>CM057449.1:421020000-430512500 GCA_016271365.2 Neoceratodus forsteri | reverse complement strand
GCTTAATATGTATATCCTTGAGGAAAGGAGGGAGAGGGGCGACATGATAGAAACTTTTAAGTACCTCAAGAGAATCAACAAAGTCCAAGAGGGTAGCATCTTTCAGAAAAAGATGTGCAAGAACAACGGAACAGAATTTGAAGCTGGGGGGGATGGCTCGGGGTAATGTGAGGAAGTATTTTTTCAAAGAGAGGGTGATGGACCCATGGAATCGCCTTCCTGAGGAGGTTGTGGGGTCAAAAACAGTAAGGGCATTCAAGAATGCATGGGACAGACATAAGGCACTTCTTGTGAGGGGTAGGAAGAAATAGGCTGTTGGTTAACTAGGATAGGCAGCTTATCGAGTAGGTAGGGAAATGGGCAGATTAAGTAGGCCAAGCGGTCCTTATCTGTCGTCAAAGTATGTTTCTATCTTGCGAATAGGCCCCTGCCCCACTGGGAGGCAGGGACTTTTTCTATAGCTTTTGATATTAACAGTGTTCTTTTTTGTTTGTTTTTCTACTTCCAGTTCCAGCAGACTTTGTCTGTGGGAGACTGAGCTGGAAACTTCTGTGTTTCTGCAGGATTGGTCGGTGAACTGCAGACAATCTCAGTCCACTATTTCCAGTATCCACCTGTCTGTGGTAATATCTGCCCATTCTTGAAAGTAGTGTGCCAGTCTTCCTCCCACTGGCAATGGTTGGGCAACCTGGGCAAACTTGTCAGAGGTTTTGTTTTGGCTAGGGCTTAGGCACTGCAGCTGCAGCTGCAGTATCACGCCTCAAAGCCTGTTTCCCCTGTCCTTATAGTAACCTGTTTGTGATTGGTGGGCATAAGAGATATAGGCTCTTGGAAAGTATTTCCTGCCTCTGCCTCCCATTCTGTATGACCTGTAGGCAGTAGGGGCCTTTTCCTTCTCCTTGTTACTTTTGAAAGTGTTTTTATACATCCACGTTTTTTCATGCAGGCATCTGTTTTATCACCAAATAATGAATCTCCCTCAAAGGAGAAATCCATAGCCTTGTTTTGAGTTTACTGGGAAAGGCTGGTAGTCCTCAGCCAGGAAAACCTTATTAAGGATACTACATGAGCCAACACGCTGGCAGCATTGTCATTAGTGTCCACTGCAGTGTGGAAATCATATTTTGCAGCATCCAGGGCTGATCTTGCTGTGGCACAAACTATCATCTGTTCTTCCTGCCAGTGCCAGAACTGTGTTCTAAAGTGTTTTCTGGTAGTGTGCTATATGTGCTGAATAAGCTGCCTGCCTGGTAAGCAGGGAAGCTGTTGTAGAAACCGTTTTTGCCATATAATTTAATTTTTTTGTCAGGGGGCTGTGCTGATTGAATGATTTCTGGTTTCTCACAAGCAGCAGCTTGAACTACCCCATGATGATCAGGACGGGCATACAGATATTCCACTCCCTGTTTGTCCACCTGATATTTTCTCTCACTTTTTGTGTCGATGGCTGCAGCTGAAGTGGGTGCAGCCATCATTTTTGTTATGGCATTTTTAAGTTGTTTATGTATGGGAACTAACATATTTGGTGGAGCTACTCCCAACATGTCCATAAAATCAGCATCCTATTCATCCTCCTCTGTTTCTAGTGGGGAGACATTAAGGGTATCAACCATCTGTCTAACAAATGAAGAGAAAGATGAGTAGTCCTTAGTTTGCCTTGGAGAAGGTTCGAAGTATTGCTTGTGTGTGCCCTCTAACTCCATGGGGTCACCTTCCTCCCTATGCACATAATATTCTTTTTTGTCCTCCTCCACAGGCAGATAGGTTGGAGTCTCAGTCGGGAGGAGGGGGAGGCAGTGGCAGGTATCCTTTTGAAATTTCCCATGGCCTGGACTGCAGGGAAAAACTGCCAGTTTTGATACATCCTCTGATGAGGAATTTTTTTCTGTGCATCTGCCTGCTCCTTTCTTCCTGGAAGAGGAGTGTCAGTGGCATTATTTTCTTTCAGTTTCTTTTTGGGAGTCAGCATTTGCAATGCCCACTCTAATGCTCATTTATTTTTATTTTTGCCTTCACTGGATTCAGGTTTCTCCCTTTTGGACGCTGTGATATCTGAACCATGTTTACCAAGCCCCAGGACCAAGCCTTTCTGATGGCTGTACAGCTTTCTCTTTCTCTTTTTTCCATCACATTTTATATTACTTACTGCTGTACATGAGGAGATGGACCATTCAGATGTATGTTTTCCACCATCGTTGGGACCACCCGCAGAGCCTTTTTTATTTTTTTAGGTGACATGGAGGCAGACTGAAAAGGCATGCTTCTTTTTAAACATTGTTACCCTTTTAAAAGGTTTTTGGACAAAAAATATGAGAAGACTTACAAATTATAAAGTCATGTTGTGGACCTAAGCATTTTAAACAACTCATGACAGTCTGCCAAAGGTCAAACTGTGGCTCCTGTAACAGGAACCAATTAAGGTGAAAGAGCACAGACACAAACGGAAAGTGGAAACACTTAATCCTCTGTAAACTGGATAGTTAAAAATAGTAAACAACTAAGGACAGTAAAAAGGAATGTGGTTTACTAGCTAAACAGTCAAAAAATAACAGTAGCCAAGTAGGATACTCTTCAGTTCCTGGGAAGCAAATGGAAACTGGAGAAACTTATTTACAGAAAAACCTAGCTAACCGCAGAGTAATTGAGAAAAAATTACTTAAAATACACGTTTTAATACAACCACAAAATAAAATCCAGACTGGAGAACCAGCCATTCTTTATTTTTTTTTTTTTATTTTATTTAAACAGCAGTTTGGAAAACCTTTGAGCCATAGGCTCATTTACAAAGGTACCTTGTCACAGTAAGACAAACCAAGATACACAGTATAGCAGTACAACACATAAGTATAACAGTAAAATTAAGACAGATACAAACAAGCTGGTACAGGTAGGATGGATGCAAACAATACCAGAGTTATGTAGTCCTTAGCAGCTTAGTAATGCGGCTTTGTCATAAGTATTAGTCACCCGGCTTTGACTAGTGGCAGTTACAGCATCGGGTGTTAATAAGGTGGTTACGTAAGGAAGTTTTGAAGCACGATATAGTTGGAGCTCGAGATGGAGGGGGCAGTGTGTTGAACCAGGAGGGGGCCCTAAAGCTGAAGGCTCTTTGGCCGTGAGAGGTCCTAGCTCTAGGGATAACAAGAGAGGTTTTCCCAGAGGTCTGAGTATGAACTAGTGGGACAGACCGGCATATGGTGGTGGTCAATCCTGGTGGGGAAAGCCCAAGGAGGGTCTTTTTGTAAGGTACAGGTAAGATATTTGAAGTGGCTCAATGGGATCAAGTACCAGCGTTAGCATACAGTAGACAGGTGTGTGTCATCCTAGGTGCTCCAGTAATTAACCTGCAGGCCTTATTCAGAGTAGTGCTAATTTTATGGAGTGCGGTCTGATCAGCAACACCATACACCAGCAGTCCATAGTCCACTAGGGACAAGATAGAGGAGGTGACTGCGAGTCGAAGAGCCTCCGGGTGGAGGCAGTGTTTATACCGATGTAAGATGCCCAATCGGATATTAGTGGTAGTGACTAGGGCAGCGATGTGTCCATGGAAGGAGAGGGAGGGGTCAAAATGGATCCCTAGGTATTTATAGGAGCAAACTTGTTCGAGTGGGAATGAGGAGTTTGAAGTTGCAGGACTTGTTTTGGGGATGAGTGAAGAACATGGTTTTTGTTTTTTTAAGATTTATCACCAATCTATGTTCCTTGAACCAGCCCTCGGCTTCAGTGAAGGACTTCTGCAGCGAGTCCTGGAGGGCAGTAGGGTTACGACTTGAGGCAAAGATGACTGCATCATCAGCATACAATAGAATGTTCCACGAGCAAGAGCGTGGAAGGGTGTTAAGGTAAAGGGAGAATAGTAAGGGGCCCAGAATGGAGCCCTGGGGAACCCCAGAAAAGATGGGACAGATGTCTGAGTAGGTCCCATTAATTTTTACACGCTGTGAGCGGTCAGACAGATAACTGGTGCACCAGGAGATAGGCCCAGCAGCAAAACCAGAGAGACTAAGGGCATCAAGAAGGAGGGGGTGGGAGACAGTGTCGAAAGCTTTCGAGAGGTCAATGAAGACAGCACCAGCCAGAGAACCAGTGTCTAAGGAGGAGTGGAGAAAGTTGGAGAACTCTAGGAGGGCTGTGCTGGTACTGTGGCCCGCTCGGAAACCATGCTGCTCAGGACAAAGGACATTGTAGGTGGAGAGGTAGTCAGAGATTTGAGAGGCCACCACTTTTCCAAGGCCTTGGAGAGGAGAGAGAATGGAGATCGGTCGATAGTTTCAGCCACAGTCCTATCACCACCTTTAAAGATAGGGGTGACAGTGGCGACTTTCCAGGCAGTTGGAACCTTCCCAGGCAAAGAGAGTGTTTGATGAGGCATGTGATCGGGTAAGGACTGTGTCTAAGACCAGCCGAGGGATACACGGATCCAGGTGTCACTGCCTGTACTATTACTCTTGAGGGCAGTGACAAGGTGGTCTAAGTTCTTGGGCAGAAACATGGTGGAGGAGAAAATAAGGGAGAAAGATTTACGGCAGGTGCTGGGGAGGAGGGTCAAAAAATTTGTAGGGAGGATAGGGCTAAGGTCAGTGAATGAGGTGTTGAGGTGGTTGGCTATGAGGGCTGGGTCTGAGGAGATCACACCATTAATGTTGATCTGGGTGGGTGGGGGGAGTGCACTCCCATTTAACTGTTTAATGTTATCCCAGAAGGTTCTGGGATTCCCCATGAGGCAGTGAGTGAGGACCGATAGTGCTCAGACTTGGCCTTTCTGATGGCCCGAAGTGCACTTGTTTCGCGGCATATAACCCCTGTCATTGGCCGCCGCTAGTCTAATGGCACGGTGCCATAGGTTGTCCCTATGTTTGAGCTGGTGGATCAAAGCTGGGGTAACCCAGGGGGCATTCTTCCTTTTAGAACGGCAGATCAACACTGGGGCAAAGATATCGCAGGCATTATTAAAAGTTTGGGTAAAGAAGGAGAGAGCTGTGTCAATGTCAGGAGTTGCCTGTATAGGAGACCAGTCAATTTGGGACAGAAGTTCCTTAAGTTTTATCAGTCCACCAGGTATTAGACGCCGCCGGCATGTGGACTGTGCTATGGGTTTGGGGACTGAGGTTGACCAGTGGAATAGAATGGGGAGTGATCGCTGAGAGAGTCTGGGAGGACTTGTACATTGGGATCCGATTAGGCGGTTAGTGAGTACCACATCAAGCAGGGTACTGGAGCCTCTCTTGGGGTTAGTCCTGGTAGGGTGGGTAACTAGTTGCGTTAGGTCTATTGCAGAAAAGGAGGCTCTGGTAGAGGAGGAGGAGGGCCTGAGCCAGTTGACATTTAAGTCACCCACCAGAATTTGATCAGCGGAAGGAGGTAGAGAGGTAAGGTATTCTGTAAGAGAGGCAATGGCCTGCGTTTGGTCCCTGGGGGGCACATATGCAGTAGTCAGATAAAGGGGTCCCTTTAAAGGGTCAGGGGTTAGTTTCAGCATAAGCGCCTGGGCCCTGGAGTCAAGGATGGGAGTGGGCAGGGCTAGTACGGGAGATTCCTTGACATAACAGCGAGTCGCCGCCTGCCTCCCAACACGGTCGACCGGAAAAAGGGTGAAACCAGGAAGGAGACTAGGGAGTCAGGGGGGATTTTGACAGACAAGTCTCAACCAGGGTGATGACATCAGGGTTAATTGATGTGACCAGGCATTGTAGTGAGTCAAACTTTTTTAGGAGGCTACAGATATTCATGGAGACCATGCATAGGCCTGTGGTGCGAGTTGGGGAGCTCCTGGGAACCGGGCCAGGGTTTGGATGAATGTTCCCTGACAGGAGTAGTAGCATGACTAACACCCTGGCTGGCAGATGGTGAGAGGTTTTCCTACGATTGACATGAGAGGGAGGGGAGGGGAGGCTAAGGGAGCAGGGGGTGGGCAGGGAGGTACAGGAGGGGAAAGCAAGAATAAGAAGACACCCAGATGTGCCTGAGGTGAAGAGAAAGCTAGGGGGAGGGCAGGGGGGACAGGGACACACAGAGGTCCCAAGGGGCAGGAGAGGAGGTTCAGGAGCAAGGGGAAGGAGGGGTGCCAGGGCACAGTGTGGACTAGCAGATGGGTAAGTGGGTAAGTGCACTGCTAGTGGGGATAGGCACAGGCAGAGCGTGAGGCAGGGCCAATACATTGTGGTGAGCAAGATCCCAGGGAAGTAGTGCTGTACAGGTAGGAGTAGGAAGTAGTGAGGGAGCATAGGTCCCTCTAGTGGCCAGCAGGTATAACCTGCAAATGGGAAAGTGGGGAGATAGGTTCTGGGCAACAGGACGTGATATCACCGGATGTGATGTCACGGGGTGGATCCTTAAATTGACAGCCGCCCCTGGGTGGGAGGGTGGTTAGAGGCGGGCAGGGCAGGCGGGCGTGAAGCGCCGTCGGGCTCTTACCCCTCTGCAGGCGTCCAGACAAGAGAAGAGGCTCTTTACTCGAAGTTATCAGGCTGGAGATTTGGCTTCCTCAGCTACTCAGGTGAGCTGCTTGTGCTTCAGTTGCTTGATTGTCCCGAGTGCCTAGCTTTGGGGCTGCCTATGTTGTGGAGAAAACAAAGCCTCTCATTACTATGCAGCCGGAGAATATGTTGCGATTTCACACAAAGGAGCTCCACCTAAGTAAACAGGGCTTTTCCAAATGAGGTCACACTAGAACCAGCTAACCTAATGCCTTTCAGTAACAAGCACAATTAGCTCAATACCACCATATTAAACAAGTCTGATCTATATTAGCTGCTTGGTATATCTGGCTTTAAGATGAAATCAGCAATTAGCTCCAAATACCACCATATTAAACAGAGTTCACTACGGGATGACTGCTCTCTTCAAACAGAAAAACAGATCTGAGCAAAGGCCAGAGTGGAGTGCAGGTGCAGAGTTTGAACCTACATTCCAAATTAAAAAAATCTGCATAGGTTCTAGTTTCTGGGATGTCACTCTCAGTTGAGATGACTGCATAAACTGCAAACATTTAAGTGAGGGGTTCCTGGGGTTAGAAATTTATGTTTCCTCTCGATGTCAATTTAGTGTCCTCAGGAAGTTTAATAGTGCTTGATATCACACACTGAACAAAGTCAGTCACAGAGGGAAAACTATCTTCTGCACCCTCACTCATCCCGTGAATTCAAAAGTTACTATGCCTCTCTGTATTTTCTGTTTCATCTGCCTTCATCTCCAGCTCCCTTTTCTTTTGCTGTAAATACAGAATTAGCCTATCACGAATACCTGTTGTATCAGTAAGCTCCCCCATGCTCTTGTCCATGGATGACACTTTTTTCCAGAATTCTTTTTATGTTGGTGAATAACAACTCAAACGTGTGTATAGTTTTACAATTTTTTTTTTTTTTTTTATGACCCTCCTTGTGGTATCTCTGCTTACCTCCTCTTCACCTACATCTGAGAAGGAGGCTGGGGGAGGAGAGTATCAATCAGTCTATTTTACCAGGCGAAACACCATTGAGAGAACTTATTTAAAAGGTGGACCTGGGTAGGTCAAGAATACAACGCAGTTTTATAGTGACAGAGTTACATCGAGACAGAACAAGAAATGCAAAATATCTACAATACAGTACTCTGAATATACATCATAACCATATACACAAGGCCCCTTGAATTCTGCAGCCGCAGAATTTTGCTAGAGAACTTACAATCTACACTTAAGAACCTGCGGTGCCACAAATTCACTCTTCTTGTTGATTTTTATTAATATTTCTGTTTTTCCATAGAATCTGGTTTCCTTTCTCTCTTTTTATATCCTAAACCCCCTAAATGCTCAGAATGTGATGTTATTATTGCTATAACATCATACATTAGCTAATGAAATGGCTGCAATCTGCAACAGAAATGAACAGTCACTTATCTACCATAGCTCCCACTGCCAGAGACGGTGGCACAGCACATCAGGCATGGTGATATTTGCTCAACCTGCACTACAGCCTAATACAATTTTCAGTCTTACATTATTGCACTAGGGCCAACTTACACAAAACCTTGTCAATTGCACAGACCTGTTAAGTCCATACCTCACTTTGTACAAACCTATTTGTGCCTTTAAGGTATAGAGATGCCACCTGAAATGAATAACTGGTAAAATGAATTTAACTGTCATTTAAGAAAAATAAAGTAATTATGCCCAGAAAAGTGGAATACAATAATGTTCAGAGATTAGCTCTGGGAGCTGGCTGGGCAGCACAAGGATTGGTGGAACACATCATTGCTCAGAGCCTGGGAAGGTATGATGCTGTGTTCTGTCACATGGTGAACACATTGTGCTGGTCTGGAGAGCTCTATCTCACAATCGGTTCACATGCATGTCATGGCCTGATGGTGTTACGCAGTGTGTCAGGGAAAGCAGGTTGACATCAAAAAAAAGTTTTGCAATAACTCCTCTATTCCATTTCTAATGGGACCTGTATGAATGAGGATGCAAGTTCATGGAAATTAAAATAAACACACACACACACACACACACACACACACACACAGTATCTCTGTCTCTCTCACCACACACACACACACATTTGTATGTATGTTACAGAATGCATACAAATATAAAAGTGATACACGGTGGGAATCTCATGAGTGGTGTAGAAAGCACATACAAATATATAAGTGATAGACAGTGGAAACCTCATTAGTGGGATAGATAGCATGCATATAGAAATACCTTATTTATCACATAAGATCCCCTCTGCATATGTCATTTATTTAACAGGCTAGGACCTTAAGGGACAGACATTTGTTTTGCTTTTTTCCGCATAATTATTTTTATAATTCTGTTATTTTTTGAACTAGTGTTACTGTGCTTTCCATCATCCTGATTGCTATAAAAACTGCCATGAAAGTGAAGTCAGGATGACAAGCTGTAACTGATGTGATAGTTTGTTAGTGCCGCAGAATTTCCACAGAAATTACAAACCACCGCCGCAGAAGTTCTGCGGCAAATGGTAGTCTTGCAGCAGAACTTGGTCCCACTGTGCTGCAGAAAAATAGGGGCCCTGCATATACATATGTACAATGTGGCTAAAACAGGGTGAGGGGTTAATGATCTAGGGAAGGAAGGAGTAGCAACCGGGTACAGTAGCCAGAGGGGGTGGATAAAGGCAGGGATTAAATCGAAGGGTCCCACCTTGACGTTGGTGATTTAGCTTACTCAAATTGGAATTACGGTCTGAAACTACGAGGACCCTCTCCTCACATGGAGCTTGCAGAAAATATAGCCAACTTTGGCAGAGGAAAGTTTAAATATATTATGCTATGCTATGTGGGGGGTGGTGCTAGTATCTTTGGATTGTATGTTTGCCACAACCTAGCAGCACCCCTTAGAAGAAATGTGAATTCCAGTGTGGAGTAACATAAAAGGTTTGAGCATGCTATTTTGGATTTGTTCAGGGATTTTATAACCCATGAGTAGTGCCGCAAAGTAAGGGTGAAGGCAGAAAAGGTATGCCTAGACAAAAGGTCATCAGCGGAGGCAATTACATGTCTTCTTGAAGGTGCATCCAAATAGGATTTTGAAGAAGAACAGCTTCACAGGGATAGCAAGTTTCAAAGTTTTTAGTATGTTGTTCCAGAGAACAGGGAGGGCGTGGCTTACTGCAGATCTACCATAGCAAGTTCTGATCTTAGATACGATAAGCGAAATACAGGAGTAGTTTCTCAAGGGGTAACAACCCGCAACACGTACAGGCAGGTAGTCTGAAATATAACAAGGAAGCTTGTTAATAATCTCGGTGTATGTCCAAAAGACAGCATTTCTTTGACGTCTAAAGCTGAGTGAGTTCCAGCCTACTAATTCATAGAGTGCAGCAGTGAGTGGAGTACGGCGCAGTTGTAATAAATCTAAGAGCTCTGTGATAAATCGTGTCTAGTTTTAACAAAGCAGTACTTGGGCCCTAGCCATAAAGGAAGTCAGCATAGTCCAATAGTGGCATAAAGGTAATTGGACTAACCTAATTTTTGATTCTTGGGTTAGTAGATGCTTAATCCTAAAAGAGGCCAAGTCTCTGCTTTAATTTTTTCAGGAGTTCTTCAATGTGGTCGATGAAAGATAGTTTAAAGTCAATCCATACACCTAGATACTTAAATTTCTCCAGGGATTCACCCAGCAGAGAGGTTCTGCAAGGGACAAAGTCAACAGAGCTTGGTTTAGGCATGTAGAAAGAGTGAGAGAAGAGCATAGCCTTTGTTTTTTTTTGCATTTAGAAGCAACTTCTGGTGTAAGAGACTCTTCTGCAGGTGGTTGAATTGAAGTTGGAGGTCCCTGCAGGCAAGTTCCGGGGTGAGTCTATTAACAAAGAACGGTGTCATCAGCAAACAAATGTAAGTTTGCCGATTCAATACTTGAATCAATGTTGTTAATATATAAGGCAAATAGTACAGGGCCTAGAATAAACCCTTGGGGCACACCTCTTAGAGGATATTTCAGAGGGGAAAGGTTCCCATCTGCTTTTATCTGCTGCTGCAGTCCCATAAGGTAGTTTGGGAACCAGTTCAAAACTGTGCTGTCCAATCCTATGTGTCTGAGAGTGACCAAGAGCAGATCGTTATCCACCGTGTCGAAAGCTTTGCTCAAGTCAAGGAACAAAGCACACATGTGATTTTTTTGCATCCAACACATTTTGCCAGTTGTTGGAAACCTTAGCAAGTGCAGAAACAGTGCTGTGGCACAGACAAAATCCAGAGTGTACTGGGTTAAGAAGGCTGGAGCTCTCCAGGTGCTAAGTTGTTCGTTAACAACATTATCGAGTAGCTTGGACAAAGTGGGAAGTAGGGATATTGGTAGATAGTTATTTAAATCACTTGGGTCACCAGATTTAAATAAGGGAACAACATGGGCAATTTTCCAGCTTGAGGGAATAGCCTCCTGGGCAAGGGACAAGTTGAAAAGATGAGTGATTGGAACAGCCAAAATATAATATGTCAATTTTAGGTACTAGGGTTCTAGTTGGTCGGCACCCGCAGTGTTTCTGATATCTAAGCTCAGAAGTAAATCTTTCACCTGCTTCACAGAGACCGAGCTGAAGGTGAAGGCTACATCCTGCACGGTGGAGGCCAAAGCTTGGCAGGTGGGATCTTGGACACAACTGGGATCTAAGGTTGCTGGCTGGTGAAGTGTCAAATATGGTCTTGGGGAGCCACCAGGTGTTTGGTCACCAGTGGTCTCAACAGCTGCCATATGTGCTTTTAATTTCGCCATCAGTGTCAGATTAAGCTTTACTTGTCCCCCAGACATCAGTCAACACCCTACAAGCAAAGCCAGACCAGACTGGCTTGCATTCATAGATGGCAGTGGATTATTTTGGAGAGATGGGGGTATCCAAAGGGTATGCCACTATCATGCCAGGATATCACTGGAAGTCTGGGTTTACTAAAGGAATAATGCATGACATTTTGGACCTGCCCAAAAGTGGCCACTTTATGGGCTCTCATCAAACAGAGAGCGGATCCCCTTCTAGGACTGAATGAATTACTCTCAGAGGCTTGCCTGTTAGATTTTTCTGAATCTTCTGTCCTTATTTGCAAGTATCACATGGCCTTAATATCAATGTTTGTCAAAAAATTGGTTCTGAGACACTGGAAAGATACTAAGGAAATCACCTATACGGAGTGGTTACAAGAACTTCTGGCAAATCTTAGGACAGAAAGCCATAGCTAGCCTTAACAATAGACTCAAAATGTTTAACAAGATATGGAGTACCTTACAGGCTCTATACTCCTTGCAAACAGACGTCAATGCCTCTTCTGTATCGTGATATTGTACAGTTGTGTGACTGCTGGGTTGTTGGGGAGGGAGAGGGCGGGGGGGAAGAGGACTGTTCCTCTATGGTACTGGGCTAATGTTATTTGTTTTACATATATGATGGGTCTGTTCTCTATAATGGAAAAACTCCAATAAACTTTGAATTAAAAAAAAGGAATAATGATGACAGGTGTCTGTGTTCTAACACCATGCTGGGGGGTACGAGGCCGCATGTCGAGTGCGTCCAACATCCCAGGCATGGTGTTATCCCAGCACGATACACCCTGGAGAGCATTATTCCTATTATACAATGGCTTGTTATATACAGAATAAAAAACATTTTAAAGAATGCTTTTGTTAGTGTGAAAATATATTTTTTTTATGAGAAGATGCAAACAATGCAAATGCAAACAATCAGTCAAGAGGTTCACAGTGCTAAGACTAGACCCGTGATGTTATGCTGGGATAACACCATGGGTCCAGCCCCAGACTGACCAATCATAGTCCAAGATTCTTTCTTGCCATTGCATAATTTTTTTAAATTTTCAACTGGCAATATGCTTTGCATAGTTACTTTGCCAACCGAATGCAGGTGAGGTAGAGCTGGTCCTTCACTAAGGACAAAGTCTGTGTAGATTTTCCAAGTGGACATCGCCATTCACCATGGGCAAAATTCAAGAAGCTGTTATGCTTCACCATAAAGACTACACAAAGTGTTTGCTGATCTCTAATTATTCCTTACATAACCCATTAATAACAAAAGCTATCCTATGCTGTAAGTCCATAATTTTCATTGTAGCCCTGATTCACCTTCTAGAGACAGAGGCAATGCATTTCAGCTTCCGGGGGGAGAGAGACATCTGTACCACTATTTGAGTGCTTCCTGCAGCCAGTGGGGAACCTTTATGTCTTGGGTGATCACACAATGTCAGTTACCATTCATAGACTGGCACCAGCAGATGTTTGTAGGTTACTTGAGCTGTTGAGGTTGGAGGGTGTAAAAAAAAAATTCTCAACTCAATGACAGAATGATGTCCACTTAGCTCTGCTGATGCTCACAGATGTGGAGGTTGGTCCTCGGAGAATCCCCTTCCCCCTGTGCTCACTGGATCTTGGTGTCAGGTAGGATCTGCTACAGGGACATGGGCTGCAGGAGTATCTAGCATTGGATGTAGGAGTGGCATATGAAGGGTCCTCTGGCGGTCCAGATCCAGTGTCTGAGTGAGAAGCTGACTGAGGAAAGAAGAAGGCAACCGAGGTGGAGGGGCTGAACGGGAAACCAAAAATGAAGCATCACTACCGTAGCAGTATGTGCATATATTTATTTAAGCTAGCAGCCCTCTATAGGTGATAGCTGGAGAGCTAGTTTATTCAATTTAATTGGAAGACTACTGCCATGATGTTCTATTAGGTTTAAAATAAGGACCTATAACAAGAAACTAGTGAATTAGTGTTATTGATTATTAGCATTTAACAAGCAAGGCATATCAGCATGACCCATGCTGCAATCAGGAAAAAGAGTAGCATGCAATGCTAAAAGGCTAGTGGTTTTCACGTATTCATTAATTTTGCTGTAACAATTATACTATAGTACAGTATATGGTTAATCTTTGCTGTGTATGGATTTCCAGCCTAACTAAAAAACTGGTGTGCCACAGTTCAAAAATCATAGAATGCTGTTGTACCATTCTGTGGTAAACAGCTTTTTCTAACAGAATGGAAAATCGTGCCACCTGTTTTTACTTTCAATCCCTCCCCACCCCCCCAACACACAGATACCACACCGTCCCCAGCACATCTTCTGTTGTTTCATCATTGAAAATAAACACAGAAACCTACCCGTAATTCAGGTCGTTTTTTCAGCAAATGAATGAAGGTGAGTCTTTTTTTGGGGTAAGAATAAGAAATTAAACCGAAGATTTCTTTGTGTGAAAAAGGTTTTTTTACGTTTCAAACCATATACAGTACTATACAAACTAAGATAGGGTCAACCATGCATAACAACGCTGTGTTTCTAAATAAAGGTTCTGGTGACATTGGGGACCTCACTTTGCTCTTGTGGTCCCTATTCTGTCATCAGAATTCCTTGATGGAAACAGCTTAGCTGTGCACGGTTCTCCATGCATTATTCTCTATGTAGTGCAGGTTTGCAATCGTGTGCATGCAACTGAAAACTGGACGGTAAAATCTATATCTGCTAGAATGATTAAGCTTGTTGTTTTGATGAAGTGAGTAGCACAACCAACTGCACACTCTTAAACGTACCCATCTGAATCACAGCTGTGGTGTTTCACCTTCTACCTGCATTTTAAAAGAATGAAATTAAAATACAATCCTTTACAAATGTACAAGGCTGTTAAAACAGCTGCCAATGCTGTACTGGTAGTAATTAACACAACGTTTGCAAATGTATTCACTATATTTCAGCTTCATATTGTCAGCAAATGCATTTACTGTATCAAGTACACTGCACAAAATAACTGTTCAGGAGGCCCATTAATGAAATACTCACTACAGAAGGTACTACCAAAAACATCATGGGCCTGATTCAGGAAGGTCTGGGGAGACTGGTGCAAGCTGGGTCAAACAGCAGCTTGCGCCAATCTCCGGTGCACAAGGGATGCTGCGCCTGATTCATCAATGGGAAGGGTCCTGGTGCCAAACTCCTGTAGCCTGTGGCAAATGTTACAGTGCACCAAAGTCAGGGTGCACAGGAAAGATTTGTCACAAGCTGCGGCAAGGTCGGGCAGCATCTGCACCCAGTTCTGGACACCCACCTGGAAGCTGGAGGGGTTGTGCGGGCAGTACCAAGGGTACAGGAGGACATGTAGGGGACAGATGGTTGGTAGGGGGTGGCAACAGCCCTTCAACGGGTACAATGCACGGCCACTGTTGTGTGGCATGCCTGTGGTTTCTTGGGGGGCCGCATACTGGGCACCAAGAGGGGGTGGCCCTGCATCCCAGATGTCTCCGGGTGCTGTGGGGGCAGAGGATACCGCAGCTGGGTGGTGGCATAGGGTCTGTCCCATACAGCGACAGTTCCAGACAGTGGCACAATGGCCGTTAGAGCACCCCGAGCTGATCTAACTGCCCTGCCCCTTGTGCCCTGTGTGTGTGAGGGGGTTACTAAATCCCTCTGCAGGGGATACTGCAGCTTGCATCTGATGCAAGCCCCCTAGCACCATGGCGCACCCCTGGATATGGCACAGGCCCCGTTTGCTGCAACTGGACATGACATTGCTGCAGCCTGCCTTGCAAATTGTGGACGGCACAATTTTTGGCGCAAGGTGCCACTTGCATCAATTCCGATTGACACATGCACCTTGCATCAAACTTCTGACTTTCTGAATTGGGTCCCATGTGTCAGCCATAGCAATTAACCAGAGAATGCACTTTTTCCATTTTCAGTTTTCCTTCATTGGGTTTATAACACCTCTTAATAGCATATTCAGGAAAGCTGTGCAAAAAAATCATCCTACTGTCCTCAACTGATCTCACAGTGCTCCTATGATATCACAGTGCTTACCATGGCAACATATAGTGATGTCACAAACATAAATTGTGAGATCAGCTGGGGACAACCAGATGCTTTTTGAAAGACAATAAAATGTTAACTGCACTATCAGAAATATTTCAAGGGAACATAAACCCTGTTCACATTTTTTTAATTGTTAATTTGGGCATGTGTGCCATCTGCTTAATGACCCCAATGTTTTATTTTATGTGTTAGTCTAAAAGCAGTCCTACTATTTTCCTTACTGAGGGTCTGTTAATGCTACCTCTTCTCCATGCCCAATATTCACTTTTAAATTACTTATGAGTTCTGGAACCTACTGGTATTAGTTGAGCTGAAGCCTACAATGAAACGTTCCATGCAGAGCTTCCCCTCAACTGATGACCTTGGGTCCCAGAACTCATAAGTAATTTATTTATTCATTTCCTGGAGTAATACCTTTGAGCTAGAAGCTTGTTTACAAAGATTCCATGTCGAGACAAGCAAAAACAATACAATGCAAGTAGTAATGGAGCAATATAAGTGCAGAGTTACAGAGTATGATTTATATACAGGTTAATACAACACAATACAATACAAGTAGTAATAGAACAATATGCCCCATGCAAGAAGCTAAGGGTGCAGGGCAAATGCTCCAAGTGGCTTAACTCTGATTTGAAATGGTCAATGCTACTTCGGGACAGGGCCTGGGGGCATTATAAATCCATGAGTCTAAAATCAGAGTGGGAGAAATACAGGGCACTGAGAAACAAGTGCAAGAAAGCCACTAAAAATGTGAAAACCAAGTATCTGCGTGATCTCCAATCCAGGCACCTAAGGGATCCCAAGAAATTCTGGGGCCAAATATGCCACTGAAGGGTGCCACTAGTGCCCACGATGGAGCTCTTCTGGTCGAGGATACTCTGACCAATGACCCTACCACTATAGTTGAGGTTTTCAATATCCTTTTTACTGCTCTTGGCAACCATAAACCTCCTCTCCCCTCTGATGCTCCCCAAAGAACTGAAACTGAATGGGATCACCTCTAGCCTCAATTTCAAAACCAAAACCAAGGCTGTTCTATTATGGGACCAGGCTTCTGGGAGCAGACGGGCAAAACCTACTTCAGCTCCACACAGCCCTAGGGACGTGAGTCGAAGTAGTAGATAAGATCAAATATCTTGGTGTCTACTTAGATCAAGAAATGTCCTACAAGCCGTACACAGACTACATAGCTAGAACCATGCACCAGAAGCTTGGCCTACTCTACAGGCTAGGAAACTCCCTAACTGATGCTCAGCAAGCCATAGCCAATAGCATACTACTTTCCACCCTCCTCTATGGTGCTCCTCTCCTACATTTTCTCAAGGAGAGTGAACAACAAAAGTTATCGGTCATATACAATAGGATTGTGCACTTTGCTACCTGCTCCCCTCCTAGGAGGCATCACTGTGGAGGTCTTTGTCGATCTCAACTGGCCCTCAATAGGGCACAAACTGTCCTATCCCTTGCTATGTCTGACCTACAAATTCACTAATATGGGCCCTCCTCCTAATTTGCAGGGCCATCTAAAACCCAAGGTTTACCATCGGGATCTGCGGTCATTGGTTGGCCACCCTCTCGACATCCCTCGTGTGTGCACCAATCTAGGAAAGAGATCCTTCGGGTACTCGGCACCCTGCTTCTGGAGTTCTCTCCCAGAGTCTCTAACTGGCTGATCCACCCTTCAAGGATTTAAGTCCGCCCTAAAAGTATACTTGATGGAGCGGTGTCTTTGCAGCTGCTACCGTTAATCCCCAGCTACCGGGCCCAAAAATCCTCTCACATACAATAGTTAAGAGCCAGAAGATCCAGCTCCCCAGCTGGCTTGACACTGTGGAATACTGTCCTTATAACACTAGAACTTGTTGGTCCCATACAGGCTGTCTCCCTATTAAGTGACTAATTTGTTTTTCTGTAGTACCCTAGATGTGAATCCTAAATCAACTGCTGTCATGTCTTATTTCTGTACCCAAATGTATATTGTGATTTTCTGAACCAGATTATGTAATTGCATATGAACCTATAATCAATGTATGCAATTAACTCCGGGTTGTCCCTGAAAAAGGAACCTTTGGTCTCAGTGGGCTCACCCAGTTACCAAACAGCAATAAATAAATAAATATAAGTGCAGAGTTACAGAGTATGATTTACATACAGGTTAATACAGATTTAACAAAACACACAATGAGGAAGTCAGATGTTGAACTTTGTCAGAAGTGGTAAAAGGGAGGGGCAGGGATGAGAGGGGTTGGGGTGAGTACAGCAGGTGAGAAAAGGGGGGATAGAGGAGCAGGATAAGTGAGAAGAGGTTAGGTCGAGTAGGCAGGTGTGAGGAGGTAGGCAGGTACAAGGGGGGAGAGAAGGGGCAGAGGGTAGGTTAAAACTAGGGTTGGTAGTCACAGCTGCTTGAAGAGCTAAGGTGTTGGTGGAGTTCTCTTAAATGGCCCAAGTTTAGGCTTATTGGTTATGTCAGGGGGAGATCATTTAGCCAGTGTGGTGCATGGTAGGCAAAGGACCGCTGTGCTTGCAATGTTCAGGAGAAAGGGACTTGCAGAGATTGTCTGAACAAGCCTCTTGTCCAGTGGAGATTGGAAGCTGAGTTTAGGAGGTTCTGGACAGCTGGTGGGGTTAAGGCCATGGCAGAATTTTTCCCCCTAGGAGACAGACTTGGTACAGTAATGCACCCTGCCCAGTAGGGTCAGCCAGTTGGTTTGGGCATACAGGTTAGTACAAGTCTGTGCGCACCTAGTACTAATCTGCAGGATTTATTTAAGGCTACGCAAACTCACTTGAGGGTAGTGTCAGAGGCTGCTGCATATACCTCAAGCCCATAGTCAATAACTGAAAGGATGGAACTTTTAATAGTGAGCGACGGTGCATCAGCGGTCATGCTATGGCGGTGCCTGTATAGGAGGCCAGTTCTGGAATTGACGGCCTTAACAAAATGGTCAATGTGATGGGCAAAGGCTAAGGGGCTGTCAAGGGTTACACCCAGGTATTTAAAGGCATAGACTTGCTCTAGGGGAGTTTGCATGCTGTTTAGGATTGTCATTTGAGAAACCTTGTGTTTACTGTGGGGAGCTGCAACATGACTTTTTTTTTTTTAATAGTTCACGAGGACCTTGTTTTTGGAGAACCAGTCCTCAGTGTTGGAGGAGTCATTTTGGAGGTGCGATTCTAAAGAGCATGGTTCAGTATTTTGGGAAAAAATTACAACAGCTTCAGCGTACAGGAGTATTTGTTCTGTGCAGACATGGGGAAAGTGGTTGAGAAAAAGACTGAATAACAGTGGACCTAGAATCGACCCTTAAGGCACCACCATGCACACCTGTCTACTGTTGGAAAGGGTATTGTTAATTTTTACCTGTTGTGTTCGGTTGCTGAGGTAGCTTTTGAACCACCCCACAGCTTCAGCTGAGAGGCCAGTGGAGTGGAGTTTGTTGAGCAGTGTGTTGTGATTAACTGTCTTGAAGGCTTTGAGGTCGATAAATATTGCCCCCACTAGTTGGCTATTGTCTAGGGCCCCATGAAGGATGCCGGAGTACTCCAGTAGCACAATGGTGGTACTGTGTGCCTTCTGGAAACCGTGTTGTTGGGGGCATTGGATTTTGTACTTGTCAAGGCAGTCGACCAGTTGGTCAGAAACAATTTGTTCCAAGACCGGGGTGGATTGATATGGGGTGGTAGTTGGTGTGGAGGGCTCAGTCACTGTTTTTGTGGACTGGGGTGACTACCACAGCTTTCCGTCTCTGGGGGAATTTCTCCAGTCTGAGGAGTAGGTTCAAGAGTTTTGTAAGCAGCAGTAGTACTTTGTCCAGGGTAAGGGCAATTAGTTTTACGTGCAGGATGTCATTGCTGTGTCTGGATTTGCCTAGCTCCCACTGGAGATATTTTTTGGCATCAGCCCTGGAGATTACCTCGAAACAGAAGAGGGGGGGCGTCCAGTGGGGGAACCAATGTTGGTGGTTGTGATATGTTCTGCATTGCCCTCGGTTGCATCAATGGAGCCTGGTGGTAGTAAACATGAATATTGGGTGAGGGGGGATATAGCATTAACAAGAGACCCAAAATAATTAAAAATAGAACTACTTTAAAAAGAACACTCAAAACAATACACTGGGGTCACAAAACAGGCTGCACGCATGACCAATTCTACAATTACCGAATATTAAAACTTTAAACAATAGAGTTTATGTTCCCTTTACTAGACAAAGAAAGAGCAGCAAGTTAAAAATAAACAGAACATACTAATGTAAAATGGTTATAAATATACCACCGTAGTTTTAGACCATCTATTTTAGTAGCCACATGCTCTTTAAGCTGAAGTCATCTGTTGCTGGAGGTCCCATTTTTAGGTTTCCTTGCATGTGTGCAAGAAACATTTTGTTTCAGAGACGACTTTTCAGAGGTGTGTCATGGACTAGCCCAATGCAGAGCAATCTACATTGGGCTCGTCCCTGACAAATCAATGACCACGCAAGTTGAGTATGACAGTGGTCACAGTTTCATTGTTAGAAACTTTGTGTACTTGAAAAGACTGAAATGCTCCAATGAGTGAACGCTTCAGAACTTTCATTTGCATAAAGCCGGCCGGCAAACAGCTGAGCAGCTTTATGTACAACACTGCACTAAGCACTAAATCCTTGATGTTGCTGATAGGATGAAATCCAAATGCCTCTGTCTCACCTTCCCAGACACTCCATCCCCTAAAATGACAAATTTCATCTGCCGATCCAGATTCTCTTCTTCAGAATCAGACACTGTATCTGTTTTAACTTGCAGTTGCAGTTAACAAGTATACCACCAAATTTCTGTTTCCAGCTGCAGAACTGGATTTACAGGGTCAGCGCTAAGCAACCAGACACCATCTTCAGCCTTAGTCACGTTTCCTACAACTTTCAAATATAGACACTGTCACACTAATAGCTGGCAGTATGTTATGCTTCAAGTCCTTACTCTTCAGTGATAGAAATTTTAATTTTTCAAAAGGACAATCATAATGAGGCAAATTTGGGGGCATCCCTGAAAACCAGGGACAGTTAAGAGATATCTTAAGAACAGTGCTACTTGTATCAAGCAATGGCGCCAAAAGGAATAATCTATTACAAGCAGCAAAGCAGCGGGGACAGTTGGTGTGACAAGATCTGAACAGCCACCTGTTCTCAACCCTGAGCTATACCACGTGATAGCGGCGCTAAAGTTTTGGTGGAATAAGAGTGCAGGTCAGGCACCTGGGTGTCCACCACATGCTACCTGTAGAGGAAAGAATGATCAATTCAGTGATGCAGTAGAAGCAGACAAACTGCTCGCTAAAACACAGAGAGCTCACGGGGAGGCAGGAAGAGGGAGTAACGGACAGTGACTCAGAGGAGTGAAGGTATTTAAAACCGTTTATTGAACTGGGGCAGGGCTTGCTATAAAGGAGAAGACCACACAAACTGAACGAAAGATCCGTGATAAAGCCAATTAGCACACTTAAAAAAACATGACATATAACATAAGTTGCCTTATGCAGGGCAAAATTTCAGTTTTGTTGATTTTTTCTCTTTAGTTCAGACAGCAGGTCTGTATTACATGGGAAGGACACAGGACACTGAAAGGACATTTTCTGTGGGAGTTTGTCCAAGTAAGCAGTAGTTCTTCTAAATACTGTACCATATAAATAAATTTACTTTAAGCCAGCCAGCAATGAAAAGACAAAAGCTGTTTATTGTGTGCCAGGGAGTAGGAGTGTTGACAGTAAAATAGCAGGAGAGTTTTAATTACTGTATGTGCACTTAGCTTCTGCTTGTTGCCACACTGAAGTTAAATATCCTCTGCCTCATAAGCAAAGGATAATTTTATTTGTTATGTGTGTTAGTTCAACACAGATAATAAATGTGTTCCATTCCAGACAATATACTTCCCTGTACCCTTCTTGACAAAACAACTCTGGGGCCTTTGGCTTTTCTGAAGCTCACAAAATTCTAGTTTTTTTCCCCCTAACTGTAAGTCTGTAAAATGAAGTCAGATTTAAACAAGCACTCTGCATTAAACAAACACTGAAACAGCTATTGAGTAGGTTTTCCTTACCGAACACAGTAAACAGCTTGTCAAGGAACCAGTGGCTGCGGTCTAATGTCCTGCTTACATTTCTCGTTAACATTTTCAAAGCCTTTACAGAGTAAACTGTGCCCTCCCATAGCTACTGTATAAGGTAGGCGAGCTGGGAGGTCAGGGTGGCAGGTAGCCCACGGGTATCAGGAGGGCACTTTTTATTTTATTTTATTTTTTTTTTTTTTTACAATTCATTACTCAGGATTTTTCACTTGAGATGCAACAGCTTGTTTCCATTTTGGTCCCGCCTCTACCTATTTTTGCAGCTGGGTGGACTGTAGCACTGGGATATTAAGAGAATTGCCCAAGGTTGCATACTGAGTATTTGTCTCCAGAGGGATTTGAACCTGTGATAACCCAGTTACCAAGATGGTGTTTTACCACGAGACCATATTAACTCAACAGGGCTGTAGACAGCTTACAGTAGTCCCCTACTGCTCATAGAGCATGCAATTAGGTGCCAAATTCCTTTAGTAACCTTAAGTTGTGATTCAGCTAACACAATACACCCCTGCTACATACACCATGCAAGGAAACATTCAGCATTGACAAATGCTTGTTCATAGTGACATATAAATGTAACAAAACGGTAATTTGTAACACTTAAGAGAAGGTTGTAAATCCGAATTGTGAATAAATAAAAATAAATAAAGATGTCAATCACATTACTGCCAAATTCAGGAACGTTTTGGCTGTCAGTATTTGACTGACTGTTAGACTGCTTTATCTATGCTGTTATTGTTCCTGTCTCGCTCACTTAACTTAAATTTAACTAGGAGTTCTTAAGACTTGATTAAAGTTCACGGGATTACTACTTCTCAAATTGATCTTACTTGCAAAAACCCGGCACTGGCTAAAACACTCCTTCAGTTGGCTTATAAACTCAACATGTTAGGAATATACATAATGCATCCATTGATTCTGAAAAACAATAGGGCTGCAACTGATACAAGCTCAAACCATACCCCCAATATGGCCAAAATTAACCTTGCAGACTTAGCTGATCCTAACAACTTCACTCTTCTGGATACATCTTGTATGGATTGACTACAAGATTCCTCGGGTCCATTAAAAGAACAAATTATGAATAACCTAGATGGAAACCAGCTTAGTATTCTCTCTTGGAATAATGAAGGACTTCATCTTAAAATAGATCCGGAACTTGTGGGTTTCCTGGAGGCCTTTGATGTTATATGCCTCCAGGAAACATGGTGCTCCGAATCCATGTTCCCTCAACTCCCAGGGTTCTCTAGTTTTGAGACTCCTGCCGTCAAGGGAAAGAAATATGGGAGACTAAAAGGAGACCTGCCAGTATATGTTCACACTTCTCTAAACTTTGAAACCATTAAAATCTATTCCTCTACGGAGTATTTTTTTAATAGTTAGCCTGACCCATGGGTCTTTCTCTAGTAAATTTCTTCTTATAAACTCGTATTTGCCCTCTTCAGGAAAAAACATTAAACCTGCGGAATCCCCTATCTTTATGTTAAAATCAGAATTAGATAGAATTATGAATACAGAAGGAGATCTTTCTATTGTTTCATTGGGAGATTTCAATGCAATAATTTTTGGGTTCCATGGCTCTCTAATTAATCAACCCCATTTTATATCCTTCCTTCCTTTTATTAACCATCGAGTGGCTCCATTCAGAACTTGTTCCAATCTAAAAAGTAACGATAGTGGTAAGGAGATAGCCAAAATCCTAGCTGAATATAATTTCTGTGTTCTAAATGGAAGGCTACCAGGAGATGAAACAGGAAAATATACATTTATGGGAGCTAATGGCTCCTCAACTATAGACCTGGTATGTACCAATTTAGAAGCCACCAGGAAAATTATAGATTTAGAGGTCCTGGAACATTCTGAATTGGCTCATTCTCCTGCATCTCTAAAATTAGAAATCAGTGGACTAACATTTCAATTCAACCCACATCGGTGAAGGTTTAGAGATTGTGAATGAAAAAAAGAATTAAATGGGATGCGTCCTTTCCTGAGCAAATTGATGTAATTCTTAACTCGGGGGAGATCTATGAGCTTCGGTGCCAGCTTACTGGAATGCTTGAATCTTCTGAGATCCTTGGAAACTGGCAAAAGCTGTGTATGTTATTACATCCACATTGCAAAACAAAATCAGCTCATTTCCTTAAAACCCAGGAGAAGAAATGAAACCTGGTATAATGAGAGATGCCGGAAGACAAGGCATAATTTAAATAAATTGATTAGACAGTATAGAAAATGTAACTCCATCAGTAGAGACCAATGCACTTTACTAACATTGGAGAGGGCAAACTATAAAAGGGTTCTGGAAATGGAGAAACAGAAACATGCTGCCCTCTTATGGGAAAAACTCCGGAAATCAATTTTCAAAAGGGATGGAAGTCATTTTGGCTTGTAGTAGCATCAGGATATAATAAACTGTCTACGAAAGTAGAGGCCTTTATTCCTCCAGATCTATGGACCTCCTATTTCTCTGGTTTACACTTTTCCAAGGAAGAGGATGAACTTACATATGTTTTGCATTCTCTCCCAGTTAGTTTCCCTCTTGCAAGCTTCATCTCTGATTCAGAGATAGGAACTGTGCTGAGTGCACTATCCTCCAATAAAGCCCCAGGTCCCGTTAGAATAGGTGATTTACTTAAAATTCTTCCAGGAATGGTGGATACCCATAGTTTGTCGCATTTAATTCATTCATCCAGAGACAGGAATTCCCAGAAAGTTGGCAAGGCTCAATTATATTTCCCATTTTTAAGAAAGAGAATCCGAATGATCCAAAAATGTATCGGCCAATCAGTTTGATACAACTCAGAAAGTATTCACAAAAACTATTACTGATAGACAAACGGATTGGTTGGATACCAAATCTCTTATTAGTGAATACCAGAATGGCTTTCTAAAGAATAGATCTATCATCCAGCACTGTTACGCTTTATATAATCTTCTCTGGAAATACATTAAAATTAAAAAGGGGAAATTATACTGTTGCTTTGTCTACTTCATATCTGCTTTTGACAACATTAGCCGAAAAATTCTGTGGCAGATCTTGGAGAATATGGATTTTGATTCGTCTTCATGAGACCACATGAGCTAAAGTTCAGTATGACCAATTTGATCACACCACTTCCTCTTTCAAAACCAACTTGGGGGTGAGACAGGGTTGCCTTTTGGCACCTACCTTATTTAATATATTTAAATAGTATTTTGGCCAATTTATCTAATTCTGATTTTCACTTCAAAGGTTTTTGATCATAGAATTGACTGTTTGGCCTATGCAGATGACATTATGCTCATTTCGACCTCAGCTCTGGGCTGAGGAGGAAACCTGAGCATTTTTGGGGGTTACGTAAAGACACAGTTGAAAATAAATCTAAATAAAACCAAGATCATTATCTTTGGTAATACTCAAAAGACTCCCATATTTAGGATTGGGGGAGAAAAAATTGAAGTGGTACCCCACTATGATTATTTAGGGGTAAGATTTGCCCATAACTTGTCCTGGCAAACACATATAAAACAAATAAAATGAAATCTGTAATGCCATAAAGATCTTTAATGCAAAGATGGGTAAGACCTCAATTAAAGGTATGTTACAAGTAATAAATGCAAAAATAAAAGCTAGCATTTTATATGCAGCTGAGATCTGGGGTACCGTGAATTCTTAATCACCGGATATAATTTTAAACAAATTATACAGGCATCTCTTTATGGTCCCTGTTGGGACACCTATCAGTATTGTGAAATAGGAGCTTGGACAACACTCGGTGCAGTCTAATTAGTGAGAGGCAGATCATGTTTCTCCTTAAAACTCTGACTCTTACTGACACTACATAGAAACATAGACTTTGACGGCAGATAAGGACCACTTGGCCCATCTAGTCTGCCCATTTCCCTACCTACAGGATAGGACACAGATCCTCGTTAACCAAAAGCCTATTTCTTCCTACCCCCACAAGAATTGCCTTATGTCTGTCCCATGCATTCTTGAATTCTCCCACAGTTTTAGACCTCACAACCTCCTCAGAAAGGCTGTTCCATGCATCCACTACCCTCTCTGTGAAATAATACTTCCTCACATTGCCCCTGAACTGCCCCATCTTTAAATCGTGTCCCATTGTTCTTGCACGTCTCTTTTTCTGAAAGATGCTACCCTCTTGGACTTTGTTGATTCCACTGAGGTACTTAAAAGTTTCTATCATGTCCCCCCTCTCCCTTCTTTCCTCAAGGGTATACATATTAAGCTCCTTTAGTCTCTACTCATTACGGCTTCTCTTGCAGACCCTGCACCATTTTAGTTGCCCTCCTCTGGACTGCCTCTATCCTGTCTATGTTCTTGAGGAGATGGGGTCTCCATAACTGGACACAGTACTCCAGATGGGGTCTCACTAACTGCCTGTACAGAGGGATAACAACTTCCTGTTTTCTGCTGCTGATGCCTCTCCCTATGCATCCCAGTATACCCCCAGCCCTCCCTACTGCCTTCTCACATTGCTTACTAACCTTAAGGTCATCTGATATGATTACCCCCAGGTCCCTTTCCTTTCCTTTTTGTTGTTGTTACTACCTCCCCCATTGTGTATTCTTCCCCTGGGTTCTTGTTTCCCATGTGCATTATTTTGCACTTCTTTGCATTGAATCCTAGCTGCCATACTTCTGACCATTCCTCCAACCTTGCCAAGTCCCTTCCCATCCTTTCCACGCCTCCTTGTGTATCAACCCTGTTGCAGATCTTTGTGTCATCTGCAAAGAGGCATACTTTTCCTTCCAGTCCCTCTGCAATGTCACTTATGAAGACATTAAAAAGGACTGGACCCAATACTGAACCCTGCGGTACCCCACTAGTAACCCCTCTTTCTTCAGAGTGGACTCCATTTACAATTACCTTCTGTGTCCTGTTGTCCAGCCAATGTTTTATCCAGGCTACCACCCTGGGACCCACTCCCAGGCTGGTTAATTTGACTATTAATCTTTTGTGTGGGACTGTGTCAAATGCCTCGCTTAAAGTCTAGGTAGGCCATGTCCACAGCCCCTCCCTGGTCTACTACTTTGGTCACCCAGTCAAAGAAATCTATTAGATTCGTCTGACATGACCTTCCCGCTCTGAACGCATGCTGCCTTGGGTCCTGTGCCTCACTGGCCTCTAGGTACTCAACTATTCTTTCCTTCAGAAGTGACTCCATCACTTTCCCTACCACAGAGGTCAGACTGACAGGTCTGTAGTTTCCTGCCTCTGTCTTGGTTCCACATCCGCCTTCCTCCGGTCCTCGGGTACCACATCATCCTCCCATGATTTATTAAAAAGAGTAGCCAGTGGTTTCACCAGTTCCCCCCTTAATTCTTTTAGAATTCTGGGGTGAATTCCATCAGGCCCCATTGCTTTGTCCACCTTCAGTTTTAGGAGTTCTTGCAGAACCCTTTCTTCTGTGAAAGGTCTGGGATCGACCCCCCCTATCAAGAGTGCTTCTGTTAATTGGATTAGGCACTTCCTCCTCTTTGTGAATACTGAGCAGAAATATTCGCTCAGTATCCCTGTTTTTCACTGTCCCCTCTGCCCACCCACCTGCTCATTCTATTCAGCCTCACTATCCCTCCCTTTGTCTTTTCACGCTCGCTGATGACCTATAAAGGTTTTATCCCCCTTCTTAACCGAGTTGGTTATCTTTTCCTCAGTTTGGGCCTTTGCTATTCTGACTTCTCTCCCTGCTTCCTTCTGCCTTAACTGGTACAACTCTCTGTCCTGCTCCTTCTGTGTTTCCTACTTCTGGAATGCTATCTTTTTCTTCCTGACTTTCACAGCCACCTCTTTTGAGAACCATAGTAACTTTTTTTTTCATTTTGATTTCTTTATTTGCTTCACACAAAGGCTTGTTGCCTCTGTGATGGCAGTTTTGATGATTCCCCATTGTTGCTCCACACTTCCTTCTAGCCTGTTTGCTAGTGCTTTTCTGAGGCACTCTCCCATCTTGCCAAAGTCAGCCCTCCTGAAGTCCAGTACACTCACTTTTGCATGGCTTGACTCTGTAGCTGAGTTTAACGTGAACCACACTGTTTGATGGTCACTTGTTGCCAGATGGCAACCCACTTCTAGATCTGAGATCCTCTCACTGCCCCCGTTTGAGAGTACGAGGTCTAAGATTGCTCCCTCACGAGTGGGTTCCGAAACTAGCTGTCTGAGGCCTGCCACCTGTAGGGCATCAAGAATGGCCCTGCTCTTAGATGTGGCTGCAGCAAATGTGCCCAGTTAACATCTAGCATATTCAGATCTCCCATCAACAGTATCTCCCCTTTCTCTGCCATTCTAAGAATGCCTTCTATCATATCCTTGTCCATTCCCTCCCCCTGATATGGGGTCTGTACACAACCCCTGTGCAGACTGTGGTGCCCTTTCCAGTCTCCAAGGTGACCCACAGTGCCTCCTCTCCTCCCTGTTTACTCTTTTGTTCAGTTGCTTTTATCCCTTCCTTTACAGAGAGAGCTACTCCTACCCCTCTTCTCCCCTGCCTGTCTCTCCTGTAGGTTATGTACCCTGGTATGTTAACATCCCAGTCATGGTTCTCTGTGTACCATGTTTCTGTGACAGCTAGATATCCAGGCATCCCTCTTCCATCAAGGCCACCAGCTCAGGGAGCTTGTTGCCCAGACTACGGGCATTGGTACTCATTACCCTCCATTTCCTGATGGCCTTACTCCTTTCTGCCCCATCCCTGTCCTTCTTGCTTTTGTCACTTTCTCCATTTACCCCTGCCCTTCTCCCTATCGACACCTCTATGTTGGTGTTAGGCTTCCTAGAATCTGTTTAGAGGAGGAAATAAGATACTCCACAATGGGTTTTATCTTTCCTGCCATAAAAGTAATTGAAAATCCTATACTCCCTGTTGGATTGGGCCATCTACTCTATAATATATATTCCAAACCATGGGGAAAAATAGCCTTTGAGGTTAAAACAAGAAAAAGAGACTTAGATGTTCAGTCTACTTTCACTCAATTTTCTAAGCAGAAATTACAATACTGGTATAGACAGTTCAAAACCTCATGGGGATATGAGGGATATTTATTTAAGATTACAGATCCCATTCTGTGACGTCAATTAACAAGATTTAGAACAGAAACTTATAATGCAAAATACATCCTTTTTAAGCACAAACGAGATGATGTTTCTGAACCATATTACAAATGTACTCATAAAGACCAGGACAATCTTAAACATGTAATACTTCTATGTCCCTTATGTGAGAAGAGCAAAAAAAATGGCTGGGGGACAAAATTGGTGGTCGTGGTCTCGGTCTCCCGCCCGACAGCATTTTATTCCATCTTTTTTCCTCCCAAGATGTAAATGAGCTGTTGAAACTTTTCAGATTTTTTAAGACAACCCATCTCTAAAGTATTCTTCTGCAAGATTTGTAACAGTAGAAAAACATTTATTTGATGTGTTAATATTTTAACACTCTGTTCAACTAACACATCTGTAAAAACTAATGGTTTTACTTAAGGAAATGTCTATATTTATGTAACAGTTTTTTAGAATATTGTAATGGCTTAAGTTGATCAATAAACCTTTAGTACGTGTATGCTCTCCTAAGGAACCCCTCAGAGTATGTGACAATTAACGCAATCTAAACCTACTGTACATAAGGTAGAATTCAAAATCATTAAGCACCAAAGGCTACCCGAAAAAAGGTTTTTCTCTTTGTGTTTGTTTTAGCTTTGTTTTTTATGCCTCCAATGTTGGGGATGGTTTGATATCCAAGAGGAGGTGGGGTTCCACAAACATGTCACAGCCACAGCAAAAGCACTATCCCCCACCGACTGTAAGCACTTCTGTTTGGGATGGTCATTAACTGTTCTGAAGAACACAAGGGCTGGGGCCTAGCTTGTCTAGCGAGCATGAGGAAAGCAGCAAGATAAGGTGGTACCAACACATGTAAGGCCTTGTATGTAAAAATTAGTACCTAGAAATCTGTGCAGTAACTTGCTGGCAGCCAATGTAACACCCTAAGAATGGGAGTAATATGTTCCCTGCACCCACAAGGACATGAGCTGCACTATTCTATAAAAGATAGTCTCCACAATGTTTTACCTAACAGGACACAGCAGAGTATGTTACACTACTCTATCCAACAATGAAGGAATGCAGTGCATCAGGGTATCCATGTCTGCAAAGGCTGGGTATGATTGCAGCCATCTGACTTTTTCCAATTGTGGCAGCCTCATCTATTCACTGCTGCCACCTGGAATTCAAGTAACACGGTCAGGTCCAAATTAATTCCTAGGACATGCAGTAACTCAGCCATTTGGCATCTTGTCATCCAGAAACAATCTGGAGCAAGGTACCCAACAGCTCATTCAGTCTCAATGACAGGCCTACCCACAATATGTCAGTCTTTTCAGGAGAGTCTCAACCAGGTCCCTCTCAAACTTTTATTTATTTCATGAAACATTTATAATCATTTAGGTAAACTGCAACCTATTGTATGCTTTAATGCCCACACCGGCCATGTAACTGCACAAAGAATATCATTAAACCATGGAGTTGTCTCCAAGCACCTTTGGCATGGTATAGACTGGGGAAATGTCATCCTGAATAGACACCAGAATTCTATTACAGCACTCTGCTGTCTTAAGAGTCTCATCCAGTTGGCCAGCCTGGGGGCGCAGAGGGTTGAAGCGTTGGACGCCACACCTCGAACTACGCTGGCGACCCGGGGTCAGGAAAGAGCTCGGGTTGCCAGGGGTCAGCCAGGGAGGAGAGGATTGAGCATCCAGAGGACAGCTCTCCTCTCCTGGGGAGGGTGGGGACTAGAGCCGCTGTAGCACTGGCTCCTAGTGGCAATCAGGGGGTGGTGCACGGTAGCTCAGAGTGTGGGGATGGCAGGGCAGATGGACGTACAATGTGTAGGTGCATGCGCTGCGACGTCCTAGATGTCACTGCATGCCCACGCCAGAAGGGAAGAAAAAGGAGAAACAGAGGAATTCTCTGGTGTAATGAGGACTAGGCCTACTGGCGCCGCACTGGACACACCAGAATTCTCCTTCCAGCCCGGCTCACCAAGAACTCCCCAGTGTGCGGGGTACGTGCTCGCTGGGTCAAGACCTGGGTTGTGTGCAAGGGGAAAGAGGTCGAGAACAACAACTGTGGCCGGTGGGGCGCCGGAGGTCACAGGGCTGAAGGGGCACCATAGGCAACACCCCCAGTCGAGGAGGTAGGAGCACAAACAGTAAATACAAAACAAAAGTGTCATCAAGTTGTTACCCCCAAACATTACCATCCATGAAAATACCTGGATCATACCCTGTTCCAGGGGTTCTTTTAGATCTAATTTATCAGACAGCTGTAGAAGGCGGGCTTAATAAGGTGGCCGCAACAGTAAAGCACAAATTTCACATTTGCAGAGATAATGCTAGTTGAAAATGGTACCTCATGTCATTGAGCATCTGAGACTAGAGGGTATCTGAGCCACTTGAATTTTAGTTTTGCATTAGACCTAATCCTTTGCGATCCAAAATATGTGTTCTTTCAAAGAAACTAGTTGCTTGACCAACATTTAGCAAGGTCAAGTCCAGGTTACAAGCATCCCACTTAACATAAAATGACGGTTTTGTTCTAAATAACTTGTGGCCTAAGTGACAGAAAGCTGAAAGTTAATGCGCAGCAACTGTTTATGAACATAGTGTTAGGATGGATGAGTTGGTAGAACTCCCAGAATCCCACACCAGGGACTTTGTCTCCATCTGACAGTGAAGCAAATTAATAAGTGGAGTACTGCACTGTCAGATATACCATCCTTGGTCCCATTTCTAGTGGCTGGACAGCTGAGCATTAAAGATCCCATGGTAGTTAAAAAAAAAGTAGGATATTTAACCAGTGTCCTGGGACACACTCCTTATTTTAATAAAACTGGCCCTAATGCAGTGATCCATCACTGCATATAACCAGTTAAGCACACAGTGGCTACTGTGTTTACCTGTGTATCCCCGGGGCGTTGGTGGAGGACTGGACCAACGTAGGCTGCATACTTGTGCAACAGTTTATGTTGGTCAGTGGTGTCATGTACAAATCAGGGTAAGTCGATGCTGGTCGCTATGTGACAGTAGTGCAAGATGGGACAGAGTTAGTTGGTATGTCTACCACCTTTTTTTTTTTTTTTTTTTTTTAAGTTGAAGGGTTCCATCCCCACACGCAAATTAAAAAAAAAAAAAAACTGGGGATGTGGGGTAGAGCCCCACCAACTTGAAACACTGCAACCATACTAGTTAACTCTAATTACTAAAAATATCATAGCATTAGTAGCATACCGGTCCACAATCCTTCACCATCAACCCCTCCCCCGGGTACCTGTAGGTTCCAGTTTATTACATGTCTGGGTTTCCAGATTCTAAAGGGCTAACTTTAGAAACTCCTGCAACTCCTTGGTGAGGTGACCTGGGCATGAGAGCCTGGGGGTGTAGCAAGCTTCCTAGTGTTGTAAGGTTCCTGGCAGTTAATGAGAGGGTTGCATGCAGTCTGCAGTGCTCTCAAAGTGACACAGAGTACCTGTGTTCTAAATGGAGGAGACAGCCTGTTCAGAAAAGGGATGGATGGCAGCCATCTTACATACAGTCCCTGCTGGGGCATAGCCTGCCTGATTCCCTGAAAACTTTCTATGTAATGTGAAGAATCTGAATTGAGAATACTTGGACTTGATCTGATTAAAACTGCTGAAACTTGTGCCACTCCATGTGGGAGGGCGTTTCATATTCAGAGGTTGCAACCCCATACATTCCACCCAAGTGTGAGGCTGGAGAGGAGGAAGCCCAGTAACCGCCCTACTTGCTGTGTTGCTGGTCTACCGTTCAACAGGTATACTGTCCTTGTGGACTGTGGTCCTGTGGAGGATGGAGGCCACATCTGAAGCAGACTCTCAGTGCAGGCTGGACTACAGCGTGTCCTTCCGAGTGCAGGTTAATGCCTGTACTAGGGCAATGATGCTCAGTGTGAAACTGTATGGCCCTTGAAATGTATCCCGAATACCCAGTGTGCTAAGCCAAAACCTTATGCCATATGCACCCAGATGGAGGCTGAGGATTTAAAGTACCCAAGATTTCTAGTCACCTTCCTGTTTTATGTTGCTGTTGTAACCAGATGAATTTAAACTGTCTCTGAATTAAGAACGGTATCTGCTCAAGCCCAAAAGAAAGAATTTCACCACCTTCAAAGGGACTGCTTGTGGGGGTCAACACCCTCAATAAAAATGAACTGGACTTTAAACCAAATTTCTAAGTTCAGAATGCTATCCTGCCTGAAAGTTCAGTGTCGCACTAGCCCATCTGGACACCTGCAAAGTTCCAGGAGCCCCATCCCCCAAAAAGCTGGGTTCTTCCACACACTCCAATATTTTCAAATTAAGTGGGATTTTTTGACCACTGCAAAATGTAAAAATGAAGCTGGTGTACCATATTAAAGTGTGATGCTGATATAAGTGTGTCACCCTAGGCCCCACTATTTTCAGGTGGATCCTGTACCAACTTTCGGGGGGGGGGGACTCACCCCAGTCCAACCCTGTCCAGGCTAAACCGAGAAATGAAATGATGCGAGCATGAGAAAACTTGTAATGTATTTTGTTTTGTATGTATTAGTTTTTATTTTATTACTATCTATGCCTCTGTAAAATATTTCTACTGAGGTGGGAGGTCTGATGGAAACTGAAAATTACATTCCCCTGTGGCCCATGGCTCAGGACACTTAGCTAGGAATGGCCTTTGTTCAAACAGTCCTCTTCCTATCCTGTAAAGGCTGATTGTTTTGGGTAAACTTCAAAGGGCTGTGTCCCATTCAAGACATGTTGTGGGGCAAAGGAACTGCATGCAACAGGAGGGTGCTAAGGATAAAGGAGAAAGGGTCATCATTCTGGGCGACTCCATATTTAAGGGTGTTAGATGGGGAGGCAGGGGCACCAGGAAAAGCAACATTTGGGTGGAGTGTATGCCAGGCATGATGGCAGCTAGGGTGTGTCAGTATATTATCAGCATGTGGAGAGGGTAGAGGAGAAACCACACATTGTGGTGCACCTGGGTACGAATGACCTCAAGGGGAAGGGGTAGAAGAGGTGCAGGAAAGCTTCAGGGAAGTGGGAAGACAATGCAGTACAGTGGGAAGATTGGTAGCATTTGCCAAAATTCTTCCAGTATCAAGAGCTAGTACAGTCAGGAAGCAGAGAATCTCAGACTTCAACAAGTGCCTCAGGGAATGGTGTGGGTCCATGGGGTATGGACTGGTGGGGAGTGTGGCAAGAAGTGGGAGAATAAGGACCTGTATGCACTGGATAGGTTGCACCTTAGCAAAGAGGGCTCACAGGTCCTAAAGCAGAGGTTAGAGGAGTTCATTCAGGATAAGCACAATTTAAACTAGGAAAGGGGGGTAATCACCAGGAGTGGGGGTCCTTTGGGCCTCCCCCCAGACCTAGATAGGAGCAACATTTAAACAGGAGAGGGGATGAGGGAGCGGAAAGGTACCGAGGAGTTAGGATCATATTGGAGGGTAGTATCACTAAATGCTAGAAGCCTGGATAAGACGACTGCAGAATTGCAGACTGATGGCAGAGGGGGAGGTGGACGTAGCCACCATCACTGAGACTTTGGTAACCCAGTACCATGACTGGGACCTAGCTATCCCAGGTTTCAAGCTCTACTGAAGGGATAGAGGGAAAGGGGGGGGTGGCTGTCTATGTTAGGGAAGGAATAATGTGCAATAGCGAGGAGGGGGAGGAAGGCAAGGCAGAAACGTTATGGGTGCAACTCCACAGCACAAAAGGTAGAAAGGTTAGATTGGGGGTTGTATACATGCCACCGTCTCAAAAGGGGTGACTGATAGGAAGTTGGGAGAACAGTTAAAGGAGTTGTACATCTAACGGAGAAGTCTTACCATGCACAGACCGGGGCTTCATCTTTCGGTCCCCCCGCAATCACCGTAAAATCAGTTGTTTATTATCACTGTAAATGCCGTGCACTTTCAGGACCCGCATTGATGAAATGCCACAGAGACCATCGAGTCTCGGCTGGAACGCCGAGATCGTGACGCCCATTACCCTTACTCACACAGTGCATGCACAGGGCTAGCCGGCCTGTCCTCAGCCTTCAGTGCTTAGCCTGACCGAATCCCGGGCATGACCGCTACACCCATGGATTCAGTCAGAGTATGTGAAAATAGCACCGGGGACTCGAGACGCAGGCCTGGCTATTTTTCCACACATATACACTGTATTAAGGCTAGGCTAATGGAACGTCACGATCCCTGACATTTCCAGCGAGATTGCCATGGGTCTGCGGCACTATATTTAAAAATGCCGGATCCACTAGGGAATTCGCAGCATTTTACGAGTTATGAGGTAATAAAACTATTGATTTTTTATGGTGACTGCAGGGGGGGACTGGAATGGTGAAGCCCCGATCTGTGCAGTGGTCAGTGCTTCTCTGTTGGCAGTAGTTCTCCTTTAAGGAGGCTTCGTGGCAAAGGCAGCACTATGGTGGTTGGGGACTTTAACCTGCCAGTGGTAGACTGGAGCGTCCCGGCTACCTCATGTGCCAGGGAGCAGATCCTCCTGGAGGCCATCCAAGTTGGCTTCCTGACAGAAGGTAACAGAGTCAACTAGGGAGGGGAACTTTATGGACTTGGTGCTAATGCACGGTGAACAAGTCCAAGATGTTAGGGTGGAGGATCCCCTGGTGGGAAGCAACCACCGCAAGGTGTGGTTCTCCCTCAATCTAGGGAAGGAGGTAGCCACAATAAAGCCTAAGGTCCTGGACTTCTAAAGGGCAGACTTTAGCAAGATGGGAAGTATACTGGAAGGGCACATAGCTAACATCCACCCATGTATGGATGCTGAGCAAAAATGGGTAGTCATCAAGCAGGGCTTGGTTGAGGTCACTAGCATATGTGGAAAAAGCCAGAGCAAGAAAACCAGGAACAAGAAGCCGAGCAGGATGAACAGGGAGGTTGTGGAGAGGGTGAGGGAAAAGAGGGCTGCCTTTAGGAGCTTTAAAAGATCCAACCACGAGGAAGACAGGCAGGAGTCTGTGAGGAAATCCAGGGAGGTGAGTAGAATAGTAAGGGCAGCTAAGGCATTGAGAGAACGGAGGCTAGCACACGGGATCAGAAAAGGGGAAAAGGATTTCTTCAGGTATATATGGGAGAAAAGGAGGAGTATGAATCAGATTGTTAGGATCAAGAATGGTGGTGGATGGGCAGAAAAGGGGGCAGAATATTATTTGATTTTTTTTTACTGTACAGTTAACTATGAGACGGAGACTCCTGAATGGAAAAATCCTACCAAGATATATCGTGCTAGCCTTCTGAAGAAATGGGCTGAAGAAAAACACCAAAAGTTACTTTGTTAGTATATCCAGAAACTGCTAAAGATATTGACAAAGCTTATGACAGACTGGAACAAAATAACTTCTGACGCTGTAAAGGTGAATGTTTCCTTGTCCACAGAACCGCTAAAAATTCATAACTTGGTAGACATTTTTTCTTTTTCCATATATTTTGTAGCATTTTCTGTTTTCTCCCCGTAACCCGTCCCCATACCTCAGACACGCATGCACACGTGGAGGCACGCGTGTGCTGCATCTCGAGGTGTCCTCCCCTTACATGTCGCCCCCTCCACCTACGCTGACCACCAGACATCCACCCAGCGGCAGCGGGACTACGGGGGGCGGCAACCACCCTGGGAGAGAAGAGCTGCCTTCCAGTTGCTCAATCCTGCTCCCACCCTCCCCCACCGTGCCGTCTCCCAGACGACCCGAGTCTGTTCCCGAACCCGGGCGGCCAGCGTGGTGAGAGGTAAGGTGTCCAAGTGCCTCAGCCCTCTGCGCCACCAGGCCAGCTCTTGGTAAAGACATTTCAAAGTACTTTTTCCACAGTGCCAGGCCAAGCAAAAGGGGCCGGACACATAATAGTGACAGATAATACTCGCCCTATCAGACAAAGGACATGCAGAATACCAGAGTGGTTAAGAGCAGACGTGGTTAAGGAAATACAAAAAATGAAAGTTATGATAGGGGTTAGATTGTCCATTTGTTATGCAGAGAGAATTAAACAAGGATCTATGTTATCCTTTCCTTTTCTGCCACATGTTTATCTCTTGCCTGTCTGACTGCTGAGACAGGCAAGAGACAGACAAGTGTCGGAACAGGGGAGGACAAAATAGATCTTCGCTTTCAACTCTGCATAACAAATGGGACAGGATCCTACCCAACCCTTTCACAATCTGCTGGATTAAGATTGGGGCATTTTAGCCGTAGCTACATAAAAAGGCAGGGCCATAGGTACATAGATACTGTCGGCAGATAAGGGCCGTCAGGCACATCCAGTCTGCCCGTCTATGCCACCTGATGAAGCGGCCAGTGACCCTATCTGGTCATTGGCTTTAGCTTTTTCTTCCCATCTATAATATTCCTTTATTCCTGTCCCATGCATGTTTGAAGCCTGTCACCGTTCAGGCTGCCATTTCCTGGGGCAGGCTATTCTATGCATCCACCACCCTCTCCATAAAAAAGAAACTTCCTGACATTTCCCCTTATGCGGCCACCCACCAGTATCCTGTCATGTCCTCTTATACTGGCACTACTTTTAAACTGGAATATGCTGTCCCCTTTCACAAGGTATTTGAACGTTTCTATCATGTCACCTCTCTCCCTCCTTTGCTCCAGCGTGTACAAACTGAGGTCTCCGACTCTTTCCTCATAAGGCTTGTGATGTAGACCCTTCATTTTAGTTGCCCTCCTCTGCACCGTCTATTTTGTCAATGTCCTTATGAAGATATGGCCTCCAGAACTGGACACAGTACTCAAGGTGAGACCTCACCAGGGTCTTGCACAATGGAACTATTACCTCCCTCCTTTGGCTTGTGAGTCCCCTTCCAATACACCCCAACATCCCAGTGGCCCTCCCCACCTCCATAGCCATCTGCCTTGAGGTCTTCTGGTCATCTGTGATTATGATCCCCAAGTCCCTCTCCTCCTGAGTAACTGCCAACAGCTCTCCCCCCCAACCTATAGCTTGCTTCAGGGTTCCTGCTCCCTACGTGCATGGTTTTGCACTTCTTTGCATTAAACCTTAGTTGCCATGCTTTAACCATCTCTCCAACCATTCCAGGTCCTTTCTCATCCTATCCGGGGTATCCACCCTGTTGCAGATCTGTGTCATCTGTCTCGACTCCATGCCAGGGGCATTTCTCAGGCAGCTGGTTTTGGAACCCACTAGGAATGGGGCAGCACTGGACCTGGTATTTACAAACAGAGACAACAGCACTGCTGATGTCACAGTGGGTAGTCCCCTAGGTACACATGATCAACATACTGTGTGGTTTTAAAGGAATGGGAAACTGCCTCAGAGAATGCCTTGGGGGGGCAGAAGGGGAGTGGAGGCTCAATTGCGAAAGATTATGGAGTGTATATACCAGGCAACTGCATGCTGTTTAAAGGAAGTGAGCAAGGGAGAGAGGAGGAAGAGGCTGCTATGGTTCTCCAAGAAGGTGGCAAAGGCAGTGAAGAAGACCTTCTTCAGATATGTGGTAGAAAAGAGGAAGACAAGAGGAGGAATAGTGAGAATCAGGAGGGCAATGGGGACTGTAGCTGGAAGATCGAGAGAAAGCAGAAAACTAAACGACGATTACTTCTGTTTGGTCTTCACAGTGGGGGAGAACAGACCAGCATGCCGCAGTAAGCACCGGAGGGGGGGGGGAGTGGACACAAGTTCATTCTCCATGAAGAGGGTCCAGAAGGGATTGGAAGCCTTAAAGGTGACCAAGGCAATGCAGTCAGATGAAATTCATCCAACAGTCCTAAAGGAACTGAACACAGTGCTGGCCACCCCTCTGGCAGAACTTTTTAGCACCACAGTGGAGATGGGGGACAATGTAGTCCCTCTACACGAAACCGGCACTAGGGAGGATGCTAGCAACTACAGGCCAGTCAGTCTCACGTCAGTAATATGGAAGTTAATGGAGACAGTACTGAAGGAAGGGCTCATACAGCACCTGGAGGCAAAAGGGCTGCAGGACCACCGGCAGCATGGTTTCACAGGGGAGGTCCTGTCAAACTAATCTCACAGATTTCTTTGACTGGATTATCAGGGAGGTGGATTAAGGGAGAACAGAGGACATGGTTTATCTGGACTTCAGTAAGGCTTTTTGACACTGTGCAAAGAAGGCTAGTTAAGAAACCAACCAGCCTGGGATGGGGGAGTGACAAGCTGGGTATCAAACTGGTTAAGGGATTGGAGGCAAAAAGTGGTGGTAAATGATAGCCACTCAGGCAACAGGAGAGTGACTAGTGGGGTACCACAGGGCTCGGTGCCGAGATTGGTCCTCTTTAATGTGTTCATAGGCGATACTGTTGAGGAGCTTGATGGGAAGGTCTGTCTCTTTGTGGATGATACAAAAATCTGCAACAGGATTGACACTCAGGAAGGGGTGGTGACAATGCAAAGGATCCGAGAAAACTAGAAGAATGGTTTAGGGAGGTGGCAGCTGGGTTTCAATGCCAAAAAGTGCAAGGTTATTGTACTTAGGGCTGTTGAACCCAGGGACTGTGTATAAGTTGGGGTATACCGTCGCTACATCTACAACTTTACAGTGACAAGGTCGATACTGACAACATTGCCATGTTGCTGTAAAGTCCACCTGGGACCCCGGCACCCTTCCCCAAGGTTCTGCACCCCATTCCCCGACTCAGTGCCATCTCAGAGTTGAGAATCTTAAGTAGTGGGGTACAGAGGGCACAGCTCCCCGTAAAAAAAGAAGTTTTATTACAGCGGCACCATCCTGACCACAACTGTGGTAGATATAGTGTCGGGGAAATGTCTCATCGACAAGAAATTGTCAATGTGGCGTTGAGGATCCTAAGGTGGGGGAAGTGGAGCTTACAGTCACCAAGCAAGAAAGAGGTCTAGAGATCATCATATCTGATGACCTCAAGGTGGCTGGGCAGTGTGACAAAGCAGTGGGAAAGGCTAGCAGAAGGCTGGAGTGCATTGGGAGAGGGATTTCTAGCAGGAGGAGGGAGGTGGTGCTGCCACTGTATCACTCACTGGTAAGGACCCATCTGGAGTGCTGTGTCCAGCTCCGGAGGCTGCACTTCCACAAGAACATTGAATGGGTGGAGGCAGTACAGATGAGTGTAACCAAGATGGTTAGGGGGGTGCACATGAAGCTATATGAAACAAGGCTGCAGTAGCTCAACATGTACTCTCTGGACGAGACGACAGCGAGAGGGGACATGATTAAAACCTACAAGTACCTCACAGGAGAGCACATGGTGCAAGTGGAGGGTCTATTTCAGAGAAAGGAAGGCACTAGAACAAGGGGACATGAAAACGAAGCTAAAGGGGAGGATGTTTAGGAGAGCTGTGCAGAAATACATCTTCACAGAAAGGGTGGTGGATAACTGGAACAGCCTGCCAGAGGAAGTAGTGGGGGTAAAGACATGGGGAACTTCAAGTACGCATAGGACAGGCAGAGGAACAGGAGAAGGAAGCGACACCTATGACCAACTAACTCAGCGGTGACAGAATAGGCAGGGACACTGGGCAGATTAGATAGGCCTTAAGGTCCCCTCCACTTCCTAGACTAGGTCATAGGTCATCTCTCCTACAGAAACAGAGGACATGGAGTGATGACTTGTGACCTAGTCCAGGGGGTGGAGGGGATGAGAAAGTCTTCTGAATGCTACTCTCCTCTCCATTTCCTGCACCTTGTGTCATGAATTATAATCACATGGATATTATTTGTACAATGTTCGGTTGAGGTTGGCCTTGATAGTAAGGCACACCAGTAAATACTAGCATAGCAAAAGTCATTCTCCTAGCTGCCTGACGAAGAACCCTTTAGTTCGGAATGTCCTGACATTTTACTTCAACTGCTTTGTGCAATTTTAGAACAATGTACTGTCAATTAACTGTATCTGTGTTGTTACTGTGCATCATTCACTCCTTAGCAATTTCTAACAAAACATTTCAAAGTAGCATCCTAAAAGCTCAGCTGATAAAGGATACAACAGAATTTTGTTTTATATACTGTAACGCGTTTCATATACTCCATATCTTAAAACAATTCAAAAAACAATGCAGACAGTAAATATCTGCAGTTCAGTGACCTGCAGTTGCAGCTGCAGCACACCCAATTCCAGCCTATGGGTGCAGATAAACAAACTCAATTTTTTGTTGGGGCATACACCAGACATTACCACTCACTTCACCTCTGTATCTGGGGTGACCTTCTGAACACTTACTTCACTAAAAACAAGAACTGGGTTAAAAAGGGTTACAACTTATCTAACTGAAATGCAACACAACAATCAGTGTCTGTAACAGTAGAATCGAAGCATGGATTCATTTACTGCTCTTGTCCCAGACTGGTTCTCTCCCAGAAGTCAGTCTGCACTGCTACCATTTTTCACAACCCTTCAGATGCCTGAATGGAAACAGATTTTGTCAGCAGAAAGGGACCTTATGGCCTATCTATGAGTGAAACGGAATGGACTATGATGAAATTTGAACTATATGTCAGGTATGTGAAAAGTTTTACTTTGTAAATTCATGAGTCAAATGTATTTAAAGAACTTGCTGCCATATTTAACAACTCTGCCATGGAGAAGAATGCTTTATTAACTCTGTTTATAAGCCGTCAGTGTGTTTAGGAATGCTTCTCATATGCCTTTCTTTTTTATTTTCCAGATTTGAGCAGATTCACAGTCTGACGTGGGAGAAGGTGAATGCTGCTTACCATAAGAAGTACTCACATCCTAGCCCTTATGGATCTTCTCTTGACACTGCCTACAAGTTTGGATTAGGCAGAGTGAGGTTGTAGCCAGTTGAAGCTCACGAAGTCCAACCTGCATTCCAAGTTGCATTCAGACAGTGACGGCCCTCACGGTGGTACAGATGAGCTCCCCTGATATTGATAAGTTCAATCCCCAAGAAGCAATCAGCCTTTGGAACACAGGGTTTTATTTAACTCTAAAAATTGATTAGCGTTTTGCTCATAAAAGTTCCAAAACATTGTGAAAATCCATAGCACTCGCCTCACTGTGTTTAACATAACACTTCTAGAAAACCTATATAAATGCTTTCTGTACAGTTGGTATTGTCCCAAGAAAAAAAAAACTGCTAATCAATTATTTAAAACCCTGGAACAGTGGGCGACAAAGGAGGAGGCGGCCACAGACTGGAACTGTTGTGACATGACAGCAGAATGAGGATTCAGAAGACTCACAAAGTGACTGGATAGTGATGTTAGTGAAATTAGTGTGACTGAGGATCAGACTCCCCAGATGCATCATCATGTGGCAGTCCTTGAAAGGGACATTATTGGGTTACAAATTTTTTGTGGGGAACAGATTTTCCATATTTATTTATGAGTCACTGAATGATTCTCTTTTGAAGCAATTGGTTTTGTGTGTTACTTCATCATTATACAAATGCAAATACATTTTTAAACTGTGCTGCTTTCATCATCACTATTCAAGACTGTTGCCGGTCCTCCAACCACGCGGTCCACTCAAGGCCGTATTCAACCTGAAGCTGCAGATGACAGTGATGAAACATTATTCACCATCATTATTCAAGACTGTTGCCGGTCCTCCAACCACACGGTCCACTCAAGGCCATATTCAATTTGAAGCTGCAGATGACAGTAATGAAACTTTGCAAACTCTTGGCCAGAAAATAAACTGATTCCCTCAGTCACAGGACTGTTGGAGAAATTTGACTCTTTAACCAACAGTGTCACTACTTTAGAAACCACAGTTACCTATGTTAAAGAGGAAGTAGACACCCGCAAGCATGCTGAGGCTGCCCTGGGGACTACTACCACTTTAGTCAAAGAGAACACAAACTTATGGTCTCGGCTGGAGACCTTGGAAAATCAAGCCAGGGCAAGTAACTTTAGGATCACTGGCATGCTAGAGTGCAGTGAAGGTGACCATTTAATCCTTTTTATACAGGACTAACCTGAACAGCAATTGGGGCAGCCACTGGATGATTAGCATATTCTTCAAAAAGCTTACCGAGCTAATTTAAAGGGAGACTCAACAATCCAGACACTCCTAGAGCGACTGTAATTGTTTCAGACTGAGTTGGCACTCAGGATTTAATTCTGGCCCTTGCAAGACAAAAACTAATTCTACTTCATGATGGACAGCAAGTGTTTTTGTATCTGGATCTAAGCTATGCTACACGTCAAAAAAAGGAGATCTGATGGAGTCTGGGCTATGCTTTGTGAAATGGGGGTTCCCCACGGCATGCTTTTTCCAGCTCATTTGCATCTTGTATATGAGGGGGAAGGTGTTCATTTTTTCAGACCCTATAGAAAGAAGCCTTGAAATGGGCCCAGAATCATGCTCAACCACAATGACGACGAAATGGTCACTCACAATCTGATTCAGAAAGAGAGGATGATGGCAGAACCAGATTCTCCTACTACAACTTCCAGTTCAGGATTGCCTTCTGTGCCCACTAGCTTTGGATTATCTTTTCTATGTTTGACTTTTTTGATTTTATTGCCAATTTCATAGTTTACAGTGGGGGTAATTTTGACTACCTTTCTTAACAGGCAGGCCTACAGGTTTAGGTTTCTTGACTGCAGTATTTGGGAGCCTGGGGTGTTTCAGTTAAGCAGACCTGTGCTCACCCTTGTCTCTCGTCATACTTCCTTTACATGTTTTTATTTATCAGTTTACTGTTAGAGTGCACGTTTAAATCTGTGGATCGCAGAGTTCTAATCCTACTTCACTTCTACCATAGTGGTACATTTCTTTGGGTTAAGCATGCCTTTCTCACTTCCTGTACAGGAAGACAAGATTAGTTTATTTATTGTATAGAATCAGAATTACAATCCTTTGAGTCATAGACTCGTTTGCAAAGGCTCCACATCATAGTTAACTATTTAACTTCAAAGTTCAAATCTTCATGCAGCTCATGGGCTCTTTTTAGCAGCATATCCTTAGAAACTACGTATTGAATTTAAGTATGATTTTCCTCCCTTAAAATGTGTCTGATACATGAGCACATTATTTTACTGGCATGTATTAAGAGGGGTGGCACCCTCCACTGCTCCTATGTGCTTCGACATATCTGTACATTCGTTGCTTACTCAATAAACATTAAGTTTAAAAAAAAGTATCCTTCACTGCCATCAATGGAGGCCAACAGTTTCATTTTTTGACCCAGATTCTACAGGGTCTTCTCTGGTCACTGCTTCAGCTGGCCATGCCTGAGCTGATCTCGTGCAAGGCCCCAACACTGCTGCCTTTCCTGACCCCTTGTTTCCCTCTCCTGCAGGACAGAAACAGAAACAGAAGTTAGCAGATAAGTACCGCTAGGCCCATCCAGTCTACCTGTATACCCTACCTGTATCAGCAGCCGCTGACCCTACTTATTTTTATTTATTTATTGAATTTTGGTAACTGGGTGAGACCACATTGATAAGACAGTCCCTTTTACAGGAGCGACCTGGGAAGTGCAGTACATTGGCAGTGCAATTTGTTGGTAACAATACATTCACTAGGACACAGAGAACATACAGAGCCATACCTCTCAACCTCTTTACTCGTAAATCAGGGACACAGCTTAAAAAAAATCAGGGACAAAGACCCAAAATCAGGGACACATCTTAAAAATTGATACTATTCACTCAGAAAGCTGACAGAATAAGCGGATTAATGTAAGATGCATTTTCCAAAGAACAACAAGTCTGTAACTTTAATGTCTGGCATTATTTTATACTTTCAATCCCCACTGTTCTGTCACAAAAACACTAATTTTATGAGGGACAGAGGAAAATTCTGAGTCAAAATCAGGGACGTCCCTGAAAATCAGGGACAGTTGAGACGTATGTACAGAGCATTCAAATTCAAGATAGGGGTCAAGCAGACAAATAATATTAGTGTGGTCTAAGCTGAACAAAAACTGATGTAAAAGTACAATTTAGATCAAACAATACAGCGATTTTAAGTCAATCAAATGAGTAATAGTAATTCATGGACTGGCAACAATTAGAGAACACAGCTACTTAAGAAAGAAAAACAGTTTGTGCCAAATTCAAGAGGACAAGTGTTCACTACTTATCAGACACTAATTATAGTTAGCAGATAGAATATGCAACAGGAGTAACTAGAGATTTGTTAGAGATGTGTATAGTTTACCATGGAAGACGCATGTTGGTAGGAAGGAGTGCCAGACGGCAGGAGTCAGCGAAAGCAGGTACAGTGTGCAGCTGCAAGGTGAGACTGCAGAGATGACTTGAAAAGAGGAGATGGCCAGTATGGATGGGTGGAGGGAATTCCAACAAGACACAGCCGAGAAGGCAAAAGACCTGCAGGCCACAGCTAGCCGAGTATTGGGTAACAGGAGAAGGGGCAGCGAGGCAAATATGAGAGGGCACACTGGTTGTTTACAATGCACTATAACAGCAAGACACGGAGGAGTATAGTGGCAAACCAGCTTATGGGTGAAGCATAGTGTAACATACTTTAGCTTTGATTCATAAGGTAGCCAACTGAGGGAAGATAGTACACCGCAGTGTGGTGTTGGGCTTTGACCCCAGAGCAAACCTACCCACTCTATGATAGACCTGAGTGAGATGGGCCAGGATGGTGGAGGAGGTAGTGAGAGGCAGGGGGGCTGCATAAGTTGAGAGGGAGGATGGTGGCAGATGCTATCTTGGGGCAGGAGGTCAGTGTGAGGAAGGGACAAATTCGGTATAGGACACCCAAGCTTTTGGATTAGGGTTTTGGTTAGGACGGAAACATGGCCATCCAGAGAAAGTGATGAATCAAGGGTGACTCCCAAGCATTTAACGGAGTTAACAGTTTCGAGAACAGCTCCAGTCCAGGAGGGGACAACCAGAGGCGGCAGAGGGAACACTGTTGGCTTGCAAAATATCACACACTGTTTTTCTAGTATTGAGTCAGAGGTAGAATGTTTTGTGGTACCTGCACTATGGTGCACGTGGCGACAAATGTTACATGCACCACAGTCAGGCTACCTGCGCCGGGTAGACAAAAATGATGAAACTAGAATAGAAAAAAAGATACTGAATTTTGAAATAGTAGTATACGGAACAACTGTAGTATATTTGTATACTGTTCTACATTTCAGTGTCTTCACTTTCCCAACCTTTTTTCTTCCTCTTTTCTTGCACCATAAGGAGCAATCCGAGGTCTCCTTGTTCTCTTTCCTGATGTCCACCACCTAGCTATGGCATTCTGATGAGTATGTGGACACTGTCTCACTGTTCAGATTAACTGCCATTAAAGCCGACAGTTTGTGATCTCAGGTTTGCCCTCCAGTCATTTTTTATTCGTGACATTAACGAGAAACCTCGTCCACATTCTGCAGTTGAAGATGGAATTATAAGAAATATTTTCAGCAAAGCTAGAATATTTTTGAGGTCATCCCTTTCTTCCGAGAGAACTCTACCGCAAATAGTAGTGGAATCTAAAGGTGGATAGTAAGCTGCATTTAGGTTGTGGACATATGCTTTCAGTTCCGACCACTGCAAGAATGCTGAAACAGCACTGTACCCCTTTGGTTCCAGTATGTCAGTGTAGTAAGAAAATAATTACTTGACTTCTCAATCTCCATACTCTGCCAAGGAATCTTCAGAGTTAGGCCAGTTAGATGAGTTGAAAATTCTCATTTCAGCAATGACAGTATCACTGACAAATTCAGAAAAATGAATTTCCATTTGATTTAATGTGGAATCCAGCACTTTCTTTACAATAGACACTACGCTGCTCTTGGCACTGTTTGCATCTTCGTCAAGATCTGATCTGCTGCTGCGTCTTGCTGAACCATAGGAACAAAGCTCCACACCTTTGTAATGCAGCTTACCATCCACAATACTGATTCCTGTTTCAAGGCAATCAATAGTTTCTGAATCTCTAAGAGTTTTTAGTTTCTTCATGAGAGACAGAACTTTAGCTTGCACAGAGCCTACAGATAAGTTATTTTGCTGGAATGTCAGCGTTAGTCTGGACATGACTGCTATGTAGAATTCAAGGAAGTTGATGAAATACAATACCTCAGGTGATTTTATCTGCTTCAGAATTCCAGTGGCTTTTTCTCTTCTATCCCCTGTACCATTTACTGACAGGTCCTCCAGATGTGTAACAGTAGCTGAATAATTTGTCTGCATCACTTTAACAGCATGCTGGAGGTGTGGCAGCCACCTTGTTCCCCCAGTATTTACAGGGCACAGTACCCTGATGCCCAGTGCCTCCCCTGCAGCCTGTAAGCCTGGCCAGTTTAAAGCAGAGTGGTTATAGAAGCTGTGCAGTGAGGAAAGCAAATCTTCCACTGCAGAGTACAGGGGTGTCCCCTTGATCACGTATTTAGTGACCAACTCAAGTCTATGTGCACAGTAGTGCACCACTTTTAAAAGTCTGGCCTCCTCTTTCAGCCTTGTGGCTACTCCCGTTTTGCTGCACATCATGACTGCTGCCCCATCAAAACAACAAGCAACCAACTTCTCCAGCCTGGTATTTGGAGGTCAATTTCCATGGTATTTTGTAATGTTGATGTTATACTTTCTGTGTCTGCCTTTTCAAGAGGCTTAAGCGCTACGATTTAGCAACAGGGATGCCCTTCTCCAAGATGCAGAAATAAACTACCTCCTCTTCTGTAATACTTTTGTCTGTTGAGCTATCTGACAAAATAGAAAAGAAATCTTACGATTTCACCAATGTGATAAGATCTTCCATCTCATCATTGAAAATATATTCCGTGAATACTCTTGCTCGTTTCTCATTGCAGTAGGTGTCACTGTCCGAGACCCCATTCGCATGTAATAAGTTTATTTCATCTTTTAAATCAGTAAAAGGCTGTGCTTTTTTAGCAAGAAAAAAAGTTGCTCTGAAAAGAACCTTCATTTGTTCAAATTCTTTTTTCTTCCATTTTTTGGACAAGTTTCATTAATGGCTGCTCTGCAGGCATTATAGAGTAAGCAAAAAACGCTTTTCTGGATGCCTCATGTACTGTAAATCAGATGATTCATGAAACTCTACATTTGCCTTTCTGAATGACGAACACCCATCCCGGAAGGAATTATTTTTTCCAGATTTATCAAATAGTTCTCACCACTCACATTTCATGATGTTCAGTTCACTGTCATACTTTAGCCACTTACGATTCTGTTTCCATGAGTCCACAAATTTATATGTTTTTTTCTTTTTTTAAGGGGCACTGTCAGCTTTCCCCTACGTTTTTGAACACTTTTAATCTGTAAGCTTGTAGGCACACACCTATTAAACATTTACAGTAGAATGCCCCCATAGCTGTAAAAATATTCAATTGTACCTGTTTTTATTAAATTCAAATGAAAATCCCTTTTCACTCTGGCCGACGATAACTGACCCCCCACTGGACTTTACAGAGGGAATATCTTTTTGGAGTTATGCTATGAAATCTCACTTCGGGACAGCACACGTTCATGGCGCGCGTTCACAACCACTATATGCTTCCCGTGGCAGGTCAGTTATCGGCGGCCAGAGTGAAAAGGGATTTTCATTTGAATTTAATAAAAACAGGTACAATTGAATATTTTTACATCTATGGGGGCATTCTACTGTAAATGTTTAATAGGTGTGTGCCTACAAGCTTACAGATTAAAAGTGGCCAAAAACGTAGGGGAAAAGCTGACAGTGCCCCTTTAAGGGTGGCTCCATCAGTTGTCTCATTAGTAGGAGGCTGAGGAGGTTGCGGAGGAGGCACTGAGGAGCACAGAGAGACAGCAATGGGGCTATGACTAGGATCGGGCACCGGGACATGAGAAGGTGGGAGGAGAACACCAGAACATAGGGAAGAAGCACGCAAGTTAAGTTCTGTTATGGACAGGCTGGAATTGCTAGGAATGGAGTCAGATTCATATACCAGACTTGTCACTGCTAGAAGACTGAGAGACAGTTACACAAGACTCAGCATAGATCTGGGCCTGGCTTTGATTCTGGTCAGCTGTGGGAGCTGCTGCAGTTTCAACATTTGTTTTGCTAAACTTGTAGCGAAAAAGAGTATTCGCTAGTTTGGGTAACACTTTCTTGGGTGGCATGGTGTCATTTTAACAATGTCTAATAAACAGAGCTTTTACACTTTGACGTCTTTTGTGTTTCAGTTTAAATGTCAATAAAAACTTGTCCGTCAGAAAGCGTATCGTGTATTTTTTTTTTTATTACTTTGCAGGTTAAACTCTTTACACCACTGACAATACACTAAGTCTACAAAGGTGACTCAGCTAAAGAATCAGGCAGGATTTTTTTTAATTTGTCTCACAAAATTAGTAGTAACCCAATCCCAGTCAGACTTGGTTGGCGTAGGGACTACTAGCACAAAAGCACAGAGGAGGCTCACACTCACTGCACAGCAGAGATAAACTACTCTGCAACAATTATGGTAAAAGATAAATTCCTTAGAATACAGTAGGTCCTGACCTTAGTCCACAAGGCTCTTTCTTAGGCTGAATCCCAGGGCCAGGTTCGGTAGCTAGAGCAGTGCAGTGGTGGCACTGTGACTGGCAGTAGTAGTACTGTTACCGTAAATTTATTTCTGTCTCACAAAAAAATTACTTTATACTCAAGCTATAGGAAGAGGGGGTCAGGTCTGGTGGTTTATATAGACAATTTAAGACCTACACTAGACAAACACACACACAGTAGTACATGCAGTGCACGTAGTATAGTATGCAACAGACCAGGTAAACCTTAGCCAGGCAGTCCTATCTGCCGTCAAAATCTATGTTTCTATGTGCACTATATTAATTAGTGCTACAGCATACACAGATATTTATTTTACTCTGATTATTACAGATGCTGGACAGACTGACAGATTCCGTCACACACACACACACACACACACACACACACACACACACACCCACCTCAGGTAAAATAAGTGGGGGTCCAGACCAGGAAGGGTTCATCAATTCAGTCTCAGAATGTGGCAAGGTTGTGGTGGGATTGGGAACAGGGGGAAACCCACATTGCTCACCAAGCAGAGAAGCAGACCCTTACTTTTTTCCCCAATCTTATATAAAGAAATATCCAACTGCTCTTTGCCTAGGCTGGCTGTGAGCAAACTGCAGTCTCACAATGCCTTTGCTTAAATGATTTATATTTATTTATAGAGCACACACACTGACTCTGTCTGAGGTATTTTTGTTTTTTATGATTTCTAGGCTTTTCCCCCCGCCTCTATTTAGTCACAGAAGAACTGGACTGTTACTGGAGGAGGAGTTCTCTGAACTGAGTTGCAAGTCGGAGGAGTCAACGGTCAGTGCTTTTGTCAAGTGTTATACAGGACTGATGATCTGCTCACTGACTGACCAGCCGACCTACACCTCTGCTGCAGCTGAACTCTGAGCTCCTGCTAATATCAATACAAATATACAGGTTTTACGCAGACTGAAACACCCACTTGAACTTGCCAAGATTTGGTTTTTTTTTGTTTTGTTTTTTTAACACAGAAAAGTAAATGAGTGGAGAATGGAAAATCGATTCAGAATGTGGCTACTGGCTAGGCTAGAGTGGGTGTAGTGAGAATTCCTTTTGACCCTTTCTTTAGATTAGAAAATAAACAGCAACTGCCCTTAGCCCTTTGCTTCACTGACACTGAAAGGCAGTCTTTGCTGCCTCAAATTTTTTTTTTTTAATAATCACACGCACTCATCACGCAAGTATTTTTTTGTATGATTTCCAGGCTTTTTTCCCCATACACACACACACACCAAGAAGAAACTGGATGGTACTACTGGTGTCTTCTGGACTGGGACTGACTGACTCACACAGACACACTGTAACGGATTTGATTGCTGCAGCTCATGCTATATTAAAGAGCGTTGTTCACAGCAGCCCCCACAAACAAAAGCAAAGAAACTCCACTCTGTCCACAAAAAAAAAAAATCAGGATCAAAATGAGGCAAGGTTGTGGTAAAAGTTAACCACAAATTTTAACAGCACAGATTCTGAGATAGTATGTATGAAATCACAGGACTGAAAAAACACCTAATTGAGGGTGGTGTGGTGAAGCCCCGATTTACTTTGGTTCTGCCACTTAATTTCCCCGAGATAAGAATTTTTTTTGTCCTTAAATTGCACTTCTTCATGCCTACAAACAGTTAAACGTGCTTTTTGTTGGCCCAGAAAAAATGTGATTCCTTCACGGAGCTTCCTGCCTAGCGACTGCACTCCAAGAAAGTCTCTTACAACTGTGTAGTTCAAACGGATGCGCTTGTCTATGTGAACCTTACTGTACCACATGTGTGACAGAAAGTGACACGTGGTACAATAGAATTAACATAGCAGTAAATAGCATGCTGCCAGATGCCAGTCAAGCCCGATTTGGACCCACCTTAGTTGAGCAGCTCACCGAGTGACCGTCCCACCGCCCCACCCTATTGGCACAACTCCGATTGCTTGCCCGCCCCGTTCAGTGCCCATGCCCCGCAACCCCTTCTACCAAACCCAATTCACCCAAAGCATCATTAATATTAATAGCGCCAGCCGATACATACTGCCAGCCCAGCCTACTTTCCAAAATGCGGCATTCTGATAAGTTCTGCTGCCGCGCCACGTCCCGCCTCCTTTGTGGCACTCCTCCAAGCCTTGGCTTGCATTGCAGCTGCTGTTCAGGAGGCGGGCACTTAGTCACTGCTGCTCACTCCCAAGTCGTCCTCACAGTAGCGCATGCACGATCACGACGACATCTCCCGCAAAAAAAAATGCCTCTCCCTACAAAACAGGGTACTAAATGAGAAAAAGACAGAGGTAGACAGGTCAGTGGGGGATGCTGCAAAAGAAGGTAATGCCATCAAAAAATGGAGAGCAATGAGTACCAATGCCCATAGTCTGAGTAACAAGCTTCCTGAATTAGTGGCCTTGATGGAGGAAGAACATCTGATATCGTGGCAGTCACAGAAACATGGTACACAAAACCATGACTGGGACATAAACATACCAGGATACACTATCTACAGGAGGGACAGGGAGGGTAAAAGAGGAGGAGGAGGAGTAGCTCTTACATAAGGGAAGGAATCAAAGCAACAGAACAAAAGGGAAAACAGGAAGGAGAAGAAGCACTGTGGGTAAATTTGGAGACCGCAATGGCACCACAATCCGCACGGAGTTAGAATACAGACTCTTCTCAGGGGAGGAAATGGACAAGGAAATGATAGAAAGAATACTTAGAATGGCAGAAAAGGGAGATATTGCTGATGGGTGATCTGAATATGCCAGGTGTTAACTGGAGTGCAGTTGCAGCAGCCACTTCAAAGAGTGGGGTTATTCTAGATGCCCTACAAGGGGCATGCCTTTGACAACTAGTATTGGAGCCCACTCAAGAGGGAGCAATCTTAGACCTGGTTCTCTCAAATGGAGATGAAGAGAGGATCACAGATGTAGAAGTGGGTAGCCATCTGGGAACTAGCGACCATCGAACAGTATGGTTCACAATAAACACAGAGCAACAGAGGCAAGCCATACAAAGGCAAAAGTACTGGATTTTAGGAGGGCTGACTTTGCCAGAATGGGTGAGTGCCTAAGGAATGCACTAGCAAATGGGCAGGAAGGAGGGGTGGAAGAACAATGGGGAATAATAAAAACTGCCATCACAGAGGTAACAAGCCTTTGTGTGAAGCAAATTAACAAAACGAAACAATGTAAGAAACCACTGATTCTCAAAGGAAGTGGCAGTGAAGGTTCAAGAGAAAAAGAAAGCATTCAGGAAGTACAAGGAATCACAGAAGGAGCAGGACAGGGAAATGTATCAGTTAAAGCAAAAGGAAGCTGGGAAGGCAGTCAGAACAGCAAATGCCCAAACCGGGGAAAAGTTAGCCAACTCAGTTAAGAAGGGGGATAAAACCTTTATAGGTACATCAGGGAGCGAAGGAAGACCAAGGGAAGGCTAGTGAGGCTTAATAAAGAGGAGGGAGGGTGGGCAGAGGGTGACTGTGAAAAGGCAGAGATACTAAACAAATATTTTTGCTCAGTATTTACAAAGGAAGATGGGGAGGTACCTAAAACAAACAGTAGAAACACTCTGGATACAGAAGTTGATACCAGCCCATTTACAGAAGAAAGGGTTCTGAAAGAACTCTTAAAACTGAAGGTGGACAAAGCAATGGGGCCTGATGGGATTCATCTCAGAATTTAAAAGAACTAAGGGTAGAACTAGTGACACCACTGACTACCCTCTTTAACAAATCATGGGAGGATGGGGTGGTACCCGAGGACTGGAGAAGGGCAGATGTGATTCCCCTTCACAAAAGTGGAAGCAAGGCAGAAGCAGAAAACTACAGACCTGTTAGTTTAACCTCAGTGGTAGGGAAAATGATGGAATCACTTCTGAAGGAAAGAATTGTTGAGTATCTAGAGGCCAGAGGGGCTCAGGACCCAAGGCAGCATGGATTCACAGCGGGAAGGTCATGCCAGACAAATCTGACAGATTTTTTTGACTGGGTGACCAAAGTAGTAGATCAGGGAGGGGCTGTGGACATGGCCTACCTAGACTTTAGCAAGGCATTTGACACAGTCCCACACAAAATATTAATATACAAGTTAGCCAGCCTGGGAGTGGGTCCCAAGATGACAGCCTGGGTAAAGAATTGGCTGGAGAATAGGGCACAGACAGTAATAGTAAATGGAGTCCACTCTGAAGAAAGGGGGGTTACTAGTGGGGTACCGTAGGGTTCAATATTAGGACCGGTCCTCTTCAATGTCTTTATAAGCAACATTGCAGAGGGACTGAAGGAAAGTACGCCTTTGCAGATGACACAAAGATCTGCAACAGAGTTGATGCACAAGGTGGGTGGAAAGGATGAGAAGGGACTTGGCAAGGTTAGAGGAATGGTCAAATGTATGGCAGCTTAGATTCAATGTTAAGAAGTGCAGGTAATGAACCTGGGAAACAAAACCCAGGGAAGAGTACACAATGGGGGTGAGATACTAACAACAAAATGGAAAGAGACCTGGGGTAGTCATATCAGATGACCTAAAGGTGGGCAAGCAATGTGAGAGGGCAGCAAGGAGGGTTGGGGGATACTGGGATGCATAGAGAGAGGCATCACCAGTAGAAAGCAGGAAGTTATTATCCCTCTGTACAGACAGTTGGACTGCCTGAGTACTGGCAGTTCTGGAGACCCAATTCCTAGTAATACATAGACAGGATGGAGGCTGTCCAGAGGAGGGCAACTAAAATGGTGCAGGGTCTGCATCGGAAGACATATGAAGAGAGACTTAAGGAGCTGAATATGTATAGCCTCGAGGAAAGGAGGGAGAGGGGGACATGATAGAAACTTTCAAGTATCTCAAGGGAATCAACAAAGTCCAAGAGGGTAGCATCTTTCAAAAAAAGAGGTGTGCAAGAACAAGGGGCACAATTTGAAGATAGAAGGGGGCGGCTCAGAGGTAATTTAAGGAAGTATTTTTTCACAGAGAGGGTTGTGGATGCATGGAACGGCCTTCCGGAGGAGGTTGTGGAGTCAAAAACAGTGGTGGAATTCAAGCACGCATGGGACAGTCATAAGGCAATTCTAGGGGGTTGGGGTAGGAAGAAGTAGGCTGCTGGTTAACTAGGATCTGCAGCTTATCCATTAGGTAGGGAAATGGGCAGACTGGGTGGGCCAAGCGGTCCTTATCTGCTGTCAAAATCTATGTTTCTATGTTTCTATGCCTGTGCTTGGTGCTGCACCCCTAGTGGCACATCTTGGAACTACAGCCAGAGAGAAAAAAACAAAAACAAAAAAAAACCCACCACATGCACTATGGTGCAGGCAAGAAATAAAAACTACTTGCACCAGCCTGTTCCTACTTGCATTTGGAACAGGCTGGGTATGTTAATTTCAACCCCTGTATTGAGTATAAGCTGTTTTCGCAGAAACCAGTCTTCAAATGTTTGGAAGTCAAAGTTAAAGGAAAGCTCTGGTTTGCAGGGGCAGGATACCCTACGGTTTAGGTTTAGGTGAAAAAGCAGCTTTTTTCTCCCATGGCAAAGTTGTTTAATTTAATCGTAAAGGTAAGCTTCGATATCGGTCATGATGCTTAGTGGTTCATTTCAGTGAAGGTGCGGTGCTGCACAGTGCTTCAATGCATGGTGCAGCGCCTGCACCTTTTTACAGTAATGGAGCCGCCTACATCTGCGCATACTCCAAGTAGCAGACTTTTTACAACTAAATTAAGCAACTTTGCTGCGGGAGAAAAAAAGCTGCTTTTTTTCCTAAACCTGAACCGGATGGAAAGGTTTGCAGGGGCAGGATCTCCTGCAAACCAGAGCTTTCCTTTAACATTGAGCTGATCCACCCTATGTCAACTGAGGACAGGTAAAGAATAGTGTCATCAGCATACAGATGAACAGAGACCCCTCCACAATTATCCAGGAGGTCGTTGATAAAGAGTGAGAATAATGATGGTCCCAGGATAGATCCCTGGTGGACTCCATGGGTAATGTTTTGAGGGTCAGATACAGCCCACCCATTTTACTCTTTGGGTGCAGCATTGAAGGTAGCATTGGATCCAGGTAAGAGCATCATTATCAGGACCAATGAGGTGCAGCTGCTGTAGCAGGAGACCGTGGTTAACCAGGTCAAAGGCCTTGGTCAGATCCACAAAGATTGCTCCAGTGGATTTACCATGGTCCATTCATTGGAATATGTCTGAGGTGACTTATCAGGGCAGTGAGGGTGCTGTAGTTTTTTCCTGAACCCATGATCATGGGTTGAGGGCAGTTGGTGGGAGTCCAGATAATCCTGTAAGTGATCATAAAGTATCCGGTCTTGAATTTTGGCTAAGGGGCACAACATCGAGATAGGACTATAATTTTCAACAGTAGAGTTGGAACTGGCCTTATGTACCGGTACAATCACCGCTACCTTCTATTTCTCGGGGGACGGTACCAGAGAGGAATGAGCGACTGAAAAGGTCATGAATGGGATGAGCAAGGACATCATACTTGGTCACGGCTCTAGCTTCTCCTTCCCATCTCTAGGGTCCCCTCATGCCTATACCATGCACGTTTGAATTTCACCACTGTGCTCGACTCCTACCACCTCCTGGGGCAGGCTAGTCCATGCATCCACCACTCTTTCTGTGAAAAAGAACTTCCTCACATTACCCCTTATCCTGTACCCCTCTAGTCTCATATCATTCCCCCTTGTTCTTGTACCTCTCCTGTACCAAAAGATGCCTTCCACTTGCACCTTGTTTATGCCCTTAAGATGCTTGAAAGATTCTATTCTCCGGTGTTTCCCTGCTACAGAAAAAACAGTTACTCCGCGCCCATTCTCCTTTTCATCCTCGCTGTGCCCTCTGCTCCTAGTGCCCCTCTGTTCTCTGGAGAGACACTGTGACCTGTGAGAGAAATCAACACAAAGCAACAAAAGACCACTTCCCATTTTCTGAAGAACTTGACACACAGAAAACTGTCAAACTGAGATTCCCTCAATTTGGCTTGATCACCGTATGCAATACATCTCCAGCTATCAAATTATAGAATTTTAGGTGATCTTTGAGCAGTTTAAAATGTCAATAGTGTAACTGTAGACTTTAGTGTTGAAGAGCTGTAAAATGTGTCCACGCTGCTTAGGCTCCACAGCACCCCACCTGTTTTTTTCTGGTAAATATATTATCTAGGTCTGAGCTGTGGTAGTACTCATCCCCACCGGACTGAAAATGTCATCCTTTTACAGTACTATGCATCCAACCAGCGGATCTGCCCTCCCCCACCCCATTTTTGTCACACAAGGGTCTGTGTAGAAAAACAGTGGAAAATCCTAACTAGTATGCATAGGTGTAGTACTATCAGTGTTTCCACACAAGACTGTCAGTCTCTGGCTCCACCGTCATTTATGCATCCCTACACATGACCTTGCAAAGTAGTAATAGCAGCTCAAGAGGCTTCCTGGATTGCGTGGCTCAATTGAAAAGCATTTTCTGAAGGAGAACTTCAAACATTGAATACTGTCAGCAGAAGAAGCCAACTAGTCTAGCCAGTCTGCCCTTTGTCCTTCCTAACCACTGTAACACTAGACTATAACACTAAAGTCTGGCAATATTTTTTACTTCAAATCCCAACTCTTCACTGACAGAAATGCCACATTTAGGAGGGACAGGAAAATATTTTAAAGCAAAGCCAAGGACATCCCTGAAAATCAGGGACAGCTGAGAGGTAATCCATAATATTATAGATGGGCCTAATGTTGATCGGGACAACAAGACTTTAAATGTGATGGACAAGGGGAAATGGGAGTAGGCTGCCCCTCAAACATTATTTAAGCTGGCCGGCCAAGTCTCCAAATATTGAAGTAACTCAACTGCAAACTGTATCTTTATCTTGTAAATTTGAAACGACCCCATCCCCAAGGTACGAGGAAGGGTTGTTAATAACTATGACGTTAATGGGGGATTTTGTGCCTCTGCATCACCTTTTGTGGGACAGAGAGGATGAGAAGGTGCAGAGCTCTTTATAAGCTGGGTAGGGAGCTTCCTGCATTCTGACTAGCTAGGACCAGTACATTACAGGGGTATAATGCACTGTAAAAAGCAAGTCCAGCCATGAAGGATACAGACCAATAAAGAAGTCATTGTGCCTACCTTTAGAATTAAAAATAAAAAATTAAAAAATAAATGGACATCATGTTTCTAATAACCAGCAACTATAGTTTTCACTTCTGTAGTACAGTAGAACCCACTTAAGTAAATACCTGATAACAGAATAAACCAGATAAGTGAATAAAAGTCTGAAGTCCCAATTCCTTTCCCATCTGTTCAAAGTTAAAATGCTCTGGCAGGCGAATAGAGCATCCCATTTAAGTGAATCTTTTTTGGAGGGGGTTTCAGACTCCGCGGACAGCCCATTATCACACCTCCTCAGGTAACCCTGCTCTGCCCCACTCCTTTTGCTACTCCTGGAAAATAGCTTGCAATTAACACTTCAGTTAAACGCAGCTGGTGTTAACTGCAGTTCAGTGTGGTGTCAAATCTGGTTTCCTGCCTTTTCCTCCTGATACTGCCACTGACTGCTAACAATTCCACGTGAATTTCCGAAACCAAGACACAAATTAATATCATTAAATAAAGTGCATAACTTTTTAAAAAACATTCTAAATCATGTTAAGCCTTGAGTACATAAACTTGAATCATAAAATCTAAACAAAATGATCATGTGTATCCCTGTTAACCTCTACTTATGAAAAAAGTGGAAATCCTGTTTAGTGAATAACCTGCTTAAGTAAATATTTTTGTGGTACATTGGGTATTCACTTAGGAGGGTTTCACTGTACTGTAGATTTTAACATGTTGCATGAAATTCTGCCCAAAATACATCAGTCACCTCCAAATACAATTCAACAATTTCACAGTTTATCTTTTATCTGGACCTGTCCTTTGCTGTCAGCTCCCCTTGTCTGCCTGCACCTCAATTGTTCACTCACAAATTTGAAAGGTACGGACAGTACCTTGGATGCTGTGTTTCTTGGTGGTAAACTTACATATTTAAAAAAAAATTCAAAACATTTTTAACAGAACAATGATTTAAGAAAGCCTTTACTCTGTGCATCATTAGACAGGGATCGCAAACACATGCCTGCTCCCACACACGACACTGGGATACATTTTTGCTACCCTAGCTGGTAACATGCTGCCTGTTAGCCTGTTGAACCTGGGTCTTTCCAATTTCTCTCTCATTCACTTGTTACATAGCACATGGTCTTGACACACTGAAGTGAATATGTGAACTGTGTGTGGGGGAGTGGGGTGAGAGGAGATAAATGAACAGTCTACTATAAATCAAAAAGTCATCAGGCAGTGCCCCCTGGTGGCACCTATTGGCAGATGAACTATTTTACTCTTTTTCTATAACAAGTTTTTATTAAATTTCTTTTGTCTTTGAAAATTTATAAAAATTTGGAAAATTTAACAAAGGTATCCGTTTTATAAGTGCAGTAAGACACCTGGGGGAGTGCACTGTACTGTGATAACCTCACTCCCAGGGGCAACCAGCACTTGTCCTATGACCTCGTGCCTAACTATGCCCCAGGCAGTGCGGTTATTACAGTACATAGCACTCCATGTCATGTCTTACTGCTTGCATGTAAGGAACCCCTATGGGTTGTGATAGAGTGTTCTGCAGTTAGAACGTTTGTCAGGAAGGGGGAGGTGCAGGGCTAGCTAGCCAAGAAGGCTGGGAAAAGGGAGTCACAGACTTTGAGCCTTCATTGGCAGTTGCCCATGGGAAGGGGACCACTGCAGTACCCTATGCCACAGTGGTGGCCGGTGGAGGATGTTTCCTTAAGCAGCCCAGTCATGTGGCTGGATGATCTGAGATATTACGATGCTCAGAGGGAAAGGCCCAGTATGTGGCTTGTCAGTGTGGCTGGCTTAGGACACAAGTCAGTGGAGTACAGTTTCCAGTGCAGGCTCCAGCCTGGGACCGGACTGCCTGGTGACTCTCCAGCCCGGTGGTGTCATGGGGTCCAAGCACCCTGCTACATGTAGGGGTGTCGCACAGTACATTGGGAAGCCTTACCAGGGAAGACCTCAGGCACTCAGACATTCCTTATCTTGAGGATTGGAGGTAGGAGTTAAACCTATATCCCAAAAGGAGACAGAGAGATCACAGTGAGGGAAGAGAATCCTGGGATGTACACCTTTAAGGAGGGTTACCTAATGGCCTATGGGCCTGAGCAGAATTCCCTTGAAGAAGGGTCCTGAAGGTAATGGCTGGGTGTGGAGTTACTGTAAGCTAAGCAGCCAGGCCATCAATGGACAGTGAAGGATGGCAATAAACCAGGACTGGATCTGCACACTGGGTCAAGTAGGAGAGCATCCTCAAGGTACAGGTAGGAGAGTAGAAAAAAATACTCATCATAGTAATGTTGTTTCTTATTAAGGGATCCATCTTTATGTTTACACTTTATGCAGTCATCTTGGCTGAGAGTGACACCACAGAGATTACAACCTACACAAATTTTAAAATTTGAAATCTAGGTTCAAACTCTGCACCTGCGCTCCACTTTGGCCCTTGCTCAGATCGGTTTCCAAGCCAGAGTGGAGCAGAGCCTCATAGAAGTCGATGGCAGATAAGGACCGCAAGGCCAATCCAGTCTGCCCATTTCTCTTTCTACCTTACGAATGTGCCATCGACCTTTGCTCTGTCAATGGCCTATCTAGTCATACTCATCTGTATTGCTCCCTTATGCCTATACTATGCCTGTTTGAAGCCCTGCACTGTATTCATATCCACCACATCCTAAGGTATGCCGTTCTATGCATCCACCACCCTTTCTTTGAAAAAAAAAACTTCCTCACATTACCCCTTAATCGGCCTCCCTCTACTCTCATGCTGTGTCCTCTTGTCCTGCTATTTTTCTTATATTGAAACATGTTAGACTCTTACCTTGTTAATGCCCTTAAGGTGTTTGAATGTTTTGATCATATCACCTCTCTCCCTCCTTTGCTCTAGGGTATACATATTGAGCTCCGTTCATCTGTCCTCATATGTTTTCTGATGCAGTCTCTGCACCATTTTGGTTGCCCTTCTCTGGACTGCCTCAATTTGGTTAATGTCATTGTGAAGGTGTGGCCTTCAGTACTGCACGCAGTACTCCAGATGGGACCTAACCAGTGTCTTGTAAAGAGGGATTATTACCTTCCTCTTCTGACTTGTAATACCCCTACTAATACACCCCATCTCCCTAGCCTTACCTACTGCTTTAGTGGTCTGCTTGGATGATTTCAGGTCATCTGCGATGATGATGCCCAAGTCTCTTTCTTCCCTTGTGACAGCCAGCAACTCCCCTCCCAGCCTATAGGTGGTGTCAGGGTTTCTCTTCCCTTTGTGCATAATCTTGCACTTCTTTGCGTTAAACCCCAGTTGCCACTCTTCCGACCATTTTGCTAGTTTATCCAGATCTCTTCTCATTCTGCCCACCCCATCTGGATCATCCACTCTGTTGCAGATCTTGGTGTCATCTGCAAACAGACAAATCTTACCCTCCAGTCCATCTGCAATGTCACTGATGAAGATATTGAAGAGGACTGGCCCCAGGACTGATCCCTGAGGTGCCCCACTTGTGACTTGCATCTCTTCTGACTGTATACAGTTTACCACCACTTTGTTTTCTGCCAGTCAACCAGTTTGCCACGCACTTGACCAACTTCTGACCCACCCCGAGCCTACCCAGCATATTAATCAATCTTCTATGTGGAACAGTATCGAAAGCGTTGCTGAAGTCAAGGCAGGCGACATCAACTGCTCCCCCTTGGTCCACCACTCTGGTTACCCAGTCAAACAAATCTATGAGATTAGTTTGACAGGACCTTCCTTTTGTAAACCCATTCTGTCTTGAATCCTGTGCTCCTATGGATCCCAGGTGTTGCACTATCCTTTCCTTAAGGAGTGCCTCCATAATCTTGCTCACTACTGAGGTAAGACTGACTGATCTGTAGTTCCCTGCCTCCTCCCTGCTACCACTCTTGTGGAGCGGGATCACATGAGCCCTTCTCCAGTCTTCTGGAACCTCTCCTGTGCTCAAAGACTCACTAAACATTTCTGATAATGGCTATGCAAGTTCCACCCTTAGCTTCTTTAGTACCCTAGGATGCATGCCATCAGGTCCCATTGCCTTGTCCACCCCGAGCTTATCAAGCTCTTGTAGGGGCCTTTCTTTTGTGAAGGGACTAGTGCACACCTCCCTCCCCCTGTGTCCATGGTGCAGAGTTGTGGGCCTTGCCCTACCTTCTCTTCAGTAAATAATGAGCAGAAGTATCTATTTAGGATAGATGCTTTTACATGGTCCTCCTCCTCACACGCCCCCTTATCCCCTTTGATTTTAGCAATACCCCCTCTGGACTTTCTCCTTTCACTAATGTATCTATAGAAAGTCTTGTCACCTTCTTTTACTGTTTGTGCTAGTGTTTCCTTGGTTTGGGCCTTTGCCTGCCCTACTGCCTTCCCTGCTTCCCTTAGGGAAGTTTGGTATGCCTCCCTATCTTCATCCTGCTACGTTCCCTTATATTTCCTGAAGGCCAGCCTTTTGGCTCTGACCTTTTCTGCTACTGTTTTTGAGAACCAAAGCGGTTTCCTTCTTTTGCACTTCCTTTTCTCTAACATAATGGTTAGCCTCATGAAAAACAAGCTAAAAAGACTACCATAAATTTTGAAAATGTTTATAGAATTTTAAAGACACCAAATTGAAAGCAGTCTTGAAAAAAATCTGTCATATAAACCATAACACCAAACTTACAATTGTAGGAACTGCAATTGTAATGCTCAAGTAACTTCAATGAAAAAAGAACCGATTCTTGTGTGACTATTTCAAGTTCTAGAAGGGAAAGTAGGGTTAGGAAGTGTAAACATAGTGAGAGATCCCTTATGAAAACACATTACTATGGTGAGTATTTTTTTATAATCCCGAGAATCCCTCACTTAAATGTTTACACTTTATGCAGGCTCAGTAGCAGTACCTTGGGAGACATGCTCCAGAACCTAGGAAAAATGGTTCTGTAAGATGGATGTTTCAAAGCTGGCATTCCTTCTGGATTGCATGTCCAAACAGTAGTGCTCTATGAAGGTGTGCACAGTTTTCCAGGTAACTGCTTTGCAAATGTCCAACAATGGGATTCCCCTTGAGGATGCCACAGAGGTGGAGGTTCCTCTTGTGGAGTGTGCCCTTATGCTTCTGTTGCATTTTTCCCAGCTTTTTCATAGCAGAAGTGAATGCAAGACACCATCCAGCGAGAAAATGATCTCATTGTAGCTGGTTTGCCTTTACCAACCTCACCATAGGCAACAATAAGCTGAGTGCACTGGGACCTGACATCTTTTGTCCAGTCTATGTATATAGTCCGTACTTATTTTAGGTCCATGCTATGCAACTTTTCCTCATCTGGACTGGAATGCTCTGGTTATAGTACAGGGAGTGTTGCTGAATGATTCAGGTGGAATTCAGATAACACCTTAGGAAGGAATTTTCTGTTGGTTCTATAAACTGCTTTATCCCTGTGGGGGGAGTATGTAATTTATCTATGTGCAGAGGGCTTGCAATTCACTTACCCTCCTAGCAGAGGTCACTACAACTAGGAATATGATTTTCCATGTGATATCCTTCAGGTCAGCAGTTTCCATTGGCTCAAAGGGAGCCACTATAAGCTGCGCAAGGCATATGCTGAGGTCCCAGGGTGAGACAGTGTCCATCACTAGGGGAGTTCAAGTGGCTGAGGCCTTTAAAAAATATCTTTTGAAAATGGGTTGTGAGGCCAAAGACTTTCCCTTGCCAGCTGATATGTATGCTAATACTGCAGCTAAGTGCACCTTTAAAACTTAAGGCTGTAGAACTAATGACTGCAGATGTACTAGGTATTGCAAAATTATAAGCAGCCCTGCCTCTGTTGGGTTTATTTTTCTTGGGGCACCACATAAGAAAACCTTCTCTATTTAGAATAATAAGCTTTTCTGGTAGTGGGTTTCCTTGAAACCTTAAGCACCTTCAGGACTTCTGAGAGATCCAATCTGGAAAATTCTAACTCAAGAATCATGCCCTCAGGCATAGGGTCCTGAGGTTTGGAAATGTTATTCAGCCCTGGGACAAAGTCAGCAGATAGTGACTGAATGGCAGACTGACTGCAATCTTGCTGGACGGGACCAATAGCACTGAGTACCAGGCCTGTCTGGCACAGTCTGGAGTTATCAGGATCAGTGTTGCAGGTTCTCTCCTGAGTTTCAAGAGTACTTTCTGAATGAGTGGAAATAGTGGGATGGCATACAGAAATGTTCCAGTCCAGTTCAGTACCAGGGCATCCTCTGGGACTGTTTCTCTGACTGGTGGTCTGTAACAAAACCATGGGAGCTGCACCAAAACTGTGGGAGCTGATACTTCGACCAAGATGCAAACAGATCTCTATTGGAAGTTGCCACATTCTGAACACTGGCCAGAACCTGCTGGTTTAGGCTCATCTGTAATTTCCCTAGTTGATTCTGCTTAGGGACTCTTTCAGGACATGTGTCTTTGCCTGGCAAATGCACAGCAACTACAGTATGTTTGTTTCTAAGAAATATGCCAGGTCCCAGATCCTCACTGCCTTTGTACACAGTTTAGAGGATCTTGTTCCTCGCTGCTTGTTTATGTAGTAGACTGTTGCAGTGTCTATTCTCATTTGGACAAACAAACCCTATAGCTGGGAATAGGATGATTGCATTGCTAGTAGTACTGCTCTGAGAGGTTTATGTCTTTAAATTACTCCCATGGGCTCCATGTGCCACTCACTGTGAGGTCCTGCAGGTGGGTGCCCCCACCCCAGGAGTGAGACATCTGTGTTAAAAATACTTGTTGGTGATTGGTAAATGAAAGGAATGCCCTTTAATTCATTGCCTACACAGGAGCTCTCTGAATTGGCACCACTTGTCTCCTGTATGCTGTTAACAGTAAATCCTGGGATTTTCTAAGCAAAATCAAGCTATAGTCAGCATGCCACAAACAAATCCTAATAGCTCAAGAACTGTAAGTGCTAGACAAAGTATGAGTGACAAAGTTATTCAGCATAAAATTACCTTTCCAATGGTGGTTTGCAAATAATAAAATAATTTAGTTTTGTTTCTATGCTGGTTGAAACAGCAAAAAAAAAATGTTTTTTTCACTAAAACAGGCAACATAAGCCATACACACCATACCATAAACAAATGCGAATAACTCCTAAAGTATACATGAGATGCACAAAATATCAGTGGCAAAGTTGTTCAGCATAAAATTACCTTTCCAACGGTGCTATGCAGTCAAATATATATTATATTCTGTTACACTATATATTAAAATATATAAGTGACTTCTCCAGACATTGCAAGGGCACACTTGGAGTCAGTAGCAGACTTCTGCAGGCATCCTCAGGACACACCAGTGTATTTTACTGATGACTACAGGCATCTGCTAGGAGACAATGAGTTAAGGTTACTTTCTTCTTCCACAACTCTAATAATTCCACTAGTGCTTTTGTCACGAGCTCTAGCTTTGTAAGCGAATCCCTCTTTGAGACCAGTTGTCTCTTAAGTGGTACTGGATTTGGAACCTGGCCGATGGATACACAGCTGTGGATGTGCCCTAATAACTGTAGGAAATCTCTTGCAGGTCTTGGCTGACCTGCTGTGAAAGACTGTTGATATCAAAGCTGTAACACCAGCCTGCGGAAGAAAAGCTTCCCCCTGCAGGGTGTTTAGCTCTGCTTCTGCAGGTTTAAGAATCCCAGGTTCTCCAAGTTACTCTTTACCTACTGAACTACTGTAGGCACCTTGTCTCTTGGAGTGCTTTCCCTGAGACTAGACAGTCACCCAGGTAAGCGAAAACCACCATGCCTTATTTTTTCAGCTGTGCTGTCACAACAGCCAAGCACCTTGTGAAAGCCCTTGCAGCTGACGTGAGACCAAATGGGAGAGCTGTGAACTGGTTTTGGCAGCTCCCCAGATTGAATCACACATTTTCTGTGTGATGGCCTGACTGGGATATGAAACTACACATCTTTCAGATCCAGGGATCCCAGCCAATGACCTGCCTGCAAAGACTGCATCACTGTCCTTAGTGTGACTATCTGGACTCTTTTTTCAAATGTTTATTCAGAATCCTGGAACCTAAAATGGTCTCTACTCCCCATTTTTCTTGTGGGTCAGAAATATCTTGAACAGGCCTCTGCCCTACTGGGAGGCAGGGACTTTTTATATGGCCTTTGATATAAACAGGTTTTTTACTTCCAGTTCCAGCAGAACTTTTTCTGTGGGAGCCTGGGTTGGAAAACTTCTGTGTTTCTGCAGATTTGGAAAGTGTTTGAACTGTAGACACAACCTCAGGCCCACCATTTCCACTACCCACTTGTCTGTGGTAATATTCGTATGTGGATTTGACAGTGCCAAACCATGGAGAGCTTTAAGAAGGCCTTAAAAACTTGCTTGTTTCTTCTTGCTTTTGGCGATTTTATATGATGCCGTTATTTACTCTTAACCAGTGTATAAGCTGGGTTGCTCCGCTACAAATGCACAAAGGCCATCTGCTTAGCTAAGGCCGAATATTTCAACAACACCCTAAACGCAAATCTTGGGAGACCTTCTAAATTCTGGAAAGTCATTAACTCTTTTTTCTCCCCCCAAACAGCAAACCCTCCACCTCTTCTCCTCACCGACCCCCTGAAGGTAGCCTCCAAGTTTAATTCCTATTTCACTACTTGCGCCCAAGCCCTCCTCGATTCCCTACCTCAGCAACCCCGCCCACCCCCATACATCTATATCCACATCCACCCCCCAGTCATCTATCCCCTACCAACTGGTAGGAACCTTTCTTTCAGGCCCACCTCCCACCGAAACCTTAGATGCTCCTTCACCCTGGAAACCCTCCAAAGGCAAACCCTGATGGTCTCAATAAACTCCTCTCCCTTTCTGCCCCAGCCATTGCTACCCTCGCGGCCCTATTAAATCTATCTTTCACCACCGAGTCACTCCCCTCCGTATGGAAGCATGCCACTGTCCTACCCCTTCCAAAAGGTGGTGATCCTTCCTCCACTACTAACTACCGTCCCATCTCCCTCCTCCCCGCCCTCGCCAAACTCCAGGAACACCTAGTTCTATCCCAGCTCTCCCACTTTCTCTCAGAAACTAACTTCACCCCATTTCAGTCCAGCTTCAGAAAACACCACTCTACCACCTCCTCCATACTAAGACTCATGGACTCCATCCTCACTGGGATGGATAAAGGGCTAATCACAGACGCTATTTTCACTGACCTAGCTAAAGCTTTCGACACGGTATCCCACTCCCTCCTACTATCCTGCCTATCAGGGTCTGGGTTAGCAGCGTCTGCCACAAACTGGTTCAGTGCCTACCTACTAAATAGAACCCAATCCACTAAAATAGCTGACCACATCTTTCCTCCCCCCCATAACCACTGGCGTTCCCCAAGGCTCAATTCTTGGTCCCATCCTATTCTCCATCCTGCTAAATGATCTGCCTAATTCTTGCTCCTCCTCCGCAATCCACATGTATGCAGACGACACGGTCCTCTTTACCTCTGGCCGGACCCACGAAGAACTCACTTCCAAACTTCAAACAGATTTCAACAAAATCCAACACTGGTTAAATACCAACCAACTCTCCCCAAATGCCAAGAAAACTGTCTGTCTTTCGGTACAAGACAGCGTCTATCCAAACTCACCCCCCCCGATCTTCCATACCCTAAACAACACCATCCTTGAAGAAGTGCTCTCCTTCACGTATCTAGGGGTTTGGCTCGATCGCCACCTCTCCTTTACCACACATGTAGATGCCATCACTTCAAAACTGCGCCCAAAACTTGGCGCCCTCTACAGGAACCGCTCCTGTCTCTCGCTACCCGTCAGACATGATTTAGTCCTGAAAACGATTCTACCCACCTTCAACTACTGTGATGTAGTCTACAGCTCCGCCTCAAAGACCACCCTAGCCAGACTGGACCCCCTCTTTAATGTGTTCTGCCACTTTGCCCTCGAAGCCCCCCCCTCGCTCACATCACTGCAAGCTCCACCATTCACTGGCCCTGCCATCCCTGAGCAACCTGCGCCTAATCCATACTGTTAAATCTGCTTCCAACTTCTGGCTCAGCTCCCTCCCACCCTACCTAGCATCCTCCCTATCTTCCCCACCTACCCCTACCCACGCCCTCAGGTCCACTGACACTAGGCTATTATCCATCCCCCACCGAAGGACCACCGACGGCCAATCAGCAGTCTCTTACCTCTTCCCTAAACTCTGGAACAGCCTACCGGCCCAGATCTGCCATTCATCATCCAAATACTCCTTATCCTCTGCCCTCTCTAACTTCCTTGCAACAAATTGCAACTGTCCCTGACCTCCCCTCCACTTTTGATACCTTCTCTTCCCCAGTTGCCCCCCAGAGCCTGACCAGTGGCCTGGCTATCGCCTAACTGTCTGGACTTATACACTGCCCTACAAACTTACACTCACTCTTACTCCCTCTTCTCACTCCTAACATTTCCCTTCTCTCCCCCCTCCCTATCTAACATACCCTTCTCTGCCTACCCTCAGCTAACACCATTCTCCTCCCACCTCACCTAAACCTACCCCCCCACGCTCCTAATGCTTACTAGTCCACTCCTCCACTACCCCCCATCTTGCTCTCCAACTCCTACAGGCAGCTTGGTGCATCCCACTGCAGCTCAAGTCTGGTACTGGCACTCAAGTACTGTCCTGGCACACTAGTGCTACTGGCACTTACGTAATTAATGTATTCCCTCGTTGAGTACCCATGATATGTTCACCCTGTCCCTGATGTGCATGCTCTGCATTGCTCCTACCATGCCTTGTACCCATATGTTTACCCTGTCCCTGATGTGCATGTTCCGTATTGCTCTTACCTTGCCTTATACCTATGTTATGTATAACCTGCCGTTGATCATTGTTTTGTACTGCTCTCCTTATGTAACAAGTTCATATGTAATCCCTCCAAACCATGTACATTGTCTGTATTGCACTACTGCTAAACTCAACTATTGTATGTATACCTGCCTATTCTGTAACCCCTACCCCCAGGTCACACTGTGAGACGAGCATCTTTTTGCTCAGCGTGCCTTTCCTGGTGAAACACTTTCAATAAATAAATAAATAAATGTTATTGTTTTATATGTTTGTTTTATTGTTTTTACATGTTCAGCGCTATAATTACTTGCATTGCACTATATAAATAAAGAATATTATTTACCTATTCCTGGAAGTAGTATGCCGATCTTCCTCCTACTGGCAATGGTTGGGTGGCCTGGGCAAAATTTTCAGAGATTTTGTTTTGGCTAGGGCTTAGGCACTGCAGCATTATGCCTGGAAGCCCTTTTCCCCTTTCTTTATAGTAACCTCTTTGTGACTGGTTCTCATAGGGCGTGTAAGAAACATAGGCTCTTGGGAAGTATCCCCTGCCTCCCCTTCCATAGGATCTGTAGTAGCTAGAGGCCTTTTCCTTCTCATTGCTACTTTTGAAAGCGGTTTTGTATTCATCCATTTTTTCGAAGCAGGCCTCTGTTTTGTCACCAAATAACGAGTTTCCCTCAGTGGAGAAATCCATGGCTTTTTTTTTTTTTTTGAGAATCCTGAGAAAGGATGGTAGTCCTCAGCCAGGAAACCTTAAGGACACTGCATGAGCCAAAATTCTAGCAGCAGCAGTGTCGATAGTATCCACCACAGGGTGGAAATGATATTTTGTGGCATCCAGGGCTGATCCTGTTGTGGCAATCCAATTCACCATCCACTCTTTCTACTAGTGCCAGAATCGTGTTCCAAAGTGCTTTCTGGTACTACGCTATATGTGCTGAGTAAACTGCTTGCCTGATAAACAGGAAAGCTGTAGCATAAACCTTTTTGGCCATAGTATCCAACATTTTTTTAAAGTCCTTTTCAGGGGGCTGTACAGATAGTGATTTTTGTTATCTCACAAGCAGCAGCCTGGACTATTCCATGATGATCAGGATGGGCATGTACAGGTACTCTGCCTGTCCACCGGATATTTTCTTTCAATTTTCCTACTATGTCCACAGCTGAGATGATTTTTGATATGGCTTTCTTAAGTGGTTTATGTATGAGAAGTAGCATTCTTCTTGGTGGAGCTACTCCCAGCATGTCCATAAAATCAGTGTCCTCTTCTTCCTCTCCTGTTTCTAGTGGAGGGAGTTGATGGTATCTACCATTTGTCTGACAAATGAGAAAAAAAAATGAATACTCCTCATTATGCTTAGGAGGTCTGAAATCTTGCTCAGGTGCATCCTCCAATTCCATGAGGTCTCATTCCTCCATTTGTACATAATTAATGCTCTTTGTCCTCCTCTTCCATAGGCAGATAGGTTGGAACCTGAGCCTGGGGAGGGGTGTTGTAAGTATCTTATTCAAATTTTCTATGGCCTGGCTGGATCACCTGGAAAAATTGCCATATTTTTGATTGTCTTCTGATGATTGCATTTTACCTGTTCACCTGCCTGTTCCTTTCTCCATGCAGGAGGTGTGGCAGTGAATCTTTCTTCACATTTCTTTTTGGCAGACACCGTTTCCAGTGTCTGCTGTAAGGCTCTTTTATTTATATTTTTGCCATCAATGGATTCAGGGTTCCCCCGTTCAGACATCCTAATGTCTAAACCATCTTTACCAAGCCTTTCTGATGACTGTGCAGCTTTATCTTTTCTTACCACCTTTAAAATTATTTGCTGCTACACATGAGGAGATGGACCCTTCAGATGACGTGTGTGTTCCACCATTGTTGGGAATTACCTCACAGCCTTTTCTATTATTTTTAGGTGACAAAGGCAGGATGAGAATGCATGCTTTCTTTTTAAAATGTTACCCTTTTTAACGAGGTTTTAGGGCAAAAAATATGACAGGACTTAAAATCTACATAGTCATGTTGCAGACCTAGACACTTTAATCAGGGTGAGATACTGACAACAACAAAAATGGAAAGGGACCTGGGGGTAGTCATATCAGGCAACCTAAAGGTGGGCAAGCAATGTGAGAGGGCAGTAAGGAGGGCTGGGGGGATACTGGGATGCACAGGGAGAGGCATCACCAGTAGAAAACAAACAGGAAGTTGTTATCCCTCTGCACAGACAGCTGGTGAGACCCCATCTGGAGTACTGCATGAAGTTCTGGAGACCCAATCTCCGCAAAAACAGACAGGATGGAGGCAGTCCAGAGGGCGGCAACTAAAATGGTGCAGGGTCTGCACCAGAAAATGCATCAAGAGAGACTTAAGGAGCTTAATATGTATAGCCTCGAGGAGAGGAGGGACACGATAGAAACCTTCAAGTACCTCAAAGGAAATCAACAAAGTCCAAGAGGGTTGCATCTTTCAGAAAAAGAGGTGTGCAACAGCAAGGGGGCACAATTTGAAGCTAGAGGGGGGGGACAGCTCAGAGGTAATGTGAGGAAGTATTTTTTCACGGAGAGGGTTGTGGATGCATGGAACAGCCTTCCTGAGGAGGTTGTGGAGTCAAACACAGTGGGGGAATTCAAGAATGCATGGGACAGGCATAAGGCAACTCTAGGGGGTGGAGGTAGGAAGAAGTAGGCTCTTAGTTAGCTAGGATCTGCAGCTTATCCGTTAGGTAGGGAAATGGGCATACTGGGTGAGCCAGGCGGTCCTTATCTGACGTCAAATTCTATATTTCTATGTTACCGCAAAACACAGTTTCAACATAATAAAATAATTCATGCAAATACTATATTCTCTATAATTAAATAGAAAACCACTGTGAACACACACACACACACACACACACACACACACACACACACACACACACTGTATCTATTGTATTAGTGCTTCCAGAGGTGACTGAACTTCAGTAAGCTACCCAGTAGTATCCACAGGAGACAGATGGCATCAAAAAATGACAGGGCTTCTCTTGCCACAAACAGATGGATGCAGTGGTCTCAGGTGTGTAGTGAACAGTACATGTTGCATTGCATAGTCTACATGTTGCATTACATAGTCTATCATTCTTCAGTTAAGATTTATGATCATACCTGTTCCTCAACCTCTTGCCTGATGAATCAGGGACAAGGCTTAAAAAAAAAATCAGGAACAAAGACACCAAATCAGGGAAGCATAGTAAAAATTGGTAATATTCATTCGGAAAGCTAATAGATTAAGGACTAGTGTAAGATGCATTTTCTATATAACAAGTCCGTAACTTTAATGTTTGGCATTATTATGTGCTTACAGTCTCCACTGTTCAGTCACAAAAAACGCAAGGGGACGGACATCCCTGAAAATCAGGACAGTTGCGAGCTATGCTTATTATAAAATGAAATTAATAAGCACAGACATAATAGAAACTTTGAAAACTTTACGCGAAGTATTAACCCATTGCGGAAATCGAACCTTGTAATTAAAAACTGTGTTGAATGATTACATTTACATCTCTGATGTGCTGCTGTACGGGGGAGGGTGGGGAAATCCACTTACCCAGTCAGCTCCAGTACTAAACTTTTCACGCTTACACCTCTGGCGGATTTTGCCCAGAAGACTGCAAAAATCTGGGGAAACTTCAGTACCATACAGACGAACAAGGTGCTGTAGTTGGCGAAATTCAAGACAGTCGACTCCATCTCTCCCTTCTGTAGTAACGATCCTGCTGTGAACCGGCAGATACGTCCGTTCACGTTCTGTGTAGTCGGTACTTGATGCTGGCGTGTCACCAGATCGAGCCTAGCGATTCCCGAGAGCGTGCTTCCTTAACTGCAGTAATATTGAACCTCGCCGGCACTCGTAGTGGGGGACGCCCATACGGAAGTAGAAGAGAAGAAAACTTTGTGTTGTATAGAGACGTCCTGAATATGAACATAGAAAAACTGCCGGCAATACCAGAGCACTCTGGGCCACCTGCGCACTAGGTTTTTTTCCTCGGTCAAATACGTCTGTTTTTGTTCTGTTACATTCTTGTAGGTACGGCTATCAATGTGCATCACATGGCAAATGAACATTTGTGCTGGAGAGTAGTAGCAACTGTCATTACGGTAACACCAGCAGTTGGGGGGAGCACATTGGGGACCCGGTGTCAAGGGTGTAGCTACTGATACTCAAAGTAAGCCATGGTATACCAAGTTTAGTAGGGGTAGCAAACAAGCTGGCCAACATTGCTCTGCCCTCTCTAGTCCATGGCATTTAAATTCCTTTGTTTGGCTTTGCAGGCTTTTTCTTTTCTCTTTCAGCTTTGTTTTTTGTTTTTTTTTGGGGGCAGAGTGGACCACGGACATTGAAGCTGAAGGTCTCGATTAGGTATGCATGGTCCGCCTGCATAATGATTCGCCTGTGACATCTGGTTGGGGTTGGCAAGTCTTTGGTAGTGAGTTTAAATGCCCAGCAAAGTTAGAAGCCATACTGTTAGTTCAGTTGTACTGGAATCGAACGAAGCAGTTAGAAGAACTGAGGAGCAGCAGTCAGAAGAACAAACTCGGAGCCAGCTAAAAGAAAAAAAACTTCCTGTGGAGTAAATCTGCGTACCTGCAGGGGAGAGAGAAGAGATTTCTGCCATGGTCTTGGATTTGTGGTGTAGTCAGTGGCATTTGCCAGCAGGTAGTGAGCACCACACTAGCAATGTAGTCAGACAGCAGGTCTAGTGTGAGAATCATCTTAGTGGAGCCAGGAACCTTGGACTCAAGTAGTTGGGGGGAAGGGGCAGGCATGGACAACAGTGGGGAAGCGGGTAGCAGTGTGGCAGGTTGGTGTACAAATCTGAAATGGCTGACTACACCCCTGCCCGGTGTAGTATCAGAATTTGCTTCCCGGTAGCATAATCTGATAGCAGGGTAATATCAGATTATGCTTCCCCGTAAAATTTTTCTACCCAGATAATAAATAAGTACAGTGGTGTAAAACACTCACTTGTTGCAGTCATGGATTTTGAACTGTAAACTGCTTATAGCACACATTGAACAATTAATGAGTGAATAATATGCAAAAGATATGTAAATGAGCAACATAAAGAATAAATGCTGTCACAGTGGGACTGCAAATGACAAATATAAAAAAAACTTTTTTATACCTGTAATGTGCAAGTTGTATTTCAACTTTCTTTGCTTTTAATTTTTGCTGTGTATGGTGCACCCCATCCCTCAAAACATCCCCAGGTAGCAAATTCTGATAGCTATTCACACCAGTCAGATTTTGCTACCCTCAGTCTAAATAAAACCCTGCACCCCAGAATGACAAAGGAGATGTCCATATATCAATGCCCAAGCTGTATTTCAACTTTCCTTTGATTCATTTTCAGTTTGACTGTGTATTGGGCACCCCATACCTCAAATTACCCCCCAGTTAGCAAAATCTGACAGCTATTTGCATCCATCAGATTTTGCTACCCTCAATTAAAGTATCACCCAGAACACAAGAATGAGAAAGCAGGAGCCCTTATATCATTGCCCCAACTTTATCTGAACTTTCATTTCATTACTTTTCAGTTTTCCATACACAAAGTGCACCATTCCCTCAAAAAAACCTTATGTAGCAATGTCTGACAGGTATTTGCATCTGTTAGATTTTGCTACCCTCATTCAGTATCAGGACACCAGGGCAGAGATATTTAAAAGGGTTGTGTCTAGCACAATTCCAGAAATGCGCCCTGGGGCATTATTCAAAAGGTGGAATTGAGCAGTGCAATTCCCAATGCAGCATGGCACAAAGACAATGTATGAGGCACATTTCCAGGGGCATTCCCATGCATATGCAGCACATCTCAATATTCAGCCTGGGATGTGCGGCGCATCTGCTGGCACAACCCAGAGATGTGCAGCACACTTGGGCTCACACTTCAGCCTGTAATAAATGTCTGAAGTGCCAGCCACCCACAGGCAGACCACTGTAGGGCGGTGTGCAACACTGCAGCCACCAGCCATGGGTGGCACCCCCAACACGCCATGCACAAGCACACACAATAGTCCATGGTATTCTAGTGGTACCCTCCCAATCCCATAACCCCGATCACCAAAATGTATTTATTTCTATGGTGGTCCAGTGGTACTCACCTCCCCATTCTGATCCAATGATTGCCAACATTATTTAATTACTCTGGTGGTCTAGTGGTACCCCCTCCCTATCGTCACACAATGATCATTGAAATTTAATTATGAAATTTCCCTGGTAGTACCCCCTCCCCCAAAACCCCAATCGCCGTGAAGACTGACATTTCAACTCCCTGGCAGTTTACTGTTATCCCCCCACCCACACGAGACCCCTAACCCACCCAGCCTCCTCCCTGGTCTTCGGTGGCAGTATACCCACTTGCATACCTCTGTGGCTGCCCGCAGAATGGCAGTTTACAGTATGTGCTGCAAGCTTATTGGTCCACACTGTGGATCAATGAGCTGGCAGTGCATACTGTAATAGTCATTCACATCTTTGTGAATGAAGTCATTCATTCATATTGTTGTGAATAACTATTGCAGTATGCACTGCCGGTCCACAGTGTGCACCAATGAGCTTGTAGCAAATACTGTACACTGTCATGTGGCGGCAGCCGTGGAGGTATGCAGGTGGGTATGCTGCCCGCCAATGACTGGGGGGGGAGCTGGGTTGGCTGAGGTAATCCTATCTGATTAAGTGATAGGACACTTCCTCACCCTGCCCCAAAGCCTACCCCTCCAGCCTCATATCAAGTCCCCTTGTTCTTGTACACCTTTTCTGAAAAGCTACCCTCCTTTACCTTGTTTATACCCCTGAGGTACTTGAATGTCTGTCATATTCCCCCCTTCTCTCTCCTCCAGGGAATACATACTGCGGTCCTCTAGACTTCTCATACGACTTTTGGTGCAGTCCTTGTACCATTTCTGTTGCCCTTCTCGGGACTTCCTCCATTTTGTCTACGTCCTTCCGGAGATGTGACCTTTAGAATGGGACAGTATTCCAGATGGTTTCTCACTAGTGATCTGTACAGTGTCATAACCACCTCCTTTCTTCTGCTGGTGATACCTCTCCCTGTGCACCCTAGCATCCCACTGGCTTTCCCCACAGCCTTCTCTCATTGTTTGGTTACCTTTGGATCAGATATGATTACCCCATTTCCTTTTCTCCTTTTGTTTGTTGTGGGATGCTGACAGGGAGCACCAGTCCCCCCCTTCAGAGGTACTCATCCTCTGACCAGATAGTCATGTCATCATAGATCCTGACAACTCCCAGTTTTGCAGTTTTGGCCCTGAACCCACATCTGTGCAATGGGTAGAGCAGCTGTCTCCACCTCCGCAGAGGCAGCATAATGCCCTGGACGTGGGCCCTCCCCGGTTTTAGCAGTGCTTGTGTGCTGACACCCAGCCACCACTGGGTGTCAGTCTGTAGCACACCGCATGGTCCCCTTCCCCTGAGGAAGGAGAGCTGTCTATGGACACTCAGTCCTTCTTTGCCCCATCGACCCCCATGCAACCTGAGTTCCATTCTTGAATTCAGGTCGCTGGCATGGTGTGGTATCCAGTGCCTTATCCTTCAGTGCCACCGGGTCCAGGTCCCTATCTTGTTTGGTGGCCTTTAATACCGCCTCCCATCTTGTACTCCTTCCTTAAATGTCTGTGCCCCAAATGCATCATTTTGCACTTCTTTGCATTGAATCTTAGCTGCCACACTCTCAACTGCTCCTCAAGCATGTTTAGGTCCCTTCTCATCCACCCCATGCCCCAGGAGTATCAACCCTGTTCCAGATCTTGGTGTCATCTGCAAAGAGGCATACCATCCTTTTCAGCCCTCTGCAATGTTGTTTATGAAGACATTAAAGAGTACTGGCCCCAGCACAGATTCCTGTGGCACCCCGCTGGTCATCCCCCTCTCCTCAGCTGGATTGCCACTCACCACCACCCTCTATGTACTGTCACTCAACCAGTTTCTAACCCAGTTTACCACCTTGGGGCCCACTCCCAGGCTGCCCAGCCTATTTACCAACCTGTTATGTGTGGTGGTGTAGAAGGCCTTGCTGAAATCTAGGAAGGCCATGTAGCAAGATATGCCTATTACCACTTTAATGTTCCTATTTCCTGGGTTGTGAGGCTCTCCACAGTTAAGATGCTGTCCCTCTAAAAGGACAAGAAAAAGTTGACAGGTTTATGTATCCTAGGGGTCATGACCCTTGGACAGAATAAACACTTAACCTTCCAGTAACAGGAAAAGAACAGTGGGGAGGCAGCTTAAAGTCACACATTGAAAACAGAAAAGGTTATGTCTAAAACAGATGTTTCAGGAGTTAAACATGAAACCACAATGACACCTGCAGGACGAGGTAAAACTGTTGTACAGTTCTCTACATGGCCAGAGTGGAGAAGGGAGGGGCTGAACAGGATTTCTCTGAATCAAGGCACATTGGTGGAGGCTTCTCTTGAGAGAGGACTGGAACGTTCTCAAAGAGAAAAGAGCCTTGCCACTTGCTGGTTAAACAATCTGGGGGAAAAAACATTTTAAGAAGCATATGAATAAGGCTTGGCAGATCTCTGTGAAAGACTGCTGTAAATACAAAAAAGGACTTTTCATCTGAAAAGTTTTCTGATTTTTAAATCAGAAATCTTAGACAAAGACTTGTCACAAAGAAAACACCTGGATTTTCTAAAAGATCTTCAGAGAACTGACTGATCACAAACTTGCTACAAATCTGTTGCTTAATGAACTTTCTTCTACAGAGAAATTACTCAAAAAGAATACTTGATATTTTCTGGACGCTAAATCTCAGAACAAGATATAGTTTTAAGAACAGTATATAGTGTTTTCTGTAGAACCATCCAATATTTATTTTTGTGTTGTCTGCATTCCAAAATCTTCCAAATCGCAGCAGTTACCATGTTGTTTTTCTTTAAGTACACTTTCATTATTTCTTATCAACTCTGCCTGGGGTCTGGTTGTGTGATCTAAGATTTTAAATAAAAAGGTTTTGTAAGGACTATAGGCCTTGGTAATGAAGATAGTGACCACTCGACTATCCTACAACACAGGCAAGAAGCTGCCAGTGGCAGCAGTGGGATTCTAGCCACAGAAAGTAGTACAAGAGCCAGGGGGACTCAAGACTACATTTTCCACCCTTCCACTGGGAAAAGGAAGGTTGGTGGTGCTTTCTGAACCACACAAGTGCTCATGAGTTCCATAAAAAGAGGGAAATCCCTGCAAACAGGAGGTCCTGCCGTGCCCATGGGGCAGGGCTCATGACAGGCCACATCCACTGCACCTCCCTGATCTACCTCCATAGTCACCCAGTCAAAGAAAACTCAAGATTTGTTTGGCAAGACCTTCCTGCTATGAATCTATGCTGCCTCGGATCCTGTGCTGTATTTAAGAAATCAGTCCTTTTTTTCAGCAGTGATTGTATTAATTTCCCCACCACAGAGGTCAGGCTGACTGGCCTGTAATTGCCAGTCACTTCCCTGTTCACACTTTTGTGGAGAGGGGCTACATTCACCCTCCTCCAGTCCCCTGGAACCACTCCTGTGTCTATCAGTTTGTTGAATATGGCTGTCAGTGGTGCTGCCAGCACCTCCAAGTTCTTCTAATACTCTGGGATATATCCTATCCAGACCCATAGCCTTGTCTCCTTTCAGATTCTTGCATTCCTTTAGGACTCATCTGTAAATGGGCTGCTGTCCACTTCTCTCCCATTGGTGTTCCTATCACTCAGTGGTCGTTCTCCTCCCCCTTTTTCTGTGAATACTGAACAAAAATATTTGCTCAGGCTTGTTACTTTTTCTAGGTCCTTCTCTACACACCCTTTAACTTTACAATCCCAGCCCTGGTTATTTTGCTTTTATTAATGGACCTGAAAAAGGTCTTGTCTCCTTTCTTAATTGCCTGAGCTATTTTTTCCTCTGTTTGTGCCTTTGTGCTCCTACCTGGTTTCTCTGCCTCCCTCTGCTTTCCAGAAACAATTCCCTGTCCTCCCCCTGTTTCCTTGTACCTCCTGAAAGCTAGCCTTTTCTCCATTACTGTCCTGGTCACATCCTTTGAGAATCAGTGTTTTTTCTTTCTCTTTGCTTTGCATAGTTGCCCAACACAAAGGCCTGTTGCCTCTGCTATGGCTGTCTTAAGCAAAGAAAGGCAAATTTTTTTTATATAGCACCCTATCCAGGAACTCAGAGCAATTAACAAAGATAATAAAATGCAATAAAACCCCAAGAGATAAATCAGAGAAGATTAAAATCTTTTTCAAATATGTAAGTTTTAAAAGAGACTTTAAAGGCCTCCACTGTGCTAGCTACCTTAATGTTTGGTGGGAGAGAATTCCAGAGGAGTGGTGCAGCCACCCCAAAGGCCCTATCTCCCGATCTTTTTAAGTGGGAGGATAGTGCAACTAATAAGCCAGCATTCTGCGCTAACCACAGTCAACACATCAGAAGTTGACTAGTAACAAAGGCATTAGTAACTATAGCCAGGTCAGTAGGAGTCAAAAATGGACAGATCCTGGCAATATTCTTGAGATGGAGAAAACCTGTTTTTCAAAGTGAAGCCGACTGACAAGAATAACAAAGATCCTTAACCACATTTAACAGTGTCAGGGGATGACCAATTACTAGGGTGGGCAGTCTCCCGTGATTGAAAATATCCCCATGACCTGGCTAAATCACCATAACCTCTGTCTTGGTGGGGTTGAGACATAGCTAGTTAGTGCACATACAGTCGTTTATCTTGGCTAAACACCAACTCAGTGTGTCTGGGGTGGTAAGGTCATCAGGGGCACAGGACAGGTACAACTGGGTCTCATCTGCATAGCATGCATTCTTGAATACCATCACTGTTTTGCCCCCACCACCTCCATTGGAAGACTGTTCAGGAATCTGCCACTCTTTCTGTGAAAAAGTGCTTTAACATAGAAACAGACTGATGGCAGATAAGGACCACTTGGCCCACCTAGTCTGCCCATCACCTGAACCTAACCCCCTCCAGCTTCTGATCATTCCCCTTTGTACTTGAGCACCTGTCTCCTGAAAAAATGCTTCCCTCCTGTACCTTGTTTACTCCTGTGAGATATTTAAAGGTCTCCATCATATTCCCCTTCTTTTTCAAGATGTGTATATTTAGGTCCTCAAATCTCTCCTCGTATGGCTTTTCATACAGACCCTGCACAATTTTAGTTGCCCTCCTCTGGACTGCCTCTGTCTGTCTTTCTAGAGAAGTGGTTTCCAGAACTGGACAAAGTAGTCTGGGTGGGGTCTTACCCGTGATCTTTACACAGGCAACACCACCTCCCTCTTTCTTCTGGTGATAGACCTCCCTATGGGTTCCATGTCATAACAACGATCACAAAAGAGTGATCACTGTTATGGTGATTGTATATCACCAAAAAGCACATTGGCGATATACACATTAAAGCAACCCGACATCTGGATTATAAAAAAGTGTTTGTGGGCGTGAGGCTGCGTCCCCTGCACCCCCCTGAATTAATATCAACTCCAGGAGGATGCATGTTGGGGAAGGGTCAAAAATCCAGATATTGGAATAAATTATGTGCCGCAGCTTGTAGCTGTAGCAAAATGTCACTCACGAGTCCCGAACCCACATACCTGCTGTACCCCAGTTATCCACCCACACCACCATGCCACATGACTAGCTCGGCGGCAGCAGATACAGCAATCCCCCCAAACCCCTTTCCTGCCCCTCCCCATGGTTGCATTCCCATCCAGAGGATATTGTGCACGGTAGTCCCTAATAACAGCACCCAAAATGAATCGCTGTTTTTGCAGTCTCAAATTTTGGTTCGCTGTTATTAGGTGATACCCCACCCCAGTATCCCTCTCGCCCCCCAACTGCCTTGTCGAGCTGCCTGGCCACCATTAAATCAAGTATGATTACACCCCATCTCTCTCCTGGGTTTCTGAGACCCAAGTACATTATTTTGTACTGTTTCGCATTGAAACCCAGCTGCCATACCCTTGAGCAGTCCTAGAGTTCTCTCAGGTCTTTGCTCATCCTTTCCACCCTAGCCCCAAGTGTCCACCCTATTGCAGATTTTTGTGTCACCTGCAGAGAGGCAGAGCTTCCCTTCCCTTCCTCCTTCCTTCTCTTCAGTGTGACTTATAGGTACTCCATTGGTCATCCTTTCCTCAGAGTGAATTCCCATTTACTACCAACCTCTGCAGTCAATCCCTAACCAATTTCTTAACCAGGTTCCTACCTTTAGACCAACTACCTAAGCTACCTAACCTGCTTACTAGCCTTCGATGTGGAACTGTGTCAAAATCTTTACCGATATCTAGGTAAGCCACATCTACCACTCAGCCCTGATCTAATTAGTCACCCAGCCAAAGAAATGTATCAGATTCATTTGAAGTCCACCACCCCCCATGAATCCATGCTACGTTGAGTCTTGTAATCCACTGAATTCAAGACAGACAGTCCACAATACTTTCCTTCAGCAGTGACTCCATTAAGTTTTCAACTGCCTGTGTCAGGCTGACTGGCCTATAATTACCAGCCTCTTCCCTGCTAGTAATTTTGTGAAGTGAGACTACATCTGCCCTCTTTCTGTCCTCCAGAACCACTCCTTTTTCCAATGAGCTGCTAAATAGGACTGTCAAATGGCAGCAGTACACCTTGTACTCCCTCAGTACCCTTGGTTGCTCCCCATCTGGTCCCATTGCCACTTTCAGATTAGTGAGCCCCTTTAGGATACTCCTCTGAAAATGTATTAATGTCCACCTCCCTGTCTCCAATGCTGCTGTTAATTTTTTGTGCCCCCCCTTCTCCTTCCTCCGACACTGTTCCCACACTTCCTTTTTAATGTTTTGATCCCTACCCTGGTCTTCCTACTTTTGTTTACATACCTAGAAATGTATTTCTCCATTTATTATGTTTGCTTGTGCACATGCGCATGAAACATTGCGGCAGCTTGCTGTAGTAGCAAGTTGTGAAGGTGTGGCAATGTTGTGGCCAATGTCAGCAGTCCATCATGGGGCTGATCTCTGTGGCGCCAATAGGGAAGCACGCTGTTGATGACAGCACTATTGTAGCGTACCACAAACTTGAAAGAAATTCACCTCTGCAATCAGGGAGCACCCTGTCATTGAAGAATCAGCTGTTTTTGCTGCTGGGGTGGTCCCAGATTCTAGCAATGAATCACAGCTTGCCTTGTCTGTTGTCCCATTTCAATAAACATGGTGGCGGCTGTCGCCGTCTGCCTCAGTCCCCATGAAAGCTGACGCGTGTGCCCAGTCCCCCTATCAGCATGCCCCCCCAGTTCATCTGCCAATGGGGAAGCACAATCCTTTTCTGCATAATATTGCCCTCATTTGTTTTAAATATGGCGGCTGTCACCATCTGCCTCTCACAGTCCCAATAAAAGCCAACAGGGGTGCCCCCCTCCCAAGGTCATTTGCCGATGGGGAGCCCAATCCCTGTCAGCATAGTGTCCCTCCCCCCATTTGTTGTGGTGTCAAGGTGCACTAATCCTCGGCTCATGCGCCCACAGGCACTTTGTATGTGCCGATGAGGTGCCCAATCCTTTCTAGCATAGCCCCCAAACACACCCAGTTGGCATGCTGAGAGCCCACCCCAGCGTGCCAAATTACCTGTAAAAAGAACCTTCCCACTTTTTTTTTTTTTTTAAACCTGTAAAAAGTTAAACTGTCCTTCGCTGCCTGTGGTGCCCCCTTCCCCAACCTGCACCCACCCTCTGCACACCCCACCTCCCCCCTCACCCCATACTTACCTCCAGAGCCCAGTGCGATGATCTTCGGTGGAGTGGGAACACGTCTGCACTCTTCGAAGATGACCGCAAGCTGAAGAAATGCCAGTAAGCTGTATAATGGCATTGGGGGGGGGGGTTCATGTTAGGTGGCTATCTCAGCCATTTTTTTGAATTTTTGCCTCAGATTTTAACATGGGGTTCTTGGGACCCCATCTCATGAATTCAGTGACTGTTACCAGTTATTTGGTCCCGAAAGGTGATTTTGTCACTTCGCGGAATCGCCTTTCAGGACCAATTAACGAAATGACAATGTCACTCTTCATAACGTGGGCTCCCAAAAAGACTATGTTGCAAATTTGGTGAAAATATTCCCAAAAATGACTTATGAGCATGCATTGCTCAGTTTTGATGCACACTCGCAACTTTGCAAATTTGTAATATTTTCACTCCAGATTTTTAACATTGTCAATTTTGTACACCTCCTTATGAACAGTACAGCTGTCATTTTTCACATCCTGTCTGAAATGTGGTTTCGCACATCTGGTGTACAGTGGCATGGTCGCTGTGGGAAATCAATGTTCAGGACAGATTAAGAAAATCATAGTGACACAGTTCATGAGCAGAGGTCACAAAATGCTTATTTTGAAAATTTTGTTAAATAATTCCACTAACTGACTGTTTTACGAGCGTGCATTGAGCAGTTTCCACGTACGCTTGTAAGTTCGAGCATTTAATATTTTCACTTCAGATTTTCAACATTGCCATTTCTTCACATCTCCCTATGAATGGCACAGCTGTTATTTTTCACATCCTGCTCGAAATGTGTTTTCACACATCTGGTGCAGAATGGCGTGGTTGCTGTGGGAAATCAATGTTTGGGACAGATTAACAAAATCACAGTGCCACTGTTCATGAGCAGAGGTCCAAAATGCTTTCATGAGCTGGGTGTCACAAAAAGGCCATGTTGAAAATTTGTAGTGCAAATACCAACAGACGCCCAAGGCATTAGGGTTTCTAACCATAACCTCCCACCCTGTACAAACTGACAGGCGTCAGGCGTATGCCTTTGGATTGCCTGCTGTATTGCTCATGTCATTCCACCCCCACCCCCTCCCTGAAGCCAGTGACAGGCATCGAGGTGTGCCTTGGACTCTAGCTCCAGAGTTCACTCCATTCTCATATACTGCACCCATTTCAGTGTATGTCCTTATGAAATGGGGTGATTGTGAAGCCGAACACCCCAAGGCACACCTCAACACTTGGTGTGTGCAGGATAGGGTGAGATGAGATGCCATGAGCGTTATGGGTGATGACCCAAAGGCACACCCCGATGCCTGTCCATCTCTGCAGGGTGTAGGTTGAGCTGGCGTGAGTTCAATACTTCACTGCCATTCCTATTCTGCATCTAACTCCTGCAAGTCCAATGCTAATATCAGCAAGCATTCAGCATTGACAAATGCTTATTACTTTCTGAGCTATTCCCTTTTCATTGTGTATCTTGGTGCTCCTTACTGCTCTCCCTTCTTCACTCTGTGTCCCACTGATACACCTACCTATCATCCTCCCTCTATGTCTCCTTATACTTTCCGAATGCTACCCTTTTAGTTTTTATCTTTTTGACTACTTCTTTCAAGAACCATTGTGGTCTCTTGCTCACTTCCTTGATGCAAAGGTTTTTTGCCTTCCTTTTTTCCCTTTTTTAGCTGTGCCCACTGTTTCTCCACCCCACCCTGGTCATCCTCCCCACCAGGTAATCCCTGAGGCATTAATCCATCTTTTTAAAATCTGCCCTCCTGAAGTTCAGGAACCTCACCCTTGTACGGTTCAGTTCCACAGCCATCCTTATATTGAACCACACTGTTTGGTGATCGCTGTTCCCCAGGTGGCCTCCTACCTTGATGTCTGCAATATGGTCTGTTACGGACTACCGGGTCCAGTACTGCTCCATCACAAGTGGGCTCATGGACTAGTTGCCTGAGGAATACCCCCTGCAGGGAGTCCAGGATGACCCTTCTGGATTAAACTGGGGAGTTCCATCTACTGTAGCCCAGGTGCTGTATGCCACTGGGCTATCCCCCCGGCCGCCTGCTGTCCCTGCTGCAGGGTAAGGGTCCTTGGTCCTGCTACAGTGACAATGGGGGGGTTCATTCCCAGAAATATTAATAGCACGGTGTCTCCACCTAGAGTAAGGTATTAGTGAGCCAGATATCTGCCTGGTACAGCCCTCTGGGGTACTGTACCTCCCCAGTCAACCGCTCCGCACACAATATCCCCAATAACCTTGATCCTCCATAAACCATAAATCTCAGCAATAGGCGATTGCAATGAATGTCACTGACAGCAGTTTCAACAAACAAACTTGCAGCTTTATTTGGGATCAAGGATCAGGGAAGGGATACCAGGACAAAGGATGGCTGTGAAAGCAAGAAAGTTTAGTGAAATAGGTAGCAACCATAAACATTTTTAGCTCGCAGGCCAAACCCACCCCCACTAGTACTAGTGCTCCCAAATAGTCCTTCTGGGCACCCACTAGGTGCAGGACTGATCAATGCTGCAAGTCCACAAGTTGGCCGGTGGTTGGGGCCCTGAAATATTGCAAAGACTTGGTTCAAGGAAACACAAATTCCCCTTGTTCCTTTCCAGTAACTAGGTCCTGGGTACTCACTGTGTTCATCTCAAGAACCTGGAGTATGGAACTCCTTGTTCAGTACAGCACAGGGCAGAAGAATGGCTGGCCATGGTCCCTTGGGTAGGATGGACTTGCTTGAAGACACTGCAACTGGTCTTTAAGGAATGGTACTCCCTCCAATACTGCCCACTAATTTACATGAGGAAACACCTTTAAAGCCTGCCCAGAGATCCTGGTTGAACATGGTCTTAAACAGTGACTTTCAGATTTCTCCAACTATGACATTTCTACAAGTCCCTCCAAATCAGGGCACATGCCTTGGATACCAACCCCAAACTCACTTTATTACCCTCATTTATATGGGGTACTCTGAGCATATGATTTTCTACCTATACAGAGCTCTGGTAAACCCCAGCATAGACTCGATCCAAGACATATGGATGCATTGACAGGTGAGTTAGACATGCAGATATCGGAGGAGTGTTGGCCAAAAGCCTGTCAGAAGGCATCCAGATTGACAAACTACTGTCAGTGAAGAGATTATGCATGGAAACAATCCAATACTTTCAGACCCTGGTAATGACTTGTAAATATCTACCTACAAAGGACATGACTTGATGGAAGGGATGTGGGGAGAGGAGGGCCCATTATGGCCATGTCATGTGGGTCTGTCTGTCTGGTCGCTTTGCCCCTTCTAGGCTTTACAGGAGGAACTAGGAGAACTGTGCAGGAGACCGTTCACCCTAATGGAAGAAGGGTTCTTATTACTACAGTACCTCAGGGAATTCCAAGACTCAAATGCTAGATATTTATTAGGCATCCTACTAATGGCTGCCAAGAAAGTATGATTCACTCCACAAACCTCTACCCTGGTTGCCTAATGCAAGGCTAATAGGATTTCAATGTGCCTACTCAACTTGGAATAGTGTTATGCTTGTGTAACGTAGATAATCTTTGGCTGTTCACCTCTCAATCAGTGGGATATATGACCCTGTATGAGGTATAAAGCAAGGAACCCTACAGGAGGGTTCCACCCCTACACGTGACATGGCAGTAATTACCTTGGCTAAAGGTACTTTAGGAAGGAGCCCACAGAAGACAGAGACATGCCACTGGAGGAGGAGGGGTTGACGGAGGGGCAACAAAAGAAATGATCAAGGCATGAGTGAGGAGGAGCGGCCATTATATGGCTGCACAAGAGTGTGGTTAGTTGCGCCACTCCATTGAACCACAGGTATAGCCTTCCAAGTCAATGTGCCTGCACAACTTAGTATAATGTTATGCTTGTGTAACATAGGTAATCTTAGACTGTTCACCTCTCTAGCTGTGGGGTATACCACTCTGTAGAGGTACAAAGGCAAGGAACCCTAGAGGAGGGTTCCACCCCAGAGGTGTTGCGGGAGTGATTCCCTTGGCTAAAGGTACCTTAGGAAGGAGGCCAAAAAGAGTATCAAGCAGCGTTTATGGGGTGCTGAACGTTTGTTGGAATTGAAGACCTATATGTAGGTCAACTGGAGGTATTGTCAGGGGCTTGAGTAGAGTAGGCAGGAGACAAGGAGGAATAGTGACCCACTCATAGGTTTAAATGTAAGGCAGAGAGGCATTGCTTCCTAAGGAGAGAGGGAACAGCTATGAGGGAGAGAGGGGATAATTACGGGGATGCCACCTGACTCCTTCCAACAGCGGAAACCTAACTTAGTGACCTAGAGAAGATTACTACACCTATTTAGGTATTATGACCATTGGCACGGAGGACTGGAAAAAAACGTTTGAGGAGGAAACCTCTAGGGATCCAAGCCCTAGGTCACCTTCCCTTCAGGCTGCTGGACAATTTTGTTTAGTGATGGCTCTGCTACTGCAATTTAGTAGACAAATCCAGGGGAGAGTCTAATTTGGGGAACACTCACTCAATCCCTCTTATGTGAATGCTGTGTAGGGTTGCGAGTGAACTCTGCAACACTAGGGCACTCAATGCCAGCCTCTAAGATAGGAAGAGGAGAGTATTGACCACCAAGGCGCTCATCCAGCCTACCAATCTAAGAACAAACTTGGTGAACCAGAGGTGGTTGTGGGGAGGATAGCTTAAAGGGTACCTCCAAACCCACTCAGGCAGCTAAAGGGGCCCTTCTTTTGAGAGCCCCACCCCTTCCCACTGGACTCAAATGCTACATCAAGAGGTGTCATCAGTACGGTTGATGACTGACTGTCCAACCAGAGTGAGGACATTCCCGAACTATGGGTCAAGTGAGAAGGACCCCGCCCCAAGCTTCGCATGCTAGAGATGCAGACTTTGAGGTGCAGAGGGAGACTGTCAGCCACAGGGCTAGCCCTGAGTCCTGGAAGTAACGGATTCGGTCAGCATGTCTCCAAAATGAGGAAAGAATGTAGTCATACTGTAGCATGGGACCCATACGTGGGTCAAACTTGGCTGATCGGTGATGTGGAGAAACCTGTGCATAGGTCAGACAGAGTAATGTGGACCCTCATGTGGGTCTAGTTAAGGCAGAGTGCATTTGTCAACCACAGGAATGCATGCCAACCAAGTCCATAAAACAGATTAGGAGTGAATTAAATTGAATGTTATGAGTGAGAATGGTAAGGCTGGGCAAGGCCTGGGGCCAACAGTGAGGTAGGAAGAGATTAGATAGAAGAAGAAGGCTGCAAGGCCATTATGGTGAAAGGTAAAGTTTGAAATGACTAGACCTGATATGCTGATTGCATGAATGCCATGAAGGCTGGTATAGTGAGGGTTAGGTGCCAGTGGCTGACGGGTAGGGAAGATTGACTGAAACAGTGAACACCATGAAGGCTATATGGAGTAGCATGAGAAGGCCGTGTGAACCAATGACTGAGTGAATATACGATAATCATAAAGCTGCTCCTGCTGCTTGGAACCACAGTGCCTGCTGCTGCATTGCAGTCCCCCACCGTTAGCAAAATGAAGAAGCCACAAACAAGGCACTGGGACACCAAACAGCTAATTAAACCAGTAAAATAAATTAATAACCAGCAATTGGGGCTGGGCTGACAACTGTACCAGGGCTGACATGCTGGCTAGGTTGAGATATGGAGTAACTAGGTGGCCCTATAAATACAGGCAGACCAGTTGAGTGGTGGAGTTCTGTACAATACAGAGCAGCTAATATACATAATGAAGGGGAAACTCCAAAAGAGCACAGGGCTGAAGCAGCAGAGAAATGATAGCACAGCAAAGCTTCGGTGCAAGGACACAGCAGAGCACCGACAGCAACACTCATGGGCAGGAAGGACAAGCCAGAAGGGCACACCCATGCCACGCTGTGGACATCAACAGCCAAGAAAGCAAGAAACAAGGAAAGACACAGGAATGAGTAGGGAAGGCCCACCCAGGCAGAGAGCAACAGAGCATTGCCAAGGTACAGAGATGGGACGGGACGAGGCAGCCATGGGGAGTGTTAGCTGAGACTAGAAAGAGAGGAAGCATAAGGGGATGAAAAAGTGGCAGAAATGGGAAGGAGCAGGGGTGGCGTGGGAGAGCAAATGCAGCAGTGGAGCAAGCAGCACGGGGTAAGGAGGCACTAACGGCAGCAGAACAAACGGGGGACGGGGAAAAACCACAAGGAAATGGAACCAGCAGCTGGAAGTGCCGCAGAAAGTCAGGATGTAGCACAAGAGGCAGGAGAAATGGAAGGAAGGAGGGGCAGCGCCTCTGGCCATAACAAAAGAAATGATTGAGGGAGAAGTGAGGAGTTGCGGCCCTTATATGGCCAAGCATGGACGTGGTTAGTTGTGCTGCCCCACTGAACTACAGTCATAGCCTTCCAAAACTCATCTCGGCAGATTGGAGTGTTGCACTTCACGTTTGACTGGGTGGACCCTACACATGATGGGAAAGAACAGGGAGTTTGCCCCTTAAACCCACTGTCTAATGAAGCAGGACAACCCCAGGGCTTATTACAACACTCCCCTATTTGGGAGCAACTGAATAGCTAACCTAAATGTGTTCCCACCCCATGCTTCTCTGTACCCCTCCCACAAAGAATTTTGAGCTCCTAAATAGCTCCTTCCTCCCCGCACCCTCAGTAATGAGATGGGGAGTGCCTGGCTCCATGATGCCTTGCTTCAGTCAGGGGTCAGTAGATTGTATACTACACTAAGGGGGCCCCATATTCAAAAGTCCCACACTGCATTGCGCAAGTGCCTGTGCCACACAACTGAGATGCACCAGCACAAAATAATGGTATATTCAGAAGATATGCCATAACATGTGATTGCACATTTCCAACTGAATATCCCAAACATGCAAGATCAGGTAACTGAAGATGTGCAGCACATCACAGGCAGGGACACATTGAAATACACTGGAACAGATGAGATGGGCATGGCGTAACTATGCAGTATTCAGCCAGGATATGCAAATGTCCTCACTGTGCATTCTGAGCTCAGTCCAACATGTGCAACTCTTTACTAGAATATATTCAGGCCATTTGCATACCCAAGATGTGCACAGTTCCAGCTTTGCAGGGCTGCTCCTCCACTCCACAGAGATGAACAGGAGCTACTGCAGCCTAGCAGACGTGTGATGGAATGTGTGTGGGGGGGTGGACTGGATTGGCCTTAGTACAGTACAATTACCAAGGCCATGTATAGGATCAGACTGGGGTACAGGGGGCCCACCTCAACAGTGGCCACAGGGGCCCACCAGGACAAGAAACAGGAGGGCACAGAGTGACACTGTGAGCAGTATACCACAGGGCTGTGATACGCAAGCTACGTTTGTAACTTATGGCCACCTGCAGTGCCCTACATATCCCCTTATGATGAGAACATGGTGAGAAATGCAAGGACTATCGGTGTTCATAGGAGAACTGGGTACCTGAGTATATGGGTCCCACCTGGACCAGTCCAGGTACCCTGGTGTGCCAGTCCAACACTTTCCATATATTTGTCCACGGTGGCCATATGTTCAGCACCAGAGGGGTTGGGTGTCTGTCAGGCATGCCCATGACACCCACAGGCTGTGGTTGTGCCACCCCTGCCCCATCCACTGTAATGTTCTGTCCACCACAAGAACACCATACTGACCCACTGCAGTGCCCCTGTGGTGGTGTCACATGGCATGACAGGCATCGGTGACATATCTGTTGCTCCCTGTTGTGTGGGCCTGGCACAGGTACACTGTGTACACATCTGGTGCACTGCCATGGGTGTGTGCCACAGGTCAGTCCCTGGCCTGTGTCATGCTTCCATTAGTACCTCCAGGCTACCTGGGCACCATTGCCACAAACATCACCATGGGCACATCCCACCACCATGTGCCCCCTTGCAGGCCACATGGGTGCAGGACATGGCCCCTGGTACATGTGCTGCATTGTGGCTGTCTGCTCTTTTGGTGTGCTAGGGGGGCTCCTGACAGCACTAGCATGTGGCAGCTGGATGTCTAAGTCTTGGGTGTGGTGTGGAGGTGGCTCTCTGGGCAGTGTCTGTTGAGTCATGCCACCTGTGGCTCTGGGTTCTTCCGTCCCGGCATGACTGCTGAGTGTGGGTGCCTGGAGCATGTTCTGGTGCACCTCTGAGGGCTGTCTCAGGATGGCCTGCCTGCAGTTCCATTGCCTGCCTGTGTGTGAGACTGGCCGATTTAGGCCATCCTTTTATCTGTCTAACTTTGTGAAGCACACTTCTGAGATGTGTGGCAGATGTGCTGCACATTTTAGCTTAATATATGGATGCGCGGCATATTAAGGTACCCTCCCTTTTTTGCATGCATACATTATTTCTGTGCAATGACACATTTGAAAATGCATGATGCATGTACTCTTGAATACTGCACTTCTGCGTATTTTCCAAGATGTGCTGCACATCTCCTTTGTGTATGTGGGCCAGGAAGAGTTGGGTGAAACATGCTAATCCATATTGTGTGCTCAGCCCTTCATAAATTCTAGCTGTGATAATCACACACTTGACCACCCTCAGTTAGCATCAAACTATTTCTGTACTGTTGCGGATCATGTAGATTGCAAAAGATTTGTTAAAAAGTATATTAACAAAAAAAAGTCAGAAGTTCAGTGGTATATAGATTAATGAGAGGGAGAGGGGGAAGTTCATTGGCATATAAATTAATGAGAGAGGGAGACTGAGAAAGACAGTGAGAGAGAGAGGGAGAGGACAGGGGGAGAGGGAGAGGGACATGGCCTAGCTAGGAATGGGATCAGAGCCATGCAGGAGGAGTTTGTGGAGTTTGGGAGGGGCCTTAGACAAGTAGCATGCATGGTAACCTTCTTGAAGATGCTACCTGTCTGTGGCATGGGTGGGGCTAGGGTGCACCATACTATGGAATTTAATCAATAGTTCGATGTGCTTACACAACTGGATGAGATAATGAGATGATGCTTGTATAACTTGATTTACTTTGTGGCTTTCCGCCTCTCATCCATGGGGTATACCACCCTGCAAGGGTACAATGCAAGGAACCCTAGAGGAGGGTTCCCCTCCTACCGGTGCTAGGAATGAATGTGTCTGCTAAAGGTAGGTTAGAAAGAAGCCCACGGGTAAGAGATGAGCCACTGGAGGTGGGTGGATTGTGGGCAATGAAAAAGAATCCTGGAGAGGCCCAGAATGTTGTGACTTTTTAAGCTCGATGGGGGAGTGACGTTGTTGCTCTGCCCATCGAACTTTGGACTTAAAGCCCTCCCATTCAATGTGCTTACGCAACTGGATGAGATAATGAGATGATGCTTGTATAACTTGATTTACTTTGTGGTTTTCTCCCTCTCTATCCGTGGGATATACCACCCTGTTGGGGTACGATGCAAGGAACCATAGAGGAGGGTTCACCCCCCCACAGGTGCCGGGAATGAATGCTTCAGCTAAAGGTAGATTAGGAAGAAGACCAAAAACAATACCCAAAGATTCTGAGCTTCGAAGAGGCGAGGATGATTAATGAATCCTTAGAAGAGAAGGTCTGACTTCCTAAGGAGAGAGGGGAAAGGGTGGAGGCTGTCCAGAGGAGGGCAGCCAAAATTATGCAGGGTCTGCATTAGAAGACATATGAAGAAAGACTAAAGGAACTAAAGATGTATAGCCTCGAGGAAAGGAGGGAGAGAGGGGACATGATAGAAACTTTCAAATACCTCAAGGGAATCAAAGTCCAAGAGGGTAGCATCTTTCAGAAAAAGGTGTGCAAAAACAAGGGGGCACAATTTGAAGATAGAGGGGGATGGCTCAGAGGTAATGTGAGGAAGTATTTCTTCCAAGAGGGTTGTGGATACATGGAACAGCCTTCCTGAGGAGGTTGTAGAGTCAAAAACAGTGGGGGAATTCAAGAATGCATGGGACAGACATAAGGCAATTCTAGTGGGGGATAGGAGGAAGTAGGCTGTTGGTTAACTAGGATCTGCAGCTTATCAGTTAGGTAGGGAAATGGGCAGACTAAGTGGGCCATGCGGTCCTTATCTGCCATCAAATTCTATGTTTCTATGTAAAGCCGGGCCACCATCTGCCTCCATCCAACAGTGGAACCTAACAAACTAACCAAAGAAAGCACCAACTCTAACTAATATGACCATTGGCATGGAGGAGAGGAAAAACCCCCTTTGAGGAGGAAACCTCTGGGGATCCAAGGCCTAGGTTGCCTTTCCTCCAGGCTGACGACATTTGATTTGAGGACGTATGTCGGTAAAAAGAATGGCTCATTAACAAGTGATGAGTAGGGAGGAGGATGACAGGATAGGGAAAGCTCCAAAGAAGCACAGATTTAAAGAAAGAACATAAGGCAGCAGGGACCCGAGAAGGGTATGCTCGAGTAGTCGTTGGAAAGGAGTAAATCCATGTAGAAGTCAGATGAGCAAGGGGTATCCAGATGTGCTCACTAGCAGATTCTAGATGTGCTGATAAGACAGAGGATAATGCAGACTGGCTAGACTGAGCAATGCGAGTGAGCAGACACAGATTGAAGAGGCATGCTTGATTTTGTGATGTGAACGATTATTAGACCTTGAGGTTGTATTGATGAGGTAGCGTAGGATTCCATGATAGGAATGTTCAAATAAGCAATGTAAATAGATAAATCTTGGGGTAAGGCAAAATGAATGATGATTGGAGTTATGAACTCAATACGTGCGGCAGTATGGATACGTTCAGCAGGATGGCCGCGGTTTGATATAGTAGCATAGGAGTCAATGATAGGTATGCCCAAAAAGAAATATCGATAGCATGCCACGAGTGGAGTAAATCCTGGGTAGTCAGTACGGTCTTGGAGGAGGAGGAGACAGGAATTAACTTGAAAAGGAACTTGTATGAAGGCAGTATTAGAAAGTAGGCTCCTCGAAAGGAGGTAGACTCCGAGGCTAAGAAGGCATGTCTGGAACTAGAGGCGACTCAGTGGAACAATCAAGGAGCAAAACCGGATGATGGATGATGATGAGCAACACTAAGAGTGGAAGAAATAGCGATGGCAGGCCTTGAGAGGAGTGAATCCTGGAAGGCCAGTATGGAATTGAAAGAGGAGACAGGAATGAACTTGAAAATAAACTGGTACAAAGGCAGTATGAGGAAGCAGGCTCCTCAAAAGGAGGCAGACTGAGGCAAAGAAGGCATGTCTAGAACTAGAGAAAATTCAGGGTGAGCGATCGAGGAGCAAAATGAGGACAATGTAGGAGGGCAAAAGCAGACAATGTAAGAAGGGGAGTGAACTAAGAGTGGAGTGAAGCTATGATGGCAGGTACTAGAAAAGGCGCTAAGACAAGGAAGGTAAAATGTAGGAAACGGTGGAGATGCGAGGATGGATTGAAGCTATGGAAGCTTAATAGGAAACGGATGAGGTACAGTGATGGATTAAAGCCAGAGAGGCTGGTAGAAGAAAGCGAGGTATGAAAGGACAAAGGACAGTAGGCAAGTCAATGGGGTAGCACAGGACCCAGACGATATGGGATGAGAACTGCAGCAGGGTGAGCTGGATGGGGTGGCACGCAGGACAGATTAGATGGAAGGCTAGATGGAGTCAGCCATAGAAGGCCAAATGATGTGAATGGCAGAGCAAGCAAATAGATAAACCATGGCATGATGAGATATAAAAGCCATGACTGGAGTGAATCCTTGACTGCTGATAATAGATGGAATCAGGAACCAGATACATGTGGCAAGAGGGCATATGAGTAAGGAGGTATACCCAAAAGAAATATCGATAGCAAGCCGGACTAAATCATCCGAGGCTGATGGCATGATATGGATAAAACCCAAAAGTTGAGAGCAGCCAAAGAAGAACAGTGAAAATGACCAAGTAGGCAAGCAAGTGGATATCGCAGACTGAGCAGCGAACCACAAGAGCATGGTGGGGGATGTGGATATGGAATAGTCAAAATGGTGCCATTTAGAGGCTAGAAGAGGTCATAACAACAGAAACAGTACATGGGAGTACAAGAGCCAGTGGCAGTCCAGGAGTAGCAAACAGAGGAATGGCATTTGAAAAGCACAAACACATGGGAACAAGGCAGTTTCCATGGAATCCCCCAAAGCAGGAAAACAACAATGCTGGAGAAGTGCATACCCTTCCCCCCAAAGAGAGGTAAAGGGATAAGAGAAAATAAAGCAGAACCATACCACACAACTGCTAAGAATTTTGCATTGCATTATCCTTGCCCACACTCAAATGTACCTGTGCACCACATAGGTATACCGGTGTTCCTCAGAACCTGAGAGCTACGTCTGGACACCAACTAAATGGGCTCACTAACTGAAGACATTTTTTTTTTTTTTTATCTCTCGTTAAATAAGAAAGTGCTACACGTTCGGGCCCATCTCTACGATACTGGAATGCCGGTGCTACAATTTGTAATGCTAATAGAATACGAGGTATGAGCAGAACGGAGGGAGGAAATGGAGTCCCGTGAAACTATGATATCAGACAGCAAATACGAGTAAACCAGAGACAGACATACAAACTGTGACTAAATTACCAGAGACACACATCCTTCTATTATTCACAGTGAGTTATAATGTGAAAGGGAGCCATGCTACCTGGGTTCCCTGTGTCCTCCCCCTCTATAATAACAGGTCGAGGAGCTTAGTCCAGAGCAGCCAGGAGCCCTACAGTGCAGGGACAGGCAGAACTGAAGTGCTGAGAGAGCCGAAGCTACAGCTGACTGATGAGAGAGAGAGAGAGAGAGAGGAGTCAGGTGGCACAATAAAACTCCAAATTACGCCAGCTCACAGGAAGGGAAGCAGAGAGGATCAATTGGAGGAACTGGAAAAGTGAGCGGGCACAGCAGAGAGAGCTGCCAGGAAGAGCCAGAAACCAAATGGGAGAAGGAGCGAGGAAGACTGGGGCCATGCAGGGACTCCCAGCAAGACTGGGGAAGAATGAACGAGCGAGGTACGGGGTGGAGGGAGGTGAGAGCCAGCGGGAGGGAAGCCGTGAAAGAGCAGCAGGGCAGAAAGATGAGGGAAAACAGGAAAAAATGAACCAGCGGCCGGAGGCAGCCGCCATAATAAAAACTAAATGCGCAGCGCAAATAGACAAATGGTCAGCTGGAGGCAGCTGCTGGAATGTGGGGAAGGCAGAAATCTGGAGAGAGGGGTCAGAGAGCAGCATCACTGGCAGCCAACAAAAAAAAGAATCCTGGTGAGGCCTAGGATGTTGTGACCTTTTAAGCTTGATGGGGGAATGACATTGCTCTGCCCATCGAACCTCGGGCTTAAAGCCCTCCCATTGAAAAACTGTTGCAGAGCTCAGGGTTTTGGCTTCATTTGGGACTGGGGGTCCACCTGGAGGGATACTGGCCTATACTGGCATGATGGTCTTTGTCTGCCAAGGAGGGGAACCAAGATCCTAGGTGATCGTTTTAAATGTTTCATTTTCAAGCATGTAAATTGACCAAAGGGGGAGGGTGACAGAAAAAGCAGGGATACTGAATAAATACTTCTGCTCAGTATTCACAAGAGGAGGAGGGGGAGGTTCTTAATGCAATCAGTAGAAGCATTCTGGATAGTGGGGTTGAGACCAGTTCATTTATAAAGGAAAGGGTTCTGAAAGAACTCTAAAAACTGAAGGTGGACAAAGCAATGGGCCCTGATGGGATTCACCCCCAGAATTCTAAAAGAATTAAGGGGAGAACTAGTGACACCATGGACTACCCTTTAACAAATCGTTGGAGGATGGTGTGGTACCTAAGGACTGGAGGAGGGTGGATGCAATTCCCCTTCACAAAAGTGGGAGCAAAGTAGAGGCAAGAAACTACAGACCTGTTAGTTTGACCTCAGTGGTAGGGAAAATAATGGAATCACTTCTGAAAGAAAGAACTGTTGAGTACCTAGAGGCCAGCGGGGCACAGGACCCAAGGCAGCATGGACTCACAGCGGGAAAGTTATGTCAGATGAATCTAATAGAGTTCTTAGACTGGGTGACCAAAGTAGTAGACCAGGGAGGAGCTGTGGATATGGCCCACCTAGACTTTAGCAAGGCATTTGACACAGTCCCATATAAACAATAAACAAGTTAGCCAGCCTGGGAATAGGTCCCAGGGTGGTAGCCTGGGTAAACAATTGACTGGGCAATAGTATATGGAGGCCACTCCGAAGAAAGGGGGTTACTAGTGAGGTACTGCAGGGTTCAGAACTGGGTTTGGTCCTTTTTAGTGTCTTTATAAGTGACATTGCAGAGGGACTGGAAGGAAAAGTATGCCTTTTTGCAGACAGCACAAAGATCTGCAACATGGTTGATGCACAAGGTGGGGTGGAAAGAATTAGAAGGGACTTGGCAAGGTTGGAGGAATGGTCAAATGTATGGCAGCTTAGATTCAATGCAAAGAAGTGCAAAGTAATGCACCTGGGAAACAAACACCCAGGGGAAGAGTACACAATGGTGGGGGGAGGTATTAAAAATGAAAAGGGACCCAGGGATAGTCATACCAAATGACCCAAATGCAAGCAAGCACTTTGAGAAGGCAGTAAGGAGGGCTGGGGGGATACTGGGATGTATAGGAAGAGGCATCACCAGCAGAAAACAGGAAATTCTTATCCCTCTCTAGAAAGTTGGTGAGACCCCATCTGGAGTACTGTGTGCAGTTCTGGAGATCCCATCTCCACAAGGACATAGACAGGATGGAGGCAGTCCAGAGGAGGGCAACTAAAATGGTACAGGGTCTGCACCAGAAATCATATGACGAGAGACTAAAGAAGCTTAATATGTATACCATCGAGGAAAGGAGGGAGAGGGAAGACATGATAGAAATTTTCAAGTACCTCAAGGGAATCAACAAAGTCCAAGAGGGTAGCATCTTTCAGAAAAACAGATGTGCAAGAACAAGGCACAATTTGAAGATAGAGCGTGAATGGCTCAAGGTCAACGTGAGCAAGTATTTTTTCATGGAGAGGGTGGTGGATGCATGGAACAGTCTTCCTGAGGAAGTCGTAGGGCCAAAAACAGTGGGGGAATTCAGAAATGCATTGGACAGACATAAGGAAATTCTGGTGGGGGTAAGAAGTAGGCTGTTGGTTAACTAGGATCTGTAGCTTAACCGAATGGTAGGGAAATGGGCAGACTGGGTGGGCCAAGTGGTCCTTATCTGCCATCGAAGTCTGTGTTTCTATGTTATGTTTATGACTAGTAGGAAGAAAGTATTACAGCACCCAAGTGCTGTGTCAACTGCAGAGGAAGGGAGCTGGACATTTTCATGGCTGCATAGTGAGAGTTATGCCGATGTACTGCAAACAGAGGAGGAGAGGGAGCAGGATTTTGAAGTTTGTCTCCGGGTTCAACAGATATTACCTTCTACCTGTGTGCAAATGGAATCCCAGCACAGCATTTTTTTTTTTTTTTTTTTTTAACCAGGAGAGACACCGAGCTGGAAGCTTGTTTCCAGGTGCAACGTGGGAACACAAGGAAGTTAAGTGACTTGCTCAGGGTCACACAGTAGGCAAGTGGTGGCTGTGGGATTCAAACCCAGGTCTCCAAGTCTCAGCTCAGAGCCTTAAACCACTGCGCTATACTGCCTCCTTAATTGCCAGTACATAAGGGGAAAGGGGAAATTATTTAACCAGGAAAGTCACATTAAGCCAGAGCTTGTTTTCAGGTGCAACCTGGAAGCACAAAGAAGTTAAGTGACTTGCTCAGAGTCACAGTTTGCAAGCAGGAGATGATGGCATTCAAACCTAGATCTCCAGGTTTGCATCTCAGTGTCCTTAACCACTATGCTTTACTGCCACCACATAAGATCAGTGCTTCCTTTCTTTCTCTGACCCTCCTTGCCCTCCCTGGCACTTTTGCATCCCTCTGTAGCTCTACTACCAACCTTCCACACCCAGTTCTGTTCTCCTTGCCCTCCCAACTCCATTCCCCAGGCTTTCTCCTCCTCCATTCTCATGCAGCACCTCCTGACTCAGCTCCCCTTGCTGGTCCCAAACTGTAAGGGACCACAGGGCACGTAAGGTGGCCACTGCTGCCAGTAAAAGAGAGTGTGAAGCCAGCCAGAGCAAATGGTTCAGCCTGTTTGCCTCCATTCAAACTCTCCCCAATTCACCTTGCTGGTCCTGGATTGCAACAGCGCCCTCTGCTTGTGAAGTGGGCATTGCTGTGAGTGAGAGACAGTGATAAAGCAAAGCTGGGCAGAGTGAGCAATATGGCCTGTTGCTAAAGATCCCTTAGGACACTGTGGGGAAAAGGGACAAGAATTGGGCCGAAGATACCTCTAAGGTGTTCCTGCAAAATATGAGTGTTCGTTTTTCAGCAGTGTGTGCTCAGGGCCCCAGGAGTCAATATTAATGAGCACTTGCTTAATTTAAACCATCCTGAGAGGACATAACAGTGGTATATCCCCGATTATCATTGTGACATGGTACTTTAGACCCAATAATAAACAGCAGGGAAGGAGAGAAGGAGGGAAGGAGGGATGGGGCAACAGTGTCCTATTTTCCAAGTAACCTACCCAATGCCATACATTCCACTCACCTCCCTGATGGCTTCCCTGGTGTAACCACACAGTGTTGCCTCTGCTATATATCCAACCCACCTCCCAAATCTCTTCCCTGAACTGGCCTCACAGTCTGACAACTACCAGACATCCCCACCACCTCCTTGAGAACTTTCCTTTTGTGCCCACACATTGCCACCCCACTATACATCCCCCACACTTTCCCAATCTTACCAATGTGCCCTCATTACTTCACCACTACCATAGCCCACCCACCTCCTCAATCACTTCCCTAATGTTTCAGCACAGTCCCCATCTATCCCACCCACCTCCCCAATTGCTTCACTGGTGTGCCTGGAGTCCTACCCCTGCCACATATCCCCTCCACATCCCTGATCCCTTACCTGATGTGCTTGCGGAGTCCCACTCCTTCCATATATCATACCCCCCTCAATCCCCCACCCAAACATATATTCCCCCACATCCCAATCACTTACAAGCTGTGCCAGCACAGTCCCATTCCAGTCATATCCTGTCCACCCTTCCTGGTCACTTCGCCAGTCTGACTGCACCGTTCCACACCTGACATATCCCACCCACATTTCATATCACTTCCCCATTGTACCCACATGGTCCCAGCCCAGCTATATATGCTGCCCTTCTTCCTAGTTGCTTCTACACTGTGCCCACAGTCCAACCTCTGCCATACATCCCCCCTACCTCCTCCTCCTCTTATTTGATGTGTCCACACAGTCCTATCCCTGCCATACACCCATCCCACCCACCTCACTGATCTCTTCTCTGCTGTGCCCACACAGTAGCACCCCTGCCATATATCATTCCCTCCTCCTCAATCTTTTCTCTGATGTACCCTCATGGCTCCAGCCCTGCCATATAACCCACCAACCTCCCTAATCTCTTCCTCAGTCTGCCTGCACAATCCCTCTTCAGCCATGTATCCCACCTATTTCCCCAATCACTTTCCTGGTGTGCCAGCACAGTCTCACTCCTGCCATAGTTCCCACCCATCTTCTCTATCCTTTAACCCATGTGCCCACACAGTTCTAGACCTGCCATAATCCTGCCAAACTCCACGATGTCCCTGCATAATCCCATCTCAGCCATACATCTCACACATCTCCCTGATCACTACCTTGCTGTGATCACAGTACTAACCCTGTCATACACTTCCCCCACCTCCCCAATCATCTCCAATGTGCCCATGCAGCTCTACCCCTGCTATGCATCAATCACTTCTGTGATGTGCACGCATTTTCACCATTATCATACATCCTACCCACATCGCTGATCATTTCCCTGGTGTGCCAGCACAGTCCACCTTTTCCATACATCTCGCCCACCTCACCAACTGCTTCTGCAAGCTGCCTGCACTATCTCACCTGTCATGTATCCTACTCACCTCCCTGATCGCTACCTTGGTGTGCCTGCATAATCCCACCCCTGACATATGTCCTGCCCACTTCCTTGATCGCATCCTTGCTGCGCTAGTACAGTGCCACCCCTGCCATATATCCAACCCACCTCCCTGATTGCTTCCTTAATGTGCCAGTATGCCATCACCTGTTACATATTCTGCCTACCTTCCGACTGCTTCAGTGGTGTCACCACAGTCCCACTTCTGCCACATACCATCCACTGCCCTGATCACTTCCATGGATGCCTGCACAGTCCCACCCCTGTCATATATACCTACCCCCTCCACAATCACTTCCTTGGTCTGCCTGCATAGTCCCACCCCTGCCAAATATGCCTCCTACCTCTGGATTGCTTCTGCAGTGTACAGCTCACCTCTGTGACCCATCCCACCCATGTCACCTATTGCTAGCAAGATGTGGTAGCATTCTCACCCCTGTCATATCCCCCCACTCTCTAATTGCTTCCACAGTTTGCCCTCAGAGACCCATCATTGCCATATATGCTGCCCACCTCCCTGACTGATTTCTCAGTCTGCCCAAACAGTCCCACCCTTGACAAATATGCAACCCACCTCTGGACTGCTTCCGCCAGTGTACCCACACACAGACCCAAATCTACCATACACCCCAACCTCCTCCTTGATCACTCGGGGTGTGCCTGCACAGTCCAGCCCCTACCCTACATCCTGCCCATCTCCCCAATCACTTCTTCAGTCTGCGCACACAATCCCACTCCTGCCATATAGCCTGCCTGCATCCTGCATCCCCATCACTCTCAGGGTGTGCCTGCACAGTCCAACCCTTGCAATATATCCAGCCCACCTCCTCCCCAATCACTTCTTCAGTCTGTCCACACAATCCGACTCCTGCCATATAGCCTGCCTGCATCCCCATCACTCTCAGGGTGTGCCTGCACAGTCCAACCCTTGCAATATATCCAGCCCAGTTCCCCAGTCGCTCCACCAGACTGCCCACATGGTCACTCCCCTTCGGTGTATCCTACCCTCCTCCTCGATGTTCCTGCAGTGTTCCACCCCGCCATACATCCCATCAAGCTCCCTGATCACTTTCCTGGTGTGCCACTAAGTCCAACACCTGTCATATATCCCCACAGTTGCTATAAGGTGCTGTGGTGAGGTGGGTTTGACAGGGTGCCGGGGGCTTAACAGAGGTGAGAATGATCAGGGTAGTTTGGAGTAGGAGGTGCCCTGGGAGTAAATGGGACCTTAAGAGAGAGGCCCGAAGTGTTTGGTCTCCATTCCCAAGGTTCTCATTGGACCATGTGGACAGGCAGTTAAAGGGCCTAGAGCCTTCACTGATCCCCTCTGGGCAGTGTTATGCAATGCCAGATCCACGAGGAAAAAGAGCGCAATCACAGCAGACTTAATTTCCTTGGTCAACCTGGCAAGCACCTCGGAGACCTGGCTGGGAGACAATGCATGGCAAGTGTAGAAGGCTTCAGTCCCAGTCAGGTACTTTATGGTGCACTGCCCAAGAAGGGTTCACAGGGGTTGGGGAGTAGCCACCTGTTTTAGATCCAGCTTGAATTTCTGCATACAGCCAGTGGGTTCTACCTTGTAGTTTGAATGTGTGACAGTGTATGGGGGTCTAAGTGTGGGTTGCAGAATTCTCCTGGCTTAGTGTCCTCCAGGATCAGGTGGAGAATTTCTGCAGGAGGTGGAAAACGTCATTGCCAACAGGGTGTTGGAGTTGCCCAGATGGCTTATTCTGGGTGACTTCAATGCTTGGGTCAATGATGAATCCTTGCAGCTTGGATCTGACTTCCTACAGCTGATGACATCGCTGAGCCTTACACAGGCAGTTGCCTCTGCAACCCGCTATCATGGCCACACCTTGGACTTGATATTCTCACTGGGTCTCACTGACCTCAAGACCAATAATGTTAGATCCAATCATTGTATGTTGACGTTCTCATTTGGTGCTTCCACCAATGGTCCTTCCCCTGTTGAGAAGATCAGCTATCGCCCATTAAGGGGATTTTCCCCAGAGGGACTGATTGAGGTAGTTGATTTTTCCAGTGTTAGTGCTGTTATTGCAGGTGACTTGGGTGAGTTGGTAGCAGCCTATAATAGGGCTGTCTCCAAGGCACTTGGTGCCATTGCACCAGTCTGTATACAACTCAGGTCTACTCGCCTGAGACCCCCATGGTATGATGGGGCTCTCAACGTGATGAAAACCATGGGTCAAAGGTTGAAGCACTGCTGACCTAGGACTCAGCTAGAGGAGAATAGACTGACTTTGAAGAATCACTGTGCAGATTACCAAAGGGTAATCAGCCATAAGAAGGCAGAGTTCCTGTCCAGGAGATTACTGCATGGAAAAACAGACCAGTTCAGCTCATTTGGACTGTGGACAGGCTTCTTCCTGTCAGTCTACAGCCAAAAAGAGCTTTTTAGTAGCATTTTGAAAAGAGTTTGCTCTGTTTTTCTCTGACAAGGTATCCTCTATTCGGGTTGTGATCTCGCCACTTGGGCTAGACCAGACCCTCAGGATGGGGTCTGGGTGGAGCAAGGGAACTCTATTGTCTGGGAAGAGTTTCAGCCAGTGGAAGTGGCTGAGGTCTCCAAGGTGATTTCCAAGCTGTGGTCCTCTTGTTGTGAACTGAAACCCTGGTCCAATGTGTCTCCTAGTGGGCTGCATTGAGGTTATCAGTCTAGTGTTCACCATGATAGTAGAGTGTTCACTTTCGGAGAGGGTTCTCCCCACAATGCCTTGAAAGAGGTGTTGGTGCGGGGCCCCCCTCCCACAATGCCTTGAAGGAGGTGCTGGTGAAGCCCCATCTGAAAAAAAAAAATCTTTCAACCCCGCCATCCTGGTGAATTATAAATCAATCTCCAACCTCCCATTCTTAATGAAAACTGTTAAGATAGTGGCTCTGCAACTCAAGAAACATATGGAGACCTGTGACATCTATGAGCCATTCCAGTCTGGGTTTAGGACAATACACACAGAGATGGCACTAGTCCGGGTGCATAATGATCTCCTCATGGTAAGAGATTGAGGGAAATGATCAATTCTCGTTCTCCTCAATCTGTCATCAGCATTTGATACTGTGGACCACATTGTGTTACTGGATCACCTTAAGAGTTTTGTGAACTCACCGTACTGTCTTCAACTGGTTTGAGTGCTTTCTCAGATATGAGGCAGAGGGTAGTGATGGGGAATTTCTCCTCCTCCCCAATGCCTCTGACCTGTGGAATTCCTCAAGCTTCGATCCTTTACCAATGTTGTTCTAGATATACAAGCTACCTCTGGGGAGGATCATCAAACAATACAGCCTGGGTTTTCATTGCTATGCAAGTGATACCCAGCTGTGCATGTCTTTTGGCACTGAAGTGCTGAATAAATGCCTTGCCGAGATCCAGGACTGGATGAACTCTAACTGGTTGAGACTGAACCTAGACAAGACGGAGGTATTAGTAATTCAGCCAGGTTGCGGGTGAGATGGGGACATCTCCGGGATAACAAGTTTGGTCAAGGGGGTTAATGCCATTGATTGCGTCCTCTAGGGTGAGAAATCTGGACGTGATCATTGACAAGCAGACATTTGAAACTCAGGTGTTGGATGTCGACAAGTTTTTTTTTTTTTACCATCTGAGGAACATCACCTGGACTGATCCCTAATTCCACCCAAAGACCTATCGTCACTGGTACATGCCTTTGTGACATCTAGACTCGATTACTGCAATGTTTTGTGTCTCGGGGTGAGTGGAGGGAACCTCCGCTGGCTGCAGCTAGTGCAGAGTGCAACAGCCAGGCTGCTGACAGGACTACCTAGGTCCTATCATGTGAACTTGGTCCTGCAGGGTCTGCACTGCCTGATGGTCAAGTGGTGGGTTCTCTTCAAGGTGGGCTTACTCAGCTAGGCCCTATATGACTTGTGTCCTGGCTATTTGTCAGACCTCCTTACTCTAGCTGCCCAGGCTCGCTCCCTTCATTCCTCCACCCAGGGCCTTCTGTCGCTTCCTAGGACTGGGCTGAAAACCTCGGGTGATCAATCATTTGGGGTGGCCAGCCTGGTTCTCTGGAACTCGCTGCCACAATCTTTGAGGGAGGCCCCTATGGTGGAGGCATTTAAGGGTGGTCTAAAGACTCTGGTGTTTAATCTAGCCTATCCTGCAAATGCTTTTTAGTGTATATAATGGTTTATATTGTTGCTAAATATTTACAATGAAATGTTTTAATAACCCTGTATAAATAAGTTTACTGTAAAGCGCCCAGAGCCTCTGGGATTGGGTGCCTAATTAAACAAACATTACTTACTACATTACTTTTTACCCATATCCCTGATCACTTCCCTAATTTGTCCAAAAAATTCACCCTGCCACATATTCCACCATCCTCCAAAATCACTTCTGTATTGTTCCCACACAGTCCTACCCTGCCGTATATCCCCCCACCTCCCTGATCACGTCTACAATTTGCTCACATTGTCCCACTCGTCAGACATCCATCCCATCCACTTCCTTGATCACTTCAGCATTGTGCCTGCATGGATCCATCTCCACCATACGCGACACCCACCTCCTCTATCTGCCCACACTGTCCTATCCCTGCCATACATCCCACCTATCTTGGCAACTGCTTCGAAGGTGTGCCCGCAAAGTCACACCCCTACTGAATATCCCATCCATTTCCCCAGTCACTTTAACGGTATGCACATAGTCCCAACCCAATCATAAATAACCCACCTCCCTGTTCGCTTCTACAGTGTGCCTGAAAAATCGCATCCACCTCCGTGATCACTTACCTAGTGTGCCAGCACAGTGCCACCCTGCCATATACACCACCAAACTCAGAAAATCGCTTCCCTGGTGGTCAGCACAGTCCCACCCCTACCATATATGCAACTCGCTTCCCTGGTCTGCCCACACAATCCCGTCCCTGCCATACTGTATATTCCACCCACCTCCCCAATTACTTCCCATCTGTCCATACAGTCTCACCCCTTCCATATATTCTGCTCATCTCCCCGATCACTTCCCTGCTTTGCCTGCACAGTCCCACCACTGCCATATACCCCCGCACTTCAACTGATCCCCTGGTGTGCCTGCACAGTCCCAGGTCACTCCTGCAATATCCCACCCACCTCCCTGATTGCTTCCCTGGTGTGCCAGCACTGTCCCACCCCTGCTGTATATCTTGCCAACCTCAATTGCTTTCCCAATCTGCCTGCACAATCCCCCCCGCCACATATCCCACCCATCTCCCCTATCACTTCCCTGGTGTGCCTGCACAGTCCCACTCCAGCAATGGATCATGCCTTCCTCCCTGAACCCTTTTCTGGTGTGCCTGGGTGTGCCTACACAGTCTCACCACTTCCATTTCTCCCATCCACCTCTCCAGTCACTTCATCATTCTGCCAGCAGTGCCACCCTTGCAATATATTCTCCCACAATCCTGTCACTTCCTCAGTCTGCCTGCATTGTCCTACCCCTGCTTCATCTCCTACCCTCCTCTCAGAACAGTTCCCGAGTGTGCCTGCATAGTCCCACCTCTATCATACATCCTCCCCCTTCCTGATTGCTTTTTTGGTATGCCAGTAAAGTCTCCACCCTGCCATATATCTTGCTCATCTCCCTTATCAGTTCTCTGGTCTGTCCACACAATTCAGACCATGCAATATATACCACACTCTTTCCCCAATTGCATCCCTACTGTTCCGGCACAGTCTGACCCCTGCCATATATCCCACACCTCCCTGATCTCTTCTCTGATGTGCCCTCACTGTCCCACCCCTGCCATATATTCATTCCATACACCTCCCTAACTGGTTCAACACTGTGCTGCATGGCTCCATCCCTGCTGTACATCCCACCCAATCTCTCCTGCTCTGCCAGCAGAGTGCCACATCAGCTATATATCCTATTCACCTCCCCAACCATTTCAATGGTGTGTCAGCGAAGTCTCACTCCTGCTGAATATCCCTCCCACTTCCCCAATCACTGTAACAGTGTAAACAGTCCCACCCCTGCAACATATCCCCTACCTCCCCATTTGCCTCCACAGTGTGCCATCATAATCTCACCCACCTCCTAGATCGCTTCTCTGGTGTGCCAGCACAACCCCACCCATACCATACCACTGATCTCCACAATCTGTTATGCTTGCTGTGCCAGTTCAGTCCAACCCTTGCCATATATTCTAGCCACCTCCCTGATCACTTCCTTAGTCTGCCCGCACAATCCCACACTTCCAATGAAATATAAAGAAGCCATTCAAGAGTTCATTCAATGAGTTAGGTCAGCTAAACCCAAAAACATGAGATCAATTCCAAAAAGGTTACTCAATGAACTCAGACCCAGATACTGGAAAATAAAACTTTGTATCCACTTAAAAACTATCAGCTGGTAGAAAAATCCAGACAATGGGCCAGATATTCAAACTGTGCTATTTTGTGGCGCAAGCCCTTGCGCTGCACAAAATAGTTGCACAGAGGTGTGTCCAGAGCGATATTCAAAGGAGTTGCGCCTTGAGCAACTCCTTTGACATCTCCCCTAACCACAGCCACTGTACATGGTGCAGTGGAACTTGCGCCATCGCAAGTTGTCAGAGTGGAGCATTCAACTTGCGGTGGTGCAAGTACCATTGCGCCATGCGAAAAATCCCCATATTCAAAAGGTGACATGCAAATGGGGCCATAATTCATGCAAGGCACAGGGGGGCCATTTGCATCTGATTACTGCCCCATTTGCATGCCATTAGCATGCAGGTGCCCCGATCCCAGAGGACTTGCACCTGGCACCCTGCCAGGCAGCAGCTGTCGGGGACCAACGCCCCCTGCAGTCCGATCGCGGGCAAAACAGTGTAGAATCCCCACCACCACCTCCCACTGGCCCAATCGCGGGCAGAGTTTAACCCCCCCACCAGCCCGATCGCGGGCAGCAATGTGACCCCCCCAACGTATCTCTGGTGGTCCAGTGGACGAAAAAGCGATCGCGGGCAGTAGTTGTTAATAACCCCCTCCAGAATTCATCCCTGGTGGTCCAGTGGCACATCCCGATCAGCGGGATGTGTAAAGTTGAACAAACCCCGAACATAGCCCTGGTGGCTGGTGTCCCCACCCACCCACCCACGAAGCCACCACCCGCTCCCCAGCGGCGGTGGCGGCAGCATCCCACCCGCTTGCCGCCTGCGCCCGCTGACTGACTGCCGGTAGGCTGTACCATTGGTGCAGAGCATGAGCCAATATGGTAGCCGCTCACCGTAGCATGATAGTTCAGATTTGTGAATGAATACATTCATTCATTCACAAAACTGGACTGTCTTGTACGGGGGCTGCATGCCCATTGGCTCTTGCTCTGCACCAATGGGCGGTAGCTCCCTACCGGCAGTCAGTCGGCGGGCGACGGGTGGCAGGCAGGTGGGATGCTGCCGCCACTGCCGCCGGTGGGGAGCGGGTGGTGGGGTCATGGGTGGGTGGGAGGTGGGGACACCAGCCACCAGGGCTATGTTGGGGGTTGTTCAACTTTACATCCCGCAATCGGATGTGCCACTGGACCACCAGGGATGACTTCGGGAGGAGGGGGTTTATTAAACAACTACTGCCCGCGATCGGGATTTACAGTCCACTGACCACCAGGGATACGCTCGGGGAGCCACATTGCTGCCGGTGATCGGGCTGGTGGAGGGATTAAACCTATGCCCGCGATCGGGCCAGTGGGGGTGGTGGTGGGGTTACAGTCATCTGCTGGCGATCAGGCTGCAGGGGCACAGGGAGTGGGTTGGGGGCCAGCCACAGGTGGCAGCTGCTGTGTTGCGCCTGCAATGCAGCAGCTCACCTGTGGGTGGCCTCGACTTAAGCCTTTTTATTTGGCTCAAAGTTGTAGAGGCGCAGGTTGGGGTTGCGCCAGACAACTCTGCACAGCCCGCTGAATATCTGGCTTGCAGTTTATGCATGGTTCCTCCCTCCAGTTCAGCATGCATTCATTTGCATTGCGCTGTTGCTCAGCATGTTTTCTGTGGCACAACTCCTCCTGCTGAATATCGCAAATTGGAGCAAGTTCGGACTTGCGCAGGCGCAACCCTATTGCGCATGGCGCAACCCTTTTGAATATCTGGGCCAATGTCTCTATGCAAGCAATATGTAAGAGGGACAGAAAAAATGGGGAGTAGCTAGCAGCCTAAATCACATTCCCAACTCCCCATCGCTTCCCCAGTATGCCTGCAGCCCCACTACACAGGAAGGTCAAATTCACACAGGTATTCTAATTCGTGCCAGTGAAATGTAAGGGGTTAGCAATACTGGCTGACTGCTGAAAGTAACACAATCAGTTTCAGCTGTCAGATGGTCATCGTGCCTGTAATAAATAAATATGCACAGACAAGAAATTCAATGTTTGAAACAAGACCTACATACAATAGTGGCATCCTAAAAGAGACACACTCACGCAGCCTTTCTTAGAACGATGAGGGTCCACTCTCATATCCATGGATCATGATTCGTAACTAATCATTTTTTGGTAATGTCTTGGGGGGTCAGTAAATAACTAGAGTCAGAGAGTGCTTTTTTCAGAACAACAAAGGCATACCTCTTAAGGGATATCTCTCATAATGAGGGATAGTTATTTTACCCCACGGAAGTGCTCTGTCTCAATTTCCTACATCTGGAAGGTGTTGCCTACACAGAGGAGATACTGTAAACTCAAACTGTAGTAAAGCAAAATGTCATAACATTTTCTGATGCTACAGACAAATTAAACCTTGGTCAAGTAAAAGCAAGGGTTTCCATGGTGATTTGACTTTAATCTTCAAGTCTGATGATGTGTCTAACTTTGAAGTTCAGTGTCCCACTCTTTCCCTCGTTTGGAGTGCACCTGTCCCTGTCCCTCAAGTGATAAGTGACAAAAAAACAGGATGTGAGGCAAAGATAAGGGTCCACTCCGTCTTAAATGTGATTTTTTTTTTTTTTTTTTTTTAAGTTCTGATTTAGTGTGCTTGGTCGGTGACTAAATTCAGCGACCCCTCCCCCCCAAAAAATGTAATCCTATCAGCCAGAGACTCCATTCTCAGAATACTGTGGGTCAATTCCAACGTAAACGCACAGGACCACAACTGTTCTATTTTTATGACATGTTTGTGGTCAGTAGATAAAGTAAATAAGCAGCCCCATTAAGAAACGTGGATACCCACACCTGGTGACCGATTAGTGAGCTCAACACACAGAGAGCATTATAAACTCAGCGAGCAAGAAGCTGAACACTTGCTACCTCTGAGCTTGCAACTGTGCATGCGTGTTCATAATATATGCGCAGATGATGAGTAGCAAATTCTGATGGGTAGCAGAATTTGATACTACACCGGAGTGCTCCGGTACCACTCCCCTCATTTTACACTGCAGAATTGCTTTGTTCCTCATGGAAAAATTGCTACCCACACAGATAAAGTGCTGTAAATTCAGACTTAAAAGCACAAATTCACAATATTCTAGAAACAGACGCTGTCGGCAGAAAAGGACCTATTGGCCCACCTAGTCTGCCCTAAAAGTCCCTATGTACTGTGCTACCTTAGACCCTATATGATCTGCCTTGCCATTCTCTGTACTGCCTCCACTCGATCTGTCTTCTGAGATGGGCCTCTCCCTCCAGTACTGGACACTACTCCTTTTGGGACATCACCATCGATTTGTACAGGGGTAAAACGGCGATAGTGAAGGATTACAGCCAGATCGCTTCGCTACGTTGCTTTCAGAGACTGCTTGGTAATGTATCTCGTAGAGCTGTGTGAGTGAGTGACAAACAGCTGAGACACTATACATACTGGCAGCGAGGCAAACTACACCATAAAAAAACGAAGCAGATACCATACGAAATGGCGTCAAATTTTTAAACTCAGTTGAATGAAAGTCGCAAAAATACAGAAATCAGACATCAGCTCAAGGAGGACATAGCTGAGAATGGGCATATATTGTGATGCTGCAATCAGCGAGATGAGGGCATATTCACACATGATTAGAGTACGCGAGACCTCAAACGCAGCTTAATTCACGTATTTTTCTACATTAAATTGGTACTATTATCACTGTTCCTTTCTTCTGTGGGGGAGCTCCGCCCCCCACCCCCCCGGGTCCTATGTACAAAGTTTATGCATTATTTTTTGATGCCAAGTTCTACATTTACTCTATATTTGTTATTAATATTAGTTACCAGTGTTTCTTCTGTGGGGGGCGCTCCACACCCGCCCCGGGTCCTATGCAGTATTTATTGTTTCCAAGTTCTACGTAGCCGCATTATTGTTTGCAATTAGCTATGTGATTATTACCACTGTTTCTTCTGTGGGGCACTCTGCCCCCCCCACACACCCCCAGGTCCTATGCACTATTTATTGTTTCCAACTTCTGTATTGTTGCACTGTTTACTGTTGGTAATTTATTATTCTTTGCTGTGTTTGACTCAGGCATGGACAGGAAGTGGCGTCACTTAAGCCTCAAGCCTGTTACCGTATACCTTTCATGTTTGCTTGTGCAACTGGCCATAATTGTTCACTATTACCGGTAAAACTACCTCCCTTTTTCTGCTGGTGATACCCCCCCATGCACCTTAGCATACTACTCGCCCTCCCCACTGCTTTGCTACCTGCAGGTCATCAGTTATAATGACCCCCTCAGGTCCCTTTCCTGTTTTGAGGTTGCTACGACCCCCCCAACTGATATGATGCCCTTGGATTCCTGTGTCATGTGCATAATTTTGCACTTTTTGGCATTGTAGCCTAGTTGCCAAACCCTTGACCAGCTTTTTCAGATCTCCCCTAATTTTTTCCACTCCCTCTGATGTGTCCAGTCTTGCAGATTTTCATGTCAGCTGCAAATAGGCATACTTTCCCTTCCAGCCCCTCTGCGATGTTGCTAATAGACGTTGAAGAGAACCAGTCCCAGTACTGACCCCTGTGGCACCCCACTAGTCACAGTGCCTTCTTCGGAGTGCACATTGTTTACCACCACCTTCTGAGTCCTGTTTCCTAGCCACCTTCATACCCATTTTACTACCTTTGGACCCAATCCCAGGCTACCAAACTTGTTTACCAGTATTCTGTATGAAACGGTGTCAAAGGCCTTACTGAAATCCAGGTATACCACATCCACCACTCCTCCCTGACCTGCCTCTCTGGTAACCCAGTCAAACTCAATCAGGTTTGTTTGACAAGATCTCCCCCTTGTGAACCAGTGCTGGCTCTAGTCCTGTAATCTTCTGGCCATAAGGCATTCCCCACCCTGTCTTTTAGTAGTGATTCCATAACTTTGCCCACCTCCAAAGTCAGGCTTACAGGTCTGTAGTTTCCTGCCTCATCCCTAATGCCACTCTTGTGGACTATGACCACATCCGCCCTCCTCCAGTCCCTTGGAACTTCCCCCATAACTAAAGAGAGACTGAACAGGGCTGTCAGAGGCGTGGTCAGCTCCTTAAGCTCTTTCAGTAGGGTGAACACCATCCGGCCCCATTGCCTTATCCACTTTTAGTTTTGCTAGTTCCCCGAGTACCGTCTCCTCTGTCAAAGGGCTAGTGTCCACCTCCCTTCCCTTAATGCCTTTTTTCTTTCAGCCCTTTTCCTACCCCTTCTTTCATGAATACTGAACAAAAGTACTTTAGTATGTCTGCTTTCTTCTGGTCCTCTTCAGCACTCCCCACCCCTTCCCCTTTCAGTCTTACTATCTCTGCCTTGTTCTTCCTTTTTCATTTATGTACTTGAAGAATGTTTTATTGCCATTTTTAGGGCTGCAGTGGGCAGAGCCCTGTAGTCCTGTTGCTTTCAGAAAAAGGGGACTCTGCATTCTTTCCTTCCTAACGACAATTGCATCACAGTTCCCTACGCGGTCTGTGAAACCCTACGCTGTATCAATGCAGTCTTCTCATAGGCACTATTTTTTGTTATGGGGTGGGGGGCAGTGTAGTTTGATATTACACTGACACACATAACTAAGATTCCTGGCTTTCTTTCATGCTTAGATGTCTGCATCAGTGGGGGGCCTGGGCTGCTTTAGTGTGACATTACTCACTTTAGACATTCCCAGCTTTCTTACTCCTTTGATGTCAAGTGTGTGTGTGTGTGTGTGTGTGTGTGTGTGTGTGTGGAGGGGTAATAACTATCTGATGTCAGTTTGGAAGGGTGGAGAAGTTTGGTGCTAGTGTCATTTGTACTTGTAATGATGTGATCTATGGTTGCACTGTTTAAATACTATGCATTTATATTTAAGTAAATACTTATACATAAAAGATTTGAAAAAAAAAAGCCATTCCAAACATTGACTTGGTACTAGATTCTATCACTGCTAAAAACTCATACTGCAGAGAAGCAGAAGTATGCATTTTCTGTATACATTTTTTCCTGGTGCATGCAATGTTTTTTAAATAGTTCCTACATCTGGAAGAATGGGAATTGTCCTGGTTAGCTTTAGCTTACAAACATTCAACACCAGATCCCATGGTCATGAATCATTTTAAAATTCCTGCATCATTTATAAAGACAAAAGTAAAACCTGTCTGGCAAAATCAAGTTCTTATTTTTGAAGTTGTATTTCTATAGTTACTTATTTTCCTATATTCAGTAGGAGTGAGGATTATTTTTAATGTTAATTACATTTGGCAGAACTTTAAAGACATTGTAGAACACAGCAGGTGGCATTTTCAAAAGTTCAAAAAAATGAGATGTGTCAAGACACCTAAATTTGTGTCATGCAGATGCAGCATGTAACTGCCATATTTTCATAGCTGCATCAAAACTCTTATACTTGCATCATAATTGTAGCATACAGGCAGTTCCACTTGTGTGCCATTCGGTTGTGTGCACATTCCGCTTGTGTGCACGCATTTCTCGGGTCCCAGTTCATTCTCATAGCCCCCATGTTAAAAATGTGTGTGCAGATGGATTTTTGTGTGTGCAGATTCTCCTGCCTTTCTGCATCCTTTTCCATGTTTCCGATGAGGTGTTAAGCAGTCCTAATTAGCAGGCACTTAGAAAATACATTGATGCTTGGTTAGCTGAGGTGTTAATCACCTAGATTACCTAAATGCCAGCAGGTGGTAGCAGGGCTCTTAAAGACAAGGCAATCATTTTTTTATGTGCAGTAATGGATTCCCCGGAGTTTAAATGAAATGTGCTTATGCTTGAGAAGAAGGTTGCACTGTTAGAGAAGGCGCTATTGCCTGGACGGACTAGAAAAGACTTGGCACATGAACATGGTGTTGACGTGTCATGTGTTAGCAGGACTGTGAAAAACGGGGATGCCATACTATGGGAGTGGAGTGCCAGCAGTAAGAAAGAGATGGGAAGGATGGTAGGGTTGAGGACGCCTTGCTAAGGTGGTTCACGGCTGCCCATGACCATGATATTCCCCTCTCCGGCCAAATCCTCTGTGAAAAAGCTAAGAGACTTGCGGCCGGAATGGTAATTTCTTTTGAGCCCACAGCAAGTTTGTTATCTTGACGGAAAGAACACAACTGCATAGGTTATAAACAGGTCCGTGGTGAAAGAACCAAGAGCAATTTTGACAGCTCTGAAAAGTGGACCCAAGATGTTTTACTTGCCGTAACTTAAGCATTTGCTCCATGGGACATTTTCAGTGCAGATGAGACCATGTTTTTTTGACCTACCCCAGATGGGATTTTGTCGTTCACGAGGGAGATGTTATCCGGCCACAAAAAGGCCAAAGAAGCGAGTCTTGATCATGGTCTGTGTAAACAGCATAGGCACTAAGAAACTTCCCCTGCTACTCATGGGTAAGTCCAAACACCAAACTGTTTCAAGGGGGTAAGTGTGGTCGCCTTGCCTGTCCACTACTTTGCAAATGCCAATGCATGGATGACCACAGCCATATTCCACGACTGGCTGAAAACTGGACAAAAACATGCGCTGACAGCGCCGTAAAATTGCAGTGATTGTGGACAACTTCCCGGCCCGCAAACCTAACACTGAGAAATGTGCAAGTATTCTTTCTTCCTCTGAAATGCACAGCCCTGATCCAGCCCATGGATCAGGGCATTATTAACAACCTGAAGCAGCACTACAGGAAGAAATTTGTTAAAATCTTACTTGACCTTGATTCAAATGACAATTTGCAGTTCAACCAGCAGGTAGCCAAGGAAATCAACATTCTAGATGCCATTTACCTGCTGCACATTGCATGGCAGGAGGTTACCCAGGAGACGATCGCTAACTGTTTCCATAAAGCAGGCATCGGTCATCAACTGCAAACAGAATAGGAGGAACAGTTTGACATTCCTATTGTGCCACCTCCCGAGGGAATGCTCGCCGACCACTTTGCCGAGCTGGTTGCTGTGGATAATGACGAGCTGGCAAGTGGCGAGCTCACAGACTGAGATTTGTGCTTCAGTTCTGGGAGACACCAGTGAAACTAAGGACGCCGATGATGATCCTGAGGTTGATGTGCCGACAACTGGAAGTGTTGTGCATGGTGAACAAAATCCCTCACTATGTTGAGCAGCGGGAGAACTCTGATTTTACTTGGTTCTGTGCCTTTGAAAAAAAATGGAATCACTTAGCTCCCGAAAAGTAAAGCAGCTGCACGTGACAGACTTTTGTGCTGACAATGCTGCTAATGAATCTGCCAGTGCCAGTGGTCCATGACTGATGAACTGCCAGTGCCAGTGGTCCGTGAGTGATGAACTGACTTAATGACTACTTTTTGCTTTACTGCCTGTATTCAAATGTCAAGCACTTTATTTTAAATATTTTTCATAATTTATCATATAGGTATAATATTAAATAAAGTATTGTTGTAGCACAGAAAAGCATTCTAATGTGCCCGATTCATCTTTCACTACAGCAGTCTGCTGTGCTACACTGCTTTCGCCATTAGGTGTTGCTGCCGGTCTGTCTAATACCTATTTTCGGCTATGTGCATTTTTGGTTGTGTGCACAGTTTCAGGCGGTCCCGACAATGTGCACACAACTGGAATTGCCTGAATTTGCAATATATTTGTGGGATGCATCATTACTGCATCACATCTGTGTCACTTTTTGCATCACTGATCTACAGTAGCTGCAAGTGCCGGGGCAGCAGATTGTGGTGCATCCATCTTCTGATGGCAGTGCATCCTTCTGATGCAGACACAGCTGCGATCTGTGATACAAAAGAGATGCAACTTGCTGCTGCATCTGCAGCAAGTCTTTGAAAATACAGGCCTGTATATTTACCTCCCCCCATCTCTCAAACTCCAGTCAACTACAGATAATGGGCCCAGAATGAAGCACATACCTTACAATACAGATTTGCAACAAATAGAGGAAAATAAGATGAGGACCCGTATCTTACAGCATCTTTTTCCTCCTCAAGTTCAAGATCAGGAGAATTACAGCACAGAAGATGCTCCACTTCTAGCCAGTTCAACTGGTTAACTGAAAACCACTGACTGCTGCCCATATCGTGTGTGCTATTAATCTTGCCTTCTCTGAAAAATTATACCTTTACCAGCTGACTTACAATGAGAGAGAAAGGAAGGAAGCAAGGAAAGTCATGCTGCTGACTCCACCATTTTTGAAGCATCACACCTGTACTATCTACCTTAAGATATTTAAACTAATTTCCTAATAATTTTAAAGATGAAGCACCTTAGTGTCTAAACTGGAAAATGTGGTGTTTCTTCATAGATGCCCCTTCTATGAACAAAGTTCCCATCATTATGACAAAAACAACAGTTTACAATTTCCCCTCCGGATATAAGATGCATCTAGTCAGGGCTATGAAGATGATTGTGGGGCAGCTGGGTAAATCATTCAAGGAGAGACTGAGGGTCCTAAATATCTACTCCCTGGAGGACAGAAGAGAGGTGAGACATGATTGAAACCTTTAAGTACTTGAAAGAGATTAATGAGGTGAACAGGGAGGGTATCTTCCGGCTAAGCTACAGCACAACCCTGAAGGGGCACAGCCTAAAGTTGAAGGATGGGTGTTTAAGAGGGAGGTTAGAAGACAGTTCTTCACAGAAAGGATGCTGAGCAAATAGAATGCACTGACAGAAGAGGTGATCTAATTGAGGACAGCAGGCAGCTTCAAGAGAGGCTGGGATAGATATAGGGGAAAGTTAAAAGGTAATGGAAGGTAGGGGAAGGGGAGCAGGAACACCAGCCTGAGCTAAGAACCCTGGCCAATGAGCAGACTAGATAGACCAAAAAGTTTAATTCTGTTGGCTTCTTCATATGTTTATATGAGATTGCAACCTTAAGTAAAAATGTTAATTCTTTCAGAAACCAGCCTACTATTCTGTGTGATAATCTATTCTTTTAACTATAAAATATGAATAAGAAATTATACCTTATAGCTGCTGTTTCATATATTTTCTTGGTTGCTAATCAATACAAACCACAATCCTGTATGATCCTACAAGGGGCACAGTAAATGCTTTTGTTTATTGCACTGTCATTTATTCTGATTCTTTTTGATCTAGTTAAGTTCTAAAAGTAAACAATATACTCTCAGAACTCTTCTATTCTTATGTCCTTAGGTTTGTTTACTAGAGATTTTCTTTGCTGGCCCACCCGCTGGCACAGCTGAAAGGTGTCTGTGGTGCAGACATCCCGGTTTGGTGATGGACTTGGGAGTTGTAGGGACAGCTGGGGGGGGATTGAACATCCTGAGAACTGCTCTCCTTCTCGGGGGGAGGGGGGGAAGAGTGTCTGACGCTTTACAGACCCCTGGCAAAGACTGGGGATACTGCCACAGCCGGAGCCATCACCTTAGGGGGCGAGGTGAATGCTGGATATCATTGCATGTCTCCACCCCAGGGATCCGGCATTCAGAAAGACAACCAGCCCCTGGGCATGATGTCCTGCTCTGCCACAGTCTCCACTGCCACCAATGTCTGCCGAGGGGTCCTGCTCCCATGGCCCCAACTGGGCAGGTAAGCTGGGGCTTGCCAACAGTGTCTCTCAGGGGTGGGGCACCCACCCTGTGGCCCCACCCAGGGGGTAAGCCTGGACATAGGCGGGACAGTAGGCAGGGCTGGACTGAGTTCTGGTAAGGATCAGGGGCTGCCCCTCCCCCAAAAAAGGGGAGTTTTTTTCCCCTTTCACCTTTTTTTGCATGATCTATTTTTTCTTCCCCATGCTCTAGTGTCCCCCACTCCTTCAGGTTTCCAAGGCCCCCGACCTACTGGCCATCCTCTTCTTGAGCCCCTCCATCCTCAAATTGCAGCCAACCCCCAGGGTATCCCGGCATATCCCTTTGCTGGGCAGGTCCTTCTCTTCCAAGGGGGAAGGCACCAGGGGAGGGGGGGTCTCAATGCACTAGCTATTAGGACCCAAGGGTGCTGCTGAGGTGGAGCTGGCTTCCTGGAGGTTCCAGCAGCATCGGGGAGTGGACACAGTCATCCGGCAAACACCAGAGCTGTTTTCCGGTTTCCTGGATCCCCTTCATTGCTTCACTCCTGCAGTGCACCCAGACTCCACTGGGGGCCGCTGCTGAGCGATGCTTCCCACTCATTCATCCACCCCAGGAGAGGAGAGCAGTCCTCCAGATGCTCAATCCTCTCCTCCTCCTCCTGCCGACCCGCGGCGCCCAGAGTCCGTTCCCAAACCCGGGTCCACGGTGTGGGTCGAGGTAAGGCGCCAGTGCCTCAACCCTCTATGCCACCGGGCCAGCCCCCTTTCACTTCTTAACACATGTCTGTAGCTGTTCTATTCCCTCTCACTCCACAAGATGTGCCTGTTATGTTTGTTAAAACAGTAAAATAATGGTCCCCAAATTAGTCATGTTCTAATATAACTATTCATAATAATAGAAATGATTTAGTTAGTGTAACTAGTACACCATCATTATTTTGTCACTGCATGACATCTTTAATATTGGTGGTTCAGTGTTGCTAGTACATTTCTCCTAAAGTAACAATCGAATAACCTCATTAGCCTGTATCAGCATCACATCTGTAAGACTGCTGCACTCGAAACACTAAAGATTCTAAAAGACACATATATACTGTATCAAGGCTATTCAGTTACACAGGGTCACCATCAGCCGTGGGTGATACTACATGTGTTCCAGGCCATCCTCACTGCCTTCTTTTTAATGGAGGTACCCACCGCTACCATGCCAAGTGAACAAATGATGCACCAGGCATAACCGCATCACTTAGTGTGCCATGCCATTACACAGAATGTGATGACATCAGGCACTACTGATGACATAGTTGGCCACCCAGTTGCTTGCAAAAGCCTGTAAAACCCCTCCCAGGCCAACACAGTCAGCCCCACACCAAAATGAGAAAAATAATGGGGGGTCCTGGTGTGATGAGAGGCTGATTTCATTAAGGTCATCAGCTTGGACCTTAAATAGATAGCAGCACCAGCAAGGAAGCAATCCAGTAATACTGTGGTGTATCATAAAATGCTGCAGGAAACATTGCAGTTCAATGGCAATTAAAGCCCTTTCTACTGCAGTATTTATAAATGTTCTTATAAGCCCATCATGCTGATCTTTATAGAAATAAAAAAACAAGTAGCACACTTGAGAGCTAAACAAGATACTGATAAGCTGAGTATTTTAAAAGGTGCAGAAGTGGGGAGGGGGAAATAGGGTGGGGTCCATAATATCCAGTCCTGGCCTTTACCCAGTATATTGAACAGACCATGACTAGCCATGGCTTGCTAAGACTCAGAATATCATTATGAATTTTAGTGACTACTACAGCAGCACTGATTTGTGTCATAATTCAAGGCACAATTATTTCCAAGGCAGCTGCTTGTAATACTCCTGTTTTCAGCAGTGATATTTCTTCTGACAGGAGACATGAGAGAAACATGGCAAAGAAGAAATATTTGAAACTCAGTGCTTCAGAAAAACACTGCTACAAATGCGGTCCTGAAAGCAGATAGTACGCATTCGATGCCTTTGAAAAATTATTTATTTATTAAAATTTGGTGACCTGGTAGACCCACTGAGCCCCGAAGGTCCCTTTTTTAAGGGCGACCCGGAACAACAATACATATTTTCATACAGAGAAAGACAGAGTAGTTTCAGGTGTGTGAGCAGGTTACAGCCATGGTTATCATCATGCATCAGTCCTTACAAATATGTTAACAATAGAATTAACAAAAGGTGCGGAAGAAATGTCATTTTACATGATAAGCTCATTATTTTCTACTGGCATGGTTCAGTGGAAAGTTAGCTGCGGTACTATGTCTAGAGGGAAGCACTGTGGAACCTGATAAGGTGCTTGGAGGATCTGGATATTAGGAGGATAGAAGCAAGTGGGGGGGGTCATGAGCCGTGGCAATGACAAGTGCTAGTATCAGACATATAAGCTTTGAGTCTGGTGCAGAAGTTCATCAGTGAGGAGGCTTCCTGCACTAGGGGTGGGAGTTTGTTCCATAGGTAGGGGGCTGAGTAGGAGAACGACTTGCCGCCAGCGTTAGTCCTCACTCTGGGAACTTCAAGCAGTGTACAACCAGATGTCTATAGGCTCCTGGGGTTATGTTTGAGTGCGATAGTTCCAGCAGTGGTGGGTAGAGCTGAAGGGCTGAGTAGCTTGAAGGTCAGGCAGAGCAGGGGGTAGTGAAGACGAGAGGTCAGCAAGGGCCAGTGTAGCTGGGCAAGTGTGTCACAATGGTGCCTTCATGAGTGGTCCTGGGTAGCAAACCGGGCTACCTTGTTATACAGGATTTGCATCTTGGTGACCTCCTGCTTGGCCATGCCCTGTAAGATCAGGGCAGCGCAAGTCAGGGTGGGGAGGAGGACTCTCATGGAGATTGAGGTCCGGGCCTCAGGGATGAGCTGGTCTTTTAGCTGGTACAGGGTACCAAGTTTGAGGTATATGGTCTTGGTGACCTGATCCACATGGTACTCGAAGGTAAGGCAATGGTCCAGTGCTAGACCTAAGTATTTTAAGGAGGGCACAACCTCAATGTCGATTCCCGAGAGAGCAGTGAGTTGCAGAGATTTAGACCTGTCGTGTCCAAGGGCATTTCATCTGAATAGCATCACCTTAGTTTTGCCTTCATTTAGGACCATTCTATTTGCTGTCAGCCAGGCCTCGAGAGATGCTAGGTCAGCTTGGAGAAGGGGACCTAGGGCTGCATTGTCATCCAGGGATCAGTAGATGACTGTCATCCGCGTACTGAAAGCCTGAGCTTCCCCACAGTGGAGGCTTAGGTCGTTAGTAAATATGGAGAAAAGGAGTGGGCCAAGGATCAAGCCCTGTGGTACTCCCTCTGCAAGGGGTAGAGGACCCGAGGTGGCATCCTTCCAGATGACCCTCTGGGATCGGCCTGATTGGTAACTCCCAAACCATTTATATTATATTTATATTTAAATTATATCCCTTATAGTAAATTTAAGATTAAAAAGAAAATAGTGGCTGACCTGGTGGTGTGTAGTGCTGCTGAGGCATCATTCCTTACCTCCTGCCACACCAGTGACCTGTGTTCATGGTGCAAGTGGATTGCAAGGGGTTGGCAGGGGAGGAGGATCGAGCATCCCAAGGACAGCTCTCCTCGGGGGGGGGGGACCAGCGATTGGTGCTTGCCTGGCCCCTAGTGGAGGCTGGAGGATGGCACACTGACGCTCTACAAGGTTGGTGGAGGTTGGGCAAATGCCTGGCGTGCCACACATGGGAGCATGTGTGACACAGCAACTGGCATTATTGCATGCCCTTTCCTCCAAGAGAAATAAGAAGAAACAGGTCTCTGGCAGTTGGATGATGGAGGGGCTCACAGATCCCACTCCCTGACCAGCTGGGCACTGTCTGGAACTGGATACGAACTTCTGTGGGAGCCTAGGGATCACCCGCCGGGGGGGGGCAAGCCCTGGGGGAAGATGGTTGGCATTGACGGTGGATGTCAGGTTGGTGGAGGGGACGGGGCTGGGGCTCTGTCTTGAACATGGCCTGCTGGAGACGGGGAGAAAAAGTAAAAAAAAGATTAAGAAAATGTAGTTTATCTGAACCATATGACTGACAGGCTAATGTACTGGAGATGAGATTTCTCAATAGGGGTTATAACGAAACATTACTGAGAAAGGCTAGAGATAAAGCTGATTTACTGAAAAAGAACAATGAAAAACCACTAGAAAAATTAAATTTATGAACATGGTCCTGTAACATTTTTCAGTAAATTCAATCATTTGGCAGGTAAATTGACAATATAATTTATTGTAACGGCCCTATCCTGTTTGGTGACAATGATGTGACTTCAGCAGTGGGTGATACCCCATGCATTAAAGTAGAGCAAGCAGTCTGAGAGACAAGTTAGTCCATAGTTGATTTAAGGCAAATCAGGCAGCTGTCATTAATAACCAGTGGTTACCATACAAACCAAAAGGTTTCTTCAAATGCTACATATAATGTGTGCACATATGCACAGCCTGGTAAAGAGTTTGTACACCCCCTGAATGAAGATTTAAAGTTGGAGACGTGAATTTATTAATTGCAGTGCTGACTGTCACATATATCTTATTGCAGTTACACCACATAACATATGTGCATAGAACAGTGCCCAGCTTGAAAACTAGCACACAAGACCATTGAGCAGTATTATTAATAGGAGACTTGACACCCTACTTGGTAGTCATTTGTTTGATCGCCATAATTCACATCCTAGAGAATTAAAGTTCAGTCATTGAGAGAGTGGGTCCTTTGCAGGGGGTGGGGTGATGATTGAATAAAATACTGTGGAAAAAATCAACTTGGATTTACGAATTACAAAGCATTACACCTGCTGGTTTAAACAAGCAATGGGATTTGAAATCTTTTTTAAAAAGATTAACTAGCCATGCCCCCAGAGGAAGACTCAGAGAGTCAAAGTGCTTGGGCTTCCTACAGCCATAAAGACTTTTTACCTGTAGCCATACATTTATATCTAGCATTTACTGCATTTGTCAGCTTTCTTGCTTGTATTGGATTATATTTGCACTTAACGCGGTTTGTGATATTACTGCCATTAGAGAATTTTCAGCATTATGCTGTGCCTGGCTACTAGTTTCCTTTGTGAATGCTCAGGACTTTCGGATTCTTTGCTTCTGCATTTGAGAGCTGGCTGCCTTACTTCCCTGAGCACTGGCCGCTCACCATGCCCTCCGGTTTTGGGAACCGAAACAGAAACAAAGAGATTGCTTGCAGATAAGGACTGTTTGCTCTCCCAGTCTGCCCATTTTTCCCTGCCTACAGTAACACCACAAATACTACATGAGCTCCGGTCAGTTCTCCCTCCTCCTTTTCACCGAGATTCACTTGTGCCTAGCCCATGCATTCTGGAACCCCACTGTTTTTTTTTTTTTTTTTTTTAATCAGGAGAGAGACACTAAGCTGAAGCTTGTTTACAGGTGTGACCTGGGAGCACAAGGAAGTTAAGTGACTTGCTCGGGGTCACAGTGTGCAAGTGGGGGCTGTGGGATTCAAACCCAGGTCTCCAGGTTTGCAGCTCAGAGCCTTAAACCACTGCACTATACTGTCTTCTTCTACCACCTCCAATGAAATGCTGTTCCAGGAATCCCTCACTCTCTGAAGAAGTACTTCCTCACATTTCTCCTGAAATTACCCCTCCCCCCAGCTTCATATCAGGTCCCATTGTTCCCGAGTGCCTTTTTTTCTGAAAAATATTTCCCTCCTGTACCTTATTTTGTATCTTTTTATAGCAAGGCTATGTTGAAAATTTGGTGAAAAATATTACAAAATAACACATTTATAAACCTCCATTACATTTTGCAAATGTAGGCTCTTAACTTTGATACATTTCTATATTTTTACCCCAAATTCTTCACCTGCAGCCCTATCGACTCTGGCCAGAGTTTGTTTATAACTTGGTAATGTCCGCCTCAGTTTGTGCCTTTGCTCTCCCAACTGCTTTCCCTGCCTCCTTTTGTTTCTTCTGATAACCCTCCCTATCATGTGCCTTCTAAGTCGACTTGTACCTTTTTGAAAGCTTTCTACTTCACCCTTGCCATCTCTGCTATATCCTTGGAGAACAATATAGGTCTCTTTCTCTTGCTCTTTTATATCTGTTTTACACAGAGGTTTGTTACCTTCTCAGTGGCCTTCCTTATTCCTGTTCCATTTTCCTGTACCCCACCCATTTCCCCTATCCCTGCAAGGGCTTCCCTGAGGCGCACTCTCATTAATCAGCACTCCTGAAGTCCAGGACCCTCATTTTAGTGCAATTTGTTTCTGGCCCTTTTCTTATATTGAACCACACCATACGATGATCGCTGGTCCCAGGTGGCTTCTCACTATGATGTCAACAACACTGTCCCTGTTTGACAGTACCAGGTCCAGTATCTCTCCCCCATGAGTGGGTTCCTTAACTAGTTGCCTAAGGAACGCCCCCTGCAGGGAGTCTAGTATTTCCCTACTTTAAACTGTTGCTGCAGCAGGGTGCTCCAATCAACATCCAGTAAATTGAAGTCCCCCACTAGCAATACCTCCCCCTTAAGTGCCATCCCTTGGATTTCTTCTGTCATAACTAACTCCCCCCTTTCCCTGTGCTGGAGGTCTGTATACCACCCCTGCATGAATAGCTGCCCCCTTCCCTGCCTCCAGGGTGACCCACAGTACCTCTGCTTCTCCCTGTTCCCTCTATTTCCATGGCTTTTATGTTTTCCTTCATGTAAAGAGTCACCCCTCCTCCCTTTTTCCTACCCTTTCCCCTCCTAAACAGAGCATACCCTGGCATGGCTATGTCTCAGTCCTAGCCGTCTCTAATTTGCGACTGTGTCCAGATCTTCTGCTGCCATGGTGGCCTCTAGGTCTGCCATTCTAAGATGCTAAATAAAAAATAAACTACATGCAAGTAAAAACAATGGTTACCATTGTGTTCCGAATTTGTCTTTCCATATGTGAAGATGTGTCCCTCACGAATGTCCTTGGCCCTCATTTTGAGTGTCCCTGTCCCTCATTTCCATGACAAAAGGTTAAGAGGTATGTAAAAGAGCTTGCAATGCAACAGAGCTTTAGGCAGTATTGAGATACCCCTCCTTGAGGGGGTGACACCACTTTAAAAATAAATCCCCTTTTTTTGTTTAAGAAAATGTTAAGATGAGAGGCCTGCACATTTTTAAACAATAATACACTGTGCCCTGTGCATTGAAAAAGGATGTGGTCATTTATGTACTATGTATGTAGAGTTATTGTATAATACACTGTAAGCCTGTTTTTCCGATGTTTAAATCTTGTTCTTCACATTTCAGAATGTAGAACCTGTTCTTAACATTTTGGAAGTGAAGAACAAAGTTTGATTACTCCACCAATAGCAACAGGCTCCAATTTGGCATCACAGAAGCACAAGCAGACAGCTGAAAGGTTTGTGTGCCGATTCAAAATCAGTCATTTGAACCGCAGTCACTCTCATTACGGCCCTGAGCTGATCAGTGGCTACCTTTACTATAAGACAAAAGTACATACCCCTCTATCCTTGTTGCCCCCTTCCTTGTTGTTACCCAAAAATTGTAAGAAGCAGTGTTGAAACAGGCTTACATTATATAATACATAACATAACCCCACTTCAGTTGAGAACTCGATTCTCAACACCTCCTTAGATCGTTGACATCAGGGACATGAGAACAAGAGTTACTGTGTCTTATGGTTATAAGAGTGCATTCTGGAGTTATTTGGGTGACAACTGCAAAGTGCAGCTGAGCAGTTCTGGCACACAGAAGGGACTTGTGAAGTAGCTCATAGCTATAAGACGCAGCAACTGTACATGTAAACATAAAGCACGTTAAACATTTCTGTTTTAAAAAAATCTTAGATTTGGACTTTCAGTGATGTCTTCATGACGGCTGCCTGATTTTGTGGCTCAGTTAACCTGTCATTTAAAGCCATTGTAATCTGTGTTAAACTTTAAGGCAAATTGTCTTAAAAACTAACAATTGAGGCCTATCTGCTGGCTACCAGGCAATGCTTAAAAGATTACTGTGAAACCATATCTGCCAGTCGAAAACACCAGAGAAAGAAGTAAGCCATTCCTCATCCAGCATGCTGACCCTCACCACCCGATAGTGACCACAAGGAGGGGGAAGAAAGAAAATTACCTTAACTTATAAAACAGACTGTTCCAAACTCTGGTCCATCAGTGCTACACTATTAAAACTGAAATCTACAGTCACAGAGGGGAGGAGGAATCTTCATATTGTGAAAAAATGCACCGCAGCTGTCTAGAGCTGCCTCACGGAATACTGTGCCACCATGGATGTCCAAACCAAAGCCATTTTGAACCTACAGTGTTGGAGACTGGAGCTAGAAAAAAAGATGGAAGATTTAGAAGATCAACACTGTAGGAATAATATCCATATCCACAGTGTCCCAGAGAAGCCAGAATTTGGGAACATGATTTTACAGAGGGTCTACTCCAAGAGGTGCTGAACCTTCCCCAGGACTACCACTTTATTATTATCTTGGTGCACAGATCCCTGGTGGCCCCACCAGCTAGTCCCACTACATGGCCCTGATCCTTTATTTTGGCTTTTCTAGACTACTGGACAAAAATGGATATTCTACAAAAAGCAAGGGCCAATAAAGAAACTGGGGTTGCAAGATTATTTTTTGACCACAAGTTTGCACAACAGACTGTGTGTGTCAAAGTACTGCAAAGTTTCAGCAGTGTAAAAGGAACTGAAACAAAGGTGTAAGAGCCGGACTTGAATACCCTGATAAATTGCATGTTTTTTCAGACTCTAGCTCTCCAGGATGAGACTTCCTTTTTATTGAAACATTGGATCAGGGTAGAGGATCCTCTAGACTCCACCAGTATAGTTGAGGCAGCAAGCTGCACTTGACAGTGAGTGGGGTCAGTCCACAATCCCTTGCATCCAAATTCAACACCATGGGCTCAGTTGAAAGTATGAAGGAAAGAATTTGGCTGCGGAGAAGGCATCCAAAATACCTGGTCCTAAGGAGAACACCCAGCCAGACTCGCCACAAAGGAATACTACCTGAGCTGTTCTCAGCACTACAGAACTGTTACTCGGATGGATGTTGCCTGGTAAACTTATGTATTAAAAGGTAAAAGGCTATGTACCAGAAGACTCTTTATGGTACTTTTATATTCCATCTTGTTACACTACCTTGGGACACTTTCCATTGTATAATATGATCATTAGCATAGCTTTAATAGATCGAGTCAATCTCTTGCAGCAGGCCGTAATGCATGGGATATCCAGCAGTAGGCATCACTTCCTCTGGATGATTTCCCAGCAGTCTCTCCCAGGGGCCTCCCCTTCCTGTCACCTGATGTACTCTTGCACATATATAAAGGGGGGGGTCCCTGATACCTCAGTTCTTTTCCAACTGCGACCTTCAAGATTACCAGCTTTGTCGACGATGAGTTCTGCAGTCACCTAAGAAGTTCTACTGATGTCTTCAGAACCCTAGTTTCAGAAGTGTTCCTGTGGCCAGAGGATCATGTCTGAGGACCACCATGAAGTGTGTGTTCAGTGCCTGGGTCCAGAGCACAACACTAGGGAGTGTATCCTCTGTGGATGATTCTACAAGGCCACCAAGCGACGAAGGCTTCAGCAGCTAAGTGAGTACCTCATGGAGCAGAAGGTAGCCCTTTTAGAGCAGCACCAATGCTCCTCTACAGGGGAGTCTTTGACCTCTTCCTCGGGGTCTTGGAGGGGGTGAACCCTCCTCGTCAATGGAACATGGGGCCAGATGGAAACATTCCTCTAAGACTAAACATGTTTTCCCTGCACCATCTTTGTCATCGAAGACCTTGAGCTCCTCAGCAAAGGTAAGTAGGAGGGCTCCCACTGAACACACCATCTTCTCCAGTGTTGATGGTAGTGGGCCCCTCTAGGTCGTCGACTGTTCCTATGTCAATGTCCGTAGTTATGCTACAGCTCCCACCACTGCCTCTGCTAACTTGCCTAGTCAGCTGTCATCCATCGGTGATAGCTACATTGGCTCCGATGGTCCTTCCATCGATGGAGCATTCATTTGTTCTCCCATCGATGGGGCACTCTAGCCACTTCCTGGCTGCTCCATCAATGGTGCTTCCATTGACAGCCCCTTCTGGCTGCTCCTCGTTGATGGTGGACTCTGGCTTCTTTTCATTCTCATTGATGGTCCTCCCGTCAATGGGACTTGCCTGTCTGCCTTCCTCATCAACAGAATGCCCGTTGATCATGGCACTGCCTGAAATGGCTTGGGGGATGTCTGAGTGCTCCCCCATCCTCTATTTTGGGGTCTTATGTTCAGCCCACTATACCAATGAACTGGCTGGATCTCTTACCCTTGGTGGTACCCATCCAGTCCATGGCCCCTCCATCTTCAGGGGGTCACTTGGCCATGATGGATGTCCAGGCTCTAGTTAAATGTATTATGGGCCTTACCAGACCCTCTCCTCACCCTTTGGGGACACCGTGGTCCCTGCCTTAGTCCCCCTCCAGGCCTTCTTAGTCCTCCCAGACAGAGTTCCACTCCTTCCTCTCCTGGCTTCCGTCCCAGGACTGACGTTCCGTTCTTGCAGGAATGGTATCTAGAGAAAGAGGGTGATGAGGAAATGGATTAAGATTGTGGTTCACAAATCTCTTCCTTGGAGATGTATTCAGTGCCTGGGGATGCCCCAGAAGTCCTCCCCTGCTCTCCTCCAGATGACCCTTCCTTTTCGGATATTATGATGCATCTGCAGAAAACCTTCGGTTTCCAAACTATAGAACAAGATGCCTCAAGCAGCAAGTTGGCCAAGTACCTAGGCCTTCCTGATAGTCCCTCACTGGTTGTCCCTCTCCTAGTGGATGCTTTTGAGGAGGCAATGTTGCTTGCCTGGCAACAACCTTTCCAAATCCCCTCTACTCCCCGCAAGGTGGACTGACTTTATAGGGCCCCTGTGGACCACCCTCATCTTTCTACACCTCCGCAGGTGGATTCTGTACTTAAGAATGTGGCTCATGATAGATCTACCAGACTAACACTTGAGTGCTTAACCCCCAGATAAAGAATCCAAGAAGTTGGATATCATGGGGAAGAGGGTCTATGCTTCAACTACTTTGTCCCATTGCATTTTGAACTATATGGGCCATCTACTCAAATATTAGGAGATCTTTAAGGCCACTCAAGCATCAGTCCAGTCCCGTCCCTTCTACCTGGCCAACCCCAAGACAACCTTGATGTGAAGTTTTCTACTATTGCAGCTGTCTCCCGCCACCTGCTCAGGGCTACCTATGATGCAGTCAATTCTTTGGCCAGAGCCTCCTCGGCACATGTATGCTTCAGACGCCATGCATGACTGAAAGTTTCCAGATTCTTGGAGGATGTCCAACAATCCATCCTTAATGCTTCCTTTAAAGGGGACAAACTTTTTGAGTCACAGATCCAAGACATTCTAAAAGACCTGCAAGACTCGGGTCGTACCCTTCAGTCTGTTCGGACCCTACGTCACCCACAGGCAAAGCCTGCATACAAGGGATCCTTTCAGAACTGTTCTAAAGGTATACTCGCTACTCAGCAAGAGCCTGCTCACAAACGCAAGGCTCAGCTAGTCCTGCCAGGCCCTAAACCTGCCTCAAAGACATCCTGGTATGTCCCTGCTGCCCCTCAGCAGGGTCAGTCTCTGGCTGGAAGACCTGTCTCCGGCCGTGGAGGCAGAGACCCCCTCCTCGGCCATCGGGGGCAGGTTCTCCCTGCACCTCAGAGGCTGGCAAAGGATCACATCAGACCTGTAGATCCTTCAATTGATCCAGTACGGTCATGCATCGGACTTGACCAGTCTTCCTCCTTTACCTCCTTGGGTCTCACACTACCCTCTGGACTATGCTTTAGTACTGCAAGCAGAAATAGATGCTTTATTACAAAAACATGCCATAGAACCAGTTTCCACCCATCAAAGAGGCTCAGGATTTTACTCTCATTTATTTCTGGTTCCCAAATGGACGAGGGATTTGCGTCCCATTCTGGATCTCAGAGGTCTCAACCTCTATAATGTACAAAAAGTTCAGGATGGTGACATTGCCTACCCTGCTTCCGCTGTTGAACAAGGGGGATTGGCTTTGTTCCTTGGACATGAAGAACATGTACCTTCATGTCCTGATACACCCTGCCCACAGGCGGTTCTTAAGATTCCAGTTTCAGGGCCGTCATTTCCAATTTTGATCCCTCCTTTTTGGCTTTTCTTCAGCCCACAGGGTATTTACAAACTGCCTGGCATCAGTGGCAGGGGCCCTTTACCAGGAAGGTCTGTACGTCTTTCCATACCTAGACAACTGGTTCCTAAAGGCACCTACATGCCCCATGCTGGAATACACCCTGACCCACACCCTAGAGATGTTCTCCATGGTGGGCATCACAGTCAGTTATCCAAAGTCTATGTTGACCCCATCACAAACCTTCCAGTATATAGGAGCTGTACTAGACACCTCTCCGGACATGGCGTTTCTTCCCAAATTTTGGACGAATGCCATTCTGACCCTCATTCTACATTTAGAGAGTTGTCGGTATGTCTCTGCAAGGGACTACCTTTGGCTCCTGGGACATTTGGCAGCTACCATTCCCGTTGTCCCTCATGCCAGACTTCATATGAGCAGGGATGAAAGTGAACAGGAATGCATAGGAACTCAGTTCCTGTACCTTTTTTGCAGCAGGAACTGAGTTCCTGTACTTCCCACTGACACTGAAACAAATTCTTAAACCGGCAACATAGTGACAATTTGTGGACCTGTGATCTGCAATCAGGGTTTCCATAACGACATTTGACATGTACAACAATGCTATTTTCCTAGAAATACTTCAATATCTCTAACTGAGTCTACTAGTATCGAATTAAATAGTTGTGTCTTGACACCACTATCCTTTAGATTGAGGATCTTCATTCTGCATTTCATAATTGCCAGTGTGAGTTCTTGCACTTCTTGTCTATCACTTGCACCACTGCATATGAGGATCCTTCAATGGAACCTCTGGGTCCAGTGGGATCAGAAATGGAACAACTTAGATGCCCCAGTCCTTTTGTCCTCCCCAGCACTTCGCACACTGCAATGGTGGAAGTCCAGGGACAATCTCCTTAGGGGCATGTCATTCTAACCCTGGGTCCCAGACCTCATTCTAACAACGGACGCCTCCTTGATGGGCTTGGGTACCCATCTTCAGGGGGTTTGGTCCCAGGGCTCTCGGACAGTGCTGGAAGCTCGTCTTCACATTGATGTCCTGGAAATGAGGGCTGTTCTGTACGTCTTACAAGCATTCGAGATGTTACTCCCTCAGGGATGCCTTCAAGTACAATTGGACAGTTCAACAGTAGTTCACTACCTGAACAAACAAGGCAGTACCCATTCATAACCTCTCTGCTGAGAGTCCATGAGGGTGTGGCATTGGTTGATCCAGAGAGGCATTTCCCTTCTGGCCATCCACATTCCAGGGGTTTCAGATACTCTGGCAGATGCCCTGAGGAGAACTCATGCTCGGGCTCACGAATGGGAACTCCACCCAGACATCTTGGTAGACATCTTCCTCCAGTGGGGTAAACCAGAGTTAGACCAGTTTTCCTCTCCCCAAAACTACCTCTCTATTGCTCTCTAGAGCAAGGTCCTGGAACTTTATGGCTGGACACCTTATCCCATTCCTGGACAGGAAAATTTCTTTACACTTTCCCACCTTTTCCTCTCATATGGAGAGTACTCCTAAAACTGGTCAAAGACAGGGCGTCTATTCTCAGCCTCCTACTGGCCGAATCAGATTTGGTTCCCATCGGAGACCTATGATTCACTTTTCATATCAGTCTCTAATATGGAAAATAAAACAGGTGTATCGGGGCCTCTCCTTTATGTATGTGCAAGAGCACATCAGGTGACAGGAAGGGGAAGCTCCTGGAAGCGACTGCTGGGAAATCATCCGGAGGAAGGGATGCCTATGGCTGGATATCCCATGTGTTATGGCCTGCTGCAAGAGATACTCTCGAAGATCTATTGTTACAGTAAGTCCTTACGCAACTGTACTATGTGAGTGGGAAGCATGGGATGGGAAGTTTTTGGAGGGAAATGTCTCATTTTATTGTTAAGAGCTTTTCTCTGGCAATACGTTTTAGGGAATTGGCGGCTCCTCCTTACAAGATACACCCTCCATTGCTGCTGTTTTTTTTTGGGGGGGTCCGAGTCATCGTCTGTGGATCACTGGACACCCTGAAGATAGTACTGAGGATGGGGTGTCATACTGGCCTCCACACAACACTGGTTTTACCACGAGTTCTGAGGCAGTTGCTTGTGGGTGGCAAGCAGCTTTTAGTTTCATGTATGGCAGATATGATGTGACTTGTAAAAGCATAGGCTAAGTTGCCCTGCTGTCACACTTTTGGGGGGGGGGAGCATCCCCCACCTCCTCCGACAGGTGCTATGATAGAATTAAAACAAATACAACCATATTCTTATCCTAGCAGGTCAGTTGACCATGGCTCACACAACTCAGGCCCTAGGAGTTTTGCAGGATGATCAGTGGGCTGTCTTTGCAGAGGGAAGGGCAAATGACTAGAAACCTATTGAGGGCCTTCCTCTACATAACACTTGTGACCAGCTGGTAATGCACTGCGGCATCCTCAAGGGGGTGGAACCCAGGGCCCCCTCCATTTGAAATTCCCCTTGAAATTACACCTCCATCTTGAGGCATGGCTGCTGCTCATGAGTGATGGGTCCTGGCTCCGTGGACAGGTGACCGGAATGGATTTTCCTCTTCGCAGGGGAATCAGGGTGGCAGGGTTCATGGGGGTGTGTGCTGTCTCACTACCCTCCTATTTCACATACTTACTACATTATCCTCCCCTCCACTCAGTGACAAAGATAAACTTTCTGCCTCTAGAAGGTTGGCACATGCAATTTTCCCTTGTAGACCCCTCCCCACCAATCAGAGGGGAAGGGAGCACTTTTTGTAGTGCATAACATGTTGACGTTCCCTTTTATTACCAACTTATTTCACTCTAATGGCAGGTGAAGGAGTCACACTCAAATCTCTAATTTTTGTTTTATAGACCCACCTCATATTGATCCTAGGGGTAGGGGTCAGTAGCTTACTAATAGTGGTGACTACCAGGATGGCTGTGGGAGACCCTAGGCATGTTATCCCAGTAGTGAGGGGTTTGCCTGGTGCAGCACTAGCCACTATTAGACACTTTTTGTAGTGGCAATCTGATTACCTTGAAGTCTTACACATGTCAGTTGCTGTATGGCCTAAATACTAATGTAAGATACAGTATGTTGTATTGTTTTGACTTTGGTTCTAAGACACTTGCTTATTGTAGGGTCACAGTGTTACTCGGAGACAAGTGGGGCAGATGGGGGCATGTATTTTGAATTAAGCATTGATGGGTTGAGGGATGGAAGCACTGGAGATACTTTACAGGGTTTATTTGTATATCAAATGTTACTATGGGAGACCTTAGTGTCCTACAATGTCCAGGGAATTAGTAGCTTGGTCAAACAAGCCCACATATCACAAGATCTAAATAGAGATAATCTATTGTCTTTGTGCAGGAATCCCACTTGATTTTTTTTTTTTTTATTATTTTTCTATTTTTGGGTCTGCATCCCCCTGTTCCTCGGGCCCCATCCACCCGCCGCCCTCATGCATCTTACTTGATTCAACGTGATCACTTAAAATTACTCAGCCTGGGTGGGGGAGGTTTGTGTCCAGATTCAAAGCACGTCCTAGTAGGCAAGGAGTGGTGATACTTATTCACAGGGATATCCCATTGCAGGCTCAGCAAGTCACACAGGATAGGGAGGGGAGGTTCTTAAACTTGGACTGTACCTACAGGGACACAGAATGCACATTACTCAATATTTATGCCCCAAACAAAGTGCAAGACAGAACTGGCTTCTTGAAGTGCAAACTTTTAGAGACAGTTACCCACTTTGAACACTTGTACATCATAGGGTGTGATTTTAATTCCACTACATCCAGACCCTTGGACTGCACAGGCCCAGGTATGCACATAGTGTCAGGATCAGACAAGTTATTCTTGATTTGCATTATCTGCACCCTAATGATAAAGATTACACCTGCTATTCAGCATGCCACAGTGCTTGTTCCAGAATAGATCATTTCTTCATTTTGACTGGCTGGGTACCCACGTTGACAGCCAGTGAAATTAAGAATTTCACAGTCTCAGCCCATGCACCCCTGGTGATTCATCTTGAGTTGGTCCCTATGATACAGAACACTGGCTGGAGGTTAAATGTGGGCCAGCTTAATGATGAAGGATGTCATGGGCATATACAAGCGGTGATGTCCAAGTGTCTTAGGGACCATTAAGACACAGATGGTCCTCAGGGAGTGGTCTGGGATTGCCTGAAATCGATCACTAGAGGGAAAACCATAAAGGATACATCTAGGTTAAAAAAGGAAAGAGCTCAGGCCCACCAGCACTTAGAGAGAAATATTTGACCTAGAAGCAGAACAGATTACTCTTTCTGATGTGGTTAAGAGACAGTTGGAAGAAAAAAGAGCAGCTCTCAAGAGAATGTTACCCGACATGAGAGAAATTTCTACATTTTACTAGGCAGAAATATTATGAACAAGGAAATAGAGTGGGCCACTTGTTGGACCAGCAGTTATGGAAACAGATTACACACTTGTGCCAAACTTTGAATAGAGGAGAGGGATCCCCAGACCCCACCTCCTTCAAAAAAATAGTTCTCCCCACTCTTATCTCAAGTAGTAAGTACTGAATTAGATATTCTGATTTCAGGAGAAGAGATCCACAGCCACATTAAGGGACTGCACAATATGAAGTGCCCTGGCCCAGATGGGCGGCCTACCGAGTGGTATAAACGATATGCCCAGACTTTAGTCCCTACCATGCAGCAGGCATTAATGAACTTTTACGGGGGTGACTGCTCTTCATCTTGGCATGAAGCACAAATTACAGTTTTACATAAATCAGGCAAAGACCCCACAGAATGGGACTCATCGACCCATTTCCTTGCCTCGTACAGATATGAAAATTTTCACCAGGATATTGGTGAATAGGCTAAACAAGCACATTTCCTGTCTGGTACACCCCGACTAAACGGGGTTCATTAGAGGCAGGTTCATATGAAACAACATTTGTCATCTCCTGAATATATTTTTCTCCCAAAGAAGCAACCCCGAATTACTACTAGCCATCTCCATGGATGCAGAAAAAGTCTTCGATAGAGTTAATTGCCATTTCCTAAATTGATCCTTTCAATTCAGCTAAAAATTTCTGCATGCCATAAAAATCCTTTATACTAATCCAGAAGCAACAGTAAAAGTGAATGGATGTATGTCAGAGAGGGTTTTTTTTGGTCAGGGGGACTCATCAGGGCTGCCCCTGTCCCCTGTCTTATTTGCATGAAGTTTAGAACCACTAGCAATTACAGTTCACCAAAGCCCAATCATTAAAGGTGTTCGAATAGGCCAGGAGGAACACAAAGTTTCTCTTTATGCTGATTACAGCACTTTCTTCCTTTCTAAAATTGATACATCAGTCCATACCCTGTTAGACATCTTGGCAGAATTTGGTGCCTTTTTAGGGTATCAATTGAATTATGGCAAGTCTGACAATCAGACTGAGTGGCACGTGAACTCCAGACTGCAAAAATAGTCCCCCATTCTCATGGGCATACAACAATCCAATCAGGTATTTAGGGATACAGGTTACCCAACAGCTCTCTAAACTGTTAAAAGTAAGCTACCAACCTCTGTACAAGACCATGTAGTCAGTCATAGGTAGGTTGAAGGTTTTGCCACTCCCCCGGCTGGGATGTATCAGAACTTTACAATTAACATCTTGCTGAGATGCTTGTTCCTATTTCAGATGTTACCAGTTTTAATTCCTACGACTTTCTGGACATTGACGTTAAAAGATCTTTAAATTCAGTTGGGGAGGACTTAAGCCTGGAGTCCACCACTCTTTCCTAATTAATCCTAGAGATGGGAGGGCTAGCCATGCCAGACCTTAAGGCCAGTTATATGGCTGCCCAGGCTGCCTCATTGATCACTTGGGCAAAGCAGAGAGGGAATTCACACTGCTACTGAATGGAATATGAGAATGGGATTGGGATCCCCTCTTTTGCACTTGTTTCAGATCCTATCACACATGCTTTACCCAAGAAAGTAGCCAATTACTGGGTTAAACACTCCCTGTAAAGGCTTTTGAAACTACAGAGGTGTACACAGATGCCTAACCAATTGGGTCCCCTTTCTTTAATCAGATATACTACACAGGCCTCCACAGCAGGACGGTGGATTGAAATTGTGGGAACAGAGGACACTGACATGTTTTATGCAGTATCTAACTGGTGCACAGGTAAAGAGCTTCCAATAAATAGCTCAATAATCTAATGTATCCCAGACAGAGTTATTTTGCTCTGTGTAGGTTAGACACTTTATTCAATCTAATGAAAATTGTCAGTCCCTGACTAGACAAATTACTCCCTTGGAGGACTTCTTTTACTGGGGGGGTGGGGGTAACCCTTAAAACAAGGTTCTGCTACATTTCTGACGTGTGCCATTATCCAGAAAAAACAGCCCCCACCATGGAGAAGCTCAGAGCTAAGTGGGAACAAGAGAGCAGGGAACAGATTAATCCTACAATGTGGGAGCAGAGCTTGGCAGAAGGATGGAATGTCACATCCTCCCCAACATAGAGGGAATTTAGATGAAGGTCTTGCTATGATATTTCTGCACACCCACAATCACTAAATATTTTCAGACTTGCATGTTGGAGGTTGTGTGGAGATAGGGAATCTTAGGTCCATGTGTTCTGGGCTTGTCTCGACTGTATCCCTACTGTTCAACATTAAACATACTGTACAGCAAGTCACAGACGTAATACCATTTACTTTTAGTAGTCAGGTCCTACTCCAACCCCTATTAAAAATAAAAACTCAAAAAAATATTTTATATTCTGTTAACTGTAGCTTGGAAATGTATCATGCTTCTTTGGTTATCAGATGTAACTCCACAGGTGACCACCTAGATGAATAAGGTGAAAGAAGTTCAAGAGATGGAAAGACTCACTGCTAAATTACAATTCAGACTGGAACACTTCCTGGAATTCTGGCACCCATGGTATCTGCATTTACAAGGGGACCTCTCACAGTAGGAAGAGCACTTACATGATGGACATACTCCAGTTCTTTCCACCTGGCATCACTCATACTGGTGCACTTACTCAATGTATTAATGTGCTCTGAGCAACCATCAATGGCCCCACTGCCTACCAACTCTGTTATTTGTTCTTGTTTGATGTTTCCCCCTTTGCATTTTTTTGTCTGGTAGTTCTATGTTTTGACATAGCCACTGTAATTGTAATAAATGCACCATGGCTTTTATGCAGTAACGCTGAGTTAAAAGCGAACAAACCTGGATTTGAAATTAAAATGTTTTATTTTGCAGATTAGAGAATCTCCTTTGTTGGAAATGGGTTGTGCCAACTGAGCGTAGAACTTCAGAGTTTTAGAACTATGTGCATGAGACACCCTCTAATGTTTATAAGAGTAACTGGAATGTTTAGAAGTAAACAATCCTGATTGGCTCAGCGTGATGTCATGATTTGTAATGTATACAGTGACACCATACCAATGAGATTTCAGCTGTCATCACTGACATGGTACAGGCATTTAGCTTCTTGTTTTGTAAGCAGTTTGGTATAGTTGCATGCTTACACACCTTCTGCAGTGAAAATACCCTCCCAATACAACTGCATTAGTCTGTGTATGCTCATTTGCAAATCTCTGGTGACATTTTAAATTTGCTTTGGTATCACTTTTTGCAGTTCTAATAGTCTGCCTTTGGGGAACACCACCAGTATCTTCTGAGGACCTTCTGGCTCTAGGTTTTCAATAGAAAAGTCCCTATGTCTAATGGTTCTAAAGGTAATTTCTTTGAAAGGAAATAACTCTGGAACCAGATGGGTGCTTGCCTTTTTCTAATGAAAGCTTTTAGTTAGAGCATATGTTACATAGGTACAGTGTTTCTCTATCATTATCTTAACGTTTTTTATCATTAACTTATTGATTTGTTTTATAAATCAGTTAACAATTGTTAATACTACTTTATATTGATACATGAGCACAGTATTATCACATTTCAAGACTGCCCTGGAGTTAGGAGCTTAAAAAAAAGCTTGCAGTTGCAACCCCTGCCTCTGGAGGGGACTTGGACTGCATTGCTACCACGCTCCCAGTCACTGCTGAACTATTGCGCGTCTCTTGCTCAATTGCATGTGTGGCTTGGTGAGAGAACTGCGCTGACACTATAAATTTGGCACCTCTTGTGCCATGTGTGTCAGTGGCTATGGCAGTTTTTTTTTTTTCACTCCCGGTCCCCCAATCCTGGCAGAGGGGACTGGGAGCAACCAGGGACACCATAGATTCTGCTATTTTGTCAAGCAGGAACTCGCACTGCAAAGGGGCTCCTACTTAGTGCTCTTGCTTCACCATCCCAAGCATGCCATAACTTGCTACCTGCTGCCCCAATCAACACCTCCGAGTGACTGGATAATAGTTCTATGGAGCTATTACCAATACCCTGGGACCAGCACATGGCTAGGGGGGAAACTTTGGAGCACAAGCCTCCATCTGACAGTTGTACCAACTCCATGTGATCTTGCGTTCGACATTAATGTTGATTTGAGTTTTTAGGAATATACAGTTAAGAAATTTTTTAGAACAAAGGATTCACAGACCACGAGAGTGAGTGAAGGGACTCGAATGTTGGAAACAGGTGAGCTGCCTGGAACATGCAAGATCAGATGAATCTCGAAGCATTGATAGAACATTATAGAGCTGACACTATGCAATTCGAAGAAAATGGCAAACTGTTAGGTACTACATTGGCAAATGTAACTGTCTCTCTTGAAGCTCATAAAAAGTTTCAAGCCTGAATCAATTTTTTTTTTGTCCTTCTTCCCTTAATGCTAATGTTCTGGCATTCAAAAAAACTGTTGTAACCCAGGTGAACACAGTGTTGGATGGTGATTTGGGAGTTAGGCTTTGCCCACCCACCTAACAGCATGAGCCAACGGGCGTGCAGCCCATACCATACTACTCAGTCCAGATATGTGAATGATTCATTCACATATCTGGACTGAGTAGTACGGTATGGCTGCATGCTGTGAACCAATGGGCGTGCAGCCCTACCGAGCTGTCAGTTGGCGGGCAGCGGGGCAGCAGGCGGGTGGGGTGCTGCCGCTCACCAGCTGATGGGGGGGAAGCTGGGCGTGGGGCCCACTGGGCGGGTGGGGAGGGGGACACTAGATCACCAGGGTAGTTGGGGTATGTTATGTGTTACAGATGCCCGCGATTGAGCAGCGATCGGTCCACTGGACCACCAGGGATATTGGACATGGGGGGTACTATACAGATGACCGTGATCAGGCACATAGAGGTCCACTGGACCACCAGGGATATTGGACGGGGGCTTAATCTTCACGACAAATGCCCATGATTGGGCACATAGAGGTCCACTGGACCACCAGGGATATTGGACGGGGGGCTTATTCTCTACACAAATGCCCACGATCGGGCACATAGCGGTCCACTGGACCACCAGGGATATTGGATGGGGGGGTTTTCTTTTACACAAATGCCCATGATCGGGCTGCAGGGGGAGTTGATCCCCGACGGCTGCTGCCTGGCAGGGCGCCAGGCGCAAGTCGTCGGGGATCGGTGCACCTGCATGCTAATGGCATGCAAATGGCGCTGTAATGAGATGCAAATGGACCCCTGTGCACCTTGCATAGATTATGACCCCATTTGCATGTCCCCTTTTGAATATCACAGGTGCTGTGAATGGCACTTGCGCTAGCGCATCTCCATGCTGCACTCTGGCCACTTGCGCTGGCGCAGTGCCACTGTGCCATGCACAGTGGGGGTGACCAGGGTACGATATTCAAAGCTGCTGCGCCATAGCGCAGCTCCGTTGAATATCTCCCAGGCCACACCCCTGCACAACAAAGTTGAGCTGCGCCCAGGCTTGCGCCACAGCCTGGCGCAGTTTGAATATCTGGGCCTAAATCTTTAAATACAAAAGGCTGCTATTTCAATTAGTTATTCTTTACTTTCTCTATGGAGCGCTCTTATACTAAAGCACCAATCATTTTAAACACTGTCTCTTGCTTCTAACAGATCTCAGCTTCACTTAAATTAAACTGAAACCTGCCTGTATAAAGTAAGGAAAAAAATATAAATCTGTGTTCGGTTAGAGTACAAAGTGTTTGCAGCTCCTTTCTGAATCTGAAACCCTACGTCTCCCCCCAAACTGAGCCAGCTCTCTTTGGTGCCCAATTTCCCCAGGGCTATTGTTCTGCAAAATCTCCCCAAACCCCACACCTCTTACGGTCTTCTAAATTTTTGGGCCCCCGCCTCCACTGATTAAATACTCTACCCACCCTCTTCAACCCCATCCCCACCAGCCTCCTGCAGCCTTCCATTGGCTCCTCTACTTAGAATTCTATCTCCTGTTTCACCTCCTAGGCCTATTGGCCATTCGCCCTCCTAGGGGCCAACCAACACATTCGTCCCAGCCAATCTCAGGCTCCTTTCACCTTGTAATTCCCTCCTTGTCTAAGAAGCTGCTACAAAATCCCAGCACCATGTCCATCGTGGCTAGCGTTTTACCTCTACTCAGTTGTCTATTCTCCTGCCTCCCACCCCTCCTCTCTGCCATGCAGTCTACCTTTCCCATGCCCCTTTCCCCCTACTTGGCACATATTGTAACTCCTCCTTGCCCCTCCAACCCTGCACTCTCTCTCCTACCCACTCCAACCTTGGCACACTCCACTATATGTCCCCCCCTTTCTAATCAGGCATTCCCCCTCCTGGACTCTCCTGCACCTACTTGCTTCTTGCCCCATCTCTGTTTCCCACACAACTGTCCATCCTTGCCCCCACTCATGGCAGGGCTCTTCTGTTCCATGCTACCTCTGTATACTAGCTCAACACCTATCCTTCACCCTCCTTCTCATAGCAGGAGACATACACCCACATCCCGGACCCTCGACCACCACATCCTCACCAACTTCAGCCGGCACCCCCCACCCTGCATCCCATCCCCTCCCAACTGCCAGATTACCCCCTCCACAAAGGCCTTCTTCACCTTCACCTAAATATTCATAGCCTACCACTTAAAATTGACCAGCTGTAAGTTCTCGCTGCCCTACATGCCCCTGATGTCCTCTCTGAAACTTGGCTTAACAAAAACATTCCTGACTCCTCAGTTGCAATCCCTGGTTGCACAATGGCTTGCCAGGATAGGGCCATGAGAGGTGGTGGCGTAGCCATCTTCATAAGTTTGGACATACGCTACAAAATAATCTTATCTAAAACTGAACCTAAAGAGTACGAACTCTTGCTGCTCCAACTCACACTACCTTTCTCGCTGCCCATATTCATTATCGGAATCTACTGCCAACCAGGCACCCCTGCCACAACTGTTACTGACCTTCTTACACAAATCAGTTCACAAGCACCCACCAGGGAATTATATGCTATGGGTGACCTTAACCTAAACTGGTTAGCCCCAGCCCTCAACAAAACCCAGACAGATGTCGCTGCCCTCAGTTTGACCCAACTCATCACTGAGCCCACCCGCCTAAACCTTAAATCAGGTAACCACTCCCTTATCGACGGGGCTCTGACCTCCCATCCTCAGTCATCCAAACAATTGTGTATGTTTTTGTTATTAATAGTGAAATTGAAAACCCCTTGCCAACTAGAAATTTCAAGTTCTATAGCGATTGAGGTTGTCCCAGTATTAAAAATGAGACAACTATCAGTTAAGAGGAATCCAGAGTATAGAGGACATCGTAGAAATCCCTTTTCTATGGTTAGAGACCAGTTAAGTAAGAAACTAACTAATATAAGTATATTGGCTACTGGGAAAACTAAAAATAGAAATTGTTTATCAATATCATTGATTTTGGGGGGGCGACATAGAAATAAACCCAGGACCCGAAAAATCTGGGGATATTAAAATCATTTATGATAATGCTAGAAGCTTAAAGAAAAAAGGGGATTTGATGAAATCTTGGGTAGAAACAGAAACTCCTGAAATTGTGGCATTAACCAAAACTTGGTTAAATAAGAGTATAGATACCAAAGAATTTGAACTTGAGGGTTATAATAGTTATAGATTGGATAGAAATGGAAAGAGAGGTGGGGGAGTATTAATGTTTATAAAATGGGAACTTGGTCAAATTTCAATTGTGTTTGCAGATCAGGTAGGAAAAATAGATTGTTTATTAGTCAAGGTTCAAAGTTTACAGTTGGTATTAGGGGTTATTTATGTTCCCCTCTCAAGACTCCAACCGGTGAATTCGAAAATTTAGCATCAGTTATTCAGAGGGTTTCAATGAGTTGTGAATTAATGTTAATTGGTGATTTCAATGCAGCATGGGGGAAACCAAGGGGTCTTGCTTTGGAAAAAGTTTTAAAATTTTAGATGTAGAACAAAAGATTATACTTCCCACTAGGAAAACTTCTCATCTTAGCTCTGGCAATATATTAGATTTAAATTTTGTTACAACAAAGATCAATATGAGAGCAATTGAAGTAAAGCAACCAGTGATGGGAGATCATAGCTCTATAAGCTGTTTGTTTGTCATGGAAGATATAGAAAGTAAACCTATCAGAAATCCTCCATTAAAAATAAAACGCAGAAACTTTAAAAATTATAATAAAGATGCATTTGTGGTAAAACTCTCTTCAGTAAGATGGGATAGATTATTTTGATACCTTCTGTGAATATAGCGGTTGGGGAATTTTCTAAATGGTTTCTAGAGATTTGTGATGAATTGGCTCCTTTTGTACATGTATGCAAAGAAAGTCATATGTTCCTGGGTTTCAGAAAAATAAAAAACTAATACGTGGTAAGAATTGTCTGTGGAAAAGGCAGTAAATCTTTAAATAATGCAGATTGGGAAGAATATAAAAAGCTAGAAATTATATGAAATTTCAAATAAAAAATTGAAACAAAATATTTTGAAGATAAAATTAAACAGACTACAGATAATAATAAAAGTATTGGTCATTACTAAAATCTTTTGAGATCCCACAGGTTTGTGGCCCACCTATTCAAATGGTAACTAGAGGTGTCCCCCAGAATAAAAAGGAAACATCAACTATTTTAAATGATTATTTTGTTACATTGCCAGATTTGGACCTAATTGACCCAAAACTAGGGGATAAATCCACTAAGCCATCGTACACTAATATTCTGAGGTTTAGTTTTAAAATGATCTCTTGCAAACAGGTAAAAGCAGAACTTAGGAAATTGAAAACAAATAAGGCTTGTGGCTTTGATCTTATGGAGAATCAATTTCTGAGAGATTCAGCTCAGGTGATTGCTCCCATATTGACCAAGTTGTTTAATTGGTCTTTGAGTGAGGGCATTTTTCCAGATGTTTGGAAGAATGCCAAGATTATTCCTATATAGAAAGGTTCAGGGGATTCATATCAACCAACAAATTATAGACCTATTGTTTTACTGTCTGGGATTTCAAAAATTTTAGAAAAATTAATTCAAGTTCAATTGGTTGACCATTTGGAAAGGTATTCATTAATAACCAAACAACAATCTGGTTTTCGGAAGGGATGCTCCACGGGCACCGCTCTCACTGATGTGGTTGATGCTATTGCATCCAAATTAGAGGGGGGCAGATCGGTGGGAGTGGTGTTTGTGGATTTATCCAAGGCTTTCAATACAGTTAATCATAGCCTGCTGGCTAAACGCTTGGCAGAAATTGGTGTGGTTAAGGAGTCAGGAAATTGGTTTAAATCTTATCTTTCAAAAAGAACTCAACAGGTCTGCATTAATGGAGTGTTATCAAATAAATTAAATGTGCAACAAGGAGTACCTCAGGGCTCTATTTTAGGCCCAATACTGTTTTTGATTTATATTAATAAGGTCATGGATTGCATAAAACACTCTAATATAAATCTTTATGCAGATGATACTTTGCTGATATCTAGTGGTCAAACAATTGATGAAATGCAAAAATTTACAGAATGACTTTACTGGTTTATCAAATTGGTTAACAAATTCTGGTTTAATACTTAATAGTAAAAAGACCAAGTTAATGGTTTTTGGAAGAAAGCAAATTCCTATTGGGTTTGGAAATACAAAGATTAATATAAAAACCTTAAGTGGAGAAATGTTAGAACAGGTTACAGTTTATAAATATCTGGGTGTTTGGATAGATTCATCATTGAAATTTGAACATCATATAACAGAGACTATAACTAAAGTAAATAAAAGACTGGGAGCTTTCAGGCGCTCTAGTTTTTGTCTGAATAGATTAATGAGGGAACAAATTATAAACTAATTTCTCCTTCCAATCTTGGAATACTGAAATCATATATATGGTTTTGCAGCAAATAGATGGTTAACTAAGGTTGATCAGTTATATTATAAGATGGCTAGATTTATAATACAAAAGGATTACAGGGCACATCATTGCCAAGTACTTAATGAATTGGGTTGGGTCACACAGGAAAGTAAACGCAGGATTTCTTGGTTAACACAGATTTTTAAGGTAATAAAATTTCAACAACCTGAAAGTCTTTATGATAAATTAGAACCAAGAAAATGTGTATATAATTTGAGAGACATAAATTTAAGGGATTATGTATTCCCAAGGTCCATAAATGCATATAGTGCTCTTAGATTTCCGATTATTGTTAAAGATTTGTGGGGGGCCTTGAAATCTGTATATTGCAGCCAGACTAATGATTTGAAGGTATTTTTAACAAGTTTGATGTCTGAACTAAAAATACATTGTGATTGTTTTAGATGATTGTCTAGATGTTTTGTGTATTATATTGTGAATGATTGAACTATGTGTATTGTAATGTTTTGTTATAATTTATGATCAATGTACTTTACAGGACCATCTTGAAAATAGGACTTTGTCCTAATGATGTGATGTTTTCCATCTGAATTCCTGTATAAAAATAAAGGTTTTAACTAACTAACAGGCCTACTACCTATGAGTGATCACCATGCCATCTACCTTGTTCACAAAATCCACCATCTCAAATCCCCCCCCCCAAGTTCTTAAACCATCAGTCATTCAAATATCTAAACCTCACTCCCTCCTAAATGAGCTTGTCGTAGCTAACTGGCTCCTCCCCAACCTGATAGATGAACACCTACCTCACTTCAAAAACATGTTCCTAAGAGATGGGATTCCCATGCCCCGGTACGACGTACTGGGGTACGTGGTACCCACCTGTCTTTAATCTTCCAAGAGCTCACAGCTTGTATGAACTCCCGTGACTCAGCATGGCAAGCTTTCAAAGCCTGTCCTACCTCAGGACCTCTCCCACTACTGGTATCTGCGCAACATGTGCACTAGAGCAACTCAGCTAGCTAAAGCAGAGTACTTTAGATCCTCCCTCCAATCTAACCTTAATAGCCCCTCCAAATTCTGGAAGGTCATACACTCCCTCTTCTCACCCCCAGCAGCCAAGCCTTCACCTCTCCTTAGTGTAAACAACTCCACACTCTCGGATCCCATCTCGGTTGCTGCTGAGTTTAACATTTCTCCACCTGCGTTTCCTCACTCCTTTCCTCCTTACCCCCCATGTCATCATCTCCACCACCTACAGGGCAAAAACTACCTCAAAATACAGGTATTTTCTCCTTCAGGGAAATCTCTCCAGATGAAGCTTTAGAAGCCCTGCTAACATTAAGCTCCTCAAGTGGGAATTCCCCAGATGGACTAGACCCCAAACTTCTGTTCCTCTTGGCCTCTGCCATAGCCATACCTATTGCCTACCTCCTAAGTCTATCCTTTGCCACTGCATCTGTCCCTCTGTCCTGGAAGCATGCCATTGTCATCCCTATTCACAAACGGGGTGCCTCCTCCTCCTCCACCTCAAACTATTGGCCAATCTCCCCCCTCCTTGCTCTGGCGAAGGTGCAAGAACACTTTTTATTTATTTAGCTTTTGTTGACCGGGTAAGTGCACTAGACAAATACTGCCTATTTTCAGGCATGACCCGGGGGGGGGTGGATACAGATGAATGCCAACTGACCTTGAACCAGATTAAGCTGTTGGTGGTATTTTTAGTGAATGAGGGAATTTGGCTAGGACACCGGGAAATTCCCCACTCTTTTCGATAAGTGCCATGGGATCTTTAACATCCACCTGAACTACCACCAATCCAGGCAGATGGGACCTTGGTTTAATGTCTCATCCAAAAGACGGCACCTCAGAAATGCAGCACCCCTCTCATGCTGCATTACAGTGTCAGTACTGGGATATTAACCCAAGTGCCAGATGTGGGAACTGAACCCACGGCCCTCTGATCTCCCGGCCTCAGAGGCGAGTGTGCTACCTACTGAGCCACTGACACTGCTAATGCACTTGCACTTAGCCATGCACTTAGGCCCAGATATTCAAAAGGGTTGTGCATGGTGCAACAGTGTTGCACCATGCACAACCCACTGATGTGCCCCGGTGTGATATTCAAAAGGGAAAAGTGCGCTGCACAAATCCCGATGCACCAGAGCGCATCAGTAATATATGCAAGCACAGGTGGGGGGGGCGTGCCCATGCATAACCTGCAGAGCCCGATATTCAGCCCAGGATGTGCAGAGCCATGCATGTGCAACCCCTACTTGTGCCTGCACAAAGTTAAGCCAAAAAAAGGAACAAATGATGGCCACCCACAGGTGAGCTGCTGCATTGCAGGGCGCAACACGGCAGCTGCCACCTGTGAGTGGCCACCCGAGTTCCTGCCATACCTGACGGCACCTTCCCATGCCCTATCATGGGCATCTGTTTAAATAAACCCCCCGTCCAATATCCCTGGTGGTCCAGTGGACCGCTATGTGCCCGATCATGGGCATGTGTAATAATACAAAAGAAATCCTCGTCCAATAGCCCTGGTGGTCCAGTGGACTGCTATGTGCCCGATCGTGGGCATGTGTAATAATACAAAAGAAATCCTCATCCAATAGCCCTGTGAACCAATGGGCGTGCAGCCCTACGGAGGTGTCGGCAGGCGGCAGGTGGGTGGGGTGCTGCCGCCCGCCAGCTGACCGGTGGGGGAGCAGGGCGGTGGGGCTCATTGGGCAGGTGGGGAGGGGGGTACCCTAGACCACCAGGGTAATAGGACATTGTATGTTGTACAGATGCCCGTGATCGGGCAAAGTGCGGTCCACTGGACCACCAGGGATATTGGCCAGGGGGGGATTTCAACAGATGCCCGCAATCGGGCAGCAATCGGTCCACTGGACCACCAGGGCTATTGGATGAGGATTTCTTTTTTAGACAAATGCCCGCGATCAGGCTGCAGGGGGCGTCGGTCTCCAATGGCTGCTGCCTGGCATGGCGCCAGACGCAAGTCATTGGGGATCGGCGAACCTGTGTGCTAATGGGATGCAAATGGGGCCATAATGACATGCAAATGGCCCCATGTGCGCCTTGCATAAATTATGGCTCCATTTGCAGGTCCCCTTTTGAATATTGCAGGTGCTGTGAATGGCACTTGCGCTAGCGCATCTCCATGGTCCACTCTGGCCACTTGCGCTGGCGCAGTGCCACTGCACTATGCACATTGAGGGTGGCCAGGGTGCGATATTCAAAGCTACTGATCCATATCGCAGCTCCGTTGAATATCGCCCAGGCCACACCCCTGTGCAGCCAAGTTGAGCTGTGCCCAGGCTTGCACCACAGCCTGGCGCAGTTTGAATATCTGGCCTTAGTGCTTACCCAGCTAACCTATCTTGCCGGCTCAAATTTCTTCACACACTACCAGTCCAGATTCAGGAAAGATCACTCCACTGCCTCCTGTTTACAAAGGCTCGCTGACACCATCCAATCTGGAATGGATAGAGGTCTCATCACCTCTGCCATTTTCATCGATCTGGCCAAGACCTTCGATACAGTCTCCCACACTCTTACTATCTAACCTCTCTGACTCTGGCCTCTCCACATCTGCTACTGCCTGGTTCAGTGCCTATCTTACAGACCGCACTCAATCTGTCAGGATTGAGGATGCCATATCCCCTTCCCTCCCTATGTCCACCGGTGTCCCCAAGGATCAGTGCTTGGGTCTATCCTATTCTCTGTTCTTCTAAACCTGCCCCAAACTTGTTCTGCCTCCTCAATCCACATGTATGCTGACGATACTGTCCTATTTTCTTCTGGCTCCTCCCCAGCCTCAGTTGCCTCTACCCTCCAGGTGGATTTTAACAAAGTCCAGCTCTGGTTCAACTCTCACCAGCTCTCTAAATGTAAAAAAAACTGTAACTATGACTTTTGGTACATCCCAATGACTAGCCAGGCTCCCCTCCCTCCCACTTTTCCACACCTTTGATGGGTCAGAGCTGGAGGACGTCACCTCCTTCCGGTATCTTGGAGTTTGGCTTGACCACCACCTCACCTTTGCAGTCCATGCTGACTCTATACTAACAAAACTCCGCCCCAAGCTCAGAGCTTTATGTTGGAACCGTTCTAGCCTCCCCTATCCGGTCTGTCATGAGCTTAACCAGAAGCTACTTCCCTCCTTTGATTATTGCGATATTGTTTACAGTGCTGCCCACAAGTCAGTTTTATCCAAACTGGATACCCTTTTTAATGCTTTCTGCTGGTTCACTCTTGACACTCCTCCTCGCACCCACCACTGCAAGCTATACCGCTCTCTTGCTCTCCCCTCCCTTGAGAACCGCCACCAAATACACGGTGCCAAGTTTATCTCAAAGAACTGGTTTGGTACTCTCCCAGTGTACCTGACCTCTGTACTATCGCCCCCTCTGGCACCCACCTATGCTCTGAGGTCCCTAGACTCCCGACTCCTGTTAGTCCCCAGACGTTGGACCCAAGCCGGCCAGGCCACCTTCTCTCACCACTCCCTCAACTCTGGAACTCTTTCCCCTCTGAAATTCTCCACTCTTCCTCTGTTCACTCACTATTCTATGCCCTTGCCAACCACTGCTCAGTAAACTGCTCCTGCAGCTAATTCTCCAATCTATTCTACTGCAGACACTCCTATATTTCTTCTCCCAGTAGGCCCAATGGTGCCACTTCACTAACCACACCCAACTACTGCACTTGATCCCAACTTTTGAGCTAACTAGCTTGCACTTACCCCCATCTCATTATATACCACAACCCAATACCTTAGCAGGATTTCCTCATTGTAACTGCTACTCTCTACTATTAGGGTATATGCATTAATCCACACTCACCTATTCCTGTCAAACATATGCAGCTGTATTATCTAATTATATGTTTTCAAGGTATAAAGCATGACTTCCTCATGTAATTGCCACTATACTAAAAGTAAGGGTAAATTGTCATCTACGCCTAACGATTTCTGTCAAATGTTTTCAACTGTATTGTAATTGTATGTATATATGTCAGGACCTGGACTACCCTTGTCCTCTTCCCCACTGTAACCCTCCCCCCAGGTCACACCGGGAGATGAGCAGTTCTAGCTCAGTGTGCTTTTCCTGGTGAAACAATTTCAATAAATAAATAAATAAATAAATGTTTTCTACTTTCTCTATAAAGGGTTTTTGTAAGTTAACATAATTTGTTTCTAACGTAGTAGCTCCTGCCAAGTCCTATAGTTTAGGCATAAAAAGGAATTGTTTTGCTTGCTAAATTACCACAATCGAACAGTACCATTTTAACAATAATGCAAAATGTGCTTTCAAAAGCATAAAATCTTTAAAAAACAGACAGCTTACTTAAAGAAGTTCCCTGCTTCTAACATGCTTCTAACAAATCACAAACATCACTCAAGAGCTCTTTACTGACTCTATAAAGTGCTTCTGTAAGTTAACAAAAGTCTTTTCAAACTTAGTGACTCCTGTGAAATCTTACAATTTAGGTACAAATAGTAGTCTTTTACTTATTTAATTACCAAAATGAAAGTCAGTACCATTCTAATTTCATTAAGCATGATGCACAAAGTGCTTTCAAAAGCACAGACTCTCTGCAAACAGGAGACTTACTTGGAGAAGTTGACAGCATGTTGCACCTTTCATGTCTGACTGGCAGCAACCATACTGCTGCATAGATTACCTCTTTATGGCCATGGGGAGGGTCATGTGATGACTGAGGTCATCACTCTCCAACAGGTGGAGCTGTTGCCAAGCAACAAAATGACCCCCTCTACGGACATAGTTCGGCTGGGTCCTAAAGCCTGTAGTTAGAGAAAGAAGAGAACATTTAAGTGAAGCTGAGATCTGATAGAAGCAAGAGGCAGTGTTTAAAATGATTGGCGCTTTAGTATAAGAGTGCTCCATAGAGAAAGTAAAGAATAACTAATCGAAGTAGCAACCTTTTAAGCAATAAGGCATGACCAAGGGTTATGTTAATGGTCTGTTAATCACCTTCTAGGGGTGTACTGTGGCACGAGGTGTAGCCGAGTGCCACATGCCCCAGAAGGTGATTAACTGACCATTAACATAATACCTAGGAGTGCCTTATTGCTATTATAATAAAAAATGTTTTTAAGCAGTGTTAAACCTTGTTCAGCATATGGCCTAAGCTGTACATGTATGTTAATAAAAGATTAACATAAGGCTGTTAGAATGTTTGCAGCCAATCAGAGAGCTCCATTTCTCAGACCCTTCTTATAATTGTATTTAAAGATTTAATGTTTACTTTTGTGGTATTTTGGGCCTACATGAGAAACATACAGCATGAAGAAATACATTTTCACTAAACAGAATGAAAACGTAGTACTTTGTTCAGCATGAGACAGGTAAAAGGAACTAATGAAACTAGCTAGATTTATTATTCTATAATTAAGATAAATTAATGGGTTTTACCTTTCTTAAGTGAGTGAAAGAAGATTTGGACAACAAGACTGGCTGTAGCTTTTCCCTGATCACATACTTAAAGAGTAAGGCAATGTTTTTTACAAGCACATTAACTTGGTCGCTGGTGTAGGGTGATATAATCAGTATGGAAAATGTACCATGGTAATTAACAACAAAGTTTATATGATGAATTTCACTAAGGTTGTTGATTTAAAACTGGATTTTGTTATCTTGAGAATATTTGATGTTTTTGAAGTTGGTTTGGTGTATAGAAAAGAAGTGATCTGTAAATTATTTGAATCAGATATTGTTTCTGAATATTGAATATAATATATTTATATATTTGTTATAGTTCCCCAGAAGAAGCTTATTATCTAGGTGAAACATTGGGAATGATGAATAAAAAAGAATTTTAAAAACCTGAAAGAACAAGGTGTCGGCAACTTTCTTTGCCAGAGCTAGCTTATCTTATGTACTGACTACTACCGCCGATTGTTTTGGATAGCTCCACCCCTTCTGATACTAAGGAACTTTTTGTGGCGATTTCCCAGAGGATCTATTAGTTTTGAGATCAGTTTTAAGTAGGACTAAATGGTGCTAAAAACCTTACAGACAATCTTCAAAGGTGGAAAATAGCCGACCACAAACACGAGTTTTACTTTCATTAGGATTCATCAGTATGCCATAGCTGTGCATTGGCCCAGAAGGGAGCCACCCACATGATTTCACTGCATGGGGTCATGGTTTGCCCAAAATGGGAAAATAATTTAAAAGACAACTTCTGTGCAAAAGCATTGGGGCAAGGGATGCCCTGGAAGGAATTTGCAATAAAGCCAAGTTTTACAGAAGTACAAAATTACGGTTACCCCATAAGCAATGAATATGAATTTAGGTTAGCTTGGCTTTAAGCAGGATTGAATGTTGCCAGTCTTTACTTATTTATTTAAAAGTTTCACCAGGAAAGACATACTGAACTAACAAGAGCTAATTTCCAGATGCGTCCGGGGAGGGAGAACATTTGAAAATACATAGAGACAAAATGTGTTACAACTGTAAACAGCAGAGAAATAAATACAAAAGCAACTGTATTCAGTAAATTGTGTACATGGATTTAACCCATGCAAATGAATAGATAATCAAATAGTGTGAGAACTTGTAAATTGTGCACCACTGCATTGAAAATTACAGCTGCAAGCTGAATGTGTGCCAGTGATGGCTAGTGGTAGAACAATACATGTTACAATGGGGGGGGGGAGAAAGCAAGCTTGAGGGGGAATATAGAAACGGAGTTACAGTCAAGGACTAAGAGAGGTGGGTTTGGTGTGGGGAGGGAGAGATAGGCAAGCAGAAGGATTAGGAGTAAGGAAAGGGTTGAGAGGAGGTGGAGGAGGAAAGGAGAGGAGAGGGGAAGGGTGAAGTAGGGAAAGGTGGGCAGAGAGGAGGGGGTAGGGTGACAGTAAAAGGAATGGGATAGGGTTGTGAGAGGAGGTGGAGGAGGAATGGAGAAGAGAGGGGTGTTATAGAGAAAGGAAGGAGGGTAAGAAATGGGGAGGAGATAGATTGGATATAGGGGAGAAATTAGGTGAGGTTATAGTTGCAGGTGTGGGAGGAGAGGCTATGCAGAAGGGAGGCTAGAGAGTAGGGAGAGGTGGCTGAATGGATTGGGAGAGGGAGGGAGTTCCAGGGCTTAGGGAAGTGGTAGGAGAAGGCAGACTGGCCAGCAGCGGAGGATCTAGGAGGGAGTGCAAGGGAGCGGGAATGGGAGCTGCGGAGGGCATAGGAGTTAGGGTGAGGCAGGGAGAGGGTAGAGGACAGGTAGGAAGGGAAGGAGTCAACCAATACTTGGCAATAAATCAGGAGTAGTGTGCCATATGCCTAGCTTCAAGGGGGGGGGAGGAGAGGGACGTATAAAGAGTACAGTGATGAGTACATGTAGGGCTGTCTAAAGCAAAGTGACAGAATGAGTTAAAGAGACAGTCCAGTCTGGAAAGGATAGATTTGGTGGCAGAGCTGTAGACTATGACACCATTCTTACAAGTAATGTTCAAATGCTGAAAATAGTAAGCATACAAATGTGTTTCATCCTTGTTGGACTTCATCAGATTCCTCAGTGTGGCTATAGCCTCAGCACAGAAGGTGGGGGAACCTGCCTCATGATGTGAATGGTTGGGGTCATGTTGAGTCCAAAATAGGAAAGTAATTTAAAAGACAAGGACTTCTGTGCAAAAAGCACTAAAGCAGGGATTATACTGGGGGCATTGGTAATAAAGAAAATTTCAAAGAAATATGAAATTACACATACTGTACACCCATATACAAAGCTTCATGGGTAGTATATGCAGATCAACATGAAGCTATTCAGGCTAGCCTGGCTTTAAAGGAAAGCTAAAAGCAAAAACTGAATATATATTATATTGGCACAGTAGCACCATTATAGTTAGGGTTCAATGGTCACTTCTATGTTAAACCCAAAATTTTGCATCTTAATAACTTTGCAACCGTTTCACCGATGTGCACGGAATTTTGCATGCACCATCAGAAACCATAGATCTCTTAAGGTGGCAAGTTTTGTTCAGGTCAGATGTACAGTTGTGGAGATTAAGAGTGTCAAAAAATGTGAAAATTACCATTTAAAACCAAATTCTTTTGCACACCGTTTCTCTGAAACAGCTTGGAGGTTTGGTCTGACATTGTTAGGGTATATGGGGTCTGGGTTGCAGATGTGCCTTTTGAAGGTTTGGTGAAAAAAATATTAATCCATTCAAAAGTTACTAAAGTTTGAAGTTTCCCATTATATCCAATGGCAAAAATTAGATGTGCCATGCGAATGCACTTTTTGCTGCCGATAAGGCTCTAGTTGCTTTTGCAAATGAAGATTGTACAGTAGTGTCGAGCTTCTACCATCTTGTTTTCAGTTAGCAAGGCAGAAAAAGTTAAATAATTTGAAAAATACTGCCCCTAGGTAAACACAGACAGTTGTGTTTGCCTAATTGGGGCCTGAGGAATCAGATTCTATGCTTACTTTTTTTTATAAAAATGCTCGGAAATGTGTTTATTTTCATTGGGCCATCTGTACTGCCGCAAATTGTGGCAGTAGTGCCGCAATTTGCGAAAGTACTTTGCAAAACTATTGCAAATTGAGGCACTATTTCACAAAATTACAGAGGTAATGTTGCAAATTGTGACACTGTTTTGTGAAAATTGCCGCAATGTGTGACACTACAAAAAAATAGCATTGGCTCTGGAAAAAAACATTTCTGCCCATTTTTTGGCCAAACTGTGTACAGAATCCGATTCCTCAGCCCCTGTTTAGGCAAACACCTGTTGGTGATTATCTGATTCTAGTAGTCTATGCCCCTTTTCTAGCCTCCATGGGAAAGGGGACTGAGGCTTGCTAATATGAAATATATTTACCAACAGTGGGGTGCCCAATCTCCCTGTCAGCAGTAAAAGATCCCCTCCTCCCCACCAGTGTGGGACAATTAATAGCCCACTCCCAGTGTCCAGAGAGCCATATATCTCCCCCGCTCAAAGTGAGGAACACTGGGGAGCCCACTCCCAAATATGTATTTAAAACTTGAAACAAAGAAAAAAGTTCCACGATGTAGCATTCCTTTGCCAACAGTGGGGTGCCCAATCCCCATGTCAGCACTAGAAGCCCCCCACCAGAGCGGGACACTGGGGAGCCCATTCCCAGTGTCCCCAGATATGTCCTACCCTTCCAGAAGTGTGGGACACTGTGGTGTCCACCCCCAGTGTCCTGAAATATTTTGTAAGTTATACCTGTAAAAAAGGAAACAGTCCCCCAACTTCTTTTTTTAATCCTGAAAAAAAGAAAATGGTCCCTTGTCATCTCCCCGTCCCTGTCCCCCTTCCCCATCCTGACATTCCCACTGAGCACCCACCACCCCACACCTCCCTTGCCCTATACTTACCACCATAGGGCATCGGCTGTCATCTTCTGTGGACTGGGACATGTATGCACTCTTCAAAGCCGAACCGCAAACTGAGGAATAAAGGTAAGTGGCGTATAATGTATTTCAATGGTGTTTTCAACTTACGTTGATATCTTTAGCATTTTTATGTATTTTTTCACCAAATTTTCAGCATGGTCTTTTGGGGACCCTGCCTCATGAACATTGTCACTGTCAATTCCTTAATCAGGTACGAAAGGTGATTTCATAGTTGCTGTACAAAATCACCTTTTGGGACCAGTTAACAAAATGACGGTGCCAGTCTTCATGAGGTGGGGTCCCAAAAAGGCCATGTTGAAAATTTGGTGCAAAAATTCCTAAAAGTGGCCGAGTTATGAGCGGTCATTGAAATGTTTCTACGCACGTGCATTACTTTGGTAATTTTTAATATTTTCACTCCAAATTTTCAACATAGCCATTTTTTCACACCACCATACCAGTCATTTTCCACATCTGTCCCAAAATGTGTTTTCGCACCTGTGGAACAGAATGGTGTTTTGGCATGAATTTAAACATTTTCACCTATGAGGTTTATGAGGTGGGGTCATAAGACAACTATGTTGAAAATTTGGGGTCAAAATATGAAAAAATGCCAAAGTTATGAACATTTGTTGCAATTTTGCTATGGCTGCTCAAAACTTTGAAAATGTTATCTATTTTTACCCCATATTTTCAACATAGCCATCTTATTACTCAACCTCATGTATGTAACAGCTATGGTTTTTAAAATCATGCCCAAAATGTGTTTTTGCACTTCTGGCATGGAATGGCATTGCAGTTGCGCAGAATTACATTTTACCATAGATTTGAAAATGTTCTATACCTGGGAACATGAGGTGGGGTAATAAAATGGCTATGCTGACAGTTTGATCACTGTTATCCTATGAATGGAAGCAGACCCTGTGCTTCCACAGCTACATACATATACAGTACATATCTATGGAGGGACCTGGGCCCTGTGCTCCCACAGACAAATAAGGATATGATTATGCTATCTGAAAAAGTAAGGAAATTAATTGCAAAAAACTTCATTAATGCATCAGTTAGGGTTCTTACTAAAGTGACAAAAGCAGGGAAATATGGTGTTAGTGTTTCCAGCCCTAACCCCCCCACACCCTGCAGACACTGACAGGTGTTGGGGGTGTGCCCTGGGATCATCAGCCCTAACGCTCACCCCATTCTCCTTTACTGTGCCCATGTCAGCTTATTTACTTACGGAATGGGGTGAGTGTGAGGGTTGATGGCCCCAAGGCACACTCATGACACTTGTCAGTGTCTGCAGGGTATGGGTGGGATGTTAGGGCTGGAAACACTAACACTATATTTCCCTGCTTTTGTTGCTTTAGTAAGAGCCTTAACTGATGCATTAATGAAATTTTTTGCAATGAAGATATATATATATATATACATATATATATATAATAACTGCACAGTAGTGCAGCTATCATTAGGGTTGACCAGCCACTTCTATGTTAAACCCCAAGTTCTGCACTTTAATAACTTTGCAACCTTACAGCAGATTTGCTGGAAATGTTGCATGCATGGAGTGGCACCATAGATCTCTGGATTTGCCAAGTTGTGTTGCAGTCAGATGAGCAGTTGCAGAGCTGCAGAGTGCCAAAAAACACACAAAAATAGGGGGGTTGCATGTTTCTTTGCTTGGGGCTACAGCCCACATGATTTGTCCGTCTGGTCTGAAATCTTCAGGGAAGATGAAGTCTTGGCCACTGATGTGCCTTTTGAATTTTTGGTGAAAAGATATTAATCCATTCAAAAGTTATTCACATTTTAATGTTCCCATTATAGTCAATGGGAAAAAAATATATGTGCCTCTTGAAAGCACCTGGTACTGTTGCGACACTACATTTTACTGTTGCAAATGCCCTCAGTAGTGTCGTGCTACCGCCATCTTGTTTTCAGTTAGTGGCAGACAAAAACAGCTGGAATTCAAAAATTACTGTCAGTTGTGTTTACCTAATCTAGGGCTAAGGAACACACTGGGGGATTTAATTTGCAATCTGACCCCCAGAAATGCCTTTTCTATGAACGGGACCCCCATAGCCTTGCAAATTGTGAAAGAAACAGATGTGACACTTTTGCAATTGCAAAAATATCGCACCCTTTTCTTTTACAATTTGCAAAAACTGTCACATTTCACGGCACTACTTCATGCCTATTCGCCACTGAAAAAAACAAACAAAAAAAATTTTCTGGCAACTTTTTGGCCAAAATAATGGCAGTACCTTGTTTCTCAGCCCCCGTTTAGGTAAACACCTGTTGGTGTTTAGCTAATAAAAGGAGATTTTCTTCTTTTTATGTCTTTTTGGGGGCCGAAGCATGTTTTATAATAGTAAAATGTTTTCTGTCGACATCCAGGTGCTCAATCCCCATGTTGGCAGCAGGAATCCTCTCCCACCAGCGTCAGTGATGTGGCACACTGGGAGCCCACCCCAGTGTGCCCAAATGTTTTTCGTTTTGTTGATTACTTGTTAAATAAAGAAAACCATCACCCTAATGTCTTTTTTCTTTGATGCAGAATCCTGCATCGAAATTTTCGATGCAGGATCCTGCATTGAAGTAGTCTCCCAATTCCTCAACGACATCGGGGTGCAAAATCCCCATGTTGGTATTCCCCCCCCACACACGCTTATGTGGCACACTGAGAGCCCACCCCAGCTTGCCCAGATAATATTTTATTACTTTTATATCTTTCTGACACCGAGATGCACACTCCCAGTGTTGGACGCCACCCCCGCCAAGCCCGCTTTCTTTGCTGACAGGAGTGCCCAATCCTCCTGTCAGCAGCATGTATCCCCCCAAACTCAAGTGGCACACTGGGAGCCCACCCCAGTGTGCCCAAAAAATATATATATATATATATATATATATGTATATTTATATATATTTTTAACCTGTTAAATAAGAAAACTGTCCCCCCTGTTTTTTTATTTTACCTGTAAAAAGAAAACAGTCCCTCGTTGTCTGCCCAGCCCTCCTTCCCCATCCCCACCCTCCCACTGAGCACCCACCTCCCTGCACCTTCCGCTACCCATACTACTTATCTCTGGAGGTTGGGAGCAGTGATCTTCTCTGGACCGGTACACGTCTGCACTCTTCAAAGCTGAACTCTGAACTGAGGAATCAAGGTAATCACTGTATAATGGCAGTCAAGGGGGTTTCAACTTAGGTTGATATCTCAGCCATTTTTAGGAATTTATTTACAGAATTTTCAACATGGGGTTCTTGAGACCCCACCTCATGAGCACTGTCACTGTCATCTCATTAATCGGCCTGAAAGGTGATTTCACGGTCTCTGCGCAGAATCACCTTTCAGGACAGATTAATGAAATGACAGTGCCAGTCTTCCTGAGGTGGGGTCCCAAAAAGCCCATGTTGAAAAATGTGGTGCAAAATTCCAAAAAATGACTGTGCTATGAGTGTGTTGCGCAGTTTCTATGCATGCTCATAACTTCACCAGTTTTTATATTTTCACTCCAGATTTTCAACATTGCCATTTTTTCACACTTCCGTATGAACAGTATAGTTGTCATTTTTCACATCCTGCCCAAAATGTGTTTTCACACCTGTGGCGCAGAATGGTACAGTCGGTGTACGAAATCAACTTTTGGGATGGATTAATAAAATCACAGTGACACTGCTCATGAGAGGAGGTCCAAAAAACCCATATGGAAAATTTGGTGAAAAAAGTCCAAAAAATGACTGCATTACGAGCATGCATTGCGCAGTTTCTATGCACGCTCGTAACTTCAGCAATTTTTCATATTTTCACTCCAGATTTTCAACATTGCCATTTGTTCACACCTCCTCATGAACAGTACAGCTGTCATTTTTCACATCCTGCCTGAAATGTGTTTTCACACCTGTGATGCAGAATGGTGCGGTCGCTGTGTGAAATCCACTTTCAGGACGGAGTAACAAAATCACAGTGCCAATGTTCATGAAGGAGGTCCCAAAAGCCTATGTTGAAAATTTGGTCAAAATTCCAAAAATCACTCAGCTATAAGTATTCAGTAGCGCAATTTTCAGATTTTCCATAGAATAACTTTGCGGCGCCCATGGTGCATTTTTACACCCATAGCTCAAAAACGGTTCGCGATATAGATTTTTTCGCTCTAAGCATGCATGGAGGTTTCAAAGTCATGAATACAACTGCAGTGGAATTTTTTTCATAGTTGCTATGGTTACTGAGATATTGGCAAATTAGTATTCCAAGTGTTCATTTTCATGACTCTAGGCCTGTGTTATGTCCCCGTACTTATGTGTAAGTGGGAGCACAGGGCCCACACTACCACATATGCATACCATTACACAAAACATTTGCAGCATTAGGTGACCTACCACTTACTATTAATATTATACTTTCTCAAAAAGAAGGGAAATACATTGAAAAATACCCAGTTAATGCATCAGTTAGGGTTGATAGTACAGCAACAAAAGTTTGGAAATTTGGTGTTAGGGTTACCAACCCCTACCATCCCACCCTCCACACACCAACAGGGGTCAAGGTGTGCGTTTGGGTCATCGGGCCTAACTCTTATCCCATTCTCCAATACTACAAAACCACAGCTAGTTTACAAATGGAATAGGGTGAGAGAAAGGCCAGAACTCTAAATTCAGTAATATTTTTAACATTTTATTTTCAAACCTTAAAAATGTGGTAGCAGAAGGCAGGTTTGGCAATATTTTCATAAAGTCCAATTGTGGGTCAGGTTAAACCATTGATTCCATTGATTCCAATACATTTCAATTACCACAGACTCAAAACACTAAAAACCCAAAACACCATAGTCACAGAACCGTTTACATTTCAGTGCCGTTACTGGCACCTTCCTCAGAACATGTGACACACTGATGAAAGAACCCACAGTTAAAGTGCACCTCTTAAAGTGATATAGCAATAGTGCAAAGCATGCAGATCTACTAAAGTGCATGAGAGTGAAACATACACAGACATAAACAAACAACAAATATATTCAACAATCATTGCAACAAATACGTTAAATATTTATAAACGTCATATTTAGAAGTATATTTGATGAGCAGATGGGGGGGAGGAGGGATCCAAAGGACCAGCTGGAAAACATTTTTAGTATATACATAAATTAGAGCTGTGGAAAAAAAGGATTTAGTAATGCATAATAAATTATACAGCTGAATCACAAATTATGCAGCAAGACTACATCATTAAGTCCATGTGGTTTCATAGTGTCCAAAGTAATAATCCAGAATGCTTCTCTCTTAAATAATTTGTCTTTCAAACTACCACCCTTCTCATTTAGAGTCACCTTTTCAATTCTGAAAAAACGTGAGACTGAGGAGGAGGTATGTTGGGCTTCTCTGAAATGTTTAGCCATAGTGCAGGATTCATTATTTGTTCTTACAGCTGTTTAATGTTCCGCGATCCTAAGCTTTAAGGCACGATTTGTCTGGCCAATGTAATATATACCACATGGACACATAAGAGCATAAATGACCGATTCAGTACTACAGTTGATGAAATCCTTTATAATGAACCTTTTTCCAGTCTGAGGATATGCAAATGACTTAATGTTTCTTGTATTACTGCAGTGTGTGCAGTGGCCACATTTAAAATTCCCAGCTGGAGGTTTTGGTAGCCACATCCTGTTTTCATTTTTTTGGCAACACACTGTGTTCAAGAATGTCTTTTAAATTACGTTCTCGCTTATAAGCAATTCTAGGAGGGTTTGTACTGATACCATAACATTTTTTGTCCCGGTGACCGGAAGCTCCTGCCACTCTTGAGGACTGACCTTTTCTTAGATCTGTTGCAACAGTTCTTCTATTTCTTAGTCTATTCTATCCTTCACAATTTCTAGTTCATAAGGTTGACCACCTATGGGCATCCCCCTCCTCTTTCTTGACTATGCTATAGTGTCCTCTTTAATTTTCCTTTTTCCTCTCAGGTCCTCGTACAGGGAGGTTATTGTTGTGACCTCCAAGCGTATGTAAAACAGGTTGTGTTTATCGTTGTTGGATTTAGTATGTAATAGCACTATGTCATAATATACCTTATGTTTATGAAACTTGTAAATGTTGAAAATACCATGGCACTAAGTGTTTTTGATAATGGTAATAAGTACTAGGTGACTATTATAGAAATTTAAGTTAGTTGTGCTATTAAAATGCATGTAAATTGCTGTAAACTGAACAAGTCTGAAATTCCATGGTGATTTGCATATATACCATGATGCTTTGCATTATGGAAGTGTGTATGATGATGTATTTCTTTGAAACTTGATTTGTTGCCAATGCCCTTTGGAGTAACTCTTTTTTCAGTGATTCTGCACTGAGGTTCTTTGTTTTTAGCTTGTTTTTTCTTTTTCTTTTTGAGCACCTACTACCATAGCAAACGGGGCCCACGTAGGGATGAAGGGTTTTCACTGAAAAGTGGTTAGATCAGAGATCAGCATCAGTAGGTGCTGGCTCAGTGCAGAGAAAGAACATTCATAATCTGTTGCTGCAAACTGATGCACTGAAGAAGGGATATGCCATTGCTTAAGGTTATCTACTTATTTTGAATAAACATCACACAGAAATTGTGTGTTGAACTTGAAGTTTGGTGTCTGGTCCATCTGTTACCCACAACCCCTCCACAGTCCCCTTGTATGCCAATGCTTATTAACAATTTCTGTTATTTGGAGTACTTTTGGAAAATATTGTGTGACAGATGTTATTGTTTAATTATCTGCATTTGCCTCTTCCATAACATCCTTATTAATCAATGTGGCATGATTTGTATTCTTTGCTTTCAGATATGCCATTTCCACAGCCTGCTTGGGATATTGTCTTGCATAAAATCTTTCTTTCATATCCAAGCTATATTTCTCAAAGTCTCTATCCAATGAACAAGTGCACCTTACTCTTAAAAACTGACCTTTAGGGATATTATTAATAAATGGCTTTGGATGGCAGCTATTCCCTAACAAAATAGTATTGCATGATATCTGGTTTTCTATACAGTCTACTTTCTGATTTTTTCACCTGTTCAAAGATTGGCAGATCCAAAAAGTAAACTTCTTTCTGGCTCTATTCCAATGTAAATATTAAATGGGTGTTTGTACTGTTGATATATTCCATAAACAACAAGAGTTCAGGTACAGTGTTTCTCCATATCATAAAACAATCATCAATATATTATGCATTACTAAATCCTTTTTTTCCACAGCTCTAATTTATATATATACTAACAATTTTTTATAGCTGGTCCTTTGGATCTCCCCTTCCCCATCTGCTAATCAAATATAGTTCTTAATATGATGTTTATAAATATTTAACATATTTATTTGTTGCAATATTTGTTGAATATATTTTTCTTTGTTTATGTCTGTGTACTGTATGTTTCACTCTCATGAACTTTAATGGATCTGCATGCTTTGCACTATTGCTATATCATACTAAGAAGTGCACTTTAACTGTGGGTTCTTTCATCAATGTGTCACATGTTCTGAGGAAGGTGCCAGTAACGGCACTGAAATGTAAATGGTTCTGTGACTATGGTGTTTTGGGTTTTTAGTGTTTTGAGTCCGTGGTAATTGAAATGTGTTGGAATCAATGGAATCAATGGTTTAACCTGACCCTCAATTGGACTTTATGAAAATATTGCCAAACCTCGCCTTTTGCTGCCACATTTTTAAGGTTTGAAAATAAAATGTTAAAAGTATTACTGAATTAGGAGTTCTGGCCTTTATCTGGTTTTCTGGAAAGTGTGTTTGCAGTTTAAGTCTGGGCAGAGTGCATACTGTTTCATGCTGGAATCTACTTAAATTAAGACTGATTTTGAACTTTTTTAGAGCAATGCCCTTATTGTGCTTTGGAATGGGGTGATAGTTAGGCCCGATGACCCCTTCACACACCCCAACACCTGTTGGTGTGTGGAGGTGGGGGTGGGGGTGGTAGGGTTGCAACCATAACACCGAATTTCCAAACGCTTGTTGCTGTACTATCAACCCTATCTGATGCATTAATGGAATTTTTGTTATGAATGCCCTTTGGGGCCACCCTTGCCTCAGTGCTTGTGCACTGAGGTTCTTTGTGTTTTAGCTTGTTTTTTGGTTTTATTGGGCTCACCACAACCCAACCCAGATAGACCAACTTAGGGTATCTGGTTCATTCCACTGGGGTGTCATACAGACGAGGCACACTGATGAGCCCTGGTAGGACAAAACACATGTCTGTGTCTTCTGTTGGCACCCTTTACAGACTGTGTGAGAGGCCTTTTGGCACCATGCATTTCTGCTTAAAGTTGAACCAGCATAATATTTTGTGGCAATTTGTATATACAGCCCATGATGCCTTGCATTATGAGGGTATGTGTGATTTTGTATTTCTTTGAAACTTGGCTTCCCGGCCAATGCCCTTTGGGGTAACCCTTGCCTCAGTGCTTGTGCACTAAGGTTCTTTGTGCATTTTATATATATATATATATATTTATACAACATGTGTTTTGGGATAAATGCAAGAATAAAAAGTGATATCTTAATTAGGCAGTGAAGATATCATTGATATCTCCATGTTCCTATACGTCATTGTGATATCTCCACACTCCTATACGTCATACTGAAACTGATACTTTCATTTTCACACTGCCATTATATTAAATGACTTTCACTTTTATTCCCCAATACAGTGGGTACAAGAGCTACTAGCACAGGTTATTAATGTGCTAGCATACATTTAAAACGAGGTACAATCTGTGTTAATAATAAGAAAATTTGTTTTTTATCTTACAGAGCTAGTTTACAGACGTTCCTTCTGTTTTTTATCTTACAGAGCTAGTTTACCGATGTTCCTTCTGTTAAATCACCAGTAGAGTATTCCAGTGTTAAGTCATCTGCTTTTTCCGATTACTGCTTTACTGTATCATAATATTTATGACTGAACAAATTGTGTTAAATTTTTTTAAAAGTACTGCATGGATCCCTCTCTCCGGCACCATTCTGTGGAGTGCATGACTGGATTGACGCTGGGAGAGAAAGGATGTCATTGATTTCGGCCACAGTCGCTTTCCCATGCAACTGCTCCCCCAACCCCTGTATGTCTGATGGACATCCCTTCACAAGCCTGACTGGTCTGGCACTAATGTGCTAACACCCCCCCATCAACGGGCACAAATCTTCCACTCACCCTTGTAGTAGGCAGCAGGTAACAGAATGCAGACAGTTGTGTGCATTTTCAGTAATCGGCAAACTTTACCAGGTCTGCATTCTGTTCTGTCACACGGTGCTCCCTCTAGCCTCTCCATGATCCATTTTAAACCCCCAGAAAATCCATAATTTTGAGCTTTAAATACAAAAAGTAAGACCAATAGCAGGCAGAACTGGTTGTTCTGCAGTTTTCTATGATAAAAAAGCAACTTACAGTGCAGTGACCACAGCGGCTTTACATGAGACGGGAATGTCGGCTTACAGCACCTATTTCTCTTGCGACTATTCCCCACTTCCCCCAGATGACTTTGCAGGCACACTGTGTTAAAAAGTTCAAAACAAAATCAGTGTTCTATTGTCAGAAGCTGCCGACTAAATAGACATGAGAGGGAAGGAGTTCGCAGCTTCAGAGATATAGACACAGGCATGAGTGCCCATTGCTATGGCAACACTCGCTCACGCTTCCCGCTAACTTTCTGAAGCCACCAACTTTGTCCCTCTGGTCTGTATACAGGTATCAGCTTCTACAATGCTCAGTTAACTCTGTACTAAAAAGCCCAGTTTTCTAACTTTTTTTTTTACAGAGTGTTTCTTATTTTACATCTATGCAAGCACAACCACTTATGGACACCTATCTTAGAATGCAAACAGTGCAAATAGTTTTACCTAAAACACCTTGCAAATAACAGGATCAACCAGATCATTTTGTAATCTGCTATATATTGTGTTAGGGGGATATGCAAGATATGTGGGGGGACAAAACATGTATAAATGCAGCATCTTCAACACAGCTCTATGTCCCACACTGTGTTGACAGTGGGATGAGGAGGCAGGTTTGGGGGCAAAACACATGTTGTATAAACAGAACATGACATGGCCTGACTGAAGATATCATATTTATCTTCATAAAGTGCGACATAAGATATCTCACTAGGTGACCGCCGCAAGTGAGATATCATGATGTCGTTGACTCTCATGAAGATAAATATGATATCTTCAGTCAGATCATGTCATATCCCTATATATATATATATATATATATATATATGTATACACTGAGTATATATCTGTTATGGGGGTGCGGTTGCCTATAGTTAGGGTTGAGTAGGTACTTCAATGTTATACTTGAAATTTTGCTCTTTAATAACTTTGCAACTATTCAACAGATTTGCATGCAAACCCACAAGCACTGTTGCCCTGGGTAGATCTCTGGATGTGGCAAGTTGCATTCCGGTCGGATGTACGGTTTCCAAGTTCCAGAGAGGTTAAAAAAGCATTTTCTTGCTCCTTGACTTTGCTGGGATTTTTCTTTGAACTTGCCTACAGCCCAGACAGTTTACAATCTTAGTCTGACATTTTCAGGGCAGAAAGGGACTAGCCCACAGGTGTGCCTTTTGCTAGTCTGGTGAAAAAATAATAAGCCATTTTTAAGTTATTGCATTTTAAAAAGTTTGAAAAAATTGTTTCTGAGCATGCTCAGTAAGCACTAAAAGATAGCTTTATGAAACAAAAAAAGAATTCTTTTTTCGTATGACATCATTCTTTTTCATTTGAGAAAAATCCTGTTTCGTATGGCCGCCATCTTGTTTTCAGTTTTGCCTGAGAAATTCAAATTTGGAAACCCCCCAAAATAATATTCTGGTGAGGAACCAACACATGTAGCTTACTTATCGGGACCCCCTTAGCTGCATTCTGCAGTTTACTGCTCGAGAAATGCCCTCAAAATTATTTTTTTTAACATTGAAATTCTTTTTTCATATCAGCGTCATACGAAAAAAGATCTTGGGCAGGATTCACAAAGCCTTTTTTTGTAAGTTTCTTTCCGCAACTGCTGCTGTGGATCAGAATCACCCGCAGCTGCGGTGGTTCCGATTCACAGCTGCAGCAGCCATAGTCCATTCGCGCAGCTGCGGCCATCTCCCTGATGACACCACCCGGAGGCAGCCATAGATCATGGGGCCGGTCATAATCCGGCTCCATTTTGTGAATATTCCGCCACTGTGGGTAACTCATGGATCTGCTGTTGCAACCGACTTGTGTCGTTTACCCACAGCTGTGGGTATTTCTTGTAGTTTCATGAATCCTGCCCTTTGTTTCTAATGGAGACTCATGAAAAAAGATATTTTTTCATATGGGAAATCAATGTCTTTCAATGAGATTTTCAACTTTGGTGCATAACTTTGCTATTTTTGCATATTTTCACACCAAATTTTCAAAATACCCTTTTTGAGACCCCACCTCATGAACAATGTGGGTGTCATTACACAACTCCCACCCGAATGGTGATTTTGTGGTTGCTTGGTGAATTCACCTTTTGGGAAGGATTTGTGTAATTAGTCATATTGTTCATAAGGTTGGGTCATAAGAAGTGTATGTTGAAAATCTGGGGTCAAAATATGCGACAATGGCAAAGTTATGACCATTCATTGCAACTTCTCTACACACACCTTTAACTTTGAACATTTAAAAGACTTTTTTTTTTAGTTTTTGTTATCTGGGAAAGGAGGACTAGACAATTTTGCTTATTTTCAACCTCGTCCCGGGGGAAGGGGATTCTGATGAATGCCAACTGACATTGTACCAGATTAAGCTGTTGGTGGTATTTTTAGTGAATTCTCCTATACTGTGCCCATTTCAACTTATTTGGTTATGGAATGGGGTGAGTGTTAGGGCTGACGACCCCAAGGCATACCCCTGAGCCTGCTGGTGTGTGCAGGGTGGGGGTGGGGTGTTAGGATTGGAAATACTAACATCATATTTCTCTCCTTTTTATGGTTTGACATCAACCCTAACTGATGCATTTGATATATATATATATATATATATATATATATATATATATATGTGTGTATTATACTGGTACGATCGTGCCAGTATATTTAGGGTGAAAGTGCACTTTTATGTTAATGTTCAAATTTTAAGGGTTAATAATTTTGGGTCTGTACAGCAGAGTTGCATGAAATTCTGCTTGCATAATCTCTATGTGTACCAAATTTGGTGACAATCTGTTGAGTGGTTTCTGAGATATAAAGTGTTGAAAAAATAGAATAATCGGGATTTTTTGACATTTTTGTGTCATCCTGGACTTCAGAAATGGCTTTATGTTTTGGGCTGAAATTTTCAGGCTAGAAAGCCTTTGGGTCACAGATGTGCCCTTTGAAGGTTTGGTGAAAAAATATTAATCTGTTCAAAAGTTATGACATTTTAAATGTTCCCATTATTTCCTATGATATAAATTATAATATTGTGCGCATAATACTAGCTTCTTTTTGCAAAGAAGGCTGGTATTGTGTGCACAACAGGAGTACAATGCGGACAATACCAGCTTCTTTTCACACAGAGGTGCGCACAGATCACAGAGGTTCGATTGATTGAGCTGCGTTGCGTCTGTCATCTTGTTTGCCCGCTTAGCAAGAATGTTGAAGACCTGAACCTTTTTAACATTAAAAAAAAATCAGAAAATGGCTAAAGAGGACCCCTTTAGGTGTATTCTGATGTTATTTTTGGTTTTTAAACTGTATCCAAACAATTTTTTTTGTCGGGTGCCAACTTATACAGAGAACGGCTTGTAAGACATTCTCTGTATGAGAAAAGCTGTATTTTCTTCACTTCTGCAGCTGGAACTCATGCTGCTGGCTGCAGAGTCAAGGAAGACCCACGATGATCCCACCGACACGGGGTGCCCAGTCCCCATGTCGGTATGTATCTACTGCATACACACACATATTTGGCACACTGGGAGCCCACCCCAGTGTGCCTGACATAATTTAAAAGCCTGTCAAAAAAGAAAACTGTCCCCTGATGTCTTTTCTTTGATGTAGAATCCTGCATCAAAATTTGAAATCATTTCGATGCAGGATCCTGCATCGAACTACTGTGCCCCCTCCACCAACATTGGGGTGCCCAATCCCTGCATTGATGTGTATCCCCCCACACAGTATTATGGCACACTGGGAGCCCACCCCAGTATGCCGATATATATAAAAACATTTTAAACCTGGGCCGGCCCGGTGGCGCTGAGGGTTTGGCGCTGGACGCCAGAAGAAGGACAGCAGTCCCACGGATGCGCAATCCTTCTCCTCCCCTGCCAACCCCTGCCAACCCGGGCTCGTTCTGGGTTTGGGAATGAGCTGGGTCATCTAGGGTTGGCAGGGGAGGAGAAGGATTGAGTATCCATGGGACGGCTCTCCTTCTCCTGTGAGGGAGGTGCACTACTATTGGTGCACTGGTGGCCTCTAGCATTAGCTGGGGGCAATGAAGTGGCACTAGCAGTCCAAGGGGACGTGCTGGGGCAGACACCGGGAAGGAGTGCATGCGGTAGCATGCGCGCTCCTGTCCCTTGATGTCATTGCATGCCACGCATGTTGGGGGGAACCAGAACAGAGGCATCAGTTCGTGGTGGCATGATGGCCATCTCCAGAGGGGGTACCCAGCTCCGAGGGTACGCAGCACGTACTGGATCCTGTTTGGGTGGAGAGCATGGGGGGAGCAAGCCAAGGGGGTAGAAGCTGCAGGTCCCGAATAGGAGTGGAGGGGTCCTCGGGATGGTGGCTGGAAGACCTAAGGGAGATGCCAGGATGTGGATAAGGTTAGGCAGACTGGGGGCCTGGGAGAAAAAGGATTAACAAAAAGAAAAAACAAACATTTTAAACCCTTTCCGACACCGGGATGCCCACTCCTGGTGTCGGATAACCCCACCCTCTTCCACTTTCACTGCCGAAGGTGGTGCCCAGTCCCCATGTCTGCATCATGTATGCCACTCCCCAGACTCATCAGGCACACTGGGAGCCCACCCCAGTGTGCCCATATTTATTTTTTAAAGAGCTCTCCTGTTAATGTAGAAAACCATCCCCCGTAATTTTTTTTTTAAACCCTGAAAAAAAGAAAATGGTCCATCGTCATCTCCTCACTCTCTCATCCCCACCCTCCCTCTGTGCACCCACCTCCCCATACACCATCACCCATACTTACCATCCAGAGGTTGGGATCGGTGATCTTCTCTGGACCGAGACATGTCTGCACTCTTCAAAACCGAACTGTGATCTGAGGAATCAAGGTAAACTGTATAATGGGACTAAATGGAGGGGGTTTCAACTTATGTTGATATTGCAGTCAAATGTAGGAATTTTTGCACCAGATTTTAAACATGGGGTTCTTGGAACCCCACCTCATGAACACTGGCACTGTCATTTCATTACTTGGTCCCGAAAGGTGATTTTGCGGTCACTGCGCGGAATCACCTTTTCGGACTGATTCACAAAATGACAGTGCCACTGTTTATGAGGTGGGGTCCCAAAAAGCCCATGTTGAAAATTTGGTGCAATAAGTCCCAAAAATGACTGCGCTATGAGCGTGTATTGTGCAGTTTCTACGCATGCTCGTAACTTGCCAATTTTTAATATTTTCACTTCAGATTTTCAACATTGCCATTTTTTCACACCTCCTTTATGAACAGTACAGCTGTCATTTTGAACATCCTGCCTAGAATGTGTTTTTGCACCTGTGGCACAGAATGGCACAGTTGCTGTGTGAAATCAACTTTTGGAATGGATTAACAAAATCACAGTTGGACTGTTCACGAGGGGAGGTCCCATAATGCTAATGTTGAAAATGTGGTGAACAAGTCTCAAAAAATGACCACGTTATGAGCATGCATTGTGCAGTTTCTACGCACGTTTGTATTGTGGCCAATTTTTCCTACTGTCACTCCAGATTTTTAACATTGTCATTTTTCCACACCACCTCATGAACAGTACAGCTGTCATTTTTCAAATCCTACTGAAAATGTTTTTCCACAACTGTGGCACAAAAATGGTGTTACAGTTACATTTTTACGAGGATTTGAAAGTTTGTTGTACTGGGTACATGTGGTGAGGCGCTAAGAAAATTATGTTGAACATTTGGGGTGAAAATTATTTGAGATTGCACAGTTATGACTATTTGTTGCAATTTCACTACGCCTGCTCATAACCTAATGTGTGGAAGCACAGGGGCCTGAGACCCCTGTGTTTCCACAGCTAGATACATATGTACATCTGTGGAGGGATGGAAGCGCAGGGTCCAGTATCCATCTCAATGGAAGAATGGGAGTGCAGGGTCTGAAGGATCCTGCGCTCCTCAGGCCCTGCTTTCTCACCATGACATATGGATACAGTTGTACTATCTCGATGGAGGACCCTGCACTCCCACCGTGACATATAGGTACTGTTGTACTATCTGGATGGAGAGATGGGAGTGCAGGGTCTGAAGTCCACAGTAAAATGAGGATACAATTATACTATCTGAAAAAGAAAGGAAATTCTTTGCAAAAAAACTTTGTTAATGCATCAGTTAGGGTGAATACTACAGCAACAAAACCAGGGAAATGAGGTGCTAGGGTTCCCCAGGGTTCTCACCCCTACCACTCCACCCCATCCCCCCACCCTCCACACACCAACAGGCATGGGTGTGTGCCATTGGGTTGTCAGGCCTAACTCTCACCCGATTGTCCTATGCTGTAGTGTGTCAGCTTATTTACATGTGGAATGGGGTGAGAGTTGGGCCTGATGACCCAAAGGCACACCCCAAACTCTGGGGTGGGGCATTAGGGTTGGAAGCCCTAACCCTAACACCTCATTTCCCTGCTTTTGTCACTGTGGTATTCACCCTAACTGATGCGCATTAATGAAGTTTTTTGCAAAAAGATATATATATATATATATATATATATATATTTATATATATATTATGGTAGCACAGTAGTGCTACCATAGTTAGGGTTGAGGAGCCATTTCTATGTTAAACCCCAAAACTTTGCACCTTAATAACTTTGCAACCGTTTCACAGATTTGGCTAAAATTTGGAATACATGATCAAAAACCATAGGCCTTGGGATCTGCCAAGTTTTGTACTGGTTGGATTTACAGCTGCGGAGTTATTAAGCATGATCTGTACGCGCGTTTACACCTTTTCTGGAATTCTACGGTCGCACCTACAGGTCGTACGGTTTGCGCGACTGGCTCGAAATCTTCAGGGAACATGCGGCCAGGGTCTCCAATGTGTCTTTTGAAGATTTCTTGAAAAAATATTAAACGGTTTAAAAGTTATTCAAAAAACAGTTTCCCATTGTAAGTCAATGGGAAAAGTTAACAAAAAGTTCGACAGTGTCGCAAATGCATTTTTACTTTCGCAAATGGGCCTGTTACTTTCGCAAATCGGCCATTTTGTTTTCAGTTGGTGATCAGAAAAATGGTTGGCATTTAAATTTGGGACCCTCTAGCAACCTAATTATTTTTGTATTCACCTAGTCGGACCCTGAGGATGCTTGCCATGTCTTTATTTTGTGGTAAAACACCCCAGAAATATGTTTTTCAAATTTCTGGAAAAAGTACTTTCGCAAATTACTTTCATGCTCATGAAAGTGTCGAACTTTTTTGCGAAAGCTTTCGCAAATTGCGACAGTAGTTTTCCATCTGTGGGAAAGTGACAGCGATTCTTTGGCACTGTGCTGCAAAAGAACCGTTGGGAGTTTTGGGCTGAAATTTGGAGGGAACGGAGCCGATATCTCACAGATGTGCCTTTTCAGTGTTGTATTGAAAAAATATTATATGGCGGCAAAGTTACGGCACTCCAAAGTTGATGGTTTTTCCCATAGGATAACATTACGGTGCCCGACGCATTACAGAAATCCTTTGGAGCCCTGCTGCAAAGTAACGGTTTGGTCTTTTTTCCTGAAATTTGGAGGGAAGACAGCCAACAGCCCACAGATGTGCCTTTCAGTGGTTTGGTGAAAAAATATTACAGGGAGGCAAAGTTATGGCGCTCCGAACTTCTCTTTTTTTCCCCATAGGATAACATTACGGCATTCGCCACGCCTTTCAGGGCCCATATCTCGGAAACGGTGCGAGATATGGACTTTTCGTCAGAAAATTTCCTAGCCCCCTACTAAATATAAAACTAGCCAGGACAGTCATAAATCATATGACTTTTAAATTTTTTTTCTACGTGGTACGGTTCCTGAGATATAACTTATTTAGTATTCCAAGTCCTCATTTTCTGCTCCGATACCCATTATTATGCATACATTCTTTGTACTCACTGTCTTTCTCTGTTCAGCTTTTGGGGAAAACCAGCCTGTGCGCTTACATTACTGTCACCATTGCCCTTTCCGCTGCGGTTTCATGCCTGTTTCACTTACCGTTGATGTCTACGCCACCACGTGTGTCATCCTTTGCGTTTTCATTTGCGCTTGTGTTTCTGTTACTTTTTTGCCATTTATGTCTACCATACTGTTTCTCTTTACGTTTCACTTTGCGTCACCATGCCCATTGACATTTCCATTTACAGGCACCATGTTACTATGTGACAAGACATCACGTGGCACACCGTTCCTGCCTACGCCACCGTGTTCGTTACCCTTTCTGTTCTCATTCGCGCTTGCGTTACCTTGTGCACCACTGTTAGCGCTTCTGTTTACGTTGCTGTTCCTGTTACCATAGTACAAGACATCATGTGGTGGGGTCACGGGGCCTTTGGGCCCAGCGCTTCGCTGCTGCATTACGTGCCCGGAGCGGGGTCCTGCGTTTATCCTTTGCGTTTCATTTGCGTTGCGCTTTCTGTTATTTTTTTGCCATTTGTGTCTCACAGTACTGTTTCTTTTTCTGTTTCACTTTGCGTCACCATGCCCATTGGCATTTCCGTTTGCAGGCACCATGTTACTATGTGACACACATCACGTGGCAGACCGTTCCGCTCACGCCACCGTAGTACCCTTTCTGTTCTCATTCGCGCTTGTGTTACCATGTGTGCCACTGTTAGCATTTCTGTTTGTGTTGCTGCCCTGTTAATATGCCACTAAGACATCATGTGGCAGGGCGTGGGGCCCTTTGGGGCCCGATGCTCCACCACGCATTACATTTCTATTTCTCATTATCATTCTCAAAAGAAGGGAAATTAGAGGCAAAAACTCCGTTTAATGCATTAGTTAGGTTGTTCCACAGCAACAAAGTGAGAAATTCGCTGTTAGGGTTGAAAACCCTAACTCCAGTCACCCCCAGCACCACACACACACACACACACACACATTCAAGTATGGGAGGACCAAGTCAACACAACCAATGACAGACATCCAGCAGCAGGTGACAGAAATAACAAACAATTGTCTAAATGTACTACGAGACATCCCACCCACCTGACCAGGTACTGCATGCTCAGTGGAGATCAACAGCAAAACTGAGGTCATGTACACCAAGCGTACACATCCCTGATTGCAGCTGCACACAACGTACCACACTTAGTAGTTGCATGGCCTTACCTACGATGCCCCACACCACACCACAACTGGTACTGTGCCGTTAGTCAATATAAATGCTGAAGGTGCATGATGACAGTTGTAGAAAGGTTCTAACACTAGTGAGTATACATTAATTAAGAGAGTACATAAATTAACTACAAGACACTAGCATGCTCAAGATAAAAGTAGTGTTACATTTAGTAGGTGATTTACATAGTAGTACATTTACTGCAATGGTTTACTCAAGATAGAAGGCTAATGTAAACGTATGGAAAAGCATTGCCTGTTCAACGCTGTGAAATTCGTACTGCCAGTATCAGATGCATTCTTACTGATGAAGGTGTACTGCTGATGTACATACATAGACCTTCAGTGTGTTTCAATACTAAAGATGCAGTAAGTATTCTTGTATGAAACAGTGTAATTGCATGGATCAGGCCAAGCAACTTCTAAATATCATAGCACTACTGAGCCAACAATGACATACCTGTATCGGAGATGTATATGGATAGATTTTCCTGTAGGCACTTACTGAGTATGTTGTACCTGATAAAGACAATCTCATTGCATCTGTGATGACTAACTTATTCAAATAGTAATACATTTACTATTGTTGCAATGAGTGATCTATGCCATATATGGACACAGTGTAATTTTTTTAACAGTTGTTTCATACTCAGGCTGTATGCTTAGTGTTTTGGTTTCACACACTTCTGTCACTGATGCTATGAAAGTGATAACTATGTTAATTGTGGTACAACAGGAATCAAGTAGGTATGGTGTAGATATAAACAGAATGTCTTTTAGTATTGATTTAACTCACAATGGGGTAAGTGTACTAGGACAGCAGGGTTATTCTCTATCACTGACTCTGTCAGTTATAATCACACTAAAGGTTTCGATGACTGTAATGATCAAGTTACACTGTTCATCTTCATGAGTTCATATTCACAGCCATTCTCCAGTAACTAGGCAGTGTATAGTGTAACTGGGTGGGACACTGTGTTGCAAAGCTGCTGCGTGCCTAACAGAGGAGTATCTACTCATAAGACAATTAAGCAATAAGGCATGACCAACAGTTATATTAAATGGTCTATTAATCACCCTGTAGGGGTTTAATGTTGAATGAGGCATAGCAGTGCCACATGTCGCTAGACAGTGATAAACTGACCATTAACATAATACCTGGAGTGGCTTATTGCTATCATAATAAAACTGTTTTTTAAACAACATTAAACCATGTTCATCATATGGTTAGGCTCTACATGTATGTTAATAAAACTAAACATAAGGCTGTTACAATGTTTACAGTCAATTAGAAAGCTGCATTTATCAAACACTTGTTATAATCAGAGATATTATACCTGTACAACTCCTTGGTTTTGCTGAACTCTATTGCTCAGGTGGCCCACCACATGGTGTGGTCTGGTGTGGGCATCGGTAGGTAAGGCCATGCAACTACTAAGTGTGGTACGTTGTGTGCAGCTGCAATCAGGGATGTGTACATTTGGTGTACATGGCCTCAGTTTTGCTGTTGATCTCCACTGAGCATGCAGTACCTGGTCAGGTGGGTGGGGATGTCTCAGTAGTACATTTAGACAATTGTTTGTTATTTCTGTTACCTGCTGCTGGATGTCTGTCATTGGTTGTGTTGACTTGGTCCTCCCCCATACTTGAATGTGTGTGTGTGTCTGTGTGTGTGTGGTGCTGGGGGGGTTGAATTAGGAATTAGGGTTTTCAACCCTAACAGCGAATTTCCTCACTTTTGTCGCTGTGGAACAACCCTAACTAATGCATTAAACAGATTTTTTTTGCCTCTAATATATGGTACATATATATATATATATATATTATGGTAGCACGGTAGTACTACCACAGTTAGGGTTGAGGAGCCATTTACATGTTAATCCCAAAATTTTGCACCTTAATAACTTTGCAACTATTTGATGGATTTGCCTGAAATTTGGGATACAAGATCAAGACCCACACACCTTGGGATCTACCAAGTTTCATACCAGTCAGATATATGGCTGCGGAGTTATTAAACGTGATCTGCACGTGCGTTTACACTTTTTTGGAATTCTACGGTCGTGCCTACAGGTCGCATGATTTGCGCGACTGGTCCAAAGTCTTCCGGGAATGTGCGGCCGGGGTCCCCGATGTGCCTTTCAAAGATTTCATGAAAAAATATTAAACGGTTCAAAAGTTATTCAAAAAACAAGTTCCCATTATAAGTCAATGGGAAAAGTTAAAAAGTTTGACAGTGTCGCAAATGCAGTTTTTACTTTCGTAAATGGCCCTTTTACTGTCGCAAATCTGCCATTTTGTTTTCAGTTGGTGATCAGAAAATATGCTTGCCATTTAAATTTGGGACCTCTAGCAACCTAATTCCTTTTGTATTCACCTAGTTGGACCCTGAGGATGCTAGCCATGTCTTTATTGGAGGGTTAAACACCCCAGAAATATATTTTTCACATTTCTGGAAAAAGTACTTTCGCAAAGTACTTTTGCACTTGCGACACTGTAGAATGAATTTGCGAAAGCTTTCGCAAATTGCGACAGGACTTTTCTAGGCTGTGGGAAAATTACAGAAAATCTTTGGCACCCCGCTGCAAAAGAACGGTTTGGCATTTGGACTGAAATTTGGAGGGACTGTAGCCAACATCTTACAAATGTGCCTTTCAGTATTTTGTTGAAAAAATATTACACGGCAGCAAAGTTACACTACTCCAAAGTTGACGCTTTTTCCCATAGGATAACATTACGGCGTATGACGCATTGCAGCAATCGTTTGGCGCCCTGCTGCAAAATAATGGTTTGGTCTTTTGGGCTGAAATTTGCAGAGAACACAGCCAACATCCCACAAATGTGCCTTTCAGTGGTTTGGTGAAAAAATATTACAGGGAGGCAAAGTTATGGCATTCCGAACTTCTGTTTTATCCCCATAGGATAACATTACGGCGTTCGCTGCGCCTTTCAGGGCCCGTATCTCGGAAACGGTGTGAGATACGGACTTTTCATTGGAAAAGTGCTTAGCCCCCTAAGAGGGGCTAAGTACAAAACTAGCCAGGAAAGTGGTAATTCATAAGACTTTTAAAAAATTTTTTCTATGTCGTACGGTTCCTGAGATATAAGCAATTTACTATTCCAAATCCTCATTTTCTGCTCCGAGAGTCATTATTTTGCATACATTCTTTGTACTCACTGTCTTTCTCTATGCAGCTTTTGTGGAAAATCAGCCTGTGTGCTTACATTACTGTTACCATTACAGTTTCCGCTTGTGGTTCCGTACCCGTTTCACTTACTGTTCACGTCTACGCCACCATGTGCATTACCCTTTGCGTTTTCATTTGCGGTTGCGTTTGCGTTGTTTTTAACATTTCTGTCTACAGTACTGTTTCTCTTTCTATTTCGCTTTGCGCCACCATGCACATTACGATTTGCGTTTGTGGGCACAATGTTACTATGTGACAAGACATCAGCCCCGCGCTCCCGCTGCCGCATTACATTCACTTTCTCGTTATCATTCTCAAAATGAAGGGAAATTAGAGGCAAAAAACTCTGTTTAATGCATCAGTTAGGGTTGTTCCACAGCGACAAAAGCGAGGAAATTTGATGTTAGGGTTGAAACCCCTTTGCACCCCTCCAGCCCACCCCCAAACGAATCGAGTGCGATAGAAACATAGATTTTGACGGTAGATAAGGACCGCTGGCCCACCCAGTCTGCCCATTTCCTACCTATTGGATAAGCTGCAGATCCTAGTTAACTAGCACCTACCTCTTCCTACCCCCACCCCTAGAATTGCCTTATGACTGTCCCATGCGTATGCTAATTCCACCACTGTTTTTGACTCCACAACCTCCTCTGAAGGCCATTCCATGCATCCACAACCTCTCTGTGAAAAATACTTCCTTAAATTACCTCTGAGCCGCCCCTTCTATCTTCAAATTGTGCCCCTTGTTTTACACCTCTTTTTTGAAAGATGCTACCTCTTGGACTTTGTTGATTCCTTGAGATACTTGAAAGTTTCTATCATGTCCCCTCTCTCTCCTTTCCTCGAGGCTATACATATTCAGCTCCTTAAGTCTCTCTTCATATGTCTTCCGGTGCAGACCCTGCACCATTTTAGTTGCCCTCCTCTGGACAGCCTCCATCCTGTCTATGTCCTTGCGGAGATTGGGTCTCCAGAACTGCATGCAGTACTCCAAATGGGGTCTCACCAACTGTCTGTACAGAGGGATAATAACTTCCTGTTTTCTGCTGGTGATGCCTCTCCCTATGCATCCCAGTATCCCCCCAGCCCTCCTTGCTGCCCTCTCACATTGCTTGCCCACCTTTAGGTCATCTGATATGACTACCCCCAGGTCCCTTTCCATTTTTGTTGTTGTTAGTATCTCACCCCATTGTGTACTCTTCCCCTGGGTTTTTGTTTCCCAGGTGCATTACCTTGCACTTCTTAGCATTGAATCTAAGCTGCCATACATTTGACCATTCCTCTAACCTTGCCAAGTCCCTTCTCATCCTTTCCACCCCACCTTGTGCATCAACTCTGTTGCAGATCTTTGTGTCATCTGCAAAGAGACATACTTTTCCTTCCAGTCCCACTGCACCAACCTTATCTGCCAAGCAAAGGCCAACTTCCACAAGGAGCAGCTTAAAAAAACTTGGGGCAATGGGAAGAATTTTTGGGATAACATCCAAAACCTTCTTGGGAAGGATGAGAAGAAGACTCCCCACTCACTCAACATTGACAACATTACGATTACTGACCCTCAGCACATCACGGATTCTCTCAACACAGCGTTTACTGACCTGACTGGAGTGCTACCCCCTGACTACCTGCACCCTGCTGGGGAACAAACCAACTGCACGCCTCAAGAGGGCTCAATCCCTGTCTTCTACTTCAAAAAAGTGTCAGTGAAGGAGGCTTACAAATACATAAAAAAAATACTAGGCAAGACCAGAACAGGGAGTGATGGAATCGATATGAAACTCCTATCCCTAACACTGGATGTCATCATCGTGCCAGTTACAAAACTATTTAACAAATCACTGGCTCTTGCACAGTTCCCCAGGATCTGGAAACAGGCTTTCGTGATGCTGGTGCACAAGAATGGTGATATGACATGCACCGCCAATTACAGGCCGATATCCATCCTCTCTCCCTTATCTAAAGCCCTGGAAAAGATTGTGGCCACCCAACTCACAGATTACCTCAACAAACACAACCTGTTATGTCCAAACCAATACAGCTTCAGGCAGAATCATAGTACCTCCACAGCTTTGCTGGACTACACTGACTACTTGCAAAAGGCACTAGATGAAGGAAAGCTGGTGGGGTCAGTCTTCATAGACCTCACCAAAGCCTTCAACACTGTCAATCACTCTCTCCTCCTGACTCAACTACAGAACCTGGGGGTTGCAACCAATGCTGTCTGCTGGTTCAAGGACTACCTAACACACAGAAGCCAACGTGTAAAAATTGGGCACACAATATCTAGCTCCAACGAGGTATCTTTAGGGGTCCCACAGGGGTCAATACTGGGGCCCTTACTATTCAGCCTCTTCCTAAATAATCTTCCTGAAGCCTGTGACACTAAACTGATACTTTATGCAGATGACGCTGTGCTTCTCACCAGCAGTTCATCAATAGTTGCCCTCCACTCCCAGGTGCAGGCATCCTTCTACAAGCTGGAAGACTGGTTCTGTAGCCATAAACTTCTATTAAACTACAAAAAAACCAAGGTGATGCTCACAGCCAGCCCACAGCACAAAAAGAAGCTCCCTCCCCTCACCATCTCCAATAAAGTCAGTGAGCTGCTGGAACAAGTTCAGACCTTCAAGTACCTGGGGGTCACCGTTGATGACTGCCTCACCTTCACCCAACACATCGACACAGTGGTAAAGGCAGTGAACACCAAGCTGGGTGTACTATATAGGCATTAAAAGTATCTCACTCCAGAGGCCCTCCGTCTCTCAGTCTCCAGCTCCATCCTTTCTACCATCGACTATGGATTGGTGGTCTATGGCGCAGCAACAGACACTGCACTAAAAAGGATTCACATTGCCCTCAACAAGGCATGGAGGCTCACAATGGCTGTAGATCGAAATACCCACACCTGCTCCTTATACAAGGAGACCAATTGGCTGCCACTAAAGAACAGGATTATATTCCAAACATGTCTCCTTGGAAAAAAGGCACTAATGGGTAAAACCGCCCCATGCATTTCTAGTAGCATCCCAACACCAAGTGCTACCAGCTATACCACCTGAGGGCAGGATGAGGGGGGCCCTATCAACACCTTTCCGCCAAACTGTGCAGGGACAGCGTGCAGCCAGCTTTAGGGCCCCCAATGGCTCAATGAAATCCCAGTGCACATTCTAAACTCCCAATGCATCTCGAATTCAAAATGGCCTAGCAACACTCTTTCTTACTAGGACAGTTTGAGACTGCCACTAGGACTCTAACACCCATAATGCCCACCACCCACACTCTCCTTCCCTTCTTTTACACCCACTCTTCCCTATTGCCCTATCCCTCTGTCTTCCTCTCCCCCTGTGCCTTTTCTCCCACTGGATCAACCTTAAAACCAACAAACTACCACTGCCTCCCCAACCTCCTAGACAAAGCCACTTCTTCTGGCTGCCCACTCCCCCCTGTCTCCCATCCCCCTCACCTTGACTCCTCCTTGGACTCTCACACTAGGTGTCACACCTGTTTATCTCCTTCACTACATATAAACACTGTCCTTTACCCTAGTTGAATGCTCTTGACGCTGTACTGTCACCATTGGTACTATGAATGACATTGTATCCTTACTGTATACTAGCTACCTACTATTCGAGTTTTGTATGTAAACTGTTTGTTATTGCTGTCATTGTCACTGTTTGACGTGGAACCTTTGTAAAAGAGCTCTGAGCTCAAAGGTATGATCCGAATTCCTAAATAAATAAATAAAAAATATCACTTATAAAGACATTGAAGAGGACCGGTCCTAATACCGAACCCTGCGGTACCCCACTAGTAACCCCCCTTTCTTCAGAGTGGACTCCATTTACTATTACTCTCTGTGTGCTATTCTCCAGCCAATTCTTTACCCAGGCTGTCATCTTGGGACCCACTCCCAGGCTGGCTAACTTGTATATTAATCTTTTGTGTGGGACTGTGTCAATTGCCTTGCTAAAGTCTAGTAGGCCATGTCCACAGCCCTCCCTGATCTACTACTTTGGTCACCCAGTCAAAGAAATCTATCAGATTTGTCTGGCATGACCTTCCCGCTGTGAATCCATGCTGCCTTGGGTCCTGAGCCCTCTGGCCTCTAGATACCAACAATTCTTTCCTTCAGAAGTGATTCCATCATTTTTCCTACCACTGAGGTTAAACTAACAGGTCTGTAGTTTTCTGCTTCTGCCTTGCTCCCACTTTTGTGAAGGGAATCACATCTGCCCTTCTCCAGTCCTCGGTACCACCCATCCTCCCATGATTTGTTAAGATGGTAGTCAGTGGTGTCACTAGTTTCTACCTTAGTTCTTTTAGAGATTCTGGCAAGATCCCATCAGGCCCCCATTGCTTTGTCCACCTTTCAGTTTTAAGAGTTCTTTCAGAACCCTTTCTTCTGTAAATGGGCTGGTATCAACTTCGTATCCAGAGTGTTTCTACTGTTTGTTTTAGGTACCTCCTACTTCCTTTGTAAATACTGAGCAAAATATTTGTTTAGTATCTCTCTTTCACAGTCACCTCTGCCCACCCTCCTCCTCTTTATTAAGCCTCACTAGCCCTCCTTGGTCTTCCTTCACCCCTGATGCTCTATAAAGGTTTTATCCTTCTTAACCGATAGGCTATCTTTCTCGGTTTGGCCTTTGCTGTTCTGACTGCCTTCCCAGCTTCCTTTGATTTAACTGATACAGTTCCTGTCCTGCTCCTTCTGTGATTCCTTGTACTTCCTGAATGCTTCTTTTCTCTTGAACCTTCACTGCCACTTTCTTTGAGAACCATAGTGGTTTCTTACATCGCTTCGTTTTGTTAATTTGCTTCCACAAAGGCTTGTTACCTCTGTGATGGCAGTTTTTATTATTCCCCATTGTTCTTCCACCCTCCTTCCTGCTCTATATTGTAGTGCATTCCTTAGGCACTCACCCATTTTGTAGCAAAGTCAGCCCTCCTAAAGTCCGCATTTTGCCTTTGTATGGCTTGACTCTATTGCTGTGTTTATTGTGAACCATACTGTTCATGGTCGCTAGTTCCCAGATGGCTACCCACTTCTACATCTGTGATCCTCTTCATCTCCATTTGAGAGAACCAGGTCTAAGATTGCTCCCTCTCAAGTGGGCTCCAATACTAGTTGTCTACAGGCATGCCCCTGTAGGGCATCTAGAATAACCCCACTCTTTGAAGTGGCTGCTGCAACTGCATTCCAGTTAACATCTGGCATATTCAGATCACCCATCAGCAATATCCCCTTTTCTGCCATTCTAAGTATTCTTTATATCATTTCCTTGTCCATTTCTCCCTGAAAAGGGGTCTGTATACAACCCTCTGTGTGGATTGTGGTGCCATTGCTAGTCTCCAAATTTACCCACAGTGCTTCTTCTCCTCCCTGTTTTCCTTTGTTCTGTTGCCTTGATTCCTTCCCTTATGTAAAGAGCTACTCCTCCTCCTCTTTACCCTCCTGTCCCTCCTGTAGATAGTGTATCCTGGTATGTTTATGTCCCAGTCATGGTTTTGTGTGTACCATGTTTCTGTGACTGCCATGATATCCAGATGTTCCTCCTCCATCAAGGCCACTAATTCAGGAAGCTTGTTACTCCAGACTACGGGCATTGGTACTCATTGCTCTCATTTTTGATGGCTTTACCTTCTTTTGGAGCATCCCCACTGACCTGTCTACCTCTGTCTTTTTCTCATTTAGTACCCTGTTTTGTAGGGGAGGCTGGGATTTTTCTGCTGCTTATCAGTGCCTCCCCTTGACTAGTTTAAAGCTTGCCAATGAAGCATTTAAACCAATTGCTCAAAAGACTTGTTCCCTTCCCTGGACAGATGCAGACCATCCTGCCAGTATAGGCTGGTATCCTCCAGGTGGAACCCCAGTCCCCAATGAAGCCAAACCCCTGTGCTCCACACCATTTTTCAACCATTCATTAAACTGCATGGTGCAAAGTACCTCGCCTCACTCATGCCATTGACAGGCAGCACCTCAGAGAAGGATACTGTGTGTGCTACTTGTCTTAGGCCCCTCCCCAATTCTACAAAGTCCTTCTGCACTGCTCTAATCTCATGATTAGCCAAGTCATTTGTCCCTAGGTGGACAATGACGTCCAGCTCAGATTCCCGTGCAGCTGTTCTTGTGATCCTGAGGATGCGCTTCCTGTCTCTCCAAGCCATGGCACCAGGCAGGCACCTTACTTCAGTTTTCCCTGCTCCCCCCAGTTCTATCCCCCTAATAATTGAGTCCCCACCAGGAGCTGCTTCCTTTCCTTGTTGTGTCCTCTGCCTCCTTCCTGTGGGCCTCCCTTGTGACAGTTGTCCTCAGCCTCCTTAATCTCTCTGGAGTGCATCCATGAGGAGCCATGCTCCCCAGAATGGTGTATGGATTGTGTGTGGAACAACTGACTGGGTGTGCCTCTGTTCCACCATCCTCACCCTCCTGAGCCCACTGTGGTCCAACTGCTGTGCTTTCTTCACAACCTCTGAGGTAGTGGTGGTGGCTCTGGTGCTCCCTGGATGGGGGAGGTTCCTTCCTACCATCCAGTGTGGCCTGGGGAAGGTTCCTCTACTACTGTCCATTGTGGCCTGAAGACGGCAACTTCCTCCTCAGGGCAGAGAGTTGTTCGCAAATAGGGCAGCATCTCAGCCTCCAGAAAGACTCCCAGAAGACTGCTGCCCCACAGCCATTACATTGCACTACTCCCACATTTTTTTGTGTGTGTTTGTGTGTGTTATTGGTTTGTAATATAGAAATATATATATATTTATATTATACGCGTATGCTATATTTTCAGTGCAGTGTGCTAGAGAGGATATGACAGTGATATGCACCTTGCACTCTTGAGAAATGATGTCAGAACCCCAGGTATAAAGGAACTATTTCCAGGGGTGGGTGGGGTGAGAGGTGGGAAGGGGTTGGGCCTAAACTGTACCTCACAAAACAATCAGCTAAAAGCTCTGACCCACTGCTGCAATGAGTGCCTTCCTGTCAGCAAGATGCCCTACACAACAATTTGACAGAGAAAATACCCTTCTAATGAAACAGAGAAAAATCCACACATCCAAGTTAGACACAGGTAAACCTCCCCAGCCCCAAAACAGGCCTGGTGGTTTGTGCTCTGAAAGCTGTCAGCCCCAAAATAAGTCAGCTGTGCTTTAAACTCTTCCTGCACTGAAAATGTTAAGAATTGTAACAAACAAACGTAAACCTAGATCCACCTCCCTCTGTTGCTAGAAAGACTGTCTTTTCCTGTTTCACACTGCAGGTTTTTCTATGACCACTCCTTAATCACAGTAACTTTGTTAAAAATAGTTTAACTATCACAAACCCCTACGCACCAGTAAATTATTTAAAAATAGTTTCTGTCCCAAAATCCTAGTAGTCAATCCAGCCACCCCCCAAGGGACAATCAAAATGCAGTATTCAAACACTTATGAAGTTACTTCCAAGATAAGCAGAGTTTGTAAGTTTCTTTTTCAACTCCTCAGCCACCTGTAATTCATTTAAAAATAGTTTAACTGTCAGAAAATCCTAGTAGACAATCTAGCTACCTCCAAGGACCTACCCAAATGCAGTATTTAAATCCTTCTGAAGTTACTAACAAGATAAACAGAGTTTGCAAGCCCCTTCTTGGTTAAACACTAAATAAATATGCGAATAAAAAGCAATTACCAAGGGTAGTTAGTTTCAGCTCCCACAGAATTAAGCAAAAGTGCACATTTGTTGCAGATATCAAGTGCAAGATAGAATTTCTCACACAGCTCGCAGTTGAATAAAGAAGTAGTGTCCTTCCAGCTCCAGAAAATGTGCCATCGGTCATAACTCTCACCCCATTCTCCTATTCCTCACCTTCTTTCCACATGTGATGCGGTGAGAGTTAGGGCCAACGACCTCAATGTGCACCCCGATTCCATTTGGGGGGTGGGCTGGAGGAGTGCAGAGGGGGGTTCAACCCTAACATCAAATTTCCTTGCTTTTGTCACTGTGGAACAACCCTAACTGATGCATTAAACAGATTTTTTTGCCTGTAAAATATACATATATATATTATAGTTAGGGTTGAGTACCCCATTTAAGGTTAAAGTGTGAAACTTTACAGCTTAATATGTTTGCCGCTGTATGATGGATTTGCCTGAAATTTGGTAGGCTTAGAGCAGTACCATAGATCTCTGGATTTGCCAAGTTTTATAATGGTTGGATGTATGGTTGCAGAACTATAAAACACAATAGAAAGTCACATTTACGCTTCTTTGCGCATTCTTTGCTCGCACCTACAGGTTGTACAGTTTGCATGACTGGTCCGAAAACTTCAGGGAACATGTGGCCAAGGTCCCCAAATGTGCCTTTCAAAGATTTCATGAAAAAATATTAAATGGTTAAAAAGTTATTCGAAAAACAAATTTCCCATTATAGTCAATGGGAAAAGTTAACAAAAAGTTCGACTGTGTCACAAATGCAGTTTTTAGTGTCGCAGATTACCCCTGTAGTGTCGTGAGTCAGCCATTTCTTTCAGTTACTGGTCACAGAAATGCTTGGCATTTAAATTTGGGAACCTCTAGGGACACAATTCTTTTTGTGTTCACCTAGTCGAGCCCCGAGGATGCTAGCCATGTCTTTTTTGGGGGGGTTAAACACCCCAGAAATATGTTTTTTAAATTTTTGTAAACTGTAGTGTCGCACTTGTGATGCTTTCGTGATTTGTTTTGGGAAAGTGTCGTAATTTGCGACACTACTTTGCGACACTATGCCCAAAATAATAGGAAATCTTTGCCACCCTGTTGCAAAAGAACAGTTTGGTCTTTTGGGCTGAAATTTGAAAGGAAGAAAGTCAATATTCCACAGATGTGCCGTTTGGTGGTTTGGTTACAAAATATTAGAGTTAAGGTACTCCAAAGTTATGGTACTCCAAAGTTGACTATTTTTCCCATAGACTAACATTACGGCGTCCGCCGCACCATTCGGGGCCCGTATCTTGGAAACGCTTCGAGATATGGACTTTTCATCAGAAAAATGCTTAGCCCCCCCCAGTAGGGGGCTAAGCACAAAACTAGCCAGGAAAGTCATAAATTATATGAAATTTAAATTTTTTTTCTACGTCGTACGGTTCCTGAGATATAAGCAATTTAGTATTCCAAGTGCCCATTTTGTGCTCCAAGGCCCATTAGTATGCATACATTCTTTGTATTCACTGTGTTTCTCAATGCAGCTTTTGGGGAAAAAAGGGTGTGCTCTTCCATTACTGTTACAGTTAGCATTTCCACTTGCGTTTCCGTAACCGTTTGCGTTAGCGTTCCTGTCCACGCCACCGTGTGCATTACCCTTTGTGTTTTCATTTGTGCTTGCATTTGCGTTACTGTTACAATCTGCGTTTCCATTACTGTTTCTGTTTTAGTTTCATTTTGCGTCACCGTGTGCATTACCATTTGTGTATGCCTACGTACTTCCGTTTGCATTTGTGTTTCCTTTGGCGTCATCGTTGGTGTTACCATTAGCATTTGCATTTCCAATTGTGGTACTGTGACCATGTGCATTACCATTTGCATTTCTGTACACGCTTGCATTTGCGTTTTTTCCATTTGCATTACTGTTCACTTTGGCATCATCGTTGCTGTTACTGTAACTTTTTGCATTTCCAATTGTGTTACCATTACTGTTTGGGTGTTCATCACCGTTTGCATTTCTGTTGGCCTTAGCGTTTGCGTTTTCGGTTGCATTTCTGTTGTCGATTGTAACTGTTTCCTTCTGCGGTGCCGTTGCTTTTACCATTTGCATTTCTGTTTGCGTTTGTGTTACCATTTGCATTTTTCTTACCGTTTGCATTTCCATTGGCATTAGCATTTAGGTTCCTGTTTTTGTTACTGTTTGTGTTTCTGTTGCTGTTAGCGTTGTGTGTGTGTATATATATATATATATATATATATATATATAGGTGTATATATAAATATAAATATAAATATATATATATATATATATATATATATATTCATTGCAAAAACTCCTTTAATGCGTCACTTAGGGTTGATAGCACAGTGACAATAGTATGGAAAAGTGATGTTAGGGTTGCACGCCTACCACCCCACCCCACCCTCCTCTCACTAACAGACCTCTCCTTGACTACCGTGCCCCTATTTACTCCCTCACCTCTTCTAAACTACTTACCAGACTTACCACAACCTGTAACATTATCTGCAGATTCGACCAAATGGCTCCGTATACCACCCATCACTGTTTCCTTTATCAGTCACTGGGATGGCTCCTCCTTCAGGCACACTGGAACTACTCTCTAGGATGTATCTAAGATAAAGCCATTAGAGATGGTGTCATATTCCCTTCCTCCTCCTTAACAAGAGACACTGCCTGCGCACCCTAAGAAGCTCTAGTGTCCCTCCACTGGAAGTCCCCAGAATATCAGCAAATCAGGGAGGAAGAGCCTTCTCCATTGTAGCACCCAAATTATGGAATTACCTCCCTGTCTCCCACCACTCCATCGACTTGCACTCTTCTTTTTGTACTCACTATGAAGCCTCTTTAGAGGCAGCAGCAAAATGCACTTGCCCCCCTTGGGTGACTCTGTCAGTATGACTGTTGTTTTTTGTATTACTACTCATTCACTGCCTAATTGAAACAATTCATTATGTAAATGTGCCTCATCATTATCTGTAACTGTATTCAAACCAGTACCCTACCGTACCTGTCCTATCTGACTGAAATTGTAATGTTTGACAATCCTATTGTATGTGCCATCTGTATGGCTCAGGCTGTGCCTGAAAAAGGTCCATTTGACCAGTGCGCCTATCTGGTAAACAAATAAATATATTATATATTATAGGGGTGTGGTCGTGCCCCTATAGTTACAGTTGAGTATGCACTTTAATGTTAAACCTCAATTTTTGCGCATTAATAACTTTGCAACCGTTCAACGGATTTGCTCATAATTTGGAATGCGTGGTCTTGTATGGTAGATCTCTTGATTTATCAAGTTGTGTTTCAGCCAAACATATGGTTTTTGCGCAGTGAAGCGCTGAAAAACAAATTATTTTGCCACTTTTGAAGTGTTTTTTGCCCATGACAGTGCAACCACATCATGTGGTCTTTTGGTCTGAAATTTAGAACATAGAAAGAGTTTGGGTCAAAGAACAATCCAGCATTGGTTTGCTTAAAAAATATGAATCCGTTCCAAAGTTATTTAATTTTTAATGTTTGAGTTCTGAACATGCTCAGTTCACTCGAAGATTTATATGTATATTTTTTGGACTAGAATTGAGCTCACAGTCAAGGATTTTGTCAGCTCATGGACAAGGATTTAAAAAAATCCTAGTCTGTCAGAAAAATTCCTTGTCTGCGAGCTGCCATCTTGTTTTCTTTTTTCCCTCCAAACAAAATGTTGTAGCTTTCTCCACAGGTGACTTTGTGGTCTAATGAAGAATGGGTTTTGTTCAGGGTGATGCCCTCTACAAACCCATACCTTTGGTTTGCTTCATTTTGTCCCAAAAATAGCCCTTTAAAATTTAAAACTTTTTTGACCACGACTCGCTTACAATCCTAGTCCGAGAGAGTTCAAAATCCTAGTCCATGAGCTGATCCTCTTTTGCGAGGCTGCAAAATCTTTGTCCATCACTTTGTGACCAGATAGTCCTTCTCATGAATGAGGATTATGCTGATGGTCAAGGATTTTGCTGCCTCGCGAAAGAGGATTGGCTCTTGGACTAGGATTTTGTCAGCTTGCGAAAGAGGATTGGGTTCTTGAATCCTCTTTTACAAGCTGACAAAATCCTAGTCCAAGAGCTGTCAAAATCCTAGTCCATGAGCTGATACTCTTTCATGAGGCAGCAAAATCCTTGACTGTCACTCTGTGACCAGATGCCCTTCTCGCGGACAAGGATCGACTCACGGTCAAGGATTTTGCTACCTCGTGAAACAGGATCGACTGACGGACTAAGATTTTGTCAGCCTGTGAAAGGGGATTGGTTTTTTGACTCCTCTTTCATGAGTTGACAAAATCACAGTTCTCAAGCTGTCAAAATCCTAGTCTACCACCCGATCCTCTTTTGTGAGGTAACAAAATCCTTGACCGTCATTTAGGGATCAGATGACCAAAATCTGATGGTCAAGGAATTCTCATGGACAGCAATTTTGACAGCTCACTGACGGGGATTGATCTGATGGTTGGGGATTTTGCTGCCTCATGGACTAGGAATTTTTAAACTTTTAAAAACTTTCCCACTGCATTGTAATGTAACGGTTTGGTCTTTTGACTTGCAATTTTCAGGGTATTAAGGGGATGCCCTAGAGATGTGAACTATGCTATTTAGGTGTTGGAAAGTGAAGTGGTTCCATAGATGTGCATCACGAAGTTGAGATTTTTCCCATAGGATAACATTACAGTAGCCGTCAGTCCTTTCGGCGCCCGTATCTTGAAAATGGTTCGAGATATGAATTTTTCATCGCAAAAATTCTTAGTCCCATACAGAAGTAGGTAGGAAAGCCATGAATACCATCAATTTTTAATTTTTTTTCTACTTTGTACAGTTACTGAGATATTTGGAAAATAGTATTCGAATTGCTCATTTTCGGGTCTGTGGGCCAGTATTAGCCCTCAAAGCTAGCACCCACAGTGCTTTTCAATGTCCGTATCTCGTAAATGATGCGAGATGCAGATTCATTCAATTTATGTCATGTGGACATCTCACTGTCATAATTACAACGAAACTTGAATTGTTTTTCCTAGCAGCTACGGCTCCCGAGATATTGGCAAATTAGTGTTACAAGGGTTCCTTGCCCTATAGGGCTACCGTATGGCTCTGTAGCCATGTGTAAGTGGGAGCACAGGGCCCAGAGGGCCCTGTGCTCCCACAGATGCATATTGTTATGCACAAATGGGCAGCTTGATGGGAGCACAGGGCACTCCACCAACACATGCTATTTACTACTTATATTACACTTTTTCAAAAAGTAAGGAAATTCATTGCAAATAAACTTCATTTAATGCATCAGTTAGGGTTAAAGTGACAAAAGTGGGGAAATGAGATGTTAGGGTTGAGCCCCTAACCCCTCCACCACCACCCCATCCTCCACAGACTGACAGACACCAGGGTGTGCCATGGGGTCATGAGGCCTAACTCTCACCCCATTCTCCTTTACTGTACCATGTCAACCCGTTTACACATGGTATGGGGTGAGAATTGGGCCTTGAGACCCCATGGCATACCTCAGTGTCTGTCGGTCTGTGGAGGATGGGGTGGTGGGGAGGTTAGGGACTCAACTTTAACGTCTCATTTCCCCACTTTTGTCACTTTAACTGATGCATTAAACTAAGTTTTGCAATGAATATATATATATCTATATGTATATCTGTATGTGTGTGTTTTAAATCATGTCCTGAACTTCTGGGCAGTATTACTGTGTCTGTGTGGTTGCGTAAATTGTTTAAATCAATTTTTAAATAATTGTACTGCTGTTTTTGGATGTGGGGCAGACATTTGTAAGAGGGTTTTCTTTTAGCCCTGGCCTTACATTCCCCACAATGCACCACCAGACTGTGATGCTCATCCGCTATGTGCTTTCATTCAGTTTGATTTCTGTATTGAGAGAGAACTGTGTTGCCTTTTGTTCAGGCTTCCTTTCTCTAGTGCTTGTGGTAAGTTCTTTTACCCCTTTAAAGCAACGACTTTCATTTAATGCAATTTAGAAGCTCAACAGCAGTTTTTTATGGGCTTTTTCTTAGTCTGGGGAGTATTTGTGCAAACTGTGTTTAATTTACTGTCTTTTGTCAACTGATGGACTTCTGTGCTGCTAACTTCCCTTCCACATATTGCCAGCTATATTAATCCCTTTGTTCCTTGACAGTGAAGTGCCACTCAGCAGTTCAATGGCTGACATTTTGCTAAATTTACAGAACTTTTAGATTTCAGTATGTATAGTAAATGGAACAATCTACGGTGGCATTGCTCCCAGTGACTGCTTTTGTGATGTGGGAAGACAAAGAAATTGGAAATCCCTAGGAAATATAATCTAGAAGAAGACATTGGAAGATTGAAGTTATAGGAACATGTCAAACTGATCTGTGATCCCTTGCTTGCAAGGCTTATAAAACTGTGTTTCATCCACTTACTGTGTAATGTCCATGTGACTGTGCATGCTGGAAATTTAAGATCTGTATCATTCCCCCCACAACTATCAGTTCTTTGCTTTGCTTAGAGTGTTTATCAGACATCGTACTTGTTTCAAATTCTAGTGCATTTTTTTCACCTCAGACAAGTCATATGTGTATCTGCAGTGTCGGTGTTTAAATATGGTTTTTATTATTGCCCCTTCCCCAATCTGACAGCACTGCTTTGTTTCTACTCCATGAGAGCTAACCAGATGCTCTGCAAAAGTCACAACATTTTTGGAATGCCAGAGTGCCAATTCAGTCATTGCATACAATTAACAAGCATTTGTCAATGCCGAATGTTGTCATGCTGGCATTGGCAGTGGGAGTGGTGTAGCTAGTGACGCATAGTGTTGTGATTTTTGTGAATGTGTCTTAAAAGGTGATTTTGCACAGCGAGCACGCCATTGTGTGCCACAGCTGCGGAAACACGTTTTGGGCAGGCTGTGAAAAATGGCAGCTGGACTGTTGATAAGGAGATGTGCACAAATGCCAGTGGTGAAAATGTGGCATGAAAATATTGCAGATTGATGAAGTTACAAGGGTGCGTGGAAACTATGCAATGCATGCTTGCAACACAGTCATTGTATGGAGTTTCGGCAGCAAATTTTCAACATAGGCATTTTAGGACCTCTGCTCATGAATAGTGTCACCGTCATTTCCTCAAACTGTCCCAAAAACTGATTTCGCACAGAGGCCGTGCTATTCTGTGCCGGGTGTGCGAAAACACATTTCAGGCAGCTGCAGTGTTCTTAAGAAGGTATGAAAAAATGCCAATGATGAACAGCTGGAGTGAAAGTATTACAAATTCACAAAGTCATGAGCGTGTGTGCAAACTGTGCAACACACGCTCATAAAACACTCATTTTATTGACTTTCATTCCCAAATTTTAAACATAGGCATTTTAGGGCATCTGCTCATGAATAGTGTCACTGTCATTTTCATCATGTGTCTCAAACACGGACTTTCCACAGTGACCACGCTATTCTGATCCAGAACTGCGAAAACAGATTTTGGTCAGGATGTGAAAAAATGACAGCTGTACTGTTCAATAGGAGGTGCAGAACAGTGGCACTGTAGAAAATCTGGAGCGAGAATATTAGAAGTTTGCGAACGTGCAAGCGTGCGTGCAAACTGTGTAATGCACGCTTGTAACACAGTCATTTTATGGAGTATTGTCACCAAATTTTCAACACAGGTATTTTAGGATGTCTGCTCATGAACAGTGTCACTGTCATTTTCGTAATGTGTCCCGAACACTGATTTCACACAGCGAACACGCTATTCTGAGTTGAAAGTGCAAAAACACATTTCAGCAAAGATGTGAAAAATGACAGTTGCACAGTTCACAAGAAGGTGTAGTAAAATGCCAAATTTGAGAGTCTGGCATGAAAATATTGTGAATGCGCTAACTTACGAGCGTGCGTTGCACAGTTGCTATGCACCTTGTAAAACAGTCATTTTATGGAGTATTGTCATCAAATTTTCAACACAGGCATTTTAGGACCTCTACTCATGAACAGTATCACTGTCATTTTTGTAATGTGTTCCAAACACTGATTTCTCACAGTGACCGCGCTATTCTGCACCGGAAGTGCGAAAACACATTTCAGCAAGGATGTGAAAAATGACAGCTATATGGTTCACAAGAAGGTGTGGTAAAATGCCAATGTTGAGAATGTGGTGTGAAAATATTGCAAATGCGCTAACATTTGAGCGTGCGTTGCGCAGTTGCTACGCACGCTTATAAAGCAGTCATTTTATGGAGTATTGTCACCAAATTTTCAATGCAGGCATTTTAGAATTCTGCTCATGAACAGTGTCACTGTCATTTTTGTAATGTGTCCTTAACACTAATTTCAAGACAATACTGCGGTTATTCTGGCGCCGGAAGTGTGAAAACACATTTGCGGCAGGATGTGAAAAATAACAGTTATGCGGTTCAAAAGAAGGTGTGGTAAATGCCAATGTTGAGAATCTGGCATGAAAATAGTGTGAATGCACTAGCGTACGAGCATCGTTACGCGGTTATTACACGCTAAATAAAACAGTCATTTTGAGATTTTCCCCATTAACCTGCAACAACTTTTGAGGCCCCTCTCATGAACAGTGGCACTGTCATTTCATTACTGGGTCCTGAAGGTGATTCCACGCAGTGACTGCGAAATCACCTTCGGGACGAACTCTTCATGACAGTGCAAGAATTCATGAGAAGGGGTCCCAAAAACCCCATGTTGAAAATTTGGGGCTAAAATTCACAAAAATGCCAGAGATATGCATTAAAGTTGAAAAATCCCTATTCATTCCATTATACAGCTTACCAGCATTTCTTCAGTTCGCAGTCAACTTTGAAGAGTGCAGGCGTGTTCCCGTCCACAGAAGATCGTCGCTGGACTCCACAGGTAAGTATGGGGTGAGGGGAATGAGGGAGACAGGGTGCTGGGTGGGTGGGTGCGGGTGGGGGAGGGGCATCGAGACTATGGGGACCGTTTTTGTTTACAGGGGAAAAAGTGGAAAACCCATCGGGGACAGTTTTTTCTTTGCAGGGGATTTGGCACGCTGGGGTGGGCTCCCAGCGTGCCACCTAACTATTTGGGGGGTGTCTGTAGCCAACGGGGATTGGGCACCCTCATCGCACATAACACGGAGGGGCAGGAGGAAGAATGCCGATGGGGATTGGGCACCCCATCGGCACACAAAGAAAGGGGAGTGCATGGGGATTGTGCACCCCCTCAGCATTCAACAATTGGTTTATGCCGATGGGGAGTGGGCTCCCCCATCGGCACACAAAGAAAGTGGGGGGCTTACTGACAGGGGGATTGGGCACCCCCGAAGTCAGCACTACTTAGGCAGCCACCCGCTTGCCGACCATGCACATAATGGCGGCGAGCACGGCAAGAAAAGGACCGCTGCATATGATGAACTTTGCTTGGATTGCAGTGGACCTTTTCTTAGATGTGCTCGCCACATTATGTATGCATGATGTGGCGCCGGCATGCAGGCTGATTGGGGAATGCGGGACGCACCTACTGGTGCGTGCCCTGCATTCGCCCAACAGCGACCGCACCTCTAAAGCTGCACTGTCCCAGAGGAGGGCAACTAAAATGGTGCAGAGTCTGCAGAAAAAACCATATGAAGAGAGACTGAGAGAGCTTAATATGTATACTCTTGATGAAAGGAGGGACAGGGGGGACATGATAGAAACTTTCATGTACCTCAAGGGAAACAACAAAGTCCAGGAGGGTAGCATCTTTCAGAAAAAGAGATGTGTAAGAACAAGGGGGCACAATTTAAAGATAGAGGGGGGACAGCTCAGGGGTAATGTGAGGAATTTATTTTCACGGAGAGAGTGGTGGATACATGGAACCGCCTTCCAGAGGAGGTCATTGGGTCTAAAACAGTGGGGGAATTCAAACATGCATGGGACAAACATAAGGCAATTATAGTGGGAGTTGCAGGAAGTAGGCTGTTGGTTAACTAGAATCTGCAGCTTATCCAGTAGGTAGGGAAATGGGCAGACTGGGTGGGCCAAGTGGTCCTTATCTGCCGTCAAAGTCTATGTTTCTATGATGTTGGCTGCGCTAGCGCGCCAACATAAAAACAGCACAGTAACAATCTCTCAGTCATTGATGCATCTACATGACCAGTGTCCAGTTTTGCCCGTGCCTTTGCTGATGTGAGCTTATGTCAGTTAGTCAGCCAGTTAGCACGCCTTAAAGGATACCTAAACTGATTTTTCAGTGTAGGCTGTCATTTTCTTACCTTACCTTCAGATTCCCCACACCTTCCTGATTTGATGGAGGGGTCATACATGTATTTCCACGCAGTGGGCATGGAGAAACGCTAATTTTAAAACCAGAGCAATGTACTCATTTTTTATTTATTCACTGTGCTCGCCTCTGACTGCCACACACCTAGTGATGACGTAATGGGAGGGACCTATTCAAGGCATGGAGCTGAAGTGGTCATGGTGTGCCTAAAAAATAAAGTTATTGTGTCCTGACTGGGCCTGTGTTTGCTTTACTGTTCTAATTTGCTTCAGTCCTGTCTGGCCATTACATGCTACATCTATAAATTGACCAATAATCATACATTATTCTCCACAGTGATCCTCGCATTATAGTGACATCAGTGAAGTGACTAACCTACGCTAATTTTGTTCTTTTTGTGAATACTTCTTTCTGTGTAAGTGCACATAGTTAATATTCATTGATTAGTGTCTGACATTCCAGTATACTGCAACTTTTGGCTGTTAATGGCAGTAATATTTTCAAGCTCCTAATGACATGGTTGTGTGTTGTGTGTAGCGTGGGTGGATCAGCTGATCCAGCTGTCAGAAACATTAAATGCTGCAAAAACAGAGCTGTCATATCTCAGTCCACATAATACAGACATGCTAATGTCAGTTTAATGTTATATGTCTTGAAGGACTGCATTTTTTTTACTTATAAGTATTCACAGTTTGTCAATGCACTGCTGGTGTAATAAAAATCTTTCTTACAAACTGATGAGTAAATATTGTTGTCTCATTGGTGATGATAACATGGTGACTATCTGGAATAAATAAAATTATGTCAAAACATTTTTCTGTGTAATGGTGTCATTTTTCCTATTTAGTTATTTTACATAACTGTATTTTTTCTATTGTATATATTTATTTATATGTGTCCGCGGTTACTGTAATAGATGGACATTGCTGTCATGTGACCTACACAGTTTAGGAGGGAATTCAGTCTTGTTTCAGGACTGTGAGAAGCTGTTGATATCTGTGAAGAATCCTGTATAATGTTTAGTCTATGAAATATTAGGGTGTGTCCATATTTAGTACTGATCAGTACTGGGTCTAATAACTGAAACTGTGTATTGTAATCATATCTGTAGTCCGCTGTGGCTGTCTTTGTTTATTATTCTGTTATGCCCTACTGTGTGGTGTACGGCTGTAAGAATGCGAGTCGTAAGTGATGCGGACTTCATTTTTTTCATTTCCCACGTGATCCAGTGGTATGTAATGCCTGGATTCACTTTTGTAAGAGACAGAATTTTGTGCCCTCACAATACAGCCGAATATGTTCTGTACATTTCGAGAGGTCAGCGTATGAGAGACACCCAGAGACCATGGCACAACTTGGATGGACTGATGCACAGCCTAGGCTAAAACCATGTGCTGTGCCATCTATCTTTTCCCTCACTGTGTCACTTGTTACTGAGCAGTCATCCAAGAAAAGGGGTGCCTATCACAAGAGGGGAAGAATGAGGGTAAGTTCATATTTATGTCCCATCAGTAATTCTAATATGTAAAACTTATATTGCTGTTCAAGTTTTCTACTTATACAGTATGTGTTCAAAAATTCTGTTTGTCAACACTTGTGAGAACTAAGGGGTTATGCCAGTGGGACATGGTAGGAAGGGGGTGCCTAGCAGTGACGTTTTGGAAATTATAAAGAGTCAGGTTGGTCCAATAAATAGGGCAAAGGGAACAGTGAAAGGCTGGTGCAAGGGAAGGATAGGGATGCTGTGGGTTGGATGGCCAAGGCCAAGAAGGAGAGGTTACCTGTACATATGACACTCAGATTGGGGGGGGGTCGAAGACTCAATAGCCCGGATGGAGTGTGTGTCCATGAACCAGGATGAATGAGGGAATGGAAGGATTGAAAAATCTTGGGGTGAACTAGGGGGCAATGGGAAGGTTACAGTGCTCCTGTTGGGGGACTCCATGATTAGGGGTATACAGTGAGAGGGGCAAGAAGAGGGTAAAACCTGTCCAGGAAGGATCAAATGTTTCCCATGTCTGACAGTGCATAATACCAAGCATATGGTATATTCACAGGTGAAGGAATGTGTTGGTTCCATTGACATTCTGGTGCACCTTGCCAAACATGATATACAGTTACATTGTGGACTAGAGATACAGGCAAGTTTACCACATTAGCTAAGGTGAGGACGGAGCAGAAGTTGACTATGGGAATCTGGGGAGTGGAAAAATGGTTCTGTTGATATATTGTTGAAAACAGGAAAGTGAGGGGCAGATTAGCAGGATTAGGACAAGGGAGAGGTGGGTAGAGGTTGCAGGGGAGCAGGTAGAGGTAGTAAATGAGTACTTTTAAATCAGTTTTCACTAGGGAGGATGGGGGGACTGCATGGGGGGGTGGATGACCTGTAGGATTCAAGGTGCGGCCCAACCAGGCAGCTATACAGAGGCAGAATAACTTCCCTACTTCTTCAGGTTATCCTCCTAGCGATGCACACCACCAGCCTACTGGCCTTGGCCGTTGCCATCCTACTGTTCTCATAGTTGTTCATTGTAACATCCACCACCATCCCAGGTCCCTATCCCTGTTTGAGACTTGTAATGTATCTCCTCCAAGGGTATAAACATGGCCTGTGTTTCTAGCCCTCATGTGAAGAACCCTGCACTTGTCCTTAAGCTGAATGGCAACCATAACATGAGGGGGCAGTCTTAAGTTGCAGGGTGTGAGGTTTAGGATGGAGGTCTTGAAGCACTTCTTCCTCACAGAGAGGGTGGTGAACACTTGGAATGCACTGGCGGAACCGGTGATTTCATTGAAGACAGTGGGCAGGTTTAAAAGAGGCTGGGACAGGCATAGGGAGAAATTGCACTCCTTCATAGTATCCAGAGTAGGGCAGCGGATATGATTATGGGCATGTGTGAAAGGAACTATGAGGAGAGGCTTGAGGAGCGCAACATGTACTCTGTAGAGGATGGTAGAGGAGGGACAAGTGGGACATGATACAGATCTGGAAATACATAAGGTGATAAATATGATAGGCTAAGACAGGGTATTCTGAAAGAACGGGGTGGGGGCAACCAGGGGACACTGGTGGAAGCTAGAGGTGGTGAGACTCAAGGGAGATAGCATGATGCATTACTTCACTGAGAGGGTGGTTGAACCATAGAATGCACTGCATGTGTGGCTAGTGGGTGTAGATACTGGGGAGGTGTTCAAGAGGGCTTTGGACAAGTGTAGGCGGAGTGTGAAGCTGAGTAACTGAAATGCAGGGCGGACAAGTAGGTCAGTGGGTAGTGGGGGTCCAAGAGGGAGGTTGGTGGGGACAGCAGTAACAGTGTGGATTATGGGTTTTGAAAATCTAGCATACTTGAAAGACCATGACGCATGATCTATTGGCATTGTTACATTCGAACATATGATCATATGTAGAAGCCAGTAGAAGAAGGACATTTGGTCTATCAAGTCTGCTTGTACTGCAGTGTCCACGGCTTGACCTAATATCCATACCCCCTTCCCCTATGCCTATGTTTCTAAGTTTCTATGTTTCTATGTTTCAAGCAGGAATACAAAAGACTGTGTGGTGATCAGGACAAGGTGACAGTGGGGGTGGCACAGATGCAGAAGACCAAACATTGAGGATGTTTGGAGAAGGAATACAGAGATATTTTAATGCTGGGAGCTCAGATGTGGGCAGGCCTCTAACAGATGAGGCAAAGTATGAGAATGAGGAAGTGGAAGCGCAGTCCATGTGTATAAAGAACAACAAGACTACGGATGGAGATGGAGCAATGTGTGAATTAGGGTAAAAAAGGGTTCAGTATGGCTGCGAACACAGATGGAGAAACAGAGACAGTAGGAGGGAACATTGAGCCATAGGAAGAAGGACAGTTGGAAGGGGGGAGACAGGGAGGTGAACAAGGGATGTGCCTTGGTCTTGGGGGATGAGATGAGATGGAAAGAGTGTTCAGGTGGGAAAGCAAAGGGGAGAGACACAGTAGAATTTTGTTGGAAATCATGCCAGGAATTGAAGCGGAAAGGGTGGGGCAGTCCCTGATAAGGTATGCAAGCAGGGATTGGAAAAGGTCAGGGTCAATGCAGGGAGTGCCGGATTATGCACCTGGGGGCAAGAAATCAGGGCCATGGTATACCCTGGGGGTTGGGACACACTACAAGTGTTAGAGGGAGAGAGGGACTTGGGGCATGGGTGGAAGCTGGAGAGAGGGGAGGGTTGGGGGGATAGGAAGAGGTGTTACTTCACGGAGAGGGTGTGGGAACAATGGAAATGCACTGCCCAAAAGGACTGGTGGAGGCAAATACTGTGGAGGGGTTTAAGATGGGCAGTGACAGGTATAGGGGGAAGGTGAAGCTGAACAAGTCCATTACAAGTGGAACATCTTGTACTGGGGTCAGAGAAACCCGTGGTGTGTGGACAGCAACATCTGCGCCCAGTATGGGTCCTGACTATCGAGCAGACAGGAAAGACCAATATGCATCCTCTGCTGTCACTTTATTGTGTTAGCATGTTAGTAAGATGGTGTAGGGACACTTGTGGCCATGATCTCCGATCTGAGAATGGAAAATTCGGGAGTGATATAAGAAGACACTTTTCACATACAAAGTGGTGTGTGGGTGGAATGCATTACATGCCTAACTGCTATTATGTAGAACACAGTGCTTACAGTCACGAAAGACCGTTAGGCCTCCTCTGCTGGCTTTTTAGTATGTCAGTATGTATATGGTACGAGGTACTGTAGCGGGAGGTTAGGTAAGGGCAGCAGCTGTAGCATAATGATAACCCGCACACTGTAGCAGATGTTAGGAATAATAAAGCCTTTATCTGTTGTATTTGTATGTTCATTTGTGTATGACAGTACATAGTAAAATATTCGTAATGCCAGTAATAATGTGATTTTTTTTGTTTGTTTGGATGTCAGATTGTTAATGCAGCACTGGAGACTGTACATCGATCTAGAATTCAAAAGACAGTGGAAACATCAGTTGAGGTTGACACTGGTGATGGGTCTAGTTGTTTGGATCAAAAAAACTATAGGGAAGACACAGTTGAATCCACACATGTCGATGCATGTATGATCACAGATTATGCAGCGATGGTTCAGCCAGAATGTGACTACGTGACCGATGTCTCTTTTTGCGATAGCAACACATCATGCCAAGTGAGTTTCTCTGAAACACCTTCACAGAAGACGTCAAGAAGTGTCAAGTGTCAGGTGAACTTAAAGCCATGTCAGAGGACATGTCGGATCCAGATGTCATCAGAAGACTTGAAAAAACAAGTCACTGTACATTCAGTAGCAACACAGTGCAGGCTGCTGGATGACAGTGAACCAAAGCAACTGACTTCATCCATGATGCCTCAAACTGGTTGAAGTATTTTAACTGGCAATGTTGTGCCTATAGTACTTTCTGGATCTGGTGAGTCTGACTGTGAAAGTACAGATATTGCGATTGATGATGTCAATGATCCAGATTATGAATTTCAATGTGGTATATGCCTTGTGGATACAAGTCAAACCATAGCTAGGTTAAAACAGCTTCCCATTGGTGTTCAATCTGCCCCTTCACATGATGAGCGATATTGTCTTGTGTCAGAGTCCAAACTGTCCAAGTTGTTCTCACCCTGTTTGCAATGTCAAGGACAAACTGATAGCTATATTGTCAGAACAGTGGGGACCATGATTGTTGCAGTGAGCAAGTGTGTTGGAGGCCACACCCTCACATGGAATAGCCAAGAAATGGTGAAATCCATGCCTCATGGCAACGTGATGCTGTGCTCTGCAATGTTCTGCAGTGGATTAACTCCAGTCAAGGCACTGAGACTCTTTCGCTCTCTAAACATTCCTGTTGTCTCACAGGTCACGTACCACAAAATTCAAAAAAGTTACATCATACCAGCAGTGCATTGGGTTTGGCACACACAGCAGGGAGACAAGTTCTCAAAACTTTATGGTGAAGACATTGTTCTTGGTGGTGATGCACGTTGTGATTCTCCTGGGCACTGCGCAAGGTATGGTCTATATACTTTCATGGACTTACAGCAAAAAAAATTATACATCTTCAACTAATCCAGGTAATTTTGACTGGATTTTCAATTGATTTTTTTGTGATGTAGATTTCCCTTTTATTGTAAAAGGGTCTCAGAAATGCTGCAATCTGATTGGCTGTTTGGATTCCAACAGCCTTATATTAATCCATGTTATACTGTAATGTACAACCTCATCACCATGTAACATTGATTCTTCCTGTCATCATTCCATCCTCTATCACTGATGAATGACTGGAATGCTGCATTCTGATTTATATCCCTTCAACAATGTTGTTCTGCTGCACTAGCCACGTTAGCTACTTTGTTATGCTTTACTAGCTACATACCTAGTGCTGCATAACGACTTACAATGGGATCACAGGACACTTTCCATCCACCTTTTTAGTGGAACTCCATGCTTCCCCGTGACAGAGTCATGCCGCAAAAAATCACCCATGCACCAAAAATGGATCGTAGCCAGTGACCTTTCTCCCCTAGCACAGTCAAGTAGGGAAGTGTGTGTTGTTATTCATTAAGTATGTGCCACACCCGCACACACACACACACACACACACACACGCACACACACACACACACACACACACACACACACACACACAGAAGTGCAGCGCTTATACATACGGACAGCCCAACAACGCATAAAATGTAAATTGCAACACTGTGGCTCCTGACAGTGTGGGTGTTGAGCTGACAATTTCTGGAATTTAGTGCGGCAACTAGAAGCAGCATTGGTGTTCCTTCTGCTGTGCAGTATTACTCTGTCTCTGTTCTACCACATTTTGTACTAATAATGTCACAGTTTTTTGTCCATTTCTGTCCACATCTGGCCCATGTTATAAGCGCAATGACCAACTCCAGAGTGTGCAGTTATTGGGGATTTATCAACACCCCAGGTGCTGTGAGGACACTCAGTCTGTGCTCTTGTGAGCCAGAAACACACCCATGGTGTTGATTATAGTTAATAGTTATGAGGGTGAGATTATCAGGGATTAACCACGGCTGGTGAACAAAGCACTCCAGCCTTGGTAAATCCCCTGATAACCCACACACCCTCTTGTGGCTTATTGTTTAATTATACAATGGCAAGAAAAAATCCTGGACTCGGACTGGTCAGTCTTGGGCTGGACCCGTGATGTTATCCCAGTACAACATCACTGGTCTAGTCTCAGCACTATGAACCTCTAGATGATTGTTTGCTTGATTGTTTGCATTTGCTTGATTGTTTGCATCTTCTCTTAAAAAACCAAAATATTTTTCCACACAAAAACATCTTTAAAATTATTTTTTATTCTGTATAACAACGAGCCATTGTATAATAGCAATAATGCCCTCCAGGGTGTGTGTCGTTTGAGATAACGTCATGCCTCAGGTATTGGATGCACTCAGCCTGCTGCCTCATGCACAACCACCTGTGGTGTGACGTTATCGCAACACGACACACACCCTGGAGGGCAATATTGCTTAAATAACCGCACATCCTGTCATTTGTTATTGCTTACGTAATGGTATAATAAAGTTTATAAAATGGGAAGGGAACACCTTGTTTCCACAGCAGTTTTTACCTGTGCATCAAATCTTTTTGATGCATGGTTAAAAACCAGATCAGAGAGTCCAGTGTGCCTTGCAAATAAACAACTGTGCCACTACAAGACTTGTATTTTGAAATGCCATCATTTCTCCTTGGTAACGCTGCAAATACAGGTAAGTACAAGAAATCATATTACTGATGTACTGGTATCCGTAGCTGTATCTGTTCCCCATGACTTGTTTCAGTTAGCCAGAGTTCCACCCTGACTCTGTTGAAAATGACAGTCATTCACTCATTCATACATCACTGGTTTTAATTGCATTACAGCTCATTGATCTTACCGTTGTAAATAACAGATTGTCAAATTCATTTTAGTCCTCCAAGGCCAAGAATTCGACTGCAATGGAATTGGAGGGTCTGTGTCGTGGCCTCGATTTCATCAAGGAGCAAGGTTGCAGGGTGTCACAGCTTGTCACTGATAGGCACGTGCAGGTGATGGCATTCATGAAGAGAGAACACCTGCACGTGAAACATTACCTCTATGTGTGGCATATGTCGAAGGGTACGTTTCTTTTTTGTTACAACAGTGGCCTAATTAGTACTTATTTTCTTTAAAGGTATTGCTCTGTGCAGAACTCTTACTTGTCACATACACATTTTTATTCTCTGAAAGGTGTTGGGAAGAAACTTGAAAAAATTGCCAAAAAAAAGATTGTGGGAACATCCACCAGTGGTCCAAATCAATAAGTATCCACATATTTTGGGTGGCATCAGATAACATGGATGACAGTGAAGTCACGGTACAGAAGTACAGAAGTTTCAACAGAGTTGGGGTGGAATTGCGGCTTCAGCTCCTTTTGTCTTTCCACCCCACCCATAGCCACCCCACATCATTCTCATTTAATTTTTTCTAGTACCCCCGCCCCTTGCTGATGGACTGCTGCCAGCCTCCCACCCATACTTGCAAACATTTAATTAATCAGCCTCTTCTTTTCAGCCCTACTAGGGATCCCGACAGAATTTCCAGCACCACTGCTGAAAGCGGCACTCAACGACTGCTGCGCCGACTCCTCTACCTGATTCTGGCCACCTCCCTAGAACTCTGCCCCGGATCCTGATATCAGGTATGAGTGCCTAACTCTCTGAGAGCTCCATACTTTGCAGCTGCATTCCAATTAGTGCGGCGCTGCTGCCAGTGTCCCGTGATTGGACAGGACCGCTTTTGCACCTCAGCCATTGGTGCGCTCATGGACTGCTGCCTAAACTGCCTTCTTCTGCCTCCCGAAGTACATCTGCTACTCAGGTTTTTTCTGTATATTGTTGTTTTGTCCACCCCGCCACCCCTTCCCAGGCCTCCTTTAAATATGCTCTCGCCCCTCCCACCTAGGGCTGCTTCACCTATTCATTACAGCACACCCAGCCTCATCCAATCCTTCTTGTCTAAGCTGATCTTCTATCCTGCTGTTATAATCTGATTTTTTTCTTCTCTCAGCTGAACTGTGTCTCCTTCCTATTCTTAACCATGGCTGCTTTAAACCTGAATTCCACATTGTTATTAGTGGTGATGATAGTGCTACACTGTCCCACTTCACATGAGGTTACCTCCTCTCAATCCACATGCCAGCCAATGCCAACTACCGCTCTGCATTACGCACTTGGTATGACCACGGGGATCCAACATACTGATTCCATGGCCCACTGCTCCCCATTCTGGCATACTGATTACCTTCTGAAGCTTCAAGTGTCTAGCCTTCCAGGGAACCTACAAGTATTAGCTGCTCTCTGCAATAAGGCAGGACAACCCCTGTAGCATAGCACCAAAGTGTGCAGACGCCTAACAAACAAGTGAGCCTTCAAAATTCTTAAAACCTCTCTCCTGAGATTTTTTTAATGCTACTTCTCCTCTCCAGAAATGTTCACTCTAACCCAGGATCACTTGGACCGTCTGCCCACCCCCAGAAAAGGACAACAGGGTCTCTCACATTGTTGTCAATCAATGTCTGTAGCCTCCTCAGCAAACTCGATAACCTCCAAACCTGGATTCAGCAACACAATCCTGACATCCTCTCTGTCGTCGAAACATGGCTTAACCCCAAGATCCCTGACTCTGCCGCTGCAATTTCCGGATACTCTATCTTCAGGCAGGACAGAATTTCAAAGCGGGGGCTGACTGTGCCATCTACCTGAGGGATACTCTCATGGGACACGTTATCCCTTTTCCTAACCCAGGATCCCCATTTCAGGTCCTCGCTATCAAAGTTCTCCTAGGGGCCCATAACAAAATTCTTACTATAGTCTCTGTATATATACCCCCAAGGGACCAGGTCAGTGGCTTCAATAACATCATGGAATACCTCAGGGGACTACGCCATAACACAGAGACCATAATTATGGGTGATTTTAACATCAGCTGGCTTGCACCTGAGGTCTGCACCTACAAGGATGCTGTCACAACACAACACTTCACACAGCTTGTCCCCACACCCATTAGATGCAACTATAGGACAGTGACCTACACCCTAATTGACTGGATACTGTCAAACTGCCCCGAAAGAATTGCTAAGGTGTCTGTTTTCCCTGACACCTTAAGTCACCACTCACCCATCATCTGCTCTTGAGCTAACAACTTCACCAAGCCCCCTCCTAAAATAATACACAACAGGGTACTCAAGCAGGGGCACTTACACCTGCTAAAATCTCATCTAAGCAGGCTGGATTGGTCAAAAATTGACTCTCTCAAGGACACAAACAAAGTCTTGGAACTGTTCATCAGCCACTTTACTGCAGCCTGTGATACCCATGCACCACATATAAAGAAGAAGGTCAAAGACACGTCTAACCTCTGGATAAAGTCTGAGCTTATAACACAGCTCAAACAAAGGGTCCGCCTCTGGCACTGTGCTCAAGCCACAGCAGCGCAAGGAGACATTCAAAAATACAAATCTGCAAGAAATGGCTGTACCTGTGCTATACGGAAGGCTAAAAGCAAATACTTTAGAGAGGCACTCTCCAACTCCTGGGGTGATGGGAAAACATTTTGGAAAAACTTGAAGGACCTCACAGGCAATGATACTAAGGCACCACCCACCATGCTCAACATTGATGGTACACCTACTCTTGACCTAGGTACCATCTCCAATATGTTCAACAATGCATTCTCCAACCTGAACAGTGTCCCTCCACCTGATTTTTTCAATGCCCCCACCTCCAACTCCACCTTTGCCACTGCGTCCCAAGCACACACAGCTATGCAGTTATTCTTCAAAGAGATCCCTATGCACTTAGCCAGACCCTATGTATATGCAAGGCCATCAGCAAAGCTGGCTATAATGGTAACTCACTTGACCTGAAGTTGCTTGCACTAGTCCTGGATGAGATCCTTGAACCCCTGACAAAGATCTTCAACCTTTCCCTAAGACTCGGTCAATTCCCATCACTCTGAAAACAGGAGACTATCACACCAGCACACAAAAGCAGAGACAAGTCACTGCACACCAACTACAGGCCCATCTCCATCCCCTTCCCCTTATCAAAAGCTCTTGAATGAATAGTCTCTGACCAGCTTGTAGAGTTCCTGGACAAATATGAAATCCAATGCCCAGAACAACATGGCTTTGAAAAGGGCATAGAACCACCACGGCACTGTTGGAATTTACCGGTTTCTTCCATGACACCCTTGACCAAGAAACATGTGGGGGGGCAGTATTCATTGATCTGATGAAGGCCTTTGATACTGTTAACCACCCACTCCTACTCAGGCAACTGACCGCTTTCGGGCTCTCCAGTGATGCACAGCTCTTGTTTGCTAGCTACCTAGAGGAGAGGGTCCAACATGTCTGAATTGCTGGTGTCACCTCTGATAAAAAACCAGTCCTCTCAGATGTCTCTCCTAGGTCAATACCGGGGCCATTATTCTTTTCTCTCTTCCTTCACAGTCTCCCTAGCGACTGCCAACAGAGAATATTACTTTATGCGGATGATACAGTACTGTTTACTAGTAACTGAGATACCAGTCAGCTTGAGAGTCAATTGCAATGTGACTTCAGGCACGTTGAAGAATGGTTTAGCTCACACAAACTTGTACTGAACTATAGCAAAACCAAGGTTATCACATTCTGCAACCCACGGAGCAAGTACAAACCTCTGTCCCTCACCATCAAGAACCTCGCTGGGGCTTCACTTGATCATGTTCCTGAGTTTAAATAACTCTGCATCACCTTGGACAGTTCACTTTCTTACTCGTATCACATTGGTAATGTAGCTAAAGCCGCCAATATGCGGATAGGCCTGTTCCACAAGCACGAGCACTGCATGACCAGTGATGCCCTTAGGCTGGCCATCTATAGCTCTGTTACCTCCATCATCGACTATGGCCTAGTCATCTATGGCTCTGCCTCCCCTACTGCCCTCTGGAGGATATCTGTGACACTCAACAAGACCTGTATGCTCCTAATGGGTGCCGCCCGCATAACACACACCTGTGACCTGTATGCCCAGGCCAGATGGCTACCACTCCTTAATAGAATACAATACTAGACCTGTCTGCTCACTAAAAATGTTCTCCTCTGGTTCATGCCATCAGGTGTGGTAAAACTCCTTACTGCCTACAGCAGCACCCAGCTTACATGGAGTGCTCAACAACAGACCTTCCAGGTCCCCAGATGCTAGACTACTATGGGTCAGAGGTCGTTCACGCACAGGACTCCTCAGTGGTTCAATACCCTCAACAAAGAAACACTTGTAGCTGAGATGCTAGGTCCCTTTAAAAGGCAACTATGACTATCCCTCACCTCTACTGCACAATGTGACTGCCTCTCCTAAGCAACGGTCATCTCCTTTTACCCTAGTTATAGGTTATGTGTAACCGGCTGTACTGCCTCACTCTATTTGCACCAGCCTCCCCCTCTCACCCATTACTCCCCTCACCCACCCTCCCTCTCAACTGGCACTTTTCTATGGGGCCCTCCAGCCCACCCACCCCACACTTTTGCCACCCACCTCTACCTCCGACAATGGCCCTTAGCCTGCCAACTTCCTTCTTACTCCCTCATATCCCATATACAGTTCACCCTGAAATCTGTTTGAAACTGGCTTATGTTGTCTCTCTCCACTATTGAATGTATACATAATGTTTAGTCATCTAAGTGTTTTAAGAATGTAACTATTGTTTACCTTTCTATGTATGTTACCCTACATCCTTTGACGTAGAACCTTTGTAAATGAGCAGTTCCTGCTCAAAGGTATTTGTAATCCATGGGCCGGATATTCAAACTGCACTATTTTGTGGTACAAGCCCTTGCGCTGCACAAAATAGCTGCGCAGGGGTGTGGCTGGAGCGATATTCAAAGGAGTTGCGCTATTGAGCAACTCCTTTGAATATCACCCCTAACCACAACCACTGTGCATGGCGAGTGGAACTTGCGCCACCGCCAGATGGTCAGAGTGGAGCATTCAACTGGCGGCACAAGTATCCATTGCGCCACTGCGAAATCTCCGATATTCAAAGGTGACATGCAGATGGGGCCATAATTCATGCAAGGTAAAGCGGGGAGGCCATTTGCATCTGTTTATGGTCTCATTTGCATGCCATTAGCATGCAGGTGCGCCGATCTCGAGGGTCTGGCGCCTGGCGCCCTGCCAGGCAGCAGCCATCGGGACCGACGCCTGCAGCCCGACCGCTGGCAAATGTGTGTATGAAATCTCCTCCTGACTGGCCCGATCATGGGCATAAGCTTAAATCACCCCCACCAGCCCGATCACAGGCAGCAAAGTGTCCCCCCAACATATCCCTGGTGGTCCAGTGGACCGATAAGCCCGATCGGGCTGAAGAGGTTTGAAACCCCCAGAACGTATCCCTGGTGGTCCAGTGGACCAATAAGCCTGACTACGGGCTGAAGAGGTTTGAAACCCCCAACATATCCCTGTGGTCCAGTGGACCGATAAGCCTCGATCGCGGGCTGAAGAGGTTGAAACCCCCCAAGAACGATCCCTGCAGGTCCAGTGAACCGAAGCCCGATCGCTGGCTGAAGAGGTTTGAACCCCCCCAGAACGTATCCCTGGTGGGCCAGTGGACTGATAAGCCCGACTGCGGGCTGAAGAGGTTTGAAACCCCTCCCCCGAACATATCCCTGGTGGTCCAGTGAACCGATAAGCCCGATGGTGGGCTGAAGAGGTTTGAACCCCCAGAACGTATTCCTGGTGGTCCAGTGGACCGATAATCCCGATCGCGGGCTGCATTATGTTGCGACACCCCACCCCCAAGACCATATCCCTGGTGATCTAGTGTCCCCCCCACCCACCACGAAGCCCCACCACCCCGCTCCCCGGCGGCGGCAGGCAACGGCATCCCACCTGCCTGCCACCCGCCATCCGCCCGACTGACTGCCCGCGTAGGGCTGCACGCCCGTGGTGCAGAGTAAGAGTTACTGCGCGCGTTTCAATAGCATAGCAGTCCAGATATGGAATGAATTCATTCACAAATCTGGACTGCCTTGTACGGTATGGGCTGCACACTACCGGGCAGTCAGTCGGCAGGCGGCAGCAGCAGGCGGTGGATGCTGCCGCCGCTGCCGGGGAGTGAGGTGGTGGGGCTTCGTGGGTGGGTGGGTGGAGAGACACTCAGACCACCAGGGATATGGTCTTGGGGGTGGGGTGTTGCAACATAATGCAGCCTGCGATCGGGCTTATCGGTCCACTGGACTACCAGGGATATGTTCGGGGAACACTTTGCTGCCCGCGATCGGGCTGGTGAGGGGGTGATTTAAGCTTATGCCCGCGATCGGGTCAGTCGGGGAGGGGGACTTTGTGCTTTGTCCGCGATCGGGCTGCGGGGGGGGCACAGGGAGTTGGTTGAGGGCCAGCCACAGGTGGCAGCTGCTGTGTTGCACCCTGCAGTGCGGCACCTCACCTGTGGGTGGCCCTCGACTTGCTCCTTTTTTTTTTGGCTCAAAGTTGTGCAGGTGCAGGTTGGGGTTTGCGCCTGCACAACTCTGAACAGCCTAGCTGAATATTGGGCTGTGCAGTTTATGCATGGTTCCTTCCCCTCCAGTTCAGCATGCATTCATTTGCATTGCGCTGTTGCTCAGCATGTTTTCAGTGGCGCAACTGCCTCCTGCTGAATATCGCAGAATGGCGCAATTTCGGACTTGTGCAGGTGCAACCCTATTATGCATGGCACAACCCTTTTGAATATCCCACCCCTAGAGTTTAATAAAATAAAAAAAAGTGGCTCAGTGTGGTAAACCATGTTTGCAATGTGCACACAGGACATGGAGACAAATTTCCAGATTGTGCACACAGTGAAATAACAAGACTGAAGTTGTGGTTAAACAAAGGTATGAAGAGTGACACAATTAATTCAAACTATTTTTTAGCAACTGTGTCAATACAGTGAAAGATAATAACAGCTCATATGAAATTCTGTTTATTTACATTCCTGCATTAAAAAGTGTCTCCGCATTTCTATCGTAAAAACTCATGTCATGATCTCGAGTGCTCCTGCACAGCCTTTGTCTCAGTAGCTAGTTATTAATTGTCACTTGATTCAGTTATTAACCATGTGGATCATTCCTAAATTGACATTAAATCAATACCCATGAACGTCTGTCACAGTAATACCACCTCATACTTTCAGCGAATGTCTGAAATGCTTTATGAAATGTACTTCACATCAGCTGCAAATATGTACTGATGCCTTCTTCTAATTTTTAACCCCATAAAGGTGGCCATGAGCACAAGATGACTGACATCATCACGAGTCCACACCTGATATGTGACCTTTGGCAAATTTCACCCACCTACCAGATCTATGCTCTCGAAGTATTTCACGGTCTTGTGTGCCACTTTGCACCAAAATTTTCACATTACTTTTTCTCTTCAATGTATGCAAGGTATGTAGTCAGAAACACACACGAGAGAACAAATGACATCACACTCTGTACAGGATGCGTTCATCACAAAAGGCAGTCAGTATATGCCCATGATGGTTTACCTACTGACAACACATTCCAAGCACAGTATTGTTAGCTGTAGGTTAGCAGTTGTACTGTACAGCTGATGAGTGGTTGTGTGAACTGCACAACACAGTGAATGCTGTACTAATTTGTATTTTCTATATATATATTAACGACTGTTAGGTGTTTTTGATTGAGGGGGGTTGGAGGGGGGTAGACTTCATGTATAACCAATAGAGTCATAATTATGATATCATGGCCTGTTGTGAATGTTTGGGGTGACACAGGAGTGTGTGTGATTCACATCACTTCTGTACCATTCCATTAGGCAATATTATATGAGGTGAATGTACAAGCACAGTTAGCATGACCTTGTGTAATTGGTGACAACCAACACATATAGCTTGTTTCTTGTGACCCCTTTAGTGCATTCTGCACTGTACCATTCCATGCCCCTAAAATGTTGTTCTTTAATCATTTCAATCCTACATGACATAATGAACTTTGCTGTTCTCAGTACAGAATCACATGACAAATTTGTATATCACTGAAGGTAACTTTATGTTATAGTAAAACAATCCACCAACAATGTTTAAAACATTTGTAGGCACATCCTGGCAGCCTTGCATTTCAATGAGAATGCTGCACTGGCACAAGCTGTGACCAGGACTAGGGAGCTGAAATTCAAAATTGCATTCCCAAAATCAAAGAAGGGTGAGGAGGCAGTGGCTAAACTGGTGAAAACAGAGACAACATACGGTAATTCATGTTCAGTTCATTTTCTGTTTATCCCTGACAAGACGCACACCACAATGTAATAAATGCCTTTTTTGTTGTCTCGCTGTGTAACGAGGAGGAGGAGGAGGGGGGGGCACTGCAATGGGGCAGCAAAGGGGTAACGACAGATGAAGTGGGGGAAATGTGTCTTGAGGTACCCAGTGGGAGGGTGTGGGATGCCCTCAAGGACCTGGTAGTGGTCAAAGTGATGGAGGTCATCTGGAAGGACAGGTTAGAGGTGGTTATGAAGGCATGGTATCATGTACATGTTCACCAGTATGGCTTTCGCAGTTAGTGACACACCAACCTGGTGAAGTTATATGCAGGTGTGATGAGTGCACTGGATCCAGGCAGGGCAGTGGATGTCCTCTTTCTAGCATTCAGAAGGATGTTTGACTCTGTGCCACATCACGGGCTATTGGGGAAGCTGGAGGATATGAGTGTGTGAGGTCAGATTGTCAGATGGATAGGAATTGGATAGTGTGCCATGTAGAAGGTGAGGTTAGGGGAGGTGTCATGCTCCAGAAGAGTCATTAGCAGAAGTATTCATTCAGTATCCCTGCTTTTTCACTGTCCCTCTCTGCCCACCCACTGTCCATTCTATTCAGCCTCACTATCCCTCCCTTTGTCTTTCTATGCTCCCTGATGTACCTATAGAAGGATTAATCCACTGTGTTAACCGAGTTGGTTATCTTTTCCTCAGTTTGGGCCTTTGCTATTCTGACTTCCCTCCCTGCTTCCTTCTGCCCTAACTGGTACAGTTCTCTGTCTTGCTCCTTCTGTGTTTCCTTATACTTCATAAATACAATTTTTTTTGTTTTTACCATACATTGAAGGTCCCAGTGGTAGAGTTCTAGTTATTTAGTCCCAGTAGAGAAATACACTTATAACAGCATTTCCTTCTTCTTGGTGTTCTCTGCCTGTTCTCTGCCTGTTCACTGGATGAGCCTCTTTGCCGATGACTCACAGCTGTGTGCGGTGGTGGAAGAGGAGGAGAAGATGGGGAACATGGCCCTCCAGGACTATATGTAGACTCTGGGTAAGTGGTCATGAGCCTGGAAGCTAAACTGTAATGCTGGTGAATGCAGTGTTTAGCACCTGGTGACCAAAAACCCAGGTCATGTATACAGATTGCATTGGGGTGGGGAAGGAGGCAATGCAGTGTTGTGGGGGACGGGGCACTGATCTCGGGTGGTGGTGGATGCCAAAATGGATAAGTCAGAGAAGAGCATAAGGGCTGTGGCACAGTACAATATAATGCTTAAGTGCATAGACGGGGATAACCTCAATAGAAAGGCAGCGATCATCGAGCAGACTCACTATATCACAGGGTCAAATCTGGTGGCTTCTTAGTATGTTATTGTGTTTGTATGTTAACAAAGACTGTTATTGACAGCAACACCTCTTCGGGTTACTAAACATTTACGTCTCTGTTTCAGGATATGTGTCACGTCATTCAAAAGAAGGTACTTGACCTTCGTGAGCAATACCCATCCTACAAGTTGGCCTCAGTACTGATCAGTTCTGATCTACCACCACCACCACCACCACTGACAAGTAAATACAGTCATCCAGGGAAGCAGGATGTCATAGATACACATTTTTCAAGATTCAAAATGCATGACGCTACATTAGCAGAGTAAAGTGTTTATCACTCTGTATGTACCAGCTGGTGAGGCAACAGTTTTTGTGACACTTGATCATGAATTAACACCAAAGTTCTGTGTGTAAAGGGGCACTATACAAACTCAGTAATGCACAATTGTATACAACTTTCTGTTACTGTGGTTGTCACAGAATCTGCTATTATGAACAATCCATCATCTATTATCAACTAAGATGCCGAAATTATGATGCGAATGTATACCATGTAGAGACAGAAAGTTTGAGTTCTGCTGCAACAAAACCTAACCTGTTAAATTAATTTATAAGTTTGTAAACATTTTATACAGTTCTCTTCTTAATATGTTGACAGGATGGAAACAGCAACACAAAACAAAGTTACATACTAACATACTAACATACTAAAATGCCAGCAGAATAGGCCTAATGGTCTTTCGTGTCTGCTCGTTTGGTCAGCCCCCACCCTGGGTGCTGACCTTGCTGTCCCCCTCGCCTTCTCTGGCTTCTCCCTTCCCAGTTCCAGATATTCTTGCTGCATTGGATTTTGCTTCCTGAACCCTTCCCCTGTACCTGTCCCACCCCTCTTGAACCCTCCACTGTCTCTGCCTCCACCAGCCCCTAGGTAGTGCATTCCATGGCTCTACCACCCTCTCAGTGAAGTAGCACCTCCTCCTTTCTCCCCTGAATCTTCCCTCCAGCTTCCACCCATGCCCTAGTGGCCCCCTCCTCCTTCCTCGAAGCACCCTCACTGTTCTTCCCTATTTACCCTCTTCATGTATCTGAAGACCTCTATCATGTCCCCCGGTCCCTTCTCTCTCCAAAGTGTACATATTTAGCTCTTGAGCCTCTCTCATAAGTCCTGTCCCCAAGCCCCAAATCATTTTGGTTGTCTCCTCTGGACCCTCCAGGAGGTTATCATCCTCTTTTGTGGCTCCAAAATGCATGCAGTACTCCAGGTGCGGCCTCACCAAGCAGTTATACAGAGGGAGTATCACTTCCTCCTTCTGGAGGTGATCCCCTAGTGATGCATCCCAGCGCCTGTTGGCCTTGGCTGCTGCCCTCCTACAAGTCTCAGAGTTGTTCAACTTGACATCCACCACCACCCCAGGTCCCTTTCAGCCATTAGACTTGTAGTATTCCCCAGGTGTACCTTGGCCTGGGTTTCAGCCCCCCAGGTGGAGTACCTTGCCATTTCCCTGCATTAAACCTCAGCTTCCACTCTTCTAGACCATCTTTCCAGAGCCTCCAGGTCCCTGCAGGGCCACCCTCCTCCTCCCATCCACCACCGCTCCCAGTTTCTGGTCATTTGCAAGAGACTCATCTCACTCCTGATTCCTGTCCTTATGTCAGATACGTAGGTGTTGAACAGAAGGGCCCAGGACTGATCCCTGTGGGACCCTCACTAATGACCCTCCTTGGGAAGAGAGACTATCCTCACTCAACCACGCACCCTCTGGGTCCGGTCCTGAGCCAATTGCCTATCCATCGGATCATCTGGTTTCCCACCCCCATTTCTCCTAGTTTATCCAACAGGCCCACGTGAGGAACAGAGTCAAATGCCTTGCTGAAGTCTAGAAAGAGAACATCCACTGATTTACCCAGGTCCAAGGCACTTGTCACCCAGTCATAGAACTCCACCAGGTTTGTCTGACACGATTTCCCTGGGATGAATCCATGCTGTCTATCGTCCAGGCACCCTGACTTATCCCGGTCCCCCCCTAGCCTCTCCTTGACAATGTCCTCCATCACCTTGACCACCACTGATGTCAGGCTGACAGGCCTGTAGTTCCCTGCCACCTCCCTTGATCCCCTTTGTGGATAGGCACCTCCACCTTCCAGTCTTGGGGCACCCACCCTGTTCTCAGGGAGATGGTAGAAAGCTCTGCCAGGGTTTCGCCAGGACATCTGCAAGTTCCTTCAGCACTCTAGGATGTAATTTATCCGCCCCGGTGCTTTCTCCGTCTTAAAGGGAGCTGAGGGCTCTCACTCTCTCTGCTGTGATTTCCACTTCCAGTACCTCTTCTCCCTGCTTAGCCCTCCCCACCTGCCAGTGATGCCCTCCCCAGTCCTGCCGATTGGCAAGGCCCCCTCCTCATTATCTCTGTCTCCTCCCATGTACATGATGCAGCATCCCATTTTCCCAGGAAAACTGAGGTGAAGTACTCTTTAGTACCTCAGCCTGCTCCTCTGGGTCTTGTGCCCATCTCTTCCCTGATTTAATCCTGCTAATCTGCCCCTTCACCCTTTGTCTTTCCCCAATGTATCTAAAGAACCCTTTTTCCTCTCCTAATTTCCCTGGCCAGGTTCTGCTCCTTCCTTGCCTTAGCCACCCTCACCACTCTAGTGGCCCTTCTAGCCATCAGCTCATACTCCCTCAATCCTTTCACTCCTTGAGTACTTGAATTTCTTATAGGCTGCTTTCTTCCCCGCCCACCTCCTGACCTCCCTGGTCCACCAACAGGAGTTTTGGGCCCTACGCATTTTCGTCTTACTCTTGCTACCCAGGTGGTAGCATCCTGTACCCTCTCCTGATGATTTCCCACCTACTATCAGCGTCCATGTCGACCCAATCGCATCCAAATGCTCCTTAAGGATCCTTCCCATTTCCTTAAAATCCAACCCCTTAAGTCGGTTACTTCCGTCTTTGTGCAGCCTTCTACCCCTCCTAGGTCCAGACAGAACCAGACCGGCATGGTCACTCCCGCCAATGGGTCCCTTCACCTCCAGGCCCCAATCTGGTCACTGTCTGCCAGGACCACATCCAGTACCGTGTTTCCCTGGTCGGTTCCTCACCTGCTGAGTTAGGAATCGCTTTTGAAAGACATCCAACAACCTCTGTTCCCTGGTCACAGAGGATGTCATGTCTCCCAGTCTGTTCCTGGCATGTTTAAGTCCCTAACACCACCACCTTTCCTCTGCCCAGTCTGCAGTGTCTCCTAACATCTGCCACCAGACTGTCCTCCAGCTCCTCCGCCAGGAGGGGTCTATACACCACTCCTATTTTTACCTCTTGCCCCCTTGTTATCAAGGTGACCCAAATCGCCTCCACGGTTCCCTCCGCCTCCTCTACTCCCCTATGCCAATGCAGTTTTTACTATCATTGCCACCTCCTCCTTCCCTCCCCTGTCCTTCCTGAACATAGTGTAACCCTCCAGGTTCAGGTCCCAGTCATGTCTTGTAGTGGCCCAAGTCTCAGTGACCGCTGCCACATCCACTGCTCCCTCAGTTAACATCGCCTGGAGCTCAGGCATTTTATTGCCCAAGCTCCTGGCATTTAGCAGGACTAGCTCCACCCTTTCCCTAAGTTCCATTTCCCTGCTCATGTTCCCTTGGGGATTCTGTTTTCTCCTGGTCTGCACTTTGCCAGTTGGTCTTTTCCTGCAATCCTCCTGGTCCCCAGGGGGTGGAGACAGAGTCCCTCCTTATCGGCATCCCTTGACTGCCTTTTCTCCCATCCCACCCCTTCACAGGTTTAAACCCCACTTTCACCAATGAACTCTCTATTTTCAACTTAAGGATTCCCCTTCCCTCCAAATTGAGATGTAGTCTATCTCTAGCATACAGCTCCTTATCCTCCCAGGTCTCCCCCAATCCCCCATCAACCCATACCCTCTGGCCTCACACCACTCCCTGAGCCACTGGTTTATCTCCCTAATTTTTCTTTTGTGTTCCCCACTAGCCCTTGGCACTGGCAGGATTTCTGAGAAGGAAACTGTGCATCCTATGTCATGACAGACCCTGGCGAGCTCCCTGAATCTTGCCTGTATCTCTAGCTCGCTATTTCCCTCAATGTCATTTGTGCCCAGGTGGACCAGTATGTCTGGGGAACCCCCACAGTCCTTTGCCAGCTGATATACCTCGTGCTTAGCCCTGTGCACCATTAGTCCAGGGAAGCATCTTGTTCTAACTGGCCAGGCTTCTCCCTCCCTATCCCATTTGATACCCCTGATCATAGAATCCCCCAGCAGGAGCACTCTGACCACTCCTTTTCCTCCATTCCCCCCCTTCCATGTCCCTCATCCTTTCTACCGGCCCTTCCACCCAGCTGGCTCCTTGTTCCTCCCTCATCTGTGTGCCACATGCCACCCGCTCCTTATTTACCATGGCCACTCCCTTCCTCCAATCCTATGCCCTCCTCCTCCTGAGTATCCTTCTGTACCTTGTTAATCCTCCTCACTGCTCACAACTGGTCCTTTTCCCCCATCTGCAAACTAGCCTGGCTCATCCTCCTTCCTTCCTGTCTCCATTTAGTTCCTCCTTGCTCGTCGTGCCCTGGCCTACCCCCTCAGCTCTCTTTACTGAATCCTCCTTGTACTTCTGGTCCTTCACCTTTTCTCCCAACTGGTCCTTCTCCTGCACTTTCCTCCTCTTCCCTGCCCTCCTGCTCCGATTCACTGCTCCCCATTCTCCTGCATTCCAGGTCCCCCTGTTCTTCCTGCTATCTGGCCCCTGCCTCCTGCCCCCACTCCCACATCCTTTCTATCTCTAACCACCCCTTGTCGTGGCTACATCCCCCTCATCCTTGAGCAGTAGAAGAAAATTGAAGCGGTTACTTAAGTATAAGGTCTGATCCACCTCCTGCCTTGCTTCCTTCTGTCCAGCACTGGCTATCCGCCTACTTCCTGAGAATGTTGTCCCTCCATCCCCCTTTATGAGGGTCCCCAGTTACCTGCCTGCTTCCTCGGTAGTGTCCTTGGGGTCCTCTGCCAGGGTCCCTATGTGACCCCTGAGAATTCTCCTGCACTCCTTTCCCATACCCCGCCCCCAGTGCTTGGTGCAACCCTGTGGAGATTTCCAGCCCCTTCCCCAGCCATACCACCCCCTTCCAGCTTTCTCCTCCATCCCCAACCTGCTCCCTGTTGCTGCTAGCTAGTAGTACACTTGGGCAACCACCAAACTTCCAAGACCAGTCCAGTATCATGGCTGCTCCACACCCTGTGCACCCCACCACCCTCCCAAAGATGCCTGCCCTAATGATGTGTGGTTCAATCCCCTTCAAATAGGTTTCTTGGTCAGCCACCAGGTTCCCCTATTCCAAGATACCCCTACTGCTTAATCAGGTCACCCACTAATCCTAGAGACAGTCCACTGTACACCAGTAACTCTGTTACTAGGTGCAGTACAACACATTAAACATGTAAGGAAAATGAACAACTCCCTAAGCTCCTCTCTCCCGGCCTTTAAATTCAACCCCAGTGGCTAGAACTACATGAGCTGCACCAGCAGCCTTTTCCTCCAATTGCAGGCAGGTCTTCCCTATAAATTTGCAGACTTCTGGGGAGGAGGGTGGGGAGGTGGGTCTTGGCAGACACCTGACAAGAGAGAGTGTATCAGCCCTGTGTCTCCTCCAAGCCCTGCAGCTAAAGAACCAGGCCCAAGCAAATCCCACCAAACAGGTTTTAAATCAGAAGAAATAGGCCTCTACCAGCGCGAGCCTGTTACAAAGTGAAACATCCACAAAAAGAGCCCCACTTACAGCCACTAAATCAGTTTACAAACATCCAGGATCCCCCAGAACAATACCCTGCTAGCCCCTTAGAAGCAAGAAAGAAAAGAACTAACCTACCAAGTAAAATCCACAAGAACCCTGTGAAAACAGCAGCAGCTACTGTCCTGGAACACAACTGATCCTGCCCCCTTCCAGTTCTTAACATTAACATCAGTTGTTAACATTAACAATTTTTATTCATGTCCTTTACAACTGATAAACTTGTTCTCTCATTCAAAAAAAAATTCATGTCAGTTGACATGGTTCTTACACAGTTTTGACTCTCACAGTACTGTACATTGCATAGCTGATTTGTTGAGCAAATTTAATGCATTCTTGGCGTGCAAGATTTATATGTAAAATGTTATTTTAATTATTAAAAAAAAATTACACCTTCACAGATGTCACAATCACTTGGTACATTCAGTTCTTTGATTTTCTCATATGCATTACAGGTGCGGATAGCAAACAGTTATGTCTTCATCCATGCACAGACCACAATAAGTACCCAAGTGACCAAGACCCCTGGTTGTCCAGTGGACCCCCCACCCACTCATGAGCCCCCCAACCTGCTCCCATGACCCAGCAGTAGTTGCAGTATGACAGTCAGCAAAAATCACCAGCGAACAGCCACGGCTGACCGCCAACTGTGCGGTCTGTGTATGACAGCATATGCTACAGCTGTCAGCGCATTGGTAGACCATTTCAACCACTGTGCTTCAAACGTGTACTGTACACTGCAATTCATACCATTTGCAGTGTGCGGTTGGGTTGTGCTGACTGCCAAACTGTACCCACTGCTGGGACATGGGAGTGGGCTTGGGGAGTGCCTGAGCGATTGGGTGGAACAGTGGACCACCAGGGATCTTGGTCACTCGGTTACTCATTGCGGTTGTGCCATGGATGGGGACTCCACAATAACACCATGTATCCTAAGGATGTTTGGCATGTGGTTTAGAGCTAAGGATGGGGTTGGGGAAACCACTATACCACAGTGGAACCGGTGATTGTGAAGAGAGTTGGACCAGCCAGATTGCGTAGCGTAAAAGGCTACGGGAATCGCACTCCACCGTCCACTGAAAATGTAGGTGCAGACTTAATCAATGAACGTAAGCTTTCATCAGGGGGCTGTGCCGCCCGCACCCCCCAAAAGTAAACATGTAATATCTACGTAAATATGTCATGTGGCTACGCAATGTGACGTATGATCTGTGTCAGTTACGCAGTAAGTGAGTTACGCAGTGAGTGTAGCTCCTCAGCTGGTCCGACTCTCTTCACAATCACCGTGGAACCATGCTAGGTGGCATTCACGGGGATGCTGTGCAAGGGGTGGTGTGGGGGTCCAGTATGCCACCAGGGATGTGTACTGAAGCATTGACATGTGTTTGAGGCTAAGGGTGGGTTGGGGGGCCCACTATGGCTCCAGTGAATATATTAGTTGTATATAACAGGGGTATGCAGCTATGGGCAGGTGAGGGCAATTGGACTGCCGTCTGAGCAAGATTATGTGACTGTGAAAAACCATTATACTGAAGTACTTCAACATAACAAATACGGAACTGTACTATATTAAAACCAATGGAAAACTCATTCGAAAATGTCAACGTTTTCAAAGTAACCTAGTAGTAAAGATGCGTTAACAGTTCAATTACTACATGTCCCTCTAGTTGCCATTCTCCTGTGACTGAATAGGTGCTGGCTTGAAGCCGGTATATTCGTTTGAGGGGAAAGCATTACGGATAAAGGTAACAACACACGATGGAAGGACCCTACGATTCCTTCGACCCAGTCTTCTCCAAATCCACATAACAAATCAAAATGATATGCGATGTATCTGAATGTCCTGTAATGAGGAAAGGAAGACAAATATCAACATGTGTAATACTGCTTAAAACATTCAACCATCAATGTCCCCTTCCGGTACCTGTTGATCAACAAGAGTATAATTGTGGTGGTAAAAGGGTACATGGCCAAAATTAAACCTAGCATGGGCACTAACCAGAGGTAGGAGCTCATAAAACTGTGGATAGCGGAGACAACCAGAATCTGGAGCAAGGCCCACAGCAAGAAGGCTAGAGCTAAGAAAACAAGCTGGGTGACTAAGGAGGTCATTGAAAAGGTAAGGAGAAAAGAGCTGCCTTTCGGAGGTACCAGAAAACAGGGAGGGGGTGAACAGGGAGTATCTGAAGGAATAGAAGGAGGTGACATGGGCAGTAAGGGGGAGCCAAGGTGTCTACAGACCTCAGGCTGGCACAAGGCATTAAGAAGGGGGATAAGGAGTTCTTTAGATACATCAGGGAGAAAAGGAACTGCAAGGACCACATAGTAAGGATTAGGAAGGAGAAGGGTTGAATGGAAGCAGGATGCGATAAGGCAGAAGCACTAAATCATTACTTCTGCTCAGTATTTACTAAGGAGAAGAGAGGGTGATACCCAAGGGGGGAGGAATGGCAGAAACAGGGGGGTAAGGGTGACAGACGGGGAAATCACGGAGAGCATAGTTCTGGATAGGTTGAGGGCACTGACAGTGGACAAGGTGCCAGGCCCAGATGGCATCCACCCCAAGGTACTAAAGGAGCTGTCGGAGGTCCTTGTGGCACCTTTGGCAGACATGTTTAATGCTTCACTATACATCAGGACGTGTACCTCAGGATTGGAGGATGGTGCATGTGGTGCCACTCCACAAGAATGGCCCCAAGGATAAACCAGGTAACTACAGACTGGTGAGCCTCACATCCATCATGGGTAAGCTGATAGAGACTATCCTGAAGGATAGGCTGGTGGTACTCCTGGAGGTCAAAGGACTACAGGACAGCAGACAGCATGGCTTCATACATGGCATACCCTGCCAAACCAACCTGGTGGAGTTCTATGACTGGGTAACTAGGCAACTGGACAGGGGCCATGCAGTGCATATTCTGTATCTGGACTTCTGTAAGGCATTCCACTCGGTACCACATGGGAGGCTGGGAAGTAAGTTAGAAGGCATAGGGGTGGGTGCAAAGCTGGTGAGAGAGGTAGGGAACTGGCTTCATGGAAGGCAACACAGGGTGGTGGTGGTGGGCTGCTCTCATCCTCAAGTGTGGTGATGAGCGGTGTTCCACAGTGCTCGGTGTTGGGACCAGTGTTGTTTATGATATTCGTTGCAGACATGTCGTTGGACATCAGGAGCAAGATCAGTCTGTTTGCTGATGACACTAAGATGGGATCAGTGGTGGACAACCTAGGGGGATGACAGTCATTGCAGGATGATCTGGAAAACCTGGAAACCTGGTCAAACACCTGGCAACTGGGGTTTAATGTCCAAAAATGAAAGGTGATGCATTTTTGGTTGAAGAACCCAAGGATGAGTTACTAGCTGGGGGGAGTGCAGCTAGCCAAGACAGAGTAGGACAAGGATCTGGGGGTCCTCATTACAGGGTCAATGAAAAACTAGGCACAATGTAGAAAGGCAGCTGCAAAGGTCAACAAAATGCTGGGTTGCATTGCAAGGGGCATCTCTTCAAGGAGGGTGGCGGTGATTCTGCCACTGTATGGGTCATTACTGAGACCGCAACTGGAGTACTGCGTGCAGTACTGGCGTCCATATCTGAAGAGGGACATAAAATTATTGGAGGAAGTGCAGCGCAGGGTGACAAAAATGATCAAGGGGCTGGGGGACTTACCATACAAGAGGAGGCTGAGGGAACTGAACATGCACTTGCTGGAGGAGAGAATGGACAGTGGGAAACAGGATTGAAACCTTCAAGTACAGGAAAGGAATAAACAGGACAGGTACAGAGGGGCTGTTCAAAGTAATGGTGGGGGATCAGGGGTCATGATATGAGACTGGAGGGACGAAGGTTCAGGAGGGAGATGAAGAGACACTTTTTACAGAGAGGGTGGTAGCTGGGTGGAATGCATTACTGGCAGAAGTGGTATGAATTAGAACAGTGGACTACTTCAAAAGGGGATGGGACAGGGCAAGGGGGATGGTCAATGGAGGTGGAAGGGTGGATGGGAGGGGGTAGATGCAGAATAAGGGGTGCTAGCTGCACATTCGAGCAGACTTGATAGACCTCTAGGCCTTAATCTGCTGGCAAATTTGGTATGTTCATATGTTTTTGTACAAGATTTTTAACATTGACATTTTTTAAACACCTCCATATGAACATTACAGATGTGGCCACAACTTGCGGAATCACTGTGCAAAATCAAATTACGACTAATGAACTGATTGTGCCACTGTTCATTATGTGTGTTCAGAAAAACCAAATGCTGACAATTTTGTGTGTAAATACTAACAATCGACCAGGGCACAATGGGTTCTGTCATGGAAATGAACCACATCCCTGAAAGGGAATTGCTGAAACACAGTGTACTTCACAAAAACGCATTGCTATAACACAGAGTTGGTGTATCTGTGCGTGTCTGTATATGTGTGTGTCAATATTTCAGAAGCTATACATATGATGGGCTTTACTACCACATGTATCCATGTGCACAGTTACACGAAAAAAGAGTACTACAGTGGCACTGTCTGTGTGGGTTCTGGGGGGGGAGTGGACATATCAGTGTGGGATCATGTGACAGTACCCATGCACATGATGGGATGTAGCTGAAATGTGTCTATGTGGGATTACTTACACTCCACAAATAACAGGCTCATATGACACTGTGTTTGTGTGGGGGGGGGGAAGGGTGCTGGGGGCATATGTGTAACTATGCTCAGTATGACACATTTTTTTGTATTCCCTCTGCAGCTGGGGGATGTTAACTATGGTTCCCCCTAGTCCGGCTGCTCTTGCAGCCCCATGCCACTCCAAGCTCCAACCTCAACCACTTCCTCCGGTCCACACAACAACTGCATCATGACGGATACGTAACCACCACCACGTAAGCGGGAGGATGGGGGGCCAAGATCCAGGGGCAGCATCCTGAGTTACAGTGGCGTGGTACTGCCAGACCATCCTTCACATGGCAGTCCGAGGAGCTTTTTACAAGTTATGTCCCCTATTACCCCCAGCACGTGCATGCAATGCATCAATGATGCTGCTGAGTGTGCTCCCATGCACCAGATGTCAGACGCTGCCCATGCCATCCCCACGTTAGGCTGCAACTTGCAACGACCACAGCCACCGCTAGGAGCCAGCAGATCCGCAGTTCACAATCCCACCCTCCCCAGAGAAGGAGAGCAGTCACTAAGATGCTCAGTCCTCCTCCCACCTGGATGACCCAGAACTACCTGGGCTCATTCTCAAACCCAGGCTGCACGTCTGGCACGAGTTGTGGTGTCCAGCGCCTCAACCCTCAGCGTCACTTTGCCAACTATGCTCAGGATGGAATGGTGCCATATTATGAGTCAGTGGTACCATGTAAGATGTACATTAAACAAAATGACCACATATGATTCTGCGAATAAGTATCTCTGTATGCAGTAAGATATGATCAGTTATTCAAATATTGCAATGGTGACACCGTATGTCTATGAGAGAACAGGTATGATACACTTTGAATCAGACAAGTATGTTTTTTCTATCTCTAAGAGCTGCCAATTGGGAACACATATCTGCACATGATGTGCTTCAACCATATGTCTGAGTGTCTGTGTGTGTGTGTGTGTGTGTGTGTGTGTCTGTCTGTGACTGTGTGTATGTGTTTTCTGTGTGTGTGTGTGTGTGTGTGTGTGTATTGCATTCAGATTAACTCTGGATACAGTCCAGTGCTGCAAACTGGGATAGTCAGGTAGTGACAAACTTCATAACATTCACTCATGAATCAGAGTATCGTCATCGAATGGCCCATCCATCCAGACATATTCATATAATGACACCTGGATGACATTACGGTTCAGGCAGTTATCCAAGAACAATTCGTGCTCACAAATACAAGTAAGTTCCTGCTGTTCAACAACAGCAGTCACCATTCGGACTTCATGGCAGCATCTGCATTCATCATCGGTGGGCATCACAGTACATCTTTGGCAGCAACACCTATGAATTCAAAAAAGAGAGTGAGAGACACAATTATATCTATGCCACTGTATGTAACAGAAGTTATCCATTACTGTCAGTTCAACCACAACCCCACAAACCACTAAAAACAATCAAATGATGTAAATGTATGCATATAACCAATAACATATAAATGAAAAATAAGGATGGTGAACACTTGCCATTGCCTGACAGAAGATATGATATGGAAATAAACTGTGTATGAAATCAGTAATGTATGGGACAATAAGAACGCAATTGTAGTAGGGGCACAGAATGTATGCTGTTGGTTACCTGGTATATACAGCTTATCCAATACCTTGGAAAATGTACATACTACATTTTAACCAGGGACGCTAAAAGGGAGGAAGTAGGAGGTGTATTACATATGCATTAGGCTGGGGTATGACAAAGCATTGCACATGGTGTCTAAATGGAATCAAAAAGTTTGGGATGGGGAAACACCGGCATGGGTAAAGACTGGGATACAGCAAGGGAGATTACGGAACCAGAGGTCCACTCAACAGATATCACTGGTGTTACAAGAAGACAAGGGGAGAAAGATGTGGGGAATGAAGGGCTGGGGTGTCAAACATGCGGCACTGAGCGCAAGAGTGATGAAGTGGAATTTTGCGGCAGTGGAGGAAAACTGTGGGGGGCATGGGAATAGCAGAACTGGCAGGGGAATGATATGGTGGAAGATAATGTCATGGAGCAGACGACAATCATAGGTGTCATTTATGTATCAAAAGGTTATCAATACCATGCATGTACAGAGACCATTCAAAGTAAAGGATGAAGGGTAATGAATCCAAAATTAAAGATAGAAGGATCAGGGGTAGCATTAGGAAGTACTTCTTCACCGAGAGAGTGGTGGACAGTTGGAGTACTCTATCAAGGGATGTAGTGGGAGAAAGGATGGTGTGTGTGTGTGGGGGGTTCTTGGGACTGTCACAGAGTGCTGATGACCAAGTGGGGACAGACATGGTGTATATCCATGAAAACTTGGCAGATAACACCCCTTCCTTGTTCCCCATAAATAAATCAGATCTGAATCTTTTTGCACTTAAACTGTTTGTGGTGCATTTCTGTTTAAATAGCACTGTATCACTGTTGGTTGCTGTGTCAAACCTTATTTTAAAGAGGGTCTCCAGGGCAGAGCTATTGGAACTAGCCCTGGTGGTAAGTGCAACAAGTTGTGGTTATTGTATCTGTGTGCTCAGTACATTATTTAGGCCACTAGAGGGAATGAGGGGGGAGGAAACAGTGTCCCGGAGTGCTGTACACAGATCAATTACACTACCACAAACCCTGTCCTCCGGGTGGAGGCACCTGTGTCTAGTACCCAGACCCCTGAACCTGCACTTGGTCACGCAGGTAGGGGTTACATTACTGTAACAAGGGCATAACACCTCAATAGGAATATCAGCAATCAACAACCTCAGGCCAAAAAAAAAAAAAAAAAAAAAGAGCATAGCATAACCATGGAAACATTTAGTATAGCCACATATTGCAATGATGTCAACACAAACACCTACATCATTCTTCAGAGTGACAATATACCATGATCGTGTGAAATTGGTTACTGCAGATGCCTGAATCATAAATGGTTAGTGACATGGGATGGGGTGGGGGGGCACTGTCAAACTATAATGAGATCAGAACACATTATAAAATGTGTGCATGTCACAGACCCCAATAACACACACTCCAACATAACCAGACCATGGAGACGCACATCACTAACAATGACCATATACTGTACATAGTAATATAATGAGGACACATCCATGTACTGGGTCTGTAGATGTCAAAAAATACCTTTTTGGGGGATGGGGTGACACCTATATGAGCCTGGCCATGATGCCTTATGCAGTGTGTCACGGGTTCCGCACACACTCAGCATGTGATGTCTTGATAAACCCTCTGAGCATCACTCTCAGCTTTTATGAAGCTTCAAACACCTCAGGTGTGTGTGTGATAATATATTTCATCCATATACATTATTCTTTATATTATAGCAACAGAACTATAAATAATTTGAGCTTGGCTAACAGAGGAGCCAGTCTGTGAAACGCTGGGTTATAAATCAATTTGGAGATACAGGCCATTTTCCAGAAGAATCAAACTGACCACAGTAGGCCTAAAAATGTGTAGGTGTTTATATTGCAACAGCCTCCCTAAAGCAGAATCTGTTTTCCTCCACCCCCTGTGTTATGGGGTTACCAGGGCAACATGTTTCCTCCAGCAGGAAGCAGGTATACACTGCCTTCATGGTACTGCTTTCTAAGTCAGCAGGGGCTACATCAACATTCTTTGGCCGTGGTTCCTCTTTTCCACCACACCTCATGAAGGGGGGCAATGGAGGCAGGATATTACACTGGTTAACAGAAATGAGCTGCTAACCTGAACTACTGGGTTTGAATCCCACAGCTACCACTTGCATTATAATACTGAGTGGTGTCATGGGTGGATGTACAAGCAGAAACAAACATAAAATACCACTGAAATAATTATTTGCACATGTACCAACTAGAAAACTGTCCATTATAATACAAATGGCAACATATGAAGGATTCATACCAGTCATCCACACTGCCATGTACTCTGGTGCCTGAAGTCCCTTCTGCACTACTGGGGTCATCAGAGCTGTCCACATTGTCAGAGGAGCTTGTGTCATCTCTTCCAGATGCAGTCCTCGACCTGGGAACAGGCTCAAACATATAAGGCCTGATGCTCAATGTAAAATCCAGGTCGAGGTTTGGATCAACATAATCAAAAAGGAGTCCAGGCTTGCTTCTGTCATCGTGCAGGTCTGCCACAGCACTATGAAACCACAGCAAGCTCAGAGAACTGTGGACTGAGTCACGGCTCCTATGACATCATCCTTAGCCATGCGCTAGGTGGCCTCAGTCACTGAGAATCACAGCACACGCTAAAATACAGCGGTAGCACGCATCACATTAAATTGCAGAAAATGGTAAAAAAAACACTTTTTTACTCAGAAACAAGGATGGGAACAACTTCACTGCATTCATAGCTACTGGAAAATATATGACCAATGTAAATGCAAACAAGTCATAAAGACGCCAGTTTAGGTATCCTTTAATGAAGTGAGCTAACTGACTGAATATGGGGCTGTGCTGGTGCAGCACTAAGTGAAAATGGATTGTATAGACCACCCAAAGCTGCATGTATGCCCACAGGAGATAGTGTGCCCAAACAGGAATAGAACCAGGAGTTTTGTGGGTCAAATTCAGCCTGAGCATGCAAATGAGCCCTTTGGGCTTGCACAGTACCAAGGGGCCATTTTCATGCCAGTCATGGACTCATTTGTATGTGCACACTGACCGCATGGAGCCATTGCCAGGCAGTGGACAAAGATGTTCCTTGGGGTATAGTGGATCCCCCTTCCTCTATTGACCCAGTTGATAAGTAAAACAAAGTTCCCAGGTGGGCAAGTACTTCCACACACACACACACTGAAATGAAAAGCCACCCCTTGTCTAAGTGACAACCCTCACCCACTGAGGACTTCTTGCCCAGCACCCCCTTGTCCCGGTCACTAGGTCTGTGATCAACAACAGCAACCAACACTGCTCTCCACTCACCTACTCAGCTGGCTGCTGTCTGACATGCACAGAGCGTAATCACTAGTATTGTAGAAACATCAGTTTTTGTATCGCTTCACGTTGTCAATGGGGAAAGGTGGTTCATACATATGGGTAATATGCTTCCACACTGGGATAATGGTACGTATCGAAAGCTGAAACCTTAGCACAGACCCCTAGGGACATGGACAATTCCAACTACTTTCCACCTCAGTTCATGCTGTGCCACTGTAGGAGGCAGATGCACAGAAGAACCCGCTGGAAGATTTACATCTTAATTTGTTGTTTGTCAATTAAGGCTAAGCTTTGGACTTTTTTTTTCTCTGACTCCCAGCTGCTCTTGACTGTTTGCTTTGTACCATAAGCTAACTACTTCAGCCTCCTAGTCTTGGAGCTTCAAAGGGAGTCCATAGAGTCCTGGATAATACATTTAACGGGCTTACTCCTGGCCCAGACTTCTCCCCCTCATTAATAAATCTTACCAGAGTCCACTAGGGGGAGACTGTATCGCTGGATGTATTGCACCATGGCAAACCCCCTCTTCAAATAGAGAACCAGTGAGCATGGTAAACTGGGTATAACCCTTATTTGGATGGGACCCATGGGCCCTCCCCAGTATTCTGTTCATAGACCGGCCCACATGGGGGCGCTATGATGTCATATCCCCCTTTACACCCTAACCACTCCTCTCCCCCACCCTGCTTATTGGAGAGGGTCAGATAGCCCCCTCTTCCCCTTGATTCCCCCCCCCCATTCAGCCTGAGTGGCATACACTCCAGTCTGTGGTTTAGGGGTAGGGCTCTTTAAAAGGACCTGGCTAGAAATCCCTTATTTTATACCATACTAAGAAGCTGGCTGAGTTAAGTGTCCTAAATGCTGTTGCATTATTTGCTCAAATGTTACTAAACTGTATGTTACATAGACATGTTTTCCTTAATCTCTGGTCCCCCATGGGCCTAACCTACACTCTGGTGATGTATGGGCTCACCCTCGGCCCCAATTTCACCTAAAGCTGGTCAAACAGGCAGAGGTGCTACCTCTCCTACGCAAAATTAACACTTCTTCCTCTCTAGGGCATGACCAGCTTGAACCTCGCCTCCTGAGGGCTGCTGCCCCGGCTATTGCCCATCCTGTCACCTTACTTATAAATAGGTCACTTCAGAAAAGAAAGGTCCCAGAAATGTGGAAGGTTGCGACCATTGTATCTGTCCACAAAAGTGGGCCCCGAGACAAATTGGGAAATTATAGACCTATCTCCCTTCTCAGTCCCTTGGGGAAAATTCAGGAAAGGCTAGTCTCAAACCAACTTCAAGACTACCTTGAGCTGCACTCTCTCATGGCTGACATTCAGCATGGTTTTAGAAAGGGCCATGGTACTGACACTGTGCTTATCCGACTCGCTACGGACATCCTCTTCTATATGGACCAAGGTTCCCCAACGGGCGCCCTCTTCATTGACCTATCCAGGGCCTTTGACTTGGTTAACCATAACCTCCTCCTCTCTAAACTCCAGACCTTGGGACTGGATCACCACTCTCACTCCTGGTTCGAGAGCTACCTGAGGGACCATTCCCAAAAGGTCCACTGGAAGGGTGCACAGTCTGGACCTAGATCGGTCACTGCTGGGGTACCTCAGGGCTCAATCCTGGGCCCTCTGCTCTTCTCACTCTTCCTCAATAATATTGAGGGAAACAGCCTCTGCAGCAATCTCATTCTGTATGCTGATGACACTGTCATTTACTGAAGTGACCCACAACCTAGTGTCATCTCAACTAATCTGCAGAATAGTCTCTCCACCCTTGAGGCCTGGTTCTCCGAAAACTCCCTTAAACTCAATGATGCAAAAATCAAAGCTGTACTGTTTGGATCAAGACGACTGGGCTCTGACAGAAGCCAGTTCCTCCAGATCTGTACTAGCCAAGGAAAAAGGGTCGAGGTCATGCCTAGTTTCAAATATCTCGGGGTCCATCTAGACCAAGAAATGACCTACCAATTCCATATCGACTCAATAACCAGGTCCACCCATCAAAAGCTTGGCCTCCTTTTCCGACTGGGGAACTCCTTATCCTCTACTGCACGTCATGCAATTGCCTGCTGCAATCTCCTTCCATCCATCCTATATGGTGCTCCTCTTCTGCAGTTCCTCTGTGAGATGGAATATAATAAGCTCTCTGTACTCTATAACCGTGTGGCCCGTTTTGCCACTAACTCCTCCCCTAGGAGACATCATTGCGAGGCCCTAAAGGAGCTAAACTGGCCCTCTCTCCGTCATAAGCAAGCCTATCCTGTTGCCTGCCTAGCTTTCAAGTTTACTTACCTAGGTCCCCCTCCCCATGTCAGATTACTTCTTTCCCCCAGAAAACATACCAGAACCCTGCGATCAACTGCAAGTCACCCTCTCGTCACCCCTAGAATGCGCTCAAACCATGGCAAACGTTTCTTCAAATTTGCTGCCCCTTACCTATGGAACTCCCTACCACCTGGCATGACAAACGCAACCACTCTCCCCCAGTTTAAAAATGGACTCAAACTATATCTTCTCAATCTTAGTCTCTGTGGCTGTAACCACTAGCTCCCTAGACCAGTCCCCCTGGCCCTCTCACTGCTGGAACTCTCTCTTTGACTAAACATGAAATGCTAATGTGGACTCTGATTTCTGGTGGAACTTATGTACATACTGTATATAATGTGTGAGGTCTTAACATACTGTTTTGAATACGAATCTGTATGTGAACCCTCCTGCTACCCTTGTATAAATGATATCATTATACTGTGATGTAACAAATGTAACTAACATAATTAATGTAATTATTGTTTCTAGTGTCCTTTATGCAACTAACTCCGGGCCACCCCTGAAAAAGGGACCATTGGTCTCAGTGGGTTTACCCGGTAAACAAAATCTAAATAAATAAATAAATTGTTCAGGCTACTAGTACTGGGAAACTGCTAGGAGGTGGATTCCCCCCTCCCACTTCCCCAGACCCTTCCCTTGGATCTCAAAGATTAGGGCTCTCCCCTCCCCTTCCCCTGGATCACCTATTGGTGGTGTATTGTGCAGGGCAGGATGGGCTGCCGTCAGCGGTCGACCTATCCATTACCTCATTTGGGTGTGTGACCCAACGTAGCTAGGGGTCTCAGCCATTGCGGGGATTCCCTTATGTGATTAACGCCGCACCCTTAGTGTATCCACATTTACCTTATTGACAGATCTACAACCCTGCCTGAGTTTATAGGAGTTTTTATTACTGCCTAGCCACATTAGGTGACTAAACTTTTCTATATTACCCCACCACCTTTGGGGGGGAGGCCAAGGCTCTATCACCTACCCTCCCTTGCAGACAACTGTGACCCCCCTGCCCTCTGCGCCTGCTCTATTAGCACAAGTTACTTTAACCAAGAACCACAGGGGTCTCCAAAAAATTTAAGTTAGGTGATAGAGGGTCTTATTATTGCTTGTTTTAGCCAGTCTCTTATTGTTCTAGCATACTTTGTAAAGTTTGTGTTGATATCGCTCTTCTTCTCAGGACAGCTGTGCGCTTAGCATTAAGTACACATCATATTTTTTATTTATTTAGTTATTTATCAAGTCTAGGATTACAAATACCTTTGAGCCAAGGCTCTTTTACAAAGGTTCCACATCAGAGAAATACAAATTATGGGGAACATCAAGACAGACATTACAACAATGTGGACATTGCAAACAGAGTACAGATTAATACAGTTCAAGGGTAACATTGTAAGCAAGGCAGCCAGCAGCATTTGTCAGAGAACATAGACAACAGATAAGAAGTGCCAGAGTCATAGTGAGAGGGAAGAGGGGAGGGGGGGAGAAGGAATGTAGGTAGGGTGGGGAGAGGGTGAAAAGTGCAGCTCTGGGTATACCAAGATGTGAGGGTAGAATCCAGTGAGGAAGGGAGGGGGGACCACTAGAGCAGGCAGGGAAGTGGAGAAACAAGGTTAAGTTGGGCAGTCACAGGAGCTGTTGGTAGTGAGATAGTCCCGGAGCCTAGTTTTAAACATACCAATTGTTGGGGCAGAGGAGATGGTGGGGCTGAGGCCACTGAACCAGATTGGTGCTCGATAAGCAAAAGAGTGTTGTCCCTGTGAAGTGTGACAGTGGGGGACTTTCAGTAGCTGTAGCGTGGCTCTCCGAAGGCACCATTTGATAATTCGGTGTTGTAACAGAGTTGAGACCCCAGGGGGTGCAAGGCCAAGGTAGATTTTTTTTCACCATGGAGCAGGTGAGAAACTTTATGCGGTTTGATAGTTGGAGCCAGCCGGTCTGGGTGTACAGATCACATGTGTGGGTGAGACGGTGAGCACCAGTGATGAGCTGACATGCCTTATTTAAGGCAGTTGAGAGGTGTCTAAGGGTTGTGGTTGTGGCCGAGCCATAAATGATGAGACCATAGTCTATTACAGAGATTACAGACTCAGGACTGCAACCTGCAAAGCTTCTGGCGTGAGGTGTTGTCTGTGTTTGTAGAGGAGACCAAGCCGTGTATTAGCAAATCTTACTTCGAGATACAACTCTTGCAGCAGGTTACACCATTAGGACTTAAGCCGGCAGGTGCCAGGACGCCACGGAAATTTTCTAGCTAGCATTCTTCAAGCGGGTCCGCCTCCGACATCGGTCCCACCCCCGATGTCGGGCGTAGTACATAAGGAGGCGGTTCTCCCATAATTCTCAGTTCTTTTCCCACCATCGACATCGCCAGTATCGGCCTCTCGGTCTCCTTTTCTAGCATGCGATGACCATTAGACTACGACGATTTTCGTCTGCCTTTCAACTTTGGATCAACTGATGTCCTCTCCAACAACTTCTGTAGAGGGTCACCATACAAAGTATGCCCGCTGCAAACAGATCCCCTTCAAGGATCCACATTCAGCCTGCGTGTGCTGCATAGGCCCGGAACACGATATCAAGGCCTGCTCCTTCTTTCAGGGCTTCAACAGTTGCACCAGGATCCACCGCCAAAAGGCTCTTCAACCGTTTCTCTTGGAGGAGAAACTGAAAACTATGGATCAGGAACCTTCCTCCCAGGTGGAGTCATCGGGTAAAATCCACAAGCACTGGGACAAGCACCAGGACAAGGAAAAATCCAGGTCTCCTGTGAGGGCCTCGGACTCCCAAAGCTCCGGCTCGAAATCGGACCGCTCTCTCTCCAGGGCTCAGTTGCAACCTCCCCTGGTTCAGGTCAGATCTTCCGGCGGCTCCTCTTCTCTACAGCCCCTGAAGACTTCCAGGCCATCGGCCTCTTCCACTCCATCTAAGACCTCATCGAAGTCCAGGAAGCACCATAAATCTTCTTCCTGCCAGTGGGACACTGACACCAGGTCAGTTTCCCAGCATCCGCGTGGATCGGATCCAGTTCCTCGTAAGACCAAAGACCTGACATCCCTCAAACAGACTTCGGACCCAAAGTCGGCCCACCCGACATTGGCCAAACACCACCAGTGCTCCCAGGAGCTGGCAACACCTAAACACCTGTCGCTGGCCAGGCGTTCGGCCCCGAGGACGTCGGCCAGGGGACCGAAGTCGGCTACTCCCAGAAGAGGACACATCACGCTGCCGCTGGGACACCGGTCAAAGGATTCATCCGAGGAGGATGCCACACAGCCTGAGGACCAGGCAGGCAACACTGGAGATGCCGGGCTACCACGGGAACCTTCCCCGGAGTGGGAGACCCCCAGGGACCTGACGCCCAACCCCGGCGACAGGCCACCGGTGCCAAGCCCGTCGTCGGGTATGAATCTGGCAGAGGTAAAAGAACTTTTTATCTTCTGGTGGGACACCATCAAAAAAGATTTGGTCACCACACGTCCTTCTCCTACTCCGACTCTGCCTCCACCTACTCCTTCACTGCCTATGCCCCCTCCTCCACCTAAGGGGCCAGTAGGACATTCGCCAACCCCCAAGGAGCAGACACCACCTCCTCGGGGCAGATCTTCAGAAAGGAGAAGACCTCCCTCTAGATCCCCCTCATGGTCACCCAGCCCCAAGAGACCCAGACGACGCCAGTACACTCCGTCTGGGGAGGATTCCAGATCTGACACTTCAGAGTGCTCCAGATCACCTTCTCCTATCAGCATTCCCTCTCCGGACCCACACTACCTACCCAGGTCTCCTCTGGATTATCCCTCTTTCACAGAGATCATGAGGCACATCCAGGAGAACATGGGGTGGGATGCTGAAGAGCTCGACCCCGAGAGACAATGCCTTGCTCGCTACCTTCGGCAGAAAGACCCGAAGCCTGTGGTAGTGCCGCCCTTGGTGGACACCTTTGCGGACATCACCAAGGCCTCCTGGAAATGTCCGCACTCCACTCCCGCAGTGCCAAAAAAGGCTGACTGCCTATACAAGGCCCCTAGGGAGGACCAGTATCTGGCCAACCATCCTCTGGCTGACTCCCTGGTCATCACTGCTTCACATGACTGGTCTCAGAGACCTCAGCACTTGAGCACGCAACCACCGGACCAGAAATCCAAGCAATTGGATGTCCTGGGTAGGCGCATGTACGCGGCCGCGACTTGCACCATCAGGTCACTGAATTACCTCACCCACATGGTTCAATTCCAGAACGCACTGTGAGAGCAGGGACAGGACCTGGTAGAGAAGATGCCTGATGGCGACCACAAGGAGGAGCTCTTGAACCTCCTCCGCACGGGTTCGGATGTGGGGAACCAAGTGCTCAGAGCCACATATGATTCTGCGGACTCTTCAGCCAGAGCTGCAGCCTCAGGCGAGTCTCTGGAGACACTCTTGGCTCCGTGTCTCCGGCTTTACCCCGGACGTCCAGAAGAATATCTTAGATGTCCCTTATAATGGCGAGGTCCTATTTGGTGAAGCCTCCGAGAGAGTAATCACCAAACTTCAGGACGCAGGGAAGGCAGTCCGATCGGTACAAGCTATGTACAGGTCTCGGCCTAGTTCCTTTCGTAGGAACCAGAGCCATTTCTGTGATGGAATAGAAAGGCAACAGCAGCATTCTGGCCAACAGCAGAGGGGCACTTTTACCCGCAAGGCCCAGGCCAAGTCATCCCCAGGCAGAGGCCAACGATTTGCAAAGTCGGCCCAGCCTGCCAGATCAAACGCTGCCACAGCATGACTCCTTCCCGGCCCCCGCCCTTCCTCAGGATCAACGGGAAAAGAAAGTCAGGGGTCGCATTGCATGCCATTTGCCAGGGTGGCAGTCGATCATCACCGACAGGTGGGTTCTGCAGCTGGTCAAAAAAGGCCATTATAATAGAATTTGTAGGCAGTCCACCTACAAGACCTCCCCTGCTGTCCCGATATTTGGGTCAGCATGTCCTGCTCATACAGCAGGAAGTGCTCGTGCTTCTGGAAAAGGAAGCCTCAGAGCATGTCCCAGAGAACTAGAGAGGACTAGGGTACTATTCTCACTTCTTCCTGGTTCCAAAGAAAACAGGGGACCTCCGTCCAATACTGGACCTCAGCAACCTCAACCTTTTGGTTGTTTACAAACGCTTCCACATGGTGACCCTCCTGGGCCTAATTCTCATGCTGAAGCAGGACGCCTTTCTGGCATCTTTGGACATGCAGAATGCCTATCTGCATATCCCAATTGCTCAAGCGCACCAGAGGTTCCTGCACTTCGAGTTTCAGAGCCGCCATTATCAGTTCCAAGCTCTTCCCTTCGGGCTTTCATCGGCACCTTGTGTATTCATGAAGTGCATGGTGGTCGTAGCGGTGTCTCTGAGGAGACAAGGCCACTACATGTTCCCATACCTGGATGACTGGCTTCTCATGGTGCCCTCCAGGGAGGCACTGATGATGGCTATTCACTGTACCCAGTCCCTTTTTCAATCACTGGGTATTCTCATAAACTACAAGAAGTCACTTCTGGTGCCGTCCCAGAAACAGCAGTTTATAGGTGCAGTTCTGGACACTGTCAAAGGGAAAGCTTTTCTTCCCTCGGACAGAGTGGAACACATCAGATCCCTCATCAGGGACTTGTCGGTGCTGAAATGTCTCCACATGCGGGTAACCCAGTGGATGCTACGGGTGCAATGGGACCAAAGGCAAAACTATCTGCAGCATCCAATCCGAATTACGAAAGCTGTAATTTGGGATTGGCAATGGTGGCTCAATCCAGGGAACCTCTCTGCGGGGGTTCCCTTCACAGCAACATCTCCGACTGTGACCCTCTCCACAGATGCCTCAGGGCTCAGGTGGGGAACACACCTGGACGGTGTTCGGTCTCAGGTCCTGTGGACAGCCCAGGAGTCTCTTCTCCACATCAACATTTTGGAAATGAGGGCAGTCCTTTATGCTCTGCAAGCCTTTCAGTCAGAGATTCCACCGGGTACTTTTCTGCTACAAACAGACAATACCATGGTGATGTATTACCTCAACAAACAAGGAGGCATTCACTCCTACCCACTTTGCAGGGAGGCCATGAGAGTGTGGGAGTGGGTATTGCAACACGGTGCAAACCTAATTACAGTACATGTGCCGGGAGTGGACAACACCATTGCAGACGGTCTGAGCCACTCTCAGGCCAGAGTCCATTAGTGGAAACTTCTGCAGGAGGTGGCAGAGGATCTGTTTCACAGATGGGGCACTCCAGAGTTAGACCTTTTCGCATCCCCATCCAACGCAAAACTGCCCAATTTTTGCTCGCTAGATCCAGGGCCTGGTGTTTTCTGGTGAGATGCGTTGTCCCTCTCCTGGGCCGGCAGATTCCTCTATGCCTTCCCTCCTTTCCCGTTGATCCAGAGAGTCCTCTTAAAACTTTACAGGGAGCAAGCAACACTCATTCTGATCGCACCCTTCTGGCCCAGACAGATTTGGTTCCCTCTTTTGCACCAGCTATCCCGGGAACCTCCAGTTCCTTTGCTAATCAGCTCCCATCTATTGTCTCAGGAGGCGGGTTCATTGGTCCATCCAGACTTACGCTCATTGAACCTGCACACTTGGCTCCTAGAGACATAGCCATGATGCGATATGGGGTCTCACAAGAAGTGGCAGACATTCTCTCTGCCGCCATAAAACCGGCAACCCATGCAACGTACGCCATGAAATGGCGTAGATTCAGTTTGTGGGCTCAAGCGCACGGCTTTCCGCCATTAGACTGTCCAGAAAAGCTGGTTCTGGACTAAATGCTTTCCCTCTTCCACTCCGGACTGGCTTACTCCTCGATTAAAGTGCACCTTTGTGCAATTTCTGCTTACCATGCCCCCGTAGGCCATCGGACAGTGGCCCAGCTGGACACTACTCCTGCCTTCTTAAGGAGTGTCCTCCACCTTAGGCCTCCCATCAAAGATCCAATCCATCCTTGGGACTTACCTTTTGTCCTGGAGCAGCTTACTCTGCCACCCTTTGAACCAGCCGCTGATTGAGAGCTACGGTTTCTCTCTTGGAAAACGTTATTTTTAGTTGCTGTTACTTCTGCTAGAAGGATCTCGGAATTGCATGCTGTTATGTGCAAAGAGCCTTATTTGGTTTTCCACCAGGACAGGGTATCCCTAAGGACAAACCCAGAGTTTTTGCCTAAGGTGGTTTCAGCTCTCACCCTTAATCAGGATATTGATCTACCAGTGTATTTCCCGAGGTACTCTAATCGAGGAGAAGCCCTTCTGCACACCCTTGATGTGCATCGGTGCCTCAGATTCTACCTGACCAGAACAAAACAGCTCCGGAAGTCGGACCAACTTTTCATCTCCTTCGCTCATAGAATGACAGGAGCTCCTGTCTCCAAACAGTCACTGTCTAGGTGGCTAATCCAGTGCATCACTTTCTGTTATGACAAGCGCAATAAACCCTTACCGGGTGCGGTCAAGGGTCATTCTACAAGAGGGGTGGCTACTTCATTTGCGGCGTTAAAGAACATCTCCACCTCAGCTATTTGCATTGCAGCTACTTGGAACTCTGTGCATACCTTTATCAGGCATTACAGCCTGGACATTGCATCAAGGTGAAGAGCTGGGTTCGGTCTAGCCGTTCTTCAGGGACTTGTGTCCTAGGCTTGAGTTATATCGAGGTCTCTACCTTTGCTCCTCCTCCCGGTGGTGCGTGATTGCCACTACTGCTTGGAAATCAGTCCTAATGGTGTAACCTGCTGCAAGAGCTGTATCTCAAAGTAAGATAGTACAGTTACGTAAGAACTTACCGTAACAGTAGATCTTCGAGAACAGCTCTTGCAGCAGGTACCTTCCCACCCAACATCCCCCTTTTTGGAGGTAGGTCGCAGTCAAGCTCCTATCTTAGGGGATGGGACATTCTTATTCACTAAACTTTGCCATCTGGTGGCAGATCCTCGGTCTCCTCTTCTGATGTCATCCAGCATCCGGGAGTCTCTGGCGGGAGAACTGAGGATTAGGGGGGGACCGCCTCCTTATGTACTATGCCCAACATCGGGGTGGACTGACGCCTGGAGGTGGTCCCCGCTGAAGACTGCTAGCTAGAAAATTTCCGTGGGGTCCTGGTGCCTTGCTGGCTTCAGTCCTAATGGTGTAACCTGCTGCAAGAGCTGTTCTCGAAGATCTACTGTTACGGTAAGTTCTTACATAACTGTACTCTCAAGCTACATTATCTACGTGAGGTCCATAGGAGAGATTAGGGTCAAGCTGTATCCCTAAGTATTTGAAGGACCCCACCTGATCTAGAGTGTTCCCCTTGGTGGTGGAGATAGCCAAGTGGTGTAGCTTGTGTGGGTTATGAGAGCTGCAGAAGAGCATAGATTTGGTTTTCTTGTCATTGAGGACCACTTTATGATTAAGAAACCATGTCTCTACAAAACTGAAACCAAGTTGAAGGTTGTTTTGAAGAGTTGCAGGATCTTTGTGAGTGGAGAATACAACAGCATCATTGGCATATAGTATGATCTGCTCAGAGCAGTTGTAAGGGAGGGAGTTTAAAAAAAGGCTAAAAAGGAGGGGGCCCAGTATGGATCCCTGTGGGACACCGAGTGAATAGGCAGGGTGTCAGAAAGAGCGTCCACAATTTTTATTCTCTGCGACCAATTTTCTAAGTAGCTTTTAAACCAGAGAGAAGAATCAGGTGATAGCCCAGCATTCAGTAGTTGGTCAATTAGTAGTCCATGGTGTACTGTATCGAAGGCCTTGGAGAGGTAGAAGAAAATGGCTCCTGTGAGAAGGTCGTTGTCAAGGGATTTGTGCAAAGCTCCAGTGAACTCAAGAAGGGCTGTGGTGGTGCTGTGACCTTTCTGGAAACTGTGTTGTTGTGGACAAGGTATATTGTATTTATCCAAGTGATCAATAAGTTGATCAGCCACGATGCACTCGAGTGCCTTAGAGTGTGGGGGCAGTATGGAGATGGGGCGATAATTTGAGTGATTCATCTTATCCCCACTTTTATGAACGGTGTCACAATGGCTGTTTTCCATAACTCCGGTAATTTTCCACAGCTGAGAGAGAGGTTTAGGATTTTTGTTAATGGATGAATTACCTCATCGAGGGTGAGCGACAGAAGCTTAAGGTCCAGGGTGTCGCTACTAGATCTAGATTTAGAGATAGCTGCAGTAACATAGTGGTGAAGTTCTATCTGCCTTACCTCCCCTGAAGTAGAAGAGGGATGGTTAGACTGAGGGGCTGAGGTATTTGGGAGTAGACCCTGTTTTCAAAAAGTGCAGGACAGCACTAAGGTCTGAAAAGCTGTGTTAAAGATGTTTGCAATCACCTTGAGGTCGAGGTTGAGGATCCATCAACCATTAACATGGCTGGAGAGGTTTTTGCTGCTTCCCTGTGACATCCTGATATTGTCCCAGAAACTACCATTTCCCCATGTATTGGTGAAGCTGCCTTTGTAATAGGTGGATTTCATTAGCCAGATGGCTTTTGTGCAGGCATTTCGTGCTTGTTTGTAATTTTGGATGTCCAGTTGTTTGCCAGTGGCCCTGGCAACTGCCCAGAGGTGGCCCCTTAGTTTCAGCAGTGGGAGAAGAGCCGTGGTGAGCCATGGGTTAGAGAGAGATTTTGTTTTGCACCTTTTAGCAGGGGCAAAGAGGTCGCAGGCTTTGTTGAAAATTGAGATGAAGTGATCAAGAGCCAAGTTAGCATCTGTTGCTTCATAGATGGGTAGCCAGTCTTGTAGAAGCAGGTATCTTTTGAGAAGTTTTCCACGAGGAAGGACTCTACTAGCAATAATTTTGTGAGGAGGCTTAAGGAATTTGTTAAACCATGCACACATGACTGGGGAGTGGTCACTGAGAGAGTCTGGGAGAATGGTTGTACGAGAAATCCTTGTGGGGTGAGTGATGAGGACCCAATCCAAGAGGGTACTGGTGCCAGTCTTGTAGTTAATCCTAGTAGGGGAGTTTACCATTTGCGTGAGGTTAGCAGCTGAGATGGATTCTTTATAGACACTGGCGCTCGATGCTAACCAGTTTATGTTGAAATCCCCTAGTAGAATAAGTTCAGCTTCAGGAGGATGAGAGTTGATAAAGTTTAGGACATCATTAAAGCCATGTTTAGGGTCCCTGGGTGGGATGTATACGGAGACAATAGTCAGGGCTTTATAGTTGGGACCTAGGATGATTTTTATTGGCAGAATCTGGGCCGAGGCAGAAAGTGATGGAGTTGCTACAGGGTGCCATGACAGGGAGTCTTTGATATAGATTGCACAACCTCCGCCTTTTTTGGCTATCCGGTCCAGCCTGTGGACATGGTAGCCCTGTATTGTTGCCGCTGAGTCAGGAACTTTAGGCGTCAGCCAAGTTTCCACCACTGCAAGGATGTCAGGGTTGTGTTGGCATATGAAGGCTTGGAGTTCATCCAGCTTTGGTAGAAGGCTGCAGATATTATGGTTGCAAGGATAAGGGCACCTGGAGTTTGTGTGTTGCCTGAGCTTCTAGGGCCAGGATTGGGATGGATGCTGCCTGAGATGAGAAAGAGGAGGGGTAGGAGTTTTAAGGAGTAGAGTCGCAGCTCTTTGAGGGATAGTTTTGACAGTTGTTTCTGGGAATAGAGGTTGCAAGGTTCCAGGTAGTATCCCATATGGACTGCAAGGTGGTACAGTGTAGAGAGTGGCCACACTTGTTGAGAGTAGTGGTTGGGGTAAGTAACCAGGAATATCCAAATGGTGCACCAAGCACAAGTCTCGAGTAGAAGTGGAGAGTTCCCTTGGAGTAGCAGTGGAAACCAGAGTAGAGGGTGACAGGGGCAGGGTGGGGGTGGCTAGGACCAGGGAAAGAGAAGAGGGAGGGCAGGGCAAGGAGGAGGAGAGACGAGAGAAAGGCAGAGAGAACCCATATGGCTTGCGTACTAGATAGAGATAGAGATAAAGATATAGCCCTCTAGTGGTGAGAAGATATAATCTGCTAATGGAAAAGTCAACAGTCCGGGCTAGTACCTTGCAGTATAGAGGATTTCTGAAAAACTGTTTAGGTTCCAGAAATTGAGGGGTCTGTGGCCTGGTCAAGGCACGCTGGATCCCTGAAATAAAGTAGAAAAACAGGATTTTTAAAGGCTGGAAGATGAGGCTTGTTATATCAGAACAAAGAGAATAATAGAAGTCAGCAGGGTAAGACAGCACAGCAGACCGTTTGGGGGTTGGGGAGGAGACAGGTTGCAGGCCAGAGAGCAGAAGAAGGATTTACACAGTCAAGGCTCAAAATTCACTTCTAATATCAACTCAGAACTTAAAATGACTGTAAGGATTAAACAAATTATTAAACCCTGGCACATAAATTCAACTAGAGACACAGAGGGAGATACAGTAGTTAGAGATGTGTTCAGCAGGAGATAGTGTGGGCCACTTGGAAATCAGCTTCCACTGGTACCAAATCCAAAAGTCAGGGCTAGTACCTTGTAGTGTAGAAGATTTCTGAAAAACTGTTTAGGTTCCAGAAATTGAGGGGTCCATGGCCTGGTCAAGGCACACTGGATCCCGTGCAGTATAGAGGATTTCTGAAAAACTGTTAAGGTTTCAGAAATTGAGGGGTCTGTGGCCTGGTCAAGGCACGCTGGATCCCTTGCAGTATAGATGATTTCTGAAAAACTGTTTAGGTTCCAGAAATTGAGGGGTCCGTGGCCTGAACAATACACCTTATTATTCATCTTCTCCTTCACCAATGTTGAGGAACACATACCTATAGAGCTTGCCAGGAGTCAGGTAACCATTGGCCTTACTTAGATCGGTAGCTTAAAGATAAGTGAAATTTGGTCACTGTTGTAGGAAGGCCATGTCAGGCAATATAAAGCAAGAGTGGAGGTATGTTTCCTGGAACGTCAAGAGACTTAATCATTAGGTAAAATGAACCAAGGTATTGCAACATCTCCGATCTTTGGGTGCAGATATTGTCCTATGCCAGGAAACACTCCTCACTGCCAGGACGGTACAATGGCTCAAAATATCGTGGTTGGGCAGAGTTCTGGCGAGTTCCACTCCCACTAAATCAAAAGGCGTAGCTATTCTGATTCATAAAGCCTGCCCATGGGTTGAGGAAGCCATTAAGATGGACACCCAGGGCCGATGGATTGCAGCACACTTCTCGTACATGGGAGGGAGAGCAATAGCTGTGAATGTATATGGACCCAACTTGGACTCGGCCGAATTCCTCGCTGAAATCAGTCAGGCACTTTCCTCCCTTACTGAAGGGCAACAAGGCATACTGATGCTAATTGGTGGAGATTTTAATCTTGCACCGGATATTTTTTGGACAAGTCCCACCTAACCCCCCAGGCTCACCCCAAGGCCAGAGCAGCTCTGCAAGAACTAATAGAAGAATGGGGGCTGATGGACCCCTGGAGAAGGGACAATCCCACAGGAAAGGATTACACATTCTTCTCTCCTGTACATAATAGCTACAGCCACATTGACTACTGGTTGGTGACCCAGGAGGTGGCGCAGGGCAAGACCGACACAAGAATAGGCAATATATTGATCTCAGATCATGCACCAATCACTTGCAGTTTTCTACCACCTGGACAAGGCACATCTTCTCCAAGGTGGAGATGCAACCCTTTACTCCTCCAGGATAAGGAATTCCAATCCATAATGATGGAGGAGGCAAAGGTTTATTTCCTAAATAATTCTGTCAGACAGGTAGGAGCTGGAAGTGTTTGGGAGACCTTTAAGGCAGTGCTGCGAGGGCGTATCATCTCCTGCACGGCAGCTAAGAACAAGGCCCACAGGAAGGAGATCGCCAAGTTGCAGGTAGAGTTAACTGCCTTGGAGTAGAGGTTCAAGTCCTCCTCCTCCCCTCCCGTAGACAACACCCTCCTGACCTCCATACTTGGGCTTAAATACTGTATCGCCATCCTGCTGCAGCGTAAGGCAGAGTGGCAATTCCTTAGGTCTAAACACAAGTATTGGGAAGGAGTGACAAGAGTGGCAAACTGCTCGCCTATCATCTTAGAAAGCAGCAGGCCACATCTAGGATACATGACCTGTGGGATGTCACTGGGAAGGTGGTCTCTGATCCTAAATGTATCAATGAAGTCATGCGACTTTTTTATCAGTCCCTATACCAGTCCAAAATTCTCTTGGATAACTCGAGTTTGTCAAGGGAGTTAGAGGACTTCTGTGGTCCTGCTCATATTCCCCTACTCTCTCCAGAGCTAGCCCAAAGACTGGACAGCCCCATCAAAGCGGAGGAACTCCACACTGCCCTGTTTCAACTAACTAAAGGGAAATCACCTGGGCTGGATGGTATAACGGTAGAGCTCTACCAGCTTCTGCAGGAGGAAATCTCAACACCACTCCTTCAAGCCCTCCAGGAAGCCCATGGTAAAGGCTTCCTCCTCCCAACTATGAAAGAAGCACTAATCACCCTGCTCCCAAAGAAGTTCTCAGATCCCTGAACTGTGCCAACTTTCACCCCATCTCACTGCTGTCCATGGACACAAAGATAGTGGCAAAGGTGTTAGCCAACAGAATGGTGGACATATTACCTTCCTTGATTCATCCATCACAGGTGGGATTCTCTAAGGGGAAGTTTTGGACAGATAATCTAAGACTGGTACTCAACCTTAAATCTCCCCTGCCCATGGCAGCTTTGGCCATAGACTTCTCCAAGGCTTTTGACTCTGTGGAGTGGAACTACTTTCACAGAGTCCTAAATCTATATGGCTTTGGCCCTTGTTTATGGGAGTGAAACATAGAAACATAGTCTTTGATGGCAGATAAGGACCACTTGGCCCACCCAGTCTGCCCATTTCCCTACCTATTGGATAAGCTGCAGATTCTAGTTAACCAACAGCCTACTTCCTGCAACCCCACTATAATTGCCTTATGTCTGTCCCATGCATGTTTGAATTCCCCCACAGTTTTAGACCCCACAACCTCCCCAGGAAGGCAGTTCCATGCGTCCACCACCCTCTCCTTGAAAAAGAATTTCCTCACATTACTCCTGAGTCATCCCCCCTCTATCTTTAAATTGTGCCCCCTTGTTCTTGCACATCTCTTTTTCTGAAAGATGCTACCCTCCTGGACTTTGTTGATTCCCTTGAGGTACTTGAAAGTTTCTATCATTATGTCCCCCCGTCCCTCCTCTCATCAAGGGTATACATATTAAGCTGTCTCAGCCTCTCTTCATATGGTTTCTGATGTAGACCCTGCACCATTTTAGTTGCCCTCCTCTGGACTGCTTCCATCCTGTCTATGTCCTTGCGTAGATGAGGTCTCCAAAACTGCACACAGTACTCCAGATGGGGTCTCACCAACTGTCTGTACAGAGGGATAACCACTTCCCTTTTTCTACTTGTGATGCCCCTCCCTATGCATCCCAGTATCCCCCCCGGCTCTCCTCACTGACTTTTCACATTGCTTACCCACCTTTAGGTCATCTGATATGACTACCCCAGGTCCCTTTCCATTATTGTTGTTGTTAGTACGTCCCCTGCCATTGTGCACTCTTCTCCTGGGATTTTGCTTACCAGGTGCATTACTTTGCACTTCTTTGCATTAAATCTAAGTTGCCATATGATGACCATTTCTCTAACTTTGCCAAATCCCTTCTCATCCTTTCTACCCCCCCCCTTGTGTATCAACTCTGTTACAGATCTTTGTGTCATCTGCAAAGAGGCATACCTTTCCTTCCAGACCCTCTGCAATATCACCTATAAAGATGTTAAAGAGGACTGGACCCAGTACTGAGCCCTGAGGTACTCCACTAGTAACCCCCCTTTCTTCGGAATGAGTTCCATTCACTATTACCTTCTGTGACCTGTTGTGCAGCCAATTTGCTACCCAGTCTGCCAAGATCCTAACCAATAAAATGTCTTGCTTTCCTTCCTTCCTCCTACAGAGGTGCACTCATCAGGGCTTTCCCTTGTCCCCCCCTGCTATTTCTTATTGCTCTAGAGCCACTAGAGAGGAAACTCATAGCCTCCACAGACATCTCCGGGATCTAGGTAGGAGAACAATCATACCTGGTCAATTCCTATGCAGATGACCTCCTCCTCACCATATCCAACCCAAAGCAATCACTGCCCAAGACCCTAGATATCCTCCTGGACTTCGCAAGACTATCTGGGCTCCTGGTGAATCAGAAAAAGATGACTCTCTCTCCCTTAAACCTGGCCTGTTCCAAAGACTGTCTTCAGGGAACAGATATTTCCTGAGCCTCTCTGGGCTTCTCTTATTTAGGGGTTAATATCACTACCAGATGGAAAGAGCTGGAAAGTGCCAACTTCACTCCCTTACTTGCTTCTTTAACAGCTCAAATTGGGTGCTGGCACAAACTCAACCTATCCCTGAAAGGCAGGATTGAGGCAATGCGGATGTTTATCCTTCCAAGAGTTTCCTGCCTCTTCCACAACCTCCCCATTCCTCTATCCCCTAAGCTGTTTCAAACCTTGGATAAATTAGTTTCCCACCTGCCATAGGAAGGCAAAACCACTCACTGGAGTAGGTCCTAATTGTGGGCCCACTGATCCAGAGGGGGCTTAGGGCTGTCCTGGTTCCAGGGGTATCAGCTAGTGTACAAAGTAGCAGAAGCAACTAAATGGTTTGCTCCCTCTTCCCCCCAACCTCCCTTGTAGGTCAGATTGGAAGCCTCCCTGGTGCAGGAGGATACTTGTGTGCCCTCCTCTCCTCAAGGCACCCTTCACTTCCTAAGGCCACCCCTATCATGATGGAAATGGGGAGAGTTTAGTGGGCTGCCATGGCAGGTTACCACATGCCACAGATAGCTTGGAACCCACCTTTTGAATTCACTCACCTCTGGAATAATCAATGGATCTCTGTAGATAACAAGCTGCTCACTTGGCCCATTTGGGCCAACAAAGGTAAAAGACTGATCAGAGATCTCTACATACCCAACATAAGGGTGCTGATGTCCTTTGAACAACTAAAGACACAGTTCAACTTCCCGGCTCAGGACTTTTGGAGATATATTCAGATCCATAGTGCCGTCTGCACCCTCCAGACTCGACAGGTCCTAGATACCAAATGGGACTGGGGAATGGGGAAAATTTGGCCAGGACACCGGGGAATCCCTCTACTTCTTTTTCAGGAAGTGCCATGGGATCTTGAATGTCCAACTGAACAACAACCAGAACAGGCAGATGGTACCTTGGTTTAACATCTCATCTGAAAGACGTTTTTTCTGGTGATAACCACTCTTTCCATCCACCTACTCCAAAGTGCTAGCCAATTGGCTGCTTGCAATCCTTGATGTACTTTTCTGCTAGTGTTGGTGGTGGGCACATCCTGAGGTGCACTTTTTTTGCACCTGTTTTGAGCCATGATGCACTCGAGCTAGATACAGCTCACCACAGGACGTCACATGTCACAGTGGGATGCAGATGCTCATACTCACTAGCTGTGTAGTCCTTCTCCCAATTGCTCTAGCCATCATAGTTCAGATAGCAACACTGCCCCTAGTAAAAGTACTTGTTTTTACTTGAAAAGCCCTAACCACAACTTCAGGGCTCTTCAGCGCCACACTGTCTGTTTTTTTACCAATATGTGCACCAAAATGAGCAGCCAGATCTTCTGGTTGCTCAGAGTACAGCGGCGCTCACAACACAACTGTTTGTGTGGATCCAGACGCAGCTTAAACTGGCTGGAAGACCTTGACCGATTCTTCTAATGGTGGCAACACAATTGGAATGCAACCTGGTGGGGTGGTACTCTTGCTTCTACCAGATGAGCAGCCTGCAGAGGAGCAATAGTGAGTGTATAAGCATTTTTCTCTTTTCTCATTGTTAGAAAAAATCACACTGTGGGCATTTATATGGAGGTATAAGCTAGAGGGCCATATTCGGTGCTGGGAGGGATCGAGCCTTGGCAAGTTCCTGCCCGTAAGTCCAAGCCTGGCAGTATGCTGCAAACAACTCAGGAAACAGCCTATATAGCAGCCTAACTGCACATCTAAATAGCTTAGCAAGTCCCCTTGATATGGCAATCTTAGGTCTTGGGAGGCCAGACTATGTTGGTTCATTGGTCTGTTAGGCCATAGTCTTTCCCCACTATGTATGTGGTTTGCCTCCCTCCCGTGTGTGTGATTGCAGCAGTTTTCTATATTGCTGTTTAAGGCTTTCCATGTCTAAATATCTATTGGGGAAAAAAAGGAGGTATAGCCAGCTAGGTGGTGAAATAGGGCTCTATGGGGGGGCAAGATGTGTCAGAAGCCCCTTTTGTTTGTTTTCCCAATAATGTGCTTGAGCAGACAAACTGTAGTGCTGTTGTCGCAAGCAGTGAACATATTTTTTCTTCTCTTCCAGGTATTCGTCATGGCACCATGGGTTATTACAGACTAGTAATGATAGATGTAAGACCTGCTGTATAACAAGAAGGCCCTTTTTCTTTAATGGACCTGTTGTCTCAACACGATCTAATTCAATTTTATATGTCTGTTTCAGTCCCTCCCAGTGGGTCCATTGAGCTGGGGTAAAGTGGGTGCACATCTTGTTCTATTGGCAGTTGTAAGGCTGCGTTACACAATGCCCTCTTGGTTTATTCTATATTAATTACACTGGATTGTCTCACAGAGTTCCACAGGCCCAGCCTGCAAAGACACCCTCATCCTTATGGATCCCTCTGGCCAGGGAAGGGTCCCTACAGGTAAGTTCAGGTGTGCCAGAGCAAAGCGCATTAGCTCACATCATTTGCTGGCAACCCCCGACCTTGGCAGCAGAGCCAGAGGAGAACGTTTGGAGGCATAACTGTAATCCTGACTCGATAGGGCCTGATCCATCATGAGACAGTAAAGTCTTGCATGAGAAAGGGGGGTCACCGGCAATGACAGGTTCTCCCTTGTTATCTAATTTGAAGGAGAGGGAGTGGCCTATGCCCTGATTTATGTGGTGTGAGATTCAGCGCTGTGTGGCACATTTCATTCAAGGCCTCTGTTAGGGTGGGGGATTGACACCAGTCCATTTACAGAAGAAAGAGTCCTGAAAGAACTCCTAAAACTCAAGGTGGACAAAGCAATGGGGCCTGACGGGATTCATCCCAGAATCCTAAAAGAACTAAGGAAGGACCTAGTGACACCACTGACCACACTTTCTAACAAATCATGGGAGGATGGGGTAGTACCTGAGGACTGGAGGAGGGCAGATGTGATTCCCCTTCACAAAAGTGGGAGCAAGGCAGAAGCAGGAAACTACAGACCTGTAAGTTTGACCTCAGTGGTAGGGAAAACGATGGAATCACTTCTGAAAGAAAGAATTGTTGAGTACCTAGAGGCCAGCGGGGCACAGGACCAAAAGCAGCATGGATTTACAGCAGGAAGGTCATGTCAGACGAATCTAATAGATTTCTTTGACTGGGTGACCAAAGTAATAGGCCAGGGAGGGGCTGTGGATATGGCTTACCTAGACTTTAGCAAGGCATTTGATACAGTCCTGCACAAAAGATTGATAATCAAGTTAGCCAGCCTGGGAATGAGTCCCAGGGTGGTAGCCTGGGTAGCAAACTGGCTGTACAACAGGACACAGAAGGTAATAGTGAATGGAACACATTCCGAAGAAAGGGGGGTCACTAGTGAGTACCTCAGGGCTCAGTACTAGGTCCAGTCCTCTTAATATCTTTATAGGTGACATTGGAGAGGGTCTGAGGAAAGATATGCCTCTTTGCAGATGACACAAATATCTGTAACAGAGTTGTTACACAAGGGGGTAGAAAGGATGAGAAGGGACTTGGCCAGGTTGGAGGAATGGTCAGACTTATGGCAACTTAGATTCAACGCAATGAAGTGCAGAGTAATGCACCTGGGAAAAAAAAACCCAGGAGAAGAGTACACAATAGCAGGGGAGGTACTAACAACAAAAATGGAAAGGGACCTGGGGGTAGTTATATCAGATGATCTAAAGGTAGGTAAGCAATGTGAGAAGTCAGTGAGGAAAGCCAGGGGGATACTGGGATGCATAGGAAGGGGCATCACAAGTAGAAAAATGGAAGTGGTTATCCCTCTGTACAGACAGTTGGTGAAACCCCATCTGGAGTACTGTGTGCAGTTTTGGAGACCTCATCTACGCAAGGACATAGACAGGATGGAAGCAGTCCAGAAGAGGGCAACTAAAATGGTGCAGGGTCTGCATTAGAAACCATATGAAGAGAGACTGGGAGAGCTTAATATGTATACCTTTGATGAAAGGAGGGACGGGGGAACATGATAGAAACGTTCAAGTACCTCAAGGGAATCAACAAAGTCCAGGAGGGTAGCATCTTTCAGAAAAAGAGACGTGAAAGAACAAGGGGGCACAATTTAAAGCTAGAGGGGGGACGGTTCAGGGGTAATGTGAGGACATTTTTTTTCACAGAGAAAGTGGTGGACGCATGGAACTGCCTTCCTGGAGAGGCTGTGGGGTCTAAAACAGTGGAGGAATTCAAACATGCATGGGACATACATAAGGCAATTATAGTGGGGGGTGGCAGGAAGTAGGCTGTTGGTTAACTAAAATCTGCAGCTTATCCAATAGGTAGGGAAATGGGCAGACTGTGTGGGCCAAGTGGTCCTTATCTGCCGTCAAAGTCTATGTTTCTATGTTTCTCTGAAAGATTTTGTGTACAACCTACAATCCTGTGTATATGACAGTATACGAATGACACAGGTTGACCAATTCACAACTGACCTGGACTGAACTGTACTGAACTGTGCTGTAGTGTGGCCTTGATTTCTCCCATTTGGAATGTGCTCAGGGTCCTTTAGGGTCACATGATGTATGTACAGAGCTGTGAGGTGCTCCATTCTGACTTGCAGCATCATACTACCTGTTAGATACCCAGGGCATCTTGCTGTTTAGCCTTATGCTTCCTGCCAGATGCTCAAGACAAGGGCAACAGTGCATGTGGCCAAACATGCATGTTGGTCACAGCATCAGTGACTGAGATGCCCCCTCAGAGTTCTCACTTGGAGCTGTATGGGCAAGCCCTTTGGCCTTAGGAGGTTGCTTCAACATGTGTTGGTTTGAATGGCCTTCTCTATCATGACACAGAGGTAAGGGGTGGTCATTGTATCGGATCATAGGCCTTGTTCCTTTCAGGCATGCAGACCAGTACCATGCCTCTGTTTTGAGGGTCTGGTCTTCATTTGGAACAGTCTGGAGCTAGACATGGTCTTCCAATTCCTGCTTAGTGGTGTAAGATGATCTAAGTGTGGGGAGTTTCTTTTTCCTGGGGCACTCCAGGTGCATCCAGAAGTGAAGGGAACGTGAAGTGAGCACATTTTCTGTCTTTCTTGTCTGGTGGCAACCCTGCCATAGGCATCCATTTCTTGATAGTGGTCAAGAGGTCACTACATTTTTTGGTCTGTGCTGGTTCTTGTTCTTTTGAAATGTTTTTTTCCAGCAGCCATCTGCCAAGGGATGGCCAGCACCCATTGACTAAGGGATAATATGGTTAGTTCTGCCAGATTTCCAGGAAGATTCTTCCAAGGGGTGCAGTGTTTGTGCCAGCGTATTGCTCTAGTTCTCCTACTGTTTAAAACAACAGTTGTAGTTTTGCATCAGGAGATTGGTAGTTGTACCAGACTGCTCCCCTGTAGTCCATTAACCATTTAAGGTGAAGTGCTGTTTTTTGATCTTCAGCTGAGAAAGGGGATTAGCTTGTAGATCTAGGCGGCAGAGGCACCTGCAGTTTGGTGTCCTTTTGATCATGTCTGCAGCTAGGGAACTGCTGGCCTGGACCAGAATGTATTTAGGACACACTGCATGGATTGGTCTCGGGGTATTCCCTGGCAATGTGGTCCAGGCGCGAAGGCTGTGCAGCTCTGCGTTCGACTGGCTAGATCTTAATAAGGTTGGTGAGCTAGTCTTTCAGGGGGTGCTCTCCAAAAAGATTTTTTCTTGTGTGCTGATGTTAACTCCATTGCCAGCCAGAAGCTGGGGAGGGATTTACCAACAAGAATTTGCTGGAACAGTGGGGGCAGGATGTCCTGCAGACAGTGTGGGCCATGAAACAGTCACCCAGGGGAAGGATTCCTGTGATCCTGGGATGTCTTTTGACCCACAGAGTGGAAGATCGGTTTGATGTGGGTCGAGTAATTTGACCATAGGGATCGTCCGGTGTTAACAACCATTGGTTGATACCAGTGACCAGGACACAAGGCAGTAGTTACCTGCCCTGGCAGAGCTGCATTGGTCATGCTTTCTTGGTATTCTTTTTTCGCTGTACTCTGTGGCTATACTTCTGGCAGGGAGTAGGAGTCAGGATGGAGCCCCCTCTGTCAGCTGCAGGATGACTAGTCACTTTTGGCATTCTGGCCTAGTTCACTCCTGTTTGTACTAGGCTAGCAGTCTGGTTTCCCAGGACACTAGGAGAACCCAGAAGCAGGATTCTTTACCTGGAACGTGTCTTCCTGATGGTTTGTAGAGGAATTTCACCCATCAAATCCTGTTCTGAGTGCTACATTTGTTTTTGTTTTTCTTTCCGCATTGGTCAGAAGACCAGGCTATTAGGACCCTAAAAGCCATAGTCTGCTCATCTTTGATGTCAAGTTTCTTGTAGGTGCTTGTCACCAGCAGCTCCGCCATAAGCCGGGGAGTCCATACTGCTGTGACCATGAGAGTGACAGAAGAGGCAGAGTGTCTTACATAGGTGAGTGGAAGACCATAGATGTGTGTGTTTTCTCTTGAATGAAGGGCCCTTATTTGTTCAGGCAAGGAGCCAGGATTCTGCTCCCTGTGAAAGTCTCAGTAAGGAAAAATTCTTAAGACAAAAGAACATGACTGTGGTTGGTCCTTTTCCTTTTTACCCCGGTCTAAATGGATGTAGGGGTGCAGACATTGCAGTAATGTTGGCACACAAGTAGAGTTATCTAGGAAAGGTCATGTGCCATCGGGACAGAGCTTCTCTCCTTCCAGGTCCTCGGGGTATTCTAGATGAAGAGAGCTAATTTACTTGGTTTACTTGGTATGAGGGACAAAAGAAGGCAGAGCCCATAGATATTGTCCTCCACATATGTGGATCATTGTCAATGGTTCCTATCTGACTAAGCATTTATCTAGTTTGAGTTTAAAAGTCATAAAGGAAGGGGCGTCTACTATATCCTGGGGAAGTGTATTCCATAATCTTGGGGTTCTTATGGAAAATAAATTTTGTCTTTTGTTGGTTTTACATTTGGCTATATCCAGCTGTTTGTTATTGAACCTGGGTCCGATTTTTCTAGTTGCAAAAGAAATACCACATTGCCTCATCAAAAATGGGTTTTGAATAATCTTGAAGAGTTGGAGTAAGTCTCCTCTTGATCTTCTCATTTTGAGTGAGTGTAACCCTGTTTTATGTAGTCTAGTTTCGTAATCCACATGTGCCAAGTGGGGAATAGTTTTGGTGACTCTTCTCTGAATCTTCTCAAGCCTATCTGAGTCCCTGCAGAGATACGGACTCCAAAACGGAGAACCATAATCAAGATAAGGTCTAATGTGCGATCTGTACAGCGGAATGATACACTGCTCGGTTCTAGAAACAAAAGTACAGTTGATTTTACGAGGAAGTGAATTTGTTTGGTTTGCTATTTTATTACAGTGTGAAACTGAGGTCAGTTTATTATTGACTAGAATCCCTAAGTCTTTTTCTAAACAAGAAACCTTAATGATGGTGTTATTCAATGTGTGTACTTGTTGGGGGTAATTTTTCCCAAAATGCAGAACGGCACATTTGGATATGTTAAACTTCATTTTATTAATAAGGGCCCAGTGTTCGATAGATGAAAGGTCGTTGAGTAGAATTTGTCTATTTGCAGCATTGTCAACAGCACCACCCAGCTTGGTATCGTCGGCAAACTTTATGAGGATTTTTGAAGAATGAATTTTCATATCGCTAATGAAGATATTAAACAGAGTGGGTCCCAGGACAGAGCCCGTCTACAGCAGAATTTTCCATTTAGTAATATTCTTTAGTCTTATTATTCCCAAGCCCCTCTGGGGGTTGAGTCAGCATCACAGCTGTCCAGCTCCTTGTTTAATGCCCCTCTGGGGGTTGAGTCTGCATCACAGCTGTCCAGCTCCTCATTTGGCACACAGTTTTTATCTGATGAATCCAGTAGTTACACGTTAGGGTGTTATATGGGATAGTACTCTCCCTTGCACTAATTAGATGGGTACTGCGTTTTAGAACCCATGTATGTGAGCTGCCTTTCCCCACTGACAACTTGGAGTGATACATAATGGAGACCTTCCATCCTACTTATTGTAATTTCGTTTTCTGTTAACTCCAACGTTGTCAATGGAGCCTCTCCCTGGAGACAGTTGTTTGCCTAGAAACTTGTCCTATCCTTGTGGGTGTATTTTGCCTTTTGTATTGTTTGTGTTAGAGGACACCTACAGTGCGCTTTTCATGGATAAAGATTCATCAGTGGTAGCTGGAAGTTTTTGTTTCCTGCGTAATACTATATGACTTGTTTAAGGAGTCATAGATTCCAAAAGGAGACAAAGATGTGGGTTGAACGAATCTTTATGAATATCCACCAGTCATGTATGATTAATTCTAGCTCTCTTAAACTAACCTTCACTCTGTGTTTAAGGCAAGTCCTTAAAAATGGAGGACTAGGTGATGTGATGAGGAACCTGGTGCATGAGTTTGGGTATTCACAGATGGCAGTCACACATCTACAAAGGAAGGGCCTCTTCTTCAAATTAGGTAGGCTTGTATTTTCCATTTGTCTATAGTGCTTTCATGGTATATGTGTATATGTGTATATGAGCATTAAAATAGGAACAACTCATTAATAGCAGTTAATAGTTACTTATTAGTAGCTGATGATGGCTTTGTATGTGTATACTGCGTTGACAGAAGTGAACTGAATGGAAGGCAGTTTGAAGGTACCATGTCCCTAGCGGTCTATGCTGAGATTTCTGCTCTGGAGCTGTACCACTACCCTAGTGAGGGAGCACATTACTCATATGTATAAATTACCTTTCTCCATGGACAACGTTGGAGCTAACAGAAAAGGAAATTATGGGAAGTATGATGGAATTTCACCTTTTTACGTTACTCAAAAACATCCGTTTCTACATTACTCGCCCTTGTGCTTTATGTGCTTCACTGAAGTTATACAGCTGAGTGGTAAGCCATTCTAGATTTATTGACATGTTTTAATAAGAGACAGGAAGGCAGAGAAGGGGATTCAGACTCAGATCTGAAATTTATTTGAAAAAATGCAAGTAAATGCATCCTTGACTTTCTTATGCTGTGTTAATCAAGCAATTCTCAGTCAGTTGGCTTTCTATCAATTCCTATATTTTCTGCTGTCTGGGATTCCCAACTATAAAGGGATTTGTGCTTTTTATAAAGAAATGGTGTAATGTATAGAGAAACTGCTACTATAGAACTGTTACATAGGGCTAATAATGCCACTGCACCAGTGCAATGCAAATGAAAAGGTTTTTGTAATGCTAAACAGCCCCCAGCACAGTGCTGTTTAACAACGCAAAAACCTGGCCTTAACTGGGTACTAAGGCAGTGCCCTCACTCTTCCTAACATAGGGCAGCTGTATTGCAGCCAATCTCCTTGGTATCTAGTAGACCCCCCATTGCCCTGTTTCCTAAGTAAATCAAAGTTCCCTGGTGGGCTAACAGCCCTCCCACTCTGAGTGCTGTTAACACTACCACACACCCTCACCCCAGTCACTGGGCATGTGGTCAACAATGGCTACTGGTGCAGCCCTCTGTTCACCTACCCAGGCTACCATCATCTGACCGGTACAAAGTGTAAGGGCGAGTAATGTAGAAAGCTGATGTTTCAAGCAATATAAAAAACAGATATTTCTACATTACTCATGATGCCGTTCTGTGCATGTCAGATGGCAGCCAGTTGGGTAGGTGGGCAGAGGGCAGTGTTGGTTGCCATCGTTGATCACAGGCTTAGTGACTGGCAAAGGGTGGTGCTGGGCAGGGAGTCCTTAGTGGGTGATGGGTGTCACTTGAATGGGGGAATGGCACTCAGCTTGGTGTGGGAGCACTAGCCCACCAGGGAACTTTGTTTTACTTATGAAGTGGGGCAGTTGGGGGGAGGTGGATCCACTAGCCCCCAGGGAATATCTTTGTCTACTGCCCAGCATAGGCTGTGTGGGGCCAGTGTGCACATGCAAATGAGCCCATAATGGGTATGAAAATGGTCATTTTGTGCTGTACAAGCCCAATGGCCTCATTTGCATGCTCGGGCTGAATGTGGCCCACAGGACTCCTGGTGCCATTCATTTTGGACACGTCTATCTTATGTGGGCATATGTAGCTTTGGGTTGTCTGCGCAACCCATTTTCACTTAGTGCTGTGCTGGGAAGGCCTCATATTCAGCTAGATCACTTCATTAGGGCATGCTAACTGACTGAATATCACTCAGAGCCAGTCTTGTGCTATTTTCAGAGCAGTGCTGTGCTATTAGTCAGCAGAGATATGGACAAAAATTGAACACTGATTATGCAGATGCACCAATGGCTGACAGATTGTTATTATGCATGTTTTAATTGTATGCAACAACTGAATTGGCACTATGGCATTCCAAAAAGTCTTGTGGCTTTTGCAGAGCATCTGGTTAACTCTCATGGAGTAGAACAGAACAGCACTGTCAGATTGGGGGGGGGGCAATAATAAAAAAACACATTTAAACAATGACACTGCAGATGCACCATTGACTTGTCTGAGGTGAAAAAAAAAAACATTGAAAGACTAGCATCTGGAACAAGTACTATGTCTGATAATCTCTCTAAGCAAAGCAAGGAACTAATAGTTGTGGGGGGATGATACAGATCTCAAATTTCCAGCATGCACAGTCACATGGACATTACACAGTAAGTGGACAAAACACAGTTCTATAAACCTTGCAAGCAAGGGATTCCTGACCAGTCTGACATTTTCCTATAACTTCAGGTCAATTTTCCAGTGTTTCCTTCTAGATTATATTTCCTAGGAATTCCCAATTTCTCTGTTTTCCCACATGACAATATCAATCTCAGGGAGTAATTTCCCTATGGATTGCTCTGTTTACCTGTAAATTTTGAAATCTAAATGTTCTGTAAATTTAGTGAAACTTCAGCCACTGGACTGCAGAGTGGAACATCACTGTCAAGAAACAAAGGGATTAATAGAGTAAGCAAAGTGCTGGAGGGGAGGCTAGCCGACCAGAAGTTTATCAGTTGAATGACGGCAGTACATTAAGCACAAATACTTCCCATACATAAGCCCTGTTTACACGGCTGCTGAGCATATGGCGCTGTCTTGCTCTGCTGCTGACTGCCCCTCCTGAAGCACTGTTCATTCACATTCACACAGCCCCTCTCAGCATCGATGCAAGATGTGCTGGTGAGGGGTCATCGGGGGAGGGGGCTGTCCTGCTGATGTCAGGTGTGAGGTGCATACCATTGACCATTTCAGTGAACAAAGTTCAAGCAGGGCAAGACACATGAAACAATCACTGCATTTATGTGCAGTTTCCGTTACCAGGAAATTGAAATTCTTTGGGGTGTTTCCTAGTAACAAAACCTGCTTTTGTTACTAGGCTAGGGTATCCCAGAAATGCTGCATTTATGGGCTGTGAGCGTGTAAACGTGATGACTGACCTCTGATGCTGTGATGCTGTGGATTTATTTACTTTTGTTTTTTTTTTCCTTTTATTATCTAAAGCCTTCGGCATGAGCTGATTCTCCATGCCCTCACTTCCTGGTTAGTACATTCTTGTACAGCAAGAATCATGAGAATAGGACATGTTACTCAGAGGGAGCAGCACAGACACTCCACACAGCAGCTTAAGCCACTTGCTCCGCTTGGTGTCCCCAGCTTGGCAGAGAATTTGGGAGTGCCAAAATGAACAACTTACCCCAATCAGGTGAGTATCTACATGGAAGCCCTTGCACCAGAGCAACACACATGCTCAGATTGCTCTGGTACAAGGGTGACCATGTAAACAGGGCTAAAAAAATGCCCATAAAAAACTGTAGTTGAACTTCCAAATTGCACTAAATGAAAGTCACTGCTAAAAAGAATCCAAGGGAGGAGTACAGGATGGGTGGGGAAAGTCTGGCCACCACAAGTCAGGAGAGAGACCTGGGGGTTATCGTGTCTGATGACCAGAAGGTGACCAAACAGTGTGAAAAGGTGGTGGGGAGAGCAAACAAAATGTTAGGTTGCATAGGGAGGAGCATAACAAGCAGGAGGAAAGAGTTGGTGATGCCACTGTACAGATCACTGGTGAGACCTCAGCAGGAGTACTATGTCCAGTTCTGGAGACCACATCTCTGGAAGGAGACTGACAAAATAGAGGCAGTCCGGAGAAGGGCAACAAAGATGGTACATAGACTGCACAAGAAGCCATACAAGGAAAGACTTAAGGACCTTAATATCAATTAATAGCTATTATTCTACTATGTACTTATTATGTATACAAATGTTCCTCTCCCATGCCCCCCCCCCCGGACGCATCTGGAAACGAGCAGTTGTCTGCTCAGTATGCTTTTCTGGTGAAACTTTTAAATAAATAAATAAATCTATTCACTGGAGAAAAGAGGGAGAGTAGAGATATGATAGAGACTTTCAAGTACCTTTGGGGAATAAACAGGGTACAGGTGGAGAGCACATTTCAGAGAAAACTCTGCACAAGAACAAGGGAGCATGATATGAGGCTGAAGAGTGGAAGGCTCAGGGCTAATGTTAGGAAGTATTTTTTCACTGAAAGGGTGGTGAGCCATGGAACAGCCTTCCAGCAGAAGTGATGGGTGTGAAAACAACATGGGGGTTCAAGAGTGCATGGGATAGACAGAAGGGTACCCTGGAGATGTGCAGAGCAGGAGAGCCGCAGATCAAATTGGATCTAGTGCTGCAGTAGTGAGTAGGGAAATGGACAGGCTAGGTGGGTCATATGGTCCTTATCTGCCAACAGATTCTATGTTTCTATGTAAAAGGAGTAATAAAAACTTACCTCAAGGGCTGGCAAAAGGAAGCCTGAGCAAAAGGCAACACAGTTCTCGCTCAACAGAGAAAACAAACTGAATAAAAGACAGGGCGGACAAGCATCCTAGTCTGGTGCATTGCATGGAGTTTATGGCCAGGGCTAAAAAAAAAAGCCTGTTGTAGATGGCTGCCACCACACCCAAAAACAGAGGTACAATTAATTAAAAATTGAGTTACCAACTACATGACTACAGACACATTGATACTGTTCTGAAGTTCAGGGCATGATATAAAACATATTTATTCAGTTTTTGCCCTGTAGTGCTCCTTTAAGCAGGACTGAATGGTGCCAAAAACCCTTACAGTTTCCAAAGGCAGAAAATAGCAACCATAGAAACCTGTTTCATCCTTATTCAAACTCATCAGTGTGCCACAGAGAGTGTTACTCAGAATGGGTCTGTGTGAGAAATTGTCTGGGACACAGATGCAGTAATGCATATTTAGTGAAGGGAAACTGTGTTAAGGTAACACATTTTTTATTATTAAGTAGACTGCTGTACATTAGGAGTGGGTTTAAGGAGAGTTGAAAGCTCCATTTCGGTGAGCTTGTCACTTAGTTCAGGCATCAGCATCAGTGCAGAGATGGGGGTCTGGGGGGGACCACTAGAGCCAGGGATATTTTCATATAGTACTGCTGTGGCATCAGATCAGGTGGGGACCATAAGAACTATAAATCATTCAAACTTTATTTATTTCAAAGGCACCTTTCCTATGACCATTGCACCTATAGATACAGTAAATGATAATCCACCACCAGTAACACATTAAAACCATATAATTTAAAAATAATAATTAATAAACAAATTATGGTCCACACTGTATTAAGCTTCTAAAAATGCCAAGCTAAAAAGGTATGTCTTAAGTTCTGTCTTAAGGCTTTGGACGGTCAGGCAGTCCCTTATCTGACAAGGTAGAGAATTCCACAGGGTTTGGGCCATAAAGGCAAAAGAGCGGGCCCCAGATGTTTGAAGTCACACCCTGGGAATCTCTGGCAATCCCTCATTGGTGGATCAAAGTGGTCGGGAGGGGCAATAGGGAGAAAGGAGATCTTGCAGGTAGCGGGGTCCCTGATCATGTAGGGCTTTATAGGTCAGTAAACCAACCTTGAAGGTGATATGCTATCGCGCTGGCAGCCAATGCAGTCCGTGGAGAAGAGGCATTATATGACTGATCCTAGACATACCAATCAGAAGCCTGGCAGCCACATTCTGCACCAGCTTCAGGGGATGGATATCAACTCTTGGTAGCCCTGGGTACAGGACATTGCAGTAGTTAAGGCAAGTGGTCACGAAGGTGTGGACCAGCGTAGGAAGATCATCAGAAGGAACCAAGTGTTTCACCCGGGTGATATTCCTCAGATGGTAAAAAGAGGTCTTGACAACGGCTGACACCTGTGACTTCAAGGTTGTGCCGTCATCAAAAATAACACCCAGGTTCAGCACCCGGTCTGAGGTGGTTAGCCGGACACTCCTGAGCCAAAGACCAGAGGGTTGTCCTGCCAACACAACCTCCTTCTGATGATCAGGGTCTACCATCAACACCTCAGTCTTATCACGGTTCAACCTCAGCCATCTAGCACTCATCCCGTCTTGGATCTCGGATAAGCAGTTGTTAAACATCGTGAGAACATCTCCCTGCTCAGGTATAAAGGACATGTACAGCTTAGTATCATCTGCATAGCAGTGAAAACTCAGTCCATACTGCCTAATAATATCCCCCAATGGCAGCATGTACACAGCGAACAACATGGGTGCAAAAATTGAGCCCTGCAACACCCCACAGGATAGGAGAAGAGGATCAAAGGAATAAATTCCTGAGACCACACTCTGTGTCCTACCCTTGAGGTAAGATTGAAACCACCTGAGGACGGTACCCAACAGTCTGCAGATGAACTGCAGGTGCACCACTAGCACACCATGGTCCACAGTGTCAAATGCCACTGAGAGATCAAGGAGGACCAAGATGGAACAAGTCCTCCAATGTCTCGCTATTAGGAGATTATTAAGTACTCGAACAAGGGCTGTCTCGGTGCTATGCTGCTGCCTAAATCCAGACTGGAGAGAATCATAGACATTGTGGATAGACAAATGATCATCCAGCTGCCGTGCAACCACTTTCTCAATAACCTTACCTACAAAGGGCAGGGTAGAGACAGGTCTGTAGTTGGCAAGATTATCTGGATCAAGGGAGTTTTTTTCCAGGAGTGGTCGTATGACCGCCTCCTTTAGGGGATCTGGAAAGATCCCCCTCTCCAATGATTGCCAGACTATCTCAGCCAGGACCAGGCCGATTTACTCCATGCATCCCACAAGGAGATGCGTTGGGCCCTGATCCAAACTACAGCTGGTTGGCTGCAAAGTCTGAATGATCCTCACAATGTCCAAGATGTCTGGTCAGCCAAAGTCAGACCAGACAAGCTGGGTGCTCACAACCTCCCACTGACCTCCACCACACCCCATAGAGTGGGCTGGATGGATACCAGACCTGATGGTGACAACCTTATCCACGAAAAATCGAGCAAACTCGTCACATCTTTCTTGTGACAAAGCTCAATCAGACTGCATACAGGTTGGATTGCACAGTCTGTCTACAGTCTGGAAGAGCTGAGCTGTTTTTTTTTTTCCAATTATTTAACCAGGTGAGACACACTAAGCTGAAAGCTTGTTTACAGGTGCAACCTGGGAGCACAAGGAAGTTAAGTGACTTGCTCAGGGTCACACAGTATGCAAGCGGGGGCCGTAGGATTCAAACCTAGGTCTCCAAATCTGCTGCTCAGAGCATCCTCCTCTACTAGCCTTGCTTGTAGAGGAGAAAGCAGCTAACTAAAAGAAGCTACATTTGCTTATTAATTTAAAACGTATATCTCAGCAGGAGTCATTGTCTGTAAGATAAAGTAGACAGATACCTTTATTAGAAGTAGAAGGGGTCTTATTTAGGGTTAAAAAAAGAAAGAAAAGAAAGAAAGTCAGTGTGTGTTCTGTGCAGGGAAGGGTACTAATCAGCTGACTTTGCTAAACCAGTAGGAGGAAAGAGAGCTTACCTGGGAGTGTGGTTTAGACACTATAAAAGCAGGTGAGTCAAATTACAACTTCCTGTTGCTAGCCTTGCTTGTAGAGCAGAAAGCAGCTAACCAAAAGAAGTTACATTTGCTTATTAATTTAAAACTTAGATCTCAGCAGGAGTCATTGTCTGTAAGATAAAGTAGACAGATAACTTTATTAGAAGTAGAAGGGGTCTGATTTAGGGTTAAAAAAAGAAAAGAAAGAAAGTCAGAGTGTGTTCTGTGCAGGGAAGGGTACTAATCAGCTGACTTTGCTAAACCAGTAGGAGGAAAGAGAGCTTACCTGGGGGTGTGGTTTAGACACTATAAAAGCAGGTGAGTCAAATTACAACTTCCTGTTGCTAGCCTTGGTTGTAGAGCAGAAAGCAGCTAACTAAAAGAAGCTACATTTGCTTATTAATTGAAAACTTATATCTCAGCAGGAGTCATTGTCTGTAAGATAAAGTAGACAGATAACTTTATTAGAAGTAGAAGGGGTCTTATTTAGGGTTAAAAAAAGAAAGAAAAGAAAGAAAGTCAGTGTGTGTTCTGTGCAGGGAAGGGTACTAATCAGCTGACTTTGCTAAACCAGTAGGAGGAAAGAGAGCTTACATGGGTGTGGTTTAGACACTATAAAAGCAGGTGAGTCAAATTACAACTTCCTGTTGCTAGCCTTGGTTGTAGAGCAGAAAGCAGCTAACTAAAAGAAGCTACATTTGCTTATTAATTTAAAACTTATATCTCAGCAGGAGTCATTGTCTGTAAGATAAAGTAGACAGATAACTTTATTAGAAGTAGAAGGGGTCTTATTTAGGGTTAAAAAAAGAAAGAAAAGAAAGAAAGTCAGTGTGTGTTCTATGCAGGGAAGGGCACTAATCAGCTGGCTTTGCTAAACCAGTAGGAGGAAAGAGAGCTTACCTGGGGGTGTGGTTTAGACACTATAAAAGCAGGTGAGTCAAATTACAACTTCCTGTTGCTAGCCTTTTTTCTTATTAATTGCCCTCCATCCCACCCACTCAAAGCCAATTCTACTTTTATAGCCAGTGGATTTGACTGTCAACAGGAACTTCCTGTTTGGCAGTAGGAAGGAAAGGATCATAGAGAAACATTGGTTTTGTCAACCCTAAAGGAAAAAAGTAGCTCACTCTCCCCCCCTAGCTGCTGGTGGTCTGATATTGAGCAAGGAAGAAGGAGGCTACTGAAGAAGATAGGAAGTTGCTGTCCCAGAACAGGAAGCATGAGAGTTGTAAGAAGAGGAGAGAATAAGCATCCAGAGAAACAGTAGAGAGGACACAAAATAAGACATGATAGGAGTGGTGCAGTGCAATGGCTGTGGGACGGCAGTGTTCCGGGAGACATTCTGGAGGCTGCGATGCTGCCCTATTTGCAGGCACCTCTCTGGTCTGAGAGAGGAGGTTGCCCGTCTCCAGGCTGACCTGGCTAGGATTCGTGAAACCTCCTCCCCCACCCAGGGACCACCAGGGCCAATGCCACTACCTCAAATGTTGCCAAGAAAGAGGAGAGGCTGGACCAGGGTGGGCTCAAGGAGGGAGAGGGTGGTGGGACAGAGTTGCATCCCTCCAGCTGTACCTCTCCATGATTCATTCACTCTTCTGGTGGATAGTGGTTCCTCTATGGAGGCATCTGCAGTGGAGACCAAGGAGGATGCTGGGAACCTTCACAAAGGAGACCCACAGGAGGGTGGCATGGGACCCCACAGGGGAAGGAAACAACTCCTGGTGGGGGACTCAATCATTAGGGGGTAGAATTGGGGGAGGAAGGGGAGAGGGAGGTAAGGTGCCTTCCTGGCGCCACGGCTTGGAGGGACAGGAAGCGAATCCTCAGGATCGTGGGAAGAGCTGCACGAGGGAGGGAGCTGGATGTCATTGTCCACCTAGGGACAAATGACCTGGCTAGGAATGGGAGCAGAGCAGTGCAAGAGGAGTTTGAAGAGTTGGGAAGGGGTCTTAGACAAGTAGTGCATACGGTAACCTTCTCGGAGGTGCTGCCTGTCTATGGCAAGGGAGATGCTAGGGCACTTCTCACCAGGGAATTCAATGAGTGTTTGAAAAACTGGTGTGGAGCTCAGGGTTTTGGCTTCATTGGGGACTGGGGAGCCACCTGGAGGGATGCAGACCTATACTGGTGCGATGGTCTGCATATGTCCGGGGAGCCAGAATCCTAGGTGAGGGTTAAATGCTTCATTGGCAAGCATTTAAACTAGCCAAGGGGAGGCACTGAAAGGAGCAGGAAATCCAAGCTTCCCCACAAAACATGGTGATTAGTGAGGTAAACACCAAGGTACAGAAGTTATTAGGGAGCAGAACAGATTTAAATGTAAAAAAAGGCAAAGGCAGTAAGGACAGAAATGGGGCTAAAAGGGGTAAGGCTATCAAAAAGTGGAGGGTAATGATTACCAACGCCCGTAGTCTGTGTAACAAGCTCCCTGAACTAGTGGCCTTGATGGAATAGGGTTGCCTGGATATTGTGGCAGTCACAGAAACATGGTACACAGAGAACCATGACTGGGATGTCAACATACCAGGATACACAATCTACAGGAGGGTCAGGGAGGGTAAAAGAGGAGGAGGAGTAGCTCTCTATGTAAAGGAAGGGATAAAAGCAACAGAACTAAAGAGTAAACAGGGAGCAGATGAGGCACTTTGGGTCACCCTGGAGACAGGAAATGGCACCACAATCCGCATGGGGGTTGTGTACGGACCCCCATCTCAGGGGGAGGGAATGGACAAGGAAATGATAGAAGGCTTTCTTAGAATGGCAGAAAAAGGGGAGATATTGTTGATGGGGGACCTGAATATGCCAGATGTTAACTGGAGCACCTCTGCTGCAGGCACATTCAAGAGCAGGGTCATTCTTGATGCCCTACAGGGGGCATGCCTCAGACAGCTAGTATTGGAACCCACTCAGGAGGGAGCAATCTTAGACCTGGTACTCTCAAATGGGGATGGAGAAAGAATCTCAGATTTAGAAGTGGGTAGCCATCTGGGAACAAGTGACCACCAAACAGTGTGGTTCACGATAAACACAGCCATACAATCAAGCCATACAAAAGCAAGAGTACTGGACTTTAGGAGGGCTGACTTTGGGAAAATGAGAGAGTGCCTCAGAAAAGCACTAGCAAACAGGCAAGAAGGAGGGGTGGAGGAACAATGGGGAGTGATCAAAACAGCCATCACAGAGGCAACAAGCCTTTGTGTAAAGCAAATCAATAAAACACAACAAAGGAAAAAAAACTGCTATGGTTCTCAAAAGAGGTGGCAGGGAAGGTTAAGGAGAAAAGGACAGCATTCAGGAAATATAAGGAAACACAGAAGGAGCAGGACAGAGAACTTTATCAGTTAAACCAGAAAGAGGCTGGGAAGGCAGTCAGAATAGCAAAGGCCCAAACTGAGGAAAGGATAGCCAATTCTGTTAAGAAGGGGGATAAGACCTTTTATAGGTACATTAGGGAGCGAAGAAAGACCAAAGGAGGGATACTGAAGCTTAATAAAGGGGAGAGAATGTGGGTAGAGGGTGACAGTGAAAAAGCTGGGATACTGAACGAATATTTCTGCTCAGTATTCACAAAGGAAGAGAGGGGAGTTACCTAAACCAAACAAGAGAAACACTCTGAAGACAGGGGTTGATACCAGTCCATTTACAGAAGAAAGGGTTCTGAAAGAACTAATAAAATTGAAGGTGGACAAAGCAATGGGGCCTGATGGGATTCACCCAAGAATTCTAAAAGAACTAAGGGTAGAACTAGTGACACCGCTGACTACTCTCTTTAACAAATCATGGGAGGATGGGGTGGTACCCAAGAACTGGAGGAGGGCAGATGTGATTCTTCTTCATAAAAGTGGGAGCAGGACAGAGGCAGGAAACTACAGACCAGTTAGTTTGAACTCAGTGGCAGGGAAAATGATGGAATCACTTCTGAAGGAAAGAATTGTTGAGTACCTAGAGGCCAGTGGGGCACAGGACCCAAGGCAGCATGGATTCATGATGGGAAGGTCGTGTCAGACGAATCTAATAGATTTCTTTGACTGGGTGACCAAAGTAGTAGACCAGGGAGGGGCTGTGGACATGGCCTACCTAGATTTTAGCAAGGCATTTGATACAGTCCCACACAAAAGATTAATTCACAAGATAGCCAGCCTTGGAGTGGGTTCCCAGGTGGTAGCCTGGATAAAAAATTGGCTAGACAACAGACGCAGGGTAGTAGTAAATGGAGTACACAGTGAAGAAAGGAGGGTTACTAGTGGGGTACCGCAGGGTTCAGTACTGGGACCGGTCCTTTTTAATGTCTTTATAAGTGACATTGCAGAGGAACTGGAAGGAAAAGTATGTCTCTTTGCAGATGACACAAAGATCTGCAACAGGGTTGATACACAAGATGGAGTGGAAAGGATGAGAAGGGACTTGGCAAGGTTGGAGGAATGGTCAAATGTATGGCAGCTCAGATTCAATGCAAAGATGTGCAAGGTAATGCACATGGGAAACAAAAACCCAGGGGAAGCATACACAATGGGGGTGAGATACTGACAACAGTAAAAATGGAAAGGGACCTGGGGTAATTATATCAGATGACCTAAAGGTGGGCAAGCAATGTGAGAAGGCAGTAAGGAAGGCTGGGAGGATACTGGGATGCATAGGAAGAGGCATCAATAGTAGAAAACAGGAAGTTGTTATCCTCTGTACAGACAGTTGGTGAGACCCCATCTGGAGTACTGTGTGCAGTTCTGGAGACCCCATCTCCCACAAAGACATAGACAGGTGAGGCTGTCTAGGGAGGAGGGCAACTAAAATGGTGCAGGGTCTGCACAGAGACATCGAAGAAGACGACTATAGGAGTTAATATGTTTACCTTGAGGAAAGAAGGGAGAGGGACATGATAGAAACTTTCAAGTACCTCAAGGGAATTAACAAAGTCCAAGAGGGTAGCATCTTCCAGAAAAAGAGATGTGCAAGAACAAGGGGGCACAATTTGAAGACAGAGAGGGGACGGCTCAGAGGTAATGTGAGGAAGTATTTTTTCACTGAGAGGGTTGTGGATGCATGGAACAGCCTCCCTGAGGAGGTCGTGGAGTCAAGAACAGTGGGGGACTTCAAGAATGCTTGGGACAGGCATAAGGCAGTCCTAGTGGGGGGTAGGAGGAAGTAAGCTGTTGGTTAACTAGGATCTGCAGCTTATCTGTTAGGTAGGAAAATGGGCAGACTAGGTGGGCCAAGCGGTCCTTATCTGCCATCAAATTCTATGTTTCTATGTTTCTATGTTAAACCACTGTGCCATACTGCAGTGGTTGATTCTGCGTAGCAGCAATCTCCCTGGACAGGAATTCTGCCTTCTTATGAGTGATTGTCGATTGATAGACAGCATAATGATCCATCAAACTAAGCCTGTCAACCTCCAGGCCTGACTTCTGCCAAGCCCTCTCTAATCTTTGACTAACTCTCCTCAACTCCTTCAAGGCCCCATCAAACCATGGGGATCTTGGGCAGAAGGGTAAGTGGTCAAACACGAGCAGGAGCAATGGAATCCAGGGCACCTGTTACTGCCCTATTATAGACAAGCACAAGGTCCCCTGGATCAATGCATTCGCTCGGTAAGCCCGATAGGTCCAGCACCGCCATTTGGCCCTCAGGAGTCACCCCCCTTAAAGGGCAGTACTGGACCATCTCTGTAGGGGCAGGCCCTTTCCGGGGAGCCCCAAAACTGAACCTTATGGTGTGATGGTCACACCAACCAACTGGTTCTACCACCAAATCAGAGATCTCCATCCCCAGGAGGAATACTAAATCCAATGATTGACCACCAGTGTGCGTTGTGGAGAAAATAACCTGTGTGAGGCCCAGTGTAGTCATTAGCTGGAGGAGATCTTGCCCAAAGTGCAATGTTTTCATATAGACCCATCTTTTTACATTAGTGTATCCTGCAGACGTATTTTATTTAATGTTCTTAATATTTTGTAGTTCCTCTACTGAATTTTCATTGTAACCCTGTTGATTGTTTTCCCGTGTACTGTGCCAAGAGCCCCTGGGATTGAGCGCCTAATCAAATACATTTTACTTACTTACTTACAAATACTGCAGTACTACTGGGGCATCAGCTCAGTGACTGAGAGATTAATTTATTTATTTGAATTTTGATAGCCGGGTGAGCCCACTGAGACAATGCAGTCCCTTTCTCAGGAGCGACCCGGGTTTAAAGGACAAACATAGGAACATGTATTAACAACTGTACAAAGTAAGTGTGAAACAGATATCTACAGCAAATAGACATTACAGTACAAGATTGGTGAAAAAATATATACATACAGCATATAAACATGTACAGCATATTTACATTAGTGCATCATGACCACAGTGAATAGTGCAATTGAATATTCCATATATATGGATCAAAGCAGACTTTCGGATTATACAGTAGAAGGCGAACATGCATAAAGCAACATAGCATGTAAGGTACATGGTTGTTAACTTAAGTAATCACAGATAGCAAGCAAATAGCAGAGAACAGACTATCGATGTGGAATCCAGAGATTAAGGTAAGGTTAAATTAACGATTAGGCAAAACAGGTACAGGTTTTAAGCTGCAGTAGGTACACAGAGAGGGCGCTTAAACAAAGCAAGGGTGGAGGGGGAGGGAAGAGAAGGGAATGCATTCCATATGGAGGTGCAGAATAGGCAAAGGAACACTTGCCTATTGTCAGGTGGGAATAAGGAATGTTCAGTAGAGGGGCTGAGGAGGACCTGAGTGAGTGTGGAGAGAGTTTCCATTTCAGTAAGTCACTCGGATTTGGGGGGGAAGAGGAAGGTAAGCTTGTAGATAAAGCAGGGGAGGAGAACTGCAATCTTTAGTCATAGCCAGGCCAGTCTAATGACTCTAAAACCTCACAGTAGTGGTGATGTGAATTAACTCCAAGGGCAAACCTACCCATCCTGTAGTAGAGCATTCTCAGGCAGGAAGGTATGGTGGTCTTGGCTAATAATAGTAGATGGGGGGACCGCTGGATACCAGCGATACATTCAAGATACTATGATGCTTGCCAATCAGGGGATGGAGAGGGATGCTGGCAGGGACTTACAGCTCCTGCTGTCAGTTTGCTACCCAGCAGTTTGCCGGGGATGTTTATGCAGCACTATGCACAGCAATAAGAGAAGGTTTTAAAGTGTTAAACAGCACTGTAATGAAGGCTGTTCAGCACTTTCAAAACTGTGAAATATACTGCCCTCCCTGTATGCAAGGGATCCCTTATTTACTTTATGGGTCATCATCAACTGTCAGTACAAGTAGGAGGCACCCTGTCACCTCCCCTACCCATCCAGGCTGGAGTTCCACAGGGCTCCATTCTGGATCCCATCCTCTCTTCCATTTTCATGAATGACTTCCCCTTGCCAATTCACATATTCACGTGTATGCAGATGACACAGTTTTCTACATCTCCAGTCCTTCGACTGTAGCGGTGGAAGGCTTGATGCAGCAAGATTTCCACAACATCCTGTGCTGGTTCCACTCTAACCAACTCTGGGTCAACACTAACGAAACAGTGTCCATGACATTTGGCACTTGCAGGAAATTGGTTAGGCTCTCCTCCCTCCCTGTCTTCTCCACTCTGGATGACTCCCTTCTTGAAGTTGTTTCTTTCTCCAAGTATCTCGGTGTGTAGCTAGATCGTAAGCTTGACTTCCCTGCCCACATTGTTGCCATCCAGTCCAAACTCCACCTGAAATTTGGTGTCCTGTACTGCAACAGAGACTGCTTGTCTCCTCAAGTCCACCAGGAGTTTACCAAAATGGTGCCTCTGGTTTTCAACTATGTGGATATGATCTACAGCACTACCCCTTCTTCTTTCCTTGCCAGACTGGACACCCTCTGCAGTGCCTTTTGTCGATTTGCTACCAACTTTCCCCCTCATAGTCACCACTGTTCCCTTTACTCCTCTGTATCCATCCTTCCCCCTACCCTCATGTCACCAGTTCCACTGGGCCTTATTCACCTCCAGATTCTGGTTTGAGATCCTGCCCTCCTGCCTGTCCTCACTTCTCTCTCCCATTCCCTCTGCTCTCATACTCCTTCTGCTCCAGGGATCCTTGCACCTTCTTCCTTCCCCACCCTCACTCCTCTGCTGGACAGTCAGACTTCTCCTATCACCTTCCCTTCCTCTGGAACCTGCTCTCCTCTCTCTGTACCCGCTCTTCTCCTTTAGGCTCCAGTTAAAACTTCTTCCTGCTCTTGTCATCACCCTTCCTGATTCTTCCCTGTCTTTCTGTGATAAATTGTTTATCTGATCCTATTACATTTGTTTTACTATGTTAAATTGTACTGTGCTTTTACTTTATTTTGTACCAGTCATTACTATGTATACTTTTGATTTTTGTATTACTTGTTCCTTCTCCCCTGGGTTACACCTGGAAATGAGTCTTGGCTCAGTATGCCTCTCCCTGTTACCAATTTTCAACTATTTATTTAGTTTTTGTTGACCAGGTAGGTGCGCTAGACAGCAGAACTGTTTATTTTCAGGCACAACCTGGGAGGTTACATACAAAGTGGTGGGAAAACAACAGTGAAATACAAACAATAAATTGGTTACAACAAGCAGTACAAATTAGCCAAAACATTAGTCAGGTAACCCACAGAGAAGCAATATGTCAGGCATGTAAATTATATAAACATGACACATTACAGTGGCATAGGCAAAGATAAGACAGAAACAATGTCCCAGAACATGACATTATCAAGCAAATAAAAAAATAAATAAATATTTGCCTGGGCACAACAGTATATTCTATTTGTCCATGCTGGTGGTTTAACACCATGAACCCCACCCTATCTGATTGTGCAATTACCAGTAAGCGTGGTGCTAACATGGTTAGTGGTGCACTAACCTTTTTGAATATGAGGGCCATTATATGTCATAAAAGAATTAAAGTGCCATGCTTTCCCACAAAATGAAACTTTAAAGTCATTCCAAGAGTTTTTGGTCCCATGTAGTCAAACTGAATTAGACTGGAAATGTTTAAATGGGGAACTCTCACATCCTTAATTCTGCCCCACGGCATGTTTCCTGCTGCTATTTGCCAAAGACCAGATTCCCCCTGATGACATGCCAGCACTGGTCCATGCTTTTGTGACCTCTCACCTAGATTACTGCAACGCCCTGTACCTAGGACTAGCGGGAGTAGATCTGCACCATTTGCAGCTAGTGCAGAATGTGGCAGCCAGGTTGTTGACCAACCTACCTAGGTCATGTCATATTACACCTGTGCTCCACTATCAACACTGGCTGCTGTAAGGTGACTGATCTCCTTCAAGGCTGGGTTGCTGACCTATAAAGCCCTACATAGGCAGGGACCGCTATCTGCCAGACCTATGTCCCTACCGCCCCTTCCATCCCTCTTCTCCTCTGATGAGGGACTGCTAGACGTTCCCAGGGTCCAATTAAAAACATCTGGGGCTCATGCATTTGTTTTTGCAGCCCATGCCCAGCGGAACTCTCTACCTCACCAGATAAGAGAATGCCAGACCACAGAGGAATTCAAACATGAATTAAAAACATATTTATTTAGACAGGCATTCCCTGAAGTAACTTAATTGGGTATGTTTTAAATAAGATAAATAAGATTTTTTAATATTGTATTGTTATAGTTTTTTATATGTATGTAGATGATTTTGTGTAAAGCGCTTTGATTCACCAGAGAATTGCGCTACACAAATAAAGGTTTGATTGACTGATTGAAACTGGTAGACCTTGTTACAGGCAACGAGGCAAGCAGTTAACAGAACAATACTGTAGGTCCTATTGTTCTATCTGTATCATGACATGGTGTGGCATGATCTGTTGGATCCCAGTGGATTAAGTTTGTGAACAGACCGTCTCCAAAAGGGAACCAGTATGTACTTAACAAAGTTACATTAGGCTGAGACATTATAATTATACTTTAGGCATTAGAGAGAATGACATCAAAAAAATACTGTAGCTATCTTCAATATTTTTATTTTATTTTGACTCAGTGAAGACTGCACGACTGCTCAGATACTCGCTATTCTGGGTACTTAAAGTGCTTTGATGTTAAAGTACAATAAAAAAAGTGCAACATTCATATTAAATTATTTCAAGATGGAGCAGGTCTCTTACTGCAATAGATGCCAATACAGAGTCCGATTACCTTCACAGTGACATGAAAAAGGCAGCAGCTCAAAACATCCACTGTACTTTGTCCTGCTCCAGCTTCCTCATGGGGAAGTATCCTATGTGTAATGTACAGCGTTTTAGATACAAAAGCTCAGGTTCACATGCCCCATTCTGGTTATTTAAACGTTATCGTTACCCATAACCAAAAATAGCTAAATGAAAATTATAAAATAACTTAGCAAATCTTACTTTAGCACAATATCAAAGACCCATGTCTGCACAGTACTTTCAATTCCTTTGTTTATCCTCAGTTTGAAACAATCCTCCATAACTACTGACCATGACTCAGGGCTGTACTGGAAAGAAAAGTCCTGATAAGGAATTTTTAATGAGTCTATAAAATATGCTTTCTTATGAGTGGTGGAACAAGATGTAGTTCCAGTAGTGCCAACTATTGCAGAGGCTTAGGTCAAGAAGCATAGGCAAACCAGAAGTTGTAAAATTCACAAGTAGCATTTATTATTACTAATAATAAAACAAAAAGTGAAACTGTAGTGTAGTTTAAGCATTTTCATATATAAACCCCTTATGTCCATCAGTTTTTTGTTGCAGCTCTTTTTTCAGGTGTCTTCTTTCTTTCCTGGACTTCCAGATCTTGGAACTGGGTCAAACAAGTCAGAATCAAAGTCACCAAAAGGAAGAGTCCCCAACATCTGAGACTTTCATTGCTTGTGCTCTTGTTATCACAGCTGCTGACACAGCAGGATTTACTTCCTCTATGATTAACTTCGCAAATATTGGAAAATCATTTCCAATAATTGGAGGTACCGGTAACTTTGGTACTACCCTCACTTTCATTTGGTGCAACATTCCATTAATATTCAGAGTCACTTGGGTGGTGGGATAGTATCAAGTGTACCTGTGGGTGCAGATGACCCTAGTACCTGGTCCTTTTGCAGTCTTTTCTCAGAGCTTCAACACCAGTTTGATTTTGGTATGGTTTGAAATACTACATAGGAGTTTTATGATATTAGTAATCTGCTTATTTAGGGACTGTTCGTAGTGTAATCAATTTGAAGCTTTGTGCCAAGTATTTATAATGTGTATTTTTGTATTTCAGATTTATGACTGATCAATCATAGACCCATCATTCCAAGTCGGCACTAAAAGGCGGTAACCAAGCACAAATTACTCCTATTGCCTCATTGTCAGCAAGATGCAAAATGCAGCTGTTTACAAAGACTGACAGAACTTGGATATCCCGCCATCTTGTGTGCAATTCAGAAACATGATGATGATGTCACTTTCCGACTGGAAAAGGATGTGTCATGTAAAGATGAATTCCTAGCAAAGACCCTAGTAATGCATGCAAGTTGTTGTAACGCATACCCCAACAAACAAACTGTTGAACAAAAATGCTGCAGAGTTTCAGAACAGGACAGTAAGCAACCAGGTCCATCTTGCGTGGTCATGCGATCTTCAATCAACAGCTTATCTGATTACAAAAGTAAATGTTTTGTGTGTGAAAAGGAATGGGATAAGAGGGGGAACAGGAACCTGTTGATGACTGCATCTGTTGATTGTCAAAAATCTGTGTGGCAAAAAGCCAAAGAACTCATTGACAGTACCATGTTACATAAGTTGCAAGGGTTTGGGGATGAATGCCTAGACCTGATAGCACATGATTTTTGATACCATAAATCATGTCTTAATAACTATATAAATAGAAGAACAGTCATGGAAGGCGATGACATCTATGACGTAGGGTTCTGTTGGCTAATTTCTCAAATTGATAGGCCAACGTTTGACAATGGAAGTGTCTTCTATATCGCTAAACTTTGTGACAGATATCGCCAGTGGTTAGAAGATCATGGTGTAAATGATGCAGCATCCTACAGGTCAGCAAGTCTGAAAAGACACCTACTGATGACATACTATACAAATCCCTGTGGCTGTAGGGCAACCATAGTTCCTCAGAAAGGTACATCATGACTCTTGTGTTCAGCACAGTTGAATGTTGGACAGTTGCTTTTTGAAGTCGCCAAGTTAAAGCAAACTATGGAAGAATCTGAATATTCTGAAGAAATTGAAAATGAACCTGATGATACTCAGACTCAAATGGATGCAAATATGTTCAGTTACAGTGCAGCAAAATTAATAAGGTCTGAACTGAAAGAGTTTGACAGAAGAATGTCAAAGGATTACATCAGCTAAAGAGTGCACATTACAAAATCAAGAAGTGTGAGAAACAAACCTGAATGTGTCATATGAAGCAGCTTCAAAAAGTGTGGGTACTGCTTTCTACAATCTTATGGCTTGGATGCTTATCAATGCAAGTAGGCAATGATGGGAGAGTTCAGCTAAACCCAAAACAACACGAGTGGGTACTGAATCTTAGATAAGACATATGCGCTGCTGTTGCTGGTGTTCCAACACCAAAACATGCTGGTACTGCCCTACACATACTAAAGGCCACCCAGAGCAAGGAGACTGTAACCATGCTAAATAGATTTGGAAATAGCATTAGCTACCAAGATGCCCATTGTTATATTGCTACCATGGCAACAGCGGCTGAAAAGCAGGAAGCTCAAGATGGGGTTTTGATACCCATGAATCTTAAGGCAGGTTGATTCACACAGTGAGCAATTGACAACCTAGATTTCCATGCGAGTACAAAGGATGGTAAAATTATGCATGGAACATCGCATGCAATATATCAGTATGTTGATGAAGGTGAGGATCAACAGTCAGTGGATGTTAGAGTGTCCTAAACCCTTTATAAGATTAAATAAATAGCTAGCAGCAGATTGGGAAAGAGGCACATTTTCAAACCCCTCTTAAAGGATTCCATTGAGGGGGCCTCCCTTAGGACTCTTGGGAATGAGTTCCAAAGGACTGGGTCTGCCACTTCAAAGGTCCAGTCCCCCAAGGTTTTTAGCCTTGCCCTGGGAACTACTAGGAGGCCCACCCCAGTGGAGGGGAGACAGCATGAGGATATGTGGGGGGGGCAGGAGATCAGTCAGGTAACCCAGGCCCAGCACTTGCAGGGCATTGTAAGTAAGCAAGTCCACTTTAAAGGATATACACCACTTAACTGGCAACTAGTGCAGATTGTGCAGCACTGGGGAGATATGACATGTCCTGGGAAGGGAGGCCATCAACCTAGTAGCTTCATTCTGTACCATCTGTAGGTGCCACAGCGTACCTCCATATATGGTACTCTGTGGTAAAGAACGCTGCAGTAATCCAGCCTTAAAGTCACAAATGAGTGTACCAGGGTGGTCAGGTCATTGGGGGGGAAAAGGGATTGAATCCGGCTGATGTTCTGTAGATGGTAAAAGCCTTTTCAGACTCCTGCTGACATCTGATCCTCAAATGTCAGCCCCTTATTCAGAATGATTCTCGAATGTTTCACCTTACGAACATACGAAATTTCCAGCAGATATAGGGCATAATGGTCTGTCAAATCTGTTCAAGTGTGCAGCACACAGTTTATTCTGCTTTTGCTGCCTCCTACCATTTCCACCCTAGATTTATCATCTCCCATCTACAGTGGCGTGAAAAAGTATTTGCCCCCTTCCTGATTTTCTCTATTATTGCATATTTGTCACACTGGATGTTTTCAGGTCTTTAGACAAAATGTAATATTAGATAAAGGGAACCTGAGTGAACAAATTACACTTGTTTTTTTTTTTTATTTCACTTATTTAATGAAAAAAAGTTAACCAACACCAATTGGCACTGTGTGAAAAGTAATTGCCCCTCACACTTAATAACTGGTTCACGCCACATTTTAGCTGCAATGACTGCAACCAAACACTTCCTATAATTCAATATCAGTCTTTCACATCGCTGTGGAGGAATTTTAACCCTCTTCCTCATAGAACTGCTTTAATTCAGTAACATTTGGTGGGTTTTCGAGCATGAACTGTTTCGTTTCAGGTCCTACCACAGCATCTCTAAGGGTTTAAGTCTTGACTTTGACTAGGCCACTTAAAACATTAATTTTACTTCTTTTAGCCATTCTGATGTGGACTTGCTTTTTGTGTTTGGATCATTGTCTTGCTGCATGACCCAACTACGCTTCAGCTTCAGCTGACGGAAGGATGACTGGACATTCTCCTTAAGAATTTTCTGGTACAGAGCAGAATTCATGGTTGCTTAATTATGGCAAGTCATCCAGGTCCTTAGGCAGCTAAAGTATCCCCACACCATCACACTACCACCACCATGTTTGACTGTTGGTATGTGTTCTTACTGTGGAATGCTGTGTTTGCTTTCTGCGAGACATTATGGGATCCTTGTTGTCCAAAAGTTCCACTTTGGACTCATCCTATCCATAGAACATTTCCCAAAGGCTTGTAGGATCATCCAGGTGCTTTCTTGGCAAATGAGAGCTTGGTATTTATTTCCTTCTTGGTTAGTAGTGGTTTCCGCCTTGCTACTCTACATGAAGCCTATTTTTGCTCAGTCTCTTCTGATTATGGAGTCATGAACACTGACCGTAGCTGAGGCAAGAGAAGCCTGCAGTTCTTTGGATGTTGTTTTAGGATCCTTGAGACTTCTTGGATGATTTTACACTTTGCCTTTGAGTAATTTTGCAGGCTGCCCACTCCTGGGAAGGGTCATCACTACTGTTCCAAGTGTTCTCCATTTGAGATTATGGTTTCACTGTGGCTCCAAGGAGTCCCAGAGCCTTAGAAATAGTTTTGTAAATCTCTTTCCAGACTGATAGAGGGCAACAAAATGTTTTTCTCTGATCTTTTCAGGAACTTCCTTGATCAAGGCATAATGTGCTTGTTGAATCTTTGAGCTGGCAATGTGACTCTGATGGTAGAGGCCAAATAAGTGAGAGTTTATATTGAGCAGGGCTGGCTGTAATCAAGCCTGGCTGTGTTCAATCAGCTGACTCCTGAGTATCACTCGTTGATTGGGTTGATTTAGCTAGGGGCAATTACTTTTCACAATTGCGCAGTTGAAAGTTGGTTAACTTTTTTTGATTAAATAAATGAAGTAAAGTAAAAAGTGTTGCTTCAACCAATTCAGGTTCCCTTTATCTAATATTATATTTTGTCTAAAGACCTGAAAAAATCCAGTGTTACAAATATGCAATAATAGAGAAAATCAGGAAGGGGGCAAATACTTTTTCACGCCACTGTACCTCTCCCCCTCTCCAACCTATCCACAGACTTGACCTTCCCTTTGACCCTATCTCACACCCTCTTAAACTGCCCACAGTTTTCAGTGAGATAACTTCCTCCGGCAATTTGTTTCACCTTGCTACCACCCTTTCTATGAAATAATACCTCCTCATTTCCCTCCTAAATCTTCCCCCCACCAATTTCAGACTGTGACTCCTTGTGGACCTCTTCCCCCCTTAAGTTGAAGATGCCCTCTGTTCTAACCTTATTCATACCTTTTAAGTATTTGAAGGTTTCTAGCATGTCCCCCCTCTCCCTCCTATCCTCTAGAGAGTAAATGTTGAGCTCCTTCAGTCTCTCCTCATAGGGGTTGTCCCCCAGGCCCCTATATCCTTTCTACCCAACTAGTCTTCACCTGATTCTGTGCTCTGGCAGGGTTCTCAGCATCCCGGAATGGCCTAGTCTTAGGCAAGCTTCTTCTTTCCCCCTCTTCCCTCCTTTCCCTTCAGCCTTTCTTTTCTCTCTTCCCAACATGTCCTCACCTAGTTCTGCCTCCTGGCAGGGTTTTCAGCATCCTGAAGGTGAGGGATCCAGCACTGGGAAATGACTCTTCCTTCCCTCCCCCTTCCCCTCCATCCTCTCTACCTAACTCATCCTCACCTGCATCTGCTCTCTGGCAGGGTTCTTAGCATCCTGAAGAGGCCTGGTTTTAGGCAAGTTTCTCCCACTCCTCCTCCTCCTTCCCTTTACCATCCCCTCTACTATCTTAACTAAACTTGTCCTTGCCTACTCCTGCCCCTTATTCTAAGTCCTTGCCTCATTCCGCAACTGACAGCAATCTCCGCGCTCTGAAGGGGCCAGTTCCAGGTATGACTCATTCTTCCCTTCCCTATCCCTTACCCTCACCTCTCTCCTGTCCCCCCTCTACCTCCCTGCACTTAACCAAAGGAATTAGTTTACTTGAGCTAATTATTTGCACTTTCGCCAGCCTTGTGGCTGAGGGTTGAGGTGCTGGATGCCACACCTCACTCCATGCTGGTGATCTGGGTTCGGGAATGGACTTGGGCCGCCAGGGGTTGGCAGGGGAGAAGAGGGATTGAGCATCTGAGTGGCTGCTCTCCCTCTTCGGGGTGGGGTGTTCCCAGTTGTTGGTACATTTTGGTCCTTAGCGGAAGCTGGGGGTGGTGCGCTGGCAATACTCATTGGGGTGAGTTGGGTCATGGCACCAGGAGAGAGCATGTGCGGATGCATGAGCACTCCTTCCCTTGGCACCGTTGCATGCCCCACTCATGCAGGGCAAAACAAGGAAAAAAATGGCGAATGGCGCAGCAGCTTGATGGCTGTCCCATGGAGTGCCTGGCTCGGGGGGGGGGCATTGCCGAACACTGGATCCAGACTTGGTGGAGATTAGGGGTTTTCTGCCACCGTGGGGGGTAAGCTGCGGGGGTAATAGCTGAGGGTCTCCAAGAAACATAGAAACACAGAAACATAGAATTTGACGGAAGATAAGGACCGCTTGGCCCACCCAGTCTGCCCATTTCCCTGCCTACTGGATAAGCTGCAGATCCTAGTTAACCAGCAGCCTACTTCTTCCTACCCCCACCCCCTAGAATTGCCTTATGACTGTCCCATGCATGCTTGAATTCCACCACTGTTTTTGACTCCACGACCTCCTGGAAGGCCGTTCCAAGCATCCACAACCCTCTGTGAAAGAATGCTTCCTTACACTGAGCCTCGCCCCATCTTCAAATTGTGCCCTTGTTCTTGCGCACCTTTTTGAAAGATGCTACCCTCTTGGACTTTGTTGATTCCCTTGAAGTACTTGAAAGTTTCTATCATGTCCCCTCTCCTCCTTTCCTCAAGGCTATACATATTAAGCTCCTAAGTCTCTCTTCATATGTCTTCCGTGCAGACCCTGCACCATTTTGAGTTCCTCCTCTGACAGCTTCCATCCTGTCTATGTCTTTAGAAGACTGGGTCTCAGAACTGCACGCAGTACTCCAGATGGGGTCTGACCAGCTGTCTGTACAGAAGGATAATAACTTCCTGTTTTCTACTGGTGATGCCTCTCCCTATGCATCCCAGTATCCCCCCAGCCCTCCTTGCTGCCCTCTCACATTGCTTGCCCACCTTTAGATCATCTGATATGACTACCCCCAGGTCCCTTTCCATTTTTGTTGTTGTATCTCACCCCCCATTGTGTACTCTTCCCCTGGGTTTTTGTTTCCCATGTGCATTACCTTGCACTTCTTAGCATTGAATCTAAGCTGCCATATATTTGACCATTCCTCTAACCTTGCCAAGTCCCTTCTCATCCTTTCCACCCCACCTTGTGCATCAACTCTGTTGCAGATCTTTGTGTCATCTGCAAAGAGACATACTTTTCTTCCAGTCCCTCTCCAATGTCGCTTTAAGACATTGAAGAGGACCGTCATATACTGAACCCTGTGGTACCCCACTAGTAACCTCCCTTTCTTCAGAGTGGACTCCATTTACTATTACTCTCTGTGTCCTATTCTCCATCCAATTCTTTACCCAGGCTGTCATCTTGGGACCCACTCCAGGCTGGCTAACTTGTATATTAATCTTTTGTGTGGGACTGTGTCCAAATGCCTTAATAAAGTCTAGGTAGGCCATGTCCACAGCCCTCCCTGATCTACTACTTTGGTCACCCAGTCAAAGAAATCTATCAGATTTGTCTGGCATGACCTTCCTGCTATGAATCCATGCTGCCTTGGGTCCTGTGCCCTCTGGCCTCTAGATACTCAACAATTCTTTCCTTCAGAAGTGATTCCATCATTTTCCTACCACTGAGGTTAAACTAACAGGTCTGTAGCTTCCTGCTTCTGCCTTGGTCCCACTTTTGTGAAGGGGAATCACATCTGCCTCCTCCAGTCCTCGGGTACCACCCCATCCTCCCATGATTTGTTAAACAGGGTAGTCAGTGGTGTCACTAATTCTACCCTTAGTTCTTTTTAGAATTCTGGGATGAATCCATCAGGCCCCATTGCTTTGTCCACCTTCTGTTTTAAGAGTTCTTTCAGAACCCTTTCTTCTGTAAATGGGCTGGTATCAACTTCTGTATCCAGAGTGTTTCTACTGTTTGTTTTAGGTACCCCCTCTTCCTTTGTAAATACTGAGCAAAATATTTGTTTAGTACCTCTGCCTTTTCACAGTCACCTTCTGCCCCGCCTCCCCCCCCCCTTATTAAGCCTCACTATCCCTCCCTTGGTCTCCCTTCGCTCCCTGATGTACCTATAAAAGGTTTTATCCCCCTTCTTAACTCAGTTGGCTATCTTTTCCTCGGTTTGGGCCTTTGCTGTTCTGACTGCCTTCCCAGCTTCCTTTTGCTTTGACTGATAAAGTTCTCTGTCCTGCTCCTTCTGTGATTCCTTGTACTTCCTGAATGCTTTCTTTTTCTCTTGAACCTTCACTGCCACTTCCTTTGAGAACCATAGTGGTTTCTTACATCATTTAGTTTTGTTTATTTGCTTCACACAAAGGCTTGTTACCTCTGTGATGGCAGTTTTTATTATTCCCATTGTTCTTCCACCCCTCCTTCCTGCCCATTTGCTAGTGCATTCCTTAGGCACTCACCCATTTTAGCAAGTCAGCCCTCCTAAAGTCCAGTACCTTTGCCTTTGTATGGCTTGACCTCTATTGCTGTGTTTATTGTGAACCATACTGTTTGATGGTTGCTAGTTCCCAGATGGCTACCCACTTACATCTGTGATCCCTCTACATCTCCATTTGAGAGAACCAGGTCTAAGATTGCTCCCTCTCGAGTGGGCTCCAGTACTAGTTGTCTAAGGCATGCCCCCTGTAGGGCATCTAGAATAACCCCACTCTTCGAAGTGGCTGCTGCAACTGCACTCCAGTTAACATCTGGCATATTCAGATCACCCATCAGCAATATCTCTCCTTTTTCTGCCATACTAAGTAAACTTTCTATCATTTCCTTGTCCATTTCCTCCCCCTGAGAAGGGGGTCTGTATACAACCCCTGTGCGGATTGTGGTGCCATTGCCAGTCTCCAAATTTACCCACAGTGCTTCTTCTCCTCCCTGTTTTCCCTTTTGTTCTGTTGCTTTGATTCCTTCCCTTATGTAAAGAGCTACTCCTCCTCCTCTTTTACCCTCTTTGTCCCTCCTGTAGATAGTGTATCCTGGTATGTTTACATCCCAGTCATGGTTTTGTGTGAACCATGTTTCTGTGACTGCCATGATATCCAAATGTTCCTCCTCCATCAAGGCCACTAATTCAGGAAGCTTGTTACTCAGACTACAGGCATTGGTGCTCATTGCTTTCCATTTTTTGATGGCTTTACCTTCTGTTGCAGCATCCCCCACTGACCTTTCTACCTCGGTCTTTTCTCATTTAGTACCCTGTTTTGTAGAGAGAGCTGGATTTTCTGCTGATTCAGTGCCTCCCCTTGACTAGTTTAAAAGCTTGCCAATGAAGCACTTTAAACCGATTGCTCAAAAGACTTGTTCCTTCCTGGACAGATGCAGACCATCCTGCCAGTATAGGCTGGTGTCCCTCCAGGTGAAACCTCAGTCCCCAATGAAGCCAAACCCTGTGCTCACACCATTTTTCAACCATTCATTAAGCTGCATGGTGCAAAGTACCCTCGCCTCACTCATGCCATTGACAGGCAGCACCTTCTGAGAAGGATACTGTGTGCTACTTGTCTTAGGCCCCTCCCCAGTTCTACAAAGTCCTTCTGCACTGCTCTAATCTCATGTTGAGCCAAGTCATTTGTCCCTAGGTGGACAATGATGTCCAGCTCAGACTCCCCTTGCAGCTGTTTTCATGATTCTGAGGATGCGCTTCCTGTCCCTCCAAGCCATGGCACCAGGCAGGCACCTTACTTCAGCTTTCCCTGCTCCCCCTAGTTCTATCACCCTAATAATTGAGTCCCCCACCAGGAGCTGCTTCCTTTCCTTGTGGTGTCCTCTGCCTCCTTCCTGTGGGCCTCCTTTATGACAGGTGTCCTCAGCCTTCTTAATCTCCTCTGTGGGTGCATCCATAGGGGAGCTGTGCTCCCCCAGAATGGTGTATGGATTGTGGAGTGGAACAACTGACTGGGTGTGCCTCTGTTCCACCATCCTCACCCTCCCTGAGCCCACTGTGGTCCAACTGTTGTGCTTTCTTTGCAACCTCTGAGCTAGTGGTGGTGGCTCTGGTGCTCCCTGGATGGGGGAGGTTCCCTTCCTACCATCCAGTCTGCCCCGGGGGCAGGTTCACTTACTGCTGTCCAGTGTGGCCTGAAGATGGGCAAATTCCCTCCCTCAGGGCAGAGAGTTGTTTGCAAATAGGGCAGCATCTCAGCCTCCAGAAAGACTCCCGGAAGACTGCTGCCCCGCAGCCATTACATTGCACTACTCCCCACATAATTATGTACTTTTTTTTATTGTGTGTGTTTGTGTGTGTGATTGGTTTGTTATATAGAAATATATATATTATACAATGTGTATGCTTATATTTTCAGTGCTGTGTGCTAGAGAGGATATGACATTGATATGCACCTTGCAGTCTTGAGGAAATGATGTCAGAACCCCAGGTATAAAGGAACTATTTCCAGGGGTGGGGTGAGGGGTGGGAAGGGGTTGGGCCTAAACTGTGCCCTCAAAAAACAATCAGCTAAGTGCTCTGACCCACCGCTGCAATGAGTGCCTTCCTGTCAGCAAGAGACCATGCACAACAATTTGACAGAGAAAATCCTTTGCTAATCAAACAGAGAAAAATCCAGACATCCAAGTCAGACACAGGTAAACCTCCCCAGCCCCAAAACAGCCTGGTGATTTGTGCTCTGAAAGCAGTCAGCCCCAAAATAAGTCAGCTGTGCTTTAAACTCTTCCTGCACTGAAAATCTTAAGAATTGTAACAAACATAAAGCTAGATTCACCTCCCTCTGTTGCTTGAAAGACTGTCTTTTCCTGATAATTCTAAGTTCCTTATTTCACCTTTCAGTTAGAAGTAGCCTCCACCTGCAGAATATCTGCTACAAACCAAAGACAATTGTAAGGTTCACCTTCCTCTGTTGTGAGCACAACTCACTTTCTTGCAAATCCTATGTTCAGTATTGCAACTCCCAGCCAGAGGTAGTTTGACTTGAAAAATATTAGCTGTTCTGATGAGTTTGCTATAAAACACTTGCTTATAATACTATTGTTCTCAGGTCTGTTACCAAAGCTATTGGCTGATAAGTAGCTATGATGTAATCACTTCCTGATAAAGTCTGGAATTTCCTTTTAAGGCACACAAAGATAAACACAAAAAACTGTTTACTGTCTGGGTCAAATACACAACCTGTACCTGCACTTATTTCAGGATTTGTGACAAATTCTTAGCCCAGGGTTTAAAGGAGCCAGGAGGTACCGGACGGTGGCCAGAGGATCAGATGCGCTTGAAGACCCAGGCAGACCAGGAGCCAGAAGGGAAAAAGGATTAAGAAAAAATAAATAAATAATTTGCACTTTTTGTTCTGTCTGAGGTGCTCCCATATTACACTAGCCCTGTGTTAACTTGCCCTTCACAACTGATTTTTTTTTGCTCACATTTCTCTAGTAATGTTCCCCCCATCTTTATCCTCTTCTTCCCCCAGCTGGTTTCCCCTGTCTACCCCTCTGCCCTCCTTGATGTCCCCCCACTTGACCTCATTCATTCAGTAATTGCTAAATCATCTGCCTCTTAACCGTGATCCATTCCTGCAAGGAGTTGGCTCCAAGGCTACATTAAATTTCTGTACTGTGTTCCTCAGATATGCCACTTGCAATTAAATGCATATTCCACAGGTATGATATATTTAATTGTACGTTATGTCACAAATGCGACTGGATGATTATTTATGACATTTTTTAACTGCAAATCTTGTTACAAATATAATTGAATGTTTAATTTCTCAGATATGTTCAATGTTAAACAGTATGTCTAGTTCTTCATCCAATTATATCCCCCCCAGGTTGCACCAGGAGATGAGCAACTTGTTCTTCAGTGTGCCTTCCTGGTGAAACATTTCAATAAATAAATAAATAATCATCTTGGTCGCCCTACACTGCACCCCTCCAGCATTTTGATGTCTTTCTTCTAATATGGGCACCAGAACTGCACACAGTACTGTAAGTGTGGTCTAACCAGGGACCTGTGCAATGATATAATGATTCCTCTTCCTTGAGGTGATTCCTCTGGCGATGCACCCAGCATTTTGTTTGCTTTGGTAACCACTTTAAAAGAAGGCAGCCCAAAACGTGAGCTCCCTCCCTGGACAAGCTTACCTCGGTTTAGCTCTGATCAGCAAGCGGGATTTTCATGTGCATGACTTGTGTATTTACATTTTTCAAACTCGGGAGCCCAGAAGGCGGAGGAGGCAGGAGCCATTTAAAGGAAATGGTGCAGCATGCACTGCTCGGCCTAATACTTTTGTACTGGCCAGCCAAAGTGGTGCTGCACAATTTCAGCAAATGGAACCCCTGCCTCCTCCATACTTCCGGTTCCGAGAGTTTTAAAATGTAAATACAGCAAGTTATATGCATGGAAATCCCACTCTTGATGGTCAGAGTTAAACCGAGGGTACGCTTTCTGGGGGTGGAGCCCATGTTTTGGGCTGCTTTTTAAGGCACTGAGTAGAGTGTTTCATGTCCCCTTGACAATCATCCCTAGAATTTTTCATTCTCTGAAATGACTACCTGTACCCCTAGCCAGTAGCTAGTTCCAGGGTTTCTGGCCCCAGGTGCATGACCTTACATTTATTAGCATTGAACCCCAACTGCCAGATGTCTGACCAATGCTTGAGCCTAGCCAGGTCCCTCCTGAGCTCCTGCTACCCTCCTCACTGTCCACCCTCACACAGATCTTAGTGTTGTTTTAGTAACGGGCTGATTTTACTGTTGATTCCTTCTGCAATGTCCTCAATAAAGATGTTAAATGACACTGGTTCTGTGGGACTCCACTTGTTACAGGCCTTGGTTTTGATAGTCCCCCCATAGTTACCATCTGCATTCTGTCCTGCAGTCAGCTCCTGACCCACCCCGCCAGTTGCTCCCCTGCTCCCAGGTTCCCTAATTTACTGAGCATCCTACCATGTGTCACAGAGTCGAAGGCCTTGCTGAAGTCCAGACAGGACATCCACCACATGGCCCCTGTCACGTGCCCTGGTAACCCAATCAAAAAAGTCTATTAGGCTTGTCTGGCAGGATCTCCACAACTCATGTTGCCTTTCATCCTGGAGATCATTTGCTTCCAGAAAGTCCACCAGTCTCTTATTTGTTATGGTCTCCATTAACTCCTATGATGGAGGTAAGGCCGACTGATCTGTAGTTATCCAGTTCATCCCTGGGTTTGCTCTCTGTGGAGACACCACGCATACCATTCTCCAGTCCTAGAGCATGCAACCTGACTTCAGTGAGGTGTTGAACAGGTCCACCAGAGGGCCATTCAGGACCTCTGCCAACCTCTCAGAACTCTCAGATGCATGTCATCCCATCCCATCCCAGAGACCTGTCCACCTACAGAACCTTAAGGCGCTTTAAAACCCTGTCCTCTGGGATTTCCCCATCTGTTATCCCTGCTCCCCATCCCCCCCATTACCCCCTGTGGCATAGGACCATCCATCTCCCTAGTGAACACTGAACAGAAGTACTCATTCAGTGTTTCCACCTGGTCCACCTTAGTGGCAGCCAAAAGACCAGAGGGGCTGAGCTGAAGCCCTGTCTCCTTGGTAGCTGCCAGTCCACTCCTGCAACCTGGTTCCACCTGCAGCACTTCAGCTTTATCTGGGTTAAGTTTCAACCATCTCGATGACATCCAGTCTTGGATCTTGACCAGGCATTTATTCAGCACATCAACCACCCTGGATGCAAAAGACATATAGAGCTGGGTATCTGCATAGCCGTGAGCCAAGCCCATACTGCCTAATGATCTTACCTAGGGGTAGCATATACACTGCCAAAACATGGGTGAAAGGATCCAGCCCTGAGGTACACCCAGGCCAGAACCAATGGGAGTGAGGAAAACTTTCCCGACATAACCCCCTGAGTCTTGCTTCTGAGATAGGACTCAAACCCAGCAGATGACTTTGCTAGTGAGTCCTACACAACCTTTAAGCCAGTCCCATAGCAACCCTTGGTCCATGGTGTCAAACGCTCAGAAGAGATCAAGGAGAATGAGAATTGACCATTGTCCTCATCTCTTGCCCTGAGAAGATCATTGTGCACCTAACTAGCTGAATTGGACTGGCTCACCAGGATACCTGGAAATTTCCAGGTGGGTCTGTTCTGTTGGTACATGGCCATCTTCTAAAACCCTGAAAATGTTTGCATTTTCATCTGTTTTACTAATTAAATTGAATATTCTGGGCCCTGCAAGTAAATGTTAGATGACAACACAGCCCAGCCCTAGTGTATCAAATTTAAGTGGAATACTGATGTAACCCCCGGACCCCTGCCTTTTTGCAAATGACAGGTGGTATGCTGTTGAAGCTGACAGCAGTAACCAGGTGGGGGACCAGGTTCAGGGAGGACTAGATTACTCAGCACAGGGGCTTAGGTTTGGCTACTCTGCACAGGGGTACCCAAGTAAATCCAAACACAGGAAGCAATAACTGTAATGTCCAATACCAGGAATGGGATTCTAAAGTGTGGCTTTTATTCACATCCAAACTGAACAAACAAAGCATAGATGGACCCCCATGGGGCTACATTCCTGGTAATGCAGATAAGAGATACAGAACACTTCTTCAACACTTCAGCCCTCAGGCTCCGGACCCACCAGGCGCACAGCCTGGCCTTGCATGCAGCTTTGGGTACACAGCCCGACTTGTACACTATTTGGGTTTTTTCCTGGCCCGGCTCCCCTGCCAGCTACTCGATCCCGGTCCATACGGCAGTGGACCACATTTTCTGTCGGTGGCTCCCCAGACCACCTTAGAGTCTTCGACTCCTTAAGGGAAATTTCCTTTCAATCCCATGTCTGGGTACTTCCCTCAGCACTGGCCAAGTGCCTGAGGTGAAGTAAAAGGGCCACAGAGCAAATCTGTAGAGGTGAACCTGGTTACTAAAGATGGGGGTCTCCCACTTCAGCTTCCACAATCCATACCCGCCATTTCTCTGGACATTAAAACAACTCTTTTTGAAAGCTTGGCAATGTAGATTAAAGGGTAAATGTATAGCACATTTCCTCTACATGTCTTGACTTTCCCTTGTACTAAACTCGAACATGCTTAAACATCTCTTCCTGAAAAGCTTGGTAGTGATTAAAGGGTAAATGTACAGCACATTTCCTCTACATGTCTTGGCTTTCCTTTGTGCTGGACTTGAACATACTTTTACTTTGGATTAGCCTATTCCTCTAGGCCTCCCACTAATTCAGCAGTCCAGTCCCCACTTTAACACAGTTCAGGTGAAACATAGGCCCTTTGACAAGAGCAGAACTCACCCTTTGGTTGCAGGTGCCCCACTGGCGAATCTTGACAGCTTCTGGTGCCACAGCACATTTCAGAAAAATAAGGTAGCTTCTTCCCTAGCCTGAACCAGGATGTTGCCCTGGATAACAGGCAAACTTTCACCCCATCCCTCAGGGATGGGCACAGAGACTAAGTATCAGCCATCTCTACCACTTCAAGAACAGCTTACTGTGTTCCTCTTAGGCAGAAACACACACCTTTCCCTAGAAGTAGCTCTATATCAGAGCTTTAGGCTCCTAGAGCCTGTGCACAGACTGCTGTGCTCCTCTTTCAAGACTACTCACTCACAACTGCTGCAGCTCACTGTTCAAAAACTCCCAACATTCTAACTCTAACTCCCATCTGCAGATTCCAATGTGGCTCATGCAGCTGTGACAGTTCTATGGTGATGTCATCCCTCAGTCTCAGCTGAGACTGAGAACAGAGTGAGACAGTGTGAAATCATTTAACTGGAGTTTCTAGGCTGCCTTCCCTGCCTACCACTAGGTCTTACTGGATTCTAGTAACCCCGGTAACAGGGAGGTTACATTCAACCAGGGCCAGGAAAATGACTGTCCACAGTCATTATTTATCGACTTAGCCATCCTACCCTATGTGCTACCTGCGGAGGGGTGATCAGGCCCCCTCTCTACCATGTGCTAGCACAGGCAGGCAACACTAAGGACCTGAGGGCCTTTGGCTGATATATCAGCCTCTACTCTACCCACTAACTATGGGTGCCTAGTGGCTCTGGTAGAACTTCCATAGCATAGCCCTAATAGCTCAGCACTGCAGTCCCTATGGCCATGCAAGACCACAGCCTGTCTATCCCCAGCCCTCTAAGGAAAATCTGTCTGCCTCTAACTAACACCCCAAAACAAAACAACCGGGGACCTCCCCGACCTTGGGCACCCTGCAACCACACACTAAGAACTAATACCATCTATTACATTACATTACTGCCTCCTACCCCCACAACCACACCTGTGGAAAGAAAGGGCTACTACAGTAACAATAACAATAACAACAACAGTACTTTAAATACTACACACTAAAGTACTAATGAGGAACTCTGATGAGCCCCTCCTCCTCTACTTGTCTTCTCTTCTATCTTCTTCAGGAAGATCTGCAAGAAAAAAGAAAGACAACACACCCTCCTAATCTGCATACACAGTCTATCTAAATCCCTACCGTCAAAACACTGGAGAATCCCAAAAAGATTTTTTTTTTTAGAAAAGGTTAGAAAAACAGTGTATACATTAGAAAATAGTAGAAAAACTATGACATTATTTACAATACACATTTGGGGGATGGAGTGCCCTAAAAGTCCCATCTAGTGACTACAGTGCCCGAAGGCTAGTCCATTAAAGAGTCTCTCCTGAGCCGGAGCCCGGTGAAGCACAGTTCTAGCAGGCCAAAGTCCCGAAGGGGAAAGTCTTTGAGGACAGTTCACACATTCTGGAGTCTGCTAGTGTAGGGTGTGTACTGCAATGTCATAAGAATAGAAAAGTTTGGACTTACCAGCCCCTTGTAGAAGGAATAATACACACCGACCTGCTCCTCAGCTGAAGACTCTCCCTGGCAGCATTCTTCCGATACAGCTGGGTGGACATCTTCCAGGACCTACAGGAGGGCACATCTTGAAACTGCTGGGTTGATGTCATCTCTGGAGATGGAACTTTGGAACAGGAACAAAAAGGAAAACAGCTGGTCTGACGTCATCCGATTACCAGGCAATGGATCCGGATACAGCTGGGCTGGCGTCCTCTCTGGATCTGAAGTCATCTGGTGGGCCAGTCGATGGATTCTGGAAAGGCCAGTACACTGTAGAACTGATGAATGTGGGGCACCTGAGTCCTGGATGTCCATACTGGCGGAACAGCAAAGGCACTGCAATAGCTAATGTGGCAGTATTGACTACCACTGCTCTGCTTTCCATCTGGTAGGCACGGGCACATTTGCAGGGAGGTCTTTGCATTGAGGACAATAGTACAGGGGGTCAGGAGCTTGAATTATTACCCCGTTTGGGCGCACATAATTTACACTGTGAAAGGTTTCACGTCCCTCTCCATCCACTATTCGAACAGTGTCCATAAACAATGTCCTGCCTCTCTTCCACTGGGTGTATTTTTCATGAAACTGTCTGCTCCTGACATGCTTGTTTGCACCAGGATGCACACATTTCATTGTTTCAGCCCAGATCCAGGATTTTCTGCTGTTCTCAATCTCCTCCCAGACTCTTCAAGGAAAGGTAGGAAAGGACATCAGATAGATTTCATTTGCCTTCCTACGAACCAGTCTCTCCTCATTACTAGCGTTGGTCAACCTGAGACCGCTGGCCTGGCTTGTGGGCGTCCAGTCCTGGTTCTGCCAGCTACGCATTCTCAATGAGATGGAAAATGGATCCCTGTCTTCTTCTTGCACAGCCAGGGCAGTGGCTTCACCACTCTCTTCCATGCATTCCTCCGAGGCAAAAGCTTGAGGCTGTGTACCCATTCCTTTTTCACAGGGCCACATAGATTCCCCCTCTTCTTCTTCTTCCTCGCTGAGAACCTGTGCCCAGGAGTGAGCAGTAGTCCTCACTCCTGAGACTATCCATTCATCACTAGGCGCGGAGGTCGACACCTCCCATTCAAAGGCCTCCCTCATCTCATCTTCTCCTATGAGACTTGGGCTAGGCCCCCGGGGTCTACTGATGCTCTGTCTGAATTATCCTTCTGCAATCCAGCATCTGAAACATCAGCATATGGTTCTGTTTGCAAATCTGCACCCTCTAGCTTTGTGCCACACTCCCCCGAGGGGCCTTCTTCAACAGGCTCCGCCTGGTACTGTGTGCTACCAACTACAAATTCCTGAACTTTTGTCCATGTGGGAGCCAAACGAATCTTGGGCGCTTCATACAAGTCATATTTCTCTAGACACCCAGAACAGTGAGGTACCATGAAGACGTCCCTTCCAGCATTTAAGCATATTAGACACACTTGCACTGGATATCCAGCAATCGCCACATGAGAAGGCAATTGTCCTCCATAGCAACACCTTTCAATGTCACTTAACTTATTTATTCTGCTACTGCAGCCTGGGCATGATCCGGTAGCGGCTGGTCCTGAGGCCATGACTGCAGGGAAAAACAAATAAATGCTCACTGTTACTAAAGAGTCCCACTTCACTGAACACTCTCTTTACCTTTAAAATGGCTCCTCTGCTGCTGTGTTTACATTACTACCCCACCCTGTAATGGTGGCGGCAGCACTCCTCTTGCATCAACATTCAGAAATTGGGTCAAACCACTCGCATCCGATTTACACACTACTGATAACTTTGCTCAAAACTGCACAAACTTGCACTGTTCTTTCTCTAGCACATTTACATGATTTGCCACGGACTTTCACTTGCTGAAAACATTTCTTTAGCTCACAGTCCCTTAAAGCCTCAGGATTTCAAGCACAGGATTGCCTGTAACTAGTGCTGCACATTTTGCTACACTCACAGTCTCTTTCTGGCTTTGAAACTTTATGCTGATGCTGAACTCATAACCATGCTCACAATCAATGGCTTAACAAACTTGCTTTAGCTGGTAAAACTTGACACAGTCTTCATTTGCAAAGCGATACACTGCGCACATTATATTGAGCTGGCTTTTGGCAGAAATCACTGTTTTGAGCAATTATTACTGTTGGTACTCACTGTTATCGTAGCTGTTTGCTGCGATGGAAAAATGGCCTGCAGCCAGTCTTGGAGGCCTCAGAAAGGAAGCGGGTGGGCAGTCCTGCTGATTGTCTCTCCGATCACCACATTCACAATCCAGTCGATCGAGATGCGGGTTGAGCCCGAGTTTAAACAGAAAAGTTTATTTTTAATACTTTTACAGCGCTTTTTAATCACTGCAATGCTCCTTCACCAAACTAGTACACGCACTCCTCTCACACTCCCTCTCGAATGCTGGGCAGTCACTGTAGAGCTGGCTGGGGGTTGGACTGATTGCAGTCTCACCAATCACACAACGCCATGCAAGTGAGCCTCTTTTCCTCTCATGAGTGCTCTTCTCTTCACGGTGATCGTAGAGCAGGCAAATTTAAACTGCAAAACACTTTTTTTTTTTCTTGAACTGACTCCACGGCGGGAGCCCATTTCAACCATTTAGCATGACCATTAACACAGCAAGTCTCTCAGTTTACTAAAAAGCATTTCCAATGTCCAGGGCACAATTTTACTGTTGCTACCCCTAATCTTCCACACTTTTCTTTATCACACACAGTTTTTTTTAAAGCTGGCAAAAACGCTGTAAATATTTGATGCAGGACAAGGGCATACTCTTTAAGCTTTACTGCTCCTTGGTAAACAGTTGGCATTTTAACAGCAGCATATGAGACCACAGCACACAGCGACACACTAGTCAAACTTGCTTCAGCTTTTTTGGGCTACCCACTGCCATAAAACCAAAATGCTAGCCCCTTGTGCAAGCACCCTTCCTCCCTAATTTAAAATCCCAGCGGTGCCTCCATTTTGTAACCCTCTGACCCCTGCCTTTTTGCAAATGACAGGTGCTATGCTGTTGAAGCTGACAGCAGTACCAGGTGGGGGACTGGGTTCAGGGAGGACTATGTTACTTGGCACAGGGGCTTAGGTTTGGCTACTCTGCATAGGGGTACCCAAGTAAATCCGAACACAGGAAGCAATAACTGTAATGTCCAATACCAGAATGGGATTCTAAAGTGTGGCTTTATTCACATCCAAACTGAACAAACAAAGCATAGATGGACCCCATGGGGCTACATTCCTGGTAATGCAGATAAGAGATACAGAACACTTCTTCAACACTTCAGCCCTCAGGCTCCGGACCCAGGCACACAGCCGGACTTGCATGCAGCTTTGGGTACAGCCCAACTTGTACACACTATTTGGGTTTTCCTGGCCGGCTCCCTGCCGGCCACTCGATCCCGGTCCATATGGCAGTGGACCACATTTTCTGTTGGTGGCTCCCAAACCACCTTAGAGCCTTCAACTCCTTAAGGGAAATTTCCTTTCAATCCTATGTCTGGGTACTTCCCTCAGCACTGGCCAAGTGCCTGAGGCAAAGTAAAAGGGCTACAGAGCAAATCTGTAGAGGTGAACCTGGTTACTAAAGATGGGGGGTCTCCCACTTCCAGCTTCCACAATCTATACCCTGCCATTTCTCTGGACATTAAACAACTCTTTTTGAAAGCTTGGCAATGTAGATTAAAGGGTAAATGTATAGCACATTTCCTCTACATGTCTTGACTTTCCCCTTGTACTAAACTCGAACATACTTAAACATCTCTTCCTGAAAAGCTTGGCAGTGTAGATTAAAGGGTAAATGTATAGCACATTTCCTCTACATGTCTTGGCTTTCCCCTTGTGCTGGACTTGAACATACTTTTACTTTGGATTAGCCTATTCCTCTGGGCCTCCCACTAATTCAGCAGTCCAATCCCTACTTTAACACAGTTCAAGTGAAACAAAGGCCCTTTGACAAGAGCAGAACTCACCCTTTGGTTGTAGGTGCCCCACAGGAATCTTTGATAGCTTCTGGTGCCACAACACATTTCAGAAATAAAGGCAGCTTCTTCCCTAGCCAGAACCAGGAGGTTGCCACTGGAATAACAGGCAAACCTTCCACCCCCATCCCCTCAGGGATGGGGCACACAGACCAGTATCAGCGGTCTCCACCACTTCAAGAACAGCTTACTGTGTTCCTCTTTAGGCAGAAACACACACCTTTTCCCTAGAAGTAGCTCTATAGCAGAGCTTTAGGCTCCTAGAGCCTGTGCACAGACTGCTGTGCTCCTCTCTTCAAGACTGCTCACTCACAACTGCTGCAGCTCATTGTTTAAAAACTCCCAACATTCTACTAACTCCCATCTGCAGATTCCAATGTGGCTCATGCAGCTACGATAGTTCTATAGTGATGTCATCCCTCAGTCTCAGCTGAGACTGAGAACAGAGTGAGACAGTGTGAAATCCATTTAACTGGAGTTTCACAAGCTGCCTTCCCTACCTACCACTGGGTCTTACTAGGATTCTAGTAACCCGTGTAACGAGGGGGTTACACTGATATGAGTGTTTCATCCGGGCCCTTTTCCTGATTTTCCTGGTGGTCCCTAGTATCTCAGTCTGACCCTGCTAACTAGTGCAGTTTCTGTGCTATGCCTGGATCTAAAACCAGACTGGAGAGGCTCATAGATGTCAAAGGCAGTGAGGCGTGCCTCAATCTGCAGCACAACCACCTTCTCAATAACCTTGCTCAAAAAAGGCAGGTTGGAGACAGGTCAGTCATTTGCTAGGACATCCAGGTCCATAGATGACTTTTTCAGAAGTGGGTTCACCAGTGTGCTTTTCAGAGACACTTGGAACAGAACACCCCATCTGACAAGGAACACCAGACAATCCCAGTGAACACCAAGCCCAGCTGCTCTACACAGTTCACAAGTAGACATGAGAGGCCTGGGTCCAGATCACAAAATGTAGGCTGCAGCTCCAGTGGGAGGCTTAAGCATGCATGGTATAGAAATAGGGTTGTATTAGAAAAGAGGCAGGAAACAGGAGGGTCACTGGAAACCAGTTAGAATATACAGACACTGATTAGGCAGAGAACATCTGGACAGACTCAGGGGTGTAGCCAGAAATTTCCATTTTGTACACAATCTCCAACAGTTACACCCCACCAGGCATATGGTTTGTGACAGGCATTCAACAAAACTGTACACAAATGTGTACAGTGAGTACGCCTGTCTACACCCTCAGCAGACTTAGTGGGCTGAAAGGTCCCTTTCTGCTAACAAATTTATGGTTCTAGCTGAAGTACCTACTGTGTGTGAAAATCAAGTAAAATTTAAGTGTTGCCTCCTGTACCCTCCCATCAATGTGCTTGATAACAGTGTGATGAGGTGCTAATCAGTAGTAGAGTCAGACCTGAATTGCCCCACTAAAGTGGAACTTCTCATTAGTTGTCTTATTAACCAGTGAATTAACCTTAGAAAAACAGTTCCCGAGGGGAGTCTTGCTTATCTGGCATGTACTGTAAACAAACTATGAGCAATTAGAAGATTTTTCCAAAGGAAAGGAGAGCAGATCACAAAGTACATCACTTTTCAGATAGCCTCATGTAGCCAGTGGTACATGCTCCATGGCTGCTCATTTCCAAATGTATAAAGACAGGTCCAGCTAGCTATGACTTTCCAGTTCTGAGTTGATTATAACAGTGGATGAAAGCAATGGAATATGTAAAAAGATATGCAAATGAGCAATATAATTAAGCAATAATCCATGACAAGGTGTGGGTCATGCTGGGATTTATCCAAGAATGGTGGTGTGCGGCTGACAAATCCACACCAGAAGTGGTAAATCCCAGCTTGACCCAACCCTGGAGTGGATTATTGATATTATACAATGGGTAGGAATTAAAGATTTTTAGAAAGATGAAAATGGTTTAGTTTCAAAAGAAACTGCTTTTTAATTGATTTTTATGTGATATCCTCCTCTGTAGGTTAAATAGTTCCCTGTTGCTGGGTAGAATATTGTTTGTAAGTGATGCAATCCCAGTGTGCGCATACACACACAACACACACACACCTCTGTTTGCAAGAACGGTATGTGTTTGTGTTTTTTACCAACATAAAGAGCAGCTGCAGACCGAGAGACAACACTCTATGGTGAGGGGAAAGCTAGTGAGCAATCGGTAGTTCCTGTTACTCATCTTGGAGCTCGTTATTTCTCTCTTCTTTCTTTTCTCTTTCTTTCTTTCTTTCTTGGAAAATTGAGAGCATAGGAGTCCTATTCTGTGATGGCCCAGGGAGCTAGTGACACCATAATGGAGGTGGGAGGATGAGGCTGAGAAGAGACAGCCATCACCGTAACTGAGGTGGGAGGGAGCAACTGTCATCAGGGAAGTTATTTGCTGTGTTAAAATAATGTTAATTTTCATTCTTTTTTATGAGTTTTTCAGGAGGCCAGTGTACTTTTTGGTAGGCAGTGTTTTCTGCTTTGGACCTGAAACTCACACTTTTGCATCACAGTTTAGCAAGGAATTAATATGGTGGCTTTAATGTTTGATTTTTGAAAGGTCAGATTGATTTGTTTAGTGTGATTGCAGACATGCCTGACTGGGTCTTTATCCATGAGTTATGCTGGGATTTACTCACAGATAAAAGACCCAGTTAGCAAGTCAGCTTTCTGTTTTCAAAAGTGCCATTCTATAATTAAGCAATAATGTACAACAGGGTGTGAGTTTATACTGGATAACTCACCTGGGGTGTGGTTGGGCACAAGGCCAAAGGCTGAGTGCATCCAACTTCCCAGAAGTGAGGTTATCCCAGCACAACCCACATTCTGGAGTGTGTTATAACTATTATATAATGGCTCTTATTTATTAATACTGTGGGGACCAAAATGAGCACATGTAGATGGCTATTAGGCAGAGAACAAGTGTTGGAACATCCCTTTATGTGTAGGACATCTATTAAAGGAATAATGCCTGATAGGGTGGGTGTTATGCTGGGATAACATCCCACCTAGGTGGTTGGGCCCAAGACCACCAGCCAAGGGCATCCAACACCTGAGAAGGGATATGATCCCTGCATAACACCCGGCCCTGGAGGGCATTATTCCTATTATACAATGACTCGTTGTTTTATACAGAAAAAATATTTTAAAGAATGTTTTTAGTGTTTAAAAATATATTTTTAAGAGAAGATGCAAATAATCACCAAGTGAAAAAGAAAATATCAATGGGATCATCATCTAGTTGATCAGCAGGGATGTTATGCCAGGATAACATCCCTGCTGTGATGGCCAACTGACCAATTAGGAGCCAGGACTTTTTCTTGCCATTGTATAATTTATAGTATCAGTTGTGCAGTTTTATTTATTTATTTTTTTTTAGGAAACACTTCCCATGTGAGAGCACTGCATCATGGATAGGCAAATAATCAAATGTCTGGTATCACTGTAGTGTGTTATGCAATACCAGGCAATTGCAGTACATTCATATGTGATGTGTTTCCTCATAAAAAATAAAACTGTAAAACTGATACTATAAAAGAGAATCACCCACAATATAAAGGAGATGTTCTGACCCTTGTTCTTTGCCTAACTATGAAATGTTTTAGCCATGACAAAAACTTTGTCCCCCCTCCCCCACAATATAAATAAATAAGGTTTTTATATGAAACTAAACTTTTGCTTCTGTGCTTGAATTGCAAGGCATCAGACTCTTGGTAAGAGAGGCTGTGACTGGTTATTCAGTTGGCTATGCAGTCATCTGTATGTTTGGACTTGATGCCGTCAGGTTGTGCTCAGATAATCTACTATAGTAAGCACACCATGTCAATCAGAGTCCAGGAAATTTTCTTGCCATTATATACTTCTGAATAAATCATACATTATGCTTCAAGCATAGTCAGATATGGTTTAAATATACATTATTTTAATTTTATCTGCAAGACTAGCAAGAGAGACAACTACCATGTTCTGTTCCTTATTAGTACCCTTTTAATAAGGCACAAATCAGAGCTACAGGATATATTTTCCTAAAATGAACTAAGAAACTGTTTCCTGATCTTTGCATAAAAAAGACAGAACAGTAGACATTGTTTTCCTGATTCTTGGTCTTTAAATAGTAATGGTCACTGAAATCTCTTGGGTTCGTTAGAGTAGGTATCTAGTGTCATAAAACAAAACAAGGTGCTGTGTCAGCAAGTGGTCTCAAAGCAAAACAAAATGGTTATATTAAATGCCCGCTGAAAATAGAAAATAGAGTTAAAATCTATGTTTTGACCTTAGGTCTTCTTCAGGAAATATCTAAAAGAGACTCATAGTGGCATCCCAGACATCCAGGTTTTATCTCCTTCCCAAAATCCACAAAACAGGTAACCTGGTCATCCCATAGTGTCTGCCTGCTCCTGCCCCACATCCCACATCTCTGCATTTTTGGACAGCCTCATGAGATCCCTTGTTGAGTCCCTGCCCTCCTATGTTAAAGACACTAACCATGCTCTCCAGTTATTTGATAGGTTCAGATTCAGTGACTCTCATCAGCTCATCTTCACCATGGACATCAAATCTCTTTACACAGTGATCCCCCATGATGATGGTCTGACACCTGGGGTGGTTGAGCACAAGGCCAAAGGCTGAGTGCATCCAACGCCCCAGAAGTGAGGTTATCCCAGCACAACCCACATTCTGGAGTGTGTTATAACTATTATACAATGGCTCTTATTTATTAATACTGTGGGGACCAAAATGAGCACATGTAGATGGCTATTAGGCAGAGAACAAGTGTTGGAACATCCCTTTTATGTGTAGGGACATCTATTAAAGGAATAATGCCTGACAGGGTGGGTGTTATGCTGGGATAACATCCCACCTAGGGTGGTTGGGCCCAAGACCACCAGCCAAGGGCATCCAACACCTGAGAAGGGATGTGATCCCTGCATAACACCCGTCCTGGAGGGCATTATTCCTATTATACAATGACTCGTTGTTTTATACAGAAAAAAATATTTTAAAGAATGTTTTTTTAGTGTTTAAAAATATATTTTTTAAGAGAAGATGCAATAATCACCAAGTGAAAAAGAAAATATCAATGGGATCATCATCTAGTTGATCAGCAGGGATGTTATGCCAGGATAACATCCCTGCTGTGATGGCCAACTGACCAATTAGGAGCCAGGACTTTTCTTGCCATTGTATAATTTATAGTATCAGTTGTGCAGTTTTATTTATTTTTTTTTTTAGGAAACACTTCCCATGTGAGAGCACTGCATCATGGATAGGCAAATAATCAAATGTCTGGTATCACTGTAGTGTGTTATGCAATACCAGGCAATTGCAGTACATTCATATGTGATGTGTTCCTCATAAAAATAAAACTGTAAAAACTGATACTATAAAAGAGAATCACCCACAATATAAAGGAGATGTTCTGACCCTTGTTCTTTGCCTAACTATGAAATGTTTTAGCCATGACAAAACTTTGTCCCCCTCCCCACAATATAAATAAATAAGGTTTTATATGAAACTAAGCTTTGCTTTGTGCTTGAATTGTAAGGCATCAGACTCTTGGTAAGAGAGGCTGGACTGGTTATTCAGTTGGCTATGCAGTCATCTGTATGTTTGGACTTGATGCCGTCAGGTTGTGCTCAGATAATCTCACTATAGTAAGCACACCATGTCAATCAGAGTCCAGGAAATTTTCTTGCCATTATATACTTCTGAATAAATCATACATTATGCTTCAAGCATAGTCAGATATGGTTTAAATATACATTATTTTAATTTTATCTGCAAGACTAGCAAGAGAGACAACTACCATGTTCTGTTCCTTATTAGTACCCTTTAATAAGGCACAAATCAGAGCTACAGGATATATTTTTCCTAAAAATGAACTAAGAAACTGTTTCCTGATCTTTGCATAAAAAAAGACAGAACAGTAGACATTGTTTTCCTGATTCTTGGTCTTTTAAATAGTAATGGTCACTGAAATCTTTGGGTTCATTAGAGTAGGTATCTAGTGTCATAAAACAAAAACAAGGTGCTGTGTCAGCAAGTGGTCTCAAAGCAAAACAAAATGGTTATATTAAATGCCCGCTGAAAATAGAAAATAGAGTTAAAAATCTATGTTTTGACCTTAGGTCTTCTTCAGGAAATATCTAAAAGAGACTCATAGTGCGGCATCCCCAGACATCCAGGTTTTATCTCCTTCCCAAAATCCACAAAACAGGTAACCCGGGTCATCCCATAGTGTCTGCCTGCTCCTGCCCCACATCCCACATCTCTGCATTTTTGGACAGCCTCATGAGATCCCTTGTTGAGTCCCTGCCCTCCTATGTTAAAGACACTAACCATGCTCTCCAGTTATTTGATAGGTTCAGATTCAGTGACTCTCATCAGCTCATCTTCACCATGGACATCAAATCTCTTTACACAGTGATCCCCCATGATGATGGTCTGACACCTGGGGTGGTTGAGCACAAGGCCAAAGGCTGAGTGCATCCAACGCCCCAGAAGTGAGGTTATCCCAGCACAACCCACATTCTGGAGTGTGTTATAACTATTATACAATGGCTCTTATTTATTAATACTGTGGGGACCAAAATGAGCACATGTAGATGGCTATTAGGCAGAGAACAAGTGTTGGAACATCCCTTTTATGTGTAGGGACATCTATTAAAGGAATAATGCCTGACAGGGTGGGTGTTATGCTGGGATAACATCCCACCTAGGGTGGTTGGGCCCAAGACCACCAGCCAAGGGCATCCAACACCTGAGAAGGATGTGATCCTGCATAACACCCATCCTGGAGGGCATTATTCTATTATACAATGACTGTTGTTTTATACAGAAAAATATTTTTAAAGAATGTTTTTTAGTGTTTAAAATATATTTTTAAGAGAAGATGCAAACAATCACCAAGTGAAAAAAGAAAATATCAATGGGATCATCATCTAGTTGATCAGCAGGGATGTTATGCCAGGATAACATCCCTGCTGTGATGGCCAACTGACCAATTAGGAGCCAGGACTTTTTCTTGCCATTGTATAATTTATAGTATCAGTTGTGCAGTTTTATTTTTTTTTTTTTTAGGAAACACTTCCCATGTGAGAGCACTGCATCATGGATAGGCAAATAATCAAATGTCTGGTATCACTGTAGTGTGTTATGCAATACCAGGCAATTGCAGTACATTCATATGTGATGTGTTTCCTCATAAAAAATAAAACTGTAAAACTGATACTATAAAAGAGAATCACCCACAATATAAAGGAGATGTTCTGACCCTTGTTCTTTGCCTAACTATGAAATGTTTTAGCCATGACAAAAACTTTGTCCCCCCTCCCCACAATATAAATAAATAAGGTTTTTATATGAAACTAAGCTTTTGCTTCTGTGCTTGAATTGCAAGGCATCAGACTCTTGGTAAGAGAGGCTGTGACTGGTTATTCAGTTGGCTATGCAGTCATCTGTATGTTTGGACTTGATGCCGTCAGGTTGTGCTCAGATAATCTCACTATAGTAAGCACACCATGTCAATCAGAGTCCAGGAAATTTTCTTGCCATTATATACTTCTGAATAAATCATACATTATGCTTCAAGCATAGTCAGATATGGTTTAAATATACATTATTTATTTTATCTGCAAGACTAGCAAGAGAGACAACTACTATGTTCTGTTCCTTATTAGTACCCTTTAATAAGGCACAAATCAGAGCTACAGGATATATTTTCCTAAAAATGAACTAAGAAACTGTTTCTGATCTTTGCGTAAAAAGACAGAACAGTAGACATTGTTTTCCTGATTCTTGGTCTTTTAAATAGTAATGTCACTGAAATCTCTTGGGTTCATTAGAGTAGGTATCTAGTGTCATAAAACAAAAACAAGGTGCTGTGTCAGCAAGTGGTCTCAAAGCAAAACAAAATGGTTATATTAAATGCCCGCTGAAAATAGAAAATAGAGTTAAAATCTATGTTTTGACCTTAGGTCTTCTTCAGGAAATATCTAAAAGAGACTCATAGTGCGGCATCCCCAGACATCCAGGTTTTATCTCCTTCCCAAAATCCACAAAACAGGTAACCTGGTCATCCCATAGTGTCTGCCTGCTCTTGCCCCACATCCCACATCTCTGCATTTTGGACAGCCTCATGAGATCCCTTGTTGAGTCCCTGCCTCCTATGTTAAAGACACTAACCATGCTCTCCAGTTATTTGATAGGTTCAGATTCAGTGACTCTCATCAGCTCATCTTCACCATGGACATCAAATCTCTTTACACAGTGATCCCCATGATGATGGTCTGACAGCTTTACAGCATTTCTTGAAGAAGCGGAAGTCCAGCAGCCACCCACACACGCACACTAATTCACCTGGCAGAACTGGTTCTTACACTCAGTGCTTTTTCTTTTAATAACAGTTTTTTTCAGCAGGTCAGTGGAGTTGCCATGTGTACCAAGATGGGTCCCAGCTTTGCTAATCCGTTTGTGGGTTGGATGGAGGAACGTTTTTTTCTCTCGTTCACAGGGACTGTGCCTGAACTCTACAAATGCTACATTGATGACTGTGTGGGGCCACCTCCTGCTCCAGGGAGACCTCCAATTCTTCCTTGACAAGTTTACATGGCCCATCCTTCCCTTCAATACACCGTTGAAGTATCCTCCTCTACACTGCCTTTTCTGGATATCCAGCTGTCAGTACAGAACACTGGTCTAAAGACATCAGTTTATTACAAACCCACTGACTCTCACAGTTTCCTCCTCCACAGCTCCTTCCATCCTAAACATGTCAAGAATGGCTTGCCTTATTCACAGTTTCTTAGACTTCGCAGGTTATGCAGTGAAGGGGATGATTTTACTGAGCAGACCCAAATAATGCATAGTTTTTTATCAACAGGGATACTCTAAAAGCACAGTGGATAGAGCACTCTCCCAGGTCAGTAACATGCCCCATAACCTTGACCCCCAGGAAGGATACTGTCACACAAGAACAACGATGTATTCCACTAGTGCTTCCTTTCCATCAGAGCACACCTTCTCTTCACAGGATCATCACCAGTAACTTTCCCATTTTGCAACTGCTCTAACATTGGTGCTTCCTTTACAGAACCACCACTGCACCTTCTACCGCTGGCCACCTAACCTGTGGAATCTCCTGGTTAAAAGCAGCTCACTACTCCTAACAGTTCCTCCTCCCAGGTACCAAACCTTGCAACAGAACTCCTGCACACCTGCAAATTTATTTCCAGTGTGACTGAAATTTGGGCCTGCAGGTGTTTTCACATCACCAAGGAGTTCTCATGCACCTCCACCTAATGGGGTATTGTATTCTTTGCAGGAAGTGTACAGCTTTTACATTGTAGAGACTGGTAGGCACATTGCTGACCATTTCAGGAACATTACAGAGCAGTCAGAAATGGTGACACAGCTAAACCCATTGTATCCCACTTTATCGCTAGGGACCATAATGTCAATGACTTTTCTGTTTGTGTCCTTCAGCAGGGCTTCTGGGATCCTGACCATAGAAAAACATGGAAGCCAAGCTGATCATCTGCCTTGGCCCTCAGCAGCCCTCTGGTTTAAATAATAGACTTATTTTCCACTAACATCTTTCAGACATCCCCTTTTTTCCCCTAAAGTCTATTTGTTTTGTACTCATTTAATTTCTTTTCATTTTCACCATAAGTCTCCATCTCTGTCTCTTGCCACACATTTATCTCCTTTCAGCCTTCTTACTAGGCTCTGTTAATTAGTCCCCACCTGGAACTTCCTAGCTCTTTCACTCCTATTATGCTTTATCTTTCCCATCATCACCTTTTTGTTTCACAGATTCTCTCTTAATCTTACCATTTATCACTTCTTCTCCCTGAGCCTCCCCTTTCTTCTTTTCCCACACACATATATATGTATATATCCCTCATTTTACCTCCCCTCTACACTAACTTTGTTTTTTTTCTCTTTTAGATATTTCCTGAAGAAGATCTAAGGTAGGAATGTAGATTTTTAACTCTATTTTCTATTTTCAGCGTGCATCCAGTGTCATAGCTGGAGTGAATGGATTCTGTTCTAGTGTTCGTAAAGCCTTATAATGATTTGAATTTTCCTCAAGTGCAAATAAGGTTCCCATTAAAGCCTTTTTATGTTTGTTGTGCACAGGCATGAGCAAACATATCGTTATGAGAGTGGGTTTTGAGAGGAGTGTCACTGTGGTCCAGTGCAGGCAGTCTGCAAGGGCCTCATCAGTGTCACACCAATCATCAGCCAGGTTGATGATGACACTGTTCTGGCTTGCTTGGCAGAAACCCTATGTAGTTCAAAGGAGAGAGAGGTGACCAATCATAAGGCAGCTGTTTTAATTTGACTTATATAACACCGACCTTCCGTCTTGACTATTGCAATGCTCTATACCTAGGGTTACCGGGTGGATCTCTGTTGCCTGCAACTGGTGCAGAATGCAGTGGGCAGGTTGTTGACAGGGCAGTCAAGATCTTGCCATGTCACGCCTGTGCTGCGTGAATTGCACTGGTTGCCGGTGCGGTGGAGGATCACCTTCAAGGTCGGCGTTGCTGACCTATAAGACCCTACATGGACAGGGGCTGGGTTACTTGCAAGATCCCTTCAACTTTACCACCCCTCTGTCCTTCCACTTCACCGATGAGGGATTGCAGAGGTTCCCAGGTCCATTTACAGACATCAGGTGCTAGGGCTTTTGCTTTTGTAGCTCCGACCCTGTGGAACTCTCTACCTCATCGGATTAGAGACTGGCTGTCCACTGAGATGTTTAAATCTCTCCTAAAACATATTTATTTGGCCTAGCACTTGGGGAGGATATTTAATGATATTTATGCTGTCTTTTAATTCTTTGTGTTTTAACTGCTTATTGGTTGTTTAAATTTTGTATACACGCTTTGATTTCAGAAAAGCACTTTAGAAATAAAATATGATTTGATTTGACCAACAAGCACAGCTGATCTATCATGATTAGCCTGCTGTGGCCCCTCCCTCCCAGCATAATCCCTGGTGCCAGCTACAACCCCCACCCTGACCATTTTCATTGTGCAACATCAGGAGCCCCCACGTGCCGCCAAACATAAAGAAAACCCTACCCTAGTCTTTCCCATGCCTTCCATGCTATATTCTGACACGGATGCCCAATCCTGTACCAGCTGCTACCCCTGCCCTGCACATTTTGAAGGTGTGACACTGGGAGCCCACCCCTGTTGCTGCCAAATGCAACCCTGATACTAGGGTGCCCAATCCCCAGTGTCAGTGCCTGAATAAAGAAAACCATGCTTCATAGTTTTTTTCCCCTAAACTATACCCTGTAAAAAAGAAAACTGTTCATCAGTGTCCGTTGCTTCCACCGCCATTAATGTTCCCCTACCTCACTCTCCCACTCAGCACCCTCCCCCCACACACACCCAAGCCCCTACTTATCTACTGGGGGTCCAATGCCATAATCCTGTCTGGGCTGGAGACATGCCGTCACTCTTCAATGTTGGCCTGCAAACTGAGTAAATCAGGTATGCAGTTTAATGGGTCTTGAACCTGTCTTCACAACTTGCTCATTTTTGAATATTTTTTGCCCCAAATTGTCAGCATGTCTTTTTCCAGTCACTACACAAAATCACCTTTCCGGCAGGATTTGAACATTTTCTCCACCCTTGTTCATAACTTGGGGTCATAAGAAAGCTATGTTGAAAATTTGAGGTAAAAATATTTAAAAAAAACATTAGGCGCCTGTGATGAAATATTTTGAAAGCAGGCTCATAACTTTGGTAATTTTCAATTATTTGATTCAAATTTTCAACATAACCATTTCTTCATAGCACCTCATGAATGTGACAGCTGTCATATTTCAAATCCTGGCCAAATGTGTTGTCACACTAGTGGTGTGAAATCACCTTTAGGGCAGGATTTGAAAATTTTCTCCACTCTTATTCATGAGGTGGGGTCATAAGAAGGCTATGTTGAAAATGTGGGGTAAAAATATGAGAAAACAACATTATGAGTAAAGATGTAGTGAAATAAAATTCTGCCTGCGAAATGGACGCGAAGTGACCACTTTGCTTTATCATTCTGCTATGTGAAATGCCCATTTTAACCCTCACTTGGCATTGTAATTATGGCTTTCACGTTTGTATGCCACCTTACTTCGCTTTAAGGCAGAGTGAGAATTCACCAGCCACACCATACTAACATACTAACATCAAATGCCAGCAGAATAGCCTAATGGCCTTCGTTCAGCTTTGGTCAGCCCCCACCCTGGTGCTGACCTTGCTGTCCCCTGCCTTCTCTGGCTTCTCTCTCATCACATGGCTTGCACAATGTAAGTCGCATGCTTCAGGGAGGCAGGCAGGAAGTGACTCATGCTTGAAAGATAATTTCACTTTCACCTTGTAGTAGGAGAGAGAGGGTGTGTGTTGCTTAGGCAAAGAGTAAAATCTGTTGGAAAAATACTTTAAACCTTTTAAGATTTTTGCTATAGGTGCTTATTTTTGAATATTTGTTGTCTGGATTTGTGTTTGTGCAGTATTTCAGTTTAGTATTTGTTTATTGTTAATTGTTTTTGTGTGTCCGTGTCATTGTGAGAGAGAGTGAGATAGTGCCCAGAATGGAGGGGGAGATACTGGGTTTTTTTTGTCGACGTGGCGGAGATCGAGAGGGTGTGTGCACACGTGGTGGCTGGCTGCATCTGGCCTGGAGCACCATCCTGAGTGTTTACCCCCCCGAAGCAAGAGATAGTGGAGTTGGTTCCATGGAAGCACCACCTCCTGTGGCACCAACCAGTGCCCCCTCCCCCCCAGTGTCAGCAGCACCTGCTATGGCCCCTGTGCCAGTGACTCAGTAGAAGCAGGATGTCAGGGAGGATGAGCCACAGCAGCAGTTGCAGCAGCAGGTTTCTGTGCCCCCGGTCCCAACTGTACAGCAGCAGCCTCTGGCTCCAACATCACCTGGGCCTCCCCTGCCTGTGCCTGGTCCTCCCCACACCTCATTAGTGTGAGTTTTACACACTGCCTGGGGACAGCAGTGTAGTAAAGTGCAATTTGTGTGGTGTTGAGGTGCACCATGGCCCCAGAGGAAGCCACCTTGACACAGGGGTCAGCGCACCCACATGTATAACCACCACCACCTAGAGTTGCAGGTCAAGGTTACCAAACAGGGCAGTCATGCACCTGCTGGCCCTGCTGGGGAAGAAGGGGCAGAACGGCGTCCACCTGTGCGTGATGTGAAGCGAGGGAGGGCTATGGCAGAACCGGCTACTCCACCACCGCAACCTGCAGCACTTCCTGATGATAGTGGCAACCCTCTCCAACTGCCTGCCACACACACCTATTTGGGCCTGCTGTGGAGTGAGATGGATTCTGCAAACCACCGGCTAGACAATGTTGAGCAGCAGTTGGATCGCATTGAGGGGCACCAACTACAGATCATGGGGATGCTTCAGTTGCTGCTGTCCCATCAAAACACTGATTATTAGTTTTAGTTTTTCCTTGCACCCACCACTACCACCCTCTGTGTGAAAAAAAATATTTCCTGATGTTGCCCTATGTCCATCCCCACTCTATTTTGACATTTTGGTCCCTTCTTCATGCACATCTTTTGTTCTGGATGTGGCTACCCTGTTGTTGAGTCCATTTCGGTACTTGATAGTTTCTATCAGGTCCCCCTTTCCTTGTGTTTTATGTAATGTCCTTTAGTGTATCTCACCTGGCTTCATTCTGGTGCATACCTTCAACATTTTAGTTCCCTCCTTGTACAGCCATTTTTTACTTCATTTTAATGTGATGGCTCCTATCACATCCCAGCATACCCTGTCCCCAGCCCTCCTTGCTTCCTTCTGGCATTTCTCTTGTGTACTTTTAGGTCATCTGACACAGGTTACTATCCATTTTTGTTGTTGTTAGTCTCCCATTGTGCACTGTTGTGTGTATAATAATGTTCAGTGTGTGTTCCTGTTTCATTTACAAAACCTTGTTTACCTCCCAAAAATGGTGAGAACCATGCCCCAAAACAGCTGAAATAAAATAAAGTAAAAAAGTGGTGCCCTTGCCTCATTATATTCCTGCTTAAAAACAGAGCTTTAATCTATATGAATAAATGCATTAGAGTAATTAATCAAGCAACTTTATTGATGGCAAAACAGCAGACTTATCGACCCTTGCGCTTAGTGTTAGGCCTTCATTATGTGCCCCCTAATGAAGGCCTATGCCAAAGCGCGAGGGTCATTTGTGTGTGGCTTGTTTTGCCATCAATAAAGTTGCACTAGCATTGAACATTTTTTCTTGGCATGTATTCATATAGAGTGGTGGCTTTGTGGGTTTGTCTTGCACTTTTGGAGCTAGCTACTCTGTACCAGCACCATCTACAGTGTTAGTACAGCGTGCTTCTGGTGGCCCTGTTATATTCCTTAACAATGTCTGTTTACCATGAAATATTTTTGGTGCCTCAGTAATGTTTCCTTTCTGTTGTGGTGGTTTGTTTGTTGAAAAGCAGAAATGAGCAGTGCAATAATCTGCTCAACAGCATGTGTGCAGTGCACTGTCAGCTGCACACACTGGCCAGCCCCCTGAAAACTTATATGATAGCCACTTTGTTCCATTGTTGATGCTATAAAGAATAAAAAATATATAAAGTATATTTTATTTGTACCATCATGAACAGTGGACCAACTCATATAATATGTTTTCAGAGGACTTGGTGGGTAGTGTGCAACACAGTGCACACATGGGGCCGGATTCACAAAAGGCAACTCAGGACACAAGGCAACTTGCTTTGGAAAAAATGGTGCCAGTAGCACTTGCATCCTGAGTTGCATTGTGGTGGGATTCACAAAGGCAGCCTGCGACATGCTGCAGGCTGCCCAGCCCAAGTGGTCCAATGCACCTGAAACTTCTTGCGACATGGCGTAAGGGGGTGTATGGCAGCAGTTGCACCCTATTCACTAAGGGTGGCTGCTACATCCCACATCGGGATTCAGAAACAACCCCCGGTGGACATCTGTCAAAGACCACTTTTGCCAGCTATGAGGTGGCATAAGCGGTCTTTGCCATCCACAGTGGGTTGCCACTGTGCCCCAGTGCTACAGCTCCTGTGGGCTACAGTCCCCCAACAGCCCCAGTTCCCAGGCATGGCACCACTGTGCCTTGATGGGTGTCTGGAACACCCCATATGCCCAGACTCCCCACCCATGTCTAGAGCCCCCCAAATGCCACTACTCCCCCACACGCCCTGGAGCAAGATCCCCCCTCCATGGCAGGTCCAGTATGGTCCTGGTAGTCTAGTGGCCCTCCAACCCCCTTCCAGCAGTGCCAGCACACACCACTCCCCCCCCCACCCACACCTGGCTGGCGACTGGCACAGCACACCTCTCACCACCATGGCCAGCCGCTGACTGAGCTTTGCTGGGATCATGTACAGTAACCATATGTGCTATGTGAATGACAGCCACTGTCATTCACAGAGCAAGTATGATTACTGTATGCGCTCCCGGTAAAGCTCAGTTGGCAGTGAGAGGTGGGCTGTGCCAGTCGTCTACTTGCCCGCTGGGTGTGTGTGTTTATCAGGGGGCTGGTACCACTGAGAGGGGGTGGGGGACCACTGGGCCACAAGGGTAGTTAAGGGTGTTTTGGGGGTATCTACGCGTCAAGGGTGATTGGAGCAGGAGCCCACACCATACAGGGATCCGGGTGGGCATGGGGGTACCCGCGGCTTCTGTCAGCTAGTGCTGCTTCTGCTGCCTACTGTCCTACGGCGCTATGGCATACCCTGGGGAGTTGAGCCGTGCCTTGCACAGCTACCACAAGTCGCAGGACACAGGCTCCTGGACCCTGCTCATTTCTGCATTGAGCGCAGGGTCCGGATGCAAGGGCCATTGCCACATGCTGCCATTGGTCGCAGCCCGCGGCAAATGTTTTAGAATCCAGCCCATGCTATTTAGCAGATCATTGCTCTGCTCACTCCCGCTGTTCAACAAACCATGACAAAAATGAAACATTGCATGCTGAGGCACCAAAAAATTTCGTGGTAACAGACATTCTTAGAAGTAGGACTATAACGGGTTCAAGAACCGCGTTGTGGTAGCTTACTGATGCGGGTGTTGGTGGAGAGCAGCTAGCTGCAAGGGGTGAAGACAAAGCCAGAAACCCACCACTAGTTGGGTCCAGATGAATACATGCCGAAAAACATTCACTGCTAGTGCAATGTACTGATGGCAAATAAGGCACACAAATGACCCTTGTGTTTTGGTGGTTAGGCCTAACCACTGAAGCACAGGGGTCAATTTGTGTGTGGCTTGTTTTGTCATCAATAAATTCACACTAGCAGTGAACATATTTTCTTGGCATGCATTCATCTGAACTCAACTAGTGGTGGGTTTCTGGTTTTGTCTTGCACTTTTGCAGCTAGCTGCTCTCCATCAGCACCCGGCCCTAGTGTCACTACAACATGGTTCTGGACATGTTATATTCCTACTTAATAATGTCTGTTTAGCATGAAATATTTTTGGTGCCTCAGCATGCAATATTTCATTTCTGTCGTGGTTTGTTGAAAAGCAGGAGTGAGCAGTGCAATGATCTGTTAAACAGCATGTGTGCACTGTCAGGTGCACACTGCCCACCGAGTCCTCTGAAAACACATTATATGAGTTGGTCCTCTGTTCATGATAGTACAAATAAAATATAATGCTTGTATATCTTTATTCTTTATACCATCAACAGTGGAACACGCCAGCTATCATATATATTTTCAGGGTGCTGGGCAGGTGTGCACCTGACAGTGCACTGCACACATGCTGTTTAGCAGATTATTACACTGCTCACTCCTGCTTTTCCACACACGCACACATCAAAAGAGAAATAAAACATTACTGATACCACTAAAATAATTTATTTTTGAAACGGATTGTTAAATCGGAATATAACAAGGAAGGGAAGGAGACCACTTTTTTAGCTTATTTTATGTAGAATGTTTTTGGCAAGTATTCATGAAAATCTTGGGATGCTGTCTTATGTCTAGAAAATTCCATACTCCAGACAAAGAAAAATGAGAGCATAAAATGGAATGAAAAGTCTCCATTAATTCATGCCACACTCAGTCATGCGTGCAGTGCAACCACCCAGTCCCCAGAATTAATGTGCACCCCCAAAATGCTGCTGTCTTATGTCCTGAAAATTCCCGACTCCAGATGAAGAGAAATGAGAGCATAAAGTGGAATGAAAAGTCTCCATTAATTCATGCCACACTCAGTCATGTGTGCACACACTCCAATAAGAACTAAGTCCCCTACTGCTTCTGTTGGAATTTCATGTAATGCTTCTGTTGACCTGACTGGGCTGATGCACAGTGTCTTGCCAAATGATGTGCTAGAAGGATAAACCGACAATTGAGTTAACCGTCCTTGATGATGTGATGATGCTATTGGTTGCCCAAAGTCTGCTGCATTGACCCAAACAGGAAGGATACCCTCTGTGTGTACACTAATACTACCCTTGGTAAGTTAATGTACCTGGCTATCACCATCATGGTTTTCCACAGAACTTGACCTTAAATGTTTATAAATATATGTGTGTGTGTGTGTGTGTGTGTGTATATATATATATATATATATATATATATATATATATAGTATATATATATATATATATATATATTAATTATATATATATATATATATATATATATACACACATGTAATCATTGCTTTTTTGTATCACAGGTCATATAGTTGAACTTGGGGTGTGCATTTCTTGGCTTGATGAGGAATTTTGGCATTGGAATACCGTCAAGCCAGTGAAGGTAAGTATTTTTTTTTGGGGGGGGGTTCAATCGGAAGCAAGTTTCATTAATATTTTTTTGTTAATTCCTCCCAGGTTTTCTGTGCCTCTTCCAGTCCAGTAATGATGGCCAGGATTCATACTACTTGTTGTGTGTAGCCCGGGGTGTGATGTGGAACTTGTTATTTGGAGAAAGCACCAGTGGCAGCACACAACATCAGAACGTTTCCTGCAAAAACAGATAAACAAGAAATTATTGGTACTTGATTGCAGTAACATATTCTGTTTAAAGTGTGGCTGTTCCATCCTGTCATATATCCAAAGTAACAGATAGCATGCTCTCTCTCAGTAAGCCCCAAGACCAAATCATCACAATCACAAATTTAGTGCATGTAACCCATACACTGTCCCAATGTCTTAACTCAAGTTACATTTTAAGACATCTCATCATGTCATGACCTGGATAAAACATTGTTCAACACCGCCATGGCTGCTGCAGCAATACAGTGTTTGATATGCATGACGAATATATTATGTGATGTACATGTCACCTACTTTATATGATTTGCACTCTTTTGAAAAAATGAACTACAAAAAAGAATTGATGAAATGAAATGTATATACTTACCAGAAATGGATATCCTACAGGTGATTATAGACAGTACTGCAGTACTATAGTTCTCCAGTCAAGGAGAGTGCTTGAAACTGTTAACCTGTGAAAAAAGAAAATAAGTTGACCGTATGTGTTTCCCCACTGCATCTCAGAAATGCAACAGGAAGCATAACACAGCTCAAGGAAGTACCACAGTATGAAACATTGGTACATATACTCACTGTAAAGTATTGATAGTAAGAAGCCTTGAGGCTATGGCTGCTGGATGAAGTCCCCTCTCCGACTCCATCTGCCATGGCATGGGCAGGGCACAGGATGGAAAACAATGGTTTACTGGAGTTGGTCATGGGCACATGATGTTGACATTCCATCCCATCCCACTATCTAGTGGCTTTGGGTAACAGCAGTTTACTGGTGGTGGTCACGTGGGCACATGATGACATTCCCTCTCACTATCTGGTGGCTTTGGCTAACAGCGATTTACTGGTGGTGGTCATGTGGACACATGATGACATTCCCTCTCACTATCTGGTGGCTTTGGCTAACAGCGATTTACTGGTGGTGGTCACGTGGGCACATGATGACATTCCCTCTCACTATCTGGTGGCTTTGGCTAACAGCCGTTTACTGGTGATGGTCATGTGGACACATGATGACATTCCCTCTCACTATCTGGTGGCTTTGGCTAACAGCGATTTACTGGTGGTGGTCACATGGGCACATGATGGTATTCCCTCTCACTGTCTGGTGGCTTTGGCTAACAGCAGTTTTCTGGTGGTGGTCATGTTGGCACATGATGACATTCCCTCTCACTATCTGCTGGCTTTGGCTAACAGTGGTTTACTGGTGGTGGTGGTCATGGAACAGCTGCAGCCTGCAACACATTCCCTATCACTATCAGACACACACGGGTGGGTGGCGAGATATAGTGTGTATTGTGTTACAGTATTTCACTCTCAGTCAGGAGCCAGATATCTTGAATCTGCAGGTTTTAAGCAGCTAAGATCTAGTACTACAAATGGGCAGTAGGGTTGCTACCTTTGGATGAGGCAAAAACCAGATCCTAAGCTCCGCTCCTAGCCCCACCCCTTTTCATGACTCATCATGCACTGTTAAGACACTGTACTGCACCTGTTAAAATTACTTTCCCAAGTTTTTCCTAGTTTTTATTTACTTATGTGCAGTATGTATGTATGTATTTATTTATTGACATTGGTTTACCAGATAAACATACAGAGATAAAATAAATCTCATTTACAGATATGATCTGGGGACAAGACAAGGGAAATACTGTAAATAGCATACAACAGAACACATGGTATAGAATGATGCATAATAAAGAAATGTTTCCTATAATGTATACTTTATATATTTTTCTGTCTCTATGTCCTTTTCATGTGCACAGTACTATTTCAATGCCAAAGAAGTGACCATACTTTTTTCTTGAAAAAAATGATTTAAAACATTTAAAGTGCCTAAATTCTGATAGAGATGAAAATGTTTACCAGGAAATTGAAAGTAGAACACAACTGGTTGTGTTGCTGTTACGAAAGGTGGGGGCAGCTTTGCTGCTATGCCACTTTAAAGAGGCAGTGGAAAAGATTAGGTTATGTAAGTGCTAATGGTGTTAATGGCCATACTTTACACCTCCCAGGCTGAATGCTTTCACAAACAAAGGGCAATATTGAGAACAGAACTTGTTTTTAACCTGGACATGTAGCTGAAACAATGAATGAGATGACAACATTTGTTTCAAAAGTATGTGAGTACTCAAAATGGCTCAAAAACCTGACCAGCACAGAGCAAAATCGGATTACCTGATAGGGACCCTGAAAACCTGATCACCAGGTAAAAAACCTGACAGATGGCAACCCTAATGGACAGTTGTGTCTAAGAGGCTGACTGTGTTTACTAATGACAGCAGCATACATTCTGCTAAGTCTAATCAGAAATATACCGAGATGGGGTAGGCAAAACAGAAGACTGTGAATTTACTTGTGCCAGATTGCCAATAAATATGACAAATGGAATTTGAATCATTCTGAGTGGGACATCAATTTAACGTAATGAAAAACAAAACATGTACCATTGAAAAAATGTGACAGCTTTTTAACCACTTAACTTAAAATCTACCAACATCAACCTCATCATCATTATCACACAGAAAGCTGCCCTCTCAGTCATCAGTGTCTGAATTGTGCCCACTAGGGAATTCTTTCTCCATGATGTCATCATCTACCTCAATGGTAGGCTGTTTCATGCTGCCAGTGCCACCAGGATGGTCTGTTTCTCCGACATCACTACAACCATGACCATGCTGGGGTACGAATACAGAGGTAGCAGTTTGAGCTGGTATGTGCCCCTGATTCATTTTTATGAATGTCAGCAAGCTAACATTTGAAGGAGAGAGATTTGTACAACAATCCTGAACTATTGCACCTGCAGAACTGAATACCCTCTTGATACTTACACTGCAGGGTGGGCAGGTCAGGTACTTCAGTGCCACTGAGGTCAGCTCTGGCCATTCACTGACCTGTCCACTCCAGTATAAAAGAGGATCATCAGTTACTGACAGATGCCTGTTTTCAGTCAAATATGAGTCAACCATTCGCTGTGCTGCATGAAGTCCAGTGGTTGACTCATCATCCTGTTGTCCGGATTTATTGATGTCACAAATCCCGACTTGGGACAAAGCACCCCAAAGTGGGTTAATGGCAACCAGTTTTGATGACAGGCCACCTGGAACTGCAGCCGCCTTACAGGATGTGCTTGATACTACTCCAAACTGACCTTTAGCCTGGTTATTCTGCTGAGGTTTGCTGACCTTGGCACGTGACTTCTGTGCCCCATGAACCAAGCACACCAGTTGCCCACTGTCATTTTTAACCTGTTCAGGCCCTCCCTCCAGTAATGATGCAATTCCATGTTTGTATCGTGGGTCCAGCATTGTTGCTATTGCAAAGTCATCACTGTGCTGAATGCTCAAGATGTGCTGATTGTGGTTGAATAGTGTCAGCATGTGTTTCTGCAGCACACTGCTAGCACAGTCTCCAGAACCATCAAGGCTATGCTGTAGATTCAGCAATGTCTTCCTCAACACCCACAGCAGTGGAATTGATTGGCTGATGGAGGCAGACTCGTTACTCACTGCCTGTGTGGGGTGTTCAAAAGGCCTCAGAATTGTTATAACAGAGTCCATGAGGCGCCACTGTTCAGTCATGAAAGACATGAAGGCCCCGGAAGTGTCACGGCTAGTGTGCATGACGAGACATTCGGAGACTGCTTTGTATTGTTCATACAACCTCTTTGCCATGTATAAAGTGGAGTTCCACTGGGTGACAACTTCCAGCTAGAGGTGGTGCTGTGGGAGGCTGTTTTGAATCTGCTGCTGCCCAAGTTGGTCATGGCCTTTGCAGAGCGTGAAAAGTGCAAACAGATACGGCATGCAACTATCAACATTTCCTTTATATCAGGGTGCTGCAGAAACCCCTGGACCACTAGATTTAAACAGTGGGCCATGCATGGAACCCAAACAAAGCCACCATTCATGATGCATGTAACCACATTTTGACCCATTGTCACTTGCTATAAATCCAGCTCTCAGGGACAGGGGGTTCAGCCACTCGTCAATTTTGGTCAGTAGTAAGTCCAGCATGTTTTCACCAGTGTGGGAACAGGCCACACTGTGCATTGCAAGCATTGCATGCTGTCAAATTCCCAGAAGGTTGCTACCATAACAGTCTGCCTTACTACACCGATTATTCACACTACCACCAGCACAAACAACCCCCAGCACCTGCGCCCAATGTGCAGTAATACACAAATATGAACTCCTCACTGTTTTACCACTTGTCCACATATCCATACTTAAATGGATGAATGGAGAAGAGGAATGTTGAAGGGCATGTCTTACAGAGTCGGCCACAGTACTGTATAACTTGGGGACAGCACAGGTGGAAAAGTATGTCCTGGATGGGACTTTCCATTTCAGACAGGCATGTGCCGAAAACTGCTAGAATTTTGAATTCTCCATGAAGGAGAAGGGCAAAAATCAATTGCCAGCATTTCAGCACTGCACTTCAGGTTACTAGCAAAAACACTCACCAACATGGGTTGACTTACACATTTTGCATGGGGTGTGACAAATGGCTCTGCTCTGTGAATGGCCAGGGGTTGGGTGTGGACATATGATGAAGAGGGGTGCACAAGTGATAAATCCACAAATTAAGTTATTTTCCCCATTTTACATACAGGGGTTGATGTACTACTTGCACTAGACATACTACATTGACCACCGTCACTGCTACTCTGACCACCACTTGACAAGATTTCTAAATCATAATCCTCCCCCTCATCATGCCTGTAATAATCCTCTGGTGTTATTTCATCGCTACTGCAGACATTCCTGCTTGGTCTTACACTCATGGAAGAGGATAACATGCTCAGTAAATTTGATGATGAGGTTGAACGCCCCATCATGGCATTAGCTGCCTTCTGGTGCCAGGTCCACAGTGCCGTGTGCCTGTTCTTAAGATGTGTATGCTAGCTCCCCGTGCCCAGATGACTCCCCTTTTTACCTCGACTCACATGTGCATGGCAAAGCTGGCAGTTGCAACTGACTCATCATTTGCATCTTGGACAAAAAAATCCGAAACAAGGAATTGTGATCTCCTACTTTTAACATGTCCCTGATGCTGCTTATTGGACTACGGTTTTTTAACCCCTGAAATGGGGGTTGTGCTACATGATGTTTCAGGCCAGACACACTTGTACTCCAACTGACCACCACAACCACTTATGATTATTATTCGGTCATCATCATCATCATCAACAGGAACTGCTAAATCACAACTTTTTTGAGATGGGGGGGATTTAACTCCAACAGACCCAGACACAGCCACCTTGACTTTCTTTTTCTCCAGTTCCCAACAGGGGTCACTGACATCATCATCATATTCATCAACATTATCCACATCCACATTTTTAGCTTGGATGCTGTCATGTAGAGAACATGTTCCAACCACAGCATCATCATCATCATCATCATCATCATCATCACCCGATATTTTTGCACCACACTTTGAATCATTGGATGGTAAAAGTATGACCTCAACTGCGCTGGAAGAAATGTGACATTGTGAGTTATCGTTGCCAGGATCAGAATCATGTTCAACTACCACTGAGATGTTAATGGGGAGCATGACATCATCTACACTGTCAGTCACAGCTTTAGACTCAACTATATTTTTGAAACGGTTAACTGCTCAGAAGTGGAACTTGAGGCAGCAATACTCATGCCAGCAAAAACTGCACTAACACCACCAGCTGGGACAACATCATCTCCTCCAACTATATGTGAAGCTACAGATTGTGCTGTAAAAAACATTGATGGAGAAATCCCTTTACTGACATCAGCTATGCACTTCTGTGTACTACCACGCCCACAGACAATCTTGCCACTTGCAGCAGTGCCATGGCCAGAAACAGCTTTGCTTGCATGTCTCTTTGCAGGCATTTTGGGGGATCACCAAGACAATTCTAAACACATTGAGATTTTTGAACTTTCAATCTGGGCCGGTGGATGTGAAGCCAAAAAAAACAACAACTGTGGCTTGCAGATGGAGACTGAGCACTAAACAGATGCAAAAGCACAGACAGATTAAGGTTGCACTGCGTAATCAAGAAAAGATGTAGATGCAAAGTCACAACAACACCTTAAACAGTGCTCACAACTCACAATCCAATCTGGAAAAGAATACCTTTAGCCGGTTGGGAGGAGGGGTGCAGTGCACTGCAGTAACAGTCCAAAACCAAGATACCACAAAGCAATACAAAATCACACAGGTGTAGTGGATAACAGGTTCACACTGCTACAATTACTCTGTGGCACAATAAAATGTGTCTGTTTGATGGCACGCGTCGTGCACACACACTATAAGTAATGCGTAGCAAATTGAAAACTTCAGTAATATAACCAAATCTTTTAAACAAACTGAAATTATGTACTGCTGCACCACAACAATCAGCAAAAATGTCAATTACTGAAAATATTACTGTGTGTACATTAACACAGTTATACAAGAAAAATATAACCAAAACAGAAAGACTGCCTTTTTTTCCCAATTTGATCTACCTCCACCACAGATACGCCCCTCCCCCAAGCACACTTCAAGTGTCTATCAGTACACAGACTGAATGTTCTAAATTAACATTCAAAATCCACAAACAAACAGTAAGCACTCTATGATATGAGCACAGGAGGGTTTCCTACAATCGATGTAGTAAATTTTGAGCAAATACAAAAATGGCGCAAAAAGGTTTTTTAAAAGCTTTTAGAGGGCTTGAATCACAGAGCTCTGAGAGCAAACTGTCTCCAGCTACCACTGCACACAGCCTACACAGAACTGAGGCTGTGCAGAACAATCTAGAGCCCATATGACCTGCAATCCCATGAATCACTGCAAAATTTGCCTTGGAGCTCACCAACAAGGCGAAGTGATGCAAAGTGCATTGATTTAGATGCACTTCGCATTAAAATTGGTGCAGCAGTGGTTGGGGGAAGGCAGAGTAATGTGAAGTCATTGTTTTCAATGGACTTCACGTTCCTCATTATGACGCAAATACTCCACTTTGTGTTGTGAATTACTTCGCGGATTCCACATTACTCTGCAAATTGCTTCACGAAGTGAATTTTGGCCACTTCACCCACCTCTAGTTATGAGCCTACATTGAACTTTTTCAACAACATGCTCATAACTGTGGTCATTTTCAATATTTTGACCTCAACTTTTCAACATAGCCATTTTTTTCACACCACCTCATGAATGAGGCAGGTTTCATTTTTCAGATCATGGCCAAAATATGTTTTCACACTTGTGGTATGAAATCACCTTTCAGGCACAATCTGAACATTTTCTCCACCCTTTGTTCATGAGGTGGGACCATAAGAAGACTATTTAGGGTCATAAGAAGGCTGTGTTAAAAATTTGGGTTAAAAATATTTAAAAAAAAAACAGAATTATGAATGTACATTGAAATTTTTCAATGCATGCCCATAACTGTGGTAATTCTCAGTATTTTGACCCCATATTTTTAATGTAGTCCTTTTTTTTATACCACCTCATGAATGTGATAGCTGTCATTTCTCAGACGCTACTCAAAATGTGTTTTCACACTTGTGGCACAAAATGACATTTTGGCCATTGTTTTATAAATGATACCTGTCATTCTGAGAAGGCATGGTCATAAAAAGATTATGTTGAAAATTTGGGGTAAAAAATGAAAAAACAGCTCAGTTATGAAGAAATGTTGAATTGTTTCAACATTTACTCATAACTTTATTTTTGCAGATTTTGGCCCCAATGTTCAACATATCCCTTGTGTTACCCCACCTCCTGAACATGGATGGTGTCATTTTTCAAATCCCTTTTGATGCCAGTGTCAGTGGCTCAGCAGGTTGCACACTTGCCTCTGAGGCTGGGAGATCAGAAGACTGTGGGTTCTATCCCCACACCAGGCACTTGGGTTAAATCCCAATACTGACACTGTAGTGCACAATGAAGGGGGTGCTGCACTCCTGAGGTGCCATATTTCAGATGAGACGTTAAAACAAGGTCCTGTCTGCCTGTTCGGGTGGACATTAAAGATTCCTTGGCACTTCTCGAAAAGACTAGGGGAATTTTTTATTGAAACCATAACATATCATATACAATTCAGTATTACATCATACTAACACACGAAAAAGGAATAAAAGGGTAGAGAAAAAAAAAAAGAAGATTCAAACCAAAAATAAGTATTAATTTCATACACAAATCCTAAATTAGAAAAAAAAAACAGCATAGTCACCCTATTCTGAGGAAGAGGTTAAAAGGGATAACAGCCCATACCTTAAAGAAATAAAACAAAATGTAAGGAGTAACAATACAGAATTCAATATAATAAATACAAATACAGTCCACTCCAACAAGGGAGAGGAAAGGGATAGAAAGAAATAACCAAAAGAAATTATAATCCTAAGAAATATAAAATCTCATCTAATGGCCCACAAAAGCAAGGTGTTTCCAAAGGGCAGACCACTGAAGATAAGAAAACTGTGCTCTGTCTTCCAATTTCCATTTATATAATTCTGTATTAATAATTTGAAACAGTTCCCAAGGGGAAATAACCTGTTGTTGCAAAACAAACCTGCATCGACCTATCCATAGCCAATAAAGAAAATTAGCAAAAATAAGTCGATAAGTACCATAATGCATTCCACTAGTTAAAGATAGAGTTATCCCAAAAAATAATAGCTCCAGTGCTGGTGGAATAGACCCTATCCCTTTCCACCTATTTTTGACTATATCCCAAAATTCTATAACATATGGACAATGAAAATATAAATGATCAATTGTTTCAATCTTCATAGAACAGGAAATACGAGGACAGTACCGGTCAGTTAAGGCCTTATGTTTATGGTTACCCTTCACATTTATTCGACCATGTAACCCCAACCAGACAGTATCCCACAAATGAACCGGTAGTCTAGAATCTGAAATATATTCAGAAATCCGTTTTTGTTCCAGCAGAGTAAAATTCGTTAATAGAGGTATATTAAAATACTGAGAAATAATCTGCTCATAAACTGCTTTCCAGGAAAGATGAACTACATCATTTAGCCGTACTCCCCACTTCTTTATCGCATCTATAACTCCATCCCATCTACTAAATAGATGAGGAAACCATTTATTTTTATGCAAAAAAGTGTTATTTGACCATTCCAAAAATATTCCTCCTAAAGCTGCAGTACCCCACCTGCTCCATAATTGTACAGAGCCTTTGACTAAAGGAACAATATTAACATAAAGAAAAATCGTAAAAAAAAAACACCACCAGATGTACTATATTTAAACCCCCAGATTTAATAGAATTATATAAAATATCCCGTTTTATTGGATTTAACCTACTACCCCAGACACAAGAAAAGAAACAACTTATTAATGAAGTAACTAAACACGATGGTAAAAAAAATATTGAACTAACAAACAAAAATTCAGGGATCAAGAAAGTTTTCAAAAGAAAAATCCGACTTTTTGACAGCTTCCACCGATTCACAACTTAACCTTAGAATGCCCCCATCCAATACCGAGTCCATTTAGTGCCTATATCCTCCCACCAAAATAGATACCGAGAATATGACAAGGCACCTTTGAAATGGGAATATCACCCACAAAATCCTTACAGTCATTAAACCCTCTAACATTCAAACAACAAGATTTGGCTACATTTAGTCAGGCTCCAGAAATTCTACCCAATTCTTGTAGTAAAGCACAGGCCAGCCGAACTGAAGTCGCATCATAAACCAATAAACAAATATCATCCGCATAGGCAATTACTTTAGTTCATAATGTAACACCCATACCCAAAGGATGAATGTTTGGCGAATTTTGGAAAATACGTAATAGTGGGTCCAAAGTAAATGCATAAAGAATGGGGCTTAAAGGACAACCCTGTCTAACTCCTCTTTGCATCAAAATTGTCTTCCCCATCCATCCGTTCTCATATGTTTTAACACAAGCCAAAGCATAACACAATTTAATCCGTTGTATAAATAAATCCAGAAACCCATATGATGCCAAACAACTCCAAAGAAAAGCATGTGAACCCCTTTTAAAAGCTTTAGCCTGATCCAAACTGACTATATACCCATCACCAACCTGCTCTGTCAATGAAGTCCTACTGTCCAATATTTCTCATATTAATAATAAGGCCTCAGTGATATGGCGCCCAGGCACTGAACAAAACTGTGTGGGAATAATGAGTTGAGCCATTACCAATGTCATTCTGTTACCAAGCAATTTAGCAAAAATTCTAAAATCCACATTTAGTAAAGTAATAGGACGCCAATTCTTAATCTCAGCCCGATTACCCAATTTATACAGAAAAATCATTAATCCCACATACATAGAAGAAGGTAAATAAAAGTCAGTCCACATGAAATTAAACACCTCTAGAAAATCATTCGGAACAATGCGCCAGAGTATTTTATAATGTTCAGCAGTTAAACTATCCGAACCAGGTGCCGTATCTCCCTTCAAGGAGTGAATGACCGTCTCAATTTCTAAAGGTGAAAATGGAAGAAGTAATTCATCCTGTGAAAAAGAAAATAAATAGGGCAAAGCAGCAGATTTTAAAATTTGGTCACTATAGCCCACATCAATATCTGAAGTCCCAAATACTAGTTTGATGTATTCTTACAGGGTAGACATAATACCCTTATTATCCGAAACCAAATTACCCCGTGATGTAAGTAAACCCTGGAACAATTTCTTCTCCGTCCATTTGTGACAATTCAAAAAGGGGTTACCTTGATCCAATTTCCCTTGTGTGCCAAATCTCTGTTCCTGCTGTAAGGATAGCATCCTATTATATTGATATAACTCCATCTTAAATCTTACCTCTTGGATATCTAAAGAAACATCTTCCCTTCCCAAATGGTGTTTAGTAAGTAAAACACCCAAATATTCCCTCAATCTTAGATAGCTCGAGTATTTTGAATACTGTTGATCCTTACCCACTGCCTTCAAAAATTCACGTATACATTCCTTTAGGTCTTCCCACCATAGCCCCACATTATCATAAAAAACTTCGTAGACAATTTATCATGGATAATTTCGGACAAAGAAGACAAAACTACAGGGTCCTTTAAAAGTGCGGAATTCAACTTCCAATATCCTGGGTCCGCTATTTTACGAGAAGGAGAATCCATACATACCCCAATCAAAATGTGATCTGATGATTCAATTGGGATAAAAACCATATTCTCATATGATAAAGATTTGGTAATAAAAATCATATCAATGCAGGAGGCCAACCTACCCCTATAATAAGTAGGTTTAGCCAACTGAGAAGGCTTGACGGACACTTGCTTCAACCCCGTTTGAGATATTAAATCCCTCAAAAATGCTTTATCACAGTAAACTTTGTGTAAAGGACCGTCCTTCAGTATGTTAATATTAAAATCCCCAGCAAAAAAAATAAGGCTGTTAGTATACAAAAAGGGACATTTTTTTTTTAATAAGGAAATCCTAAGGGATTTGGATTGATATCCATAAATATTAATCAATCTACACAATACATTTTTAATTTCAACGTCCAGCAAAAAAGCACGACCAGGTTCTATATCCACCAGTCAAAAACAATGAACGTCCGTTTTAAAACAAAACCCCACCCCACTACAAGGATTCAGACCTGCCGACCAAAAAGATAAACCTCCCGTCCAGTCTTTCGTAATTTGATTAATGTCCATTAACGAATGTATCCTAGTATCCTGTAGAAAAAAAACGTCAAAGGGTAACTGATGAAGGATCCCAAAAGTAATGAGACGTTTTTTACTGGAAAGTACACTATTTACATTTAAACTAGCAATTTTTAAACCAAACCCATCAGGGAGGAACAGCTGCTAGTTTACCACTAGATCGAGTTACCCATTTTGGTTGGGCTTTAGAGTGAATTTTTTTTGACGTGGCAGAACTAGAACAAGAGGAGGAAATGGGTCAGGATCAATGCCCGTCATCGGTAAATCCGAATCTACTTGCTCACTCCAGGAAAAAACTGAAAACCAATTTGACAAGGGCAATGGAGAAACGGGAGTCACCTCCTCAGTCCGTGGCCGAGTTTGGGACTGTAAAGGGAGCACAAACCCATCTTCAGTAGCAGAAATACCAAGTTCAGGTCTGGTACCAAGGCAAGGGGAAACCTCAACAGCAACCTCAGTAGCCCTAGAAGGACTCAGGGGAGGCAAAACTGATCGGTCTACATGTTGGTTCACCTTAAATTCAGCTAAGGACACTGTACGTATAGGGGAGCCATGTGGAGTAACAAACGGAGTTACTAAATCTGCCGGTTTGGATTGTAACTGTCCATGTTGCATACAGGAGGTAGAAGGAGGTATCCCCATAACTTCCATACCCGCATGTGAAAAGGAGGGGGAAGAACCACTACCCCGGGGCCCAGGCCATGAGGCACGACCACGGCCTCTACCTCGGCCGAAAAAGGGACCCTCAGAGGACTGCATAAACGTTGCTTAGCTTTGTCAAGTAAATAATCATGATCTGAATCCCCTTCTAAATTATGTGCAGCCCAAGGGCAATCGTGAAATGAATGTTCCTCTTCCCCACATAAATTACAGAAGGGATGGGCAGTACACTGAGGGGCTGTATGACCAAGCATCCCACAATGAAAACAGCGAATCTGATCACGATCAACATTAAGGTGATCAAGGGCCCCACATTTATAACAGCTCTTGGGTTGTCCAGCATAGAACAGGACCCCCCGATACCGACCCCAAAAAAAGGGGCTGGGCAAATGTGAAATCCCAACCTCGGTTTAGTTTAACTGAACCCGAAACAACCATCCCCCATTCCAAAACCCATTTTCATCAATAATAGGTTTGGGCTGTTCCATAACATTACATTTTTTTTCCAACCAAAACATAATATCGTTTATACAAACCCCCTCATTCCTAAACAAAACAGTAACAGTTTTAATGGTCGGTTTTGTAACTGGAATAGCTATAAAGTCATGCCAAGTACCAAAATCCTTAAGAGAATAATATAACTTCCAAAATTTATCCAGTAGTTGCATAGAACAGAAACTGAGATCATATATACGGTCTCCAGGTGCATGTATAAAGGCATACACCTCGGAAGGTGCAAAGCCCAGGGAGTCCTTTATCAATGTCTTGCCCACCCAGATCCTATCTGGGACTATAGGAGCAGTCCTTGTATACTTCAGGTGGACCAGAAACCATCTCTTCGCCACTTCTGCAGGCTTGTGGAACAATCCTGCGAATGTTTTAGGTGGTACCTTGTTTGCAGCATGTGTCTCAGAATCAATAATATTGTGTCTCAAAGAAGGAGAAACTGTCTTACCTTGAGCAATGAGAGGCATACCAAAAGGAACTGATTCAGACAACACACTAGACCCTTGTGGCCTTCAAATACTTGGTCGCGTTCCTCACCCTGAAGGACTAAGGAAACTGCCTCCATCGCAATCTGAACCTCAGGTGTCTGAATCACCGGCTTTGGCGAAATGCACCCAGGAAAATCAGCCAGGTTAGAATCAGCTATCAGTGCCAAAGATCCCGGTAACGGAGTAACAGGGTCAGGGATCCATCTATCTCCTTCCCGAATCCAGCCAGCATTTTGCAGTGCCAGCCCTGGGGTCCATTCAGTAGCAGAACTAGGCGCTTCAGGTATGATGTCAGCAATCTGGTCTTGGTCCGTCGTAGTGGATAATTCTGAGCTAAAGGAATATTGATCCTGGTTAGTCTCCAAAGGTAGCCGTTTACTACCCCCAGGTAAAGGGCTTTGCCCAGACCGTTTACGTTTCCGTTCTTCTAACGAGAGTTTACTCGCTAAAAATTCTTGTTCGGCCACATAAATTAAATCCAACAATTGTTGCTTATTTTTTTCCAAGTCCTGTTTCAAGGTCTCTTCTTCCAGGTTTGGTATTTCCATAAACGAATCACTAGAAGCAGAAGGTTCCGTAGGTAATAAGACCGCAGTCTCAGAAGTAGGTAGCACAACTGAACCATCCCGATATTCCATCACCAACTGGGGCTGCTCCACAGCACGACCTACCCCTTCCACAGCCAGAGGCACACTAACCTCCATGCGACTCTCCTGCAGCGCGACTGCATGATGTGCAGCAAGAGTAGGGGTATTTCCCCAGTGTCCTGGACAAATTTCCCCCAGTCACTAAATATACCACCAACAGCTTAATCTGGTTCAATTTCAGTTGATTACCATCTGTATCCCCCTTCCCCAGTCACCCCTGAAAAGGGGACTTCTAATCTCACTGGGCCTACCAGGTCAACAAAATTCAGTAAATAAATAAACTTGTTTCCACAGTCGTACAGCGAAATCACCTGTCAGATAGGATTTAAAAAATGTCACCTATCTTGATCATTATGTTAGCTCAAAAAGACTGTTGGACATTTGGGTTCAAAATGTGGGAGCCCACTTAAAAGTAAATATTGCCTCTCAGCTGCCCTATTCTAGGTAATTAGTCTAATAATGTGTAAAAGCACCACTGAAAATGAGACATTGCATCTTATCTGCTCTGTCTTGGGTAAATATATATAGTTGTCCCTCGCTATAACGAATCTCATTATAACGAAACTTGGGCATAACGAATCTGCTTCATGGCTCCTGGTAAAAGTAGTGCTTCCTATCTCGTGGTGTTTTTTTGTTTGTTTTGTTTTTTGCCGCTGGATCAAGTGCTTCTCACTAAGCTACCACTAAGTTGCCAGTCAAAGCTGCTTACTCAATACCTGTAAGAGGAACACTTGCTGCTCGTTTCTTTTCAAATTACAGTAGTATGGCATCGCAGTATTACCTGTCAGCCTAACATTCTGATCAGAACGATGATCCCGATGCTATTCTCATAATTCAGTTAGTCTGTGTCCCCACATTTCCCCATGTAGTCACTTCATTTAACTTTGGGGCATTCACTCACTCACCACTGAATGCTGTGGTTCTCCTTAGTCCCCAGCTTTCCTAAGGGCAGCGAATACCGATCAGTGTTGTGAGAAAGAAGCTGTGGCTGGCAGGTAATGCCGAAGTGGATCAAGCAGTGCAGCTATGGTTTGAGAGCCAGCATGCAGGAAGTGTTCCTCTGTCCAGTGCAATAGGTAAAAAAAAGGCTGAAGCATTTGCAAAACAGATTCTCGGTGAGCAGTGTAACTTTAAATTCTCAACCGGATGACTTTGGCATTTCCAGAAGTGAAACGGGAATTTGTCAGTTTAAAATAGCCGGTGAATAAAGATTAGCTGGTGACAGCTGGGTTAAAATGTTATCCTTTTTTGAAATATAACAGCATAATTGCCTCATTGATAAATGCTTACTGTGTGGTAAGGTAAGATCAGTTAAAACAAGGTTTTCCTGGAATAGTGAATCCTCGTTATAATGAACTACACCCGTGGTTCCAGAAGGGTTTATTATAACGAGGGAGGACTGTAGTAAAAATGTGTACAAGCAAGTCCTGGTCCAACAGCAAGACCAGCGACAAACATTCAGCATTGACAAATACTTGTTTAATATAGCGGGAAGTAAGAAGAAATGAGACAGCTGCCTAATCAGGCTATCTCAAGTAGTCCCGCTATATCCCAGATTCTGTTTTTCATCATATCAAGAATTGCCTATTTATCAGTAAGTTCAGAAATGTTCCAGATGTACCCTAAACCAATAGAAAAGAGGAGGGCTTTAATTTACTTAAGCCATGAACAAATATTAAATTCATACTTCATGGGTTATCAAGGGTTGCTGAGGTATGGCATACAAAAACAATTTTAAAGAAATGTAACTTTTTGAAAATATTTAGACTTTTGTTGTAATGGTCGACAGTCAAAACTGCAAAACATTATATCATAAAAATTGGCAGGGAAGTAGTCTACCAGTAGTTAAACTGAAAATGTTTAGGTAGAGGAACTCTCATGTCTAAATTCTGAAGTGGAAACTCTCATCTCTAGGTAGTGGAACTCTTCCATAGTACTTAACTGAGGAAGATGCAGAGGTGCAGGAACTCACATACAGTTTTGTAGGAGATGGGGGGGGGGGGCAAGTCAAGTGGATTCCTGACCAATCTAATCTCTGGTCTCTGGTCTTTACCTTTCAACAGGAGCTTTTTGTGTTCCTATTTTAAAATATTCTGCAGCTGTTGTGAAATGTAGAGAAAAATACTAACCTGGGTGTGTTAATGTACATCAATATGTATAACACACCACATGCACAAATGGTCTGGGCACCCTCTGTGGGTCAGTATACTTATCAATACAATTGATGGCAGTCTGTTCATAAGCATTTTATGCTATTTTTACAATGTAGATACCCTGTTACTCAGCTGTTATTTTTTATCTAATTTTCAGTGAGGTCCTGCTTTTACCTATTTCCACAGCTGAAAGGCCTGGAGCACTGTGACAGTAAGTGGCTTGCCCAAGGTCGCACACTGAGTATTCAGTGGAAGGAGATGGCACTCGAAGATAACAGACAAGATTTAGATTTTAATGGAAATCCAATTTATTTACGAACGCTCGAGCTGCTTGCCCATGCCCCAGCGCTTCCGCTAAACAGCCTTCGTCAGGGGGCATGGCTAGGACAGCAGCCTCCAGATTTAAATAGTCAGCAAAACAGTGACATCATACAGGTGCAATGCATTAAAACATCACCAAGACAAATCACATACATCAATAGCAAAAGTACATATGTAAAAAAAATTCGTAAATAATAATACTGTTCTAGAAAATGTCAGTTATAAATCAATATTAAAACAGTAATATGTCTCTACCAAGCTCTGATCCTGACAACATTACACTATTAAATCATTTAATTTCAGTGCATATCAGGCTTCAAGAGTGAAGTAAGAACCTGGAGGGTTGTAACCTAAACTCCTTCCTTAAAAAGAGAGGAAACTGTTTTGCATGTGTTCTTTTCTAATGATTTAATTTCTGCTTTTCTGCATTTCTTTTCTATATAGGAGAATGTCTTGACCTGTTGTCTCCCTCCCTTTCTTCATTTCCCAATACAGTGTACGGTATGTGGATCCTCTGGAATTCAGACAGCATAGGATTTCCTGCAAATGTTTCTGAATGTGTGATCACATGTCTATATTCTCTCTTTGTCTCTTTTTGTGTGCTTGGAAACCAGTACTCTCTGTTCAGCCACTTCCCTATCTGATTGTGCTCAGCTGCTATTGCAGATTACCTATTTACTGCTGCTACACCAAATTCTCTCAGATCTGCTGCTGCTCCCTGACTCGAGTCCTCCCTGTCTTGCTGTGTTAGGCAGCTCAGCTGCTGCTTACTCGAACTAATTTACTGCCTCACACTCAGTTCAGTTGCTGTCTGTCTGACTTGCACTCTCCAATCTCTCTCTTACCTTTCTTGAAACTGAAGTCTGGACGGAGTCCTGAATTTGTGATGTTAACTGTGTGGTACTGGCTACCTAAAACAAAACCAATGGAATCAAAGGTAATTTACCTATAGCTAAATTGACTAGCTTAAAAGAAGCATTTTCATAGGAAATATCAGGTTCTTCAACCCTCAGACCATTGCCCTGCTTTTCTCAGTCAGGCCGTCAGGCTCTCAGCCCTGTCAGTGCTTCTTCCAACCAGCGTCCACCTCCCATGGTCCTCCAGGCTAAGTCCCCCATGTATTCCCCCCCCCGGTGGGGCCAGAGGGGGAGTGCTGTCTTACCCTCCTGGTGGACACATCCAGAAGTGTCTATGGACCAGGCAGTGGTGTAGGTTGAGAGGGAGTGGGCAGGGCTTCATTTAGCCCACCTGTATCTTATCCATTTTCTTCCCTTTCCCTAACTGTGGTGGCACATAGGTGTGTGCATGTGGAGGCATGCACACACCAAAGAACCGCAGCTTGCTCCCTTCAAGATTCTCTCACCTCCACTACTACCAGGCTTACCCTGTGGCAGTTGGAGGCTGAGATGACTGACCACCCCTCCCCAGGAGAGAAGTGCAGTCCCTGGGATGCTCAATCCTTTCTCTCCCCCCCAGTGATATGAGTCTGTTCCTGAACCCAGGTCTTTGGCGTGGCAGCAGGTGAGGGGAAAGCACCTCGGCCCTCTGCACCATGGGCTGGCTCTCAAGAATGTAGTCCTGAAGAGAGTGATTTCATATGGTGACCAGAAGATTGATGACTGGTCATCCCATACCTGTTCCAGCATTGCTGGACTGAGAGGGTACTGTCCATCTGCCTGCTTCAGAGTAACCTTACTCCAGCACTCCAGGAGCTGAAAGCCTGAGTCATGTCCAACAGACACCAGTAGGCTGTAACTGCCTGGTCTTATGGCAAGCTCCCCTCTTCTTCTCACTGCCACATACTTGGGAGCTCACATCTACTCTCACTGCTACCTTGCTGCAAAATGGGAGTGGCTTACAGCACTGCTTTCCTCTTCATGAGCCAAAAGCCAATCATATGGCAGTAATCGCACCGCAGACCCGCAGATTACAGGAGACCACCCCTACGCCACCACCGAATTTTACTGCACCATATGGCCTAGAAAGGCCTACAATAGACCTGCCAGCCTTGTGCTCCAGGAACTTGATTAATTTAGGAAGTGGGGGAGGGCTGCAAGGGATCCCAGATGAGCCCCCATGTGTAACCCGCCCCCTCTTCATTTGTCTAGGGGCCAGTGTTCCTGAGGAGGGGGGCTACAGCTTAGAATCTATTTCCCAGCTCCCAACACAGACTGTGAAAAATAAGTTAGAAAAATATAACTCTTACCAGGCAGATGTAGGTCCTTGCCCCCCCCCACAAACATCCAGAAGGAAACCACGAAATTCATTGAAGCAACACTCACACTTTGCTCTGGCTTTGAGTTCCTGGAGGCAGGGAAAGCTTCCCAAACACCCTAGGGGAAAACTGTTGGATTATCTGGAAACTAAGGAGTGATTTCATTAGTGACTAGAATGAAGAAAATCACACTTAAGCCAACTCTCAAACAACTGAATTTTATTCTCCTGGGCCCTGAATGATCCAGAAGGGTCCAGGGCTATGGTTACTTAAAACATTAAAAATAAGCAGCTCCATGGGGCTAAACTTTTTACAGTTCCCAATGGGAGAGAGAGAGAGAGAGAGAAATATCATGTAGGGGAAATCAAGCAGAAGATCTTGAACTCATGAATGCAGCAACCTCTTCCCAAGGTCAGACTAGATTTCCAGAAGCAAGGTGCTCCCAAACTCTCTGGCACGGGTAAGTACCAGCCCAAACTTCTCATGTTCAAAAACAGAAATGTTCCTCTTCCCAAGAAGTGAGAAGCTTCTACTACACCTGGTCCCTGGATCACATATCCATTTCCTTCCCAGGGACTCCGCAGCTCAACAGAAACCAATAGCTGCAATTTCCCTTTTACTCCAAATGAACACCTCAAAACCGACCTGGCCCCCAGGGAACAGAAAACTGATAGAAAATGACTCCCCCACCACCTTGTCAGAAGAAACAATACTGAAACCTTAGGTCACTCCTGTTCTCCAAACTCTTGCTGTGCTTGAGAAGAGCAACCCAGCACAGGGGGTAAGAAAACTAAACCTCCAGGGCACTCTGTGGCCCACTCAGCAAATCCAGCAGTCCAAGGACCTGTCTCTCCAAACAAGCCCTTAACTGGGTAGAGGCTCCCCCAGCCCCCTCACAAACTCTCTGGGCTACCCTGCCATGTGGGAAAAGAATGGCCTCTGCCACTAGCCCTCCTTCTGTGGGAGCACTGCCACTGTCCCCACAGCCCTGACAGCCCAGGCACCATTCACTCCTTTCAAGAGCCCCCTAGACATCCCCCAGGGCCTACCCTACCACCAAACCCCTATGCTACTGGGTCTTCTAACACCCAGCCCCCAGGAGACCCAGGGCCCCCATATGATGCACTCTAAAGCTGTCTAGTGCCACCCACAGGAGAACCCACTCCATTCCCAGCACCTCGCTGCTGCATGGCCATCCTGACAGGGAAAGGGGGCCCCCCCCCTTATACAGCCCTACAAAGCCTGGTGGCCTCCTGGCCTCCCATCTAAACTCTCATCTCTTCCCTCCACCTTACTCTCTTCCATTCTGCCTACTTATATATCTCAAAAAATGCCCTCTGCTGCCCCCAATGGGCAGCCGGCAGAACTGGTCAATTCTCCAGGCCCTGGGGATTGACCAGTTCTTCTGGCCGCCATGTCACACAAGGTACCAGATACCTCAGTCTCGCTTGATGGCTATACCATTGTCCAACTAGATAGACTGGCCTAGCGAGGGGAATGGGTGCCTTGTCTACCTGAGAAATAGTATCAGAAGCCAAGTCATGCCTAATAATATAAACTCGAAAGAAGGTCAAATACTTTCTATCAAACTCTCAATTGACCACCAATGTAAGACACTGTTACTGACTACTGTCTATATACCCCTGGGAAAACAAGGCCCTGGACTTGAACAGTTCTACCACCACCACTTTAGTCAGGTCAAACAGGGCTGGGAACAGGTAATCCTAGGGGACTTCAACACAAGCTGGTTAACCCAGGATACAATAGCCACCAGAGATAAAATCCATGGCTTTACTTTACGCAAATGGTCACCCTTGCAGCCAGAATGAATTACCGCACTGGCACCAGCACCCTTATCAACTGGCTTCTCGCTAGCTGCCCAGAGCATATCAAAAACATTTTCATTCTACTCGACACGTTAAGTGACCACTCTTCAGTAGTTTGCTCTTGGACAAACAATGACTGAAAAGATCCCCCCCCAGCTCGCCAAAAAACACTGCCTGAAAAAGGGTCAGTTGGAACACTTCAAAAGTTACCCGGAAGGGGCAGATTGGACTTCTTTAGATGACTGTAATGATGCAAGTAAGGCACATGACTACCTTATCACAATCTTTAACAATGCCTGTGACTTGTTTGCCCCTGTCAGAACTGCCAAAGTCAAAGGAGCCATCAACCCTTGGCTCTCTGGCCCCCTCTTAGAGCAAATAAAACTAAGAGACAACTTCTGGCACATAACATGAGAGATTGGTAATCAGGCTGATATGGATTCAGACTGGGTCATAGTACCTTGACAGCCTTGGTGGGGTTCATGGGCAGTGTACAGATGGTCCTTGATAAGGGCCATCTTACAGGTGCAGCATTCATGGACCTCACCAAGGCTTTTGATCTGGTCAACCATGGTCTTCTTTTGGCATCATTAGGTGGAATAGGATTTTCAGAGGATGTTGTTGGCTGAATGAGAGCTATCTGAGTTTTTGTACTCGGAAGACAAGAATTCCTGGTCATTATTTACTTTCTGCCCAAGTCTCACTAGGTGTGCCTCAAGGGTCAATTCTGGGTTCCCTTCTTTTTGTCTTTTTTTGAATTCTCTTCCTCTGGTTTGTACGCACTCACAGATTCTATTATATGCTGATGACGCAGTGATCCTCATGAGTGCAGTTGATCTCAAAACAGTACAGGCCAATTTGTCACATGACTTTTGGCTGTTCATGATTGGTTTATTAAGAAGTGGCTTGTATTAAATGACAAAAAAACGAAGTCTATGGTTTTTTATAAAACTCAGTGCAGAGTAAAGCACAACACCACTCTTTCTTTGGTGACAGCTTCAGGGGCTAAAACAGAGTAAGTACAACAATTTAAATACCTAGGTCTCATTGTTGACGAGGGTTTCACTTTTCTGAACCTCTTATTTCTACTATAAAGTCTTGCATCAAAGATTGGGAGCACTTTACCTTCTCAATCCACATTTGGTTCCTTCTACCAGGAAAATGTTGGCACAAAGTTTCTTGATTCCCATAATAGATTATGAGTTATTACTGTAATTTATTATTCAGCCGTGGTAGGATTATTATCTAGTGTTGGGGTACTATTCAGTTGATAGATTTTCTACCCAGTTGTCAAAAAGGACCCATCATTGTGCCCTTCTGAGGGCTGCAGGAGTTTTGGCCTTGGATACAAGCAGCAACATGGCAAGTTGGCAAAAAAAGTGTCCTGATATGTAATGCTACATGTTTTGCAGATGTTGGTATAGGATGTATGTACATGTGATTCTAATGTTCAATTTAATTGTTTTGTTGATGCAAAGGTTGTTTGGAAATTGTTAGATTTTTGTAATCCTATATTGTTTTTGTAATCCTTGTCTTGTGTAATTTATTGTCTTTGCATACTGTTCGACTATGTAAATGGGTCTTTGGCCCATGGACTTTCCAATTTAAACAAATACAACAAACAAACAAACTGCTTACAAAGTTGTCAGAAATAAGTGTACTAGGCTAGTGAGAAATGCAAAGGCCTCCTACTACAAGGAGCAATAGGAAAGAAAGTGGGGCAATGGGAGGGAGTTTTAGAATAACAATAAATCCCTGACTGGTAAGGAATCCAGAGCACAACCTGACCTCATTGTTACTCCCTCTGGCCCACTATAGCAACCAATGGACCTGGCAAATGCCTTTAATCATGCCTTCATGGACTTAAGCTCAGTACTACCACCCAAGTATTTCAACACTACACCTAATGTAGAGCCCCTCAATACCAACCCACCCCTAACACCGGACAACTTCTCTTCTACTTCAAACAAATCACTAGGTCTCAAACCATTAAATATGGCAAAAGGGTACTAGGCTAAACCAGGGTATGTGGTTAAAATAGCGCAACCCAAGTAGCGTGAGTCATCATAGCGCATACACAATAGTGCAAGTTAAGATAATGCAAATACAAAATAGTGCATATAGAAAATAGTGTTTTTCTGCCATCTAGTGCCTGAACTGCTAGACACAATTACGGCTGGCATCAATCATTAAATTACTAGAACAAGTATTTATACCAGCCACCCCTGAAGCATCATGGATGCTGCTGAAATTCAACAATGTCTAAGTCTGTGCGGTTTGTGAGAAGCCAGAAGGGCGGAGAGCTTGCGCTTCTAGATGGGTTTCTCTAACGTCGCGAACGTGCTACAGCCTCTAAAGCATACTACAGATGCCTCGAGTACAACAAGGGGTATTGCATTGCAAGACTACATCTAAATGGGGAGACTGTGTTAAAGAAGTCTGGAGAACACAATCATGTCCCTGATCCGGCAGTCATTTCAGTTAAAGAAGCTGTAACCAGAATGAAAGAAAGTACAACAACAAGTTGTGAGACTACTCACCAGAAAGTTGCTGGAGCCGTTGCTGAACTGTGCCCCTCTGTTGCATCCCAGCTTCCAGCAATGTCACTTATCAAATGCACTGTGCGGTGAACTCGTAGGGTGGCTGCTTGCCCACCCCCAGAGCCATCGGATGCTGCATCACTAGTGCTAACTGCTGATTTGTGCCTAACAATAAAAACAACAAATTTCTGCTGTATGATTCAGTGCGAAGGCATGATCGCATGCTAATTTTCTCCACAACTCAGGATTTGGAACACTTAAAGAACAGTAATCACTGGTTTGCAGACAGCACCTTTAAATATTGTCCAACCATATTCTAACAACTATACACGATTCATGCCATACACAATAACACTGTTGTCCCCATGGTTTATATTCTAATGGCAAATAGAACTGCATCATCATATTCTAAAGTATTTACTGAACTGCTCTGCCTTTACCCTACCCTGAGACCAGAGACAATAATGCTTGATTATGAACAGGCAGCTATAAAAGCATTCAAAAATGCATTTCCATCAGCACAAATTTGGGGGTGCTTTTTCCATATGTGCCAGTCATTTTGGAGAAAAATACAAGAGTACCTGGATGTGTGCTCTAGGTACATATCAAATCCCAGCTTTGCATTACAATTGCACCTCTTGCCAAATGTGGAACTGCTTTGATGCAATACAACATGACATACCCCATACCACAAACTATGTGGAGGCTTGGCACCGTAAATTTAATCATTTCGTCGGAGCCCATCATCCATCCATATGGAAATTCCTACAGTGATAGATAGATAGATAAAAACTTTTATTTTTTGCAGGAAAAATAACTTTTAGGACCAAAAGAGGCCCTGTTTATCAAAGTTGTCCTGTTTTGGAATACAGTTTCAAAAATACAAAACATCATGTAATAAAATATATTATAGGAATAATCTCAAGGACATCACTCACATAATTTCACAGAATACATACAAAAGCAGTAATACACACTATACCAAAAATCTAAGGAATTTTTATACTAAAGAATAAATATAAGCATTTGAGAAATGGGCAAGGCAATATGTATATACAGTATATACTGTATATATACAGTTAATGCAAGGCATTTTTAGGATTTCCAGTCTAACAAAGGAAACATAGAAAGGAAATGGGCGGAGAGAAAATAGTAATATCATCCCCTAATGCTACCTAATACCCCAGCACAGAAACAACAATAGAGCAAAGAGAAAATTAGGGGCAATCTACAGTCCAGACAAAAAAGCAAATGGTAGTGTCACTAAATAACACCTGAAAGAGCAACAACATTTCAGCACTGTATTGATAGAACAGCTGATTGCAGGTACAGTGGTATCAGAGACCAAAAGAAGTACAAGAACACGGCAAAGTGCACTGCCGCAATCTTATTTGAAAATGACATGCACCCAAAGATGGAGTTTCTATGAGGAACTGCTTATAATTTCCAGCTTCAGGCATAAGAATAGACACCTGAAGCATGAAGTCTGAATCCTTGACAATGTTCTATGGTGATTTTATAAAGATTAAAGATTAAGGGCCAGATATTCAAAACTTTGCCCCAGGGATAAATTAGCACTGCCCGGTGGGCAAACTTAACCCAGAGCACAAAGCAAGCCATATTGAAAAGGAATAGCCCAGGACAAACAGCTTCTGAATATAGCATGGGAATGAGGCAGGACAAACTGGGCTGGGAGTTCAGGGCAAACTTAGCCCTGGAATAAGACAGCTCTGAATATGGCAACCAGGAAGTGCAAACCACAACAGCAACACAGTGCACAGTGATGTGAAGGTAGGTAGAGGTGAACTATGTGGCCAATGTGTGTGCCAGCAAATGTGTGGACTCAGTACAGCTGCAGGCAGCAGCATATGTGAAAGTATAGTGTGCAAAACTGTAAAATATTCCCCGAACTGTTTGCGCAGCGCTAACACATTTGTGCGGGTTCAGGGCTGGATTAAGGCATAGGCACAACAGGCCCGGGCCTAGGGCCTCATCTGTCAGGGGGGCCCTGGCCCCATTTATTCCCTTTATTCTTTTTTTTTTTTGCTGCTTTTTTTTTCTCCTCACATTTTAGTCTGTAAAACAAAATCATTGAAAATGCTTTTTCGAAGTTACGAAGCATGTAGTAGTGTCAAAGTAAAAAAAAAAAAAAAATGAGTGCACCATAAGCGAGGCGCGTGCCGCCGCATTGAGTCAGGTGGTGCTCTTTGGAAATTCAGATTGGAGGAGTCATGTGGCGTCCGTCCGTGTAGCCAATAGTTTGCCTTCCCAAGTTCCCGCCACTAAGTGCCGTAGTTTTCCTCTCCAGTGAGTCGTTGTTCGCGTTGGACGAAAGCGGCAAAATCGCATAGGCAAATTGTACTGTGGAGGATTTGGGTCGGGGATTCCAGTTCCCATCCTCACAGCTGGCTCAGTAGTAGCCACTAGCCTAGCAGGGCAAAAAAAACACGTCCCGTCCCGAGACTCCTGACCCGATCCATTAATTATTTCAAATTTGGTGAGGGTGACGGGTCTTCTTGACTCGAATTCGTCAGCAGTCCGACCGCGGTGACAGGTGACGTCCAACTGGCTGGATCGGGAGGATAAACCATCAGCTGATAGTTCCTGAAGGCTGTAGCTGTTTTTCACCATCATCGTCGAGCCGGTAACGGTAAGGTATACCTGTCAGTATACAAAATGACTTTGGAACCAACACTAACTGTGATAGGCATACATAAAACATTAGTATTATCACTTACCATAAATCAACACCAGTGCAAGGCTTGAGGGGAAAAGAATTCATTAAGGTGGGCTTTAAGCCATACAGACAAATAGATTTGGGCTATGGAGCTGAGACATGAAACTTGGCTAAAACGAGTCTTTTGTTACCCAAATCAGTTTTCTAAGACTGTGCCAAGTTGCTCACTATAAATGTATTCAGAAAAAGTATAAATTCTAATAGACGTATATCACATGGAACATGATTTCTTTCCCTTTAACATAGCTCAGGACAAACCTGCAACCAAGAGGGGGAAATAATTCATTAATACTGTCAAGAAAAAAAATGGATTTATAATTTTTCAACAAGGCAAATGAGTGCAAACACTATGCAGTGTTTTAACATCTTAATGCTAAGCTATGCTTACTTTAACATACGTGCATTTGAAGGATATGGGACTGTGAAGTACACTCAGTGTAAAATGACAGAAGTGTTTAGTACGCCATGGATGTTCTGCCACTCTAGTAAATTCCTGTCATGGGAAATATAGCTAATATAGAAATGCTGGAAGAAATCCTTCAGAAGACAAAAGACCCAGTTCTCAGTCATGGATTGTTGCAATGCAAAACAGGGTGCAAACGGTGCTGGGGGTTGTTTTATTATGCTTATGACAGACTGCAAAATTGCCTATTTTATGCTTGTAGAATTGTTGCAAAATAGTGCTCAAATCTTGTGTAATTCAGCAATGCTTTTTTAATTTAACTAGCACCATTTTCCCATTTTATTGTACATTTTACAGATTTTATTTTTTAACAAATGCAGTTTCAACAAAAATTATGCATTTTAAACTCACTTATCAGTGTTATCTCAACCCTCAAATCAGTCGGCAAACCATATGTAAATAGGCTTATATAGGCCAGGGAATTGACAGCAAGAGAAAGGAGTTGATATTGCCCCTGTGCCGATCCCTGGTGAGGCCTTATCTAAAGTACGGTATGGACAGCGGCGATTCTAGAACAGGACCAGACAGGGTACATGGCCCAGTAAAAATCTGATGTGCCCCATCAGAAAAAGACTTGGGTGTAATTATTCACAACACGCTAAATTTCAAGGAACATTGTATTAGTGCAGTATCCAAGGTAAACAAACAGGGTGATGGGGGCAACTATAAGAAATATTAAGACTCAAAACACTGAAGTGATTATGTCACTGTATAAATAATACATCATCTCACAGTTGGATTATTGCAGCCAGTTGTGGTATCGCTACAGGAAGCCTGAAGTGGACATGGCAGAAAAGGTGCAGTGCTGAACAACAAAATATTAAAGGAACACAAAACGATTCATATATCGAGAGATTGAACAAATTACAACTCTACTCCTTAGAGGATCATAGAAAGAGGGGTGACCTATTGATGTTCTATGATGTTATCCATGAAGCATGTAGTAGTGTCTAAGTAAAAAAAAAAAAATGAGTGCACCTCAAGGCGAGAGGCGCATGCCGCCGCATTGAGTCAGGTGGTGCTCTTTGGAGATTCAGATTGGAGGAGTCACGTGACGTCCGTCCGTGTGGCCAATAGTTTTGCCTTCCCAAGTTCCCGCCACTAAGTGCCGTAGTTTTCCTCTCCAGTGAGTCGTTGTTCGCGTTGGACGCAAGCGGCAAAATCGCATAGGCAAATTGTACTGTGGAGGATTTGGGTCGGGGATTCCAGTTCCCATCCTCACACCTGGCTCAGTAGCCACTAGCCTAGCAGGGCAAAAAAAACACGTCCCGTCCCGAGACTCCTGACCCGATCCATTAATTATTTCAAATTTGGTGATGGTGACAGGTCTTCTCGACTCGAATTCGTCAGCAGTCCGACCGCGGTGACAGGTGACATCCGACTGGCTGGATCGGGAGGACAAACCATCAGCTGATAGTTCCTGAAGGCTGTAGCTGTTTTTCACCATCATCGTCGAGCCGGTAACGGTAAGGTATACCTGTCAGTATACAAAATGACTTTGGAACCAACACTAACTGTGATAGGCATACATAAAACATTAGTATTATCACTTACCATAAATCAACACCAGTGCAAGGCTTGAGGGGAAAAGAATTCATTAATGTGGGCTTTAAGCCATACAGACAAATAGATTTGGGCTATGGAGCTGAGACATGAAACTTGGCTAAAACGAGTCTTTTGTTACCCAAATCAGTTTTCTAAGACTGTGCCAAGTTGCTCACTATAAATGTATTCAGAAAAAGTATAAATTCTAATAGACGTATATCACATGGAACATGATTTCTTTCCCTTTAACATAGCTCAGGACAAACCTGCAACCAAGAGGGGAAATAATTCATTAACACTGCCAAGAAAAAAAATGGATTTATAATTTTTCAACAAGGCAAATGAGTGCAAACACTATGCAGTGTTTTAACATCTTAATGCTAAGCTATGCTTACTTTAACATACGTGCATTTGAAGGATATGGGACTGTGAAGTACACTCAGTGTAAAATGACAGAAGTGTTTAGTACGCCATGGATGTTCTGCCACTCTAGTAAATTCCTGTCATGGGAAATATAACTAATATAGAAATGCTGGAAGAAATCCTTCAGAAGACAAAAGACCCAGTTCTCAGTCATGGATTGTTGCAATGCAAAACAGGGTGCAAACGGTGCTGGGGGTTGTTTTATTATGCTTATGACAGACTGCAAAATTGCCTATTTTGCGTTTGTAGAATTGTTGCAAAATAGTGCTCAAATCTTGTGTAATTCAGCAATGCTTTTTTTAATTTAACTAGCACCATTTTCCCCATTTTACTGTACATTTTTACAGATTTTATTTTTTTAACAAATGCAGTTTCAACAAAAATTATGCATTTTAAACTCACTTATCAGTGTTATCTCCAACCCTCAAATCAGTGCGGCAAACCATATGGAAATAGGCTTATATAGGCCAGGGAATTGACAGCAAGAGAAAGGAGTTGATATTGCCCCTGTGCCGATCCCTGGTGAGGCCTTATCTAAAGTACGGTATGGACAGCGGCGATTCTAGAACAGGACCAGACAGGGTACATGGCCCAGTAAAAATCTGATGTGCCCCATCAGAAAAAGACTTGGGTGTAATTATTCACAACACGCTAAATTTCAAGGAACATTGTATTAGTGCAGTATCCAAGGTAAACAAACAGGGTGATGGGGGCAACTATAAGAAATATTAAGACTCAAAACACTGAAGTGATTATGTCACTGTATAAATAATACATCATCTCACAGTTGGATTATTGCAGCCAGTTGTGGTATCGCTACAGGAAGCCTGAAGTGGACATGGCAGAAAAGGTGCAGTGCTGAACAACAAAAATATTAAAGGAACACAAAAACGATTCATATATCGAGAGATTGAACAAATTACAACTCTACTCCTTAGAGGATCATAGAAAGAGGGGTGACCTATTGATGTTCTATGATGTTATCCATGAAGCATGTAGTAGTGTCTAAGTAAAAAAAAAAAAAAAAATGAGTGCACCTCAAGGCGAGAGGCGCATGCCGCCGCATTGAGTCAGGTGGTGCTCTTTGGAGATTCAGATTGGAGGAGTCACGTGGCGTCCGTCCGTGTAGCCAATAGTTTGCCTTCCCCAAGTTCCGCCACTAAGTGCAGTAGTTTTCCTCTCCAGTGAGTCGTTGTTCGCGTTGGACGCAAGCGGCAAAATCGCATAGGCAAATTGTACTGTGGAGGATTTGGGTCGGGGATTCCAGTTCCCATCCTCACACCTGGCTCAGTAGCCACTAGCCTAGCAGGGCAAAAAAAACACGTCCCGTCCCGAGACTCCTGACCCGATCCATTAATTATTTCAAATTTGGTGATGGTGACAGGTCTTCTCGACTCGAATTCGTCAGCAGTCCGACCGCGGTGACAGGTGACATCCGACTGGCTGGATCGGGAGGACAAACCATCAGCTGATAGTTCCTGAAGGCTGTAGCTGTTTTTCACCATCATCGTCGAGCCGGTAACGGTAAGGTATACCTGTCAGTATACAAAATGACTTTGGAACCAACACTAACTGTGATAGGCATACATAAAACATTAGTATTATCACTTACCATAAATCAACACCAGTGCAAGGCTTGAGGGGAAAAGAATTCATTAATGTGGGCTTTAAGCCATACAGACAAATAGATTTGGGCTATGGAGCTGAGACATGAAACTTGGCTAAAACGAGTCTTTTGTTACCCAAATCAGTTTTCTAAGACTGTGCCAAGTTGCTCACTATAAATGTATTCAGAAAAAGTATAAATTCTAATAGACGTATATCACATGGAACATGATTTCTTTCCCTTTAACATAGCTCAGGACAAACCTGCAACCAAGAGGGGGAAATAATTCATTAACACTGCCAAGAAAAAATGGATTTATAATTTTCAACAAGGCAATGAGTGCAAACACTATGCAGTGTTTTAACATCTTAATGCTAAGTTATGCTTACTTTAACATACGTGCATTTGAAGGATATGGGACTGTGAAGTACACTCAGTGTAAAATGACAGAAGTGTTTAGTACGCCATGGATGTTCTGCCACTCTAGTAAATTCCTGTCATGGGAAATATAACTAATATAGAAATGCTGGAAGAAATCCTTCAGAAGACAAAAGACCCAGTTCTCAGTCATGGATTGTTGCAATGCAAAACAGGTAAACGGTGTTGGGGGTTGTTTTATTATGCTTATGACAGACTGCAAAATTGCCTATTTTATGCTTGTAGAATTGTTGCAAAATAGTGCTCAAATCTTGTGTAATTCAGCAATGCTTTTTTAATTTAACTAGCACCATTTTCCCATTTTACTGTACATTTTACAGATTTTATTTTTAACAAATGCAGTTTCAACAAAAATTATGCATTTTAAACTCACTTATATGAGTGTATCTCAACCCTCAAATCAGTGCGGCAAACCATATGGAAATAGGCTTATATAGGCCAGGAATTGACAGCAAGAGAAAGGAGTTGATATTGCCCTGTGCCGATCCCTGGTGAGGCCTTATCTAAAGTACGGTATGGACAGCGGCATTCTAGAACAGGACCAGACAGGGTACATGGCCCAGTAAAAATCTGATGTGCCCCATCAGAAAAAGACTTGGGTGTAATTATTCACAACACGCTAAATTTCAAGGAACATTGTATTAGTGCAGTATCCAAGGTAAACAAACAGGGTGATGGGGGCAACTATAAGAAATATTAAGACTCAAAACACTGAAGTGATTATGTCACTGTATAAATAATACATCATCTCACAGTTGGATTATTGCAGCCAGTTGTGGTATCGCTACAGGAAGCCTGAAGTGGACATGGCAGAAAAGGTGCAGTGCTGAACAACAAAAATATTAAAGGAACACAAAAACGATTCATATATCGAGAGATTGAACAAATTACAACTCTACTCCTTAGAGGATCATAGAAAGAGGGGTGACCTATTGATGTTCTATGATGTTATCCATGAAGCATGTAGTAGTGTCTAAGTAAAAAAAAAAAAAAAAATGAGTGCACCGTCAGGCGAGAGGCGCATGCCGCCGCATTGAGTCAGGTGGTGCTCTTTGGAGATTCAGATTGGAGGAGTCACGTGACATCCATCCGTGTGGCCAATAGTTTTGCCTTCCCAAGTTCCCGCCACTAAGTGCCGTAGTTTTCCTCTCCAGTGAGTCGTTGTTCGCGTTGGACGCAAGCGGCAAAATCGCATAGGCAAATTGTACTGTGGAGGATTTGGGTCGGGGATTCCAGTTCCCATCCTCACAGCTGGCTCAGTAGCCTCTAGCCTAGCAGGGCAAAAAAAACACGTCCCGTCCCGAGACTCCTGACCCGATCCATTAATTATTTCAAATTTGGTGAGGGTGATAGGTCTTCTCGACTCGAGTTCGTCAGCAGTCCGACCGCGGTGACAGGTGACGTCCGACTGGCTGGATCGGGAGGACAAACCATCAGCTGATAGTTCCTGAAGGCTGTAGCTGTTTTTCACCATCATCGTCGAGCCGGTAACGGTAAGGTACACCTGTCAGTACAGCAAGTATTATGTATGACTGGACAACTTGGGAAGTAGACAGTACTCACACTGTAATCACAAATTATAAGATTTATTATTTCCATTTTAGTGTACACTTCATAACAACTGATTGCAAAATAATAAATATAAAATATCAACAAATGCAATATTTTCTTTTATTAAAAGTAAGAAAATGCATAAGCGTTGTAACCAAGCACAGTACAGACAAAGACTTCTTTAATCTTTTTCACTGTAGGTGTGAACGAAACTTGGGGGGGAACTAAAGTTGGGAGAGCTGCAATCCCCATACATTTAAAGACACCCTTAGTTTTGTAGGTAGGTGTGGGTGAAGCAGCAAGGATAAAATTGAGGCATGCACCTTCCTTCTTTCCAGCATGAATCATATATAGAAAAAGTGCCTTATTTGGCAGCTAGAGTGCAACTTTGCAGGGATAGTGCCGGTTTAACAACACCATTCGCCATCTAGTAGTTGGCTCAGTAACCCAGTTTCCCTAGAGAGGGTAACTACAAATAAAACTTCCAATTTCCAGAGCCAATTCCCACTAATTGGAAAATGCAGCCATCTTTTGCAGTGGTGATCTATAGATAAAAAAAAAACAACAACTGCAGTATACTCTTGATAGCCTACCTTCCCACAGCAACAAAACTAGCATCCCTGCTCCTGTAACACCCCACAAGTCTTAAAAAAACTAGCAACTAGTCCTGCCAGTATTAACAGTGTGAGACAGCACCTACGAGGTACATCACTTTTTCCATGTGGGATGGAGCAATTTTTTTCGTGAATGGAAAAATGCTGCATGTGTCTCCTAATGTGGGATAGTTGAGATATCTATGTGCAATGGTTAGGCACTGTTGGGTGTACTGAGTTTGAGGAAAAGGGCTGACATAGAGCCAAGTGGATGAGCTGTCAGGGCTGTGAAGCCATGAGTGGTGACTTTGCTCAGATGTCACAGTAGGGCTGTGAGATGGTGAAGCATGGCTCTGTTAAAAGTGATAGAAGGCTTTGACAGTTTGGATGACTCTGGGTGCCACAGGTGGGCTGTGATATACTGAGGGTGACTTGGGATGCTGGGGGTGAGACTGTTTGGCTGCAGGAGGTGTAGCTGCAAGAGTGCAGTTGGCTACCTAGCTGATGTACCAGGGAGATGCTGTGAGTGCAAGGAGTAACTGTTTATTGACTGCCGGCGGGGTGGGCACTAAGGGAGCAAGGGCTGATTGATTGGCAGTCAGGCTGGGGGATATGAGACAGGGAGGGTGACTGAGTACTGTGGTGTGCTGTAAAGGTGCAAGGGATGACTTTTGGTGCTGACTGCTATTAGAGGGCAAGGGGTGACAATTTTGGTTCTGGGGACTATGAGAGTTCAGGGTGGGATGTTTTGGTGCTGGGAAGCTATGTGAGGGGGAAGATATATGACTGTTTTGGTGCTAGAGGCTATGAGAGGGTGAGGGTCACTATTTTGGTACTGAGTGCTGTGACAGGCCAAATGGGTGGCCATTTTGGTGTTGGGGATATGAGAGTGTAAAGGGGCTGTTTTTGTACTGGAGATGCGAGAGGGTGAGGGTGACTGTTTTGGTGCTGGGGCTGCAGGAGAGTGAGGGGTAACTGTTTTGGTGCTGGGGCTGTAAGAGGTGAGACGTGACTGTTTTGTCTTTGAGGTTGCAAGGGTGATGGCTGACATTTTCTGTGCATCTGCTATAGGAATACAAGGACTGGTGATTTGGGTGCTAGGAGCTATGCCAGGGTGTGGGTGACTATTTTGGTGCTGGGGGAGTAAAAGGACACTGGATATAGTTTTGGTACTAGGGCTCTATGAGAGGTCATGGGTTAACTGTTTTGATGCTGTGGAAGTGAGTGTGAGGGTACCATGAGGAGGGCAAGGGTGACATTTGGTGCTGGGAATGTACATATTGCAGGGGTGACCATTTTAGTGTTGAGGTTTGAGATGGTGAGGCGGTTCTGTGCTTTGGCTATGAGAGAGTGGATGGGCTGTTTAGGCATTTAGAAGGGTGGGAATGAGATTTGATGAAGGTGTCTCAATCTGAATGCAGATGACTGTGAGTGTGTGCAGATTGATTTCTTGGGTATCAGTGTTTTTGTGTGTGTTGGGATAAGGACGAGGGACTGCTGTGCAGCTCTCTGTTGATGTGTGTGTAACATACAAATAGCAGGCTTTGTTGGGTCTAGTCTGCCAATACTTTTTAAAAATTGTGCTGCTGGTTTTGAAACACCACTGTTATCTTCTAAGGAATTCTGCCTCCATTTGGTTTTGTGGATGGAATACCCCATACTCCATTGGTTGCTCTGTGCCCTGCCCTGATCCTTGACTCCTATTGTAGTACCTGATCTGCTGCCTATAAGATAGGGAGTCATATGACACTGTATCTTATTGGTGGAAGGAAGAATTTTGGTCCAGAATGTAGGTGCAATTAAAACTCTCTACTGAAATCATGATAATATATTCCAAAGCTATTGCACAAGTATATCGTGTACCTGGCTTCAGCTTATTACTCACACCTATCCCCAAATCTTTTCCTTGTTTGTGTTACCCACTGGTACCCCACAGGAGGGGTTGAGTTGCAACCCCCTATTATTCCCCCCAAGTGTAGTACCTTACACTTTTCCACATTGAATGAAAGCCACAATTTCTCTGTCCGTGCTACTGGGCACAGATCATCATTGAAGCACATTCCCTCCCTCTCTCCCTTCCTCCACTGTGTCACCCATATATAGCAACAGTAGGACCTGAGAGAAGATTACAATCTGTGCCTTTACCCACAACTTCCTGCATAGCTCATGGATGTTGTCTTCCTAGCATTACCCCTGTATTTTACACCTTGGAACTTCAGTGTGTGGCTCCATGTTCTGCTGGAGAACACTAGATCTTGCATCTCTGTCTGTTAGATCTTGTCTATACCCCTGAGTATGTAAAAGACTGAGATGATGCCCCCTGCAGCCTCCCTTTCTCCAGGGCAACATGTTAAGTGCCTCCAGTCTCTCCTCAGAGCTGGCTGTAAGCACCCTGAGTCCCAGCAGTCGTTGGTGGCCCCTAATCATAGAGAGGCCACGGTAAGCTGTGGAGGTCATCAGTCTTTCAAATGTCTTGTTTTTTTATTTTTATTTATGTATTTAACTCCTGTATAGTATTAAAAGATCACATAGAGGACATCACAGGGCTGGGCAAAACCTTCACACTATTTACCATAGTGCCAAAGAATACTCACTAAGGTGTGTTCAAGGGCCCTAAGCGACTAACCTTGCTGGGTGCCTCTAGAAACATAATGCTGACTAGGTTTATCTTCCATACCTCTGAACATTTGGTGGCCTGAATTGCACACTATCGACTGCCCTGATGTTCTTTTCTGTATTAAACAACCAAAAACTGCATACAGTACTCCAGGAGGGATCCAACCACAGCCTTGTAACGTGGCTAAATTACTTAAGCTACTGTACTGGTCGCCCCTCTTTTGATGATCCCTAGCATTCTTCTGGCCTTTTTTTGAATTATTTATCTTTTTTCCCCTACATTTTGCCCACCCACCCTCACATCCTTGGCATGCATGCGTATAGAAGTATGTCCACACCATGCACTGTGGGGCGCCCCATCCTACCGGTCACCCACGCCTGCCTGCTCCACAACTGGGCTGTCACCCAGTGATGGCAGGACTGTGTGATGGCAGGACTGTGGGAGGGTGATTGACCCTCCCAAGGAGAGGAGAGCTGCCACAAAGCAACTCAATCCTGCTCTGACCCCCCCCCAAGCTCAGTCCCTGACAACTAAAGGTCATTCCTGAACCCGGGTCGATGGCATAGCATGAGGTAAGGCAGAAATGCCTCATCTCTCTGCACCACTGGGCCAGTTCTTCTGTCCCTTTTGACAGTAGCTGCACACTGCTTGTCATGCTGTCCCTTGTCTAATGTGTCTCCCAGCTCCTTTCCCTCCTCCACTGCACTGCAGACAGAGGAAACCCACACAGTGTTTAGGAAAGGTCATACCTGTATTTTTCCACCCTAAGCCTATCACCTTGCATTTTGCCACACTGAATCTGAGATTCCAGGAATCAGGCCATCACCTAGCTTATTCAGGTCCCCAAGTTTGTCCCCATCCTCAAGAGTGTCCATCACCTTGGTCAGCAGAGTGTCATCAGTAGACTTAGCTGCCTGGTTGAGATCCCAGCTCAAGTCACTGATGAAAATGTAATACAGCAGTAGCCCTGCATCAGTCCCTGAGAGATACCACTGAATACACCTCTACTTGGAGTAGTGCCCATTCACCACAACCTTTGCTTCCACCCCCCCAAGTCAGTTAGCAGTTCAGCATGTGTATGTCTCATGTACACTGCACTGGTGTACTATTTCCAGAAGCTTGTTGTTGTCAATCAAATCAGAGACATTGCTGAAGTCCAGATACACAAGGGGACACACTTTGAAGATAGAGGGGGGCTGTTCAAGGGCAATGTGAGGATGTATTTTTTCACAGACCAACAGCCTATTTCTTCCTACCCTCCCACAAAAATTGCCTTGTGTCTGTCCCATGCATTCTTGAATTCTCCCACAGTTTTAGACCCCACAACTTCCTCAGGAAGGCTGTTCCATGCATCCACTACCCTCTCTGTGAAATAATACTTCCTCACATTTCCCCTGAACCGCCCTCCTTCTATCTTTTAATCATTGTCCCCTTGTTCTTGCAAGTCTCTTTCTGAAAGATGCTACCCTCTTGGACTTTGTTGATTCCTTGAGGTACTTGAAAGTTCTATCATGTCCCCCTCTCCCTTCTTTCCTCAAGGGTATACATATTAAGCTCCTTTAGTCTCTCCTCATACGGCTTCTCTTGCAGACCCTGCACCATTTTAGTTGCCCTCCTCTGGACTGCCTCTATCCTGTCTATGTCCTTGCGGAGATGGGGTCTCCAGAACTGGACACAGTATTCCAGATGGGGTCTCACCAACTGTCTGTACAGAGGGATAACAACTTCCTGTTTTCTGCTGCTGATGCCTCCCATACATCCCAGTATACCCCGGCCCTCCCTACTGCCTTCTCACATTGCTTGCTAACCTTAAGGTCATCTGATATGATTACCCCAGGTCCCTTTCCTGTTTTGTTGTTGTTACTACCTCCCACCCATTGTGTATTCTTCCTGGTTCTTGTTTCCCAGGTGCATTATTTTGCACTTTTTGCATTGAATCTAGCTGCCATACATCTGACCATTCCTCCAACCTTGCCAAGTCCCTTTTCATTCTTTCCACGCCTCCTTGTGTATCAACCCTGTTGCAGATCTTTGTGTCATCTGCAAAAGGCATACTTTTCCTTCCAGTCCCTCTGCAATGTCACTGATGAAGACATTAAAGGACTGGACCCAATATGAACCTCTGGTGCCCCACTGGTAACCGCCCTTTCTTCAGAGTGGACTCATTTACAATTACCTTCTGTGTCCTGTTGTCCAGCCAATGTTTTACCAGGCTACCACCTGGGACCCACTCCTGATCCTGATTTAATCAAGTATTTTATGTCTTGGCTTGCCCTCAGCTGGCTTCTGTCTCAGTGCCCAGTGTGCGCACTTCATTAAGTAGGTTGGGCCATTAGGGATGGTCCTGCCACTTTGGCACATGTTGTTCTTCAAGCCCATGACGTGTTTGTCCCTTTACCTTTAGGGTCTTCCTGGAGACCACTATAGTTATATTACCTGCATCTCCTTTCTTCATCCTCTAGGCACTGCATACACAGAAGTGTAATCTTCCTGGCTAGTAACATTTTTTTTGGTCCAGTTCATTTTGTGCTTGTGAATGATGGGGGCTGCACTGTCAGACCTTTTAATATCTCAGGTTTGTGTACTAACTGCCTCAGTGCTATTCTGAGACCAGCCATAGACTGTCAGCTACAGTACTTCTGGACATGCCTACAGCTCACCACATTAGGAGTTTGTACTTTTTTCAGTTTTCCATTCTTTGGTAACTGGATAAGGCACAATGTACACAAAGCCTGTTTCCTGGGGATGGTGTCTTTTGAACAGTGGAGAACACTTTTGGGGGTGGGGGAGCACTTGTGGTAGGTAGGGTAAACTTGTAGAGAGTTAGTGGTAAGTGATCATAAGCTTGGTGTATTTTCAGTGACAAGATTCTTTGTTAATGTTTGTATTATAGATAATATGTAGAAAGATGGAGTCGAGCACAGCACGGAAATATCTAAGTGGGTCACAGAAGCATAAACGTGCTAGGGATCAAGTAGAAAAGAGAAACAAATACTAGCAAAGGTTCCAAAGTTAACAGATTTCTTCTTGGCATCAGGCAGCAGTGCTAGAGATAAGGAGGTTGTTGGTCAGCATTGTCAGGGTAGCAGTGAGGAAGGCGGTAGAAATATAGACAACCATGTGTCAAATATTGCAATGGAAATGATGGATGCAGGGCACTCTGAGGAAAAAACAAGCAGCATTGTTTCTACATGCCAAGTCCAACAGATCACAGATGAAGAAGTCGAAACCAGTATTTACCATGAGAGTCCTTTGGAAAGCAGCCCAGCGGTTACTACATGCCATGGGGTCACAAAGGGTCACGTTGCCAGCACCATGTGCAATCTAACTTCATTTGACAGCAATCCAGTGGTTCCTACAAATACAGAAGTTACTGAGAAACAGGTTACTGATACTTGCCATCAGATTCAAGTTGAAAGCTCCCAAAAAACACAGCTGTACAGCAATGACCCAGCGCAATGGACATCTGTATGTGAAGAACTTAGGAATTATTTCATAGATTGTGATGTTGACCAGAACATATGTGACTTCTCCAAGTCCATGCGTTTGTACCCAGATAAGAAGCATTATTTATCCAAGGATCTTTTCTCTAGAATCATGTTAAATGGTGAATGTAGGACACGGGATTGGCTGATTTATTCTCCTTCAACTGGGAATGTCTTCTGTTATGTCTGTAAGCTCTTTTCAGTGAGGAATACTGCATTCTCACAGTCTGGTTTCAGTGACTGGAAAAATGCAAATTGTCGTGTAAATGAACATGAACACAGTCGTGATCACAGGATGGCATTAATCACACTGCATAAAAGGAAAAGAACCGCAGGACGAATTGATGCTGAAATTGTAAAACAATATCAGAATGAGTATCAGTACTGGAAAAATGTACTGAAACGTGTCGTTGCTGTGGTTCGTTTCTTGTCAGAACGTGGATTGGCTTTTAGAGGTGACAATGAACTACTGGGGTCTCCAGGTAATGGAAACTATTTGGGTAATTTAGAGCTTATTAGCCAATTTGACCCTTTTCTAGCTGACCACATGGCAAAATTCGGCAATGCTGGAAGAGGACGACCATCATATTTGTCCTCAACCATCTGCAATGAATTCATTGACCTGATGGGTAAAACGTGATGCACTATTGTGGAAGAACTAAAGATGGCAAAATACTATTCCATCAGTGTTGATTCGACACCAGATATTTCTCATGTGGATCAGCTGACTTTCATTGTTAGATATGTCAAAGCCGATGGAAATCCAGTTGAACGTTTTCTTAAGTTCATTCCAATCCATAGTCATACGTCAGAAAATCTTGCAAACACAGTGATGTCTGTGGTTCAGGAATTGGGCATTGAAATAAAGGATTGCAGGGGTCAAACATATGATAATGCGAGTAATATGGCAGGAAAATATAGTGGCCTACAAGCCAGAATAAAAGAACACAATCCTTTGGCGGACTTCATCCCTTGTTCTGCGCATTCCTTAAACTTGGTTGGGTCCTGTGCTGCTGAATGCTGTTTAGAGGCTGTTTCTTTTTTTGGATTTCTTCAGGCACAGTACACATTCTTTTCAGCCTCCACACATCGTTGGCATATCATGAGGCAGCAGTTGCCTAGTGAGGTGAAAGTACCAAAGTCACTTTCAGTTACTCGATGGTCTGCTCGAGCAGATGCATGCAGTGCCCTGTTTGGTGGCTATCAACACATGAAGACTGCATTACAGAACATGGCTGACGATCCTTCAGAAGGACGAAGCACAAGGATGGAAGCTGAAAGTCTGGCAGAGAAGATGGAATTGTTGGAAACTGCACTAATGACAGCCATTTGGAATTCAGTATTACAGCGCCTGCATGCCACAAGTAAGAGTTTACAGAAAGTAGGCATTTCTTTGAAGATGGTAGTGGATTTATATTCATCTCTAACAGGATTTCTCCATGAGATACGCACAATTTTGATGAGTATGAAAGGAAAGCAAAACGTTATTGACCCGGAAACGTCATATCAAGCAGACATCAGTAGGCAAAGGCCGCAAATACATGTTTAACGAACCAAGAAATGAAACAACATTAACAGGTAGGGAAAAATTTCGTGCTGAGACATTTCTTGTTGTAATCGACACATTAAGTGCTGCCCTGCAGAAAGAAAAGACTTATGATATATTACAGAAAAAATTTGAGTGTTAACAGACTTTCCTCATCTGAATGTAAATGAGATAAGGAAGCGACAGAAAGTCTAGTTGCTGCATACCCTCAGGATTTGGAGGAGTCGTTCACTGATGAATTTATCAATTCACATAATTTGTTTCTTGTGAAGAAGATAAAGATGTTCTTAACCTGTGTAAACTTTTGAAGGCTCGAGGACTGGAGTCAACATTCCAAATGTGGAAGCTGCCTTTCGTGATTTATTTGTGCACACCAGCTACAAACTGCAGTGGAGAACTGTCATTTTCAACCTTGAGTAGAGTCAAGAATAAATTAAGGAGCACCATGGACCAGGACAGACTCAATGCCCTGACTATTTTATGTATTGAAAGTGAACTGGTTAAGACCATAGACTTTGATGTTCTCATCAGTGACTTTGCCCAACTTAAATCAAGGAAGAAACAAATGTAGGCTGACTAAAGCACTATCAAACATCGTAATTCTAAAGGAGATGACATAAGCTATCTGACAAGACTACCAATACCCTGAGCCAGAGAACAGTGTAAAATGCCACAACTCAAGTCTGTGAGCCCAGTGAAGCACACAAAATAGCACTGGTGCTACAAAGTTCTTCAGCACTTGAAGATGGAGATGACAGAAGCTGTCTGACAAGACTGATGCCAATATCCTGAGCCAGAGAACAGTGTAAAATGCCACAACTCAAGCCTGTGAGCCCAGTGAAGCACACAAAATAGCACTGGTGCTACAAAGTTCTCCTGCACTTGGAGATGGAGACGACAGAAGCTGTCTGACAAGACTGATGCCAGTACCCTGAGCCAGAGTACCATGAAAAATGCCACAACTCAAGCCTGTGACCCCAGTGAAGCACTGCAAGAAATGAAGAGAATAGCATTGTGCTACAAAGTGCTCCAGCACCGTGAGATGCAGACGACAGAAGCTATCTGACAAGACTGATGCCAATACCCTGAACCAGAGAACAGCATAAAATGCCACAACTCAAGCCTGTGAGCCCAGTGAAGCACACAAAATAGCACTGGTGCTACAAAGTTCTCCAGCACTTGAAGATGGAGATGACAGAAGCTGTCTGACAAGACTGATGCCAATATCCTGAGCCAGAGAACAGTGTAAAATGCCACAACTCAAGCCTGTGAGCCCAGTGAAGCACACAAAATAGCACTGGTGCTACAAAGTTCTCCTGCACTTGGAGATGGAGATGACAGAAGCTGTCTGACAAGACTGATGCCAGTACCCTGAGCCAGAGTACCATGAAAAATGCCACAACTCAAGCCTGTGACCCCAGTGAAGCACTGAAAGAAATGAAGAAAATAGCATTGGTGCTACAAAGTGCTCCAGCACCGTGAGATGGAGACGACAGAAGCTGTCTGACAAGACTAATGCCAGTACCCTGAGTAAGAGTACAGTGAAAAATGCCACAACTCAAGCCTGTGACCCCAGTGAAGCACTGCAAAAAATGAAAAGAATAGCATTGGTTATACAAAGTGCTCTAGCACCGTGAGATGGAGACGACAGAAGCTGTCTGACAAGACTGATGCCAATACCCTGAGCCAGAGAACAGTGTAAAATGCCACAACTCAAGCCCGTCAGTGAAGCACTGCAAGAAATGAAGAAAACAGTGTTGGTGCTACAAACTGAGCCAGGCAGCCAGCACCAACATATGAAGACAGAAGATGTCTAAGAAGATTGATGTCAATAACCTTAATCTGTGCATGGTGAGTGGTGAAAAACTTTTAATTGATGAATCTAAAGGATAACTTCTGAACTTTTATGTATATTTTATTAGTGTTTACAATACTGATTATTGCTATGAAGATAGTTAAAATATTCCTGCAATCCTACTAACCAGGGTAAATACAGCTTTTAACTGTCTTCCTTGACCTCTCGGTCTTCTGGTAGATTGAACTGATATACCATGCGGAACAGCGGGTTGAAAAGGTTGTTTCAGCGTGAGATGCAAGTCATTCTGTGTTTAGGGACCATTAATAATTTGAATTGCTGTGGATATTTAGGTTATTTATTTGCAATGTTTTTAATTACATGCAAGTCTGATAATAGATAATTACATATATTTTTCCTTGGACTACTATACAGGCACCTGTGCCTAGTAGGCCATATCCAGTTACCAAATAATTTCATTTATGAACAAAAAAAATGGAAAGGAGGCTTGGCATAATGGGCGGGCTTGCTAAAAAAGGGGGCGTGACCAACCAAAGGGGCCCCCAGAGACCCTGATTTCCCTCAGGCCTAGGGCCCCATCGAACCTTAATCTGGCCCTGTGCGGGTTTATTGCAGGGCTAAACCATTAGCCCGGTGCAAACATGTTTGCCCAGCGCTAAACTTTGCCATATTCAAAAGTGACATGCAAATGAGCCTACTTAGGTAGTCTGTGGGCAAACATCCAGATTAGCATCTCATTATGCCCTGATTTGCATGCAGTTTGCGCTGGGCTAACTGTTTAGCCCTGCGCTAAACCCCACCTGAAAGCGTGTTAGAGCTACTGCACAAACAGCTTGGGGAATATTATACCATTCCACATGCTTGCTGCCTGCAGCTATACTGGGACAACACAGCATAGGCACAGATGGTGGTGGTGCTGCATGCAACTGTCACACTGTAGGTCATGCTACAGTGCACAGCAGACATTACAGTAGCAAGGGAGCCAGTAGTGTGTGGACACAGCAATGCCTATGGTGTGTAGGGCAGTGATGATGACTGCGCTATACACAGTGAGAGGCCCAACCTACAGGTGTTTACTGACAGTGGACATTGCTGTTACGCTGTTGTGTGACCCACAGATGCTGCATCTCTGGCATGGGATGCTCACAGTGTCATATACATGTCCGGCTTTGTGTGCTGTGGCAATTGTACAGCTGTGCGGTATGTGGTCGGGGGGATATATTATCCAAAAGGCACACTGGTGTTGGGGTATTCCCAATACTGGCCCATGTGCACTGCATAATGTGTCCCAGCCTTGTGGACACACCTGGTCTGTGGCACAGCCTGGCCACCCATACACTCTCCCCTCAACATCCTCCATGCCCATAGTGCTACATGTGTGTGCTGGCATCTGTTGGTGTCCACAGAACTATGGTCCACAGGTATGTGCTATATGGCCACAGTGCCATGCTGTCCACTGGCGGCAGGGTCACCACTTACTGCCTGGCATGGCTGGGACTGGTGGCAGATGATGGCATCATTGTGATGCCATCAGTTAGCAGCATGCTTCCTCTATGATTGGCTTTGTCTATGTATCATATTTATTTGTTAGGGTCACTCAAAACCCGCGCAAACACTGCGCAAAGACATAGTGTCATGCAAAGCTGATTGCCCAGGGTTAAGACAAGCTTTTCCTGGGCAGTAACGTGCACCGCACTAAGTGTTGAGCTAAGTCACCCAAAACCACTTTGCGTGGCGCAAGTCGCTGAATATAGCAGTGCGCCTGTATTTATGTCAGTTTGCCCCTTGCATGCATTATGATTTTGCCGGCGCTAATGCAGTTTGCCAGCTATTTGTGCTCGAATATGGCTGATTCTAGCGCTAATCCGCGCTAAACCAGTAAACGGTTTTGCCCAAGTAAGTTTTGAATATCTGGTCTCACATGTTTTCTTATTGCTGTTAATGCAATAAAGTTCACCTTGCATTGCACTGCAGAGCTCTTCTCACTTCCATGGGATTGGGATGGGGAACTAATGACACGATTAGCAGTTTGGTGGGGAAGCATTACCAGGAAGGACAGTATTTGTGCACATGAATAGGTGTCCCAAGCATACAGAACAAAAATGCAACACACAACTCGCATGCATGGGTTGCCTAGAACTGCTTCCCTAACAAGTAAGTACAATCAGTACAATTGGTTCTTTAAACTTACACACACTATTGTTTACAGCACTATAGTGTTCTAGCACTAATGTTGTTGCACGCGAATATGTAGGTGTTATTATGGTGTGCGCTATTAAAGATGCACAATTTTGACATTATTCCCAAAACCAGAATAGGCAGTGACATGCTAGATATGAAGCTACCTAGTCTCACTCTGGAAGAACTAGCTCTTCCACTAACTACTGTATATTATTTAACATATCCCTAAGGACTGGAATATTCCCAGACAGGTGAAAAACCACCCTTGTCACCCCGGTATTCAAAAAATGGGAACAGAACCAGTTTTGAGTAACTATCGTCTGATTTCCATACTCCCCCCCCTCCTCTCTAAAGCCCTTGAGAGAGTAGTATCAGACCGACTCACAAAATACCTGAACAAATACAATCTACTTTGCCTGCAGCAACACGGGTTTCACCAAAGACACAGCACTATCACAGCATTTATAGACTTTACCTCTAACCTCTATGAAGCCCTAGACACTGGTAAGACGGTGGGGTCTATCTTTATAGACCTAACAAAAGCTTTCAACATGGGAAATTACCAGATCCTGCTCAACAACCTTACGACTCTAGGCCAGTTCATAGACACTGTTTCTTGGTTTAATAGCTACCTTTCTCATAGGACACAGTGTGTGAGGATAAATGGGGTAACCTCTGACCCTTGAAATGTAACTCTGGGGGTCCCCTAAGGATCGATTTTAGGACCATTACTCTTTGGGCTAGTTATAAATTCACCCCCTAACACTTGCCCTGCTAAGATGCTGCTTTTTGCAGATGATGCAGTAATTTCTACACCAGGTAATCACTCGTCAGAAATAATATCAACCCTACAAAATAGCTTCGCGAAGCTCGAATCTTGGTTCTCTCAAAACTGACTACTCCTAAACTATAAAAAATCAAAAATTATGCACTTCTCTGTGCCACACTCTAAGAACAATGTTATTCCTCTGACCCTTCTAAGCCAAAAAGGAGACATCATAGAACAGGTCTCACCCTTCAAATATCTCAGCATCCACATAGACGACACCCTCTCATTCACCCCCCATCTTGATCACGGAATCAAACCTGCAAACATTAAACTTGGGATTCTATATCGTCATAGGCAAGCCATGACCCTTGAGGCTCTTAACCTTGTCACTTGGAGCTCAATTCTGTCTATCTTAGACTATGGTTTAGTCATTTACAGTGCTGCCACCAATGAAACTGCACTAAAACCTGTTAAACTACTACTCAACAAGGCCTGCTGGCTGGTCTTAGGAGCTAAACACCTTACACACACATGTAGACTCTACTTCTCTACTGGATGGCTCCCTTTGCACCTCAGGGCTAGGTATCAGGCTGGCCTGATTGGTAAAAAAAGCCCTGCTGGGACTTGCACCTGGCTCTACTGCAGCTTTGTTTCAATGCAACCTAACCTCCAAAGTACTAGGAGATCTGCCAAGGAAATACTCCAATACCCCCTCAAATGAACCTCCTTTGCCCAGTGGTCACTTTCTTATCGTGGGCCCCAATGGATAAATGACCTCCCTACTCCCCTCTTTAAGCATAATAAAATTGGCCTGTTCAAAAGAGACCTTAAGATTCTTCTGGCCCAAAATAACCAACGTGATTGCTATTCCTAAATGCTGACTATCCTTACACCTCCCTTGGGTCACAACCCCCTTCCTCAACTTTTCATCTTACTCCCTTTTTCTTTACCTGCCCACCTTCCTTCCCTGACCAAGCCCTCTCTGGCTGCTACCTCCTAACAACCTTGCACTTAGCAACTAGACTGTTTGGCAAAGCTTTCTCTGTTTATATGAGTATTCTTGGAATAAGATTGTTCAATTACTTGCATTTTTGTACTCATGTTACCATGATCCATTCTGTGTCAATTTACAATTGTTACATTCTTTGTTATATGTATTGTACTGTTGTGTTTGCGTCCATTGACATGGAACCTTTGTAAAAGAGCCATGTTGGCTCAAAGGTATTCATTTAAATCTGAAATAAATAAATAAATATGAGTTATATTTTACCACAGAAGGAGGGCTAGTGGCAGCTATTGGTTTCTGTTGAGCTGCGGGGTCCCTGGGAAGGGAATGGATATGCAATCCTGGGACCTGGTGCAGTAGAGGCGTCTCACTTCTTGGGAAGAGGAATGTTTCTCTTTTTGAACATAAGTTTGGGCTGGTACTTACCCATGCCAAGGAGTTTGGGAGCATCTCGCTTCTGGAAATGTAGTTCAAATTTGGGAAGTGGTTGCTGTGTTCATGAGTTCAAGATCTGCCTGATTTCCTGCATGATCTCTCTCTCCCATTGGGGAAGTGTAAAATGTTTAGCCCCATTGAGCTGCTTATTTTTAAAGTTTTAAGTAACCATACCCCTGGGCCCTTCTGGATCATTCAGTGCCCAGGAGAATAAAATTCAGTTGTTGGAGAGTTGGCTTAAGTGTGATTTTCTCCATTCTAGTCACTAATGAAATCACCCCTTAGTTGCCAGATAATCCAAGAGTTTTCCCTCTAGGGTGTCCAGGAACTCAGAGCCAGAGGAAGTGTCAGTGCTGTTTCAATGAATTTTGTGGTCTCCTTCTGGATGTTCAGGGATGGGAGGGGTGGGGGGCAAAGTGATTACGTCTGCCTAGTCAGAGTTATATTTTTACAAGTTAATTTTTTGGAGTCTGTGTTGTGAGCTGGGAAGTAGAGTCTCTACTGTAGCCTCCCTCCTCGGGAACACTGGCCCCGGGACAAATGAAAGGGGGCGGGTTACACCTACAATAGGTTTCCTGGATGGATTAGAAAGGGAATGGAAAACAATACTGCAGAGAGGGTAGGAAGAAGAAGGGGGAGAGGATAGGATGGAGGTAAGGTAGAAGGAATGGAACCAATCCAGAATTTGGATATAAAGGAGACAGTGGGAAAGGCGCCTGACATCAAAAGAAAGGAGGAAAAGGGCAGAGTAGAATGATGATAATATGCAATAATATGGTCATTTACCAAGCGATAATATGGTCATTTACTGAGTCTCTCTCCAGGTACAACAAGTGGTTGACCATGCGGTATCCACCCAGTGTCTTCTTGGGGACAAGACTGATGGACGTAACCCTCAGGCCTCGATGCAAAGGGGCCACTTATCCTTCCTAGCCCTATTTCCTTTCTGAGTTTGTTCCAGAACACCTGCAGTCTATCCATGGCTGACTTAAGGTTCTTCACATCATAGTCCTTCCCACAGTACTCACAGGGATTCCTAAAACCTTCTGTAAAGCTTTTGACTACACCTTGTTGCAACCAAAGCAGGCTTGAGACTCCCCCTGATGGGGATCAGAGACCCAAATTGGTAACTCACTATCAGTGTGCAAAATGCTGCCACCATGCATGATCTTCACCAACAGTGGCATATCTAGCACACCCCAGCCTTTGGACGGGTCATACTGCATGCATTGGCAGAATTCCGCATCACATTCCAGCCATCCTAAACCTTCATTGTGACTGTGTATGCTCATAAAACTGTTCAGGTAATTGAGGAGGCCCACATTTTTCTTGGGGTGACCTGGCAAATTGTGGAAGCAAAGACTATAAACCCAACACACCAGTTCTCCAAAGACCTCGTTATTGCCCTTGCTCTCCTTAGGCTTCTTGGCCCTGTTCAAGAAGGAGAACATGTCTGTCTATTCCCAACCCCGAATCTTCTGCTGGATCTTCTCAGCGAGATGGTACCCAACTGGTTCAGCCATACTAACATAATGGCCAGGTATAAAGGGAGCAGGCGCTATAGGGTGCTCATTGGTGCAAACAACCAATGTGGCTAGACCCAAGGCTTCCCCCGGCTTCTGGGCCTGGACTGCTGCAGGTAGCTCCACAACCACTTCCAGAGCTTATGCAGCTTTTGGTCCAACAGGGACAAATCTGCCAGTACCCCCAGATGTTGCTGGGTCACCAGGTCTGGCTGCACTGGTGAGGCTGACACCTGGGGTCCTACAGGAGAGAGTGTTTTCCATCACTACCACTTCATCTTCCTACTGTCATGGGCACTTGCTTCTCTGAGGTCTGGTTGCAGGGTGAACCTCAGCCAGTGGATTCCTTGCTGTTGCCTTGCCACCAATGATTCTCATGACCATGTGCCTACACTTGTCTCCAGGTAACTTCTGACTCTTCCATTTGTCTTACCTGGCTTCTTTGCCACCTTCTTGACCACCCTGCTCAGAGACACTGCTGAATCCTCTTCTGGCTGCTTCCTCTTCTTGAAGGTGGAGCCCCTGACATCACAGGGGTCCCATTCAAACATGACTTTAACCAGGCTCTACCCTTCTTCATGTAGATTGTGGGAAGCTGCTTCTCCAGTGCCTTATCCGCTTACACCTTGCTGGTTGCCACCTTCATGCTGGGCATCATACAACTGGAAACAGCTGGAACAAGAAGAGGCTGCTGTGCACCAACAAGAAAAACACATTAGTACAAATTCTGTATTATAACCTATCATCGCCTATTGCAGAACCTAGGCTGCTGAGGGGGAAGGTGTTGCCACAGTGGCCTGGCTAACCATGAACACTCCGTCTCAGGACTCTGAGAAACTATACAAGCCCTTTTTGTGTTTCCTTGTGCTTGTGCAAGAAACACCTTGGGACAGTACCGCATTTGTGGGGTGTGTCAGGGACAAGTCTGATGCAGAGCTCTCTACAGTGGGCGAGTCTCTGACACACCAATCACCACTGCAGACCAGTGTTATGGCTGTTGGAATTTCACAGTGGGGAGCCGACCGCACTTGAAATGAATGAACTGATCCAATCAGATGGAAGCGCTTCATTAGTTTAATTTGCATAGTGCTGTTGGTGCCACCCTCTGTTCCCCATAACAGCACCGACACCCAGCATCAATTAAACCCTCACGCTCCTTCCCACTGTGTGCTGCCTACCCCGCTCCCTACATTGCCTGTCACTGTTCCGATATCAAGGTGTCCAATCCCTGTGTCAGCATGTATTCTCCCCCACTAATGTGGCACAATGGGAGCCCACCCCAGTGTGCAAAAATTATTTCCTTTTCCAACACCGGGATGCCCACTCCCAGTGTTGAAAGCCTCCCCAAGCCTGTTTACTTCTATTGCCAACATCAGGGTGCCCAATGCCCATGTTGGCATGTATTCACCCCTCCCCCATTGTGGCACACTGGAGCTCACCCCAGTGTGCCTAAATCTTTTTTTAACCAGTAAAATAAAGAAAACTGTCCCTCACCACACAATGGGGAGCCAGTCACACTTGAAACAAATAAACCGCTCCAATCAGACAGAGCGCTTCATTCATTTAATTTGCATAGTGCTGTCAGCCCCCACCCACTGTTCCCTGTCACAGCACTGCCACCCAGCGTCAATTAAACCCTCCCACTCCCTCCCACTGTGTGCTGCCCATTCTGCTCCCTTCATTGCCTGTCACTGTGCTGACATCGGGGTGCCCAATCCCCGTGTTGGCATGTATTCCCCTCCTACTAATGTGGCACACTGGGAGCCTACCCCAGTGTGCCAAAATTATTTGCCCACTCTCAATGTCAGAAGCCACCCCCAAGCCTGTTTACTTCTATTGCCAACATAGGGGTGTCCAATCCCTGTGTCAGCGTGTATTTACCCCCCAGTTGTGGCACACTGGGAGCCCACTTTGATGTGCCTAAAGGTTTTGTTTTAACCTGTAAAATAAATAAAACTGTTCCTCGCTGCCTTTTTTATTTTACCTGTAAAAAAGATAACAGTCCCTCATTGTCTTCCCAGTCCCCCCCATTCCCATCCTCCCACTGAGCACCCACCTCCCTGCATCTCCTTACCCCCTACTTACCTCCGGAGGTTGGGAGCAGCGATCTTCTCTGGACTGGGACACGTCTGCACTCTTAAAAGCTGAACTGCGAACTAAGGAATTGGGTAAGTGCTGTATAATGGGAGTCAGTGTGGGGGGCAACATAGGTTGATATCGCAGCCATTTTTAGGAATTTTGGCCCCAAATTTTCAGCATGGGGTTCTTGGGACCCCACCTCATGAACACTGTCACTGTCATTTTGTTACTCGGTCCTGAAAGATGATTATGTGGTCACTACACAGAATCACTTTTTGGGACTGATTAACAAAATGACAGTGCCACTGTTCATGAGGTGGGGTCCCAAAAAGTCCATGTTGAAGATTTGGTGAAAAAATTCAGAAAAATGACTGGGTTATGAGCTTGCATTGGGCAGTTTCTATGCATGCTCGTAACTTCACCAATTTTTTATATTTTCACTCCAGATTTTCAACATTGCCATTTTTTCACACCTCCTTATGAACAGTACAGCTGCCATTTTTCACATCCAGCCCAAAATGAGTTTTCATACCTGTGGTGCAGAATGGCATGGTCGCTCTGCAAAATCACCTTTCAGGATGAATGAACAAATTGACAGTAGAACTCTTCATGAGATGTGGTCCCAAAAAGGCCATGCTGCAAATCTGGTGAAACAATTCCAAAAAATGGCTGAGTTACACCCAGTCATTCAAAATTTTCTACGCACGTGTGTAACTTTAGTCATTTTCAATATTTTTACTCCACATTTTCAATATAGCCTTTTTATCAGAGAAGGAGAGCTGTCCCTGGGATGCTCCATCCTTCTCCTCCCTGCTGACCCCCAGCGGCCCATGCTTGCTCCTGAACATGGGTCATTGGCATGGCACGAGGTGTGGCATCCAGCGCCGAAACCCTCAGCACCACTGGGCTGGCAATGCACCCCACATTTTCAGCATATCCTTCTTATTACCCGAACTTCTGTATTCAAATGCTGTCCAAAATATGACAGCTTGTCAAACATAGTTCAGGTAGGTTTTTCCTCCCACCAGAAGTTCAACTAACATAATATACACCTGCCACATAAACCATGAAAGGAAACATTTAGCATTGACAAATGCTTGTTTTGTATAGATGTCTTGCATTTATAGATACATAATTTAAAAATTAACTGCTCAGAACCAGTTAAAAATCATCACCTAGCACCTCTGGGGCATCAGCCTTAGATTCCCCCTGCCAGTCTGTCTGGCCATACAGAAACATGAGTCATGCATGTGGTTGGTAATAATGACCAGCTAGTGGTCACACTTAAAGGGGAAGTCTCCCATAGTTTCACACCCTTATTTCCCCAACTCCTTATGTGTAACTGTTGTGTTTCTCCTCTAGTTGCCAGCAGTCCTATTGCTGTCCAAATCTAGATTATAAATAAAAATATACAGCCCCAGAAGTTATCAATGTGTTTATCCTCCATTTTACCATCAATGCTGCTGGAGGAAGATGTCATCAGAGCAACAGATAATGGTGCTGCACTAAATGCTGTTCCACCAGTAAACAGAACCCACAATGTTTGGTCCCCCACTTGAGTAATGGGGGAACTCTTTAAGTGTTGTGCACATCCTGAAGTGCAGGTCTAAAATGAACTAGGACCATATGAGTGTGATGCAGCACTGATTTGACATGTATATACAGTATGCCTATAAGGAAGTGCCTGTATGTGTTGTGTTAATGTTTCTGTTAGCAAAAACAATTTACCCAATAAATGACTCTGGGTACAACAAGAGTCTTAAATGGTATTGTATAGCTGTTGTATTATGTTCTGTGTGTGTTAGCATTCTCTGTTTTGATTGACACCAGCAGTGAGACACAATCTTGCAAAAATGCTCCTTTCCCTTTGTAACTAGGCAGTCAGTGATTGGATGGCTGATGTAAGGCAATAAAGAGTTCAGCTATAACAAGGAATAGGTTACCAGGACAACATCAGCTGCAGCATATGGAAGAAGAGTAATCTAGTGGTTAAAGCACAGGCACAAGAACTGGGAAAACTCTGGTTCAAATCCTATTAAAGTCCCTTAGTCTCTAACCCTTAACAAGTTCCCCTAACCTCCCTGGGAACTGTGAAGGCCCCTCAGGTCCATGACTTTAAATGTGCCCCCATTCCCATTATAAATCATTAGCAGTGATGTGAGAGCTACAGCACTTCACTTTGAAGGTACTGAAAACAAGCTGGGGCAGTCCCCCCCTTTGTAATGCCAGCATTTGAAGTAGGATGTCCCTCACACATCAGATGCTACACTTCAGCTGTTGTAGGTAAGTAAACTAATCAGTCTCAGTGTTTGTAGTACTCTGTATTTGCTTAGCTCATTCCTCCCATGTCATATGCATTCTGTGTCTTGGTATTTCCAGTCAGAAACCCAGATGTAAGGAGCATTTGAAATTTAAAACAATACACTTTATAAAGTAAGTGATCTAGCTCTCCACTTTCAGGCTGCTGAAAGGGGAGGTGTATAATTTGTGCAAATGAGGAATTCAGTCTTGTGTAATCCTTTGGGAAACTGCTCAGGCCTACCTTGTAAATGAATCCTCTTAAGGGTGTTCACCTGGTTCAATACTGATTGACTCATTGAATGCTAGATTGACTGATTGATTGATTCTTTCTACTGCTTTCCACAACATGTTGCAACTGTCTCACAGAGAAAAATGAGCAGTACAAAGAAACATTCTGTTTTCTGTGAATGAAATACTATTAGATGTATTATTTGCTCTACACATGCAGTATTAAGGCTACAAGTACCATTCCCTGTGTGAATTGCATGGCAGAACTGTCTTAAGCCATTACAAACTTAAACTAAAATCAGGATAGACGGCATTGATACCCTTATGTGTACTTCTACACTGTTGCTGCAGTGACATCAGGGAATGGGAGGGACTGTATTACAAGTGACTCGTTTGCATGCAAATGGAGGCTTGATTGACATTTTACTACCTTGTGTCAGAGCCTCAGACTTTAGATATGTGTTGCAACAGCAGAAATGACTGATCTCTTATTGACATATGTACAGTAACTGATGTAATGTATAATAAATACATCAGATATATCCAAATCAGAAATATACAGTAGTCTTCTCCTTTAAGGGAATTATCAAAAACATGGAGAGGCTTCCCACATTGAGCCATTAACATGCAGTTCTTAGAGTGGCCACCAGATGTCACTGTGCCCCACAAATGAATTGAAAAGTAGTGCAGCACCATCATGTGAACTGGCATTCCTCCAGTGCCTGCTTGGGTGCTCTCTCTAGTCTCTAAGCCCCTGGCTGGCAAACTTGTATGAATGTGTGTGAGGGATGCCTTACAGATACTGTACCAATTTTTATGTTGCAGTAGTAGCAGATTTGGAGGTGCGGTCACTGTGGGTGAAAGCAGGGCACGCATCAGTAGGTGCGTCCCTCATTCCCCAATAAGGCAGCATGCAGACGCCACACCAGCAACACATAATGTGGTGAGCACATCTAAGAAAAGGTCTGCTGCAATGAGAGCCAAGCTCGTCATGCAGCGGCACCTCCCGACATGCCTTCCCTGGTGAAGCATTCTAGTAAACATGGTGGCAGTGACTGCCGCCACTGCCTGCCACAGTGTCGACTTCGGGGGTGCCCAATCCCCCTGTCAGCATGCCTTGACCCAGTTCATGTGCTGACAGGGGAGCCCACTTCCATCGGCATAATGTCCCCCCATTTGTTGTGTTCCGAGGAGGGTGCCCACCCCTCGGCTCTAGTCCCCTTCGGTATAAAACATGAGGGTGCACAACTCTCATTGGCTAGCCCCCAAACACTCAGGTGGCATGCTGGGAGCCCATCCCAGTGTGCCAAATGCCCCTGTAAAAAATACCATCCCACGATGTTTTTTTTTTTAACCTGTAAAAGAAGAAAACAGTCCCTCACGGTCTGTCCTGCTCCCTCCTCCGAACCCGCGCCCCCCTCTGAGCACCCTGCCTCACCACACCCAACCCATACTTACCTCCAGAGTCTGTCACAATGATCTTCAGTGGACCGGGAACATGTCTGCACTCTTCAAAACCGACCGCAAACTGAAGAAATGCTGGTAAGCTGTATAATGGCATAAATAGGGTTTTTTCAACTTTGGTGCATATCTCGGGCATTTTTTTGAATTTTTGCACCAAATTTTTAACATGAGGTTATTGGGGACCCACCTCATGAATTCAGTCACTGTCATGGTGTTATTCAGTCCTGAAAGGTGATTTTGCGGTCACTGTGAGGAATCACCTTTCGGGACCGATTAACGAAATGACAGTGCCACTGTTCATAAGGTGGGCTCTCAAAAAGGCTATGTTGCAAATTTGATTTGGTGAAAAAAAAATTAAAAATGAGTGTTTTACAAGCTTGCATTCTGCAGTTTCCACACACACTCATAACTTCGTGAATTTGTAATGTTTTCACTCAAGATTTTCCATATTGGCATTTTTCCACACCTCCTTGTGAACAGTACAGCTGTCATTTTACATATCCTGGCTGAAACGTGTTTTCTCACTTCCAGAGCAGAATAGCGCGGTCGCTGTGCAAAATCAGTTTTTGGGACAGTTTGAGAAAATGACAGTGACACTATTCATGAGCAGAGGTCCTAAAATGTGTATGTTGAAAATCTGGTGATGAAAGTCCATAAAATGACTGTGTTACAAACATGCATTGTGCAGTTTCCATGCACCCTTGTAACTTCGCAAATTTGCAATATTTTCATGCCAGATTTTCAACACTGCCATTTTTTCACACCTTCTTATGAACAGTACAGCTGTCATTTTTCACATCCTACCCAAAATGTGTTTTCGAACCTGTGGCGTAGAATGGCGTGGTCGCTGTGGGAAATCAACTTTTGGGACAGATTAACAAAATCACAGTGCCACTGTTCATGAGGGGAGGTCCCAAAATGCCTATGTTGATAATGTGTGTCTTCAGGGTGGGTGTGAGATTGGCATCAGTTCAATATTTCATTGCCATTCCTATTATGCATCTCTAACTCCTGCACTACCAGTGCCAATGCCAGTGAGACAACATTCGGCATTGATAAATGGTTGTTTAGTTTATTTACAATTTCTTTCCTTATTTAGCATAAATCCTTTTTTCTCTTACACCAAACCCCTGCCTGCAGCATTCCTTCGGATGCCAGTGATAATGGGGCACAGGATGCCCAGATCATGTGGTCTAGCATCCTACTCTATGCTTATCGATGACTGTCAACATGGTGTGGCATTTAGTGGCTGCAACTTGCTCTGCTTTGAACCTGAGGCTGATATAATGTTTGCCTAATCTGCATGATTATTAAGCAGACAACAACCAGACAACTGTTCCTTAGATTTAGAGAGCATTGATAGCTGTGGCACACACTAATCACAGTGACAATTTACTTCTGGGCTTACAGTAAATTCTCGGTGATCAGACAGCAAGTCAGATCAGGATCATTGACCCCTATAGGGATTGTGGCCTGCTTGACCAGCCCCTGCAGTTGCCACTACCATACCCTTGTTTTATTATTTTATTTTTCCTTTTTTAATGTTGTTTCTCATTTAAACATGGGTTGGCATTTTAACAAGCCACTCCACCTGCCCCTCTGCCGCACCCTGAGCAGCAGTGTGGTGGGCTCAGGATGTACAAACCACATGGCCTTGTGTCCTCCTGCGTTCAGTGATTGAGTCCTGTGGCATCCATGGTGAGTGCAATGGGGGGATCTCCACCCCATGACAGGTACTGGTGCTATAGAGTTCAGTGGACATTTCCCCTTTCTACTGCAACTGTCTGTCACTGGTACATCTCTGCAAAGAATGCTGCCCTGCTGCTAGTCCAGGATTTTCATGAATGCCACTGGTCCCTGGATCAAGGACCCAAGTAACATCCTGGAAGAAAGTGCAGCTAGTCAACATCCAAGTAGGATGATGTAACAGTCAAGTAGGAGGTGTCCACAGCTAGTGGGGGGGGAGGGGCATTGTGTAATTGCAGTTTGCCCACCCTTGCAGTGTTACTTCAGGGAGTGGATGGATGATAGCTGGACTGCCATAGGTGGGACCCAGGAAATGCCCATCACTCCAGCATAGGACAGAGACAGCTCTCCTTGCTGCCAGCCACCGTGGATGTGGTCACCTAACCATGTATTCAGTTTGATTGGATCTCTCTCCCCCAGGGCATCGAATCAGACTCTGTCTGTCAGCACGTGGGGTCACATGTTACTGGCAGCAAAACGACCTTTTCCTCCCTGCACCATTTAGAGATAGCATAGCCAGCAAACCAGACAAATGCCAGCATCAGCAAGGAACAAACAAATTACACAAATTCAATTCTGTGTATGATTCCTCTGTAGGAAATGGACTAAAATGCCTAAGACTTGCATCACTGATGCTTCTTTCCAACCAAGGAATCTAAAAATGTCCCTAAAAAGGAAAGAGGATTTCATTAAGCGAAGTCTCCATCAGCAAGAGAAACATTTAAACACACAGAAAGCCCTATAATGTTCAAAGCTTACTAAAGCAAAGTTGGAACACCAGGGAATTAAAATGCTTGGAATGCCTGGATCCTTCTGGAAAGTTCTTTGGGGGAAATCTATGGAAATCCAGCTACAGAGAGGGACTCTGTGTAACATTTTTAGCTGGAAGAAAAGAAAAAGGGAGAACACTGAGGCACAAGGCTTTTGAACCCCTCTTTCTTTGTCCAACCCAGTGTCCCCATCCTGTGGGCAGCCTCAGTGGTTTCTCATTAAGGGGGGTGCCTGCATAACTCTCCACCTCAGGGGAAGAACTCTGCCTTCAACTCAGACCTTGATGGAGGGTCCACAGACAAAGCTTTTTCTGCTGCAATGCTTGGACAGACTGCTTAATGCCTTAAAGAGAGTTTCCAACAGATCATGTTGCATCTTAAGATCATTGGTATTCATAATTTCAGTACATAATCTCAAGCAAGGTTATGAATTTAAAGACTGATTTAATCTAGCAGCATGGAAATTATTCCACATTATCATTTTATTGTTAATAATATAGAGAATAATGTATGGTCCCTCAATCAGTAACCGGTTTGTTAACCATCGAGAGGTTGTCAGGACGACCATGTAAACCTCGAGAGCAAAGCTTGAGAGGTTTATTTCACCATGGCAAGCTCGAGACGGTTAACAAATCTGGTTACCGATAGAAGGACCATACATTATATTTTATAGTGTATGGTCACAAGAAAAATAAAGACAGCTTCTTACTTTTTAAATATTAGTCACCGCTGTGGCCATTCAGGGTCATACTCTCACTGCTGTGCCCCTCCATCAGTTTAAGAAAAAAGAGGCATGCGCATGCGCAGACCATTCCCAGTTGTTAACCCATCGATATGATGTACCATCAATGGGTTAACAACATTGTGACGTCACATCAATGGTAAAACACTGTTATAAAAAGGTAGATTTCTACATAAAACTATGTTCTATCATACATTATATCCATTTATACAACAGGGGTGAAAGTATATACTATGTAGTAAAATCACATAAAATCACCCCCGTTCTATAACTTCAGCATGACGTATCTGAAGTGTGATATTTAAAATAAACCTTCATCCCGATACGTCAGCACTCAGATTATCAACTCCATATATTGGGTTCACCACAACATAACCCTGATAGACTATCTTAGGGTAGCTGGTTCATTCCACTGGGGTGTCAGACAGACGAGACATACTGATGAGTCCTGGTAGGACGAACCATGTGTCTATGTCTCCTTTTGGCACCCTTTGCAAACTGTGTGAGAGGCCTTTCGGCACCATGCATTTCTGCTTAAAGTTGAACCAGCACAATATTCTGTGGTGATTTGCATATGTAGCCCATGATGCTTTGCACTGTGGGGTCATGTGTGATTTTGTAACTCCAGATATGTCACCTAAGACACTTCCCAACTTCTTCAGCGGCATTTTAAACTAATAATAAATACTCCAGCTCACCTGACGTAAATGAAACACCACGTATCCAACACAAAATATAAATGTACCCCAGTAATGATACTGAAAATATCATGTCCCATATACATCTCCCAAACCAAAAAACACATGGGAGGCACAAAAAAAAAAAGAATAAATAAATAAAAAAAATAAATCACAGTATACCCAAAATCAAATGAAACTTCACAACAGAATGGCACCCAATAGCACACACACAATCCACATCTCGGCAAATAACATCAAACGACCATGCTGAATCAACGAACCAGAATTGCACATGCCACTAACCAGGAAAGACAGCTCCAAGAGAACGACAGGATCACAAATGAAAGTAAAAAAAAAACTACTTTTATCCTAAACGTATTGGGGACCCTGTTGTATAAATCGCACACATGATGTGCGACTTGTGCGATACGTGAAATATTAGCATTCGTGCAGAGTAAGCAGCGATAATATCACTCAAGGCTTCTCCACTCATGATATTATCAATGCTTACTCTGCACTCATGCTAATATTTCACGTATCACGCAGTCGCCCATCATGTATCCCTAAAATACAGTATATGGCATTCTATCTAATTTCTGCATATTTTGTCATATAATTTGACTTGTCCTTGTAAAGCACAGACAGAAAGGCAAGGGATCACTTTCTACTCTGATTTTTAAAGAAATGTATTTTCCTAGATCCAGAGCAGAAGCTATAACATAGTCTATAGCAGAAGCAGATTTACTGCACAGATGTATTGAGATCCCTGTAAAGATCCCTTTGTATCCTTCCAGTCATAATTCACAAGCCTGAGTTATCACGTATTTTCAACAGTTGTTTGCCAAACTCATTAATAACCTTAACCATCAAGTTTCTTACGTTGGTGAAGTTTATAATTACTGATGGAGACATTTTCTAAGCTACAGTATGTGCATTCCTCATACAAGCATTTACATCACCCATAATTGAAATTTCTGCTCACTCCACCTGCCATTTACATTCTAAAATCAGAGTTTCCAATTTATTGAATACATTAGTGGAATATTTTCTTGAGCCCCATGGCACTGTGTATATATTTCATAAAATGATGTAATTCCCTTGTAATGTATACTGTATATACTGTAGGTGTATATAGTTAGGGTTGCCCTACAGGTTCTCTGTTAAACCCCTAACTATGTTTCTTAATAGCTTTGGTGTCCTTGTCGAAATTGCCTGAAATTTGGCATGTATTGTCTAGGAGGCAAGGTCTAAATATGTAGAAAGTTTCATGAAGGCAGCCTATGTGGTTTTTGAGATCTGCATATGTTGTTTTCCTGTAGACGTCTAATTTTTTCCTATACTTAACATGGGTTTTTGGTTTTCCTCTCAGGTACAGCCTAGACAGAATGGAATTTCTTCCCATAATTTTCAGGGTAGAAGCATGCTATACCAAGGTAATGCCTTTGGAAGGTTTTGTGAAAAAATATTAAACAGTTGCAGAGTTATAAGGATTTTTTTTTTTTGCTGTTCTGAGAATGCTCAGTAGGTTTATTTGGATAATGTTCTCATACAACACAAAAAATTCTGTGTCGTGAGATCGTTAATGGTTTCTCACCATTTGCTTCCTACAACAGGAAAAATGTTTTTGTGTCATGACAGCCACCATCTTGTTTTTCCTCCAAAATAAAAACATGAAAATACATAAAATATTGTGCATTTTTAGAAAATACACACCAGAAATAGGTAAACGGGACCCATTTTGCTAGATTCTGGTGTTTGTTTTTATTAAAACAACTTCCAGAAATACCTTTTCTGGGCACCACAAAATGCAGGATGCCCAGCTTAGCAAGAGGAGCCATTCACCCACATTGTCTGTACAAGAACAGCAGAACTTTCTTGAATTGTGCAGCCGCAGCTGGAGTCAGGCTGCTGGCTTCAGCTGGAGCACTGAGCCATTGATTCTCTGCTCTCTGTCTGTCTGTCTGTCTGTCTGTCTATCTATCTAGCTATCTATCTATGCAATATTTTTTTCCTCTTATTTTCCTTAAACAGACCAGGTGCCTACTCCGGTACTGCTTCTTTCTCTCTTCTCCCCTTCAGGTGGCCTGCTCCCCCTTCCAATTTTTTTTTTTTTACATAGGAAGCAGGCTGCACCTCTTTCATAGCTTTCATCACAAAACTTGATTCTTGAACAAACAGCATCTAGATATAGAAGTTAAAAAAGCATTATGTATAGTAGCAGCCATTCAGTACAGATGTGGTTTCCAATGTTTTCAGCTGTATGGACACCTTTTACAGATGCACTGCAGCCAATCAATCAGTGCCTTTTTGTATAATTGTATAGCGTTTAGTTCTATGGCATAACTCTCAGTTAATGTTTTTTAATAACTGAGCATTGAGTGTTTGCAACAAATTATCAAGGAAAGCAATAAGATACAGCAATTGCCGATGATGCTGTCACTTATCATACTACCTAGACTGTTATTTGATTCAACGCTTACAAGCAGGCATGATCTTTTATAGAGCTATCACACACAGCTCTAGTCTCAATCCAGCAGCAAATATGGAAATACAAAAAAAAAAAAAAAAGAAAGAAATCAACAGTGCTGCATATAGTAGCAGAAGTTTACTACATAAGACTTCCATGTATAATGTCACCTATAAACAAGCAAGTTGCTTAGGAGAAATTGATTATAACAAACAGATTTATATATGCTATGCTACAGTGGTCATCAGCATGGAAGCACATCAATTCGCTATGGGCAATTTGCCCTGCAACAGTTCGCACTCTCTCTCCTGCCGAAACAGAATACCGCAGCACGATTTTATCTATATTTTTGAACCTGTAAATGAATAACTTTCCTGTAACGGTTCCAGAGATCTAGAGGGAGCAAACTGTTGTGGGCTGAATAGTCCATAACAGATTGCCATGTAGCCCATCAGCATGAGGGAAGAGTAACAGATCTGTCAGACACAGCTAGAAGAATTAAAAAAATTAATAGTATACAGAAAAAGCTACAGTTAGTAGCAGCCCTTTCCCTACACACTGTATACATCCTCTGTTGTGATCTATATGCTATTTCTATACTATATGCAGCACTGCTGATTATTTTTGTATATGTATATTTGCTGCTGGATTGATAATTGAACTGTGTGTGACAGATCTGTAAATAAGAGCCTATGGACTAGATATTTCAAACTGCGCTAAGTACAAACCATTTGCAGCATTTTTGCACCCTGTTTGTGTGGGGTTCCAATATTCAAAAGACCAAATAGTGCCAGCACAACAGTGTAGTGCCAGTGCAAAAAAATAACATATGCATAGTGCAAAGTGAGGGGCCGGGACATGAATACAGGCGCAGTGGTATATTCAGAGCTATAGTGACATGCAATGTGTGTTAGCGTGACATACAGCACAGTGCAAGTTAACACCTGTAAAAAGGTAGTGTTAACTTTGGGCACAACAAGGAGGGGGGCGTGGACACAACAGGCAACATGGCTGTATGCAATAACAGCATCATGGTGCACCTGATGGCTGCAGTCATTGAGGAGGAAGAGAGGGAAGAAGGCCACCCTGGGCCACTCCATAGGCCAAGGAAGAGATATGCTGCAAACAGAATGCACCAGCCCCGAGTGTCCTATGAGACATGTACAGATGGCCACCTTGTGGGCCAGTATCATCTCAGTAGTGACCTGATGAGGCAGCTCTGTGAGCTCCTGCATGAGCAGCTGCATTGTATCACCCAGGACAGCCATGCCATGTCAGTAGAGGAAAAGGTGTCAGCTGTGATGTGTTTCTTAGCCACTGGATCCTTCCAGACAATGGTTGGTGATACCATTGGTGTGCCGCAGTCTGCCACCTCATGCCTCCTGGATCAGTTCCTAGATGCCCTGCTGCCACATGCTGGTGAATTCATTGCATTCCCCAGCAGGACAGTGGAGTGCAGAGAAACAATGCAGCAATTCTATCAGGTTAAGCATCTACCAGCCATACTCGGTGCCATTGACTGCACCCATGTTGCCATCTGGGAACCCCCTGGTGAAGTGGCAGACACCTTCCTGAACAGAAATGGGTACCACTCCATCAACTGCCAGGTGGTGTGCAATGCAACAGGATGCATCATCAATGTCCTAGAATGGTACCCGGCAGTGCCCACGATGCCTTCATCTGGCACCAGTTGCAGCTGTGCCAGGCACTTGAGGGTGGCCAAATACCCAGTGGACATCTTGTTGGTGAGTAAATGCAGCAGTCCCCCCCATAGGGGTACAGTACCACAATACAGCACCCACATGAGGCATAGAGGGGAGGGTGGGGAAGTGAGGGTGTACAGGTACACAGGACAACCAACACAGTAGGGGCTGACAAGTGGACAGGATCAGCTACAGACTGAACATGTGCTAACATTTGTGTATGTGTCCTACAGGGGACAGTGCCTATCCCTTGTGACCATGGCTTCCTACACCAGTCCTTCGACCATCAAATGTGGCAGAGGACACATACAGTGAGGCACACCATACAACATATAACATCACTGAGCATGCCTTTGGCATGCCCAAAATGCACTTCAGATGCCTCGACTGTTCAGGTGGTGCCCTACAATATACCCCTCAGAAGACATGTCGCATATTCCTAGCCTGTTGTATGTTACACAACATGGCACTCAACCATGGAATACACCTGCCAGAACCTGAGGAACATGGTGACAGTGACAAGCAGCCATAGGTGCATGAGACAATAGAGCAGCTCGATGGACATGACCTACACATGGCCAGGAGGTCCCAGGAACATTGGGCGAACATCATCAGAGCACTGACAGGGATGGGCAGGTGAGTGCAAACAACATGGACACTATGTATGCTTTTCAGTATTGTATTGTTCAATGGCCTATGCAGCCAGTATAGTGTTATGCTTGTGCAACTTTGTTCATTTGGTTTTGGCTGTTCGCACTCTCTATTCCAGAGGAATTACCACCCTGTAGGGGTACCAAAGGCAAGGAACCCCCAAAGAGGGTTCCACCCCAGAGGTGCCACGGGATGATTCCCATGGCTAAAGGTACCTTAGGAAGGATCCCAAGAGGAGAGAAGAGCTGCTGCTGGAGGGGGAAGGGAGGATGGTGGGACAAAGAAAAAGTGCTTCAGAAGGAGGCTGAGAGGAACTGCTTATAAAGCACAGGAAGTAGGAGTGGCTGGCTGCTTGTCCATTGAACTACAGGCCAAGCCTTCCAATTCAATGGCCTACGCAGGCAGTTTAGTGTTATGCTTGTGCAGCTGTGTTAGTTTGGTTTTGGCCGTTTGCACTCTCTATTCCAGAGGAATTACCACCCTGTAGGGGTACCAAAGGCAAGGAACCCTAGAAGATGGTTCCACCCCAGAGGTGCCACGGGATGATTCCTGTGGCTAAAGGTACCTTAGGAAGGATCCCCAAAAAGAATGAAGTAGTACGAAGCATATAAGCAAGCAGTAGCTGTGACGTAGTAGTAGGTAAAGCATCAGGCAGCTTGATAATGTAATGAGATGCTCTGGTTGATAACATAATGAGATGCTCAAGTTTGCGTGGCATGATTTTGATGGTTTGCATTGAGAATGAGGAGATCCTCTAAGGAGAGAGGGAATGGCAGGGACACCATCCACCTCCATCCAACAGCGGAACCTGCCTAAGAAACTAGGGAACACTACTATGTTAACTAACAGTTATGACCTGGGGCACGGAGGAGAGAAAAAATCCCCTTTGATGAGGAAACCTCTAGGGATCCAAGGCCTAGGTCGCCTTCCCTCCAGGCTTAGGATGTTTTATTTAGTGACTGCTCTGCTGCTGCAATTTGGAAACCCAATTAAAGGGAGGTGGAAAATATTCCAATTTGGTGGAAAGCTCTCACTCAAGCCCTTTAGTGGAAGGTTACGAGAGTGCTCTGCAACATTGGGGGAAACCAAGGCAGGAGGAGGAGAGCAACGACTGCTGAGGCACTCACCTGGCCTACTCGCCCTAAACACAAACCAGGTGAACCAGAGGCAGTCGTAGGGAGTATACGGTGAAGGTGCCTTGCTAGGGAAACCACTAAAGCCAATAGATAACCATTGTAGTGGAACCACTAGAGCCAAAAGAGATTGGAGTAACCTTCCTTCACAGCTAGTCTTAATTTCTACACCAGGAGCTGCTATTGTGTCAGCGAACAGCTAAAGCCAAGCCTGGAGCGAGGACATTCTCAGCTATGGGCCAGGTGAGATGGATCCCGCCCTAAGTCGGGCACGCTCAAGATGTGGACTTAAAATGCAGAGCAGTACCATTGGCTGCAGGGAACTCTGCACCAGAATGGTATGGTTGGCATGCCCCAGAACTGATAAGGAGCTGAATGAGCATTCAGCACTGAGACCTTGCAAAGGTTGGATGCAGTAGTGAGTGTAGCAGATATCCCAGAGGCTGAAGCCGAGGGGATGATGGTAGGCATGAAGCAAGATTGCATAAGCAAGAGTGGACCTGCACATAGGTCAGTAAACAGTGTAGCAATAGTCGGACCTGCACGTAGGTTTGCAAAATGTAGTAGCAATGTAGCAGCACTGTGAATAGTGGGGCAAGCTGGCCAGGCATTTCAAAAAGCCAATGAAGGTGACAAATACGCTGAGGATTTTCGGCAGTGGAGGCAGGATTTAGAACTTAAGTAAGTAGCCACACAGGGCCACGACTCCCCAAACACTTCCAAGTCCCCGCCATAGGAAAAATAAGTGATGGAAGGGGCCGAGACCCACATGCAGTTATTGAAACTAGTTTACAGCAATCAGCAATAGCTTAGCTGAGTATAACAGAGTATACAAACAGACAGCAGCATCTGTATTGAATACACTGGGTTGTAAACTTCAATAAGCATAGAAAGAAAGGAGACACCATGCTCTGAAAGTAGCTATCACCTGGCAGTGCAATAAAACTGCAGCAATGAGGTAAGTAGAATAAGTTGAAGGAGCATGATTGAGCTGCATAGCTATGGTTCAGTGTGAGCCTGAATCAGGTGAAAATAATTAAGTGCAGCATGGAGAGTAGCTATGGTTGAGCTGAAACACACAGATAATTGTTGCAGTTGCATTGCAAGTAATTTGAGAGGTGTGAGTAATTGAGAGCAAGTAATATGAGCTCAGGAGTAACTGAGCAAGTTGTATGAGCTCTGGAATAGCAATATGCTAGCAGCAGACATCCTAGAGGCTGAAGCTGAGAAACAAAACCCCACAAAACAAAAACAAAACCAAAACCAAAGACACACAAAACACAGAGGAGAGCTTAGAAACAAAGCCCCCAAAAACAAAAACAAAACACACAAACATGGAACACAGGGAACAAAGGCCCAAAACAAAGATACACAAAAACACAGAAAGCAGGACAGAAAGAAACACACAGCTGGAGGCAAGATACAAACCAGAAGCAGGAAAACAAACACCGAAGTCCAGCAGAGACAAACAGAAACAGCAAGGTGGGGGTGGGGGTTGGGGCGTAGGCCCCAGCTAGCTCAGAGGACAGACCAACAGAGCCTCCGGCTGGCAAAGAAAAAGTGCTTCAGAAGGAGGCTGCGAGGAACTGCTTATATAGCTCAGGAAGTGGGAATAGCTGGCTGCTTGGCCATTGGACTACAGGCCAAGCCTTCCAATTATATACAAACAAACAATGTGAAATGAATGTACACAACTAACAAAAGAAACACAGGATGATATAGTGGGGATACAGGGATGGGGCGAGGGTGGGAATGTACAACGGGGGCATGGGAAGGGTGCATGTGAGGGAAAGAAATGTCAGGTGCAGCCCCCAACATCAAGGCTTCCTCCCACCATGAATACATACAGATGACTGGCCGGGAGGCAGTGTAGGAGGGTTCATGTGGACTGAGGAGGTGTAGGGTGATGTCTGTGGGGATGGTGACACCCTGGGACACCCTGGGACACCCATGCCTCCAGCTGGATAATGCCAAGGCCAGTGTTTGCACAGGGGTTCGGGGAGTGCTTATGGTCGAAGCCGATGCAGCTGTGATGGTTAACCCTGACCTGCTACTACGTGGGGTTGATGAACGCTGTGGGACAGCTCCCGCACTATGATGGCATGCACCAGTGTTGTTGTGTTGCTGCCTGGCCAGGCCAACCTCCCTCACCTTGGCAGTGAGCTCCCTCACTACCCCAGTCAGTTCCCCAAAGACATGGTGGACAGCATCCAAGAACCTTGCCTCATGCTCCTCTACATGCTGTGCTACACACTTCAAGTCACCGTGCAGGGTCTTACAGAGGTGGGCCAATTTCTGCCGCATTTCCCTCCGGAAGGTGAGAAGCTCCCATTGTGAGGCAGACTGGGAGTCTACCATAGACTGGAGCAGCTGCTGAGACACTGATTGAGCCTGTCTCTGGGGGGCACTGTCCTCTGAGACAGTACGTGCCTGTGGTCTTGTGCATGTACTGGGTTGTGTGTGCCCTACACCCTGGGTGGATGGTGGAGGTGGCAGTGCCCTGCTGGATGTGGGGACATGCATGACACAGGAGAGGGAAGGTGGGGGAACATGTTGGCCGCCCTCAGACACCCGTTGAGTGGGGCGGGTGGTGTGGGAGCTGGAAGATGTGGAGGCCACACCTGTGGCAGTGGTGGAGGGGGTGGTGGTGGCAGTAGAAGTAGAGGTGGCATGACTGGCAGAATGGCCTAGAGGTTGGAGGAATGAGGTGTGAATGAGCTTGATACATCCAGCAGACCAGACCTGAATTTGATTCTCACAACCTCCACTTGCATATTGTGTGACTCTGAGCAAGTCACTTAACTGCCCGGTGCTCCCAGGCCACCCCCGAAAACAGGCACTTGTGCCTAGTGGACCTTACCCAGTTACCAAAGACTACAATAAAAAAAAAAATAAATAAAAAGACTCTCCAGGGACCCTGTCATCACAGATGTAACGGTGGCCCTGGCGGGTGACTGGTGGCTGTGATGGCCCCCCTGGTGTCCACCCCTGCCTGGTCAGGGGGTTGAGGAACACCTCTGATAGGGAGGACCTCCCCAGGGCAACAGTGGCTGCAAGATAATTCCCAGGAGGAATGAATGTGTCCTCATCGCTGTCACTGAGGTTATCTAGAAGTGGTTCCAAGGATTCCCCCTCCTCCTCATCTGCTGCCTGCTGCTGGACACCTGAAGTGGAAGGGCTAGTGTCCTTCTCCAGTACAACCTCTTCAGTGGTGCCATCACCCTGCACTGTAGATAGAGAAGAACACTGTCAGTGTGGTGCACAGTACGCAGTGGCTCTGTACCAGTGATGGCACATGCACACCTCACCAGTTCAGTCTATGTTGCCCAGTGCCAGCATACAACAGGTGAACACAGCCTATACACCCACACATCTAAGGCACAGACACACACCTATGGATGGAATTTGGACTCTACAGGCATACCTACAACAAACACCAATGTATCCCACACACCCCCCCCCACACACATGCACACTGCCACCTATGGGAAGGCATAGATAATATACCCAGTGACAGGCATGTCAGCATGCAACAGCACACGTGGAAACCACCTTTGCAGCTGTGACATGCACAAACACTATGTGCATAGGCACATGGCACTGTATCTGTGTGCAGAGTACTACAAAACTGTTCTTGTGTGACACATGACGCTAGGCAGGTATTGCGGTAAACACAGCAGCAGACTGTGCCATACAGCTCACAGGCCATCCCAATGCATGCATGTGTGCAATGGCCAGGGCTGCATTGTGCCAGAGCACTAGCAGAGCAGTACGTATACCCATGCACAACATGCTGGTACATAGCCATGTACTCACATGTCTGGTAGGATGCCACCTGTGTCTCACGACCACTACCAGTGACACCTTCCACAGCCATGGTCCACAGGGTGGACACCACCACCACCTCCACAGGGTTAAGTGGTGTTGCAACCACCACTGGTCGAGGACCACCATCCATAGCATGCATTGCATGGTACCATGCAGGCAGACTGTCCTTGGCACAGCACTGTAGGTCATTAAACCGCTTAGCACGGCTTCCACAGAGCATCCATGGCCACTGATGGCGTTGACCTCTGCGGTGATCTCACCCCATGTCACACTGACCGTGGCATCTGTGGATTTGTATTGAGTCATGTTGTGCTCCCTAGCCTTGTAGGCATCTACCAGGGCCTTCAGCTCCTCTGTCAAGAACTTATAGTTGCGGACCCATTCCCATCCACCAGAAGCACCTGTTGGGGGATGGATATGATCCAGTGGTCAGTGGCTGTTCTGGTTCTGTAACTGGTCTGTGTGTATGCCTCCACTGTACCAATTGGCCACACCATGTCAGCGGCAGTGGGTACATGTCTCAGGGAGGCAGAGGTTGGGAACCCCCCCCCCCAAGGCTGTCCATGCGCAGCAATGACCCATGCATGGCTTTCCTTGGGCAGCGGACAGCTGCTGGTGTACATGTGCCACATACATACCATCATCACCATACAGGGTGCAGGCAGCAACAGGCCCTGTGTTGTGAAGCTACATCAACAGGTGTGAGACATGTGTTGGATGCACAGATCTGTGTTGTTAGCCATGTGTTCACAGTGCCCTGGTCAGTGCAAAGCATAGCATGGGGTACACATTCGCATGATGGTGTCACAGGGATCATCCATGGGAACAGTAAGTTGTGATGTGCATTGTGTCTGTAATTCCCATCCCCTGGGTCATGTACAGCATGCCTGTAGAAGCACATGGGCAGTCGTTTGTGTGTCATACTGTGCGACCCCAGTGCCATTGTCACAGCATATACACGTGATAAAACAGTATGACAGTGTTGTGCACTGTTAGCACACACCTGCCAGCTGGGCCTGGTGTATGTGTGACAGCATCATTCAGCAGTACCTGACACTCAACACTGCATATATGTTCCCCGTCATAAACTGCATCCCCATGTTACTGTAGCTGAATATACACAGTGTAGCAGAACATGATAAATGTGTATGGCATGAAGAACAACTACCTGTTCCTGTGATACATTTCTCCTGTGACATTATGAGGCCTACCTAGCATTCAGCTAACTGCTTGCAGTTTCAGTGAGCTGTGCAGGTGGTGCTGTGCCACTCCCCGAAATAGCTGAGGCAATTCACACAGGGGAATGCATGCAAATCAGGCAATAATGACATGCTAATGTTGTGGTTTGCCCTCTGTCTGCCTGAGTAGACTCATTTGCATAGCAGTTCTGAATATTACATGAATTTGCACTGGGCAACCGGCTTGCACTGTGGTGCAGCATTGTATAAATTGCACGGCTTTATTTGTAATAGCGCTGCTCTAGCATTGCATACATGATGATGTAATCACTGGGCAGGTCATTCAAGGGTCACGCTTGTGCAGTGAGGCCATTCCACGTTAGCCCAGGGCTAACATCATATGCACGGTGCTGTCCATTGCTAGCCCAGTGCTATTGTAAGTCACGCACATTTACACTTGTGTTGTGGACACCTGTACAGCCACATTGGTGCTTGGGGAGGAGTTTCCCTGAGTGTCTGCATGATATGGCAAGCAGGAGACAGCTTAGGGCTCTAGTACATAGGGACCAGCAGTAGGGGGAGTTAGAGCTGGCAAACATGGTGGAGTTGTAATGGCCAGGAAGCGCCAGCTCTTTGGAGAAGTGCATGAGGGAGATAGGCCCAGGAGTGAGGTGTGGGCATCTGTTGGGTGCCATCTCACTGCCCGCACAGGCATCCACCGCGCTGGGAAGCAATGCAGGCATAGATATGTCAACCTCCAGAGGAGAGAGGCAGAGGCTGGAGAGGTTCAGAGGCATAGTGCATGATGGCACTGTACCTGTGCCAGATAAGTGAACCTGTTTATCGTAGACCATCATTATGCATGTAAAAGGGTGTGGGCAGGCATACTCACAGTACACATGTGGTTACAAATGTGTAGAGCAGGTCAATGCACATATGCCTCTTAGAATACTTTGGCAGTCTCATCCAGCGTTGTGTGTGTGGACCACTGTGAGTACGGTAGTGTCCCTGTGTGGGACAACAATGCTTGTGTATGATGTATAACGTGTAGTGGACAGATGTATCATGTGACAGGTATCAGTGTGTTTTGTCATTGGTAGTGTAGCACTTGTTGAACTTGTGCACATATATGTTACATAGGTTGTGCAGTTAGATAGTTTGTGTGCAACACAGAACTGTCCAGTTACACCTCTGTACTTTCAACAGGTTTGTCATGAGAGAATCTATTTGCCACACACTGTCCAGACGTGCGTAGGTTCTGGACACACTGCTGCCTGTGTTACTGGCATGGTGGATGTGGATCCTCCCTGCAAGTGGACATGGTGGATACTGTATGGCAGGGACAGGACTGTTGCTGACCACTGCCACGTTTTTGATAACATTCTCCTGGGGTGGCCAAACATCTACCTGTGAGTGACGGATAGCTGACAGTTATGTTCCATGGGCTCACTGCGGTATGTCCTTGTGCTCCACAGGCCACGAGCCATTGGGCCCCTGCTGTGTCCAGTGGTTGGGTGACAGACATGTCAGTCACATTAATGGGCACTATAATGGCAATGTCTGTGTGGGGTGTGCTAGCCACAGCTGTGCTGCCGTATTCCCCTGTCTACCATAGTCATACAGTTGCATACAACATTATCCCATCAATGAGTCCCCCCTTACATAATGACAGTGTAGCATAGTCAATTCAGGATGCACAGGTAGGACATGGGTGTGGGCCATACATGCTGTGCGTTGGGCATATACTGTCAGGGGAGACAATCGTTTGTCACCTACAGGACATATGTGATAAGTGCATACAGCTGTGTAAACATCTGTCGCACTATTGTCTGTACATTGCGTCTCTTGATGATGTTACATGGCCTAGCATGTGTGATGTATATGAACCACTAGAGACCAATGTACTGACATTGCACATGTCTCCCTTGTGATACATGCTGGGTGGTGAGGAACACAGTACAGTGTCACTAGCACAGTCTGGGGGGGTGTTTTTGATGTCCATTAGGGTACTGACACTGTTCTATTCCCTTCACACTGCAGACCACAATGCCAGGAAACATAGGTAGCAAGTGTGGAACCAGGGACCGTGGCTCACAGTCAGCAGGCCAGGGACACCTTATGTTCTGGTGGGCTGCATATCCCGGTCATTATGATGCTCCAATATATTTGATCATGCATTGAGGCTGACTCGGGGTTACCTCAGGGGGGCTGTGTGGCAGTACTTTGTCACAGGCAGCATTGGGTATGCATGGGGCAGCATCCCATTGATGGTGAAGGGGCAATGACCATACCAGTCATCACGTCTGCATGGGATGAGCTTGAGTGTACCATGGGGTTATGTGATGCTGCATACTGGCATATGTCTGGTGGTATCTGCATTGTCTCCATTGTTGGGCACATGGGCATACTAGTTGGGACATGCTGTCCTTCTCTGAGGTCACATTCTGGGTTCTGCAGTGTGAGCTCACCATTCTTACATGGGCGTCTTTCTCCCCATAGACACACATCACACATCTGCATGGGCCAGATGGCTGGAGGTGGGTGAGGGCCAGGACGACCTGCCACAGAGGCTCATCTGACAGAAGCGGGTAATGATGGAGCAACAGGGACAGTTGGTGCACCTCTGTAGAAGGACTGTGGAACTCTTGAAGGAGCTGGTGCAGGGCCAGCAGCGGAGCAGTAGACTCCCCCATTCCCCTGTTTTTTTCCCCTCTTTCCTCTTCCTTCTTCCCTGTTCCCCCACCTTGTTCTTCATTTGTTTTTATTGTCATTTCACCTGTATATTGTTTGCAATGTTGTGTTTCAATAATATATTTTTAAATGTTATGATCCTGTGTCCTGTGTCTTTATTGGTTACCTGTAGTCAGTTTACCTACTGTGCAGTGTTGCAACTACTGACCACTTGTGTCACCCTGGTGGCTGCCATCCTTGTTTATCTTGTCTTGTGGCATGGGTTTCCCACTGCTCTCCCTGCAGTGTCTGTGGCTGCACATCTGCCTGTACATTGTTGTGGGCATGGTAGGTGTGTCATTCTGTTGGCTGACACATTCTCTTCTCCATGTGCACCCTGCATGGCCGATGTGAGTGCCAGACACCTGGGTTATGATTGTTCATGGTTATGGTCTGGTCCATGTTCCTTGGTTGACCCCCACCAGTGTGCCTGGCTTGGGGGCCCTTGGTCTGCAGGCCTGTGTGTGGCTTTGTCCTTGTTGCCGTGGCTGACAGCCATCCCCCTGTGTCCACATATTGAGTGTCATGTGATGTGCTGTCCCCTGCTTGGTGTCAGGGATCCTTGCCTCCTCCCCTTTTGCACAGTGGGCACAGTTTGGGGTCATACTGGCACACTGTCATGGCTGGTTATTTGTGTGGGACACTTCCCCACTGTCCCATCTCTATTTGTTTTCCACAGTTCACATCCGAACAGTGTTGCTACATTTTGGGTTACTTGTTTCCTGACATTGCCTTTAGTGTATCTGTTGCAGTTATTTGTGTTGTACACTGCTCTTCGCTTATGTTTCTCATTTGTTGCACCACATCTTTGCTGGTGCCCCCAGTGGTCACATGGTTCACCTGTGCCTGACCCCACCTCTGTGTGCACTGTGCTGCTGTTGCTGTTTGAACTGTCCAGTTGCTATATTCAGAGCTTTCTTCTTTGCTGGGCTGTCTTTGCACTGCACTCTCAGCCATGTTTTCCGGCATTCATTTGCTCGCTATATTGAGCTGTGTTTGCCCCTTGGCTATTCCTTTGAATATTGCGTGCAATTGGTTGTGGGTTAATTTTGTCCGCCAGGCAGTGCAAATTTTGCTCGTGGGCAAAAGTTTGAATATTGGGCCCCAGGTATTATAAATGACAGAGTCGTTGACAATTGTTATATCTTATTGCTTTCCTTGATATTTTGTTGCAAATACTCAGTGCTCATTTATTTAAAAATTCTGAGAGTTATGCCACAGTACTAAATTAAACTGTATAAAATTATATAAAAAACACACTGATGATCTGATCAGCTGTAGCGCTTCTGTAAAAGACATCCGTACAATTGATCCCAAAGGAAACCGCATTTATACTGAATGGCTGCTACGATATGCAGCACGTTTTTAATTACTATATCTAGATGCTGATTGTTCAAGAGTCAAGCTATGTGATGACAGCTCTGGAAGACATTCATCCTGCTTGCAAGAAAGAGCAGATACTGTAATAGCCTATCTGTTATAATCAGAGATAGACTGTTATAATCAGAGATAGAATCCATCACAAATTCATTTTCCTTGTTGTTTATCACCATCATTAATACTGTACCTGCTTTATAAACACACAGTATGTTGCCACTGATCAATGGGACAACAAAGAAGAATAAAAAAATACCCATTTTCTGTTCAGCTGTACTGTGAGTCTAAAAAGACCTTCCCACAGATGATCGCTGCGGCGACTGATTTTTTTGTAGTGGACAGCTGCTACTACAGTATCTGTAGTTCTGGTCCCTTTTTTTAATGTCATTGCACTTGAGACTGTTTCTAGTGCAAATCTAGCTGTTCCTGACATCTAACAGAAGGGAGAGTATATATTACAACTCTTACTAATTGATTGTAACTGTTGTTGTTTGGTGCCATTACAAACAAAACAAATATGTCTCCCTGTCATACAATAGCAGACAGGTTGAATAACATTTTCTTGCACAGAGATACTGAGCTTGTTATTACGTGCCTTTATACATTTACGATTTAGTGAACACATGGAATCATTTAGTAGTACCATGAATTGAACTTAAGAACCTACTTCTTGATTGCTGAGTGGTTACAGGAAACTTAAAAATGCATCTGAATGACTGATCACAATGACCACTGCTGTTATTCTGAATGGCTGCTGCAACCAGTATCGCTGTTTCTTGACCATAGTCTACAAAAGGCTCAACTTCTCACTCTCCACTTCATAAACCATCACATCAGTGCTGTATTTCAGGATAACAAGTTTATTTCATAACAACACTCTGCATTGAGATACTGTACACACCCTCCCTCAGTACAGCCATATGTTTTCGCATGTTACTAGTACTTTCTCAAGGCCTAGCAGTGCGCAGAAACATTTGGCTGCACTGAGGGAAGGTGCGCATAGTATCTCACTGCTGATTGTTTTTATGGAATAAACTTGTTATCCTGAAATACAGCACTGATGTGATGATTTATGGAATGGAGCCTGAGAAGCTGAGCCTTTTGGAGACTGTGAGTAGTGTTATTGCTTTGGCCTCCAGTCTGTAGCTGTTTGGAGCTGCCTGATAACTTTCCTGTGTTTCCTGACCATAGCTTTTATTTCTTTTTTTAACACTGTGTTTCTGTATCTGTTTTGTTTGATACTGATAAGTGTCCTCTGTCTGTCAGTTATTAAAGAAACTGTGCCAACTTCAAACCAGGAAGTGAAACATGATGCTCGATTACAAATGTCTCAGATATTTGCATACAGGTAGATACATTCTGCCCTTTTTCACAGCTTTCTGACAGAGTGCCCTTCCTGGGCTAAGCATTGCTATGTGTGGAAGTTTCAAAATAAAAATAATGGCCTGTCCCTGGTAGAACCCTGCTCAGAGCAGGCTTGAAAATGAAAGCAGCCCTCCACAACACACACACACACACACACACACACACACACACACACACACTGATGTCTTGCTCTCAGCAGCCTTCTTGTTAAAAGAAGCCCCCGCTTTGGGGCTTTGACTCCCTGCCACTGGGCAAATAAAAGATAACAGGAGCTTGTCCTCAGCTTGGACCCACTCAGATCAGATGTTTTTAATTAATCCTTCCCACCCCTGAACTACTTTGAACCCTACACTTCTCATCAAAGTTAGCATTACTCTTGGCTTGAACTTCTTGGGGATTGCTGCAGTTCAAATTACTGCAGTTGAACAGTAGGGAAAGGGCCATACCTCTGTACATGAAAATTAAGTTTACATTAGCCATAAAATATTTTAAAATGCTAGTAATCTCTAGAAAGGGCATGAGGATCTACTCCTGGCTCTATACTTCTAGACCCATGGAATCATGGATGGAGATTTGTAAGACATATCCCAGCTTGTAAGCATTTCCAGGAGGTTTCTGTTTTGATTAGGATGCAGCACACAGCACCAGAATTAAATATTGCTTTAAAAATGTTATAATACTATCTGCATCCCCCTCCACTCTCACTTATTAGAGTGGGAATCTGATTTTGTGAACAGCTGATAAAAGTCGCCTGTGTAAGAGGAATTTGACTGTTACTTGAAGTAAAGATAGTCACTTCTGTCGTGATCTCTGAGAGAAATAAAAATGTTTGACTCAGTATACACTGAATGTATATATTTTTATGTGATAAGAAATATGCATTTTTTTTCCATTATTGACAGAAGCACAATCATTGTATGAAAGAGAATATGGGTGAGCTAGTTTTTATAGAGAACATTTGCACAGTTTTTATCAGAGTCAATGGAAATGATTTCACATAATGTAACTATGGTCTGTACTAACAGAATTTCACATACTGGCCAAGGTGTATGTTTATGCTTTTGATGAGAAATGTCAATCATGTAAATTATGAACACTGGTGCTGTGAAACATCATTTGTGGGTACACTCCCAAATAGAGTGAATATCCATTCTTATGTAAAATACTTATTTGAGTAGCACATGATATGTGGATCCAGGACTGAAGTTACTTTATTATGGGTGCAACTGTAGAACAGAGGTTTTTGGCAGCTCTGCTTTAGAGAACAATTTGCATACCTCATTTATGGTACAGCAGTGTGCCAAAGTCGCAGCTCAGCATATGTTGGTGTAGTCACCTATCTTTTATTTTTAATAAAAATAAATCATAAATCTAAATGAATTGGACACATTTAACAGAAGAGACACACACAGTACAATTTTTTAATGTGCAAGTGTTACACTCTGTCTCTCTACTCAGCAAGCGTCAGCACTGCAGCAGCAGCATTTGAAACGGGTGACACAGTGCTCACAAAATAGGCAAGCATTTGTCAATCCTGGATGTATCCCACTGGTATAAAATCCCTGGGGTTCTAGATGCGTTCGCATGTTGTGGATTATGTATTACGGTACCAAAGTTAGAAGCCTGCATTCGTAAATTTCAATGCAGGCTCCTAACTTTGTTATTTTTTAGTATTTTTGCCCCAAATTGTCAACATAGCCTTCTTATGACTCCACCTCATGAATAATTGCAGAGAAAATTGTCAACTCCTGCCTGAAAGGTGATTTTATGCAGGGTCTGACAAAATCACCTTTTGGGATGCAAAAAACACATTTTAGTCAGGATTTGAAAATTGATAGCTGCCACATTCATGAGGTGCTGTAAAGAAATGTCTATGTTGAAAATTTGGGATAAAAATATTGAAAATTACCAAAGTTATGAGCCACTATGTTTAAAACCCTATTGAAATACATTGAACCACAAACTTAAGTTCTTCAGTTCATGGTCTGGCTTTGAAGAGTGAAGACATGTCTGTGGTCCACAGAAGATTATGTCTCTGGACACTCAGTGGGTAAATAAGTGTTTGGGATGTGGTGTGTAGGGTGCTGAGTAGGAGAGTCAGCTGAGGGGACAGTAACGGCCACAACTGACAATGATGGATAGTTTGCTTTTTATAGATTTTATTTAACAAAACAAAAAAAATGCCCTACAAGGGAAGCTTTTCTTTATTTCAGGTCACTACACTAGGGATTGGGCACACCCAGTGTCAGTGTTATGTTTGTGGGGGTGGGTGGGGTGGTGGGTGCTGAGAGGGAGGGTTGGGTGGGCAGGACAGTTACTGAAGTGGCAGCAACAGAGAGCAACAGAGACACTGGAGGATTGGGCACCCCAGTGTCAGTGTTATGTTTGTGGTGGGGTGTGGGGTGGTGGGTGCTGAGAGGGAGGTTGGGTGGGTGGGACAGTTACAGGGGCAGCAGCAACAGACAGCAACAGTGACACTGGGGATTAGGCACCCAGTGTCAGAGTTATGTTTGTGGGGGTGGGGGGTGGTGCTGAGAGGAAAGATTGGGTGGGCTGGACAGTTACAGGGGCAGCAGCAACAGAGATGGATGTCTGCTAATGAAATGAGGGAATAGAAAGCAGGGTATTTTAACACAGTCCGCGGTACCAGGCATGTGAGAATGCATGCATATTCCCAGAATATGCATATGCATTCACACATGCCCCGAATCGCGGCTTGAGTTTAATACCCCAATTTCTATAACTTTAAGGTCTCATTTCATGTCAACTTGCACTTTCCTGAGTTCAGCTTTCTTAATAGTTTCAAAAAATCTGTTTAGTTGAACTCGGGTGTATTGAGCCATGAATTAGCCTTTTGGCGCTTCAGCGCCATTTAGAGCTGTGACTGCGCACTGGGAGTGGTGTGGTAGTAGACAATGGGGGTTTTGCTTAGGAGGTGGTGACACTGGGGGACTGGGCACCCCCAGTGTCAGTTTTATGCTTTGGGGGGGTGTAGGGTGGTGGGTGCTGAAAGGAAGAGTCGAGTGGGGGGACAGTTACAGGGGTGCCAGCAACAGACATCAATGTATGGTTTTCCTTGTTACAGCTGGTATCTGTAATAGTGGGGCTTTTTCTGGATGTTTCAAATTCTTTAGCAGGCTGTCTTGACAGATCAACTTGCTGGGCAGTGTAGATCAAAGGGAAGTGCCAACCCATGATTGGGTCAGCTTTTTCTTTTCAAGTACAGGACGTCTTCATCCAGCAAGCCAAAACTCTGTCATGATCAGCCTGGCTGATGATTGGTGTGGCACTGACTCACCCCTTAAACACTGCCCTGCATTGGATGGACAGTGCCACACCCCTCAAGAGGCACTATCATAGCAAGATGTTCACTGTGCGCACAAACACACATGGTGAACATAAAAATAGTCCCATCCCCAGAATCAGTGCCTTATTAGTGACATCTGTCCAATTGTTAAATAAAAGCCAGTTCAGCACATGGTCTTTCATACAATGGTTGTGCCCTGTCACAAATGGAAAAACATGCTGGTTTCTTGTAACATAAAAAATATACAATTTAATGTTTACCCAGTCCAACTTTTGTATTTCTCCCAGATGGTGTGACAGAAGTAGATGACTACTTTTTCTGGCAGCCACATTCCTCTCACAGAGGTGACTCCTGACAGCTGTTCATGGTACATCGCTTCCTGCTCTATTTAGTGAGAGTGGAGTGAGGGGTTGCAGAACAGCTGGATGTAAGTTGGGAACCAGCAGATACACTGCTGTCATGGTTTCATTGATTGACAGCTTTTTGAATGGCAGGCATGAATCCTGAGTTGTTACTGGAACTGAGACTCGGGCTTCACAGCACTGCAAGAGAAGTGTAAGGGAAAAAAAAAAAACTGAACTCTCTTTTTTATTTTCCAAAGGGCTATTTGTAGGTAAAGGCAATGGCAACAATAAGTGAAAACACAAGACACCTACTAGTTATGCAGAAATATTTATTGACAACATGACAAAGTACAGATATAAAAAAACATCAAAAATGAAAGGTTGTCTGTTCCGGTTCATTGAATCATCTCTGACAACACCCCCTCCCCCGTTACAGAAAGCAAACTCGGAGTTAGTTGAACATGAATTTCTTTTGTGTCAAATAATTAATCCTACAGTAAGTAATCCTGCCACATTACAAAGCACACATAAAAATGAACAGTGAAATAACTTCATGTTAATTAACTGTCATAGATTACTTGACATACACATGTAAGTGCACAATTTGAGTAAAAATGTGACAACTGCTTAATGAACTATGTATTTGAAATGTCTGAACTTATTAGAGTGCAATATAAATTGCTGTTTAACAAAGCCATATTGGCACAATATGCCTATACCATATTTTGTCACTAGTGTTTAGTAATAGATGCACTCCAAGTGAATCAGTAACTTGCTCATTTATACTATGTTAATTATTTAACATTGATTAATTTCAATAGAGTACAAAGGATGACTACACTATTATTAAATATAATTATGGTTTTTGATTATCTTGAAAGGATGTCATAATAGACAGTTCTTAGATATTTTGAACTCAAACAGTAGTTTAGTCTGCTGGAAGCTAACGTTATGTGTCTGTGTGTCACTGTGTTTGCAACTGTGTCTGTGTAGGCTGACTCTGGATTGAAGCACTGTGACAGTAACTTCAGTGACAGTTGTCCGACACAGACACAATCATTCACAGCCACTATTGTTTCTGTGATAAAGTGCTTTTCAAGTCATGCTGTGGGATAAAACAAACCAATGAATCCCATGTATGAAACAACTTTTAGCCAGAAGTGATGGAATGAATTTGAGGGATGGGAGTGAGTAAATCAATGCTGAGAGCATGTATCCCAAATATGGGAGAAATATGAATGGGACCTTACAAGCAGAAAAATTATCAACTATGTTTTTGTTGTACTGACTATTACACTGCAGAACAGAAAGATGCTACTCTGAGACCCAGCATGCAGTATCTTTAGCCTCGTTTACAGGGTCGCATTTTCACTGGAGCAACATGAGCACTCGGGTTGCTCCAGAGCAAAGGCAGCCAAGTAGATACTTACTGGATCACAGTAAGTTGATCACTGCACAGCTCTTGGATCTGCAGGAAACTTGGGGACACTGATTGGAGCAAGAGGTATAAGCAGCCATGTGGACAGGCTGCACCTCCCACTCTGATATTAGTTAACAGTCCCATCTGCCTCCCAGAATCCTCTAGTACCTGTCGTATGGACATGTGGTCCCTCTCCAGCGCAGTTTGCCTCGGCACTGAGGGGGTCATCTACTGCAGACAAACCTCCTGATCATCCCCAGCAGTCACAGTAAGTTTGGAGTGCTGTAGAAGTTGTAGCATATTGGCCATATAAACACTGCTTTTGACTACCAGTTCTGCCGTTACTCTCTATGAGCCTGTGACATGATTGAGCAAGGATTACAGAAATGGTAGTGTCAGCTGGTTTAATCAAGTAAGATTACTCATACCAGATACGGTTTCTGTCACAAAGCACTGTCCCCACCTCATTCAGTTAACTAAACTCCATAAATGTTGAATGAGACAAGTGGGAAACACCAGTCATGACTGCAAAGCTGTCACCATTTGTATGCATTAGTGAGATGCCATCCTCAAACATTTGTTTCTAATAAAACATATGGGCCCAGATATTCAAAAGGGTTGTGCCATGCGCAACAGGGATGTGCCAGCACAAGTCCGAAAATGCACCATTTTGTGATATTCAGTGGGAGGCAGATGCGCCCCCCCCCAAATCACAATGCACAAGAGTGCAATGGTAATGAATGCATGTGCAACTGAAGGGGGAGGAACCATGCATAAATGACGCAGTGCGATATTCAACAACATGCACCATGCACAATAGGGGAGCAAACGGAAGCTGTGTGATAGCGTAAATGATACAAAATAAAAAGGAACAAGAGAGAGGCGCAAGAATGCTACAGGGAAGCCACATGTTGGGAACTGCAGGCAGCCACACAGGCACACAGAAACTGGGAGCAGGACAGGGCAGGAGCAGGACAGAGCACCTGGAACCACCAGGAACAGGGAAGGTGTGGGGAGCCTGTGCCACAGCACAGGACAACATTTGGAAGTGCCACACAGCACTGAGGGCACAGACAGTGGGCAGTACGGCCACTACAGGGAGGTGTTCCCTGTGCAGGGGGAGTAGCAGTAAGGACAGCAGGGGAACAGTAAAACAGCTGCCGGGGGGGGTAACACAAGTCAGGGACATGGCCAGTGCCGCCATCCAGATGGAGACAGTTATGAGGGGGGTGAGAAGGCAGGCAGCAGGGGGGCGCGGCCGTGGAAGGGCCCGTCGGTGGTATGCCCCCAACAGGCAGTACCGAGCCCGCACCAGCTTCGAGCTGTACACTGATACTGAGATTGTGAGCTGGTACCGCCTGAACCGGGTGATCCTGAGGTGGCTCTGTGAGCTGTGCAGTGATGTGATGCAGGCACCCACAGACAGAGCCATGCTCTGTCAGTGGAGACCAAAGTGACAGCTGTCATGTGCCTGCTCACCACGGGTACCTTCCAGAGACCAACAGGGGACACGACAGGCATAACCCAGTAGGCCGCGTCACGCCTTCTCACCCAATTCCTCAGTGCACTGCTGCCACATGCTGTGGAGTACATCTGTTTCCCCAGCACACCGGCGGAGTGCACAGCAAACATACAGGCATTCCACAGGGTAGCACATATGCCTGGCATGCTCGGGGCAATAGACTGCACCCATGTGGCCATCCGCATGCCACCTGGCCCTGAAGGAGCCGCATACATGAATCAGAAGGAGTATGCAAACATCAACTGCCAGGTGGTGTGCGATGCCAGGGGGTGCATGATCAATGTCTGTGCCACACACCCTGGGGGAGCACATGATGTCTTCATCTGGCACCAGTCCGCACTGTGCCACAGGTTCGAGAGTGGGGACATCCTCACTGGCCACCTAGTGGGTGAGTATGCAAATCATGCAGAAAGACATGGAGCTTGGGAGGGGCATAGTCAGAGGTGACATGGTTACTAGCCTAGATGGCCCATGGCAGGGCGACGCTGATCACCAAACTAATGTCCACCCTCTACACACAGGTGACAGTGGATACCCACTCCGTTCCTGGCTGCTCACACCATACTGGTGGCCCGCGACCCCATCCCGGCAATGCTACAATGAGGCACATGCTACCACACGCAATGTCATTGAGTGGGTGTTCGGGATGCTGAAGGCACATTTCCGTTGCCTGGACACGTCTGGCGGTGCCCTACAGTACAGTCCCTCAAAAGCCTGCAGACTATTCTTGGCCTGTTGCATCCTGCACAACATGGCCAACGACTGTGGGATAGCCGTACAGGTCAAAGAGGGGGACAGCGATGGGGACAATGAGGACACTGGTGAAGATGGTGATGAGCAGCCCCCCCCTTGGTCGAAGGGACCCCCGACTGATCCGGATGGCACAGCTGCACGGGGACGCCATCACTGAGGAGCACTTCAACCAAGCCAGGTAAGTCATGGGGCCATGTGCAACCACCAGTGGCAAGGGCACAACCCATAAAAAAAAAAAAATTGACAAACCCCAGGGGTGCATGTCTTTAAGGGAATTGGCCGAGCATGGAACCGCACACACCGTCAGGGATGGGAAAGGTCTAACATGGCATGCGGTCAGACACACACACACCCCACAAGACATGCATAAAGGGTAGGAGGCACGCCGACCCCAACCGCCAACCCTAGCCCCACACACGTCCACAGACCACCAAGCCCAGTGCCTGTCATTGTGCGTGTGTCAGACGCTGGGCACCATTGCACAGTGGCGGACAGCACAACGCAGGCATCATCATGCACACGCCACAGTGGACAGCAGCCGGGAGGGTGTCCAGATGGAATGTGTGTGTGTGTGTGCAGGGCCGGGTACCCCACCCATGCATTGCACGTTTAACAACACAATACACACAGGGCAGCATCAGACAGTAGCCGTGGTGGGAGACAGGTCAGTCACGTGCCACAGTACCACGGCCACCACGGATGTATGGGCAGCCCCACCGAGACCCACCAGCAGTGACAGGCTGACCAATGGCCTCATGGGGTGGCACAGACAGTCCCCCAGGGGTTCCACTGCGTGAACGCGACCGTGCTCGTGCAGGGGTCTGCAGCACACTGAACATGCCTGCGCCAGGCGTGCTCGTGATGCTCACAGCTGAACCCGGTGTTGACAGGGAGGGTGTCGCACGACGCTGGGAATGGGGGGGTGGACATTTCACTGCGCGGTGTCTGCGATGCATGGGCAAATAACTGCGTGCCCATTGTGGCCATGGCAGCTGTGATTGTTTGTGTCAGCCTGTCAACGGCAGTGGTCACATCCTCCCATATCCGGTCCATCCCTTTCAGGAGCAGGCCGGTGTCCCTGCTGCGCTGCTCCTCTGCCTGGTGCAGAGCAGCACTGAGTACATTCACCACCATCACAAGCCGCAACTGCTGATCGACTGATACTTGGAGTATGCGGGTGTGCTCTTCTAAGAGGTCATCTGCCTGATCGGCATGCTGTCCCTCACGGTGTTCACGGCCCTGATAGACAGCGCTTCTTGAGGGTGGGCGCTGCACACCAGGGCCAGGCCTCGGCATGTCCACAGGTGGTGCACTGACGCCGCCCCCCCGACACTGTACCCCCATCGCCATTGGCCGACTGCTGACACTGCCCCTCCGGCTGCCGCTCTGCAGGGCTCAATGGTGCCACTGCAGCGGCCGCAACAGCCCCACTGTCCTGGACACACACCAGTGCTGCCCCACTGGTGCAGACAGGCACAGGCTGGGACTGTGATGTCACGCAGGCCTCCACGGTGGCACCACCCATGGCCATGCCTGTGCTGTCACCTGCTGTGTGGCCATCCTGCGGCCCACACATATCACTGTCCATGAAGTGAGCTCCATCATCATCAGTGATGGATCCGGCACCAGCCCGAGTCTCAGCATGATGGCATCCATGGACGCTGGCATGCTGGGACACAGGCAGGGCCTCCTCTGCACCTGCTCCACCAACATCAGTCTGGACAGCCAGGTGGGCCCACTGTCACCCTGACCCTCAGACACCTGTGGAGGTGGATGGGCCCTCCTCTATGTCCATGGTAGTCACCCTCAGTGGACAAGCCCATAACTGCTGACCCATGTAGATGCTCAGGAGCTGTAAGGGAACACAGTAGCATTAATGTATCTGCCCTACCCTGTCCCCCCCATTGACAGACCAGGACCTACCATGCAGTGACAGGCTACCACCCATCTGGAATCCACTACCTGGAACACCCTCGATGGCATAACGCCACATGCTGCCAGCAACCCGCTTTTCTTGTGGAGTCAGACATTGCATGGCCGGCGGTCCCCCACCGGTCGCAGCCCGTGCTGCCCTGATGGCAGCCACCTTGTCCTTAATCATCCACCTGTCTGTGCCCATCCTCTTCTTGCACTCCTGCATGGACCGCTGGTGGCTGCCATGCAGGTTGACGGCACGCGCCACCTCTTTCCATGCAGCAGCATGGGCCTGTGGTGTTCCCCACTGTCCGCTGAGCAGCGGCTCCTGGTCTAGGTAGGCCTCAAACAGGGCATCTGTTTCTGCCTTGGTGAAGTTAGGCCTCCTCTTCCTCCCATGTCTCTGTTCCTCTTCCTCCACCTCACGATCGCTCATTCTTTATCCTGTGGGAATGACAGGTGTTACCTGTGACTGTGCAGTCCCATGCATGTCCCACACACCACAGTCCACACTCCCAAACAGTATGCAACTCACCACAATAGACTGCAATAACAGACTATGGCCACTGCAGCCCAATGTCACATTTTTATAGCGCAATGCATGCAAATGAGGTGAGGAGCAATTTTAAGTGGATGCTAATGCAGTATCTGTGCCATTGAATGGCTGATTAGTTGATTTGCATATGCCGGCTGAATATCGCGCTGTTGCGCTTTGCGCAGTTGTGTTGAACATGCTCAGGCAAGGGCGCATTCCTGTGACATGCGCAGTGGACACCGAATGGCGCATGCCCGGGGTGCTGACGCCTGCCGCGCTGCTGACGTGCTGTGCGTGGGATGCAATGCAGGGCATAGCCACCATTGTGCCAGTGGCACTACCGCGCTGTTCACATGTATGTCACTCTGGCATTGGGGCGTTGTAGGTGCACTGGGGCCCAGCCGCGGTAGGCCTCTACAGGAAGTGGCACACAGGCGCCCTACCACGCTACACGCAGTGAGTACCAATTGTATTGTGGCGGTCCGTGCGCAAGAGAGCCCTGACCCTGTGCCGACCTTTGCCCCCAGGCACCATGCGTCCGCATGGGTGCACCTTTATCGCGCTGTTCGGTGACAGCGTGATGGGAAATGACAGTGCAGTACCACGCAGTATCTGCACGTGGTGAACGTGCGCTACAGAGTGCCATTTTGACACCAAAAAAGTACAGGATGGCACGGAGATGGGCACCCATCTGGAGCCAACTGGAACTGGCCAATCTGGTCCAGTTAGTGGAGCTTCATGCCGCTGCCCTATTTGGGGAGGCACCCCTGCTCAGGGCCAGGAGTGCGGTGTGGGAGGAGGTGGCCCTGGAGGAGGCCACTGGCATGGAGAGGACCGTGGAGCAGTGCAGGCACCGCTATGGTGACCTGCAGCACAGGGACCCAGAAAGGCTTGCCTGCCTGCAGGCATGTGTCAGGAGGGGCACGGTGCCACAGCCAGGTAGGTGCCCCATCCATACACTGTTAATGTCCATACGGGTATCATGATGGCATGTGTTCAGCACATGGGGGGGGCCATCCAGTGTTGGCCGTGGTGGTGGTATCGGGGTGGGGGGAAGATGGGCATGGCTGTGTGGGATTGCACACACATGGGGGTTGGGGGACTTTGCTACCGGATTGTACTGATGTTCCTCTCTCCATGTTTGCACCCTAGGCCCAGAAGAGTGCCGGCAGGTGAGGGAGGGGAGGCTGCGCCGTGATGAACAGCAGGCCGAGAGAGGGCGGCCAGACAAGACAGGCGCAGGGACCAACCTGCTGATGGTGAGTGCCTTACATCCATGATTACTATTTCATGCTGTGTAACAGGGCAGGCAATGGGGCATGGCCACCATCAATTGACACCACTGCCATGCGTGCAACTTGGTACAGTCAGCACTGTCCAGTGGCACTGTATGTCTGGGAGTGTGTCAATGGTGGTCCATGCGTGCACCAGGTACATGGCTGTGCCACTGCCTTTGCACCGCATAGCCAAGTCACTGAACAGCCACGGTGGTGCTGTGCAGGACTTGGCCAGTGGGTGTGTGCAGCGGTCCACATGGCTGTGTGCGCCTGGGTGAGCAGGTCTTGTGGACGCGATCACTGTGGGTGGTCACACACCATCACAGAAGCATGTCCCACAGCTGTATGCCATGCACAGTGGGTGGGCTGCATGGGGCTGTGCATTCACACCTGTTGACTCTGCTTCCTTGTCCTAGGTGGACGGCAGCTGCACGACATCAGAGTGGCACTGCGGGAGATCCTCCAGGTTGCCAGGGCATCTCTGAAGATATTAGAATGTTTCAACAGGCTGGGAGTACGATGGCGTCATGGTGGGAGGAGAAGCCAGAGCGGGGAGTGGGGCTTCCGCTGAGCTTAGCGATGCCCCTGATTTCCCCTACCCCCCTGGACACACCCTCACACCCCTCCTTCCCTCTACCATTTGTTCACCCCTGCCCCTTACCCACCCCCACCTTGTTTGTGGCCCTCCCCCCAAACCTTTGTAAATAGTTGTATATAGTTTTGTTTGCTGTTTTTAAATACATTTCCTTTGATATGCCTACTGTGGTGGTCTCTGATTTGCAGCGGGCTATAGGTGCTCAGCTGCAGTGGTGTGCATGGCATCAGGGGTGTTGCACTCATGTGCGTGTGTTTGTGTCCGTGGGGAAGTGAGTATGGTGTGGGAGTGGCTATCAGTCACTGTCTGTGGTGTGTCTGTTGTTCCCTGTGCACTGGGTGACTGTGTGCAGTGGTCCACGGTGCATGCTCTGTGTCCATGGTGCACCTGTCAGACCATCCATGGCCTGTGCAGCTGACAACCTTTCATGTCTGTGACCTGCACGGTCCACTGGCATGTCAGTGGTGGCTGTCCATGCTGGACAGCCACTGTACCTGGCACAATGCCGGGTTGCCTCCTGTCACTGGTGTGGTGCATGTCTGCCTTAGGTGACACTGTGGCCTCCACTGTTGTTGTCCCACCTCCATGCTGTCGCTTGTGTGTGTCACAGGGGATGTGCACTACTGTCTGTCACTTGTGCTCCGGGCACGTGCTGGTGGTGGTGTACAGCTCCACGGTGCCTGCGCAGGGTGGCTGGCACTCCTGTGCCATGGAGGGGTGCTGGCCATGTGCACACGGTTTCTGTGGCCACACGCTGGGTGCTTGGTTGCCCAGCTACTGTGTCCTTGTGTTGGTGTGCCCTTGGGTATGGATGGGTGTTTGTCCATACACTATGTTGCATCCTGTGTGGTGCATGCTTCCATGCATCACTGTGGGTGTCTGCGCTGGCTGTTGTGGCCAGTGCTGGGTTGGGGTGTGTCCTTGGGAGGGTGTTCAGGGTGCTGTACCACTGGTGGTGGGGTCCGGGGCATGCCCTGCCATGTGTGGGGTACCTCGTGTGCGGACGCATGGTCAGTCTCTCAGCTGTACCTCAGGGGGGGGGACGTGCATGGTGGCACTGTGTATGCATTCGTTGCATCACTGTGTGCTACCACCCACTGATGGGTGCTCATGGTGGGGCTGCCTTGCATGGTTCTGTGGTGCACAGGGTTGCATTGTCACAGTGGGGGTGGTGGCATGCATGAGGTGTCCTGCATTGGTGGACGTTGCTCTGGGAAGGGTGTCTGGGGATCACGGTGCAGGGTGTGCTCTACATTGGTGGGATGGTGTGGCATAGGGTGGTCGGCCCTCCTTGTGTGCCGGTCACAGCTTGCCAGGGGTTGTGCTGGGGCACCATGCCCCGACTGTGGTTTGCTGCTGGTATCCATGGGCCAGTGGTTATTCCGGCTCTCTACCGGTTGTGCAGTGCATGGAGTGTGGGGGGCGATGTCTATTCTGCTGTGTGCTCCTCTGCCCATCTGTGGCATGGGTGATGGGCCCCTGCATCCTGTCCCTGCGCATCCCTGGTTGTGCTGTTGCACTGCTGCCCTGCTCCACTGAGCATCCCTGGTTGCACTATGGTGCATCTGAACTGCTCCACTGAGCATCCCTGGTTGCACTATGGCGCATCTGGACTGTGCAACTGCACATCCCTGGTTGCGCTATGGTGCAGGTGGCGCAATATTCAGTCGTGTGCCATAGGCGCATCTTGACCTGCACAGTTTTTGAATATCGCGCTTCTTGTGCATTGGCGCAGTGGACTTGCGCTTGCTCCTGCTGTTGCGCACTTTTTGGGTGCAGTTTGAATATCTGGGCCCTATAGTTTAAATTTACAATGTTCCTATAGGAAAAGTAAGATCCTGGCGCCCTTAAACCTGATTGTTCTCTGAGCCCTAGGTGCTCTTAAAACCCAGTTTCCGATGACCACTAAGGTGGTGTGAATACAAAATTCTTTGGTAGCAACACTATGTGTGACCCCGGGGGTGACCAAAGAATTCTTGGCTCATGATCCAGAAATTGGGCACCTCACTAAACTAACGGGGACTCTATTGAATTGTGGAGCCGCAGCTGGACTTATGCTGCCAATTTCAATTACAGCACTGAGCCACTGATCCCCTGAACTGTCTCCCTTTCTCTGTCTCTCACTCTGTCCAAAGCTATCTATTGGTCTGTCTGTCTATATCTGTCTATCTGTCTTTCTGTCTTGTCTGTCTTGTCCATCTTGTCCGTCTTGTCCACCTGTCTGTCTATCTATCTGTGTAATCTATTTTTTTTTTTTTTGAACTTGAAGTTTATTAAGCAACATTTCCACAGTTTTACATTCACTTTTTCTCCATCTTACAGTGGTCCATCATTACAGAAAGACATAATAAATAGCCTTGTCTTTACATTAAAAACATTTCCTGTTACCCCTGTTGTTATCTGTATGGAAGCCCCTTTAACTAAAATTGCTGTATGTTCCATTTTAAATTACTTTACAATTACAATTGATTACTGCCTTATCTGTTTATCTTGTTCATTGACACTGTCTCTTTCTTTTCTTTTCACAGATATGCCATACTCCTCTTCCTTGGGGTTTCCACAGACCTATTGGTTTCTACTCCACTGTAAACTTCAAATAAAACCATGACCTTTTGACTTTATTTTCTTCTGTTCTATTTAACCTGTGTAATATTGCTTATTTTAATTCCCCCCAACCCCTAATAAACTTTATTTTCTAAAAACTATGTACACGTTTATTTGTTGTTGCACTTCAGTAACATGTCCACGGTTATGTAGAATCTCTAAAAAACTCTACCATGTCTTCTTTTATTAAAGGATGTTTTCCTTGAAACTGGCCAACTACAGAAGTAATAAGTTTATCAAGTCTCAATAATGGTTACTATTCCATACCTCGACCCTCTATTCCTCCCCTCATCCTAAAAGTTGTTCTGTTACTCCTATCCCTTCTACCTCTTCTATGTATGTGAAAAAGGGCAGCCATCGTGAATTGAATTTGTCTACATGTAATCTTATTTTCACTGTAATAGCTTCTAAGGTCTTTATTTTTTTATATTTGTTATCCATTGCTTAAGAGTCAAATTTTTGTCAACCAATTTTGAGTTATTACTTTAAGTGCTGCCACTATTAAGACACAGAATAGGTATCTAGAATTTACTCCCTTTAATTCTATAGGGGGTCTTCCCAGGACCAGGTGTACAAAAGTTAGTGGGGCAACCAAGTTCATCATCCTCCTAACTACGTTCTCAATCTGCACCCAATATGTGGCTGCCAATTGACAACTCCAGAAGACATGGCAAAGTGTCCCCCTCTCTCTGCATTCTCTCCAGCATAGGTCGGTATAAGATCTTTTATAGTGCTTTGACATGACAGGTGATATAAAAAACCTCCCACAGACCTTCCACCTAAACTCTCTCCATGATACCATGGCCGTGGTCTGATGCACCCCCCGCCAAATCCATTCCTAGTCTTCTTCCTCTATCACCAATCCACTCTCTGTTTCCCATTTGTTCTGCATATTATGGATTGCTAATGTACCTTTCCCTTCTTGTAAGGACCTATACACTTGTGAAATTAAATTTTTAATTTGACAATGGGCCTCTTCTTTAAATCAGTTGGATTATTGGAGTTGGGTCTTCATTGATGGCTATTACTCCCAGACCTCTTAATATGAAGTCCCTACACTGCAGATACCCCAAAAAATCTTGTCTAGGAATCATAAACTCCTGTTGTATAGTGGCAAATGTTGTTACCCCTTTCTCCTCTAGTAGCTGGTTTAGATATCTCAGCCCTTTTGTCTCCCACCCTCCCAGACATCTACCCACCATCCCCTCTGATAACTCTGAGATGTATCTGAGAGGCTATACCTCCATATTTTATTAGGCCACTCCCATACCTGCCTGGCTTGTACCCAGATGATCAACGTATGTCTTGTCCAGCTATTCTGAATTTCCATCAGCTCCCCCTTCAGTACCATCCAGGGCAGCAAATGCAAGGGAATTTGGGGATGGGCCTCCCTTTCTAGCATTTGCCATCCTCCTCTCTGTCTAGGATTAGTCATTTTGGTTATCATCTGTATTTGTGCTGCTATGTAATAATTCTTAAACTCCGGTAACCCCCAGCCCCTCTATTCTTTTACCTCTTGAAGTACTGCCTATCTAATTCTAGGTTTTCATCCAGCCCACACAAAGTGTGAGAGCTTTCTCTTCATGCTTTTCCATTCCAAAGATGGTATACTCAGTGGGAGTGTGGAGAAAAGAAATAAACATCTTGTCAAAATATTCATTTTTATTGTCCCAATTCTGTCCGAGAAGGTGAGAGGAAGGTCATTCCATCTACTTAGTTCTACAGCCAGTTGCTTTAACAGGGGATTGTAATTTTCTTTAAATAACTCTTTCATATTTTTTGGAACTCAAATTCCCAGGTATTTAACCTTACTCGATACCCATTTGAATAGGATTAACTCTCTAATCTTATAGCTAATTTTCCCCTTTATATGTAGTACAGTACCTCACTTTTATCTTTATTCACCTTGAAACCCGATATATTTTCATACTGTTCCAATAATTTCAGAAGGGGGGGGTAGAGAGCTCTCTGGGTCCTCAACTCGATCAGGGTATCATCTGTGTACAAGGATGTTTTGCAAATATTTATCCCCAGTGCTATGCCTTTTATGTCCGGCGCAGCCCTAATGGCTTCCGCCAATGGCTCTAAACTCAGAGCAAACAGAAGTGGTGATAAAGGACACTCCTGCCTAGACCCCCTTTCTATGTTAAAAGACTGAGAAATTGTACCATTCACTCTAATCTTAGCTTTCGGCTGCTTATAACAAAGCTGAATCCGCTTCAAAAATTCCCCTCTAATTCCCATTTTTTCTAACACCATTACCAGATATGTCCAATTTAAGCAGTCAAATGCTTTTTCAGCATCAAGGAAGATGGCTAGATGGGATGATTCCATGGGATTACTGTGTACCAGTGTATTTAATAATTTCCTAACATTATCTGCTAAATGTCTATTAGGAATGAAACCCGTTTGATCAATATGTACTAAGTATTCCATATAATTTTGTAATCTGAGGGCCAGCAGTTTAGTTAAGATTTTTAGGTCTTGATTCAATAATGATATGGGCCTGTAATTTTGCATTTATCCCCTTGTTTTCCTGATTTTGGCAGTATTGTCACTATTGCTTCAGCCCAGGTCCCTGATCAATTTTCTTCTGTTAAGCAGTCATTAAACACTTGAGCTAGAATAGGAGATAAAGTCCCTCTAAGTTGTTTATAAAATTCAGAGCTATACCCATCTGAACCTGGAAATTTTCCAGTGGGTAAGGAATCAGTGACTATTTTCACTTCTGCTGCTGTGATTGGAGTATTTAAAGAGTCCCCCATTTTGGTCGTTAATTTAGGCAGCTTTAATTTTTGTAAAACATCTTTAGTTCCCATTTTCACTTCTTTGTTATTTTTATCCTCTGAATATAGTTCTTTATAGAAATCTAAAAATTGCTGGGCTATCTCTTTAGGGGTAGTCCATGGATTGTTGGGCTTTTCTTTATTCATAATGTGTGTTATTACCCTTTCCGCTTGTTTTTTTTTAATTTGTATGCTAATAACTTTGATGCTTCCCCCCTAATTCTTGGTATTTATGGCTTAAGAACCTTAGTTTGCCCTCTGTTTCCTCATTTTCCATGTTATGTAGTTCCTCTCTAACTTTTATTAGTTCTTTGTGTATTTTAGAATTTTGTGGCTTCTCTTTGTGTACTTTCTCTGTTTCTCTTATTCTTCCCATTAACTCTGTCCATTTTTTGTTTTTAAATTTTTTAATGGCTGCTGCTTGCCTAATTAACTCCTCTCAGACCACAGCTTTGACAGCTTCCCAAATTGACAGATTCGAGCATCCTTGTATTCTGTTCAATTTAACCACTTCCTCTATAATCTCTCCCAGTTTTTTTTTCAGGGTTTACTATTTAATAAAGAGACATTTAGTCTCCATAATGATTGCCTTGCTTCCTGTCCTAATTTCAATTGTATTACCACCGGGGCATGATCCGTTAGAGTAAAATTACCTATCTGTGATTTGGATATTCTGTATAGATATTGTTTCTGCGTATAGAAGGCATCAATTCTGGAATATGACTTATGCGCAGGGGAGCAAAAAGTAAAATTCCTTTCTTTCCCATTCTGACTCCTCCATATATCCCCAAGCCCTTGTTCTTTAGTGAGATTATTTAAGGTCTTTGTTGCTTGAGCATTTGTTGCAGAATTTTCTGAAGATCTATTCATGTACACATTTTTAACCGTGTTTAAGTCCCCCCCATAATTATTTGTCCCTCTTGGTATCTAGCTATTTTATGCAGGACTTTAGTCAGGAATTCCTATGGTTTCTGGTTCGGCACATAAATATTTACTAGGTGCACTAGAGACCCTCGTAGTTCTCCTGTAATCCCTACAAAATGCCCATTCATTCCTGCTTCCACTGATCTAATTTGGCATGGTAGATCCTTCTTAATTAATATCGCTACCCCTGCTTTTCTGAGGTTCAGCAAAGCTGCGATTCCACTCTGCCTACCCATCCCCTTCTTAATTTAACATGTTCTGTCCCTGCTAGGTGTGTTTCTTGTAAAAAAACTATATCCCCTCCCATTCATTTCAATTCCCCCTGCAATCTTGTTCTTTCCACAGGAGAAGGTATTCCCTTTACATTATATGAAATAATTTTAGTGTCCCCATTGTCCTCCGTGTGAGCCCTCGTTCCCCCTCCCCACTCCCCTTTCAAATCTCCCCTTATTTTTCTTGTGGATACCTCCTTTAGACATTTCCTCTTTTAAACCTTTCATCTCTTGCTTTTGAAATCTTCCATATTTTTCCTTCTTAAAATTCTGTATTTCCTGCTTTAAATTCAACTTGCAATTCATTTTCCATATACATATCTGTGCAACCATGTCCTTACTATTGTGCAACAACATTTTACCAAACAAGCTATAACAAAGTAGTAATTTAAATAACATATCCTCCCCTTAAACCTTGAGGAGACAACAAACTCCAAAAAAGAGTAAAAATAACAGAAAGTTTTTCTTTCTAGGTTAAATTTCTACCTCAGAAGGATAAAGAGTCAACGTGGTAACCCCTCTCCCTCTGTGCAGTGGCCTGGATAGGCCTGATACCCCACTCTTGGGATATATTCTGTACAGGGGATATCTTCCCTGTCAGGGTTAAAGCCTGGTCACTTTATGTGAAAAGCTGTCATTCCAATAAAACCCCGCCTTACTTCCCTGCACTCCCATTGACTTTCCAGTTCCCCTGAGATCCATATTCATGTTGTGAACCAATGTTAATGGAGGAGCTTAGTTTTTATTTAAAGCATTGCTTGAGCTGTTTAGTACTGTCCCCCTCTTTCTTCAGCTCTTGTCATTTTTTAACTCCTCCCTTTAATTACTACACATTTTTTATACTTCATTTATTTAACCTTAAATTGCCCATCTTATGTATCCCCCCCCTTTTGGTTATAGCATTCTGCTTTCATGTTTATTAAATCCAAGTTACAGTCCATTATTCAGTCATCGCCCTTAGGGCCGTTAACCAGTCTTACTGTTTTCTTCATTTTTTAGGTCTCTTCTGTTATTCTCCCCCTCATTCTCTCCATGGCTCTTCTCCATCTCAACTCTGCAGTTTCTGGTATCTGCCCCTCACATCTCCGTGTTGTGCAGCAAACAATTCAGATCTCTGACCAATCCCTTCGGGAGTGCTCCCGGTATGTTCCTTCTGGTTTTTCCTCCGACCCAGTTCCAGGAATCTCCTTGTATCTTCCATTCCAACTCCTCCATCTCCAAGTCTGGCATCTGGACCTTCCAACTTCTCAGCAATGGCTGAGAAGTTGGAAGGTCCAACGAAGAGAATATTTTAATTCCATCTGAGGTATGGATCTTCAGTTTCACTGAGAAATTTAGCTGCACCTTAAGTCCCATTTTCTCCCTGATTTCTTTAATAATTCTTCTTACCCTTTTCCTCTCTGCTTGTAACGAGGGAGAAAAATCATGGTCCAAGAATATTTGTGTGCCATCATATTTAATTTCTTTTTGTTGCCAAACTTCTTGGAGGATATAATCTTTGGCCTGGTAGTATACCATGCGCACTATAATTGAGCGCGGCCTAGCCAATGGGTTAATTGGCCTTGGGCCCAGTGATCTGTGGGCTCTGTCCATTTCATAATGAAAATCTGCTGGAAGTGAGAGCGTTATTCGAAGAATTTGCTGTACAAAATTAATCACAGAAGGGAACCCTTCCTCCATTCCCTCCGGTACATCATGCAGCCTTAAATTATTTCTCCTCTCCCTGTTCTCTATATCTCCCATTCTGGTTCATGTTACTTGGGCCTGTTTCAATAGGTGCAGCATAAGCCGGTTTGATGTATCTTGGGTCTCTCCCACCTCCGATATTTTGGCTGTATTCTCTGTAACTTTTTGTTTCACATTTTTTAAATCTTGTCTAAGATCTGCCACCGAGGATTCGATCTTTTGACCAAACACAGAATTTGTTTTAAGGTTCAGCTAGTTTTTCTGGAGTTCATACTATCTTCTTCCAGCAAGTCAGATGAGGAGTCTGATGCTGTGAGTGGTCTGGGAGTGCAGGCTGCAAAGCTTTCAATACTCGCCCTGAGCTTCAATTGTTTCATTTTTGTCGCTGAAGCACTCGATGTGACAATTTTCTCCTTATTTCCCTTTGGTGGCATTTCCCAAAGCAGTGCCAGTTGGTATTTTTGAAAAAAGTTACTAGATAGGGAGGATTAAAGTTAGTTTTTGTCTCCGAAGTGAGGGAGTAATAAATCCGTGCTTCTCACATGTCGATGACGTCACCAGAAGTCTTTTTTTATTTTTCTGAAGTCAACTGGGTTGCCTACCCTGATACGGCTTCTTTCTCCCTCATATGAGGACAGATTAACGGAGCTCAATATGAATACCCTAGAGCAAAGGATGGAGAGAGGTGATATGATCGAAACATTCAAACACCTTAAGGGCATTAACAAGGTGAAAGAGTCTAACATGTTTCAATATAAGAAAAATAGCAGGACAAGAGGACACAGCATGAGATTAGAGGGAGGCCAATTAAGGGGTAATGTGAGGAAGTTCTTTTTCACAGAAAGGGTGGTTGATGCATGGAAAGGCCTACCTCAGGAAGTGGTGGATATGAATACAGTGCAGGGCTTCAAACAGGCATTGGATAGACATAAGGGAGCAATACAGATGAGTATGACTAGATAGGCCATTGAGAGAGAAAAGGCCGATGGCACATTCATAAGGTAGAAAAAGAAATGGGCAGACTGGATGGGCCTTGCAGTCCTTATCTGCCATCAACTTCTATGTTTCTTCCCCTCGAGATCACCCAACTCCCTTTCCAATGTTTTTTTTTTTAAGTAATAAGTGAACTGGGGTGCTCATACTCAGTACTGCTTCTCTTGTCACCCCTCCCTTTCAGGTCACCTGCCCCTCTTCCTTTAATGTATGTGGCACACTGGGGTGCCCACTCCCCATGCCACTGAAGATCATCTTAAAACTGGGAGCCCAGTCCCCAGTGTTGGCTTGTGTCCCCCTACAATAAAGAAAACCATCACACAATGATCTTTTTTGTAAGCTGAAAAAAGTAAATGATCCATTGTTGATCTGATCCCCATATCCTCAGCCACCCCAACCCAACCCTCCACCATCCCAAACCCTCCAAACACTGTCACTCACCTGAACATGTGCCACAATGTAGATCCACTCTCCAATTGAAGACATGTCTTGCTGCAGGAAACCAGTCACAGCCATATGAGAAAATAAGGTACAGTAGGTATGGTTTAATGTATTTAAATGACATTCAAACTTTTATTTATAACTGTGTCATTTTTAACATTTTGACTCCAAATTTTCAACATGGTTTTTTTTAAAACCCCAGCTCATGAACAAGGGTGGTGAAATAATTCAAATCTGTCCCGAAAGGTGATTTCATGGTCACTGCAAGAAATCACCTTTTGGGCAGAATTTGAAATTTTTGTCTGCCGTTGTTCATGAGGTGGGGGTCATGAGAAGGCTATGTTGAAAATTTGGGATAAAAATAGAAAAAAAAAGAAAAAAAGGAAAAACAAAGTTATGAGCATACATTGAAATTTTTTAATGCACGCTCATAAGTTTGGTAATCTTCAATATTTTAACCCCAAATTTTCAACATAGCCATTTTTTTACACTACCTTATAAACATGACAGCTGACATTTTTCAGTCCTGGCCAAAACATGTTTTCAGACTTGTGGTGTGAAATGCCGTTTCAGCAGGAATTTGAAAATTTTCACTTACCGGGTTCATGAGGCAGGGTCATAAGAAGGCTATGTAGAAAATTTGGTGTAACAATATGATAAAATGACCAAGTTATGAGTGAACATTGAAATATTTTTTGTGCTTCCATAGCTTGATGGACTGCACATTTGGTGAATGGTCCAAAAAGCCAGACGTGTCTGTATCTGTACTTACACAGAAGCCCAGGGCCCCCTTCTGTAGCCAGACAAACTCCTCACTTGGGGCCCTGCACATCTGCATCTATGGCCACACAGATGTGCAAGGCTCAGAGGGCCCTGTGCTTCCACAACTAGATGGACTCCTAAATTGGTGTGGAAGTACAGGGTCTGCATGGCCCTATGCTTCCATGCCCAGACAGATTCTTCACTTGGTGCAGGGCCCATAGGGCCCTGTGCACCTGCAGCTGTATCCACACAGAAGTGCTGGGCCCAGAAGGTCCTGTGCTTCCACAGCTTGATGGACTCAACATTTGGGCCCTGTGCATCTACATATGTAGCCACATGGAGGCACAGGGCCCACAGGGCCCTGCATTTCCACAGCCAGACAGATTGTAGGACCTGCATGAACAAGGCTATGATTCTACTATCTCAAATAGAAAGGAAATCCATTGCAAAAATTGTGTTAATGCATCAATTACTGTTTAACTTAAAATAACAAAAGTGAGGAAATGTGGCATGGCATTAGGGTTTCTAACCCTAACTCCCCACCCTCCCAAGCAACAAAAAGACAAGCCCACACAAGCAACACAGACAACCATCATCTGGTAAGACAAACAACGTACAATTGTTTCCAGATGATACAAATGCAGTAGCACTGATGTGCTACCTTCATGAATTTGTATCTGCAGCTGCATAAGCACAGATGCCACAGGAGCACATGCTTATGCAGTCACACCCATGTGTGTATGTTGTACAGTGTATTTTGCAGACAGAAGGTCCCATGGGGTCTGTGCCTCTGGAGACAGAGGTAGTCATGCATGCTGTATGAGGTACCTCACTAGATGGCATGATCCACTACTGCATGGTTTCCTAGATGCAGCTGTGTAACTGAGAATCTGATAACCCCTTGAACAATTATTAGATCCACTGCTGAAACCATGATACCCACATTGCAACAGTACTTCTGTTTGTGTAATGGCATACTCCACAGGGGCCTGCCTTTCTGAAACCAGAAGTCAGCTTGCATGTCTTACACCTGTGAGTGAGGGGCCTGCACTTCTGCAGACAGAAGTACTGTTGCAATTATGGTATCATGAATTTTGTGGCTGCTGTGCTTCTGCAGCCAGAGATTGATGTGTTTGTCTTACCACCTGTAGCTACAGAAGCGCAGGCCCATCAAGTGTGTCTATGTCTTGCAGTGTGCATGAGCACCTGAGGCTACAGATGCACTGGCCCCTTATGGACCTGCTCTTCTGCAGACAAAAGAACTATTTTAATTTGGGTATCATGGATTTATATCTGTGGCTGCAAGGGCCTGTGCTTCTGCACACAGAAGCATTGTTATGATTTAAGTATCCTGGGTGTCTGTCTGCAGTGAAAGTAAGTGTGTATGTCATGTGGTGTGTATGTCTTGCAGTGTGCATTTTACACACATCAGTGCTACTGCATTTGTGTCATCTAGTCACAGTTGCATGGTATTTGTCTTACCTGATGATGACTGTTTGTGGTTGCTTGTGTGACCTAGCCCATTTGCTGCTGGGGATGGGTGGGGAGTTAGGGTTGGAAACCCTAAGGCCACATTTCCCTCCTTTTGTTGTTTTAAGCTGAACCCTAACTGATGCATTTGTTACACTGTAAGCTGTCACACTATAAATATGGCAAATGTTACCTTGTAAAGTGCTTGTTTTTGCCTAATTAATAGACCAATATAGCTGCTGTAGACTGCCATTTTGTATAGGTCTAAATAGGTCGTCCATTTTGTCTTTACTAAGTCTCTACATACCGAACTCATGAATAAAGAAGGCAATTATAACTTGTTCCTTTGTATGAGCTTAGAAAGGAATGTTATATGCTATAAGGATAGTACTGCAGTGATACGGATGTCCGTAGCATAACAACTCCGCTTTTTCTCATGCTAACTCATACTAAGTTATAAACAAATGGTCTATAGAAGGTAGGAGTTAGTAGCCTCTGTTAGAATTGAATTTTAGAAGACAATTAGTCCCAAGTCTCTGTACCTGTTCTCCCTGAATTCAGGTTATAACTTTGTATCCATGTCTTTTCTAATCAGTAGCCTGTTGTAATTTTGTGTGTGTGTGTGCATGCATGTGTGCGCACATGCGCTATATTCTGTCAGTATAATTGGAACTAATAACTGCATTGCACTGTAATTGACTGGACTGAGCTGGCTGCCACTCTGGCAGAGTGGGTACATCCCTCAGAGGCACCTGAAGTAGTGACCGAGGTGGATGTGGGGGTCCCCCATAGTGGAGACCCCAAGGAGGGGTGGCAGAGGACCTCAAAGGAGGAGGAGGAAGCAGATCCTGGTGGGGGACTCCATAGTGAGGGGGATAGAGTTAGGGACAGGTAAGGATGAGGAGAGGGAGGTTCGGTGCCTTCCCAGCACCATGGCTCACAGGGATGGAAAGAAGATCCAAATGATCACTAGGGCAGCAGGAAGAGAGGGACAGCTAGAGATCATTGCCCATCTGGGGACTAATGACCTGACTAGGGATGAGCCAGCAATAGTTCAGGAGGAGTTCAAAGAATTGGGAGGGTCTTAGGCAGGTGGCATGATCTGTGGCCTTCTTGGAAGTGCTGCCTGTCTATGACAGGGGGAAGGACAGGATTCTCCACACCAGGAACTTCAATGCATGGTTGAAGGATTGGTGTAAAGGGGAGGGTTTCAGCTTCACGGGGGAGTGGGACCCCACCTGGAGGGATAAGGGCCTGGACGGGGTGACGGCCTGCATCTGTCCAGGAGGTGAACTGTGGTTCTTAGTGAATGGCTTAAATGCTACATTGGCCAGGATTTAAACTAGCCGGGGGGGGGCAGGGAGACAGAAAGACAAATGGAGACATAAGCTGTCCCCCCACAGCTAAACAAGGTCAGCAATGGGAATCTTTTTTGTATCACTGATACGTTTTATTGAATTTTTGTTGGACAAAAAGTTTACATCACATTGTCACTTCTACATCGGTCTCATTGATACAGTGCACATCTCAGGTTGACAGATATACTGCCAATTTGTATTACCAGGAAGCTACTGTAATACCAGTCTGCAGTTCACTTAATAGGAAACGTTCCATTATACTCAGTCGTGATTACTATTTTCCTCGCTCATAATTATCCTTTTCCAAAAAGCTCATGTACATACTGTGAAAGATTAGTACCATTACTTATAGTCAAACAGAGTCCTAGGTGACAAGTGCCACAGAAGCAAGAGAAGTAGGAGAGTAGCTAGGAAGTGGGTAAGAGAAGAGTTAGTAAGAGAGAAAAACTGCTTTCCCAACCAATGATATATACCTCACCCTGAGCCTCCCAGGCTCTGCCATTTCAGTCATCGAGCATTGCACACCCGCAAATAGTAGGTGGGTTACCTGGGGGTGGAAGGGGAACTTTGCACAATGTAGAGTTCAAGAACAAACCCCATTTTGAATAGTAAGATGGTAGTCTGCCCCTATTGGCATATGTAAGCCTTTCAAATGTGGCCAACCTTGCTACCACTGAGTGCCAGCGGGGAACGGGGGGGGGTTGTGTTTGTCTCCAGGATAAAAGCAGCAGCCTCTTTGCTTCCAGCCAACCAGGAGTCAACTTAGGTGAGGCTTCAGCAGGGGGCCCATGGAAGACGGATCCCCCAACAGAAGAAGTGGGTTAGAGATATCAATGGGGACCCCTAGGATTCCAGAGCAATCCATTGCTATGGCATGACAAAATTCAACAGATGTGGACATTCCCACATGATATGTATCAAGTTTTCTGGGCTACCCCCACACCTCCAACAGTGAGCATGTGGTAAAATGCCCCACGATTGGAGGGTCGCAGGTGTACGATACCACCTGAGCAAAATTTTAAGTTGAATCTGCTGACTCCTGACATCTTGGTATGCCAAGTGAGCTAGATGGAAACATTTGGACCACAATTCCTTGGTAATGGTAAGATGGAGTTCCTCACTCCAGGCCTTCCTGCAAGAGTCAGTATGGTCTGGCTGCGCATCCCCCAGGTATTATAAAATTTACTGATCATACCTCTTAAAGACATTTTATTATGCAGTTGCACCAGCCAGTCCCATTTCAGATCTGTTGTGGACAGTGCCTTGGTTGCATGGATTGCTCTTCGGATCTGCAAATACCTCCAGAAATCTGTGGATGGTAAGGAGTATGTAACCCTCAGCTGTGTGAAGGACATCAGGTCACTGGAATTGTCCATATACAGGTCTTGAATAAGGTATATCCCCTTATTTTCCCATTCCTTCCAGTGGAGCAAGCAAGGGGAATCTTGAGGGGATGAACCCCCAAAAGAACCATATAACAAAGGAATCTGGTGGATAGAAGGAAAGAGTGATAATGAGATCGATAGTGGAGGAAACAAAGGGAGGTAAATGGGACACGGGGGGGGGGGGGTGGTTGGCAGCATAATCTGAAAAGCCATGTGTGCAAATGCTCAAAGTTTGGGCAACAAGATTGCAGACCTAGAGGCCACCATGGCAGAAGCAGACCTGGATATGGTTGCAATTACCAAGTCCTGGTGCAATGAAAATCAGGATTGGGATGTGGCCATACTGGTCCATGGGCTATCACTACCCCACTCCCCCCATAGGGAATTTTCAAGACATTGCTTTCTTAAAAGCTTACACTGTAATATTTTAGCATTTACTTGTTTGCCATCTGGCAATGATAGCTTTTGTTTGCTACAGGCTAACATGTGACCACTGTATATCAGAAAAGAAAAACAACAAAGATGGGGTAGAGGTAGTTTTTGTTGATTTAAGTCTATATATGTAAGTCAAATAATGACAAAATGGGTATCAATAAAAAGGTTACATACTCATCTGTGACTTTATTATAATTAGAAAAGATTCAGCTCAATAGTAACATCAGTAATGACATCATATTGATTTATACATGAGTACTTTGCAATGTCATTGAAACTATGGAAATTGGTGGTATCAGAATATAGAGTTATAGCAATACTTGTTGTATAAGTGTATGATTAAACTGACACACTGTAATGATAATATCTTTGCCATTATAATTTAGTTGTCATCTTTATCCCCCACTGTTTTCATCCTCAGCATCGAAGATCTTGTCAGCCAGACTGGCAGAAAGAACGACATTGTCATCTTTTTCATCTCACTGATTCAGGGTCTCCTCCTGGGACAAAATGTCCTCCAGTTCCTGTGTTATAATGTCACCATCACACCAGTCATACTCCAGGATTCCTGTTTCATCAAGTTTCCACCTATGTGTTTCAGGACTTGGGATGTTAGGGTGTGATACATGGGCATTTTCCCAGACAAGGGCTTGGTAATTCACTCTCAGTACATGCATTCTCAATGTTGACCTACATGGAGGCAGTAGACTCGGATCAATGCCATCATAATTTGACAATAGTTGGCTGCTTCCTGTGTGAAGTTTCTACTTTGCAATGTCATAGCAAAGTTTGTTGATATCAGTATATGATGGCTGCCCGTACAAGCAGCAGACAAATCTTTCAAGGTCGGCTTGGATGGCATCTGATACACGTTCTGTGTCACCAAGTGCTTGGAAAGTTGCCATGTACTCCTTTTGTTTTCACAGGATGTTGTAGGGTTTGATTTTCTCTTTCCTAACAAATACACTTGTGCTGTCGCACCCTGAAAATGCATGCAGTGCAATCAGTGCACTACACATCTCAGCATTGTGAATCTGGATTAGAGTTTTGATGTTCAAAAGCCCATGTTTATTTGCCACTCCTGTGTCAAGGTAGATGTTCTTCTGTATTTGCTCGCCATAGTACAGCAGCAGCAGAAATACATCTGTGTCTGGTTATCTGATGATGATGTCAGTTGAGGATGTTGTCGCTGCTGCATGAAAGCAGTGAAGCAATATTCGCATATCCACTTCTTCCTGAAATGAAGAAAGTTCTGGTACAGGGTGGCTCTGTGTTGTGATTCCATTAAGGCTGGTCAAAGAGATACAGTTTTCCTCACAGACAAAAAAGATTTGACGACCTATTCGTCTTGGTGCATATGCTTCCTTTTGTTACTCTTGAGAAGAAGCTTGATCAAATGTGTCTTGTCATTGTTTATGAGAAAGGATTTCCAATCTCTTGGCACCTTTGTTGATGGACCTTTCACCAAGTAAGAATCTAATGATCCTTGTCTTCTGTATTCAGCTGACTTTATGGAATTATATTTGTAGATGTCTGTTACAAAGTCTAGCCTTTGTACCTTTGGTAGTGCACTGAAGACCTTTTCAGCTAGCTCTCCAAGTGTCTGCGGTAGACCACTCATTGACTGGAGAAGCGCATTGCCATCACAGATGTAAACTTTGTCTTCAAGGTAAAAAAATCTCAACAAATAACAGCATGTATATTTAAAAACATAAAAAGTAGACAACCAGGAGTAATTTTACCCTTATATAAGACACTAGTTAGAACTCACTTGGACTACTCTGTACCTTTCTGTGTTCCAAATACAAATAGAGGTAGAAAACTAATAGAGCATGTACAAAGAAAAATGACAAGAAAAATAACTGGTATGAACAATAAAACATATGGAGAAAGATTACAAGAATTACATTTATATTCCATGAATTATCCTCAGACGTGTGGAGATCTCTGCTAAACATTTAATGCTATTAAAGACCCCCTTCTTATTGAAACTTTAGGTCTAGAAACAAATTTTAATGCCACACAAACTAGATCACGTAATCTTAGATTAAGAGGGGCTCATTGTAAAACTAAAAAAGAAGCAATTGGTACACACAGCGTGTAGTTAATAAATGGGAACATTCTTCCTGGAGAAGTTATTGATAGTGATAACCTAGAAATATTCAAACATAAATTGAATCAGTACATGGATAGTATAAAATTTGAATATTTATAGAAATTAACCCACCCTTGTGGTGGCGAACTCTTATAAAGGCACCGCCTCCTGAGCTTGTACAGCTGCTATGATACTATGATACTATGATCTCAATTAATTGTACTGAGTGCTGTCTCATCTTAACATAGAAATATAGACTTTGACAGCAGATAAGGACCACTTGGCCCACCTAGTCTGCCTATTTCCCTACCTACAGGATAAGCTGCAGATCCTATTTAACCAACAGGGTGGATTTCTCTGTCTTCACTGGTAGGCCATCTGAAGTTGCTAATGACCATGGCAGTGGACTCAATGGCTATGAGAAAGCCTTCTCTATGCTAAGATTGTTCTGTTCTGAAAGCATTAGCAGTTGCCCAAAGAAGTTTCTTTGTGCAGTCACCTGAACAATCTTCTTTTGTGAGGATCTGAGTTTCTTTGACAGCTGAAGGGAAGCAAACATGTTTAGTGACTGCTTTTTCAAGGGTGCATGAAAGGGAACTGTTTTGTTAACAAGCCTTGTCTCCACAAATTGTTTAAAGGCTTCTTTTCCCCATTTTTCAGCACTGAGCAAGTCATTTTCAACATCTCCTGGAGCTTGTGCACCTGAAGAGAGAGACAGAAAAGTGCTTCTTTGACTTCTATCTCAAAAGGGTTGATGAAGTTTCTGAATGCATTGATCAGCTTCTGTACATCCTTCTCACTGTGTGTCATCTCTGTAGGCCTAGCATCTTTGTGAAAAGACTCTTCCAAGTCTATCATTCCAGTAGTTTCAAGTGTGGCAGTCACATAGCTTCTCGGGCATGCCTTGTTACACACCATTGGTAATAGGCTGGATAATTCCTGTTGAATCCAACAATACTGCCACTGGACTTGGCATGTCAATTGATTGCCTGTTCAATGATCAGATCAACAGCATCTCTTGGTGCTGGCACATTGAATCTACACACACCGAACCCACCATTCCGCAGCAAGACATCAGCTCCAAGATGAGTATGTTGTAGGTTCAGGAGTGTCTGAAAATAGACAGATAGATACCTTGAGTAGTTTTGGTGATCCAGGCTTAAAAGCAGTGGGCAAAGTTGTTCAACACATGCTAGGTGCAGGTCAAAGTAGTTCTCCTTGGTAGCACGTAGAAACCTGAGCACCAACCAGATTCTGTCCATATACTGAAGCCAAAACTGTGCTGTCTTCCCAAGTTTGCCATGCCTCACTTTCTCTTTAAACTTGAAGTACTTTTGCAAAGTTGGTGACAAGAGTCACTGGTAACTGCCTCACTTAATGCGTCAGACCCTGGTCCTTCCATTAGTCTTTTCACATCTTCTTTAGCCTCTTCTACCAATGTCTGTACATCAGTGCTGTTTTGGAACAATTGAAAAAGAAAGCATTCAAGTGCCTGAAGGATAAGCTTATGCATCCACATGGCCCTGTTGTTGTGTTTGCCACTTAATACTTTTTCAGTAGAGCCACTGGCACACACCTCTGACTCAATGATGATGTCAGCAAAGCCGGTACCATGTAACAATTTCTCAAGGGCTCCTAAGTTTGAACAGATTGTGTGCAAAACACCAATTCGTACAATGACATCACTGAACTGGCATGCGTTCTGCCACATGATAGCATATGCCTTCTTTGCAACAGCAGGATCAAAAGTAACGGTTATGTATTGTTGGCTAACCTCTCTGGTGCATTTTGTGATACCTGCAGTACATGTTGAACAGTGGGGTTCTCTGTAACAGAAGAGTTGATTGGTGTCATGTAGTTAGCATTTGTTTGTCTTGCACTGATCCTGACTGGTCCCCTGTGGAAGATACCCAGCCTGTCCACCCAGGAACAGATTGTGTTCCATCATACATCTGGCCTCTGCAGAAAAATCACGTGAAATCTGATACCTAAGCTTGGTTCGCAATCTCTGGAACAGAGATGGCAGTCTGGGTGGGCCATAGGCCCTTATCTGCCAACACTGTCTATGTATCTATGTATCTGAACTACAGTCAGGCTTGATTCAACATGTTTCTGAACAAAGCATAGTTCAAGCTCATTAGGCTTGTATTTAACAGATCTCTTTTTTGCTTTTGGGCTGTCTAGATCACACAGATGTAGGTAGGCATTCCTCTGTCCTTTCCTGCATTACAATACCATGAGTTGAATGCGCGGTGCCAATCCAGAAGTGGTTTCTTCATTAAGATCAAAATGTTCCCAGCAAAAATGCATCACAATATTTCTGTCAGTGTCTATGGTTACAGGTAGAGTGCTGTCACTCTCACTACACTATCACGCATAGCAGTTTCTAGCTCCAAAAGGGTTGAATATGACACACAGTGTCCAAAATGGTTGATGATACTCACAATTTCAACATTACCAATGATGTGTCTTACAGTCATTCCTAGGAGGAGATGATTTGGCATTTTCCATTGACCACAACTCCCTGCATAGCAAATATCCTGACCAATTGAATTCACCAACCTCTCTTTCTTCTTGAGGTGTTCATAGAATTAGATCGGCCAGAAAGGAGGTGGGACAGGAATTTTACAAGCATATCTGGGAGTGAGATGGTGTTGGAGAGCAGAAAACCAGAAGAAGGTGGCCAGGGAAGCTCCCATGATTCCCTGAAGGAATCTATGATGAGACGACACAAAAGAGTCGCTACCTTTTCAAGTCTCCTGTCATCTGATGCAGCAGATTCAAATGCAATCTCCACAGTTTGACCAGCTGGGAGCTCATCAGAGTAAACAAGTTCACTTCTAAACTTTGGCTGCCAGAACCTTATCCTCTGACTAAAGTGTTTGATCAACTTGTTTTTCAACTTGTCTGTTTTTTAATTAGGATTATAAAATGCTGGGTAATGAGCCTGCATAAAAAAACAGTACCTCTCATGTAACATTGTCATTCATTCAACCTGTGATCCTCTGATGATAGTCTTTTCAACATATTCGGTAATATATTCAAATACCTTTTTGAGGGCTCTGATTTGCTCGACACTTTCACCAGTTTGGTCCACTACTGCATTTCTGTCATCTTTCCTTGTATAATTGTGGTGACAAGAGTTGTGCTAAAGAGCCTCCCTTGCAATTAAATCAAAATCTCAAATGCTGCATAGTAGATTATCATCTTGTTTCACCTCTGCTGCTTCTTTGATAGATATCTCTGCAGTTTTTGTTACACACTGTCAGTGTTCCCTAGTTTTTGTCTTCTTTTTTCCTCCAGAAATCCACTTATCTCTTTTTCCACATATAATACACTGGTTTGAAGGAACTAACACTTGAGAGGGTGTTTCATCTCTGCTGCTTTGAGAGGTTGAAGGCTGTTGGTCCTCTGTGTCATCCTCAACCTGACACTTCCTTTTCCTAAGGTATTTTACATTTATAAATGACTGGTAGCACCATCTGTGATACCCATGGCACATGTCATCAAATTCAACAGGTATGTTCTTGCATATGTCATCAAGTCTGATACTTGGGTCATCACACAATTGTCTCCTACATGCAGCCTCTTCAATTTTGGACTGACTGGTTGATGTCAAAGGTTTTGTTATTATGTCAGACTTGTTCTTGCTGTTGTGAATTATGCATATCTTCTCTACAGTACAGCGACTTGTCCACCTCGACTTAGGAGCTTTTAGTGCTACAGGATGCTCATCAGCTATGCTGCCTCAAGTCCTGAAAAAAATAAAAAAATAAAACTATTTATTTTGCATTTTACAGATTATTTTCTACTAAAACAACCATTTCAATATTCATTGATGCAATAATAATTTCATAGAAAATATCTTTATATATCCCCATCTACAGTCTATTTGATTTCCAAAACTGTCGGGTCAAAATTGTGACTTTATGATTATGATTTATGAGTATGATTACGTTACTATTGACTTCATGAATCTCTAGATTATAGTCATAGGATAGAAAAATTAAAAATATTTTTATTGATACCCAATTTGCCATTATTTTTAGTCACATACTTAGATTTACTACATGAAAAGCTATCCCTATCCCTTCATCATTGCACTTCAGTTCCTATGAAAATTGATGACACATATGACCCTGTGTCAAACAGAAGCTACCATCAGAAAATGGCAAGCAAGTAAATTCCAAATTGCAATAATACAATCTTTTCAAAAATCATAGTCTTGAAAATTCCTGGGGAGGGGGGTTCACTATCTAGCCCTTGGACTTTACCAGGGTACTCTGTTCAGAAAAGACAGGGTAGGTAAAAAAGGGGGAGAAGTGGCTCTTTATGGAAATACAGGGAGAGCAAGGAGGAGCTGAGGTACTGTGGGTTGCCCTGGAAACATGTAAGGGGGACACTATCCACATAAGAGTGATCTACAGACCTCCAGCACGGAGGGGAGAGGTGGGTTAGGACATGATGGAAGGATGGCACATAAGGGGGAGATGTTGCTGGTGGAGCCTACCAGCTGCAGCAACAGTCAGAAGTAGGGACATCCTGGACTCCCTACAAAGGGCATTCCTCAGGCAACTAGTTAAGAAGGCCACTCATGGGGGGGTGCTAAACTGTACCTGGTACTGACTAATGGGGACAGTGTTGCTGATATTACAATGGATGACAACCTGGAGTCCAGCAATCACTGTACAGTGTGGTTTAATATAAGGACTGGGCCAAAACTGACCCACACTAAGATGAGGGTCCTGGACTTCAGGAGGGATTATTTCAGGACAATGGGAGAATGCCTCAGGGATGCCTTGGCAGGCATAGAGGATGTGTGGGGAACTGAGGAACTATGGGCAAAAATAAAGGGGGGGGCATTGAAAAAGCAACAAATCTTTGTGTCAGGCTAGTTAACAAGGGCAAGAGAAAAAAGAGACCACTACAGTTCTCTAAAGACGTAGTAGAAAAAGTAAGAGCAAAAAAACTAGCATTTAGAAAGTACAAAAAGGCACAGAAGGAGGAGGATAGGGAAAACTACCAGGAGAAACAAAGGGAGGCAGGGAAGGCAGTTAGACATGCAAAGGCACAAACAGAGGAGTATTGCCCACCAGTACAAGAAGGGGATAAAACTTTCTTTAGAGCTATAAGTGAGAAGAGGAAAACCAAAGGGAGAATAGTAAGGATAAAAGGGGAAGAAGGGGTTTGCAAGGAGTAGGACCAAAAGAAGGCAGACTTATTGAGCAAATACTTTTGTTCAGTATTTACAGAAGAATCGGTAGGTGACAGGCTAAAGATAAGGAACAAGGGCATAAGTGGTAGGTAGGTGGACACCAATCCTTTTATAGAGGAAGAAGTCCTCAAGGTACTAGCACAATTAAAAGTAGACAAGGCAATGGGACCTGATGAGGGGTGCACTACATGATATTCAGGGAGCTGAAAGAGGTGCTGGCTACACCCCTGACAGCTCTGTTTAACTTATCATTAGTAACAGGGGAGGTTCCGAGGGACTGGAGTAGGGCAATGTGCCCCCACTTCACAAAAGTGGGAACAGGGAGGATGCAGGAAATTACAGACCTTTCAGCCTGACTTCGGTAGTGGGCAAAGTAATGGAAACCACTACTGAAGGAAAGGATAGTGGAATACCTTGTAATCAGTGGATTACAGGATCCAAGGCAACATGATTTCACAGGGGGAGGTTTTGCCAGACAAACCTGATTGAGTTCTTTGACTGGTAGACCAGAGTAGTGGATCAGGGAGGAGCGGTAGATGTGGCCTACCTCCATTTCAGTAAGGCCTTTGACACCATTCCACATAGAAGACTGGTGAACAAGCTGGCCTGTCTGAGAGTGGGTCAAAAAGTTATAAACTGGGTAGGAAGTTGGTTAAGTTACAGGACTCAGAGGGTGGTGGTAAATCGTGTCCACTCTGGAGAAGGCAAGGTGACCAGCGGGGTGCCTCAGGATTCAGTACTAGGCCCAGTCCTCTTCAATGTCTTTATTAGCGACATTGCAGAAGGACTAGAAGGGAAAGTGTGCCTGTTCATAGATGATACAAAAATTTGCAACATAGTAGACACACTGGAGGGGGGTGGTGAGGGATGATTTGAAACATTTGTAAGAATGGTCAAGGGTTCGGCAGCTGAGTTTCAATGCAGAAAAGTGCAAAATCATGCACTTGGAGCACAGAAACCCAGGGGCTACATACCATTTGGGAGGGGAAGTACTGGCAACCACCAAACAGGAAAGGGACCTGGTGGTAATCATTTCTGATGACCTGAAGGTAGCCAAGCAGTGTGATAAGGCAGTGGTGGAAGGCTAGCAGGATACTCGGGTGAATAGTGAGGAGTATCACCCATAGGAAAAAAGAGGTAATATTACCCCTATATATATCACTGGTAAGACCCCACCTTGAGTACTGTGTCCAGTTCTAGAGGCCCCACCTCTGAAAGGACATTGATAAGGTGGAGGGGGTACAAAATAGGGCTACCAAAATTGTGCAGGGCCTGTATTAAAAGCCCTATGAGGAGAGACTCAAGGAACTGAATATGTACTCTCTGGAGGAGAGGAGGGAAGGGGGATATGATAGAAATATTCAAATACCTAACAGGTATTAATAAGGTACAGGAAGGTAGCATTTTCCATTGAAAAAAAGCTTGAGGACAAGGCATCACGCTATGAAGTTGGAGGATGGTAGACTCAGAGGAAATGTGAGGAAATATTTATTCATGGAGAGGGTAGTGGATGTCTGGAACAGCCTTCCAGCAGAGGTGGTGGGTGCCAAAAGAGTGACAGGATTCAAGCATGCATGGGTTAAATACAAGGGGACCTTGGTACAGTTGCAGTCATAGATATGATCAGAGATTTCCTGAAATTTCTGGGATATCTCTGGAGAAATTCCCTGCCTGCCTGCCTGCAGTACCACTCTGGGTCACCAGAGAGAATCTCTTTAGATATATCATGAAATATCTGGAAATATCTGAACATATTTATGGCTGCAACTGTAGTAAGGCAAGGGTAGGAGACGACTGTAGATCAGGTAGAGTCTGATATACATATATATGCAACAATGTAAAATTGAAATTTTGATGTAAAATTTTACACTCATATTTTGCCTCAATTTTGACAGCTGTCAAAAGTCACCCCAGTGGTGTACCCCCTTTTTCACTGCTACGGAAACATAGAAATAAAAACATTTATTGGCAGATAATGCCCTCTTCAAACAACATGAAGTCTTGCTGTATTCAGACATAATGCAGTTAGTCCCAGCACTTGAACTGCCCCGGAGAGGAAAGAGTTAACTCTATGCAGAAGCATAGATTGTTGGGCTCGAGCTCGGTTTTCAAACCTCTGTCTGTGGTACTTCTCAGTGTAACCATGAGATTCTTTACTTCGCCTAACAGTGAAGTCGCTCCTGAGATTTCCTCTGCTTGGTTCAGTAAAAGTAAAGCGTTCAGTTTAAACCGTATAATTTTTTGTTATTTTCGGATTTCCAGCCTCTGTCTATGGTACAGGTAGCGTGTAGATAAGTAGTGACTGTGTTTTATTCTGTGAAAAAGTTAGAAATTGTTCTTTTCTTCGGTTTCTTTCCGGTCCGTCCGGTTTGGAACCGACCCATTCTGTTTAAATTTATTTCTGGGATCGATTTCAAAAGAACTGAGTTTTTTTGCCAGTTCTTTGAAAAAGCCCGTGACACGGTTTGTAACCGATCGGTTATTGCATTACCTGGCTTGAAAGCTGCAACAGGGTAATTTGTTAGGTTGGCCATGTCTGAGAAACGCAAGAAGAAAACCGGTCCCACTGGGTTTCAACACTGTACTGAGTGTGGGGAGGCCTTTGCTAAGGCTGACCCCCACCTCATCTGTGTTTATTGTCTAGGGTTTGACCACCTCAAGTCAGACTGCCAAATCTGTAAAATCTTTCCTAAATCCACTCTAGATAAAAGACTGAGTAGGCTGAAGGAAAGGGAGGCCGAGAAGTCCGTAGATCCGGATGGCCAAACCGGTTCGGTTGTGGCCGAACCTGAGGAGGTGCCTACTGACCTAGGCGATACCTCCTCGGGCAAAAGGAGATCCGATCCTGAGGGGTCCATTCCATCAAAAAAGAAGTGTAAGTCTGCCGGTTCAGATCCGGTATCGCACTCTTCAACTGCGGACGAAATAGCCAAAGCGATTAGCATTGTTCAATCGCTTAGACCAGTTCCGTCTGAACCGGTACCACCGATTAGGCGGTCAGTTCGGTCGGATACGTCTCCTCCACATTATGATCCAGACACTTTTTATGAGGAGTGGGAGGGAGACGAAGACTATCCCGAGGATGATGATGATGACGAAGACCCGGGGGGGGGGTCTGAATGTGCCCATTGAACTGGACATCTCCCCAGACAGGCCCTCAGGTGTCTCTCCTCCCAGGCTCTCTGAGTCCCCTTCACATTTTTTGTTCTACAAAAAGGTGGCAGAAACCCTGCAGCTTCCCTTGGTTGAAGCTGCAGAGGAGGATGAAGAGCCTGATTTTGTGGAAATGATGGACATCCCAGAGTCCAAAAGGCTGTCTATCCCTCTTCATAAATCCTTGGGGAAACAGACACACAAAATTTTACAAACCCCTAATTCAGTACCTCCTGTGGATAAGACAATGGACAGGAGGTATTTGTTATCAGGCTCAGCTGTGGAGTTCCTTTATAGTCATTGCAGCCATGTTGGGGTAGTGCACGCTGCAGCCTGTGACAGGGCTAACATTCCTTTGGCTTCACACCCCCTGGATAAGGACTCCAGGAAAGTGGATGCCATGGCCAAAAAACAGTATTTGGCATCCTTTTTGGGACTCAGGCAGGCTACTTATATGGCCTACACAGCCAGGTACCAGAAATCCAGATGGGATACGGTTCTGGAACTGGCTAAACAGGCCTCTCCCCAGCTAGCCAAGGAGCTGGAGGAGGTGGCTGCAGATGGAATTGAGGCATCCAAAATGCAATTTCATGCTGCTGTGGACTCCAATGATGTGGCATCTAGAGTCATGGCTACATCTATGTCTCTCAGAAGACAAGCTTGGCTCAGATGTACTAGCCTTTCACAGGATACCCAGACTAAGGCTATGGATTTTCCTGTAGTAGGTAACTCTCTGTTTGGGGAGCAGACAGAGGCTTACATGAAGAAAATGGATGAATACAGGACCACGTATAGGAATGCACAGGCCAAAGAAAGGCAAGCCACTCTGCACAAGCAGCAGTCTAGAGGCAGGCCCTTTCAAACGCCTTTTTACCAAGCCCAGGCCTCTTCTCCCTTCCCACAGAGGGGGTTCTTCAGAGGAAAGGGCAGGAGGGGGATGAGCTGAGCTGCTCCCTCCTCCTCTCAGTCTAAGGCTCCTGCCAAGCAGACACCCTGATGTGTCAGCCTGGGTCGACTCCCCATTTCCAGTAGGAGGCAGGCTGTCTTACTACTTCCAGGCCTGGAAGTCTGTGACCTTAGACAAACGGGTCCTGGAAGTAGTAGCTAGGGACTGGCTCTCAGTTTCAAAAAATTTCCAAAAAAGAGGGCCAAGTCTTTTCCACCTGCATCACTCTCAGAAACTATTGCCCTAGAGGCAGAGGTGTCCTCTCTTCCAGCTCTCAGAGCTATAGAGAAGGTTTCTACTCAGCACAGAGGAAAAGGACTGTACTCCAGGTACTTCCTTACCCCCAAAGAAAACAGGGGAGTGGCGACGCATCCTAGACCTAAGGTATTTGAACAAACACATTTCAAAGCCCAAATTCAAAATGGTAACTCTGGGAATAATCCTTCCCTCTCTAAGGCCAGGGGATTGGCTAGCATCTCTGGACCTCAAGGATGCCTACTTCCATATTCCTATTAGTTGCTCCCACAAAAATACCTCAGGTTCGAGTTGCCTTCAGGCCATTACCAATTCAGAGCTATGCCATCGGCTAACATCAGCTCAGGGTGTTCACAAAGTGCCTTGCAATAGTGGTGGCTTACCTCAGAAGACAGGGTACCACCATCTTCCCGTATCTGGATGACTGTCTCTTAGTGGGTCAGTCACCTTTACAGGTCAAGTCAGCTCTTCAAACTACCCAGGACCTACTCAGCTCCTTGGGGTTTCTTCTCAATCTTCCAAAGTCTGTCCTCGAACCAGTTCAACTTCCCACCTTTATAGGCATAGAGTTGCACACTGTACAAGCAAAAGCCTTCCTTCCCCTGGCAAAGGTGAAGGCCCTAGTGGATCTCACTTCCTCCTTTTGACCTCAGGTCTCCCGCCCAGCAAGACAGTTCCTCCAGCTCCTGGGCCACATGGCAGCTTCCACGGCAGTGGTGCAGGGAGCAAGGTTCCAGATGAGGGACATTCAGTTTCATCTAAGGTCTTTTTGGTCTCAAAAGAAGGATTCACTTACCAAACTGATCCCAGTGACTCAGACTCTGGTCCAAGCTCTCCAGTGGTGGCTGGACCAGGACAACCTCAGACAAGGGGTTCCATTTCTCCTCAAGTCCCATCAGTAGTTCTAACTATGGATGCTTCTCTCCTAGGGGTGGGAGCCCACCTGGGACCCCTGACAGCTCAAGAGTCTGATCCCACAAGAGTCTCTCCTTCATATCAATCTCCTGGAACTCAGGGCAGTTTTCCTAGCCCTGCAGAGCTTCTCGGATTCAGTCAAGGGCAAGGTGGTCCAAGTCAGAATGGACAACACCACCACAATGTGGTACATCAACAAGCAGGGAGGCACTCGGTTCTCGGCCTTGTGCACAGAAGCCATAAAGCTGTGGTCTCTGGCCTATTCTCTTCAGACTTCTCTGGTAGCAGTTCACCTTCCTGGGAAGGACAACATACTAGCAGATGCTCTGAGCAGACTATCACAGGGACACCACGAATGGTCCCTGGATCCTCACATACTGAAGGTCATCTTCTCCAGGTGGGGCACTCCAGAGATAGATCTCTTTGCAGCACCGGACAATCATCAACTTCCTCAGTTTTGATGCAGACCTCCAGTCCTGGGGACGGTTCCCCAGGATGCTCTCATTTTGGACTGGAAGGGCAGGTTTCTCTATGCCTTCCCTCCCTTCCCTCTGCTGTTCAGAGTTCTGATCAAGACCAGGACTCAACCCTGCACAGTGATACTGGTGGCTCCAGATTGGGCTAGACAGCCGTGGTATCCTCTACTGCTGTCCTTGTCAGTGTCACGTCCCCTGTCTCTGTCCAGGACATACAATCTCCTGTCCTCATCCCAGGGACGGATCTGGTACCCCAATCTCCAGTCTCTCAATCTCAAGGCCTGGCTTTTGAAGAGTTAGAATATGCAGCACTACATCTTTCTCAGGGAGTTCTGGATATTCTGAAGGTCTCCAGCAAACCTTCCACTAGAAAAACTTACAACTCCAAATGGAAAAGGTTCAGTATTTGGTGCTGTCAGAAAGGCATCCTGCCTGATTCTGCAGACATTTCCACAACCTTAGACTATCTAGTTCATCTGAATGGTCTGGGCCTTAGGCCTGCCACTCTGAAGGTTCATCTAGCAGCTGTCTCTGCATTCCTCTCAGCAGGGAAGGGCCTTCCTGGCATCTCATCCTGTTTTCAGAAAGTTTTCAAAGGACTGGTTCACATTAACCCTCCCTTTAGGAGCCCACCTCCTTGGGATCTTAATGTCTGCATAGCTCAGCTTATGCAGCCACCCCTGAACCTCTGGCTTCGGCTGAATTGAAGTACTTGACCTGGAAAACTGTGTTCCTGGTAGCTATTACTTCTGCCAGGTGGATTAGTGAGTTACAGGCTCTGTCAGTTGAACCTGACTTCATCTCCTTCCATGGGGACAAATTAGTCCTAAGAACCAATAGGAGGTTCTTGCCCAAAGTGGTATCAGATTTTTATCTGAACTAGTCTATATCTCTCCCTGTGTTTTTCACTGATCATTCTTCTTCAGGTGAAAGAAGGTTACACAGTCTAGACATTAAGAGGGCCCTTAGCTACTACATTGAGCATACTAATGCACATAGAAATGACTGTCTTCAATTATTTCTCACTTAAAGTGAAAAGGGGGGAAGGTAAGCCTGCCACTAAAAGAACTATTGCCAGGAGGATTGTTTCTTGTATACAATTCTGTTATGACAAGTTGGGTAGAACGCCCCCTTCAGGCCTGAGGGCTCATTCGACTAGGGGTACAGCTGCTTCTCTAGCTGTGACCAGAGATATACCTTTGTTAGAGATCTGTAAAGCAGCCACCTGGAAAACAGTACATACTTTTACCAAGCATTACTCCCTGGACATCCAGGCTGGGGTGATGCTGGGTTTAACACAACAGAACTGCAGAGCCTCTTCCCAAAGTAGGTTCTACATTCTCTCCTCCATAGGGAACTGCTTGGTAGTCTGCATTATGTCTGAATACAGCAAGACTTCATGTTGTTTGAAGAAAAACTTACTCACCATAGTAATGTTGTTTCTTCTAATGGAGTCTTGCTGTATTCAGACCTCCCCCCTGCCTCCCTCTCAGAACCTGGGTTTTGGGAAGTGGGCTGGCAGGTACAGTGTTGCACCTCAGGGGTGTACCTTGTACCCTCCCTCTTGAGTGGGGTGGATGTTATTATTTTTCTGGTGTTTTATACTTAAATATTGTCACTACCTTTCCTTCTTGGGTTCTCAACTTGAGTCTTTTGGGCCCAAAAATAATTTGTTGCCCTTTGGCTATATGTTGAACAATTTCCATACTATAGTATGTTAGTGTGCTCGTAAGAATATGACGGTTACACTGAGAAGTACCACAGACAGAGGTTTGAAAACCGAGCTTGAGCTCAACGTTCTAGTCTTCTGCATAGAGTTAACTCTTTCCTCTCCGGGGCAGTTCAAGTGCTGGGGCTAACTGTATTATGTCTGAATACAGCAAGACTCCATTAGAAGAAACAACATTACTATGGTGAGTAATTTTTTCTTTTGACCTGCCCAGTCTACCCATTTCTCTCTATCTACAGTATCACCACCGACCCTACTTGATTTCTGGCTCTTTTACCCTCCCTCCATTCCTTTCACTAAGATATCCTTATGCCTATCCCATGCTTCCTTGAATCCCACCAGGGATTTTGTCCCCAGCACCTTGGCTGCTAGGATGTTCCACTCTTTCTGTGAAAGAGTTCTTCCTCACTTCTCTTCTTAATTTCCCCCCCAGCTTCATAGCATTTTCACTTGTTCTTGAGCACCTTTTTTCTGAAAAATATTTTCCTCCTGTACATTATTTACCCTTATGAGGTATTTAAAAGTCTCTATCATATCTCTCCTCTCCTTCCTCTCTTCCAGGGTGTACATATTGAGTTTCTTTAGTCTCTCCTGATTGGGCTTTTGATGCAGACCCCTCACAATTTTATTTGCCCTCCAATGGACCGCTTCCACTCTTAGTTTATTTATTTAAAAGGTTTTACCAGGAAAGATACAGTATACTGAGCTGGTGTCAGTTGATTTTCAGATGCATCCTGGGGGAAGGGAAGAGAGGAGAGGAGAGGAGAGAGAACAGTTAGAAACAAACATTTGTCAATGCCGAAAGTTTGCTGCCTTCGTAAATGAACAGTGTGGAGACACACTTCATAGAGTTCAAAGGGGGCAATTTTTAAAAGCTTGTTTTTATACTTTCCAGTGATGGTTCCTTAATCGGGTGCAAGGAAAACTAACCTGGAATTTCAGGATATATACAAGCGTTTAAGGGTCCCAGATTACTTAACAAAGGGGAGGCTGTAAAGCAAGGGTGGGGATGGTGGGTCAAAGGCACATTCCTCAACTGGTACCTCTACACAATCCCTATGTTGTTCTGGTGATACAGGACTGCCAGAAAGAGGCACCAGTGGTTGAGTCTAGGGAGGATGTGGGGATCCTCCATAGCAGAGGCCCCAAAGAGGGTGGAAAATGACCCCAGAGAAGAAGGAAGCAACTTCAGGTGGGGGACTCATATGTGAGGGGGATAGATTTGGGAATAGAAAAGTAAGGGATGTGGTAGACCTGAGTTCTACCTGCAAGAATTGATTGGGCAGAGGGACAAGTTTTCTATCTTATTTTGTTTTCTTGCTAAAATCTGTTGCAACGGTATTCTAAAAAAAATCTATCCTGCCCTTTTTTCTAACACTGAAGTAGGTTGGCCACCTATGACAGTCTTTTCTTTACTCTCCCTAAATCTCTTTTTCCCTTTCTGTGTTTCTTTTTCACCCTTTCTGTTCCACACCCTAAAACAGGATATGTTGCTGTATCTAAAACCTAAGCAGCTATGGCTATAGCTATGGCTACAGTGGCAGCATGTATGAAGAAAGGCTACAACATGAACAAAACTGTATGCACACATAATACATAAAGTGCTTAGACAGTGCTTTCAGGAATAAAGTTCTTTTTAGAGCTTTATTAAATCTGAGGTTTTAATAAAGTGCTAACAGTGAAAATGTTTAAAGTGCAGAGTGCATGAATAAATAGTAGTATAGCCTCTAAGCAACCTTGCTAATATGTTTAGGTTTTAAACTGGAGAGGATTTGAATTGCTATATATAGATATGATGTAACTGAATGACCCAGGGCTGTAGAACAAATGCTGCAGGTTTTGTCCTAAAAAGTATTACACAGCTGACATTTGAAAAATGGATTGAAACAAGGAATAAGACAACTGTGTCTATCATGAGAGGCATACGGTTGTAAAATAAAGGCTCAGACAGAAGGAGCTTCAGTTTATAGCACAGCGTGGCTTTTACTTTCACTTTTAGCCGCTCCATGAGGAAATGTTCCCTGTTTGCCTCCAAGTTCTTCCTGTAAATAACAAGAGGCTTAACAAGCATTTGTTGATGCCAAATGTTTGCTTGCTGGTATTGGCATTGATAGTGCAGGAGTTAGAGAGATGCATAGTAGGAATGGTAGTGAAGTATTAAACTAATGCCAACCCCCACCCACACCTTGCAGAGACTGACAGGCATTTGGGGGGGTGCCTTTGGGTCATCGGCCATAACGCTCATGTTATTCCACCTCACCCAAACCTGCAGACACGGACAGGTGTTGTGGTGTGCCTTGGGGTCTTCGGCCCTTACGCTCACCTCATTCCATAAGGAAATAAGCTGAGATGGGTGCAGTAGAGGAGAATGGGGTGAACATTAGGGCCAAAGACCCCAAGGCACACCTCAGTACCTGTCACTGGCTGCAGGGTGAGGGTGTAATGGCATGAGCATTACGGCCGACGACCTCAAGTCACACCCCCGACACCTGTCAGTCTCTACAGGGTGGGGCGTTATGGTTGGAAATCCTAATGCCCTGGGCGTTTGTTGGTATTTTAGCTCCAAATTTTCAACATGGGCTTTGTGGAACTCCAACTCATAAACAGTGACACTATCATTTTGTTACTCAGTCCTGAAAGGTGATTTCATACAGCGATTGCACCATTTGGCGCCGGAGGTGCAAAAATACATTTTGGGCAGGATGTGAAAAATGACAGCTATACTGTTCATGAGGAGGTGTAAAAAAATGGCAATGTTGAAAATCTGGAGTGAAAATATGAAAAATTGGTGAACTTACGTGTGTGAATAGAAACTGCGCAACAAAAGGCCATAACGCAATAATGTTTTGGATTTTTTCACCAAATTTTCAACATGGGCATTTTGGGATCTCCCCTCATCAACAGTGCCACTGTGATTTTGTTACTCTGTCCCAAAATTTGATTTCCCACAGTGACCATGCCGTTCTGTGCCACAGGTGTGAAAACACATTTCAGGCAGGATGTAAAAAATGACAGCTGTACTGTTCATAAGGAGGTGTGAAAAAAATGGCAATGTTGAAAATCTGGAGTGAAAATGTTAAAAATTGGTGAAGTTATGAGCGTGCATAGAAACTGCGCAACACATGCTTGTAATGCAGTCATTGTTTGGAATTTTGTTCACAAAATTTGCAACATGGTTTTTTTGGGACCCCCACCTCATGAACAGTAGCACTGTCATTTCATTAATCAGTCCCAAAAAGTGATTCTGCACAGCGACCTCGAAATCACCTTTTGGGACTGAGTAACCAGATGACAGTGACAGTGTTCACGAGGTGGGGTCCCAAGAACCCCATGTTGAAAATTTGGGGCCACAATTCCTAAAAATGGCTGAGATATTAACCTAAGTTGAAATCCTCCACTGACTCCCATTATACAGCTTACCGTCATTTCTTCAGTTTGCTGGTCGGCTTTGAAGAGTGCAGGCATGTCCCGGTTCACAGAAGATCGCTGCTCCCAACCTCCAGAGGTATGTATGGGGTAAGGGAAGGTGGGTCCACAAAGGGAGGGTGAGGATAGGGGAGGGGGAATGGGGAATGGGGAGATGATGAGGGAGCATTTTTTTTACAGGGAAAGAAAAAGATTTTTGGGGACAGTTTTCCTTATTTTACAGGTTTCCAAAAATTAAATACATTTAGGCACACTGGGGTGGGCTCCCAGTGTGCTACAATAGTGTGTGTGTGGGGTGGGCATGCCAACACAGGGATTGGGTACCCCGATGTCGGCACTTGAAATATTCGCACAGGTGGGGGGGGGTCATCTGACACCAGGAGGGGGTATGCCAGTGTCAGAAAAACATAAATTAATAAAAATTATTTCAGCATACTGGGGTGGACTCCCAGTGTGCCACAGTTAAGTAAAAGGGGGAAGGATACATGCTGACATGGGGATTGGGCACCCCCAATGTTGGAAAATAATATAGACGGGTTTTGGTGGGGCACATCTAACACTGGGAGTGGGCATTATCAATGCCGAATGTTTGTCGCCTTTGTAAATGAACAGCATGGGGATGCGCTCCATAAAGTTCAATGGGGAAATTTTTAAAAGTTTGTTTTTATACTTTCCAGTGATGGTTTTGTCAAACAAAGGCAGTCGCTGAAGTAACAAGGTCCTTGTTAGTTAAGCGACTGCCTTTGTTTGACAAAATCGCCACAGGAAAGTATAAAAACAAGCTTTAAAAAATTGCCCTCATTGAACTCTATGGAGTGCATCCCTGCGCTGTTCCTTTCTGCACATGCACAGAAGCCGTGGCGCTACTGCACATGTGCGGAATCCATTACATTCCACACATATTTCTTTCATCACCGAACAGTAACTAGCTGTTCGGCAGCTCTTTTCTTTCATGTTTTCGCGCACTGCCACTATTCCAAGAACTTCGCAGCATGCAGGTGTGGCAAACTTAAAAAACAGAGTATAAAATACTTAGAAGGAAATAAGTATGCCAAAAATATACAAGCATGCTTACAGAATAAATTGACATCAGTAAGCTACCTTAACATTAATTAGAGACCTGGCAAGAGAACATTAAATAGTAATCGACAATACAAAATAAGGGACAGAGGGGATGACTGATGGTAGGGAAGTAGGGAAGTGATGATGTCAGTGACTGAGTGAGTTACCGGTGAAAGGAGTCCAACTCAATATCAGAAGCAACTGCATGAGTGAATAAAGAACTCATGGAGGAGAGATTTAAGAATAGGAAAGGAAGGAAGGAGAAGAGTGAATAGAAGGAGGAAGATAACCCCATAGTTTAGGGAAATGAAACAAGCAGACAGCTTGGCTAGCAGTAGTTTCATTTGAGGGAGAGCAAAAGAGTGAGAGCAAGCATTGAGAAGGGAGCAAGAGGATGAAGGGTGGAAGACAAAGAGACAGGCAAGATACAAGAGGAGAGAGCCAAACCAAAATGTGGAGATAAAGGAAACACAGTGGGTAAGGTGCCTGTCATCAGGAGAGGGGTGGGAGAGGGAAGAATACAAGGTACAATGATGTTAATGCATGTGTTTATCAAGGGCAAAGTGACAAGAGTGAAAGAGAAGGTCCAGTGTAGCTAAAGTGGAGTTCAGAGCAGCACTACATGTTTCCATAGATGAAAATGGGGAAAATCAACTTAGCGAGGATTTCTCTATGTGCAAGAAGCAGAATGCCTTTCTTATTTTCTGTATAGCATCCCAAGCATGGGATGGAGCTCATTGAGAATAGCATCCGCATGAACAGAAAAATCAAGGTGGTGATCTAGCCAGAGCCCGAGGTAGATGAAAAAGGCAGCCCTACTGATTGAGGATGAAGGAACTCCAGTGGACCAAGGAAGACCTGACCTGGCCTGCACAGCATGTCTCCTGATGAAGATGAAGCAGTTTAGGGGGTATACCTCTTCACCCCGCCTGGATGGAATAACCAAGACAGCATGGAGGTAGCCAGCTGTGGCAGGCAGCCAGGCAGAGCCAGGCACCTGGGGATTTCTAGAGGGAGATAAGTCAGTAGTGGTTTTCCTTTTTACAGGGGACATAAATGGAGAATGAAAAAAAAAAAACCCAAAAAAACAGAGAAGCACCAATCTGCTAACAGCAAGCTCATGGTTTGTTTAATCAGTTATCTTGGCTGCTTTTCAGGCTGTCGTAAATAGAGGCCACTAGATCAAATGAAGACAGCCCCTAGCAAAAAATTCTACTTTACAATCTTGTTTCTACTCCATGCTCATGGAAAAACTTGTATTGACTCCACCAAGCAGTGGCTTGTGGTATATTATACATGTCACCCTGGTCACATGATCACTAATAAGTATGCAATTGTTTCTAAAAATCATTATTAACACAATTAAAATGTTTCAATATTAACTCCTTTAAGAATTACTAATTTCCAAGGATCTGAATCATTAAAAATGAAATTATTATGCCTTAACTTAGCCTTATCTTTAAAAGGAAGCAATTAATTTTGTTTCAAATTATTTTCTACCCCCCCCCACCAAGTATTTTGAAAGCAATACATGGATACATAGATACATAGACAGTGTCGGCAGATAAGGGCCTATGGCCCACCTAGTCTGCCCATTTGAGCTTGTAAGTTCAGTTTGTTTTCCTAGAAGTCTATTTCCCCTTACCCCTGACCTCTAGAATTCCTTTATGTCTATCCCATGCATTCTTAAATCCCGTGATTGTTTCAGCCCCCACCACTTCCTCTGGCAGGGTGTTCCACTTGTCCACCACCCGTTCTGTGAAGAAATTCTTTCTCATGTTTCCTCTGAATCGTCCTCCCTCCAACTTCATCCCATGCCCTCTAGTTCTGAAACATCTTTTTCACTTAAAATAGTGTTTTCTGCACCTGTTCCTCCCTGTAAGATACTTGTTTGTCTCTATCATATCCCCTCTCCCTCCCTCCTCCAGGGAGTACATGTTCAGTTCCTTCAACCTGTCTTCATAGGATTTGTGATGCAACCCATGCACCATCTTTGTTGCCCTCCTCTGAACCTTCTCTACCCTGTCTATGTCCTTACGTAGGTATGGTCTCCAGAACTGTACACTGTACTCCAGGTGGGGCCTCACTAGTGTCTTGTATAGCGGAATTATGACTCTCCCTTTCCTGCTGATGATGCCCCTGCCTATACATCCCAGCATCCTATTTGCTTTACCTGATGCCTTGTCACACTGTTTCCTACCTTGAGGTCATCAGAGATGACAACCCCAAGATCCCTTTCCTGCTTGGTGCATGCTATATCCTCACCCCCAACTGATATATTGTGCCAGGGTTTTTGTGCCCCATATGCATTATCTTGCACTTCTTTGCATTGAATTTCAACTGCAAACCCTTGACCATTCTTCAAGTTTCTGCAGGTCCCTTCTCATTCTGTCTACACCCTCTGGTGTGTCTACTCTGTTACAGAGCTTTGTGTCATCAGCGAACAGTGAAATTCTGCCTTCTATATCCTGTGCAATGTCACTGATGAAGATGTTGAATAGGACCGGTCCCAGCACTGATCCCTGTGGTACCCCACTGGTCACTCTTCCTCTGTGGAGAGACAGCCATTTACCACCACCCTCTGTGTCCTGCCACCCAGCCAGTTACCCCACCACACTACTGTCCTGCCCACACCCATATTCCCCAGTTTGTGTAATAGTCTTCTATGTGGCACAGTGTCAAAGGCCTTGCTGAAGTCCAGATAGGCCATGTCCACTGCCCTCCCCTGATCCACCTCCCTAGTCACCCAGTCAAAAAATTCAATGAGGTTGGTCTGACATGACCTTCCCCTGGTGAAACCATGCTGCCTTGGGTCCTGTAGTCCATTGACAACCAGATGTTCCACCAATCTCTCCTTCAGTAATCATAATGTTTGACCATTAAAATAGGTTCCTTTAGGAAGTTTGTTGTACTATAATTATGAACAGATTCCAGCTAGCTGCAAACCTGCTCATTTATGTAAAAAGTATTTCAGAGAGAGATGACTCCTAGCACTACTAGACTGGATAGTGAGTTTGTTCATAAACACTGAGTAACCGAAAAAGAATCAGATCAGCTGGGTCTGCTAAGTTTGACTTGCAGCAATAATCTTGCAAACTCACAATCTTAAAATTCAGGAGCAAGGCTACAATGTTTTGGTATTTTATATTTTAAAAAATTGCCCTTAATTCTTTTTATAAGATTGGCTTATTTCAGTTGCTTAGTGATTTTTAATGCCCTTCCAGCTTAGCAGTTTTAATGCTTCCACAGCACTCTTTTTTTCTGCGATCTCAGATGTGTTACTCAGTCTCCCTATATCTCATAACAGTTCTTGCAGATACTCCTCATCTCATTTTCCTCATCAGAAAACATCCAAACCACCAAAGAAGCCTGGGAATCAAAATCTGAGCTCCATGCAATGGTAGCAGGTGTTGGGCTGGACCTCGTAGCCATTACGGAAACTTGAGTCACAGAGAACAATGACTGGGACCTGATGGTCCCAAAATACTGTAAGGTAGCAGATGTAGTTCTGCTACACAAGGGTGTGGATAAAGAGAAGCTGGGCAACTACAGACCTGTCAAACTAACCCCTGTTGTGGGTAAACTAATGGCGACACTAGACGAAGAGGCTTTAGTGGACTACCTGGAGAAAAATGTGCTCCAAGGTAATAAACAGCATGGGTTCATGGCAGGAAGGTCTTGTCGGACCAGCCTGATAGTATTCTTTGACTGGGTTACTAGAAGAGTGATAGAAACATAACATATAGAAACATAGAATATGATGTCAGATAAGGACAGCTTGGCCCACCCAGTCTGCTCATTTTTCCCTACCCACATTATCATCATATATCCTACTTGATCTACCCAAGCATCCCACTAGCCCTCCCAACTGCCTTGTCACATTCCCTGAGCACCTTTAGGTCATCAGATATGATTACACTAGGCCTCTTTCCTGCTTGGAAGTCATCAATACCACTCCATCCATGTTGTTCTCTGCCCCTAGGCATCTGTGCCCTAAGTGCATTATTTTGCACTTTTTCACATTGAAATCCAGCTGCCATACCCTTGACCACTCCTCTAATTTTCTCAGGTCTCTGCTCATCCTTTCCATTCCCCCGAAGTGTCCACCCTATTGCAGATTTTGGTGTCATCCACAAGAGTCAGCCCTTCCCTTCTAGCTCCTCTGCAATGTCAGTCATAAAGATATTAAAGAGGACCCATTCCAGCATTGATCCCTGAAGCACCCCACTGGTCACCCTCCCTTCCTCAGCATGAACTCCGTTTACCACCACCCTGTGTCAGCTTTCCCCTAACCAATTTCTTATCCGGTATACTTTATTGATTCAGGTTCCTCTGAGGAAGGCCCCAATGATCCATTTATTCTGCACAATGATAAAATAGAATGTGGACAAGGCTCAAAAAAGATTTATCATGGATCAACTGAAGATTTTAAGTTCCAGGATATCCCAGTAACAGATGTTTTATTTGAATTATTAAAACCCAACATCACTAAAGGCAGAAGGTCTTGACAAAATTCCAACTAAATTGTTAAAATATGCAGCTCTGTGTATTGCCTATCCCCTAGTTTATAGTTTTAACCTTTCCTTGAAATTTGGAGAATACCCTGAGCAATGGAAAACTGCTAAACTGCTAAAATAATTCCCATATTTAAGACAGAGTCAAAAGAAGATTTAGGAAATTATCGCCCGATTGCACTGTTACCACAGGTTTCAAAGATTTTCGAAAGCCTGATATCATACCAACTTAAAATGTATTTGGAAACTAATAATAAATGAAATGTTTTTCAGGCAGGCTTTCAAGCTCAACATAGCATGCAGACAGCCTTGGTGAAGGTGGTCAGTGACCTACAACTGAGCATGGACAGGAGGAAAATGATTGGAGCTGTTTTTATAGATCTGTCAAATGCGTTTGACATGCTCAGTCATGATATTCTCCTGTCCAGGCTCAAGGGACTTGGAATCACTGGCATGGCGTTGAGATGGCTTACATTATACTTGCAGGGCAGAAAACTGTTAGTGGAATTGGGATCCTTTAAGTCTGCCCCTTTGGCCATAAAATCAGGTGGCCCTCAGGGCTCCATTTTAGGGCCATTATTGTTTAATGTCTACACCAACAGGCTCTGGTTTGATGATGTGGACATTAAATATCATCGTCATGCTGATGATACGCTGATCTATGTAGAGGGGTATTCAATTATGGATATTCAAAATAAGGTGCAGGCCACTTTCTTTTTTTTTTTTTTTGTGGATGTTATTTCTCCACGGAGCTCCAGCTACAACCCCCGATCTGGCTATTCCCCCGTGCCATTCCTCGGACATGAGACTCCCTCCCTTCCGGTGACTTCATGACTTACCCTTCGTGAGCAGGGTGGTGGGGAGCGACTCCAACCAATTCTAACGGATCCATGCCAGGGAGGCGCCTCCAGAATGGCGCCGGAACAACATCATGCTGCCTGGCTCCCATTTTTCTGTATTTTCCTCCCGGCAGGCATGGCGTAATGACACCTGTGACTGAGTGCACAGACACCCCCAGCACGCATTAGTCAAGCGGCCTGCCACGCCCCGCCCCTTGGCTTGCTGTTGCGTGCTGTCAATCCCTAGCCTCCGCTAGGGGTCAGGCAAGCACCGGCTGCCCAAATCCCCCCACCCTGGAGATGGAGAGCAGTCCTCCGGACGCTCAATCCATCTCCTCCCCGCAGACCCCCGGCAACCCATGCCCGTTCCCGAACACGGGTCGCCGGCGTGGTGCGAGGTGTAGCGACCAGTGCCTCAACCCTCAGCGCCACCGGGCCGGCTGCAGGCCACTTTCACTAAGACTGAATATTACTGTAAGAAGCACTTATTAAAATTAAATGCAAAAAAACCCTCAATCCATTCTATTTCACAGAACTCCCGATCAGGAAGACCGAGATACCGTGACCATCCAGACTTTGGATGGGACAAATATCCAACAGGTAGCAGGGTATAAGTATCTTGGTATGTGGCTGGATAGTTCTTTAAAGTGGAGAGATCATATAGACATGACCATTTGGAACAGGGACTGAGTCCTCTGCCATGCTCTTCTACAGGCATAACATAAAAATAATTATTTACTTAACTACATATTTTGTATACCACAACTGTTAAGTTATTTATGAATGCATAACTGCATATTGCATATTTGTTTTAATGTGACATTTCATCTTTGATTTTGTATAATGGAAATTGACTGGTAACTTGTATGGATGTACTCTGGGATCTCATTGTAAATGAGCATTGCTCTGTTAAGTTGATTCTCTTTCATGGTTTATGAATAAAAAAATACTACTACTACTGTACTACTGTCTGCAGCTGAAAAAAGCTTTTTCAACCACATTATGTGAGTAGTTTGCTCTGTTTTTCTCTGACAGGGTGTCCTCCATCTGGGTTAGGATCTCATCAGTGAGACAAGTTTTGTCTCGCAGTGATCAGCCTGGAAGGAGCAGAGGCACTCTATCTGTCTGGGATGAGTTTAAGCCAGTGGAGGTGGCTGAGGTCATTGAGGTGATCTTGAAGCTAAAACACACTTATTGTGAACTAGACCCAGCCCGACTCATTCTTTTTTTTTTTTATCATCTTTTTTCCACCGTGCTGTGGTGCGATCGGTGGGGGCAACCAGCTGCCGGCTCGACCCGCCTGGAGGGCAGCAGGCTCACTCACATGATGAGGGGTAGGTACGGCCATTCCCCGACCCACTGGGAGGCCTCCCAATGCCTTCCCATGTTGGGCCGAGACTGAACCCCTCCAGTGCGATTCCATGACAGACCTCCAGGCGGGCTGTGCACGGCCATCAAGCTGCTCATTCGTACCCAGCCTTTTCCTCCATTATTTGACCCCTCTGGAGTGTGGACATGCTATGATGTCTGGGCACTGTGTGCCGATGTCTGCCGCACTCCACTCACATACACCAGCTTTAGTAGTGCCCCCGGTAGTCACTAGAGACCGCTACAGCACGGTGGAATCCCTCAGCCCTCCCCAGGGATAGGAAAGCAGTTTCCGGATGCTCAATCCTAACCTTCCCCTGCTGACCCTGATGACCCAGGCTTGTTCCCAAACCCGGGTCTGGGGCATGGGGCCAGGTGTGACATCCAGCTCCTCAACCCTCAGCTCCACCAGGCCAGCATAACTTGACTCATTTCTTGATGAGATGTGTCAGGACCATTGGCCTGGTGTTCACTGAGATTGTCCAGTGTTCGGTGTCAGAGGGAATCTTTCTAGATGCCTTGAAACAGGCTCTGGTGAGACCCCTTCTGAAAAAGTAATCTATCGACCCAGACATCCTGGCAAATTACTGTCCAATCTCCAAGCTGCCACTTTTGGGCAAGGTTGTTGAGAAACTAGTGGCTCAACAGCTCAAGGAATGCCTCATGTCCATTGACATCTGTGAGACATTCCAGTTTGGTTTCAGGGCTAGGCATAGCACTGAAATGGCATTAGTCAGAGTGCATTATGACCTCCTCAGGGCTAGAGATAGAGGAGACAGGTCAATTCTTGTTCTTCTTGATCTCTCATCAGCCTTTGATACTGTGGATCACATTGTGCTTCTTGATCACCTTCAAGAGTATTGTGGACTCGCCGGTACTGTCATCAGCTGGTTTGAGTGCTATCCCGCTGGCAGAGAGCAGTGGGTAATGATGGAGAATTTCCCTCCTCCCCAAGGCCTTTGTCTTATGGAGTATCTCATGGCTCGATCTTGTCACCAATGCTATTCACAGTATACATGCTGCCCCTGGAGAGCTCATTAGACAATACAGTGTGGGATTTCATTGCTATGCAGATGATACCCAGCTGTATTTGTCTTTTGCCCCGGGAATAGACAATGCCGTGAAAATGATTAACAACTTAACAACTGCCTGGCTGAGATCAATGACTGAATGTTCTCCGCTGACTGCAACTAAACCTGGACAAGGCTGGGGTACCGGTGTTTGAGCTGGGTCACGGTTGTGATGGGAGTGCCTCTGATGTGGTTACAGGATTATTTCTGGGATCCACATCATTGATGGCCTCTCCTAAGGTGCAGGATCTTGGCATTGTTCTGGATAACAGATTGACACTTAAAGCTCAGGTGTCATCTGTAGTCAAAAGTAGTTTTTACCACCTGAGAAACCTTGTCAGGATTAAGCCCCTAGTTCTGCCCGAAGACCTGCTGTCACTGGTGCATGCCTTTATGACTTCAAGGTTGGATTACTGCAATGCTTTATACTTTGGGTCACTGGAGGGACCCTCTGCCAACTGCAGCTAGTGAAGAACCTTGTGGTGAGGTTGCTGACAGGCCTGTCAAGGTCCAGTCATGTGACCCTGGTTCTGTGGGCTCTGCACTGGCTGCTTGTCAGGTGGAGGATCCTCTTCAAGTTGGGCTTGCTCACCTATAGGGCCCTATATGAGATGGGCCCTGGTTATCTGGCTGATCTCCTTACACCTGTCTCCTCGGCCTGTTCCCCTCTGCTCTTTGACCTGGGGCCTCCTTGATGTTCCCAGGGTCAGGCTGAAAACATCCAGTGACCATGCCTTCGGTGTCATCATGCCAACCCTGTAGAACACTTTGCCAGCTACTGTCAGGGAAGCCCCAATGGTCGAGCAGTTCAAAAGAGGGCTAAAGGCCTATCTTTTTCACCTGGCCTTTCCTAATGAGGATGGCTGACCAGGATTAACCCAGAAAATTATTTTAATATGCTGAGATGTATTTTCTGTATTTAAACAGTCTAATTTTATTGTATGTTGTATTGTACTGACCATGCTTTATTGTAAGGCGCTCAGAGCCTGAGGGGATTTGAAGTCAGAGAAACAAAATTTGCCTTGGCTTGCCTCCTATGTGGAATGGTGGTTGAAAGCCTTACTGAAATCTAGGTAGGATGCATCCACTGCTCCCCCCTCATCTAATTCTTTTGTCATCCAGTCAAAGAAATCTATCAGATTTGTTTGACATAACGTCCCCCCCGTGAACCCATGCTGGCTCAGGTCTTGTAGCCCACTGGATTCAAGATATTCCATAATCCTTTCCTTCAGCAGTGATTCCATTAACTTTCCCACCACTGATGTTAGGCTGACTGGTCTATAATTGCCAGCCTCTTCTCTGCCACCACTTTTGTGAAGTGGGATTACATCTGCTCTCCTCCAGTCCTCCAGAACTACTCCTGTTTCCTGTGAGCTGTTAAATAGGACAGTCAGAGGTGCAGTCAGTACATCCCTGAGCTCCTTCAATACCCTTAGATGCACTCCATCTGGCCCCATGACTTTGTTTGCTGTTGTAGAGGCATAGGTCAGGAAGCATAGGGAAACCAGTAGAAGTTATAAAATTCCAGGTAGCATTTTATTATTATCCATAATCAAAAAATAAAAATAAAATTGTACAGGATAGCTCTTCAGACAGGCAGTACAAACAAAGAAAGTCATTCATCTGAGAGTCCCTCTAGAAAGAAAATGCTCTCATATGAGATGGTTTTGCTTGGCAGTTCAAATTCTCCATCCTGTTATTGTAAGTTACATCCCCTGTCTTTCACAAAATGTACTAAAACTTTGTCCTGTTCCTTCCTTGGCCAGCCTGAAGGCAGTTCATCTAGTCTTAACGGGTGCAACAAAATAGAGCACTCTATCTCAGAGACGGTTTCCTGTTGACAATTCTGTTAGCAAACTTGTGGAGGTCAAAATACATCTCAAGGTTAATCCCCTGTGTTCAAGATTGACAACTCCTCTAATAAACACAAATAGCATTCTGCAGTCATTTCAACAATAGAATTATATACATTTGCAAACCAAGGGATTCCAGTTTCACATAAAGATTCACGTATATTTTTTTAACCACAGAGAAGCAAAGGGAGAAAGAAAGAACAGAAACAGCAAGTGAATGAAGGGAGATAACGGGGGAAATTGTGTGACCATCAGAGTGGCCAATTCCTAGGCGCCACAAGAAAAATGTGATTGCACAATCAGACAGACAAGTAGCAGAAATAGGAGAGGACAAAACAGATCTTTGTTTTTAACTCAATCTGCATAGCAAATGGGAAAAGGTCTTATTCAACCCTGTCATATCCACCTTCACATTGGTGAGTCCATTCAGGAGTCTGTCCTCCAAAAAAGGACTAGTCACTGCCTCCAAAGCTTCTGTTACTTTTTTTTTGTGCCCCCCTTCTCCTTCCTCTATGAACATTCAACAAAAGTATTTGTTCAGGATGCCTGCCTTTTCCTGGCCCCCCTCTGCATAGTTCCCCTTCTGTTTTTAACCTTACAGTCCCACCACTGGTCTTCCTCTTTTCACTTATGCATCTAAAAAATGCCTTGTCCCCTTTTGTTACCTCCTGGGCTATTCTCTCTTCAGTTTGTGCCTTTGTGCTCCTTACTGCTTGTTCTACTTCCATCTGTTTCCCCGATACACCTCCCTATCTTCCTCCCTGTGCATCTCCTTATAACTTCTGAATGCTACCTTTTAAGCCTTTACGTTTTCAGCCACCTCTTTTGAGAACCATAACTTTTTACTTTGGCTTTTGCTCACTTGTTTGACACAAAGGTTTACTGCCTTTAATATGCTCCCTTTTAGCTTTGCCCATTGTTCCTCCACCCCACCTAGACCACCCCCCTTTCCAGGTCATCCCTGAGGCATTCAGCCATCTTTATAAAACCTGCCCTCCTGAAGATCAGAACCCTCACCCTTGTATAGTTTGATTCTGCAATTGTCATTATATTGGACCACACCATATGGTGATCACTGGTCCTCAGGTGGCCTCCCACCTTGATGTCTGGAACACTGTCCCTGTTAGTGAATACGGGGTCCGGTATTGCCCCATCATAAGTGGCTTCACTGACTAGTTGCTTGAGGAATGCCCCCTGCAGAGAGTCCATGATGTCCCTGCTTCTAGCTGAAGCCACTGCTGGGAGGCTCCAGTCTAAGGCTCCAGTCTACATCAGCAGGTTGAAGGTTCCTCATCAGCAGCACCTCCCCCTTTTCTGCCATCTTGCAAGTGGTTTCCACCAGTACCTTATCTAATTCCTCCCCCTGTGCTGGAGGTCTGTAGATTGCTCCTCTGTGAATAGCAGCTCCATTTCCCATCTCTAGGGTGACCCACAGTACCTCTGCCTCCTCATGTATTCCCTGTATCTCAATCACTTTTATGCTTCTTTCACATAAAGCTGGTTAAGGGTCATTCAATGGATTTACTCTACTTCTACTTCAGTAAGGCATTTGACTCAGTGCCACACAGAAGGCTGACGAGGAAGCTAGAGGATCTGGGTGCAGCAAAGGGCATAGTTGGATTGGTGGAATGTTCATTGGGAGACAGCAGATGATAGGGGCAAAAGGAGTCAAATCCAAGGAGAGGGAGGTAACCAGTGGAGTGCCACAGAGAGCAGCTCTAGGTTCAGTCCTTTTCAATATGTGCATGAGATTCATAGGAGAAGGAATACAGGGAACGATGTGTCTCTTTGCAGATGACACTAAACTCTGTTGTAGAGTAGATGGCAAGGATGGGGTAATGGAGATGCAGAGGGACCTGCAAAGGCTGGAGAGGTGGTCCATGATTTGGCAGCTCAAAGTCAATGCCAAAAAGTGCAAAGTGATGCACTTGACAACAAACACTCCAGAGTGGAGTATTGGATGGGAGGTGTTAAGCTGGACAGCACTTTTGAAGAAAGTGACCTAGGAGTCATCATAACTGACTCACTTAAACAATCTGGCCAGTGTAACAAGGCCTGCAATAAGGCAAACAAGATGCTGAGATGTATTGGGAAATGATTGGCAGTAGGAGGAAAGAGGTATTACTACCTCACTATAGATCACTGGAAGAGCCACACCTAGAGTACTGTGCCCAGTTCTGGAGAGCTCACCTAAGGAAAGACAAGGACAGGGTTGGAGATAGTACAGTGTAGGATAACCAAAATGATTCAGGATCAGCAAGGCAGATCCTACAAGGATAAGCTTACCTGGGTTAGTAGAAACATAGAAACATAGAGTTGACGGCAGATAAGGACCGCTAGGCCCATCCAGTCTGCCCATTTCTTTTTCTTCCTCATGAATGTGCCATCAGCCTTTGCTTTGTCAATGGCCTATTCATACTCATCTGTATTGCTCCCTTATGCCTATCCCATACATGTTTGAAGCCCTGCACTGTATTCATATCCACCACTTCCTGAGTTAGGTCGTTCCATGCATCCACCACCCTTTCTGTGAAAAAGAACTTCCTCACATTACCCCTTAATCGGCCTCCCTCTAATCTTCATGCTGTGTCCTCTTGTCTTGCTATTTTTCTTATATTGAAACATGTTAGACTCTTTCACCTTGTTAATGCCCTTAAGGTGTTCGAATGTTTCGATCATATCACCTCTCTCTCTCTCCTTTGCTCTAGGGTATACATATTGAGCTCCATTAATCTGTCCTCATATGTTTTCTGATGCAGTCCCTGCACCATTTTGGTTGCCCTTCTCTGGACTGCCTCAAATTGGTTAATGTCCTTGTGAAGGTGTGGCCTCCAGTACTGCACGCAGTACTCCAGATAAGGCCTAACCAGTGTCTTGTAAAGAGGGATTATTACCTCCCTCTTACGACTTCTGATACCCTTACTAATACACCCCGACATCCCCCTAGCCTTACCTACTGCTTTAGTGGTCTGCTTGGATGATTTCAGGTCATTGGTGATGATGATGCCCAAGTGTCTTTCTTCCCTTGTGACTGCCAGCAACTCCCCTCCTAGCCTACAGGTGGTTTCAGAGTTTCTCTTCCCTATGTGCATGATCTTGCACTTCTTTGCATTAAACTCCAGTTGCCACTCTTTCGACCATTTTGCTAGTTTATCCAGATCTCTTCTCATTCTGCCCACCCCATCTGGATCATCTACTCTGTTGCAGATCTTGGTGTCATCTGAAAACAGACAAACCTTACCCTCCAGTCCATCTGCAATGTCACTGATGAAGATATTGAAGAGGACTGGCCCCAGGACTGAACCCTGAGGTACTCCACTTGTGACTTGCATCTCTTCTGACTGTATATCGTTTACCACCACTCTCTGTTTTCTGCCCATCAACCAGTTTGCCACCCAGTTGACCAACTTCAGATCCACTCTGAGCCTACCTAGCTTATTAATCAATCTTCTATGTGGAACAGTATCGAAAGCTTTGCCAAAGTCAAGGTAGGCGACATCAACTGCTCCCCCTTGGTCCACCACTCTGGTTACCCAGTCAAAGAAATCTATGTCATTAGTTTGACAGGACCTTTCTTTTGTAAACCCATGCTGTCTTGGATCCTGTGCTCCTATGGATTCCAGGTGTTGCACTATCTTTTCCTTAAGGAGTGCCTCCATAATCTTGCCCACTACTGAGGTAAGACTGACAGGTCTGTAGTTCCCTGCCTCCTCCCTGCTACGACTCTTGTGGAGTGGGATCACATGAGTCCTTCTCCAGTCTTCTGGAACCACTCCTGTGCTCAGAGCCTCACTAAACAGTTCTGATAATGGCTCTGCTAGTTCCACCCTTAGCTCCTTTAGTACTCTGTGATGTATGCCATCAGGTCCTATTGCTTTGTCCACCCTGAGCTTATTGAAGCTCCTGTAGGACCCTTTCTTTTGTGAAGGGACTAGTGCACACCTCCCTCCCCCCTGTGTCCATGGTGATGAGCTGTGGGCCCTGTCTTACTTTCTCTTCAGTAAATACTAAGCAGAAGTATCTAGTTAGGATAGTTTTTTTTTTTTATATGGGCCTCCTCCTCACATGCCCCCTTATCCCCTTTGATCTTAGCAATACCCTCTCCAGACTTTCTCCTTTCACTAATGTATCTACTGTATAGAAAGTCTTGTCACTTTCTTTTACTGTTTGTGCTAGTGTTTCCTTGGTTTTGGCCTTTGCCTGCCTTACTGCCTTTCCTGCTTCCCTTAGGGAAGTTTGGTATGCCTCCCTGTCTTCATCCCGCTGTTTCCCTTATATTTCCTGAAGGTCAGCCTTTTGGCTCTGACCTTTTCTGCTACTGTTTTTGAGAACCAAAGTGGTTTCCTTCTTCTTTTGGACTTCCTTTTCTCTCTAACACAATGGGATGTTGCTTCAAGTATTGCATCCTTAATGCTTGCCCCACTTTGCCTGTACCCCCTCACCTGTATTTCTTTTTGCCAGGGCTAGCTTAAGTCTGTTGGCCATCTTATCAAAGTCGGCTCCTCTGAAGTCCCATATTTTTGCCTTGGAATGGGATGATTTAGTTCTAGTGGCCAAATTGAACCATACCATGTGATGGTCACTGGTCCCCAGGTGACCTTCTACCTGGAGATCTGTGATCCTTTCCCTGTTAGTCAGTACTAGATCTAGGATAGCCCTGTCTCTTGTGAGTTGTTGTACCAGTTGTTTGAGGCCCTCCCCCTGCAGGGAATCCACCATGTGTCTTGTTCTGGCAGATGTTCCTGCTGATATTGACCAATCTGTATCTGGCATGTTGAAGTCTCCCATTATCAGAACCTCCCCTTTAGCTGTCATGTTTTGTATATCTTCTAACAGTAATGTGTATGTCCTCCCCCTGGTCTGGAGGCCTGTAGACAACCCCAGTTCGTATGGCTGTCCCATTTCCTGTTTCCAGGGTGACCCACAGTTCTTCTGGCTCCTTATGTGTATTCTGAATTTCTGTAGCTTTGATATTTTCATTGACATACAGGGCCACTCCACCTCCCTTTTTGCACCTCGGTCTCTTCTGAACAGTACATAGCCATGTACTGAAGTCTCCCAAATGTGGTTACTGGTAAACCATGTCACGCTAATTGCTACTATGTCCAGTTTAGCCTCTATCATTATTGCCTGCAGGTCTGGGATCTTATTTCCCAGACTGCGAGCATTTGTGTACATGACTTTCCATTGGCCAGATTTCGGTGTGTTAGTTGTTGGGTGAGGTCTGGCATTTCCCCTGTGCGTCGTATGGGGAGACGGACCTTTTTTCTTACCTAGTGATGCAAATGAACTACAAACATGCTGAACTCCTGTTTGACCACTAGCTGAGGGGGGAAGGGTGTTCTTTCCATTCGACCTATGGGGTGCTGCACCCCTCTCCCCATTTGCTAGTTTAAATATTCTGCAAAGACATCAAACTTCTGCCCCAAAGCACTGACTCCCTCCTTAGTCAGATGCAGTCCATCAAATTTAAAGAACTTTCGCTCCCAAAACTGTTGCCAGTTACCTATAAATTTGTGTCCTTTTTCCTGGCACCATCCCTTGAGCCACATGCTTAGCTCCCCTATCTCCTCTTCTCTGACCTTCCGTCCATCTGCTCCCCTCTCCCAGACTGGCAGGATCTCAGAGAAGGAGATGCTGGATGAAATGGATGTTAGTTTGTCTCCCAGCCTGGTCAGGTGTTCTTTGGTCTCCACAACTGACCGGCTGGCGAGATCATCAGTCTCTATGTGTACCAGGACATCAATGTTTTCTCCTGCTTCCTGAACGATTTTAGCAATGTGGTCAGTGTCTCTCCATGCTGATGTACCTGGGAGACATCTGACCATTACCCTGGCTGGAGATAGGTATCAACTCCTGAATCATGGAGTCTCCTATGATCAGAAGTTTTGGGATTTCCTTTTGCTTTTTTTGTTTTAGTTCCTGTTTTGGGCTAGTTTTGTTGTGCTAGCTCCTGTGCTGCAATGTCCTGCTCTGCAGTGTCCTCTGCCCCTTAGTTTGATTTCAGAGATAGAGGCAGGTACCTGTTTGTAGTTTTTATATGGTTTGTGGAGGTAATATGTTGGAGAGCACCGAGTGATGGGACACCCGATTTGCCCCTCCTAACCACCTGCCAACCTCCCAGACCAACTAACCTCTGCAGTTGTGGTTCTTCTGTTGGATGTTGGGGAAATGGCGCACGGTTCTTATAATATATTTCCTCTTGAATATGCAATTTGAGGTGCACAATCTCTGCCCATGCTGCCTGGAGCTGAGTCCTTAGATCTCCAATGGCCCAGCATGTAGGACAGTGTCCTAAATCCTGTAAAACTGCCCTTCTGAAAAGTGTTTTGCAGTACCTGCAGTTCATGATATCCATTCCAGATAAGTTACTGGGCTTATAACCTGGTCAGAGTAATTAGAAGGAAGAAAATGAAAGCAAAAGTTTGATTTTGTGTTTTGTTTGTTTGTTTGTTTTTGCATAACTTGTTATAGCAAGTTAAATTACTAGTGCCCCATAAATGAGGTCACAGTGTGAATACCCCTCTGATCTGTCCCTTCCTGCTTTGCCACAGGAAATGTCACGACTGTGCTACCCTCTAAAAGGAGAGTAGTGTGGGGTGGTTGGGGATGGGGATGGGTGGCTGGGCCCTTCTCCTGCCGAAAAAGAAGAACCACTGATGAAAGAAGCAAGGAGGTAAGAGCAGAAACAATCAGCCAGCAACAAATGTAGTAGCCCTGAAAGCTTATCCTAATGATAGATAAAACTGTAAAACAAGTAAAGCACCACCTGTAATAATTTCACAGAAGATATACCCTTTACTTTTGATGCCTTTCCAGTCTGGCTTCAGGAAGGGGCACTCTACAACATCTGCATTGTTGAAATTTAATGATCTTGTGTGTTCCTCCCTGGATGCCAGACTGGAAACTGCAGTCATTTTTGTGGATTTGTCCAAGGCCTTCCACCTGGTGGACCACTCCCTATTGCTTGATGATTGAGAGGCCTGGGTATAACAGAAGGATCATGGAACTGGATGAAGTCATACTTAACAGGGTGTACCCAGAGGGTATTGGCTATGCAAAGTCTTTCAGAAAACTTGAGATCTAAATCGCAGGGTACCCCAGGGGTCTGTCCTTTGACCCCTTTTGTTTTTGCTATTTACAAATGAATTACCACAAGTAGTGACATTTACTGGATTTACTGGATGAAGTAGGACAAAAGAAGGCTCAAGGCCCATCTAGATTGTCCTCCCTCAATAGTGGGACATTTGGCTAAATATTATTATTATTATTATTAGGCCAATAACCAGAGATCAAGCCTAGTTTTGAAAATCTCAGTTAGCTGAATCTACAACTGTGGGTGGTAAAGAATTCCAAGATTTTGCTGCCCTTATATTGAAAAAGTTATCATATTTTTTGTTATTGGCCCAGTCTACTTTTAGTTGATTAGAGTGTAATCTTCCTACAATTCTTTTTCTGCAAATTCCAATCCACATATATTAAGTAACTTAGGATTGAGAACCAATTTATACATTAGAAGTAGAATGACATGAATCTAAATTGGTTGTCTCCCAAGTTAAACAAGCTACTCAGTGATGTCGCTGCTCTAAACCTCACTCAACTTATACTTGAGCCCACATGCCCTAATCCCAAAATACAAAATCACACCCTGCTTGACTGGGCACTCAGAACCCACCCGCACCACATCATTAAATCTGGTCTCCTCTCCAATGCCCTTAGTGACCACAACCCCATTTCATTGTACGTAAGGTTCATCACCCCAAACCTCCCCCTAAAATCATACAGCTCTGGTCCTTTAAATCTTTAGACCTTACTCCAATCAGCTCTGCACTCGCTTCCACTGACTGGGCCCCCCCCTCTCCACTGCCATTTCTGTTGACCAAGCACTTGACTATTTTAAGGATAAATTCATTGCCACCTGGAATGTCTTTGCTCCTTTCAGACGGACCAGAGTCCGTGGGCTTCACCTCCCCTGGATCACCTCTGAACTACTGGCCTGCTTCAGGGAGCGTGATCAGGCCTGGAGAAAACACAAATCTACTAAACATCCAAACAACTATGCTAAGTACAGAATGCTACGCAATTCATGTGCTAAAGCTACTAGACTGGCTAAGTCTGATTATTTAAACTCCTCATTCCTGACTAACACTAACTCTCCATCTGAATTCTGGAGGGTAGTTCATGCTCTGTTCTCTCCCCCGTATCACCTTCCCCCCCCTCCAATTCTCAAAATAAATAACTTCCTAGTTTCTGACCCTGGCTCCATAGCCAATGAATTTAATGCCTACTACACCTCATGCGCCACGTCTCTTCTAAATTCCCTGTCCCCGTTGCCACCTACTAACTTCAGCCCTTCGCCTCAGCCAGTGCCTACCCCTTCCCCGTTTTCCTTTTCTACTATCTCCCCTGATGAAGCTCTTAATGCTGTCCTGTCCCTCAACCCCTCTAAGGGCTCCTCACCAGATGAGCTCGATCCTAAACTTCTCTATCTTTCTGCTCCTGCAATTATTTATCCTGTCTCCTTAATCCTTAACCTGTCCTTTATTTCTGCCCAAGTACCCTCATCCTGGAAACATGCTGTAGTCCTTCCTTTCCCCAAGGGTGGTGACACATCTACTCCTGGCAACTATCGTCCCATTTCCCTCCTTCCTACCCTTGCCAAACTTCAAGAACATTTAGTTCTCTCTCAACTATCACCATTCCTCTCTGATTCCTCCTTCTTCACCCCCTTCCAATCTGGTTTTCGGAAGAACCACTCAACCACCACCTCCCCCCTCAGGCTTACTGATTCCATCCATTCAGGGATGGATGACAGCCTGATTACCTCGTCCATCTTTGTTGACCTAGCCAAAGCTTTCAACACTGTTTCCCGTCCCCTGGTTCTTGATTCACTGTTCTCAGCCGGCCTTGCTCCATCAGCCACCAACTGGTTTAAATCCTACCTCATTGGCAGGACCCAGTCGGTGAGAATCCTTGATTCCATCTCCCCTCCCCTCCACTCCCCATCAACACTGGTGTCCCTCAGGGCTCAGTGCTTGGTCCCCTATTCTTCTCCATTTTCCTTAATGATCTTCCCACAGCCTGCTCATCCTCGTCTATCCACATGTACGCTGATGATACTGTTTTGTACAGTTCCAGCAAAAACCCTGCTGCCGTGCAAACCAGCTTACAGCATGACTTCAACCAAGTTCAGCTCTGGTTTGCTTCTTACCAGCTTTTCTGAATGCCAAGAAGACAGTCTCAATGACCTTTGGCACCAGGCAGAGACTTTCTAGGCTCCCGGCCCTACCCACCTTCCACACCCTGGATGGGACTATCTTGGAGGACACCTCCTCATTTCGATATCTGGGAGTTTGGCTGGACCAGCACCTCAACTTCTCTGTGCATATCGATGCTGTCCTGAAGAAACTGCGTGCCCAAGCTTGGTGCTCTGTACAGGAATCATAGTTACATCCTGCTGACTGCGAGGCACGAAATTGTCCAAAAGATGATACTCCCCATCTTTGACTACTGCGATGTAGTCTATAGTGATGCTCCCAAATCTTCCCTGACCAAGTTAGACACTCTCTTTAACTCCTTCTGCCGCTTTGCTATCGACTCCCCTTCCTGCTGCCACCACTGTGAACTCTATCGCTCTCTAACCTTCCTTCCACTATCTCACAGATGCATCTCTCACTGTGCCAAACTAACCTCCAAATTCTGGTTCAGGGGCTTCCCTCCTATCTCTCATCCTCTCTGTCCACTCCACCTCCCCCCATCCACTCTCTCAGATCAAATGATGCCTGCACCTTGATGGTCCCTCACCTCTCCACCCTCATTGGTCAGGCTGGTTTCGCCCATCATTTCCCTAAAATCTGGAATTCCCTCCCCCCTGAAATACGACACTCCTCCTCCAACTACTCCCTTACCTCTGCCCTACACACTTACCTTTCTCTCAGCTGTTCCTGCTTTAACCCACCTTAATACCTGTCCCTAGTTTCTGCCTTCCTGCCATGACCCCCCCCCAGCAGGGTTCTCAACATCCTGAAGGGGGAAATCAGGAAATGGCTACCCCTTCTTCCTCATATTCAGTTCTTGCCTCTACCTCCTCTCTTCTCCACCTGTCCTTCTGGGTTACCAGTGTGCACAACCTAACCCCATCCTTTTTACTCCAACAGCACTTGCATACTACTTCGAGCCTGCTCCTGGTACACTCCAGCGCTATAAATGGTTCTACAGGTTTTGTGCATTCATATGTTCTTTTGTATGATTTTGGACATGTGTTGTAATTTACACAATGTTCCTCTACTGTTTATTGTACAATACCTTGTGTTCCAACTGTTGCACAATCTTACAATGTTCTATTGTTTGTATTACCCACATACTATTGTAACTGATCATCCTTCACAACCCTATGTAACCCCCTTCCCCCAGGTCGCACTGTGAGATACATAGATACATAGACAGTGTTGGCAGATAAGGGCCTATGGCCCACCCAGTCTGCCCATTTGAGCTTGTAAGTTCAGTTTATGTTTTCTTAGAAGTCTGTTGCCCCTTACCCCGACCTCCAGAATTCCTTTATGTCTATCCCATGCATTCTTAAATCCTGTGATTGTTTCAGCCCCCACCACTTCCTCTGGCAGGGTGTTCCACTTGTCCACCACCCATTCTGTGAAGAAATTCTTCCTCACGTTTCCTCTGAATCGTCCTCCCTCCAACTTCATCCCATGCCCTCTAGTCCTGGAACATCTTTTTGCTTAAAAATAGTGTATTCCTGCACCCTGTTCCTCCTGTAAGATACTTTTATGTCTCTATCATATCCCCTCTCTCCCTCCTCTCCTCCAGGGAGTACATATTCAGTTCCTTCAACCTGTCCTCATAGGACTTGTGATGCAATCCATGTACCATCTTTGTTGCCCTCCTCCGAACCTTCTCTACCCTGTCTATGTCCTTACATAGGTAAGGTCTCCAGAACTGTACACTGTACTCCAGGTGGGGCCTCACTAGTGTCTTGTATAGTGGAATTATGACCTCCCTTTTCCTGCTGGTGATGCCCCTGCCTATGCATCCCAGCATCCTATTTGCTTTACCTGCTGCCTTGTCACACTGTTTCCCTATCTTGAGGTCATCAGAGATGATAACCCCAAGATCCCTTTCCTACTTGGTGCATGCTATATCCTCACCCCCCAACTGATATATTGTGCCAGGGTTTTTGTGCCCCATATGCATTATCTTGCACTTCTTTGTATTGAAATTGTTGTTTAGCGTGCCCTCCTGGTGAAACATTTCAATAAATAAATAGTGCAGCATTCAGCCTTAAGACTGTATGCTGATGATACAACTATAGTTGCTTCTGGGACTAATTTAATAGAATTACAAAATAAACTTCAGGACGATTTTGATAAGATAAGGGAGTGGTTCGACAGGTCAAGGCTGAGGATGAATGTAAAAAAGACAAAACTTACATTTTACATCAAGAAGGACTACATCTCAAATCTGTATTCTAACAGATTAAAAGGAAAACACTGAGCAGGTTAGTAAATATAATTATCTGGGAGTAACTTTTGATGAGCATTTAAGTTTCGCTGATCATATTACAGCACTTGTAGAGAAAACAAATAAGAAAATAGGAGCTCTTAGATGAGCCACAAAATGTGTGAATATGTCAGCTAGAAAGAACATAGCTGAACAACAGTTAATGCATACACTGGAATATGGAAATGTAGTTTATTGCACAACAAACAAATATTTGCTGAGCAAATCGGATAGGGTACGTTACAGAATTGCTAGATTTGTATTGAGGTGTAACTTCAATACACATCACTGTACCATGTTAGCTAGGTTAAATTGGCAAACATTGACAGTAAGAAGTACTAAAACATGGCTAAAACTTCTTCATAAGTATTTAACATTTAACCCAGTTAATTATATCACATGTACAGTATTTGGCAGAGATAGTAATACTGTTCTTGAGTTTAAGAGATCAGTTCATGTAAATAAAATTTACCACCCTAAAACAAATACAAAATACGAAGATGAAACTTTGAGACTTCAAGCAACATTATTATGGAACAACCTGCCGTTTACAGTTCACACATTGTCCTCACATCAAGCTTTTACAAATGCCTTGGATGAATGTTTCCACTCGTATGTAAATGTATATAGATGGAATAATTATTATTGTACTGTCTTTAAACTTTGTTATATGAGAATCAGATTGTATGTCATATCTGTTTTCAAGGATTTTATGTATTTTAGAGTAACTGATAGGGCTTAAAACACAGGATTGTCTTGTATACAGGGTGTAACAACCCTTATGACATGTATTTCCTGTATAAAAATACAATTTTTATCTGTCTGTCAGTCTGTCTGTCTATCTATCTATCTATCTATCTATCCATCTATCTATCTAAGCTTAGGGCACTGAACATGCAAATGCTCAAGGCCAGATGAGAGAGGGGGATGTGATAGAGACATTCGAATTCCTGAAAGGAATGAACAAGGTGAACTGTGAGGAACTATTCAACAAGAGTAATGAATCTAGAATACGAGGTCACTTGTAGAAGTTGTGTTTGTGTGTGTGTGTGTGTGTGTGTGTGTGTGTGTGTGCACTGGGGGGGGGAGGTTCAGGAGAACAATGAAAAAGTTTTATTTTACAGAAAAAGTGGCTGAGCCATGGAACAGTCCGCCAGTGGAGGTAGTGGGTGCCTAAACCATTAATGGTTTTAAACATGGTTAGGATAGAGTTAAGGGCTGAGTAGTTATTCAGAGGAATAGTAGTAAAACAGGGAGCAAGGAGGTGAATAGTGTAAACAAAGACCCCATATTGACAAAAGGTCTCAGGTATGATGGGGTGCTATGGGCAGAATAGGTGGACCATTGTTCTTTTTCTGCCATCATTGTCTGTGTTTCTGTTTCTAAATCCTCCAGAATTCAAATTCTTTTCGGCTGTCCTCAGTCAGGAATCAAACTTCTTCCTCAATGCATGGATCTTTCTTGAATACCAAGTTGAGTACCCCCACTCTCTAGTTCCAAGGGAGAAATACTAAAAATGAATAAAAACAAGAAATCCTTTTCACGGTAGAAGTGTGCTTAGTTAAAAAAAAACATACAAAGCATGTTTGACAAGACAGAGATGACATACTGATTAGTAAATAAAGATTCACCTATGAGTTGAGAAGTCAGAGCGCAGTCTCCCTCTCTCTCTGGTCCTCATACTGCAGCTAACCCAGTCACCATTTTCCAAAAACCAAGGAAATAAAAACAGTTCGGATAATCTTATGTACAGTAGCATTCACTGCAGTGAGCAAAACAGAAATAGAGAAGAAACAGTGAAAAGTGATGGACAGAAAAAGACCTTAACAATAGTATAGACCGCTGAGTCCTAACAATGTATAGAGGCTATATTCAACAAATGAACATTTCTAGTTCTGTTCAGACTTAAGCTATTGCCAGTAATGAGAGCCAGATCATTAAATCACATTGAGCAATGTTAAAATCAGAGGCAGTCTTATCTAAAGTTATAAATGTAGACACACCCAGGGTTTCCTTTAGAAAAGCTAAAAATCTGAGACATTTTACAAACCAGAAGTTATTCCTTTTCTAATGAAAAATGCAGTTTCTTGACTTACTACAAGATGCAGAGGTTTCTCTACTTGTGGAAAACTAATGTTTGCAAATTAAGTATGAAAAATCAATACTTCCTTCATCTGAAATTTGATAGAAAGGTTGAAATCAGACCATTTGGAACATGCCATACTAGCTGTCATTTATGTTATTTGGGGTAGTTGTAAGATTTGTTTCTGTATTGCTCCAAGTTGTCAATGGGAATATTTACAAGTGTCAGTTATGTGCCCTGACTTGGGATCACTGACGCAGCTATAGCTTTTTTTATTAAAATATTTTATTGAATTTTGTTACTCACAAACATGTAAAACACAATACTTACAATACATAAATAATACAAGGGGTCGTTGATGTCAAATATTTGTAAGGCTATGCCTGTGGCTCAATGGAGTGGAGCAAATAATCATGCCCCCTGTCAGGCCCTGTTGCTCTTCTGAACATTTTCTCGTTGCAGCAGGAGGCTCTGTCACCCCTTTTCTTCCCGTGCTCTAGCCCTGCTTGTTTTGCTGCCACCTCTGCTTATCTTTGTCTCCATTGTTGGGTTTGTGCTGTCTTTCTTTGGTGTTCTGCTCATCCCACTGTTCTCTCTGCCTCCAGCTGCTGTTACCACTTTCCCTGCCTTCTGTTTCCTCGCTCCCCCCTTGCCGCCAGCTCCCCAACTGTTCCTGTCTTTGCTCCTCCATTTCACTCCGGTCCCATCTGTTCCCTTTCTTCATTCCTGGTTTGCTGTCCCCTGCTTGTCTCCCTTCTCTCCTGGCTTCCCCAGCTCATTTCTTACCCCCCCCCACTTCCTTGCTCTGTTTTCTGTCCCACCACTTTCCTTTTGTCCTGTCCTCATCCATTGTGGGTCCCTCTTCACTATTTGTCCCTGCTGGGATGCCATTCTTTTCCTGCCGGTGATGCATTCCTCTCCCATGACTGCTTCGGGAGCAGCAGAAGTCTCCCGCTAGCTGAGCAGCCAGGTCTCCTGCTCTGACCCGTATCTTGCTTCTGCTCCTGTGTTGTCCATCTTGTTGCCTTCCCCGCTCGGGTACCTTCGTTTGCCCCTTAGTGGTTTGTGGCTTCACATCACCTTCGTACCACCTAGCTGGCTCTTCCAGGACTACCGTGCTACACTGGCTGTTTTCCTTATTTGTACACTGCCTCTGTGTGCCTCCATTGCTGGCTCCTCTCCTTGGATTTCCTCAACTGCCCTGCTTGCTTATCGGCTGGGGTCTCTGGTCAGCTTGCTATCCGTGCCTCTTTTGGGGTTTTTCTGCCCTACCATTTACCCTTACCATTTACACATTTCTTAGCCTAGTCCTATATCCAGGCCCATCAGCATGTATTTGCCTCCACTCCTCATCAGCCAGCTATAGCTTCTGGTGTTACCTCAATTTGATTTATCTCACACTTCATTCCACTGCTTGGTGTCCTGGTGCCTAGTTTGTGGCTTCTATGTTTTTCCCACGGTGGGGGACTATGTTGTTGCAGTGGGCATCATGGCTCCTGGCATTGAAAGCAGCTTTATTCTTTCCATATATTAACTAGTGCTGGCTCACCCTGTGTTCTAATACTGCTGCATACCAGCCTTCCTGTCTTTCTCACAATCAGCATATCAAATCCATCATTCTTGAACCTCATCTCTTCACATACCAACTTTGCTGCTTCTCCTACCCCACTGTCGGCTGCAGGCTTTGCCTTGCAATTCCATCTCTCCTACTCTTATAGTTCATTCACTTCTAATTTTGGCTTGTTAATGGACCTGAGTGGCATGCACTCCTTTGGTTATTACTTGCTATCTACCTTGTCTGTGTGATGCTTTCACAGCTGGTTCTGATTACTCTATGATTTTTGTAAAATAAAAATATAGTGTGATTGTCTGTCATAAGAAATGCTGTACTCCTGGATGACCCCCCAGGTTTCACTTCAAAGGACAGGATATATGTTAAACAGCAGATCTCTGCAATGCAATTAACTTGTCAGTTTGTTTTGAAAGCTAGGAAGTGGAATATCCATTTTATGATGTCCTTAGGAATCCCAGTTAAATTGCACTTGGTGTCACAAAGCACATTTTACCTCAGTGAGATCTGGCAGTTAGTCATAAAAAGTCATTTGATGTGTTTGAGAAAGGAAATTGCTCATGGATCAAAGGGACTGATAAATCACAGTCTTAAGTAAGAGTGTCATCATTTGGAAAATGAGTTTTGCTGAAATCACATAATTTAATACCTCTTGATGGGACTTCCTGTTTTGTATATATGTATATATATATATATATATATATATCCTGAAAAGGAGGAGCTAGATGTTGACATCAGGGAGAAGGCAGGTTCAAGACAGTGTTTTAATTATGCTGTGACTGACCTTTAAGAGATATACATGTTTGGACTCTGAAAAAGCAACATCAGGCACTGTTAGAAGGTATATATTAGAAAGACAAGTCTAAGTGTACTGTGGTAGGAGATTTTCTTTGTTTTTATAACCTTGTTTTTTTAAGTAATTGTATGGTTTTGTGATATATTATTCTGTATTTACATTTTACATATTTTTTATCTATTTTAAGTAAACCTCTATTTTAAGAGACTACTTGGTGTGCCTTTGAAATTCTTTCTTTGCAAGTGAAGCATATTTGGTTAAAGCTGACACTGTGCATAAGCTTACAGGTAATACCAAACTGGGAAAGGTAAGAGTTTATTCTGAGGTCTTTCATAGAGTTTTTAAGGGTTCATTTTGTACACCTGGTTAGGTGCCCATAGGTGAAAGATATCTGGCCCCCCCAAAGTGCAGAATTATCTGTGCTTATACATTGGGTATGCTAGCAAGAGGTTCACAGTTTGAATTCCTCCAGAACTTGAGACCAAAGGTTGATTCGAACCCACAAAACAGACTGGAGGGTTACTCTGTTTCTGTTCACAATACTGCACTTGGAGGTTGACACTGTGGGAGCAGAGGGCCTGACCTGCTGAGTGGGGTTGTGACAGATTGGTTGCCAGCGGTGTGGATAAGTTTGGTATTACAAGCTTTATTGTTCAGTGTGTCAGCTTGAGACTGTCAGCTCACTTGCAAAAAAAAAAGGAAAAGGCAGTGATTTATTTTTTAAAAGGAAACAGAACTATATCACTTGGCTTACAGTCAAGTTCCTACCTGTTTTATTTATTTTTTTCTAAAGTGCAAGTCAGAGTAGCTGTAGTTAGGGAGGAAGATGGTTTCCAACTACAGCGGGCACACTGTAGACTACTTTAAGTAGTTGTTCAGGGACAGAGGTGTCCCGTTCAAGGTGAAAGCCACCAAGCAGAACCTCGTGGATGCCCTGATGGTAGCAGATACCCAGAGCATCGAGTCACAGACAATGACTGCAAGGGACTGAGCCTTAAGTGTGGAAGGGCTAGCAGCCAGTGCAGTGTCCAGATCCAGTGAGAATGACAGCAGGGCCAGTGCCAGTGAAGGGCCACAGCAACAGGGAAAGGTCACCAGTATTCTGCAGCCAGATGTACTCATGCTGCAGATTGAGTTGCGCTGAATGGAGCTGCAAATCCAGGAGAAGAGAGAGCGAGAACAGCGAGATGTGGAAGGAGAGAGACGAAAGGCAGAGCGGGAACAGTGGGAGGCTGAGCGTGAGGAGCATGAGTGCCAGCGAGCTGCAGAGGAAAAGAGGGACCATGAACAGTGGGAGGCAGACCATGAGGAGTGTGAGCGTCAGAGGTGACATGAACTGGAGATGCTACAACTCTGACCACCAGCACCAGAGCAGGTAAGTGGCTTGGGTTTAACTGGGACTACAGGACTGGGTTACAAATTGAATTCCGAATTAACAGCTGAATTTAAAGAGAGGGGAGGATATGGATGCCTTTTTAAATTCTTTTGAAAAAGTTTGTATTCAGGCTAAAATTCCTAGAGAGTCCTGGAGCTTCCAGCTATCCCCGCTACTTATGGGAAAGCTTGGGATGCATTGGGTCAAATGGACAATGAAGGCAGTAATGATTACAGCAAACTTAAAGCAGCACTGTTAAAGAAATTTGAATTAACTGCTGAATCACACAGAGCTACATTCTGTAAGCTCAGGAGAAGCCCTGATATGAGCTACGAGGAGCTAGCCACGAAACAACGTCAGTTTTTAAAATGTTGGTGGGAAGGAATTGAAGTGAACTCTGTTGATAAAATTGAAAATGTGATTTTGTTTTTCTGGGCATCCCCAGCAGAGCTGAAAATCTGGCTGGAGGACCGAGATCCCAAAACAGTGCAAGAGGCTACTGAACTCTCGGACAGCTATGCCAAGAGCAGACCTGCTCTGAGAGCGAATGGGGAGGGTCTGGCAGCACAGAAAGGGAAAAACGCACCTTCAGGGCAGCTAAAACGCTCACTGCCTCCACCAGATCCAGTTAGCCCCAGGTTTCAGAGAAAAGATTTCTCTGAGAAAAGAAATGAATGTTAGTTGTGTAAAGGAACTGGGCATATTGCCAGACAGTGTCCCAAAAAGGTGAGCAATACACACAGGGGCCAGGAAAGAAGTGGGTTGTTTGTGTGTCCCTGGAAGCATGCCTGTGTATGTGAGGGAACACATGCACCCAGTCACGGTGAATGGTGTACAGACGCAAGGGTTAAGGGACACAGGGGCATCTCTGACATTGGTAAAGGGGGATCTAGTATAGCCTGGTCAGCTTATACCCAATAAATACATCACTGTACAGGACTTTACTGGTGAGGAAAAAACATTGCCCCTCACTAGTGTTCTCCTAGACTGGGGTGAAACAGGGGGAATTGTGCAACAGGTGGCTGTAGCCAAAACCTTAGCAGTGGACGTCATCCTTGGCAACAATCTCCAACAGGGGATGGTATGTGCAGTTACCCATAGCCAAGCGGCAAGGGAAAATTGTAGTTCCCTGAACCCCACAGAAGCCATTGTGGAAACCACTGGGAGGCTGGTTCCCAGCCTGTGTCTCCTGATGTGGAGATTAATGAAAAGGGGTTAGAAATTTCTCCAGTAGCAGTTAACCACACAGCTACAGAAGGTTACTCCAAAGAGGGAGGGGTGACCCATTGTCAGAGGGTTAGGATTGACAGTGATCCAGAGTGCCCTGATGCTAGTGCTAGGGACCCTAGTTTAGAGACAGAAGGGAACCTGTCCCATGCCTTGGGAATGTGTAAGGAGTTTGCAGCTGCTCAGAGAAGTGACCCTAGTCTAGAGAAGCTGAGGGCTTGGGCAGACTCTGACGGGGCACAGGGAGGTGATGGTAAACAAGGTTTATTGGGAAAATGGACTGATGTATACTCAGGCTGTGCAGACAGAGGGAGGGGTGCTAGGCAGGCAGCTTGTTGTTCCCCAGGTGTATCATGAGCAGTTGCTCAAGATTGCACATGATATTCCCTTGTCTGGTCATCTGGGAATCACACGCACTACACAGCGGTTGGTCCAGAATTTCTATTGGCCTAACTTCACCCAGCAGGTGAAGGAGTATTTCAGGTCTTGTCACCAGTGCCAAGAAATAGGGAAGGCGGGCAAGAAAATCCAAGCTGTCCTGATTCCATTGCCCATAGTGAAGAAGCCATTCCAGAGGGTGGGAATGGATATTGTGGGGCCTTTAAATAGCCCAAGCTCCTCAGGGAAGAGATTCATCCTGACTGTGGTGGATTATGCCACCCAATACCCAGAGGCAGTCACCCTATCCTCACTGATGACAGACAAAGTGGCAGATGCCTTACTTGGGATTTTCTTCCGTGTTGGGTTTCCACAGGAGGTTATCACCGATCGAGGGGGTTCCTTCTTGTCGGACCTGATGAAATGTTTGTGGGAGAAGTGTGGGGTGGTGCAGAGATGCACAACACCATATCACCCACAAGCCAATGGGCTTGTGGAAAGATTCAATGATATCCTGAAGTCAATGCTCCGGGCATTTGCTGAACAGCATGGGAGGGACTGGGAGAAATACCTTCCTGTTGTTTGTATACAGGGAGGTGCCCCAAGAGTCAACAGGATTTTCACCCTTCAAACTCTTATATGGACGCTGGTACATGGGCCCCTAGACTTGATCTGGGAGGACTGGGAAGGCAAGCACGCCACTCAGGGAACTCCCATAGTGGATTACATCCTTAGGTGTAGGGAAAGGCTGAAGGAGCTTATAGGGACAGCCTAGAGCAACCTGGCAGCTGCCCAACAGAAACAAAAAGTGTGGTACGACTGCAGAGCCAGAGCTCACTCATACATGGTGGGTCAGGAAGTCATGGTCCTTATTCCAGTCTGGAAAGATAAGCAGCAGGCTGAGTGAGCAGGACCGTACAAAGTATTTAGGAAGGTAAATGACGTGAACTATATTATACAGTTACCTGACAGGAGACAGACAGAAAGGATGTACCATGTCAACATGATGAAGCCATATGCAAATAGGGCTGACATGGTGTTTGCAGTGTGTAGTCCTGGGGAGGGGATGGATGAAGGAGACCCCCTTCTAGACTTGCTGGAAGAAAGTAAGCAGGAGTCCTCTGTGGAGGCAGTTAAATTGTCTCCCCAGCTGACCCAAGACAAGATCCAGGAAGTAAGGGAGGTTTTAGCAAACTTTGCCCCATTGTTTAGCACCAAGCTTGGACTAACCCCCTTAGCGAAGCGCAATGTGGAGACAGGGACACAGACACCCATACGGCAGACAGCATATTGGGTGTCAGAGGCTGTCCAAAAGTACATTAGGAGGGAAGTGGAGGAGATGCTGGATTTAGGGGAAATCCAGAGATCCCACAGCTCCTGGGCCTCACCCATAGTCCTTGTGCCCAAGCCAGATGGCTCTACTCATTTCTGTGTAGACTATCGTGGACTGAATGCAGTCACGAAGTCAGACGCCCATCCGATGTCCCGGACGGATGAACTCCAGGACATATTTGAAGGGCAACCTACCTTACAACCATTGACCTGACCAAGGGGTATTGGCAGGTACAGTTGATGGACAGAGTTAGGGAGAGGTTGGCCTTCATCACTCCAATAGGCTTATTTGAGTTTAAAGTAATACCTTTTGAATGAAGAACGCCCTGGCCACTTTCCAAAGGTTTGTGAACCAGGTGTTAAACGGTGCTGAGGAGTGCGCCGTGGCATAAATGGATGACACTGCCATCTTTAGCACCAGCTGGGAGGAACACCTATCCCACCTTAGGGAAGTGCTGGGAAGGATACAGAGGGCTGGGATCACTGTCAAAACAGAGAAGTGCCAGGTGGCCATGGGAGAAGTGGCATACCTCGGGCATGTGGTAGGCTGAGGACAGCTCTGTCCTAACCAAATAAAAATCGAAGTAATCCAGGTGTGACTCAGACCAGAAACACAGAAGCAGGTCAGGAGTTTTCTTGGGACAGCAGGGTACTATAGAAAATTTGTACCCAATTACAATGCCCTGACTGCTCCCCTATCTGACCTGGTAAAGAAAAGGATGCCAAAGAAAATTACCTGGGGACCAGCCTGTGAAGAAGCCTTTAACAGTTGAAGGAGGCACTGTGCAGTGCTCCTGTTTTGACAAGTTCTGACTACAGCAGACCCTTTATAGTTCAGACTGATGCCTCAGATGTGGGTATTGGGGCAGTACTAAGTCAGACATGAAACCAAGGGAAAGATCACCTGGTAGTGCACCTGAGTAAAAAGTTACTTCCCAGGGAGAAGACATACTCTATCATGGAAAAGGAGTGTCTTGCCATAGTGTGGGCCCTAAAGAAGTTGGAGCCATACTTGTATGGGCAGCATTTTGTGGTACAAACTGACCACAACCCCCTGGTTTGGCTGATGCAAATGAGGAAGAATAATGGTAGATTGTTAAGATGGAGTCTTGCTTTGCAATGGTATGACATGACTATTCTACATAGGGCTGGAGCGAAAAATGAGAACTCAGATGGGTTGTCTCGTGTCCATGAGGAGTGAACTGATTTGGGAAGCTCATCCCCTGCAGGGGATAGAGCCCCCAAATTCAGTCTAGGTAGGGATGATTGTGACGCTTGGACAGCTGGTTCTGATTACTCTATGATTTTTGTAAAATAAAAATATAGTGTGATTGTCTGTCATGAGAAATGATGTACTCCTGGATGACCCCCCCAGGTTTCACTTCAAAGGACAGGATATATGTTAAACAGCAGATCTCTGCAATGCAATTAACTTCTCAGTTTGTTTTGAAAGCTAGGAAGTGGAATATCCATTTTATGACGTCCTCAGGAAGCCCAGTTAAATTACACCTGGTGTCACAAAGCACATTTTACCTCAGTGAGATCTGGCAGTTAGTCATAAAAAGTTCTTTGATGTGTTTGAGAAAGGAAACTGCTCATGGATCAAAAGGACTGATAAATCACAGTCTTAATTAAGAGTGTCATCATTTGGAAAATGAGTTTTGCTGAAATCACAGAATTTAATACCTCTTGATGGGACTTCCTGATATATATATATATATATTGTATATGTATGATATATATATATATATATATATATATATATATATATATTATATATTTATATATCCTGAAAAGGAGGAGCTAGATGATGACATCAGGAGAAGGCAGGTTCAAGATAGTGTTTTAATTATGCTGTGACTGACCTTTAAGAGATATACATGTTTGGACTCTGAAAAAGCAACATCATGCACTGCTAGAAGGTATATATTAGAAAGACAAGTCTAAGTGTACTGTGGTAGGAGATTTTGTTTGTTTCTATAACCTTGTTTTTTCAAGTGATTGTATGGTTTTGTGATATATTGTTCTGTATTTACATTTTACATATTTTTTATCTATTTTAAGTAAACCTCTATTTTAAGAGACTACTTGGTGTGCCTTTGAAATTCTTTCTTTGACAAGTGAAGCATATTTGGTTAAAGCTGACACTGTGCATAAGCTTACAGGTAATACCAAACTGGGAAAGGTAAGAATTTATTCTGAGGTCTTTCATAGAGTTTTTAAGGGTTCATTTTGTACACCTGGTTAGGTGCCCGTAGGCAAAAGATATCTGGCCCCCCCAAAGTGCAGAATTATCTGTGCCTGTACATTGGGTATGCTAGCAAGAGGTTCACAGTTTGAATCCCTCCAGAACTTGAGACCAAAGGTTGATTCAAACCCACAAAACAGACAGGAGGGTTACCTTGCTTCTGTTCCTGTTCACAATACTGCACTCAGAGGTTGGCACTGTGGGTGCAGAGGGCTTGACCTGCTGAGTGGGGTTGTGATAGTCTGGACCTCTTCTGGGTCCCCACTACTTCATCCGACCTCCTTGAAGGTCATCATCATATCTGAATATCCAAGCTTGACTCATGTGTGGGTCGCATGCTACATCTCGACTTCCTTCTCTCCACTTCGGAGACATACCATCCTCATCCCTTATTCCTGACTCAGGGCTAGCCTGCAGTCGATGGTCTCACTCTGCACCCATGAAGTCCACGTCAAGCATGTGAAACTTAGGGCAGGGTCCTTTTCATCTGGCCCATAGTGAGAATATCCTTGCCCTGGGTGGACCTTCAGTTGTCAACCACTCTGACGGCAACTCTAGATGTAGAATTTAACACTTCAGCAGTGAGGGGTGGGGCTGTCACCTGCAGGGCCCCTTTAGCTGCCCGAGAGCATTCAGAGGCACCCTTTAAGCTTTTCTCCCTACGACTGCCTCTGGTTTACCTGGTTTGTTCTTGGATCGGTAGGCCGGCTGAGTGCCTTGGCAGTCTTTACTCTCCTCCTCCTCCTGCCTTGGAGGCTCATACCACGTCCAGAGTACTCCATGTTGCAGAGTTCACTTGCAACCCTTCATGGCATTTCCATTAGAGGGATAGAGTGAAAGTGTTCCCCTCGACTTGATTTCACCCCTGGATTGGCATACTAAATTGCAGAAGCTGAGCTGTCATTAATCAGATTCTTCCAAAGCCTGGAGGGAAGGCAACCTAGGCCTTGAATCCCCAGAGGTTTCCTCCTTAAAGGGTTTTTTCCCTCTCCTCTGTGCCAATGTCATAAACTCTAGATAGGCTGGTAATAATTCCTATGTTCTGTAGATAGGTTCCCTGTTGGATGGAGATGGATGGTGGCCCCGTGGCGGTTCCCTCTCCTTAGGAAGTCATGCCCTTGTGCCTCATTCTGACCTACGAGCTGTTACCTTTTTCTCTGTTGTCTCCAGTTCCTCTACTCCAGTCCTACCCAACTACACCTAGCAATTTCCATTCACATCCTCAATACCATTCTGAATTCATCGCCTCATTTATGCTGCTCATCACTCTTTTGGGTACTCTTTTTGGGCTCCTTCCTAATCTACCTTTAGCCAAGGGAATCATTCCCATGGCACCTCTAGGGGTGGAACCCTCCTCTAGGGTTCCTTGCCTTTGTACCCCTGCAGGGTGGTATATCCCATGGATAGAGAGGTGAACAGCCACAAATGTATCCAAGTCACACAAGCATGACAACATACCAAGTTGCATAGACCCATTGAAATAAATACAAGAATATTTGCATAGCATCTGGATGTAGAATATTATGCATATTGTATAACAACATACCAAGTTGCGTAGACCCATTGAATTGTAAGGCTATGCCTGTGGTTCAGTGGGCATCTGGATGTAGAATATTATGCATATTGTATATCATGCACTATATCTTATGACAAAGGACAGTAAGTTGTTGCAGGGAAGATATTCAGGATACAATAGACAACAACGTTCAAATAGGAGCACCAGGAGTCTGCAGTGGTGCTGTAGTAAAACCACAAAGCAGAAGAGGAGCACTTAGTACCCGCTGCCTCGAAAGGAAACACAAGAACTGCTGTAGAAATTTTAATAGTCCTTCTTTATATAAAATAGGCACACAATGGTAAAATACAGCTGTGGCTGAGAAAAACAGTGATCTTTCACTTAGCTGCCTGCTAAACTTCTTCAGAGTGATAAAGAAGCTTGAATAAAGTGCTCATTAAATATACAGTACCTTCACAATGTGCATCACATGACATGTCCAACAATCAAAAGATTGCATAGTAATTCAAAAGCGTGAATACATACATTTAAGTGAATGGACCACAACCATTTAAAGACACATGCACATGTGAAAATAGATACAAAAATAGTGTATTAAAATCACATATTAAATATTAAATATTGATCATGGGCCATTTGCCATAACTAATCACGCAAAGTTACATTTACTTCAGTAGAAACTGTGTGTTTTTTGTGGACATATGTTAAATGGTGTACTTTATGAGAGACATCAAATGCATTTAAATATAAGCAAATGTGTCTAGAATAGAAAAACCTCTATGGTGAAAATACCTAAAAAACATAATGCCACAAAACAAAAAACACTGGCTCAGGCACTAAATTCATCAAAAGTGTCTAAACAAAATTGCAGTTTAGAATTGTAGACCACCCTTACTAATATAAGAGTATTTAATGAGCACTTTATTCAAGCTTCTTTATCACTCTGAAGAAGCTCAGCAGGCAGCTAAGTGAAATGTCGTTTTTTGTCAGCCACTGCTGTTTTTTACCATTGTGTGCCTATTTTATATGAAGAAGGACTATTAAACTTTCTGTAGCAGTCCTTGTGTTTGATTTTTGGGGTAGCGGGTGCTAAAGGATACAATGGACTATCATTGTTAAGGTATGCATTTTTCTACTAATAAATGATAAAGTGGTCCCCATCTTTTGTGCAGTGTATTGAATTTATTATGTACACCTACTGATGTTTTTTTCTGTTTGAAGAGAGTTAAGAAACTGTGAATACTGCTTGGAATACTGGTGATTTTCAGTGTTCCGAGGCTGCCAGTTCCTCAGTTTTTGCTGTGCCTGTGATAGGGATGGCAGCTTTAAGTCAGAGCTCATCACAAACCCTTTTTTCTCTTTTTGTTGTTGTTGTTGTTTTCTTTTTGGGAAATTGACTGTGACCCTGTAGGGAGGGACTGTGTCTGTTTTTGCAGGCAGTTTCCTTCCTGTTTAATCATGCCTGTCTAATAAATTGAGTAAAACAATTGCCTGAATGTGCACTACAGCTTCAGCCTTTGAGGATCCTGGTGTCCTTGTTACTACCTAGTGCTTATAGGGTACTAACTTGGTGCATTTATTATGATCTAATTGGACTATTACATGGATGCCTGAGTTATGTGAGGGGCTTTTTGCTTGTGCTGGTCTCTTCTTCCCTTCCCCATGTCATTTCCAGCTCTGTTTCTCTACCTCCTCTGCTGCTGGCATTGTGGTGTGGGAGTTATGTCCTTTTTCAGTTATTGGGGGATCCTTGGTGTGTTTTGGGGTTTCTATTTTTCTTTCATGGCTGGGAAGTATCTGGTGAGAGCATCTGGCTAATTGAGCGTGAGCGCAAATTTGCATCATTTTTGTTTGCTTCTCCTAATGGCCCAGCCACTTTTTACTTAGTGTGCATGCATTTTCAAGGCATGCACACCTTCTCAGTGCTTAGGGCATGTGTATTTCATTCCACATTTGGGCGGTTGTCTGAGGCTTCAACCACTGTTTTCCTAGGCCTGTAGTTGAGTGTTTTCTCTTGAATGCAATCACAACTACTACATTGGTGTAACCACCCAGTCCCCTGGGGTTACTAGAATCCCATCAGTGTTAGACTAGGAAGGTAGTTGGGAAGCTGGTAGGGAGTTAATTAGACACTCTCTACACACACCTCATTGTTTACTTAGCTAGGCTAGGTAGAAAATGAGTGATGTAATTTAGAACGCTCACAGCAGCATAAGCCATTGAGCTCAGCTGCAGGGGAACAGCTTTAGAATCTTAAGGGAGTAGTGTAGTGTCCAGAGTGGAGAGTGGAGATCGGAGTGTAGAGGTGCCTGCCAGCCTCTCTTACACTCTAGAGAGTGGGACAACAGCCTTGCTACAAGAAGTGGTAGAGACCTGTGTCAGCGGGACCCCAGTGGGTTCATTTCTGTGAAAAGCAAAATAGGACTGAGAAATCAGTAGCTCCAAGGGGCAATCCCCTGAGGGATCAAAGATTATCCCAGATGACCAGAGCAGAGACTGAGAGAGTTTGCTGTGTGAAAAGCTATGAGTTTAATGGAAGAAGGGTTTCTTTAGTAAAGCCTGATGTCTGTAACAAAGGTACAAACAAACCGTGAGTACCATAGCATTGGCAGGACTTTGGGAGTTGTCTGGTGATGCATGTGCCCATGACAAGGCTAGATTACATTACTCAGAACCCCATTTTCATCACAAATATGTGCTGAACATGAATGTATTTTCTGTGGGAAGGCCTTTAGCTATCCATGTGGGACTGAAGGATCCAGTGTGTGTCCAGGAAGGAATGGTAGAGGCTGGCTGGAGCCAGGGTGGGTAGACCCTCAGTCTGAGTTTTAGTCAGAGCTAACCAGTTACCTGAAAGGCACAGGTTACCCTGCAGATGTTAACTTAGCCCATCTCATCAAGAGGATGTTTGTTTTAAAAGTAAAGTGTGTGGCAACCCCCACATAATGGACACTATGTAGAGAAGTCCAGAGATCCCTAGCAAGAGGGATGCGAAATGTGTTCTGTAGAAAAACAGATGTGTGAAATGCAAATACTGCCTGTTCTGGAGAATGTAAAGTTCTTGTCTGGAAGCTCTGTGTTTCTGTAACAACAGTTTCCAAACTTGGGGGATCACCCAGTTTCTGTCTTCCATCTGTAGAAACAAAGCCATGCGATACAATCCCAATTTCTAGTTGTGGACAGTCCATCTGTGAGTCTGAGTAAAATGTGTTTATGGGCCCCCTCAGACAGGAGACATAGCATAGCCCTGGTACCTCTCTCCCAGAACTCGGAGTAAATATAAATGTTATTTTTCACTCTAACCCCCCCTCCCGACCTCTTAGATACCAAGCTGAGTATTTACCCTAATGTCAGGGGTGATACTTATTTTATGCTAACTTGTGGTTTGTTGCCTTGTCTGTGTACAAGTCAGGGGGGTCCTGGTTGCAAGCCTGGGCCTGGGTATGGGTTGCATTGGCAAGGTGGATCAGATCTCATATAGTGAAGGCTTATGTAGCAGCCAAAAAGCCTCAATCAGCTTTGATCAGATCACATTCCACAAGGGCAATGGCAACCTCTTGGCTGAAAAGGAAGAAGCTTCTAAAGTGCAACTTTACAGGGTTGCCACCTTATCCTTTCTGCATACTTCAATAAAGCACTACAGGCTCAACATACAAAGTTCGACTTATTAGTGTTTGGGCACAGATTGCTGCAGACAGTTATCAAAAGGTAATTGGCCCCCCCACCAATGTTTGTCCTCATGGGGCATATATGGGCCAGTAATCTCCCCCATCCAGTAATTGGATGAGTTCTGCTGTTTAGAACTCACCTGTAAAGATTCCCATTGACAGTATGGCACAATACAGAAATAAATTCTATCAGCTCACATAATTTCTTATTTGTTAGCAGCAGCGTTGTCAATGGGGCACACTTGACAGTTGTTGTTGTTCTCCTGGAGAATATTGTCTGATACATTGTTTGACTGATTTCAGAAAACTGTCATTGCAGCAGTTCAGTTCAGTTTATTATTTTCTTTCACCAGGACCGTAACCTTTATTTCCAGTTGTCCAGTAGAACCATTCAGTTATCTTTTAATCATTACAAAAACAACATTTTTATGAAGAGTTTGTTTCAGGGTGATCTGCACTACCAGGTTCAGAAGCAGAGGTAAGTCACTGAAACAGGCATCTTGACCAGACAAGAAATCTCATATGAAGTCTTGAGAGGAATGGGGTGACAGGATCTCCAGTATGATAAGACAGTTATTCTGCTCTGTTATTCATATTCAAATTTTGTTTTTAAAGAGCAGTTGGCATTTCTTATGGTATATAATGTTCTTGGGTAACGGAACTTTTTACTGCGTCACAACGGTTGTTGACTGAGGAACAAGCATCTTCGGAACACAGAGGTCACCAATATTCCAAGCAGTATGAACATATGAACATATGAAATTTGCCAGCAGATAAAGGCCTAGAGGTCTATCAAGTCTGCTCAAATGTGCAGCTAGCACCCTTTATTCTGCAGTTGCCCCTCCCTTCCACCCTTCCCCTCCACTGACCCTCCCCCTTGTCCTGTCCCATCCCTTTTTGAAGCAGTCCACTGTTCTACTGAATACCACTTCTGCAGGAAATGCATTCCACCCAGCTACCACCCTCTCTGTAAAAAAGTGACTCCTCATCTCCCTCCTGAACCTTCCTCCATCCAGTCTCATATCATGGCCCTTGGTGTTCCTCCCCTCCCTTACTTTGAACAGCCCCTCTGTACCTGTCTTGTTTATTCCTTTCATGTACTTAAAGGTTTCAAACATGTCCCCCCATCCCTCCTCTCCTCCAGTGAGTACATGTTCAACTCCCTCAGCCTCTTCTCGTATGGTAAGTCCCCCAGCCCCTTGATCATCTTTGTCACCATGTGTTACACCCCCTCCAGTAACTTAATGTCCCTCTTCAGATACGGGCGCCACTACTGCACACAGTACTCCAGGTGTGGTCTAACTAATGACCTATACATTGACAGAATCACCTCCTCCCTCCTTGAGGATATACCCCTTGTAATGTAACCCAGCATTTTGTTGCCCTTTTCAGCTGCCTTCATACATTGTGCAGAGTTGTTCATTGACCCTGTAATGAGCACCCCCAAATCCTTCTCCTCTGTGTGGGCTAGCTACACTACCCCCAGCTGGTAAATCCTCCTTGGGTTCTTCACCCCAAAATGCAGCACCTTGCACTTTTTGGCATTAACCCCCAGTTGCCAGGTGTCACAGCTTCTTAAATATTTTGGTTACCTTCTCTGTAACAGTTTACTGTATTCTGTCATAGACTTCTATATATCATATTGCAATCATTTACATAAAACAGAAAACAAAAAAGCATGCAATTCATTGATGTCACTGGTGTCACAAAAGATGACCAGACTTGGCTCACAAAAAAAACCTGCTGTGTAGAGGACTCCAATGTTTTGCTGAAGCGTGGCTTGACAAAGTGCACCTGCACAAAACATTGGAGTACTTTCTGTACCTTGTAGTTCCTGCCAAAATGCTGTTTGTCTCTTGGCTGGAATAAAGATTCTACACAACAGTTTTTTTTCCTGAGTCAAATCTGGTCACCTTTTGTGACACCAGTGGTGTGAATGAGTTAAATGCCTTTTCTTTTGTTTTACATGCAATTTGTAGTCACTGTCTGCACAACGGCATCTGTTAGAGTGGCCCTTTTGTTGATACTGCATTTATATAATACTTTGCACATAGATATTATGCAAGTATTCTTAGATTTATATATTTTTACAAAATTCAATAAAACATATAAACAAAAAAGCTAAAGCTGTGCTAACTGTGCTAGCGATCCCTAGTCAGGGCACATCATCTGCTCTTGTAAAGATTCCCATTGACAATGCTGGAGCTAACAGAAAAAGAAATGATGGTAAGTCTGATGGAACTTCTTATGCTGGATGCACTATACATTCATGTAAGGTATAAATAGAGGAACATGTTTGATCCATTACAAATGTTTGGAGGAATAGTGCTATTGGGATGGAGTTTATTAAAATCGTGAAATGAACTGGGTGATTAAATTTATTGGTCTCAAGCATTATCTTGTGTGGGCCTGTGGAGGAGATAGGCAGCAAAATCTCACAAAAGTAATGGATTCTTTCTCTCTAAGGGCTCTGTAACCAGATGGATGAAAGTGAGGAACTAGGCTTCATCCATCTGAATTAACTATCTTGTTTATGGCCTAATACAGGAAATTCACTGTCAAACAAGCTGAAGGAAGGACTAACAAAGCTCTGAAATTTTTTTTTTGCTCCTTGTGACAGTGATAGGTATGACACAGATGTGACACAAAATGTATAAACATACCATACATTATGCTTTTTTTTCTATCTTTGATAAAATTCTGCTAGGTGGGAACATATTGGTTTACCAGGAGCCTGCAAGCCATTATTCTGCCCTGATAGTTGGTCTGTTAACACCTAATCACATTTTTTTATTTTATTTTAATATAGAGTTTTTGGAGAGTACCTTTGAGCACAGTTGCTCATTTACAAAGGTTCCACATCAAAGACAGTTACAAACAGAACAAAAAGCAATTATAGCAATTTCAATGGAATGTAGTCTATAATAGGGTGAGTAGGGTATGATTAAGCAAATAATTATGCTACTATGTGGGGTTTTAGGACCTTCGATGCATGATTAAGGATTATTGGTGACAAGTGCAGTTGGAGTTGGGGGGAGAAGGCTGCATGTTAAAGGGGTAGTCCACCCAGAATGTGCAAAAAACATATGTTATGTAGAGTGTTTTGATATGTATGTTAACTCCTAGTGTGTCCTTCCCTCTGTTTGCTATTTGGAGTTTTTCCTAAATTGCCTGCTAGCTGTATGGTAGTTTTATGACCCCTGGGGATCTCCATAACAAATAGTTTTATTGGCTTTCTTTCTCCCAGGATGTCGCCTGTCTCATGTAACAGTGATGTAGCCATGCCCTTAGATTTAGCATGTGTATTGCTTTAAAATTAGTTTAGCAACAGCAGAGCCTTGTAACTTCTTATTCAGGGCGCACAAATGGCAACAGCTAGTTTGGCAGATACCAGAGTGCAAGCTAACTGGGGTTTCTGTAAGACAACAGCTACAAAATAGCTCTAATTCATTATTTGTGTTTTTGATGTTAAAACACTCCTGCTAGCTAGACCTGATGCACAGAGAAAACAAAAATAGTGAATCAGAGTTATTTAGTAGCTGTTGTCTTACAGAAACTCCAGTTAGCTTACTCTCAGGTATCTGCTAAACTAACTGTTGCCATTTGTGCAACCTGAATAAGAAGTTACAAGACTCTGCTGTTGCCAAACTAATTTTAAAGCAATACACATGCTAAATCTAAGGGCATGGCTACATCACTGTTACATGAGACAGGGGGCATCCTGGGAGAAAGAAAGCCAATAAAACCATTTGTTATGGAGTTCCCCAAGAGTCATAAAACTACCATACAGCTAGCAGGCAATTTAGGAAAAACTCCAAATAGCAGACAGAGGGAAGGACACACTAGGATTTAACATACATATCGAAACACTCTACATATGTTTTTTCACATTCTGGGTGAACTACTCCTTTAAGCTTTTTTAAACTGGGTAATGCTTGGTAGGCTAAGAATGGATTTGTGTAGTTCATTCATCCAAATTGCTGCCTGCACAGCAAAGGAGTGATTCCCTAAATCAGTTCTCTGGTGAGGAAGTTCTAGGGAAGATCTTGACATGCTTCTAGTGCCATATTGATTGTTAACATGTTTGAAACAGTTTCATATGGCCAGAGGGTAAACATAGAAACATAGAAACATAGAATTTGACGGCAGATAAGGACCGCTTGGCCCACCCAGTCTGCCCATTTCCCTACCTACTGGATAAGCTGCAGATCCTAGTTAACCAGCAGCCTACTTCTTCCTACCCCCACCCCCCAGAACTGCCTTATGACTATCCCATGCATGCTTGAATTCCACCACTGATTTTGACTCCACAACCTCCTCTGGAAGGCCGTTCCATGCATCCACAACCTCTCTGTGAAAAATACTTCTTAAATTACCTCTGAGCCCGCCTCTATCTTCAAATTGTGCCCTCTTGTTCTTGCACACCTCTTTTTTGAAAGATGCTACCTCTTGGACTTTGTTGATTCCTTGAGGTACTTGAAAGTTTCTATCATGTCCCCCTCTCCTCCTTTCCTCGAGGCTATACATATTAAGCTCCTTAAGTCTGTCTTCATATGTCTTCCGGTGCAGAGCCTGCACCATTTTAGTTGCCCTCCTCTGGACAGCTTCCATCCTGTCTATGTCTTTGCGGAGATTGGGTCTCCAGAACTGCACACAGTACTCCAGATGGGGTCTCACCAGCTGTCTGTACAGAGGGATAATAACTTCCTGTTTTCTACTGGTGATGCCTCTCCCTATGCATCCCAGTATCCCCCAGCCCTCCTTGCTGCCCTCTCACATTGCTTGCCCATCTTTAGGTCATCTGATATGACTACCCCCAGGTCCCTCTCCATTTTTGTTGTTGTTAGTATCTCACCCCCCATTGTGTACTCTTCCCCTGGGTTTTTGTTTCCCAGGTGCATTACCTTGCACTTCTTAGCATTGAATCTAAGCTACCATACATTTGACCATTCTCTAACTTGCCAAGTCCCTTCTCATCCTTTCCACCCCACCTGTGCATCAACTCTGTTGCAGATCTTAGTGTCATCTGCAAAGAGACATATTTTCCTTCCAGTCCTTCTGCATGTCGCTTATAAAGACATTGAAGAGGACCGTCCTAATACTGAACCTCATGGTACCCCATAGTAACCCCTCTTTCTTCAGAGTGGACTCCATTTACAATTACCTTCTGTGTCCTGTTGTGCAGCCAATGTTTTACCCAGGCTACCACCCTGGGACCCACTCCAAGGCTGGTTAATTTGACTATTAATCTTTTGTGTGGGACTGTGTCAAATGCCTTGCTAAAGTCTAGGTAGGCCATGTCCACAGCCCCTCCCTGGTCTACTACTTTGGTCACCCAGTCAAAGAAATCTATTAGATTCATCTGACATGACCTTCCCGCTCTGAACCCATGCTGCCTTGGGTCCTGTGCTCCACTGGCCTCTAGGTACTCAACTATTCTTTCCTTCAGAAGTGACTCCATCATTTTCCCTATCACTGAGGTTAAACTAACAGGTCTATAGTTTCCTGCTTCTGCCTTGCTCCCACTTTTGTGAAGGGGAATCACATCTGCCCTCCTCCAGTCCTCGGGTACTACCCCATCCTCCCATGATTTGTTACAAAGGGTAGTCAGTGGTGTCACTAGTTCACCTTAGTTCTTTTTAGAATTCTGGGATGAATCCATCAGGCCCCATTGCTTTGTCCACCTTCAGTTTTAGAGTTCTTTCAGAACCCTTTCTTCTGTGAATGGGCGGTATCAACTTCTGTATCCAGCGTGTTACTACTGTTTGTTTTATGTACCTCCTCTTCCTTTGTAAATACTGAGCAAAATATTTGTTTAGTATCTCTGCCTTTTCACAGTCTCCCTCTGCCCACCCTCCTCCCTTTATTAAGCCTCACTATCCCTCCCTTGGTCTTCCTTCACTCCCTGATGTACCTATAAAAGGTTTTATCCCCCTTCTTAACTGAGTTGGCTATCTTTTCCTTGCTTTGGGCCTTTGCTGTTCTGACTACCTTCCCAGTCTCCTTTTGCTTTAACTGATACAGTTCTCTGTCCTGCACCTTCTGCGATTCCTTGTACTTCCTGAATGCTTTCTTTTTCTCTTGAACCTTCACTGCCACTTCCTTTGAGAACCATAGTGGTTTCTTACATCGTCTTGTTTTGTTTATTTGCTTCACACAAAGGCTCGTTACCTCTGTGATGGCAGTTTTATTATTCCTATTGTTCTTCCACCCTCCTTCCTGCCCATTTGCTAGTGCATTCCTTAGGCACTCATCCATTTTGGCAAAGTCAGCCCTCCTAAAGTCCAGTACTTTTGTCTTTGTATGGCTTGACTCTATTGCTGTGTTTATTGTGAACCATACTGTTCGATGGTCACTAGTTCCCAAATGGCTACCCACTTCTACATCTGTAATCCTCTCTCCATCTCCATTTGAGAGAATCAAGTCTAATATTGCTCCCTCTTGAGTGGGCTCCAGTACTAGTTGTCTAAGGCATGCCCCCTGTAGGGCATCTAGAATAACTGCACTCTTCGAAGTGGCAGCTGCAACTGCACTCCAGTTAACATCTGGCATATTCAGATCACCCATCAGCAATATCTCCCCTTTTTCTGCCATTCTAAGTATACTTTCTATCATTTCCCTGTCCATTTCCTCCCCTGAGAAGTCTGTCTAACCCTGTCGTATTGTGGTGCCATTGCCTGTCTCCAAATTTACCCACAGTGCTTTTCTCCTCCCTATTTACCCTTTTGTTCTGTTGCTTTTATTCCTTCCCTTATGTAAAGAACTACCTCCTCCTCTTTACCCTCCCTGTCCCTCCTGTAGAGCGGTGTATCCTGGTATGTTTATGTCCCAGTCATGGTTTTGTGTGTACCATGCTTCTGTGACTGCCACAATATCCAGATGTTCCTCCTCCATCAAGGCCACTAATTCAGGAAGCTTGTTACCCAGACTACGGGCATTAGTACTCATTGCTCTCCATTTTTGATGGCTTTACCTTCTGTTGCAGCATCCCCACTGACCGTTCTACCTCAGTCTTTTTCTCATTTAGTACCCTGTTTTGTAGGGAGAGGCTGGGATTTTCCTGCTGCTTGTCAGTGCCTCCCCCTTTGACTAGTTTAAAAGCTTGCCAATGAAGTATTTAAACCGATTGCTCAAAAGACTTGTTCCCTTCCTGGACAGATGCAGACCATCCTGCCAGTATAGGCTGGTGTTCCTCCAGGTGGAACCCCAGTCCCCAATGAAGCCAAACCCCTGTGCTCCACACCATTTTTTCAACCATTCATTAAACTGCAAGGTGCCAATTGCCCTCGCCTCCCCCATGCTTTTGACAGGCAGCACCTCCGAGAAGGATACTGTGTGTGCTACTCGTCTTAGGTCCCTCCCCAACTCTGCAATGTCTTCCTGCACTGCTCTAATCTCATGATGAGCCAAGTCATTTGTCCCTAGGTGGACAATTACATCCAGCTCGGAATCCCTTGCAGCTATTCTCGTGATCCTGAGGATGCGCTTCCTGTCCCTCCAAGACATGGCACCAGGCAGGCACCTTACTTCATTTTTCCCAGCTCCCCCCAGTTCTATACCCCTAATAATTGAGTCACCCACCAGGAGCTGCTTCCTTTCCCTTTGGTGCCCTCTGCCTCCTTTCTGTGGGCCTCCCTTGTGACAGATATCATCAGTCTTCTCTGCGGGTGCATCCATAATGGAGCTATGCTCCCCCAGAATGGTGTATGGATTGTGGTGGAACAATTGACTGGGTGTGCCTCTGTTCACCCTCCTCACCTCCCTGAGCCCACTGTGGTCCAACTGCTGTGCTTTCTTCGCAACCTCTGAGGTAGTGGTGGTGGCGCTAGTGCTCCCTGGATGGGGAGGTTCCCTTTCTACTGTCCAGTGTGGCCTGGGGGAAGGTTTCTTTACTACTGTCCAGTGCGGCCTGAAGACAGGCAGCTTCCTCCCTCAGGGCAGATAGTTGTCTGCAAATAGGGCAGCATCTCAGCCTCCAGAAAGACTCCCGGAAGACTGCTGCCCCACAGCCATTACATTGCACTACTCCCACATGTTTATCTAGTTGTTTTTTGTTTTTATTGTATTTGTGTGTGTGTGTGTGTGGCGTGTCGTGTGTGATTTGTTATATAGAATATATATATATTATAACAACGTGTATGCTTATATTATCAGTGCAGTGTGCTAGAGAGGATATGACAGTGAAATGCACCTTGCACTCGAGGAAATGATGTCAGAACCTCAGGTATAAAGGAACTATTTCAGGGTGGGTGGGGTGAGGGTGGGAAGGTTGGGCCTAAACTGTGTCCTCACAAAACAATGGACTAAAAGCTCTCACCCACCACTGCGATGAGTGCCTTCCTGTCAGCAAGATACCCTACACAACAATTTGACAGAGAAAGTACCCTGCTAATCAAACAGAGAAAAATCCAGACATCCAAGTCAGACACAGGTAAACCTCTCCAGCCCCAAAACAGCCTGGTGGTTTGTTAGCCACAAAGGAAAATCAAATATGCAGTTATTTCAGCCCTTCTGAGGATGCTGACAAGATAAGCAGTTTTAAAAAAACCTTTTCTGAATTAAAAACTAAAACAAATACCAAGCAATGCCACTTTAAAAGTGAGGAAAACTTCTCTCAGATGTAAGCAGAGAGAGTTTAGTTACAGATAATTCGTCCAAAATAGTATATCCCACACAGCTTCTCAGTTGTTTCCAAGCACCCTGTACACAACTTGGAAGAAGATGGGCTTCTGCCTCACACAGGATCACACCACTAGTTTATAGTAATTGAATAATGCTGACAAATGGTCTAGCTAGACAAATGGCTATGATGCTGAGCTCTGACTTGTGAAGACAATTACCCCCACCGCAGGCTATGTTTGGCATCCAATTACAACCTGCAGCTTTTGCTGTTTTGAATCACACAACCCCACCTAAAGTTGCAAAATATATTGATGCAGATTCTCACAGAATTCTAGTAATCAGTCCAGTTAGCCACAAAGGAAAATCAAATATGCAGAAGATAAGCAGTTTTAAAAACCCCCTTTCTGAATTAAAAACTAAAGCAAATACCAAGCAATGCCACTTTAAAAGTGAGGAAAACTTCTCTCAGATGTAAGCAAGAGAGAGAGAGTTTAGTTACAGATAGTTAGTTCAAAATAGTATATTCCACTCAGCTTTTCGGTTGTTTCCAAGCACTCCTGTACACAACTTGGAAGAAGATGGCTTCTGCCTCACACAGGATCACACCACTAGTTTATAGTAATTGAATAATGCTGACAAATGGTCTAGCTAGACAAATGGCTATGATGCTGAGCTCTGACTTGTGAAGACGGTTACCCCCACCGCAGGCTATGTTTGGCATCCAGTTACAACCTGCAGCTTTTGCTATTTTGAATCACACAACCCCACCTAAAGTTGCAAAATATATTGATGCAGATTCTCACAGAATTCTAGTAATCAGTCCAGTTAGCCACAAAGGAAAATCAAATATGCAGAAGATAAGCAGTTTTAAAAAAACCCTTTCTGAATTAAAAACTAAAACAAATACCAAGCAATGCCACTTTAAAAGTGAGGAAAACTTCTCTCAGATGTAAGCAAGAGAGAGAGAGTTTAGTTACAGATAATTCGTCCAAAATAGTATAGCCCACGCAGCTTCTCAGTTGTTTCCAAGTACTCCTGTACACAACTTGGAAGAAGATTGGCTTCTTGTGAGACCCAGTAGTGCCTTTTTGACAAGCAGACAGGACTGGTATTTTATTCTGTCATGCAGGGGTAACCAGCTGGTCAGTTAGTATAGGGTACAAGTGTGGGTGAGCTATCAGCTCCTAGAATAAATCAACAGGCTTTATTGCATATCACGTTGATCCTATTTAATAAAGTCTCACAAGCAGCAGTCTTAACAATCTGTATGTGCAATTCAGAACTGACTTAAAGAAGCCAGGCCATCTGGGAAGCTGTGAAACATAGAAACATAGACTTTGATGGCAGATAAGGACTGCTTGGCCCACCTAGTCTGCCCATTTCCCTACCTATTGGATAAGCTGCAGATCCTAGTTAACCAGTATCTTACTTCTTCCTACCCCCCCACCAGAATTGCATTATGTCTGTCCCATGCATTCTTGAATTCTCCCACTGTTTTTGACCCCACAATCTCATCAGGAAGGCCGTTCCATGCGTCCACCACTCTCTCTGTGAATAAGAACTTCCTCACATTGCCCCTGATCTGTCCCCCTCATTGCTTGCTTACCTTTAGGTCATCTGATATGAGTACCCCTAGGTCCCTTTCCATTTTTGTTGTTGTCAATAACCCCCCCCATTGTGTACTCTTCCTCTGGGTTTTTGTTTCCCAGGTGCATTACTTTGCAGTTCTTTGCATTGAATCTAAGCTGCCATACTTTTGACCATTCCTCCAACCTTGCCAAGTTCCTTCTCATCCTTTCCACCCCCCCCTGTGTATCAACCCTTTTGCAGATATTTGTGTCATCTGCAAAGAGGCATACTTTTCCTTCCAGTCCATCTGCAATGTCACTTATAAAGACATTAAAAAGGACCGGACCCAGTACTGAACCCTGTGGTACCCCACTAGTATCCCCCCTTTCTTCAGAGTGGACTCCATTAACTATTATCTTCTGTGTCTTGTTGTCTAGCTAATTCTTTACCCAGGCTACCACCTTGGGACTCCCTCCCAGACTGGCTAATTTGTTTATTAATATTTTGTGTGGGACTGCATCAAATACCTTGCTAAAGTCTAGGTAGACCATGTCCACAGCCCCTCCCTGGTCTACTACTTTGGTCACCCAGTCAAAGAAATCTATTAAATTCATCTGACATGAATCCATGCTGCCTGAAGTAACCAGAAAGGGAAGGGCTCAGATCAGTTCCAGTACAGTAGCTTCTTCTTGCTACTTTTACATTGTTTCTTGTGGATTTTATGTGGTAGAAGGTTATTTCTTTTCTTTCTTACTACTTCTAAGGGGCTAGCAGGGTATTGTTTTGAGGTTGTTGGAAATTTTGAAACCTATTTTGGTGGTTATAAGTGGGCTCATTTATTTGATGTTTCACTACGTAGCAGGCTGTGTTTGTGGAGGCCTATTTCTTCTGATTTAAAACCTATTTGGTGTGATTTTATTGGGGCTGTTTCTTTAATTGGAGAGTTATGTCTTCTAATTTCAAGACTATTTTGATGTGTTGTTGGTGAGGCTGTTTGAATTGGAGACCTGTTTATTTTGGTAGCAAACTTATTTTTTGTGCTTTGAGTGGAATTGTGATTGCTTTTTGCTGGCTTCACTAGCTGTAAAGTTTAGTGCATAGTGGGGGAAGGGTGCTAATGGTCTGATCAGGGGCCTCAGCTACCTGATTGTTTCTGGAAGGTGCAGGTTGCTCCACCCTCCTGCCCCTCACCCACCCACCCCAGGTCTGTGATTTCCTTTATATCAGGGGTTCTGACATCACTTCCCCAAAAGGGAAAAGGACAGGCACCTGTCATAGCAGAAGCAGACATTCAGAAAAGGAACAGCAGCGAGTGTAGAGGTGACTGCTATCTCAGTGGAAGTGAAGTAACTGCAAAACAAGGAGCTTTCATTGTTACTTCTTTGCATTACTATTTGCATTGTGGAAAGGAGGAGTAGGGGTTTGAAGAAGGTTGTGAAATAGTTACATAAAGTCTCTTTTTTGGGTGTGGACAGGAAGGATAGGAATGTAAAAAGCAGTTGCTCAATCTGTCTAGACATGTACGACAAAGGGGGTAAGAGAAATTAAGAAAAGGAGAAGAATGTTTTGCACTGATAGAGGGGGAGAGGGGAGACTTGGGGGAGTGTTTGGTATCCTTCATCTGGAAGGGTGGGGGGTCGCTGGTGGGCAACGAGAGCAATGGGTAGGGTGGTAGGCTGCAACAACTGCAGTGCGCCAATCTTTCTAAAACTTGCCTGGAGGGTGGGGTGATGTTTAGTGTGCAACCACATAGAGAAACTTAGAAAGAAGAGCGAGTGTCTGCAGGAGAAACTAAGACAGGCAAGGCAGAGTGAAGGAGGGTTTAGCCCCATACTGGAGGGAGGGAGGAGGGGAGATGAGGGAGGGCAATTTGAGCCAACAGTGGTGAGGAGAGGGTCAGAAGAATGGAAGTGGAGACAAAGGGGCCCAGGCAAGAAAGAACGATTGCTGGGGAAACCAGGTCAGGAGACAAAAGACAAACAGAAGGAGGAGGAGAAAGGGACTTGTAACGGGAGGAGAAGTGGCAACAGTCATGGAGTGGAAAGGACCGAACAGGTTACTATGAAGAAAGAGGAAGCGGGCATTTGTGAAGGGTCTTCAGAAAATAGTTTTGCACTGCTAGAGGGGAAGAAAGAGGAGGGAGGTGATGCAGTTGGAGGAGTAATTGATAAATGCCTGGACCAAACTGGAGTGGGGGGAGTTCTGCTGGGAGAATTGCAACAGGGGCAAAAGGAGGAAATAATGTGCAGGAGGAAGAAGAGGAGCCAAGAATGAGAGATAGAGATGAATGGAAGCAAGCAGGGGGTAGGAGGGGTGGAATCTTAGTGCTGGGGGACTCAATACTAAGAGGAGTCAGGTGGGGTAGCAAGGGGGAGATGTATAGTCACTTTTTGGGTGGAGGCCATGCCAGGAATGACAGAGGAAAAGGTGGGACAATCTGTTCTGAAATATGCTAGAAGGGGTAGGGACAAGCCTCATTTAATTATACATCTTGGGACGAATGACCTGGCTGACAAGATGGTAGATATAGTCCAGAGGAGGTTTGAGGAACAATGGCAATTATGTAAGGGGGCAGGAAGATCAGTAACTTTTTCAGAGATACTTCCAGTGCCCAAGGCAAGCACAACAAGAAAGCTGAAAATAGAGGAATTTAATGGATGGCTAAGAACCTGGTGTTATGCTTAAGGGTATGGGCTGTTGGGAGGGTGGGGAGGGACCTGGGAGGACAGTAGTCTCTATGCCAAGGACAGACTACACTTGAGTGAGAAGGGAAAGAAAGTATTGAAACAGAGGATGGAGGAGTACATAGAGGAAGCTGGGAATTTAAACTAGGAGCAGGTGGTGGCAAGTGGTTAAGAGACATGCAGAGACCACAGGTTGGGAAACCATATGAGCTTACCCCCCATAACACTGACAAAGGAGAAATGGCAAGTACTATTGGTGATGCTAGTAAAGGAGGGCAGGATGAGAGGGGGAAGAAACCATCCCCTTTGGTTGATGCTCAAACCCTCACATATGCCCTACCACTGCTGCATCGATTACAGTGGTGTGACCCCCAAAAAGAGACACATACCACCACACATGTATTTCAATCAAGGCTCCACTACTGGATATACAGATTCCCCCAAGCCTAACCACCAAACTCCTTCTTGGTGTCTCGACACAATCCCTTAACCCCACATGGAGCACCCCAAAAGAATGGCAACAGAATAAGAGAAGGAGAACCAAAGACAGCCCCCTCTCCCTATCACTGGCAGCCCTCATGAAACTCCTGCTCTTTCTATTGCTCTGTATTGGTAATGTGGAAATCAGCCCTGGACCCCCTGAATGTATCACCTCTCCATCAGACCTAACCTCAATTAAAGGCCTCAGTTTTCTGCATATTAATGTATGCAGTCTGTTGAAAAAACTTACACTGATACAAGCCTGGGTTGCCCATACCTTGCCAGATTTTCTCGTGGTATCTGAGACATGGCTCAAACCCACCACAGCAGACAGGGATGTTAACCTACCCAACTATCAGCTATTCAGAGCAGATCGCCAAACAAGGGGAGGTGGAGTAGCTATATATGCAAAATCCGGTATACCTGTATCCTGTATTGCTGCAACCTCTATGCCCAAGGAATTTGAATGCCTATCCCTAAAAGTCTCTCTCCCCAATACAGCAGCTTTTCAGCTAGTTGGATGCTACAGACCCCCCCTCTGCTGAACACAAGCTGTTATCCCACCTGGGGAATCTGCTCAAGCCCAGCACTGAAGAAGTCATTATTCTAGGTGACCTGAATTTCAGCTGGCTTACCCAGGCAGCTGCACCTCTGGTATCATTCTGTGATACATATGGGTTCACACAACTAATCAATGAGCCAACAAGACTTAATGCAAGGAACAGTAATAACAGCACACTACTTGATATCATGCCAGTGAATAAACCACATCTATTCACACACGCTGGAGTGCTTCTCTGCGACATAAGTGATCACTGCCCCATCGTAGGGGTAAGATCCACCAGCAAAACAACAACCCCTGCAAAATTCCTCATGAGGAGATCCAAGAAAAACATCAATATTGAAGGATATTTGCATGATCTAGCTCACTCTCCACACTGGCAAGAGTTTTATCTTGCCCATTCTGTTGAAAAAGCTCAGTAGGTGCTAAATAGCATTATAATAAATGCCCTTAACACCCATGCCCCAATCTCTAGTATCCAGATAAAAAACAAATCCTGTCATTGGTTTTCAGCTGACCTCAAAGCTGCACTGCTGGAGAGAGACAAACTCCGGAAAATGGCAAGAAAAACCAAGAATGCAAATGACTGGATGATCTTCAGGAAAGCCAGGAATAGATGCACCAAGAAAGTTAGGGATGCAAAGACTGCCTTCTACTTGGCTGCGCTTGACTCCTCCTATCATAATCCTGCTAGGTTTTGAGGTACCATCAAGGGTATGGTGGGGCAGGACGCTAGCACCTCCCTTCCAACTCAATTACACAACAGTTATGGCCCTATCACTGGCAAAATGGAAATTCTGGACGCCTTCAATAACCACTTCACAACGGCTGGCCTTGCCTTTGATACCTCTCCAGCTAACCTGCTGAAGGGACAATTAAGCTCCCATTACACTGGTGTTCAGAGAGCTGACTCTTCCTTCAGCTTCAAATCTATACTGTTAAAGCAAGTAGAGGACCTATTATGGCAGCTGGATACCAAAAAAAGCGCAGGGGCAGACTCTCTGGAACCCCACTTTCTAAAGATTGCATCCCATGTACTTGCAGTCCCCCAACACATCTCTTTAACCTACCTCTAAACTCTGGTTCTATTCCCACACTGTGGAAGACAGCTCAGTGGTTCCCTTCTAAAATCAGGGGACCCTATGGAACTTAATAATTACAGGCCCATTTCCATTCTACCAGTGCTATCCAAGATGCTGGAGAAATTAGTGAGTAACCAGTTAAGGGAGTATCTTGACAATGCTAACCTCTTGAATCCAGCTCAATCTGGATTCAGATAGCATAGCACTAACACTGCACTAGCCAAGGTCACAAATGACTGGCAAACCGAATTAGATAAAAAGAATAATGTCTGTGCAGTATTTCTGGATCTGAGCAAAGCATTCGATACTGTGGACCACAAGCTTCTACTATCATCCCTGCACTCCCTTGGCCTAGATTCACCCTCCCTTAAATGGTTCAGATGTTATCTCACCGGTAGGTCACAGCAGGTAAAAGATGAAGGTGACCTATCCCCATTAAAACCACTGTTAAGAGGAACCCCCCAAGGTTCTATCCTGGGTCCTATCCTTTTTGCCATTTATATAAATAATATTGATTCAACCCTCACCAATTCCTCTGTACACCTCTTTGCTGATGACACTGTTTTGTATGTCAGCAACCCTTCACCTGCAGCTGCTCGTGAAATCCTATAGACAGAATTCTCCTTGTTACAATATCAGCTACTTGAGAAAAAGCTTCTGTTAAATGCAAAGAAAACTAAAGCAATGATGTTCACAAATCAAAGCTCCACCAGCACCTCCTCTTCAATCATCCTCCCCGAGGTATGCACTATACTTGGAGAAAATCTGAATATGTAGAAAATTTCAAATACCTAGGTGTGTGGATTGACAACAGACTGACTTCACTCATCATTTAGAAGAACTTAAAAGCTTCGCCAATGGCTTGGCCTTCTATAGATTAAAACCTTCCTAAACAGAGATTCAAAGATGAGGTTAGTCCAGGCCATTTTTCTATCAGTTGTTGACTATGCAGACTTCCTTTATAGTCACTGCCCCATCTCCTACCTACACAAGTTGGATACCTTATACCATAGAGCAATAAGATTCATTACAGATCTGCCATCTAATACCCATCATTGCCCTCTTTATGCTGCAGTTGGATGGGTTTCCCTTCACCTCAGAAGGAACAGAAATGCAGCCCTATGGATTTACAGAGTGTTATCAAAAAAACTTCCAAACTATATTCTGGACTGCTTCACCCAGACCATTCCTAGCTCCTATGCCCTAAGAAGCAACAACATCATCCTGCTCAAATTGCCCAAATTCAACACCAGGCTAGGGAGGGCAGCAATCAGCTATTCTCTAGCTATAGCATGGAACACCCTACAAAATCCCTAAAACTGTCCAATATTATTCCATTTGCATCCTTTAAACAGCATTGTACAGTCTTCTTCACAGAGAAATGCAGTTGCTACCGCTAGAGCTAGCTTTGTCATCTCACAATCTCCCTCCCAAAAATTAACCATATATGGCATAAATCCTTCCAGGCAGACACCCCATCTTATGGCACCCAGTAATACCTTCACCATCCTAGTATTACATTATGCTGTGTGTTTGCCATGGCCCCTCCACTGGGATATGTATATACTGTATATACTGTAAATATTAGCTTAACTTTCCTGTAACCGATTTTTATCATGTGAATGTTACTGTACATCACTGTGTTTATAAACATTTTTCCCCTGTATGTATAACTGTTTTATATAAGTGTATGATGTATCTGTTGTGTGTCAACTGTTGAACCTTGACCTTATCAGGTCCATCTTGTAAATGAGCCTTGCTCGATGATGTTCGCCTGAATAAATAAAGATTTGATGATGATGAGGAGGAAAGGGTAGAAGGTGGTTACCCATAATGCTAGGAGCCTTGGGAGGAAAACTGCAGAGTTACAGGTGTTCATGGCAGAGGGAGAGGTGGACATTGCAGCCATCACAGAAACATGGGCCACCCAATACAATGACTGTGACCTGTGTGTACCAGGGTACAGGTTATTTCATAGGGATAGGGTGATTGGGAAAGGAGGGGGTGGCACTATATGTGAAGGAGGGACTGAAGTTGTGTAAGGGAGGAAGGGGAGGAGGGTGGTATGGAGTCACTTTGGATGCAAATCCAGGATTCCAAGAATAGGATTTTCAGAATGGGAGTGGTGTACAGGCCACCCTCTCAGATGGAGGAGTTAGACAGGGAACTAGTGGGACAGATCAGGAGGACCTGTAAGAAGGGTAGTGTGGTGATTGTGGAGGACTTCAACATGCCAGGAATGAACTGGAGTACCCCAAAAACCAGGAATAAAAAGGAGCAGGTACTGCTGGATGCCTTCCAGGGAAGCTTCCTGCTGTAAATGGTCAGTGACCCAAACAGGTTAGGGAATACCCTTGACCTTGGGCTGGCAAATGGGGAGTTTGTGAGAGAACTTATGGTGGAAGAACCGCTGTCAGGGAGTGACCACCACTCAGTATGGCTCACACTGGATATGGGCAAGGAAGGAGTGGAATCTGGCACAAGAGTGCTGGACTTCAGGAGAGCTGACTTTGGGAGGATGGGGGAAGTGGTAAAAGGGTACCTGACCAGTATTCAACCTAGTATGGGCACTAACAAGAGGTGGGAGCTCATAAAGCTGGGGATAGTGGAGGCAACCAAAACCTGCTGCAAGGCCCAGAGTGAGAAGGCTAGGGCTAAGAAACTGAGCTGGTTGAACAAGGAGGTCATGGAAAAGGTAAGGAGGAAAAGAGCTGCCTTTAGGAGGTACAAGAAAACAAGAAGAGTGAGGACAAGGAGGAGTACCTGACAGAATCAAAGGGGGTGACATGAGCAGTAAGGGGGCCAAGGCATCTACGGAGCTCAGGCTGGCACAAGGCATTAAGAAGGGGGAGAAGGACTTCTTTAGGTACATCAGGGAGAAAAGGAGCTGTAAGGACCACATAGTAAGGATTAGGAAGGAGGAGGGGTTGGGTGGAAGCAGGGTGTGATAAGGCAGAAGTGCTAAATGATTACTTCTGCTCGGTATTTACTAAGGACAAGAGGGGGGTGATACCCAAGGGGGGAGGAACAGCAGAAATGGGGGGTGACAGATGGGGAAATCATGGAGGGCAGAGTTCGGGAGGGTTTGAAGGCACTGAGGGTGGACAAGGCGCAAGGCCCAGATGGTATCCACCCCAGAGAACTGAAGGAGCTGGCAGAGGTCCTTGCGGGACCTTTGGCAGACCTATTTAATGCCTCACTACACTCAGGGTGTGTACCTCAGGATTGGAGGATGGCTCATGTGGTGCCCCTCCACAAGAGGGGCCCCAAGGATAAACCAGAGAACTACAGACTAGTGAGACTCACATCCATCGTGGGTAAGCTGATGGAGACTATCCCGAAGGAGAGGCTGGTGGCCATCCTAGAGGCCAAAGGACTACAGGACAGCAGACAGCATGGCTTTATACATGGCAGATCCTGCCAAACCAAGCTGGTGGAGTTCTATGACTGGGTAACTAGGCAACTGGACAGGGGCCATGCAGTGGATGTCCTGTATCTGGACTTCAGTAAGGCATTTGACTCGGTGCTGCATGGGAGGCTGGGAAGTAATTTAGAAGGCACAGGGGCAGGTGCAAAGTTGGTGAGATGGGTAGGGAACTGGCTTCAGGGAAGGCAACAGAGGGTGGTGGTGGGTGGGGAGCTCTCACACCCAAGGGTACTGATAAGCAGTGTTCCACAGGACTTGGTGTTGGGACCAGTGTTGTTTGAGATATTCATTGCAGACATATCATTGGACATCAAGAGCAAGATCAGTCTGTTTGCTGATGATACCAAGATGGGACTGGTGATGGACGACCTAGGGGGATGGCAGGGGTTGCAAGATGATCTGGCAAAGCTTGAAACTGGTCAGACACCTGGGAACTGGGTTTTAATGTCAAAAAGTGCAAGGTGCTGCATTTTGGGGGTGAAGAACCCAAGGAGGAGTTACCAGCTGGGGGGAGTGCAGCTAGCCCAGACAGAGGAGGAGTAGAAGGATCTGGGGGTGCTCATTACAGGGTCAATAAATAACTCAGCACAATAGGAAGGCAGCTGCAAAGGCCAACAAAATGCTGGGTTGCATTGCAAGGGGTATATCCTCAAGGAGGTGATTCTGACACTGTAAAGGTCATTAGTTAGAATGCACCTGGAGTACTGCGTGCAGTACTGGTGCCCGTATCTGAGGAGGGACATTAAGTTACTGGAGGGGGTGCAGCGAAGGGTGACAAAAATGATCAAGAGGCTGGGGGACTTATCATATGAGAGGAGCCTGAGGGAGTTGATCATGTACTTGCTGGAGGAGAGGAGGGACGGGGGGACATGATTGAAACCTTTAAGTACATGAAAGGAATAAACAAGACAGGTACAGAAGGGCTGTTCAAAGTAAGGGAGGGGAGGGACACCAGGGGCCATGATATGAGACTGGATGGAGGAAGGTTCAAGAGGAAGATGAGGAGACACTTTTTTACAGAGAGGGTGGTTGCTGGGTGGAATGCGTTACCTGCAGAAGTGGTATCCAGTAGAACAGTGGACTGCTTCAAAAGGGGATGGAACAGGACAAGGGGAGGCCAATGGAGGAGAATGGTGGAAGGAAGGGGCAGCTGCAGAATAAGGGGTGCTAGCTGCACATTTGAGCAGATTTGATAGACCTCTAGGCCTTTATATGCTGGCAAATTTCGTATGTTCATATGCCTTGGGTCCTGTGCCCTGCTGGCCTCTAGGTACTCAACAATTTTTTCTTTCTTTCAGAAATGATTCCATCATTTTCCCTACCACTGAGGTCAAGCTAACAGGTCTATAGTTTCCTGCCTCTGCATTGCTCCCACTTTTGTGAAGGGGAATCACATCCACCCTCCTCCAGGCCTTAGGTACCACACCATCCTCCCATGATTTGTTAAAAATGGTAGCTAGTGGATAAACAAAAGACTCCATGCCATTACCCTAACTAGCCCCATACAAAGAAAGATATTTAGGTGATAGTCCTTAGCCCAGGAAGACATTAACCAATGTAGATGTGAGTGACTGTTGTAAAAGAACCAGTCTTAGCCAGAGTCTGGAAGTAAGTACCCCGTAACTTCTCAGATAACAAAGGGGACATTGCACAGAAAGGTGGGGGAGAGACAAAATGTGTTGCATTGTGGGTACCAGGGGGTCCTATAACTTACATAGAAACATAGAATTTGATGGCAGATAAGGACCCCTTGGCCCACCTAGTCTGCCCATTTCACTACCTAATGGATAAGCTGCAGATCCTAGTTAACCAACAGCCTACTTCCTCCTACCCCCCACTAGAATTGCCTTATGTCTGTCCCATGCATTCTTGAATTCCCCCACTGTTTTTGACTCTATGACCTCCTCAGGATGTCTGTTCCATGTATCCACAACCCTCTCTGTGAAGAAATACTTCCTCACATTACCTCTGAGCCGTCCCCCCCTCTATCTTCAAATTGTGCCCCCTTGTTTTTGCACATCTTTTTTTCTGAAAGATGCTACCCTCTTGGACTTTGTTGATTCCCTTGAGGTACTTGAAAGTTTCTATCGTGTCCCTTCTTTCCTCAACATTATACATCCTTAGTTCCTTTAGTCTTTCTTCATATGTCTTCTGATGCAGACCCTGCATCATTTTAGTTGCCCTCCTCTGGACAACCTCCACCCTGTCTATGTCTTTGCGGAGATGTGGTCTCCAGAACTGTACTCAGTAGTCCAGATGTAGTCTTACCAACTGTCTGTACAGAGGGCCAACAACTTCCTGTTTTCTACTGGTGATGTCTCTCCCTATGCATCCCAGTATCCCCCAGCCCTCCTTACTGCCTTCTCACATTGCTGGCCACCTTTAGGTCATCTGATATGACTACGCCCAGGTCCCTTTCCATTTTTGTTGTTGTCAGTATCTCACCCCCCATTGTGTACTCTTCCCCTGGGTTTTGTTTCCCAGGTACATTCTTGCACTTCTTTGCATTGAATCTAAGCTGCCATACATTTGGCCATTCCTCCAACCTTACCAAGTCCTTTTCATCCTTTCCACCCCACCTTGTGTATCAACCCTGTTGCAGATCTATGTGTCATCTGCAAAGAGACATACTTTCCTTCCAGTCCCTCTGCAATGTCACTTATAAAGACATTAAAAGGACCAGCCCAGTACTGAACTCCCGCGGTACCCCACTAGTAACCCTCCTTTCTTCACTGTGGACTCCATTTACTATTACCCGCTGTGTCCTGTTGTCCAACCAGTGTTTTACCCAGGCTACCACCTGGGACCCACTCCCAGGCTGGCTAATTTGTTTATTAATCTTTGTGTGGGACTGTGTCAAATGCCTTGCTAAAGTCTAGGTTGGCCATGTCCACAGCCCCTCCCTGGTCTACTACTTTGGTCACCCAGTCAAAGAAATCAATTAGATTTGTCTGACATGACCTTCCCGCTGTGAATCCATGCTGTCTTGGGTCCTGTGCCCCACTGGCCTCTAGGTACTCAACAATTCTTTCCTTCAGAAGTGATTCCATCATTTTCCCTACCACTGAGGTCAAACTGACATGTCTATAGTTTCCTGCCTCTGTCTTGCTCCCACTTTTGTGAAGAGGAATCACATCCACCCTCCTCCAGTCCTCAGGTACCACACCATCCTCCCATGAATTATTAAAAAGGGTAGTCAGTGGTGTTACTAGTTCTTCCCCTTAGTTCTTTTAGAATTCTGGGGTGAATCCCATCAGGCCCCATTGCTTTATCTACCTTCAGTTTTAAGAGTTCTTTCAGGACCCTTTCTTCTGTGAAAGGACTAATATCAACCCCCCTATCCAGAGTGCTTCTATTGACTGGATTAGCTATTTCCCCCCGCTTTTCCATTGTGAATACTGAGCAGAAGTATTCGTTCAGTATCCCTGCTTTTTCACTGTCACTCTCTGCCCAACCACCTGCCTCTTTGTTCAGCCTCAGTATCCCTGCCTTAGTCTTTCTTTCCTCCCTAATGTACATATAAAAGGTTTTATTCCCCTTCTTTTAACTAAGTTGGCTATCTTTTCCTCAGTTTGGGCCTTTGCTATTCTTACTGCCTTACCTGCTTCCTTCTGTTTTAACTGGTACAGTTCTCTGTCCTGCTTCTTCTGTTTTTCCTTATACTTCCTGAATGCTATCTTTTTCTCCCTTACCTTCCCCGCCACTTCTTTTGAGAACCATAGTGTTTTTTTCTTTCATTTTGATTTGTTTATTTGCTTCACACAAATGCTTGTTGCCACTGTGATGGCGGTTTTGATGTTTCCCTGTTGTTGCTCCACCCCACCTTCTTGCCTGTTTGCTAATGCTTTTCTGAGGCACTCTCCCATTTTGACAAAATCAGCCCTCCTGAAGTCCAGTACCTTCACTTTTGTTTGGCTTGACTCTACAGCTAAGTTTATCATGAACCACACTGTTTGGTGGTCACTTGTTCCCAGATGGCTACCCACTTCAAGATCAGAGATCCTGTCTCCATCCCCATTTGAAAGTACCAGGTCTTTTTTTATAAAACATATTTATTCATTTTCAATAAAACAAACAACGAACAAACATACACCACAGAAACCCGGCCATGCCAGGGACACAGCCCAAAACTGGCTGTGTAAACTATGTACAGCCCCTATGTACAATCACACTGGGGTGCCGCCCCACATTATAGCTCAATTAAACCTCAGTAGTGCTTTTAAATATGATACTGCCCATTGTTAGAAACACCCGTCCCTACTTTATATCACTCCTCCCATATGCCCATTGACAGGTGTATAGCATCCTAGGGCCCATGAATCCTGAATCACTCCCGGACGGCTTCCCAGTGTGTCCCCTGGAAAGAGAGAAGAGTTCCATTCCTTGAGCCCCTGCAGACCACAACATTATCCCTATTATCTTAATAGTGAACCCAGTATGGCCAAATTTTAGCCATCTGGGAAGCTATAAATCCAACATTATACAAAGTATTGGAAAAATTAAAGAAAAAAAAATAACATGTTACACCTGGCACATTACAATATAAACATTAGACAATCCAGCATATATCTGTTTGCTAGTCATCCCCTGACAGACAGACCTGGGTTCCAGTATCTGTAGCTTGCTGAAAGTAGATCGCATCTAATATTGCCCATCTTTTAGCGTATAACTCCTGTCTTCCCTCAGCAAATAAATGTCTCTTTATCCTAGCCAGTACCCCCAGCAGTTCTCTCACCCATTGTTCATATGCATAAACCAGATCATCCTTCCAATGCTTTACTATGAATGCCTTAACTACCGACCCCATTAAAGAAAGGTGAAATTTGGGCGCATTCTCCTCTATCTGGGAAAAGTCACCCAGAACGCATACTTCTGGAGTCATAAAAGCTGAATAATCCAGCATTGGATCCATGCTCTGTTTAATCTCCCTCCAAAGAGGAGAAATTTTACTGCAACCCCACATGACATGTAGCAAGTCACCCACTTCTTTCTCGCACCTGAAACACAGATCTGTCTGTCTCAACCCTCTAGCATATAGCTTTACAGGGGTATAGTATATGTTGTGAACCACAAAAATCTGCAAATTCCTGTATTTGGGTATCACATTGTATTTAGTAGCCTTCCAAATAATTTCCCATCTTAGATTTTTAGGAGCCATCACCTTATCCCAGTAGGGGATTTGAGTAGCAGTATTTGGGCCCAGGAAGTCCAGAAGAAGCCTGTAAACTCGTGAGAGTGGGTTAGCTTTCCGGAAGACTTCCCTTAAGCTCCTCCATGAGAGAGAAAGTACCAGGTCTAAGACTGCTCTCTCCCAAGTGGGTTTCAAAACTAGCTGTTTACAATGCTTTAAAATTGTAAGACAGTAAAACGTAAAATTGCCATCCTAACACTTAAAAGTGGATTCTGACTCAAGCTCTGTGTGAATCCTTGTCAGAACAGAATCCTGAGTGGGAATCTATGGATTCAACTGTTCATCATTGATTATAATTAAAGGGGAACTGTCAGCAATGATAGCCTCACACCCAAGTGTGAGGCCGATACCTATTTGCTCTTTGTGTTCAAAAACATTTTTTTTTACTTACTGTTTACTGCAATGTAGTAGATTGTATTTGGCTAATTTTGCTGGCTTGTAAGGTGACATTTCCTGTAACCAGAAATCCCAGAATCCCTCTGCAGCTGACATCAGAGGAGGGCTGCGTGACTGGGAGATTCAATAGCCCGCAGTATACATGTTAAAGATTTTGAAGCTGAAATCAGATGTTGCTGGTCCCGGTGTGATCACTGGGCATATTACATTCCTCTGTGACTGTACCTAGCCTCGGGAGAACAACAGACCAGGAACAGAAGATTATAGCATATAAAAACTCCAATATTTACTTTAGGTTATTGAATCTCACACTGCTGTAGCCCTCTTCTGATGTCAGCTTCAGGGGAATCTGGCATTTCTGGCTACAGGAAATGTCAGCTTAGAAATCAATGAAATTAACCTTATACGATCTACTACACTGCAGTAAACAATATGTACAAGAAGTGTTTTTGCACACAAAGTGCTATTTGGAATCAGTTTTACACCTGGGTGTGAGGGTCTTATTGCTAACAGTTCCCCTTTAAGCAATAAGGTGTTTTTCAGGGCTATGTTAATGTCCTGTTAATCATACCCTGAGGGTTTTCTGTGGCATGAGGTGCAGCCAAGTGCCACATGTCCCCAAGGTATGAATAACTGTCCATTAACATAACCCTCAGACCTACTTTATTGCTATTATAAACAAACTCTGGCCAGAGCCAATAGGGCTGCAGCCAAGGAATTTAGGGTAAAAATATAGAACATTTGTTTTTTTAATATATTTGCACCAAATTTTCAACATAGCCGTGTTATGACTTTGCCTCATGAAGAAGGGCAGAGAAAATGTTGATCTCCTAGTCTAAAGGTAATTTTGCTCAGGGGCTGTGAAATCAACTTTCAGGATGCAAAAAACACATTGTGGGCTTCAGGGTCTGTGATGACTCGGGAAAGCTTTTCTCCTGATTCACATCCAAAACCTCCAGAGTCTTCTGGTCACTGACTTCCATGCCAAAGAAGCAGGTGATGCTTGAATGAGCAGATTATCCAAGTAGAGATAGACGTGATGTCCCTCCTGCTGGAGTTTAGCCACCAGGACTATAAGTACCTTTGAGAAAACCCTGGGGGCTGTTGCTAGTCCAAATGGGAGTCCCTGTACTGGAAATGCTGTCCCAGGACAGTGAACCTGAGGAACCTCTGATGAGACTGCCAGATGGGAATATGAAGATACGCATCTCTCAAATCTATGGATGCTAGATAATTCCCTGGCTGGACAGCCCAGATGACTGAATGTAAGGACTTCATCTTAAAGGTCCTGTGGTGAACAAACTTGTTTAGGTCTTTCAGATCCAGAATAGGACTGAAACTGAATATCTTCTTGGGGACTACAAAATAGATTGAGTAGAATCCCTGGCCTTGCTTGCTGGGAGGCACCAGTACAGTCGCCCTGATTTGTGTGAGGTGGTCCAGGGTCTGTGTCACTGCTTGCCTCTTCTTGGGATCCTTTGGAACCGGGAATGGCAGGAAGCACCCCTTTGAGGGAATTGTAGAAAATTCTATTGCATAACCTAGAGCTGGAATTTCCAAAACCCAAGCATCTGAAGTTATCCGGACCCATCTTGTGTAAAAAATGTGCAGTCTTCCTTCAAGGGAAGGGAGGCAGAGATGGGCCTGCATACCCTCATTATGAGCTGCCTGCCTTTTGCCCTGGGCCTCCGCTGCATCTTCGGGCAAGGGCTCCTCTGCTATTAGTGCTGATAAAGCCAGAAGAAAGAATTACTTACCATTGTAATATTGTTTCTTCCAAGGGCTCTCTCATTATGTTTACTGATGCCTGGGGGTAGTCATATCAGGTGACCTTAAGGTGGGCAAGCAATGTGAGAAGGCAGTAAGGAGGACTGGTGGGATACTGGGATGCATAGGGAGAGGCATCACCAGTAGAAAACAAGAAGTTGTTATCCCTCTGTACAGACAGTTGGTGAGACTCCATCTGAAGTACCGCGTCCAGTTCTGGAGACCCCATCTCCACAAGGACATAGACAGGATGAAAGCTGTCCAGAGGAGGGCAACTAAAATGGTGCAGGGTCTGCACCAGAAGACATACGAAGATAGATTAAAGAAGCTTAATATGCATACACTTGAGGAGAGGAAGGAGAGGGAGGACATGATAGAAACTTTTAAGTACATCAAGGTAATCAAGAGAGTCCAAGAGGGTAACATCTTTCAGAAAAAGAGATGTGCAAGAAAAAGAGTGCACAATTTGAAGATAGAGGGGGGATAGCTCAGAGGTAATGTAAGGAAGTCTTTTTTTCACAGAGAGGGTTGTGGACACATGGAACAGCCTTCCTGGGGAAGTAGTGGAGTCAAAAACAGTGGGGGAATTCAAGAATTCATGGGACAGACATAAGAAAATTCTGGTGGGGGAGGGTAGGAGGAAGTAGGCTATTGGTTAACTAGGATCTGCAGTCTATCCATTAGGTAGGGAAATGGGCAGACTAGGTGGGCCAAGCGGTCCTTATCTGCCATCAAATTCTATGTTTCTATGCAGTGAGCCCAAGAGGTGAAGTTGCCCTGGAGCACAAGGTTTGGAATTTCGAACGTCATTTAAATTGCTGCCCTCTAGGTGTTGCTGCCGACTGCAGCATAATGTCAGATCTCTTGAAGCCCAGATCAAAGAGCCCACCCACTAAATATTCTGTGATAGCCTATGCTAAACAAACAAACTAAGCAAGGCCTAAAATAAACATAGCCGAGAGAGCCAGTAGAAAGGACAGCCCAACAAAGCTATCAAAAAAAAGAACTTTGTGATTTGTGAATGAACAACAGGAATGCTCAAGCAATTAAATAGGAATACCAAGGGATTATTATGGAACCTTTTCCTGATTCTAGAAGGGGAGGCAGGTTGGGAGATTTAAGCATAATGAGGAATCCTTGGAAGAAACAATATTACTATGGTAAGTAATGTTTTTCTTCAAGCCCCAGAAACATAGAAACATAGAATCTGACAGCAGATAAGGACCGTTTGGCCCACCTAGTCTGCCCATTTCCCTACCTAATGGATAAGCTGCAGATCCTAGTTAACCAACAGCGTACTTCCTCCTACCCCCCACTAGAACTGCCTTATGTCTGTCCCATGCATTCTTGAATTCCCCCACTGTTTTTGACTCTATGACCTCCTCAGGAAGTCTGCTCCATGCATCCACAACCCTCTCCATGAAAAAATACTTCCTCACATTACCTCTGAGTCGTTCCCCCCTCTATCTTCAAATTGTGCCCCCTTGTTCTTGCACATCTCTTTTTCTGAAAGATGCTACCCTCTTGGACTTTGTTAATTCCCTTGAGGTATTTGAAAGTTTCTATCATGTCCCTCCTCTCCCTTCTTTCCTCAAGGCTATACATCTTAAGCTCCTTTAGTCTTTCTTCATATGTCTTCTGGTGCAGACTCTGCACCAATTTGGTTGCCCTCCTCTGGACAGCCTCCACTCTGTCTATGTCTTTGTGGAGATGGGGTCTCCAGAACTGTACACAGTACTCCAGATGTGGTCTTACCAACTGTCTGTACAGAGGGCCAACAACTTCCTGTTTTCTACCAGTGATGCCTCTCCCTATGCATCCCAGTACCCTCTCCAGCCCTCATTACTGCCTTCTCACATTGCTGGCCCTCCTATAGGTCATCTGATATGACTACCCCTCAGGTCCCTTTCCATTTTTGTTGTTGTCAGTATCTCACCCTCCATTGTGTACTCTTCCCCTAGGTTTTTGTTTCCCAGGTGCATTACTTTGCACTTCTTTGCAGTGAATCTAAGCTGCCATACATTTGACCATTCCTCCAACCTTGCCAAGTTCCTTTTTGTCCTTTTCACCCCACCCTGCATATCAACCCTGTAGCAGATCTTTGTGTCATCTGCAAAAAGACATACTTTCCCTTCCAGTCCCTCTGCAATGTCGCTTATAGAGACATTAAAAAGGACCAGACCCAGTACTGAACCCTGTGGCACCACACTAGTAACCCTCCTTTCTTCACTGTGGACTCCATTTACTATTACCTGCTGTGTCCTGTTGTCCAGCCAGTGTTTTACCCAGGCTACCACCCTGGGACCCACTCCCAGGCTGGCTAATTTGTTTATTAATCTTTTGTGTGGGACTGTGTCAAATGCCTTGCTAAAGTTTAGGTAGGCCATGTCCACAGCCCCTCCCTGGTCTACTACTTTGGTCACCCAGTCAAAGAAATCAATCAGATTTGTCTGATATGACCTTCCCGCTGTGAATCCATGCTGCCTTGGGTCCTGTGCCCCACTGGCCTCTAGGTACTCAACAATTCTTTCCTTCAGAAGTGATTCCATCATTTTCCCTACCACTGAGGTCAAACTGACATGTCTATAGTTTCCTGACTCTGTCTTGCTCCCACTTTTGTGAAGAGGAATCACATCCGCCCTCCTCCAGTCCTCAGGTACCACACCATCCTCCCATGATTTATTAAAAGGGTAGTCAGTGGTGTTACTAGTTCTTCCCTTAGTTCTTTTAGAATTCTGGGGTGAATCCCATCATGCCCCATTGCTTTATCCACCTTCAGTTTTAAGAGTTCTTTCAGAACCCTTTCTTCTGTGAAAGGACTAATATCAAACCCCCTAACCAGAGTGCTTCTATTGACTGGATTAGGTATCTCTCCTTGCTTTTCCATTGTGAATACTGAGCAGAAGTATTCATTCAGTATTCCTGCTTTTTCACTGTCACTCTCTGCCCAACCACCTTCCTCTTTATTCAGCCTCAGTATCCCTGCCTTTGTCTTTCTTTGCTCCTTAATGTACCTATAAAAGGTTTTATTCCTCTTCTTAACCGAGTTGGCTATCTTTTCCTTGGTTTGGACCTTTGCTATTCTTACTGCCTTCCCCGCTTCCTTCTGCTTTAACTGGTACAGTTCTCTGTCCTGCTTCTTCTGTGTTTCTTTATACTTCCTGAATGCTATCTTTTTCTCCCTTACCTTCCCCGCCACTTCTTTTGAGAACCATAGCATTTTTTTCTTTCATTTTGATTTGTTTATTTGCTTCACACAAATGCTTGTTGCCACTGTGATGGCGGTTTTGATGTTTTCTTGTTGTTGCTCCACCCCACCTTCTTGCCTGTTTGCTAGTGCTTTTCTGAGGCACTCTCCCATTTTGACAAAATCAGCCCTCCTGAAGTCCAGTACCTTCACTTTTGTTTGGCTTGACTCTACAGCTAATTTTGCCTAACGATATATATATTTTTTTTAACCAATTATTTTACCAGGTGAGGCACACTAAGCTGAAAGCTTGTTTGCAGGTGCAACCTGGGAGCACAAGGAAGTTAAGTGACTTGCTCAGGGTCACACAGTATGCACCTAGGGGGCTGTGGGATTCAAACCCAGGTCTCCATATTTGCAGCTCAGAGCCTTAACCCACTGCGCCATACTGCCTCCTAAGTTTATCATGAACCACACTGTTTTGTTGTCGCTTGTTCCCATATGGCTACCCACTTCAAGATCAGAGATCCTCTCTCCATCCCCATTTGAGAGTACCAGGTCTAAGATTGCTCCCTCCTGAGTGGGTTTCATAACTAGCTGTCTGAGGCATGCCCCCTGTCGGGCATCAAGAATGGCCCTGCTCTTGGATGTGGCTGCAGCAAAGGTGCTCCAGTTAACATCTGGCATAGTCAGGTCCCCCATCAGCAATATCTCCCCTTTCTCTGCCATCCCAAGGATGCCTTCTATAATTTCCTTGTCCATTTTCACCCTCCTGAGATGGGGGTCTGTGTACAACCCCTGTGCAGATTGTGGAGGAATTTACAGTCTCCAGGGTGACCCACAGTGCCTCCTCTCCTCCCTGTTTACCCTTTAGTTCTGTTGCTTTGATCCCTTCCCTTACATAGAGAGCTACTCCTCCTTCTCTTCTTCCGTCCCTGTCCCTCCTGTAGATTGTGTAACCTGGTATGTTGACATCCCAGCCATGGTTCTCTGTGTACCATGTTTCTGTGACTGCCACAATATCCAGGCATCCCTCTTCCATCAAGGCCACCATTTCGGGGAGCTTTTTACCTAGACTATGGGCATTTGTACTCATTACCCTCCATTTTTTGATGGCTTTATTTCTTTTTGCCCCATCTCTGTCCTTACTGCCTTTGTCTTTTTCTCCATTTACCCCTGCCCTTCTCCCTATCAACTGCTCTATCTTGGAGTTTACCTCACTAATTACCCTGATTTTTTGGGGGGGCCTAGGATTTCCCTTCTCCTTTTCAGTGCCTCCCCCTTGGCTAGTTTAAATGCTTGCCAATGAAGTATTTAAACCTATCACCTAGTATCCTGGTTCCTCTCCTGGATAGGTGCAGACCATTGCACCTGTATGGGCCTGCATCTCTCCAGGTGTAGCCCCAGTCCCCAATGAAGCCAAATCCCTAAGCTCTGCACCAGTTTTTCAACCAGTCATTAAATCCCACAGTGCAATGTACCCTAGCCTCATCCATACCATAGTCAGGTAGCACTTCCGAGAATGTTACCGTGTGTGCTACTTGTCTAAGGCCCCTACCCAACTCCACAAACTCCTGTTGCACTGCTCTGATCCCATTCTCAGCCAGGTCATTCATCCCTAGGTGGATAATGTCATCCAGCTCCCTCCCCATTGTAGCTGCTCCCACAATCCTGAGGATTCGTTTCCTGTCCCTCCAAGCCATGGCGCCAGGCAGGCACCTTACCTCCCTTTCCACTCCCTCCCCCAGTTCTACCTCCCTAACAATTTAGTCCCCCACCAGGAGTTGTTTCCTTCCCCTGTGGGGTCCTGTGCCACCCTCTTGTGGGCATCCATTGTGGAGGTTTCCAGTACCCTCCTTGGTCTCCACTGTGGGTGCCTCCATAGAGGAACCATGCTCTGCCAGAGTGGCAAATGAAGTGTGGAGGCACACAACTGGAGGGATGTGCCTCTGTTCCACCACCCTCACCCTCCCTGAGCCCACCGTGGTCTAACCACTCCTCTTCCTTTGTAACCTCTGAGGTAGTGGTAGTGGCTTGGGTGGTCCCTGGGTGGGGAAGCAGGTTTCCAAAATCCTTGCCAGGTCAGCATGGAGGCAAACAACCTCCTCCCTCAGACCAGAGAGGTGCCTGCAAATAGGGCAGCAATGCAGTATCCAGAATGTCTCCCAGAAGACTGCTGCTCCACAACCAGTGCATTGCACCACTCCCCACATGTCTGTGACCCTTCCAGTTACAGATGCTTTTCTTTTGTTATTTTTTGTTCTTGTTTTAGTGTGTGCAAGCTTGTGAGTGTCTCTCCCCCTATTCAGTGTGCTGTGCCTTTAAGGATATGAACAGGTGTATGCTGTTCACAGTTTTGGGGAAGTGATGTCAGAACCCCTGCTATAAAGGAGGTTAAGTGCTTGGGGCAAGTGGGGTGAGGGGAAGGGTGGGAAGGAATAAACCTATGCCGTCCAGAAACAATCAAGTACAACTCTGACCCTCCACCCGTGGGAGTACCTTCCTTCCTTTCAGACACCTATTTCACAGAGGTTAAGTAACAGGTCTAGTCACAAATGACTGCAAATATCCCCCAGCTACAGTTCCTCCCTGACAAATTAACACTAAAACTAAGAAAAGTCAACCCCAAAAACAGAATCAATACTAGTTACTTACACAGGTCCAAAAAGTAATAATTCAGTTCAGTGTAGTCTGGAAAATAACCTCCTTGATTCAAGGAAGCTGTGGCTGCTTTCTCACTCTGTCTGTCTCAGTCTCAGCAGGAATCCCTCTTTATACTTAGCAATGCAGATTACAAAGCAGTACTTTGGGAGGCTGGGTACAGAACCGTCTTGGGGTGGTGCCAAACTTATCATCTCTTCTGGACTGTACATCCAGAAAGTAATGCTTTGTAAAGGTGTGGACTGTTTTCCATGTGGCCGCTTTACAGATCTCTAGCAAATGAACAACACTGACTGCTGCCACAGAGGTGAACCCTAAGATCCTGAAGTGGCTGTTTGCCAGCTTTAGAGTAGCAGAATTAAATGATTGAATGCATGCGACAATCCAGTGAGCAACAGTCCTCTTTGAGGCTGGACTGCCCTTCCTCACTTTACCATAGGTGAGGAACAGCTGAGTGTGGGAAAACATAGTCCTTGGTATGTTACAGATAGTATTCCAGACACCTCTTGACCACTATGGGAAGGAATTGTCTGTTAGTACTAAGGACTACCTTGTCCTAGAAGAATATGATGTACTTTGGGTCTGTACAGAGGGCCTATAACTTGCAAACCCTTCTGACCGAAGTGATGGCTACCAGGAAGACTGTCTTCCATGTGACATACTTCAAATCCGCGATGGCCATTGGCTCAAAAGGAGGTTCCATGAGCTTGGCTATACAGACATTTACAGTAGATCCCATGGAGAGATGGGCTCCCTAACTAGAAAATACAGGTGTTGGATACCCTTAAAGAACCGCTTGAAAATGTGGTGAGATGCCACTGTTTTCTTCTTACCCGCTGATGTATAGGCAGAAAAAGCCACCAAGTGAACCTAGCAGGTCTGAGACCTAAGGTTTGCAAGTGCAGAAGGTAGTCCAACAGTGTATGCAGATCAGCCTGAAGGGGACTGAGATGTTTTGAGGCACACCATAATGAAAACCTTTTCCATTTGGATGCATAAGTTTTCCAAGTAGCTGGTTTCCATGGCATTTTTAGGACATGTAGAACCTGTTCTGAGAAATGGTAATCAGAGTATTCCAGCTCCTCAGGAACCAGGCTTTGAGACACAGGGACTCAAAGTTTGGGATGGTTATTGTGCCCCAAGACATTGTTAGCAGACTGTGCCTCAGAGGAAGGCCTATTTTTTTTCTGACAGACAACGCCAGTAGATGGGAATACCAAGACTATCTAGCCTAGTCTGGGGCTATTTGAATCATGATTGCAGGCTGAGCTCTCAGCTTCAGGAGAACTCATAACAACAGAGGGAATGAGGGAAAGACATACAGGAACTTCCCCATCCATTGCAGGCACAGAGCCTCCGTGGAATTCATACCCACTGCCAGAAGCCTGCAACAGTTGAGGGGGAACTGAAAAATTGTCTCTAGAAGTGAACAGATCTATTTGTGGTGTGCCCCATCTCCTGAAGACTGTGGCTAGCACTTGCTCGTTCAGTGACCATTTGTGATAAGCTTGGCTAATCCTGCTGAGGGAGTCCACCAGGACATTGTCCTTTCTTGGGAGGTGAATTTCTGTCACGTGCACCTCCAGTGAGTATGCTGGACTCCAGAGTTTCATAGCTTCTGTACACAGCTTTGAGGACCTTGTGTCTCCCTGTTTGTTGATGTAGTACATGGTGGTAGTGTTGTCTGTTCTGACCTGTACAGATTGGCCCTTGACTCTTCGCATGAATGACTGAAGAGCCAGAAACACTGCGTTTTGCTCCAGTAGATTTATATGCTCCCTGGAGTTCTATTGAGGCCATACCCCATTCACAATGAGATCTCCTAGGTGAGCGCCCCAACCCAACAAGGAAGCATCTGTAGTCAGGATAACAGTAGGGGCCTGTGCCTGAAAAGGTACCCCTTCTCTGAGGTTTTCCTTGTCTGTCCACCTCTCCAAGGCTTGTAACAGGGTCCTTGTGACTGGCACTAGGTTGGATAAGGCCTGATGCTTTTAGGACCAGTGGGCTTGCAAGTGGAACTGAATATCCCTTATTTGAAGTCTTGCTCCTGGAACCACTGCCATGGTGGATGCCACATGTCCTAGCAGCTGAAGGAATTGTTTTGCTGTTTTGGGTTGGTCTATGGCAAAGGATTTTGCCAAGTTTATAAGGTTTCTCACCCTTTCCCGGGGTAGGAAAGCTTTCCCCTGCAGTGCATCCAGTTCCACTACTGTGAAGTACAGTATTTGTACTGGGACTGTCTGAGACTTTTGCACATTTATAAGGAAGCCTAATCTCTCCAGAGTGTGCTGAGTGAGGAGGAGTGAGTCTTTGACCTGTTGGTGTGATTTTCCCACTACCAGTCAGTCATCTAGGTAAGGAAAAAATGCCACCCCGTTTATCCTTAGATGTGTTGCTGCTATGACAACCACTTTGTAAACACTCTGGGAGTAGATGACAGGCCGAAAGGAAGAGCTGTGAACTGGTAGTGACCTGAGGGAAGCCTAAACTGCAGGCATTTTCTGTGACTGGGCCTGATTGGGATGTGAAAATATGCACCCTTCAGGTCCAGAGATGCTAACCAATCCCCCTGTTGAAGGAATCATATAGCCATGGACAGAGTGACCATCTTGAATTTGAATTTTTTCAGATGCTTGTTTAATAATCTGAGGTCCAGAATAGGTCACCATTCCCCATTTTCCTTTTTTGTGAGGAAGTACCTTGAGTAAAGGCCCTTTACCCACTGGGATAGGGGCACTTTTTCTGTTGCATTTAGCAGTAGAAGTTTCTTGACCTCCAGCTGTAGCAGAATTTTCTCTGCTGGAGTGGGGGGGGGCAAAAATGTCTGTGTACTGACAAATTTGAAAACATTTTGAAGTTTAAAGTGAGGCCTTGGCTCACACCTTCCAAGACCCACTTGTCTGTGGTGATGTTTTCCCACTCCTGAAAGAAATGAGCCAGCCTTCTCCCTACTAGTATGAGTCTGGTGACCTGGACACACACATCAGGGGTTCTGTTTCAGCTGAGCCCTAGAGGACAAAGCCTGATCAGACTTTTGGGATGCTCTTTGTCCTCTGCCCCTGAAGTAACCTCTCAAGTGACAGTAATCATAGGGCATGGGCATGGGATAGTATGGTCTTGTGTAGTGACCTCTACCCCAGCCTCCCCCTCCCTGAGGCTTGTAAGGCATAGAAGCCTTTTCCTTCTCTGTATTGCTTTTGTCGGTGGTTTTATACTCCTGAACCTTTTTCATGTAAGCCTCCATTTTGTCCCCAAAGAGAGAGTCATTCTCACAGAAGAAATCCATGGCCTTTGTCTGGGAATCGTGAGACAAATTAGTTGTCCTTACCCATGCAAATCTCCTAAGGGAGAAGGCATGGGCCATGGACCTGGAAGCAGTTTCATTATTGTCCATGGCCATGTGGTACTGGTATTTAGTGGTCTCCAGGGCAGTTCTAGCAGTGTCTGCTATGTCCTGGGCCTGGTCCCCTGGTATTTGCTCACACAGGGCCAGTACCATGTTCCAAAGGCCTTTCTGGTACTGGACTGCGTAGGCCGTATATGCAGCATGTCTCAGGAGCAGATAGATCGTTGTATACATTTTCTTCCCCATACTGTCCAGCCATCTGGAGTCTTTGTCTGGAGGCTGGGGAGAGAGGGGAATCCTGGCCTTGTCACAAGCAGCTGCCTGGACCACCCCCTCATGGTCAGTGTGCATAAAGGTACTCAGCATTATGCCTATCCAGTTCTTCCTTCCTTCCTTCCTTCCTTCCTTCTTTCTTTCTTTCAAGAGGGACAGTGATCTTTTTAATATTTTGCTTATGTGTGTCCAGTGTCTCCTTTTGCCTTCTGGCAGGGGGGCAGTGGTTTTTGTCACTTTGATTAGTATGTTCTCCACTAATGTCTCCTTTTGCCTTTCAGCAGGAGAGGCAGTACATTTCTTTAGTTTGTACTTCAGACTGTCCACTGGTGTCTCCTTTTGCCTCTCAACAGAAGGAGCAGCGGTATGTTTTAATTTCTCTATCTTCTTAGAAGGGACAGATACAGGGGTATCATGTCATATTGGTGAACCAAACTGAGTGACTCAAATTTGAGCGACTCAGTTTGCGTGCCAATAAGAGCAGCGATAATGAGGTTATAGTGAAGGGAAGGAATAGCAATGGATGAGGTACATAACAGCGATGGTGAATGACAGGGGTTGCTGATGGTGCTATGGGCTAATGGAAGCATGCAGTCTGCTGCTGCTGAGCTGGCCACCTGGCATGGTGGGTACGGATGCTGCCCATGATGTCGATGATCCTGGGTTCGGGATTGCCTGCAGGTAGATATTTTGTACTGTTGGTGTTTTTTTTTTTCTGTTTTTCCCATCCCCTGGAGTAGTCTCCTGTCCCCCAGTGTCCGCGCCCCTAAGATGATTATTTTAATATGGGAGGTGTGGTGGGCTTGTCCCCTGCACATGGGAGTGTGGGGGTGTAGCCCTCTGCATTAAATATTTATTTTAATGTGCACTGTATTGGTGATTGTTGGGGTGGGTTCCGTGCTGATTTGGTATTCAGCGATATGTACTCTCTCTTTTGTGAGCCGCTGTAAGATTTTCACCATTATGGCATGGAACCAATCCAGGGACCTTCTGTGAGGTTCACTTCTGACCTACAGAGGGATTCCTAGAGGTCCTAGGGGTGTTAACCTGTGAAAGACCTTCTCCTGCATCCTGAGGAAACAGAGGGGTAGAGAGAGAAGGCATAATGCACCACAAACAGGAATAAGATAGTAACTGGTTAAACAATATATTGCAATGCACAATATCAATGGTTTAAAGGACTCCCAATGTAAGTAAAATGAAGCTTACGTAGATAAAGAATACCCTTTCCCTAACAAGGGAAAAACACTGCTAACTCTGACAGGGCCCCTTTTTTATTTATTTTATTTATTTATTGTTTTATTTATGTATTTAGTTAGTTATTTTTTAAATTTAATATGTAATGAAAAACTAAATAAGCAGCAACAGGAAAAAACTTTCCCCTACAGAGGAGATGCTGCTGACAGGAATGGGGATTTCTGAAGCAGGAACCACTGAGGAGACTTGTGCTGCTGAGGGGCGTTAACGGGGAAAAAAACTGATTCAGAAATAATTAGTTAAACATCAAAACAGTAATGAAATAAGCAGCAAACCAGGCTTCCTGCAATATGAGCTGAAAGAGCTGTGAGGAAATGCAGTTCTCCGGGGCAGAAGTCACCAGAGCGAGATTGTGAGTAGGGAAGTTTAATAAAAGTAAAACTTTACTTTAAAATGATAAATAAAAACTATTGGAGGGGAGAGTTGTGGAAAAACAATATAAGAAAATGACAGAATGCATTAGCATTATTGGTAGTGAGTTGCGTAAGTGAGCTCTTCGGGGTGACTTGCTTCTTTGGGAGGAGAGAAAGATTTGACATTATGCTGCAGTTGGCAACAACACCTAGAGGGCAGTAGTTCAAATGATGTTCAAAATTTCAAACCTCGCACTCTTGGGTAGCTTCACTTATTGGGCTCACTGCATCAGCAAGCATAATGAGGTATTCCTGGGGCTTGAATAGGCTCCTTTACTCCTCTGGTTCTCAAAGTTCTAAAAGGGATGAAAATTCCCTCAATACTGCCTCTCTCTGCCCCTCCTCGACTGTTTGGAGTTGAACCAGCCTTTCACTGTTGCTTTGACACTGGAAGGTGGTCCTTTTTATTCTGGATATCTTTCAAAATATCATCCAGGCCTGAACCAAACAACAAGCCTCCCTCAAAGGCTAAGCTGAACAGCTTGGCCTTCGAAGCCTGTGTCGAAGTCACACTCCTCACGTAGTGGACATAATGTGGTAAGTGGAGCGAGCCGACATGTGCAAATTCTGCACCAGGGCATCCCCTAAGAAGGTGGAGGCCATGGATACCAACTGCAAAATATTCTCCTGCTTTGAATCTGGGTAAACAAAGCTGCCCAGGGTTGTAACCCACAAATATAAAGCTCTGGCAGCAACAAAGGAGGCGTAGGAGCTGCGGAGGTTTGCATTGTTGGAGGCGAAGGCTCTTCTGCATGCAGCATCCACTCACTTGTCATGTGAATACAGGAGCCTTCAATAGAAATAATAGTATGTCTGATGGAATTATGAACTGCCTTATCTGCCAGAGGAGGGGTTTCCCACTTGCCAGTATTTTCTTCCAAACAAAGGGAAAACACCATAACTTAGATTTTGGCAGATATTTTCTTTGGTCCGCACCTACCCATTCATTTTCAATAGTTTGGTCACAATGAATAAAGTTCAAAAAACACTTTGGACTGGAGAAAGATGCGGACATGATAGGACTGACATTCACTGCCTCCATGGACTGCACCTCCTTGAGCTGTAGTGACCTACATGCTTTAGTTATCAGATAGGAGAAAGACTTGGCATCAAACAGGAGAGGGATGGGAATCCTCTTCTTTGGCTCCATTCACTCCCCTTCCTCCTCTTCTGAGGGTTCATCCTCTTCCTCATCAAGTAGCTTCCTAGGGTCAGAATTTTTCCCAAGATCACCGATATCCACATCTTGACCCACTGTATAGTCAGAGTTGGGATCTGTCTGTATATCCATATTTGCAGTCCTGTCCTGTTGCAACACACCTGGATGTGCCTGTGTGGGCCCCCTGACCTAAGGAGCCTGGTTTGGTGTTGGGTGTGTCTGATGGGATGTCATGCCAAATATCCGGGCCCAAAAGCTCTCCTAAGAGCAACAAGAAAGATTTATGCAATTCTGCTTTGTTACTGCCAGCTGGTACACCAGGTGCACTCCCCAGCTCAGAGTTCTGACTGGGGGAACTGTAAGAAATATATTAGCTTGAGAAACAGAATGGGGGCAATATGAACCCAGAGGAGAGAGTTGCAGTACCCTTTTGCAGGTCTTACATCTTTTAAGAATGAGAGATCGCTGATAAGCCATGGTGCCAAGAAAAGTTGCCCTGCAGGTGCCCAATGGTTAGAAAACTGAAGGTCATTCCCCAAACTAAAATAGAATACTGCTGCTATGTCCCCCACCTCCAACTGTGGGGAAAGGGAGAGAAACATGAAAAAATGATGCCTCTCAGACCCTAAAGCTTATTGCTACAAAAGGAAAAGGATCTACAAGCAGAGCCACTGCATCTAGCAGTGTGGAAGCACAGGTGTGCTTGCGCTGTCTGAGAACATGCGTGTGCGTGATGTCATGATACCATGCATGATGTCGGCATACCAGAGGGGGCTTGCACACAACACAGGTGAGCAAATGGCAAGCCAAGGCTAGAGAAGCCTGTTGGGGAAAGCATGCTCCCAACAGCTACAGAGTAGCAGGAAAATGACAGGAAGCTGTGTGGCTCAGTGGAGCCCAGAAAACTACCAAACTGCCTGAAGGGCAGACAAAAAATGACTGCCAACCCTCTGAAAAGACTCTGAGAGCACCCAGAGTCCAAAAAGTCTCACTGCAGAAACCTGCCCTTCCTTTTCTTTTCACTGAAAAGAATTAAAGGGGGACATGTCCTGTAAGGCAGTGAGCCAAATCAAAAGGGAACAGTCCCTTCAAAAAGTAGCAAAAAACACCTGACAGGCAAACACCACTAAAAGAGACCTTAAAAAATTGAGAGGGGAGAAAATTATGCCAAGAGATGGAGGGAAGACCCCAAGAGTTCCCCTGCCTAAGCCCCTGAAGAAAAAACAGGTACTTACCATAGGCACCTTTTTTTAATACAGAAATCAGAGAACTGTTAAAAATACACCCCCCTGAAATATGTGGCAGACCTGGCCCCCAGTCCAAGCACAGGCAGTGGAAATGGAGAGAGAAAGTTTGCCAATTTGAAAGCCGCAGCTTAACAGGCATGATTTTAATTTAGGGGTGCTCCTCATTACCAGGTAGCCCCAACCTGCTATGCAGAACTGCAGCCCCAGAAAACTAGAAGCTGATTTTTCTTCAAAGAAGCTTTTCATTTTTTTTTTCCCCTTTGATGGCACAGCAAAGACTGGAGAGTTGTTGCTGTCCAGAATCCTCACGTGCCCAACATTCTATTCTGTTAACAGCCTTGGACTGTGCCATTTCCCCTAGTAGGGGTGCATAATACCCAGTTGTAATGACTACCCATTGACAATGTGGAGTGCTACAGAAAAGGCTATGTAGAAAATTAGGGGTCAAAATATACAAAATTACCAAAATTGTGAGCGAGCGTAAGAAAATGTCAATGTATGCTCATAACTTTGTTTGTTTCAATATTCTAACTGCAAATTTTGAACATAGCTGTATTATGACCCCACCTCATGAACCTGGTAGGTGAAAATTCTGTAATACCGACTTAAACGTTATTTTGCACCACAAGTGCAAAAACACATTTTGGTCAGGATTTTTGCAATGACAGATGTTATGATCATAAGGTGGTATGAGAAATGGCTATGTTAAAAATCTGGTGTCAAAATACTGAAAATTGCCGGCCCATTGGTGCTGAGGGTTGAAGCACTGGATGCCACACATTGAGCCACCCAGCGACCGGGGCTCAGGAATGAGCCCGGGCCACCGGGGATCAGCAGGGGGGAGAGAGAGGATCGAGCATCCAGTGGACTGCTCTCCTCTCTCGAGGGGGATCCAGGCACTGCCCAGCACCGCAGAGGCCACCGGTGGAGACTGGAGGCACTGCAACGCTGAGGACTAGAACAGGGGGTTGCAGAGCTGCAACGGGCATGCTTTGCACCATTGCATATTCAGGTTCTGCTTAGGGGGTGGGAGATGAGCAGAAAACAAGGAAAAAACCCTCCCACTGACAGGCGAAGGCGGGTCAAGGAGCAACGGCCCCATGCCCAATGCTGGGCCTTCCGGAGGTGCTCCTCGGGTTCTTCCTTAAGCCAGTGTCACCAGCCAACACTGTAGAAAGGGCACCAGAGGAGTGGCGATCCTTCCCTGGAGGACTCAGACCTCGGGGGTTAGGGCAGCATTTTAAGAGGTGGGGAGACTGGTGACTGATGGAGCACCAATGGGGCTTCAGGTGGGTGGGCAGAGCTGTAAGCTGAGTGACTTCACTGGAGAAAAGTTGGCAGAGGTGAGAAATAAAATTGGAAAAAAAATACTGAAAATTATCAAAGTTATGAGCATATGTATAACAATGGCAATGTACGCTCACAACTTTACTGTTTTTCAATATTTTATGTTCAACATAACTTTCTTTCTTTCTTTTTTTTTATTTTCTATTTTTCCTCACCTGCCACCAGCCACCCAGTCACGGACCACAACTTCCACCTCCACAATAACCGTGACCCTCCGATAGCCCTTCACTTACCCCCCAGGGTGGGGTTGCGGCACTAGACTCCCCCAGTGCTGCAGACAACCGGATAGGTCAGAGGGCCAGCCTGGAGGCTATTGAAGTTGTGGTGGGCTTCATCTAGGGTGGCCAGCAGCTGCTCTTTTTCCTGGTTTTCTTGGAGGGTGGAGACATTCAATGACATCCTGCATCTGCCCCACTCCCTGGACATTCTTGGCGCCAGTTGTTTGCACATCTCCCAGCCTCCACCAGGGGTCCATCGAGCTCAGGCCACACTACCCCCTCCTCCAGAGAAGGACAGCAGTCCTTGGGATGCTCCATCCTTCTCCACCCGGCCAGCCCTCCAGCATCCCAGGTCCATTCCCAAACCAGGGTCGCCAGCATTGCAAGTGGAAAACCTACCACTGCAATGACAGGCCAGCCTCTCAACATAACTTTCTTTTGACTCTGGTGGCTCCAGGTGGTGACAATTTTCAAAACTTGCTCGAAAGGTGATTTCATGCAGTGGCCATAAAATCACCTCCTGGGATGGATTTGTGTAATTTCACCACCGTTGTTCGGGGGGCAAAAAGGCCATGTTGAAAATTTGTTGTAAAAATGTTTAAAAATGACAAAGTTATGAATAAAAGTTCAAACCCCATTGTAATATATTTAAACCACACTTACCTTGTGTTCTAATATTGCAGTTGCTAATTCCAGCAGCAAGACATGTCTTTGATTGGAGAGTGGATCTCGTCATGAGATCTGTTCAGGTGCGTGAGGAGGTGTGGGAGTATGTAGGGTGGTGGGTGCTGAATAGGGGTCAGGGGTGGGTTGGGGTGTTGGGGTCAAATTGCTAATGGACCATTTTTTTTTGCAGGTAAAAAAGATCAATGAGGGACCATTTTCTTTATGTAGTAGGACACAACCTGACATTGGGGACTGGGCATCCCAGTGTCAGGAGGATCTCCAGCTGTAGCGGGGGTGAGTACCCTAGTATGGCCTCAGCTAACCAGGGGATGGGTGACCTGGTGGCAGTGGGGGGGGCACATCACAGATGGACATTTTTTTCAGAAGACAAATAAGATCAATGAGAGATGGTTTCCTTTATTGTGGGGACAGAAGCTGACACTGGGCATTGGACACCCCAGTATTGGGAAGGCTCTCCAGTGCTGCCACACATAAGAAGGGGATGGGTGATTTGGATGGGAGAGGGGTAAGAGAAGTGGTATCAGGGGTGGACACCCCAGTCTGCTTGATTCGGTGATAGATAGATAGATAGATAGATAGATAGATAGATAATAGACAGACAAACAGACAGACAGACAGATAGATAGAATGAAAGGTAGACAGACAGAGAAACAGGCAGCTGGCAGTGTTGGGGGGCAGATTGCCAGTAAACTTGTTTTGGGGGAAACCCCCCAGAAAATATCAATGAGGGAATGTTTTCTTTATTGTAGGGGGATGGAAGTGGACACTGGGCATTAGGCACCTCAGTGTCAGGAGGATCTCCAGCAGCACTGGGAGAAGGCTCCCTGTTGCCACCACACATAAGAAGTGGATGGGTGATCTTGATCAGAGGGGGCAACAGAAGTGGTACTGGGAGTAGGCACCCTGGTCTGCTTCCATACCTAAATAGATAGACAGAGAGAAACAGAAACATAGAAATTTGTTGGAAGAAAAATACCCCTTGGTCCATCCAGTCTGCCTGAGACAGACAGACAGACAGGTGGTACTGTGCTGAGGGGCAGATCCCTAATGGACTTTTTTTAGCTAACAAAAAAAAATAAAAACATCAATGAGGGACAGCTTCCTTTATTGTTAGAGGGACAGAAGCCGACACTGGGGATTGGGTACCCCGGTGTCAGCATGATCTTCAGTGACACCAGGGGTGAGGTCCCTGGTGCTGTTACCTATATTTAATGGGTTGGGGGTCAGATTGGCAAGGGACTATTTTCCTTTTTACAGCTGGGGGCAGATTTTTGATGGACTTTTTTTTAGGAAAAAAGTAATAAAAAGATCAATGAGGGTTGCATTTCTTTATTGTAGGGGGACAGAAGCTGACACTGGGGTTTGGGCATCCCAGTGTTGGCATGGTCTTCAGTGGCAACAGGGGTGGGTGCCCTGGTGCTGCCACTTGTATTTAATGGGTGCAAGGCTCAGATCAGCAAGGGACCATTTTCTTTTTTACAGGTTAAGGAAAAAAAAAAGGAAAGTTTAACAAGGGACAGTATTCTTTATTGCAAGGTGACTGATGCCAACACTAGTGATTGGGCACCCCAATGTTGGGATGATGTTCAGCATCACTGGAGGGCAACCCAGTTCTGCAACATGTATTCAGAAGGGGGGCTGGTGACCCAGAGAGGGGAGAGGACAAGAGAAGCGGTACCGGGGGTGAGCACCTCGGTCAGCTTATTCTTTAAACAAAACAAACCAAAAAATAAATAAAATAAAACAACATGGGGACTGGCAACCTGGAGGGGAGGGGGGGGAGAAAGGAGGGTTATTGAGGGTGAGCACCCCAGTCTGCATAATAGTAAAACAAAATAGATAGATAGATGGATGGTCTGTGGACAGTTCTTGTGTGAGATCATATGAAAGAACAATGGTTCTTTCATTTGACCTCACAAAAGAACTGTGAAAAATACTAAGTCCCCCTCTTCCTTCATGACCCGACCTTCATGAGTCATGAAAGAACTCACGAAAGAATAATCTCAGCTCATCAAAGAAGTTGGTGGACTTTATTTTCCCTCCATTGTTCTTTTGTGCGCTGACCATCTTTCATGTTCATGAAAGAACTCACAAAAGGAAAATCTTGGCTCATGAAATAAGATGGTGGACTTACACTTTTTTTTCATCAGAAAAAAGAATTACAGCTCACAACAGAAGATTGTACTTTAATGAGCAGGAAATTCTTCTTTCATTGAAACATCTATCTGAAAGACACTACTAAGCATGCTCAGAACTAAAATTTCACATCCTTATAACTCTGGATAGGATTAATATATTTTCACCAAACCAACACAAGACATCATTCTAGGTCGTACCTTTTCTACCCTGAAAATTTCAGAAAAGAATTCCAAACCATATGGGCTATAGGTGACTACAAAAAAAACCCAGCAAAAAACACAGATTTTTCCTAAAAATGCACTATCTGGATCTCGGAATCTGCACATTCGACTGGAACAAAACTGCCAGATCAAGAGACTTTGACCCCCAGACTGCGCATGCAAAATTCTGGGCAATTCCATTGAACGGTGGCAAAGCTTTTAAAGTGCAAAGTTAGGGTTTAACATTAAACAGCCTACCGAATCCTGACTATAATGATGCTACTGTGCAACTATAATTCTAGTATACATGTATTATTTTATGAAATATTGCAATGATCTTTTAAATTGATCGATCAATAAATCATTCATTCATTCATCCCCTCATTATACATGGCCCCCAGACATTATTCTATATTTCTTTTTTTGATTGCGTTTATTAAAAGAATGTTGTTTTTCAGAGACAGAGTAAACAATACAGTCACAGTAAATGATACAGTCTGTAGTGTATATCCAGACACAGTATGAGCACCATATTGCACAGAATGTATAACAACAGAATGGCAAAACTGCAGACCGAGTGGAAAAATATTCTATTGGGATATACACCATTGCTGAGTCTTTGACTTTTGTTTTGAAAAAAATGACAAGCCCAAAAGTGCTGCAGGTATCCCTTTATATTATAACAGGTGACTTAGAGAGAAAAATGCAACTTGTAGTACTGTGTTCATGGTCCTGAATGGTAAAAAACCCTAAGATCACTCCAGGGTTATGAGAGGTGACATTTGAATTTCCAGTCCATTATTGTCATCAAGGATCAGAGGCATAGAGTAGATGTCTCCCCATGGCAGCAAGTTATAAGAACTGGCTGCATTCATAGCAAAGGAAAAGAGAGCGGTACAAACAGAAAAAAACAAAATAAAGAAATAAAGGAGAGAGAGGTGTAGAGATCGGGGGACCTCATGGAAAAAACTTGGGATGATTGTCAAGCTGGTGCAATACCCATCGACACCACCTAGCCTCAAAAAGAGGCAGTTTGTTAATCGATCAATCAATCAATCAATTAAATCTTTATTTATCCAGGCGAACATCATTGAGCAAGCTCATTTACAAGATGGACCTGGTTAAGTCCAGATTATAGTACAAACAGATATATTTACAATGTGAATAAAACATAATAGGAGTACAAATCAAAACACAAGGAACATACATAACAGTTTGTTAGGGGTCATCAGTAAGACACAGTGAACAGTATAAAATAATGGGAAAAGACTAGACCACAGAGATTCAGAGATGGATATTATCACAGGATTTACCCTAAAAAAAAAAAACACACAAGCAATACCTAGGTATCACTATCATATCAGTCAGACAAACTAAGTGATAACTGCTTTTTTCTTGACATAGTTCACAAAAAGGAATAAAACAGGTATGGTTAGGTCTGAAAGGGGAGAAACAGCCTGCCAGGCACTATCAATGGCAGCCCCAGGGAGCGCTTACATTAAGACTGGGAGGGGGCTGAGCCGCGACTTGCTTGTAGAAGGTGTGAGCTAGGTACTGAGGCGATGGCTGGGATAGCATATTTTCCAGTTCTATGGTGCTGGCGCTGGCTGTCCATCGGGCCACCAGGAAGGTCGCAAGGCAGGGTAGGTGATGAATATGCTTAGGCGCCCAAGGCCAATCTCAGACGAAGGTTCAAAAAGGAGCATAATCATTCATACTCCTGATATTTGCACTCTGAGCAGTAAAGAAAAGGATCCCATCGGTCAGGAAAAGCAGTGGTTATAGCTATTTTAGCAAAGTACAGGCAGACCATCTGATTTTGCAGGAACTGGAAGGATCACAGAAATAAACTGCAGAAGCCAATTGGGAGCAAGGGCCGGAAAGCGCTCACAATCCGATTGGTTGGTGGCTTTAACGTTGCTTTGCTAAAGAAGAATCTGGGCAAATGGTTTTGGATGGCAGCTTGTGAAGTGCCGACTGCCCGGGAGCTAGAGATTTTATGCCTTATGTGCAGATGCCCCCTGTAAGACTTGCCTATGTCTAGGAAGAGGGGTACAGGGTCCAGAAAGTAATAAGTACATTAGGGTTAGTAAAACATGCAAGAATTAACATGGGGTAAAGTCATTCATGGCTATGGCTAGACTCGGGGGAGCAAGCTAACAGCAGTTAGCGGTTAGGAGCTGGGGAAACAGTTGTACGGCTCACACACACCTCAAGAATATAATGACTTGAAAGCATTAATACTTCAGAGGCAGCTTCATTTCAGCAATTTTTGCATTTTGTTCAACAAGGATGGCAATGTAAAACTAATGGCCATTTTGCCAAAGTGGGTGGAAGCCTTAGGGATGCATAGGGAGATATAGGAGGCACTTCTTAAGCCATACAGTCCTAGCTCGCTTAGGGGGAGACATTCTGATATATAATGTGAGAGCCTTTTCATAATGGCTCTGTAGGTCCAAAGGACTGAATTTCTTTCACTCCTGAACATAAGCGAGGACCATCTTACAGCTTTGTACACTAAGCAGTGATGGGTAGAGATGGGGAGACCGATAATAAACCTGATGGCCTTATGATTAAGTGTATCCAACTTGATAAGCAAGGCTTTGAGACAGTAACTATATAGGAAATCTTCATAGTTGATTAGGGAAAGAAAAGTAGTTTGGACTAGTCGCAGTTTGGCATCATGAGTGAGGAACTGGCTAATTCTATAGAATAGACCCAACCTCTGCCTTAACTTCTTTGCCAGGTCGTCAAGATGCTCAGAGAATGAGAGGTTCTGGTCTAGCCACACTCCTAAGTATTTAAACTTTGGGATAAATTCCAATTTCTCTCCCAGAATTGTGGAGATCTGTGGCAGTGCTCCAGAGCTGGCAGGGTTTGTCACACGGCTATAGGGTGAGAACAGCATTGCCTTTGTCTTTTTTGCATTTAAAAGAATATTTTTTGTGGAGGAGCTGGGTCTGAAGCAGATCAAATTCTTCCTGTAGGTTTGCACAGGCAGCTTTGGCAGTCGGTCGACTTATGTATACCACTGTGTCGTCAGCGAACAGGTGTATTTTTGCCTTGTTGATGCCCACATCAATATTGTTGATATAGATAGCAAAGAGCAGCAGACCAAGTATGGATCCTTGTGGCACTCCCCTCAGAATAGGTTTGAGTGGGGATAACTCCCCCTCAGCTTTGATTTGTTGCTGATGCCCTACCAGGTACTCCGTGAACCAGTGCAAGGATGCTGAGTCAAGACCTATGCTCTTCAGAGTGGAGATTAGCAGGCTATGATCCATGGTATCGAAATCCTTACTAAGGTCTAGAAATACTGCACAGACAAAGTTTCTGATGTCTAGAGCATTGTACCAGTCGTTTGTTACTTTGGCAAGGGCCGAAATAGTGCTATGTTTAGTCCTAAAGCCCGATTGCATAGGGTTTAGTAAATTATTAGCTTCCAGATAGGCCCAGATTAGGCAGGGTATAAGTCACTTTTCTAGAGAATAGATCTCCAATGAGATTCTGCACCACCCATCAAATGTAGGTGGCTGAGGGGTGTGCCACAACCTGGTGACTGATTTTTTCACTGTTAGAATTAATATTAATAGCAGTTTCAGGGTCGGACCCTGAAGGAGCGCCTGTCAGGAGAGATGGCCATGAGAATTAAGAAGGAGGTTACCTCCCCAGAGCAACTGAAGAGCTCCTTCAACTCCCAAATAACTTCCTGCCAGAAAGGAGTGAGATGGGGCAGTCCCAGAAGATGAGTATGATTAGCTAAAGCTGGTGAACATCCCCTCCAGCAAGAAACCTTAGTCCTGCATATTTTGCTACTATTTCTGGGGAGTAGAAAAAAGGATATATGTACTTACAGGAGAATTTCCTTCATTATGGGCAGACTGGGTGGGCCAGAGGCCCTTATCTGCTGACGCTGTCTATGTATCTATGTATTAAGTGGCAGAGGTCAATCTGTAGGCAGGTGCTGCATATTTATTCCAGATATCAAGCACATGGGTAGTTCTCATCTTCTTATTTCATTGTCGCAATATTGTCTCCGTGGAGTCCAAATCAGGCTCCAGCAGTGCTTTATACATGTGACCAATCAAGAGAGTCCAGGTCTCGACATGCAGCTGTGACATGAGGGTCTTGGAAACTGTAGGACTGTAGCAGGTAGTGTTGAGTAGCCTTTGCCATAATCAATAAGATCTTAGCTGAAAATACCAAAAATGGTCAGCTGGGGGTAGCTTGAAACTGGCTTGGAGAGAGGCAAATGGGAGGACACCATGCCAGTCCAACATCTGGAAGATAAACTTAAAACACAGGAGATAAACTTTAAACACAGAGCACAGGACCCAAGACAGCATGGATTCACAGCGGGAAGGTCATGCCAGACAAATCTGATAGATTTCTTTGACTGGGTGACTAAAGTAGTAGATCAGGGAGGGGCTGTGGACATGGCCTACCTAGACTTTAGCAAGGCATTTGACACAGTCCCACATAAAAGAGTAATATACAAGTTAGCCAGCCTGGGAGTGGGTCCCAAGATGACAGCCTGGGTAAAGAATTGGCTGGAGAATAGGACACAGAGAGTAATAGTAAATGGAGTCCACTCTGAAGAAAGGGGGATTACTAGTGGGGTACCGCAGGGTTCAGTATTAGGACCAGTCCTCTTCAATGTCTTTATAAGCGACATTGCAGAGGGACTGGAAGGAAAAGTATTTCTCTTTGCAGATGACACAAAGATCTGCAACACAGTTGATGCACAAGGTGGGGTGGAAAGGATGAGAAGGGACTTGGTAAGGTTAGAGGAATGGTCAAATGTATGGCAGCTTAGATTCAGTGCTAAGAAGTGCAAGGTAATGCACCTGGGAAACAAAAACCCAGGGGAAGAGTACATAATGGGGGGTGAGATACTAACAACAAAAATGGAAAGGGACCTGGGAGTAGTCATATCAGATGACCTAAAGGTGGGCAAGCAATGTGAGAGGGCAGCAAGGAGGGCTGGGGGGATACTGGGATGCATAGGGAGAGGCATCACCAGTAGAAAACAGGAAGTTATTATCCCTCTGTACAGACAGCTGGTGAGACCCCTTCTGGAGTACTGTGTGCAGTTCTGGAGACCCAATCTCCGAAAAGACATAGACAGGATGGAAGCTGTCCAGAGGAGGGCAACTAAAATGGTGCAGAGTCTGCACCGAAAGACATATGAAGAGAGACTTAAGGAGTTTAATATGCATAGCCTCGAAGAAAGGAGGGAGAGGGGGGACATGATAGAAACTTTCAAGTACCTCAAGGGAATCAACAAAGTCCAAGAGGGTAGCATCTTTCAAAAAAAGAGGTGTGCAAGAACAAGGGGGCACAATTTGAAGATGGGGGCGGCTCAGAGGTAATTTAAGGAAGTATTTTTCACAGAGAGGTTGTGGATGCATGGAGCAGCCTTCCGGAGGAGTTGAGAGTCAAAAACAATGGTGGAATTCAAGCATGCATGGGACAGTCATAAGGCAATTCTAGGGGGTGGGAGTAGGAAGAAGTTGGCTGCTGGTTAACTAGGATCTGCAGCTTATCCACTAGGTAAGGAAATGGGCAGACTGGGTGGGCCAAGCGGTCCTTATCTGCCGTCAAATTCTATGTTTCTATGTTTCTATGTAAAACACAGCCAGCTCCAGCTACACATGGCAGTATGTATTCCATTAGGTGGACAGGCAAAATTTTGTGAGATAGCTCTGAGGTGGAACAGGTGGGTCTGAGCCAAAAAGGCTCTCCAGCATTATACTGTGCAAATTTTTTAAGAGAAAGACAGTCCAAGGGGTTGCCAAACAGAAAAAAGTCTAAGTTGAAGATGTCATTCAGTATGGTTGGCAAGAGGGTGATAACTACATACCCAGTGTCTGCAGGTGGGCTGCCTGTGTGTACCATCTAAAGTTTGGGAGACGGACACCTCCTCGCTCTCTAGACAGATGCAGGATGGGCAGACAAACATGTGGAAGGGTGCCCTGCCAGATAAATCTAGAGATGGCTTTATTCCAGGATTTAAAGTAGATTAGGGCTGGCAAAATGGGCAGGGTTTGAAGGAAATATAATATCCTGGGGAGAATATTCTGATGAATTAGCTCAATCTGATTAAAAAAGCCCAAATATAAAAGCAGCCACCTGGAAAGATTGACCGTGATCTGCTGGGTTAGGAGTTCATAGTTAAGGAACTCCAGGTGTTCTAGGTTTTTGGTAAGATTAGTCCTCAAATATCTGAGCACTTCCTTGTAACATTTAAAAGGGTATTGCCCCTTTAGAGTTGGCAAGGGAACATACAGTAATTGTAAAGTAAGACCTCAGTTTTCTGCGTGCTGAGTTTATCAGCTAGGTCACCAAAGGACTGCAGAATGTCCCAGACTACTGAGACTGAGTCTTCTGGAGATGTTATAGTTAACAGGACATTATGCACAATAATGAAAGCTTGTAGTCTCTCCCACCAGTTGGTATCCCTGAGATTCATGGGTCAGTTTATTTTTTGCTGTCCTAAGAACGGATTACCCACATTCATGCAGACAACAGAAGGAACACAGAATCATAGAATTTATTGGCTGAAAATAACCACCTGACCCATCCAGTATGCCCATATGTTCCCTGCCTAATCTGTCTCCCCAGTCCCTAAATGGTCTCTTCTCCCTACCTGTTTTCTAATACTTCCCTATGTCTATCCACTGTGTGTCTGAGGCCCACCACTGTTTTCGCCTCCACCACTTATGGTGGTGGTCTGTTCCAGGCGTCTACCATGCTTTCAGTGAAGAAATACTTCCTCTTGTCTCTGTTAAACTCTCCTTCTCCAGCTTCATTGCATACCCCCTGGTCCTGGTGCTCTCTTTTTCATTTGAAAGGGACTCTCCTCCTGCATTCTGTTCACCCATGCATGGTACTTGTAGGTTTCTGTCATGTCACCTTTTACTCTTCTCTCTTCCAGGGTGTACCTGTTGAGATACCTCAGTCTCCTCATAGGGCTTCTTGTGGAAACCCTGCACCATTTTAGTTGCCCTGCTCTGGACTGTCTCCAGCCTGTCTATGTCTTTTCTGAGGTGCAGCCTCCAAACTGTACACAATACTCCAGGTGGGTTTCACCACAGAGTGATACAGTGGCAACAAAACCTCCTTCCTCCTGCCGGACATACCCCTCTTTATGCACCTCAGCATCCCACTAGCCCAGCCCACTGCTTTTTCACACTGCCCTGACACTTTGAGGTTATCTGATATGATCCCAAGGTTCCTTTCCTATTTAATGACTGTCAGTACTCCCATCCTATACTCAGAGCCTAGGGTTCCTATGCCCTAGAACATGATTTTGCCCTTTTTGGCACTGAGCCCCAACCGTCATGCTCTTGACCACTCCTCAAATTTCACAAGATTCCTGCACAGTCTCTCCACCCCCTCCAGAGTGCCCACCCTATTGCAGATTTTGGTATCATCTGCAAAAAAGGCATATCTTCTCTTCCCCTTCCTCAGCAATGTCACTTATGAAGACATTAAAGAGGACCAGTCCCAGTACTGAGCCTTGTGACACCCCACTGATCACTCTACCATCATAAGAGTGAGTGTCATTTACCACCACCCTCTGTGTCCAATCCAAAGTCACATCCACTTCCCTCCCTTGATCTACCTCCCTGGTTACTCAGTTGAAGAACTCTATCAGATTTGTTATTTATTTATATAGTTGAGAATTCGGAAAGGACCTTTGAGTCATGGACTCATTTACAAAGGTTCCACGTCACAGGGAGGTACATAACAACAGCAATACAGAGAATTGTTACAAAGAAGAATACAATAAAGGCTATCTGTCATCACATACAGCACTAAACATGGTTCAAGCTGGACAGCAATATTGACTACTTATAATGGCTACAAGTTTGGCGTGACCTCCCCCTCACATGTGAATCCATGCTGCCTGTGGTCTTGCAACCCATTGGATTTAAGATACTCTAACAATCTTTTCTTTAGCACAGGTTGCCATTGATTTCTAACACCACTGAATTAAAACTGACCAGCCTATAGTTGTGAGCCTCCTCCCTGCTGCTGCTCTTATGGAGAGGGATCACGAGTGCTCTTCTCCAGTCCTCTGGAACCATGCCTGTTTCCAGTGAGCTGTTGAATAAGGCTGTCAGTGGGATAACTAGCATCTCCCTGAGTTCATTTATAACCCTTGGATGTATCCCATCCGGTCCTATAGCTTTGTCCACCTTCCGAGCTGCAAGTCCCTTCCACACTCTTTCTTCCAAGAATGGACTTGTGTCCACCTATTCATTGAGATGACTGAGCAGAAGTACCTGTTTAGGATGTCTGCTTGTTCTTGATCCACTTCACAGCCTTCCCTCTCACACTTCTAAGAAGATCATTTTGTGTGCATGTGGTAGTTGTGGAATTCAAACCTCGGTCTGCTTGTTCGCTTAGTTCATAGCTCAGTGCGCTATCCTCTTGGCTATATTGTCTACCTCATTCTGAGAATGATTCCCCAGGTTGTTTCATTTGTGACTGCTGTGAGAACTTGTGAAACCCTTAAGATACTTCATCAAGAAGGACCTGCTGTATGGAGGGTTCAAAAATGATTCCAAGTGAAGCATTATAAAAATGTTGTGAGAACTAGGCTGCTATTGAATCAATGTGTAAACACATCATAAACAAGCTGTGCAAGTATCTTCTCTGAGAAGGCTTGCAGTGGCACTGTTTTTTTTTTCAGTGTGTGAAGTTTTTAGTGCTCATGAAAGGTACTGGATTGGAAACAGAAGTCCTCTGCTTATCTGCAAGACAAGTACCGCATGGGTGAGCGCAGTGCAAGCTTCACCACATTTCCCTGTCAATGTGCCTGAACCCTGGCATAGAGGAACTACCACATAGGTGAGAGGTTAGTTCAGACTGCATGCCTATTCAATTCTTGGCCTGTCCTATGAGACTCCCAACAAAGATGCCTGCCAATTAATTGAAATTGCTTTGGTGTTTTTTTGATATGGACATCTGCCTGGTGGGAACTGAACTAAGACCACCATAGGCTCGAGTGTGATTTGTTCCCGTAATGCTGTTCTCAGGGCAGTGCTGCCCCTGGGGCAGCACTCTCTAGCTTCTCCTCCAGCTTACTCCTATCGGTGGATTTTGCCCACTGGCAGCACCCTCGTGTGCTGCCTCCCATATATCGCTATTGGTGGATTTCGTCCCCTGCTCCCAGGGCAGCAACTTGTAGCTGTTACTTCCCACAAATCTGATTGGTGCACATCTGAGGAATTGAGGATTTTAAGTGTAGATGACAATATTATGGAAATGCCCCCCCCCCCAGCAACGTGTACTGCTTGTCTTTGAATATATTGCCGCCACCCCCCCCCCCATATTTCCAAGGGCAGATAGAGATTTACAGTTATAGAACCAGTTTTTTTTTGGAGGGGTGGATTTCATGGTATATAAACCTGACAAAAAGTTTAACATTTCAGAAGACAGTGTTATTGTTCTGATGTTAGTGTGACCAACTTTATTAGATTGCTTTTTCTGAAGGAAAGATATGGAGTAGTATGACTAGACTTGAAAAATCCTATAAGACTATAATGTGCTTCAGTGGCTCAATAGGTATGTCAGCATGTTCTAGATTCATGGGTCAAGGGTTCAAACCTTGACCAGGGAAACATCCTTCTTAAGGATAGATATGGAGTAGTGACTACATTTTGAAATCCTATCTAAAGTCACTGTTCTTCTGTGGCTCAGTATGTATATCTGCATGCAAAAAAGTGAGAAGTCAAGGGCTCAGGCCTTAAGCAGGGATATTTTTTTATGTGTCACTTTATTCAGAGTACAGCCAACACTTTGGAAAACTAATAAAAACAGTGTATTTTGGTGGCTCAGGGTGTCTGTCTGTCTGTCTGCATCCAAAAGAGCCAGACTTCAAGGGTTCAGACCTTAACCAGGGAAATTTTTTTGTGGTTTGTGTCAAACTAAGTTGTGAGCATTTAATCATATAAGTGTCACAAATTATTACTTTTTTTTAATATTGCTAAATTAAGACAGAAGTAAGCGAGAGAGTATATTCTATTTATAAATTGTAATAAATGGGGCAGTGACATGATGATTGGTTACTGGCACAGCCCCTGGGGCAGTGCCATGATGGTTGGTTTTTGTTGGCTGCCCCTGGGGCAGTGCTCTTGCTACCCCTGGGGCGATGCTCTTGCTGTCCCTGGGGCAGCGCCTGTGTAATTGGTTCCCATGGGGTGCCCTTGGGTAGTGTCCTTACTGCCTCTGGGGCAGTGTCCTCGCTGCCCCTGGGACAGTGCCTGTGTAATTGGTTCCCATGGGCTTCCCCTGGGTCAGTACCTGGGTAGTTGGTTTATACTGGCTGTTCCTGAGGCAGTACCATGATGGTTGGTTACTGGCACTGCCCCAGGGTAATGCCATGATGGCTGGTTTCTGTTGGCTGCCCCTGGGGTGGTGCTCTTGCTGCCCCTGGGGCAGCTGCTGTGTAATTGGTTCCCATGGGCTGCTCCTGGGGAAGTGCCTGGGTAGTTGGTCCGTGGGTCTGCCCCTGGGGCAGTGCCTGTATAATTGGTTCCTGTGGGCTTCCCTGGGACAGTGTCCTCGCTGCCCCTGGGACAGTGCCTGTGTAAATGGTTCCCATGGGCTGCCCTGGGGAAGTGCCTAGGTAGTTGGTCCCCAGGTCTGCTCCTGGGGCACAGCCTGTGTAATTGGTTCCCGTGGTGCAGCCCCTGGGGTAGTGCCATGATGGTTGATTTCTGGTGGCTTCCCCTGGGGCACTGCCTGTGTAATTGGTTCCTGTGGGCTACCCCTGGGCAATGTCTGTGTAAGTGGTTCCTGTGAACTGCCCTGGGGAAATGCCTGGGTAGTTGGTCCCTGGGTCTGCCCCTGGGGCAGTGCCTATGTAATTGCTTACCGTGGACTGCTCCTGGGGCAGTGTCCTCGCTGCTCCTGGGGCAGTGCCTGTGTAATTGGTTCCCTTAGGCTGCCCCTGGGGAAGTGCCTGGATAGTTGGTCCCTGGGTCTGCTCCTGGGGCACAGCCTGTGTAATTGGTCCCCATGGTGCTGCCTCTGGAGTAGTTCCATGATGGATGGTTTCTGTTGGCTGCCCCTGGGGCAGCACTCTTGCTGTCCCTGGGGCAGTGCCTATGTAGTTAGTTCCCATAGGCAGCCCCTGGGGCAGTGTCCTCACTGCCCCTGGGGCAGTGCCTGTGCAATTGGTTACCGTGGACTGCCCCTGGGGCAGTGACTGTGTAGTTGGTTCCTACTGGCTGCCCCGGACCAGTGTTTGGTACTTGTTCCTGTGCATTGCCCCAGGGGCAGGCAGCAGGCACCAACTACACAGGTACTGTGCCAGGGGCACCCCATGGGAATCAATTACACATGCACTGCCCCAGGGGCAGCCCACAGTAACCAATTACACAGGTGCTGTACCAGGGGCAGCAACAGCACAGCCTTAGAGGCAGCCAACAGAAACCAACCATGGGAACCAATTACACAGGCTGTGCCCCAGGGGCAGACCTGCGGACCAACTACCCACGCACTTCCCCAGGGGCAGCCCATGGGAACCATTTACACAGGCACTGTCCCAGGGGCAGCGAGGACACTGTCCCAGGGAAGCCCACAGGAAACAATTAGACAGGCACTGCCCCAGGGGCAGCAAGGACACTGCCCCAGGGGCAGCGAGGACACTGCCTCAGGGACAGCCCACGGGAACCAATTACACAGGCGCTGCCCCAGGGGCAGCCAACAGAAATCAACCATAATGGCACTACCCCAGAGGCAGCACCAGTAACCAACCATCATGGCACTGCCCCAGGGCAGCCAGTAGAAACCAACTACCCAGGCACTGCCCCAGGGGTAGCCCAAAGGAACCAATTACACAGGCACTGCCCCAGGAGCAGCAACGGCACTGTCCCAGGGGCAACCCATGGGAACCAATTACAAAGGTGCTGCCCCAGGGGCAGCAACAGAAACCAACCATCATGGTACTGCCCCAGTGGCTGCGCCAGTAACCAATCATCACAGCACTGCCCAATTTATTACAGTTTATAAATAAAATATATTCTCTCGCATACTTCTATGTTAATTTAGCAATATTAAAAAAGGAAATGATCTGTGACACTTGTATGACTAAATGCTCAAAACTTAGTTTGACCCAAACCACAAAAAAATGTCCTTGGATAAGGTTTGAACCCTTGAAGTCTGGCTCTTTAGGATGCAGACAGAAATACACATTGAGTCACCAAAATATGCTGTTTTTGTTAGTTTTTCCAAGTTTTGGCTCTACTCAGATTAAAGTTATGCATAAAAAAAGATATCCCTGCTCATGGCTTGAGCACTTGACTTCTAGATCTTTTGTATGTTGACAAACCTAGTGAGCCACAGAAGCACAGTGAAGTTAGGTAAGATTTCAAAATGTAGTCACTACTCCATATCTATCCTTCAGAAAAAAGGACATTTTTTCTTGGTCAGGGTCTGAAACCTTGACCCATGGATCTGTAGCATGCTGACATACCTGTTGAGCCACTGACACACACTGAGGTTTTATAGGATTTTCAAGTCTAGTCATACTACTCTGTAGCTCTCCTTCAGAAAAAGCAAAGTAATAAAGTTGGTCACACTAACATCAGAACAATAGCACTGTCCTCTGAAATGTTCAACTTTTGTCAGGTTTATATACTATGAAAATCCCCCCACACACACACCAAAAAACAAACAAACCTGGTTCTATAACTGTAAATCTGTATCTGCCCTTGGAAATATGGTGGTGGTGGTGATGGTGGTGGGGGCAATATATTCAAAACAAGCAGTATACATTGCTAGGGGGAGCATTTCCATCCTGCTATCCACACTGTCCAACATCGGTTTCTCTCGGGATGCCCTTGGCTGGTTCACTGATTACCTGTCTAACCGTTCCCAGCAGGTCAAAATTGGTAACACCCTATCTAATAGGCTACCTGTCCTCTCTGGTGTCCCGCAGGGGTCCGTTCTTGGACCACTGCTGTACAGCCTCTTCCTTAACTCCCTCCCCAGGTCTTGCTCAGGGAACCTGCTTCTCTATGCAGATGATGCTGTCCTCTATACCTCCAGCTCTGACCCTCTGCAACTCCACCTCTCCCTTCAATCCTCCTTTAGTGGTGCTGAAAAATGGTTCACCTCACAACGACTTATCCTGAACTATAACAAGACCAAAGTTATGTTCTTTTCTCACCCTCTTAACAATAGGAAGGAACTTTGCCCTCAAGTACGAACTGCCAACCTGACCCTTCTTGAGCAAGTGGACTCCTTTAAATACCTGGGCATTACTCCAGACACTGCACTTACTTTCCACCAACATATTCACCTCCTATCTACTGCCCTCAATGTTTGACTTGGGCTACTGTATCGCTTCAAACATTGTTTTACCCCAAATGCCATAAGGCTTGCTGTCTCCTTCTCTGTCCTCTCCCTGCTTGACTATGGCTTACTTATCTATGGGGTGGCGAACACCCCTGCCCTCCATAGACTTCGTATCTCCCTAAATAAAGCCTGTTGCCTCACCCTGGGCTGTGACCGCCTAACTCATGCATGCTCTCTGTATAATGATACCAACTAGTTTAACCTTGACAACAGAATTAGGTTTCACACCTGCCTCATGGCAAAAAAAATTGCCCTAGGCCTCTGCCCCCCAGGACTCACACCCCAATCCACCCGGCTCTGACATGTAAGCATACTTGTAGCTCTGGAAAGCAACTCCTCTCTGTCCCTCACTGCCGTACCTCCCAACTCCAAAGGTCCTTTAGCTACAGAGCCCCTACTTGGGTGAACAGCCTACCCACCCCACTTGCCAATGAGATCAGACTTGGACCCTTTAAAACCTCTCTTAGAGATCTCCTTCAGTCCTCAAACCACTGCGACTGCCACTGAAGCACCTCCCACTACCTTCCCGACTAAGGCCTTTGGCCGGCTTCTTCTACCCTACCTGAGTTCCCCAAGCCTAGCCCTAGGTCTGAGTTCTATATGTATTGTTTGATTGCACTAATTATCCCTAGTATTTGACTGTTAGCCTTACAATTGCTCCTGTAACATCCTGACTGTTTACTGCTGATATGTATGTAATTTCTGTGACATGGAACGTTTGAAAAGGAGTCTCTGACTCAAAGGTACTTTCTGAACCCTCCAATAAAATAAAAATAAAATAAATAACATTCTCATCTACATTTAAAACCCTCAATTCCTCAGACTTGCACCAATCAGATTTGTGGAAAGGAACAGCTACAGGTTGCTGTCCTGGGAGCAGGGGATGAAATCCACCAATGAGGATAGGTGGGAGGTGGGAGGTGGAACATGCTGCCCCGGGGCCGAGGACAGTGCTGCTAGTGGGCGAAATCCACCAACAGGAGTAATCTGGAGGAGGAGCTAAAAGGTACTGCCCTGAGAACAAATCACACTTGAGCCCACTACAGCTCATTTCATCTACTGTAGAGCTCTCAGGTGATAATAGACTTCACCCACTACTGACCTGTGCTGGATTTGAACCAGTGACCTAGAGAGGGAAGGCTCCTTAACTGATTACCAATCCACTGAGCCATCCAATCCCCCCAGTGTGAGGGTGTGTGTGTGTGTTTTACTTGAAATTCAAAAATGTAACATGACAAAGCGGATTAAGATACAGCAGCAAAGTTTTAAACATTTTTTTCTGAATTTTTGTCAAACTATGTTCTTGACTAGCTAAACAAACTGAAGTACTTTTATAGTAAGTTTTTAAAATACCAGGACTGGCATGAATTGAGTCTTCAGAGATCCAAGGGAATGGGGATTTTGTAAATGCTTATTGATTTATTTGATGAATGTCAGCAGTTTTCTCCCCCCCATTTGTTTTCTTGTTTTATTAAAGTACAAGTGCAGTGTTCTGATTCATTCTAAAGCACTGTGAGCCCAGTAAGGATGCTATTCAAATAAAAATCCTACTCTGTGTTTGAATAGGAAATCAAAATCACTGGCAGCTCAAGCTATGAACTGCAGTCCTTTGTACAATACATGCAGTTCAGCTTTGATTGGAGAACTGGATGAAAACTATGTTGTGCACTTCTAGGTGACTCAGATGAAGAACAACAAAAGTATAAACAGATTTGTTATTCCAAATGCATTAGTCTTTTTTGTAATTGTAACTGAAATGCTTCTTAATGTAATGAAGACACAAGTACAACAGCAAATTGCATGGTTTCTTTTTCCCCATACAATGGATGTTTTGAAACTGGATGAAGACTCAGAAATAGAATTCTTCCAGTAAATGGGACACTTGAGTAAAGCTGTTGTGAAATCTGGAAAAAGAAAAGAAGCTGTTCTTAGCAATTGTCATGTTTGTCCTCTTTTACCTTTTCTTTTTCATACCAAATGTTAAAAGCTCGGTGCCTATTGATTTCTTAATTAGCTGTGAGATTTCATGCTGGTTGAAGTGACTTGTATTTGCTGCCTGCTGCACGTACCCGTAACATTGGGTTCCTTAGCTGTGCTAATAGATAACTTAATGACGAGCTGGTTTCTGAGAAGTGACAGCTGTCTTAAACCTTTATAAGTAGACAAAGCCCTGAATTTATCAGATATCCAGAGTAAGAAGATTCCAAAATGTGAAGTGCACTCAAGGGACAGACAAGTGCAGGAGAACTGCAGTACTTTGATACAGCCTGCTACATGTGTTCCTACAGCAGCAAAATCAGATGTCTCAGCTGTGCAACAATTGTAGCTGGTCTGTATCTAACACAGTTACATCAGGGAACTGCTCAATTAATGCAACACAAGACAACAGATTTGAGAATGATCTCTTGTCTGTGTCTATAGTGGTGAGTTATGGGTTAATCTGCATTGTAGGTCTTGTTGGAAATACTGCTGTCATTATTGTGACGGCTGTTTCCATAAAGCTCAAGAATGCCACCAATGTCTTCGTTTTCAATCTTGCCATATCTGACATCATGGCTCTCTTGGCTGTAGTGTTACACCTGGTTGAAATTGTGCTGGCTGGATGGCCCTTTGGGAAACTCCTCTGCAAAGTCCATATGTCCCTGAGCTACCTGAACTTGTTGAGCAGTTGCTTCATGCTGGTCTTGATGAGTCTGCACAGGTATGTGGTGGTCAGATATCAGTCTTGGGCAAGGAATGTCAGACACAGCAAGCTTGGATGGAAACTCAGCAGCTTAGTATGGTGAGTATGGACAGAGTATGTATCTCTCTATATCTCTGTCTCTGTCTCTATCTCTCTATCATATTTATTTCAAAGTTTTCACCAAGGAGACAGACTGAGCTAAGAACAGTTTGTTTCCAGAGGCGTCTTGGGGAAAGGGTACAGAGGGAATAGCTTGTTTCCTGAGGTATCTTGGGGAAAAGGTACAGAGGGAACAGCTTGTTTCCTGAGGAGCTTGGGGAAAGGGTACAGAGGGAACAGCTTGTTTCCTGAGGTATCTTTGAGGAAAGGGTACAGAGGGAATAGCTTGTTTCCTGAACTATCTTGGGGAAAAGGTACAGAGGGAACAGCTTGTTTCCTGAGGAGCTTGGGGAAAGGGTACAGAGGGAACAGCTTGTTTCCTGAGGTATCTTTGAGAAAAGGGTACAGAGGGAACAGCTTGTTTCCTGAGGTATCTTTGAGGAAAGGGTACAGAGGGAACAGCTTGTTTCCTGAGGAGCTTGGGGAAAGGGTACAGAGGGAACAACTTGTTTCCTGAGGTATCTTTGAGGAAAGGGTACAGAGGGAACATCTTGTTTCCTGAGGTATCTTTGAAGAAAGGATACAGAGGGAACAGCTTGTTTCCTGAAGTATCTTTGAGGAAAGAGTACAGGAGGAAATACCATATAGAGAGTAACACATGGGCAACCATGCACAGTAAGGCTGTGTTTCCATCAAGGGATTCTGATAACATCATACGGATTTCCAGAGTGAATCTTGAGAGGTCCCTGATGTCACAGAACTGTGAAATAGAAACACAGCCAAGTGTTTATATAGTTGCCAATGTGTTATTTTGTATGGTATATGGTTTGGAACATATAAATAAAAATGATGCTTTTCTCCCCACCCCCCCAAGAAATTATAAGTTTAATTCTTTATTATCAAAAAACCAAAACAAACCCACACTCAACTAGCTCCTGAAAACCTACCTCCATGTTGTCTTTTTTAAATGATAAAGCAACAGAATTTTGTGTGTGAAGGGAAGGTCTTGGTTCAGTTCTTTGTGTAAGAGGAAAATTAAACTAAAACAGCAGAGTTTCCCTTCTAATTTAAAAAGTTGCTGTACCAGAGAATGGTACAGCTGTATTCTTCTGTGTGCTGTAGTAAAAACACTTTTTAGTTAGAATGGAAATCCATGCACATCACAGGGTAACCATATACTAAATATAACATATTGGCACAATACTAGTGCACAAAATATAAAATTAAACATATGGTCATGATGATCACTGTGCGAAAAGAGGTAGTCTGCAGAAATAAAAAAAATGCAGCTGTGCAGTAACGATGGCTCACTGTGCCATAGACAAATATCAAACATTCAATTACAGTATGAAGTCCAAGGACAAAGGTTCAATAATACCAAGGAGCAGGGAAAAATGTATTAATTCAGACAGGAAGGAAAATTGCCATAATGGCTGGGAAAAGAAAGGAGACCTATAGAGAGAGGAAAGAGGAACATTAGGGTGAAAGTGGGGCATGTGAAATTGGATTTTAGGGGTAGTTGAGAGAAGAAGCGAGAGAGGTTGAATGGAAGTATAGACATCAGAAGTGTGATCATGGAGTAAAGACTTCAGAGCAGAGAGGGAGGAGTACGACTGGATTGGAGTGTGTGTGTGTGTGTGTGGGGGGGCTATGCCAAAGCTAAGAAGGACAAAGGAGAAAACAGTCTGATCAGCAAAGATCTTAGCAGGGGGTGAAGAGAAAGAGCAAGGTTACAAGGTTTTGGGGGGGTGGAGGCTGGAACAGAGTAGGGGATAAGAAAGTAAGGAGCTGAGGTAGCAGGGGAGGGAGCCAAAACAGAATTTGGAGATGAGGAATACGTAATGAGAGAGGCATCTGCAATATTTATGTTCAATTAGTGAATCTCTCTATATAACTGCACTGCATTAGGAAGCTGTAGAAGAATTGCATGTTACTTGTTCTGTTTTATTTAAAAAGTAGATAAATCAATACTATTAGAAAATTACTGTGAATCATGGTAATCACTTTAATGAAAGATCTCTCAAATTACCATTCACAATATTTTTGACATGTGTTCATTGCACACATTCTATCATTATTGAAGGTGAACCTTAAGGGAAGGATTACCTTATTATCATCAGATCCTCTTGCAAGCATAGCTTAAAGCAAAGGAAGATTTGGGGTTACTCCCGGGGAAATGAAGATTTAAGTAACATGATTAAACCACTTTGGAAACACATTCTCATAACAGAATTAATGCAATGGCTGTTTTGGTTGTGAATGAACCACAAATCTGGGCTATCCCCACCAAGATTGACCACCACCATACACCGCTCTGTCCCACTAGTTCATACTCGGACCTTTGGGAAAACCTCTCTTGTTGTCCCTAGAGCTAGGACCTCTCATGGCCAAAGAGCCTTCAGCTTTAGGGCCCCCTCCTGGTTCAACACACTGCCCCCCTCCATCTCCGAAGCTCCAACTATATCGTACTTCAAAACTTCCTTACGTAACCACCTTATTAACACCTGATGCTGTAACTGCCACTAGTCAAAGCCGTACTCAATACTTATGACAAAGCTTATTACTAAGCTGCTAAGGACAACATAACTCTGGTATTGTTTGCATCCATCCTACCTGTACCAGCTTGTTTGTATCTATGTCTTAATTTACTGTTATACTTATGTGTTGTACTGCTATACTGTGTATTTTGGTTTGTCTTACTGTGACAAGGTACCTTTGTAAATGAGCCTATGGCTCAAAGGTTTTCCAAACTGCTGTTTAAATAAAATAAAAAAAATAAATAAAAAAAAAAGGTTAAAAAAAACTTTTGTAAAAATGCAGCTCTGTCTATACAACAGTAATGTAAAAAATGTATTGTCATATATAAAGGCGTATTAATACATTATAACCACAGTATATACTGACATATGAGGACCCATGTCTAAGCTTTCATTAAAAAAGTGTTCCTAGCATTAACAGTTCCAAAGTTAGCCCTTTCTAAAGATAATTTCTTTGAAAAGTCCTTACTACTTAGAGAGGTGCTGGCAGCACCACTAACAGCTCTATTCAACAATTGGATAGAGACAGGAGTGATTCCAGGGGACTGGAGGAGGGCAAATGTAGTCCCTCTCCACAAATGTGGAACAGGGAAGAGGCTGGCAACTATAGGCTAGTCAGTCTGACCGTGGTAGTGGAGAAATTAATGTAGTCACTGCTAAAAGAAAGGACTGTGATATTTCTTGAATCCAGCAGAGCACAGGATCCAAGGCAGCATGGATTCACAGTGGGAAGGTCTTGTCAAACAAACATGATAGATTTATTTGACTGGGTGACCAGGGTAGTAGATCAGGGAGGGGTGGTGGATGTGATCTACTTAGATTTCAACAAGACTTTCAACACCATACCACATAGGAAGTTGGTAAATAAGTTGGGTAGCCTGGGAGTGGACCCCAAGGTGATAAACTGGGTTAGAAACTGGTTGAGTGACAGGACACAGAGGGTGGTGGTAAATGGCATTCAATCTGATGAGATGGGGGTGACCAGCAAGGTGCCACAGGGATCCATGCTGGGGCTTGTCTTCTTAAGTGACATCACAGAGGGGCTGGAGGGGAATGTATGTTTCTTTGGAGATGATACTAAGATCTGCAACAGGGTCAACACTTGGGAGGGAGAGTGGAAAAAATGAGAAAGGACCTAAACATGCTTGAGGTGTGGTCAAGAGTGTGGCAGCTAAGATTCAATGCAAAGAAGTGCAAAATCATGCATTTGGGGCACAAAAATCCAAGGGAGGATTACAAGATGGGGGGTGGAGAGGTACTGATGGCCACCAATCAAGAAAGGGACCTGGGAATAATTATATCTGATGATCTAAAGGTAATCCAACAATGTGAGAAGGCTGTGGGGAGAGCCAGTGGTATGGTAGGGTGCATAGGGAGAGGTATCACCAGCAGAAAAAATGAGGTGGTTATGCCACTTTATAGATCACTAGTGAAACTTCCTCTGGAGTACTGTGTCCAGTTTTGGAAGCTGCATCTCTGGAAGGACATGAACAAAATAAAGGCAGTCCAGAGAAAGGCAACAAAAATGGTGAAAGGACTGCAACAAAAATCATATGAGGAAAGACTAGAAGACCTCAATTTGCATTCTCTGGAAGAGAGTAAAGAGAGAGAGAGGGGATATGATAGAGACATTCAAGTACCTCAGGGGTATAAACAAGATACAGGAGGGTAGCATCTTACAGAAAAGAAGATGTATAAGAACTAGGGGGCATGATATGAGGCTAGAAAGGGTAGGCTCAGGGGCAACACGAGGAAGTTCTTTTTCACAGAAAGAGTTGTGGATGCTTGGAACAGTCTCCCTACAGAGGTGGTGGGGGCAAAAGTAGTAGGGGAATTCAATAATGCATGGAATAGACATAAGAGTACTCTCTCGCAGTAGGGTAGAGAGGGTAAGCTGCAGATCAACTAGGTTCTGCTGTATTGCATTAGGTAGGGAAAAGGGGCAGACTAGGTGGACCACATGGTCCTTATCTGCCATCACCTTCTATGTTTCTGTGTAACTATGGAACTGTTAGGGCTAGGAACTTAATATTTTTAATTGAAATTTAAGATTAACTTGACATAGTTGAGTTATGTGACACACTGTTGATACATAGATACATGTCAAATGCAGCATTTAAAAAAAATATATTTTAATTAATTGTTGTTGAGCACAAATGGATGCATGGAAAGTGAAGCAAAATGAATTGACCATCTGATCCTAAATTTTTATTAAATTAAATAAAAAAATTATGTTTCTAAGCCTAACAATTGTAAATGTAGTCCCCTCTAAAGGACGTTTTGGATGCTTCTGAAGTTACAGGTTTTTTTTACTATGCTTGGGTGCTCATGGTGGGGTACTTGGTAATGCCAAGAAGAGTTGTTATTTTCCTTTGAGGGGCTTTTCATAATATTCTCACAACCAAAAGTTTTTTTTATTTATTTTTTTGTAGGACATTGTCATTGTTGCTTACCATTCCTGTTGGTTTCAGTGCCACTGCAGTCACCATCCCCCATCTCCAGAGCACAGTGTGTATCCTGGTGTTACCACAGCCTGCATGGTGGTGGATATCAGTATGGAAGTGGAGCACCTTTGGAGTTGCCTATCTTCTGCCAGCCTGTGTCCTAATCAGCTGCTGCTCCTTTCTAGTATGGAAGTTAAAAGATGCCCATCGCAGAATGTTATCTAAGAGAATACCTGTAGGTCATGTTACTAAACGTATCTTGTCCTTCGTTTGTGCCTTTCTGATTTGTTGGACTCCACTTTATCTGCTTCTTGTTCTAGACCTAATTATGCACTTTACTCCAGATTACAATATAGAGACAACAAGGAGACTATTTCTAGTTCTTGCCACCTCCAATAGCTGCATCAATCCTATTCTGTATGGGTTTCTTGACAAACATTTTCAGCAGCATTGCAAGAAGTTGATGTCTTGTGTCTGGAAGTAATCATCCACTTGGGGAACTGTAACCTCTGCTGCTAAGAAAAATCAAAAGTAGTGCAGTGCCATGTAAAGTCCAGCCCCCTCATATAAGAGAAATGGCTATTAAATATGTTTAAGATCATCTTACATTGAAATTTGCTCTTTATGATTTTAAAATACAGCACTGTATTTGTTTGTAAAATGCCTAAATGACACACTGATTAATAATGCTTGCTATTGAACCCATGAACAAATAATTGCATAATATTGCCTGTATACAATGCATGTATTTAACAAACTCTGCTCAGAGCTGATATGTCTGTGGAGAGCTTTTAAGAGTGGCAAGAGCACTGAAAAGTATGTTACAGTGAGTGGTTGGACATGATAGACCTAGAGTCCATTACAACATTAAATGACTATATTATAGTGAGGGGTTAGACATGATGGACATAGAGTCCCTTACAACATTAAATTACTATGTTTCTGTGAGGGGTTGGACATGGTGGACCTAGTGTCCCTTACAACATTTAATTACTATGTTACAGTGAGGGGTTGGACAGGATGGTACTATAGTCTCTGACATCCTTAAATTACTATGTTACAGTGAGGGGTTGGACATGATGGATCCAGAGTCCCCTACAAGATTAAATGAATATGTTACAGTGAGGGTCTGGGCATAATGGACCTAGTGTCTCTTACAACATTTAATTACTATATTACAGTGAAGGGGTTGGACATGATGGACCTAGAGTCCCTTGCAACATTAAATTACTATGATACAGTGAGGGGCTAGACATGATGGACCCAGAATCCCTTACAACATTAAATTACTGTGTTACAGTGAGGGGTTGGGCATGATGGACTCAGAGTCCCTTACAACATTAAATTACTATGTTACAGTGAAGGGTCAGACATAATAGACCCACAATCCTGTAGAACATTAACTTACTATGTTACAGTGAGGGGTTGGACATGATGGACCAAGAGTCCCTTACAAGCTTTTCCAGGACCTCTGCATGCATGGAAGGGCAGTGAACTGTTTGAGAATTGTTGGGCCCTCAGAATACAGACTGCTACAGCTACAGACTGCAACAGCTACAGCTGTGAATCTTCCTCCTTGCTAGCCTCACGTACTGTGTAGCTTGATCAAATAGAAATAAAAAAAGTAAATGTGGAAGTGGACATTGGATAGCAAAATAAAATGAGAGAGATGAGGAATTTAAAAAAACTCTATAAAAGCACAATGCCTTTATGGGTCTGAATTAAAAGCACACAATAAAGCTGAAGATTAACAATCAGGATAATCAAAGGTTAAGACTCAAATGTGTTGCAAGGTAATCTGAGAGCAGAGGGTGATAGAAGCAATAACAAAACATAGCCAACTAGAAAAGGCAACATTAAATTACTATGTTACAGTGAGAGGTTGGACATGATGGACCCAGAGTCCCTCACAAGCTTTTCCAGGTTCTCTGAATGCATGGAGGGGCAGTAAACTGTTTGAGGATTGTTGGGCCCTCAGCATACAGACAGCTACAGCTACAACTCTGAACCTTCCTTCTAGCTAGCCTCACATGCTCTGAAGCTTGATCAAATATAAATTAAAAAAAAGTAAATGCAGAGGTGGACAATGGACAAAAAAATAAAATGAGAGAGGTGAGGAATTTAAAAAACTCTGTAAAAACACAATGCCATGCCTTTATGGGTCTGAATTAAAAGGACACAAGAAGGCTGAGATTAGTGACCAGGATAATCAAAGGTTAAGACTCAAATGTTTTGCAAGGTTATCTGAGAGCATACCCAGTTAGAACAGCACTGCAAGAATAGTGGTGCACAACACAGCGCTAGTCTATACAAAGCTGTCACGGACAGTGAGTGGGGATTATGAGCACAAGGCAGTAAGCACTCCCCGATCGCTGTCCGTGGTACTGACAGAGGACATGGGCAGCAGAATTCTGGACACTGGCCAAACTGCTCCCATGGTGTGGAGGGCTGAGGCATGGAGCAGCTCAGCCAGGTGGCAGTGGATACTGGGCTCTAATCCTGGTCTCCCTGGATTTTTGCAGAATCAGGAATTAACTGTTGTTACAAGGGGCCATGGAAACAGTATTCCATGGCCCCACAATTTTTGTCTCCCCCCGGGTTCTGCTCCCCCTGGAGTTAGGATTGTCTAGTATGGGGGTGCAGGGGGGGGCAGAGCCCACTATATTGGGGTGGGTGGGAGTGGAGCCCCCACAAAAAAGGAAATGATGGCATTTTTGACTGTGCAGTTCTTGACCACGCTACAGATTGGCATTGTTCTGACCTAGTGCCATTTGAGAGCGGGGATGGAAGCAATAAAAAAGATTGCCAACTGGAAAAGGCAACATTAAATTACTATGTTACAGTGAGGGGTTGGACATGATGGACCCAGAGTCCCTTGCAAACCTTTCCTGGACCTCTGCATACATGGAGGGGCAGTGAACTGTTTTAGGATTTTTGGGCCCTCAGAATACAGACTGCTACAGCTACAGCTGTGAACCTTCCTCCTAGCTAGCCTCATGTGTTGTGAAGCTTGATCAAATAGAAATAAAAAATGTAAATGTGGAGGTGGACATTGGACAGAAAAATAAAATGAGAGAGAGATGCCTGGTATATTTATTTATTTATTGAAATGTTCCACCAGGAGGGCACACTGAACAACATGTTTTGCTTATCTCATGGTGCAACCTGGGGAAGTGAGGGAACATGAGGATAGCTACAGAGATTGATACAATATCACAAAATACACATTTGGTTAACATACAACTAGGAAGTACATAGATTGTATAAATACACAATGACTAATAAGGGAAAGGGAGCAAGGAAGTAACTAAAAGACAGTGCAATAAATTGTTTGCAAACAGTTTTGGGGAAGGTGGGCTGGTATCAACATAGACAGTACAATAATCAAAAATACAACAGAAGTGCAGAATAAAGTACAAGAGCAATGGAGTTTTAGGGCCTGCAGGTATAGTACAGAGTAGTGGAGAGGAGGAGGGGAGAGGACGGGGAGTGGAGGAGGGGTGAAGGAGGGCGAGGCAAGTTAAGGTCGGACCCCTTCAGGATGCTGAGAACCTTGCCAGTGGGTGGAGCATGGTCAAGACAGAGCTGATGGATAGGAGGAACAGGAGGTGAGAGTCATACCATGATCTGGCCCCTTCAAGATGCTGAAAACCTTGCCAGGTGGTGGAACAAGGCAAAGATAGAGCAGGGATAAAAGATAATTGGTAGGGAGGACTGGAGGGAGGCTGGAAGAAAGGGTAGGTAGCAGACAAGAGGGATAGAGGCAGTGGAGATAAGATTTGAGGACTGAGATAAGTGGGTTGGATAAACTAGAGGAGAAATTAAAGGAGGGAGATCAAGGTGGATTAAAGCAAGAACAGCTGGAGGAGAGGTAGTTGTGTAGGGCAGATCCGAGGGAGTAGGAGGAGGAGGAGTGGTGTATTTGAGGGGGGAAGGAGTTCCAGGCTTTTGGGAACCTATAGGAAAAGCCAGACTGTCCGATGAGTGTGGAGCAGCGGGGGGCAGCCAAAATGCAAGTGTTAGAAGATCTGAGGGAGTGGGAGGGTGAGGTTGAGAGAGGGATGTGGTGAGGTAAGGAGGGAGTTCATCCAGCTAGTATTTGGAGGTGAGTTTGGCACAATGGGAGAGGCACCTGTTAGTGAGTGGGGGAAATGACAGGGCATGATAGAGATCACAATGATGAAATCGGGAGGGACCATCAAGAGCAAAATGACAGAAGGAGCTAAAGAGTGTCCAATCTGGCTAGGGAGGACTTGGGACTGGCATCACAGACTACGTCACAGTAGTCAAAGATTGGGAGGATCATCTTCTGGACAAATTCGCCCCTGGCTGTAGGAGATATGCAACTATGGTTCCTTTGTAAAGCTTCAAACTTGGGGTGCAGTTTTTTCAGGATGGCGTCAACATATTTGTCCAGGGAAGTTGAGATGCTGGTCCAACCAAACCCCAAGGTATCTGAATGAGGTGGTGTCCTCTAAGATAGTCCTGTCCAGGGTTTGGAATGAAGGCAGGACTGGGAGCCTTGAGAGTCTCTGCCTGGTGCCAAAGGTCATGGAGACAGTCTTCTTGGCATTTAGGAAGAGCTGATAGGAGGAAAACCAAAGCTGAATCTGGTGGAAATCATGCTGCAAAGTGGTTTCAATATCAGCTGGGTTTTTACCAGAGGTATACAAGACAATATCATTGGTGTACATGTGGATAGAGGAAGAGGGGGAGCAGACTGATGGCAGGTCATTTAGGAATATGGAAAAAAGAATGGGACCAAGCACCAAGCCCTGTGGGACTCCTGTGGTGATAGGGAGTGGAGAGGATATGGAATTTTGGACCTTGACAGATTGTGTTCTGCCTGTGAGGTAGGCCCTAAACCAGGAAGAGGAGGATGTTGACAAACCTGCTGACATGAGGGAGTCAAGAAGGAGTGAATGGGAGACAGTGTCAAAAGCCTTGGTGAGGTCAACAAAGATGGCTGAGGTGATGAGGCCATTGTCCACGCTGGTAAGGATGGAGTCCGTGAGCCTGAGTAGGGAGGTGGTGGTAGGGTGATTTTTTTCCAAAACCAGATTGGAATGGGGTGAAGAAGGAGAAGGTAGTTAGGAAGGAGGTGAGTTGAGAGAGGACCGAGTGTTCTCAGAGCTTAGCAAGGGTGGGGAGGAGAGAGATAGGGCAAAAATTACCAGGAGAAGCGGGGTCACCACTCTTGGCTAGGGGGATGACCACAGCACGCTTCCATGCTGAGGGGACAGTTGAGGACAAGAAAGAGAGGTTAAGGATTAAGGAGAGAGGAAAGGCTATAGCTGAGGCTGAGAGGGAGAGGAGCTTTGGGTCATTGTCATTGTCATTGGGTGAGGAGCCTTCAGAAGGGTTAAGTGAGAGAAGGGCATTTAACATTTCAACAGGGGAGACTGCTGATAAGGTGAATGTTGGGGATGTAGGAGGGGGATGCGTGCCTAAGGACGGGGGTGCGAGTGGGGGGAGGGAAGTTGGGAGGGACTTTAGGAGAGCTGAGGCACACAAGGTATAGTAGGAGTTAAATTCCTTGGCCACTAAGGAGGGGTCAGATACAAGGGAGTTGTTTATTTTTAGCAGAGGGGGATGAGACGGCAAGGGGGGAGAAGAGAGCTTGGACGACTTTCCAGAATTTTGAGGAAGTGTTGATATTAGTGAGGAAGGTTGATCTAAAACACTCAAACTTGGCTAGTCTGGTAGCTCAAGTGCAATAATTGCTTAGCATGCCGTACTTTGCATAGTTAGTGGGGAGCTGGGATGCCTTATGCTTCTTCCAGGCTTTGTTGCATGCCCTGTGGCAGGCCAGCAATTCAGGGGTGATCCAGGGAAGATAGTTGCCACAAACTGTAGTTCATTTGAGAGGGGCAAATGTATTCCAGGCAGTAAGAAATTTTCTTTAAAGTATCTCTGGCTATGCTCTCTCTCTCTCTGCCCTTCTCTCTCTCTCTCTCTCTCTCTCTCTCGCTCTCTCTCTCAGTAGCAAGGTTTTTTTTTACAGTAGTGTGCAAAAACAACAAGATTTTCTAATGACCCTGTTGTAGACAGTCAAACTACTATAAAGAAGTGTTGTAAGTAACTTGCCTTTGTGCCTACTCCAGCAAGCTAGCTGTCAGGTCACTTAAAGCAGGCACAATGAGAAAGACAAACAAGCTGAAAAAATAGTGTTGGGCCTGGTCTACTCAACAAAGAGAAGGGAGTATTTCATTCATTTGGCATAGTGATTTGCAGTGGTGGAAGGATGCACTGAAAACTCCTAAAATTTGTGCTTCAGAATCCCATTTTTCCAGCTACAGCAAGATGGCTGCAGGCTCTGCCCATAGCCTAAAAATAGGTTGTTTGATATATATGTTTGTCAGTGAGAACTTAATTATGCTAAGACCTGAAAGTTTTTTTTTATGGGATTCATGATGTTACCAAATTCAAAACTGTTTTTGTTTAATTAATACAAGAACATGCCAACTGTAATGATAACCACCAGTAGCATTGTGATAGTGGCAGGGAGAAGGCCAAAAGGAATTCAATTTAGTGATAACATTTTGAACATTAAAAAATACAGTTTTAGTTTTGACTCCCAGTGTGTGTTAATTTAGGAAGAAATCAGTTCTGCTGTTTAATCTTGATTATCTGAGATTGTTATAGCTAGCATAGGGGCACGTTTAAAATAAATACTCCTATTTTAATTTCAGCACATGAAAATAATCAGAGTGCCTCATCTGTACATTGGTAATGGTGTTGGGGGGAGTTCCTTCAGATAATATATGTCAGGATACCTCTCAACAATTTGGTGTGATGTTGGAAACCCTTCATTTGATTCAGTTTTCTTCTCCATTCTGCTTTCCTTCTGACTTTTCATTTTTGTCACACTTTTCAAGATTTAACATCAGCTCCACAGATTTCAGTGGTTTAACTTATGGAGCAGTGCACTCCATTATTTATTTCTTTGTATGGTGCATGATATGTAGAATGACTGGCAGGAAGACTGGCTAGTTGGAACCGTTATACTCATAGAGGCCCTATTCTCAGTTGTGAGGGCCAGCTGGCTGGGCAGAGTGGCAAGATGGCTACAGTGCTGCTCCGCTCCCCATTGCTCTGCTTTTTGCTCCCTGCTTACTGATTTTTTAAAAGTTTTTATCTATTTTTAATGAATGAAACACTGGCTACTTTAAGTTGTAGAGCCTGCATAATGTGCTCCTGTTACTTGGGAAGCAGCAGAGTGAGCCTGTTGTGCCAAAATGTTTATGAGAATTGGATGTTAGTCTTGGTGTTTTTATGGATATTTTATGGAGTTTTGGGTAAAATGGGGCCATGTTAAAATGAATACCACTGCCCTGCTCCCTGCAGCCCCACGCTCATTTGGGCGTTTAACGATTTTGTGGAATCCTGTGCTCTGCCTTTGTTGGACGCTGGGCCTGTGGTGGTTAGTTGACAGGGATCGGCCATGTCTGCAGGAGGTGGTTAATGTTCCACCTGCTATGTATGGTTTAATTATCTCGGGCACTGTGAATCGCCAGAGCCTGAGAAATTTAGTGGCAAACAGAAAGATGGAACTGCACCTAGGTTTGAGGTGGATTTTAGTGCTGAAAGTAATTTATGCTGGGAATATGAAATAACACATGGAGCCCTCGTGAAGTAAGAAGGATGCTGAAATTATGGTGTCATTATATCTGCCGACAGGCTAGTTTAAGCCTATAAAAGATATGATATTGTTGCCAGAGGGTTGGGGTCTTTTATGTATGTTATAGACTTGAATTTGCTGCGATTAGAGGAGCGCGCTTCCCTCTTTGTTTTAATAGATAAGTGGCATAGTCAGAACTACCTTTGGAGAATGAAGATAACGGACTGCTGAAGGAGTACCTTGGATGAAGAAGGATAGTTGAGAGGTCTTCTATGGACTGCACCCTTGGTTTGGAGTTCAAAAGATCCGCCAGAAAAGTTGGTGGAGAATCAGTGGAGAATCAAGCTGCTGGCAAATGGATTTGGATTTAACTAGTAATTGGGAATTTGCGGTGAGATTAAAAGATACATCTGACTACAGGGTCTGTTTTCAAGGCCTTCAACATAAGAGGTACTGTTTTGATTTTATTCACTACTTGTATTGAATTCATCGAGAGCTGGACCTTTTGTGCGTCCGTTTTGAAAGATGTTCCTACTGCAATTAAAATTTAAATCCAAATGGAATTCCCAGCACACGATGAGGGAGCATTTAGGTAAAGGCCATTACCCCCACTGACAAGTTTACTGTATACATATGCCTTTAGGATATTACTGAGATACTGCAGTACATTACGTTAGTCTTTAATGGTTTAGAGACAAGCAAAGAGTTTATTTATTGATATGTAAGTTATAAGCCACGGGACTCCTAATGTCAGAGCCTAACATTAAATTGGATGGCCTGGTATGAAGGCCGATAAGAGGTAAATGCAGCAATAATAACTATCAATGGCTGTTGGGGCAAAACCTCGGGACTGAATTGCCGAGTGGTGTTTAATTATTCCACCTGATTTTACTCTGAAATGCTCTGTGATACATTTGGGGATTATAAAAACATAAAGGGAGCTTTCTATTTCTTGTCTAAATGTTGCTCATGTTAAAAATCAAGAATCATGGACTCCTGATTACAAAAGGAGCCAATTAAGCTCTGTCTGTGGTCTGACGAACTCCGTGGTGTTAATGGAGCTTAACGGAACTTATATCGCCTGTAAATTAATGAACTTCAACTATGTATGGAACTATTTGCTTACTGATTATTATTGATATGCTGATGTTTGAACTCTTTATACAACAGCTAAATTTATATTTATATATAAGTTAGGCGATATACTGGTTATTTTCCTGAAAATTTCTGGAGGTGTCTGTTTGCAGAGGTGAATTAGAATAGGCAAACTATTTATTTTTTTCTCCTGAAAAGTTTAAACAGCAGGGGCTGGATATTCAAAAGGGTTGTGCCATGCGCAATAGGGTTGCGCCTGCGCAAGTCCGAAATTGCGCCATTCTGCCATATTCAGCAGGAGGCAGTTGCGTCCCCAAGTCAAGCTGAGCAACAGCACAATGTTAATGAAGGCATGCTGAACCGGAGGGGGAGGAACCATGCATAAACTGCACAGCCCGATATTCAGCGGGCTGTCAGAGTTGCATGCAACCCCAACCCGCGCCTGCACAATCTTTGAGCCAAAAAAAGGAGTAAGTCGAGGCCACCCACAGGTGAGCTGCTGCATTGTGGGGTGCAACAGCAGCTGCCACCTGTGGGTGTCCTCAACGTGCTCCCTGTGCCCCTACAGCCCAATCGTGAGCATATAGCAACCCCTCCCCGACTGGCCCGGTCGCAGGCATAAGTGTAAAATCCCCTCCCCGACTGGCCCGATCGCGGGCATAAGTATAAATAAACCCCACCCCGACTGGCCCGATCCGGGCAAACATTGAAACAGCCCCGACTGGCTGATTGCGGCAAAAGTGTAAAATAAAACCCACCCCCACCAGCCCAATGCGGCAGCAAAAGTCCAACCCCCAAGAACATATCCCTGGTGGTCCAGTGGACCTCGAAGCCCGATCGCAGGCAGCAAAGTGTTCAAACCCCCAAGGACCACCTACCCTGGTGATCTAGTGGCCCCACCCACCCACCCACGAAGCCCCACCACCCGCTCCCGTCAGCCAGCAGGCAGCAGCATATGCCCCGATTGGGCCAGTCAGGGGGGATTTCACTTATGCCCACGATAGAGCTGCAGGGGGCATCGGTCCCCGACGGCTGCTGCCTGGCAGGGCGCCAGGCGCAAGTCCTCAGGGAGTGACGCACCTGCATGCTAATGGCATGCAAATGGGGCCATAAATAGATGCAAATGGCCCCCCCTGTGCCTTGCATGAATTATGGCTCCATTTGCATGTCACCTTTTGAATATGGGAAATTTGAGCATGGCGCAATGGTACTTGCGCCACCGCATCTTGAATGCTCCACTCTGACCATTTGTGGTGGCGCAAGTTCCACTGCGCCATGCACAGTGGCTGTGGCCTGGGGGTGATATTCAAAGGGGTTGCTCAATAGCACAACTCCATTGAATATCGCCCCGACCACACCCCAGTGCAACTATTTTGTGCAGTGCAAGGGCTTGCACCACAGAATAGCGCAGTTTGAATATCCAGCCCCAGGACCCTTATTTAAGGAATGCTGTTGCTTTCATTGCTCTTATAGTTCATTAACACAATAATAGCACACTATTATGAAGCAATAAGATATTTTTGTAGTGTGTTCATTGATCTTCTAAAGATTGGATACATGTAGATCATATCGTAATTTGTTTTAACATAAACGCAGCTATTGTACCCTTTGAGTGTGAATGCATTTTAACCATAGATTTTAATGTAAGAATTTTATAGAGCAAATGTATTGAACCAGTTTAGCACAATATGGAAATAACTCCAAATGTATGCTATGACATGTCATTGGCCTAATTCTGGCTGTAGGCTGAAATCTACTGCTGTGTGATGACTGGTATTTAATTGCTCGAATATTTATATAATTTGGGAAATGTACTGTATTTATATTTAATGTTTTAGATGTTGCAATGGTTTTTAAACCGATCAACAATAAAATTGATAATCCACAGTTGTGAGGGACTGTCATTAAGTGGTCAAAAAAATCACTTATCAAGAATCATACAAAAGGACATTTCAGGTTGGATTTACTATGTGCCAATTATGTGGTCATGAGGTGAGGTTGTGGCATGACATCCTGAAAAATGGTTTGAGAGGGATAAGAGCTTTAGATGAAGAATACATGCACTCAGTAAAGTTCTTGAGAGATAAAGAGAGAGAAAGAGTTGCAAATGTCATGGGGGTGTGTGTGGCCACCAAGCACCATACTGTGATGTTCAATATAAGGGCTGGGGCAGAATCGAGTCACACAAGGACAAGGGTCTGGACTTCACGAGGGCTGATTTTAAAAAGATAGGAGAATGCTTTAGGAATGCCCTGAGAGTGGGGACAACTTGGGCAGATTGGAGGTGAAACTAAAAGGTGGTATACAGAAGGCAACAAACCAGGGGGCATGGCTGACTGGCAGCTGTGGAGGATGCTTATTGACCAGCTCCCTGGGACACCAATTACTTGTCTTCAGAATGGCTGATATTAGTGCCTAAAACTTAATAATTCTTGACTGGCAGACCATTTAAGGGACATGGCACCTGGCAAAGCTAAAATCAAGCAGGCTAAACTGTCTTCTGACTTGTGCAGTCAGGCGGTAATGGGTGTAAGTGAACCACTGCACTCTAGACCACGAGGCACTGACTGCGAGTGTGAAGGGGCTCAAGGGGCTCAATCAAATGTCGACATGGATGTGCTCACAAAATCACTAGCAGGAGTGCCAACGACCCTACTTACTATGCAGCAGGAGATGAAGTCCAGCTTCTTAAACATCACAGCCCAATTGTCCCATCTTCAGACTGTTGTGTCTGGGCTAACTGAGACCATGACTACACATGCAGTGCAAATTTCTGAGCTACAGTGCCGCATGGGGGAACTAGAGGACTTTTATTCTGGGGTCTTGACGGAGCATGCAGGCCTGGCTTCCACACTGGTAGAGCTAAAGGAATGCTTGGATGATCAAGAAAACAGATCCAGGCATTCCAACCTTTGGATAATCGGGCTCCCAGAGGGGTTGGAGGGTCATGACTCTTGTACTGGGATACACCAGTGGCTCATGATGCAGTTAAATCTTCCAGAGGAATTTCTGAATTTTGAAGTGGAGTGTGCTCACCATGTGGGCCTCCCTCCGAAGCTGGGGGATCGACTGAGGCACTGCCTCATAAAATATCTTTGGTACACTAATAAGGAGTTGATGCTCCAGAAGGCGAAAAAAGCTGGTCCCATCTCTTTCGGCAATTCTGCAGTCTACATATACCAAGCCTATAGCAGAGATCTGCAACTCAGGTGACAGAAGTTTAATCATGTTAAAATGAAGCTGTTTAAGCTAGATTGGCTATTTGCCTTTTTCTACCTGGCCTGTCTCTGAGTTGATCAACCAGGACAGAGCCCACGCACTTTCTTGTGTCCCAAAGCTGCCAAAAAGTGGGTGGAGGAGGAGGAGGAGGCCAGGAGGGAGAGGGTGCAACCTGAATCTCCTTGACTTGCTAACCATCTATTTCACGTAAGTGATATACTTGCAATTCTGCTTTGGTCCAACCCTGGAGCTCTTATGTCCTCCTTAGCCCAATAGCCCTCACTCTGTCTAAGCAGTGTTACTGGGCCTATGTCTGCCGGCCTTTGGGATAGTTTCTTTGTTGGAAGGTGCCCCGACCATACCTGGGGGCATGGGTACCAGTGGGGGGGTCACACCTTTCGGCCGATGTTTCTGAGGGGAATAATTGGTTGAGGACCCCATCTCAGGGTGTAGCAGAAACCTTTCACTGTTGGGACCTTACATAGTGGGGGGGGGGGGAGTGATGACCACTTAATCATTCCAGCATGTTTTAATATTGTGGTGCTCCACCCTATACAATGAACTGATTGTATGATAATACTCTATCTGCACACCATTTGCCATTCAAGTTCTAACTTTGAAGGGGGCTCATTATAGCAACCATGTCCTGTGCATGGTGTTCCCGACCGCACCTGGGGGTGTGGGTACCAGTGAGGGTGCTGTGCCTTTGTACCCCTTAACTATAGCCTCTGGTCCTTCGACAACTTGGGACTAGAGACACTGGACTACTAAGGAGATAATCAGTATCTTGTCCTGCACACAGCCATATCACTGGTGTGCTAATTGTGGAAGGCTCTGGGGACTGATCCATCTTTGGCTTTGATCTGCAAAATAATTAGAGATATTGGCTGTTCTAACTGGCTATCATTCCAGGATGTATAGTGGTGTCCCACTATTTCCAATGCATGATGGACTTTCAGTTCATTTTCCGCTTTCTGTTTCCAGCAGGAATACTGGCAGCTCCTTCTGAGCTGTCCAGGGGGGAGGGGTGGTTTTGTTGTCCCTGTTGGACCACACAATTGGGAGATGTGTTTTATCAGTTCTGGTTTTGGGGGGAGGGGGAGTTTTTAGAGAAAGCTGTGGGCATACGACTAAGGAGCTCATTTCCTGTTTTCCTCCTGTACTCGGACCTGACGGGGGGGTTGAGTGGGTACCACCCATCTTTGCTGTGTCGGGTGGTCACCTTGGTCTCTCAGGAGAGAGACTCCAGTGTCCTTTGGTAGGTTACTGTACCTGGGGGGTATTGTTGGTAATCTCATGTTGGAGGTTAGGTTAGTCGGGAGGGGGGGGTTGTTCTTGGGTGGGGACTTCCCTTTTTTCACAATTGGAAAAATGGATGACAGATGTGCAGTATGGGTTAATGGTGTTGCTAGCCATCCTAAATTTACTGGCTCAGTATGGCTGATAGTCTAAAATGTATGACATGGAATGTGAATGGCATGAAACCTGTTCTCAAATGTAGAAAGGTCCTGGTTGTGATTAAAAGAATGGGAGGGCAAATCATCCTTTTGCAGGAGACATATTGCTCCCCTCTTGAAGCCCAAAAGACTGCTCAATTTAAAGGAGGCACTTGGATTTCAGCCACCTTCTCTTCCAAAGCCCGAGGGGCTTCCATTTGGATCCCTAAAGGAGTCCCAGCCCAGGTTCTGGGCACCGTAGGTGACCAGGCTGGAAGATATGTTTTGGCCAAAGTCAGCATCCTGGCAGGGGGACCTTCCTGATCGTCTCAGTCTATGTTCCAAATGTTGATTCCCCAGGCTTCTTTCAGAAGCTGGCATTAGATATGGCACAATGGGAGGGGCAGTGGATTCTTGGGGGTGATTTCAATTGTATGTTAGACCCTGTGTTGGATCGTTCTAGCAGAAACTTGACCTCTAAGACACCGAATGCCAAGGCCCTGGAGGAATTGCAGGAGGGGCTGTGTTTGGTTGATGCCTGGTGACATGACAATTCAACAGGGCAAGACTATAGCTGTTCTCGCATGCGCATCAGTCATATGCCAAGATCAACAGAATTTTGATCTCCAGCTCATTGCTGCTGTGTGTAGAAGAATCAGCTTACACCCCAATATTGATCTCTGATCATGCCATTCACTCCATGTCCCCTAGGGGGACTGGGGAACAAGCGACTCCCCGAGCATGGAGAGTTGACCCTCTCCTCCTTAAAGACCAAGAGTGTGTGCACTTCATGTCCAGCTGTATTCAGGAATATCTCTTGCTGAATGGTAGAGGGGAGGCCTCCCACAGCACTCAATGGGAGGCCCTGAAGGCCTACATTAGAGGCCAGTCCATCTCCTTTGCTGCGCACTGTAAGGGACTTGTGATGAAGGAACTGACTCACCTCAGAAATAAGATTGAGGCATGTGAAGCAGCACATAGACTAAATCCCACCCTTCCTCTTTACCATGTCCTCCAAAAGCTAAAATGGAAGTTTAATACCCTTACTAGTTCACAACTCAAACATTCCATCCTGTTGTCCAAAGCAGGGGACTATTTTGACGGGGATAAATTCAGCAAATTATTAGCCTGGCAACTGAAGCATAGGGAGGCAGAGTGGACTGTAGGAAAGATACATAATTTGCAAGGGAAGTTGGTGTTGCACACCACGAGGATTGGACAAGCATTTTGGGACTTTTATACCTTCTTGTATACATCTGAAACTAATCCCACCCAAGCACAACTTAGCTCCTTTTTTGAAGGTATCCCTCTCAAACAGCTAGGTCCAGAGGAAATGACAGACTTAGACACCCCACTCTCCAAGTAAGAAATAGCTGATGCATTAAATGCCTTTAAAAGTGGTAAGGCCCCAGGCCCGGATGGGCTCCCTATGGATTTCCTGAAAGCATTTAAGGATATTCTCCTTGACCCCTTATTTCATATGATTGGTGAGATCCTGACTCGAGGTGGGTTGCCCCCCTCCATGCAGTCTGCAGTGATTACAATATTACCTAAGCCGGGGAAAGACCCCACCAAGTGCGCCTCTTATAGACCTATTTCATTATTAACAGCGGACTATAAGGTACTGGTGAAGGCCCTTGCTTCTAGGTTGGATACCCTTTTACCACAGCTAATACATCCAGATCAGTCAGGGTTTGTAAAGGGCAGAATGGGTAAGCACAACATCCGATGCACACTTAACATCCTATACAGATGGAGTCATACTAAATTACATCATGGGGCTGCAGTAGTGGCCTTAGATGCAGAAAAGGCCTTTGACCATGTGGAGAGGGGGTATCTCTTCTAAACCCTAAGTAGATTGGGAGTGGGGCCAGCATTTCAGTCATGGGTGCATGCTTTGTACAATCGTCCTCAAGTGCAAATAGCAGCAAATGGGACTTTTACAAAGCCTTTCCCCCTGGGAAGGGGCACCCAGCAGGGCTGCTCTTTATCTCCCCTTTTATATGTTATTTCCCTGGAATCCCTTGGGGCCGCTCTTCGTATAGACTCAGGGATTCGAAGGTTTATGGTGAGGGGGGCAGGAACATAAAATAGCCATGTATGCAGATGACCACCTCCTGTACTTGCAGAATCTGGCTCAAGATTTGCCAGCAGTGCACAATTTAATGCAAAGGTTTGGGGAAATCTCTGGGCACTGGGTCAACTGGACCAAAAGTGAATTACTTCCAGTGGGCACTATGAATAAAGCATGGATGATAACGAACCTTGCGGGACTACAACTGGTCACCAAACTCAAATATTTGGGGGTATGCCTCTCCACCAAGGTCAGTAAGACTGTGAGAGATGGTCGGCCCTCCTGCTCTCCCTGTTAGGCAGAATCAGAGTGATAAAAATGACCATATTACCAAGAGTCTTTACTTGTATCAGACCCTCCCCATTAAAATTCCTTTGTCCCACTTTAAACAACTGGATGCAGTTATCTATAGGTTCCTCTGGTGTAGCGGTAGAGCCAAGGTCCGGCAGCACAGTTGGCCTCTATCCCTACTTCTACGTTCGACACAGACCATCTCTGGTTAAGCCTTGAAGAAAATTTGCTACATGGCAATCTCAAAAATGACCTGCTGGCAGGGGCATTGGGAGGGTTAAATATAGGCCCCGCTGGGAACCCCTTCACAGAAGCCACCCGGGAGGTGTGGATGCGGACTCACCAATGTTTTGCTTTTTAAGGCCAGATGTCTCCAAACGTTAGCTTACTGCTGGCTATGAAGCAGGGGGGAAGTTACTCACCTGTAGTCCTAAAGAGACTATGGGCATGGAGGAGAAGGGGGCTGATTGCTGTCAACCAGTAGCATGATGGGGGTAGTCTGAAACCTTTTGCAGTTTTTGCCCAGGACTGGGGTATCCCCTCAGGTGATTTCTTTCTATATCTGCAGAAATGCCAAAAGTGCGGGGAATAGTTAACTCCTCAGTATGAATGGTCAGACTCCTCAGCCTTTGAGGAGGAGTTGTTCAAACCCCAGCCAGGGCAAAACCCCTTTCCATATACTATCTCATTATACAAGGCTATTTGTCACAGGGGGGCAATATTAGCCATGAGAGATGGAGTGCAGACCTCTCCTTTGCCATAGATCGGCAGGCTTGGAGGCTCGCCTGTTCACATTATCTGACTTGCTCAAACAGTAACGAGTTGCGACAGATACAATTTAATTTCCTACACAGGGCAGACATGACCCCTCAGAGGCTTCATAATATGGGTGCGACTCTATCTGAGATGTGTCCTAAGTGTGGGATGGCAGTGGTGGACTTTGTGCACCTAGGTCTGACCTGCTCTAAGGTGGCACTATTTTGGCATTCAATTCATGATATTATGTGCAGGGTCCTGGGCTCCGTCCAGGTCACCTTTGGAACTTCTACTGGGTGCAGACCCTACTTACCAGGATGAATGACATCCAACCCTTTGTGGTCTATAGTACTTATCAATGCCAGAAGAACAATAGCACAGGAGTGGATGTCATCTAATCCTCCTTTGGTTGCCAGGTGGGTGCAGAATTTGAAATCCTGCATGGTCCTAGAGCGTGCTCAGAAGGGGTCAAAGGGTGATAGAAACATAGAAACATAGAATTTGACAGCAGATAAGGACCGCTTGGCCCACCCAGTCTGCCCATTTCCCTACCTACTGGATAAGCTGCAGATCCTAGTTAACCAGCAGCCTACTTCTTCCTACCCCACCCCAGAATTGCCTTTATGACTGTCCCATGCATGCTTGAATTCCACACTGATTTCAACTCCACAACTCTCCTCCGGAAGGCTGCTCATGCATCCACAACCCTCTCTGTGAAAAATACTTCCTTAAATTACCTCTGAGCCGCCCCCATCTTCAAATTGTGCCCTCTTGTTCTTGCACACTCTTTTTGAAAGATGCTACCTCTTGGACTTGTTGATTCCTTGAGATACTTGAACGTTTCTATCATGTCCCCCTCCCTCCTTTCCTCGAGGCTATACATATTAAGCTCCTTTCGTCTCTTTCATATGTCTTCGGTGCAGACCCTGCACCATTTTAATTCCCTCCTCTGGACATCTTCCATCCTGTCTATGTCTTTGCGGAGATTGGGTCTCCAGAACTGCACACAGTACTCAGATGGGGTCTCACCAGCTGTCTGTACAGAGGGATAATAACTTCCGTTTTCTACTGGTGATGCCTCTCCCTTGCATCCCAGTATCCCCCAAGCCCTCCTTGCTGCCTCTCTCACATTGCTTGCCCACCTTTAGGTCATCTGATATGGCTACCCCAGGTCCCTTTCCATTTTTTTGTTGTTAGCATCTCACCCCCATTGTGTACTCTTCCCTGGTTTTTGTTTCCCAGGTGCATTACCTTGCACTTCTTAGCATTGAATCTAAGCTGCCATACATTTGACCATTCCTCTAACCTTGCCAAGTCCCTTCTCATCCTTTCCACCCCACCCTGTGCATCAACTCTGTTGCAGATCTTTGTGTCATCTGCAAAGAGACATATTTTCCTTCCAGTCCTTCTGCAATGTCGCTTATAAAGACATTGAAGAGGACCAGTCTAATACTGAACCTCGCGGTGCCCCACTAGTAACCCTCCTTTCTTCTGAGTGGACTCCATTTACTATTACTCTCTGTGTCCTATTCTCCAGCCAGTTCTTTACCCAGGCTGTCATCTTGGGACCCACTCCCAGGCTGGCTAACTTGTATATCAATCTTTTGTGTGGGACTGTGTCAAATGCCTTGAGAAAGTCTAGGTAGGCCATGTCCACAGCCCCTCCCTGATCTACTACTTTGGTCACCCAGTCAAAGAAATCTATCAGATTCGTCTGGCATGACCTTCCTGCTGTGAATCCATGCTGCCTAGGGTCCTGTGCCCCTCTGGCCTCTAGATACTCGACAATTCTTTCCTTCAGAAGTGATTCCATCATTTCCCTATCACTGAGGTTAAACTAACTGGTCTGTAGTTTCCTGCTTCTGCCTTGCTCCCACTTTTGTGAAGGGAATCACATCTGCCCTCCTCTAGTCCTCGGGTACCACCCCATCCTCCCATGATTTGTTAAAAGGGTAGTCAGTGGTGTCACTAGTTCTACCCTTAGTTCTTTTAGAATTCTGGGATGAATCCCATCAGGCCCCATTGCTTTGTCCACCTTCAGTTTTAAGAGTTCTTCAGAACCCTTTCTTCTGTAAATGGGCTGGTATCAACTTCTGTATCCAGAGTGTTTCTACTGTTTGTTTTATGTACCTCCCCTCTTCATTTGTAAATACTGAGCAAAACATTTGTTTAGTATCTCTGCCTTTTACAGTCTCCTCTGCCCACCTCCTTCCCTTTATTAAGCCTCACTATCCCTCCTTGGTCTTCCTTCGCTCCCTGATGTATCTATAAAAGGTTTTATCCCCCTTCTTAACTAAGTTGGCTATCTTTTCCTCAGTTTGGGCCTTTGCTGTTCTGACTGCCTTCCCAGCCTCCTTTTGCTTTAACTGATACAGTTCTCTGTCCTGCTCCTTCTGTGATTCCTTGTACTTCCTGAATGCTTTCTTTTTCTCTTGAACCTTCACTGCCACTTCCTTTGAGAACTGTAGTGGTTTCTTACATCATTTTGTTTTGTTTATTTGCTTCACACAAAGGCTCGTTACCTCTGTGATGGCAGTTTTATTATTCCCCATTGTTCTTCCACCTTCTTCCTGCCCATTTGCTGGTGCATTCCTTGAGGCACTCACCCATTTTGGCAAAAGTCAGCCTCCTAAAGTCCAATACATTTTGTCTTTGTATGGCTTGACTCTATTGCTGTTTTATTGTGAACCATACTGTTCGATGGTCGCTAGTTCCCAGATGGCTACACTTCTAGATCTGTGATCCTCTCTCCATCTCCATTTGGAGAGAATCAAGTCTAATATTGCTCCCTCTCCAGGTGGGCTCCAATACTAGTTGTCTAAGGCATGCCCTCTGTAGGGCATCTAGAATAACTCCACTCTTGAAGTGGCAGCTGCAACTGCACTCCAGTTAACATCTGGCATATTCAGATCACCCATCAGCAATATCTCCCTTTTTCTGCCATTCTAAGTATACTTTCTATCATTTCCTTGTCCATTTCCTCCCCTGAGAAGGTCTGTATCTAACCCCCTGTGCGGATTGTGGTGCCATTGCCTGTCTCCAAATTTACCCACAGTGCTTCTTCTCCTCCTGTTTACCCTTTTGTTCTGTTGCTTTTATTTCTTCCTTATGTAAAGAGCTACTCCTCCTCCTCTTTACCCTCCCTGTCCCTCCTGTAGATAGTGTATCCTGGTATGTTTATGTCCCAGTCATGGTTTGTGTGTACCATGTTTCTGTGACTGCCACGATATCAGATGTTCCTCCTCCATCAAGGCCACTAATTCAGGAAGCTTGTTACCCAGACTACGGGCATTGGTACTCATTGCTCTCCATTTTTGATGGCTTTACCTTCTGTTGCAGCATCCCCCACTGACCGTTCTACCTCGGTCTTTTCTCATTTAGTACCCTGTTTTTGTAGGGAGGCTGGGATTTTCCTGCTGCTTGTCAGTGCCTCCCCTTTGACTAGTTTAAAGCTTGCCAATGAAGCATGAAACCGATTGCTCAAAGACTTGTTGCCTTCCTGGACAGATGCAGACCATCCTGCCAGTATAGGCTGGTGTCCTCAGGTGGAACCCCAGTCCCCAATGAAGCCAAACCCCTGTGCTCTGCACCATTTTTTCAACCATTCATTAAACTGCATGGTGCTAATTACCCTTGCCTCCCCATGCCTTTGACAGGCAGCACCTCTGAGAAGGATACTGTGTGTGCTACTTGTCTTAGGCCCCTCCCCAACTCTGCAATGTCCTCCTGCACTGCTCTAATCTCATGATGAGCCAAGTCATTTGTCCCTAGATGGACAATTACGCCCAGCTCAGACTCCCTTGCAGCTGTTCTCGTGATCCTGAGGATGCACTTCCGTCCCTCCAAGCCATGGCACCAGGCAGGCACCTTACTTCAGTTTCCCAGCTCCCCCAGTTCTATACCCCTAATATGGTCCCCACCAGGAGCTGCTTCCTTCCCTGTGGTGTCCTCTGCCTCCTTACTGTGGGCCTCCCTTGACAGTTGTCATCAGTCTTCTCTGCGGGTGCATCCATAGGGGAGCTATGCTCCCCCAGAATGGTGTATGGATTGTGGAGTGGAACAATTGACTGGGTGTGCCTCTGTTCCACCATCCTCACCCTCCCTGAGCCCACTGTGGTCCAACTGCTGTGCTTTCTTCGCAACCTCTGAGGTAGTGGTGGTGGCGCTAGTGCTCCCTGGATGGGGGAGGTTCCCTTCCCACTGTTCAGTGTGGCCTGGGGGAAGGTTCCCTTACTACTGTCCAGTGCAGCCTGAAGACGGCAACTTCTTCCCTCAGGGCAGATAGTTGTCTGCAAATAGGGCAGCATCTCAGCCTCCAGAAAGACTCCCGGAAGACTGCTGCCCCACAGCCATTACATTGCACTACTCCCCACATGTTTATCTACTTTTTTTGTTTGTTTTTGTGTGTGTGTGTGTGTGTGTGTGTGTGTGTGCGCGTGCGTGTGTGTGATTGGTTATATAGAAATATATATATTATACAATGTGTATGCTTATATTGTCAGTGCAGTGTGCTAGAGAGGATATGACAGTTATATGCACCTTGCACTCTTGAGGAAATGATGTCAGAACCTCAGGTATAAAGGTACTATTTCCAGGGGTGGGTGGGGTGAGGGGTGGGAAGGGGTTGGGCCTAAACTGTGCCCTCACAAAACAATCAGCTAAAAGCTCTCACCCACCGCTGCGATGAGTGCCTTCCTGTCAGCAAGACACCCTACACAACAATTTGACACAGAAAATACCCTGCTAATCAAACAGAGAAAAATCCAGACATCCAAGTCAGACACAGGTAAACCTATCCAGCCCCAAAACAGCCTGGTGGTGTGTTAGCTACAAAGGAAAATCAAATAGGCAGTTATTTCAGCCCTTCTGAAGATGCTGACAAGATAAGCAGTTTTGAAAACCCCCTTCCTGAATTAAAAACTAAAATAATTAAACACAAAGCAATACCACTGTAAAAGTAAGGAAACCTTCTCTCAGATGTAAGCAAGAGAGAGAGATTAGTTACAGATATCTAGTCCAATATAATATATCCCACGCAGCTTCTCAGTTGTTTCAAAGCACACCCAGTACACAACTTGGAAGAAGATGGACTTCTGTCTGAAACAGGATCACACCAGTAGTTTATAGTAATTGATCAATGCTGAAATGGTCAAGCTCAATGACCAATGGTCAATGATCTCCCTGCCTTCTTTGATACATGGTGGCCATTCCTGGAGGCAGTGGAATCAGGGGATTTCCCTTTTTAATCCTTCCCTTTGCAACCTTAGCCAATCCCTTAGGAGAGCCCACTTCTAGTATAAAAATTCTGCCACTGCATGTCACCTCTTGCGCCTATTGCATTGTGCTTACTGCATTGTGAAGCCACTGTAGTGTATAATTAAGCAATATACCACGAGAGGGTGTTGGTGATGCCAGGATTTACCCATGCCCTGTGGTGTTGTTCGTCACGAGGCGCAGCTGAGTGACCAACAACACAGCAGGCGTGGGTAAATCCTGGCATCACCAACACCCTCGAGCTGCATATTGCAATTACAATGTCCTCCTTATTTTTTGGCACATAGAAAAATAGTAAATCAGTTTTTTATTCATTTTAAGTTATATATTGCTGTGTTTATTGTTCCGCTGGGAAAAATACTCCCTGGTTGCTGGAGCCAGCTGCTACTGTGCATGCATGTACTGAGTTAACATTGCGGCTGCAGTGTTTTTTGAGGCTGGAAATGTTAAAAATTGTCGTGAGGCACAGAAGACAGTATGAAATAAATATCAATGAATATGGGAGAAAGCCGCAGTTTCAATTTCATGTGAGATATCGGTTCCTGTTGTAGTCACTCGATTTACCGGTCGCTATCAAGCAGGGATTTTCGCCGTCTTTCGAGTGCTGTGTTGGTGACTGTTGGAGTGATTTCGGGGGACATCCTGATGCAGTTGATCAGCGGCTGGCACCTCTTCCTGTGGGGTGATTGTAGATTTTACAACGGGAGAGGGGTGCGAGTCAGCCAATCAGGATAGAGAATTTACGTTCTGTTTTGTAGCCCATTGTATAATTAAATTTGTTGCATTTCTCTCTTTCTGCCCTGAGGTACTGGATGCTGTGGGAGCTGTTTGGGCACTTGGATAATGCATGCTGTTGCTACTTATAAGCTACATGTATGTTAAGTTTGTATACAGACTGCCAGTCATATTTCATTACATTACCATATTCATTACATTACCATGTCATTATATTATACTGTATGTCCACGAAGTCTATGGTGAACTGTTTCACGGAGATGCCATATTTTGAAGATCAGAAAGAAATGTACTTACTGTGACTTGTATGCACATCTTTTTTCCCCAATAAACAAATTTGACAAAAATAAGAAGGCAACAAATCTCTGTGTCAGGCTAGTAAGCAAAGCCAAGAGGAAAAAGAGATCATTATGGTTTTCAAAGGATGTAACTGAGAAGGTAGGGGCAAAAAAATTAGTATCCAGGAGTTACAAGAAGACACAGAAAGAGGAGGATAGGGAACTGTATCTGGAGAAACAGAGAGAGGCAGGGAAATCAGTTAGGAGTGCAAAGGCAAACAGAGGAGAAAATAGCCCCAAAAGTAAAGAAAGGGGACAAGACATTTTTAGGTATGTAAGTGAAAAGAGAAAGACCAGGGGAGGGATTGTATGACTAAGAAGGGAAGGGGGAATTGTGTGGAAGGGGACCAAGAAAAAAACAAACATCTTGGTACGAGATTACCTGTGGAACATGGTACTGTCCGCTGTGTCCAAGGTGGCTACCAGAGTGCTAAGTGCTGATTCCTAGACCCAAGATAGTTCAGGCCAAAATAAATTTAATAAGTGGTTAAAGTGAAAATGTAAAGGAATAATAGTGAATGTGTACCAATAAAAAAGGGAAAAGGCAGGTGACAATATTAGATCCAAGAAGTGCTCCATTCCAGCAATGGAAGCACTATGCAAATTTCATATGAGACAATTCTAGCCAAAAGAGACACTCCACAAGACCATACAATGAGCTAAAAAGATGGGACATCGAAAAAAAAGGAAAAAGAGTAATGTTAGAAGTCAAATATAAAATATGTTAAAAACAACAGCAAACACATTAAAGAGCTACTGATGCCTCAAGGAAAACTTTAAAAAACACAATAATTAGGCACAATTCTGTCTGCATTCCATTTATATTTTATATATTTTTCCTCCCCATTATTTATTACTAAGGAAATTTGCATGAATATATGATTGTTATCCCATAGAGTCCCTTCAGAGCTCATCTGCCTCTACAGCTTACTCCCTACTTTAAGTCATAATCCTCTGTTATGACATCACAATCTGTTGCTACGGGAGTAACTGTGATTTCACAAGCAGTGCTCTATGACTTCAGGTAGGGAGAAAGCAGCAGGAATAGACAAACCTTTTAGGAGCAAAGATCCTGTTTTCATACGAATGACATCAGTAATAAATAATGAGGAGTAGGAATATATCACTAATGGGAAATACAAGCTGGAATGTCTGAACATTACGTTTTATTAAAGTTCTCCTGAATGTGTCATCAGCTCTTTAAACAGTCCATAATGTACAATTGAAAAACTATGGATGCCCAAAAAAGGGAACAAAATAAGACAGTGAAATGAGAAATAAATAAGTGAGGAAACTGAAAGTGAACAAAAAAACCCTTTTTGCAGCATTTGATGTCTTGTGGCTGGTGTTTTTGAGCACTTGAGAGTTGTGTTTTGCTTTGTAGCTGGATCTCCCAGGAAAAGGACAGTTGGCCAGCAAAGAAAAGCAGGAAGCTGGGAACTAGGATGGGAAAGGGACCCAAAAGAGCAGTAGAAACAAGCACCAGAGAGACAGAGCTGGACACCAGCAAGGAAATGAAAAGTAAAGCAAGGCAAAGGAAACCAGGAAACAAAACAGAAAGTGCAACAGTAGCATCAAAGGAAGCAGAAACAGCAGAACAAGGAGCGAGCAACAGAGGCAAAAATGGACAGGAGTCAGGAGACTCAAGGCGATAGACACAAAATGGCAGAGGAAGCAAAGAATAAGGAGGCAACAGTAAGGTAAGACCAAACATGAAAAACGCTAGTTAGAGGAGGTGTGTAAGTAAGTGGCTTATGTAGGGCAGGAGGGTGGAATCTGATAGCCGACCACTGAATTACAGGTGAAACCTTCAATTACAATGTTGCATCCATGTGTTGCAGTGAAAGTTACCCCTGAATAATTGAATGGAGTTTAAAATTTATACAGTATGGGGACATGAAGTGATGGGTTTACTTTATTTTCTGCATACCTTAAAACAGCAGTCTATGTTACAGTTGAAACTAAAGTCTTTATATATTTTTGATTTGATTATAATGATTATAATGATTGTGTTCACCTGTCTTGTAAGATTTCCTTCTGTCTTTCTTTTGAGTTTGTTTTACCACGTTTTCACATTTAAAATAATAAGAGTGCCTGCCATGCACATTTCAGTATTAATGTCCCACAGTTTTCAACATTATTTTTTCCACTGTTTCTCTGCACTCATTGTCCTGTCAGGTTAGTGAGCATTGCCTGTTGCATCCTAGTTGTTCACCTTAGTCACAAGAAAAGTGATGTTAAAGATCTGTTCTAAACCAGCCGAGAATAATGATACAAACATGGTGGTAGCGGTATTAAAAGGGGCACTCCTTTTTATTATTTCAATCCATGATTTTTGTTATTATATGCCTAACGCTCCACACTTGCTCCTACATTTGTCATGTCCGGCTATGTATATGCAATCCAATGTTTTGTAAGTTTAATTTTAAGATGTCTGCTTATGTATATGCACACCTCGTTGTGTGATATTGCTTGCGTATTATGTGAATTTTCTTTTCGCTACCCATTGTATGTTGTCTGTCATAACTAGGACCTCCTTATAAATGGGCACTGCTCAGTGGAGCTTCTTTCCTGTTGAAATAAATAAATACAAATATTAATACAAATACAAATATAACATTTTAACAGCTGCAGTCATTGAACAACTGTTAAAATGCGATATTAAAAAATATTCCCTTTTCATTTAAAATTAACGTTTATGTCACTTTATTTCATAACATTTTGCAACTGTTGTACTTAGGAATATTTAAGGGTGAGTTAGGAAAATTGCCCTTATTCCTTAAAAAGTGCCGTTTGAACTTCTGCTCCCCCCAACACCTTTTCAATTCTTTGGACACCTATGCAGATTGTAGGTGGGTGAAATCCATGAACTTCGCTATGCTTAGTATTTCATGTATAACCCGAATTTTGCGAAATACTCCGCAAACGAAGTGAATAACTTTGTATCTTGAAGTAACATGAAGTTCCCACTGTTCTCTATGGACTTTGTGTTACTTCACCTTTTGGGGGCTCTTTAAGGTGAATTGTGCAGTGATTCATGGGATGTAAGGTCACAGGGGCTCTATATTGTTTTGCACAGCCTCAGTTCAGCATAGTGTGTATAGTGGAAAGCTGGAGACAGTTTGCTCTCAGAGCTCTGAGAATCAAACCATTGAAAAACCTTTAAAAAGCATTTTTGCGACACAATTTTGTGTCAGATTTTAGTACATCAATTGTAGTAAACCATTGTGTGTTTATATCATCACACATTTATTGATTTTGTGTGAATATTGAAAGTTAATTTAGTACATTCAGTCTCTGTACTGACAAACACTGTAGAAGTGTGCTTCGGGGGAAGGGCAGATCTGTGGTGCAGAAGGGAGATTCACAGACCACAGTGAGAAAGGCAATCTTTCCAACTGTTGTTGGCTAGTGTTTTAGTATTTGTATGTTCCGGTACACACAGTAGAACTTCAATTAATTTTTTATAAGTTTTTTCTGTTTGTTGTGCATTTTTTCAGTCGGTTTAAAAGACTGTCAGTGCTGTAGTTTACTAAACAGATGAAGTTTCTGTGCCTGACCTTTAATCTGTGTGCATGCTGTCAATTCATACGCATTTTATTGCAGCACTGCAATGGCAGTACTCTGAATTTCTCAGCCTGGCTGCAATATTTTTTCCTGCTTCTGTGTAGCCACTGCTGTACACCCCCACACACACACACAAAACAAGGCATTGTTTTTGGACTTTTGGATTTCTGAAAACTGGTTAAGGTCTTTTGTTGTGCCTGTGAGGCTGCATCTCTTTAGTATTTTGCTTCCCATCCACCAAAAACTGTAGAAATATAAAGTCGGCATTAATTTTCTCTGTAATCTTAAAAAATGCCCACGAAGAGATGGTCATGCAAAACTGTTTCTAGCTGTGGCACTGCTGCCAAGAAGACTATTAGCAGTGGAAGTTGTGATGATGAGGCAGGTTCATCAGGGTCAAGAGTCTAGCAGTGTTTAGAGTGGCTGTGGCCGTGGTAGTATGCAGCAGAAGGGAAAGGTAGTAGTTGCTGCATGTAAAGGGATTTCTCTGACTCTGTTTTTCACAGCAAAATCAGTCACTTCAGTGCTGGTTGGCAATGCTGTTGTCCCTGCTGGTAGTAAAGTTAATGATAGCATGGTTGATAACAGCATGAGTATTGCTACAAGTTCAACCTGGGCAAAGTTTTCAGGTGGTAAAAATGTTGCTGAGTCCGCAGACTTGAGTGTAGTTGATGTTCCACTCCTCACAGTAGTTGAACACGATTCTGATCATAATGATGACCCACAGTCTCATGTTTCCACTGATCTTGTGGTTAGGCCATCCAGACATTCAGATGTTGATGAAAAAAGTGTGGATGATAATATTGAGGCTGTGGTTGGAATATCTCCACAGGAGGACAGCATCCAAAGTGAATTCGTGGATGATGATTATGATGATGATGCTAGTGACCCCATTTGGGAACTGGACAAAAAAAGAAAGTGAAGGTGGCTGTTTGTAAACAGTCTGTTAGTCAATCACCCCCTCCTCAAAGTTCTGATGTAGCTGTGTCTGTTGATGACCCTGAAGTAATAGTCATAGACTGCGATGTTGGGTCAAAGTCCGAGTGTGCACAACACCAGAAATCATGCAGCATACCCCCAATTCATTGCTATCAAAACTGCAGTTTCATATGCAACACCAGCAGTGACATGTGAAGAGTAGGGCATCAGAATCCCTAGTTTGGGATTTTTTTGTACAAGATGGTACTGGTAGCAATGAAATAGTGGCAGTCTGCCAGCATTGCTAATCACGTGTGAAGTGTGGTAAAAAGGGTAGCCATCTGGGCACTGGGGGCCAGCATACTCATCTCAAGAGCAGGCACATGGCACTGTGGACTCGACACCAGAGGAGAGCTAATGCCACAGTGGGGCATTCACCCTCATCCACCTTCATGAGCATGGTATCCCCTTCCTTTAGTTTAAGTAGCCATGTCAGTAAAAGTGGTGAAATAACACCAGAGGATTACTACAGGCATGAGGAGGAGGATGATGATTTTGAATGCTCAAGTATGGGTCAAAGTAGCAGTCATGGTCCGTGTAGTAATTCTAGTACATCAACCCCTGCGCTTAAAACAAGGAAAATAACAGCATTTATTGGCTTGTCACCTGTGCACCCACCATCACACATCAAAGGTACCCCATCCATGTCAGTTCGCAGAGGAGAGCCATTTAGCATGCCACGTGCAAAACACTGAACAATGCAGCCCACCTTGCACAGCCTTTTTGTGTCGAACAGTAAATACCCACCAAATCACGTGGTTGCACTTGAACTCAATGCTGCCATAGTGGAAATGCTGCCAATTGACCTTTTGCTGTTCTCCTTTGTGGAGAATGTGGGATTGCGGCACTTTGCAGCATGCATATGTCCTAAATAGAAGATCCCGCCCAGGACATACTTTTCCACCCATGCTGTCCCTGAGTCATATCGGATGTTGACAGAGTCTGTAAGACATGCACTTCAACATTCTGCATCACCTTACATTCACTTAAGCATGGATATGTGAAGAAGTGGCAAAATGGTAGGCAGTTCCTATCTGTGTATTACTGCACATTGGATGCAGTTACCCGGGGTTGTCTGTGATGGTGGGATGGGAAAGCAGTGTAATAAGTCAGACTGTGGTGGTAGCAACCGTCATGGCAATAGACAGCATGCCATGCTTGCAATGCGTAGTATAGCAGGGTCACATACAGGTGAAAACATGCTAGACTTGCTACTGACAGAAATTGATGAGTGGTTGCACCCCCTGTTCCTAAAAGCTGGCTTCATAGCTAGTGATAATGGATCAAACATTGTTAATTGTATCAGTAATGGTGGCTTTGTGAGGGTTCTCTGCTTGAGCCACTGTTTAAATTTTGTGGTGCAGGAGTTTCTGCAGTACCCAGAAATAAAGCAAATGCTGACTGTTGTACACCGCATCTGTGCCCATTTTGCATGCTCTGGAAAGGCCCATGACCGTAGGCAGCTGCAGATTCAAAACAGCCTCCCTCAGCACCACCTCAAGCTTGAAGTTGTCACAAGATGGAACTCAACACTTTACATGACAGAGCAGTTGTATGAGCAGTACAAAGCAATCTCAGAGTACCTAGTTATGCACACTAGCTGTGACAGTTCAGGGGCCTCACTGTCTATGACAACTGAACAATGGCGACTCATGGACTCAGTAATAATAATTTTGAGTCTGTTTGAACATGCCACACAGGCAATGAGTGGTGACACTGCATCCGTTAGTCAAGCCATTCCATTTCTCCGTGTTCTGAGGAAGACTTTGTTGAATCTGCAGCCTAGTCTTGATGTAGCCGGAGATAGATCAAGCTGTGCATTACTGAAACACATGATTACAATATTAGACAGCAATCAACACATCACCACTATTCAGCAATCTCCAAAATTTGGAATAACTACAATGCTGGACCCACGCTACAAAAGTGGCATTGCATCCATACTGTAGGGAGGGCATGATCAGGTTCAAAATCTGAGTGGACAGCTGATCTGATTGGTTCATGGGGCACAGACGTCACATGCAAAGTTCTGCAAACCAAAGCATAACAAGGTTGAAGGTCACTGTGGACTGAGTACATCCAGTAAGGTGGCTGAGGGGCAAGGGGTAGTGTCAGCTGCACAGCTGGCCATTAATCCACTTTGGGGTGCCTTGTTCCAAGTAGGAATTTGTGATCTAGATGAATCTTGTGAACAGGTGGATGAGTCATCAGGAATGCATGAATCACAGACCATGGTTGAGGCCTATTTGGCAGAAAACAGGCATCTGATAATATTGGATGATGCTTTAGTGTACTGGAATGGCAAGGTGAATGAATGGCCAGTGCTGATGTCAGTAGCACTGAAGTACCTGATCTGCCCACCCTCCATTGTAAGTGTGGAGAATATTTAGTTCTGCGGGGGCCTTAGTGCATGACCGTCATACTAAGCTATCACCTACAAATGTCAGCATGCTGACATTTATAAAAATGAATGAATGTCACATACCAAGTAGGACAACCACATCTATGTTTGTACCCAGTCACACTGATGGTTGTGCTGATGATACGGGCAAAGCAGACCATCCTGGTGGCATTGTCAAGCGGTGTACTATTGAGGTTGATGATGATGCAGTCATGGAAAAAGAATTTCCAAGTGGGTACAACTCTGGCATTGATGATTGTGAGGGCTGCTTTCTGCTTTATGATGATAAGGAGGATATTGGTGGGAGGGCATAATGGTAAATAAAATAATGAAATTCCTTTGTCAAGACTTGAAATTCTGGGAATTGTAGCGGTGTGATTGTTGGTGTAATTTCTCGATTTTACTGTCATTATACTGTCATTCATTTAATATGTACAGTAGATAAATAATCAGAATCAAAGAAGGCTTAATATGTACACCATTAAATGAAGCAAACTGAAAAAAGCACTGGAACCTACTATCAGAAACACAGTTTCTGCAGATTAACTGATCTGGTGCAAAACTATGAATTCCATGCAATTATTTGTTTTTACTGGGATGAAGGCTGTCGCAGTTCTGTAATGTTACCATTTTTTCACTGTAAAAAATGAAAAAACAGTGGCATTGACTATCATATGACAATTGACAAATAATGACATGTTGTTATATTTCAACTTCCCCTTTCTTGATTTTGCGATTACAGTGCACAGAATGTGTGCAGTCACTATTACCCGCAGTCCTCTAAACACAAATGTCAACTTGTAGCCACTTAAATCCTGCTGAATGAATGACAGATATCTTCCAGGCACTGAAAAACAGTAGCGCATCCCAGCCAGCCACCCTGCTTCTTGCGAGAGACAGAGAGACATTGTACCTGTGCAAAATCTATGAACCCTCAGTCAGCCACAGTCACCCTGCTTCTTGAGAAAGAGAGACATTGTACCTGTGCCCAATCCATGAACCCTCAGCCAGCTACAGCCACCGCCACCCTGCTTCTTGACAGTGAGATTGAGAGAGAGAGACATTGTACCTGTGCCCAATCTATGAACTCTCAGCCAGCTACAACCACCACCACCCTGCTTCTTGACAGTGACAGAGAGTGAGATTGAGAGAGAGAGAGAGAGAGAGAGAGAGAGACATTGTACCTGTGCCCAATCTATGAGCCCTCAGCCAGCCACAGGCCACCTTGCTTCTTATCACTAATTTACAGTAAGTATGTACTAATGTCATATTCTATGGTTTTCACTTGAACTGTGGTGTGAATCCTTCCTTTACCTTTTTATAAATGCTACTGTCACCAAATATGGGGAACTGATTTTCATTTTGTTTGCACTGGTTACAGATAGTGTAAACTTGCAGGACTACAGTACTCACACCACCTAAAGGATAACATCTACAGGTAAGTACCACTCTTATTTCCTCTTTCCTTTTTGTTTTTAATTTTTTTCCACCGGTGTAAAGCATTCAACGGCGGTGACATACAGGCCAGATAATATATTTTATCGCAGATGGGACAGACATACTTCAGTACACGAGAGTTGCACAACATGTTATCCTGGTCATGAAAACACATGACGTAATGTAAAACAGTGGGCCAGTGCGTGTCACTCACTAAAAAAATTTTTTAAAGGAGTTTACTAATAGCTTGGTATTTAAAGTTGGATATAACAGAAGACAGGAAGAGTCACATTGGGAACTGAATGTGGTAGTACAATGAACCAATAATTTCTTCATCTGTTTTCAGATAACATCGAGGTGCTGTGGACTGCCCGTTGCTGGTATCTTCCAGTCGGAAGACGGACAACAGTTAGGATATGCTGAATAGGCAGTATAGCACAGTGGTTTAAGGCTCTGAGCTACAAATCTGGAGACCTGGGTTTGAATTCTACAGCACCCACTTGCATACTGTGTGACCCTGAGCAAGTCACTTAACTTCCTTATGCTCCCAGGTTGCACCTGTAAACAAGCTTTCATTATAGTGTGCCACTTCTGGTTAAACAATTAGAATGCTGGGAAAGAAGACAAAAACATTAATGAAACTTGTTTTCAAGTGATGCCCCCAACCCTACCCCCAAAAAATACTTACCTTTCATGGTTTGACAATTTCTCATCAACAATCCAAAACATGCAGAACACAAGTGTGCCTATGACAAGAGAATAATAAAAAAAAAAAGTAATCAGAAATTATTATAATTCAGTCAGCCACAGCAGTAACCCCCTACCCCACAATTACAAATTAAATGTTACAGTACCACATTAGGTGTCGGACTCATAACATATGTCCGGCATGTGGATGTGATTATCATGCCCACCACGGTGAAGTGGAAACATTCCATATCTATTTATGATGATTCCCTGAAAAGGAACAACATGATAGACTGCTTGCAACACACAACAAAAATCAATACAAATTAAATGGCTGTGTCTATAAAAAAACACGAGACTGGGATGCACAATAACTCACCACCGTGGTAGGAAGACATACACAAAAGGCAGCATGTATCAGTGATGCAGCAGGCATCAGCACAGGCAATGCTCTCACTTGGGACAGAGAAACACATTTCTGGCCTCAGTCTCTTCACTGGGACTTTTCATGCACTTAAAACAGCGGGACAACAACAGCAGCAGCAACAGGTGTCACCAGGCAATGCTCTCACTTAGGAAACTGTGACACATTTCTGGCCTTATTCTTCATCTGGACTTTCCATGAAATTAAAACAGTGGGACAACAGCAGCAGCAGGCATCACCAGGCAATGCTCTCACTTGGGAGGGGACACTGTGACACATTTCTGGCCTTATTCTTCATCTAGACTTTTCATGAAATTAAAACAATGGGACAACAGCAGCAGCAGCAACATTAGGTGTCACCAGGCAATGCTCTCACTTGGGACACTGTGACACATTTCTGGCCTCATTCTTCATCGGGACTTTTCATGCAATTAAAACAGTGGGACATTTACAAAATAGGACATTTGGGGGGGTCATGGTAGGTGATTTAATGGTATTGTAATTGTTGTTATGTGTATGTATACTACAAAAATGTAACACACTAAACAGTAACCAAAAAGTAATGCAGCACGAAAACAAAGCAGCAGTGCAAGATAACGATTACAGTTTTGACCTATACTTTTTTTATTGTACGTTACATTGGCCTTTATCTAATAAATTATGTATATGAAGGAACAATACCCTTATTTCCACTATTTATGTATGCTGTATCCTTGTTTTCAGATCTGAAGTAATAATTGCAGCGTTCATTTTTCTCTGCCACCATGCACATGAGTCATGTTTTCTTCAGCCTTCTCACATGCTTTTGGATATCAACTACTTAAAAAAAATGGGTGTTGTGTCTAAAATCAATGCAATCTGCAAGAAAAGTGTATTAAAGAGGGTGTTTATGTGCCACAGTTTAAAATGAAAAGAAATGAAAGCATGCAGCGTCCGCAAAGTTGGCAACCACATGACTTATTAAATAAAATAAAGTAAGTAGTAATAAAAAAAAATGTTCTATTGTAGAAAGCCTAATGGGGTGGGATGGGGACATTTGAAGGAGGTGGGGATTTAGCATTATGTGCATCAAGAAATACATGAATTAACAAAATTAACATCAGGAAGAAAACATTAATTGAACATAAATTACATACTTTGTATGAAAGAAATTATTAAGAAAAAAGGAAATGTGGAAGACAGTTTTTTGGGGGTAGATTTGGTTAAATAATTATTTACTGGGCCTGTTGGGGCTGGCACTGACCACCACTAAGTGTTCATAACATGCTTATTATTTCAGCATTCTGACCCTCTATACAGTTCAGCTGCTGGCATGCACCCTCCACAACATTCCATATGGTTTCCACCTCACTCCATTACACAGCCAGGTCAACCTGTGTGGCAGGTATTTGGGAGGGGCTGTACTTGCGGGCAGCTGTGGAAACTGCCACTGGCTCTGCTGCCCTATCCATTCGTCATTGATGCCACACAGGTGGATACACTCCCTCTTCAACATCTTCAGCTGCAGGAATGGCTGGTAGCTCCTGTAACTTTGCATCCCACATGGCACGGTGGTGCAGTAAAAGATGGGTTATTTGCCCACCCTTGCCCAAGTGGCTGCCCTTGTGACTGCGATATACAAGCACTTCACATAGCTTGCATTTAACCAATATCAGGTCACCAGGGAGGGAGATGAAAAATTCCCAAATGGGCAAGCTGCGGGGAGGACCAGGCACAGGGAGTGGGGGGCACCAGATATTGCCACCTGCTGTGCTGCACTTGGTGGAGGGGCAACAAACTGCTGCTGCTGTGATTCCTGCTGCTGATGTTCTGCCTGCTGCTATTCCTGCTGCTTAGGGTCCTTGTCGCTGGTAGCCTTCAGTGCTGCAGGGCTGGCAGTGGCTGCAACACTTATCACCAAAGAAGCAGCAGCAGCTGCTGCTGCTGCTTCGAGCATCACATGACCACTTGCAATTTTGGGCTGTGACTGTGAGGGAGCACTCTAGGTAGAAACAGTACCTTGGCTGAGGTGAAATGGTTGCCCCAGGTTGCCATGCATTCAGGGACCCTACTGCTCACCACTTTTGCCACCTCTCTCCATATTAACAAACATTAAATGTTAATCAAAACTAAAACAAAAAACTAATAGTAAAAGCACTAGTACTCAAACTACAGTAACTAAAACAAGTAAATAAAAAGGTATGTTTTTAAACTAAACTAAACTAAAGTAAGGTTGCAAATCAAATCAATGTGGCTGCAAAACTTAAACAAAAGAATCCAAAAACTTTAAGGCACAAAAATCCCTAAATAGATTGAGTTAGTTAGCTACTGGAGCAAAACAAGCACACAGTAAGCACACACACTGACTATCCAGCTCCTTTTCCAACAGAAAATGAAACTAGTTCACTGACTTCTTGCCTAATTAATTGCCTGCCTGCATCATGTGACCTGCGGACAGTCAGACATGTGATCTGTGGTCTGTTTCTTACCAACTTCGCTTTCTCACACTATAACTCAAAGTGCACAATGCGAAGTCCATTAAGGCAAATTTCAACCTTTAAATGGATCCAGAAACAAATGATTTGATACCTTCTATTGGACCAACATGGATGTTACAGAAAAGAACAAATTGCTCTCATACATGTATGAATAACTCTGAGCAGTGCAGGAGAGCAGCTAGCAAGGCAAACAGGATGTTGGGATGCATCGTAAGGGGGATCACCTCTAGGAGCAGGGAAGTGATTCTGCCACTGTACAATGGACTGGTTAGACCACACCTTGAGTACTGTGTACAGTACTGGACCACATTTGAAGAGGGACATACAGCTCCTGGAGAGGGTACAGAGGAGGGCAACAAAGATGATACAAGGGCTAGGGATTTGACTTATGAGGACAGACTTGAGGAGCTCTGCCTGTTTTCATTGGAGGAGAGGAGAGACAGGGGACATGATTGAGGTCTTCAAGTACCTCAAGGGAATAAATAGGAGTAAACATGGAGGATCTTTAGACTAAAGCAGGAGGTATCACCAGAGGCATGGTTTGAAGTTGGAAGGTGGAAGGGTGAGGGGAAAAGGAGGAGGTTTTTCACCGAGAGGTGGTGGACCCTTGGAATGCACTGCCTGGTGAGCTGGTTCAGAGATCCACAGTGGAGGCTCAAGAGAGGGTGGGACAGACACAGAAAGTGGATGTATCAGATGATGGCCTGTCCCGGGGGGGGTTGGGATGGATGATAGAGGTTTCTAGAGAACAAGGGACGGGAGGATCTCGGCACCCAACTAAGGATCTAGGTTCGAGCAGACTCGATAGACCGTAAGGCCTAATCTGCTGGCAAATAGTATGTTAGTATGCTCTAGCTTTCGAACCAACCAGGTCCTTCTTCAGAAGCTTTATGGCAGTTATTTTGAAAATCCCATACTATTAACACCAGATTATATTGAAAAAACAGAAATAATTCTCATTGGTTTAACATATACATTTAAAACATAACAGAAGATTACATCAAAGAAGCTAATTAACATGAGTATGCTTTTAACTGAGGAGCCTCAGAAGGGCAAAGGTTATCAAGAATTGTCAACAGCCAGAGAGTTCTTCTCACATAAATTTTAAAATGTCTCAGTATGCTAAGAAAGCATACTAGTGATAAAAAAAGCCTTGGGTGGCATTCTCTCTAATACATGTAAGATGAGCTTACAACTTTCATTCCAATTGTCCTGGTGTATTAAAGAACAGATAATGAGAGACAAAATCCTGAAATTAGGTATAACTGCAAGTTGGAAACAAGCCTCAAATTAACATACACACATATACATGATGCATGATAGTATCACTTGTAAGTGTAAGTGCCAAATAAAAAAATACTTGTCAAGGACCCCCAAGAAAATGAGACCATGAGCCTGATAAGTGCAGATTTCAACACAGAGACAGTTTAGAATAAAAATGCACAGAATCAGTCTAAGGAATCTAAATGAAAACCCAAAGGAATTACACCTTTTATGAACCCCCCAAGTAAATGAGATATGCATCATAATAACTGGTCAGCAATTTCTCTCAATGTACTGACCAGGTTGATATTTCCATAACAACCGGCTGGTTGTTATGACATTCATGAGCCATGCCAGTCAAACTATGCTGCTGCCTCATTGACCAACATTCTGTATGTGGGTGGGGCCAAACAGTCTCACAAACTGCTGGAGAAAAATTGCTGGCCTGTTATTATAAAAAATAAAAGATGTGGAAGGTGTTTCACATGAGAATTTAATGCACACCCTCATTGTGGGATGCTTTGATAAAGCCCTCGGGCTTCACCCTCGGGGTTTATGTAGCATCCCACAACTCGGGTGTGCATTAAATTCTCATATCAAACCCTTCCCCATCTATTATTCTCTATTTAATATGAGCAGATTTAAAAATGTGACAGTGTGTAATCCAGCCAATGACAACTAGTAGAAGGAAGTAAATGTACACTATATGTGAAAACTAAGTGTCCTAGCCACATAACAATTGCCCCATGCCAAGCTCCCCCCCCACATATGTGTGTACATACACCACACCACACACACACACGCACACACACACACACACACACACACACACCCTTTGTACACCACACACACAAATATAACAAACACAATCCACATACACACCACACACTGCACACACAAACAAAACACACACACACCATGCCCACAACACACAAAAACACAACACATACAAAACACACACAAACACACACATACATACATACTTCAGTATACACACACAAACACTCACATGCACTCACCACAGTGTTAAGGTGAGAAGTCAACATGTAGATAACCATAAACTTACAAAATCAAAGGCCCGCTGAAGAACTAAAGTATTTATGTCCATCTTTTAAAGTAAAGGTCTGTGTAAGTTTAAGTGGAATAATGTGTCATATAACCAACATCAATATTCATTCCATCCACCACCAAATTGAGAAGTAAAATAAGTCTAATTTCAGAAGCCCGTCTCTGTTGTGTACTGTTGAAATGTCCTTTTAAGACCATCACAGACATATCTGAGATTGAGTGACCATCCTGAGAGAAGTGCTGGGCTACTGGTTTCTCAGTCTTCTTGTGATTAATAGACTGTCTGTGTGCATTCATTCTAGTGAGGAGTTGTTGGCTTGTCTCCCCCACATAACCTGTGCGAGGACATTTCTTGCATTGGATAAAATAGACCACATTACTTGATGTACATATATAATTCCCCTGTATCCTGAATAGTCTGTTTTGTGATGTAACCACACAGTCTGAAGTGGAAATGAGGTTACATGTCTTATATGTGCATTGATGACAGGGTCGAGTACCATATGATGTCATGGTATTCTGTTCCAGTTCAAGTTGACTCCTAATAATCAGGTTGGCTAAATTAGGTGGGTGTTTAAAAGATAGTAGTGGTAGTTCTTGAAAAATACAATTAAGGGTTTCATCCTCACTAATTATTGGATGGAGATCCTTAATAATCTTATGTAGGAGTTCAAGGTCAGGATGGTATGTGACTACTAAGGGTATTCTGTTGGTAATCATCCGTTCCTTATATTGCAGTAGCTGTTCTCTTGGGACCTGTGTTGCACATTCCACTGCTTTGTCAATTTCTCTGGATGAGTGTCCCTGCTCAATAAAGGTGTTTTTCAACATCACCAGATGTGTGTCTCTGTCTTCCTCATTTGAACAGAGGCGGTGATACCGAAGTGCTTGACTATATATGACAGATTTTGTTGTGTGGCTTGGGTGATTACTTTTCTTGTGTAAGTATCTCTGTCTGTCTGTTGGTTTCCTGTAAAGACAGGTATGTAGGGTTCCATCCTTAATAGTGACAGTGGTATCCAGAAAATGTACACTGGTGGCAGAATATTCCAGGGAAAGCTTTATAGTTGGGTGGAGGTTATTAAGTTCCCAATGAAAATCTTTAAGTGTGTCAGTGCCCTCTGTCCAAATTATAAACAAATCATCAATGTAACAGAAATAAGCAAGTGGTTTATGTGTACAATGTCTTAGAAAATCCTCCTCCAAATTTGCCATAAAAAGATTAGCATACTGTGAAGCCATCCTGGTTCCCACTGTTGTTCCCATAGTTTGAACATAATGTTTACAATTGAAGCTGAAGTTGTTATGTGTCAGAATAAATTCAGTGAGTTTACTCACAACTCCAGGGTCAATGTTGGGGTCCAATTCTTTGTCATGCAGGTATTTGAGGCAGGCTGAAATGCCATCTGTGTGTGGAATATTAGTGTAGAGGGATGTTACATGCATCGTGGCTAAAAAGGTATCAGGTGGTAAGTCCGTAAAACCAGAAAGTTTATGCAGGAAGTGAGTAGTGTCCTTGATGTAACTATACCTTTGTATAACCAGCAGTTTGAAAATAGCTTCTACAAACCCTGATATCCCCTCTGTCAGGGTACCATTACCAGAGACTATGGGTCTACCAGGATTACCAGGCTTATGTATCTTAGGAAGCATGTAGAATGTCCCTGGCTTAGGTTCACTGGAGATGAGGGCCTTTAGTTTGTCTTGGACATGGTTTGGAAATGTGTCAATTAACTCCTGTAGTTGGATCACTTCCCAGTACTTTGTAGTAAGTAAGGTCACTTAGCTGCCTGTTGGCATCCATAATGCAATCTTCCCGATTCAATATCACCACTGCAGAGCCTTTATCAGCTTTTTTTATGACAATGTTATGGTTCGATTTTAGTGTTTGTATAACCCTCCGTTCCAATGGAGAGAGGTTGTAATGGGCCTGTTTCTGCCTATTAAGAATCTCATCTGTAACTCTCTGCCAAAAGCAATGAATGTATTTGTCCAGTTTCTTGTTACGGCCACTTGATGGGGTAAACTCATATGGTTTCTTTTTCTTATCCATAATATTTTTACTGTTTGTGATTTCTTCACTGTCTATGATTTCTTCTCTGCCATGAAAAAATTCCCTGAGTCTCAATCTGCAGAAGTATTCCTCCATTTCACCACAAAACTGTATTCTGTCCAGTGGTTTAGTTGGGCAGAAGTGGCCCTTAGAAAGTACATTTAATTCAAGTAGTCAGTGTGTGGGTGGACAAATTAACAACTGAAAGGTGCCCATCTGTGTGGCTTAGTTGTTCAGTCACTCTGTTCTGTTCTTCATGGTTGTTGGGAAGTATGGTAAATTGAAGGGCATCTAACTTCCTGTTTTTAATGAGCATGGCTTTTCTTAAGGTCCTTTGGTAGTTCATACCTATCTCATGCAAGATGTCTGGAATAGGCTCACCAGACATCCTCTCCAGTGTGGTAGCTATTTCATTAAACTGTTTCTTCAAAAATGTTTTCTTGGCATATGAGTTGTGGATTCTGTGATTTCTCAATTTCTCAGAGGTCCTACAACAAAGTTATTCAGCATATGTAGAATTATCTGTGTTTCTCAGTGGATTCCATATAGCTAGACCTTTAGGGATAATGTTATTCCTTTTGCACTGGGATGAAAAATAGATGTCACTGTCTAGCTGTGCTAGTTTCTTCTTAATGTTATGCAACTGCCATGTCCTGCGGCAAATTCCGGTATCTTCCATGATTCAAAAAAATGTTGTAGGTGCCGTATTGGTCCTTTTAAGAACAGATCCAGAAACAGATGATTTGATACCTTCTACTGGACCAACATGGTTGTTACAGAAAAGAACAAAGTGCTCTAGCTTTCGAACCAACCAGGTCCTTCTTCAGAAGCTTTATGGCAGTTATTTTGAAAATCCCGTACTATTAACACCAGATTATATTGAAAAAACAGAAATAATTCTCATTGGTTTAACATATACATTTAAAACATAACAGAAGATTACGTCAAAGAAGCTAATTAACACGAGTATGCTTTTAACTGAGGAGCCTCAGAAGGGCAAAGGTTATCAAGAATTCTCAACAGCCAGAGAGTTCTTCTCACATAAATTTTAAAATGTCTCAGTATGCTAAGAAAGCATTCTAGTGATAAAAACACATTGGGGTGGCATTCTCTCTAATACATGTAAGATGAGCTTACAACTTACATTCCAATTGTCCTGGTGTATTAAAGAACAGATAATGAGAGACAAAATCCTGAAATTAGGTATAACTGCAAGTTGAAAACAAGCCTCAAATTAACATACACATATACACATGATGCATGATAGTATCACTTGTAAGTGTAAGTGCCAAATAAAAAAATACTTGTTAAGGACCCCAAGAAAATGAGACCATGAGCCTGATAAGTGCAGATTTCAACACAGAGTCAGTGTATAACAAAAATGCACAGAATCAGTCTAAGGAATCTAAATGAAAACCCAAAGGAATTACACCTTTTATGAACCCCCAAGTAAATGAGATATGCATCTTAATATGAGCAGATTTAAAAATGTGACAGTGTGTAATCCAGCCACTGACAACTAGTAGAAGGAAGTAAATGTACACTATATGTGAAAACTAAGTGTCCTAGCCACATAACAATTGCCCCATGCCATGCTCCCCTACACATACGTGTGTACATATACCACACCAAAACACACACACACATCCCTGCACACCCCACACAACCACAACACACCACAAATATAACAAACACAATCCATACACACCACACCACACCACGCACACACAAACAAAACACACACACACAATACCCAAAACACACAGAAACACAACACATACAGAACACACACAAACACACACATACATACATACATCAGTATACACACACACTCACATGCACTCACCACAGTGTTAAGGTGAGAAGTCAACATGTAGATAACCATAAACTTACAAAATCAAAGGCCCATTGAAGAACTAAAGTATTTATGTCCATCTTTTAAAATGAAGGTCTGTGTAAGTTTAAGTGGAATAATGAGTCATATAACCAACATCAATGTTCAGTCCATCCGCCACCATATTGAGAAGTAAAATAAGTCTAATTTCCAAAGCCCATCTCTGTTGTGTACTGTTGAAATGTCCTTTTAAGACCATCACAGACATATCTGAGATTGTGTGGCCATCCTGGGAGAAGTGATGGGCTACTGATTTCTCAGTCTTCTTGTGATTAATAGAATGTCTGTGTGAATTCATTCTAGTGTGGAGTTGTTGGCTTGTCTCCCCCACATACCATCAGTACACAACAGAGATGGGCTTCTGAAATTAGACTTATTTTACTTCTCAATGTGGTGGTGGATGGAATGAATATTGTTGTTGGTTATATGACACATTATTCCACTTAAACTTACACAGACCTTTACTTTAAAAGATGGACATAAATACTTTAGTTCTTCAGCGGGCCTTTGATTTTGTAAGTTTATGGTTATCTACATGTTGACTTCTCACCTTAACACTGTGGTAAGTGCGTGTGAGTGTGTGTGTGTGTGTGTGTGTGTGTGTGTTGTGTATACTGATGTATGTATGTATGTATGTGTGTGTTCGTGTGTGTTTTGTATGTGTTGTGTTTTTGTGTGTTGTGGGTATGGTGTGTGTGTGTGTGTTTTGTTTGTGTGTGCATGGTGTGGTGTGTGTGGATTGTGTTTGTTATATTTGTTGTGTGTTGTGGTTGTGTGGGGTGTGTGTGTGTGTGTGGTGTGGTGTATGTACACATGTATGTGTGGGGGGAACGTGGCATGGGGAATTGTTATGTGGCTAGGATACTTAGTTTTCACATATAGTGTAAATTTACTTCCTTCTACTAGTTGTCAGTGGTTGGATTACTCACTGTCACAGTTTTAAATCTGCTCATATTAAGATGCATATCTCATTTACTTGGGGGTTCATAAAAGGTGTAATTCCTTTGGGTTTTCATTTAGATTCCTTAGACTGATTCTGTGCATTTTTGTTATACACTGACTCTGTGTTGAAATCTGCACTTATCAGGCTCATGGTCTCATTTTCTTGGGGGTCCTTGACAAGTATTTTTTTATTTGGCACTTACACTTACAAGTGATACTATCATGCATCATGTATATATGTGTTTGTTAATTTGAGGCTTGTTGTCAACTTGCAGTTATACCTAATTTCAGGATTTTGTCTCTCATTATCTGTTCTTTAATACACCAGGACAATTGGAATGTAAACTGTAAGCTCATCTTACATGTATTAGAGAGAATGCCACCCCAAGGTTTTTTTATCACTTGAATGCTTTCTTAGCATACTGAGACATTTTAAAATTTATGTGAGAAGAACTCTCTGGCTGTTGAGAATTCTTTATAACCTTTGCCCTTCTGAGGCTCCTCAGTTAAATGCATACTGGTGTTAATTAGCTTCTCTGACGTAATCTTCTGTTATGTTTTAAATGTATATGTTAAACCAATGAGAATTATTTCTGTTTTTTCAATATAATCTGGTGTTAATAGTATGGGGTTTTCAAAATAACTGCCGTAAAGCTTCTGAAGAAGGAGCTGGTTGGTTCGAAAGCTAGAGCACTTTGTTCTTTTCTGTAACATCCATGTTGGTCCGATAAAAGGTATCAAATCATTCATTTCTGGATCTGTTCTTAAAAGGACCAATACGACACCTACAACATTTTTTTGCAACCTTTAAATGGGAAATTCACATAGTGCTATGCGAATTCAAAGCTGGACACTTTGAGTTAACTTCGTGAGCATAATAAAACTTCACTGCATCTTTAATACAGACCAGAAGTAGCAGAAGAGCGATGTACAGTGAGCAAACTGAAGTAATATCTTTAATAATGTAAGAATCATACAATGAAAAAGCCAGAAACAAAATCCGATTCTTGCACTGTGACATTTGTATTTTGCATATCTTAAGCAATTAAGGCAAAACTGCTACAGCAATACATTCACAATGAACTAATAATTAAAGCAGCAGTGCATGACAGTGGTGGACATTTTGACCTTTACATTGTTAATGTATTTCAGATTTCCCCTATCTCCTAATTTATATGATATCCTGTTTTCCACATTTTGAGTCTGCTTTACCCGGGTTAATATATAACAAAAATGTGTGCAAGCAGGACCCGGTACAACAGCAATGCAAACAGTGAACATTCAGCATTAACAAATGCTTGTTTTTTACTGTATTGCTGACTGTTACTTTTCCTTGTTTTTCCATGTCTTACCCCCCTTTTCGACAGGGCAACAATCTTCCTGGTGGGAGAATGGGCTGGTGGCTCTTTCCATAAAGAAGAGGAAGAGGATGAAGAAGAAGAGGAGGAAGAAGAAGAAGAATCAGCATTTATATTGCATGTTTCATATACAATGTATCCCAAATTGTTTTATACACAACAAGGGACTGGTAACGAAGTGACTGTAAATGTGTCATGCAGCCATTTTGAACATCAACACACAGCCTTGGACAATTGCATGAAGCAGTTTTATGCAAAGGGGAATGTCGGCCAGGACACAGGGGAAAATCCTCTCCTTGTGTGAAAAGTGCCTTGGGTTCTTTTACTTTCACCTGGACAGCCACTATAACAGCACCAGAGATGGGCAGAAGGGACCTTGGTTTAACATTTCGTCTGAAGGATGGCACATACCAACAGTACAGAATCCCTACAGTACTGCACTTGGGTGCCAGCATTTATGGTATGGTTCCAGTCACTATTTGGGACCAGAACCCACAACTTGTTGGTTCCAGAGGAAGCTGTACTACCAGCTGAGCCATGCTGACACCTCAGTGAACACCTTCACCAGCACCCCCTGATGCATACACCTACACCAATGGTGCTTTGGTGCCTACCAGCAGGAAGTGCTCATGGGCCTCTTTCTAGAGACTGTGCAGTTCCCTTCTGTCACACTCTGAGCCCTAGACAGCACTGGGCCCCAAATGGATAGTCTTTCAGTATGAGCCTGTGTATCATGGTATACTTGTAGTGCAGTTATTTGCATACATCTGTGGACACTGAGGACTAGTTGGTGCTCTCAAGTGGTACATTGCCAGAAGTGACAGTTTAAGGCACCATGTAGACACAGGGAGATCAGAAGGAAGCTGAAGAGGATGGGGAGATATGGCTAGGAGCATGAGCACTTGACTAGGTGGTGAGTGACTCAGATGGATAGGGTCAGAAGAGGGCATCAAGGACTATAATCTACAATGGTAGAGATGGAGGATGGATCTGCATGGAGAAAGGAGGTAGAAGGCAGGTATTATCATAGGCAAATACCATCACTAGTGGACATCATCAACACATAGCATCTGACTGACCAGGTTGAGGGGGTATACCTGCAACTGGGGCTAGTGGGGCAGTGCAAGTACCAGGACAGCTGATCTGCCAATGAAGGAAAGGAAAAGGCTGTGTTGAGTGGCAAGAAGGTAGTAGTCATTGTGGATTCCATAGTTAGGACAGTGGGTGAGATGGAGAAGGTATTGATAGACCAGGATCGTAATGCGGGTAAAGGGGGTTGCTTGCCAGCAGCACAGGTCAAATAGGTGCTATCCAGGGCCAAGCAATACAGCTGGGGGAGGAGAGGACCATGGTTAGACATGTTGACACAAACAATACTGAGCGCACATGTCCCCAGGACGCAAGGTGACTATTCACTGAACTAGGGATATTTCTGAAGGAAAGTAATCCACTGTGATATTTTCAGAGATTATGTCAGTTCTGGGGCTAGACAGGAGTGAAATCAAACCATTAAGCATACAGATACATAGATATATAGATACTGTCAGCAGATAAGGGCCTATGGCCCACCCAGTCTGCCCATTTGAGCTTGGAAGTTCTCTTTGTTTTTCTAGAAGTCTGTTGCCCCTTACCCCTGACCTCCAAGATTCCCTAATGTCTATCCCATGCATTCTTAAATCCTGTGATTGTTTTAGCCCCCAACGCTTCCTCTGGCAGAGTAGTCCACTTGTCCACCACCCTTTCTGTGAAGACATTCTTCCTCATGTTTCCTCTGAATCACACTCCCTCCAACATCATCCCATGACCTCTAGTCCTGGAACAGCTTTTTCCCTGGAAAATAGTGTATTTCTGCACCCTGTTCCACCCTGTAAGGTACTTGTATGCCTTGAACATATCCCCTCTCTCCCTCCTCTCCTTCAGGGAGTACATATTCAAGTCCTTCAACCTGTCCTCATGGGACCTGTGATACAATCCCTGTACTGTCTTTTCTGCCCTCCTCTGAACCTTCCCCACCATGTCTATTTTGTTACATAGGTAAGGTCTCCAGAACTGCACACTGTACTCCAGGTGGGGCCTCACTAGTGTCTTGTATAGTGGAATTATGACCTCCCTTTTCCTGCTGGTGATACCCCTGCCTATGCATCCCAGCATCCTATTTGCTTTACCTGCTGTCTTGTCACACTGTTTCCCTACCTTGATGTCATCAGAGAAGATAACCTCAAGGTCCCTTTCTTGTTTGGTGCATGCTATATCCTCACCCCAGCTGATATGTTGTTCCAGGGTTTTTGTGCTCCATGTGCATTATCTTGCACTTCTTTGAACTGAATTTCAACTGTCAAACCCTCGACCATTCTTCAAGCTTCTGCAGGTCCCTCCTCATTCTGTCTACACCCTCTGGCATGTCTACTCTGTTACAGAGCTTTGTGTCATCAGTGAACAGGGAGATTCTGCCTCCTACGTCCTGCACAATGTCACTGATGAAGACGTTGAATAAGACCAGTCCCAGCACTGATCCCTGTGGTACCCCACTGGTCACTCTTTCCTCTGTGGAGTGACAGTCATTTACCACCACCCTCTGTGTCCTGCCATCCAGCCAGTTACTCACCCACCACACTACTGTCCTGTTCACTCCCATATTCCCAAGTTTGTTTAATAGCCTTCTATACAGCAGTGTCAAAGGTCTTGCTGAAGTCCAGATAGACCACATCCACTGCCCTCCCCTGATCCACCTCCCTTGTCACCCCATCCAAAAATTCAGTGAGGTTGGTCTGGCATGGCCTCTCCCCAGTGAAACCATGCTGCCTTGGGTGCTATAGTCCATTGGCAACCAGATGTCATATAATGCATATAAATGCTTGGCTAAAGTTCTGGCACAAGTGGGAGGGATTTGTTTTTCTGGACAACTGGAGGGCATTCTGGAGCAAAAGATGCCTCTGCAGCCAGGGAGGCTGCATGTACACCAGGATGAAGTGGGAGCAGAGGCCAGATAAATGGACATTGCAGTCACAGATTAATTTAAACAAGAGGATCGGGGGTACAGGGGTTCACTAAGCCCAGGAGGCAAATGCTGAGGATCATCCAGCGAAAGACAGCACAACTGGGGACCAACTGGAGAAGTGAACCCCCAAGGGGAGTGAGAAAGTATAAAATTAGAACTATCTTTACTTGCATGCAGGCCATTGTAATCAGAACATACAGCATAATGGGTGAGCTTAACGGTTTGAATCACTTTGAAATGATGACTTGGTGGAACTCATAGAGAGAGATCTGGTGTGGGGGAAAAGTATAAGAATTCTTAAAGCCATCATTGGGAGTTCTGAAATGTGATTCCAATATCTACTGTGTTGCTTTGTACAGTGTATCAATAACATCTTGCTGTTTGCCTTTTTTTGTTGTGTATTTTGTATTTTGTTTTTATTATTCCTCGATTTTCCCATATGTTTATAATTGCTGCATATTAACTCATCTGTAATTTCAACCAGTAATGTTTTTACATATGCAGCATCCTCACAACACCCTTTCATTTTCCTTTTCTTTCCCCTTCTCTCCCTCCCCAAATCTTTACCTTAACTCTCTCTCTCTCTTTCTCCCTCACTCTACTCTGTCTTTTTTCTATCTATCCCTCCTGGCATTTATTGTTTATTTTTTTATTTATTTATATAAATTTGGATTTACAACCTTTGAGTCGAGGACTCATTTACAAAGGCACCTCATTGCAGGGAGGGTAGACAACAACTGGCAGTGAGGTACAAGAGAGGAGAATGATACAGGTGTAGCACAATAAACACAAAGCAATTCCAACGTTACACTGATACACTGAGCCGGAAAGATGCTTACAAGTAGTTCCATACAATTCTGAAATACATATATATTAAGGTACCTCCTGGGTATTCCAGAGACAGATACCTGGGGGAGAGGGGTAGGAGGGGTATTGGGGGCAGTACAGGAAGCGTTGTCAAGTACAGAGGGCCAGGCAGGGGCCCTATATTAGAGGCAGTCAGGGGCATTTAGTGTCTGAGAGGTGGTTTTGGAGGGCGACCTTAAAAGGGCCAATTTTGGAGATGCTTGTGATATGGGGGGAAGTTGAACAAGGAGGGGGCTCTGTAGTGGAAGGACCTTTGGACGAGAGAGGTCCTGGTTGTAGACACCTGGAAGGTGGCCTTAGCTGCGCTTCATGTGGAGACCGATTGGGAAGCCAGTTATAGGGATGCAGCAACCCCTGAGGGAGAGAGCACTAGTAGCAATTTTGTGGCCAGTATGCAGGCGCTCATCAAAGGTGAGTAGGTTCGAGGAGGAGTAGAGATGACAGGTGTGTGTTCAGCTAGGGGCACCAGTCAGGAGCCTGCAAGCCTTGTTGATTGAGGTCTGGATTTTGGCGAGGGCAGTGTTGTCAGCTGCAGCATAGATGGGAAGTTCATAGTCTACCAATGACAGAATGGAGGAGGTGATAGCCAGCCTGAGGGCATTTTGAGGGAGGCAATCTCTGTGGTGGTAAAGGAGTCAAGTCTGGGTGTTCATGGCAGAGGACAGGGTATTAAGATGGGAGTGGAAAGTGAGAGATGAGTCAAAGGTGACATCCAGGTATTTGTATGTTGACACCTGTTCAAGGGGGTGTAGGGTGCTAAGGAGGATGAGGAGGTGGGCATTTTTGGCCTTGTTCTGGCAGTGGGTGAAGAGCATAGATTTGGTCTTTTTGAGGTTCAAGACCAGATGGTGGTCAAGGAACCACTCTTCAGCTTGGCTGAAAGTGTGTTGAAGGGTATCCTGGAGGGTGAGGGGGTCGGGGTGGGAGGTGATGAGAACCACATTGTCGGTATAAAGGAGCCTTCTGCCCAAGCAGAAAGAGACTGAATAGTGTGGGGCCCAGGATGGAACCCTGGGGGACACTGGAGCGAACTGGTAGGGCAGTAGACAGGCTGCCATTTATCTTGACTGGTTGGGATCTGGCATGGAGGTAACTGGAGAACCAAGCAAAAAGGGCCAGTTGAGAAGCCCAGTTGGTGGAGGGAGTCAAGCAGGAGGGGGTGACACTCAGTGTCAAAGGCCTTGGAGAGGTCAATGAACACTGCCCCGGCAATGTCCCCCAAGTCAAGAGCGGAGTGTAGGTGCTGTGAAAACTCTAGGAGGGCTGATGTGGTGCTGTGTCTGGGGTGGAAGCCGTGCTGTTCTGTGCTTTGTGTTTTCCAGTGCTTTAGAGAGTGGGGGGAGGATGGAGATCGGCCTGTAGTTGTTGGGCTTTGTGTTTTCCAGGTGCTTGGAAATTGAACAAGACATAGTGGCCGGGTTTAACAGGTCAGTGAGAGGGGCTAGCATGACATCCAGTACTAGATGGAGGATCCTGGAGTCTATGGGGTCACAGCTAGGGTTGCGGCTAGAGTGGGCTTTTTGCAGGTGTGGCCTGGCTTCACGGGGAGATATGGTGCAAAGGAGAAAAGGGGGTGGTCCAGGGTGGGGGAGGGGTTGAGGCAAGGATTGTGTTGAACATGTGGATAGGAAGGACTGAGCTTAGATCGGAGAAAGTCACATTGAGGCAGTCAGCAATATGGAGTGGGGGTCGGTGGTGATGATGCTGTTAACAGATATCTGAGATGGGGGAGTGGGTTTTCCCATTGAGCTCCTTCATATTGTCACAGAAAGCACGTGCTGAGCCCAAGATGGAGGCCAGGGTGGTTTGGTAATGTTTGGCCTTGGCTTGCCTTATGGCCCAGGTGCATTTGTTATGAGTGGCATTATAAGCCTGTCTGTCAGCTGGTCTGCATGACTCGACCACAATATGCCAGAGGTTGTCTCATTGCCTCAGTTGTTGGAGAAGGGAAGGGGAGGGGAGATCCAAAGGGCATTTTGTCTTTTGGAGCGGGTACTGGTAATGGGGGCAAAAAGGTCACAGGCCTTGCTGAAAGTTCTGGTGAAGTAGGCTAGTGCAGTGTCAATATCAGTCGTGAGTAAGATTGGGGACCAGTCAAGCTGGGCTAGGTGTAGTCTCAGCTTCCTGAAGCCCCCAGGGTGAAAATGGTAGTGGGAGGTGACTTGGGACATGGGTTTTTGTGTGAGGGATGACCAGCAACAGAGGATAGGGGAGTGGTCGCTAAGCGAGTTAGCTAGGACATTAATATCCCTAATTTTGTGGGGGCGGTTTGACACTATTACATCAAGGAGGGTGCTGGTACCACTTGACAGATTAAATCTGGTTGGTAGTTTGACTAATTGTGTTAAGTCAAGGGCAGCAAAGGAGTCCGTTATGTGCGCAGCAATGGTACCAAGCCAGTTGACATTGAGGTCACCTAGGACAAGCTGCTCTGCTTTGTGAGGCAGGGTGGAGAGGTAGTCAGTAAGGGTGTGGACTGCTGGTCCCTGGTCCCTTGGGGGTATGTATGAGACTGTGAGAAAAAGAGGGCCCGTGTCCGGGTCAGGAATAATTTTTATGGTGATGGCTTGGGCACCATAACCAAGCTTGGGGGCGGGGAGAGCATGGGAATCACGCAAGTAGACTGCGCATCCACCTCCATGTTTACCAATGTGATCCTCTCTGAACAGGGTGAAACCAGGGAGGGAGACAGCTGAGTCAGGGTTTGACTTGGAGAGCCAGATCTCCACTATAGCAATAACGTCGGGTCACTGTTGTATGACCCAGCACTGGAGAGCTGCTGTTTTCTTTGGGAGACTGCAGATGTTCATTGAAGCAATGCGAAGGCCACACATGCAAGAGGGCGAGGGGGGGGTAGATGACCCAAGACCGGGGTTGGGGAGGATGTTCCCAGAGAGTAGTAGAAGTAAAGCAATTAGTCTGAGCAGTGGACTGCGGCGATTGGGGCTGTTACACCAGTGCTGATGCGAGGCTCCGGTGGAAGGGGTGCAGGGGATAGGTAGAGTGTTAAGAGTAGGCATGGCTAGGATGGGGTGAGTCCAGGCTGACCCGGGAGGGTACAGGTTGGTGGGGGGGGTGCAGTGGGGTTATATGATGGTCCAGTGTGGGGGGGTTGCTGCTGGGGGGGTGACTGGAGGGAGACGGTCACAGGGCGGGAATTGGTGGTGCTGGGTTGGGTGAAGGAAGAGCCAGCAGGGTGGCCATAAGCAGACTAAGCGTGAGAGCCGGTATGCCCATTGTTGAATGCCACCGGGTGTATAAGGGGAATAATGGTCCTTCGGTGAGGGTGGCTGCTGCTATGGGGTAGCGTCGCTGCCTCTGGAGTCAGAGGTGCAAGGTTGAACCCCAGCGAGAGGGGGTTGTGGAGCCTGGGAGGGTGGTCTGGGGTGGGAGGGAGGGGCTGGGAGGGACTGGCAGAAGATGCTTGGTGGGGTGGAAATAGCGACTCTTAGTTGCCGCACCAGGCACTGGAAGGGCAGGGGGGTCATGAGGAAGAGCTGGGGGGGGCAGGGAAGCGAGAGGTTGGGGGATGGAGGGAGGTGCAGAGAGGCACAAGGCAGGATGTAGGGCAGTGGAGTAGCTGGTAGGGCAAGAGTGCCCAGGAGTAGGGGAGACCAAGGAAGTATAGGGGAGGGTTATGTACGGAACAAGCATGCTCCCTCTGGTGGTTAGAGAATATAAACTGCAAATGGGAAAGTGAGGACTTAGTTCCACGGGGTACAGGACATCACCCCCAGGTGACCAATTATGAGGCACTATGGCCAGGGGTGGGTTATATAAGGGAAGTGTTTAGACAAGGTGGCTGTCTCTTGGCAAGGACCCACTTGGTCGAAGTGCTAGGGTACCTTATTAGTTGCCATACACTGGTGTCTGGATGTTTATCCTGTTGATTTGAGCCTAGATACATTAAACTTTTCTGCATTTTGAACCTGGAGTTTCTGCAATTCATGTCAAGTCAGTTTGTGGTGAGAGTGCACCATTCCTGAACAGTTTGTCTGTGTTTAGGGGTTGCTTACCCAAGGCAGCACCACTGTTCATGCACCACAGAGTGTGGGCCCCTTCCAGTCTGTGTTGTAGGAGAAAGATTGATGGGGGCACCAAAACAGAGGGATATAGCTCTTATAAAGGGATTGGCCTGACAAGAAATGGGTTGGCATGGCTCTCTTCATAAGGGAGCTAGTCACTGTGAAGCAACAGGACATCAGTGGGGAAAACAGTACCTCTGAGTTCATCTGGGTTGATTTAGAAGGAAAACAAATGCAAAAGAGTCACCTTGAGGTGTGCTACAGGCCCCCAAAAAGCATGATGCTCAGCTGGTTGGGGAAACTATGAGAGCAGCCAAAACAGATGCAGTGATTATCCTGAAGGACTACAATCTCCCTATTAAACACCCATATCTTGAGAAGGCTAATGCCAAGACTGAGACTGGGTTCTTTTCAATCCTCAAGGACTATTTACTAGAACAGCATGACCAACAAGGGACTTCGTTTGAAGCTACCCTTAAAGGGATGCTGTCAACCTTTTTTGCATCATAATATTTCTAGTTAAAAACCCACATTTTATGACTTACCTTATCTAAAATTCATCCATGTTGCTGAGTGTTTTATCTACCTCCTTGCTTAGCAGAACTGAAATGCATGCTAATGTATAGCAATACCCAACCTTGTTTTGTTTCAAATTCTTGTTCTATTCTTATTGTGAACTTCTTGAACATTAGAAACACCCCAAAACAGTTCAACCACTCATGATGCAATAGTCTCCTCTACCCCCCACTATATTATAAATGGCTAGACTGTGTTAAGAGTGTTCCTAAGTCCAGGAAAGATGCATGGGGAGTTGATCAAGGAATGTAAACAAACATGTTGTTGCATGGTAACACCAGTATGGTGGGCAGTCTGTTTTTCACTTTTTGGAAGAAAAAAAAAGGCATCAGAATCAAACTAGCAGCTATGTCAGCTGTCTCTCCAGAGTGTGAACAATCATAAAATGTTTTTTTTTTTAAATCAAAAACACTTTGAGGCCTTGGGGGTTGGCAGTGTCTCTTTAACCTTGTTCTCAACAGTAAGGAAGGGTTATCTCTAGTGTGCATATCAAGGAACTGGTGGGAAGCATTGACTGCAAATGGGTAACCTTTACCCTGGTGACAGAGAAAACTAGCCAAGCCTCAAGCAACAGGACACAGAATTTCAGAAAGATAAAGTTTGCCAAACTGGGGGACCTAGAAGCCAAAGGTCTACAGCAGTTACATGAGGCTGGTAATGCAGAGCACATATGGGGTTTGTTGAAAAAAGTGCTTGAAGCAGCCATGGATGTTTGCATCTCTGTAAGCCATAATGGAAAAAGGGTCAAGAAGTGTGCCACCCTGACTCAACAGGGGCCTAAGGCAAATGATTCTACATAAAATAAAATTTGTGACTGCTGGAATGAGAGCTGAGCCAGGCAAGAGAGAAGTACAGAGCAGTAATAATGGACTGCAAGAGAAGAATCAAGGAAGCCAAGGGAGGGCTGGAAGCCAGGAAGCCACTGTAGATAATGCCAAAGCCTCCTTTCACAACATAAATGGAAAGAAGAAAGGGAAGTAGGGGATTAGGCCTCTGAAAGCAAGGAAAGGGGGGGGGACCTGTGAGAGACCCAGCTGTGATGACTTAGATGCTGAATTAATACTTTAGTCCGGAACATGGTTATTGTTGACTGAGTTAACTGTCCGAAGACATTGGGACAATGCCTACCAAGTGTACTACCAGTAGGCCTGCCAGTTGCTATCTTCATTAAGCCACCATAAATTATGTAGGGTGCGTAACGAGTGGATCCATTTCTTCTCTTTATTTATTTATTCGCACTGTCGATGGGAGTCCAATCTTGCACTCTTAGGAAGAATTTGAGGGGTTCAAGATGACACCATGCTAGGACCCTGCTGGTGACTGTCTTTGGTGGAGGTCTGCAGAATTTTTTTGACCATATGCAGATGACCGGGGAATGGTCACTGAGTGTGTCCAGAAGGACTGTAGTGTTAGTAATGCGATCAGGATAACTGGTTAGAACCCAATTCAGCAGGCTGCTTGTTCCTGTTTTGTAGTTGGATCTAGTTGGGGAGTTAACCAGCTGGGAAAAGTTTGTGGCAGAGATGGCGTCCCTAAGGCTCCCATTCTCAGGTGCAAGCCAATTAATATTAAAATCTCCCATCAGAATTTATTTCGAGCCAGGGGGTTGGTTTCTCATAAAGTCCATGATAGAACTGAGACCCCTCCCCTGTACTTTAGGAGGGATGTACACTGATGCTACAGTAAGTGCCTTATTATGGGCACCTAGCAGAATTTTGATGGCTAGTATTTGTGTGGTTGAACCAGCAGTAGGAACCGTCAGGGGGTGTCCCATGAGTGACTCTTTGGGATAGACTGCACATCCTCCTCCTCTCTTGGTAGTCCTGTCCAGTCTGAAGATGGTGTAACCTGGCAGGGCAATAGCTGTGTCAGGGATTTTGGGTGTGAGCCATGTTTCAGCAATTGTCAGGACGTCTGGATTGTGTTGGGTAACAAAGACTTGTAGAGCATTCAATTTAGGGAGGAGACTGCAGATGTTCATAGCTGCTAAAGTAAGTAACCCCAGCTGCATTAAAGAGGCTGCCTTATTTGGTGGGCCAGGGCCATGGTTTGGGTGAATATTTCCAGATAGCAGTAACAACATAAGTATAAGTTTGAGCAGGCATAATCTTAAACATCTGTAGGTAAGTCTTGCCATCCACCTCTGTCTGGTGTCCAAGCTTAGTTGTCTGCGTTCCCAGAGGCTGGGCATGAGGGACAGAGGGGAGAGTGAAAAAGTATGGGTGGATGTTACCCATCCCTGATGGTAAGTGTCAAACCAGCCATAAGGCATACAGCTACTAAGTGCTGAGAGAGGATCAGAGGTGAGAGTACCAGGAGTAAGGTAGATTTTATTGAGCATGTAGCAAGGAGGTTGGGAGGGGTAGCAGGCTCCTGGTAAGCTAGTGTGCGAAATGACCAATGTGAGCACAACTAAGCGAGTGAGCAGATAAATCAGCATCATTGTATTTAGTGTGAAATTGTTTTGTCTGAACCTCTCCAGGGTGTCTCCATTGAATTCCTGGAGATATTTTCCCCACTGTATCAATGACTTCTGACTACTCCTGCCTAAAAAGCCTTGGGCATTTTTACACCCATTATTGCTCCACGGTCATAGGCTAACCATGACATATTGCACCTTGGTCACTTGGTAGAAACTTGTACTACCAAGTGTTTCTGTTTCTGTCTAACGTGCATATTTAGAAAAATGTGATTAGCTGTATATACCTGTCCGCGATTCAACTAGCCTAGGGGGTGTATACGACAATGTTATAAGTTATATTATGACCAATCCAGTCCTTGAGCTATGCTCCACTCCTATGTATGATAACCTGTATATATCTGTCAGTTGAACTAGCTAGTCTAGAGTGCATAATCTGAACTGTGCTTACTACTGTATGTTTCCCCTAGTGTCAAATGATGTATTTCCCACGTTTGTTTACTGTGACAAAAAACTGTACTGTCTTTGCCATGTCTCCTTGACTGTTGTTCCTCATGTTGTACTCTCCCGGGTCGTTCCTGAAAATAGGCATAATACTTGTCTAGTGTACTTACCCGGTAAACAAAAGCTAAATAAATAAATAAATAGGTGAGTACTTGATGTGCCAGATAGGATAAGAGCCCCTAGAGGCAGCTATGTATAACCTGCTAATGGTGGAGTGGACACAGTAAATTTCACTCCTACCAGAGATATAGCCCTCTAGTGGCTAGAGAATATAATCTGCTAATGGAAAAAAAAAGATAGTAAAAGAAATTTAGGCAGCAGAGAGATGAGCTCCAGGGCAAGGTGCTAGGCAGTTCAAATCCCCATGAGCTGAAGCCAATCAGAGAGAGAGATGGAGTACAGAATCAGCCTATAGTAAACCCAAATTCAGGCACCATCCACCAACTGAATTCATGGCTAGCAAGCTGGGCTTGAGCTGCTTTCCTGAACCATACCTGAATCCTTGCTCTTGAGGGCAGGCTGGGGAGCACCTAGCAGCCATCTGTGTTCAGCACCAGATCGCTAGCACAGAAGATGGAACCCCCTCAGGGAATCCTGAAGAGAGAGAGAGAGAGAGAGAAGGAGAGAAGGGAGAAATCAGCTTATATGCACCAACAGGACAAAGACCTTAGAGATTGGGAGGTGGGGGAAGTAAGGAGACAAAAGAATTCAATAACAAGGTGAGAAATTAAGGGTGCTTTGTTAGCCAGAGAGGGAGAGAATGGCTCTGGGAGTGGTTGGTATTGGGCACCAGCAGCGTCACCAGTATACAGAGGAAAGGCAAGCGGGGGGGCTGCAGAAGGGGGAAACAGCGATTCAGCAATTAGACAAAGCAGTTTTTAACTTTCAAACTTTGTTAATATTTAAATAGCTTAAGGCATATGAAACACTCCAAAAATGCTATAGTTTCCTACTCTTAACAAATAAAAAATGGTAGTAGTTCCCTACACTAACAATTCAAATTCAACAGTTGATACATTAGGCACAATACAGATTGATTTGCAAAAAAATCCCGAAAGATAGTAAAAGAAATTAATGCAACTGAGAGATGAGCTCCAGGGTAAGGTGCTAGGCAGTTCAAATCCCCATGAGCTGAAGCCAATCAGGGAGAGACGGAGTGCAGAATCAGCCTATAGTAGACCCAGATTCAGGCACCATCCACCAATGGAGTTCACGGCTAGCAAGCTGGGCTGGAGCTGCTTTCCTGAACCGTACCTGGATCCTTGCTCTTGAGGGCAGGCTGGGGAGCACCTAGCGGTTGACTGTGTTCAGCGGCAGACCGCTAGCACAGAAGATGGAACCCCCTCAGGGAATCCTGTATCCTTGCTCTTGAGGGCAGGCTGGGGAGCACCTAGCGGCCATCTGTGTTCAGCACCAGACCACTAGTGCAGAAGATGGAACCCCCTCAGGGAATCCTGGATCCTTGCTCTTGAGGGCAGGCTGGGGAGCACCTAGCAGCCATCTGTGTTCAGCACCAGACCGCTAGTGCAGAAGATAGAACCCCCTCAGGGAATTCTGAAGAGAATCCTGAAGAAACTCCTTGTCAAGGAGTTTGTTGAAGTCACCACCTCTCCTGGCTGGGGTACTTTTAGTAGGCCCCAAAATCTTAGGGTGGCTCCTGTACGTCTTCTCTCTTTAAAATGCTTAGCCACACTGGATTTTTCAGCTCTAAGCCTAATATCAATTTTAAGTTCTATTATGCATTTTTAAGTGATCTGATCATTTCCCCTACATGTATGTGGTTACAGGGGCATTGCAACACATACACCACCCATATGGTGTCACAGTCCATGTATTGCCTTATTTAAAATTTTTTACCAGTGTGTGGGTGCAGAAACACATCCTTTTTGGACATATGTCCACAACCTAAATTTATCCTCCCTAAGGATAGTATGGTCCAATTTAAATATTCAGTGCTCTTTTGATTGCCACAGTGGGCTTCTCCCTAAACAGTGGTGCTATGTCTGGATATTCCTGTAACACTGACCAATGTTTACGAATGATTTGTCTAATTTGCTGCAATTCTATCCAGTTTGTCATGGAAATAGAATTCAATAGGGTTGTCTGTCTGCTTCTGTCTTTGAATTAGAGTATAGTTTCTTTGAATTGTTTCCACTCTCTCAGATGCCCTCAGCAAGGTACCTCTACTGTAACCTCTTTCCACAGATTGCTTCAGCATATACTGTATTTGTTTTCCTGCTGAAAATCTGTATTCCACCACAGTTTCATCTTTCCTTAAGCAGCTGTGAAAAGGAGATGTGTTTTATTAGTTTGAGCTGATGGAAACTTGTCACATGAGTGATCGTACTGCAAACCATTTTTTGTAGTACAATTTTGTTTCCAGGACACATCCTTTGACCATGAAGGTGATGTCTGTCAAAAGTCAACTTTGGTTTGACTGTATTTCACTGCGAAGGTCAAATACTGTGACCTTGCATCATGGTACTATATGAAATCCTGTAATTTCTCTTCTTCTGAGCCCCAAATAAACAGGGCATCATCTATGTATAATTTGCATACCATAATATGAGCACAACATGGATTGTCTGGATTCAAAATGTGTGTTTGTTCAAATTTATGCATGTAAAGATTTGCATAACTGGGAACCATGGTGCTACTCATCATTGTCCTTTTTGATTGGATGTAGAAGCTTTTTTTTTCAAACAGAAACCATGTAAGTTCCTTTAAGCATCTCATCGGGGGCTGTGGCCCCTCTGGCTTTAAATGTAAGCTCTCCTCCATTGCCTCCACCTCATCACCATGGAGTATGGACATACAAATATCTTTTACATCACCTGCTGCTGGTATCCAATCCTGTCTTATGCCCTGGTCATTCAGATCTTAAATAATATTTAATACAGGAGTTGCATCTTTCAGAAAGGTAGTTGTCCTTTCCACTAAGGGCTATAAATGGATATTTTATTTATTTATTTATTTTTGCAAAACTGGTAAGCGGGAAAGACACACTGAGCCAAAGCTTGTTTCTATGTGCAATCTGTGGCAGAGGGAAAGGGAAGTACAGTATAAAAAAATGACATCAAGTCATAAAAATCAGTTTCAGTGATAAATTACAAAATTTAATACCAGAATAAAGGACAAGCAGGTGAACAAGACCACAGCAAGTGGACATAAAAATTAGCTTACAGGGCAACGTATAATGAATACAAGAGCTAATTAAAATGCATGGCGTCTGTTAAAAAATTGACAGTGGTATGGTAGTGTAGACAATAATAACAGGCACTTTCAGTTACAGGTAGGAGGCAAAATCACAAGGGGGCTGGTAGAGGGCATTTGCAGGAGGAGGAGTCAGAAGCAGGGGGAGGGGTCAGGTGGAGGGTTGGCAGAAGCAGGAAGAAGCCTTAGCTGTTATCTAATGACTGGGAAGAAGGGGTAGAGGCAGAAGGATGAGGACATTCATATATGTGGATAGGGGTTCCAGCATGGAATCAATACCCGATACAATGGGCCCACCTTGGTGGGGGGGGTTCTGGGCATCTTTATAGACCTTGGGGACTGCATAGAGGCATGGGACATGTGGGTGGTATTTGATAAGTAGATCATGTTCCCATTGATGAAAGCTTTTTTTTAATGATTTCTTTGCTAATCACAGTGTAGGTCACCTCTGCTCCTATATAAACTACTATGATGACAGAATTTAAAAATGACACTACATCTGCCTAAATGTAACAGGTATCCTTTATATATGAAAAAAATACATTACTGTCAGTCTACCCTGATTAGTAGTGCCGATCTTCCCACGCACCCAAGAAATGATATGGCAACAGAGCCACAATGTTTAGGATACATTTTAATAAACCTTTGTACCACATCAACATAGCCAGCCTTAGATAAGTCCATTCACACAAGTACTCATGCATACGTACTCTAGCGGGTCACTCATACAATAATGGCCTCTAAGTTTAGCACCCACTCATCTTCCTAGCATACCTCTCAACTGTCCCTGATTTTCAGGGACGTCCCTGATTTTGCCTCAAAATTTTACTCTGTCCCTCCTAAAAATTGTGTTTCCATGACCAAACAGTAGGGGTTGTAAGCACAAAATAATGTCAAACATTAAAGTTACAGAGTTGTTCTTCCTTACAAAATGCATTTTACACTAATCTTCTTATTCTACCAGCTTTCAGAATGGATATCACTAATTTTGAAGATGTGTCTCTGATTTTGTTCCCTTGTCCCTGATTTTTTTAAGCTTTTCCCCTGATTTATGAGGCAGGAGGTTGAGAGGTATGCTTCCTAGATCATTCACAATCTCACACTAAAACATTTAAGGAGGGGAAACAGTTCTTCAGGTACATTAGGCTCCATCTGTGTTTGTTGCCCTGGCCTGAGGCTCATGTTGCTCCTGGATTTTCCAGATTTTACTGTAGTCAACAAAGTAGACTGGGTATGCCCGCTGACACCTATGAGTCATGGTGTACACTTGTTTTAGAAAGTAGTTTGGATGTTTTTTTACCTGTATAAATAAAATGTTTCTATTTCCAAGGGCTTGCCTATGCTGATCAAAGTTAATTTTGTTCCAAAACACATGCTATAATCATTGTAAAGTAGTGCTTGAAAAATTCAAGCTGGGACTCTGAGCATGCACAGTAGCATAGATGCTATTGCACATGTGCAGAGTCCCAGCTTGAATTTTTCAAGCGCTGCTTTATAATGATGATAGTGCATGTTTTGAGATTAAATTTACGTTGATCAGCACAAGCAAGCCCTTAGAAAGAGAATGTGCCTTCTACTCCTACACTGCAAAAAATCCAAACTCTTTTCTGAAAGAGTGTATACCATGGCTGTCACGGCTCCGGCACCAAATCTCATGGACGCATGGGAGCACTGGCACTACTCATTCAGGTTGGACCGACAGTTATGTATTTTTTACATGTACAGTATAAAGGATACATGTCACATTTAGGCAGATGTAGTGGCATTTTTAGATTCTGTCATTGTAGTGGTTTTATAGGAGCATAGGTGATCTACACTGTGAATAGCCAGGAAATCGTTAAAAAAAAGCTGACAGTGTCTCTTTTTCAAGGCTATCATTTCTTCTACTGTTTCCCTGATCAGCTGCATAACTTCTGTCAGATGGATCTCCTTGAAGAAGGTAATAGTTCTCTTTTTCATGTAACAATAATGTACACATCTTTATATGTTATTGTTCATTCTTGATCACTATACTGTACCTCCTTTTATTCTTGGTTTAATCACGATTGTGTCATCTTTGTCTAGATATATAAGTGCTTCATATTCTGCCGCTGTCAAAACCAGAGGGAGGACATAGACACATTACTGTTAGAAGATATACAAAACATGACAGCTAAAGGGGAGGTTCTGATAATGGGAGACTTCAACATGCCGGATACAGATTGGTCAATACCAGCAGGAACATCTGCCAGAACTAGACTCATAGTGGATTCCCTGCAGGGGGAGGGCCTCAAACAACTGGTACAGCAACCCACAAGAGACAGGGCTATCCTAGATCTAGTACTGACTAACAAAGAAGGATCACAGATCTCCAGGTAGAAGGTCACCTGGGAGCCAGTGACCATCACATGGTATGGTTCAATTTGGCTACTACATCTAAATCATCCCATTCCAAGGCAAAAATATGGGACTTCAGAGGGCTGACTTTGATAAGATGGCCAACAGAGTTAAGCTAGCCCTGGCAAAAAGAAACACAGGTGAGGGGTACAGGCAAAGTGGGCAAGCATTAAGGATGCAATACTTGAAGCAACATCCCATTGTGTTAGACAGAAAGAAGTGCAAAGAAGAAGGAAACCACTTTGGTTCTCAAATACAGTAGCAGAAAAGGTCAGAGCCAAAAGGCTGGCCTTCAGGAAATATAAGGGAACACAGCGGGATGAAGATAGGGAGGCATACCAAACTGCCCTAAGGGGAAGCAGGTAAGGCAGTAAGGCAGGCAAAGTCCCAAACTGAGGAAACACTAGCACGAACAGTAAAAAGAAGGTGACAAGATTTTCTATAGATACATTAGTGAAAGGAGAAAGTCAGAGGGGTATTGCTAAACTAATGGAGAAAAGGGAGCATGTGAGGAGGAGGACCTGTAAAGGCATCTATCCTAAAGAGATACTTTGCTCAGTATTTACTGAAGAGAAGGTAGGGCAGGGCCACAGCTCAACATCATGGACACAGGGGAGGGAGGTGAGCATTCTCCCTTCACAAAAGAAGGTCTCTACAACAGCTTGCTAAGCTCAGGTGGATAAGGCAATGGGACCTGATGGCATACATCCCAGGGTACCTAAGGAGCTAAAGGAGGAACTAGCAGAGCCATTAGCAGAATGTATAGTGAGTCTCTGAGCACAGGAGAGGTCCCAGAAGACTGGAGAAGGGCTCATGTGATCCCGCTCCACAAGAGTGGTAGCAGGGAGGAGGTGGGGAACTAAGACCGGTCAGTCTTACCTCAGTAGTGGGCAAGATCATGGAGCACTCCTTAAGGAAAGGATAGTGCAACACCTGGAATCCATAGGGGCACAGGATCCAAGACAGCATGGGTTTACAAAAGGAAGGTCCTGTCAAACTAATCTCATAGATTTCTTTGACTGGGTAACCAGAGTGGTGGACCAAGGGGGAGCAGTTGATGTCGCCTACCTTGACTTCAGCAAAGCTTTTGACACTGTTCCACATAGAAGATTGATAAATAAGCTGGGTAGACTCGGGGTGGGTCAGAAGTTGGTCAAGTGGGTGGCAAACTGGTTGTGACGGCGAAAACAGAGAGTGGTGGTAAATGGTATACAGTCAGAAGAGATGCAAGTCACAAGTGGGGTACCTCAGGGATCAGCCCTGGGGCCAGTCCTCTCAACATCTTCATTAGTGACCTTGCAGATGGACTAGAGGTGGAGGCTTGTCTGTTTGCACATGACACCAAGATCTGCAACAGAGCAGATGATCCAGATGGGGTGGGCAGAATGAGTAGAGATCTGGATAAACTAGCAGAATGGTCAGAAGAGTGGCAACTGGGATTTAATGCAAAGAAGTGCAAGTCATGCACATAGGGAAGAGAAACCCTGAAGCCACCTATAGGCTGGGAGGGGAGTTGCTAGCAGTCACAAAGGAAGAAAGAGACTTGGGCATCATCATCACTGATGACCTGAAATCATCCAAGCAGACCTCTAAAGCAGTAGGTAAGGCTAGGGGGGTGTTCGGGTGTATTAGTAGGGGTATCACAAGTCGTAAGAGGGAGGTAATAATCCCTCTTTACAAGACACTGGTTAGGCCCCATCTGGAGTACTGCATGCAGTATTGGAGGCCACACTTCACAAGGACATTAACCAAATTGAGGCAGTCCAGAGAAGGGCAACAAAATGGTGCAGGGACTGCATCAGAAGACATATGAGGACAGATTAACGGAGCTCAATATGTATACCCTTGAGTAAAGGAGGGAGAGGTGATATGATCGAGGCATTCAAACACCTTAAGGGCATAAACAAGGTGAAAGAGTCTAACATGTTTAAATATAAGAAAAATAGCAGGACAAGAGGACACAGCATGAGATTAGAGGAGGCCGATTAAGGGGAATGTGAGAAATTCTTTTCTACAGAAAGGGTGGTGGATGCATGGAATGGCTTACCACAAGAAGTGGTGGCTATGAATACAGTGCAGGGCTTCAAACAGGCATGGGATAGGCATAAGGGAGCAATACAAATGACTATGAATAGATAGGCCACTGACAGAGCAAAGGCCAATGGCACATTTATAAGGTAGAAAAAGAAATGGGCAGACTGGATGGGCCTTGTGGTCCTTATCTGCCGTCAACTTCTATGTTTCTATGTTTCTATGTTTCATCTGGGTATTTGAATGCTGACTTTTCCAGAATACTGTAGCATCACTGTCTTTTTTTAACTATACCCACATATGTTTCTGTCACACAATTTTGGCCACGTTGGGGCAATGTACAGTACGAAGATTTTTTGTGCAATGTCTGTCTGATCTGACTCTGATACAGGTCCTTATCTGGTCTATCCCCAAAAGAAACTCATAGTCTGCAGTTCATATGAAATATCTATAAATCTGCTTGAAATTGTAATGTATCTTTTTTTATTTATTGAATGTTGTTGACCAGGTGGGCCCACTAAGACTAACAGTCCCTTTTTCAGGGATGACCAGAATTAATTACAAGTATAGGTACAGCATGGTAAAAATAATACATATCACATTAAGCACAGAAAATATGCAAAGGACAGAGCATAACAGGAGTTAAAAAGTACAAATAGAGGCATACAAATGACTTTGGGATATCAATAACATAGTGTATCAGGAAGAAATATGGTTCTGTTTAACAATTACAGGTGCAAAGCAATGTTCCAGGAAGTAAGTCTTGAGTCCTCTTTTGAAGCCAGCAAGGGAGAAACAGTTAAGGAGAAATTCCAGGAGTGCATTCCACTGGGAGGGGGCTCTGAAGGCTAAAGATCTTCTGCCCACACAAGTTCTAGGCCTCAATATATCAAGCAAGGTATTGGAGAATTATTTAAGCATTCTGGCAGTTCTGATGGCCAACATATCAAGGAGGCTGGGGGGAAGGTAGTACCTTTAACAAGCTTAAGGTGAGGCATACATGGGGAAGTTAAGTTGCACTTCAAAAGAGGGCCATTTCAGGTAACAAAAAACATTGTAATGGTGCACCCTGGAGGAGATACCAGCAGCAAATCAACCAGTTCAGTTATAAAGAATGGGTAACCTGTTTAATTTGGAGCACAGTAAGGGCTGCAGGATTGGTGTACCATAGAATAGCGCAAGGAGCAGTGTACTGGAGGCAATTGCAAGTTGAGAATCATTGGCCAGATGGTTATTAAGATGGTACAGTAACCCAGTTTTTTTGTGGAGAGACTTGGAGATGTAGTCGACATGATGTTTGAGAGAGACATCCAGGCCCAGGTTAACCCCAAGGTATTTCATGGAGGACACATAAGAATATAAGAAAAGTTTTGGCAGATGGGGACTGCATGGTCCATCTAGGCTGCCCAAGGTGGCTACCCCCCAGTTATACTTTTTTTCTAAGTTGCCCACATTGCCTGTCCCAGGCGAGTTTGAATTCCCTTACTGTCTTTGATGCCACCACTTCTGCTAGCAGGCTGTTCCATGGGACTCTAACTCTCTTGATGAAAAATGACTTTCTAGAGTTGTTTTTAAACTTGCCTCCCACCAGATGCACGTTGTGACCTCTTGTACTCACTGCCCTATTTTCCTAGACAAGGTTTTCCTTCTGAGTTGTGTTAATTCCCTTGACGTACTTAAATGTTTATATCATGTACCCTGTTTCTTCTCTGTTCTAGACAGAATAAATTCAACTCTTTGAATCTTGTCTCATATGACTCATGATGCATCCCCTACACCATCTCTGTGGCCCTTCTTTGCACCATCTCCAGACAGTCGATGTTCTCTTTTAGGTGAGGCCTCCAGAACTGGACACAGTACTCAAGGTGTGGCTTCACCAAGAATCTGCAGAGGGGCATAATAACTTCCTGCTTTCTGCTCGAAATACCCCTTCCTATGCATCCGAGTATACAACTTGCCTTCTGCATTGCTTATTCACATTGTTTTCCAATCTTCAAGTCTTTGGTAATGATCACGCCCAGATCCTGTTCCATCTTTGTCTTCTGTAATTAATGCCCTTCTAGTATGCACTTTTTTTTCTAGGTTCTGCTGTTCCAGGTGCATTACCTTACATTCTTGGTGATACATAACTGCCAATTTATGGACCATTCTTCCAGTCTCCTTAGGTCAGCTTCCATACCTAATGCCCCCTCTAGTATATCCACCCTGTTGCAGAGCTTTGTATCATCTGTGAACAGGCAAACTTTCCCCTCATGCTCATCAGTGATGTCACTGATGAATGTATTGAAGAGACCTACACCCAGCACTGATCCCTGTGGAATGCCACTGGTCACACCTCCCTCTCTTGATAATGCCCCATTGACCAAAACTCTCCGGGTCCTATTCTGCAGCCAGTTTCTAATTAAGTTTACTATTTTCTGTCCGAGTGCTGTGTATTCCAGTTTGTTAGCAAGCCTCCTGTGGGGAACGGTGTCAAGAGACATGCTGAAGTCTAGGTGCACCATGCCCACTGCCCTACCATGGTCCACTGTTCTGGTAACCCAATTGAAGAAATCAATCATGTTTGTTTGGCATGAGTGCCCTGCTATGAAGCCATGCAGTTTAGGGTCAAGTTTTCCAGTTTCTTTTAGGTAGTCAGCTATTCTCTCCTTTAGTAATGTCTCCATAATTGTTCCCACTATAGAGGTTAGGCTGACTGGGCAGTAGTTTCCTGCCTCTTCCTTGCTTCCACTGTTGTGCAAGGGCACAACTGTTGCCCTTTTCCAGTCTTGAGGTACTCTGCCACTTTCCAGAGATAGATTGAACAGCTCAGCTAGTGGTGCAGCTGTTTCTTCCCAACGCTCTTTAGTATTCTGGGGTGGATACCGTCTGGCCCCATGGCTTTATCCACGTTAAGTTTGCTTAGCTCTTCTAAGGCCCTCTCTTTCATGAAGGGGCTTGCATCTGCCCCCCCCCCACAACTATCCTGCTCTGTCTTACTTAGTGTAGGTCATTTGCCAATATCTTCTATTGTGAAGACTAAGCAGAATAATTTGTTTAACAACTCTGCTTTGTCTTCATCTTTCTCTAACAGCTGGACCTCCCTTGTTGCTAGTCAGACTAGTCCCCCTTTACTCTTCCTTTTTTTCCTTTTACAAATCTATAGAAAGTTTTATCTCCCTTCCTAACCCCTTGTGCTATTCTTTCCTCTGTATGGGCTTTGGCTATCTGAGTTGCTCTTCCTGCCTCCTTGAGTTTGTTCCTATATTCCTCCCTGTCTGTTTCTCCTTTTGTTTCCATGTACTGCTTAAAAGCCCTCTTTCTTTCCTTGATTTTGGTTGCTACCTCTTCGGAGAACTGGAGAGGGTTCTTCCTTCTTTTGATTTTGCTGATTTGTCATGTGCATTGCTCAGTGACTGTATTTAAGACATTCTTTAAGATCTCCCAGCAGTGTTCTGCATCCCCCTTGTTACTGGTGTCAAGCATGGTCTTAATCCTGGATTTCATTTCAGGAAAGTTTGCTTTCCCAAAATCAAACATCTTGATTTTTGTGTGACTTTTACCTTCCTCTTTATTTACTGATAACCAGACTGACCTGTGGTCGCTGGTCTCCAGATTGATACCCACATGCACATCTGAAATCCTGCTGCCATTTGTGAGCACCAGGTCCAGGGTTGCTTTGTCTCTGATGGGTGAGTCTACCAACTGATTTAAACCTGCCCCCCGCAGCGTGAACAGGAATTCTTTGCTCTGCAATGTGGCTGCTGTGTATGAGGTCCAATCTACAGCTGGCAGATTGAAGTCCCCAAGAAGCAGCAACTCACCCCTGTCCACCATCACTGAGATGGCTTCCAGGAGCTCTTTGTTGATTTCACTTTCCTGGGTTGGGGGTCTGTAGATAAGTTTCACCTGGAGGGGGGCCTTATCCCCTGCTCCCAGGGTGACCCATAGGGCTTCTGCTTTACTGTGCTTCCCCTGGATCTCTGTTGCACAGATTCCCTTCCTTACATAAAAAGTCACCCCTCCTCCTTTTTTCCCTCCCGGTCTTTTCTGAAGAGTGTGTAACCTGGGACAGTAGTATCCCAGGTGTGGTTGGTGGTGAACCAAGTTTCTGTAACCATGCCCAGTCCAGTTGTGCCTCTGTCACCAAGGCTGCGAGTTTAGGGATTTTGTTTGGTAGACTATGAGCATTGATGAACATAGCTTTCCACCCCTGGTAGTCCTTTTGCTGTGTACCATTTCTTTGTTCTGATCCAAATTTTGTGTGCTTTAATTGCTTTATGCCTCTTCTTAGTGTATCAGGCTGGGCAGTGCCTTTACTATCACTGCTGTTGGTATCTTTGAGGTATCTATGCCCTGCAGTAGCTGATGCTGGGGGAGGGGCAGTTGATGACTCTTGTGATGTGAGGGTTGCCTGTAGTTCCTCCCATTCCACTAGTTTAACTGATCTATATGGATGTCAAATTTCTGTTCAAGCACTCGAGTCCCCTCCTTAGTGAGATGCAGGCCATCAAATTTAAAGAAGTCTCTTTCCCAGAAGGTTCATCAGTTTCCTAGAAAGTGTTGCCCTCTTTCTTTGCACCAGTTTTATAGCCAGCAGTTAAGTTCGATGATGTTCTTCTCTCTGATCTTCTGCCTCCTGTCCCCTTTTCCCCAGACAGGCAGAATCTCTGAGAAAGAGATAGTGGATGAAAGAGAAGCTAGTCTGTCACCTAGCCTGGTAAAATTTTGTTTTGTTTCTTCCACAGATTGACTGGCTTGGTCATTTGTACCTATGTGGAGGATGACCCGCGTGTCCTGTTCCACACAACATTCAATTTTCTCGATGCGGTTCATCTCCCTCCATGCTGATATGCCAGGAAGGCATTGGACCACAACTTTGGCCTGGTCATAATGCTGAAGTTGAAACACCACCTCAATAGGTTTGCCTGAGGAGGTTGCCAATGGTAGCAGGTATTGTCTAGAGGTGCCCAGGTGCTTGGGACTGAACAGAATGGCTTTGGTCTTTTTAGCATTAAGTACAAGTCTGTTGTGCATAAATCAGTTTCCATGTTCTTTGAGATCAGCAGTTAGAAGATTACTTGTCTGCGCTATGTCGGTGGAACATCGGTACGGCACAACACTGTCTGCATACAGCAACATATTAGCTCCACCACAGTTTTTGGGCAGATCATTAACAAATAAGAGGAATGACAGTGGACCTAAAATGGAGCCTTGGAGAACACTGTCTGTTAAGGGTTTCTACACAGACTGAGCACCTTTCCATTTCACCAGCAGGGATCTCTTGGCAAAGTAATTTGAGAACCACTGGCAGGAAAGGCTTTCAAGACCAAGGTGTTTTAGTTTAACTATCAGGAGGCTGTGACCCACCAGGTCAAAGGCCTTAGTGAGGTCTAAAACTACAGCACCTGTAGATTGCCCTTTGTCCATGGCTCCTTGTAATATGGCCAAAAAAGAGACACATGAATGGAGTACATGGATTGGAGGAAAGACAACACATGGTACATTCTGAAGGGGGATTAATCCACTAGTAATGCCCACCTCAGAATGTCTCAGTGTGCTCAGCGAGACCGGGAGCGAGCAACAGCAAAGAGTGGAGGAGTGTGTCACTTGTGCACGCGCTGCTGAAATCTTGTGCGCGGGCGCCGCACAATCTCAAAAAAGTGATGGGTAGTGGACTGTGAACAGAGCGATCGGGCCGCTGGGTAGCACTTGTCATTGTTAGTAAAACAGTGAGAGAAGTCAGACACTGTGGATAGTACATAGACTCAGAAAAGCCTACTGTCAGTAATGTAAGTCTGTGTGAATGGGGAGCCGGGCCATGGGATATCAGTGAGTAGAACGTAGTGCATTGTGGCAGTAGAAGGAATATTTGCATACACTCAGCGGGTCAATCAAATGAAATCCGAGGTATGTAAGTATGCGATATCTTCCCACAATCCAGTAGTGAAGGTGACACAGAAAACATAGCAACAAGTGTAAAGACCCATGTAAAAATGAGTGAAAATGATGTTGTGTGTCCACATGTCTCACAAACGACGTCTTAACCCCATGAAAAAATGTAAGAGAAAGTACGCGCCACAATACTAACAAGTACTGAAGTTAGAGCGTGCATGCGCCTGGTGGAGGTCAATATATGTGCAAAAGTACACAGACCAGCAGCAGTTCAAATAATAGAACATAGTATGGAAATTTCCTGTGCACTTATATGTCACATATCAGTGACTTCAAACATTACCTAGTTTGCACTTGCCATGTTACAAGCACATTAAGCCATTCCGAGGGTGGCATCTACTGGGGGATTAATGCATGGTTGGGCCGTTGTAGGCACTCTTCCTGCGGCCTTGTGCCACAACCCTCCCAACCATTCATTAATCCCTCAGTAGATGCCACCTTCATCGTGGTTTAATGCTTACTAGTATGCCTGAGGACAACCTAACCAATGTTGTGTCAGTGCCATGGTTCTTTCTAAAACCATCCTGCTTGTCGGTGAGCAGATGACATTGTTCCAGGTGGTCTTGTAACTGACTGTACACTAATTCTATTTCTTTATTTATTTCATTTTGGGATTAATACCCTTGAGTCAAGGATTCATTTTCAAAGGTTCCACGTCAGTGTTGAACAAACATTGCAAAAATACAAGGTTTACAGAGAAAAAAAAAGAAAAACATTGAAGCGTATACACAGGCAGTAATAGTAAAATTTGAACTTATGCACATCAAATTAGTACATATTAATAGATAGACTGATTAGATAAGAGGGGGTTGGGGAGGTCAGCCAGAGGTGGCATCGTCTGAGGTGGGAGAGAGGTGGAGCTTTCAACCAAGTGAGGCCATTGTCAGGTAATTGGGGTAGAAGAGCGGGTTAAGAAAAAAGTGGTATATAACAGATAGATGTAGAGAGGGGTAGGTAAATGAAAAACTGAGGGCAAGGTACTGTACTATCACATTAATGCAGGCAGGTACAATTCATTTTAGAGCCAAGGAGAGATTTCAGCCCAGCTTTGAAGGTACTAATCTTGGTAGTATCAATGAGGTCAGCAGGTAGTTCATTGTACCATTTCGGTCCTTGATACAGGATAGAGTTCTGGGCAAGTTTTGTCCTTTTGAAGGGAATCACCATCTTGTCAGCGACCGCACTATAGGTAGATTTAGTTGGGACTGCCAGCTTAAAGTGTCTGCCCAGTGTGGGGGATGTTAGTCCCAAGTAGTACTTTTTTTAGAAGTAGGCAGGTTTGGTATTGCCCTCTAAGATGGAGTGGGAGCCACCCAGTTTCAGTGTACAGTGAGCAGGTGTGGGTGTTGAGAGTAGCCCCCAAAGTAAGATAACAGGCCTTATTGAGGAGTATGTTGATCCTGTTAAGAGCAATTTTTATGCCCGCCCCATATAAAGGCAACCCATAGTCAATGGTAGAAAGTATTGAACTACTGGTGGCTAGTTTGAGTGCATCCAGTGTCATTGAATGTCTGTGATGATAAAGTACACCAAGCTTTATATTTGCAGTCTTGATAACAGAGTCAACGTGGTTTGAGAAGGTGAGCATGTCATCAAAGGTAATGCCGAGATATTTGAAGTTAGATACTTGGTCTAGGATCTCACCCTTTCGGTTATGAATATGCAGGGGCAGGTATTTCTTTTTGCTTTGGGAGGTTGTGAAGAGCATACTCTTTGTTTTTTTGACGTTTAATAGTAGCTTGTTTTCTGTAAACCAAGATTCAAGTTTATGGAAGCTGCTTTGGAGTTCAGTTGTGATGGACTGTTGGTCTTTGCCAGCGACTGAGACCACTGCATCATCAGCACAGAGAACTGTGCTTGCCGAGCAAGCGATTGGGGTGGAGTTGATGAAAAGTTTAAAGGGTAGAGGACCGAGGATTGACCCCTACAGAACCCTGAGGTGCACCTCCTTAGCTGCGGATAGGGTATCACCAATTTTGACTCGTGATCTGCTAGAGAGGTAGCTGCCAAACCATAGTACCATATCTGAGGAAAGACCTGTAGACAGAAGGCAACTTAGGAGAAGGTTGTGATTAATAGAGTCAAAAGACTTTTTAAGGTCGATGAAGACTGATCCAACTGCCTGACCACTATCCAACGTGTTATATAGTTGGATGAATAATCAACTAGAGCGGTGAGTGTGGAGTGCTTTTTATGGAAGCTGTGCTGTTGTGAGCAGAGTAGGTTATGGTTATCAAGGTATTCAGTAAGCTGCTCCGAGACCATTCTTTCGAGTACTTTCAAAAGGGGAGGAAGGATGGATATAGGTCTGTAGTTGGTTGTTTGGGTTTTATACCCCACTTTAAAGATAGGCGTCACGTTAGCTGACTTCCATGCATTTGGAAATACTCCTGATTTTAGAGAGGCATTAAACACCATGGTAAGAGGACCAGCAAGTTCATGAAGGAGTAGACCAACCAGCTTCTTGTCAAGCAGATCCGCCCCCATCTTGGTCTTGCCAAGTGCCCTTTTAATATGGTTGATGGTTTTGGTTTTGGTGACACGTCTACAGTAAAATGTTATTTATTTATTTAGCTTTTGTTGACCAGGTAGGTACACAAGACAATTTGTATGCCTATTTTCAGGTACGACCTGGGAGAGTACAATGAAAATACAGGTTCAAACAAGGTACATAACAACAAGAGGGGCAATGTACAGAGTTACAAGAGAGCAAGATAAACATAGATAGTTTACAGTGATCAGTAATAGGTAAAATATACTTATACATACAAAATAAATAAACTAACACATTCAATGGTAATTACATTGCATGAGTGACCCTATTTACCAGGGCTACTTAATTCATAAGCAGATGGCAATCAGTCACATGCTACCCAGAGACTGAAGGACAGTAGGCAGTGGATCAGAATGGGACCGATTTGGAGACCTGGTTAGGGTGGCTTGGGACACCCACACACCGAGGACAAATGGTGGTACATCTTTCCTTGGGGGATCTTGAGGGACAGTTGGGCATTGCTGAACATGCATATCTTTGAAGTAATCACCCGGGAGTACACTTGAAAGGTCAGTGAATGCATTGTTGAGCTCATTGGCAATTTCGATGGGTTCCTGTAGGGGCCCCTTCGCAGTCAACTGTAGATCTGGGGGAGTCTTGGGGGCTTTGCCCATTAAGGATTTAAGAGAGCACCAAAAGTCTCTTCCAGAACCCCAGGTTTTGGTTAGTAGATCCTTATAGTAGGAGGCTTTAGCCTGTCGGATGAGTCTGGTGCAGGTGTTTCTAGCTGCCTTGTAGGTATTAAATGCAGCAGGTGTACCAACTGCTTTTGGTATGTCCCAAAGATTGTATCTGTTCTTCATAAGTCCAATAAGGGAGTTGGAGAGCCAGGGATTGGAGGTTCCCTTAATCTTTCAAGGATCTTGGACAGGGAACAAAGCAAAGATACTGGGTGGTTGTTTTCAATATTTTTGGGGGGCCACCACTGTGTACTAGGACTACAAGGGCCACATTCCAATTTTTGGGGAGTATCACTTCAATTAGTGACTTATTAAGCAGCATGGCAACAGGGACAGCAATGACAGGAACTGCCAATTTAAGGAACTTTAGCTAGAATTTATCATACCCAGCAGAACCTTCATCCCTGAGCTGCATAAGGAGGGATAACACTTCTTGAAAACATGTGGAAGTGGAATTCAGGGGGCTGAAACTTGTCAACTGACTGGGATGGGGTGGGGGGAGGAGGGATTTAAATCTGTTGATGTCATTAAAAATGTTATTGAAGGCATTAGCCGTCACATTGGGTCTTGGTATATATTACCATCAGCTACAGTATCACGACCAACAGAGGTGGAGCGACCTTTGAGAAGGGCATTAATTTGTGCCCCAAACATCTTAGGATTAGATAGGTTTTTAGCCTGCAGGACCATGGCTGTGCCACCGGAGCAATATTCATTGACCTGACCAAGGCCTTTGACTTGGTCCACCACGGTCTCCTGCTAAGGTAGCTGCACCTCCTTGGCCTTGATTTCAATGCCCTATCGTGGACCCAAAGTTACCTCCATGGCCGCACTCAGAGTTAAGTGGGTAGGTTCCCTGTCAGATCCTGGACCCATAACCCATGGTGTCCCCTAGGGTTCTATCCTGGGCCCATTACTGTTCTCACACTTTATCAATGATCTCCCACATAATTGCGATGGAGTCTCTGTTCATCTATATGCAGATGATGCTATCATTTACCATTCTTCTTCTGATGTAGGGTGGATCAATTCTGTGCTAGCCTCTGACTTTTACACTCTTGAAGACTGTTTTTTACAGTAGCAGCTTGTCCTTAAAACTAAAAAAAAACAAAGTACATGCTGTTCTCCAATCCAGCTACACAAACCCTCCCCCCGCTGGTTGTACAATCTTGCACTGGAGCTGTCCTTGAATCTGTCAAGTCCTTCAAATACTTGGGAGTCACCTTGGATTCCTCACTTTCCCTGGACATGTATGTCACCGTCCTAACCAAAACTCTTAACCAAAAACTTGGCATCATATATCGCATCCGTCCTTTCTCACATCTACCTCCTGCCACAAGATAGTGGCTGCAACCCTCCTGCCACTCCTTACATATGGAGCCCCCTTACTACTCTTAACAACCACTACCACACTATCTCATCTATTACAGGTCTACCACAGGGTGGGAAGATTTGCACTGGGAGTCAATGCTCGTCACCACCAGTGTGACATCCTATCCTCCCTGGGATGGCATCTCCACAAATCTAAGTTATGGTGTGCTACTCTAAGCTTCATACTTAAGCTGGTCCGCTGCTACACTCCATCCTGTCTTGCTGATATTGTTCAACAGTGACATCCATGACGTACTCTTAGATCTGCCTCCCTACCCCTTCTCCAATTGTGAACCCCCGGTTCACTGTGGCCCGGAGATCCTTTGCCTTTTCTGTTTTGTCCTGTTGGAACTCGCTGCCTCCCACAATCCAGGCCTGCATCTCTCTCTCCCTCTTTTTCAATGCTCATTGCTTCCTCACCTTGTTGCCATACCTCACACGAGTCCTGATTCTGTCAACCTTTCCATGTGTGTTTTCTTTGCACAGCTCTGCTCTCTCTTGTACTGTACCTCTGTCAAAAATATATAAAATAATGTTTGTTAATAATGTAAGATGTTTTGGTTCATCATGGTTTCCTACCATTTGGTGTAACTGTATTAGTTGTTCACTGTAGTCGTATCTGTGCTTGATACCTGTACCAATCTTGTAGTCAATGTCTTGCACTGCCAATGTACTGCATTTCCCAGGTTGCCCCTGAAAAAGGGACTGTCTTGTCACAGTGAGCTCACCCGGTAACCAAAATTCAATAAATAATAAATGAGTGGTGACTGAGTGATTAATTTAGGATTTTATTATTAGTTCTGTTTATACTGTATGTTTTGTTCAGCTGGTTTAGTTATTTTAGCATTATTTTTATTTTATTTGAGCTATCCTAGTCATTTAGGCATGTGTAGGAATCTTGGGCCCCTCCAGATCAGCTATCTGGCAGCCCTGCTGCTTGACCTCTGCCCCTTTTGTGATCTCCCCCTCTCTGCTGCTGCTATAAGGCATTGTAGGGAGGTGGGTATAGGTAGGGGGCATGATGGTATGCGGTGGGGCACCAGGGGCTCAATGGAGGTGAGGGGGATTGGGATGGTACTGAGCAGGAGGCAACTAGGAGAAAATGGAGCTTTGAGAGAGGCCCGACATGTCTGCCTTCTGTTCCTATGGTTCCCACCAGACTGCATGGGCAGGCAGCTAGAGAACCTGCAGCCTTCACTGATCCCCTCTGGGCAGTGTTATGCAATGCCAGGTCAATGAGAAACAAGACTGCAATTATGTCAGACTTGATTTCTTTGGTCGACCTGGCATGCATCACACAGACCTGGTTGGGGGATGGTGCAGGTCCAGTTTTGGAGGCATCGATCCCGGACGGGTACTCTGTGGTACACTGCCTGAGAAGGGATCGCACCAGGGAGGAGTGTAGCCATCAGTTTAGATCCAGCTTGAATTTCTTCATACATCCAGTGGGTACTACCTTCTCATTTGAATGTGTACCAGTGTGTGAGGGTTCAGTTATGGGATGCAGAATTCTTCTGGTTAAGTGCCCTCCGGGGTTGGGTGGCGATTTTCTGCAGGAGTCTGCGGACTTCATCGTTGACAGGGTGTTGGAGTCACCCAGATGGCTTATTCTGGGGGACTTCAACACCTGGGTCAATGGTGAATCCTTGCAACTTGGTTCTGACCTCCTCCAGCTGATGACAATACTGGGCCTTGCACAGGCTGTTGCCTCTGTGACTCACCATCATGGCCACACCTTGGACTTGGTATTCTCACTTGGTTTTGAGGTCACTGACCTTGTGATTGATTGGGTTGCTTGGTCCAATCACTGTACAGTGAAATTCTCATTTGGGGCACCCCAATGGTCCCTTCTTTGTTGAGATGATCAACTATCACCCTTTTAGGGGATTGTCGCCAGAGGGACTGATAGCGGTAGTTGATTTGTCCAGTGTTAGTGCTGTTTGTGCAGCTGGCTTGGGTGAGATAGTGGCAGCCTACAATATGGGTGTCCTTAGGGCACTAGATGCCATCACACCAGTCTGTATATTACCCAGGTTGTCTCATCTGAGACCCCCATGGTTTGATGGGGCTCTCAAGATGATGAAGACCATGGGTCAGAGGTTAGAGCGTTGCTGGTGTAGGACTTGATTAGAGGAGGATAGACTGGCTTTGAGGAATCACTATGCTGATTATCAAAGGGCACTCTACTGTAAGAAGGTGGAGCTCTTGTCCAGAGAGATTGCTGCAGGGAAGAACAGACCAGCTCAGCTCTTTCACACTGTGGGCAGGCTTCTTCATCTTGTCTGTCTACAGCTGAAAAGAGCTTTTTCAGTAGCACTTTGTGAAAAGTTTGCTCTGTTCTTCTCTGACAGGGCATCCTCTATTCAGGCTGGGATCTCACTAGCGGGTCGAGATCAGTCTCACAGGGTGGGATCTGGGTGGAGCAGGGACACTCCTACTTCCTGGGAAGAGTTCCAGCCAGTGGAGGTGGCCGAGGTCTCCAAGGTGATTTCGAAGTTGTGGCCCACTTGCTGTGAACTAGACCCTGGCCTGATGCATCTCCTAGTGGGCTGTGTTGAGGCTATCAGTCCAGTGTTTGCCAGGATAGCTGGATGTTCACTTTGAGAGGGGGTCTTCCCCAATGCCTTGAAGTAGGTGTTGGTGAAGTTCCTTCTGGAACTCGAGGAAACACTAGCACAAACAGTAAAAGAAGGTGACAATACTTTCTATAGATATATTAGTGAAAGGAGAAAGTCCAGAGGGGTATTGCTAAGATCAAAGGCGATAAGGGGTCGTGTGAGGAGGAGGACCATGTAAAAGCATCTATCCTAAATAGATACTTCTGCTCAGTATTTACTGAAGAGAAGGTAGGGCAGGGCCCACAGCTCAGCACAATGGATACAGTGGGAGAGAGGTGTGCACTAGTCCCTTCACAAAAGAAAGGGTCCTACAGGAGCTCAATAAGCTCAGGGTGGACAAGGCAATGGGACCTGATGGCATACATCCTAGGGTACTAAAGAAGCTAAGGGTGGAAGTAGCAGAGCCATTATCAGAACTGTTTAGTGAGTCTCTGAACATAGGAGAGGTCCCAGAAGACTGGAGAAGGGCTCATGTGATCCCGCTTCACAAGAGTGGTAGCAGGGAGGAGGCAGAGAACTATAGACTAGTCAGTCTTACCTCAGTAGTGGGCAAGATTATGGAGACACTCCTTAAGGAAAGGATAGTGCAACACCTGGAATCCATAGGAGCACAGGATCCAAGACAGCATGGGTTTACAAAAGGAAGGTACTGTCAAACTAATCTCATAGATTTCTTTGACTGGGTAACCAGAGTGGTGGACCAAGGGGAAGCAGTTGATGTCGCCTACCTTGACTTCAGCAAAGCTTTCGATACTGTTCCACATAGAAGATTGATTAATAAGCTGGGTAGGCTCAGGGTGGGTCAGAAGTTGGTCAAGTAGTGGCAAACTGGTTGGCAGGCAGAAAACAGAGAGTGGTGGTAAATGGTATGCAGTCAGAAGAGATGCAAGTCACAAGTAGGGTACCTCAGGGATCAGTTCTGGGGACAGTCCTCGTCAATATCTTCATCAGTGACATTGCAGATGGACTGGAGGGTAAGATTTGTCAGTTTGCAGATGACACCAAGATCTGCAACAGAGTAGATGATCCAGATGGGGTGGGCAGAATGAGAAGAGATCTGGATAAACTAGCAAAATGGTCGGAAGAGTGGCAACTGGGGTTTAATGCAAAGAAGTGCAGGATCATGCACATAGGGAAGAGAAACCCTGAAGCCACCTATAGGTTGGGAGGGGATTTGCTGGCAGTCACAAGGGAAGAAAGAGACTTGGGCATCATCATCACCGATGACCTGAAATCATCCAAGCAGACCACTAAAGCAGTAGATAAGGCTAGGGGGATGTTGGGGTGTATTAGTAGGGGTATCACAAGTCGGAAGAGTGAGGTAATAATCCCTCTTTACAAGACACTGGTTAAGCCCCATCTGGAGTACTGCGTGCAGTACTGGAGGCCACACCTTCACAAGGACATTAACCAAATTGAGGCAGTCCAGAGAAGGGCAACCAAAATGGTGTAGGGACTGCATTAGAAAACATATGAGGACAGATTAATGGAGCTCAGTATGCCGAGATCCAGAATTGGATGAACTCTAACTGGTTGAGAGTTAACCAAGATAAGACGGAGGTACTGGTGATACAACCAGGTCACAGGTGTGATGGGGATGCCTCTGGGACAACAACAGGTTTGGTCCTGGGGTCAACCCCATTGATGGCATTCTCTAGGATGAGAAATCAGGGCATGATCCTCGACAACAAGCTGATATTTGAAGAACAGGTGTCGGCTGTTGTCAAAAGTGTTTTTCACCATCTGAGAAACATCGCCTGGACTAAATACCTAATTCCGCCCAAAGACCTGCCATCACTGGACATGCCTTTGTGACATCCAGACTTGACTACTGTAATGCTCTGCACTCGGAGTCAGTGGATGGAGCCTCCACTGGCTGCAGCTAGTGCAGAATGTAGCAGCCAGGCTGCTGACAGGACTGTCTAGGTCCTGTCATGTGACCTCAGTCCTGCGGGGTCTGCACTGGCTGCCGGTCAGGTGGCGTGTTCTCTTCAAGGTGTGCTTGTTCACCTATAAGGCCCTATATGGATCGGGCCCTGGCTGCCTCTCAGGCCTCCTTACTCCTGCCATCCTGACTCACTCCCTTCATTTCTCCATCCAGGGCCTCCTGGCAGTTCTGAGGACCAGGCTAAAAACCTCAGGTGACCACTCATTCGGGGTGGCCAGCCTGGTCCTCTGGAATTCGCTGCTAAGACCTTTGAGGGAGGCCCCTACAGTGGAGGCATTTAGGAGGGGACTAAAGACTCATCTTTTTTAGTCTAGCCTTTCCTGCAAATGCTTTTTAATTTATACAAATTGTTTTAAATAATTTTGCTTGTTGCTGATTGTTTTATAATATGATTGTTTACAGCCCTGTTAAACTGTTCTACTGTATGGCACCCAGAGCCCCTGGGATTGGGCGCCTAATCAAATAAAATATTACTTACTTACTTACTTACTAAGTGCATGATTTTGCACTTTTTTTGGACTGAAACCCAGCTGCCAAACCTTTGACCGGTCTTCCAGCTTTTTCAGATCATTCCTCATTTTTTCCACCCCCTCTGATGTGTCCACTCCATTGCAGATTTTTGTGTCATCCACAAACAGGAATACTTTACCTTCTAGCCCTTCTGCAATGTCACTAATAAAGACATGGAAGAGGACCAGGCCTATTAGTGACCCCTGTTACACCCCGCTAGTCACCTTGCCTTCTCCAGAGTGAACACCATTTACCACCACCCTCTGCCTCCTGTTGCTTAACCAACTTCTTACCCATTTTACTGCTTTCTGGCTCACTCATAGGCTGCCCAGCATGCTTACCAATCATTTGTGTGGAATGGTGCTGAAGGCCTTACTTAAATCTAGGTAGGCCACATCTACCGCTCCACCCTAATCTGCTTCCTTGGTCACCCAGTCAAAGAACTTCATCAGGTTTATCTGGTAGGATCGCCTCCCTGTGAAACCATTTTTTCCCCCAATTGTTTAACCAGGAGAGACACACTAAGTTGAAATATTGTTTACAGGTGTGACCTGGGAGCACAGGGAAGTTAAGAGCACACTCGCCTCTGAGGCCGGGAGATCAGAGGGCTGTGGGTTCAGTTCCCACATCTGGCACTTGGTTATTATCCCAGTACTGACACTGTAGTGCAGCATGAGAGGGGTGCTGCAATTCTGAGGTGCCGTCTTTCCGATGAGACATTAAACCGAGGTCCCATCTGCCTGGATTGGTGGTAGTTCAGGTGGATGTTAAAGATCCCATGGCACTTATCGAAAAGAGTAGGGGAAGTTTATTGAGCAAAAAACATAACATCACAATAGGAAAATCAAATCACATACAGTACAAAAAAATAACAGAGATAGTAGATATGTAACAAAACATTCCAGAAATAAACATTCACAAAAATAAATGATTCCAAAGGGAACAAAATTGAAGCTGTGAAAATCTCAGTTTATCTGTACATATAACATGCAATAATCCTTCTTTTACCTGAGACATAATAGTAGAATTTAAGACTTGCTGTTGTTGAAAAATAAACTGACAACGTGCTTGCCAGAGATAAAACTGAATAAGTGCAAAAAAAAACATTCAAAGTGCTACTATGGTAAATTCCCCAAGCCCCAGAATAGTCCCCTAAAATCAAAGTATTATACGTAAGGTGAGAAAGTAAAGGCATATGCCAAGAAGTGGCTGCATCATTCCAGAAAATCTTACTAAAAGAACAGGTAAGAAAAAAATGAAGTAAACTCTCTTCCTCATTTAAACATAAAAGCCTTGGACAATATCTATCTTGCAAAGGCTTATATTTCAAATTACCGTGAACCCCTAACCTTCCCTGAACTGACATCCAAACTATATCCCATGTAAAAACAGGAAGTCTAAAGTCAGTTAGTTTATGAAGAGCAAAGGACATTTTAGTCAGAACACATTCAGGAAAAAGCAACACAATACCCTGTAAGTCATAAACTATATATGAATAAAAGGACTTTCTAGTATGAGAAATTAAAGTCTGAAACATAAGTTTCCATTGATGACATTTTTTCAGAGCCGGAATCCCATAGACTGGCAAGTGATCCTGAGCTATAATTTTAGGAGGTAAAAGTTTCCATTTATGAAAAAAACGAGCCCGAACAAAATGTGACCATGCTTGCCATGGTAAAGTAACAGACCCCCATAAATAACTAAAAGAATTAAACAAAAATATCGAATGATAGAACACAATTGGGTTTATCATAGCTAAACCACCCCGCTTAATAGGTAAATAAGTTATTTCCCTATGTACAGGATTCAACCTGTTACCCCACAGCATTTGAAAAAAAACACTATACAACCTAGTTTCTAACTTAAATGGAGGAGGATAAAGATAACTAAGATACAAAAAAACAGACAACAGGAATTTTTTAACAATAAAAATGAGCTTTCTCTTCCCAAAATTCCAGCGTTTCCAAACATTAACCTTACCCTTCCCAATCTTCAACTGTTGCTCCCAATTGAAGCTAGCCAGGTCACCAGGCCCAAACCATATACCCAAAATTTTATGAGGGGTGGAGACCAGGGGAATACCCATTATCTCCGAAGAGACAACAGTGCCAGAATCTAAGGAAAAGAGAAAGCTCTTGGCTAGATTAATCTGTGCCCCAGAAAATCGTCCCCATGTGTTGAAGCTTTGCAAAGCAATCTTAAGGGAAGTTTCATTTTCCATTAATAAAATCACATCATCAGCATATGCCACTACATTCTCTGGTGACAAAGACAGATCGGGGCAAGTCCTACAATATCAAGATTCCCATGAATATATCTAATCACTGGATCCAAAACATAAGTGTATAATAGGGGACTTAAAGGACAGCCCTGTCGTACACCTTTAGCAAATTGAATTTCAGATCCCAAGAGGCCATTTACCATGGGAATTACCTGAGAATCAGAGTATAGCATAGCTATCCATGCCACAAAAGAACGCGGAATACCATAACACAACAATAGATTAAACAAATAATGGTGTCTAACTCGGTCAAAAGCTTTAACTTGATCCAGTGCAACCACCAATCCAGAACCTCGGCCTGAAGAACTATTATCAAATAGTTCCCGCTAGAGAAAAAGATTGTGCTGAATCCTATGCATAGGAATTGCACAAGCTTGAGCCGGATGAATAAGGAATCCGGAAACATGCAACAATCTGTTAGTGATAATTTTAGAAAATATTTTATTGTCACTATTAAGTAGGCTAATTGGTCTCCAATTTGTCAACAAAGAGGGATCATCTTTTTTATGAATAAATTTCAGTAATGAAATACCAAAGTCAGAAAAACCCAGATTTGATGTCAACATAAAATTAAAAACTAAGGGCAAAAAATAACACATGTAGGGAAGGAAGTTTTTATAAAACTCATTAGGGATGCCATCTAAGCCAGGGGATGTTTTACTATTTAAGGACTTTATCACACCTTCCACTTCTTGAGATGATATAGGCATCAATAACAGTTTCTTAGAAGCATCATCCAATAAAGGAAGAGAGGCCAGAAATTCAGCTGGTAAAACTTCAGTGGGCCCAGGATCTGCACTAAAAAGGTCAGAGACAAAACTTTGCACAACAGACAACATCTCCAAATCAGAGGACACAAGTGCACCACTGTCAGACACTAAGCCAGTCATAAGGGTTTTATCTAAATGTTGTTTACAGGCCTTATAAGGATCGTAACCCATATCTAAACTCTATATCCAAAGATTTTGCCCTATCACATTGGTAAAGAGACATCCGTTTCTTAATTTCAGAGATTTGTGACTGAAAAAGTATTCTATCCTGAGGAGGGAAAGACATTAACTTATATAACTGATTCTGATATTGTAAATATTTCAAATACTGAGAATTAGCTTTTTGTTTCCCCAACTTCAGCATAAAAGATTTAGTCTCAAATTTGGTATCTTTCCACCAATCATATAGGTTGTCATAAAGACAAATCGTAGAATTCCGTGCTGCAAAAATAATATCTAAGCCATTCATGCAATCACAAGACTCTAAAAGAGACAAATTCAGTCTCCATCTAGAACAGGTTGGAAATATCTTAGTAGGAATCCTTGCTAAGCTAAAATGACAAAATAAAATCTGATGGTCAGAAAATTCCGTCGGTTTGACAATACCCCAGTAAGGCTGTAAGTATTTAGAAACAAAGATTAAATCGATATGGGTCAAAAAGACATGTCTATGATAAGTAGAACCTCCCGTACTATGTAAGGCCCGATAGGCATCTGAAAGGCCTGCGTCCTTAACAATCTGCTGTAATGCCAATGAATCACAGTACATTTTCCTCTGAACTCCACCGATAAATTTAACATCAACTTCACAATTAAAGTCACTCCCCAGATTACATGCTTCCTAGTGTAGAGGAATGGTTTAATAAGTTCAAATAAGTCTATACGAGCAGTCTTGACTTGTGGTGCATAGATGTTAATAATATGATAATCAAAATCCCGAAAACTACAATCCAAAAGTAAAGCCCTACCAGGACAAATATCTACTAATTTGGAGATTCTAAAAAAAGTGGATTTAAACAAAATCGCTATCCCATCTGCAAAATCTTGTCCAAACGTCCAAAAAGATGGCCCCCAAATCCATCTGCGTTTTGCCTGATCAATTTCAGCAAGAGAAGATAATCTAGTCTCTTGAAGAAAGATAATATCAGCCTGAAGTGTGCCAAGAAAGGAAAAAAGAGAAATCCTTTTCTTGAAATTTTTAAGACTACAGACATTGTAGGAAACTACCTGTAAAGTTGCCATAAGAGTCAAGATGAAAGTCAAGGCCCACCTTTTTGACTAAAACTGGCTTTCCTTTTTTTTCCCTTCTTCCCTTTTTTTCCTTTAGCCAATTCGATAGACTTACTTCCTTCATCTTCAGAAAGTAGTTCAGAGCAATGGGAGGTATCAGATTCCAAATCCGAATCTCCCCCTTCACTCATCAATGGGGTAAAAGAATTACCTACAGGGATCGGGTTAACTGTTTGTTTAACAGAGGCCCTGGTAAACCTCCTACATTTAACTGTTTCAAAAGGAGGAGGCATAGAGAAAAGGGCAGGTGACTGTGCCAGAGGCGGGACAATAGGAACAGGGGAGACCGTAGCAGGGAGAACAGGAAACTCAGGGTCAGCAACTGAAACCAATACATCGGCACCAACAGGATTCAAACCTCCCTTGCCTGCCTGAAACCCCCCCAACTCAGAAGCGGAAGCATGGACTGAGGAAGGCTTATCCCGTCTCTTTTCCTGAGCTTTGTTTACTAGGTCATCCTGATCCCACCCACCCGTCCTGTTATGTTTGGCCCAAGGGCATTGATGAAAAGCATGTCCTTTGTCATCACACAAATTACACTGAAGATATTCTCACAGCAGTCCACCAGATACCCCCAAACCACCAGCAGCACACTTTAATAAATCACAGGAACTACTAATATGAGTTTTAGCCCCACACTTATAACAGGCCCGAGGCTGGCCCTAAAAGCAAACTCCTCTATCTTTGCCTAAAAAACTATTAGAGAGGTACAATATCACTATTATCCTGAAACAATTTCACTTTAAACTCCAACTACCAGTCCAAATGCCTGCCAAATCTAAATTGTTTAGGGGCCCCAAAATATCGCACCTATTTTGTAACCAATGATAGATGTCACTAATATTAACCCCTTCGTTTCGAAACATAATGGTGATATATCTAATCTGAGGTTTAGTGAGATGAATTGCAAAAAAAGGGGTCCAAAGCGGAGTAGATTTTAAAGCAGAATATTTGTCCCAAAATTTCTCCATACTGTGTGATGTTTTAAAACTAACATCAAAGGAATCCTCACCTGAAATATGTATTAAAGCAAAAATATCAGCAGGAAAAAAATTCATAGTACCCTTCAATAAAGTATTGAAAACATAATATTTTTCTGGATGCTCTGCTAACCTCTCCTTTATAACGCGAATCTGACCATGACATGCCTCCGGGCTTGTTCTAACTTATTTTAAAAGTTCAGACATAGGCATCCTAGCATTATGACGACCAGCCCCACCAGCTAAAGTCTCAGTACTACGACCTGCCTGCGGAGAAGAAAAGAACCTTCCCCCAGAGGACGTACTCGCCTAGGACGGCCGTAGGGACGTTCATCTAAACATGCAGCAGTTACATGTCCCCTGAACCCCCCTGTAAGTCAGTACCTGAGCTCAGGATTGGAAAACCATTGGCATGCTTAGCAGAAGACCCATTCACCTCAGAGGCCTCCTTCCAGTCCGGATCAAGGATCCATTGCCCCGTAGCTGTCTGCTTCCATCCAGAATCACAAAGCGCATCCTCCGCCGACCAGTCTATCGTTGGGAAAGTTTGTGAAGTCTGGGGTAGTCCAAACTGCCTCCGTAGCAGTTGAGAAGCACTATCTCCGTGAGAAACAGCCACCGCCAGTCCATCTTGCAGACTCGCTGTCATGAACTCGAAGTACGGCCCCATTGTCCTCGATCTCCGTCCGATCTGGAACTGAGTGTTTCACCAGGACCAGCAACAGGCTGCAGCAACAAAGGTTCGAAGACTCCATAGTAGGAGAAACAGTAGGGACAGTCTCCGATACTGGCTTCCTACCAGCACACTCCAAAACAGGCCGACACACAACCTGGTGCAACAAAAGATCCTCTTGACTATGGAAAACATCAGAAACGGTAACAGCTTCCAACTCCATACTGTGCTCAGGAGAGCACAAAACAGCCTCCTTCTCCATTGCAGACGTGAAGCACACTGGCCACACACAGACCAAACGGCAATAGCTCCCCCTACCGCCAGCAAAGCAGTGGGGGAATTTCCCCGGTGTCCTGGACAAATTTCCCTCATTCACTAAAAATACCACCAACAGCTTAATCTGATTCAAGGTCAGTTGCCATTCATCTGTATCCCCTTCCCCAGGTCGTTCCTGAAAATAGGCAGGATTTGTCTAGTGCACTTACCCGGTCAACAAAAACTAAATAAATAAATAAATAAATAAAAGTGACTTACTCATGGTCACACAGTATGCAAGTGGGGGTTGTGGGATTCAAACCCAGGTCTCCAGATTTGCAGCTCAGAGCCTTAAACCTCTGTGCTATACTGCCTCCATGCTGCCTCGGATCCTATAATCCACTGGTCACAAGGTATTTCCCAATCCTTTCCTTCAGCAGTGATTCCATTAATTTTACCCACCATCGAAGTCAGGATGACAGGTCTGTAATTTCTTGCCTCCTCCTATTACCACTTTTGTGTAGTGGGACCACATCCGCCCTCCTCCAGTTCACTAGAATTTCCCCCATATCTAGTGATAGGTTGAACAGGGCTTTCCAGAGGTGTAGCCACCATCTCCTTGAGCTCCCTCAGTGTACCTCGTCAGGCTCCATTGTCTTGTCCACTTTTAGTTGTGCTAGTTCCTTTAGGACTCTCTCTTCTGTAAATAAACTAGTGTTCACCTCCCTTCCTTTAATGTCCTTGACCCTTATCTGTGGTCTGTCACCTACCCTTTCCTCTGTAAATACTGAACAAAAGTATTTGTCCAATATGTCTGCTTTTTTCGTTCCTCCTCCCCACAAACCCCTCCTTCCCCTTTTAGCCTTACTATCCCTCCTTTGGTCTTCCTCTTTTCACTTATATACCTAAAAAATGCCTTATCCCCTTTTTTACTGTCTTGGCAATATTCTCATCTGTTTGTGCCTGTGCACTCCTGCTTTCCCTGCCTTCCTTTGTTTCTCTTGATATCTCTCCCTATCCTCCTCCTTATGTGTTATCTTGTACCTTCTAAATGCTAACCTTTTTGGCCTTACTTTCTTTGCTACTTCTTTAGAGAACCATTGCAGTCTCTTTTTTCTGTTGCTCTTATTAACCTGCCTAACACAGAGGTTTGTTGCTATCTTAATACCCTCCCTTATTTTTGCCCACTTTGCCTCGACTCCACCCTGCTCCCCTATCCCTGCTAGGGCATCCCTGAGGCATTCTCCCATTTTCTTAATATTGGCCCTCCTGAAGTCCAGGACCCTTGTTTTAGTGTGGTTTGATTCTGGTCCAGTTCTTACATTGAAACACACCATACGATGATCACTGGTCCTCAGGTGACTACCCACCGTAATATCAGCAACACTGTCCCCGCTTGTCAGTACCAGGTCCGCTATTGCCTCTCCATGAGTGGGTTCCTTAACTAATTGCCTGAGGATCAACTCCTGCAGGGAGTCCAGGATATCTCTACTTTTAGCTGTTGCCACAGCTGGGAGGCTCCAATCCACATCCGGTAGATTGAAGTCCCCCACCAGCAATACCTCCCCCTTGCTTGCCATCCTTTGGATTGCTTCCAACATATCTTTATCCACCTCTACCCCCTGTGCAGGAGGTCTGTAGATCACTCCTGTGCAAATAGCGTCCCCCTTCTGTGTCTCCAGAGTTACCCACAGTACCTCTGCATCTCCCTGCTCCCCCTGTATTTCCATAGATTTTCCTTCACATAAAGAGCCACTCCTCCCTCTTTTTACCTATCCTGTCCCTTTTGAATAGAGTATAACCTGGTATGGCTAAATCCCAGTCCTGGTTTTCACTGCTCCAGGACTCGATAACTGCAACTATGTCCAGTTGTGCTTCTAGTTTGGTGGCCTCTAGGTCTGTAATCTTATTGCCCAGACTTTAAGCATTTGGACATATGGCTCTCCAGATTGTACTGCCACCACCCTCCCCATTTTACCCATTTGTTGTCCCTTATCGCCTCCACTATTTTTCTTACTATATTCCTTTTCTTTTACTCCCTGAATTCTTATATTAATAGTTTCCTTTTGGGATTTGGGATTAACCAGGTAACTCCACCTCGTGAGGCAAAATGTGGGGTTTAAGCCAGGTCTCAGAGATGGCAAGCACATCGGGGAATATAGGTCCACCCAGCCTTCTAAATCTTGAATCTTGGGCCTAAGGCTACTAATATTCATATGAGCTAGCTTTTGTCCCTTAGCTTTGCTCCAGTATACCTCAGACGGAGAACATATTTTATAGTTGGGAGGGATAGGCCCAGGGTTTAATTTAATGTCTCAAGATAAAGTATCAAAAGAGAGGACAAGGCCCATGAGGGAGGATAGGAAGTTTCTAACAGAATTGCCTTCCTGATCCTTGCAGGTAGGAAAATAATTTATAGCTGTTGCTTTTTTGGTAGAGCTCAAGGAGTATTAGCAGGAATGGGTTATCAACATTTGTCATGTACTTGGGGGAAATAGGTTAGGAGAGGTGAAGAGGGGTGTCCATATTGAAATGATCATGGGGAGATAATGGGGGCTAAATTAACCTGGTCAACAACAAGGACAGCAATCACATAGAGGGCTACAGCACCTAACCCTTTTAAGGCCATTGTAGGAGTGGCAGGGGCCACCTGAGGTGGAGCCGGGGGAAGGGTACATGCACTAGGTGCACACATTAATTAGGGTAGAAGATTCAGTTACCTGAAGATATTCTACATATTGGGAAAGACAGAAGATCAACCAGGAAGGGAGGAGGGCACACATTTTTAAACCAATAATTACTGACAGCTTGCAGTGTGAACAGAGAGGCCAAATGGGCACCAATGGGTTATAACAGCAGAAGACTAATCATACTAATAATTACAGAACATTTGTAGTGTGAACAACGAGGCCAGTAAACACCAGTAGGTTATGTCATCTGGAGACTAAATACGGTTAACTTAGTACTAGAGTACATAGGAGAGGGCATACCTTCATTCAGTGTTAATGAACATAGGGACCATGTTAATAAACAACAGCGGCAAGACAAGATATCTAGCACATGTTACAGAAATCGGAGGTGGAATAGGGTTACAGGGAAGGGGTACTCAGATTTAAGTAACAGTAATAAGGTTTAAGTTACATAAAGACAAGCAGTTAAAAATGCCTTAGGTATTGGCTGCAGCAATATGCGGGCAGTGGGTATGGTTCAACTCACCTGTTAACCAGAATTATAGATTCAGTACTTACAAAGTTGAGAGGGTGCACCCTCAATCAGCTGGCATACCATGAGGCACTACTGAGCAGCATGACCAGCCCAGGTAGCCTCCTATGGCTGATCCCAGGTAGACTCCCGATGTCCTTTGTGTAGGCCCTTCACATGAGGGATGCAAGCAGGAGGGCCACTTGGGCCACTTGGGGTGTTCGACTTAAATTAGGATGAGGATGAGTGACCTGAGCTTCCTGAGAGCCTTGCCCTCTGTCCCAAGCTGGATCCCGGTTGGCAGCGCACAGCACTCTGGCCTGGGGATGAGAGGGTTAGTGTCTGGGGATCCCTTGGTGTGGTGATTGTTGGCGGAGCAGCAGAAGTGTAGCAGGTGGCTGCTTTCTTGACTTTTTGTTGTGTGGCACTGTTGTGAGCCGTGGATTGGCTCCTGTAATTCTAATGACTTAAAAGGAGCAAAGGGAAAGCCATTTGTTATCACATCTGTTTCTGCTTGTGACAAATGATTATTGCTCAAACCAAAAATCACCATAGGGCTTTCTTCTTCACCTTAGAGTTTGGTTCTGCCAGTTCTTGTTGTGCCTTCTACCTCTACTGCTTTGTCCAAATCCTTTGCCTTACTGTGGGTGACATCTGATGCTGCAGTTGGCCTCCTTTTCCATGCCCTTGCTTCACTGGCCTTGTGGGCATCCCTGGTCTAAATATTGGTCTTCTGGGTCCATGACTTGGTGTCATAAGCTATCGGACTCACAACAATAGTTCCTATTTACAAATCTTTTAAATGTATAGATCTTGTTATAATAACTGGTGTCCCCAGATATCAACACATTTTTGAGATCTGTAAAAAGTCATATCAACCTGCAAGTTGATATGACAAAGTCATATCAACCTGTGAGTTGATATGGCTTTTACTGTCTCACGCCAGGTTGTGTGTACCACGCTAAGGTACTTACTGACTCGGAAAATTTAACCGTTTGAAAGATTTTTTTTAAACTTTAAACAATGGAGAAGCCATTGAACCTTCACCTTGTCGTCATAACAACCAACATGCCATGGAGCCCATACAGAGGTTGAATCAGCAATGCAGGAAGCAGTTAATACTCAGACTCTGAGCTTTGTTTACTTAGCACCAGTTTTTATAAAAAATAATACATATGAAGGTGTGTGATCTGGAGTTTTTTACACACCCTCGGTGTGTGACAATATATAAACCTCTTGAGCTTCACTTTCAAGGTTTATATATTATCACACACCTTGGGTGTGTAGAAAAACTGCATATCACACACCTACATATGCATTATTCTCTATATTTCTATAGTCAGTGGTGTCTTGGTAGAATTTTTTGAATTCTGCTGTTTGAGGTCTTGCTCAAAATCTGTTAGAATTTTCTTAGCTGATTCTAGTAACTCATTAAATTCCCCAAAGCCCATTTCAGCCTTTAAATTTTCCTCCTCTGTTTGGAGTTTCCCCGCTAATCTATTTCACCCATCTATTATCGCCTTTATAAGGGCCAGCATGAAACCCACACTGCACTTATTGCTGTTTCCATTCCACTTTTTTTGTAATGCCAGAGAATAAATACCTATTTTTAGTTTTATGAGGACTCATAAGCCCCTGGGTATGAGATTACATTCAAGATATTGTGCCAATGTGAGGCTGTGTCCTTCCAAACTTGTGTCTTTATTTTTAAAATTCTTTAGTTTGGTCATTAGATTTTTTCCGACTCACCCACAGCAGATGAAAAGTTCCTTGTTCCTTTCGTCTGTTGGCTGAGTCTGTCCCTTTACATCTGTGAACAACTTGTAAAACTGAAATCGTTCTCAGCACTCTCACCTACAGTATTTCCAAAAAGCTGCTTATGTTGCTAAATGGTATGGTGACAGCTCTATATATTATTTTCTTACCACTCTTACTGTTCAGGTATGAACTTGGGTCCTAGTAGACTATAATACAAAGCCCCTTAGTGCCGTAAACCACTTAAGTCCCCTTATTTGCTAAACATTAGACTTGTTTGGATAATCCAAAATTCCAGCAGATAATTTCAGATATAGCGTTAAGATGGATAATGCGGGTTTCACTTTCAGTGCTGGCTGGATTGGATAATTATTATCCAGTTCAATTATCTGATTATCCAACAGTCAACATGATTGAAATGCAGCACTAGAAGTGAAAGTAGAGGAGGAGGAGTTACTTCTTGAGTGTTCTTGTGCTTGGACATCACAGTTTTCATCTGACTGCACACTGAATAATATGCATCTCTCTTGACTAGACTTCTCCTGGTGGAAGAAAACTAGTTTTTCTATTGCTTGTCACCAGTTTTTGATTGGTGTGGTGGTTTACAGAGTATATATATATATATATATATATATATATATATATACCGACAGAGCATTTATATATATATATATATATATATATATAAATGCTGTGTTGGTGTGGTGCGTTGAGCAGGCCTGCTATGCTGCCTCAGTTAACAGTAGGGCTCCTGCTTGTAAGATAATATTGTTGTTGTTGTACTCTCCCTTTTGTGTACATTTATCTTCTAGAACTTATACATAATAATATAAATATTTTTATCTCTCTCTCTCTCTAAATATTATAGAGTTGCCGACACGGCCATATAGTTAGGGTTGAATGGGCACTTTTATGTTATCTTGAAATTTTACACTTTAATAACTTTGCAACTGTTTAACCAATTTGCATGAAAGTTTGCATGCACCGTCATGGTCCCAAGTTGTCTAGATGTGGCAAATGTCATTCTGTTCGGATCCATGGGTACGGAGAAAGGGAGTGTAAAAAGTGTGTAATTTACTGTGTTTTGACAGTTTTTTTGTCACTGTGCAGCGCAGAAATTGTTTGGAATTTTGGTCTGAAATTTTCAGGGTAGAAAGGGATTGCCTCACAGATGTGCTTTTTGCTAATCTGGTGAGCAATATTAATCCATTGCAAAGTTATTACATTTTGAAGTTCCCATTATTTTCAGTGGGAATTTCACTCTCAGTAAGATGTCCCACTCAAAAAACGATCCTTTTTCACAAATGAGTAATCCTTTCTCACAAATGGGTCATTCTGTGTCACAAATGGGAATCTGTTTTTCCTGCCACCGCCATTTTGATTTTCAGTTAGTGAGGGAAACAAAGTTAAATAACTGAAAAAAAATGATGTGTTTAGTAGAAACCAATACGTGTTCTGCTAACTGGGACCCATTTCAGCCAATCTTGATGTTAGTTTTGGGAAGAATTTGTTGAAAATGTGTTTTTTCAACACTTTGAAATCCTCTTCTGTCTCTTTTTTCATGCTCAGGAATCCTTTTTCACAAACTGCGAAAAAAAAACCCACACAAAATGACACTGTTTTACAAATTTGTGAAACAATAATTCCTTTCTTGCTAATATGCAAAAAAAGAGTGCACACAAGTATTTTAACAAAGCTGTTTTTTTGTCACTCCACAGTGAAGAAAATATTTGGAATTTTGGTCTGAAGTTTTCAAGGTATAAAGAGCTTACACCACAGATGTGCCTTTTGCTGGTTTGGTGAAAATATATTAATTTGTACTGGAGTTATATGATTTTGAAATTTTGCTTTGTTTCCCATAGGGTAATATTGTAATGTGAGGCGTTTCTTTAGCACTGCACACCACAGAAAAACTTTGCAATTTGCTCTGATGTTTCCAGGGTATAAAGGGCTTGCCTAACAGATGTGCCTTTTTCTAGTTTGGTGGAAAAATATTAATGCGGTCTGGAGTTATAAGGTTTTGAAACTTAGGGTTCTGAGCATGCTCAGTATGCACTTTTGGATACATGTGCTTTGTCCTACTGAGGTTTTAGGTGTAGTGTTGCACCTACTTATACCAGGTTCAGGAGGTGGGGTTCTAAGAATGGTATGCTGACAATTTTGTGACTATTTGTGCTTCCATAACAACATACATGTGGATGGATGAGAGTACAGGGCTCTCCCATGTGTGAATAAGGATTCAATTATGGAGGGATTAGTGCGCTGGGCCCTCTGCACTCCTACACATAAATAAGGATTCATGGGCTATGCACTCCCACAGGAAATAAGGATACCATTATACTGTCTCAGAAAGTAAGGAAATTCATTGCACAAAAAATTGTTGTTGCACTAATTAGGGTGAAAGTGACAAAAGTAGGGAAATGTGGCATTATAGTTTCCAACCCTAACATCCCACCCCCACCCTGCAGGCAACAGCAGGTAAAGGGGTGTTTTGTGGTTGTCATCCCTAATGCTCACCCTACTTCAAGGCCATCAGCAGGCATATGCTCAATACATCCAAGCATACAGAAAAAAAGAAGAGGGGGCAACAAAAATAGCTGCCAGTTTACATTTGTGCATTTGACTCTTTATTTTTTTAAACAATAAGTTGTTTCAGCCAGAGACACGTCCTAGACTCCCATGTTGGGGGGGACACGCAGTCAAGTCAACACTGGGAGGGAGTCGGGAATCGGGATGTCTGTATTTGCCCTGCATCGTGTGTCATCATTATGTCCCTGTTGCTTTCCTTTTCCAGCAAACCCAATCAGCACACCACTTATGCCAATTTTGTATATGGCGGTATTGGGACTCAGCACGTGAAATGTCCTGTGGTTGTCTCTTCTTGTCTCTCAGCAGTAGCAGGGGTATGATACACTAAGTACTGTACTCGGAGTTGGTGCTGGTAGCGGTGAACGCAGAATGTAAATCATCATGTCAGGTGACTGGCTGGCTGAGAGACTTAGTTCAAACTACTAGAACATGAATTTATTTACTCAGTCGATCAGTATTTTTTCAGTTTGTGAAAAGTTAATTCACCAGATGGAGCAGTGGTCATGGTCCATCCGATCAAGGAAACAGGCGTGGGACTGGTACAGCAGTAAGCCTCTTTGCGGTGAGTGTATTTATTAATTTTTTTTATTGCTCTTTTCTTATTTGTGTAACTGGGCAACAGAGTTTCAGCAATGACCCCCTTTGCAGCAAGAGTGATGTCCAAGTCCATCCAGTTCTGCAACCAGCCCCCCCCCTCCAGCAAACACCTAGGTGGCACGCTGGGAGCCCACCCCAGTGTGCCAGCAGCATTCGTTTTTTGTTCCTTGCCCCACCCACCAACCCGCGCCCACCCTCTGCACTCTCACCTCCGCACACACATACCCTCACCTAGGTGGCACGTTGGAAGCCCACCTCAGTATACCAAAGCGTTGGTTTCCTTTTTTTGTTTATTCCTGTAAAACAAGAAAATGGTCCCTCTGTGAGTCCTTGCCCCCCCGCCAACCTGTGCCCACCCTCTGCTCACCCACCTCCCCACAACCCCCCTCACCCCATACTTACCTCTGGAGCTCGGCGCAATGATCTTGGGTGGACCGGGAACATGTCTGCACTCTTCAAAGCCAACCGCGAACTGAAGGAATGCCGGTAAGCTGAATAATGGCATAAATAGGGTTTTTTTTCAACTTTGGTGCATATCTTGGCCATTTGGGGGAATTTTGGCATCAAATTTTCAACATGGGGTTATTGGGACCCCTCCTCATGAATTCAGTCACTGTCATTGCGTTATTCTGTCCTGAAAGGTGATTTTGTGGTCACTGAGTGGAATCACCTTGTGGGACTGATTAACGAAATGACAGTGGTGGTGTTTATAAGTGGGCTCTCAAAAAGCCTATGTTGCAAATTTGGTGAAAAATTTCCCCAAAAAATCACTGTTTTGTGAGCGTGCGTTGTGCAGTTTTCACGCACACTCGTAAGTTCGCGAATTTGTAATATTTTCACTCCAGATTTTCAACATAGGCATATTTCCACACCTTCTTATGAACAGTGCAGCTGTCATTTTTCACATACTGCCCAAAATGTGTTTTCGTGCTTCCAGCGCAAAACAACGCGGTCACTGTTGGAAATCAGTGTTCGGTGCACAGTAAGAAAATCATAGTGTCAGTGTTCATGACCAGAGGTGACAAAATGCCTATGTTGAAAATTTGGTGAAATAATTCCACTGAATGACTGTGTTACAAGCACGGGTTGTGCAGTTTCCACACAGGCTCGTACCCTTGAGCACGCCCAGGGTGTTAGGGTTCCTAAGACAGACACTTAAGTATGAGGGTGAAATATTGATCAGATGCAAGAGGAGTTGCAGAGAGGTACTCTGTTGGGATATGGATGCTACAGGGACATGGATACAACTGGGGGCCTGCATAAATGCCAATGCAAATACCTGCAAGCCAATGTTCGACATTGACAAATGCTTGTTTTAATATGCATTTGTAATTTCAAACTTCTTGTACAGTTGGTTTTTCCATCATTGATATTGTTACAATATTTTGTTTCACTCAGGATATGAAACCGGCTGTCTCAGGGAGCGCTGCACTCTTTATGTGGGCTAGCTGTGTGGTGCTGTGAACGAATACAGGGGTCAAGCTGTCATTTTATTATGCAGACCCACTATTTCTGATACTAATACAGTGTCAATGTGTGTTCCAGTTCAGAAGTGGTTGACTGCATCATGAGAAAAGAAAAATAAATTCCAGCACTACTAGACCAGTAACTGGGAAAGGGCACTGACACATACAGGTTCATAATTACAATAGGAGATGACAGAGCCCTAACATATGACACAGACCTAAAGGATACATTCTCCCAGCCGTTGTCTTAGTAAATCAAGTTCACTTACAGAACCTGCCAGTCCTGTATTCTGCACACATATTTTGTATATATTAATTTATTTCCTAAATTTATATCTTTACTTATTTGAGTAAATTGCCACAGTTTCAGCAGTGAGCGCCATCGCAATGACTGATGTTCAGTTACTGACATATTCTATAAGCTTCTGCAATCTGTATGACAGTCACAGTAAGGTACTGTTACTCTGAAAAGGGAGATCAGTGCTCCTTCAATAAGATGGAGATATGTCTCAGGGAGGCCATAGTTGTGAACATAAAGGGATAAGACTTTCTTTAGACACATTAGTGAGTGGAGAAAAAGTGTGGGGAGGATTGTAAGGCTGAAGGTTCTTGGGGATTGGAAGGAAAAGCAGGATAAAGCACCAATGCTGAATCAAAAAGTGTAAGGTAATGCACCAGGGACACAGGAACTCATGGGAGTGCTGCAGGATGGGGGGGGGGAGTTGCTGATGGTCACCAATGAAGAAAGGGATATGGGGATCATCATTCCTGGCCATGAAAAGGTGTCTAAGCAGAGCATAAAGGCTGCAGAAAAGGCCAGTGGCATGCTTTGTTGCATAGGTATGGGTGTCACTAACCAAAGAAGGGAGCAGGTGATTCCACTGTATAAAACACTGGTGAGGCCTCACCTAGAAAAGGAGACTAGGGTTGTTTAAAGGAAAAACCCTGAACCTTGCAAAGAAGCAGCAAAACAAAGGCGTCCACAGCTGTGCTTTAGTTCTGCAATTTTAGCCGCCATTCCTGACTTTACTTGTGCTTCCTGAGGACTCTCTACCCTACCTGCTGGATAAGAAGGGCAAAGGGAGCTCCCTCATGGATGCTGACACCACAGGAATGAATTTTGGCATACAGTTGACAACAACTAAATTATTTTAAAATAAAAGAAATACCAAAAGGATTCAGTTTGAAATAAAACAAAGGGTTGCATGACTGCAAACACTCCTAAGGCTACTCTCATTGCATGAGGATTCTCTGCCATATAACCCAGACGCAGAGGGCAAAGAGAGCTTTCTTTTACATTCCGTACCCTCAGAGAAGCCTTCTGCTATACAGCTACTGTAAGAGTGCACCTCTGGTGGGTCATGAATGTTAGACAGCCTAACCAAGAACTTTTATATTTTGTATTTTAGGATAAGGGCTTTAGTCAGGTGACCACACCTAGAGGGTATATAGGCTCCCTGCACAGATCTTCGGGCAGATCATCCTTGGTTGGAGAGAAGGAGGGTCTACAGTGCAGGTAGACTAGTATTACAGAAGGTTAAGACTGTAGCAATTCTACATATCCTGGATGGTACCAGGTCATAATGTCGCATGCGTAATAGTGTACAACATTATGGCTAAGCCGGTACAGTGCTGCACTAGTGAGCGAATGGTGCAATACTGTGTATATTGCTGTACACGGTATTGCACAATTGTCACTCTTTCAGGCAGAGGATAAGACCTCTGCTGGGAGTAGGTTCTGCCGACCAACTGCTGTGGCTAAATGGGCTGAGCCACAGCAGCAGGGAACCCAGGCAGTGTTTCTGGGAACAGGTTTGATTCCCGATCCCAGAAACTTTTACTTTTTCAAACTTTGTGCACTCCCTGACATGACCCCCCAGACCTGAGACTCTATTTGGTGTTAAAATATTAAGAAACACATTTTTGGTACATGCCAATTGGGAAGGGAGGCACCCGATTTAAAAGTTGTAGCTCGGATATAAAGAGTTTGACCCAGCTGCTACTTGGAGCAGTGTTAGAAGAGAAGTGGTCAGTGGGAGCCACTGCTGATGGTGGCAGATAAGGAGACAAGGAGTGGCAGGAGCTGGTGAGCAGAAGAAGGCATCGGCCTCAAGGGGGAGGAACACCACACAGGAGAGGATCAAGAAGGAGCTGGTCACTTCCTGGATTACTCAGGCTGGGTGTAGACGGTGAGTCTGTTGATATATTGGTTACATGCGGGGGTATTTAGTCTGGTTAAAAACTCACACATAGTGCTGCTAGTTTTGTAGTTGGATGTAGTGGCCTGGTTAAAAAATTATGGCTGGTACTGTTTTATTGTAGTTAGAAGTAGTGGCCTGGTTATAAACTAATAGAGTGCACTGTGGTTTGCAATTAGTTTTAGCATCATAAGCTGCATTGGAGGGAAGTGTATGGTCAGTACAGTATCATGGTTAGAGTGTTTATACATCTCTGCAAGTGGAGTTGGTATTGTACAGTAAGTGTTAAGTAGTAATTTGAAAGGACAGAAACTTATAGATAGTACTGTACTTGTATTTAGTACCACTATCATGGGTAGGGTAGTGGGGTCTAATGGATGTGAGGCAGCAGTCTGGATGAACATATTGTGGGGGTTGGGGAGGCATCTTATTACTCACACTCCTGGCATTTACTAGTACCACCCTCCGACCCTTGTCCCTACCCCTTTTCCCTTATCCATCCCAGACCTTACATATAACCACCCACCAGCCTCCCCTAAGGCTCCGTTCAGCCCCCTTTTGTGGGATCGAAGGCTAGTCCCACCCTTGATAGATATGGCAGGATCAGACCCACAGCACTCCCATCCCCCCTTCACAGGGTAGCATGGGGTATGGGAACCAGGGTGACTGAATCCAAAGGGGTGGATTTAAAAGGATTGGGGAAATTTTGGACAGGAATTTTGTGTGAATTCGAGCAAGCATAGATGCTAGGCAAAAAATTTGCTGGTCAGGCCACACTTGGAATACTGCATGCAGTGCTGTCGCCTATTCCTGAAGAATGATAGATTGTTGGAGAGGGTGCAGTGTAAGGCAACAAAGATTATCCAGGGATTGGGGGAAATGTCCTAAGAGGATAGGCTGGGCAAGCTGAACATGTACTCCCTGGAGGAGAGGAGGGATACAGGATATATGATTGAAACCTTTAAATACTCTGGCAGGGTGTTCCACTTGTCCACCAACCATTCCATGAAGAAATTCTTCTTCACATTTCCTCTGAATTACCCTCTCTCCAACTTCATCCTATACCCTCTCTGTCCTGGAATGTCTTTTTCACTGGAAAATAGTGTATTCCTGCACCCTGTTCCTCCCTGTAAGGTACTTATATGTCTCTATCATATCCCCTCTATCCCTCCTCTCCTCCAGGGAGTACATATTCAAATCCTCCCTACAATGTACACCATTTCCCAAAGGGGCTCCTGGTTGCAGCCTCCCCCTATACATTTCCCAACCCTTCCTGTACTCCTCAACAGTAATAGCGGCCACCAACTCCCTAGGCAGCACATTTCATGGATACACCGCCCTCTCAGTGAAGTAGCACCTCATTGTCTCCCCCCTCAGCCTCCTCTCAACCAACTTCATTGAGTGTCCCCTGGTGGCCCCGGCTCCCTCAACTGAAAGACCCCCTCAAGGCATACTGGTCACTCTCATCTCTACCCTCTCCAGTAATGCAATGTCACTCTTTAGGTAGAAATGCCAAAACTGCACACAGTATTCAAGGTGTGGTCTAACCAGGTAATTTTACATTGGAAGGAGCACCTCATGACTCCTTGAGGTTATCCCCCGGCTGTGCACCCCAGCATTGCATTTGCTTGTGCTGCCACCCTTCTACACTGCTCTGAGTTATTCATTTTGGCATCCACCACCACCCTGAGGTCTGTCTCCCAACTACATACTTGCAATATCTCTCCCCCCAAGGTGTATACATGAGTCAGATTTTTGGCCCTGGCCCTGGGTGCAGAACACTGCATTTCCCAGCATTAAACTTTTGTTTCCAGGCTCATGACCTTCTCCCTAGATTCTCCAGGTCTTCCCAGAGATCCATCTTTCCATCTTCCCCATCCACCACCTCCCACAGCGTAGAGTCATCTGCAAATAGGCTCATCCTGCTCCTGATACTACTTCTGATGTCAGAGATGTAGGCGTTAAACAGGAGTGGGCTCAGCACCAACCCCTTTGGGACCCCGCTTGTGGCTAACATGGAGGGTGAGACCTCCCCCCCACCCTCACCCTTTGTACTTGCCCTATTAGCCAGTTTCATATCTACATGACTATCTGGCCCCCCATCCCCATATTCTCCAGCTTCCCAGTAGTCCATGATGTGGCACAGAGTCAAATGCCATGCTGAAGTCCAGAAAGAGGACATCCACTGACCTGCCCTGATCCAGAGCCCTTATCATCCCTTCATATAACTCTACGAGATTGGTCTGACATGATCTGCCTTTAACAAAGCCATGCTGGTGATCATATGGGTTGCACAGTGCCCTCAGAACCCCCTCCATCCTCTCCCTCAGGATAACCTCCATCACTTTGCTGACTACTGAACATCAGGCTAACCGGCCTATAGTTACTTATCTCCTCACATGAGCCACCCTTGTGAATAAGCAGGACATGGGGCATCCTCCAGTCCTGAGGTACCCTCCCTGACTGCATGAAGGAGTTAAAAAGGTCTGCAAGTGGAGCGAGCAGGGTATCTGCCAGTTCCTTAAGCACCCTTACTCATCTTTATTTGTTTGAAATCCTGGATCTATTACTGCTTCATACTTCTTGAACATTAGAAACACCCCTAAGCTGTGTGGCCCTCATGATGCATTAGTCTGCCCTACTCCCACAGAATAATGACTGTCTAGACTGTGTTTGGGTGTTCTTAGGTCCAGGAAAGATATAGTGAGAGAGGGATCTGATCATGGAATGTACTGTAACATACATGATTTTGTGTGGTAAAACAAATATGATGGGCGACCAGTTTTTTACATTTTATGAGAAAAACTATTGGAATAAAACAACAAACTGTATCAAACAGCCTGATCAGAATGTGAGCAACCATAAAAAGTATTTTTTAGCCTAACTGTGAAGTCTAGGGTATAGACAATGTTCCTCTAGTATTTAAAACCTATAGTATGATCAGACAGTTACCCTGAGCCATAGAGGAAATAAATACTTCATGACACTTTATGCAGAGTTATGCAGAGCAGGGCCTAATCCTGATGGGTAGCACTGTAAGGACCTTCTTTTGCCACCAGTCAAATTCCTTTATGAATCCTGAAAACAAAAGCACAAAGATTTTTGGTTATTAATATAATTTGGATATCGAAAATAGGGTGGATTCACCTAGTGGGGTGCAAGCCATGAGGCGGGACCTGGAGAGGCTGGAGAGGTGGTCAGACACCTGGAAATTGAAGTTTAATGCACAAAAGTGCTCGGTGATGCACCTGGGGAGGAGAAATAGGAGGGAACCTTACTCCCTTGGGGGAGTGGTGATTAAGGAGAAGGAATCAGAAAGGGATCTGGGGAGTATGGTAGCACGAGACCTCAAGGTGGGCAGCCAGTGTAGCAGGGCAGTGGGAAAGGCAAATGGAATGTTGACCTGCATTGCAGAGGGTTTTAATAGCAGAAAGAGGAAGGTGCTAATGCCATTATACAGAACCATGGTCAGGCCGTATCTGGAGTATGGGGTGCAGTTCTGGAGGCCTCACTTATGCAGAGGTGTTGAGCTGATGGAGAGGGTACAGAGAAGGGGAAACCAAAATGGTATGAGGGATGCAGTATGTACCCTATGAGGAAAGATTGAGAAGGCTAAATTTGTACCCACTGGAGACTAGGATGGAGAGGGGGGGACATGACTGAGACCTTTAAATATCTGAAGGGAATAAACAAGGTGGAGGGTGACAGTTTGTTCAAATTGAAGAAGGGAGCAAACACGAGGGGACATAGCCTCAGACTGGAAAGTGGGCAATACAGTGGTAATGTCAGGGGGCAGTTTTTCACAGAGAGGGTGGTGGAAGCCTGGAACAAGCTGCTGGAGGAAGTGGTGGCAGCTGAAATGGTGGAGGGGTTCAAGAGGGCTTGGGATGGATTTAAGGGGTTGAGAAAGGAGGGTGGAAACATAACTGATGGGGGGGTAGGGTGTTGGGCAGACTAGATGGGCTGAGGGTCCTTTCTCTGACGTCACATTTCTGTGTATTCTGTGTATTAATGGGTACTGTATAATTCATTAGGGTTCTGCTTGGTGTATATATATTTATATATAAAATGGGCAATGAAATCCCAGTGGCATGCTTGGCTGGGACTTGGTTCTAGCCATGGTAGGTAAAGAGCACTCCCCTTAACTAAAAACCAGTCCCTGCCAACCATGGGAACTCACAGAATTCACATGGCCCTTACTTCCTAAATTATATCACAAACATGGCTGCAACATTTACTCATATTTAAAAGAACTTCAAATAGTCCCCAATAAAAAAATAAACATTTTAAATAAAATAAAGTAAGCAAATAATTAGATATGGTGTATGATGGATACAAATTTGAAAAATCAAGTAGTTTACATAGTTTTCATTGCTGGTGTTCCTTTGATGACCATGAATAATTCCCTTCCAGTCCACAACAGTATGATTCAGAACTTCCTAACCCTGACATGGCAACAGATTTAACCGATGTTTGGCTTCACTCGAGGCATGTATGAGTGTCTGTGTGTGTGTATGCTAGTGGAACTCTGAAGAACATGGAGAATTTTAGCTGCTTGTGATTCTTGCCATTTTTAAACAATTGGACTCCCCCCCCAACATGACTTAGATTACACAAAGTGTGTAAAATACAATATATGCAAAAAAAATGATACCACATAGTTGGAATATTCTTTATTTCATGAGAGTCTGTCTGTCTTTGTGAAGTTTACAATCTTCCAAGCAGCATTTCTGAGCAACTGTTGTTCTTTGCTCACTTTACTGCAATATATTCTGCTCTCTGCCTGACTTTCTGGCCCGAATCTGGTCTTCAGTTTTCTCTTCTCTCTTCTTAGTACTACTCTTGCTCTGCCTAGTGGTACTCTTGGCTGTGTATCCCTACCAAAGCAAAACAAACAAAAAAAAAACAACATAAATATTCTTGTTTTTTAATACAACATTTTGTGTGTCTTTGTGTTCCCAGGCCTTGTGTGTATATGTGTGTGTGTGTGTGGGGGGGGGGCTAAGAAACCCAAACTGCACTGTTCCTGATCTGGTTAGAAGTGACTTATAAGCCAGAATAGAGTTCAAAAGCAAGTTACATGAATTGAATCTCGTATTTCTTGTATTTTGGTGATTTGGGAAAACTTGTCTGGTTGCTTGGCTATCTATTTTATGAAACAGCATGACAATAGTGATCCTCATCTGGCAGTTTTAAAAACACTAGTACCTAACGGAATGGAAATCCTCTAAAGGACACTGTTATATTTGTAGCCCATTTTTAAAGTTTTTTTATGAAATTGCTTGTAGTTTGACCAAGCACCGCTAGCACTACAAAAACAATGTATCCAGGGCATCAGTATGCCTACATTCATGCCATGGATTTAGGCAAAGATACTCCCCTTCAAAAATTAGCGTCATCAAATAATGCAAATACCAGGATTCACTGCTTCATCTTTTATACACAAAATTGGTTGCAGCATTCATTTTGTATGTTCTATGCAATTTTTCACATAGACTTTAAAAATGGGCACAAAAAATGAGTGTTTCCTTAACTTTCAATCTGTGTTGGAAAGCGCAGGTTATTCTGTATATTCATCCTAGACTGCAACTTTTTGTGGTGCAGATAGCAGGTGATAGTGTATGAAGGTGCAGACAGCAAGTAAGTGACAGCGCATTAAGGTGCAGAAACAGCAAGAACAGAATTTTTTTTCAGACTAATTACTTCATAGTAACACAATGGAGAGTAGAGGTGTCACGCGTAAACAGATGTTCGGTGCACAGCTCAGAAAGATCAAGAGAGCTCAAGTGGAGGAGATGCAGAAGATGTCCAAAGTCATGTTAGGTTACTTAGAGTGAGTTCCTTTTTTGATATAGTAAATGTTTTTCATACTAACATACACGATGTTGTGGAGACATTATTTATTTTTTATACTTCTCATAGGAGAGATAATGTGGACAAAGAAGCAGAGACAGCAACACCATTTGAAGCATCTAGGCAAGCTATGGAGATCCACGACATTGTGAGAAAGGATGTGGCAACACAGGCAATAGAGGTTGTCAGTGCGGAGATGGATAGGCTGAATGTAGATGCCATTCTTGATGTACATATGGATATTCCATATGCTTTGGAGACAGAAATGAGAGAGGATTCAGCAGAACATGAAGAGATCCCAGTTTCTGAGATCATCATTGCTAATGGCGAGTAGCAAGCAGGATGTTGCAACACAGATGCAGACAAGCAATGTAGCTGTGTTGACGCAGACAAACATGGAGGATGTGGCGGTGCAGTCCAGCAGCCAGGATGATGTGGCAGACACCAGACCTGATAGAAAAGAGCTATGTTTACTGGATGACACAGACATCGGCCTTTACAATCACCATTGCTTCACTGACAAGGAAAAGAAGGACATACTTTCCAAACAATAGACACCACCACATGGATTTGCATTTCCAAAAAGAAATATGCTAGCTGGAAGAAGGCTGGTGGCATACCAGTTCAGTTCAAAGCAAATGACTGACTACAAATTTGCAAGATATCCTAAAAGTATGTATGGTGTGTTCTGTGGACCTTGCTTCATATTCAACGCTTCAAACAAGTCCTCTATATTGGTGTCTGCTCCCCTGACTGATTGGTCCAACTGCCATAAAATTCTTAAGAGACATGCTAATTCAAAGGAACATATTGATGCTGTGACCAAAGGAGAAGCTTTCATTGGGATTTGCGAAGGTAAGGTGAAGACGACATATCAGGCACTGTGTGACCCAGAGAGAAAGGTACGAGATCGAGCACGCCAAGCCATGAAACAAATTATTACTGTTATCTTGATGTGCAGAAGACAAGACATTGCATTAAGAGGCTGGTCAAGTAGAAAAGCTAATTTTAATGTCATTCTGCAGCACTTTGCAGTGCTTGATCTGTTGCTACAGGAACACCTGAATGAGGCACCAAGAAATGCTCAGTATACATCTGTACAAATTCAGAATTAACTGATCAATCTTATGGAACAGCAGATCCAGTGGAAAATTCTACATCGAGTTAAGAATGCTATATGGTTCAGTCTGATAGCTGACGGAACTACAGATATTTCCACAAAAGAACAGGCATCATTGACTGTGCAGTATGTACATCGTGGAATAGTTGGAGAAGTAGAGATTCATGAAGATTTTGTTGAATTTGTAGAGGCTGCAGATATGACTGACAAAGGACTCACAGAAATGTTTCTACACCATTTGACCGCTCAGGGACTTGACAAATAATTGATGCGAGAACAAGGATATGATCAGGGAAGCAATATGAGTGACCATTTCAGTGGGGTGCAGGCACTCATTTAGGAAGTTGTCCCAGATGCTCTCTACAGTATTTCCAAGGCACACAGCCTAAATGCTGCCATCGTTCATTCCTGTGCTCTGAGACCTGTTGCCAACATGTTTGACACTGCACGGAAAGTGATCACTATTCTGAAAAGTTCAACAAAATGGAAGAACATCTTCCTAGTAGAGCTCAATGAGTTCAGAAACTTACCAAGCTACTATGATTATGATGACGATGATGATAACTTGCAGGACAGAGCTACAACAATTCCTGTGCCAGGAACTACTTAATGGATGAGTCAGGCAGACTCAATGTCATGGCTCAAGAATAAGTTTGTAGTTGCCGCAAGTACCCTGGAGAAGATTGCTGAATCTGATAGTGAAGCACACTGATGCCTGACAGCCATCACCAGATTTGAATTCATTGTGACAGTAGTATCTACTGAATATACATTCTGGCATTCACAAAACCACTACACAAGTACCTATAGAGCATCAACATTGATTTGATTCAGGCAGCAGATGACGCCAGTCTAGTAGTTCATACCTTGACAAGAACAAGGGAAAATGTGGAGTCAGCCTTCCACGGACTATACATGGAGGCTAAATGCCTTGTAGATTCAGTTGGAGTTGAGGAGGCTGTCCCACGAACATGTAGATGCCAGACTCAGCCCAGCAACACTGAGGCTGCAAATCCAGAGGAGCACTTTAGGAGGAATATTTTTGTTCCATTCATAGACCACGTACTATCTGAATTAAAAAGTCGGCTTCTGGACTGTCGTCTCCGTTTTGAGGCTCAGTGCTTAATTCCACATAATCTGCCATCTTTTCTTAGTGAGGAAGAGAACGTGCTGGATATTTATTCAGCATACAAGACTGACATATTCAGTATTGAAAACTTACAGAAAGAAATTGCAAGATGGTGTGAAAAATGGGTGGAGACCCCAGCTGAGAGTTGCCCAGATACAATTTTGGGTGCTCTTCAGCATTTGAATCCCTTGCTGTTCCCAAATGTAAATGCTGTTTTGTCGATCTTGGCAACCATGCCAATCAGTGTTGCCACAGCAGAACGTTCATTTAGTGTTTTAAGAAAACTGAAGACCTGTCTGTGGAACAGCATGGGAGAGAACAGACTTACTGCATTGGCACTACTCACCATTCATGATGACATTCCAGTCGACATAGAGCAGGTTAAATCAGACTTTGACCCATGTGGAGATCACAGACTGTACTTTGTGCAAAGATAGACTCCAAATTTTAATGTCTTTATTTGTTTTCAGCTTTTTAGTACAATGAGGTGGTTAGGTGGTTATGCTATAACCATATCAAAACCTGTGCACCATTTAGTCCACTCCATCACTATCTATGCTCATCTAATGTACTTGAGCAGGATATGCTGTAATAACTCACCACTTAGTCCTTTAGTTTGGCTAGCTTTGGATTACTTGTTGCAAGGGGTTTAGGAGATCACACGCTAACCATGCTAAAACCTAAACACCATTTAGCCTAAATCAAGCTGTTAATGTGCTTGGGAAGAGCTGACTGTGTGTGAGGTGGAGGGGGAGGAAGAAGAGCAGTGTGTGTGGTGTGTATGTAGGGATGTGTGTGTGTGTGCATATGTGTGTGTGTGTTTGTGAGAGCTGACTGTGTGTGTGTGTGTGTGTGTGTGTGTGTGTATGATTGCTGGCTGTGTGTGTAAGTTAGGAGGGGCTAGCTAAGGGTGGGACAACTCAAGTTTGTAAGTTGGTGAACAGTTTCACCACTAATTCTCGATATTTTGTAGCTAATGACATTCTTCTGTGGTCTTCCTTTTTTAAGGTCTCAGACAGCACTTTGTGGGAAGATGGGCAGAAAGCCAGATGACTGGTAACTTCAAAATTTTGTCGATGAACTAAGTTTACAAGTGACAATTGGCCTCCCGGACACCAAATTTGTCCCACCTTGGGTTGGTTGTGTGTGCATGAGTGAGGATGTGTGTGTGTGTGTGTGTGTGTGGTTGGTTTGTGGCTGTGTGTGGGGTCGGGAGTGGAAGGGTAATGTGTATGTGTGTGTTTCCTGGATGTGCATGGTTGTGTGTGAGTATGTGTGTGGTCAGTTAGTGGCTTTGTGTGGGGTGGGGAGTGAACGGGGTGTGTGTGAGTATGTGCTTTAGAGGTCATAATGACCCGATCAGAATGCATGCACGAGTGCTGGTGTGAATGGACCTTTGCGAGGCTGGCTGCCTTGATGTGGTAGAGAGGCTTGTCGCAATGTTTCAAAAACATTGTAACTAAAAGCCAGCCAACTTAATGTGAGATAGGAAAAATATTGTTAATCTCCAAAAAACAGTAGTAATCTGTTACTAATTTTGACTTAATGCATATTTGACTGAGAAGTGGTTTGGGCCATTGCAAGTGTGGTATGATACTGCATATTTCTGTTAATGTTAACATAACAGCAGGGGCTACATTGCCCGCTGGGTGGGGGGGGGAAGTAACATCAGTTTTGAGTACAAGTTTCAGATTCCTGGCTACACCCCTGCCCCATTTCATGAGTAAACAAGCTGAGATGGGTACAGTATATGAGAATAGGGTGGGTGTTAGGGTTGGAAACCCCAAAGCACACCCCACGCCTGTTGCTGCCTGCAGGATGGGGGTGGGGTGTTAGGGTTGGAAACCCTAATGTCATAGTTCCCTACGTTTGTCACTTTAACCCTAACTAGTGCATCAACAAAGTGTTCTGCAATGATATACAATATGGGACAGATATTCAAAAGGGTTGCGCCATGCGCAACAGAGGTGCGTTAGCGCAAGTCCGAAAATGCACCATTGTGCGATATTCAGCGGGAAGCAGCTGCACCGCTCAAGTTGCAATGTGCAAGAGTGCAATGGTAATGAATGCATGCACAACCGTAGGGGGAGGAACCATAAATAAATGGTGCAGTGTGATATTCAACGACATGCACCATGCGCAATAGGGGAGGTAGCGGAAGTTGCACGATAGCAGAAGTGAGCCAAAATAAAAAGGAGCAAGAGAGAGGCACAAGAATGCTACAGGAAGGCCTGAAGTGGGAGCAAGCTGGCAGCAAGAGGAGAGAGAGTATCAGAGAGAGGGACAAAGAAGGAGCAGGACAGGTGTGGGGAGACAGTGACAGTGAGCAGGACAAACAGAGCAGTGCTACAGAGCAGTTAGGGTAGTGGTAGGAGGCAGGACAGCAGAAGGCCGGAGGTGTACCCGGTGCAGGGGGAGCAGCACAGAGGACAGTGGGGGGAGCGGGACAACATCTGCTGGGGGGGAACAACAGCCAGGGACATGGCCAGTGCCACCATACAGATGTAGGCAGTAATGAGGGGTGTGAGAAGGCAGGCAGCAGGGGGGTGCGGCCATGGAAGGGCCCGTTGGCGGTACACCCCCAACAGGTGGTACCGAGCCCACATCACCTTCGAGCAGCATACTGATACACAGATTGTGGGCTGGTACCGCCTGAACGGGGCGATCCTGAGGTGGCTCAGTGTGCTGTGCAGTGATGAGATGCAGGCACCCACACGACAGAGCCATGCTCTGTCAGTGGAGACTAAGGTGACAGCTGTCATGTGGCTGCTTGCCACGGGCACCTTCCAGAGACCAACAGGGGACACAACAGGCATAACCCAGTTGGCCACGTCACGCCTACTCACACAATTCCTCAGCGCACTGCTGCCACATGCTGCGGAGTACATCCATTTCCCCAGCACACAGGCGGAGTGCACAGCACACATACAACAGTTCCACAGGGTAGCACGTATGCCTGGTGTGCTCGGGGCCATTTACTGCACCCATATGGCCATCCGCACACCACCTGGCCCGGATGGCATAGCCTAGAGGAACCGCAAGGGATACTCCAGCATCAACTGCCAGGTGGTATGCGATGCCAGGGAGCACATAACCAATGTCTGTGCCATGCACCCTGGGGGAGAACATGATGCCTTCATCTGGCACCAGTCTGCACAGTCTGCACTATGCCACAGGTTCGAGAGTGGGGACATCCCCACTGGCCATCTAGTGGGTGAGTATGCACAACATGCAGGATGACATGGGCAGCTGTGGGGGGGAGGCATAGTCAGAGGTGCCATGGGTACCGGCCTTGATGGCCCATGGCAGAGCGATGCAGACCACCATACTAATGTACACCCTCTATACACGGGTGACAGTGGATACCCACTCTGTCCCTGGCTGCTCACACCATACTGGTGCCCCTCGACTCCATCGCAGCAACGATACAATGAGGCACATGCCACCACACGTAATATCATCGACCATGTGTTTGGGATGCTGAAGTCACAGTACCGGTGCCTGGACACGTCTGGCGGTGCCCTACAATACAGCTCCTCAAAGGCCTGCGGGCTATTCCTGGCCTGTTGCATCCTGCACAACATGGCCAACGACCGTGGGATAGCCATAGAGGTCGAAGAGGGGGACAGCGATGGGGACGATGAGGACGCCGGTCCAGACGGTAATGTGCAGCCACCCCCTGGATGAAGGGACCCCCGCCTGTTCAGGATGGCTCAGCTGCACTGGGAAACTATCACAGAGGAGCATTTCAGCCAACACAGGTAGGTCACGGGGCCATGTGCAACCGACAATGGCAAGGGCACAACCCACACACAGGCATGGAGAAACCCCAGGGGTGGATGGCAGCAAGTGAATGGGACTGAGCGTGGATCTGCACACGCCATCAGGGATGGGCAGGGCCAAACATGACATGCACACACATGCACATACACAGACACACGCACACCCCCCACTCCCACCCCCACACCACAAGACATGCACAAGGGGTAGAAGGCATGCCGACCACGACTGCAACACCTAGCCACACACAGGCCCACACACGTCAACGCCCAGTGGCCGTTACTGTGCATGTGTCAGATGCTTGGCACCATTGCACAGTGGCGGACAGTGCAATGCAGGCCTCATCATGCACACGCCACAGTGGCCAGCAGCCGGGAGGGTGTGCACATGGACTGTGTGTGTGCAGGGCTGGGTATCTCACCCATGCATCTTATGGTGCACAACACACTGCACAAAGGGCAGCGGCAGACAGTGGCCATGGTGGGAGACAGGTCAGTCATGCGGCACAGTGCCACAGCCACCACGGATGCATGGGCAGCCCCGCCGAGACCTGCCAGTCATGCCAGGCTGACCATTGGCCTCATGGGGTGGTACAGATGTTCCCCCAAGGGTGATGCTGTGGGAACGCGACCGTGTTTGCACAAGGGTCTGCAGCTCACCGAACATGCCTGCGCCTGGCATGCTCGGTATGCCCATAGATGAACCCGGTGTCGACATGGGAGGTGTCGCACGACGCCGGGAATGGGGGGTGGACATGGCACAGCGCGGTGTCTGCGGCACATGGGCAAATAACTGGGTGCCCATTGTGGCCATGACAGCTGTGAATGCATGTACCTGCCTGTCAATGGCAGTGGTCACATCCTCCTGCAGCCGGTCCATCCCTGCCAGGAGCAGACCGGTGTCTCTGCTGTGCTGCTCCTCTGCCTGGTGCAGGACCGCACTGAGTATATCCACTGCCATCACAAGCCGCAACTGCTGATCCACTGAATCCTGGAGTATGCGGGGTGTGCTCATCTAAGAGGTCATCCACCTGATCGGCACGCTGTCCCTCATGATGTTCGTGGCCATGCTGGGTAGCACCCCTTGAAGTCGGGTGCTGCACACCAGAGCCATGCCTGGGCACGTCCACACGTGGTGCACTGACGCCCCCCCCAACACTGTCCCCCCGTCCTCATTTTCCAACTGCTGGCACTGCCCCTCTGGCTGCTAATCACCAGGGCTCGCTGGTGCTGACACATCGGCCGCAACAGCCCCACTGGCCTGGACGCACACCAGTGCTGCCCCACTGGGGCATACAGGCACAGGCTGGGACTGTGATGTCACTCAGGCCTCCATGGTGGCACCACCACACGGCTATGCCCATGCTGTTCCCTGCTGTGGGACCATCCTGCATCCCACATGTATTACTGTCTGGGATGTGTGATCTATCATCATCAGTGCCTGATCCGGCACCAGTCCGTGTCCCAGCATGCTGGAGTCTGTGGCCGCTGTCATGCTGGGACACAGGCAGGGCCTTGTCCGCACCAGCACCACCATCTTCAGTCCGGACAGACAGGCAGGTATGCGGTGGTACTGACCCTTGGACACCTGTGGAGGTGGATGGGCGACCTCCATGTCCAGGGCCTCGCCCATGGTGGACACATCCACCACCGCTGACCCTTGTAGACACTCAGGAGCTGTAAGGGAACACAGTAGCATTAATGTCTCTGCCCTACCCTGTGGCACTCCCCCACCTCCCACACAGTGACAGCACAGGACCTACCATGTAGTGACAGGCTGCCACCCATCTGGAAGCCACCACCTGGAATGCCCTCTATGGCACAACGCCGCATGCTGCCGGCCATCCACTCCTCCTGTGGCGTCAGGTGTGGCACATCCGGCTGCCCACCACCAGTTGCAGCACGTGCTGCCCTGATGGCAGCCACCTTGTTCTTAATTCTCCTCCTGTCCATGCTGACCTTCTTTTTACATTCCTGCACGGACCGCTGGTGGCTGCCATGCTGGTTCACGGCATGCGCAACCTCACCCCATGCTGCAGCATGGGCCTGTGGTGTTCCCCGCTGTCCGCTGGGCAGCGGTTCCCTGTCGAGGTATGCCTCGAACAGGGCATCTGTTTCCGCCCGTGTGAAGTTGGGCCTCCTCTTCCTCCAACATCCCTGTTCCTCCTCTTCCCCATGTTCGGTCATTATCAAGCCTGTGGGAATGACAGGTGTTACCTTTCACTGTGCAGTCCCATGCATCTCCCACACACCACAGTCCACACTTCCAAACAGCATGCAATCCACCACAACAGACTGCAATACCAGACTATGGCCTCTGCAGCCCCATGTCGCATTTATATGGCACAAGTCATGCAAATGAGGTGAGGCTCAAATTTAAGAGGATGCTAATGCAGTAGCTGCGCCATGGAATTGCTGATGAGCTAATTTGCATATGCCGGCTGAATATCACGCTGTTGTGCCTTGCACAATTGTGTTGAGCATGCTCAGGCACAGGCGCAGCTCTGTGACGTACGTAGTAGGCACCACATGGCGCATGCCCGGGGTGCTGACGCCTGCCGTGTTGCTAACGTGCTGAGCATGGGAGGCAGTGCAGGGCATGGCCACCGCTGTGCTAGTGGTGCTAGTGCGCTGTTCACATGTATGGTGCTCTTGCCCTGGAGCGCCGTAGGCACTGTGGTGCCACAGTGCAGTAGGCCACTGCAGGGCATCTCACACAGGCACCCAACAGCACTACACGCAGGGAGTACCAGTCGCACTGTGGTGGTCCATGTGCGAGAGACCCTTGACCCTGTGCCCAACCTTTGCCCCTAGGCACCATGCGTCCACATGTGTGCACCCCTATCGCGCTGTTCAGTGACAGTGCAATGGGGAATGGCAGCGTTGTACCGCGCAGCATCTGCACATGGCAGATGTGCGCTACAGAGCGCCATTTTGACTCCAAACAGATGCAGAGATGATGAGATGGAGGGCTGCTGTGTGGAGCCAGGTGGAGCTGGCCAATTCAGTGGCCATCGTGAAGCCCCATGCTGAGGCCCTGTTCTGCAATGACCCCCTGGACAGGGCCAGAAGGGCCGTCTGGGTGGAGGTGGCAGTGGCACTGGAGGAGGCCACAGGACTCGCCCATACCTCGGAGCAGTGTCACCACTGATACGGGGACCCCCAGCGGAGGGACCCAGACAGGCTTGCCTGCCTGCGGGCACGACCAGGTAGGTGCCCCATCCATACACTGGTTGCATCCGTACGGGTATCATGGTGGGCATGTGTCCACTACACGGGGGGGTGGGCCATCCAGTGTGGGCAGTGGTGGTGGTGGGGGGGTGCGGAATGGCTGTGCTGTGCGGGATCGCACACACCCGGGGGTTGGGGGGGCCTTTGCTACTGGATTGTACTGATGTTCCCATCTCCATGTTTGCAACCTAGGCCCTGAACAGCAGCGCCGAGCCCGCGAAGACTGCCACTGCCGGGAGGATAGGGGAGCTGGGAAACAGCCATGGACTGCCAGTCCCAGTGTCAAACAGTGCCTGGATCAGGCCAATGAGGGTGAGTGCCTTTCTTCCAGGATATTCTGTGCATGCTGTGTTGCAGGGTAGGCGGTGGGGTATGGCCACCATCCATTGACACCACTGCCGTGCATGCCACATGGTACAGTCAGCACTGTCCTGTGGCACTGCATGTGTGGGTATGCATCACTTGTGGTCCATGCGTGCACCGGGTACATGGCTGTGCCACTGCCTTTGCACCGCATAGCCATGTCACTGTACAGCCATGGTGGTGCTGTGCGGGACCTGGGCAGTGGGTATGTACAGCGGTCCACATGGCTGTGTGCGCCTGGTTAGGCAGGTAATGTGGACATGATCACTGTGGGTGGTCGCACACCATCACAGGGGAGTGTCCCACAGCTGTATGCCATGCACAATGGGTGGGCTGCAGGGGGATCGGCATTCACACCTATTGACTCTGCTCCCTTGTCCTAGGTGGAGGGAGGATGGAAAGGGCCATGCAGGAGCTACTCCAGGTTGCACGGGCATCATTGGAGATTGTGCAAAGGTTGGACCAGCACGGTGTCCGGAGGCATCGTAGCAGGAGGCACCACAGGAGTGGGGAGCGGGATGGCCGCTGAGACATCCATGCCTGAGTTCCACCCTACCCCTCTGGACCCACCCTCACACCCCTCCTTCCCTCTCCCATTTGTTCACCCCTGCCCCTTACCCACCCCACCTGGTTTGTGGCCCTCCCCCCCAACTGATGTGTATATATATGTAAATAGTTGTATTGTACCTTTTAATATACATTTGTTTTGTTATGCCTACTGTGGTGGTCTCTGATTTGCAGTGGGCTAAAGGTGCTCAGCTGCAGTGGTGTGCATGGCATCAGGGATGGTGCAGTCATGGGCGTGTGTGTGTCCATAGGGGAAGTGACTATGGTGTGGGAGTAGCTATCAGTCACTGTCTGTGGTTTGTGTGTTGTTCCCTGTGCACTGGATGACTGTGTGCAGTGGTCCACGGTGCATGCACTGTGTCCATGGCGCCCCTGTCAAACCGTCCATGGCTTGTGCAGCTGACACCCTTGCATGTCTGTGATCTGCACGGTCCGCTGGTATGTCAGTGGTGGCTGTCCATGCTGGACAGCCACTGTACCCAACACAATGCCAGGTTGCCTCCTGTCACTGGTGTGGTGCACGTCTACCTCGGGTGGCACTGTGGCCTCTGCTGTTGTTGTCCCACCTCCATGCTGTCGCTTGTGTCTGTTGCATGGGGTGTGCTCCACTGTCTGTCACTTGTGCTCCGGCTGCATGCTGGTGGCATACAGCTTCATGGTGCCTGTGCAGGGTGGCTGGCACACCTGTGCCATGGAGGGGTGCTGGCCGTGTGTACATGGCTGCCGTGGCCACATGCCAGTGGCTTGGTTGACCCGCTACTGTGTCCCTGTGTTGGTGTGCCCTTGGGTATGGTTGGGTGTTTGTCCATGCACTGTGTTGCATCCTGTGTGGCACATGCTTCCATGCAACACTGTAGGTGTCTGCGCTGGCTGTTGTGGCCAGTGCTGGGATGGGGTGTGTCCATGGGAGGGTGTGCAGGGTGCTGTACCACTGGTGGTGGGGTCCGGGGCATGCCCTGTCGCATGTGGGGTACCTCATGTGCCAATGCATGGTCTGTCTCTCAGCTGTACCTTGGGGGAGATGTTCAGGGTGGCACTGTGAATGCAGTTGTTGCATTGCTGTCTGCTGCCACCTGCTGCAGGGTGCTCATGGCGGGGCTGCCTTGCATGGCTCTGTGGTGCACAGGGTTGCATTGTCACAGTGGGTGTGGTGGCATACATGGGGTGTCCTGCACTGTTGGGCGCTACTCCTGGGCAGGGTGCATGGGGATCGTGGTGTAGGGCGTGCTCTGCATTGGTGGGATGGTGTGGCATGGGGTTGCCGGACATCCTTGTGTGCCGATCACAGCTTGCCAGGGGGTGTGCTGGGGCACCATGCCCTGGCTATGGGTTTGTTGCTGGTGTCCATGGGCTGGTGGTTCTTCCAGCTCTCCTCAGGTTGTGCAGTGCATGGGGTGTGGGGGGTGATGTCTTTTCTGCTGTGTGCACCTCTGGCCATCTCTACCATGAGTGGTGGGCCCCTGCATCCTGTCCCTGTGCATCCCTGGTTGTGCTGATGCGCTGCTACCCTGCTCCACTGAGCATCCCTGTTTGTGCTATTGCACATCAGACCTGCGCCACTACGCATCCCTGGTTGCACCACGGCGCAGCTGGCATGATATTCAGTCATGTGCTGCAGGCGCATCTTGATCTGCGCAGTGTTTGAATATCGCACGTGTTGCGCATGGGCGCACTGGGCTTGCGCCTGCTCCTGTTATTGTGCTGCTTTGTGGCGCAGTTTGAATATCTGGGCCTATATATTTATGCACTGCCTGTGAGGATACATTTTGGCAAATATCAGTGATATTTTTTGTTATTTCACATTTAAGCAATAGTGCATGACAGGGCATGTGTCTTGGGATTTACACACACCCTGTGTGGTGTGACACGAGGGGCAGCTGAGTCACTTTAACAACACAAGAAGTGTATAAATCCCATTACTACACACGCCCTGAAGTGCAGTATTGTGATTATAAAATGAATCTGGTTTAAAAAAAATGAATTAGGTTCAAAGAAAGTAAACATTTGATCAGCAGGATCTTTATTAGTTGTCTGTTGCAGGATTTTCACACGGTCATGTGATATGTTTTGACCAATCAGGCTACAGGAGTTTCAAGACCCATTTTATAATTATCCTTACTCTAGGTCTCTATAGCCAAATTTATCCACAGAGGCGATCACGACTGGTTGAAGCTGGCAGTGCACTTTTACTAACAACTATCCCTTTCAACCTGCTCTGTCCCACAACCTGTGATTTGTATTTTTTTTTAACTGTTATCTCTTGCTAACATGTTCTGACCACTGTGTATTTTGACAAATGTATGTTTATAATAACTTATTTTCCTTAAGTTCTTTAGCTACATGTCTGATTTTTTCACTATTGTTAAGTACCTTATGGTCATCAAATGTTATAAGATGGTTTATGTTTGTATTTTCATTAATTGTGTCTCTCCCATCACCCCTTCCCCCAAGGATGCACCATGAGACGAGCAACTTGTTGTTCAGTGTGCCCTTCCTGGTGAAGCTTGTCAATAAATAAATAAATGAACAACATTTTGAAGTGTACAGGCAAATTGCCCTGCCAAAAATTAGTATATTAAATCCCCAGACATGTTTCACCTCAAAATCCAGAAGCTCATGTCATCGCTCTTACCTCTCACAGTCTATCTACAGACACAAATTGCACATATTGGAATCCTCAACCGGTACATGCTATTTATTTATTTAAAAGTTAATAACTGAGCTGGCCTGGTGGCATAGAGGGCTGAGGCACTGGCACCTTACCTCGACCCATGCCGGCGACCGGGGTTTGGGAACAAGCCCGGGACACTGGAGGTCGGCACGGGAGGAGGGTGGAGCTGGATGGAGCTGCCAACAGGCAGGCTGTCCTCTCTGGGGAGGAAGTGTGGCATCCCTCAGCTGATGGGTGACCGCCAGTGGAGGCTGGAGGAAGCTCTGGCCAGAGCGGGGCCTAGGCAGTAGGCCAGGGGGTGGGGGAAGGAGGCCATGACCAGGGCTGTCTGGTGCATGCACGCTTCCACGCACAAGTGCGGTGACTCCTGGGGTCTCTGGGAAAGAAAACAAGAGAAAATGCCAGTCAGCAGGGTGAAGACCAACCCCCTGCAGGCACCGCTTCTGGGATGGGCAGATAAGAGCCAGTGATTCCGGAGGACGGGCTGGGGGGTTCGATCGATGGGGCCGACCGGTGGGGAGAAATGTATGATAAAAAAAAAGTTGATAACGGAAAGGCACACTGAGCAAAGGCTCATTTCCAGGTGCGACCTGGGGAGAAGTGGGTTACAAATACAGACAGAGGGCAGAGACATCAATCCAGACATTAATACAAAGAGAAATTATAAGCTATGCTCCTGACCCGAGTGTCTCTCCAGTTGACTCCTCACTGCATTCTATTTGCATTCATGGGCATACTCCGACCCTCCGTCACCTGACACAGAAGCCTTGTAACAGCAGGCCACAGCATAATGTGATGATGCACTGACGCAGCATTATGTGTGTCAAATCATGAGGTGAACCACTCAGGCATCCTGTAATGGCTCACTATCCAAAAAAAATAAAAAATAAAAACAGAAAATAGAAAACTTGGAAATACATGAAATCAGGGCTTTGCATAAATTGAATATACTGTAGCCCCACTACAAATATCATAGTTATTTTTCCCTCGTGCAGTTTGCCCTTTGTCTTCACCTGTGGCTGTGCCACTTGTGATCAGGGAAAAATAACTATGATATTTGTAGTGGGGCCTTAGTATATATATTTTTATAGAAACAAGTGTTCTTTGTGATTTGAAATAAGAGAGAACCTTTGTCTTTTCCATGCTCTCATTTTATTTTTCAAATCTCACTAGTAGTGTATCACATAATTATATGAAAATAAATTCTGTGTTCTGCTGTTTGTGAAATTGCTTGGTTGGTCTTTGGGCTCATATTTTTTTCTCTTTCTGTGTGCTGAGCCTGTCTTCTCACTGACTGTGACTGTGATGTATAGTATAGTGAGAGCACTCACTGTGGAGTGTGTACCTGTCTGTGATATAGTGCCACTGACTTGTTGTTTCATTTACCAACCACTTGTGTGTGTGACTGACTGTTCATCAGACTATCTGATCCTTCTGATCTTATTCTTGTTAATAATTTGTTAATGATACACTCTCTGTAACCGATGGTCACGTCTGTCTTCTGGCGATTGCTGGTGTAGTGTTTATTAGAAGTAGTGTGCCTTAAAAAAAGTTTAAAACATAATTTCTCTTCGTTTGGTTGGTAACGATGCACTAACTGCAAGGCTTGAGTTGTTTGCACTTGCACTGCAAAAAAGCAGTAAGGACACAGCAGACTGAAAGAGAGATCAAATGATTTTATACCTTTTATTGGACCAACATAAATGTTACAACAAAAGAACAAAGTGCTCTAGCTTTCAGACCAACCAAGTTCTTCTTCAGAAGCTTTATGACAGTTATTTAGAAAATCCCACATGATAAATGTTATGCAACTGCAATATCCTGTGGCAAATTCTGGTATCTTCCATGTTGCTTCTGGACCTGTTCTTACTAGGACCAATATGGCAACTACACTATTTGTTTATCAACATGGAAGATACCAGAATTCACTGCAGGATATGGCAGTTGCATAACATTAATAGTATGGAATTTTCTAAATAACTGTCATAAAGCTTTTGAAGAAGGACTTGGTTGGTCCGAAAGCTAGAGAACTTTGTTCTTTTGTTGTGACATCTACAGTATGTTGGTCCAATAAAAAGTATTGAATCATTTGCTTCTGAATCTATACATAAAGACAGTCATTCAGTTCATGAGCTGATGGATTTTGAGGGGAAATTATCACATCATCCTTCCTGCCCATTTAAAGGCACTTTTTTGTTAACATTGTTCACGTGATGTTACGTGTGTGTCAGTTGTTGAAGAATAATATTTAAATGTTTGCTTAACCTCCCTCTGTGCAACCAAAATTTAAGAAGGTGCAAAGAATTTAAACAATAATAATGTCTGGGTCTAAGCATACTGCTGGAGGAAGCCATACATCCACTCATGGCAGTAAGGTAATGGAAGGACTGGCCAGAGGACAAGTTTGCTGTCCCTGCTCCACCTACTACACTGTCTTCTGTGGTAGCTAAAAATGAAACAAATGCAGTTTTATGAGCAGCAGAGAAAGAAATAATCTTCTGCATCAATTTCTGTGTCTGACTTTGTTTATCTTCTAAGTCTGCTACACTATTGATGATGACAACATGTGCGAAGAAGGTAAATAAGCCAGCTACAATTACACAAAGTGGCTATCGGACTTATAATCTTCATACTCAAAGGGTGATTGCACTCATTATGCCTACAACTGAAAATGACCATCTGAGAGACAAGAGGAGGAAGAGGAGGACCCTATGGTGATACTGATGATATTGTTACCGATGTTGATTTTACACCTGCAGTGAATCTTGATTTTGAAGAGGAGAAGGAGGAGCAGCATCCATATGCGGATGAAGAGATTGAGGGGGATGAAGAGGAGCTAAAAGAAAGACATCCTAACAAAGGTAGCAGCAGCAGTACTACAACAAAATGTCATGACATTGACAGGAAAAGTATTAGTACAGTACTACTAGTAGAAGATGCTGTTCAGCACCTCAGTGTTGTTGAGGCATACTGTAGGTCTGGAAGCATAGGAAAATCAAAAGCAGTTATAACATTTGCAAGTAGTGTTTTATTATTATCAATAACAGTAACATAAAAAATAAAATTGTTCAGGACAGTTATTTACAAAGGCAGTACAAAGAAAACAAAGTCCTTCATCTCAGGGTATCTCTAGTTCTAAATTTCAGTCTCTTTTTCTCTCTCTCTCTCTAACAAACATTGCTGCTCTTTTTATATGAAGTCTTTACCTGACAGTTGCATCCTGATCCCATTAACAGATATCCTGTTTCTCATAAAGTATATCAGAACTTTGTCAATTTCTTCCATTGCAGGTGCAACAAAATAGAACATGGTGTCCCAGACCTAATCTCTTGTTGAAAACTCTGCAAAGGAGTTCATGGAGGTCAAACTGCATCTCAGAGTTAACCCCATGAGTTCCAAATAACTTTTTGCAATCATTTCAACAATATAACTATATACATTATCAAACCAAAGGATCCAGTTGCACACACATATTCACATATATTTCCACAGATAAGCAAGGGGGTAGAAAAGACAGAAACAGCAAAAAACAGCAAATGAAGGCAGGGAGATAGTAGATGAGGGGAAGGGGAATTGTGAGACTATCAGAGTGATCAGTTGCTAGGTCTCGAAAGAAATTTTAATTGCACAACCAGACAAGAGACAGAAAAGGAGAGGATAAAATAGATCCTTGCTTTTAACTCTTTCTGTATAACAAATGGGACAAGGTCTTATTCAACCCCGTCACATACCCCCTCTTTAAGAGGGAACCTGTTTTTTAAAAAAAAAACAGGTTTCTAAAGCTTTATTTTAATTCTCTTTTAACACCACCTTGCAGCCTTTACAGTTCTGTGCATATGCAGTATGCCTTTTTCCATAACAACAGTACAGCAAACAGTTAAGTTTAAACCCACACTTTTTTAACCCTCAGAATTCTCAATTCCTGATCCATATCTTGACAGAAATTAGCATTAACATTCTCTTTTCCAGATTTGTGCATCACTTTGAATTTAAATGGCTGTAGTGCCAGGTACTAACTTGTGATTCTAGAATTTTTATCCTTCATTTGATTAAGCCAACACACAGGATTGTGATCTATTATAAGTACAAAGTCAGCTCCTAACAAATAAAACTTAAGGGACTCCATGGCCCACTCTGCTGCAAGGCATTTGTTTTCAATAGTGGAGTACCTTTTCTCTCTGTCATGCAATTTCCTACTGTTATATAGAATGGAATGTTCCTTCTAATCTATATTTTGTCTCATGACTGCACCTAGGCCTACCTCTAATGCATCTGCCTGTAACAAAAATGGTTTCTCAAAGTCAACTTCATAAAATGGGCTGAACAAAATGCAGCCATGATGGCCCGAAAAGCCTCATTACACTCTGAGGACCATTTCACATTATTTGGGCATCATTTCTTTGTGAGTTCAGTGAGGGGGGGGTAGCTAACTGGGTAAAGTTAGGAACTAATCTCCAATAGTAACCAGCAACAACTAAAAATGACTTGACATGTTTCTTTGTTTTAGGGACAGAACTGCTAGCTGCAGCTTCTAGCTTAGAAATCTTTGACTTTACTTCTCTATTTCACCAAACATATCCCAAATATTTGGTTTCCTGCATGCCTAATGGACATTTGGTAGGATCAATGGTCAGACCTGCCTTTTGGTAGATTGGACAACTGCTTTTAGGTGTTTCAGGTGACTTTTCTGGTCTGGACTGTACCACGACATCATCCAGGTAAGTAGCACAATAACCAGTGTGAGTAGCTAAAATTACATCCATGTACCGCTGGAATATAGTGGCCGGATATTCAAACTCACGCCATTCTGGGCGCAAGCCCTTACGCTGCACAAATAGTTGCACAGGGTGTGGCGGGCGATATTCAAAGGGTTGCTATTGAGCAACTCCTTTGATATCACCCCAGCCACAGCCATTGTGCATGGCGCAATGGAACTTGCACCACGCAAGTTGTTAGAGTGGAGCATTCAACTGCGGTGTGAAGTACACTGCGCCTACGCGCAAAATCACGATATTCAGTGAGACATGCAAATGGGGCCATAACTCATGCAAGGTGCAGGGGGGGCCATTTGCATCTGATTATGGCTCCATTTGCATGCCATTAGCATGTAGGTGCGCCGATCCCTGAGGACTTGTGCCTGGTGCCCTGCCAGGCAGCAGCCCTCGGGGACCGACGCACCCTGCAGCCCGATCGCAGGCAGCAATGTGGCTCCCTCACCTCCTCCCGTACATCTCCCTGGTGGTCCAGTGGACCAAAATGCCCGATCGTGGGCAGAAAGTACATTGAACCCCCCCGAACATCTCCGTAGTGCCCGATCGTGGGCAGAAAGTACATTGAACCCCCCCGAACATCTCCGTAGTGCCCGATCGCGGGCAGTAAGTAAACTGAACCCCCAACATGTCTCGCAGTGCCTGATCGCGGGCAGTAAGTAAACTGAACCCCCGACATCTCCATAGTGCCCGATCACGGGCAGTAAGTAAACTGAACCCCCCACGAACATCTCCGTGGTGCCCAATCGCGGGCAGTAGTACATTGAACCCCCTGAACATCTCCCTGGCAGCTAGTGTCCCCCACACCCACCCACGAAGCCCGACCACCCGCTCCCCCGGCAGCTGGCGGGCAGCAGCATCCCACCGCCTGCCACCCGCAGCCGCCGACTGACTGCCCGGTGGGCTGCCGCCCATTGGTGCAGAGCAAGAGCCAATAGGCGTGCAGCCCATACCGTACATGACAGTTCAGATATGTGAATGAACATTCATTCACAAATCTGGACTATCATGTACGGTATAGGCTGCACGCCCATTGGCTCTGCTCTGCACCAACGGGCGTGCAGTCCCACCGGCAGTCAGTCGGTGTGGCAGGCGGCAGGCGGTGGGATGCTGCCGCCCGCCAGCTGCCGGGGAGGAGCGGAGTGGTGGGGCTTCGTGGGTGGGTGGGGTGGGGGGACACTAGCTACCAGGGAGATGTTCGGGGGTTTCATCACTTACTGCCCGTGATCGGGCACAATGGAGATGTTCAGGGGGTTCAGTTTACTTACTGCCAGCGATCGGGCACAACGGGATGTTCGGGGTTAATACTATACCGCCCGCGATCGGGCATTTCGGTCCACTGGACCACCAGGGATGTGAACGGGAGGGGGGGTTGTTAAACATACCGCCCGCGATCGGGCATTTTGGTCCACTGGACCACCAGGGAGATGTACGGGAGGAGGTGGGGGAGCCACATTGCTGCCCGCGATCGGGCTGGTGGGGGGAGTACACTATGCCTGCGATCGGGCTGCAGGGGTGGCACAGGGACTGAGTTGGGGGCCAGCCACAGGTGGCAGCTGCTGTGTTGCACCCTGCAATACAGCAGCTCACCTGTGGGTGGCCCTCGACTTAAGCCTTTTTTTTTGGCTCAAAGTCCTGCAGGCGCAGGTTGGGGGTTGCGCCTGCACAACTCTGCACTGCCCGGCTGAATATCGGGCTGTGCAGTTTATGCATGGTTCCTCCCCCTCCAGTTGAGCATGCATTCATTTGCATTGCGCTGTTGCTCAGCCTGTTTTCAGTGGCGCAACTGCCTCCTGCTGAATATCGCAGAATGGCGCATTTAGGACTTGCGCATGCGCAACCCTGTTGCGCATGGCGCAACCCTTTTGAATATCTGGCCCAGTGTGTGCACCATGTAAACCAAATGGCATGGTGGTGAACTGATAGACTCCAATAGGAGTGGCAAATGCAGTTTTGTCTCTGAGTTCTTTAGCTAGGGGGAATTTGCCAGTAACCCTTGGTGAGATTGAGGGTACTGATGTACTTGACACTTCCCAATCTGTCCACCAAATAAATTGTCTATCCTGGGTATAACATAACTTTCAAATTCAGACACTTGATTAAGTTTCCTAAAATCAAGTCAGATTCTTACACCTCCTTCTTTTTTATTTACAGTCACCATTGGTGATGATGATCAAGCACTTCTCGACTCTTCTATGATACCCAACTGTTTAATTTTTTCATTTCCTTAACCTCGTCTACTCTTAACAGCTCTGGTAATCTGTATGTCTTTTGTCTGATAGAGCAAGCATTCCCTGTCACTATTACATGCTCAACCTCTTTTGCTCAGACTGGTACTGTGGTAAAAGTACTGTTAAATGTCTTTACCAAGTTACAAATTTCTGCAGTTTCTTTGGAGGTTATGGAAATATTCATCTTTACAGCATCAGTAGTTACAGGTTTGTTCCAGCCTGTCATAAGCTATATCAAGACATTCTGTAGAAGTTTCTGGTAATATTAACAAAGCAGCCGTCAGTGTTTTCTCATCCCATTTCTTCAGGAGGTTAGCATGGTATATCTTGGTAGGATTTTTCTTATCAGGTGTCTCAATCTCGTAGTTAATTTTGCCAGGATGTCTAAGCACTGTATAAGGCTCTTGCCACTTCATTAACAGTTTATTTTCTGTAGTGGGTAACAATAGCAAGACCTTTTTTCCTGGCTCAAAAATGTTTTCTTTTACCCCATGGTCATAATATGCCTTCTGCTAGTTTTGGGCCTCTTCCTGATTACAATGGGTAATTTCAACATATTTTGCCAGCTTCCTTCTCAGGGTAAACTTATAAGATGTAATATATTTTTTTCTGAGTGGGGTGATCTTTCCATGTCTCTTTTATTACATCTAGTGGCACGCTAGGTTGTCTACCACACAACATTTCAATGGGTGAAAAACCTGTTGATGCTTGTGGCACTTCTCTGTAAGCAAACAGCAGGTAAGATAAGTATTGGTCTCAGTCCTTGCCTTCACCTTTCGCAAACCATTTTAACATGAGTTTTAGATTTGATTAAAACGCTCAACAAGACCATCTGTTTGAGGGTGGTAAGGGGAGGTTCCCCTTTTATAAACCTTTTTAACAAGCATTTTAGGGTTTGATTAAAATGCTCAATAAGACCATCTGTCTTATGGCAGTGATACCTAATAGTTGGTACTAACCCTTCAGTAATGCAGCACCAAAATTACTACCCTGATCAGTAATAATCTCTTTAAGAATGCCTACCCTGCTGAAAGTTTTGGCAAGCTCTTCTGCCACTTTTGAGGTTGTGACAGTATGTACTGGATCTGGCAAATAGAGTTATGCTTGGTTCCTTATATTATTTTCTTTAGTTATGAGAATTTTGTGATACTTGACCTTTTGCAGACCATCTTGACCTTCCAATAATAAATTATTATTTTTCTGCTTTCTCTCTTTCACAGGAGTACCTTCTCCACAGGTCGCTTCCTACAGACCTCAACCATACCTTAGCATTTCAGTGGATCCCCACCTTAACTTTGAAGCCTGAAAATAAGCTCTGGAAATAGGGTGATCACTTTGCTGGTATTTTTTATCTTTTTCCTGTGCTCGCTATCAAATGTACTTGTGGTCACCTAAACTGGAAATTGAATGTGAATTGATGTATGATTCAATAGATAAATTTAAATCTCATGATTATGTAGATCACAGTATAGATAGCTTTTTCTTTGTAATTAATAGTATATATTTTTCCATAAACAGGTGTTTATAAATAGGTGGTTGATATAAGCCATCTTAGCAGTTCCTAAGCGCAAACAATGCATGAGATTTTTGATAGGTAAATTATTCTGTTTAACTGCATTTTCTTTTGCTAAAAATGTTTCTGTTTTGTTTCTTTAATATTTTTATGACTGACTACCTCCAGGTGTTTGTAATGGAGGTTAGGACACATAAAACATTTGATCTATCTGTAAGCCACACCCTCTGATGAAGGCATACACTGAAGTGTTGGGCTTTGGGACTGAAGCCCATATTAAACTTTAAAACATTTTGGGTTTCTTGCCTCCCAGTGCTCTGTGTGGATTTTTGAGTTGTTTGGGGTAGCTACCCTTCATGGAGCACTGGCCCTATCACGCTCACAGCAACTCTTTCTGTGGATCTGTCTGTGGGCTGCAGATGGATCACACTCATCAGAATATATTGGCAAAACTGAAGGAGGTGTTTATGAAATGACTCTCAGGCAACAATCTCCAAGCAGCAATGATTGTCAGTGACAATGGCAGAAACATTATGAAGGCAGTCCAGGTGGGGGAGTAAACACATATTACATACCTGGCTCACTGCAAAACTCTTGTTTTGAAACAATTCATTGAAATCAGTTGAGTGGCTGGAGACCTGTACACTGCTATGGAACAGTTGGCTGCATGGGTGTAGTCAGGCATACTCACTGTACATTTGTGTACAGTTTTGTTGATGCCTGTCACAAACCATATGCCTTTCTGTTAACATTTTCATTCTAATCTGTAATATTTGAGTTGGTGTAGGCCACTGAGGAGTGTCTCTGTTTAAACTTCTGTTGTTTAGAGACAGATACATGTATAACCTCTTTAGAGATTAGAGGAATCATCTGACAATTTGACTTGTTTGGAAGGGGGTGCCATTTGGAAAGGATGTGTACATTTTTAATGGGGGGGGTGTAACTGTTGGAGATTGTGTACAAAATTGAAATTTCTGGCTACACCCCGGTTGGTTGCTGATATACAGTCTCTCTATGTATGTATGTGTTATAATAGAACCCACAATAAAATCTTATATGTTAAAAAAAAGAATATAAAGTAATTTCTTGTATTCAGTCAGCTGAGGGGTATTGAACAGCTTGCCAGGGGACATTCCAGGTACGCTATTCATGAAATGAGACTGTGCCAAGATAAGAACCTGTCCCAGCATTATGCTCGCTAGAGACTCTGCACATTTTCTCTTGTTCCAGCTTGATGACCAGTCCACTGCTGTTTCTGTCACCCACCAGGTCCCGCTAAGCAGGGAGGCTACTGGGGTGGAGGCAGCACTGGAGATGTCATTGGGGCAGATACAATTTAGACTTCAAAAGCACTGCTGAGCTAGTGTGTACTACAGCTGAGGGGCATTGAACAGCTTCCCTGGGGACACTCTAGCCACTCCATTCATTAAAAAACTGTGCTGAGATAACAACCTGTCCCAGCATTATGCCCACTAGAGACTCTGCAAATGTGCTCTTGTTCCAGCTTGATGATCATTCCACTTCTGTTTCTATCACCCACTAGGTCCCAGTAATCAGGGGAGCTACTGAGGGTGGAGACAGCCCTGGAGATGTCATTGGGGGTGGGTGCAGTGTGCACTTGAAAAGCACAGCCACACTAGTGTGTACTATAGCTGAGGAGCATTAAACAGCTTGTCCAATGACACTCTAGCCACTCCATGGACACTCTAGCCACTCCATTCATAAAAAAGGCTTTGCTGTGACAAGAACCCGTCCCAGCATTCTGCCCACTAGAGACTTGGCACATTTTTTAATTTATTTTAGCCTTTGGTAACTGGGTAGGCCCACTAGGCACAAGTGCCTGTTTTGAGGGGCAACCTGGGACCACTGGGCAGTTAAGTGACTTGTTCAGAGTCACACAGTATGCAAGTGGAGGTTGTAAGAATAAAACGCAGGTCTGGTCTGCTGGATGTATCAAGCTCGTTCACATCTCATTCCTCTAACCTCTAGGCTATACTGCCAGCCCTTGTTCCAATCTGATGACTGGTTCACTGCTGTTTCTGTCACCCACTAGGTCCTGGTAAGTGGGGGGAAGGGGCTACAGGAACTTACCAGATTCAATTAGCAATCATATGCCTATATATTGTACATGGTGTAATAAAAGAGAAAAGGAGCAAGGGAGGGTGGTTGAGGGCAGGTCATTAAATGAAGAAACAATAGCTAGTAGCAAAGCTGACTTAAGGGAGGTGAATTGGAAGGTGTTGGACAAGACAGGAGGCTTAAACAAGGCAGCTGAATGTTAAAAAAAAAACAAAAAACTAAATGACATTACTAACAACAGCGTCCCAATAAAAAGAAAAGGATGGGGGGTACAAAATAAGTGTCTAAACAGAGAAGTAATTGAGAACATAAAAGCAAGGGATGCTGCCTGGGTGCAATATAAAAGTTCAGATAGATAATGTGACTGGATTAGGTTTAGAAAATTAAGAAATACATGTAAAAAAGTGACAAGGATGGCTAAGGCTAAGGTTGAGTTTTATAGGATGGAACAACAGTGAAATTTTACAAGCAACTTTTTGGGAAGAACTGAATAAATTAATCAAGCCAAAAAAGACAGAAGACATAACAGGTCTAATTAAAGGGGTAATGGAAATCTCTGAGAAAAATGAGATAGCTAACTTTTTAAATGAAATAGTTACTGATTTATCAAGTTATGTTTTGGAGATTTCAAAGATGTAATTAAAATATTGATAGACTTAAAGATATCACAAGATCAAGTTTTATTTTAAACTGATAAATCAGCAGGAGGTTTACAAGCAACTAAAGAGGCTTGAGGAATCAAAGGACCAGGTGCTGATTTAGTGGAGGCAACATTTTAAAGCAAGCTGCAGCTGAATTATCATTTCCTCTGTAGATAATCTTTAATAATTCATTGTGTTGAAGGTTGTTCCTGATATATGGAAAAGGACTCTGACATTGATCCGGCGCATAAAGGGGCCAAATTAATATAGTTAAGAACTATAGACCAATATCATTGTTATCTTTAGTAGGAAAAGATTTAGAGAAAGGTTGTTACTTTTCCAAATGATTGAAAACTTTGAAAATAAATATAGAATAATGCATGGGGAAGTGTGGTTAATGAGGATATAATAACTGGCTCCGCATTTTTCCCATACGTAAACCATGGTGTAATTTGTCGTTATAAAGTAGTGATTATAACAGCAAACACGTGCACAATTTCTCTCACTCTGCGCATGTGCCTGCTAGAGTTTGTCGCTTGCCTGCTCGCAAAAAAGTGAACTGCCAGCCACCACAGTAACTCAGTGGTAAGTTAAATATATATTTTTTAATTTACAGGGACAAATGAATACCATGGACCTCTTTTTAAATCTGGCACCATCACCTGACAAAAAAATGGAAACAGAGCGCGGTCCCCGACCAGAACTACAGCTATTTTATATAATTGCTGTGGTGAAAAATGGGGAGCCAGCAATTATATAAAATAAAATATGGGGTGTTGTGTGTAAACTCAAAGTTTACACACCCTCGAGTTAGATGTCTGCACAAACCCCTCGAGCCACAGCTCTGCGGGGGTTTATGTGGCATCCAGGGTGAAACTTCTTGTTACACACACCACTCCATACTTTATTCTCTATTTTATGCACACCTGAGGTGTGTGAAGCTCCATAAATCCCAAGGGCAAAGTCTGAGGGGTTTATATGGGCATCACACACTGAAGGTGTGCATAAAATCCTCGTTAACAGACTTCCCCATGTTTTATTTTTTTGTATTTACTGGTTTAAACAACTAATGAAAAAAAAATGTAAGCCCTGCCTCCAGACCCATTTCTCCCATGAATGGTAACTTTTTCTAGTTCATGCTACATTAAGTAAAATACTGTAGTTTGCCAAGTAACACTTAGAAGTTTCTAAAATGAAACTTGTGTATTTTGTTTATGTTTTTCTGAGACTTTACTTACTGAAGTGCACCCAGCTTTCTTTTCTAAACACTGAGAAGACTGTCATTCTTGCTGGCTGGTGTTGTAGAGGAGTATGAGCAGACAGCCAGTGGAGAGACTGTAACATTTAAAGTTTTAAAAGGAAACTTGTATATTTTGAAATGTTTTTCTGAGAGACTTTTCTTACTGAAGTGCACCCGACTTTCGTTTTTTTTTAAATGCTCAAGAAGACTGTCATTCGTGCTAGTGGTTTTGTAGAGTGAGCGGTAGCAGATGACCAGTGTGAGGACAATCTGTCATGCAGATCTTTAGGTGCATTGAAGGATACTTTTAAAAAGGAGGTTTACAGAATTCCGTAATTCACACGTGTGATTTACAGAGATTGTGAGATTGTGCCAGCAGTTGTTAATTGGCATTAACCAGTAAATATTAAGGTATTACCAATGGCTCAGCATGACTTCAGGAGGGGGTGTAGTACAGCAACTGCCTTAGTCAGGTTCAAAAGTGACATGCAGGACAATATGGAGTGGAGCTTGTACTTGGTGGCGGTTTTCGTGGACCTGACCAAGACATCTGACCTTGTGCATCACTCCCTCCTAAGGATCAAGTTGAGCCAAATTGTTTTTTGGGAACCAGTGATAAACTGGGAAGGCAGTCATTTAACAAGCAGAAAACAACAGGGGAGAGTAAATGGATCCCTGTGTGAACCCAGAGATGTTCAATATGGTATCCCACTGGGATTCATATTGGGATCAATGCTTTTTTCCCTACTCATGAATGAACTTCCAATGGTCTGTAATGAGACAAAATTGGTACTCTATGCAAATGATGCCATAATGTATGTGTAAATAAAGATGTAAAAACGTTACATTTAATGCTGGATGTTGAAAATTGGAGAATGGTTAACTGGTTCAAAGAAAACAGACGTGGTTAATAAAAAAGAAAACTAAAGCAAAACATGTTTTGTACAACACAAAAGCTGGGAAGTGCAAATGAACAAATTCAGATTTCAACAGGAGAAGGAGCTTGCCTGGAGACAGTTGCTGAGTTTAACTATTTGGACAGTTGCTTGGATTCACATTCAAACTGTAATAGACATCTAAAATACCCTTATACAATGGCAAGAAAGAATCTTGAACTGTGATTGGTCAATTTGGGGCTGGATCCATGGCATTATCCCAGTATAACACCACAGGTTTAGTCTCAACACTGTGAACCTGCAGATGACGGTTTGGACCTCATACTCTTTTTTTGCATCTCCTCTTAAGAAACAAAAATATTTTTCCACACTAATAAAAACATTCTTTAAAATATATTTTTTATTTTATATATAACAACAAGCCACTGTATAATAGGAATAATGCACTCCAGGGTGTGTGTCGTGCTGGGAAAACGCCACAACTGGGGCATTGGACAGACTCGGCCTGTGGTCTCGTGCCCAACCCCCCAGGTGTGGCATTATCCCAGCATGACACTCACCCTGTCATGCATTTTCCCTTTATTAAGCAGCTACATAAAATGTTGGGAGCTTTGTGAGCTGTAAAAAAATTTTTAACAGATGATAACAGGAGGATATTGGCACAGAGTTGTCTCCTTCCCTCTGCCGAATAAAGGAACATAATATGGGAGGAGGGGTACATCTGAGAAAAATGTAAAACAGAATATTGGCATGTACAACACTATATGTAGATTTGCTTGGCAGTGGCAGAAGACACAAGGAGGAAGGACTGCTGTGTGACTGGACTTCTCTACTGGGACTAAAGAAGTAGAACTCTTGTACTTGGACCTTTAATTTAGGGTAAAACAAAAAACAAACTAACAAACAAAACAAAAAAAGTGTGTGTCTGTCTGAGTTAACTGAACTGAATGGTAATCTGAACAGTTATCTAGGTGTAAATCTCAGGTGATTGAAAGGACTTGATAGCTGTGCAGTTTAAATTACTTGTAGAAAGATCTAGTAAGTAGGAGGAATGGCTTAGCTAGAAGGAAGCTAAAGTTAAAGACTGCCTTAGAAAGATTCTGCTAGTAGCTTGGCAGAAGACACCAGGAGGCAGGACTGTTGTGTGACTGGACTTCTCTACTGGGACTATATTTCCCTCCTTCCCACCCAAAGCTAGTTCTACTTTTATAGGCACATGATTTGACTGACAACAGGAACTTCCTGTTTGGGAGCAGGAAGTGAGTGCTCACAGAGCCACCAAAGACCCACCATTCTAGAAGGGCAAGAGTAGCTCTCTGGCCCCCTCTAGCTGCTGGAGGTCTGCCTCTGAGCAAGTAAGGGGTCTGCTGAGAAATATAAGATATTCTTGTCTCAGAACAGGACAATCAGGAGCTTAAAGGGCACACAGGCAGAAAGTAAGTAGAGAGAGAGAAGAGAAAAAAAAACAGAGGAAAGAGTAAGGATTCCAAACAGTTAAAGGGCCAGAAATAAGACATGATGGGAGTGGTGCAGTGCAGTGGCTGTGGAGCAGCAGTCTTCTAGGAGACGTTCTGAAGAATGCAGTGTTGTCCCATCTGCAGGCACCTCTCTGGGCTGAGGGAGGAGGTTGCTCATCTCCAGGCTGAGTTGGCCAGGATTTGTGGGACCTTCTCTTCCATCCAGGGACCACCAGTGCCACTGCTGTTGCCTCAGAGGTTGCCAAGAAAAAGGAGCGGTTGGACCACAGTGGGTTCAGGGAGGGTGAGGGTGGTGGAACAGAGGTGCATCCCTCCAGTTGTACCTCTCCACAATTCCCTATGCCATTCTGGCAAAGTGTGGTTCCTCTATGGAGGCACCAGATGGAGACCAAGGAGGATGCTGGGAACCTCCACAAGGGAGACCCACAGGAGGGTGGCAGGGGACCCACAGGGGAAGGAAACAACTCCTGGTGGGGGACTCATTGTTAGGAAGGTAGAACTGGGGAGGAAGGGGAGAGGGAGGTAAGGTGCCTGCCTGGTGTGGCTTGAGGGACAGGGAGGCAATCCAGGATTGCTGGAGCAGCTGCACAGGGAGGGAGAGCTGGGTGTTATTGTCCACCTAGGGAAATGACCTGGCTAAGAAAGGGATTAGAGAAGTGCAGGAAGAGTTTGTGGAATTGGGGAGGGGTCTTAGATCAAGTAGCACGACGGTAACCTTCTCGGAGGTGCTGCCCATCTATGGTGTAGGAGAGGCTAGGTGTTCCACACCACGGAATTCAATCAGTGGTTGAAAACTGGTGCAGAGCTCAGGGATTTCACTTCACTGGGGACTGGGGTCCACCTGGAGTGATGCAAGCCTATACTGGCATGATGGGCTGCATCTGTCCAGGAGGGAACCAGGATCCTAGGTGATAGGTTTAAATGCTTTTTATTGGCAAGCATTTAAACCAGCCAAGGGGAGACACTGGAACAGAGCAGGGAAATCCCAGCTCTCAAAAAAAACTCATGGTAGTATGCAGCAAACACCAACATAGAGGGGTGTCGATAGGGAGAAGGGCAGGGGTAAATGGGGAAAGTGACAAAGGCAAGAAGGACAGGATGGGACAAAAGAAGTAAGGCCATCAGGAAATGGAGGGTAATGAGTACCAATGTCCGTAGTCTGGGCAACAAGCTCCCTGAGCTGGTGGCCTTGATGGAAGAGGGATGCCTGGATACTGTAGTAGTCACAGAAACATGGTACACAGAGAACCATGACTGGGATGTTAACATACCAGGGTACATAACCTACAGGAGAGACAGGCAGGGAAAAGGGGGAGGAGTAGCTCTCTATATAAAGGAAAGGATAAAAGCAACTGAACAAAAGAGTAAACAGGGAGAGAGGAGGCACTGTGGGTCACCTTGGAGGCTGGAAAGGGCACCACAATCCACAGGGGTTGTACAGGACCCCCATGTCAGGGAGGGAATGGACAAGGATATGATAGAAGGCATTGTTAGGATGGCAGAGAAAGGGAGATATTGTTGATGGGAGACCTGAATATGCCAGATGTTAACTGGAGCACATTTGTTGCAGCGACATCCAAGAGCAGGGCCATTCTCGATGCCCTACAGGTGGCAGGCCTCAGACAGCTAGTTGGAACCCACTCATGAGGGAGCAACCTTAGACCTCATACTCTCAAATGGGGAGAGAGGATCTCAGATCTAGAAGTGGGATGCCATCTGGGAACAAGTGACCATCAAACAGTGTGGTTCATATTAAACTCAGCTACAGAGTCAAGCCATACAAAAGTGAGGTACTGGACTTCAGGAGGGCTCACTTTGGCAAGATGGGAGAGTGCCTCAGAAAAGCACTAGCAAACAGGCTAGAAGGAGGGTGGAGCAACAATGGGAATCATCAAACTGCCATCACAGAGGCAACAAGCCTTTGTGTGAAGCAAATAAACAAATCAAAATGAAAGAAAAAGTCACTATGGTTCTCAAAAGAGGTGGCTGGGAAAGTCATGGAGAAAAAGATAGCATTCCAGAAGTATAAGGAAACACAGAAGGAGCAGGACAGAGAACTGTACCAGTTAAGGCAGAAGGAAGCAGGGAGGGAAGTCAGAATAACAAACGTCCAAACTGAGGAAAAGATAGCCAACTCGGTTAAGAAGGGGGATAAAACCTTTTATAGGTACATCAGAAAGCATAGAAAGACAAAGGGAGGGATAGTGAGGCTGAATAGAATGAACGGTGGGTGGGCAGAGGGGGACAGTGAAAAAGCAGGGTTACTGAACAAATATTTCTGCTCAGTATTCACAAAAGAGGAGGGGGAAGTGCCTAATCCAATTAACAGAAGCACTCTTGGTAGGGGGGCTGATCCCAGTCCTTTCACAGAAAAAAGGGTTCTGCAAGAACTCCTAAAACTGAAGGTGGACAAAGCATTGAGGCCTGATGGAATTCACCCCAGAATTCTAAAATAATTAAGAGGGAACTAGTGAAATCACTGGCTACTCTTTTTAATAAATCGTGGGAGGATGGCGTGGTATCTGAGGACTGGAGGAAGGCGGATGTGATTCCCCTTCACATAAGTGGGACCAAGACAGAGGCAGGAAACTACAGACCTGTCAGTTTGACCTCTGTGGTAGGGAAAGTGATGGAGTCACTTCTGAAGGAAAGAATTGTTGAGTACCTAAAGGCCAGTGGGGCACAGGACCCAAGGCAGCATGGGTTCACAGCGGGAAGGTCATGTCAGATGAATCTAATAGATTTCTTTGACTGGGTGACCAAAGTAGTAGACCAGGGAGGGGCTGTGGAAATGGCCTACCTAGACTTTAGCAAGGCATTTGACACAGTCCCACACAAAAGAGTCATAGTCAAATTAACCAGCCTGGAGTGGGTCCCAGGGTGGTAGCCTGAGTAAAACATTGGCTGAATAACAGGACACAGAAGGTAACTGTAAATGGAGTCCATCTGAAGAAAGAGGGGTTACTAGTGGGGTACCGCAGGGTTCAGTACTGGGTCCATTCCTTTTTAATGTCTTTATAAGTGACATTGCAGAGGGACTGGAAGGGAATGTATGCCTCTTTGCAGATGACACAAAGATCTGCAACAGGGTTGATACACAAGGAGGCATGGAAAGGATGAGAAGGGACTTGGCAAGGTTGGAGGAATGGTCAGAAGTATGGCAGCTAGGATTCAATGCAAAGAAGTGCAAAATAATGCACCTGGGAAACAAGAACCCAGGGGAAGATTACACAATTGGGAGGTAGTAACAACAACAAAAAGGAAAGGGACCTGGGGTAATCATATCAGATGACCTTAAGGTTAGCAAGCAATGTGAGAAGGCAGTAGGGAGGGCTGGGGTATACTGGGATGCATAGGAGAGGCATCAGCAGCAGAAAACAGGAAGTTGTTATCCCTCTGTACAGACAGTTGGTGAGACCTCATCTAGAGTACTGCATCCAGTTCTGAGACCCCATCTCCCACAAGGACATAGACTGGATAGAGGCGGTCAGAGGAGGGCAACTAAAATGGTGCAGGGTCTGCAAGAGAAGCCGTCTGAGAGAGAGACTAAAGGACCTTAATATGTATACCCTTGAGGAAAGAAGGGAGAAGGGGGACATGTAGAAATTTTAAGTACCTTAGTGGAATCAACAAAGTCCAAGAGGGTAGCATCTTTCAGGAAAAAGAGACCTGCAAGAACAAGCGGACACAATTTAAAGATGGGGGGCAGTTCAGGGGCAATGTGAGGAAGTATTTTTTCTCAGAGAGGGTAGTGGATGCATGGAACAGCCTTCCTGAGGAGGTTGTGGGGTCTAAAACTGTGGGAGAATTCAAGAATGCATGGGACAGACATAAGGCAATTCTTGTGGGGGGTAGGAAGAAATAGGCTGTTGGTTAACTAGGATCTGCAGCCTATCCTGTAGGTAGGGAAATGGGCAGACTAGATGGGCCAAGCGGTCCTTATCTGCCATCAAAGTCTATGTTACAACACTATATGTAGATTTGCTCTAAGAGCTAAGTAATGAAAACATCATTGCATATTGTATGATAAACTAAACAGCCTCTTCCTTGCTCAAAGAGACAAACTGCATGAATCTTGTTTTCTTAATACAGTTCTGCATGTTACAGAAAGCAGCCCTCTTGCTGCACTATTTGAACAAAGGAGAACCTGACATTTTGAGATCTGATGATGCTGTAACTTGCTGAGCCCCTGTGTAAAACTACAAAAAATCAAAGGCTTTTAAACATACCACATTAAAATGTGAAACAGTTTGTCACCAGACATAGGAACTATGCAACGTTTTTATCAATTGAAATCATCCCTGAAACAAGTATTAGCATCTGAAGTGCATTTAATTGTATAAAGCAGGTGTATTTAAGGTGCACTGAACTATGTGTTTACTGTATATCTTGGTAAAAATTATTTAGATTTGAGTGTGTAATTAAGAATGTGTTTTTTTTTTATGTAAGTATTATGTCTTAAAGTACTGATTCTTGTAATCTGCTCTTTCCTGAATACTCGGAATAGATTTTTTAGCAAGACTTGTTAAATATAATATTACTTTAAGTTATAAATGTAAATCATACAGTCTTAAGAAAATAATGGATTATCACAGGACTTGTAATTTGAATGCCATTAAGCAATCTAAATTTTCCAGATGGTACAGTGATGATTGTAGACATAGTTTTAGATATTATTTGGAAATCTTAGAGGATCCCGTTCAAAGGAAAATTTTTGTAAAGTATAAAACTGGTGTTTAACTTAAATGTTCTTTTTGCTAAATTTAACAATTCCACCAGTCCATGTGATGAACTCTGTAAATGCAATACTAGTTATATGGAAGACTTATTTCATGCAATGTTGCAATGTCAGTGGTACAATAAAGTCAGGAAATACTGGATAGTCACAGATAAAAATGAGATTTTAAAATTCTATTTGAAGGATGAATATATTATTAATAAAGTCGCACATTATTTAATGACAATACAAAATATTACAAAGAGAATGGTCAAAATGCTTCAGCACTCAGTATGAACCTGGGTCTTATTGTAATGAGATTTGTTGCCTTATCTTGTTTATTTTAGTATTTGTCTGCCGGCGTATTTATTTGCTGCTATATTTTAAATGTAACTTAAATGTATACTTGCAGTGTTTTTGTAATGATCTTTTTTATGATCAAACAATAAAGCCAAACCCTACCGTACCGTACCATACCATACCATACCATACCATACCATACCATACCATAACTTTAATGAATAAAGTAACTAATTATGATACACTATGTGTTGTTATATGTATGCGGGTCAAACCTGTAAAAGGCCTATGAGGTCAGTGCTTTTTTACCTGGCAAACAACATTTTAAATAAATAAAATCAAACCACGAAGAACTGAAATGACCATGAAATGGTCATACATCTCCTTGAACATGCACTGAAGCCAGATGTGGCCACACAGTAGAATTCAACATATTTTATGTTTGAGTGATTCCATGAACAGCAATTGGCAGTGCATGAATACCTTCTCAGAAATAAAACTGCATGTGCTGACATCATGTTGAGTCCAAGTAGCTGGAGCAACATGAAAAAGCTGATCACAATATTGGAACCATTTAAGAAGGGTACCCATGAAGTAGGCTCTGAAAAAGCATCTCAGCATGAGTCTCCTACAGATTCACTTCATTTACTGTACACCTTCCTGGCACACTTGAATGGGCAATTAAAGAGTTCCTGACACAGTTGAGACAACTTTGAAAAAAAATGCATCATTTAGGAATAAATGTAACCTATATTTTGTATTTTATTTTGTGATTATCACCTTTTTCCTTATTATTAGGAGTATCTGCATGAGTACAGTATCTCTGCCATTTGAGGTCTGTCTGCTCCAGGGACTGGAGGGAAGGTCCTACAATGACAGGCTGATCAAGTTTAACATGTATACCCTGGAGGAGAGGAGGGATAGAAGGGATATGATTGAAACCTTTAAATATGCAAAGGGGTAAGCAAGACTAATACAGAAAGGATTTTCCAGGTTAAAGAGGAGGGATATAGAGAGAGGATATGAGAGGGTATAAACTGAGATTGGAGAGGGAAGATTCAGGAGGGAAATCAAGAGGCATTTTTCATGGAGCAGTTTGGTAGACAAGTGGAATGCTCTGCCCAAGGAGGTGGTATCCAGTAGGACAGTGGTGGTTTTAAGACAGGTTGGGACAGAATGAGGGGTAATTATGAAGTGAGGAGGGGAGGGTGGGGCAGCTGCCAGTTGAGGGGCTAGCTGCACAATTGGGCAGACTCGATAGACTGTGAGGCCTGTTTTTGCTGGTGTTTCATGTGTTTGTATGTTCATATGCACAGAAGCCAGATGTGGCCACACAATGGAATTCAACCTGTTTTATGTATGAGTGATTCAATGAGCAGCAATTGGCAGTGCATGAATACCTTCTCAGAAATAAATCTGCATGTGCTGACATCAAGTTAAGTCCAAGTAGCTGGAGGAACATGAACAAGCTGGTCACAATATTGGAACCATTCAAGGAGGTTACCCAAGAGGTAGGCTCTGAAAAAGCATCTCAGCATGATTCCCCTACAGATTCACTTCATTTACTGTACACCTTCCTGGCACACTTGAATGGACAATTAAAGAGCTCCTGACACAGCTGAGAGAGCTTAAAAAAAATGCAATATTTAGGAATAAATATAACTTACATTTTGTATTTTATTTTGTGATTATCACCCTTTTTTCCTTATTATTAGGAGTATTTGCATGAATACAGTATCTTTGCCTTTGTGGTATGGCTGCCTGCCTACACCTGGCATCATAATTCTGTTTATCACGTCAAAATATGTTGCAGTGGAGATAAGTATGGTGTCATACAGGGGATTGCGATGTCATGTGTAGAGAAGCAGCCAGAGTAGATATAGTCTAGGGGACATGGCTGTTATTTTCAGGTAACTGTTTTCAATAATAAAGAAAATGGGCAATGAATTACTGAAAAAATATGAAGTAATAAAGAAAATCGGATGGTGCTGAATATAAAGTTTATTTTTTTCAAAAATTTCCTAATGCTGTCAGTGGCTCTTTAAGCAGTAGCAGCATATATGAGCGTCTATCATTGAGTGACTCAATAATAACACTTTAAAGTACAGCAACAGGTGAAAAAGGTCACTATATCCTATATAGCGAGTGTAGCATGGGGCTACACTCGCTAGAGCAGGTTATAGGACCATGTTTGGCCAAGCCTTGCTGAGCTGCCTGGTTAGCGTAGCGGTCTATGCTACTGCTCCTGAAACCAGTGACCAGGGTTCAGGTCTAGTGCCTGGCAGTAGAAAATTTTTTTTCTCCTAGGTCTGCACCCCCGTGAAATTGATTATAATTAGTTTGGTGGTGCGGAGGATATGTTTTTTGTTCCTGTACTAAGCGACTGTCGCTATTTGTGATGATCGGTGCAATGTGCTGTTGCCCTGTTCTGTCGGGCAGTTTTTGTGCCGCTCTATGTGGTCAACGACTATTAGTAGTCACTCTTATCATATAAAACCCTTTAGGAAGGCTACCAGATAACAATGATGCCATGTCACTGACTACTTCCCTTCACCATGTTCTGTCTGGGGATGAATGGCTGAACAGCATCTTTCAAACAGATATGTGCTGGCAACCATTCTTGACGCCCACTTTAAAAACACTATACAAACCATCTTGCCTGAGGATTCTGATTTTGAGTACTGGAAGGAGGTTCTGTTCGGCAGTCTCTGTCAGCTGACTTGAGAACAGACTCATCCACCAAAATGTAATATACTTTTATTATCTACATGGTGTCAGTATTGCTATACATAACCCAAGTCAATGTTTCAAGGATCTTTTTCCTTTTCATTAGGGCTTGCAGCTACTATTAAAATTAAAAACAACATTTATCAATAAACTCTAAAGCTTAAGTATCTCTTTTTGTTTTAATTCTTATTTACCAAAATAAAGGAGAACACCCAAAATGGCTACTCGGTCTTTAAGACACTCTAATACTTTTAATATTAAATCTCAACTTTTCTGTTTTAAAACATAATAAACAGCAAAAAAGGCCAAAGAACATTATTATGATAATCGTGTCTCTTCAGATAATAATATTGTATTAAGCCAGAATGCATTTACAACTAATCATAAGGCATACCTGTCCCATAAGGTACTGAGCACAAATCTCTTTTCAACTTTGAAATCAGGTCTTCATCTCCTTTTTTGTTTTATCTATAAAAACAGCAGGCTATCTAACACTTGTCTGTCTACTGCTATTATATATCAACATCACAAACTAAGTTTCAGTGCTGCAGAAAAGAAAAGTGTCACACATACTAGCTAGTTCTAAAAACAACTATCAGTACATCAACAAGGTGTTATACTTTGATAAATAAACTAAGTGACAGATTTCATAATCTTCTTTGAACCTCTGTTATAAAAGAAAAGCAAACTGGCTCTACTGTAATTTATAAAATGGGCATCCAAAAAAAAGATTTCTCATTGGTCAAAATATATCATGTAACCATGCATGAAATCTATTTCATGCACAGTCATCCTGGTTCTAAACCACATCACACACAATGAGCAATTCAGTCCTCCTACAACCAGAACTATCTTCCATCAGTCCCCCTATAACCAGAATTGATCTTGCATCACAAACATGGCTGCTACCTTTACACTGTAAAAAAACATCAATGGGGCCCTAAAAAAAGCTGCTCTAAATAAAAAATAAAACAAATTAGTTAAATATTGTTTTCCTGCTAATCAGGAGTTCAGCATAATTGTAGTTCATTTGCATCACCAGGTAAGGAAAAAGCTCCGGCTCCCAATACAACGCACAGGGGAAACGCCAGACCTCGCCCAACAACTAACACACTGAAATCAGGCCAATGGAAAATCATGTACACAAATACTCGCAGTCTGGGAAACAAGATCCCAGACCTGCAGGCAATAATGACAGAGGCTAAGCTGGACATAGTAGCCATTATTGAGACATGGTTAACCAGTAACCACACTTGGGAGACTTCAGTACCCGGTCATGTACTGTTCAAAAGAGACCGAGGTGCAAAATGGAGGTGTGGAATGGCCCTTTATGTTAATGAAAATATCAAAGCTACAGAAATTCAGAATACACATAAGGAGCCAGAAGAACTATAGGTCACCCTAGAAACAGGAAATGGGACAGCCATACAAACTGGGGTTGTCTACAGGCCTCCAGACCAGGGGAAGGACATAGACACATTACTATCAGAAGATATACAAAACATGGCTGCTAAAGGGGAGGTTCTGATAATGGGAGACTTCAACATGCCAGATACAGATTGGTCAATACCAGCAGGAACATCTGCCAGAACTAGACACACGCGGATTCCCTGCAGGGAGGGCCTCAAACAAGTGATACAACAACCTACAAGACAGGGCTATCCTAGATCTAGTACTGACTAACAGGGAAAGGATCAAGATCTCCAGGTAGAAGGTCACCTGGGGGCCAGTGACCATCACATGGTATGGTTCAATTTGGCCACTAGAACTAAATCATCCCATTCCAAAGCAAAATATGGGACTTCAGAGAGCTGACTTTGATAAGATGGCCAACAGAGTTAAGCTAGCCCTGGCAAAAGAAATACAGGTGAGGGTACAGGCAAAGTGGGCAAAGCATTAAGGATGCAATACATGAAGCAACATTCCATTGTGTTAGAGAGAAAGGAAGTGCAAAGAAGAAGGAAACCACTTTGGTTCTCAAAAACTGTAGCAGAAAAGGTCAGAGCCAAAAGGCTGGCCTTCAGGAAATATAAGGGAATGCAGCGAGACGAAGATAAGGAGGCATACCAAGCTTCCCTGAGGGAAGCACGGAAGGCAGTAATAAAGGCAAAGGCCCAAAACCGAGGAAACACTAGCACGAACACTAAAATAAGGTGAAAAGACTTTCTATAGATACATTAGTGAAAGGAGAAAGTCCAATGGGGGTATTGCAAAGCTCAAAGGGGATAAGGGGGCATATGAGGAGGAGGAGGAGGACCATGTAAAAGCATCTATCCTAAATAGATACTTCTGCTCAGTATTTACTGAGGAGAAGTTAGGGCACGGCCCACAGCTCAGCACCATGGACATGTGGAGGAGGCAGGAGTGCACTAGTCCCTTCACAAAAGAAAGGGTCCTACAAGAGCTCAATAAGCTCAGGGTGGACAAGGCAATGGGACCTGATGGCATACATCCCAGGGTACTAAAGGAGCTAAGGGTGGAACTAGCAGAGCCATTATCAAAACTGTTTAGTGAGTCTCTGAGCACAGGAGAGGTCCCAGAAGACTGGAGAAGGGCTCATGTGATTCCACTCCACAAGGGTGGTAGCAGGGAGGAGGTAGGGAAATACAGATCAGTCAGTCTTACCTCAGTAGTGGGCAAGATTATGGAAGCACTCCTTAAGGAAAGGATAGTGCAACACCTGGAATCCATAGGAGCACAGGATCCAAGACAGCATGGGTTTACAACAGGAAGGTCCTGTCAAACTAATCTCATAGATTTCTTTGACTGGGCAACCAGAGTGGTGGATCAAAGGGGAGCAGTTGATGTTGCCTACCTTGACTTCAGCAAAGCTTTCGATACTGGTCTACATAGAAGATTGATTAATAAGCTGGGTAGGCTTGGGATGGGTCAGAAGTTGGTCAGCTGGGTGCAAAACTGGTTGACAGGCAGAAAACAGAGAGTGGTGGTAAATGGTATACAGTCAGAATAGATGCAAGTCACAAGTGGGGTACCTCAGGGATCAGTCCTGGAGCCAGTCCTCTTCAATATCTTCATTAGTGACATTGCAGATGGACCAGAGGGTAAGGTTTGTCTGTTTGCAGATGACACCAAGATCTGCAACAGAGTAAATGATCCAGATGGGGTGGGCAGAATGAGAAAAGATCTGGATAAACTGGCAAAATGGTCGAAAGAGTGGCAACTGGGGTTTAATGCAAAGAAGTGCAAGATAATGCACATAGGGAAGAAAAACCCTGAAGCCACCTATAGACTGGGAGAGGAGTTGCTGGCAGTCACAAGGGAAGAAAGAGACTTGGGCATCATTAGTACAGATGACCTGAAATCATCCAAGCAGACCACTAAAGCAGTAGGTAAGGCTAGGGGATGTTGGGGTGTATTAGTATGCTTATCACAAGTCGTAAGAGGGAGGTAATTATCTCTCTTTACAAGACACTGGTTAGGCCCCATCTGGAGTACTGCGTGCAGTACTGGAGGCCACACCTGCACAAGGACATTAACCAAATTGAGGCAGTCCAGAGAAGGGCAGCCAAAATGGTGCAGGGACTGCATCAGAAAACGTATGAGGACAGATTAATGGAGCTCAATATGTATACCCTAGAGCAAAGGAGGGAGATAGGTGATATGATTGAAACATTCAAGCATCTTAAGGGCATTAACAAGGTGAAAGAGTCTAACATGTTTCAATATAAGAAAAATAGCAGGATAAGAGGACACAGCATGAGATTAGAGGGAGGCTGATTAAGGGGTAATGTGAGGAAGTTCTTTTTCACAGAAAGGGTGGCGATTGCATGGAACGGCCTACCTCAGGAAGTGATGGATATGAATACAGTGCAGGGCTTCAAACAGGCATGTGATAGGCATAAGGGAACAATACAGATGAATATAATTAGATAGGCCATTGACAGAGCAAGGCTGATGGCACATTCATAAGGTAGAAAAGAATGGGCAGACTGGATGGGCCATGCGGACCTTATCTGCCATCAACTATGTTTCCATGTTTGCACTTTCCTTACACAAGCGGGCAGGAAGGGAAGAGCTGGGAAACTATCATCGGTCAGCCTTACCTCAGTGGTGGGAAGCTGATGGAGGCATTATAAAGAAAGGCTGGCACAATATCTGGGAGGAGGAGGATCATAGATGGAAACCAGCATGGGTTCACAAGGGAAAGATCATGTCAGACCAACCTGATTGAATTATTTGACGAAGTGACAGTGACATGTGATCAGAGAGGGGCAGTGGACGTGGCCTATCTGGACTTCAGAAAGGCCTTCGGCAACGTCCCTCACAGGAGACTGATAAGCAAACTGGGTAGCTTAGTGGTAGGGAGCAAAATAATAAACTGGGTGGAGAATTGGTTGAAGGGTAGAACTCAGAGGGTTATAGTAAATGGGGTGCACTCAACAGACAGATGGGTAAAGAGTGGGGTTCCTCAGTGATTAGTGTTGGGTCCCATACTATTCAACATATACATTGGGGACATTTCAGAAGGCCAAAATTGGAAGGTGCCACTGTTCGCAGATGACACAAAGATCTTTAACAGGGTGGACACAATGGAAGGGGTAACAAAAATGAGGGAGGACCAGGCCAGACAGGAGGAGTGGTCAGGGAAGTGGTAATTACAATTCAACAGACAAAAATGTAAACTTATGCACATAGGGAATAGAAACCCAAGGGCAAAATACTGTCTGGGGGAGAGGAACTTGAGGTAGCAGAGCAGGAAAAGGACCTGGTGATCATCATTTCAGATAACCTGAAGGTGGGGAATTAATGCAACATGGCAGTGGGGAAGGCTAACAGAACGCTGGCATGCATAGGGATGGACTTTAAAAGCAGGTGGAAAGAGGTGATCATGCCACTATAAAAAATTATGGTCAGACCACACCTGTAATATGGGCATGGGCACATCCACTGAGGGGGAATAAGGTGGACACATCCCCCTCAATTTTTAAAGTGACCATTGAAGTCCACCGCAGAATGTTTGGCAGCTGTAATTAAATCTGAGTCAGAAAAGATACACATACATTTTCCCTTTTAAAGGAGAAACAAGCCATAGTTGTCAATTACTGGGCGATAAGTTTCACTTCTCTCACTCCCATCTTATCTTAGCAAAGTGTAAATCACTCAAAGTTCCCAAGGTCTTTCCTGGAAATGTGTGAGTTCTGAGAGTGTCAGTCCTTGGTGTAGCTAGTCTCCATCAAAAGGCAACTTGTACTCATTTTTATGTTGGCTCGCTTGCGCAGCCAACATCTTGGGACAATGCAGCTTTGGAGGCATGGTCGCTGTTGGGCGAATGTGGGGCACTCATCAGTAGGTGCATCCCTCATTCCCCAATCTGCCTGCATGCCAGCGCCACACCATGCATACATAATGTGGCAAGCACGTCTGAGAAAAGGTCCACTGCAATCCAAGAAAGCTCGTCAGACGTAGCAGACCTTTTCTTTACGTGCTCGGCATTATGCTCATGGCGCACACTGGCCACTGAACTGTCAATCTGGGTGCCCAATCCCCTGTCGGTTGACCTGCCCCTATAAATGTGCCGACGGGGAGCCCACTCCCCATCAACATAAAGCACCCCCATTTGTGATATGCCGAGAGGTGCCCAATCCCCTCGGCTCTGCTCCCCACCCTTCTTTGTGTGCCGACAGAAATTGCCCAATCCTGTCGGCATAAATTACTCCCTCCTTGTGTTGTTTGCCGACAAGGTGCCCAATCCCTATCGACTACAGACCCCCTCAAACAGTTAGGTGGCATGCTGGGGCCACCCAGCGTATAAATCCACAAAAAAAACTGTCCCGCAATGTTTTTTTTGTTTCCCTGTAAAATGAAACGGTCTCTCAAAGTCTCAATGCCCCCTCCCCCAACTGCAACCATCCTCTGCGCACCCTGCCTCCCCTCACCCCCCTCACCCCATACTTACCTGCGGAGTCTGGCGCGACGATCTTCGGTGGACCGGGAACACGTCTGCACTCTTCAAAGCCGACCGCGAACTGAGGAAATGCAGGTAAGCTGTATAATGGAATAAATAGGGGTTTTTCAACTTTAGTGCATATCTTGGGTGTTTTTGCAAATTTTGGTCCCAAATTTTCAGCATGGGTTTTTGTGACCCCTTCTCATGAATTCTTGCACTGTCATGGCGTTATTCGGTCCCGAAAGGTGATTTCGCAGTCACTGCATGGAATCACCTTTTGGGACTGAGTAATGAAATGACAGTGCCACTGATCATGAGGGGGGCTCTCAAAAAGCCTATGTTGCAAATTTGGTGGGAAAAATCCAAAAAATTACTGTTTTACGAGCATGCGTAGCAACTGCACAATGCATGCTCGTAAGTTAGTGCATTCACACTATTTTTATGCCAGATTCTCAACATTGGCATTTTGCCACACCTTCTTGTGAACCATATAGCTGTCATTTTTCACATTCTGGCCAAAATGTGTTTTTGCACTTCCGGCGCAGAATAGCGCGGTTGCTGTGCGAAATCAGTGTTTGGGACACATTACAAAAATGACAGTGACACTGTTCATGAGCAGAGGTCCTAAAATACCTGTGTTGAAAATTTGGTGACAATACTCCATAAAATGATTGTGTTACGGACATGCGTTGCGCAGTTTGCACGCACGCTCGTACGTTCGCAAACTTCTAATATTTTCACTCCAGATTTTCAACAGTGCCATTGTTCTGCACCTCCTAATGAACAGTACAGCTGTCATTTTTCACATCCTGACCAAAATCTTTTTCGCAGTTCCAGCGCCAGAATAGCTTGGTCAGCTGTGGAAAGCCGTGTTCAAGACACATGATGAAATGACAGTGACACTGTTCATTAGCAGATGTCCTAAAATGCCTATGTTGAAAATTTGGGGAAGTCAATAAAATGAGTGTTTCTGACGGTCGTTGCACACTTTGCCGCCGCTCATGACTAATGAATTTGTAATAGTTTCACTCAGCTGTTCATCATTGGCATTTTCATACCTCCTTATGAACAGTGCAGCTGCCTGAAATTTGTTTTGCACATCCGTTGCAGAATTGCATATGCGTTGTGAAATTAGTTTTCAGGACAGTTTGAGGAAATAGCGGTGACACTATTCATGAGCAGAGGGTCCTAAAATGCCTATGTTGAAAATTTGGTGCCGAAAGTCCATACAATGACTGTGTTGCAAGCGTGCATTGCACAGTTTCCATGCACCCTTGTAACTTCAGCAATCTGCAATATTTTCATGCCACATTTTCACCACTGGTATTTCTGCACATCTCCTTATCAACAGTCCAGCTGCCATTTCCAAAGTCTGCCCAAAACGTGTTTCCGCAGCTGTGGCACACAATGGTGTGCTCGCTGTGCAAAATCACCTTTTGAGACACATTCACAAAATCACAGCACTATGCATCTCTAGCTCTGCCACTCCCACTGCCAATGCCAGCGTGACAAAATTTGGCATTGACAAATGCTTGTTCAATGTACTCATTTCAATGTCTGGCCATGCAGTGATGCTGGAGTTACTCACCGGATTGGTTTCATCTGCTGCCAGTGTGTTGTACAGTATGTGTGGTAAAAGCTGACCTGGACCCAAATCTGCCTGTGCACTTGCTTCTAGAGAACTTGATGCAGTACAACCTCTATTATCCAAACTCACTGGGGGCGTAAGGTTAGTTTGAATAATCGAGGGGTTCATACCTGGGTTTCTGTGCAGGTACAGTAATTTTGTTTGTTGTGTCATGTATCTGTTTCATCCAACAATGACTTACAACCAATATGTTGCCAGAGCTATCTCCTGGGGTAATGTCACACATCTTCATCCTCTCTTTGGATAACAGAGCTGTCTGCTGGGACCTGCAGTGCAGATCAGGTTTTAGGAGTTTGGAGGCATTTCTGTTTTTTTTGTGTGTGTGTTGAAAATCTTTCAGCTTCAGGTAGTGTTCCTGAGCCTGCAGAAGACTGATCATGTTTGGCAAAGTAGGTATTATATAGTATAGGAAATGTTGCATTTCTGCTTCATTATTTATAGAAACAAACAGAAACAAAGGAGACAAAACACAAAGCATAAGAATGCATGTATGTATGTTTGCATCTATGAATACATATATGTACATCTCTGGTTTGTGTGTGACATGCATTTTATTCCTTTTCACTGGTTCAGTAATGGGAATAGTTTTGAGTTACCCCTCATCCTGCTCTGTGATATCGCTGTTGTTTTGCCTTAGGTTTTGCCTTCTGTTTATTATATATATTCATGCACTATTCTGATGACTACTGTTTTTCAGCTTTGCATTTTGAATTGTGTGTACTACTGTTGTTTGTTGTCCTACAGAGAACCTTCTTGCATATGAGCTGTGCTCAATGGAGCTTTTCCTGGTAAAACAGATAAATAGATAAATATTAGCTGGTAACTAATTGCAATAAATATTGACATAAACAACTTGTTATCTCGTGATTGGCAGTAGAAAACTTGATTCTTACCACACCACAAATGCATATATTGGTGTCCCAGACGTCTAGGTAAAACCCTTGCACAGCTGGTAGAAATCAGCACAGTGTTCACTATAGCAAAGTGCCATTGATTTTTATAAAGTCCCATTTTATGTTTGTTTGCAGAATGCAAGTAAGAACTATTGGAATCATCAGAAAGAAAAAGTGGCCTTTGTCAATGTGTCAGACTGTGAGCCAATGATGTGCTTGGAAATGACCCTACATATAATCTATGCTAGATCGTTCTGGTTACACATGATTTCCTTAGTAAGCACAGTTTACAAAGTGGTTTGCTGCACCCATCACTCTGCAGGTGTTTGCCATTCTAATGGCACTTCATGTGAGCCAACATCTCTGCTAATGATGTTTTGTTTACTGACACACTGTCTCCCCAGCCCCTCCCATTATCAATGAAACTGGCCTTGCTGGTGCAGCAACTCAGTGCCTCCCTTTCTGCCCTGTACATCAATGAAGGAAGCCTGTCTTGCTGATACAGCAAATCTGATAGTCCTCCCTCCAACATAAAATAAACTGACCTTGGCAATACTGTCACTCCTGTAAGTCTTTCCCACTACAGGAATACAGAAATCACACTTGTTGGTACAGCTGCTCCATGTTGGTCCAATAGAAGCTATTAAATTTTCTTTTTTTCTGGATCACAGTGGCTCCTGAAATGCTCCTGCATCTGTATTATACAGCATGGTATGCTTATACAGTTGATTAGTTAGTGCCAAATACAAACTACATTTTTTTAGCTTAAAAAATGTTTGGCTTCCTCTTAAATAATGTAATGCAATAAGGTACCTTAGAAATAGTTCAGGGTAATTAGCATAGTCTCTTTACAGCAGAACACCATCAATTCTTGAAACATAAAATATTGCAAAGGACTACTGTTTTTTTGAAAATACACTTGACGTACTACCAATGTTTACCTAGAGCTACCTGCTCCTACTGCCTTATGGTACAATAAAACTATGGCACTCTGCATTGCTCTGTTGTAAGCCAGTGATGGTATAGACCTTAATTAAGGCATGGTGCATTTAACAGATAGTATTGCACAGTACATGTCAGAACTCCTCGTCTAACTCATTGGGGACAAGGAATACATAGTGAATATTCAGAGTAAGAGGGCAGACTTTACAACCACTCCTTGTTTTCTGTGTTAAACAGATGCATTTCTCTCTGAGTGCATATATTTGCTTGGAATTGTGTCTTGTTGTGCAGATCCACTCTTGCAATGAATTAATGATAACAACAATGAAATATTCTGTCAGTCTGTATGCTCCATAGCTAGTGCCATTGGTGTTGGTACAAATGACTTGGTAGAACAATGTCCCCCAACCTTTTAGCAGTGGTTGCACCCCTTAATACGTGGCCCAGTTCTGAAGCCACACTTGCGAGATGACAAAGACAGGTGGAAGGGTCCAGGAAGACGCAAGTAAGATGGTTGAGGGGCTGCATAGGAGATCATATGAGGGCGACTAGAGGAACTAAACCTATACTCACTGGAGATAGGGGAGGGAATATGGTTGAAATCTTCAAATATCTGAAAGGAATAAACAGGGTGAGGGAGGGTAGAAATTCAGGATGAGTGACAACAAATCACCAAGGGGGCATGCAGTCAAGCTGGAGAGAGCAGATTTTGAGGAAATGAGAGGGGGGAGTTCTTCACTGAGAGAGTGGTGGGCCCTTGGAATAGGCTGCCAGAATGGGTGGTGGGGTTTGATTCAGTGGACAAATTCAAGAGGGCTTGGGACAACTACATGGAGCTAAATAAAAGTATAAATAGAATGGAAGGGAGAGGATAAATATAAACCAGAAGGGAGTTAGTGGGCAGACTGGATGGGACGATGGGTCCTTTTCTGTTGACAAATTTCTATGTTTCTATATAAGCAAATTAGAAACATTAAGTATTGTTTATAGTTTTCATTTCAACTGTTTCTTTATGAACAATGAAAAATCCCTCTTCTGTCTTTACCTGCTCATCAGGGAACTCTCTTGTGCTTGCCCTGACAGTGACATAATTGAGTCTCTGGCTATAGAAAGGCCTTTGTGTGTGTACAGTATGTTAGGAGGAACATTCTGCCAGTGGAGCTAAGCAAAATTTTGAATGCATGTATTCCATAGTAAATATTCCATGATACACGTTCCAAGACAAACATTCTATAGCTTGAATCTTGATGCCAGCAAGGAACAAACTTAGTCCAGCAGTAATACAATGACATCATTTGCAGTGGGTGGAAGGACTATTTTATCATGAGTGCACACAAGTACATCTATTGTTTCTACATATAAACATGCTTTTCCCAACTGTAAAAAGTATAAAAAAGGAGCCCATTTTATAAGCGCAATAAGACACTCCAGGGGTGTGCATGGAACAGATTTTATTGCAGTTCCAGGGGCTGAAGGAACTCAGCCTGTGACCTTGTACCTCACTATGTCCCTGGGCATGTGGTAACATTTGCTCCATGCCCACCACATTGTGTCTTATTGTTTACATGTATCATGAAAACACAATCATAAGTAACTAGTACCTTAGCCTTTACATGTCTTGCATTTTGTTGGCATAACAGAGAATATTCCTGTCCAACTGATACCCAACATGTGAGACACTAAACAGGTTCAAAGTGATTTATGGCTGTTAACTTAATTATTTTAAAAATTCTGAGTTAGCTGTATATTACATCTCTTGTCCCTACACCACTGTATACTCTGAATGAGTATTCAAGGCTGCTAGTGCCACTGTTAGTGAGTGCCTTATACTGATGCCCACTTGCCCAGCCCTCTCATCCACATGCCAGCGTGGAGTATGCAACAGTGAGGATTCTCTCCAATATTTTGTCTTATTTTTTGAAAAATCGGCATTTTCAACCTCAAAATGCTTACATTCATATGTACATCTGAACATAGAAACTTGCCAGCAGATACACGCCTTATGATCTATCTAGTCTTCTTGAGTGTACAGTTCCCATTGATTCTACAGAAGGAACTGCCCTCCTTCCTGTTTTCCTCATGTCCTCCCTCCTGCACCCCCTCACCCTTCCTCTTGCCCGCCTCTGCCTATAACTTTCAGCTTCACCGTCTCCCATCTCCTCTTGAAGCTGTCCACTGTTTTTAGGGATACCTCCTACTCTGGCCAGCTCATTCCACTTGGCCACCACCCTCTTGGTGATAAACTGCCTCCTGGTCTTGCTCCTGAGCCTTCCCCTCACCAGTTTTAGGCTGTGCCCCCTAGTGGTAGACTTCCTATTAATGCTGAAGAGATCCCTAGTGCCCACCCTGGTATTTTTCCTTTTTCATTTATTTATTTGAATTTTGGTATCCAGGTAAGTCCACTGAGACAATTACAGTCTCTTTTTCAGGGGCAACACGGGAAAGAACAGCAATAAAAAGAACAATACAGTAGACAACTTATGCAATACAAAAGACAATAGCATGCACTTGGGAACTAACAGCAACTCGAGTCAACTTGGAGCATGACAGTTCTCCAGAGGATACAGTATAAAGGTGCTCAAAGAGCCATTCTGTAGTGAACAATCATATAAAACAGATGAGTACATAGGCAGAAACACATGTAGAATAGAGTATATACAATATGATAGGAGTAAAACACTTGAGTACATTGATTATATACATATTATACAGAGGGAAGCAATATTTGTATACATAGATATCAAATAAAATAAGTAAAACAGGTAAATACAATCAGGTTACTTCATAAGGTACCATGGTATCAGAGTCAATACCGATAAACGATTCAGGGAGATAGAGTGGAAGAACATGAGTGTGGACTGATGTCTGTAGAGACAGAGCGAATGTAGGGAGTGGACATAGGGGAGGAGAGAGGGAGGAGTAGAACCAGGTAAACAATGGACAGAGAAGATATGGGGTACAGACCAGGAAGGGAGATTGACAGGGGGTGGGGGAGAGGACTTGGGATAGAGTAAAGGTGGGGGAATGTGGAGCAAGAAAGTCACGGAAACAGGTGCAGTTAGCAGAGGAGAAAGGAAGGAAAGTAAAGTGGTTTGGAACTTGGACAGAGATGTGCAGGAAAGGACGGGAGGAGGCAAGGAGTTCCAGTCAGTTACTGATGCAAAGGCGAAGGATTTACCGGTGACTACAAGCCTCAGATTAGGTCGATCGAGGAGAGGTAGAGCAGAAGAACGGAGGGCACATGATGGTTTCCTAAGGTGAATAATCTCTCTGAGGCAGGGAGGGGTCAATTTGTGAACAAGCTTATACACAAAGCTCAAGGTTGAGTTCCTTAGTTTTGCTTCATAAGGGAGCCAGCCAAGGAGAGAGAGGACATTGCAGTGGTGATGGCAGCTATTGACCCCAGTGCAAACCTACCCATCCTGTGGTACCCCTGGGCAAGCAGTGACATGTTAGACACATTGAACGACAGCAATAATGGTGCACCGTAAGTAAGTAGAGGAAGTAGAGATGTAGAGGCAATCTTGATACAAGAGGCAGAAGTGAGGAAGGGGTGGATACAGTAAAGGAGTCCCAACTTCTGGTTCAGTGTTTTGACCAGGGTAGAAACATGGGCAGAGAGGGATAAAGAGGTATGAAATGAAATGAAACTTTATTAATATGACGCCTTTCTCAAACCAAGGCGCTTTACAATATTTAAAACAATAAACAATAAATAAATAAAAATCCATAAATAATTTATACAACACTAAATCTGAGCTCCAATTCGCAGTCAATTAATTAAAATTAATCTTTAACCATAAATAGGCCTTGAGGGCCTTTTTAAACTCCTCCATGGTCGCACACTGATGAAGCGGATGGGGTAGAGAATTCCAGAGGGTCAGAGCAACAAACATAAAAGCACGAGCACCTGATGACTTTAAAGAAACCCTCTGAATCTCTAGCAACCCCTCATCTGCTGAGCGGAGAAATTGCCCGGGGTGGTAGGGAACCAAAAGCTCTTTCAAGTAGTCTGGACCCTGTCCGTGTAAGGCTTTATAGGTCAAAAGACCAACTTTTTAAAAGTGATCCGCCACTGAATCGGCAGCCAGTGCAGATGCGTAATATCAGCAGATATGGCAGGTGACATGTACCATCAATAATCGGCCACAACGTTCTGCACCAGCTGCAAGTGGCGGATATCAACCCCAGGAAGCCCTTGAGAAATGGAGTTGCAATAATCCAGGCGTGAGGTCACAAAGCATGGACCAACATGGAAGGTCAGCTTGCAGAACAAGGTGCTTAATCCTGGAGATGTTCCTAAAGGAAAGTTTGACAACTGCCGCACACCTGTACGCAGTGTCAGTTTGTTGTCAAAATCACCCCAGGTTCTCAAGACTCCATTCTCAGAGGTAGGGAGCTGGATACCTCCCAGAAATAAACCTGAGGATAAACCAGCTCCCATCCCTCTATCCTGCGACCTGGGTCCACAACCAATACCTCTGTTTTTCTCCAGTTCAACTGCCAGCTTGAACTCATCCAGCCTTGGATTCCGGTGAGGCAGCTATTAATGACCGAGACAGCTCTATCCTGGTCAGGTGCAAAGACAGGAGGAGCTGAGTATCATCTGCATAGCAGTGAAACTTCAGCCCATACCTTCTTACAATGTTCTAGGGACAGTATGACTGCTAACAACATGGGGACAACACCGAAGCCCTGGCACCCCACATGACAGTGAGAGTGGGCAGGAAGAATTTAATCCAGACACCACTCTCTGAGTCCTGTCAGTGAGGAAAGATCTAAACCAGCTGAGGACTGTCCCTGACAGACCACAGATAAACTCCAGGTGCGCGAGAAGTACCCCATGGCCCACAGTGTCAAAAGCTGATGAGAGATTAAGAAGAATGAGAGTGGAATGATTCTTCTGATCTCTAGCCATCAGGAGATCATTGAGCACCCGAACCCGCACTATCTCGGTACTATGCCTCTTTTGAAAACCAGACTGGAGGGGTTCATAGATGTCATGGATGGTTAAATGGTTCTCCAATTGTGCAGCCACCACTTTCTCAATAATCTTCCCAACAAAGGGAAGATTAGAGATTGGCCTGTAGTTAGCATGGCAGTCGGGGTCCAAGGTAGCTTTCTTCAGGAGGGGTGTCACCACTGCCTCCTTCAGGGAGCTAGGAAATTCACCAGTATCCAAGGAGCACCATACTATCCATGCTAGAACCAGGCAGATAGTCTCAAGACAACCCTTTATTGGGGAAGTCGGGCCCAGGTCTAAACTACAGCATGTAGGGCGCATACTCTGGACAATCCTAATGACATCAATGAACCCAGGCCAGTCAAAGGAACTCCAGGTGAAGCCGGAGGGGGCAACCAGATGCCGATCAAAAACATCTCCAATAGAGGGAGCAGGCTGGAGTGCTGCCCTAATGTCCGCCACCTTATCTGCAAATAAGTGAGCAAGCTCATCACATTCTAATTGTGAAAAGGCTTTCTGAACCTGGAGATAAGCTGGGCTGCACAGTCTGTCAACAGTTTGAAAAAGCTGAGCTGGTCAGTTCTGAGCAGCCACAATCTCTCTCTGGACAGGAACTCTGCCTTCTTACGAGAGATTGTGGAATGATAGAGTTGATAATGTTCCATCAATCTAAGATGGTCGGCATCAAGGGCAGTTCTCCGCCAACAATGCTCTAATCTTCGTTCTTGTCACCACATCCCTCAAGGCCTCATCAAACCATAGAGACCAAAGTCTAGGGGAGAGGACAGAACACGGACAGGAGCAATTCGATCCAGAGCTGAGGAGATAGCCCTATTATGAGGCCAGCACCAAGGCATCAGGATCATTGCTCACTTCAGAAAACTCCGATAAGTTAAGTGCGCTGCCAGGCACAGAGCTAATATCTAGTAACAGCGACATAACCATCTCCACAGGGGTAGGCCTATGGGGGTGTGTGCAAAAACTGAATCCCACAGTGTAGTGATCGGACCAACTGGCGGGTTCCACCCCATGTCAGTGGCCTCAATCCCCAGGAGGAAGACTAAGTCCAAGGAGTGACCCGATCTTATCGTGGCAGAAGTAACCACTTGTGTGAGACCCAAAGATGTCATTAATTGGAGGAAGTATTGTCCAAACTGCAGAATACTCATCATCGATCCAGGCATTGAAGTCACCCAGGACCATCAGCCTGGGAGACTAAAAATGCCATGTTGATGATGAAGTCGGCTATTTCCTGTAGAAAACATTTCTCAACCCCTGGTAGACGGTAGATGAGAACAATTCTGCATCCCACACCAGCCACAATGGTACACTCAAAGGACTCCGCCTCCTCAACTGGTATACTTGTGAGTCCCAGTTCAGTCTTGAAACAGACTGAACCCTGCCCCCCCACCGCGGTCCAACCTCGGGCGGTGTAACACCGAGTACCCAGCTGGAATTGCTGCCTCCAAAATTGGGCCGGCATTACCATCCAGCCAGGTCTCGGTAGTGCAAGCCAGATCCTCGGACTCCACAAGATCTGCAATAACTGCAGTCTTGTTCCTAATGGATCTGGCATTGAACAACACCGCTCGGGTTGTACGGGGTCACTGAAGTGGAACAGACTACTTGCCCAATACCATTAATAGTAGAGGTACCCTTGGGTATGGAAACCAGACAAGGAGAACCTCGCTCTTGAATCCATTTCGCCCCAAGGCATCTTCTGGTCTCCACAACCCCAATCCAATGTTGCCGCTCATTTGGCTTCCACTGTCTGCACCCCCCAAAACCCCTCCTCCCCCTCCATACAATCCCCAGTGCTCTACAGTGCTGGTAGGTTGACAACTGTAGTGGCATAGGGGAGAAAGGGCGGAGGGCATGGAGAGTGGAGGATGAATAGTGTACGACCGTGGTGGCAGACCCTCTACACATAATAAAACCAAACTCAAACAATAACCCAAAATAAATAAAATATATAAAAATAAAATAAAATAAACAAAAAACAAAATTAAATCAAATCAATCAAATAAAAATATCCAAATAACTAAAATTCACAACCAAAAATCCAGAGGCTCTCACCCTCCATTAAATTCTAAAACAAATTATAAATACAAATCACATAGCAGTCTCTAAGAGTCAGTGTCAAATGGCAAAATAGCAACTTTCCAGAGAAATGTAGAATCCAGATGACAACAAGATGGGCTCTCACCCCCTCTTAATCCAAATACCAGAAGTTCCTCCAGATGAAATTCGGACCAGCAGTAAGAGGGCTCTCACCCCTCTTAATCCGATCGCCAAAAAGTTCCTTCGGAAAATCAACTCTTCTCCAATAAACTGTATTCTCAGGACCCAGGCCTAGACATCTGAGCTAAGATCAGGCTGGAGGGCTGTAATCTGAAATAGGGCTCTGAGACGGCAGCAGTAGCTCCCACTAAACGCGACAGGTTGACTGAAACAAAACCACAAAGTTCTGTATGCAGGTCTACCAGGAGCCAGAGCCGACCACGATATTACCTCCTTTCAGCGGGCTCAACAAAATCCTGACCAAGAAATACTGCACTTCGGCGTCTGTCAGATGGCAACTCAGCATTCGCTCACACGCTCAAACACAGATGCAACCGAGCAAAACAAAACAAATGAAAAACTATTAAAATAAAACAAATTGGAGCTAAGAAAACATATCTAATCAGAGCTCAGGCTCAGGCAGCTCACACATACCGCCGCCATATTGCCGCGTGTGAAATCACCTGGTTCTGGTATCTAGGGTGACACCCAAATACTTAAATGTGGGGACAGACACAAGAATATCACCATTATAGGGGAAGATACATAGAGGTGAGAGGGGCAAAGAGGGGGGAGGACGGTGAGAAAAGAGCATACATTTAGTTTTTTTAGTATTGAGGAAAAGTTGGTTATGCCAGAACCAGTCTTCAAGGTCCTTGAAGTCAGAGGCAAGTTACATAGATACATAGACAGTGTCGGCAGATAAGGGCCTATGGCCCACCCAGTCTGCCCATTTGAGCTTGTAAGTTCAGTTTATGTTTTCCTAGAAGTCTGTTGCCCCTTACCCCTGACCTCCAGAATTCTTTTATGTCTATCCCATGCATTCTTAAATCCCATGATTGTTTCAGCCCCCATCACTTCCTCTGGCAGGGTGTTCCACCAGTCCACCACCTGTTCTGTGAAGAAATTCTTCCTCGCTTCCTCTGAATCATCCTCCCTCCAACTTCATTCCATGCCCTCAGTCCTGGAACATCTTTTCACTTAAAAATAGTGTATTCCTGCACCCTGTTCCTCCCTGTAAGATACTTGTATGTCTCTATCATATCCCTCTCTCCTCCTCTCCTCCAGGAGTACATGTTCAGTTCCTTCAACCTGTCCTCATAGGACTTGTGATGAAATCCATGTACCATCTTTGTTGCCCTCCTCTGAACCTTCTCTACCCTGTCTGTGTCCTCACGTAGGTAAGGTCTCCAGAACTGTACACTGCACTCCAGGTGGGGCCTCACTAGTGTCTTGTATAGTGGAATTATGACCTCCCTTTTCCTGCTGGTGATGCCTCTGCCTATGCATCCCAGCATCCTATTTGCTTTACCTGCTGCCTTGTCACACTGTTTCCCTACCTTGCGGTCATCAGAGATGATAACCCCCAAATCCCTTTCCTACTTGGTGCATGCTTTATCCTCACCCCCCAACTGATATATTGTGCCTGGGTTTTTGCCCATATGCATTATCTTGCACTTCTTTGCATTGAATTTCAACTGCCAAACCCCTGACCATTCTTCAAGTTTCTGCAGGTCCTTCTCATTCTGTCTACACCCTCTGTGTGTCTACTCTGTTACAGAGCTTTGTGTCATCAGCGAACAGTGAAATTCTGCCTTCTAGGTCCTGCGCAATGTCACTGATGAAGATGTTGAATGGGACCGGTCCCAGCACTGATCCCTGTGGTACTCCACTGGTCACTCTTCCTCTGTGGAGTGACAGCCATTTACCACCACCCTCTGTGTCCTGCCGCCCAGCCAGTTACCTACCCACCACACTACTGTCCTGCCACCCATATTCCCCAATTTGTGTAATAGTCTTCTATGTGGCACAGTGTCAAAGGCCTTGCTGAAGTCCAGATAGGCCATGTCCCTGCCCTCCCTGATCCACCTCCTAGTCACCCAGTCAAAAATTCAACGAGGTTGGTCTGACATGACCTCCCCTGGTGAAACCATGCTGCCTTGGGTCCTGTAGTCCATTGACAACCAGATGTTCCACCAATCTCTCCTTCAGTAGTGCTTCCATGATCTTCACCACTACCAAGGTGAGGCTGTCTGGTCTGTAGTTCCCCTTCCTCTTTGTTCCCACTTTTGTATAGGGGACTACATCTGCTGTCCTCAGTCTTTGGGTACCTCCTGTTTCCAGTGATCGGCTAAACAGGATAGGCGAGGTTCAGCCATCACCTCTCTTAGTTCTTTAAGGACCCTAGGGTGCACCCATCTGGCCCCATTGCTTTATCAACTCTTATTACTTCCAGTTCCTTCAGGACCCTTTCTCGTGTAAAGGGACTTGTGTCCATTCTGCCCATTCTCACCCCTTGTACTCCCTTCAGACCCATTACCCTCCTCTTCCTCAGTAAAGACTGAGCAGAAATACCTGTTCAATATGTCAGCTTTACTGTTGTCATCCTCCACGCAGCCCCCATCCTCCCCCTTCAGTCTCACTATCCCTCCCTTTGCCTTTCTTTTACACTTATGTACCTGTAAAAGGTTTTGTCCCCTCTACCCACTGATTTTGCAATGTGTTCTTCTGTCTGAGCTTTGACTTCCCTTACTGACCTCTCTGCCTCCCTTTGCTTCTCCTGGTACTTCTCCCTATCCCCTTCTACCTGTGTCTTTTTGTATTGCCTTGTTAATCAAGGAGACATGAGGAGAGGAATGATAAATAATGGCATTGTATGCATAGAGGTGCACAGAGGCCCCTCCACAATGCCAAGGAAGATAATTTATAAATAGAGAAAACAACAGTGGGCCCAAAATAGAGCCTTGTGGGACACTGTGTATAATATGTTTGAAATCAGACAGAGCACCGGCCCATCTGACACCTTGAGAATGGCCAGAGAGATAGCTGTGGACCCAGAGTAGGGCAGTGGGATCCAAACCAATTGACTGTAGCTGTTGTAGCAGGAGATCATGATTCACAAGGTCAAACACTTTAGTTAGGTCAAGAAAGATGGCACCAGTGGTAGAACCTTGATCCATGGCATGATAAATATCTGAAGTTACTTTCAACAAGGCTGTGAGGGTGCTGTGTCTTTCCTACAATCCATGCTGACATGGAGACAGCAGGTTATAATTCTCTAATACGTCTGTAGGTGATGGTGACGATGCACTCCTGGATCTTGGCAAGACAACAGAGAATCGAGATCGGTTGGAAGTTCTCAACAACAGTGTTAGACCTGCCTTTGCACACTGGTACAGCTACATAACTTTCCACTTGTCCAGTACAGTGCTAACAGGAAAGACGTTGAATAAATCACGCTCGAGGTGAACAAGTGCAGGAGCACCAATGTTTAGGAATTTGGGCTCCAGGAGTCGTGACCAGGGAACTCTCTGCCTTTAGGTTAGCAAGGAGCCTCTGGACCTCTTTGCAAGTGGCCAATTTCAGATTGGAGGCAGGGTGAGATCCCATGAAGACTTTAGTATTTGGTGCTGAGGAAGGGTCGGGAGACTGTGAGAACAGAGAGTATATTTGAATAGATCGGTAAAAATTTATTAAATCTGGTGGCAACAGAAAGGGGCTCAGTGAGGGAGGAGTCCTGGGCAATGGTAATGTTAGGGAGTTCCACAGCCTTCCCTTTGACCAGGGAATTAACCTAGCACCAATACTCTTTTGGGTTACAAAGGTGTTCAGTTTGCAAAAAATTAAAATGATGGCATTTGGCTTTGTGAAGGGAGTTCTTACACTGATTTCTAAGCTGCCTGTAACGAGTCCAGTCTGAGGGTTGGCCATTTTTCTTAAAGGACTGCCAAGTCCAGTCATGAGAAGACATGAGCATCCTTAACTCCTTGCTGAGCCAAGGAGCTTTAATACCCTGAGTTCTGCATTTTTTTAGGGGAGCATGGGTATCAACAATATGGGTAAAGGTAGTTATAAAGAATTCCAGGGCTTGGTTGATATCAGGGAGAGTCAAGATGGGGATCCAGTTAGTGCTATGGATGGAGGCAATAAAGCTGTTCACTTCAAACTTGGACATATCCGGATGAGGTAATTTTAGGAGGGGTTGGGGTAGTAATTCCTCCAGATACACACAGTGGGAGAGTGATCGCTATACTGTCTGATAGTACACCAGCATATCTGACCTGCAGTGGACAGTTGGTAATGACCCAGTTCAATAAGGTGTTCTTGCCAGGCTTGTTGAAGCACGTGGGGTCTTGAATGAGTTGTACTAGGTTCGAGTCAGCTAGGGTAGCATGAATTTTATCAGCAGCAGGGTTAAACCAATCATTGTTAAAATAACTTTTTTTTTTATACTTTATCGCTCCTCTGCAGAGTCAACAGGTAGCTCAGGCCCTCCCTTGCAGGACCCATTTTCCAACCCGAACATGGGTCATTATGGATCCCGTCAGCTCCCAGCCTTTTTCTGCTTTTCTCCCCTGGGCACCCAAACCATGCAATGGGTGAGGCAGCTTTCCCTGCCTCCACAGAAGCAGCCATATGCCCTGAATGTGTGTCCTCCCCTCTTCAGGGTGGCTTGCCTGTGCTGACACCCAGCCACCCCTGGGTTTCAGTCTACTGAGCACCATACTGTTCCCCCTTCCCGAGGAAGGAGAGCTGTCTATGGATGCTCAATCCTTCCTAACCCTTCTGACCCCTGAGCGACCCAAGTCCATTCCCCAACCTGGGTCACCAGTGTGGTGCGAGGTGTGGCATCCAGCACCTCAATCCTCAAACCACCAGGCCAGCCCAAGGTCACCCTGTTAATACCCTTCTGGTACTTGGTCTGAATCATGTCAACCCCCCCCCCCTTTCCTCAACAGAGTACATGTTGAGCACCTTGAGACTCTCCTCATAGGCATTGCCTTGCTGGCCCTGCATCATGTTGGCCTCCCTCCTCTGAACAGTTTCCAGAAAGTTAATATATTTTCATAGATATGGGCACCAATATTGCACACTGTACTTTTAGCGTGGTCTTAACAGTGACCTGTACAGCAGCAGGATGACCTCCGCCTTCCTGTTGATAATTCCTGTGGATGTGCAGCCTAGCATCTGCTTTGCTTTGGCTGCCTCTCTCTTGCAGTGTGCCGAGTGTTTTAGGTTAATCATGATAATTACTTTCAGGTCCTTTTCTTCTTCTGACCCGATTACCTGCATACCACCCAATCATTATTTGGTCCCTGAGTTCATTGCCCCACGTACAGAATTTTACAATTTTTAGCATTGAATCCCAGTTGTCAAATGTCAGGCCACTTTTCTAGCCTAGCCAGTTCCTCCATGGGCCTGATTCAGGATGGTGCTTAGAGTGACACAAAGGACTTGCATCGGAGGGTCAGTCACAAGGGCTGACTTGCGGCAATCAGTACAGCTACCATACCATACCATAACTTTAATGAATAAAGTAACTAATTATGATACGTTATGTCTTGTTATATGTATGCGGGTCAAACCTGTAAAAAGCCTATGTGGTCAGTGCTTTTTACCTGGCAAACATCATTTTAAATAAATAAATAAATAAATGCATAACTAAATAAATACAATCAAGACCAGGAAAGAACTGAAATGACTGCAAATGGTCATACATCTCCCTGAACATGCACTGAAGCCAGATGTGCCACACAGTAGAATTCAACGTATTTTATGTTTGAGTGATTCCATGAACAGCAATTGGCAGTGCATGAATAACTTTCTCAGAAATAAAACTGCATGTGCTGACATCATGTTGAGTCCAAGTAGCCAGAGCAAATATGAAAAAGCTGGTCACAATATTGGAACCATTTAAGAAGGGTACCCATGAAGTATGCTCTGAAAAAGCATCTCAGCATGAGTCTCTTACAGATTCACTTCATTTACTGTACACCTTCCTGGCACACTTGAATGGGCAATTAAAGAGTTCCTGACACAGTTGAGACAACTTTGAAAAAAATGCAACATTTAGGAATAAATGTAACTTATATTTTGTATTTTATTCTGTAATTATCACCCTTATTTCCTTATTATTAGGAGTATCTGCATGAATCTCTGCCCTTTGAGGTCTGTCTGTCTACCTACACCTGACATCATAATTCTGTTTACGACATCAAAATACGTTGCTGTGGAGATAATTAGGGTGTTATACAGGAGGTTGTGATGTCATGTGTAGAGAAGCAGCCAGAGTACATATAGTCTAGGGGACAGGGATCTTGTTTTCCTTCAATGATTTTCAGTAATAAAGAAAATGGGGAATGAATGACTGAAACTATATGAAGTAATAAAGAAAATTGGATGGTGTTGGATTTAAAGTTTACTTTTCATATTTTCCTAACGTTGTCAGTGGCTCTTTAAGAAGGCTACCTGATAGCACTGATGCCATGTCACTGACTGCTTGCCTTCACCGTGTCCTGTCTGAGGATGAATGGCTGAACAGCATGTTTGAAACAGGACTATGTGCTGACAACCATTCTTAACACCCACTTTAAAACACTATACAAACCATCTTGCCTGAGGGATTCCGATTTTGAGTACTAGAAGGAGGTTCTGTACAGCAAGCTTTGTCAGATGACTTAAGAACAGATGCATCCACCAAAATGTAATATATTTTTATTATCCACATGGTGTCAGTATTGCTATACATAACCCATGCCAATGTTTCAAGGATTTTTTCCTTTTCATCAGGGCTTGCAGCTACTATTACAATTAAAAACAATATTTAACAATAAACTCTAAAGCATAAGTATCCCTTTTTGTTTAAATTTCTATTTACCAAAATAAAGGAGAACACCCAAAATGGCTACTCAGTCTTTAAGACACTCTATTTTTAATATTAATTCTCAACTTTTCTGTTTTTAAACATAATGCACAGCAAAAAGACCAGAGAACATTATTATGATAATTCTAGTCTCTTCAAATAATAATATTAAGCCAGAATGCATTTATAACCAATCATAAGGCATAGCTTTCCCATATGGTACTAAGCACAAATCTCTTTTCAACTTTGAAATTAGTTCCTCATTTCCTTTTTCATTTTATCTATAAAAACAGAAGGCTATTCAACACTTGTCTATCTAGTGTTATTATATATCAACATCACAAACTAAGTTTCCGTGCTGAAGAAAAGAACAGTGTTACACATACTAACTAGTTCTAAAAACAACTATCAATACTTCAACAAGGTGTTATACTTTGATAAACAAAATAAGTGACATATCTTATAATCATGCTCTTCTTTGAACCTCTGTTATAAAAGAATAGCAAACTGGCTCTATTGTAATTTATAAAATGGGCATGCAAAAAAAAGAAGTCTCATTGGTCAAAATATATCGTGTGACCAGGCAAGAAATCTGTTTCATGCACAGACATCCTGGTCCTAAACCACATTACACAGAATGAGCAAATCAGTTCCTTCTACAACCAGAACTATCTTCCATCAGTCCTCCTACAACCAGAATTGATCTTGCATGACAAACATGGCTGCTACATTTACAGTATTAAAAACCTTCAACTGGGCCCTAAAAATAAAACTACTTTAAATAAAAAATGAAACAAATTAATTAAATGTTGATTCCCTGATCATCACAATTTCCTTACACAAAGGGGGAGGAAGGAAAGAGCCAGGCAACAATCATCTGGTCAGCCTTACCTTGGTGGTGAGAAAGCTGATGGAGGCATTTATAAAGGAAAGGCTGGTACAGTATCTGGGGGAGGAGGAGGAGCTCATAGATGAAAACTGGCATGGGTTCACAAGGAAAAGTTCATGTCAGACCAACCTGATTGATTCTTTGATAACGTGACGGGTGAAATGTGATCAGTGAGGGGTGGTGGATGTGGCCTATCTGGACTTCAGAAAGGCCTCTGACACCATCTCTCTCAGACAGGAAACGGATAAGCAAGTTGGCTAGCTTAGGGTTAGGGAGCAAAATAAACTTAGTGGAGAACTGGTTAAACAGTACAACTCAGAGGGTGGTAATAAATGAGGTGCACTCAACAGACAGATGGGTGATGAGTGGGGTTCCTCAGGGGTCAGTGTTGGGTCCCGTGCTATTCAACATATACACTGGGAACATTTCAGAAGGCTGACATGCAAAGGTTTCACTGTTCACAGATAACACAATGATCTGTAACAGGGTGGACACAATGGAAGGGGTAACAAAAATGAGGGAAGACCTGGCCAGACTGTTGAAGTGGTCAGGGAAGTGGCAATTACAATTCGACAGACAAAAATGTAAACTTACGCACATAGGGAATAGAAACCCAATGGCAAAATACCATTGGGGAGGAACTTGAGGTAGCAGAACAAGAAAGGGACCTGGGGATCATCATTTTGGATAGCCTGAAGGTGGGGAACCAATGCAACATGGCGGTAGGGAAGGCTAACAGAATGTTGGCATGCATAGAGAGGGGCTTTAAAAGCAGGAGGAAAGAGATGATCATGCCACTGTACAAAACTATGGTCAGACCACACCTGGAATACAGGCACAGGTGCATCCACCATGGGGGATGAGGGGGACACATCCCCCTCAATTTTTTAAGTGACCATTGGTGGCCCCTGCAGAATGTTTTACAGCTGTAATTAAATCAGAGTCAGAAAAGATACACATACATTTTCCCTTTTAAAGCAGAAAAAAGCCATGGTTGTCAAGTGATAAGTTTCACTTCTCTCGCTCACATCTTATCTTGCCCAAGTGTAAATCAATCAAAGCTTCCAAGGTCTTTACTGGAAGTATGTGAGTTCTGAGAGTGTCAGACCTTGGTGCAGCCTGTCTCCATCAAAATGCAACTTGTACTCATTTTTCAATGTACTCATTTCAATGTCTGGCCATGCAGTGATGCTGGGTTACTCACGGGATTAGTTTCATCTGCTGCCAGTGTGTTGTACAGTATGTGGTAAAAAGCTGACCTGACCCAAACTGCCGTGCACTTGCTTCTAGAAACATAGACTTTGATGGCAGATAAGGAACACGGGCCCACCTAGTCTATCTATTTCCTATCTATTGGATACGCTGCAGATCCTAGTTAACCAACAGCCTACTCTTCCTACCTACCCCCACCAGAACTGCCTTATGTCTGTCCCATGCATTCTTGAATAGAACATTATTGTAGAGAACTTTATACCAGGGTTTCTTTGCAGGTACAGTAGTTTTTTTGTTGTGTCATGCATCTATTTTATCTAACAATGACTTACGACCAGTAATGTTGCCAAAGCTGTGTCTCTTGAGGTAATGTCACACATCTTCATCCTCTCCCTTTGGATAACAGAGCATCTTGCTGGGAGCTACAGTGCAGTTCAGGTTTTGTAGGAGTTTGGGGGTATTTCTGTTTTTGTTTATTTGTGTGTCTTGGAAATCTTTCAGCTTCAGATGGTGTTCTTGAGCCTGCAGCAGACTGATCATATTTGGCAAAGTAGGCATTATATAGTATAGGAAATGTTGCATTTCTGCTTCATTGTTTATAGACACAAACAGAAACAAAGGTGACAAAACACAAAGCATGATAATGCATGTATGTATGTTTCCATCTATGAATACAAGTATGTACATCTCTGGTTTGTGTGTGTGTGTGTGAGTGCATGCATGTTTAATCTCATCACTGGCTCAGTAATGGGAATAGTTCTGAGTTACCCATGTCATATCCCTTCTCCTGCTATGTGAGACCACTGTTGTTTGCCTTCTGTTAATTATATATAAGGCAAAAAATCCATTTAATGCGCTAAGTTAGGGTCGTTTCTAGCGACAAAAAGTGAGGAATTCGATGTTAGTTGAAACCTCTGCACCCCCAGCCGGCATCGGAGTGTGCTACATCGGTCTAACTCCTCACCCCATCACATGTGTAAAGAAGCTAAGGGGTGAACTATAGGAGAATGGGGTGAGTTAGGACCGATGACCCCAACGACACCCCGGGATGCCAGCTGGGGGCAGGGTGGTGGTGTATGGGGGTTTTCAACCCCAACATTGAATTTCCACTTTTGTCACTGTGGAACAACCCTAACTGATGCATTAAATGGATTTTTTTCCTCTAATTTCCCTTCTTTTTGAGAATCTGCAGTAGAAATAGTGAATGGAATGTAGTGGTGGGAGTGTGGGGCCCACTATGTGATGTTTTGTGACATAGTAATGGTAAGTGCAAGGGAAATGCAACCGCTAATGGTTGCGCACATAGTGACAGAAATGTAAATGGTAAAGCAAACGTTAATAGAAACACAAGCGGAAAGTGACGCCAAAGTGAACAGTGACATAAAAGGAGATGCAACATCGACAGGAACGCGAAACCTGACGCGGCACGGTCAACAGTAACGTAAAATGGAAATGCAAATGGTAACATTAACAGCATAAATAATGCCAAAGGAAACAGAATGGAAACGGAACGCAAGCCGCACATGGAAACGCAAACTGTAATGCGCGACGGGTCACGGTACCATAATTGTAAATGCAAATGGTAAAGTTAATATGAACAATGACACCAAAGGAAACAGAAATGGAAATGCTAATGGAAGCAATATTATGAAATGCAAACCGTGAACACGCATCGCCGTCATGTTACTGCAGTTGTAAATGCAAATGGTAATGGTAACAGCAACAATAACGCCAAAGGAAACAGAAATGCAAAAGCAAATGGAAGCGCGTACAGAAATGCAAACTGTAATGCGCACGGGCACAGTAACGCAATTGGAAATGCAAATGGTAACAGTAACAGCAACGAAGATGCAAACCGAAAGAGAAATGCAAACGCAAATGAAAGTGGTGCCGGAAAAGCAAACCGAAACACAAACAGAAACAGTAGTGGAAAAGCAAATAGTAACAGTAATGCAACCATAAGCACAAATGGGAACGCAAAGGGTAATGCACATGGAGGTGTACACGGGAACGGTAACGTAAACAGGTATGGAAACTCAAGCATATGTATAGCCTCGAGGAAAGGAGGGAGAGGGGGGACATGATAGAAACTTTCAAGTACCTCAAGGGAATCAACAAAGTCCAAGAGGGTAGCATCTTTCAAAAAAAGAGGTGTGCAAGAACAAGGGGGCACAATTTGAAGATGGGGGGCAGCTCAGAGGTAATGTAAGGAAGTATTTTTTCACAGAGAGGGTTGTGGATGCATGGAACAGCCTTCTGGAGGAGGTTGTGGAGTCAAAAACAGTGGTTGAATTCAAGCATGCATGGGACAGCTATAAGGCAGTTCTAGGGGGTTGGGGTAGAAAGAAGTAGGCTGCTGGTTAACTAGGATCTGCAGCTTATCCATTAGATAGGGAAATGGGCAGACTGGGTGGGCCAAGCAGTCCTTATCTGCCATCAAATTCTATGTTTCTATGTCAAGTGGAAACGCTAACTGTTACAGTAACGGAAGCGCACACCCTGTTTTTGCCCAACAGTTGCATACAGAAACACAGTGTGTACGAAGAATGTATGCATAATAATAGGCCTCGGAGCAGAAAATGAGCTGTTGGAATACTAAATGACTTATATCTCAGGAACCGCACAATGCTGAAAAAAAATTACAATTTCACATGATTCATGAGTTTCTTGCCTAGGTTTTCACTGTACATGTAGCCTATGGGCTACGTATGGTTGCAACAATTCTGTATCTCACGCTGTTTCTGAATAAGGAGCTCGAAAGGCATGGCGGACGCCACCATGTTAGTCTATGGGAAAATGTAAACTTTGGAGTGCCATAACTTAGCATCCGTGCAATATTTTGTCACCAAACACTCAAAAGGCACATCTGTGAGATGTTGGCTGCCTTCCTCCGAATTTCAGACCAAAAGACCAAACCATTCTTTTGCAGCAGGTGGCAAAGAATTCCTGTCATTTTGTATAGCCTGGAAAAGTAGTGTCGCATTTGTGAAAGCTTAGCTTTTAAAAGTGTCACAACTGTGACACTACTTTCATGACACTACTTTTCCAGAAATTTGAAAACATTTCGGGTGTTAACCCCAAAAATAAAGACATAGACTAGCATCCTGAGGTTCAGACTAGGTGAACACAAAAAGAATTGTGTTCCTAGAGGGTCCCAATTTTAAATGGCAAGCATTTTTCTGATCAGTAACTGAAAAACAAAATGGCAGATTTGCAACACAACTAAGGCCATTTGCGACACTAAAAAGTGCATTTGCGAAAGTGTTGAACTTTTTAACTTTCCCCATTGACTTATAATGGGAACTTGTTTTTTGAATAACTTTTGAACCGTTCAATATTTTTTAATGAAATCTTCAAAAGGCACATCGAGGACCCCGGCCACATGTTCCCTGAAGTTTTTGGACTGGTCGCCTAAACCGTGTAACCTGTAGGCGTGAGCAAAGAATGCACAAAAAAGCATAATTGCGCATCCGGATGTTGCTTAATAACTCTGCAGTCGTATATCCAACCAGTACAAAAGTTGGCAAATCCCAAGATCTTCCATGCCCAACCAAGCATACCAAATTTCAGGCAAATCCGTTGAATGGTGGCAAAGGTATTAAGGTGCAAAATGTCACCCTTTAACCTTAGAGGTGCTACTCATCCTCTAACTATGGTAGCACTACTGTACATAATATATATATATATATACTGTATATATATATATATATATATATATATGTAATAGATAGCCACTCTTCGTTATGTGATTATGCACTCTGATATCGCACACCCTGGGTGTGCATCAGACACCAAAGGCGTATGTATATCAAGTGTGACAGCACACTGTAGAGTGGAGTTATCTATCTTATAAAATGGGAAAATTGTTTTTAAGGGGTAAAAACAGGTGTGCTGTTGCACTCTGATACACATATGGTCACCTGATGGCTTTTTGACAACTTGTTGATGATCTTTTTCCTAACCCATTTCATAAATACATATATATATATATGCACTATTCTGATGACTACTGTTTTTCAGCTTTGCATTTTGACTTGTTTGTACTACTGTTTGCTGTCCTACCCAGGACCTCCTTGCAAATGAGTTACAAACATAGAAACATAGACTTTGACGGCAGATAAGTACCACTTGGCCCACCCAGTCTGCCCATTTCCCTACCTATTGGATAAGCTGCAGATTCTAGTTAACCAACAGCCTACTTCCTGCAACCCCCCACTATAATTGCCTTATGTCTGTCCCATGCATGTTTGAATTCCCCCACTGTTTTAGACCCCACAGCCTCTCCAGGAAGGCGGTTCCATGCATCCACCATTCTCTCTCCGTGAAAAAGAATTTCCTCACATTACCCCTGAGCCGTCCCCCCCTCTAACTTTAAACTGTGCCCCTTATTCTTACACATCTATTTTTTCTGAAAGATGCTACCCTCCTGGACTTTGTTGATTCCCTTGAGGTACTTAAAAGTTTCTATCATGTCCCCCTGTCCCTCCTTTCATCAAGGGTATACATATTAAGCTCTCTCAGTCTCTCTTCATATGGTTTCTGATGTAGACCCTGCACCATTTTAGTTGCCCTCCTCTGGACTGCTTCCATCCTGTCTACGTCCTTGCGAAAATGAGGTCTCCAAAACTGCACGCAGTACTCCAGATGGGGTCTCACCAACTGTCTGTACAGAGGGATAACCACTTCCCTTTTTCTACTTGTGATGCCCCTACCTATGCATCCCAGTATCCCCCTGGCTTTCCTTACTGACTTCTCACATTGCTTACCCACCTTTAGGTCATCTGATATGACTACACCCAGATCCCTTTCCATTATTGTTGTCATTAGTACCTCCCCTGCTATTGTGTACTCTTCTCCTGGATTTGTATTTCCCAGGTGCATTACTTTGCACTTCTTTGCATTGAATCTAAGTTGCCATATGTCCAACCATTCCTCCAACCTTGCCAAGTCCCTTCTCATCCTTTCTACCCCCCTTGTGTATCAACTCTGTTACAGATCTTTGTGTCATCCACAAAGAGGCATACCTTTCCTTCCAGACCCTCCGCAATGTCACCTATAAAGGCGTTAAAGAGGACTGGACCCAGTACTGAGCCTGAGGTGCTCACTAGTAACCCCCTTCTTCAGAATGTGTTCCATTCACTATTACCTTCTGTGTCCTGTTGTACAGCCAGTTTGTTACTCAGGCTACCACCCTGGGACCCACTCCCAGGCTGGCTAACTTGATTATTAATCTTTGTGCAGGACTGTGTCAAATGCCTTGCTAAAGTCTAGGTAGGCCATATCTACAGCCCCTCCCTGGTCTATTACTTTGGTCACCCAGTCAAAGAAATTGATTAGATTTGTCTGACATGACCTTCCTGCTGTGAATCCATGCTGCTTTGGGTCCTGTGCCCCGCTGGCCTCTAGGTACTCAACAATTCTTTCTTTCAGAAGTGATTCCATCATTTTCCCCACCACTGAGGTCAAACTAACAGGTCTGTAGTTTCCTGCTTCTGCCTTGCTCCCACTGTTGTGAAGGGGAACCACATCTGCCCTCCTCCAGTCCTCAGGTACCACCCCATCTTCCCATGATTTGTTAAAAAGTGTGGTTAGTGGTGTCACTAGGTCCTCCCTTAGTTCTTTTAGGATTCTAGGTGAATCCCATCAGGCCCCATTGCTTTGTCCACCTTGGAGTTTTAGGAGTTTTTCAGTACTCTTTCTTCTGTAAATGGACTGGTGTCAACCCCACTATCCAGAGTGCTTCTACTGTTTGGTTTAGGTAACTCCTCCTCCTTCTTCTTCTTTGTGAATACTGAGCAAAAGTATTTATTCAGTATCACTGCCTTTTCACTGTCTCCTCTGCCCACCTCCCCTCTCCTTTATTAATCTTCACTATTCCTCCCTTAACCTTTCTATGCTCCCTAATGTACCTATAAAAGGTTTTATCCCCCTTCTTAACTGAGTTGGCTATCTTTTCCTTGGTTTGGGCCTTTGCTTTTCTGACTGCCTTCCCCACTTCTTTCTGCTTTAATTGATACAGTTCCCTGTCGTGCTCCGTCTGTGATTCCTTATACTTGTTGAATTCAGCCTTTTTCTCCTTAACCTTCCCTGACACCTCTTTTGAGAGCCATAGTGTTTTTTTATTCTGCTTTGTTTTCTTTATTTGTTTCACACAAAGGTTTGTTGCCTCCATGATGACAGTTTTTATTGTTTTCCATTGTTCTTCCACCCCTCCTTTCTGGCCATTTGCTAATGCATTCCTCAGGTATTCACCCATTATGCCAAAGTCAGCCTTCTAAAGTCCAGTATCCTTTGTCTTTGATGGCTTGTCTCCATGGTTGTGTTTATTGTTAGCTGTGCTTAATGGAGCTTTTCCTGGTAAAACAATTAAATAGATAAATATTAGCTGGTAAATTAATGGCAACAAATATTGACATAAACAACTTATCATCTCATGATTGCCAGTAGAAAATCTCGATTCTTACCACACCACAATGGTATATATTGTTGTCCCAGATGTCTAAGTCAAAATATTGCACAGCTGGTAGAAATCAGCACAGTGTTCACTATAGCAAAGTGCCATTGATTTTTGTAAAGCCCCATTTTGTGTTTGTTTGCAGAATACACGTAAGAACTATTGGAATCATCAGAAAGAAAAAGTGGCTTTTGTCAATATGTCAGGCTGTGAGTTGATGATGTGCTTGGAAATGACCCTACATGTAATCTATGCTGGACCTTTCTGGTTACACGATTTCCTTAGCAAGCACATTTTGCAAAGTGGTTTGCTGCACCCGTGACTCTGCAGGTGTCTGCCATTCTGATGGCACTTTATGTGTGCCAATGTCTCTGCTAATGGATGTTTTATTTACTGACACTCTCTCTGCCTAGCGCCCCCCATTATCAATGAAACTGGCCTGCTGGTGCAGCAGCTCCTGTACCCCTCCTTTCCGCCCCGGACATCAATGAAGGAAGCCTGCCTTACTGATACAGTTAATCCGATGGTACCCCACCTCCAACATCAAATAAACTGGCCTTGCCAATACTGTCACTCCTGTAAGTCTTTCCCACTACAGGAACACAGAAATGACACTTGTTGGTACAGCTGCTCCATGTTGGTCCAATAGAAGGTATTAAATTTTCTTTTTTTCTGGATCACAGTGGCTTCTGTGTCTGTATTATACAGCATGGTATGCTTATACAGTTGGTTAGGTAGTGCCAAATACAAACTACATTTTTTTAGCTTAAAAAATGTTTGGCTTCTTTTAAATAATGTAATGCAATAAAGTACCTTAGAAATAGTTGGGGGTAATTAGCATAGTCTCTTTACAGCATAACACCATCAATTCTTGAAACATAAAACATTGCAACAGACTACTGTTTTTTTGAAAATACACTTGACGTACTACCAATGTTTACCCAGGCTACCTGCTCCTATTGCCTTGTGTTACAACAAAACTATGACATTTTGCTCTATTGTGTAAGCCAGTGATGGCACAGACCTTGATTAAGGATGGTGCATTTAACAGATAGTATTGCACAGTACATGTCAGAACTCCTCATCTAACTCATTGGGGACAAAGGAATACATAGTAAATATTAGGTGCAAGAGAGCAGACTTTACAATCACTCCTTGTTTTCTGTGTTAATGAGATGCATTTCTCTCTGAGTGCATAGGTTGCTTTTATTTGTGTCTTTTTGTGCAGCTCCACTCTTGCAATGAATTAATAATGATAATGAAGTCTTCTGTCAATCTCTGTACTCCATAGCCAGTGCCATTGGTGTTGGCCCAAATGACTTGGTAGAGCTGTGTTCCCCAAACTTTCAGCTGTAGTTGCATCCCTGAATATAGGGTCCAGTTCTGGAGGCCACACTTGCAGGGTGACAAAGACAGGTTGGAACAGGTCCAGAAGGGAGCAAGATGATTCAGGTGCTGCAGAGGAGATCATAACAGGAGTGGCTAGATAAACCTATACTCACTGGAGATGAGGAGGGAGAGGGGATATGGTTGAAACCATCAAATATCAGAAGGGAATAAACAGGATGAGGGAGGGTAGCATATTCAGGATGAGTGACAACAAATCAACTAGGGGACACACATTCAAGCTGTAGGGGCGATTTTGAGAAATGAGAGGGGGAGTTCTTCACTGAGAGAGTGGTGGGCCCTTGGAATAGGCTGCCAGAATGGGTGGTGGGGTTTGATTCAGTGGACAAATTCAAGAGGGCTTGGGACAACTACATGGAGCTAAATAAAAGTATAAATGGAATGGAAGGAGGATAAATATAAACCAGAAGGGAGTTAGTGGGCAGACTGGATGGGCCGTGGGTCCTTTTCTGTTGGCAAATTTGTATGTTTCCATATAAACAAATTAGAAACATTAATTATTGTTTATAGTTTTCATTACAACTGTTTCTTTGTGGAGAATAAAAATCTCCCCTGTCTTTACCTGTTCATCAGATAAATCTCTTCTTCTTGCCCTCACAGCAAGATAATGGAGTCTCTGGCTGTAGAAAAGGCCTTGTTGTGTGTGTGCATGTGTGTTTGTGTGTGTACAGTATGTTAGAGAGGAACATTCTGCCAGTGGAACTGAGCAGAATGTTGAATCCATGGTAAACATTCCATGATAAATATTCCATATCTTGAATCTTGATGCCAGCAAGGGACAAACTTTGTCCAGCAGTAATACAATGACATCATTTGCAATGGGTGGAAGGACTATTTTATCATAAATGCACACAAGTAAATCTATTTCTTCTCCATATAAACATGCTTTTCTGAACTGTAAAAAGTATAGAAAAAAGGAGCCCATTTTATAAGCACAATAAGACATTCTGGGGTGAGCATGGAACAGATTTTATTGCACTTCCAGGGGCCTGATGGCACTCAGCCTGTGGCTTGTTGCCTCACTATGCCCCTGGGCATGCGGTACAATTTGCTCCATGCACACCACATCGTGTCTTATTGCTTACATATATCATGAAAGCACAATCATAAGTAACTAGTACTTTAGACTTTCTATGTCTTATGCTTTGTTGGCATAACAGAGACTACTCCTGTCCAAGTGCTACCCAACATGTGAGACAGTAAATAGCTTCAAAGTGATTTATGGCTGTTAACTAAATTATTTTTAAAATTCTGAGTTAGCTGCATATTACATCTCTTGCCCCTACACCACTGTATACTCTGAATGAGTATTCAAGGCTGCTAGTGCCACTGTTAATGACTGCTTTTTCATGTTGCTTCAGCTACTTGGACTCAACATGATGTCAGCACATGCAGTTTTATTTCTGATAAGGTATTCATGCAGTGACCACCTTATACTGATGCCCACTTGCCCAGCCCACTCATCCACATGCCATCAGTCAGATGCAACAGTAAGGATTCTTCCACTATTTTGTCTTTATTTTGAAAAATCTGCATTTTCAACCTCAAAATACTAACATTCATGCATACATACGAACTTGCCAGCAGATAAAGGCTTTATGATCTGTCTAGTTTGCTTGAGTGTGCAGTTCCCAATGTATCTACAGAGGGAACTGCCCTCCTTCCTTTTCCCTCATGCCCTCCCTCCCCACCCTCACCCCTGCCCCTCAACCTCCTCTGCCTACAACTTTACACTTCACCCTCTCCCATCACCTCTTGAAGCTGTCCACTCTTTCTAAGCATACCACCTCCTCTGGCAGCTCATTCCACTTGCCCATCACCCTCTTGGTGAAAAACTGCCTCCTGGTCTCCCTCCTGAGCCTCCTACTAGGTTTAGGCTTTGCCCCCTAGTGGTAGTTTTCTCGTTAAGGCTGAAGAGATCTGTAGTGCTCACCCTGGAATTTTTTAATTTATACTTTATCGCCTCCTCAGTAGGCAGGGCGGGCGCCTGGCCTCCTCAAAGGACCTATTCTCTTGACTCAAACATGTTGGGTCATCATTGACCCTGCCAGCTCCTGGTATTTCTCCACTTTTGTCCCCTGGGCACCCCTCCCTGAGGATAGGAGAACTGTCTACAGATGCCCAATCCTTCCTCCCCCAGCCGACCCCTGAGTGATCTGAGTCCATTCCTGAACCCAGGTTGCCAGTGTGGTGCGAGGTGTGGCATCCAGTGCTTAACCCTCAGTGCCACCGGGCTTTCCCAAGCTCACCCTGTTAATACCTTTCAGGTACTTGAAGGTCTCAATCATGCCCCTCCTCTTCTCAAAAGAGTACATGTTGAGGACCCTGAGCCTCACTTCATAGGTGTTGCCCTGCTGGTCCTGCATCATGTTGGTCTCCCTCCTCTGAACTGTTTCCAGCAAGTTGATATCCTTCCCTAGATATGGGCACCAATATTGCACACTGTACTCTTAAGTGGTCTTAACAGTGATCTGTGCGTGGCAGAATGACATCTGCCTTCGTGTTGTAATTCCTGTGGATGTGCAGCCCAGCATCTGCTTTGCTTTGGTTGCTTCTCTTTGCAGTGTGCCAAGTGTTTTAGATCACCCATGATAATTACTTCCAGGTCCTTTTCTTCCTCTGACCTGGTTACCTGCACACTACCCAACCATTATTTGGTCCCTGGGTTCTTTGCCCCAGTGCATAACTTTACAGTTTGTAGCATTGAACCCCAGTTGCCAAATGTTAGACCACTTTTCTATCCTAGTCAGGTCCTCCCTGAGTTCCTGGGCCAGATTTAGGCTGGAGCTTAAAGTGCAGCAAGGGACTTGCATTGGAGGATCAGTAGCAAGGCCAACTTGCAGTGATCAGTGCAGCAACTACAATTCACAAAGGGTGCCAGCCACATTGTCTAATGCAAGTCCCTTGTGACAGCTGCATCAAGTTAGTCCGGCTCCCCCCTGGTCTAACTGTGCAACAATGGGGCAGCCAGCTTACGGGGTTTGCACCAAAGCTTTGGCACAAGCTGGAATAAAATTAAGATATTGTTGCAACTGCTCCAATCATTGCTGAATTGGGCACTGTTGTGGATGATGCATTAGGAACAGCTGCACCAAAGATCGGGGTTGACGCAGGGCTTGATGCAAGCCCTGCATCATCCTTCTTAAATCGGGCCCCCTGTCTCCATCTTCCCATAGAGCCTGGTGTCATCTGCAAACAGGCAGATTTTAGCCTTGATCCCATCTGCAAAATCACTTATGAAGATGTTAAAACAGACTGGATCAAGTACCGAGCCCTGTGGAATCCCATTGGCGAGCGGTCTAGCGTCTGAGGATTCCCCACCACCAACTACCACCATTTGGCTTCTGTCCTGCAACCAGCTCCTGATATCAACAGCTGAGCCACCACTCCTAGGTTTTCCTGCTGGAATCCAAAGCCTTACTTATAAGTAATAGAGTTTTCACATTTCCTCCTCCTTTCTCCCCATTCTCTCCCCCCCCCCTTTCCGTTGTTTATCCTTGGATTCTAAAATCACACATGATATAAAGCTTATTTGCTATTAATATTATGATGTATGAAGAACTAACTCAGGTTGTTTTATAACAAGTGTTTCCAGGAAAGATACTAATAATGGAAAAGATTTAATTAAATTTTCTTTCTTTCTTGTATCCTCTCTAATAGGTGATTTTGTGAATGCAGTCAAGCCTGCTTTCACTGTGTGACCTTGCTAATTACATGGTATGGACCAGTGGATTCAGCTCCTGATCCCTTCTATCTACCTTCCAGATAAGAGACAGACATAAATACAAGGGGTTTCATGATTTGTGAGATGTACAGCATATTTTTGCTTTTTTGAAATATAATGAAATGAACCTCATTGTGTATTTTCTACCCTTACAAAGTTGAAATATGCCCCACACTAAAAGCAACATTTGGTAATAATGGCTATTAAAGACATTAGGTCTATAAATTTTAAAATGGTAAAGATTTTGAAATTAAGTGATCTGATTTGTTGATACATAAAAAAATAACTTAAAATTAAACTTTGGCCAACTAGATATGTTACCGATAAGTGTATTGAATTAGCACTTTATTTAGTTTTTTGATCGTGGCCATTTTTTTTTCATAAAATTGGAGAATTTGGAATCGGACAATCTGATTGGCTGCTGCAAAAAAGTTTTGAAAATGCAAAATATTATTAACTAACCATGTTACCGATAAGTGTATGGAAATAGTACTTTACTTGGTTTTCAATTTTGGCCATTTCTTTCATAAAAGTGGAGAATTTGGAATTGGACAATCTGATTGGCTGTTGCAAAAAAGTTTTGAAAATCTAAGATGTTATTAACTAACCATGCTGCTGATATATTATGGGACATAACAGTGTGTTTAGTTTTGCTATTTTAAGATATTTAATATCACTTTTTTGATATTATAATTTGATTGGATATTGATGTGTGATATCACTGATTTTGAATCTTGAATGGTATAAAAGGAAGAACTAATTGTTGCAATGACTATCCCCTGATGAAGCATTAATTGGTGAAGCACCAGGAGTTTGTAATGTGATTACTGTGCTTGTCTTAAGACTTCCTGCAGTATTTCTTGGGAATAAACCTGTTATATTTTGCATCTGCAAAAACGGAGTATGGTATTATTTGCAGTACCTTCACTGGGCGGTCTAAGTAACCTCGTGGCTCTGGAGTGGAGGTGTTTTGGTTTTGTTTGATTGTCTTAGGGCACGCAGCCCTCACCTGCACCCTACCCTTGCTCAGCAGCGTGGCGCTCTTTTGTGTTTTAGCTTCCAGCTTTCTGACCAGTGTCCTATGAGGAACAGAGATGAAGGCCTTGCTAAAATCCAGATACGGACATCATCCACTTGGCCCTTATCTACTAGTGAGCCAGTTGAAGAAGTCAATTAGGTGTGTTTGGCAAGACCTCCTTGACAGAAATCCATGCTGCCTCACATCCTGGAGGTCATTTTCCTCCAGAAAGCTCACCAGACTCTCTTTCAGGAAGGTCTCCATCAGTTTGCCCACTGCTGAGGTCAGGCTGACCAGCATGTAGTTCCATGGTTCATCCTTCAGCCCATGTGCAGTTCTCCAGTCCTGGCCACGATCCCCGATATTTAAATAGTTAGATATAAAATGTTCTTCTACAAACAGTTAAATATCAATTGATTTAGCTCTTCAAGATCTTTTCATGTACACATTAGACATGCAAATTGAGACTCTGGAGGACCATATACCATATCTGGATTCTCAAGTTATGTCCCTCTCAATCCAGCAAATGTACACTGCATGCTCCTTGATTTGCTGATGATGAGGAAGCCCCTACCTGTCAGCCACCCAGTGTAGTAGCTCTTTCTACAATACCATTTTTTATTTCCTATTCTCACACCATGAGTGCATATATAATTATTGTTCTTAATTCATCATATTCAGTTCAGTAACTTACTTACTGCAGCGTCTTGTCATAGTTTGCACTACCAGTAGCTGGTTTTCATTCATGATGATGTAGAATGGCGTTTATTGTTCTGTATCATTCTGTAAGCCACACTGCAGAAAAAGTCAGTCTTTTATCTCCCTACTTACTCCAGTTCCACTCCATTCTCTTTCTATTATTACAGAAATGTGTAAATAGCACAACAGCCAAGTGAGATATAACAGGCATAACGGTAGATTATCATGATTGTACATTCTAATCATGATGAGCAATGGTTCTTGACCATCCTTGGCTTGTATTTAATGCAGTATTTTTCTTTAAAAAAATATTAAGTCACTCATTCAGTTGTCATAATTAGTTGCATAAGCCCCTAAACCAGGGGCATTCACCATGTGCCACTGTACTAGACACAGCAAGGATGTGTCGAGTCAAATATATTTCTGATTGCATATTTGACTTCCTTAGACAGCAAGAGTGCAAAATTAAATGGGATAGTAGACCCTATCATTAGTTGCACTTTGATTTCAAGAAACTAAGTACTGTGCTTTGTTAAAAAGAATTGAGGAGATAATGCCCCCTTCTTAATAAAAGTAAAGTAAATCTGCAGAACATGATGAAGAACATTGGACCATTTTCAGTGTCATAAGCATGAGCAATCAATGTAGCAGTCTTGCCCTTGACAGTTGTCTCAGTTATATTTGACCAACAGAACAGCAAAATTCCAGTCCCTATAACTGGCGTAGAACCCGTACAAAGCCAAATACACACTGATGTCCAATCATGATCCAGACTCCTCATCCCAGAACGATGTCTCCTCAGAGCCTGTCTGCTGTGATGGTAAGTGACTGACGCTTGTTTGTTTTTTTTTTTTACTGAGGCTGCATATTCCTGAAAACACAGCACATCTTCACTAAAACACGTCTTATTCTTTGTTTGTGTCCCCCTTTCCTCCGGGTATAACATTGCCAGAGAGTGTCAGGAAAGGACCGAACTGAAAATTACATATTCATTGCCCTCTCATGGTCCTCCTCCCGGAACTGTGCCTACTCATAGCCTGTCTGTCTGCCGTGATGGTAAATACCGACACTTGATTATTTTTTTCGCTGAGTGTGGCTGTGTGTTCTTGCAAACACAACCCATCATCACAGACAGGTCTCATTCTCTGTTGGTGTCTCCCTTTCCTGCAGGTATCACAGTTACCACTGGGTGTCAGGAAAAGCCCAAACCAAAAATGCTGCATAGGACCAAACCAAAAATGGCACATTCATTGCCTTCTTATGGTTTGCTTCCTGGAACTGTGTCTCCTCACAGACCGTCTGCTTTGATGGTAAGTGACTGACACTTGCTTAATTTTTTTCACTGAGTGAGGCTGCATGCTCCTGCAAACACAATACATCATCACTAAGACATGTCTCATTCCTGTTTGTATCTGCCTTTCCTGTAGGTATAACCATTCCTAGGAGGGCCCCAGGACAAACCTCTAAAAGTTAGTGTTCAAGAATTAGTACCAGTCTCTCACTTTTATGTCTCTTCACCATATCACTTTGGAATTTCAACTGCCAGAGAAACAGCTAGCCAAGTACTTTCTCAAGACCATCTCTTTCTTCCTCTTCATCCTCCTTCTCCTCCAGCAACCTTGACTGATGTGCCAGCGTAAAACCCAGCAACTGTCTGCCAGCCAGCCAGCCAGCCAAGTACTCTCTCAAGTATTGTCTTTTCCTTCTCATCCTCCTCAGCAAGCCAGACTTGCACCAGCACTGAAGAACCCACAAACTAACTGCCAGACAAGATTCAGCCAAGCTCTCTCAAATCTCCTCCTCCTCCTCCACCAAAGGGGTCCTGGTACCTACCAACAACATGTCATCAAACAGTAAGTGTCGCCATAACACTGCACACTGGAGGTGCCATCAGCCACTGCTGGGGTCTTCTAATAATGTTTATCATTATTTGCTGTGTGATGCATTGTTTGAAGATGACCCCTGGCTACAATATCAGTATCATGGAACAGCCTTGGCAAGGTAAGGTATCGATGGCTATGTTAACTTTTATATGTTAGTAGCATAATGTGCAATGTTTCTTTTGTTTGTGTTAACTGCTGCAAAGGCATTATTGCTTTTATTGAAATTCCTGCCGTGGTCTACATAGGATAATTTGGTCCGATAATAACAATCAGATCTGAGTTATAATATCTGACCTTGAGTTGATTGAGCCAGATAATCTAACTATCCTAAGGGATAATGCATTATCTTATCATCTTTATTAAACATTCGTAGCTCCTGGTATCCCATCAAACTCCAAGGTGACCATTTCACACAGTACCAAATGTGCTTCAAGTAATCACAGTACTTAATATTTCTCTATTTTGGGGCAGCTATTGAAGGATACAGATGTACAACACAAATGTCAGTAGATCATCCTGCTAGGGGTACACATCATGACTCTTCTGTCTCAGTATTGACACCAACACTATGAGTATCTTCAAGAAACCCTTTGGGGCCATAACCAGACTGAACAGGAGTTTTCATCCTTATCCCCCCTCATCCTTAGCAAGATCACCTATCCTGAGATCAGTGGATACCTGCAAATTGGGGTGAGCAGGGTCTCAATGCTCTGGTACACCTGCATGTGCCTGTCAGCGGCTCCCTCGGCCTTAGGGCCCTGCCTTAGGTTCAGATGCTTTGCAGGTGTTTTGCCAAAGTGTAACATCTCATTAAGAAGTAACAATATGGATTAGTGCAACTCAGCTTTACCACTGTCAGCTGGTACAGCAAGTGCTCTCACCCAACAGGGGTTCCAGATGGTGGGACCAAAATAACATACTGTATTTGACTGCATCATACAAATGGGGCAGTATGATCCCATCAGTGATGGTTTCATGGTCCTGCTGCAGGTCTTGGATATTTTAAAAATAAATGGTCTGTGATAAGCTATGGTGTCTATTGTAAATATTTATGCAAACAGAAATTTTTAAACAAAAAAAGCTAACACCTGGAGTACCTCAGGGTTCGGTCTTGTCACCAGTGTTGTTTGCCATGTATATACTGCCCCTGGGAGAGCTCATTAGGAAGTACAGTTTGGGCTTTCATTGCTACGCTGGTGATACCCAACTGTATCTTTCCTTTGCCCCTTGGACATCCAATGCAGTGGAAGTGCCAAATAATTGCCTTGCCAAGATCAATGACTAGATGACCTCCAGCTGGTTGTGACTGAACCCCAATAAGATGGAGGTACTGGTGGTAGAGTTGAAAAAAGGACTTGATAGGATGGCCTCTGGTGCAGCAACAGGATTAATCCTGGTGTCTGTGCCACTGAAGGCCTCCTCTAGGGTACATGATCTTGGTGTTATCTTTGACAGTGGGCTGACATTTGAATCTCAGGTACATCTGTTGTCTGCAGCAGTTTCTACCAGCTGAGGAATATCGCCAGAATCAAACCCCTAGTTCCACTCATGGACCTCCGCACCTTGGTGCACACCTTCATGACATCAAGGCTTGATTACTATAATGTGCTCTACTTTGGGGTCTCAGGAGGTACCCTCTGCCGGCTGCAGCTAGTGCAGAATGCAGCTTCCAGGTTGTTGACAGGGCAGTACTGCCGCATCACTCTGGTGCTGTATGAACTGCACTGGCTGCCGGTTAGGTGGAAGGTCCTCTTTAAGGTGAGCTTGCTCACCTTTAACGCCGCACATGGACTGGGCCCTGGCTACCTGTTGGACCTTGTAACACCTGCTGCCTCGGTCCACTCCTTCTGTTCCTCTCTAGGGGCCTTTTGAGATTCCCAGGATGCGGCTAAAAACTTCCGTGACAGAGTCTTTAGTGTCGCTGCCCCATCCTGTGAATTCTCTTCCATTAGCTGTAAGGGAGGCCCTTCAGTTGAGGTATTTAAAGCCCACCTCAAGACCTTTCTGTTCAACCAGGCATTCCCAGACACCGTTTTTTAGATTCTGTCTTTTAGATATTGCTTTTAATAATGATTGCCCTGTTTTGCCGTTTGTTGCAGGCTATTTTTACACCTTGTTGTGGCTGCTTTTATCTATTTTTACTGTGTTTCATTTATTACTTTTTGTGATTTTACTTATTGCTTATTTGTACATTTGTCTGTATGGTGCCCAGAGAGCCTCCGGGATTGGGTGCCTAAAAATAAAATTTGCCTTGTCTTACCAGTAATTCAAGTCCAAGGCTCCATACTAGGCTATTAATTATACACACTAAGGCAAATCAGAGGCTCCAACTCAGCTGTAGAATGATGCTGCGGGAGGGTGCGTGTCAAATATGTTGCCTGGTAAATAGAAAAATTCCCTCACTTACCTGAAGGACCAGGCTATCTTCATGTGGTTGTAATGTTTTTTCTGTTATTCTCTCTGTATTCACATTGCTTATGGTTTATGCTGTTTCATGTATTGTATTGTATTTAAGCAATAAGGCACGACAGGGTGTGTGTTATTGTGTAATAACGTCACTCCTGGGGTGGGTTGAAGCACGAGGCGAAGCCAAGAGCTTCTACTGCCCCAGGAGTGATGTTATTACACAATAACACACATCCCTGGAGTGCCTTATTGCTATTATACAATGGCTCCTTTGTTAATAACACAGACAAAAGAAAAAAAAAATATTTTTTCTGTATTTTTAGTTCATTTTTGCGTATGGAGGAATATGTTTCTAAAAAAAAGTCCAGTATATTTTTCTGCCACTGGGTGGCACTGGTAACTGAATCATCCTGCCTGCCTAGTCTGCTAGGTTTTTCACTGTTGCTCTTGTCTTTATTTTGTGATAGTGGACAACACCCCTCAATAATGTTTCACTCTCCATAAAAGGAGCTGTATTTGAAGTGTATAGTTTCTTCCTTTCGTTGTTTAAATGATTGTTCTTTTTTGTGGCTGCAGAGCCGCTTGGTCATAATGGAGGATATGTGTGATGACAGCATTTTGGAGCCTAGGAGAACACTGAAAAGCCATTTGGTTTCATGGCTTTGGTTTCGTCTGACAGTTTTGCCCAGGAGTACTGGGGAAGCAGGGCAGGGGGGCTGAATAGTACTGGAAAGTTACTTAAAGTTTCATGGCAGGATACTCTCCTTGAACCAAGTGGCTTCAGGGATTCACGTGATCGGCAGTTATGGTACTTTACTGAAGCTGCTTGCTTCGAGTATTAAAAAAAAAAGGCAGTGTGTTATTTTCCTGGGCACAGAGGCTGAAAATTAATTTTGTATTACTCCTAAGTGGGAGAGCGAGGCATGAATGAAATTACTGGGGGGGTTGGGGGTGATGGATTCTGTGCATTGCCCAGTGATGTTTGCATTCTGTGTGGTACGGCAGTGTCTGCTTCACGGTGGCATGAGTAGGGAGTGAGGGATTTTCTGTGTTCTGGGATCGCTCGTGTGCCTGTACTTCATATAGTGATGTTATTGTTCAATAACATCACTGTCCCAGGAACACACTGACCAATTAGAGAAGAGGATTTTTTTCATGCCATTGTATAATTCCTCTCATGTAAGCACTGAGCTGGTTAAGAGCACTGATCTGCAAACCAGGGAGGCCGTATAAAGGACACTGAGCTGCAAACCTAGAGAACTGGGTTTGAAATCCACAGCCACCACTTGCATACTATGTGGCCATGATCACTTAACTTTCCTGTGCTCCCAGGATGCACTTGGAAACAACCCTCAGCTTAGTGCATCTTTCCTGGCCAAAATTGTAAAACAAAACAAATAAAAAAAAACAACTCCTGAGGCATACCTGAAAATAGGTGCACTTGGTGTCCTGTGTACTCACCTGGTCAATATGTAAACAATAATACCTAACAGGGTGGGTTGTATTGGGCAATAGTGGACTGCACAGGGGCATAGTGCCATAGGCGGACAGTCTTATTGCCATTAGTTTCTGTAAGTAGCCAGGCATGTTAGGACCTGTTGACAGTGGTAGGTGACTGGGGCATGTGGGGGTCATAGTGATTGTAGTGGGGGGTTACTCACTAAGCAAAGGGGGACCAACATGGTTGTGATTATATATTAATTTCCAGTTGGGCACAGTGATTGCTGTTGTGCAGTAGTACATTTGGCTCAATGGCTGGCACTTTTTATTTCCTAGTCTGTATTGATAGTTATGTATCACCTGGCATGGGGATTAACCAGTCAGAGACCAGGAAATATTTGGCCCATTCTCTAAAATCAGATAACTCACCAGCAGACCTGCAATATCAAAACACCAAAAAAAGTACAGTTACATAAGAACGTACCATAACAGTATATCGAGAGAGGCTCTTGTAGTAGGTATTCACACACAGAACTAAGCCACCAGGTGTCAGAACCCTACAGAAAAGTTTCTAGCTAGCTGTCTCCAGCGGGGGACCGCCCCCCACGTCAGGTGACCGGCGTCATGCGACGTCAGTATAAAGGGGTGGCCCTCCACACCCTCCTTCCAGTTCTTTCCCTCCAAAGGCCAAAAGAGGCAACATGAGAGAGAATAGGGTATTTCCCCCAATGGAAATAAAGTAAAGAAAACTTAGAGGGATGGAGGGCGGGAAGGCAATACCTGCTGCAAGAGCCTCTCTCGAAGATCTACTGTTAAGGTAAGTTCTTACGTAACTGTACTATCTTACTTCGAGAAGGCTCTTGCAGTAGGTATTCACATATAGGACTGAGTCCCAAGCAGTCTGGAATGAGAAGAAACAGTCGGGAGGAGGATTGTTATCCATAGCATGGAACCTCAGGGCTGAACGGGTCTCATGAAAGACCCTGTAGGACAGCCAACCCAAAGCCTGCTCTACAGCGAGAGGTGATGCCCAAATGGTAGTGTTTTGCGAAGGTATGGACAGAAGTCTAAGTTGTGGCTGCACAGGTGTCTGCCGCTGACACATTTTTGAAACAAGCCGCACAGACAGCTACTCCTCTGGTGGAGTGACCTCTGACTTGACCCGGAAGGGTCTTGTTGTATTTGTCATAACAGAAAGTGATACAATTCACCAGCCATTTTGATAGGCATTGCTTAGAAACAGTCTTGCCTTCTCTTTTGTGGGAAAAAGGGATAAAAAGCTGATCAGTCTTCCTGAGATCCTTTGTGTAGTATCTCAGGATTCTGTGAACATCCAAAGTATGCAAGAGTTATTCCCCTTGATTGGAGTGTTGCGTAAAGAAAGCCAGCAACTCAATGGATTGATTCAGTATAGATTCAGCCACCACCTTAGGGAGAAACAGGAGATAGTAGATGAGGGAAGGGGAATTGTGAGACTATCAGAGTGATCAGTTGCTAGGTCTCGCAAGAAATTTTAATTGCACAACCAGACAAGAGACAGAAAAGGAGGATAAATAGATCCTTGCTTTTAACTCTTTCTGTATAACAAATGGGACAAGGTCTTATTCAACCCGTCACATACCCCTCTTTAAGAGGAACTCTTTTAAAAAAAAACAGGTTTCTAAAGCTTTATTTTAATTCTCTTTTAACACCACCTTGCAGCCTTTACAGTTCTGTGCATATGCAGTATGCCTTTTTCCATAACAACAGTACAGCAAACAGTTAAGTTTAAACCACACTTTTTAACCCTCAGATTCTCAATTCCTGATCCATATCTTGACAGAAATTAGCATTAACATTCTCTTTTCCAGATTTGTGCATCACTTTGAATTTAAATGGCTGTAGTGCCAGGTACTAACTTGTGATTCTAGAATTTTATCCTTCATTTGATTAAGCCAACACACAGGATTGTGATCTATTATAAGTACAAAGTCAGCTCCTAACAAATAAAACTTAAGGGACTCCATGGCCCACTCTGCTGCAAGGCATTTGTTTTCAATAGTGGAGTACCTTTTTCTCTGTCATGCAATTTCCTACTGTTATATAGAATGGAATGTTCCTTCTAATCTATATTTTGTCTCATATGACTGCACCTAGGCCTACCTCTAATGCATCTGCCTGTAACAAAATGGTTTCTCAAAGTCAACTTCATAAAATGGGCTGAATAAATATGCCATGATGGCCCGAAAAGCCTCATTACACTCTGAGGACCATTTCACATTATTTGGGCATCATTTCTTTGTGAGTTCAGTGAGGGGGGGGTAGCTAACTGGGTAAAGTTAGGAACTAATCTCCAATAGTAACCAGCAACAACTAAAAATGACTTGACATGTTTCTTTGTTTTAGGGACAGAACTGCTAGCTGCAGCTTCTAGCTTAGAAATCTTTGACTTTACTTCTCTATTTCACCAAACATATCCCAAATATTTGGTTTCCTGCATGCCTAATGGACATTTGGTAGGATCAATGGTCAGACCTGCCTTTTTGGTAGATTGGACAACTGCTTTTAGGTGTTTCAGGTGACTTTTCTGGTCTGGACTGTACACCACGACATCATCCAGGTAAGTAGCACAATAACCAGTGTGAGTAGCTAAAATTACATCCATGTACCGCTGGAATATAGTGGCCCGGATATTCAAACTGCGCCATTCTGAGGCGCAAGCCCTTGCGCTGCACAAAATAGTTGCACAGGGGTGTGGCCGGGGCGATATTCAAAGGAGTTGCACTATTGAGCAACTCCTTTGAATATCACCCCCCAGCCACAGCCATTGTGCATGGCGCAGTGGAACTTGCACCACCGCAAGTTGTTAGAGTGGAGCATTCAACTTGCGGTGGTGCAAGTACATTGCGCCATGCGCAAAATCACGATATTCAAAAGGTGACATGCAAATGGGGCCATAACTCATGCAAGGTGCAGGGGGGGCCATTTGCATCTGATTATGGCTCCATTTGCATGCCATTAGCATGTAGGTGCGCCGATCCCTGAGGACTTGTGCCTGGTGCCCTGCCAGGCAGCAGCCCTCGGGGACCGACGCACCCTGCAGCCCGATCGCAGGCAGCAATGTGGCTCCCTCACCTCCTCCCGTACATCTCCCTGGTGGTCCAGTGGACCAAAATGCCCGATCGTGGGCAGAAAGTACATTGAACCCCCCCGAACATCTCCGTAGTGCCCGATCGTGGGCAGTAAGTACAGTGAACCCCGAACATCTCCGTGGTGCCCGATCGCGGGCAGTAAGTAAACTGAACCCCCAACATGTCTGCGAGTGCCTGATCGCGGGCAGTAAGTAAACTGAACCCCCAGACATCTCCATAGTGCCCGATCACGGGCAGTAAGTAAACTGAACCCCCCACGAACATCTCCGTAGTGCCCAATGCGGGCAGTAGTACATTGAACCCCTGAACATCTCCCTGGCAGCTAGTGTCCTCCACCCCACCCACTCCCCAGCCGACCAACCCCGCCTCCCCCGCAGCTGGCGGGAAGCATCCCACTGCGCTTGCCACCTCATTGCCGATGACTGCCCGGGCTGCAGTTAGCTTGCACAGAGCAAGAGCCAATAGGCGCGTAGTCGATTACGTCGATGATGAAGTTCAGATATGTGAATGAACATTCATTCACAAATCTGACTATCATGTACGGTGATAGGCTGCACGCCCATTGGCTCTGCTCTGCACCAATGGGCGGCAGTCCTACCGGCAGTCAGTCGGTGGGGGCAGGCGGCAGGCGGGTGGATGCTGCCGCCCGCCAGCCGCGGGGAGGAGCGGAGTGGTGGGGCTTCGTGGGTGGGTGGGGTGGGGGACACTAGCTACCAGGGAGATGTTCGGGGGTTTCATCACTTATGCCCGTGATCGGGCACAATGGAGATGTTCAGGGGGTTCAGTTTACTTACTGCCAGCGATCGGGCACAACGGGATGTTCGGGGTAGACATACGCCCGCGCGATCGGGCATTTCGTCCACTGGACCACCAGGGATGTGGAACGGGAGGGGGTTGTTAAACACCATCATGATCGGGCATTTTGGTCCACTGGACCACCAGGAGATGTACGGGAGGAGGTGGGGAGCTTTACTGCTGCCCGCGATCGGGCTGGTGGGAGTACACTATGCCTGCGATCGGGCTGCAGGGGTGGCACAGGATTGAGTTAGGGGCCAGCCACAGGTGGCAGCTGCTGTGTTGCACCCTGCAATACAGCAGCTCACCTGTGGGTGGCCCTCGACTTAAGCCTTTTTTTGGCTCAAAGTCCTGCAGGCGCAGGTTGGGGTTGCGCCTGCACAACTCTGCACTGCCCGGCTGAATATCGGGCTGTGCAGTTTATGCATGGTTCCTCCCCCTCCAGTTGAGCATGCATTCATTTGCATTGCGCTGTTGCTCAGCCTGTTTTCAGTGGCGCAACTGCCTCCTGCTGAATATCGCAGAATGGCGCATTTAGGACTTGCGCTCGCGGCCCTATTCGCGCGTAGCGATATCTGGCCCAGTGTGTGCACCATGTAAACCAAATGGCATGGTGGTGAACTGATAGACTCCATAGGAGTGGCAAATGCAGTTTTGTCTCTGAGTTCTTTAGCTAGGGAATTTGCCAGTAACCCTTGGTGAGATTGAGGTACTGATGTACTTGACACTTCCCAATCTGTCCACCAAATAAATTGTCTATCCTGGGTATAACATAACTTTCAAATTCAGACACTTGATTAAGTTTCCTAAAATCAAGTCAGATTCTTACACCTCCTTCTTTTTTATTTACAGTCACCATTGGTGATGATGATCAAGCACTTCTCGACTCTTCTATGATACCCAACTGTTTAATTTTTTCATTTCCTTAACCTCGTCTACTCTTAACAGCTCTGGTAATCTGTATGTCTTTTGTCTGATAGAGCAAGCATTCCCTGTCACTATTACATGCTCAACCTCTTTTGCTCAGACTGGTACTGTGGTAAAAGTACTGTTAAATGTCTTTACCAAGTTACAAATTTCTGCAGTTTCTTTGGAGGTTATGGAAATATTCATCTTTACAGCATCAGTAGTTACAGGTTTGTTCCAGCCTGTCATAAGCTATATCAAGACATTCTGTAGAAGTTTCTGGTAATATTAACAAAGCAGCCGTCAGTGTTTTCTCATCCCATTTCTTCAGGAGGTTAGCATGGTATATCTTGGTAGGATTTTTCTTATCAGGTGTCTCAATCTCGTAGTTAATTTTGCCAGGATGTCTAAGCACTGTATAAGGCTCTTGCCACTTCATTAACAGTTTATTTTCTGTAGTGGGTAACAATAGCAAGACCTTTTTTCCTGGCTCAAAAATGTTTTCTTTTACCCCATGGTCATAATATGCCTTCTGCTAGTTTTGGGCCTCTTCCTGATTACAATGGGTAATTTCAACATATTTTGCCAGCTTCCTCTTCAGGGTAAACTTATAAGATGTAATATATTTTTTCTGAGTGGGGTGATCTTTCCATGTCTCTTTTATTACATCTAGTGGCTACGCTAGGTTGTCTACCACACAACATTTCAATGGGTGAAAAACCTGTTGATGCTTGTGGCACTTCTCTGTAAGCAAACAGCAGGTAAGATAAGTATTGGTCTCAGTCCTTGCCTTCACCTTTCGCAAACCATTTTAACATGAGTTTTAGATTTGATTAAAACGCTCAACAAGACCATCTGTTTGAGGGTGGTAAGGGAGGTTCCCTTTATAAACCTTTTAACAAGCATTTTAGGGTTTGATTAAAATGCTCAATAAGACCATCTGTCTTATGGCAGTGATACCTAATAGTTGGTACTAACCCTTCAGTAATGCAGCACCAAAATTACTACCCTGATCAGTAATAATCTCTTTAAGAATGCCTACCCTGCTGAAAGTTTTGGCAAGCTCTTCTGCCACTTTTGAGGTTGTGACAGTATGTACTGGATCTGGCAAATAGAGTTATGCTGGTTCCTTATATTATTTTCTTTAGTTATGAGAATTTTGTGATACTTGACCTTTGCAGACCATCTTGACCTTCCAATAATAAATTATTATTTTTCTGCTTTCTCTTTCACAGGAGTACCTTCTCCACAGGTCGCTTCTACAGACCTCAACCATACCTTAGCATTTCAGTGGATCCCCACCTTAACTTTGAAGCCTGAAAATAAGCTCTGGAAATAGGTGATCACTTTGCTGGTATTTTTATCTTTTTCCTGTGCTCGCTATCAAATGTACTTGTGGTCACCTAAACTGGAAATTGAATGTGAATTGATGTATGATTCAATAGATAAATTTAAATCTCATGATTATGTAGATCACAGTATAGATAGCTTTTTCTTTGTAATTAATAGTATATATTTTTCCATAAACAGGTGTTTATAAATAGGTGGTTGATATAAGCCATCTTAGCAGTTCCTAGCGCAAACAATGCATGAGATTTTTGATAGGTAAATTATTCTGTTTAACTGCATTTTCTTTTGCTAAAAATGTTTCTGTTTTGTTTCTTTAATATTTTTATGACTGACTACCTCCAGGTGTTTGTAATGGAGGTTAGGACACATAAAAACATTTGATCTATCTGTAAGCCACACCCTCTGATGAAGGCATACACTGAAGTGTTGGGCTTTGGGACTGAGAGCCCATATTAAACTTTAAAACATTTTGGGTTTCTTGCCTCCCAGTGCTCTGTGTGTGGATTTTTTGAGTTGTTTGGGGTAGCTACCCTTCATGGAGCACTGGCCCTATCACGCTCACAGCAACTCTTTCTGTGGATCTGTCTGTGGGCTGCAGATGGATCACACTCATCAGAATATATTGGCAAAACTGAAGGAGGTGTTTATGAAATGACTCTCAGGCAACAATCTCCAAGCAGCAATGATTGTCAGTGACAATGGCAGAAACATTATGAAGGCAGTCCAGGTGGGGGAGTAAACACATATTACATACCTGGCTCACTGCAAAACTCTTGTTTTGAAACAATTCATTGAAATCAGTTGAGTGGCTGGAGACCTGTACACTGCTATGGAACAGTTGGCTGCATGGGTGTAGTCAGGCATACTCACTGTACACATTTGTGTACAGTTTTGTTGAGTGCCTGTCACAAACCATATGCCTTTCTGTTAACATTTTCATTCTAATCTGTAATATTTGAGTTGGTGTAGGCCACTGAGGAGTGTCTCTGTTTAAACTTCTGTTGTTTAGGAGACAGATACATGTATAACCTCTTTAGAGATTAGAGGAATCATCTGACAATTTGACTTGTTTGGAAGGGGGTGCCATTTGGAAAGGATGTGTACATTTTTAATGGGGGGGGGTGTAACTGTTGGAGATTGTGTACAAAATTGAAATTTCTGGCTACACCCCGGTTGGTTGCTGATATACAGTCTCTCTATGTATGTATGTGTTATAATAGAACCCACAATAAAATCTTATATGTTAAAAAAAAGAATATAAAGTAATTTCTTGTATTCAGTCAGCTGAGGGGTATTGAACAGCTTGCCAGGGGACATTCCAGGTACGCTATTCATGAAATGAGACTGTGCCAAGATAAGAACCTGTCCCAGCATTATGCTCGCTAGAGACTCTGCACATTTTCTCTTGTTCCAGCTTGATGACCAGTCCACTGCTGTTTCTGTCACCCACCAGGTCCCGCTAAGCAGGGAGGCTACTGGGGTGGAGGCAGCACTGGAGATGTCATTGGGGCAGATACAATTTAGACTTCAAAAGCACTGCTGAGCTAGTGTGTACTACAGCTGAGGGGCATTGAACAGCTTCCCTGGGGACACTCTAGCCACTCCATTCATTAAAAAACTGTGCTGAGATAACAACCTGTCCCAGCATTATGCCCACTAGAGACTCTGCAAATGTGCTCTTGTTCCAGCTTGATGATCATTCCACTTCTGTTTCTATCACCCACTAGGTCCCAGTAATCAGGGGAGCTACTGAGGGTGGAGACAGCCCTGGAGATGTCATTGGGGGTGGGTGCAGTGTGCACTTGAAAAGCACAGCCACACTAGTGTGTACTATAGCTGAGGAGCATTAAACAGCTTGTCCAATGACACTCTAGCCACTCCATGGACACTCTAGCCACTCCATTCATAAAAAAAGGCTTTGCTGTGACAAGAACCCGTCCCAGCATTCTGCCCACTAGAGACTTGGCACATTTTTTTTTTTAATTTATTTTAGCCTTTGGTAACTGGGTAAGGCCCACTAGGCACAAGTGCCTGTTTTGAGGGGCAACCTGGGACCACTGGGCAGTTAAGTGACTTGTTCAGAGTCACACAGTATGCAAGTGGAGGTTGTAAGAATAAAACGCAGGTCTGGTCTGCTGGATGTATCAAGCTCGTTCACATCTCATTCCTCTAACCTCTAGGGTATACTGCCAGCCCTTGTTCCAATCTGATGACTGGTTCACTGCTGTTTCTGTCACCCACTAGGTCCTGGTAAGTGGGGGGAAGGGGCTACAGGAACTTACCAGATTCAATTAGCAATCATATGCCTATATATTGTACATGGTGTAATAAAAGAGAAAAGGAGCAAGGGAGGGTGGTTGAGGGCAGGTCATTAAATGAAGAAACAATAGCTAGTAGCAAAGCTGACTTAAGGAGGTGAATTGGAAGGTGTTGGACAAGACAGGAGGCTTAAACAAGGCAGCTGAATGTTAAAAAAACAAAAACTAAATGACATTACTAACAACAGCGTCCCAATAAAAAGAAAAGGATGGGGGGTACAAAATAAGTGTCTAAACAGAGAAGTAATTGAGAACATAAAAGCAAGGGATGCTGCCTGGGTGCAATATAAAAGTTCAGATAGATAATGTGACTGGATTAGGTTTAGAAAATTAAGAAATACATGTAAAAAAGTGACAAGGATGGCTAAGGCTAAGGTTGAGTTTTATAGGATGGAACAACAGTGAAATTTTACAAGCAACTTTTTGGGAAGAACTGAATAAATTAATCAAGCCAAAAAAGACAGAAGACATAACAGGTCTAATTAAAGGGGTAATGGAAATCTCTGAGAAAAATGAGATAGCTAACTTTTTAAATGAAATAGTTACTGATTTATCAAGTTATGTTTTGGAGATTTCAAAGATGTAATTAAAATATTGATAGACTTAAAGATATCACAAGATCAAGTTTTATTTTAAACTGATAAATCAGCAGGAGGTTTACAAGCAACTAAAGAGGCTTGAGGAATCAAAGGGACCAGGTGCTGATTTAGTGGAGGCAACATTTTTAAAGCAAGCTGCAGCTGAATTATCATTTCCTCTGTAGATAATCTTTAATAATTCATTGTGTTCGAAGGTTGTTCCTGATATATGGAAAAGGACTCTGACATTGATCCGGCGCACAAAGGGGGCCAAATTAATATAGTTAAGAACTATAGACCAATATCATTGTTATCTTTAGTAGGAAAGATTTAAGAAAGGTTGTTACTTTTCCAAATGATTGAAAACTTTGAAAATAAATATAGAATAATGCATGGGGAAGTGTGGTTAATGAGGATATAATAACTGGCTCCGCATTTTTCCCATACGTAAACCATGGTGTAATTTGTCGTTATAAAGTAGTGATTATAACAGCAAACACGTGCACAATTTCTCTCCACTCTGCGCATGTGCCTGCTAGAGTTTGTCGCTGCCTGCTCGCAAAAGTGAACTGCCAGCCACCACAGTAACTCAGTGGTAAGTTAAATATATATTTTTTAATTTACAGGGACAAATGAATACCATGGACCTCTTTTTAAATCTGGCACCATCACCTGACAAAAAAATGGAAACAGAGCGCGGTCCCCGACCAGAACTACAGCTATTTTATATAATTGCTGTGGTGAAAAATGGGGAGCCAGCAATTATATAAAATAAAATATGGGGTGTTGTGTGTAAACTCAAAGTTTACACACACCCTCGGGGTTAGATGTCTGCACAAACCCCTCGAGCTTCGCTCTCGGGGTTTATGTAGCATCTAACCCCTTGGGTGTGTGTAAACTTCTTGTTACACACACCACTCCATACTTTATTCTCTATTTTATGCACACCTGAGGTGTGTGAAGCTCCATAAATCCCAAGGGCAAAGTCTGAGGGGTTTATATGGGCATCACACACTGAGGGTGTGCATAAAATCCTCGTTAACAGACTTCCCCATGTTTTATTTTTTTGTATTTACTGGTTTAAACAACTAATGAAAAAAAAATGTAAGCCCTGCCTCCAGACCCATTTCTCCCATGAATGGTAACTTTTTCTAGTTCATGCTACATTAAGTAAAATACTGTAGTTTGCCAAGTAACACTTAGAAGTTTCTAAAATGAAACTTGTGTATTTTGTTTATGTTTTTCTGAGACTTTACTTACTGAAGTGCACCCAGCTTTCTTTTTTCTAAACACTGGAGAAGACTGTCATTCTTGCTGGCTGGTGTTGTAGAGTGAGCATGAGCAGACAGCCAGTGGGAGAGACTGTAACATTTAAAAGTTTTTAAAAGGAAACTTGTATATTTTGAAATGTTTTTCTGAGAGACTTTTCTTACTGAAGTGCACCCGACTTTCGTTTTTTTTTAAATGCTCAAGAAGACTGTCATTCGTGCTAGTGGTTTTGTAGAGTGAGCGGTAGCAGATGACCAGTGTGAGGACAATCTGTCATGCAGATCTTTAGGTGCATTGAAGGATACTTTTAAAAAGGAGGTTTACAGAATTCCATTAATTCACACTGCGGATTTACAGAGATTGTGAGATTGTGCCAGCAGTTGTTAATTGGCATTAACCAGTAAATATTAAGGTATTACCAATGGCTCAGCATGACTTCAGGAGGGGTGGTACAGCAACTGCCTTAGTCAGGTTCAAAAGTGACATGCAGGACAATATGGAGTGGAGCTTGTACTTGGTGGCGGTTTTCGTGGACCTGACCAAGACATTCTGACCTTGTGCATCACTCCTCCTAAGGATCAAGTTGAGCCAAATTGTTTTTGGGAACCAGTGATAAACTGGGAAGGCAGTCATTTAACAAGCAGAAAACAGGGAGAGTAAATGGATCCTCGTGTGTGAACCCAGAGATGTTCAATATGGTATCCCACTGGGATTCATATTGGGATCAATGCTTTTTTCCCTACTCATGAATGAACTTCCAATGGTCTGTAATGAGACAAAATTGGTACTCTATGCAAATGATGCCATAATGTATGTGTAAATAAAGATGTAAAAACGTTACATTTAATGCTGGATGTTGAAAATTGGAGAATGGTTAACTGGTTCAAAGAAAACAGACGTGGTTAATAAAAAAGAAAACTAAAGCAAAACATGTTTTGTACAACACAAAAGCTGGGAAGTGCAAATGAACAAATTCAGATTTCAACAGGAGAAGGAGCTTGCCTGGAGACAGTTGCTGAGTTTAACTATTTGGACAGTTGCTTGATTCACATTCAAACTGTAATAGACATCTAAAATACCCTTATACAATGGCAGAAAAGAATCTTGAACTGTGATTGGTCAATTTGGGGCTGGATCCATGGCATTATCCCAGTATAACACCACAGGTTTAGTCTCAACACTGTGAACCTGCAGATGACGGTTTGGACCTCATACTCTTTTTGCATCTCCTCTTAAGAAACAAAATATTTTTCCACACTAATAAAACATTCTTTAAAATATATTTTTATTTTATATAACAACAAGCCACTGTATAATAGAATAATGCACTCCAGGGTGTGTGTCGAGAAAACGCCACAACTGGGGCATTGGACAGACTCGCCTGTGGTCTCGTGCCCAACCCCAGGTGTGGCATTATCCCAGCATGACACTCACCCTGTCATGCATTTTCCCTTTATTAAGCAGCTACATAAAATGTTGGGAGCTTTGTGAGCTGTAAAAAAATTTTTAACAGATGATAACAGGAGGATATTGGCACAGAGTTGTCTCCTTCCCTCTGCCGAATAAAGGAACATAATATGGGAGGAGGGGTACATCTGAGAAAAATGTAAAACAGAATATTGGCATGTACAACACTATATGTAGATTTGCTTGGCAGTGGCAGAAGACACAAGGAGGAAGGACTGCTGTGTGACTGGACTTCTCACTGGGACTAAGAAGTAGAACTCTTGCTTGGACCTTTAATTTAGGGTAAAACAAAACAAACTAACAAACAAAACAAAAAAAGTGTGTGTCTGTCTGAGTTAACTGAACTGAATGGTAATCTGAACAGTTATCTAGGTGTAAATCTCAGGTGATTGAAAGGACTTGATAGCTGTGCAGTTTAAATTACTTGTAGAAAGATCTAGTAAGTAGGAGGAATGGCTTAGCTAGAAGGAAGCTAAAGTTAAAGACTGCCTTAGAAAGATTCTGCTAGTAGCTTGGCAGAAGACACCAGGAGGCAGGACTGTTGTGTGACTGGACTCTCTACTGGGACTATATTTCCTCCTTCCCACCCAAAGCTAGTTCTACTTTTATAGGCACATGATTTGACTGACAACAGGAACTTCCTGTTTGGGAGCAGGAAGTGAGTGCTCACAGAGCCACCAAAGACCCACCATTCTAGAAGGGCAAGAGTAGCTTCTGGCCCCTCTAGCTGCTGGAGGTCTGCCTCTGAGCAAGTAAGGGGTCTGCTGAGAAATATAAGATATTCTTGTCTCAGAACAGGACAATCAGGAGCTTAAAGGGCACACAGGCAGAAAGTAAGTAGAGAGAGAGAAGAGAAAAAAAAACAGAGGAAAGAGTAAGGATTCCAAACAGTTAAAGGGCCAGAAATAAGACATGATGGGAGTGGTGCAGTGCAGTGGCTGTGGAGCAGCAGTCTTCTAGGAGACGTTCTGAAGAATGCAGTGTTGTCCCATCTGCAGGCACCCTCTGGGCTGAGGGAGGAGGTTGCTCATCTCCAGGCTGAGTTGGCCAGGATTTGTGGGACCTTCTCTTCCATCCAGGGACCACCAGTGCCACTGCTGTTGCCTCAGAGGTTGCCAAGAAAAAGGAGGCGGTTGGACCACAGTGGGTTCAGGGAGGGTGGTGGTGGAACAGAGGTGCATCCCTCCAGTTGTACCTCTCCACAATTCCTATGCCATTCTGGCAAAGTGTGGTTCCTCTATGGAGGCACCCGCAGTGGAGACCAAGGAGGATGCTGGGAACCTCCACAAAGGAGACCCACAGGAGGGTGGCAGGGGACCCACAGGGGAAGGAAACAACTCCTGGTGGGGGACTCCATTGTTAGGAAGGTAGAACTGGGGGAGGAAGGGGAGAGGGAGGTAAGGTGCCTGCCTGGCGCCATGGCTTGAGGGACAGGGAGCCAACCAGGATTGCTGGAGCAGCTGCACAGGGAGGGAGAGCTGGGTGTTATTGTCCACCTAGGGAAATGACCTGGCTAAGAAAGGGATTAGAGAAGTGCAGGAAGAGTTTGTGGAATTGGGGAGGGGTCTTAGACAAGTAGCACGCACGGTAACCTTCTCGGAGGTGCTGCCCATCTATGGTGTAGGAGAGGCTAGGGTGTTCCACACCACGGAATTCAATCAGTGGTTGAAAAACTGGTGCAGAGCTCAGGGATTTCACTTCACTGGGGACTGGGGGTCCACCTGGAGTGATGCAAGCCTATACTGGCATGATGGGCTGCATCTGTCCAGGAGGGGAACCAGGATCCTAGGTGATAGGTTTAAATGCTTTATTGGCAAGCATTTAAACTAGCCAAGGGGGGAGACACTGGAACAGAGCAGGGAAATCCTAGCCCCCCCCAAAAAAAATCATGGTAGTAAGTGCAGTAAACACCAACATAGAGGTGTCGATAGGGAGAAGGGCAGGGGTAAATGGGGAAAGTGACAAAGGCAAGAAGGACAGGGATGGGACAAAAAGAAGTAAGGCCATCAGGAAATGGAGGGTAATGAGTACCAATGCCCGTAGTCTGGGCAACAAGCTCCCTGAGCTGGTGGCCTTGATGGAAGAGGGATGCCTGGATACTGTAGTAGTCACAGAAACATGGTACACAGAGAACCATGACTGGGATGTTAACATACCAGGGTACATAACCTACAGGAGAGACAGGCAGGGGAAAAGAGGGGGAGGAGTAGCTCTCTATATAAAGGAAAGGATAAAAGCAACTGAACAAAAGAGTAAACAGGGAGGAGAGGAGGCACTGTGGGTCACCTTGGAGGCTGGAAAGGGCACCACAATCCACACAGGGGTTGTGTACAGACCCCCATGTCAGGGGAGGGAATGGACAAGGATATGATAGAAGGCATTGTTAGGATGGCAGAGAAAGGGGAGATATTGTTGATGGGAGACCTGAATATGCCAGATGTTAACTGGAGCACATTTGTTGCAGCGACATCCAAGAGCAGGGCCATTCTCGATGCCCTACAGGTGGCAGGCCTCAGACAGCTAGTTTCGGAACCCACTCATGAGGGAGCAACCTTAGACCTCATACTCTCAAATGGGGGCAGTGAGAGGATCTCAGATCTAGAAGTGGGATGCCATCTGGGAACAAGTGACCATCAAACAGTGTGGTTCATATTAAACTCAGCTACAGAGTCAAGCCATACAAAAGTGAGGGTACTGGACTTCAGGAGGGCTCACTTTGGCAAGATGGGAGAGTGCCTCAGAAAAGCACTAGCAAACAGGCTAGAAGGAGGGGTGGAGCAACAATGGGGAATCATCAAAACTGCCATCACAGAGGCAACAAGCCTTTGTGTGAAGCAAATAAACAAATCAAAATGAAAGAAAAGTCACTATGGTTCTCAAAAGGGTGGCTGGGAAAGTCATGGAGAAAAGATAGCATTCCAGAAGTATAAGGAAACACAGAAGGAGCAGGACAGAGAACTGTACCAGTTAAGGCAGAAGGAAGCAGGGAGGGAAGTCAGAATAACAAACGTCCAAACTGAGGAAAAGATAGCCAACTCGGTTAAGAAGGGGGATAAAACCTTTTATAGGTACATCAGAAAGCATAGAAAGACAAAGGGAGGGATAGTGAGGCTGAATAGAATGAACGGTGGGTGGGCAGAGGGGGACAGTGAAAAAGCAGGGTTACTGAACAAATATTTCTGCTCAGTATTCACAAAAGAGGAGGGGGAAGTGCCTAATCCAATTAACAGAAGCACTCTTGGTAGGGGGGCTGATCCCAGTCCTTTCACAGAAAAAAGGGTTCTGCAAGAACTCCTAAAACTGAAGGTGGACAAAGCATTGAGGCCTGATGGAATTCACCCCAGAATTCTAAAATAATTAAGAGGGGAACTAGTGAAATCACTGGCTACTCTTTTTAATAAATCATGGGAGGATGGCGTGGTATCTGAGGACTGGAGGAAGGCGGATGTGATTCCCCTTCACATAAGTGGGACCAAGACAGAGGCAGGAAACTACAGACCTGTCAGTTTGACCTCTGTGGTAGGGAAAGTGATGGAGTCACTTCTGAAGGAAAGAATTGTTGAGTACCTAAAGGCCAGTGGGGCACAGGACCCAAGGCAGCATGGGTTCACAGCGGGAAGGTCATGTCAGATGAATCTAATAGATTTCTTTGACTGGGTGACCAAAGTAGTAGACCAGGGAGGGGCTGTGGAAATGGCCTACCTAGACTTTAGCAAGGCATTTGACACAGTCCCACACAAAAGAGTCATAGTCAAATTAACCAGCCTGGGAGTGGGTCCCAGGGTGGTAGCCTGAGTAAAACATTGGCTGAATAACAGGACACAGAAGGTAACTGTAAATGGAGTCCACTCTGAAGAAAGAGGGGTTACTAGTGGGGTACCGCAGGGTTCAGTACTGGGTCCATTCCTTTTTAATGTCTTTATAAGTGACATTGCAGAGGGACTGGAAGGGAATGTATGCCTCTTTGCAGATGACACAAAGATCTGCAACAGGGTTGATACACAAGGAGGCATGGAAAGGATGAGAAGGGACTTGGCAAGGTTGGAGGAATGGTCAGAAGTATGGCAGCTAGGATTCAATGCAAAGAAGTGCAAAATAATGCACCTGGGAAACAAGAACGCAGGGGAAGATTACACAATTGGGGGAGGTAGTAACAACAACAAAAAAGGAAAGGGACCTGGGGGTAATCATATCAGATGACCTTAAGGTTAGCAAGCAATGTGAGAAGGCAGTAGGGAGGGCTGGGGTATACTGGGATGCATAGGGAGAGGCATCAGCAGCAGAAAACAGGAAGTTGTTATCCCTCTGTACAGACAGTTGGTGAGACCCCATCTAGAGTACTGCATCCAGTTCTGGAGACCCCATCTCCACAAGGACATAGACTGGATAGAGGCAGTCCAGAGGAGGGCAACTAAAATGGTGCAGGGTCTGCAAGAGAAGCCGTACGAGGAGAGACTAAAGGACCTTAATATGTATACCCTTGAGGAAAGAAGGGAGAAGGGGGGACATGATAGAAACTTTTAAGTACCTTAGTGGAATCAACAAAGTCCAAGAGGGTAGCATCTTTCAGGAAAAAGAGACCTGCAAGAACAAGCGGACACAATTTAAAGATGGGGGGCAGTTCAGGGGCAATGTGAGGAAGTATTTTTTCTCAGAGAGGGTAGTGGATGCATGGAACAGCCTTCCTGAGGAGGTTGTGGGGTCTAAAACTGTGGGAGAATTCAAGAATGCATGGGACAGACATAAGGCAATTCTTGTGGGGGGTAGGAAGAAATAGGCTGTTGGTTAACTAGGATCTGCAGCCTATCCTGTAGGTAGGGAAATGGGCAGACTAGATGGGCCAAGCGGTCCTTATCTGCCATCAAAGTCTATGTTACAACACTATATGTAGATTTGCTCTAAGAGCTAAGTAATGAAAACATCATTGCATATTGTATGATAAACTAAACAGCCTCTTCCTTGCTCAAAGAGACAAACTGCATGAATCTTGTTTTCTTAATACAGTTCTGCATGTTACAGAAAGCAGCCCTCTTGCTGCACTATTTGAACAAAGGAGAACCTGACATTTTTGAGATCTGATGATGCTGTAACTCTTGCTGAGCCCCTGTGTAAAACTACAAAAAAATCAAAGGCTTTTAAACATACCACATTAAAATGTGAAACAGTTTGTCACCAGACATAGGAACTATGCAACGTTTTTATCAATTGAAATCATCCCTGAAACAAGTATTAGCATCTGAAGTGCATTTAATTGTATAAAGCAGGTGTATTTAAGGTGCACTGAACTATGTGTTTACTGTATATCTTGGTAAAATTATTTAGATTTGAGGTGTAATTAAGAATGTGTTTTTTTTTATGTAAGTATTATGTCTTAAAGTACTGATTCTTGTAATCTGCTCTTTCCTGAATACTGGAATAGATTTTTTAGCAAGACTTGTTAAATATAATATTACTTTAAGTTATAAATGTAAATCATACAGTCTTAAGAAAATAATGGATTATCACAGGACTTGTAATTTGAATGCCATTAACAATCTAAATTTTCCAGATGGTACAGTGATGATTGTAGACATAGTTTTAGATATTATTTGGAAATCTTAGAGGATCCCGCTCAAAGGAAAATTTTTGTAAAGTATAAAACTGGTGTTTAACTTAAATGTTCTTTTTGCTAAATTTAACAATTCCACCAGTCCATGTGATGAACTCTGTAAATGCAATACTAGTTATATGGAAGACTTATTTCATGCAATGTTGCAATGTCAGTGGTACAATAAAGTCAGGAAATACTGGATAGTCACAGATAAAAATGAGATTTTAAAAATTCTATTTGCTGTGAAGGATGAATATATTATTAATAAAGTCGCACATTATTTAATGACAATACAAAATATTACAAAGAGAATGGTCAAAATGCTTCAGCACTCAGTATGAACCTGGGTCTTATTGTAATGAGATTTGTTGCCTTATCTTGTTTATTTTAGTATTTGTCTGCCGGCGTATTTATTTGCTGCTATATTTTAAATGTAACTTAAATGTATACTTGCAGTGTTTTTGTAATGATCTTTTTTATGATCAAACAATAAAGCCAAACCCTACCGTATCAGTACCATACCATACCATACCATACCATACCATACCATACCATAACTTTAATGAATAAAGTAACTAATTATGATACACTATGTGTTGTTATATGTATGCGGGTCAAACCTGTAAAAGGCCTATGAGGTCAGTGCTTTTTTACCTGGCAAACAACATTTTAAATAAATAAAATCAAAACCACGAAAGAACTGAAATGACCGCAAATGGTCATACATCTCCTTGAACATGCACTGAAGCCAGATGTGGCCACACAGTAGAATTCAACATATTTTATGTTTGAGTGATTCCATGAACAGCAATTGGCAGTGCATGAATACCTTCTCAGAAATAAAACTGCATGTGCTGACATCATGTTGAGTCCAAGTAGCTGGAGCAACATGAAAAAGCTGATCACAATATTGGAACCATTTAAGAAGGGTACCCATGAAGTAGGCTCTGAAAAAGCATCTCAGCATGAGTCTCCTACAGATTCACTTCATTTACTGTACACCTTCCTGGCACACTTGAATGGGCAATTAAAGAGTTCCTGACACAGTTGAGACAACTTTGAAAAAAAATGCATCATTTAGGAATAAATGTAACCTATATTTTGTATTTTATTTTGTGATTATCACCCTTTTTTCCTTATTATTAGGAGTATCTGCATGAGTACAGTATCTCTGCCATTTGAGGTCTGTCTGCTCCAGGGACTGGAGGGAAGGTCCTACAATGACAGGCTGATCAAGTTTAACATGTATACCCTGGAGGAGAGGAGGGATAGAAGGGATATGATTGAAACCTTTAAATATGCAAAGGGGGTAAGCAAGACTAATACAGAAAGGATTTTCCAGGTTAAAAGAGGGAGGGGATATAAGAGAGAGGATATGAGAGGGTATAAACTGAGATTGGAGAGGGGAAGATTCAGGAGGGAAATCAAGAGGCATTTTTTCATGGAACGGTTGGTAGACAAGTGGAATGCTCTGCCCAAGGAGGTGGTATCCAGTAGGACAGTGGTGGTTTTAAGACAGGTTGGGACAGAATGAGGGGTAATTATGAAGTGAGGAGGGGAGGGTGGGGCAGCTGCCAGTTGAGGGGCTAGCTGCACAATTGGGCAGACTCGATAGACTGTGAGGCCTGTTTTTGCTGGTGTTTCATGTGTTTGTATGTTCATATGCACAGAAGCCAGATGTGGCCACACAATGGAATTCAACCTGTTTTATGTATGAGTGATTCAATGAGCAGCAATTGGCAGTGCATGAATACCTTCTCAGAAATAAATCTGCATGTGCTGACATCAAGTTAAGTCCAAGTAGCTGGAGGAACATGAACAAGCTGGTCACAATATTGGAACCATTCAAGGAGGTTACCCAAGAGGTAGGCTCTGAAAGCATCTCAGCATGATTCCCCTACAGATTCACTTCATTTACTGTACACCTTCCTGGCACACTTGAATGGACAATTAAAGAGCTCCTGACACAGCTGAGAGAGCTTAAAAAATGCAATATTTAGGAATAAATATAACTTACATTTTGTATTTTATTTTGTGATTATCACCTTTTTTCCTTATTATTAGGAGTATTTGCATGAATACAGTATCTTTGCCTTTTTGTATGGCTGCTCCTACACCTGGCATCATAATTCTGTTTATCACGTCAAAATATGTTGCAGTGGAGATAAGTATGGTGTCATACAGGGGATTGCGATGTCATGTGTAGAGAAGCAGCCAGAGTAGATATAGTCTAGGGGACATGGCTGTTATTTTCAGGTAACTGTTTTCAATAATAAAGAAAATGGGCAATGAATTACTGAAAAAATATGAAGTAATAAAGAAAATCGGATGGTGCTGAATATAAAGTTTATTTTTTTCAAAAATTTCCTAATGCTGTCAGTGGCTCTTTAAGCAGTAGCAGCATATATGAGCGTCTATCATTGAGTGACTCAATAATAACACTTTAAAGTACAGCAACAGGTGAAAAAGGTCACTATATCCTATATAGCGAGTGTAGCATGGGGTACACTCGCTAGAGCAGGTTATAGGACCATGTTTGGCCAAGCCTTGCTGAGCTGCCTGGTTGCGAGCGTCTATGCTACTGCTCCTGAAACCAGTGACCAGGGTTCAGGTCTAGTGCCTGGCAGTAGAAAATTTTTTCTCCTAGGTCTGCACCCCGTGAAATTGATTATAATTAGTTTGGTGGTGCGGGGATATGTTTTTGTTCCTGTACTAAGCGACTGTCGCTATTTGTGATGATCGGTGTAATGTGCTGTTGCCCTGTTCTGTCGGGCAGTTTTGTGCCTCTATGTGGTCAATGACATTAGTAGTCACTCTTATCATATAAAACCCTTTAGGAAGGCTACCAGATAACAATGATGCCATGTCACTGACTACTTCCCTTCACCATGTTCTGTCTGGGATGAATGGCTGAACAGCATCTTTCAAACAGATATGTGCTGGCAACCATTCTTGACGCCCACTTTAAAAACACTATACAAACCATCTTGCCTGAGGATTCTGATTTTGAGTACTGGAAGGAGGTTCTGTTCGGCAGTCTCTGTCAGCTGACTTGAGAACAGACTCATCCACCAAAATGTAATATACTTTTATTATCTACATGGTGTCAGTATTGCTATACATAACCCAAGTCAATGTTTCAAGGATCTTTTTCCTTTTCATTAGGGCTTGCAGCTACTATTAAAATTAAAAACAACATTTATCAATAAACTCTAAAGCTTAAGTATCTCTTTTTGTTTTAATTCTTATTTACCAAAATAAAGGAGAACACCCAAAATGGCTACTCGGTCTTTAAGACACTCTAATACTTTTAATATTAAATCTCAACTTTTCTGTTTTAAAACATAATAAACAGCAAAAAAGGCCAAAGAACATTATTATGATAATCGTGTCTCTTCAGATAATAATATTGTATTAAGCCAGAATGCATTTACAACTAATCATAAGGCATACCTGTCCCATAAGGTACTGAGCACAAATCTCTTTTCAACTTTGAAATCAGGTCTTCATCTCCTTTTTTGTTTTATCTATAAAAACAGCAGGCTATCTAACACTTGTCTGTCTACTGCTATTATATATCAACATCACAAACTAAGTTTCAGTGCTGCAGAAAAGAAAAGTGTCACACATACTAGCTAGTTCTAAAAACAACTATCAGTACATCAACAAGGTGTTATACTTTGATAAATAAACTAAGTGACAGATTTCATAATCTTCTTTGAACCTCTGTTATAAAAGAAAAGCAAACTGGCTCTACTGTAATTTATAAAATGGGCATCCAAAAAAAAGATTTCTCATTGGTCAAAATATATCATGTAACCATGCATGAAATCTATTTCATGCACAGTCATCCTGGTTCTAAACCACATCACACACAATGAGCAATTCAGTCCTCCTACAACCAGAACTATCTTCCATCAGTCCCCCTATAACCAGAATTGATCTTGCATCACAAACATGGCTGCTACCTTTACACTGTAAAAAAACATCAATGGGGCCCTAAAAAAGCTGCTCTAAATAAAAATAAAACAAATTAGTTAAATATTGTTTTCCCTGCTAATCAGAGTTCAGCATAATTGTAGTTCATTTTGCATCACCAGAGTAAGAAAAAGCTCCGGCTCTCCCAATACAACGCACAGAAAACGCCAGACCTACTTCAACAACTAACACACTGAAATCAGGCCAATGGAAAATCATGTACAATACTCTGCAGTCTCGGGAAACAAGATCCCAGACCTGCAGGCAATAATGACAGAGGCTAAGCTGGACATAGTAGCCATTATTGAGACATGGTTAACCAGTAACCACACTTGGGAGACTTCAGTACCCGGTCATGTACTGTTCAAAAGAGACCGAGGTGCAAAATGGAGGTGTGGAATGGCCCTTTATGTTAATGAAAATATCAAAGCTACAGAAATTCAGAATACACATAAGGAGCCAGAAGAACTATAGGTCACCCTAGAAACAGGAAATGGGACAGCCATACAAACTGGGGTTGTCTACAGGCCTCCAGACCAGGGGAAGGACATAGACACATTACTATCAGAAGATATACAAAACATGGCTGCTAAAGGGGAGGTTCTGATAATGGGAGACTTCAACATGCCAGATACAGATTGGTCAATACCAGCAGGAACATCTGCCAGAACTAGACACACAGCGGATTCCCTGCAGGGGGAGGGCCTCAAACAAGTGATACAACAACCTACAAGAGACAGGGCTATCCTAGATCTAGTACTGACTAACAGGGAAAGGATCACAGATCTCCAGGTAGAAGGTCACCTGGGGGCCAGTGACCATCACATGGTATGGTTCAATTTGGCCACTAGAACTAAATCATCCCATTCCAAAGCAAAAATATGGGACTTCAGAGGAGCTGACTTTGATAAGATGGCCAACAGAGTTAAGCTAGCCCTGGCAAAAAGAAATACAGGTGAGGGGGTACAGGCAAAGTGGGCAAGCATTAAGGATGCAATACATGAAGCAACATTCCATTGTGTTAGAGAGAAAAGGAAGTGCAAAAGAAGAAGGAAACCACTTTGGTTCTCAAAAACTGTAGCAGAAAAGGTCAGAGCCAAAAGGCTGGCCTTCAGGAAATATAAGGGAATGCAGCGAGACGAAGATAAGGAAGCATACCAAGCTTCCCTGAGGGAAGCACGGAAGGCAGTAATAAAGGCAAAGGCCCAAAACCGAGGAAACACTAGCACGAACACTAAAATAAGGTGAAAAGACTTCTATAGATACATTAGTGAAAGGAGAAAGTCCAATGGGGTATTGCAAAGCTCAAAGGGATAAGGGGGCATATGAGGAGGAGGAGGAGGACCATGTAAAAGCATCTATCCTAAATAGATACTTCTGCTCAGTATTTACTGAGGAGAAGTTAGGGCACGGCCCACAGCTCAGCACCATGGACATGTGGAGGAGGCAGGAGTGCACTAGTCCCTTCACAAAAGAAAGGGTCCTACAAGAGCTCAATAAGCTCAGGGTGGACAAGGCAATGGGACCTGATGGCATACATCCCAGGGTACTAAAGGAGCTAAGGGTGGAACTAGCAGAGCCATTATCAAAACTGTTTAGTGAGTCTCTGAGCACAGGAGGGTCCCAGAAGACTGGAGAAGGGCTCATGTGATTCCACTCCACAAGGGTGGTAGCAGGAGGAGGTAGGGAAATACAGATCAGTCAGTCTTACCTCAGTAGTGGGCAAGATTATGGAAGCACTCCTTAAGGAAAGGATAGTGCAACACCTGGAATCCATAGGAGCACAGGATCCAAGACAGCATGGGTTTACAACAGGAAGGTCCTGTCAAACTAATCTCATAGATTTCTTTGACTGGGCAACCAGAGTGGTGGATCAAAGGGGAGCAGTTGATGTTGCCTACCTTGACTTCAGCAAAGCTTTCGATACTGGTCCACATAGAAGATTGATTAATAAGCTGGGTAGGCTTGGGATGGGTAGCAAGTTGGTCAGCTGGGTGCAAAACTGGTGACAGGCAGAAAACAGAGAGTGGTGGTAAATGGTATACAGTCAGAATAGATGCAAGTCACAAGTGGGGTACCTCAGGATCAGTCCTGGAGCCAGTCCTCTTCAATATCTTCATTAGTGACATTGCAGATGGACCAGAGGGTAAGGTTTGTCTGTTTGCAGATGACACCAAGATCTGCAACAGAGTAGATGATCCAGATGGGGTGGGCAGAATGAGAAAAGATCTGGATAAACTGGCAAAATGGTCGAAAGAGTGGCAACTGGGGTTTAATGCAAAGAAGTGCAAGATAATGCACATAGGGAAGAAAACCCTGAAGCCACCTATAGACTGGGAGAGGAGTTGCTGGCAGTCACAAGGGAAGAAAGAGACTTGGGCATCATTGTACAGATGACCTGAAATCATCCAAGCAGACCACTAAAGCAGTAGGTAAGGCTGGGGATGTTGGGGTGTATTAGTATGCTTATCACAAGTCGTAGAGGAGTAATTATCTCTTTACAAGACACTGGTTAGGCCCCATCTGAGTACTGCGTGCAGTACTGGAGGCCACCTGCACAAGGACATTAACAAATTGAGGCAGTCCAGAGAGGCAGCCAAAATGGTGCAGGGACTGCATCAGAAAACGTATGAGGACAGATTAATGGAGCTCAATATGTATAACTAGAGCAAAGGAGGGAGATAGGGTGATATGGATTGAAACATTCAAGCATCTTAAGGGCATTAACAAGGTGAAAGAGTCTAACATGTTTCAATATAAGAAAAATAGCAGGATAAGAGGACACAGCATGAGATTAGAGGGAGGCTGATTAAGGGGTAATGTGAGGAAGTTCTTTTTCACAGAAAGGGTGGCGATTGCATGGAACGGCCTACCTCAGGAAGTGATGGATATGAATACAGTGCAGGGCTTCAAACAGGCATGTGATAGGCATAAGGGAACAATACAGATGAATATAATTAGATAGGCCATTGACAGAGCAAAGGCTGATGGCACATTCATAAGGTAGAAAAAGAAATGGGCAGACTGGATGGGCCATGCGGGCCTTATCTGCCATCAACTTCTATGTTTCCATGTTTCGCACTTTCCTTACACAAACGGGCAGGAAGGGAAGAGCTGGGAAACTATCATCCGGTCAGCCTTACCTCAGTGGTGGGGAAGCTGATGGAGGCATTTATAAAGGAAAGGCTGGCACAATATCTGGGGGAGGAGGGGATCATAGATGGAAACCAGCATGGGTTCACAAGGGAAAGATCATGTCAGACCAACCTGATTGAATTATTTGACGAAGTGACAGTGATATGTGATCAGAGAGGGGCAGTGGACGTGGCCTATCTGGACTTCAGAAAGGCCTTCGGCAACGTCCCTCACAGGAGACTGATAAGCAAACTGGGTAGCTTAGTGGTAGGGAGCAAAATAATAAACTGGGTGGAGAATTGGTTGAAGGGTAGAACTCAGAGGGTTATAGTAAATGGGGTGCACTCAACAGACAGATGGGTAAAGAGTGGGGTTCCTCAGTGATTAGTGTTGGGTCCCATACTATTCAACATATACATTGGGGACATTTCAGAAGGCCAAATTGAAGGTGCCACTGTTCGCAGATGACAAAGATCTTTAACAGGGTGGACACAATGGAAGGGGTAACAAAAATGAGGGAGGACCAGGCCAGACAGGAGGAGTGGTCAGGGAAGTGGTAATTACAATTCAACAGACAAAAATGTAAACTTATGCACATAGGGAATAGAAACCCAAGGGCAAAATACTGTCTGGGGGAGAGGAACTTGAGGTAGCAGAGCAGGAAAAGGACCTGGTGATCATCATTTCAGATAACCTGAAGGTGGGGAATTAATGCAACATGGCAGTGGGAAGGCTAACAGAACGCTGGCATGCATAGGATGGACTTTAAAAGCAGGTGGAAAGAGGTGATCATGCCACTATAAAAATTATGGTCAGACCACACCTGTAATATGGGCATGGGCACATCCACTGAGGGGAATAAGGTGGACACATCCCCTCAATTTTAAAGTGACCATTGAAGTCCACCGCAGAATGTTTGGCAGCTGTAATTAAATCTGAGTCAGAAAAGATACACATACATTTTCCCTTTTAAAGGAGAAACAAGCCATAGTTGTCAATTACTGGAGCGATAAGTTTCACTTCTCTCGCTCCCATCTTATCTTAGCAAAGTGTAAATCACTCAAAGTTCCCAAGGTCTTTCCTGGAAATGTGTGAGTTCTGAGAGTGTCAGTCCTTGGTGTAGCTAGTCTCCATCAAAAGGCAACTTGTACTCATTTTTATGTTGGCGCGCTTGCGCAGCCAACATCTTGGGACAATGCAGCTTTGGAGGCATGGTCGCTGTTGGGCGAATGTGGGGCACTCATCAGTAGGTGCATCCCTCATTCCCCAATCTGCCTGCATGCCAGCGCCACACCATGCATACATAATGTGGCAAGCACGTCTGAGAAAAGGTCCACTGCAATCCAAGAAAGCTCGTCAGACGTAGCAGACCTTTTCCTTACGTGCTCGACGGCATTATGCTCATGGCGCACACTGGCCACTGAACTGTCAATCTGGGTGCCCAACCCCTGTCGGTTGACCTGCCCCTATAAATGTGCCGACGGGGAGCCCACTCCCCATCAACATAAAGCACCCCCATTTGTGATATGCCGAGAGGTGCCCAATCCCCTCGGCTCTGCTCCCCACCCTTCTTTGTGTGCCGACAGAGTGCCCAATCCTGTGGCATAAATTACTCCCTCCTTGTGTTGTTTGCCGACAAGGTGCCCAATCCCTATCGACTACAGACCCCCTCAAACAGTTAGGTGGCATGCTGGGGCCACCCAGCGTATAAATCCACAAAAAAACTGTCCCTAATGTTTTTTTTTGTTTCCCCAAATGAAAAACGGTCTCTCAAAGTCTCAATGCCCCTCCCCCAACTGCAACCATCCTCTGCGCACCTGCCTCCCTCACCCCTCACCCCATACTTACCTGCAGGAGTCTGGCGCGACGATCTTCGTGACCGGAACACGCCCGGTACTCTTCAAAGCCACTGCAACTGAGGAAATGCAGGTAAGCTGTATAATGGAATAAATAGGGTTTTCAACTTTAGTGCATATCTTGGTGTTTTTGCAATTTTGGTCCCAAATTTTCAGCATGGGTTTTGGACCCTTCTCATGAATTCTTGCACTGTCATGGCGTTATTCGGTCCCGAAAGGTGATTTCGCAGTCACTGCATGGAATCACCTTTTGGGACTGAGTAATGAAATGACAGTGCCACTGATCATGAGGGGGGCTCTCAAAAAGCCTATGTTGCAAATTTGGTGGGAAAAATCCAAAAAATTACTGTTTTACGAGCATGCGTAGCAACTGCACAATGCATGCTCGTAAGTTAGTGCATTCACACTATTTTTATGCCAGATTCTCAACATTGGCATTTTGCCACACCTTCTTGTGAACCATATAGCTGTCATTTTTCACATTCTGGCCAAAATGTGTTTTGCACTTCCGGCGCAGAATAGCGCGGTTGCTGTGCTAAATCAGTGTTTGGGACACATTACAAAAATGACAGTGACACTGTTCATGAGCAGAGGTCCTAAAATACCTGTGTTGAAAATTTGGTGACAATACTCCATAAAATGATTGTGTTACGGACATGCGTTGCGCAGTTTGCACGCACGCTCGTACGTTCGCAAACTTCTAATATTTTCACTCCAGATTTTCAACAGTGCCATTGTTCTGCACCTCCTAATGAACAGTACAGCTGTCATTTTTCACATCCTGACCAAAATCTTTTTTCGCAGTTCCAGCGCAGAATAGCTTGGTCGCTGTGGAAAGCCCGTGTTCAAGACACATGATGAAAATGACAGTGACACTGTTCATTAGCAGATGTCCTAAAATGCCTATGTTGAAAATTTGGGAACTAAAGTCAATAAAATGAGTGTTTTACGAGCGTGCGTTGCACACTTTGCACGCACGCTCATGACTATAGTGAATTTGTAATAGTTTCACTCCAGCTGTTCATCATTGGCATTTTTTCATACCTCCTTATGAACAGTGCAGCTGCCTGAAATTTGTTTTTGCGCATCCGGTGCAGAATTGCATGGTCGTTGTGTGAAATTAGTTTTCGGGACAGTTTGAGGAAATGACGGTGACACTATTCATGAGCAGAGGTCCTAAAATGCCTATGTTGAAAATTTGGTGCCGAAAGTCCATACAATGACTGTGTTGCAAGCGTGCATTGCACAGTTTCCATGCACCCTTGTAACTTCAGCAATCTGCAATATTTTCATGCCACATTTTCACCACTGGTATTTCTGCACATCTCCTTATCAACAGTCCAGCTGCCATTTCAAAGTCTGCCCAAAACGTGTTTCCGCAGCTGTGGCACACAATGGTGTGCTCGCTGTGCAAAATCACCTTTTGAGACACATTCACAAAATCACAGCACTATGCATCTCTAGCTCTGCCACTCCCACTGCCAATGCCAGCGTGACAAAATTTGGCATTGACAAATGCTTGTTCAATGTACTCATTTCAATGTCTGGCCATGCAGTGATGCTGGGTTACTCACCGGATTGGTTTCATCTGCTGCCAGTGTGTTGTACAGTATGTGTGGTAAAAGCTGACCTGGACCCAAATCTGCCTGTGCACTTGCTTCTAGAGAACTTGATGCAGTACAACCTCTATTATCCAAACTCACTGGGGGACGTAAGGTTAGTTTGAATAATCGAGGGGTTCATACCTGGGTTTCTGTGCAGGTACAGTAATTTTTGTTTGTTGTGTCATGTATCTGTTTCATCCAACAATGACTTACAACCAATATGTTGCCAGAGCTGTATCTCCTGGGGTAATGTCACACATCTTCATCCTCTCACTTTGGATAACAGAGCTGTCTGCTGGGACCTGCAGTGCAGATCAGGTTTTTAGGAGTTTGGAGGCATTTCTGTTTTTTTTTGTGTGTGTGTTGAAAATCTTTCAGCTTCAGGTAGTGTTCCTGAGCCTGCAGAAGACTGATCATGTTTGGCAAAGTAGGTATTATATAGTATAGGAAATGTTGCATTTCTGCTTCATTATTTATAGAAACAAACAGAAACAAAGGAGACAAAACACAAAGCATAAGAATGCATGTATGTATGTTTGCATCTATGAATACATATATGTACATCTCTGGGTTTGTGTGTGCACATGCATGTTTATTCCCTTTTCACTGGTTCAGTAATGGGAATAGTTTTGAGTTACCCCTCATCCTGCTCTGTGATATCGCTGTTGTTTTGCCTTAGGTTTTGCCTTCTGTTTATTATATATATTCATGCACTATTCTGATGACTACTGTTTTTCAGCTTTGCATTTTGAATTGTGTGTACTACTGTTGTTTGTTGTCCTACAGAGAACCTTCTTGCATATGAGCTGTGCTCAATGGAGCTTTTCCTGGTAAAACAGATAAATAGATAAATATTAGCTGGTAACTAATTGCAATAAATATTGACATAAACAACTTGTTATCTCGTGATTGGCAGTAGAAAACTTGATTCTTACCACACCACAAATGCATATATTGGTGTCCCAGACGTCTAGGTAAAACCCTTGCACAGCTGGTAGAAATCAGCACAGTGTTCACTATAGCAAAGTGCCATTGATTTTTATAAAGTCCCATTTTATGTTTGTTTGCAGAATGCAAGTAAGAACTATTGGAATCATCAGAAAGAAAAGTGGCCTTTGTCAATGTGTCAGACTGTGAGCCAATGATGTGCTTGGAAATGACCCTACATATAATCTATGCTAGATCGTTCTGGTTACACATGATTTCCTTAGTAAGCACAGTTTACAAAGTGGTTTGCTGCACCCATCACTCTGCAGGTGTTTGCCATTCTAATGGCACTTCATGTGAGCCAACATCTCTGCTAATGATGTTTTGTTTACTGACACACTGTCTCTCCCCAGCCCCCCTTCCCATTATCAATGAAACTGGCCTTGCTGGTGCAGCAACTTCAGTGCCTCTCCTTTCTGCCCCTGTACATCAATGAAGGAAGCCTGTCTTGCTGATACAGCAAATCTGATAGTCCTCCCTCCAACATAAAATAAACTGACCTTGGCAATACTGTCACTCCTGTAAGTCTTTCCCACTACAGGAATACAGAAATCACACTTGTTGGTACAGCTGCTCCATGTTGGTCCAATAGAAGCTATTAAATTTTCTTTTTCTGGATCACAGTGGCTTCTGAATGCTCCTGCATCTTTATACAGCATGGTATGCTTATACAGTTGATTAGTTAGTGCAAATACAAACTACATTTTTTAGCTTAAAAATGTTTGGCTTCCTCTTAAATAATGTAATGCAATAAGGTACCTTAGAAATAGTTCAGGGTAATTAGCATAGTCTCTTTACAGCAGAACACCATCAATTCTTGAAACATAAAATATTGCAAAGGACTACTGTTTTTTTGAAAATACACTTGACGTACTACCAATGTTTACCTAGAGCTACCTGCTCCTACTGCCTTATGGTACAATAAAACTATGGCACTCTGCATTGCTCTGTTGTAAGCCAGTGATGGTATAGACCTTAATTAAGGCATGGTGCATTTAACAGATAGTATTGCACAGTACATGTCAGAACTCCTCGTCTAACTCATTGGGGACAAGGAATACATAGTGAATATTCAGAGTAAGAGGGCAGACTTTACAACCACTCCTTGTTTTCTGTGTTAAACAGATGCATTTCTCTCTGAGTGCATATGTTGCTTGGAATTGTGTCTTGTTGTGCAGATCCACTCTTGCAATGAATTAATGATAACAACAATGAAATATTCTGTCAGTCTGTATGCTCCATAGCTAGTGCCATTGATGTTGGTACAAATGACTTGGTAGAACAATGTCCCCCCAACCTTTTAGCAGTGGTTGCACCCCTTAATACGTGGCCCAGTTCTGGAAGCCACACTTGCAGGATGACAAAGACAGGTGGAGAAGGGTCCAGAGAAGGGCAAGTAAGATGGTTGAGGGGCTGCATAGGAGATCATATGAGGAGCGACTAGAGGAACTAAACCTATACTCACTGGAGATAGGGGAAGGAATATGGTTGAAATCTTCAAATATCTGAAAGGAATAAACAGGGTGAGGGAGGGTAGAAATTCAGGATGAGTGACAACAAATCACCAAGGGGGCATGCAGTCAAGCTGGAGAGAGCAGATTTTGAGGAAATGAGAGGGGGGAGTTCTTCACTGAGAGAGTGGTGGGCCCTTGGAATAGGCTGCCAGAATGGGTGGTGGGGTTTGATTCAGTGGACAAATTCAAGAGGGCTTGGGACAACTACATGGAGCTAAATAAAAGTATAAATAGAATGGAAGGGAGGGGATAAATATAAACCAGAAGGGAGTTAGTGGGCAGACTGGATGGGACGATGGGTCCTTTTCTGTTGACAAATTTCTATGTTTCTATATAAGCAAATTAGAAACATTAAGTATTGTTTATAGTTTTCATTTCAACTGTTTCTTTATGAACAATGAAAAATTCCTCTTCTGTCTTTACCTGCTCATCAGGGAACTCTCTTGTGCTTGCCCTGACAGTGACATAATTGAGTCTCTGGCTATAGAAAAGGCCTTTGTTGTGTGTGTACAGTATGTTAGGAGAGGAACATTCTGCCAGTGGAGCTAAGCAAAATTTTGAATGCATGTATTCCATAGTAAATATTCCATGATACACGTTCCAAGACAAACATTCTATAGCTTGAATCTTGATGCCAGCAAGGAACAAACTTCGTCCAGCAGTAATACAATGACATCATTTGCAGTGGGTGGAAGGACTATTTTATCATGAGTGCACACAAGTACATCTATTGTTTCTACATATAAACATGCTTTTCCCAACTGTAAAAAGTATAAAAAAGGAGCCCATTTTATAAGCGCAATAAGACACTCCAGGGGTGTGCATGGAACAGATTTTATTGTAGTTCCAGGGGCTGAAGGAACTCAGCTCAGACCTTGTACCTCACTATGTCCCTGGGCATGTGGTAACATTTGCTCCATGCCCACCACATTGTGTCTTATTGTTTACATGTATCATGAAAACACAATCATAAGTAACTAGTACCTTAGCCTTTACATGTCTTGCATTTTGTTGGCATAACAGAGAATATTCCTGTCCAACTGATACCCAACATGTGAGACACTAAACAGGTTCAAAGTGATTTATGGCTGTTAACTTAATTATTTTAAAAATTCTGAGTTAGCTGTATATTACATCTCTTGTCCCTACACCACTGTATACTCTGAATGAGTATTCAAGGCTGCTAGTGCCACTGTTAGTGAGTGCCTTATACTGATGCCCACTTGCCCAGCCCACTCATCCACATGCCAGCAGTAAGATGCAACAGTGAGGATTCTCTCCAATATTTTGTCTTATTTTTTGAAAAATCGGCATTTTCAACCTCAAAATGCTTACATTCATATGTACATCTGAACATAGAAACTTGCCAGCAGATACACGCCTTATGATCTATCTAGTCTTCTTGAGTGTACAGTTCCCATTGATTCTACAGAAGGAACTGCCCTCCTTCCTGTTTTCCTCATGTCCTCCCTCCTGCAACCCCCTCACCCCTTCCTCTTGCCCGCCGCCTCTGCCTAGCACTCCTAGCTTCACCGTCTCCCATCTCCTCTTGAAGCTGTCCACTGTTTTTAGGGATACCTCCTACTCTGGCCAGCTCATTCCACTTGGCCACCACCCTCTTGGTGATAAACTGCCTCCTGGTCTTGCTCCTGAGCCTTCCCCTCACCAGTTTTAGGCTGTGCCCCCTAGTGGTAGACTTCCTATTAATGCTGAAGAGATCCCTAGTGCCCACCCTGGTATTTTTCCTTTTTCATTTATTTATTTGAATTTTGGTATCCAGGTAAGTCCACTGAGACAATTACAGTCTCTTTTTCAGGGGCAACACGGGAAAGAACAGCAATAAAAAGAACAATACAGTAGACAACTTATGCAATACAAAAGACAATAGCATGCACTTGGGAACTAACAGCAACTCGGAGTCAACTTGGAGCATGACAGTTCTCCAGAGGATACAGTATAGCAAGTGCTCAAAGAGCCATTCTGTAGGAACAATCATATAAAACAGATGAGTACATAGGGCAGAAACACATGTAGAATAGAGTATATACAATATGATAGGAGTAAAACACTTGAGTACATTGATTATATACATATTATACAGAGGGAAGCAATATTTGTATACATAGATATCAAATAAAATAAGTAAAACAGGTAAATACAATCAGGTTACTTCATAAGGTACCATGGTATCAGAGTCAATACCGATAAACGATTCAGGGAGATAGAGTGGAAGAACATGAGTGTGGACTGATGTCTGTAGAGACAGAGCGAATGTAGGGAGTGGACATAGGGGAGGAGAGAGGGAGGAGTAGAACCAGGTAAACAATGGACAGAGAAGATATGGGGGTACAGACCAAGGAAGGGAGATTGACAGGGGGGTAGAGGGGGGAGAGGACTTGGGATAGAGTAAAGGTGAGGGGAATGTGGAGCAAGAAAGTCACCGGAAACAGGTGCAGTTAGCAGAGGAGGAAAGGAAGGAAAGTAAAGTGGTTTGGAACTTGGACAGAGATGTGCAGGAAAGGACGGGAGGAGGCAAGGAGTTCCAGTCAGTTACTGATGCAAAGGCGAAGGATTTACCGGTGACTACAAGCCTCAGATTAGGTCGATCGAGGAGAGGTAGAGCAGAAGAACGGAGGGCACATGATGGTTTCCTAAGGTGAATAATCTCTCTGAGGCAGGGAGGGGTCAATTTGTGAACAAGCTTATACACAAAGCTCAAGGTTGAGTTCCTTAGTTTTGCTTCATAAGGGAGCCAGCCAAGGAGAGAGAGGACATTGCAGTGGTGATGGCAGCTATTGACCCCAAGTGCAAACCTACCCATCCTGTGGTACCCCTGGGCAAGCAGTGACATGTTAGACACATTGAACGACAGCAATAATGGTGCACCGTAAGTAAGTAGAGGAAGTAGAGATGTAGAGGCAATCTTGATACAAGAGGCAGAAGTGAGGAAGGGGTGGATACAGTAAAGGAGTCCCAACTTCTGGTTCAGTGTTTTGACCAGGGTAGAAACATGGGCAGAGAGGGATAAAGAGGTATGAAATGAAATGAAACTTTATTAATATGACGCCTTTCTCAAACCAAGGCGCTTTACAATATTTAAACAATAAACAATAAATAAATAAAAATCCATAAATAATTTATACAACACTAAATCTGAGCTCCAATTGCAGTCAATTAATTAAAATTAATCTTTAACCATAAATAGGCCTTGAGGGCCTTTTAAACTCCTCCATGGTCGCACACTGATGAAGCGGATGGGGTAGAGAATTCCAGAGGTCAGAGCAACAAACATAAAAGCACGAGCACCTGATGACTTTAAAGAAACCCTCTGAATCTCTAGCAACCCCTCATCTGCTGAGCGGAGAAATTGCCCGGGGTGGTAGGGAACCAAAAGCTCTTTCAAGTAGTCTGGACCCTGTCCGTGTAAGGCTTTATAGGTCAAAAGACCAACTTTTTAAAAGTGATCCGCCACTGAATCGGCAGCCAGTGCAGATTGCGTAATATCAGCGAGATATGGCAGGTACGACATGTACCCATCAATAATCGGGCCACAACGTTCTGCACCAGCTGCAAGTGGCGGATATCAACCCCAGGAAGCCCTAGAGAAATGGAGTTGCAATAATCCAGGCGTGAGGTCACAAAAGCATGGACCAACATAGGAAGGTCAGCTTGCAGAACAAGGTGCTTAATCCTGGAGATGTTCCTAAGATGATAAAAGGAAAGTTTGACAACTGCCGACACCTGTGTACGCAGTGTCAGTTTGTTGTCAAAAATCACCCCCAGGTTCCGCACCCATTCAGAGGTAGGGAGCTGGATACCTCCCAGAAATAAACCTGAGGATAAACCAGCTCCCATCCCCTCTATCCTGCGACCTGGGTCCACAACCAATACCTCTGTTTTCTCCAAGTTCAACTTTAGCCAGCTTGAACTCATCCAGCCTTGGATTTCGGTGAGGCAGCTATTAATGACCGAGACAGCTCTATCCTGGTCAGGTGCAAAAGACAGGAGGAGCTGAGTATCATCTGCATAGCAGTGAAACTTCAGCCCATACCTTCTTACAATGTCTCCGAGGGACAGCATATACACTGCGAACAACATGGGGGACAACACCGAGCCCTGGGGTACCCCACATGACAGTGAGAGTGGGCAGGAAGAATTTAATCCAGACACCACTCTCTGAGTCCTGTCAGTGAGGAAAGATCTAAACCAGCTGAGGACTGTCCCTGACAGACCACAGATAAACTCCAGGTGCGCGAGAAGTACCCCATGGCCCACAGTGTCAAAAGCTGATGAGAGATTAAGAAGAATGAGAGTGGAATGATTCTTCTGATCTCTAGCCATCAGGAGATCATTGAGCACCGAACCCGCACTATCTCGGTACTATGCCTCTTTTGAAAACCAGACTGGAGGGGTTCATAGATGTCATGGATGGTTAAATGGTTCTCCAATTGTGCAGCCACCACTTTCTCAATAATCTTCCCAACAAAGGAAGATTAGAGATTAGCCTGTAGTTAGCATGGCATCGGGGTCCAAGGTAGCTTTCTTCAGGAGGTGTCACCACTGCCTCCTTCAGGGAGCTAGGAATTCACCAGTATCCAAGGAGCACCATACTATCCATGCTAGAACCAGGCAGATAGTCTCAAGACAACCCTTTATTGGGGAAGTCGGGCCCAGGTCTAAACTACAGCATGTAGGCGCATACTCTGGACAATCCTAATGACATCAATGAACCCAGGCCAGTCAAAGGAACTCCAGGTGAAGCGAGGGGCAACCAGATGCCGATCAAAACATCTCCAATAGAGGGAGCAGGCTGGAGTGCTGCCTAATGTCCGCTCACCTTATCTGCAAATAAGTGAGCAAGCTCATCACATTCTAATTGTGAAAAGGCTTTCTGAACCTGGAGATAAGCTGGGCTGCACAGTCTGTCAACAGTTTGAAAAAGCTGAGCTGGTCAGTTCTGAGCAGCCACAATCTCTCTCTGGACAGGAACTCTGCCTTCTTACGAGAGATTGTGGAATGATAGAGTTGATAATGTTCCATCAATCTAAGATGGTCGGCATCAAGGGCAGTTCTCCGCCAACAATGCTCTAATCTTCGTTCTTGTCACCACATCTCCCTCAAGGCCTCATCAAACCATAGAGACCAAAGTCTAAGGGGGAGAGGACGAACACGGACAGGAGCAATTCGATCCAGAGCTGAGGAGATAGCCCTATTATAGGCCAGCACCAAGGCATCAGGATCATTGCTCACTTCAGAAAACTCCGATAAGTTAAGTGCTGCTGCCAGGCCCACAGAGCTAATATCTCGTAAACAGCGACACTTAACCATCTCCACAGGGGTAGGCCTATGGGGGGGGGTGTGTGCAAAAACTGAATCCCACAGTGTAGTGATCGGACCAACTGACGGGTTCCACCCCCATGTCAGTGGCCTCAATCCCCAGGAGGAAGACTAAGTCCAAGGAGTGACCGATCTTATGCGTGGCAGAAGTAACCACTTGTGTGAGACCCAAAGATGTCATTAATTGGAGGAAGTGTTGTCCAAACTGCGAATACTCATCATCGATCCAGGCATTGAAGTCACCCAGGACCATCAGCCTGGGAGACTAAAATGCCATGTTGATGATGAAGTCGGCTATTTCCTGTAGAAAACATTTCTCAACCCCTGGTAGACGGTAGATGAGAACAATTCTGCATCCCACACCAGCCACAATGGTACACTCAAAGGACTCCGCCTCCTCAACTGGTATACTTGTGAGTCCCAGTTCAGTCTTGAAACAGACTGAACCCTGCCCCCCCACCGCGGTCCAACCTCGGGGCGGTGTAACACCGTACCCAGCTGGAATTTGCTGCCTCCAAATTGGGCCGCATTACCATCCAGCCAGGTCTCGGTAGTGCAAGCCAGATCTCGGACTCCACAAGATCTGCAATAACTGCAGTCTTGTTCCTAATGGATCTGGCATTGAACAACACCGCTCGGGTTGTACGGGTCACTGAAGTGGAACAGACTACTTGCCCAATACCATTAATAGTAGAGGTACCCTTGGGTATGGAAACCAGACAAGGAGAACCTCGCTCTTGAATCCATTTCGCCCCAAGGCATCTTCTGGTCTCCACAACCCCAATCCAATGTTGCCGCTCATTTGGCTTCCACTGTCTGCACCCCCCAAAACCCCTCCTCCCCCTCCATACAATCCCCAGTGCTCTACAGTGCTGGTAGGTTGACAACTGTAGTGGCATAGGGGAGAAAGGGCGGAGGGCATGGAGAGTGGAGGATGAATAGTGTACGACCGTGGTGGCAGACCCTCTACACATAATAAAACCAAACTCAAACAATAACCCAAAATAAATAAAATATATAAAATAAAATAAAATAAACAAAACAAAATTAAATCAAATCAATCAAATAAAAATATCCAAATAACTAAAATTCACAACCAAAAATCCAGAGGCTCTCACCCTCCATTAAATTCTAAAACAAATTATAAATACAAATCACATAGCAGTCTCTAAGAGTCAGTGTCAAATGGCAAAATAGCAACTTTCCAGAGAAATGTAGAATCCAGATGACAACAAGATGGGCTCTCACCCCCTCTTAATCCAAATACCAGAAGTTCCTCCAGATGAAATTCGGACCAGCAGTAAGAGGGGCTCTCACCCCCTCTTAATCCGATCGCCAAAAAAGTTCCTTCGGAAAATCAACTCTTCTCCAATAAACTGTATTCTCAGGACCCAGGCCTAGACATCTGAGCTAAGATCAGGCTGGAGGGCTGTAATCTGAAATAGGGCTCTGAGACGGCAGCAGTAGCTCCCACTAAACGCGACAGGTTGACTGAAACAAAACCACAAAGTTCTGTATGCAGGTCTACCAGGAGCCAGAGCCTACCCATATTACCTCTTCTCAGCGGCTCAACAAAATCCTGACCAAGAAATACTGCACTTCATGCCTGTCAGATGGCAACTCAGCATTCGCCACACCGCTCAAACACAGATGCAACCGAGCAAAACAAAACAAATGAAAACTATTAAAATAAAACAAATTGGAGCTAAGAAAACATATCTAATCAGAGCTCAGGCTCAGGCAGCTCACACATACCGCCGCCATATTGCCGTGTGAAATCACCTGGTTCTGGTATCTAGGTGACACCCAAATACTTAAATGTGGGGACAGACACAAGAATATCACCATTATAGGGAAGATACATAGAGGTGAGAGGGCAAGAGGGGGGACGGTGAAAAAGAGCATACATTTAGTTTTTTAGTATTGAGGAAAAGTTGGTTATGCCAGAACCAGTCTTCAAGGTCCTTGAAGTCAGAGGCAAGTTACATAGATACATAGACAGTGTCGAAGATGAGGGCTTATGGCCCACCAGTCCCATTTGAGCTGTAAGTTCAGTTTATGTTTTCCTAGAAGTCTGTTGCCCTTACCCCTGACCTCCAGAATTTTTTATGTCTATCCCATGCATTCTTAAATCCCATGATTGTTTCAGCCCCCATCACTTCCTCTGGCAGGGTGTCCACTAGTCCACCACTTCGTTTCAGAAGAAATTCTTCCTCGCTTCTCCTGAATCATCCTCCTCCAACTTCATTCCATGCCCTAGTCCTGGAACATCTTTTCACTTAAAATAGTGTATTCCTGCACCCTGTTCCTCCCTGTAAGATACTTGTATGTCTCTATCATATCCCTCTCCTCCTCTCCTCCAGGAGTACATGTTCAGTTCCTTCAACCTGTCCTCATAGGACTTGTGATGAAATCATGTACCATCTTTGTTTGCCCTCCTCTGAACCTTCTCTACCCTGTCTGTGTCCCACGTAGGTAAGGTCTCCAGAACTTACACCTGCACTCCAGGTGGGCCTCACTAGTGTCTTGTATAGTGGAATTATGACCTCCTTTTCCTGCTGGTGATGCCTCTGCCTATGCATCCCAGCATCCTATTTGCTTTACCTGCTGCCTTGTCACACTGTTTCTACCTTGCGGTCATCAGAGATGATAACCCCAAATCCCTTTCCTACTTGGTGCATGCTTTATCCTCACCCCCCAACTGATATATTGTGCCTGGGTTTTTGCCCCATATGCATTATCTTGCACTTCTTTGCATTGAATTTCAACTGCCAAACCCCTGACCATTCTTCAAGTTTCTGCAGGTCCTTCTCATTCTGTCTACACCTCTGGTTGTCTACTCTGTTACAGAGCTTGTGTCATCAGCTAACAGTGAAATTCTGCCTTCTAGGTCCTGCGCATGTCACTGATGAAGATGTTGAATGGGACCGGTCCCAGCACTGATCCCTGTGGTACTCCACTGGTCACTCTTCCTCTGTGGAGTGACAGCCATTTACCACCACCCTCTGTGTCCTGCCGCCCAGCCAGTTACCTACCCACCACACTACTGTCCTGCCCACACCATATTCCCCAATTTGTGTAATAGTCTTCTATGTGGCACAGTGTCAAAGGCCTTGCTGAAGTCCAGATAGGCCATGTCCACTGCCCTCCCTGATCCACCTCCCTAGTCACCCAGTCAAAAAATTCAACGAGGTTGGTCTGACATGACCTCCCCCTGGTGAAACCATGCTGCCTTGGGTCCTGTAGTCCATTGACAACCAGATGTTCCACCAATCTCTCCTTCAGTAGTGCTTCCATGATCTTCACCACTACCAAGGTGAGGCTGTCTGGTCTGTAGTTCCCCGCTTCCTCTTTGTTCCCACTTTTGTATAAGGGGACTACATCTGCTGTCCTCCAGTCTTTGGGTACCTCCCCTGTTTCCAGTGATCGGCTAAACAGGATAGGCAGAGGTTCAGCCATCACCTCTCTTAGTTCTTTAAGGACCCTGGGGTGCACCCCATCTGGCCCCATTGCTTTATCAACTCTTATTACTTCCAGTTCCTTCAGGACCCTTTCTCGTGTAAAGGGACTTGTGTCCATTTCTGCACCATTCTCACCCCTTGTACTCCCTTCAGACCCATTACCCTCCTCTTCCTCAGTAAAGACTGAGCAGAAATACCTGTTCAATATGTCAGCTTTACTGTTGTCATCCTCCACGCGGCCCCATCCTCCCCCTTCAGTCTCACTATCCCTCCCTTTGCCTTTCTTTTTTCACTTATGTACCTGTAAAAGGTTTTGTCCCCTCTACCCACTGATTTTGCAATGTGTTCTTCTGTCTGAGCTTTGACTTCCCTTACTGACCTCTCTGCCTCCCTTTGCTTCTCCTGGTACTTCTCCCTATCCCCTTCTACCTGTGTCTTTTTGTATTGCCTTGTTAATCAAGGAGACATGAGGAGAGGAATGATAAATAATGGCATTGTATGCATAGAGGTGCACAGAGGCCCCTCCACAATGCCAAGGAAGATAATTTATAAATAGAGAACAACAAGTGGGCCCAAAATAGAGCCTTGTGGGACACTGTGTATAATATGTTTGAAATCAGACAGAGCACCGGCCCATCTGACACCTTGAGAATGGCCAGAGAGATAGCTGTGGACCCAGAGTAGGGCAGTGGGATCCAAACCAATTGACTGTAGCTGTTGTAGCAGGAGATCATGATTCACAAGGTCAAACACTTTAGTTAGGTCAAGAAAGATGGCACCAGTGGTAGAACCTTGATCCATGGCATGATAAATATCTGAAGTTACTTTCAACAAGGCTGTGAGGGTGCTGTGTCTTTTCCTAAATCCATGCTGACATGGAGACAGCAGGTTATAATTCTCTAAGTACGTCTGTAGGTGATGGTAGACGATGCACTCCTGGATCTTGGCAAGACAACAGAGAATCGAGATCGGTTGGAAGTTCTCAACAACAGTGTTAGACCTGCCTTTGTACACTGGTACAGCTACCGCAACTTTCCACTTGTCCAGTACAGTGCTAGACAGGAAAGAACGATTGAATAAATCACGCTCGAGGTGAGCAAGTGCAGGAGCACCAATGTTTAGGAATTTGGGCTCCAGGGAGTCATGACCAGGGGAACTCTCTGCCTTTAGGTTAGCAAGGAGCCTCTGGACCTCTTTGCAAGTGGCCAATTTCAGATTGGAGGCAGGGTGAGATCCCATGAAGACTTTAGTATTTGGTGCTGAGGAAGGGTCGGGAGACTGTGAGAACAGAGAGGTATATTTGAATAGATCGGTAAAAAATTTATTAAATCTGGTGGCAACAGAAAGGGGCTCAGTGAGGGAGGAGTCCTGGGCAATGGTAATGTTAGGGAGTTCCACAGCCTTCCCTTTGACCAGGGAATTAACCTAGCACCAATACTCTTTTGGGTTACAAAGGTGTTCAGTTTGCAAAAAATTAAAATGATGGCATTTGGCTTTGTGAAGGGAGTTCTTACACTGATTTCTAAGCTGCCTGTAACGAGTCCAGTCTGAGGGTTGGCCATTTTTCTTAAAGGACTGCCAAGTCCAGTCATGAGAAGACATGAGCATCCTTAACTCCTTGCTGAGCCAAGGAGCTTTAATACCCTGAGTTCTGCATTTTTAGGGAGCATGGGTATCAACAATATGGTAAAGGTAGTTATAAAGAATTCCAGGGCTTGGTTGATATCAGGGAGAGTCAAGATGGGGATCCAGTTAGTGCTATGGATGGAGGCAATAAAGCTGTTCACTTCAAACTTGGACATATCCCGGATGAGGGTAATTTTAGGAGGGGGGTTGGGGTAGTAATTCCTCCAGATACACACAGTGGGAGAGTGATCGCTTATACTGTCTGATAGTACACCAGCATATCTGACCTGCAGTGGACAGTTGGTAATGACCCAGTTCAATAAGGTGTTCTTGCCAGGCTTGTTGAAGCACGTGGGGTCTTGAATGAGTTGTACTAGGTTCGAGTCAGCTAGGGTAGCATGAATTTTATCAGCAGCAGGGTTAAACCAATCATTGTTAAAATAACTTTTTTTTTTATACTTTATCGCTCCTCTGCAGAGTCAACAGGTAGCTCAGGCCCTCCCTTGCAGGACCCATTTTCCAACCCGAACATGGGTCATTATGGATCCCGTCAGCTCCCAGCCTTTTTCTGCTTTTTCTCCCTGGGCACCCAAACCATGCAATGGGTGAGGCAGCTTTCCTGCCTCCACAGAAGCAGCCATATGCCCTGAATGTGTGTCCTCCCTCTTCAGGGTGGCTTGCCTGTGCTGACACCCAGCCACCCCTGGGTTTCAGTCTACTGAGCACCATACTGTTCCCCCTTCCCGAGGAAGGAGAGCTGTCTATGGATGCTCAATCCTTCCTAACCCTTCTGACCCCTGAGCGACCCAAGTCCATTCCCCAACCTGGGTCACCAGTGTGGTGCGAGGTGTGGCATCCAGCACCTCAATCCTCAAACCACCAGGCCAGCCCAAGGTCACCCTGTTAATACCCTTCTGGTACTTGGTCTGAATCATGTCAACCCCCTTTCCTCAACAAGAGTACATGTTGAGCACCTTGAGACTCTCCTCATAGGCATTGCCTTGCTTGGCCCTGCATCATGTTGGCCTCCCTCCTCTGAACAGTTTCCAGAAAGTTAATATATTTTCATAGATATGGGCACCAATATTGCACACTGTACTTTTAGCGTGGTCTTAACAGTGACCTGTACAGCAGCAGGATGACCTCCGCCTTCCTGTTGATAATTCCTGTGGATGTGCAGCCTAGCATCTGCTTTGCTTTGGCTGCCTCTCTCTTGCAGTGTGCCGAGTGTTTTAGGTTAATCATGATAATTACTTTCAGGTCCTTTTCTTCTTCTGACCCGATTACCTGCATACCACCCAATCATTATTTGGTCCCTGAGTTCATTGCCCCACGTACAGAATTTTACAATTTTTAGCATTGAATCCCAGTTGTCAAATGTCAGGCCACTTTCTAGCCTAGCCAGTTCCTCCATGGGCCTGATTCAGGATGGTGCTTAGAGTGACACAAAGGACTTGCATCGGAGGGTCAGTCACAAGGGCTGACTTGCGGCAATCAGTACAGCTACCATACCATACCATAACTTTAATGAATAAAGTAACTAATTATGATACGTTATGTCTTGTTATATGTATGCGGGTCAAACCTGTAAAAAGCCTATGTGGTCAGTGCTTTTTTACCTGGCAAACATCATTTTAAATAAATAAATAAATAAATGCATAACTAAATAAATACAATCAAGACCAGGAAAGAACTGAAATGACTGCAAATGGTCATACATCTCCCTGAACATGCACTGAAGCCAGATGTGGCCACACAGTAGAATTCAACGTATTTTATGTTTGAGTGATTCCATGAACAGCAATTGGCAGTGCATGAATACCTTCTCAGAAATAAAACTGCATGTGCTGACATCATGTTGAGTCCAAGTAGCTAGAGCAACATGAAAAAGCTGGTCACAATATTGGAACCATTTAAGAAGGGTACCCATGAAGTATGCTCTGAAAAGCATCTCAGCATGAGTCTCTACAGATTCACTTCATTTACTGTAATCCCTGGCACACTTGAATGGGCAATTAAAGAGTTCCTGACACAGTTGAGACAACTTTGAAAAATGCAACATTTAGGAATAAATGTAACTTATATTTTGTATTTTATTCTGTAATTATCACCCTTATTTCCTTATTATTAGGAGTATCTGCATGAATCTCTGTCTTTTGAGGTCTGTCTGTCTACCTACACCTGACATCATAATCTGTTTACGACATCAAAATACGTTGCTGTGGAGATAATTAGGTGTTATACAGGAGGTTGTGATGTCATGTGTAGAGAAGCAGCCAGAGTACATATAGTCTAGGGGACAGGGATCTTGTTTTCCTTCAATGATTTTCAGTAATAAAGAAAATGGGGAATGAATGACTGAAACTATATGAAGTAATAAAGAAAATTGGATGGTGTTGGATTTAAAGTTTACTTTTTTCATATTTTCCTAACGTTGTCAGTGGCTCTTTAAGAAGGCTACCTGATAGCACTGATGCCATGTCACTGACTGCTTGCCTTCACCGTGTCCTGTCTGAGGATGAATGGCTGAACAGCATGTTTGAAACAGGACTATGTGCTGACAACCATTCTTAACACCCACTTTAAAAACACTATACAAACCATCTTGCCTGAGGATTCCGATTTTGAGTACTAGAAGGAGGTTCTGTACAGCAAGCTTTGTCAGATGACTTAAGAACAGATGCATCCACCAAAATGTAATATATTTTTATTATCCACATGGTGTCAGTATTGCTATACATAACCCATGCCAATGTTTCAAGGATTTTTTCCTTTTCATCAGGGCTTGCAGCTACTATTACAATTAAAAACAATATTTAACAATAAACTCTAAGCATAAGTATCCCTTTTGTTTAAATTTCTATTTACCAAAATAAAGGAGAACACCCAAATGGCTACTCAGTCTTTAAGACACTCTATTTTAATATTAATTCTCAACTTTTCTGTTTTTAAACATAATGCACAGCAAAAGACCAGAGAACATTATTATGATAATTCTAGTCTCTTCAAATAATAATATTAAGCCAGAATGCATTTATAACCAATCATAAGGCATAGCTTTCCCATATGGTACTAAGCACAAATCTCTTTTCAACTTTGAAATTAGTTCCTCATTTCTTTTTCATTTTATCTATAAAAACAGAAGGCTATTCAACACTTGTCTATCTAGTGTTATTATATATCAACATCACAAACTAAGTTTCCGTGTTGAAGAAAAGAACAGTGTTACACATACTAACTAGTTCTAAAACAACTATCAATACTTCAACAAGGTGTTATACTTTGATAAACAAAATAAGTGACATATCTATAATCATGCTCTCTTTGAACCTCTGTTATAAAAGAATAGCAAACTGGCTCTATTGTAATTTATAAAATGGGCATGCAAAAAAGAAGTCTCATTGGTCAAAATATATCGTAGACCAGGCAAGAAATCTGTTTCATGCACAGACATCCTGGTCCTAAACCACATTACACAGAATGAGCAAATCAGTTCCTTCTACAACCAGAACTATCTTCCATCAGTCCTCCTACAACCAGAATTGATCTTGCATGACAAACATGGCTGCTACATTTACAGTATTAAAACCTTCAACTGGGCCCTAAAAATAAAACTACTTTAAATAAAAAATGAAACAAATTAATTAAATGTTGATTCCTGATCATCACAATTTCCTTACACAAAGGGGAGGAAGGAAAGAGCCAGGCAACAATCATCTGGTCAGCCTACCTTGGTGGTGAGAAAGCTGATGGAGGCATTTATAAAGGAAAGGCTGGTACAGTATCTGGGGAGGAGGAGGAGCTCATAGATGAAAACTGGCATGGGTTCACAAGGAAAAGTTCATGTCAGACCAACCTGATTGATTCTTTGATAACGTGACGGGTGAAATGTGATCAGTGAGGGTGGTGGATGTGGCCTATCTGGACTTCAGAAAGGCCTCGACACCATCTCTCAGACAGGAAACGGATAAGCAAGTTGGCTAGCTTAGGTTAGGGAGCAAAATAAACTTAGTGGAGAACTGGTTAAACAGTACAACTCAGAGGGTGGTAATAAATGAGGTGCACTCAACAGACAGATGGGTGATGAGTGGGGTTCCTCAGGGGTCAGTGTTGGGTCCCGTGCTATTCAACATATACACTGGGAACATTTCAGAAGGCTGACATGCAAAGGTTTCACTGTTCACAGATAACACAATGATCTGTAACAGGGTGGACACAATGGAAGGGGTAACAAAAATGAGGGAAGACCTGGCCAGACTGTTGAAGTGGTCAGAAGTGGCAATTATAATTGACAGACCAAAAATGTAAACTTATGACATAGGAATAGGAAACCCAATGGCAAAATACCATTGGGGAGGAACTTGAGGTAGCAGAACAAGAAAGGGACCTGGGGATCATCATTTTGGATAGCCGAAGGTGGGGAACCAATGCAACATGGCGGTAGGGAAGGCTAACAGAATGTTGGCATGCATAGAGAGGGGCTTTAAAAGCAGGAGGAAAGAGATGATCATGCCACTGTACAAAACTATGGTCAGACCACACCTGGAATACAGGCACAGGTGCATCCACCATGGGGGATGAGGGGGACACATCCCCCTCAATTTTTTAAGTGACCATTGGTGGCCCCTGCAGAATGTTTTACAGCTGTAATTAAATCAGAGTCAGAAAAGATACACATACATTTTCCCTTTTAAAGCAGAAAAAAGCCATGGTTGTCAAGTGATAAGTTTCACTTCTCTCGCTCACATCTTATCTTGCCCAAGTGTAAATCAATCAAAGCTTCAGGTCTTTACTGGAAGTATGTGAAGTTCTGAGTGTCAGACCTTGGTGCAGCCTGTCTCCATCAAAATGCAACTTGTACTCATTTTTCAATGTACTCATTTCAATGTCTGGCCATGCAGTGATGCTGGGTTACTCACGGGATTAGTTTCATCTGCTGCCAGTGTGTTGTACAGTATGTGTGGTAAAAGCTGACCTGGACCCAAACTGCCGGTGCACTTGCTTCTAGAAACATAGACTTTGATGGCAGATAAGGACCGCTTGGCCCACCTAGTCTATCTATTTCCCTATCTATTGGATACGCTGCAGATCCTAGTTAACCAACAGCCTACTTCTTCCTACCTACCCCCCACCAGAACTGCCTTATGTCTGTCCCATGCATTCTTGAATAGAACATTATTGTAGAGAACTTTATACCAGGGTTTCTTTGCAGGTACAGTAGTTTTTGTTTGCTGTGTCATGCATCTATTTTATCTAACAATGACTTACGACCAGTAATGTTGCCAAAGCTGTGTCTCTTGGGGTAATGTCACACATCTTCATCCTCTCCCTTTGGATAACAGAGCATCTTGCTGGGAGCTACAGTGCAGTTCAGGTTTTGTAGGAGTTTGGGGGTATTTCTGTTTTTGTTTATTTGTGTGTCTTGGAAATCTTTCAGCTTCAGATGGTGTTCTTGAGCCTGCAGCAGACTGATCATATTTGGCAAAGTAGGCATTATATAGTAGAAACTGCATTTCTGCTTCATTGTTTATAGACACAAACAGAAACAAAGGTGACAAAACACAAAGCATGATAATGCATGTATGTATGTTTCCATCTATGAATACAAGTATGTACATCTCTGGGTTTGTGTGTGTGTGTGTGTGAGTGCATGCATGTTTAATCTCATCACTGGCTCAGTAATGGGAATAGTTCTGAGTTACCCATGTCATATCCCTTCTCCTGCTATGTGAGACCACTGTTGTTTTGCCTTCTGTTAATTATATATAAGGCAAAAAAATCCATTTAATGCATAAGTTAGGGTCGTTCCACAGCGACAAAAGTGAGGAAATTCGATGTTAGGGTTGAAAACCCCCCCTTGCACCCCCCAGCCGGCATCGGAGTGTGCGTTGGGGTCATCGGCCCTAACTCTCACCCCATCACATGTGTAAAGAAGCTAAGGGGGTGAACTATAGGAGAATGGGGTGAGAGTTAGGACCGATGACCCCAACGACACCCCGGGATGCCAGCTGGGGGCAGGGTGGTGGTGTATGGGGGTTTTCAACCCCAACATTGAATTTCCCTTTTTGTCACTGTGGAACAACCCTAACTGATGCATTAAATGGATTTTTTCCTCTAATTTCCTTCTTTTGAGAATCTGCAGTAGAAATAGTGAATGGAATGTAGTGGTGGGAGTGTAGGCCCCACTATGTGATGTTTGTGACATAGTAATGGTAAGTGCAAGGAAATGCAACCGCTAATGGTTGCAGCACATAGTGACAGAAATGTAAATGGTAAAGCAAACGTTAATAGAAACACAAGCGGAAAGTGACGCCAAAGTGAACAGTGACATAAAAGGAGATGCAACCGCATAAGGAAACGCAAACCGTGACGTGCACGGTCACAGTACGGCAATTGGAAATGCAAATGGTAACATTAACAGCATAAATAATGCCAAAGGAAACAGAAATGGAAACGTGAACGCAAGCGCACATGGAAACGCAAACTGTAATGCGCACGGTCACGGTACCATAATTGTAAATGCAAATGGTAAAGTTAACATGAACAATGACACCAAAGGAAACAGAAATGGAAATGCGAATGGAAGCACATATGGAAATGCAAACCGTAACACGCACGGTCATGTTACTGCAGTTGTAAATGCAAATGGTAATGGTAACAGCAACAATAACGCCAAAGGAAACAGAAATGCAAAAGCAAATGGAAGCGCGTACAGAAATGCAAACTGTAATGCGCACGGGCACAGTAACGCAATTGGAAATGCAAATGGTAACAGTAACAGCAACGAAGATGCAAACCGAAAGAGAAATGCAAACGCAAATGAAAGTGGTGCCGAAAAGCAAACCAAACACAAACAGAAACAGTAGTGGAAAAGCAAATAGTAACAGTAATGCAACCATAAGCACAAAATGGAACGCAGAAGGTAATGCATTATGGAGGTGTAATATCGAACGGTAACTAAACAGGTATGGAAACCTCACATATGTATAGCCTCGAGGAAAGGAGGGAGAGGGGACATGATAGAAACTTTCAAGTACCTCAAGGAATCAACAAAGTCCAAGAGGGTAGCATCTTTCAAAAAAGAGGTGTGCAAGAACAAGGGGCACAATTTGAAGATGGGGGCAGCTCAGAGGTAATGTAAGGAGTATTTTTCACAGAGAGGGTTGTGGATGCATGGAACAGCCTTCTGGAGGAGGTTGTGAGTCAAAACAGTGGTTGAATTCAAGCATGCATGGGACAGCTATAAGGCAGTTCTAGGGGTGGGGTAGAAAGAAGTAGGCTGCTGGTTAACTAGGATCTGCAGCTTATCCATTAGATAGGAAATGGGCAGACTGGTGGCCAAGCAGTCCTTATCTGCCATCAAATTCTATGTTTCTATGTCAAGTGGAAACGCTAACTGTTACAGTAACGAAGCGACACCCTGTTTTTGCCCAACAGTTGCATACAGAAACACAGTGTGTACGAAGAATGTATGCATAATAATAGGCCTCGGAGCAGAAAATGAGCTGTTGGAATACTAAATGACTTATATCTCAGGAACCGCACAATGCTGAAAAAAAATTACAATTTCACATGATTCATGAGTTTCTTGCCTAGGTTTTCACTGTACATGTAGCCTATGGGCTACGTATGGTTGCATCGAAAATTCTGTATCTCACGCTGTTTCTGAGATACGAGCCCCGAAAGGCACGGCGGACGCCACCATGTTAGTCTATGGGAAAAAATGTAAACTTTGGAGTGCCATAACTTAGCATCCGTGCAATATTTTGTCACCAAACCACCAAAAGGCACATCTGTGAGATGTTGGCTGCCTTCCCTCCGAATTTCAGACCAAAAGACCAAACCATTCTTTTGCAGCAGGGTGGCAAAGAATTCCTGTCATTTTGCCATAGCCTGGAAAAGTAGTGTCGCATTTGTGAAAGCTTATTCTATAAAGTGTCACAACTGTGACACTACTTTGCGACACTACTTTTTCCAGAAATTTGAAAAAACATTTCTGGGGTGTTTAACCCCAAAATAAAGACATGACTAGCATCCTGAGGTTCAGACTAGGTGAACACAAAAAGAATTGTGTTCCTAGAGGGTCCCAATTTTAAATGGCAAGCATTTTTCTGATCAGTAACTGAAAAACAAAATGGCAGATTTGCAACACAACTAAGGCCATTTGCGACACTAAAAAGTGCATTTGCGAAAGTGTTGAACTTTTTAACTTTTCCTATTGACTTATAATGGGAACTTGTTTTTGAATAACTTTGAACCTGCTCAATATTTTTTAATGAAATCTTCAAAGGCACATCGAGGACCCCGCCACATGTTCCCTGAAGTTTTGGACTGGTCGCCTAAACCGGTAACATCTGTAGGTGGAGCAAAGAATGCACAAAAGCATACTCACATCCGGATGTTGCTTAATAACTTGCAGTCGATATCCAACCAGTACAAAAGTTGGCAAATCCCAAGATCTTCCATGCCCAACTAAGCATACCAAATTTCAGGCAAATCCGTTGAATGGTGGCAAAGGTATTAAGGTGCAAAATGTCACCCTTAACCTTAGAGGTGCTACTCATCCTTAACTATGGTAGCACTACTGTGCTACCAAAATATATATATATATATATATATATATATATATATATATATATATATATGTAATAGATAACCCCACTCTTAGGTGTGTGGTGCTCTGATATCGCACACCCTGGGTGTGCATCAGACACCAAAGGCGTATGTATATCAAGTGTGACAGCACACTGTAGAGTGGGTTATCTATCTTATAAAATGGGAAAATTGTTTTTTAAGGGGGGGTATAAAAACAGGTGTGCTGTTGCACTCTGATACGCACATATGGTCACCTGATGGCTTTTTTGACAACTTGTTGATGATCTTTTTCCTAACCCATTTCATAAATACATATATATATATATGCACTATTCTGATGACTACTGTTTTTCAGCTTTGCATTTTGACTTGTTTGTACTACTGTTTGCTGTCCTACCCAGGACCTCCTTGCAAATGAGTTACAAACATAGAAACATAGACTTTGACGGCAGATAAGTACCACTTGGCCCACCCAGTCTGCCCATTTCCCTACCTATTGGATAAGCTGCAGATTCTAGTTAACCAACAGCCTACTTCCTGCAACCCCCACTATAATTGCCTTATGTCTGTCCCATGCATGTTTGAATTCCCACTGTTTTAGACCCCACAGCCTCTCCAGGAAGGCGGTTCCATGCATCCACCATTCTCTCTCCGTGAAAAGAATTTCCTCACATTACCCCTGGAGCCGCTCCCCTCTAACTTTAAACTGTGCCTTTATTCTTACACATCTATTTTTCTGAAAGATGCTACCTCCTGGACTTTGTTGATTCCTTGAGGTACTTAAAGTTTCTATCATGTCCCCCTGTCCCTCCTTTCATCAAGGGTATACATATTAAGCTCTCTCAGTCTCTCTTCATATGGTTTCTGATGTAGACCCTGCACCATTTTAGTTGCCCTCCTCTGGACTGCTTCCATCCTGTCTATGTCCTTGCATAAATGAGGTCTCCAAAACTGCACGCAGTACTCCAGATGGGGTCTCACCAACTGTCTGTACAGAGGGATAACCACTTCCCTTTTTTCTACTTGTGATGCCCCTCCCTATGCATCCCAGTATCCCCCTGGCTCTCCTTACTGACTTCTCACATTGCTTACCCACCTTTAGGTCATCTGATATGACTACACCCAGATCCCTTTCCATTATTGTTGTCATTAGTACCTCCCCTGCTATTGTGTACTCTTCTCCTGGATTTGTATTTCCCAGGTGCATTACTTTGCACTTCTTTGCATTGAATCTAAGTTGCCATATGTCCAACCATTCCTCCAACCTTGCCAAGTCCCTTCTCATCCTTTCTACCCCCCTTGTGTATCAACTCTGTTACAGATCTTGTGTCATCCGCAAAGAGGCATACCTTTCCTTCCAGACCCTCCGCAATGTCACCTATAAAGACGTTAAAGAGGACTGGACCAGTACTGAGCCCTGAGGTACTCCACTAGTAACCCCCTTTCTTCAGAATGTGTTCCATTCACTATTACCTTCTGTGTCCTGTTGTACAGCCAGTTTGGTTACTCAGGCTACCACCCTGGGACCCACTCCCAGGCTGGCTAACTTGATTATTAATCTTTGTGCAGGACTGTGTCAAATGCCTTGCTAAAGTCTAGGTAGGCTATATCTACAGCCCCTCCCTGGTCATTATTTCTTTGGTCACCCAGTCAAAGAAATTGATTGGATTTGTCTGACATGACCTTCCTGCTGTGAATCCATGCTGCTTTGGGTCCTGTGCCCCGCTGGCCTCTAGGTACTCAACAATTCTTTCTTTCAGAAGTGATTCCATCATTTTCCCCACCACTGAGGTCAAACTAACAGGTCTGTAGTTTCCTTCTGCCTTGCTCCCACTGTTGTGAAGGGGAACCACATCTGCCCTCCTCCAGTCCTCAGGTACCACCCCATCTTCCCATGATTTGTTAAAAGTGTGGTTAGTGGTGTCACTAGGTCCTCCTTAGTTCTTTTTTGGATTCTAGGTGAATCCCATCAGGCCCCATTGCTTTGTCCACCTTGGAGTTTTAGGAGTTTTTCAGTACTCTTTCTTCTGTAAATGGACTGGTGTCAACCCCACTATCCAGAGTGCTTCTACTGTTTGGTTTAGGTAACTCCTCCTCCTCTTCTTCTTTTGTGAATACTGAGCAAAAGTATTTATTCAGTATCACTGCCTTTTCACTGTCTCCCTCTGCCCACCTCCCCTCTCCTTTATTAATCTTCACTATTCCTCCCTTAACCTTTCTATGCTCCCTAATGTACCTATAAAAGGTTTTATCCCCCTTCTTAACTGAGTTGGCTATCTTTTCCTTGGTTTGGGCCTTTGCTTTTCTGACTGCCTTCCCACTTCTTTCTGCTTTAATTGATACAGTTCCTGTCGGTCTCGGTCTGTGATTCCTTATACTTGTTGAATTCAGCCTTTTTCTCCTTAACCTTCCCTGACACCTCTTTTGAGAGCCATAGTGTTTTTTTATTCTGCTTTGTTTTCTTTATTTGTTTCACACAAAGGTTTGTTGCCTCCATGATGACAGTTTTTATTGTTTTCCATTGTTCTTCCACCCCTCCTTTCTGGCCATTTGCTAATGCATTCCTCAGGTATTCACCCATTATGCCAAAGTCAGCCCTTCTAAAGTCCAGTATCCTTGTCTTTGATGGCTTGTCTCCATGGTTGTGTTTATTGTTAAGCTGTGCTTAATGGAGCTTTTCCTGGTAAAACAATTAAATAGATAAATATTAGCTGGTAACTAATGGCAACAAATATTGACATAAACAACTTATCATCTCATGATTGCCAGTAGAAAACTCGATTCTTACCACACCACAATGGTATATATTGTTGTCCCAGATGTCTAAGTCAAAATATTGCACAGCTGGTAGAAATCAGCACAGTGTTCACTATAGCAAAGTGCCATTGATTTTTGTAAAGCCCCATTTTGTGTTTGTTTGCAGAATACACGTAAGAACTATTGGAATCATCAGAAAGAAAAAGTGGCTTTTGTCAATATGTCAGGCTGTGAGTTGATGATGTGCTTGGAAATGACCCTACATGTAATCTATGCTGGACCTTTCTGGTTACACGATTTCCTTAGCAAGCACATTTTGCAAAGTGGTTTGCTGCACGTGACTCTGCAGGTGTCTGCCATTCTGATGGCACTTTATGTGTGCCAATGTCTCTGCTAATGGATGTTTATTTCTGACACTCTCTCTCGAGCGCCCCATTATCAATGAACTGGCCTGCTGGTGCAGCAGCTCCTGTACCCTCCTTTCCGCCCGGACATCAATGAAGGAAGCCTGCCTTACTGATACAGTTAACCGATGGTACCCCACCTCCAACATCAAATAAACTGGCCTTGCCAATACTGTCACTCCTGTAAGTCTTTCCACTACAGGAACACAGAAATGACACTTGTTGGTACAGCTGCTCCATGTTGGTCCAATAGAAGGTATTAAATTTTCTTTTTCTGGATCACAGTGGCTTCTGTGTCTGTATTATACAGCATGGTATGCTTATACAGTTGGTTAGGTAGTGCCAAATACAAACTACATTTTTTTAGCTTAAAAAATGTTTGGCTTCTTTTAAATAATGTAATGCAATAAAGTACCTTAGAAATAGTTGGGGGTAATTAGCATAGTCTCTTTACAGCATAACACCATCAATTCTTGAAACATAAAACATTGCAACAGACTACTGTTTTTTTGAAAATACACTTGACGTACTACCAATGTTTACCCAGAGCTACCTGCTCCTATTGCCTTATGGTACAACAAAACTATGGCATTCTGCATTGCTCTGTTGTAAGCCAGTGATGGCACAGACCTTGATTAAGGGATGGTGCATTTAACAGATCGTATTGCACAGTACATGTCAGAACTCCTCATCTAACTCATTGGGGACAAGGAATACATAGTAAATATTAGGTGCAAGAGAGCAGACTTTACAATCACTCCTTGTTTTCTGTGTTAATGAGATGCATTTCTCTCTGAGTGCATAGGTTGCTTTTATTTGTGTCTTTTTGTGCAGCTCCACTCTTGCAATGAATTAATAATGATAATGAAGTCTTCTGTCAATCTCTGTACTCCATAGCCAGTGCCATTGGTGTTGGCCCAAATGACTTGGTAGAGCTGTGTTCCCCCCAAACTTTTAGCTGTAGTTGCATCCCTGAATATGGGGTCCAGTTCTGGAGGCCACACTTGCAGGGTGACAAAGACAGGTTGGAACGGGTCCAGAGAAGGGCAAGCAAGATGATTCAGGTGCTGCAGAGGAGATCATAACAGGAGTGGCTAGATAAACCTATACTCACTGGAGATGAGGAGGGAGAGGGGGATATGGTTGAAACCATCAAATATCAGAAGGGAATAAACAGGATGAGGGAAGGTAGCATATTCAGGATGAGTGACAACAAATCAACTAGGGGACACACATTCAAGCTGTAGGGGGGCAGATTTTGAGAAAATGTGAGGGGGAAGTCCTTCACTGAGAGAGTGGTGGGTCCTTGGAATAGGCTGCCAGAATGAGTGGTGGGGGCTGATTCAGTGGACAAATTCAAGAGGGCTTGGGACAACTACATGGGGTTAAATAAAAGTATAAATGGAATGGAAGGGGGGTTAATAAAAAACAGAAGGGGGTTAGTGAGCAGACTGGATGGGCCAGTGGGTCCTTTTCTGCTGGCAAATTTGTATGCTTCCATATAAACAAATTAGAAACATTAATTATTGTTTATAGTTTTCATTACAACTGTTTCTTTGTGGAGAATAAAAAATCTCCCCCGTCTTTACCTGTTCATCAGATAAATCTCTTCTTCTTGCCCTCACAGCAAGATAATGGAGTCTCTGGCTGTAGAAAAGGCCTTTGTTGTGTGTGCATGTGTGTTTGTGTGTGTACAGTATGTTAGGAGAGGAACATTCTGCCAGTGGAACTGAGCAGAATGTTGAATCCATGGTAAACATTCCATGATAAACATTCCATATCTTGAATCTTGATGCCAGCAAGGGACAAACTTTGTCCAGCAGTAATACAATGACATCATTTGCAATGGGTGGAAGGACTATTTTATCATAAATGCACACAAGTAAATCTATTTCTTCTCCATATAAACATGCTTTTCTGAACTGTAAAAAGTATGAAAAAAAGGAGCCCATTTTATAAGCACAATAAGACATTCTGGGGGTGAGCATGGAACAGATTTTATTGCACTTCCAGGGGCTGATGGCACTCAGCCTGTGGCCTTGTGCCTCACTATGCCCCTGGGCATGCGGTACAATTTGCTCCATGCACACCACATCGTGTCTTATTGCTTACATATATCATGAAAGCACAATCATAAGTAACTAGTACTTTAGACTTTCTATGTCTTATGCTTTGTTGGCATAACAGAGACTACTCCTGTCCAAGTGCTACCCAACATGTGAGACAGTAAATAGCTTCAAAGTGATTTATGGCTGTTAACTAAATTATTTTTAAAATTCTGAGTTAGCTGCATATTACATCTCTTGCCCTACACCACTGTATACTCTGAATGAGTATTCAAGGCTGCTAGTGCCACTGTTAATGACTGCTTTTTCATGTTGCTTCAGCTACTTGGACTCAACATGATGTCAGCACATGCAGTTTTATTTCTGATAAGGTATTCATGCAGTGACCACCTTATACTGATGCCCACTTGCCCAGCCCACTCATCCACATGCCATCAGTCAGATGCAACAGTAAGGATTCTCTCCACTATTTTGTCTTATTTTTTGAAAAATCTGCATTTTCAACCTCAAAATACTAACATTCATGCATACATACGAACTTGCCAGCAGATAAAGGCTTTATGATCTGTCTAGTTTGCTTGAGTGTGCAGTTCCCAATGTATCTACAGAGGGAACTGCCCTCCTTCCTTTTCCCTCATGCCCTCCCTCCCCCAACCCCTCACCCTGCCCCTCAACCCTCCTCTGCCTACAACTTTACACTTCACCCTCTCCCATCACCTCTTGAAGCTGTCCACTCTTTCTAAGCATACCACCTCCTCTGGCAGCTCATTCCACTTGCCCATCACCCTCTTGGTGAAAAACTGCCTCCTGGTCTCCCTCCTGAGCCTCCCCTCCTACTAGGTTTAGGCTTTGCCCCCTAGTGGTAGTTTTCTCGTTAAGGCTGAAGAGATCTGTAGTGCTCACCCTGGAATTTTTTTTTAATTTATACTTTATCGCTCCTCAGTAGAGCCAAGGGGCAGCTCTGGCCCTTCCTCAAAGGGACTCATTCTCTGACCCAAACATGTTGGGTCATCATTGACCCCGCCAGCTCCTGGTATTTCTCCACTTTTGTCCCCTGGGCACCCCTCCCTGAGGATAGGAGAACTGTCTACAGATGCCCAATCCTTCCTCCCCCAGCCGACCCCTGAGTGATCTGAGTCCATTCCTGAACCCAGGTTGCCAGTGTGGTGCGAGGTGTGGCATCCAGTGCTTAACCTCAGTGCCACCGGCTTTCCTAGCTCACCCTGTTAATACCTTTCAGGTACTTGAAGGTCTCAATCATGCCCTCCTCTTCTCAAAAGAGTACATGTTGAGGACCCTGAGCCTCACTTCATAGGTGTTGCCCTGCTGGTCCTGCATCATGTTGGTCTCCCTCCTCTGAACTGTTTCCAGCAAGTTGATATCCTTCCCTAGATATGGGCACCAATATTGCACACTGTACTCTTAGCGTGGTCTTAACAGTGATCTGTGCAGTGGCAGAATGACATCTGCCTTCGTGTTGGTAATTCCTGTGGATGTGCAGCCCAGCATCTGCTTTGCTTTGGTTGCTTCTCTTTTGCAGTGTGCCAAGTGTTTTAGATCACCCATGATAATTACTTCCAGGTCCTTTTCTTCCTCTGACCTGGTTACCTGCACACTACCCAACCATTATTTGGTCCCTGGGTTCTTTGCCCCAGTGCATAACTTTACAGTTTGTAGCATTGAACCCCAGTTGCCAAATGTTAGACCACTTTTCTATCCTAGTCAGGTCCTCCCTGAGTTCCTGGGCCAGATTTAGGCTGGAGCTTAAAGTGCAGCAAGGGACTTGCATTGGAGGATCAGTAGCAAGGCCAACTTGCAGTGATCAGTGCAGCAACTACAATTCACAAAGGGTGCCAGCCACATTGTCTAATGCAAGTCCCTTGTGACAGCTGCATCAAGTTAGTCCGGCTCCCCTGGTCTAACTGTGCAACAATGGGGCCAGCTTAGCGGGTTTGCACCAAAGCTTTGGCACAAGCTGGAATAAAATTAAGATATTGCAACTGCTCCAATCATTGCTGAATTGGGCACTGTTGTGGATGATGCATTAGGAACAGCTGCACAGATCGGGGTTGACGCGGGGCTTGATGCAAGCCCTGCATCATCCTTCTTAAATCGGGCCCCTGTCTCCATCTTCCCATAGAGCCTGGTGTCATCTGCAAACAGGCAGATTTTAGCCTTGATCCCATCTGCAAAATCACTTATGAAGATGTTAAAACAGACTGGATCAAGTACCGAGCCCTGTGGGATCCCATTGGCGAAGCGGTCTAAGCGTCTGAGGATTCCCCACCACCCAGCTTCACCACCATTTGGCTTCTGTCCTGCAACCAGCTCCTGATATCAACAGCTGAGCCACCACTCCTAGGTTTTCTGCTGGAATCCAAAGCCTTACTTATAAGTAATAGAGTTTTCACATTTCCTCCTCCTTTCTCCCCATTCTCTCCCCTTTCCGTTGTTTATCCTTGGATTCTAAAATCACACATGATATAAAGCTTATTTGCTATTAATATTATGATGTATGAAGAACTAACTCAGGTTGTTTTATAACAAGTGTTTCCAGGAAAGATACTAATAATGGAAAAGATTTAATTAAATTTTCTTTCTTTCTTGTATCCTCTCTAATAGGTGATTTTGTGAATGCAGTCAAGCCTGCTTTCACTGTGTGACCTTACTAATTACATGGTATGGACCAGTGGATTCAGCTCCTGATCCCTTCTATCTACCTTCCAGATAAAGACAGACATAAATACAAGGGTTTCATGATTTGTGGATGTACAGCATATTTTTGCTTTTTTGAAATATAATGAAATGAACCTCATTGTGTATTTTCTACCTTACAAAGTTGAAATATGCCCCACACTAAAAGCAACATTTGGTAATAATGGCTATTAAAGACATTAGGTCTATAAATTTTAAAATGGTAAAGATTTTAAATTAAGTGATCTGATTTGTTGATACATAAAAAATAACTTAAAATTAAACTTTGGCCAACTAGATATGTTACCGATAAGTGTATTGAATTAGCACTTTATTTAGTTTTTTGATCGTGGCCATTTTTTTTTCATAAAATTGGAGAATTTGGAATCGGACAATCTGATTGGCTGCTGCAAAAAAGTTTTGAAAATGCAAAATATTATTAACTAACCATGTTACCGATAAGTGTATGGAAATAGTACTTTACTTGGTTTTTCAATTTTGGCCATTTCTTTCATAAAAGTGGAGAATTTGGAATTGGACAATCTGATTGGCTGTTGCAAAAAAGTTTTGAAAATCTAAGATGTTATTAACTAACCATGCTGCTGATATATTATGGGACATAACAGTGTGTTTAGTTTTGCTATTTTAAGATATTTAATATCACTTTTTTGATATTATAATTTGATTGGATATTGATGTGTGATATCACTGATTTTGAATCTTGAATGGTATAAAAGGAAGAACTAATTGTTGCAATGACTATCCCCTGATGAAGCATTAATTGGTGAAGCACCAGGGAGTTTGTAATGTGATTACTGTGCTTGTACTTAAGACTTCCTGCAGTATTTCTTGGGAATAAAACCTGTTATATTTTGCATCTGCAAAAACGGGAGTATGGTATTATTTGCAGTACCTTCACTGGCGGTCTAAGTAACCTCGTGGCTCTGGAGTGGAGGTGTTTTTGGTTTTGTTTGATTGTCTTAGGGCACGCAGCCCTCACCTGCACCCTACCCTTGCTCAGCAGCGTGGCGTTCTTTTTGTGTTTTTAGCTTCCAGCTTTCTGACCAGTGTCCTATGAGGAACAGAGATGAAGGCCTTGCTAAAATCCAGATACGGGACATCATCCACTTGGCCCTTATCTACTAGTGAGCCAGTTGAAGAAGTCAATTAGGTGTGTTTGGCAAGACCTCCTTGACAGAAATCCATGCTGCCTCACATCCTGGAGGTCATTTTCCTCCAGAAAGCTCACCAGACTCTCTTTCAGGAAGGTCTCCATCAGTTTGCCCACTGCTGAGGTCAGGCTGACCAGCATGTAGTTCCATGGTTCATCCTTCAGCCCATGTGCAGTTCTCCAGTCCTGGCCACGATCCCCGATATTTAAATAGTTAGATATAAAATGTTCTTCTACAAACAGTTAAATATCAATTGATTTAGCTCTTCAAGATCTTTTCATGTACACATTAGACATGCAAATTGAGACTCTGGAGGACCATATACCATATCTGGATTCTCAAGTTATGTCCCTCTCAATCCAGCAAATGTACACTGCATGCTCCTTGATTTGCTGATGATGAGGAAGCCCCTACCTGTCAGCCACCCAGTGTAGTAGCTCTTTCTACAATACCATTTTTTATTTCCTATTCTCACACCATGAGTGCATATATAATTATTGTTCTTAATTCATCATATTCAGTTCAGTAACTTACTTACTGCAGCGTCTTGTCATAGTTTGCACTACCAGTAGCTGGTTTTCATTCATGATGATGTAGAATGGCGTTTTATTGTTCTGTATCATTCTGTAAGCCACACTGCAGAAAAAAGTCAGTCTTTTATCTCCTCTACTCTACTCCAGTTCCACTCCATTCTCTTTCTATTATTACAGAAATGTGTAAATAGCACAACAGCCAAGTGAGATATAACAGGCATAACGGTAGATTATCATGATTGTACATTCTAATCATGATGAGCAATGGTTCTTGACCATCCTTGGCTTGTATTTAATGCAGTATTTTTCTTTAAAAAAATATTAAGTCACTCATTCAGTTGTCATAATTAGTTGCATAAGCCCCTAAACCAGGGCATTCACCATGTGCCACTGTACTAGACACAGCAAGGATGTGTCGAGTCAAATATATTTCTGATTGCATATTTGACTTCCTTAGACAGCAAGAGTGCAAAATTAAATGGATAGTAGACCCTATCATTAGTTGCACTTTGATTTCAGAAACTAAGTACTGTGCTTTGTTAAAAGAATTGAGGAGATAATGCCCCTTCTTAATAAAAGTAAAGTAAATCTGCAGAACATGATGAAGAACATTGGACCATTTTCAGTGTCATAAGCATGAGCAATCAATGTAGCAGTCTTGCCCTTGACAGTTGTCTCAGTTATATTTGACCAACAGAACAGCAAAATTCCAGTCCCTATAACTGGCGTAGAACCCGTACAAAGCCAAATACACACTGATGTCCAATCATGATCCAGACTCCTCATCCCAGAACGATGTCTCCTCAGAGCCTGTCTGCTGTGATGGTAAGTGACTGACGCTTGTTTGTTTTTTTTTTCACTGAGTGTGGCTGCATATTCCTGAAAACACAGCACATCTTCACTAAAACACGTCTTATTCTTTGTTTGTGTCCCCCTTTCCTCCGGGTATAACATTGCCAGAGAGTGTCAGGAAAGGACCGAACTGAAAATTACATATTCATTGCCCTCTCATGGTCCTCCTCCCGGAACTGTGTCTACTCATAGCCTGTCTGTCTGCCGTGATGGTAAATACCGACACTTGATTATTTTTTCGCTGAGTGTGGCTGTGTGTTCTTGCAAACACAACCCATCATCACAGACAGGTCTCATTCTCTGTTGGTGTCTCCCTTTCCTGCAGGTATCACAGTTACCACTGGGTGTCAGGAAAAGCCCAAACCAAAAATGCTGCATAGGACCAAACCAAAAATGGCACATTCATTGCCTTCTTATGGTTTGCTTCCTGGAACTGTGTCTCCTCACAGACCGTCTGCTTTGATGGTAAGTGACTGACACTTGCTTAATTTTTTTTCACTGAGTGAGGCTGCATGCTCCTGCAAACACAATACATCATCACTAAGACATGTCTCATTCCCTGTTTGTATCTGCCTTTCCTGTAGGTATAACCATTCCTAGGAGGGCCCCAGGACAAACCTCTAAAAGTTAGTGTTCAAGAATTAGTACCAGTCTCTCACTTTTATGTCTCCTTCACCATATCACTTTGGAATTTCAACTGCCAGAGAAACAGCTAGCCAAGTACTTTCTCAAGACTCATCTCTTTCTTCCTCTTCATCCTCCTTCTCCTCCAGCAACCTTGACTGATGTGCCAGCGTAAAACCCAGCAACTGTCTGCCAGCCAGCCAGCCAGCCAAGTACTCTCTCAAGTATTGTCTCTTTTCCTTCTCATCCTCCTCAGCAAGCCAGACTCTTGCACCAGCACTGAAGAACCCACAAACTAACTGCCAGACAAGATTCAGCCAAGCTCTCTCAAATCTCCTCCTCCTCCTCCACCAAAGGGGGTCCTGGTACCTACCAACAACATGTCATCAAACAGTAAGTGTCGCCATAACACTGCACACTGGAGGTGCCATCAGCCACTGCTGGGGTCTTCTAATAATGTTTATCATTATTTGCTGTGTGATGCATTGTTTGAAGATGACCCCTGGCTACAATATCAGTATCATGGAACAGCCTTGGCAAGGTAAGGTATCGATGGCTATGTTAACTTTTATATGTTAGTAGCATAATGTGCAATGTTTCTTTTGTTTGTGTTAACTGCTGCAAAGGCATTATTGCTTTTATTGAAATTCCTGCCGTGGTCTACATAGGATAATTTGGTCCGATAATAACAATCAGATCTGAGTTATAATATCTGACCTTGAGTTGGATTGGAGCCAGATAATCTAACTATCCTAAGGGATAATGCATTATCTTATCATCTTTATTAAACATTCGTAGCTCCTGGTATCCCATCAAACTCCAAGGTGACCATTTCACACAGTACCAAATGTGCTTCAAGTAATCACAGTACTTAATATTTCTCTATTTTGGGGCAGCTATTGAAGGATACAGATGTACAACACAAATGTCAGTAGATCATCCTGCTAGGGGTACACATCATGACTCTTCTGTCTCAGTATTGACACCAACACTATAGAGTATCTTCAAGAAACCCTTTGGGGCCATAACCAGACTGAACAGGAGTTTTCATCCTTATCCCCCTCATCCTTAGCAAGATCACCTATCCTGAGATCAGTGGATACCTGCAAATTGGGGTGAGCAGGGTCTCAATGCTCTGGTACACCTGCATGTGCCTGTCAGCGGCTCCCTCGCCTTAGGGCCCTGCCTTAGTTCAGATGCTTTGCAGGTGTTTTGCCAAAGTGTAACATCTCATTATGAAGTAACAATATGGATTAGTGCAACCCAGCTTTACCACTGTCAGCTGGTACAGCAAGTGCTCTCACCAACAGGGGTTCCAGATGGTGGGACCAAAATAACATACTGTATTTGACTGCATCATACAAATGGGGCAGTATGATCCCATCAGTGATGGTTTCATGGTCCTGCTGCAGGTCTTGGATATTTTAAAATAAATGGTCTGTGATAAGCTATGGTGTCTATTGTAAATATTTATGCAAACAGAAATTTTTAAACAAAAAAAGCTAACACCTGGAGTACCTCAGGGTTCGGTCTTGTCACCAGTGTTGTTTGCCATGTATATACTGCCCCTGGGAGAGCTCATTAGGAAGTACAGTTTGGGCTTTCATTGCTACGCTGGTGATACCCAACTGTATCTTTCCTTTGCCCCTGGGACATCCAATGCAGTGGAAGTGCCAATAATTGCCTTGCCAAGATCAATGACTAGATGACCTCCAGCTGGTTGTGACTGAACCCCAATAAGATGGAGGTACTGGTGGTAGAGTTGAAAAGGACTTGATAGGATGGCCTCTGGTGCAGCAACAGGATTAATCCTGGTGTCTGTGCCACTGAACCTCCTCTAGGGTACATGATCTTGGTGTTATCTTTGACAGTGGGCTGACATTTGAATCTCAGGTACATCTGTTGTCTGCAGCAGTTTCTACCAGCTGAGGAATATCGCCAGAATCAAACCCCTAGTTCCACTCATGGACCTCCGCACCTTGGTGCACACCTTCATGACATCAAGGCTTGATTACTATAATGTGCTCTACTTTGGGGTCTCAGGAGGTACCCTCTGCGGCTGCAGCTAGTGCAGAATGCAGCTTCAGGTTGTTGACAGGGCAGTACTGCCGCATCACTCTGGTGCTGTATGAACTGCACTGGCTGCCGGTTAGGTGGAAGGTCCTCTTTAAGGTGAGCTTGCTCACCTTTAACGCCGCACATGGACTGGGCCCTGGCTACCTGTTGGACCTTGTAACACCTGCTGCCTCGGTCCACTCCTTCTGTTCCTCCTCTAGGGGCCTCTTTGAGATTCCCAGGATGCGGCTAAAAACTTCCGGTGACAGAGTCTTTAGTGTCGCCGGCCCCATCCTGTGGAATTCTCTTCCATTAGCTGTAAGGGAGGCCCCTTCAGTTGAGGTATTTAAAGCCCACCTCAAGACCTTTCTGTTCAACCAGGCATTCCCAGACACCGTTTTTTAGATTCTGTCTTTTAGATATTGCTTTTAATAATGATTGCCCTGTTTTGCCGTTTGTTGCAGGCTATTTTTACACCTTGTTGTGGCTGCTTTTATCTATTTTTACTGTGTTTCATTTATTACTTTTTGTGATTTTACTTATTGCTTATTTGTACATTTGTCTGTATGGTGCCCAGAGAGCCTCCGGGATTGGGTGCCTAAAAATTAAATTTGCCTTGTCTTACCAGTAATTCAAGTCCAAGGCTCCATACTAGGCTATTAATTATACACACTAAGGCAAATCAGAGGCTCCAACTCAGCTGTAGAATGATGCTGCGGGAGGGTGCGTGTCAAATATGTTGCCTGGTAAATAGAAAAATTCCCTCACTTACCTGAAGGACCAGGCTATCTTCATGTGGTTGTAATGTTTTTTCTGTTATTCTCTCTGTATTCACATTGCTTATGGTTTATGCTGTTTCATGTATTGTATTGTATTTAAGCAATAAGGCACGACAGGGTGTGTGTTATTGTGTAATAACGTCACTCCTGGGGTGGGTTGAAGCACGAGGCGAAGCCAAGAGCTTCTACTGCCCCAGGAGTGATGTTATTACACAATAACACACATCCCTGGAGTGCCTTATTGCTATTATACAATGGCTCCTTTGTTAATAACACAGACAAAAGAAAAAAAAAATATTTTTTCTGTATTTTTAGTTCATTTTTGCGTATGGAGGAATATGTTTCTAAAAAAAAGTCCAGTATATTTTTCTGCCACTGGGTGGCACTGGTAACTGAATCATCCTGCCTGCCTAGTCTGCCAAGGTTTTTCACTGTTGCTCTGTCTTTATTTTGTGATAGTGGACAACACCCCGCAATAATGTTTCACTCTCCCATAAAAAGGAGCTGTATTTGAAGTGTATAGTTTCTTCCTTTCGTTGTTTAAATGATTGTTCTTTTTTGTGGCGGCAGAGCCGCTTGGTCATAATGGAGGATATGTGTGATGACAGCATTTTGGAGCCTAGGAGAACACTGAAAAGCCATTTGGTTTCATGGCTTTGGTTTCGTCTGACAGTTTTGCCCAGGAGTACTGGGGAAGCAGGGCAGGGGGCTGAATAGTACTGGAAAGTTACTTAAAGTTTCATGGCAGGATACTCTCCTTGAACCAAGTGGCTTCAGGGATTCACGTGATCGGCAGTTATGGCGCTTTACCAAAGCCACTCGCTTCGAGTATTAAAAAAAAAAGGCAGTGTTTATTTTCCTGGGCACAGAGGCTGAAAATTAATTTTGTATTACTCCTAAGTGGGAGGCGAGGCATGAATGAAATTACTGGGGGTGGGGGTGATGGATTCTGTGCATTGCCCAGTGATGTTTGCATTCTGTGTGGTACGGCAGTGTCTGCTTCACGGTGGCATGAGTAGGGAGTGAGGGATTTTCTGTGTTCTGCCATCGCTCGTGTGCCTGTACTTCATATAGTGATGTTATTGTTCAATAACATCACTGTCCCAGGAACACACTGACCAATTAGAGAAGAGGATTTTTTCATGCCATTGTATAATTCCTCTCATGTAAGCACTGAGCTGGTTAAGAGCACTGATCTGCAAACCAGGAGGCCGTATAAAGGACACTGAGCTGCAAACCTAGAGAACTGGGTTTGAAATCACAGCCACCACTTGCATACACTATGTGGCCATGATCACTTAACTTTCCTGTGCTCCCAGGATGCACTTGGAAACAACCCTCAGCTTAGTGCATCTTTCCTGGCCAAAATTGTAAAACAAAACAAATAAAAAAACAACTCCTGAGGCATACCTGAAAATAGGTGCACTTGGTGTCCTGTGTACTCACCTGGTCAATATGTAAACAATAATACCTAACAGGGTGGGTTGTATTGGGCAATAGTGGACTGCACAGGGGCATAGTGCCATAGGCGGACAGTCTTATTGCCATTAGTTTCTGTAAGTAGCCAGGCATGTTAGGACCTGTTGACAGTGGTAGGTGACTGGGGCATGTGGGGGTCATAGTGATTGTAGTGGGGGGGTTACTCACTAAGCAAGGGGACCAACATGGTTGTGATTATATATTAATTTCCAGTTGGGCACAGTGATTGCTGTTGTGCAGTAGTACATTTGGCTCAATGGCTGGCACTTTTTATTTCCTAGTCTGTATTGATAGTTATGTATCACCTGGCATGGGATTAACCAGTCAGACCAGGAAATATTTGGCCCATTCTCTAAAATCAGATAACTCACCAGCAGACCTGCAATATCAAAACACCAAAAAGTACAGTTACATAAGAGCGTACCATAACAGTATATCAGAGAGGCTCTTGTAGTAGGTATTCACACACAGAACTAAGCCACCAGGTGTCAGAACCCTACAGAAAAGTTTCTAGCTAGCTGTCTCCAGCGGGGGACCGCCCCCCACGTCAGGTGACCGGCGTCATGCGACGTCAGTATAAAGGGGTGGCCCTCCACACCCTCCTTCCAGTTCTTTCCCTCCAAAGGCCAAAAGAGGCAACATGAGAGAGAATAGGGTATTTCCCCCAATGGAAATAAAGTAAAGAAAACTTAGAGGGATGGAGGGCGGGAAGGCAATACCTGCTGCAGAGCCTCTCTCAAGATCTACTGTTAAGGTAAGTTCTTACGTGAATTGTACCATCTTACTTCGAGAAGGCTCTGCAGTAGGTATTCACATATAGGACTGAGTCCCAAGCAGTCTGGAATGAGAAGAAACAGTCGGGGAGGATTGTTATCCATAGCATGGAACCTCAGGGCTGAACAGGGTCTCATGAAAGACCCTGTGAGGACAGCCAACCCAAAGCCTGCTCTACAGCGAGAGGTGATGCCCAAATGGTAGTGTTTTGCAGGTATGGACAGAAGTCTAAGTTGTGGCTGCACAGGTGTCTGCCGCTGACACATTTTGAAACAAGCCGCTGAACAGCTACTCCTCTGGTGGAGTGACCTCTGACTTGACCCGGAAGGGTCTTGTTGTATTTGTCATAACAGAAAGTGATACAATTCACCAGCCATTTTGATAGGCATTGCTTAGAAACAGTCTTGCCTTCTCTTTTGTGGGAAAAAGGGATAAAAAGCTGATCAGTCTTCCTGAGATCCTTTGTGTAGTATCTCAGGATTCTGTGAACATCCAAAGTATGCAAGAGTTATTCCCCCTTGATTGGAGTGTTGCGTAAAGAAAGCCAGCAACTCAATGGATTGATTCAGTATAGATTCAGCCACCACCTTAGGGAGAAACTTAGGGTTGGTGCGTAGAGCCACACGTTCCTTGTGAAAAATCAAGTACGGGATTTTACACATTAAGGCCTGAAGCTCGGAAATTCTCCAAGCAGAAGTAATGGCCACTAGGAAGAATGTCTTCCAAGAAAGAAACTTCAAATCAGCTGCTGCTACTGGCTCAAAGGGAGGCAGAGTAAGCTTCTCCAGGATGAAAATTCAGGTCCCATGGGGGGCAGCAGTGTGGATGGAGGGGTCTCAAATGGAGAACCCCCCCCTGAGAAAAGTCTTAGAGACTTCTAACTGAGCAAAAGTCCTGTCTCCCAAGGGAATATGGTAGGCTGAGATAGCTGCCATGTGGACTTTCAATGAGGAATGACTGAGACCCAGATCAAAGAGGTGATGCATGTAGTCCAGATCTTTGTTGACTGGGCATGAGAAAGGCTTGAAGTCTTTCAAATTTGGCCAGATAGAAAACCGTTTCCACTTCATGGCGCAGGTGGACCTGGTGGAAGGCTTTCTGGCCTCCACCAAAATGTCCGCTACCAAAGGAGAGACTCCAAAGCGGGCTTTAGCTATGCCTGCAGGAGCCACACATGGAGATGAAGGGATCTGAGACCTGGATGAACAATTGTTGCAACAGAGGAAGAGGAGGTTCCTCTGAAAACTGGTGCAGAAGAGAGAACCAAACTTGCCTGGGCCAGAAGGGAGCAATGAGAATCATTTGAGCTCCTTCCATTCTAAGTTTGTTCAGGACCCTCAGAATTAAAGAAATGGGAGGGAAGGCATAAACGAATCTGTCCCTCCAAGCAAGAGACAGAGCATCCCAACAAAAAACTCTCTCGCCCTGGAGCGAGCGAGCAGAATGCGGGACGTTTTGCGTTTTGAGGAGAGGCGAATAGGTCTATCTGAAGTGTTCCCTCATCACTGAAAGATGTCATTTATGTCTTGCTGGTATAACTCCCTTTCATGGGACCTGGCTGAGGACCAACTGAGTTCATCTGCCAGTGTGTTTTCCACTCCCAGGACATGAAATGCGGTCAGGTGAAGGTGATGTTGGGCTGCCCAACACCAGACCCTCATCGCTTCCCGGCACAGGGGGTAGGAATGCGTTCCTCCCTGTTTGTTGAGGTACCAGATTACACACATGTTGTCTGATTGTATGAGGAGATGACTGGGGAGGATGAAGAGAAGGAGAGCCTGAAGGGCATAAAGGACTGCCCTCAGTTCAAGCACATTTATGTGCAGGTTTTGCTTGAACTTGGACCAGCTGCTCTGAGTCTTGCGAGACCCTAGATGGGCACCCCAGCCCTCTCCTGACGCATCTTCCTGACGCATCTGTCATCAACGTCTGGGGGGAATCGATGCAGAAGTGCACTCCTAGGCACAGGTTCTCCTGAACCATCCACCACTGCAAGTCCCTGATCATGGAATCTGATACTAGTACCTCTTGGTCTTGGTCTGGTCTGGTTCCATTGTGACTAAAGCATCCATTGAGATATCCTCATATGAAGCGGAGTGAACAGGACTGTCGGAATGGCAACTGCCATTAGCCCGAGGAGGTGGAGGACTGACCTGGCTCTGACCCTCCTGCGACTGGACAGGAGATGGGCCTGAGTCTGAAGGGTGTCTACCCTGTCCGGAGGCAAGACGGCTTTGCCGGTGGTTGTGTCTAGAATTGCCCCTATAAATTGGAAGTGTTGGCAAGGGACCAGGTGAGACTTGTCCTGGTTGATGGTGATACCCAGGCTGGTAAAAACCTGCAGGGTAAGGGAAAAGGAGTGCAGGAGTTCCTCCCTGGATGAGGCCACCAGGAGCCAATCATCCAGGTACGGGAATATCTGTACTCCTTGGGTACACGGGTGGGCCACTACCACCGACAGGCATTTGGTAAACACTCGGGAGGCTGAGGAAAGACTAAATGGGAGGGCCTTGAATTGGTAGTGGTCCCCCTGAAAACAAAACCAGAGGAATTTGCGGTGGGAAGGGCATATGGGGATATGCAGGTAGGCATCCTACATGTCCAAACAGCATAGCCGCTGTCCCTGCCAAAGCAGTGGTATAAGGCTCTGCAAGGAGAACATTCTGAAATGTTTGTACTCCACGAACATGTTCGGGGAGCTGAGGTCTAGAATGGGCCTCAGATCTCCAGTCTTCTTTGGAACTAGCAAGAAATGGGAATAGTAACCCATCCCCCAAAGATGAGTGAGGACTGGCTCTATCGCCACCTTCGAGAGAAGGGAAATGATTTTCTCAAGAACCAGAGGAAGATGTTGCAGGGAGTAAGATGACTGAGGGGGTGGTTTCTGCAGAAACTCTACTGAGTGTCCTGCCGATATCAGCTGAAGCACCCAAGCATCCGATGTTATCCTCTCCCAACCCAGCAGATGGGAGGAGAATCTCCCCCCCCCAACCGGTTCCTTTGGAACCTCCAGAAGCAGGGAGTCAGGAGGTGTGGGGCAGTGCAGCAGTCAAGGCTTCCGCGTTTTTTTTGCTGGGGGGAGTCTTGGTTGCTGGAGGGGCCCATTTGTTGGCATGTTTTCCTTGTGGCTTTTGTCTCTGTCAGTTTTGGCGATGAAAAGGACACCGCTGCCCTTGATGAGGCCTGTACATAGTCTGGACAGACTTGAGTGCAGTACCCTTCTCTTGCAGTTCAGTAATGATGTCCTTAACATCACCCCCGAACCCCTGAAGGGAGCATCCTGTACAGCATATTCTCCCTCAGGGACCAAACCTGACATGTGGAGCCAGGCATGACGCTACAGACCTACGGCAAAGGCCGAGCTCCTTCCAGCTATGTCCACCACATCATAAGTGGCATGGAGCATGTGCTGGCAGGCCAAGCAAGCAGAACAGATGAGGTCACCCCTTCCTGCTTAGTCTATGACTCAGGGAGTCCCATTTGGATTCCACCTGGCTAAGGATGGTCTTCTGGAAATTCCCCATATGAGCAACATAGTTAAGGGCCCTGATATCAAGGGTAGAAGAGACATAGATCTTCTTCCCATACTGGTCCAGAAGCCGAGATTCCTTATCAGGCAGAGATGAACTTAGGTGTTTAGGGTTGGCATGGCGGCCGTGAGTGACACTGATGACAACCGAATCCACCTTGGGGTAAAGGCTGAGAAAGTCTACACCCTCAGAAGCTTGGTACAGCCTGCCTGCCTTCCTCAGAAGTGGGGCTAATGCAGAAGGTTGTTCCCAAATGGTGGAAACAAGATCTGCATGAGGCTCTATCCAGGGTGGAATCAGCATAGGAGCGGTCTCGGGAAGATCCAGATGGGCAGAAAGTTTCTTATGCTGTGGGTCTGGCTCCACCAACTGCCATTGATGAACTTCCTGGATTTTCCTCAATAACTCCAGAAAGGAGGGGTCCTCCAGAGGGGAGTTCCGAGGATCCCTAGGCCTAGGCCATTCTGGAGTATGGGGCTTGCCTTCGGGGTCACAGTGGCCGGACTCTGAGTCTGAGTTGGAAGTTTCTGATAAAGAGAAAGAAGACTCCTCCCTAGGAGGGGGATGGATGACCCCTCTGGGGAGTTCCAGGGGGCGCGTATCCTCCCCGCCTCGGGCACCGGAGGGTTCTCCTCTGGTGTCGGGCAGGGGGGAGGGAGTCTCCCGTCTCCGACATAGGGGATCCGGTATAGGGACTGGTGTCATGAGAAGACTCTCGACTTCCCTGGTGAGCTAAGCCTTGGCCTCAGCCCAGCAGGAGGCCAAGGTCTCCTTCAGATCCACCAGTGGCTGTGGAGTGGGTGGTGGAGGTGGAGGAAGAGGTGGAGGATAGAGGTACTGAGGGTACCCATAAAAAGAGTATCCGTAACCCGATGATGGGTAGCCCAGCATCGGGTATTGAGGTGTCCGGTACTGCGGCATCAGGTACTGCAGTGCCGGATACTGAGGGGCCAGGTACTGCGATACCAGGTATTGCGGTGTTGGGTACCCTGGTGCCAGGGGCTCTGATAGAGCAGAAGGACCTGGCAGAGGCCCTGCTGAAGGGCCAGATGGAGGAAGCGCTGGCCCCGTGGGTGTCGGGCCCGGCGTGGGTATACCATCGAGTGGGTCCTGACGGAGGAATAGGTCTTCCATCGGGCAAAGGGAAGCTGGAGGGTGGTGTTGGGTCAACTGGCGTCTGAAGATCCTGTTTCAGGGGCTCTGGCGCTGGAAGAGGGAGCCCTGACGGCAGCATCTCAAGGTCCTCGGTGACGACTAGGAAAGGAGGGTTAAAATTCCCAGGTTTTAACCGAGGGGACATGGAGACTTCAGTAGGCAATGTGGTAAGATATTGCAGAGAGCCTGGGGTGTTGGACAGAACAGTAGGGTCTGGAGCAGGCTTGTTGGCTGGGCGGTCATCGGGGGAGCTGACATCCGACTTATTGGCAGTGGTCGGGCAGACGTGGGAGGAGCTGGCATCCAACTTATCGGAGTCACTATCCGAGGAAGGTTGCGAAGGAGTGGCGGCATTGTCAGAAGGGGGTTTGGCTGGTGGCTCACCCTAGGACGACATCGGCTTAGCAGCCTTGTCCAGGTGGGCGTCGGTGGAACCGACGTCCGACTTACCGGACCCGCTCTGACTGGAAGACTGCGAGGAGGAAGCAGTCTTGACGGGAGCGGAGGCCTCCTTTGCCCCCAGAGGCTCCTGAAGGGCCTCAAGCACGAGCCCGATGGGAGGGGTGATGCCTTCTTGGTAGCCAGCAAGATGGCTGTCGAGAAGCGATCTTCTGGGGGGGATGTTACCTTAAGGGACGTGACTTCAGCAGAAGTCATGGCTACTGCGGAAGATGACTCCCACTCCTGGTGCTTCTCCTTGTCATGCTTTTTCTTGTGGCCTTCGGGGGAAGTGGATGCCTGCCTAAGCTTTTTTAACTCCTTTTCCACGGAGGCCATTTTCTTCTTTAGGAGATGTGATCCCAGGGACTGCTGCCTTCTCTTGCGGGTAGCTGAGCTGAACTTCCTGCAGTGCTGGCACTGCTCCATGAGGTGGTCTGGGCCTAGACAGAATAGGCACAAGGAGTGGCCATTCTTATGTCGAAGCTTGGAACCACATGAGTTGCACTTGTTCTTATGTGATTCGGAGGGCGTCGGGGATGACATACACAGCAATTATTGAAGGAAAAATTGAAAAACAGAGAAACAGGCCGGAAAAAGTTCAAAAACTTTAAGACTGATGAATGACTGACGAGTGCTGTTCTACCACAAGAAACTTTCACAAGCTGACGGCGGGAAAGAACTGGAAGGTGGGCTTGGGGGACCACCCCTTTATACTGTTCCACATTATGCTGGTCACCTGATGTGGGGGTGGTCCCCCGCCAGAGACTGCTAGCTAGAAAATTTTCTGTGGAGTCCTAATGCCTGGTGGCTTAGTCCTATATGTGAATACCTACTGCAAGAGCCCTATCGAAGTAAGATCTAAATTTTTTATACACCCCTACCAGTGGCAAGGGTTCCTCATACAGGCTTTTGGAGGACGAGATGAGAATCTGTTTAGCAAGTTTGTCAATTTTAAAGCTAAAGCTTAAAAGGCACACGTTTTAACATTTCAGGGTGCTGCCTGTCATCAGGTATCCCCAACCTGGCTCTAGAGTTACACTAAACTTTTAAAATAATAAGTTCTGAGAAATTTTCAGAGAGCTCTTTAGAGTGCTGCCTTTCCCCTTCCAAGTGGTACTTTAGATTAGTTAACTGACTCATTTGAGATGTTCAGGCACTCATGGTTCCAGTACTGCAGGGGCAGTAAACAGGTTTAGGCTGTACCACTTATCACCTGGTAGGGTGTACATTACCCATAGGTATTGACTATTCCCCATTGACAACATGGAGTAATACAGAAATAACAGAAACATTCATTGTGTTGGCAGAAAACGTCCCAGAGGTCCATCTAGTCACCTGTTTAGTAGCTTGTTAACATAAAGTAAAACAACTAGAAAAAGCTGAAGCTACACACAATTGCTGTAAACACCAATTTTACTATAAGCCTTTTATTTTAGTAGCTACTTACTTGCTCTATAACGAAGTAGTGCACACTAGATCATTTTTTTCTTTATCAATTTGCTTCTTCATTAATTTACCTGAAGTGAAAATGTCCAACCACTGATTGAAGGGCCTTTCCATAGGTGTCTGATGGCATCTTAGCTGACTTTCTTGACTTCATTTTGTGATACACATTTTATTTTGTTAGGCAACAGAATGAGACCCTCCTGCACTTGTGTGCTGAGCAAAAATTGAAAAAAGTTGTAATGGAACGTGACAGTCTGCTATTGGACAGGACTGCTTTGTGGAGCCATTTAGTTACAGAATTAGGTCATAACAAATGAGTCCAATGACAAACAGTTAAAAGGCATGCATTATCAAACTATTATATATTGATGTGTACATCAAAATACAAAATCGCACATGCCCACACAATGCAAAGCATCATGGGCTGCATATGCAAATCACCACAGAATGCGATTTTGTATTTTTTTGAAACTTGGCTTCCCAGCCAAATGCCCTTCGGAGTAACCCTTGCCTCAGTGTTTGCGCACAGAGGTTCTTTGTCTTTTAAATAGTTTTTTATTTTCATGGGTTCACCACAACATAACCCAGACAGACCATCTTAGGGTAGCTAGTTCATTCCACTGGGGTGTCAAACAGACGAGGCATACTGATGAGTCCTGGTAGGATGAAACATGTGTCTATGTCATCTGTTAGCACCCTTTGCAAACTGTGTGAGAGGCCTTTTGGCACCATGCAATTCTGCTTAAAGTTGAACCAGCATAACATTCTGTGGTGATCTGCATATGCAGCCCATGATGCTTTGCATTGTGTGGGCATGTGCAATTTTGTATTTTCTTGAAACTTGGCTTCCTAGCCAAATGCCCTTTGGGGTAACCCTTGCCTCAGTGTTGCGTACAGAGGTTCTTTGTCTTTTATCTCCCCTAGAGTTGCTCTTTATGATTGATTCGCAAACTACTTTGCCAATCTAGGTAGGCCTTTCCTTTGAAACTTTATATTTCACCTTTCATTTCTGATGAACAACAATTTTGTATAAAATACACACAACAAAATTTGAATTCCCTATTCTTAACATTTTTGTGTAGACAAAAACACTCCTGATTAACACAAGCAGTTATAACAGATTTTAGCAATGTCTCGGTAGATTCAATCTGCAAAGTTTCAGATACTGGAACAATCTACTGCAAAGAACATAATCCATGGATATTTTTTTCTATCCCATCCCGGGATATTTATTTTGGACAGCTTGATTCTCTGCTTCATGCCACTTTCTGCTGTAAATTAAATTAAAAACAAAAACAAACATCCTTCACCATTAAAAAAAAATTGTGTAATGTTTTTTTCAATCCTTAGCCAAACCAGTGGTAACATATTAAGACCTAATAGGCCCGCTTGGTGTACTATTATAGGTGTCCCTATCACCACCACCACATGTCCTATGAGGCACTTTCAATTTTAAGCATCCTCTCCCCACAGTGCCAATCCCTGGTGCTATTCCTATTTATTTATTTAAACTTTGGTAATCGGGAAAGGCACACTGAGCCAGGGCTTGTTTACAGGTGTGACCCAGGGGGAAGGGGAAAACAGTAGGAACAGTATACAAAAATGAATGTTGCATAATAAATGAACATATAATAATAAAGACAGAGTACATTCCCATTCATCCCAATACCAGTATGCTGTGGTTCTTCAGAGAAGCACTGCCCTCCCTTTTTGTCTCTTCACTTCTCTACCTTAGATTATTTCTGGGGATGGATGGCTGACCCCATCAGTTGTTAGCAGCCGTCACAGATTAAAACCCTCAATGATTCTATATTTCTGGGCTGCACAGGGCATGGCTTTAGTAAATAAGTTAAATAGAAGGATGCACTTACAGCAGTCCTGCCTCAACCCAGAACTATGGAATAACAGCACTATAGCAGGCTGCACATGGGAGTGTTTGGTTCCATACTTCCTGACAAGACTGCTAGGAGCTCTCTTTCTCCAGAATGTGGTTTCTCTGTAGAAGTTTTTCAGAATGGTATTTGGAAATGAAGGCTATGAAGAGGAACTAAGGGAGTGGAGGGTTTAATGGAATATGTCACCACCCAGTAAGGCATATGGAGGGACTGTTGTCTGTGTGGGTTGGGACTAGGCCCACAGATGACCAAAAGATGGGGATGTTAAGTCTTTTTTTATAATGTTTACCTCTGCTCTGAGTCCCAATATATGCTGAGACCACCTCTCACCTGACTACACCCTTGAGACCTCACCCCTGCAGTGAGACAACTCCACTCCATTCAGAGGATCCAGTATGCTGGATGGTGGGACCAGATGGGACGGTATGTACTGGAGCATGAACAGGACCTTGGACTTAATTCTGTCACACCCCAGCAAGTACTTCCTCTATTTTGTGTCACCACCCACCTCCCTGATGGAGGTTGTCCAACCTGCACTGCACTTGGGGGAGGCCAGAACACCACATGGTCACCCATGATGTTCTTTGCTGATCCACTCTCTCCCTCCAAAGGAGGTGCTCATGTAGTGGGATAGGCACAGTCCCTCTCCAGAAATCTGAACATGTTACCTTTGCACTTTAACCCTGTCTCCACTGGCCTAATGGAGTCAGACTTGTGATATGAACCTTGGCCTCCAGCATGCAGTCCAGCACCCTTCCCCCTCTAGCACTGGGCTAGTCTACTGGATCGGTTTAAATCTCCCCACCCCCGGTTGGCTCAGGTGGATGAAATACATTACGAGAATTGCTTTTCAATGTGAGATACTTGCTTTAGCTTTACCATCTACATAATATAGATGATAAACAGATAATTCATGGATATTCAGGATTGAACTTGGATTATTTGATGAAGCGGATAATAGAATATCTGCCCAAGCCTAATTTTAGCTGATGTGGATGTATATGGGACACATGCTATAATAAATAGATGGGTCCTACAAACATATCTGGAGTGAAAGCCATGGAACCCATTAATGTTTTTGATTATATTAAGTTCCATACTTCTTTAAGATATTAAACTGCAAAGTCCAGATTTTCAAAAAGGGTCAGATGGAGACACAACTCCATGAACTGTGTCTGTCTGCATCTACTCAAATCCAACTGACATCCTCCTCCAGACTTTCAAAAGAGGTGTTTGTGGTGAAGAGTCAAAATTTGAGGCAATTTATGTAAAAAAAAAAAAATACAATAATCAACTTGCTGATGCAAATTCATACACAATTCAAACTGAGAAATGGACATGTCAGACCATCTACAAGATGGTCCACCATGTCCAGATGGAAAGAAAGACATATCCCTTTCAAAATCCTGACCAACTTACATTATTGTGTAATCAGGCAGTTTCATGAAAGCTTCTGCAAATCATGATTTAAAAATGCTTTGGGGTAGTCTCTGGTTCAGAGTTGGTGTCATGGTCTATGAGCCACCACATTTAGTCAGGAGTGTAAGCAGTTGGAGAAATGCAGCAGTATTTAATAATCAGAAAAATAATTTATTGTACTGTTTCTTTTAGCACAAATGTATTTCTGAGATCCTTAGATTCATTTTCCAAATATTTTTTAAACAGTTACTATATTTATTTGTTGAATAGAATCAGAATTTGACTTTGTAATTAATGACTTAACTCATTAAAGATGGATATCACTTGCCATTTTTAAAAATCTCATCCACTGAGGTTACTTTCTGACTGTACATACCAGAGTCATACTATGGATACGGTAGGATGATGCTAGCACATTTCTGATGCTAAACAGTACAGCAACACACCAAAAAATTTTGGCCCCGATATTCAGAATTGCGCCTGGCAATGGCGCCTGTGGTAGCATAGCACAACTGAGTTGTGCTGGTGCAACTAAGGGATATATTCAAAAGAGATGAGCCATGGCACATCTCCTCTGAATATATCAGGTAATGTGCACTGCACAAATATGATGCACTGGTGCATCCCCCCAGACATGGCTGAATACCAGGAATGGGAACTGCACCAGTGCAACAGAGTTATGCTGTGCGTAACTACCTGATATTCAGCCAGCAGTATGCAAATGGGGCCATAATACATGCAAGGTGCAAATGGGGCCATTTGCATGTCATCATGGCCCCATTTGCATGGGTTGTGCAGGGCTGGCCAGCAAAATGTGCCTGGTGCCCTGCACAGCATGCAGTGCTGTCAGAAGACGTCTAGTGGTACCCCCTTCCACATCTCATAGCCCCGATCGCCCAACATATATCTTTGTATAATCCCTGGTAGTCTAGTGGTACCTTCCTCCCACCCCATAACCCCGATCACCTGATGTACGTCTTTGTATAATCCCTGGTAGTCTAGTGGTACCCCCTCCCAACCCATAGCCCCAATCACCCGACATACATCTGTGTATAATCCCTGGTAGTCTTGTGGTACCCCCGACTGCTGAAAATAATATATTTACATATCCCTGGTAGTCTAGTGGTACCCCCCCCCATTGCTCCGATCACCCATAAACTCGATGGAAAGAAATCCCTGGTGGTCCAGTTACACCCCCCACCACACCACCCACACAGGACCCCCTGCCCACCCAGCCCCCCATCATCAATGGGCAGCAGCAAACCCTGCATGCAACCTCCCTGCTGCCCCAGAATGACAGCTTGCAGCATCAGCTGCAAGCCCACTGATCCACATTGTGGACCAATGGGCTACAGTGCATACTGTAATAATCATTCACAAATATGTCATTCATTCATTCACCACATATTTGTGAATGACTATTATAGAGGTGACTGCAGCCCATTGGTCCACAGTGTGGACCAATGGGCTTGCAGCTGATACTATAAGCTGACATTTGGTGGGCAGCCATGGAGGCATGCGGGTGTGCTTGCTGCTACCTGCCAGTGATGGGGGTCTGGGTGGGCAGGGCTCTGTGGTGGTAAGCTACCGACCACCAAGGATTTCTTTCTATCAAGTTTACAGGTGATCGGAGTAATGGGAGGGGTGGGTGGTACCACTAGACTACCAGGGATTATACAAAGACATATGTCGGGCGATCGAGGCTACAGGAAGGGAGGGGTATACCACTAGACTACCAGGGATACAATATTTCTTTCTTTCAGGCAATTAGAGTTACGTGCAGGGAGGGGGGCCACCACGGACCACCAGGGACATTATTGGGTGCTTGTGTACAGGGTTGGGGGGGAGTTACCCACGGCTGGTGGCTGCTATACTGCACCTTGAAGTACGGCAGCTTGCCTGTAGGTGGCTACCATTTGAGCATTATTTTTCGGGCTCAACTTTGTGCCCCGGTATGCGGCGCATCTCAGGGTTGTGCTAGCATATGCACTGCACATCTCGGGCTGAATATTGGGATGTGCCACATCTACATGGGCACGCCCCTTGAAATGTACCGCATACACTGTCTTTCTTTACACCCTGGTGCATTGGGAATTGCACTGCACAATTCCCTCTTTTGAATATTGCCCCGGGGCACATTTCTGGGGTTGCGCTGGTGAAACCACTTTGAACATCTAGCCCTTTAAGTTTTTCATGGTGATCATAACAAAAGAACAGGAACTTTTAAAACTTAAAAAATATAAAAAACACACACCGTATCTCCCTTCAGAAATAAAATACTACGAAAAGAAAAATGGATATACTGATGTTTTAGCCAGAAATTCTTTAATACTAAAAATCTATATACTAACACTCATTGTAAAGACGTAAAAAAAAAAGTGTATATTAGTGCTCATTATAAAGACATTAGGTGAGGCAATGCAAAATTTTTTTAAAAACACCCAGTTCCAGAGGCTCTGGGTGCTGTACAAATAACTAAACACATCTTCAGAAATAGATCAATAGATACAGAGATAATTAAAAACACAAAATAGTAACGCATCATATAAACATTTACAAACAATCAGATCAATAAATTAGTAATTTAATCCAGACAAGCCTGAGCAAATAGGAGGGCCTTTAGGTGGGCCTTGAATACCTCCAAAGTAGGGGCCCCCTTAACCTCAAGGGGCAGCGAATTCCACAGGATGGGGGCGGTGACACCAAAAGCCCTGTGTAACACGCAATTTGAAGGGGGATATCAGTGCGGATGGGAAGGGGGTTGGGAGACTGGGTGGGGACAGGGAAGCTGGGGAGCATGGGCGTCTACAAGGCATGGGCAGAGGTCAAAGGGAGAAAACTGGTTCTAGAAGAATAGTGGGATGTAACAGATGCGGAGCTGTGGTCTATATGGATATGCTGTGGAGGGTACCATGTGAAAACAGCTAAGTATAAACAGCGACCACCAAAAACAGCTAATACACAACAGCTCAGTCAAATACAGCAAGTTTTGTTTTTGCGAGGGGGCAAGCCGCCCTGCATCCCCACTTGTGGGGGGCTTTGCACCTCACTCCCCCCTTATTATACATACCAACTTGGGGGGATGCACCTCAGGGAAGGGGGCAATTTTCAGTTGCTGTATTTGACATAGCTGTTTTGATTTAGCCGTTTTTACTTAGCTGTTTTCACTCTCCACCACTGTGGGAGAATGGGGTTTTGCCCAATTTGTAATAGATTGGAACAGCTGGAGGCAGACATTGTTAGGCTGAGGAGAGAGTGGGAGAGCTGGGGCAGGGGGTGCATGGGCAGGGATCACAGCAGGAGGGCAAATAATAAGTGGAGAAAGGAGGACTTGTTAAATGGGAGAAGTATGTGGGACCCTTCTCGGGAAGAAAATGGTCCGGGTTGGACGAGGAATAGGGGAGGGCAGATGGGGGCAAGGCAAGGGGAGAGAGACAGAAGGGGATTAGGAGGGAGGAAAATAGAAAGGAGGGATGGAGGAGGTCACTAATAAGGTAATTAGCAGCATAAATGGAGTGGTGTGTACTTCAATGGAGGTGGCGTTGAAATGAGAAATAAGTATACACCCTTAATGAACCTGAAGGATACAGATGTTCAAGAGGAGGAGGGAGACAAGGAGGATAGGATAGGGGATGATGGGAGGGGCAACTGATAGGAGAAAGAAAGTAGTTTGGGCTGGAGGGGCGACGGGTATGAGAGGAGACGTTGGGGCTAGGACAGATAACTCGGAGGTTCAGGGAAGTGACTTGGCTGGGATAGAGGGAAAGAGGGTTGCTTGGGCTGGAGGAGGGATGATTAAGAGAGTGGAAGTGGGGGCTATGACAGATTACTCAGAGATCCCGGGAGGAGACATGCCTAGGAAAAGGCTAAGCGAGGGGAGCAGGCATGGGAAGCAGGTGGACAAGGAGGAGGAACAGTCTAGCGGGTATGATAAAATAGAGGGGAAGGTGAAATTGAAATGGAGAAGGAGGGGCACTTGGGAGGAAGGGGCAAAGTTGCCATGCAGGGATGTGGCAGTGGTGAGGGTAGTCTAGCGGGTATGATAAAAAAAAGGGGGGAGAAGAAATTGAAATGGAGAGGAAAAGGGAGTGGACACTGGGGGGAGGGGCAAAGTTGTCTGGCAGGAAGGCAGCAATGGGTGAGAGTATACAATGCACTGGAACAAGGGAACAGAGGGTCCTGGTATTGGGGGACTCCATCATTAGGAGAATCATATGGGGGGAACTAATGAGGGAAAAGTGAGCACTGTTAGGGTGGAGTGTATGCCAGGAATGACTCTGCACAGGGTAGGGTACTTAGTGCATTCTTTGGTAAGGAAGCATGGGGGGATACCCCATATTGTGGTACACATTGACACTAATGATGTGCAGGAGAATAGTGTGAAGGAAGTGCAAGCCATGTACAGGGAATTGGCAAGATTATGTGTAGCAGAAGAGTGCACTCTCATTTTTGGAAATCCTGCCGATGCCAAGGGGCACTTTAGAAAGAAAGTCAAACATTTGTGAACTCAACAGTTGGTTACAAGAGTGGTGTCTGGCTATGGAGTATGGATTGGTGGATGACTGGGGACAAACATGAGAGAATAAAGATCTTTTTGCTAGGAACAGACTTCACTTGAGTAAGGAGGGGAAGGAGGCCCTTCAGAACAAGCTAGGGGATTATATAAATGCTCGGTGAAATTTTAACTAGACGAGGGGGGAAGGCTTGTTAGCAGCTGGCTCTTGCACAGGAGGACATAGGCTCTTCCCCCAATTTGGAGAAGTTGCAGAAGTGAAGTGTGGCATCAAATGGGCAGGGGTTAGGGGTTAAGGAGGATAACAGAAAATTGTCAGAAGGGCTGGAAAGTGGTACTGATTAATGCACGGAGTCTGGGGAACAAGATGCTGGAGTTGCAGGCATTGTTGGTGGAAGGGGGGGTGGATGTGGCAGCAGTCACAGAGACTTGGGACACCAAGTACCATGACTGGGACATGAAGTTACCTGGGTACACCACACTTAGGACGGATAGGACAATGGGAAAGGGTGGAGGGGTTGCATTATTCATTAGAGAAGGGATTGTGTGCAGCAGGGAGGAGGAGGGGGAAGGAAACGTGAAGGCAGTTTGAGCCACATTGAAGGATAGCAAGGGGAGGAAGGTCAGTCTAGGGGTGGTCTACTGGCCACCCATGCAATTAGAGCACATGGACAGTGTACTGATTGACAATTTGAGAAAGAACTGTAGTGGGGTAGGGGAGAGAATGTGATACTAGGGGATTTTAACATGCTGGGGGCAGACTGGAATACCAAGGCATCTACATCTGCTAGGAAACAAAGGGTACTTGACACCCTCCAGGGTGAATTTCTGACTCAGCTAGTGGGGGAACCGACTAGGGAGGGACACATCCTGGACTTGGTACTAGCAGATGGAGACCAGGTTAAGAATCTGGTGGTGAATGACCCTTTGACTGGTAATGTCCACTCCACAGCATGTTTCACCTTAGAGCTGGGGAAGGAGTTGAATCAAACAAAGACCATGGAAGTGGACTTTAGGAAGGCAAACTTTGGGGTGATAGTGGATATCCTCAAGGAGCATGTAGGGAAAATTAGACCGGGGATGGGCATGGAGAGGCAGTGGGAAATTCTGAAGATAGGCATATTGAAGGCCACAAAAACCTGCACTAGACCCCACAATAAAATGGCTAGAGCTAGGAAACCTTGCTGGTGGTTGAAGGAAGTGCAGGAGGGTGTGAGGAACAAAAGGATGGCCTTTAGAATGTACACGTGCTCCCGTAGCGAAGCAGACCATGAAGAGTACCACTGGATCTCCAGGGAAGCCAGTAGGAGGGTAAGAGCTGCCAAGGCTGAAAAAGAGCTTAGATTAATGAAGGGAATCAGGGAGGGGAGAAGGAATTCTATAGATAGGTTATGGAGTGAAAGAATGGTGGGGGACAGATAACCAAGCTGAGGAAGGAGGGGGAATGGTTAGAGGGGGTGGTAGAGCAGGATGAAGTACTAATGATTATTCCAGCTCAGTCTTTATCAGGGAAAAGGATGGGCCGCTGCCACAGGAGGGGGTAGGGTAGGGGGCACGGGGGAGGCACTCACTGATGGTGAGATCCAAGTAGGGAGGGTGAGGGAGGCTCTCAAGTCCCTGAGAATGGATAAAGGCCCAGGACCAGACGGTATCCACTTCAAGGTTCTGAAGGAACTGACGGATGTCCTAGTGGCTCCAATGATGGATCTATTCAATTCCTCCCTCCAATCAGGATGTGTTCTTCTGGACTGGAGGATGGCACACGTCATCCCTCTCCACAAGAGCGGACCTCGGGATGAACTGGGGAACTACAGACCGGTCAGTCTGACATCCATATTGGGGAAAATGATGGAGGCCATCTTAAAAGAATGGATGGTGGAGTTCCAGGAGGCAAATGGTTTTCAAGATGACAACCAACATGGGTTTGTCTGGGGGACATCATGTCAAACCAACCTAATCGAATTCTTCGACTGGGTGACTAGTTCCCTGGATGGGGGGAAAGCCTGTTGATATTCTGTACCTGGATTTCAGCAAGGCTTTAAACTCAGACTTGCATGGAAGACTGATTTGGAAATTGAGAAACCTATGGGTGGGCAGACCCAGTGGCACTGAGGGTTGAAGCGCTGGATGCCACATCTTTTGATACGCTGGGGACCTGGGTTCGGGAATGAGCCTGGACCATCAGGGGTAGGGGTGAAGCCGAGAGTTGGACTGAGAGACCATCATGCAGCTCTCCACTCTCAGGTGGGGATTCAGCTGCTCCCACTGCAGGGATGCCCTGGGTGGAGGCCAGGTGGTAGTGCAGTCAGGGAGCGACTCGAGCTGGGAGGGTGCCACAGGTTGCTGCATGCATGTGCCTTCACATGCATGTGGGCAACCGCAGCAAGGGTGGGGAGAAAACCAGAAAAACACAGAGCTGGTAGACTCCATGATGGCACCCACTGCACCCAATCTAGGCCCCACGGAGTCTAGATGTTGGGCTCTTGGGGGGGGGGAGGAAAGTCAATGTCGTCACTCTCGGCCCTGCCATGGGAAGGGCAACCCATGGGGGATTACTGGGTGGGTCGGGAAGGTTGGGGTCCTGAGACTGAGCCCTTCAGAGAAGGAGTTGGAGCCACTGACCAGAGCTGCTATGTACCTCCCCTGTCACTGAGGAGGGAGGTAGCGATGAGGAGACAGCCAAAGAGCTGGATAAAAAAAAAACCTAGGGGTGGGAGGAAAATTGGTGGGGTGGGTGGCAAACTGGCTTAACAACAGACAGCAGAGGGTGGTGGGGGTGAAGCCTCGACTCACAGAAAGGTCATCAGTGGGGTCCCACAAGGATCAGTGTTGGGCCCTATCTTTTTTAAATGTGTTCATCGTGGACACTGCAGAGGGAGTTGGGAGTAGAATGAGCCTGTTCATGGATGATTCCAAACTGGGAGATGAGGTGGACAATGAGGAGTGAAGAGGGCACTCCAGGAAGACTTGGTGAGGCTGGAAAACTGGGTACACATGTGGCAGTTGGGGTTTAAGCATGTAAGTGTAGAGTTCTGCATCTGGGTGTTAGGAACCCTGGGTATAGCTACCATTTGGGGGGAGTAAGGCTGACTTATCTTCATGATGGAAAAGGATCTGAGGGTGATGACTGATGCCAAATGGAACAACTCAGCAGTGCAGGAGAGCAGCTGCTAAAACAAATAAAATGCTTGGGTGTATAGCTAGGGGGAAAATGTCAGTGCACAGGGAGGTTTATTCTTCCCCTGTACAACTCACTGGTGAGGTTGCACCTGCAGTATTGTGTGCAGTTCTGGCATCCCCACCTAAAGAAGGACATCACACTGCTAAAGAGTGTTCAGAAAAGAGCAACAAAGATGATCAGTGGTCTGGGGGAAATGTCATATGAGGGTAGGCTTAGTGAGCTGAACATGTACTCCCTGGAGGACATGATAGAGGCCTTCAACTATCTGAAGGGGGTCATCAGAGTCAAAACAGAGGGGCTGATCAAATTAAAGGGGGAGGAGACTATGAAAGGCCACAGTCTAAAACTGGAAGGGGGAAGGTACAGAGGGGAGGTGAGGGACATTATTTTGTGGAGAGGATGTTGGCACCCTGAAATTCACTTCCACATGAATTGATAACAATGGATACTGTAGGAGATTTCAAGAGGGGTTGGGACAGACACAGGGGCATGGTACGGGTTGGAGATAAGGAGATCATCAGGGGTATGCAAGGAGGGAAGGGTGGGAGTGATGGGTTAAAAAAGGGAGGTAGAGCAGCCACTGTACTTACCAGTGAGCTGAGTCAGTCAGACGTGATAAACCATTAGGCCTAATCTGCTGGCAGTTATGTATATGATGCAGTCTTTTTTTTTTTTTTGCTGCTATCAAATATAGCTGCATTCATACCTATCACATATTTGATCTTTTGTGGAGGTGAGGATCTGGTCCCGTCTCTTCTACTCACCACCCACCAACCACATTCTACCAAAAGTCATACATAGTCATGTTCATGTTGTTCCTTTGGTGATCTGAGAATGAAATTTAAAGCACTGTTTTCAGTATCCAGTAAAAACCTTTTTAAATATAATACTCTGACAAAATTTAGTGTAAATGTCATTCATTTTCTTGTATTTGTGTACCATTATGCTATAATACTAAGGACATATTCCTAATACCTGAATATAAGGACAGAATATGCAAAGTAGGGGTGTGCGAATACCTTTTCCTGAATATTCAGCTGAATATTTGGTATTTAGCAGCCAGTATTTAGGAAGAGGTACAACACAGTCACAGTTCTGATTGATGCCAAAGGCCAGAAATTCCAAAACATTTTGAAGAAAGATGTATACTGCATTCCAGGTGTGCAGTCACAATTTTATTGCATCAATTCATCTTCATTTTACCAGAAACTGCAGCTTTTAATGCATATAAGAGCGGACAAAGTAGAATCAATATGCTATGTGGTACAGGCAACAACCATCAATGAGAATAAGCTGTGTAGTCACTACTGGTAGTAAAAAAAAAAAAAAAATAATTTAATATTTTTGCTGACCATCACTTTGACATAGTCTACACACCTAAAAGCCACATACTGACATTTTGATGTCACCACACAGATGTCTTTCTTGATTCTACTTTGCTTGCTCTCATATGGATTACAAGCTTCAGTTTGTTTGTTAAGATGAAGATGGACTGATGTAATAAAATTATGAATGCACACCTGATAAGCTCTATCCACCTCGCTTCAAAACGTTTAGGAAGTGCTGGCCTTTGGTGTTCTACTGCAAACAGAACTGTGACCCTGTACTACATTAGCCCTCTGGTATGTGCATTCTACCTCATTATAGCCACAGTGTGTTTTGGAAATATTCAAAAAAAGGTATTCGATATTGAGTTAAATTAATTAAAATAGTTAAAAGAAACAGCCTCCCTTCCCAGCCCAAATCCAATAAAATACAACCCCCTCCCTCTGTCAGAAGTCCCATCCCACCCTCCTCTGGCCCAGCACCCATAATATGTTGAATATTAGTTAAGATTTAAAAGTAAAATCCCATGATGGGGGACCAGGACAAGCCACCTGCCTCCACGGCCAACCAACGCTTTCTAAATATAAAACATGCCTGCTTACGATACAAAAAAAAAAGTTAATGCCCCCCCTTCCACCATGGTAGCACTCTGAATCCCACTTCCTCCCCCAAGCACCCAATTCTTGGTCAGAGAAGGCAACCGGCACAACCCGCCCTCCTCTACGTCCGGCCACCTTCTCATGAATTAAAGCGCTCATGCGCTTGCCTACTCTAATAGTAAAACTAGCTGATCACGTGGTGTTTCTTAGTCCCTTGTGTCTTAGACAGTATCTTATTTTCCTGCTATTCCCCCAAAATAAGTCTAAATCCTCTGTTTGTATGATCAAAATAATTTTCACAGCAACAGATTATGATGTCAGTAACAGAATTATGACTTCATTGGGGGATAAGCAAGTTGGTGAAACAGACAATGTCAGCAGAAAAAGAACCATCAGTCCATTCAGTCTGCTTTTATACCCTATGTGATGCTCTGCCCCTGCTTCTGGTTACCTATATGATATTATTATTATAAATAAAATGGTCTGTGTATGAAATGTCAGTATGTGAGAGAGTTAGCCTTTCAGCTTACAACATCAGCAGCTGAGACCACGGGATGTCGTAAAACAGACCAGGAGAACCATTAATTGAGTCATCCTTTCAAAGACAGTTTATTGCCTGCTTCTGCTTTTGAAGTTGGAACTTAAACACAAATTTTATGACGTTTCAAGAGGAAAAGGGAATTGGGCAGGTTCATCTCATTGTAGCAAATAGCTGAAGGGTCATACAATCCCTCAGATCTCACTAGCACAGGAAATCAGCCAAGGGAAAGGAGTGTGGGATTGTTAAGTTCAAAGACAAATGTTTAAAGACTGTCATATTTGGGAAATGGCTAGTTACAGCTTTCTCAAAGAAATGACACATCCTCAGACACACTTAGGCCAGAAAATTAAAATCTAAGGGAGGATCTAGCTGACCTCATCAAAAGGGGGTGGGGATAGATAGAGTTAAAAATTGAACACTGTATATGGAATGGTGACATATCAAATAGACTCTAACTGGGAGATCCCTTAGAAAGGTAATAGTTAGAAAGCAATTAAATCTTTGTGATTGGAGTGATTTTATGAAACTTCCTTTTTGTTTTATAAGATTGTAAGCTGTATGATATATTGTGATGTGTTTAATTTTACATGTTTTTATTATCTTTTAGTAAACAACCATTTTCTTTGAAAAACTGCCTGGGTGTCTTTCAGTTCATTTTGCATGTGATGTATAGGTGGTTAAGTCTGACAGCTGCTTGAAAGGCTTGATGGTGTTACTAAGCTTGGAACAGGTAAGAATATATCTAAGTTCTCTTATAGAGTTTTAAGGGTTCATTTTGGAGACCTGGATTGGTGCCCCTGGTGAAAGATTGTACTGCAGTCCCGTAAGAGGGTACATATCTGAGCCTATAATTGGGTAGGCTAGCATAAAGTTCACAGTTCGAATCCCTCCAGAACTTGAGGCAAACAGGTGATTCGGAACCAAAGCAGACAGGAGGGTTACCCTGTCTGTTACCTGTTCACACTGTTGCATTCTGAGGCTGGCATTGTGGGAGCAGAGGGCCTGACCTGTGGAGTGCGCTTCTGACACCCTATGCTATCCTGGGAACCATTGTCTTGATAGGGTTTATGCCATCACTCTCCCCCATTAACCCCTGCCTTACTCTTATTGGCCTGAGTAATAATCCCTTAACTCTGCCGCAGGTGTGCTTGAATGCATTAATATTTTTTGTACACAACACTTCAGCTGGTAGCTGTTCAATGGCTCAGCCACCCTCTCTGTAAAGTAAACCTTTCTCATGTCCCTCCTAATCTTCCCCATCAGTTTCCTGTCATGTCCCTGTTTTTTCATCTTGTCCAGGGTTTAAATTTGGCAGGAACTCACAGGAACTCAGTTCCTCCTTCTCAGACACCTTTCTCCACTGAATACTATTAGAGAGTTTCACCTCCTAGGGATGACAGTTCCACCTCCTACACATGTAGAGATTACAGTTTCACCTCCTAAACATTTCCAATTTAAGTACTGGTCTTGCCACTTCTGCTTTATAGTTCCTACTAGTTGACCTTATTAATTCAGTTCAGGAACTTTTTTTTTCTTTTCCAATTCTATTTTATCTCCTAAGGTGTCTGGAACTCTCTCGGGCAGTCCACTCACCTGCCGCTCTACTGCCCACTGTGACCGCCTGCCTCCTCAAGGATGTTAGCGCACCCTGCAGGCCCACCAGGTCAAGTTCCATGAGGAGATCAAGGGGCAGAGGCAAAGGTCCAGTTTCGGGCATGTGGCGGCCAGGCATTGGGATGCCATTGCCTATCCAGCCCAAAGGTTTTTTTTCATACTTCCCTTCCCCCCTGAGCATGGCATGCAATGATGCCATGGCACATGGCAACCTTGCTGGTGTCCGCCACACTCGTCCACACAATTTGGTCCATGATCCTGCAGTACCCCTGGCCTCCACCTGTGGTCACCAGGACACCAGAAATCCTCAAAGTCCTCCCCCCAGGAAAGGAGAGCTGTCCTGGGGATGCTCAATCCCTTCCTGCCCCTGCCAACCACCAGTGCCCGATCTCGTTCCTGAACCCGGGTTGCTGGCATGGCACGAGGTGTGGCGTCCAGCGTCTCAACCCTCAGCACCACCGGGCCAGCTCCAGTTCAGGAACTTGAATGTCTATATCATGTCTCCCCTCTTTCTTCTGACCTTCAGCGACTGCATGTTCAGTGCTATAAGCCTTTCCTCATAGGAGCTGCCTGGTTGTCCCTGAATAATTTGGATACCCCATGCTGCACCATCTCCAGTCTACCTTTGTCTTTCCACAGGTGGTAACTTCAGAACTGGGCACAGTATTTCATATGCCTTACAGGTGTTCAACAGAGAGGTAGTATGAGAAGCCTGACAGACAAAGATAATGGCTGCATATAATTGTCCTCAGTAATAAAAGAATGAGGGGACATAAATGCTGAAAAATAAAGAAATACGAGTGTGTGAACATGACATTTTAAAATGTTTTCCTGCGTGTTGGAAAATATGCTAACATTTAATTTGATGTTCATGAGGATTACTCCAGGCAATAGGGAGTAAACATCAAAAGTATACTGGCCTGGGAGATAAAAATAACTATTTATTTGAAACTGAAATGTTTACACTTTCTAAACATTAATGAATAGAAATGCCAGAACACTGGACAGTGTTATTTAGTACTTTTTGGGACAGGGTCATGCTGTTTAATTCCACTAAAAATAAATAACCCACACAATCCCAATATTTAGAAACTAGTTTCTACATGAATCTCGTCTTTCCAGGCACTTTAATTTCAATTGGTTATATTTTAAGGCACTGTTAATTGCCAACAAATGCCCACTATGTCTACAGAAATCTCTTCTAGAAATAGAAACTCATGAAAATGTGGTTAGTGTTCTTGCAGTCTCCAAGCAGATGTTTCTCAGCAAACACTGCATTAAATATATTAAATATATTCAGATGAACTGGAAATGATATGCAAATCTGGATTATTTTAACAACCCATTAGTGTTATTCTATGAAAGTCTAAATTACTCAAATTGCACCACATTGAAAAACAGGCTTCCCATATTTTTGTGTCAATTTTTATGCAAAGTGTCAGCCCCATATCTTAATCCATTTAGGATTACACAATGCTAACATGGCTGCAGCTCATTTCCAAGTTTCTTCTTTTGTTTCCCACTGATGAGAAGGTGATCCATCTTTATCAATTTCTGGCCAAAATCAGTGTTTATTCGACTGCCAAAGGTCTGATTCATGGTGTTCGGAACTTTGTCAGAATACACTGGCACGTACTCTGGTAAAGGGTCCTGCACTTTTGGTCTTCCCTGGATAGAAATAAAACAGTTCAACTTAAATTAACCATATTACATAGGCATGTACTGCACAAAACCATATTTTTTTTCTGATCTTTATTAATGTATGTATCATTTATCTATTATGGTGTTATTTTGTAAAATACAGTACTCCATACTGCAGACAAAACAAACCGTGAATTAACAAAACAGTTCTACATAAAATAATTATCTGAATACTCTCCTGTGATGTCAACATATAATAAACAGTTAAATGTGATTCTAACCAGTTTTCAAAACTTGCAGATTGATGTTATTTTATTTATTTATTACAGTTCGGATTAATACCTTTGAGCCTATGTTATACATAGGTACACCACAAAATTACATCATATATGGTTGAGATGTCATACTAGTTATAGCAGGATTTTTGGTCTATTAAAAAGTGTCTGCTGACCTTTTTCTTTTTTTCTCCCTCTTACTTACCCTCCCCCTCACATATTAAATGCTATATACCAAATCCCTAACCCAGCTGTTGCTCACAGACTTGCTGTGGTCTACAAATGTTGTTGTATAGCATAGTTTTGTTATTAAACACTGAACATCAGTTATTTCAAATCAAATATTGTTTTACTAAGTTTGTAATAACCTTGAAAACCAAGAGGTCCTTCCAAGCCTCAGGTGTGCAAAAATACCTTGTTATACTGCACATGTCCACAATATGAATACATATCTATATATATATATATATATATATTCTTTGAAAAAAAATGTGTTAATGCACTAGTTAGGGTTGAGATTAAAGTGACAAAAGTAGGGAAATGTGGTGTTAGGGTTTCCAACCCTAACTCCCCACCCTACGCCCCAAGCAACAAAAGGAAAAAAAAACAACACATTACGGATTTGGTTGTCCTGAGTCTTGGTGAATGAGGGATGGGGTCTTCCTTGGGGTTTTCAACCCTAATGCTCACCTCATTCCCCATGAAAATAAGTTCAGATGTGATCTGTTTTCTTCAGGCAGGGCCCACAGGCTGTTGGCAACATGTGGGGAGAGACAGTTCTGTATACTTGAAGACTATATCAAAATGGGGTGAGAATTAGGGTTGAGAACCCCTAAATGTGTACCTTAATAGCTTTACCACCATTCAATGGAATTGTAGGAAATGTTGTATGCACAATCGGGCGTAGGTCTTATGATGTGGCAAGATTTGTTCTGGCCAGATGTACGAACGTTGATGTTTTTTTTTATGCTGCCTACAACTCAGAAAGTTTGGAATTTTGTTCTGAAATTTTCAGGGTAGAAAAGGCATGCATAGAATGGTGTTCTTCACTGGTTTGGTGAAAAAAATATTACTCTCTTCCAGTTATAAAGATTTGAAATTCCAGTTCTGAGCATGCTCAGCAGGGTTGTTTGGATAGATGTTTGATACAAAAGAATTTAGCCATATGAAAGAAGATTGTTGTTTTGTGAGAGGGTAATCCTCTTTTGTGACAGAAATGTTTTCTTTCCTATGGCAACCATCTTGTTTCTGGATTTTTGTTTCACACATTTTTTTTGAAAACCCATAAAAATGATGCCCTGCAGAGACACCATGATGTGAATCTAACAAAACAGGACTCATTTTGCTAGATTCTGTATGTAGTTTTTAAAAACAACCCCTAAATGTGTTTTTGGAGCATTTAAAAAATCTTTCATGAGATGATTTATTTTTTCGTATAGCTCATGAAAGAAGAATAGGACCATACAGAAAGAAAAATAATGCCATACAAAAGAGAATCTGGACTTTGCTTTTTTCTCAATCTTCTTTCATGAAAAGGAATCTTCTTTCATGAGCTCATGAAAATCTGACGAAAGATGATTTCCCACAAAAGAAGAAATTGGACCTATTTTTTTTTGCCATCTTCTTTCATGAGCCGAGATTCTTCTTTCATGATTTCTTTCACGATCACAAAAGAGGAAGGCTGGCTCACAAAAGAACAATGTAAAAAAATACATATACAATCTTCTTTTGTGATCTGAGATTCTTCTTTCATGAATTCTTTTGTGACTCATGAAAGAAAAAGGTTGGGTAACGAAAGAATGGGGGAAACTTAGTTTTTTCACAGTTTTTTTATGATGTCAAATGAAAGAACCATCGTTCTTTTGTGTGATGTTATGAAAGAACTGTCCCTGGACCATCCATCCCTCTGTCTGTCTATCTATCTTTTTACTGTTAAGGGGGCTGGAGTACCCACCTTGGTACCACTTCTTTCTCCCCCTCCCCTTCAGGTCATTCGTCCCCCTATTTTTTTTGTTAGTTTAAAACAATAAGTGGACTGGGGTGCCCACCACAGTACTGCTTCTCTTGCCACCCTTCCCTCCAGGCCATCTGCCCCCTTCTGAATACATGGCAACATCAGGGTACCCACTCCCAATGCCACGGAACATCATCCCAACACTGGGGTGCCAAATCTGCAGTTTTGCCTTCTCTCACTCTTTAATCAATCAATCTACCTGACTAATTCTTTCCTTAAGTGGATTGTAGTGCCCACCCCTGGCACGGCTTCTTTCTCCTCCCTCCCCTCCAGGTCACCCACCCACCCCAATTTTTAATTATATGAGTGGACCAGGGTGCCCTCCCCTGCTACTGTTTCTTGTCTAGTCTACACCCTCCAATAGTCCGTACCCTCCCCCCATATGTGGTGGCACTGCGGGTGCCCACCTCTGGTGCCACTGAACATGAGCCCAATGCTGGGGTGCCCAGTCCCCACTGTCAGATTGAATATATCCCTTAAAATAAATAAAACCATCCCTCAATGTTTTTAAACCCTGTGAAAAAACCACCTCTCTCCTGTCTGACCCCCCACCCACCCACCCCACCCTCCCACTCAGCACCCACCACTAAACAACCCCCCACCCCTTTTACTCACTTGGAGATGTCCATTGGCGAGATCCACTCTCCAACTGAAGACACGCCTTTGCTGCTGGAACCGGTGACTGTGATCTGAGAAAATCAGGTAAGTGCGGTTTAATGTATTTCAGTGGGGTTTTCAACTTTTATTCAAAACTTTGTAAATTTTGCATCTTTTGATACCAAATTTTCAATATGACCTTTTGGACCTACCTCATGATAACGGCAATGGACTTGTGCAAATCTGACCCTAAAGGCGATTTCACGGTCACTTTACAAAATCACCTTTTGGGTGGAATTTGAACATTTTCATCACCCTTCCTCATGAGGTGGGGACAGAAGAAGGCTATGTTGAAAATTTGGGGTCAAAGTATGTAAAATGGTAAAGTTATGAGTGTATGTTGAAATTTTTCTATGCTAACTCTTAACTTTGATATTTTTAAATATGTTGACCCTAAATATTCTACGTAACCATTTCTTCACACCACCTTATAAACATGACAGTTGTCATTTTTCAAATTGTGTTTTCACACTTGTGGCATGAAATGACGTTTTGGGTATTTTAACAGTTTCACTTACTAGTTCATGAGGGTAATAAGAAAGCTATGCTGTAAATCTGGTGCACAAATACAATAAAATGCTCAGGTTATGAATGAATATTGCAGTATGTCAACGCTCACTCATAACTTTGCTAATTTTCGATATTTTGACTCCAAACTTTCAACATAGCCATTTTTCCATTCCACCTCATAAACGTGGTGGGTATCACTTTTTTAAATCCCAGACCAGAAGTATTTTCATACTTCTGGGGAGAAATTACATTTCAGCCAATGTACTATAAATGCTACATGACTTGTTTATAAGGGGAGTCAAAAAACTACTATTGTGAAATTTTGGGGTAAAAAATAAAAAAAAATATATATTTTATATATATATATATATATATGTTGCAAACCACTGTGTTAATGCTTTAGTTAGGCTTAAAGATGCAAAATTAGGGAAATGTGGTCTTAGGGTTTTCAAATCTAACACCCCACCCCCACCCTGCCACATCAACAGGCATCAGGGGGGTGCTTTCGGGTCATCAGCCCTAATGCTCACCCTATTCCATAAGTAAATAAGCAGAGATGGGTACAGTACAGGAGAATGGGGTGAGCATTAGGGCTGATGACCCCAAGGAACACCCCCAATGCTTGCTGGTGTGTGCAGAGTGGGGGTGGGGTGTTGGTTTGGAAACCCTAACGCCACATTTCCCTACTTGTTTTGGCTTTAACCCTAACTAGAGCATTAACGCAGTTTTTTGCAATTTATTTCCTTACTTTTTGAGATAGTACAATCATATCCGTATTTGCTTGTGGGAGCTCATGGCCCTCCAGGCCTTGTGCTCCAATCCCTCCATAGATGCATATATGTATGTAGCTGTGGAAGCACTGGGCCCTCTGTGCCCTGCACTTCCATTTATAGGACAACAGTGACCAAATTGTCAGCATAGCTATTTTATTACCCTACCTCATGTACCCCATACAGAAAATTTCTGAATCCCCACCAAAATGTAATTCTGTGCAACTGCAATGCCATTCTGCACTACAGGTGCAAAAACACCAGGACCTGAAAAATGATAGCTGTGACATACATGAGGTGGAGTAATAAGAAGGCTATGCTGAAAATCTGGGGTAAAAACATTTAAAATTTCCAAAGTTATGAGCGGGTGTAGTGAAATTGCATAAAAAAGTCATAACTGACATTTTTACACATTTTGAGCCCAAATTTTGAACATAGCCTTCTTATGACCCCACCTCATGGACAATATGACTGTTATTATATAAATCCCACCCAAAACATGAATTTTCCAAGCATCCATGAAATCACATTTCAGGTGGGAGTTGCATAATGACAGTCACATTGTTTATGAGGTGGGATCCCCAAATGGTTATGTTGAAAATTTGGTGCAAAAATGTCAAAAAATGGCTGAGTTATGAATAAAAGTTGAAACCCCCATTGTAATACATTGAACCGCATTGGCCAGGTGGTGCTGAGGGTTGAGGCACTGGATGCCACACCGGCGACAAGGGTTTGGGAATGAACTCAGGCCGCCATGGGTCAGCAGGGGAAGGAAGGGATCGAGCATCCAGAGGACTGCTCTTCCTTCCCAGGGAGGGATCCGGGCCTAGCACCACTCCTAGACAGCTCCAGGTAGTGACCGGAGGCAGTGCCAGGAACATGCGGTGCAAACAGATCGGGGGTGGAGCAGAGGCAGACGTCAGCACACTAGTGCCATAGATGTCATTGCATGTCTGCGCTCTAGGGGGCAACCATTACGGGAAAAACCCACAGCGGACAAAGGAGGCAATGATGGCTCCAAGGACCAAGCCTACATCTCCAGCACCAGACCATCTCTCCTCTGGTTCCCCTTGGCTCTCACCCAGGACCAACCCTCTAATAGCAGAAAGGCCGACAAGTAGGTGGGGCGGGACCTCCCCGGGGGGGGGGTGATCTGGGGGCTGGAAGGTCCTGGGTGAGGGTCCCCAGCAAGGGAGGTCTCAGGAGGGGAGTAAAGGCTTCTGTTGAGTGTGCACCTCCGAGAGATGCCACGGCCAACCGAGTGCATTAAACAGAATCGGAAAAAGCAAAGATACATTGAACCGCATTTAGCTTAGTTTCTCATATTGCAGTCACTGGTTCCAGCAGTTAGACATGTCTTCGATCAGAGAGCGGATCTTGAACCTGGGACTTGATTAGGTGAATGAGGGTGTGTGGGGGTGTACTGGGGGGTGTAAGGTGGTGGGTGCTGACTGGAAGGTGGGAGTGGGGGGACTGATTGACAAGAGACTGTTTTTTTAACAGGTTTCAAGAAAAATACATAGAAGGACTGTTTTCTTAATTTCAGGTTTCTGGCTGAAATGGGAGGGTGAGGGTGCCACTAGACACCAGGGAATGAAAATAAAATAACAGGGATGGTGATTGGTGGGTTGGGGTGTCATTACTCAATTCAATTCAAATTTATTCATAAAAAGCTCAAGTCAACAAGTATCCAAGTGCTTGTACACACAATAGAGTAAAATTCAGCAGTTAAAAACACCATAAACAGTAGTTAATAACATATATCTAAAACATCAGTAAGAATCATCAAAGTTCAACCATACTCTGGAAAGGCAAGATCACACAGATATGTTTTTAGTACGGATTTAAAGCTCTCCACAGTCAGGCACTCCCTAATCCAGTAAGGCAGAGAGTTCCACAGGGTCAGGGCCATAAACGCAAATGCCCTTGGCATCTGAGGTCTTCAGACAGACCCTGGGAACCTCTAGCAATCCCTCATCAGCAGAGCGGAACAGGTGGAGTGGGTGATAGAGGCACAGAAGTTCTTGCAGGTAACATGGTCCCTGTCCATGTAGGGCTTTATAGGTCAGCAAACTGACCTTGAAGGTGATCCACCACTGAACCAGCAGCCAGTGCAGTCTGCAGAGCACAGGTGTGACAGGGCACAAACGAGGTAAGCCAGTCAACAGCCTGGCAGCAGCCACATTCTGCACCAGCTGCAAGCAGCTGATATCAACCTCCGGTAGTCCTAGGTACAGGGAGTTGCAGTAGTCAAGGCAGGTCACAAAGGTGTGGACCAATGTTAGAAGGTCATCAGGTGATATTCCTCAGATGGTAAAATAAGGACTTGATGATGGATGACACCCAAGATTTCAGAGTCAATCGATCAACAAAAATAATGCCTAGATTGCGCACCCGGCCAGAGGTCAACAGCTGATCACCCCTGAGCCAAAGCCCAGAAGGCTTCCCAGATGAAGGCCCCTCAGCCCAATGACCTGGGTCCAACATCAACACCACAGTCTTGTCAGGGTTCAACCTCAACCAACTGGCATTCATCCAGTCTTGGATCTCAGTGAAGCAGCTACCCTTAGGCTGCCGACGACATAATATTCTATCCTAAAAAGCTATGCATTCTAAATCTTCTGGCAGCCTATACAGAGATAGCATCACCCTGCTCAGGCACAAAGGACATGTAGAGCAGAGTATCATCTGCCTAGCAGTGAATACTCAGCCCATACCACCTAACAATGTCTCCTAACGGCAGCTTATACACCACAACAACATGGATGATAACACAGAGCCCTGCGGTACCCCACACAGCAGGGAGACCAGGTCTGAGGAAAAAATCCCAGACACCACTCTTTGAAACCTGCCAGTGAAAAAAGAATGAAATCACCTAAGGACCATACCCGACAGCTCACAGATGAACCACAGGCACTCTAGTAACACACCATGCTCCACAGTGTCCAATGCTGCAAAGAGATCATGGAGAACCAAGATGGAACGGGTCCTTTGATCTCTCACTATCAGGAGATTATTGAGTACCCGAACAAGGGCTGTCTCGGCACTATGCCTCTTCTGAAAACCTGACTGGAGAGGGTCGTAGATACCGTGGATGGTGAGATGGTCCTCCAACTGAGGCGTGACAGCCTTCTGAATTACCTTACCCACAAAAGGAAGGTTAGAGACAAGCCTGTAGTTAGCCAGACAGTCCGGGTCAAGAGATAATTTCTTAAGGAGGGGTGCACCGCCTCCTTCAGACTGTCTAGAAACACACCTGACTCTAATGAACACCTGACTATCTATGCCAGGACTGGGCCAATGACATCAATGCACCCCATTAAGAGGCGAGTTGGGCCTGGGTCCAGACTACAACAGGTTGGCTGCATACTCTGGATGATCCTCACGACATCCTCGACCACCAGTTGGTTGAAGTCAGACCAGATGAACTGAGGGGCAGCAACCTCCCACTGACCAACACAACCCCCATTGGAGCGGAGTCGCACAGATTTCAGACCTGACATCAGCAACCTTAGCCACAAAGAATCGAACAAACTCTTCACACTTCCCTTGTGACAATGCTCTCCGTGAATGGAGACAGGCTGGATTGCACAGTCTGCCAATAGTCTGGAAGAGCTAAGCTAGTCAGTTCTGTGCAGCAGCAATCTCCCTGGATAGGAACTCTGCCTCTTTATGGGAGATAGCCAATTGATAATTCTTATAATGGGTCATCAATATAAGCCTGTTGGCATCAAGGCTGAACATCCACCAACACTGCTCCAGCCTTCGTCCAACTCACCTCAGCTCCCTCAAAGTCCCATCAAACCATGGGGACCAAGGGCGGAGAGTGAGTGGATGAACCCGGACAGGAGACTAGACACCAGGGAATGAAATAAACATGTACAGGGATGGCAATCAGTGGGTGGGGTGCCACTACACTAGGGTTTCAGAAAAAAAGTTATGGTGGAGGCGATTGGAAGGTGGGTGGGGGGCCACTAAACACCAGGGAATGAAAAGAAAATAATGGGAATCGGTGCGTAAGGGGGTGCCACTAGACACCAGGGAATCATATAAACGTGAATGGGGACAGTGATCAGAGGATGGGGGCTGTCATTACAACAGGGATTAAAAAAAACAAATAATGGGGAAGGCAATCGGCAGGTGGTGGAGTGCCACTAGACACCAGGGAGGACAAGCAATGGAGTTGGGAGGGCAGCAAACACCAGGGAAACAGCAGCTCACACCGTACAATGCAGCCGGCAGCAGGAGCCCAGCTGTGGCTGCCGAAGTCAAAAAAATCCCAGTGTTCTCATACAGAGAATGTGAGGGAAGCGCTCCTCTCACTAAGCTGGGCACCAGGGATTTTAGGTGCCCAGAAAAGGCATTTGTGGGCAGTAAACTACAAACAAACATTGGAATCTAGCTAAATGGGTCCTGTTTAGCTAGGTTCTGTTTGTTTTTTGAAATCAAACCATTTTCATGTATTTTCCACATTTGTTACTTCATGAAAAAAATCAACAAAATGGTGGTTCGCATGGCACCAAAAATATTTGGTGCCCTGCCAATTCAGTGGTGTGAAACCAAAAACCAGCATTTGCGGCATCAAATTTTTACTTTCGACGCAGAACGTTATCTGAAATCCCCTACTGGGCATGCACAGATTGGAAAACACTACATTTAAAAGCCTTATAACTTGGGACACCTTAAATATTTTTTCACCAGACCTGTCAAAGGCACTACCTTGGGACATGACACATGCCCCCTGCAAGTTTGGGGCAAAAATTCCTTTCCATGTAGGCAAGAGGGGAAAAAAAAAAAAAAAAACAATGTTAAGTATAGGAAAAAAGTTTGTTTTAAGAAACAAATGACACATGTGGATCTCAGAAACCACAGAAGCTGCCATCACAAAATTTTCCACACATCAAGACCTTGCCTCCTAGACAACACATACAAAATTTCAGCTCATTTCATCAAAGCGAGACAAAGATATTAATGTGCAAAATTTGAGGTTTCACATTAAACAGGCTACTCAACCCTAACTATAGGGGCACTACCACACCCCTATATCATAAAGAAACTTTGTAGTGCCAGTCTTGATCCCAGCGGGTATGCTTTGTGATCCCATGCAGCTGAGCTGAGTTTAGGGGCAAGCTCAGTGACTCAGCTGGATGGGAAAAGGATGTGGGGATGCCGCTGTTATGTACCCACCCAGCCAGGGAATGCAAGCTGCAGGGTTGTCCGCATGGGCCCAGGTACCATATAATGAAGACAACTGTCCTCATTCACTCTTTACGCATTCACTCTTTACACATTTACTCTCTGTTTTTTTAGATCTCTTTGCCTCTTTAGATCTGAAAGAACAAAGGGTGACTGCGTGAAGAGATAATGTCTAAAGAGTGAATGAAGACAGTTGTCTTCACTATATGGCAATAGTTCTCAGACTTTGACACAGTGAGCCTCTTCAAATCCATGGAAAAGATTTTGAGCCTCCTTCAAAAACTGAAATAATCTTGGGCCTCCCCAAAGAAAAACAACATACTGTACTTTGCGCAGTACACCATGAATAAATTGAAACCCCTTTGAGTACTGGCTCACATTCAGTTCTTTGTCTTATACTGACATGGAACCTTTGAAAAAGAGCTCATGTGCTTAAAGGTGCTATCTGAATAACAAATAAATAAAATAAATTTTATTCAGATTATTGTAACCCCCTCCCCTTCCATAGGCCAGCTTACGTGTTCTGCTATTTTCATTCTTGAACCATTGTTATCCCTTGCTGCAGTACCTTCATGGGTCAGACTACTTTCTCTTTTTCCTCTCAATATGAAATAACCTTCCTACTTACTTTGCCTCTTCCCCTCCTTCCCTTCTCCTAAGCAACTTCTCTGGAAATTCTTTGATCCTTTCTGCTGTTGCTCTTAGCACTTCTATGCTCAACCCTAGTATTTGGGCTGTTCTGCCATCAGTCTACAAATTGATCAATTACCACCACTCATTATTAGTTTATTGTTCATATTTGTTTACACTGTTGTTCATTGTGTATTTCTTGATTATTTTGCAGTTACCTTTTGAAATGTATTCACTCCCTACCCTTCCCCAGGTACACCTGAAATGAGCCTTGGCTCATTCACCTTCCCTTGTCACCTATTGGTAAATAAATACATAACATTCACCTACTACTATTCTCTTTCAGTTTGCTTCATCTCTACACACAAAATATATAAAACTCAAAATTTAAATACAGTACTTTTTCAGACTTGCTTGAGCCTCCCCTGGAACAGGTTGGGGCCTCCCCAGGGAGGCTGGCCTCACCATTTGAGAACCCCTGCTATATGGTATCCAGGCCCTTGTGGACAACCCTACAGCTTGCATTTCCTGGCTGGAGGGAGGAATGTGCCAGGTCTTGCACTTCTGTAGGTGAATGGAAAAATAAGTAATGCTGCACAGCTTTCATTTAAAATACGTTCTTAAGTCATAATGTGCCGCTCCTGACGCAGTAAAGTTATTGACTTTGGTAGTGCATATACAGTGAAGCGCGCGTGGGCACTGCTATGCCAATGCACTCTTCACTCTGTATGCGCTACCAAAGCTGCCTACTTGCTTGCATTTATTGAGTCAGTGATGGCAGCTCGTTATGTTAAAATGCAGGCTATGCAGCATTACTTAGTTTTGTTGTAGATTAAAAAAAACATATTCTGGTGTTACTGTGAATTCTTTTACAGCCGTCACAGCAACACATTTAAAGCCAACCCAACCCATCCACTGTGTCAAGTTACTCAAAATAAAGAAAATGAAAGTGCACACGAAAATGAAAGTGCAGAAGAGCAAGGGAAAATGGCAGGATCAACCAGAAAAGTTTTTCCTACCTAGCAAGATCAACCAGACATGTTCAATTCAAAAGTCTTTCCTAACTAGCAAGATCAACCAAATCTGTTCAATTAAAACTGTAAATACCCTCAATCAAAATTAGTTTTTTTTTTGTTTTGTTTTTTTATATATCTGTGGAGGACAGGCACTACCTTTCAGCCTCGCTCCCCCAAAAAGTTGTCATTTTATAAGACAGATGATCCACTACAGGGTGTGCGGTCATGCTCTGATATATATATATATATATATATATGGGATATACAATGGTGAGCTGTCAGATAAATAATTTATCTATACAAGTGCTGTTTGACCTCAGGTAACCTCATGAGTGGCGCAAGCCACGAGTGAGGTGTCAGAGGTCAAATAGCACAAGTGTAGATAAATCATTTATCTGAAAGCTCACCATGGTGTATTTCATTTATGCAATAGGGATGCTTTCTATCACTGCAGGAACATTTGGTTTGGACTGTTTAGCTTTTTTTTAAATGATAATTTCCGGGAGTTTTTCTTAACTTTCCTAGAGTATGTCCACCTAGCATAGTGATTGCTATTAAATGAAACATCACTCATTTTGTAGAAAACTTTGTGCTGAACAAATGTCATGCTCACAGTACCTTGCTACCTTTTTCATTTTAAAGTTTTTCACATTTGTTTGTTAAAAAAGGGAAAAGAAAATAGAATTTTATACTGTTTTTTTGCTAATTATAAAACAAACTAAAAGTTATCCATAAATGAAACACCACTCATTTTGTAGATATTTTTGTGCTGAACATTTGTTGTTCTCACAGTATCATGCTGTCATTTTTTGTTTTAAAGTTATTCACATTTGTCAAAAAAGTGAACAAAAAATTAAATTTTCTTCTGCTTTTTTGCTAATTGTAAAACTCTATAAGGTATCTATACATGAAACACCACTCATTTTGTAGATAATTCTGTGCTGAACAATTTTCGTGCTCACAGTACCATGCTATCTTTTTTCGTTTTAAAGTTATTCCCATTTGAATATGGTTAGTACTGCTTCTGAGGCTGAACATTCTAAATGAATTCTAAAGAGATTTGTGACATAGTAACTGTGTGTATAAATGGTCACTGTATGTATAAATTTATTTATACATACGGTGACTCACACAAATGCATTTATCACACTGAATATGTCTACCCCATTGCATAAATATATATATGCATGTGTATATGTGTGTGTATATATATATATATATATATATATATATATATATATATATATGATAACATGATATATGTGATATGGCAAATATTGTCACTACTTGCAGAGTGATCTCTGAATATTGTCACGCCTGCAGAGTGGAGATATCCAAGCTCATGATGCAGGAGTGACAATATTTGCCATAGCACACGATCTCTCCATCATGTATTCGATATATACAATAGGGCCAAGAGTTTTAGAAGTTTTGTTATGCTGTCTTGTGTTCTGTTCCTGTTTATGTGTTTTCTCATTCTGTGTGTGAGCTTTTCTGAATGGGCTGGCAGTGTTATAAACTCTGGGAGACACATGAGTGTGTTTTGCAATGCTAAATAAGTTAGTTTTAGGTAGGAGTGATAAACATAATTGTGTGAGGCTGTATTGTTTAGAAGTCTGGCTGCAGTGAAGCTGAGAGCATCACAGTAATTGTAATGAGCTGAGAGGCAGAGTGTCAGAACAGCTGATACTGTTTTCAGTGGTAATTAAGTCAGCTGCAGGCAGAGTGCAGAGTGTTCTGTGAAATTGTGCTCTTTAGGATTCTGGCTGCAGTCAAGTTCAAAGTATCACAGTAATTGTAATGGGTGAGAATCAGAGTTTGAGAAACAAGTGAGAGTGTGTTTCAGTTGTAGTTGAGTTAGCTGCAGGCAGTAGTTTAGACTGTTCTATGAAGCTGTGCTGTTTAGAATTCTGGCTGCAGTCACAGTAACGAGCTGGAAGTTGGTGGGGGGGTTAGATGTGTTTTGTAATGCTCACTGAGTTAGCTGTAGGCAGCAGTGAGACCTCTGAAGTAGTTTTGCATTTGTGTCTATGGTAACAGCACAGATGTTTCTTGCATGCTGAGGGGAAAGCTGCCTAGAGTGATGACCTTTTGTGACCTGTGTGGGTAAATGGCTGATATCATCACAGTAGAGCAGAGGATAAAAATATCACACTGCAGTGGATGATACACTGTTTTATCTCACTCATTTACCACTCACCCCTATTGTGTACATGTAAATATATATATAAAATATATATATATATATGTATATATATTTATACGTATATATATATATATAGGAGTGGTCGCACCTCTACATTTAGGGTTTAGTACGGCGTTTAATGTTAAACACCAATATTTGCACTTTAATAACTTTGCAACCGTTCAACAAATTTACATGACATTTTGCATGCGTGATTTTGTGGACTAGATATCTTGATGGTCATGGTTTTGGTCTGGTTGGATATGCCAATTCTGAAATCAGGATACTGAAAAAAGTTAATTTTCAGGGTTGTTTGCTGTTTTTTTTTTGGCAGCCCCTAGTGCCCACCTGGTTTGGAATTTTGGTCTGAAATTTTCAGGGTAGAAAGAGTGTGGCCCACAATAGTGCCTTTCACTGTTTTGTGAAAAAATATTAATCTGTTAGAGTTATTAATTTTTTTTAATTTTGGTTCTGGGTCACGTGATGGCAGCCTAGGAGAGCAGAAGCAACCTCCGTCAGCTCCGTACCTTGCTCGCTAAAACCGACTAAATTGACATCTCTTCAAAACCTAACACAGAAGATTCAAGTTTAAACTACTGCAGTGAGACTACATAAAACAGTAGAAAGCACTGAATATGGAAGTTTTCATGCAAAAAGCGCCACCGCGGCATTCACTGCTGCCATCCCCTGAGAAAGACAAGACCCCGAAGTGGCCTAAAGCTCAAATACCAAAAACGCCTGCAAATTCATCACCACTAACAGAGGACAGGTTCTTGGAAATCATGAAGCCTATGCAGGAATCGATAGACAGTATAATAGAAGAACTCCACCAAATCAAAACAGCTACTGACTCCTTAAATACTCGGATGGCAGACTCGGAAGCTCGACTGGCTTCAGCAGAGAAAAAACTGGATAAGGTCGCTACTGATCACACCCTTACTAATTGAAGAATCAAAAAACTGGAAGATAACTTAACAGATCTAGAAGGGAGGAGCCGTAGAAACAACCTACTAATAATGGGCATACCAGAAAAGGAGGAAGGTGTAAATCCCATACTTTTTGTCCAGAAGTTTTGTGAGAAAATTTCAGGGCCCTCTCCTAATGGCTTGACCTACGTCGTGGAGAGGGCGCATAGGGAACTTCGACCACCTCCACCCCCTGGCTCGGAGCCCAGACCTATTATTTTTAAATTGCTTAACTTTCAAGATAAGCAACACATAGTTGCAAAGGTAAAAGCACTACAAGAAGTCCTTTGGGAAGGGAAAAAAGTCAGGGTGACCCAAGATTTGCCACATTCGGTCCGTATTAAAAGGCAAGAGCTACACCCACTCGTAACAAAGCTCATAGCTGCAGGTAAGCCCTTCCAAGTTAAATACCCGGCGATACTACAGGTAAAGCTCGGTGACCAATGGCAATCTTTTGAATCCCTGGAGCAGGCAAGGAGTGAATTGAAAACAGCGCTTCCAGATTTATTCAAATGAAATGGTGCCAATAGAGCTTTTGCATGTCGTTTAAGTCTACTTGTAGCGGCAGCTTTTCTGTGCCAATGCTACTGAAGCCACAGCTTGCTGTATAAACGGACAACTCCTAACAACTCAACTCTCATTCACTTAATGTTAAAAGAAGTCTGATCCTACCTGTAGCGGCAGATTTTTTGTGCCACGTCTTCGTATATAAATGGACAACTTCTGGAAACCTGGTTCTCACTCAAAAAGTGGATCTTTTTCTTGACCTTGAAAGCTTAACTTGAGTGGCAATTCCAGATGGCGACGTACCTTTGGATGTTCTAGTTAACTCAATGAAGGATCACGCTTACTGTTTTAATAATAAAGAGTTTTTTCCAAATAAGCTCCCTGGCACAACGATATTATAACAAGCCTTATGGATAGTGAATATTAAGTAGCAATTATCGAGGATCCACCTGCTAAACCAGGGGCAGTGTGTGATTCCCGATCCTGATATGAAACCAGATAAGAGAATAATACTATCCCAGTGACTTGGAAGCTCCATATTATAACATTCAAAGTCCACTCATCATGAAAGGAATGACGCGAACTACGATTTAAGAACCTGTCCATATAATTAAGTTCGCATGAGTTAAATGTTTGAAATTTAACTTAAATAGTGTAAAAGACGTAACGGTCATGATGGGATTTAATTTGGAATCCGCTAGTATCCTATTTACTGTGTTAGTCTTTTATCACTGGCATTTATGTAACTAAGTTTTATGGTTATCTGGCTAGCCTGCAGGCGTTTGCTTTTTTCTTTTTTTTCCTTTTTTTAACCTAGCTTACCCTCAAATGAAACTGCAAACCCCTTTTGCTACTTTTAAAAACAATCAGCCAAAGGTTTTACTGCCATCAAAAATGCCAGATAAATTTAGCGAGTTGGGGAAGGGGCTTATGGGGGGGTAATGGCCTCTAGGCTTGTTTGATGCTTTACATCACCTGACATAACTGATGGCAGTTAGTTCATTGGAACTGGGGGCAGTTTTAGGGCTTGTGTGGGATAGTGTGGGTGGGAGGTGGGAAAACATTTGGATAGGCTATCTCCTCTCTACCGATTTATACTATGTATCGACAAAAACATTAAGCACTCTCGCCAAAATTCTGATATATCCCAGTGTATTTGGAAGCCTAATATTAATGTCAAATAATGGCAGGTCCTTATACAATCCTTAGTTGGAACATAAAGGGTGCCAGGGATAGAACCAAACGGCAAGTAATATTAAGACACCTGCGATCTCTTAGAGCAGATATTATCTGCCTGCAAGAAACACATCTCAAACGGGAAGACGTTTCCTTATGGTGTAAAGGATGGGTAGGGCAGTCCTATGGCGCAGATACCTCCACAAGTAGAGGTGGTGTCACTATTCTTTTCCATAAAAATGTTCCTTTCAGACTAGAAAACAAGGTATGGGATAGCCAAGGGCGATATATAATACTACATGGTATCCTGGGTACGCATCAAATGATGATTGGGTCTATTTATGGACCAAATGGGGACTCTCCAACTTTTTTCACCAAACTAATGGGAATCGTGTCCACTTTTCCCTCTAGAACTATAGTTCTGGGAGGAGACTGGAATATCACGCCCCGATCATCATTAGACAGATCAGACCCTAAGAAAGCCGGTCTCTCTCTGGCCCAGAAAGCCTTACAAGACTTAATGAATGGACTGGGCATCCTTGACGTTTGGAGGATACTAAACCCCACTGAACAACAGTACACCTTTTTTTCTCATCCCCACCACACTTGCTCATGTATAGATTATATCTTAGCCAGTTCCCACATTATACCCGGAATTATGGAAGCCTTAATTCACCTGCGAGTAGTGTCAGATCATTCCCCAGTCTCATTAGTCTGTGTATTAGGGCCTGGGATCAAAAGAGACTTCATATGGAGAATGAACACGCAGTTACTTCAGACCCCCTATATGCAAGCCCATTTTAAAAATTTTATCATTTCTTTTTTGAACAATAATGTAGGAACTGTCTCCAAAATTGACATAGTCTGGTCAGCCCTGAAGTGTGCCTTACGTGGGGAATGCATACGCTTAGCATCAGTTAAAAAGAAAAAACATAATATGCAGACTGAGTCCCTACTGCAAGAAATAAAAGTGTTAGAATCAAATATTAATAAGCATTCCTCAGATTCTGAATGGACCAAGCTCCATATTTTACATGCCCAATTTTCGGATTTGGTGTACCAAAAAGCGGAACTATCCTTAAAACGTGTCCAAATGAAATACCTAGAATCGGGAGAATGTGCTGGCAAATTACTAGCTTACCGAATTAAACAAGTGGAGGCAGCTCGTTTTATACCTGGGCTATACTCAGGTAAAGAGGACCCTCTTGTTACAGATCCGAGAGAGATTGTGTCCAGTTTTGCAAAATATTATAAAGATCTATACCATTGTAGAAATGAAGACATCCCAAATGAACAAGTACAAGCATACTTTGACCAGTTAATGCTCCCAGTACTACCTGAGGATAAACATTCATCTCTAAGCTCCCCCATTATGGAATGGGAGGTAGTCCTAGCAATTCAGCAGCTTACAATAGATAAGTCGCCTGGACCGGATGGCCTCCCAACCAATTTGTACAAATTATACAATGCAGAACTTGCCCCCCTCTTAAACAGAGTTTTTAATTCATGGTACAAATCAGGTTTCTCGGAACACACATATCGTGAAGCCCTGATTACTATTATCCCTAAGCCAGGTCGGGACCCACATTATGTGGAAAATTACCGCCCTATCTCACTCCTTAATACCGATGTTAAAATACTAGCAAAAATACTAGCCAATCGCTTGGGACCCTTAATGGGCATACTAATTAGTAACGAACAGGCTGGTTTTATGCCAGGAAGATCCTCAAGCGATCATATGTGTCGATTACTGCATCTTATCCCCCTAGCTAGTGAGTCAGCTATACCTATGGCCCTGATAGCATTGGATGCAGAAAAGGCTTTTGACTGGGTCTCCTGGCACTTTTTGTTTACTGTACTCTCCTGGTATGGTATCCCACAAATATTTATTAATTGGGTCAGATTGCTATACTCATCCCCTACAGCCTGGATCTGGTGCAATGGTCACCTTTCAGAACCATTCCCATTGAGTTGTGGCACTAGACAAGGATACCCCCTTTCCCCGCTCCTTTTTAATTTTTATTTAGATCCTTTCATTTGTAAACTACCTACAACTCAGAGTTTGCAAGGCATTCTGGTAGGAAGCAGACAACATCTCTTGTCTGCCTACGCAGATGATCTCTTAGTACATATAATGAACCCAAGTGTAAGTGTTCCTATCCTCTTTCAAGAAATTGAATCCTTTTCTAGGATTTCCTACTAAAAGCTCAACCTGACTAAATCCACTGTTTTTCCCTTAAACCAAAAACTACTTAAAAGCGATATAGAACAGTACGGATTGCAATGGGAAAACAAAAGTATAACATATCTGGGTATTAAAATTTTTAAATCATATTCTACCACTGTTAAAGAAAATCTCACTAAGCTAATAAAAGTAATCAAAGCAGACCTGGAAAAATGGAATGCCTTGCAGATCTCACTATGGGGAAGGATCAACATCATCAAAATGAATATTCTCCCTAGAATTCTCTACCCTCTCAATATGTTAGCCCCCTACCTCCTTAAAGCATGGTTCACGAAATTAAGGAATGCAATTAATAAGTTTATTTGGAAAGGTAAGCTAGTGAGATGGGCATACCACAAGCTGACTGCATCAAAGCCTCAAGGAGGGCTTTCCCTACCATCATTTTTTAATTATTATGGTGCAGTCCATATTACAAAATTGGCTTCCTGGATGTATGACCCACATAAGGGAGAACCAGGGTCTTATACTCCAGCATGGCTAAATATTGAAGAGACCCTTGTATCTCCCACTTCATGTTCGTTACTATTGTTACTATATTCATCCTTGAAACATATTCCCAATAATCTCAAGAAATCCCCAATAGGGTGGTCACTGAGGGCTCTGAGTCAACTACAAAACCACCTGAAAATAAACTGGCATGTGGATGGAGAGCAACCACTCCTAAATAACCCTCATTTTAGGATCCAACATAAACCTATCCCAATAAATTTCTGGCCTGCACTAAAGGATGTTAGACTTAAGGATATCATAGTCAATGGTAATATGCTTTCATATACTCAATTTGTGCGGAACTTCCCTGAACTAAGTGGTCACCCCTTTAAATACTGGCAAGTTATGCATGCAATCTCTTCTTTCATGAATACAGGTCGACCCCTTGAGCCCCCTAGGACTGCCTTATCTTCCTTATTAAACATTGCTACCCACCCACATTCAATATCCGCAGTATATAAAGAACTGCAGTCCCTTGATACACGACTACCATTAGGTATAAGCCAATATTGGGTCAGGACCCTATCTCTTTTGCCTGCACCTGACTTTTGGCAACAAAACTGGAATAATCTATATAGGTTTATTAAGCAAGACCGTTTGCGGCTTATACAATTTAATGTGATGAATGACCTATATTACACCCCCCGAAAGCTTCATAAAATAGGCAAGGTACCATCCCCCTGTTGCCCCCGATGTTTCTGTAAGAACGGGGACCTTTACCACATGTTATGGGTGTGTCCCAAAGCTCAACTATTTTGAAGAGCTATACAAAACTCTTTAAGCCCAATGCTGGCTTTAAATTCATTGTTTTCCCCGGACACTTGTTTACTCAATTCTTTTCCAAAAGGAACTTTGAAACAAAAGAAATATTATATGGCCCTTATTTCCGCAGTGGCCAAACTTGTACTCATGAGGCACTGGACCCTGGATACCCTGCCTACAACACTAGAATGGCATAGAGAAATGTTACTTGCCCTACAGCTGGAAAAGCATATTGCAAGTATGAACAATCGGTTGCAAAGTTATCTTGATGAATGGGGCACCCTGGATGCATTATTAGCTACATGGAACCCTGAAAGTAGGCAATCTGATAGTCATTGACCTCCCCCCTTGTAGCATGTTCTAATCTGGAGAAAAAATACCCCTAATCACAGTAGAGGAAAATGTTTAGTGCCTGATGTTGTTTCTGATGGAGAGAGGAGAAAATGATGGGGATAGGATGTTTAGGGTTTTTTTTATATGGGGAAGAGAGTGGGGAGGGTGGTTGAGGGGAGTGGGGGGAAGGGTTGGAGATTGGGGGGGATTAGGAGAGGGCTTTTTTTTTTCTCCTTCATTTACCTTCTCGATTCTACTACTTCCTTGTTTACCTAAAGGTCAAACATGACACGTTAGCAAGACTGCAGTATATTTTTATGTTAAGATCATATTCAACTACCAGAACACATGTTTGTGGTGTTATGATATGCCTATGTAGAGATGTTTGACCCAAGACACTGTGACTAAGACAAGTGCATATACTATGTATACTATGTTAATACTTTTAGTTTTTTATTTCATTTTATTTTTCTTCTGTGCATTAATGCATCAAAAACAAATAAAGTTTTCTGAATTAAAAAAAAAATTGGTTCTGAGCATGCTCAATAAGCACTTTAAAATAGTTGTATGAAACTAAAAAAATAATCTTTTTTCATATGGAGCCAATCCATTTTCATTTATTTATTTATTTATTGAATATTGATGACCGGGTTGGCCCACTGGGCCCCAAAGGTCCCTTTTTCAGGGGTGACCCGGGGAACAGAAGCAATACAATACATACAATCAGGTGATCTAGAAGCAATACAATACATACAGTCAGGTGATACAGGGTTACGAGAAGTAGACAAGATAATGAGGATAACAGTACAGGCAATTTTTCAAATTGTAGACCATAAGTGCAACACTTGAAAGATTTAAGGCATGATTTAATGTAGGTTAAGGTGAGAAGAGAGGGAGATGGGTGTTGTGATTAGGATTGGGGGTGAGTATCCTATATCCTCACAGTGGCATGAGCTTGTCCCGAGCAAATGGGACTTAAGCCTAGTGCAAAAGACTGGTAGCAAGGGGGCTTCCTGTACTAGAGGTGGGAGTTTGCCACCATTTTGTTTCTGTTTAAAATAAAATTCAAAATCCACAAAAATGGCATCCTTCAGAGAGATCAACACATCTCTCTTGCTCATCAGGACTCTGTTAGGTGAATTCTTCACTTAACTATTGGAGAACTGAGCCCAAAATGTGGTTTTGTTTTTTTACATTTTAAATCTTTTTTCCTGACTTGCTTCCACTTTTTTTGTTTGGTCTTAGTACGATACTTTTCATATGAATGAAAATATCATACCAACATTTTTGCATGAATGAAAATATAAGAACATTTTCGTGTTATTGAAAATATCATGCAATAATTTTCGTATGAATGAAAATATACAAATTTTTGTATGAATGAAAATATCATATAAAAATGTTTGTATGAACAAAAATATCATACAATCCTTATTTTTTTAAATATCATGCAAAAATGTTTGTATGAACAAAACAAAAATATCATACAAAAATTTTCATATGAATGAAAATATCATACAATCCTTTTTTTCCTCCCTAGTATCTAGTGGTGTCCCCATCCTCTGATCATTGTCCCTGTAATTATTTAATCTTTTCCTGGTGTCTAGTGGCACCCCCCACCCTCCAATCCCTGTCCCCATAATTATTTAATCTTTTCCTGGTGTGTACACTGCCCCCAACCCTCTGTTTGCTGTCCCCGTATTGTTGAATATTTCCCTGGTGTCTAGTGGCATCCCCCATCCCTCCAATAGCCATTCGCCGTGATTTTTAAAGTTTTTCTCGTGTCTAGTGGCATCCTCTGATCCTCGTCCCCATCTCATATAAAATAAACTGTCCCTCGATGTCTTTTCTCCAATTGAAGACATGTCTTGCTTCTGGAACTGCCGACTATAATATAAGTGTAGTTTAATGCATTCCCATGGGGGTTTGAACTTTGATGCATAACTGTATCATTTTTGCATATTTTCACCCCACATTTTCAACATGGCCTTTTTGGGACCCCAAGTCATGACCAATGGCAGTGGAATTATGTAAATCAAGCCTGAAAGACAATTTTGCAGTTGCCTGGTGAAAACACCTTTTGGGCAGGATCTGAAAATGTACACCATCCTTGTTCATGAGGCAGGGTCATAAGAAGTGTATGTTAAAAAAAATTAGGGTCAAAATATGTAAAATGTCAAAGGTATGTCCATCAGTTGAAACTTTACCATGCTCGCTCATAACTTTGGTAATTTTAGGTATTTTCACCCCAAATTTTCAACAGCCATTTTTTTACACCACCTCATTAACATGACAGCTGTCATTTTTCAAATCCTGGCCAACGTGTTTTTGCACCTGTGGCACACAATGATGTTTCAATGCTGCAGAATGACATTTCAATGGGGATCTGAACATTTTCACTACCGGGTTCATAAGGTGGGGTAATAAGAAGGCTATGGTGACAATTTGGTTGCTGTTTTGCAAAAAAACTCCATAAATGCACCATTTATTTTTAAGACTACAGAAACAAAATTAGGGAAATATGGGTTTAGGGTCCCACCCCTCAAGAAAGTCAGGGGGTGCAGTCTTCCTTGGAATTGTCAACCCTAAAGCTTGCCCCATTGTATACACTCCTGAAACAAACACACCTGTGTCCATCAGATCTGAGCTTTCTTGCTACTGCAATGAGGTGAGCTTTATGGTTGAAAACCCCAAGGAAGACCGCACCACTGATTTGCTTCAGAAGTGGGGGTAGGGTCTTAGGGTTGGAAACCCTAAAACCACTTTTCCCTACTTTTGTTGCTGTAGTCTTAACCCTAAATGGTACATTAACAGAGTTTTTTCAAACAATTTCCTTACTTTTTAAGACAGTATAATCGCATCCTCAGAGAGCCCTGCAGTCCCATCCTTCCATAGATGTGGACATGTATGTTGCTGTGGAAGTGCAGTACACAAATTATCACCATCATTTTCTTATTACACCGCCTCATGAACCCAGTACTGACAATTTTTAGTTACCTGCCAAAACATTATTCCGTGCCACCGGAATGTCATTCCAAGTCACAGGTGCAAAAACACAGTTTGGCCAGGATTTAAAAATTGACAGCTGTCGCATTCATGAGGTGGTGTAAAAAAAAAATGGTAATATTGTAAATTTGGGGTAAAAATATTTAAAATTACCAAAGTTATGAGCGAGCGTAGATCATTCTCAACGCATGTGCATAATTTTGACCCCAAATGTTCAACATAGCCTTCTTAAGACCCCATCTCATGATCAAGAGCAGTGAACATTTTCAAATCCCATCCAAAAGGTAATTTTGCTAAGTGACTGCAAAATCAGCAAGATTTGGGTAATTCCTTCACCACTGTTCATGAGGTGGTGCCCAAGAAAGGCTGTGTTGAAAATCTCGTGTCAAAAAATGCAAAAATGACAGTTATACATAAAAGTTGAAACCCCATTGAAATACACTGAACTGCACCTACCTTAATTTCTCATATTGCAGTTGGTGGTTCCAGCAGCAAGACATGTCTTCGATCAGAGAGTGGATCTTGACCCTGGGACCTGTTCAAGTGAGTGAGGGTGTGTATGGGTGTGGGGTCAGGGTGGTGGGTGCTCAGTGGGAGGTCAAGGTGGGGGTGTCAGATTTGGGAGGGACCTTTTTTTTTGCTGGTTAAAAAAAAGATATTGAGGGACTGTTTTCTTTATTATAGGGTATCCCAATATGGGGAGTGTGATCGAAGGAGGGGGTGTGCCACTAGACACCAGGAAAATATAAAATTATTACAGGGACAGTGATTGGAGGGTGGGAGGTACCACTAGATACCAGAAAATATATAATAATTATGGGGATGGTGATCAGAGTGTGGAGTACCTCTAGACACGAGGGAAATATATAATCATTATCGGGACAATGATCGGAGGCTGGGGGGGCCACTAGTCACCAGGGAAATTTATAAGCATTATGGGGATGGTGATCAGAGGGTTGGGAATACCACTAGACACCAGGGAAATATATAAGTACAGGTATGGTGATCAGAGGTGTGGGGGGGTGGCACTAGATGGCACGGGGCAAAACCCTGCATACAAAAAAAGCACAGCACACAATGCCGAAAGGAGAAAAGATTGAGCAATACACTGACTGACACAAAATGTCACAGAGTGACAGTGGAGATTCTTTGTTTTGTGGGGGAGTGCATCCCCCACACCCCCCAGACTTAAAATAACTCCAAGGGGGGTGTGGACTTCGGGGATGGGGAGAAACTCTGGAGTGGGGATCATTTCTTTATTAAAAAAATTGAATTTATTTATTTTTAAAAAAATTCAAGACTAGGAGATGGGGAATTGAACCATAGCCCCCAGGTCTCTGAATCTGCCATGTGCTTGTGCCTTAGCCAATCCACCATGGGAGCAGCTCAACCAGGCACCACAACAATGGCAACTTGATCCCTTCCTCCTATCAGTGGACAGCAACGAGGTAATGATAATTTTCTAATGCTATTCTACCCATCGCAGTCATCGTTTTAGCTGTTCTCACAGCTTGGTTAATGCTGCGCTGTTCTTGCAGTGCTAATATGAACTGGTACCCCACTGGACACCACGGAAAGAAGAGAGAAATATGGGAGCAGCAACTGGAGGCGATGAGTGCCACTAGACACCAGGGAAACAATAAAACATACAGTGAGAGCAATTGAAGGGAAAGGGGCTGCCAATAGACACCAGAGAAGCATTAAAAAAATACTGGGAAAGTGATCAAAGGGTGAGGGTACTGCCTGACACCAGGGAAAAAGAGGGATTTATGGCTTGGGATCCTTTTCTGTTTGAAAAAAGCCATATGAAAAAAGCAGAAACAAGTCATGAAAAAGTATTTAAAATGTAAGAAAAAAACTCATTTAGGGATAATTTTTCCAACAGTTTAGTGCAAAATCCATCTAATGGAGTCCCAATGAGCAAGACAGATGTCTTGGTCTCTCTACAGGACATCATTTTTGTGGGCTTTGAATTGTTTTTTAATGGAAACAAAATGGTGGCAAATGAAAAAGGATTTTGTCCTCACGAAAAAGGATTGGCCTGATATGAAAAAAGGATTATGTTTTTTATTTCATACAGCTATCTTGAAGTGCTTACTGAGCATGCTTAGAACCCAAATTTTTACAAATGAATAACTCTGGAACAGATTAATACTTTTTCACCAGACTTGCAAAAGGCACTATTGTGGGCCAGGCCCTTTCCACCGTGAACATTTCAGACCAGAATTCCAAACTGTCTGGGCACTAGGGGCTGAAAAGAAAACCCAGCAAAAACCCTCAAAAAATTCACTTTTTTCGCTATACAGTTCTTGGAATCTGCACATCTGACTGGAATGAAATGTGGAACATCAAGAGCACTACCCCCACAAATCCACACATGCAAAATGTTGTGCAAATCGGTTTAATGGTTGAGAAGTTATTAAAGTGTAAAAATTGGGGGTTAAATATTAAACTGCCTACTCAACCCTAAATATAGGAGTGCAACTGCATCCTTATAATATATACAAATTAATATATATATATATATATATATGTATGCATCATGAAAAATTTGTGGTGGGATCTTCCTTGGGGATGTCAGATCTAATGCCCACCCCATTCCCTGAGCAAACAACATCACACATGATCTCTTTTCTTTACACAGGGCCCATTTTGTGTTAGTAACATGTGTTGAGACAGACTTCTCTGCCTTTTAAGAATGTATCACTATGAGGCACTGGCTTGGAACTGTACTTTGTGCTTCAGACTGGAGGCTACTGGCTGGGGAGAGGGGGGAACATTAGGGTTAACAACCTCAAGGAAGACCCCACCACTGATTTGCCAAGGCTCTGGAGACCCAAAACCTGAATGTTTTTCCTTCTGCTGTTTGAGGGGATGGGCGTGGGTAGTTAGGGTTGGAAACCCCAATGACACACTTCCTTACTTGTGTGGCATTACATTACCCTAACTGGTGCATTAACAAAGCTTTTTGTAAAAAATATTATAGGGGCATGGTAGCACCCCTATAGTTAGGGCTGAGTAGGCTGTTTAATATTAAACCCCAACTTTTGCACCTTATTAACTTTAGCATTGTTTGACAAAATAGGCCAAAATTTGGCATGCATGGTTAGGCTGCCAGAGTCTCAAGACATGAAAAGCTTCCTGGCAGCATGTTGTTCAGTTTGCAAGATGCAAAGTACCAAAAAATAGAAAAAAAAAAAAACCCGTTTGGTTTCCCTATACTTAACAGTGGGTACTTTTTTGCTCTCACCTACAGCTTAGACTGTGCAAAAATTTTTCACGAAACTTTCAGGGCTGAAAGGGCCCATGCCATGGGTGTGACTTTGGAAGATTTTGTGAAAAAATATTTTATGGTTCCAGACTTAGAACAGTTGTAGAGTTAATGTCCTGATGAGAACAATAAAAAAAAAAATTTGCCTGCTTATTTCCATGATTTACTTCCCGTGCTGAAAAAAATACCGATCAAGATGGCCGCCACTTTTCCAAAACATCAAAAATACATACAATTATATCTTAAAAAAACAATCAAACAAACAAAAAAAAAACACCTGAACTTAGCTTAATGGGACCTGTTTGGCTAGATTAGTCGTAGCTCTTGTCATTGTTACTGGTGTCATGCCAGACAGTCCCAGGGTACTTGAAACCACACTTAGACTTGTGGAGCTTCATCAGAACTCCTCTCTCAGCTGACCGTCCCTGTTGCACAAAGGAGCCCTCCACACCTCCTACTCTAAGTCCCAGCCTGGTTACCCTGTCCCGGAGCCTTTAGTCTCAGCGGACAGATGTGTGTAAATGCCTTCACCACTGTTCTGGATACTGCAGTCCACGATCCTACCCCCGCCATCATGTGTGGTCCCAGTTGAATGTTCACGGACTGTCATTTTGGAAAAATCAGTAAAATGTATAAAAAGCAAAAACAGTGTGCACAGGTGACAGAATAATTAACTTTTTTGTAATTATACTAATTCTATTTTAAACTATATTACCGCTGTGGGAAGAAAAACACCAATTCTCTAAGTAACGTGATTGACATTCGGATCATTGGAAACTCCCAATTGTATTTTTTTATCTCAGCTCAACTGTAAATGAGGGTTGGGTTCTCCCTGACACTGCTGTGAGAGGACTTTAGTATGACTGTCACTATATTCAGCATAACTGCTGACAGCAGGAACAACAAATTGATGGACTAGCCCACAGCTTTCTTCTAGTTCTGTGGACCAACTGCTATACCATGGAGAGTGGTAGAAAACTCCAGCCATGCAGATATCCTTGCCTGAGGGCTGCACACATTTCCCTCTTCTTAATTCTGCTGTTCTTTGTGTTTGTGAAATGAAGGCCCAGGACAGTGCGATGGAGGAGATCACCTCAGAGAAAGAGGCATAAGAGTCACAGACAGGACAGTGTTAATTTGCTGATTTTCATCCTACTCTTGACATTAACTATTCTGTCAATCTGGCTATTCAAACACAGAAGATCAAATTTCTTGCATGAGGCAGGGCTGGCAATGACACATGATGAGTCAGCACTGCCAATATTTATGATGCAGGATTATGTGGGTCTGTATCTGGACTAAAGGGCTGTGCGCGCGTGTGTTGCTGGTGTCATGTGCTTTTGTTTCTCCTGCTTGTGTTTTAGTAGCCACTCTGACTCATGTAAATCCTCAGTGCTATACACCCTAGCCCATCACACTTAGTTTTGAATTAATCCCATGCCCATTTACTGAATTTTGTATGTATTCTGCAGTATATTTCGTATTTCATTGAGTTGATAAGCGAGGTACCTGGGAGCTGAGGAATGCTTTTTTTAGGTCAAATCATTTTGAACATATAAGACCTACAGGTCAGTAACTAAGTGTTTTCTTAACAGTTTGATATCTATTTTTAGAATTATTGCTATATACAGTGGTAGCTGAGCAAGAGTTGACCTGTACCGCATGGTGCACGTCATTGCACGGTACTGCTATATGTGATATTCAATGGGTACCGTGCTTGTGCACCACTCGGTATACCACACTACCAGTCAACTTTTGCATGACTACCACTGCAACTCCAGATGTGCATATATGTTGTACTGGGAATTTACCTTCAAAAAAGGGTAACCTCCAAAGAGGTTACAAATAAGGGTTGCCGCTAAAATCCTAGTTTAATATTTCTGTCGATGGCATAATCGCTGTCTCTTTTAATTTTGTACTGCTATGCACAAAATGATAAGTAAAAGTGTGAAACATCACTGACACTCAGTGCTGAGTAGGAACTGATCTCTCAGCAACTTTAATGCGTGATCCATCAGGCCACTGTTCGTGAGTTGCGCATGTACAAGGCTGATGGCTGAACCAATCTCGCAAGGGAACTGATCTGGCACGACACTGGGTTGTAGTTGATATTCTCTTGTCTCGGTATTAGCCTCCTGGGGGAGCAGCACTCTGTCATATGTTGCCTGCTAGACATCATGAACTGACAAGGTGGTGGAGTGCTAAGTTTTGTGTCAGATTTAGCAAAGGAAGCAGGGCGTATGGTTTAACATGAGGTGTGCAAGGTTGTCTGCAAGGTAAGAGTAGCGAGCTATGAATGAGCTTATTACATCAAGCAGACTTCCGGGTTTGATTCTTCAACCTCCATTTCAGACAGGTAGAAGGATCAAGTCATATAATCTCTCCCATGCTCCCGGGTCACCCCTGAAAACAAGCACTTGTGCCCTAGTGGGATTTAACATGTTACCAAAGAGTTAAAAAATAATAATAAATAAAAGCCATACATTTGTAATGAATGGACGAGGTAGAACACATCTGAATTTAATTTTATTTTTTCATTTTCTAAATTCTTTTATTACCAGGTAATTTCCTATAGGCCTAACTGCCTGTTTTCAGTAGAGACCCGGCAGCACAGGAGAGATGATATGACTTGATCAGCTTCACACCCAGTATACAAATGGAGACTGTGGGAATCAAACACAGGTCTGCTGGATGTTAACAAGCTCATTTTCAGCTCGCTACTTTTACCTCTACTTTAGCATGACAGAATGACTGAAACAATACTTACATGAGAAGCTTGAAGATACTGTGAGTGCATTACAGATCTGGAACACTTCGTCTGTGTGTGTGTGTGTGTGTGTGTGTGTATGGGGGGCCTCAATCGAGATCATCTCTAATCGGAACTGGGAAATGTTGCCTACAGAGAAAAGAAAACAGTTCCCTTAATGAAGTGATGATGTGTTCTCCTCTTGTCAAGTTTGTCATTCTTCACCCTTATATCAGTTTCAGAAATCCTCTGTACCCCACCGCCCACCATCAAGTCATCCAAGTTACTCCTGTAAATGAGCTATCACAGCTCATTCACTTCTCCTATATATATATATATATATATATATATATATATATACATACATATACACACACATACATATCTACACACACAGCATCATATATCTATATATTATAGTGGTGCGGTCACGCCTACTATAGTTAGGTTCAGTTGTCACTTACATGTTAAAGTCAAAAGTTTGCGCTTAATAACTTTGGACCCATTCAACGGATTTGCCTGAAATGTGGTATGCGTGGTAGGGCATAGTAGACCTCTTGATTTGCCAAATTTCATTTCGGTCGGACTTACAGTCTTTGCATATGAAAACGCTGAAAAATGCTAGATTATCTGTTTTTGGAGGCAGCTATCGGCATTTTGGACGTGGCCCTGTGCAGCCGTTGTGTGGTGTGCTGCTCTGCAAGATGGCTCATTTGAAAGACCTTTGGTGGCCAAACATGCCGGTTTTCGTTTGGTGAAAAAATATTAAGGCATTCAAAAGTTATGCAACTTTTAAGTTCCCATTATAAGTCAATGGGAAAATTTATATGTATGTTTTGCAAACAAAGAATGGGGTTCTGGCCATCTGGTCTCACTTGGCGATCAAATAATTTGCAGCCTCGCAGTTCAAGAATCTTTGTCCCTGAGAATTTTTAAAATTCTTTGATCGTGAGGTCCACCATCTTGTTATTTAATATCCGATCAGAAAAACACAAATATCTCGGCTCAGGGGTTACTTCTGAAGTAAAACTTGGATAGGTTTTACTCAGGGGGCTCCGATCTATTGAGCCATGCCTTTGGTTTCATCCAAATCAGTCAAAAAATAGAGTTACAAGTTTTTAAAATCTTAATTTGCGGTTCACTAACTATCTTTGATCGCAAGCCTGTAAATTCTTTGATCGTGAGAGTCTTTGATCGCGATCTTGCGTCGCGACCTAAAACCACTAATATCTCGGCTCAGGGGTGGGCTAGGGACACAAATGAGGGTGGGTTTTGCTCAGGAGGCTTTGTTCTATTGAGGCATGGTGTTGGTTTGCTTCAAATCGGTGAAAAAATTGTGTTTCACTATTTTTTATTCTTTGATCATGAGCGTGCAATTTCTTTGATCGTGAGCCTGCAAATTCTTTGATCGTGAGATTTTTTCATCGCGATCGTGCATCGTGAGTGAGGGACGAGATGGCCAGATTAAAAATAAATGTTCTCAGCCCAGGGGTGCCATAGGAAGTCAAATGAGGGTGGGTTTTACTCATGGGGCTTTGTTCTGTCGAACTATGGTGGTGGTTTACCACAATTCCTTCAATTTTTTTTATTTATAACATTTTTAATTCTTTGTTCATGAGCCTGCAAATTCTTTGATCGTGAGATTCTTTGATCGCAAAATAGGGACAAGATGGCCAGATTTTTTATAATGGAATAGACACTGACATTTTATTACTCTTTGATACTGAATATCTCAGAAATGGTTTGGTCTTTTTACTTGAAATTTGGAGGGTGTTTACGGCATGTCCTGTGGATGTAAATTATAGTGTTTGCGTGTTGGAAAATTTTTTTGGGTGGAGATATGGTGTGGCGCAGTTTACGTTCTGTGGACAGTGTTTTGTTTGTGGTGGTGGCTTGAAATTGATAGGATACCTAGCCTTGTTGTTATGATGTAGTTTATAGTCCTTGTGTGTGTTAAATGTCAATAGGTTCGGAACTGTGCCACTCTGACGAATGAAAATTTCAAACTTTGACATATTATATCTCGAACAAGGTTTGGTCTTTTTACTTGAAATTTGAAGGGTGTTTACAGCATGTCCTGTGGATGTAAATGACAGTGTTTACGTGTCAGAAAAATTTTTTGAGCGGAGATATGGCGTGGCGCAGTTTACGTTCTGCGGACAGTGTTTTGCTTGTGGTGGTGGCTTGAAATTGATAGGATAGCTAGCCTTAGTATCATGGATGTAGTTTTCAGTCATTGTGTGTGTTAAATGTCAACAGGTGTGGAACTGTACCACTCTGACGAATGAAAATTTCACATTTTGACATGTTATATCTCGGACATGGTTTGGTCTTTTCACTTGAAATTTGAAGGGTGTTTATGGCATGTCCTGTGGATGTGAATTGCCATGTTTACATGTCAGACAATACATTTTTTTGGAGATATTGTGTGGCACAGTTTACGTTTTGCAGACAGTGTTTTCTATTGTTCTACTACATTAACATTTATTTGGTGGCGGGCTGTGGTGTTGTCAATGTACTTTTTAGTCATTAGGTGTGTAATGTGGCCTGACACTTACAAGTTGGTGGGAGTGCTCCCACCAACTTGTGCAACTTTCTACTTTTCTATTCTTTCTTAAAAAGTAATGAAATTCTATGCAAAAATCTTTGTTAATGCATCAGTTAGGGTTATTCTACAGCAACAAAAGCAAGGAAATTCGACATTAGGGTTCCCACCCCTTGCACCCTACCCCCACCCTGCCCCCACCAACAGGCATCAGGGTGTGCATTGGGGTCGTCGGCCCTCTCACCCCATTCTCCTACACTGCACCACCTCAGCTTGTTTACACATGGGATGGGGTGAGAGTTAAGCCTGATGACCCCAACGCACACCCGATGTCTGTTGGTGGGGGCAGGGTGGGATGCAAGGGGTGAAAACCCTTATGTCGAATTTCCTCACTTTTGTCACTGTAGAATAACCCTAACTTACGCATAAACAAAGTTTTTTGCATAGAATATATATAACAAAGAATGGAAGAATAACAGTAAAAAAGGTTCATAAATCCTCCATCCTCTCCCCCCACTCATCCATGTCAGTCATGTAAACGAGCTGTCAATGCTCATTTAGGTTGCATATTTGTTCATCAAAAAAAAGCAAAAGACGACGAAAGGAATACCATGCCTAACACTCATCCTAATCGTAATTTATCTTAACAGAACCACACCAACAAATACTTGGGTCATTGTAAAACAGAAGTAACAGTAGCAAGCTGTGAATTAGCTTGTCACATCCAGCAGACCTGGGTTTGATTCCCACAGACTCCACTTGCATACTCTGTGTAAACTTAACCAAGTCATATACTCACTCCTGTGTTTCCTGGTCACGCCTTGAAAACAGGAATTTGTGCCTATTTGGATTTAACATGTTACCAAAGAGTAAACAAAAAAAAAAATAAAAGAATCATAAATCAATAAATACTATTTTCAATTCTTCATACGTTGGAATGAATGGATGAGGCAAAACATATCTTACTTTTATTTTATTTATTCTTTTTTTTTACTTCTTTCGTTACCAGGTAATTCCCTCCAGGCACAAGAGCCTGTTTTCAGTAGAGACCTGGCAGCACGGGAAAGACATATGACGATCAGATTCACTCACAGTGGAGGCAGTGGGAATCAAACCCAGGTCTGCCAGATGTAACAAGCTCATTCGTATATTAGGCAGATTAAATTACTGACATTCAATAAATAAGTTAATCAATGCCACATACACCTATAGAAATGTTTCTCATGAATTTCTGTATCTTCATACTTGATGTCACATCCATTCCCTTGCCTTTTCCCTCCCTAACCTTCACCTCCCCTATTCTATTCTTAAAATTGTTAAAATATTGGATATTTCAATTCTTATGTCTCTGTCTGGCGCTCCATTACAAACTCTTCATGATATTGTAAAACTGACATTCACCATCACCAGCATCGCCACACCAGCTCATCAAGCACTGACTATACTGGTTCCACTGCACTGCACCTTCTCATTGGTGACCCCCCACACACACACAAACTACTGTCACTGCTAGTGTCATCTTATACAGTACAGCACCACTGTCTCTTATGCACGCACCCCCATCCCCACACTTCATCAGTGAAGTGACACTCTGAGAATGAAATGACTCCAAAACCTTTGCAAAAGTTGATGTACTCCTGGAAGAAGTTCTTTCTGCATCGATGTATACAGACTCAGGCATCAGGAGGAAGGTAACTGAACACAGAAGCACCAGGAGAGAATTAAAAAAAAAAAATTCCAGCAGAGCATCTATTTCTTCATCCATTTTTTAATTATTTTCTTTTTTTTCTTTTTTTGAATCACTGTTTTGTCTGGGGTATATCATGCGATGGGGTGAAGGGAATTAGCAATATACAGTATGGTGGTTCCAAATCATTCTAATATTTTCAGTCTTCTGCCAGATGAATTTTAATTTACAGCATATGTAGTCTCAGCTATTTTTCTGTACTCCCTTTTCTCTGTATATATCATTTTTCTTAGTAATCATCTACACTTTCCCTGCATCTCTGATGGGGATGAGACATCGAGGGTAGAGCCCCTCCACCTATGCAGGAAGTCAGGAACAGTTTTAAAGTGCCGTTGATGTGTCAGATGAAAAAACTGGGACAACCCACTGCATCCACAATGGTGGATTCACTCCCCCTTGTTCAATCCTACCCATGCTGTGGGTTAGAGAAGTGCCTTCAGAGAAACTGGACAAACTATGGCAGATCATGTAGCCATATGTTAATAAAGATGATTGTCCCTATAGCTCAACAATAGTTTTACTTCAGTATACCAACCCACTAGTTATAACTGTGATACCAGAACTCAATCATGGGTACTGATCATGTTCTCCAACCCCATCTGTTAAAGTAACAACACCAACAGCATAAACCTGCTGTTTCTTAAGTGCTGCTACATCTCAGTTACAAGGGATGTCCAACTCCCTAGTTACAGTTACGACACTGGGAGTCAATCACACTGGAACTGATGCTCCAGTGCCCCAAACCCCAAATACAGTTGTGGCAACCAGGAACATTGCTGTCCTAGATGATTGATAGCATGACCATCCTACTACCCTTTTCAGACATCCACTGGCAGAATGTCATTATCACAAACATCGATGCCATAAACAGATTCAAAACTTGTAAAAAAGATTCAAAACATGTAACTGATTTCAGGGCTAATAAAAATGGCTTCACAAAAATTAACCCCACCATTTGCCATTGTAAAACCATGAGATCATCCCCATGTTTCTCTTATTCCCACTGCACTAGTTACAATTACTATACCAGGGTAGAAACCCCATGTCTATGAAGTTCTACAATCACATATTTACAGCTGCAATGCCATGAGGCATCTCCATGTCACACAACTACCCATACTACTAAGTTACAGGTGCAATACCATGGGAAAATTGCAGTCTCAATCTAGTAAAACAAAGCCCATGGTAATGGCAACAGTCATTTGCTATAACACTGTCCATGCCTGATTCCTTTCATGGCCCCCCAAATAAAAAAATAAAAAATCTATCTAATCAATTTAGTTTTATATTTGTCTTAAGCTGACTGGGGTGCTCACCCCCAGTACTGCTTCTTTCTCCCCCTCCCCTCCAGGTTGCCTGTCCCCCCCACTCAATTCTTTTTTTGTTAAATAGTAAGTAGACCAGAGTGCCAATCCCTGATACTGCTTCTCTTGCTCCCCCTCTCCTCCAGGTCACCTCCCACCTTCCTTTATAATTTAATATATGTGTTGGCACTGGGGTACCCACCCCAGGTGCCGATGAACATCATCCAGGCACTGGGGTGCCCAATCCCCATTGTTGGCTAGGGTGCCCTTACAAATAAAGAAAACCATCTCTCGTTGATCTTTTTTTTTTTTTCAAACCTGAAAAAAATGGTCCATCGGTGATCTGACCCATCCCCACACCCCTGATCTGTTTCTGGCTCTCACTCTATGTATAGGTATATTATAGGGGACACAATAGTGCCTGTACAGTTTTGGTAGAGTAGGCTGTTTTATGTTAAACCCTAGTTTTGGCACCTTAATAATCTTGGTGGTGTTTGACACAAATAGCCCACAATTTGGCATACAAGGTCAGGCTGCTAGAGTCTCAAGACATAAAGATTTTCGTGATGGCATCTTGTTTGGTTTTTGAGTGAAGTGTCAAAAAATGAAAACAAAAAATAGAACCCCACATTTGCTTTCCCTATACTTAAAGGGGAACTGTGATCAACAGGGTTTCTTAATGTCTGAAATACCATAAGCAGCTAATTTGAGTGAGCAATTGTGTTTATCTGTGAGCCTTTGCAGTCCAGAGTTATTCATATGTATATCAGCCTGTAATTAAGGGCTGGGGCAGCCATATGTTTAGGCTCCTGACAGGAAATGTTGTCCTCGAGGATCTTGGCCCTCCATTGACTGTAGATTAAATAGGAAATTGTATGTTTTATTAAGTGTGTTTTAATATGTTATTACAACACTTTCTACATGTATAATACTTGTTTTGTATGTGCATTGAAACTAGTGAGTAATCACCTTTACATTTCAAACTGCTAGTAAAAATAATCCATCTTTAGGGTTGCTTTAACCTCTAGGTTATACTGCCAGCTGATCATCAAACACTACACATCTCAAGGCTGGCTCTGTGGTGCCAACAGGTATTAGGGCCCCATATCAGGATTTCTAAACCCTGTCTGTGTTCATGTCAGTAAGATTTCTGGGACTGACACAGCACCAACTTCTGTCTTTTTCCATTCCTTCTCTTACAGCCTTTTCTCTTACAGTTTCAGGTGTGAACTCAGGTCTACAAGATGAAAATGTGGCTATGTACCTACTGGCTTGGCATTATGGGGCCAGCCTTGAATTGTGAAGTTTTTGATTATCAGCTGGCAGTACAGCCTAGAGATTAAGGCAAAGAACTGTGAGCAAGCTTCGTTTATCCAGCAGAATGGGTTTTGATTCCATCATGCTCTACTTGTATACTGTGTAACCAGAGCATGTCACTTAACCTCCCTGTGCTCCCCAAACATATCCAGGAACAAGCTGTAGCTGGGTACCTTTCCTGGACAAAGACAGAAACAATCTGGCCATGTGTTCCGATTCTGAAAATATTATGCGCTTTCTATTCAGATTTGACTTGAAAAGAAAAAATAGGTCACCATTACTTGTTTATTAATTGCAAAAACAGATAGATGGACAACACAGTTAACATGCATAACCTGAAATGCATTAATAAAAGAGTATTTTACTTCTTTTGATGAAGTTAAAAGTATAATAGTTTCTTAATGAAATACTTTGAATGGAATGGGATTTTCTATCGTAAAGGAAAACAATCAATCTGGTTGATCCTGCCACCCATACCCATCGAGCATCTTACACTCCGCAGCTATGCCAACGGACCACAACTTTCCAGAATGCCATTCCCACTGTAATGTAAAAAAGAAAGAAAAAACCAAAAAAAGGGAGAAATAGTCTCTCTGTGTGTGTGTGTGTGTGTGTGTGTGTGTGTGTGTGCGAATGTATGTGCATATGTATCTCTGCAGAAGTGCTGCACTAACTGAACTGTGCTGAAAGGGGAAAAATTATCACCATTAATTAAAATAATATATGAGTGGGTGGGTGTAAAAAACAGAATTTTGCACACACCCTCAGTGTGGGATGCTTTTATAAACCACTTGGACTTTGCCATGGGGGTTAATGTAGAATCTCACACCTCGGGTATGTGTAAAATTTTGGTTACACACACACACACACACATATATATTATTCTATATTTTAATAATGCAGTTCAGATTATTCATTTTTTTAAACAATGTTGTCCATCCATGTGTTTTTGCAATTAATAAACAATTAAAGGTGTCCTATTTTTTTTTCCTTTTAAGTCAAATCTGGATAGAAAGAGCATAATAATTTCAGCATCATAACACATGCTCAGATTGTTTTTACTGTCTCTGCCCAGGAAAGGTGCATAGCTACAGCTTGTCCTGGGTGTGTTTTGGGAGCACAGGGAGGTTAAGTGACTTACTCTGGTCACACAATATACAAGTACAGCATGTTGGAATCAAACCCCATTCTGCTGAATGGATGAAGCTTGTTCACAGCTCTTTGCTTTAACCTCTAGGTTGCACTGCCAGCTGTTAATCAAAAACTACACATTTCAAGGCTGACCCCATGATGCCAGGCCAGTAGTTATGTAGCCACACTTGCATCTTGTAAACCTGAGTTCACACCCGGAATTGTAAGAGAAAAGGCTGTAAGAGAGGGAATGGAAAAAGACAGAAGTTGGTGTGTGGCAGCCCCAGAAATCTGCAATGACATGAACACAGCCAGGGTTTGGAAATCCTGATATGGTATGGGGTCCCCAATGCCTGTTGGCATCACAGAGCCAGCCTTGAGATGCGTAGTTTGTAATGATCAGCTGGCAGTATAGCCTAGAGGTTAAAGTAATCCTACAGATGGATTATTTTTACTAATAGTTTGAAATGTAAGAGTGATAACTTACTAGTTTCAATACACATACAGAACAATTATCATAAATGTAGAAAGCACTATAATAACACCTTAAAACACACTTAATAAAACATACAATTTCCTATTTAACCTACTGTCAATGGAGGGCCAAGATCCTCGGTTACATCATTTCCTGTCAGGAACCTAAAACATGGTGTCCCCCAGCCCTTAATTGCAGACTGATTTACACATGAATAACTCTGGACTGCAAAGACTCACAAAGAAACACAATAGCTCATTCAAATTAGCTTTTTATGGTCTTTCAGACATTAAGAAATCCTGTTGATGACAGTTCCCCCCTTTAGCAGTTATTTTATGCTCTCACCTATAGCCTAAACGGTGTCATGAAATTTTCAGGGCTGAAGGAACTCATGCTTTGGAAGGTTTCGTGAGATATTATTATTTGGTTACAGAGTTATAACAATTTTAGAGTTCATGTCATGAAGCAAACGGTAAAACAAACAAGCAAAAAAAAGATTGCAACTATTTATTTTCATCATTTACCTCTCATACTGAAAGAAATACCGATTGTGTTGGCTGCCATTTTAGTTCTCATTTTAAACTCACAAATACTGAAAATGTATAATCTCTTTAAAAAAATAAACAAATGAACCTAGCTAAATGGGACCCAGTTAGCTAGATTTTACTGTTTTTTTTATAAACTTACCAGAAATGCCTTTTCTGGGCACCTCAAAATCCAGAGTTCTCAGTTTAGCAAGAGGAACTGTTGATCTGTGTTCTCTGTATGAGAACAGCAGGACTGTCTTGAGTTCTGCAGCTGCAGCTGGAAGTCATGCTGCAGGCTGCACTGAGAACAGTGAGCTCCAATCCCCTGCGCTGAACTGCTGTTAGAAAGAGATTATACAAGGATGTCTGTCTATCTAATTTACCTACCTACCTACCTAGCTGCTACTTATTTATTTGTTAAGCAGACCAGGGTGCTCACTCCTGGTACCACTACATTCTCCACCCTCCCCTCCCCTCCAGGCCGACTGCCGCCCTTCCCAATGTTTAATTTGTGTGTTTTATAAGCGGACCAGAGTGCCCACCCTGATACCACTTGTCTTGACCCTGACTACCCTCTAGGTCACCTGCTCTTAGTCCCATTTTCTAAGTGATTGCCCACCCTTGGTACTGCCAAACAGTAACCTAACACTGAGGTGCCCAGTCTCCAGTGTCGGAACGTTGGTGTCCCCTGCAAAAAAGAAAACCATCCCTTGTTGCTTTTTTCCCCCTGCAAAACAGAAAATGGTCCCTCACCAATCTGACCCCTCACCCTGACCTCCCACTCAGTACCCACCACCCCACCATCCCACACTCCTCACACACCCTCACTCATGTGAACATGTCCCACAGCAAAAATCCACTCTCTGATAGAAGACACATCTTGCTGTTGGAACTACCGACTGCAATGTGAGAAACTAAGGTAAGTGCAGTTCAATGCATTTCAATCGGGTAAGAACTTTGATACATACCATTGTCATATTTTCATATTTTAACCCTAAATTTTCAATATGGCCTTTTTGGGACCCCACCTCATCACCAGTGGCAGTGGAATTACACAAATCAGGCTCAAAAGGCAATTTTGCAATTGCCATGTGAAATCACCCTTCAGGTGAGATTTGAAAAATGTTACCACACTTGTTCATGACGTGGGAAGGCTACATTGAAAATTTGGCGTCAAAATATGTAAAAATGACAAAGTTATGAGCATATATTAAATTTTTTTCAAGCCAGCTCATAACTTTGATCATTTTAAATATTTTGACCCCAATTTTTCAGCATATCTATATTTTCATACCACCCCATAAACGTGACCAAAATGTTATTTTGTACCAGTGGCATGGAATGACGTTTTGGTGGCGTGTAATGACTTTTTGGCAGGAATTTGAACATTTTTACCTACTGGGTTCATGAGGTGGGATAATAAGAAGGTTATGCTGAAAATTTGGTGTATGAATACGGTAAAATACCCATGTTATGAGTGAACATTTCAGTATTTCAATGTTCCCTCATAACTTTGCTGATTTTCACTATTTTGACTCCACACTTTTAACATAGCCCTTTTTCCACACCACCTCATACATGTGACACATGTCATTTTTAAAATCCTGGATGAGATGTGTTTTTGCACTTCTCGTGTGAAATGACATTTCGGCCAATATACAATAAATGGTACATGTCATGTGTATAAGGCAAAGCATAAAATGAGTATCTTGAAAATTTGAGGTTATGAAACCTTGTGTGTAGTGCCAGTCTTGACCACAGCAGGTATGCTTTGTGATCCTGTGCTACTGAGCCGAGTTCAGGGGTGAACTCAGTGACCCAACTGGATGGGGTGAGAGTGGGGGATGGTGCTGTTATGCAACACCCCCCCCCCAGCCAGGGAATAAGAATGCAGGGTTGTCCACATGGACACGGGTACCAAATAGTGAAGACAACTGTCCTGTTGGCATATGGCACTGTACCTCTCCATCCATGGGTGGCAGAGGGACCTGTACACTGGCTGACAGATGCACTCTTTGCCCTGTGCATCTGTATCTGCAGCCACATGGAAGCTCAGGGACCACAGGGCCCTGCATTTCTGCAGCTCAGCAGATAGCCCCATGAATTCTTCACATCCTTTGCTGCACAAACATGCAAGGCCTCCAAAGGCCCTGCACGTCTGTAGGTGTACTGAGTCTTCTCTTAGCACAGGACATCTGCATCTGTTCATGCAGGTCAATGAGGATACAATTCCACTATTTCAAAAAAAAAAAAAGGAAATTCTTTGCAAAAAACGTTGTTGATGCACCAGTTAGGGTAACGTAATACCACAAAAGTAAGGAAATGTGGCATTAAGGGTTCCAACCCTAATTCCCCACACCCACACACCCAAGCAGCAAAAGGAAAAACATTCGGGTTTTGGTTCTCTGGAGTCTTGGCAAATCAGTGGTAGGGTCTTCCTTAGAGTTGTCAACCCTAATGCCCACCACGCTACCTGAGCAAACAAAGTCACACATGATCTCCTTTCTTCACACAGGGCCCTGCATGAAGAAAGCTACAACAAATTGTGTTGGCAAGATGTGGCGACTTCTGTACCGTTGAAGAGTGTATCACCATAAGGCTTGCGGCTGCACCTTCTGCTTCAGACAGCAGGCTACAGGCTGGGGGGGAGGGGTGAACATTAGGGTTAACAACTGTAAAAAGACCCCACCACCAATTTGTCAAGTCTCTGGAGATCCAAAACCCTAATGTTTTTTCCTTTTACTGCTTGGGATGTGTGGGTGGGGAGTTAGGGTTCAAAACCATAACGTCACATTTCCCTACTTCAGTGACATTAAGTTACCCTAACTGGTGCATTTTTTTTTTTTTTAGCAAATAATCTATCTATCTATCTGTCTGTCTATCTACACACACTAGGCTGGATATTCAAACTGCACCATTCTGTGGCGCAAGCCCTTGCGCTGCTCAAAAAAGTTGCGCTGGGGTGTGGCCGGGGCGATATTCAACGGAGTTGCGCTATTGAGCAACTCCTTTGAATATCACCCCCTGGCCACAGCCACTGTGCATGGCGCAGTGGAACTTGTGCCACCGCAAGTGGTCAGAGTGGAGCATTCAAGATGCGGTGGTGCAAGTTCTATTGCGCCATGCGCAAATTTAGATATTCAAAAGGTGACATGCAAATGGGGCCATAATTCATGCAAGGCGCAGGGGGGGCCATTTGCATCTACTTATGGCCCCATTTGCATGCCATTAGCATGCAGAGTGCGCCCGATCCCCGGTGACACCTGCTTCCTAACCAGGTAGCAGCCGTCGGGGACCAACGCCTGCAGCCTGATCGCTGGCAACACAGTAGTAATCCCCCAACTGGCTCGATCGCGGGCAACACAGTAGTAATACCACCCCGACTGGCCCGATCACGGGCAACACAGTAAGTAATCCCCCGACTGGCCTGATGGTGGGCAACACAGTAGTAATCCCCCCAACTGGCCCGATCGTGGGTATAGCAGTAATATCACCCCACTAGCCCGATCGTTGGCATAACAGTAATAACCCCACCCCACTAGCCCGATCGTGGGCATAACAGAGTTCAACCCCCAAAGACAAATATCCCTGGTGGCCCAGTGGACGCAGAAGCCCGATCGCGGCATTAGAGTCAACCCCCAGGTCCACATACCCAGGTGATCTAGTGGCCCCCATCCCACCCACCCACGGAGCCCAACCACCCCGCTCCCCCGTCAGCGGCGGGTGGCAGCAACCCCCCGCCTGCTGCCCACCCGACTGACTGCTCGGTAGGGCTGCCGCCCATTGGTTCAGAGCAGATCCAATGGGTGTGCAGCCCTTCCGGCTCTAAAGCAGTCCAGATATGTGAATAGATGAATTCGTGTGAATTCATTCCATATCTGACTGCCTTATACAATATGGAGCTGCATGCCCTTGGCTCTTGCTCTGAACCAATGGGTGTGCAGCCCTACCAGCTGATCGGTCGGCGGGCAGCGAAGCGGCAGGCGAGTGGGTGCTGCCGCTCGCTGGCTGACAGGGAGCAGGGTGGTGGGGCTCGTGGTGGGTGGGGTGGGGGACCACTAGATCACCAGGATACGTGGACCTGGGGTTGACTCTAATGCCCGCGATCGGGCTTGCGGTCCACTGGACCACCAGGGATACTGGTCTTTGGGGGTTTGAACTCTGTTATGCCCGCTGATCGGGCTAGTGGGGGTGGGGTTACTACTGTTATGCCCAAGGCGATCGGGCCAGTCGGGGGTTACTACAGCCTGCCCACGATCGGCCAGTGGGGGGGGTTGTTCAGTACTGCCCTGCCTGCGACTGGCTACGGGGTTACTATTATGCCCATGATTGGGCTGCAGGGAGGCACAGGGAAGAAGTGGAGGGCCACCCACAGGTGGCAGCTGCTGTGTTCACGCCTGCAATGCAGCAGCTCACCTGTGGGTGGCCCTCGACTTACTCCTTTTTTTGGCTCAAAGTCATGCGCAGGCGCAGGTTGGGGTTGCGCCATACACCCCTGCACAGCCCGGCTGAATATCGGGCTGTGCAGTTTATGCATGGTTCCTCCCCCTCCGGTTGAGCATGCCTTCATTAGCATTGCGCTGTTGCTCAGCATGACTTGGGGGGCGCAACTGCCTCCTGCTGAATATCGCAGAATGGTGCAATTTCAGACTTGCACAGGCACAACCCTATTGCACATGGCACAACCCTTTTGAATATCCAGCCCACTACATATAAGTTCACTGCATGCCACACAACCCCCATCCTGCAACATTAAAAATCATTAAAGGATGAACTACCACAACATGTTTCATTTTGTAGGAGACCTCTATACTACAGAAAAGCTAGGGGGCAAAACAGTAGAATACAACAAACCCCACTGCACTATGGAAAATGCCACTACACTATAGAAGAACACTACACTACGCTATGCAATATTACACTGTGAAAAACATTAAACTAACACCAGAAAACCTGGAAATGGTTGCAAATGCTTCAAAAAATGCTCCAAAAAACCTAACTGGCTCAGCAAGGAACTGGAGTGGATGGTGAGGGAAAAAAGATTGGCCTTGATTAAGTTCAAAAAATTGGGGCATGAGGAGGATAGAGAGGTGTTCACAAAGGCATCTAGGGAGGTGACCAGGTCAGTCAGGAATGCCAAGGCAGCAAAGCAGCTGAAGTTGGCTCAGGGGATCAGAATGGGGGAAAAGGGGTTCTTTAAATACATAAGGGAGAAGAGGAGTTGTGGAGATGACATTGTTAGAATCAAGAGGGATGGGGGATGGGCGGAACAGGCAGAGGCACTCAATGAGTACTTCTGCTCGGTGTTCACAAAAGAAAGGGATGGCCCAATACCACAAGGGAAAGGGGGCAAGGGTGAAGGGGGGGGCAAAGATAACAGATGGGGTCATCCAAGAGGACAGAGTTCTGAAGGGCCTTAAGGCCTTGCTGGTGGACAAGGCACGAGGACCACACGTTGTACACTCAAGGATCCTGAAGGAACTGGCGGAGGTGTTGGCAGGTCCTCTGATGGACCTCTTCAACACCTCCTTGGAGACAGAGAAGGTATCCAGGGACTGGAGGATGGCTCACATGGTGCCCCATCACAAGAGTGGACCCAAGGACCAACCAGGCAACTACAGATGGGTAAACTTAACTTCCATAGTGGGGAAGTTGATGGAGACCATTCTAAAGGAGGGGTTGATAACCTTTTCTCGATAGTAACATGGAAACACTTTGACGGCAGATAAGGACCACTTGGCTCACCTAGTCTGCCCATTCCCCTACCTACAGGATAAGCTGCAGATCCTAGTTAATCAACAGTCTATTTCTTCCTACCCGCACAAGAATAACCTTATGTCTGTCCCATGCATTCTTGAATTCTCCCAGTTTTAAACCCCACAACCTCCTCAGAAAGGCGGTTCCATGCACCCACCACCCTCTCTGTGAAAAATACTTCCTCACATTGCCCCTGAGCCATCCCCCCATTATCTTCAAATGGTGTCCCCTTGTTCTTGCACATCTCTTTTTCTGAAAGATGCTACCCTCTTGGACTTAGTTGATTCCACTGAGGTACTTCAAAGTTTCAATCATGTCCCCCCTCTCCCTCCTTTCCTCAAGGGTATACATATTAAGCTCCTTTAGTCTCTCCTCGTATGGCTTCTCTTGCAGACCCTGCACCATTTTAGTTGCCCTCCTCTGGACTGCCTCCATCCTGTCTTTGTCCCTGCGGAGATGGGGTCTCCAGAACTGGATGCAGTACTCTGGATGGGGTCTCACCAACTGTCTTTACAGTGGGATAACAACTTCCTGTTTTCTGCTGGTGATGTCTCTCCCTATACATCCCAGTATCCCCCCCAGACCTCCCTACTGCCTTCTCACATTACTTGCTAATCTTAAGGTCATCTGATACGATTACCCCCAGGTCCCTTTCCATTTTTGTTGTTGTTACTACCTTCTCTCCCCCTCCCCCAATTGTGCACGCTGGGCTTTTGTTTCTCAGGTGCATTATTTTGCACTTCTTTGCATTGAATCCAAGCTGCCATACTTCTGACCATTCCTCAACCTTGCCAAGTCCCTTCTCATCCTTTTTCACCCCCACTTGTGTATCAACCCTGTTGCAGATCTTTGTGTCATTTGCAAAGAAGCATACTTTTCCTTACATTCCCTCTGTAATGTCACTTATAAAGACATTAAAAAGGACTGGACCCAGTACTGAACCCTGTGGTACCCCACTAGTAACCCCCCCGTCTTCAGAGTGGACTCTGTTTACTATTACCTTCTGTGTCCTACTGTCCAGCCAATGTTTTACCCAGGCTACCACCCTGGGACCCACTCCCAGGCTGGCAAATTTGGTTATTAATCTTTTGTGTGGAACTGTGTCAAATGCTTTGCTAAAGTCTAGGTAGGACATGTCCACAGCCCCTCCCTGGTCTACTACTTTGGTCACCCAGTCAAAATCAATTAGATTCATCTGACATGACCTTCCCACTGTGAACCCACGCTGCCTTGGGTCCTGTGCCCCACTGGCCTCTATGTACTCAACAATTCTTTCCTTCAGAAGTGATTCCATCATTTTCCCTACCACAGAGGTCAAACTGACAGGTATGTAGTTTCCTGCCTCTGTCTTGCTCCCACTTTTGTGAAGGGGGATCACATCCACTCTCCTCTAGTCCTCAGGTACCACACCATCCTCCCATGATTTGTTAAAAAGAGTAGTCAGTGGTGTCACTAGTTCTCCCCTTAATTCTTTTAGAATTCTGGGGTGAATCCCATCAGGCCCAGCTGCTTTGTCCACCTTAAGTTTTAAGAGTTCTTTCAGAACCCTTTTTTCTGTGAAAGGACTGTGATCGACCCCCTATACAGAGTGCTTCTGTTAATTGGATTAGGTACCTCCCCCTCCTCCTTTTTCATGAATACTGAGAAGTATTTGTTCAGTATCCCTGCTTTTTCACTGTCCCTCTCTGCCCACCCACCACCCATTCCATTCAGCCTCACTATCCCTCCCTTTGTCTTTCTACACTCCCTAATGTACCTATAAAAGGTTTAATTCCCCTTATTAACTGAGTTGGATAGCTTTTCCTCAGTTTGGGCCTTTGCTATTCTGACTGCCTTCCCTGCTTCCTTCTGCCTTAACTGGTACACTTCTCTGTCCTGCTCCTTCTATGTTTCCTTATACTTCCTAAATGCTATCTTTTTCTCCCTAACCTTCCCCGTCACCTCTTTTGAGAACCATAGTGGCTTTTTCTTTCATTTTGATTTGTTTATTTGTCAGACAGCGGCTTGTTGCTCTGTGATGGCAGATCCCGATGTTTCCCATTGTTGCTCCACCCTCCTTCTTGCCTGTTTGCTAGTGCTTTTCTAAGGCACTCTCCCATTTTGACAAAGTCAGCCCTCCTGAAGTCCAGTACCCTCACTTTTGTATGGCTTGACTCTGCAGCTGAGTTTATTGTGAACCACACAGTTTGGTGGTCACTTGTTCCCAGATGGCTACCCACTTCTAGATCTGAGTAATGGTCTACGGGATGAGAGACAGCATGGGTTTGTCTCAGGAAGATTGTGCCAAACTAACCTGATCGATTTCTTTGATAGGGTCACTAGGACGGTTGACGTAGCCCATGCTGTGGATGTCCTGTACCTGGACTTCAGCAAGGCTTTCTTCTTGGTGCCCCATGGGAGGTTAATGAGAAAGCTGAGGGACACGAGGGGGAGGCAGAAACTGGTGGGGTTGGTTGAGAGCAGGTTGCAGGGTGGACAACAGAGGGTGGTTGTAGGGGGGAGACATCCAAGCCAAGGCCAGTATAGAAACATAGAAGTTGACAGCAGATAAGGACCGCAAGGCCCATCCAATCTGCCCATATTTTTCTTATGAATGTGCCATAGGCCTGTACTCTGTCGATGGCCTATCTATTCATACTCATCTGTATTGCTCCCTCATGCCTATCCCATGCCTGTTTGAAGCCCTTCACTTTATTCATATCTACCACTTCCTGAGGTAGGCCATTGCATGCATCCACCACCCTTTCTGTGAAAAAGAACTTCCTCACATTACCCCTTAATCGGCCTCCATCTAATCTCATGCTGTGTCCTCTTGTCCTGCTTTTTTCTTACACTGAAACATGTTAGAATTTTTCACCATGTTAATACGTTTAAGATGTTTGAATGTTTCGATCATATCACCTCTCTCTCCCTCCTTTGCTCTAGGATATACATATTGAGCTCCGTTAATCTGTCCTCATATGTTTTCTGATGCAATCCCTGCACCATTTTGGTTGCCCTTCTCTGAACTGCCTCCATTTTGTTAATGTCCTTGTGCAGGTGCGGCCTCCAGTACTACACGCAGTACTCCAGATGGGGCCTAATAATGTCTTATAAAGAGGGATTATTACCTCTCTCTTATGACTTGTGATACCCTTACTAATACACCCCAACATCCCTCTAGCCTTACCTACTGCTTTAGTGGTCTGCTTGGATGATTTCAGGTCATCTGTGATGATGATGATGCCCAAGTCTCTTTCTTCCCTTGTAAAAGCCAGCAACTCCACTCCCAACCTATAGGTAGCTTCAGGTTTTCTCTTCCCTATGTGCATTGTCTTGCACTTCTTTGCATTAAACCGCATTTGCCACTCTTCTGATCATTTTGCCAGTTTATCCAGATCTCTTCTCATTCTGCCCACCCCATCTGGATCATCTACTTTGTTTCAGATCTTGGTCTCATCTGCAAACAGACAAACCTTACGCTCCAGTCCATCTGCAATGTCACTGATGTAAATACTGAAGAGGATTGGCCCCAGGACTGATCTCCAAGGTACCCCACTTGTGACTTGCATCTCTTCTGACTATATACTGTTTACCACCACTCTGTTTTCTGCCCGCCAACCAGTTTGCCACCCAGTTGACCAACTTCTGACCCACCCCGAGCCTACTCAGCTTATTAATCAATCTTCTATGTGGAACAGTACTGAAAGCTTTGCTGAAGTCAAGGTAGGTGACATCAACTGTTCCCCCTTGGTCCACCACTCTGGTTACCCAGTCAAAGAAATGTATGAGATTAGTTTGACAGGACCTTCCTGTGGTAAACCCATGCTGTCTTGGATCCTGTGCTCCTATGAATTCCAGGTGTTGCACTATCCTTTCCTTAAGAAGTGCCTCCATAATCTTGCCCACTACTGAGGTAATACTGACTGGTCTGTAGTTCCCTGCTACCACTCTTGTGGAGCAGGATCACATGAACCCTTCTCCAGTCTTCTGGGACCTCTCCTGTGCTCAGAGACTCACTAAACAGTTCTGATAATGGCTCTGCTAGTTCTACCCTTAGCTCCTTTAGTACCCTGGGATGTATGCCATCAGGTCCCATTCCCTTGTCCACCCTGAGCTTAGCGAGCTCTTGTAACAAGTGGGGTACTGCAGGGTTCAGTGCTGGGCCCTGTTTTGTTGAATGTCTTCATTGGAGACATTGCAGAGGGGGTCAGGAGTAAGATCAGCCTGTTTGCAGATGACAGTAAGATCTGTGCAAAAGTGGACAATGAGGAAGGGAGGCAGGCACTCGGAGAGGATCTAGCTAAACTTAAACACTGGTCTAGGAAGTGGCAGTTGGAGTTTAATGCTAAGAAGTGCAAGGTCATGCACCTCGGAGCAAGAAATCCCAGGACCAGCTACTGGCTGGGTGGAGTGCAGGTAACAGCTTCAGAGGAGGAAAGGGACCTCGGGGTAATAGTCAGAGGGGATATGAAGGTATCAGCACAGTGTGGGAGGGCAGCAGCAAAGGCAAATAGGATGCTGGGGTGCATTGCCAGAGGGATCACCTCTAGAAAGGAGGAGGTCATCCTGCCCTTGTATAGATCACTGGTGAAGCAACACTTGGAGTACTGTGTGCAGTAATAGTGCCCACACCTCAAAAAGGATGTGAGATTACTGGAGGGGGTGCAGCACTGGGCTAAGAAAATGATCATGGGACTAGGATAGTTGCTGTTTGAAGAAAGATTGAGGGAGCTCACATGTATTCACTGGAAGAGAGAAGGGAACGAGGGTACATGATAGAGACCTTTAAGTACTTGAAAGGCATAAACAAAGTCAGAGAGGGAGGATTGTTCTGCTTAAGGGGGGGAGGGTCACTAGGGGGCACAGTCTGACGTTGGAAGGTGGAAGGTTCAGGAGGGAGATGAGGAGGCACTACTTTACAGAGAGAGTGGTGGCAATATGGCACTCACTGCCGGAGGATTTAATCGAACTGAGGACAGTGGATAGCTTTAAGCAAGGTTGGGACAGAATCAAGGGCAGGATTAGTACAAATAAGAACACAAACGGGGGAAAAGACCAGGAAAAGGGAGGGGTTTGGGTGCGGCTGGGGAAGCTGTAATAATATGAAACTAAGAGCTGCACAATTGGGCAGACTTGATAGACCTGTGGGCTTTTCTCTGTCAGTAATTTTGTATGTTCGTACGTAAAAATGATCTACCTCATGTAAAATAGAACACATCTTATGGCAAAGTCCCATATATGGTACTCATGAAAAAGTACCATATCAGGGCCTAATGAGCTCACAAAAGCTGATCTTGTCAGCCACATAAATACATATATTATAGGGGCACGGTAGTGCCCCTATAGTTACGGTTGAGTAGAGTGTTTAATATTAAACCTCTAACTTTATACTTGAATAGCTTGGCCCCTGTTCAACAGAACTAAACAATATTTTGCATGCAGTGTCAGGGGTGGGTGGGTCAAAGTCTCTTGACTGGGCAAGTTTCATGATGGTCAGATGTCCAGATTCCATGATCCAGAAAGTGCAAAAAGTGGAAAAATCATGGGTTTTGGCCCTTTTTTTTTTGTCATATTAAAAAAAAGTTGAAATCCCATAAAAATGATGCACTGAAGAAAAACAAGCACATGAATCTAGCTTGATTCTGCAGTTTGTTTTTTTGAAAAAAGACCCCGAAATACGGTGTTGGAACATCATTAAAATCCTAGGTGGAAGGCTTAGCAAGTCTTCTTTTGTGAGCTGAATTTCTTCTTTTTTAAATCTCATATAACATAGAAACATAGACTTCGACAGCAGATATGGATCACTTGGCCCACCTAGTCTGCCCATTTCCCTACCTATTGGATAAGCTGCAGATTCTAGTTAACCAACAGCCTACTTCCTCCTACCCCCCCACTATAACTGCCTTATGTCTGTCCCATGCATGTTTGAATTCCCCCACTGTTTTAGACCCCACAACCTCCCCAGGAAGGCAGTCCCATGTGTCCACCACTCTAGCCATGAAAAAATGTTTTCTCACGTTGCCCCTGAGCCGTCCCCCCTCTATGTTGGAATTGTGCCCCCTTGTTCTTGCACATCTCTTTTTCTGAAAGATGCTACCCTCCTGGACTTTGTTGATTCCCTTGAGGTACTTAAAAGTTTCTATCATGTCCCCCCGCCCCTCCTTTCATCAAGAGTATACATATTAAGTTCTCTCCATCTTTCTTCATACGGTTTTTGATGCAGACCCTGCACCATTTTAGTTGACTTCCTCTGGACTACCTCCATCCTATATCCTTGTGGAGATGGGGTCTTGAGGGTGGGCACCTCGGTTTGCTTAAGAATTATTAAATAGATAGGGAGGGAAGTAGATAGATAGATAGATAGATAGATAGAGAGACAATTCAGGGGATCGACAGCTAACTACTCCAACTGAAGCTGGCAGCACGGCTCCAGCTGCGGCATAAAGTCCAGACTATTAGCTCACGAAAGAGGAATCTTGGCTCATGAAAGTAGAGGGTGGCACTTAGCTTTTTCCATATTTCTTCCATGACCTGAATTTCTTTCATGAGTCACACAAGACGACTGTAGGTTCGAAAAGGAGGAATCTCAGCTCATGAAAGAAGAGGGTAGGACTTAATTTTTCACAGTTCTTTCATGAGCCAAACTTCTTGTTTCATGAGTCTCACAAAAAAGGAATGTCGCCTCATGAAAGAAGGTGGGACTTAGCTTTTTTTCACAGTGCTTTCTTCAGGTCATACTAGAGAGCCACTGTTCTTATGTGAGATCTTACAAAAGAACTGTAAGAAAAAAACTAAGTATGTGAGTGGGACTTTCTTGCACTGTGAAGCTGCAGCTGGAGTTATGCTAATGGCTTCAGATGAAGCAGTGAGTTGGCAGGCTTAGAGGGCTTATATGAAAGAACAATATGCAAGATCTTGTTCTAAGAACAGCAGGACTTTATGCTGCCAGCTTCAGTTGGAGTAGTTAGCTGTCGATCCCCTGAGCTGTCTCCATCTATCTCCCTCCTTCCCTATTTAATAATTCTTAAGCAAACCAAGGTGCCCACCCTCAAGACTGCTTCTTTCTCTCTGTACCCTCCTTATTTATTTTATATTTTTTATTGAAATATTCTAGTTCAGGAGCCATGTGCATTTATCTATGTTTCTAGGTCTGATGACTGTTTCTTATGTAAAAAAAAGGGTGTAGAATCCAGTTTTACAACTCTTATTCACCCACAGTTTAATGTTTTCTTGGAAAATGCACTTCTTCAATGAAAAATGAACTGTTGGTGAAAATTTTGTATCTTTTAACTAATGGTTCCTTCTTTAATTTTAATTCTATAAGCTTTTACTGAAATACTACAGACACTGTAACAAACAGCAACATATATATATATATATATATATATATATATATATATCAAAGGCTTAATATTAATGTTATTTTATTCTATACTTAACTTGAAACAATCAACTTTTAATGAAGTTTTATGAACCTAAGTACTTCAAATCAGTATTTTTGTTCACTGTCTTCATTATCTGTCATGATAAGCAAATCTGTCTCGATATTGACATCACAGTCACTGTTGTCATCTTCTTGATTTGGATTGTTGTCATGTTCTTTCAATTGTTCACTTAAAGCTGGTGGTACAACTTCACATGTGAACCACTTTGGCTTGTATTTGCTATCCTCATAGGTCCAGCCATTGTCATCTGGCTTCAGTAGTGTCATTTCTGATTTGTCTGCATTTTTCCATAACAATGAAATGTAATTTGCATGTCAGATGTGTTGTGTCAGAGATTATTTGCATGGTGACAGCGAGCTTGCGTCTGCTCCTTTGATCTTTTCTAAGGGTGCGTATTTGTCACTCAGTCGATACTTGACGTTGAACACACTGTAGCGGGCTGTGTTGACATTCTTTACCTTCTGTCCATACAAGGTACACATAAAGCTCTCAATTGTATCCTCAGTTTCTTTAGACAGGCGTGGACATCCCAGTTTTCCAAATGCTTGTGTGTACTCTGTATTCTTTTCCATAATTGTTAGAGGTCGCACCTTCCCCTTTCCTTTGAACACTGGTGAATAGTTGCACCCTGTCAGTGCATGGAGACCTGGTAGAGCAGCACACACAGGTCTGCCTAACTCTGCTGACAAGCAGGATACATCTTTGAATTTTCTTGTGTCATTCTCTGAATGGCCAACATCCATGTGCAGTTTGAGATTATTGTTTAGACTTGCATGATATGACAGAATGACCAGAATATCAGTATCATCTGCCCTGACCACTACATGCAAATCTTTACCTTCATTTTGACTGCAAATGTAGTATATGTGTTGCATGATTCTTGTATCTGCTTCTATGCATTTGCTTTTTAGGTCCTTGAACTCCAGTCTGAGCATATGACCAGCTTCCACTTTGTATGAGTAACAAGTTTCTCCTACTGCATTTTTATCACCTAGAACTTAACAGTACACATTAGAATTCCAAGCTGTAGCTAGGAAACCTAGGAGTGCCATCTTGAATGCAGATGAAGACAGGGATCCAGCAAAGTCTCTTGGTCAGCTTTCATCAGGACCAGTTATGAGATAGAAGAGTGGAGCGATGCTATGCTTTCCTCTCTTCTCTTGTTCAAGACCTTTGATCGATGGTGAGTTGTAACAGTCACTGACAAAGGTGGACTTCATTTGCGGAAGTACAGCAAATAAGAGACAGGATGGTTTTTGCCACACCGTGGAATGTTGGTGGCAGGTTTTTAAGACTTCTGATCGAGAACATGGTATCAACCACAGTGGCATTCACAGCATTGGAGTGGCTACTTTGGACTCTGGTCTCAAGTTTCTTCAGCAGTGTTGACTTTATTGTTGTGTCATAAGTAATAGGAATATAGTCCTCCTGGCATTCATCCATAACCTTGATAGCAATATTCATGGTGTTCTCCACTACATCAAATCTTGTAGGAGGCTTTCCTATGGGGCCCATGTATGATATGATCTGCTGTGACAGGTCATCTACAGAAACAAGGGCATTCCATCCATGCCACATTGGAGTTGCATCTAGACTTCCACAAGATATCATCCAGGCAACATCCATTCTCTTAGCTTGCACAAGGTTTTTTTGGTTCAGAGGTTTCTGTCACCTTAAATTGATAATGTCTTATTTTTGGTTTTCCAGATGTATATGGTCGAATGTCTTTCTCACCAATATCTAGAGCTCTTTTCCTCCAAGATGTTTGAATGTGCGTGGGTACAGTGTCTTGTTTCTGTTGTGCCAATGGCTGCAATATCTACTTCTTTATACTTGGCAAATAATCTTCATCACAATCTTCAGCCTTTTTCTTTGATGTTGTGCGTCGTTTGCTCTTTGATGTTAAAGAAGGCCCTGCCTGGTCGTGGGCATTAACTTCTGATCTTTGCTTATCTGTGTTTGTTTCTATTGTGTTTCATTTCTTGCTGGTGCTTGGTCATCCATGTGTGTTCTTGTCATAGTTTCTTCAGACCTTTCTTTGGGTACTGCTTCCTCCTCAATGCTGGACGGTATGTTTTGGTATGCTATACCCACAGTGTCATTCAAAGTGTCATGACCGTCAAGTGTCTCGGTTATCTCATCATAATTGTCAAAAGCCAAAACAGTGGCTAAACCTGGCTGTATGAGCAATCCATTTGGTGTAGCCATATTCTTCTCCATTATATTGGTTGCGACTGCAGTTTCGAGTTCCTCCACAACAAGGTAGCTGACACAGTGACCAAACCTGTTCAAAATAGTTAAAACTTTCTTATTGCCTATCATGGATTTAATACCCATGCCCAGCAAGAGGTGTTTTTGTGGTTTGATTATTCCCCCTTGACACTGCAAACACTGTGTCATCTGCAATAGATTGAACTACCATCTCCTGTCATTCACTGCCCACTTCTGATGAACCCGTGAGTACAGTACGTAGGAATGTCTGAAGAATGGGTGGCAGTTTTACATTTTCTTCTATTAAGTCTTCAACTTTAGCTTTGGTTTTATTATGAGGCTGTACCATTAGGAGTTCCAACAATGGTTCTCTTATGTGTTGAGCTGATTGTGCTTCCCTCCAGTCAGCCTGTTTCTTAGCAGACCTGATGACTGTACCTGCTTTTCTACTTTTATCATCAAATATAATACCAACTTTGAAGTGATCCGCCAGTTCTGACTGCAAGATCTGTGGGTTGTAATTTTGTTTCACACCCACTACACTCCATAAGAATATCCATGTACCTTTTGTGTAGAGATAGCAATGATTCTTCTTGCATTTCATTGACAATGATGCACTGCACATACTTAAGTTAGGAAAAGGCAACCTGGTGACTGTCCCTCAACTGACTATATTCACATTTTGTATCTGTGCCCCTTATTCATTCTGCTTTTACATACTTGTTCTTATAGCTGTTGTGGTACTTCACTTCTTTGGCTAAGAGATCAATACTGCCATCATCATATCTATTTGTCGCTCATCCATTTCTTTTGCTGTGTTTTGCATGCTGTCTGCTGTCCCATAAGTTACTCATGTTGTAGGACACTGAAAAGTCTCCATTGACCCCTTAGAATTCCTTTTCTTGTATGATTTGCAAAATATACATTCATTTGGGAATATGCCTGATGTAGATGCTGCAGATTCAGATAGAGCACTATGAACTCGGGAGTGAAGCAATTTTGATGGCTAACTCTTCACGATGTTTTTTTTTTTTTAAGTTTCATCAGCTGCAAGTTTACCAGAATGCTTATATTCAGTGAAGTTCTTGTAGCAGACATAATGATACATATGGCTGCTGGAGTAATGTTCAGACAATGCAAGACACACCATGTTGTACTTTGACAGTGTTTGACTAGAACACCCTTCCTTTGCATCAACTACTTTCTTCCAATGAGCATCATCAATAGGTAGCGGGTCTCCATGGTCTGTGCTAACTCCTGGATCAGTGTGTAGGATGCATCAGCTCTGCAGTTTGTGAGAAGTCTTGCTAGCTATCTCTGAAACATTAAATAAATTACATTAATAACTAAGTAAACTGAGTCTATTACATAAATGTAAAACTTTTAGTTACTCTTAAGAAAGTGCATTTTCCAAGAAAACGTACACCTATGGATGAATAAAAGTTGTAAATCTGAATTCTACACACTTTTTTTTACATGAGAAACAGTCTTCAAACTTTTCGGACCCAGACACATAGAGAAATGCACCTGGCTTCTGCCCTATTCTGTATAAGTGGATCATGGTGCCCACCCCCGGTACCACTTCTCTTGTCTCCTTCTCCCCTCCAGGTTGCCCACCCCTTACCATGATATACATTGCAGCACCAGGGTGCCCACCCCTGTGCCACCAAAGATCATTCTGCCACTGGGGTGCCCAATCCCAAGTGTCAGCTTGGGTCCCCCTAAAATAAAGTAACACATTTCTTGTAGAACTATATTTTGATTTTCAGTTTACCTGAAAAAAGATAACAGCCATCTGTGATCTGACACCCCCAAACTCCCACCCACCCCACTCTGTACTCACAACCCCACACACCCTCACTCACCTGAACATATCCAATGATATAGATCCATTCTCCGATTGAAGACATGTCTTGTTGCTAGAACCATCTGCCATATGAGAAATTTTAAAGTAAGTCTGTTTCAATGTGTTTCAGTGGGGTTTGAACTTTTATTTATAATTTTGTCATTTTTAAAAAAATATATATTTTTACACCACAATTTCAACATGGCTTTTTGGGACCCCACTTCATGAACAAGAGCAGTGAAACTATTCAAATCTGTCCCAAAAGAGGATTTCACAGTCACTACATCTGTAGCCACATGGACGTGCAGGGCTCTATGGACCCTGCACTTCTGCAGCCAGGCAGATCTGTTCATGCAGGTTCCAAAATGATCTGGGAGAATGAGCATACAATTTCACTATCTAAAAGGCAAAGAAAATTCATTGCACAAAACTGTGTGAATACACCAGTTAGGGTTCAACTTAAAGTAACAAAAGTAGGGATATGTGGTGTTAGGGTTTCTAACCCTAACTCTCCATCCACCCAAGCAGCAAAAGGACAAGACCACACAAGCAACCACAGACCGCCATCATCAGGTAAGATAAACAACATACAACTATTTTCCAGATAACACAAATGCAGTAGCACTGTTGTGCTGCCTTCATGAATTTGCATCATCGACTGCATACACACAGGCCCCACAGGGGTATGTGCATATGCAGTCACATCTGTGTATTTCATACAGAAGGTTCTGCAGACATAAGGCCCCATGGGGTCTGCACCTCTGCAGACAAAGTTACTTATGCACATTGTACAAGGTACTTCACTAAATAGCATGATCCACTACTGCATGGCTTTCTATATGCAGCTGCTGAAACCAAGATACTCACACTGCAACCGTACTTTCACAGTGTAACAGCAGGCCCCAAAGGGGCCTGTGCTTCTGCAGCCAGAAGTCAGTGTGTATGTCTTACTCCTGTGACTGAAGAGTTGCAGGCCCCTCAGGGGCCAGCAGTTGTGCAGACAGACATACTACTGCAATTTTGGTGTCGTGGAGTTTGTGGCTCCTATGCTTCTGCAGCCAGAGGCCGGTGTGTATGTCTTACGCTTGCAGCTGCGGAAGTGCAGGCCTGTCACATATTTGTATGTCTTACAATATGCACGAGTACTAGTGGCTACAGAACTGCAGGCCCCATACAGTAAGGATCAAGGACTGTGCCTACTCAGTGGTACTAAGTTTGGATGCAGAACCAGGATGCCTATACCTGGAGCTCAACAACACACAAAGATGGTTCTGCACTACAGTTGCTGGTGAGTTCCTGGAAGAAATTGAGACACTCATGATAATGGCAATTTCCAAAGAGATATTTTATTTTATCCACCAAGTGCTCAGGCAAATACACAGGGACTTTGTTACTATGCCTAACAACACCCTGGTGCTTCGCTCACCCCCCTGACAAAGCACTGTGATGCTGTTGGGCATGACATTCTTCCAGGGACTTGCCAGCAACTAGTATGCAGAATCATCTTTGTGTGTTGTTGCTGGCCTCTTACAGGCCTGCACTTCAGCAGACAAAAGAACTCTTGTAATTCAGGTATCATGAATGTAAATCTGTGACTGCAGGGGCCTGTGCTTCTGCCCACAGAAGCAGTGCTGTGATTTGAATATCCTGGATTTCTATCTGCAGTGACAAGTGAGTGTGTATGTCTTGTGGTGTGAATGCAACAGATAAAAATACACAAAGGTAGCACATCACTGCTACTGCATTTGTGTCATCTGGAAACAGTTGTATGTTTGTTTTACCTGATGCAGGTGCAGTCACACATACTCATGTACACAGTATGATATACACACACAGGTGTGGCAAAAGCACAGGCCCCTGAAGTCACAGATGCAAAGTCACAGTACCCAAATTAAAGAGTTCTTTTGTCTTCAGAAGCACATGCCCCTATGGGGCCAGCGCTTCTGTAGCCTCAGATACTCATGCACATTGTAAGACATACAGTACACGCTCTTGATGGGCCTGTACTTCTGCAGCCACAGGTGGAAAACATGCACAATGACCTCTGACTACAGAAGCACAGGCACCACAAAATTCATGAATCAAAACTGCAAGGTTATTGAGGTGCCTACACCTCTTCAGCCACAGGAGTAAGACATATACACAAACATTTGCCTTCAGAAGGGTAGGCCCCGTGAGGCCTCCAGTTATTCAGATGGAAATACTGTTGCAATGTGGGCATAATGGTTTCAACAGCAGATCTAGAAATTGTTCAAGTGGGTAGCAGTTTTTCAGTTATGCAGATGCATATAGAAAACCATGCACTAATGGATCATGCTGTCTACTGAGATACCTTGTGCAGCAGTTATGAGTACTTCTGGCTGCAGAGGTACAGGCCCCATGGGGCAAGCGCTTCTGCAGCCACATACACTCATGCACAGAGTATGATATACACACACAGGGGTGCTTGCATAAGCACAGGCCACTCTGGGGCTTGTGCTTATGTAGTCAGAGATACAAATCCACAAAGATAGCACATCAGTGCGATTGCATTTGCATCATCTGGAAACAGTTGTATGTTGTTTGTCTTACCTGATGATGGCTGTCTGTGGTTGCTTGTGTGGTCTTGTCCTTTGGCTGCTTGGGGTGTGTGGGAAGTTAAGGTTGGAAACCCTAATGCCACATTTCGCTACTTTTGTGGCACTAAGTTAAATCTTAAATGGTGAATTAACACAATTTTTTTTCAAAGAATTTCCTTTCTTTTTGAGATAGTGGAATTGTGAAAGAGCAGACATGTAGGAGCCTCTGGGCCCTACACCACGGGAAGACTACCTATGGAAGTGCAGTGATGGATGTCAAGCATTCATGGGGCAGTCTGATGGCCTACAGAAGCACAGGGCCCTCTGGGCTCTGCGCTGCAGTGTGTCCACAGATACAGACGTGCAGGGCAGAGTCTCTCTCTCTCTCAGCCAATGCACAGGGCTCTCCACCACCTATGGGTGAAGAGGTGCAGGGCCATATGCCAGTTCTCTTTACTATATGGTACCTGGGCCTGTGCAGATAATGCTGCACCTTCCCTTCCCTGGCTGGGGGGTGGTGTCACATAACAGCACCATCCCCCAGTCTCACCTCATCCAGCTGACTCACTGAGCTCACCCCCAAACTCAGCTAAATGGCACAGGATCACAAAGCACTACCTTGTAGGGTCAGGGCTGGTACTGCACATAACGTTTCTTACAACTTATTTTTTTATTTTGTCCCCAAATTTTCAAGATAGCCATTTAATGACTCCACCTTATAAACTTGACATGTGGCATTTATAGTATATTGGCCGAAACATCATTTCACACCACAAGTGCAAAAACATATTTCATTCAGGATTTAAAAAATGACACTTGTCATCTTTATCAAATGGTGTGAAAAATGGTTATGTTGAAAGTTTGGATCAAAAATATTGAAAATTTAGTGAAGTTATAAATGAACGTTGAAATATTTCAACGTTCACACATAAGTTATACATTAACCCATATTTGTACATCAAAGTTTCAACACACCTTTCTTATGACAACACCTAATGAACCTGATAGGAGAAAATGATAAAATCCTGGTCAAAATGTGATTTTGCGCAGTGACTGTGAAATCACCTTTTGGGATGGATTTGAAAAATTTCACTACCCTTGTTCATGAGATGGGGTTCCAAAAAGGTCATGTTGAAAATTTGGTGTACAGATATTTAAAAAATGACAAAGTTATCCGTAAAAGTCCAAACCTCATTGAAATACATTAAACCAGACTTACCTTATTTTCTCATATCACAGTTGCCGGTTCCAGCAGCAAGATGTCTTTTCGATTGGAGAGTGGATCTATAGCGCAGGAAAATTTTTGGGGAGTGAGGGGTTGTGGTGGGTGATGAGTGGGAAGGTTGGGTGGTCTGACTGGTGATGGACCATTTTCTTTATTACAAGTTTAATTACAGAAAAAAAAAGATTAACGAGGGACAGTTTTCATTTTTTACAGGGGGACCCAAGCCGACACTGGGGATTAGGCACCCCAGTTTTGGGATGATCTTTGGTGGCACAGAGGATGGGCACCCTGGTGTCACCAGCTATTTCTTTTTGGGGGTGACCAAATTAAACGACCTACTCTTGCATCCCTAAAAGAAGAAGTGCAAATCTTTCTATGGGATATTATTGCTTTGCAGTGCCACTTTAAAAACCTGATTTATTTCTGCAATGCAGCCAGCAGAGAATGAGTTACAAGGTACTGTATCAAACATTCTTACATCACACTTTGGCAGTTACACATGCTGAAATAATACCTTATATTCTTTTTTGTTTTGGAGTGTTTAGACCCCTGCTGCTGAGCTTGTCCGTTTCTAATGGCTTCAGGTTTGTATCTTTTGCTTCTACTTTTGTGGGGCAGAGGCATTCATGTGATTGAGAAGCTTTTTTAAAAAGCTCAAGAAATTAGAAAAAAACAAATAATAAACTTAAAACTAAAACACCTAACAGTTTTTATAAATCCCACTTATTAAATCAACTCCCCTCTCTTGCAAAATCAGGGAATCTCAAAAATAAGTTATTGTATATTGTTTTAAAATGAAAATTTATTTGATAAAGTAGAGAAACACAGAAATTGCTGACAGATAAGGACTGCTAGGCCCATCCAGTCTACCTCTAAGCCCTACACTTGTTTGTGGACTCTGACCCTACCTGGTCAACAGCTTTACACTACTCCTTCCCACCTGAAAGGTTCCCATATGCCTGACCCAGGCATGTTTAAATCCCTCCAATATGCTCACTCCCACCACCTCCTGTGGCAGACTATTCCATGTGTCCACCACCCTCTCCATGAAGAAAAACTTCCCATTTCCCCTCAGCCTGCCACTTTCCAATTTCATATCATGCCCCCTCATTCTTGTACTCCTGCTATATTGGAAGATGTCTCCCCCTGCACCTTGTTTGTGCCCCTAAGGTACTTGAATGTTTCTATCATGTCTCCCCGGTCCCTCCTCTCCTCCAGAGAGTACATATGGAGGTCCTTTAAGCTCTCCTCATACATTTTCTGGTGCAAGCCCTGTACCATCTTTGCTGCCCTCCTCTGGACCACCTCCACCCTGTCAATTTCCTTATGAAGGTGCGACCTCCAGAACTGCATTCAGTACTCTAGGTGAGGCCTCACTAGTGTTTTACACAATAGCATCACTACCTCCCACCTTCTGCTAGTGATACCTCTGTCTATGCACCCCAGCATGCCACTGGCCCTCCCTGCAGCCTTTGTACTCTGCTTAGACACCTTTAGATCATCTAAAATGATAACCCGCGGGTCCCTTTCTTCCTTGGTGATTGTCAGCAACGCCCCCACCCTGTAGCTCTCCCCAGGGTTCCCTCATCCCAGGTGCATTATTTTGCACTTCTTTGAATTGAACCTCAGTTGCCACACCTCAGACCATTTTTCAAGCTTCCCCAGGTCCCTCTTCATTTTCTCCACCCCGTCTGGAGTATCCACCCTGTTGCAGATCTTGGCATCATCTGCAACAGGCAGACCTTTTCCTCCAGCCCTTCTGCAATGTTACTGATGAAAACATTACACAAGACTGGCCCCCTAACCAGTTTCCCTCTCCTGGAGCTTTGTCAAAGGTCCAAGAGAGTGAAACCAGTTAGGGACAGATAAGAGTTTCCTTGTGAGGTATTACGAGCTGCAGTACTTTGATGTGGATACACTGTGAGAACTATATGTACTTTTTGCACATTGTGTGGATTTGTGGACCTGTAAAATAACTTTTAAATATGAATTAAACATATAGTTTTAACTGCAAACACTGCTATGTTTGAGTCCACAATCCTTATCCACTTGGGAGTGTCTATTGGATTACAAGTAATCACACAGACAGCAGGTGCCAACCTTTCTTCTACTTTTGCTTATTTCATGTTATTTGACCTGGGCACTGCTCACTGAACCCCTGGATGTGGTCCATACTCTGCTGTTTACTGCCTCCATGATCTTACCCACTACTGAGGTGAGACTGACTGGCCTATAGATCCCTGCCTCTTCTCTACTACCACTTTTGTGTAGAAGGACTACATGTGCCCTCTTGCAGTCCTCTGGAACCACCCCTGTGCTTAGTGACTCGGTGAACATGGCTGCCAGAGACACTGCTAGCTCTCTTCGCAGCTCCCTTAACATCCTAGGGAATATGCCATCTGGCCCCATTGCTTTGTCCACCTTCAGTTTTACATAAGAACATAAGCAACAGATGGCAGAAAGAGACCTCCAGGCCTATCTTGTCTGTCTGATTTGTGTCAGGATCCTGTGTTTTATCCTGTCACCAGTTTGTTTTGTGAGCTCCTCCAGGACTTTCTCCACTGTGAATGGACTTGTGTTTACCTCTCCCCCCTTGTGCCTGTTACCCAGCTATGGTCCCTGACCCTCCCCCTCTTTAGTGAATACTGAACAGAAGTATTTGTTCAGTATTTTCACCTTCTCTAGGTCTCCCTCCTTACACTCCCCCTGTATCCCCTCTGAGCCTTACAGTTCCCTCCCCGGTTGTCTTTCTTTCACTGATGTACCTATAGAATGTCTTGTCCCCTTTCTTCACCATCTGTGCCAATCTTTCTTTAGTCTGCATCTTTGCGCTTCTTACAGCCTACCCCACTTCCCTTAGGTTCTTTAGGTACACCTCCCTGTCTTCCTCCCTTTGAGTCTCCTTATATTTCCTGAAATCTGCCCTTTTTGGCCCTTACCTTGTCCGCCACCTCTTTCAAGAACCATAGTGGTTTCCGCCTTCTCTTGCCTTCACTCTCCTCCTTCTCTTACCATCTTGACGCATTGGTTCATCGCCTCTTCTATGACTCCCTTCAGGTGTTCCCACTGCTCCACAACTCCCCCTCCTATCTCCCTCCTCCCCAGGGCCTCTATGATATACCTCCCCATTTTAGCAAAATCCACCCTCCTAAAATCTAAGACCTTTGCCTTTGTGTGACTAGCTTGTGTCTCTGTCCCAACGCTAAACTACACCATGTGGTGAGGTTAATTCTGCGCATGTTAGAATGATTAGCCACGCCTAGTCGGTCGCTCATGAAGGAGAAGCGATCCACTCATTTTGGTTACAGCAAGAACCCACCCTTCAGCAGCGCAGTGCTGAAAAATGTGTGGTAAAAGGGAGATTAATTTGAACCTGCACCAACGTGCTGTTGTTTTATTTTGGTTTTGACCTTTCCTTTTGGAGCTCCACATTGTTTCCCTTCGCTTTTACCCTTTTTCACCCTCCAGGAAAAACACCGTATTAAAGTAGATGTTGCATCTATGTTTTCTGTTGGGAGTAAGCTGGGACTTTGTTGTGGGGCTGTTCAGCGTGGTTTTTCTCTTTTCTCCCGGGAAAACATTATTTTAAATAAATTACTGACGTTTATGTCCCAGTTGAGAGTAAGTAAACTTCTTTTGTGGAACTGCTTGGTAAAGTTTCCTCCCTGCTCTTTTGGAAAAAAATGTTTCCCGGGACACGCCGTTTGTTGTGAATAAATTATTGGCGTTTTTATTCTGGTTGGGAGTGGGTAATATGGAGCAGTATTTTCTTTGCTACTACTTGTTTTTATGTCCTTTGGTCTGATATAGTCTGTTTTCGGTAAGCAGGGGACTTTGTGGTATGTTGGGCCTATATCAGAAGGTCTGTAATATCACCCGAAAATCAGGAGGTAACATTGGGGAAGTGAATGTAAAGGTGAGCAGACCACGACAGAATGAAGAGAAATGTATTGTAGAAGAGAAAACAGACTTTTTGAAAACTGAATTGATGGAAGGAAATTTGGCACAGCCACGTACAGGTAACCCCTTCATCTGGGTTTTTTTTGTGTTCAGTTCAAAGGATAAAAAACAGGACCTATTAAATAAAGAAACTGATTTATTAAAAATGGAAGACACTGAAGTATTGCAATTGAACAGAAATAGTAAAAATAGTAAAAGAAAACCACCTAGCTTATCAGGAGTGTCATCAGAGAACAGACCCCAAAAAGGGGAAAGACCACAAAGTGTAAAAAAGAGGGGAAGAAGGGAGATAATATTGGGGAAGCTGAGTGTTCTGTCCCCCTTTCAATTCCGATTAAAGAATATATTGCCTCACCCATTTGTACCTATGATAGCTTCTCCTTAATAAAAAATAAGAATCTGGATGAAATGAAGAAATCAAGGGACGGGGAAGTGATGGTCTTAGAAGAAGGGGGAGACAAAGGCTGCATCACTATGGAACATTTGGAAAAGCACCCACAAAGAGAAGAGCTATGGGGGGAGAAATTTTTGTCAGGATCAGTAATGAAAGAAATGGGAAAGTCTGTTGAGGGTGTGGGAATGGAGGAGAGGAGGGGAACAGAGGAGAGTATACAGGAGGAACTTCTGAAGGAAATGTGGCAAGGGTTTGGAACATTGATTTTAGCAGTATCCTCACTTACGAGTAAACTTGTGGAGGTTGTGGAAAAACTGGACTCTTTGGTTATTAGGACTACGAAATGTGAAAAGAGAGTCAGTAATATAGAGGACACTTAGCCAAAAATTAACTCTATAATTGAAAGTAGTAAAAAAGAGTTGCAAGAACTGAAAATAAAAATTGAAGACCTGGAGTCTAGGTCCAGAAGAGTGAACTTAAAAGTGGGCAATTTACTTGAAGGAAATGATTCAATAGCATTCTGTGAAGAAATTTTTACAAAGGTTTTGGGTCTTCCTTATCCAGAGAAAAAAAAAATTAAGTTGACAGAGCTCACAGAGCATTTGGGAAACAAAGATATGCAGGGGAGACCATGTTTTATGTACATAAAAACATTGCATTATCAGGACAAAGAAAACATTCTCACAAAAGCTAGAACAGAGAAAGGCCTATACTATAATAGACTAAAGCTGCAAGTCTAACAAGATATTCCACCAGGGAGTCTGGCTAAAAGAAAAATGATTGATGAAGTGCGTGATAAGCTTAGAAAAGAAAGAATTCAGTTTGTAATGATGTATCCAGCTAAACAGAGTCCATATGGATGGCAGAGCCCTTTATTTTAACTCACCACATGTTGTGGAAATGGCTCTGATGAAATATCGAACATCTACAAGACAAACTACAGATCCTGACCTAGGAGGGTACTGAGATTGGTGGGGATGGGCGGGTGAATCCTTTTCTCCCACCATCCCCCTTGCCTCTCCTTGTCCTCCTTTCCTGTTTCTACTTTTGGCTTTCTTTGTTAATTCAATCTTCTTTGTTAGGAGAGTTATTTTTGGGTAACTATGTTGGTGGAGAAGAGTGGTGGAAGGGGTTAGTTGTTTTGAGGGGGTTATAGTAGGTGAAATGTTGGTGGACTAATTCTCACTCTAAGTTAATTATTAACTTTGCGCTCGACACAGGTTAGGCAATCTCCAAATGGGGGGGTGGGGTAGGACCCAAGGTCGGAAGTGATGTTTGGGGGAACAACATTTAGGTAGGGAAAAAAAAAAAAAACAAATATGGGTAAAGCAACAAGTAGATAAGAGTGTGGGTGCCAGGGTTGGAAAACCTGGAGGATTAGCAGAAACATTTGGGATATCAGTGGCTTTGACAGAATGTATTGGAATTATTCAAAACAGTTTTTTTCTTTTTCTTTTTATGGAAAGGTTGAAATTTCTGACTTGGAATCTGAATGGGTGTAGGGAGAGAGTGAAATTGAGAAAAATAGTTAAAACAGTGAAAAGAAAAAAATTGGTTGTCTTTTTTTACAAGAGACATTTTAATCAAAGGGATGTGAGGTATTTTGGGAATCTTATGGGGCAAAGGAGTTTGTGTCTAATTTTACAGACACTGCTAGGGGTAGTGCAATTTTTCTGGGGGTCATCTCGGAGATGCAGTTGGGAATTACAAAGTAGATGGGGAGGGGAGATATGTGATAGTAGAAATTGGGTTGAGCGGAGAAAAACTGACGTTAGCTTCTATTTATGGTCCTAGTCAAGACGACCCGGGATTTTTTTCAGATTTTTATCTGGAATTGTCTTTAATTTGCATCGCCTAGGATAACTAGAGGAGATTTCAATCTTACCTTTTTGGGTTTGGATAGAAATCCTCCAGCTATGGAGAGGAAAAAACAGGCACTGGAAATAGTGAGACAGGCACATAAAGATCTAACTTTGATGGATTTATTTAAGAAGTGTTACCCAGGTTTGAGTAAGTATTCATATTATTCAAAAACATAAGTCTTTTTCAAGACTAGATTATTTTTTTGTTAGTACAGAGTTACAAAAAGAAATAAAAGATGTAGTGTATGAGACAATTAGGGTCTCAGATCATGCCCCAGTAATAATGGAAATAGAAAAAGTAAATAAGGGCAATAGGTCTTGCAGGACCCAGGCTTGGAGGATGGATAGCTTAGTCTGGATGTTTCCAAACTTTAGGGAAAAATTACAAAATGAGATCCAGTGGTATTGGAAACAGAATTTAGGACAAAGGGTAAGTACCAATGTGTTATGTGATACACTAAAGGCATATCTGAGAGGTTGGTTGACCTCACAGATAATTATTGGGAAAAATTTACAGGAAAAGGAAATAGTAGAATTAGAGAGAGAACTGGCAATTGTTGAAAATTAATATTTACATCAAAAATCAGAGCAATTGGAACTTAAATATAAGCTAACTAGAGATAAAGTGGAACAAAAATTGCAGGAGAGAGAGAGAGTTGAACAAAGCTAGAGCAAAATATTATTATTATGGGGAATTGCCAAGTAAGGTTTTAGCTCATCAGATTCAAGCAGATAGGAATAAAAATATAATTCAGAGTATAACCAGGGAAGATGGGACATGCACTCGAGAAACAAGAGAGATTATAAAAGTATTTTCTGAGTACTATGAGAAACTATATATACCAGAAAAGTTGCCAGATATGTGTAAAATTCAAGAGTATATACAGTTTCTGCAGCTTCAGAAAATTGTAGAATCAGATTTAGAGAATTTAAATAAGGAATTTACATTTGGAGAAATAACAGAAGTAATAAGAAATCTCCCAAACAACAAAACCCCAGGGCCAGATGGTTTAATGTTTGAATTATATAAAAATCAGCCAGATGTTTGGGTACCACAGTTGGTGAAACTCTAATAGTTTTTTTAACATCAGAGGCTTTACCAGAGTCTTTCAATGAGGCACAAATAGTTTTGATATTAAAAAAAGATAAACTGGAAAATATATGTGGTTCTTATAGACCTATCTCTTTATTGAATATTAATTATAAAATTTTTACTAAAGCTTTGGTAGACAGATTATCTAAAATGGTTCCAAAGGTAGTACATCAAGACCAGGTTGGTTTTGTTTTGGGGAGACGACTTCAGCATAATACAAGGAAGGCAATTAATGTTATTGAAGCCTTTAGGGGACCGGACACTACACTTCTTTCATTAGATGCCAAAAAGGCATTTGATAGGGTGCAGTGGCCCTTCCTGGTGGAAATATTGAATGGATATGGGATAAAAGGTAATTTCCAAACATGGATTAAAATGATATATAGTAGACTAAGGGCTAGGGTAAGGGTGAATAATGCCCTCTCTTCATACTTTCAGCTGGCTAGAGGGACAAGGCAGGGTTGTCCTCTCTCCCCCTCTTTGTTTGCCTTGTTTTTAGAACCCTTAAGTGATTAATTTAAGATCACATATTCAGGAATTTGGATTAGACTTCAAGGGTTTTGATTCTGACACAGCGTTATGCAGATGATATACTTCTAGCATTAAAAAATCTGGAAGCAACCTATCCAGAAGTTTGTAAAATATTGGAACAATTTGGAAAGGTCTCAGGTTACAAAGTGAATTGGGGGAATCAGAAATGCTTTTTTTGGGATCGGCAGATCTTATTGAAAGTCAGAAATTGAAAGATATACAAAAAGATAAAATAAAATATTTGGGGGTGGTGTTGGCAGTGGAAATGGATAGGATCCTCCAATTAAATTATGATCCACTTATAAACAAAATAGTGTCAGATTTGAAAAAGTGGCAATCTTTACCTTCGGTGTTAATAGGTAGAATTAGTATATTGAAAATGAATATTCTCCCCTAACTGCTTTTCTTATTCCAATATATTTCTTAAGCCTGTCAAGAAAATTCTTTCAGAATTTAGAGTATATGGTAAGGATATTTATTTGGCAGGAGAAACTTCCAAGAATGGCATTGAAAAAATTGCATCAAAATAAATCTGAAGCAGGCTTAGTATATCCGGACTTTAAACTGTACTATTTAGCTGCACAGCTTGAAACAGTTTATAACTGGTTTTATGACCCTCCAAATTAATCACAAGCAGGGATGGGCTTGGAAGTGGAAAAGGTAGCTGGGTTGGACTTGAAAAGTGTCCTGGTATCTACAAAGATGGACATGCTGTCTACAACTAAAACAACCATAGAAGCATGGAAATTAGCATCAAGAATTATGAAAAAGGAGAAAGGGATTTCAGGGTTAGTACCTATATTTAATAATAACGATTTCAAACCAGCCCAGATAGATAGAACTTTTAAGGATTGATATTTTCAAAAAAATATCAAGGAAATAAGAGATTTATACATTAAGAATGATATTATGTCCTTTACTCAGTTCCAAAATAAATATGGTATAGAAAGTAAACAATTTTGGCAGTTTAATCAAGTTAAGAACTTCATTTTTAGAAAGAATGGTAATTCTTTTGTTCTCCGAGATGACCCCCTTGAGAGGGTTTTTTTTTTAAATGGACTCAAATAAACACTTGATCTCCAAGATATACCAGGCTCTTTTACAGAAGATTCCTAATCAGACAGATATAACTAGGCAGGAATGGGAGAAAGATTTGAATTCAGAGATCTCAGAGATGGAATGGGTAGAATATAACGAAATAACAGGCTTTTGCAAATTTATTTTAATACAGTTCGTAGAACTTACCTTACACCCATTAGATTACATAAGATAGATAATGCTATTTCACAATTCTGTCAAAGATGCCAGAAAGAAAGGGGTTCGCTATCCCATATGTTGTGTATATGTGAGAAACTTGTACCATTTTGGAAATATATATGGTTTTTATTGGGGAGACCATTGGGTTTGTTGTTCCCTTTTGATCCTGGAATTGCAATATTTAGTTATACAATTGATTTGAGCCAGATTAGGGATCCACGAGGAACTCAAAAAACCCTTTGGAATATTGGTATATTAACAGCTGGTAAGGTAATACTCCAGAATTGGAAACAGGTGGAAGCTCCTTCTAAGAAAGAATGGGACGACAAAATGCTGGAGTTTGCTAGATTAGACTGTGCTGTGTGTCTATCTGTAAAGGAGATAGAAATACACAATTTAATTTGGATTCCCTTTAAGCAAAATTTGGATAATTATTCACATAATTTAAATTTGGCTTAAAAAATGGTATGATGGTGATGCTGCATGAAGTCTTCATGAAAATCTTAATAGGATTCAAGCACCCACACTCCGAGTTATACCATTAAAAAAAAACCAAAAAACTACACTATGTGGTGGTTGCTGGATTCCAGTTGACCTGCCACCCGGATGTCTGTGATTCTGTCCCCCATTGGTCAGTATGAGGTCCAGAATTGCCCATCTTTGATGGGGTCAATCACTAGCTGTCTGAGACCTGTCCCTTGTAGGGTATCCAGGATATCATGGCTCCCAGTTGAAGCAGCTGCTGAGATGGTCCAATCCACGTCTAGGATATTGAAATCACCCCGCAGTAATACCTAACCTTTTGTTGCCATCTCATGAATTTGATCCACTAGATCCCAATCCCCCACCTCCCCCTTCCCCTGTGCTGGAGGTCTGTAGATCACCCCTGTGTGGACCGCTGTGCCATTGCCTGGCTCAAGGGTGACCCACAGTGCCTCGGCTTCCCTTGTCTACCCTGTACCTCCATTGATTTTATACCTTCTCTTACATACAGGGCAATGACGACATGTCTCTATTCAAGTTACTCAATCAGACTTCTGATTATGGTAAATGTTATAATGTTATAATAAACAGGATGGTTACCTGTTATATCTGTCTATTTACTTAAAACTTACACTCATTAAATTTTAAAAATGACTCTACCTTTTAAAAAGAAATATCCTACCTGCCTCTATCTCTGTTTTTTCACCGGTAGGAGTATCCCTGTTGGTATCTTTAGCTTGATACTATACGTTCAAGACATTTAAAAGCATTACACATTTGATATTTTAAAAAAAAAATAGGACAGTCAGCATTTGTTATATATTAAAAAAGCAGATCAGAGTGTAATAGGGAGTCAGTGGCTTATAAAGAATGTCAGACTCAGGTTAGCTGATTCTCTGTCCGCATTAGTTAAATCCACAGCTCCACTGCTCAAGTGCTGTTTGGTGTGTTTTCATAAATTAAAACCTCCTTTGCTTTCATTTCTACTGCAGTCTTGCACTTCTAATTACCATTTCTTCACCCTCATTGCCTCCACTCCACCAATCTCTAGAGTGCTCTTCCTCCTCTTCCACCACCAGGGTCCTGCTTCTCCTGATTCTCAGTGGCATCCAGCTCCCACAGATAGCATCTTCAAATATGCCACGAGTTGAAAGCAGACAGATAGCTAGCCAGAGAGAGAGAGAAAGAGAGATCGAGATCACTGGCTCACTGCTGGCACACAAGCCAGCAGCATATCTTCATCTGTAGCTGGAGATCTCAAGAAAGTCCCACTGTTCTCATACAGCAAACATCGGTGAATGGCTTTTCTCGCTAAGCTATGCACCCAGGATGTTCAGGCACTGAGAAACATGATTTCCAAGGCAATTCAAAAAATCTAGCTAAACAGGTCCTAGGTTCAAGGTGTTTGTTTTTGAAAATACATCACTTTAAGTATTTTCAGGCTATTTTAGCGAATAAAAACAAGATGGTGGCAGTCACGATTGGCATTTTTCTCATGACGAGTAAAGCACTAATTTTGCGACTGGTAAATCCTCATGGTCGATTTTTTATTTTACCATTCTTATTTTGTTATCCAAAAACCCTATTGAGCATATTGAGAAAAAAAAGACTTAAAAATCCTTATAACTCCGGAATTGTTTAATATTTTTTCACAAAACATTCAAAAGGTACTAACTCTGCAAAGGCTGCCCCTCTGCCCTGAACATTTTAGAAAGTAATTCCATGCTATCCATGCTGTAGGTAAGAGCAAAAAAAAAAAAAAAAATGAAGTTGAGTATAGAAAAAAAACTTTCCCCACTTTTTGGTGTTCCATATCTCAGTCTTTCGGATGAGATATTGAACCTCCTTCAGTCTTGTTCCTCTAATTCCCATTTCTTCACTCCTCATTGCCTCCTCTCTAGAGCACTTTTCCTCCTGGTCCACTCCTGGGGTCCTAATTCTCCTGATTCTCAGTGGCACCCAGCTCCCACAGACAGAATCTTCAAATATGCCACGAGTTGAAAACAGACAGATAGATAGACAGCCAGAGAGGGAGAGAGAAAGAGAGAGACTGAGATCACTGGCTTACTGCTGGCACACAAGCCAGCAGCATGTCTCCATCTGTGGCTGGAGATGTCAAGAAAGTCCCACTGTTCTCATACAGAGAACATTGGTGAATGGTTCCTTTCGCTAAGCTATGCACCCAGGATTTTCAGGTGCCAAGAAACATTTCCAAGGCAATTAAAACAAAATCTAGTTAAATGGGTCCTAGGTTCAGATGTTTGTTTTTGAAAATAGATCATTTTAAAGGAGTAGTCCACCCAGAATGTGCAAAAAACATAGGTTATGTAGAGTATTTTGATATGTATGTTAAGTCCTAGTGTGTCCTTCCATCTGTCTGCTATTAGGAGTTTTTCCTAAATTAGCTTGCTAGCTATATGGTAGTTTTATGACCCCTAGGGATCTCCAGCACGAATGGCAACAGTTAGTTTAGCAGATACCTGAGAGCAAGCAAACTGGGGTTTCTGTAAGACAATAGCTACTAAATAGCTCTAATTCACTATTGTTGTTTTCTATGTGCATCCGGTCTAGCTAGCATGAGTGTTTTAATTTTAAAACTTTTAATTTTAACAAACTATACACAACCATAAAAGCACAGAAACTGCCCAGATCATCAATGCTATAATTAATAAAAGACTCTAGCTGTTTTCTTACAGAAACCCCACTCAGTTAGATTTCAAGTATTTGCTAAGCTGTAAATGTAGGTATCAGCATTCTATTAGCAGTTAGTGTTGATTTTGCTCTGTGACAAGATTTTCATATTTATTTATTTATTTTATTATTTTTACAAATGAAGTGTATGGTATGAAGCTGTAGTCTAGAAACTGCAAAATACTTTGAAGTCAGCTTTTCTCCTGCCTACGGTATGGCATGAAAGAAACAGGATGACAGTGACTATTCCAGCTACACATTTGATTCCATTTTATAATGGTTCACTGCACTACACATTTAGTGTATCACACTTTTTCAAATAATGAAACAAATATTCTCCAAACTAAATAACTCACACATACATATGTTTTATACTTTATTAAAAAGACACTTCCCATTTGTAATAAAAAATAAACAAAAAAATAAATAAATGAAAGTGATGTCACACAGCAAAATCAGCCCTAACTCCCAGTTCCTTCTAGTAGAGTGATGGTACCTACATTTATGGTTTAGCAAATACTTGAGAGCTGAGAAGGTGTTAAGAAAACAGCTACAATCTTTACTAATTATAGCATTGATGATCTGGGGCAATTTCTGTGCTTTGTATTGTGTATAGTTTGATGAAATTACATTTTAAAATGAAAACACTTACTACTGCTAGCTAGACCAGACACACACCAAAAACACAAATAATGAATTAGAGCTATTTAGCAGGTGTTTTCTTACAAAAAACCCAGTTAGGTAGCTCTCAGGTATCTGCTAAACTAACTGTTGCCATTTGTGCTCCCTGGATAAAAACAGTTACAAAGCTCTGCTGTTGCTAAACTGATTTTAAACTGATTTTAAAGCAGTACACATGCTAAATCTAAGGGCATGGCTATATCACTGTCACGTGAGACAGGGTGCATCGTAGGAGAAAGAAAGCCAATAAACCTATTTGTGATGGAGATCCCCAAGGGTCGTAAAACTACCATACAGCTAGCAGGCTAATTTAGGAAAAATTCCTAATAGCAGACAGAGGGAAGGACACACTAGGACTTAACATACATATCAAAACAGTCTACATAACATATGTTTTTAGCACATTCTGGATGGACTACTCCTTTAAGTATTTTCAAATTTTTTAGTTAATAAAAACAAGATGGTGGTCATCACGATTGGTATTTTTCTCATGACACGTAAAGCACTAATACTGCAACTGGTAAACCCCTCACGGCCAATTTTTTTTACCATTCTTATCATTTTATCAAAAAACCCTACTGAGCATGCTGAGGGAAAATAAACTTAAAAATCCTTATAACTCTGGAACTGGTTAATATTTTTTTACAAAACCTTTGAAAGGCACTACCTCTGCACAGGCTGCCTCTATCCTGAAAACTTTATGAAATAATTCCATGCCACCCATACTGTAGGTAAGAGCAAAATAAAAAAAAGTTGGGTATAAAAAATTGTTTCCCCACTTTTTGATGTTCCATATCTCCATCTTTTGGATGAGACATTAAAGTGAGGTCCTGTTTTCCTGTTCTAGTGGTTGTTCATGTGGATGTTAAGATCCCATGGCACTTCTCGATAAGAGTAGGGGAATTTTATTAGCAAAGAAAATAAACAAGGAAAACATTACAGGTCAATCAAAAATGCAGTAAACCAAAATAAACAAGAAAATCAAGCAAACACCCTGGGGAACCCTGACCACAATCTGTGGAAAACAGTAGGGTGAAGAAAGCATTTATCAGCATTATACGGGTTCAAAATACAAGTGGTAACCACACAAGCCACCGCAATAGGAGAAATCACTTTTGCTGAATCATAAAAGCACATCTCGCCCGCCATAAATAATATTTGCATGCTGCAAAACAAACCTGTAATATCTGAATAGAATAACAGTCCCACACTGGTGGAAAGATATTCAGTACTACTATTTCATATGTTACAGACGAAAAAGCAGGAAAGTACTACATGTTGCTGATTTGTTGCCAAAAAGCTAAGTTGGTGGAATAGTCAAAAAGAAAATGAGACTGTGTTTCGACAATATTAAGACAAGACTGGTGGGGGCAGTACCTATCCACCACAGATTTGTGTTTACGGGAGTCACAAACCGACAGCTTCCCATGAAGCATGGGAATTCTCAGAGGACTGACCCCGGCTGGCCTGTCTACAATACTCAGCACCTCTTTTCTGACTGGCTCCACCCGTAGCTCCACCAAAACATCACTATTAGTACCCAGGGTTAGGACGTCCCTGGCACAGAGGTCCTTTTGGGATAGAGCCCCCACTTGGTTTAACCTCCTTCCTCCTAACATCACATCTGAACATAGGATTGGGCCATTTAAAACATCCTTCCATAACCATTTAGTCATTTCTCACAACTGTAACTGCACCTAATTCCAGCCCCTTGCTGAATTAGCCTCTCTACCACTCCCACTGTATTTGAATTCTGGGTACTCCTTACTTAGCTACAACATGTATAGGCCTCTCATACGCTAAGACTTACCCACATTGTATATATCCTTGTATATTTGAGGACTGTTCTTTTTCTCGCTGTTATTACTACAAATTGTATTTAAGGCAAATAATGTATGTACATGCACCGAAGTCTGTTAATCCACCCACTGTCTGTATCCATGCCCCCATCATGTATGTGTATAATGAGGAGCCTTTGAAAATAAGTTCCTGACTCAAAGGATTGTAATTCTGATAAAATAAATACATAAATAAATAAATAAATAACTAAAATAAAAGGCTCAGCCATAAAATGTCCCACACATAATTTTGGATATTACGGTTGACAAGCTGGGACAAAGTCTTCAGTATTTGGGCAGGATGAAAAAATTTGATTGTCAAGGGAGATGAAAGATTTAGTGTAAGGATAGAGTCATATAAGCTGCTCCTGGAAAGTCGAGCACAGTCGACAAATGACAAGTGCCATGCAAACAGTTTTTTTTAACTGAGGAAAGTATATAGACCGGGAGCACATGATAGTATCCGTGGCCAATATTATGAATGTAGGCAGTAGAGGAGAAGGTAAGCAGAAACACTATCCAATCAGAAACTAAAGGAGTCCAGGTAAGGGTATTGGGGTGGAAGAGAGGGGTGAAATTGGTGGAAAAAATACACATTGGTAAAATGCCAAGGGGTTAACCATGTGGAGACCCTTGTTAGAACGGGTACAATAGGCAGTATCCCATTTGATTGGATTGAGATGGGAGCCCCATAAACCTTGAAAAAATAAACTAAGCAATCTGGTTTCAAAAGGGATGGGTAGGAACACAGCTAAGATAGGTAAAACAAGGGAGCAACAGGGTCTTAATTAAATAAACTCACTTTAACTTTGCCAGTGCTTTCTGTTTCCAAACTGATAGCTTTCTCTCCGCTTTAGAAAGACAAGTTTCCCAGTTAAAAATGTCATCAGTAGGATGATTAAAGTAAATCCCTAATAATTTTATAGGGGTACCCTGTACAGGGATGTCCGTGATGTGAGAATGCGAAAGAATTGGCACTGTTGTATTGATATTGAAGCAGTTGGGATTTGACTTGCATGATGTCTGTAGAGAGATCAACATTAGATGTGTGCATATAAGAAGCCATGTTCTGTAGACGCAAACACAGAGCCAAGTATCGAAAGTAGCAAGATGTAAAAAAGATGCTTAGCCTGGCATTAGAAAAATGTCTGAAACTCCCATTTGGAATATCCCATCAGGTTCCAAAATCTTCATAGGCCCCAAGAATTGTCCACCTCTTCAGGAAAACCTGAAGCCATGCATCTCAAACTGAGGTGTCAAGTAAGATGGCAGTGTTCGGCCTTCAGGGCTTGTGAGGAGGAATAATAGAGGATCCTATGGCATACGAGCAAAAGACTGGCAAATGATCCGATGTTTCTACTGGCAAAAGCTGGGAGTGAAGTATCTGGAGAGTGTGAGATAGGAACACAAACTCAATGTGGGTTTTTAAGGGACCTTCGAGAATGTGGAGCGGGGGGGGGGCATGTGGGAGGCACGTTGGCTGTCCTGCAAATGAGCAGTAGAAACCATCGCCATTCAGAAAATGGGAATCACAAAACACTTTCGACATCTGACCACCACGATCTGAAATGCCCAACCCACAATTAAAGTCTCCCCCGAGTATAACATATATGGTGGTATAAAGAAAGAGTTGTATCTCAAACAGTTTAACCCCCTCGGATTTCAATTGGGGAGCAAAAACATTAATTACTCCGATGGAATAGGGCCCAAACTGTAAATCCAGGAGCAAAGCTCTACCGGGTTATATGTCAATGAGCCTATGGAGCTGGAAGTCAAAACCTTAAAAAAGGATGCTCACTCCATCACACATATCCAGTCCCTGTGACCAATAGGATGGGTCATGGGGCCAAAGGTTCTCAGATGCTGATAACTCATAGGTAGTTTTAAGTCAAGTATCCTGGATAAATAGGATATCCCCAGGGAGAGTGTCAAGGACAGAAAAGGTGAGCATCCATTTCCAGTGTGATTTGATGCTGTTAAAGTTTATAATCAACACAGCCATCTGCACCTGTTGTTGGAACACTGAGGATTAAGGAGGAGCACCCCCACTTTTTCCCATTTGAGAGTGGATCCTATTCTGCACCCTTTTAATGGATAGCTTTTCTGTGGTTTCGTCTGCCTCTGAGAAAACATCCTTGATGGAAGAACGTAGGGAGGTGTCAGAGACACTGCCCTCATCTTCGGTGTCTACCCATGGGGAAGAAGAGACCAATGCAGCATAAGCATTGTGAAGGGTAAGATCAGACTTTTTCATGGATTTGTTCTTGCTTACTACTTTTCTGCCACATTTTTTTATGTGGCAGGATGCAGAACCCATCAACATCCATAGGTGTGGAAATTGAGGGGGTAAACAGGGGGGTTGGGGGAGTTGATGACAACTTGACTGTTAAGGGAGGTGGAGTTCAGGACTGTAATGACCCAGAGGGAGATTGAGAGGCCTCCTCCTTGTTGACCTGAACCAGGATGGGGACAGTAGAGGAGGGGATGCTGACAGTGAGACTTTGTGGTTCAGGGTTCTCTGCTGGAGATCAAGGAGGAAGATCTGCATCCTCATGAGTCACTAAACCATGGCCCTGTGGTATCAGGGCATCCTGATACAGACCATCAGTCCAGTTATGGGAAGCACAAGGGCAGTGCATAAAGGTATGCCCCTGTTCCACGCATAAATTGCACACACACACAAAAAAAAAGTAGATAAACATGTGGGGAGTAGTGCAATGTAATGGCTGTGGGGCAGCAGTCTTCCGGGAGTCTTTCTGGAGGCTGAGATGCTGCCCTATTTGCAGACAACTCTCTGCCCTGAGGAAGGAAGTTGCCCATCTTCAGGCCACACTGGACAATAGTAAGGGAACCTTCCTCCAGGCCACACTGGACAGTAATAAGGGAACCTCCCCCATCCAGGGAGCACCAAAGCCACCACCACTACCTCAGAGGTTGCGAAGAAAGCACAGCAGTTGGACCACAGTGGGCTCAGGGAGGGTGAGGATGGTGGAACAGAGGCACACCCAGTCAGTTGTTCCACTCCACAATCCATACACCATTCTAGGGGAGCATAGTTCTCCTATGGATGCACCCGAAGAGGAGACTAAGGAGGTTGAGGACAACTGTCACAAGGGAGGCCCACAGGAAGGAGGCAGGGGACACCACAGGGAAAGGAAGCAGCTCCTGGTGGGGGACTCAATTATTAGGGGGATAGAACTGGGGGGAGCAGGGAAAACTGAAGTAAGGTGCCTGCCTGGTGCCATGGCTTGGAGGGACAGGAAGCTCATCCTCAGGATCATGAGAACAGCTGCACGGGAGTCTGAGCTGGACGTCATTGTCCACCTAGGGACAAATGACTTGGCTTATCATGAGATTAGAGCACTGCAGGAGGACTTTGTAGAGTTGGGGAGGGGCCTAAGACAAGTAGCACACACAGTATCCTTCTCAGAGGTGCTGCCTGTCAATGGCATGGGTGAAGCGAGGGTACTTTGCACCATGCAGTTTGATGAATGGTTGAAAAAATGGTGTGGAGCACAGCGGTTTGGCTTCACTGGGGACTGGGGTTCCATCTGGAGGGACACCAGCCTATACTGGCAGGATAGTCTGCATCTGTTCAGGAAGGGAACAAGTCTTTTGAGCAATCGGTTTAAAAGCTTCATTGACAAGCTTTTAAACTAGTCAAGGGGGGAGGCACTGATAAGCAGCAGGAAAATCCCAGCCTCTCCCTACAAAACAGGGTACTAAATGAGAAAAAGCTCGAGGTAGAAAGGTCAGAGAGGGATGCTGCCACAGAAGGTAAAGCCATCAAAAAATGGAGAGCAATGAGTACCAATGCTCATAGTCTGGGTAACAAGCTTCCTGAATTACTGGCCTTGATGGAGGAGGAACATCTGGATATCGTGGAAATCACAGAAACATGGTACACACAAAACCATGACTGGGACGGAAACATACCAGGATACACTATCTACAGGAGGGACAGGGAGGGTAAAAGAGGAGGAGGAGGAGTAGCTCTTTACATAAGGGAAGGAATCAAAGCAACAGAACAAAAGGGTAAACAGGGAGGAGAAGAAGCACTGTTGGTCAATTTGGAGACAGGCAATGGCACCACAATCCGCACAGGGGTTGTATACAGACCCCCCTCTCAGGGGGAGGAAATGGACAAGGAAATGATGGAAAGTATACTTAGAATGGCAGAAAAAGGGGAGATATTGCTGATGGGTGATCTGAATATGCCAGATGTTAACTGGAGTGCAGTTTCAGCAGCCACTTCAAGAGTGGGGTTATTCTAGATGCATTGCAGGGCATGCCTTAGACAACTAGTATTGGAATCCACTGACAGGGAGCAATCTTAGACCTGGTTCTCTCAAATGAGATGGAGAGAGAGATCACAGATGCAGAAGTGGGTAGCCATCTGGGAACTAGCGACCATTGAACAGTATGGTTCACAATAAACACAGCAATAGAGTCAAGCCATACAAAGGCAAAAGTACTGGACTTTAGGAGGGCTAACTTTGCCAAAATGTGGGGTGCCAAAGAATGTACTAGCAAATGAGCAGGAAGGAGGGGTGGAAGAACAATGGGGAATAATAAAAACGGTCACCAGAGGTAACAAGCCTTTGTGTGAAGCAAATAAACAAAACAAAACGATGTAAGAAACCACTATGGTTCTCAAAGGAAGTGGCAGTGAAGGTTCAAAAGAAAAAAGAAAGCATTCAGGAAGTACAAGGAATCACAGAAGGAGCAGGACAGAGAATTGTATCAGTTAAAGCAAAAGGAAGCTGGAAAGGCAGTCAGAACAGCAAAGGCCCGAACTGAGGAAAAGATAGCCAACTCAGTTAAGAAGGGGGATAAAACCTTTTATAGGTGCATCAGGGACCGAAGGAAGACCAAGGGAGGGAGGATAGTGAGGCTTAATAAAGGGGAGGGGGGTGGGAAGAGGGTGACTGTGAAAAGGCAGAGATACTAAACAAATATTTTTGCTCAGTATTTACAAATGAAGAGGGGGAGGTATCCAAAACAAACAACAGAAACACTCTGGATACAGAAGTTGATACCAGCCCATTTACAGAAGAAAGGGTTCTGAAAGAACTCTTAAAACTGAAGGTGGACAAAGCAATGGGGCCTGATGGGATTCATCCCAGAATTCTAAAAAGACTGAGGGTAGAACTAGTGACACCACTGACTACCCTCTTTAACAAATCATGGGAGGATGGGGTGGTACCTGAGGACTGGAGGAGGGCAGATGTGATTCCTCTTCACAAAAGTGGGAGCAGGAAACTACAGAGCTGTTAGTTTAACCTCGGTGATAGGGAACATGATGGAATCACTTCTGAAGGAAATAAATGTCGAGTATCTAGAGGCCAGAGGGGCACAGGACCCAAGGCAGCATGGATTCACAGCGGGAAGGTCATGCCAGACGAATCTAATAGATTTCTTTGACTGGGTGACCAAAGTAGTAGATCACGGAGGGGCTGTGGACATGGCCTACCTAGACTTTAGCAAGGCATTTGACACAGTCCCACACAAAAGATTAATATACAAGTTAGCCAGCCTGGGAGTGAGTCCCAAGATGACAGCCTGGGTAAAAAATTGGCTAGAGAACAGGACACAGAGAGTAATAGTAAATGGAGTCCACTCTGAAGAAAGGGGGGTTACTACTGGGGTACCACAGGGTTCAGTATTAGGACCCGTCCTCTTCAATGTCTTTATAAGTGACATTGCAGAGGGACTGGAAGGAAAAGTATGTCTCTTTGCAGATGACACAAAGATCTGCAACAGAGTTGATGCACAAGGTGGGGTGGAAAGGATGAGAAGGGACTTGGCAAGGTTAGAGAAATGGTCAAATGTATGGCAGCTTAGATTCAATGCTAATAAGTGCAAGGTAATGCACCTGGGAAACAAAAACCCAGAGGAAGAGTACACAATGGGGGGTGAGATACTAACAACAACAAAAATGGAAAGGACCTGGGGTAGTCATATCAGAGGACCTAAGGTGGGCAAGTAATGTGAGAGGGCAGCAAGGAGGGCTGGGGATACTGGGATGCATAGGGAGAGGCATCACCAGTAGAAAACAGGAAGTTGTTATCCCTCTGTACAGACAGCTGGTGAGACCCCATCTGGAGTATCAAGGCAGTTCTGGAGACCCAGTCTCCAAAGACACAGACAGGATGGAAGCTGTCCAGAGGAGGGCAATCTAAAATGGTGCAGGGTCTGCACCGGAAGACATATGAAGAGAGACTTAAGGAGCTTAATATGTATAGCCTAGAGGAAAGGAGGGGAGAGGGGGACATGATAGAAACTTTCAAGTACCTCAAGGAATCAACAAAGTCCAAGAGGGTAGCATCTTTCAAAAAAAGGTGTGCAAGAACAAGGGGGCACAATTTGAAGATAGAGGGGGGGCGGCTCAGAGGTAATGTAAGGAAGTATTTTTTCACAGAGAGGGTTGTGGATGCATGGAACGGCCTTCTGGAGGAGGTTGTGGAGTCAAAAACAGTGGTGGAATTCAAGCATGCATGGGACAGTCAAAAGGCAATTCTATGGGGTGAGGGTAGGAAGAAGTAGGCTGCTGGTTGACTAGGATCTGCCGCTTATCCATTAGGTAGGGAAATGGGCAGACTGGGTTGGCCAAGTGGTCCTTATCTGCCGTCAAATTCTATGTTTCTCTTAGGATTGGGGCAGGAAGAAATAAAGTGGCCAATTCTAGGCAGCCACTGCATCAGGCTGCGTCATAAACAGCTGAGGTGTGTACATGATTCACACTTGTGTCATATTCTAGGCTGTCCCAGGTAGAAGCAGATACCCATGTTACGGCCTACATAAAAATTACCAGGCAAATGAAAGATGCCAGAGGCAGTCTGGTGGAGCTGTATCGTAACCCTCCCGTCCACACCTGCTCGCTGCCAATAATAGGTGTAGGGGTATCCAAGACTTTGCAATGCTTATGAAGCCAATATAGTACATCTGTAATGTTGTCACTTTCATTGAGAAACAGTAAAGTGATGGTTTTGTAAGTGGGCTTGGACAGTGGAATGACTAGAAAGGGAGACTATTAAGGAGAATCCTTGAGTTTCTGATATTTGAACCAGAATCAGTCCAGTGAAGAAGACGTGCAAAAATGTACATCAAATGTCTCCTCTTGGGAGATGTGAATGACAACATACAAGTCAGCTGCCAGGAAGCCCAAAGACTCTAACAGTTTTTGAATCACACAAGTCCTATCTGGGGGTAAGTCAAGTCTCCCTCTTTATCGGATCCGGACTATGTTCCACCTCTGGATGGGTTCACTGGGTTGAGAAAATAGGTCAGACATTTTGAAAATGCTATCCACCCCAGTTCGGGAGGAAGGTCCTGCAGCAGAGCCAGGAGTAGGGCCACGAGCAGGATCCTGCTTCTCCTGGTGGAGTCTGGGCAAGGAGGGGTGACTTTGAGAAGAAGGGGAGTCAGTGTCCTTAGGGGGATCCAGACAGGAATGTTCTGCCGGTTTAACAGTAGGGAGATCAGTTGAGGGACCCACAAGCAAAGAGAGAGGAGAGTCACCAAATCCACACCATTATCCATTTTCCTCTAACCCGCTGCAAGGAGTGCGGCCTCAGCAGACCATTTTTCCAAATGCTTCCTAGTGTAAACAGGAGTAGTAAAGGCAGAAGGCTGCAGTTCTGTGACAGCAGGACTCCTGGAGTACAGCATATGCTTGTCAGGTCCACTGCATAAGAAAGCAGTTGGGTGTTTGAATCCAGTATCATGGGAGCAAAATCTGTCATAGAATCAGCAAGTGTAGTGGAGGGAGCAGCCATCGGGCTCATAATGTGCAGAGCAGTGGGAGGTGCAGACTCTAGAGGCAGCCCTCCAAGCTTGGAGCTGGAAACTTGGTCTGGCAGAACGGCAGTTCGCAGGGTGGAGGAAGGAGCAGTTTTCAGAGGCCCCTTAATACGGAGATAACCCTTGTCCTCAGGAAACTCTATGTAATGCAAAGCAAAAGACATCATCATGACAGGGAGAGCCACAGCCAGAGCTTCCATAGCAACCGGAGGAGATGGGAAAAGTACAGTGCCAGCAGCAGCCGCTGGGCAGGTGGGCAGACATCTGGGGTAGGCAGGACGAAGCAACGAGCAACTGATGTTTCTCAGAAAGGCATGTGGTTTTTTCTTCTGTAATCAGTCATCAAAAGTTGTTTCTTGTCCTTGAAGTCCAAATTCATGCACTGTTCAGCAGTAAGTTGTTCCATATCCTGGTTGGTTGGGGGAGCAGAAAGGTTCGATTCAGAACCAGAGGTTGAATACTCCACTGAAATATCATTGGTATCTGATCCAAAAACCAAAACTGAAAGGGCCTCTTGTGGATCAAACACAACGGAGGAGCCAACTCCCCTGCATCCAGTACATCGGTGCTCACAGCATCCAACACACCAGCCATCTTGGCACACAGCCAAATGGCCAAGGGCCCCCCCCCCACTGGAAAGTAGGGGAATTTCCCCAGTGTCCCGGCCATATTTCCCCCCATTCACTAATATCACCATCACTTAATCTAGTTCTGTATGTTAGTTTGCATCTGTACACATATTCCACCTCTCTTTACTCCAGGTCACACCTGGAAACGAACTTCAGCTCAGTGTGCCTCTCCCGGTCATCAACTTTCAAATAAATAAATAAAATATCTCAGAAACTGCACATGATGCCATCACACAACTTTTCATGTCTTGAGAGACAGCCAGCCAGACCATGCCAAATTACAGGCTATTTTGTCAAACACCAACAAAGTTATTAAGGTGCAAAAAATGGGGTTAGCATTAAACACCTTACTCAAACCTAACTATACTAATATGCTGTAAAACTTGAAATTTTCACTGTCAGATAATTTTCACTATTTTCCTGAAGTAGTTATACAGTATATGCTAAAATGTGCACTAATTAGCAGTTTTCTAATTACAGTCAATGCAATGCTAATGACTTAGTGCTAAATTTAATTTGCACAATTATGGTTGCATTTGTGTTTGTGCTAAAATTACTTTGCGTGAAAATAACTAGTTTTACAGTACATATCTATAAGAAACAGAGAGAAATATTACAGTACGTGGTCAGTCACTAATTTCAGTGAAATAGCAAAATCAAAATACTTTTTATTCATGAGTAAGATATTGCCATACACAGGTGTGGTGTCATATCAATGATAGACAGCTCCCCAGCCATGAATAACCAACTGCAGCAATCATGGAAAACTATAATACCAAAAAGCATGTACTATAAAAATTAAAACATAGTTGCTTGTAGACAATCTGATGGTAATTTCATCTTGATAAGCTGGGAACATATAAGTGCTGGTTAATAATGGAATAATGCACAACAGGGTGGGTATTATGCTGGGATAACATCCCGCCTCAGGTGGTTGAGCCCAAGACCGCAGGCCAAGGGCATCCAATACCCAAGAAGGGATATTATCCCAGCATAACACCCACCCTGGAGTGCATTATTCCTATTACACAATGACTCTGGTGTAAAAAAAACTAAAAAGATGAAACAGTTCATTTTGAAGTCTATTTCTTGGTGCTTTTTTGAATGAGTAGGAATACATTTTAAAAAAAGTAGTTCTGATTGACTGTTCTGGCTAGTAGGAGTAGCTGCTGCAGTGTTACTTTTGCTCTGCTTCCCTTTTTTGTTATGCCAAAAGCTGCCCCCCTTGCAGCAGCTGCCATTACGGGGTTTCATTCTGGCCAGATTAGAGAGTGCGAGACCGTGGAGAGTTTCAAGACCGGTTTAAAAATGTATTTATTTAAACAGGCTTTTAACATGTGAAATTGGAAGTTTTTTAATTGATGATGTTAGGTACGTTTTATGTGATTTTATTGAATTGTTTTAAACTGTTGTATGTAAAGCACTTTGATATTTGAACTGTGCTATATAAATAAAATAATTATTATTATTGTTGTAATGTTCTCAGTACAACCAGGAGAAGAAAAATAAAGAAACTGTTAAGTACTTCAAGCACAGTGTTTTATTTATTTATTGACATGTTTCACCAGGAAGGCACACTGAGCAACAAGTTGCTCATCTCCTGGTGCGACCTGGGAGGTAGGAAACAATGGGATAGAATACAGAGAAATGTTACAATATTGGAATACAATTTGCTTACTTGCATACAATGAAAGCAGGAGGGATTACAGGTGGATAACATTGGCTAACAATGCAACAGCTAAGTATAGTAGATATGAAGACACATATAGCAATTAGGCAACAGCTGGTGACAATTGTTAACACTGGAAGACATATAATAACTTGGCAAAAGTATATAGCACTAGATGGTAAGGTGACCCAATAGTAATTGGTAGCCATTAATGTAACATAGATATTCAAGATTTACAGTGATTGGAGTAAAGAGAGGAAGAATGGAGGGAGGGAACAAAAAATTACGGAGAGTAGAATGGAAGAAGGGAAAGGAAATTTACGGAGAGATGCAGACAGAACATGATTTTCGAGGCAAACAGAGACGACAGGGTGGACTAAAGTGCATATTAGAGGGGTATAGGGGTAGGTTATAAGTGCTTAATTGCCTGTAGGGGTAGGCCAGTGTTAGGCTATGTTAACCAGAAGGGGGGGTAGTAGGAGAGGAGAGGTAGAGTGTGGCAGGGTGATGAGAGAAAGGTACTGTAAATGGGGGTATCCAAGGGGGGGGAGTTGAATTTAACAGTGTCCTGTTATCCCTATCTGAGCAGGGTGGTGGACAGCCCTACTGGTAGGACACTGGTTACAGGCAATGAGAGTTATTTATATATAGTGATGCGAGAGAGAGAGAGGGGTGTTGGGGAGGGATGTTGTGGGAGGGGGTAGCAGAGGTTAACTATAGTAGGGGGGTAGTACCCCACCAGTGTGCTGGGTGACCCTGCCTGCACAAGGCAGTGATCTAGCAGTGACTGAGGGAGTGCAGTAAAAGGAGAAATAGGGGAAAGGGGTAAAGTTGCCCACCATGCGCTATGGATCCTGCCTGCACAAGGCAGTGACTGAGCTCACAGGAGGGAGATAGATTAAGGGTAGAGAAAGAAGGGGGAGGAACATTTTAGGAGGTGGGAGAGTAAGGGACAAGGAGGAGTATGATCAGAGGGAAATAGGAGTGGTGGGGAGTTGTCATATGGTAATATGGGTTTTGGGGAGATGGAGGGGAGATTAGGGAGGGTCATGGCAGGCACAGGAAGGGGCAAGGAAGTTCTTGAGGGCAGAGTTAATGGAGTAGCAAAAGGATCAGTGACGAATTTGAGGGGGAAGTGAATTCCCGCTTTTTGGGAGGCGATAAGAATAACCTGATTAGCCAACAAGGGTGGAGTGGCATGGGACCACCAGGGTCTGTGAGTTGGTAGATCTTAGGGAGTGCGAAGGAGGGGGGTGGTTGTAAAGGCAGGGGAGAGATAGGAGAGAAGTTCACCCAGCTAGTACTTGGAGGTGAATTTTGTGCAGTAAGAGAGATGTCAGTTTGTCAGAGAAGGGAAGGATAGGGCATGGTAGAGATCGCAATGAAGAGTGCGAAGGGGGCGTCAAGGCAAAACGCCAAAAGGAGTTGAAGAGGGTATCCAGTCTGGCCAGGGAGGACTTGGGGGCAGCACCGTAGACTATGTCACAGTAGTCGAAGATAGAAAGGATCATCTTCTGGACAATCTCACGCCTAGCCATGGGTGGGATGCAGGCATGGTTCCTGAATAAGGCACCAAGCTTGGGACACAATTATTTCTGAATGGCGTCAATATGACCAGAGAAGTTCAGGTGTTGGTCCAGCCAGACACCTAAATACCTGAAGGAGGATGTGTTCTCGAGCAAAGTCCCATCAAGGGTGTGGAAGGAGGGTAGAGAAGGAAACCTGGTAAGTCTCTGCCTAGTGCCGAAAGTCATGGAGACTGTTTTTTTTGGCGTTGAGAGATAGCTGGTGGTTTGCAAACCAACGCTGAACTTTGTCGAAGTCATGCTGCAAGTTGGATGCAACTTGGTGGGGCAGGAGCCAGATGCATACAAGACTGTATCATCAGCGTACATGTGAATGGAGGAGAATGGAGAGCAGGTGGACGGGAGATCGTTTAGAAAAAAAAGAGAATAGTATGGGGCCTAACACTGATCCCTGGGGGATGCCACTTCTTATCGGGAGGGGTGGGGACATTGCGTCAGAGATCTTGACTGATTGGGTTCTGCCAGTGAGGTATGCCTTGAACCAGTCTGTGGCTAAGGGGGATAGCCCAGCTGTTGGTAGGGTGTCAAGGAGAAGGGAGTGGGAGACTGTGTCAAAGGTTTTGGCCAGATCGACAAAAATAGCTGAGGTGATTTGGCCACTGTCCATTCCCATGAGGGCAGAATCAGTGAGCTGAAGAAGGGAGGTGGTGGTGGAGTGATTTTTTCTTGAAGCCAGATTGATAAGGGGTGAAGAAGGAATCGTCATTGAGGTAAGCAGTGAGCTGGGAGCGGGCTAGGTGTTCCTGAAGTTTGGCAAGGGTAGGGAGAAGAGAGATGGGGTGGTAGTTGGCAGGGGAGGTGGGGTCTCTACCTTTGGGAGGGGAAGGACCACAGCATGTTTCCATGGGGAAGGTACTGAGGCGGTTGAGAAAGAGAGGTTTAGGATAACAGAGAGTGGGTAGATGATGGCTGGGGCTGAGAGGGATAATAGTTTAGGGTCAAGGCCATCTGGGGAGGAGCCTTTTGAAGGGCTGATCACTAGCAGGGCATTTAAGGCATCATTTGGGGAGACAGTAGCGAAGAAGAAGGGGGAATTGGAGGGGGGTTGTTCATAGGCAATAGGAAGGGGGAGAGGGAGGGAATAGTTTGTGAGGGATTGGAGTAGCTCTTCAGCACAAGTGATATAATAGGAGTTGAATCTCAGTAGCTACTGCAACTGGATCGGAAACTAAGGTGGTGTTTATTTTTAAGTATAGGGGGGTGGGTGGACAGGATAGGAAATTAAAGAGGGCGTGGAGCCCTCTCCAGAACTTTGGAGGGGAGTTAATGTTTGTTGTGAAGGTGGTTGAAATACTCTGTTTTGTAGCTAGCCTGGTAGCCTGGTGCAGGCTTATGGAGTTTTGATGTCAGAAGGTCATTTGGAAGCTGGGGAGACTTTGTTGCATTTCAGGCTCAAACTCTGGCTGTGTAACAGGCTAGTAATTCAGGGGTAATCCAGGGGAGGTGATAACCTCTAACCCTGGTTTGTTTTAGGGGTGCTAAGGCATTCCAATTTGCTAGGAAGACATCTTTAAAATAGATTAGGCCTTTATTAACCAAGGAGGCACTTGCTAGAGGGGACCAGTCTGAGAGGGCAAGGCTATGCAGGAGAGGTTCCAATTCTAGGGATTTATAGGTCCATATCTGTAGGGTTTTATGTGGGGGTTTAGGGCTGTGAACTTTTCTGACCAGGAAAACCAGGTTGTGGTCGCTGAGAGCATCCAGAAGGATGCTGGAGGTGATGATTCTATGGGGTGGGAAGTTAGGGCCCAATCAAGTAGGGAGTGGTTTTGGGTCTTGTGATTAGGGCGGGTGGGTTCTATAATTAGTTGTATGAGGTTGAGGGCACTGATAGCATCTCTTGTGGTAGATGTTGGGGACAACCAATTTAAATTGAGGTCACCAAGGATGTAAAGCTCGCCAGATTGAGAGAGGGAAGTAATGGAAATTAGGAGGTCAAGGGAGACAGCAGGCTGGACATTTGGATGGCAATAGATACTGGCTACAAAGATAGGGAGGGATACATTGATGGCTAAGACATCATGGGTTGCTGGGTTAGAGAAGACTAGGAAGTACTGGAGGGAGGTGTGGACATACATGGCCACTCCACCACCCCTGCCTGCTCTGTCTAGCCTTAGGATGGAGTAACCGGGATGGAGACAGAGTGGTCAGGAATCGTGCTCTTTAGCCATGTTTCTGTTATAATTAGAATGTTTGGTTTCAGGGCAGCAACCATGGCTTGCAGGAGGTCTAATTTTTGAAGTAGGCTACGAATGTTTAAGTGTAATATCTTGAAACCCTTTATGAGGGCTCTTGGGGTAGGGGTATGGGCAGTGGCAGTGGGGGAGATGACAGAGGTGAAGGAAGTAGCAGGACCGGGGTTGGGGTAGATGTCGCCTGAGGTGAGTAATAGTAGAACTAGGATGAGGAAGTGTAGCTTAGTGAATTTGGAGTGATGGGGCTTGCAGGCTGAGTGAGTGCAGTAGAAGGGAGTGGTATAGTGAGGAAGCAGGAGGTGGAGAACAGGAAAGTAATTTGGTAAAGTTAGAGGGATGCATGGGAATGATGAAGGAATGAGACCAGGATACGTTGGGGGAGGTAATAGCATGAATATAAGTTGGGGCCTGGAGACGGGGGGTTGGATGGATTTGCAGTTATAGGGCCCTGGGTTGGCAAAAGCAGGAGGGGCAGGTAGGGAGAGGGTAAGAAATAAGCTTAGGGGGAGGAGGTAGAAGGGAGAATGAGTTCAGTGGAGAGGAAACATCCTTAGAGTCAAGGAGCAGCAGAGGAGGGGCAGACTTTGGTAGGTAGTAGACTACAACAAGGCGGTGTAGCTGAACAGAGTTGCTTTGCTACTAAGGGGAAGGGGCCCAATGCTTAAAATAAAGCTCCCTCAGGTATCCAGCTGAATAGCCTGTAGTAGGGAAGTAGAAAGTGAAGGATGCTTGCTTAAGTATATGCCCTCTAGTGGAGAAGCTGTATAACCTGCTAATGGGGAAGCAAGTACTAATGGAGAGGTAAAGAAATCCTGGTATTGTGGATCTAGTTATTACCCCTTTAAGTGCTTTGCTATAGCTCTTAGGTGCTTCCCCTCGTACCTCTCAACTGCTATGAATTTCACATAGCGCTATGATTTTCACACTCAAATTTACCCTTGCTCCACATATGTTTACTGATGTTCTTAACAATGTTAGAGCTATTTCTGGACACGCATACTATTAAATCATTCAACTAAGTTGATAGAAACATTCCTTATCACTAACTATATGTGGCCCACTATCTGTAGACATATTATTGTTTAAAACAAGAAAGTGCTACACATTCTGTCCATTGCTATGATTTTTGAAGGTCAGTGATATGATTTTTAATGCTGAGAGGTTGTGAGGTATGCTTCCCCTTTAAGAGGGAAAGTCAAGTGTAACCAAGTAGGAAGTGGACGGGTCTCTCAGCTCTGGTAGTGTATTTAATAAAGGAAAGAGGTGGGGGAGGGGGGTGGCCAGAAAAATCACTAAGAAACCAGTTCAGGTTAGGCAAATGCTGCTCTGCACTGTACAGCTCACAGAAGTGTGCAACTGAGTGAACTGGGAAGCAAAAAGATCAAGCCTTCACTACGCAGCTGCTAAAGGAAGAAAAGTCAAAGGTCAGTGTTTCTCTGCAGTCTTATGCCCTAGTCCAATGATTTCAGCACTGGCTGCAGCACTGGGCAGGAAACAAATGTCAGCACTCCGGGGCTGTCTGGAATCATTCAGGTCCCACAGCGATGGGTGCCAGGTATTCAATTACAAAACGGAGGAAAGCTCCAAAATCCCCTTTCCCTTGTCCTGGGTCAGGGACCAGACATTACCTTGCAAGCCAAGGAGGAAAGCAGGCAGCAGGCACCTTCTTGCCCTGTCCTAGGCGAGCAGGTTGCTTGTGGAGGGGACCGCGTCAGCAGTACCAGCCCAGTGGGCTCCAATCAGCCTGAGAGAGAGGGACAGAAGAGAGGGCAGTTATAACCCTCAGTGGTGGTCAGGGGAACATTTCAGAGCTGGCAGGGGTGAGAAAAATTAACAGCTGAAAAAGCTTGGGATGAAAGGGGGGCTCGGTTACAGACTCTGGCAAGGTGCCAGCAGCAATTTGCAACAGGGAGCTAAAACAAAGGGTGTTAAATGGGGGCATGTATCTGACCTGATCCTTTGGTGCCAGAGTCAGGGGGGAGACCTAGTAGCCAGACAGATTAGAAATGAAGAAACAGTCTTAAACAGTGTGCTTTTCAACACACGTGCTCAGTGATAGAGTCTGTTCGGGGCGGGCGGGAGAATGGAAGCGGTGTGTCTCACGCTCAGTGTCTTTGGACCAGGACACGAGCGGGAGACTTGTGAAGGCATCCGATCCTTGTAGTGGGATGTTATTTTGTTAGTACTGTAGAAAACAGAAGTTGAATATAAAAAGTGTACTTGGGATTTACTTACAAAATTGAGTTGGAGGGACTTCCACTAATGTGAAGCCGATCAGGAACATGGGTTTTACTTAGGCTGAGAGTGAGGAGCGGTGAAGCCGATGTTAGGGACAACTGCAGACTGATTTTCTTTTCTTACTTTTAATGCGGTCTTTGATGTGCTGGGACCAGAGTTGGGCTGTTATGCTGGGATACCCGGGTCCATCCCAGATGGACCAATCAGAGTCCAGCATTCTTTCTTGCGATAGTATAATCAGCCTTCTCCTATCATCTCCCTTCACTATGGACCCTACTCAAATCCTCCCTCCATTTCACTTCCTCCAGATTCCCTCAGGTACTGTACCAGCAGAAACTCCTTCCCCTCTTGCTCCTGTTCTCCCCCACCTGACTGCCCCCCTTACATTTGCCTCTTACTCTGGTGTAGATGTGGTTGAATTGCCTGGTTTTTGGTGCTTGCTCTTATTGTACCTACTCCTGTTTTAATCACGTACTTTATTCCACTGTACTGTAACTATGAGCAGTGTCAGTGCTATGCAATTGTATTTAACTGTGTTCTGTCTACACTATGTATTTGCTCCCCTTTTTCCTTCCTCCTGGTCACACCTGGAAGTGTCTCAGTATGCCTTCCACGGTCACCAATTTTCAAATAAATAGGTCAGTTGACCTTTAGGCTTGTGGCTTATTTGGTCCCTAGCTTCACGCAATGAAATTTACCACACTGTTATTCATGGACACCCATGCACTACCCTCTAAATACTGGTGTCTAAAGGTCACAGTATTTAGAAACACTAAGTGTGCTTGAAAATATTCATTCATTCATTCATTCTTTGTTGACAGGGTAGTTCCACTGGTGCCAGGCACCTTTTTCAGGCATGATCGAGGTACTATGAGTACATTACATAAACAGCAAAATAATGATACAGTACATGGTGCAGTAGTAAGAAACAATATGAAAAAGAACGCCTCATAAGGTACAACAAAATGAAGCAGTTTTACATTTTTACATTGTGCAAAAGAGGTATGCATGTAATTGCATATATTTTTTTAAAGTTTGGTGATCGTGAGAAGCACACTGAGCTGAGGCTCATGTCCAGGTGCAACCCAAGGAAAGGGGAGAAGGGAGGTAACAGCTATAAAAAAGTCAGGAGGAATACAAAGTACAAGTTCAAAATAAATACAAGGAAATGCGTTCAGTACTGGTAATACACAATAACATAGTGGTAGTGTTACAAGGAGCATATATGACAAACATGACTGTGCAGTAAGTTGTACAGTAGTGATAGGGCTAGCTATAATTTAGAGCAGGGAACAAAATCTACAAGACACGAGCATGCATTATGGGTTAGCAGACAGTATCGATACTTTCAAACTAGATATGTGTAATGCTTAATGTATTGTATCTTACCTGGTAATCAAAACTAAGTAACTAACTATAATGTAAAAGAATAGAATGACCTGAAGTTCTGGACATGTGCACAAGAGGAAAATTTCACTACCTACTTATGCAATCCCACAGACAATGGCAGCATCTACCTCATAAGGAAATGCAAATTCTGGCAACACCCTGGTTCTCTTGTTAAGGTAAACTACACTCCCTTTGGTAACAGTACAAGACATAGCAAAATAAGAAATGTTTTTATGACTCAGACTGAAAGACTTCTCTAGGCATCCCTGGATTATTGATAGGACCTTTTCTGACTTTTGAAAATCAAATATATTAGGGCCAGATCATTAAAATTCTGAAGGGGACGGATACGATGAAAAATGACAAAGCTTTTTCAACTAGTATGGGGTGTAGACCAAGGGGCACCAGCAAAGGCTACACGGATGTAGGATAAGGTGGAACATCAGGAGACAGTGTTTATGAAAGAAAGGGGGGTGAGCCTTTGGAACTGGCTGCTTGTAGAGGAAGGTGGTTGTAGAAGCAGGGAGTAGGGATACTTTTAAAATTAGGCTAAATAAGTTTATATTGAAGCTGAATATCGCTGGATACAAGATTTGAAAAATCAAAGGGAGGAACAGTTCTCTGTTTAATATTTAAACATCACTGGTGCAAGTATCATGAGAGCTTTTACATTACAAGTATATTTCTAAAAATTATTAACTATTTTCACTTAAATTTGATGTATACATATATTTCATTCATTCACTAACTATACAGAAGTAGATAAAATCTAGACGACAGAATCCTGATGAAATCTCAAAATTATGACTAGAAATTACTAACTTAATACCCGAGTTTCAGGTCTTGGAAACACATTTTATTACATTATTCAACATAAATCAGTGTCCCTGCTCTGAACTGTATGGGCATTATCCTCCATGGTCTTCATAACAAATGTGAAGCTGTGCAAGGTACCCTTATCAGTGTTATGTGGGAATGCCACAAAATGCAGGACTTTTGGCAGAAAAACTGAAATTAAGCTTAGTCTATCACTAGGTTTGAAACATTGCTTTGCCCGACAGACGTTTTGAAGGGAAATATGTTTTTATAAACCATGGAAGGGGTAGAAAACAGAGGTACAAAAAGTTCTTAATATCATTTTTTGCAAAAAAACAATTCTTAAAGAGTTAGTGGAGCCAAAACAGAAGTTGTCAGGTGTAACTTTTTATTTCAGATGTATTTTTCCTTTTCCTTTTACTCATTAGAAAGTCTTCTATGTTGTCTGCCCACCGCACTGTGGTACAGAAAATGATCCTCTCAGTTTTTGATTACAGTGATGTAGTCTTCAGTGCCACTCCCAAAACTTCTCTTGACAGACTAAACACTCTCTACAACACCTTCTGCCATTTTGCGCTTGATGCTCCCTCTCTCTCGCACCCCGGTGACCTCTATAACTCCCTCTCCTTCATCCCCCTTGAGGAAAGGAGATGCTCCTGCAGTATCTTCTTCACTGCTAAATACTGGTTTGGCTCCCTTCCTTCTTATCTCTCCTCCTCATTTTCACCACTCCCCCCCTCCATTCATGCTCTCCGTAGTTATGACCACCACTCTCTAACTATTCCCAGAAGATCTGCTTCAAAAGGCCAATCTGCATTCTCCTACTGCCAGTCCAAGCTGTGGAACTCCACCCCCCTGCCTCTTCATCGTGCTCCCTCACCCACTGCTCTTTCCTCTCTCCTTCACAAACTCCCCCCACCCACAAATGCACCTGCACCTAATCTACCTCCTCATGACGCACCTCCCTATCCTATCCATTTTTTCACCCATTCTGATTCCTACCCTGAATCCTCTGCTCTCTCTGTGGGGTGATCAAACTACGAAGTTACTTGTTCCTTCTAATCTCACCCTCCTCTCCACTCACACTTTCACTAATTCATATCACCGTGTACTGTTCACAAATCACTGTTCTGCACCTCAGCTCTGGATGTTATACAATGAAATTGTACTATTTTATTTATTTACACTTATACTAATTCATATTTTGGCATACCGTTATCAATCACAATTCCGCTTTACAGCTGGTTGTTGTAATGTTGTACCTGTACTATCTGTTTATATTATATTGATTGCTGCATTTCCACTTACCCCCTCCCGTTTGCTGCTATTTCATCATGTTTACTTGTACATTCATTGCAAAAAACTTTGTTAAAGCATCAGTTAGGGTTGATAACACAGCGACAAAAGTATGGAAATGTGATGTTAGGGTTACCCCCCCACCACCATCCCACCTTCACCCTCCACACATCAACAGACATTGGGGTGTGCCATGGGGTCATCTGGCCCAACTCTCACCACATTCCATGTGTAAGCAAGCTGACACCCTACAATATAAGAAAATGGGGAGAGAGTTAGGACTGATGACCCCATGGCACATTCCAACGTCTGTTGGTATGTGGGGTGGTGGATGGTGGTGGGGAGATAACCCTAACATCACATTTCCATACTTTTGTCGCTGTGCTATCTTCCCTAACTGATGCATTAACACATTTTTTGCAATTAATTTCCCTTCTTTTTGAGAAAATGTAATGTAACTGGCAACTGGCATGTGTTTGTGCCCATTGCTCCCTTCACGTTGCCATTTTTGGCATAATAGTATGCATCTGTGGGAGCGTGGCCTTTTCTCCTACTTACACATAAGTACGGAGCCATACAGCAGCCCCATAGTACTGAAAAGGAACCCTTGTATAAAATGTTTTGGTAATATCTCAGTAACCGTAGCAACTATGAAAAAAAAATCCACTGCAGTTGTATTCTATGACTTCAAAACCTCCTCATAAGCTTAGTCCCCCTAAAGTGGGACTAAGCTGTGGGTAGCGAAAACTCTGTATCTCAAATAGTTTTTGAGATGTAGGCGCTGAAAGGCGCTGCAGGCGCCGTAGTGTTATCCTACGGGAAATTTCTCAACTGCGCTGTAACTATGGGCCTGTTGAATGTTTTGGGCCCAAACCACGAAAAGGCACATCTGTGGAACCAGGGCCTGCCACCCTGCAAATTTCAGCCCAAAAGCACAATCCACCTTGGCACAATGAAGTGACAAAGAAAACAACACATGGGACAATGTTTTCGAGCATTATTTTCGCGAAAACAAAAATGTTTTCATGACACCCCTATACCTTACAATGAAATGTTTTCACGAAAAAACAACAAAAAAAAAAAAGTTTTCATAGTGCACATATAAATTTTCCCATAGGCTAAAATGGGACATTGTTTTCAAGCATTGCTTTTGTGACATCCCTATACCTTATAATGAAATGTTTTCCCAAACAAAATAAAATTTTCATGATAGTTTTCACTGTGCACATATAAATTTTCCCATAGGCTAACATGGGACATGAAAACTTGTATAACTTTTGAATGGATTCATATTTTTTCACCAAATCTTCAAAAGGTGCCACTTTGACCCAGGCCACATATACACATGCACATTTGAATCCAAACAGATGCATCTTTCAGTCTGTTAAGCCTGACGAAATAATGCACAAAAGTTGAGGATTTTTCACATTTTTGACCCTCTGCAGTTCCGCAACCATACATCCAACCGAAACAAAACTTTCCAGATCCAGAGATCCGTGGTTGGATGCCACACATGCAACATTTCAGGGAAATTGAACAAACTGTTTTAAAGTTATTAAAGAGCAAACTTTGGGGTTTAACACAGAAGTGGCCTGCCATCCCTAACTATAGCTGCACTACTGTGCAGGTATAATATGTGTGTGTGTGTGCGTGTGTGTGTATATATATGTGTGTGCGTAATAGATAAACCACTCTGAGGTGTATGGTCGCGCTCTGATATATGCACGCCTTGGTATGCGTTATATTGTGTCAACCGCCCAAGGCATGCATATATCAGAGCATGACCGAACACCTCGGAGTGGTTTATCTATCTTATAAAATATCAACATTGTTTTGGAGGGGGTAAAGTAGGTGCAGGTCGCGCTCTGATATACTGCACGTCATGTGGTGCCAAGGTCCAATAAATGAACAGCAATTTCTACCTAATTTATAAATATATATATATATATATATATATATATATATATATATATATTGCTATATTACCCCTCCCCACCCCAGGCCACACCTGAAATGAGCCTCGGCTCAGTGAGCCCTCCTGGTGAAACATTTATATATACAATAATGGATGGGGTGGTGAGTATAACAAGATTTTACATACAACTGAGTTGTGGGATGCTATATAAACCCTGAGGGCAAAAGCATCCCACAATGAGAGTGAGTGTAAAATCGAGTTTTTACACACCACCCCATCTCTTATTTGTTATAATTGCTGTTCAGCAATTTGTTGCCCCAAGAGTTTTAGTAGTTAGATGCGCTTTTGTAATTTATTTTGATTGTGGTTTGTTCTCTCCCATTGATGCTTACCTGGGAAGCATGTCTGAGGTATTCCCCGGTGGCAGCAGTTTTTCTCTGGCGAAGGGTTTAAGTGCGCAGAGCAGGATTAAAATGCCAGGATTAGGCAGATAAAATTACGGGAGGAAAAGATGTTTAAAAGTTAAATACACGCATATGTGCTCAGTGTTTTTGGTGTGGCGGCTCCTTGCTAAGCAGGACAGAGGAGTCGCCATGTTTTCAAAACTAGCAAGCCCACCCAGGATTAGTAAACAGCCAATCGGGATGCAGCTCTTGTTCGACTGATGCGGTGCGTGTTTGCCGTTATAACGGCAAATTATAACTGGGTCAGACAATGGATAAAATTGCTGACCAGTTATTATAAATTATGAGCTGGATGTGTGGAGCAGCTCTTAGCCTGGCAGCTGACATATCTAGCTCTATAGCTCCCCCCCACTACATCATTAGCATTATGATCTCACTGACAGTAATATCGCAAATGAATGACCTGACAATCACTGAATGGTTGTTTCTAAGCAGCAGTGATTTCACAGTGAGGTCACAAAGCTGATGATGTCAGGAGGGACAGTAGAGCAAGATATGTTAGCTGCCAGGCAGAGTGCTGTTTCACACATCACACCTACTAACATCAGGTAAACAATCTTCTAATTAAACAAAGAGAAAAGAAACAGTACCTCAGATATAAAATGTAATAGTTGGCTGCATTTAATATCTAATATTATTTTTAGGCAATACACTAGCTCTTTAAATTATTGCTGGATGAGAGGGTCCCTACACAACTGGAGTGACATCAAGACATAACTGAAGTCCTCAGGTTACAAAAACTAGCATGTAGGCATCAAAATGTTTTTTGCTCTTTTATGAAAATGGAGTACCTTTTTAATTTCTCACTGTATAAATAAGCAACAGTTTGACTAAGAAAAATATTGAACTTGCCTCAGTCAATTAGCTTAATCATACTGATTGTCATATTGGTTGTCATGTATTTAACAAAGGAGACACTGGAAAAAAATCATAATATTTAGATAGTGTTCCATTAAGTTCCATTTATATTTATTTTGGGTATTTAGTGTCCCCTGTTTCTTATTAACTATTTAAATAAACCATTAAAACATGGTCCCTGTCTCCTAGAATTCGCTCTGGCAGTCTATCTACACCTAGCATCCCCATCCTCTGGTCGCTTTGGAAATAACTGTGATGTTATAAACTGAAGATTATGACGCCATGTGTAGGCAAGTGGCCAGAGCAGTGCAGGTCTAGGTAACTGTGATCTTGTTTTCATGTTAGAAAGTGTCATGATTATAAACAGGAGGAATCAAGTACAGAAATGTAGGATACAACATATACATAAGCAGCAATCACTCTAAAAATAGTTTTTTCAGTGTCTGAGATGTCAGCAGCACTCTAGATGTTATGATCCATATCAATTAAAAAAAAGCATACCATTAGTGCAACAGCAATGAGCAGAGGGGACAAACTGGACTGACTATTGGTCTGATTTCATCTTGCAGATTCTGTGATTTCTAAATTCTACTAATATACATTTTACATGTTTGGTTCTGAAAGGCAGTGCATGCATCGTACACACACCACCTCTGACAAAGCACAAGTTGGCTAATTAGTTTCAGAATATTAAAATATTGTCCCTCAAAAACTAATACAAGATATTTTCAAACACTTAAATAATATTCATCCGAATAAGAATTGTGGTTTTCTTTTTTATCTGCTTTAGAGAATACTACTTTAAGTTAACCCATACTTTTGATGTTTCAGATTGATAATTCAAAAGTAACATCTTCCATCTCCAAAGATCTGCTGACATCCATTTTCAACATCGATATACAGTTGTACTTAAAAAAGCCTTGAAATCTGCTTTAAAAATGCCTAGTTGCCGGTATGTGACAATTCAGAATATCACAAACGGAGGTCTGTGTTCAATGTACTCTTACCATGGGATCATAATCTTTCAAAAAACTCCAGTTTTTCTGCCTGAAAAAGAAAACAGTTGTGCAGTCATTAAGACATTATTTATGCTTTTTGGGAAATTGTTTTCCAACACAGTGGTCTCAAATTTAGTTACTCTGTAGAGATGTTTTAGGAGGCAAAAGGCCAAGGTTTTGTTCCAAGAGGCCCAGCTAATAAGCATAGTATCAATTTCTAAAGGCATTGCATGTTCATAAAGTGAATAACTGTTCCCATACTGAGGTGTAAGAAGTAACATAATAATCACAGAAAAGGCCATGGGTGGGTGGGGGCACTCTCTCATAATAAAGACCTCTTCTCTGCTTAAAATCGTTCTATCACCTGATGTGGTCTCCTGGAATTCTGCAGTTCTGCTGCAGAACTTGGGGTTGGATTTTCTGCCCCCTTCAAAATCAGCGCATGTGTGGGAAACACTGCTGCAAGTGGGGCTTCACCTGCAGAGCTGTATTCTCAGAGTGGGAGTCAGTTTATGACTGGCTTCCCGATTTACGACAGCTTGAGGCCATTTTTTCAGTGCAGCTGCGGCAAAAAGGTTATGCCTGATGGGAGCAGGCATAACATCTCCCGCAGCTGCATGGGCTGAAAATAGCAAAACTCCACATGTGTGAAGAATTCAGCCCACATTGGCCGGCTGCAGATAATGGGCTGAAAATCCAGCCCTTAGAGTCTGCAGCAAAACTCATATCTCGATCTCTCTTTCTTCAAAAGCCCTTCTCCCACAATCGATAACAGTCAATTACTGGACAGAAAACTGTTGCAGAGTTGAACCAGTTGTTCAGCAAAGGTTCAGAAACCCTGCTGTAGAACCTAGGGCTGACATGGTACAGATAACAAGAAAGCCCACATATGTTTCTGTACATCTAGCAAATGCTATACATACTTTCCCAGTGATCCAATTATATTAATGGCACTCCTCCCACTGCTTTTTCTCACCTTTAAATTCCCAACACTCACCCTTTTTCCATTTTCCCACCGCCTTCCACTTGCCATGCCTATGCCCCTTTTACCCAACATCTTATCCTCCCTCATCATGCTCTCCCCACCCATAGATCCTCCCACTTTATTCCTATCAAGCCTGACCTCTGTGTCACGTTGCGCCAGCGACCCGGGTTCGGGGACGAGCCCGGATGCTGGGGGTCGGCAGGGAGGGAGCAGGATTGAGCATCCGGAGGACAGGTCTCCTCTCCCTGGGGTGGGATCTGGGGGCTTCCCGGGGTGGTAGTGGCCTTTAGGGGTGACCGGAGGTACTACCAGCGCTGGCAGCGCATTGGGGCTGTGCACAATGGACGTCCACGTCTAGCATGTTGATGTCATTGTACGATCACGTGTAGGGGGTAAAAAAGGAAAAACCTCCTTGGCATGCTGTATGATGGCTGGCTGTGTGGTGCCGCTGACTCCTTCCCTAGATGTTCCCTCTGATTGGGACACCCCCCCCCCCGGATCCTGCGGTGGTGGCTGTGTGCCCGCCGTGGCAAAGATCGTTGAGCAGGTACCTAAGGGGTAGAGCTTGGGGTTTGGGTGGTGCAGGGGCTGTGTAGCCAGACTGGACTGGGGAGGAACCATAGGTAACACCTCCCTAGCTGCACAAGAACAAGAAAATATGTAACAAAAAAAAAAAGCCTGACCTCTGTGCATTCCTTATAAAAGCAACCTAGTCAAAGTAGCCTTCCTTAACATCTGGTCCCTTGATAATACATCCATGACCTTATCATAGTTAATGCCAGTGATAATCTTTACATCACAATGACCTCACATTTCCCTGACTTTATGTTCTCTTTCATTAAAACTACTTCCCCAGGCTTCCTTCTCCATGTATAATCACACAGCTCTAGTTAATAAATAATAATAATAAAATGTATTTATATAGCGCAATTCAAACATATATCAAAGCACTGTACAAGAATTAAAATACAGATAATCATTAAATATTAAAAACCAGTATAATACAATGAAATAACATTCAACAGTCCCCATAGGCACAGCTAAACAAGTATGTTTTTAGGGCTGTCTTAAAGCTCTCCACGGTCAAGCACTCTCTAATCCAATAATAGTTGTACATAGGCATATAGGTGTCTTATAGGACAGAGTGAGATCAGTGGTCCTCAAGGTCATTTCCGCCCTGTCCTTGCAGTTGTACCCTGGTAGAGGAAATGGGGCCTAGAAGCAGTGGGGATGGAGGCATCCTGACAGGGGTCAGTAAACCTCTCCTAAATGAGGGCTTCCCTTGGCTCTCTCCAGAGCACTGCTGCTGCCTATCTCTGCACTGCTCCTTCAGTCTAGTCCCCGTCCAGACAGCAGCTGCGGGACCTGGGGCTGGACTGAACACTGCCATTTGTTCTGTGGGCTTGCTCAACGCCCTTCTCACTGTGGCTGATGTACTGCCACCTCTCTTCGCTCAGCCAGCCCCTAGACTGCCTTCAGGGTTGGGGAGCCTACAGCATGGAGACTGCTCAATTTCAAGCAGCCTGTGCACAAAGTGCAAAACAACTAAATTAGTACATCCTGTCCTTGTGAAACTGACATCAATTTGGAGACTAGTTCAGCTCTGCGAAACATAGAATTTGATGGCAGATAAGGACTGCTTGGCTCACCCAGTCTGCCCATTTCCCTACCTGATGGATAAGCTGCAGATCCTAGTTAACCAACAGCCTACTTCTTCCTACCCCCACCCCCTAGACAATTAGTACAGCCTATACCAGTAAAACTGACATCAGTCTGGGGCTCAGTTCTGCAGATCAGCTCTGAACTGCAAACTGGCTCAGGACTTGTATGTATGCTTTTCCCCTGAAACTGATAGCCACTAAGAACCAGGGGTTTAGCACAATGAATAATGTGTGAGATGCTAGCCACTGATATTTAATCTCCAGATTTCTGTACAAGAGAGAGGGGATGTGCAAATAGAACATATTTGTCTGAAAAAAAACCTCCATGGAGAGGAGAACATTTCTGAATAGAAACATAGACTCTGACGGCAGGTAAGGACCACTTGGCCAACCCAGTCTGCCTTCCTATTGGATAAGCTGCAGATTCTAGTTAACCAACAGTCTACTTCCTGCAACCCCCCAATACAATTGCCTTATGTCTGTCCCATGCATGTTTAAATTCCCCCACTGTTTTAGACCCAACAACCTCCCCAGGAAGGCGGTTCCATGCATCCACCACTCTCTCCGTGAAAAAAAATTTCCTCACATTACCCCTGAGCCGTCCCCCCTCTATCTTTAAATTGTGCCCCCTTGTTCTTACACATCTCTTTTTCTGAAAGATGCTACCCTCCTGGACTTTGCTGATTCCCTTGAGGTACTTAAAAGTTTCTGTCATGTCTCCCCGTCCCTCCTTTCATCAAGGGTATACATATTAAGCTTTCTCAGTCTCTCTTCATATGGTTTCTGATGCAGACCCTGCACCATTTTAGTTGCCCTCCTCTGGACTGCTTCCATCCTATGTCCTTGCATAGACGGGGTCTCCAAAACTGCACACAGTATTCCAGATGGGGTCTCACCAACTGTCCGTACAGTGGGATAACCACTTCCCTTTTTCTACTTGTGATGCCCCTTCCTATGCATCCCAGTATCCCCTGGCTCTCCTTACTGACTTCTCACATTGCTTACCCACCTTTAGGTCATCTGATATTACTACCCCCAAGTCCTTTTCAATTTTTGTTGTTGTTAGTACCTCCCCTGCTATTGTGTACTCTTCTCCTGGGTTTTTGTTTCCCAGGTGCATTACTTTGCACTTCTTTGCATTGAATCTAAGTTGTCATATGTCTGACCATTCCTCCAACCTTGCCAAGTCCCTTCTCATCCTTTCTACCCCCTTGTGTATCAACTCTGTTACAGATCTTTGTGTCATCTGCAAAGAGGCATACCTTTCCCTCCAGACCCTCTGCAATGTCGCCTATAAAGATGTTAAAGAGGACTGGACCCAGTACTGAGCCCTGAGGTACTCCACTAGTAACCCCCCTTTCTTCAGAATGTGTTCCATTCACTATTACCTTCTGTGTCCTGTTGTGCAGCCAGTTTGCTACCCAGGCTACCACCCTGGAACCCACTCCCAGGCTGGCTAACTAGATTATTAGTCTTTTGTGCGGGACTGTGTCAAATGCCTTGCTAAAGTCTAGGTAGGCCATATCCACAGCCCTTCCCTGGTCTATTACTTTGGTCACCCAGTCAAAGAAATCAATTAGATTCGTCTGACATGACCTTCCTGCTGTAAACCCATGCTGCTTTGGGTCCTGTGCCCTGCTGGCCTCTAGGTATTCAACAATTCTTTCTTTCAGAAGTGATTCCATCATTTTCCCTACCACTGAGGTCAAACTTACAGGTCTGTAGTTTCCTGCTTCTGCCTTGCTCCCACTTTTGTGAAGGGGAATCACATCTGCCCTCCTCCAGTCCTCAGGTACCACCCCATCCTCCCATGATTTGTTAAAATGTGTGATCAGTGGTGTCACTAGGTCTTCCCTTAGTTCTTTTAGGATTCTTGGGTGAATCCCATCAGGCTCCATTGCTTTGTCCACCTTGAGTTTCAGGAGTTCTTTCAGGACTCTTTCTTCTATAAATGGACTGGTGTCAACCCCTACCCAGAGTGCTTCTATTGTTTGGTTTAGGTAACTCCTCCTCATCTTCTTTTGTGAATACTGAGCAAAAGTATTCATTCAGTATCTCTGCCTTTTCACTGTCTCCCTCTGCCCACCTCCCCTCGCCTTTATTAATCTTCACTATTCTTCCCTTAACCTTTCTATGCTCCCTAATGTACCTATAAAAGGTTTTATCCCCCTTCCTAACCGAGTTGGCTATTTTTTCCTCGGTTTGGGCCTTTGCTATTCTGACTGCCTTCCCCACTTCTTTCTGCTTTAATTGATACAGTTCCCTGTCGTGCTCCTTCTGTGATTCCTTATACTTTTTGAATGCAGCCTTTTTCTCCTTAACCTTCCCTGTCACCTCTTTTGAGAACCATAGTGGTTTTTTACTCTGCTTTGTTTTATTTGTTTCACACAAAGGCTTGTTGCCTCTATGATAGCAGTTTTGATTTTTCTCCATTGTTCTTCCACCCCTCCTTTCTGGCCATTTGCTAGTGCATTCCTCAGGTAGTCACCCATTTTGCCAAAGTCAGCCCTTCTAAAGTCCAGTATCCTTGTTTTTGTATGGTTTGTCTCCATGGTTGTGCTTATTGTGAAGCACATTGTGCAGTGGTCACTTGTTCCCAGAAGTCTACTGACTTCTAAATTTGTGATCCTCTCTCCATTTGAGAGTACCAGGTCTAGTATTGCTCCCTCCTGAGTGGGTTCCAACACTAGCTGTCTAAGGCCTGCCCCCCGCAGGGCATCGAGAATGACCCTGCTCTTGGATGTGACTGCAGTACATGTCATCCAGTTAACATCTGGCATATTCAGGGCCCCCATCAACAGTATCTCCCCTTTTTCAGCCATTTTGAGAATGTCCTCTATCATTTTCTTGTCCGTTTCCTCCCCTTGAGACGGGGTCTGTATACAACCCCTGTGCAGATTGTGATGCCATTCCCTGTCTCCAAGGTGACCAAGAGTGCCTCTTGTCCTCCCCCTTTACTTTTTAGTTCTGTAGCTTTGATGCCTTCCCTTATGTATAGAGCTACTCCACCTCCTCTTTTACCCTCACTGTCCCTTCTGCAGACTGTGTACCCCCGTATGTTGACATCCCAGTCATGGTTCTCCATGTACCATGTTTCCGTGACTGTCACAATATCCAATTTTTCATCTTTCATCAGGGCTACTAGCTCAGGAAGCTTGCTTCCCAGACTACAGGCATTAGTACTCATTCCCTCCATTTAATGTTGGCTTTATCCTTTTTCCCCCATCCCTGCTCTTATTGCTCTTGTCTATTTTTCCATTTACCCCTGTCCTGCCCTCTGTTGAGCTCTGTACCTCAGTGTTTACCTTACTACCTGACATGTTTTGTGGGGGGGGGGGGGCTTGAAATTTCCTGCCTCTTATCAGCACCTCCCCCCTTGGCTAGTTTAAAAGCTTCCCAAGGAAGCATTTAAACCTGTCACTTAGGAGCTTGGTTCCCTTCGTGGACAGATGCAGACCATCGTGTCAGAATAGCTCTTCCTTGTTATTCCTGTCTGACAAAGTTTATCCAAAACAGACTTGAGACCCCTGGAAAAGGGGACTGATGCAGCTAGACTGCCAAGCCTGGATTTTAGCAGTGAATTAGAGAAGGGATTACCTTAAAAGCTGCTCTGCATCTGGAATGTGGTAAGCCACTGCATTCTGCTGCTGTTAGGATTTTATCCTGATAGGGTAGCGAACCGGCTGAGGTCCAGAGTGACTGCCAACCTGTTGGGGTCGGTGAAGGCATGTCCCCTTCTGGGGTGACTAGGATTCTCATCCAGAGCATCATGGCCCACACTCCTCACCACTGGAAGTGCATTTGGTCCGCCGAACCTCTAACCAGCTTACAGAACAGAGCTCTCATCATCTTAAGTCATCGTGGCCTGCACCCTTCGCTACTGGGTGTACGTTGGGTCCACTGCACCTGTATCTAACCTACAGAAAAGACCATCCAGCCATCATCTGCCTAAGCAGGGGAGACATCCTCACAGAAACAGCACCAGCCTGTCATCTGAAGTTTGTCAGTGTAACCCCCTTGCAAATGGGGGTTCCTAATGTGCCTTATGCCTGCTTGCTGATCGGCATGAAGCCGTCTAAATGGGGACCTGGTGAGTGCTCTTTTAGGGCCTCCGTATTCTGTCCCTTTAAGGGCTGCCTGTTGCAGTCAGAGTTAGTTGAAATGGGAGGGGGTTTGAGTGTTGCTATGCTCGACTCCCGCCCGGGCTGCAGAATATTCGCTCTGTTTCTGCCATCGCTAATTGCGCAGGGGAAGCTTCGTTAGAAGATGTGCTTGTCTGCTGACTATCTATTAGGGTAGTAATGATACTGTAGTTGTTCTAACCTGTTTTTGGTTGCAGCAAGGACTGTTTGATTGCCTCCTCCATTTTGCCCCAGAACTGCTGAAGTGGGCCAATCAGTACCTCGGGACCCTGCAGAGCTGACTGACCAATAGAGGAGCTGCTTGTAATTGAGAAAGGTATTATGGGCTATGGCGCTTTTTCTGCACCACTGAGAACCGGAGGAAGTGACTGGCATGTGCAGCCAGCCAATGACAGCGGGTAGCGCCCGAACTGAGAGGAGAGCCCCTTGCTGTTGGGGGTTAGATGTGTTTTGGCTGGTGAGGTGAGGAGCTTCTGTGCTTCTGCGCTGGGAAGTGTTCCGCAGCGGGAGCGTGAGCCTGAGTGTTGGATTTTCTCTGGCGAGTTCGTTTGAAATCCGCCGGCGGGCGGTCAGAGGAGGCTGTGCCCTGTACAGCTACCCACCAGGCTCAACCTGCAGGAGGACTGGAGAGAATTGCTGAATTGCGCTCGGTCCGAAGGAAAAGTGGAAGCTGCCGTTGCAGTATCTCAGTGGCTGTGAGTTTGTGGGAGCCTTGGGAGCAGCTGCCTGGTGTGGTACCCCTCTGTTGCAGTTTACCATATAAATGTGTGAGGAGGCTCGAGGAGCTCAAGTTAAATCCTGCTGCCATTCAAGGACTTTGTCTGTTGCAGTTTACCATATAAATGTGTGAGGAGGCTCGAGGAGCTCAAGTTAAATCCTGCTGCCATTGAAGGACTTTGTCTGTTGCAGTTTACCATATAAATGTGTGAGGAGGCTCGAGGAGCTCAAGTTAAATCCTGCTGCCATTCAAGGACTTTGTCTGTTGCAGTTTACCATATAAATGTGTGAGGAGGCTCGAGGAGCTCAGGAGTAACCCTGCTGACGTTGAAGGATACTGTCTTGTCTGGAGGTCATGAGTACTAATTCAGGGTAGCTTCCTGTTGAATTGTCCCATTGGATTTAAACGGAATTACTGTACTGCTGACTGTTTAACTAACTTTTTCTTTCTCTGTGTGAAAGGGCCCCTACCAGCTGCCACGGTTTGGACTAGCCACTAGGGCTTGGGTACCCAGGGACCGTAACTTGTAGGGATAGGCCTGTGCACAGAGCCCTAGGTAGTTAAGCATAGTGATAAGCCAATTAACCTGATTTCTCCTTCCTTGTTATCTCCCTTCAATAAATCAGATTTGTGTGTTGCAACTACACCCTGGCTGGTTTGTGCATCCCTGTTGAATTGCTGTATAGTGACTGTGATATAAGTGTATCTTATTCTACAGGGGGTCCCCGGAGTGAGCTGAGAGATACTACCCGGGGTAAGTGTATTGGTGAAAAGCATTGTTGGTACCCAGTGTGAGCCACTAGTGGGACAAAAGGGGGGTTGCAGTAACCCAGAGGGCTGTGACCGAGGAAATCTCAACAGTATTAACCCCGACCTCTGGGTGGAGGCACCCGCCAACGGATCTGGGCCCCTCACCCTGTCTCTGTGGAGGCAGGTAGGGGTAGTGGTCCTAAGGGTAGCGCCCCCTGAGGGTTACATCAGTACCAGGTTTAACTGCATAAGCAGGGGAGATGTCCCACAGGAACAGCACCAGCCTGTCATCTAAAGGTCATGAGGACTGGGTTTTACCCACAGAACTTATAATTCTTGTGGTTTAGCTAACTACAGGGATTTATTTAACTCCAAAAATTGATTAGCGTTTTGCTCATAAAAGTGCTAAAACATTGTGAAAATGTATAGCACTTGCCTCACTGTGTTTAACAAACATAACACTTCTAGAAAACCTATATAGATACTTTCTGTACAGTTAGTAATGTCCCAAGAAAAAAACTGCTAATCAATTATTTTAAACCCCTTAACTAGATAGATACTTTCCGGGCATTCCTGTGTGACCTTAGAATCAAGCACACAGCTACAGCTTACAGCCAGGAGCAGCTGTTTTACTATCTATCCGTGTAATTTGCCAGTCAGCAGCTGCAGCCCACAACCAAATCAGCATGGTACTGCACTGAGGTCCAAGCATCACAGGCCTGCAACTCTGCATCTGTGTGCATACTCGAACTGTAACTGGGAGCTCCCAGAGGGACTGTGGGGTTGACTGGTGAAGCAGTGGGGGGAGAGGTGCTGAGGTGCACCTCACAGTAGGGGTGAATACAAATTGCTGTCTTTATTTTTACCTTTGCTTCCCTTGTTCCCTACCTTGTTCTCCAACCCCAAATTAATCAATTTTTTCTTTTATTTGCAACTGCTGATGTACTTTGCCATTGTTGCCTTGCTGTTTATTTGCATGCTTATAGTGATGGGAGGGGATGGGATTGTGTTATTATGTTCACTTTCACATAGGGCGGGGGTTGTATTTATTTCCTGTGGGGAAACACCCCGGCAGAGCTCTGTCATAAGGATCCCCACAGGTGGAGTAACAGCACCACTTTCCAAGCCCATTTCTAACCACAAACCGAGGCACCATACATCAGAAGACACAGCAGACTTTGCCCTTTACCATCTCCAGGCTTAGTCAGCATACCTTGCAGGCGGGGGCAATTACAAATCTGGAGAAACTGCTTGGGTTTCTGGAACATTTCTCAATCAATCAATCAATCAATGTTGACAACATATGTTGAACAATAAACTTAAATTGAAGCAGTCAATTAATTTATTATTTGTTGTTATTTGTTGGGCACCCATTCCCGGAGGCTCTGGATGCCGTACAATAAAAACAGTAAAATTACATACATAAGATCACATCATAACTTAGTTCAAATTCAGTAAGTGCAAAATAAAAGGTATCTGCAGGGAATTAGCAGATATCAGCAGGAAATGCCAAGTTAATAAGATGAGTCTTTAGGCCCCTCCTGAACGCCTCCATCATAGGGGCCTCCCTGAAAGATCTTGGCAGCAAGTTCCAGAGGACCAGGCTGGCCACCTGAATGAACTGTCACCCAAGGTTTTCAGCCTGGTCCTCGGAACCGCAAGGAGGCCCTCGGTGGAGGAACGAAGGGAGCGGGCTGGGATGGCGGGGGTGAGAAGGCCAGACAGGCAGCCAGGGCCTGATCTGTATAGGGCCTTATAGGTGAGCAAGCCCACCTTGAAGAGAACGCTCCACCTGACTGGCAGCCAGTGCAGACCCCGCAGGACCGAGGTCACATGACAGAACCTGGGCAGTGCTGTCTGTAGCCTGGACACTGCATTCTGCACCAGCTGTAGCCGATGGAGGTTCCTCCCATTGACCCCAGGATAAAGAACATTACAGTAGTCGAGTCTGGTTGTTACAAAGGCATGCACTAATGACGGCAGGTCTTCGGGTGGAATTAGGGGTTAAATCTTGGTGATATTCCTTAAGTGGTAGAAACCATTTTTGATGACAGCCGACTCCTGAGCTTCAAATGTCAGCTTGTCATCAAGTACAACACCCAGATTCCTCAATGGGACTGACCCCAGGATCAAGTCTGTTGTCATCCCAGAGGCATCCTCATCATGCCCACAACCCAGCTCTATCACCAGTACTTCTGTCTTGTCGGGGTCAAGTCTCAGCCAGTTAGAGTTCATCCAATCCAGGATCTCGGCAAGGCCTTTATTTAGCAGATCAAAAGCTCCAACTGTCCCTGGTGCAAAAGACATGTACAACTGAGTATCATCTGCATAGCAGTGAAAACTCAGACTGTATTGTTAAATGAGCCTGCCCAGAGGAAGCATGTACACCACGTGCAGCATCAGTGACAGGACTGAACCCTGAGGAATGCCACAGATCAGTGGCATTGGGGAGGAGGAGAAATTCCCCATTACCACCTCCTGCCTGAGAGAAAGGACTCAAACCAGTTGATGACAGTACTAGTGAGTCCACAAAACTCTCTAAGGTGATCCAACAGCATAATGTGGTCCACAGTGTCAAATGCTGATGACAGATTGAGGAGAATGAGAATTGACCATTCCCCTTGATCTCTAGCCCTAAGCAGACCATTATGCACCTGGACTAGTGCCGTCTCTGTGCTATGCCTCACCCTAAATCTGGACAGGAATGGCCCGTAGATGTCAAAAGCCTCCAGGTGCTCCTCGAGCTGCAGTGCCACTATCTTTTCAACAACCTTCCCTTAAAATGGGAGGTTGACGATAGGGCTATAATTCGCCAGGATGTCAGGGTCGAGAGATGTTTTTTTCAGAAGGGGCTTCACTAGCACCTCCTTCAAGGCATCAGGGAAAACCCCCTCCAAAAGCGAACACCCGATTATCCTGGTGAACACTGGACCAATGGCCTCGATGCAGCCCACTAGGAGATGCATCGGACCAGGGTCCAGTTTGTAACAAGAGGGCTGCAGCTTCAAAATTACCTTGGAGACCTCGGCCACCTCCACCGGCCAAAACTCTGCCCAGACAATAGGAGTGTCTCTGCTCCACCCAGGCCCTACCATGCAGGACTGAACTAGACCCACTAGCAAGATCCCAGCCTGGACAGAGGACACCCTGTTAGAGAAGAACTGAGCAAACTCTTCACAAAGTGCTACTGAAAAGGCTCTTTTTGGCTGTAGTCAGACTGGGTGAAGCAATCTGTTCACAGTCCAACAGAGCTGAGCTGGTCTGTTCCTCCCTGCGGCAATCTCCCTGGACAGGAACTTTGCCTTCTTATGGTTGTTTGCCCTGTGATAATCAGCACAGAGATTCCTCAAAGTCAGTCTGTCCTCCGACTGAGTCCTGCGCCAGCAATGCTCCACTCTCTGACCCATGGTCTTCATTGCCTTGAGAGCACCGTCAAACCACTGGGGTCTCAGGTGAGAGGACCTGGGTCATATACAGACCGGTGCAATGGCATTGAGTACGCCAGTGACAGCAAAACCTCACCCTGGAGCAGGAACAGAATTTGATAACCCCCACAATTTTCAACTTCATGATGGATTGCAACTTGCTGCTAGACTGGTGCAAGGGTGAGGACCTTGATCTGAAAAAAGCCATTTTGGTGTATGGGATCCCTGAAGAAACCCTTAGGGACCATCTCAAAAGTGCCACAGGGAGCATAAAAAGTTTGGGAAAAGTGACTGTCCCTGGGCGAGTTTACAATTTGACTCAACAGTCATTATATATTCTGATGGAGTGGCAAGAGGATGTTGATTCCTTAAGGTTGCCTAACCAGCTCAGTAATGATGAGGACTCCACCCCTTGGTTTACAATGACCCATACGAGAGCCCCCGAGGACCCTAAAGAGCAAAGCAAATTTGAACAGAAGTTTCAGTCCCTTCTGGCAGCTGATGGAAAGACTGTTCAAAATGTGAAAGCATTCTTTAAGGAAGAAGAACCAATGCAGGCAGTACCACCTGGCAGACTCCAGGCTGGGGGACAGGACTGGAGCCCCTATTCAGTCATGCCCTATAAACAGGACAGGAGACTGCATACTTTCTCTGGAGCCACCCCCACTCCTCCTGAGGAGGACGACTATGAAAGTTAGATTAGCCAAGTCACACTGATGCAATAAGTGTGGAAGTGTTCAGATGATGAGAAATTCAAAAGAACTGTGACGAGCCTGAGATGTATAGTTTTGGACTTCATCCATTCCTTACATGCCAGCCAGCTGAACTGCACTATAAGTGACCATTTTGCCATTCTTAAGAGCACATTTGGAGCAGCTGAACAGAGGGAGGACCTAATTTACCAGCTGGGAGCCACCACGCAAAAACAGGGAGAAAAGTGGTCTCATTACATAACCCAGGTGGAGACTGATTCAAAGACTTGTGAAAGCTGAAAGAGTTACCCCTGCAGACTGCACAGATGAGACTGGACCAGATTTTGCATGGAGCTGTGTATTCCTGATGGACATTGATATCTCTCAGGTTGAAAGAATGCAGAGCAGATCCCCTGAACTTCTGACAGCTACTAAATGAAGTGAAGAAAAAGTGCAAGAAGCCATTGCCAATTCACTACAAGTACCCACAGGGAAAACCATACCTCTGCAGCTCCAAGCTGACAGATGCCAAGAGCAGAGTGATGCCCCAGACATGGCTACTCAGCTGAAGCAACTCACTGTGTGTGAAGGCCTTACAAATGGTGCAGGCACCTCATCCACAAGCCAGCTCCCTGTCACCTGGTTGAGGACGCCCACTAAATTTTCATCTGCCAAAAGGGTCAGGCCTGAATGCCTGATGGGGGCTCCTGTATTGGATTTTGCTGACTATACCAAGCTATATACCCTTCACATTGATGCCAGCATGGAAGGACTGGGTGCTGTACTTTACCAAGAGCATGAAAATAGTATGAGACCAGTTGCCTATGCCAGTCGCAGTCTATGTCCATCTGAAAAGAACTGTCCAGTCCATAAGTTGGAGTTCCTTGTGCTGAAGTGGGCAGTAAGTAGTTAATTCCATTAATATATTTATGGAGCTAGGTTCATTGTACTAACAGACAGGATCTATGTGCTAATAGCTACCAAGCTTTACACCACTGAGCAGAGATGGATCTCCACTCTATCTGCTTACAAATTCCACTTGCAGTACCATCTGGGACAGAACAACAGTGATGCGGATACCCTTTCTAGACGACCACATCATACTCCGCCCATGGAGGGACCATGGACATATGTATCTGAAGATGGAGTGAAACAATCTGCCAGTTAATGGTGCCTGATGACTAACCTGCTCCCACCAACCCTGACAGGGCTGCAGCCTTGCTTGGAGTGCATCCTGATGCCATACCAGAGGTGTACGCCTGCTTCGCCACACAGCATAATATTTCTTTGCCTCACTTCAAACCTGCAGATGTAAGACATGCACAATGGACAGATCCCAGTCTGTGGGACATCATTCTAGCCAAAGAGAAGGGCTTGGCTTCCACTCATGTAAAATCAAATCTTTCATATGTGCCACTTCTCCTGAGGGAGTGGGACAAACCTTAGTTAAAGAATGGTCTGCTGCATCAAATCACAAAAATTCAAATGCTTTTCCACAAAAGATGACTGTTTTTTCCCAGCAAGTATCAAACTATGGTTTTGCAATCACTTAATGAGGACATGGGACACCTGGGAATTGATAAAAAACTCTGGGTCTTGTCCAAGACCAATTCTACTGACCACGCATGCCTACTGAAGTAGAGAGACATTGTAAAAACTGCAACTGGTGCAACACTCATAAGACTCTAGCTAAGAGGGTGTCTTTACTTGTAAACATCTCCAGTACTGGACCAATGGACCTGGTCTGCATGGACTTCCTTTCCCTTGAAACTGACCAGAAGGGAATCAGTAACATTCTGGTAGTGACCAATCACAATACCCATTATGCACAGGTATTCCCCACAAAAGATCAGAAGTCAACCACCATAGCTAAAGTTTTGTGCAAAAGTACTTTGTGCATTATGACGTTTCCAGCCACCTTCACTCCAACCAAGGGAGAGACTTTAAGAGCTGTCTCATCAAAGAACTTGCCAGCATTATAGGCATCAGGAAGTCCCGTATTACTCCCCATCATTCACAGAGCAACCCTCAGCAAAAGTGATTCTACAGAACACTTATTAATATGCTGGGGACACTGGACCCTACAAAAAAGCCATACTGGAGCCAGCAGTTACAGTACCTGTCTTAGTCCATGCCTACAACTGTACCAAAAATAACTCAACCGGATTCTGACCCTACTTTCTAAAGTTTGGACAGTAAGCCAGACTTCCAGCAGACTTATGTTTTGAAGTATCAGCTAATGGCGCCTTGCCAGAGACATACTTGGGCTATACCAAGAGGTTATGTGCTCAATTGAACAAGACCTACAGGGTGGCCCAAGAAGCAGCTGGGATGTCCAGCCTATCCAACAAGACCAGACACAACAAAAAAAGTCCAAAAGCATGTTCTCCAGCCAGGGGACCAGGTACTTATCTGAAACTTGAGGATCCCATGCAAACATAAGATTGAGGGCCAATGGAAACAGGATCCCTATGTACAGTGACTGTGGAACAGCTTCCAAATCTGCCAGTTTATCATTTGAGAATGGAAAGATGAAATGTTGTGATCAAAACTTTGCATTGAAACTACCTTTTGCCAAATGGTCAACTGTTGCCCGAACCAGTCCTCCCAGTACCTCTCACACTACCAAGGAGACCTGCCACAAGGAAGGAGACCCAGACAAGAAGGAACCATGTGCCTCTACTTGAATTACCTGTTACCCCCCTGGTGACTTGGTCTGATGTGGACTGATGAGGAACCTTACAACTGTCCAATACTATGTGAATATCTACCTGAACCATTCTACATGGAATTTCACCCTTCAGCACCTGGAGGATGTAATGTGAGTCATTCCAGACCACCGAATCCAAGAGCAACACCCTTTGTTTCAACTGAATTTGGGCCCACAGTAATGGACCTTGTTTCCTTCATAGATGATGTTGGGAGTTCAGTAACATAACCACCTCAGGACACTGAAAGACGTGAACCCATTCTGGTAGGACCCAGAACCCATCAATGATGGTGATCTAATCATAGCAGAGCAACTTGTGGCACCTCGCTATTCTGGAAGATGAATCAAGCAGCCAGTTAAACTCACTAACAACGTCCCTGGTGTCCCCTCTGACTTCCCTGTATATGTGGTGCCTCAAAAGGTCAATCTGCTGCCAAGCCCACTATTGTTGCTCTACTTGTGCTGTCTGCAAGACATTTTGGGGAGGTGTAATTGCTTAAAATGGTTGGAAAATGCTAATACCAATGTTTATCTTGTGTTCTCTGAAGCACATTGTTGATATCATTCAGATTGGATGGAGGTATATTAATTAGGAATGTTTTGATAGGAATCAGGTGTATTAACCTGTGTTACATTGTGTTGCACTGTTTGTTTTTCAGGCTTTGATGAGGGCACCAAAGATTTCAGTAAGGGTCTGATGTAACCTCTCCTAAAAGGGGATTTGCATTTGACTCTCTCTCTGGAGCACTGCTCCTTCAACTTGGTCCTGGTCCAGACCGCAGCTGTGGAACCCGGGGCAGGACAGGACACTGTAATTTGTCCTGCAGGGTTGCCTCTGTGCCCTTCTTACCATGGCTGGTGCACTGCCACTCTTTTCACTTTATTAGCCCATAGACTGCCTTCAGGGTTGGCGTGTCCAAAGCAAGGAGGTTGCTCAGTTTCAAGCAGCTCTCAAAGCTGCATAAAGTACAAAACAACTAAATTAGTACAGCCTGTCCTTATGAAACTGACACTTGTTTGGAAACTTGGTCAGCTCTGCAAAACAATTAAATTAGTACGTCCTATATCTGTGAAACTGACATCAATCTGGGGCTCAGCTCTGCAAAACAGCTCTGAATTGCAAGTTGGCTCAGGACTTGTATACATGCTTTTCCCTAGGAACTGATAGCCATTGACAGTCAGGGGTTTAGCATAATGAGTAATGCATGACATCCTAACCACTGATATTTAATCCCTGGATTTCTGCACAAAAGAGAGATGTGCAAATAGAGCAGATTTATCTGAAACAAAACGTCTGAGGAGAGGAGAGTGTTTGTGAATAGCTGTTACTTGCTAATTCTGTCTGACTAAAATGTTTGTTCAAAATAGACTTGAGGCCCCTGGAAAAGGGGACTGAAGCAGCTAGAGTGTCAAGCCTGGGCTCTAGCACCGAATCAGAGAAGAGGTTGCCTTGAAAGCTGCATTTCATCTGGAAAGTGGTGATCCACTGCTTTCTGCTGCCATTAGGATTTTATCCTGACAGAGGAGCAAACCATCTGAAATCCTGAGTGACTGCCTGCCTGTCAGGGTGGGTGAAGAGGATCGTCACTGTCCGGAGCATCATGGCCTGCACCTCTCACCACCGGAAGTGCATTGAGTTTGCTGCACCTGTAGCAAGCATACAGAACAGAGCTCTCATCATCCAAAGTCATCACAGTCTGCACCCTTCACCATCGTGAGCATATTAGATCTACTACATCTGTATCCAGTGTACAGAAAAGACCATCCAGTCATCATCTGCCTAAGCAGGGAGATGTCCCCATGGAAACAGCACCAGCTTGTTATCTAAAGGCTGTGAGTACTGAGTTTTTACCAACAGAACGTATCATTCCTATTGTTTAATTAGTTAGCTAAATACTTTCTGGGCATTCCTGCGCAACCTTAGAATTAAGTCCACAGCTACAGCTTACAGTCAGGAGCACCTGTTTTACTATCCACGTAACTGTGTAACTAGCCTGTCAGCAGCTGCAGCCCATAACCAAATTTATATGGTACCGCACCGAGGTCCAAGCATCACAGGCCTGCAGCTGTGCAGTGTGCACACTCAAACTGTAAGTGGGAGCTCCCAGAGAGACTGTGGGGTTAACTGGTGCACCACTGGGAAGAGAGATGCTGGGACACACCTTACAAAGGGGGTGAATGCAAACTGCGGTCTTTATTTTTACCTGTGCTTCCCCTGTCCCCTACCTTGTTAGCCAACTCCAAAATAAACCTAGTGGTTATTTATTTGCAACTGCTGACGTATTTTGCCATTACTGCCTTGCCGTTTATTTGCATGCTTAGAGTGATAAGTGGGGAGGGGATTGTAGTATGCTGTGCCCTGTCACGGGGAAGTTGTATTTATTTCCTGTGGGGGAAACACTCTAGCATAAAGATCCCCACATGTGGAGGTCCCACACCACTTTCCAAGCTCATTTCTAACCATGAAGTGAGGTGTCATTCACCCGAAAGAATAACAGACTTTGCCCTTTACCATCTCCAGGCTTAGTCACCACACCTCATGGGTTGGAGTGGTTACAGGACCATAATTATGTTAGAAAAGGAGTCAGGGAGTGGTGGCACACAGTAAAAGCAAGGAGCAGGAAATCAGGGAGGGAAAAGAAGGACAAAAGGGGAAGTGCTAACAAGAAGAGATGGGGTATAGATAGACACATGCTGGAAGGCAGTCTGCTTAAATACCAGGAGCCTAGTGAACAAAATTAGTGAGCAGCAGGCGATGGTGGCAAATGTAAGAATAGATCTCCTAGTCATCACAGAAACATGGGCCACTGGGAAAAACAAATGGGATATAGCAATAGCAGGATACACCATGTATAGGTGAAACAGGGGTAAGGGAAAACTGGGTGGGGTAGCCCTTTATGTCTAGGAAGGCATAGAGGCAATAGCAGAAAGGTCCATCTGTGGAAGGAAGGGGAGACAGAATCATGAACACATCTGGTATGAAGCTGCACAAAGAGGTGGTCTTCAGACTGCCGGGACAGGGTGATGAGGGAGATTGGAAGCTAGGGATAGAAATTCAGAAGAGGGTTGAAAAGGGAGCGGTAGTGGCGGTGCAGAATCTCAATCTACTAGACATAGATTGGGACGAACCAGCAGCTAAGAGCACCAGCATCTGGCCCTGCTTAATTTGTTGCAGGACTGCCTGCTGGTGCTGCCAGACAGGGAACCCACAAGGCAAAATTGAGAATTAGGGACCCAATGGGATCTAGTAATGATAACACCATATGGTTTGAACTGGCTCCAGGTACCAGTATATTCTCATCAAAGGTTGTGTTTCTGGATTTCAAAAGAGCAGACTTTGGTCAAATAAGAGAACTAGTCATAGATGAGTTAGGGAAGTAGACAAAATCAGGGGCATGGAGGAGAGGTGAGTAGTAAGCAAAGGGGCCATTCTAGAGGCAGAGGGGAGGTGATGGCAATAACCCAGACTAGAGAATAGGTTCTGGGTTAGGATAGGGTAAAACAGGGCAGACTGGATGAACCAATGGTCTTTTTCCACCAACATCTTCTATGTTTTTAGTAACATAGTAATTTAAGATCAGAAGGGACTCTCGGTGCACATTGAGAGGTGAGTGCCAACCAACAATGTTCACAGTACTCACTTCCCTTTTAATTGGTGCTGAGTCAATTTTTATTTATTTATTTTTTTTTAGCTTTTGTTGACCGGGTAAGTGCACTAGACAAATCCTGCCTATTTTCAGGCACGACCCGGGGGAGGAGGATACAGATGAATTCCAACTGACCTTGAACCAGATTAAGCTGTTGGTGGTATTTTTAGTGAATGAGGGAAATTTGGCCAGGACACCGGGGAAATTCCCCTACTCTTTCGATAAGTGCCATGGGATCTTTAACATCCACCTGAACTACCACCAATCCAGGCAGATGGGACCTCGGTTTAACGTCTCATCCGAAAGACGGCACCTCAGAAGTGCAGCACCCCTCTCATGCTGCACTACAGTGTCAGTACTGGGATATTAACCCAAGTGCCAGATGTGGGAACCGAACCCACAGCCCTCTGATCTCCCGGCCTCAGAGGCGAGTGTGCTACCTACTGAGCCACTGACAATGAAAGCACGGACTGCAAACATCATCAGTCAGCACTCCCCACTGAATTTTTGAAAAAGTGAGATTATTCTCAAATACTTGAGAAAAAAAAAGAGAATACTGGCCAGCTCCATGGCACAGAGTGATAGGGGAATCGCTTGGCATGCTAGCGACCCGGGTTCATGCCCGTGCCTGGGATGACAGGAGAAGAGACTGGTGGGGAGGTTTAGGAGCATCCACTGGGATGCTCTCCTCTCTGGAAGGGAGGGTGCGAGCCTACACCGCGTCTAACATGGCTCCTGGCAGTCCCCAGTGGAGGCGCACTTGGCAGTGTGGGTGACCACACGCTGCTGTGCATCCTTTCCAGGATGCTGGGGGGAGGGATGTAGGGAGAAAATGGAAAATTGCCCACTCAGCTGACCGGATGATGGTTGCCAGGTTCCCCTCAAGCCATACAGCTCTAGTAAGCAGCCTTCTGGACCGATCCCTGGTCATGCACCCGGTACGGTACTGGACCCTATCTCCCCACTTGTGGGTCCCGGGAGGAGAGCCTCCCATGGTGGAAGGATACGCCGTGTTTACCGGGGCACAACACAAGGTGGACAGCGACAATGGCAATGGGGGAATGACTTGGTGGCAGGGCTTACTATTGGCGATCCATTAGGAGTGGCCACTTGGGGGGCTTGGGAGGCTCAAAATAAAGAAGAATATTACTGGCACTTGGTGGGTTGCTAGCAGTAGGGTGTGGGTGGATTTTTTTTTTTTTTAAATGAAACAAAATGAAAGATTATCTGTTCAGGGGAAAAGGCAACAACACTCATTTTATTTTTTTAAACCATATACTACACAAAAGTAGTGCCCTACAGTAATGCCACCATAAGAACCCCCCTTCAGATAGTGTGAGTGGTGAAAATGGGATCAGTATAGGGGCCATGGGCAAGAAACCCCCTGTCCCTTTTCACAGTAGTTCATGAGAGCCAAGTCTGGGGTTGTAAATAAAAAAGAAAATTATTTTTTTCTGTTTTTTTCCTGCCCGACTGCCTGATCTGTTCTAGACCCCCCGAACAAGCAGTGTGAGCCAGGGCATCCTTTAAAAGTCCAGCCTGTGCTAGACAGTTGCACGTCTCTAGGGACGTGGTGTCTCAAACACTGGGGACAGCTTGAAGATAATGGCAGAAGTGGTCATCAGTGTGAGCTGAGCGGCCGGGCAGTGAAGAGCCCAGGGGAGTGCTTTCAGGCACCCCAGAAGAAAAAGTACATCCTTTCAGGTGCCCAGAGGAGAAAAGAAGATGTCCGCTAGCCGTGGTCCGAGGGAAAACGGGGGACGTAGGTCAGTAGCAGAGATTGAAAGGCTTACCTGCTGTTCTTCTCTTGTCCTGCACAGTGCAGGTGTCGGGTCCCACTTGTTGCGGTGGTTCGCTAGTGCGTCGGCGGCTTCAGCTACAAATCCAGCTGTGATGTGGGCTCTGTTCAGCCTGTTTGTTGTTCTGTGCATTTATAAAAAATTAATAAAGTTTCCTTTCAGGCGGCCATAGGTTTGAGCGGGCGGCTGCATCCTCACAGTGTGTGTCAGCCAAGAAGCAACCTGCAAGGCTCCTGAAATCATCTTCTCTACTGCCAGTCTCCAGCCTGCAGCCAGCTGTTCATATTCCTCCTGCCTCTTTTCATTTCTTTTCCCCAGGTCATGATGGTGAGTCGGTGGCAGCACCAGTGGGCAGGTGCTGTCTGACAGAAATAAAAAAAAGGGGGGAAACGGAAAGTTTTGTTTGTTGGGAACTAAAGACGGCCGGGCAGGGGCAAAGGAAAGCCCCAACACAAAGGACTGTCCGAGGGTGGATTTATTTCAATTTATTAAAATCAGGCTCCAGTAAGGCAGCAGAGAAAAGGGGCAGCCCTATGCAAATTTAAGCTCCTGGAGCAGAGTGAAAGGACATTTCCTCATTTGAGTATACAAATATTTATTGGCAAACTCCCAAGGGGTGCAGTAGCCCCTATAGAGCAGGCATTCTTTTTTTTTTTTTTTTTTAAAGGGGTTTTAGCCACATTAAAAGGGTGCTAGTTAAAGCAGCCGAGGCTGCACTTGGGGTGGGTGTTCCCTGGTTTCTCCCACCTCTGGACCACAAACAGAGGTGCCCAAGAGATGGAGTGGGTTAGAAGCCCAGTAAGAAGGGTAAGTAAAGTGAGGGATTCCGTTGGGGCTGGGAAACAATGGCAAGCAGGATATCAATGGATAATGCTCTTGGTATTATACTGAATTGCTGAATGGTGCTAATTACTACAGAACTGCATTAATTGCCCTGGAACTGTGTTAATTGCCCCAGAACTATGATAACTGCCCTGGAACTGTGCCAATTACCTCAGACCTGTGTTAAATGCCCCGGAACTGTGCTAACTGTTACGAAACTGTATTGACTGCCCCAGAATTTCATGTGCCCAGAAACTGCATTAATTGCCCCCGGAACTGCGTTAAGTGCTCTGGAAGTGTGCCAGTTGCCCTGGACCTGTGTTAAATGACACAGAACTGCGCTAATTACTATGGGACTGTGCTAGCTACTACCGAACTGTGTTAACTGCCCCATAACTGTATTAAATGCCCTAGAACTGTGCTAACTGCCCCAGGATTGTACTACCTGCTCTCAAACTAAGTTCACTGCCTCAAAACTGTGCTAATTGATCCAAAGTTGTCTTGTGTGCCTCTGGACTGTGACATCCTGCATCAAACTGCTGCTAAATTAGGCATACTGGTCACTGAACTGCAGAGACCTCTTCCATTGCTGTTTTAAAGGAACTGTTGGTTCTCCAGACCTGGTGGATTGCTACAGTGGGTGGCCGTTTAAGCTAGAGCTAGGGAGTAGTTAGGCTAGGCCTTCTCATCTGATCTTCTTAGCTACATCCCTACCTCGATAAGGAACACTGTGAAGTAAGCTTAGGAGCCATCTTTGCTCAATAGTGAGGGTTCCGATGTGCAGTGGGGTGGGATTTATTTTGTTTCAGGTTCGACGAAAGCTGCAAGACTGATGACAATGAAAGCAGCACGATACCTGTATTGCTGAATCCCAGAGTTTTCTGGTGACCCTAGTTGACGGTCTGACCTGACCTCCTTCCAAATGCTCAGAGGGTCCTGTGAACAAGAAAGCTGTTTCCCCTGGTGATCAGCAGTTTGCCACAACCTTCCACTGATCAAGAAATCCTCTGTGCTTCCAGCCTGGCGGTCTGGGATGACCTTTACTGAGCGTCTTCCTTCCTGTTGTTCAGCGGTTTGCCAAAATCCTCTACAGACAGAAAGGTCTATGAGTGTATCCAGTCTGGGACGACATTTACTGGGCTATAGGTTCATCAGTTGGGGACAAGGAGCCTCCTCTGCTGGTCCCCGCCTTGGAGATAAAGTGATATCATTTTCCCAGAAAAGCTTCATGCTTGGTTCTGTCTTAGTGCATTTTTTTCTGAAGGTCCCCGCGCATGATCTGCCAGATATTTTTATGAAATTAAGAAAAATAATAAAAGGCTTACCGTTAGCTAGACCTTCTGAGATCCTCCAAATAGAAAAATGCAAGTTTACGGAGTAAGTGCAATAATGTGATTGAAGAATGCTTTTACTGCTGTACTGTGTTTTAAGATGTAACATATTGTAAGTGTGAAATATATATTTATTTGTGTAGTCACTTATCTTTTATCTTGTATTTATAAAAGCTTTTAAGCTAATACAATAAAGTCTTTGATTGACTGAAGGTCTCCACGCAGCGCACCCTTTCTACTAATAAGTTCCTTCACAGCTGCAATGAGGGTTAACCCAAAGGGGTATCTAGTGATACTGGTGGCTGCAAATGAGTGACTGCGTTAATAGCAACTCATTTGCAGCGCCTGACATTTGAGCTGCCCTGTAAGGGTAGCGAGGGAAAGGTACAGCGAGGGAGGGTTACAGGTAGTGTAGGATGGCGACCAGAAGGGAGGGTAAGAAAGAGAGTTTGTGTGGGGCAGTGTGGCATACTGCTGCCAAACTAGCCATGTGGTGTGGTGGTGAGGGTGGCTAGCTTCGGTGTAGCAATTACAGGATTCGGGGCTGGGGAGGGGTATATTTTGTTTTAGCTTGCACTTGAATTTTTTTTATTTTGGGGGACTTTTCCCCCCTTCCTGACATGTGCCCCCCTGGAGTTGGTAATCTAAAATCAGGGTGGTGCAGGGGGCCCCTGCATAAATGCTTGTTTTGGTTGCCGGATGTGGTATAGCTGATAAGTGTACATCACCGATTTGCTTTTCAGTGATGTACACTTGCAGTAATGGCGATTGCGGTTTTGCGATTGCCGTTATAACATGGAACCACCCAAAAGTACTTTAGCAACCCATAGCCAGGAAAGTAGTAGTGTTAAGAGTTCTCAGATGCCTTAGAGTTCAGAGTTAATTTCTATTATCAGAGCTTAGAGTACAGTGGAATGCCATAGAGTGTAGAATTAATCGAAATTGCTAGAGAATGTAGAAATCTTAATGTTTCCTTAGAGTGTAGTTACTGTCAAAGTAAAGTGCATGTTACAGTACTACAGGTATCTACGGTGATTGTGACCCTTGCACTTATCCATGAATAAAAACTGATTGCTGCATCTGAAGTGTCATCTGCCTCTCTTTGCAACTTATTCCATCTTCAGTTCTCAGTAGAACAGATTGAACCTGAAAGTCCCTTGTAGGTGGTGAAAGGTTGTGCACACCACACAAATAACACAGTGGCAACAATACATAACTTGCTGTTTCCCTCTCAGTGTTTTGATGACATCAAACACCTCTTGTGCTTCACTCTCAAGGCTACCCATTTTCTGCTTGGTTACCTATGACTTATTCCCTATGTTAATGTTTTGTTTTGGTGTTTTTTGTTTCTTGCCTATTTGTATCCACAGGTATGGAAGAATATGAAGCCTTGTCAACACAACTACTGTCAGCAGTATAAAGTGCATAGAGGATTGTATGGTTATATGCTTTTTACTTTTCAATTCCAGATGTTCAATGAACCATGGTCAGTGCAAGTATCCATGCTTTAATAAAGTAGAACATGATTACAGTATAAGGTTTAAAATGAATTGCAACAGAGTGTTAAAATTTTAAGTGTACAAGAGAATTGTGATAATGGGAGAGGACACAGTGAATACAGTAGGCTACTGCACCAAAGTCCTATTAGGCCTGGTATTCCAGTACCTGCATCCTTTGGGTAGTAAGACCTCAAGCATGCATGATCTGGTTGCCACTATGTGTCAGCATGGCAGTATTCTTGGGGTAGAGAGACATCCAGGGTGCTAGTCAGTAATATCAACAGGCCAACTGTTTAATGTGCACACAGTCTGGGGGTGGTCCAGGCTGCCTCCTCCTTTAAAGGGGCAATGTCAACCCTTTTTGCATCATATTATTTCTAGCTGAACACCCACATTTCCTGATTGCTTGTGAAACCCATAGGTGGTGCTACTCCAAGGGCTACTACCCCTGCCTTTCACGCCTAAACAAGGTTGACGGGCCTGGGTCCCAAGATCACATTTAAATATGGTTCTTTCCTAGGTATTACATTTGTGCAGTGCCTCCACCCAGAGTTTAGCTTTAAAGCGTTCTAGCTGTTACCTGGTACAACCCCCCCGGGATGTCATACCACCCACTATAACCATTAGACACCCCAACACATGACCCAATAACATTTCCCCACATTTCAAATATTTCATCATTTAATGACTCTCTAATAATTGCCCTGGATAGCTTTTGGCAGACTGCAGCAAGAGGAAGGAGGTGCTGTTAGAACTTTACTACTCTTCTACTGGAACTTAAGAACTAGAACTCTACCACTGGCACCTTCAATTTAGGGTAAAAACAAACAAACCAAAAAAAAACACAAAAAACCAAGAGTTAGTGTATGTGTCAGGGTTGGATGAAGGGAACTGTTTTCTGTGCAGTTAGCTCAGTGAAGAAGAGAGCTGTGAATTAGGGGGAGTGGCTCAGGCAGCAGGAAGCCAGGTGTTTGGATTTTAAACTGCCCTAGATAGCTTTTGGAAGACAGCAGCAAGAGGAAGGAGGTGCTGTTAGAATCTTACTACTCTTCCACTGGGATTTAAAAGAGCTGGCGACACATTCTGGAGAACTTCAACAAAACATCATATTTAGGCACTGTCCAGTTTGTATTTCACATTAGTTCTGTATTCCTCCTCCCTATTATTTAGTAGTGAGGTCATTTGCATGAACACAGGAGTTTTGCTCTTGAAGAGTTCATCTATTCCTGATGCTTTCTCCCTACCTGAAGTCATAGAGCACTGCTTGTGACCTCACAGTTACTCCCATGGCAACAGACTGTGATGTCACAACAGCGGATTATGACTTGAAGTAGGGAGTAGGCTATAGAGGCTGATGAACTCAAAATTAACTGTAAGGGACAACAATCATATATTCATACACATTTCTTTAGTAATAAATTATGGGAAGGATAAATATGTAAAATATAAATGGAATGCAAGCAGAATTGTACCTAATTATTATGTTGTTTAAAGTTTTATTTGAGGCGTCAGTAGCTCTTTAAGAACTAGAACTCTATTACTGGGACCTTCAATTTAGGGTAAAAACAAAAAAAAAAAAAAACGAGTTAGTGTGTTTGTCTGAGTTGGGTGAAGGGAATTGTTTTCTGTGCAGTTAGCTAGGTGAAGAAGAGACCTGTGAAATAGGAGGAGTGGCTTACGCATCAGGAAGCCAGGTGTTTGGATTTAAAACTGCCCTAGACAGATTTTGGCAGAGAGCAGCAAGAGGAAGAAGGCGCTGTTAGAAATGTACTACTCTTCTACTGGGACTATATAGCTCTTCCTCCCTCCCCACCACCCTTAGCTAGTTCCACTTTTATAGGCACAGGATTTGACTGACAAGAGGAACTCCCTGTTTGGGAGCAGGAAGGGAGTGACTACAGAGGCACAAAAGACTCACCATCCTAGAAGGAAAGGAGTAGCTCTCTCTCCCCCTCTAGCTGCTGGAGGTCTGACTCTGAGTAAGGAAGAAGGAGACTACTGAGGAATACAGGAACTTCCTGTCCCAGAACAGGAAGGGCAGGAGCTGTAAGGGCATGGAGGTAGTAGGAAAGTAGGGAGAAAAAAAAGTAAATAGAGAGGAAACTGTAAGCACACAAAACAACAGCTGAGGGACTACAAATAAGACATGATGGGAGTAGTGCAATGCAGTAGTTGTGGAGCGGCAGTCTTCTGGGAGATGCTCTGGAGGATGCAGAGTTGTCCCATCTGCAGGCACCTCTCTGAGTTGAGGGAGGAGATTGCTCGTTTCCAGGCTGAATTGGTCAGGATTTGGGGGACCTCCTCTCCCACCCAGGGACCACCAGGGCCACTGCCGCTGCTTCAGAGGCTACCAAGAAAAAGGAGCGGTTGGATCACAGTGGGCTCAGGGAGGGTGAGGGTGGTGGAACGGAGACACATCCCTCCACAATTCGTACACCATTCTGGCAGAGTGTGGTTCCTCTATGGAGGCACCTGCAGTGGAGATCAAGGAGGATGCTGGGAATCTCCACAAAGGACACCCACAGGAGGGTGGCATGGGACTCCACAGGGGAAGGAAACAATTCCTGGTGGGGGACTCAATTGTTATGGGGGTAGAACTGGGGAAGGGGGGGAGAAGGAGGTAAGGTGCCTGCCTGGCACCATGACTTGGAAGGACAGGGAGCAAATCCTCAGGATCGAGGGAGTGGCTGCATGGGGGAGGGAGCTGGACATCACTGTCCACCTAGGGACAAATGACCTGGCTGGGAAAGGGATCAGAGCAGTGCAGGAGGAGTTTGTGGAGTTGGAGAGGGTCCTTAGAAAAGCAGCATGCAAGGTAACCTTCTCGAAGGTGCTATCTCTCTATGGCATGGGTGAGGCTAGGGTGCTCTGCACCATGAGATTCAATCAGTGGTTGAAAAACTGGTGCAGAGCTCAGGGTTTTGGCTTCAGTGGGGACTGGGGGTCCACCTGGAGGGATCCAGGCCTATACTAGCAAGATGGTCTGCATCTGTCCAGGAGGGGAACCAGGATCCTAGGTGATAGGTTTAAATGCTTCATTGGCAAGCATTTAAACTAGCCAAGGGGGGAGGCACTGAAAAGAAGCAGGGAAATCCTAGCTCTCCTCAAAAAAATCGGGTAGTTAGTGAGGCAAACACCAAGATAAAGAAGTCAATAGGGAGAAGGGTAGGGGTAAATGGAGAAAAAGGCAAAGGCAGTAAGGTCAGGGATGGGACTAAAAGGGGTAAGGCCATCAAAAAATGGAAGGCAATGAGTATCAACACCCGTAGTCTGGGTAACAAGCTCCATGAACTGGTGGCCCTGATGGAAGAGGGATGCCTGGATATTGTGGCAATCACAGAAACATGGTACACAGAGAACCATGACTGGGATGTCAACATACCAGGGTACACAATCTACAGGAGGGACAGGGAGGGCAGAAGAGGAGGAGGAGTAGCTCTATACATGAGGAAAGGGATCAAAGCAACAGAACTAAAGGATGAACAGGGAGGAGGAGAAGAGGCACTGTGAGACCAGAAATGGCATCACAATCCGCTCAGGGGTTGTATACAGACCCCCCGTCTCAGGGGAAGAAAATGGACAAGGAAATGATAGAAGGCATCTTTAGGATAGCAGAAAAAGGGGAGATATTTGCCCTACAGGGGCATGCCTCAAACAGCTAGTATTGGAACCCACTCGGGAGGGAGCAATCTTAGACCTGGTACTCTCAAAAGTGGACAGAGAGAGGATCTCAGATCTAGAAGTGGTTAGCCATCTAGGAACAAGTGACCACCAAACAGTGTGGTTCATGATAAACACAGCTGCAGAGTCAAGCCATACAAAAGTGAGGATACCGGACTTTAGGAGGGCTGACTTTGTCAAAATTGGAGAGTGCCTCAGAAAAGCACTAGCAAACAGGCAAGACGGAGGGGAGGAGGAACAATGGGGAAACATCAAACCTGCCATCACAGAGGCAACAAGCCTTTGTGAAGCAAATAAATTAAAACAAAAGAAAAAAATACTATAGTTCTCAAAAGTGGTGGCGGGAAAAGTTAGGGAGAAAAAGATAGCTTTCAGAAAGTATAAAGAAATACAGAAGGAGCAGAACTGAGAACTGTACCAGTTAAAGCAGAAGGAAGCGGAGAAGGCAGTTAGAATAGCAAAGGTACAAACAAAGGAAAAGATGGCCAACTCAGTTAAGAAGGGTGATAAAACCTTTTATAGGTACATTAGGGAGTGAAGAAAGACCAAGGAAGGGATAGTGAGGCTTAATAAAGGGGAGGGTGGGTGAGCAGAGAGTGATAGTGAAAAAGCAGGGATACTGAACAAATACTTCTGCTCAGCAATCACAAAAGAAGAAGAGGGGGAGGTACGTAATCCAATCAATAGAAGCACTCTGGATAGGGGGGTCGATACCAGTCCTTTCACAGAAGAAAGGATTCTGAAAGAACTCCTAAAACTGAAGGTGGACAAAGCAACGGGGACTGACGGGATTCACCCCAGAATTTTAAAAGACTAAGTGGAGAACTAGTGACACCACTGACTGCCCTTTTTAACAAATCATGGGAGGATGGTATGGTACCCAAGGACTGGAAGAGGGCAGATGTGATTCCCCTTCATAAAAGTGGGAGCAACACAGAGGCAGGAAACTACAGACCTGTTGGCTTGACCTCAGTAGTAGGGAAAATGGTGGAATCACTTCTGAAAGAAAGAACTGTTGAGTACCTAGAGGCCAGCCGGGCACAGGACCCAAGACAGCATGGATTCACAATGGGAAGATCATGTCAGACAAATCTAATAGATTTCTTTGACTGGGTGACCAAAGTAGTAGACCAGGGAGGGGCTGTGGACATGGCCTACCTAGACTTTAGCAAGGCATTTGACACAGTCTCATGCAAAAGATTAATAAACAAATTAGCCAGCCTGGGAGTGGGTCCCAGGGGGGGTAGCCTGGGTAAAACATTGGCTGGAAAACAGGACAGAAAGGGTAAACAGAGTCCACTCCAAAGAATGGGGGGTTACTAGTGGGGTACCGCAGGGTTCAGTACTGGGTCCAGTCCTTTTTAATGTCTTTATAAGTGACATTACGAAGAGACTGGAAAAAAATGTATGCCTCTTTGGAGACGACACATAAATCTGCAACAGGGTTGATACACAAGGAGGAGTGAAAAGGATGAGAAGGAACTTGGCAAGGTTGGAGGAATTGGTCAAAAGTATGGCAACTTATATTCAATGCAAAGAAGTGCAAGTAATACACCTGGGAAACAAAACCAGGGAACAGTACACAATGGGGGTATCAATAACAACAAAAGGAAAGGGACCTGGGGTAGTCACATCAGATGACCTAAAGGTAAGCAAGCAATGTGAGAAGGCAGTAAGGAGGGTTGGGGGATACAGGGAGAGGCATCACCAGTAGAAAACAGGAGGTTGTTATCCTTCTGTACAGACAGTTGGTGAGACCCCATCTGGAGTACTGCGTGCAGTTCTGGAGACACCATCTTTGCAAGGACATAGACAGGATGGAGGCAGTCCAAAGGAGGGCAACTAAAATGGTACCGGGTCTGCAACAGAAGCCATACGGAAAGAGACTAAGGAGCTTAATATGTATACTCTCAAGGAAAGGAGGGAGAGAGGGGGACACGATAGAAACTTTCAAGTACCTCAAGGGAATCAACAAAGTCCAAGAGGGTAGCACCTTTCAGAAAAAGAGATGTGCAAGAACAAGTGGGCACAATTTGAAGATAGAGGGGGACGGCTCAGGGGCAATGTGAGGAAGTATTTTTTCACAGAGAGGGTAGTGGACACATGGAACGACCTTCCTGAGGAGGCTGTGGGCCAAAAACAGTGGGGGAATTCAAGAATGCATGGGACAAACATGAGGCAATTATGGTGGGCTGTAGGAAGAAGTAGGCTGTTGGTTAACTAGGATCTGCAGCTTATACAATAGGTACGGAATTGGGCAGAGTAGGTGGGCCAAGTGGTCCTTTTCTGCTGTCAAAGTCTATATTTCTATGTTAATGACACCATAATCTGCAGAAAACAACATTTATTCAAGGGGCACAGGGATCAGGAATGGGGAAACAGGAGGAGTAGAGGTTATTCAGTATGATTATTAGTATTTATATCTTTACATTTGATTTGGTTTGGTTTGGATTGTACTGGTGAAAACCCTCCAGCTGGGTGAATACCTGGTTTCAAATCAGACAATGTAATCACATAGTACCAACACTGATACCCAGAGCCCTGGCGATCTAAACTGCATAGAATCAGATGGAATAAAGGATCATTTTACCCACAGCTGGTACCAGTTCCCCAAGAGTTAGTATGAGACCCCGGAATCCCACACATTTACCCTGGGTACCCAGTACTCTAACGTTTTTGCATGTTGCAGGCCTGGTGGAGTTGCAGCTGTACATTGGCAGGCTTGATTAACAGAAATGTCCTATGAGATTTCCCAACATCACACAGTTAAACTAGTTACAGTCTCTTTGGGGTGTGCAGGGATTGCCCTGCATGTTGCAGTCGAAACATTGTCTAGATGCAATCAGTCGGTTACGTTGGTTTGGAAATTAAGTGTTACTTCTGAACATCCATCACATTTATGTTTTGGTACATTCAGTACATTTACATTTTGGACACATGTGGCACATTCAATGAAGGGATAGCGCCTTCAACCAGGGCCAGAATGGCCGTCCTGGTCAGTTTGCATAGGAACAGTCATTTCCAGGATACGTTAGTCAAATTCAGTAGACTCAGGGTCTCAGTCTTGTTTGTGGTACATGGCTATAGATTGCAGCTCCACTGGACATCTTGACCCGATTAGTTAGAAAACACTGGACCTCCCAGGCAAAGTCAGGATGAGCCCCTGTACTGTGTGCTCCCCTTCTAGTCCTGTAGGCCCCATAGCAGACATCATGTATTAGCACATCTATACTATTTTCTGGGCTCACTTGGGTCCCCAAGAAAAGTCAGGTCCACCTGCACTGGGTAAGACTGGTGCAGCAGATGCAAGCTGCAGACAAGTAGAACAGTCACAAATAGCAAAGTTTCCAAAAAAGGGTCCACCCGTATTGGACTAAGGTTAGGTGCAGCAGAATGCAGGGTACAGACCAGAAGAACAATAAATCAGACAGTCTCTAGGCATTGGCAGCCCCAATTAAGAAAGTTCTCTTTCATTCTTGCACAAGGGGGTACAAGAGTATTCACTCAGGCTCCTCACAGTAGAATCTCCACAATCAAGGTTCCTGAAATCTTCAGTCATCTCACAACTGAGGTAACATCAGCTCTCTCACAGCTGGCTTGATGTCATCAAGTTGCAGGTCCACGTCTTTCCCCAATGTGGAAGGGAGTGCTATCACCTGGAGGACATTCTGGCAACCCCCAGGCTAGCATGTCTGGCATAAACTAAATTACTTTAACTTTTTTACTGCTAAAGAAGGCATACACTCCCTCCTGAATGGAGAAGATTAACTGGATCACCAGGCCCAGTTACATGGCTTGGGGCCTGATCCCCTGCCCCTGCGGGGGGTTCTCACTCGAATGTGGCAAAAATGCTGAAAACACAGTCTTTTATGGGAAACTTCTGAGGCTCCTGATTGGCTGAAGCATCGAAGGATTCCAAGCGTTTTGGCTTGATAGAATAGGCAGGAAAGGTGGCGGCTGCCTCTTATATGCCAGAAACTCACTGAGTTGCTCCATCCTCCCCATCTCCAAAGTTGCAGAGGATTACGAGCTACTAGTGGTAAAAATACAAGTTGGCCTAAAAGGCAAGACCCTCACCATCGCCACAACCTACTTGCCCCCCAAAATAGCCAAGGAAGGCCTTCCTCTTGTTATGGAATAGATCCAGAAGCAAATGATTTGATACCTTTTAATGGACCAACATAGATGTAACAACAAGAACAAAGTGCTCTAGCTTTCGGACCAACCAGTCCTTCTTCAGAAGCTCATGGCAGTTGTTTAGAAAATACAATACTTATAACAGCTAGATAATGCAGAGAAACAGAAAAAAATCCCCATTGATTAAAATACTCATAAAAAAAAAAAACCAGAAGATGATGTCAGAGAAGTTTAACAGTGCCATACTGCCTTCAGCCAGGAGGAACCCTGGGTCAAAGGTGGTTGGTAGAACACACATACAAAGAATCCTACTGCATATAAATTTAATTGACATAAGATAACACTGCTGAAGCAGATAACTCCTAAATCAAGCTATGAGTGTCACAGTTTGTATAAGGATGTGATTACTGAAAGGCTTCTGATGAAGGACTGGTTGGTCCGAAAGCTAGAGCACTTTGTTCTTGTTGTTACATCTATGTTGGTCCATTAAATGGTATCAAATCATTTGCTTCTGGATCTATTCTTGCAAGGACCAATACGGCAACTACTAAATCTTGTTATGGAAGAAATTAGCACACTTAACAAGGGCTCAGAACTCATCTTGATCAGTGACTTTAATATTAACTGATTATGTAAGGAGGTGACACCCTCCAGAGACCTAATCACCTCCCACAATCTCACGCAACTCATAATTCACCCCACCAGGCAGAACTACAAGGCTGGTACCAGTACCCTCATTAACTGGGTCTTAGCTAGCTCACTGACTCGAATCTCCACGCTCAGGGTTCTCCCGGACATGTTGAGTGACCACTCCCCGGTCTCCTTTATATGGACCATTAAACTTGCCAGTAGCCCACCCCACCTCATCGAGAGCAGGGTTCTGCGGAAGGGCAAACTTGGATCACTCAAATCACCCCTATCTGCCTACAACTGGTCCCCCATCAACAAGACACCTATACTGGACCAGGCCCTTAGTTTTTTCACTGAGGGTTTTAATTCCATCTGTGATATCTATGCACCACGCACAAAATGGAAAATTCGGGGGGAGGTAAACAGCTGGATTGAGGGCAAGCTCCTCTCCCTCCTAAAGGAGAGAGACTGCCTCTGGAAAAAGGGTAGCAAGTATGACCTACACTGCTACAAAATGGCTAGAAATCGGTGCACCAAACTTATCAGGCTTGCAAAAGCTGATTTCCATAAGACCCAGTTTAACAACGCATGGGGAGATGGTAAGAGGTTTTGGGACAACATCAAGGACATCCTTAGTAAAGATCAAAAGCAGCACCCTAAGATGCTCAACATTAATAACTCATCCTCCTCAGATCCGCTAGCCATTGTTGATGCCTTTAACCAGGCCTTTACAGACCTATCCTCAGTGCTACCTCTAGACTACTTTCTGCCTGTGGAGGACCAAGGTTGTGCCAACTTGCCCATAACTAACCACCCCGCCTTCTAAATTAAGAAGGTGACGCTGATGGAGGCCCTAACGATGGTTACGAAGGTCCTAAGCAAAACCAGATTGGGGAGTGATGGGCTAGACATGAAGTTACTATCCCTCACCCTGGATGTTCTTATCATGCCCATAACAATGCTGTTTTAACAAATCCTTGGCTCTAGCTCAATTTCTGGAGGTATGGAAGCATGCCCTGGTAACTCCAGTGCATAAAAATGGTGATAAGGTGCTGGTGTCAAACTACAGGCCAATATCTATCCTCTCCCCACTATCCAAAGCTTTGGAAAAAATCGTGGCAAGTCAACTCACAGAATACCTCAATAAGTACAATCTGCTCTGCCCGAACCAACATGGTTTCAGGCAAAAATACAGTACCACCACGGCACTGCTGGACTACACTGACTATGCGCACAAGGCGCTGGATGAAGGCAAATTGGTGGGGTCCATCTTCATGGACCTCACCAAAGCCTTCGACACCATCAATCACCCTCTACTAGTACTCCAGCTCCAAAGATTGGGTGTGGCACCTAACGCCCTGAATTGGTTTAATTACTACCTAACACACAGGAGCCAGCGAATCAATACTGTGCAGACGTTAGCCAGCTCCAAATATGTACTTCTAGGAGTCCCTCAAGGATCAATTCTAGGGCACCTGCTTTTCAGCCTCTTTGTAAATGACCTACCCACAGCCTGTGACACTAAACTTATCCTGTATGTGGACCTCCCAGGTTGCCCTAAAAACAGAACTACAGATCTCTTTCAGTAAACTCAAGGACTGGTTCAGGAGGCAAAAGCTGCTACTAAATTACAAGAAAACCAAGGCCATGTTACAATCCAGCCCCTACAACAAACGCAGGCATGCTCCCCTCATAATCACCAATAAAGCTGGTGAGCTGACTGAGCAGGTGCACTTGTTCAAGTACCTTGGAGTCACCATTGATGACTCTCTCACTTATACACACCACATAAACTCCCTTGTCAGAGTGGTAAACACAAAGATCGGAGTCCTCCGTAGGCATAAGACATCCTTCACCCCAGAAGCACTTTGAATCTGTCTCCAGCTCCATACTCTCCAAGACAGACCACGGGCTGGTGGTCTATGGAGCTGCTACTGATACAGCTCTCAAAAGGGTCCAAATTGCACTTAATAAGGCATGCTGCCTCACCCTGTGCGCAGATCACTACACTCATACTTGCACCCTGTATGAGCGTACAAACTGGCTTAATCTAAAAGACAGGATCAAATACCAAACTTGCCTCCTGGGCAAGAAGGCACTCCTCGTAAAAACCCCACCCTGTGTAGGAGACCTGCTCGTGGCTTCTCTCTCATCACACATCACCAGAGGGTGGAAGAATGGAGCACTGTCCATCCCATTCCGCCGAACCTCACTAGGGCAGCGCGCCTTCTCCTATTGGGCCCCCCCTCTGGATGAATGAACTCCCAATGAAATTACAAATAAACAACAGCTTGTCTCAGTTCAAAGCAGGCCTCGAACAGCACCTAATGTCTAGCTAAAAATGCACCTGCTCCTCAGGCCCCAATTGCTAGACAGGCCTACCCCCAAGGTAGCACCCAGCAGGGCTACTTAGAGAACCCTGCCTCCATTCCAGCCTAGCCAAGGGCTCAAGTAAGTTATCAGTCCTCTTTAAACGCCTTGGTACTGCCCTCCCTAACCCCCCACACCCCCCCTATTCGACAAAGCCCTCTGAGCTGCCCCCATCACAGCCTCCCCTTGTTTCACTACCCCCTCCATCCCTCGCTCTCTGCATTAGGTTCAAACCCAATGTTCCCAATTGTTTCACTGTCACCCCACCTCTCGCGCTCTGGGATAGAGTCAAACCCTAGCCAATTACTCTGCCATAGTCTATTAACAGACTTGGAGGTTTCCAGAGGTGTGCTACCTAGGACAGTCAATTACAAATAGCTTAGTATTCTATTATAACTGCTCAGTATTTTTCCTATTTGTTTAATTCTCATGTAACCGCTCTTTAATGCCTAGTAATGATCAGGCCTCTGTGACCACTGAATTTGTGTATTGTCTTATTGTCCACCCTGACGTGTAACCTTTGTAAAAGAGCTCACGCTCAGAGGTCTTTCTGATATACTAAATAAATAAAACAAAAATAATAAAATTGAGTGCTTGGCCTCCGATTGGCTGGAGGGCCTGTCAATCAGGAGAATGAATTATGCATGAACCTCACTCGATGCACAGTTGGTTTGCTGTGTTGATGCCTGAAATTAGGTCCTTGCAGTTCCCCATGAGCACTTGGAAGTTTCCCATCAGCTTTGGCTAATGTCCCACAAGTCCAGGCTTTGATATTTTAGCTTTCTGATTGGCTGTGGCTGTTAGTAATTGCTGCTGAAACACACAGTCTCTTAAGCAGATCAGATACAGTCCCAAATTAAGTCCTGGTGCAGCCAGAATAATTATTGTATTTGCCCAAATGCCCCACAGTCTAATACCCACTGATGTGTCCTTTCTGTCGCTGCCCAGAATACATTATTTTCTCAGTCCATTTTCCTGTTGCTGCAACCCCACCTATTGCAGCAGGCAGGCTGTCTCTCAGACTCCCACATTATACTGGTGGAGCCAGGAGAAAAAACATTTATTTAAACATTGCTAACCCCTTTGAACAATTTTTCCCAAATATACATTTGTTTATTTAACAATCACTTGTCCCCCTTTCCTGTCGGCAATTGTTGAAATACAGCTTTCCTGAGGGCAGAACAGACCCTCATTAATATTTATGAGATCGGGGCTCTGGCTCATTAATATTCATGAGCCCCGATCTAAAACACTTCGTAGATCTCTTATTTTTCTGAAGAGCAGGCTCTCACAGCCTTCCTCTTGGTCACCAGGTCCCCCTTAGCACGTAAGGACACCGGGACCACTGAGACACTCCTCGGATTGACCGCACGTTGGGCAGTCATGGAAACAATGATGACGCATCGCATGTGCGATCCCCGCCAGCACCAGAGTGCTGAAACAAGCAGCGGGGAATCGTGGCTGGCTTTTTGGAGCCCCAGAGGGCTGGATCTTACACTGGGGCTAATGCATGAGGCACCAGGGGTACAAACAAGACCGAGGGGACAAAAAAAAATATGCAGGTGTTTCGAGAGGTGCCAGAGAGGAGAGCGAGGAACGGGAGCTACTAGCTGCAGGTAAGCTCCCAAATTGGTGGTGGTGGGGGGGGGTTACACTTGCCTTCTCTAAAATTCACTAGTATTTTTGGTGGCTTAATCTGCCTCCTTTCTTAGCAGACTTGAAATGCATGCTAACTGTGTAATTATATCCTACCATGTTTTATTTCAAATTCTTGATCTACTCTCATTGCTCTCTTCCTGAACATTACAAACATCTCCAAAGAGTGTGGTTACTCATGATGCAATAGCCTTCTCTCCTGCCACTGCATTGTGAGTGGCTAGATTGTGTTGGACATGTTCCCAAGTCCAGGAAAGATGCAGTGGGAGTCAATCAAGGACTGTAAACAAACACATTTTTGTGTGGTCACACTAGTATGGTGGGTAGTCTGTTTTTCACTTAAAAAAAGAATCAGAATCAAAATACCAGCGACATCACTCATCTCTACAGAATGTGAGAAATCATAACTTTTTTTTTTTAAACTAGAGACATTTTGAGGCCTATGTGGATTGACAGTGTCCCTTTAGATAGTGTAAATTGTCTTGGTATCAGGGATGCCCTTGCCGAACTGTAACTGGCAAAGCACCACATAAATTCAAAAGGGTTCACTCCACATATAAATTCAGTTTGAAACTACTCTTCCTTTTTATAGCATGCCACAACTCTCAAGACGGGCTACATTATGGGGGCCCCACCCCGGTGCCATCTCTATCAAAATCTTGTCTGCCATGAGGATGCAGTATAGGGCAGTGGTTTAAGGCTCTGAGCTGCAAGCCTGAAGACCTGGGTTGAATCCCACAACCCCCACTTGCATACTGTGTGGCCCTGAGCAAGTCACTTAACTTCCTTGTGCTCCTAAGTCACACCAATAAACAAGCTTTAGTTTAGTGTGCCTCTCCTGGTAAAAAAAAAAAAAATCTGAATGATTTAAACAGTAAGGTTGCCACACAGAGTATTTTGACATTGACAGCAGCTCTTACTGTTAAGGTGGTATAAGGAATACTATATTAAGAGCCAAAAGTGACATATGTATTTATTTATTTATTTAAAGACTGGTAGCCAGGAAGGGCACACTGAGCCAAGGCTCATTTCCAGGTGCGACCCAAGGAAGATGGGTTACAGGAGTTTAAGAATAACAAAAAGAGACAATTGCATAAGAGATACAAAATATATTATAAGGTAGTACAGTGATATATGGTAGCAGTGCCTAACAATTTTTCTCAGGAGTTACATCAGAAATACAGACTGATAATACGCTAAGCAGAATAATTAGTTTGACATATACAGTCAAATTGCAATATGGCAGTGTAAGGTGTGATATAGTGAGGCACAAAAACCTTGCAGAAAATAGTCTTTAAAATTAAAGTAGTAGAGGAAGTATGTTGCATAGGGCCTTGGGAACAGCAGCATGAGGTTACTGGAGGTGGTTTAAGCAGATGCTTTAGGGCTGGGAAGGTCGGGGTGAGGCGAATAGATGAGGGACGTTTGTTCCAGAGGGATTGGAGGCTGAAGGAGAAAGCTTGTTGGCCTGTTGAAGTGTGTGCATGGGGGATGCAGAAAGTATGGGAAAGACAGGAGCGGAGGGGGTAAGGGGGGTGGCAGGAGGGAGGGAGGAATGAGGAGAGGTAGGATGGAAGGGAATTGAATCATAATTTAGAGATGAAAGTGAGGCTGTGAGCCAATCGTCTCTGCTGAAGGGAAGGGAGAAAGAGGAAGGAGTGGAATGGAAACTTGCACGAGTAATCCCAATTCATAAAAATGGTCCAAAACAGAATGCTAAACAATATAGGCCAATTAGTCTGACCTCCAGTATAAGGGAAAATAATGGAAAAACTACTCTTACACAAAACTGAGGGACATATTATGCAAAATGGTTACAGTGACATATTTCAATATGAATTTAAAAAGGGTAGATCATGTCAAGATAACTTAATACATTTTTTTGAACCTGTAAGTTTAGCACTGGATATGGGCCTACCTGTGGATGTAATATTTTTGGATTATGAAAAGACATTCGATACCATATCACATAAAGTTGTAATCGATTGTCTAGTAAAACTACAGTTATGTAATAATATAATTAAGTGGATTGCATCTTGGTTAACTGGAAGACAGCAGCAAGTTAGTATTCGAGGTTATAACTCCTCATGGAGTGATGTGACTAGTGGAGTGCCACAGGGGTCTGTGTTGGGGCCGGTTTTGTTTAATATTGTAATTTCTAGTATGGCAACATCAAATGGTGTATGGCTTAACAAATATGCAGATGATGCAAAATGGGGCTATATTGTTAATAACTCAACATCTGATCAAAATCTCCAGAGTAACTTAAATGATATATCTAATTGGGCGACTCAAAATAAATTATCTCTTAATATATCAAAATGTAAACTCATACACTTTGGTAAAAATAACCCAATGTCTCATTATGTAATAAATAATGTACCACTAATTAAAGTCTCGTCAGAAAAAGATCTGGGTATTGTTATTAGCAATGATTTAAAATTTACAGATCACAATAATCTGACAGTAAAAAAACGTCACCAATTAATAAATTGCATTTTCAAAAACTTAAAAAGTAGACAAGCTGAAGTACTTATTCCGTTGTACAGCAGTCTGATTAGATCCAAATTTGATTATTGCTTTTCCTTTTGTACACCAACTTTAATAAAGGATAAGATTATAAAAGAAAAGGTACAAAGAAGATACACAAAAAAAATAAAGAATTTAAAACTGCTTCCATATGAAGATAGACTCAGAAATTTAAATCTTTATTCATTGGAATATCGCTCAATTAGAGGTGATTTATGTTTAATTTACCATGCAACAAGAGATGAGACTTTATTTGAAACTTTATGTTTAGAATAGAGTAACTCTTTAAATTCGACACGATCTCATACTATAAAAATTAGGACTTTTCTTGCAAAAACGAATAAGAGAAAAAATTTCATAACACAACAAATTGTTACTGTGTAGAACTCCCTTCCTCAGGAAGTGGTTGACAGTTATAATTTTGTTTAAAAGTAATCCAGATAATTACATGGGAGACATTAAATATTATTACCACCCAAGTTAAGGGTGGCGAAGTTACAATGGGCTTGCCCCTCGACTTCGTATTTTACCTATGAACCTATAAGTCACAATGGTGAGTGAGTGGAGGGGAACTGGAGGTGAAACAACAGAAAGCGTTGAAAAGAGCATCAAGCCTTGTGAGGGTGGAGGTAGGTGGTTAGCTGTAGATGATGTTGGCATTATCAAGTACTGGGAGAATCCAATTAGTTATAAGTTCACGACAGACTGGCAGGGAGAGAATGTCCTTGTGTGTGTAGAGCAAACCTAGTTTTGGGCAAAGTTTTGAATGCATAGCAGTGAAGGGGATGAAAAATCTAAGGATGGGTTGAGCCATACACCTAGGTATTTGTAGGGAGATACCACTTCGAGGAATGTGCCTGTGAGTGTAGTGAAGACTGGAGGAGGTGATAGTTTGGCTAGTTTTTGCCTTGAGCCAAAGGTCATGGCGACTGTTTTTTGACCAGTTTATAACTGCGTGGAAATCTTGTTGAAGGGGAATGCAGACATCGGAAACAGTGGGCCGGACAGGTATATGATGGTATCATCAGCATAAATATGCATGTGGGAATTAGAGCAGAATGAAGGGAGATCAATAATGATGACAGAAAAGAGGATTGCTCCAAGGATGGAACCCTGGGGAACACCAGCTAGAACAGGGATGAGGGAAGAGAGGACATTACTGATTTGTATGGCCTGCTGTCTGCCAGTTAAATTAGCTACTGGGATAACAGTCCAGCTGCCTGGAGTTTGTTTATGAGGAGGGGGTGAGAGATGGAGTCGAAAGCTTTTTCAAGGTCGATGAATATTGTGGCGGTAAAGTGACCTATATCAATAGCAGAGAGTATGGCATCGGTGAAGCGCAGTAGGGAGGAAGTGGTAGAGTGAGATGTTCTGAAATCTGACTGAATGCAGGTGAGGGTGTTTGTGGATGTGAGGAAATCACTGAGTCTTAGTGGGCAACAGATTCTTGGATTTTGGCTAAGGAGGGGAGTAGGGAGATGGGCCAGTAATTTCCTGGGGAGGAGGTGTCACCACCCTTGTGGAGAGGGATCACTTTGGTATATTTCCAAGCCAATTGAACGGAGGATGAAGAGAAAGAAAGGTTGAGGGTGTGTGTAAATGGGATTACAATGGAGGGGGCAGAAATTCTGAGGAGTCTCGGGTGGGGGCTATCAGCGCTGGACTTGGTTGGGTTTAGGGACATAATAGCCCAATAGACTTCAAGTTGGGAAACGGGAGAAGTGGAAACTGTATCTATATATTTGCTTAATATTTTTTTTTATTTAGTAGTCACAAGAAAACACACTGGCCTACAATATAAAAAGTTTGTTAACAATTGGTTTAAAAGAAAAAATCAGATTTAGTATTTAAAGTGGTCAAAAGAGATGCTGGGTCAGGTGTAACCTTTGATGTCTTTGATTGGCCTACATAGATAAAGTGCAGTTTCACAATGCTTTTTCTTAACAAAAAAAATATTGTTTGAAATACTGCTATGTAAAAATGCTACATATATGATTTCTTGCACACAGAGATGCTGGAGGAGCTAGTACCAGGGTGTTCAAATATGCTGTAGGTTTCAGCAGTCTGTTTAATGTTGAACCCCAACTTTGCACTTTAATAGCTTTGCTTCCGTTCAACAGATCTGCATGAAATTTTGCAAGCACTGTCTTAGGGGCAAGGTCTCTTGGCATTCCAGAGATCCAGACAGCAAAACAGTGAAAAAAATGGCATGACTTTGCTGTTTTTTTGTCATTGCCTAGTGCTCAAACAGTTTGGAGTTTTACTTTGACAATTTCATGGTGGAAAGGGCTTGGGCCAGAGTGGTGCCTTTCACTGGTTGGTGAACAAATATTAACCCATTTCAGAGTTATAAGGATTTGAAATTTGGTTTTGAGCATGCTCAGTACAGTTTTTTGGATAGCTGTTTCATACAAAAAATGAATTTGGCCCATGCGAAAAAAGACTGGTATGGGGATAATCTTTTTTGATGAGAAAAAATTATTTTTTCATATGGTCACCATCTTGTTTCTTTTTAAAACATCTTTTGAAAACCCATAAAAATGATATACTACAGTGACACCAACACATGTACCTTGCTAAATAGGACCTTGTGTGGTAGATTCTGCAGTTGTTTTTTGGAAAAATCACCTAGAAATGTGTTTAACACATTTTAAAATATTGTTTTGTGACCCAAATTTCTTTTTTTGTATGGCCATATGAAAACAAGATTTCCTTCATGTTAAAAAAGAATTTGGACTTACTTTTTTTCACATTCTTTTTTCATATGAATGAATCTTTTTTCATATGAACGAGACAACCTCATGAAAAAAAATTCCTTCATATGAAAAAATAATCCAGACTTAGTTTTGTCCCCACACATTTGAATTTTAACAAGCCACAACTCCCTCAATATTTGGAGTTACGGGGCAACCTATATATCATAATAAAGGTCTTAATGAGTACTACAACACTAATACATAACACCTCCCCCCAAAAATTTAGGGGCCATATAAAAAGCATAACAAATAAAAAAAGTACAATTTCCATAGGATAACACTGCATGTTTGACAAGTTGTAACTCTGTCAGTCTTTGGAGTTAACAAAGTATATATCAATGTAAAGGTCTTAATGAGTACTACAAAACCAGGCCCCTTAAAAATAAGAACTAGAAATAGTCCATCCCTACCAAAAGAAATTACAAAGAAGCACATAAATTGCTTTTGTGGCAGAATGGAAGCAAAGGGCACACACCTATATACATATGTGGATAAATGGAGGCATGAAGTGCTGGGCTCAGATGGGCCTGCACTTCCGTGATCACATGGATGTCTTCCTGAAGGTCCCAAAGTGACCTGTGTGAATGATGGTATGATTCTACTATCTCAGAAACGAAAGAAATTCATTGCAAAAAAATTTAGTTAATGCACCAGTTAGGGTAATCCAAGAAAACCTGGGAAATGTAGCGTTAGGGTTTCCAAACGTAACACTCACCCCAACCCTGCAAGCAGCAAAAGGAAAAATAAATACTGTTTTGGCTGTCAAGAGTCTTGGCAAATCAGGCCTGGGTTTTCCTTGGGTGTATCAACCCTAACACTCACTCCATTCTCATAGTCTGCACATCTGAGCTTATCTGCGAATTGAATGGGGGGAGTGTTAGTGTTGATAACCCCAAGGAAGGCCTCTGGCCTGATTTGGTTAAGACTCCAGTACAGTCAAAACTGTAATGTTTTTCCTTTTGCTGCTTTCGTAGTTGGAAACCCTAACATGTTTCCCTAGTTTTGTCACTTTAACCCTAACTGGTGCATAAATGAAGTTTTTTTGCAATGTCTATATATAATTTATGTATTATACAGGCACAGTAGTGCATGTGTATTAGGGTTGAGTAAGCACTTTCATGTTAAACCTCAATTGTTACACCTTAATAACTTTGCCCCCCATTCAACAGATTAACATGAAATTAGGAATGCACAGCCTTTGTGCCAAGATCTCTTGATCCTGAAAATGTCATGTAGATTGGTTCAGACATGGCAAAGTTACAGAGGTGAAAAAAATGTAAAACTCACTGTTTTTGAAAATTTTAAGACTTTTTTTGCCATCTGATAACCAAAAAGATATGAGGCTTTCAAACTTGAAACTTTCAAAAATAAAGCTCTGACAGATTATGTCGGCCACAGTGTATCACTATGAGACAGTAGGTTAGAGCTGTATCTCATGCTTTGGACAGGAGGCTACAGGCGGTGGGGGGGGGGAGCTGACAACCCCAAGTAAGACTCCACTACTGATTCGCCCGCCAATACTCCGGACACCCAAATCCCTGTTTTTCATTTCCCTTCTTTGTACGCATTGCCTTCTATAACCCTTATGTAACAGCATTAACATAGTTTTTTTACTATATATATATATATAAATATACACACACACACACACATATATACACACACACACACACACACACACACACACACACATATATACACACACATATATATATATATATACACACACACACACACATTATATATACACACACATTATATATATATATATATATACATACACACACACACACACACACACACACACACACACACACACACACACACACACACACATATACACACACATTATATATATATATATACATATATACACACATATACACATATACACACATATTATAGGTGTGCAATTATCCTTATTAGGAGTTGATAGGCACTTCTATGTTAAACTCAAAATTTTGTGCGTTAATAACTTTGGACCTATTCAACGTATTTGTATGAAATTTGGTATGCACAGTGGAGCATGGTAGTTCCCTTGATCTGCCAAATTTTGTTTCAGTCGGACTGACGGTTTTTGAGCACCAAAATGCTGAAAAATGCACTTTTCGCCAGTTATGTGGGCAGTTGTTCAGATTTTGTCCAAGGCACTGCGCAGCTGTCATGTGGTGTGCTGCTCTGTGATTTGGCTCATCTGAAAGAGCTTGTATCAAGGAACATGCTGCTTTTCGTTTGGTGAAAAAATATTAATCCATTCATACGTTATTAAAGTTTTAAGTTCCCATTATAAGTCAATGGGAAAATTTATGTGGTTATTTTGCGAAAGAAGAATGGGGTTTTGGCCATCTGGTCCCTCTTCACGATCAAAGAATTTGCAGGCTCACTATCAAAGAATCTTTGATCGCGATGGCTGCCATCTTGTTTTCAGTTTGCAGTCAGAAAAATTCAAATATCTCGGCTCAGGGGTGACTTCTGAAATAAAACTTGGATGGGTTTTGCTCATGGGGCTTTGCTCTATCAAGCCATGGCTGTGGTTTCTTGTAATTTGGTCAAAAAATAGACTTTTTAACTTTTAAAATCTTTGATCGCTGCTCGCTAACTATCTTTGATGGCAAGCCTGCAAATTCTTTGATCGCGAGATTCTTTGACTGAGATCTTTGATCACGAGGGCTCGACTAGATGGCCACGTGAAAAAATCTAATTTCTCAGCCCAGGGGTGACTTATTAAGCCAAATGAGGATGGGTTTTGCTCAGGGGGCTTCATTCTATCGAGTCATGGCTGTGGTATCATTTATTTTTGTGTAAAAATTAACTTTTACCATTTTTTATTCTTTGATCGCGAGCCTGCAGATTCTTTAGTTACGAACCTGAAATTTCTTTGATCATGAGATTCTTTGATCGTGAGGGAGGGACTAGATGGCCAGATTTGGAGGGACCAGATATTTAATTTTAAAAATTGTTAAAACTGGGCCATCTCAGAAATGGTTTTGTCTTTTCACTTGAAATTTGGAGGGTGTTGACAGGATGTCCTGTAGATGTGAATTATGGTGTTTAAGTGTCAGACAATACATTTTTTGCGGAGTTATTGTGTGGCACAGTTTACGTTTTGCGGTCAGCGTTTTCCATTCTGGTACTGGCTTGAAATTTATACAGTAGCTAGCTTACTGCCATGGATGTACTTTTCAGTTGTTAGGTGTCTAAAATGTAAACAGGTGCAGAATTCTGCCACTCCGACGAATGAAAATCTCAAACTTTAAAATGTTATATCTCGGAAACGGTTTGGTGTTTTAAATTGAAATTTGGAGGGTATTGAGGGGATGTCCTGTACATGTGAATTATGGTATTTAGGTGTTGGAAAATTAATTTTCTGTCGCGATATTGCATGATGCACTTTATGTTTTGCGTATAGTGTTTTTCATTGTGGTAGTGGGTTCATATTTATAGGGTACCTAGCCTTACTGCCATGGAGGTAATTTTCAGTGGTTAGGTGTCCAACATGTAAACAGGTGTTGAATTATGCCACTCTGATGGCTGACACTTTGTTCTGTTTCAAGGTGGTGGGAAGGGCCCCATGCTCCCACCCATATGCGCTCCCACCAATACATATGATATTCAGTACTTGTACTCTTATGTTAGGCAGAAATTTGCAATTTGGTGGGAGCATGGGACCCTTCCCACCATCTTGCGCGACTTTCTACTTTTCTATTCTTTCTCAAAAAGTAAGGAAATTCTGTGCAAAAAATGTTGTTAATGCATCATTTAGGGTTAAAACACAAAATGTCAGGAAATGAGACCTTTAGGGTTGCCCCTCCCCCCCAAGATTGACAGATGACAGGGTGTGTCATTGGGGTTGTGAGGCCTAAATGTCACCCCATTCTTCTTTACTGTGGCTTGTGAATATGATTACACATGGAATGGGGTGACATTTAGGCCTCACAACCTCAATGACACACCCTGTCATCTGTCAACCTCGGGAGAAGGGGGGTCCATGGGGGGGGGCAACCCTAAAGGTCTCATTTCCTGACTGTTTCTGTTTTAACCCTAAATGATGCCTTAACAAAGTTTTTTATAATATATATATATATATATATATATATATATATATAATGTTAGATATGGTAGTAATAGTACACTATGATTGATGGACGACCACAGATATTAGGGCCAGATGACAGGGTGGGGCCCCAAAACATTGCCCATCTTGAGAGCTGTAGCATGCAAATAACAAGGAAGATTTTTCAAACTGAATTTGTGTGTGGAGTGAGCCCTTTTTTGGATTCACAGTGTGTGTGATCACTGTGCACATAACCATCAGTCTAAACTGCCCTGCTTACCTGGGAAAGGCACCCAAACATTCATACTCAGGGACCTCTGCCTGAGCTGACACATGAAGAAGGTGCTCTGTACACCCCCCCCCCCATAAGGGTACTTGCTCGTGTTTCCTGATATTCTAAGTGTTGGTTCTTGCTGAGGGCAGCAATGTGTTGGCTGGTGAGCGAGTTTAACCCCTGTGTAAATTTGTTTCTAAAACGTTACAGAACTAAAACGGTTAAGAAGATAGATGTGAGACAGAGTCCCTGTAATATCAGCTGGGAGGTAGCTGCCCAGAAAATGGGAGGAGCTAAGACAGTAGAGCTAAAAAAGCAGGAATGTTCTAGTCAGTGTTAGGCTGGAACAGAAGAAGAGTGCAGCAGGAAAAGCAGTCCCAGTCTTTGGGCTGAGACCAGGTCTCTAGAGCATTGGGCCATGAGTACCTTCTGGGTCTGGAGTAGATGCAGTGCTCCAGGTCCCAGATATGGCATAGGTTCCCTGTTGCATTTAGTCTCTAGAGGGGAAGCAGAGACAAGACAACAAAGTGTAACAGCCGGCAAGCAAAGGAACACAACAGAGAGACTCCCAGAAGACTAAGGTACAGGGTTGACTACATTGTTTACTCCATTATGGGTCCTGGAGTAGCCTACTGTGACTGCCAAGGTACTGGAAAGAGGTATGGGAGTGCAACCAAGCCAGGGGTCAGAATAAAGTTTTGTGGCCACTAGCCAGCAGGGCTAGTGATTGGGAAAATTCATTAGCCCCACAGTTTTCCACTGGTCCAGCTAGTATACTTACTGAAATGTTGCTTTCTCCAGTATAAGGCCACAGGGCTAGCTGAAGGAAAATCTTACTAACCCGATACAAAATCTACCAGCATTTGGCTAATGGTCCAGTGCCAATTTTGAGCCCTACAAGTTCCAGAGATAAAATAACTAGGAGGCCAAGAAGGGTGTACTCAGCCAAAGATTGTATGAGAAAAACTCTACATTACAGATAAACAGAGGAAGAATGAAATAGAAAAGTAAAAGGAAAGGGGTTGTGAATTAAATTCTGAGGACTCTCAGCTCTATTCAGGCTGGAATCTCACCCAGTGGGCCATCACAGCTCAGCAGGGTTGAGTTGAGAGGTCTAAGATGTATTCAGTGTTCATGGGGAGAGACTAGTGATGATGGATGAGGTGAGTGGACTGATCTCTGAGCTGCGGCCAATGTTTTGCGAACAGGACCAAGGCATGATATCTACTAGTGATCTGTGTTGGGCAGCTAGGACCTGTGTTTACTGAGACTTTCCAGTGTTCCTTATTGCAGGGGGTGTTCCTGGTTGCACTGAGAGGTGCACTGGTGAAGCCGCTTCTGAAAAAGCCATCTTTGTACGCTGATTCCTGGCGAATTACCCTACCTATCTCTAACCTGCCCCTTTTTGGGTAAGATTATTAAGAAGATGGTTGTTTTGCGACGTGAGGCACACCTCACTGCTTTTAACATCTATGAGCCTCTCCAGTCTGCTTTTAGGTCCAGGTATGGCACAGAGACTGCACTGTTCAGGGTGCATAATGATGTGTTCAGGGAAAGCAACAAAGGAGAGAGGTCAATTCACATTTTTCTTAATCTCGCCTAAGCTTTTTACACTGTAGACCATGGGTTGGTTTTGGACCGACTAAAGGAGTACACATGACTCACTGGCAAAGTCATCTGCTGACTGGATTCCTATTTCGGTGGCAAAACACAGAGGGTAGAGTTGGGCAGATTCTCTTCACTCCTGATGGCTCCGCTCTGTGGTGTAGCCCATGCTCTGCATGCAATCTCATTTCGCAGACCCCATCAAGTTTGCCTATACCACCAGTTCCACCTGACCTATTTAATCAGACACCTCAAACCCATTTATTTCTGGATCCAGCCCTGATTGGCCCACAGCCTGCACCTGTCTCACTTAACCCACCTATGCCACTAGGCCCTTATGTCCCATGGTTGGAAAATTACCTAAGTTTGACTGATCAGCTGCCCCCAGTCAATAAATACATGTCTCCAGAAGAAGAGGCAATACTGGACGAGTGGATTGCTGAGAACATTCCATATCCCAGATTTTAAGAACATGACTGTAATTAGGCCAAAATGTTTACGCTTTAGCTTGTACTTTACCTGACTGGTAATCCTAATTATAAAAGTCTGATTTTGTTTTAACTGACTAATAGTTTGTAGCCTACAAATGGATTTACATGTTTGATTTTGTACTAACTAATAATCTGAAACCTGATACGTATCAATGGCTTTGAGTGTATTTAATATAAGTTTAATATAAGTAACCTATAAGCCCTGCAAGCTAGAAACTTGAATGTTTATTTTTTATGCAACTTCTTATAAGACCTTGTACAAACTTTCCTACAGTTTCTATAAAGTGGTTGAATTACATCCACACTGTCTAGCTGTAAGGGGTTAGTAAGAGGACAGCTCTAGTCTATAGTATAGAACATTAACCGCCTGAGTAGTCACAGGCAGTCAGCCCTGTCATGCAAGCACTATGGCCTGCTGCAATATCAGTCAACTATGGCAGCTACTCACACTTTTAGACTAGGTACTAAGTTTACATAGCACTATTGCTACTTAGTAGTCTTATAATTATAATATATTGGCCATGCTTTTGTGATCATAATATAGTGGCCATGTTTTTGTGCTTACATTGTAACCATATTGGCCATGTTTTGTTTAAAAGTAATGACGTCAGGTTTAGGTTACAGCACCAAGCAGACCTGCTATATCAGGTGGATACTTCCATGATTATTGTCATCACAGTATCAAGACACTGTTAACATAATCTAATCAAACTGCCATGTCAGCGTACCTTGACAAGAATATATAAAAGCCCCAAAATCCAGAGCAAGGTAGGGAGCCTCAGAGGGATAGCTGCAGATCACCCTAGCTCCCAGGACTTCAAAAGGCATCCGGTTGTGCAAGGTTTGGTGAGTTGTTAACCAATTTTAGGCATAGGATCTAAGAACTGGCAATCTGGCTTATGGTTTTATTCCTTTTAGTGACTATTTTAGTCAGCACTGGGAATATTATTTTTTGCTTTGTGCTGCTGTTCAGAAAAATCGTAATTGTATTTTGAATTGTCATATCAGTTTAAAATTGTGACTGTTCGTTTTACTGCCAAAACTACCTGGTAAGACTTAAATGTTCACATCAAAAGTAAACAATTTTATTCATAAATCCTGACTTTGGTATTCCTTTTCAGTTTAATATCATATTACTTAGAGCCATGTCTCTAGAAAAAGATAAGTTAAAAAGGTAAAACAGGTTTAAATTTCAGTTTCCCGAGCCATCCTGGTACACTTAAGAAACTGTTACAACTTATATTCATGTGATTAAATGTACAGATTTCTTATGCACAAAAATTACTATGCAAACATTTGGCCTGGTGTATTAAAAATTCTAATAGAAGACACTGGTATAAAAATATATAACTGTCATAGGCACAGACAGACAGATGGTTTCAAAGTAAATATAAGAATATTAAAATAACTATAAAGGACTTGTTGCCTACTAACAAATAAACATGCCCATGAGAAAATTTTAAATTTTAATGAACACAGCACGTTCTTGGACTGAGATCACATAGTCTTGGTCAGTCAAGTGCCACATGAGATAATTGTGGCAGGTGGTACAGACCATAACACAGAGGTCACTCTTCCAATATTCCTAATCTAGCCCAATTAGTTGACAACTTGGAAAAAACTGCCAGTCTCCGAAGGTCTTGGTGAAAGCCCTGTACATGAGACTGAGCAAAAAGGAAAGGAAAGGAAAGTTACATAGAACATAGAAACATAAAAGTTGATGGCAGATAAAGACCGCAAGGCCCATCCAGTCTGCCCATTTCTTTTTCTACCTTATCAATGTGCCATCGGCCTTTGCTGTGTCAATGGCCTATCTAGTCATACTCATCTGTATTGCTCCCTTATGCCCATCCCATGCCTGCTTGAAACCCTGCACTGTATTCATATCCACCACTTCCTGAGGTAGGTCATTCCATGCATCCACCACCGTTTCTGTGAAAAAGAACTTCCTCACATTACCCCTTGATCGGCCTCCCTCTAATCTCATGCTGTGTCCTCTTGTCCTGCTATTTTTCTTATATTGAAGCATGTTATTCTCTTTCACCTTGTTAATGCCCTTAAGGTGTTTGAATGTTTTGATCATATCACCTCTCTCCTTCCTTTACGCTAGGGTATACATAGAAATATAGAAGTTGACAGCAGATAAGGACCGCAAGGCCCATCCAGTCTGCCCATTTATTTTTCTACCTTACTAATGCGCCACTGGCCTTTGCTCTGTCAATGGCCTATCTATTCATACTCATCTGTATTGCACCCTTATGCCTATTCCATGCCTGTCTGAAGCCCTGCACTGTATTCATATCCACCACTTCCTAAAGTAGGCCGTTCAGTGTATCCACCACCCCTTTCTGTGAAAAAGAACTCCCCTCACATTACCCCTTAATCGGCCTCCCTGTAATCTCACGCTGTGTCTTCTTGTCCTGCTATTTTTCTTATATTGAAACATGTTAGACTCTTTCACCTTGTTAATGCCCTTAAGGTGTTTGAATGTTTCGATCATATCACCTCTCTCCCTCCTTTGCTCTAGGGTATACATATTGAGCTCAGTTAATCTGTCCTGCTATGTTTTCTGATGCAGTCCCTGCACCATTTTGGTTACCCTTCTCTGAACTGCCTTAATTTGGTTAATGTCCTTGTGAAGGTGTGGCCTCCAGTACTGCACGCAGTACTCCAGATGGGGCCTAACCAGTGTCTTGTAGAGAGGGATTATTACCTCCCTCCTATGACTTGTGATACCCCTACTAATACACTCCAACATCCCCCTAGCCTTACCTACTGCTTTAGTGGTCTGCTTGGATGATTTCAGGTCATCGGTGAGGATGACACCCAAGTCTCTTTCTTCCCTTGTGACTGCCAGCAACTCCCCTCCCAGCCTATAGGTGGCTTCAGGGTTTCTCTTAAACTCACGCCTTTCACCCAGGGATTAGTCCTTTTGCCCATGTTGTTTGCAGTATACATACTGTCCCTGCATAGGATCATTAGACAGTAAGGACTTGGGTTTCACTGCTATGCAGATGATACCCAGCTCTGTTTGTCTTTTGCACCTGGGACATCGGGTGCAGTCAATGTGCTGAACAGATGCTTGGCTGAGATCCAAGACTAGATGGCATCGAGCTGGTTAAAATTTAATCCTGACAAAACTGAAGTATTGCTGGATGAGCCACTTGGGAGGGGGAGTGGCAACTACTGAGAGGGAGACAGGGGTTTGGTTCCTTTGGGCTTTTGGCAGTCACAAAGGTAAGAAATCTGGGAGTCAGTGGATGAAGGCTGACATTTGAGGGTCAGGTGTCTGCAGTAGTCCAGAATGGCTTTTACTATCTAGGGAAAATCAACCAGATTAAATCAATTATCCCTCCTGGTGACTTGGCTACACTGGTGCATGCATTTGTGACCTCAAGGCTTTATTACTGCAATGCTGTATACCCATGGGTCAGTGAAGGTATGCTACAGTGCCTGCAGTTAGTGAAGAATGCAGCTGCTAGGCGGTTAACTGGCCTTTTGGGGTCATGTCATGTTTTCCCAGCACTGCATGACCTACACTGGCTGCCAGTAAAGTTGCATACTTCCTTTAAAGTCAGCTTGCTGACTTACAAGGCCCTATGTGAGTTGGGTATGGGTTACCTGTCTGAGTTTATGCACCTTTACATGTCCTCGTGTGCACTCTGCTCCATTGAGAAGGGCCTCCTTTTCATTCCCAGGGCAAGGTTGAAAACCATTGGGAACTGGGCTCTTGAGGTGACACGCCTGGTCCTTTGGAATTATCTCCTGAGGGCTCTGAGGGAGGCTCCCTTGGTGGAGGTCTTTAAAAGGGGTCTTAAGTCCTTCTTGTTTGCACAAGTGTTTGGGGAGTAATTGTACCCTGTTATGCTGATATCCTAGTATTTATTTATTGTGGTTTTAGGTCTAATGCAGTTTCTGAACAAAAAAATATTAATTTAATTGGTTGAATATTAATTTATTAATTGATTTATGTATTTTATATATTTTTGGTGTTTTATGCTTTCTGCTTCATGCTTGTGCACTTTTTTGTAAAGACACTAAGTCTCTGGGTAGCGCACCAGATATCAATAAAATCTACTATTACTGGAGCCTTCCAAATACAGACAGAGAAATAAGAACTAGCAAGAGGAAATGATTCTGTGAATTAAATGCTGAGGACCCCTTAATGGATCCTACCAAATGTGATAAGAGCTAAAGGAGAACGTTAGATGCTCATAGGCTTTAACTCTGGTCCGGGAAGGATGGAGGTTGGTGCCCTGTGGGATCATTTCGACAGTGAAGAAGAGAAATCCAGGAGAAATACTCTAGCTGCTTGGTATACCTGTGTTGGCTGTCACGCATGCAAGCAGAGCTCTACTGACCGAGACTGTTCTTGTTACCTAGGGATTTTCATGAAGGTTTGTCTACCTAAGAAGCAAGCCTGGATCACAGAGGAATGACTGGAGGGAGTAAGGTTAGCGGGCTCTGCTCCATTACCATCACTTGGGTGACCACAGGTGGTGGTGGTGGTGCAGGATGGAACCACTATGGGTGAGCCGATACTGCCAGACAATGGTGTGCACACGCTATGCATGCACATGCTACTGCTGTTCAAAGCCCACGAGGTGACTGGGGAGATTTAGGGGACAGAAAAGGAAATCTGGCCTAACCACGCAGGGTGAAGGGGTGACCCCCTGCAGGCCTCACACTAACTACTTGGCATTGCCTCCATCTGAGCATGACGTCAAGAAGGGCTTGGGGAACCCTGACAGCCCGACCACAGGGGTGAGCTGTGAAGTAACAGAGGTAAGGGAACACACCCCAGAGATGGTGGGTGATGGGACTGGGAGTCAACCAAGGATGGGGGCTGATTGGGTAAAAGGGGAAGAAATTGAAAAAAAAAAAGGATTAATGTCAGAACTCTGAAGGAAATGTAACATGATGTGCTGTGCTGCCTCCCCTAAAGAGAACAGCTGACAAAGAAAAAAGCAGCTGTCAGCTTGTTTGATAAACCCCTACTGCTTTACTATGAGAACTGGTGTAAACAAGGAAGTTAATGAGTTTAGTTAAGGTGTTTAAGGTGCCCCTGAACATTCTTTCATGCCTACGGTTCACAAAAAAAAAAAAAAACCTAAAGGAACACTTACTGATCCCCTTCCAAAGTATAATTGGCGATATAGTAACCAACGTCCAGGGGTCAGCTACAGTACAGCTGTAAAGTGCCTTTTAAAAGGGAACAGTCACCACCAAGGGCCCTCACATTCAAGTGTGGGGCTGGTCCCAATGTGTAATTTGTGTGCAAAAACATTTTGACTTACAATCTACTATACTACAGTAAACAGTATCAGACTCATTTTGCTTAGTTGTAGGCTGACATATGTTATTACAAAGCCCAGAATCTCCTGCAGATGACATCAGAGCAGTAGGCAGCAGAGAGAAGATTCAACAGCCTGCAGTGCATGTTAGAGTTTATATAAGGTCTGATCATTTGTTTGCTGGTCCCACTGTCCTCCATTGGTTTATGTATAGAGGACAGTACTTAGCCCCTGGAGAAAAGCAGTCCTGGAAAACATCTGTTTGGAGATTATAAAAACTCTAACATGTACTGTAGGCTATTGAATCTCCCACTGCTGCCTATACTGCTCTGATGCCAGCTGCAGGGAATTCTGGGATTTGTAGTAAAAGAATATGTCAGTTTACAACTAAGCAAAATTAGTCACGTATCATCTCCTGTACTAAATAAATCAAAACGTTTTTGCCCAAAAAAAGTGCACATTGGAGCCAACCCCACTCTTGAGTGTGGGGTCCTTTGTGCTGACTGTACCCCTTTAAAGTTCAAAGTTCTTTACATGTTAAAACACAATGAAACCAGAAGGCATACTACCCAATACACTCTTCTTTCTAAACTTGCATACCTTTCTTTTTTCTTTGTTATTTACAAAGATAGCCTTGCTGAGATGTAACATCTCATTTCCAGTGGGGTCCTGCTTCTACCGATGCCTGTAGTTGGGGGAACTGGAGCACTGGGAGGTTAAGCAACTTGCCCGAGGGCACACAGTGAATAATAAACTCTGGTCAGGTTTGAACCTGTAATTTCACAGTTCCCAAGTTGGTACTCTAACCACTAGACCACACTGCCAACACGTCAATGAACTATATTCTTGACCAATTTGAATCTGGCTGTAGCTCTGGGACACAACCCAGAAGATGAACTAGTACGGGCCACCTGGTATTACATTTTATGAACCAGCTAGTGGATAACAGAAATAAACAGGTATTAACATCCATTCCAAATTATTTTGTGGATAATGGGTATGATGCATCATGCTTGTGCAAAAACAGAGTGACGCATTTTGGTACTCTTATACAACATGAACAAAAACATTTCTGTAAATAAGAAAGCTCAGCAAAGTTTACTGTTGAATAGTATCTTTGCTAACCAGGAAGAGAAGATGCTTTTGTTTAATTTTGGGGAAACTTTGGATATTAAAGTCTTTTGGGAAATGAATGGACCTCACTGTCTTAGTGGAAACTGCCAGTCATACCATAAAAATTCTTACCCCAGGAGGAGTGATTTGTGTGGAGGAACTAGGTTATAAAATGCTTTGGTAACCAACTGTTGCACAGAGAGGAAAGGGTACTTCAGCACCTTATCAAAGAAAACTGGTTCCTTTAGTCTTGGAAACTAAAGTGTGTACCCCTTACCTGTGTATAACGTAGATCATTCTGTATTGTATAAATAAAATTGCACAAACTGTTAAGCAGGAGTTTGGGTTGCAACACAAAGCCACGAAAGGAGGGAAATACAACTTTAGGGTACAAATACTTCTGAATCTTGTTGCTGTGTGTTGTGGAGTTACCATGGTTTAAACAATTAATTGAATTAAGCAGTGAGCAGTGTGATTGTAATCCTAACTGCACCCTCTCTCAAAGCAAAACAAAGGATCTCAAATCATAGCAACAAGATCTGCTGGTGTGTGGTTAAATTTACTTAGGAACACTGCAAAATAAAATGACCAAGAATTGGGTATATTGGCACCCTAATGTAGCACTTCCGTCCTTCAGGCTGTAGTTCAGTCCTAACTCTTGCTTAGTGGAGACTGTTTTCCAATATATATGTATGAATATATTTGTGCGTGAAATATTAGCCATATGCAGGGGGGACCTATGTGATATCTGATTTAGCTACACTAATGCTGTATGACCTTGGGTAACCTCACGAGTCCAATATTTATTTTATTTTATTTATTTCTTTATTTATTGAGTACTAGGATTACAAATACCTTTGAACCAGAGGTTTGTTTACAAAGGTTCCGCGTCAGCAGGAGAGTAAATAAACAGTGGGTGGTACAATACAGTAGTAAGTTTACAACATAGTACAATAACAAAGAAAGTAAAGGTAGTGCAGGGGAAAAGAGACAAGTGTGCAGGACGCAGGTAAAGAAGTACCAACCTAAGTGAGTGTGGGGAGCCAAGCAAGTGAGGAGGAGAGGAGAGATCGCAGTCAAGGAGTTGACATTGTCATAGAGCAAGAGGTTGGAAAGTGCTAGGTGGGCTGGAAGGTGGGAGAAGGGAGGGGCCAAGGGGTGGGGAGGGGGAAAGAGGAAGGAGGGGTAGAGGAGGGAGGGGGTAGAGTAAGCCATGAGTAAGGTGTCCAAGGTCAAATAGCATGCGTGTAGACAAATCAGGTATCACACAAGGTTCCCCCCTGAATATTCCATTTATGCAACAGGAGAAATCCTTGTGTGATTTTTATTTTGTTTTTATTGTTTTTAGCTTTTTGTTATTTAGAATAGTGTGTGTGTGTGTGTGTGTACTAGTGTTTATAAGCCTGTTCTTGATGCAGTTGCAATGGGCACGGTACTCAGATGCCGCATCAATGTCACAACATGGTTCCTGATCAGCAGAATGAGTGTGATTTGAAAAATATTGAAGAAAAATGGTGGCTCCGCTTAGTTAGCACCGAGGGTTTTGAAGAGTGGGCACAGGATGCAGTATCACTGCCAGTGGTTTTCATTTATTAAAACAACAAAAAAAGATTTCACTGTTTTTATGTCTACATCCATGAAATCCCGGGTCAGGAATGGAGTTTTTGGGAGCCAGTACAAGTTGCCCAGCAGCTAACATGCTCTGAGAGTGAGGGAGTGAGACTGAGCTGCACAGGAAAACAGCATGTGAAGAGAGTGAGGGAGCAAGACTGCAGTATTGCTTGAAGTTCAGAAAATCTGGCAATAGAAAAAGAGGTACTGTTTTTCTGTGAGGTTTTAGGGATGATTAGGTATGCATGGACCCGAGAGGCAAACAGAGACAGATGGAGCGATGGCTGCAGTGGTTGCGTCCAGGTGGCGGGCTTACCAGCCAGAGGGGGTGGGGGAGTGGGGGGAGAGAAAATAGAATATTTGAAGGCTAAACTTTAATTTTATTGAAAAGCAAGAAAACTAAATTCCGTGTTTGTAAGGTTGTTTTTTTGTTTTGCAGCAGTGGTTCTCAGTTTTGAAACTGTGCAAATGTACTGAACAGTGGCAGTTAGTAAATAGTGCTGGAAAAGTGAAAGTTAGTGTTTGAGCTGGAAGTAGTGCTGGTGGGTGGGCGGCTATGGGGAATATGTGACATAGTAACTGTGTACATAAATATAACATTTAAAAGCCACTACATAAATGCCAATATTTGAGCTACTGTGTACATAAATTCCATTTATGTACATAGTGGACATGTCATTCGCATTTATGTACATAGTAGATATGTCGCTGCCCCTCCCAAAAGTCAGAGTAACAGAAGCTACCTGCCTCTAATACTGTACTTCCCTAAAGCTCTGATGAAACCCCCATCCACCTCACTCCTCTTTAAACAGCAGACAGGTAACTGCCAAAGATAAACTTTTTTTTATTGATGTTTTTTCTGAAACACCACACGTTCGCTTCTCCTCCATTCGCCACCCACCCACCCCATCGCACTCTCTTTCAGAGAACACTTCTCATAAACGTAAACATGAAAATGAATACTTAAATAACTCTTCTTTCAGTTTTGAGCTGCAGTCTTCATCCGCCTACACGCTCACTTTGTCAGACGCTCCTTGTTTTTGCCAGACGCAGTGTTTACTCTCTCACTCCCCACCCACTGCCTTCATCTCTCTCTCTCTCTCTCTCTCTCTCTCTCTCTCTCTCTCTCACCATTCACTGCTCTGGTTGCTTCATATCCTATCTCAGGATCCACTCAAAAATAAAGCCAGTGTCTTTATTTGTAACACACTCACTCCTCCTGAACCACTTTCCATGTCACTTGTGTCTGCTCTCTTTACCTGCTGAAACCATTTAAATTAGTGTCACTGCTTGGTCCAGCTTGCTCAGCTCCTTTCCTGACTCAACCTAATAGTACACAACATATAATTAACCAAAAAAAAAAGGCAAACTAAGCAGATGCCAGCTGTTTCAATCATGGAGCTGACGCCAGCAATTCCTGTCTAACAGTGGCTCTCCAACCCACTCGCTAAACCCTGCTACCATATTGTTTACATTTTTTCATAGAGCAACTACCTCAGCTAGTCAGTGTTAATGCAGCAAGGTCAGTGTGGCTGTCACGCTGGTGCGTCCATGGCAACGCTCATGGCAACATCCCACAGAAGAAACAGACAAACATACTTCACCAAAAGGTCCCACATCATTTTATTTTACAAAACAAAAATGTAAAAAACTAATAAAGGTTAAACATCTCACAAGGTCTCTGCCTATTGCTTAAATGGAAAGCACAGCAGGGACCTTGTAGAATAAATTACTTATTTTCACTCAAGCTATCTGGCCTTGAGAACATCACCTGTGGCTTGTGCCACTCATGAGGTTACCAAAGGTTGAACAGCTCTTGTGAAAATAAATTATTTTATTCCACAGGTCCATTGTACATATATTTCTAACACTTGTGACCATTTTACAAATGTCATAACTGTAATAATCCACTCCAGGTGTGCATCAGTGCTGTAATAATCTCACATCCATGGTGATTAATGGCCCTCAGCTGTGCCTTGGGGATGGATCTGGTGGGAATTGGAGCTCAGCAAGTGACAGAGGTGTTAAGTAGCAGTGTGGGGCAACAGGGCTAGCAAGGGAGTTCTACTGGATGCCACTGACTACTTAAGGACTGGGGACAAAGAGGGTGACCACTGAGCCAACAGGACAAATTATAAGATGCCATGACAGTGACCTTGGCCGGGATTTGTTATAAGAAATGGGAACAGAGGTCTAAGAGAACAGGATTCTATTTTAATGAAAATGTCTTCAGTTAAAAAGAAAAAAAGAAATTGAAGGTCCTGCCTTTTTATGTTTGCTTGCACGTGTGCAAGGCAGACATATTGTTACAAGAACAGGATTTCAGAAATGTAGAAACATAGAATTTGCCAGCAGATAAGCCCACTTAGTCTGCCTCTTTTTCCCTGCACACTACAGATCCTACATACTCTCTGGCCCATTCACCCACCGCCACTTCCCTTTCCCTAAAACTCCCTCATGTCTATCCCATACATTCTTGAAGCCCACTACTGTTTTCGCCCCCACCACCTCCGCTGGAAGACTGTTCCAGGAATCCACCACTCTTTCTGTAAAAAAGTACTTTCTTGCATCTCTCCTGAGTTTACCCCCCCCCAGCTTCTTATCATGCCCACTTGTCCTTTAGCACCCTTTTTTCTGAAAAAATACTTCACTTCTGTACCTTATTTACACCTGTGAGGTATTTAAAGATCTCTATCATATCCCCCCCTCTCTCTCCTCTCTTCCAGGGTGTACATATTTAGGTCCCTAAGTCTCTCCTTGTAGGGCTTCTGATGCAGACCCTGCATCATTTTAGTTGCCTTCCTGCTGACTGCCTCCACCCTGTCTATGTCCTTCTAGAGATATGGTCTCCAGAATTGGACACAGTACTCTAGGTGGGGTCTTACTAGTGATCTATACAAAGGCAACACCACCTCCATCTTCCTGTTGGTGCTATCCTTCCCTATGTACTCAAGTATTCCACTAGCCCTCCCCACTGCCTTGTCACACTGCCTAGCTATCTTTAGGCCATCTGATATGATCACTCCCAGGTCCCTTTCCTGCTTGGTGATCATACCACTCCTCTCATTTTGTATTCTGCCCCTGGGTTTCTGTGGCCCATGTGCCTTACTTTGCACTTTTTCATGTTGAAACCCAGCTGCTATACCCTTGAACACTCCTCGAGTTCTCTCAGGTCTCTGCTCATCTGTTCCACCCCCCCACCCCGGAGTGTCACTGCTACTGCAGGTTTTGGTGTCATCCGCAAAGAGGTCGACCTTCCCTTCTAGCTCTTCTGTGATGTCACTTAAGACATTAAAGAGGACTGGTCCCAAAACTGATCCTTGAGGCACCCTGGAGGTCACCCTACCTTCCTCTGCATGAACTCCCTTTACCACCACCTTCTGCTGCCTATCCCCTAACCAATTTATTACCCAGTTTACTACCTTTGTGCCCACTCCAAAGCAACCCAGCTTGGTTACTAGCCTACTATGTGGAACAGTGTCAAAAGCCTTACTGAAATCTAGGAAGGCTACATCCACTGCTCCACTCAGATCTAATTTCTTGGTCAGCCAGTCAAAGAAATCTATCAGATTCATTGGACATGACATCTGCCCATGAATCCATGCTGCCTCGGGTCTTTTAACCTAGTAGATTCAAGATATTCCACAATTCTTTCTTTCAGCAGTGACTCCATTAACTTTTCCACCACTGAAATAAAGTTTACTGGCCTATAATTGCCAGCCTCTTCCCTGCTACCACTTTTGTGAAGTGGGACTACATCAGAGGTGTGTCACTGTCAGGTCCAATACAGCTCAGGCTGCAGTGGACTCAACAGTGACAGCCCAACCAGCAGCAGGCTAATGGTGATGCCGTTCAGTCTGGCTGATGAGTGTAAACTTCATGAAGTTGAAAGGATAAAGCTGCTCTAATCCCAGTTTGGTTCCATCCTTTAAAGTACAACAAGCTGTCCAGCAGCCAGCTGAAAGGCATAATCATCAGCCTACTGGAAGAACCTGCCCTCCTCCTGAGTTCTCCCCCCAACTCACACACACACAGATCTGTTCTGTGCTACAATAAATTATGTTTTTAATGGTCCGAATTAACAGGTGCAATGTACACACAATACATATATTCTACAGTATGCGAATGGTCAGTAAACATAAAAGTAATAAAAAGTAACAAACTAACAAAGCTGGAGTAAAAACACTGGTGGTTACATTGCAGAGGATTTCAGGATGGGAGGGCAACAGTTCCCCTGGGGTTTCTGCAGAACCCTTAAGTACCAAACATACTGTAGGTTCAGAGATCAAGTTTGAGTTAACAGTCCATGACACAGTGCACACCTCCCAAGCAGTAGCCTCCTGCGATATAAAGCACAAAGTCATCCAGGATGCGGTACCCTGATGATGAACTCTGCCTACCGAACAGTCAGCAACACTTGAGCACTACCGGGTGCTGCCCAGGTATGCTGGCAATTCAGCCTCTACTGCCCTGGCATCCAGGAGGAGATGGACAGTTCTGTATGTGCAGGCTGTAACCAATGAAAGGCCATATCTTGGGTATGCGTCACCCCCCCCCGCAGTGTTTTTGTTGGAGTGTCTGATCTGATGGGTGAGGAAAGAAACTGGCAACTGAAGACTGTTGGGAATGATGCACTGCTCTTAGTTTCACATGGAATAAAACAACTTTTACTGATTAAAAAGTCATACTGGATCCTGGCGAGCTTTCTGCAAAAGTCCTGTAGGACACTGAGAGGAAGATCAGGACATCCAATACTGCAACTATATTGATCCTACATAAGGATCCTGGATGCCTAGTCTTGCCAACAGTAGGAATACTGTAAGTATATGAACTTGGATAAGTTATTTATGAAAAGGAAGATATATTAAAAATTGTATGATAATGTATAGCCTGCACTAGGGTGTGTCTGCATTAATCTTCTAGTAATAGTAGAGCTCTTAAGGTGATTTGAGACTTGACCAATATTACAAGATGAGGTACACAGAGTTCACCCTCAGACAGGAGATTACTTTTAATTTTGATTGCTCGGTAGGGCTGCACGCCCATTGGTTCAGAGCAAGAGCCAATGGGTGTGCAGCCCATACATGGGCATTGCAGCCCTACCTGGCAAGTCAGTCATGGGCGCTGGGCGGCAGGCGGGTGGGGTGCTGCCGCTCACTGCTGACTGGGGAGCGGGGTGGTGGACTCCGTGGGTGGGTGGGGTGGGGGCCACTAGATCACCAGGGTAATTGGACCTTGGGGGTTGACTCTAATGCCCTGCGATCGGGCTGTCGGTCCACTGGACCACCAGGGATATTGCTCTTTGGGGGGTTGACTCTAATGCCCGCGATCAGGCTTCCGGTCCACTGGACCACCAGGGATTGCTGTTTGTTGGGGTGAATCGCTCTGGCCGTGCTGATCGGGCCAGTGGGGGGGTTCACATTATGCCCGCGATCGACAGTGGGGAAGGGTTCATTTATGTTATGCTTACGTCGGGCCAGTCGGGGGGTTGTCATGTATGTTATGCCCTTGTCCAGACCCAGTCGGGATTTACTTCATGCCCGGGCGTCGGGCTGCAGGGGGCGTCGGTCCCCGATGGCTGCTGCCTGGCAGGGCGCCAGGTGCAAGTCGTCGGGATCATGCCACCTGCATGCTAATAACATGCAAATGGGGCCATAAGTAGATGCAAATGGCCCCGGCCCTTCATGAATTATGGCCCCATTTGCATGTCACCTTTTGAATATCAGAAATTTGCGCATGGCGCATGGAACTTTGCGCCACCGCGATCTTGAATGCTCCACTCTGACCACTTGGCGTGGTGTAAGTTCCACTGCGCCATGCACAGTGGCTGTGGCCAGGAGGCGATATTCAAAGGAGTTGCTCAATAGTGCAACTCCATTGAATATCGCCCCGGCCACACCCCAGCGCAACTTTTTTGAGCAGCGCAAGGGCTTGCGCCACAGAATGGCGCAGTTTGAATATCCAGCCCCACATGTTTATCTCAGAGTGCTTAAAATATGCATAACTCATGCATGCACAAGGACCACTTTGCTCAGACGTGCAGTCTCTTGTCCTCAGGAATACACAGAGGTATTGGACAGCCAGAACTTCCGCTGAGCTACGCAGTAAGCTTGGGACCAGTAAAATCATATTGTGATTAAAAAGTAACAATAAACTAATGAATAAGGCAAAATGGGCAGCCTAGATACAATCGGCAGGCATGGTAGCCCATCAAGATAGTGACTCTGGAATGGCAATGCGTGAAAACAGCCCTGAATAAAAGCGCAACCTCTTATTGGTGACCTACTGTTCCCTCCCCCCTTTCCCAAGTTGTGTCCCCTTCCCCAAAGAATTGGTATATTTAGTAAGGGGAGGTGTGGGGGACAAAGCCCCCACAAGGGGGGAGTGAAGTCCCCCTACAGTCACAGAGATCACTGCAAGTGGCTGCGTTGATTCCGGGCTGTTTTCATGAGTTGCCATTCCAGAGCCACTATCCAGACACAGAACTAGCAGGCATGTAGTCTTTGACAGGCACATTGGTCCCACAGGACCAAAAATAAAGACTAAAAGCTAACAGTGCCTGTGACAGACTGTATGTCTGTTATGCTCCTTTCACGTGTAAACCCCTTCACAACCCTGCAATACAGCCTACCGGGTCAATATGTCGCAGATAGCACTGCACAAGGAATACTGCGCAGAGAACATCGCGTAGTGCACTAGCGCGATAGGGTACAAAACACCACATGACATATATGGTGTGAGTGGTTTTGTACCCTACCATGCATGGCTGGGGAGGAGGAGGAGTGTCACATAGGTTAAAACCTCCATTCTGGAGGTGGTTCACCATGCTGTCACTGTGGCTCAGTGGAATGAGCCGCGGCACTACAGGATGTTGCTGTGCGTCTGGACCAGGCTCAAATCCCAGTCCCAGACATTTTGGAAACTGCATTTGTGTGATGTTTATTTTTTCCTGGTCCCAGTGTTTCTCCCCATCCTCGTGTTGAACCTCACCCCCCGGATTTGATTATCTTTATGGGGGAGTTTGGGGGCACAGCCCCCCGTAATAGGGGGGTGAGTGGGGTGGAGCCCCCTGCAGAAAACAAAACAGATGTATATTTCGTCACTGGAATCCTTTTCGGTAGTTGTCTTATGATCGCCAGCAATGTATCTGATTTATAGTGCGATACATTGCTGTGCGGTTTTGTCATTCGTGGTAATGACCCCATGCCGCAATACAGGCAACACTGGTTTTGACAGAAGCTATAGGGGATCTGTACCAATCCCTTTTGATTTAAATTTGGCCCTTTAAGACCTCCCTACACTACACGCTCTACTTGTTAGCTATCCCTCAGAGGAGGGTTTACAAGTCACACCTGAGCCCAATAAATGGGGAGGGTGAACAGGGGGTAAAGTAAGTTTCATTCTCTGTTACGGTGTGACAACCAGAGACTGAACTGCAAGAACCTTTTTTGTAAAACTGAACACAAACTCATTGTTTTTTGTATGCTACTGAACATTACACAAGAAAACCTTTCGGCTTGCATTTTCCAGACTTGTGATTGGGCAAGGACTTCAAAGACAAAAAGAGGAGTAAGAGGGAAAGTGGGCAGAATTAGAGAGGAGGGCTGGTATTCTGAACCTGTGATAGGTGGAGGAAGGGCACTCCTCCTAAAGCCCTCTTACAGTTCAGGCCGATACCACCAATATGTTCACACGCTTTGCAAGCAGTACAAAAATATGACATGAGGCTAGTGCAAAACTAAATTTTTGTTTACATGCCCTCGGTGTGTGTAGATAAACCTGTCAAGCTTTGCTCTCGGGGTTAATGTAGCATCACACACCTCAGATGAGTAAAAAAAAAATAAATAAAAAATCTTAGTATGCACCATCCTCATGTATTGTGTTCTACGTAGTAACTGTCCGGGTGTTGAGAATAAGACATTTAAGCTAAACTCTGGAGGGGAACCCCAACACACACTTTAAATTATTTGAATCTGTAAACAACAGTAAACAAGTCAAAAATTATATATTTCAGTCTGGCTTCTTAGAATGTTAAAGAAGAACTGCAACAAAAACAGGCAAATAATTTGACACTACCTTTTTCACTATAAAAGATTCCTGGTGTCTCCCAGTTTTATTTGATGGTAAAAAATTTCAGGTCCATCAAAATTTGACTATTTTATAAATGTTTACATTTAATTTTTTTCTGGAAAAAAAAAAGATGACCACCACATTTGGCTTAGAAGCAGCATTTTAGACCTGGGGAAAGGTAGGAAAACTAAGTCTATGGAGCACAACAGAGAAAGTAGATTTGACAGGCAGAAAAAATTACTCCCCATAGTAATGTTGTTTCTTCTTAAGGGATCCCTCACTATATTTACATTTTATGAAATTATCTCGGCTGAGAGTGATGCCTGGAAATAGAATCTGCGCAAATGTGAGAATTTGGAATGTAGGTTCTAACTCTGCATCCACGCTCCACTCTGGCCATTGCTCAGATCAGTTTCCAAGACAGACTGGAGCAGCAGCTAATGAAACTAGCTAAAAGGCTACCAAAAATTTTAGAAACATTTTTATAAAATAAAAAATACCAAACTGAAGCATACTTTGTGAAAATGTATCATATAAACAATAAAAACAAGCTTATAAATGTAAGAACTGCAAAAGTAATACTCAAGCAACCTCAATTAAAAAATAATTGATTCTTGTGTGAACCTATTTCAGGTTCTGGAAGGGGAGTAGTACGGGTGGTGGGTACTGGCTATAAAGGGGTATCTGGCCATGGCACAGAGAAAGAAGGGGCAAGTGTGAAGAGCAAAGATAGAGTATGGTTACGTAAGAACTTACCGTAACAGTAGATCTTCGAGAGTATCTCTTGCAGCAGGTCAAACACATGGGATATCAGTCGCAGGTGTCATTTCCTCCAGATGACTTCTCAGCAGTCGACACTGGCCACTCCCCTTACATAACCACGTAGTGTCTGTATGGCAGGTATAAAAGGAAGAGGTCCCAACTACTCCTCAGTTCTTTTCCATCCTGGTAATCGAATGTGAAAACATTTCCTAGGCCTCTGATGGGAACAGAGGAAGGAACATAAGGCAGCAGCTCTTGGAGTCATAAAAGACAGAAGCAAGGAACCCTTCTGAAGTAACAGCAAGGGGGAAGGAGGGCACGGCTGCATGACCTGCTGCAAGAGATACTTTTTTTTTCCATCTGTAGTTTATGCTCCTCCTCCAGGGAGGCTGCCCAAGCTTCAGCCCTCCCACTGGAGGGACACTCTCTCCGGACCCACCTGCACCTGCCGACCCTGGAGTTTCCCCCCATGGATTGCCCCCCCCCATGGCGGGGCCAGGAAGGAGGTGGTATGCTACACCTCCCCCCGGAGACCCAATCCAGAAACTGGGGCTGGCCCTCGGGTGCGCTGGCCATCATGGAGCGCTGGCCAGGGCTCTCCTCCTTTTCCAATTTTCTCCCTTCCCACCGATGCAAGCATGTTGGAAACATGCCTCCTGACTCGTACTGCCCTCTGGCTGTTGCCAGGGCACAGTTATCGAGTGGGAAGACATGCCACCCTCCCCCCAAGATAGTAGAGCAGTCCTCTGGGCACTCAATCCTCTCTCCCCCCTGCCAACCCCCAGTGGCCCAAGCTCATTCCTGAACCCAGGTCGCCGGTGTGGCACGAGGCAAGGCATCCAGCGCCTCAATCCTCAATGCCTCCCAGCAAGAGATACTTTCGAAGATCTACTGTTATGGTAAGTTCTTATGCAACCGTACTATCTTCTTCTTCGAGGCAATCTCTTGCAACAGGTCATAAAACACGGGAAGATTCCCAAGCAGTTATTATGCTAAGTGGGAGGACAAAGTGAACCATCAGGACTTAGGACAGGAGGCCTTGTAGGATGACCAATTGGTCCACTTCTTAGAAGCAATGTCCAGACTGTAATGCTTGGTGAAGGCATGTACAGTAGACCACGTGGTGGCTTCACAAATATCCAAGGCAGACACACCCCAGAAACTTGCTGTAGAGGCAGCCACGCCTCTGGTAGAATGGGGTTTTACGACCCCCATGAGAGATTTTTTGTAGTTTGCATAGATAAACATAATGCAGTTGGCCAACCACGTGGACAGGCATTGCTTTGAAATCCAAATGCCCATGTTTCCAGAAGCGAAGGAGACACAAAGTTGTTCAGTTGCTCGCAACTATGAATTGCGGAGAAGATAAATTCTCAATGTGCTATGCACAGCAAGAGAGTGAAGCAGGGATTCCCCTGGATACTTTGGCTCTGCGAAAGACAGTGGTAAGTGAATAGCCTGATTTAAAGTAAATTCAAAAACAACCTGTGGCAAAAACAATGGGGTTGTGCGTAAAGACACCCAGTTGTTATGAAATGGCAGGTAGGTTGAGGTTTGCACAGTAGTGCCTGTAATTCTGAAATACATCCTCCAAACATAATGGCAAATAAGAATATAGTTTTCCAAGAAAGAAAATGGTAGTTGCTGGAGTCAGTGGGCTCAAAAGGACTCATAGTCAATTTTCCAAGCACAAAATTCAAATCCCACATAGGGACTGAATCCCGGATAGGGGGATGAAGGTTTGAATCAACGGTAACTGGGACAATGATTTTGTGCCCACAGGCAAATGAAATGTGGCAATGGCCAAAAAGTGGACTTTTACAAAGGAATGTGTCAGTCCACCCATCGACAAGGACAGCAAATACTCAGACACTCTGAGGGGAACACTCATAAGGATCTAAGTCCTGTGTAGAAGCCCGAATAGAGAAGTGTTTCCACATCATAGAATAGGAAGACCATGTAGACAGTTTCCCAGCAATCTGGAGGACTTCAACACCTTTTGGGACACTCCTAAGCGTGAGAGGACTATGTCCTCAGGAGCCGGGTATGCAGATGGATTTGGGAGTAATGGTCCGGTGTAGCAAACAGCCTTGTGCTTGGGACAGCAGAGCCTGGCAAATTGGCAGTGGTAAAAGGGATCCAATTCCGAGAGCTGTAGAAGAAGAGGGAACCAAATCTGTCGTGGCCAGGACGGTGCTATGAGAATCATAGATGCCACGACCCGGACCAGTTTGAGTAGTATTCTCTGAATGAGAGGAAAGGGCTGGAAGGCGTAAACGAATCTTCCCATCCAGGAAAGAGATAATGCATCCTGCCACACAGTTCCTGGACCTCGCCTGAGAGAGCAGTAAAGAGGCCATTTTGTGGAGAAGCAAACAGGTCCAACTCCAGCTGGACTCATTGGTGGAAGATGTCATGTAGGATATCCGGTAAGACTTCCCAGTCATAGACTGGAGCAGTGTATCCACCTAGGGCATCTGCAAGGGTGTTGGATACCCCTGGGATGTGTACTGCCAGAAGATGGATTATTTCTCTGGATCGCCCAGTACCAGACCCTCATCTATTTTCCACAGAGAGGGCATGAATGGGTGCCACCTTGCTTGTTTAGGTAGTGAACTACTGCAGAATTGTCTGATTTCACCTGAAGGCAACTGTGTGGAAGGTGAGTCTCGAACACCAGTAAGGCATAGAGGATGGCCCTCATCTCCAAGACACTGATGTGGAGGTGGGACTCCACTGGCATCCATGATCCTTGGGACTGGATGTTGAGGAGATGAGCACCTCACCCTTTCAAGGAGGCATCTGTAGTTACAATGAGAAACGGGACAGGAGAATGAAATGGCATGCCTCGCATTAAGTTGTCCAGGGACTTCCACCATTGTAGAGCTCGAAGAGCTGGCAAAGACAGCAGGACCAGGGCTTCGGAATCGTCCACCTCCTGGTCCCATTGGGCTCTAAGGGGCCACTGAAGGACCCTCATATTAAACCTGGCACTGGGGGACCTTCAGAATTGTGACTGCCAAATGCCCCAGGATGCACAGGAAGTCTTATGCCGAGATCTATCTGCTGGACTCTAGTCTGTGTGCTGAAGCAATCAGGGCATCCGCTCAAATTATGGGCAGATATGCCGTCCCCACAGAGGCATCCAAGATGGATCCAAATTATTGGAGGCGTTGCACAGGGTCCCTCTTGGACTTCGGTCTGGAACTGGTAATGATGATCCTGAAACAGAAAATGGAGAACCCGTCTATGAGCAGGGTGCATCAGGATATGGAGCATTCAACCTACATATCAAGAGAGCAGAGCCAGTGTCCCTTCATTCAGCAAGGTGAGAAGTGACGGAAAAGACACTATCCCAGACTTTTGGTATTTGATACAGAGGTTAAGGCTCTTGAAATCTAAAATGTATTTATTTTATTTTTTATTTTTGCTTAGTTTTGTTGATTAAGTGCACTAGACAAACCCTGCCAATTTTCAGGCATGACCCGGGAGAGGGGGATACAGATGAATGCCAACTGACCTTGAACCAGATTAAGCTGTTTGTGGTATTTTTAGTGAATGGCAGGAATTTGGCCAGGACACCAGGGAAATTCCTCTACTCTTTTCAATAAGTGCCATGGGATCTTTAACATCCACTTGAACTACTACCAATCCAGGCAGATGGAACCTCAGTTTAACGTCTCACCGAAAGACGGCACCTCAGAAGTGCAGCACCCCTCTCATGCTGCACTACAGTGTCAGTACTGGGATATTAACCCAAGTGCCAGATGAGGGAACTGAACCCACAGCCCTCTGATCACCTGGCCTCAGAGGTGAGTGTGCTACCTACTAAGCCACTGACACTGCTGGGGTGCATGTGATAACCAGGAAGAAATTCCTGGGAACTGGTTCGATGGCATGTGTGTTGAACGGAGCATTGAATTTGTCTTGTAAGATCAATGCAGGAACAGGGTTCAAAGAGAGTGGAGTATCTGAAGTAAACCTCTTCCCACCCTGGGAAGGGCAGGGAAAACCTGCCCCCCCATGGTCATGTTATTAAGGGGTTCCCGCCCTATGATTGGAGAAAAGCCATGAGGCTGAAGGCTAACCTGCTAGGGGGTAGCAGGGACATGAGACACCTGAAACTCTTAGCCATCTTGCATGGTATCTGAGACAAACACCTGCAGAGGAGGCACAAGCCGATGTATCAACTGCATCATATGTGGCCCAAATCAGGTGGTGGCATACTATCGTCACAGCAGACAACTCTGCAGTGAGATCATCCTGAGGAGGAACAGCAGGAAGGGTCCGAACCAAGGGTGTAGAGGCCTTGAGTAGCGGACTCAAGTAATTTAAGAAGTGCAGAACACTCCCTTCTCCATGACATCCAATTTCTTTGGCGTCATCGGGGGTTGTCCAGGTCTAGCAGACCAATTATGTCAGGGGCTGGCCCATCCTTTGGAAGATGTGGCTTGTTAGGTCTTAAAGGGTCTGTTAAGTCCCCAGCCCTCAGATGTAATCTGGAAAAAACAGGGGAAGAGCCGGCTGCCCTCCAGGTCAAAGGAGGCCTGGAAGGAGCAGAGGCAGGGACCTCCACCTCACTCTTTTGTGGCAGATCATCGGATGGGCCAGGATAGTGTGCCCTAGAGCCCGGATATCAATCATGGCCAGCTGCCCTGCGAATGTGGTGAACCACATGGACAGAGTGAATGGGAACCACTGAAGGAATAGAGGAAGGCAACAGTGCCAACCTGACAGACCAATGAGAGGCGAGTATACAGTGGTGATTGTGCAAAAACAGAGCAGCAGGGCAGTATAGCACCACCGTGCAAACACGCAACCCATTTATAGTACCTCTGCCACACAAAAACTTGTGTTGCACGGTCGACGAGGGAGTCAACACTGAGCTCTGAAAAACTTGGTCAGATGGCGACGAGAGGATCGATAATGGACCAAAAGTATGGTGGTAGTGTGGTATACCAACACAGCACAAATGCACAACCCACTGAAGAACAGGTAGAGCGCCACTGCACAATTCCGCGTGGTGGGTGGAAAGTAAATACATTTGCGTGAGTACCACTGTATGGTTCAAACAGTATTGATGAGGCAGGCAACAGTGAGTCCCAGAGACCAGGCTGGTCACTGACAAAAGAATCGTCTATGGGCCAGAAGCCATTGTCAACAGATGATGGCAGTCCGAGAAGGGGAAGGCAGTCATTCTGGAAGCTGAGGGAGAACCCCAGAACTCACCGTCGATGGCTTCAGAGCCAGCCTGTCATCGACGGTGTAGAAGACCTTTACAGTGGCTACCAGCTCAGGTACACCTGAATGCACCATCGACGGAGAAGCCATAGATGGAGGGAAGAAAGGAGTCAGCCAGTACTGAGGGTTGAGGCACTGGATGCCACACCTTGCGCCACGCCAGCGACCCGTGTTCGGGAACGAGCATGGGCCGCCAGGGGTCGGCAGGGGAAGGGAAGGATTGAGCATCCAGAGGAGAGCTCTCCTTCTCTGCCTTCTCTGGGAAGGGTGGACGCACAGCATCGGCGCCTGGTTGCCCCCTGGCGGAGGCTGGGAAGCAAGGCACTGGGCATGAGTGGGGGGGGGAGCTGAGTGCAGACGCATGGAGGAGAGAACGCATGGAAGTGTGCAGGCTCCTCCTCCTCTGCTTGTGTCATTGCACACACTCGGCTCCAGGGTTAAAACTGCAAAAATGCTGGCTCCCCGCGAATGAGCCGGCCCTGGTACCTGTCCCATCTGGCCATGACAGTTCCGCCAATGGCAGCCCCACTTGGGGCGGGGGGGGTTTCCAGAGTATGAGGGGACAAGGTTACCGGGAGCCAGGTAAGCCCATTCACGGGGCTAGGGGAGCCTGGCAAGAAAAAGAGATAAATTAAAAAAAAGAAAGGAACCAGACATCATTGACAGTGTAGAAGACGACCGATCAGTGGCTACCTTGTCAGGTACTCCTGAACTCACCGTTGACGGAGGTAAGAGAGGAATCAGCAGTTCCTTGACGGTGTAGAAGACGACATTGCAGAGGCTACCAGCTCAGGGACACCTGAACCCACTGTCAATGGAGGAGCCATTGATGGAGGTAAGGGAGGAGCCAGTCGTTGTCAACAGTACAGAAGATTACCTATCAGCGGCTACCTTCTCAGGTACTCCTGAAGTCACAGTCGACGAAGGAGTCCACGACAGAGGTAAGACAGGAGCCAGTAGTCATTGATGGTGTTAGAAGATGACATTACAGTGGCGACCAGCTCAGTTACACCTGTACTCACTCTTGATGGAGGAGCCATTGACGGAGGTAAGAGAGAAACCAGCAGTCATCGACTGTGTAGAAGACGATATAACAGCGGCTACCATCTCAGGTACTTACCTTTTTGTAGAGCTCGGGATACCCATCGTGCACGATGAGGGCTTGGGAGAAATGTGTATAGTCCTTTTGCTAGCATGGTTCCCACCAGGACCCATGGCCGTCAACGAAGAGGGGTCACCAGCAGAGTGGTGAGACCCTGAGGAGGTCCTGTGTGGAACTGTTTTCAGAGGTACAATCAAGGGTGCCATGCACAGGGCCAAAGCACTGAACAGATGTTCTGAAGGTCCTCTGTGGTGATCCAATTATCACAGGAACACTTTTGGAATAAGGGATCCAAAGATATTAGTAGATGAACCTGTTGAGAATGAATGTTTGGTCGGAAGAATCTCTTCGTCGACAACTGGTAAGCAGAGCTCCGAAGGAGGACTTGTTGCATGCAGATCACCGTTGAAAAGAACTGAGGAGTAGCTGGGATGTCTCCCTTTTATACCTGCCATACAGACACCACATGGTAGTGTAGGGGGAGGTCCCATTGTCGACTGCTGAGAAGTTATCTGGAGGAAATGACACCTGCGGCTGATATCCCATGTGTTATGACCTGCTGCAAGAGACTGCCTCGAAGAAGATCAGGTGTTCCATCAGCAGTTCCAGTAGGTTACTGATGCAGTCAATCCGTGGGTGCACCCTTCTCACCTCAACAGTCAAGTCCTTCTGGGCCTCTGTGTTTCTCCATTGTGAATGCAGGTAAACCCATTCCAGCTGGTGCACCTAGGGGTAATAGATATGTAGTAGGCCACATGTTGCTAACCTCCTTGGCCATCTGGGCAGGCAGTTTGAGGGGCCCTTGACCTCACTGTTCCATGGCCATTGTGCAGTGGCCCGAGACACCCATATCCCCTGGCCTTGTGCATGTGATGGCAGGGCATACATAAGGGCCATCCACATGTGGCTGTGTCACGGTGCTCTCTGTACCCTGTTATCTGCCATAGATTTGCAGACTGTGTTGTGATAGTGTGGGTGGTGCAGTGCTGGGGGTGGATGTGGGATGGCTGTCTGTGTTTGCAGTTTCCATGTCCTGCACATCCACCTGTGTCTCCTCCACTGTCTCTCTGTATGTGTCCTTGGGTGAGGACACCTCGCCCACTAGGACCACTGTTTCCTGCGTTGTACCTACAGGTGAGAGAAAGGAGCACTGTTACATGTAGCTTCACTGCCGTGGGGCATCACTAAGTACTTCTGGGTACATAGGGTACACACTCCTGCACTGTCCTCCTGTTCCTGGCTGTCTGTGCATGTCTCAGGCTGCATGGCAGAATCCACAATGGGTGCTGCCTCTGCTTGGGGGGTGGCTGACCCTGTCTTAGGCTCTGAAGGGTGCAACACAAGGTGATTAGCATTCTCATGGCATCCAGGACATTATGGCCCTTGTCCTTGCAATGTAATAATAATAATTTTATTTATATAGCACAATTTAGGTACCAAAGCGCTTTATACAACATTTTAAAACAGTTCAATAAAATCAGATAAAACATACACAACAGCATCAATTAAACAACTTCCAAATTCACAATATTTCAGATATTAAAAGCCTGTTTAAATAAATATGTTTTTAAACTGGTCTTGAAACTCTCCACGGTCTCGCACTTTCTGATCTGATGAGGTAGAGAGTTCCACAGGGATGGTGCTGTGAACATAAAAGCCCTTGCACTAGATGTTTCCAACCGTAACCTGGGAACCTCTAGCAACCTCTTGTCAGTAGAGTGGAGAAGTCGGCCAGGACTGTAAGGAAATCAGGGGCTCTTGCAGATAACCCAGTCCCTGTCCATGTAGGGCTTTATAGGTCAGAAGACCGACCTTAAAGGTGGTCCGCCACTGTATAGGCAGCCAGTGCAGATCGCGCAGCACAGGTGTAATATGACTGGTACGAGAAATCCCAGTCAACAGTTGTGCCGCCGCATTCTGCACCAGCTGCAAGCAGCGGACATCAACCCTTGGAAGCCCTAGGTATAGGGAGTTGCAGTAGTCCAGGCGCGAGGTCACAAAGGTGTGGATCAACGTGGGCAAATCATCAGATGGAACAAAGTGCTTAATTCTGGTGATGTTCCTAAGATGATAAAAGAAAGATTTGATGACTGCCAACACCTGCGCCTGCAGTGTCAGCCCATTGTCAAATACCACCCCCAGACTATGCACCTGTTTAGAGATGGATAGCTGTACACTGTCGATCCAAAGCCCAGATGGTAACCCTACCACTGACCTCTCTATCCGGCACCCCGGCTCCACCACCAGCACCTCAGTCTTCCCGGAATTCAATTTCAGCCAACTAGACCTCATCCAGCCATGGATTTCTGCCAGACAGCTGTTAAACATCGAGAGCGCACTATCCTGGTCGGGTGCAAAAGACAGACAGAGCTGTGTATCATCTGCATAGCAGTGAAAACTCATCCCATATCATCTTACAATGTCTCCGAGGGGCAGCAGATACACTGCGAACAACATGGGGGACAGTACCAAGCCCTGAGGCACCCCGCACAGCAGGGAGAATGGCTCAGAGGAAAAAATCCCTGACACCACCCTCTGAAACCTGCCAGCTAGGAAAGAATGGAACCAGCTAAGAACTGAACCAGCCAGTCCACAGATGTCTCTCAGACGCTCGACCAGAACCTCATGGTCCACAGTGTTGAATGCTGAGGAGAGATGCAGAAGCACCAAGATGGAGCGGCGCTTCTGGTCTCTTGCCATCAAAGTACTACATGTAGTAGTAGTAGTAGTAGTAGTAGTAGTAGTGGTAATAGTAGTAGTAGTAGATCTTTTTTATTCATATGAATAAGGGAGGTATTCAATTGAGCATTAGCTCTTTTACAATGAACATACCTGCTACTGTGTTCATGCCCTCTTCCTCATGCAGGGCCACAATGGCAAGGGTGTGAGTCACCATCTTCTCAATGGGGGTTAGGCTGAGCCTCTGTGTGGGTGGGCCACCACCCGTCCCTAGCTGTCACCATTTGATGGCTGCCAGATTCCACCAGACAGCCAACCACAGGTTACACCACTTGTGCTTAATGGCCAGTAGTGTCCATGCCTCTGGACTGGTTGCATTTTGGGAAGTGTGGAAAGTTGAGCTACAGACAGGATTTTGTCTCAGCAGGCGAGTTGAGGGACTCTGCACCACACAGGATGGCACAGTTCTCTAGCATATCCATCACCATGGCTGCCACCTATCTGCTTGTGAAATTCATGGATCATGACAAGGCACCAATGCATGCCTGGCCATGTCCATGACTCTCAGTGCACCCCCGTCCTGTGACATCGGTTCCTGGTGTCGGGCCAGATACCCTTGGTGCAACAATGGCTTACCATGCTACTGATTGTTCTCCCTCATCCATCACTGTATTCACTTCTGTGTTTATGCACTGGGTGGCACCCATGCCCATATATGGTGGGTCAAGGGGTAGGGACGTGTATTTTATGATCTCCTGGTAGTCCCTCTGCATGGAACTGCACATGTCCTTAGGACACAGTATGCCTCTGCCCACCTCGCATGTGCATTTGTGCAAAGCACGCAGTTGATATGGCATTTGGGGAACATACTAGCTGCACACAGGCATTATGACACTTCTGGGCACAACTCCTGCGCTTTAATGCATAGACCCCATTGGGGGCCTTCAGCACACTTTCGGTTTCAAGAGACCGTTTTATCTTGGTTTTGTTCATATCATACTGATTGTTTCTTTATAAATTCTTGGGATAGCTGTGACTCCAGTTCTTCTTTTGTTCTACCGGGTGTTCCTCAGGGTTCTGTCCTGTGTTGTTTACCACTTTTTTCTCTATATTCAGCCTCTGTAAACTACTGTATTTTGGGGTTTGTTACTAAGTATATGCAGATGACACCAAAACAAAACCTACTTTTCTTTTCTGTTTTTTTTTTTTTTTTGATGGTATTCTTGATACTAATTCTTCTTGTCTTCTGCTATTTCTTCTTGGACATCAGCCATCTCATTGAAACTTAAAGGGAATAGTCAGCACTAAGAACCCCACACCCAAGTGTGGGACTGGTCCCAATTTGCAGTTTGTGTGCAAAAATATATATATATTTTTTTTTTTTTACTTACAATTTCAGTAAATTATATCAAGCTAATTCTGCTGACCCCCAAGCTGGCATTTGTTGTATCCAGAAATCCCAGAATCCCCTGCAGCTTATGTCAGTACTGGGATGCAGCGGTTCGAGATTCAATAGCCTGCAGTGCGTGTTACAGTTTTTGTAAGCTCTGATCTTTTAGGTGCTGGTCCCGCTGTGCTCCTGGGGCTGCTGATGACTGCACTTAGCCCCAGGAAAACAGCAGGGCCAAATATTCAAAACTTTTACCCGGCGTAAAACCCAGTTTGTCCGTGCAAACCGGGTTTTGCGCAGAAGTGCCATATTCATAAGCCCAGATAGCACGGGTGCACTAGGCTTGCACCGTGGCAAAGAGTGGAGGGGAGCACAAGGCAAAACTATAGAAATGGGGGGACCTGAATATTGACACAGTCTGATATTCAAAGTATTTGCCCTGTGCAAGGGCACCTAGTGAGGCCCCCTTGCACAGAGCAATTACCACTGAACAAAACCAAATCTTAACCTGACGTAACCTTAGTGGCCACCTGAGGTAGTGCTTCAGCACCCCCCCCCCGACACAGTAGGACTCTGTGTCTAGTGGTGCCTCCCTCCCTCCAATCCCGGTGTCCAGTGAGTGCCCTTCCCCTGCCATGTTCCTCTATCACCGTCCCCATATAAAAGAATAGAATCCCTGGTAGTCCAGTGGTTATCCCTCCTTCCTCATTCTCCGATTGCCATCCCCATATATATATATAGATTCCCTGGTAGTCCAGTGGTCTCACTGCCTTCCGGGAGCCCATGTCTCATAAAAGAAAATATTCCCTGGTGAGTGAGTACTTTATGCAGTAGATGCTCAGGGACAGCTCAGTCCGCAGCTGGCTGTGGTGGAGAGAGGAGGGCTGTGCCAGTCACTGGCTGGGGGTCGGGTTGGGGGGAGCACTAGACCACCAGGAATATGTTACTTAATATTTAACGGGATGATTGGGGATGGGGAGGGACCACTAGTCTACCAGGGACATGTTAAAAACTTAGATAACAGGACAGTGATCGGCGAGAGGGGACCACTAGACTACCAGGGCATCTGTTGTGTTCTATGGGGTCAGCAATTGGAGAATGGGGGAAGGGCCACTGGACAATCAGGGAATATTTTCTTTTATACAGGGACGGTGATCAGAGAACGGGGGAGGGACCACTGGGCTACCAGAGAATCTATTATGTTATATGGGGACAGCGATAGGAGAATGGGGGAGGGGGCAGGGACTACTGGACAACCAGGGAATATTTTCTCTTATATGGGGACAGCGATCAGAGAACAGGTGAAGGAGGAGGAGGGACCACTGAAGTACCAGGGAATCTATTATGTTTTATGGGGATGGCTAACAAAGAACAGGAGAGGGGCCACTGGACTACCAGGGAATATTTTCTATTATACACGGACAACGACTGGAGAACAGGGGAAGGAGGTGGGATCACTGGAGTACCGGGGAATCTATTATGTTATATGGGGATGGCAATCAGAGAATGGGGGAGGGACTACTGGACTTAGTTTCTTTTTTTACAGGGATGACGATCAGAAAGCAAGAGATGGGGAGAGACCACTGGACTATCAGGGAATATTTTCTTTTATATGGGGACAGTGATCAGAGAATGGGGGAGGGACCACTGGACATCAGGGATGTATTATACCAATACAGGTGTCAGGAGGGGGGAGGGACCAATGGACACCAGCAATGTATTATACCAATATGAGGATGGATGTTAGGAGGGGGGAGGGACCACTGGACACCAGGAACCTATATTTACACTACCAGGATTGGGATCAGAGCACAGGGGCACTGCTAGACATCAGGGACATATTACTATAGGAACTGGGATTGGAGGGTGGGGGAGGCCACTCGCACCATGGATAGTTCCCCGGACCAGGCTATTTGTGGTGTTAAAGGGCTTCCCACCACATGCAAATAAGCCCATATTGGGCATGCAAACGGTCCTTAGCACACTGCATGCACAATGGGCTCATTTGCATGGGGACCTTTGAATATTGCACATTTTGCCCCAGCACTAGCCATTGCTGGGGCCCTATTTCGGGGGTGCTATTGAGCGGGGCTAAGTGGCTTAGCCCTGGACAAAACAGGACCTATATTCAGACAACTAGTGCCCTGCACTATTTGTCTGAAAAGAGCAATTTTGCTCACCGGCGCTATTGCAAGACTAAGTGCAAATGTTTGCACTCCGTTTTGCACTTTTTTGAACATCTGGCCCCAGGACTGGTAAACAATTGATCTGAGCCATGGACTGCAAGCTGTTTAATGCCATTTTCTTCATTTGTTCCACCTATTACAGTTTGGTGAACTCGTAAGTTTGTTCTAGATATTAATGAATTGCAAAAATGCAAAAATTATGAACTTTTTGTTTGTATACTTTGGCTACCAAGTAAGGCCCACTAGGCTCAAGGGCCTGCTTCTAGGGATGACCCAGGGGCACTGGGGAGGTTAAGTGACTTGTTCGGAGTCACACTCTATGCAAGTGGAGGTTGTGGGAATCAAATCTAGGTCTGCTGGATGTCCCAAGCTCATTCACAGCTCGTTACGATAACCTCTAAGCTACAGTGCCAGAGCCCCCTAATAAAAGATGTACTTGTTTGGAGATCTACTTTAAATATTTTTTTGGGGGTGTGGGGGTGTTCACTTTTTCCTGCCTGTAATGGTTTGGTGAACTTGTAGGTCTGCTCTAGATGTAAAGGAATAATAAAATTTAAAAAATGATGAAAAATAATAAAAGATGCATTTGTGGAGTTCAACTTTAAATACCAAATGTTAGGTGCATCACTATAATTGTGAACTACATATCACAAGCAAACTCCTCTCTCTGAAGAAGCCCTGTGTTAGGGTATAACATTGTGGTGTTTGCCTCTAATGGTTTGCTTATTTTATCTTAACAAGCCACTAAAAGCATTATTTTCATACCTCACTTACTTTTACTTTTGACTGGCGGCACCCGAGATTTAAAATGCAGGCAATTTTTCTTGTTTATTATTGCTGTGGAATAATTAGTTGCATAAAGTAGATCCAGTCTGGAGTCATAATGGTCAAGCATGCTCTGCTGCTCTTGCCCTGTCACCACCTCATAAATGTAATATATGGTACTGGCAGTATAGCCTAGAGGTTAGACTGGCGAGTTGTGAATGAGCTTGGTACTGTATATCAAGCAGACCTGGGTTTGATTCCCATAACCTCCACTTGCATACTGGGTTATATTAATGTGTTACTGTATTAATGTAATACACTGAGGGGAATGTATTAGGTGTTACTGAGATAAGGCCAGCAAACAGAGAACCAGTGGGTTAAAGAAGGACTAATATCAGACTAATAATAGAGCATATAAGGATGAGGGTAAGGACTGGGGATAAAGTGTGGGGATACTTTTAAGTCAAAATGAGAATAATGGGGAGTAGGAGTGAAGGGCAGCAAGAGGGAAGGATGCAAGGGGCGGTGGAAGTGGATGGAAATGGATAAGGGTGGGGGGAGGCAGTGGAATAGAGGATGGATTGAAGGGCACTGTGGAGGGACAGCGGCACACACAGGAGGATAGTCAGCAGCAATGGATGTGGGGCGGCTGTTTGGATGAATTTATTATGGAAACTGGGAGGCTGTCCAATTTGCTGCAGGCTAAGGAAATTGAAGGATGAAGTAAGGGGGTTTTGGAGGGAACTAAAGAGGGGTGAGGCAGAAGCGACCCCCACAAGGGGGGCTGGGAGATGCAGAGTGGGAACAGAAGAGCTAAAGTTAGGAAGGTAAGGAGGATGGGGGAAGGTGAGCAGAGGTGCATTAGGAGGAGGGAGGGATCAGGGAATGAGGAAGGAAGTGATGGGCACCACTGTGGGGGTATCAAGCAATAGGTTTGCAATTGGCAGAGGACGTGGAAGGGGCGGTATCGGAGCTGCGAGGGGGGAGAAGGGTAGGGAAGGTCCAAGAGGAAAGAATCACAATGAGAAACGGAGATGGGGGAGGAAGGATAGGGTAGAGGATGAGGAGAGGTAGTAAAGAGGGAGGTAGTGAGGGGGATGGTGCAAGGAGCACAGAAGGTGCAGAAGGGTTGTAAGGAGGTGAGTATGGGGACCTTGGGTGGACGTGAGATCACATTAGAAGGGGGGGTCAGGATCAGAATGGTTGGGGGGTACTGGTGCTGGAGGATTCCATACTGAATGGGATCAGATGGGGAGGCAGGGGGGAAAGGCACAGTCATATCTGGGTTGAGGCTATCCCAGGATTGACCACGGGCAGGGCAGAGCAGGCACTTCTAAAATGCGTAAGCAGAGGGAGGATGAACCCACATGTGATAGTGCATGTGGGTACAAACAACTTGGGGGAAACAGTGTAGGTGGTAAAGAGGAGATCTGAGGAATTGGGTAGGCAGTGTGAGGAGGCGGGGGGGGGTCAGTGGCATTCTCTGAGGTGCCACTGGTACCATGTGCAAGTACAGGGAGAAAAAAAAAGGATAGGTGAGTTCAACGGGTGGTTGAGGTAATGGTGCCGAAGCAGGAAATATGGACTGCTGTCAGACTGGGGCAGGACATGGGACAACAGCAACCTAGATGCAGGGGACAGGTCACATTTGAGCAAGGAGGGGAAGGTCGTACTTTAACAGGGAATGGAGGGGTATATTTCAACAAGGGTGGATTTAAACTAGGAAGGGGTGGCGAGGGGGCCACTGTTAGAAACAGTGGCTGGAAAGGAAAGCATAGGGTGCTCACCCCCCTAGTTATACGCAAATGCAGTGGGGAGGGGGCATAGGGAAGGTAACATTGGGGAGGCAACAGGCTGGAACGTGGTCTCACTAAATGCAAGAAGCCTAAGGTACAGAACAGCGGAGTTACAGGCTCTCTTGGAGGTGCAATTGGTGGACATAGCAGTCATCACAGAAACATGAGCCACCCAGTACCAGGACTAGGATATGATGATCCCAGTGTATAGGCTACTCAGAAGGATAGGCCAAGGGGAATGGGGGGGTGGCAATCTATGTAAGGGAGGGGATTAAGTGTGCAAGGGAGTGAGGAGAGGAGGGGAGGACAGAAGCTCTGTGGATGCAGTTCCAGGATGTGAGGAATAGGACACTGATGATGGCGGTAGCGTACTGGCCGCCATCACAGGGGTGTGACTTGGAATGGGAACTAGCAGATCAAATTCGAATGGTAAGCAGGAAGGGAAGCACGTGGTGGTGGGGGATTTCAACCTACTGGGGTGGACTGGAGCACATCTGCCACCATGAGTGCAAGAGAGGGAGTCCTGTCGGAAGCTTTTCAGGACAGCTTCCTGACACAGCTGGTACAGGGGCCGACACAGTTAGAAAGGACTTTGGACCTTGTACTGGATCATGGGGAAGCTGTAAGGAACCTAGAATTGAAAGAACCACTTGCTGGGAGTGACCACTACTCGGTGTGGTTCATGCTGAACATGGAGAGAGACACACGAGTACAAGGGTGGTTGAGTTTAGGGGAGCGAACTTTAGGATGATGGGTGAAATTCTGAGCAAGCACCTGGCAGACATCCAACAACACATGGATGCAAACCAGAAATGGAACATAATAAGGGGAGGGCTGGCAGAGGCAACAGAGACCTGTAATAGGAAAAAAAAACAGGAAGGGCAGGGCATACCTCTCAACTGTCACACATTACGAGGTATGTCACTCATTTTACCCCTCAGAAATCCTCTGCCCCACATGAAGAAGGGGATATTCCACATTTCTCGCAGGGCAAAGAAACCCAGTTGGCTAACACCTGAGGTCAGGGAAGGGGTGAGAGCTAAGAGGGCAGCATTTTGGAAGTACAGGAAAATGGGGAGGGGAGAAGATAAAGATACATACAGGGAGAAGTCTAGGGAGGTCACCAGACTGGTCAGGGGGGCCAAAGCGTCTAGGGAGCAGACACTGGCACAGGGGATCAAAAGAAGAGAAAAAGACTTATTCGGCTACACAGGACAGAGAAGGAAAAGAAAGGACCAACTAGTGAGGATTAAGAAGGATGGGGAGGTGGGTGCAGAAGGGGGCGGAGCAGGCAGAAGCACTGAATGAGTACTTATGCTCTGTGTTCACACAGAAGGTGGGGCAAATATCTCAGGTAAGTGGGGGAGAGGACGACAGATGTAGGGATTACAAAGGGCAGGGTGCTGGAGGTGGTTGCAGGCAATAAGAGTGGACAAAGCACCTGGATCGTAATGCTTCCACCCTAGAGTACTGAGGGAGATGGCAGAGGTCCTGGCGGGGCCACTAGCACACCTATTGAATACCTCCCTGAACACAGGATGTGTACCACAGGACTGGAGAATGGCTCATGTGGTGCCCATCCATAGGAGTAGGCCAAAGGATGAACCAGGGAACTACAGGCCAGTGAGCCTCACCTCAATCGTGGGCAAACTCATGGAGACCATCCTAAAGGAGAGGCTTATGAGCTTCTTGGAGGCAAATGGTATCCAGGAAGACCGTCAACATGGGTTTGTTGCAGGCAGATCGTGCAAGACAAACCTGGTAGAGTTCTATGATTGGGTGATGTGGGAACTGGACAAGGGCCATGCTGTGGATGCCCTGTACTTGGACTTCAGTAAGGCCTTTGATTCAGTGCCGCATGGGAAATTGGGGGGGGGAGCTGGAGAATGTGGGGGGATCAAAAATGGTGACCTGGATCAGGAACTGGCTGAGGGAAGACAGCCAAGGGTGGTGGTAGGGGGGGGACTTTTGTCACCAAGAGCGGTGACGAGCGGGGTACCACAGGGATCAGTGCTGGGACCAGTACTGTTTGGGATTTTCACTGCAGATATCTCAAATGGGATCCACAGCAAAATCAGTCTGTTTGCAGATGATACCAAGATGGGAGCTGTGGTAGATGACACAGAGGGGGAGACGGGGTTGCAGGAGGACCTAAATAAACTGCAGGAGTGGGCGGATAAATGGCAGCTGGGGTTCAACGCCAAGAAGTGCAAGGTTATGCACTTTGGAGCCTGGAACCAGGGGAGGGATTATCACTTAAATGGGGTACAATTGGGTTGTTCCACAGAAGAGAAGCACCTAGTGGTGATCATAACAGGGAGCATGAACAACTCTGCTCAATGCAGAAGGGCGGTGGCAAAACCCAACAAAATATTGCGGTGTATAGCTAGAGGGATTTCCTCCAGCAGTAGGGAGGTTATCCTGCCCCTGTATAGGTCACTGGTCAGGCTCCACCTGGAGTACAGTGTGCAGTACTCGTGCTCGTTCCTGAAGAAGAACATCAGATTGTTGGAGGGGGTACAGCATTGAGCTACAAAGATGATCCAGGGATTCGAGGGTAAGACCTACAAGGAAAGGCTGGGGGAGTTGAATATGTACTCTCTGGAAGTGAGGAGGGACGGGGCGATATGACTGAGACCTTTAAGTACCTGAAGGGAATGAATAAGACTAAAATAGAGGGGAATTTACAGAAGAGAAAGGGGAGAGACATGAGAGGACACCAACTGAGATTGAAGGAGGGTAGGTTCAGGAGAGAAATGAAGAGACATTTCTTCACGGAAAGAGTGTTAGACAATTGGAACGCCTTGCTGGGTGAGGTAGTGGCCTGCAAGATGGTAGACAGCTTCAAGAAGGGTTGGGTATAGGGGAAGGGGTAATGGGATGGGGGGGAGAGGCAACAGCAATATAGGGTACTAGCTGCACACTCGAGCAGACTCGATAGACCATGAGGCCTGTTTCTGCTGGCATTTTCGTAAGTCCGTATATGTGACTCTGAGCAAGTCACTTGCTCCCGCGTCACCTCTGAAAACAGGCATTTGTGCCTAGTGGGCCTTACCTTGTTATCACAGATTAAAAAATAAAGCCCTCTTCACACTGCCATGCACATGCAGTATCATTTACTCCTCCCCACGTGTATGTGATATCACCACCCACACACATGCACTGTCACAACAGACCCTTGCACATGTGCACTTTCACCTTCACATATCACACCACCTACACGCAGTGTCACCCTCAGACCCTTCCATACATGCTCTGTCACTGCCACACCTCTGCACCCATGCTCAGTCCTCCACAAACCCTGCAGATTCATACACTATCACCCTCAAACCCATACATTCTCACTCCTAAACTACTTACACACATGCACTGCCACTCTCAGACCGCCCACATACACACTCAGGGACACTCCATGCTAGCAATAATACCGGATAGTGTATGCAGTATTGGCTATGTGTGTCCACCCAGGGGTTGTAATGAGGTACAACACTGCAGGCGGAGGGCCTTATAGCCCCATGGAAGGGTGTGTATAGCCCACACTACCCACCCTGAAGGGTACTATTGCACTTAAAAAATGAATTTTTGTTCACATTTTAATAAAATATGTATAAAAATATAAAAATTTACTAAAAATGAATAACAAAAATCATTTTATTGTAAAGTCCCTTCTACTGGTACACGTGCCAGTACAGCGTGCTACTGTTTGTGAGACTATTAATTTTGTATGCCACTTTTATTGTGTTGTTAACCTCCCCATCATTACATAGCAACTTTCCTTTTCTTATGTGTTCAACCACTCCACCCACCAATGCAAGCCACTTTTCCTTTACTGTGTTGCCAACCTCCGCACCGTTACACAGCAACTTCCCTTTTCTTATGTGTTCAACCACTCCACCCACCAGTGAAAAGCAATGTGATTTAGCCCCATGTTCAGTTCTTACTGTTGTTGAGACGGGGTAATCGGCCCCCCTCGCCCCACTATCACTGAGACTGCATGACTGAGATGCAGAGTGGACTGAAAGATGCCTTTCCTAAGACAGGACTGGAGATCTCCAGGGCAGAGCTGGGTGAGAACGAGCAACAGCAGTAAAAGATATGAGGAAGAGCTGATCGGTTACCCTGGCGAGACTGCAGATTTCAACAGGTGTGCGTGTGTGTGTGTGTGGAGTGAGAGAGAGGGCGGGACAGAGAGAGAGAGTGAGAGATTGTGCCTGTACAGTTGTGTCAGTTCATGGTGGGGTTTGTGATTTTCAACAGCAGACCTGGATGCAGAAAAATCAAACTGGAGTTTGGGGTCCACTTTGTAGGGGCTGTTAAAATCTCTGTGTGCTGACATTGAAAAAGAACAGTTAGAGAGCCAACACTGACTGAAAGAGTGAGACCAAGTAAAATTGCTAAAAACAGCACTAACTTTATTTTTTCATATTTAATTTTAATTAAACACACATAACAATGAGTGTATTTGTGAGGTAGGGCTCGCTAGATGAGAAAAACATGGGGACATTACGATTCTGAACATTATGTTGGGCACAGTGAATTTTACTGTAAAAAGGTAGGCTGGCACATGGACTAGTTATTTACTGGACTCTGTTGCCAGATACCTGCCCAGATAGTGGGTGCTTTGGACTAATCAGGAAACAGGGTTTGTCTAACCAATTTTCTAAACCCACACACGGTCACCCTTAGACCCCCTCACACATGCATTTGCACCCACAGATCACACTAACTCACAAGAAAACCATACAAGAAAACACTGCTTTTGCCAACTCTTGTTTCTGGGTTTCTGGTGGTATTGCCTTTTTTTCCCTTCTCATTTAGTCAAGTCTTTTTGGGGTTTACACAATCTGGTTTCTAGGCTGACAATTGACACAATCACTTTTGAACACCTAGCCTGTACAATGACTTGAGATGGCCCCATCAACAAATGTTGGGAGACCGGAGCATGACAAATGTTGACCTTAAGGCCACTTGGTCACTAAAATATTATATATTCATTGCAAAAAACTTTGTTAATGCATCAGTTAGGGTGGTTACTAAAGCAACAAAAGCAGGCTAATGGGGTGTTATGGTTTCCAACCCTAACACCTCACTCCCACCCTGCAGACATTGACAGGCATTAAGGGTGTGCCTTGGGGTTGCTGGCCCTAACGCGTATGCCATTCCACCTCACCCCCACCCTTCAAACACTGACAGGTGTTGAGGTGTGCCTTGGGGTCATCGGCCCTAATGCTCACCCCATTGTCCTATACTGTACCCATCTCAGCTTGTTTACTTATGGAATGGGGTGAGCGTTAGGGCTGCAGAGCAACTGAGCACAATCCAATGCCTGTCAGTGTCTTACTGAGTGGGGTTGAGAATGAGATAGTGAGCGATAGACAGATGACCCTAAGGCACACCCCCGACGCCTGTCAGTGTCTGCAAGGTGGGGGTGGGGTGTTAAAGTTGGAAACCTTATTACCCCATTTCCCTGCTTTTGTTGCTTTAGTAACGACCCAAACTGATGCATTAATGAAGTTTTTTTGCAATGAATTTCCTTACTTTTTCAGACAGCTTACTTGTATTGCACTCCCACCCTCCATAACTGTTCTAAAGTCACAGAGGGAGCACATGGCTCTTCGGACCCTGTGCTCCCATTCTCATGATTTTCCTCATTTTCCCCTCTGTGGATGCATGACCAAATTATCAGCATAGCCATCTTATTACCCCCAGCACATGTACCCGGTAGACAAAATTTTCAGTTCCCTGCCAAAAGATAATGCTGCACAACTGCAACATCATTCCATGGCACAGGTGCGAAAACGCATTTTGGCCAGGATTTAAAAAATGACACCTATAACATAAATGAGGTCAGGTAATAAGAAGGCTAAGTTGAAAATCTGGGGTAAAAATATTTTAAATTTACAAAGTTACCTTTTAGAAGTCCCCCTGACCTCCTTCCCCTCAGTTGACAAGGCCCTTACCTACTTCAAAGAAGTCTTTCTTGTAGACTGGAACACCTCTGCCCCACTCAAACAAACTAGAGTCAAGAGGTAACCACTTACCTTGGATAACCCCTGAACTTCTGGCCTGCCTCATAGCTAGACAGCGAGCCTGATGGAGTCATAAAGTTATTCAGCATCCTAGTGACCTCGCGAACTACCGTATACTCAGAAACGTTTGCACCAGGGCTACAAGGTTAGCCAAGTCCGAATATTTCAAATCTGTCTTGATCACCAACATAAATTCCCCTACAAAGTTCTGGAAGGTGATTCACACACTATTTACCCCCTCATCCTAGCCACTGCCCCTGGTACTTAAAGTAAATAGATCACTAGTGTCCGACCCACCAATTGTAGCTGTGGAATTTAACTCCTACTATACCTCCTGTGCCACTGAGCTTCTGAAATCCCTCCCCTTCCCCCTTCCCACCTCCTACCACGTGTGCCCCTCCACCACCCTCCCACCCTCCCTTCTCTTTTGCCACTGTAACCCCCAAATGATGCCCTAAGTGCCCTCCTCACCATCAACCCCTCTGAGGGTGCCTTCCCTGATGGTCTTGACCCAAAACTCCTCTCCCTCTCCGCTTCAGCCATTGCCTATCCCCTCTCAATAATCTTAAATCTCTCATTCTCTGCTTCCTTGGTTCCCTCTTCATGGAAACATGCTGTGGTCCTCCCTCTACCCAAAGGGGGTGACCCCTCATCCCCTGTCAACTATCACCCCATTTCTCTTCTCCCTACCCTTGCCAAGCTTCAAGAGCACATTGTTCTCTCCCAACTCACCTCTTTTCTATCGGGCACCTCCTTTTTCACCCCTTTCCAGTCTAGTTTCAGGAAAAAACACTCAACCACCACCTCTCTCCTACAGCTCACAGACTTCATCCTAACTGGGATGGACAATGGCCAAATTACCTCTGCCATTTTTGTCAACCTGGCCAGGGCCTTCGACACTCTCACTCCCTTCTCCCTGACTCACTCATGGCAGCTGGCCTATCTTCCTCCACCACAAACTGGTTCAAGGTCTACCTTATTGGCAGAACCCAATCAGTTACGATCTTGGATGCCACTTCCCCTCCCCTCCCGATCTGCACTGGAGACCCACAGGGCTCGGTATTACGGCCTCTCCTATTCTCCATCTTAAATGACCTTCCCTCTGTTTGCTCCCCATCCTCCGCTATACATATGTATGCCAATGATACACTCCCGTATGAATCTGGCTCCTGTCCTGATGAGGTTGCAACTAGCTTACAGCAAGAAGAATAATAATCAGCATTTATATAGCACTTTTCATACATCCCAAAGCACTTTACAAGCAGTGCTAGACTGGTAGTGAAGTGACTGAATGTGTGGTGGCGGCCATATCGCACATCATCACCCACACACAGCCTGGATAATTGCATGGACCGTTTTTTATGGGAAGGGGAATGTTGGCCAGGACACCGGGAATGTTCCCTACTCTTTGTGAAGAGTGCCCTGGGTTCTTTTACTTCCACCTGGACACCCACTAGGACAACACCAGGATGGGCAGAAGGGACCTCGGTTTATCGTCTCATCCGAAGGACGGCACACCCCAGCAGTACAGCACCCCCCAATATGCACACGGATGCCAGCGATTTTTAGGTGCAAGTTCAATCCCGGTGTGGGACAAGAACCCACGACCTTCTGGTCCAGAGGCGGATGTGCTACCAACTGAGCCATGCTGACAAACAAGACTTCAACAAGGTTCAGCTGTGGTTTGCTAACTATCAACTTTTCCTCGCTGCCAAGAAGACTGTCTCCATGACCTTTGGCACAAGGCAGAGACTCTCTAGGCTTCCCTCCCTACCCACTTTCCACACCTTGGATGGGAATTTACTTGAGGGCCCATCCTCCTTCAGGTACTCAGGTGTTTGGATGGTCCAACATCTAAACTTCTCTGGACATACTGACACCATTCAGAAAAAAACTGCACCCCAAGCTTTGTGCCTTGTTCAGGAACCATAGTTGCATCCCTCCTACAGCTAGGCGTGAACTTGTTCAGAAGATGATACTGCCCATTTTTGACTACTGTGACGTAGTCTATGGTGCTGCCACTAAGTCCTTCCTGGCCAAACTGGACACCCTCTCCAATTTCTTCTGCTGCTTTGCCCTGGATATCCACCCTCGCACCCATCGCTATGATCTATTTTGTGCTCTATCCTTCCCCTCTCTTACAAAAAGGAGACTCTCCCACTGTGTTAAATTCACCTCCAAGCACTTGGGTGAACTCCCTTCCTACCTCACCTCCTCCTTTGTAACACCCCTCCCGTTCCCTTAGATCAACCAACTTCCATACCCTCGTTGTCCCCGACAGATCCACCCAAATTGGCCAATCCAGTTACTCTCACCACCTCCCAAAAATGTGGAATTCCCTCCTACCTCAAATCCGGCACTCATCCTCCACCTACTCCATCAGCTCTGCCCTCAATAATTACCTTGCACCTAGCTGCTCCTGCCATATCCCTCCCTAATTCCCTCCTCTAAGCCCTGGGCAAACCTTATGACAAACCCTACCTCTCTACCCTCACCTTTATTTTACCCTGTGCACATTCACCTCCCAAATCTCTAGCCCACCTCCCTCAAATTGCTCCTGGCCTCCCTTGAGCTCTCACAGAATATAAAGGACCCCAAATGCCCTCCATGGGTCCCTCTCCTACCCCCCCAAGGTGCTTGTATCTCTGATGTACTCCCTCCCCCACCATCCTAAAGGGGTCTCTTTGGGACACTGCCTTATCCCCTTCTCTCTGATCCCACCAGTCCCCTTGAAGGGTTCCTTGCATCCTGAGGGGGGCTCCAGGGACATGATTCTTTCCCCTTCCCCCACCTCACCCCTCCCTCCCCTTCCCCCCTTTTCTTTCATGCAAGCATTTGTTTACTTATTAACCCAGCACTTGTTATTGTCCACTCTTTCTACATGTTATGCGCAGCACTGCTGTAGCACTGTTTGTAACACCTGCCTTACAAGATCAACATTAGCATACAGTTGTAACTTGAACGTTTAATGTCTCATTCCTATTTTATCCCTTTCCCCCAGGTCACACCGGGAGACGAGCAACTTGTTGCTCAGTGCGCCTTCCTGGTGAAACACTTCAATAAATAAATAAAAAAAGTTACCAGCGGGCGTCCCAAAATTGCAATGAATGGTCATAACTAGCCATCTTTAGCTCCATCTTTTCCCTGGTGGACTATGGCATAGTCATCTATGGCACCGCCTCTGAAACCACCCTGTCCAATATCAAATGCACCCTGAATAAGGCCTGCTGGCTGGCCACAGACAATGAATGGCTCACGCACACCTGTGATCTCTACCAATGTTCGTCGTGGCTTAACTTTCAGGGGCCTCTATTCTACCAGACCTGCCTACTGGCCAAAAAAAATCCAATTGGGTCTATCCCCTCCTGGCTGTCTTTCACTTCTCCAGCTGAGTTTACTGAGATAGGCCACAAAACAATTTGACACTACTGCCTTTACCATCCCTTTTGTCAAGACCAGTGCTGGCCAAAGGTCCTTTCGCTATAGGGCTCCACTCTGAATTAACTCAATCCCTGAGCCTACCCTATCAATTCCCATACTGAGGCCTTTTAAAACTGAGCTACATGACTACATTATGTCTAGCTCCAACTGTGACTGCAGATAACTCCTTGTTCCCTGTAATTACAAGTTTCTATGCTGAATATGTACTTGATTCTATTGTGTGATTGTACTATGTACACCGCTGGTGTTGCTCTATGTATTTGTTATGCACTATGTCTCTGTAGTTTATTCTCTGTATTTGTCTTCATTCTCTGTATGAAGTGGAGCCTTTGTAAATGAGTCCCTGACTTAAAGGGTTGTAATTCCTAGACTTTTAGTAAATAAATAAATAAATAATAAATAACTCCGACATTTCTACATATTTTGACCCCAAATTTTGAACGCCGTCTTCTTATGGCCCCACCTCATAAACCCTGTAGGTGAGAATTTTCAAATCCATGTCAAAACGCCACTCTGAGCCACAGGTGCGAAAACGCATTTCAGCCAGGACGTGAAAAATTATAGTTGAACTGTTCATGAGGTGGTGTGAAAAAATGGCTACGTTGATAATTGGGAGTCAAAATATTAAATATTACCAAAGTTTGCACGTGCTTATAAGAATTTCAATGAACGTGCATAACTCAACCATTTTTAGGAATTTTTTCACCAAATTTTCAGCATGGGCTTTTTGGGACTCCACCTCATGAACACTGGTACTGTCATTTCATTAATCAGTCCTGAAAAGTTATTTTGCACAGCGACTGCAAAACCACCTTCTGGGCCTGATTAATGAAACAACAGTGATGGTGTTCATGAGGTGGGCTCCCAAAAATCCCCATGTTGAACATTCGGTGCAAAAATTAAAAAAAAATAGCAAAGATATCAACATAAGTTCAATGCCATTGAAATACGTTTTACGGCACTTACTTTGATCCCTCAGTTTGTGGTTCAGTTTTGAAGAGTGCAGATGTGTCCCGGTCCACAGAAGATGACAGAGGACAACCTCCGGAGCCAAGTATAGAATGAGGGCGGTGTGGGGATGGGGGTGCTCAGTGGGGATTGGGGAAGGAGATGACCGGAATGAAGAGGCACTGTTTTCTACTTTACGGGGGAAAAAACAAAAGACATCAGGGGGACCATTTTCTTCCTTACAGAGAACTACTGAATAACACTTTGGGGACACTGGGAGTGTGCTCCCCAGTGTCCCACACTGTTAAGATGGGATCTTTCACTGCCAACATGGGGATTGGGCCCCCAATGTCGGCAAAGATAATAACTGAAGGGACGGGGGTGGCACCTGACACCGGGAGTGGGCATCCTGGTGTCAGATTATATTAATACATATTTTTTGGTGACACTGGGAAGGGGCTCCCCAGTGTCCCACACTGGGGGCGGTGGGGGTCTTGCAGTGCCGACATGGGGATTGGGCCCCCCATGTCGGCAATTAAATATTAAACAGGGAGACTGCAGGGGAGTATCTGACATTGGGGGTGGACATCCTGATGTCAGATTAAATAAATAAATAAGGAGGAGAGGGGTGCTACTAAACACCAGGCAGAGCAGAGGTGGACAGTAGACCGTGATCGGTGGGTAGGGAAACAGTGGGAGTCACAGAAGAGTTCAGCTGGCAGCACAAGTTGAAGCTGCGGCTGCACACATCAAGAAAATACTGCTGTTCTCATACAATGAATGGGGCAGATGCGGTCCTGTGGCTAACCTCGGCACCCGGGATATCGGGTGCCAACAAAACATCTTAGTGGCCTGTATTTTAAAAAAGAAACATAAGAATGTAGCTAAATGTTTATTTGCACATGCCTTGTGACTTTTCAGTGTCTCACTAAGGCAAAAACAAGATGTCGGACACCACAGAGCTGTGCAACAGTACAGCAGGCTCTACTCTTGCGCAAATAGTGGCTCAAAATACTTTCGTATGGGACATCTAACTTTTCCCATAGGTTATAATGGGAAATTTAAAAATTCAATAACTTTTGAAAGAGTAATACTTTTTCACCAAATCTTCCAAAAGCACATATGTAGGATGAAGGCTTTCTACCCTGACAATTTCAGACCAATACTTCAAGCTGTTTCGGAGGTGCAGGTGGACAAAGAAACAGCAAAATGTTGGAAAATTTAGGGTTTTTTTTTTTTAACTTTTATAACTTTTCAATTGTTAAACAGATTCACAAAAACTTTGGCACATCAAGAGAGTTACCCATAGAAATTATGCGTGCAAAAGTTCATGCAATCTTTTCAACGGTTCAAATGTTATTGCAGTTCAAAAATGTGGCTTCAACATTAAACTGTCCACTCTCCCTAACTATACTGGTGCTATTGCACCAGTATAATATATATATATATTTTTTAACAGATTGGACTTTGATCTGAGGGGAAACTGAACTATATAATAAATAGTATAACTAAATTATAATAACTGGTTAGCGTTTCTTCCCATAGGAAGACCTGCGGGTTATAACGGTGAACATGTGCCAGGTTTCCCTCAGTCTATGCATGCACCAGCGCCACTGTTCCCTTTCTCAGCACCAGACTGGACACTTCACCACCAACCGAATTCATCAGGAAGTAAACTAAAACAAAACAAACCCACCTCTCATCACTGGACATTTTGCATCCTTGATTCAACCTTTAGTCCTTGAATAAATCTTGTAGCAAAAAAAAAAAAAAAATTTTCAGCAACCGCTCAGCAGAGGACCACGCTCCATCCCAACTGGACTGTGACTAAACAGAGATGTATTTATATTTTATATAATTGCTGTGGCAAAAAAAAGGTTCTACAATGCCAGTTTGACAGAATATCTGTCAAATGCCTTTATGGCGATGGAACTATGTTGACCGCGATCGCGGACCAGCACTGTGCCACAGGGATTGAAACATTTTTTTGGAAGCTGTAAGCCCAGGACTTATGTCATTTTTGTTTGACAAGTCGCAACAGGGCATTGATAAGTCACAGGTTTTTGTAACCAAAGTTTTTACTGCCATTTTAAGGCAAATTGCTGTGATTTTTATTTTTTTTTATTCTTTTAGGGTACACCCACACTAGAGAGGAACTGAACCACCACTGCGAGACAAACTGCAGCAACAGCTGCTATGATTTTTTTTTATTCTTTTAGGGCATGCACACACAAGAATAGAGAAAGGAACTGCACCACCACTTAAGACAGACACTCAACATTGGCTAGCTGCATTACCTCTCTCTGGCCAACCCCTTAGTTCCCATATGTTTTGTCACAGTTTTACATTTAATTCCTTAAATAATTTTTAGCTACAAGTACTGCTAGTCAGACAGTTGCGACTGATACTGTACCTCTCTGACCAAGCTCCCTTCAGTTCCACTGTTAGTGTGTGACAAAATTTTAACTGTGCCTCCCTCTGGAGCCTCTCCCCTTGTGCACCGTTTTTTTTTTTTGTTTTGTTTGTTTTTTTTTTTTAATCAAGTTCTCCTGTTTGAGTCAGTGACAAAAAGCTCTCAAGCTTAATTGCTTAACTCTACCAGTTTGCTTCAATCAAAGTAGCTGTATTTTCTGACCAAGGCAGCCCAGACGCTCTCAGTTCCCTTTGTTACTGTCTCACAATATCATTTTACTCCTTCTGGAGTCTCTCCCCTTGTACACCATTTAAACTTTTTTTTTATTCTCTTGTTAGAGTAATTAAGAGTCCTTCTTGAGTATTGTATTAATCTTAATAGCTTAACCATGGCTTTCTGTTTAAAACTATATTGCAGCTGGTTTTTATGTTTGCTTGCACGCATGTGCAAGAAACATAGTGCCATCATCCGAGATTTCGGAGGTGTGTCACCCCCTCTTCCAATTCAGTCAGTGTGTTGGCAGGCACGGCCCCTGTAAGCCAATGCATGCTGGAGCTGTCTATGACAAGCTCCAAAATGCAGTGGCATACAGTTGAAAGGGTGAGCTACGCTTCAGTGAGCATTATCGCCTGCTCATGCGCAGGTCCCTCTACACACACACACACACACACACACACACGCGCCTGCGTGCTGCCCCCTCACGCACACTCTATGGCGGAGGGGTGCCCAATCCCTGTCAGCGTGCTCGCTCCCCCCCAAAAGCCTTTCAAATGCCACGCTGGGTGCCCACCCCAGCGTGCTGCCTTCAATATAGCCGTGGTGCCCAATCCCCCATCGGCTTCACTGTCTCTCCCCCATGCTATCGCCGGCGGGGTGCCCAATCCCCGTCGGCTTCCTCCAGTACAAGGTGCCATGCTAGGAGCCCATCCCAGTGTGGCAACCATCTCGTAGCCGGCGGGTGCCCAATCCCGTCGACTCCGCCCCCATCCGTCCTTCTGCCACAGGGAGCCCACCCCAGTGTGGCAAAGCGATCCATTCGTCTTTTTTTTTTTTGCCTGTCAAGCAAAAGCGGTCCCACGCAGTCTTCCTGCCGCCCCCACAACCCGCACCCACCAAATGCGCACCTTGCCTCCCCACACTTCCACCCCATACTTACCTCCGACCTCAGCGCGACGATCATCGGTGGACCGGGAACACGTCTGCACTCTTCAAAGCCGACTGCGAACTGAGGAAGTGCCGGTAAGCTGTATAATGGGCTAGATAGGGGTTTTTCAACTTTATTGCATATCTCAGGCATTTTTTGGAATTTTTGCACCAAATTTTCAACATGGGGTTTTTGGGACCCCTTCTCATGAATGCTGTCACTGTCATGGCGTTATTCAGGCCCGAAGGGTGATTTCGCAGTCACTGCGCGAAATCACCTTTTGGACCGATTAACGAAATGACGCTGCCAGTGTTCATAAGGTGGGCTCTCAAGAAGCCTATTTTGAAAATTTGGCGGAAAAATTCCAAAAAAACGACTGTTTTACGAGCGTGCATTGCACAGTTCCTACGCACGCTCGTAAGTTCACGAATTTTCAATATTTTCATTTCAGATTTTCAACATTGCCATTTTACCACATCTTATTATAAGCAGTACAGCTGTCATTTTTCACATCTCACCCAAAACGTGTTTCCACCCATGTAGCGCACAATGGCACAGTCGGTGTGCGAAATCAATGTACTGGACAAATTAAGAAAATCACAGTGATGCTGTTCATGAGCACAGGTCTTAAAATGGCTATGTTGAAAATTTGGTGAAGAAATTCCAAAAAATGACTGTTTTATGAGCGTGTGTTGTACAGTTCCTACGCACGCTCGTAAGTTTGCGAATTTTCAATATTTTCACTCTGGATTTTCAACATTGCCATTTTACCAAACCTTCTTATGAGTACTACAGCTGTCATTTTTCACATCTTGCCCAAAATGTGTTTCCGCCCACGTAGCGCGCAATGGCGCAGTCGATGTGTGAAATCAATGTATGGGACACATTAAGAAAATCACAGTGACTGTTCATGAGCAGAGGTCTTAAAATGGATATGTTGAAAATTTGGTGAAAAAATTCCTCAAAATGACTGTTTTACGAGCGTGCATTGCGCAGTTCCTATGCATGCTCATAAGTTTGCAAATTTAATATTTTCACTCCAGATTTTCAACATTGCCATTTTATTACACTTCCTTATGAACAGCACAGCTGCCATTTTTCATATTCCGCCCAAAATGTGTTTTTGCACATGTAGCGCACAATGGTGCTGTTGGCGTGCGAAAGCAATGTTTGGGACAGATTAAGAAAATCACACAGTTACACTGTTCATGCGCAGAGGTCTTAAAATGACTATGTTGAAAATTTGGTGACAAAAGTCCATAAAATGACTGTGTTACGAGTGAGCATTGCGCAGTTTCCACTCACCCTTGTAAGTTCATGACTTTGTAATATTTTAAGTCCAGATTTTCATCAGTGGCATTTTTCCACACTTCCTTATTTACAGTACAGCTGTCATTTTTCACAAAATGGCCGAAGTGTGTTTTCACACTTTCAGCGCTGAGATGTGTGGTCGCTGTGGGAAATCATTGTTCGGTACAGATAAAGAAAACCAAAGTGACACTGTTCATGATCGGAGGCACCAAAATGCCTGAGTTGACAATCTGCTGTAAAAAAAATCCCCAACCTAATTATATTACGGGTGTGCGTTGCACAGTTTCTATGTACGCTCGTGACTTCACCATTTTTTTAAATATTTTTACTGCAGATTTGCAACATTGCCATTTTTTACACCTCCCCATGAACAGTACAGCTGTCATTTTTTACATCCTGTTCGGAATGTGTTTGCACCTGTGGTGCTAAATGCTGTAGTCGCTGTGCATAAGCAGCTTTTGGCTAACAAACTGATATTCCCCCTGTTCATGAGGTGGGGTCACAAAAAAAACATGTTGAACATTTGGAGTGAAAATACCAACACGAATGCCTGAGGTATTAGGGTTTCCAACCGTAACACCCAACCCTGTAGAGAATGACAGGCATCAGGAGTGTGACTTGGGATTCTTGCCTGTAATGCTCATACCATTCCACACCCTGCAGCCAGTGAGAGGTATCGAGGTATGCCTTGGACTCTTCGCCCCAATGTTCACCCCATTCTCTATATGGCACCCATCTCACTGTATTTCCTAATGGAATGGGAGTCGCATAAAACCAAAGACCCAAGGAACACTGTGACACTTGTCAGTGTCTGCAGGGTGGGGTGGGTGGGGAATGGCGTGGCCGTTATGCCTGACGACCCAAAGGCACACCCCAATGCCTGTCACTCTCTGCAGGGTGGTGGTGAGGTTGGCTTCAGTTCAATACTTCACTGCCATTCCTATTACGCAGCTCTGTAACTTCTACACTACCACTGCCAATGCCAGCAAGCAAACATTCGGCACTGACAAATGCTTGTTATTAGTGAACTGCATTAGTGGCCACTTTAACATATTCTGCGTCAGTAGTTGGGTCGCGATTGAGTGAAATGGTACGCAAACCCTGCTAAACATGTGCACTCAGGCAGTAAGGCCATCATATGGTGAGCATTTTACTGAGATTACTCACCATGCAATCCATGGCTGACTGCGCTGGAATCTCTTATAGTCTGTTCGCGATCATGCACACTCTCACGAGCTGGATGACTGCCATAATGAACCAATGGCAGAACTACAATGAAGAGAACACTGCCACCCTCTAAATAGCACTGGTGGAAGTCCCCTGAATGGCAGCACCCGTCCTCATGGTCTGAGGATCGGAGTGGTCCCACTGAACTTTCCCGCCCCTGGCACACTCAACTGATGAATTGGGAGGTAAATGCACTTGAGGGGGTAGTGAATCCTGTCTCTGGGAAGTCTGCCGAGCCTGCCAGCCACAAAAGAACATTGCGCATGTGTGGCAATACTGCACAGCCAAGTCCACTGGACTAAATTGAGTTGTGCAGTTCAAGTCCAGCTGCCATTTTTGTGAGTCACAGACTTCAGACTTGGGGATTTTTCAGCCCAAGTGCATCTAAAAAAAAAAATAAATAAAGTTTCTTGCTGGGGACTGAGCCCACTGCACCCCCCATGCAGGGGCTCTGCCCCTTGCACCCTCCCGGACTTTAATACAATCAACTCCAGGTCAGAGTTGTTTCAGGGAGGGGGCGCAAGACCTGGAGAAGCTGTACCGGGGTCCCGCATGACCATTACAGCAAATTGTCATTGTCGTTGCTGTAATGGTCTTTGGCGGAATTGTTTCGGGTAGTAGCAGCGTTATACTCGGTAAAATGCTTCCTGCTATTACATAAAATAAAACATGGGGTGGTATATTTAACTCAAGATTTTACACACACCCTCACTGCTGGATGCTAAATATACCCCTTGAACTTCGCCTCGGGTTTATGTATCATTCAACACCTCAGGTATGTGTAAAATCTCATTAAAGGAGAACAACTGGCAAACATTATGCAGCGATCACTACAAAGTTCTGAGCTTAGTACCCCAATTCCCCTGTACTCACACTATGAGTTGCAAGATTTTCATACCTAATAGTCATAACTTTTGAGGATCTGAGGGGGCAACCGGCATTTTATAATAGATGGGTATGGAACATCTGAGAAAGGGTTGCCACATTTGGAAGAGGCAAAACCAGACACTAAACCACACCTAAACTCTGTCCCTAGTCCCACCCCTATTCCTGACTGATCGTCAATGATCCCCAAAAATCATTTGTTAAATCAGTGAAGACAATGGAACAGTAAAGACAACACTTAAAGCAGCAGTTCAACAAAATGTTAACATGCTGTACCTGTTAAATTTGCTTTTCTTGGTTCTTCCTAGTTATTTATGCATTTATTTATGTATTCAGTATAGCGCAGTGGTTAAGGGCACTGACCTGCAAACCTGGAGACCTGGGTTTGACTCCACTAACCCCTCTTGCATACTATGTGACCCTGAGCTTGGTCACCTGGGAACAAGCTCTGGCTTAGCGTGCCCTTCCTGGTAAAACAATTTCCCCTTTCCTTATTCGTTCACTAAAATTATTTTACCAGGTAAACATGCAGGGGTAAAGGAAATCTCATTTACAGATATCACTTGGGGGGCAGGGAAAACTGTAATTAGTATACAATTACATATGATAAACAAATTGTTTGTTTCCTATAATGTGTACATCATATTTTTCCTGGATCCAATTCCTTTTCATGTCCACAATACTATTCTGAAGCCAAAAGAAGTGAACATACTTTTTACAGGAGGAAACAACTATTTAATTATAAAATAATTTAAAACATTTCAAAATACTTAAATTCTTTTAGAGATGGAAAAGTTTACCAGCAAATAGAAGTGGATGATGATAACTGAATCTTTTACTGTTACAAAATGCAGGGTCAGACTTTTTTGCCCAGCTTTGCTGCTGTTTAAGATGCAGAGTGGAAAAGATTACATTAAGTATCTGCTAATGGTCTTAATGACCATGCTTTACACTTCCCAGGTTGACTGCCTTTACAAAGAAAGGGCTATACTGACAACAAAACTTAGAAACATATAAACATAGAATCTGACGGCAGATAAGGACCATATGGCCCAACTGGTCTGTCCATTTCCCTACTCAGTGTTGACAGCCCATATCCTATTTGATCTGTGGCATGCCTTCTCTGCCCATCTCCAGGGTATCCTTATGTCTATCACATGTGCTCTTGAATCCCCATATTGTTTTAGTCCCTACCACCTCCACTGGAAGGCTGTTCCACTGATCTACCACCCTTTCTGTGAAAAAGTACTTCCTGACATTCCCCCGACTGCCTTCCTCCCTCCAGCCTCATATCATGTTTCCTTGTCCTTGTGCAATGCTTCCTCCGAAATATACTTCCCTCCTGTACCCTGTTTATACTCCTAAGGTACTTGAATGTCTCTATCATATCCACCCCCCACCCAATGAATAAATATTAAGGTCCCTGAGTCTTTCCTCATATGGCTTCTGGTACAGCCCATGTACCATTTTCATCGCCCTTCTCTGGACTGCCTCCATCCTGTCTATATCCTTCCTGAGATGCAGTCCAGAACTGGATGGTACTCCAGGCGAGGCTTATCAATGATCTGTACAGTGGCATCAGCACCACTTTCTTTCTGCTGGTTATGTCCCTACCTATGCATCCCAGCATTCTGTTTGCCTTCCCCACTACTTTTTCACACTGCTTGGTCACCTTTAGGTTATCTGATATGATGATCCCCAGGTCTCTCTCTTGCTTTGTGGTGGTCAGAACCTCCCCCCGCCCATCCTGTACTCCTCTCTTGGATTCCTGTGACCCAGGTGCATTATTTTGCACTTTTTAGGATTGACACTCAACTGCCGTACACCTGACCATTCTTCCAATAAGCTTATATCCTTTCTCATTCTTTCCACTCCTTCCGGTGTGTCAACTCTGTTGCAGATCTTGGTGGCATACTTTTCCCTCCAGACGCTCTGCAATGTCGCTAATGAAGACATTGAACAGGACTAGTCCCAGCACCATTCCCTGTGGCACCCCGATGGTCACCTCACCTCCCTCTCTTTCAGATTTCATGCCATCACTTGTTTGTAACCTGGAAATGCAGCTGAAACAATGAATGATATGACAAAATCTGTTTCTAAGGTATGTGAGCACTCAAAATGGCTCAAAACTGGACTATCACTGACCAAAACCGTGTTACCTTATAGGGACCCTGAAAACTCGATCTCTGGGTAAAATAACCTGACAGGTGGTAACCCTAGTCTGAGATCGTACTTCTAGTAACACAAGATGATGATGCTCCACAGCCCCATCCTGTACTGTGCCCGTATATACAGAGATTTAATAATCTCTGTATTTCCCATGCCCAGCACTATTTTTACAGAATTTGCCTAAATGCCATGTGTATGCCATCACTAGGAGTACCATGCTGAGCCAAGGTTTGTGTAGCAGACCTGGCGGATCACTATGCTAGGTTGCTGGCACAACCACGATTTTGTTTTGGTCTTACTGACAGCATGCTACCACCTGTGGTAGTGACTTCTGAGAAAGTGACAGTATTCTAATCCGGCTATGGATCAGGAGTGAGATGTAAAGAGACTATTGACTGCATGTCAGGAGGGAGAGTGCATGATTTGAGAGGCAAACGTGGAGCTAAAGGGGCAGCAAGGTAGTCAGTTGCTCCCCCAGAACCACTACTTGTGTGGAGTGGCGCCTCTCTGAGTGGTGGGCAGCCATAACAAGAGGAGCTGCAGCAGCCAGCAGCTGAAATGCGGAACTGTCAGTGTCCACATTCACTTCCTATTAAGCTCTGTCTGTGCCATGTCAGTCCATGCCTAGCAGCGCCCCCCCCCCCCCCACCAACCCCACACTGCTAAAAACAGCTGTAACAGCAGAGTAAGTGAAGAGAGAGGGCAGGTTGTCACTTGTCAAACAGCAAACTGAATATAGCTTTGCTTTCTATTATATGTAAAAAAAAAAATGGTGATTCACTGAGGTAAAACTAGGTGGGAAAGTTGCAGGATTGGAGTGGAGGCTGTTAGGGCTAATGCAATGCTTCATATTTTCTGTCAGAGACTCTAGTGTGTTCAGACTAACAAACAGTTCAGCATCTGTTTAACCCTCTTTCTGGGAACTCCAAATAAATGGAAGTAAGTGAGATGAGAGGAGGCTTCTCAGTCTGTTTCCTGTTCTTAATTTTGGGCGCATCGCTCGCAGGGGCTCCGCGACAAGGAGCTTCTCATCTGATGACCGAGCACTGTTCAAAACTGCTCAGCAGCTGAGTGTCACACCTTGTCCACGAATTGCCATAAGTAGCAGAACTGCCTAATTTACAAAAGGAGCTTTATCAGCAGCTTTTTTTTTGGGGGAGGGGTGCTTGGCAAAGGTTATCATTTTGTTTTGAACAGAAAACTCAAACTGCCACAATGGTGACCCCTCTCCCCAAGTCGATCAGCAACATCAGTTTCTTGACTTGGGATGGGAAATTTAATGTGCAGTGCTCCCTTCTCAGCTATCAGTCACCTCCCTACCCCAAAATCCAGACTGACAGTCAACATCAGAAATTGAAATCGTTTCTTCTTTAGAGTCAGAGTTTATGGTGGTGACACTCTTAGTGGGTACTTAATAATGGCAAGGCTGCCTTTTAGGTCTTGATGAGGGTAAATTACATTAACAGATCTATCACTTGACTCCCTGTTAAGATGATGGACAGGCTGCCCCACTCACACGCAAAGTCTGAGACTCTCTGTCTAACCTTCTTTTATTATTTCATTAGCTGGCGTCCACCTCCCCCATACAGCAAAAACACAGCTAGCAGAGGCACTCATGCAGCCTTTAAGATGGTATATCAAAGCAATCAACAGACAACAGGGATACTTTGCAGGTACGTGTCGGGTGCTTAACAAATATAGAAAGTGTTCTCTCCATTGTGTAGTTCAACCAGCCCTGTCATCCACCCCCAACACACACACACACACACACACACACACACACACGTAAGCAAGAACATTTTGACTTCTACTGGCTGTCTAGGGTGGGAAATTAATTTATCAGTCTCACCACAGTTTATTTATAAGCGCCATAAAATTCACAATCATATAAGAACAGAAGAGAAAGTTACATGCCCAGGCAAAATGTGATATGACAAGTAGCCCATGCAGAATCATAGGAACATGCAAGGCACAGAAGACCTTAGGTCCATAAAGCCTGCATCAGTAACCCCTTTGTTACCCGGGGTTACTAGAATCCCAGTAAGACCTAGTGGTAGGCAGGGAAGGCAGCTTGTGAAACTCCAGTTAAATGGGTTTCACACTGTCTCACTCTGTCCTCAGTCACAGCTGAGACTTGAGAGATGACATCATAATGGAACTGTCGCAGCTGCATGAATCACATTTGGAATCTTCAGCTCAGAGTAAGTTTAGAACCTTGGGAACTCAAAGTCAGTCTTCAGTTTGTCCTTAAGCAAACAAGAAGGACACCAGTAGTTGTCTGTTTACCCCCCTTCCTCTGGGGAGGGGGGGGAGGAAAAGTTCTTTGTGGGTTCCAGGGGCAATCCCCTTCTCCCACCCTGGGAAGAAAGATGCCTGCTTTAAATTAAGTTCAGTCTGTTCATATATAACAGCAAAGGTTACAGTTTTTCGCCTGTGGGGCACCTGCAACGAATGGGTGAGTGTTTGGCCCCATTGGAAGGGGCAAACAACTTCTTTTCTTCAGTTGGATTTCAAGTATTGGGGACTGCTATTTGGGAGGACTATGTCAACTAGGACAAACAAATAGAGCAGTCATCTATTTAAAGTGTTAATGGATTTAAAGTTCACTGTAGAGGGGGTGCTTCAGGTCATCCACCGTCAATCTACATTTTAAAGTCTAAAGTTCTGTGTGTCCAGAGAAATGGCCGGGTATGGGCTGTGGGAGCTGGAGGTGGAAAACCCCATCTTTAGTAACAGGTCTCACCTCTACAGTTCTTCTGTGTTTTGCTACTTACCTCATAAGCCAGTGATGGTGTGGGTACCCAGGCGTGGGTCGCAACTTGAAAATCTCTCTAGGAGTCGCAGATTCTAAGTGGTGTGGGGAGCCACAGGATGGGAAAATTACTCCTTGTTGGATGGGAGTCTCCTTGTTGGATGGGAGTTTTGAATTAGAAGTACGAAAACAAAATCTCTCTAGGAGTCGCAGACTTCAAGTGGTGTGGGGAGCCACAGTTTGGGAGCCTCCTTGTTTGATGGGATGCCTTTCCAAGTAGAATTTGGGTCCATTCGCCAAGTGGACCGTCAGTCGAGTGGCTGGCAGGGGAGCTGGGCCAGTCGGGCTGTGTATCCAATGCACATGCAAAGTCCGGGCTGAGTGCCTGGTGGGTCCAAAGCCAGACAACTGTTGTATTGTGTTCATTCCTCAAATGGACCGCTGTGTTTAACCTCTAATCTGCATTACAGTTACGTAGCCCTGTGGGGGACCATGCAGTGCTTTGTTTATGTTCAGTGAGTTAATAAATAAAGCCACACTGAAAAATCCCAATTCTGGTTCTGGACATTACAGTTATTGCTTCCTGTAGTTGGATTTACTTGGGTGCCCCTGTGCAGAGTAGCCAAACCTAGGTCTCTTGTGCCAGGTAACCTCATCCTTCCCCGAACCTGTAGATAGCATATGTATATCCATGTTACAAAAATAGGCATATGGGTTACAAAAATGGAGGCACCACTGGGATTTGTTTGGGCAGGAAGGTGCTTGGGCAAGTAGACTAGCGTTTTGGCTATCTGGCAGTCAGTAGCCCAAAAAAGTTGAAGCAATTTCCCTAGTGTGTGCTGTGAATCTTGTGCTGCTGTTTAAAAAATGCCAACTGTTTACCAAGGAGCTGTAAAGCCAAAGTGTGTGTCCTTGTCCTGCATCAACATAGTTTACAGCGTTTGTCAGTTTTAAAATAAAGTTCTGTGAAGGAAAGTGTGGAAAACTAGGGGTAGCAACAGAGAAATTATGCCCTGGACGTTGGAAATGCTTTCTGTGCAATACTAGAGACTGCAGAGTTAATGGCAATGTTACATGGTTGAAATGGGCTCCCGCCGTGGAGTCAGTTGAAAAAAAAAAAAAAAAGTGCATCTTTTCAGTTTAAATTTGCCTGCTCAATGATCGCCGTGAGGAGAGGAGCTCTTGTGAGGAAGAAGAGGCTCATTTGCATGGCGTCGTGTGGTTGGTCAGTTTGCCATTAGTCCCGCCCCTCAGCCAGCTCTTATGTGTCTGCTTCAGCATTCGAGAGGGAGACAGAGAGTAGTGCATGTACTGGCAGTGGAGGAGTGTTCGCAAAGTGTTCAAAGCGCTGTAAACAGTAGAAAAGTGACTTTCCAGTTAAAAATCGGGCTCAACCCGCTTATCGATCGTGGGATCAGTGAATTGTGTGGTTAATACTACGATCGCGAGACTGCCCGCCGTTTGCATTCTGAGGCCTTCAAAACCTGGCTGCAGGCGTTTTACCCCATCGCAGCAATCTGCTTCAATAACAGTGAGTAAACGATTTAAAACTGCTCCAATCAGTGATTTTCAGATAATGCCATATAAAATGTGTGTGCAGCTGTATAGTTGCTTTGCAATGCTTGATTGTGTGATGTCCTGCTGGCAAGTGCAAGTCTGTAAAAGCCATTAAATGTGTGCATAGCAATGAAAGTAGCCTCAGTTTAAAGTTTGCAGCCAGAGAGACTGTGGGTTGTAAAATAAGTGCAACACTAGTAAAAGCAGGCAATCCTGTGCTGAAACCTGAAGTTTTAAAAGGGACTGTAATTAAATGAATGTTGCCAGCAAGTGAAAAGTCCAAGGAAAATCCTGTAAATGTGAACAACCAGAACAGAGCAAGTTGTGCAGTTTGAAATAAAAGTTATTAGTAGCTGATGTAAATCAGTGCGCAGTGGCTTGACCCAGAGTCTGAATGTTGATGCACAGGGTGCTGCTGCCATTACAGGGTGGGGTAGTAAAGTAAACACAGCAGCAGAGGAGCCATTTTAAAGCTACAGAGTGTGTTCATTAAAGTGGGACTTTCAGTTACAGTGAACTTTTGTTTGTTTTTCTGCAGTTATGGCCTCAGGACCAGCTCGTTACCCAGATCATGCCCGGGTTGCAGTAACAGCAGCAGTACATAGATTGAGAGATATTGAAAATTGGTGCTATAGAGGGCAACTCCCTCCTGATGTGGCAATTCCTAATTATCCAGTGCGTGTATGCCAGATGTGCTTGAGTACTGGAAGGGATGTCTTCATGATTCCTCACTGTGCTGGCTGTCTACAAAAATACGGCTTGTATAAAGTGCCTCAAATTCATTTGGCTCCCACATGGATACAACTTCAAGAATCTGCAGTTGGCAGCACACAGCATCAGGCGGAGCCTGTGGAGGAAGGTCCCCCGGGGGAGTGTGGCACAAAGTTAGAGAGTGCAGAATTAGAGACTGAAGCTGAAATTGAAGCATTGGATGCTGGATCTCAGAAAGCAAGTTCAGATAAAGCATCAATAGTCCCCTGTGTGGGGGCTAGCCCAAGTCTCGAAGGTGAAGATGAGATCGGGAGGCCTTTGAATGGGAGGTGTTGACCTCCGCTCCAGTAATAAATGGATAGTCTCGGGGTGAGAACTACTGCTCACTCCTGGGCTCAGATCCTCAGTGAAGAGGAAGATGAGGGAACCTATGTGGCCTTGTGAGAAAGGAATGGGTACACAGCCTCAAGATCTTGCCTCGGAGGAATGTGTTCAAGAAGGTGGTGATGCCACTGCCCTGGCTTCACCAGAAGAAGAAGAAGAAGTCAGGGATCCGTTTTAATTTCATTGAGGATCAGAAGCTGTCAGAACCAGGACTGGCCACCCCAAAAGCCAAGCCAGCGGTCTCAGATTGACCAAAGCAAGTAAAGAGGAGAGACTGGTTCGTAGAAAGGCCAATGAAATCTTTGGTATGACCTTTCTTACCTTTCCTCGGGGAGTCTGGGAGGAGATTGAGAACTGCAGGAAATCCTGGATCTGGGATGAAGCAATGAAACGTGCATCCTGGGGCTAACCAGCATGTAAAGGGGGTAAGGGGAAATAGACTTCTAGGAAAACAAACTGAACTTACAAGCTCAAATGGGCAGACTAGGTGGGCCATAGGCCCTTATCTGCCGACACTGTCTATGTATCTATGTATAAAGAATAGACTGTTCCACGAAAAGTATACACAGTGGAAGAGAGGCAGGACACTGTTTATGGACAGAGTGAGAATAGTGGACGGAGAGGGACGCGAAGTCTCCCACTGTGTGAATTATATGCGTCTAGATGGAGTAATAATTCAAGCCCCTGACCCCCTCTATTATTGGCCTCAGTGCAAGGACCTCCCAGTAATTAAGCCCGGCTACAAAATGGAGAGCCGAGCAGTGGTAGTCAATACTGCCACATCTACACTGTGAAGTAACCTTATTGAACTGCCAATATGAATAAACAAGAAATCAGGTGCCCCATATTCTTCAGTCCACAGTGTACTGCCCTATTCAGCAACCATCTACTGGTACCACCAGATGACTTCAGATCCAGAGAGGACACCAGCCCAGCTGTTTTCCTGTTCATTGCCTGGTAATCGGATGACGCCGGACCAGCTGTTTCTCTTTTTGTTCCAGTTCTAAGGTTCCTTCTCCAGTTATGACATCAGCCCAGCTGTTTCCAGATGTGCACTCCTGTGGGTTCCCGGAAGATGTCCGACCAGCTGTATCAGAAGAAATGCTGCCAGGGAGAGTCTTCGGCAGGGACCAGGTTTGTGACGTCGAATACTTCAAGAGGCTGGTGAGTCAGAAAAATTATTTTTATTCTATCTTTATGACATTGCAATACACACCTTACACTACAGACTTTAAACAGTGTGTGAACTGTCCAAAAGACTCTCCTTCGAGTTATTGCCTTGAAGAACTGTGCTTCACGGGCTCCGCCCAGGAGAGACTTTTAATGGACTGGCCTTCAGGCCTTGTAGTCACTTAGTGGGACATTTAGGGCATTCATCCCCCCCAAAGGTGTGTGTACTACCAACGTCATTGTACTTTATGTAAATACTGTTTTCTACCTTTTCTAAAAAAAAAAAAAAAAAAAAAAAAAAAAAAAAAAAATATTTTCTCTTTTTGGGATTGTTCAGTGCTTTTTCTGTGTGGTAAGGATTGTTGTTGTCATTGTTGTTGTTTAGATAGATTGTACATGCAGATTAGGATTTTTTTGTTTTTGTCTTTTCTAGGTGTTCCTGGAAGACAGAAGAGAAGACAAGAAGAGGAGGAGGGCTCATGAGTCCCTCGTCAGTGCTTATGGTGTAGAGTTTAAATGTACTGTGTTATTATTGCTAATGGTTGTAGTTGCAGGCTGCCCAAGGTCGGGAGGTTCCCAGGTTTTGTTTTTGTTTGGGATATTATGTTAGAGGCAGATAGGTTTTCCTAGAGGTTGGGGATAGACAGGCTGTGGTCCTGAGGCGGCCGTAGGATTGCAGTGCTGATCTATCAGGGCTATGCTCTGGATGGTTCTACCAGAGCCACTAGGTGTCCATAGTACATGGATAGAGTAGAGGCTGATATGTCAGCTATAGGCCTCTAGGCCCTTAGTGTTGCCTACCTGTGCTTGCACATGGTAGGAGGGGGCCTGATCACCCCCCTCCGCAGATAGCACATAGGGTGGGATGGCCTAAGGTCGGGTGCATAATGACTGGGGACAGTCATTTTCCTGGTCAAGGGTGAGTGTAATCCCTTTGTTACCCGGGGTTACTAGAATCCCAGTAAGACCTAGTGGTAGGCAGGGAAGGCAGCTTGTGAAACTCCAGTTAAATGGGTTTCACACTGTCTCACTCTGTCCTCAGTCACAGCTGAGACTTGAGAGATGACATCATAATAGAACTGTCGCCGCTGCATGAGCCACATTTGGAATCTTCAGCTCAGAGTAAGTTTAGAACCTTGGGAATTCAAAGTCAGTCTTCAGTTTGTCCTTAAGCAAACAAGAAGGACACCAGTAGTTGTCTGTTTACCCCCCCTCCCTCTGGGGGGGGATGAAAAGTTCTTTGTGGGTTCCAGGGCAATCCCTTCTCCACCCTGGGAAAAGCTGCCTGTTTTAAATTAAGTTCAGTCTGTTCATGTATAACAGCAAAGGTTAGAGTTTTTTAGCCTGTGGGGCACCTGCAACGAATGGGTGAGTGTTTGGCCCCATTGGAAGGGGCAAACAACTTTTCTTCAGTTGGATTTCAAGTATTGGGGAATGCTATTTGGGAGGACTATGACAACTAGGACAAACAAATAGAGCAGTCATCTGTTTAAAGTGTTAATGGATTTAAAGTTCACTGTAGAGGGGGTGCTTCAGGTCATCCACCATCAATCTACATTTTAAAGTCTAAAGTTCTGTGTGTCCAGAGAAATGGCCGGGTATGGGCTGTGGGAGCTGGAGGTGGGAAAACCCCCCATCTTTAGTAACCAGGTCCACCTCTACGGATTTCTTCTGTGTTTTTGATACTTACCTCATGCGCTTGGCCAGTGATGGTGTGGGTACCCAGGCGTGGGTCGCAACTTGAAATCTCTCTGGAGTCGCGACTTAAAGTGGTGTAGGGGCCACAGGATGGGAAAATTACTCCTTGATGGATGGAAGTCTCCTTGTTGGATGGGAGTTTGATTTAGAAGTACGAAAACAAAATCTTCTAGGAGTCGTAGACTTCAAGTGGCGTGGGGAGCCACAGTTTGGGAGCCTCCTTGTTTGATGGGATGCCTTTCCAAGTAGAGTTTGGGTCCATTCGTCAAGTGGACCATCAGTCGAGTGGCTGGCAGGGGAGCTGGGCCAGTCAGGCTGTGTATCCAATGCGCATGCAAAGTCCGGGCTGAGTGCCTGGTGGGTCCAAAGCCAGACAACTGTTGTATTGTGTTCATTCCTCAAATGGACCGCTGTGTTTAACCTCTAATCTGCATTACAGTTACGTAGCCCTGTGGGGGACCATGCAGTGCTTTGTTTATGTTCAGTGAGTTAATAAATAAAGCCACACTGAAAAATCCCAATTCTGGTTCTGGACATTACAGTTATTGCTTCCTGTAGTTGGATTTACTTGGGTGCCCCTGTGCAGAGTAGCCAAACCTAGGTCTCTTGTGCCAGGTAACCTCATCCTTCCCCGAGCCCATAGATAGCATATGTATATCCATGTTACAAAAATGGGCATATGGGTTACATGTCTAATTCTTATACCCCATCACGTGCTCAATCCTACAATATGTATCCAATTTAACTTTAAAGTCTGCCATATTTCTGCTGAAGTCACTAAAATGTTCTCATATAATAAAACATGTAAATCTATAATTAAATTCAAGTATTTGGAGCTTGACTAGCCTGGAAACTGCATGTAATAGTCAATGAGAGATCAGAAATGAAGCATGTGCCTGGACAGCATGTCTGCACAGCAGTAGTGTTCCTGCTTGTGATGCTGGCAAGTTGGCAACTTGAGGGGAGGGCATCAGAAAAGATCGAGTGTCCCAGGTGGTACATAGGATATGCTCTTTCTCCGGGGGGAGAGGACAACTCCCTGCACAACCGTGTGTACTGGTGCAGGCAGAGCGATGGGGTGGGGGATTCAGACTGGCACTGCTTGCCATACCTTGTGTGTGTGCATGCCCTGGAGCCTTTACTGGAGTAATGGGGGACGACTCACTGCAAGACTGCCACCTGGGACTATAGGTGGTGCAGTCTGAGTGGCTCAGCAGGGGAATGTGGACAGCCTCTGCATCAACAGGCATTGCTTGTGAGTGTCCTGTGTAGTCCATATCAGTCCTGGGGGGATGGGGACGTTGTTTGGCACAGCTTGCGTTGATCATAGGGACACTTTCAGAATTGGGCCTAATGTGTGCATGGGGTTGAGTGAAAGCATGCCATGCTATGCCTGTTGGTGTGTCTGGGGAGAAAAGAAAGAAAATGTCTCCAATTGGGCTAATATGTTGTCCCCCATTTCTGACAAGGGTTGTTCCATTTGTCAACACCACCAGCTCCACGTCTCTTTCTTTCTCTCCAGTGCAGAATTTAGGAACGTCACTGGCTACGGAGTTAAGTCAGGCCCTTCTTTGGGGAGCAGGGGAGGAGGAGCAGTAGCAAATGAAATGGTTCGGCAGTCGGGTGACTCTTCAGGCAAGAGAGTGTGGCAATGCTGAAAAGGATGCTGGGTCGAGGACTGTAAAAGGATAATGAAACAGTCAAAAATGTATAGCACGCTATATAACGCCGAGAGGTAGGGACCACTGCATGCTGGTGATTGTTCCCAGCCTGTGACAGCAAAAGTGTAGCCCCACAGTGGAGGAATGTACAATACACTCTCCTCCATCTGGGAAGGGGGATCCCCTCACTTCACTGCTTTACTATTCACTGAACAGAAGCACCTGCTCGACTTTTATTTTACTGTCTTTCTTCCACGTTTGCAGAAAGGTATGATATCCGTGTAATGTAAGGATTATGATTTTGGCCAAAACACATTTTCAAATTATCACTTTCGCTTGCTGCCATCTTGGAGCCCCCAGGTGACTGACTTGTCCCTCCTGGCTCCCAAACCTGGCTCCACCACCGCTAAGAAGGACAGCTATAGAAATTCAGATAAGAAACACCACATTAAACTGTGCCAGATTCCCTGTTCCTGGGGTTGTCAGCGAGTGACTGGGCAGCAGAGAAAATACAATGGCTTCCACATTGAGACTGGTGGCTCAATGACTCTGCTTCATACACTGGCCACTACCACTGGACCTTTTCTTCCCTGTACTATAGGGAACAAAAGCTATGGCTAGAATCCCATTCCAGCCAATCAGGTTCCTTTACTGTCTCTACCCATTTTATAACAAGTGTTAAATTACCTTACCTACAACTCTGACTGAACTATATGCCAGTCAGCCTCACCTCTATTGTGGGAAGCTCATGGAGTCCATCCTCAAGGAGAAGCTACTAGCATTTCTGGAGGAGAATGGTCTCCAGGACAACAGGCACATAGGTTTGTCCCGGGGTAGATCCTGCCAGACAAACATGATGAACTTCTATGACTGGGTAACAAGGGCAATCAACAGGGGGCAGGCAGTAGATGTCCTGTACTTGGACTTCAGGAAGTCCTTTGATTCAGTGCCACATGGGAGGAATGTTAGCAAGTTGAGATACCTGGGGGTGGGAGAGAGGATTGTGGAGTGGGTCAAAAACAGGTTGGGTGACAGGCAGCAGAGGGTTGTTGTAAGAGGAGAACTCTCATCTCCAAGGGCTGTGATAAGTGAGGTTCCACAAGGCTCGGTGCTGGGTCCAGTGCTGTCTGGCATATTTATTGCAGACATAACAGATGGGGTAAACACGCCCACACCCCTGATTTACTCTCCAGTGTCACCCTTTGTTATTACTGTGACTCACAATCTGGTGCTCTGTTCCTTCCCTTAGATCATCAGCCCCTGATCAGGCAAACATCTGAGCGACCGGGGTTACCTGGGTCAGCCCCTCACGCCATCACTGCTCACCATCAAGGAACTCTCCTCTTGCTGGTAAGCTCCCAGGCCAAACCGGGAAGTGCTGAAAGGCTCCCATGGGCCACTGTCTGTTGCTTTCATCTCCTATTGGACTGTTGTGCTCTGCGCATCCACTGATTGGCCCTGCAATCTTGACTGATTCAAACTGTTCTGCTGGGTTCTGTGACCATAGACTTCAGTGGGTTTCGGAAGAAACTTTTCACCCACCTTAATTAAATAGGCCTTAGCCCCACCCACTTCTGCCTAGGGACCCACCTTTTCATTTCCTATTGGATACTCTCTGTCTCCTGTACCTCCCCTCTTTACCGCCCACTCTCCCTCCTCCCTGCTTCTCCACCCCTCTACTAATCAACTCCGCCCACTCACTGCCCCTGCTTCCTTTCTGTGCCTGACACCCTCCTCATATCTCCTACTGCACCCATCACATCCTCCTCTCCCCTGTTTCACCTACATTCCTGACTGGTTATATCCCCCTCCCTTAGACCTCTCTCGGCCTCTACTACCCTCACCTCTCTATCCACTATGGCCCTCCCCTCTCTGCTCCTCTGTCTGGTTATTGTCTTCTCCCTGTTTCCCATGGCATTCCTGCCTGAAGCCTTCCATCCCAGTCTCCCACTGTGCTTCCAACTGGACATCTACTGGCACTCAAGGACCATACCCACTAGGCTACGCCCTCCATATCTAACCTCCACCTGGACAAGCTTGCATCACTCCTGGAATCAAGATGGGGTGATTTACATTCACCTGTTCCCACTCTCACTTCTGGCCTACATCACCACTTACTGGGATCATCGTCTGCAGAGTGGCTTTCTCTCCAATAAGAAACGGTGGAATAAAATCTTCCTCAAACAGCTATGCTGATGCACCCTGAAACTCTTGCTTCTACTACTTCTGTCTGGTAATATTCACCCTAACCCTGGCCCCAAAATCTCAGACTTTGACCTCCGGCAGAGTCACTCTGGGGGACTCACCTTTGCAATAATTAACATCTGTAGCCTTCTACCCAAACTTGATGCCCTGCAATTATTTGCACACCGACACAACCCTGATGTTCTTGTAATTGTCAAAACCTGGCTCACTCCAAAAATACCCGACAGCGCAATTACCCTACCAGGATATAACATATTCAGAATTGACAGGACCACTAAAAAAGGCGGTGGATGTGCTGCTTATCTCAGAGACACTCTCCTGGGGCACCGTGTTCAACCCCCCGCCTCAGTCTCTACCACCTAGATACTACCCATCAGAATTCTATTCTGGGTTCACAACAAGGCACTAGCTATTGCAGCTGTCTACATTCCTCCCAAGGATCAAGGTAAAGGTCTCAACTCCGTCCTTGACCATGTCCGTTCCCAACCACCAGGCACCGAGATAATCCTAATGGACAATTTTAACATAAATTGGCTTAGATCAGATATGGGTGGCTACAAGGATGACATCTCAGCTGCTAACCTTGCCAGGCTGGTCATCTTCCCCACTAGACTCAACTATAAGACTTGGACAAGCACCCTCCTAGACTGGATACTGACCAGCCACCCATCACGCATCTCAAAAGTCTCTGTTCTCCCAGATACGCTAAGTGACCACTCCACAGTCACCTGTGAATGGTCTAACAAATTCAGCCCACCACCACCCAAACTAATAAACAGCAGAATCCTTCCACGTGGTCAGTTGAAGCACCTCAAATCACACCTTAGACAACAAGACTGGTCACCTATCTTCCATGCATCGGATGTCAACTCTGCGCTTGACTTCTTTATCAGCTTTTTCAACGCTGCCTGTGATGTTTACGCCCCCTTCAAAAAGAGGAAAGTAAAAGGCTTTAGCAATCCATGGTTCACTGCTGATCTCCTTACATTGCTGAAAGCTAGGGACCACCTCTGGTTTCAGGCTCCGGACACTGGTAGGCAAGTAGATATACAAACTACAAATGTGCCCGAAATAACTGCACCAAAGAAGTATGCCTGAAGAAAAGTAACTATTACAAAGATGCCCTCACAAACACCTGGGGAAAGGGGAAGTTCTTCTGGAATAATCTCAAGGAAGTTACAGGGAAACTGCCCAAAATATCACCTTTAATGTTGGACATGGATGGGACTATGACTCTTGACCCTTCCACTATAGCCAACATGTTCAATAACGCATTCACTGACTTCAGTAGTGTTCTTCCTCCAGACTTCTTCGATGAAGACCTCCCTCCTGCACACTCCTCCAACCCCCCCAACCCCTTTTTCAAATCACCCCCCTTTTTACTTCAGAGCAGTCAGGACATATGAAGTCCATAGTTATGTCTGTAAAGCAATTGCTGGGTCTAGAATAAGTGGCGACTCCACTCGACCTCAAACTGCTGTCCCTTACTCTTGATGAAGTGCTATCTCCTCTAACCTGGATTTTCAACCTCTCCCTCACCCATGGCCAGTTCCCTGACAGATGGAAATCTGCCACCATGACACTAGTCCACAAGAGTGGGAACAAGGCCCGTCATGGAAATTATCGGCCTATATCCATACAACCCCCAAGGCCATTGAACATCTGGTATCTAACCAGCTAATGGAATATCTGGACAAGTACGACATCCTTTGTAAACAACAGCAAGGCTTCAGAAAAGGCCACAGCACCACATCTGCCCTCCTTGAATTCACAGGAGCAATTCACAACTCCCTGGACAATAATTACCTCACTGGTTTGGTCTTCATAGACCTGACCAAGGCTTTTGACACCGTCCATCATCGAATACTCCTCACAGAACTGCTGAAAGCTGGGCTCTCCCTGGAGTCTACAACTTAGTTTAAAAGCTACCTGGAAAACCATTCCCAAAGAGTGAAAATTGTTGATATCCTCTCAGATGCTAGACCCGTACACTCAGGAATCCCCCAGGGATCCATTCTCGGGCCACTACTCTTCAGCCTGTTTTTGAACAATCTTCCAAAATCCTGTCCAGAACAAATCCTACTCTATGCTGACAATGCTGTCATTCACACCACTCAACAGGACCCCCACCTATTCCAAAACAAGCTTCAAAAGGGCTTCTCCTCCATTGAAACATGGTTTAGTAGTCAAAAGCTGGTTCTCAACTATAAGAAAACCAAGTCAATGCTTTTCTGTGGTTCCCACAACAAACATAGGCTTCACCCCTTAATATTACAAACTGCCTTGGTTCTGTCCTTGAACAGGTTCACTCCTTTAAATATCTAGGAATCACCATAGACAGCAACTTATTGTACAGCATCCACATAGATAAGCCGCTAAAGCCACAAACGCACGCATTGGTCTCCTCTACAAGCACAGGCAATGCCTTAAGGATAGCAGTACAGAGCTCAGTGGTCTCGCTAATTGACAATGGTCTGATTATTTATGGCTCTGCAACTGACACAGCCCTCAGGCACTTATCCCTGGCCCTAAGCAAAGCCTGCCGACTCATCACAGGATCCCACTGACTCACCCATATATGTGACCTCTATGTCCAAACAGAGTGGCTCCAGTTATCAAACCGTATCAAGTACCAAACTTGCCTAATGGCTAAGAAAATTATGCTACATCTTGCTCCCCCCAGAGTCCAAACTCTCCTCCATACAGCACGCAACCCCCGCCTCACCAGGGCTTCAGAAAATCAAATGCTGCACATTCCTCGGTGCTGCACCACACAAGGCCAAAGATCCTTTGCGTACCGAGCTCTTAGCTGGATTAACGGACTCAAAAAGACATCTCCTCTCTACAAAAGCTAGGCCCGTTCAAAGCCAATTTTCGCCTCCACCTAGCTGCCTCTAGCTCCTGCGACTGTCCCTCATAATCTGATCTCCCTCCTAGCACTTCTACTCCTACCCCCCTCTCTCCCTCATCCTACAGCCTACCCTACCCTCCTGTTTTTGCCCCCTACCCCCCAAGCACATTTCTGAGGCCTGACAAATGCCCATGGCTGCACCACTCTTTGTGTGTCCATTCCAAACCTCAGCTACCTCTGACAACCCTGCCCCCGGTACCACTTTCCCTAAATGTAATGGGTTGGATATTCAAAGGTTGCGCCATGCAATAGGGTTTGCACTCCTGAGTCCAAATTGTGCCATTCTGCCATATTCAGCAGGAGGCAGTTGCGCCCCAAGTCATGCTGAGCAACAGTGTAATGCTAATGAAGGCATGCTCAACCGGAGGGGGAGGAACCATGCATAAACTGCACAGCCCGATATTCAGCCGGGCTGTGCAGAGTTGTGCAGGTGCAACCCCCAACCTGCGCCTGCACAACTTTGAGCAACAAAAAAAAAAAAAAGGAGTACGTCGAGGGCCACCCACAGGTGAGCTGCCGCATTGCAGGGCGCAACACAGCAGCTGCCACCTGTGGGTGGCCTCCCTCTTCCTGTGCCCTCCCTGCAGCCTGATCGGGCATAATAGTAACCCCAGCGACTGGCCGATATTGCTAAAACTGTAGTAATCCCCCCCACTAGCCGATCGTGGGCAAAACAGAGTAATTCCCACCCCACTAGCCCGATTGCAGGCAGAACAGAGTTCAACCCCCAAGAACAATATCCTGGTGGTCCAGTGGACTACGAAGCCCGATCGCGGGCATTAGAGTCACCCCCAGGTCCGTGCACCTGGTGATCTAGTGGCCCCACCCCCCACCCACGGAGCCCCACCACGCTTCCAGTCAGCCGGGCGGGCGGCAGTTTCACTCTGCCAGCCCGCCTGGCCGATTGATTTGCCAGCTGTTAGTCGATAAGAACAATGGGCCTGTGCAGCTCATACCATACAAGGCAGGCCTTTGAGAGTGGCGGGCTGCACGCCCATTGGCTCTTGTTCTGAACCAATGGGCGGCAGCCCTACCACCGCGGGCAGTCATCGGCGGGCGGCGGGACGGTGGGTTATGCTGCCGCCTCGCCGCTGACAGGGGGCCATCAGATCACCAGGATACTTGGACCTGGGGTTGACTTAATGCTCGCTGATCGGGCTCGCAGTCCACTGACCACCAGGGATATTGTTCTGGGTGGAGGGGGTTGAACTTGTTCTGCCCACGATCGGGCTAGTGGGGTGGGAATTATTACTGTGTTGCCCGCGATCGGGCTAGTGGGGGTGAGAATTATTACTGTGTTGCCCGCGATCGGGCTAGTGGGGTGGGAATTACTGTTTTGCCCGCGATCGGGCCAGTCGGGGAATTACTACAGTTTTGCCCATGATCGGGCCATCGGGGATTACTGCAGTTTTGCTCACATTGGGCCAGTCCGGGGTTACCACTGTTTTGCCCACGATCGGGCTGCAGGGGCTGGTCCCTGACGGCTGCTGCCTGGCAGGGTGCCAGGCGAAGTTGTCGGGATCGGTGCACCCACATGCTAATGGTATGCAAATGGGGCCATAAGTAGATGGAAATGGCCCCCGCACCTTGCATGAATTATGGCCCCATTGCATGTCACCTTTTGAATACTCGGAAATTTGCGCATGGCGCATGGAACTTTCATACCGCATCTTGAATGCTCCACTCTGACCACTTGCGGTGCAAGTTCCACTGCGCCATGCACAGTGGCTGTGGCCGGGGGGGCGATATTCAATTGAGTTGCACTGCTGAGTTGCTCAATAGCGCAACTCCGTTGAGTATCGCCCCGGACACACACCAGCGCAACTTTTTTGAGCAGCGCAAGGGCCTGCGCCACAGAATGGCGCAGTTTGAATATCCAGCCCACTATATTTCAGCTGCTTAAAAATGTCTGTACACCATTTCTACACTGTTACTCAACTCTATGTAATGTTTGTATTGTACCTCAATTGACGTGGAACCTTTGTAAAAGAGCCTTGGCTCAAAGTTACTTGCAATCCTAGACTTTAAATAAATAAATAAGATTAACCTGTTTGGTGACAACATGAAGATAGGTGCAGTGGTGGACAACACAGAGGGCTGGCTAGGATTGCAAGAAGACCTGGATAAAATCGAACACTGGTCGGACACATGGCAGCTGGGTTTCAATGCAAACAAGTGCAAAGTTATGCACTTGGGTACCAGGAACCACCAGTTTTTCTACAGCCTGGGGGGGGGGTACAGTTAGTCACTACAGAGGGGAAAAGGATCTTGGGGTGCTAATCACAGGGCAAATGAACCATTCAGTACAGTGCAAGAAGGCAGCAGCTAAGGCTAATAAGATGCTGGGGTGTATTGCCACGGGTGTCACCTCACGGAGGAGGGAGGTTATCTTACCACTGTACAGGTCACTAATCAGACCAAACTTGGAGTACTGCATGCAGTTCTGGCCTCCCTGCTTAAAGAAAGATATTAAGCTGTTGGATGGTATCCAATGCACAACAACCAGGATGATCACAGAAATGGAGGAAAAACTCTATGAGGACATACTAAGGGAGCTCAACATGTACTCCTTGGAGGAAATGAGGGAGAGAGGGGATATGATCAAAACCGTCAGATATTTGAAGAGCATAAACAGGGTCAGCACAGCAGGGAATTTTAGATTTAAAGGAAGGAGGGACACAAGGGGGCACAGTTTGAAACTGGAGGGGGGGAGGTTCAAGAGGGAGATGAGAAGACACTACTTCACAGAGAGGGTGGTGGCTGAGTGGAATGCAATGCCAGAGGAGATCATATCATTAAGGTCAGTGGGCAGTTTTAACTGAGGGTGGGACAGGATCAGGGAGAGGGTTACTACTGGAAAAGGAGAGGGCAGCTGCGGAGTAAAATCTGATTGCTGCACACTCAAGCAGACTCGATAGACCTTAAGGACAGTATCTGCTGCCATTTTTTGTATGTTCATAAAAATTACTGTTGCCCTTAAGACCATCTGCGGCCTAGTTACCTGTAAATACCTCCTACGGCCCTACCGGCCTTCACCTCTGCTGTCAGCCAAGGAGGGCTTCCTAGTGATTCTCAGGGTTCATTTAAAATCATCTGACACCCAGGTTTTTTCAGTTGCAGCACCTATCTTGTGGAATTCACTGCCCTGGTCGCTTAGAGAGGCCCCCTAGGCTAGTGCCTTCAAGAGGGTTCTGAAGACCTCTTTATTTAGTAAATCTTTCTTCTCCTTTTAACTTACTATGCTTTGTTTATAATTTTTTATTAATTTTTTTATATCTTATTAGGGCATTTGTAAAGCGCCTAGTGTCACAATGAGACAGAGTGCTCTAACAAATTAATAAACTAAACAATTTGTTTAAAGAGCTGCTGACACCTCAAAGAAAACTTTGAAAAGCATAATATTTTGGTACAATTTAGCTTGCATTCTATATGTATGTGATAGATTTCTCCTCCTATTACTCATTTCTGAGAAATTTGCAAGGAAACATGCTCTATATCCCTTAGAGTTCATCTGCCTCTTTAGCCTACTCCCTACTTCATATCATAGTCCTCTGTTGTGACATCACTATCTGTTATAATGGGAGCGATTGTAATGTCACAAATAGGGCATTATTCATAGAAGTGTGACAGCAGAAAAGGACCAACAAGGACCACTGAGTCTGCCCATTTGTCCAGCTATCTGCTTGGACCTGCGCCCCCTTCCCCACCCTTAACACTCCCCTGTGGTTGTCCCAAGCCCTTTTGAATCCCTCCACTGTTTCTTCTCCAACGACCACCTCCAGGAGTCTGTTCCACTTTTCCACTACTTCCTAATGTTACCCTAAACTGCCCCCCACCTGCAGGCCATGTCCTCTCATCCTCTGATTACCCTTCATCTGGAAGATACTTTCCACTGGCACCCTGTTCATACCCTTAAGGTACCTGAAGGTCTCAATTATGTCTCCCCTCTCCCTCCTCTGTTCCAGGGAGTACATGTTCAGTTCTCTCAACCTTTCTTCATAGGATAGGTGGCTTAACCCTTTTATCATCTTTGTTCCTTTCCTCTGAACTCGCTCCAGCCTCCCCACATCCTTTCTGAGGTATGGCATCCAGAACTAGACTCCGTATTCCAAATGCAGTCTAACCAGATGGGTGTACAAGGATACTATGACCGGCATATATTTACTTTAGGGAACACACCTTGGAAGCGAGTGTGCCTAGTGAGAAATGCGACCGCATGCGCATTGCAGTCACTGATATGTCACGCCCCCACAGAACAAACATACGGCTATCGCAAAGTACTATAGCCATCTAAAATGAAATGGGTAATTATTAAAATATTTTACTAGTGACAGCATCATTTGCCGCGCTCAAAACAATATATTCCTGGACCCGGGGGGTGTGGGGGGCAGAACACCCCCACAGAACAAACATAAGGCTATCGCAAAATACTAAAGCCATCTAAAATGAAATGTGTAATTATTAATTTATTTTACTAGTCACAGCATCGTCTGCAGCGCTCAAAATAATATATTCCTGGACCCGTGGCGTGTGGGGGGCAGAGCGCCCCCACAGAAAAAACATAAGGCTATCGCAAACTACTAAAGCCATCTAAAACGAAATGTTGGGGGGGGGTTATCAGTGCAGTTCAATAACGCTTTCAAACCATATCTACTAATATAGCCCTTTCCTTTGCATCAGAGCCTTGGCAGTGATGCTGTCCCACTACTTTCCCAGAGGTTGTAGTTGGTTTGCACGGAGAAAACTGTGTTTTAATGGCTGCTTTTGCAATTAAGTCAGTTAAATAACGCGTTCAAACCATTAAAAATAAATAAATACATTTGATGGGCGTGGAGATATCCGATTTGGCAGATTGCAAGAGGTGTGTTTGGGGGCCGGGAGAACTGACGTTTGAATGGAGGCGTGGCTAACTCCTGCCGTTTGGAGGACCAAGTACCGTAATCCGCTGAATTCCAAAACCGGTAGCACTATGTGTCCCCTAATATAAATAATTGCCCTATGACCTCCCTATTTCTACTGGTGATCCCCTTCTGATGCATCCCAGCATTCTACTACCCCCTAGCCATTGCTCTCCCTTTCTGCCTTTCCACCTTCAGATCCCCGATATAGTGATGCCCAGGTCCCTTCTTGTTCCATTACCTCAAGATCTCTGCCCCCCATACAGTACCCTGCCTCCGGTTCCTGTAGCCAAGATGCATGCCTTTGCACTTTCTGTGTTGAATAGCTGCCACCTCTTTGAACATGCCTCAAGCCTCCTAAATCTTTCTGCATTCTTCTACCTTCCAGTGTCTACCCTATTGCAGATTTTAATATCATCCACAAACACTCTCACCTCCTTCAAAGCCCACCACAATGTCCCTACAAATGTATTGAATAGTGGGGCCTCAACACTGATCCTGAGGGACCCCACTTGTGACCTTGCCCTCTCCGGATGCCACCCCATTTATTATGACCCTCTGCCTCCTGTCCCCCAGTCAGCTTCTCACCCATTTAACCACCCTCTGCCCCAGCACTGACATTTTATACAGCAGTCTCCTGTGGGGCACGGAGTCAAATGCCTTCTTGCAATCCACATAAACCACATCTACCGGCCTCCCCTGACCCAGTTCCTTGGTGACCACATCAAAAAAACTCTTATCAAATTTGTTTGACAGGATCTGCCCCTAGTAAAACCATGTTGCATTGGATCCATCAGGCCACTTTCCTCCAGGTAGCTGGTGATCCTGCCTTTTATCAGTTTCTCCATGAGCTTGCCTACCACTAATGTCAAGCTCACGGGCCTGTAATTTCCCACTTCCTCCCTCCCCCCTTACGCAGCGGGACCACATTTGCCTGCCTCCAGTCTTCCGGCACCACCCCAGTCTCCAGGGACTGACTGAAGAGTGCAGTCAATGGCACTGCCAATATCTCCTTTAGTTCCCTTAACACCCTTGGGTGCATTCCATCTGGCCCCATTGCCTTGTCCACCGTCATGCAGCCTAGTTCTCCCAAAATTTCCTCCATGAGGAATGGCCTCATATCAACGTCCCCCTCCCCTGCTATTGCTTTTCCTGCTCTGCTGCCTTCATCTTCTTCCTCCCTTGTGAACACTGAGCAAAAATAGTTGTTTAGCAGGTCCGCTTTCTCTCTGTCCCCTTGTAGCATCTCCCCCTCGTTTTTTAACTGGAGTATTCCCTGCCTAGTCTTCCTCTCTTCACTTAGGTACCAAAAAAAGTCATATCCCCTCTAGCTATGTGCTCCTCTGTCTGTGCCTTTGCCCTCCTTACCTCTACCTCAGCTTCTCTCTGGCTCACCTGGTATTTTCCCTTAGGTAGAGAGAAAGCAACAGGAATAGATGAATTCTTCAGGAGTAAAGATCCCATTTTCATGAAAAATGGCCATAGTAATAAATAATGAGGAAGAGCAATACAGAACTAATGCGAAATACACGCTGAACTGTGTCTAAATATTACGTTTTGTTAAAGCCGTTCCAATTCAATGGCGTCAGCTGCTCTTTAACTTTAATCGGAGTAAAGGCAGATGCAAACAAACCTTGCTCACACAGAAAGAAGTGCCTCTACCGTACCCATCCTGCCTGCTGCCCTATCAAATACGACCCAGTGGTCCAAGGATTCGTTATGTAACAGAAGGGGGACTCACCATTGCTTGACGCCCTGCAACTCGGCACGGACAAACTCCCTCCACAGTTGGTCCTTCTTCACTGCGTCCCATGCAGCAACGTCTTTCAGCGGGGCGGCTCTCCGAGTCCTGGCGGAGCGCCCCCGATCCTCCTGCTGCTTTCCGTCGGCTTACCAAGAGAAAGAGAAGAAGCAGAGGCTAGATGCGTGGTGGATCTGTCTGGTAGCCGGTACCCCGCTGAGGTGGCCCTTCTCAAAACTGCCTGATGTTGCAGCTGCCTGCTGCTCATGATGTGAAATCGAGCTTTCGCGGGAGACCGCACACTTTGAGGAAAAGAGACCTCTCTTCTCCTTCTGGAGCTTCACCACCCTTTTCCTTCAAGGACCTGGTTAAACCAAGTAAAATGTTAACTAAAACATTAAACAACCAGCCGAGTGACTCGTGTAGTCTAACATTGTTCTGAGACCTGAAGACAGGTCTATGTTCCAGCAGCCCAGTTAACTAACGAGCACTTTTCTCTTACCACCGAATTTTCCTAGTCCTGCGCGATGCCTTAGTATCTATGTAAAAAGGATTTTAATTAATCCTTCAAGAAAGCTGAACTTCAAAAGTTAAATATGAGCCAGTTAACTTATTGTGTCTTTCTTCCCTGATTTCTGGAGCAGTGGCACCTTCCGCCTGTCTCCCGGCTTGTTTGGTGTCTCCATTGGAGACGGAATCTCTGCGCCTGAATGTCTTGGGAGAGAGGAGGATACGACCAGCAGCTACTTTCTGTGTGCGTTTCACAGCTGAGAAGGTTTTGTTCCAGGGCTAATAGAGAGCTTTAACTAAAATACATGGACACTTACTGCTAACTTTAGGGACACTGGGGCGACTTTCTACCTTTTATGCTTTACAGAACTAGCTGGCGTTTGATGTAGAACATGAAATCGGTGATCATTTGATTTGGCTTGATTTTACAGACGTAATTTCGGTTGAAACGCAGACTATGAAAAGTAGCAGAAGTAGTCACCGCCCCCAGTCAAGGTATGGCTATTGGGTTTCGATGCCATTCTCTTTCTAGCAAACAAATTGAATATATTGCATTGCATTCAAGGTTTGGCATCACGGATTACATAATCAGTTCTAGAATAACATCTACTTAAGCTGGCACAATTAAGGTGAAGGGGCTATATTTTCAGTTTTTTTTCCGAAACACTCTTTGCTATTCAAACGTCTTTTTTTTTTAACAGAAAAGTGGAGCGGTGTAATATTCGCAAAACATTTTTTTAACATGTAGTAGGCGGATCTGTGTACCTCCTAGTGACAAGTTCAATTATGAACATTACTTTGTGGCGTTAGGCATACCCCTGGGGTCAATGTCACATACACAATTATAATGCTACATTTTTTACCATACCTTTTCTTTGCTTAGTGAATACTTGCCAATGTTCCACACTCTGTTATAACTATTTCTGTAAATGAAACTACCACTACTAATAAAAAATCTTTAACGTTATACATGCAGTGTTTACTATTTGTAATTTGAATAGTCTTTCAATGAAGAAGTGTGCTACACGGACTATTCTGCTCTTTGATGGCACAAGCTTCACATTATTGCTGACAGGTTGGTAGGTATGATTACATGAGATGTACAGTATGAATAACAGGGAGGTAGTGTGGTACAGTGGTTGGAGTGCAGGCATGTGAGGAACCAGGAGACCCGAGATCAAACGGTTTCTATAGAAACAGAATTTTAAATGCAGAAAAAGACCCTCTGTTCATCAGGTCTTCCCAGGTTGACAGAACTAAATGGACTGCTATATTCTGGTTGCGGCTTAAAACTTTTCAGATAGTTCTAGAATGTAATCTATGCGTGTGTATTGGGCTGGAGAGAAAAACGTGAGAAACATAGAATTTGTCTGCAGATAAGAACCACTTGGCCGACCTAATCTGCCCAGTTTGTTCCTGTGTGTAGAGACACACAGACCATATCTGATCTCTGGCTACCCCCCCAACACATCTTTCTCCTGAGATTCCTTTGTGCCTATCCCATGCATGCTTGAAGCCCTGAAGAGCTAGGTCCCTCTTCACAGATGCAGTTGGGGGTGTTAGGCTTTGGGGCCGCAAAGAGCCTCCCTTTACCATCACCCCCAAAATTGCCATACCCAAAGGCCCTGATTAGTTGACAGGGAGGAGTCTCCCCCCTCCCTGCAGCTACGTTACAATGCAAATGTGGGCTACCAGATGTTTGTGGTTACAAATAGGGTTTGTGACCACAAACACTGGACATGCAGCTGCAACAGACATTTGGGCTTGGCAGTGTGTCAGTTGCAAGTCATACAGCTACAGTATGCCTAATTGCCATGTCTTGAGGTGTTGCCACCTCAGTTGCCCCCTGACCCCATACCATATGGCCTGCTTGTGGGCTTATAATTTTTGTTGTGTCACTCAGCATTCTTCCTTGGTGGTCCAGTCCCAGAGGGAAGTGAAGTGTTCAAATAGTCACTATATGGTGTTATTTCAGTGTTACTGTAGCAGTGTACACTTCCTGCACACTTCATTTCATAATGCAGTCCATCAGTGTTTAATTAGTGCATCTTCAGGTCTCTGGTGTACATGCAGTGCTGACACAGTGTGTGCGAATTATGTTAATTAGCACTGCAATCACACTGCAAAAGTACTGCGATTAGCAGTGTTTTGTCATCAACACTGCCTAAAGCAGTGTTGGTGCAGCAATACTGGCTGAAGCACTGTTATGTCAGCAGCACTGCCTTAAGCAGTTTTGCACTGCTTTTTCAGTGTGTGCGAATTATGTTAATTAGCACTGCATCAACACCTGTAGTGCACTTCAGTGTGATTTTAGTAGCACTCCTGTCAGCAGTGTTGCAGTTCTGTTTCAGTGTATTAGGCTGCATTAAAGGTGGCGTCACATAAAATTCAACAAAAACACAAGTATTCATCTGCAAGTATCTGCAACCTCAGCAGAGGAAGCTTTGCTTAAGGGTTCCTGAGTGAGAAAGTAGTCTGTGAATTCCAAAGAAGATGGAGATCTTGGGGGGCTATGTCTATAGGAGGTACTAAAGTCTGTTACCCCACGTTTGACTCAAAGTCACAAGGAAGGGGGTGGACATTTAGTTAAAGGAATGACCACCAATGGTTCTGGCTTGCAGAAAATGGATTTGTGAAAAATGGATGGTTCTGGTCTACAGAAAATTGTATGGGAGCCTCCCTGATATGCAGGGCCTCACCAGTATTTCCAGGTTTATCTTCAAAAGGAGAAGAGAGCCTTTTCGGATTGGGAGCACATGCACGATGAGGAAAATGATTTTCCGTATCAAGGGGCTGTTCGAGTGAAGAGTGTGTGTGTGTGTGTATTATATCTATAATGGGCTTATCAGTCGCATTGGACAAACACCATTAGGTGACTATGCGTATTTCAGAGTGCGACCAAACACCTGTACTTTTACTCCCCTCCAAAACAATTTTGCCATTTTATAAGATAGATAACCCACTGTGGGGTGTGCAGTCGCGCAGTGATATACGCACGGCTTGGGTGGTTGATGCACTCGGCATGCGGCCTCATGTGTAACAACGCACACCAAGGCGTGCGTATAGCAGAGCGTGACCGCACACCCTACAGTGGGTTATCTATTACACACACATATGTGAGATAGTACTTGTTGCAAAACAAAAACACTGCATTAATGCAGGCATTAGAATGCAAAGCACACAAAGCAAGAAAACGAAAAGCAGGGTTTGAGCCTCATGAGTCTTGGCAAATTGGTTGTGTGGTGTTCCCTGGAGTTTCCAACCTTAATGCCCATCCCATACCCCCAGCCCATAGCCTCCTTTCTAAAGCACAAGGTACAGCTCCAACCCAGTGCCTCCCATAGCAGCCATTCGTACCTGTAAAACAAGAACAGCAATGGGCTCACAAAGGATCTGCAGCTCGTTATGAATTATTATATGACAAACAATGTAGGGTAAACAAAAAAACAATACTTATCTGATACATATGGTCAGTGTTCTCCTACTCCTGGTCAATGTCCTGTCAGACCTGTAGATGTAAAAGGGAACATGGGTCAGTATGAAAAATAACAATACTGATCAGCTGGGTCAGTTAGGAAGGCTCTGTAGAGGTTAAAATAAAAAAAGTAGGTTGGGGGGAAGGATACCAGACCTGTACCACACCATCAGCCTGGCTTTTAGAATGGACTCAGTCACTCAGGGGATGTCATGGTTGGGGGAGGGAGGAAGGCCTTGCCCTGTGCCCCTAGAACTGATCTTTTTTGGGGGTAGGAGGTCATGTTGCTCCACACATCAACCAACACAGGACAGGATAAAGACACCAAGGGACAGCTATTCAAGGCACAATGAATGCTTCCCTGGTGGTGTAGTGGATCCCCCCTCCCTTTTCCCAATCTGCCTGTAGAATACATAGGAACATAGGTATGTGACGGCAGAAAGGGACCGTAAGCCCATCTAGTCTGCCCAGTTTGCCTAGATATCCACTAGGCCTTTTCTGTAGGTCTCCCCCACCCGTGCCAGTTGCCCTCTGTGCTTATCCCATGCCCTTGTGAACCCTCCCACCATTTCCCTCAGCAGCCCATTCCAGTTGTCCACCACCCTCTCAGTGAAGAAGTACTTCCTAATCCTTCCTCTAAATTCCCCCCAACCAATTTGAAATTTCCAACTACCATCCATTGCAATATAGCACACCGCAGCAGGCCAACTGTGACCATCTCTAGGCAGATATCCGCAGCTATAACCAGTCCCAGAACTCCCTGCAGCTGGCACCAGAGCAACAGGCAACAGAAGTTCCCATAGCCTGCAGTGCACATTTGAGCTTCCACAATCTCTGATCAGATGTTTTCCACTTCTGCTCTTCTCCAGGGAATAAGTCAGTCCGTGATAGAACTTAGCCCAGGGAATACAGTGGGGCCAGTAAACAAAAGATGAGAGCCTATATAAACCCTTAACATGCACTGTAGGACAATCTCCCACTGCAAAGGACTCCAGGATCTGCTGCAAATGAAGCTGTCAGTGCAGAATCAAGCAAAACCAGTTCATCATAATCCACTACACTACAGCACACAGCAGGCAAACCAAAATGGCTCCACATGCAAAGTGCACATTGGCACCAGACCCACACTTGTGTGGGACCCTTGACACAAGCCAGCCAGTGAGTATTGTGGTAAGGAGGGACAAAACCTTTTACATGCAGGTACATCAGGGAGAAAAGGAAGGCAAGAGGAGATATTGATTGTCTGAAAAGGGTGGATGGAGGAGGGTAAAGATGACCACCAAAAGCAGAAATACTGAACAAATACTTCTGTTCGGTTTTCACAAAGGAGGGGCAGAAAATGGGCCAGCATTAAGTAATAAGGATGGAGAGATCACAGAAAGGACACAGGTCCCTTTGCAAAGAAAGGATCCTCATGGAACTGGCAGCAATAAGGCTATGTGCCAGATAGATGCACCCTGGACACTGAGGGAGCTAAGGGAGGTGTTAGTAGGGCCTCCGACTACCCTGTTCACCCTGTCTTTGAAAACTGGTGACGTGCCCAGGGATTGGAGGAGGGCTGATGTGGTCCCACTATACAAAAGTGTTAACAGGGAGGATGCAGGAACTACATACTGGTCAACCTGACCACAACAGTGGGAAAAGTAATGGAAATACTGCTGAAGGAAAGAATAGTGGAACACCTGGTTGTCAATGGTCTACAGGAGAAGTGGGGGAAGGGAACATTGTTTAACTAGGAGTAGCACACTAAGCCGAAGCTTGTTTCCAGATGCAACCTGGAGCACAAGGAAGTTAAGTAATTTGCTCAGGATCACACAGTATGCACTTAGACGGCTGTTGGATTCAAACCCAGGTCTTCAGATCTGTAGATCAGAGCCTTTACCCAATGTGCTATACTGCCTCCAGGACCCAAGGCAGTTTGGTTTTATGGGAGAGAGGTTGTGCCCGACAAACTTAACTGAGTTTTTTGACTGGGTAACAAGGAAGGTGGATGGGGAAGGATGTGGCCTACCCAGATTTTAGCAAGGTCTTTGACACTTTGCCCCATAGAAGGCTGGTAAATGAGCTGGAAGGCTTAGGGGTGGGACAGAAAATAACAAGGTGGGTGTAGAACTGGTTGAAAGACTGAAACCAGAGGGTGGTGGTAAGGCAAATGGGGTGCATTCCAGAGTGGGAGTGGTGTGCCCCAAGGGTCGGTGCTGGGACCCATCTTTTTTTAATATCTATAGCAACGATTAGCCCAGTTGCAATCAGGGGAGGAGAGCTGTTCTTTCCAGACCAGGGCTTATTGCTGGAGGGTGTGGCAGGCATTCTGGCGCTGCATCAGCGGTGGAGAGGATGGGATCACATCGGTGATCGACAAGGAAGCTCTTGTTGGCGGGGGACAGGCCATGCATACCGGGGCCACATTGGCCACAACTTTGCAAGCTGGTGACTCAGGAAGGAGCGGCCAATCAGCGAATAGGGCGTGAACCTTTGACTGTGTGACTGGGCCATAAAGGCAAATAGTCCAGTCGCAATCAGAGGAGGAGAGCTGTTCTTTGTTCCACACCACCCACCCTGACCCTGACCTCTATTAAATGGTAGGTGAGGTGGAACCTGGAGGAGGGCAAGTCGAGATTGGGTGAACTGGAACACTAGGAAGCTGGATTGTTGTTGACTGGGGGAAAAGGGTCCTGTACACTGTGCTGCTTGGGCAACACTGACTACTACCAGGAAGGGGCATAATGAAGCAGACTGTATAAATGACTGTGTATGCCAACTACATCTGAGGGAGTAGGCAAACTGTGTGTGAATTGATTACTGCTAGGGCCTCTGAGCTGGCTAGTGTTGTGGTGGACTAATTTTGCTTGTGAACTGTCTACTGCTAGGGCTAGCAAACTGGCTACTGTCAAGAAAGAGGGAAAATTGCTGTAATCGGAGGGGGCAAACTGCTTGGGTTTTAGTGTAACACTGACTGAATTATTTCTGTTAGGGGGCCGCATTGCTCACCTAAAATGAGGATAGACTTGGGGGTGGCCAAAGCGGGCACCTTCGGTAGAGTGATTGGGTGTACAGGGTGCGGGGCGGCAATAATATTAAATTGGGCATGGAGGTTCTGAGGGTGCCCAGTGTGTTTTCAGTTGGCAGGTCTTAGGGAGGAAGTAGAGGGGAGCAGAAGGCAGCTGGAAGGCGGGAGGGGTGGGGAGGAAAGGTGTGGAAAGGGCCTCATGAGAGTAGATGAGGCCAATATGGCATAACCCAGGGAACAGGTGGACAAGGATCATATGGTTACTCAGGAGGGATGGGGCACGAAACAAGCAATGTACGGAAATCACTTCATAGGGAGGTGGCTGACCAGAAGGAGGGGGGACAGGAGAGTGCAAGTCGGGGGCAAGCATCACACTTACTAATTGATTTGCCCTGCTATATCCAGGAGATGAGGTGGAGAGGCTGGCAGGAGGAGGGGAGCAGGCAGACAGAGAGGGTTTGGTCAGTAAGCTGGGGGATGGGGCAGGAGAGAGAGCCAGATCCACAGAAGGGGGAGACATTAGCCTAGGTGGGAGGGAGGTGGGGAGGATGGGGGAGTGCAGAGTGAAGCCAGGGTGGGAGGAGGGAGGACTAGGGTCGGGCAAGCATCCAGGTTAGGGAAGTCAGCCAAGGATAAGGAGTACTCTAGATAGGCCAGCTTCGGGGTAGGAGAAATCAGATGAGGTGGAGAGGAGGGGGAAGATGGGGGACAGGGAGAAACACAGCAGATGGGGTGAAGGATGCTGAACTTGGGGGGGCAAGGAGGGAAGCAGTAGAAGGGAGCCTGGGTGGGGATCTGAGGATACCAGCCCAGAAAGAGAGTCCGGGGAGATCTGGGGGAGGTGGGCAATCTGTGCCACCCAGGAGGTTGGGGGGGTGAGGAGCAAGCTGGGAGCTACAGGTAGAAGAATGAGCATGGTAGGGCAAGCACAGGCTTGTGATCCCCAGGCTGAGGGGGGCAAGAGAAGTAAGCTGGGGGTTGATGACAGAAGGAAGAGCCTGGATGGAATCAAACAGGCCAGTAAAGTGGGGGTGAAGGTGATCCTGCTGCGTGACTCCATGACCTGGGGCATCCAGTGGGAGGGGGCGGGTGAGGGAAAAAGCAGCCCAGTCAAGGCTAAATGTATCCCAGGCCTATCCGTACACAAGGCCAAATTCCAGCTATACTCGATAGCATTGGAATGTGGGGAATGCCCAGACTTCCTAAAACATCTGGGAACAAGTGACTTAGAGGGGAACAGTGAACTAGAAATCCAGGCAAGATTCCGGGAACTGGCCAGGGTTTACCACTCTATAGGAAGCGCAATCTCCTTCTTTGAGATTCTGCCAGTACCTAGGGCATCCGGGGACACCAAACATAAACTTAGAGGTGTGAACTAGTGGCTCAGGGACTGGCGCAGGGCAGAAGGGTATGGGCTGGTGGGGGACTGGGGGATACATGGGAGGACAAGGGGTTATATGCCAGGGATAGGCTACACCTCAACTTGGAGGGGAGGGAGATCTTGAAACTAAAACTTGCTGGATTCATAGTCGAGAGGTGGAGTTTAAACTTGTAAAGGGGGGGTTAAGTAAAAAGTGACTCAGGAGGGCTGCTCGAGGTCCAGGTCTAGGGCATGAAAAGAAGGCAGGTGACTGCGTGTAAATCCATCCAGAGCTGTACAAAAAGGCATCTAGGGACTGCTTAGGGTCGGGGTGGAGGACAGCCCTGATCAATTCTAGGAGCATGGGCAACAAAATGCCCAAGCTCCAGGCGATGCTGGCTGAGGGATCAGTGGATATGGCAGCAATTATTGAGACATGGGCCACTCAGAAAATGATTGGGACCTAAATTTGGTGGGCTACAAAATATTCAGGAAGGATAGAGGAGAGGGAAGAGGAGGGGGTGTAGCGTTGATAGTCAAAAATGACATAGTGGTTAGTGGAGTGGAGGAGGCTGTAGTGGGGTGGAGGAGATCTGGGTAACCCTACAATTAAGGGAGGTAAAAGATTGAAAATAGGGGTGGTGTACAGACCCCCCAACAATGGAAGAGGCCCTGGAGGACAGACTAGTTGAGAACATCAAGGGGCACTGTGACCGTGGAAAGGGTATGGTGATGATCATGGGTGACCTTAATATGCCAGGGACAGACTGGGACACTATGGCATCCTCTGTGCCAGGAACAGAGACTGATGGATGTGTTCAGGATGCCTTCCTGGTCCATCAGGTGGGGAACCTACTAGGGGAGCAGATACTGGATGTTGTCCTAGCAGAGTGAGCAGATAAAGGGCCTGGAGGTGTGCAGCCCACTGGCAGGTGGTGACCACACTACGGTCTGGTTTCTGCTGTATCTGGGGGGGGGGGAGGATAACCATTCTAATACAGTAGTAGTGGACTTCAGGGGGGCGGACTTCGTGGGCATGGGCGGGATTCTACAGGGGAGCTTGGACAAGATTAGGCCGGACATGGATGCTGGCAGCTTCTGGGAGGCCATTAAGAAGGGGGTGCAGGAGACTAACTCCTGTACAAAGGTAAGGTGTAAGCATGGTAGAGCCAACAAGCCGTGTTGGTGGACCAGGGAGGTGCAGGAGGCGGTGAGGGATAAAAAGGCTGAAAAATGCATGTTTTAAGCACTCTAGGGGGGATAGGGAGAGGGGTATGAGTTGATGGCTAGAAGGGTCACCACAGTGGTGAGGGGAGCCAAGGTGACGAGGCAGCAAAACCTGGCTAGGGATATCCGGAGGGGGGAAAAGGGATTCTATAGATACACAAGGGAGAAGAGGTAAGGGAGGGCACAGATCAGCATGATTAGGACTGAGGAGGGATGGACTCAGGAGGCGGGGGAATCGGGCAGAGGTGCTAAATAAGTACTTTGCCTTGATATTTACTGGGGGAGGCAGGGGATCCCTCCAGCCCATTAGGGGATGGGGAGCCAGCAGAGTCGAGAGGTCAGATGGAGTCTAGAGGACTGAAAGAACTTGGGGTACAGGCTGGGCCAAGTCTAGAAGGGGATGGGTGGTTAAATGAGGGGTGGGCTGGGAGGAGAAATCACAGTGGAAAGGGTGAGGGAGGCCCTTCAGACACTAAAAACTGATAAGGCACCGGGGCTGGATGGGCTGCATCCGAGGGTTATGAAGGAATTGGCGGATGAGCTAGCAGCACCACTGGCAGCACTCTTTAACACCTCTCTGCTGACAGGATGGGTGCTTCAAGACTGGAGGGTGGCTCATGTGGTGCCTATCCACAAATGGGGGTCTAGAGAGGAGATGGGGAATTATAGGCCTGTCAGCCTAATGTCTGTGGTGGGCAAAGTAATGGAGGGCATTATCAAGGATAGGCTCAGGAGGCAGCTGGAAAGGTTGGGGCAACTGGATGACAAACAGTATGGTTTCATCCGGGAGATCGTGTTAGACCAACCCCATAGATTTTTTATGACTGGGACCCTGGACCGGCATAGATCGGAGGACATCCTATACCTGGATTTCAGTAAGGTGTTTGATTCAGTACCCCAAAATGGGCTGCTAATAAAGCTGGGGTGGGAGGACAGTTGTTCAGATGGGTAGAAAATTGGCTAACAGAGGGTAGTGGTGGGTGGTATCCTCCTCCGAAGGTCACCTGATGGGGTCCCCAAGGTTCGATTACTGGGGCCACTCTGTTCAATGCCTGTGTCTTGGATATGGGGGGGCGGTTAGAGTAGGATGAGTCTCTTTGCGGATGATTTAAAACTGGAAACATTGGCGGACGGGAAGCAGAGAGAGACAGTCCAGAGGGACCTGGATACCCTGGAGGGGTGGTCAAGGAGGTGGGGACTGAGGTTTAATGCAAGGAAATGTAGGGTGCTGCATCTGAGGGTCAGAAATCCGGGCCATGTATACACCCGGGGGGGGGGGTCATACTGCAACTCACAGCGAGTGAGAGGGATCTAGGGGTGGTGGTAGACGTCAAAATGAATAACACCAAAAATTGCAGAAGAATTGTGGCCAAAGCAAACTGGATATTGCATAACCAGGGGGATTACGTCCAGGAGGAGGGAGGTGATCCTCCCTCTGTATAATGCCTTGGTCAGACCACATCTCGAGTACTGCATGCAGTTCTGGAGACCTCACCTCAAGAAAGACGCAACACTGCTGGAGAGTGTCCAGAGGAGGGCAACCAGGATGCTTCAGAGCATGGGAGGAAGGCCCTATAAGGAAAGACTGGAAGATCTTGGGCTGTACTTGCTGGAGGAGAGGAGAGACAGGGGAGACATGATAGGGGTCTTCAAATATGTAAAAGGAATAAACGGGGCGGTGCCAAAGAGATGTTCAGACTGAAGAAGGTGGGAACAACCAGGTGACATGGCGGAAGCTAGAGGGGGAAATTACAGGGGAATGCAGGAGACATTACTTCACTGAGAGGGTGGTGGAGCCCTGAAATGCACTGTCCAGGAGTCTGGTGGAGGAGGGCACAGTGGAGGGCTTCAAGAGGGAGTGGGACAGGTACAAAGGTAAACTGAAGAAGAGGATAACCCTCTCTGGGCCTGGTTGGGAAAGAAAGCACCCATTAGGAGGCTGGCTACCAAGCAGACACAACAGACCATCAGGCCTATTGTGCTGGCTTTTAGTATGTTAGATATAGCGGAGGGACTGCAGGGGAAGGTGTGCCTATTTGTAGAGGATACGAAGATCTGCAATAGGGAAGACACCCTGGTAGGGGAGGTGGAGGCAGTGAGGTAGGGCCTAAAGATTCTGGAGAGAGGTGGTCGGAAACTTGGCAGCTGAAATTTAATGCCAAAAAGTGTACAGTAATGCACATGGGTGTAATAACCCGCAAACCATTTACACACGAGGGGGGGAGGGGGTAAGGAAACTCAGCAGGAGAGAGATCTGGGGATTATAATTTCAGATAACCTTAAGGCGGAGAATCAGTGCAGCACAGTGGTGGGCAAAGTGACTAGAATGCTGGTGTGCATAGGGAGGGGGTATAAAACAGAAAAAGGGAGGTGCTGATGCGCCTTTATAAATCCATGGTGAGGCCTCACCTGGAGTATGGGGTTTAGTTCTGGAGGCCTCACCTACACAAGGACATAAGACAGGATTGAAAGGGTTCAGACAAGGGCAACCAAGATGGTGCACGCTATGCATAGGAAGCCCTATGAGGAGAGGTGGAAGGAATCAGATCTGTACCCGCTGGAGACTAGTAAGGTGAGAGTGGGAAGCTTATTTGCAAGGAAAATAAGTGCTAGAACTAGGGATCATAAACTAAGATTAGAAGAAGGAAGGTTTAGGGGCAATGTGAGGGGGCATTACATCATTGAGAAGGTGGTGGAGTCCTGGAACAGACTACTGGAAGAGGTGGTGTGCACAAAAATGGTGAAAGGAATCAAGGGGGCATGGGACAGACACCAGGAGCTGACCAGTGGGCAGAGTGGGGTGTCTCTTGACAAAGATGATGATTGGGGGGTAAGGGGCAGACTCAATTGGCCAAAATGGTCCTTTTCTGTCACCAGATTTCCATGATTCTAAGGCAGTTAAGTAATTAGGACTTACCTGCTTCATCAGAGTAGGGGAGTCCAGAGTTGGGGTGTCCTTGGTTCGGGGTATTCTGGTAGGACCTGAAAGGGAAGAACAGAGAAGGTTGAAGGGACACAAAGGGTCGGAGGTGCTCGATGAGAGACTAGTGTGTTAAAATTAAACAAAGATACTTATCTGATTGGTATGTTTGGCCAGATCTGTAGAAATAAATGTAACCCCCCTGCAAATGGGGGTTCCCAAAAGACTTCCAGGAGCTTGCTTGAATGTTCCAAGCCTGAATGGTGTTTGGCATTTAAGCCATTTATCAGTGAGTGTTTTAGAACCTCTGGTACTGTCTCTTAAGAGCTGTCTGCTTGCAGACATAATTAGTTTGTATGGGGACTGTGTGTTTCTTGATTGAGTACCACTCAAGCTGCTGCCAATTCACTTCATTTTGCAGTCACTAGGAGTGCAAAGGAACCTATCTGAAAGATGTAACTGTTTGCCAGAAATTATTTAGAGTAATAATGAAATTACAGTTTGTCTAACCTGCTTTCTTTGCAGTCAGAACTGTGTCTGCTAGTTCCCATTCTAGTTTTGAACTGCTGAACTGGACCAATCAGTGTGGGGTAAGCTAGCTCTAAAATGGTGCCTTGGACGAATCAGAACTTGGACTCATAATCTGAGCCAGCCACAAGAGGATTGTATGGGCAGTGACTCTGGGAGATGTAGTTTAGACTTCAGTGCCTTTTTGGACCAACAGCAGCAGTCTATTGTGAGTGACAGCCAATCCAGTCAAGAACTGGGAGGAACTCAAAGGAAGTGCCCGGTTTTGTCGGTTGGAGTTTCAGTTGAGCTTTGGCAGTGAAGAAGGAAGGAGCCCTGTGCTTTTTCAGTGTGCAGTTTTAGTCAAAAAACGTGTGTAAGGCCCAGAGTTCCGGTCTGCAGCTTGTGTAACTGCTTATTAGGACTGAATCCGTCCTGTGAAAAGAATCAAAGGATCTCTGAAGAGTAGAAACCAGGCTCACCCTGTAGAAGACTGGAGAAATTATTGAATTCCACTCGGTCTGTCAGGAACTGAATCTGCTGTGTGTTCTCCCGGTGTTGTGCAGTAATTCGACTGGATAGAGAAGCAGCCTGCCTGGTATAGTACTCTCTTTTTTTTACCATATAAATGTGTGAAGAGTCTCTTGAGCTCAGGAGTAGCCCTGCTGACATTGAAGGACCCTATCTTATTTGGAGGTCGTGAGTACTAATTCAGGGTCGCTCCTGTTGAATTGCCACATTAAATCCAAATGGAATTACTGTACTGCTGACTGTTTAATTCTCCTTTTCTCTGTGTGAAAGGGCCCTACCAGCTGCCACGGTTTGGACTAGCCACTAGGGCTTGGGTACCCAGGGACAGTAACTGATAGGATAGGCCTGTGCACAGAGCCATAGGTAGATTATTAGAGTGATAAGCTAATTAACCTGATTTCCCTGTCCTTGTTATATCCCCTAAATAAATCAGAGCTGCTTGTTTCAGCAAAGTTATACTGCCTGAGGTATTTGTCTATGTTAAAGTACTGTACTGTGATTGTTGCACTGTATCTCATTTCACAGGAGGTCCCAGTGCCGGAACCAGACCTGGGGGTAAGTGTATACTGTGAAGGTAATTCTGATATATTGTGTGGGCCACTAGTGGGAAGAAAGGGGGGTTGCAGTGTCCCAGAGGGCTGTGACCAAGTTAGTTTAACTATTGCAAACCCTGACCTCTGGGTGGAGGCACCCGCCATTGGATCCAGGCCCCTCAACCTGTTAGTGGCAAATCAGGCAGGGGTAGTAGCCCCTGGGATAGCGCCATCTAGGGGTTACATAAAGGGAAAAATAGATCAGTATGGGGACATTATAGTAGCAAGAGTAGAGAGATTCAAAAAGGGTATATAGCACAGGTGTAAAGGAAGAGGAGTTTTAGAAGAAAAGACAAACTAGGTCAAAGTAAGGAAACTAGAGATGGAATAAAAAATGCAGACAGCTAAGAACAGAGAATAAAGTGGTATTTGGGACTCGGCAAAAACCCCTTAGTGCCCCTAGGTGACCTACAGGTAGCCAATAAATTTAAGAAGTGGTCCAGATGGGCAGGTGGGAATGCATTTGGGCTAGTGGCCCCTATATTATTTAAAAAAGGTGACACTGGTGGTTCAGGAGTCTTGAGTTGTCCCAGGAGGCCAGTGGTTTGAAAGGTATAGCTCTGGTGATATAATGGGTCACTCCCTCATGGACAGTGGCAATTTTTTTTATTTTATATTATCTTTCCCTGGAACCTAGTGTGGGGGTGTCCTTGGGCCCAGACTGTATGTAGCAGGCAGGAGGCTGTTCAGAAAACTGCTGACCTGAAATGCTGTGGCTGTTGCTAGACAGCCAGTTTAGTGCTACTGAACTACAGTGACAGTAATGGCAGCCACTTTTAACTGCCAGCCCAGAGGAGGGCAACTAAAATAGCGAAGGGTCTGCACCAGAAGCCATACAGACAGAGACAAGCTGAATGTGTATGCCCTTGAGGAAAAGGGGCGGGGGGACAGGATAGAAAATTTCAAGCACCTCAAGGGAATCAACAAAGTCCAAGAGAGTAGCATATTTCAGAAAAAGAGACACGTAATAACAAGGGGCAGAATTTGAAGATAGAGGGGATGGCTCAGGGGCAACATGAGGAAGTATTTTTCACAGAGAGGGTGGTGAACGCATGGAATGGCCTTCCTGAGGAGGTTGTGGGGTCAAAAATAGTGGGGGACTTCAAGAATACATGGGACAGACGTGAACCAATTCTATTGGTGGGTAGGAGGAAGTCAGCTGTTGGATAACTAGGATCTTCAGCTTATCCACTAGGTAGGAAAATGGGCCGACTGAGTGGGCCAGGCAGTCCTTATCTGCCATCAAAGGTCTATGTGTCTATGATTCAGCCCATAGAGCAGGCTGTAGCCTGCTCCATGTGTGTGTGTGAAGATGGGATATTTTTGGGGACGGGAGGAGGCTAGAGCAAATATGCCTCCTCTTCTTCAGCCACAAAGTGGCATGTGAAGAGCCCCCACGGGGCAGGTTAAGAGGGTCTGGAGGGAAGGCAGCCAGCAGTAGGTGGCAGGAACCTTTAGCTAAGCCGCATGGTGGCAGACTGTAGGTGCCCTGAGGGGCCTGGTAGAAAGGGACAGGGAGAGCAAATGCGCAAGATAGGGGCCACAAAGGAAAATCCACAGTGCAGCTGAAGGGCAATGCCTGAAATTGACTTAAAAGTAGCTGTGGGTGGGAGGCAAACAGGGGAAATCAGTGGGCTTCCTGAGGGGACCATGAAAGCAGCAAGCACTGCATACAATAGAGTTGCACAGCAGCTAATGTCAAAGTACCGGGGCTAACAAGTAAGCATTAAGCCACGACGAAGGTGGCATCTAATGCTGGATTGATGCATTGGGGGGGGGCTTGTGGCCTGAGGCCGAGGGCCACCAGCTGCCCCCCCCATGCATCAATCGCATTAGATGCCACCGACGGAGTGGTTTAATGCGCTAGACATGGGCCGCGGGTCGATGGCGCATCTGAGGGTGCCTAGTCCATGATGGAAAATAAAACACGGAGGCCATGACATTTCTAAACTTTTACTGCAGTTTCACACAACGGTGTACAACATTATCTACATACAGATGCAGTGAGTAGCTGTTCTACCAGGAACCATGTAGCTGGCTGCAGCCAACATCAGTGTCCCAGTACTGTCCAGATCGGTGCGGGTATTGCCGTCATACCCGCCGTGGGAGGTCTCCGGTGCAGGGTTCAAGTGCCGCGAGGAGGATTCAGCTTGCGCTTTGCATGTCAGGGGCACTCACTTCCTGCTGCCTGCTCCTGCGCTGCTGTGCTCCACCTTGGTTGTCCGTGGTGCTCCTGGCTCTGCCATGCGGTCTGTGGGCACTGTTTTTCTGCCGCGCCATGACGCCCTGCCCCACACCACTGCTCATCCACCCACTGCTCCATCGCGATGCCTCCTGACAATGAAAAACACACGCGATCACCCTGTGTTCCGTCTCTCACTGGCGATGTGCTGCCTCTCGCCCGCTGTCCGCCGTGGGTTCTGGTCCCCCTTCCCCGTTTCCGACCTCGGATGGCTAGTCAGACTGGCGCTTCGCTGCTCTTGCCACTGTTGCGCTCTCTCGGCCACAGGACCCAGTGCTGCTAACCTGGCGGTCTGGCTGCTGTTAGTACTACCTCGGCGGGCACAGCATATACCCTGGGTTAATGCCCGCTCCGACCCGGGTCCCGTGATACCGTTCCGTCTATCGCCGCTGCCGATTTCCACTGTGTCATTAATGCCATGTTACAAAATGATTTGGTGGAGGAAAAGAACAGCATTATGTCCAGGACAGCTCACAATTAAGAACACAGAGCAGTAAAGAGAAAGAGCCCTGATGAGTTATAAATATTAAGTAAATTTATGCAATGGGGTGGACATAAATGGAGTGTGATAAATCCATTTTATCTGAGCATGTACGTGTATACATGCAAAATCTTACATTTATACATATAGTTATTACGTCATCCTTGACTAATGTGCATAGTGGACTGCGTCACACATCCCCATCCCTCACCCCCGTTGTTCGGCACTGCTTACTGGTATCTTGCTTTTAGTTTTGTTTTTTCCAGGTTGACCGTCCCTCAGCCCACACCACCTGCCATTTAGTCATACTTCTTCCCATTCTTCCCACTATCATACAGTGATCATTTGTTTCTGTTTAAGTTTTAGTTTTTGATTTTTTACCAAATCTTTTTCAACTGGCTGCTCCAAGCTATGCTCCAGCTGTCACACTCCTCTGCATGCTGCTGCTGTGTCCTCGCCACACCTCTCGATATACAAAACAGACTTTTTTTTTTTTACTGCTTCCTCAAAAACTGATAAGCCCTCACTCTTGCTCTTCCATTCTGGTTTCCCAACCTCACTACAACTGCCACCAGAGCTCCCCCAGCACATAGAAACTGTCAGATATTTTTTCCTTAAACTGCATGCTTGCAAACCCCACAGCTGATGAGCCCTCACTCTAAGTCACACTTCTGCTCTGGTTTCCAGACCTCGCTACAACTGCAACCATAGGCTCCTGTGAAGTCCTTCTCTGCAAACTCTAAATGGTGTCTTGTGCCTTTATGGCCCTCCTCTTCCTGCTTATTTACTGATATTTCCCTATGTCACACATGTTTTAAGCCCCCCCTACCATTTTTCACTCCTGACTTCCAACGCTATAATGCTGTCAGTCTGTTCCAGGTGTCTACTACCCTTTCAGTGAAGTAGTAATTTCTCACATCCATCTTACCCCCACCATAAGCTTCATCACATGCCCCATGGTCCTTTTTCCTAGTTGAAGGAGCCCGCTCCCAGCACCCTGTTCATCCTTGTAAGGTACTTGTGGGTCTCCATCATGTCCCCTCTCTTTCAGGGTTTATATGTTGAGATCCCAGTCTCCTCGCAGGGCTTTTGCCACAGCCCATGTACAATTTTAGTTGCCCTTTATACTGCCTCCACTCAATGGCCTTTCTCAGGTGCAGCCTCCAAACCTGGACACAGTACTCTAAGTTGGATCTCACTAATAAGGGATTACTTGCACCACCACCTCCCTCCCTCCTCCTGCTGAAGATACCCCTCCCTATGCAGCCCCAGCATCCTCCTAGCCGTACCCACTGCTTTGTCACACAGCCCAGCAACTTTAAAGAGACTCACCAAGGTAACTGAGTTGGCCCCTGCACCATACCCATCGGTGCCTTGCTGCCAGAGGACCCCAAGGAAGTTAACTTGTCCCCAAATTTTTCAGCCATTAAAAAGTTCTGTCCCTCGTAAAAATATACAAACCAGGTCCCAAGGACTTCCCAGTTGCTTGCTGCTGCCCAGCTCCGCTCCCACACTCACTAGCAGGATGACGAGATGCCAGTGAGACCGCGGGGGCACTCTTCTTTATCTGAAATGGGCGGCAGCTTTTCTATTGATTTTAAATGATCTAGTGGTCACCTGGCAATGAAACATGGGCATCGATCAAGTAACAAGGCCCTTGTTAGTTGAACGGTGCCCACATTTTATTGTCAGGTAGCCACTATATCGTGTGCTGCCCATTACATATAATGGAGTGCGCCCCCACGCCCTTACTGGCATCTCATCATCCTGCTAGTGAGCATGGGGGTGGAGCTGGTGCAGCAGAAAAAAACAGAAGTCCTTGGGACCCGGTTTGTATATTTTTGAGGGACAGAACTTTTTAATGGCCTATAAATTTAGGGACATATTAACTTCCTCGGGGTCTTCTGGCGGCAAGGCACCGATGGGTATGGTGCAGGGCAGTATCTTGGTGAGTCTCTTTAAGATCCCCCCTGCTTAGTGATCATCAGTACCACCCCCAACCCTATAAAGCAGCTCCTGGTTTCCTATGCCCTAGGTGCACGATTCTGCACTTTGTCACTGAACCCCAACTGCCCCAATCTTGACCACTTTTCGAGTTTCTCCAAGAGGCCTGTACATGCTCTCTGCTCCCTTCTTAGTGCCCACCTTACAAATTTTGGTATTGTCTGCAAAAATACATTCCCTTCTTTGCCAGTTTTTCTGCAATGTCACTTATGAAGACACTGACGAGGATCTGCGCCAGTACTGAGTTGAGCTGCTCACTGTCCCATCACTGTAATAAGTGCCATTAACCATCACCCTCTGACACCTTAACCCCAACCCCCAGCTACTACTCTTGTTTTCCAACCTGCATCTCTGGTTGCCCCCCTTCTGTTCAGCTACCACAACACCATCACTCTGGCATCTGCCGGGATTTGCTCCACCGTAGAATGAATCCAATATGTGGAGCAACTGCCTAGGTAGTCAGGATATGTTTGCATGTTCTTCCATCCCCTAGACATAAGCAGCAAGGGTGCACAAACATGTGTACAGACATGTGTGGCACAGCACCAGTCAATGACTTCCCACCCATGGGCTGATCCCACCTGCACTGCCACTTGTGGTCACTCAGTTGGCAGTACTACAGCTGAGCTGGCTGTCCTCCTTCCCCAGAAGAGAGCCTCTTGTATAACAGTTGATGCTCCTTCTCTCCCCAGAGAGCCCCTGATGCGAGGTCATTCCTGAACTAAGGTCACCTCCGCTGCAGGTCATAGCATTACTGTTAAGCTGAAGGGCACACATGTTAACCAGTTTCTAATTAATTTCACCACTTTGGATCCCTCCTAGGCTGATCAATCTCTTTAGCCTCGCCCAACCCCCCCCCCCAAAAACAGTCAACCACCCTCCTCTGCTAGATCACCCTTCCGCACCAGACTATCCTCCATGCAGCTGGACAACCCTTCTAGCCCCAGCCTTTCACATAATGAGCACTGGAACAGAGCACCACACAGGCTCTGGGCCAGCTGCTTACCCAGCCAGCCACCCTCCCTACATCTGGACCAGCCTCCAACTACATTCTATACAACCTCCATGTAGCTGAAGCACCACCCAAACCTCCACTCTAACAGACCATATATCTGAAGCTATCCCTCCAAGCCCCTGGACCAGCAGTCCCCCACCCAACCACTCAACCTACAGCTAGATCCACCAGAAGCCCCATACCAGCCTCACCATCCAACCACCCACCCTGCAGCTGGACCTCACTTCCAACCTTGAACTAGCCCCACCACCACCACCAGCCACCCTCCCTGCTGCTGGCTCACTCTTTCATGCCCTGAACTAGCCTCCCCCAGCAGACAATCCTCCCTGAAGCTGGACCCCTGTTTCATTCCCACCCACAGACCAGCCCCTCCCCTCTGCAGGTTGAGTAACCTCCCCAGAGCTGGACACCCTTTCCAAAAACTGGACACACCCTATGTCCAGAGCAGCACCTCCCTACACCTAGACCCCCCCCGATCACCCTTCCTAAACCATGGACCCCATACTTCTCAACGTAGTATTAAAAAAAATAAATACGTCACACTAACATATTGCACATTGCATTTGCAGTGTCAGTGGCTCAGCAGGTAGCACACTCGCCTTCAAGGCTGAGAGATCAGAAGGCAGTGGGTTCTATTCCCATACCAGGCACTTGGGTTAATATCTTAATACTGACGCTGTAGTGCAGCATGAGGGGGATGGCTGCACTCCTGAGGCACTGTCTTTCAGATGAGACATTAAACCGAGGTCCCATCTGCTTGTTCTGGTGGTAGTTCAGGTGGATGTTAAAGATCCCATGGCACTTCTCGAAAAAAGCAGAGGAATTTTCTCCGGTGCCTTGGCCAAATTTCCCCCCAATTCACTAAAAATACCACCAACAGCTTAATCTGGTTCAAGGTCAGTTGGCTTTCATCTGTATCCCCTCCCTCCGGTCATGCCTGAAAATAGGCAAGAATCTGTCTAGTGCACTTAGCCGGTCAACAAAAACGAAATAAAATAAACATAAAATATAATTAATGCAGTCTTCAGCAAAAGAAAAAAATACACTGATCCCCAGATTACAAAATGGATTAACACATGCAACTGTTAAATACAAAATTAAATGCAAAAAGCAGTTCCCCACAAACACACTCAAATATCTGCAGTAAATAGTTCTTCCTTTATCTGCAGGTAACTCCAGATTTTTCAAATTAAAAAGTTATAATCTTTCTCTCTAAATAAATATAGTTAAATAGGTTACTAAATGGATACACTCAGAAAATGCATTCTGAATTTGCTCAGTTATACAATCTTCCTGCTGTTCATTCTCCTGCCCCCACCTCCACTACTTTAAAGTAACTAAATCAGCAAAAATTCTACAAATAACAAGTAATCTAGAGGCACAATGCATCCTAGACACTTTGGGGATTGAAAATAAAATGTGTATTTCAAAGTTTAGCCATGAGTTCAGAGAAGAGAAAATGTTTTCAAGACAAAACATTGACTGTGAAACCTGCACAGCATTTCATTTAGGAAAAAAACACCCGAGTGATAATTCCCTTACTGTATTTAACATTTCAGGGAGTTAAAAAGATGTACTTTTTAAACATAAGCTGTTACTGTAACATGTAAATCTTAGCTGTAGGAAACCCCAGTTGTTCACAAATGGAGACCACAGAGTCCTCATGCAGTTTCATCAGGCTGGACACAGACAGGAAGTGAGCTGGTAAATGTAGGTCTCTGTCTGAGTAGACTTATGGAAAATGTAGTTTAGAATAGACTTTAAAGGGACACTGCCAGCTTTTTTTGCACCATATTCTTTCCAGGTAAAAACCCACATTTTATGATTGCTTACCTTCTCTAAAATTCAATGGTGTTGCTGGTTGTTTTATCTGTCTCTTTGCTTAGTAGAACTGAAATGCACGGTAATGTACCCAACCTTGATTGGCTAATTTAAATCCTAAAACTACTCCGCTGACTGTAATCTTCATTTATGATTCAGTTATATTAAAAAAAGTTGTACTTTTAAGAGCATTACAGATCTATTTCTTATCCTCATTTAGCAATAACTTAGTCTTGAACAACTAATCTGCTGAAATACTTCTTAGAATTTAGTATTCTTAGCGGTTGTATTTTTGAATGATTGAAGATTATTAAAAATGACTAAAATTAGTCTTTGAAGGCAAATTAATTAATGCTTTAATACTAAATTTAGTATTTGACTTCAGTGAGGTTTCCCAAGTACAGCCCTTTGGGCTTGCACCCCCCATGACCACTCACTTCTTGAACACCCCCTGCTCAGATGACCACCCAGCTGGACAACCATATCAGCATCCCAATAGACCTCTCCCAAGCCCCAAACCAGCATCTCCCCATCAACTATCACCCTCCCTGTAGCTGGCTGCACCAGGCCATTCTTCCTACCCTCAGACAAGATCCCCCTGCAGGTGGAACCCCCCCAGACCTGCCTCCCCACCTCAGTAGACCACCTTCCCTGCAGCTGAACCAACCTCCCAGCCTCATCAAACAAAGCACCCTCCTTAGAGCTGGACCAGCACCCCCTAGATAATGACTCTTTCTGCACCCAGACTGCCCATCTTGCTCGCATACCAGTTGCCCATCCCACCACTGACCACTCTCCTTGCACATAGAAAACCCTGCCCTGCTAGGTACCTTTTATAATCCCAATGCTTACTAGTCTGACATGCTGCATCCCACACACAACAACCCAACAGCCCCAGCAGCCCAACACACAATGACCTGACCAGGACAGCGCCTGACATACTGTCCAGGCAAGAGGAGGTCGGGATGCTGTGCGGCTGTTGAGTGGATTTCCACAAACACATGAAGCGCCCGATCCCGACCTCCGCCACCCATCCCAGGACCTGAGCCACTACTGGACAGCACAGACGATGTGAAAACACCAACCACCATGTGGTGCACCCTCCGAGGACACACTGACCTGATCACAGACCTCTGGTAAGGATGACTGTCTCACCATCCATGGGACAGGGATGAAACAAATAGCCGTGCATGCCCCAGTGTGTTGATAAGCCATCCCAGGCAGCATGGCGGACTGTCCGTGCATCCCTGCATGCATGGTGATGTCAGCTGACAGCCAGCCAGCTGGGCATGCATGAATTGGAGTACCCTGCCTGTTGGTCGGTGCATGCATGACACTGCAGGCACATAGCAGAGCAGCACAGTGAGAGCATGGATAGCTGCACCAAGAAATGGTCCACAGCAACACCACATGTGGATGCCAGGACACAGAGCAGCATGCCATTGCACCAACCATCCAATGTGTGCATGTGGCCGCATCATACTAGCCCACTATGGGCTTGCAGTAACCACATAGAAAAAAGTCTGGAGGTGTTTGGGGGGCTTGCCACAGGAGCCCATTGTGGCATGAAGGCTGCCAGGTGTGTTGTGGGGGGTTCCACAAGGGCCCATTGCTGGAATGCTGTTACCACACAGTTGCACAGCTGGAAGGATTGGGGGGCACTCACACAGCTTTAGGCCTGTGCAATGTGTGGTACACATGAACAGCTGAAAGGATTTTGGGGGGGACTCGCACAGAGTCAGGCTTGTGCAACATGCGACACACAGTGCAGACGTGGCAGTGTTCAGTGGGCTGCTTGGCGATACCCAGCAGTGTTGTGATGAGACATCGCTACCAGGCTGGGGTGCATGTGAAATGTGGGGGTGAAATTTTATTCAACAGTAGGGGGCCACAGTGGCAACCTGGTGGCTGTGCATGATGTGTACTGTGAGTGTACAACTGTCAGGTGCCATGTCACCATGGAAACCCTACAGGGTGGTGTTGTGTGCCATGCCACAGAGGAACTTCAGCAGCTTGCCCTTGTCCTTGGATGCCAGTACCATCCTTATCCACTCCTCTTAGCTCTTCTTGGGTGGTGTCCATGGCAGTCCACAACAGATGCCTTCCCTGGTGACATAGGTCCATTGCTGTTCCCTGTGGAGCTCTGCTAGCATTGTCGGACCCTACATGCACCTTCCTGAGCAGGGCATGGAGATGGCAGTGCCAGGTCTCGACATTGCTTTGGGTCCATGGTATACCTCGCTCGTTGAGATCCGCAACCAACCACAGCTGAGGTGGGAACATGGGGGTCATATCTCATGGGCACCTTGGCCACCCTACTGTACAGCCATGTCCTGCCCAGCACATGTCTGCTCGAAACAATCGAGGAGTGTGGTGGCATTGGGCAGAATGGTTGGCTTCAGGAGGCTGAATGCTGCTGGAATGTCCTGTGCCAGGAGATGGGCGAGGGCCACGAGTTCGTGGATCTTCAGGCTGAAGTCTGGGTCACTTCCATATTGTGGTGCAAGGTCAAAGCTCTGGACCTTCCGCCACACAATCTGCCCAAAGTGGAACAGGCAACCCTTGTTTATGGCTTGCGGAAGTTCCATCTTACAGGCATTGATCGCAGCCTGCTCAAAGTCAGTGATGATCGTAGGTGGTTTGAGGGTGCAGGACTGTATACTGGCATATTTATTCAGCTCCTGGAACAAGGTGCAGTAACATTGCAAGCTCCTTTGTCGTCATCAGTGTATACACCAATGACATGATGAGGTTGTTAGGGCCCGTCCCCATGGGTGCATGGATGGTGTACAATGAGTGAACAGGTGTGGCACAGTCTTGAACATACCATCCATCACCCAGAACGGTGCCTGTGCCAAGTCCCTGATGTTGTCCTTTGTGGTGAGTAGAAGGATCTGGTGGGTGGTGCTGCTGGTGATCCTGCTGTACCATTGCCATCCAGTCACCGTCTGTAGCTGCTTGGGGATAGTGAGTTCAGCCAGTGTCACTGGTTCTGGTGAGAGGTCCCTGCGGCAGGTCCTGTTCACAATCTGCAGCCAGGGCCCTCTTGCTTGGCAACTGTTGCCGCAGCTCAGTGGTCATCGCAGTTGCCTCACTCTGCAGTAGCTATGCGGGGCTAGCCATGGTGCTGTGTGCCTTCTACTTGATGCCAGCCAGTGCCTGTGCTGGTAGAGCATCTGTCACCTCCAGAGCATGATTGTGCTCATTCTTTTTCTTTAGGTGGTGCTGGCCATCCTGGAGCAGTGTGATGGCCAGGCCGAGGCAGGACTTGGACTTATGGTGCTGGCAGCACTGTTACACTGTCTCAGGCCAGCCCGGTGGTGCTGAGGGTTGAGGCACTGGATGCCACACCTTGAGCCATGCCAGTGACCCGGGTTCAAGATTGAGCCCTGGCCGTCGGGGGTCGGCAGGGGAAGACTGGGATTGAACATCCATAGACTGCTCTCCCAGTCCTGGGATGGGCTGGGGAATTTCACTGTGTTGTAGCAGCCCATGGGGATGCCCAGGGCACTACTAGTGTCGGTGACACTAGATGGGGAGCATGACAGATGTCGGCACGTTGCGCCTGGATGTCATTGCACGTTCGTGCTACTGGGGCCAATCAAAGGAAAATGGCTGGGCACGACCTTGCAGCTGGATGGCTGTGTTCCGAGCCACCTGGAGGACTTTGGTGGAGTCCTGTTGAGGAGGGACCAGGGCTGTCCTGGCTGGTAGAAGCAGAGGGTGAGCCCTCCAGCAGGATGACATAATGGCCGTCCCTGATCCTCCTGGGTGCAGTTTGAGCTACCCAGCTCTCCAGGTGGGTGGAGCTGGCAGCTGGATGCCCCAAGCCGGAGTAATGTAGTGATAGTATAATATGTTGATTATTGTCACTCCATTTTGTATGCTATTTCATGTAATGTATACTCCATTTTGTATTGTGTGACTCCATTTTACATGCTGCTTCATTTAATTGGTGTTTTGCTCTTTAGATAGCCTCATTATTATGTTTTGCTTCAGACAGTGTATTTTGCTGACTTGAAGGTCGCATATTATCAGGCAACCTGTTTTTGTAGTTTTGTTTAAACTTCTGCTTAGCTCATAGTGTTCTAGGCACCCGGCCAGTGTTTGGAGCACAGTGACCTAGCAGGTGTAGGGAATTCTGAGCAGTCCTTATCGTGTAAATTTGCGCATCCTGGGAGCCCGGCCAGCTTCTAAAATGTAAAAAAACAACACTATGAGGGCTGCACGGTTATTTTTAGCATAAAATAAAATATAAATGTAGCTTTCTCAATGCCTAGTTAGAAGCCTCTCCTGCAGGGTGGACGCATCGCTGTGGGGCCAGTTCCCGGTTCGAGAGACTCCTAGCCAGGCTGACAAGGGGGCTTCCCAGCCATTAAAAGAGGGCTTGGATAATGCTTTATTAAATCGGTAATGTATAACCTTTTGTATTATATTTTATTATAATAAAGCTTTGGCTTGCTGTACTTATTGTATTGTTACTGTGTATATGTAAGTATAAATGGCAAATAGCTGCTTGGTTTGAGTTGGCAAACAAGTGTGTGCCTAACAGATGAAAAATATGATATGATAAAAAACAGTTCACTGTCTCATTGCATGTCCATTTATGGACCAGGAGGTAGCCATTCACATTCAGCTTGACTTTCCTTCCTGGATGGTACCACCTCACAGATTGTCCCTGTTGTTGGGGTTGCAGTTGAGCACCCTGGCCCCTCCATGGCTTCCACGCTGTACTCCATTGTGCCAGAGGACTGTGCAACACTGACCGGCTTTGGTTCCAGCTCAGGCATGCGGGTGTGATTGCACTACGTTTGCATATCACACTCCATGGGCCACACCTGTGGCAGCTGCTACTTGTCTGTGGGTGGTTTGTACCAGTACTGTAGTGCCAGTGTCTGCCCACAGTCCCAGTGCTTCATGGCTGTGCTGTGCACCATGTTCACATTCAAGTTCTGTGTCCACAGTGTCCTGGCCCCCATCAGCTACTGTGCTGCAGCGGGGCTATGCTCCATGGTACACTTCCCTGCTGTCCAGCATGCAGGGGTCCCTGTGTGTTGTGCACTCTACCTACAGGTCAGTGTCCAACTACCTGAGCTGGCCTTTGCACCCCCCAGCATTGGCATCCTGGCATCTGTAGTTCCCATGCATGCCGTCATGAGTACACGTCCATCCGCTGCCCCCATGCATCACTTTCTGATGCCTGCCTGTTCTCCATGTTCTCTTCAGCTGTAGTTCCCTGACCTGTGACTTCTCCGGTAAATGACCTATTGTAGACCTCACTGTGCTCTTTCCTATGGGGCTTGCATTTTCTGCACCTGTGCCGGTTTGTTTGTCAGAGTTCCAGTTCACCTGCTTTGTTTACTAACCACTCTCCTGCATCTGAAATGGGCCCTGCCCAGCCAACCACTCTACCTGCAGCTGAACCACCTTTCGGCCCTGGAGAAACCTTTCCCAAGGAAAGCATTGTCCATGGACCATTCCACAGTTACAAGGAGGGGAAGAGGCCCCAGCTGAGTAGGAAGCAACTACTGGTGGGGAATTAATTAGGGGAATAGACTTGCGAGCAAGGTGGGGTAAAGGAGAGAGAGTGAAATACCTGAGAGGTACTTTGGCTTAGAGGATGAGAGCAGATACAGTGGATCATTAGGGCAGCAGGAGATGAGAGGGAGCTAGATGTCATTGTCCACCTGGGGACAAATGACCTAGCAAGGGACGGGGTAGGGGTAGTGCAGGGAAATTTCAGGGATGGGGAGGGTCCTCAAGCATGCATGGTGGCTTTTGCCAAAAGGTTGCCTATATACATCTGGGGAGAAGATAGTACTCTCCACACCGGCTTTCAGCAGTTGGTTAAAGGCATGGTGCGGGTGGGGCTCAGTACTAGGAGTGGGCCACTTCAATTTCTTCATAAGTGAAATTGCAGAAGAACTGAATGGGAAGGTATGTCTTTTTGCAGATGCCACCAAAACCTGTCATAGGGTGGACACTCAGGAGGGTGTGGAGAAAGGGTTCACCCATGCTGGTGTGACAGCCATGTTGCTGATGCTGATTACAGCACAGGCCACATTACAGCACCTGGCAAAACGTATCCTGGGAGTTACACCACCAAAGCACCCTCCTGGGAAACCGTCTCCATTGGGCCCCCTCCCCTAATTATCCCACAGGTCCAGGTTCTTAATTTACCTGTTCTCCAGTCCTACCCCATCCTATAATCACCCCGCAGCTATACAGTAGATTGTTACTATCCCTGATGTCCAGTGGTTCCCATTTATTTATTTATTCATTCATTTGTTTACCGAGTAGGTGCACTGGTCCGAGAACCATTTTCAGGCATGACCTGGGCCATTGAGGATGGCACAGGAATACAAGCAAGTACAAAGGAGGCTGGGACAAGGCATACAATAGACAGTAATAAAAATATACAGGATATTTATATGAAGATATATATAAACTTGCAGCACAATGGATGAATAACATGTATGACAATAGCAGGTACAGTAGTAGCCAAGTTGTAATACAAATTAGGCATGATCTGAGATGAGTAAAAGGAAAAAGTGCATCATGGCAGTGTAGGTATGGACCAAGAAGGAAAAGGAGGGAAGGGAAGTAGAGACATGATAATAAGTTGGGAGGGCAGGAGCAAGGAGTGGAGGACAGAAGGTGAGATCCAAGGAGAGAGTGGAAGAGTCCTTGAAAGTCAGAGGTGCTAAGTAAGTGGGCAGGTTGTTCCAAAGGAAAGGGGATGCTGATGAGAATGCACATTTACCCATATAGGTGGAGACTAGGGGGCACTCAAGCATGGGGCCAGCAGTGAGGCAGAGCTCTCGAACAAACACTTTTGGCCAAAGAAGGTGGGATTGCGGAGAGGTAGCTCAGTTTTGGATGGCCTTATTGACAGTGCTGGCCAGGAGATAGGTCCGTTGGGCTGATGGGGAAGCCAGCCCAGGGCCTGATAGAGTGAGCAGTGGTGTGTTGTAGGTGAAAGCCCTTGCCCCTGTATATCAAAGTCCCCACCATGACCCAGTGAGTTCTTACAGCAAATACTACCCCCTGGTCCCCAGGCTTACTATATATTTGACACCTTCCACATTTGGCACAGACTATCCTCTCAGTTCCTTGATCGGCCACCAAATGAATGATAGTTCACAATCATGTGCTAACTGTACACAGCTGTTTACACAGTAGGCACATGAGTGCAAAACTGTCATTCTGTCCTCAGTTGGTCACAAAGGTTAGCAGAGTGTCTCTGCCAATTGCCACTGTGGGGAGAGTGCGTAAACATATGGTGGGGGCCATGAATGGTGGGAGCAGTGGGACTGGGTGGCCAGGTAGGTATTGGCAGTTTCTGATGTATGGAATGGACAGCAACACTGAACACCAGGGAAGTGTGATATTACTGATGGTGGGAGCTCAAAGGGGTAGGGGTAGGGAGGCAGAGGTGACAATACCTGGTTTAGGAGGCAACATCTTTTAGAGCCATTCACCAACTGGTCAGAGACTCACTAATTATGCTATTCAAGATATCATTTTGTGATCCTACCCTGTTTTTGGGGTGCAAAGTGTTGTTTGAGAGTCACTTACCCATTTAGTGATCGCAAATGCTCTTTGAATGTTCTGGTCTATGTGAACAGTAACAGTCCATTACCAGTAAGATAAAGACAAGTGAACAAATAAAAATATGGAATTGAGAGCTGTTCTCCATGAGGTTGATAAATTACATTATCTTAACAATGCGTTAGAGTACAGAGTATAATGAGATTAATACTGGTACCACTGTGCTACCACATGAGTCTAGGGTTGCTGTGAAGTACCAAATACTGAAATGTCAAAATAACACAGTACCATTGTGCTACCAGTGTACCAGTATTTGTGGGAGCCAACAAAAATCTCAAAATTTCGTGATACCATTGTATTACCAGTGTATGTGTGAGAGACAGAGAAAATGGTAAAAATGCCATGGGATACCATTCTGCCAGTGCACTACCAATGCAGGGAAAATCTATATCACCTACCACTGTGATACCAGAGTACCACTGGTAGTACCATTGTGGATTTTCAGCTGACCACATTATTGCCATTGCTATACCACTGTAATGCCATTGTGACAAATTCAGTAAGGGTAACCAGATTGCTGAGACAATGCAGTGCTAAAGAAGTGTGATAAAATTATAAAGTGTTGCCAGTACTGCTGCAGTGTGCAGAAAAATTAGTGACGGAAATACAGTGTTAAAGAAGTGTGCATGAAAATCTAATTATTTACAGTGCTCTTACAGTCTGCATCAAAAAATAAGAAAGATTGAGCAGTACTACTGCAGTGTGCAGCAAAATTAGTGAAGGAAATACAGCGCTAAAGAGCGTGCATGAAAATCTAATTATTTGCAGTGCTTTACAGTCTGCATCAAAAAATAAGAAAGATTGAGCAGTGGTACAACAGTGTAGCATAAAGTCAATGCAGTGTGTTAACAGTGCACTGATAAAAAGCAGTGTTTTGTCAGTCTGGACTGAAATAACACTGAAATAAGACTCAAGATGGAAGTGTGCACTCCACTTCCCTCTGGGGTGGCTCCCCAGCCATCTATAAATATAAATTAATTGCAAAAAAAATTGCTAATGCACTAGTTAAGGTTAAACTGACAAAGCAGGGAAATTTGGTGTTAGGGTTGCCAACCCTAACACCCCACCCTCACTCTGCAGGCAGCAACAGGAAAAACCATTACACTTTGACCTCTTCTGCATCTTCACAAATCAGGTGTGGTGTGTGCCTTGGGGTTGTCATCCCTAATGCTCACCCCATTCTAATGTACTTTACACATCTCAGCTTATTTACTGATGGACTGTGGTGAGCGTTAGTGTTGACAATGCCAAGGCACATGCCACCTGATTTCTGAAGTCGCAGGAGGTCATAGGCAATGTTTTCATTGCTACACTGAATAGGTGGGGTGTTAGAGTTGGCAACCCTAACCCACATTTACTTTGTTGGTTTAACCCTTAACTAGAGTATTAAGAAAGTTTTACAATGACTTTCCTTACTTTTGAAATAGTATAATTGTATCCTCATTTGCCTGTGGGATCTGGTCTAACTACAGACTTCCTCAACAGAAGCAACACCCCCCAAACAGTGCAGTGGCTCATGATGCAGCAGTTTCCTGTCCTCCTACTGCGTCATGAGTGGCTAGACTGTATTGCAGATGTTCTGTAGTCCAGGAAAGGTGCAGTGGGAGTGGATCAAGAACTGTAAATAAACATGTATTTGTGTGTGTGTGTGTGTGTGTGTGTGTGTGTGTGTGTGCAGTATATTTCTCATTTTTAAAAGAAATAAATGGACATAGACTGTCAGCTGTATCAGCAATCTCTACAGAATTTGACCAGTCATAACACATGCTCTTTAAACAGATATATTTTGAGGCCTAAGGGCATTGGCAGTGTCCCTTTAAGCTACCCTCAAATCTCAATTGTATCCTCCTCTCCTCAGCAGCTATTATTCTTTCTTTCCAAAGACATTCCATGACATGAGTTACATCATTCCATGCTATCTATCCGAATGGCCTGGGATGATATAATTAAGCAATAAGGCATGACAGGATGTGGTATATCATGGGATATTGTCACGCCTTTTTTTTTTTTTTTTTTAATTTTAACTTTTGTTGACGGGTAAGTGCACTAGACAAATCCTGCCTATTTTCAGGCACACGACAGAGGGAGAATACAGATGAATGCCAACTGACCTTAAACCAGATTAAGCTGTTGGTGGTATTTTTAGCGAATGAGGGAAATTTGGCCAGGACACCGGGGAAATTCCCCTACTCTTTTCGATAAGTGCCATGGGATCTTTAACATCCACCTGAACTACCACCAATCCAGGCAGATGGGACCTCGGTTTAACGTCTCATCTGAAAGACGGCACCTCAGAAATGCAGCACCCCTCTCATGCTGCATTACACGCCTTGGAAGGTTGGGCAAGAGGCCGCAGGCCGTGTACGTCCAACCACCCGAGAAGTGACGCTATCCCATGGTATACCACAGCCTGGAGTGACTTATTGCTATTATGAACTGAGTTTCAAGTTTTATAAATAAAAAAATTAAAAGAAACAGGTTTTAAAGCGTTTTATGAATGAGTTTTTGGGTGGTGTAGGAGTATATTTTGAAAAATAGTTCTCGGACAGTAGAGAGCAAGGAGGCTGGTACGCCGAACTTTTTGAAGCCGTGATGATGTAGCCCGATATCATCACCACTTCATAGAGCTCTCGGCCAATCATATTCCTCTATTTACGATCCTCAGTTCATAATTGATGTTATAAAACAATCCATAAAACAGAATGCAATTCCTGTAATCCAACTAACTGAGATCATGTGGGTATTGATTAATGCCTTGAAACCCATTCCTAACATGCAAAACTTAGCATGAGCTGCACATAGAAACACATGAAATCACTCCGACTGACATATTTGACATTCCCTACTTTGACAGCTTGACAGGTCATTTTTGGCACCATTTTCAAAATACATTTTAGCGAGAGTCCACTAGAAATAAAACTAAAATGTGTGAGAAAATGTTCTTTCTGGGAGTGGGCAGGACAGTAGTGAGGTGGGTGGGTGGGTAATTGGCTGGGCGGCAGGACACAGAGGGTTGTAGTAAATGGCTGTCACTCCACAGAGGAAGAGTGACAAGTGGGGTACCACAGGGATCAGTGCTTGGACTTGTCTATTCAACGTCTTCATCAGTGACATTGTGTAGGACCTAGAAGGCAGAATGTCCCTGTTTGCTGATGACACAAAGCTCTGTAACAGAGTGGACATGCCAGAGGGTGTAGGCAGAATGAGAAGGACCTTCAGAAGCTTGGAAGAATGGTCAAGGGTTTGGCAGTTGAAATTCAATGCAAAGAAGTGCAAGATATGGGGCACTAAAACTCTGGAACAACATATAAATTGGGGGATGAGGATATAGCATGCTCCAAGCAGGAAAGAGACCTTGAGGTTATTATCTCTGATGACCTCAAGGTAGGGAAACGGTGCAACAAGGCAGCAGGTAAAACAAATAGGATGCTGGAATGCATAGGCAGGGGCATCACCAGAAGGGGAAAATGGAGGTCATAATTCCACTATACAAGACACTAGCAAGGCCCCACCTGGAGTACAGTGTACAGTTCTGGAGACCTTAGCTACATAAGGATATAGACAGTGTAGAGAAGGTTCAGAGGTGGGCAGCTAAGATGGTACAGGGATTGCATCACAAGTCCCATGAGGACAGGCTGAAGGACTTAAATATGTACTCCCTGGAGGAGAGGGAATATGATAGAGACATACAAGTGCCTTATATGGAGGAACAAGGTACAGGAATACATTATTTTTCAGCAAAAAAGATGTTCCAGGACTAGAGGGCATGGGATGAAGTTGGAGGGAGGGTGATTCAGAGGAAATGTGAGGAAGAGTTTCTTCACAGAAAGGGTGGCGGACAAGTGGAACACCCTGCCAGAGAAGTGGTGGAGCTGAAATAATCACGGGATCTAAGATTGTAGGGGATAGACATAAGGGCATTCTGGAGGTCATGGGCAAGGGGCAACAGACTTCTAGAAAAACATAAAGGGAACTTACAAGTTCAAATGGACAGACTTGGTGGTCCATAGGCCCTTATCCGACGACAGTGTCTATGTATCTCTGTATCTATGTCATACTTTTAAATAAGGTTGTTAAAGCAGCTCCTTGCAGTTTAAAAGAATCTATGGTTGATGCCTCGAGCTGCAGCTAGTTCATACTTCAAAGTCCATAGAACCATCTCTGTTGTACTTGTAATGCAGTTGATTCATAGTTAACACTACCATACAATTCATAAAAACATATTCTTTCTGTGTCTTACTTTTAAATAAGGTTATGATATATGGCAGAACATAACTATTAACTATACTCGATTGATTCACATCATTGTTGTACTGTTGATGTGATGTCATGATGTACCATTGTGAGTACATCATATTGAAGATACGACAACATGGCAGCGTTTGCGCATAGCGTTCCTCCGGTCTTCCTGAACCAGCCAAGGCAGTGAGCTGGACCTGGAAAAGAGCAGCTGTGATTAAAAAAAAAAAAAAAAAAAAAAAGTAAAGTAAGGATTCTGCCACTTTATTTCAAATATAATGGATTTGGTTTTTTATGTTTTATGGACCATACTCTATAAAGTTAATATACGGTCCACTATTGTCAACTAAATCGTATGTTGCCATCTGAAGTAGCCATGTCAACCAAAACCTCTTGAGCTTTGCTCTCAAAGTTTAAACAGTTGCCATGTCAACCTCTTGATGGCTACACACACCTTTTACTGATAGTTGACCATACATTATCCTCTTTGTAAAAGCAGCTTTTTGTAGTTTAACAGAATCTACTGTTGATGCCTCAAACTGCAGCTAGTTCATACTTCAAAGTTCGTAGAACTGTAGAATTTAGAAAACAGATATGTCTGTTTTTACTTTTAAATGCAGTTTGGCAAACTACTGACATTCAAATACTTACCATTCGATCCAGCACATCATTGCAGTTTTGCATTATTTGCTGGACATAATTAATGGCTCATGCTAGCCATGGAGTTCAGAAAAAAAATGCTTCTGTGTTTTGAATGATGCATGATGTCATGACTCAATCAAAGTCAGAAATACATGTTTTATTGGTAAAATATTCATTTAATTCCAATGAAAAGTACATATTTCAAACAAAAAAAACACAATTACTCATAAAAAAAAGAATATGTCAATGTTTTACTTTGGAACTTGTTTATGCAATGAAAGAATAAAATCATTAATCTAAATAGTTTCTAAATATTTTTATAGGTAAAAACAATTAAATTTATAATTAATGACCCACTCCAGGGCGTGGGTATTGGGCATTAATGCACTTCCCAGGTGTTGGAGGGCACTCAGCCTTTGGCCTTGTGCCTCACAATACACCTGGGGCTTGCATTAATGCCCAACATATTCATTCCCTGTTGTGGGTTATAGCTACTCACCGAAGTGTTCAGTCTGTATGAAACAGGAAGAGCAGTAGTTGCAGAGGATAGAGGAATTTAAGGTAGTTATAAAAGGCAACAAAACAGATTGACAATTTAACCAAAAAGGTGGAACCATATCAAAATACAGGCTATACAATGAAATGAAGAAATGAGGGCATGTAAAAACTTGTTTTGATCACCATTACTTGGGCTGCCTATCATCTTTACCTGGATTTCAAGGCTAGGTTGGTAAAACATATGTAAATGGTTATATGAAACACTATCGTAAACTCTTTGCTTATGTTTTATTTTTCTATTTATATTAATTTTATGGCAACCCATTCAATTACACTTTATTTCTATTAGAGGAAGGAAAGAGTAGCCAGCATGCCTCTATGACTAGAAAGACACGATCCTATAGAAAAGCCTCAGTAATAATTGTTTTAAATTTAGATATTTACCCAATGCTCACTTATGTCTGTTAATTTAATCTGAGGCCCTGTTCACACTACAGCACAGTAACTTAAAATATTTTAAAAATGTGGATTAATTACTGTGCTGTAGCATCCACACTACCGCAAGCATGTTGTAAACCATTTTTAAAAACAGTTTACAGTGTCTGCACTACTGCCTCCAGATCAAGTTAAACATACAACTGGTTCCATGTGCAGACATCATGCTGCATGGAGGAGAACCATGCCCGACCCATCCGCACTACCAGTAAAACCAAACTAACTCCTGCAACATTTTAGAAACTGTGTTTAAGTCTAGGTCTTATCAGGGTTTAAGCATGGTTTTTAGAAACGGACTACAAGGTGTGTTAGGTGCAGATGTGAACCATGCTACAGCGCTTTAAAATGGATTAAGCTCTTTAAACCATTTTAAAAACCCTAGTCTGAACAAGGCCTATCATTACTTTATTCATTCATGTCTTCTTGCCTGACATTGCATTATACGATTAGTGTCCTCTCCTCCTCATTATACTTGCTGAACAAATACAAATATCGATCTAAAGGATGTTGCCTATGAACAGTAAGAGAACTGGTATGTGCACATATTTCAATAGTAATACTAAACACATGTTGCATTACGTACTGTGGACAATTTTCATCAAGCCATATGGAATCAGTTTTTCCCCACAATGTTTAGGTAGCTGCCGATCTTGAATATTAATTATCACTTCTCATGAAGGGTGGGGTGAGTGGAATTGTTTAACCAGGAAAGGCAGACTAAGCCAAATCTTGTTTCCAGGTGTGACCTAGGAGCACAAGGAAGTTAAGTAACTTTCTCAGGGTCACATAGTATGCAAGTGGGGCTTTGAGTTCAAACCCAGGCCTCCAGGTTTTCAACTCAGTGCCCTAAACCATAACGCTATACTGTCCCAAAGGGGCTTGCAGCAGTCAAACTCATTGGGGCACATAAAAAATCATCTCGCATATATTCACACTAAATTCACCAGCACTGCCTTTTTTAACAAAATACAACCTTCAATCAGAGAACAGGTCATAGTCCTCGATGATAAAATGTGCACTGCAAAAAACAGTGCTGAGACCAGGTGAAATTGACTTTTTTTTTTTTGTTTGTTTTTTGTTTTACAAATGAGACCCCTTAATTTTTTTAATATTTCATTCTGTGGGGAAAAAATGGCAGCCACATTACTGTACTATACTATACTATACTATACTATCCTACTGTGTACTATACATCTCTTTGGCATTATATACAAAAGTCTTACTGTTCTATTGAGGTCGATAGTATCAGGAGCTACAAGAGCAACCGGACTGGATTTGTATTCCATTTTATAATCCCTTTTAAGTTATTTAAAGTTCTCTAAATTGTTTAGATTTTATTTATTTGGTGTTTTATGTAAATGCTTGGTACTGTAGCGCCAGTACTGTTAAATCTATTGCTGCTGCCAAACAGCAATAATTCAGTTAATCCAGCTAAGTTACTGCCCTGCTGGTTTGCTTGACTGCTAACTGCTAAAACATTGTGTGATACGTTTACAGAGTTAACTGGTTGCAAACCACAGCTTACAGTGGTGGATCTTAAAAGCTGTTCCCGACTGTCGTTTGTTACAGAACCCCCTCACAGACTTAGACTTTGTGTTTTGCGTAACAGTAAAGTAGAGGGATAGTCTGTGAAGAGATGGGGTATCAGTGGTAACAGCTGTGGTAATGGCAACAGGCAGTTTCTGGATGAGAGTTATGGGGTTGCCTCTGAGTGGAAAGTGGCAGTAACGGGGTAAGCAAGGGAGCACTCTCAATGCAAACAAATTTAACATAGCAGATTCACTAATTATTCTCCAATAAAAGTATGTAGCCCTAATAATTACATTTCAAACAAAATTATTTAGTACAAGATTGTACCTTGTTTCGGCAAAACTTTGATCAACAGCTGACAGAAGCCAACAGCAATATCAGTTTGGAGCGCAACTTCGGGCAGGGAAAGGAGAAGCAATTGACAGGCTACCTCCACCATGTCACTCCCATTTACTTGACTATGAATAACATCATACATATTCAATGGGTGTGATTCACTATGAGGCATAGGCTGGATGCGCCACACTCTAAGCTGGAATGCCATGCAGCGGGGTCCTGTGGACCTTGCAGCATTCACTACAGGAGCACAACCCTGTGTGCACACTGTACTCCACCCTATCCCACAGCCACATGCGGCAGCAGTCTGGGGACATACCACACTCTGCTCCATTCACATAGGTGCAGAGCGGTGGGGAGTGCCTGGACTGGGGTACGTTAGTTAAACCCAGCTGTACATGGGGATGCACTCCTCACCTCACCAGCCAACTGGACTTCAGCTGGGTCAAATGGCTGTTGGACACCTGCATTTCAATGGGCCACCTGAGTGTGCTGGGGTGGTGCATTGCCACTGGGACCAGGCCAGGGCTCGGGGGTGGTAGTGGTGGTGTACTCAGCATATGGGTCAGGGGCAGGCGCAGCGGATACCTGTGTAGCATTCACCTCCCAGACCCACTTCATGGAGCAGGGGATCCACTGTGGTACCCAGGATGGGCATCTGATTTGATGGCTGCCTGGGTCCAGTGCAGCAATTATGTCTGCCCTTCATGCGTCTGCATGCTGGGGGGTGTGGGACCTTGGACAGGTGGCTAGTGGTTGTGAATAAGCCAGTGAGTACCTGTCCATAGGTGTGAAGTGGCGCTATCAATCTACACAGTTCCCCGATGTGGGAACCGCTCCATAGTGAATCGCAAACAATGTGAGACACTGTGAAATATCTGTGATGCATATAATTATTTATTTAGTTTTTGTTGACCGGGTAAGTGCATGAGACAGATTCTGCCTATTTTCAGGCACAACCCGGGGGAGGGGGATACAGATGAATGCCAACTGACCTTGAACCAGATTAAGCTGTTGGTGGTATTTTTAATGAAACACTGTTATAAACGCTTTGCATATGTTTTAATTTGTTTCTATTTATATTAATTTTATGGCAACCCTTGCAATGACACTTCATTTCTATTAGAGGAAGGAAAGGGTAGTCAGCATACCTCTGTGACAAGAAAGACAAGGTCCTATAGAAAAGCCTCAGTAATAATTGTTTTAAATTCAAATATTTATCAAATGTTCACTTATGTCTGTTTATTTAATCTTTCATGCATGTCTTCATGCCTGAAGTTGCATTATACGGTCAGCATCCTCTCCTCTTCCCTGTCCTTGCTGAACAAATACAAATAAAGTAAAATGCTGACATTTTTCTTCAAAATTTATTGGGGTCACCGGCCCGGTGGCACTGGAGGTTGAGGTGCTGGACGCCACACCTCGCACCATGCTGGTGACCTGGGTTTGGGAATGATCCCTGGGCTACCAGCGGTCGGCAGGGATGAAAGAGGATTGAGTGTCCGGAGGACTGCTGTCCTCTCTTGGGGAGGGAGGGATCATCATCCTGCCTGCTTATTGCCCTCTGGTGGGGGCTGGAGGGTTATACAGATTGGGACGCACATAGCAGGTGGCTGTTACGATTGTGCCATAGGTCAGAGGGGAGGGGTGACGGGGAGAAAAATAGAAATAATTGGAGTTGCCAGGCTCCATGATGGCCCTGCAGCACCCACACTGGCACCCCAGAGTCTAGATGTTGGTCTCGGGGGTCAATGTTCTTTGCCCTGGCCCTGCCATGGGGGGCAATCCTTGGAGGACTTTCCAGTAGGGTCCTGTGCAGGAGGAGTCTCTCTGAGGAGGGAGCTACAGCTGCCTGCCAGCTCCACTGGGGATAAAACCTTTATAAAAAAAAAATGGTTGGGATCATTTGCCAAATAGTACTGTCTCTGTTTTCAGAGGTCTGTTAATGCATGTATTACTAGATTTACTTCAGGTTATTTTCTGCAATTCCATTTTGTCATACAACACAGGGACGACTTTACCATTCATATCAGGGTGTTAAACATTTTAATAGCTTACCATTATCTTAGGTTCAGTGTCTGACATTGACGTTATTTAAAACAATTTAAAGCGTTACCTATTAAATAGAAATGTATGTAAATGCTTTTAACTCCTTGTTCTTTGTCATTGTATATGTGTAATTTATGATCATTTTGTTTGTCACTGGACGCTTGTGAAAATGGGAGTTTTGCTCATGTGGCTTTCCAGCATAAAAATAAATGAAATGAAAATGAAATTAAATATTGTTCTAAAGGACGTTACATATGAACAGTGAGAGAACTGGTATGTGCACAGATTTCAATAGTAATATTAAACATACTGTATTGTATGTTGCATTGTATACTATGGACAATTTTATCAAGCCATATGGAATCAATCAATGTTAAACGTGCACTGCAAGTGCCAAGACCAGATTCTCGAAGTACTCAGCTTGGCAGTTATTCTTTTATATTGCCTTGTGTACACCGTAAGCAACATCTTGCGGTAGTAGCACATTCAGAGGTGTGTCAGTGTTGTGGCAAATGCAGGGAACACTTTAGTGGGAGGTCCCTCAGCCACCAATTAGGGAGCATGCTGGCGATGACAGCAGTTTCAGAAAAAGCCACGGAGGTGAAAGAAATCTGCCACTCAATGAAGTGCAGTTTCCTCATTAGGCGTCGGATGACAAAGCTCCATTATGTGCCTTTCCTGGTGAAGATTCCAATAAACATGGTGGCTCCTGCTGCCTGCCACACAATCCCCATAAAGCTGACATCAGGGATGCCCAATCCCTATGTTGGCACTCCCCAGTTCAATTTGTTTTCCTATGGGGGCCCCAATCCTTCGGCATCATGTCCCCACACACACACACTTTCTTTGCCGATGGGGCTGCCCAATCCCATCAGCATCATGCCCCCCAAACTCATGGCACTGAGGCCCACCCCAGTGTACCTGAAATCATTGTTTTTACCTTTAAATAAGAAAAAGTCCCCGTAGTCGGTTTATTTACCTGTGGAAAAAAGGGTCCCTTGTCATCCTGCCACACACCCTCCCCAACCTGCACCCACCCTCTGTGCACTCTACCTCCCTGCACCCCGCCTTACCCCATACTTCCCTCCGGAAGGCCAGCGCTGCGATCTTCTGTGGAGTGGGAGCACTCTTTAAAAGCTGACCAGGAACTGAACAACATTCTGTAAGCTTTATAATGGCAGGCAATAGGGGGTCAACTTAGGTGGATATTTCAGCCATTTGGGGGAATTTTGGTACCAGATTTTCAACATGAGGTTCTTGGGACCCCACCTCATGAACCCATGCATGTCATCTCGTTACTCAGCCCCAAAGGTGATTTCACAGTCACTCTGCAGGAATCACCTTCGGACCGATTAATGAAACCATGAGGTGGGGTCTCAAAAGCCCATGTTGCAAATTTGGTAAAAATTCCAAAAATGACTGCGTTATGAGCGTGCATTGTGCAGTTTCCATGCACCGTAACTGGAAAATTTTCATATTTTCACTCCAGATTTTCAATATTGTGATTTTTCACACCTCTTATGAACAGTATAGCTGTCATTTTCACATCCTGCCTGACATGTGTTTTCGCACCTGTGGCACAATGGCACAGTCGCTGTGGGAAATCGACTTTGGGACAGATTAACAAAATCACAGTGCCAGTGTTCATGAGCGGGTGATCCAAAATACCTATGTTGAAAATGTGGTTAGAAAAATCCCCAAAATAATTGAGTTACAGGCGTGCGTTGCGCAGTTTCTACGCATGCTCGTGACTTCACCAATTTTTCATATTTTCACTCCAGATTTTCAACATTGCCATTTTTTTTTACACCTCTTCATGAACAGTACAGTTGTCATTTTTCACATCCTGCCTGAAATGTGTTTTCACACCTGTGGCACCAAATGGAGCAGTCCCTGTGCAAAATCACCTTTCGGCTAACAAACCGATAGTGCCACTCATCATGAGGTGGGGTCACAAAAAGCCCATGTTGAAAATTTGGAGTGAAAACACCAACAAATGCCTGCAGCATTAGGACTTCCAACCAAAATGTCTCACCCTGTAGAGACTGACAGGCGTCAGAGGTGTGACTTGGGATTGTCGGCTGTAATGCTCACGCCATTCCACCCCCACCCCCACCCTGCAGCCAGTGACAGGCATCGAGGTGTGCCTTGGAGTCTTCAGCCCCCAAAGTTCACTCCATTCTCGTATACTGAACCTATCTCAGGATATTTCCTTATGGAATGGGGTGAGCATAAGACTAAGACCCCAAGGCACACCCTAACACTGTCAGTGTCTGCAGGGTAGGGTGAAGAGTAAAATGGCATCAGTGTTATGGCTGATGACCCAAAGGTAAACCTCAATGCCTGTCAGTCTCTGCAGGGTGGGGGTTGGGTTGCGTCAGTTCAATACTTCACTGCCATTTCTATTATACATCTCTCTAACTCCTGCACTAACAATGCCAGTGCCAGTAAGATAACATTCGGCACTGACAAATACTTGTTTCATATGAAGCCATCCTTTTATTGTATGGACCAATTATTGTTTTGTATGCCCATACCAAAAAAGTTTCCTTTACTCACACTCCATGCAGTTTTAGTCACTGCCAGGCAATTTAGAAAATTCAATTGTAGAAATGAAAGAAAAGAAAAGTGGCTGATAAAAAAGGATTTTGAAACAGTTGTGACATTTCCTGTGGCAGAGCAGGAAGGGTGGATCAGTGGGGCCTCCACAAGGTGATCTCATTACAGGGCACTAGTAATTTAACTTGTTATAACAAGTTAAACAAAGCACAATTAAACCATTACTTGCATTTTTTTCCTTTTTTTTTCCTTCTAATTACTCTGACTGGAGTTACAAACCCAGCAACTTATTTGGAATGGATTTCATTAACTGCAGGTACTGTGGAACAATTTTCAGAAGGACAGTCTTACAGGATTTAGGACACTGTCCTACATGCTGGAGCCTTTGGAGATCTTCGGTCTCAGCTCGGGCAGCATGGGCAGAGATTGCACGCCTCAAATTTCATATTGAAGAGGAAATACATTATAAGAACCACCTGCCATTTCCCCAGCATCCAACAGAAAAACCTCGACCGCAGAGGGTAGTTGGTCCAGGAGGTTGGCAGGTGGTTAGGAGGAGCAAATCAGGTGCCCCATCACTCTCTGCTCTCCAACACATTACCTCCAAAAACCATATAAATGCTACAAACAGGTATCTGCCTCTATCTCTGAAATCAAATAAAGAGGCAGAAGACACTGCAGAGCAGGACACTGCGGCACAGGAGCTAGCACAACAATACTCACCCAAATCAGGAACCAAAACTAAACAAGCACAAAGGAAATCCAAAAAACTTCTGATCATAGGAGACTCCATGATTCGGGGAGTTGATACCCATCTCCAGCCAGGGGTGATGGTCAGATGTCTCCCAGGTACATCAGCATGGAGAGACACTGACCGCATTGCCAAAATTGTTCACAAAGCAGGAGAAAACATTGATGTCCTAGTACACATAGGGACTAATGATCTCACCAGCCGGTCAGTTGTGGAGACCAAGGAACACCTGACTAAGCTGGGTGACAAACTATCATCTATTTCGTCCGGCATCTCCTTCTCTGAGATCCTGCCAGTCTGGGAGAAGGGAGCAGATGGACGGAAGGTCAGAGAAGGGGAGATAGGGGAGCTAAACACGTGGCTCAAGGACTGGTGCCAGGAAAAAGGACACAGATTTGTAGGGAACTGGCAACAGTTCTGGGAGCGAAAGTTCTTTAAATTTGATGGACTGCATCTGACTAAAGAGGGAGTCAGTGCATTGGGGCAGAAGTTTGACGTCTTTGCAGAATATTTAAACTAGCAAATGGGAGAGGGTGCAGCACCCATACGTCGAATGGGAAGAACACCCCTCCCCTCAGCTAGTGGTCAAACAGGAATTCAGCATGTTTGCCATTCATTTGCATCACCAGGTAAGAAAAAGGTTTGTCTCCCATCCGATGCACAGGGGTAATGCCAAACTTCACCCAATAACTAACACACAAAATCAGCCAATGGAAAATCATGTACACAAATGCTCACAGCCTGAAATAAGATCCCAGACCTGCAGGCAATAATGTCAGAGGCTAAACTGGACATAGTAGCAATTAGTGAGACGTGGTTTACCAGTAACCACACTGGGAGACTTCAGTACCTGGCTATGTATTGTTCAGAAGAGACGAGGTGCAAAAAGGGGGAGGTAGCCCTGTATGTTAATGAAAATATCAAAGCTACAGAAATTCAGAATACATAAGGAGCCAGAAGAACTGTGGGTCACCCTGGAAACAGGAAATGGGACAGCCATAAGAACTGGGGTTGTCTACAGGCCCCAGACCAGAGGAGGACATAGACACATTACTGTTAGAAGATATACAAAACATGACAGCTAAAGGGAGGTTCTGATAATGGGAGACTTCAACATGCCAGATATAGATTGGTCAATACCAGCGAAACATCTGCCAGAACTAGACTCATAGTGGATTCCCTGCAGGGAGGGCCTCAAACAACGGGTACAGCAACCCACAAGAGACAGGGCTATCCTAGATCTAGTACTGACTAACAAAGAAGGATCACAGATCTCCAGGTAGAAGGTCACCTGGGGGCCAGTGACCATCACATGGTATGGTTCAATTTGGCTACTACATCTAAATCATCATCCCATTCCAAGGCAAAAATATGGGACTTCAGAGGAGCTGACTTTGATAAGATGGCCAACAGAGTTAAGCTAGCCCTGGCAAAAAGAAACACAGGTGAGGAGGTACAGGCAAAGTGGGCAAGCATTAAGGATACAATACTTGAAGCAACATCCCATTGTGTTAGACAGAAAAGGAAGTGCAAAAGAAGGAGGAAACCACTTTGGTTCTCAAATACAGTAGCAGAAAAGGTCAGAGCCAAAAGGCTGGCCTTCAGGAAATATAAGGGAACACAGCGGGATGAAGATGGGAGGCATACCAAACTGCCCTAAGGGAAGCAGGTAAGGCAGTAAGGCAGGCAAAGTCCCAAACTGAGGAAACACTAGCACGAACAGTAAAAGAAGGTGACAAGACTTTCTATAGATACATTAGTGAAAGGAGAAAGTCCAGAGGAGTATTAGCTAAGCTTAATGGAGAAAAGGAGCATGTGAGGAGGAGGACCCTGTAAAGGCATCTATCCTAAATAGATACTTTTGCTCAGTATTTACTGAAGAGAAGGTAGGGCAGGGCCCACAGCTCAGCATCACGGACACAGGGGAGGAGGTGAGCACTACTCCTTCACAAAAGAAAGGGTCCTACAAGAGCTTGCTAAGCTCAGGGTGGATAAGGCAATGGGACCTGATGGCATACATCCCAGGGTACTTAAGGAGCTAAAGGAGGAACTAGCAGAGCCATTAGCAGAATTGTTTAGTGAGTCTCTGAGCACAGGAGAGGTCCCAGAAGACTGGAGAAGGGCTCATGTGATCCCGCCTCCACAAGAGTGGTAGCAGGGAGGAGGCGGGGAACTACAGACCAGTCAGTCTTACCTCAGTAGTGGGCAAGATTATGGAGGCACTCCTTAAGGAAAGGATAGTGCAACACCTGGAATCCATAGGGCACAGGATCCAAGACAGCATGGGTTTACAAAGGAAGGTCCTGTCAAACTAATCTCATAGATTTCTTTGACTGGGTAACCAGAGTGGTGGACCAAGGAGAGTTGATGTCGCCTACCTTGACTTCAGCAAAGCTTTTGACACTGTTCCACATAGAAGATTGATAAATAAGCTGGGTAGGCTCGGGTGGGTCAGAAGTTGGTCAACTGGGTGGCAAACTGGTTGACTGGCAGAAAACAGAGAGTGGTGGTAAATGGTATACAGTCAGAAGAGATGCAAGTCACAAGTGGGGTACCTCAGGGATCAGTCCTGGGGCCAGTCCTATTCAACATCTTCATTAGTGACCTCGCAGATGGACTAGAGGGTAAGGCTTGTCTGTTTGCAGATGACACCAAGATCTGCAACAGAGTAGATGATCCAGATGGGGTGGGCAGAATGAGAAGAGATCTGGATAAACTAGCAAAATGGTCAGAAGAGTGGCAACTGGATTTAATGCAAAGAAGTGCAAAATCATGCACATGGGAAGAGAAACCTGAAGCCACTTATAGGCTGGGAGGAGTTGCTAGCAGTCACAAAGGAAGAAAGAGACTTGGGCATCATCATCACTGATGACCTAAAATCATCAAACAGACCTCTAAAGCAGTAGGTAAGGCTAGGGGTGTTAGGGTGTATTAGTAGGGGTATCACAAGTCGTAAGAGGGTAATAATCCCTCTGTACAAGACATTGGTTAGGCCCCATCTGGAGTACTCAGTGCAGTATTGAGCCACACCTTCACAAGGACATTAACCAAATTGAGGCAGTACAGAGAAGGGCAACAAAATGGTGCAGGGACTGCATCAGAAGACATATGAGGACAGATTAACGGGGCTCAATATGTATACCCTTGAGCAAAGGAGGGAGAGGTGATATGATCGAGACATTTAAACACCTTAAGGGCATAAACAAGGTGAAAAGAGTCTAACATGTTTAAATATAAGAAAATAGCAGGACAAGAGGACACAGCATGAGATTAGGGGAGGCCGATTAAGGGGGATGTGAGGAAATTCTTTTTCACAGAAAGGGTGGTAGATGCATGGAATAGCTTACCACAAGAAGTGGTGGCTGTGAATACAGTGCAGAGCTTCAAACAGGCATGGGATAGGCATAAGGGAGCAATACAAATGACTATGAATAGATAGGTCACTGACAGAGCAAAGGCCGATGGCACATTTATAAGGTAGAAAAAGAAATGGGCAGACTGGATGGGCCTTGCGGTCCTTATCTGCCGTCAACTTCTATGTTTCTATGTTTCTAAATGTTAAAAAAGACACTTCTGGATCATTTATCCATAAACTAAGTACAGAATCCACCTTGCAGGGTCCTGCTGAGCAAGATATATGTGTTGATGTGTGGGCAGGATGTCATTTTTGTGGATTTAAAAAAAAAAATTTGGGGGGAAAAAAAACAGAAACAAGATGGTGGCCATACAAAAAAGATTATTTTCCTCACAAATAAATGATGAACCCATACAAAAAAGGATATTTTTTCGTATGAACCAAATTCTTTTTTCATTCCAAGCAGCTAACCAAAAAACTGTACTGAGCATGCTCAGAACCAACATTTCAAAATGTAATAACTTTGGAGCAAATTAATATTTTTCACCAAACCAGTGAAAGGCACATCTGTAGAGCTGAGCCTTTTCTACCCCTGAGCATTCAAACAAAATTCCAAAATTGCCTGAGAGCCACATGTTGGCCAAAAAAAAAAAAAAAAAAAAGCTTTTTCTTTTTTTATTTTCATTGTTACATCTCAGAATCCACACATCTGTCTGGAACAAAACTTGGCACATCATCAGAGCTACCCACTGAGACCAGACATGCAAAATTTTCTGCAAATCCATGAATGGTTGCAAAGGTATTAAGTACAAAATTTGAGGTTTAACATAGAAACCCTTGCTCAAGTCTAACTATTGTGGCACTGTTAAGCCACTATAATATACCTATACAGTCTTACTCTGGTTTCCGTTGGACCCCTCTGTTACAATGCCCATTCTACTATGGATTGGTAATATCGAAATGGTCCCTCACCAATCTTAGTTCCACTTTACCACCACAGTGGTGTCTCTCTCCCTGCCATGTGCCTACAGCAGACCTGTGGAACCTTGATGTATGCAGCAGTGGATGTGAGGGAGGGGCTGGGAGGCAAGTGTGCATAGCACAGCACCTCATTAGCATAATGTCCTTACTCTTTTTTCTGTGTTGGCGCCTTGACCTGTGCCATCACAGAAAGCCTTACAACCTCTTTATGACTGGCATAAAGGGGTTCATGGATGAAGTGTACCACAAGTACTGTGACCACTTTGTGGCATGATTTTGTGACACTGTCAGTGCCCCTTGTCTTCTAAACAGAGCTAAGCTATTCTGTTTCACCAAATGCAGAAAAAGAAAAAAAAACACTACACTAAAGGAAAACAAAAAGCAAAATAAAAACAAAAAAAACAAAAATGTAGAGTGTTTTCATTTGTAGGTGTACACCTAGTAAGGCCTTCCCTTTGTTTGCTGAAAGGAGTTTTTTCTAAATTTGCTTGTGGGTTTGATGGCCCCAGTGCATCTCCATATTAGTATTTTTGTGGCTCTTCTTGTTCCTACAATGCCTCCTGTCTCATGTGATAGTGATACATCCAGGACCATTAATTCATCAAGATATACTTTTCTGTCAAGTTTACAGCTACAGAGTAGTGATTTTAAGTAACTCTCCTTGAACAGGGAGTGCTAATGAAACGCTACATTATAGATGGCAAATGCTGAGGATAATTAGTGGGCTACTCTGTATGGAAAGAAAACAGAGTCTTCACTGATTACAGACTTTGTAACCTTGGGTGATTTGTGTGCTTTTTAATGGTTGTGTGTAGTTTGATTAAATTACAAACTTTAAAGGCAAAACATTCAATTTTGATGGCTAGACCTAGATACATACCTAGAAAAAAGAAAGCTTGGATTAGACAGAAGTTATTTAGTTGAAGCCAGAATATCAGGCTCCTAACAGTAGATTGCTGCTGCAGCAGTTATAAGTCTTTGAAACAATGGTCTTGGATGCATCACTGTCATATGGGATAGGAGGCATTATAGGAACAAGAAGAACAATTAAAAACATACTAACATGGAGATCCCCAGGGGTCATAAAACCAGCAAGCAAAAAACTCCTTTTAGCAAATAATCATTTCATTTTTTTATACTTGTAAGTGTGTACTGCAGTAAGTGAAATGGTGCATTGCATTGTGTTTGGTGGAATTCACTGAAACAAACAGATTGGTTTTCCTCCTCAGCGTGGGTGTGGTCCAACCCACCTCCCCCATCCCTCCCTCCCATACTAGTCCACCTTTATAGGGTGATGCACAGAAGGGTTTGCCACTTCCTGATAGGTCTGGGCAGAAGGAACTACTGACACAACATTTATGTATGCTATGGTGTGTGAAATCGTTGGTACTTGTTCACATGTGTTGTATTGGGCTACTCCTTGAGGGAGTAAAGTTTGAGGGACTTGCTTGTGGGTGGCTACTCCTTGAAGGGGTGAAAGTTAGGGTAATTTCCTGTTGTCAGGGCTTCTCCTTGAGGGGTGAAGTTCAGAGTAGTTTCTAACTGTTAGGGAGGATGGGGATCGCTCTGAGTCACTTTTGTGGAGAAATTGATGGGGAATACATTGACTAGGGTGTGTGATCATAGCGGATTTACACTAAGGGGTATACAAAACTGGTCCCAAGTTGGGGAGAGTGTACATGGACTTTGAGTACTGCACCAGGGAGATATTTCTGGGGGGGAGGAGTTGTACCTAGCGGGAGTGGGGAGATTTGCACTGAGACAATCTCCATGGAGGACTGATAACTAGGGGTGTGTGGATGCTGGTCATTGGCTGGGATTGGTAACCTTGTGGGCATTTACTCAGGGGGTTGAGTAACTATGTCTTGAAAAAAGGGGCATTCTCTACCTGATAAGTAAGGGTCATACCCACTCACCTGGGTACTAGGACCAGCACACCAGGAGTAGACTGAGGGAGGGATCTGTACACAGAGTATGGTGGGAATGCTGGGGCAGGATGGAGAGGGGTGATGGATCTGTCAAGAGGTATGGGGAACTCGGGTTGGCAGGACTGGAAAGGGTGGCATGGGGGTGGGTATCAAGGGAAGGAGGCTGGTGCTGGAGGCAGGAGACCTACAGGGGTCCAGTGGAGACAGATTGGTGGGCTGCAGTGGATGTGGGGCAGCCGTGAGAGGATGGATCGTTGTTGAGGCTGTGGGAATGTCCCATGTGCTGCAGGCTGAAAGCCCGCAGTGCGGAGGTCAACTGGTTGTCGGGAGTGATAAGAAGGTTGAGGAGGGGATGGGTGGAATGAGGTAGGAGGGCACCACCTTGGGCATACAGGGAGTCAGAGTTAGAGGCTTCTGGGGGAACAGGCCCGGGCTGGGATGTGGGTACCAAGCTGCTCGCTGGTGGCAGTACGATAATACTGGTAGGAGAGGGATGGGGTAAGTAACAGGTACAAGATTCTGCTGTTGATACCGGGGAAGGGATGGTATTGTCAAGAGTGGGCAAGTGACAGTCAGGGCAGGAGAATGCTGATGATGAGGGTCCTGATGGGGAAAGGGGAGGTGGCTCAAAAGATAGCAGGAGGGGAGGGGGAGATAAGACAGGGGGACTGGGGGGAGCAGCCAAGGGAGTGCTGGAGGGCCACGTGGCAGGGCAGGAGGGGATAACAAATGGAGGGTCAGACAATGAGAAGGGGCAGAAGGCAAGGGGCCAAGCTGAAAGGGGAAGGGGAAGTGCAGGGGAGAGATCCGAGTGCTGCTGGACAGGGAAAGGCAAACACCCATGGGGGAAGGGGTTGCAAGCAGACACAGGGGGAGGGTGGGAGTAATGGTGTTGGGGACTTTATACTTAAGGGGATCAGCTGGAGAGGCGGGCCAGACACAGTCAGATATGGGTGGAATCCATACAGGGCTTAACAGCGGAAGGATGGGGCAGGCTTTGTTGAGATGTGTCAGGAGGGGAAGGAACAAACTTCACGTGGTGGTGCACGTAGGCACTAATGACCTGGCAGAGGGTCCGGTGGAGTTGAGTTCATTAGGGAGAGATCTGAGAAACTAGGAAAATTGTGCAATGAGGTCAGGTGCTCAGTGGCCTTCTCAGAAGTGCTTCCAGGACTGAGGGTGAGCAGGGTGAGGAAGGGTAGGATTGTAAAGTTTAATTCTTGGCTGGTGGAGTGGTGTCACTCACAAGGATATGGGCTGGTGGGGGGCTGGAGGAACATGTGGGAAAACAACAACCTATATGCAGCAGACAGGTTGCACTTGAGTGGGGCAGGGCAGGGGACCTTGAAGCAGAAACTGGAAGAACACGTAGCTTCCATGGTTATTTTAAACTAGGAAGGGGGGTTACGAGTGTGCAGCTAGTGTGCAGGACTGCCAGGTAGGGGAGCTGTGTGAGCTAAGCCCCCAGGACAGAAGGGTTGGCAATGAGGAGGAGCCGGGGGGGGGAGTCAAGTAGAGGAGGCACAGGGCAAGAAGAATGCAAGTGCTGGGTGGAGAGTAGTCTTCCTAAATGCAAGCAGCCTGGGTACCAAAGTAGCTGATCTACAGGCTCTCTTATGGATAGGGAAGGTGGATGTGGTGGCCATCACAGAAACGTGGGCCAGCCAACACCAGGATTTGTATCTGACGATTCCCAGGTACAGAGTGTATAGGAAGGACAGAGGAGTGGGAAAAGGGGGAGGGGTGACAATTTCTGTAATAAATGGGATCAGGTGCACAAGGGACGAGGGAGGGGAGCGGAGGATGGAAGCACTGTGGATGCAGTTCCTGCACCCAAGGGGTAGGAAACTGAGGCAAAGGGTGGTGTATAGACCACCAGCACAGTGCGAGGAGTTGGATAGGGAGTTGGTGGATCAGATTCGATGAGTGTGTAGCAAGGGGAGCGTGGTGATTGTTGGGGACCTCAATCTACCTGGGGTGGACTAGAATCCATTCCACCTTTAGCACCAGGACAGGTACTTCTGGATGAGTTCTGGGATAGCCACCTGGTGTAGTTGATTGGCGAACCAACCAGACTGGGCAACATGCTGGACTTGGTACTATCAAACGAGGAGATGGTGAGGGAGCTGCAGGTGAAGGATCTGCTAGCTGGGAGTGCCACCTTTCAGTGCGTTTAAGGCTCAGTATGAGCAAGGAGGCAGTGGGGTCAGCAACAAAGATAGTGAACTTCAGATGGGTTGACTTTGGGAGGATGAAGAAAATACTGAGGAGCGCCTTGAGGGAATTAGGTCAAAGATGAATGCACATCAAAAGTGGGATATCATAAAGTCTGGCCTAAAGGAGGCTACTGTAGCATGCACCAGGACTCTCAGCAATTAGTCCAGGTCCAAGGTGCCATGCTGGATGACCAGGAGGGTGTTGGAGGGAGTAAGCGCCAAGAGAGCTGCTTTTAGGAGAATAAAAAGAAATGGGAGGGGGAAGACGGGGAGTTATGTGCAAAGAGGACCAAGGAGGTAACCAAGTTAGTAAGGGTGACCAAGGTTGCCAAGGAGCTGAGGCTGGCTCAGGGCATAAGGGAGAGGGAGAAGTAATTCTTTAGAAATGTAAGGGAAAAAAGAATTGTAAGGACCAGATAGTTAGTATTAGGAAGGGCGAGGGGTGGGTGGAGAAGGAGGAGGAACAGGCAGAGGTACTGAATGAATACTTCTGCTCTGTGTTCACGAGGGAGGTAGGAGGTCTGCTACCTCCATGGATGGGAAAGCTGGAGTCGAGGGGGAAGGAGATGACTGACATAGTGATTCAAGAAAGCAGGGTATTCGAAGGTCTGAAGGCACTTAGGGTGGATAAGGCACCAGGTCCTGATGGCATTCACCCTAGGGTGTTGAGGGAAATGATGGAGGTGTTGGCTGGGCCACTGACTGACCTGTTCAATGCCTTCCTGGACATGGGGTGCGTGCTGCAGGACTGGAGGTTGGCTCACGTGGTGTCCATCCTCAAGAGCGGCCCAAAGGTTGAGCCAGACAATTACAGACCTGTCAGTCTCACTTCCATAGTGGGTAAGCGCATGGAAGCAATCTTGAAGGAGAGACTGGTAACCTTCCTGGAGGTCAGTGACCTCCAGGATGGACAGCAGCACAGGTTCATCTCAGGGAGATCATGCCAGACCAACCTAATAGAATACTATGACTGCACGACAAGGGAACTAGACAAGGGCCATGCAGTGGATGTCCTGTATCTGGATTTCAGCAAGGCTTTTGATTCAGTCCCTCATGGGAGACTGGGGGCAAAGTTGGAGCATGTAGGGGTGAGGGCTAAGATGGCTGGCTAGATCAGGAATTGGCTTGGAGATAGACTGCAGTGGGTGGTGGTGTGCTGCAGGAGGGCGCGGTGCTAGGGCGGTGATGTTTGGACTGTTCATATTGGACATTGCATGGGGTTGGGAGCAGGATCAGTCTGTTCACAGACAACACTAAGATGGGAGCTGTAGTGGATGACATGGAGGAGTGGCAGAGACTACAGGGTGACCTAAGCAAACTTGAGGAGTGGTCAGTGAGGTGGCAATTCTGTTTTAACACAAAGAAGTGCAAGATTATGCACTTTGGGGCAAGGAACCTGAGGAGGGAATATTGATTGAGAGGGGTGCGATTAGGGGTCATTGAGGAGGAGAAGGACCTGGGGGGTCATAGTAACAGGGAGCATAAACAACTCTGCTCAATGCAGGAGGGCAGCAGCTAGGGCCAATAGGATGCTGTGGTGCATTGCGTGGGGATTCCTGTCCAGGCACGAGGAGGTGGTCCTGCCCCAGTGCAGGTCCTTGGTCAGGCCGCAGTTGGTGTTCTGCATGCAATATTGGCATCTGTACCTGAGGAAGGATATCAAGCTGCTCGAGTAGTGCAGTGCAGGATGAAAATGATACAGGGGATGGAAGGCAGAACCTATGAAGAAAGGCTGAGTTATTTGAGTTTGTTCATCCTGGAGGAGAAAAGGGATAGGGGGGACATGATTGAAATTTTCAAATACTTGAGGGGGTTCAATAAATCTGGTACAGAGGGTCTGTTTAAGTTGAGGAAGGGAAGGGACACGAGGGGCCATGGGCTAAAATTGGAGGGTGGCAGGTTCAGAAGGGAGATGAGGAGGCATTATTTTACTTAGAGGGTTGTGTCAAAGTGGAATGCTCTGACAGAGGGGGTGGTGGTATGCAGGATAGTGGGGAGTTTCAAAAGGGCATGGGACAGAGCAAGGAGGGGTGGCTGGGTAAGGGTCACTGAGCAGTTTCAGGAGGTGAATAGGGGGTTGGAGAGTGGGGCAGCTGCAACATAGGGGTGCTAGCTGCACATATGAGCAGACTTGATAGACCGCGAGGCCTGTTTCTGCTGGTAAGTTTTGTATGCTCATATGTTCATATGATGAACATAAATGCCCATTTCACAAATGAAAAGTACAATTAGAACACACCAAGACAAACTGGACAAACATTAAGTTAAAAAACAGATAAATACAATATATAACAAACTTGAGATAACAAATTAAGGAATAAAATGTGTACTATAACAATTCAGTAGCAAGAGCAAGCAATTCTGGTAATAAAGGGGAGGACTTACTATGAGTATACCTACAAATCAAAACACTCTATATTTTTTTTTTTTTTTTTTTTGCAAATTTTGACTTTAGTTCCCGTTTAAAGGGACACTGTCAATTCCCTTAGGCCTCAAATTATCCCTAGTTTAAAAAACATATTTTATGAATGCTATCATGCTGTAAAGATCACTGATGTAGCTAATAGTTTGATTCTAGTTCCTTTTTTCTTTTAACAGTGAAAACTTACTGCCCACTGTACTGGTGTTACCACACAAAAACATGTTTGTTTGCATTCCTTTTCAACTTCCATTGTATCTTTCCTGAACTCACAACTCCCCCCAACGCACACTCACATAGTCTAGCCACTCATGATGCACTTGGAGGACAGAAGACTATTGCATCTTATAAAATGGTAAGAAAAAATCTAGAAATCTCATTGGCCAAGAGTGATCAGCTGACCATACATTAAATCTCTATATACGCACCCCTAAACCGCAGCACACAATGAGCAAATCAGTCTTCCTACAACAGAACTATCTTCCATCAATCTCCCTACAACCAGAACTGATCTTCCGACACAAACACGGCTGCTGCCTTTACACTGTAGAAACCTTCAATTGGGCCCTAAAAATATAATTAACTTAAATATAAAATAAAACAAATTAATTAAATGTCGTTTACCAGATCATCACACTCTCCTTACACACATAAACAAATTAGAAACATTAAGTATTGTTTATAGTTTTCATTACAACCGTTTCTTTGCAAACAGTGAAAAATCCCCCTTCTACCTTTACCTGTTCATCATGGAAATCTCTTCTGCTTGCCCAGACAGTTAGAAAATTGAGTCTCTAGCTCTAAAACAGGCATTTGTTGTGTGTGTACAGTATGTTAGTAGAGGAACACTCTGCTTGTAGAACTGAGCAGAATTTTGAATCCTGTATTCCATGGTAAACATTTCATGATAAACATTCCATTTCTTGAATGTGGGAAACACAGAAAAAAAAAAACAGAATGAAGAATGTAAGCAATAATACTATATGAACAAAGAGAAAACATGGTAAATGACTCACCATGCTATTTATCTTTTAGGACACGTGAGCAGTTCATGATGCTGTCAGTGAGTGTGGCAGTTCTGAACCATGCTTATGCTTGCAGCATTGGGAACTGAGAAGCCTTTGTTATGGCTTCCTTTTAGTTAGTGAGAATGAAATAAAGTAAGGGGCATGTGTCATACTTAGAATGGGAAAACAGCATTTGTGAATTGTTGTGGCTGGGGGTAATATGAAGCTTAAGTGGGCAGGAGGCACACATTGTATAACACTACTTTAATCTAGCACCAATAGGTCAGAAGGACTATTTTATGTTAAAAGCACAGATTCACTCAAATGTTTACTTATTTAAAAATGTGTTTCAAAATAAAAAAAAACTGCTTCTAAAAATAAAGGGCCATTTTATAAGCTCAATAAGACACTCCAGGGTTGTGCATTACGGTGTGGTAACCACACTCCTATGAATGACCGGCACTCCACCTTCGGCCTCGTGCCTAACTACACCCCTAGGAGTGCGATTATCATACCATAATGCACACCCCATTGTGTCATATTGCTTGCATCTGTGGCTGCACTGTTTGGGGTGTTTGTAATGTTCAGGATATTATGCAGTAGGAAAAGATCAAGGATTTGAAACAAAATAAGGTTGGATATAACTACACCATTACCATGCATTTCAGTTCTACTAGGAGAGGAAACATATAAAACAACCAGCAGCATCAATACATGTTAGTGAAAGTGAGCAATCATAAAATATGGGTTTTCAACTAGAAATAATATGCAAAAAGTGTTGCCAGTGTCTCTTTTGCACACGATAAGAACCACAATTGATATCTTGTAGTTTTATGGGGGCAGGGCAATGGTTTAGCTACCCTAGCTCCTCCTCCTTGATATGTGTTATAATGAGGAGGTAGTATAGCGTAGTGCTTAAAGGCACTGAGCTGCAAACCTGGAGACCTAGGTTTGAATACCATCAGCCCCCACTTGCATACTGTATGACTCTGTGCAAATCACTTAACTTCCTTGTGCTCCCAGATCGCACCTGGAAACAAGTTCCGTCTTAGTGTGTCTTTCCTGGTTAAACAATTTCCCCTTTCCTTTCATAAAATGGGTAGGGAAAATCCTGCATCCTGACTGGCTGTTACCTGTGCACTAGATCTGTCTAATGTACAGACAGAAACAAGTACTCCAAAGCACGACACAGCACAGAAAAATCAATGTGCCACTTAGAACATTTCTTTTAAAAATTGCAATTTATTTTCTGTCTTAGTGAGGAAAAGTACAAAACTGACCAGCCCACTTATAAGCAATTAAGTTAGTTTAATCAATACAGCAAACATAATTCCTCCTACTGTCTTTAATTCAGTATTGTATATTTTGTCCCTGTAGGCTGTTTCACGATTTCTTCCTCTTATGAACCGCATTCCCACTGCTACCTGCCACTTGCTCACTTTGACTGTCAAGCCACTCCAACTCTCTCAAATTGGAAAAAAAAAAGCCAGAAATCATCCAGCAAAATTACAATACTTGTGTCTGATGTATTCCTGAAAAACAAATCTTGTTTGTGTTTAACATGACTGTGCTTGTGCTCCAAGTTCCTGTCCCACCCAGTGCTTAATCCCGTAGAACACCTCGCTCTCTCTGATGCTAGCTCACACAAAACACTGGTACTGTCTTACTGAGGTATAATCTGTGAGTTCTGTACATGAAGCAGTCAATGTTTATTTATTTATTTAAAAGATATTTACTAGGAAAGACGTGCTGAGCCATAAAGTTCATATCCAGATGTGTGGTAGGGGGTGTACAAGTACATAATACAAGTAAAAAGTGCAGTAATATTATAAAGCAATAAAGCACAGCAATGTACCATAATACACAGTATGGTATTGACATAAATAACTACGATACAAATTGGTTACATCAGGAGTATGGGATATCAGGCACTCACAGGCTGTAACATCAGGAACAGGTCAGGGAAGGAAGCAGTCATAAATCAGGAGGGGCAACAGGGAGGAGCAATTGGAGTGGAATATGAGAGAGGAAAGAGGGGGAAGGTAGAGAGATAGGAGGGGAAGGAAAGGAAGACAGGTGGAAGGATTGATGAGAAGGGGATGGTTTTGGGTTGGGGATAGCAGTATTGAGGTTTGGAGGGGACAAAGTGATGGAAATAGGATAAGGGAGGGGAGGAGGTGGAGTAGGTAGGGGAGTGGAGGTGGATGCAGGAGAATGGGAATGGTGTTAAGATAGTAGTTGAGGGAGTGAGAAGGGGGGAGATAGAGGGAGAGGTTGGGTGAGGAGGGAAGGATGGTAGGGGTATGAGGGGACAGGAAATAAGCAGTTGAGATGGGGGGAGAGGATGAGTGTAGAGGCTGGAATACTTCAGCAGTGGGAAATGGGAGATGCAGAGAAGGATAGGAGCTTATCATCAATGTTATCATAAAAGACACGCACTAGTAACTACGGCACTATGCAGAGAATGGGGGTACAGACTGGACAATCTCTCGCTGATACTCTCAGATAGAATGCAACTAAGGATGTCAAAAAAAGACCGAAGTCCTAGAGCAAAACAAAAATAACATCATTCTGTTGCTAGCGGAATGACTATTTTACTGTAAATTAAGCTAATTATATATGTTTTTACAAATTTAAACCTGTTTATTTAAAGATGGTCCCTTGTGTTTCAAATTCACATTTTTTTCTGATGCACCTGAAAAGGGTTTCAAGGCTTTCACTGGCACAAGTACATTGTTTAACATATGGAAGCATTATTAGAATAGTGGTTTATTCTACCATGGTATGTCTAGCTAAGGATATATACAGACTGACAGTAAGAAATTAACTCCCCGATTGCAGCTGTTCTGATTATTCAAGGTGCTTTATGTACATGTCTGTCTGTCTATGGTTACTCTGTTTCTTTTATTTTTAAAGTCATTGTCATTCTGCATGTACTTTTGAATTGTTTGAATAGCTTTCTGACAAATTTAATTTTTATTAGGATTTTTAATTATTTGTGTCCTGATCTGACCACCTCTGAAACTGCAATTTTGAAAACAGATATAACCAGAAGAAACATGGCAACCCCTACATTTATTTATTTTGCTATAATCACAACCATATTCTACATCTATCAGAAATGTTTCATGAAAAAGACATGAGACTTAAATATTGTTACACATAAAAAAATACAAATATTCCCACCATTTTTGGGAATGTTATATCTTCTTCAAGGATATCTCCCCCTATTAAGCCACATCATGGAGCTGTAAGCCATCAGCATCAAGACCGTCCAGAAATGTTTGTAGGCTGGGGCCGCCCACATTGATGCACCTCATCTGTGCCTATAAAACATGCCTTCCAACAAAGAAAAAAACTGCACTCTGTGCAATGGGGGAGGGGCAATACCCACAGGAGGCCAGGTTAAGACTCACCCACACAATAAAATGAGCTACCTCAACAATTTCCCACTTTAAAAGATTCTCAGGAAAGCTTATGGTGAAGCCTTGGGGTTAATGGTGGCTGGCTGTTGGACTGGGGTAAGGTCTGTGATGTGAAGTTAGACAATGCTTATTTGCACAGTTGTTTGCACATTTACAATTTCTGCACAATACATCTTTTTGAAGTGCAGAGATTGTTGTGGCTCCTGTAGTCTAGATCTTTACCTGTTGCACACCTTTCCATTTGTGCATGGCACAGAAGTAGCTTGGCCTATAAAACATGGACATCCCCAGCATTCCTCAGTTCTTTCTCCTGCCGTCAACTGCTTGTCAGTCCACTGCTGCTGAAGAACACCATCAAACATTTGCAAGTATTCACTAACACCTCTACTTCTTTAAGTTTGTTATTTAAAATGTATTTTATGTCACCATCGAAGACAAGGAACAACTGTTCTGTTATTGCTGTTGTGTGACATTAAGAATCTAAAGATGACAACCACTCTGTTTGTGTCCTTTGCCTTGGCAATAACTACAACGTTAAAGCCTCCTCAGTTTGGCAGGGCTTTAACTAGCCATCCAGGAGACATCACAAGGAGGCTTTAGGGCTTTTTCTAAAGCTTAAAGAGCAGCTCTCTACTATAATAATAAGCTTAAAGACTCTAGATTTACAACAATTGTGTTTCAGCTGTATTGTTTTCTGATTATTTCTGCCATGGTGAGCACTGTGATGTCATAAAAAAGGTATTGTGAGGTTAACAAGGGAAAAGCAAATTATTTTTATACAGTCTTGTTAGGCTACTAAGAAGTGCTGTAAACCTTGGAAAGGACCATAGAAAATGAAAAAAAAAGTATTTTCTAGTATTGTAACAGCTGAAATATCTTCTTATGAAGGTATGTACTGAGGTGCAGAGCTGCTCTTTAAAGAGATGGAAAAACAGATTACAGCAAAGGCAGCTTCACTGTCATCACCTGCTCCTGTTTCTTGTTCACCATAGGCCTATCAATCCCAGTAGTTGGCACCGCTACATACTGATTGAAGAAAAGGAGAAGTCCTCGAGATCGGTGGAAAAACACAGACATTCTGAAAAGGACAAGCACTGATAGGATAAGGTCGCTTCTCAGACTATTCCCATTCACCTATTAGACAGAGTAAGCCTACAGATAAAGACGGGTCCCTGACTCCAGCAATGGATCCTGCTGCCCCCCCCCCCCCGCCTGCTATCTCTAAGACACCATGGTCGGGGTCTGGCATCAGCTCGTCTGTCTTGCCAGGGGACTTTCGACCTATTTTGCTATGGGCAGTGTTCGATCAACAGCTCAGCCATCATCAAGTTGGGGCCTGTCAACACTCAGATGCTGTACCAAACAAAGTTAGAGTTGTTTTCAGCAACTGCTGCTGCCATTGATGCTTGCTCCATTGGTGCCTTCAGCTGGTCTGTCATTGAAATTGCCATCGACACTCCAGTTCTCTGTCCCTGCCTCTGTGCTGGGCCCAAAACAACCACCATTGATGGGATTCTCATCGTCAGCTTCTCATTGGTCCCCTTGTCCTGTTGATCCCCAGCCAATGCTGGTTGCCATCGATGATGAGCTGGAATATAATCCAGAATACATGGAGGAAGAAAGCCACAGATGAAAAAAGGAAAAGAATGTTGTTGGCTCAAAGCGTTACATTATCCTCTTGCTCAGAGGAGAGTGTGAAAAACATACCAAGATGTCTCCCTGAAGATGTCTATTTTCAGTCCTTCCTTAAATAGGTTCAGGCTCAGTTGGAGTTCCAAGCTGAAAAAGTAGATTCCTCGAAGAAAAGAAAGAAAAATCTCTATGAGTTCACAGAGGTTTCTGAATGTCTGACAGTGATTATTCCTCCTGTGCATTCTGCACTTGAGGATGCTACCTTGGCAGCCTGGCACAGACCTGCTCAATTGCTTGCAGTTCTCAGGAAGGCTGATAATATCCTGCCACTACTGCAAAGCCTTATTATTCTTCACAGCCTATAACAAACTCTGTAGACATAATGGCTGCTCACAGTAGATCCAAAGCTTTAAAGCACATGAGCTGCATTCCTCCTGACAAGGAATCAAGAAAGCTGGACGTGATGGTGAATAAGACTTTTGCTTCTGCTTCCCTGGGTCTAAGAATTGCTAGTTATACATAGATACATTGATACATAGATGTTTTTGGCAGATAAGGGCCTTGTGGTCCATCCAGTCTTCCCTATCCCTCTTTCTAATGCTTAAGGTACCCAAGATGCTAAGACAATTTCCCGTCCCATTTTGCTCTAGCTTGATAATTCCCATGTACCTATCTCACGCATTCTTGAATCCCTGAACTGTGGCAGCCCCACCACTTCCTGGGGGAGACGGTTCCATCTCTCCACCACCCTTTCAGTGAAGTAGAATTTCCTCACGTTCCCCTAAGTTTTCTCCTTTTAGTCTCATGATGTGCCCCCTTGTTCTGCTATTTCTCTTCATGTGAAAGATGCTCCCCTCTGGTACCCTGTTGATCCCTTTCAGTTACTTAAAGGTCTCTATCATGTCCCCCCCCTTTCCTCCTGGGAGTACATATTGAGAGTTCTGAGTCTTTCCCCATATGACTTATACTGCATCCTGGACACCATTTTTGTTGCCCTCCTCTGTACCGTCACTATCTTGTCTATGTCTTTTTGGAGATGTGGCCTCAGAACTGAACACAGTATTCCAGATGAGGTCTTACTAGGAGTTGTACAATGGTATCACCTCTTCCCTTCTTCTACTTATTTTACCCCTCCCTATGCACCCTAGTATTCTGTTAGACTTTCCGACTACCTTGTCACACTGTTTAGCCACTTTGAGGTTGCCTTCTATGACTACCCCTAGATCTCTTTCCTCTGTGGTTGCCTCCAGTGTTATCCCATCTAGTTCATACTCAACTCTAGGACTCCCTCTCCCCAGGTGCATAATCCTGCACTTTTGTGCATTGAAACCCACCTGCCATTCTTTCACCAGTTTTCTAGCCTCTTCAGATCTCTCCTCATTTTATCTATACCTTCCTGCATATCTACCCTGTTACACAGCTTTGTGTCATCAGCAAACAGGCTAACGCTCCCTTCTTGACCCTCTGCAACATCGCTTATCAAGACATTGAAGAGCACTGGTCCCAGCACTGATCCCTGGAGTATGCCACTTGTTACCAGTCCCTCCTGTGAGCTAACCCCATTTACCACCACTCTTTGTGTTCTGTTACTCAATCAGTTTCTAACCCATGTGACTACCTCTGTCCCCACCCCCAGATTTGCCAGCTTGCGGATTAGTCTCCTGTGTGGGACTGGGTCAAAGGCCTTCCTGAAGTCCAACTAGGCCACATCTATCACTCTTCTCTGGTCTATTTCGTTGGTCACCCACTTGAAGAAATCAATCAAGTTGGTCTGGCAAGACCTCCCTGCCATGAATCCATGTTGCCTTGGGTGCAGCAGCCCCTGTGTCTCCAGGTAGTCCACCAGCCTTTCCTTAAGCAGGGTTTCCATCATTTTGCCTACTATTGAGGTCAAACTGACAGGGCAGTAGTTTCCTGCCACCTCCTTGCTACCACTTTTGTGCAGAGGTACCACTTGTGCCCTCCTCCACTCCTCTGGAACCACACCTGTTTCCAGTGATCTACTGAAGAGCTTAGCCAGAGGTTTAGCCAGTTCCTTCAGAAGCTCCTTTAGGATCATCGGGTGTATCCCATTGAGCCCCATAGCTTTATCCACCTAAGCCATTCTAGTGCTCTTTTACTCTGTCTTCTAAAAGGTCTAATGTCACCTTCTTTCTGTTAGCCCTTCTCCATTAATGGGAAACAATCACGGAATTTAAATGCATGGGATAGACATAAAGGAATTCCTGGAGGTCAGGGGTAAGGGCAACAGACTTCTAGGAAAACATAAACTGAACTTACAAGCTCAATGGGCAGACTGGGTGGGCCATAGGCCCTTATCTGCCGACACTGTCTTTGTATCTACAGTATGTATCTATGTCCCCATTTCCTTCTTCTGTGAATATGGAGCACAAGTATTTGCTGAGGATGGTTGCCTTGTCAATGTCTTTCTCTACTACCCTGCCTCATCCCCCCCCCCTTTTCTCCCTCCTCTTGCTAATATACATAAAGAATGCTTTCCCTCCTTCCTTCACTGATTTAGCTAACTTTTCCTCGGTTTCGGCCTTTGCTGCCCTTACAGCCTTGTTTGCTTCCTTTGTATTCTTGCTTGTCCTCCTTGCTTTGTGTTGCCTTATACCTCAGAAATGCCATCTTTTTTCCTCTTACTAGCTCTGCTACTCCCCTTGAGAACCACAGTGGTTTCCTCTTTCTTTTGCTCTTGCTGCAGGGCCTGGCGCAATGGTTTGCTACTAGGTGCAGGGCGTCATTAGTGCCTTCAGCTGATCTGTCATTGAAATTGCCATCGACACTCTAGTTCTCTGTCCCTGCCTCTGGCATGCATGATTAAATACAGTGTCAGAATTGTCTTTGGAAGAGAATAGCCAACTTGGCTGAAAAATTGCCAGAGGGCCAGGTTAAAATATTGGCTCAGCAAATTGTAGTTAATGGCCAGAAGCTGGTAAGCACCTGCTGTGATCAACCTATGATGCCTCTAATGCTGCTGCCTGGGCTGCTACCTTTGTGATATAGACTATGTCACCATCTTGTTAAGGGTAGCTGGTTTTGCCTCTGATGTGTAACAATCTGTAATGATACTTCTTTCAGGGTAAATAGTTGTTTGGAAATGAAATCAATCGATCAATGGTTTATTGTTTGGCCATTTAGACCATTACAATTTTACATAAAAGACAAAAACACACTAAAACATATATACATTTGGGATTTCTGTAAAAATACATCTTAGTACCTATAATTAATATATTAAAATAATAATGTACTGTATACTCGACCAATGACTTTAGCTATATTTGCAGACCTGAAAAGTCTTGAGCAACCTTTCTGTCCTAATTTTCATTGGCTGTACATCCCAAAACATGAAAATCCTACATTGGTAAAAATATAATCAGTTCAGTTTTGACCATAACATTTCCCCTGTAATATCCATATAGAGGTGCTTTAAATACATTTTCAAACACCAGTCACTCTGACTGAACATCAAAGCTTAGTTATCCCATGTACTATAGTATAGAAAATCATATAATAAATACTATGTGGCTATACAATATTAAAGGTTATAGCTTGTCCCAAAGAATTGTTCTATTCCTATACCTGGATTAGGAAACAATATATTAGATCTATACCAGACTATCAGGAATAGTTTCATTTGATATCAACCATCTGAGTAATTAGATATACTGTAAATTGCCATTAAACTTCAATAGACAAGCTATTTAAAACTAGCTTTGTTAAGAGATGATAATTGATTCAAAATACAAAGTGCACGAGTATTTAAAAATTATTAAACAAGCATGCAAGTGCTATAAAACATTGATGTAGCATCAAACATGATCTAGCAACACTGTATAAACTAGGCAAAAATGATGGCTCCTTTACACACAGGAGTCCGTTTATTTATTTATTTTTTGTCAGCGTTCAAGGCTCCGTTAGGTCTGGAGTCCAAAAGTTAATGTGTAAAGCTAAGCAGCTTGGTTCAGAAGAGAAGGAGCTCCAGAATACTAAAGCAAAGAAGTTTGCCATCAACATTATATCATTTGGTGTCTTTATATAAAGTTAGCAGGATGCCAAAACCAAATACCATAAAACCGGTGTTGAGCTAGAGTAGAAGTTTATCAAATTTATCAGCCAGTCAGCAACTCAAATCAGTATGATGGAGTCCCACTTTAAAGTTGAAAAATGTGAAAAGGGAGGTCATTCTCTGACCTCAAGTACAACACCACTTTATTTTGGGGAGTGTGAGAAAGAATACCCTATGTATCATCGACTTAAGTGACAAAAAATAGCGTCTCTATAGAAAAAAACAAAGGAGGAGGCCAAGTATCTAATTTAAACATAAGCCTTATAAGGCAAAATTCAGGACCCAAAATTAAATCTTTATAGTGACAGTAGATAGAAGTTCCAGTCTCTTAAGGGTGAGCAGTTTAACCCAGGGTAAAGAAGGTGAAGAAAACAATACCTCATGGGAAAATACCCTTGGACAATCACCAATGAGTCGCTAAAACAACATCTCACATGGGCCCACAGGAAAGACCATCACATCCAGAATTTATAAAGCAAAATGGTATTCTTTTCCTTTCCCTGTTTGCCTTCATGATCTTTTGGCCATATTTCCACCTTTGGGATAATATAAGTTAGGGACATCTTAGGAAAGAAAAGCAAGAACATCACTCATCTGAGCGCAGTGAGTTTTATTCATTTGATTAATAATACCCCCAGGCAAAATGGCATACCTTTTTAAAATATAGTTTAGATGTATCAGCACTTAAAATGCACTTATTGATATCTTTGTCATCCATTTCAGTTGTTTCCTTAGTTCCTGGTTCCTGGTACTTTTTATGAGTGTAAACCAGCATTGGCACACAATGCACCTGAAACTCATCATCCTTAAAAGTCTCTTGGTTCCAAGTACTTATTAAAATGACATTTTGTTACACCATCTCTGGTTAGCATGGCTTTACTGTGCTCAAGGTCCAAAACAAGATGTCAGTCTCAGATTAGCAAATGGCTTAATCCACGACATCCAGCGTCCAGCCCGCAGCAGCTTAATCCAACTATTTACCCTAACAAATGGTCCAGTTCAGCAGAAAATGCCAAGATGCCAAACATCAAAATCAGTGGCGTCCATCCCGACTGTTAGAGCAGGTCACTTTGTAAGGCTTCTAGACTTCTGAGAAGCACAAAACCAAGTCTTATGGATTAAAACAACATAAATTTCATTCATAAAAGCTTTGTTAAAGCCTTTGATGCTCAGCGAATGAAGCAGAGAACAGCAGAGGGGAGCGGAGCGGCACTTCGGCCATCTTGCCGCTCCGTCCCACTCTTGACCTGGAAATGAAATTGAAAATGCTTTAAGGGATTTACAGTCTTCTAAAATGACTCTTAAAGGACACCTAAACCATCTTTTTACACGTTTGTTTTTTGTTACATGACTTCATAGGCTTGTAAAAGAGAGGCTGTTTACATTTGTACTGAAACTGTATTTATTAAAGTAGGATAAATGCAGTTTCATAGCACTTGAAAATTGTAAACACAGCTTCTCCTTATTCAAAAATCCTGCTCTCAGAATCCTAAAATGGCTACCATGATGATGTTATACATGAGAGAGATGCCAGCTGTGTAGATGTATGCTAGCTGTACTAACCGTATTCAAATGTGAGTAACTTTAAAATGAAAAACGATAGAATGGTACTGTGAGTATGAAAGTTGTTCAGCATAATAATATCTACAAAATGAGTGGTGCTTCATTTATAGATGCCTTTTAATTTAAAAAAAAAAATTGCAAAAAGCAGCAGAAAATTCAATTCCTACTTTTTCAACAAACAACTGCAAATAATTTTCAAACAAAAAAATAATAGCATGGTACTGTGAGCATGACATTTGTTCAGCACAAAAATATCTACAAAATGAGTGGTGTTTCATATATATACCTTTTAGTTTCTGTATAATTAGCAAAAAACAGCAGAAAATGTATTTTTTCACTTTTGCAACAAACAAATGAAAATCGCTTTAAAATGAAAATGACAGCATGGTAATTTGAGCACAAAGTTGTTCAGCACAAAAATATCTACTAACTGAGTGGTGTATCATTTATAGATACCTTTTAGATTTTTTTACAATCAGCAAAAAACTGGTAGAAAATTAAATGTTTTTCACTTTTTTGGAGGTATCGCATAAATGGATTATGCTACCTCTCTACTGGAAATATTACTGATATTTTTGTTCTTGTGCCCTCCTCCAACAAACCAATTTGCTTTTCAAATAGCTCCCACCTCCCGCCTTCTGAATTGGGGGTGCAAAACTGTTGTATGCTTAATGTTTCCATTTCTGTTTTCTCCTGCTCTGTCAATGCTGCCTTGCCATGACAGTGTGAGCCACAGATTCTCATATTCCCACTTTACGTTATCAGGCAACGTGATCTAGGGCATGCTGCATTTCTAATGCAGCCACCCCCCCCCAACACTTCCTTTTCTTCCTTGCATTTAGTCAGTGCATATGAAAACTACCTTTACCATACTACTCAGAGCTACATCTTGCTCTGCTGCTGTTTCCCTTTTTTGGTTTCATTTTGTGTCACTCAGCTGTGTGCCATGTAAGTTAGAATGTTACCTCTGTTTCCAGGCAAAGAAGTTAGGCACCTGGTGCTCCTCAGATCAGCCACCTGCTGACTCTGCCACATCCTTAGCATGCACTTTCATGGCAGCATAGGTGCCATCTGTACCTGAGTGAAGACATCAGCACTTCCCAGGTGGTTGATGGCACTCAACTGACGCACGCATACCTCACAACCCACCTGGGGCATGCTGTAATTTAGCATTACTGCACACCTTGTCTTGTGTTATTGCTTACTTACAGTTTACAATGTGATCCTATGGAAATTTTGTATTGCACTTCCAAGTTCTGCCATGTGTTATTGCTTATTTACAATTTATAATGTGATCCTATAGAAATTTTATATCAGCACTTCCTAGGTGGCTGAGGGCACTCAGCTGCCCCTTGTGCCTCAAAAGCCATCTGGGGCATACAGAAATTTAGTATTGTTGCACACCATGCCATGTGTTATTGCTTATTTACAATTTAAAATGTGATCCCATGGGACTCAAATACCACAATTCCCAGGTGGTTGAAGGCATTCGGCTGTGCCTCATGCCTTATTACTCACCTTGGGTGTGTGGTAATTTAGCATTGCCACACACCCTGTCATGTATTATTCCTTGCCTACAATTTACAGTGTGATCCTAAGGGAATTCTTTACCGCACTTCTCAGGTGGTATGTAAGTGTGCATATGTATCCATGGCTACAGAGCGCTGGACCATGATGATGTATGTCTTTTATGTCATTTGGAAAGAGTTGTATGTTGTTTGTCATGCCTGATGATGGATGTGTCTGGTTGCTTGTGTTGTCTTCCCCTTTGGCTATTTGGGTGGCGGGAATGTAGAGTTAGTGTTGAAAATCCTAACATCGCATTTCCATACTATTGTCGCTTTAATAGCAACTCAAACTGGGGGGGGAGGGGGCGTGGTTAAGCCCTTAGCTCCACACGAAGTGCAACAAAATCCATCATGATCTGGCATCTGGGGAACTGATCTACAATCTATATACCCACAAAACAGAAGAGGGACATCTCTACTACAACTTGATGTCCTTATTTTCTTCAACTGCTGCTGGATTGAAAGAAGCAAACGCTCTGAGTGTTGTCTGCCCGGGCTGACATAATGGTGTCTTCAGTTCCACCTGCTGCTGACTCAGCTACAATGGAACATATGTTTACCCAACTACTAGCACAGATGGCTCAAATGACTGTAGCGATGAACGTTAATACTCAAAACCCTACAGGCCGTCGAAGTTAGAATTTTCCACACAGAATAGCACCTTAAGACTCATGATGCGGCTCTGCAAGACTTCTCATCTGTAACTAGAGATCAGGCCCTACTTATTTACTTGCTCCAGGACAAAGTGAATGATCTCGAGAATCGTAGCCACTGCAACAATTTGTGGTTCATTGGCTTTCCTGAGGGTGCCGAACAGCGGGACATGATCGGCTTCCTGCAAGAAACCTTGCCCCAATTTCTGGATCTCCTGTTGGACACATTCCTTCACAATGAGCAGATCCACCGCTCTCTGGCTCCCCCACCTAAGCCCGGGGATTGCCCACATCCGGTCCTGGCCTGCTTCCTAGATTTTAGGCAGAAAGAGCAAACAAATGCAGCTGCTAGAGAAAAAAGAACTCTTACTTGGAATGGCAACCGAATCCAGATACACCGGGACTATTCCCGGGAGCTCTTGGATTGGCATAGAGCCTATATTGATTGTCGCAGGATTCTACACAACCATAACATCTCCTTCTCTCTGCAATACCCTGCTACCATGCGGGTGAGCATCAGTGGAAACCCTCTCATGTTTGCCAGCCCAGAGAGCTTAATGGACTTTTTGAGGAAAACCTATCCGGAGGATTTCCAAGGTCGGAACACTCCACGTGCTGCAAAGGGTAATACCATGTCTAATCTCAGTGAGTGAGCAGCTTCCCCAGGCACCTCTCAGCACCTAGCCAGGCCTGCGGTTCAAGTATTTGAGGCCTCACTCCCTCCTAGAAGCAAAAAGCACCTTACGCCTTACAGACATGAGTGGTGCCAGCATCCATTAGATAGGCAGAGAGAAGAGGATGATATGGAGCAGGAATTTATAGACTTTCAGAAATGTTATTCACTGAACCTCTTTCCTGCTCTGCAGGACCAGCCTGAAGTTTCTCCAAGGCAGGATTCGACCAGCTCACCAACTCACCCTGTTTGCGGGAGTCCAGAAGTCCTGGGCTGCAACTGCTGCAACAGAACCATAAAAGGAACTTCAGAGCAGGAAATCACCAGATGCTTCAGTGGGCCTCTCGCAGAAGCAGGAGATAGATGCTGCGCCCTCTAAACCTTCTCAGAAGGAGAGGGGGAGCACCACTACACTGACCTGAACTTCTAGCTAAGTGTTGCACCTTGCAGCTGTGTTCTGTGTACGACCCAGATCCTCTCACCTGATGTCCCCTTGGTTTGATGGGGAGCTCAAGGCGATGAAGATCAAGGGTCAGAGGTTAGAGCACTGCTGGCGGAAGACTGGGCTGGAGGCGCACAGATTGGCCCTGCGTGCACACTATGTTGTGTACCAGGGGGCAATCAGCCGTAAGAGGGCAGTGTTCTGGTCCAGGGAGATTGCCGGCAGGAAGAACCAACCAGCTATGCTTTTTTAGATTGTGGACAGGCTGTTACATCCAACTTGTCTACAGCTGAAAAAAGCTTTTTCAGATGCTTTATGCAAGGAGTTTGCTCAGTTCTTCTTGGACACAGTGTCCGCTATCAGGCAGGGAATTCCACCAGTGAGCCACTGTGTGACTGACAGTGGTCGCCCTGGCTGTTGGAGGAACACTCCGCCTGGTTGGGGAGTTTAAACTAGTGGAGGTGGCGAGGCCATTGAGGTTGTTTCTAGGCTGAAACACACATACTGCGAACTGGACCGGTGCCAACTCGTTTCTTAATGGGATGTGTTGTCTCTGTAGGCCGGTGTTCGCTTAATTGTTCGGTGTTCTATGTCAGAGGGGTCTTCCCAGATGCCTTGAAGGAGGCACTGGTGAGACCCCTTCTGAAAACCATCTTTAGCTCCTGACATCAAGGTGAATTACCGTCCTGTCTCCAGCCTTCCATTTCTGGGAAAGGTTGTAGAGATGTTTGTGGCATAGCAGCTTGAGAACACCTCATGGTCTTTGTGATATCTACAAGCCTCTCCAGTCTGGGTTTTCGTGTTGACACAGTACGGAAACTGCATTGGTTTGGTGCATAGTGATCTCCTCAGGGCGAAAGATCGAGAAAGGGGACAATTCTCATTCTCCTTGATCTCTCCTCAGCCTTTTACACTGTTGCCTAAACACTCTTAGTGTGTAGGGTAAATAATAATAATACAGATTTTTATGTCTTTGGAGTCTGCCAAGAAACATTTGTAAACAAGCAAAGGTACTAATAAATGTTTATTATACTACTTACGCCAAGCATGTGACAAAGAAAATCACAAGGGAGATGGGTTTCTCACCACTCTCCTGAAGAATGTACGTAATCTCCAGGATTGTAGGATCTCAGGTTCTCCAAGATCTCATTCTCTGTCCCTGTGGAACTGGGTTGCAGGAGGCTAAATACTACAGATAACAGCATAGCAACAGATACTACCTCATAGTTACAGATATGAGAAACAATATGTATTGGTCCTAAGTCATTCTTCACTTGGATAATGACTTAGGAGACAACGTTACTAGTATCATGTGAGACAAATAATATGCTTCAGTTAGCACTATAGCTTGGACAAAAGAAATGCTGATGGGTTCAAACTACACGTGGCATTTCTTGCCTATGTATAAGACATAACAAAGGTTTTCTCTCTGTGTCAGCTTGCTTAGACAAAGAGAAATGCTGACTGGCCACAACTATATATGATTATATAGGAATACAATAATCACTGCTGATCCTTCAGAGTCATCTTATCAGTGATTGGGTAGATTATATATGGAATATATGTAAAAGACAAACATAATGCATTATAGTGAGGTATAATAGTCATGCATGATCTAATCCTATGAAGGATGTAAACAGTGGCATATATGAGCAGCAAAGCACATTCCTGGCACTCATGCTTATATGATGGATGCCTAAAATCTACATGTTAGTGCAAAATAGCAGTATCACAGTATAACAGACCAGGAATACAGTGTAAGGTGTATGTGGGATGATAAGGGGCATAACCCAGGCACTGGTGAGATCCCTTCTGAAGAAACCATCTCAAGAAACCAAGATCTTTGGATCCTGACATCAAGGCAAATTACCATCCTGTTTGTAACCTTCCATTTCTGGGAAAGGTTGTAGAGAAGACTGTGGCACAGCAGTTCGAGGAACACCTCCTGGCCTTTGATATCTATGAGCCTGTCCAGTCTGGGTTTTGTGCTGGGCACGGTATGGAAACCGCATTGGTTTGGGTGCACAGTGATCGCCTTAGGGCAAGAGATCAAGGAGAGGGGACAATTCTTATTCTCCTTGATCTCTCCTCAGCCTTTGACACGGTGGACCATTGTGTGTTACTTGACCAACTGAGGGAATTTTTTGGACTCGCCAGCACTGTCATCTGCTGGTTTGAGTCCTATCTCACAAAAAGAAGGCAACGGGTTGTGATGGGGAACTTCTCCTCCTCCCCTAGCATTCTGTCTTGTGGAGTACCTCAGGGTTCGGTCTTGTCACCAATGTTGTTTGCCGTGTATATGCTGCCCCTGGTTGAGATCATTAGGAAGTACAGTCCGGATTTTCTTTGCTATGCCGATGACACCCAGCTGTGTCTATTCTTTGCCCCCAGAACATCCAATGTGGTGGATGTACTGAACAATTTCCTGTCCGAGATCAATGACTTGATAACCTCCAGTTGGTTGTGACTGGACCCCGATAAGATGGAGGTACTGGTGGTGGAATCGAACAGGAGGCGTTATTGGATGGCCTCTGGTGCAGAGACTGGATTGTTTCTGGAGCCTGTGCCATTGAAGGTCTCCTCTAGGGTGTGTGATCTTGACGTTATCCTTGACAGCAGATTGACACTTGAATCTCAGGTGCTGTCCGTTGTCCGGACCAGCTTTTACCATCTGAGGAATATCGCTAGGATCAATCACCTAGTTCCACCCATGGACCTCCCCACCTTGGTACATGCCTTTATGACGTCAAGGCTTGACTACTGTAATGCACTCTACCTTGGGATTTCTGGAGGTACCCTCCGCTGACTGCAGCTAGTGCAGAATGCAGCTGCCAGGTTGTTGATGGGGCAGCCAAAATACTGCCACATCACCCCAGTGCTGCGTGAACTGCACTGGCTGCCGGATCGGTGGAGGGTTCTCTTTAAGGTGGGCTTGCTCACCTTTAAGGCCCTACATGGACTGGGCCCTGGCTACCTGTCAGACCTTCTAACACCTATTGCCTTGGTCCATTCCCTCTGGTCCTCCTGTAGCGGCCTCCTTGCAATTCCCAGGACGAGGTTAAAAACTGCCAGCTACAGAGCTTTTAATGTCGCTGGCCCTATCCTGTGGAATTCGCTTTCTCCATCAGTAAGGGAGGCCCCTTCAGTTGAGGTATTCAAAGCCCACCTCAAGACCTTCTTATTCAGCCAGGCATTCCCAGACACTGTCTTTTAGTTGTTGCTTCCTAGACACTCTGAAAGAATGGCCCCTTCAGGAATCTGCTGCTAGGTCAGGCCTCCCATTTTGGGCAGTCTGCTTTTTAATATGTTTAATTGCTATACTTTGTACTTTAATTATTGTGTTTTAACTGCTCTTTGATGTATTTTAATTGTACGGCGCACAGAGCCTCAGGGATTGGGCACCTGAAAAATTAAATTTGCCTTGCCTTTGTAATTTCTCTTTCTGCTGCTCTGCAGGGGCGAGGGGCTAGGAGGTCTGAACATTCAGGGATCTCACCCCCCCATGGGTTGATAACAGGGCTGCTCTCCTGGTGTACCTTATTCCCGATTTACTATTGTTGGGGATTCCTGGTACTGGACTACCTTCGTATCTCGCTAGGCCAGCAGCAAGTGGACCTCTGCATAAATGCCCTTGCTAAGTGGGGTGTGTGAACACTTTTCTTTTTTGCTGTGTTAATAAGGTAGCAGGACTTAATGGACATGTTCATGATTTGCTTAATAATGGTTGACTGCAACATTTGGTGAACGTGCACTTGTTATGTGTCCTTTAACAACTTACAGGGCGCTTAAGGCCGCCTCCATGGTGTGGCAGTGTGGGATCCCAAGCACAGGTAGGCATACTATACCCTGCCTCCTTTGGCTCCTCTTTGGAGGCGCAGGCTGGGCTCTGCCCCGTGAAGAGTAGCTCATCCGTGCTGCCTCACCTTGTACATATCTTCTAGTAGGCACCCCTATTTCGCGACAGATAATTGCTCTATTGTGTTGGTTTATGTTCTCTTTCTGTGGACTACCCCACCAGGAAGCCTATGATGCCCACCTCACACACTCAGGCCCTCTTCAGGTCTAAGCCCCCCACCAGGTGGCTGGTATTTCAGAAGCCCCGGATATGGGTACTTCCCTCCTTCGCTCTAGTTCTGATTTTTTTTCTCTCTCTTTTTCCCCCACGTGGGTCTTCCACTGATGGAATTTGCTCAGCTGCCGTCTCTTTGTAGCTAGTAGTAAGCTCTCACACCCCATAAGAAAGCTATAGGTGGCCTTGGCAGTTTTACTGCCGGCATTACTGTATCCTTCCGACTAGTGCTATGGTATCTGCTACAAATGCAGCTGTATATAATTGTAGTTTTGTATGGGCTGTTTGCTCGTGCTGTTTAGATATAAGTGCTATGGATCAGGTAATGTTAAAGGTGTTTGTACTGCAGTTTATTGGATGGTATATTAGCCCAGCACTGCTTGTCCCCTGTGTGTGTGTGGGGGAGGTGGTGAGCCTCTCAGCCTGTCTTCCACTCTGACCACCTGCCCCCGGATAGTATGACAGTTCCTCTTTTGGATCATGGGTGACTTACATGGGTATACCTGGAATATGTGGGGACTAAACACTCCGATAAAATGTAAACAGGTGTTATCACATCCTTTTTTTTTTTTTGTAAAATGTTTTTATTGAGAAAAGCAGCAGTACATCTACCAAGACAGCAAATTTACAGATAGGCAACAGTTCATATTAGCCAGCTTTTCCATCGATCAGCAAATACATGCTGTAAAAAAGAACATTGCAGGGCTCAAAATCATTATTTGAACATTCCTTAACATGTGCCCAACTAAACCTATAGCAGAGTATATAAGACCATAAGCATGTGACAGGTAATTGGCAGACACTACTGGAATGTCAGTGCACCTTAACGAGATACTCTATAGAGTCAGAAAAGGGCATTATTATGTTAATGCCCGGTCAGGAGATGTATCCCCTCTGCTAAGACATCTCACCTTGTGCACCTTATAGTAAGACTATGTAGGTATATGGCCAACTTCAATAGCTCTTACCAATGGGCCCCAAAATCTGTTAAATGTATCCAAATTACCATTGGCGAATACTGGCTTTTTCAAGTGAGAGGCATAGTTTAGTGTTGTTGACCCATTGTTGCACCGAGGAGGCGAGGCACCATCCAGGACTGGGCAAGTACTTTCTTTGCATTGATGAGTGCTATCTCCCATAATGGGTGGCCCCACATCCTATTTCCCTGTAGCACCTCTGCTCCCAATAGCAACTCTAGGGGGGTGCATGGCAGACTCTTAGAGAGGGCTAATTCCATAGTTCTGTGCACCTCAGCCCAGAAGTGGGCCACCTTTGGACAAGTCAAGACCAAGTGTAGGAAATCAGCCTGTTCTTGCTGACATTTGGGGCAGCGGTGAGAGTACATGGCATGCAGTATGGCTGGGGTCAGGTAGGTTCGGTACATAAAGTTAAACTGTATCTGGCACAGCCTGTTATTCCTGGAGCAAATGCCTAGATGTTTAACAGCGTTCCGCATACACCCTGGTCAATACTAACACCTAGGTCAGCTGCCCATTTCCTTCTAATGGGCTGAGTGTAGTCAGGTTCTGCTCCCAATAAGTGTGATAGTATGTGGAGAGGGCCTTCATTGTTGTGGGGGACATACATCCCTTCCTCAAGGGGTGAGGTTCGGCCCATCCATTAACTGCACTCATGGAGTCACCCAATCAGCTGCAAATGAGTTAGTATACAAGTAATCCCCGACTCTATTAAAATTTAGCCTTAATTTCTACGAACTCTTGGATCCCCCCATATATTTGAAGAGCATAACTCATACCTTGGTGGCCCATGCTCTTATTCGTTGGTGCCGGAGAGCTGTATAAACCCTTCCAGCGTACTACTGTAGCGAGGTCCGAGTAGGGAGATTGCTTCACCCCCTCCCACATGCCCAGCCTGCCATGCGCGCTCCGCCAGGCCCCAGTGTTGCTATGGTACAGGGATTGTTAATGCTAGGTTTAGATCCAAGCCCCTCACCCCTGGACAAGAATTTGTGTCTCAGAGATCCCCCGGCTTGCTTCTCCTCTCAAGTTCAGCCAATCCAATGAAAGTGGGTGCAGCCCCCTGGGCAAAAATGCCAGATGTGCTGCAAGGTAGTAAAGGTAGAAGTTAGGTAGGCCCAATCCGCCCTTACTGGTTGGCAATTGCAAAATTTCTCTTTTAATGCGGGCAGACTTCCTCCTCCAGATGAAGCCACGTACTAGGGAGTTAATCTGCTTAAAGTGACCAATAGGCACGTGAATAGGCAATGACTGGAAGAGATACAGACATCTTGGGAGGACCATCATTTTTATTGTGTTAACCCTCCCTATCAAACTCAGGGGCAGATTCTGCCACTTTTCACAATCCTGGCTCAATTTTTTCATTAGGGCCCGTAGTTCTGGGAATGCAACGTACCAATCTTAGCTGATATGAGGATCCCCAAGTATTTTATTTGGTTCACCATCACCAGGCCCCCCAGTACAGGTGCCTGTTCGTGCCTGTTTAGCCAACCTATGGGAAGTACTTTTTGTCCAGTTGATCTTGTGGCCTGATAGGGCACCATACTCCTGCAGAAGGTCATGAATAGCAGGTAGGCCCTCCACTGGGTTCTGTAAGTATAATAAGATGTCATCTGCAAATAACGCTAGTTTGTGCTCTTTACCACCCCCCCAAAGCCCCGTATCCCACCATGTTCTCTAATGGCCACCTCCAGTGGTTCTAGCACCAGAACATATAAGAGAGGGGATGGGGCAGCCTTGTCTGGTAGCCCTGCTCAGTTCAAAGGGGGCAGACAGCATCCCATTCACCAGTATTTGGGCTCTAGGTGAGGCATACAGGGTTCTTATCCAGGCCAGGATCTCCTTTCCTAGACTCTGATTGACAGGGCCTCAAACATATATTCCCACTCGACCCTATCAAAGGCTTTCTTGGCGTCCAAAGCCAGTACAGCCGCCCCATGCTTAGCCGCAGATTTACCCCATGAGTGCAGAATATTTATAGTTCTCCTAATATTATGTTTTCCCTCTCTGCCCCCAACAAATCCTGCTTGGTTTGTATGTATAAGTTTATGGAGGACTGGTTCCAAGCAGGTGGCCACCACCTTAGCTAGTATTTTGTAGTCAGCAGTGAGTAGTGAGATCGGTCGATATAAGGAACACAGGAGGGATCTTTCCCAGGTTTGGGTAGAACAGTGATGGTAGCAGCCCTCATAGATGCAGGTAGGGTCCCATTAATCAGGCTTTCCTGAAGTACATCAAAAGGGGACAATCAGTTTTTCTTTGAACACTTTAAAGAAATCAATAGGCAGACCATCTGGGCCTGGCGCTTCCCCCCCGCCAGGGCCCCTATGGCCTTAAGTAGTTCAGCAACTTCTGTTGGTCTGTCCAAGTCAATTGCCATCTCGGGGGGCAGCGTCTGAAGGGGAGCTTTCTGAAAGAACATTTGCATTTGGTGCGGGGTGGGCACCACCTCCGATGTATATAGTGATCGATAGAATCTGATAAATTCTTCCCCAATCCCTTCTGAAGTAATCACAAGGGCCCCGGACCCAGACTGGATTTGGGTAACGTACCTGTCCCCCTCTCTCTTCTTTAGCTGCCAGGCCAAGAACTTCCCACCTCTGCCCCCCTCAAAATAGGCAGTTGCTCCTAACAGCAAAATTGTCCTTTCTAATTGTGCAGTGTTTAGCAGGTTAAATTTCCATGTCAACTTCTGCAATATTCTGTACAAAGGCTGTGTGGGGGTTCTCATGTGTGCCTCTTCAAAGGCAGCAATTCGTTGTCTAAGGACTTCCAGCTCTTTTTGAGCTTCCCTTTTTTATGGGCTGAGTAGGAGATTACCTGGCCCCTGACATACGCCTTCATGGCCTCCCATCTAGCCACACAAGAGGTTCCCCCTTCTTGTTATGTGCCCAGAATTCCTCCAGGGCTTTAGTCATAAAATCAATAAAATCCTTGTCTTTTAGCAATAAAGGGTCAAGCTTCCATGCCCCTCGTCCTGACCCCCACCCCTTCCCCTCTAACCATGGATATCTGCAGATACGCATGGTCTGATACCAGTATAGGGGAGTATTCAGATGCCTTTATACTCCCCATGAGAGGGCCACTGATCAGCACCCGGTCAAGACGGGCGTACGACCCGTGTGCATGTGTATAAAAGCTATATTCTCTGTTGGTGCGGTTCAGGAATCTCCAAGCGTCCACCAAGGCATATGCCTCTTCTATATCCCCCAGGGCCATAGCGTTTTTCGAAATTGGGATCGGGGTAGGGTTGGATCTGTCGAGTGTAGTGTCTCTAACACAATTAAAATCCCTCCCAGTATCCAGGGGCCCGGGAGTCTAGCCATATCCAGGGCTAGTGTTTGAAAGAACTGTGGGTCTTCCACATTGAGGCATAACTGACCCAACTGATATAACTTTCCGCCCCTAAGGACAAATGTGCAAGCACATATCTCCCCCATCTTTGACCACATTATGAATATTGGCCCTTGTGCCCTAGGAATCCATATAGCCACTCCCCTAGCCTTTGTAGAGTAGTAAGCAGACACCCACTAGCCTCCCATGTACCGCTCCATTTTTAAGGCCTCATGGTCAGACATGTGAGTCTCTTGCAGTAGGACTAGGCTGGCCTGCGTCCTGTTCATCTCATTCATAACCCTTTTTCTTTTCACCACCAATTTTAACCCATTGACATTCCATGTGACTATATTAGTTAAGCTATCCATTTACTCCCAGAAAAACCAGCGCATTATGAGATGATGCTACAGTGATATGGAAGAGCAATTTGCTTGATGTCTAGCTTTTCTTTTAACAAGTTTTTGAGATTTAACACATCTTAATGTATCCCAAACTATAACTATCCCCTTCCCCATATTAAGTAACAAACATGCCAACATGGCAACCATTATAACCATAATTATGTTCCCAGAGCTCCCCTTGACTGGGCTAAATCCTGCCCTGTCAGCAAACCCTCTTTCAGAGATGGCGAGTTTCCAAATTTACCTCAGCATCCTTATGGATGGGGTCATGCCTCCTGCTGACCAGTGACTTCAAAGTTTGGAGCTGGCACATTCATATGCCTTCCATGACAGAGAAGTGTGCGGATAGAAATAAACACACACCAGCTTACCTACCTTTAGTGCGGGTGTAGCCCTGGCCATCCATAACTCAGATTCTGGAATCTATCTCCATGGGTGGAATGCAAGACAACCTCCACCTTGGAAGAAAAAGTGAAACACCAAGTACCATGTTATATTCAGCGTTGTTACCTAGCCCCTTCCCTTGCACTTGACCCCGATAAGAAAACATCATCTAACATGCAGTGGTATCAAGATCCACAGTGAGCTAACAGTATTAGTGTAGATCTAACATTGTACAAATTGAGAAACGGAATAGCTCATGCATATTTGCTCTCCTAGCAGGCAATAGGAGGTGAGTTTCATGCAGTGAGTACATATCCAGCGCCCTACGCCGCCCCACCCCGTCCCTATCAGCTCCCACTTTTGCATTTTACAATTAGCATGCTATTCCAGCCCCTTGTAGTGTCTTAATGAAGAGTGTGACATTTAGTCCCAAAAAAACAGATCGGTGCTGTCACATGCAGCCCCCCCCCCGCCGCTCATGCAGGAAGCCTCAAAGTACATAGTCAAATATGGACACTTCCTTGACTCAGTTCCACTTCTACCATATCGCCCGCTGATACCCACATCCTCAGATGTGGTCGGGCCGATCTGAAGCCTCAGGACATCTTCGCCTACTCGGATGAAGGGCAGTTCTATTGGATAGAGAAATCACGATGTGTTCAGCAAAGCAGGGTTAATGCAAGCCAACCTAGCAGCCCTTCAGATTGATCCAACTTCACTCACTATGAAGGATAGGTCAGCATGCAGCACTTCCCCCCGGGCATCCTCAGGACTAAGCGCGAAGGAACAGTGACGCAGCGTTGAAGGGAACCTTCACGAAGACACTGGACTGAGCCATGTTTCTCACCAAAAAGGCCTCCGGGGTCGTCACAATACAAGCTGACTGATTTTAAAGTTTTAACCTGAACGCACCAACAGGGATGCTAAATCAAAGTTATAGAGGGAAGACCTATAAAGCACCAACCGTGACTATACTGCATGAAATTCAGTTATGTGGTGATCTATCCCCTTCTTGTCGGGTCGCTACAGCTACCCACTTTTCAACCTCCAGGTAATTAAAGAAGATCTTAGATGGTGCTCCCGCCAGTTGATCCTGAGCTTAGCGGGTAAAGGAAAGCAAAGGGCCATCCCAGGTCGTGCAGTTTGGACTTAATCCCATTGAACTTCTGGTGCTTAGCTTGCAGCTCACGGCTGTAGTCCTGGTAATTTCCAACCATCGAGGAGCCACATCTTAGGGGCCCTGCTTTTTTGCCGCTGCCAAAATTATTTCCTTGTCTGCAAACCGCAAATATTTAATCAAGCAGTATCTCAGGTGCTCATTTGGTTTGGGTGGGGGGTCGACCCTGTGCACCAGCTTAATTTCAAATTTTGCTGCCTCCGGGGGTAATTTTAGATTCTGCACCAGCCACTGTTGTAGGCCTTCTGCTGGGGAATGACCCTCAAGACCCTCCAGCAGCCCCACTATCTGCAGGTTCGACCTTCGCAAGTGGTTTTCTTGCTCATCTATTTTCCCCTGCAGCTCAGAGATGGTGTCGGCATATTGATTACGCTCCCTCGAGAGAATGTGCAGTGAGTCCCCAGATGGCTAGCCCGTTGTTGCACCTCACTGATCTGGGTCAAGTGGGTTGCTGTGGTGTAAGTAAGTCCAATTACTACCGCCTGCAAGTGGCCCATTTGCGCTGTGACAGTAGCAAAGCCAGCTCGCATCTCCTGCTGCATGACCTTGAGGGTAGAGGGGATTCATGCCAGATAGTGCTCCAAATTGGACATTCCTGACTCGGATGATGCTGCATGCTCGGCCTGTAGGGGTTCAGGGGGATCTAAGCCCTGTCTCATCTCCTTACGCTGCACTTCGACTGCCGATGTTTAGATCCTTTAGCTGCCATGACTAAAAGAGAATGCTCCGCGTACCGTTGGAGCTGAAAAGCTGCTCGCATCACTGAAAAAGGGCGCTTTTTAATGTGGATGCTGTGAGAGTAATGCTAAAACGCAGCCATCATGTCTGCGCTAGCCACGCCCCCCAGTGTTATCACATCTTAAGAGGCTGAGGGCTACACTGACCTTCCTCCAGGAGACTAAATTGACCAAGCAGTATCATGACTAGCTGGCCAGGGACTGGGTGGGACAAGTGTTCTTGTCATTGGCCCCCTTCAAGAAAAAAGGGGTAGCTATACTTCTCCATAAGTCACTGAAATGGACTCTCACTCAACTAAAATCATACCCAAAGAAGATGGGTCCTGGCCCTGATGAGCAGGCCAATAGCCCTCTTATCTTGGGAGATATTTATGGCTTGAATGAGGATGCCCCTGAGTTCTTCCACAAAATTGCACAGGAGCTAACCTCCATGACCTCTTCCCTAACCCCTGTGATCCTGGGTGGTGATTTCAACCTCTCCTTGGTACCCCAGATTGATGGCAGCTCCATGACCACTCCGTAACATCCCAAAGCCCAACTGGCTCTGCAGCAAATGATTGAGGTCACTGGGCTAACTGGCGTCTGGAGAACATTTCATCCCAGAGAAAGGGAATATTCGTTCTTCTTTTTGCTTCATGGGTCACATAGCAGACTTGATTACTGGTTGGTGTCCAAGGAAATCAGTCAATGTGCAGTTAATTTGGAAATTATGCCCATGGTTTATCTCTGACCACTCCCTGTCCACCTTCATATCCTTTGGGGCCCCAGTACCATCAAATCCCCTCCTGTAGAGCTCGATCCCCTTCTTCTAAGGGAACCAGAGTTTGTGCAATGGGTGTCCAAAGAGGCTACCCACTTCTGCGGAGAATCTACCCACAGACACCTCCTTAGGGACTATGTGGAGCCTTTATAGCCACCCTATGGGGGTGCAATTATTGGTTATTCAGCCAAACAGCAGAAGCAGAGAGAGCACCTCTTGAAATCTCTATAGACTAGACTACAAATATTAGAGACCCTGGCCAAGCAAACACCACACTTTAGTGTGAATTCCTTATTAGGCAGGGAAAAGCTTCAAGTCAGAATGGAGATCAATGACCTATTGGCCCATAAAGTTGAGGTAGCTATCCTGTGGCTGTGGCATAAATATTGGGAGGGGGAGAGGGGAGGGAAGGTGCTGGCATACAGACTGTGAAAGCAGCAGGCTGAACATCACATCTCTGGCCTATGGGAGTAGATGGGCAAAACACGTACTGACCCACTGCAAATCAGTGCAATTATGGGATGCTTTTATGCCGATCTCTATACATCAACCACGGTAATGGAGGCAGACAAAGTGAAGACGTTTCTCGCTTCTTTGCATCTCCCTAAAATTTCTCCCTCTCAGACGGCTGACTTGAATTGGCCCATTACGCCACTAGAGGTGGCAGTCGCTTTAAAGGCCATGAATTCCAGCAAAGCTCTGGGGGTTGATGGGTTTCCTGTTGAACTTTGGCAACTTCTGTCATCTCAAATATCCCCCTTCTTAGCTCTATTTACAATGAGGCGTTTGATAAGGGTGATCTTCCCTGTACGCTGCAAGAAGCGTAATTACGGTGTTTCAAAAAAGGTAAGGACCCCACACTCCTGTCTTGCCTAATCAAGAGTCACAAAGGAATAATTACACTTGGCATTTACACATCAGCACAATTTATTGCAAGCAAAAGATAATTACACTTTATTTAGCAGCAATATTACTATCAGCATTAATATATACTTTAATTAAGCAAAACATGATACATTACTGATTTAATAAAGCATCATCCAAGCCCTCTTTTAATGGCTGGGAAGCCCCCTTGTCAGCCTGGCTAGGAGTCTTTCGAACCGGGAACTGGCCCCACAGCGATGCGTCCACCCTGCAGGAGAGGCTTTAAACCAGGCATTGAGAAAGCTACATTTATATTTTATTTTATGCTAAAAATAACCGTGCAGCCTTCATTGTGCTATTTTTTTACATTTTAGAAGCTGGCCGTGCTTCCAGGATGTTGCAAATTCACACGATAAGGACTGCTCAGAATTTCCCACACCTGCTAGGTCACTGTGCTCCAAACACTGGCCGGGTGCCTAGAACACTATGAGCTAAGCAGAAGTTTAAACAAAACTACAAAAACAGGTTGCCTGATAATATGCGACCTTTAAGTCAGCAAAATACACTGTCTGAAGCAAAACATAATAATGAGGCTATCTAAAGAGCAAAACACCAATTAAATGAAGCAGCATGTAAAATGGAGTCACACAATACAAAATGGAGTATAAAATGACATACATTACATGAAATAGCATACAAAATGGAGTGACAATAATTAACATTTTATACTATTACTACATTTGGTCCTTTGATTATTGTAAATACGATTTGTATGATATTGGTACCATAGCAAAATTACTACGAATATAACATGATAAGTAAAAAGTCCAAATAAGCAAGATAATTGTCACTACAGCAATGATTATGATAGGATGTATTAGAATATTTAACACTTTTGTAGCTGATGGAGACTATTCTGTAAAAATATTTCACCAATAATGAGTAGTCTCTTGTTGAATTTTGGAACTTAAATTAATTATTTTATTTTTAACTATTGTAGTTTGCACCTGACTTTGCACTAATGATTTATTTTTATTGCCAAATGAGCCTGCATTACATCTGTTTCCTGAATTATCTGTTTAATTTTATTTAACGAGATCTTTAATTTTGATTGATTTAAAATATTGGGCTGCCAATACAAAATAAGCTTCTGCTCATTATTAGGGACCTGTGCATTTTACTGTGGTGGATGACATTACAATTCAATGATTACTAGGAATTCATGATTTGAACACGGTCCTCCACACATATTTATTATTACTCATTAAATTACTCTGGGCCTTATTTTTTTGCATTATCGCATTGTGCATTCTGTCTAATTAATAAATCGCGAAATATTTTTTACTACTCCCATTTCCCATACCTGTGAAGCATTAAATAACTGCAAGAACTCAAAATTATAATTTAAAGTTAATCTTTGGGGTAAGAAAACAGTTGGCATTCATTGAGCTTGTAAGTTAATTAAGCTAAATACATTAATTTCTACTGCCTGAAGCCTGTTAGTCAGTGTTTTTATATTTACACTATTTAAAATTCCCATGCCTGCCCCTGCTCCACCTAATAGCATATTATACCAAGCTCTTTTATATTTGCATTTTTTACTAAACATAAACGTTATGTTAAAATGGATTACATTTTTTTGATACCGCTGCGCTACTGATGTACATGTGGATGGAACCTTAACTATACTATCATTGCTAATTACAGGATGATTTTTTAACACTGTAATGTGATTTGCCCAAGTAGTTTTATTAGTTATTGCAGTAGCATTCATGCAGAATAACGTGTCTATGTCAATTAAAGTAATACTTGCATTGAAAATGTCTGTTTGATTTATGCAGCAATCAAGTCTATGTTGTACAGTCACCATGCAACTATTCGGTAAGTTGCAGCATTTAATAGCAGTCTTATTCTGCAAAGAGATTTCATTTGTTTCGTAGGCATATTGTCCTGAGCCACCAGTTGTCATCCAGAGATTGACCCCTGGTGAAAATGTCATGTTCAGTACCACACACTTCTGTCCGGATGGGCAGCTAAAGTTCCCCTGGGTTCTATCTTTGGTATTATTTTTTAACTCCAGGTTCCTTTACAACCAGTGTCATTACAGTTAACCCTTTGAATCCTTCCTCCAGGGGTAACTAGCTCTGCCAAATGGACCATAAGACACACCAGCATTCCTTTTAAAATCCATTGCTGGACCTAGAAAGACACAAATTTTATTATTCTCGAAGATAACATTTATGTGCAGGCACGTATTTTCATTTTTTTTTTCCTGATCTGATAATTAACACTGTGTTGTCTCGTCCGGTGGCTATTACCTCAGCTGGTTCAGGAGGGCCATTTGGATTTGTAACTCATATTTTGGCACCATTGTTAAAACCTCCTGTAGATTTAAAACCTTTATCCCCCCTTGCTGTTAAGAGTGTGGGGGCTTGTCCCTTTATTGGGGTCATTTGTTAACTGGAATAATTAACAATTGAGCCACTCTGTCATACTGTTGAATTAACAGATTTTGTTTTCTACTATTTAACAAAATTACTTTTACTTTTCCTTGGTAATTACAATCAATCACCCCTCCCAAAATTTGTATTCCCTTGAGGGCTAGTTCTGATTTAGGTGCTATTCAACCAAAATGTCTCGGTGGAATTTGTAATGCTTTATGCAAATTTTTTTTTTATTTTCGTAGGCTCCCCCAATTGTCCTTTCACAATATGAGGGATTGGTCTTTGTTGCCCATGTTGGCATATAGGACACTGAGCAATAACAGTTTTAACCAAATCCAATGTTAGGGGTACACCCCTACTATATGCCCACTTGTAAGTGGCTTTCTCTCCCAAATGTCCACATTTTTGATGTGCCCATTTTGCCAGCCCTGATAACTGCTGACTTTGAGTTTTTTTAATATCCACTGGAAGAATCTTAGCTTTTTCATCTGCAATAGAATTATACTATTGTTCTAGTGTATCTGAAGCACAATGAGCATCAACATGAAATACAGTGGTCTGAGTATTTTGCACCATAGTCTATATTTCCTGCCACAGTTCTTTTCCCCATATTTTTTTCGAATAAATTTTCCACTCATCCTTAGCCCAAGTGGGCAGCCAGGTTGTTAAACCATTGGCTACAGACCATGAATTAGTATAAATATGACATGTACCTTGCAACCTTTGTGGGTATTACACTGGAAGGGAGGAAGGGTAGCTTACCCCTCCTCCAAGCTCCTACTGGTGGAAGACACAGCTCGAGGTGCAAAAGACAGCTCGAATACTGTAGCAATAAAAGGTTAGCTGTGAAACACAGACAAACAACAAAAACAAACACACATCAGTTTAAAAATAAAACAAGATTATTTTCATAGGATAAAAGAAGCCAAGCGTCCCTGGGTTCCCTTATCCTAAGCATGACAAAATGTCCAGATTGATGGTAATACCGTACGTACGTATCTCTGTAGATGGTAAACTTTCAAAAACAGCTGTAATAGTCCTTTTTTCAAAATTGTAAAAGTTTGTACATCTTCACTTAGAATACTAGTTTTGCAATAAAAAGTCAAATTACATGGTTCACTCTTGGTGTGCTTTTATGAAAACATACATTTTGTGTGAAAAGTTGTGCTTTAGGCATAAAATACACATTAAGTTTGAACTGGTAGTAACATAAAATGTTGAAACACAAGAAGGTCAAATAACGTGCAAAAGGTCACAGTGTGCATGCAAGGGTCGTTCAAACCCAGCCATCCTGTAGTGTCCTTGAACACCACTAATATTAAAATATTTTTACACAATAAAACTGCTGGCCAAGACAGTACACACACATACACATACACAAAAAGAAATACTTAACACAAAATAAGACTGACATTGTTTCACACCAATTTGCTGAGATAATGCCCATAGTTCCATTAGAAAACTGTACGTGGTTTAGATATATGTGCTGCCTCCTGCCTGTCTTGTAACACTGACAATTTTTAAACCAACACATTTATACATATTGCCATGCCAAATTTTTTCAGAACAAAATACTGTTTAAACACATTATTTGTAAGTGAACACATCTCGTATTACATAACTAAAATATGGCACTCTGACACTTTGCAAAAAGTTTCTGGTTTTAACTAGAAGTATGATAAAGCCATTTATAGCTGTTAACACATTACATTTTCACCTAGCAGTGGCTTGGCACGTTGCTTGCAAGCTACAACTCTTTCTGCACATTGCAATTTATATGACGTCATAATTTTTTACTATTAACAGTACCTGCTCCACCAAACTAAAGTTTTTTACTGACCCTATCTAGGCAGCACAAATGTTCCATTAAAAACAAAGCCAATTAAAACAGTCAGCTATGAGGCAAAGAAGCTTCCTCTCTCTTTTTTTTTTTTCTCTGTAACCTGTTGTGCACTGAAGGCAGTCAATTCTATCTCGCAACCTTGACAACAGAACATAATTACAGAACACAGATATAAAACAACTTTGAATAAAAAAAAAATTAGACTTAGCCGGTGCCAAGGTATTTTTCTTCTTCTTTTCCGATACACTAGTCTAAGTAAGAAAACTGACTGCAGGACCTTTGTGATAATTTCCAAACGCTGCAGCTATTAACTCTTTCAAAGGTTTTAACCCCTTGAAAGGTTTTCTTTTGGCCATTTTAGTAACCTGCCAAACCAAGTCTTTTTCCAGAGCTCTGGTTTGCAGTTTAAAAACAAAACAAACAAAAATCTCTAACAGTAATAGGTTGAGATTCATTTGGTAGAGGTCCCCAGTACTTGGGTTTAGGATTAAATGTATACAGAAAAACTTGAAACTACACAGATAGGCAACATGGGGGGGGGAGGATTTTCAAATCATCCCGTCTGTAGTCACCTACTGTGCGTACATTCACAGTAGTTTCTTTTTCTTTTTCTAGATGTTGCTTATTTAACTTTACTTAACCAGCCGCTGCTTTTCTCCTAAAAGCAGCCTGAACTGTGAAAGCCATTATTGGCTCTAACAGTATATACTTGCAGTAAGCACAAATTACAAGTACAAAGGGCAGTTGCCCTTGCTTGTTTGAGCCTTAAAAAAAAGAACTCATCCTTTTTCCTAAAAATAGACATTTTATTTTCGAATCCTGCCGATTACGCCAAAAATGTCTTCCCTAATCGAAGAGTCACAAAGGAATAATCACACTTGGCATTCACACATCAGCACAATTTATTGCAAGCAAAAGATAATTACACTAAATTTAGCAGCAATATCACTATCAGCATTAATATATACTTTAATTAAGCAAAACATGATACATCACCGATTCAATAAAGCATCATCCAAGCCCTCTTCCAATGGCTGGGAAGCCCCCTTGTCAGCCTGGCTAGGAGTCTCTCGAACCGGGAACTGGCCCCACAGCGATGCGTCCACCCTGCAGGAGAGGCTTCAAACCAGGCATTGAGAAAGCTACATTTATATCTTATTCTATGCTAAAAATAACCGTGCAGCCTTCATTGTGCTATTTTTTCACATTCTAGAAGCTGGCCGTGCTTCCAGGATGTTGCAAATTCACACGATAAGGACTGCTCAGAATTTCCCACACCTGCTAGGTCACTGTGCTCCAAACACTGGCCGGGTGCCTAGAACACTATGAGCTAAGCAGAAGTTTAAACAAAACTACAAAAACAGGTTGCCTGATAATATGCGACCTTCAAGTCAGCAAAATACACTGTCTGAAGCAAAACATAATAATGAGGCTATCTAAAGAGCAAAACACCAATTAAATGAAGCAGCATGTAAAATGGAGTCACACAATACAAAATGGAGTATAAAATGACATACATTACATGAAATAGCATACAAAATGGAGTGACAATAATCAACATCTTATACTATCACTACAACTCCCTTCGAGTTATTGGCCGATCTCCCTTATAAATGTTGACAGCAAAATTTTAGCCAAAATCATGGCCTCCAGGCTGGGCCGCTACTTCCCTCACTTATCTTTCCCTTGCAGGTGGACTTTGCCCCAGACAGGCATAGCAGAGATCATATCCAGGCCACGATTAACCTTATGCATCAGGCCCGATCCCTTCCCACTCCAGTGGCAGCAATGGCCATAGATTTTGAGAAGGCCTTTGATTCCCTGGAGTGGGATTATCTCATACTGGTGTTACAACACTTGGGATTTGGGGAACATATAATATCCTGGGTTGAAACACTGTACCACTAACCTTCAGCTAGAATTCTGACCAATGCTGTGCTGTCTCGCCCCTTCCAATTAGGAAGAGGTACAATGCAGGGCAGCCCTTTATCCCCCTTATTGTTTGTCCTGGCTGTAGAGACGCTGGCTGCTGCCAAAAGGCACCATACCACTATTTGAGGAATCCCAGTTGGAGAACAGACATATACCACTCTCATGTACGCAGATGATTTGCTTGTCCTGCTAGAAGATGTGTGCACCTCACTTCCTCCCCTTCTCACCCTACTTTGTGATTTTGCTGGCTTTTCTGGACTTAGGACGAATGAAGCTAAGACAGAGGTGCTTGCTCTTAACTCCAGATGTACCCAAGACATGGTGGCCCCTCTGGGGCTGAAATGGACTCTGAACTCACTGGTTTATCTCAAGGTTCACATTACACCGGACATACCTAAAATGTGGGATCTCAACTTAAGGCCTATGGTAGCTTTGCTTAAAACTGAACTAGATCAGTGGTCAGCCCTTAATCTAACTTTTGCCAGGAAACTATCAACATTAAAGATGATCTCGTCCCCTAAGATTTTGTATCCCCTGTCATATATCCCTCTAGAGGTACCTATGAAATGGCTCAAGATCAAAGATGCAGTGACTGGCAACTTGCTTTGGGAAAAAAAAAGAAACCACGCTATAGTAGGAATAAACTCTGCTCTCACTGGAAGGATGGGGGTTAGGGTCTTCCATTGCTGGAAGGGTACAAGTGGGCATTTTCCATTGCACAAACTCTAACATGGTTTACCAGACCATCCCCCAACTTGCCACAATTGCTCCATATGGAAAAGGCATCTGCCCAGGTGCATAGCCTCCCCATACTTATATATATATAAGCCTCTGCCCTAAGCCCTTGCTGCACATCCCACCATTGCTCAGGCAGTTAAGATCTGGAACAAAGTGCATGCCAAGCTTAAAGTTAATCCTAGGCCACTCTTTCACACTCCCTTATTTCAACATAGGCATATTTTGGTTGATAATAAACTGCAGCACTGGCCTCAATGGGAACAGAAAGACAATGCTGTAATATCTGTTTTAGATACATCAGGCCAAACACTCCAATCATTTCAAGAACTAAGTGTTGGGAAAGGGTTGGGGAAAACTGATTTCTGGAAGTACCTGCAGCTTCTCAGCTCTTTAACTGAATTTTTCAAGCTGCACCCAATCAGGGAAGCCCGGGCCCAAAAGCTAACTGGGTGGCTTTCGCTCCTCAGGGGTCAAGCCAGCAAGGTGTACACTGCCATAAGAGAAAGCATCCCCTCTCAGTCTGAGGAATCCAAACTTAAATGGGAAAAAGCTCTGAACATTACTATCGCAGACATCCAATGGAAACAGTGTTGGAAATTGGCACATGTCAGATACCCGGACATACGTAGTAAACTTGTCCAAAACAGAATTTTGCATCATTGTTACAGGACACCAGACATTCTGCACAAACTTAAATTGGTGGATAATAACCTGTGCTGGAGATGTCAGTCGCAGGTGGGGAATCTATACCACATTCGGTTACTTTACCCACTGCTGGCTCCTTTTTTGGAAGGCCGTATGTCGACTGGCCGCTCAAATCCTAGGCACCAAGATAGAAATGGATCCCTTAAAATGGATCCTGGGCCTTCCCCTGCAACAGCTTCATTTTAGAGCTCATCAGCATCATTGGCTGGTGCTTCTCAGCCTCCAGGCCAAAAGCCTTATTTTATGCTGCTGGAGGTCCACTCAAGTCCCCCCCCCTCTGTCAGAGCTTTTTCACTCATTTACACAATTGGCATCCCTAGACTGTCTGACCTATGTAGTAGCCAATATACTGGATAAATATTTTGCTTGCTGGGATCCTTTCCTTACTTATTTAAAACCCAGAACTGGAATTGGTTGAAAGGGGTACTTAGAGTTCTATGTATTCAATTTGTTACTCCCTAGGCAGCTACCTGATAGTTGTGTTGATTGCTCTCATAGTTGAATGTATCCATAAATACTTTCTTATTCTTACTTTTACCTTTCTTTGCTACTTATGTCATTGCCTAGTTCATGTGTTCACTAGTGTTAGGTTTTGTTCTTGTTTGTATGAGTTCAGATTAGAGACGTTGCCCCGGGATTTATGGGTGTGTCTTATGCCATACCCCACATTACCTCTGCCTTTTCTTATCCATACTTGGTCGGCGCCCCTTATAATAATCACACATTATATATGGATATGCTGTATCTCAATACTGTCATAATGCTATTTGATCATTTGAACTGGCTATCCTTTTGTCTCTGTATCTGATTTTGGTATAAACTTTGTTGTCATATACTATAATATTTGACAATAATTAATACATGATCTGTATGTATGTGTGTATGTTCTATGTTGGAAAACTAATAAAACTTATTAACACTAAAAAAAAATAGCAACTCAAACTGATACATTAATGGAATTTTTTGTAAAGAATATATAAGGGATATGCTACCCCCTACTGGAAATATTGTTGATATTTTTTCTCTGAGTGCCAATTGACCTGACATTACGAATGGTGAAGCCACAAGTGATGTCATCAGATCAATTGGCATGAAAACAAAAAGTATCAACAATACCGCCAAAAAAGTGGAACAAAAAAATGTAATTTCCTGCCATTTTTTTGCTGAATATAAAAAAAAATCTAAAAGGTATCTATAAATGAAACACCACTCATATGATAGATATTTTCGTACTGAATAACTTTTGTGCTCAAAGTACCATGCTATCATTTTTGTTTTAAAGCTATTTGCATTTGTTTGTTGTATTTGGATGCAATACTTGAAGCAACATCCCATTGTGTTAGACAGAAAAGGAAGTGCAAAAGAAGAAGGAAACCACTTTGGTTCTCAAATACAGTAGCAGAAAAGGTCAGAGCCCAAAGGCTGGTCTTCAGGAAATATAAGGAAACACAACGGGATGAAGATAGGGATGCATACCAAACTGCCCTAAGGGAAGCAGGGAAGGCAGTAAGGCAGGAAAAGCACCAAACTGAGGAAACACCAGCACAAACAGTAAAAGAAGGTGACAAGACTTTCTATAGATACATTAGTGAAAGGAGAAAGTCCAGAGGGGGTATTGCTAAGCTCAAAGGAGAAAAGGGGGCATGTGAGGAGGAGGACCCTGTAAAAGCATCTATCCTAAATAGATACTTTTGCTCAGCATTTACTGAAGAGAAGGTAGGGCAGGGCCCACAGCTCAGCACCATGGATGCAGGGAGGGAGGTGAGCACTACTCCCTTCACAAAAGAAAGGGTCCTACAAGAGCTTGCTAAGCTCAGGGTGGACAAGGCAATGCGACCTGATGGCATACATCCCAGGGTACTAAAGGAGCTAAGGGTGGAACTAGCAGAGCCATTAGCAGAACTGTTTAGTGAGTCTCTGAGCACAGGAGAGGTCCCAGAAGACTGGAGAAGGGCTCGTGTGATCCCACTCCACAAGAGTAGTAACAAGGAGGAGGCAGGGAACTACAGACCAGTCAGTCTTACCTCAGTAGTCGGCAAGATTATGGAGGCACTCCTTAAGGAAAGGGTAGTGCAACACCTGGAATCCATAGGGGCATAGGATCCAAGACAGCATGGGTTTACAAAAAGGAAGGTCATGTCAAACTAATCTCATAGATTTCTTTGACTGGGTAACCAGAGTGGTGGACTAAGGGGGAGCAGTTGATGTTGCCTACCTTGACTTCAGCAAAGCTTTCAACACTGTTCCACATAGAAGATTGATAAACAAGCTGGGTAGGCTCAGGGTGGGTCAGAAGTTGGTCAACTGGGTGGCAAACTGGTTGACGGGCAGAAAACAGAGAGTGGTGGTAAATGGCATGCAATCAGAAGAGATGCAAATCACAAGTGGAGTACCTCAGGGATCAGTCCTGGGGCCAGTCCTCTTCAATATCTTCATCAGTGACATTGCAGATGGACTAGAGGGTAAGGCTTGTCTCTTTGCAGATGACACCAAGATCTGCAACAGAGTAGATGATCCAAATGGGGTGGGCAGAATGAGAAGAGATCTGGATAAACTAGCAAAATGGTCAGAAGAGTGGCAACTGGGATTTAATGCAAAGAAGTGCAAGATCATGCACATAGGGAAGAGAAACCCTGAAGCCACATATAGGCTGGGAGGGGAGTTGCTGGCAGTCACAAAGGAAGAAAGAGACTTGGGCATCATCATCACTGATGACCTGAAATCATCAACAGACCTCTAAAGCAGTAGGTAAGGCTAGGGGATGTTAGGATGTATTAGTAGAAGTATCACAAGTCGTAAGAAAGAGGTAATAATCCTCTTTACAAGACACTGGTTAGGTCCCATCTGATACTACGTGCAGTACTGGAAGCCACACCTTCACAAGGACATTAACCAAATTGAGGCAGTTCAGAGAGGGCAGACCAAAATGGTGCAGGGACTGCATCAGAAGACCTATGAGAACAGATTAACGGAGCTCAATATGTATACCCTAGAGCAAAGGAGAGAGAGAGGTGATATGATCGAAACATTCAAACACCTTAAGGGCATTAACAAGGTAAAAGAGTCTAACATGTTTCAATATAAGAAAAATATCAGGACACGAGGACACAGCATGAGATTAGAGGGAGGCTGATTAAGGGGTAATGTGAGGAAGTTCTTTTTCATAGAAAGGATGGTGGATGCATGGAACGGCCTACCTCAGGAAGTGGTGGCTATGAATACAGTGCAGGGCTTCAAACAGACATGGGATAGGCATAAGGGAGCAATACAGATGAGTATGAATAGATAGGCCACTGCCAGCAAAGGACGATGTCACATTTATAAGGTAGAAGAAGAAATGGGCAGACTGGATGGACCTTGCGGTCCTTATCTGCTGTCAACTTCTATATTTCTATGTAAAAGGTGAAAAAAACTGAATTTTCTGCTGTTTTTTTGCTAATTATAAAAAAACTAAAAGGTATATATGAATGAAACACCACTCATTTTATAGATATTTTTGTGATTAACAAATGTCACACTTTCAGTACCATGCTATCATTTTTGTTTTAAAGTTATTTATATTTGTGACTTTGTCTGTCCAAGCTTTGGTTACTCAGTGGGCCTTGGTCATGGTTCCTAGAGTCCTCAACCTTCCACTCTCCATGCTATGAACTTGCCCCAGGTGCCCAAGCCAGACTTACAAATGGTCAAACCAGTATAGGCACCCCTGCTGCCCCAGGTGTTTCTGACTTCCTTCTCCTTCCTCCGGCTTCACCACCTCAGGAAGTTTTCATGGGAGGCTGCATCTCCCTCTGTCTTCAAAAGTGGAGGGAGATCACTATAGCTGTTTGGGTACTGGAGATAATCTAACATGGACATGCCTTAGGACTTCTTACTGTTCCTCCACTCACCTCACCATTGCCAAAACTACCCATACTACTGAAAGGGGAATGGCTGGTTGCACGGGATATGAAGTATGCATACCTTCATGTCAGATCTGTAAGTTGCACAAAAAATACCTGCATTCCATGCTTCAGGGCTTACACTCCCAATTTCATGTTTTGCCCTTCAAACAACATGAAGTCTTGCTATATTATAGACATTAGCAGTTTGATCCAGCTCTAGAACTGCCCTGGAGTGAAATGGTTAAAACCATTCCAAAATAGAATTTTGGCACGAGAGCAGCTCTATCTGTGTCATTTCAAACTTGAACTGTCAGATTCTTTACTCCGCCTCAGTGAACAGTCGCTCCGGAGATTTCTCCTTCTGCTCGGTTCATTTCTCGGTTTAAAAAGTGTTTTCTCGGTTGGATTTAACGAGAATAGTTTATTTTAACCAAAAACCGTTCGTTCAAGCTCTATCTGTGGTAACCGTAAGTAAATGAAGGTTTTGTCTGTGTGGAACTTGTAAGTTATCGGTTCGGTTTGAACCGATCAGTGGTTTAAACTCATTTAAAACTAAAAGTTACTATTTTAGAGTCACGGTTCCCAGTTCTTATCGGTTCAAAAAACGGATTTATTACATTTTTCCAATACCCGTGACCACGTTAGGAACCGATAAGGGTGTCTTGCAAGCACTGCCGTTAAAAGGCAAGTTTTTGGTTAGGCTGGCATTATGTCTGAGAAACCCAAAAGGAAAACGGCCCACTTGGTTTCAACACTGTGATGTTTGTGGGAAGTCTTTGCCAAGGCTGACCCACACACCATGTGTTTATTGTCTGGGTTTGACCACCTCCAGTCAGACTGCCAGGTATGTAAGAATTTCCTGCAGCCACCCTGGAAAAAGACTGGGCAGGCTCAGGGGCAGGAGGAACAAAAGTCCGCTGACCGGATGGCCAGCCCGGTTCGGTGCCAACCGAACCAGAGGAGTACCCTCTGACCAGGGCCAGACACCCTCGGGCAAAAGAAAAGCTGGTTCTGAGGAACCAATTCCAGTAAAGAAAACAAGAAAATCAGCAGGTCTGAGTCCAAAATTCCTTCTCCAACTGCTGCAGAGATAACAAAGCCATACAAATTGTCCAGTCACTGTCTCAGGGTCCGTCTGAACCACCACTATCTGGTAAAAGGTCGGTTTGTCTGGTCCCAGTGGTTCAGGATTATGATATTGAGAATTTTTATGAACCAGAGGAGGGGAGGAGGATTATGAACAGTATGAATGTGGCTGGGAAGGTCTGGGTGTGACCATTGAACCGGACATCTCCCCAGACAGACCTTTAGAATCTCCCCTATGCTGTCTGAGTCCCCATTTCATTTTATGTTTTATAAAAAGTTGCTGAAACCCTCCAGCTTCCTTTAGAAGAGGCTGTGGATGAGCAAGAGGAGCCTGATTTTGTAGAAATGATGGATAGTCCAGAGTCTAGGAGATTGTCTATTCCTTTACATAAGTCTTTTAGAAACAAACAATTAAAATTTTAAAGCTCCTAATTCTGTGCCTCCTGTAGATAAAAAATGGACAGAAGGTATACATTGTCAGGCCCTGATACAGAATTCCTTTCTCAGCAATGCAGTCATGTTGGGGGTAGTTCAGGCTGCTGCCTGTGATAAAGCTAATATTCCCTTGGCTTTACATCCTCCTGACAAGGATTCAGGAAGATTGATGCCATGGCAAAAACAGTATATGGCAGCCTCTCTGGGACTCAGGCAAGCAAATTATATGGCTTATGTAGCTAGGTATCAGAAATCTAGATGGGATACTGTTATGCAATTGGCCAAGCAGGCCCATGGCCAGCTGGCTAGTGAACTAGAACAGGTGGCTGCTGAGGGCATTGAAGCCTCTAAGGTTCAGTTTCATGCTGCTGTGGATGTTAATGATGTTTCCTCTAGGGTCATGGCCACATCTGTAGCTTTTCGTAGGTTGGCCTGGCTCAGGTGTACTAGTTTGTCACAGGATACCCAGACTAAGGCTATGGATTTTCCTGTGGTGGAAATTCTCTGTTTGGAGGCAGACAGAGAATTACATGAAGAAGATGGATGAATATAGGACTGCCTCAAGAGTGCCCAGGCTAAGGAGGCGTCAAGCCACTCCTCAAAGGCATGCCCCAGGGGTAGGGTGAGGCCTTTTCACAGCCTTTCTACCAGACTCAGGCCTCCTCTGCCTATGCTCAGAGGGGCTTCTTCAGAGGCAGGGGCAGGCAGGGGTGGGCAGACCTGCTCCACCCCCAGCCTAAAGCCTCCTGCGAAACAGGCACCTGATGGGGTGCCCAGGGCCATTCTCCTGACTACCAGTGGGGGCAGGCTGGCTTACTTCAGTCAGAATTGGGCTTCTTTAACCTCAGACAAGTGGGTTCTGGAAGTAGTAAGCCAGGGTCTGGTTCTCAGCTCAAAAAGTTTCCCAAGTTGAGAAGCAGACTTTTCTACCTGCAAGTGCTTCAGAGACCCTCGCTCTGGAAACAGAGGTCTCATCCCTGTTAGCTCTCAGAGCAGTAGAAGGGTTCCTCCCTGCATCAGGGCAGGGGTCTGTATTCAGATACTTTCTTACCCCAAAAAGACAGGAGAATGGCGGCCCATTTTAGATCTCAGATATCTGAACAAGCATCTTTTGAAACCAAAGTTCAAAATGGTAACTCTGGCAATGATTTTACCTTCCCTAAGGCCAGGGGACTGGCTAGCCTCCCTGGACCTCAAGGATGCCTATTTCCATGTCTAATCAGAAGATCCCATCAAGTACCTCAGATTTCGAACTGCCCTTAGGTCATTACCAGTTCAGAGCAATGCTCTTCGGCCCTTACCTCTGCTCCAAGGGTATTCACAAAGTGTCTAGCAGTGGCAGTGGCCCACTTAAGGAGGCAGAGGATTGCTGTTTTCCTATCTAGACGACTGGCTCATTGTAGGCCAGTCTCCAGAACAGGTAAAATCTCACCTGCAGGTCACCCAGCAGCTTCTCACCTCCTGGGTTTTCTGCTAAACCTACCAAAGTCGGTTCTGGAACCAGTCCAGGTACTCACCTTTATGAGGGCAGAATTGGACACAGAGCTAGCCAGAGCCTTTCTTCCCCAGAAAGGGTAGGAATTTAGTGGCTCTGGCCTCTTCCTTCACTCTGCAGGTCTCTCGACCAGCAAGACACTTTCTGCAGCTCCTGGGGCACATGGCTGCATCCACAGCTGTTGTGCAGGAGCCAGATTTCAGATGAGAGACATTCAGTTTCACTTGAGAACCTTTTGGTCTCAGAGAAGAGACCCCTTTCCAAGTTGGTCCCAGTGACTTGAACCTTGATCCTAGCTCTCCAGTGGTGGCAGGATCAGAGCAATTTAAGCGGGGGTCCCTTCATTTCCCTTCTCACGACTTGACTCTCACTACAGATGCTTCCCTTCTGGGTTGGGGATCCCACATGGGCGACCTTTCCACTCAGGAGTCTGGTCCCCAGGAATCTCTGCTCCACATCAATTTGCTGGAACTCAGGCTGTCTTTTTAGCTCTTCAAGCTTTTCTGCATCTGTCACGACAAGGTGATACAAGTCAGAACAGACAACACCACAACAATGTGGTACCTCAACAAGCAGGGGCACTGCGTCTTCAGCCTTGTGCACGAGGCAGTGAAGTTGTGGTCTCTGGCCTATTCCCTGAACACTTCCCTCATAGCAGTTCATCTTCCAGGGAAGGACAATGTCTAGCGGATGCCCTCAGCAGGATTTCCCAGGGCCATCACGGATGGTCCCTGGATCCTCAGAAGTGCTGAGGATAGTTTTGCCAGGTGGGGCATCCCTCAGATAGATCTTTTGCAGCCCCAGACAATCACAAACTTCCTCTGTTCTGTTGCAGGCCTCCAGTGCTGGGCTCAGTTCCCCTGGATGCCATTCTTCTGGATTGGGAGGGGAAGTTCCTCTATGCTCCCCCTTTCCTCTCCTGTTCAAAGTACTGGTCAAAATCAGATCTCAGCCTTGCAGGGTGATTCTGATTGCCCAGATTAGGCCAGGCAGCCCTGGTACCCACTCCTTCTATCTCTGAGAGTCCATCTTCCCTGTGCCTCCCCAGGAATCACAATCTGTTGACTTGTGCCCAGGGAAGGGTTTGGTATCGGACCTCAAATCCCTCAACCTCAAGGCCTGGCTCTTGAGGAGTTAGAGTTGCTGATTTACCCTCTCTCAGGGTGTTCTTGAGATCCTAAGGCTTCCAGAAAGCCTTCCACTAGAGCTACTTATAGTTCTAAATGGAAAGGTTTTCCATTTGGTGTGCTGGGAAAAATATTTCCCCAGAATCTGCTGAATTGCCCATTTTGTTAGATTACATGGTACATCTTAATTCCTTGGGTCTCAGACCAGCTACCTTGAGAGTTCATTTGGCAGCTGTGTCTGCTTTTGTGTCAGCAGGAAAGTCATCCCCTCTTTCCTCTCATCCTGTGTTTCCAAGTTTTTAAGGATTACTCCATACTAATCCTCCCTTTCGGGAACGGCCCCTGCTTGGGACCTTAATGTTTGCATTGCCCAGTTAATGCAACCCCTTTTGAACCTCTGTCTTCTGCAGAGCTTAAGTTCTAACTTGGAAAACTGTTTTCTAGTGGCTATCACTTCTACCAGATGCATAAGTGAATTGCAAGCCTTGTCAGTGGAGACTGACTTTATTTCTTTCCACAGGGATAAGGTAGTCCTTAGGACTAATAGGAAGTTTTGCCTAAGGTGGTTTCAGATTTCCATCTTAATCAATCTATGTCCCTTCCAGTATTTTCACTGATCACTCCTCTTTGGGTGAGAGGAGGTTGCACAACCTGGATGTTAAGAGGCTCTTAGTTATTATATAGGCGTACCAAAGGTCACAGGTTGAATCCTCCAACTTTTCCTTACCTGTGGTGAAGTTGGGAAGGCAAACCTGCCACTAAGGATCAATAGCCAGGTGGATTGTCTCTTGTATCAATTTTGTTATCAGAAAGTGGGCAGAGCCCAGTTTGAGGGCTCATTCTACCAGGGTACAGCTGCGTCTCTAGCTGCTGCCAGAGATATCCTTTATTAGAGATTTGCCAGGCTGCTACTTGGAAAGCAGTGCACACCTTTACCAAGCATTACTCCCTGGATGTCAGGCCAGGAGAGATGCTCAGGTTTAGCACAGCTGTTCTTCAGAGCCTATTCCCTAAGTAGGTTCTGTCCCTCCTCCATGGAGGTACTGCTGTGTATTCTGCTAATGTCTATAATATAGCAAGACTTCATGTTGTTTGAAGAAAAAATTACTCACCTTAGTAATGTTGTTTCTTCTAATGGAGTCTTGCTATATTATAGACCTCCCCCCCAACCTGCCCCTCTCAGAACCTCTACTTGGTGGGGTGCGGGCAACTTAGTGTGGGCACTACTTATGTCCTGTTAGCATTTTGTCCCCTTTGGGACTTTGGGGGAGTGTGTATGTGTACACGTGTGTGTGTTTTATTATACTTATGTTCCATTTTCATATTATTAGAATGGTGTTAGTATTTCTGGTCCCCTGACTTGAGTCTTGGGTGTTGGGACCATCAATGGTTGTTATTATTTAGGTAGCCATTTGGCTAGTGTAGGTTACAGCTTCCACACAGACCTTAGTGAGTTTGGCTCGTAAAGATCTGACAGTTCAAGTTTGAAATGACACAGATAGGGCTGCTCTCGTGCCAAAATTCTATTTTGGAATGGTTTTAACCATTTCACTCCGGGGAAGTTCTAGAGCTGGATCAAACTGCTAATGTCTATAATATAGCAAGACTCCATTAGAAGAAACAACATTACTAAGGTGAGTAATTTTTTCTTGGGGTTTATATTTTGTATCATGTGTCTTTACCGAAGTGTTTGTCGCAGTGGCAGCTGCTCTCCACAGAGAGGACCTGTATGTCTTCTCTTACATAGATGATTGGCTCAGCACTTGGACAGGCTGGAGTGCCTCATACAGGTCACTCCTCTTCTCTGAGATTCCCTACTCTGGTGATTGAACTGTTCCATCCTAGGGCAGGGGTCCTAGTTTCTTAGGTCATCCCCTGTGCTGGTGATGACCATGGATGCCTCTGATTTAGGCTGGTATGCTCATCTGGGCCTTTTCAGAACCCAGGTCCAGTGTGGCCCTCCGAATGCAGTGCTTCACAGCAACACTTTGGAGATGATGGCTGTTTTGTGTGGCCTATAGGCTTTCATCATCCTACTTCCAAAAAATCAGCTGTTGATCTGAACAAACAATGTGTTGTTGATGTACTACATCACTCATTTATTTTATTAATTATTTATTTAGTTAGTTTTTGTTGACAGGGTAAGTGCACGAGACAAATCCTGCCTATTTTCAGGCAAGACCCGGAGGAAGGGGGATACAGATGAATGCCAACTGACCTTGAACCAGATTAAGCTGTTGGTGGTATTTTTAGTGAATGAGGGAAATTTGGCCAGGACACCGGGGAAATTCCCCTAGTCTCTAGGAGGGAGAATCTTTGGCTGTCTGCAGGAAGATGGCCACTTCTGCTCAACATTCAGAGGAGATGGATGTGGAAGGGACGGGGGAGTGGGCCTCCTCCCCTGCTCCTGTGGTGCTAGAGGCTACAGTCCTGAATTCTGAGTTTCCAGATACTGCAATGCCTGATGAGTTTTTTGATACCTCTGTGGAGTCTGTTTCTACTGCTGATTTGTCTACAACTGTTACTGTCTCGGAGGAAGGTACTGTACTTGCGGCAAAAGAACGTTTGTTGGCTTCTATTGTGTCCGAGGAGGAGCGCTGTACACATCGGAAGTCTCAGATACTTTCCGAAATTGCTGCACTGCGCTCGGCTCCTCCTGTTTCCTCCCCTAATGCTTCCCGTACTTCTGAGTCGCTTCCTGATGGCGCGCATGTTGATTCCCAGGATTGTGAGTCTGTGCATCTGAAATCTCCTGGGGCGGCTGGCAGTTCTGACCGTCTTACTGATGGGTGCCAAAAGCCATTTCCCCTTGCTCTTGCTCTTGGAACCGGTTCGGCAGTTTCAGCGGTTCCCTCTAAATGCTTGGGGATGCACGGTAATGTATTACAGCGGGGTACGATTTCTACGGGGGCTGGTTTTCTTTCCTGTGACACGGCAAAGGGGTTGGGTGGTACAAGACCTGTCTCCCAGACTATTTCTGGCTTACCTCCCGTTGAGCTCGGTTCCCCTTCGCCCTCTCCTTCCCAACTTCGTTGGGAATGGTCCCCTGACAGAGCGATTGAGAAAGCAGGGTGGTTGAAACACTCGAATGGCAGTTGGATCCCTGATCCTAATGACGAAGTAGTGAAGCATTATAATTCTTCCCCTTCCCCGGTCCTTCTGCTTTGTGTACTTTATCTACAGATTCCACAGTACCTTCTGAGACTGCTGTACCTCTATGTGACTGTAACAATGCTGGGGCTACTACACCTGCTTTTTCTTTACCTGGATTGCACTTGGGACTTGCTGTTGTTAACCCTATACCTTCACAGTCTGCTGGGGCTCCCCCACAATTTAAACTGTCTGATTTATTTCCCAATAAAGGTGAACCTGCCCCCCCGAAGAAATGCGGTTCGTTTGATTTAAAAAGGTGGATTAGAAGACCAGCCGGGTAGACTTTACATAGCTAAAACTTTACTTAAAGGCTCTTCGAAATTTGTCTCTTCTGACATTTATGCTCTCATTCATATTGGTAACTCTAATTATGGTGTGAGCTTTAAAACTGTTTCTGGTTTAGAGCAATTTTGGGCCTCGTATCATACTGTTAAGAATTCTCCTCTTTGGATCCCTTTTTTGGCTGTTCCCTTAACGAAACCCGCTGTTAAATTAATTACCATCATGTTTCGTAATGAAGGGGTACATATAGAAGATATTCTTTTTTGGATAGGCCTGTTCCGATCCTTGATAGTGAGAGGATTTGGAATGGTGGTTGGAAATTGCGTGTTAATCTTTTTTCTACCAACTGTGGGCCTCAGCATCTCCCTGATAGTTTTTTTCTGGGGAAAGACAGAGGCAGTTTATTTTACTTTGGTCAGCCTAAATCATGTTTTAAGTGTGGCTCCCGGACGCATCTTAATACAGGTTGTGATACCCCTAGATGTTCCCATTTTTTTGAATTTGGTCACCAGGCTGCTTCTTGCCTAAATTTCTTTAAATGTAATTTGAGTGAACAAACTGGGCATGGTTATGCAAAATGTCCATGGGCATCCCACAATAGAGAAGATTGCCCTTCTCAGGAAGGCCTGATTGCGGTAGCTCAGCATAGTGATAATTTAAATGTGGCCGCTGTCGCTAGTGCAGTTGAAACTATTGTTTCTCCTACTGATAAGTCTCATTCCTTAGATGTTACTCCTGCTAGTCATGTTGATAATGTTTCCCTAACAATACAAGACCATGTTGTTCCACCTTCTAATATTGTTGCTTCCTCTGCTCCCTCTATGCCCTCTACCTCTGCCCTCCCTTTACAGGAGATAACAGAGGAATCTGGGATCCCACCCCCCGAATCTGCCTTTTAAAACTGTTACTGCAAAAAAACGCAATAGATCTGGAAAGACTATTCTTTCTTGTCCTTCCCCTTTGGTCTTACCCGGCAGTGGAACTACTGATTCCTGGAAAGAGGGTAATCACTTTGCTGCATTAGTTACTGGGGACGAGTCTGAAGGTGAAGGTGAAGATTCAGACCTTTCTTCCAGGGCTTCTACTGTTACTGATGTTTTTTCGGAAGGGGATGAAGGAGATGTTAGACCAGTGGAGGTTTCTCTTCGACGGTCCCAGCGTAGAAGGGTTGCTAAGGCTCCTTAAATGTTTGTTTTTTATTTCTGTTTGTTTCTTTTTCTTTTCTCCTTCACCTTAATGGCTTCCTTGACTATTTCATCCCTTAATGTTAATAGTATTAAGAGTCATAAGAAGATGGTTACCACTTTGACTTGTTTGCAACAATGCCACAGTGATATTGTATGTCTACAGGATACTAGATTAAAAACTACTGTTGAAATTCAACGCGCTCGTAACCTATGGTCAAAGGGAGCCACCTTTTGATCTACTGGGGAATCCCTCTGTGATGGTGTTGGGGTATTATTTACTAATTTGGCTTTGAAGGTTTCTAAATTGGGTGATATTTGCCCAGGCAGGGCTTTATTACTGGATATTATTTTTCGGGGTGAAAGATTTCGACTGATTGATATTTATGCCCCACAGACCAAGGCTCAGCATGTTGCTCTTTTTTTTGGACATTCAGCCTTATCTCCATACTTCACGTTTAATTTTTTGGGCTGGTGATTTTAATTGTGCTCTGTATGCCTCTGATAGGGGGTTGAAAACCTCAAAATTGTTTTGTGAATCTAATAAACTTCTACAAATTCTTGATATTGCTCTGCTTAAAGATGCTTATCGTTGTATATATCCCTCTGGTGGTAATACTTTTTTAAGTCATCTCAGTCTACTAGGATTGATTTCATTTTTCTTTCTGCTATATTGCAAGTCACCTCGGATGTTTTACGCATTTGGGAATTTTCTGATCATAAGTCTCTTACTGCTTGCCTGACCTGGGCAGGAGCACCTAGATGTAAGAAAAATCTATGGAGCCTGAACAATTCCCTATTGGATGATAAGACTGGTCTGAAAGCATGGAAAAAGGAATTTATTGCCCGGCTTTCTGTTTTTGATATGTATGATGATGTAGCCTCTTGGTGGGAAGATTCCAAGAAGGATTGGAAGTCCTTTTTTCAGGCTCACTCTTGTGCCAAGGTTACCTCACAGTATTTTGAATATTTACGTCTCAGGACTCAATTACAGAGGTTATATTCCTTGGCAGAGACTGAGAAGATTGATTATGGGGCACAAATTAGAGCTGTTAAAACACGGATGTTTGCCTGTCAGTATGATAGAGCTAAGTTCTTAGATCATGAACATAGGTTTGGTTTAAAATTACGCAAGGCTGCTTTGGATCCTTTTCAGGATTGTAAAGATCGTGTGAGCCATCGTCTAGTTACACAGTTAACCTCTATGACTGATGATTTGGTTACTTCACCGGCTGACTTGGTTGATGTAGTTGGTCTTTATTTGGGGTCTTTATATCAAAAAGATGTTACTATTAAGTATGACTCGTTTAATTTTGACTCTTTAAATTTACCACAGTTGTCTAATATTGACTGTCAGAAGTTATTACAGGATATTTCTGAAACTGAAATACATCAGGCTATTTTTTCTTTACGTTCTAATTCTGCTCCTCGCACTGATGGTCTGGGGACAGCTTTTTACTAGACATTTCAGGTAGATCTTGTCCCAATTTTGGCCCAGGTATATAATCAGATGTCTGCTTCCTCTTTAGCAACCTCTATGAATCTGGCTTTAGTTATTTTACTACATAAAAAGGGCCCTAAGGAAGACTTATGAAATTGGAGGACATTGAGTTTATTGAATACTGATTTAAAAATGTTGAGTAAAGTTTTATTACTTAGGTTATCACAGGTGGTTGATGCTCTGATTTGTCCACACCAAACGTGTTCTATACCAGGTAGAACACAGTATGATAATTTATTGATCTTGCGGGAACTCTTTACCGCTGCTCAGTCTGGTCATTTCAATGGGTATGTTTTAAGCCTGGATCAGGAAAAAGCCTTTGACCAGGTCTCACATGATTTCTTGTTCTCTGTTTTACACGCTTATGGTTTACCAGATGGCTTTATTTCCTGGATTCATATTATGTATGGTTCTGCTTTACTTCTTCCTAATGTTAATGGCTGAATTGGTAGACTGATTAAAGTATGGCGAGGAGTTCATCAGGGTTGTCCTCTGAGTCCTATTTTGTATGTCTTTTTTATTGATGTTTTACTTCGTTTAATTTGTACTCATACAGGTCTTGCAGGGTTAAGTATTGCTGTTGGTGTTCCTCCAGTCAAAATTTTAGCTTATGCTGATGACCTGGTCCTTTGTCTTTCTGATATTAAGGAAGGCCCTATTGTCAGTGATGTTTTGTCTCTATTTTCCAGTTGTTCTTGTTCAAAGATCAATTATGTTAAAAGTAGGGGTTTTCCTTTAGGTGATTCTCCTATTCCTGTTTCTGGTACACTTTCTGGTATCCTGATTTCTAGAGACCCCGTGACTATTTTGGGGGTTGAATTTGGTGCTGGTGATATGGCTTTTGCAAATTGGTCCCATAAACTTGATAAGGCTCAGTTACTTGTTTCCAGATGGAAGGGGAAACAAATTGCTAAATGTAAAAGGGTTTTGCTTATTAAATCTTTGGTGGTTCCTATGTTTTTGTATATTAGTTATGTGTTCCCCCCTCCAGTGAATTTATTTACTTCCTTATTTAGTGTTTTTTTCCAAGCCTTTTGGGGGAGTAGATTGAACCCCATCAAACGTGGATATACATATCTAAGTATAAGACAAGAAGGAGCAGCTATGATTCATCCAGTGGCTTTTTTGGTTAGTGTCTTTGTTTCTTATAATTTAAGTCCATTACTTAGACCTGGTTGGAAGTTTTGGTATCCCTGTGTCAGAACTTGGTTTTCCAAGGGATTGCCTCTTTGGAAATTGGGGAAACCTTCTCCATTTGTGAAGATCCCCTTTTTTCCCAAATATGGTTTGGAACTCTTTAGACAATTATTAAAATGGAGTGTCTCCATCCCTCAATTGGAAACCATGACTAGAAAACAATTGTATGCTTATATTGTTTCCACAGACTTTACTGATGCTTTGATCTTTCCGGATTGTCCTTCTGACTCTGTGGAAAAAGTTATTTTGACCCTCTCTAATAGGAGGTTGCCTGATTTCATTTGGGATAGTGTGTGGTTGAGTTCGTATGGAAGATTACCGGTAGGTAATTCCCATAAACATAAACAAATTAGTGACAGGTACTGTAATCGTGCTTCTTGTGTTCCCCAGTTGGAAACTCAGGAACATCTTTTTTTGAAGTGTCCATATGTTCAAACCTTTTGGTCCTTTTTAGCTAACAAATGGCATGAGCCTTTATTTTTATCTCTTTCTTATTGTACACTGATGTATGGAGTACATAAGGGTGTACGGTCCAAGTATCCTGCTGACACATTAATGTTAATTTTTTCTGTTCTTTGCTTTTATATCTGGCAATCTTGATGTTTTTGGATTTCACAGCAGTGCAATGTATTGTTCGATGAACCCCTTTCTAATGTGACTCACTTTACGAAACATTTATGCTGCTGATTTTCGTTTACAAGGTCAGGTTAAAGGTACATTTTTATGGGTGAATTGTGCTACTTGGGTATTTTGACTTTGCTTTTTTATCTTGTTTTTTGGTGCTCTGTTATATATATGTGTTTGTTTGTCTTATACCTCTGTTTTTTGTTTTGTTCTGGAGTCCTCTTTTTCAATAAAAATTCCCCTACTCTTTTCAATAAGTGCCATGGGATCTTTAACATCCACCTGAACTACCACTAATCCAGGCAGATGGGACCTCGGTTTAATGTCTCATCCGAAAGATGGCACCTCAGAAGTGTAGCACCCCTCTCATGCTGCACTACAGTGTCAGTACTGGGATATTAACCCAAGTGCCAGATGTGGGAACTGAACCCACAGCCCTCTGACCTCCTGGCCTCAGAGGTGAGTGTACTACCTACTGAGCCATTGACACTGCAACAGTGGAGTCCATTCATACACTCTTTGCAGAGGGACAATGAGAGTTTGGCACTGTGCAGTGGAAAGTAACATATTCCTGTCAGCAGTGTTCCTCCCTGGTACCCTGATCTTACTGGTGGATCAGCACAGTCAGTCCTATGTGCTCTCCCATGAATAGGAACTCTCAGTCTCAGTCATGGCCAACCTCTTCGAAAAATGGGTTTGTCTGGAATGGACTCATTTACATCTCCATAGAATGCAAAGCTGCCATGTTTTTGGTTGCTTGCTTCAGGGCCTGGAGCTTTTTGGTGAATCGTGTTGTACCTTTCTTGGAGAGGGAGGTTTCTTTATGCCTTTCCCCTATTTCCTCTCATACAGAGGATTCTTGTAAAGCTATGGACTGAGCCTGCCTCCCTGATTATGGTGGCTCCACACTGACCCAGATCAATTTGGTTTCCACTTCTCCAGCAATTTCTACTTCTCCAGGAATTGGCCATGTAACTTCCTGTCCTGCTTCCCCTCTGAGCTGGACTTCTGACACAGAAGCAGGTGGCTGTAGTACATCCAGATCTTTGATCCTCACACCTTCATGCCTAGCTCGTGAGGACTTGAGCGCTCCCACTTTGGGGTTACCCCAACTGTAACAGATGTTGTCTTGGCTAGAAAGCCATCTACCCAATATACTTATTCACAAATGTGGAAAATGTTTTACAGTGTGTTATACTGGCCATGCCCTGGATCCCTTTATTTGTCTAGTTTCTAAAGTGCTGGACTACCTCTTGTCCCTTAAGAAACTGGGACTCAGGTAATCCTCTATAACAGTCTACATGGCTGCTGTGTCAGCTTTTCATGCTCTGAGAGAGAACAAGACTGTGGCCCAGCTGGAGGCTTTCTGTAGATTCCGAAGAGGTATTCTCCTTTTCACCCACCAGGTCAATTAATTGATTAATGTTTAATTTTAGTAGAGAAATTAGGAGAGGTGGAGGTTTAGCTTTATATATCAAATCAGGTTTAAAACCTATAAACATTACTGATAAAATAAAAACATCGGAATTGACTGAAACATTATGGGTCAAAATTAATATAAAAAATAATGAATCCTTAATAATTGGTTTATGTTACCGTCCTCCTGATACTACACCACAGTTAACTAAAGAAATAATGTCCGGATTAGAAAATGCTGTGGATCAATCAGAAATTGTCTTTATGGGAGACCTAAATTTTGCAGACATAAACTGATTGGATTGTGCAGTCAATACATGTATTTCTAAAGAAGTTTTGAATCTGTGTGGTGAATTTTCCCTTACTCAATCAGTTGCATCCCCCACCAGGGGACATAATATACTTGACATTGTCCTTAATTCTGAAAACAATATTATTAAGAATTGCTCTGTATCAACTCGGCTCAGCAATAGTAATCACAATACTGTCTAATTTGATATTGTCTCTGATATTTCCCTAACTAATAATATTACTGACATATTTTTATATAAAAAAGCTAATCATAGAATGATAAATAAAACATTCATGGAGATAGACTGGAAGGCATTATTCAAACATGCATCTGTTGAATCTATGTGGACTATTTTAAAACAACAATTTTAGAGATATGTCATTCATATATACCAAAAAATAAAAATTTTTTGCACGGGATGTAATATTCCAAAATGGTTAAATACAAAAATACAAAATCTTTTAAAGAAAAAAAAGTGACTATATAACAATTATATGAAAAATAAAATTCCATCCAGGTTTGCTTCTTTCAAATAATTGCAAAAAAAAAAATGTAAATATGAGATAAGGAAAGCAAAAAAAGAAACTGAGATACATTTAGCTGAAGAATCTAACAAAGGAAATTGCAAATTGTTCTATAGTTATATAAACTCTTTAAAAAAACATTCATGCAATACTGGTCCATTGGTGACAGTGGACTACACAACATGTGACCCAAATAAAATACCAGACTTATTAAACAATCATTTTTTGCAAATCCTTTAATGAATCATCATCAGATATATGCATAGAACTTGAAACAAATAAAGTAGATATTGTAATCTCAGAAGAAGAAATAATGGACAGATTTAAATGTTATAAAAACAGGCTTATCACCAGGCCCAGATGGTTTATCAGCGGATATGATCAGTTAGTGCAAAATCACTTGATCAGACTTCTACACATAATATTTAATACTGGTATTGTCTCAGTAGAAATTCCCACTGACTGGAAAAAAGCCCATGTGGTACCACTTTACAAAAAAGGTAATAGACGTGATGTTGACGACTATAGGCCTAAAAGTCTCACACCCATTCTATGCAAAACATTAGAAAGTATCATAAAGGACAGAATATTAAATAATATGGAACTAAATTATGATAAACAACATGAATTTCATAAAGGGTGCTCCTGTATTATGACTTTACTATCATTTTATGAGACAGTGAGTAAATACTTGGATGATAAGACCCCCTGTGACATAATATTTTTTGATTTCAGAAAAGCCTTTGATTCCGTATCACACTGGGCATTACTAAAAAAACTAAGTACCTTTAAGATACATGTCAGAATCATTAAATGGATAAAAAACTTGGTTAACTTTATATTCACAAAGAGTCATGATTAATGGAGTTTCATCCCAGTGGAAACCAGTGACCAGTGGGGTTCCACAAGGATCAGTATTGGTCCTTCTAATTTTCCAGTTATTTATAAGCAATTTATCTGATAATCTAGACAATCATATCATTAAATAAGCTGATTGTAAACTTGGAGGCCCAAGTAAATTAATAAATCAAACAGTATCCATACAAAATGATTTAAATAAATTACCTGAATGGTCACAAAAATGAGGCCTCCTATTTAACACCAAAAAATGCAGTGTAATGCACTTTGGTTCAGCAAATATACAAACTATTTATAGACTATATGATCAACCCTTAAAAACGGCACAATCTGAAAAAGATTTAGGTATCATTATACAAAATTCTTTTGATTTCGATAACCAAATAACAGAAAACTTAAATAAAGCAAACTGTATCTGGTGGTCAGTTAGACGCAATATTAAATCCAAAGAAGAATCCGTCATCCTCACACTGTATAAAGCATATATTCGCCCTTTATTTGACTATTCCTCACAGCTATGCTGTCCATATAAAAAAATACATTCTTAGATTAGAAAAAATACAGAGAAAATGTCAAAGGAGCTCATACACTTACCTATACACAGAGACTAAAAAAAACAGGATTAATGACTAGAAAAAAGAAGGCTGAGAAGGGACCTTATGCTAACTAGGGAAGTCTCAAATGATAAAATACTTATGGCCGATATGGGCATTAAGTTCAAACAAATTAAAATTGACACTAGAGGTCCTCCCTTACAACTAAAAAGAAACAGATTCCACACAAAAAAGCATAGTTACTTTTTCCCCAGAGAATTATAAATCCCTGGAATTCTCTTCCGACTAGAGTTATTATTAGCACCACAAAAGATAGCTTTAAAAAAAGACTGGTCAACTTTCTAGTACATGAACATTCCCTAGGTGACTATGGGTGAAGAGATAGGAGCGGATTTGGACTTCTGGCCTACTACTCCTTCCACAGTACAAAGTGAATCTCAGGGAAAGATCCGGTTCCAGTGCAGGCCTTTAATTTGGTCCTGGGGACCCTGACTGCACCACCCTTTGAGCCTGCAGCTACTTGTGAGCTGCACTTCCTTTCCTGGATGGCACTGTTTCTAGTGGCCATAACCCATAAGGTCTGCTAGGTGCCTTTCTGAGTTACAGGCTGTGGTTGCAGACCCTCCTTAACTTATTTTCCACAAGGACATGGTTACATTATTTATCAATCCTTGTTTTCATTCAAAGGCTGTGTCTGAAAGAACATTAAATCAGATCAGAAACCTTCCACAGACAGTGGAGAACATTATTTGCATATGCTGGACAGCCATATGACACACTGTGCTGATACTTGGATTGTACAAAGTATTGTAGAAAACCCCTCAATTGTTTATTGCTTTCCCCTCAATTGGTGGGCTCCCCAATTTCTAAACAAGGCCTGTCCAAATGGTTGGCCAATTGTACTGCTTTCTGAAATGAGAAGTGTGATAAGCAGCCTCCTGGCTCCATTCGTGCTCAGTCCACCCACGGGGCGTTTACCTCAGTGGCTTGTTTTCAGAATGTGTCCACTGCTGACATTTGTTCTGCTGCCCCAGCCTGCAAAAATTGCTGAGTGGTCCTAACACCAGTGGGTTAGAGTTCCATGATGTGGCTCAACGGAGAAGATTCTTTCAAAGATCTACTGTTACAGTAGGTAACTATTCTTTTAAGAGGGTGTCATAGCATTGCTAATTTACTGTTTATTTTTTGCATTTGTAAAAAAGGAAACAAATAGCATGACACATGATATGTACTTGTTTTGCTTTCGTTGTCACACTCCTGTTAATGCCTAACACTTTGTTGTTATCACTACATAAAATAATCTGATCTCATAGAAACATAGAAACATAGACTTTGGCGGTAGATACGAACCGCCTGGCCCACCTCGTCTGCCCATTTCCCTACCTATTGGATAAACTACAGATTCTAGTTAACCAGCAACCTACTTCCTCCTGCCCCTCACTATAATTGTCTTATGTTTATCCCATGCATTCTTGAATTCCTCTACTGTTTTTGACCCCATGACTGCTTCAGGAAGGCGGTTCCATGCATCCACCACTCTGCATGAAAAAATACTTCCTCACGTTGCCTCTGAGCCATCCCCCCCATCTTCAAATTGTGCCCCCTTGTTCTTGCACATCTATTTCTCTGTAAGATGCTCCCCACTTGGACTTTGTTGATTCCCTTGAGGTACTTGAAAGTTTCTATCATGTCCCCCCTCTCCCTCCTTTCATGAAGGGTATACATATTAACCTCCTTTAGTCTCTCTTCGTACGGCATCTGTTGCAGACCCTGCACCATTTTAGTTGCCTTCCTCTGGATTGCCTCAATCCTGTCTATGTCCTTGTGGAGTCAGGGTCTCCATAACTGCATGCAGTACTCCTGATGGGGTCTCACCAACTGTCTGTACAGAGGGATAACAACTTCCTGTTTTCTACTGGTGATGCCTCTCCCTATACATCCCAGTATCCCCCCAGCCCTCCTTACTATCTTCTCACGTTAAGGTTGTTTGATATGACTATCCCCAGGTCCCTTTCCATTTTTGTTGTTGTTGGTACCGCCCCCCCCATTCGTACTCTTTCTCTGGGTTTTTGTTTCTGAGGTGCATTACTTTGCACTTCTTTGCTTGAATCTTGGCTGCCATACTACTGACCATTCCTCCAACCTTGCCAAGTCCCCTCTCATCCTTTCCATCCCCCTTGTGTACCAACCCTGTTGCAGATCTTTGTGTTGTCTGCAAAGAGGCATACTTTTCCTTCCAGGCCCTCCACAATGTCTCCTATAAAGACATTAAAGAGGACTGATCCCAGTACTGAACCCTACGTTACCACACTAGTAACCCCCCTTTCTTCAGCGTGTACTTTGTTTACTTGTTACCATCCACATCCTGTTGTCCAGCCATTTCACTATGTAACTTAAAAACAAGCATGGCAACTCACATTTTTTGTTGTGGATTTTAAATGCTCCGATGACTGCAGGCCTGATGGTGTGGAGGGCTGAGGCACCTCACTTGCCACCACACTGGAAATCTGGGTTCAGGAATGAACCTGGGCTGCTCAGGGGTCAGCCGGGGGGGTGGACTGAGTGTCCTAATGGATGCTGTCCTCTGGAGAAGGAGGGAAGCCTGCTCTGCCATGATACTACCACCTAGGTGACTATAGGTGGTGCTGCAGGTTAGAAGCAGCAGTTCTGGGTGGGGAACACTCCCAGCAGAAGATGTCAGTGCATCTATTGATGCGCGTACATCAAGGTGCCATTCCCATGGAGTATCCAAGGGCTGCGGACCAGAAAACCAGGGAAAACCCTGAACCTGCAGGATGAAGCTTCCTCTCCTTCTCTCCTTGCTGGCTCCACACCCACCCACTGGGCTTACTGACCCGCAACCTTGCTAAACTCCTCCTGGGTGTGGGGAACCTTGGGGGCTCTGCCACAGGAGGTAAACTGTGGGACACTGCAAGAGTCGGCAACGTAAGTCCCAGGGACAGCAGGGTGACAGAGCTGGTTGAGAGAAGGCAGGTAGAAGCAGGCTGGCCGACCAGGGGATAAAGCATACTAAACTTGAAAAAAAAAAAAAAAAAAGGAAAAGAAAAACAACTTTGATGACCATTATGTACTGGGGAAAAATATGAATTTGACATGGTGTTGCTGAAACACTAGGGAACATCCTAAAGGTCAGAAAAATGTTAAAAAATTGAAACCTATTTTATAAACACAAGACACTCTGGGGTGTGTATTGAACAGGTCTAACTGCACCTCCAGGGACTGACAGCACTTGGCCCATGGCCTTGTGTCTTACTACACCTTCTGGGTGTGTGGTTAGATTTGTTCAATGCACATGCTATCATGTCTTATTGTTTACTTGTGTAATACCAGATCTTTCATAATCTCAAACTGGATCACAGATACCTCAAGGAATCTGGTGGTCTCACCAGATGGATACTGGGTGATACACCCGTTCTGAGGAAGGAGTGTAGGAATGGCAGGCATGACCATTTGTTTTAGATTCTGTTCAGGGCTGACAGCACTCCCAATGAGAGTTATATTAGTAGTATCTTCACTACCAAGGAGTGCAGTGTGTGTGTGTGTGTGTGTGTGTGTGTGTGTGTGTGTGTGTATGTCTGAAACACAATTTTTAAGAAGTGAGAAAAAATTAAGTGCCCCAGCTAGGATTTAAACCCAGGTCTGCGTGGAATACCATTCCACTGCACTAACCAGAAAATGTTGAGTACCCTTTGGGATCCTCAGGTTCCAGTTTCCTAGTAGCACAGCTGGAGAGTGCAGCATAATTGTATTCTGTGCAGATCTGGGTTCAAATCCCAGCAGGGGCACTTAGTTCTTTCTCACTTCTAAAAATACTAGTAGTAGTAGATTATTTTTATACAGTTCCCTTTCTCAGGGACTCAGAGAGCCTTACAGAGAGGAACACAAACAATATAAGGAAAACAAAACAATCCCAGTATTTAACAGCATTAGCTGAGCTAAGTGCTGAGGGGCTAGCTGCACAATCGAGCAGACTCGATAGACCTTGTGGCCTGTTTCTGCTGACAATTTGTATGTTCGTATGTTCATTACATGCATATATAAATACTAATAAATAAATGACTGACATCAAAATGAACAGAGGTTGATAAACAGAGCCAAAAGCCTCATCAAGTAGAAAGTTCTTAAGGCTCCTCTTGAAAGCGTGCACCGAGGCGGCCTTTCTCAAAGATCTCAGTAGCAAGTTCCCCAGGGCCAGACATGTAACCTCAAAAGCTCAGTATCCTGATGATTAGGACTGAGGACGAGGGAAGTGGTACAAGGGTTCCTGTGCAAAATTCAGCCTGGTATGGACACACAACAAAGGTGGGAACTGATAAGACAGGGGATAGTGGAGGCAACAGAAACTTGCAGCAAGGCCCAGACTAAGAAGGCTAGGGGGAAGAAACCCAGCTGGATAAGTAAAGGGATGCTAGACAGGGTGAGGAAGAAAAGGGCAGCTTACACGAGATACAGAAACTTGGGGAGGGAGGGAGGAGGATAGGGAGGAATACCTGAAAGAAACGAAGGAAGTGACCAGGGGGGTAAGGGTAGCCAAGGCAGCAAGGGAACTCAGGCTGGCTCAGGGCATAAAAAGAGGGGAGAAAAACTTCTTTAGGTACATCAGGGAGAAAAGAAGCTGTAAGGACCAAATTGTAAGAAGTAAGGAGGGGGGATGGATGGAAGAAGGGGGTGAAAAGGCAGAAGTGCTCAATGACTACTTCTGTTCAGTCTTTATGAAAGAAAAGGAAGGGGCGCTACCCATGGTAGGAGGGAGGGAGGATAGAAACAGAGGGGGGGTGATGGATGGAGAAATCATAGTGGGGAGGGTGCTGGAGGGATTAAGGGCATTGAGGGTAGACAAGGCTCCAGGACTGGATGGAGTACATCCGAGAGTGCTGTAGGAGCTGACAGAGGTCCTGGCAGGACCTTTGGCAGACTTATTTAATTCATCTCTAGACACAGGATGCATACTGCAGGACTAGAAACTGGCTCACATGATTCTCCTCCACAAGAGTGGACTCAAGGACAAACTGGGGAACTATAGGCCAATAAGTCTAACATCCATAGTGGGGAAGCTAATGGAGACCATCTTAAAGGATAGGGTAGTGGCACTACTGGAGGTGAATGGGGTGCAGGACAGGAGGCAGCATGGCTTCGTCAAGGGCAGGTCATACCAGACCAACCTGGTGGAATACTATGACTGGGTTGCTGGGCAAATTGACAGGGGTCATGTGGTGGATGTCCTGTACCTAGACTTCAGCAAGGCCTTTGATTTAGTACCACAAGAGACACTTGGAGTCAAGCTACAGGGGCAGGAGCAAAACTGGTGGGGTAGGTGGAGAACTGGCTAAAAAATAGGCAGCAGGGGGTGGTGGTAGGTGGAGAATACTCATCCCCTATGCCTGTGACAAGTAGTGTTCCCACAGGGTTCAGTGCTGGGCCTAGTGCTGTTTGACATATTTATTGCAGACATCTCAGCTGGCATCAGCAGCAAAATCAGCTTATTTGCGGATGACACCAAGATGGGAGTGGTGGTGGATGACCGGGGGGGTGGTGGTGGGGGCTACAGGAGGATCTGGCAAGGCTGAAGACATGGTCTGACAGATGGCAGCTGGGGTTCAATGCAAAAAAATGCAAGGTGCTGCACTTCAGAAAAAAAAATCCGAGGAGAAGCTACCATCTGGGGGGAGTGCAGCTGGAGGTAACAGAAGAAGAGAAGGATCTGGGGGTGCTCATCATGGGAGCAATGAACAATTTCACACAATGCAGAAAGGCAGCAGCAATGGCCAACAAAATGTTGGGGTGCATTGCAAGGGGAATTACCTCGAGAAGAAGGGAGGTTATTCTACCGTTATACAGATCGTTGGTTAGAACCCACCTGGAATACTGCATGCAGTACTGGTGCCTGTACCTACAAATGGACATTAGGCTGCTGGAAGGGGTGCAGCGTAGGGCAACAAAGATGATTCAGGGCCTGGGGGAATTGCCATATGAGGTCAGACTAAGAGAGTTAAACATTTACACACTGGAGGAGAGGAGGGATGGGGAGACCATTCAGGAGGAGGGTGGGGAGAGACACTAGGGGCCATGACATGAGATTGGAGGGGGTTAGATTCAGGAAGGAGGTGAGGAGGCATTTCTTTATGGAGAAGGTGGTGGCAAAGTGAAATGCACTACTAGCTGAAGTGGTGGCATGTACTACAGTGGAATGCTTCAAGAAGGGGTGGGACAGGGCAAAGGGGGAGGGTAAAAGGAGGTAAGGGGAGGGGCTGGGGAAGCTGCTGAATAGGAAGCTAGATGCATTCATGAGCAGTCTAGATAGACCATGATGGCCTTTTGCTGCTGGCAATTTTCATGTGTTCGTATATTCATATGATTTGAGTCTAGCCCTGAAAACCACCAGGAGGCCCACCTCTGAGGAGAAGAGGGGTGAGGAGGAGGAGGTGGGAGGAATGATAAGGAGTCAGGAGCTCCCTCAGGTAACTAGGGCCCTGTCCATGTTAAGTGTTATAGGCCAGCAAACTCTGCTTTCACCATTAAAAAACCCCAACATATGGATATTAAAATTTGCTGATGACTGTCACATAGGTACCATGGTGAACAATACAGCAGGCAGTACTGCCCTTCAACTAGTTCTTGATAACATGATCTATAATGAAGAGTAGAGACGTAAATGTTGAAAAGACAGGGGCCCAAAACAGACCCCTGGGGGAACCCGCTTGTGACATGATTGTGACAGGAGCCCATTTGGAATAATCTCCATTTATAACGACTCTCTGTTTTCTTCCCTCCAGCCAGTTAGCAATCCAGTTAACAATATTGGTTTTTAGTTTGAATGCTCTCGAGATGTCTATGAGCTCTAAATGTGGTAATTTATTAAACACTTTGGTGAAATCCAGGAATTACCCTGGTCAACTTCCCCAGTGACTTTTTCATAAAAAGTCAGTAGATTCATTTGGCAGGATCTAGATTTAGTGAACCCATGTTGAAAGGGGTCGGGTAACCCAGTTTGATGGAGGGAATCCAGAATGAGGTCTTTAATAATGTTTTCTAAAATCTTTCCTATGATCGTGAACTTGGTTTTCCAGGGTATAAAATTTTGAGGGCAGACAGGAAATCTAGTGGGGGAGGTGTAATGCTCTTGTAACCCCCCTGCAAATGGGGGTTCCCAAAAGACTTCCAGGAGCTTGCTTGAATGCTCCAAGCCTGAATGGTGTTTGGCATTTAAGCCATTTATCAGTGAGTGTTTTTAGAACCTCTGGTACTGTCTCTTTAAGAGCTGTCTGCTTGCAGACATAATTAGTTTGTATGGGGGACTGTGTGTTTCTTTGATTGAGTACCACTCAAGCTGCTGCCAATTCACTTCATTTTGCAGTCACTAGGGTGCAAAGGAACCTATCTGAAAGATGTAACTGTTTGCCAGAAATCATTACAGTAATAATGAAATTACAGTTTGTCTAACCTGATTTCTTTTGCAGTCAGAACAGTGTCTGCCTAGTTCCCATTCTGGTTTTGAACTGCTGAACTGGACCAATCAGTGTGGGTAAGCTAGCTCTAAAATGGTGCCTTGGACGAATCAGAACTTGGACTCATAATCTGAGCCAGCCACAAGAGGATTGTATGGGCAGTGACTCTGGGAGATGTAGTTTAGACTTCAGTGCCTTTTGGACCAACAGCAGCAGTCTATTGTGAGTGACAGCCAATCCAGTCAAGAACTGGGAGGAACTCAAAGGAAGTGCCCGGTTTTGTCGGTTAGAGTTTCAGTTGAGCTTTGGCAGTGAAGAAGGAAGGAGCCCTGTGCTTTTTCAGTGTGCAGTTTTAGTCAAAAAACGTGTGTAAGGCCCAGAGTTCCGGTCTGCAGCTTGTTAGGACTGAATCCGTCCTGTCAAGAGAATCAAAGGATCTCTGAAGAGTAGAAACCAGGCTCACCCTGTAGAAGACTGGAGAAATTGTTGAATTACACTTGGTCTGTCAGGAACTGAATCTGCTGTGTGTTCTCCCGGGTATTGTGCAGTAATTGCGATCGGGATACAGATGCAGCCTGCCTGGTATAGTGCTTTCTTTTATATGGATGTGTGAAGGGTTTGTGTACCTCAAGTGAGCCCTGCTGACATTGAAGGACCCTATCTTATTTGAGAGTCGTGAGTACTAATTCAGGGTCGCTCCCTGTTGAATTGCCACATTAAATCCAAATGGAATTACTGTACTGCTGACTGTTTAATTCTCCTTTCTCTGTGTGAAAGGACCCCTACCAGCTGCCCGCAGTTTGGACTAGCCACTAGGGCTTGGGTACCCAGGGACAGTAACTGATAGGGATAGGCCTGTGCACAGAGCCATAGGTAGATTATTAGAGTGATAAGCTAATTAACCTGATTTCCCCCTGTCCTTGTTATATCCCCCTAAATAAATCAGAGCTGCTTGTTTCAGCAAAGTTATACTGCCTGAGGTATTTGTCTATGTTAAAGTACTGTACTGTGATTGTTGCACTGTATCTCATTTCACAGGAGGTCCCAGTGCCGGAACCAGACCTGGGGGTAAGTGTATACTGTGAAGGTAATTCTGATATATTGTGTGGGCCACTAGTGGGAAGAAAGGGGGGTTGCAGTGTCCCAGAGGGCTGTGACCAAGTTAGTTTAACTATTGCAAACCCTGACCTCTGGGTGGAGGCACCCGCCATTGGATCCAGGCCCCTCAACCTGTTAGTGGCAAATCAGGCAGGGGTAGTAGCCCCTGGGATAGCGCCATCTAGGGGTTACACTCTGTATAAAAAATAGTCTTGATATATAGGAACCCTATTACAAGGAACTGATAAGAACATAGAATATCTAGTTGTATACCTGGAAAAACTTAAACTTGCTATAGCCATAGTTTATTGTCCCCCTAGGCCAACTAGAGTATAAAAGATATTGAAGTAGTACTACACAAAATAGCAGAAACAGTGGGAGATAAACTATGGATATTGTTTGTTTGTTTGTTTGTTTGTTTATTCGCTTAACGGGTAAGCACACTGGAAACAAGTTCCTTTTACAGGTGCGACCCACATATATTGCATACAGACAATACATAATCAAACATACATATACAATGCAGCAAATTGCAGACAAAAATGTCTTTGTTACGTATAAAATTCATAAAAAAAATTCATAAAAAACAGTTACAATTAAATTGAGATTCAAAATACATCCTTAATGCATCGGCAAACTTTTTGACAGAACACAACCACCTAATATCTTGTGGAATTTCATTCCAAATAAATGGAGCAATATAAGCAAAGGATCTTTGTCCACTTTTAGATTTCATAAAAGGAATCTCAAGAAACCTACTGTCTGACCTATGTCTAGAATAATGACCATCAATATATGGTCTCAAAAACTTTGAAATACTATGTGGAATTCCAGAGTCCATAACTTTATATATGAACTTGGCCACACAGTATTGGAAATTTAATGAAACCGGTAACCAGCCCATTTCTTTCAAAATCATATTAATGGGGGACTTGAACTGTGATTGGTTCAACCCTCAAGGCAATCTCTTAAAAGAGATAACCACTCCCCTGGGTCTCAAACAGTATATAAAAACCCCCACCCGCTATACAACCACCTCCACAAATCGGTAAATTCTTGACCTGATATTTGCCTCAGTCCAGATAGAAGATAGAAGCTTTGGGTACTTTCTCGCCCTACCTAGGAGACCATAACCCGATATGGATTACCCTGCCTAGGTTGCAGTTCTCATCTAATACTGTTTATTCTGTCCAAAACTGGGTGTAGAGATTTTCAAAATTTCTCAGAACAAAAATGTATGGACAGTGTAAGAAAGGAGAACTGGGATCGCTGTAGGTTAATTCCTGATATAGATGCAACTGTGGAATATTTTACTTACATTTTTAACAAAATATAATACCAACATGCTCCCAAAATAAAATCAAAAAGTACATTTCCAAGACTACCCTGGATAAATGAAAAACTTTTAAAACAAATTAGGATCAAAAACAGAATTTGGAAAAAAGATCCATAAACTAAATCTAGTGAGGATTGGGTATCCTTTAAACAATTACGCAATAAATGTAAAAAACTTATAAAAAAAAGCAAAAACACAATACTATAAGAATAAAATTGAAAACAACATAGATCCAAGAAATTTTCGGACTGTAGTTAGGCAATTAACCAATCCGGGAAGGAGGTCTCCTCAGACAAAAATGAGATTAAAGGTCAGCAATAATATAATAGAGTACCCTGAGGAATTGTCTAATACATTAAATGACTTTTTTACAGATTTATCACAATACAAATCTTCTACAGCTCAGAATGTTTAAGATGAATTGACATCCCCAAATTTGGCACAGAATAAACATCCTTTCTTTAGATTTAAAAAGCTTACTATATCAAATATCTACAGAGAACTAAATAAAATTAATTCACATAAGTCATCTGGCCCTGATGAGAGGGAAGGTAAATTTCTAAAACTGGCCGCTCCTTATATAGCCCCTATGATTCCTTACATATTTAACTGGAGTTTACAAATGGATCATTTTCCTTCACTCTGGAAAGAGAGTAAAATAAAACCTATACATAAAGGAGGAGGAGACATGGCTGATATTAATAATTACAGGCCAATAGCCCTGTTATCTATTCTATCCAGGTGTCTGGAAAAATTGGCCTCTGCTCAGATAACTGATTACTTAACTAAATATAATGTGTTAACTCCTTATCAATCAGGTTTTAGGAAAGGCTACTCCACATCTACAGCTCTGCTGGAGTTCAGTGACCTAATAAACAGGGCATTGGGCTCAGGCTTGGAGACAGTACTATTCTTTGTAGACCTTTCAAAGGCCTTTGACCTGGTGGATCACCCCCTATTGGCAAGGAGACTGCAAGATCAAGGAATTATTGATTGCCCTTTGAAGTGGTTAACATCTTACTTAACTGGGCATTCACAGAGGGTTGAGGTCCAGGGCAGTGTGTCCAGAAAAAAGAGAAGTTACTAGAGAAGTACCTCAGGGTTCCATTTTCGGACCTCTGTTGTTTCTCATCTTTAACAGTGAACTACCTTCAGTGACACAACATACAGTCATTAGGCTGTATGCTGACGATACAGCTTTAGTTGCCACAGGTCGCACTGCCACTGAACTTAAGTCAAAATTGCAGTCAGACTTTTCCGAAATTGAGAGGGATGGTTCACCAGGTCAAAGCTTGCAATGAATACCAAGAAGGCTAAAATGTTGTACTTTGTTTCAAAAAAACAAAAATCACATCCCGCCTCTAATTATCACCCAAAACTCTACAAAGCTGAAGATAGTTGACCACTACTGTTATTTAGGGGTGACAATTGATCCACACCTGTCATTTACTCAACACATAACAGCTACTATAAATTAAGTAAATAAGAAAATAGGATCCATAAGGAGAACAACCAACTGCCTAAACATGGGTGATAGAGAAAGAAATTAGCTGAACATTTGATTTTACCAACCTTAAGATATGGGGAGTTAGTGTACATAATGGCTAACAAATCATTGTTAGACTGTTTAGACAAAACCCATTATCGTATTGCAAGATATGTATTGAAGGGTGATTATTTAACACAACATTGTTTATTATTGACAAGTTTGGAGTGGCAACCCCTGGAACTGGGTTATACTAGACATTGGCTAACACTAATACACAAAACGAAAAACTTCTTCCCTCATCATCCCATTTCAAAACTTATTTTTCCATCAAATATCAACCATAAAAGGGCTTTAACAAGATCAGTTCATCAAAACAAAATTACTCCTGGGATTAGAACAAATAAATTTCTTGATAGAAGCTTAGTTCAAAGGGCAGCTACTATATGGAATATAACCCCCCCCCCAATTCATGACATCTCTGTTCTCTCATTATTTAGACATGCCATAAATGAATTGATGATTTTTACATGTAATTGTTTTTAATTAGCCCTGTAATCTTGAGCATGTATAATACAGTATGTATTGTTTGTTGCTTATATGTCTTTTAGTTATGTTAATTTGTCTCATTGTTATTTGTAACTTTTTCAACTTTGCACAATTTTTGCACAGGACAGTCTTGTAAACTGGACCTTTGGTCCAAATGACATGCTTCTTCCTGTATAAAAATAAAGTTTTTACCTACCTACCAACCTGCTTGCCTACCATTGAGGAGAAAGAGAACTGGCCATTCTTCTCTATCTTTTGCCCTGAGAAGATCATTGTGCATCCTGACCTGTGTAGTCTCCGTACTGTATTTAGACCTAAATCTGGATAGGAGAGACTCACAAATGTCAAAAATCATGAGATGAGCCTCAAGCTGTAGCACCACAATCTTTTTGATAACCTTACTCAGAAATGGGAGGTTAGACACAGGTCTATAATTTGCCAAGCAATTTGGGTCCAGAGTAGATTTCTTTAGAAGGGGCCTCAACACTACATCGTTCAGTGAGTTTGGAAAGGTCCCTTCCAAAAGGGAACACCGGAGCATTTTGGTGAACACTGGACCCAGGAGTCCTATGTAGCTTACAAGAATATATGTCAGGTCTGGATCAAGTTCCCAGAAGATGGGCCACAGCTTCAAGTTTACCTCACAAACCTCTTCCACCATAACCAGCCTAAACTCTCCCCAGACCAGAGGAGTGTGCTTGTTTGATATCTGCTTGACACTGCCAACTCATGACAGCTTGGTTGTGGTGATCCCAGATCAAATAGTGGACATTCTGCCCGAGAAGAATTGAACAAATTCTTTGCACTTAGCGGCTGAACTTGCTCTCACAAGTTGTAGACAGGAAAGATGGAATAGCCTGTCCATAGTCTGGAAGAGCTGCGTCAGTCAGTTCTTCCCAGCGGCAAGCTCCCTGAACAAAAATGCTGCCTTCTTACAGGAGATTGCCCTTTGGTACTCACAGCAGAGAGATCTCAAAGTCAGTTTGTACTCCTCGGTCTTGGATCTCCTCCAACAATGCTCTAACCTCTGATTCCTGGACTTCAACTCCCTGGGCTCCTTGTCAAACCACAGGGATCTCTGGCATGAAGCCTGGGGTTGTATACAGTGGCGTCCGCCTGGACAAAACCCATTTCTGCAGCATTTTGCAGCACTCTGTAGAATGCTGCAGCAGACCTACTGAATAAAGCAATGTAATTTCAATGGCAATTAGTCCCTTTTGTCATTTAGGAAAATGTGACACTGTCAGGATGAGTGAATGCCATAGTTTTCTGCATGACAAAAGGGACTATTTGCCATTGAAATTACATTGCTTTATTCAGTAGATCTGCTGCAGCATGCTGCAGAGTGCTTTAAAAGTGGGTTTCATCCTGGGGGATGCCACTGTATATGCTGATGCTATCAAACTGAAGGCCAAGGCAGTGGCCCTATTTTAGATCACAACCACCTCATCTGATCACATCTCACATGCCGCCATCGCACCCAAGAGACCCTTTACCACATGGAGTCCTTCTGTGGACAGCCCTCTTAAAGGGTGATAGTGGAACATCTCATTTTATTTCATTTTCATTTCATTTTTAATTTTTATACTTGTAGATCTGATGAGCAGAAATTGTCCGTTTTACAGATGGCAAGTTATAGTAATACAAAAAGACAGATACAAGATGAAATAATAACTTATACAATACAAAATACAAATAACATTAGAGTATGACAGTTACATAATGGTTTGTGGTCAACAGGTACAATCCATCTTACTGAAAAGCCATTGCTTGAGGTGAGTTCTACGGCAGCGAACAGTCTCACAGTTGGCAGAGTCAGCTGGAATACTATTGTAAAAAAGAGCTGCTCGAAACAAAAGTGACCTTTGGCCCACTGTTTTTTTTAAAAGCGGTATTTTAAAAGAAAATCTACTCCGAGACCTAGTTCTACAGGGATGAAAAAATTGTGGGAAAAAATCAGTAACTGATGCAGGAAGAAACCCATTTATAATTTTAAACAGAAAGACTCCCATTTATGAGAAATTGTATTAGCCAAGGATAGGCAATCAGGAGATTTGTATAACTGATAATGATGCATATGATAAGGTGCACTAAACATAAACCATAATATTGAATTGTACGTAACCCCTTAAATTATTCAAAACTGTAGTCATAGTTGAGGAATAAACCAGTAAACCATAATCAAAAACACTTAAAAGGAAACTATGTGATAATAACCTATGAGAATCGGCTGTTAAGAATGTTTTTGCATAATATAAGAGCCCTAGTCTTTGATGTATAATCTTTTTAAGATGTTTAACATGTAATTCAAAAGATAATTTGCCATCTAACAATATTCCCAAATATTAAAAGTTTTCCACCAACTCAGTAATAACCCCCCTTATCTCTAATAGGAGTAAATTCATCTTCATTTCCACTAGGCCTACAGGAAAAAATCATAAGTTTAGTTTTTTTTAATTCATAACCATATTGTTCTGGATCAACCAATCTTGAAAAAAGATCAAAATCTATCTGAACATCATTTAGTATCGCACTTATGTTAGTTCCATCACTATAAATAACCGCATCATCTGTGTATAAAATCATTGATGTTTTTGTACAAACACTTGGAGCAGAATTAACATAAAGAGAAAAAATAAGGAGGCCCAGGATAGAGCCATGGGGCACCCCACTCTGCATAACTATTGTTTTTGGAAAACTTTCACCAATCAGTGTCCTGAGAGTCCTGTTTGTGAGGTAGTCAGAATACCATTTGATTACCTCAGCTGAGAAATGCAAATTTATAAGTATTGATGGCAACAGAATGTAATTGACTAGGTTGCAGGCCTTGGTAAGGTCCACAAATAAAGCCTCAACAGAGTGCCCTTTATCAAGGGCACACTGAATGTGGCTGGTGAACCTCACCAGGGCTGTCTCAGTGTTATGATTTGGTTTGAACCCATGCTGGCAGTCAGTTAACATTTGATATTTTGTAAGATATTCTAGAGTTTGAGCTAACATAATTCTTTCCAGAATTTTAGATAGTGGATTCAACAAAGAGGTTGATAATTAGATGCAGTCTGTGGGGTACCATTTTTCAATATTGGTTTAATAGTGGAAGATTTCCAACTTTGAGGAAAAACACAATCTTTTAAAGAACAGTTAAAATTCAAAGAAAGATGGTAAGAAAAGAAAGTGATACCTAACCTAATAATTCTATACTCGATTCTATCATACCCCATACTAGGCCGAGGATAATTTTTAAGTATATAATCCTTAACTAACTCTGGTGTGACAGGTACAAATTTAAATTCATCATGAGTATGTTTTAAATCTGTTTGTATTTGACTATGGCCATTAACTGAAGTTCTATAACTACTGAGATCACCAAAATATTGATTAAACAACTCTGCCACTGAATTAGAATCACTAACAAGATGGCCATTATGTTGTAAAATATAAGTCATCTTTTTTCCCTGCCAATCAATTTGTTTAAAGTTCTCCATGTTTTTTTAGAATTTCCATGAGAATTTCTCTGTTCAAAGAGACAGTACAATTTTTTTTTTGCACTCCTAACTTTAGATTTACATTCATTCCTCAAGGTTTTATACATCTGTAGAGTAACAGTTTTTTTTTTTTATATTGCTTCCAAATCTTGTCTCTAGATTTCATAAGGAGAAGTAACTCTTGAGTTAACAATTTTTGTTTATTAGCTCTAATTCTCATTTTTCTTAATGGTGCCACCCTGTTAGCAATATCAGAGAAAACCTTACGCAATAATTCAAGAAGCAAATCTAAGTCATTGAGAGAATCAAGCAATGATCACTTATCACATCAGTTAGGACTCCAAAATTGATGATCCTATCAGGGTGAGTGATCACAATCCAATCCAAAACTGTTCCAACACCAGTTTGATAATTAGGTCTGGTTTCACTTTCTATAATTTGATGAACCCCCAGATCCAATAATAACTCAGGGATACCATTTTTTTAAATCTGAGGTCCAATTACAATTAAAATTGCCTACGAGAATCCATTCCCTACTGGAAGGTAACCCACTATGGAATGTTGTTATTAACTCAATTCCTGACCCAATTTTTCCTGGGGGACTATAAATAGAACTTACAGTGAGATGTTTATCTTGACCAAACAGTAAATTTATTGATGCCATTTCACAACCCAGATCATCTAAAGGACACTCAAGGGTGGTAAAATGGAGCCTTTCATGAACATAAATCATAGTCCCTCTCCCTCATTTCCCAACTCTATCAAATCGATGGTGCTTAAATCCTGCTAGAGAAATTTCTCCATCTAAAATTTTATTATTCAACCAGGTCTCGGATAATGTGATTATGTCAAAATCATTGCACTCAACCCAGGCAATAAACTGTGTCCATTTAGCCAGCAGGCTTTGTATACTGAGATGAACAACCTTAAGGGTGGAACTAAAATGTCTCTGGTTATAAGATGAGAATTGAACAGCCATAGAATCAAAATCTGTGGAACAGTTTGGGCCTGGATGTGGGTGCACTGAGCCCGACATTAATAGCAATAAAACTAACAACCTCCGAAACTGAACAGCATTTTCAAAAGCAATTTCATGTCCCAGTAGCCTTCTTTTTTATACTAATTTGAGCAATACTGTTGTTAAGTAAAGACCACAAAACATTGTTATACAAGTGAAAAGAGGGCATGCTAAGATTAAAATGGTAAAAAAAAAACCAAAGGGATACTTATCAAATGGTACACTGAAAATATCAATGTCCAACTGTGGTGCAAAGTCCTCATACTCATTCACAGTCTCAGGGGGATGACTATAGTGAATACAAAAACAACTGCAAAGAACAAGCCATCCCATTAGAACCAACAGGAGGTAGACAATGAGGGGGCCCCCAAACAAGAACTTCACTGTACATTGATTCAACCAACTGACCGGATCAATCTTGAGGTTGCTGATCTTGAGTCGCAGGGGGAAAAAAACAAGTCCAAGGCACATCCATGTTGATGGGTCACAGAAGTAACCAGTTGTGGGCTCAGTGATTCCATCAACTGGAGGCAATCCTGAATGAACTGCAAGAGTTCACCATCAATCCAGGTATTGAAGTCACTCAGAATAAACCATCTGGGAGACTCCAATGCCCTTTCGATGATGAAGTCTGCGATTTTCCACAGGTAATCTTTCTTATGCCCCAGAGGCCAATACATGAAAAGGAACCTGCAACCTGCACATGGAACCCCATGCACAGCCACACATTCAAACAATGAAGTTTCTCTCACTGAGTGCACATTTACTGTTCAACTGAGATCTAAAATGGATGCCCCCCCCAGCAATCCTTCCTCAGGCAGAGTACCATAGAGAATCTGTCTGGAACTGCTGCCTCTGAGACTGGACCGGCATTATTACTGAGCCAGGTTTCCAAACTTTCTAAGATGCAAGCCAGATTAAGTGAGGAACTAGACATTAAAACTACCATAATGGCAATGTTGTCCCTCATTGATCTGGCATTGCAAAGCACTACCCACAGTGGGCAGATAGAGGCACCTGGCTTTACAGTTACCTGCCCAGTCAGTCCAGTGGGAGCCTTGGGTATGGGAACCAACCATGTCTGTCCTTACTGTAGTTCCCATTTCACCCCTGGGCATCTCATGGTCCTCACCAGCACAATAGTGTCCACCCCATAAAACACACCCCTGCACCCTATTGCCTACCATCACGTCTCCTTGCAATACCCATCTCCCAGCAGTGCCTATATGCCACTGCTGATTCATCCAGATTGTCTGCAGTCTGGGAGGGTTTTGTCATAAGAAAAATGTGACACATTTGGCCAGTTCTTCCTGGGTAGAGTGTTCTCCATCAGGGTGGGTATTATCACAGGTGGGTAGTCTGGGGGCCAGGAGGGGGTTGTGTGGAGAGGCATAAGGGCACTCTGTGAGTCTAGAGTGAGTTTCAAACAGCTCCTGTGAGTGATGTTCTCAAGGTGGTCTCAACATTGCATCCCACCTGCTGTGAGTGGGACCCAGGGCCTACCCGTTATTGGTGGACTGTCATGAGGACCAGGGCCCAGTGTTAGCAGGCATTGTCCTATTCTGTCTCAGATGGTTGTTTTCCAGAGACTCTTAAAAAAGTCTCAGTAATGGGCCATCCAAAAGGCACAATGGGTAGTGCTGTGTGCTTCCATACTGGGGACCCCAGTTGGGGAGTGAACACAAGAAGCTTGCTAGGTGGCCAAGGGGCCGGGGAGGTGTTGTTGCATGACTGCACTTCCAGCCAGGGGAGGAATGGCTTTGGGTTCCATTGCACTAGTATCCCCTGTGGTGGGCCAGGAGCTTGCTTTTTCTGCAGGGGCATGCTAATGTCTGCTAGGTCTCATGGGACATGACCTAATATCAGGGAGGTGGGTGGGGTCAAGAGAGGTAGGAAACAGGAAAACACACACCACTGGCAGGATGATGCCTTCCAGTCTGCCACAGGCCTTGCATCACCAATTAGGTCCTGGCCCCACTTTGGAAAGGATACCATGGGAGAGAGAATAGTCCTCCTTCCTCTAGCCCCACCATGGGGGAACAATATGTGGGGGATTTTTAGAGCCAGGTAAGGTTCAGGGATGGTGGCCGATGGTGCAGGAGAAGCTGGGAGCTGAAGGGGGCAAGTGGAGAGAAGGGGCATAAACACATTATGAAAAAATGCCCTGAAAGACACCTCTTGAAGAAGCCATCCATTGACCCAGAGAGGTTAGTGAACTACAGAGCTGTCTCAAGCCATCTTTTTCTGCAGAAGGTAATCAAGAAGGCAGTGGCAATGCAGCTTGAATCACACCTTAAAATTTGACATCTATGAGCTATTTTAGTTGGGTTTCTGGCCTCGCCCCAGTATGAAGACTGTGCCAGTAAAGGTGTTGAATGACCTGCTTCTGGTGAGTGACAGGCGTGAATGATCTGTAGTCATTAGTCTCAATCTCTTATCAGCATTTGACACTGTGGATCGTAGGCTGTTGATGGAATGCCTTGTGGAATATGGCAGATTCACTGGGAAAACTTTGAAGTGGTTCGACTCTTTCCTGTCTGGTAGATCTAACTAGATCAGACTAACAGGGAAAGGATCACAGATCTCCAGGTAGAAAGTCACCTGGGGGACAGTGACCATCGCATGGTATGGTTCGATTTGGCCACTAGAACTAAATCATCCCATTCCAAGGCAAAAATATGGGACTTCAGAGGAGCTGACTTTGATAAGATGACCAATAGAGTTAAGCTAGCCCTGGCAAAAAGAAATACAGGTGAGGGGGTACAGGCAAAGTGGGCAAGCATTAAGGATGCAATACTTGAAGCAACATCCCATTGTGCTAGAGAGAAGAGGAAGTGCAAAAGAAGAAGGAAACCACTTTGGTTCTCAAAAACAGTAGCAGAAAAAGTTGGAGCCAAAAGACTGGCCTTCAGGAAATATAAGATAACACAGCGGGATGATGACAGGGAGGCATACCAAACTTCCCTAAGGAAAGCAGGGGAGGCAGTAAGGCAGGCAAAGGCCCAAACCAAGGAAACACTAGCACAAACAGTAAAAGAAGGTGACAGGACTTTCTATAGATACATTAGTGAAAGGAGAAAGTCCAGTGAGGGTATTGCTAAGATCAAAGGAGATAAGGGGGCGTGTGAGGAGGAGGACCATGTAAAAGCATCTATCCTAAACAGATACTTCTGCTCAGTATTTACTGAAGTGAAGGTAGGGCAGGGCCCACAGCTCAGCACCATGGACACGGGGGGGGGAAGGAGGTGTGGACTAGTCCCTTCACAAAAGAAAGGGTCCTACAAGAGCTCGATAAGCTCGGGGTGGACAAGGCAATGGGACCTGATGGCATACATCCCAGGGTACTAAAGGAGCTAAGGGTGGAACTAGCAGAGCCATTATCAGAACTGTTTAGTGAGTCTCTGAGCACAGGAGAGGTCCCAGAAGACAGGAGAAGGGCACAGGAGTGGTAGCAGGGAGGAGGCAGGGAACTATAGACCAGTCAGTCTTACCTCAGTAGTGGGCAACATTATGGAGGCACTCCTTAAGGAAAGGATAGTGCAACACCTGGAATCCATAGGGGCACAGGATCCAAGACAGCATGGGTTTATAAAAGGAAGGTCCTGTCAAACTAATCTCATAGATTTCTTTGACTGGGTAACCAGAGTAGTGGACCAAGGGGGAGCAGCTGATGTTGCCTACCTTGACTTCAGCAAAAACCAAGCGGCATTGAGAATAGCTATACAGAGTTCCATAATCTCAATCATTGACTATGGCCTTATTATTTATGGCTCAGCTACCTCCACTGCTCTAAGGCGTATCTCAATCACTCTAAATAAGGCCTGCCAGCTCCTCACGGGGGCTCAAAGACTGACTCACACGTGTGATCTGTACTATGAATCAGGCTGGTTGAACCTATCAAATCGTCTTATTTATCTCACCTGCACAATGGCAAAAAATCTATCTTGGGACTGACTCATTATGTATTCAAACTCCATCCGACTGAATCCTGGCTCACGACCCTCCACCAGATCTGAACGCCAACCTTTCCTGGTTCCGAGATGCCGGACTGCACAGGGACAAAGATCTTTCGCATACAGGGCCCCGACATGGTTCAATGCGCTTAGTCCACCTACTCTATCCTCAGCCTCGCTTGAAGCTTTCAAATCCATGCTCTATGCCCACCTCACCACCACTAGCAACTGTGATTGCGCTAGATAAAGACTACTACTCCTCATGTCCATCCTCACATCTGAGGCCTCTTCCTCCTGACTAATGAACCCTCTGGTACCTCTACTACTTCCTGTCTCCCACCCAAACTCACTCCCCTTTTTCCTGTCCCTTCACTTACTTCCGCTCACCACTTTTCCCCTCCTCTCTAGCCTCTTTTGGCGCCCTAATGATCACCCTCTCCTGGAAGTTTCCTTAACCTCGAAATTGTCTACTCGCTTGAACCTGTTATAGCTTGTTTTCTATGAAACTTAAAAACGTTACTGCCTTAAACTGTTAATAGCAAATTTATGATGTAACTTTCCTGTCTGGTTTTACCTGTAATGTGTATCGTGCTTTGTTAAATGTTCTTTGTGACGTGGAACCTTTGTAAAAGAGCCCTGGCTCAAAGGTATTAATTCCTAGACTAATAAACTAAACTAAACTAAACATAGAAGATTGATTAATAAGCTGGGTACTCTCGGGGTGGGTCAGAAGTTGGTCAACTGGGTGGCAAACTGGTTGATGGGCAGAAAACAGAGAGTGGTGGTAAATGGTATGCAGTCAGAAGAGATGCAAGTCACAAGTGGGGTACCTCAGATATCAGTCCTGGCGCCAGTCCTCTTCAATATCTTCATCAGTGACATTGCAGATGGACTGGAGGGTAAGGTTTGTCTGTTTGCAGATGACACCAAGATCTGCAACAGAGTAGATGATCCGGATGGGGTGGGAAGAGTGAGAAGAGATCTGGATAAACTAGCAAAATGGTCAGAAGAGTGGCAACTGGGGTTTAATGCAAAGAAGTGCAAGATCATGCACATAGGGAAGAGAAACCCTGAAGCCACCTATAGGCTGGGAGGGGAGTTGCTGGCAGTCACAAGGGAAGAAAGAGACTTGGGCATCATCATCACCGATGACCTGAAATCATCCAAGCAGACCACTAAAGCAGTAGGTAAGGCTAAGAGGATGTTGGGGTGTATTAGTAGGAGTATCACAAGTCGAAAGAGGGAGGTAATAATCCCTCTTTACAAGACACCAGTTAGGATCCATCTGGAGTACTGTGTGCAGTACTGGAGGCCACACCGTCACTAGGACATTAACCAAATTGAGGCAGTCCAGAGAAGGGCAATCAAAATGGTGCAGGGACTGCATCAGAAAACATATAAGGACAGATTAATGGAGCTCAATATGTATACCCTAGAGCAAAGAAGGGAGAGAGGTGATATGATCGAAACATTCAAACACCTTAAGGGCATTAACAAGGTGAAAGAGTCTAACATGTTTCAATATAAGAAAAATAGCAGGACAAGAGGACACAGCATGAGATTAGAGGGAGGCCGATTAAGGGGTAATGTGAGGAAGTTATTTTTCACAGAAAGGGTGGTGGATGCATGGAACAGCCTACCTCAGGAAGTGATGGATATGAATACAGTGCGGGGCTTCAAACAGGCATGGGGTAGGCATAAGGGAGCAATACAGATGAGTATGAATAGATAGGCCATTGACTTAGCAAAGGCCAATGGCACATTTATAGGATAGAAAAATAAATGGGCAGACTGGATGGGTCTTGCGGTCCTTATCTGCCGTCAACTTCTATGTTTCTATGTTTCTAGATCACAGAAATTCCTGTTGGAACTTTCTCGTTGTGACTGGTGGTGATCAGCTGGGGGTTGGGGGTTCTAGAAGGTTGGTTCTATCACCCATGTTATTCGTGGTGTATATGCTATCATTGGGACAGGTCATTAGATGATACAGCATGAGTTTTTACTGTTATGCAATGCCACTCAGTTATAAGTGTCTTTTACACCTAATGGACAGGTGGCAGTCTTACTACTGGTGCAGTACCTTCAAGAGATTGCAGACTGGATTGCCTCTAGCTGGCTGAGCTTAAACCTGTCCAAGATGGACTTGTTACCAGGTCCTCATGGGTTAGTGTCCAGATGAGATGTTGTTACATGACCATCTTTGAATGGTACAACACTAGTGGCTGAGGATAAGATTAAAAATATGTGAGTTATTGTGGACTCTCAGCTGACGCTTGAACATCATGTGTCAGCTGTGGTCCATAGCAGATTTTTCCAACTTGAAAATATCTCCTGTAATAAACCCTCTCTGCTGCAAGAGCACCTGATGACCTTGATACATGCATGCATGATCTTGAGGCTAGACTGCTGTAACGCTCTTTACCTGGGGCTATCAGGGAGGTTGGTGCACCACCTACCACTGATGCAGAATGCCATGAACAGGTTACATACAAATGTACAAAGAAGCCAATAGAAAAAGGCCATTTATTCTGTCTAGTCTGCTCATATTGCAAGGTCCTCGGCTTAAGCTACTGACCCCGCCCTCCCTCCCCAATCCTCCCGTCCCTTGACCCTTTTTTCCCTAACTCCATCCCAGCCTCACTTGAAGCTGCTCACTGCTCTCAATGAAACCACCTCTTCCGGAAGTACTTCCAACTTGCCACTATCCTCTCCATTAGAAGTGCCTCCTCCTACACTTCCTCCTGCCAATTTGAGACCCTGTCCCCTTGTGTTTCGGTTTCCACTAAGCTTAAAGAGACCCTCCTTGTTCACCCTATTTATTTCTTTCAAATACTTGAAGGTGTCAGTTGTGTTCTTCTCTCTCTCTCTCTCTCCCTCCTCTCTTCCAGGAGTACCTGTTCAAGGCCTCCAACCTCTTCTTAAATTTTTCTGCTGCTGGCCTATGATCATCTTTGTTGCCCCTCTTTGACCATCTTCAGCAAGTTAACGTTCTTTTTAAGTATAGGCACCAGTGCTGTACACTGTACTCCAGATGCAGCCACAGCTACTGACCCCGCCCCTCCCTCCCCAATCCTCCCGCCCTTGACCCTTTTTTCCCCCTAACTCCATCCCAGCCTCACTTGAAGCTGCTCACTGTTCTCAATGAAAACCACCTCTTCCGGAAGTACTTTCCAACTTGCCACTATCCTCTCCATTAGGAAGTGCCTCCCTCCTACACTTCCTCCTGCCAATTTGAGACCCTGTCCCCTTGTGTTTCGGTTTCCACTAAGCTTAAAGAGACCCTCCTTGTCTACCCTATTTATTTCTTTCAAATACTTGAAGGTGTCAGTTGTGTTCCTTCTCTCTCTTTCTCTCTCTCTCTCTCTCCCTCCTCTCTTCCAGGGAGTACCTGTTCAAGGCCTCCAACCTCTTCTTAAATTTTCTCTGCTGCTGGCCTATGATCATCTTTGTTGCCCACTCTTTGACCATCTTCAGCAAGTTAACGTTCTTTTTAAGGTATGGGCACCAGTGCTGTACACTGTACTCCAGATGCAGCCTCACTAATGACCTGTACAAGGGCAGTATTACCACCTCTCACCTGCTACTGATCCCTCTGGCATTGCAGCCCAACATTTTATTTGCCTTTGCTATTGTCTTCCTATATTGCATGGAGTACTTTAGGTTGCTAGTGATCATCACTCCCAGACCCTTCTCCTCCTTCATTGTAGATACCCAGAACCCTCTCAGGCTGTATTCAGTCCTGGGGTTATTGGCTCCAATGTGCACAACTTTGCATTTCTTAGCTTTGAAGCCAGGTTGCCAAATCCTGGACCATCTCTCCGGTTTTTCCAGGTCCTCCTTTAGGTCCCATATCCCTTCTGCTGTGTCTGTCCTCCCACAGAGTTTGGTCTCATCCACGAACAGGCACATTTTGGTTGGAGGAATGGTCAAATACATGGCATCTCAGATTCAGTGCAAAGAAGTGCAAGGTAATGCATCTGGGAAAGAAAAACCCAGGGGAAGAGTACACAATGAGGGGTGAGTTAATAACAACAACAAAAATCGAAAGAGACCTAGGAGTAATTATATCAGATGACCTAAAGGTGGGCAAGCAATGTGAGAAGGCAGTAAGAAGGGCTGGGGGGATACTGGGATGCATAGGGAGAGGCATCAACAGTAGAAAACAGGAAGTTGTTATCCCTCTGTACAGACAGTTAGTGAGGACCCCATCTGGAGTACTGCATGCAATTCTGGAGACCCCATCTCCCAAAGACATGACAGAGAGGAGGCTGTTCAGAGGAGGGCAACCAAAATGGTGCAAGGTCTACACCAGAAGACATACGAGGAGAGACTAAAGCAGCTTAATATGTATACCCTTGAGGAAAGGAGGGAGAGGGGGGACATGATATAAACTTTCAAGTATCTCAAGGGAATTAACAAGGTACAAGAGGGTAGTATATGTCAGAAGAAGAGATGTGCAAGAACAAGGGGGCACAATTTGAAGATAGAGGGGGGATGGCTCAGAGGTAATGTTAGAAAGTATTTTTTCACAGAGAGAGTTGTGGATGCATGGAACAGCCTTCCTGAGGAGGTTGTGGAGTCAGGAACAGTGGGAGAATTCAAGAATGCATGGGACAGGCATAAGGCAATTCTAGTGAGGGGCAGGAGGAAGTAAGCTGTTGATTAACTAGAATCTGCAGCTTATCCATCAGGTAGGGAAATGGGCAGACTGGGTGGGCCAAACGGTCCTTATCTGCCATCAAATTCTATGTTTCCATGTTTCTATGTAAAACCATCACCAATATTATTTGTGGTACAGGCCAACATGCTTTTTCCTACAGGGCACCCCTCTGGATAAATGAACTCCCACTAGGCACAGCATCTCTAATGAGTATCATCCTTTTCAAGTCTGGGCTCAAGGAGGTAATAACAACCGCCAATAGCTGCAATTGCCCTTAATCAACATCCCCCAGGGTGCTCCCCCGCCTCCCCCTACTATGTTCACCTTCCCCCTCTCCTCCCATATCCCCTTAATCCAGTTACTGACTGGCACATGTTCGGTCTTGACTTGTCAACACACTGTATTATTGCCATGTTGAATATATTGTCCCGACTATATTGTAACTAGTGACTCTGGGTTACATGCCCGTTGCTTTTCTGTTAATCTGATCTAAACATTATCTTACTTGTACTGTTGTAAATACCTCCTACGTTATGGACTCTTACAATTGTGGTACACTGACTCTGGGTAGTCCATCTGTTGCCATCCCTGTTACCTATTTTAACATATATTGTTAATTCTTTCTCTGTTTGTTGCCTGCCTTATGTACCCCTCCTTTTCAAGATGTAGAGCCTTTGTAAAGGAGTCACTGTCTCAAAGGGTTGTAATTCTGATCTCACTAAGAAATAAAAAATAAGAAGAATTATGAAGACATTGAACAGTACCAGTCCAAGCACGGAGCCCTACATGACCCCATTGGTAACAGGTTGATTTCTGTATCAGTGTACATTGAACCTATTAGGCCTGTGCTGTGGCAGTTGAACTAGCTTCCAGTTAGGTGGTGCACCATCTTCATGCAAGGGTGTAGGCAGGCATACTTACTGTACTGTACACATCTCTGCACAGGTTTTTAAGTACAGTACATGCCCAAATCATATGCCTTTTTGTAATCATTATCATTCAAATCTGGAGTACTTGATTTATTATAGATCACCGAGTAGTGTCTGTATCTGTTTAAACTTCTGTTATTTAGGCTATAAATACTGTATGTGTGCAGCCTGTTTAGAGATTAGATGAGACATCTAGACTGGTAACACACAGTCTGATTTTTTTTCTTTGTACCTGGTGTGTGTGTGGTGGTGGTAATATTTGGAGAGAGTGTGTACAAAATTGTCATTTCTGGCTACACTCCTGCTTTCAAGATTGCATTGTTAACCTAGAGATTCCTGTGCAGTTTGTGGCCTGGCTACCTCAGAGACCTCTTAGCCTAGAATGCTTCTGACTGACTGCTCCACTACACCAAGGGGTTCTTTCTGGCCATCCCAAGGTTGTATCTTAAACAGTCTAGCAACAGGATATTCTCAGTGACATCCCTGCTTATCTGGATCTCACTGCCATGCCACCTCAGGAGTTCCTCTTTAGTGGAAGCATTCAAAAAGGGTGAAAAGCTATTTATTTACCTTAGCTTACAGTCTGGACATTTAATATGTGAAACTGTCTCCGTGTATTATGTAATACTAATCACATTTTATTAATTTATGTATTTGTGTTGAGTTTTCAGTTAAATGATTTCCTCTGATATGTTTGACTTGTAAAATTCTGTAAGCCCTGGTGGATAGGGCACTATATAAATATAAATGCCTTGCCTGGCTGCATATGCAGGTAGGTGATTAGCAGCATGGTCTGCATATTTTACCAAAATATTGTGAATGTAATCCCAAAAAATGAGGAGGAGGAGGGAGGGATCTTCTTAAACAGGAGATTAAAGGCAATTCGCCAGGATCCAAATATTGCTGGGTATAAGGTGAACTAGGGCACTGAACTCTGCATTTCCCTATATGCAGACACTATCTTTCTGTACCTCTCAGACCCTGATATGAGACTTCCTACCGTCTGATCCTTACTTTCCAGATTTGGACAGTTGTCAGGCTACAGATTAAATGGTACTAAAACAGAGGCTTTTGTGGTGACTTATGTCCCTTCCCCTCCTCTCTGGCTGGGGTATCCCTTTCGCTTTGGCCTACAATTCATGAATTATCTTGGTGTCAAACTTACCAGCTCAGTCTCTCAGCACTATGAAGCAAACTTTGCCCCATTGCAGCTACAAGTTCTGCAGGAACTAGATAGGTGGAATCTGCTCCGTCTCACTAGATTGGCAAATAGCCTCAGTAAAAATGATGATCCTCCCAAAATGTTTATACCTGTTTCAGTCCCTTTCTCTTCCCATCTCCAATACTACATGTATGAACTGGAACCATATGTTATCCCATTATCATTGTAATGGTAAGTCCGTGAGAATTCCATTCTTTACTCTTTGCATGCCCAAGCAACAGGGCAGACTGGGGCTCCCACTTCTACTGCAATACTTTGAAACAGCTTACGAGCAGGTGATATTGCACTGATTCCAGAATTCCTCCACTCAACAGTGAGTTCAACTGGAAAGATTGGCCTTTCAGGGCATAGCCTCAGAAGAGATCCTCTTCTACTCAGGTGCTCCAGTCCCCCCCATATGTGCATACAATACACCGAACATGGTTCAAAGTTCTTAACAAAATATGAACTTAATTGGAGACTAGTTTGGCTTCTACCCCTCCACTTGCATGCAGATTTTACTCCAGCTAAATTTGATTTAAGCTATAAATGTTTATTTTTATGTAAGTTGTAAATGTTGACACAGACAAGTACTGCAGATCCCAATGCAACTACTGCAAGGTGGGGAATACTCACATTTCAGGCACTCCAAGACCTACTTGTCCTCTCAGATTTTGGACCTTTTCTGATTGTAACCGCTAGGTGGTGCTATCCTATGGGCTACTACCCCTGCCTGCGTGCCTAGATACAGGTTGAGAGGCCTGGGCTCTTTGAATGGGTGCCTCCACCCGGAGGGTTGCTTTGAGGGTAGCGTAGCTGCTATGGGTATAGCCCTCTGGGACAGTATAACCCCCCTGTAACCCCTCTAGTGGCTTAACCAATTCAGTAGGTAAACAATCACATTTAGCATAGAAAAGCAGTATTGAGCCCACACTGGACACACTTACCAGTTGGGCCGGATCAACTGCAGTGGCCCTGAGTACCCCCTGTAAAATAAGGTCAGTGATAAAGCAATCAAACAGCAACGCAATATCCCCTCCACAAATGCACACTGTAGCCAGATTAAACGCTGAAAGAATAGAATCTGATTTATTCGGGGGAATTTCACAGGGGTGGGGCAGTAAATCTAGCAGATGATTTGTTAGTTCTGATCTAGTCAGGTTTAAACAATGCATGCACTAAGAGTCCCTCTAGCACAGTCACACACACTCTGGGTACCCAGTTGTTAAGCAGGCTAGACTGGAGCGTTGCTTGGGGTAGGTCAGCATTGCAGCTGTTGTTGGGGCCCTTAGGAAAGAAAACTTGCAACATACACTTTAACCCAAATTTGTAATCTGGAGCCGAATGGCTCAGTCCCTTGCTATAACCCAACAATTAATCAGATGGCATACAGAGATTGAGTTTTGTTGCAGGGAGCTACTCTGTACTCACTCTACCCAGACCAAATGTTGATCTGATGAAATAAGACCTGTGGAACAAGCTGTATGATGCTGGAGGTGGATTCCTTCATGGTCCTCGTTGAAGATGCTTTTCTTCAGGCTGTGGGAGCAACTTAACACTGGCTGAGGAAACATGCAAGCAGAACATTTCCAATAACTCAGCCGCGCAAACACTTTGCAAACTTAAAACACATTTATATGCAAACTCTGTAGTTTTTTGGTCCTTCCAGGCAGGATGCAGACTGATCTTCTTTTTTCAGACTTATGGAACAAATCACCTGCAGCTGCAGAAACAGCAGCTACCCAGGCTGGAACAATTTGGATCTGCAGACTGACGGCCGAAAAAGTCTAGGCCAGGCAGGCCTAACCCTTGAGAGCTGACAAGCTCCCCAGAGGCACACACACACACACACACTAGCTCTTGGGCTGTCTCTCCAAATCTGAAGAAAATTAGATGTTCCTCCTTTCATATGGGGCTAAGTTCCAACAATTCCATTGGCTGCCAAAGCTGTCTTAAACAGTCCCCAGATGGCAATTGGCTTGTGTTTTGGCGCCTAGAAATTGTCCCAGTAAAATCCCCATAAGTCTCTGGCATTGTCCCAAGCACCCCTTTGTTAAATCCTGGTTTCCAGTTGATTATGGGCTGCTAAAATGGTGGCTGCATACAGTTCCCAAAGCAGTCTAGTCCACTGTCCCCTCACTTAAAGTTCTGGTGCAGCCAGGAGCAACATTAGTTTTATTTAAATTTCCCAGTACCTTGTAGCCCCAACCATACCTCTCAACCTTTTCTCCCCCAAATGTGGAACATTGTCTCAAAATGTGGAACAAATGAGCAAAATGTGGAACACTTTATCAAATCTTTACCTAGGAAGCTCAGAACACTATTAAAATGTTTGCATTTATGTTCAGAAAGTCTGTTATTACTTGAATAATATGATTTTTGCATCATTTATTATAGATTTTTGCTTTAAAATGTTAATACTGAATGTGGGACAAGTCCTCACAATGTGGAACAGGGAGCTTTTCTGAAGTAAAATGAGGAACGTTCCTCGTAATGTGGTACAGTTGAGAGGTATGGCCCCAACAGTTTTCTCTCTAGCAAGTTCACTTTTAAATAAACGAGTTGTTCCCCTAGGGAGTCACTGCTCCCATAATACACTGCCCCAGAAAACACACAGCAGCTCATGAATATTAATGAGGGCATCCCTGGCCCTAACCTTTGCCCCTTAGCCTTGGGTACCCTGGAGGCAGCACTTACGGTGGCTGCCGATTTATTTAATTTAAAACAATTCCCCCACTTGGTTTGTGTCCTGGGTGCCTTTTTTAAACTTAGCTACAGCACCAGGAACTGGAGAAGACACACAAATTGCTTTTCTGACCGCAATGGTGATCTGATGAGCAGGGCGCCTCTTCGAATGTGCGAGCGGCGGCCCAGCGACTTGCCGTCAGCTCGCAAATATATTTTATGAGCCCTGCAGGGCTCATCTAAACATGGAGACCTGGGGGAATGGCAAAGTGCCATGGAGACTGGGTGGACACCATGGGACAGTGAGAGACACCCGAAGGCACCTTAAGGTAAGCCCCCAAATGGGGGGGGGTGTTACATGATAGTTTTAAGTGAAGGCTTAACCTCTTTTGTCTGATGCAAAGTTCACCCTGCCTCCTGGGCATCACCTTCTTGTATTCCTTATTAACTGCCATGTGGGGGGATACTGGGCAGCCATATGGTCTCCCAAGTATACCAGATCCTGCAAACTGAGGGCCCACTGATATAACTCAAAGTGTTAGAGAATTGGAACATGGAGCTGGAGAGTCTCATTACCTCCGAAGAGTGGAAGCAGATCTGTATCTTCATGCATAGAGCAACTAAGCTCAATACTTTGCAGGGAATACAGTTGGAAACACCTTATGTGGTTCACAGCTTTGACACCGGCATGCTGGCAGCAGTACAGTGAAACACAAGGCACACATTATCACACTATGTGGGTTTGTCCCATATTTCAGTCCTTCCAGAGAGACCTTGGAAAGGTTATAGAGGATATCTTCTCTCCACAAATACAACTCACGGCTCACCTTTTCCTGTTCACCTACCTACCCCATAAAGAGAAAGACCCAGCAAAAAGGTACCTCATGGCAATATTAATGGTGGCAGCTAAAAATGTATTACTAAAAAATGGTTGACTGGGGGCATGGCCGACCAGTGAATATGGTGGATGCCTAAAGACTTAGCTCCCACAGCAATGTTCCCAGTCTCTCAAGATTCAGCAGCATTCCTGGCTTAAATCGAAAAACAACAATTGGGCAGCATTCCTCAAGATGTCCTTGGCAGCTAAAAGTGCAAAAAACAGACACAGTTGTCATTTTCCTGCAAGTTCACTCGAAACCAGAGCATGGGCAGGCAGCATGGCCGCAGAAGAAACAGAGCAGACTGAGGAGGAGGGGGAGCAGGCGAAGCTGTTATGAGCCCTCATTACCAGCATGAGGTCTAAAATGTGAACCAGCTTCATTAACATCAATGCACCGATGTTCCACTGGCAGACTTTAATAGAGAATCTTAGTGCAGCTGTCTCAGAAAACACCTTGAGGCTGAAGGAGGTAAAGGGTCGGGTCAGCACATCTGAGGACTAAATTGCCCAGCTGGTGCATGACTGTGACAGTCTGCAGCTAGCATTGAGAAACCTACAAAATAAGATAGGCAACCCAGAGAACTGGGCACAGAGGAAGAACCTTAGACTCATCAGTCTGCCTGAGGAGTAGGAGAGGTGCAACCTGGAGTCCTTTGTCATGAAATGGCTTAAGAAGCATCTGGACTTAGGCTCTGATGGTCACTCCTACAAGGTGGAGAGAGCCCATCACACCCACAGCGGGAGACCCAGGCTGGGCGAGAGGTCCCAACACTTTCTGATGAAATTCTACCGCTACCAGGACAAGGAAGCATTCTTTCAAGCAGTGAGGGCTAAAGGGTCCATCAACATGGAAAATGGCTATATCCTAATTTTTCCTGACTACAGTTGGAAGCTGCAGTAGCACCAGAAACTCTCTGAAATGAAAGTGCAGCTTTAGTGTCTGGGTTGACCCCATCATCACCTGTACCCTACAAAACTGTGGAATTTGAAACTGGGACAGCCCTTGAGAATCTTCACAAGTGCATTGGAGGCTGTAGAGTATGTCCACAGAGAAGAAGAAGTCATGGAGGGCCATTCCTTGACCAGAGCTGTTGGGCCTGCAATATGAGAGCTTTTACATTGAACTGATCTCCCTAGAGGTACTGTACTCTTTGATCTTCTTTGGGCTGCTGTGAGGTGCAGTTGAGTATTCCCCTATGGCTCTTCCCTGCATCCATCCCCATCAGCACTTGAAGGGGTGGTTTAACCCATCCTCCCAGTACAGCCAAGTTGTGTGATAAATATTGATCTGATTGCACTGATCCAGTCCTGGCAGATTTTTCATCTGTAACTGCAGGACTTTGGCAAGCTGGGTTGGGCAGAGAAAGGTGAAAGAGTTACCAAAATGCACAGCTCAGCCTGTAAAAAAGTGACAAATTGTTCTGGGGGTGGGGGGTGAGGGTAGTAGCCTCAGCTATGGGGGGGGGATCACTAGACCTCAAGCAGCACCCTCTCATGTTCTATCCTGCCACTGGAGGTTCTTTTCCCTTGAGGTTCTATGCACTGCATGGAATACAGAGTTGAGCAGCATGGACCAGGGATGGAGCATGACGGTAGCTTCAGTAGCCTGGAAGGCAAAGGGTCTTTGTTATTTGTTCTTAGTTTATAACATGTTTTATATTTGAGAATGCAGCCAGGTTGTTTGTTATGGCACACTTATTACATTTATAGTCCATTTACCAATACAAGATATGTTATTTGTTTGAGTCTGGGGTGCCTCAATGGGCATGCTGGCAGGGGAAGGGCCTGGGCACCGTGGTTGGGGTGACCCAATGCCACCTGGGTATGGGGCATTGTGCATCCATGTATCCAACAGGTGAATGCAGAGTAGATCTGCTACACCCGGGGCACTGGCAACCAAGGCACTAAGTGGACATGGGTCATAGGACTAAGATTTGATGTTGTTAGTAACGAGGTTTGGAAACTCTGGAGGGGCAGTGGGGGACAGCTGGGGTGTGGCCCAGTCGAGTATTCCCTAAGCCTATTGGGGTGAAGAACTTGGGGGGGGTGAGACAGCGTCCACCGCTTAGATGAACTACATCTACTACTAATGGGGTGATATGGGAGGCCTCACTTGGGGAAGGCCTCTGGGAGGGGGGAGTATGGGGGGAGAGGCAACACTCCCAAGTTGGGGGGAATCTAAGCATCTCACTGCAGGCTCTAAATTTGTCTTGGCAAGGCCATGGACCACAGTAAATGTGGTGACATCCAGGTGGATAAGCTCACCTCACTCTTATTTTTTTTTATTTGGAATGCTTAACAAGCCGGATTGCAGGAATAATGAATCTCTATCTGTGTACCCAAGGCTAATCCTATCAGGGTTCTCTTGTGGAATGTCAGCAGTCTAAAAACCCATATAAATGTAAAAAGGTCATGGGAGTCATTTAAAAAGCAAATCCTTTTATAGTAATGTTACAGGAAGTCCAGGCCACATGGGGGAGATGGTACACCTCCAGAGGCATTTGAAGGGTGGATCTGGACGGGGTCTATCTTTAATTCTAAAGCCAGGGAACAGCTATCTGAGTGTGCCCACATAGAAACATGAAAACATAGAAGCTGTCGGCAGAAAAGGCCCACTTGGCCCACCTAGTCTGCCCTAAAATCCCTACCTATTGTTCCACTGTAGACCCTAATTAATCTCTGGCCTTACCCCCTTCCCCAGCCCTGTTACTAAGGTCCCTCTGTGTCTATTCCATGCATGTTTAAAACTGGTTACTGTTTCAGTAACCACCAGCTCTGCTGGGAGTCTGTTCCAGGCATCCACCACCCTTTCCGTGAAGAAATATTTCCTCACATCCCCTCTGACTCTTCCCCCCTTCCAGCTTCTTATCATGCCCCCTTGTCATTGAGCATCTTTTTATGGAATATGCTACCCTTCTGTACCTTATTGATACCCTTGAGGTATCTGAATGTCTCTATTATGTCTCCCCTTTCTCTCCTTTCTTCCAGTGAGTACATATTTAACTCCCTGAGTCTTTCTTTGTATGGCTTCTGATGCAGTCCATGCACCATTTTGGTTGCCCTTCTCTGTACTGCCTCCACCCAATCTATGTCCTTCCTGAGATGGGGCCTCCAGAACTGGACACAGTACTCCAGGTGTGGCCACACCATTGATCTATACAGGGGTAACACTACCTCCCTTTTTCTGCTGGTGACACCCCTCCCTCTGCACCTCTGCATCCTATTAACCTTTCCCACAGCCTTATCACACTGCTTTGCTACCTTCAGGTCATCAGATAAGATGGTTCCCAGATCCCTTTCTTGTTGTGTGGTTGACAACACCTCCCCCCGAACTGATATGTTGCCCTTAGGTTTCTGTGTCCTATATGAATAATTTTACATTTTTGGGGGTTGAAGCCCAGTTACCAATCTCTTGACCAGTCTTCCAGCTTTTATAGATCTTCCTTCATTTCTTTCACCCCCCATGTGTTCACTCTGTTGCAGATTTTTGTGTCATCCATGAACAGGCATACTTTTCCTTCCAGCCTCTCTGCGATGTTGCTAATGAAGACATATTTGTTTATTTATTGAAGTCTTGGATACACCTGTGAGAGGATGCTCATTGAGAGGTTCCACGTCAAATACATTAAACAACAAGGCAAAAAAAAAAAAGACTGAGGACAATTTACAGATAATACAATGAGAGTTCAACAAACAGATAATGAGAGTATTAAACAAAACAGATACATAAAATCCAGCCAGGAACAGGTAAGCTGCGGCATTGTACAAAGTATGTCTGCATCAGTAGGAGGAGCAGGAGAAGGAAGGGGGAAAGAGGGATAGGGTAAGCAGGACAGTGTAGGAAGAGGCAGGGGTTTGACTGGGACAGGATAGGGGTACAAGAGGTTGGGGGGGGTTACTAAGTGCCGGGGTTTGATTGTCCCAAGGGATCGGGACTGGGAACTGCTGGTGTTAGTCAGTCGGTGTGTGGGGTGTCTCAGTGGTGGCACCTGCAGGAACTCCTGCCAATAAGGTGTTGGCACAGTCTGAGTTTGAAGGATCCAAGAGTAGTAGTGCCAGAGGGTTTTACCATAGCACTTTGTACTGTACCTAATTGACATGGAACCTTTGTAAAAGAGCCTCTGGCTCAAAGGTAGTAATTCCTAGAACAATAAACTAATCTAAACTTCAACAGCGCTAACACCGACATCCCCTACAGCGACAGCTACCATGCTGACTGTTGGCATTGTAGCCTCGGGGATGTTGGTACCCCCCGAACCCCCTCCATGTAGGGGGCTCCACCCCCCACACACCCCAGTCTCTAGGATTCCTACTGTGAGTTGGAGCTGGACCGGGAGGGAGGGCGAAACACCCAGCGAGGCAGTCCCAATCACTGCACAGACCATCACAGCGACATACGGGTTTTGCCCGATTCCTGTCACTGTGATGGTCTTTGAGGTGCCAGAGTCACTGCGGTGACTGTATACTGTGCCAGAGATATCAGGCAGTAGCACATTTGTCCAGAGTGATGCCCGGTAGGAGAAAACACGTTGTGCCATAGATGTGTGGCATCTGGGCACATGAAAGGTTTGTGTGGAGGAGCTCCTGGTTTGTCTGGTGTTTAGCGGTAGGGACAGTAGATTCTGAACTCCAGGAGGAAGCCAGTTTAGCATAGCCTTTTTGGCGGGAGGGCAGGTTTGATATCTTAATCTGTCGTTAAGTTGGAGCCAGCCAGCACAGATTTAGAGTCCACAGGTATGGATTAGTTTAGGTGCATTTGTAAGCTAGCAGCACGCTTTATTTAGGGCAACAGTGATGCGTTGGAATGCTGTGTCTGTTGCAGATCTGTATATTATCAGTCCATAATCTATAAGGGATACAACTGAGCTGTTAATTGCAAGGTTCAGTGCTTCATGGGTGAGACAGTGCCTGTGTCGGTAGAGGATGCTGATTCTGGTGTTGATGGCTTTAGCAGTGTTGTCGATGTGTTGTGTGAAGGACATGGAGGAGTCGATTGTAACCCCCAGGTATTTGAAGTGTGGGACGAGTTCCAGGGTGCTGCCACTGTTATTCTGTATTGCCAAGGGGTAGTTTTTTAGTTTGTTTTGGGCTGTTGCGTAGAGCATGGTTTTGGTCTTTTTATAATTCATGACCAGCTTTTGTTTTTTGAACCATTTTTCAGCTGATGTGAAGCCACTTTGGAGATTTGCTTCGAGGAGTTCCAGGCATGGGTTGAAGACAAAGAGTACCACGTCATCGGTGTATAAGAGAATGTGGCATTGGCAAGTGGCCAGTAGGTTGTTTAAGAAGACATTGAATAGCAGTGGTCCCAGTATTGACCCTTGTGGTACACCGGATCTCACAGGTTGGCTATCAGATAGGACTTCCCCAATCCTAACTTTTTGGGAGCAGAAGCTCAGGTAGCTGCTAAACCAGTCCATGGTTTCTGTTGCAAGTCCAATTTCAGAAAGCTGCTCGAGGAGGAGGGCATGGTGAACCATATCAAAAGCCTTTGATAGGTCAATGAAGGATGCCACTACTAGGTGGCCTTGGTCCAAAGCATTATTGATGAACCCAGTGAATTCTAGAAGGGCCGTAATGGTACTGTGGCCACCCCAGAACCCATGTTGCTCTGGACAGAGGAGCTTCTGTTGGTTAAGATAGTCCATCATCTGGTCAGCCACAATCCGCTGCAGTGCCTTGGAAAGTGGCGGTATGGAGATTGGTCTGTAATTGTTGTGTAATGTTCGGTCCCCACTTTTATGTACAGGAGTTATTGTGGCAGACTTCCATCTTTGAGGGAACTGAGAGTGGCAGAGGGAGAGGTTAATTATTTTTGTTAGTGGTCCAATTATTTTGTCCAGTGTCAGGCGCATGAATTTGAAGTCCAGTGAGTCCCCACTATGCCTTGACTTTCCTAGGACCTTCTCTACGTATTTTCTTATGCCTGCCTCAGATACTATCTTGAAGCTGAAAGGTGGTCGGAGGGGAGGTGGTGTAGATGCCCTTGCAGTGTCTCTTGGGTTAGGGGCATTGAAGAAGACTGCTGGGAGAACACTACTGAGGTCAGTAAATGCCTGATTCAGCGGGTTGGCAATGAGTAAGGGGTCTAAGGTCGGGACTCCCTCGACAGTGAGCATAGCAGGGGGTGTTTTTGGATCTTTCCCTGTAATATCCTGCAGATTTGCCCAGAAGGACTTGTTGCTGTTCCATGAGTCGGTGAGGGCTTCTTTGTAAAATTTACTTTTTGCCTGTCTGATCGCTTTTGTATAGTCATTGCGAGCCTTTTTATATCACTGGATGTTTGCTACAGAGCCCTGTGATCGAGCTTTTATCCAGTATTGATCTCTTGCGTCAAGCAATGCTATCAGATCTGTGGTATTCCAGGGGTTAAGAGGTCCTTTGGCTTTCCTTGTTTTGACAGGGGCATGTTTGTCACAGACAGCATTACGTTTTGCAATAAAGAGGTTGAGCACTGTGTCCTACATCATTGGATTCTACAAGGTCTGACCAGTTTGAGGTCAGCTTTTAGTTGTGGCAGATGGCCCTTTAAGAGCAGTCTTTTTTTATGATTCTGGTGGGAGGCTTACAGTAGTTGTAGTTCCATAAACATTTGACAAGAGTGGTCACTCAGGGCATCAGGGAGAATGGTAAGGTCGGAGATATGCATAGGGCAGTTTGTGAGGACCCAGCCGAGTAGTGTGCTGGTGCTAGTCTTGTAGTTGAATCTGGTTGGGGTCTCCACCATTTGGGAGAAATGGATCGTGGAAAGTGTATCTTTGATAGCGGTAGTTGCAGGTGAGAGCCAGTTGATATTAAAGTCTTCTAATAGTACTATTTCAGTGTTTAGACTCAGTGTGTTGATATAGTCCAGCAGGTTGTTGGCACCGGACAGAGATAGTTTTGGCTGAATATACACTGAGAGTAGGGTGAGCACTCTGTTGTTGGCCCCTAGTAGCAGTTTGATGGCTAGGGCTTATAGGTTGTCACTGCTACATGGTGGGGGTATTACATGACCCTGGAGGTGGTCTTTGGTGTAGATGACACAGGCCCCGCCTCTTTTCAGTTGTCAGTCCTGTCTGTATGGGGTGTAGCCGGGCAGAGAGATGGCCATGTCAGGTATCTTCGAGGACACTGAAGAGGACTGGTCCCAGTATTCACCCCTGAGGCACCCCATTGGTTACTTTACCCTCCTCCGAGTGCACATGTGCAGGTAACAGTGAGTAAGACTGTTGCTGTTCCAGGGGGCAGCTTCTCTTGAATTCAGCTGAAGTTGGCTTCAGGTGGGGTTAACTCCCTCTGTTCATTCTATGGTCCAAACTTTTATCCTGCTGACTTATACACAAAGGTGGCAGTAGAAATGGCATAGTTTCCAGGTGAGAAGATTTTGGGAGGTGATACCAGCTATGTGTTAGATGGAATTCTGGACAAGTCCTCATGGCAGCTGTGTAAGATTATAAAGAGAACCGAGGCATTGAGGGGGTTAATGGAGCAACACAGGTTAGTGGATTTCTGGAGGCTGAATAATCCTGATGTGTGAGACTATACATTTTACTCGCATAAACATGGCATATATGTCAGGATTGACCTGAGCCTAGCTAGTTAGGAGTGGATGAGGGAAGGAGACATGATCAGTCATGGGCAAATTGTGTGTCGGATCATACCCCATTAATGATGATTGCGGGGGGGGGGGCAACTGATGGGGAGGAAACATGGTGACAGTGGTGGCTGGATACATGCTCTTGCAGGATGCTGGTTTTAGGGCCCACATCACTAAAACAGTAGGGGACTATTTGCATAACAGGGTGGGGGACACGTCAGAGTCTGTGAGGTGGGAGGCTTTTAAGGCCACTTTGAGGGGAGAAATAATCTGCTACTCACACAGTCAGAACAAGGTCGCGAGAGGTAGACTGACTTGTAGAGAGAGATTGCTGCTCAGGAAAAGGCCCATAAAATAAATCCAGCTGCTGAAAGATATTCAGCCCTGCAAAGGGTCAAGTTAAAATACAATACTCTAAACACCAAACTCCTGGTAGGGCAGATAATAAAGTCTAGGGCCGGGACCTATTTAGAAAGTGATGCAGCAGGGAAATGGTTAGCTTGGCAATTAAAAGCAAGATCTGGAGCTGCCTTTGTTCCAAAACTTAAAAAGGAATATGTGTGTGTGTGTGTGGGGAGGGTTACAACTCAAAGAAATAAAAGTGGAGTTTCAAAAATTGTATACGTGAGTCATATTCCTCAGAATGTAATCCTAATGTGGAGGATGTGAATGCTTTTTATCACAAGGCACCAATTAGGCAGCTGTCTGAGGAGCAGAGGAGGGCCCTGTGGAGTGGGGGGAGGTGGGGGCCGTGATAATGAGTCTAGCGGTTGGAAAGCAGCGGGACCTGATGGGTTACCCATTGTTTTTTTTATAAAACTCTTAGTGGGGACATAAAGGACCCCTTGCTGGGCATGATATTTAAGTGCCTGCAAACTGGTCTGCTCCCCCAGTTTGCCCAGTCTTCATCGATACTTGTCTTGCCTAAGCTTGGTAAGGATCCTGTTCTGTATTCCTCCTACAGCCCCATTTACCTCCTTACTGTGGACTACAAAATTATTGCAAAGATTATGACCTCTGGACTGGAGCAGTTGTTGCCTGAGTTAATACACCCAGACCAGTCGAGCTTGCTCAAGGGAAGGCAAGGCAACGGTAATATCCGCTGCACCTTGAACACAGTGTGGAGATGGGGGGGTGAGCTGGTGGGTATCCTAGTTGTGGACACCGAAAAGGCATTCGACCGGGTGGAGCAGAGGAACCTGCATCAGGTCCTGTGCTGCACAGGGATAGCTGAAAATGTTAGAGCATGGATTCAGGTGCTGTACAACTCTTCCACAGTGCAGGTGCAAGTGAACGGAAGTCTGATGCAGCCCTTTCTCCTGCATAGGGGAACCGACATGTATGCTCCTTGTCACCCCTGTTGTATGTGCTGTTGCTGGAACTCCTGGTTGTGTCTCTGAGAATGGATAGGGAAATTGTTTGTTTGCGAGTATCAGAAGTGGAGCACATTGTTTCTGTCTCATGGATGTCCCCTCCTTTATATGAGGTACCCTTGTACGTCTCTCTCTCCTAGCTGACAGCTCTGTTACAGTTATATGGAGCTTTCTCGGGACATAAGGTTAATTGGGGAAAAATTGAAATTCTTTATCTTGGGAGGGGCAGGTATGGGGGGCAAGGAGACCTACATTTTCAGGAGGTATTCCCTTTAAAATATTTGGATATCAACATCCCTATGCAGCTTAGTAATCTGTATAAGTCAACTCCCCCCCCCACCCACCAACTCGCAAAATTAAAGATCTGGAATGATGGAGTGTGCTGTCCCTGTCACTTATAGGTAGGGTGAACACTCTGAAGATGTGTACCTTTCCCTGGCTTCTCTTTTTGCTTCAGGCCCTTCCTATAAAGGTACCCCAAAAATTCTTTCAGCAGATTAACAGCTTGTTTCATCAGTTCTTATGGAGGGGTAAACCAGCAAGGATAAGGTCCTCTACCTTGCAGTCCCCATATGAGGAAGGAGGCTTTGTCCTCCAGCACATCAAACACTATTACTGGCCTGCACAATTCTCTTTCAAGATGGGGGGGGATTTACCCTGGGGGGGCAGCTGGAGGAACAGCAATTGGAAGGTGAACCCCTGAGGGAAAGGGTCTTGAACCCCACCCTGGGAGGATATCACCAGGTCAAGATTAAAAACCCGTTCACTAAATTAACATTACAGATGTAGATGGAGGTCCATAGGTTTATCAACCAGGGGCCCAGGATCTCACCAAGGGTGGGCTTGATGTCTGCCTTCAAGGGGAAAAAGGGCTACATGGCCTTGGTGCACCAGGGATTGCTAAAATAGCAGATACAGGGCCTTAGGACAGTCTAGGACTTGGTGGGGGAAGGAATAGTGTTGAAATCATTTGTGGACCTGAGAAGACAGGCAGGGCTATGTACCAAAACCTTTTTCATTTATTTGAGCATTAGGGGTCTGTTATTAACAGGTGGAGAGGAATTTATTGCGCTGCAGCTCTCCCCAGTGGAAAATATTATTTTCACCCTACAGCCAGGCTCCTAGCTGTTACCAGCCTTTTACAAATTAATACACAGTAGTATTCCCTACTCTAATGAGGATTATAGGGAAGTCTGGATGAGGGACCTGGATGTAGAGCCGACTCAGGAGAGGTGTGATAGAGCAGTGGTGTATGCAAGAACTTGCGTGAGGGCCATTAGACTACAGCAGAGCCAATACAATTACCTATATAGGGGTCTAGTCACAAAGGGGTGTATTGCCTACACACTGCATACCTGAGGCATGTAGGCAGTCCTAAATTGGAATGCTGCACAGTGGGGGTCCAGCAGACATCTGGTCGCATTGACAGCAGCAGCACAAGCCCCTTGGGCACACAGTTCCTGAGCCAATCCCACACAAGCAGTCTGTGGGCATATCAGGGGGCATGTCGGCACTTGGCACCATTCACTAAAGTGCAGAGTGCTGGGCAAGGGAGGTGCAAGTTACATGGCAGGAGACCCTGCTGTAACTGTCATGCACCCCTACTGATAACACCTGCCAATGCTGGCTGGACATGGATGCCCCCACTGTGCTGTCCTAGCCCACCTAGCTGCATGGGAGGGCTGAGGGCAACCATTCAGGCACTTACTCATAGGTGAAACAATCCTGGGACCCATGCCTGTCTAGAATTCCCTGCTCATGTGGAGCAGGGGATCCACTACAGACTCCTTGGATGCCTGCTTGAGTCCTGTGATCTAACCCCATGCAGCTGAATGCCGGGGGTGGGACCATGGACAGGTGTCCTGCAGGTGCTTGCGGTAGTGAATACCACACACCCTGCACCTGTCCAGGGCTGCATAGCTCTGTGGGTGTTATACATGCATTTTGTTAGCATAACCCGCAACAATATTGAATTGGGCCCGTAGCACCTACCGGTACCCAGCCAAGCTACACAAGTTGAAACTCAGTGTGAGTATTGTTTAAAATGCAGAAGGGAAGTGGGTACATATATAGATATGGCGCTGGAGTGCCCTAAAATAATGGCTTTTTGGCTGGGAATGCACAGTGCCATGGAGAGGGTCACTGGGGCCAAGCTGCCTTGGTCCCCCCCGGAATTGCTTTTAAGAGTGGAGGTCAAAGGAAGTAAGGAAATCTATAGGCCCTTAAGGGGACCAGTGCTGAATAATGCACAGAAAACTGTCACACAGTACTGGGGTCGAGTGTATTCTCCCTCTGTAGCTCACCAGATACAGAACCTGCTGGTATGTATGTTGATAGAAAAGGCTCCAATACAAGCCTCAGGAGAGGGGGATACATTGATGGCTATGTGGAGCCCAGTTCTTGTAACACTGGAAAAAAGGCATACTTATGGTGTTGAGGCAAAATTTGGGTTAAGGTAGACGTGAACAGATGGTGGACCTAGGATGAGGCATGGGGAGTCAAGTGAAGTCTGGACTGTTGAAACAAAAAATGGTTGGGAAGGTGGGTACAGTATTTTCAGAGATGAAGTAGTTGTCCTGTGACATTATAGTATCTGTTTGACAAAATATGTGTAAGACATTATAATATCCGTATTCCTTGTCTGTTGCATGAAGCATCTTGTTTCTTTAAAAGATCTGTAAAGTGAAGCAAAAAGTGGTGAATGTATTACCTGCAAAACTTAGAAAAAATTAAAATGTTTGACCTGAGACCCCCGACTTTGGCAGACTGGCACCAGGTGACAAAGGGGATCTAGGGTATGGAGAGCTTAACCTTCTCTATTAGACACCAGGTGGAAAAGGAACAAACAGGTGGGTGAGATGCGTGTCATACATGATGGAAATTGTCCCCTAGAGGGTTCTTGGACAATCAGTGGATGGGGGAAGGATAAATTGGTGAAGATATGAGAGGTCAATTACCATAGCACTGACTGGATAACCCGTATAGTAAGTATTCCAGCTCAGTATTAATTTGTCTGTAACACTGTGTTTTATTGTATGCTGTGGATCCATTGACAGTATTCATTTGTTACACTGTTCTGTTAAAAAACATGAAAACCATTAAACATTGATTATAGAAAACAAAACAAAAACGGGATATTAATTCTAAACATAGTCACAAAAAGTTAAATAGTGACAAAAATGTTACCTCCGACATTATAGTGGCACTGTAGCTCCACTACGGTTCGGTTTGAGTTGTTCCTTTACTGTTAAATCATGATTTTTTCAGCTGCTTGTGCCTCACCCGTTTCTCAACAGATTTTTTATGAAACCATGAAAGCATGATCTGCATCCCAGAATCTGATGTAACACATTTTGGAAGAAAAGGTTACCCACCATAGTAAGTAGTTCTTCTAAGGAATGAAACATGCAAGCAATAACACATAACAAGGTGTGGGTTATCTCCTGATAAGAGCATGCCCAGGTGCATTATGAGGCACGAGGCACTTATGTCGAGTGCCTTATGCACCTGGGTGTGCTTTTATCAGGAGATAACCCACACCTCGTAGTGTGTTATTGCACTTATAAAATGGGCCCCCAAGTAATTATTTAATGGGTCAAAAAAAAATAAAGGAGTCAAAAATATATATAAAAAAGGTTTCAATACCTCAAATAGGAAAAAAATAGTCCCCCTAATAAGTCACTTTAAAAAGTGTTTCATTGGCAGCACAGGGTTCTTCTGTATTCCTGAAGTTATCCATCACTGTTGATTTTACTACTTTAGGACCCCCTTTCTCGTCCTGTTTTTCGTGGTGTTTTTCTGTGATATTCAAGTTTTTTTTCTTTATGCTGTGTTGATGATAGCATGCTGAAGAGTGACTTCTGAGCCCCATCCCTCCCCCCGCTCAAGATTTTATTTAGTTGTTTGGTTTATTTATTTATTGTGGTTTAAGCTACAGTTTCATGTTTTGTCCTCTGCTACCTGCTTGCAAAGGGGATGGTAGTTTGGCTCCAAATATTTAGAGAGCACCATTGACTGAGCCGACTGCTGAAGGATGACTTCCGTTTTTCCATTGAGGGGGCTATAGATCACGATTGGTACTGTCTCAGTTTTTCCGACATGATTGTATCTGGTATGCTGTCTGGTCTGTTTGAGGAAAAATGCACGGATAACAGTGATTTAATATTTGCAGTCACTGACCACTGAAGACTGACGTCCGGTTTTGCTGTTGGCAGGATTTGAAAGTAGCGGGTAGCAGTTCGAATTGGTTGTGGTCAGCTGGCAAGCAGCACAGGTCAGACTTACTTAAAATCAAAAACTGAGCTTGTGAATTACAGAAACAGACTGTTTGTCTGTATATGTGTTTGTTGGTGGGTGGGGGGGTCGCATCGGAGACTGTTAACTGGATGACATGTACTGCAGCCACATCCAAGAGCAGGGTCATTCTAGATGCCCTGCAGGGGGCAGGCCTTAGACAGCTAGTGTTGGAACCCACTCGGGAGGAAGCAATACTAGACCTGGTACTCTCAAATGGAGAGAAGATCACAAATTTAGAAGTCAGTAGACATCTGGGAACAAGCAACCACTGCACAGTGTGCTTCACAATGAGCACAACCATGGAGACAAGCCATACAAAAACAAGGATACTGGACTTTAGAAGGGCTAACTTTGGCAAAATGGGTGAATACCTGAGGAATACACTAGCAAATGGCCAAAAAGGAGGGGTGGAAGAACAATGGAGAAAAATCAAAACTGCCATCATAGAGGCAACAAGTCTTTGTGTGAAACAGATAAAGAAAACGAAGTGGAGTAAAAAAACACTATGGTTCTCAAAAGAGGTGGCAGGGAAGGTTAAGGAGTAAAATGCTGCATTCAAAAAGTATAAGGCATCACAGGAGGAGCATGACAGGGAACTGTATCAATTAAAGCACCAAAAGGTGGATAGGCAGAAAGGGGCCAAATTCAACAGAAGGGCAGACAGCAAGGAGAACCAGGGATAAAGGACGACCAAGGAAGGGGCTGGAGCAGAACAGCGAAACAGTCTAGGGAGGTCAAATCATGGAAAGCTATGTGTGCAAATGCCAGGAGCCTTGGCAACAAGGTGGAAGATCTGGAGGCTGTCATGGTGCAGTCAGACCTGGACATTGTGGCCATCACTGAAACCTGGTATAATAATAACCATGAGTGGGAGATGACCATACCTGGCTACAACATATTCAGAAGAGATAGGACAGGCAGGAAGGGAGGAGGAGTGGTACTGTGTGTGAAAAATTACATAAGGGCCACCGAGATCCAGGAGGAACAAAATGGGGGAGAGATACTGTGGGTTAAGCTGGAAAGGAAAATGGGGCCAGCCATCCACACAGGTGTGGTCTATAGACCACCAGCCCAGGAGGAAGAAACAGATGGGAGCTGATGCTAGCCATCCAAAGGATGGCAGACAAGAGTGAGGTAGTACTGGTTGGAGACTTCAATATTCTAGATGTGGACTGGAGCATCCCAGCAGCAGCATCAACTAGGAGCAGATTTATCCTGGACTCCCTTCAGGGTGCCTTCCTCAAGCAACTGGTCATGGAACCAACTCGGCAGAAGGCAGTACTGGACCTTGTGCTCACAAACAGGGACAGTGTGATGGGGGTAACAGTGGGGGAGCACCTGGGGAACAGTGACCACCAGTCATTGTGGTTTGAAATCACAGAAAGAGCAGAACCAAACCACACAAAAACATGTAGCCTGGATTTTAGGGGGGCAGACTTTGGGAAAATGGGGAGATACTTGACAGAGGCATTAAGGGGAATGGGGCAGGAATCAGGGGTTGAGGAACAGTCGGCAGTATTTAAAATGGGGATTACAAGAGCAACAGAATTATGCATTAAGCAGGTTAGCAAGAGGAAAAGGAAGAGGAGACCATTATGGTTTTCCAAAGAGGTAGCAAAGAAAGTGAAGCCAAAAAGATTGCATTCAGGCAATACAAAAAGACACAGGCAGAAGGGGATAGGAAGAAGTACTAGGAGAAGCAAAGGGAGGTCAGTAAGGGAAGCCAAAGCTCAGACAGAAGAACACATTGCAAAATCAGTGGGTAGAGGGGACAAAACCTTTTACAGATACATAAGTGAAAAAAGAAAGGCAAAGGGAGGGATGAGTGAGACTGAAGGGGAGGATGGGGGCATGGAGGATGACAACAGTAAAGCTGATGTATTGAACAGGTATTTCTGCTCAGTCTTTACTGAAAGAAGGGAGGGTAATGGGTCTGAAGGGAGTACAAGGGGTGAGAATGGTGCAGAAATGGACACAAGTCCCTTTACATGAGAAAGGGTCCTGAAGGAACTGGAAGTAACAAGAGTTGATAAAGCAATGGGGCCAGATGGGGTGCACCCCAGGGTCCTTAAAGAACTAAGAGAGGTGGTGGCTGAACCTCTGGCTATCCTGTTTAGCCGATCACTGGAAACAGGGGAGGTACCCAAAGACTGGAGGACAGCAGATGTAGTCCCCTTATACAAAAGTGGGAACAAAGAGGAAGGGGAACTACAGACCAGTCAGCCTCACCTCGGTAGTGGGGAAGATCATGGAAGCACTACTGAAGGAGAGATTGGTGGAACATCTGGTTGTCAATGTACTACAGAACCCAAGGCAGCATGGTTTCACCAGGGGGAGGTCATGTCAGACCAACCTCGTTGAATTTTTTGACTGGGTGACTAGGGAGGTGGATCAGGGGAGGGCAGTGCACATGGCCTATCTGGACTTCAGCAAGGCCTTTGACACTGTGCCACATAGAAGACTATTACACAAACTGGGGAATTTGGGTGTGGGCAGGACAGCAGTGTGGTGGGTAGGTAACTGGCTGGGTGGCAGGACACAGAGGGTGGTGGTAAATGGCTGTCACTCCACAGAGGAAGAGTGACCAGTGGGGTACCACAGGGATCAGTGCTGGGACCGTCCTATTCAACATCTTCATCGGTGACATTGCTTGGGACCTAGAAGGCAGAATTTCACTGTTCGCTGATGACACAAAGCTCTGTAACAGGTAGACACACCAGAGGGTGTAGACAGAATGAGAAGGACCTGCAGAAACTTGAAGAATGGTCAGGGGTTTGGCAGTTGAAATTCGATGCAAAGAAGTGCAAGATAATGCATATGGGGCACAAAAACCCTGGCACAATATATCAGTTGGGGGGGTGAGGATATAGCTTGCACCAAGCAGGAAAGGGATCTTTGGGTTATCATCTCTGATGACCTCAATGTAGGGAAACAGTGTGACAAGGCAGCAGGTAAAGCAAATAGGATGCTGGGATGCATAGACAGGGGCATCACCAACAGGAAAAGGGAGGTCATAATTCCACTATACAAGACACTAGTGAGGCCCCACCTGGAGTACAGTGTACAGTTCTGGAGACCTTACCTACGTAAGGACATAGGGTAGAGAAGGTTCAGAGGAGGGCAACAAAGATGGTACATGGATTGCATCACAAGTCCTATGAGGACAGGTTGAAGGAACTGAACATGTACTCCCCTCGAGGAGAGGAGGGGGAGAGGGGATATGATAGAGACATGCAAGTATCTTACAGGGAGGAACAGGGTGCAGGAATACACAATTTTTAAGCGAAAAGATGTTCCAGGACTAGAGGGCATGGGATGAAGTTGGAGGAGGACAAGTCAGAGGAAGCGTGAGGAAGAATTTCTTCACAGAATGGGTGGTGGACAAGTGGAACACCCTGCCAGAGGAAGTGGTGGGGGCTGAAACAATCATGAGATTTAAGAATGCATGGGATAGACATAAAGGAATTTTGGAGGTCAGGGGTAAGGGGAAACAGACTTCTAGGAAAACATAAACTGAACTTACAGGCTCAAATGGGCAGACTGGATGGACCATAGGCCCTTATCTGCAGACACTGTCTATGTATCTATGTATAAGTGGGGAAGGCAGTCAGATAGCAAAAGCCCAAACTGAGGAAAAAATAGCCAATTCAGTTAAGAAGGGGGATAAAACCTTTTATAGGTACATTAGGGAGCATAGAAAGGTTAAGGGAGGAATAATGAAGATTAATAAGGGAGAGGGGAGGTGGGCAGAGGGAGACAGTGAAAAGGCAGAGATACTGAATGAATACTTTTGCTCAGTATTCACAAAAGAAGATGAGGAGGAGTTACCCAAACCAGACAATAGAAGCACTCTGGGTAGGGGGGTTGACACCAGTCCATTTACAGAAGAAAGAGTCCTGAAAGAACTCCTAAAAACTCAAGGTGGACAAAGCAATGGGGCCTGATGGGATTCACCCCAGAATCCTAAAAGAACTAAAGGAGGATCTAGTGACACCACTGACCACACTTTTTAACAAATCATGGGAGGATGGGGTGGTACCTGAGGACTGGAGGAGGGCAGATGTGATTCCCCTTCTCAAAAGTGGGAGCAAGGCAGAAGCAGGAAACTACAGACCTGTAAGTTTGACCTCAGTGGTAGGGAAAATGATGGAATCACTTCTGAAAGAAAGAATTGTTGAGTACCTAGAGGCCAGTGGGGCACAGGACCCAAAGCAGCATGGATTTACAGCAGGAAGGTCATGTCAGACGAATCTAATAGACTTCTTTGACTGAGTGACCAAAGTAATAGACTAAGGAGGGGCTGTGGATATGGCCTACCTAGACTTTAGCAAGGCATTTGACACAGTCCCGCACAAAAGATTAATAATCAAGTTAGCCAGCCTGGAACTGGGTCCCATGGTGGTATCCTGGGTTGCAAACTGGCTGCACAACAGGACACAGACGGTAATAGTGAGTGGAACACATTCCGAAGAAAGGGGGGTCACTAGTGGAGTACCTCAGGGCTCAGTGCTGGGTCCAGTCCTCTTTAACATCTTTATAGGTGACATTGCAGAGGGTCTGGAAGGAAAGGTATGCCTCTTTGCAGATGATACAAAGATCTATAACAGAGTTGATACACAAGGGGGATAGAAAGGATGAGAAGGGACTTGGCAAGGTTGGAGGAATGGTCAGACATTTGGCAACTTAGATTCAATGCAAAGAAGTGCAAAGTAATGCACCTGGGAAACAAAAACCCAGGAGAAGAGTACACAATAGCAGGGGAGGTACTAACAACAACAAAAATGGAACAGGACTTGGGGGTAGTCATATCAGATGATCTAAAGGTTGGTAAGCAATGTGAGAAGTCAGTTAGGAGAGCCAGGGGGATACTGGGATGCATAGGAAGGGGCATCAGAACTAGAAAAAGGGAATTGGTTATCCCTCTGTACAGACAGTTGGTGATACCCCATCTGGAGTACTGTGTGTAGTTTTGGAGACCTCATCTACGCAAGGACATAGACAGGATGGAAGCAGTCCAGAGGAAGGCAACTAAAATGGTGCAGGGTCTGCATCAGAAATCATATGAAGAGAGACTGAGAGAACTTAATATGTATACCCTTGATTAAAGGAGGGACAGGGGGGACATGATAGAAACATTCAAGTACATCAAGGGAATCAGCAAAGACCAGGAGGTAGCATCTTTCAGAAAAAGAGGTGTGTAAGAACAAGGGGACACAATTTAAAGATAGAGGGGGGACAGCTCAGGGGTAATGTGAGGAAATCTTTTTTCACAGAGAGAGTGGTGGATGCATGGAACTGCCTTCCTGGGGAGGTTGTTGGGGCTAAAACAGTGGGGGAATTCAAACATGCATGGGACAGACACAAGGCAATTGTAGTGGGGGATGGCAGGAAGTAGGCTTTTGTTTAACTAGAATCTGCAGCTTATCCAGTAGGTAGGGAAATGGGCAGACTGGGTGGGCCAAGTGGTCCTTATCTGCCGTCAAAGTCTATGTTTCTATGTCTATGTTTCTATGTTTCTATGTTGATTTTCAACCTGCTGCCTTCTCAGAAATTAGCCGGAGAGGTGGGCTGCAGGACATGGTGTGACTTTGCTACAGAGCTGCAGCTTGCTGTTTAGAGATGAGGATGATGAGCACACCAATACTTTACTGTTGTGCGGCTCAGGTTGGCACACTTATCGCCGGTTGGCAGGGTATATCCTGATAAGGACATGGCTGAAACTGGCTTTCAGCCAATCTGGATTCTGGATTTCTTTAGCCCATTTTAGAAGCCATACTTACAATCTGCAGCATCCCATATAGCATGGTTGCCCTGGAGAGGAAATGGAACTTTGTTATTTTCAAAGCACTCTGTGTGGTGATCGTGTGCTCCCTGTTTCCTAACCGCTAGATTTAAAGCTGAAGAGATAATAGTGGCAGCAATAATCCTAATAAAAAAATAAATGTTTTAAATAAAAACTATAAAAACAAATGTTTTTAAAACAGTTTCAATAGATGCTATTTGAAAAGCTCAAACAGCAGCAAGAGAAAGGAGGTGCTGTTAGAACTTTACTACTCTTCTACTGGGAGTTAAGAACTAGAACTGTACTACTGGGACCTTCAATCTAGGCTAAAAACAAACAAACAAACAAACAAAAAAACAAGAGTTAGTGTGTTTACCTGAGTTGGGTGAAGGGAACTGTTATCTGTGCAATTAGCTAGGTGAAGAAGAGAGCTGTGAATTAGGGGGAGTGGCTCAGGCAGCAGGAAGCTAGGTGTTTGGATTTAAAACTGCCCTAGATAGCTTTTGGCAGAGAGCAGCAAGAGGAAGGAGGTGCTGTTAGAACTTTGCTTCTCTTCTGCTGAGACTTAAGAACTAGGGGCCCAATTCCAAGACAGCAGGGAGAGCAGTGCGCAAAGTACCCCAGTGCGTAAAGATACACCAAAAACCCCACGACATGCGAGCTGTGCCAGATTCTAAGAGAGCTGCCTGATATGACAGAAAACACTGAAATATGCATGTCACAACTAATGCCCTCTGAGCATGTCGTAGCCCCAATAGCGGCGTAACAATATGCATGTCGTAACCCTATGACCATAAAGGTGTGCACAAGTCACACAACTGTCGTAGGGGCTACGAGGTGTCAGGTAGCGGGGGAAAGGCGTCAAGTGGTAGTAAGAGAAGGAAGAGGAACTATACATTTGAGGAGACAGAGGTGCTCCTGAATGAACTGGAGGCAGAACCAGACCTACTGTTGGGGAAGGGAAGAGAAAGAGAACAGTGACTGCGGAGGAAGGCGGCATGGGACGCAGTGGGGGGTAAGGTAAATGTGGTGGCAAATGTGAGGCACACTGTGCGCGACCTTCAAAAGGGCTACAGTGAAAAATGCCACGCAAAGGCCAAGGAGGCAGTCAACAAGCGGCAGGCTACAGCCACAGGAGGTGGGCCACAGGAGTTGTGACCCCTAAGCACCCATGAGGAGAGGGTGCTGGCATTCGTGAGCCAGCACAGCATCCATGGGGACTCGGAGCTTGATACAGTCTGGATGGATGCAGGGATGGGTTAGTGGAACTGTGATGTATGGCACAGTGACTATGATGAAAGAATGTAACAATGGTTAAGAGGGAGGGAGGGCAATATGCCGGGTGAACAGGCAGTGTGTAGCAGTACAGTAGGAACAGTGAAGGTGGGGCACAGCCATGCAACGTGGAACAGTGCACAGATGGGAGGGAACATGAGGGACAGGAGCCTGGCATGGGGCACAGCCATGTGAACTGCAGGCCATGTAGCCACCACATGGGTAGGCAGCACTGATGCACTGTCCTTCCCTCACCCACAGGTGCAGCCACAGTGGAGCCAGGGGCAGGTAAGGTGATGGCCAGCGCTGCCTGCCATGCAGTGGACAGCGACACAGCGGTGTGAATGGTGGCACACATAGTGGGCATGTAATGGTGTGGTAGCACTGAAGCACTGTTGTTCCCCCACAGAAGCAGAGCCAGAGGACACAGGGGTAGGTAATGCTACGTCCGGTGCTGCCCACACCCCGTGGGATGGCGTTGCAGGGGTGTGGCCTGTGGTAAGCATGGTCAGCATGGAAAGGCACTGCAACACTGATGACCTGTCATTTCCCCACAGGTGCAGTGCAAGAGGACAATGGGGCAGGTAAGGACTAGGCCAGCGCTACCCCCAGTGTGTGGGACAGCGATGTAGGGGTGGGATGGTAGTAGGCATGACATTGTAGGTACCACTGAGGCACTGATGTCTCCCCACAGGCACAGCAGCAGTGGACACAAGGCCAGAGGACAGAACACATACCAGTGCAGAGCAGGCCCAACAGGACACAGCCAGGACACTGGTGGTGGGGGAACAGGATGTGGTGGGGCAATAGCAATGAGAGGAGGAGGGACTTGATCTCAGTGACTTCCTGAGATGCGGGAGCCTGTGGGATGAGATTACTCCAGAAATGAGCCCTGCATCCTACCGGAGGCTGGAGGAGGCTCTGGATGGGACACCATTCCCAGAGGAGGACAGGCCGCAGACACTGACGGACTATGCAGGGTTCTGCCAAACCCTGGTCACCACTCATGCGAAACTAGGCGAGATGTTGGGCTGCGTAAGGCTCAGCATGGATGCCCACCATGCAGTACTGCAGGAGCAGACGGGCACACTCATAGGGGCACTGGAGACTGGGGCGTAAACCACTGGGTCGGCCTTGGAGCGGCTTGTGGAGGCCATGGCTGCCACACAGGCCTGTGCACAGACACGGACATGTGCCATCACCCACCTGACCATGACCATTGAGGGGCCAGTGGCACAACATGCGAGGCAGACAGATGCACTGGAGGCCCTGCTACAGGCCACGCATGCAGGCCTGCACCCACTAGGCCCTGCGGTGCAGGATGCAACTACACAGGCATCACAGGAAGAGCAGCCATCCCCAGCACTGACAACGGCACCAAGAACAGCTGTGGAGAACACACCACCACCGCCAGGGGCAGCGGGTCCGGCAGCAACACCCACCCCACCACCACCACCAACACTACCACCACTACCACCACCACCCCTGGGGCAGCAGCACCCACAACCACCACCTACACCTGCTGCCATGCCACTGCAGGTGGCCTCACCACCATCACCTCTGCCACTGCTCTCACCACAGGCACTGCAGCGCCCTGCACTGGCAACACCAACAGCAACGGGACAACATCTACCACCGTCAACCACCGGACTCACACCGGTGGCACTACAAGCTGCAAGAGTGGCAGGGAAGAGATCAGCAGCAACACCTGCTACCAGTGGCCTGGAGCACAAGGCACTGGGCACTAGGCACAGGACTAGTGGCACATGGCAGGAGGCAGCACAGGTGTCAGCATGGAGGCAGGCCATGGATGGCGGTGTGCCCAAGCTGATGGGACCAGGGACAGCGCCACGGCGTGTGCCACCTGCACCAGGGAGGCGCAGACAACCTCAGAGGATGGCCATGCCAGTAGCACCCGGTGACAGTGGTGGTCCAGCGGACTTGCAGCAGGTGCAGGGTGGGCCCAGTGCCACCAGAGGGGCCACATAGTGGAAGAGGACTGGGCGTTAGCAGCAGGTGCTGGACAGACATGCACCCGTGGCGTGCCACTGCTGGGGGGTCCGTCACTGGGGGGGGTGGAACACAGGGTGGGCATGGGGTACTGATGTCTGCTGTGAGTGAGGGGTGTACGTGGGTGTGTCTGGGTGTGTGTGTGGGGCACGGGGGCACTGTTGTGAGTCATGTGTGAGCACTGCATAGTCACTGGCTGTGGGTATGTGTGAGGGCTTGTCATGTGTACAGTACTGGATTGCACTGTGTCACCTATGTATATTGTCACCTTCCACAAGTAAACATGTCTGCATTACAAGTCTGTGTGATCGCCCTCATTATCACTGCTGTGACAGGACATCTCACATGCCTGTGTTAGACGCATACCGCGTATCGAATATGCACAGCATACATATAGGCAGCAAGTGCGTACAGCCGCATGTGTATCCTGCACTTGCGTATCTGTGGTATCGCAGGCCACAATTGTACAAATGCATCCTGCAGTGCATGTGTTGCTTGTACGTGCGTCATGTGCATGTAGCGGTGCATCGGCAGAAGCTAGGCCACAGAACGGACATGCAGACAGTGAGCAGGGGATCAGGCTGCAGTGCTGACAGGCAGATCTAGCTGTGGACAAGAGGCCCAGGTGGGAGACACACTGCAAACCGGTAAGTACTGGGACATAGCACCCCCAGGCAACATGCTACTGTCAGTATGGCAGACGTGCTAATTCAATGTTCCATTCTATTACACCAGGGGAGACACACCCAGACTATAGGTGAGTACTGGACAGTGTACAGCCTGCACATTTTCATTTGCATATACTGAACCCAATATAGCTGTACCATTCCTCTTCTGTAGGAGACAACCACACTATACAGGAGAAGGTAGTTGGACACTGCAATACCACCTGCTGTGCTGAGCTCAATGTTTGTACAGCTTGCTAATGCTGTTATGCCATTTGTCCATCCAGGTGTGCCACCGTAGTCATCAGTGCCACCCATGGGTGCACACAGGGTGCACAGGAAAGGTAGGTGTATTGCACAGGGTTACACTGTCTGCATGTGGGGGCCACAGGACTGCACCCTGGGCACAGGTATATAGGCGCAGTGGCATGTACCCTTGCACATGCGGCTCTGCAGACATATGGCAGGGTGGTGTATAGTGCTGTTGGCCATCACCCACACTTTACACAGCCCTGCTGTGGTGTGCCATGTGTCCGATGGCCAGCAGGTGCACAGCCGTGAGGCACCACGTGCCAGGCTTGCTCTGTGCAGCTGGCCTACACGAGGGCACGCCTGTGCTTGGGAATGGCAGCCTGGTGGTAGGCTGCTGGGACAGGTGTGTGGCAGTGTGAGGCTGTGTGGTGTGTGCGCATGGCACCACATTGCAAGGCCATGCCACCTGCAGTGTGTGATGGCAGCATGTACACCTTCAGTAGGGGGCGTGTCTTGCAGGGCCATGCCTGTGCTGGATGGGTGCAGTGCACACAGTGCAGTGCCATGCTCAGTGACACTGTGACCCAGCCCCGTCCACCATGCTTGCCACTGCATGTCCCGATGAGCTGCCCGGGGGGGGGTTGTCGACATGGATGCCTGACCCATGTGCACTGACACGTGTGCTATGCCTTGTTCCCTTGCAGGTCTGTACCGCATGTTCCCACGACTTTGTGCCAGTCCCAAGCCCCAGTCATGCCCCGGAGAGCAGGCCTCAGCCTGAACGGGCAGGCTCCTAATTTCACCAGGTTGCAGACCACCACACTCGTGAACCTTGTACAGCAGTGGGAGCAGACACTACTCCCACTGGAGTGCAGGAGGCACACTGTGGCAGAGCAGGAAAGAGCATGACGGGCCATTGGGGCATGTCTGGGTGCCAGCAGTGACATGCCCCATACCGTCCAGTTACAGCACAGGTGGCAGGACATGGCACGGCGGGATCCAGGACTTCTGGAGCAGCTCATCAGCATGGCATGGCGTAGGGATGCTGAAATGAGGATGGGCCAGGATGGAGGTGCAGGTGGGTATACCTACGGCTGTCCATACAGTGGTGCACTGCTGAAGCACAGACCATGGCCTGCAGTGGTGCACACATGTAACCCTGTTCCCCTTCCCCACAGGTGCATTACGCGGTGACCAGGGCTGGATGGATGCCCGTGTCGGGGGACTGAGACAAGAGGCATTGCAGTGAAGGGTAGGTAGGTGCATGCATTGTGTGCTATGTGTTGTGCCCATGCCATGATGGCTCATGGTGGCACATGCGGCGGCTGTGTGCTGTGTGAGTGTGCATGCCACATGTCCAGGACCTGCATTGATCATGGCCTTTGCTTCCTTACAGGTGTGCGTAGCTGACTGATGCCCCGACAGAGGGCACAGCTGAGGGCCATGGCAGAGGTAAAGGCAGCCGACCCCGAAAAATACTACTGTAGCACCCAGTGCCGGTGGCAGAGGGTGAGGCCCTTCCCTCCTACAATATCAGAGGAGGAGGAGGGGGATGAGGCAGAGGTGATGGTGGTGCAGGACCCCACATACGGTGGGCAGCAGGGGATAGAGGTACAGCTGTCTGCTGGAGAGGTCACAGCACAGGACGCTGTGGGGGCTGTGGCCCTGGATATGCTGGCTGCTGTGCCATTGGTGGAGGATGCAGCAGAGGGGCAGCAGGACTCTGCAATGCCACCAACTCCAGAACAGGTGGAGGACATGGGTGAACCTGCTGCAGATGGCCCTGGGTCCCAAGCAGACAGCAGTGGCCTGGACCAGCAACTGCTGGGTGGTCAGAACAGCAGCAATGGGGCACCTGGACTCAGCCTGGCCAGGGTGGTGCACTGGACAATCAACAGCTAATCCATCTTGTGTCCGCCATACTCAGAGACGTGGCCAGATTGCTCGACTCCCTAGGTGCCCTACTGGAGGAGCTATGGTGGCGCTAGCACCTACATTGGCAGACTCTGTTGTGCTGGGGGGGTGAGGCTGTATATATGGAGTAGGGACTTGTATATAGGGGGTGATGTTGCTGGGGTGGGGCATCCTGGCCTGGTGTGGGTGGTCTGTGCGTTTGGGGTGTGTTGGGGGGTGGCTTCTGATGTTGTGTTGGGTTTCTACATTGTACATGTTGTTTTACCCCTTTACTACTGTTTTTCCCCTTTCCTGCTGTTTGTACCTGTACATAGCTGTTTTACCTGTGTTACTGTTTTGACCTGTTCCATACTGCACAGTAAATGCTTTTTGTACACATCTGGCTCTGCGCGTCTGTCTCTGGTGTGCATGGGCGTGTGCGTGTGTGTGTCACCGCGCACATGAGGCCACACTTGTGGCGGTTACCGTTGACTCCTGCGTATCCACACCGTGCACCTGGTCTGTGTGCCAGCTGTGCAGCTCACAGCCTTTGGCATGCACCAGTGGTGGTGCCTGCACTAACAGGCCTCCACCATCCCTGTTCCACCCCTCTTACCACCTGTGCTCTGTGTCCCAGGGCTTGGTTGGCTGCTGTTCTTTCCTCCAGACTGTCCCGCATTGCAAGGCACTGTTTCCCATTATTCCTCCCATTACTTCTCTGTGCAACGTGGCATTGCCCTGTCCCACGATCTGTGTTGGCCTCTTGTTGTTGCTTGTTGTGGTTCATGTTATACCTCGTCCAGTGTTCGTTTTCTACTGCCATGTCTGAGCATGCTGCTGCTGCCCCTTTCACTCTGTCCTGGGCACATTTGCTTGGGTCTTCCATTGTTTGCAATGTGCTCCATGTTGGTGGCCTACTGTTTGTGTGTGTGTGCTGCTGTCTGGCTGGGGGGGGGTTCCTTTGGCCTGTACACTGTTTAAGACAGCTATTACCTATTCCAGCTTACATGACCTTCCTCTGCTGTAGTTCTGTATGCCAACTGTTTTGGAATATCATTTCTATGGTGCTGGTGTGTTATGCCAGTTGTAGGCCATGATACGCACTGGCGTAAGCATTCTTTGGCGTAACTGCGTTGTATCTTGCGTTTGTTGTTGCAGTTGCGGGTTGTGTCATAAGTCTTCTTTTGGAATCGTGCATGTCACAATTCGCTGGTGCAACTTGCGTTTTGTATTATCTTGACTGGCATACTGCGTTTATGCCTGGTGTGACCATCTTGAAATCAGACCCCAGAATTCTGCTACTGGGACCTTCAATTTAGGGTAAAAACAAACAACCAAAAATAAAACAAGAGTTAATGTGTTTGTCTGAGTTGGGTGAAGGGAACTATCTTTTAATACAAGGGATTGTAACCTTAGAAGCCATAAGTATCAGCTAGTACTAACATATCCCAGAAATGACATTAAACATTATTTTTTTACTCAGAGGATTATCCCAATTTGGAATTCACTACCAAAGGCCCTACTAGATACAAACAACCCAATCACCTTTAAAACTAATTTAGATAAATAGTTACTATCTAAATGGTAAACACTTCCAGATTTCTGGAGAGGTACAAATGTGGACTTTTTGCCTTCTCTACATCTATGATTCCTAGTATGATCTGTGCAGTTAGCTAGGTGACGAAGAGAGCTGTGAAGCAGGGGGAGTGGCTTAGGCAGCAGGAAGCCATGTGTTTGGATTTAAAACTGCTCTAGATAGTTTTTGGCAGAAAACAGCAAGAGGAAGGAGGTGCTGTTAGAAATTTACTACTCTTCTACTGGGACTTAAGAACTAGAACTCTACTACTGGGACCTTCAATTTAAGGTAAAAACAAAAAAAAAACAAGAGTTAGTGTGTTTGTCTGAGTTGGGTGAAGGGAACTGTTATCTGTGCAGTTAGCTAGGTGAAGAAGAGAGCTATGAATTAGGGGGAGTGGCTTAGGTATCAGGAAGCCAGATTTTTGGATTTAAAATTGCCCTAGATAGCTTTTGGCAGAAAGCAGCAAGAGAAAGGAGGTGCTCTTAGAACTTTACTACTTTTCTACTGGTACTTAAGAACTAGAACTCTACTATTGGGACCTTCAATTTAGGGTAAAAACAAACAAACAAAAAAGAAACTAAGAGTTAGTGTGTTTGAGTTGGGTGAAGGGAACTATTATCTATGCAGTTAGCTAGGTGAAGAAGAGAGCTGTGAATTATGAGGAATGGCTTAGGCAGCAGGAAGCCAGGTGTTTGGCTTTAAAACTGCCGTAGATAGATTTTGGCATAGAGCAGCAAGAGGAAGGAGGTGCTGTTAGAACTTTACTACTCTTCTACTGGGACTTAAGAAGTAGAACTCTACTACGGGGACCTTCAATTTAGGGTAAAAACAAACAAAAGAAAGAGTTACTGTGTTTGAGTTGGGTGAAAGGAACTGTTATCTGAGCAGTTAGTTATGTGAAGAAGAGAGCTGCTAATATTCTTCAGGTGAAGCTACCTCTGGCTGGAAGCTGCAATACTGAACATAGGATTTGCAAGAAAGTGAGTTGTGCTCACAACAGAGGGAGGTGAACCTTACAATTGTCTTTGGTTTGTAGCAGATATTCTGCAGGTGGAGGCTACTTCTAACTGAAAGGTGAAATAAGGAACTTAGAATTATCAGGAAAAGACAGTCTTTCAAGCAACAGAGGGAGGTGGATCTAGCTTTACTTTTGTTCCAATTCTTAAGATTTTCAGTGCAGGAAGAGTTTAAACCCTGGGCTAAGAATTTGTCATAAGTCTTGAAGTAAGTGCAGGTACAGGCTGTGTATTTGACCCAGACAGTGACCTGGGGTGGAAACTGTTTTTTGTGTTTATCTGTGTGTGCCTTAAAAGGCTAGACCAGACTGTGTCAAGAAGTGCTTACATCATAGCTACTTATCAGTCCAATAGCTTTGGAAGAGTCTTACAGACCTGAGAACAATAGTATTATAAGCAAGTGTTTTATAGCAAACTCATCAGAACAGCTAATATTCTTCAGGTGAAGCTACCTCTGGCTGGAAGCTGCAATACTGAACATAGGATTTGCAAGAAAGTGAGTTGTGCTCACAACAGAGGGAGGTGAACCTTACAATTGTCTTTGGTTTGTAGCCGATATTCTGCAGGTGGAGGCTACTTCTAACTGAAAGGTGAAATAAGGAACTTAGAATTATCAGGAAAAGACAGTCTTTCAAGCAACAGAGGGAGGTGGTTCTAGCTTTACTTTTGTTCCAATTCTTAAGATTTTCAGTGCAGGAAGAGTTTAAAGCACAGCTGACTTATTTTGGGGCTGACTGCTTTCAGAGCACAAACAACCAGGCTGTTTTGGGGCTGGGGAGGTTTACCTGTGTCTGACTTGGATGTCTGGATTTTTCTCTGTTTGATTAGCAGGGTATTTTCTCTGTCAAATTGCCGTGTAGGGCATCTTGCTGACAGGAAGGCACTCATCGCAGCAGTGGGTCAGAGCTTTTAGCTGATTGTTTCATGAGGCACAGTTTAGGCCCAACCTCTGCCCCACCCCCCACCCACCCCTGGAAATAGTTCCTTTATACCTGGGGTTCTGACATAATTTCCTCAAGAGTGCAAGGTGCATATCACTGTCATATCCTCTCTAGCACACTGCACTGACAATATAAGCATACACATTGTATAATATATATATTTCTATATAACAAACCAATCACACACACACACACACACACACACACACACACACAAAAAGAAAGTAGATAAACATGTGGGGAGTAGTGCAATGTAACGGCTGTGGGGGGCAGCAGTCTTCCAGGAGTCTTTCTGGAGGCTGAGATGCTGCCCTATTTGCAGACAACTCTCTGCCCTGAGGTAGGAAGTTGCCCATGTTCAGGCCACACTAGACAGTAGTAAGGGAACCTTCCCCCAGGCCACACTGGACTGTAGGAAGGGAACCTCCCCCAACCAGGGAGCACCAGAGCCACCACCACTACCTCAGAGGTTGCGAAGAAAGCACAGCAGTTGGACCACAGTGGGCTCAGGGAGGGTGAGGATGGTGGAACAGAGGCACACCCAGTCAGTTGTTCCACTCCACAATCCATACACCATTCTGGTGGAGCATAGCTCCCCTATGGATGCACCTGCAGATGAGACTAAGGAGGCTGAGGACAACTGTCACAAGGGAGGCCCACAGGAAGGAGGCAGAGGACACCACAGGAAAGGAAGCAGCTCCTGGTGGGGGACTCAGTTATTAGGGGGGGATAGATCTGGGGAGCAGGGAAAACAAGCAAGGTGCCTGCCTGGTGCCATAGCTTGGAGGGACAGGAAGTGCATCCTCAGGATCATGAGAACAGCTGCACGGGAGTCTGAGCTGAACGTCATTGTCCACCTAGGGACAAATGACTTGGCTCATCATGAGATTAGAGCAGTGCAGAAGGACTTTGTAGAGTTGGGGAGGGGCCTAAGACAAGTAGCACACACAGTATCCTTCTCAGAGGTGCTGCCTGTCAATGGCATGGATGAGCCAAGGGTACTTTGCACCATGCAGTTTAATGAATGGTTGAAAAAATGGTGTGGAGCACAGGGGTTTGGCTTCATTGGGGACTGGGGTTCCACCTGGAGGGACACCAGCCTATACTGGTAGGATGGTCTGCATCTGTCCAGGAAGGGAACAAATCTTTTGAGCAGTCGGTTTAAATGCTTCATTGGCAAGCTTTTTAACTAGTCAAGGGGGGAGGCACTGATAAGCAGCAGGAAAATCCCAGCCTCTCCCTACAAAACTGGGTACTAAATGAGAAAAAGACCGAGGTAGAAAGGTCAGTGGGGGATGCTGCAACAGAAGGTAAAGCCATCAAAAAATGGAGAGCAATGAGTACCAATGCCCATAGTCTGAGTAACAAGCTTCCTGAATTAGTGGCCTTGATGGAGGAGGAACATCTGGATATCGTGGCAGTCACAGAAACATGGTACACACAAAACCATGACTGGGATGTAAACATACCAGGATACACTATCTACAGGAGGGACAGGGAGGGTAAAAGAGGAGGAGGAGTAGCTCTTTACATAAGGGAAGGAATCAAAGCAACAGAACAAAAGGGTAAACAGGGAGGAGAAGAAGCACTGTGGGTAAATTTGGAGACCAGCAATGGCACCACAATCTGCACAGGGGTTGTATACAGACCGCCTTCTCAGGGGTAGGAAATGGACAAGGAAATGATAGAAAGTATACTTAGAATGGCAGAAAAATGGGAGATATTGCTGATGGGTGATCTGAATATGCCAGATGTTAACTGGAGTGCAGTTGCAGCAGCCACTTTGAAGAGTGGGGTTATTCTAGATGCCCTACAGGGGGCATGCCTTAGACAACTAGTATTGGAGCCCACTTGAGAGGGAGCAGTCTTAGACCTGGTTCTCTCAAATGGAGATGGAGAGAGGATCACAGATGTAGAAGTGGGTTGCCATCTGGGAACTAGCGGCCATCGAACAGTATGGTTCACAATAAACACAGCAATAGAGTCAAGCCATACGAAGGCAAAAGTACTGGACTTTAGGAGGGCTGACTTTGCCAAAATGGGTGAGTGCCTAAGGAATGCACTAGCAAATGGGCAGGAAGGAGGGTGGAAGAACAATGGGGAATAATAAAAACTGCCATCACAGAGGTAACAAGCCTTTGTGTGAAGCAAATAAACAAAACGAAACAATGTAAGAAACCACTATGGTTCTCAAAGGAAGTGACAGTAAAGGTTCAAGAGAAAAAGAAAGCATTCAGGAAGTACAAGGAATCACAGAAGGAGCAGAACAGAGAACTGTATCAGTTAAAGCAAAAGGAAGTTGGGAAGGCAGTCAGAACAGCAAATGCCCAAACCGAGGAAAAGATAGCCAACTCAGTTAAGAAGGGGGATAAAACCTTTTATAGGTACATCAAGGAGCGAAGGAAGACCAAGGGAGGGATAGTGAGGCTTAATAAAGGGAGGGAGGGTGGGCAGAGGGTGACTGTGAAAAGGCAGAGATACAAAACAAATATTTTTGCTCAGTATTTACAAATGAAGAGGGAGAGGTACCTAAAACAAACAGTAGAAACACTCTGGATACAGAAGTTGATACCAGCCCATTTACAGAAGAAAGGGTTCTGAAAGAACTCTTAAAACTGAAGGTGGACAAAGCAATGGGGCCTGATGGGATTCATCCCAGAATTCTAAAAGAACTAAGGGTAGAACTAGTGACACCACTGACTGTCCTCTTTAACAAATCATGGGAGGATGGGGTGGTACCTGAGGACTGGAGGAGGGCAGATGTGATTTCCCTTCACAAAAGTGGGAGCAAGGCAGAAGCAGAAAACTACAGACCTGTTAGTTTAACCTCAGTGATAGGGGAAAATGATGGAATCACTTCTGAAGGAAAGAATTGTCGAGTATCTAGAGGCCAGAGGGGCACAGGACCCAAGGCAGCATGGATTCACAGCAGGAAGGTCATGCCAGATGAATCTGATAGATTTCTTTGACTGGGTGACCAAAGTAGTAGATCAGGGAGGGGCTGTGGACATGGCTTACCTAGACTTTAGCAAGGCATTTGACACAGTCCCACACAAAAGATTAATATACAAGTTAGCCAGCCTGGGAGTGGGTCCCAAGATGACAGCCTGGGTAAAGAATTGGCTGGAGAACAGGACACAGAGAGTAATAGTAAATGGAGTTCACTCTGAAGAAAGGGGGGTTACTAGTGGGGTACCGCAGGGTTCAGTATTAGGACCGGTCCTCTTCAATGTCTTTATAAGTGACATTGCAGAGGGACTGGAAGGAAAAGTATGTCTCTTTGCAGATGACACAAAGATCTGCAACAGAGTTGATGCACAAGGTGGGGTGGAAAGGATGAGAAGGGACTTGGCAAGGTTAGAGGAATGGTCAAATGTATGGCAGCTTAGATTCAATGCTAAGACGTGCAAGGTAATGCACCTGGGAAACAAAAACCCAGGGGAAGAGTACACAATGGGGGTGAGATACTAGCAACAATAAAATGGAAAGGGACCTGGGGTAGTCATATCAGATGACCTAAAGGTGGGCAAGCAATGTGAGAGGGCAGCAAGGAGGTCTGGGGGATACTGGGATGCATGGGGAGGCATCACCAGTAGAAAACAGGAAGTTATTATCCTCTGTACAGACAGCTGGTGAGACCCCATCTGGAGTACTGCGTGCAGTTCTGGAGACCCAATCTCCACAAAGACATAGACAGGATGGAAGCTGTCCAGAGGAGGGCAACTAAAATGGTGCAGGGTCTGCACGGAAGACATATGAAGAGAGACTTAAGGAGCTTAATATGTATAGCCTCGAGGAAAGGAGGGAGAGGAGGACATGATAGAAACTTTCAAGTACCTCAAGGAATCAACAAAGTCCAGGAGGGTAGCATCTTTCAAAAAGAGGTGTGCAAGAACAAGGGGCATAATTTGAAGATGAGGGGCGGCTCAGGAGTAATTTAAAGAGTATTTTTTCACAGAGAGGGTTGTGGATGCATGGAGCAGCCTTCGGAGGAGAGTTGTGGAGGCAAAAACAGTGGTGGAATTCAAGCATGCATGGGACAGTCATAAGGCAATTCTAGGGGGTGGGGGTAGGAAGAAGTAGGCTGCTTCTTAACTAGGATCTGCAGCTTATCCATTAGGTAGGGAAATGGGCAGACTGGATGGGCCAAGCGGTCCTTATCTGCAGTCAAATTCTATGTTTCTAAGTTTCTATGTAAATTAGGAGGAGTGGCTTAGGCAACAGGAAGCCAGGTGTTCTGATTTAAAACTGCCCTAGATAGCTTTTGGAAGAGAGCAGCAAGAAGGAGGTACTGTTATAACTTTACTACTCTTCTACTTGGACTATATAGCCCTCCCTCCCCATCACCCCCCACCCTTAGCTAATTCCACTTTTATAGGCACATGATTTGACTGACAACAGGAACTTCCTGTTTGGGAGCAGGAAGGGAGTAATTACAGAGGCACAAAAGACTCACCATCCTAGAAGGATAGGAGTAGCTCCCCCCCCCCAGCTGCTGGAGGTCTGACTCTGAGCAAGTAAGAAGGAGACTACTGAGAAATACAGGAACGTCCTATACCAGAATAGGAAGGATAGGAGCTGTAAGGGCATGGAGGCAGTAGGAAAGTAGGAACAAAAAAAAAAAGTAAACAGAGAGAGGAAAGAGTAGGTATACAAAACAACAGTTGAGGGGCCACAAATAAGACATGATGGGAGTGGTGCAGTACAGTGGTTGTGGAGCGGCAGTCTTCCGGAAGACGTTCTGGAGGATGCAGTTCTGGAGGATGCAGTGTTGTCCCATCTACAGGCACCTCTATGGGCTGAGGGAGGAGGTTGCTCATTTCTTGGCTGAGTTGGCCAGGATTTAGGGGGACCTGTTCTCTCACTCAGGAACCACCAGGGCCACCACTTCTGTCTCAGAGGTTGCCAAGAAAGAGGATTAGTTGGACCACAGTGGGCTCAGGGAGGGTGAGGGTAGTGGAACGGAGGCACATCCTTCCAGTTGTACCTCTCCACAATTTGTACGCCATTCTGGCAGAGTGTGGTTCCTCTATGGAGGCATCTGCAGTGGAGACCAAGGAGGATGTTGGGAACCTCCACAAAGGAGACCCACAGGAGGGAGGCATGGGACCCCACACGGGAAGAAAACAACTCATGGTGGGGGACTCAATTGTTAGGGGGTAGAACTGGGGGGGGGAGGTAAGGTGCCTGCCTGGCACCGTGGCTTGGAAGGACAGGGATTAAATTCTCAGGATCGCAGGAGCAGCTGTATGGGGGAGAGAGCAGGATGTCATTATCCACCAATTGGACAAATGACCTGGCTGGAAAAGGGATCAGAGTGGTGCAGGAGGAGTTTGTGGAGTTGGGGAGAGGCCTTAGAGAAGTAGCATGCACGGTAACTTTCTCGGAGGTGCTGCCTCTCTATGGCATGGGTGAGGCTAGGGTGCTCCACACCATGGGAGTCAATCAGTGGTTGAAAAACTGGTGCAGAGCTCAGGATTTTGGCTTCATTGGAGACTGGGGGTCCACCTGGAGGGATACAGGCCTATACTGTTGAGATGGCCTGCATCTGTCCAGGAGGGGAACCAGGATCCTAGGTGATAGGTTTAAATGCTTCATTGGCAAGCATTTAAACTAGCCAAGGAGGGAGGCACTGAAAAGGAGCAGGGAATCCTAGTCCCCCCCCCCCCAAATATCAGGGTAGTTGGTGAGGTAAACACCAAGCTAGAGAAGTCAGTAGGGAGAAGGGCAGGGGTAAATGGAGAAAAAGGCAAAGACAGTAAGGACAGGGATTGGCTAAAAGGGGTAAGGCCATCAAAAAATGGAGGACTATGAGTACCAACACCCATAGTGTGCATAACAAACTCCCTGAACTGGTGGCCTTGATGGAAGAGGGATGCCTAGATATCGTGGCAGAAACAGAAACATGGTACACAGAGAACCATGACTGGGATGTAAACATACCAGGGTACACAATCTACAGGAAGGACAGGGAGTGTGGAAGAGGAGGAGGAGGGGTAGCTGTCTACATAAGGGAAGGAATCAATGCAATGAAATTAAATGGTAAACATTCTAATTACTCGGACCAGGTTATAAACCCAGCAACTCTTCTGAAATGGATATTATTAACTGCAGGTACTGTGGGACACTTTTCAAAAGGGCAGTTATACAGGATTTAGGATGCTGTCCTATATGCTGGACCATTGGAGATCTAAGGGCTCAGCTCCAGGCAGCATGGGCAGAGTTTGTGCTCCTCAAGTTGCATATTCAGGAGGAAATATATTATAAGAGCCACCTCCCATTTCCCCAACATCCAACTGAAGCACCTCAACCACAGAGGGCAGTTGGTCTGGGAGGTTGGCAGGTGGTTAGGAGGGGAACTTGGGTGCCCCGTCACTCAATACTCTCCAACATATCACCTCCACAAACCATATAAAAACTACAAAAAGGTATCTGCCTCTATCTCTAAAATCAAACAAAGGGTCAGAGAACACTGCAGAGCGGGACACTGCAGCACAGGATCTAGCTCAGCAAAACTCACCCAAAACAGGGACCAAAAGAAAAAAAGCAAAAAAGAAATCCAAAACACTTCTGATCATAGGAGACTCCATGATTCAGGGAGTTGATACCTACCTCCAGCCAGGGGAAATGGTCAGATATCTCCCAGGTAAATTAGCGTGGAGAAACACTGACCACATTGTTAAAATCATGCAGGAAGCAGGAGAAAACATCAACGTCCTGGTACACATAGGGACTAATGACCTCACCAGCCAGTCAGTTGTGGAGACCAAGGAACACCTGACCAGGCTGGGAGACAAACTGTCATTCATTTCATCCAGCATCTCTTTCTCTGAGATCCTGCTGGTCTGGGAGAGAGGGGCAAACAGACGGAAGGTCAGAGAACGGGAGATAGGGGAGCTAAACATGTGGCTCAAGGGCTGGTGCCAGGAAAAAGGACACAAATTTGTAGGTAACTGGCAACAGTTTTGGGAGTGAAAATTCATTAAATTTGATGGACTGCATCTGGCTATGGAGGGAGTCAGCACATTGGGGCAGAAGTCTGATGTCTTTGCAGAATATTTGAACTAGCAAATGGGGAGAGGGGTGCAGCACCCGATACATCGAACAGAAAGAACACCCCTCCCTCCTCAGCTAGTGATCAAAAAGGAGTTCAGTATGTTTGTAGTTCATTTGCATCACCAGGTAAGGAAAAAGGTCTGGCTCCCCATACGACGTGCAGGGGAAATGCCGGACCTCGCCCAACAACTAAAACACCGAAATCTGGCCAATGGAAAATCATGTACACAAATGCCCACAGTCTGGGAAACAAAATCCCAGGCCTGCAGGCAACAATGACAGAGGCTAAACTGGACATAGTAGCCATTAGCGAGACATGGTACACAAGTAACCACACTTGGGAGACTTCAGTACCTGGTTATGTACTGTTCAGAAGAGGTCGAGGTGCAAAAAGTGTGTGTGTGTGTGGGTGGGGTGGGGGAGTGGCCCTTTATGTCAATGAAAATATGAAAGCTACAGAAATTCAGAATACACATAAGGAGCCAGAAGAACTATGGGTCACCCTGGAAACAGAAAATGGGACAGCCATACAAATTGGGGTTGTCTACAGGCCTCCAGACTAGGGGGAGGACATAGACACATTATTGTTAGAAGATATACAAAACATGACAGCTAAAGGGGAGGTTCTGATAATGGGAGACTGTGACATGCCAGATACAGACTGGTCAATACCAGCAGGAACATCCACCAGAACTAGACACATAGTGGATTCCCTGCAGGGGGAAGGTCTCAAACAACTGGTACAACAACCCACAAGAAACAGGGCTATCCTAGATTTAGTACTGACTAACGGGGAAAGGATCACAGATCTCCAGGTAGAGGGTCACCTGGGGGCCAGTGACCATCACATGGTATGGTTCAATTTGGCCACTAGAACTAAATCATCCCATTGCAAGGCAAAAATATGGGACTTCAGAGGAGCTGACTATGATAAGATGGCCAACAGAGTTAAGCTAGCCCTGGCAAGAAGAAATACAGGTGAGGGGGCACAGTCAAAGTGGGCATGCATTAAAGATGCAATACTTGAAGCAACATCCCATTTGTTAGAGAGAAAAGGAAGAGCAAAAGAAGGAGGAAAGCACTTTGGTTCTCAAAACCAGTTACAGAAAAGGTCAGAGCCAAAAGGCTGGCCTTCAGGAAATATAAGGGAATGCAGCAGGACGAAGATAGGGAGGCATACCAAACTTCCTTAAGGGAAACAGGGAAGGCAGTGAGGCAGGTAATGGCCCAAACCGAGAAAACACTAGCACGAACAGTAAAAGAAGGGGACAAGACTTTCTATAGATACATTAGTGAAAGGAGAAAGTCCAGATGGGGTATTGCTAAGATCAAAGGGGATAAGAGGGAGTGTGTGGAGGAGGACCAAGGAAAAGCATCTATCCTAAATAGATACTTCTCCTCAGTATTTACTGAGAAGAAGGTAGGGCAGGGCCCACAACTCAGCACCATGGACACAGGGGGGAGGCAGGTGTGCACTAGTCCCTTCAGAAAAGAAAGGGTCCTACTAGAGCTCGCTAAGCTCAAGTTGGACAAGGCAATGGTACCTGATGGCAAACATACCAGGGTAAGGAGCTAAGGGTGGAACTAGCAGAGCCATTATCAGAACTGTTTAGTGAATCTCTGAGCACAGGAGAGGTCCCAGAAGACTGGAGAAGGGCTCATGTGATCCCACTCCACAAGAGTGGTAGCAGGGAGGAGGCAAGGAACTACAGACCAGTCAGTCTTACCTCAGTAGTGGGCAAGATTATGGAGGCACTCCTTAAGGAAAGGATAGTGCAACACATGGAATCTGTAGGAGCACAGAATCCAAGACAGCATGGGTTTACAGCAGGAAGGTCCTGTCAAACTAATCTCATAGATTTCTTTGACTGGGTAACCAGAATGGTAGACCAAGGAGGAGCAGTTGATGTCACCTACCTTGACTTCAGCAAAGCTTTCGATACTGTTCCACATAGAAGATTGATTAATAAGCTGGGTAGGCTTGGGGTGGGTTTGAAGTTGGTCACCTGGGTGGCAAACTGGTTGGCAGGCAGAAAACAGAGAGTGGTGGTAAATGGTATACAGCCAGAAGAGATGCAAGTCACAAGTGGGGTACCTCAGGGATCAGTCCTGGGTCCAGTCCTCTTCAATATCTTCATCGGTGACATTGCAGATGGACTGGAGGGTTAGGTTTGTCTGTTTGCAGATGACACAAAGATCTGCAACAGAATAGATGATCCAGATGGGGTGGGCAGAATGAGAAGAGATCTGGATGAACTGGCAAAATGGTCAGAAGAGTGGCAACTGGGGTTTAATGCAAAGAAGTGCAAGAACTTGCACATAGGGAAGAGAATTCCTGAAGCCACCTATAGGTTGGGAGGGGAGTTGCTGGAAATCACAAGGGAAGAAAGAGACTTGGGCATTATTATCACAGATGACCTAAAATCATCCAAGCAGACCACTAAAGCAGTAGGTAAGGCTAGAGGGATGTTAGAGTGTATTAGTATGTGTATCGCAAGTCATAAGAGGGAGGTAATAATCCCTTTTACAAGACACTGATTGGGCACCATCTGGAGTACTGCGTGCAGTACTGCAGGCCGCACCTGCACAAGGATATTAACACAGTGGAGTCAGTTAAGAGAAGGGCAACCAAAATGGTGCAGGAACTGCATCAGAAAACATATGAGGACAGATTAACGGAGCTCAATATGTATACCCTAGAGCAAAGGAGGGAGAGAGGTGAGATGATCGAAACATTCAAACATCTTAAGGACATTAACAAGGTGAAAGGGTCTAACATGTTTTAATATAAGAAAAAAGGCAGGACAAGAGGACACAGCATGAGATTAGAGGGAGGCTGATTAAGGGGTAGAAACACATAAACATAGAATTTGATGGCAGATAAGGACCGCTTGGCCCATCTAGTTTGCCCGTTTTCTGACCTGATGGATAAGCTGCAGATCCTAGTTAACCAACAGCTTACATCCTCCTACCCCCCACTAGAATTGCCTTATGTCTGTCCCATGCATTTTTGAATTCCCCCACTGTTCTTGACTCCACAACCTCCTCAGGAAGGCTGTTCCATGCATCCACAACCCTCTCCATGAAAAAATACTTTCTAACATTACCTCTGAGCCGTCCCCCCTCTATCTTTAAAGTTTGCCCCCTTGTTCTTGCACATCTCTTTTTCTGAAAGATGCTACCCTCTTGGGCTTTGTTAATTCCCTTGAGGTACTTGAAAGTTTCTATCATGTCCCCCCTCTCCCGACTTTCCTTTAGGGTATACATATTAAACTGCTTTAGTCTCTCTTCTTATGTCTTCTGGTGCAGATCCTGCACCATTTTGGTTGCATGCCTCTGAACAGCATCCACTCTGTTTATGTCTTTCCGTAGATGGGGTTTCCAGAACTGCACTCAGTACTCCACATGGGGTCTCACCAACTGTCTTTACAGAGAGATAACAACTTCCTGTTTTCTATGGCTGATGCCTCTCCCTATGCATCCTAGTATCCCCCCAGCTCTCCTTACTGCCTTCTCACATTGCTTGCCCACCTTTAGGTCATCTGATATAATTATTCCCAAGTCCCTTTCAATTTTTGTTGTTGTTAGTATCTCACCCCCCATTGTGTACTCTTCCCCTGGGTTTTTGTTTCCCAGGTGCATTACAGTGCACTTCTTTGCATTGAATCTGAGCTGCCATACATTTGACCATTCCTCCAACCTTGCCAAGTTCCTTTTCATCCTTTCCACCCCACCTTGTGTATCAACCCTGTTGCAGATCTTTGTGTCGCCTGAAAATAGACGTGCTTTCCTCCCAGTTGCTCTCCAATGTCACTTATAAAGACATTAAAGAGGACCGGTCCCAGTACTGAACCCTGAGGTATTCCGCTAGTTACCCTCCTTCTTCACTGTGGACTCCATTTGCTATCACCCTTTGAGTCCTGTTGTCCAGCAAATTTTTTATCCAGGCTACCACCTTGGGACCCACTCCAAGGCTGGCGAACTTGTATATTAATCTTTTGTGTGGAACTGTGTCAGATGCCTTGCTAAAATCTAAGTAGGCCATATCCACAGCCCCTCCCTGGTCTACTACTTTGGTCACCCAGTCAAAGAAATCTATTAGATCCATCTGACACAACCTTCCCACTGTGAATCCATGCTTCCTTGGGTCCTGTGCTCCACTGGCCTCTAGGTACTCAACAATACTTTCCTTCAGAAGTGATTCTATCATTTTCCCTACCGCTGAGGTCAAACTAACTGGTCTGTAGTTTCCTGCCTCTCCCCTGCTCCCACGTTTGTGAAGTAGAATCAAATCCACCCTCCTCCAGTCCTCAAGTAGCACCCCATCCTCCCATGATTTGTTAAAGAGAGTAGTTAGTGGTGTCACTAGTTCTAACCTTAATTCTTTTAGACTTCTGTGGTGAATCCCACCAGGCCCCATTGCTTTGTCCACCCTCAGTTTCAAGAATTCTTTCAAAACTCTTTCTTCTGTGAATGGACTGGTATCAACCCCCCTATCCAGATTGTTTCTCTTGTTTGGTATAGGTACCTCCCCCTCCGTTGTGACTACTGAGCAGAAATATTCATTCAGTATCCCTGCTTTTTCACTGTTACCCTCTGCCCACATTCCCTCCCCTTTATTAAGCCTCAGTATCCCTCCCTTGGTCTTTCTTCACCCCAATGTACCTATAAAATGTTTTATCCCCCTTCTTAACAGAGTTGGCTGTCTTTTCCTTGGTTTGGGCCTTTGCTATTCTGACTGCCTTCCCTGCCTCCTTCTGCTTTAACTGGTAAAGTTCTGTGCCCTGCTCCTTCTGTGTTTCCTTTTATTTCCTGAATGCCATCCTTTTCTCCTTAACCTTCCCTGCCACCTCTTTTGAGAACCACAGTGGTTTTTTCCTTCATTTTGTTTTGTTGATTCGCTTCACACAAAGGCTAGTAATAACATGAGGAAGTTCTTTTTCACAGAAAGGGTGGTGGATGAATGGAGCGGCCTACCTCAGGAAGTGGTGGATATGAATACAGTGCAGGGCTTCAAACAGGCATGGGATAGGCATAAGGGAGCAATACAGATGAGTATGAATAGATAGGCCATTGACAGAGTACAGGCCTATGGCACATTCATAAGGTAGAAAAAATGGGCAGACTGGATGGGCCTTGCAGTCCTTATCTGCTGCCAACATCTATGTTTCTATGAGGAGAGGATACACTGTGGGTCACCCTGGAAACAGGAAATGGCACCACAGTCTTCACAGGGGTTGTATACAGACCCCCATCTCAGATGGAGGAACTGGACAAGGAAATTATAGAAGGCATCCTTAGGATGGCAGAAAAAGGAGAGATATTGTTGACCGGGGACCTGAATATGCCAGATGTTAACTGGAGCACCTTTGGTGCAGCCACATCCAAGAGCAGGGTCATTCTCAATGCCCTACAGGGGGCATGCCTCAAATAGCTAGTGTTGGAACCCACTCGGGAGGGAGCAGTCTTAGACCTGGTACTCTCAAATGGTGACAGAGAGAGGATCTCAGATCTAGAAGTGGGTAGCCATCTGGGAACAAGTGACCACCAAACAGTGTGATTCATGATAAACACAGCTGCAGAGTCAAGCCATACAAAAGCGAGGGTATTGAACTTTAGGAGGGCTAACTTTGTCAAAATGGGAGAGTGCCTCAGAAAAGCACTAGGAAACAGGACAAAAGGAGGGGTGGAGGAACAATGGGGAAATATCAAAACTGCCATTACAGAGGCAAGAAGCCATTGTGAGATGCAAATAAATCAAAACGAAAGAAAAAAACACTGTGGTTCCCAAAAGAGGTGGCGGGGAAGATTAGGGAGAAAAAGAGAGCATTCAGGAAGTATAAAAAAACACAGAAGGAGGAGGAAAGAGAACTGTACCAGTTAAAGCAGAAGGAAGTGGGGAGGTAGTCAGTATAGCAAAGGTGCAAACAGAGGAAAAGAACTTGGTTAAGAAGGGGGATAAAACCTTTTATAGGTACATTAGGGAGTGAAGAAAGACCAAGGGAGGGATAGTGAGGCTTAATAAAGGGGAGCGTGGGTGGGCAAAGAGTGACAGTGAAAAAGCAGTGATACTGAATAAATACTTCTGCTCAGTATTCACAAAAAAAGAGGAGGAGGAGTCTAATCTAATCAGTAGAAGCACTCTGGATGGGGGTCGATACCAGTCCTTTCACAGAAGAAAGGTTTGTGAAAGAACTCCTGAAACTGAAGGTGGACAAAGCAATGGGGCCTGATGGGATTCACCACAGAATTCTAAAAGAACTAAGGGTAGAACTAGTGACACCACTGACTACCCTTTTTAACAAATCATGGGAGGATGGTACAGTACCTAAGGACTGGAGTAGGGCAGATGTGATTCCCCTTCACGAAAGTGGGAGCAAAGCAGAGGCAGGAAATTATAGACCTGTTAGCTTGACCTCAGTGGTAGGGAAAATTATGGAATCATTTCTGAAAGAAGGAATTGTTGAGTACCTAGAGGCCAACAAGGCACAGGACCCAAGACAGCATGGATTCACAGTGGGAAGGTCATGTCAGACGAATGTAATTGGCTTCTTTGACTGGGTGACCAAAGTAGTAGACCAGGGAGGGGTTGTGGACATAGCCTACCTAGACTTTAGCAAGGCATTTGATACAGTCCCACACAAGAGATTAATAAAGAAATTAGCCAGCCTGGGAGTGGGTCCCAGGGTGGTAGCTTTGGTAAAAAATTGGCTGGTCAACAGTACACAAAGGGTAATAGGAAACGGAGTCCACTCTGAAGAAAGGGGGGTTACCAGTGGGGTACCACAGGGTTCAGTACTGGGTCTTATCCTTTTTAATGTCTTTATAAGTGACATTGCTGAGGGACTGGAAGGAAAAGTATGCCTCTTTGCAGACGACACAAAGATCTGCAACAGGATTGATACACAAGTGGGAGTGGAAAGGGAGATGGGACTTGGCAAGGTTGGAGAAATGGTGAAAATATGGCAGCTTAGATTCAATGCAAGGAAGTGCAAAGTAATGCACCTGGGAAACCAAAACCTAGGGAAGAGTACACAATGGGAGGTGGTATTAAAAAGAACAAAAATGGAAAGGGACCTGGGGGTAGTCATATCAGATGACCTAAGGGTAAGCAAGCAATGTAAGAATTCAGCAAGGAGGGCTGCGAGGATGCTAGGATGCATAGTGAGAGGCATTGACAGTAGAAAACAGGAAGTTGTTATCTCTCTGTACAGACAGTTGGTGTGACCCCATCTGGAGCACTGCATGCAAGGACATAGACAGGATGGAGGCAGTCCAGAGAAGGGCAACCAAAATGGTGCAGGGTCTGCAACACAAGTCATATGAAGAGAGACTAAAGGAGCTTAATATGTATACCCTTGAGGAAAGGAGGGAGAGGAGGGACATGATAGAAACTTTCAAGAGGGTAGCATCTTTCAGAAAAAAAGATGTGCAAGAACAAGGTGGCACAATTTGAAGATAGAGGGGGGAGGCTCAGGGACAATGTGAGGAAGTATTTTTTCACAGAGAGGGTGGTGGATGCATGGAACAGCCTTCCTGAGGAGGTAGTGGAGTCAAAAACAGTGGGGGAATTCAAGAATGCATGGAACAGACATAAGGCAGTTCTGGTGGGGGTAGGAAGAAGTAGGCTGTTGGTTAACTAGGATCAGCAGCTTATCCGATAGGTAGGGAATTGAGCAGACTGGGTGGGCCAAGTGGTCCTTATCTGCTGTCTAAGTCTATGTTTCTATGTTTCTATCAAATTAACACAAAGTATTCTAAGAAACATATTTACCCTTCTGCGTATCAGGAAGGGAGCTTCAGATGGGTTTGTGAGGATAGTATGTTTCATTCCTTAGAGGGACTGCAGTTACTAGTGAGTAATCTTTTCTTCCCACACAAAAGATTAATAACCAAATTAACCAGCATGGGAGTGGGTCCCAGGGTGGTAGCCTGGGTAAAACATTGGCTGGACAACAAGACACAGAAGGTAATGGTAAATGGAGTCCACTCTGAAGAAAGGGCTTTACTAGTGGGGTACTGCAGGGTTCAGTACTGGATCCAGTCCTTTTTAATGTCTTTATAAGTGACATTGCAGAGGGACTAGAAGGAAAAGTATGCCTCTTTGCAGATGACTCAAAGATCTGTAACACGGTTGATACACAAGGAGGCATGGAAAGGATGAAAAGGGACTTGGCAAGGTTGGAGGAATGGTCAGAAGTATGGCAGCTTGGATTCAATGCAAAGAAGTGCAAAATAATGCACCTGGGAAACAAAAACCCAAGGGAAGAGTACACAATGGGAGGGTATGTAGTAACAATAACAAAAATGGAAGGGGACCTGAGGGTAATCATATCAGATGACCTTAAGGTTGGCAAGCAATGTGAGAAGGCAGTAGGGAGGGTTGGGGGGATACTGGGATGTATATGGAGAGGCATCACCAGCAGAAAACAGGAAGTTGTTATGCATCTGTACAGACAGTTGGTAAGACCCCATCTGGAGTACTGCATCCAGTTCTGGAAACCCCATCTCCGCAAGGACATAGGCAGTCCAGAGGAGGGCAACCAAAATGGTGCAGGGTCTGCAAGAGAAACCATACGAGGAGAGACTAAAGGAGCTTAATATGTATACCCTCGAGGAAAGGAGGGAGAGGGGGGACATGATAGAAACTTTTAAGTACCTCAGTGTAATCAACAAAGTCCAACAGGGTAGCATCTTTCAGAAAAAGACATGTGCAAGTACAAGGGGACAGAATTTGAAGATAGAGGGGGGACGGCTCAGGGGCAGAATAAGAAAGTATTTTTCCACAGAGAGGGTGGTGGACGCATGGAACGGCCTTCCTGAGGAGGTTGTGGGATCTAAAACTGTGGGAGAATTCAAGAATGCGTGGGACAAACATAAGGCAGTTCTGGTGGGGGGTAGGAAGCAATAGTCTGTTGGTTAACTAGGATCTGCAGCTTATCCTGTAGGTACGTAAATGGACAGACTAGGTAGGCCAAGCGGTCCTTATCTACTTTCAAAGTCTATGTTTCTGTGTTTCTATGTTCTAATACCAGGAATAAAACATACATATCCTTCCAATCTGCAGACTCCTCTTAGTACATTAAAGAAAGGTTTCCTTGATTCTTTGGGGGAAAAGGTTCTGAAGGACAGCTGTCCAAATTGTGCATTCTTTCTTATAAGCACAGTATATTGAGACTATAGTGGGATGTAAACGTGTGTTAAGGACCAGGTGAATGCTCAACAGACTTTTAACAGAGGCACCTCTCTAACATTTGCTGCTGTAGCTCTAGAGGAGTATGCTTTTTAGCAATCTGGGATTTTTAGTCCTGCTTTGAAGTGCTGTAGCAGAAAGCAATACATAAATCAGTCCAGCTAGCCACAGTCCTTTTTGAGGCTAGATGCCCCTTAGTTATTTTAATAAATGTTACACACAATTGAGTAGTAGTACCACAGATTTGCACTGTGTTAAATGTATAGTCAATGAGAGGTCTCTTATCTTAAATATGGAGTTTTTCTAATCTTTGTTTGAGTGAGGCTTATGAAAACTACGTGTAAAGATATAAATTGGTTCCAATGGAAATGTCACCACTTTGGGTAGAAACTTTACATTCTTGTTGATTTTCTACCATATTAGCAAGAAAAACAAGCTCATTGTGGTTTATACCGAGTTCTTGCAGTTTGCTGACCGTGTCTGATGAGGCATCAGCCATCAGGAATAAGGTTTTCAGTATCAGAAATTTCAGTTCTGAAAAGGCCATGGACTAGAAAAGTGGACCAATCAATTGTGTTAGCACCAGTTTCAAAACCCATAGTGAAATTGTTTTTTTTCATGGAGGACATAAGTATTTGTATTTTGTGGTTGTTTTTTTTATTGATGTAATAACCCCTTCCTGCCAGCAAGGGGCGAGGTGTTGATTATTGGCATGCTAGACCACTAAGCCTACTAATTGGTAAAGCCCCTGATAGTTAGTTGGTGTAACATAAGTACCATTTGTGTGGTAGAAGGAGTTGTGTCAAGATGGATGGTGACAGGAGGGTACAGATGTGCCTTCAGGTCAGAATGGGGGAAGGCAGTAATCCACAGGAAATGGGTGTTTGTTCCAGTCTGATAAGGTTTGTTCACCCTTTGAGGACCTGGTTCTGCATCAGCATTTCAAAATAGTTGGTGGGGGGGGGGAAGAGATGAAAGAATTCTTATACCAACAGGTTGCGTGTTCAAATGTTCTTTTTTATTAACTCCAGCCCTGACATTTCGCATTTTGTATTGCTTTTTCAAAGGGCATTCTTGTTCTGTAATTTATAATACATTGTTTTAGTTAATCATTTTTTGTATCCATTTTATAAACATCAATAATTAATCAATATAAAAATGTCACATTTACCATCGTGTTATCCACTTGGCTACTTAACAGTTTTTGGTATATCTTTATTCGCTCATGTTCTTGTACTTAAACTCTAAATAAACAATAAGATTCTTTAAATTGAAAATTAATTCATATTTTCCTTGTACAATTTTTTCCAGGATAGCCTACAACTGACTTTATGCTCATCCTGCTGCTTCAAGCTTGCACTCCTATTTTGTCTGTGGTTTTGCACCAAATTCTTGCCACAGTATCTTCACTTCTATCTTACATTCACATTTGCCTGTGTATAGGTCTGTATCCCTTCCCTCTATTTTATGCATAAACATTGTCATTTTGTCTTCAGTACACAGAATTTCCTTTTTCACAGCATATGATTTGCTAGTTCTCATACTTTGGCATATCTTCATCTTTTAACCTTGTATGCAGACGTCACAACCTAGAAAAAACATTTGTGTATTTTACAACTTCCTATATTTCTTTCTCAAGTTTCTACCTTAATGCTAGGAGACCCCTTAATGTTCATTTAGTACCTCGTACCTTTAAGTTGTGTTGGCTAAATCTCATTTTCTGTTTCTTATCAGGGCTCTTGTTGCTGCCATTTGTTTGTCTTCCTGTATGTTGTATTTGCATTCCGTGGTAAATCGAAATTGTATTGTTTACTCTCTCTTTCCCTTATGTTTTCATCTTGCTTATGCACATCTCATGTCAAATATGAATGTAAGATAGAAGTGAAGATACTGTGGCAAGAATTTAGTGCAAAACCGCAGACAAAATAGGAGAGCAAACTTGAAGCAGCAGGATGAGCATAAGGTCAGTTGTAGGCTATCCTAAAAAAAAATTGTACAAGGGAAATATGAATTCATTTTGAATTTAAAGAATCATATTGTTTATTTAGAGTTCAAGTACAAGAACATGAGTGAAGAAAGATATACAAAAAACTTTTAAGTAGCCAAGTGGATAACACGATGGTAAATGTAACATTTTTATATTAATTATTGATGTTTACAAAATGGATACAAAAAAATGATTTAATAAAACAATGTATTATAAATTACAGAACAAGAATGCCCTTTAAAAAAGCACTAGAAAGTGCGAAACAACAGGGCTGGAGTTAATAAAAAAGAACATTTGAACACACAACCTGTTTGGATAAGAGTGCCTTCAGGTCAGCGTTGCTTCAGGTTGCTTGCCAGGCTACCTGGGAAGGCAAGAGCCCATCACAGCAGCAATTGTTTATGCATCCAGTGTATGAGAACAATATAACTCATTCTCCTGTTAGCTGGTAGCCTCCAAGGATGGGGACAACGACAGCAGTGGTGACTCATGGGGTTTTCTAGTCTGGAGGCATTCAGTGTTATTTATTTTATTTATTTATTTATGAAAATTTCAGATAACACCTTTGAGCAAACAGTGCTCTTTTACAAAGGTTTCACATCATGGACAATGGACAAGTATAGACAAGAACAGGCAGGTAGATAACAGTTAATACAATTACAGTACATGAGCTGCCAGTGGCTTTGTCCAGATAAGACAAGACAATAGAATTAATAACAGGTAAAACATTACAGATTGCATGAGCTGTCAAAGGCTTTGTCAGGATCTACATGGATGGAAGCAATGGTGCAATATCACCAGACATTATACAAAGAGAGCCTGTGGCGGTTACAATTGAAATAGTGATCTGACAAGTGCATGAGAGGGCCAGAGGTAGTTGGTGAAAGAACAAGGTAGTAGAGGACAGGCAAGAACTGAGGGGTGGGGAATTGGAGGGCTAAGGTAGGTGGTCAAGGAGAGGAGTAGGTGGTGACGGAGGGGAGGGGAGAAGGGTTGGGGGATGTAAGGGGGTAATAGGATGGGTGGGGGAAGGAAAGAAGAGTTAGGACCGGCAAGGAGGAGAAAGGAGAGAGAAATGAGGACTAGAAGGGAGATAAAGAGGGCTGGGGAGATAGGAGAGCGAGAATACGAGAGCTAGGAGGTGCAGGGGTAATAGGTGAGGGGAGGGACAAAGATGTGAGAGGGAATGGAGAGAGGGAGAAGTGAAATCTGGGGGGGGGCAAGGGAGGAGGCTGAGGTGGCTGATGTGAGATATTGAAAAGTGTTAATAGGGAGGAAGTGGGGCGTGGATAGAATGCATAAGTAATGGAAAGGCTAGAAAGGCAAGTAGGAAATTTAAGTGTAGCAGTCACAGTAGGCACTGGCCACCAAGTGTTGTCATAGTTTGTGCTTAAAGGAGTTGAGATTCGATGCATTGGTGATATCCACTGGGAGTGTGCTGAACCAGTTAGAGGCCCTAACTTTGTAGGAGTACTGCACTTGAGTGGTCTGGCAGTGGGGAACTGTGAAGAATAGTGTTCCAGAACTCCTGATAAGGTGGGTGGCACAGTGAGAGGAAAGTATAGACTGAACCCCTGGTGGAAGGAGGCCTAGCATTGTCTTATTTGCAGATAAGCAGGGCTGATACTTAATTCTGCATTGAAGCTATAGCCAGTTAGCCTGTTCATAGAGATCACGTGTGTATGTGAGTCTAGAGGCTGTGGTGAGGAGCCAGCAGGCCTTGTTTAGAGCTATGGCTATACACTGGAGAGCAGTGTCAGTAGCTGATCCATAAACTATGAGGTCATAGTCAATTAAAGAGGTGATCGAGCTCTGGATGGCAAGTTTTAATCCTTCATCTGTCAAACAGTGCCTATGCCTATATAGCAGCCCTATGTGGGTATTCACAGCTTTAGCAAGGTTATATATATATATGTGTGGAGTATGAAAAAGTGGAGTCAAGGGTCACTCCCAGGTGTTTGAACTGGTCTACCTGTTCCAGCACAGGGTCACCACTATTGTAGATTAGCAGTTATTGGAGTTTGTGTTTGTTGTGAGTACCATGAAACAGCATTGATTTGTTTTTTGAGTAGTTTAGGATGAGTTTATGTGACCTGAACCAGGTTTCAACTTCAGAGAAACTACGCTGTAGCTGTAGCTGTTGCTGGAGGTGATGGGGGTCGGAGTCACTCGAGAAAATGACTGCATCTTCTGCATAGAGTAGAATTCGGTCACGGCAAGTGACAGGGAGGTCATTCATGAAGATGCTGAAGAGTAGGGGCCAAAGATGGAACCTTGTAGTACACCTGAACAGACTGGGGGGTCGAGATGGAGTCTCTAATTCTGACCTGCTGAGAGCAGTCACTAAGGTAGCTTTGGAACCAGCGAGTGGCATCCGGTGAAAGGCCAGGATGTGATAGTTTTCCAGTTAGTAGGGAGTGGTTAACTGTATCAAATGCCTTAGTCAGATCAAAAAAGGTGGCACCGGCCAATTGGTTGTGGTCTAGTGCCTGGTGGATGAAGGAGGTGAAGTCTAGTAGAGCAGCGGGGGTGCTGTGACCTTTTCGAAAACCGTGTTGTTGGGAACATTGGAGGTTATATTTTTCCAGGTAGTCTACGAGTTGTTCAGCAAGTATCCTTTCCAAAGCCTTGGAGAGTGGGGATATGATGGATATAGGTCTGTAGTTGCTTGTGAGAGTCTTGTCACCACTTTTGTGGATAGGAGTCACCACAGCGGACTTCCATTTACTTGAGAATTGTGAGAGCATAAGAGAGCAGTTGAGAATTTTTGTAAGGGGTGGCAGAACTTCATCAAAGGAGAGGGTGATGAGTTTCAAATCAAGGGAGTCAGCACTATGCCTAGACTTCCCAAGTACTTTGAGTAGATGTTTCCTGGTTGGCCCTGCAGTGATAGCCTTAAAACAAAATCGGGGCACATCTGGGCTGCCTAAAGGATGGTGGGATGGCTTACTGTTGGTGTAGGATCAAAGAAGTTAGGTGGGAGCACATGACTAAGGTCAGAAAACGTTGAGTTGAAGACGTTAGCAATGGTTACTTTATCCAGGGTGATAGTTCCATCAATGTCGAGCATTGCGGGTGAAACTTTGGGTCTTTTTCCAATTACCTTAGAGAGGTTGTCCCAGAACTTCCTCCCGTCATTCCAGGTGTTTGCAGGGGCATTCCTATAATAGGAGGCTTTCGCCTGGCAGATAGCTCTTGTGCATGCATTCTGCACTGATTTGTAGGCCTGAGTATTACCCAGGGTGTTGGACGTTTTAGCACGGTACCATAGCTGGTCATGGGATTTCATCCTTTCAAAGAGGTCATAAGTCACCCATGGGTTTATTGATCCCCTAATCTTTTGTTTCTTGTACGGAGCATGAACATCACATGCTGCATTACAGGTGGTGATAAAGTATTCTAGGGCTGAGTCCACATCCTGAGCATCATCAATTGAGTGATCGCAGGTGCATTTTTAACGGACCTAATTGACCAGGTAGAAGTATTCTACTGGCAATGAATTTTGGTGGAGGTTTGTTGAATTTGTTAGACCAGAGGCAAATGACTGGAGAATGGTCACTTATGGTGTCTGGGAGTACTTCAGTCTTAGTGATGTGTTCAGGTTGATTAGTGAGGACCCAGTCCAGGAGAGAGGATGTCTCCATCCTGTAGTTTATCCTGGTGGGTGACTGTACCTTTTGTGCCAGGTTGGCAGCTGCCAAGGCGTCCTTATAGGTGCTTGCACAGGGGACCAGCTAGTTGACATTGAAGTCACCAAGCAGAATCACTTCTGTGTTTCACCCAGAGGAGTTGATGGAGTCGAGGAGGGAGGGAAGACCCTGATTAGTCAGCTAAGGTGGGATATATACTGACACAATGGTCAATGCCTTATTGTGGGTACCAAGCAGTACCTTAATGGCTAGAATCTGAATGTCGATTCCACTGCTAGGCAGGGCCAGAGCATGACCCACAAGTGTGTCTTTAAGGTAGAGAGCACAGCCCCCTACTTTCTTAGTAAGCCCGTCATGCCTAAAGACTGTGCAACCAGGAATGTCAATAGTGGAGTGAGGGATCTTAGGGGATAGCCATGTCTCAACGTGCGATAGTATATCCGCGTTGTGTTGGGTGATCCAGACAGTGATGGTATCAAGTTTCAGAAGGAGGCTGCAGATATTTATATTTGCCAAGGATAGAGTAGCAGAGCTGTTCGACTTCATTGTCACCAGTTGTGGAGGTCCAGGGTTGGGGTGAATATTGCCCGAGAGAAGTAGCAACAGTAGTATTAGGCATTGAGAAAGGCTTTTAGGTATTTCCTGTGGTGGAACTGTGTCCTCCCTATCAGTGGTAAATTATAAAAATGAGGTTACAGCAAGAATTATAAAGCTATGAGAATCTGAAGAGCTAATGATATCTGTGGCTCAGAGGAAGGTCTGAGGACCCTACGAGGTTGAAGGGTTTACTAACGCAAAGACGCCAATGCGTGTAGATCACCATTAACTCTTTGGTATGTTTAAGGATGACACCATGAGGATGCTGGCATGCTAAGGGGCTGCCCCTCAAGCAAAGTTCCTGGTGGCCTTAAAGCACACAGAGGCTGCCATAGAAGATGGCTGTTCAACCTTTTGGGGATGGTCATGGCCCTGTTCCCGAGAAATGCTGCCAGCTGTACTGAAGATGGTGAGAGTCCTGGTGGGAGAGGTTGAGCTGTTGACCAAGGTAGGAGATGTGCCTACCATTTTTAAAAGAAATCCTCCATTGGGATAGACATCAGAGGCTTTGCTGCAGGCAGGTAGGTTGGGGCAAGTATCAACCTCTGGTAGTGGCCAGGCTGGAATATGCTGTACCACACTGTGTCCAGAAAATGTTCGGTAAACAAATAAAGGTTGAATTAAGATGTCCAACACAGGGGTGGCCATCATGCACCAAGAGGTGACTGGATTAAGTGGAGTTATGGCCTGCTGATCTGAGTCTCCTGGTGGCTGTCAACCAGGAATGCCTGAGAGAAAGTCCCTACAGTAGTGCTGCCTCCTGCGCACCAGCTGATCAATGACTACAGTATCACAGTGGGTTGTCTAAAATAATGTAATGGGAAGGAGGGAGTTCTGATAAATTCAGTGCAGAATAGGAAAGGCTCTGTCCTGAGTTATAACTTCATCCACTGCTGAAAGCAAGGAATAAGAAGAGTTATGTAGCCCTAGAAGTAGTGTGAGGGGGTACAGCACATACAAGGGGACCCTATAAGTTTTGTATTGAATGAAATACAAACTGCAACTTCAGGATCTCAGGTGTTCACTTCTAAAATTTAAAGCCAAAAACAAAGGGAAAAGTAGCACGGAAAAAGCATCAGGACACAAGCTGCTGAATAGTGCTGCTAGTATTTTTATATAATTACTGATTGTAATATTTATCAGCCTGCAAACCATGTCCGTATAAAACTCTACCAACTGGCTGAAGTGATATAAACTGGTTACCCAGTTATTATGGAGTTCCATAATAACTGAGTAACCAGTTGATGTCATTGGAATGCACTTTCACAATAGGATTTACAACCTCTACAAAAGGTCTGAAATGTACTTTAAAGACATCAACAATGTAACATTCCACACTGGAAACATCTCAGCTGACTTGCTTTTCTTTCTGTCACTAGAGGGAATTTCCCCCAAGGCGCACGAGACAGCACAGCAGTTTACCTCACCTCTTGCAAGTCTGCAGCTGCTTATACTTCTCTAGGCCCTTGTTCAGTCAGTCAGCTTCATCATTCATTCTTGAGCCACAATCCTCCTGATGCCTGATAAGTATCATACTATTAATGTTTATAGTTGTCGCAGTGTTGAAATTTAAATGGTTTAGTCCTTGTTTTATTAAGTTAATGTTTACCTCTCAAAGCTAGCTGTTCTGTTCTTTAAAGTAAGATGAAATCTTGCAATGTTGATAAACATTGCTGACCAGCAAATTATATACAATATGACATGTGCAGATGTGTGTCACTTGTTTTTTTCACACACCCTTGGTCTGTCATGCCTATTTAAATCCCTTGAGCTTTGCTCTTGAGGTTTAAATGGCATCACACAACTCAGGTGTGTGAAAAAAACTCATAATACGCATCTGAACATGTTTTATCTTATGTTTAATCTTAAAGTAGCCCTCAAAGAGAAAAGTGTGTATAAAAATACAGATAAGAACAGTTGGAGACCAAAAGACGACACTGAGGAGTAAAGGGGGTGCACCAATAAGTCAACATCAGGTAAAGGAAAAATCATGCATTTACCCTACTGACTGACTGCCAGTTGCTTACATAACAAGTTCTAGCCAGAGCCGACAGGGCTGTGAAGAGCTACCAAATGACCAAAGTTACACATGTGCGTAGGAATTATTCAACGCCCGGGTGTAGCTTTACCATTTTTAGGAGGTGTTGCACCAGATTTTCAACATGGCCTTTTTGGGATCCCTCCTAATGAAGAGTGCCAGTGTCATTTTGTTCACTTGTCCTGACAGGTGATTTTGCAGAGCGAACGTGCTATTCTATTCTACAGGTGCGAAAACACATTTTGGGAAGGTTGTGGAAAATGACAGCTATCCTGTTTTGAAGGAGGTGTACAAAAATGGTAATGTTGAAAATGTGGAGTGAAAATATTAAAAATTGGCGAAATTCCCCTTTTAGGACTCTCAGATGCTTTTCTTCCTGAGGTATGTATATTAGGAGATTTTTTGGATTCCCTTGTTGGTAACCAGAAGGGTCACATGGCCCTGATTTCAGCATGTGCAAAGAAGGTAATCCTTCACCATTGGTTGGATCAGGACACGCCTCATGTCTTAGAGTGGTATAAAGAAATTTTGTTTGCCCTACTTGCTGAACGTATGGTGGCGAGCACGCTATGCAAATTGACCAGCTATCAGAAGATCTGGGACCATTTACATACTTTGCTGATGATATGAACATACGGAACATATTTGCCATCTCCCCTACCCTTTTTCTTCAAACTTGTCATCTGGGTAATTTTCTTGCCATTTACAACCCATAGTTGTGACCTTTCAGGAGATCGTATAGAACCTGTTGAGATCAGGTATTTTCTCCGGTGGTTTAGGGGTTTGGGTAGGATGGGGAGGGGGAAGATAGTTGTGGGTATAATTTTAGTTAGAGTAGTATTGTGGTTCACTGGTTTACTATAAAAGATAGATATTTACTCACTTCATTTGCAGACTATTTTTCTGTATAACAACATGGAACATGTAGCTTGATTATGAACAGGGTACTTTGTTTGTTTCCTTTTTTCTTTTACATGTGATGTTTTATTTTCTATTTTATCTGTATTGATGACAATACCTGTACTGTCTGCACTATCAGGTTGCTTAAATACAGTGTATTAAATATGAAAAAAAAATTGGCAAAGTTAGGAGCGTGCGTAGAAACTACGCAACACATGCTCATAACGCAGTCATTCTTGAAACTTGTTCAACCTGGGCTTTTTGGGACCCCACCTCATGAACAGTGGCACTGTTATTTCGTGAATCAGTCCCAAAAGGTGATTCCATGCAGTGACCATGAAATCACCTTTTGGGACCAAGTAACAAAATGACAGTGACAGTTTTCATGAGGTGGGGTCCCAAGAACCCCATGTTGAAAATTTAGGGCAAAAATTCAAAAAAATGGCTGATTTATCAGCATAAGTTGAAAACCCAATTGAATGGCATTATAGCATGCTTACCTTTAATTCTTCAGTTCACAGTTCGGCTTTGAAGAGTGCAGACATGTCCCAGTCCAGAGAAGAAGACAGTGCCAACCTCCAGAGGTAAGTATGGGGTAAGGGGATGTGGGGAGGTGGGTACTCTGTGGGAGGGTGGGGATGGGGGAGGGACTGCAGTGATGAGGGACCGTTTTCTTTTACAGTGGAAAAAATGGTATGACGAGGACGTTCTTTTACAGAAAAGAGAAAAACATGTGGGCACACTGGGGTGGACTCCCAGTGTGCCACATGACTATGAGGTTGTACATGGTGTCAGCGTGGGGATTGGGCACCCAATGTCAGTGGGGGAAAGAAAAGAGGAAAAACAGTTAGACACACTGGGGTGGGCTCCCAGTGTGCCACATGGGTGTGGGTGTGGGGGGGTGCACATAATGCTGACACAGGAATTGGGCACCCCAATGTCGGTGGGTAAAATGCTTTTGCTTTGGGCACACTGGCATGGGCTCCCAGTGTGCCACATGAGTTTGGGGGGCCACAGAATGCCACGGAGGTGGCAGCGGCAGGTAAAATCATTTTTCTTTGGGCACACTGGGGTGGGCTCCCAGTATGCCACCCGAGTTGGGGAGAGGACAGAATGCCATGGAACTGTCTGTGATGCAGCTGTGCATGTGCAGCACTCATGCATGTGCAGTTGTGGTGAATGGCATTTTGCCATTCACAACATGATGGTGCCAGCAGAACTACACATGCGCGCCTCATGCCGTGGGATGTGGAAGTAACAGCCGACATAGTGCAGCTGTTATTCCGTAGTGGCTGGTCATGGCAGAGGGTTTTAAGCTCCACTGGGCTTTCAGAAGGATACTTCCAAAAGTCCAATGGAAGGTTCCACAATCTGCCATTTTTAGAGCTACAGAGCGATCCTAAATGGCTGTGGGCTCCACCCACAGCCCTAAAAAGTAGACTAAGAAGCATTAATTAAAAACTTGCCCACTTTATTTAAAAAAAAAAAAACAACTATATCCAGACCTTACTTTCAGCCCCAATACCAGGCACCCAAAGTTCTGGGGAAAGCTGGGCATGTAGAGCAGTCCACAGTTGCAAATATCTCCACTGATCCTTGACTGGGAGGCTGAATCTCCTTTTCAAGCTATCAGATGAGTTCAGCACCCTGCATTGAGTGGCAGATAGGTCTTGTATCAAGTAAATGCCCTTGGCCTTCCAGCTCAGCCAGTTAATTAGTGACCCACTCTCTGGTACCTGGGGTGTTCTATACTGGTCCCCAAGCCTGAGGTAACAGAGTGATCTTGAGCAGTTTGATTACCAATTTCCACACCTTCAAGAAGCCATCTGCATTGGGTGAGAGTCGAGCCTTGCTGCCAGATGAGAGTATGGTTGTACAGAGGGTAGGTAACCCCATCTTCACATGCAGACAGGTAGAAGAATTCTCTGTAGCCCTGTGGAACCATACAGTCATTTGTGTCCCATAGAAACAATGTAATGCTCTTGCATTCAAGGAAGCCCTTACCCACCTCTTGGCCAGTGCACCCAAAGTTTTGACATGCTAAATCTTCTATAAGAATCCCTCCTGTCTACTGAAATCATTTCTGTGGTACAAAAATGGGCAGAAGACTGATCAGGTACTGTATAACATATCAGTGGACAAAATCATATTCAGGGTCTGTACCTTCTCTACTGTGGACGTATGGCATTGGTGACCCCATCATAGCTCCTCTGGTTAAAGAAAAACACTGGAAAAGGCACAGCTTTCCCCAGTTGCTATAAAAGTGCCTGATTAGTGCATTTAGACAGTAACATTTTTTTTAAATTACCTCTAAATGCTTTTTTAATAATTTAAACAGTGACCCTCAACTTCCATTTTCTGTTGCTGGCAGCCACCACCTTATGAGCAGCAGTGAGCTTCCCTAGTTCAATTTATGCTAATATGACCCATTGACCAATAGCAGAGGTCGGCTGAACATATTAGCATAAAGTGAGCTAGAAAAGCTCACAGCTGCTCATGAGATGGTGGCTGCCAGCAATAAAAAGTGGAAATTGTGGGTAGCTGTTTAAATCATTAAAAAAAAAGTTGTTACTGTCTGAAAGCATTCATCAAGAGTGTTTGCAGTGTCTAGGGAAAGCTGTGTCTTTTCCAATGTTTTCCTTTAAGCACATTTTTAACTTATCACTCCTGTCTGGCACCATTCCAGACAGCTGGTCAGTGGTCATTATTCCTGTTACGAAGGCTAGTGACACCAAATGTTTTGAAAACTATCACCTCATTGCGATACTCTATCTCCTCAGTAAGCTGCTGAAGCAGGCTGTGGCTGACCAACCTATTGAGTACCTTTACTCCCACACCATACTGTATAAACACCTGAGTGACATCCTTTCTGCAAGGCCCATAGCACCACCATGGCCTTCACACATGTCGTCACTGGGGTCAGAACTGCCATGGACCAGAGATAACTTACTGGAAGCATTTCTGTCGACCTGTCCAAGGCTTTTCACCTGATTGACCACACTCCCTAGTGCTCCAAACTGTATGCTTTGGGCCTGTCTGCACATTCTGTATCCTGGTTTCCACACTACCTGTTAGATTGTCAGCCCGTTGTTAAGTTCAGTTGGTCCATTTTGGAAACAGCTCTTGTCACACTCTGGGTCACTCAGGGCTCGATCCTCAGGCCTATTCTTTTTTCACTGTTCACTAATAACCTCTCTGCTGTCATCACTTCCAGTAAAACTATATTATATGCTGATGTTCTGGTGCTCCTTCATAGCTGTGAGATCATAAACCTCATCAACTCCCACCTTATGGATGACTTCCACAAGCTGAAAGCCTGACTTGTCAAAAACAGGTTGTCAGTGAATGCCAAGAAGGTCCAAATCATGCTTATTGGTTCCCTACCAAGCTTAGAGCTTGCCCCTCCCCCAGTTCATTAGATGCACTGGTAGGACTCCAGTGAATGTAGTGCCTTCCTTTAAATACCTAGGGGTCACACTGGACCTGCATCTTGACTGTTCCCTGCATATTAGGCTTGTCTGTAAATCTGTAAATACTAAGCTTGGTCTGGCATATTGAGTAAAATACTATCTAATGCCAAATGTCTGCCTGGTACTTGTAGGAAAAATTGCTCCCTTTGTGGTTGTTTGGCTAGCATTTACAGTAGAGATTCACAAAGACATGACAATAACCTACCACATGGTTAAACATGAGTGCTCTTTATCAATAGTGGCAAGCAACTAGCAACTCATTAAACATAAGGAACACTAGCATGACACTGAGACGTAAATCTCTCAATTAATCAAATTTTAATCAGAATAAACTGAGAGTAAGGAAAGAAATGGATATTAAATATTACTACATCGCATTACAGTTAACACAAAGAGTCCTTAAGTTATACCCTTCTTTATGCTGACACGATCCTGGAAGGGGAGAAAGAGAGAGAGAGAGAGAGAGATCAAAATGCTCTGTTCCAGTCTCTACTGTCTCAAGAGTTAATCTTGGTATCTTCTATCATTCTACTTTCTTCTTCTTGGTTGGCAAGCAGAAGTCTGGATCAAGATTTACACACTTACACTGTCACAAAGTTTGTAGGTACACTCCACAGTTGAAAGTCTGCATCTTGACTACCTACTCCGGTGGGTTGGCATCTGTTATGCCTGTACTGTTGATTGTTCCCACAGTCTTCCACTCCCACTGGCTAGCAGGATTTCAGGTTGGGCATTAAACCACTGACTTTGGCAGTTAAAGGTCTTTGCAATGTTAATGTGTGTTGACCTCTTTATTTGATTTGTTTATTGAAAAGCTTCACCAGGAAAGGCACACTGAGCAACAATTGCTCATTTCCAGGTGTGTCATGGTGGAAAAGGGAGTGGGTGTAACAAACATACTTAACATTCTTCATAGGCATTTATACTTAGATAGTAACATAACATAAACATACATATGAGGTTAACATTTGAACTGCTTACAAAGTAACAGTTGTATGCAAAGATTAAACATACTAGGCCAGATTTTCAAAGGCCTTAGACTGGTGCAAGGTGCTTGCGTCGATCAGGTCTGATGCAAGAGGCACCTTGCGCCAAGGGCTGCGCCAAGTGGTATTGTCAAAGGCAGCCTGCATCACCCAGCAGGCTGCCTGTGTCAAAGTGTGCTAGTGCCCACCTTGCACCATGAAAGTGGCTGCAGCATGGTGCAAGAGGGCTTGTGGCAGACCCAGACTGACGCAGCCCTTGGATCCGGAATTTCAAAGACCCCCCAGGAACTAAGTACCAAGTACCCTTAGACCAGCGAAGGGCTGGTCTAATGGTACTTAGACAGCTCCTGGGAGGGTCATCCAGTATGTGTCATCCTGTGTGGCCTGCCCCGATCCATCCCTGATGGGCGATCCCTGGTGGTCCAGTGGTCCCCCCAACCCTGTCACGATCCCCTACACCCACTGCATTGCATATTGACATCTCCCTAGTGGTCTAATGCCCCCCCTGCAGGTAGTGCCCATCTCTACACTTCCAAACCCCTCCTGTACCCCAATCTGGTGACTGGCACAGCCCTCCACACACCACCAAGGCCGCCGACCAAATGAGCTGTCAGTGCATGTACTGCATACAGTATACAGTACATGCACTGACAGCTCATTCAGCGGCCAGCCATGTTGGTGTGTGGAGGGCTGTGCCGGTCACTGAATAGGGGTATGGAAGGGGGTTGGAGTGCAGAGATGGGCACTACCTTCGGGGGGGCACTAGACCACCAGGGTACCAGTATGTGTTGGGGCACGAGTGCCAGTGGCATGGTGGTGTTGGGGGGGCTGTGATCAGTTGCTAGCCCCTGTCTGTGGGTGCCGCAGACTCCCTGCTACCATTGCGGCATTCTGGGTGGGTACACCATACGTTTGGCGCAACACCACCTTTGCCGCAAGCCGCTGGACTTTGGCGCCAGGACCCTGTGGATTAGAAAATCAGGCACAGGGTCCTGGGAACACCTGCACTCAGTGCAAGTTGCTATTGTCACAGCTTGCATTGGGGCTTTGAAAATCTGGCCCACTGTATTTGGGAAAAGGGAATGGGAGTAACAAACATACAGCAGTTGACACTGCTACTTAGTATACATAGCTAGATATAATATTACATAAACAAACATTTGAGCTTAACATTTGAAGTGCTTAAGCAAATTAATAGTTAAATGGTGATTAACAGTTATATGCAGAGATGGCCATACTGCATTTCAGAGTGAGAGGACAGGTAGTATGTCTGTAGACAATAGAGTAGACAATAGTGTAGATTGGTATAGAGGGGGAGGTGGGAGTAACTTTAAAAGGAAGTGCAAGTGGGAGAAAAGGAGTGGTGTAGAGATGAAGAGATGGACAAAATGGAAGAGGCATGTCTAATATGATAGGGGAGGGAGTTCCATACTTTAGGAAAGAGGTGACAGAAAGCAGCTTGTCCAACTGAGGATGATTGGTGAGGGACTACCATGGTCTGAGTATCATAGGATCTAAGGGAGTGAGAGGGGGATATAGAGGAGGAGAGGTAAGAGGGGAGGGAACCAAACCAAAACTTGGATATAAATTTAGCACAATGGGAACTACGCCTGTTTTCAATGAGGAAAATGTGAGAGACTGGTAGAGATCTAAGTGGTGAGTGAGAGAGGGTAGTCCAGGGTGAAGCAGCAAAAGGAATTGAAGAGGGTATCCAATCTGGTTAGGGAAGTCTTGGGAATAGCACTATAGATTACATCACCGTAGTTGAACATTGAGAGTATAATTTTCTGGACGAGTACATGCCTGGCCGATAGTGGTATGCAACGGTGGTTCCTCTACATGGCACCTAGCTTGGGGCACAGGTTATTTCAGGATGGCATCCACATGTCCAGAAAAGTTGAGGTGTTGATCAAGCCAAACCCCAAGGTATCTAAAAAGAGGAGGTGTCCTCCAGGGTCGTCCTATCAAGGGTGTGGAAAGAGGGAAGGGAGGGGAGTGTGATAGGGAAGATCCTATCACTTCAGAAGACCACCTCTATTTCTATAAAATCTGTTGCAACAGTTTTACTTTACCTCTATACTTATCTAGACTATCATTTTTCTAACCACGTATGGCTGGCCACCTGTGCCCCCCCTTGCTATTTATGTCCGCTTTATATTCTTTTTCCAATCTCAGATCTTCTGCATAGAAAACAGAGATGAAGGACTGGGGGTTAGAAAAATGATAGTATAGATAAGTGTAGCGGTAAAGTAGAACAATTGCAACAGATTTTATAGAAATAGAGGCAGTCTTCTCAAGTGATAGGATCTTCCCTATCACATATCCCCTCACCTTAAGAGGGAAGCAGTGCGACAGGACTACTTACCATCTTCCTATATCAGGGAGAGATGGAGCTTCCACCCATCCTTCTTCAGAAGCTCCACTTCAGGGTCCCTAGTAACAAACTGACATACTGTTTCTACCATGTAACAAATCAGATTTCATGCATCTTTACCCTGAGGTGTTGTGTCATTTCATGACCAAAAGTTATGGTAGTTTCCCTGTGGGAACACCTGATAGGGAAATACCATCACATTTCATCCACATCAACTCCTGCTCCATACCGTGATACAAAAAAATCATAATTTTTGTGTTCAGTCCCTGCCCTATAGGACACAGAAAAGCGATAGGGCTGGAGAGCTAGGTACCATCTCCTACTTTCTCGGCCATCGTTCTGGTCAAAACTCCCTGAGTTCTCCTCTCCAGTGCTTCTTCTGGTAGCTCTTGGTGCATTTGTCCACCTGGGATGTCTGGGTGATATTCACCAGAAAACATCCCCCCTAGCCCAGTCCAGATATTTCCAGCCAGTTATCCAACTTCTAACACTAAGTGTGCAGAGGAGTTGTGGGATAACAGATGCACAATACACAGATATAAAGTTCAACACGTGGGCTTGTGTGGTTTTTATTTTTTTTCTGAAGTTTATTATTTTTGTAAATAAAAATCACACAAGCCTGTGTGTTGCATTTTAAATCTGTGTATTGTCCATCTGTTATCCCACAACCCCCTCCGCAGGGAGCCGAGAGAGTCTCTGCCTTGTGCCAAAGGTCATGGAGACAGGCTTCTTGGCATTTAGAAAGAGTTGATGTGAGCATAGCTAGTACTGAACCTTTTCAAAGTCATACTGGAGTCTGGAAGCTACAGTACATCAGTGGGAGAATGGCCAGAGGTATACAGGACAGTGTTGTCTGCATACATGTGAATGGAGGTTGAGGTATAGACTGAAGAAAGGTCATTTAGGAATATAAAGAATAATAGAGGTCCTAACACTGAGCCCTGGGGCACACCAGTGTTAATGGGGAGAGGTGGGGCTATAGAGTTGGCAATTCTACAGTAACTGATTGAGTCTTACCTACAAGGTAGGCCCTGAACCAGTTTGTGGCTGAGTCAGATAGCCCAGTGGAAGAGAGATTGTTTAGAAGGAGGAGGTAGGAGACTGTGTTGAAAGCCTTAGCGAGGCTGACAAAAATAGAGGATGTGATTAGGCCATCCCATGATCCATCCCTGAGAGGATGGAGTTGGTGAGCTTAAGTAGGGAGGTTGTGGTAGAGTGATATGTCTGGAAATCAGATTGGAAAGGTGTGAAGAAACAGGAGTCAGTGAGATAAGATGAGAACCATGTGCTCCTGTAGCATAGTAAGGATAGGGAGAAGAGACATAGGTCTATAGTTTCCAAGTGAGGAGGTGTCACCACCCTTCAGCAGTGGACCCTGGCAGTTGAGACAGAAGCAGAAGAGAAGGAGAAATTCAGAATGGAAGACGGGGATAGCATGCTTCCAGGTGGATGGGACAGAAGCAGAGGAGAAGGAGAGATTTAGAATGGAAGATGGGGGGGGGGGATCTTGGCATTAGAATCTCTGTTAGTTTCCTTGCATCTTCCCTGGAAGCAGGTGCAGTGTACAGTTTAGCTGGCAGATAGTTTGAAGGCTGGCTTGCCTTGAGTTTGGCTTTTTTGTCTCAGCTTACTCTGGCTATCACAAGCCAGAAGATGTCAAACTGGCTTCCATCTCAGGTTTGATCAAGTCGCTCCTCATTAACCACAGTTCATGAGTCCTCTGGGAAATCCAGGTATAAATCTAACTTCCATACATTAAGGGCATGTTTTTTGACTCTTTCTAGCTGGAGGGACAAGCCCTTGAAGCACCTCTATTCCACCTATCCAGGAGTGGTCAGCATAGGAAGATCTGTGACATGAGGGGATAAATTTACAAAGCCCCTGAGACTGTTGCAAGCCGCTGGTGCACCGATCATATGGTGCACAGGGCTGGCAGCAGTCTCCTGGCTGGCTATTGGGATTGTCCTCCCATGTACCAAATAACGCAAGTTAGACCAGCTACCCCCCGGTTTAACTCGTGGCATTCAGCGGACCATTTTTGTGGGGCTTGTGCCAAAGATTTGGCACAAGCTGCCATAAAGTGAGGAAAATGTGATGGCTGCACCCCGAGAAGCACTACTGAAGGAGAGATTGGTGGAACATCTGGTTGTCAATGGACTGTAGGACCCAAGGCAGCATGGTTTCACCAGGGGGAGGTCATGTCAGGCCAACCTCGTTGAATTTTTTGACTGGGTGACTAGGGAGGTGGATCAGGGGAGGGCAGTGGACATGGCCTATCTGGACTTCAGCAAGGCCTTTGACACTGTGCCACATAGAAGACTATCACACAAACTGGGGAATATGGGTGTGGGTAGGACAGTAGTCTGGTGGGTAGGTAACTGGCTGGGCGGCAGGACACAGAGGGTGGTGGTAAATGGCTGTCACTCCACAGAGGGAAGAGTGACCAGTGGGGTACCACAGGGATCAGTGCTGGGACCGGTCCTATTCAACATCTTCATCAGTGACATTGCGCAGGACCTAGAAGGCAGAATTTTACCGTTCACTGATGACACAAAGCTCTGTAACAGAGTAGACACACCAGAGGGTGTAGACAGAATGAGAAGGGACCTGCAGAAACTTGAAGAATGGTCAGGGTTTGGCAGTTGAAATTCAATGCAAAAGTGCAAGATAATGCATATGGGGCACAAAAACCCTGGCACAATATATCAGTTGGGGGGTGAGGATATAGCATACACCAAGCAGGAAAGGGATCTTGGGGTTATCATCTCTGATGACCTCAAGGTAGGGAAACAGTGTGACAAGGCAGCAGGTAAAGCAACAAGGATGCTGGGATACATAGGCAGGGGCATCACCAGCAGGAAAAGGGAGGTCATAATTCCACTATACAAGACACTAATGAGGCCCCACCTGGAGTACAGTGTACAGTCCTGGAGACCTTACCTACATAAGGACATAGACAGGGTAGAGAAGGTTCAGAGGAGGGCAACAAAGATGGTGCATGGATTGCATCACAAGTCCTATGAGGACAGATTGAAGGAACTGAACATGTACTCCCTGGAGGAGAGGAGGGAGAGAGGGGATACGATAGAGACATACAAGTATCTTACAGGGAGGAACAGGGTGCAGGAATACACTATTTTTAAGTGAAAAAGATGTTCCAGGACTAGAGGGCATGGGATGAAGTTGGAGGGAGGACGATTCAGAGGAAAAATGAGGAAGAATTTCTTCACAGAACGGGTGGTGGACAAGTGGAACACCTTGCCAGAGGAAGTGGTGGGGGCTGAAACAATCACAGGATTTAAGAGTGCATGGGATAGACATAAAGGAATTCTGGAGGTAAGGGGTAACAGACTTCTAGGAAAACATAAACTGAACTTACAAGCTCAAATGGGCAGACTGGGTGGGCCATAGGCCTTTATCTGCCAACACTATCTATGTATCTATGTATCTGTGAGAATGTAAAATGGGGTGCAGTTGCGGCAAAGCTGTTTGGTGCAGCTGTGCCAAAACATGGGTTCAACGCAGGGCTTGACACAAGTCCTGCATCACCCTTTGAATATCCAGCCCCAGGACTTATTCAGAAATGAAACAATGGTTCATGTTTAATAAAAAAAACACAGCCTGCTTTTCTACATTTGCCCAGTCCACATCTGTCTAATCACTTTCCTCAGTTTGAGGGGAGCTTGCAATCACTCTTCTGCTTATCTTTTTCTAAAAGGTACTGAGACCCATGTCTTATTGCTTATGTACTGTAAAAGCAGTCTTTTAATTTCTGGCTCATTTGACCATTCTTACATACACTGTTTAATATAAGCATGGACAATGTCCATGTTATACATTACACATAGGCAGCTAAGCACAAGACTAAGTTTCTAGCTTTGTCATCAGTGAGTTGTCTTGTCAGGCCATAGTCATGTTGTATGCTATTCTAACAAAGCTAGTATGTATGCCGGTGTTTTACGCTCACCCTGTTGGTCACCTCATGCTTTGTACTTCTCAGTGAACTGTATGTCTGATCTCCAGCACTATTGGCTCTCTATGCACATCTTCTTGTCTCCATGTATATTTGTTGCTATTTCAAATGACTGTACATATAACTAACTCCAGGTTGCCCCCGGAAAAGGGATCTTCGGGACCCAGTGGGCCTACCCGGTTAACAAAATTGAAATAAATAAATATAGATCAACATTTGAGGAGTTCTCCATAACCCTCAGCAGGGGTGTCTTACTCCCCTCTTTCAACTACAGGCTCATATCCTTTACCAATTCCCCCAAGTTACTGCTGTGTAAGTAGGAGACCACCTACAACAACATTTGTAGATTTGCTCTCTCTATCTGAACCATGGAACTAATCATTGTGAACTTTATAGCTGCCTGGGTTGGCTATCTCCCTCAAAAAGTTGCCTGTTTGCCCTAGGCTGTTTACTGACAAATTCAAACTTGTTCCCTGCGGGGTCCAGGATGCTCTTCTTCTCAAGAAGCTCTATCCTTGGAAGTCTTGGGTCATTCAGTCGACTGTTCAAAACAGTACTGCAGTAAAATGGATGAACACCACAACTAAATCCATAATTCTTGGTTTATTGTATAACTCCACACAATATGACTGGACAACATTTTGTGGTCGTCGCCTCTTCGTCAAGCCACTGTGTTGGTTGTCTGTTAAAATGTCCATAAAATAATATGAAGTATTTTATCTTGCAGTTTACATAAAATTACACCGCGGCGCTACCATACCCTAACATTCAGTGCTATTGCATCATCACCAATGTGACATAATTTACCTAATTCACACTCTGTTGCGGTGTTTTACTTCCCCTATGCTATGGTAGAACTGAATGTGATACTGTTCTTCTCATATGCCTTAAACACAACTATGAAATCTTATATCAGTTCATTGAATTTGCCACTTCGTTCTGATCTCATTAGCTTACATTCAGATAAATGATCCAAATATCTGGCCACAACCTCTAATGATGGTGTCACTCTTTTTCTAAACAACATTTCATACATATCTATGTCACTTATATAAGCATCACCAAGTTATTATTTGTAATAAAAAAAATTGTATTCAAAGACCTCTATTTCGTATTGTTAATTTCTGTCTCACTGTTAATAAACAAAGCATAATTTTTTATGTAATAAAAACACAAGTATTTTTTACCTTATGCTATCACTTGCTATATGCAGTTTTTAGTAACTATATTGTTCTTATATCCTTCTGGACATCTTGGTAAACATATCTCAGTATGCAGATATTGGATGTATATTTCTACATTGTACTGCTTTTTGTAAGTTAAAATGGGTGTGGCAATACCTTTATAAGGCAATGCGCTTTATCCTGCTGGATGCCTCTACCCTTCTCATCAAGTAATAACTTTATCTTGGAGTTTCTGCAACCCTCCTTATTATCTAAGATATAAACAATATTATTCTTGCTTGCATTCATATTTCAGTGACAATTCTTGGTTTCTGAGTTCTATAACTGGGTCACACTTACATTCTGGAAAAAGGAAAATCTCTGTATCAGCTGGCTGACTTTTTCATGATCCAGGAGTGGCTGGCATCTTGCATATACACGGGTTAAATTCACAATGAAGAGGGTGATACTGACATCACTGTTGATGTTGAACAATGGTTTCACCTACCACTGTAGCCACAGAAGTCTGACAGAAATCAGGTTACTGTAAGTAACTCCGTGGAGCAGAGGAAAAAAGCAGATCCTCTTGTTTATTTATTTATTATATTTTCGGAAAACACCTTTGAGCACAAGTGCTCTTTTCCAAAGGTTCCACATTAAGGAAATTACATTAATTTAGAGTACATTATATAGCTCAGTGAAAGCCTTGTCACCAGTACAAACAATGAGAAAACTACATAAATAGTTATGGTCCAAATAGAGCCTGGTTTGGTTCAGACATCAATGTACGTAGAATTAACCCAGTTCAAGTTTACATTTAAAGGCAACTGATCAAGAACAGTGTTAGCCCGTAAGGGGCCTGGTCAGTGCAAATATGATAAGCAGAATGGCCAAATGAAGGGCAGGATTAGTCAGCACAGAAAGATGTAAGGCATTTTTCAATTTGGGGGAGTTATCCAAGAAGTGGCATCATGGTACAATGAGCTACAAGCAGACAGTGTGAGGACTTTAGAAGTGAGAACAATAGTCAAGTGGTAGCAAGAGCAGGATGCTCTCTTTATGAGCTCCTTTTTTAGAGAAGTCTTCAACTGAGAATTCTTGGGTAGGCCCAATATAGGTTCAGGGAGACCGTTCATCCAGCAGGTAGCTCAGGCAGTGAATGAGCTCTTCCCTTGACTGGTTTTACGGTAAGGGACTTCAAGTGCATGTCTTGTCATACTCCTAGTGGAGTAGTTGTTTATGACAATGTGTAGTAGATCACTGATAGCAGCCAGGGTGAGGTCCAGTTGAGCTTTTCTTGACAAAAGGTAGGTTTAATATTTCAGTCTTTCTTGCAGTGGGAGCCATCCAGTTTGAGAATAGAGAGAGCAAGTGTGGGTAAGTCTTTCTGCCTCGAACATAAATCAGCAGGCTTTATTGAGGACTAGATAAATCCTATTAATAACAGTCTCACATGCTGCTCTGTAAATGGGAAGGCCATAGTCGATGAGTGGGACTATTGTGCCAGCGACTGCCATGCATCGTGCCTCAGTGGTTAGATTTAGCCTTTGTCTATAGAGTGCTCCTAATATTTGGTTTGTCTGGTTTGCTAGGTTGTCTACATGGGTGGCAAAAGAGCGAGTATTGTCTAGGGTGATGCCCAAGTACTTAAAGGATTCAATTTGTTCCAAGGCAGCACCATATGCATTGAGGATGACCAGCGGAGAGGCCTTCTTTTTGTTGTGGTGCCCTGTAAATAGCATCAGCTTCATTTTTTGTAATTAAGTACTAGTTTATTTCTTGCAAACCATTCTTCGAGGGACTGGAAACTGCTTTGGAGGGTCCTGGAGAGGTCGGTCATCTGGGAGCTACTGTTATAGATTACTGCATCGTCGGCATAGAGTAGCATTTTGGAATGAGGGCAGGCTTCAGGAAGACTATTAATAAAAAGACAGAAAAGGAAAGGGCCAAGAATGGATCCCTCTGGGACCCCTACTGTGACACTTCCAGCAGTTGAGAGCACCCCTTCAATCCTAACCCTCTGTGACCTCCCAGAGAGGCAGCACTGAAACCAAGAGAGGGTTTCTGTAGAGAGGCCCAGAGCAGATAGCTTGTCCAGCAGCAGTTGATGATTTATGATATTAAATGCTTTGGTCAGGTTTATGTAGGTAGCCCCAATCATATGACCCTTATCAAGCACCCTGTGTAGATTGTTGGTATACTCAACCAGTGCAGTTATGGTGCTGTGGCGTTTTTGAAATCCATGCTGTTGTGGATATAACAGGTTATTTTTGTTTAGGTATGAGACCAGTTGGTGGGAAGCAATTTTCTCCAATGCCTTGGATGGGGAAAAAATATGGAAATTGATCTATAGATGGCTATGTTGGTGCGATCTCTGCTTCTGTGGACAGGAGTAACAACCACATATTTCCAGGTTTCCGGGAATTGGGAGAGTTGTAAGGACATGTTGAGTATTTTGGCCAAAGGAATTGCTAGTAAGGCCAGAACTTGGGCCAGTAGCTTTGTATCTACCATGTTGCCACCCGTTCTTGTTATGCCCAGGATATTTTTAGTATAATTGCAGGTTTCCTTAACAATGACATGCTTGAAGTAGAACTTAGGGGGAACTGATCCAGTGTGAGATGGGTTACTTGGCTCAGAATGCACATCATTGCTGTCCCTTTGAGCCTTGTCTGGGGGGAGGAATGAGGTCAGGTCAGTGAATGCCTCGTTGAAGATGTCTGCTATTTCTGAGAGAGTGATGGTGTTTTTCCCTTTCATGGTTAGCATCGTTGGTGATGATTTGGAGGCACTGCCAAGGAGGTCTTTTAAGCAGTCCCAGAATTTCTTCCTGTTACTCCAGGTCTTTTCCTGTTTTTGCTTATAGTAATCTGCTTTTGCTTTCCTGACTTCACAGGTGCATTTGTTGTGGGCTACCTTGTATGTTTGCATATCTGCTGGTAGTCCGGAATCCTTAGAGCAGGACCAGAGATTATACCTGGCCTGAAATAGTGCAGTCAACTCAGGTGTGATTCATTCTGGTGTAGTACCTTTGATTTTACCCTTTTTATGGTGCGAATTTGTTGCAGACCATCGTAAACTGGGAAATGAAATAGTCAAGTGTTATGTTGATGTCAGGGAAGGAGTCAAGGAAGCTCAAATCTACTAAGGACAAGTGCAATTTGAAGGTAGCAGTAGATTCTTTAGGGAGAAATCTGTAAGAGATGGTTTTGGTGGGACCTATATTTTTTTGTCAGACCATTCAACAAGTACCGGTGAGTGGTCATTGATTGCGTTGGACAGGACCTCTACTTTGGCTATCTTATCCAGGTGCTTGACTAGGGCCCAGTCTATTACGGTTTTTGTCCCTGTTTTCTAGTTAACCCTTGTGCAGTCATGAACCATCTGGGTAAGGAACAGGCTGGCGACCAAGTCCTTGTGGGCTACATTAGATTTACAGTAGTTGTCCAATTAATGTTAAAGTCCCCCATGACTATAGCTTATCCGTTAGTACAGATTTCGTTATAGTAATTGGCAAACATCTCAAGACCCTTTTTTTGTTCCCTTGAAGTAACCCGCAGTGCAGTGGTTTGCCTCCACCTCCTAGAGCTGTTGCCCAACAAGTTCAGAGTGGGTTTAAAAAATGTTTTTCTAAATTAAAGGTCATAATCCCAATGCTCTTTCCATTTCTATATATAGATATAGAATAATGCATATGTAGGAGGTTGATATGAAGCTTTTTTACACACCTAAGGTGTGTGATTACAGAGAAACCTTGAGAGTGAAGCTCGAGAGGTTTCTCTGTAATCACACACTGAGGGAGTGTAAAAAAACTGAATTGCAACCACCTACATATGTTTTATTTTTTATAATAACTGGTGCAAATAGATGGCCGTCGAGTAAAGTAAATCACAATCTTAGGAATGAAGTAAAAAAAATAAAACGTAAAAAAATTTTTTTTTATAGTTTGCCCAAGTCCTTTAGCTTCGGTGTGAGTTGTTTCATCATCTGGATGGGTCGGGTCATTACAGTCGATGTGGAACAGAGGTGAAAGTTCATGCCGCCTGTGGAAACAAGGGTAGTCCTGAAAGTACGCTTTTAGTTGAGAGACTTCCTGCAGGGTAAATACTAAATTTCTGAATAACTGAACAAATGATTACACTTTGTTACTTGGCTCTGTATGTTGCTGTTAAAATGGAGGTTATGCTGTGTGACAGTCTGTGGTCGGAGAATTGTCTGTTGTTGCCTTAGTCTGTTTATTTGTGTGGACCGCTGTTGGCTTCTCGGCGTGAGACTGTAAAAGTTATATCAACCCACGGGTTGATACGACTTTTTTCGTATCAGCCTGCGGGTTGATATGACTTTTTACAGCACTTGAAAATGGGTTGATAATGGGGGTCACCAGTTATTATAAGGCAATAATATATAATGTGGCAAACATAGTTGGATGGGGATACTGGCTCAAGCAAACAGAAACAGGCAATGCACTGAAACCTGAACAAACTATGACAATTCATGTCTCTTATTCAGCGACAGTCCATAGCTTATACATACAGATGGGAATGTGACCTTGTGACATCCAAGGCCATATTATATCACATAAAGTTCAGTGTGTTAGCAGAAGAGTGTCAAGTCACACTCTTCATTAAGTCCAACTGTAGATTTAAACAGTCCAATTTGTAGATCTCATACACCTCCCGTTTCAAAAGAAGATTATCCCAGTCAGTTCCTCTGGTGGGGGCTTTAACATGTTCGAGGCCACAATATCAAAGAAGCCACTGAGTGCCCAATATTTTTGAAGTGTCTTGCCACTACAGTTTTTTATCTTTTCTCCATATGTCACCTTTATGCTCTCCTATGTGCACCTGCAGTTCTCTTTTGTTTTTTCCTATATATAGTTTATAACATGGGCACTGCAGAAGATAGATAACATGGTCTGTGGTACAATTTTTGTGCTGTTTGATGGTAAACCTAGCATTTGTATATGGGTGCTCATACACAGTTTTCTTTGTGGTGTTCCCACATTGAAAACATCTCCCACATGGGAAACTGCCATTTGCCAATGGTCCTAGCAGTAACTTTTTCTTCTCAATCTGTGCTATGTAGTGGGCAGTGTACACTTACTTGTCCCTTATAGTCTGATTCTTTAATGATGCCACTAGGGAAGTATTCCTAAAACATGCATTTTGGCCACACCTAGCCTGTACAACATGCCAGTTGTTAATAATAATTCTCGAATACTTTCACTCAAATGGCTATAGGTAGTGAAAAAAGAACTATCCTCTCTCCTATATCTCCCTTCTGTTTCGGTTCCAACATTTCTTCCTTTGTAGTATTGGATATGTCTTCCACTGCCTATCTAACCATGTTTTCACTGTATCTTATGTCCACAAATCTTTCAACTATGTCTACCTTAACTCGTTCAAATTCCCTGCCTTCACTCCAGTTTCTTCTGGCATGTATCATCTGGGCTTTAGGTATATTGCATTTAAGTTTTGGGTCATGGTAACTTCTGTTGCTAAGTGTAGTGTTCCTGTCATACTCTTTCTAAATAGGGTGGTTTGAAGGCACTTTCCCCTTTATAAATGAGAAAATCTAAAAAAGAGCTTCCCTCCTTATCTTCTGTAATAGTGAACTCTTAAGTGTTCTATCCTGCTGTTAAGATACTGGTAAAGTATTTCTAGTTCTGAGTCTTCTCCCTGCCATATCATTATTATGTAATCAATATATAATTTCCAGTATAATATGTTACCCAAACATGGGTTCATGCTTTTATTGATGACACAAGTTTTCTCAAAAACACATATAAACAAATTGGCATAGGCAGATGTCATTGCACTGCCCATTGCCATCCCCTTGACTTGTAGATATAATAAAACGTGTTTTCAAATACAAAATGGTTCCCAGTTAATACTACTTCCACTAGCTGTGTTAGGAATTCACTGGGGGGACGAGGGTCTTCCCTGTCTCTTAATGCCTGCAATAGTGCTTCTAGTCTTTCTTGATGGGGAATGCATGTATATAAAGCTTTTATAAAATGGGTAGAGAGTTTTCATTGTCCTGATTGGTTAAGACCTCTGCCCTTATAGGACAATAACCCTGTCACTGACACTTTTAATGCCAAGCAGAACGCAGCACAGCTCCCATATCAGTGCCTGCCATAAGCATATCTTACAGAGGTTTCGTGTCCCAGCCAGGAACCACAACATGCCCTGACCCAACTACATGGATGGCTGCCTCTTGATTTAATGCTTGCCAACCCTCCCATGCTATCCATAGCACCAACATCATGCAGTTTCACTTGTTCTATGTTACTCCCCCTGCCTCTGAAACATTCAAAAACATCTGCCTGTTTTTTTTTTCACTAGATGCCATCAGGGCAGAGCGCCATTGTTAATCTCTGACCTGAAAGTCAATACCTGATACTAACAAAAGCTCCCAGTTCATGGAGCTTTTTCCTCTTTTACTTACAATTTAAAAGTTTATTTCACCACTGACACTGTGGGGATGAGCTTGGCACCAGCAGCAGCTTTCTCTCCTTTCAGTGTTTCAAACACATTCCACTGCCATTTCTTGCCAAACTGGAAGTAAATAACCCAAATCAAGCACTTGCAATTCATGGCACTGCCACTACTTTTAAAAAAAGGAAAAAAAACATGCACACAGAGTCTGCAGTATGAGCGGTAGAAGGCAGATTTATACTACGGTAAGTGTTAGTAGCAAAATGACCAGAGGTATGGGCATCATGGTGGCTTTCAAGGGATACGCTCACTCTTGAAAGTCACTCCATAGTGTCACAGCTTGTTTGTGATTTGGGAGGAAAACAAAATGTTGAATGTGGAGATCAAGAAGGGATTATACACTGAAAAAAAAAAACAACAGCTGTAGTACTGTCAAGAGATATAGCAGACCGGATTCTCAAACTGTTACACATGGCTCAAAGTGATTTGCGCCAATGAGAATGGTGCAAGTAGCCATGAGTTGCAACATGTGGGATTCTGCAAAGCAGTCTGCGACATGTCACAGGCTGCTAGCACCAAAGTGGACTTATGCCACCATTTGCACCAGTACCCCCCTGTGACATGGCGCAAGGGGGTTTACGGTAGTAGCTGTGCTGTATTCTGCAAGAGCAGTTGCTAAGTCCTGAATCTGGTATTCTAGAACTACTCCTGGAGGACATTCATCAAAGTACATTTACACTAGCAATTAGCTGGTTTAAGTGTGCCTTGCATCCACTGGGGGTTGTGCCAATGTGCCGCCAGCCCATCCCCCAGGTCATGTAACACCCTATGCCCAGATCCCCAGTGATAAAATGCCCTACAGGGCTATCAGTGACCTCCCAGCCACATACCCCCAAGATGGGTATAACCAGCCCCCCTCAGCCCTGATTCCCCATAATGGAAAGAGCTCCCACAGACCCGATCCCCTGTGATATATGTAGCCCCCCTTCTCAGCTCCAATCCCTGTGATATGTATAGCCCCCCTCTCAGCCCTGATCCCCTGTAATACTAATGAAATGCCCTTCCCTGCCCCAATCCAGATGCAGTGCCCAGCAGGTGTAGTATGTCAGCCATAACAGTTAAAATAAAAATAAAACAACACATATCCCATAGTCTGTGATATCCCTGGTAGTTTAGTGGCCCCCCAACACCCACACAGCAGTACCAGACCACCCTGCTGCCCCCGACCCATACCCAGCCAGCGACTGGCACAGCCCACCACTCACCACCATAGTCAGCCGCTGACTGAGCTCTGTATGAGTGCGTACTACTGTAAATAGTACATGCTCAATGAATGAGCTGTCATTCATTGTCGCATACTATTTACAGTAATCTGTATCTAAACTCAGTGAATCTTCAGCCATCAGTGGTGAGTGAATATCAATCACCCGGCTAGGTATGCAGACTGAAGAAGCGAAAGGTAATCTGCTTACTACTGTAATGAGAGGCCACTAGACAGCCAGGGATATCATGAACTGTGGGATGTATGTGTTTATTTATTTAACTATTGTAACTGACATACTAACCTGCAGGGTGTGGCATCTGGATCAGGGCTGGAGGAGGATTTCATTAGTATTACGGGGGATCGGGGCTTGGGGGGCTCTTGTTATTGTAGGGGATTGGGGCAGGGTGGCACTTGCACCCTTCCTAGTCCAGTGCTACAGGTTTGCAACAACTTGTTCAAGTACGTCCTCTGTTTGGCATACCTGTCAGGTTGGCACAAGTCACGGTACTTAGCTTCGAGGACCCAGCCCATTGCAGAATCAGGTGCAGGGTCCTTGGCACAACTGCACCCCTCGTATGTCGCAACTTGCGACATGCGAAGGGGTGCTTCTAGAATCGGGACCAGCATGTTTTTTTTTTTTTAGGTTAGGAAGGAACTTAAAGGAAAACTACACCCTCATATTATTTCAATTTTATTTGTTTCCATGTCAACAGACAACTCTTTTCCTGTAGCTGTTAGGGCTACAGTGGCATCCACCAGGATTAAACCCAATTCTGCAGCATTTTGCAGCACTCTGCAAAATGCTACAGCAGACCTACTGAATAAAGCTATTTAATTTTAATGGCAGTTGTTCCCTTTTGTCATTCAGGAAAATGTGACACTGCCAGGATGAAGTGAATGCCACAGTTTCCTGCATGATAAAAGGGACTCATTGCCATTGAAATTACATTGCTTTATTCAGTTGGTCTGCTGCAGCATACTGCAGAATGCTTTAAAAGTGGGTTTCATCCTGGGGGACATACCTTTCAACCTCTTGCCTCATGAATCAGGGATGAGGCTTAAAAATATCTGGAACAAAGACCCCAAATCAGGGACACATCTTAAAAACTGGTACTATTCAGTCAGAAAGCTAATAGAATAAAGGGATTTGTGATAAGATGCATTTTCTGAAGAAGAACAAGTCTGTTACTTTAATGTTTGACATTATTTTGTGCTTTTAATCCCCACTGTTCTGTCACAAAAACACAAATTTTACTAGGGACAGAGGAACATTTTGAGGCAAAATCAGGGACGTCCCTGAAAATCAGAGACAGTTGAGAGGTATGCTGGGGGATGCCCCTGTGTATGTGTTAGGTTTAGTTTGTTTTCACTGCTCATGGTAGCCCCCTGTGACTGTCCTGCAAGTCTCCATTTCATGGTTGCTGAAATCTCATCGTCCATGAGAACTGCATTAGCATATGAGAACATGATGTCAGATCACCCATTTATACCATGCATCTATATGCTGAAAGAACCAATACCCTTCAAAAACTTTCTGGAAACTCATAAACTGAATGAAGCTTAAAGGGAAAAAAAAACTGCAATATAACTCAGATAGTTTGCAAAGCTCACTGAAGGTAAATGTGGTATTTCACACCTTCTTTCAGCTTGTTTCTTTTAAGACTAATTAAGCAGATAGGCATACTGGAGAGTTTAAAGGGTGATTACGCATTATGTTCTTATATGCTAATGCAGCTCTCAGGGACAATGAGATTTCAACAGCCAGGAAATGGAGCCTCCCAGGACAGTAACAGGACCTAGTGTGAACTGTGAAAACAGACTAAAGCATTTGCATACATCCTTAACAGTTACATGAAAAGAGTCGGCTATTGACATGGAAATAAATAACATTTAGAAGATACAAGGGTATAGTTTTCCTTTAAAGTAAACTGCTCTTTTAATCCCCCCACTGAAGTTTTCGAGACTATTTTTTTTTCTCAGTTATCTTTTACATATTAATAAGTTAATTCTGTTTTATTCAAACTTCAATTTGACTCCTCCATATTTTTTACTCTTAGAACCCATGTTATAAGAGCAATAAGACACTTTGGGGTTTGTATGTTGTTGCCTGATAAGAGCACTTACCAGGTGCAGAAGGCTCTCAGCACAAGTGCTTCATGCCTCACAATGCACTGGGGGTGTGCTCTTATCAGGCAACAACCCACACCCTGTTGTGACTTATTGCTTTCTTAACATTCACCCTGGTATTTGTCATGGTCCCATAGAACTATTCCTTCCCCCTTATCTGCTGGCTTGATCACTATCAATTTATCTTTCTCCAGACTCTTCAGAGAGTTTCTGCTCTTGTGATATTATAGCTTGAAAAGCATGTATTCTTTTGCTTTATGATTTCCTTGACTCCATTACTTTAATGTAGCTTTCTATACTGATTGTTCCCCTAGTTGGGTAAAATGCAGATTTAACTCCTAAAAGGCCTTCTTAAGGGCTTGCTTTTATGTTTCCAGCTCAGGAGGTTTGTTATCAAACCAATCAGTTAGTCATAATCTCCTAAAAAAGTCTCTGTAACTCAATAGGTGACTCAAAACTGTTTATCTTTTTGGTAGGGGATAAGGAAAGTCATTTCCTCAGGGCATTCTTCTCCGTTGTAGTTGTAGCCCTATTGCTCAAGTAAAATATCACTGCCAGCTCTGCTACCTGCCCCAGCTGTCCCTTCTTCCTCTTCTGGCTCCTCTTTTACCTCCTCCTCCTCCTCCCCCACCTCCACTGCAGAATGTAGATTGGTCCCTGTAGAATTCTTCTTGGTACAATCTCTTCTTCTGTAAATCATACCATGGATCCTAACAACCTCCTATTTCCTGAGGGTCCTGTGCACTTGTAGTGGGTATGCCCTCCTCTAAAAAAAGATTGTTCCTTCTGATTACCCTGTCTGTTTTATCTGCACGTGGTTGTAAGTTAGTTGTTGCCACTATCTGTGTCTGATTGATAATTCTACTGTTGTTTATATTGTGGATTTCTGTTAAAACTCCTGGGTTTTAAATGCCAAGTATATACTTAGTTCTCTCTATTGTCCACTATATCTATTCAATTCAATTCAATTCAATTCATGTTTATTTTTAAAGCGCCTTTCAAAATCAAGGCGCTGTACAGATTAAATAAAACAGGAAAATCCAACATTAAACAATCACAACTATAAAGGAAAAGCCAAAGTAAAGAGATATGTTTTAAAGCAATTTTAAAACTGTCAACGGTCGGGCATTCTCTTAACCAATGAGGTAGAGAATTCCACAGGGTAGGAGCTGAAAAGGCAAAAGCACGAGATCCTGACAACTTCAAGCGAACCTTGGGAATCTCTAGCAATCCCTCATTGGCGGAGCGGAGGGGGCAATAGGGAACCAGAAGATCTTTCAGGTAACCGGGTCCCTGATCGTGTAGGGCTTTAAAGGTTAGTAAACCAACCTTAAAGGTGATCCGTCACCGAACAGGCAGCCAGTGCAGTTCGCGAAGCACAGGCGTAATATGACTGGTTCTAAGAGTCCCAGTCAAAAGCCTGGCTGCAGCGTTCTGCACCAGCTGAAGGCGGCGGATGTCAACCCCTGGTAGCCCTAGGTAGAGGGAATTACAGTAGTCCAGATGGGTGGTAACAAAGGCGTGGACCAAAGTCGAAAGGTCCTGCTGGGGAATCAGATGTTTCACCCGGGCGATATTCCTCAGATGGTAAAAAGAGGATTTGACAACAGCTGACACTTGTGATTTCAGGGTCAGACCATCATCAAAAATAACGCCCAGATTTCACACCTGTCGAGAGCTAGAGAGCGATACACCACCAAGTAATAAACCCGATGGCTGTCCAACACCCAAACCCCTCCCAGGATGACCTGGATCCACAACCAATACCTCAGTCTTATCCGGATTAAGTTTTAAGCAGCTCGAACTCATCCAAATTCTGATCTCATCCAGGCAGTTGTTAAGTACGGAGAGTGCATCACTCTGATCGGGGAGAAAGGATAGGTACAGCTGAGTATCATCTGCATAGCAGTGAAAACTCAAGCTGTATCTCCTGATGATTTCTCCCAATGGCAGCATATACACTGCAAACAACATGGGAGCTAAAATGGAGCCCTGTGGTACCCCACATGGTAGGGAGAAGGCGTCAGAGGAATAAATTCCGGTGACAACTCTCTGAGACCTACCGGTGAGGTAAGAACGAAACCATTCGTGGACTGTACCAGACAGCCCACAAAAAACCCGCAGTCGCTCCAGTAGCACCCCATGGTCTACAGTGTCAAATGCAGCAGAAAGATCAAGAAGGACCAGAATGGTACAAGCCTTTCGATCTCTGGCCATTAGGAGGTCGCTCAATACCCGAACAAGGGCAGTCTCAGTACTATGCCTTTTCCTGAAGCCAGATTGGAGAGTATCATAGACATTATGGGAGGTAAGATGATCATCCAATTGCAGTGCAACTGCCTTTTCAATAACCTTACCAACAAATGGCAGGTTAGAGATAGGCCGGTAGTTAGCTAGACAGTCTGGGTCCAAGGAGGATTTTTTTAGGAGTGGTCGAACTACTGCCTCCTTAAGGGGGTTAGGAAAAAAAACCCTCTCCAAGAATTTCCAGACAATGTTAGCAAGGATTGGGTAGATAACTTCTACACAACCAACTAACAGTGGTGTAGGACCCGGATCCAAACTACAACTGGTTGGACGCATTGTTTGGATGATCTTCACAATGTCAACGAATTCCGGGCAGTGAAAATCCAACCAGACAGGCCGAGGACTAGGTACCACCAATCGTCCACCATAATCCCCCGAAGGAGAGGTCGGACCAGTGCCGGACCTGATGCTGGCAACCTTATCTGCAAAGAAGCGAGCGAACTCTCTTTTAAACTTTCTTTTTACTTTTGTTGTTTGACATAGCCCTTGTATTCTAAAAGTTTCTTTTTAATCTTTTCCAGTTATACTGTGAATTCTTGATGTTGGACTTTCAATTTATAATCTTTTTTGGACTGATACATTTCTGTTACTAGTTTGTTCCTTTCTTTCCCAGTGGCCTCAGTCAGAGTCAACATGAAGTCCTTGGAACATTTGCTTCTGGTATTTGTCCACTTGTCTTTTAATTTCGTGGTCATGAATCCACGATTTGGCACCACTAGTCCTGTAAGACCCCTTGGATAAATTCTTATTTTTTGTGTTTTCTCCTAATGAGAGGGCAGGCAATTCCAACCTTACACCCTATTGTTCTAAATGTTCTATTGTATTTAATAATGTTTTATTGCTAGTGGTGTACATCCATGTTTTATTTTGTTGCAAAAGGCCCAAAACTGGCTCCTGTTCTTCCACTGTAAAATTGTATGATAAAAAATACTTTCTTTCTGCTCCTTGTTGTAATTCTAGAAATGGTGCAGGATCTGCCTGGTTTTGTATACCCGAGGGACTGTGTATAGGATTGGTATTCATTCTCCCTACTTACTGTACAGTACTTACAAGCATATAAAAAATAATAAGAGGGGAACTGTAAGTTCCCCTATAATTGAGGAGAGGGGGTTGTAAGGAGTGTGGAAAACATGGTATGTAGACTGTAAGTGAGCATGCAGTACACTGTGTTAACCAACAAACTGGACTACTGGGACAAAAGGCTCCTCACACCTCCATATTCAAACTTATCCCCTGTGGGATCCAGGATGTCCGTCTCAAGAAGCTCTATTGTTATAAGTCTTGGGTCATCCAACTGACTATTCAAAACAGTACTGTAGAAAGATGGATGAACACCATAACCAAATCCAGAATCCAGTTGTTGGTTTATTGATTAACCCCTCACAATATGATTGGCCTATATTTCATGGTTGTCATCATTTCATCAGGCTGCTGTGTTTCTTGTCTCCAAGAACAAATACTGAATATTATTTTTATGATTATTTTAACAGGCAACAAATACAGTTTTCTTTTGAAGTGGCGATGGCCACAACACATTTCCTGTCATATTATGTGGAGTTATACAACAAACCAAGAATTGGATTATGGATTTGGTTGCGGTGTTCATCCATTTATCTGTATTACTGTTTTACTGATAAAACAGTGAGGATTGATATCCCCACTGCTTTTACATCCCTGCTTCTTTTTTTCACACCTTTCCTATCTCCTGCATTCAGATGGCAAATCCCTTCTTGTTGTCCCCAAGACTTCCACACTTATGGAGGCTCAGGCCTTTTGTGTTGCTGCACCCAAACCTTGGCACTCCCTCTCACTCTCAGTCCATTTCTCCTTTCACATTCAATTAGAAGGTCCCTGTTGGCTTACCTTAAGACCAACTCAAAATGTGTTTGTACATAATTCTTTGCAGGTAGTTCTTACATCTACCTGCCTTAAATAACTAGTTGAGCCAAAACAGGCAGACAGGAAAACAATAGAAATATTAAGAAGTAGTTAGTTGTAACTTTTTATTTCTGAAGTATTTTTCTTTTTCCTTTTGCTCATTATAAAGTTTTTTTATTTGATAATATTGTTTTGTATGTGTGGAAGAGCTCCCAGCCTGGCAGCTGACATATTAAGCTCTGTTGCCCCCCACTACATCATCAGCATTGTGATCTGACTGGCAGTGACATCACAGGTGACTAACCTGGCAGCCACTAAGTGGCTGTTCTTAAGTAGCAGTGATATCACAGTCAGTGAGGTCACAATCCTGATGATGTAGTGGGAGGGCAACAGAGCTAGGTATGTCAGCTGCCAAGCAGAGTGCTGTCCCACACGTCACACCTACTAACATCAGGTAAACAATCTTCTAATTAAACATATGAAAAAGAACATGTACCTCAAATATAAAAGGTATTGACTGACTGCTTTTAAAAACTAATATTAGTTTTAGACAGTACACTAGCTCTTTAAGATGATATTCTTACCTTTCAGCAATGCCTCTGCCAGTACAGCTGGTATGTACTCTACCCATGCTTAACCGTATTTCATTGCATTTATTACTCTGTATTTTTTTATCTAATGCTATGCTGCTATTCCTGTTCCTTGCTCCATGTGTTGTTATTTCTCCTTTATTGAATTATATTGTATTGTACTGCCCGTCTTGTATCCTCTTGATATTGTATTGGATTGCTTGTTTTGTAACCTCCCAGGTTGCACCTGACAGTAAGCGCAGTTTGTGTCTAGTGTACTTACCTGTACAATAAAAGCTAATAATAATAAAAATCATAATAATATGCAGCACCTTCCACCAATTGCATTCCTTTCTCGGTTCAGTTACATATTGAATGGCATGCAGTGCCTCTTCACATGTGTTTCCAAAGATTAGCTAATTGTCTAGATAGGGATACATTTTTTCCATTGCAGTGCTGCTGTAACTGCTGACAGCCATTTTCTGAATGCCCTTGTTGTCACAGTGAGCCCAGAATGCATTACCCTTAACTCATACTGTTTTTTGCATGCTCTGAATCCAAGATGTTTTCAACAAAATGGTTTTATTGAGATGTGGAAATATGTATCCTTCAGATCAAGTGCACACAGCCAATCCCCTTTTCTCAAGGATGATATTACAGTTTTTAGTGTTACTATTTTGAACTTTATGTGCTTGTTTAGACATCTAAAGCCTAATACTGTCTGCCACTTCCTCTATTTCTTTAGTGTGAGGTAGTATCTAGAAAGGAACCCCTTTCACAACTGAGAAAGTTGCCCTTTATCTATTGCATTTAACTCTATAAGTTTGGTACTTCTAGTCCAGTAGTGGCTTCTGTTCTGTCAATTGAAATTTGAAAGGTCTAATGTTTTTCAGTTTTGGAAATTTTAGAAACTGAAGTCTCTTGTTATTATCTCCAATACCCACTGATCTGTGATTTTCCCCCCATTCTTAGAGATAAGAATAGTGCTATCCCACTAGCATTTGGGTTGGGGTGGCTTGTAACATTGGTTAGATCAGCAAAAAGGGAGGCACTATCATAGGGAAAATACTTTGCTTTTAGCTGCATGCCATTGAATAATCCTGTTTTCCTTAAAGAGCAGCTGACAGCTTTGGGAAAACTTTGGAAAACATATTACAGTACAGTCCCATTTATCTGAACTGCCTGGGCAACATCAGATTAGCTCGAATAAATGGGAGTTTGGATGATTAGGGCTGCATTGTTTCTAATGGCACTGTGCACTGTTGGTCTTTGCTTTATGTTATTCACCTATACTGTACCCCAAAAGTTAACAAAAGCATCGACACCAAAGCAGACTAAAGTTTAAATCTTAGAAAGGCACTGACACCAAAACAGACCATAGTTTAAATCTTTCTTATTCATTTAAAGTTTCCAATGCCATTATAGGGAGTTAAAGAATAATGCTCCCTGATAGCCCCAACCACTTTCACGTGCTTGCTTCCTCCATATATAAAACCTACGGTTATCAGGGAGCATTGTTCTTTAACTCCCTATAATGGTGTTGGAAACTGTAAATGAATATGGGTTAAAGATTTCAACTTCTGTCCATTTTGCGTCAGTGCTGGGTTCTTTGTTAACTTTTGAAGTTTACTGAAAAGTGTGCACGATGGTGAGCAGAAAATCTTTTCTCCTAGTTGATTCACCTATACCCTCCTACTATCCATACTTCGCTATTTATCCCTGCAAATGCACACTGTAGCCCTTCATCAATCTCCAGCTGAAAATGTAAAGCAAACCATACTGATGAGCTGATCGACTGAGCTGAGCAAGTGACTTCCATACTGTACCTCAGACAAAACTTAGCTTTCCCTCTCACTTACAGCACTGTAAGCCCATACTATACCAAAATTGATGCAAGCACACTCAGGGAGGGTAGTGAGCTCAGTAAAACAATGCTGACACACCACTGGTCACTCACAAACAAACCTGAAGGGGTGTGTCAGTGTTAACAACGTTCATCCAAGCATTGCTGATCTTCTTCCCGACAGCATGGTTTCTCTTCCACAGACATCATTCAGCCCTCTTACGGTGCAGCTGCTTGGTAGGATACATTGTAATGAAGTGACCTCAGGTGGCAGAAACAGTTTAACAGTACAATACAGTACAGTACTGATTATCATAGTCAATCATCCTATTCTAGTAATAGAGAAAAACTTGGGTGACAAAGGTGCAGTTTGTCAGGTAGGGATTTTCAGATGATCAAGGTTCGGATCATCAGGACTGTACTGAATTTAGACACTATTCAGCTTATATTTCATATGTCTTCTATAGATCTCTCCTCTATACTATTTATTACTGAAGAAATCCCCACAAAAGCAAGATCTTTATCCCTTAGAGTTCATCTGACTCTATAGCGTATTTCCAACTTGAAAGTACAATGGTCTGTTGTGTCATCACAGTCTGTTTTCATGGTAATAAATGTGATGTCACAAGCTCAGCATTATGACATCAGCTTAGGAAGAAGCAATATGAGCTGATAAACCCTCAGGGAACAACTATCCTGTTTTCATGCATGTGACTACAGTAATAAATAATGGGGATACGAAACACAGAGCTACTGTATTGAGAAATATAAGCTGCATTTTGTTCAAATATATATATATATACCTGTATATAAATACACACATACATATATATATTTAGAAAATGGGGAGAAAATACAAATACAAACCCAATGTTCTGATTGTATAAAATGCATCACATGACTATGCATATATCAGAGCGCGACCGCACAGCTGCACTTTTGCCCCCCTTCAAAACAATTTTGCCATTTTATTAGATAGGTAACCCACTCTAGGGTGTATGGTCGCACTCTGATATGTGTATGCGTTGGGTGGTTGACGCACTTGGCCTGTGGCCTCGTGCATAACAATGCACACCAAAGTGTGCATATATCAGAGCGTGACCACACACCTCAGAGTGAGTTATCTATTACGTATATACATACTGTATGTATATACTGTATATCTATCTATATATATATATATATATATATATATATTCAAAGTTCTTCTCAAGGCATCAGTGCCTCTTTAACCATGCTTATCAATGCTGAGTTGGCTGCTACACTGGAGGCCATGTTGTTAATGACTGCTGCCATTTGACTTACAGCAATAACATTTACTTCTTGCTCGGTTGCTGAGGTCTCAGTAGATGACAGGATGGTTAGCCCACAACCAGTCAACACAGTACAAAAAATGTACACTCAAGTTGAGGTGCAACCAACAGTAATACTTACAGGGATAGATGCAACTCAGATGTGTGGAGCATTCAGGGTCAACTACCAAAGTGGTTTGTAGCACTGGCAACCAACATTTGTTAGCAGTGTATGTGATTTGCATTGTTTACTCATCCACTGTTCTGCTTGAGGGACTGCAGTATGATTTTTGTAACAGCAAACATCTGACGTGCACCTGTCACTGTGAGTATTACTGTTGGTTGCACCTCAACACTAGTGCACATTCTTTTGTGAGTGTTTATCAATCAATCAATCTTTATTTGTATACTGGAAGGCATGTGAGCAAAAATGCCCATTTTCACAAATGTCCAGTGAAAGAAGTACCAAGAAGGTATGAAAATACAAAACAGAGTCTAACAGAAACAATATCTATACATAGGAAACAATCTAAACAAGTGGTTTAGATATATAGAACAATGTCAAAGACTAACAGTTGTCTAACAGTTACAACAATTTTTATAAACTGAGAAACAGGATGCAATTGAATACAATAAAGTAAAAAGAGAGAAACACATAGAGCGGCCTGAACATTTATGTGTGTAACATATGGAGAGCAGGAAAGAGAAGGGAAAGGGTAGAGATGGTTCAGTGACCTAAGTGCAAGAGGTGGGGAAAATGCAAGTCTTTTGTGGTTGGTTGTAATCGGATCCATAATTGAAATATGAAGAAACCTAGGCTAGGAGTGGGTGGTGGGAGTGAAAATGAAGGTGGGGGGAGCAAAGGGTAGGGGGGATGGGTGTAGGGGAGGAGAGGGGAGAGGGTAACAGGGACTAGAGTAAAGCAAGGGGGACTAGAGATAAGCAAGGTGGAGAGCAGCCAGATTTAGCTGGAGGGCTGGCCGGGGCAGCTGCAGATGGAAGAACTGAGTATGTGAACTTTGAGGTAGGAGTTGAAGATGGGGATGGACCTACAGGCTTGGAGATTGGGGGGCAGTTGGTTGTATAGCTTAGTGCCCTTATAGGTAATCGAGTTCTGAGCTTGCTTAGTGTGGTAGAAAGGGGTATCAAAAACCATACTTGAGGCCCCTCTGGTTGCCCACACGGTGGTAGTGAAGGGGAAGAGGGAAATCAAGAGTAGAGATGTGGTGGTGATGGGGGGGGTGGGGAGAAGATGATGGGTCCATAGTCGATGAGTGGCAGGAGAAGAGAGTTAGCTAAGTGAAGCCTGGTTGCAGGGATAAGGAACTTTCTTATCCTATAGAGAAGACCAAGCCTGTTGTGGGTCTTCTGTATGAGGTTGTTAACATGGACATTAAAGGAGAGATGAAGGTCCAGGAGGAGCCCAAGGTATTTAAATTCAGACACCTGTTTAGTTGGGTAGCCAGAGTTATCAACTAATGTAAGGCCAGTGATGGTGGATTTTTTAGGGCCTGAGAAGACCATAAACTTGGTCTTCTTAGAATTTAGTGTAACCCCTAGGTGGCGCTATCCCAAGGGCTACTACCTCTGCCTGCTTAATTACTAACAGGTTGAGGGGCCTAGTCCAATGGAGGGTGCCTCCACCCAGAGGTCAGGGTTTGCAGTAGTTAAACTAACTTGGTCACAGCCCTCTGGGACACTGTAACTCCCCTTTCTTCCCACTAGTGGCCCACACAATGCATTAGGAATATCTTCACAATGTACACTTACCCCCAGGACTGGCTCTGTCGACTGGACCTGAGGGACCCCCTGCAAGACAAGATGATACAGTGCAAAAACCACAGTACAATACTTTAACATAAATGAAAACCTCAGCCAGTTTTGCTTTGCTGAAACCAACAGATCTGATTTATTTAAGGAGCTGTAACAAGGAAGGGGGAAATCAAGTTAATTAGGTTAAACACATTAATAATCACAGTACTGTGTGCATATTCAGAGTCCCAAATTGTCGCTTTCACTGGGTACCCAAGATGGGGGGGGGGGGGCTAGCCAGGATCGGTTGCAGCTGGCTGGGGCCCTGTGATGGAAAAACACTGGCACAATACCCAAATTGTAATCCAGAGCCGGTTGTCTCAGTTCATGAAGAAATGAGAAAAAAAAAACAACAATTAGATGACACACTTGCAATTCGATAAACAGATGGCAGGGAGCTACCCTGCTTTGTACTCACAAACTCAATGCTGGGAACCGGATGGAAGGCAGATTGTCCTGGATTGCCAGGAGGAGCAGACCATGTGGACAAGGTCCTTGTGACTGGACTCCAGTGCAGTTTAGAGCAAATGGATGTAGTCTGGATTATGCTGGGGTTTGCTTCCAGCTTCATGCACTCTATTCACTGTACAGGGGATTTGAAATGCGATTCCCCACAAGCACTACACACATTTATATGTAAAAAGGAAAGTACTATACCAGGCAGGCTGCTTCTCTATCCCGATTGCAATTACTGCACAATACCTGGGAGAACACACAGCAGATTCAGTTCCTGACAGACCGAGCACGATTCAGCAATTTCTCCAGTCTTCTACAGGGTGAGCCTGGTTTCTACTCTTCAGATCTCCTTGATTCTCTTCACAGGTTGGTTTCAGTCTGAACAGGCGCTTGCACAAACTACAGACTGAAACTTAAGGCCTTACATGAGATTCCCGCGTTAAAACTACTCACCGAATAAGCACACAGCTACTTATCTCTTCACAGCCCAAACTGATCTGATCTTTCCAGTAGACAGAGCTGGGCATTTCCTTTGAGTTCCTCCCAGTTCAGTTGGCTGGTTTGGCTGTCACTCACAGTAAACTCCCCCTGTTGGTGGAAAAAAGGCACCAAAGTCAAAACTACATTTCCCAGAGTCACTGCCTTTACAATCTCCTTACAGCAGGCTCCAGAGGAGAGTCCAAGTTCTGATTCGCCCAGAGCAGGCTCCATTTTAAAAGATCCCCACCATGATTGGTCCAATTCAGCAGTTCAAAACCAACATGAGGAAGCTAGCTCTGCACTGTCCTTGCTACAAGAAAGCAGGTTAAATCAAACTGCATTTTCATTATTACTCTAATAGGTTACAAGCAAACAATTACATCTTTGAAGAGTGCTCCCTCTGCCCACTTAGCGATGGCAGAAACAGAGCGATTTGGCAGTAACTTGAGCAGAACTCAAGCAGGAAAACACACAGTCCCCCCATACAAACTAATTATGTCTGCAAGCAGACAGCTCTTAAAGAGACAGTACCAGAGGCTCTAAAAGCACTCACAGATAAATGGCTAAAATGCCAAACACCATTCGGGCTTGGAGCATTCAAGCAAACTCCTGGAAGACTTTTTTTGGGAACCCCCATTTGCAGGGGGGTTACATTAGGATCATATAATTTCCAGAAAATCAGGAGTGCAACTTTGTGAAATCAGACTGTAGATTGCTGAATAGGTGGCGGTGTTGACGTCACTACTGTATAGTGCCGCATCGGCGGGGTAGAGGACAAGTTGTGTGTTAAGGCAGATAGAGGGGAAATTATTAATGAAAAGTGAGAGCCATTTGAAACTGGTGCTTTGCTGCATCCAAACCAGACTTCTCTAAGGCAGTTGAACCTTCTTCTGGTTAGGCAAACTGTCACAAAGAGATATTTTCTGTTATTTCATAAGACTTGCTGATAGTGGTCTGAATAGTTTAGAATAGCAGCTGACGTTAGAATTAAGGAGAGCAACCTACACTGTACATCACACATATTGCCAAAAACTCTAAAACCCAGCTATAATTCAAGGTAAGGTAAAAAAGTAGAGAGTACAGTTTGTTATCCCCAGCATTTTGCTCACAAATGAGCTTCAACAGAGGTCAGGGCCCACTCAAAGAAGTACATACTTTACAATGTAGCTCTTACAGAAGCAGTAGCATTTCAGGGCAGAGCAATGGCAAAAGTGTACCCGTAAATGATCTTGACTTTAAATTAACCAAAATACAGCTTTCCTGAAATCCCTCAGATCACTAAACAATTACATGTTCTTGGTACTAACAGTATTATAAATACCAGTGAAAAGTGCAATCAAAAAGTGAAATAAGTAATGTGGAGATTTAATGTATTAAAAGCAAGATAGAGAATCTTGTAATCTTATGATTAAAGACTAAAACATCAGTATAAGACCCAAATTAAAGGAAAAAGCTGCTGAGGGCAGGAGAAAGGTGAATAGGAAGAGAAGGGATGGGGTGGGGTGACTTAACATTGGCTACAGGAGCTGATGGAAATTACTGTCTAGATCCCCTCTTTCATCTGCATCTTCATATGCCCCCTTGAACTGCATAGTCATGGAGCACATCAGGACTGCTGTAGTGGCTACTTTCCATAACTCCTCTTTCATGGGGCCTATAATAAACTGTGGTCCTTTCCTTTTCAGTCAGATTTTTAGGGCTGGTCTTCATAGCAGACCAGTTTCAACTGTGATCAAAGTCGGGGAGTGTTATGCAGCTGTCCCATTGAAATGCATTGGGAGAATGGGACATGATTTTTTAATGACTGTCAATGAGTAAGAAGTATGCCTTGCTGCTGTCTGTAATGCTTTGCTAATTTTCTATTGGCTGCAAGGAAAACAATGCATGATAACCTGATGAGAAAGTGGGGAATCTCACATAAATGAGCAGCTAACCTAGGCGATACACTGAAGATGTCCTCAGGTTGTTTAGCCTAGCCCCTCTCCTGTAATGTCAAGAATGACAATGAATGAGCTCAGAGAGGAAGTACTAATAAATTCTTACTCTGCACAACTCTATGAACAGAAAGTGAACCTTTATTTTTTTCTGAATAAAATGAAATCGCCCATTTGAAATGAAGAGTTTTTGTGCTACTAAATTATTACAATGCAAAAGGATGAAGAATAGCAGAGCTATGGTATCATTTGATTCTTGTAGGAACAAGAAAGTATCTCTCACAGCCTCTCAGTATAATAGAAAAATGGCTGAATTTCCAGTCAATATGAGTAGCCTGGTCAGTGACTGGGAAAACAGGGGGTGGGAGAGGAATCAGTTGCAGTAGCAAGAGGGGGCCAGGGAAAGGCAATTTACAAAACAACACTTTGCCTCTAGCTACCTGATGGGTCCAGTGTCCAAACCCAATCCATCAGAGAACAAAATAAAATGCAGTGATATAGAGGGGGGATATACGTGAGTTTGGTACTGGGGGTTTGAACCTAGTTACACAGTTAAAATCCTGTCGTTCTCGTTCGTGTAAACCTTCTAGCTGACAGATATTTTCTACTGCTTTAGATATAGAGTCATTTGCCTCTGCAGCCATCTGAAAATGGTAATTAATTAATTAATTTGGATTTTGTTAACCAGGTAGGCTCACTGAGACTAGAGGTCTCTTTTTCAGGAGTGACCCGGAATTAATTACATACAAAGGTCACATACCAATTCAGGTAACAGCTCATGATACATAGTACAAATTATGATACAAGTTGTAATTGGAGAATAGATTGCAACTGCTACAAAGACAAGGCACACTGATTAGGACTAGTACTTAACTGAGGACAACTGACATTAGTTATAAGGTAGTAGCACTCAAAAACAGGCTTATAGTATACAGACATTTATAAGATAATGTTGGCAGGTGTACCGTCTTCTATGAAATTATTACAGGTGGTGCTTACATTTTTGTGACTTTTTATCATTAGGCTAAGCAAAATTACTTTTTGCCACTACTTTAGTTTATTTTGTTTTTTTTTTGTTGAAAGATTTTTGGTTTGTCTCAGAGGTGTCGCACTCTCCTTCTCTCATTGAAGGAGCTGATTGCTTTCCTCCCACAGCTCTTTCAGGGGATTAGGTGTATAACTGGGGGGTGGAGCTGACAAAGTGACAGTAACATCCAACAGAAGGAAGGGTTAAAAGATCAGGTTAGTTGATATCTTGGAGGTGGAAGACTAGGTTTGCTGGCAAAGGCACCTAGCTTCACCTGCGCTCTTTTCTTCTAGGTAGCCTGAAAGGACAGAGGAAATAACCTTACCAGAGCAAGGAAAATGATTAAGGCTTCTTTTGGCTAGGCAGATTTACTGTGTGTTGTTATTTTTATTTTGTACTCACAGGGATTGTAACTGTTTGCTTCTAACATTTTATTGCATTATTTTTCTCTGATTCAAATTGTTGTTGCTGGGTATACCTTCTGCTGCATTATTACACGGTGTGCCTACAGGTGTGTGCTTACAAATTACTGCTGTAATCTTCTGATTCAAATTGTCCTTTGCAAGGTATATCTTCTGTTACTGCTTTATTTTTCTCTGTAGCCAAGTGTTTCTTACAGGGTATATCTTCTATGAAATTATTACAGGTGGTGCTTTACAGGTTTTACAGTTTTATCTATCATTAGGATAAGCTTTCGGGACTACTGCATTTGTTGCTGGCTGATTGTTTCTGCTCTTGCCTCCTTGTTTCTTTCATCCGTGGTTTTTCTTTTTTGGCAGGTGAAGGCCCCAGCCACCCACCCCCATCCCCAACCACCCTGCACTACCCTCCTTTTATAGGGTAGCACAGTCGTGACATTTCCTGTAGCACAGCAGGAAGGGGCAGATCAGAGGGGTATCCACACAGTGACCTCATTTACAGGGGCACAAGTAATTTAACTTGTAACAATTTCCACAAAAACAAACAAACAAAACACAAAATCAAACTTTTGCTTTCATTTTCCTCCTTCTGATTACTCTGACCAGGTTATAAACCCAGCAACTTATCTGGAATGGATATCATTAACTGCAGGTACTGTGGAACACTTTTCAGAAGAGCGGTTTTACAGGATTAAGGACACTGTCCTACATGCTGGGCCATTGGAGATCTAAGGGCTCAGCTCCAGGCAGCATGGGCAGAGATTGCATGCCTCAAATTGAATATTCAAGAGGAACTGTATTATAAGAACTGCCTGCCATTTCCCAGACATCCAACAGAAGCACCTCAACCTTATAGGGTAGTTGGTCCGGGAGGGTGGCAGGTGGTTAGGAGGTGCAAATTGGGTGCCCTATCACTCAGTGCTCTCCAACTTATCACCTCCACAAACCATATAAAAACTACAAACAGGTACAGTATCTGCCTCTATCTCTGAAATCAAACAAAGAGCCAGAGGACACTGCAGCACAGGAGCTAGCACAACAAAACTCACCCAAAACAGGAACCAAAACAAAAAAAAGCAAAAAGGAAATCCAAAAAACTTCTAATCATAGCAGACTCCATGATTCGGGGAGTTGATGCCTATCTCCAGCCAGGGGTAATGGTCAGATGTCTCCCAGGCACATCAACATGGAGAGACACTGACTGCATTGCTAAAATTGTTCAGGAAGCAGGAGAAGACATTGATGTCCTGGTACATATAGGAACTAATGATCTCGCCAGCTGGTTGGCTGTGGAGACCAAGGAACACCTAACCAGGCTGGGTGACAAACTATCTTCCATTTCATCCGGCATCTCCTTCTCTGAGATCCAGCCAGTCTGGGAGAGGGGAGCAGATGGCCAGAAGGTCAGAGAAGGGAGATGGGGAGCTAAACATGTGGCTCAAGGGCTGGTGCCAGGAAAAAAGGGCATACATTTGTAGGTAACTGGCAGCAGTTTTGGGAGCAAATGTTCTTTAAATTTGATGGACTGCATCTGAGTAAGGAGGGAGTTAGTGTATTGGGGCAGAAGTTTGACATCTTTGCAGGATATTTAAACTAGCAAATGGGGAGAGGGGTGCAGCACCCCATATGTTGAATGGGAAGAACACCCCTCCCCCATCAGCTAGTGGTCAAACAGGAGTTCAGCATGTTTATAGTTCATTTGCATCAACAGATAAGAAAAAAGGTCTGGCTCCCCATATGATGCACAGGGAAAATGCCAGACCTCGGCCAACAACTAATACACCAAAATCTGGCCAATGGAAAATCATGTACACAAATGCTCGCAATCTGAGAAACAAGGTCATAGATCTGCAGGCAATAATGACAGAGGCTAAACTGGACATAGTAGTCATTAGCGAGACATGGTTTACCAGTAACCACATTTGGGAGACTTCAGTACCTATCTATGTACTGTTCAGAGGAGACCGAGGTGCAAAGGGGTGGGGGGGGTGGAGTGGCCCTTTATGTCAATGAAAATATGAAAGCTACAGAAATTCAGAATACACATAAGGAGTCATAAGAACTTTGGGTCACCCTGTAAACAGGAAACGGGACACCCATATGAACTGGGGTTGTCTACAGGCCTCCAGACCAGGAGGAGGACATAGACACATTACTGTTAGAAGATATACAAAACATGACAGCTAAAGGGGAGGTTCTGATAATGGGAGACTTCAACATGCTTGATACAGATTGGTCAATACCAGCAGGAGCATCTGCCAGAACTAGACACATAGTGGATTCCCTGTAGGGGGTTCCTCAAACAACTGGTACAACAACCCACAAGAGACAGGGCTATCCTAGATCTAGTCCTGACTTACAGGGAAAGGATCACAGATCTCCAGGTAGAAGGTCACCTGGGGGCCAGTGACCATCACGTGGTATGGTTCAATTTGGCCACTAGAACTAAATCATCCCATTCCAAGGCAAACATATGGGACTTCAAAGGAGCTGACTTTGATAAGATGGCCAACAGAGTTAAGCTAGCCCTGGCAAAAAGAAATACAGGTGAGGGGGTACAGGCAAAGTGGGCAGGCATTAAGGATGCAATACTTGAAGCAACATCCCATTGTGTTAGAGAGAAAAGGAAGTGCAAAAGAAGAAGGAAACCACTTTGGTTCTCAAAAACAGCAGAAAAGGTCAGAGCCAAAAGGCTGGCCTTCAGGAAATATAAGGGAACGCAGTGGGATGAAGATAGGGAGGCATACTAAACTTCCTAAGGGAAGCAGGGAAGGCAGTAAGGCAGGCAAAGGCCCAAACCGAGGAAACACTAGCACGATCAGTAAAAGAAGGTGACAAGACTTTCTATAGATACATTAGTGAAAGGAGAAAGTCCAGAGGGGGTATTGCTAAGATCAAAGGAGATAAGGGGACATGTGAGGACTAGTCCCTTCACAAAAGAAAGGGTCCTACAAGAGCTCGATAAGCTCAGGGTGGGCAAAGAAATGGGACCTGATGGCATACATCCCAGTGTACTAAAGGAGCTAAGAGTGGAACTAGAAGAGCCATTATCAGAACTGTTTAGTGAGTCTCTGAGCACAGGAGAGGTCCCAGAAGACTGGAGAAGGGCTCATGTGATCCCGCTCCACAAGTCAACTTTACCTCAGTAGTGGGCAAGATTATGGAGGCACTCCTTAAGGAAAGGATAGTGTAACACCTGGAATCCATAGGAGCACAGGATCCAAGACAGCATGGGTTTACAACAGGAAGGTCCTGTCAAACTAATCACAAAGATTTCTTTGACTGGGTAACTAGAGTGGTGGACCAAGGGGGAGCAGTTGATGTCACCTACCTTGACTTCAGCAAAGCTTTCGATACTGTTCCACATAGAAAATTGATTAATAGGCTGGGTAGGCTCAGGGTGGGTCAGAAGTTGGTCAACTGGGTGGCAAACTGGTTGAAGGGCAGAAAAGAGAGAGTGGTGGCAAATGGTATACAGTCAGAAGAGATGCAAGTCACAAGTGGGGTACCTCAGGGATCAGTCCTGGGGCCAGTCCTCTTCAATATCTTCATCAGTGACATTGCAGATGGACTGGAGGGTAAGGTTTGTCTGTTTGCAGAGGACACCAAGATCTGCAACAGAGTAGATGATCCAGATGAGGGTGGGCAGAATGAGAAGAGATCTGGATAAACTAGCAAAATGGTCAGAAGAGTGGCAACTGGGATTTAATGCAAAGAAGTGCAAGATCATGCACATAGGGAAGAGAAACCCTGAAACCACCTATAGGCTGGGAGGGGAGTTGCTGGCAGTTACAATGGAACAAAGAAACTTGGGCATCATCACAGATGACCTGAAATCATCCAAGCAGACCACTAAAGCAGTGGGTAAGGCTGGGGGATGTTGGGGTGTATTAGTAGGGGTTTCACAAGTCATAAAAGGGTGGTAATAATCCCTCTTCACAAGACACTGGTTAGGCCCCATCTGGAGTACTGCATGCAGTACTGGAGGCCACACCTTCACAAGGACATTAACTAAATTGAGGCAGTTCAGAGAAGGGTAACCAAAATAGTGCACGGACTGCATCAGAAAACATATGAGAACAGATGAACGGAGCTCAATATGTATACCCTAGAGCAAAGGAGGGAGAGAGGTGATATGATTGAAACATTCAAACACCTTAAGGGCATTAACAAGGTGAAAGAGTCTAACATGTTTCAATATCAGAAAAATTGCAGGACAAAAGGACACAGCATGAGATTAGAGGGAGGCCGATTAAGGCGTAATTTGAGGAAGTTTTTTTTCACAGAAAGGGTGGTGGATGCATGGAATGGCCTACCTCAGGAAGTCGTGGATATAAATACAGTGCAGGGCTTCAAACAGGCATGGGATAGACATAAGGGAGCAATATAGATGAGTATGAATAGATAGGCCATTGACAGAACAAAGGCTGATGGTACATTCATAAGGTAGAAAAAGAAATGGGCAGACTGGATGGACCTTGTGGTCCTTATCTGCCATCAGCTTGTATGTTTCTATGTATCCTGGGTAAGACTGAGCAATAATATCAGGATCACAGGTAGATTAGCAGCTTCCAACCAAGCCTTCTGTGTGTGTGTGTGTGTGTGTGTGTGTGTGTGTGTGTGTGTGTGTGTGTGTGTGCAAGACTGGTTTTCTCTTGCAATGTAACACTGACATACAGAGGCAAAACTGCATTCCAGTGTGTCTGCTTATATGTGCAGCATACCTTGAATAAGCTGCCTTCCTCAACAATAAAGTGGAAATAATGTAACATTTCTTTGCCATTAAATCAAACCTTATAGAGCCTCTGTCTGGGGATGCTGTAGAGAAATTAAACTTAAACTTTCTTGCATGCAGCAGTCTAAATAACACCTTCAGTGTGCAGGTAGAGAATACTGGAAGGGCAACTATGCACAGCTAGTGTATTCTGCAACCAAAGAGTTCTGCATCCCTCTGACCTTGAGAGCAAAGCTCTTGAGGTCCTTGGGAATCAAAACCTCCAGGTGGCAGAATACACTGGTTGAGCATATAGTTGCCCATCCAATATTTATTTATAGTGTAGGGTGCCCCCCCCCCCAAATAAATTAAACTCAGTTTTATCATTTTTTATGTTTTAAATACAAAAAGGAGATTGTTCATTTGCATGTCTTATTCTGGTAGTTAGGGCTGGTTGTCAGGGTGAGATGTGTGGTTGCTAGGGACCAGACATCTCTACATTTGTAGCACAGCCTTCTATTGGTTGTCAATTAGTTGTGGGAGGGATTTAAAAAAAATGGCAGCTGTATTTCTCAGTTACTGAGAGGATGTGCATTTTGTGGAACAGACTTAATTTTTGTAAGTAATTTTAAATATCTGGTGGATTCTACACTTCATGTTTCATATAGCTATGCATTAATGGTTGATCCTGCATTTTTGTGCTATCTGGTTGATCCTGTTTGAGTCAGAGGTTCAAATAATCATGCCGCCGCCACCGCGAGTGTTTATCTGCCACTGCAGCTGCTGCTGCTGTGAGTGTATATCTGGTTGATCCTGCAGTTTCTGTTGCTTGTAGCTCGTGTGCTTTTCAAATCAGCTGGAACGTTGTAACCCAGAAGTGTACAGTTGCATTCCATGATCTTTGAACTGTGGTACAACAAGGTTTCAGCTGAAATGAAAACCGAGTTAGAATGCCGCTCCACCATACACTATATGAATATAGATGAACTCAGAGACCTCCCTTAGTACCACATTTCTTTTCTCAATTTTTATGTTTGCTTGCACGCATGTGCAAGAAACATAGTGCCATCATCCGAGTTTTCGGAGGTGTGGCAGCCCTCTTCCAATTCAGGCAGTGTGTTTGCAGGCACGGCCGCAGTTCTCCAATGCCTGCTAGAGCTGTCTATGACCAGTCCAAAATGCAGTGGCGTACAGTTGAAAGGGGGAGCTATGCTTCAGTGAGCAGCAATAAGATATTGCCTGCTCATGCGCGCTCCTTACACACACACACCGCCTACTGCGTGCTCACCCCCCACACACACCCACTTGGCCGATGGGGGTGCCCAATCCTATCGGCTGTGCTGCACCCCCAAAAACAGAGTTCTATGTGCCAGCTGGTGCCCACCCCAGCGTGGCTGCCTCCAGTATAGCCAGCGGTGCCCAATCCCGTCGGCTCCCTGGTCGCCCCCAGGTACAGGGTGCCACTCTGAGCCCATCCCAGCGAGGCAACACATGCTGTTGCAGCGGGGTGCCCAATCCCGTTGGCTCCACCCCCACCAGCTGTCCTTTGCCACGCTGGGAGGCCACCCCAGTGTGGCAAACGTCCCACATCATCGTCATTTAAAAAACACCTGAAACTCAAAGCGGTCCTTGGTGTCTCTGTCCCCACCGCGCCCACCCACTGCGCACCTGCCTCCCCACCCCCTCCCCTACTTACTTCCAGACTCCAGGCGATGATCTTCGTTGGACCGGGAACATGCCTACACTCTTCAAAGCCGACCGCGAACTGAGGAAATGCCGTAAGCTGTATAATGGGATAGATAGGGGTTTTCAACTTTGCTGCATATCTCAGGCATTTTTTGGAATTTTTGCACCAAATTTTCAACATGGGGTTTTTGGGACCCCTTCTCATGAATGATCTCACTGTCATGGCGTTAATTGGCCCCGAAGGGTGATTTCTCAGACACTGCGCGAAATCACATTTCAGGAGCGAGTAATGAAATGACACTGCCACTGTTCATAAGGTGGGCTCTCAAATAGCCTATGTTGAAAAGTTGGTGGAAAAATTCCTGAAAGTGACTGTTTTACGAGCACGCATTGCGTAGTTCCTACGCACGCTTGTAAGTTCGCGAATTTTCAATATTTTCACTCCAGATTTTCAACATTGCCATTTTATTACACTTCCTTATGAGCAGTGCAGCTGTCATTTTTCACATCTTGCCCAAAACATGTTTCCGCCCATGTAGCGCACAATGGCACAGTCGGTGTGCGAAATCAATGTAAGAGACACAATAAGAAAATCACAGTGACACTGTTCATGAGCAGAGGTCTTAAAATGGTTAAGTTGAAAATTAGGTGAAAAAATTCCTAAAAATGACTGTTTTATGAGCGCGCATTGCGCAGTTCCTACGCACGCTCGTAAGTTTGCGAATTTTCTTTATTTTCACTCCAGATTTTCCACATTGCCATTTTATTACACTTCCTTATGAACACTACAGCTGCAGTTTTTCACATGTCACCCAAAATGTGTTTCCGCACATGTAGTGCACAATGGTGCAGTCGGTGTGCGAAAGCAATGTTTGGGACAGATTAAGAAAATCACAGTTACACTGTTCATGAGCAGAGGTCTTAAAATGGCTATGTTGAAAATTTGGTGACAAAAGTCCATAAATGACTGTGTTATGAGTGAGCATTGTGCAGTTTCCATGCACCATTGTAAGTTCATGACTTTGTAATACTTTCAGTCCAGATTTTCACCAGTGGCATTTTTCCACACTTCCTTATGAACAGTACAGCTGTCATTTTTCACAACATGGCCGAAATGTGTTTTCACACTTTCAGCTCAGAGATGCGTGGTCGCTGTGGGAAATCATTGTTTGGGACAGATAAAGAAAATCACAGTGACACTGTTCATGATCGGAGGTCCCAAAATGCCTGTGTTGACAATCTGCTGTAGAAAATCCCCAAACTAATTACATTACGGGTGTGCGTTGCACAGTTTCTATGCACGCTCGTGACTTCACCAGTTTTTTTAATATTTTTACTGCAGATCTGCAACATTGCCATTTTTTACACCTCCCCATGAACAGTACAGCTGTCATTTTTCACATCCTGTTCAGAATGTGTTTTTGCACCTGTGGTGCTAAATGCCGTAGTCACTGTGCATAAGCAGCTTTCAGCTAACAGACTGATATTGCCACTGTTCATGAGGTGGGGGTCACAAAAAAAACATGTTCAAAATTTGGAGTGAAAATACCAAGGAATGCCTGAAGTGTTAGGGTTTCCAACCATAACACCCCACCCTGTAGAGAATGACAGGCATCAGGGGTGTGACTTGGGATTCTTGCCTGTAATGCTCATACCATTCCACATCCTGCAGCCAGTGAGAGGCATTGAGGTATGCCTTGGACTCTTCAGCCCCAAAGTTCACCCCACTCTCCTATACCGCACCCATCTCACTGTATTTCTTGATGGAATGGGGTGTGCATTAGGGCCAAAGACCCCAAGGCACACCGTGACACTTGTCAGTGTCTGCAGGGTAGGGTGTGGTGAAATGGCGTGGCCGTTATGCCTGACGTCCCAAAGGCACACCCCAATGCCTGTCACTCTCTGCAGGGTGGTGGTGGGGTTGGCTTCCGTTCAATACTTCACTGCCATTTCTGTTATGCAGCTCTGTAACTTCTACACTACCAATGCCAATGCCAGCAAGCAAACATTCGGCATTGACAAATGCTTGTCTTGTTTATGACTGAAGAGACTATCATAATAAGCATCTTTTTGGGAGCATTTTTTAAAAGAAAAAATATGCTTCTATCTCCTCAACAACCTGATGAATCCCAAGTCCAATCCCACTTGTCAATAAAAAAAAAAGTCTGTTTCACTGTCCCAAACAACTTGGTGGCTCTGACACCCAACCTTGCCCATCAGGGAATAAAAACATCTTGTCCTCTCTCCTCAACTACTTGACAGGTGTGCTGTCCAACCTGGCAAGTCAGGGGATAACAAATCAAATATGACCCTCTCCCCCCAGCTACATTTCCAAAATGGATCTGTGTTCACACAGGGCTGGTACAGTAATTTGGTACTACCATGGAGAAGCCAGCCCCAGCCATCAAACCACTATAAAGAGGAGCACACTTGAGGGGGGACAAAAATGTTGGTAAAGAATTCTCAATAAGATATCAGGGAGCTTCACCTTACAAATAGGTACAGACACTTTTCATGCTGAGGTAAAGCCCTGCATTCTGCATACTTATAAACTCTGCTTCCTATCCAGTTCTGTCTCAGGTATGTAGATTCAGCCTGCCATCCATTTTCCTCAAAACTTTAATGTAGGATGAATAGTCCTTTTTCACCCTGGTTGGAGGGACTGAATCCCTCTTCAGAAGTGTTCTCTCGGAAAATTGGTTCCACCTCCTCTTCCTCATTAAATGGAGGAAGAAGAAAGGCTAGGAGGCATATCTGATGCAGGTTTTCCAAAGCTTTGTATTGTTTTAAACCTGAAAAATGTGTTTAATACATAGATACGCAGACAATGACAGTAGAAAAAAGCATGTCGAGCAATCCAGTCTGCCCACCCCAATTAACTACTCTGCACTATCCCTACTGGTCATCCCTCCCCTTTGTTTCTGCCCTCCTCCAGTTTGAACTAATCCGATAGGGTCTATGTGATAATGGCAAATGCCTAAAGGCAATCGCCATTATCGATCAGAGTGCCGAACACATTTTCGGCACTCTGACAACCCTGGCGCACCAGAACAATGGCGCCAGAACATAATTTTATTACTTTCTGTGGGGGGCTTTGCCCCCTGTACCCCCCTACTTAAGGATTCTCAACTCCAGGGGGTGCATGTCGGGGGGGTAAAAGTAGTAAAAATAAAAAGGTTTGGGCCGGGTACAATAAAATCGCAACAGCGCCCGGACCTGAACCCAGTACCTCAGCCACCCCAGCAATTGCCCAATCCCCGACGCCACACCACAGCTCAACCGATGACCACAGTGCCACCCCCTACAGCCTCTCCACCCCCAGCCCACGCTTGCCATGCTCGCTTCCACCCCCCCGCGTGTGTACGTATAGCGACATCCTGCCGCCTAGTTCGCCCACCCCCTTATCCGGTCACCCTACCCGTTGGCTGCTGTGAGTGAATTGTGCGAGGAAGGTGTCACCATAATGGATGGCGCCCTTCCTCATGCACCCACTTCATGGGTTACTGTAACAGGGCTACAGTATTCACAACAAGTCCCTTCAGTCTTGTTGGCCTTTTCCATGTTGCTTGGTATCTTCACCCCAGCGGGCACATGTCCAGAGTCAGTCTTACCCTGGGAACTTCTCCTCTTGCATCTCACTTTCTACCAAATAGCAACCGGGAAAAATCGGTAATGTAGGCAACAATGATGCACTTGGAATGTCCTCTCCCTCTGGGTTCCTTGATTACTGGTCATCTGCAGCCTCCACCAATTCCACCGACCTGGAACTCTCCAACAGCACCTGGTATCGGTGCTCAGCCTCCTTCCGGCGCTGGTCCGCTTTAAGCCATTGTCCACTGAGCCAGTTTACCAATCGTATCAGGTCAGCCACACGATCTGCATACTCCATCCCAGATACTTCGTTCAGGCCACCAACTCCTTCCATGGTCCTTGGAACTTGTCCACCTGGGATACTTTTGCCAGTATCCACCGACAACTATGTACACCTTCCCTGGCCAAACGCAGTCAGCAGTTATCCCACTTCTCACAAAAAGTGTAATATAATGTATATAATGTAATAAAGTGGTATATCCCACCCTCCTGTTACAGTTACTAATCCAATATGTCTGTCACATTCCATCTCAAAGCTGTTCACTGATTCTGCCTGTACCACTTCCTCCAGCAGCTTGCTTCGCTTGTCCACCACTCTTTCTGTGAAAAAGTGCTTACAATCATCCCTTTAGAATCTACCCCCATGAGTTTAAGAGAATTCCCTCTTGTCCCTGTAGTTGATCTCAAGGAGAAATGTCCCCTGGCATGCACTCTATGCTGTACAGGTAGTTGTATCTCAGTCATATTGCTCCTTCCTTCCTTTTCTTAAGGATGCACATGTTCAGGTCCTGCAGCCTGTCCTCATACGCCTTTCCCCAGTCCATTGACAATCTTGGTTGCCCTGCTCTTTACTGCTTCCACATTGTTGCAGTCTTTCTTCAGGTGTGGACTCCAGTTCCTCACGCAGCATTCCAGATGTGGTCACATCAGTGACCTGCACATTGGGAGGATCACCTCCTGACTTCTACTGCTTATCCCCCTCTCTATGCAACCCAACATCTTGTTTATCTTGCCCACAGCTATATTAGAATGCACTGTTATTTTTAGGCTCTCCGATATCATGACCCCTAGGTCCTTTTCCTCCATGTCGCTTTCCAGCAACAGTCCCCCTATTTCATATTGCACTCTTGGGTTCCTCTTCCCAGTAGGGATGGGCAAAGTCGGGGTGAATTTAGATTTGGTTTAGGATTTGCCAAATCCAGGCTGAGTTCGGATTTGGATTTGCAAAGAATTTGGATTTGCCTGATATAGGCAAGAATCAATTATATCTCATGCTTGTCATAGGCTTCATTTTTTTTTATTTCTTCCACACACACCTCATATTTATTTTTCTAATGATCTTTCTTTACTTGCCGTGATTGTGGGTCCTCCTTCAGCACACACTGCAGTCCTCCACCTCACTCCTTTCAGCCCTCCCTAACCTCCAACTTCTGTTTACTTGTCTAAGGCTTTATTTTTTTATATTTCTTCCACACACACCAAAGTCCCCACTCCTCCTTTCAGCTCACCTCCCCAAACCCCAAGTACTCTCTCATTTCAGCACACGCACCCCAGTCTCCTGACCCCCACTCCTATGATCACCAGTTGTTCTTGCTGCTGCCCCATCCCAACCCCCACTTTCACTTTCCCTACTGTTTGCTCTAATAAGTTTTTTCTTTCCATTTTTTTATTAGTTCTGTGTCTCCCATGAGTTCACCCCCTTGAGCACACACACACCATTTCCCCAAAGCCCAACCCCATGATCACTAGTCATGCACGCTGCTACCTCAATCCTTACTTTCACTTTCCCTTTCTGTCTGCCCTGCTCAGACTTTTTTCTTTCTGTTTTTTTTTGCATTTCCTTTGCATTGAAGCCCAGCTGTCAGATCTTTGACCAGCTCTCCAAACTTCCCAGATTCTCTGAGTTCCCTTATGCCTTCCTCTATGTCCACCCCTGCACAGATATTTATGTAATCTGTGAAGAGTCAGGCCTTGCCCTTGATGCCTTCCCCTATGTCACAAATGAATGCGTTGAAAAAGACTGGGACCAGCACTGACCCCTTACTTCGATTACCTCTCAAAACTCTCCATTAGCTACTACCATTTATGTTCTTCCCTTTGGCCAGTTCTCCACACAAGTTGCCAGTTGTTTTCCCCCGCCCCAAGTCCCTTATCTTTTTGACCAGCCTACTGTGGGGGACTGAGTCAAGGGCCATACTGAAATACAAGTAGACCACATCTGCTGCCTGTCTCCTTTCTGCTGCCCTGGTCACCCAGTTGAAGAAGTTGACCATATGTGTTTGGCAAGACCTTCCCCTCATGATCTCATGTTGCCTGGGTTCCTTTAGTCCATCCCCCCAGGAAGCCCATTAGTTCCTCTTTAAGTAAAGATTCTGTAGTTTTCCCACTATAGGCATCAAGCTGACTGGCCTATTGTTCCCTAGCTCATCCTTCCTTCTGCTCTTGTGTAGAGGGATCATGTCTGCTGTCCTCAAATCACAGGGGCCACCCCATGGCCAACAAGCAGCTGTTGAATATATCTGCAAGTGGCCCTGCTATCAGTTCTGCTACCTCCATCAGCATTCTTGGGCTAAAGCCATTAGGTCCCATAGATGTATTTACTTTCAGCCATGTAAACTTTTCCAAAATCATTTTCTCCATTACTGTGACCATGCCACTTGAACCCTTGCTCACCTTCCTTTTCTTCTTAACCTCACATTCTGGTAGTAGATTTGGAACAAAAATATTTGTTCAGTTTCTCTGTTTTCCTTCTGTGCACCTCTTCCCATTCTTCCTCGCTGTTCAGTCTCACAATGCCGCCTTTGACCTTACATGTCTCCCAGGGGCCTGAAGAATTCATTTTCCCCTTGCTTCATCTCCCTTTGCCAGCCGGAGTTCCATCTCCACCTTGGCCTCTCTCACCTTCCTGCTGGCTACCTTTTTTGCCACCAGGTACTTCTCCCTACTCTCCTCTTTTTTACTTATCTTACACTTTAAGCATGCCTCTTTTCAGCTTGAACCAACATCTTTACTTCAGCAGTCAGCCACACAGGACCCCTTTTTTCCCTTTGATACCTTCACAATTGAGTTTTCCACTGCATCTAACCTTGCTTTTTAAAATTCTTCCCATTTTCTTCTGTCCCTGTTCACCTGCTGTATATTCCTTGTGCTTTTTTTCCAACTGCTCCCTCATCTTGCTGAAATTTGATTTTTTAAAGTTCCATACCCTTACTGAGTTTGCTCTGTTGGTGGTCCTTACTTGGAATTCCAGTGCCACTGTTCTGTGGTCACTGGAACATTTTAGATCATGTCAGTGTTGGTGAGTACCAGATCCAGCAGTGCCCCTTCCCTTGTTGGGCCCTGGACTAGCTGAACTAAGAACATTGCAATGTCATTGCAATGTACTACAAATAGGCATATCCTTGGCTGGCACTTGATACCCTTTTCATTTTTAGGCAGAGATGCCAACTTGCTTTCTTTTGCCAGTGCAGTATTTGGCTGGTGATCAGAAAGCATTTCTTGCTTTTTATGGTGCCATCAAGAGTGTTTCCAGTGTGCTCTTACATGGAAGTAAACATGGCAATCTTTTCTGTCTCCTTCAGTGATTGAAATAACTGCCCTTTAACAGAGGAGTGTTTTGCAGCTTCTTCAGTTTCCTTGTTTGCAACAGATCAGTGCAGTGAGTAAGTGCCATCTGAAACATGCAGTACTTTCTACCTTCAGTGGTATGTTTCTCCATATTTTTTGTACACAGGCTGTTTTATAGAAGAACACTGTTGTAAAGCAGTTTTGGAAGCTGGAGCAGACAAATACTTTGTAATTTTTTTTTTTGATTTAGGGCATAAAACTTTGCAGAGCTCACAGCTTTAAAAATTGTGACCTGGTCCTAAACAGTTAAAACAAAGGTTACAAACATGTGCTTTAGCCAACAATGTGCACTGTTTAAGTCCTGTAAGCCCTGTTTACTTTATGCTTACCTGTTATGCCTATTTAACAGGAAGCAAACTATATTTATGGAGTTTTACTTGCGAAAAGTACAACCTTTTCAAAAATTAAGTCCAACTTGAACAACAAATATTTATTTTTGTTTGATTAGGAAATGGGAACCCTGGATTTGGAATGGGTAAAACTAGGGGTTCTCCCAGTTCTGGGAACTATCTCCCTTTGAGGGGTCAGGTAGAGTAGGATCACTCTGCTTATACACTTACACATTTTACAGAATGATAAAATGGTATTTAAAACTAAGACAACTGAGCCACAGTGACAGAAATATGACTCTGGAGCATCTGTTCTTTTCAGCTGAGAAATAAATCTCCCTTTAATGAGTCAGGTGGAGCAGGATCACCCCACAGAGTATGAACTTCAGCATTCTAAAGTTCTAGCTTCAGGGTAACACCTTAAGGCCAAGATGATGCACATTATAAAATGGAGTTGAGAATTTCTGGAAGCTGATAGGCACATTGTATCTCAAAGCACTTTGCACACAGTGCTAGATTGATAGTGAAGTGACTTGAGTGTGTAGTGGCAGCCACTTTCCACATCAACACCCACATACAGCCTTGGACAATTGCAGGAACCAGTTTCATGGGAAGGGGATTATTGGCTAGGACACAGAGGAAGTTCCCTACTCTTTTTGAAAAGTGCCTTGGGTTCTTTTACTTCCACTTGGACACCCACCAGGACAGTACCAGTACCAGGATGGGTAGAAGGTACCTCGGTTTAATGCCTCATCCAAAACACAGAACATCCTAACAGTACAGCACCCTCCTAATACTGCAGTCAGGTACCAGCCTTTAGGTATGAGCCCAATCCTGGCATGGGACTAGAACCATGACCTTTTGACTCAGAGGTGAATGTGCTACCAACTGAGCCTCGATGACACCCACTCACCTGTAACAAAGGAGGCACCCTTGTTGATCATAATTACATGCCAGTAACCAATATTTAAATTTGGAACTGCTCCTTTTTATGGCTACAGTGGGCATAGCCCTGCAGATGGTTTGCTTTGAGAAAAGGACTCCCTGCATAAATTACCCTACAAACAACATGCTAGAGTGTTAAAAACAGTGTCCTCTGCTGAAGCCTCATTACATTGCAGACAGTGACCAGGTTGGGGGCCTGGAGGTAAGGGACCCATTGGCAGGGAGTGACCATGCCATGGTCTGGTTCTGACTGGACCTAGGAGGGCTAGAAGGCTGCACAAAAACGGAGGTAACTGACTTCAGGGGGACTGATTTTAAGGAAATGGGAAGGATCCTTAAGGAGCATTTGGATTAATTGGGTCAGACATGGACGCTGATAGTAGGTGGGAAATCATCAGGAGAGAGGTGCAGGATGCTACCAGCACCTGTACAAGAGTAAAGGCAATGCGGTAGGACCCGAAAACCCCTGCTGGTGGACCAGGAGGTCCAGGAGGTGGTCTTGGAGAAAGAAGGCAGCCTATAATAATTCACAAGTGCTCAAGGGTGAAAGGGATTGAGGGAGTATGAGCTGATGGCTAGAAGGGCCACTAGGGTGGTGAGGGCAGCTAAGGCAAGAAAGGAGCAGAACCTGGCCAGGAAATTAGGAGAGGAACAAGGGGTTCTTTAGATACATTGGGAAAAATGAAGGGTGAAGGGCAGACTAGCAGGATTAAATAAGGGGAGAGATGGGCACAAGACCCGGGGGAGCAGGCTGAGGTACTAAATGAGTACTTCACCTCAGTTTCCACCAAGGAAAATGGGGGTGCTGCATCATACATGGGAGGAGACAGAGATACTGAGGGGGGGGACCCTTACCAATCGGCGGGTCTGGGGAGAGGGGGAGGCATCACTGGCAGGAAGGGGGAGGGCTATGCAGGGAGAAGAGGTACCGGAAGTGGAAATCACAGCAGAGAGAGTGAGGGAAGCCCTCAGCTCCCTTAAGACGGAGAAAGCACCAGGGCCAGATAAATTACATCCCAGAGTGCTGAAGGAACTTGCGGATGTCCTGGCGAAACCCCTGGCAGAGCTTTTCACCATCTCTCTGAGGACAGGGTGGGTGCCCCAGGACTGGAAGGTGGTGCATATAGTGCCTATCCACAAGGGGGAATCAAGGGAGGTGGCAGGGAACTACAGGCCTGTCAGCCTGACATCGGTGGTGGGCAAGGTGATGGAGGGCATTGTCAAGAAGAGGCTAGGGGGGACCTGGAAAAGTCAGGGTGCCTGGATGATAGACAGCATGGCTTCGTCCCAGGGAAATCATGTCAGACAAACCTTGTGAAGTTCTATGACTGGGTGACGAGTGCCTTGGACCTGGGTAGACCAGTGGACATCCTCTTTCTAGACTTCAGCAAGGCATTTGACTCTGTTCCTCACGTGGGCCTGTTGGATAAGCTGGAGAAATGGGGTGGGGAACCAGATGATCAGATGGATAGGCAATTGGCTCCAGGACCGGACCCAGAGGGTCGTAGTTGGCGGGATAGTCTCATCCCCAAGGAGGGTCATTAGTGAGATCCCACAGGGATCAGTCCTTGGGCCCCTCCTGTTCAACACCTATGTCTCTGACATAGGGACAGGAATCATGAGTGAGATGAGTCTCTTTGCGGATGACTCAAAACTGGGGGCAGTGGTGGATGGGGAGGAGGGGAGGGTGGCCCTACAGGGGGACCTTGAGGCTCTGGAAAGATGGTCTAGAAAGTGGAAGCTGAGGTTCAATGCAGGGAACTGCAAGGTACTTCACCTGGGGGCCAGAAACCCGGGCCAAGTGTACACCCGGGTGGGGAAATGCTACAAGTCTCGATGGCTGAGATGTACCTGGGGGTGGTGGTGGATGTCAAGATGAACAGCTCTGAGACTTGTAGGAGGGCAGCAGCCAAGGCCAACAGAATGCTGGGATGCATCACTAGGGGGATCACCTCCAGAAGGAGGGAAGTGATACTCCCTCTGTATAACTGCTTGGTGAGGCTGCACCTTGAGTACTGCATGCAGTTTTGGAGGCCATACTTAAAGAGGGACATTAAACTCCTGGAGAGGGTCCAGAGGAGGGCAACCAAAATGATTTGGGGCTTGGGGGACAGGACCTATGAGGAGAGGCTCGAAGAGCTAAACATGAGCACATTGGAAGAGAGAAGGGACCGAGGGGACATGATAGAGGTCTTCAGGTACATGAAGAGGGTAAATAGGGGAGGAACAGTCAGGGTGCTTCGAAGGAAGGAGGAGGGGGCCACTAGAGGGCATGGGTGGAAGCTTGAGGGGAAGATTCAGGGGAGAAAGGAGGTGCTACTTCACTGAGAGGGTGGTGGAGCCATGGAATGTGCTGCCCTAGGGGGCTGGTGGAGGCAGAGATGGTGGAGGGGTTCAAGAGGGGTGGGACAGGTACAGGGGAAGGGTTCTGGAAGCAAAATCCAATGCAGCAAGAATATCCGGAACTGGGAAGGGAGAAGCCAGAGAAGGTGAGGGGGGCAGCAAGGTCAGCACCCAGGGTGGGGGCTGACCAAACGAGCAGACACAAAATACCATTAGGCCTATTCTGCCGGCATTTTAGTATGTTAGTATGTTAGTACTATGCTGCCTGTGTGTGCATGGGATCTGGAGAGCACTATTTTTCCTCTGGCTCAGGTTCCCTCCCTGCAAGGCATCAAAAGAGGCAGGACTTTGTCTAGGGGCATGACCAGGACACCTGGATGGACATGTTAGGGGAGGAGGGCATGCAGGTGCCATCCACTAGAGGCAGACAGGTGTTCCCAGGGGGAAGGGAACTTGCATCCAGTGATAGGGAGGTGATACCTCATCATTTCTACCTTTCCTAGGTTGCAAGATCAGCCTCAGAGAGAACAGGAAGGGTTTTGTCAAAGAAGATACCTTAAGGCAACAGCAGAAAGTAGATATTGTGACTTCTGGAACATTTTAGTAATACTGTTTTTGCTTTTAAACTTCAGCTGGCATAACATCATGAAGGATTCTTCCTGTACTGTACCTGCCTGCATCATAACGGGATATAAAAATAAGTCTGATGTTCACTGTAACCAGTTTATTGTTCCCCTTTCAATAATACTGTACTAAATAATCACCTAACTTTGTCATTTTTGAATTTCTGTATTATCTGAACTTCTTATCCTAAAATAGTGTCTTTAAAATACAGACAAAATGCTTTATTCAAATTATAAAAAGAGAAAGAACCAATCGGCTCTGCATTTTAAATGCAGTTGGCCAAAATTGTAACTATGAAAAGAAAAAAAAAATCTTTTTCACTTCAATTAGGCATTCAGTGTCAAAATGAATATTTTTAGCATCTTATATGTTGTAGTATGGTCAACTACTGACAACAAGGTGTAGCACAGGACAGTTGGATGTGTATAATTAGCGCTGTGCTTCATGCTACATGAAATGAGGGGGTATAAAAAATTCAGAAATAAATGAAAAATCTAACAAGGGTGTTGGTTTTCTCAAATAACAGTAAAAGCACAGTTACTAACACAAGCAGTGTCATTTATTTGCAGGGGACGTTGCAAATGCCAACATGAAAAGAAAAAGAAAAAATATATATATATATCACTTCAATTAGGGACTATAGGGAGAGAACAACTGACACATTGGTTTGACTAGAAAGGCATTATTACTTAAAAGATAATTTTTTACAGAAATCAAAAAACTGACGCAGTACAGATACTGTATATTTGTGAAACCATCAATCCCTGTTTGTAATGATATATCTGTTCCCTGTACCAAAATACATACATATTCATATACGTATACATACACACACACATATATATATATATATATATATATATATATATATATAACGAAATACAGGACACCAGTTGCAGTGAAAAAAAAAAACAATTTTTGGCATGTTGCCATCTTGCAAACCAGGAGTATGAAAAGAAAAAACAAATTAAATTTTTTTCACTTTAGTTAGGCATCTAATTTCAACATGGATATTTTTTAGCATCTTGTGATATAATGTAGTATGGTCAACTACTGACAACAAGGTGTAGCACAGGACAGTCGGGTGTGTAAAATTAGCATTCTACATCATGCCGCATGAAGGGGGGTTAAGAAAATTCAGAAATAAATGAAAAAATCTAATAAGGGTGATGGTTTTCTTAAAAAACAATAAAAGCAAAGTTGCTGACACAGGCAGAATCATTTATTTGCAGGGGCTGTTGCAAATGTCATCATGAAATGAAAAAAGAAATATATACCTGTATCACTTCCGTTAGGGAATATAGGGAGAGAACAACTGAGATATTGGTTTGACTAAAAATGAATTATTACTTAAAAGATAATTTTTTGCAGAAATCAAAAAAACTGATGCAGTACAGACAATCCCTGTTAGTAATGATATAGTTCCTGTACTGATATATATATATATATATATATATATATATATATATATATATATATATATATATATATATATCTGTGTGTGTGTGTGTGTGTGTATATATATATATATACACACACACAATACTACTGTTACTGTGCTTACTTAATCCAACAGAAATACAGGACACCAGTTGCAGTAAAAAAAAAAAAAATTGGCATACTGCCATCTTGCAAACTTGCAAACTATATTTTGTTCCAAAAAGAATTTCAGATTATAAAATGCATGCAGACGTTTCAGTTTGGAAGAAGGAAAGTCCCAAGTAAGGCAAAAAAGCAGATTCCATCCTTAGTGTGAATATTTTCCGTGTTGGCAGGCTACCCGTGTAAAATTAACTATTTATTGCATGCATCATGTATTCTGACATTCCTGAGTTACAAAACAGAAAAATAAATAACAAAAAAAAATCTAACAAGGATGATGTTTTCCCCGAGTAAAATTAATCAGCAGTGTTTGGCACACAAACATTATCATATATTTGCAGGGGCCATGGCAAATGTCAGTATGAAAACAAATAGAAAAATACATAAACTTTTTCATGTAAAATAAACAATGTACTGCATATTACATGCATTAGGAATGTTCCAGGTTACAAATACAGAAATAAATAAATGAAAAATAAATTTAACAAGGAAGATTTTTTCCAAGTAACATTAAGAAGCAGAGTTCCCAATACAAAGAGTATCATGTATGTGCAAGGGCCATGGCAAATGCCAGTATAAAAGAAAAAGAAATATAATGACACTGTTTCATGTAAAAGCAGCAATGTGCTGCATGCCAAATGCATTAGGACATTTCTGGGTTACAAAACACAGAAATAAACTGCAAAAAAAAAAAAAACCAAGAATGATGTTTTTTCCATTATTACTAAAAAAAGGAAAATTATGTTTTGGATAACAAATACTGATGCAGTACAGACCTATTTGCAAAACCAGTGAATCCTGTTAGTAATGATAAATCCAATTCAACACCATGATTCCAATTTTGACTGGAACCCTACAGAAATAGTATCGTGTATTTGCAGGGGCCATGGCAAATGATAGTATAAAAGAAAAATAATTAGAATAGTGCACGTAAAATAATCAGCAATGTGCTGCATGCCACATGTAGTCGGAAATGTCCGGGTTACAAAATGCAGAAATAAATTTGAAAAAAATTAAAAAGGATGATGGTTTTTCTATTATTACTAAAAAGGAAAATTGTATTTTGGATAACAAATACTGATGGAACCCTTTTAGCATGTTGCCATATTCATTGGTATGGGCAGTGTAGCTTAGTGATGTAAGGCTGTGAACTGCAAACCTGGAGATCTGGGTTTAAATTCCACAGCCCTCACTTGCATACTGTGTGACCCTGAGCAAGTCACTTAACATTTGTTTGCTTCATACGGTGAGCATGTGTGTGTGTGTGTGTGTGTGTGTGTGTGTGTGTGTGTGTGTGTGTAGGGGTTGGAGCATGACTTGCAAACACTAAAGTAACAGATGTTGAGTTAAATAATGTAGTAATATATGTCATATACCAGCAGGGAGAAAAAAGTCTGCAGGTAAAAGGAAAAGAAAGGGGAAACTGTTTAACCAGGAAAGGCACAGTAAACTGAAGTTTTTTCCAGGTGCAACCTGGGAGCACAAAGAAGTTGAGTGACTTGCTAAGGGTCACACGGCATGCAAGTGGGGGCTGTGAGATTCAAACCCAGATCTCCAGGTTTGCAACTCAGAGTTTTAAACCACTGTGCTATACTGTCTTCTTGTGGCATGACATAAAGAGGCTCCCCTTACAGCACAGTTCCCCACACAAACAGTATCATGTATTTGCATGGCAAATGCCTGTATTAAAAGATAAAGAAAATGAACTAAACTGTCCTCAATCTGCAATTCCCAGGTTATGAAATACAAAAATAAATTTAAAAAGATTTAACAAGGATTATGTTTTCCCAAGTAACATTAAACAGCAGAGTTCCCAATAGAAACAGTAGCATGTATTTGTAAGGGCCATGGCAAATGCCAGTATGAAAATAAAAATAATTGAACTGTTTCATGTGAAATAAAAATGTACAGCATGCCACATGCAGTAGAAAATTTTTGGATTACAAAATATCGAAATAATTAAAAAAATAGTCTAACAAGGATGATGGTTTTGTCAAGTAACATTAAACAGCACAGTTCCCCACACAAACAGTATCATGTATTTACAAGGGCCATTGCAAATGCCAGTACTGAAAGAGAAAGAAAAAGTATTAAACTTTTCTCAATTTAGTTAGAGTACATGGGGGAAAACAACTGAAATATTCTGAGTAGAAAGGCATTATTACTAAAAAGGAAAATTGTGTTTTGGATAACAAATAATGATGCAGCACATAACTATTTCTAAAACTAATGAGCTTTGTTAGTAATGATAAATCCAATTCAACAGCATAATCCTAATTTCAAAAGAAGCTCTTTTAGTATATATGGAAAGAACTGAGATATTGGTTGGACTAGAAAGGCATTATTACTAAAAAGTATTTTTCTTTTCAGATAACAAAAATGAATGCAGTACAGATGTAGTTGCAATATCATGGATCCCTGTTAGTAATGATATTTAGTTCCCTCTAACAAGAAAGATATATAAAAAAAGGCAATACTACTGTCACTGTGCTGACTGTATCCGGAAAAAAATACAGGACACCAGTTGTTGAAAGAAAAACATTTCAGCATGTTGCCATCTTGCAAACATTAAAACTATATTTTGTTGCAAAAAAAGGATTTCAGATTACAAAATGCATGCATATGTTTCAGATGGCTCTAAATTGCAGAAAAATCCCGAGTAAGGCAGAAAACCAAATGCCATCCTCAGTGTGAATATTTCCAGTGTTAGCAGGCTACATGTGTAAAATCAACAATTTATGGCATGTGACATGTATTCTAAAATTCCTGGGTTACAAAACAGAGAAATAAATAAAACAGAAATCTAACACGGGTGATGTTTTCCCAAGTAACATTAAACAGCAGAGTTCTGCACAGAAACAGTATCATGGAGCATGAAAAGTTTCATTAGTAAAGATTATTGGGGGTGAATGTTGTAACTGTGGGTGAAAGAAAGAAATGCACAGAAAGAAATTATCAGTAACTTGGCAGTGCCCCTATATGCCTTTTAAGGAGTACTTAGATACTAAGGAGGCAGTATAACTTAGTGGTTTAATGCTCCAAGCTGTAAACCTAAAGATCTGGGGTTAAATTCTGTAGTCCTCACTTGCATACCGTGTGAACCTAAGCAAGTTACTTAATTTTTTTTTGCTTCATGCAGCATGAAGTGTGTGTGTTTGTGTGTGTGTGTGTGTGTGTGTGTGTGTGTGTGTGTGTGTGCATGTAAAGGTTGCGAATGACTCACAAACATTAAATTAACAGATGTTTAGTTAATTAAATAATGAGTAATATTTGTCTTACATTAACAGTAGTACAAACACTGTGCAGAAAACAATGGCAGGCCAAGGGGGGGGGATATTGGAAAGGTGAAGCACCAATATGTAGAACAATGTTAAAGAGCAACAGAATGCCAAGGTAAAAGTGATATTACAATTGTTAAGGAATTAAAAGTATGATAGACTAGACCTGCCTCAGCCAGTATTCCTTCCTCCCTCTCCATTCCAGTTTGCATGACCTATATCTGCCTTTGTAGTTTAGAAAGAAATAGTAGTAAAGTAAATTCTCAGTTTGGCTATATTGGGACTGAACTTGCTGAATTGGGATAATCTGTTGTAGATGCAGAAGATGTGGTTTCCTTTAAAAAAAAAAAGATATTAAGAAAGCAGTGGTAGAGTTTGGTAAAAAGAAAAGAAATGAAAAGGTAAAGCATTGCCCTGTTCAACTGGACACATGAGCAATGGAAAGCTAGGCTAACACTGATTTTAAAAAAATGGGCAGGATTTTTAAGCATGAAAGATCATATGTTGCAGGATAAAGTAGAAGGTTAAAAAATTGAAAAATAATGGTCCAACCTGTGGAAGTTGTCACAACTGGCAGCAGTGATTTAAGAGGCTGTAGTAAAATAATAGTTTGTATGATTATATGTTGTAAGTGCTGCATATTGTCTGGCACAATTCAAAACTGACCTCAAACAGCACCTAATAACACTGTCTAAGTGCACCTGCCCCTGAGTCCAGTCACACCTGCTCTCTCTCTGCCCCCCAGCAAGCACTAGGTATTCCTCAGGTACCCCCTCCCTCTGTCTCATCTCATTATTTGCTCCAGCAATTAGTTTGCGTTATGCTCCTTCAGCACCTGCCACCCCTCCCCCTCCTCCAGCTTACGGTCCCGTGAGTTTCCGTAACAGTCACTACTAATGCAGGCTGCCTGACCATGCCCCCTCACACCCCACCATTTTACTCTGGCATGTCCTCTCCACTCAGCGTCTCCTCACCACACCATTTCTCCCTGTACCTTAGTGCCCTTCTTCCCCACCTTTCACCTCCACTGCAGTACATACCTCTGTCTCGTACATCCTTTCTTAACCCCACTGCCAGCTATCCCTGTCCCTCTGAACTACTGACAAGGCACTTTGTGGCTGCTTATTCTCCCCCACCCTCATAAAGTGTTTTTCTTGTTTTGAGTTATTCTGTAAGTTCTGAATCCAAGCTGTATTGTTCATTGTAATGTACCTTTGCTTTCTCCTATTGTACTTTGTTTTGCAATCTATGATGTGGACCCTTTGCAAAAGAGCTTGTACTCAAAGGTCTTTTCTGAATCACTAAATAAATAAATAAATGCCTTTCCAGAACTCTGCACATAAAGTTCTTAACACCAACATTTTATGAGCAAAGTGCAATGTTAACAAGCTGAGAGAGGTATTTGTGAAAGTACAGTACCTCTGAGCTGGAACAAATGGTAAAATTCTTACCATGCTTGCATTTTCAGAGGTTGTTTGTAGTGCTTTTCTGCTATTTGTGACAGGCTGTCGCTTATCTTTATGTTTGAAAATAGTAAAATGTTCCTGTTACTCTGTGCATCCAAGGTACAAATGCAGTGGCTGCTGGATTTTGTTCTGTGTGTCTCTGTCTCAAGACAATCACTTTGTTTCCTGTCAGTTATTAGAAATTAACATAATGTCTCCTCCCTTTGTTCCATGCCAGCTGCAAGGTTCACTTGGATATTTTATGCAAAATAAAGTTAAAGTAGTCGAACTGTATGCAGTGCATGGAGTTATGTTTGCAGCTTAGGTGTGGGAATATGGGAATGAAAAAAGCGGAATAGGAAAAAAATCAAGTTAGGACATAATTCATTTTTTGTGCAGTCCTTAGTGAAGAAGCTGAAAGCAAAACAGGTAATTCAAACACATACAAATTTGTTAGGGTAAACCAGAGCCCCCTCTACCTTGTGGGAGATTAGAAATGAATACAGTACGAAACAGAAATTATTTCTATAGAGCAGGTCGTCTTGTTTTTGCATCATTTCCATGTCAAGTCAGTGGCTTTCTGGGGGGGGGGGACAAAGAGGGCCCTAAAGTGTGTATTCACAGGGATGATTGGCTATGAGGAATCACCAGTCAGAACAGTATGTGTCATCAAATGCCTCTAAGGGTAGTAAAGGATGTGGTAGTAGAAAATTGAAAAGGGTTTTTGTTACATTTCCCTGCCAGTTTGCTTACCTTGCCAGCCCGGTGGCACTGAGGGTTGAGGCGCTGGATGCCACACCTTGCGCCATGACGGCGACCTGGGTTCGGGAGCGAGCTCGGGTGCTGGGGGTTGGCAGGGGCAGGATTGGATTGAGTGCCCACTGGGCTACTCTCCTATCCCAAGGGGAGGGCTCTGGGGTGTCCAGTACACCAGCAGCCCCTGGTGGAGACCGTGGGTGCTGCTGAGCACTGGACAGCACGTAAGTTGGTGTGGCCCGATGTTGGCAGCTTTGCCGTGTGCCAATCAGGACATGCACCACGCAAGGGGAGGGGGGGAGGAGCATACACACACTAAGGGGAAAAAGCCCTTCCCACTGGATCGACAACAGCTCCTCCAGTGCCATCGCCACCATACGCCCAACACTGGTTCTCCACCACTGCCCCTTTGATCTCCCTGGGGCAGTAGCCCTCTGAGTCCCCAGGGAGTTGTAATATCCTTGAAGATGGCAGGGAACACAGCGGGCGGTAGAGCAACAATGGTGAGCAAGGTAGCCCAAGAGAGTTCCGGTCGGGAGGAGAAGAAACAGAGTTGAAAAAAAAAATTTGCTTACCTTGCCCTTTCAGTTTGTAGGACCCTCATCAGCCTTCTTATTGTACAATGAAAGATACTGTAGCATTTTATAACATCAACATTGGATTAACAGCTGAGAAGAGTTTGGAAGTGTTTAAAATTATATGTGTTACTCTTCTGTAAAAGGAGGAAAAATAGGGAAATAATGCACCAATGTGTTGAAACTGTCATCATAGAGCAGCAGTAACATGCCAGGTTGTAAGAATGTAAATGTAATGGAGAGTAAATGTTTGAAGTGAGTTATGAAATTGTGTGCAAAACTCTGTACATAAGGATATTAATACTAAAGTCTTATAATCCAAGCAGAATGTTAATAAATTGGCATTCACTAAAAATACCACAAACAGCTTAATCTGGTTCAAGGTCAGTTGGCATTCATCTGTATCCCCCTTTCCCAGGTCATGCCTGAAAATAGGCAGAATTTGTCTAGTGCACTTACCCGGTCAACAAAAACTAACTAAATAAATAAAATCAGTGTTGTGGACATAGTGCACATCCACCCTCACTGGCCTAAATCACACCTCTGGCTTCTGTGCTTTTCCAGTATTTGTAACAGTCACATCTACCTATTTATTTTTAAGCACTGTCAAAGCGACTATTGTTGTTTTTGGGATTAGAGCCGCAACAAGCAGTGGTGTGGCTCTCTTTCGATCTGTCTGCCTTTATCCACTCAATCTGTTCAATATCAATTTTGAAACATCTGCATAATTTAACCTTGGTCTGGTATGTCACACTTGTAATGATCTGATATATTTTTTGATTAAAGTACAGATAGAGTAGTCATATCACCATGCAATATATGGCATGATGGTTGTAGGCAAATTGTGGTGATGTGGGATTAAAGTACTAGGGAGGCAGTGTAGTGCAGTGGTTTAAGGATCTGAGCCACAAATCTGGAGTCTGGGGTTTGAATCCCACAGCTCTCACTTACATACCATGTGACCCTGAGCAAGTCACTTAACTTACCTGTGCATTTTAGGTCATACCTGTAAACAAGCTGCAGTTTAGTGTGACACTCATGGTTAAACAATTTAAAAAAGAAAAACAGGCAAATTGTTATGATCCCATTCCTGAACCCCCCCACCCCACTTTCTAGAAACAGTTACATGTCATATTAGTTGTGTTCTGTGAGGGGGGAAAAGCTGTCATATAACAGTAACGGTAGGGGTAGGCAGAAATAGCAGCATAATATGAATGAAATATAGCAAAATGCAGGGTTTTTGTTAGCAGCAGATAGGTGAGTCATTATGATGTGCAGAAGTTTTCATTGAGAAGTGCAATAAAGCATGTAAAACAAGCAACTCAAACTGAATATTCAGTAATCTTTCTTATAGCCATCTAATCTGCAGTGAAATGTGCTGAAAACTGATACAGTGTTACTGAGTATTAAAGGTGGAAATGAGAAAGGAAAAGTGTGGCTTACTGGGATTCAAACCTCAGATCTCTGGTATGCCGTTCCAGCGCTCTAACCATTAAGCTACAGGCTCACTGGTCAAAGCGTCTGAGGAATTTCCTTACAGCCACACACACTTCTTTCTCTAGTGTTGTGCAATTATGCAACTAGGAACCACTGTTAGAAATACCACTTTCTCTCAGTGCAGTTTAACCCCTGCAAGGTATACATATTTTTAAATCAAGGATGGAAATGAGAAAGGAAAAGTGTGGCCTACTGGGATTCGAACCTCAGATCTCTGGTATGCCATTCCAGTGCTCTAACCATTAAGCTACAGGCTCACTGGTCAAAGTGTCTGAGGAATTTCCTTACAGCCACACACACTCCTTTCTCTAGTGTTGCGCAATTATGCAACTAGGAACCAATGTTAGAAATACCACTTTCTCTCAGTGCAGTTTAACCCCTGCAAGGTATACATATTTTTAAATCAAGGATGGAAAGACACTTTGACTCAGACACTTTGACCAGTGAACCTGTAGCTTAATGGTTAGAGCACTGAAACGGCATACCAGAGATCTGAGGTTCGAATCCCAGTAGGCCACACTTTTCCTTTCTCATTTCCATCCTCGATTTAAAAATACGTATACCTTGCAGGGGTTAAACTGCACTGAGAGAAAGAGGTATTTCTAACATTGGTTCCTAGTTGCATAATTGCGCAACACTAGAGAAAGGAGTGTGTGTGGCTGTAAGGAAATTCCTCAGACGCTTTGACCAATGAGCCTGTAGCTTAATGGTTAGAGTGCTGGAACGGCATACCAGAGATCTGAGGTTCAACTCAGTAGGCCACACTTTTCCTTTCTCATTTCCATCCTTGATTTAAAATATGTATACTTGCGAGGGTTAAACTGCACTGAGAGAAAGTGGTATTTCTAACATTGGTTCCTAGTTGCATAATTAGTTGCACACTAGAGAAAGGAGTGTGTGGCTGTAAGGAAATTCCTCAGACGCTTTGATCAGTGAGCCTGTAGCTTAATGGTTAGAGTGCCGGAACGGCATACCAGAGATCTGAGGTTCGAATCCCAGTAGGCCACACTTTTCCTTTCTCATTTCTATCCTTGATTTAAAAATATGTATACCTTGCAGGGGTTAAACTGCATTGAGAGAAAGTGGTATTTCTAACATGAGTATTAAAGGGCCACTGTCAGCTTTGCCCCTCGGTTTTCTTTCATTTTTTCATAGTGGGTCTCTAGGCACATATGTGTACAAAGCATTCTGTAGAATGCCCCTGCATAAAAGAAAAAGAAATCTGTTTATCTGTTTTTTTGTTATTTTTCATGTTTGCATTGTTGTCGGTCCCCCTGCCCACTGGAAACAGATCCGAGCTGAGAATACACCAAGAACATGTGTCCACCGGGAGAGCAGTGCTGAAGTGCCCATTTTTAACATCCTTATGGCAACAAACATGTAATCCTGCGCAGCAAGTTATAATTAAGTGCTCCTAGCATTTGTAAAGAAAAAACGAGCACTCGTTGAACTGTGAAATACTATTTAACTCTGGTGCCGAAACCCCGCTATGCACAGTAGCAGCTGGAGGAAAGATTCCTTGCATGTGTGGGAATGTGCTGCTATTGCACATGCAGATTGCGGCACCAGAGTTGCACAGTATTTCACAGTTCACCGAGTGCTCATTTTTTCTTTACAAATGCCAGGAGCGCTTTATTATGACTTGCTGTGCTGGATTATATGTTTTTTGGGATATGGATGTTAAAATGTGCACTTCAGCACTGCACTTCCGGTTGACATGTGTTCTTGGTGTGTTCTCGGCTGGGATCTGCTACTGGTGAGCAGGGAATTTTAAGTTAAATGGATTTCTTTTTCATTACTGAAGGGACATTCTACAGAGTCCTTTGAGCATGTATGTGCCTAGAGACCCACTAATAAAAAATGAGAGGAAACCAAGGGGCAAAGCTGACAGTGCCACTTTAATATGTGTCTTATTGTTACAAATATGCAAAATACAGAATGGAAGCAATGTTTCAGGCTCTGTTTATGTACAGTAATGCTGTAGAACACTGCAGGGATAAAACTTGCAATGTTGCAAAATAAGCTGTGTCCTAGTAATGGATGGAGACATTAATTTTCTAATATCTGTGAGAGATATAACCAGAAAATGTAACAGAAGCAGTGCACTGTCTATATGTCTGTATTAGGTTCTGTCCTCATATTTGTAATAGTTTTTTGAAATTTAAGTTTATTAGTTTAAGATAATACAACCAAAAAACCATAATGATTAAGGTAACAAACCGGTAAACCCAAATCAACCCGCCTCCCCCACCCCCTTCCCTTTAATCAATATAATAAACATTAAGGCACATCCAAGATTAAGACAACATAAAACATCTATCTATCAATCTATGTGCCAAAAGATAAACCCCCACCCCCTCCCCCTCCCCAAGGTGCACCCGCTAAAACTATAAGCTAACAATTCTTAACATCTGGATATCACTCCTATTAAACAGCCCATCTACTATTCAGACTCACCATCCAAGTTATACTAAGGAAAACATGACTTAATATCACCATAAGTCGGTATACTGAGATAACAGCTATTACACTTATAATGTGAGGGTCAGGGGCTAGGGTCACCATACTTATCCTAAGGTAAGCAAAGAGACTGAAGCTTACCCCATCTTCTATAAAATGAGTCCATACAGTTCTTATAACTGGCAATCAAATTTTCAGACTGAAGATATGACACCAACTCCTTTAGCCAGTCCGCATAAGATAGGACCAATTGATCCTTCAGTGCCGTAAACCAACTTTTTGACTGCCATAGATATCAGAGCCATATGGTACCTACGCTCTACACTGTCTATTGGAAAAAATCACCCAGTACACAAATTCCTGGGAGAAAAATCTGCTCAGACCCAGAAGGGGATCTAGGGTCTCCGGATCAAAGTCCACAAAGGGCAACCTTGATACATTCCCAAAAATATGAATTAAAGTGCCCTCATCTTGAGAGCACCTGAAACACACTGGGACAGGAATCAGCTTATGTTGAAAAAGCTTGACCGGAGTAAAGTATAGGTTATTAGCAATATTGTATTGAACTAAACGAAACCTGTCCTCGTGTGATACCTGTGTAGAGTTAGCCAAAAGGATCTCCACAGTGGTACTTCCTCGGGAAGAAGATGCATCCAGACGGAGGACCACCACCTCCTCCCAGCATTAAAAGTCAGGAGGTAGGAGTATATCTACGAAATGGAGTGGGGTTGGGACGCCAACAGAATAATATTGGAGAAAAGGTGAACTGCAGATTGTTTAAACACCGCTCCAAACTTACTGTTCAGCAAATGCGGAGCTGAAACACCTTGAAAATCTCTCGACTTGGGATATCAAATCTGGTTAAAATATCACTTGATGTGAGAAGCGAAGCCTGGTTGTACAGATGCTCAACCTAGAATCTTTAAGTTGTAGGAGCGGAGTTGTTTCCCCAACCAAGAACCCCTAGGAATAATATTTGGGTTAAGAGAAATCAGCTGCCTAAGTCCGTATGGTTAGAGATCGGAAAGACCTAAGGCATTGGGCCCAGACTTTAAGAGAAGTTGCCACCGTATCGTCCCAAGATCAATCGTGAGAGGGTTTTCGGGTAAGATAAGGGAGAGTAAATATATCAAATTTAAGCTCAGAGAGGAAAGCCGATTCTACCTGAAGCCAAATTGGGAAGGCTTCCATGGTCCACAGAGAACCACCTACCCAACTTGGATAGGTGAACCGCCCAGTAATATAACTGAAAGTTCGAAGTCTTAAGCCTCCTTTATCTTTGGGAGGGCGTGACAGAGGCGTATGAACATCGCACCTTTCCTCTCTCCAAATGAAAGTGGAAAAACAACTATGAAGCTGCAGAAAAGGAAAGAGGAAGCCAAAGGTTGGTAAGGTTCAGTGGGTAAAAAATCCGGGGAAGAATGTTCATCTTGATAATGTTAATTCTACCCCACAAAGAAATAGGAAGGGATGCCCAACATTGCAAATCTTGAGTAATCGAGTCTCTAATCTTAATTAAATTCAATTTTTTGAGCAGTAGCAGATCCGTAGAGAAGTGGATCCCTAAATATTTAATTGATTTGGAAGCCCATCTCATACCAAAAGAAGAAACATCTCTTAAAGATATAATGATTTAAGGAAAGATCTCACATTGAAATATTTAATTTATAACGGAGGGAACTAAACTGTTTGATAATGTCGAGGGCTCGTCTAATGATGCTACGGGTCTGACAGATGTAGAAGAACATCATCTGCCGTGAGGAGAACTAACTCCGATTATGCAATCCGACCTCTCCGAGGAGGACTTAAGACTAATCAATAGGGCTCTAAGTATAAATTAAATAATAAAGGAGAGAGGGCAGCCCTGCCTAGTGCCGGCAAAAGACTGAAAGAGGGGATAATACCCCATTGCAAAAATTTTGCAGAGGGGCATCTATAGAATACCCAATCAGGTTCAAAAAGGAGGTCGGAAGCCCATTTCTTCCATGACGGTCCACAAAAGGTCCAATCAACCCGATCAAATGCTTTCTCAGCATCTAAAGAAACAAAACTAATGGTCTAAACCGATCGGGCATGTTATGTAGATATGCTATAAAGTCCTCAGATGGTCAGCTGCTGATCTTCCGGAGACAAATCCTGCCTGTTCAGGGCTCAAAAGCTTCATCCAGACCTTTTTAATCTTCTCAGCAAGTATTTTGGCTAATATCTTAACATCGTAGTTCTGAAGAGAAATGGACGGTTAGTTAGCTGGGTCAGAAGGGTCCTTATCCACTTTAGGAATTAAAACCATAGTGGCCTCAAACAAAGTCGGATCAAGATCCACTGCAACCGGAAGGTAATTATATAATTTAAGCAAATGGGAACTAAATCTTTGGCAAAAACCTTGTAGAAGTTCGCTGGGAATCCATCTGGGCCGGTGCTTTGTCCGGAGCCAGAGAGCAATAATGCTCGAGACCTCTTCAGCTGAAATAGGAGCCAATAAGCTGCATTGTTGGGCTCCGTATACTGGACACCAATACCTCTAACATAATTGCTGACCTCTAGCCTCATATGAGATGTCGGGAGAGGACTGTAGAGATTGGAATAGTATTCCCTAAAGATCTGAGCAATCTCTCTGGGCGAGGAAACAATACTTCCAGATGAGGAAACCAGGGAGGGAATAAGCCTTGAACCTTCTATCCTACGTAAGCAAGGGCCAATAATTTACCGGACTTCTCACCAAGATCAATGTATTTAGCCTGTGTCCTAACCAGACAATATTCTATCTTTTCTTTCAGAAGGTTCGAGTATTCAGTCTTAACTGAAAGGAGCTCTTTAAGGTCCGAAACCGAAGAAGTCGAGGAGTACCTACCTTCTAACTCCCTAATCCTACCCACCAACTCTAATGACTTAGTCAGCCGGGTTTTTTCCTAAGAGAGGCCATCTTGATAAGGTCACCTCTAAGGTAACACTTCAAAGCTCCCCATATCATGTCCACTCTAGAGGTGGAGTCCATGTTCTCAACCAAAGAGTGAAATTTTAGCTCTCATCTCGAAACACAATGCCGGTCCTTTAATAATTGTGTATTTAATCTCCACATGGAGTCTCGAGAATAATCAGGACTTGAAGAAAGGTGTAACAAACCAGCGCATGGTCCGACACTATAATCGGCTCTATACCAGATAAAGACACACTCGGGAGAAGGATAAACTAACTAATATCATATCCAATCTTGATTTGTGTATGTGATTGGGATTGGAAAGAAAAGGCCCGACAAGGACGGATTGGCAATCGCCATGGATCGCCTAAACCTAACATTGAAACCATTTCAGAGAGCCTTTCTGGGCTGAGGGCGACGCCTGTCCAGGGGCTTCTATCCAATGACGAGGAAAAGGCACATTCCAGTCCCCCTAACACATATTGAGTTGGCAAAACCAGCCAGTCTCTCTGTCAATTTCATGAAAATTCAGGATTACCTGCCACCGTCCGTATACGAACCTAGAGCTACACTCACTCCGTTCAAGCTCCCTTTAACTAGAATGAATCTCCCTCTGGGTCTGAGCATACCAAATCCATGGTAAACAAGACATGTCGTTTGATGAGAATCACACCCTTTACTAAAATGTGAATTCCCAGCCAGGTAAACTTGGGAGAACCAGACCGAGAAAGCAGATTAGCTTCATCTCTGCCTAAATGTGTTTCTTGCAAGAACAAAATGTCCGTGCGGAGAGAGCAATGATTAAAACCTGCAGGCGCTTGACCCGGTCCCTGAGCCCTCTCACATTCCAGGATGCTATTTTGACGATACTCATGGCCATTTTAACTTTATCTCACAGCAAATGGATATCCAGAGAAAATAGCCCAAACATACCATAGCAGGGTGCACCTCCCTTATAAAAAGTTCGAAACCCCATTGCACGAAACCCTCCCTCCCTTCCCCTATACAAGCATACCCCAAATCCGGACGAATATTAAATGCAACATCAACATGTAACCCCCCTCCCCCCATACCCCCCCAACCCCAGATTCTAAAATGATTTAACAGGCTAACCATCCTAAAAAAGGCCCCCCCCAAACAGGACTGTTGTACTCAATGCTATATTTAACCACATAGACCTTCCTCCCTCCAAAACACCCCAAAAAACAAACCCCACAAAAACTATGTACAAATGGGGGTTCGCACAGCCATAGACCAAAAAACAATCTGATACTCCAAATTACGAACCCACCAACCCCAAATGCGAATCTCCAACCCCCCGGAGCCAAAAGGTGAAAGCAAGATGTTGTCAAAAATCCAAACTCCCTCAGCCTGGATACCACCCTCATAATTATCAACCAACCCCTACTATCAGTTGGCCCAGGGCAGAGATTAGCTACCCCCCCCACACACGGCTCGTGATCCCACATCCAGCATGCAGATTCACCAAGCCTCCCCCCCACAGCCGCCCCGCCTCCGCCCCCACATACCATTATTACAAGGGTTGAGAACCTCAGAAAGGGGGTAGGGGAGGAAACTGATAAAAATACCTAAACCTCCCAAGCCCCAATATCAGCCATTCTCTAGGTGGCCTTCCCCAGACAGCCCACAACAGACCTTCCCCACCTCAATAATCTAATAGGTCACCTACCCAGACCATCTCCAGATGAGGAAACAGGAAAAAAAGCCAGCACCCACCATTCCAGCAAGGACAGCAAGGTGGTTCCTCGGAGATTCGTGATTGCGGTTGCCGTTTCCCAGGGGGCCCATATTAGCGCTGTACCATTACTGGTCCGCCTCCCAAAAAATTCCCTCCCAGAAACCACTCCCGAAAAAAACGCTCCGCCCCAGCATATACACCCAACACGGGCCGACCACGCTGAACCGCCCAGACCTAGCGACCCATCTTGCCCACCTACCCGTGACTATCCGAGTGGAAGAGCCCGCAGAGAGGGTCTAAAACAGCCAGACCAGACCAGAGGAAAGACCACCACAGGCACAGCACAAAGGTAGGTGACGAGAGGGATGGGAGAGGGTGACACAGAAGGTCAGGGGGATGTCACTGACCAACAAAATCAAAGACAAAACATATTAAACACAAAGGGAACATTAAGAACAGGCATTACAGTCTCCGAAAGTCTTTTGGGTCGATTTCAGCCGGATCCTTAAACAGGTCAGGCAGTCTAAGTAAGCTCTTGGCGGGCCGCTCAGGGTGTTGGAAACTCGTGGGCTGAGCCTCCTACAGTCACTTTAGGGTTGCGGATAAATCATTCTGAAAGGTAACGCTGCTGCGATGAGCTTCTGGACTATTTGTGGTATGCTGCCCTCTTCTCCCGTATTTCTTGGGAAGGTCCTGGGCAATCCAATCCTCGAGGTACCCCACAGAACTTCCTTGAGCTCGGCCTTCATGACACACATGTTGCCTTCCAGGTAACTTAAAATTTGATAATAATTGGGTGAGGGGCCCAGCTGGTGGTCGAGGACGAGCGAACGATGAGCCCTTTCAAGATGCAGTATAAGGCATTTATGGGAGACGGGCCCACTATCTTCACAAAAACTTTGCAAGAAGGCCATAAGGTCTGGGCCTTCTCCATCTCTGGAAGACCTATTATAAGCAAAATTATTTCACAGTTTGCACTTCTAGGTCCTCAGTCTTGAGTTGGAGTTCTTCACTTGTTGCTTTAAATCAGCTATTCCATTTCAGCCCTGGATCTCAGTTTTCAACAAGAAGCCACCTTAACCTCCACATCAGAGACCTTTTACCAACATCCGAGAGGTCGCCCGTAAAGATTTAAGCTCCCTGTAAGATCAACAAGCAGCTCTTTCAGAGGTGCAAGTTCCGGAGGAATTTATCCTCGATAGCAGCGTAGGCTGAGGTGTTTTATCACTTCCACGATCCGGCCTAGCTGGGGCCTGGTTTCTCTGTTTCTTTGCGGCCTTCTCAGGGAAGCTGGAGGAGTGTGCTGGAGAGGGCCTGCCTTGAATCTTACCTCCATCATCTCGGTTAAGGCTTAAAAGTCCAATACTAGAATTCTTATCAGTAGCAGAGAGTTACAGCACTTACTTTTTAGCTTTATTTCTAAAGAAAACGCATCCAAATGCACTTAAAATTGCAGATTAGGCGGCCACAGGGGGGAGCTCAGGATTTCAGCTGCTGCTCAGATGGATGCCATCACGTGACCCCCCCTCATATTTGTAATAGTGTTAATTGTTTTATACTATTGTTGGTGTGCACTTTCCATGTTTAAATTTGGTAGCGTGAACCTATTCCACTTTTAGCAGCAAACAACACATTTCTTATGTGTTTGTCTAGTTGTTGTTACAGTCTCTGCAACATTATTATTTAGTGCACAATAAATACAAGCCAACATGTTCAGGTGAAATGTAACAAAACATAATAGTTAGACACAGTGCAGGATGTATTGCACATTAATTCTGTATTGTTTTTCCCCATTATGGTGTAGTGGTATAAACTGCACGAAAACAGGATCTTTGCTTCTGAAGAGTTAATGTTGTTCTGTTGGTTTCTCCCCTGAAGTTATAAGGGCCTGCTTGTGCCATCACAGTTACTCCCATGACAACAGACTGTGATGTTGCAACAGAGGATTATGAGGGGAAGTGGGGAGTAAGGTATAGAGCCAAATTAACTATGTGGTGTAAAGGTCATGTATGCATGCAAATGTGTCAAAAATAAAGAATGCTGAGGATAAATCTAAATAATATATATGGAATGGAAGCTTAAATTAACATAAATATGATGTATTTCAAAGTTTTCTTTGAGAAGTACGCAGCTATGTAATATTGAATCTCTGAATATAAGGATCAGAGTTACGGTTTGCATAATTTGCTATCTGTTTCTCTCTTTTTCTCTCCATTTATTTTTTTCCCTATTACTCTCTACACATCAGCATTATTTTCCAAAAGGCAGCATAATTTATCCACCATTTGCTATGCTGCACCCACAATGAGCACATGCATTTTTTGAGTACAGTAATGTATGCTAGTTACAGTAGTACTCAAATCATGGAATGATATCTGCAGTGAAGGTGTGACTGAAGTGTAGCAAAACATCAAAATATGCCCATCTGATGAGAATAAAAAAGACGTCATGTAATATTAATGCAAAGTTAAGGGAGAAAGAGCAGCACAATAAAAATTGAAAATTGCATGGGCAGGTATTTGGGGCTCTTAAGTGACTGATTGCAATGTGCAGCTGTATGTGGTTGAGAAGCATTTTAAAATGTATTAATTAAGCAGCTCAACATGAGGATTCAGATATCTTTATTACAGGCACTGTATCTGTGATAAACTGTGTGGAAAAATGATACAGTGTTTATGTGTATCAATATGTTTGTGAGTGTAATAAATCAGCAACACACATAATAGAAAGTATGTGTCAGGCTCACTTTAGATACAGTAGTGTGTAACAGCACTGCAGGGATAGACGATTTAAAACTTTGAAAGCATTGGTGTTAGTAATGCATTTAGAAATACATTTTTAAATATCTTTCGAGTTAAAATGCAGTTTCATGTCAGGGCAAATTTCTTTGGGGGGTGTTCAGATTATTTTAATCATGGCCACAGTACATGGTGAACAGAGACATTTGATGATAAAGCGTATTTTATTTTTAAGTTTGAGACGTGTCTAATACTGAAGATGTAAGTGTAGCAATGTTATAAATGGGAAAGGGGCATGAATAATGATTGATTGAGTGCCTAGAATTTATTTTTAATATAATCAAGTTTATAAGTGGCAAGTCGGTAGGGGATAGTGTTTTGAATGTAGCAGTAGGACAGATTTGTTAGGATAAATATATACTGTCTTGCAAATAAGAAAAATTTATAAGGGATGCATTTGCAAAACAGTGATATTTAGATTTTGTTAAAATCAAGTGTGCTTTAAGGGTATTTCAACAGACAAAGGTGTAGTGGACAGGAATTGGATTGCTAAGTACAGCTCTCAAACTATTAGTCTCCAAGCAGAAGTACTTTAAGTCTCTTCACAAACCTTTGATCTTAGAAGTGTGAAATGCAAATGACAAGTGGAAGATATTAAGTAATAATAAAACATGGGGTTTTCTTTTATTTATTTATTGAATTGATTCACCAGGAAAGGCACACTGAGCAAAAAGATGCTCATCTCCCAGTGCGACCTGGGGGAAGGGTTACAAAGGGAGGATAACATGCAGATTATCGCAATAACAATTAAATCAGGTATACAGAGGAGAATGGTAATACTTGGTTACAACATTTGTTAACAGTCAGCTAAAAACATATACCAGAGGTATACACACAACTTACATACATGCATACATACATACAAGGAGTATAGATTGCTGCTGTAGATTAACAGTTTGGGCTAAATATAGGCAGCACAGAGAGAGACAAGAGTAGGTGAGTAAGTGCCATGGTTGGTTTTTATAAGCCAGCTTCCAAGGATAGGGCGGTGCCGCTGGTCAGGCAATGGGAATTTGATGGAGAGGTCATTAGAGTTATTGAGCGCAGGCACAGTTTACCGTGAAGTAGTTTGCCAGTGCAGTTTATAGGGAATGGGTGAAAGAAGAGTGATGAATGTTAAGACGAAGAGCATTCCAGAGTTTCAGGAATCGGTGCGACAAGGCTGTTTGTCCAGCAGAGGTCTTTTGTCTGGGGATATTTAGTAGTTGGGTGTCAAGGGACTGGAGGGCATGATGGGAGTGGGAGCTGACAACAGTATGGAGGAGAGGTAGGAGGGGAAGGCGCCAAGCCAGAATTTTGAGACAGATTTAGAGCAGTGCAATTGTCAGTGATTTTTGAGAGATGGGAAGGTGAGGGAGCAGTAGAGGTCACAGTGGTGGGAACAGGGGGCATCAAGAGTGAAGCGGCAGAAGGCATTGAAGAGGGGGTCTAGTTTAGATAAGGTGGATTTAGGTGCAGCACTGTAGACTATGTCACAGTAGTCTAAGGAAGGAAGGAAGGATCACCTTCTGCACTAGTTCCCACCTAACCATAAAAGGGAGGCAAGAGTGGTTCGTGTACAGGGCACCTAGCTTGGGGCACAGTTTTTTTATGATTGCATCAATGTGGTCAGAGAAGGTAAGGTGGCACTCGAGCCATACCCCTAGATACTGGAAGGAAGCGACATCCTCCTAGGTTGTCCCATCCTGAGTCAGGTTAGCTGCTGTCTCGTGCCGAAGGACATGGTGATAGTTTTTTCAGTGCTGAGAGGGAGCCGGTATGAACTGAATCAGAGTTGAACTTTATTGAAGTCAGACTGGAGATTGGATGCTACTTCTTCTGGGGAGGAGCCAGAGGCAACTAGGATGGTGTCATCCGCATACATGTGTATAGATGTAGCTGTGCAGATTTGTGGCAGGTTGTTGAGGAAAATAGAGAACAGGATGGGGCCAAGTACCGACCCATGGGGGACAGCAGTAGTCATGGGGAGGGGGGAGGATGTGGCATCTGCGAGTCTTACTGATTGTGTTCTTCCTGAGAGGTAGGCACTGAACCAGTTAGTGGCTGAGATAGTGAGGCCTGCATCTGAGAGGCTTGTTAACAGCAAGGGGTGGAAGACAGTATCGAATGCTTTAGCGAGGTCGACAAATATTGCCAAGGAGATCTGCCCTTTATCCATTCTGGAGAGGATGCAGTGGAGTGGCCCTTTATGAAACCAGACTGAAATGGCATGAAGAAGTTAGAGTCGGAGAGAAAGGAGGTAAATTGGGTGAGTACTAGATGTTCTTTTAGTTTAGCAAGGACTGGGAGGAGAGAGATAAGGCAGTAGTTTGAAGTGGAGGAGAGGGAACACCTTTTAGGGAGGGGAATGATAACAGCATGTTTCTAGGCCTGGGGGACAGCAGCAGTGGTAAAGGAGAGGTTTAGGAGATTGGCAAAAGGTGTTGCTATGGCTGGTGCAGAGAGGTGGAGGAGTTTGGTGTACAGCCCATCTGGGGAATTACCTTTAGATGGGTTTAGAGCCAGTAGGGCTTCGAGGGCTTCAGTTTGTGTGATAGCTTTGAAGGAGAAGGTGCAAGGCCCTAACGAGTTCAAGGCTCCCACGGTAGGGTCGGGTGGAGTAGTGGGGGGCAGGGAGGAGAGGAGAGTTGAGGCACAAGAGGTAAAATATGTGTTGAACTTGGCAGCCACCACCCTTAGGTCAGATAGGAGTGAGTTGTTTTTCTTTTAGTAGAATTGTGGCATTTGCAGCCAGAGGGGAGAAGAGGGAGTGGATGACCTTCCAGAATTTGGATGGGCTATTTAAGTTTGACTGGAGGGAGGAGTTGAAGTATTCTGCTTTAGCGAACCAAGTTGCTCTGGTGCACTTGTTACACAGCACACGGTACATGGTGAAGTCTTGTGGGAGGTGCAAAGATTTATGTGCTCACCATGCTTTGTCACGGGCATTTTGGCAAGCTGTAAGTTCTTGGGTGATCCAAGGCAGGTGGTTACCATGTACCCTTGAGTGATGCAGTGGGGCATGCATATTCCAGACATTGAGGAATGTGTCTTGGAAATGTATGAGGGCATCGTCTATGGAGCAAACTGAAGTGGGTGGAGTCCAGTTAGCGAGGGCTAGGTTTTCGAGCACAGTGGCGAGGTTGAGGGATTTATAAGACCATTGGATTAGAAACATTGGGGTAGATGTGGGGTGGTGAATTTTTCTGATCAGGTATATAATGTGGTGGTCACTCAGGGAGTCAGGGAGCAGACCAGCTTGGATGACCCAGTGTGGGTGGGTGGTGAGTGCCCAGTCTATTAGTGAGTGGTTCCCAGATTTGAAGTTTAGGCAGGTGAGCTTGGTGATGGATTGTGACAGGTTTGGTGCCAAAATGTTGGTATGGGTTTTGCTGAGAAAATGAGATAACCAGTTGTGGTTAAAATCCCCCATAATACACAATTTCCCCGTCGAGGTTAGGGAGGAGATTTGCGTAAGTAGGTTGGCGACAGATTATGCTGGTGTGCCCAGCTGGCAGTATACACCGGTGATGTAAATAGGGAGTGAGAACGGCAGATCCAGTTGAACCAGTATAAGTTCATGGGCTTTAGGTTCAGACTTTGGTATGACTATGGAGAAGTGTAGTTGACATTTACATAAATGGCCACACCGCCACCTCTGTTAGCCCAGTCCTGGTGAGTCATGATGTAACCTGGAATTGAGACCGAGGGCTCAGAGATATTTTTGTTTAGCCATGTCTCAGACAGGATGATGATGTCGGGGGCATAGTGGGCCGCAAGTAGCTGGAGGGAGTCAAGTTTGAGGGCTAGGCTTCTTATGTTTTGGTGCAAGAGGCACAGGCCACATGGGAGAGGGCTGCCACTGGGGTTTGTGGTACTGGATGAGTTTGGAGAGGGTCCAGGTGAATTTGGCAGGGTAGGGCTATGGTGGGGACCTGGGTTCAGATGTATGTCCCCAGCTGTGAGGAGCAGGAGGGCACTAGTAAGGTAGTGTCCTATAAGTTGTAGCCACCAATAAGTAATTGAATGCCATCTTGTATGAGTATGAGGGCGGCTGTAATAGGTTCGATGGGAGGTAAGTAGTTGTAGAATTATCCAAGTGTGTGAGGGAGGGCAGGGTTGTGCATTTGAGTGGACCCTCATTTGGCTGGGGGCAGTGGCTGACACAGAGTTTGGGGGGTAATGGGACCTTATAAGATCAGGCAGGATAGGGGGTTGAAGTTTAGGGGATGTTTGTGGTAAGTTGGAGAGAAGTGGTGGGTGGCAGATGATTAGGATAGCAAGGAGGGGCAGGTGACCTAGCAGGTCCTGGCTATACATGGGTAGTGGCACACAGAGAGCAGTACTCTAGCAGCTCAAGTTGCACCCATAGTTAGGGAGGAGCTAATGGGCTGGAGGATGGAGAGGGAGAGGGAGAGAGAGAATTGAGGGAAAAAGTCTTGGCTGAGCACTGAGGCTGAGAGACCTAAAATGCCAGAAACTAAACGGCGACCTCTGGTGGCTAATTAATATAAAGAGCAGATGTGAAACCAGGGAGATAGGAAATTGCATCTCGCAAGAGGTGTCAGAGAGGAGTCACTATAAAAGTACTACCAGCTAAGGGTAGGAGGGTATTGGGGTGGGTGGGGAGCAGTCATAAGCAACTGCAGGGAATAGCTAGTGCTGAGTTGAACTAGTGTGGTTGAAACAGTCACATGGTAGAAAATAGCTGCTGGAGCTCTTGCCACACCTGGATCATTTTGGGGGTGGGGAAGGGCAGTTCCTGCACAGCCCTTATGACTTGGGACCCTCAGTGGATCCTGAAGCTGTGGAGACAGAAGGGGAGGTAAGATAATTTTTATACAGCCCAGCTGAACTTATTAGCATATGAGGTGAGCAGCACACTACTTCCTAGACTGGGCAGTTCAGTTCAGTAGAAACAGAACATCATTTAAACTCAGATTCTAACTCAACATCAGGTTTAAAATTACTACCAGGCTCCAAGTCTGAGCTACTTCTGACCACCAGGTCCCTAATTTAATGTTTAAAACTTAGTTAAGTAGCCAATTTCAGCAGAAGTAAAATAAATCCTGAAACAAACAAATACTTGTGGGGCTACAATGCATGAGAATCTAACAATGTAACACCTGAACTAGCATATCTATTAATTCATGCACATAAGGAATTAATTAGATGTAATAGAAGCTGACTTCCCCAGCAGTTCTGGTGAAGTTATAACTTATAGCATTGAGTCTAGCTCCACTTCAATCAGGCACAGGACAGAGGTTCTTAAAGCAACTTTTAAAATTATTAATTGCATATGTAGAAAACACTGTGTCCTCTTAAGGCTCCATTCAGAAAGTGCTTGATGCTATGCAGAGATCATATGTAGTCCTAGTCAAAAAAAAAATCTCCACTGTTGTGGTGACACAGTTTGAATTAAAAATGGCACCAACAGCTAGTGCTGAGTTTAACTAGTGTGGTTGAAACAGCTGCATGGTAGAAAACAGCTGCCAGAGCCCAGAGCTCTTGCCATACCTGGATAATTTGGGGGTGGGGAGGGCAGTTTCTGCATGGCCCTCATGACCTGGGATCCTCAGTGGATCCTGAAGCTGGATAATTCAGGGGTGGGGGGGCAGTTACTGCACAGCCCTCATGACCTGGGACCCTTGGTAGATCCTAAAGCTGGATAATTTGGGGGTGGGAGAGGGCAGTTCCTGCATGGCCCTCATGACCTGGGCCCTTGGTGAATCCTGAAGCTGGATAATTTGGGGGTAGGGGAGGGCAGTTCCTGCATGACCCTCATGACCTGGGATCCTCAGTAGATCCTGAAGCTATATTGTTGGAAGAAATAGAAATAGAAAGCAATCAGTGTTGTTGGGGAAGGGGAAAAAGGACATGGTTTTGTAGTGGGTAGTGGGATAAAAAATGTAAAGTGTTGATTTGATATGCTTTAAAATGGTTACAGTCATAAAGATGTTGGAAGATGTACAATGTTATACAGAAATTGAATATGTCTGCTTCCAGTTGCGAATTTTGAATGAGCAATAAGTGATCTATATTGTAGGGATATGGTTGATTTTTTTTTTCATTTTTTTAGGTGTAACATACATGTCATGCATGGGAACATTGTGTATGTGTAAAAAGTATGTCACATTTGTAAATGTTTGGCAATGCAGCTCTCAGACTGTTTGTTTCACTGAAGAAAAGGTATACCATTTGGTCATAACTGTCAATTATGTAAACCATAAAGCAAGGTTTTATGAGTGTATAGTATTGCTTATTATAAGAAGCATAGAAAACACAAGGACCCTGTACTCAGCAGTTTTATAAATAGTGCTCCTTTTAAGTAACTCAAGTAAATCATAAATAGAAGTAATATCATTATAGCACAGTGTGTTATATATGTATCAGAGTGGAGCAAATGAGGAGCCCATATCTACATGACAGAAATTTGCTATGAATTTAAGAGCATGGAGATAATAAATAGAAATGTTGTTTTTGTAATATAACATGTTGGGAAACATGAGTTAAAGTCCTTCTGTGTTATCACTGAGCAAGCAGCTTTACTTAATAAGATGGTAGTATGTCAATGGCAGTTACATCTTAATTTATGGAGGACATGTTATCAAGAATATGTGTAAACTGAAGTCAGGTTTTGCATTGGCAAGCAGGATCCTTAAAGGAAGTAGCTGTAAAAGAGTGGTCACATAAAGTTTGAAAAGGAATACAGCAGTTTTGTATAAACAAATTTGTTGACATAAGTGGTACTATGTTAGGAAAAGATGAATTATTTGATAGGTTTGTCACCAAGCTGGGGTTTAGTATGTTGGATAGCTGATATATTAAAGTTGTAATGTAGCAAATACTGGATGTAGAAGGTGACTGGTTGGTGCAGTTTTGGGGAAAGAAAGTCAGAACCATATCAAAAACAGGCATAGAATAGACAGACTACAGAAATGTAAGGAAAGGGGCTAAAGTGGTTAAAGAATAAAAATGAAAGAGGCAAAATGGAGCTGTACCTACAGCCTGCAAAAATGTGGAAAAAGGGGCTAGGGTGGAGACCCTGAAACATAGTTGGAGCTGTAGCTTAGTGTAACGCTTTCAGTTAATTTACAAAAAAGAAACACAGTGCAACTGGCTGCATTTCCATTCCTGAACACCCCATCCCCACTTTCTAGAAACAGTTATATGTCATATTCGTTGTGTTCTGGGAGGGGTAAAGCTGTTGGGTAAGATCAATCAATCGGTCTTTATTTTACCAGGTGAAACATCATTGAGCAAAGACTCATTTCCAAGACGGACCTGGCAAAGGTACAAGTTAACAACAGTAAAGTAAAAGATAACATAAAGCAACAACAGCATGAACCATATCACATAAGATACAGCATAATACACATAAAGTAACAGCAGCACAGAACACCAACATTTGCCTGAGTTAAAATGACAGTTTAAAAGGCTATAGATTTGCAATAGGGATGTTAGGAGTAGGCAGAAATAGCAGCATATTAAAGAATAAAAAATAGCAAAGTGCAGGGTTTGTCTTAAGAGCAGATAGGTGAGTCATAATATGCAGAAGTTTTCATGGAGAAGTGTGATAAAGCATGTAAAACAATCAGTTCAAAATGAATATCTAGTAATCTTTATTATACAATGGCAAGAAAAAATCCTGGTCTCTGATTGGTCAGTCTTGGGATGGACCCGTGATGTTATCCCAGTACAACATCATGGGTCTAATCTCAGTCTCACTGTGAACCTGTAGATGAACTTTTGCTTTTATTATGTGCTGATGATGTGTTTGATGATGTGCTTGATTGTTTCATCTTCTTTTAAAAAAACAAAAATATTTTTCCACACAAAAACACCTTTAAAATGATTTTTTTTATTCTGTATAACAATGAGCCATTGTATAATAGCAATAATGCCCTCCAGGGTGTGTGTCATTTGGGATAACGGCACGCCTCAGTTGTTGGATGCACTCAGTCTGCGGCCTTGTTCCCAACCACCTGAGGCATGACGTTATCCCAGCACGACACACACCCTGTCGGGGCATTATTGCTCAATTAACGCCATTTAATTTTAGTGAAATGTGCTGAAAATTGATACAGTGTTACTGAGTTTCAATATGTTTCTTATTGTTACAGATGTACAAAACACAAAATGGAAACAATGTTTCAGGCTCAGTTTGCATAATGTAGAACACTGCAGGGATAAAACATTTAATACTGTAAAATACGTTGTACCCAATAATGGATGGAGACATTAATTTTCTAATATCTGTAAGAGATATAACCAGAAAATGTAATAGAAGCAATGCACTGTCTATATGTCTGTAGTAGGTTTGCCCACATTTTTGTAAGGGTGTTAATTGTTTTCCAGCATTGTTTGTGTATGTTTTCGGTGTCCAAATGTGATGGAGTGAACCTATTCCAGTCTTAGCTGCATCCAGTACTTATTTTTTATGTATTTATTTTTTTTTTTTTACAATCTCACTAACATCATTATTTATTAGCACAATAAAGACAAGGTAAAGGGTCCAGGTGAAATGTAACAAAATGTAATATTTATTATATTTTATATATTTTATTTCTGATCTCGGATTAACCATTTGAGCTCAGAGCTCTTTACTTAGGTTCCACGTTAGTACATTTAGAACAAGTAGGTGATTATACAGAGGATTGAGACAAACAAGGCAATAGAATTAGAATGAGAACATGTATGTACATTTGGTCTTTAAACAAAGGAATGCAAGAAATACAGTGAAAACTAAAACTGGAATAAGTAAACACAGTCAGATACATACAGGAACAGACTAAATAACTGTGCCCAACAGGGAGTGTGTTAGTTGTCAGCAACATGAGGGGGTTAGCACATGGAAGTGCTGGAGAGACAGGGTGGGGGGGTTGAGCCTCAAGTGCAGGGTGTCTGAGAGAGAGAGAGACAGAGAGAGAGAGAGAGAGAGAGATCTGTTTGGCAGAAGGGCAGATGGTAGGAGATGCCTTTTCTAGGTGCTAGCGATGGCAGACACATTGAGATTCCTGCATTAAATGGTTCTTTAGGTTCTTTTTGAAGGTTTACAGAGTGGGCAGGCTAATAATGTTTTCATGGAGGGAGTTGAGCCACAATGGTGCCCGATAGGCAAAGGATCTTTGTCCTTGAGATGTCTGACATTTTGGAGTCAGGAAGGACTGCAGTTCTGAATTTTGGGTGGGCCTGGAATTAGTGCTGGGAACTAGGAGTTGTTGGACCCCAGTCAGGAGCTGACCAAAGCAGATTTTGGCCAGAAGGCAGGATTGATATTTTAAGTGACCAAAGAGCGTTAACCAGTAAGCTTTTGCATAGAGATCACAGATGTGGGTTAGTCGGTGTGCCCCTAAGGTGAGCCTGCAAGCATTGTTAAGGGCAGTTTTTATAAGTCGGAGGGCAGTATCTATGGCAGAGCCATATATCAGCAGTCTGTAGTCCACTAGGGAAACCACTGAACTGTGGACCGCTATTCTGAGGGCTTCAGGGGTCAAGCTCTGCCTATGGCGATAAAGTAGCCCTAAGCATTTGTTAATTGTTTTAGCTGTGATGTCTATGTAGAGGGCATAGGAGAGTGAGCTGTCAAGAGTGATTCTGAGATATTTGAAGCGATGAACACGTTCAAGAGGAACACCACCCCTATCACATAGTGATAGCAGGTAGTTTTTGTGCCTGTTCGTAAGGCTGGTGAACAATATGGTTTTTGTTTTTTTTGTAGTTCATTATCAATATATGATTTTTGAACCATGACTCAGTGCTGATGAAGTCACGTTGTAGCTGTTTCTCAAGAGCAGTGGGGTCAGAGCCATTAGAAAAGATAACCATGTTATCTGCATAGAGGAGGATACGGCACTGACTGGCTAGGAGGAGGAGGCAATTTCAGAAATACGCTAAAGAGAAGGGCGCCCAGTACTGACCCCTGTGGAATGCCTGCACACAGAGTATCAGACAGAAAGGTATCTATCCTGACTTGCTGTGAACGGCAGTGTAGGTAGCTACAGAACCATGCAGCTGCCTCAGGGGCAAGACCTATGGCAGTGAGTTGGTCAACTAGGAGGGCATGGTTGACTGTGTCAAAGGCCTTTGTTAGGTCAATATAGATAGCCCCAACTAGCTGGCCAAGATCGAGGGATTTGTGGATGAGACCTGTGTGTTCCAGGAGGGCTATAGTGGTGCTATGCCCAGCCCAAAGCCATGTTGCTCTGCGGCATAGGAGCATGTGATTGTCAAGATAATCGACAATTTGGTTGGCAATGATTTGTTCAAGGACCTTTGAGTGTGGTGGTAGTATAGAGATGGGTCTGTAGTTCCCGGGGAGGGCACAGTCCCCACTCTTGTACACAGGGGTGACTACTACAGCTTTCCATTTTTGGGGGAATACTGCGAGACTGAGTGAGAGGTTAAGGATATGGGTGAGAGGGGACAGGATTTCTTCAAGTGAGAGTGAGATTAGTTTCAGGTCGAGGTTATCCCCACAGAATCTCCCCTTCCCAAGCACTTTGCGCAGATATTTCCTGTTTTCTCCAAAAGTAATAGTCTTGAAGTGAAAGTTGGGATGTGATGGGGATTGTGTGGGTGTAGCAGGGATGGTGGGGGAGAAGAAGTCAGCGAGGAGAACATGCTGCAAGTCAGTGAATGCATTGTTAAAGGTGTTGGTGATAGATTTAGAGTCAAGAATGGGGGGAGCCATCAACGCAGAGCATGGTAGGGGCCGTTTTGACTTCTCGCCCAGTGACCTCATTTAGGTTAGCCAGAATTTGCACCCGTCATTCCAGTCCTTGGTTAGGGCATCTTTATAGTATATGTTTTTGGCTAATCAGATGGTCCTAGTACAGTTGTTCCTAGCATGTTTGTAGTTCAGGATATCAGACTGCTTGCCAGTGGCCTTAGCTATATGCTAGAGGTGGTCTCTGTTTTTCATTAGTTCAAGGGTATCAGGGCTCATCTAGAGGTTAAAGTAGCCTTTGATCTTCTGCTTTTTTATGGGAGCATGGGTGTCACAGATTGTACTGAAGAGGAGGATGAAATGGTAGAGCACATTGTCTACGTCGGAAGCCTCAAAAACTGAGGACCAGTCAGCATTGAGGAGATCCATTTTTGAAGCGATCAGTGTGACCAGGTTTGAGAACCCTGCTGGTGATTGTTCTAGGAGGCAGTTTGGAGAAATTATTAGCCCAACTGAACATGATAGGGGAGTGGTCACTGATATCGTCTAGGAGGATGGAGGCATTAGAGGCATGCTCAGGTCAGTTGGTGAGCACCCAGTCAATCAAAGTACTAGTGCACATCTTGTAGTTAGTTCTAGTGGGTGTTTCAATGAGCTGGGTAAAGTGGATAGCCTGAATTGCATCCTTGAATTGGTTAGCTTCAGGAGCAAGCCAATTAATATTGAAATCACCTAAGAGTATAACCTCAGAGCTTAGGGTTAGGTTTCCAAGACGGTCTATGATGGCATGGAGACCTTGGGCTGAATTCTTTGGGAGATGTAGACAGATAGAATTGTGACAGTTTTGTTGTGGGCCCCAAGAGGAACCTTAATGACACAGTGCAGCATGTTTTGCTCATTAGTGCTGTATTTTACCCATTATTTTTTAGTGATATAAAGTGCAGGAAATTAGGATATTTGCTTCTAAAGTGGTTATTTTCTCCTGTTTGCTTCTCCATACCTGAGGTTATAATGGTCTGCTTGTGACATCACAGTTACTCCCATGGCAACAGACTGTGATGCTTCAACAGAGGATTATGAGTTGAAGTGGGAAGTAAGCTATAGAGACAAATGAAATAGGAGGTTTAAAGATCATGTATGCATGCACATGTTTCAGTAATAAATAATGTGCAGGACAAATCTATATAATATATATGGAAAGGAAGCTGAAACAAACTTAATTATTATGTATTTCAAAGTTTTCTTTGAGGGGTACTCAGCTCTGTAATATTGAAGTTCTGAATGTCAGGATCAGCAGCATTTGTTATCTGTTTCTTTCTAGTTGTCTCCACTTATTTTGTTCCCTATTGCTCTCCACACATCAGCATTATTTATCTAAATTTTGCTTTAGTTTATTCATCTCTCTGTAATGACCTCCAGGGCTACAACTTCAGTCTGACTGTCTCATTTGCAGTGTTTGGACCTGTGCCATATGAGGCTTGGGGTACATGAAAGAAATTATTAAGTAAGTATTATTATATTAAAGTGTCTAGCAGCATAGAATGATTGGGCATAATGGTGCAGCACTGAATTCCAGCCTCATGCCAGTGCCATCAGCCAAGAGGAAGACAATGTTTTGCAATAAAGGAGGCAGTACAGTGTAGTGGGTAATTGTACTGAGTTGCAAATGTGGAGACTTGGGTTGTCTCATATTAAGTCCCACTTGCAAACATTGTGACCTTGAGCAAGTCACTTAACTTCCTCGTGATTTCAGATTGCAAATGGAAACAAGATCTGAGGTAGTGTGACAGACCTTTTGAAAAGTACTCTCCTTGCTTTAATAAGTTATGGACCCCTGAAACTTACTGATACAGGGGACAGAATCAATCCATTGATTAACCTTACATGGCAGCAAATATGTTTGAGAAATGGCAGCGGCAACTAGGGATGACAATGTAGTTGTGGTAGGGGAAATTATTTTAATCATGGGCACAGTATTTGGTGCACAGTGACAGTTGGTGATTTTGTTAAGTTTGGGAAGTCACAATTTATGTAAGTGGATGTTGTAAGTCTCAGTGCCTAATGAGTAAATATTATAATGCTTATAATTGTTATGCTTAGGTATGCTTGTTTCTGTGATGGAAACATAAGAGACATGTCATGTATGAGAATAGTGCCTGTCTGGAAAAGAAAAAGGTTTATATCTCTGATATTGCTGCTCTCTGGCTATTTGTTTCAGTGCAGGAAAGATACAGCATTGTGCAATACCTGCAAGTTAGGTAGACAAGAGAACAAGTTATTATGGGATTATAATATGGCTTCTTATATGTGTCATAGAAAATACAATTACCCTATAACCAGCAATTTTGTAAATGCTGCTCCTTTTTTGTACAATACAAGTAAAGTATAGATAGAAGTAAAACCTTTATAAAAAAATAGACCTATCACAGCAAAGCAAAATGAAAGGGCCTATACCCACATGGCAGAAATGTGCTGTACATGTAAGAGCATGTGAATAACAAACAGTAAGAAATGTTGCTTAAGTAACATAACATGTTGTTAAACATGAATCAAGATCAGTCTTTGTTATCCCTGAGCTGGCAGCTTTATTTAATAAGATGGCAGTATGTCAATGGCAGGAGCATTGTAATGTCATGGAGGTCCTGTTATCAGGAATATGTGTAATCTGATTTTAGGCTCTGTATTTACAAGCAGGATCCTTAAAGAAAGTATTTATAATAGGAAGTTCCCATGAAGTATGGCAGGGAATACAGAATAGTTGCAAAATTGTAGTTATGTAAATATTCTGTACTGTCTCTAGAAAATAAGAATTATTTGATAGGTTTGTCAACAAGTAGTGTTATGAAGCAAATCTGACAAATGACAGTTATAGTGTAGCAAATAGTGCATGTAGAAGTTGACAGTATAGTGCACTTGTTATGAATGAAATGAGAAGCAGAAGAAAAAACATCAGCGTATAGGAAGCATACAGAAATGTAATGAAAATTGCTAAACTAGATTAAAAGAAAAATAAACATAAACAGCACTTTACAGAGAGGCTGGAAAATGTGGAAAAAGGAGACACGCTGGAAGATTCAGAAAGGTTTTAAGAAAAAAATAAAAAATAATGTAGCAATGAATAAAGTGCATGAACAGGAGAGAAGCATATGAACATACAAATGTGCCAGCAGAAATAGACCATCTGGTCTAAGTCTGCTTGAGGGTGCAGCTAGCACCCCTAGTTTGTGGCTGCCCCCCCCAAAGTAATGAATTGTTATTATAAAAAGCAATGAATTATAAGAAAACAACCTCTGCATTTGGAGATGTGGGTAATTTTTTACTGTCTGCTCATAAATGTACCTTTGCTGAAGTGACGTAGGTGCCTGTTGAACGTCCCAGTGCTTAATAAGTAAATATATTGATTATAATTGGTAGGCTCCATTATGTATTCTGTTTGGAAAGAAAAAAATAAGGTAGCTAGAGTGTTCAATGTACTTGTGGGATGAAGAAAAAGTCCAAGCATGTGAACAGTACTTAGTACACAGTGTTAGTTGTTAATAATGAATTTGATGTAATATGGTACCTCTATGTTGAAGTAAAGCAGTAGTACATGTTAGGCTTGTCGGGCTACTGTTCATAATGTGCTCTGGTGGGGCATACAGCTAATCATCTGATTTTGTAAAATCATCAGTCACCATAATTGAAGATGTCATTGGAAAGAAGAAAATGTTGAATTTATGATTTCAAATTGATTATATTATTTTTCATGATTCCTACTGCAAAGACTAAGCCTGGCATGAGATAACAAATATTAGAGATAGGGAGACCCATAGGAAATTGAGATGATGTTCTGTAAATAAGGCAGGGTTGCAAGTAAATGAAACTTTTCCTATCAGAGAACATTCAGTGTTTTGTAGTCCTGAGTAATAGTATGTTATGTTAAGTAAGCAAGGGTAGTTAGTATGTTGTAATACATGGAATGGCTCAATGAACGGCATATTTTTGTTGCACAGGTGAAAGCAGGCCTAATTTTTTTTTATATGTGTGTGTGTGTGTAATGAATAAGGTTTTGTAAGAAGGATTGGTAAGCAAAGTTACAATGCTGAGAGATGCTATATACATGAATATGAGTAGAAGAAGAGATCTGAAAAAAAATTTGCAGCAAACTTTGTAGTGTGCTGTGTATGTAGTTTCATAAATATTGAAATAAGTAATCAGATTATTTTCAAGGAATCTTATGTTTGATTCATATAGATAATGCATGAGATCCAGCTGTGAAAAATGTGCATTGCAACTATAGTAGCATAATGTAAATCTCCTCAAAAAAAAAAATTAATTGAAAAAAAACAAAACAGTGCATGAGAGTAAATTACAAATTTTATAGCCTCAGGAAACACTGAGTCACATAATATCGTTATGTCAGAACAATGTTTAGATTTTTAGCAGTAGGAAACTAGTAATTCTGTTGAAACAGGAATAAGAAACTCTTGATATTGTAATAACATGTCTCTTATGTACAGATAAGATCAAATAACTGAGACAGTCATTTGTGTCAGCACGTCCTGTCTGTTCATGACTAGGTTAATTTAACACCAAATTGTCAGTTAGATAAAAACTTCATGTTCTGAATTGAGGTAAAATGTTGTGATGGAAATGGTTATAGAGCAATGTTAGCAGTGCAGTGAAAAATTGCCTAAAGCTTTACATTACAATAGAATTGTGGTAGGAATTGCTCTACAGTACTGCATAATCTAGACAGTTACTATATGTAACTCTGAGTGACTCGTAAGGAGATTAAACCATTTTTTCCCATGTCATTTTGAGACACACACAAGCATGGGTACATAATGCACTGCTGTGTACAGCTTGCGTATGTGTATAACATGCAAATATGGAAAAGTGGAATTGGAAATGGTTAATGTTCTTCTACAGCTGATCTCTCTCTCTCTCTCTCTCTTCTTTATATATATATATGTATACACATGTATATAACCCTCCCACAAATGAAATCCATGAGCAGTTAAGCATTGCAATTACAATTCCGCTTTCCATTTCAAACAGTATTACAGGTCTGGAATATGACATATAAGAAGTGAATATTTAAGGTAGCCCTTGATCTGGGTGCTTACTTTTTGTGATATATGTACATATATATATATATATATGCAAGCAATAACACATGATGAAGTGTTGGCTATCACCTGATAAGAGCACACCCACGAGTGTACAAAGGAATGAGGCGCTTGCACTGCGTGCCTTATGCCCCTGGGAGTGCTCTTATCAGGCAATAACCCACACCTCAGAGTGTGTTATTGTGCTTAGAAAATGGGCCCCTGTAGTAATTATTTAATGAGTAAAAAGAAAAAAAACATAAAGAAGTCAAAAATATAAAAAGAGGGTTTAATACTTCAAATAGAAAAAATAGTTCCCCTATTAAGTCACTTTAAAAAAAGTGTTTCATTTGCATTTCTCAGGTTATTTTTCACTGTTTTTATTAGTATAGATTCCTCTTTCACATTGTGTTTTCCTATGTTTAAATGGCGAGAGCTGTCCTTTCTATGAGAGCCAGCATGTGTTTTGACTCAGAGGTGCCACCGTGTCTGCCTATATTGCTGCATCTCTGTCCCAAAGTCCCCATACCCAGAGTGACAAACATTGGCAGAAATAAAGAATGCCTATTTTATTTCATTTTTATAGTGTTTTTTTTTTTTAAACATAGGTAGTGAAGTCACAGACTTGTCAGCAGTGTCAGGAGTGAGCATGTTCTTTGTTGGTGGCTGGGAGTGAGCTTGTCCCTTAGCGGGTGCCATAGACTACCATTTCCTGCTTTTTTCAAACCATAGCGGACAGTGTGAAAAAATAAAAGTTTTGCTTTACGGTGACAAATATTCTGCTCTCCATGTTATTTCTGCATTGTTGAGCTGTGATTTATGGGACAAGATAAAGTTGTGGGTTGGGGGGTTCGGGTCAAGTGCAAACTACGGATATCGCAGTGAGGATGATACAGGATAGGAGCTGGAAATACGAGAAGGAAAGGCTCGTGAGTAAAAGAAAATGAGCCATTTATACTTTGCATCAGAAGGGGGATCTTGTGTTCCGTGAGTGACATATGGTTACTGTGTTGCCAGGAGTGCTGTTGTGCCGGATTGCTACTGCTTCAGTGAGCTCTGCTAGTCAGCATTTCTGTTTATGTGTGGCAGAGCTCACTGATTCCTTGTTGTCGTGGGGCATCTTGGTGGGCAGTAGTCTTGGTTGGCTGCTATATCATCTGATAAGAACATGGCTATAGTAGCCAATCAGAGATGTGGATTTCTTAAGCCCATTTTATAAATATATTATATATATATATATATATAATGTATGTATATATATTTATAAAAGGAATAAGAAACTACAGTACAAATCCAATGTTCTGATTGTATAAAACATATCACATGACCATGTGTATATCAGAGTGCAACTGCACACCTGTACTTTCACCCCCCTCTGAAACAATTTTGGCCTCTTATAAGATAGATAACCCACTCTAGAGTGTGCAGTCACGCTCCAATATACACACACCTTGGGTGGTTGACGCACTCGGCCGTAACAGCGCACACCAAGGTGTGTGTATATCACAGCACAACCGCACACCCTAGAGTGGATTATCTAATATATATATATATATATAGCCACTGCTGGCAGATATATGTATGCTCGATCCCAGTATAAATGTTTAAAATGTAACGGTTTTAACAGAAAAAAATTATACTTCCATTGGAAGGTAGGGCAGGGCCCACAGCTCAGCACCATGGATATGGGGGGAGGGAAGTGAGCACTAGTCCCTTCACAAAAGAAAGTGTCCTACAAAAGCACGATAAGCTCAGGGTGGACAAAGCAATGGGACCTGATGGCATACATCCCAGGGTACTAAAGGAGCTAAGGGTAGAACTAGCAGAGCCATTATCAGAACTGTTTAGTGAGTCTCTGAGCACAGGAGAGGTCTCAGAAGACTGGAGAAGGGCTCATGTTATCCTGCTCCACAAGAGTGGTAGCAGGGAGGAGGCAGAGAACTACTGACCCGTCAGTCTTACCTCAGTAGTGGGCAAGATTATGGAGGCACTCCTTAAGGAAAGGATAGTGCAACACCTGGAATCCATAGGAGCACAGTATCCAAGACAGCATGGGTTTACAAAAGGAAGGTCCTGTGAAACTAATCTCATAGATTTCTTTGACTGGGTAACCAGAGTGGTGGACGAAGGGGGAGCAGTTGATGTTGCCTACCTTGACTTCAGCAAAGCTTTTGATACTGTTCCACATAGAAGGTTGATTAATAAGCTGGTTAGGCTCGGGGTGGGTCAGATATTGGTCAACTGGGTGGCAAACTGGTTGACAGGCAGAAAACAGAGAGTGGTGGTAAATGGTATACAGTCAGAAGAGATGCAAGTCACAAGTGGGGTACCTTGGGGATCAGTCCAGGGGCCAGTCCTCTTCAATATCTTCATCAGTGACATTGCAGATGGACTGGATGGTAAGGTTTGTCTGTTTGCAGATGACACCAAGATCTGCAACTGAGTAGATGATCCAGATGGGGTGGGCAGAATGATAAGAGCTCTGGATAAAATAACAAAATGGTCGGAAGAGTGGCAACTGGGTTTAATACAAAGAAGTGCAAAATCATTCACATAGGGAAGAGAAACCCTGAAGCCACCTATAGGCTGGGAGGGGAGTTGCTGGCAGTCACAAGGGAAGAAAGAAACTTGGGCATCATTATCATAGATGACCTGAAATCATCCAAGCAGACCACTAAAGCAGTAGGTAAGGCTAGGGGGATGTTGGGGTGTATTAGTAGGGGTATCACAAGTCGGAAGAGGGAGGTAATAATCCCTCTTTACAAGACACTGGTTAGGCCCCATCTGGAGTACTGCATGCAGTACTGGAGGCCACATCTTCACAAGGACATTAACCAAATTGAGGCAGTCCAGAGAAGGGCAACCAAAATGGTGCAGGGACTACATCAGAAAACATATGAGGACAGATTAATGGAGCTCAATATGTATACCATAGAGCAAAGGAGGGAGAGAAGTGATATGATCGAAATATTCAAACACCTTAAGGGCATTAACAAGATGAAAGAGTCTAACATTTCAATATAAGAAAAACAGCAGGACAAGAGGACACAGCATGAAATTAGAGGGAGGCCAATTAAGGGGTAATGTGATGAAGTTCTTTTTCACAGACAGGGTGGTGGATGCATGGAACGGCCTACCTCAGGAAGTGGTGGATATGAACACAGTGCAGGGCTTCAGACAGGCATGAGAAAGGCATAAGGGAGCAATATAGATGAGTATGAATAGATAGGCCATTGTCAGAGCATAGGCCGATGGCACATTTATAAGGTAGAAAAAGAAATGGGCAGATTGGGTGGGCCTTGCGGTCCTTATCTGCCATCAACTTCAATGTTTCTGTTCATGGAGAGGTGCGAGACAGGGGAAAGTGCTTTACAGCAGCCATGCAGAACGCATGACATGCTTGCACAAATAATGTAAAATGATTGAGATTCCAGTTTTTGGAACGGGTGGTGGCAAACTTGCAGCTCAGTTGAACTGAAACTTGAGGAAAAATGGAGGGTATTTTATTATTTATTTATTTATTGAATATAATCGGAATTACAGTCCTTTGAGTCACAGACTCTTTTGCAAAGGCTCCACGTCGGTAGCAAGATAGATGACAGTTGTAATACATAGACAGGCATTGTACTAATGTGACAGCTAACCAGAAATACAAGTGTACTAGCAGGTTACGCTATTTTGGTCCACACAAAATAAAAAGTGACAAATAGGAGAGTTAGTGGATGTTTCTCAGTGAAAGGCAGGCCATCCGTAGCATGGAGTTGGAAATATGTACTGTTAATAGATTGGTTTCAGATTTGTGGAATAATTAAACTTTTTTAAATATTTTTTTAATGCTCTGTAAAACAAACATTTCTGTGTTTTGTTTGTAATAAGGTAGTCAGAAGAGCACATCGAGGTACAGTAGTAGGTTTTCTTGTTTCTGCAATTCTGTGCTTATTTTTCAAAAATGTCTGTTTGCACTTTTCTTTATTCTGTAATATATTTAGGTTCCCTTATAAGTGTTGAAACCCAATGCTGAAATATGCAGTAGAAGGAGAACTTTTTACTTCCCATAGCCCAGTCTATCTCCCCTTTCTATATGGTAAATGAACCAGAAAGTATTCTGTATTACTAAAAGTGCTAAGAAAAGTAGAATGAATATTCTACTTCTTTATATCAGTATTAAAACTAATATTATACACATGACTTAGCACCTGTAAACATAGTATTCATTGTACTGTTTTGCATGCAGCAATTTAGTATTACCATATATTGCAATGTGTAAGCTACAACATTTATTGGGGGCTCAGTTTTGGACTGCACTGTTTAACGAGGTGCACTGAAATCAAGTGCTCTAGCTATCACCCTACTGGGTGGAACAGTTTCAGTGCTCTCTAGTATCCATCTACACTCCTATCATGAAGCAGCCTAGTTGTGTATATAGTAGGAAAGATCCTGTGGCATGGTGAGGGAAAGGCTCCTAGCCCATGCTTCTTGTATACCATGTCCGTTTCATTTTTATGTTGCTTGCATGCATGTGCAAGAAACATAGTGCCATCAACTGAGTTTTCGGAGGTGTGGCAGCCCTCTTCCAATTCAGTCAGTGTGTTTGCAGGCACTGCCCCAGTTCTCCAATGCATGCTGAAGCTGTCTATGACAGCTCCAAAATGCAGTGGAGTACAGTTGAAAGGGGGAGCTACGCTTCAGTGAGCAGCGATCAGATATCGCCTGCTCATGCACGCTCCCCCTACACACACACACACTGCTGTGCTCGCCCCCCCACACTATATAGCTGATGGGGGTGCCCAATCCCCAATTGGCTGTGCTGCACTCCCCCCAAAACACAGTTGCACATGCCACGCTGGGTGCCCACCCCAGCGTGGCAACTCATTGTATAGCCGATGGGGGTGCCCAATCTCCCCGCTCGGCTCCACCTGCCCCCTGGCACACGGTGCCACGCTGGGAGCCCACCCCAGCGTGGCAAAGCTTGTTATGGTCGACGGGGGTGCCCAATCCCCCGTCGGCTCCAGCTCCCCAAACAGTTTTTCCAGCTGCAACGCTGTGAGCCCACCCCAGTGTGGCAAACGTCCCGTGTCATCTTTTAAAACAAAAAAAACACCTGTAAATAAAAAAAATGGTCCCTCGCAGTCTCCCTGCCCCCCCACAACCTGCACCCACCCACTGCGCACTCTGCCCCACCCCCACCCCATACTTACCTCTGGAGCTTGGCACGATGATCATCGGTGGACCGGAAGACGTCTGTACTCTTCAAAGCCGACCACATGAACTGAGGAAATGCCGGTAAGCTGTATAATGGGATAGATAGGGTTTTTTCAACTTTGTTGCATATCTCAGGCATTTTTTGGAATTTTTGCACCAAATTTTCAACATGGGGTTTTTGGGACCCCTTCTCATGAATGCTGTCACTGTCATGGCGTTAATCAGGCCCAAAGGGTGATTTCGCAGTCACTCGTGAAATCACCTTTCCGCATCGATTAACGAAATGACACTGCCAGTGTTCATAAGGTGGGCTCTCAAAAAGCCTATGTTGAAAATTTAGGAAGAATTCCTAAAAATGACTGTTTTATGACCGTTTGTTGCGCAGTTCCTACACACGCTCATAAGTTCACGAATTTTCAATATTTTCACTCCAGATTTTCAACATTGTCATTTTACCACACCTCCTTATGAGCAGTACAGCTGTCATTTTTCACATCTCGCCCAAAATGTGTTTCCACCCATGTAGTGTGCACAATGGCGCAGTCAGTGTGTGAAATCACTGTATGGGACACATTAAGAAAATCACAGTGACACTGTTCATGAGCAGAGGTCTTAAAATGACTATGTTGAAAATTTGGTCACAAACTTCCTAAAAATGACTGTTTCATGAGCGTGCGTTGCGCAGTTCCTATGCATGCTCGTAAGTTTGCAAATTTTCAATATTTGCACTCCACTGACTTCCAAATACCTACACAGCACATACAAGCAAGCAACATTCGGCATTGACAAATGCTTGTTTTTGACTATCTTGACTAACCTTTAACATTTCAAGCCAGAAGTAATAGTGTGCCTAATGTACAGTGCCCTTTAAAAGGAATCTGACTCTTACCATCAATCTGTTTCTCTTTTCCTCTCTTTCCCTGTCTCTGTCTCTTTATTGGGGAAGACAGAGGGTTTCATATTCTAGAACTGTAATACTGTTTGAAATGGAAAGCTGAATTGTAAATGCAGTGCTTAACTGCTTATATATTTCACATGTGGAAGGGCAAGTAGATGATTAAAAACCAAAATGTTCAATTTAGCAGCATATATTGCAATGTGTAAGCTATAACAGTTATTGGGGACTCAGTCTTGGCCTGCCCTTTTTAATGAGGTGGACTGTAATTGAGTGCTCTAGCTACCACCCTACTGGGTAGAACAGTTTCAGCACCCTCTAGTGTGCATCTACACTCCTATCATGAGGCATCCTAGTGATGTGCATAGTTGGAAGGATCCTGTGGCATATGTTCACTGAATGATACAGTAGAGGGTAATCTCTCTGTGCTACTCTGTCATTTGACACTCTATTTATCTGTATGTTTTTATAGAAAAAAAGTAGCAGTTGCTCTCAGAGAAACACAGCAGAACTTAATCTTTCTGTTTCGGTCTCTCTTTTTCCTTCTCTCTCACTATGTCTCTCACACACACACACACACACACACACTCTCTCACTCTCTCATGCAGCATATCTCTGTCTTTCTTTTTCTCTCTCTGGTGGTGTCTACATTGTCTTACTGAATACAGATCTCAGCGTGGAAACCGAGGATTGCAGCATGTACTGTTACGAAGCTATCAAGAGGCATTTTACTGTTGTATTTTTAGATGGCTATTATGGGATACTCAGCAGGCCTGATGTGTTGTGTTTGACAAATACATACATAGAGCAAGAGAGAAAGAGGCTGAGACATATGTTGCACACAGAAAGTGTATTTTCTTAAAGGTCAATGTAGGGTAATAGCCCTAAATTTTAATTTTGGGTTTCCCATTTGCTGGTAACCCTGTGTGGCATATCTTCCTCTGCTAAACATCCCACCCTCCTTCTAAAATGTCTGTTTGCACTTTTCCTTATTCTGTAATATATTTAGGTTCTCTTATAAGGGTTGAAGCTCAGTGATGAAATATGCAGTAGAAGTAAAACATTTTTTTATTCCCATAGCCCAGTCTAGCTCCCCTTTCTATATGGTAAATAAACCAGAAAGTATTCTGTATTATTAGAAGTGCTAAGAAAAGTAGAATAAATATGCTACTTATTTTGTATCAGCATTAAAACCAATATTACACTCATGATTTGCCACCTATAAACATAGTACTAATTCTACTGTTTTGAACACAGCATTTAGTATTAGCATACATTGGAATGTGTAAGATATAACATTTATTGGGGGCTCAGTCTTAGGTTACACTGTTTAACGAGGTGCACTGCACTGCAATCAAGTGCTCTAGCTATCACCATAATGGGTGGAACAGTTTCAGTGCCCTCTAGTGTGCATCTGCACTTCTATCATGGGGCATACTAGTGGTGTGCATAGTAGGAAGGATCCTGTGGCATGGTGAGAGAAAGGCTGCTAGCCCATGCATCTCTTATACCATGTCCGTTTCATTTTTTTTAACTATTTTGACAAACTCTTAACATTTCTAGCCATAAACAATAATTAGCCTAATTTACAGTGTCCTACAAAAGGAATCTGACTCTTAACATCTATCTGTGTTTCTCTTTTTCTCTCTTTCCCTGTCTGTATCTCTTTATCGGGGAAGACAAAGTGTTTCATATTCTAAAACTGTAATACTGTTTGAAATGGAAAGCGGGATTGTAAATGCAATGCTTAACTGCTTATGTATTTTACATGTGGGAGGGCTAGTAGATGATTAAAAAAGTGTTAAATGTATCAGTCTTCATGTCTCTGTTTTAAAATGTGTGGCAAAGACAGTTTCACTGTTGTGATGCAGTACACATTTCAGTACTGGAAGTGGAGATTGATGTATTGCAGTTTAATTATTCAGTAGCTTCCAAACAGTTTGATAGGTCTATGCAGGTAACATGACAGGAGCATAGAAAAGGGGTAGCAAAATTAAACAGTTACATACAAATGAATAGCAGGTGTTCACTGAATGACACAGCAGAGGGTAATCTCTCTGTGCTAGTCTGTTATCTGACACTATCTGTGTGTTTTTATACAAAAAATTAGCATTTGTTCACAGAGTGACACAGTAGAACTTAATGTCTCTGTTTCTGTCTGTCTCTCTCTCTCTCTCTACCTCTACCTCCCTCTTTATCTTTTTCACCAACTCTCTCATGCAGCATAAATTTGTCTTTCTTTTTGTCTCTCTGTGGGTGTCTACATTGCCTTACTGAATACAGGTCTCAGTGTGGAAACTGTGGATTGCAATATGAACAAAATTGGGTTCCCTGTACTGTATTTGTAATGAAGATAAGGAGATGCATTTTATTGTTGTAGTTTTGGATGGCTTAATGGGATCCTCAGCAGGCCTAATATTTTATGTTTGACAAAAACATCGAGACAGAAAAAGGCTGAGACAGATGTCACACACAGAAAGTGTATTTTCTCAAAGGACACTGTAGGGTAAGAGCCCTAATTTTTAATTTTAGGTTTCCCATTTGCTCATTCACTTGTATGGCATATCTTCTTCGGCTAAACATCCCACCCTGCTTCTATGTGTCTCCCCCCACACACTATGTTTGGTATGTGTGTAATTGTTCTATTATTAACACTCCCACCCATCCCCAACATCCCGTCTGTGTAATATTTTTTATTCATCTGAAAGAAACAGCTTCAGTAATGCAAAGTGGTTCAGAATAACTGAGATGCAGTCTGTGTGCTGAGATGCTGATATGAGAGCAGGGGTTAATCTTGGAATGCTGGCAGGTATATGTATGTACATGTTTCACTTTACAACACCATCTACTTCAACCTACAATCATTGCATTATACAAACCACTAAATGTTCCACTGTCACAACTATTACATTTACTAACTTCTATTATAGAACACTTATCTACAAATCACTACATTATTGCTGGAGACTTCAATGTAGATGTTGCTGCACCTAACCCTGTGCAACAGATCCTCCAAACTTACATGCACACACATCACTGCATCCAATTCATCACCACATACACAACAGATTACAAATCAACATTAGATCACATTTACAAAACACTTCCACTTCAACATTATGTTACTTTAGAGTCATACTTGTACAATGTTACATCTTGACTGCACAATTTGTTGGTGTTGGGTCACATACGAAAAATGGCCTTGGCTCATATGTTTACTCAATAAACAAAAAATAAATAAATACTACAGTGATCATAAACCAGTATGGTTTTAATTATAATAATCTTCCCTTGTCTTCTCTTTCTTCCTTCACAGATGTATACTATCAAGCAATTAATTGGCATGCACTCTGCAGAACCTTCCCAGAGGCTGGCGGTCAAATGCTATATTATTAAAAAAAGTACCATCACCCAATACAAGACCAATCAGCAGCAATAATGATCACTTTGCCACCTAGTTCTAGCTGATAAGACCCAAGCCTGCTGCTACACTGTTGATAATTATAACACAATAACGCAACTGAGTGACTACTTACTTTACAACACTATGCTAAGAAATGGAACTGTTTTACTCAAATTCACAAGATTTTCAAAAAATAACCCCTAATCCCACAGAGCATACAAGTATCTGCTAATTTGTTACTTGACCCACCTCCCCTCCCAGTAACTCCAATTAAAGAAGCAAAAAAAAAACCCTCCAAAAACTATTGTTACTGTAACCCCCCTGTTACCCGGGGTTACTAGAATCCCAGTAAGACCTAGTGGTAGGCAGGGAAGGCAGCTTGTGAAATGCCAGTTAAATGGATTTCACACTGTCGCACTCTGTTCTCAGTCTCAGCTGAGACTGAGGGATGACATCACCATAGAACTATCACAGCTGCATGAGCCACATTGGAATCTGCAGTGAGAGTTAGGTTAAAATGTTGGGAGTTTTTGAACTGTAAGCAGCAGCAGTTGTGTGTGAGCAGTCTTGAAGAGAGGAGTACAGCAGTCTGTGCACAGGCTTTTGGAGCCTAAGCTCTGATATAGAGCTACTTTTAGGGAAAGGTGTGTGTTTTTGCCTAAAGAGGAACACAGTAAGCTGTTCTTGAAGTGGTGGAGACCGCTGATACTGGTCTCTGTGCCCCATCCCTGAGGGGATGGGGTGGAAGGTTTGCCTGTTATTCCAAGGGCAACCTCCTGGTTCCGGCTAGGGAAGAAGCTGCCTTATTTTCTGAAATGTGTTGTGGCACCAGAAGCTGTCAAGATTCACCTGTGGGGCACCTGTAACCAAAGGGTGAGTTCTGCTCTTGTCAAAGGGCCTATGTTTCACCTGAACTGTTGTTAAAGTGGGGATTGGACTGATGAATCAGTGGGAGACCTAGAGGAATAGGTTTAGCCAAATTAAAAGTATGTTCAAGTCCAGCACAAGGGGAAAGCCAAGACATGTAGAGGAGATGTGCTATACATTTACCCTTTAATCTACATTGCCAAGCTTTTCAGGAAGAGATGTTTAAGTATGTTCGAGTTTAGTACAAGGGGAAAGTCAAAACATGTAGAGGAAATGTGCTATACATTTACCCTTTAATCTACATTGCCAAGCTTTCAAAAAGAGTTGTTTAATGTCCAGAGAAATGGCCGGGTATGGATTGTGGAAGCTGGAGGTGGGAGACCCCCATCTTTAGTAACCAGATTCACCTCTACGGATTTGCTCTGTGGCCCTTTTACTTTGCCTCAGGCACTTGGCCAGTGCTGAGGGAAGTACGCAGATGTGGGATTGAAAGGAAATTTCCCTTAAGGAGTTGAAAGCTCTAAGGTGGTTTGGGGAGCCACCAATGGAAAATGTGTCCACTGCCATATGGACAGGGATCGGGTGGCCGGCAGGGGAGCCAGGCCAGGAAAAACCCAAATAGTGTACAAGTCGGGCTGTGTACCCAAAGCAGTGTGCAAGTCCGGGCTGTGTGCCTGGTGGGGTTCAGAGCCTGAGGGCTGAAGTGTTGAAGAAGTGTTCTGTTACTCTTATCTGCATTACCAGGAATGTAGCCCTGTGGGGGTCCGTCTATGCTTTGTTTGTTCAGTTTGGATGTGAATAAAAGCCACACTTTAGAATCCCATTCCTGGTATTGGACATTACAGTTATTGCTTCCTGTGTTTGGATTTACTTGGGTGCCCCTGTGCAGAGTAGCCAAACCTAGGCCCCTTGTGCTGAGTAACCTAGTCCTCCCCGAACCCAGTTCCCACCTGGTACTGCTGTCAGCTTCAACAGCATACCACCTGTCATTTGCAAAAAGGCAGGGGTGATAGGGCCTTACATTGCCATTGCTGGAAGGATAATAGAGGTATGTGTCCTTCTATGACATTGCAACTTCCCTCCTTCCCCTTTTCTCATTTCTTAAATGTTTATTAACAGATCTTTCAGGTGCTGAAATAACATTTGCCTATTTCCCTTTCATAATTCTTGCACAGCTCCAATATTATGCACCTTTTCCTTTTTCACCTACCTACTACCATCTTTCAACTTGCTCACATTTATTACTGCACATTACTATACTACACCTTTTACTCTTTCTCCAATCTGTTCTCCTGTTACAGCCTGCTGTACATCTACTGCCCACAACCATTGCATCATCAAACCTCACACACTACTTTACACCTTACATTTCCACTACTACTGAGTACCACATCTATATATGTCTACATTCAAATCTACTTTGCAGTCTTACCTCCTCAACAACTACTCCACATATGTAAATTCCACGTGTTCCCTGTTAAGTGGGGTTATATATTACCTACAAACATTTTTATATGATTCACCTCTATCTGCTTTCTTAGCCATCATGACTTACTTTCAACTGTTAGGATTGGCCTACGCTTATGTTACTGGTTTTCCAACCTTTTCTCTTACTAACTAAACAGCCACTGTGTTGTCTACTTGCTTCAGCTGCTTTGTTCCCATTTTTTACCACATTCATTGCGACTGCTCATGACTGCATTTTTCCCTTCAATACTAGGTATAATACTAGGTATCATTATAACTACATTAAGGCAGCATTCCACAATTGCCTCCCATGATTGCTTCTGTAGATTAATAATTATACAATATAAACCTGTTACTAGACAGTAAAAATTTGAATATCATCCATTCAATATTTCATTGCTCTCTTTTATTACCACTTCCTATGTCAAGCTATACCATGTGAGATTTACCCTAAGTAGAATACTGTTCTGTTCATATCCTTAATACCTTTACTCATGCTTCCAATTTTTACTGTTGTCATTATCTATTCACAGTTCTTACACTTAACATTATGTACATTTCTTAAATATCTTCTCTGTACTTTCTGTTACAGTTAACGTTCACATATTTCATATGGTCACAACACTTGGCCTACATATTACAAATGCAACAAACTCCAAATTCAAATCCTGCGCTCTTGAGGTAGAGGTGGGTCACAGTAAACAGGCAGCTAGCCCTATATTTGTAAGATTCCCAAAGGTAAATGCGCTCCAAAATTAACCACAATGCCACAAGATTTAACAACAGATTAGTTGTATTTAATATTCCACCAGTGTGAGTCCCTAGCACCTCAGCTACAAGCCTTCAAAGGGGTGTATCTCCCCCTTGAAGGCTTGTAGCCAAGGCGCTAGGGGCTCACACTGGTGGAATATTAAATGCAACTAATTTGTTAAGTCTTGTGGCGTTGTGGTTAATTTTGGAGCGCATTTACCTTTGGAACCTTATATTACAAATGCGGCCTACCATAAGCTCCATACTAGTCCATCAGAACCGCATTTTTTTTTTTATTTCTGTAATGCCCATATAACTTTGTGTGTCTTACTGCTCATACAGTTTACCTGCTGCATACCTGTACATTCATCTGATATATTGACACACAACTGTTTTTCCATTTCATTTGCTGTCAATATTGTACCACTTGGTATGTATTTATAACTGGAGTTCCATTTATCTCAGATCATCACTTTGCACTTCTCTTGATTCCATATTAATACAGATATTTCTACATCTACTCAGTTCACCTAGCAAACACACAACATTATCTTTCCTAGAACATAACTAATTACTTTTACTGTCTTCATTCCAACAACAGGATCAAGGGACACATTCAGTTAAGGTCTTCAAGAATGACACTAGCATCAGAATAATTACTGTGGAAGACTCAACAGACTCTGTAAGAGTGTCACTGTGGCATGAACATTCCAATTCAAATGTTACCACTGAAGACTACACCATCCTTGGCCACCTGATGATTGGCCACTTCAACTCAGAAGTAATAATGAACTCATCGAAGATCACAACTATTCAGGTAAGCACATTACCATTTCCAACATCAAACCTGTAACAACTGCAATTTTTACCTAATTTTCTCATATCAATTTACATGCACACTGCCACATATCACTCATACCCCAATACCCAAATGCACCAACCACAATACACTTCATAAACTGTATTTTACATTACACATACACACACAAAAAACCTTCACAGAAACTCTACTACTGCATGCACTACACTTCTACTTAATTTTACCATTATCATAACACACACAAATCTTCATTGCCCTCATCTGTTCTTTTCACTGCTGCAAAGTAACCACCTCTTAATCTATCTCTCTCACTCCCTTTCACTCATTTGCTCTCTATTTCATGCTCTATCTCTCTCTTAATCTTCAAATTTCATTTACTTTTGTTTCCTGCCACGTTATGCTACACCACAACTGCTATAACGCACATGACCATACACACAGAACATCTCTATGCTTAACATGCTAAAATGCACATATTCCATACAAACTTACTTTCTCAACCAGTACATGCATTATCATACATGAACATCACAACACCCAATTCTCATTACACATTCTTCACTCATTACACATCAACAATTGCAATATGTAACACTACTTCTACAGGATTCCTGTTTTCACTTCTCCTGTCATCATCTGCATATATGATATCCTGATTACTGTTTACTTACTTTCTTGGTCCTTGCAAACAAAAAAAATGATGTGATCCCTTTTAATCAACCAGCATAACTATTACAAAAAGGAAAAAACTACTTCAGTTTTTGACCCAACACACTTCTTCCTATGCTAACAAATTTCTGAATAAGGACTTTGTTACTCCAAAAAGCTGCATTACTTTATTCTTTTACTAATATTTATGATGGTCCACTAACAGGTATCAAATAGTCTGCTTTTCAATTCATAATTATTGCTAATTTATCTCTATTTACCACATTCATACAATGTATTGTTCTCCATGCCTTGCCTTTTTCCCATACATCCCTCTGCTAATCAAAAATGATTTGCTCTGTTCATAGCTACACACTATAAACCCACTTCACGCTTGCTGCATTCCTTGCATCTCAAACATATTTCTAATTATTTTTTCTTGCAAGTTACAGAGGCTCCGACAAAACAAAAGACATTGAAATTGTTGGATTCGCTGGGATTACAGAACAGAAAATATTTTTAACATACATGTATCAGGACAATTTTTTCACATCAAACATACTTCCAGAACTATTTTTAACTTGCCACAAAATGCTGCAGAATGTCAGATTTTGGACAAATTACCCCTCAAATACACTGTTGAAATCAAGCAATCCTGCATTACTGCACTCACAGTAAAAACAACTGAAACTATCCCACCACAGTTGCTGCAGGAAAATCCAGATATGCTACAACAACTTTCCACATCATCACACACAAGTCGCTAGAAATGAAGACGGAAACAACAATGACAATAGGTCTGCTACCACCACCTCATTTTACAACTCGATTAAACAAAGCCACCTTCCTGCACAGTATAAGAACACTCAGACATTCAAATTCATACTAGGCACACTGATACCTTTTTTCTATTCTCTAACCCACAAAAGACTGTTTGCAAAGGATTACTATTCTATTATTGCCAAACTGTTTAATGATACAACGTTTATAATTCTCATATTTTTTTCATTATTTGAACTGTCATTTTTTGTTTTCTTCTTATATTGCTTTCTTTTGTTCTACAATAAATATGTACTACTTTTTCACAACCTATGCATTCCACTCCTTCTCTTGCATCGTACTACACTGTCTCTTTTTACCATGTTCCTACCAATATCATTAACAATATTTTGCAGCCATTATGGCTCTGACCCGAGTTTGTTTATATATATATGTGTGTGTGTGTGTGTGTATCTATCTATCTATCTATCTATCTATCTATCTATCTATCTATCTATCTATCTATCTATCTAATAGTGGTGTGGTAGCACCACTATAGTTAGGGTCGAGGAGGGACTTTAATGCTAAACTCAAATTTTTGCACTTTAATATCTTCACAACAATTCAACAGATCTGCATGAAATTTTGCATGCATTGTCTTGTGGCATAAATCTCTTGAAGTGCTAAGTTTCAGTCCAGTTAGATGTGCAGATTCTGAGATGCAGATGGTGACAAAAACTTAAAAAATTCACTGTTTTTGCCTTTTTTTGCCATCCCATAGCACCCAGACAGTTTGGAATTTTGGTGTGAAATTTTCAGCATATAAAGGGCTTGCCTCAGAAGGATTTCCTTTGCTATTTTGGTGAAAATATGAATCTGTTCCAAAGTTATTAAATTTAAAAAATGTGAGTTCTGAGCATGCTTGGTAAGCTCTTCAAAAATATCTGTAAAAGAGACATGGCTTGGATGACTAGAGTCACTTCACAGCTCATGAATAATAATAAGCTTATTTGCATACTTTTTTAATTGAGAGAATTAGAAAATCAGGTAAAAAACTATACAATATCCCTCTTTGGGAAGCTTGATCTGTTCAAAATCACCATTTACAACCGTTTCTTTTTGGTTTACTTTTTGGATACTGACAGATTGAAGATATGAATTGTTTTGAGACATGGCTGCAAATCAGTATGTTAAACATTAGGGCTATAGAAGGAAAGTAGCCTTTTTTTAACTTATGTTAAAATAGATATTAGAGCATAGATTTTGTGTTCATGTGAACTGAAAAAGTTTCAGACAATTCAATGGCTTAGAAATATGCAAAGTTAAAAAAAGACTTTTAGCAATATGGGCAAACAGGGAAGTATTATTGGCTATTTTAGGTTTGAACTTTCTTGACTTTGGATAAGAGAAGTCTGACACACTGAAATTCAATGTTGCAGTGTAGTGTAGTGTAGTGTAGTGGCTAAGGCTCTGGGCTATGACTCAGGAGACCTGGATTTGAATCCCACAGCCCCGACTGATTTTTTTTTTAATAATAACTCATGCATTTTAACAAAAATAATTAAGCAATACGGCATGATAGGGTTTGTGTTATTGTTTAATAACTTCACTCCTAGGGTGGATTGAAGCACAAGGCAAAGCCAAGTGCTTCCACCACCCTAGGAGTGACGTTATTACTCATTATAAAATAAGTAAAGAAAATACCTGAACCTGATTGGCTGAAAGGACATTTGAACCATGTCCTTATCAGCCCATATTTATGCCAACCGGCACTTTTCTTCCCTGCGCAACCTCACAACAGGGAAATATCAATAATCTGTTGAAACTTAAAACACATTTCACAGGTGAGCACACACCATGCAGGATGAGCATGAAACACCACACCGCTGAGACATCTGGCATTGAACAACACTGTCCCTCTCTCTCTAAATAGAAAGTCTCTAAAAAATAATTGAACTAAAGACATCCAGAAAAATAAGAAAAAGCCAAATGACAGACTTCATCGCCAACCTCAGGTACTACTGGTAGGCACACACCATGACCCTCCAGACTGCCAATGCACTTGTAACCAAGTCAGAAAAGCCTTTCTGAATAAATCTCCTGTCACAACCCCCACACTTTATAATCATACACAAACTAGTTAAGCAAATTAAATTTGAAAGAGAAAGGATCACATCTGCTCCCTGAGGTTAAAATGAAACAGCTGCTCCTAATAAGTTGCTTGTGATCCACCGAGCATCCCATGTGCTGAGAAGAAACGACCTACCTCTACTGGTGACTCCACTAGTTTTGCAGCCACAACTATTTCCCTTATTTATTCATTTAATTACTGTACAGATAAAACACAGTTGAAGTTAGACACAATAACTCCACTCCATCTCTTACAAAAAATGAGGTACAAGCCAGACCATTTTCTATGCCAGCCGGTAAGGGGCATGCTCACTCCCAATCCCAATCCAGCAGGCGGCAAGTACATAAACACACAAAAAGCAACCTGCGATTTCATTGCCTGCTGAGAAAGAAATGCTCAGCAGGAAAAAAAAAAGGAATAAAATGTGTGTGTGCTGGGAGGGGTACCCTCACTACAAGTCATACCAACCACTCCCTGGCTATTGCCAGCTGCCAGTCATAATCAGTTAAATGTTGGAAACAAATAATCAAAAAAGAAAGCTAGAAACAAAGACAAAAAAAAATAAAGTGTATATGTGGGGAAGGAAATACAATGTGGGGGTGGGGTGAGGGGGTTTTACATATGTTCTGCATTAAAAATGCAGGGACTATTTTTTTGAACTTTTCTACTTAATTTTTTAAATCTTTATGTGCACTTTTTACAAGATTTTTTTTTAAATTAACTTTTTTACAGGAGGACCCATTTTATAAGCACAATAAGATACTCTGAGGTGTGGGTTATCTCCTGATAAGAGCACACCCAGGTGCATAAGGCACTCGGTGCAAGCGTCTCATGCCTAACAACGTACCTCGGTGTGCTCTTATCAGGAGATAACCCACACCTCATCGTGTCTTATTGATTGTATAACACACACTCTGGAGTGCCTTATTGCTATTATACAATGGCTCATTTTTTAATAAAAGAGAAAAAATTAAAAAATAAAATTTGTCTGCATTTTTTATTCCATTTTTTGAGTGTGGAGGAGTACATTTAAACAAAAAAATCCAGTTTATTCTTCTGTCTATAGGTGGAGCTGTAAACTGATTCACTGTGCCTTGCCAGTCAGCAAAGGTTTCTCCTGTTTAACCGTGTTGTGATCATTGACGCCCCCCAGCCATTCAGCCACCCTTAGAAATGGACTGTATTTGAAATGTGTTTCTTTTTTTTTTATTCTTTAAATTGTAACTGTTTTTTCACCCTTGCAGAGCTGGTAGGTGGCTGTGTGACTTGCGCACAATGTCAGGATTTCAGAAGCGAGGAATCCCTGCTTCGGTTATTTTTTCACCTGTTTTCAGCGGTGAGTACAAAATGAGGAAGACAGGGATTTACATTTTGTGGCAAGGTTAGTGGCACTGTAGGATTGAAACTTTATTTTGCTACCATTTTATCCCCGAAACAAGCGGCATCAGTGAACCAGGCGAGTGGTAGTTATGGTCTTTTGTGGTTCACTCACACCGCTCCGTTTGGGGGGAAAAGCATGACACCGTATTTTAATTTTTTTTTTTAATAAACTGTGGATTTTCTGATGTCTGAGCTAGAGATGAAATTAGTATTTGGTGGGGGGTTGGGAGTTTAAGCCTTGACGACTTTGGTGTGCACTTGCAGCAATGTTTGACTGCTCTAGGGAGATGAGAAGGAAGTGATTCCTGTGTGATTCCTGTTATTGTAAAGTGGTCTTTTCTGTGCCAGCCCTACATACAGTGATGTTATTGTCTAATAACATCACTGTGTCTAGGACTGAGCAGCCCTATTTTCTTTTTGCTATTGTATAATTATAGATAAACACTCATGTGTTTATAAAAGCTAATAACAGAAAAATACTATCTCAAAAATAAGGAAATTCATTGCAAAGAACTTCATTTAGGTACTAGTTAGGGTATTATAGTGGTGCAACTGCACCACTATAGTTTTGGCTGAGGAGGCACTTTAATGTTAAACCCCAAGTTTGCACTTTAATATCTTTGCAACTGTTCAACAGATTTCCACAAAATGTTGCATGTGCAGTCTTGTAGGGTATATCTATTGACATGCCAAGTTTTGTTGTGGTTGGATGTGTGGATTCCAAGATGTGGATAGCAAAATGAAAAGTAAAAAATCGCCATTTGTGCTGGGTTTTTTTTTGCCATCACTTAGCGCCCAGATGGTTTGGAATTTTGGTCTGAAATTTTCAGGGTACAAAGGGCTTGCCTCCGAAGGATTTCCTGTGCTTGTTTGATGAAAAAATATTAATCCATTCCAAAGTTATTAAATTTAAAAAATTTGGATTCTGAGCATGCTCAGTAAGCACTTCAAAACAGCAGCAAAAGGGGTGTGGCTTGGACAAGTAGAGTCACCTCATAGCTCATGTATAACAACAAGCTTATTTGTTTACCCAATTTTTTAAAATTTAGAGAAATAGACAAATCAGATGAAAACTACAAGTTATCCCTCTTTGGGAAGCATGGTCTGTTCAAAATCACTGTTTACAATGATTTCTTTTTGGTTTACTTTTTGGATACTGACAGATTGAAGATGTGAATTGTTTTAAAACATAGGCTACAAATCAGCATGTTAAACATTAGGGCTATAGAAGGAAAGTAGTCATTTTTTAACTTGTGTTAAAATAGACATTAGAGTACAGATTTTGTGTTCATGTGAATTGTAAAAGTTTCAGACAATTCAGTGGCTTCAAAATATGCAAAGTGAAAAAAGACTTGGCAATATGGAGAAACAGGAAAGTATTATTGGCTGTTTTAGTTTGGAACTGTCTTGACTTTGGATAAGAGAACTTTGAAACAGACATTTGGAGATGATGTAGATATAGACTGATGTGTATTTTAATCTTGATTTTAATTTGTTTTATGATGTTTTTATGTTGTCATTTTATTGTAATGCACCTTGATTTTTAAAAAGGTGCAAAAGAAATAAAGCTTATTATTATTATTATATCTATCTATTTATCATTCTATCTGTCTATCTATAGATCTATCTATTTATAGTATAGCTGCACAGTAGTGCAAGCTATAGTTAGGGTTGCCCGGCTACTTCAATGTTACACCCCAAATTTTGCATTTTCATAATTTTACAACTGTACAATGGATTTGTCTGCAATTTTGCATGCACAGAGTGCCACCATAGATCTCTGGATCTGGCAAGTTGCATTATGGTTGGATGAGTGGTTGAGGAGCTGCGGAGCACCATAAAACATGCAAAAATGTTTTTTGTGCACTTTTTTTTGGGGAGCTACAGCCCAAATTATTTGTCCATCTAGTCCAAAATCTTCAGGGAAGATGCAGTCTGAGTCACTGATGTGTCTTTTGAAGATTTTGTGAAAATATATTAATCCATTCAAAAGTTATTCAAATTGTAATTTTCCCATTATAGTCAATGGGAAAAAATATATGTGCCTCTCGAAAGCACCTGTCACTGTCATGAAAGCACATTTTACTGTTGCAGAGCCATTCAATAGTGTTGTGCTGATGACATCTTGTTTCAGTTAGTGGTGGAGAAAAATGACTGTAATTCAAATTCTACTGCTCCTAGGCAAACCCTGACAGTTGTGTTTACCTAATCGGGGCCCAAGGAACACAATGGTGCCATCAGTTTTTTTCTAGAACCCCTAGAAATACCTTTTTCAAAATCAGGTCCCCAGTAATGTTGCAAATCATGACAGTACAGATGTGACACTTTCATAAATCATGACACTATCATATCTTTACTGTTGCAATTTGTGACACCACTGCACCAAATATACAATTTTTTGCCACATCACTGTACCTAAATAGTTGGGAGCTTTTTGGCTGAAATTTGCTGGGTGGCAAGCCTCGGTCCCACAGATGTGCCTTTTGGTTGTTTGGTAAATACATGTTAAATGGTTACAAAGTTACAGCAATCCAAAGTTGAGAAATTTCCCATATTTTGGTGCCCATATCTTGAAAATGATTCGAGATATGGATTTTTTTACTCCTGGCAGCTTAGCCCACCTTCAGGTGGACTAAGGTTGCACGGAGGTTTCAGAGTCATGATTACAACTGCAATGGAATTTTTTCATAGTTGCTACGGTTACTGAGATATTGCCAAATAAGTGTTACGAGGGTTCCTTTTCAGTACTATGGGGCTGCTGTATGGCTCCATGCTTATGTGTAACTGAGAGTGCAGAGCCCAGGGGGCCCACACTCCCACATATGCATACCTTTAGGCAAAAAATGGGCAATGTGAAGGGAGCGCAGGGCCCAGAAGGCCCCTGCTCCCACAAAGATATGCCAGTTACCAGTTACATCACACATTCTCAAAAAGAAGGGAAATTCATTGTAAAAAACTTCGTTAATGCATCAGTTAGGGTGCTAGCACAGTGACAAAAGTATAGAAATGTAATGTTAGGGTTATCACCCATACACCCTCACCCTCCACTCTCACTCTCCACACACTATCAGATTTTCTGTTAGGTCATCAGGTTTATCTCTCACCCCATTCTCCCAGCTAATTGCATGCATGTCAGCTTGTTTACATGGAATGGGGTGAGAGTTGGCCTGATGACTATGGCACACCCAACATCGATAGTGTGGAAAGTGAGTGTGAGAGGTGGGTTGGTAGGTGGTAACCTAGTATCACATTTCCATACTTTGTCACTGTGCTATCAACCTAACTGATGCATTAAAAATTTTTATGCAATATATATATATATATATATATATATATGTATATATATATCTATAGGAAAGTACTCATGCATCCCAGCCCCACTGAATATGGTCTAAAGTGTTTTTTTTGTTATAGTAACTTGTGCATTTATAAAAACTAATTATAGAAAAATACTCATGCTTTATAAAAACTAATTACAGAGAAAGTGCTATCTTAAAAAGTAAGGAAATTCATTACAAAAAACTTCATTAATGCACTAGTTAGGGTTAATGCAACAAAAGTAGGGAAATATGGCATTAGGGTTTCCAACCCTAACACCCCACCCCCACCCTGCCGGCAGCAACAGGCGTGAGGTGTGTCTTGGGGTTGTCAAACCCATCACTCACCCCATTCCACGAGTAAGTAAGCTGAGATGGGTACAGTATATGAGAATGGGATGAGGGTTAGGGGTGACAGTCCCAAGGCACATCCCATGCCTGTTGCTGCCCGCTGGGTGGTGGGTGTTAGAGTTGGAAAGGACATTTTTGCAACAGCTAACAGCAGAATCCAGCTGAGGGGGTCAGATAAGCAAGCTACATCTGTTGGTGTCTACTAAAGACATAATTTTGTTGAGTTATTTAAATTTGTTTCCCTCACTAACTGAACAATAAAATGGCGGTGGAACAAAAAAAGAGTTCTCATCTGTGGCAAAGGATGATCCACCTGCGAAAAAGGATTACCCATCTGTGACAAAGGATCCTTTTTCAAGCTAAACATCAGTAAATTCCCATTGAAAATAATGGGAACTTTAAAACTTAATTAATAATTGTACAGATTAATATTTGTTCACCAGCAAAAGGCACATCTGTGAGACAAGTCCTTTCTACCCCGAAAATTTCAGACCACAATTCCAAACCATTTGTGAGATACAGGTGGACAAAGAAATAACAAAAAACATGTAACTAATTCAATGTTTTGGACTCTGTATCTCCCTCACCACACAACCAATTGGAACAAAACTTGCTACATCAAGTAATCTACTGCATATGATTCTACATGCAAACTTTCACACAAATCTGTTGAACAGTTATGAAGTTATTAAAGTGCAAAAATTGGGGCTTAACATTCAACTACCTACTCAACCCTAACTATACTGGTGCTACTGCTCCAGTATAATACAAACACAAGAGGATATTTAGACAGACTTACAATCAGAACTTCATTAGAAAACAATGAACATCCCAGTGCTGGCATACTGGACAATGTTCTCCCACAGCAGCAAGGCTCCCAGAAGGGCCCCATTGACAATGCTGGAGCTGACAGAAAAGGGAATTATGGTAAGTATGAAGAAATCTCTTTTCTGTAGTGCTCCACATTGTCAATGGATATTCAGAATGAATGGATTCTAAGAAGCAGTACCCATTAAAAAACTGGGTGGGGGAGAATATTGTCTCATACGCAAACTGCAAAAAGGAAAAAGGAATTTACCTGCTAACTGCCATCTGCAAAACTCTGTGACCAAAGGCTGCATTAGTGGAACTTTGAACATCCAGTCTGTAGTTCTTGGTGAATGTGTGGATGGAGGACCACATTGCTGCCTGCACAGCTTTAAGACAGATGCCTCACCTTTCTCCACCCAGGATGTGGCAATACCTCTTGACTTGATAAGAGCCTGGGCCTTTTTGTTTACTGTGACATAAGCCTTGACAATAGAAACATAGAATTTGACGGCAGATAAGGACCACTTGGCCCACCCAGTCTGCCCATTTCCCTACCTAATGGATAAGCTGCAGATCCTAGTTAACCAGCAGCCTACTTTTTCCTACCCCCAACCCCTAGAATTGCCTTATGACTGTCCCATGCATGCTTGAATTCCACCAGTGTTTTTGACTCCATAACCTCCTCTAGAAGGCCGTTCCATGCAACCACAACCTTCTCTGTGAAAAAATACTTCCTTACATTACCTCTGAGCTGCCCCATCTTCAGATTGTGCCCCCTTGTTCTTGCACACCTCTTTTTCTGAAAGATGCTACCCTCTTGGACTTTGTTGATTCCCTTGAGGTACTTGAAAGTTTCTATCATGTCCCCCCTCTTCCTCCTTTCCTCGAGGCTATACATATTAAGCTCCTTAAGTCTCTCTTCATAAGTCTTCCAGTGCAGACCCTGCACCATTTTAGTTGCCTTCCTCTGGACAGCTTCCATCCTGTCTATGTCTTTGTGGAGATTGGGTCTCCAGAACTGCACACAGTACTCCAGATGGGGTCTCACCAGCTGGCTGTACAGAGGGATAACAAACTTCCTGTTTTCTACTGGTGGTGCCTCTCCCTATGCATCCCAGTACCCCCCAGCCCTCCTACTGCCCTCTCACATTGCTTGCCCACCTTTAGATCATCTGCTGTACTACCCCAGGTCCCTTTCCATTTTGTTGTTGTTAGTATCTCACCCCCATTGTGTACTCTTCCCCTGGGTTTTTGTTTCCCAGGTGCATTACCTTGCACTTCTTCGCATTGAATCTAAGCTGCCATACATTTGACCATTCCTCTAACCTTGCCAAGTCCCTTCTCATCCTTTCCACCCCACCTTGTGCATCAACTCTGTTGCAGATCTTTGTGTCATCTGCAAAGAGACATACTTTTCCTTCCAGTCCCTCTGCAATGTCGCTTATAAAGACATTGAAGAGGACTGGTCCTAATACTGAACCCTGCGGTACCCCACTAGTAACCCCCCCTTTCTTCAGAGTGGACTCCATTTACTATTACCCTCTGTGTCCTGTTCTCCAGCCAATTCTTTACCCAGGCTATCATCTTGGGACCCACTCCCACACTGGCTAACTTGTATATTAATCTTTTGGGTGGGACTGTGTCAAATGCCTTGCTAAAGTCTAGGTAGGCCATGTCCACAGCCCCTCCTTGATCTACTACTTTGGTCACCCAGTCAAAGAAATCTATTAGATACGTCTGACATGACCTTCCCACTGTGAATCCATGCTGCCTTGGGTCCTGTGCCCCTCTGGCCTCTAGGTACTTGACAATTATTTCCTTCAGAAGTGATTCCATCATTTTCCCTATCACTGAGGTTAAACTAACAGGTCTGTAGTTTCCTGCTTCTGCCCTGCTCCCACTTTTGTGAAGTGGAATCACATCTGCCCTCCTCCAGTCCTCAGGTACCACCCCATCATCCCATGATTTATTAAAGAGGGTAGTCAGTGGTGTCACTAGTTCTACCCTTAGTTCTTTTAAACAATGTTTGAGGGGCACTTGGATTTGAACCAGGGACCTCTTGATCTGCAGTCAAATGCTCTACCACTGAGCTATACCCCCACTGTAATGCATGCCCTTACCCTCCTTGCCAGGGTGGCCTTGGAGGATTTTTGTCCTTTTTTTTTGCTGCTTCAAAGAGTAGGAACAAACTATCTGATTTTCTAAACAACACAGTCCATCTGAGGTATGTCCTGACTGTCCTGTGTAAATGCAACTTGTACAATTCTTTCTTTTTTGGGTGAGTTGGTTGTGAACAGAAGAGAGATTTCCTGGTTCACATGAAAAGCTGTAGGAACCTTTGAAATGAAAGATGGGACCATTCTCAGAACTACCTTGTCCTTATGTATGATGAGATAAGGTTCTTTGGGAGATAAGGCTTGCACTTCACCAATCCTCATGGCTGAACACATAACAACTTAAAAGCACACCTTGTAGGACAACAGATTTAATGGTACTGACAAAAGCAGGTCAAAGGGTTCTTTACAAAGAGCATTCAATACCAGATTCAGTTCCCAAGGAGGAACAGGGGATTGGAACAGAGGTCAGCTCCTGCTGACAGCTAACAGAAAATGAATAATCTCCCAGTTAGTCCCTAAGGATTTAAATTCAATTCAATTTTTATTTTACCGGGAAAGACATCATTGAGAAAAAACTCATTTACAAGCTGATCCTGGGAGGATTAGTTCACAAAGGCAATGGTAAAGAATCATACAATTACATGAGAAAACAATATTATATACAATAGTGCCATATCCTTTTTACAAAGATTGCATACAATCAGAAGCAATCAACATTTGAAACAGTAAAAAAAAACAACAATAGGTTAAGGAACAATAGGCAGTGGGGAAAGGGCACATGAGATGCTTAAAATTACAGGAGGCTAGAATGGACTAAGGGGAAAGGTAGAGGAAGGGGGCAGAGTAAGGTGCAAAGGGGAGTGGGTAATGAGGAAAAGGGCAGGCATGGATAAGGGAAGGTTGGGTAAGTGTTTGGAGAGGGATGGAGAGGATAAGCCCAAGGAGGCTCCAAGGGCTGACTCTTGATCTCTCAAGGTGCTCAAGACCAAACCTTTTTCTACTCCTTCCTGCAGAAAGTGCAAAACCTACAGAATCATGGCTTTAGAAGGCTGGATACTTTTCTCTCTGGCCCAAGCCGAAAAAGTGGTCCATATGCAGGCATAAGCTGCTGATGTGGAATACGTTCTGGATGCCATCAGGGTGTACACCATCTTTTTAGAGAAAGCCTGTTTTAAGAGTTTCCTCCTTTCAGGAGCCAGACCATGAGCTGCGTTGCTCCCGGATTTGAATGCAGAATGGGGCCTTGGGAGAGAAGGTCCCACCCCCGTATTGGGAGTCAAAACGGTGCATGTTGAGCTAGGTTCACTGGGTCTGAGAACATGGACTTCTGGCCATTCCAAAGCTATCAGAAGAAACTTCCTGTTGAGTTTCTTATTTTGTGTATGACCTTGGGAAGGAGTGGCAGAGAAGGGAAGGCACACATTCTTTCAAAATTCCATACTTGTGGCAGAGTGTCCACTGCCTCTGCCTGTGAACATTGATAGTGGCTTAGGAAGCACTTCACTGGAGCAGTCTGGCTGGAGGCAAACAGGTCAATCTGTTGATGACTGAATCTTGTGCACAGAAGGTTGAACACCTCCGGGTTCAGCATCCACTGCCCTGGGTGGACATTCTTGCGGCTTAACCAATCAGCCTGAATGTTCAACTCCCCAACAAAGTGAACTACTGACAGAGAGTGAAGGTTCTCCTCTGCCTACAGCAGAAGATCAGTTGCTTCTTTTAGCATCTCTCTGCTTTTTGTGCCCCCTTGATTGTCTATGTACACCACTGTGACAACATTGCCTGACCTTATTTTCATGCCTCTTGACTGCACCCTATTTTGAAAATGAAGGAGAGTGAGGTGCACAGCCCTCATCTCCAGGACGCTGATGTGTAGGTGTTGTTTCTGTGCAGACCAAGCCCCCTGAATGAAAATGTGGTCCAGCACTTCTCCCCAGCCCAATAGACTTGCATCAGTTGTCAGAATCAACTCTGGATTGACTTCCAAGAAAGACCCTTTGCCCAGATTCTCTAAACTCACCCATCAACTCAGGGTTTTCTGCAGGAATGAGAAAATTGGAATCCTGGCCTGATAGTCCTTCAAGGTCAGATCCCAGGCCAACAGCATCTCAATCTGGGGGTTGCATGTGAAGGCGAGCCCACATAACCAGTTCTGTTGTTGCTGTCATGATGCCCAGAAACCACAGACGGCTGTGAGCTGAAGCCGATGACTGGTACTTCAGCCACTGAACCTCTCTCAACAAGGTCTCCTTCCTGGCTGCCAAGAGGAAGACCTTCCCCTTGTCTATCTTGAACACCACTCCCAGGTGCTCCAGGGTCTGTGATGACTAGAGAGAGAGAGCTTTTCTCCTGATTTACTACCCAGTTGCGATATTCCAAAACCTCCAGAGTCCTGGTCACTGATTTCTTCACCAGTGGAGCAGGCAGCGCTTGAATGAGCAAGTTGTCCAAGTAAGGATAAACATGATGTCCCTCCTGTTGGAGTTGAGCCACCAGGACTATGAGCACCTTGGAGAACACTTTTGGGGCTATTGCCAGCCCAAATGGGAGTGTCCTGTGCTGGAAGTGTTGCCCCAGGACAGTGAACCTGAGGAACCTCTGATGAGATTGCTGGATGGGAATGTGGAGATACGCATCCTTCAGGTCTATGGATGCTAGATAATTTCCTGGCTGGACAGCCTGGATAATTGATTGTAAGGACTCCAGCTTGAAGGTCATATGGTGAACAAACTTGTTTAGGTGTTTGAGATCCAGAATAGGTTTGAAACCCCCTGACTTTTTGGGAACCACAAAATAAATCAAGTCGAATCCCTGGCCTTGTTCACCAGGAGGCACCAGAACAATCACCCCGATCTGTGTGCGGTGATACAATGTTTGTGATACTGCTTGTCTTTTCATGGGGTCCTTTAGCAGAGGGGATGGCAGAAAATGTCCCTTTGAGAGAATGGTTGAAAACTCTATTGCATAACCTAAAGCCATAATCTCCAGAACCTAAGCATCTGTTGCTATCTGGGCCCATATTGTGTAAAAATTGTGCAGTCTTCTACCAAGGGAAGGGAGGCAGAGATGGTCCAATATACCCTCATTGTGAGGTGCCCTCTCTTCACCCTGCACCTCCATTGCATTTTTGGGCAAGGGCTCCTCTGCCTCTATTGCCCTTGAATCCAGAGTAGGATCCTTTACTCCTCTGGTTCCCAAAATTTTGAAAGGGACAAAGAGCCCCTTGATACTGCCTTTGTGGGCCACCTTCTTGATTTTTTGAAGTTGAGCTGTCTTTTTGCTGTTTGTTTTGATACCGGAAGGTGGCCCTTTTTATCCTGGATATCCTTCAAAATGTCATCCAGGCCTGAACCAAACTGTTAGCATCCCTCAAAGGCTAAGTTAAACACCTTGGTCCTCGACACCTGTTCAGTGTCCCAATGCCATAGCCACATCCCTCACATGTTGGACACAATATGATAAGTGGAGTGAGCTGACATGTGCAAGTTCTCCACTGTGGCATCTCCTAGAAAGGTGGAGGCCATGGATACCAACTGCAAAATGCTCACCCTCTCTGAATCTGGGGGAATGAAGCTACCCAGCATTGTAACCCACAAGTTTAAAGCTCTGGCAACAATAAAGGAGGCATAGGAGGTGCAGAGGTTTACACTATTGTAGGCGAGGGCTCTTCTGCACAAAGCGTCCACTCACTTGTTGTGCGTATCTGTTATGGCCAAAGATCCTTCAGTTGGGATAGTCACATGCCTTACAGAATTATTTACAGCTTTATCAGCCAGGGGAGAGGTTTCCCACTTGTGGGTATTTTCTTCATAAAGGAGAAACACTGTACCTTGGGTTTTGGCAGAGACTTACTTTGGTCCACACCTGCTCATTCTTGTTCAGTAATCTGGTCACAGTGAGTTAAGTTTGGAAAATCCTTTGGAGTGGAGGAGGATGTGGATTGGATAGGATTCACATCTAAGGCTTCCACGGATTGCTCCTCCTTCAGCTGCAATGTCTTACAAGCCTCAGTTATCAGATTGGAAAAAGATTTGGTATCAAACAGGGGATGGATACAAATCCTATTCTTTGGCTCCATCCACTCCCCTTCCTCCTTCTCAGAGGGTTTGTCCTCATAATCATCAAGTAACTTCTTTGGGTCTGGATTTCCCCAAAATCCCTCACATCCTCATCCTGACCCTCTATATGATCAAGGTCGGGGCCTCCCTGCAGATCTATATTAGCAGAATTGTCCTGCTCCAGCACACCTGGAGGTGCCTGTTTACCCCCCCCCAACCTGAGAGGCCAGGTTTGGGGTCAGGTGTGTCTAAAAGGATGTCCTGCAGAACATCAGGGTTTAAAAGCTCACCTAAGAACAACCACAAAGATTTATGCAATTCTGCTTTGCCACTGCCAGATGGTACACCAGGTGCACCTCCCCCCAGCTCTGGATTCTGACTGTTAGAACTGTAAAAGACATATTATGGTTGAGTAATAATAATGGGGGCAACAGGAATCCAGCGGAGAGGGTCACATTACCCTTTTTTAGGTATTACATAGTTTGAACACTAGAGGTCTCCAATAAGCCATGGTGCCAAAACACTAATCCAAGACGTGCCCAAAATAAAGAATAAAACTAAAGAAACTGTCTGGAGTTGCCTCTTATTATATGTGTGTAAATGAAGGGATGCTGCCACCATCACCATCCCCCTTTCTGGGGAAAACACAAGTAGAAGCATTCCTACTAGCCTACAAACTTCAAAGGCTGCAGTAGGAATGAATGCACACAGCCAGCAGTGCTGAGCTAGAAACATAGAAACATAAAAGCTGTTGGAAGAAAAGGACCTATTGGCCCACCTATTCTGCCCTAAAGTCCTTGCCTATTATGCTACAGTAGACCCTGATTGATCTCTGGCCTTCCTCCCCCATCTTGTTTCTAAGGTCCCACTATGTCTATCCCATGCATGTTTGAATCCTGTTACCACTTCTGTACTCACCACCTCTGCTAGGAGGCTGTTCCATGTGTCCAACACCCTTTCTGTGAAGAAATGTTTCTTCACATCCCCTCTAAGTCTCCCCCTTCCAGCTTCATACCATGCCCCCTTGTCCTTAAGCATCTCTTTCTGTGCAGTATACCTCCCTTCTGTACCTGAGTGGGCAGGAAAATGCAGCCGCCGCATCTAACACTTGTAAAAGTGCCGGTGCACATGTGCTCATGCGAATGTGTGCATGCATGACATCACAACGCTGTGCGTGCTGTCAGCACATCGAGGGGGGGCACGCACACATGCACAGAAGCACAAAACAGATGAGCTGAGGCTCAGAGAAGCCTCTAGTGAGACACCATAGTTTGAGCCAAATGGCCAGGGCTCAGAAAAGTGGTGGGAAGCTGTGCAGCTCAGGAGAGCCATTAAGCACTGCCACAAAAGCTCTGGTAACGGATCCCCCTGAAACAGCCTGAAGGAAGGCAAAGAGTAGGCTCTGATTCTTTCTTTCTGTTTTTTTTCTAGTACCACAACTGCAAATCAAGTTTCACCAGAGTGCTAAAGCAAATATCCCCTGACTGTGAAGTCTCAAAAGCACCTGCAATTATGGGAAAAAACACATACAGTTGTCACCCTATGGTCCCTTTGGGGGGAGATGCCAAACCAGATGGTAGGGAGACACAAGTAACAGCCTAAAAGCTAGACCCTAACAATAACCCCCAAGAACAGGTACTTACCCGAAGCACCATGACAGGAGGAAATTGGAGACTTGCTAAAAATAAACACCTTTATGCTAGTGTGGCAGACGTGACCCCTATTCCAAGCACAAACAGGAAATGGAAATGGGGGAAAAAGGCAGGCTAGCCAGTTTGAAAGCTGCAGTTTAATAGGCACAGTTTTAAATTCAGAGGTGCTCCCTGTCACCAAGTAGCCACAGTCTGCTATGCAGAATCGCAGACCCAAAGAATAAAAACAAAAAGAAAAGATTTTCTTCTTCAGAGAAGTTTTTATGCTGCCTCCCCTTAAATAGCACAACAAAGACTGGGGAGTTGCTGCTATCTAAAATGATCATGTGCCCAGGATTCTATGCTGATTAAAACCTTAGGCTGTGCCATTTCCCCTTGTAGGGGTGCGCATTACCCATTTGTTCCGAATACCCCTGACAATGTGGAATGCTACAAAATGCTTAATTGTGTGACATCGCCAGTTCACTCTTGTCACTAGAAACAATATTTCTTTTGTGACATGACTGGTCAATAATTTCTTTCTTGTTAAAATTATTTATTTATTTAGTAGTGTAACTAGGTAAGTGCACCAGGCAAATAGCTGCTTATTTTCAGGCACGACCTAAGAGGATACAATTAGAATAAACCACAGTGATTACATGGATTATACAGGTACATCATAGAGAACAAGATACTATGAGAGACATCAAAAACAATGAGAAGTATCCAAAAACAAGGGATCCAAAATAAAAAACTCCGGGTATACGAGTATCTCATAAGTCCTCAGTGCAGCTATAACCAGGAGATTGGACTACACCATAAATGGACAACCTGCATTGACTTTGGAACATTCCATTTCCACATTTATGTTCTATATTTTACTTTATTTTTTATTTCATTTTTTTTGTGGGATACCGACAGGGAGCTCCGGTCCCTCCCTTGGAGGGACTCATCCTCCGACCCGATAGTCAGGTCATCATAGACCCTGTTGGCTCCTGATTTTGTTGTTTTGCCCACTGGCCCATGGCTGTGCAATGGATGGAGTGGCTGCCTCTGCCTCCGCAGAGGCAGCCTAACATCCTGGACGTGGGCCATCCCCAATCATGGCGGCAAGCCTGTGCTGTCACCAAGCCACAGCTGGGTGTCAGACTACAGTGTACAACACGATCCCCCCTTCCCAGAGGAAGGAGAGCTGTCTATGGATGCTCAACCCTTTCTCACCCCGCTGACCCCTGAGCAACCTGATTCCATTTCCGAACTTGGATCGCCGGCATGGTGCGAGGTGTGGCATCCACTGCTTCAACCCTCAGTGCCACCGGGCCAGCTATATAGTGTACTTTTAAAACATTTTGTCTTCTTACATTTGCCATTATCCATAAGAACACTTAGGGTGTCTCTTTCAGGTATTAGTGTTACCTTTTACAACCCTTGGTTTGTAGTTTACTCACTCAAACAACATGGAAAAAGACATTCATAGAAAGGAGAACCCTGGCACAACAACAATCTAAAGGAGCAACACTCAGTAGCAGTTAATTCAACACGAAAAGAGTGTGATCACAAGAGCAATGATACAACATTGTTTTATTGATTACAAAACTAAATGTGCAAAATTGTTTGAATAAAGTGCTTTACAACCTGTTACAGAAACAGTTGAGCACACCATGCACATTCAGAATATGCATTCCTTCATTAGAGGGTGGAACCAAAGTTCGAAGGCATCCTTTTTATGTGTGGTCAGATTAACATAAATTCAAATGATCCAGTGGCAGTACTATTAAAGTGCTAATGTTACACATAATGGGCCCTATGCAGAAAGGGTTGTAAATTGCTCCCAAAGTGGTTGTAATGCTGGTGCACAGCTAGGCAGTGTGCAAGCCTGTTGAAGAATGCACTATGCATGAAAGAGCACACAGTCAATGCTGAGGCTGGGCCGTGACAGAGGGAGAAGTGCAGCGCCCCATACAGCGTCGACCGGGCAGTCACGGAATACACAGACTGGCCCCTTGACCTCAACATATACGGGCAACCCTGCCATTCCACGCGGATCCACTTAAGTGAGTAGTAGGATAGTAAACAGGGTGTGGGCAATGATAGAGGAAGAGAGGGCCATGCACAGCCTACCTGGTGTATCACCATGGAATGGAGGAGTAGGACAGAGTGGCAGACAGCACTGTGGACATCTCCAGACCCAAGATGGTGGATGGTAATGGCCCTCCAACTTCACAAGTGGGCAGGTGGTGGCCATGGTGAGTGACATATGGGCTCACTATGCCACTCTCTATGGGACACAGTCCTTGTCAACAGCCCCAGCGATGAATGCCCACCTGTGGCTAGGCATACAGGCAGTCATCAATGCAGCCAGCTCAGAGGCATGGACACTAGCTGCCATAAAGCACAAATGGTGTGACCTGTGGTTGGCCACATAAAGAAAGCTGGTGGTGGGCACGTGGGCATGTCAATGAATGGGCGGTGGGCCACACAAACAGGAACACATCCTAACCCCTATGGAGAGGATGGTAGCAGAGACCCTCACAGAGGTGGTCCTGCTTGAGGAGGTTGAGGGCATGGACACAGTGCCAGGTATTTAGCACCATGCAGGGACAGGATCCGGGAGGGTCAGTATGTCACAATGCTGCTAACCCCCATGTGTTGCACCATACAGACACAGGGAAACTAGGGCACACCCACAATGGGGTGGCAGCACCCACCATGGAGGCCATACCACAGCATGTGCCATGCACAGAAGATCATGGACAGGTGGACGGTGGACGGTGGATGACCACTAGTGCAAACAGACAACACCTGTGAATGCACCATAGCAGGGCAGCTGAAAGTAACACCTGTACTTCATTTCACCCTCAGGTACAGAGCAGGAGACAGAGGCACCCGTGGACACCGAGACTGACATGGAGACCACACAAGCATGGATGGTGGAGGAGTCATCGCTGGGGGAGGATGATGACATTCCCATGGACAGCTAGCCCCCCAATCACAGTGATGCCTGTATGCCAGTGGCACAACACAGCCCACACAACCCACCACACAACAGCCACAGGTGGTCACCATGGGTGTACATGCTTCCACCCCTGCACTGACATACAACAGTGGGGTCTAGGGCTCTTCCATCTGACCAACTGTCCAGCCATGGCAGACACACACAAATGGTGTTCTCCACACATATTACACAGAGGTGCACCAGCTGGAATTGTAGAGGCTGGAGGCACAGAACAAAAACATAGATGCACTCCTGTGCTTGATCGAGGAGGTGTGTGGCATTCTGCAGGGCATCGACAGACTGGGCAGTCTCTTCAAGAGGATTATAGAACTCATGTTATCTGGGGGGCAGTCCAGGCAGCCATGCATCCCCCATGCCACAATGAGATACAGCATCCCAGGCCTCATCAGTCCACCAGACAGTGGCCAATGCTGAGCTGCAGGACACCAGACCACAGTCACCCACCAGTCCCTTGGAAGACAGGTTACAAGGGTCCAACACTGCCCAGCTGCCAGCTGTTGGCCCCCCATGTACAGAGGAAATGGACACAGACACAGCCATGCAGAATCCTGTAAGCAGCAGCGCACCAGTGGAGCAGGTAGACACGCAGCCACTGCAAGGGCCTGTCACACAGGCTGACTGCCATTCACACAGTGGTGACAAGGTACTGACTGCAACACAGTGTCTTGGCACATTCTCCTCTTCTCAATTGGCCAGGCAACAGTAAATAGCACAGTGACAGGATACACTCCATGATTGCAGCACTGTTGCACAACGCACACATCGCTGTTGCACACAAGCACTGGCATGACCCTACGGCACACACTCTCACCATATAGCCCTGCACTCCCCAACCCTACAACACAGGCTGCCCCACACACCTATGCCCCCCATAGTGTGGAGAGCACTTAGGGACAGTTGTCATTACAGTGTCCTGCCCACCCACCTATCCCCCCCATTGACACAGGCAACCCCACACACCTGTGCCCCTCTGTGTAGAGGGCACACAGGGTCAGGTGTCATCACAGTGTCCCACCCAGCCACCCATTCCCCCCTCAACACAGGCAGCCCCTCGCACCTCTGCCACCCCACATGGCCCACAGTCACAGGCCACCTAACTGAGGAATGACCCCCTTACAAGGGCATCTCTTGCTACATGTCCACTTAGTTTCTTGGTGGCCCATCCTGGTCATCCATCACCCCCAGTCGCACCTGGTAAGACATCCTTTTGTCTGTCCTGTGGCATGGATACATGGCAGTGCATGGCGGTGTTGCGGAGCATGGTGCATGCCGTGAACACCTTGCATGCTTTCCCAGGGGAAAGCAGCATTGTGCTACCTCATCTGCATCATCCCTGTGGTTCTTTCAATGATGACACATGTCCTGGTGTGAGCAGTGTTGAATGCTTACTCAGCAGCATCATGTGACTCCAGGTGCAGTGTTATCAGGTTCGACCATAGTGGGTGTCTGCTATCACCTATGCCAAGGGTATAGAACAGACACTGTAAGGACCTGTGTCAGCGTGGTTGCATGGCAGGCATAAATGCTGCAGGAGTATACTCACCTGTCAGTCATGCCTTCACTCTGGGTACAGTAAGCAGAGCACAATCTGAACCCATCAAAGACACATGTTGTGGCTTGAGCCGGGGTACTTGGCACACACGTTAGTGATGACACCCGCTGCATCGCACACTACCTGGCAGTTAATTCTGTGGTACTCCTTCACGTTCCTGTATGCCTCCTCATCTGCCATCACCGCCATGACTGCCACATGGGTGCCATCTATTGCCTCCAGTACATTTGGCATGCCATGCATTGCATAAAATACCTCTTTCAAAGTCAGCATGTCTGTGGCAGCTGTTGGGAAAATGATGTGGTCATGCACATGGTGCAGTTGGGGGTCAGTGACCAGCACCAGTGCACTGGGCACTGATGACTGGCTGACACCCATGTCATCCCTCATCATCCTGTGGAATGAGCCAGTGGCATAGTAGGAGAGTGCACAGAGCACCTTTGTTTCCATGGACAATGCCTGTGATCATTGGGTACAAGGTACAACAGAGTCCCATACGAGGTCACACTGGATGACAATGGTGGTTCTGTCAAACTGGGAACCTTGAATGTAGTGCGTGTCATACATGGAAATGGCATCCAGAAATGGCCTGAAGACATGTAGCCATGGACCTTTCTGCCCATGATGCTCCTGCCCCATCTCGACCTCCAGCAGGAGAACATTCATCAGCATCCCTGGACACATCCTGCAACACACGGTGGCCTACCTGATGGCAGGTATGCAGATGTCCACATAGCTACCTATGGTGCACAGCCCTCCACAGTGCATGCATGCACCTTTAAATGGGTGTGAGTGGACCATGCCTGAGCGGTGCACAACATGCATGGGTGTCACCAGGCCACACCTGTCATAGTCAGGTAGCAAGATGGCAGCCATAGGAGGTAGCGGATACTGATGCAAGCCTAAGGTTGGCCATGAGGGGGCATACTCCTAGAAGCTGAGGAGAGTCTCCAAATAGTACCACACTGACAACCCCCAAGGAGGGACATTTTGGGAGGTGGAAGTACCACTCCAGGTGGGTGTGCAACCTGCAGGATGTGTGTTGCACGCATTCCATGTGAGGCGTAGGCTATACATCTAACCTTTTCTCTATGGTTGTGTCTCCCACAGGAACAGGATAGCAGACTGGACACGATGGCCCTGGTGAGGAGGGAGCAGCCAGATGGTGTCAGGGTGGCAGTGGTGGTGCCACAGGGGCATGCTGACAGCAGCCACTGTCATTCTTCTTCACACTCAGCATTGGCAGCCAAGACATTTTCTATAAAGATGAGGTGTGGGAGATGTGGAGGGTGGCTGAACCCTCAAAGGTAGGTGCTGGGAATGGTGGGTTACCTTTGTATGCCACATATTCAATTCAATTTATTGATTGGATATATAGCCATTACAATACCAATTGACATCAATACAAATTTTAAAACAGAATACAGTACAAAATTCGCAAAGTGCTTATATAAATACAGGCCCAGATATTCAAAAGGGTTGCGTATGGCGCAACAGTGTTGCACCATGCACAACCCACTGATGCGCCCCGGCACGATATTCAAACTGGAATTGCACCTGGCACAAATCCCGATGCGCTGGAGTGCCTCAGTAATGTATGTGGTGCAGGTTTGGAGGGGCATGCCCATGCATACTCTGCACATCCCGATATTCAGCCCGGGATGTGCTGAGCCATGCATGCACAACCCCTACTTGCACCGCACAAAGTTGATCCAAAAAAACAAAAGAGCAATGGCTGGCCACCCACAGGTGAGCTGCCATATTGCAGGGCGCAACACAGCAGCTGCCACCTGTGGGTGGCACCCGAGCTCCAGCTGCACCTCCGTGGTGGTGCCCCCCCATGCCTGATCATGGGCATCTGTTCAAAAACCTCACGTCCTAACTCCCTGGTGGTCCAGTGGACCGCTGTCAGCCCGATCATGGGCTTAAGTTAAATAAATAAGGATCCAATATCCCTGGTGGTACAGTGGACTGCTGTCAGCCCAATCGCGGGCATTTCTAAAATAAAAAAGATTCCAATATCCCTGGTGGTCCAGTGGACCGCTGTCAACTCGATTGCGGGCTTAAGTATAATAACAAAGAATGCAATATTCCTGGTGGTCCAGTGGACCCCCCTCCCCACCTGCCCACTGATCCCCACCACCCATGCTCCCCCCCCCGGACAGCGGCGGGTGGCAGCACCCACCCGCCTGCCGCCCGCCGCCCACCGATTGACACCGTCGTGAGGGCTGTACACCATTGGTCCACAGCGTGAGCCAATGAGGTGTGCAGCCCATATCTCTACACATTCAGATATGGATCCATGCACATATCTGGAATGTGTGAGTCTGTCTGAGCTGCATGCCCATCTGCTCATGCTGTGGACCAATGGGCCTATAGCCCTACTGACAGTGTCAGTCGGTGGGTGGCGGGGTGGCAGGTGGGTGGGGTGCTGCCACCCGCCGCTGACTGGGGTGGGAGCAGGGCAGTGGGGATCAGTGGGCGGGTGGGGAGGGGGGTCCACTGGACCACCAGGGATATTGGATTCTTTGTTATTATACTTAAGCCCGCGATCAGGCTGACAGCGGTCCACTGGACCACCAGGGATATTGGAATCTGTATTATTTTACAAATGCCCACGATCGGGCTGACAGCAGTCCACTGGACCACCAGGGATATTGGAATTTTTATTATTTTACAAATGCCTGCGATCGGGCTGACAGTGGTCCATTGGACCACCAGGGATATTGGAATATTTATTATTTTACAAATGCCCGCGATCAGGCTGACAGCAGTCCACTGGACCACTAGGGATATTGGAATCTTTATTATTTTACAAATGCCCGTGATCGGGCTGACAGCAGTCCACTGGACCACCAGGGATATTGGATTCTTTATTATTTTACTTAAGCCCACAATCAGGCTGTGGGGCTCATTGCCACGCTGCAGGGGGCGTTGGTCCCTGACGGCTGCTGCCTGGCAGGGCACCAGGCACAAGTCGTCGGGGATTGGTGCACCTGCATGCAAATGGGGCCATACTGACATGCAAATGGTCCCATTTGCACCTTGCATACACTATGGCCCCATTTGCATGTGCACTTTTGAATATCATGGTTGCTGCACCTAGCGCAATGGAACTTGCGCTAGCGCATCCCCCTGCTCCACTCTGACCACTTGCGCTGGCACAGTGCCACTGCGCCATATGCACTGCGGGTGGCCAGGGTGTGATATTCAATGATGCTGAGCCATGGTGCAGCTCCGTTGAATATCGCCCACACAACGCCCCTGTGCAGCCAAGTTTCGCCTCGCCCAGGCTTGCACTACAGCCTGGCGCAGTTTGAATATCTGGGCCACAGTGTACTAATTACATAAGGTGCTGTATGCAATTCTATCCATTTAAATGATTCTTGGCCCATTTACAACAGACTACATCCATCATGACCCCTAGATTTATTGTACCACCATTAATTTCTGCCTAATTTTGGTGATTGCCAAAAAATATATTGCAAGTCTCTCCAGGGACCACAAATCTGCTGCATGCATAAGAATTGAGGTCAGACAAATTTCCTCTACATCACAACCAGTGCTAATAAAAGCACCCAGCCAGTAGTCCCTCTCTTTAACATACCATGAGCATACCCAGAGCATATGGATTAAGTTCACTTTTCCACCTACAGAGCAGTTGCATGTATCCAAAAGTCCTCTTTCTTTGTTATACCGTGCTGAGGGAACATTACTTTCAAAGAGTTCAAATTTAATAGGCGATACTATCATGCAAAGCTGGACTGTCTAAAATTTCTAAATACTGTTTAAAACCAAAATCCTGACTTTTAGCGTACCAACTTGAATAATGTGATTTTTTTCAATATTTTCTAGATCTGATTTATTCCAATAATTATTTATTTTCTGTGAACTATATTTCTTATATTGTTTATTTAACTTGATATTTTTTTCATCACTTTTTTAAGGGTATCAACTTGTGTTTAACCATTAATGAATTGAATGACGTGAACCAAAATTTTTATTTAAATCCAAGTCTGAACCAGGATTTTTTTTTCCTTCAGACATGATTTTGCAAATGAGGAGTCCTGGAGATTTATTAAGCGTAGCCAGAAGTTAACTTTACGTGCCTCTATTAGAGCAGAAATATTAGTTAGTCCTGTTTATGCCCTAATATAGGCTGCAGGGCAAGAGTGGCCTAGCCTTGATAAGAGGGCTTACTAGAGTGTTAATGTTACTGGGTTCCCATATCTCAGTACCATAAAGTAGTTGAGAATCAAATTTTGATTTTGACACTGCTAAAACACCTTTAACAGAGTTTCCTCCATATCTATGGTTAAAGCATACTAGTCCCCCTATTATTTTAATATGTTTTTCCTTTATCATAGCAGTGTGTACCTTGCATAGGCAATTGGCTGTCACCCTTATGCCCAGATAAGTATATGCAGATGTGACCTCCACTTTTTTGCTACCCAATCTCCAATAACCCTCAGGTTTCCTAATATCAAATACAATTATTTTTGTTTTATTAAGATTAATTTTAAGACTCCGTTTCTCTGAGCATTTGCTGAGAAAGTCCATTCTAGAAAGAGAAAAAAGAACAATGTCATCAGCATACACTAGAGCTGGGCAAATAACATTCTGAATTTTGGGAGAGTCTGGCTGTAACTCTGTCATATGCCTTAATAATTTATCCAGATATAAAGAGAATAAAAGAGAGGCTAAGACACACCCCTGTTCAACTCCTTTGTTCATATTAAAGGGGAAAGAAAGCTCACCAATAGTCCCTGACTTAATTTGAGCCCATGTGTCAGAATAAAGGGCTGAGATTATTGCTACCAGGTTTCTATCAGTTCCTCTCTCTACTAACTGTATCCAAAGTTGGTTTCTTGGTAGTGAGTCAAAAGCTGAGGTATAATCTATGAACATTGTGTATAGCTTTTGTTGTCTTAGAAATACGTATGTCTCAATGAAGTGTCTTAAGACAAAGATGTCATCTAGTGTACAATGCTATGCTCTAAATCCAGCCTGCAGGCTGGATAATCCCCCTGTAATCTCAATTTGCTCTTTTAGTCTTTCCAGGATTATTTTTGAGAAAAAATTAAATTTATATCCAATAGGCTTATTGGCCTATACATTGTGAGGTCTGAGACATTAACTTTTTTATGAATTGGGATAATATTTGAATCATACCAAGTGCTTGGAAACTGATTTAATGCAATAGCTCTATTATACAATACAGTTAATGCCCTACACCACATTTTGGTTTCACATAAATAAACTTCTGCATGGATCCCGTCCAGTCCTGGGGCCTTATTCTTTTTTAAAGTATTAATGACCATATAGACATCCTCAAAGGATATATGTGTGAAGGTATTCAAATCAACTTTCAGGGATATATTCATTTCTTCTATATTTTGATCGAAGAATATTCTTTTGAAAAAGTTTACCCATGTATATTCAGGGATATATGTATCTATTGAGGATTTATAGTTATTCGTGCCCCTGGCGACCAATGACCAGAAGTTTTTGATATTCTTTGTTCTTATGGCATCCAACAAATGTGTCCATTGTTTTGTGTAGTAGGCTGCTTTTTTTCTCCTTAATCCTTAATCTGCACTTGTTTCTTTTATTCTTTAGATGTAATATGGTATCTTTATTATTTCCTTTTCCTAATTGCCTCAATAATTTATTAATTTCTGATTTAATAATTTGGCACTCCTTGTCAAACCATTCATTATCTCCTACACCAGAACTAAGTCTTGGAGGAAAAATCAATCTCTTCCTTATTTCAGAAAACAGGCAATTAAATTCCATCAATAACTGATCAAAATCCATTGATAGCAGGATAGTTAAATTATTATTTAGCAAAGATCCATATATCAGAGGCGAAATTATTACTTCAGAGTTTTGTTTCCATATAATTCTCTTTAAGGATCTTATTTCTAAAAAAGGGATTCTTTCCTTAACATTAGCTACCTCTTCCTTTGCCTGTTGTATTTCCAGTTTTAGTGATAGTTGGTCACTACCTGGCCTAGTAATAATCTAAAAGTTATCCCATGTATTAACATCACCTGCCCATATAGCAAGGTCAATTATTGAGGCTCTTTTTGTTGAAAAATGAGTAAAGTCTCCTTCCTGATCACCTCCTATTGTACCGTTTAACAGAAACATACTAAACTCAATTAGAATTTCCATTAATTCCCTATCAGAATAATTAACTTTTCTATCTTTTGTTTTTATTTTTGGAAGAACCTCTAGAGTACCTTTAGTGTAGTGAAGTGAATTGTCAGATAGGCCATCGAAATCACCTGTACGTGCATTAAAATCCCCTTGCAATAAAATATCAACTTTGGGAAAACTGCCACTTAAATCATACATATGGGTTCTTAAAATATCCCAGACCTGGTAGTCATAAAACTTTGAGTTATTAGGAGGAATATAGCAATTAATTAATATAAATTCCACAAATTCAAGAACCTCATACAATACTAAGAAACTGTCACATTTTCCAAGAAGCTGAACTTTGTCACAGACTCCAACTTTAACAAATATTGCAAAGCCACCCGAGTATCTGCCAGAATTACATACTCTTTTACCTTTGTCATGAAAGCATTCATAGCCATTAAAGTTAATGGCCTCATCCAAATGATGCCATGTCTCTTGTGTGCACAGCACATCATAGTGTGCCAGGAAATTAGTTAGATTTTTATAATCGCATATTTTAGCCCACCCAGCAATATTCCAGGATAACATTTGTATATTTCCCTTAGATCTATTAGATGGCAGGTCAGAAATTTCTAGGGGCTCTAATTGTCAATTATTATAGCCTGCAATGGTCCAGAATCTATTTTCCACTGGGATTGATGACTGCTCATGAGTAGTTAAGCATTTTTGAGACATTGAAGCAACTTCAAGAACTTGTGAATCAAATGTATTCAATCCAAGACAATCCAATACAGCACTCTTTGACAGAATTTGATCAGCCAGATCCTGATTACTAACTTGAATATCCACCTGACTTGAGTATTCTGATTTGCTAGCCAAGACTTTATTGTCATTCCTAATTGGAATGTGAAGAAAATGCTTCAATAGTCCTTGGATAACATTTGTTAGTATATCATCTTCCTCATTATCCACAGTGTATAAACTGAACATACTGATAAAAAATGTTCCACATTTAAACCCTTTTGCAAAGACCCCTGTTTATTAAACAGATGTGTATTAGGAAATGTTATCATTAGGTCTCCATTTTGAATAGTTTAGCAATTAAACAAAACATAATTTGCTGCTCTTGGAGAATAGTAGTGAACATCAATCATAGTTGCAGCTTCAACCAGTATACTCCTAATTTCTACGATTTCTGCTAGATCCAAATCAAAATCTAACACCTGTTTCAACTTTTGGACAAAGGCCACGCTAATTTCACCAGTATTATCTCCTAACCAATCAGATAGACCAAAAAAAGTATAATTGGTAAGAGAAGTTGATCAGGATCAGCTCTTTTATCCACTACCGACTCACTGTTCCCGCTACCCATAGTCTTGTGTTTATTAGTTTCATATTGCTTTTTATCGAAGTTCACTCCACCTGGTTTACTATTTATCTTAACCATAGTATCCATATTCACATGATCTTGAGACTGGGTTATCAGTCTGGCCTCATTATATATATATATATAATTACTGGTGACCCCCTTTAACAACCGGTTTAGCTAGATCAATAAAATGCCGTAATAACCCGAAATCGAGTTATTACGGCATTTGGCCAAACTTTCTCGCGGTAGCAGTGTGCTCAAGAGTCATTGTTTTGAAGCGCGCCACCTTATTGGCCATTACTCGGGCTGAACTCATAAATAAACATGGCTCCTGTTTCTAGCACCCGACAATTTACAGTGATCCATCGCTTGTCAGGTACATATTTGTTTTACTACTTTACATTCTTTATCTGGTTGATCCCGCCATCAGAAATAAAATCTGGTTAACCCTGCCATTCGTATCTGATGAGCAAGGCAAGAGAGTGGTTCCATTGGGAATCAACTGCGTGTGACTCCGGGCATGTAATTCGGAAAAATTTAAAAAAAAAACACAACCACTAAAGTAAAAAAAAAAGCAGCCTTACAGAGACAGTGTGTGTGTGTGTCTGACAGGAGAACTGCTTTTGTGTATGAGACAGAGTCTCTGTCTCTGGCAGTATGACAGAACTGCCTTAACATATAGCTGCTATTCACTGCCTGCACAGTGATTATAAAAATAAAAGTATAGGTAAGTGTGTGTTTTATGGATTTTTACACCCTCTTGGTGTGTGATGAACACATAAACCTCTCGAGCTTCGCTCTCGAGGTTTATGGGTCATCACACACCTCAAGGGTGTAAAAAAAATCCATAACACACACTTACCTAACCATTATTCTCTATATATATTGTCCCTCCCTTTGGTAGATTATCTTATTGGGATGTATTGCAATTTGTTCTGAATGCTGAGTAATCAGATCAATTATATCTGGACTGGATCTGGGGTTTTCGTCTATAAGAAATATTTCTTGGCCTTAAGGGGTAGCCTGCAATTCTTTGCTGGATTTCTGTTTGAGCCCTGTTTTTTCAGCAACACTCCCCTTTTTACTTCTCCTTTCCCCTTTTTTTTGTTTTGTTTACATACCTGCTCATTCTGTAATTTTTGTTTTACTTGGTTACACTGTTGAGTTTTTTCCTTCCCCCTTTTCTCCCCTTTTTACAGTTTGTTTTAAAAATTTCATCAGTGCTGCTTTCTGGAATGCAGATACTGCTGAAATTTGGTCTTCCCGTAACCATGGAGGGCTTTTCCACCATCTCGATGGAGATGCTTTTCTCCCCTCTGGTAGGAACCCTTAATAAGATATCATCGAGTCTGGCTTTGTTTGAAGCCACTTCTGCTCTTAATAGGTCCAGCAGGTCCTTATTAGTGATCAGTTGTTCCAATAACATAAGATTTGCATGATGATGTTTTTCTAGTGTTAAAATTACATCCTCACTCAAACATGTAGGCCAACCAGGGTTATACCACCCATTTTCTAGAGTGCCCTCTTGTTATAAGTTAGGTGACATGCCCAAATTACAGTTACAGTTTTTATAGCTCTGTGGCTGAGTCATTCTACTTTCACAGTGTTTTAAACCATTGATTGTTGCTTGCAGATCTTGAATTACATCATTTAGAGTTTGCTTTTTTTACCTGCGTTATTTATATTTAACTCAGAATTTTCTGGGTCCCAGATATTAGGAGATTCTTCCAACTATGTATTGTTAAATATTCTAGAATTATTAAGCACTAATAATGTTTGAATTAGATTTTCATTTTCCGGTGAAGAACAGCCATCAGCTGTATCTGGCTGTGCTACCACCACTTCTTGCAAGTCAGCACCTGATAGACTAGTAGTTTGAGGTTTAGATTCTAGTCTAAATACTTTAGATCTTACTAGGGTAGATGTTTTACTTAAATTTCCATCGTTCATAACAATTGCATGCATGTGATCTGTAATTTTAGTTTGTTTTCTATTGCTATTACTTTTTTATTAGGAAGTTCATCATATAGGGGAGAAAGATCTGGATGAGTACACCTCTGTAATATAGTATTAACCATCATTCCACTGTGAATACACAACAGTGGACAACAGTGAGCAAAAACAAGTAAATTGTAACAATATATTAGAAAAAATGGAAAAAGTAATCAAGTAAAATAAGAGAGTCCCACTTTATACTGTAGATCAGTGCTATAATCTAGGGATCAGCAATACATGGATCTTCAATCAGTTTGATTCAGTTCATCCCCTTGGTTCCATATCAGTATCCAGTTCAGGGACAGTTCACATACTTCAGGACAAAGATCCTATATGTTTTACAATTCCTTCTTTCCTTAAAAGGGTTGATAGTCCATTCTGTTTTTAGCAGCTGAGAGAAATATAAAATGCCAAAAGAAGTGCTTAGATGTGCTTAGTTGAGCAACAAGGCGATAATCCGTTCTGGGTTTAACAACAGGAGAAAATGCTATGTTGTGCACACCGGCTCTTGTACCCTTGTAGCGAAAAAAATATTCCTGCGGCACCACAAACCACAAGGTAGTTGGGTAGAATCTCTCTGATTATTAGTTTTGCAACCAGATAAAATCAGGAACTAAAATCAGAAAGAAAAAAATAAAACACATCAGCACATTTTTAGCATTGTGCCTTTATACAGCAAGACTAAGCTGTATACATATAACTAACAACTAGCAAATAACTAGCACATATCCCAGAGTTAAATTTATAAACTGAGCAACATCTATAAACTGGTGGGGGCAGGGTATTAAATAAATCTGAATCCTCTCACCCTGCAACAAATTTGCAAATTTGTACAAATCACCATAGGCTTACAATACCTTCTCTTTATCCCTTTATGAAGCGATATTTAAATTGCGACTAGGTAATGGATGGTTAATTTCTTTAACTATCACTATACAGATACTACATGTATTTATAAACCTAAGGCTTAGAGCTCTTACAGGTCCCGTCCTATGGCAAAGTATGTACATATAAATGAAAGGTGCTTACTCCATTTTCTTGCTCTGTAACCTCTTTACTTTATCAATTGAGGCAAAAGTTACAACCAAAACTGCTATCGGGTCCAATAAATTTAATTTTTCTCAGACAAGAGCGGCTGCAACAATGGCTGCTAATGATTCTAGTGTTTTCTGAAAAATGGCGTATCTGTCTAACAGAACACCACACCTGTGCAGAAGTACTCAGCAGTCATGTGACTCCCAGCACCAATCACTTTCTACCCTGGGAAATCAAAATATTGCATGAAAAATAGTTAAAAGTATAAAAAATCATTAAATTCAAACTCAGAACATTAAATAAAATATTGTCTTTCAGCCAAAAATCAGCTAATAGAGGTTTTACAGCCCTAAAATAAGAACTGGAAACTGGGAACGCTAAGCCATAGTGAGATTTAGTAAAATCACAACAGTTTCACTCAATAACCTCTGGCTATATTCCTGTTTAAGTTTTATAGGTTTTATACATTTTATGGCATATAATGTGGAAGTTTATATATAATGATTCTTTAAAATGCTCTCCTATGCTCCTATATTGTTCCACAGTCACAATCACAGGAGTACGGAGAGGTTAATATACAAGTTTTAAAATCACTTGGAAAACATGCAAAGCAGCATAAACTGCTTATACTCTCCTATATTTATATTTACCCAGTGCACTGCAGTGCACAGAATCTCCAGGTCTTGAGGACTCCATCAGTATCTGGGACTTTTCATTTTTTTAAGTACACTGCTACAGAGGTTACAGAGTGACCGGCTCTTGTTAGTTCCTCTCACCGTCCGACAGGTTTTCTCTGTTCGGCTCCTAGCTCCAGCATGCTACCACCACCACGGCTTTCCTCCTATTGTAGGTGTGACAAAGAAGAGAGGGCAACCACCGACTAGGACCAAGTGCTTACAAGAAATTCTGGAAAGGTTACACACTCTTTCTTAATGTAGGTGGCATACCTTTATAAAACTAAAATGTGCGGTGTAACCCTGCATCCAGCACTTACTCCTCAAGGGCTGGAGCATGAAGCACAAGCATCCTCCTCAGCAGCAGAGGTGGAGTTGATGCTCAAAGTGTGTGTTCCCAGTCACCAAGCTGAAGCAGAACCAAAACTGGCTCTGCCCCACTCTTTACACCCTTACTACTAAGTCTTCAGAGATATTTTATTTATTTATTTAAAAGTTGATAACTGGGAAAAACACCAATAAGCTGAGACTCGTTTCCAAGTGTGACTCAGGGAAAGGCAACATGAGAAAATAGTACATTTATATATGACAAAAACAGATCAATAACAAGAAGCAAGGATCACGGTTACAAGTCCCATAGCAGTAGGTAACATCAAGGTACAGAAGTACAACATTAAAGCAAAAAAAAAACAGTTCATCCACAGATAGCACCACAGTCCATGCTGATGTCCATGTTGGGCTCTGCATGTGTATCCTACTCATGCCACCCCCCCTCCCCATGTTCTTCTTGTTGTAGGGCTACAGAAGACCATCGCACCAGCTTTTACTAGAGCAGAGGGGCAGGACCCAGATTACACCACCAGGGTCCGGTGAGAACTCGCAGGAGGAGGGGGGCTGAAGTTGGGGCCCACCACGCCCTACCATCTGACGCCATGCAGCTGTGCACCACTGGCTTCAGACCAATATGTTGGATTGTGCATGCCCCTTTCCCAATGTCTGCCCTGGCCATGTGCATTTCAATGTTGTGTGTTGTGCACCATTGTGCTTGGATATGTGTTGCAAATTAAAGTGGTTGGTACCTATTCCATGTGTCCTGGTCCTTCTTTCAGGGTGGCACTGCTGTGCTGTGGTGGTGGAGGAACCTCTGGTCTGTGGGCTGTGGGGAGGGCTGGGCTAGGAATGTCATCTAGGTATGGACAGGGTGCAGTCAGGACACCTGCAGCATCATTCCACCCCTCAGCTGTCCATTGCAACCCCTTGCCACACCTGTGACATGGTGTCTCTGGCAGATGTCTGTCCCTGATGTGTGGCAGCTGGCTGTGCTTTGCTACACCTATGCTGCTGCTGGCATGACACTACTACCTGTGGCCCATGAATTGGGTGGGGGCTGTTACCTCTTGTGGGTGAAGGGCCCTAGGGGGTCCTTGGCAGTGCCATGGATGATGTGTGCTGCTCTGTTTTGCACATGTATGCCACTGTGGTGGCTGTGGTGGTTACCAGCATGTCCATGGCACATCTGGTATCCACTCTCAGGTGCATGGTGGGTCTGCCATTGGCAGGGACATCCTGCTGCAGTAGCCATGTGTGCAATTGGGACCCTTTTGTGTGAGTTTCGCATAATCTGTTATCTCCTGCATTCTCTTGACACCCTTGTCATGGGGATGTCCCTACATGTCCACTGTGTCACGTACAGTGTGTGGGATGCTTGGTATTCCCTGTGCTTGGGGGGGCACTGCCACTATGTGACAGTGTGTTGCAACATCCATGCCTGTTCCTGTGGCACATACACTGTCTGTAGTGCATCTTGCAGCACACTGTGCAGGTGGTTATGGCAGTCCTCTACCTGTCATAGGGTTCTGCGCACTGCAGTACATGCCAGGTTGCCTTACATGCCATCGTGCATGTGCAGGTTGGGGTGGTGCACATGCTGTTACGTAGCCACATCCCTCCACCCGTGTGTAGCACAACCATGGTGCAGTGCCGCATGGGCCACCTATACATGCAGCTGTGTGCGCTTCATGCCTGCTGCGTGTATGTTCGTATGCACATGTGTTGAACACCATGTGCACGCTGCATAGTGGTCGTGCATAAGGCCCAATAAGCTGGTGATACCGCTGTAATGGAAACACCATAAATATTCATAAAATACACAAATAAATGGCCAAAGACCAAGAAGACACTCATACCTGTAAAAGACATCTTTATTGCACATACAAATATAGTATATAACACATCACTGGGGCTTCTCTATTCAGGAACACTCTATGTGCTCATTGTGTGTCTTATTTTTTTTAAAGATGCAAAGGTGTGTTAAGTACTGCTTAAAAAAGTCCTTAAACTAGCCTCTACTAGGACAAAAGACCTAGAAACCTGAAAATGTCAATGAAGTAATATCTCTGCACCACAGGAGGGTGCTGTAAGTCCTGTTATGAAGCTGGAGATACCACAGCCTTTCTGAGATGTGTGCATTGAACTTCAACACCATAAAATGTACTTTCAGGTTTTTATGCTATTAAGATTGTGTGGTATACTATGGTAAAAAAAATCAGAACTGCAAAGTTGTTGATAATGTAAAATATTAGCGAATATCTGTAAAATCATTTCAGGGTTGCTGCCCAGGTTATTACAATCATAATGTATTAGCAATATTCTGTAGTGGTGTTACTGCATGGTGATCTGTCTGCCTGCCTATCTATCTATCTATCTATCTATCTATCTATCTATCTATCTATCTATCTCTCTCTATCTATCCCTCTCTCTATCTATCCCTCTCTCTATCTATCTGTCTTTCTATCATCTCTCTATCTCTCTCTCTCTCTCTCTCTCTCTCTCTCCAGCCCCTGTAGGATGGATGTCCCTCCTAATTGGCTTAGGGAACAAGGTATAACTACCTAACACTGCTACTGTGCTCTTTTCTCACTCAGCAGTAAGAGGTGGTTGGGGGTTCATATTCAAAGAAAAAATAAATTCATTGTGCCACCAATCAAAGAAATATTTATGTGGGCCTGATGACATAACAGTACAGCCCCAGGGATGCTGTACTTGCCCACCTCCCCACTGTGGCAACATCTCCTGCAAACCTCCAGCAAATAACAGCGATTCCTCTCAACTAGCATGTACAGTAGTATAGCAGCCCATTTTGAGAACAAGCTTAACAGTAAAAACACAACATTACTCAGGACAAGGGCCTGAAAAAGGAAAAAGATTAGCACAGCCTCCTTCAGCGCAGCTGTTTTTAGGAGGCATCCTTCCAGGTGGGCCTGATCAGTGACCCCCTTATAGGTCCAAACTGGCAGGGTCAATACCCCACCCTCTCACATGTTGTCTCTGGCCTTTTTATGTGCCCTAAGCAGGCTAGGCCAAATCATCTGAGACTGCAGTTATGCTGGCTACTTCAGACAAGCCTGATCAGCCTTTTTCTAAGTGCCAGCCCTCACACAGCACACATTATAAGTATTCCTCTGATTCTCCTATACTGGAGGCCACAACTGCCTCGCACCTGATACTAGGATTGATGTTAATTAAATGCAGTGGTGTTTCCTCACACATGGTTCCTTGGTTCCCAGGGGTTGGACTGTGGCAGACCTGTTGATGTTTCTGCAGCTTAATCAACATTGATGCACTTTAATGGAACAGCATACTCAAATTAACAACCCCAAAAGGCCATGCAATTGTACAAATGGCACTGAACCTCAAACACGATGATTTTGTAGATCCTGGTTGGATAGCCAAATGATAAAAACAAATCACAAACTGTTTTTTTTTCACTGAAGCTGGGCAAGTCCTGATTTTACTCCCAGTTCCCTAACCAAACAGCTGCTGGCCATAGGAACTCTGCTCTTCTGTGGTACCACTAGATCAGCCGAGCACCCCATTTAGGCATGCTCCTCCTCTTTCAGGTGCTGACCTCTCAGACTCTTCTGAAGATTTAGTTGTTTTCTCTCTCCTCAACTGCTGAGGAACTGGGCAAAACTACATATCCTGGCTTCTGATCTCTCAGGGAAGCAGCAGCCTGACACTTGCCTGTATTGCCTGCTACAGAACCTGACCAGCAGCCCTGACTTCAGCTTCTCTGCTATGTGCTGCCTCAGCATTTTCACTTGTGCTGACTAGCATGCACATGCAGCTTTCTGTAAAGTTGGTCTCCAGACACAAGGCCTGGAATGGTGCAGTTCAAACTCTCTCCAGACAGCAGGTCCTGTCCTTCTGAGATCCATGTCAGATCTGCCGGCCTTCCATACAGTCCCCTTCTTATAGCCTCAGCATAGGTCCAGCTTCAGTTGGTTCAGATAGTTGTCACTCAGGCTGCTTAATGTTTAAATAACCTAGCAAAAAGGCACCAGAATCCACAGTTCACCCTCACTCAGAGGCTTTCAGGAGTTTGCTTGGCAGTCCTGCTGTCTGATTGTCAGCCCAGGTCAGAGGGCTTCAAGATTATAGCAGCCATGAGGTACAGGGGCACTGGTCCAGATGTTCCTTCTAAAAGGGCTCCTGTCCTTGTACACAGAAACTGCCCCCCCCCCCATGCAAGTGCACTGTACTGTCTGGTGGTGGGGTGGGGGGTTGCTCTGTCTTCATTAGCCAACAGCATTTTCCCCTTTTTTAAATGTTGGATCATTTAAGGGTTTTTCCATCATCAAAGAATAAACCCAACTTCACACTGATCAGTTTATGTCCCCATATCTGGAAGCGAGTGCCCTTCATTATTTCCCACTAGTAGGTCACATAATTTATATTTAAGCTATATTGCCTAAACATGTTCCAGGAGTGTTACTATACACTATAAAAATACAGGATGAGAAACTTTATGCACAATCATTGTATTTTATCACCTCGGGTTCTGAGTCTCATGGACCTCTTTAGCTTCGCTTTCGAGGTCAGAGGGAATCAGAACCCCTCTATGGCAGAACACAGTGGTTGTGCACAGTTGCCCCTCCAGTATTCTCCATATCTTCTATATGTTTTTCCTCCCCATTACTTATTACTGAGGGAATTTGGAAGAATATAGGATCTTTATCCATTAGAGTTCATTTGCCTGTATAGCTTATTCACTACTTAAAGCCACAGTCCTCTGTCGTGACTTCACAATATGTTGCCGTGGGAGTAACTGTGATGTCAAAAGCAGCACATTATGCCCTCAGGTAGGGAATTATCATTAGGAATGGATGAACTATTCAAGTGCAGGGATCCTTTTTTCATGCAGTTGACCTCAGCAGTAAATAATGGGGAGGGAAAATACAGAGCTAGTGTGAAACAGTATAAACTGAATTAGGTCAAATATTATGTTTGTGTTTAAATTCTCTCGAAGGTTGTTGGCTGCTCCTTAAGGCAGAATTATTAAGCATACTCTGTCTAGATACTAATTTCATACCTATTGTCACTGACTGGTACACTTAGAACTCAGTCTGTACTGTGCTACCTGTTTTCCATGACACTTCAGCCACCTATATGGTCACCTTGATATGCTGCCACCATTCAGCTTCACTCTTACTTGGGGTATCTTTAGGTTTGTGCCTCACCAGCAGCCACTGCTCACACAGTACAATAACTTTTCCCCAAATGGCAAATGACCAACCCCTAAAATCACAGCTGGAAACACTCTGCTTTGGACAGTTTATTAGCCTGTCTCTTCAGAAACAGATAACAGACATGCCAATTACACCAGGTTATCTATACCTTTAAAAGTACAGTCACAGAGAGCATGAAATATATAACTAGTATTTAATACTTCACAATATTTACATATAGTACAGGATTATATGTACTAGAAGTCTATGGGAATATGGTATACTACAGAAATAGAAAACAAAACATTTAAACAGGTAGAATGCAGATAGAATAAACCTCATCAGATCTAAACTAGATTCTAAGTAGATAGTTTAAGCTTAACCCCAAATGGGATCTCTTGAGTCATAGCAGAACTGACAGAGATGTTGTTGTCTCAGCCCCCCAAAATATGACAAAAATTCACAAGGAAATATAGAAACAGAAAACCCACGCCAGGCTGGCTCCTTTGCAAACATCATCTGAAACACAGATGCAGAAACATAATTTATCAGTAGAAAAGGACCACTTGGCCCAACCAGTTTGCCCAGATGTCCCCTGCCTAATCTGTCTCTGAAGATCCTACTTGGTGTCTGGTGACCTTCCCCCTTTCCCTGCCTATTTACTAATATTCCCCTCTATCCCATGTTCAGTATGCTTGAAGCCCCCCCCCACTGTTTTTGCCTCCCCCACTTCTATTGACAGTCTGTTCCAGGTGTCTACCACCTAGGGCTGGTCAGACTGTTCTGCTGGAGATCCAGACCCACGGATCGAATCCACAATCCATGGACCCAGATAAATACGGGCTTCGCCGCTGAAGTCTGGTTCCAGATCAGTGAAAATGCCATTTCTGCCATTTTGTTTACTGTTGCCATGGGGATGCCGTTGGCATGCTCAATCCACGTACAGGCAGCCAGCGGCATCCAACCAGGCAACAGACGGTCACGTGATGCACTAATGGTATATAACCATGCTTAGTGCACAATGTGGCCTAGGTGAGAAAGGAGGATTGTTGGAGGAGCAGGAGCACCTCGGCAGAGATGCCGCCAGAAAAAGTTGGCAAACAAAACCAACCCCCCCCCCCACAAATATATAAAAAAAAAATATATGAAGGGAGGGAAGAGAAACTAGGGAGAGTCAGAGAAAGGAGACTTACTGGGGCAGGGGGGAGAGACTGATCATTAGGGGAGGGTGATGGCAGGTCAGGAGTCGAGACTTGGTGGGACTGGAGAAAGGAGGAATCTGGAGGGACTGGGGAGCTAGTGGTGGCCTAGGTGGCTGCAGGTGGGGGATGCAAAAGGCAGGCAGTGTTGCAGTTTGACTGTATGTACATGAGCAAGGGCAGGCTGGCAAAATCTTTGACTTGTGCCATTGCAGAAGATCCAGAGGAGAGAGGGAGAGACTACTGGAGGCCCAAGATAAATTTTACAGTTACATAATATCCCAAATGAAAGTTTTTTTTCTTCTGTTGGTCTCATTGTAGCTGTGCACATGAGCAAGGGCAGGCTGGCAAAATCTTTGACTTGTGCCATTCCAGATTCAGAAGAGAGAGGGAGAAGGAGAAACTACTGTGGGGGCCCAATAAGAGAGATTTTACAGTTACAGAAAATCCCAAATGAAAGTGTTTTTCTTTTCTTGGCCTCAGACAGCGTAGCTGTGTACATGAGAAAAGGCAGGCTTGCAAAATATTTGGCTTGTGCCATTCCAGATCCAGAGGAGAGAGGGAGAGACTCCAGAAGAGAGAGGGAGAGACTACTGGGGGCCCAAGAGAGATTTAACAGTTACAGAAAATCCCAAATGAAAGTTTTTTTTCTTTTCTTGGCCTCAGTTGTCAGTGTAGCTGCATACATGAGAAAGGGCAGGCAGGCAAAATCTTTGACTTGTGCCATTCCTGATCCAGAGGAGAGAGGGAGAGACTACTGAGGGTCCAAGAGAAATTTTACACTTACATAAAATCCCATTTTTTTTTCCTGGCTTCAATGTGGCTGTGTGTACAGGGCAAGGGCAGCAGGGTGGCAAAATAAATCATTGACTTGTGCCATGCAATCACGAATCATTATCACTTGTTAACATTCATTCACAATCTCATCCAGAGGGGAGAGAGAAAGAGTGAGACTGCAGGGGGGCTGACGATAAATGTAACAGTCCCAGAAATCCCAAATAAAATTCCTTTTACTGGCTTCAGTGTGGCTCTGTGTACAGGGCAAGGGCAGCAGGGTGGCAAAATAAATCATTGACTTGTGACATTCAGAGGGGAGAGAGACGGACTGCAGGATGGCCCATGATAAATGTCCCAGAAATCCCCAATATTTTTTTTTCCTGGCTTCAGTGTGGCTGTGTGTACAGGGCAAGGGTAGCAGGGTGGTAAAATAAATCTATGACTTGTGACATCCAGAGGTGAGAGAGAGAGAGAGATTGCAGGGGGGCCCATGATAAATGTAACAGTCCTAGAAATCCCAAATAAAATGTATTTTCCTGGCTTCAGTGTGGGTGTGTGTGCAGGGCAAGGGCAGCAGGGTGGCAAAATAAATCTTTGACTTGTGCCATCCAATCACAAATCATGATCACTTGTTAATGTTCATTCATGATTTCATACAATAAAAAAATACTGTTCAGACAAACAACATACAAGCTGATGCGCCTGTGTTGCTGGCTGTGGGTGGCCCAGGGGATAATCTGACTTTGTGATTGTAGCAGACTGTTTACAGTACAACCCAAGTAAAGTACAACTACTGTACACACAAGTGTCCTCATCATCATCATCATCACTCATTCTCCATTATTCCTCCATATTATCATTAGCTTTATAGTATATTGTGTTACATTACGTATAAGCATTAACCAACCCCCAGTGTGGGACTGTGCTGCATGTGGCTATGCACCAGATCTGTCTGCATCTCCAATTCAGATTCTGGGGTACACTTAACAGTTGCTGAATTTGGTCACTTAACAGTAACTAACTGTATTGTAGGAATCAGTCCGGTAATCTTGGAAAGAAATGGTAGTGGACTGGTGTGCTGTGTACAGTCATGAATCACAACAGTAAATTTGTCCCTGGCTTGTGGGTGGGAGTCATCCGGAGGATGTCATCTAATTAGAGGGATCTTTTGTTACAGGTTAGAATACTAACAAAAAATGGATCAAATTGTTGATGAGATGTATTCTATTTCCCAGGAAGGCAGTGGCACTGCAAAAGCAGTGTCAGTGGCTCAGTAGGTAGCACACTCGCCTCTGAGGCTGGGAGATCAGAAGGCTGTGGGTTCAGTTCCCACATCTGGCACTTGGGTTAATATCCCAGTACTGACACTGTAGTGCAGCATGAGAGGGGTGCTGCACTTCTGAGGTGCCGTCTTTCGGATGAGACGTTAAACCGAGGTCCCATCTGCCTGGATTGATGGTAGTTCAGGTGGATGTTAAAGATCCCATGGCACTTATTGAAAAAAGAGTAGGGGAATTTCCCCGGTGTCCTGGCCAAATTTCCCTCATTCACTAAAAATACCACCAACAGCTTAATCTGGTTCAAGGTCAGTCGGCATTCATCTGTATCCCCCTTCCCCGGGTCGTGCCTGAAAATAGGCAGGATTTGTCTAGTGCACTTACCCGGTCAACAAAAGCTAAATAAATAAAAATAAATAAATAAAAGACAGCAATCAGCCTGAAAAGGGAGAACAAAATTAAAGCCCAAAAAGTAATTTTTTCACATCTAAGGTTTTGTCTTCCAAGTGAATACTTGAATCCAAAAAAGGTGAATGTCTTGGATCATCATCAATCCCAAGTAAAAAAAAAAAAGTTATGTAGTTAAAAAAACTAAAGGTGTGGTGAGCACCACCCGCAGAGGCACCCGACAGTATGGAATAACTGCATACTAACTATGCTACTGCCAGTCCCTCATCTGATTCTTCTGAGGTTGAACCCGATGAGGGTAATAATAAAGATGAAAAGAATGATCAGGCAGCACAAGGTTTACTGGAGGGGATGGAAATTGCAGATGAGGAAGAAACAGGCAGAAATGATTTGGTTGTGGAGGGAGGCACTGGGAATAAACCACAAGAGGAACAGGCCCAAGAAAAATCTGTGGGGAGGGCCCTGAAAAGGTGACCAAGGTGCCATACCTTCCTGGGAAAAAATTAAAAAAAAAATCATCTTTTGTTTGGTCATACTTCTCCATTAGTGCTTCCAATGAGTTGGTAGCAACATGCACTATTTGTAAACGGCCAATCAGCAGGGGCAAAGAGAAAGGAGCATTGGGAACTTCAGCACTGAAAAGGCACCTAGACAGATGTCATAACATTACTGAGAAGTCCAGTTGTTAGTCTCAAAGAAAAAGTGACAGTGATAGCTCACTACACTCAGGGGTAACTCCCATAGATGAAAGCAGTGACAGCCACCACAGCACTACTGAAACACCTCCACCACCACTTTCTGCCATTTGAAGGACTCCTCTGACTGTTACTGAAAGTGATCATGTGTTCAAAAGCTCTCCTCTTTCAAGGAGACAGCTTACCATCTCAGAAACATATGAGCGTAAAGCCAAATATGCCTCGACTCAGACTGTTGCTGTTATAATAACCACAACATTTTCAGAAATGATAGCTGTTGATTTGCAATCATATAATGTGGTTGAACGTATAGGAGTCAGGTGGCTGCTTGAGCACCCTGAACCTCGATATAGTATACCATTGCGGAAATACTTCTAGACAACAGGGATTCCAGATCTTTATGATGTCGTATGTAAAAAATTAAGATACATCTTGTGCAATGCTGTTAGAAGGGTGGTGCATCTCACAACAGATATCTGGACAAGCTGTTAGCCTGAACCCTTCATGTCTGTCATGGCACATTGGGCATGTTTCGATAATTCACGTGGGACTGGGGACAGTGATGCATCGCAGTTTGCTGTTCTAAGAATGTTTTATTTTCCATCTGAACATACCTCATACAACATCAATGAAGAGCTCCAAAAACCAGTGCAGCAATGGCTCACTTCACAGGGACTGTCAGCTGGCTTTATAGTTGCAGATAATGGGTCCAACTTAAGGAAGGCCTTGGAGGAGGGGGGCTTTGTTCACATCTGCTGTTTTGCGCATTGCTTAAATTTAATGGTTCACAGTTTTCTCAATGACGACAGGGAGTTTAAGGCTCTTGTTAGCACTGCTAAAAGAATATGCATTCATTTCAGTCACTCAGGCAAAACCTGTCACTTGTTTGAAAAAATACAGCAGGAACACAGTTTACCTTTGCACAGACTGATCCAAGACATTTCTACTCGATGGAATTCGACCTTTAATATGTTCTAAAGGCTGCTGGAACTAAAGAAAGCTGTCAGGCAGTACACCTTAGAAAGTAAAATTGGTGATACAGACGTTTATATTACTCCACCACAGTGGGCCATGCTGGAGTTTCTAATTTTCCTGCTCCAGCCATTTGAGGAAATCACCAGGGTGGTTAGTGCAAACACAGCAACTCTCAGCCAGGTGATACCCCTAATAAAAATTTTAAAATTCAGATTGAATCTGATTAGGGAAAAGTTAGAGAAGCAAGACAGTTTCATGATCACACAGGCTACCAGTGGTACTGCTGACACATGCAGGTTGCCCCCCAGAATACAACAAGATCTAACGAGACATATGGCCAAAAAGTTGAAGAAGATGACAGACTGTGTAAAATGCTTCATTCTGAGTACTACATTAAAGCAACAATCTTGGACCCATGATACAAATCAAAGCAACTGTTGAGTGATGATGATGATGATGATGACACTTGTTTTGAGATAAACAAGAAATAATTGACAAGATGCATGCTGTCATGGAACAGAGTACAACAGCAGCACCACATTCAGAATCTTCTTCATGACACAGCACAGCATCAGGTGACCCATCCTCTACTTTTCTCCCTCTTCCTCCTCAGCCACTGCAGCCACATTTTCTTCTTCACCACCAGCCAAGCATAGCACTGTCCCACAGTCACTTGGTTCAGCTTCATGTCTCTGGAGTCACTTAGAAGATGTAATTGTAACATTTTCTTCATCTGCCTCTTGTAACACAGCCTCAGCACAGACCATTGTTGAAATGTACCTGGCAGAGCCCAATATCATCTGGAATGCTGATCCTTTCCAGTTCTGGAAATTCAAACAAAATATGTGGCCTGCTTTAGTAAACATTTCAATGAAGTACGTGAATTGCCCACCGACTAGTGTGTGTTCAGAACTACTGTTTAGTTTACTGTTTATGAACAATAAAGGAAGGTGACAAGACTTTCTATAGATACATTAGTGAAAGGAGAAAGTCCAGAGGGGTTATTGCTAAGCTTAATGGAGAAAAGGGAGCATGAGAGGAGGAGGACCCTGTAAAAGCATCTATCCTAAATAGATACTTTTGCTCAGTATTTACTGAAGAGAAAGTAGGGCAGGGCCCACAGCTCAGCACCATGGACACAGGGGGGAGGGAGGTGAGCACTACTCCCTTCACAAAAGAAAGGGTCCTACAAGAGCTTGCTAAGCTCAGGGTGAATAACGCAATGGGACCTGATGGCATACATCCCAGGGTACTTAAGGAGCTAAGGGTGGAACTAGCAGAGCCATTAGCAGAACTGTTTAGTGAGTCTCTGAGCACAGGAGAGGTCCCAGAAGACTGGAGAAGGGCTTGTGTGGTCCCGCTCCACAAGAGTGGTAGCAGGGAGGAGGCAGGGAACTACAGACCAGTCAGTCTTACCTCAGTAGTGGGCAAGATTATGGAGGCACTCCTTAAGGAAAGGATAGTGCAACACCTGGAATACATAGGAGCATGGGATCCAAGATAGCATGGGTTTACAACAGGAAGGTCCTGTCAGACTCATCTCATAGATTTCTTTGACTGGGTAGCCGGAGTGGTGGACCAAGGGGGAGCAGTTGATGTTGCCTACCTTGACTTCAGCAAAGCTTTTGATACTGTTCGAGATAGAAGATTGATTAATAAGCTGGGTAGACTTGGGGTGGGTCAGAAGTTGGTCAACTGGGCGGCAAACTGGTTGGCAGTCAGAAAACAGAGAGTGGTGGTAAATGGTATGCAGTCAGAAAAGATGCAAATCCCAAGTGGGGTACCTCAGGGATAAGTCCTGGGGCCCATCCTCTTTAATATCTTCATCAGTGACATTGCAGATGGACTGGAGGGTAAGGTTTGTCTGTTTGGAGATGACACCAAGATCTGCAACAGAGTACATGATCCAGATGGGGTGGGCAGAATGAGAAGAGATCTGGATAAACTGCCAAAATGGTCGGGAGAGTGGCAACTGGGGTTTAATGCAGAGAAGTGCAAGATCATGCACATAAGGAAGAGAAAACCTGAAGCCACCATAGGTTGGGAGAGGAGTTGCTGGCAATCACAAGGGAAGAAAGAGACGTAAGCATCATCATCACAGATAACCTGAAATCAACCAAGCACACCACTAAAGGGGATGTTGGGGTATATTAGTAGGAGTATCACAAGTCATAAAAGGGAGGTAATAATCCCTCTTTAAATGACACTGGTTAGGCCCCATCTGGAGTACTGCGTGCAGTACTGGAGACTGCACCTGCACAAGGACATTAACAAAATGGAGGCAGTCCAGAGAAGGGCAACCAAAATGGTGCAGGGACTGCATTAGAAAACATATGAGGACAGATTAACAGAGCTCAAAATGTATACTCTAGAGCAAAGTAGATAGAGAGGTGAAACATAGAAACATAGAATTTGACGGCAGATAAGGACTGCTTGGCCCACCTAGTCTGCCCATTTTCCTACCTAACAGATAAGCTGCAGATCCTAGTTAACCAACAGCTCACTTCCTCCTACCCCCCACTAGGACTGCCTTGTGCCTGTCCCATGCATTCTTGAAGTCCCCCACTGTTCTTGACTCCACGACCTCCTCAGGGAGGCTGTTCCATGCATCCACAACCCTCTCAGTGAAAAAATACTTCCTCACATTACCTCTGAGATGTCCCCCCCTCTATCTTCAAATTGTGCCCCCTTGTTCTTGCACATCTCTTTTTCTGGAAGATGCTACCCTCTTGGACTTTGTTAATTCCCTTGAGGTACTTGAAAATTTCTATCATGTCACCTCTCTCCCTTCTTTCCTCAAGGGTATACATATTAAGCTCCTTTAGTCTTTCTTCGTATGTCTTCTGGTGCAGATCCTGCACCATTTTGGTTGCCCTCCTCTGGACAACCTCCACTCTGTCTATGTCTTTGCAGAGATGGGGTCTCCAGAACTGCACACAGTACTCTAGATGGGGTCTCACCAACTGTCTGTACAGAGGGATAACAACTTCCTGTTTTCTACTATTGATGCCTCTTCCTATGCATCCCAGTATCCCCCCAGCCTTCCTTACTGCCTTCTCACATTGCTTGCCTACCTTTAGGTCATCTGATATAATTACCCCCAGGTCCCTTTCTATTTTTACTGTTGTCAGTATCTCACCTCCCATTGTGTATGCTTCCCTGGGTTTTGTTTCCCATGTGCATTACCTTCTTTGCCTTGAATCTGAGCTGCCATACATTTGACCATTCCTCCAACCTTGCAAGTCCTTCTCATCCTTTCCACTCCATCTTGTGTATCAACCCTGTTGCAGATCTTTGTGTCATCTGCAAAGAGACATACTTTTCCTTCCAGTTCCTCTGCAATGTCACTTACAAAGACATTAAAAAGGACCGGTCCCAGTACTGAACCCTGCTGTACCCCGCTAGTAACCCTCCTTTCTTCACTGTGTACTCCATTTACTACTACACTTTGTGTCCTGTTGTCTAGCCAATTTTTCATCCAGGCTACCACTTTGGGACCCACTCCAAGGCTGGCTATCTTGTGCATTAATCTTTTGTGTGTGACTGTATCAAATGCCTTGCTAAAATCTAGGTAGGCCATGTCCATAGCCCCTCCCTGGTCTACTACTTTGGTCACCCAGTCAAAGAAATCTATTAGATTCGTCTGACAAGACCTTCCCATCGTGAATCCATGCTGCCTTGGGTCCTGTGCCCCACTGGCCTCTAGGTACTCAACAGTTCTTTCCTTCAGAAGTGATTCCATCATTTTCCCTACCACTGAGGTCAAACTAACTGGTCTGTAGTTTCCTGCCTCTGTTCCTGCTCCCACTTTTATGAGAGAATCACATCTGCCCTCCTCCAGTCCTCAGGTACCACCCGTCCTCCCATGATTTGTTAAAGATGGTGGTCAGCGGTGTCACTAGTTCTACCCTTAGTTCTTTTAGAATTCCTGGGTGAATCCCATCAGGCCCCATTGCTTTGTCCACCTTCAATTTTATCAGTTCTTTCAGAACCCTTTCTTCTGTAAGTGGACTGGTATCAACCCCCGTCTTCAGAGTGTTTCTCTTATTTGGTTTAGGTAACTCCCCCTCCTCTTCCTTTGTGAATACTGAGCAGAAATATTCGTTCAGTATCCTTGCTTTTTCACTGTCACCCTCTACCCACATTCCCTTCCCTTTATTAAGCTTCAGTATCCCTCCTTTGGTCTTTCTTCACTCCCTAATGTACCTATAAAAGGTCTTATCCCCCTTCTTAACAGAATTGGCTATCCTTTCCTCGGTTTGGGCCTTTGCTGTTCTGACTGCCTTCCCAGCCTCTTTCTGCTTTAACTGATAAAGTTCTCTGTCCTGCTCCTTCTGTGTTTCCTTACATTTCCTGAATGCTGTCCTTTTCTCCTTAACCTTCCTGCCACCTCTTTTGAGAACCATAGCGTTTTTTTCCTTCGTTGTGTTTTATTGATTTGCTTTACACAAAGGCTTGTTGCCTCTGTGATGGCTGTTTTGATCACTTCCCATTGTTCCTTCACCCCTCCTTCTTTCCTGTTTGCTAGTGCTTTTCTGAGGCACTCTCTCATTTTCCCAAAGTCAGCCCTCCTAAAGTCCAGTACTCTTGCTTTTGTATGGCATGATTGTATGGCTGTGTTTATCGTGAACCACACTGTTTGGTGGTCACTTGTTCCCAGATGGCTACCCACTTCTAAATCTGAGATTCTTTCCCATACCCATTTGAGAGTACCAGGTCTAAGATTGCCCCTCCCGAGTGGGCTCCAATACTAGCTGTCTGAGGCATGCCCCTGTAGGGCATCAAGAATGACCCTGCTCTTGGATGTGCCTACAGCAAGGTGCTCAGTTAACATCTGGCATATTCAGGTCCCCATCAACAATATCTCCCACTTTCTGCCATTCTAAGAAAGCCTTCTATCATTTCCTTGTCCATTCCTCCCTTGAGATGGGGGTCTGTATACAACCCCCATGCGGTTGTGGTGCCATTTTCTGTCTCCAGGGTGACCCAAAGTGCCTCATCTGCTCCTGTTTACTCTTTAGTTCTGTTGCTTTGATCCCTTCCTTTACATAGAGAGCTACTCCTCCTCCTCTTTTACCCTCCCTGTCCCTCCTATAGATTGTGTATCCTGGTATGTTGACATCCCAGTCATGGTTCTCTGTGTACCATGTTTCTGTGACTGCCACACTATCCAGGCAACCCTCTTCCATCAAGGCCACTAGTTCAGGGAGCTTGTTACACAGACTATGGGCATTGGTACTCATCACCCTCCACTTTTTGATAGCCTTACCCTTTTTAGCCCCATTTCTGTCCTTACTACCTTTGCCTTTTTACATTTACGTCTGTTCTGCTCCCTAACTTCTGTCCTTGGTGTTTACCTCACTAATCACCATGTTTTGTGGGAGGCTCAGATTCCTGCTCCTTTTCAGTGCCTCCCCATTGCTAGTTTAAATGCTTGCCAATGAAGCATTTAAACCTCTCACCTAGGATCCTGGTTCCCCGGACAGATGCAGACCATCGCACCAGTATAGGTCTGCATCCTCCAAATGGCTCCCCAGTCCCCAATGAAGCCAAAACCCTGAGCTCCACACAGTTTTCAACCACTCATTGAATTACCTGGTGAGAAGTGCCTAGCATCTCCCTTGCCATAGACAGGCAGCACCTCCGAGAAGGTTACCGTATGCACTACTTGTCTAAGGCCCCTTCCCAACTCTACAAACTCCTCTTGCACTGCTCTGATCCCATTCCTAGCCAGGTCATTTGTCCCTAGGTGGACAATGACGTCCAGCTCCCTCCCTCGTGCAGCTCCTCCCACGGTCCTGAGGATTCACTTCCTGTCCCTCCAAGCTGTGGCGCCAGGAAGACACCTTACCTCCCTCTCCCCTTCCCCCCCATTTCTACCCCCCTAATGATTGAGTCCCCCACCAGGAGTTGTTTTCTTCCCTGTGGGGTCCCATGCCACCCTCCTCTGGGTCTCCTTTGTGAAGGGTCCCTGCATCCTCCTTGGTCTCCACTGCAGGTGCATCCATAGAGAAACCACTATCCACCAGAAGAGCAAATGAATTGTGGAGAGGTACAGCTGGAGGGATGCAACTCTGTTCCACCACCCTCTCCCTCCTTGAGCCCACCCTGGTCCAGCCTCTCCTCTTTCTTGGCAACCTCTGAGGTAGTGGCATTGGCCCTGGTGGTCCCTGGGTGGGGGAGGAGGTTTCACGAATCCTAGCCAGGTCAGCCTGGAGACGGGCAACCTCCTCTCTTAGACCAGGTGATATGATTGAAACATTCAAACATCTTAAGGGCATTAACAAGGTGAAAAAGTTTAACATGTTTCAATATAAGCAAAATAGCAGGACAAGAGGACACAGTATGAGACTAGAGGGAGGCCGATTAAGGGGGAATGTGAGGAAGTTCTTTTTCACAGAAAGAGTGGTGGATGCACGGAATGGCCTACCTCAGGAAGTGGTGGATATGAATACAGTGCAGGGCTTCAAGCAGGCATGGGACAGGCATAAGGGAGTAATAAAGCTGAGTATGAATAGATACGCCATTGACAGAGTACAGGCCTATGGCACATTCATAAGGTAGAAAAAATTGGCAGACTGGATGGGCCTTGCAGTCCTTATCTGCTGTCAATTTCTATATTTCTGTGTTAGTTCAGCTGGTACGTCATAACTGACATATGATCCTGTTTGACACCAGAAAATGTTGAGAGCCTCACATTTTCAAAGTCAGCATTCCTCACTTTAATTTCAAATATGGTACCTGAATAAAACATACACTGACTGCTCTAAGCAGGCCCTATCCACAAAACATTTTCATGAATTCATTCCTGTGGTGAAAATCTTTTGTGAATAGTGTCTTCTACGTAAAGTAGCAATTAACTGCAACAAGTCAGGTGAGGATGGACTAGGCCAGGCCACTATTACTTGAATGATCATATGAGCAGTACAGAACAGAAAAAAAAAGTAACATCAGTGGGTTCAGAGTCCACATACAGCAAGCAACTGCATTTCATGTCACAAACTTGCTTGGTGGTACCTGGTACCACTATCCGATTTGGAAAGTAGGGTACTTCTGTGTACTACTACTACTACAGGTACTACTATTACTTTTTGCCCTCATGAGTCATGACTACTACTTATCACTTTTTGTCCTTACTCCAGTCCTTATTACTACTACTTGTTACTTTCTTTGCCCTCAGCAACTGATCCTGACAGTACTGTTTTAATTTTCATACAGTGCATGGCTTAACAGATGCCTGAAACCCAGAAACGAAATACTGTTTGTATGTTTCTCACATCCCCCATATTTGGCTGTGAATACTTTACAGAAAAAAATGCTAATAAATTGAAAATTCGTATAATTTCTTTATTGTGTGTGTGTGTGTGTGGTATGCTATCCTGGTTACATCTCACTTACAGTGATTGGGCTGAGATTATAATATTACTATATTTTATTTTTGATACTTACATTACTTGGCAGTGGCTGGCAGCAATTGTGGAACTAGGAAGAATGTAATTGTGTTGTGTGTCATCTGGTCTTCAGGTGGCAGTGGCAAACTTTTTTATGACTGCACTGCACTTGACCGATGCAATGTGTGACTGGCTGCCTGCCTGGGTGGTGGTGATCACTATGTCCTTCGTTTTTCTTCTTTAAAGATTCAGCGTCTTGATCAGATTCGGTAGAAATAGTCATAGTACTAGAAAACATTACCACCTTTTGGACCAGGTAGTGTACCATATATCACAGTACACCGGGGCATGTGAAGTAGTTGTTTCATTCACATGGGTAGGGTGGATGGTCTCTCTTAGTGCTGCTCATTCGATCATTCATATCCATTTCTTTGGCCAGTTCAGCTCTGACTGGAACATCCATCAAAATAATACCCACACAGCGCCATTAGTAAAAAAAAAATCTTAGATGCCTGGCAGTGCCTGCAGTGCTTGGTGGTGCTATGATATAGGTATTTACATCTGTCTGTCTCTCTCTCTCCATCTCTCTCTGTGTCTCCCAGCGCACTCATGTCATGGACCAAACAGGATATGCCACCACACCATTATAGGCCAGCCATGAAGGGGCTAGTAGTGAATGATTGCTTTTTTATTTAGCAGTTTTACATTAATTTTTACACAAATAATCCATTAAATTATTTCCTTTGGGCCTCTTTGTCAAATGTGACCGATTTAGGCTATTTTTATGCATTTTTTCACATTTTTTGAAATATTTGTCAATAAATCAGAACTAATTAGAACAAATCAGAACTTCACCGTGTTCCGGTTCTTATTTAATAAGGGTCAGAACTTCACCAAGTTCTCCCAGCCCTACTACCACCCTTTCAGTGAAGTAGCACATCCTCACATCCCTCTTAAATGTCCACTCCTCCAGTTTCCCTGCATGTCCCCTCATCTTGCTGCTCTTTATCATTTAAAAGACTCCCCTACTGCATCATGTTCACCCCTGTGAGGTACTTGCAGGTCTCTGTCATGTCCCCTTTTGCTCATCTCTCTTCCGGGATATACTTGTTGAGATCCTTCAGTCTCTCCTTGTAGGGCTTCTCATGCAACCCCTGCATCATTTAATTACCCTCCTCTGGACCACCTCCATCCTGTCTATGTCCTTTCTGAGATTTATCCTCCAAAACTGGACACAGTACTTCAGGTGGGATCTCAGCAGTGAGCAATACAGAGGCAACACCTCCTCCTGCCTCATGTTGAAGATATCCCTTCCTCTACACCCCAGCATCCCACTAGTCCTACCCACTGCTTTGTCACAGTGCCCTGCCACATTGAGGTCACTAGTTATGATAACCCCAAGGTCCCATTCCTGCTTAGTGACTGTCAGTACATTCCCCCGCATCCTATACTCTGCTCCTGAGTTCTTATGCCCTAGGTGCATGATTTTGCCCTTTTTGGCTATGAACCACCACCTACCAATGCTCTTGACCACTCCTTGAGTTTACCAGGATCCCAGCACATTTTCTCTGCCCTCTCCTGAGTATCCACCCTATTACAGATTTTGGTACCATCTGCAAAATGGCATACCTTTCTTTCCAGTCCTCCTGCAATGTCACTTATGAAGACATTGAAGAGGACCAGTTATAGTACTGAGCCCTGTGGCAACCTACTGGTCACTCTCCCATCGTTATAGTGAGTCCCATTAACCACCACCCTCTGTCTCCTATCTGTTAACTAACTTCTTACCCAGTTCACCACTTTGGATCCCACACCTAGGCTGCTCAATTTTTTTATCAGTCTCCTGTGTGGCACAGTGTCAAAGGCTTGGCTAAAGTTCGGATAGGCCATGTCCACTGCCCTCCCCTGATCTAACTACTTGATCACTCAGTCAAAGAAATCCATCAGATTCATCTGGCATGACCTCCCCTGCCCCATGAATCCATGCTGCCTGTGATCTTGCAGCCCATTGGATTCAAGATAATCTACCAACCTTTCCTTCAGTTTCAGTTTATTTTTTATACTGGAAAGGCGCATGAGCAAAATTGCTCGTCTTCACAAGTGTCCAGTTAGGACAACAATTGTTGGCTACAGAGAAGTGCAAATACGTAGCAGTATGAGAACTATTGAGTTAAGTGGGGTTTCTATTAATTTTTCCACCACTAAAGTGAGACTGATCAGCCTATAGTTGATAGCCTCCCCCTGCTGCCACTGTTAATATAGAGGGACCACGTCTGCTCTTTTCCAGTTCTCCAGAACCACACCTGTTTCCAGTGAACTGTTTAATAAGGCCATCAGTGGGGCAGCTAGCACCTCCCTGAGTCCTGAGTTCCTTTGGTACCCTTGGGTGTATAATGTTCTATCCCATAGCCTTGTCCAGCTTTAGAGCTGCAAGTCTTTTTAGGACTCTTTCCTCTGAAAATGGACTTGTGTCCACCTTGCCCCCCTCCTTTGTTCCTGCTTTGCCCTTGTGGTCTGTTTCCCCCTCTCACCATTGTGAAGACTGAACAGAAGTACCTGTTTAGGATGGTAGCTTTTTTAAGTCTTTTTCTGTGCAGTTTCCTCCTGTCACCCTCCTAACCTTCGCTTTCCTTCTCTTCACACTTAAGTATCTGAAGAAAGTCTTATCCCTTTTAGCTGCCCCTTTGGCTATACTTTCCTTTGTCTGCACCTTTGCTGTCCTCACTGCCTTACCTGTTTCCCTCTATTTTACTTGGTATACCTCCCTGTTCTCCCCCCTTTGAGTTTTCTTATACCTCCTAAATGCCATTCATTTTTCTTTCACCACCTTGGCTACATCCCTATAGAACCATAAAGGTCTGTTTTTCCTTCTGCCTTTACTCACTTCCTTCATGCAGAGGCTAGTTGTCTTAGTTATCCCTTCCCTTATTGTTCCGCCCACTGTGCCTCTACCCCTCTCCCAAAGTCTCCCAAGGTCCAGGGCCCTCACACTCATGTGATTTGCCTCTGCTCCTGTCTTCATTAACCCACACTGTGCAGTGATCACTGTCTGCAGTGCTGTCCTTGTTTGTGAGCATGAGGTCCAGCACTGTCCCATTCCTAGAGGGTTCTTTGACTAGCTGCCTTTGAAAAGCTATTTTGTAGGGAGTCATGGATAGCCCTGCTCCTTGCCAAAGGCACCATTACAAAGCTCAACTCCCCGTCTGGCAGATTGAAGTTGTTAACTAGCAGCACCTCTGCCTTACTTTCCATTCTGATTATAGCTTCACCAAGTGCCTTCTTCAACTCCTTTCCTTTGCTGGAGGTTGGTGCAATACCCTAGTATGGATAATGATCCCAGAGCCTGTCTCCAGGGTGACCCACAGCACCTTCAGCCCTTCCTTTTCCTCAGGATGACCCTGTGTTTTTGTGAGCCTGATTCCCTCCCTCATATATAGTGCAGTCCCTCCTCCCCATCTCCCTGCCCTGTCTTTCCTGAATACAGAGTGGACAGGTATGGTCATGTCCAATTCATGGTGCTCAGTGCACCACAACTTTGGTTGGCCACCAAATCCAGGCTAGCCTCCACTATGATCGCTTCCTGGTCCAGAATTGTATTTCCAAAACTCTTTGCATGGGTGCACATGGCTGTTCATACCTTACTTCCTCCCTGGCTGCTTCCCTGCTTCCCTTCCTTCATGTTTGTGCTGTCCTGTGAAGCTCTACATGATGTACCTCTTGTCCTCTTCCCTTTTTACCTTGTCTGTTCCCTGTTTCCTTTACTCCTTTATTCTTGCTTACCTGATTTGTGCCCCATTTGTCTCTGCCTTGTCCCAAACCCTGTCTTTTTGTGCTCCTGCCCTAGTGGAGTTTGCTACCTCTGGGCCCTCCCTCCCTAATGCTTTATCCTCTGGGGTGGGGCAAGTGTTGCCTCCCTTGGTTTTGCAGCCTCCCCCTGGCTTGTTTAAATGTACATCCAAGTAACATTTAAAACTCCCAGTAAGAACTATGGTCCCCCAACCTGTAACTTGTCCTGGTGTCTACTACTCTACTCACTTACCTGGACTTTATTTTTTACCTTACCCTAGATAGGGTATCTCTTATTTTCCCTTTTCTAACCCTCTTAAATGTACCTACCTTATCCTTGGTGTGTACTGCTACTTTTCCACTTGTGGTATGTCTACAAGCTGCAACTACCTTCCCTTTTGCTGGTTGTACACTGTAAATAGTAATGTGTTATCACATTACCTTGGACTGGTATCCAAGGTAATGCAGAAACTCCTGTGGACTGTGGACTACCTGTGGACACTCTGCAGGTCCTCTTAATGGAGATTCTCCACTCCAGTACTGTCCCACTTACAGGCTGAGACATGAGCATGATGGAATATGCTGGGTGTTACTCTTTTTATCTCCTCTTGCTGCTTCCTGGTGTTCCCCAGTTGCCTGTCCCCACTAAGCCTCATGCAACTCCACCCCCAAACACACACCTGATTCACAGAGCTTTCTTTTTTTATTTATTTTTTAATTTTATTTTTGTTAACTTTTCAAAAGATTTTTTTAATTCATACATACAAAAATATATTCTTTAAACAATTCATTACGTTACATATACCCCCCTTGTATTCTGTTTTTATTCCTGATGCATCAAGTTGTGTCTAGACCAAGTCATTTGGGGGAGAAGTTATTAATATTACATCAAACTTAGATAACGGGTCTATGCTGCTATCTTAAGAATGTTACTGCTCTATAATCAGATATAGTAAATTAATAAATAACAAAAATATAAATCCTACTATCCACCCAGCTTTAAATTTTACATCTTAAATTTTTTAAAACTTTCATAACCTTGAAACTAATATTTTTACTATGAAGGCCATATAGCTCCCCAAAAATTACTCCCCAGGCACAGAGAATATTTATTTCACAAATTCATCATCTCCTCTTCAGATAATGTAGGTGAATTAGTTTCTCCATCTCTCTCAGATTCTTGCTCACATTCCTTCCTTGTAAAATCAGTTAGCTGATCAATCTCAAAAAAATGCGTTGTGTCCTTTTGTATTTGATTTTCAATTTTGCTGGTGCAAGGAGTTGAAATTCGGCTCCCATCTCCAAAAGTTGTTGTCTGAAAGCTAGAAAACGTCTTCTCCTTTGTTACATCGGGTAAGAATAATCGAGTTATACAGAGAATTTGACTGCTTTGTACAGTAATGGAGCCTTTAACCTGGATAATCTTGTAATTAAGTTCCAGTCCATATCAAAGGCAAAAGATACCAGAATCATACATTTTTGTTGATCTTTATCTTCCTTTTCTATTGAATGTTTCAGATAGATTCTGTATGCACAGGTTATGAACGGTAAGGTGTCTTCTGAAAGTTTAAACACTGAGACAAGAATGCCCTTAATTAAATCTCTCACTGAGTCAAACTTTTGATCTAAAGAAACTGGCAGACCAATAAAATGCAAGTTCTTGTATCTTTGCTGGTTTTCCAGCAGCTCAACTCTCCTAGAAAGAGCTATGTTGTCCCGCAATAGGTTAGATGCTGTTGCTTCCACTGCAGCTGTTTTATTTACAGATTTCTCAACTTTGATTGTTGTGCTCTCCACCGGTTTTGAAATATTCTCTATATTCTCATGGTTTTGCTTGGCATCATGCTGTAAAACTTTGACCTTCTGGGACAGCGCCTGTAATTTTAAGTCAAAGGATTGTGTCTATACTAACAACTTCTCAAGTGCTTCCCTCAATGAGTTGATTGAATGGCATCCCTTAGCCTTTCAAGTTGTTCCTCAGGCAGCAGTTCTTCATGCTTCTATTTTATTTACAGTGAGAATCTCCGAATCTCTTTGCTCTTGCCGCTTAGCAGCACTCTCTATCAGGGAGACCAAGTTAATTGGTGATGCAAGCTTTTTAGATAGTGTCAGTTCAGTTTTTTGTAAGAGTAACTCAACAACTTTTAACTTACTCTCTGCATGTGGCAGAGTAAAAGAGGCTTGTGAGTCTTTTAATTCTGTTCGACGCTCCTGTATTTGCACCGGTTGCTCTGTGGGCTGTAGTAGCTTGGCTATTGGCATTCTGGAGTCAGAGCCGGGGCTTCCTTCTTTGGCTCTCATGATGCCTTCCAGGCCAACATCCAATCTGTAATATTTCTTCAAAGGCCTAATCCTGGGAGACATGTACTCTTCAGATGAGGTAGAAGATTTTGATGATCTTTTATCACCCATGTGTTCTCTTATGTAAAGCAACCTCCATGTAACTAATTGTCAGACCTTTTTGATGGAGCTCACTCTTGAAGCAGCTACCTGCAGCCATGTTCAAGCTCCTCTCTCCCTCACAGGGCTTTCTTAATCTACCCTACCTATGATTAAGTTCCTGAGCTATGTTCCTCAGACTACCTGCCTCTCTTATATCAGATCTTGTCCATTTCTTTGATCTGTCTCCTAGCCCTGCTCCTTAAAAACAGTTCAATCTGGTTTGGGTCTCAGATGCAAATTAAGTTAGCTTCCCTATTGTAGTACTCAGCATCCAGTTCCGCAAAGGCATCTAGTTTGCTCTGACCATTTGTTTATATATAAATAAATAACCTCTTTTGGGATGAATAGAATGCTATTCTTTGATGAGTTCAAAGGAATGTTTTTCTCAAGCATAGGACACAAAAAGGAAAAATACAAATTTAAATTCTCCCCATACATCTCTGTTAAAATATTTCACAGTAAAGTAAATAAAAAAGAATATATTGTATTGTTGTCACACCTTCTGTAAAAAGATTCCAAAGGCTTTGAAACTTTTCCAGTGCTCCTTCTATGCAGGGCTGTGATTGGGGTGCAAGAGATGTGGTTGCAGTAGAGCCCACAATATTAGGAGGCCCACTGTCTCAAAGGTCAGCATAAGAAAACTTTTTACTGTCACAAATTTGCAATTTTTTTTGTGTGTATTGCTTATGCATTTGAAATTGGGTCTGTCAGCAGTGACAGCAGTGGAGTCTGTGCTGCAGATTACAAAACCAGTTTCACAGGGTGGGGGGAGTGCTGAACAAAGAAACAATAGGGTCCATTACTCAAAATGCCTGATCTTGGTGCTGTTGCTCAGAGGAGGAGCAGGGAGAAGTTATATTGAGCAGTTCCTTCATCATGGTGCCAGCAAGGGGAAAGGGGGTAGTATGGACAAACTACGGGTACTCAGCAAGACTGCTACAAAAGAACCTACACTATTAATATGTTATACATGCAAAGATTATCATTCTTATTGGTGGGGAGGCAGGGCCCCACAACATATTTTGCAAGGGTGCTGTTACAGTCATTGGCACAGCCCTGCTTCGATCCCATTATAAATTCTTTTCCAATTTTGAAGTCTCAGTCACTAAATTTGACCACTCCGTATACTGTAGGTTGGGGGAGTTCTGTCCTTCTGTCATTAAAGCATCACATTTTTAACATTAAGTAAGGCAATGTTAATAAAAGACAATGATCAGGCATGATCTTGAAGCTGCATATGTAACTTTAATCCCAGTATTACACCCCCCTGTGTCAAATTGGAAATGTACCCCACAGTTTGGCCAGTCGTACCTTGCACTTCCTCTCAAAATGGAGCTGAACAACTACATGTAAAAATCTTATGGGTCAAAGATCCTTTGGTAGTTAAATTCCCAGTAATGCTGTTATAAAATTGATATAGCCTAGAGGGAGTGTAGCATATTCTATGAACAAGATTGGACGGGATTTGTCAGAATCTTATAGTTTTAGTGACCTGAGTTGGATAGTTCAATGCTTATTATATTCCTCCTGATCTACTGTATGTACCGCATCTCAACACCCATCTCCATCTCCTAGGTGTTCTTTCTTCAAAAGCTCCAGAACAACCTTCACATAGTCTCTTGTTAACTTATGATACAGTATATTTTCCCAATCATTATCTATCTATCAAGCTACAATATCTTTTTATCTAGCTACAGTTTATGTCTATCCGTCTGCCTAGCTAGCTACAGTATCTTATTATTTATTTGTTTATTAGCTTTTGTTTACTGGGTAAGCACACTAGACAAGGAGTGCCTATTTTCAGGTGCGACCCAGGAGATTACAGAGATAGGTTTTACAAGCGGTATAACAAATACAGTAAACAGCATGAACAAAACAGCAGGCAAACAGTAAGACAATATAACAAAGGAAGGTGATACACAGGCAGTGAGCAGTGAGAACAAATAAACTTACGCATATTGAGCAGGTAAGCAAATGCATAGAGGCAAGGACAATCAACACAGTAAAGGGTAACATACAATCAGTGGAAGAATACATCTGCATTGAAGTGGGGCTTGGTGTCGTTGCCTTGGTTTAAGGATGAGGATGGCAAGTGCTTAAGTGCATGGGCAAGTAAGGGCTAAAGGTTGCCATTTATGGACTCGAGGGGTAGGGGCCTTGGGACTGGCTAAGTGGATGGAGCACACTAAGTTGGGCAGGGAGATACTTGATGGTCTAGGACAGTGGCAAGCTGAGGCCGACTTCAACTAAAACCAAAGTGAGGTCTTAAACAATGGATGAGTGGGAGTACTTTTGGTGAGTGCAGGTAGACCATTCCAGAATCTGGGGGCACAGACCACAAAGGCACGGTTGCCTGCCAGTGTATGAGTGTTAGGGACAAGGAGGGGATGGTAGTCAGCAGATCGGAGCTGATAGGATGGTGATGCTGGTTGAAAGAGTTTTGACAGGGCAGGTGGGGTGGCATTGCAGATAATTTTGTCTAAGAAGCAGCCCAAAACAAATGAGTGATAATTACACGGGGACAACCAGTGTAGCTGATCGTATAGTTCACAGAGGTGAGTAAGCCGAGGGACGGCAAGGGCAAAGCGGCAGATATTATTATAGGCCACATCCCATTTTGCAAGACCAGTTTTAGTGGCAAGGGTATAGGTTATCAGCCCATAGCTGAATGAGGAGAGGAGTAAGCCTTTGGCAAGGGCAAGTCCTGCAGCCATTGTAAGGGACCCACGGGCCCTATAAGCAAGACCAAGTCTGACGTTCATTGCCCTACATGCATTTTGAATATACAAAGATAGTTCTAACTTGGGATCAAGTGTGACTCTCAGGTATTTAAAGGAGCAAGTAGTACCATCTGGGACACCATCGTGGTCCAAGGCTTTTAGGGGGACCGGGCACTGCTTGAGTTTAGCTGAGAAGCCGAAGAGCATGAGTTGAGTTTTCTTTATATTCAGGATAAGCTTATTTGACAAGAGCCAGGTTTGCAGCTTATTGAAGTCGCCTGTAGATTATGATTTATAACATTGACATCACTCAAGCTGGATAGGAGTATCATATCATCAGCATATAGGGTTGTGGCGCTATGGGTGGGGACCATTGGGAAGTCATTAATGAAGAGAGAAAATAGGATAAAGCCTAAAATAGATCCCTGGGGGACACTAACCATGATGGGAACTGGGTCCAAGAGAGCTTTATTAAACCTTACAAGCTGTAGCCTGCCTGTGAGATAGTTGGAAAACCAGTTTAGAGCTGAACCTGACATGCTGAAGGAGAGAAGCTTGTTGTGGAGTAAGATGTGATCCACTAGATTGAAAGCCTTGAGAGGTTAATGAAGATTGCCCCAGACAACTTGCCATGGTCCATGGCAGTTCTTATTTCGGATGTAACCCTAGCAAGGGCTGTGCCTGTGCTATGATGCTTATGGAATCCATGCAGTTCGGGGGATAGTAAGACATGATTAGTCAGGTAGTCTGTTAGCTGTACCTCCACCACCTTTTCCAATATCTTGCTGACAGCAGATAGGGTGGCTATAGGATGATAGTTTTCAATACATTTTCAGTCACCCTGCTTGAAGATAGGGACAACATTGGCTATCTTCCAGATAGATAGCACAATTCTAGTTGTGAGGGACAGGTTAAGAATATGGAAGATAGGGAGGGTGAGCAAAGGGGCATCAATCTTTAGTAGTTTAGGTTCAAGGTCATCATGACCAGTGCTCATGTGAGGGGATAGTCTGGCTAGAAGTTTGCAGCTATCCCTTGCTGTGACTGATTTGAAATAGAAGGGTAGGCAAGACAGAGGCTCTGTTAGGGAAGTGGCATTAGATGTGAGTGACTTGGTATTATCAGTAATAAACAGGGAAGTGTACACTGATAGATCAGAGAATTGGTTATTGAAGGCATTGGCAATAGTGACAGCATTATTGCAGTGTTTTCCACCAATGATCATGTCCACAGTATTGCATCTGCTTTGGCCCCTGACTGCAGCTTTAATGGTGCACCAGAAATTCTGTGGGTCCCTAGAAGAGGATATCAGGGCAGTCTTGCACTGTTCGCTCTTAGTGAATCGTGTGGCTTTTCTGCATGTGTTACAGAGCCATCAGTATCCATGATAGTCAGACGGTTCTTTAGTGGCTTTAAATTTACACCATTGCTTATCTCTGTTTTTCATGAGGGAGAGTAGGTCACCATGCAACCATTTGGTAATAGTGCCTCTGACTCTCTTTCTGACCCGAGGGGCATGCTTATTCTGCAGAGGAGAGAGGATATTTAGGAGGTTGTCAAGAGCACCAGTGGGATCCAGGGCAGAAAGTACCAGGGGACAGTCGGTGGCTGTAAGATCATGAAGGAAGAATGCAGGGTTGAGGCAAGAGAAATCTCTCACATGTATAATTTTGTGGGGGACTTTAGGATAGGTGACTCTCCAGACACAGTAGATGGGGGAATGGTCAGATATAGAGTCAGGAAGGATTCCAGATCAGAGATCCTATCAGACCTGTTAGTTAGGATCCAGTCCAGGAGCGAGCCTTTACTCCCAGGAGAGGGGATTCACGTGGGCTCACTGATGAGCTGGGTGAGGCCAAGGGTTGCCAGCAAAGGTTCATATTGCTTGACTTTATCACCAGACCAGCTTAGGCTGAGGTCACCGTATATAAGTTCCTAATTTCAAGAGATTCTGTGGCTAATGTTTTCAAACAGATAGGATTGCCCCTTGATACCCTGCTTAGGCAGGTTTTAGGCACAGATGATGTGGATTTTCTTGGCGTTCCCTAGAAGGAGTAGTCCATGGAGAAACTTGCAAGTTGCAGAGGGGGGAGCTACATCGCACTGGATTGGGGTTATGTTGAGGTGACTTTTGTAGTACCTTAATAGACCACCACCATTTTTTTTGCCAGTGCGATCATGACACAGGAAGCTGTTTTAATGGGGGAGTGTGAGGGCAGAGTCAGGTGCGGTGGGCTTTAGCCAGGTTTCTGTGAGGCACAGAACATTGGGGTTATGGCAGTCGATCCAGGTGGTCAGTTCAATGTGATCATGGGTGAGACTATGAATGTTCTGGTGCACGAGTTTAGACCTTTAAGAGAGGCTCAGGAGGAGGAGTTGAGGGACTGCTGTGTTTCTGGTCCAGGGTTTAGTTCAATGTCCCCTGCAAGAAGGATAAGGAGGGCTAAGAACCAGAAAAGGCAGCGCAGCCAGCCCCTCCTGGTTGATGTTTTTTTTAAGGGGTGGTGGTATGAACATTTACATATGTGAAAGGCAGATCCCAGGTATTTAGGTGGGAGGCACCAGAAGGGACACACATTTGCTTGCCAAGAAGCAATGAGATTTGAGTGGGTATAGTCATAAGGGTGCTGCGACTCCAGGGGGCCTACATCTAGTGGGAAATGGACAGTGGTGAGATCTTATCTGTTCAGCAGCACTGTCTGTGTATTCTGTCTTTCTGCTTATCTATCTAGTTATAGTATCTGTTGTTTTGTCTGTCTAGCTCCTTGTCTGTCTCTGTCTAGTTGGGTAAGTTCATGAAATGGGCTACCAATGTGCCCAATACTTTGTATGTTGATTTAAAAAAATTAACAACAGCCACCACAGTCAGGATAAGTAAATTTAAAAGGCAGCCACAAGTACAGATGCATTTCAAAGTTTGAGAAACCTAGGTGCACCCATTTTATTTTTATTCCATGTCCAGCTCCAAAATGTCACAGATTTTCCCTAGCAAAATGTGACATGCAAAACCACAGTACATTCCATCGCTTCTATGAAGACTTTATTTTAGTTGCACTTCAATAAATCTATGTTAAAAACTGCCTTGTGCATTGTCTTTTGTTAATGAAAACATTTTCACCCTAGTTTTTCAATGTATATAAAATTTCTGATTCACTCAAGTTTTGTGTGGTGCGTGCAACTGTAGTGTCCAAGCAAATTGCATTTTTTACATGCTCCCAAATTTTCAGCAAAAACTTCCAGCTTTTTTGAGTGGGTGATTTTCTTTTGGGATTGGGTCTTAAATGTACTGCAGGACATAGGTGAGAGAGGGGTGCAGGTAATGCTTTTTTAAACTTAAACAGCTGTGTGGTGTCCCCGTTGCACGTGTAACACTGAAGGTGATTTTTCTCAAATCCCTGCTAGGGAGTTATCTCATAATCTGGTTCCTTTTTGGATCTTCAGTCACGGTGTCTTGACAAGCTTATTGAAATTGATCTATTGTGGATGTGAAAAATTCACCCTCATCTCATACTTTGGTAACCCCTTGTCATGAACTTACCCAGTTACAGTATCTATCAATTTAGCTACTGTATATCTATCTATCTATCTATCTATCTATCTATCTATCTATCTATCTATCTATCTATCATTTTCTGGGACCTCCTTGTGGTATGTGGCTGTAATTAGTAAACATTTATTTTGAGGGACCAGCTGGACAGTGTAGTGGTAATAGGTGTCAGTTGCTAAATGCACAGGTGGGGTTCATTTCCTGAGCTTGAGTTTACCATTTCTGGCAGCAGGAAGGGGAATGAGCATCTCAGTGGATGCGTGACACTTAGGACTGTGGGCAAAATCCATTAGAGCTTCCATTGGGTGGATAGAAAACATGAAAATGGGTGAACACTACAGTACAGTAGGTGGATGATGCCTTACATCTGGCCTGCTCACTTGAGCCATGCAGAGCTTTGATTCTTGCTTTGCCACTGAGTATTCCCATTCTGTAGCTCCTCTGGGCTCCATAGGGGCAGTCAAGCTCTTGAGCGGTCTAAGAGACTAGAAGATTGTTTGCCCTGAACAGATGGAGTGCTCTCCACAGACAGTTGTAAACCCTTTTCCATTCTGGCATCCAAAGGGTTAATTCTAAGCTTCCCTAGCTGGAGGAGTGGCCCGTTCCAAAGGCATATGAGAGCAGCACAGGAAGTGAATTTAGATTGTTCTCATGACTGGTTGTGTTCCTACCAGGAATTTGAGTCAGGGAGGGGTCACCCTCCAGGAGGTTGTCCAGCAGGCCATGAGGATTTGGGCCACTGAAGACATGGGGGAGTCACTGGGAAAGGAGAGAAGAGACTAGCTTGCCCTGTGGGGTAGGTAAAACAGTAGGGCCTTGCCTTGTCAGCTGTGTGTCAGTCCCCTGTCTGAGGATAGCAGAGGAGATGAGGCAGACCTTGCCCCAGTCAACCACTGCAGGGTTGCCTGCATAGGATCCCATATCTGGGGTAAACTGGAGTTCAAAAGGCTCAGTTGAAAGTCTTTGAGAAGTGAACCACTGCTGATCTGAAGCAGGGTCACTTGTGCCATGATGTCCTGTATCTGTTTGGGCTTCCCATGTAGAAGTTCTTTAGTTGGGAGGATTGTGGAGTACCCTGAGATTTGCTTTACTGAGGGTCAAGCCCCTATATAAGATCTTTTCTAAGTGGATGCCATGATGATCTGTGCAAGGGCATACTCACTGTGTGATACCCAGTGTAACTGCCAGGAAAGTTGAAGTACTTAGGATTTTACCTAAAAATGTGTCTGGAATCTGCTTTGTCCCTAAGAGGCTGTGAAGTCACTGTACTGAATACTACTTGCTATCTACCTGAATGTGATTGTGTTTTGATACTGGATGCCCCAGCTTGGGATGCTCATAATGTTGTTTGTACCCCCCTCCCATTTGTGATGCAGGACTGTGCCTGAAGGAAATGCTAGCGACTGAATAAATGCACAACACTGCGGTCTTTAAAACTCCTCTGTGTTTGGCATCTTTCTGAAAACCATCATTGCCAGGTGATCCTGAAAGTGGGTGTAAGTTGTGATTGCAATGATTTAAACTGTGCCCTTCAAGCCACAAATTAATGTCTGGTACTGCTGACTCCCCTGATTAAACCAACCATGATTCTCTAAACATTTGACTTGAAAAAAGCACTGTAACGGCTATAACCCTGGCCAGCATCCCACCTGAAATGGCACTATCCCACTGGAGCCCTGATGTTATACAGTCGCCCAGGTTAGAACAGGTTGAAGGAAGATTTGGGGCACAATTTCAAACAGCCTGTAGATCACCACAAGTTGCTGTGATTTAGGGCTGTGGCAGTCTCAGGGTACGTCAGAGACCCTGTGCCATATTTTTAAAAAATGAGGATCCTTGCACCTAAGACCCAAGATTTGCTGCATCTGCAGGGTTGCACTGAAGTAGTGGTGCACCTGCAGGCTTTGATGGAAGGATCCATCCACTCCTCCTACCCAGCTCAACACTCGAGGGGCTGCAAAGGTGAGGGGGGAATGCCTTCCAGGAGGGGACTGGGGGATAGAAGAAGCATGAGGGGAAACCTTGGGGGCATGGCAGCAGTGTGCAGGGGAGGAGGTGGCACCCTTCGGGGGTGCCCCGTGCTATTACAGACAGCCAACTGGCCCAGCTACAGGGGGTGGGCAGAAAGGGATCAGGACCTGGCCCAGATAGATAGAGCCCTGGTACCTGCACCATAGGTTTCACAGACCCCAACACCATCAGTGATACTGTTGGCGGGCAGCAACCTGCCATCCACATGAGGGGTCTGGTAAAAGGGGACTTCCGCGATGCCCGGGGACCATTCCCAGCCTGCCGATGGTGTTGAGAGCAGTCACACCTATGGGGCAGGTGTCAGGGCTGTATCCTTCTGTACCAGGTCCTAGTCCCTTTCTGCCAGCCCTTGTACCCAGGCTGATTGGCTGTCTGTAATAGCACAGGGAACCCCTGTAGGATGCCACCTCCTCCCTCGCACATTGCTGCCATGCCCCAGTCACCTCCAAGGTCTCTCCCATGCTTCTTCTGCCTCCTGGTCTCCTCCTTTCAGCCCCCCAATCAAAGCAGTACCAAGCAGCGGTGCATGCTCCTTAGACCACCTTCTGGCTGGGAGCCCCCTGTTGCAACCATGGCAGGGCTTGTAGAATAGCAAATAAGGGGATGGTGCAGCCCCGCTGTGGCGCAATCACCCATGTAGCATGGTGCATGGGTGCTTTTGCTGCACAGGTGGCGCAGGGTTTTTTTGCCCACACAGTATCCCAATTTTACCATAGCCGGCATTTGAAAATCAGGATTGCCACAAACTATGATGCAAGGTACCACTTGTGTCATCCCTATTAGGTGCAGGCACCTTGCATCATAGTTTGCCTTTTGAAAATCGATCACCTGGTGTCTAGTAAGGTTAGCAGAGATGTATGTTTAGAAAACCATTAAACACCACTGTGAGAAAAATGTTATCAGTACCTTTACAACACATTATTCAGAAATGTGGATGTCTAAAACTGCAGACAGTGGGAAACATCAGGAAATGCCTATAATTGTGAAGCCAGACAACCCTCTCAGACTGGATAAATTCCTCATGAAGAATAGCATTAGTGGGTACATTATTTAATTTGCTGGGGAAAGTAGTATCAGAACTGGTATGCCTAACAAAAAACTGCACAACACTTGACCCTAGGTTCCTAGTGTGTCTGTCACTGGTGGTTTTCACCTTCATAGTGCTAGAGTTCATATATGACAGCAGATCCCACTAAACATTGACTGCAGCTACAATATTTCACATGATATTGAATCGCTGGTGCTGCTGCTGCCTGGAGGCAGTAGATGAACATGATGGCATTTTCCTTATCTAGCATTTCCTGCATGCCTGGCTTGATTCCATTTATGAAATAAGATATAGCCATGTGCTGTTCATGCCTCCAGAATGTTGTGATGAATGAGGCACAGTCAAACTGCCTACCAATGTTCTGCATTATCAAATTACAAAGCTCTGTTCTTGGTGTAGACTAGCTCATGCTGTAAGGGGGTCCTGTGGCACACCCATGATATCAGGAAGAATGAGGCATTGGTCTTTCAACTGTTAACTAAGTTGTCATACTGATTTTTTTCCCTCAGTGTGTTTATTCTCCTGTTCTATGGCCGGTCCCCATCTAGTGGGCCGCCCCAGCCCTGGCATCCCCCAGGACTTACCTTTGCCCTTTGTGTTCTCCCAGAGTTTTCCCCCTCTGGCTGAGGTGGCAGGCATACCCAGCTCCTGCTGCTGAATGGATCCTGTTGAGGGCAGTGGTGCCTGGATAGCTAGGTGTGGAGTCTGAGAGAGGCTGGCATCATCTAGCCGGTTGGGGTTATCTACTTTTTCTTCTGTTACCCCTTAGGACATTGTAGGAGAGGGTATACAAGCACACACACAAACATGCATGGTGCGACACCAGCCAACGTCATCCCACCCCCTAACTTCTCTGGCTGCACTGCCACTTGGAGTCATCCAGGGGGCAGTATAGTAGCAGAGCTGGCTGCCCTCCTGCCCAGGAGGAAGAAAATGTCCTCTGGGATGCTCAGTCCTCCTCCTCCTCCCAGCAGGGCCCCAATGACTTGAGCTCATTCTCGAACTTGGGTCACCGGCATTGAGAGCGGAAGCACTACTGTTGAGCTGACAGTCTGGCCCTGTCATTATGATTTTTAACTTTGTTCTGAAATTAAAATGATCCATTTGTTTTTTAATCAAGCTTTTTCTCTTTTCTTGACTTGTCTTAAGGCACCCCCCAGCCCCCTCACCAACCTTCTCATGGACTTACTTACTGGTTACCCACCACTTGCCCAGGTCCACGATAGTGGTAGGTGGATTACCATGTTAGTTTTGTGTGTGAGTGGAGGGAGGTGCCAGTACAATGGGCTGGGGCATTTTCCTCCAGCTCCTGGTTTTCTGTCTAAAACTGGCAGTGTGCAATAACTTGTGCACATGCACGCAATTGCAAGCGTGAATGCCAGCACCTGGTGGTAGCTTCTGTCCTAGTTGTGGTCCCGATGTGCTGTTTCCTGGCCTCTGCCAGGTGGCAGACAAACAGTGGAATTCTGTGTCCTCCCCTCCCTGAGGGACGAGAGCTGTTCCTGGGAGGCCCAATCCTCTCTTCCCCAAGTGGCTTTTGAGCAACATGAGTCAAATCCCAAACCCAGGTCTCCAACATAGCGAGCAATAGCATTACCACTGCACCAATGAACTGGCACCAAATGGCCCAATTTAAAACAAATCAGTCCATTTTATAAACAGAAAGTGACTCATCCTGCTATCACTAGGTATCAACACACCTCTGACAGTGTATATTAGACTAAAGGCACCAGAAGTGTAAAAAACATACCCAACTGTGTGTTATTCCTTGTTTTATCACACAACTGTAGCTGAATAATGACATCATGATGCATTTATAGGACCCTCTCCAACAGCACTTCTTTCCTTATAGCAAATAACAGGGACAGGGAAAAATAGCTGGATATGGCAAATCACACTATTACAGTATCTCACGTTGGTCCTCACAACATACAATGCTTAACACAACCTTCTGGTGCAGAGTCTGGAAACAGTTAGTACAACCAGAAGTTCAAAATTAAAGCAGTATTACTGAATTCATGATTTCAATTGGCCAAACAGGATTTTCAAACATCCCAAACATTAAACATTGAAATACCTCAAAGGTATCCATAAGGTACAGGAAGGTGGCATTTTGCACAGAAATAGATGCACAAGGACAAGGGGGCACAATATGAAACTGGAAGGATGGAGACTTAAAGGGGATGTGAGGAAATACTTTTTTATGGAAAGGGTGGTGGACATCTTGAACAGCCTACCAGCAGAGGTGGTGGGTACCAAAATGGTAATAGGTTTAAAACATGCATGGGATAGACACAAGGGAAGCTTGATAACAGGGTTGGGGGGGTGAGGGGGGTTAAGGCCAGAGATCAATTGGGGTCTATGGTAGCACAGTATGTAGGGGCCTTAGGGCAGACTAGGTGGGCCAGGAGGTCCTTTTCTGCTGGCAGCTTCTATGTTTGTATGATTTTTTTTCTCTGCACTACAGTCAACTTATATTTTAAGACCTTGTTTTCAAAGTAAATGAGTGCTGTGATATGTGGTGCACAGCCACATCAAAGGTTAATGCTATATTTAAGAAATTAATAGACTAAGCCGGCCCGGTGTCACTGAGGGTTGAGGTGCTGGACACCACAACTCATGCCACACTGGTGACCTATGTTCAGGAACGAGCCTGGGTTGTCAGGGGTCAGTGGGGGAGGGTGAGGATCAGGATTAAGCTGCTGCAAGGCAGTTCTCCTCTCTTGGGGAGGGATGTAGAGTTTCCCCGGCCCTGGGCTGCCACTTAGTGAGGGACAGATGGCAGTTCAGGCCATGGGGAGCTCAGGGATTGCCAGAGGATGGGCGGAAGGGGCTGAGCCAGCTTTATGGGGTGCATGTGCACCTCCACATGCACACACACAGCAGTGAGCTAGGGCCCAGGGCACAATGGGAGAAAAACCAGGGTAAAAGCCAAAAAAATATAAAAAAAGAAACAAAAAAACAACAACAAACAAAAAAAAAAAAAAGAAACACACTTTATGTGTAACAACCAGTAGGGGGAGAGGGTTGCTCACCAGTCAGTGCCTATCATGAGACTGATATTCTTAGCACTAAGTCTCAAGAGATAGGGGTGAGGGAGGAACTTAACAGATGAAACAGAGCTATGTAGACCTCCCAGAGCATTCAAGGGCATGCAAAGGACATTTGAGGAGGCAGATCAGAGGAGAGAAAAAGAGAGGTGCCACCTGGAATCCCTATTCACTAGTGATTGCCCAAAATTCCAGCGCCATATAAGGGGATCACTAGGAGAGTGTGGGAACTATTGGGGTCTCAATCAACCAATCAATCAGTCAAATAATTGATTTATACTGGAAAAGATATCCATTATGTCAAAATACATGTATTCAAGGATAACCTCTACAAAGATAATAAACACAACAAATAATAACAATGCAGACATATAACATACCGGTATCGACAATAGGAATCACAAATATGCAAAGAAGCTGAAAAGCTAAAATCAATTTCTAAAACAGGTGACTTTTGTTAGCATGGTTAAGAATATTGTTTTAAAAGCCCCAAAACATGTTATTCCTTAAGAGAGCACCCATATGGCTGGATGGCCTGGGTATAGTCCCCCTCCAACCCTGGAGGGTGATCCTAAAGGGGGGCATGATTGCAACAATGCCACTACCAAAGGTGAGGCACACAAAAAACACTACTGGGTGCCCAGGATGAGTGGGATTGGGGGCAAGGTAGAAAATGCTGCATCAAAAGAAGCTTGTGGTGGGAGTGGGACCCCAGGCCAAGAATAACCATGCAGTTAACTGTGGGTGATCGTCCAGGGGCTGGGGTGGTGTTGACTAGTCTGGCATAGTGGCAAGAACTAGGGTGGGAGTAGCTGAGTTGGGAGCTTTGACGCTCACAAGGAGAACGTTTCTGTGGGTTTAAGATAATGTGGAGTGTCACTAGCTACAACATCTCCACTACTCTATGCAGTTGTATCCTTTAATGTTTTGACTGCCTTTCAAAACCTGAAATCCCAAAAGGAATGTGGAAAGAGAAAAAAGGATCTTTATGATCAATGCACAGTTTAAAAATTAATGAGACACACCAGAACTGTGGCAAGAGGGAGGAGGTGAACCATGAGGTGCTGAGTGTGATAGGATGAACAGGCACTCAGAGACCTGAGAGGCAGAAGGTATCTCTCAGAGGTTGTGCATGCCTAGAGCCAGTGCTGCAAGAGGAAACTAAGAAATGTCTTGTCCTGGAATATTTGGTAGTCATGGGAAATGTGGTACAGTTCCTCAGCCATTATTCAAGTTGCAAATAAAATGTGTTCTTTGGAACTTTAACAGTTATCTGTGACGCAAATTCATGTGCAATCTGCATCTGTGTATCAAAGTTATTATTTACTATCTGGAGTGTCCTGGCCACAGGTCTAATTCAAGTGAAAACAGTATGGTGCTCAGTTATAAATAACTGTTGTAGAGGATCCCTCTGGGTGAGCTGTGCCAACCCATAGGCAAGGGAAGAGTACAGGGTGTGAAACCTCCCAAAAGGCAAAGGACTACGAATATTTATCAGCTAGAACTGGAGAAATGATGCTATCACTGTATCCCACACATCCTGCAGTTACTTATCATGGCTATAGTATGAAATGACCTGAAAGGTTTCTTTGTGGATTGTGGTACCTAGAATGGTGTTTGCTACTGTTCTCCAGGTTTTCCATAAGTATTCCTATACTGAAGAACTTATATAAAAATAAACATGAATACAATTTCATGAAAGAACTTAAATTACCAGTAATTTCTGAATAGGTTTTATTTTCATACTGAAGATGGCACCATAGACTCAAAAGAGGAAGTCTTTGAGTGGGTTTTAAAAATGTTTGTGGGAGCTGTTGAAGGCTCGCTGGAGAACATTAGCAACCACAGTGAGGAGTTGGTTAATTTCATTTATTTGAAAATTAGTAAAAAGGAGAAGTACACTGAACAGAGTTCATTTCCAGAGAAAAAGTTTACAGAGAAAATGGATAAAATATCAAATAACATAGTAAAAAAAAATGGTCAAAATAGCAAAAAGCAAGTACTGGTTACAAGATTTGACTACACCGTAAAAAGCTGAGGAGCAGTCAAGTAAAATACATTAAACAAACTGAAACAAAGAAAATATACAGTGTTTATGTGTAATATACAGTATGTACAGTATATAGAATAAGGTGCAGTTGTATATAAAATTGTATAGTTAATCAAAGACAGAAATGCAACTTATACAGGGTGAACTGCCATCACACAAAGTCCACTGAGGATATCTTCATAAGGCAGCAACAGTCCAACCCACTCAGGCATGGGGAGTGAGGAGGGGTGAGGTGGGCAATGGAAAGGGTAAGGAAAGGGCCAAGAATAAGTTAGGAGGGGTAGGGAGGAGTGTAGAGCACAGGAAGCTCAATGGTACAAGCCTCAAGGGAGGCTGTTGCGCCCATTCCATATCCTAACGGGCACGAGAACTGACAAGGAAGACATTGAAGCCCCAGTTAGCAAGACTTTTTTTAGTTAATAAAAGCATTTGAAAAGATTGCAGAAATGGTGCGAGTCTAGGCTACCCAGTTGCCCAGCAGCAGGTAATCGCTTTGTCATGTAGGCGACCCAGGGTCAGGGTCGAACTTGAGTCTCTGCATCAGGGTGCAGACCATTCTGAGGTAGCTACTGCTGTGTGGCAGCATGCCTCAGCCGGGGAGGGTCAATGACGAGCTCTGGCATCACACTGAGTCTGGCAGCTGGCTCAGGAGGCTTAATCCTGCCTTAGGGGATGTGCTTCATGGGTGTGACACCGGCTTAGGTTGTACCCATGTCAGGGTAGATGGGATAGACTAGTAAAGAATGAAAAATCCGATGACCATCTAAATTATGGTCTGGACCCTATTTTGCCCTGGGTCTTAGTGCCTGCTGGCATTGGGTCCTAGTCCACACAGTGGACTGTCTCAGTGAGGAGGGGGAGGATGTCCCCTCTGGAGCCCTTGCAATGTGGTTAAAGCTGTGGCAGTCAAAGCCATGGGAGTAAGTAAGCTGGTGGGTGCCGGGAGCCAGAGGGGAAATGGGGATGCAGGCCTAACAGGGTATATATGCCTGGGACCACAGTATATCCTTGACTAGGTTATGTGGCCAGCGAAAAAAAACTGTATGGAAAAAAAAAGATACACTGAGAACTTAGGCCCAGATATTCAAAAGGGTTGCGCCATGTGCAATAGGGTTGCTCCAGCGCAAGTCCGAAAATGCACCATTCTGTGATATTCAGCGGGAGGCAGATGCGCCCCCCAAATCAAGCTGAGCAAGAATGCAATGATAATGAATGCATGCGCAACTGAAGGGGGAGGAACCATGCATAAATGGCGCAGTGCAATATTCAACAATATGCGCCATGCGCAATAGGGGAACAAGTGGAAGTTGTGCGATAGTGTAAATGAGCCAAAATAACAAGGAACAAGAGAGAGGCGCAAGAACGCAGGGAAGGCACATGTGGCTGACCGATAGGCAGACAAAGAGGGCAGGAGGGACACACAGGGCAGGACAGGGAAAGGGCACCCTGAACCCACAGGTACAGGGAAGGTGTGGGGAGCCACAGCCAGTGCAGAAGGGGGAAGTGCCACACAGCACTGAGGCCACCACAGAAGGTGTTCCCGGTGCAGGGGAAGTAGCAGCCAGGACAGTGGGGGGAACACAGAAACAGCTGCCGGGGGGGGGGACACAAGCCAGGGACATGGCCAGTGCCACCATCCTGATGGAGGCAGTAATGAGGGGGGTGAGAAGGCAGGCAGCAGGGGCATGCGGCCGTGGAAGGGCCCATCGGCTGTATGCCCCCAACAGGCAGTATCCAAGCCCACACCAGCTTCGAGATGTACAGCGATACTGAGATCGTGGGCTGGTACCGCCTGAATCGGGCAATTCTGAGGTGGCTCTGTGAGCTGTGCAGCGATGTGATGCAGACACCCACATGACGGAGCCATGCTCTGTCAGTGGAGACTAAAGTGACAGCTTGCATGTGCTTGCTCGCCACGGGTACCTTCCGGAGACCAACAGGGGACACCACAGGCATAACCCAGTCAGCTGCGTCATGCCACCTCACCCAATTCCTCAGCACACTGCTGCCACATGCTGCGGAGTAAATCCATTTCCCCAGCACACCGGTGGAGCGCACAGCAAACATACAGGAGTTCCACAGGGTAGCACGTATGCCTGGTGTGCTAGGGGCAATAGACTGCACCCATGTGGCCATCCACACACCACCTGGCCCGAGGGGGCCACATATATCAATTGGAAGGGCTATGCAAGCATCAACTGCCAGGTGGTATGCGATGCCAGGGGGTGCATAATCAATGTCTGTGCCATGCACCCTGGAGGAGCACATGATGCCTTCATCTGGCACCAGTCGGCACTGTGCCACAGATTCGAGAGTGGGGACATCCCCACTGGCCACATAGTGGGTGAGTATGCAAACCACGCGGACAAACATAGAGCTTGGGAGGGGCATGGTCAGAGGTGACATGGGTAGTGGCCTACATGGCCCAAGGCAGGGCAACGCTGATCACCAAACTAACCTCCACCCTCTACACACAGGTGACAGTGGATACCCACTCTATCCCTGGCTGTTCACACCATACCGGTGGCCCACGACCCCATCGCAGCAACACTACAATGAGGCACATGCCACCACATGCAATGTCATCGAGTGGGTGTTTGGGATGCTGAAGGCACGTTTCCATGCCTGGACACCTCCAGCGGTGCCCTACAGTACAGCCCCTCAAAGGCCTGTGGGCTATTCCTGGCCTGTTGCATCCTGCACAACATGGCCAACGACTGTGGGATAGCCGTACAGGTCGAAGAGGGGACAGCGATGGGGACGATGAGGATGCTGGTGACGATGGTGATGGGCAGCCCCCCCTTGGACGACGGGACCCCCAACTGCTCCGGCTGGCACAGCTGCACCAGGACACCATCACAGAGGAGAACTTCAGCCAACCAAGGTAAATCATGGGGCCATGTGCAACCACCAGTGGCAAAGGCACAACCCACAAATATGCATGGACACACACCAGGGGTGCATGCTGTCAAGGGAAGTGGCCGGGCATGGAACCGCACACACCGCCAGGGATGGGCGAGGTCTAACATAGCATGCAGTCATACACACACACACACACACACACCCCCACCCACCTCACAAGACATGCACAAAGGGTAGGAGGCACGCTGACCCAGACCGCCACCCCTAGCCACACACATGTCCACAGACCACCATGCCCACTGCCTGTCATTGTGCGTGTGTCAGACGCTGGGCACCATCACACAGTGGTGTACAGCGCAACGCAGGCATCATCATGCACACGCCACAGCGGACAGCAGCCGGGAGGGTGTGCAGATGGAACGTGTGTGTGTGCGTGCACGGCTGGGTACCCTACCTGTGCATTGCCCGCTGAATGACACAATGCACACAGGGCAGCATCAGACAGTAGCTGTGCTGGGAGACAGGTCAGTCACGTGCCACAGTGCCATGGCCGCCATGGATGCGTGGGCGGCCCTGCCGAGACCCACCAGCAGTGAGAGGCTGACCACTGGCCTCATGGGGTAGCACTGAAAGTCCCCCAAGGGTTCCAATGCATGAACGCGACCGTGCTCACCCAGGGGTCTGCAGCACACCGAACATGCCTGCGCCAGGCTTGCTCGGGATGCCCACAGCTGAACCCGGTGTTGACAAGGATGGTGTAACACGATGCCAGGAATGGGAGGTGGACATTGCACTGCGTGGTGTCTGCGATGCATGGGCAAATAACTATGTGCCCATTGTGGCCATGACAGCTGTGAATGCCTGTGTCTGCCTGTCAATGGCAGAGGTCACATCCTCCCGTAACCGGTCCATCCCTGCAAGGAGCAGAGCGGTGTCTCTGCTGCGCTGCTCCTCTGCCTGGCCAGAGCCGAACTCAGTGCATCCACCGCCGTCACAAGCCGCATCTGCTGACTGACTGATGCTTGCAGTATGCGGGTGTGCTCATCTAAGAAGTCATCTGCCTGATCGGCATGCTGTCCCTCAGGATATTCGCGGCCCTGATGCTCATCACCCCTTGAAGGTGGGCACTGCACACCAGGGCCAGGCCTGGGCATGTCCAGAGGCGGTACACTGACGCTGACCCCTGACACTGTACCCCCATGGTCATTGGCTGACTGCTGATGCTGCCCCTCCAGCTGCTGCTCTCCAGGGTTCAATGGTGCCACCACAGTGGCTGCAACAGTCGCACTGTCCTGGACACACACCAGTGCTGCCCCACTGGTGCAGACAAGCACAGGCTGGGACTGTGATGACACGCAGGCCTCCACAGCGGCACCACCCACAGCCATGGCTGCGATGTCACATGCTGTGTGGCCATCCTGTGGCACACATGTGTCACTGCCCATGACATTAGCTCCATCATCATTGGTGACGGATCCGGCACCAGTCCGAGTCTCAGCATGCTGGCATCCATGGACGCTGGCACGCTGGGACACGGACAGGGCCTCCTCCTCACCTGCTCCACCAACATCAGTCTGGACATCCAGGTAGGCCCACTGTCACCCTGACCCCCGTATTCCTGTGGAGGTGGACGGGCCCTCCTCCATCTCCATGTTACTGGCCTCAGTGGAGAAGCCCACCACCGCTGACCCATGCAGATGCTCAGGAGCTGTAAAGGAAAAAGAGTAGCATTACTGCATGTGACCTACCCTGTCGCCCCCCCAATAGACAGACCATGACCTACCATGCAGTGACGGGCTACCACCCGTCTGGAATCCACCACCCGGAACACCCTCAATGGCGCAATGCTGCATTCTGCCAGTAACCCGCTCTTCCTGTGGGGTCAGGCGTTGCACCTCCGGCTGTCCTCCGCTGGTCGCAGACTGTGCTGCCCTGATGGCAGCCACCTTCTCTTTAATCCTCCGCCTGTCCGTGCCCATCTTCTTTTTGCACTCCTGCACGGAGCACTGGTGGCTGCCATGCAGGTTGACAGCACGCGCCACCTCCTTCCATGCAGCAGCACGAGCCTGTGGTGTTCCCAGGCGTCCACTGAGAAGCAGCTCCTGGTCAATGTAGGCCTCAAACAGGGCATCTGTCTCGGCCTTTGTAAAGTTTGGCCTCCTCTTCCTCCCACGACTCTGTTTCTCTTCCTCCACCACACGATCGGTCATGATTCATCCTGTGAGAATGACAGGTGTTACCTGTGACTGTGCAGTCCCATGCATGTCCCAAACACAACAGTCCACACTCCCAAACAGCATGCAACTCACTGCAATAGACTGCAGTAACCGACTATGGCCAGTGCAGCCCCAATGTCGCATTTTTATAGCGCAACCCATGCAAATGAGGAGCATCTTTAAGTGGATGCAAATGCAGTGACTGCGCCATTGAATGGCTGATTAGATGATTTGCATATGCTGGCTGAATATTGCACTGTTGCACTTTGTGCAATTGTGTTGAACGTGCTGAGCCAAGGGCGCAGTTCTGTGATATGCGCAGTACACACCTAACTGCGCATGCCCGGGTTGATGACACAGGCGCCTGCCATGCTGCTGATGTGCTGTGCACGGGAGGCAATGCAGGGCAAGGCCACCATTGTGCCAGTGGTGCTACAGCGCTGTTCACATATATGGCGCTGTGGCACTGGGGCTTCGTAGGCACACTGGGGCAACAGCGCTGTAGGCTGCTGCAGGAGGTGGCACACAGGCACGCAATCATGCTACACACATTGGGTTCCAATCGCACTGTGGCTGTCCGTGCGCCAGAGACCCTTGACCCTGTGCCCGACCTTTGCCCCCTAGGTGCCATGCGTCAGGCATGGGTGCACCACTATTGCGCTGTTCGGTGACAGCACAATAAGGAATGGCAGTGCTGTACCACGCAGCATCTGCACGTGGCAGGACCGCTCTGTAGAGCACCATTTTGATTAAACCAGACAGCAGAGATGGTGCGGAGGTGTGCTGTGGTTTGGAGCCAGGTTGAGCTCGCCAACCTGGTGGCTATAGTTGAGCCCCATGCTGGGGCTTTGTTTGGAGAGGCACCTCTGGACAGGACCAGGAGTGCGGTCTGGCAGGAGGTGGCCGACGCCCTGGAGGAGGCCACCGGTATGGGGAAAATGGTGGAGCAGTGCCACCACCGTTATAGGGACCTGAGGTGCAGGGACCCTGACCAGCTTGCCTGCCTGTGGGCACGTGCCAGGAGGGGCACGGTGCCATGGCCAGGTAGGTGCAACATCCATACACTTTTATCGTCCATATGGGTATCACGGTTGCATGTGTCCGGCACATGGGGGGGCGTCCGGTGTTGGCCGTGGTGGTGGTATCGGGGTGTGGGGTGGATGGGTATGGCTGTGTGGGATTGCACACACATGGGGGCAGGGGGACTTTGCTACTGGATTGTACTGATGTTCCTCTCTCCATGTTTGCACCTTAAGGCCAGAAGAACCCCGGCCGAACAGGGACCGGAGGTGCCGCATGAAGGAGCAGCGGGACAGGAGGGGTGCCGTGGACCAGCCTGATAATGGTGAGTGCCTTACATCCATGATTACTATTGCATGCTGTATAACTGGGCGGGCAGTGGGGCATGGCCACCATCCATTGACATCACTGCCATGCACACAACTTGTTACAGTCAGCACTGTCCAGTGGCACTGCATGTCTGGGAGTGCGTCAATGGTGGTCCATGCGTGCACCGGGCATATGGCCGTGGCACTGCCTTCACACTGCATAGCCAAGTCACTGTATGGCCATGGTGGTGCTGTGCAGGACATGGGTGGTGGGTGTATGCAGTGGTCCACATGGCTGTGGCTGCCTGGGTGGGCAGGTCTTGTGGACACGGTCACTGTGGGTGGTTGCACACCATTACAGGGGCGTGGCACATGGCTGTATGCCATGCACAATGGGTGGGCTGCAGGGGGATGGACAGTCACACCTATTGACTCTGCTCCCTCGTCCTAGGTGGACGGTGACTCCTGCAAATACAGCAGAGTGTACACGAGCTGCTCCAGGTGGTGAGGAAGACCTTGCAACTCCTTCAGAGAATACACCGCCACGGGGTCAGGAGGAGACGGAGAAGCAAACATTGGTACCATGAAGAGGAGGACCGGGGTGGCCGTTGATGTCTCCATGAACCGACTACCACCTTCCCCCCTTGACCCACCCTCACACCCCTTCTTCCCTCTCCCATATGTTCACCCCTGCCCCTTACCCACTCCCACCTGTTTTGTGGCCCTTCCCCCCTTTTGTAAATAATTGTGCATAGTTTTTCTTTACAACTTTTAAATATATGCATTTTGTTATGACAACTGTGGTAGTCTCTGATTTGCAGCGGGCTACAGGTGCTCTGCTGCAGTGGTGTGCATGGCGTCAGGGGTGGTGCACGCATGGGCGTGTGTGTGTGTGTGTGTGTGTGTGTGTGTGCAGAGGTGAACCACCTATGGTGTGGGCAGGGGGATCAGTCACTGTCTGTGGTTTGTGTGTTGTACTCTGTGCACTGGATGCCTGTGTGCAGTGGTCCACGGGGCCTGTACTGTGTGCATGGCACCCCTGTCAGACCGTCCATGGCCTGTGCAGCTGACACCCTTGCATGTCTGTGATATGCACGGTCTGCTGGCATGTCAGTGGTGGCTGTCCATGCTGGATAACAACTGTACCTGGCACAATGCCAGGTTGACTGCCATCACCAGTATAGTGCATGTCTGCCTCTGGTGGCACTGTGGCCTCCGCTGTTGTTGTTCCCTCTCCATGCCATCGCTTGTGTCTGTTGCAGGGGATGTGCTCCAGTGTCTGTCACTTGTGCTCCGGCAGCATGCTGGTGACATACAACTTCATGGTGCCTGCGCAGGGTGGCTGGCACACCTGTGCAATGTAGGTGTGTTGGCCGAGTGTGCACGTCAGCCGTGGTCACACGCCAGTGGCTTGATTGACCCGCTATTGTGTCCCTGTGTTGTTGTGCCCTTGGGTATGGGTGGGTGTTTGCCCATGCACTGTGTTGCATCCTGTGTGGTGCATGTCTCTATACTACACTGTGCGTGTCTGTGCTGGCTGTTGTGGCCAGTGCTGGGATGGGATGTGTCCTTGGGAGGGTGTGCAGGGTGCTGTACCACTGGAGGTGGGGTCTGGGGCATGCCCTGTCACATGTGGGGTACCTAGTGTGCTGACACGTGGTCGGTCTCTCAGCTGTACCTTGGGGGGGACGTGCAGGGTGGCACTGTGTATGCATCTGTTGCATCCCTGTCTGCTGCCACCCACTGCAGGGTGCTCATGGTGGGGCTGCCTTGCATGGCTCCATGGTGCACAGGGTTGCATTGTCACAGTGGGGGTGGTAGCATGCATGGGGTGTCCTGCACTGTTGGGTGTTACTCCTGGGCAGGGTGTATGGGGATCATGGTGCAGGGTGAGCTCTGCATTGGTGGGATGGTGTGGTATGGGGTGGTCAGCCCTCCTTGTGTGCCGGTCACAGCTTGCCAGGGGGTGTGCTGGGGCACCATGGCCTGGCTGTGGGTTGGTTGCTGGTATCCATGGGCCAGTGGTTATTCCAGCTCTCCCCCAGTTGTGCAGTGCATGGGGTGTGGGGGACGATGTCTGTTCTGCTGTGTGTTCCTCTGCCCATCTGTGGCATGGGTGGTGGGCCCCTGCATCCCTGGTTGGGCTGTTGCATTGCTGCCCTGTGCTATGGCGCATCAGATATGCTCAGCTTCACATCCCTAGTTGCGCTATGGCACAAGTGGTGCGATATTCAGTCGTCGGCGGTAGGCGCATCTTGGCATGCGCAGTTTTTGAATATCATGCTTCTTGCGCAGGGGCGCAGTGGACTTGCATTTGCTCCTGCTGTTGCGCACTTTTTGGGTGCAGTTTGAATATCTGGGCCTCAGTTTACCCCCCTTCCTCAGTTTGATGGGCTACAAAGATCCCTTATGGTATTTAGTTGCCTGTCATCCTACTTTCCATCACACAGGTATGCTGTGTGCCACCCTTCCTGTACTTTGGCCTTCTTGGTGGCTTTCCACCTAGTGTTCCATTGGCTCAGCATCCTCACTTAGCTGTCTCACCAGATTTTGTCTGGGCCTTATGTTGTTGCAGCCATCTGCCTTGTTAGACACCAGTCATAAGCGTATAAAGTGTGCATCCCAATTCTCGCTCGATGGGCCGGTTTGAGGGGGGATAATATGGATGTTGCAATTATAATCAAGCTAAGCTGTTTCACACAAAATAGCACCAGTTCCACTGTGTATCTCCAAAAATAGGATATTTTGAGGACCAGTGTCACACAGTTTTGAGATGTAACTTTAAGATGCACCTGGGATGGTTTTAGATTATGTATGGACCAGAATCCAGAATAATGGCAATCATATCTGCCTTGTAGCTTAGTAAGTTACAGTGGCGTGAAAAAGTATTTGCCCCCTTCCTGATTTTCTCTATTATTGCATATTTGTCACACTGGATGTTTTCAGGTCTTTAGACAAAATATAATATTAGATAAAGGGACCCTGAGTGAACAAATAACACTTTTTTTTTTTACTTATTTCATTTATTTAATGAAAAAGTTAACCAACACCAACTGGCACTGTGAAAAGTAATTGCCCCTAGTTAAATCAACCCAATTAAAGGGATAATTAGAGTCAGCTGATTGAACACAGCCAGGCTTGATTACAGCCAGCCCTGCTCAATATAAACCTCACTTATTTTGGCCCTTACCATCAGAGTCACGTTGCCAGCACAAAGATTCAACAAGCACATTATGCCATGATCAAAGGAAGTTCCTGAAAAGATCAGAAAAAATTTGTTGCCTCTATCAGTCTGGAAAGGGTTACAAAGCTATTTCTAAGGCTCTGGGACTCCATCAGAACCACAGTGAGACCATAATCTCCAAATGGAGAACACTTGGAACAGTAGTGAACCTTCCCAGGAGTGGGCGGCCTGCCAAAATTACTCCAAGGGCGCAGTGTAAAATCATCCAAGAAGTCTCAAAGGATCCTAAAACAACATCCAAAGAACTGCAGGCTTCTCTTGCCTCAGCTAAGGTCAGTGTTCATGACTCCACAATCAGAAAGAGACTGGGCAAAAATGGGCTTCATGTGAGAGTAGCAAGGCGGAAACCACTGCTAACCAAGAAGAACATAAATGCTCGTCTCATTTGCCAAGAAGCACCTGGATGATCCACAAGCCTTTGGGAAAATGTTCTATGGACAGATGAGTCCAAAGTGGAACTTTTGGACAACATGGATCCCATAATGTCTCGTGTAAAGCAAACACAGCATTCCACAGTAAGAACACCATACCAACAGTCAAACATGGTGGTGGTAGTGTGATGGTGTGGGGATGCTTTGCTGCCTAAGGACCTGGATGACTTGCCATAATTAAAGGAACCATGAATTCTGCTCTGTACCAGAAAATTCTTAAGAGAATGTCCAGTCATCCTTCCATCAGCTGAAGCTGAAGCGTAGTTGGGTCATGCAGCACAATGATCCAAAACGCAAAAGCAAGCACACATCAGAATAGTTAAAAGAAGTAAAATTAAAGTTTGGAGTGGCTCAGTCAAAGTCCAGACTTAAACCTAATAGAGATGCTGTGGTAGGACCTGAAACGAGCAGTTCATGCTGAAAACCTACCAAATGTTACTGAATTAAAGCAGTTCTGCGAGGAAGAGTGGGTTAAAATTCCTCCACAGTGATGTGAAAGACTGATATTGAATTATAGGAAGTGTTTGGTTGCAGTCATTGCAGCTAAATGTGGCATAACCAGTTATTAAGTGTAAGGGGCAATTACTTTTCACACAGTGCCAGTTGGTGTTGGTTAACTTTTTTTTCATTAAATAAGTGAAATTAAAAAAAAAAACAAGTGTTATTTGTTCACTCAGGTTCCCTTTATCTAATATTACATTTTCTCTAAAGACCTGAAAACATCCAGTGTGACAAATATGCAATAATAGAGAAAATCAGGAAGGGGGCAAATACTTTTTCACGCCACTGTATATGGCCTTACTTTCTGAAACTCATTTATTCAATTCCTTCTAACAAAACACTATTTTTGGTACTGTGTGCAGAAATAATGTATTCTCAGTTCAGGATAAAATCCAAACCATTAGATAAACATATTTAATAATTTATTAAATGAAATTTTGTTCAGCAATGTAACTGATAGTTAACACATGTTACAGCAATTAACTGGTGTGGGCGCTGAGTTTATCTTATGCTTAAAATTGTGTTGTGTGTGCACATCCATGGTTTCTTCTGCTGTTACTTTCTAAATTTTACCTCCCTCTAAATTCTGGTTGGTTTGCCAAGTTGTTCTACTGCCTTCTTAACTGGGTAGCCAGACAGTGACAGTGGGCCTGGTATTTTGCATTAGGGGTATGCCAGCAGGGAAAGCTGCTATGCAACACCATAGTAAGAATCACTTTAATATGCTGGCCCAATGGTGCAGCAGTAGCACTGCTGCTCACGATGCTGGCGAGCTATATTCAGGAATGAGCATGAGTCATCAGAGGGCTGGCCTAGGAAGGATGGTGAAACATCCCAGTGGACGCTTACCTCCTCAGGAGAGGGAGGGCTTCTGGTCTCCTCCACAGTTCCACCACCTGGGTAAACTCAGGTAGTGGTGCAAGTTGGAGCCAGCGATCGAACAGGGGGATATCACTGTTTTGACACATGTAGCATGCCTTGCATGTACACTCTGGATAAGTCCAGGCATACATGACATTCAAGGACTGGGGAGAAAACAGGAAAAATCCTGACCATGTGGATTGCCATTCTGTGCCACTAAAGGCCCCCCTGCCCACTGTTTCCATGCTCCAGAACCAAAACTCAGCTCTGCTGGAGCAGTTGGGCTGACCTTCAATAGCCCTTCCCGGGGTTCATGCGGGTGGGGACATAGAGCAGAGGAAAGTCCCAGAGATGGTGGGTGTTAGGGCTGGGTGGTGCAGCAGGACTAATGTGGGTCAGTCAGAACAGGGGGCGTAGTGTTTACTAAATAAAAAAAAAAAGAAAGAATCACTTTAATAAGATTTTTGTTCTCACAGTTTTATAGATGTGCACGATACTGTATATTGAATAGTGTACTAGCAACCATACACAACAAGACTGTTTTCATTGAGGGGTGAGATGACATAGACCCTGAGAGAGAAGCTTGAGAGGTCTTCTTGATGTCACCTCACCTCAGAATGGAGACATCAGCCTTGTTGAACATGGTTGACCATACTGTACACTGCATAATCATAAGTTGACCCTCAAAAGTGCCCTATCCAGGATCTCCATTATCCTACTGCTATTTATGGGCAATATCCACCCCAATCCCGGCGCTGTTACCCCCAACCCTTGCCTGTCAATGTAATTCAAAAGTCTACGACAGGCCGCCATTAATATATGTAGCATCCAAAAGAATCTCACCTCACTCCAAGCATGGGTCTGCCTCCACAACCCTGATGCACTAGCTGTATCCGAGACATGGCTAACTCTAAGCACCCCAGACTCAACTGTTTATATACTGGGCTATATATTCTTCAGATCGGACAGGCTGCATAGGCAGGGTGGTGGTGCACTGTACCTTTGGGATCATCTACAAGGTATAAAAATTGCTACATTGAACCCTGTGGCAGGTACCCAGTCCCTCACCCTTAAGATAGCAGTTGGCAAATCAGGTAAATCTCTCTACCTAATGTCAGTCTACATACTCCCTCGCAACCAAAAGGAGGCTTTCTCCTCCATCCTTAACATCATCGCCCAACTACCAAAAAACTCGGAAATCATTGCCCTAGGAGACTTCAACTCAAACTGGCTTGCCCCTCACACATCCTCCTTCAAGGATGCAGCCGTTGCTTTGAATCTCTCACAAATGGTCCTAAGCCCTACTAGATTAGACAAACGCAGGGGCACTAGTTCCCTCATTGATCTAATTTTCACGAACCACCTTGAGTGCTTGCAGGATGTCCAGGTCCTCCCAGACTCACTCAGCAGTCACTCCCCTGTTACCTGCCGTTGGTTAAATAGCTGGAACCCCCCCTCCGAGGATCTAGCCACAGGCTGTGATCATCTCACACATACCTGTGAACTCTACCAACGGTCATCATGGCTAAACTTTCAGGGGCGCCTGCTTATTGGCCAAAAAAATACAACTAGGATTAGCCCCCGCAGTTGTCTCTCACTCCTACAAATGTGCTCGCTGATGCGGGCCACAAGAGACACTAACTGTACTACCTTTCGCATCCCTTTTGCAAGGCCCACTGCCTGCCAAAGGTCCTTTTGCTACAGGGCGCCAGTCTGGATGAACTCCCTCCCTGACACTGCCCTCTCTATTCCCAGGTTGGGGCCTTTTAAACCTGTGCTGCGTACCCATATTATATCCAACTGCTACTGTGATTGCACATAACTCCCCTACTTGGGCTAAGTATCCGTTGCTAATTTTAACTCTGATTCTAATTAAATGACTCATAATTTACGCACCTGTGGTGTAGTTTCTGTGTATGTATTATCCCATTCTGTCTCTGTTCTTAGTCTCTGTACCTTATATAACTCTATAATTGTCCTCATTCAATGTATGACGCGGAGCCTTTGAAAACGAATCCCTGACTCAAGGGGTTGTAATTCCTAAATTTATATAAATAAATACAAATAAATAAATAAATATTATACAGCAGAGCCACCCACGATGCAATGCAGTAACTTACAGTAAGTGACATGTCACAAAATACTGTATGACAAAGGGGCTTAATTGCCATTGAATGACACTGTTACCTGCAGTATACTGCAGCATTACTGCATTGCATCCTGACTAGCACTGCTATGTGTTTGTTTCAATCCAAAACAGCAAACAAAAAGATAAGGTTAAAAACATTTAATGAGGGAGATTTTAAGATGGCCACCAACCAAGGAAAACACGCTGGTAGGAACTCTGATTCTGTAGCACAACTCAAGAGCTCGCAACCTGCAAATCCCTCACCATCCTGGTCAATAAAAAGGGGAAACCATCAAAAACATCAACTAAAAAGAAAAAGACAACTGAAGAATTACAGGAAATCACAGTTCTGCACAATTTTGGCGAAGATGCAGCAGAGAGCAGTAGTGGCACAGGCCACAAATTCAGCTGCTTTTTGAGATAGGTAAGAATCTTCTTTCTTTTGATTGGCTGGTGGATGCCTAGGGCATTCCAAGTTACAAGTTTAAGTAATTCTCCCATTTAACATTGAGATTTCCCTACAGAGTTCCTACAATCGGCAGCTAGCAGACCCACCACAAAGTAACTGGAGGTGGCCAGAGAGGCAGTGGGGCTGCAGCATGGAGAACTGCTGGAAGAAATGATGTGGGGCTTCAGCTTAATCAGTGACAAGCTTTTTCTGTGCATACCTGCTGTAAACCCAATAAATCTGAATAATAAAAAAAAATCAGTGACAAGCTAGCCTGCATATGAAACAATTTGACACAACTAACTAAAAAACTGACAGAGTTTGGCAAAGAAGTGGAGCAAGTTAAGCACTGAGTGAGCAGCAATGAATATAACCTAGCCCCTCTTCAAGTTTTGGCTGCACAACATGAGAAAACAATTGCACTTCTACAAGGGAAGATTGATCACCCTGAAAATCACAGGTGCAGGGAATTCATAAACATCTTGGGTCTCCCCGAAGGACTGCAAGGGGAACACTGAGAGTTTTCTCCAAGCTCTTCATAGACTTTCTTAAACTGGAGGGGTACAATGGAGCAATTTAAATCGATAGGGCTCACAGAGCCCTGAGAGCCCACCCAGCACCGGAGGAGAGACTGTGGCTCTTGTGGAAAAATTTCGTAAGTACTCAGAGAAAGAGTGCATGCTATAAGGCAAGGAAAGAAAGAGGAATTAAGTACAAGTCTCACACTGTCCAGTTGTTCCCTGACATAAGTGTGGAGCTTTCAAGCAAATGCAAAGTATTCATAGAAACTAAAGACAAGTTAAAAAAGAAGAATGTTCCATTCATCCCGTTAATACCACTGAAACTCCACATTACTGTTAATGGTAAGCAGACCTTTTCAGTAACCTGAAGAGAGCAGAGGAATTCGTGGACACAATGCCACGATGGTAATGGAAAGTATTTTTTTCTTTATTGAGTCAGGACTAAATAGTGGGACTTGACCGGGACCTCTGTATCTGTACACACCATGAGACAGGACTCGAGGTATTAACTTCCAGCTACTGCTTCTCTTTCAATTTTCTCATTGGATAAAGAACTGAATGTTGGCAAAAAAGTAAATAGGACTGATCTTGTACTCATATAGACGTTGTAGATTATATTTTGACTTACTGTTAGTTGAGCAATGGCCTTGATTTGTGAAAATCAGAACTCTGAAGTGTACTAAACCCACTGGAACCCATACTAAGGTGCTTAGGGTGACCACTCAACACTGCCCCCCTCTACTGTCCCCAGTGGATACCCCTAAACTATACATACTTATAATACCGCTTCTGCACAATAATCCTTGGGGAATCCCAAAAAAAGGCTCACAACCAGTTTGGAACTCCTTTATCCCCCTGCTACCATACTGGCACTACAATTACCCCCTACGCCTGTCCATTAAGCTGGCAATCTATGATAATCTCGATAACCATGCAGCAGGATCATCAGCCACTATATATTGGATCCCAAGAAAGAAGAAAAAACTGCCTGACTGCTCACTACTCCTATCACTTGGTGCCCTCATCAAGTTAATCTTCTTTCTGCTGGTCTGTGTTGGCACTGTGGAAATCAACCCTGGACCCACTGAAAGCTCGATCTCTCCAACTGACCTAACCTCCATAAATGGATTGAGTTTTCTTCACTTCAATGCCTGCAGCCTCTAAAAAGTTCTCATCAATACAGGCCTGGGTTGCACACACCTACACGGACTGTCTGGTTATATCTGAAACATGGCTCAAATCTGCAACAAAAGATAGTGAAATAAACCTTCCCAACTATCAGCTCTTCAGATCTGACCGTCTATCCAGGGGCGTGGGGTAGCATCTATGTCAAAGCAAATATCTCTGCATCCTGCCTCAATTCTACATCTCAACCAAAGGAATTCGAATGCTTGTCTATTAAAATAACCTTCCCGACACATCTTCCTTTCAACTGGTTGGTTGCTATAGGCCCCCTCTGCAGGCCTCAAACTCCTATCCCATTTAGGATCCATACTTAATCTGGGTCCTGAAGACACCATCATCTTAGGAGACATGAACTTAAATTGGCTGACTAATGCATCTGCACCCTGGTAACCTTCTGTGACACCTATGGTTTCTCTCAATTAATCAAAGAACCAACAAGGATCAACCTAAAGAATACTCTCAACAGCACACTCCTGGATATTATATTGGTAAATAAACCTCATCATTATCCCTATGCAGGAGTACTTCTCAGTGACATAAGTGACCACTGTCCCATAGCTGCCATTAGATCAACAATCAAGCCACCCAATCCTGCAAAATTCCTCCCACGAAGGTCAAAAAAGAACTTTAATATTACAGGATATCTCCATGATCTGTGCCACACCACACGTTGGCAAGAATTCTATCTCACAGCCTCAATAGAGTCAGCTCTTCAAATCTTAAATGATATAATCATAAGTGCCCTCAATTCACATGCCCCTCACCAGTGTCAGAACCAAACTCAAATCCTGTCGCTGGTTCTCTGCCGACCTTAAACCAAGACTGCTTGCCAGAGACAAACTCTGGAAAAGGGCAAGAAAGACAAAGGACCCAAATGACTGGCTCCAATTCAGAAAAGCCAGAAACTCCTGCACAAAACAAGTAAGAAAAGCCAAGGCAACCTTTCTACACAGCTGAACTAGATGCCTCCTATAACAACCCTTCCAGGTTCTGGGGTACCATAAAGGCATCCTAGGTCAAACCTCTACCCCTGTCTTACCATCCAAAATTCAATTAAATAATATTGAAATCACCGACAAGCAAAATATCTTGAATGCCTTCAATGACCATTTCACTACAGCTGGCCTGGCTAGCTCCTCTCCTGCAAACCTATTAAGATCATCTCTAAACCTACAATCTACTGAGAATCAAAAGGTTGCTTCCACATTCTCATTCAAACCAATATTGTTCAAGATGTAGAAGACCTCCTACTCCAACTAGATACCACCAAAAGCGAGGTGCAGACTCCTGGATCCCTACTTTCTAAAAGTAGCACTGTATGCCTTAACCGCCCCCTCACCCATCTCTTCAATCTATCACTTGTCACTGGTACTATCCCTCAATATGGAAAACAGCTCAAGTGTTTCCACTACTTAAGGCAGGTGATCCCATGGACCTCAATAATTATAGGCCCATCTCCATCTTACCAATACTATCCAAGATGCTTGAGAAGCTGGTAAACTCTCGTTAGCTGCCTACCTTGATACCAACAATCTCCTAAATCCAGCTCAATCTGGGTTTAGATCTATGCATAGCACCATCTCTGCTCTAGCAAAAGTCACAAATGACTGGCAGACTGCCCTAGACAAAAGAATAATACCTGTGCTGTGTTTCTGGATCTAAGCAACCTTTGACACTGTGGATCATGATCTCCTAATCACCTCACTAAACTCCATAGGCCTTGACTCACTCTCCATTAAATGGTTCAGATGCTATCTCTCTGGAAGGCTACAACTGGTAAAGAATGATGGTGATCTATCTACCCCTAAGCCACTCCTAAGAGGTGTACCACAAGGCTCCATCCTGGTCCCATCCTTTTGCCATCTACATCAACAATATTGACTCCAATCTCTCTTCTAATATCCACCTTTTGCAGATGACACTACTTTATGTGAGCGATCCTCACCATCAAAAGCCTGTGAGCTCCTACAGTCTCAATTCTCCTCCTCCAGCATAACCTATTAAAAAGAAATTATTACTAAATGCTAAGAAAACCAAAGCTATGTTCTTTGCCCACAAGAACTGTTCTTCCACTATCCCATCATTCACCCTCCCACAACTCTCTACCATCCTTGGTAAAATCTGGAATATGTTGACAAATTCAAATACCTAGAGTATGGATAGACAATAAACTAGACTATACTACCCACGTTGAAGAGCTCCTGAAAAGCTAAGACAAAGACTTGGTCTATTCTATAGAATCAAACACTACCTGACCAAAGATTCCAAACAAAGATTAATCCTGCATCATTCATGTCCTCATTGATTATGCTGACTTCCTCTATGGTCATTGCTCCCTCTCCCATCTAAACAAACTAGACACCCTGTATCATAGAGCTATTAGATTCATTACTGACCTTCCTCTAGCACCCATCATTGCTCTCTCTACAATGCAGTCAGCTGGACATCCCTGCAACATAGAAGAAGAAAAATGCTGCTATCTGGATCTACAAGCTCTGACAAACAAACTCCTTCCTACATCTCAGATTGCTTCAACCAGATCACATCCAGGCCCTACACCTTGAGGATCAACAAACTGATCCTGCTGAAGATTCCTATCACCTGCACCCGATATGGAAGAGCTGCAATCAGTTATTCCCTGGCACTTATCTGGAATTCTATCCAAAAGACCCTGAAAAATGGAAACACTGATCCCCCTTACATCCTTTTAAAAAGCTGTACACTAGCCTAATCCCTGATTCTTGCAATTGCTTCCACAAGGCCTAGTCCTCCCACATCCCCACCCCCACACCCTCTCACCCTCACCCCCCTTCTAAATCTCCTCCCTATTCTTCTATCATTGCTCTGGTCCTTTCACATCAAACCTCAAACATATATGCCCACCCATGTACCATTATCCAAGCCTTATCCCCACCAGACTGTTTGTTTCTCACCTTAATAGGTTTTGGTTTACTGTCCTTTGCCTTGTATATATGTAAATAATTGTACATCTATCTCACTCATAAATGTTTGTATTTGTGCTATTTCAATATCATGTTTTTGTATACACTCTGTAACCTTTTTTGTTATGACCACTCAGGTCCATCTTGTAAATGAGCTATGCTCAATGATGTTCGCCTGAATAAATAAAGATTTTGATTGATTGATTGATTGATTGACTAAACAGCACTTAAAAAAGTCCCTAGTTAACTGTATGTCATATGCCCCCACGCTGTCTCTGAACTGACATCATAAATATGAGAGCAAGGGGGCGTGTCTCTGAATAGGGAAGTTGAAGGGATCAGGCTGACAGCTCCACAGAGCCAAATCACAATCCCTTCCCTCCCTAAATACAGGCAACTGAAAATCAAAAATTTATATGCAGTCACTCTTATGGCCAGGTAAGCCTCATCATATGTTTTGGGAGAAGAAATCTGTAAACCCTAGGAACCTGCTGTTTAAGGAAGGGAACACTCACAGCAAGCACAAGGGGGACTTATAGGAGTACCAAATGGTCTGTAGGGAAATCTCAATGTTAAATGGGAGAATTACTTAAACTTGTAACTTGGAATGCCCTAGGCATCAACCAGCCAATCAAAAGAAAGAAGATTCTTACCTATCTCAAAAAGCAGAATGCCAGCATTGTATTTTTGTAGGAAACACATTTAACAGGAGCATTTCAAACTATGCAGGGATTGGGTGGGTCAGGTGCACATAGCTTCTTTTACCTCTCACACTAGAGGTGTGGCTATGCTAATCCATAAGAGGATACCATTATAGGCCATTAAGGTGTCTAAAGACACATTCGGTAGGTGGGTGATGGTACAAAGCACAGTATATAACAGTTCTGTGGTGCTGCTTAACTTGTATGCTCTGAACCATGATAATAGGTCTTTCTTTCAAGAACTGTTGTTACGCCTAGGCCAGACTCATCAGGAAATACTTTGGGAGGGCATTTTAATATGGTCCCGGATGGGTAGCCCATGACATGGGTGTCAGTGATTGAGCACTTGTAATAATCATGACTCAATCCAGGTGCATGTCAATGGGTCTACTGCTGAGGAAGGGCGACTGGATGGGGGAGGTGGGCACATATAGCGACAGGACATCGCTATACGTATATGCGCGTGGGGGGGAGCATGATGGAAGGGAGGGAGGATTGGCCTGGTGTGATTGGCATGGGGCTGCTGAGCTGGCCCCATAGCATGGTGGGTGGGTGGCAGCCTAAAGCTGAGAGGGTTCCAGGTTCAGGTCCAGACGTGCCTACATTTTTGTGCACCGGTCCAAAATTAATTTTTTGTCCAGATTTTGCACCCCCCTGACATGCACCCCCTTGGAGTTAAGAATCCTTTAGTAGGGGGATGCAGGGGCACAGCCCCCCACATGAACATTTAAAAGCTAAGTTCCCAGCACCATTTTCTTGTGCGCCAGGGGTATACGTCACTAAAATTGATTTTCAACGATGTACACTTGCCCTGCCGCCAGTCGCAATTGCACTTTCACCCTAATCACATAAATCCTCCTCGATGAATACCTGCACATATCTTCAACACACCCATAAACCTTGAATAAAGTGGATAATGTGCTTGAGGCTCATTTGGGGGATCTGGGATTAATGGAAGTTTGGTGTTTTGTGCATTCCACCAGGAAAGATTACTTTTATTACGCAACAGTACATCAGTCCCATATGAGAACTGATTTCTTTCAGGCATTGCAAAGCATGCTACCTCATATTATGGATTGCGAGTGCCTACCAATCTTTTATCAGACCATGCCTTGTTACAATTGATGTGAAACGTTGGGGAGGCAGATGTCTCCAGCCACAGGGTCTAGAGACTCAACCCTCTATTATTGCATAGATCAGATTTTTTTGGAACAGCTGGGACAGGAAGTGAAAGAATACTGAGCTAGAAATAAGGGGACAATACAAGACTCTGATATGCTATAGGATTTGCTCAAAGCATTTATCATTGGACAGGTTATTGGTTTCTCAAGTAAACTGAAAAGAGAAAGTAAACAGATTACCTGGAAACTCAGATAACTACTATAAGTTGAAAAGGGAGTTTATGAAAAACAGAGAGCCAATAATTTACTGAAAATTGGCTAAATTCAGGATGGACTATAATGAATGCAATACCAAAGAAACAGAATGAGCAATGGGATTTCAGACGGCAAAATAAGTATGAGACAGGGAACAAATGTGAAAAAATGTTATAACACCAGCTGAAGCAGGAAGGTGTTCAAAGGCACATGGGGGGGGGGATCAGTGACACACAAGGGGACCTGCTGTTGGGTCAGAAAGAGATTAATGAGGCATTTGCTGAGTATTATAGTGCTAGCTGGTCTGCCAAAAGTCACCACTATAAAGGCAAGCTTGCCAACTCCTGGGGATAACTTAAAGGATTTGACAGGGAACATCAACAGAACCTCACTGTCCATGTTGGACATAAATGGGGTTATCACCCAAGACCCAAAAGTCATAGCTGACACTTTCAACACTGCATTTACCAACCTTAGTGGTGTACTATGCCCAGACTACTTTGATACAGCAGATATCGATACCAACAATGTAAAAGAAAGCCAACCACCTGGACCCTCCCCTTCTATTTTAAAGTCATTACCAAAAAGGAAGCAAAAAAGTGCCTGAAAAGTGTACTAGGGAAATCTAGGTTTAGTGGAGACACACTAGACCTTAAACTGGTTGCCCTCACCCTTGATGAAATACTCACCCCTTTGACACAAATTCTAAACCTGTTGCTACACTTTGCCAAATTCCCACAGAGGTGGAAAGCCACAGTAGTTACACGTGTCTATAAAAGCGGAGACAGGACCATGCATACCAGCTATCGCCCCATATCTATTCTCCCCCCTCTTTCCAAAGCATTAGAGCACATCATGAAAGATCAGTTTGTAGAATACCTCAACAAATACCAGATCCAATGCTCCCAACAACATGGATTTCAAAAATTACACAGTAACACCACTGCCATAATAGAGTTCACCAGCTTTATACATAATGCACTAGACAGATGCCAGCTGGTGAGGGCGGCATTCATCAACCTCACCAAGGCCTTTGATACTGATACTACACATTGCTGATCAAGGAACTATCTAACACTGGCTATCTGAAAACACCTTGAGCTGGTTTAGAAGCTACCTTGCAAACAGAGCTCAGTAGGTAAAAATTAATGGTGTCCTCTCGGAAAGCTGGGAGGTGCACTCTGGTGTCCCCAAGGATCAATCTTAGATCCCCTCCTGTCCAGCCTATTCCTCAACCACCTCCCCCTTGTATGCCCAGACCAAATACATTTATATGCAGATGATGCGGTGATCTATGCCAGCAACTCGGACCCAATACTCCTGGAAAAGCAGCTTCAACTGAATTTTGTCAATGTTAAGAACTGGTTTATGAAGCAAAAGCTTCTCATGAACTATGAAAAAACTAAAGTACTGACATTCGCTAACCCCCACAATGAGCACATATCTTACCAGCTTACAATACTAAATAGCCTTAGCACCCCCTCCTGACCTGGTCTACACATTCAAATATTTAGGGGTCACCTTAGACAGCACCCTATCCTTCGCTAACCATGTCGGCCAAGTTGCCAAAGCTGTTAATGTTAGAATAGGTATACTGCACAGACATAAAAACTGTATGACTACTGAGGCTCCTTGAATTGCAGTCAACAGCTCTGTTATCTCCATAATAGATTATGGCATGGTTGTCTATGGAGCAGCGTCAGACACAACCCTTAAAAGGATTAAAATAGCCCTAAATAAAGCCTGCAGGCTAATTAAAGGAGCTCACCGGCTCACACATACCTGCGACCTATACACTCAAACCAGGATGGCTTCATCTGTAAGGCAGGTTGAAGTTCCAAACCTGCCTACTTGCTAAAAAAACAGCCTTGAGCCAATTTCCCCCAATCGTCCAGAACCTCTTTTGCCCTACGTCCAACCCCCATCGCATCAAAGGAACAGTAAACAGTTCAAGGTCCCCTTCTGCCGCACCTCTCAGGGCCAAAGTGCATTCACTTACCAAGCTCCCAACTGGCTCAGCTCCCTCAGTGGTGACATCCTGGCTGAACCTAAGCTAGGACTGTACAAGCATAAGCTACTACATCACCTCTCAACACTTTGTAGTTGTGACTGCTCCTCCTAGCAGTCTCAAGTAGAACTGCCCTTACTGTCCCACTTGTCACACTTAGCTATCTGTCCCACTACTGCATCTAGCAACTAGCCTACCTGCTCTTGAGCTACTTACCCTAAACCCTCTAATAACCTCCCCTCCTAACCCTTTACACCTTCTCCCCCTACTAACTTCCCCCCTCATGCCCCCACGGCAGCAGTGCATACAAACTTCTGGGTATCAAATTCATTCCCATTGGGGTACCTGGCAGGGGTAGCCCTTATTCCCCTTGCTCTTTGACATAACACTTGAACTATTAGCCCAAACCAGCAGGTCACATGAGGGAATAAGGGATGTCACTCTGGCAAACACAATGGTCAAGGTATCTCTGTATACTGACCATACGTTAATACGTATTGCCAAGTCAGAAACTTCACTGCCTACACTAGTGAAGGTATTCAAAGCCTTTGAAACCAAGGCAGGCTATACAATAATCTTAAGAAAACAGTGGTGCTACTTCATGTAAGTATGACAATTGTAATGGACAGAGATTGGCTTTAATAATTAGGGGTAGAAATACAGGAAACGTATCAGGATAGCTTTGTAACAAACTATCCTCCCTCTATTAAATAAAATGATGGACCTTTGTAGGAAATTACAAACCCTACCACTATCCCTCCTAGGGAGAGCAAATGTTTTAAAAAAATCAGTATTGCCCAGATTTCTGTATTTGCTTCAAATGTTTCCAGCATCTATACTTGCCAGTTATTTTAAGCAAATGAAAAAATGCACCCTTAGCTGGCTGTGGGAAAATACTGCCCCAAGAATCAAACTGGACCAGCTTACTCATAAGTTGAACCTGGGAGGAATATGTACACCACACTTTAAAAATTGGTTGGCGGCACAACTGGCAAGCCTCAAGACCTGACATAACACTCACTGTAGGAACAAGGGAATACTATTTAAAAAGGACTGGACAAAGTGTAACAGAATGAAAGACCTATTACTGTACATGGCAAATCTCTTAAAATCCAAACCATGGCAAAAGGCAATGCACTTTTTGAATATATGGCACAGAGTACAGAAATGGAAGGGCATCAGAGCTACACACACCATTCTAATCCTGCTATGGAATATCCCGTTATATTCTGAATTTCTGACAGACCATGGTTTTAGAATCTTGCAGGAGAAAGGCACTGCAGCACTGCAGCATTTACAGTATATGAAATTTGTTCACTTATGTCATTTGATTGTGTGGCCAACAAATATGATCTGCTGGATACACACTGCTTCAAATATCTGCAGATATAATATTTTCTCTCAGAGTGCTTGGTGAAGTCCTAAGTGTTACATGATCCATCATGTATACATGTTAGACAGTGCGTGGGATACAAGGGGCCTGGTCACTAAATTGTACCAAACTCTATCTAGGTTTATGCCATACATGGGTGAGCAGAACAGGCTGAGGTGTCCAATTTCACTGAGCATTGATCTTCCTCAGGAGGACTGAGAAGGGCTCCTGGAGACAGGATGGAGCAAATTCCAACTAATTCAGTACATGAGACTAAATTGGGCCTATTACACACCAGCCAGGCTCTGAAAATTCTCACAGATATAAGATGAATACCCAAGATGTAAGCAGGAGGAGGCTGAGCTGGTACATATGATGTGCTCCTGCCCCAAATTTCAGGATTTCTGGAGGGGCATAGCATCTAGATTGGCAGAGATAATTGACACCCAGTGTACTCTGTCTCCTAGGTTAATGTTATTGGGAAGAGATGGAAGAATTGCCAGACCTCACAACAGGGCAACAAAAATTCATATACATTCCATTATAGTTGCCAAATAGGGAATAATGGCGAAGTGGAAATGTAAGGCTCCACCTATAAGGATAATCTGGCTCAATGTTGAACAGACTGCACGAACATGGAGAAGCTCTTTTACCATACTAGAGGAAGGGAATACATTTATGAGGATGTTTGGTTGCATTTGGAGGAATACACTAGGCTTAATCCCCTGGTAGTAGTCATGCAGATGTCCCCCCCCAGAACAACCCCACACCGGGGTACAAGAACCATAAGTGCTCCCCAGGGTACTGTCATTTAAGTATTGCAAGAATAAATCTAGCATATCACTCAAGAACTTAGACAAGTCTGTAAAGCTTACAGTTTTAATTTTTTTACTAAGTATTTTTTTTACTGTATAACATGAGGCACATAGTACAAATTAATTAAGTCTGCAATGCCATTATACATGTCTGCTCTTATCAATTCTTCAATACGCTAGTTCTAACAAAAAAAAAATGATGTGATTTTAAGTAATAGCTCCAAGAGTTAGCAATATCTCTATGAGCTCATCTTTTAAGAGTTCACTTGAGGGGCTTTTAGTCTTGCTGATATCCTTGTTATGAGGAATCGACAGTGCAGGCAAGTATAAGAAATCTTAGTAGACACAGGATTCTATGCTGTTGTACCACAGTAGTGACCTCTCTGCTGTGATACAACAGCATCTGGAAGTGTACTGATTTCTATATATAACAGTACTGAACCATATACTAGTAGATGCTATAATGTGCACTTGCTGGTCTCTTTTGTGGGAATTTGAGGTATTGTAGAGATTTGTTGTATTTAACATGCAGTAAATTATTCCTGTTTCCCACTGCTCATTCCAATACAGGCATACCAATCTGGAGTCATTTGTAGGTAGCTTTAGGCATTTCATTTTAAATTGCATTACATCTGGCATTCATACAGTGTCAGTCATGGGGTCTGACAGAGTCAAAATATGTTGGAGAACACTTAATCTTCAAGGATACCTCCCTCCATTGAGCCACATCATGAAACTAAGATGTCAGCATCAAGACTGCCAGGAAATTTTTGCTTGCTTGGGCCACTCATTTTGACATGTCTCGTCGGCAGTTATATAACCTTAGTGTCCCCAGCATGACTCAGTTCTTTCTCCTGCTTTTGCTGCTCATCAGTCTACCACTGCTGAAGAAGGCCACTGAAACTTTTCAAATATTCTCTTACACTGCTGCTTCTTGATGTTTGTTAATTTAAACTTAAAGTGTTATGCCACTGCTGAAAGATAAGGAACCATTGTTCAGATATTATTGTTGAGATGACTTTAAGAGGTACAAGGACAACAACCACATCATGTGTATTCGTTGCCTAGGCTTAGCTTATGATATTAAAGCGTGCACTGTCTGTAAGAGTTTTAACCAGGCAATCAGGAGACATTGTAAGAAAGCTTTGGAGCTTTATTAAAAGATACAAGCCATGAAAAAGAAACAGGCTGCATCAAAGACAGCTTCGCCATTGTCAGCTGTCTCTCTTTCTGGTTCGCCAGTTGATGTCATTTGCTGCCAATTCAACAAAAAGAAGTAAAATCCCATAGAGTTGACAGAAAAACCCACCACTCTGAAAAGGAGAAGTGTCACAGGGATAAGACAGCTTTTCTGGACCATTCATAATCTCCTCTGAAAAGAAGCAAGTCAATAGAAAGACAGGTCTAAGGCAGTAGCCTCTGGCCCTGCTGGCCCCCAAGACCGTCTCACAGACACCAAGGTTTGGGTCTGACAAGGGTTTGCCTCCCCTGCAGGTGGATTTGCAGCCCATACCACCATCGGGCACTATCTGGTAGATTGTTCTGCCATCACTGATCACTTCTGGGCCTGTTTCAGAGCTCTTTCAATGACTTATGCCATTGCCTCTGTCATCGATGCCTCCACTGATTCCTTTGGAGATGTCACCAATGATCTTCTCCTTGATGCAGCAGTTCTTGGTCCCCACCATCATGCTGGTCACTTAACAGACTTCATCGATGGTGTGCCCATCAATGGTTCCTACTCCTCTGTCTCCTCATCCTGTTGACCCTTTATCAATGGCAGTCAATGTCGATGATGAACTGGAATACAAACCAGAATATATGGAAGAAGAGGAGAAAGGACTGGATGAAGAGTTAGAGGAAGTCCTGGATGTAGTAGGCTCCAGCTCTACTCTATATTTCTGCTAAGAGAACAGTGTGGAAAACACTGCCAGAACTCCTCCTATGGATGCCTCATTCCAGCCTTTCCTTAAGCTGATGAAGGCAACATTGTTTTTTCCTTTTAAATTTACAGTTTTTTTTGAGACAGGCAGTACAACCATTTCCATGCAGTACATCTTAATATAATATTAATGATCAATACAAGTTAATCTTGCTCAGTATTATTAAAGGGGATAACTGAATCATAGAGTTGGCACCACACAGTTAAGTTATACAACAGGGTAGAACCTAAGAAAAGAATCATGTACACATGTATTTGGATAAGGTCTGCTGGTACCAGGAACAAAAATGGCTATACACCTGGGCAGGTAATGGGGCTATGGTACAAATTCTGGGGGAAAATCTAGAATGTATTCTGTCCATCCCTGCCACCTTGCTCGAAATTGTTCCATGTGGTCATGGATGGAGGCTGTAAGGAGGTCCATATAGTAAATTTCTGAGGCTATAGTTCTTCAATCTGCTATACTGCGGGGAGCACCTGCATCCAGTGGCAGGTGATAGCCTTCTAGACTGCTAAGATATAAACATAGGCTGGTGCTCTGCTGTGTAATCAAACTCCTCAGGGAAGGATGAACAAAAGAACCCATCAATGTATGTATTAAGTTTCTAGAAAGGGATAATTGCAGCAGTTACTGGGCTAGATCATGCCATAAGGTCTGAAGGGATGGGCAAGGCCATAAAACATGTGTATGACAGGCCAAAGTTTGGCCACATTGACACCAGAACATACCAGATTCAGTTGGGAGGAAGTGGGCTAGCACAGCTGGGGTCCTAGAAAATCTGTACCTGCATTTCCATACAAATTCCCTCCACCTCTGGGAAGAGGACATTTTCAATGCAGCAAGGGCATAGCAGAGCCATGTATCATAGGTGACTGCCATATCTAATTCAATGTTCCATTTAGCTAATAAACTCTTAGTAGAATCCCCGAGTCAATCTTGTAACATCCAATGAAAATTCCCTATCAGATATCCCCAAGTAGTAACATGAATGACTTCCATGAGGAGGGTCAAAGGCAAGAGGGATGGGATCTAGTAGCTTGATTCATTCTGGTGTTTTGTGAAGAAGGTGAGTTTGAATCTGCAAGTAATGAAAATGTTCCCTACCTGTTAACCCATATGGGTTTGGAGGGATTCAGAAGGTACCACTGCACTGGTATTGAGAACCTGAAAACATATGTGTCAATCAAAGTCCCCTACAATGGAAAAGGTCTTGTCAGTTTGTGAGGGGAGATATCCTATGTCTGATTGCAGGAATCAACATATATCAGAGACTAAGGAAAGCTGAGGGGTAGCCTAAAATTGTACCAGATAGAAAGTGTGTTAGCAGTAAAGGTGGTGAAGTCAAGACAGATAGGGCTGACTTGATGCTCCAGAAAAAACACTCAATATCATGTTAACCATTAAAGACACATTTCAGTTACTTCTAGGGGGGGCTGTAATAGTGGATGTAGCCATATGTAAACTATGCTTAAATGACTGGCCCTGGCATAATTAAGAAGATCTAGGCGATTAATCCACCGTTGAGCCAGAGGTGACTGAAGGAGTGAAAGCCAAATTCTAGGACAGTGGCCTCCACATATAAAATGAGAGAAAAGTTTGTTCCAGGAATTAAAGTGGTAAGAAAGGGGAAGCAAAGGGAGTGTTTGAAAAAGGCAGAGAATATGAGGAAGGACATTCATTCTGATAGTCTCCACCTTAGAGAAAAAGGATAATGGGAGGTGACTTCAGTGGGATAGATCATCTGTCAGAGTCAGAGTCAACGGATGATAATTAAGAAGCTCCAGGATGCCGAGGTCCTGAGGGATGTGAATTCCCAAGTATCAGAATTTCATCACCCACCATTTCAATGGATATTGCTGTCTTAGGGCCATGGAAGTTTGGAAATGAAGTAACAGGACCTCAGTCTTCTCGATATTCAATGAAAATCCTGCTAATGACTCAAATTCATTGAGTACCCACCAGACTATGGGAACTGAAGCTTCTGGATTAATAACTGTACTAGGGTTAATAAGTTAGGGTTTACTAGGGTCTGTGTTAATAATTAATAACTGTGAGAAGTCAGTCATCTGCATACAGCTCAAGATTATATTCAGATCTGCTTAGGATGTTACTCTTGACCTCTGGATGTAATCAGAGCATTGCAGATAATGGTTCTATGTAGAGAGCAAAGAGGATTGGGGACAGGGTGCATCCCTGTTGGGTAATTAAGCAATATACCATGACAGGGTGTGAGTCATGGTAGGATTTACCATGCCTGGTGTGGTTTGGTCAAGAGGCAGCAGGCCAAGTGAGTAAACCACACCAGAAGTGATAACTCCTGCCATGACCCACACCCTGTGGTGATATATTATGATTATACAATGTCCCCACTTTTTTTAGTGGCAAACAAAAAAAAAAAGGAAAAGAGTTTTTTTAATTATTGTTTTTTTTATTGTATTACTCTGCCAGAAAAAAAAATGTCCTTTGTTGCTAGGGAGACTATTCTTAGCCTGCACATTTTTCCTGTCCTGAGCATCTTTCTAACAGATATAAGAAGAGAAAAAATGATGCTACTTAGTGTCTTTAATTTCTTTGGCTGCTAACAAATACATTTTGTGGTTGCACCTGCTTTTTGAAAAGTGGCATGCTGTCCTGGGAGAGGGGGAGAGTTAATGCTGGTTGCCTGTGTAAGAAAAAAAAAGTTTAGTGTTATGCATTTTTTTATGATTGCTCTGGAACTGTTTAAAGACGTTTCCTAGGTTCCTCATTTTTCTGGCCCTGCCCAGCATCACCCCTCAAAATACACACCCACCCACCTCTACTTGTTTCAACAGTATGTCCCCCCATTGTGAAGAGAGCAATTGAGAAGAACATGCCTGGCAGCCAAGAAGAACAGCTGGAGAGTGAGAAAGCAACAGTGTACTGCAAGGAAGAGCCAGTGAGTAGCGGTACTGTGGCAGCTTAAGTAAGAGCTTTTTAGTTTTAGAAATGGACTGGACTGCATGGGAGTCCCATACTGGGACTGGGGAGCTATTGGTACTGGAACGGAGGTGAGAGGGAGTGATTCAGGGAGCTGGCACTGATGACAATGGAAGCTGGAGTTAGCCATGCAGCAAGGGAGGCAGGAGGAAATAATGGTCACAGCAGCCAGTTCTGAAAGTAACGGAGGGAGCAAGAGTCTCAGCATCAGAAAAATCACTTCATTCTTTTGACAAAATATATTTCTTTTAGTTATTTGTTTATTTATTTATTAGCTCAGCAGGCAATGGAAATGAGGGAGCGAGCATCTGACAAACTGGCAGGTAACGAACTGCGGTGAAATAGGGATGGAGTCGGTGAGGTGGTTTTACTGTTGTCAGACTTATTTTTTTAACTTGTTTCAGGAGGCTGTACAATGTGTTTTGGTATGCAGTCTGTCCTGCAGTTGTTTAAAAAATTTGCTGCTCACTCTCTCTGCGTCCGAGTCCCTCTGTGCCCTGTCAGTTGGACAGTCAGATCATCTCGCTGTCTGACTGTTGCCGTCATTTGCAGTATGGGACAGGATTTGTCAGAGTGATTTCAGAGGGGGTTCCTGATGTGGCTGACTGGTGGCTGGCACCTTTTCCCGTTGATATATCGTAGGATTTCTCATGGGTAAAAAGTGCCAGTTAGCCAATCAGAATCAAGATTGTTTGGTCCCCATGTATAATTCATTGTAGCCATATGGGAAGGGAATAAGAGCCATTGACCCAGACATACACCTGAAGGCCCAGATAAATGTTCTGTAACTAACCCCAGGACACCCTGTCAAAAGCCTTCTTGGCACCAAGACACAAGAGAGCTGTTGGTATTGTCATCTGTTTAGCATAGTCAATTTATGTTAGGGCTCTGCATATATTGTCCATCATCTGGTGCTGACAAGTAAAATGAGTGTGATTCGGGTGGATCAGGCTGTGAAGAATTCTATCAAGACAGTGTGCCTATATTGCCATGTAGAGCTTATAGTCCATGTTTATCATAGAAATAGGGTGGTATGAGACAGGGTAGTGGGGTCTTTATCTGGCTTCAAAATAGCCAGTATCATTGCATATCCCCAGAAAGGGTGTTTATGTGTGGGGGGGTCTTCCCCTTACCCACCTCCTGTATTGGTCTGTGTAGATGTGGAAGGAGGAGAGTAAAAAAGGATTTATATCACTCCACCTAGGCTGGGACATTTCTATATTTTTAGTTGCCACCAAAACCATGGTAAGCTCTTCAAGTTGAATAGGAACTGTCAAAGAAGCCCTTTGTGAGTCATTGAGAGTGGGAAGAGAAAGCCTTGAGAAAAATTATTAGAGTGCATGTAGATCAGGAGGAGAGGGTTGGGTTCTGTATATAATATATGATAATACTTATGTAAAATGGACCGTATCTTGACAGAATCATACTTGGTGTGATCAGTGTGTCAGTCACAAAGCTTTAAGACACAAGCTGGTCACCACTGGGCTCATAGCCACCACACCAAAAGATAGGCATCTCTAGGCTTACCTTTGTACTGTGCTTGATGGAGGTAGTGGAAAGTCTGTTGGGCTTGCTGATCTGAAATTTCTTGCATTTCCTATTTCACCTCACATATACGGTGAATCACTACCTTATCTTGAGAAGTATGTAGAAGGTGGAGGATCCAGAGTTGCTCCTGAAGAGAATTATATTTTTCGTGGTATTTCCGTCATTTAGCAAAGGCATCAGAGATCACCACACCATGGAGGACCATTTTCAATATGTCACAAAAAATGGGTGCAGTCTCCTCATCAGGTGTGTTTTTCAATATTATTTGAGGTATGCGTTCCTGCATCACAGTTCAAAAAAAGGCATCCTTAAGAAGAGAGGTGTTGAACCACCAGAATGAAGAGTTCCTTTCCTTCCTCAGGTTGAACTTAAGAAACGGAGAAATTATCTGAGAGGATTTGGTTTGTAGAGTATGGGTAAGATCTCAGATTGAAGAAAAATTTTTACAGTAAGTAAAAAAGTAATCTAAATGAGCATAGCTGGTGTGCCACAGTGAAAAGTGAGTATATTCTCTCACTGTAGAAAAAAATGTATGCCAGATGTTGATAATGCCCATGTGAGCAAAAGTGGTCTGGATATACTTTTGTGCAGGGAAGGCCCCAAATCAAGTGACATAGTTAAATTGAAGTCCCCTCCTAGTACCAACTGACCAACCAGAAAATTGAACAGTTTCATCATAAAACCTTTAAATATTCAAGGAGTGAAGTAAGGAAAGAAATAAATATTGGCTAAAGTAACCTCAATATTGTAGAGGGTGCCCTGTAGTAAGACAAATCAGCCTTTGATATCAGAAAACTATGTGCCTGAAAGGTAGTAGTTGTCAGCAGTAAAATAGCTGTATCCCATCATTTCCTGTAGGGTAGGAAGAAGAGTATACCATATAGCGCCTACCTCAAGTTACGTTTTGATGCTCCAGTGGGGTGAGGTGAGTGTTCTGTAAGTAAATTATATCTACAAGATGTCTAAGGAGTTGAACAAAATATATAGCCCACTTGACCAGGTTAGTCGGACCATTTTTCTGGGACAGCACTGTAACCAGTGTCGTTATCATAGTATCACCTTCTGGAGGATCATTCCATCCTGCAAGCAATACCAACCCTATCTAACTGACCTATTAGCATCCTCAGGGGGACAGCCTTCCCACTTGACACCTGTCCTGTAGGACCTAATATAGTGAGGTACCAGGGTGGAGAGAAGCCCTATGAGGGAAAATATACATAAAGTTTTAAAATAAAATAACAGTTATCTTGACTGGATGGCGTATGGTGTATCAGGCATTATCTCATATTTTTACTATAAAAAGTAGAACAGTATACAAAAAAATTCTAGTGAGACACAATTGGGTCAAAAATTGCAATGAAAGAATTACCATTACCTCAAGGGGCAACAGCACACCTAAAACAAACTCCAAGGAGAAAAAAAGCTGTACTGGACCAACTGGGTCAGGCTGTAAGAAAACTGGACAGCTGGGTCAATTGAGCAAAGTCAGAAGTCATGGGAATGCCCCTGGAGCCCCAGTGAAACTTTGAACTTGCAAAGAACCTAATGGTGTTATAGTTTCATAGTAGGATTACAAGTTCAGTGACCACTAGGCCCTTTAATGAACTTGCCGCCAATTTTTGGTGGAATAAAAATTTCATATCTCCCATATAACTGTCTAGATTTAATTTAAATGCTTTCATGTCTGGGCTTTCTATAACATAACTTGGCAGCTTGTTCCATTGTGTTATTACCCTATGGGTGTAATATTTACTTTTTTTTTAATAGTATTGTATGGTTTTCCTTTAATTTCTGATTATGAGATCTTGTAACAGATGTTTCTGGATTATATGATGAGAGGTCTAGATAATGCCACTACCCAGACTGTAAATGAGTTTAAGGGAGACTTCCAAGGTGGGGAAGGGTATTGGTACCCTCCCTAATGATGCTACAGATGACACATCAGGGAGAAAGCCAATATATGTAGTGCTTTGGGCTCCCTTAGATTCCCTAAGGTGTCTGAAAACAAGGGATAGGGGTAGCAATAAAATCCGTAAGAAAATGGGGATAACATATGAGTGGCTAGGAGTATATGGGGATAAAACTTTATGTCATCAAGTTGATTAACCCCCATCAGAACTAACTCCTGGTCCCCCCTCCCCTTGCCTAAATCTACATTGTTATTCCATCCACCCTGAACCTAGGGGTGTAATACACTGTATACCCCAGCCTGGCAATAGATCAACCAGTTTAAATGGGGGGGAGGGGTATACACATAGAACAACCTCCATTCATCAACATTCTGTATGACATGCTTGTGTGAAGGGGAAAAAGTGAGTAAAATAGTTAGAGCTACACCAAAAAAAAAAAAACTGGGCAAGAATACAGTTGTATCATAGACCACAATCACATACAGTTTGACAGAGTTCCATCATATATAGGCTGTCTCTTGGCAGTAAACCAAGAGCTGCCTGGCCTCTTTTCAAGTTCAGATCGAGAATCCTGCATACTGGCAAATTCAGGAATGAAACAATCAAAATAGCAGGACCAGTGAAGTTATTTTCATTCAGTCCAACAGTTTATTCTGATGCCAGGTTAGTAAACCAAAGTTTCGAGATCTCCAATGATCTCTTCCTCAGGGTGCTGACTATTAACAATATGAAATAAGTATAAATATATTACTATTTGCTACTTGTTATAAACCAACTTATAACATCATTTGATAATAAATAATACAAAATTATTGAACTATGGAGTGGATTAGTTCTCCAGTTTTACACGGTGCACTTTGTGGCTTTATCTGAACTTCCTCAAGTTACGCAAAACAATCTATAAACATGAAGAGAAAAAATGTAATAGATTCATTTTCCTCCATAAATTACCTTTAAATACATTTATGCCATTTATATGTAATATTATTTGCAAAAAATTATGTTAATGTATCAGTTAGGGTTGCCATTAAAGTGACAAAAGTATGGAAATGCGTCATTAGGGTTTCTAACCCTAACTCCACCCTCTCCTCCCCCAAGACAAAGCGGGGCAAGGCAACACAAGCAACCACAGACATCCATCATCAGGTAAGACAAACAACATACATCTCTTTCCACATGACAGAATAGTCATCCATAATCATAGTCCAGCACTTCTGTAGCCATGGATACATGCCACAGCTGGTTGAAAGCACTTGACACCTACATGAAATCAAATCCATGTTCGCATGGAAGTGCAGGGCTTATATACTGTGTCAACTGGGGGATTAAAACTGTGTAATCAAGGGATATTAGACTAGAATGTAGTTTTTAGGCTGAGATAAAGCTTAAAAAGGGGAACAGTGAGAGAAAAAATATTCTTTAAAGTGAAGGGATAAAGGATGAGCAATAGGATAGAGATGTTGGGAATGGTGCAGTGCAGTGGCTGTGGTGGGACAGTCTTCAGGGAGACCTTCTGTAGACTGCAGTGCTGCCCCATATGCATGCACCTCTCTGGACTGAGGGAGGGGATTGCCAGACTCAAGGCCAAGATGACTTGGGTCAGGAGGACCTATTCCCCCACTGAGGGACCACCAAGCACACCTTTCAACCTCCTGCCTCATAAATCAGGGACAAGGCTTAAAAAAAATCAGGGACAAAGGACCAAAATCAGGGACACATCTTCAAAATTGGTGGTATCCACTCAGGAAGCTGGTAGAATAAGGAGCTTAGTGAAAAATGCATTTTCTAAGGAAGAACAAGTCTGTAACTTAAATGTTTGACATTATTTTGCACTTACAACCCCCACTGTTTGGTCAAAGAAACACAATTTTTAGGAGGGACACAGTAAATATTTGAGGCAAAATCAGGGACATAACTGAAAATTAGAGACAGTTGAGAGGTATGCCACCAAGTCTACCTCTGCTGCCTCAAAGGGTGCCAGGAAGGAGGAGCAGCTGGACAACAGTGGGTTCAGGAGGGTGAGGGTGTGGAGTGTAGGCACATCCCACATCCCACATCCCATGCCACTACAAAACTCCTGCACTGCACTAGCTGGGTAGGACTGTTCCACAGAGGCTCCCAAATTAGTGAATGGGAAGGATGTGGGGGTCCTCCATTGTGGAGACCCTGAGGGGGAAAGCAGAGGACCCCAGAGGAGGAGGAGGAGGAAGTGAATCCTGGTGGGGAACTCAATAGTAAGGGAGATACAGGTAGGGAGAAGAAGAGGGTGGTAAGGTGTCTTCCAGGTGCCATGGCTTGAATGGGCAGAAAGAGGATCCTAGGGACTGCTAGGGAAGCAAGGAGGGTAGGAGAGCTGGATGTCATTGTCCACTTGAGGACAAATGACCTGGCTTGGGAAGAGCCAGAAACAGTTCAGGAGGAGTTCAGGAAATTGGAGAGGGGCCTAAAACAACTAGCACAATCTATTACTTTCTCAGAGTTGTTACCTGTCCTTGGCAATGGGGAAGGAAGGAGAATCTGCACCAGGAACATCAACGTATGGTTGAAGAAATGGTGCAGAGAAGAGGGATTTAGATTAATGGTGACTGGGCTCCGCCTGGAGGGATAAGGGCCTGTATAGGGGTGACAGGCTGCATCTATCCATCCAAGAGGGGAACTAGAATCCTCAGTGAACAGATTAAATGCTATACTAGGAAGCATTTAAACTAGCCAAGGTGGAGGGCAAAATAATCCAGAAAGACATAGACTGTCCCCCCCTTACAAAATCAAAGGGCAAGTGGTGGGCAACCAGAGGTTGAGGATATCCCAAAAGGAACAAATTCAAATAGGAATAGGAGAGGGAAGGGAAGAGATAGGAAAGGGCAAGAGGAGAGGAGGTGGCAGTACAATCGGGAAAGCCATGTGTACAAATGCTTGAGGTCTGGGCAACAAGATGGCAGACCTAGAGACCACCATGACAGAAGAGGATCTAGACATAGTTTCAGATACAGAGACCTAGTGCAATGAAAACCAGGACTGGGATGTAGCAATACCAGGGTATGCTCTATTCAGTAAGGACAAGGTAGGAAAAAGGGAGGAGGAGTAGCTCTTTATGTAAGGGAAAATGTAAAAGTCATGGCAATACCCAGGGGATGCAGGGAAAAGCCGAGGTACTGTGGGTCACCCTGGAGACAGGAAAGAGGGCCGTTATTCTGACAGGGGTGATATACAGATCTTCAGCACAGAAGGAGGCGGGAGATAAGGATATGATGCAACAAATCCAGGTGATGGCTAACAAGGGGAAGGTAGTGCTAGTATTTATTTATTAGAATTTTGATGACCAGGTGGGCCCAACTGAGACAAGAATGTCCCTTTTTCAGGGGCGACCCGGGGAACAATAAATTCCACACTTATCTAGAGCAGGCATTATTTACATGTGGGAATTACAATTTACAGTGGATACAGGTAATGACAATAGTGTAAGACACACTAAATCATACGTTATACAACATTTGGGGGAAGGGTGCTAATGGTCTGACCAGGGCCTCAGCTGCCTGATTGTTTCTGGAAGGCACGGTCTGGTCCCACCATCCCTGCCCCTCATCCCGCCCGCCCCAGGTCCATGATTTCATTTATATAGGGGGTTCTGACATTACTTCTCCAAAAGGGCAAAGGACATGCACCTGACATAGCAGAAGCAGACATCCAGGAAAGGAACAGCAGCGAGTAAAGAGGTGACTGCTATCTCAGTGGAAGGGAAGTAACTGCAAAACAAGGAACTTTCATTGTTACTTGTTTGCATTGGTATTTGCATTGTGGAAAAGAGGGTAGGAGTTTGAAGAAGGTTGTGCAATAGTTGCTTAAAGTCTCTTTTTGGGTGTGGACAGGAGGGATAGGAATGTCAAAAGCAGTTGCTCAATCTATCTAGAAGTGTATGATAAAGAGGGTAAGAGAAATTAAGAAAAGGAGAAGAATGTTTTGCACTGCTAGAAGGGGGAGAGAGGAGACCAGGGGGAGTGTTTGGTATCCTTCATCTGGAAGGGTGGGGGCACTGGAGGGCAATGAGAGCAATGGGTAGGGTGGTCAGCTGCAACAACTGTGGTGCACCAATCTTTCTAAAAATTATCTGGAGGGTGGAGGGATGTTTAGTTTGCAACCACATAGAGAAACTTAGAAAGGAGACTGTGAGTCTGCAGGAGGAACTAAGACAGGCAAGGCAGACTGGAGGCAGTTATAGCCCAATACTAGAGGGAGGGAGGGAGGGAGGAGGGGAGATGAGGGAGGGCAATTTGAGCCAACAGTGGTGAGGAGAGGGTCAGAAGAAGGGAAGTGGAGACAAAGGGGCCCAGGCCAGGAAGAATGGTCTCTGGGGAAATCAGGTCAGGAGACAAAAGACAAATGGAAGGAGGAGATAGGGACTTGTGAGGGGAGGAGGAGAAGTGGCAACAGTCATGGAGTGAAATGGAGGGAACAGGTTACTATGAGGAGAGAGGAAGCAGGCATTGGTGAAGGGTCTTTAGAAAATTATTTTGCAGTGCTAGAAGGAAAGAAGGAGGAGGGAGGTGATGAAATTGGAGGAGTAACTGATAAATGCCTGGACCAAACTGGAGCTGGGGTAAGTTCTGCTGGGGGAATTACAACAGGGGCAGAAGGGGGAACTACTGTGCAGGAGGAAGAAGAGGAATTGGGAATGAGAGATGGAGAGGAATGGAAGCAAGCAGGGAGTAAGAGAGGTGGAATCTCAGTACTGAGGGACTCAATACTAAGACGAGTCAGGTGGGGTAGCAAAGGCAAGAGGCATAGTCGCATTTGGGTGGAGGTCATGCCAGAAATGACAGTGGAAAGGGTGGGACAATCTGTTCTGAAATATGCTAGAAGAGGTAGGGACAAGCCTCATTTAATTATACATATTGGGATGAACGACCTGGCTGACAAAACGGTAGATATAGTCCAGAGGAGGTTTGAGGAACTAGGGCAATTATGTAAGGGGGCAGGAAGATCAGTAACTTTTTAAGAGATACTTCCAGTGCCCAAGGCAAACACAACAAGAAAGCTGAGAATAGAGGAATTTAATGGATGGCTAAGAGCCTGGTGTCATGCTAAAGGGTATGGGCTGGTGGTGGGGGGGTGGAGTGGGACCTGGGAGGACAGTAGCCTCTATGCCAAGGAAAGACTACACTTGAGCGAGGAGGAAAAAAAAGTGTTGAAACTAAGGATGGAGGAGTACACAGAGGAAGCTGGGAATTTAAACTAGGAGTGGGGGGTGGCAAGTGGGCAAGAGATATGCAGAGACCACAGGTTGGGAAGCCACATGAGCTTACCCCCCATAACAGTGACAAAGGACAAATGACAAGTACTATTGGTGATGCTAGTAAAGTAGGGCAGGATGGGAGGGGGGAAGGGGTGGAAGGTGGTCACCCTTAATGCTAGGAGCCTTGAGAGGAAAACTGCAGTTATAGGCGCTCATGGCAGAGGGAGAGGTGGACATTGCAGCCATCACAGAAACATGGGCCACCCCATACAATGACTGGGACCTGTCTGTACCAGGGTACAGGTTATTTCGTAGGGATAGGGTGATTGGGAAAGGGGGTGGTATTATATGTGAAGGAAGGACTGAAGTGTGTAAGGGAGGAAGGGGAGGAGGGTAGTACGGAGTCACTTTGGATGTAAATCCAGGATTCCAAGAATAGGACTCTCAGAATGGGAGTGGTATACAGGCCACCCTCTCAGATGGAGAAGTTAGACAGGGAACTAGCAGGACAGATCAGGAGGACCTGCGAGAAGGAAAATATGCTGATTGTGGGGGACTTCAACATGCCAGGAGTGGACTGGAGAACCCCAACAACCAGGAATAGAAGGGAGCAGATACTGCTGGATGCCTTACAGGACAGCTTCCTGATGTAAATGGTCAGTGATCCAACCAGGTTGGGGAATACCCTTGACCCTGTGCTGGAAAATGGGGAGTTTGTGAGGGAAATTAGGGTGGAAGAACTGCTGTCAGAGAGTGACCACCACTCAGTATGGCTCAGATTGGATATGGGCAAGGAAGGAGTGGAATCCGGCACAAGAGTGCTGGACTTCAGGAGGGCTGATTTTGGGAGGATGGGGGAAGTGGTAAAAGGGTACCTGGCCAGAATTCAACCAAGTATGGACACTAAACAGGGGTGGGAGCTAATAAAGCTGGGGATAGTGGAGGCGACCAAAACCTGCAGCAAGGCCCAGAGCAAGAAGGCTAGGGCTAAGAAACCAAGCTGGTTGAGCAAGGAGGTCATGGAAAAGGTAAGGAGGAAAAGAGCTGCCTTTAGGAGGTACAAGAAAACAAGGAGGGGGAGGACAGGGAAGAGTACCTAAAGGAATTGAAGGAGGTGACAAGAGCAGTAAGGAGAGCCAAGGCATCTATGGAGTTCAGGCTGGCACAAGGCATTAAGAAGGGGGAGAAGGACTTCTTTAGGTACATCAGGGAGAAGGGGAACTATAAGGACCACATAGTAAGGATTAGGAAGGAGGGGGGTTGGGTAGAAGCAGGGTGCAATAAGGCAGAAATGCTAAATGATTACTTCTGCTCAGTATTTACTAAGGAGAAGAGGGGTGATACCCAAGGGAAGAGGAACAGCAGAAACAGGGGAGGGGTGACAGATGGGAAATCATGGAGGGCAGATTTCTGGAGGGTTTGAAGGCACTGAGGGTGGACAAGGCACCAGGCCCAGATGGCATTCCCCCCAGGGTACAAAGGAGCTGGCAGAGGTCCTTACAGGACCTTTGGCAGACTTATTTAATACCTCACTACACTCAGGGTGTGTACCTCAGGATTGGAAGATGGCTCATGTGGTGCCCCTCCTCAACAGTGGCCCCAAGGATGAACCGAGGAACTACAGAACGGTGAGCCTTATATCCATTGTGGGTAAGCTGATGGAGACTATCCTGAAGGAGAGGCTGGTGGCCCTCCTGGAGGCCAAAGGACTACAGGACAGTAGACAGCATGGCTTCATATGTGGCAGATCCTACCAAACCAACCTAGTGGAGTTCTATGACTGGGTAACTAGGCAATTGGACAGGGGCCATGCAGTGGATGTCCTGTATCTGGACTTCAGTAAGGCATTCAACTCGGTGCCACATGAGAGGCTGGGAAATAAGTTAGGAGGCACAGGGGCAGGTGCAAAGCTGGTGAGATGGGTAGGGAACTGGCTTCAGGTAAGGCAACAGAGGGTGGTGGTGGGTGGGGAGCTCACATCCCAAGGGTAGTGATAAGTGGTGTTTCACAGGGCTCGGTGTTGGGACCAGTGTTGTTTGGATATCCATTGCAGACATCATTGGACATCGAGAGCAAGATCAGTCTGTTTGCTGATAATACCAAGATTGGAGCAGTGGTGGATTATCTTGGGGGATGGCAGGGGTTGCAGGATGATCTGGCAAAGCTGGAAACCTGGCAGACACCTGGCAACTGGGGTTTAATGCCAGAAAGTGCAAGGTGTTGCATTTTGTGGTGAAGAATCCAAGAAGGAGTTACCAGCTGGGGGGGAGTGCAGCTAGCCCAGACAGAGCAGGAGGAGGAGAAAAATCTGGGGGTGCTCATTACAGGGTCAATGAACAACTCGGCACAATGTAGGAAGGCAGCTGTAGAGGCCAACAAAATGCTGGGTTGCATTGCAAGGGGTATATCCTCAAGGAGGGAGGAGGTGATTCTGCCACTGTATAGGTCATTAGTTAGACCGTACCTGAAGTACTGTGTGCAGTACTGGCACCCGTATCTGAGGAGGGACATTAAGTTACTGGAGGGGGTGCAGAGCAGGGTGACAAAGATGATCAAGGGGCTGGGGGACTTATCATACGAGAGGAGGCTGAGGCAGTTGAACATGTACTTGCTGGAGAAGAGGAGGGACAGCGGGGACATGATTGAAACCTTTAAGTACATGAAAGGAATCAACAAGACAGGTACAGAGGGGCTGCTCAAAGTAAGGGAGGGGACGGACGCCCAGGGCCATGATATGAAACTGGAGGGAGGAAGGTTCAGGAGGGAGATGAGGAGACACTTTTGTACAGAGAGGGTCGTAGCTGGGTGGAATGTGTTACCAGCAGAAGTGGTATCCAGTAGAACAGTGGACTGCTTCTAAAGGAACTGGGACAGGGCAAGGGAGAAGGTCAGTGGAGGGTATGGGTGGAAGGGAGGGGTAGCTGCAGAATAAGGGGTGCTAGCTGCACATTCAAGCAGACTTGATAGATCTCTAGGCCTTTATCTGCTGGCAAATTTCATGTTCATAAGTTCTGCAGCAGAGTTATGGTAGTTGAGAGGTACAAGTGCATAGTCAGTTATAGTTTATACACAATATTTGTACTTGGTCCAAGTAGGATTGAAGACAGAGTCAAAGAGAGAGATAGAGAGAGGAGGGAGGTAAGGAGAGGCAGAATAGTCTTGGGGTTGAGAGGGGGATCCGAGAGGGATAGGGAGGGGGGATGGGGGAAGTGGGTAGTTAGGGGTGGTATTACTGGCAGTTACCATTGCAGATATGCGGTGAGAAGAATGATTCCTTAAATCGTTGTTTGAATAATGGGACAGACTTACAAGCAAGTAGAGAATGTGAGAGGTTGTTTCACTCTTGGGGAGCCACAAAGGAGAAGGATCTTCTACCTATGGCTAACCAGGTTTTTGGTAAACTTAACATTGGGGGTGGGAGTATTTAAGGGTCCTGTGGGAGATTTTCAGGGTGAGGAGATTAGATAGGCTGGGAGGAGAGGGTAGGTGGATGAGTTTGAAGGTTGCGCAGGTCACTGGGAAGTCCATCTTGGCTTTAAAGGATGGCCACCCCAGTGTGCTTAGAACATTACAGTGGTGATCACGGGCTGGGGCTTTGGCAGCACAGTGAGCAAGTCTATGATAGGTCACTTTTAATTTGTCTAGAAGTGTTGACTTGGCTGAGTGACTTATTGATGCCCCATAGAAGAAAAGTGGGATGAGGATAGCTGAGGCTATGGTCCTTCTCACATGGTTGGAGAGGTAGGGGCAGTACAGTAGATGAGGCCTATTTTCTGGTTGGTGGGCTTAACTATGTTAGATATATGCATATTGAAGGATAGGTGCTCATCCAGGGTCAGACCCAGGTATTTGAAGGAGGCAACCCCTTAAAATGGTATGCCTGATGAGGGTTTGATTGTCAGGGGAGTCAGGGAAGTGTCAAAGGAGATAGGATGGAACAACATGGATATTTTTTTTTGATATTCAGGACTAGATAACTTTAAACCATTCTTCCAGGGTGTGGAAGTCATTTTCCAGGGCAGAGTTTATACAATTGACATCACTAGAAGTTCTGTAAAGTATGTCATCATCTGCATAGAGCTGGATGGATGCCCCTCCACAATTCTGTGGCAGGTCACTGATAAAAATTAGGAATAGGAGTGGTCCAAGGATTGACCCCTTGGGGACCCCATTGGTAATAGGGGATAGGGGCGACATATCTCCTGCCCATTTGACGCATTGGGAACAATCTGATAGATAGCAAGAAATCCAGGAGAGAGAATTATCATCTAGGGCAAGATGGTGTAGTTTGGCGATGAGGATTCTGTGGTTGATGAGGTCGAAAGCCTTCATGAGGTCCATGAAGACTGCTCCTGTGGCTTTACCTTGGTGCGTGGCCAGTAGTATGTCGGTGACTCTTAGAATGGTGGATTCCATACCATGCAGCTTTCAAAAACCATGTTGGTGAATGAAAAGGGCATTGGTCAGTTCAAGATAAGAATATAGTTGATTATATAGTATTCTTTCTTGAATTTTAGCGATAGGGTATAAGATGGATATGGGTCGGTAGTTTTCAACAAGATTGGTCGGACCACTCATGGACAGGAACGATTGCTGTTTTCCATTTATTTGGGATGGATTGAGTGAGGAAAGATCTGTAAATTAGTAGGGCGATAGGATAAGCAAGTACAGGTGCTCCCATCTTGAGAAATGTTGGTGGTAGGGTGTCAAAACCAGAGGAGCTGTCAGGGTTGAAGCCAATCAAGAGTTTGAATACCTCTTTCTGTGAGGTTATTTTTATATGGAACTGGGGATGGGTAATATCTGGACGTGTGTTAAACTGTGCAGAGTGCACAGTAGGAAGACCAGTCTTGTATACACCACGCTCAGAAAAAAAGTGATTAAAACTAGTGGCAATTTCCCATGGTGTGGTTAGAGTAGAGCCTTTCGTAGCTATATTTTGAGGGATTATACTCTCGTTACCCTTAATGAGTGCATTCATTTGTTTCCCGAAGCTTTTAGGGTTGGCAAGTTGCCTTTCTTGTATGGATTGGAAATGTTCCCTTCTGGCCTTGTTGATTTGTGCTTTGCATGTGTTCCTCAGCTGGCAATAGGTTAACCGATCAGACTGTAGTCCAAATCTTTTGTAGGCCATCCAAGATTTAGCACATGAGCACATGGAGATGCCTCAATTCCTGGGACAGCCAAGATGAGTGGTGACCTTTGGATCTTCTGAGTTTGTATGGTACATGAGAGTCTAAAATAGAGATAAATGTGCTGATGAGATAAACTAACGCCTGGTCTATGTCAGGGAGGATGGTTATGGGGGACCAGTTGATTGATGCAAGACTTTGGAGGAAAGCTTCAATGACGAAGTTAGATAGATCCCTGGTTTTGAGTGTTATAGGGGGGTGGCGCAGGACACTATTTTTCCAGATACAAAAGGTTGGGGAATGGTTGCTTAATACATCTTGGAGGACACCTATAGCCTTAATATGGGCAGGCTTATTGGTTATTATCCAGTCTAGTAGGTTATGTCTACCAGACTTCATATTAAGTCTAGAGGGTTGGTCAATTAGTTGCTCGAGGTTGGCGTTGAGTAATGCGACTTGATACTATGGGGTAGTGAGGTGTTTTTTTTTGTTTAACATTGTGGGTGCTGGGGGATTGAGACTGGGACTGGGCTTGTAGCAGAGGGTGGGGTATGAGGATTGCATTTTAAATGATTGGGCTGTAGAGGAGGGTTGGGAGCTCTTTCTTTCTTTTCTTTCTTTCTTTCAATCTGTAATGCCCCAAAGGTGGTCATTACAGAAAATAAATAAATAAACACAGAATACACAGGTGCTAAGAGTACCTGCTGCAGGGGTAGGCAGCAAGGTACTGCACGAAGGGGCCCCTAGACATAAAAAGTCACCTCTCTACACACACAAAACACTGTAAATAATAAGAAAAGTGCACCTGTGCACTTACAGCTGGTCAAAAGATAGATTTTCTAAGCATTCCATGTCATAATGGCTTGGATGGAATGCTGTGCTGAGTGGCTTATGCACAGCATTCCAATCCAGCCATTCTAGAACTTAGGCAGTTTTATCTTTTAAATATAATTCTATAGTTGTTCAGTTGGTCCGTCCCTGGGCAGCTGTTGAGGAGAGAGGACACAGTAAGTCAGAGGGACAAGAAAAGGGCTTACCTGGAGGGTTGAAGCCGTCCCTGAGGACTTACCTGTGTGCCTGCTCTGCCTCCACTGCCTGAAGAAGCCTGCTGGTGGTGAAGTTGTCGGTGGTGCCATCGGGGCACCACAAAGAAAAAACGCCCGTTTACCCCGCGTTTCTAAGGCTTAAAAGCCCTCCGTTTATTTATTTTTAGCCCCCAAGTGTTTTTAAAAGTTTATTTTCGGTCCCATGTCGGCAGCAAGCAAGCTGCATCTTCCTTGGCCATCAGAGGCCCTCCGGAGTCGTCCCTCTCTCTGCCTGCCATTTTTCCCTCCCACTGCAGCTCACCTCCCGCCTCCCAGAGCAGCCAAGAACCCCGGAGACCGCAGAGCAGTGAGTCGGCGGCAGCACATGTTGTGCTGACCGCCTGTATCCTTAGGGGACTGCATTTTCTTTTAAAATGCATTAGGCATTTTCAGAAGGTGGCCGAGTGCTGCAGGGAGCATCGGGTCATTAGGACCCGTGATTTTAATATTCAACAGGGAGGCGGGGCTAGCGATGCCCACGGGAGAGGCCAGTGTATTAAGGCCATTTTAAAAGCCTATGCATATTCATTAGGGGGTGGAACGGAGGCGGGTTTTCACGATCTAAGTGACAGCAGGCACTGGGAGCCTGAAAATTTAAAAGGGCAACATCATTTAAAAGGGCAACCCTGCCCAAATTATAAAGTAGGGCATTAGGCCCATTGTAAAGTGTGGCATCAGGTCCAATGCATTGAGGGGCACCAAGCCCATTGTAAGTGGGGCACCAGGCCCAGTATAAAGTGGGGCACCAGGCCCAAGCTAACGTGGGGCTTCGGGCCTGAGGTAAAGGTAGGGCATTGGGCCGAGGTAAAAGCCTGGTCTAAAGGGAGGCCCTGGCATAGCGGAATAGGGCAAGCCAGCCTAGTGGTACTATTGGAGGCCCCTGCCTGGCGAAATAGGGCAAGCCAGCCTAGTGGTACTAAAGGGAGGCCCCGGCCTAGCGGAATAGGGCAAGCCAGCCTAGTGGTACTAAAGGGAGGCCCGGCCCAGCTGAATAGGGCAAGCCAGCCTAGTGGTACTAAAGGAGGCCCGGCCTAGCGGAATAGGGCAAGCCAGCCTAGTGGTACTAAAGGGAGGCCCGGCCTAGCGGAATAGGGCAAGCCAGCCTAGTGGTACTAAAGGGAGGCCCCAGCCTAGCGGAATAGGGCAAGCCAGCCTAGTGGTACTAAAGGGAGGCCCTGGCCTAGCAGAATAGGGCAGGCTCAAGCTAACGTAGGGCTTCAGGCCCGAGGTAATGGTAGGGCATTAGGCCTGAGGTAAAGCCTGGTCTAAAGGGAGGCCCCGGCCTAGCGGAATAGGGCAAGCCAGCCTAGTGGTACTAAAGGATTCCCTAGCCACAACGTACAGTAAGGGACCCTATCCAAGAATACCCTACCTATAGAAACAGGAGTTCATTTGAGAGTGTTCTATTTGCCTATACTGTGAAATTACTGTGATTACTGTACTGCTTATGCTGAACTATTGCCATAAGTACCTGAACTATTGTCCTAAGTACCTGAACTATTGCCCTAAGTACCTGATCTATTGTCCGAGGTACCTGAACTATTGCCCTAAGTACCTGAACTATTGTCCGAAGTACCTGAACGATTGTCCGAGGTACCTGAACTATTGCCCTAAGTACCTGAACTATTGTCCTAAGTACCTGAACTATTGTCCGAAGTACCTGAACTATTGCTCTAAGCACCTGGACATTGGCCCTTATCAGTAACAATTTCCCCTGAAGTTATAATTTGCCCTTCCCCGGCAAATTATTGTACCATTCCACAGTTCTTTGGGCATTCTTCAGTTATATGTTTACTACTGTACGAAGACAGTCTCAATCTTCTACCACACTGCAGTCTCATAGTGTGGTCTGTTACACCACGTGCTCAGAATCAGTCTCTACTCAGAAGAAGACATCCTTCTAACATTCTTCACTTCAGGAAGATCATCCATCAACTCATCCCGTCCGCTTGTGTCGCCCACCAAGTCGAAGTCCCTGTCAGTCGTATCAGTCATACCGCCGTCTTTTGTTTTCACAGCTTGAAAGTCACGTCCCTCAAACGCATCACGACAGCCGTACAGTGTCGCTCCGCATGGTTCTGTTCCAGATGTCCCGGGTTGGCCGCCCCCACAGAAGAGAGAGAGAGCTCATCTTGGAGAACCTGTTCTGTGCCCCATCCTGGTCGCTTGTCGAAGGCGAGTCCGTCGAAGCCCAGTCCGGGTCGCGTCCGCCGTTTCTTTGTTTTGTGTTAGTTCCTGATCCTAGGATTGCAGAGTCAACCATCATCTCTTCAGATTCTTATGGTTCCTGGTCCTGTCAGATTTCCTTCCGAGTCCAGCTGGCCCTTGGAGTGCTGCAGCATCAGTCGGATCGTGGTAGTCCTCCATTGGATTCATCGCCACGCAGATCTTGGTCTTTCTTCATCACACATACGGGGCCACACTCGGGGGTGTATGGTGGGTGGACCATCACCCATGGTGTGACGCACACAGGCATGTCACCCAGGGGAGAATGTCTAAGTCCCTTTATGCCTGCCCTGGCTGGTCTAAGGGCACTTAGAATTTTTCTTGCTGAGTGATGTCTGTGAATTGCAGGGTGCAGCTTGCGTCAGCCACAGTCCCCCTACCACCGTGCTGCAGTGCATTGCAGGGTGCAGTGCAGATGCAAGCCCTTTTTGGGGCAGACTGCAGGCCACCTTTGTGAATTGCACAGTGGGCGGTCATGGACGCAAGGTGCACCTTGCACCATATCTGTTCAGTGCAGGCACCTTGCGTCCAATGCAGGGCTTTGAGAATTGAACCCCATCTGTCTGACTCCTGCACTTCCACTACTAATGCCAGCAAGCAACCATTCGGCATTGATAAATGCTTGTGTAGTGAGCACTGGCCCATAAGAGGCTCACAGGTGACCAGTGGGAAGCTCATTAATTAGGAACAGGCTGCATCTCTCCTGTCTACAATGCAGTGTTAAGGGTTCAGTAAGCTCAGCTCTGGCTAATGTATAAAGACTTTATCACATTTCTTATTAGTCTTTCTTAAAATGTGTTTTATCTGTTTACAGGACTGCACCTGATTTGAGGCCAAAATTAAAAGCAAATCGTTATAGAAGGAGAGCCCCCCCACCCCCCACACACACACATACACACTCCCCGAAGAGCTGCTTAAAAGCCTGCAATTCATTCAAATCAATTCCATTTTCTTACTTAGTTGGGGTTCAGTGCCAACAAGTATAAAATCATGTACCTAGGGCATAGGAACTCTGATGCTGAGTATAGGATGGGGGAGGTACTGAGACTCACTAGACATGAAAGGGTCCTTCAGGTTATTCTATCAGAGGACCTCAACGTGGCATTAAAGTGTGACAAGGCTATGGGCAGGGCAAATTGGATTCTGGGGTGCATAAGGAGTGGCATCTCCAGTAGAAGGAGGAAGGATGTTGTGCTGCCATTGTATCACTCCCTGGTATACCCCCAGCTGGCGTACTGTGTCCAGTTTTCGAGTCCACACTTCAGAAAGGACATAGGGTGGAGGTTTTCCAGAGGAGGACAACTAAAATGGTTCAGGATTTTCACAGGAATCCCTACAAGGAAAGGCTGAAGAATCTCAACATGTACACTCTGGAAGAGAGGAGGGTGAGAGGTGACATGATCAAGACCTACAAAGTACCTCTCAGAGGTAAACAGGATACAGTTGGGGAGTTTCCTTCAAATGAGGATGAACATCCAAACCAAGGGGTATACAATGAAGCTGGGGCGGAGTTCAGGATAAATGTGAAGAAATATTTCTTTACTGAAAGGGTGGTAGATGCCTTGAACAGACTGCCAGAAGAAGTGGTGGAGGCTAAAATGGTAGGGGGCATGAAGCATGCATGGGATAAACATAGGGGTATATTAGAAAAAGGGGAAGGCGGGGGTCAAAGGAGATCAATAGGGCTATGGAGGTGGAGCAGGTTCAAGTTCATTGCAGGAAAAATCCATTGAGCAAGCTCATTCACAAGGAGGTCCTGATGGATGCTGGCAGAATAAGACATACAGTAAAATATACAGGCAGGCGTTACAAGTAAGTAGAGAACACTTGGGCCAACTGGGTGGGCTGAGCGGTCCTTTTCTGTTGACAAATTCTGTGTTTCTATGGCATCGTGTGTTCATTCAGGTGCAGTGTTTATTTAAAGTTTGGCCTACCATACATCCAGATATAAGGTACAATAAATCATCGAATTAGATGCAGCCTCCTTACAGTACAATAAACAGAACCCCAGTACTTCAAGAAGTCTTTACTCTTCATAAGGCTGCTTAAAGAGCTGGGGTTCTATTTGCAGTGTCCACACCGGTACGCTGATCTTAAAATAGATGCGGCATCTGAATGAGTTCTTGATTTTTGCTCACTTCATTTCTTCCCCACTTTGAAACCTGCTTGTCCTGAGTTAGTTTTGGGCTGGCAGTGCCTCGCCTGTGTTGGAAGATGATCAATAAGTGGCACTGAAAGATGACAGACTTCACAGACTGTGAAGGCAACTGCTCACCCACCATCTTGGCAAAAAGAAGGCTGCAGTTGTGGCCACTGATGACTGTTGGGGTGTGGGGATGGGGGGACCAAAGGGGACAGACATAAGGAGATAAAATCATAATAAAAATTGTGAGACCTTCACCAGCTTTCCAAAACGCTTACCAGTAAAAGAACAATCTATGAAGTTTTTCAAATGGCAACACAATCTGGTGAGCCCTCTGTCTGCCGTCTGACACCTGGCATCAACCAACATAAAATTGCCTAAAGAAGGCAGTGTGGTCATGTGGTTACTGAAATACTGGAGATTACAGATTTGTAAGAACAAAAGAATATCACCCAGAAGCTGGCACATGTGCCTATAGCAGCTGTCTCCTACTTCTCGGTAGTTATATTTATACATGGAGTTACTTGAATGTTTCTATCATATCCCCTCTTTCCCTCCTCTCTTCCAGTGAGTACATATTGATGTCCCTTAATTTCTCCTCATAAGTCTTATGTTGCAAGCTTTGTACCATCTTATTCGCCCTTCTCTGGACCATCTCCAGCCTCTTAATGTCTTTACAAAGGTGCGACCTCCAGAACTACACACAGTACTCCATGTGAGGCCTGACCATGGTTTTATATAATGGCATCACTACCTCCCTCCTTCTGCCGGTGATACCCCTGCCTATGCACCCCAGCATGTTACTGGCTCTCCCAGCTCCCTTAGCACTTTGACATTTTCAGGTCATCTGAAATAAGAACCCCCAGGTCCCTTTCGTTCTTTGTGACTGTCAGCAACTCCCTCTTCCCCCATCCTGTAGCTTTCCTTAGGGTTTCTATGTCCCAGGTGCATAATTTTGCACTTTTTTGAATTAAACTTCAGTTGCCAATCCTCAGATCATTTTTCAAGCTTCCCCAGGTCCCTCATCATTTTATCCACCCCATCTGGGGTAGCCACTGTATTACAGATCTTGGTGTCATCTGCAAACAGGCAGACCTTTCCCTTCAGCCCTTCTGCAATGTCACTAATGAAGACATTGAACAGGACTGGCCCCAGGACCAATCCCTATGGCACCCCACTGGTCACCCCCTCTCCCCAGACTGCACCCCATTTACCACCACTTTCTGCCTCCTGTTAGCCAGTTTCTAACCCAGTTTACCACCCTTTCCCCTATGCCCAGTCTACCCAGCTAGTTTATCAGCCTCCTATGTGGGACGGTGTCAAAGGCTTTGCTGAAATCAAGGTAAGCATTGTCCACTGCCCCACCCTGATTTACTTCCTTTGTCACTCAGTCAAAGAGATCAACAAGATTTGTCTGACATGACCTTCCCACTGTGAATCTGTTGCCTATGGTCCTGAGCTCTAGTGGCTTCTAGATGCCCTACTATTCTTTCTTTACGCAATGTCTCCATGATCTTCCCCACTACTGAGGTGAGGCTGACCAGCCTATAGTTCCCCGCCTCCTCCCTGCTGCTGGATTTGTGTAGAGGGACCACATGTGCTCTCCTCCAATTCTCTGGTACCACCCCTGAGTTGAATGACTCAGTGAACATGGCTGCCAGAGGTACTGCTGTCTCCCTTCACAGTTCTCTAAGTATCCTTGGGTGTATGCCATCTGGTCCCATCACTTTGTCCACCTTCAATTTAGTCACCTCCTGCAGGATTCTTTTGCCTGTGAATGGACTGTTGTCCACCTCTTCACCGCCTTGGCAACTGCTGTACTGCTGTGGCCCTTGCCACTCCCCCTCTTCTGTTAATACTGAACAGAAAGACATAGTGGATGTCTTGGGAGGGGCACATGGCAGTTCTTAGGCATGGTACTATCACTTCCAAATATCTAAAAAGCACATATAAGCAAGCAACATTTGACAGTGACAAATGCTTGTATCTAGTAATGGTTGTACCATACCTGCCCACCCCTCACACAGTCACTGTTTTTCTTACTCACACAACCTACACATGCTCACCGCTCACACTTAAATGCACTTTAAAATACATTATTTTAACAAATGCAAGTGACAGGCTTTAGCCTGCCTCCCTCACTCCCCACTCACTCACCTGCTCAGTCCCTCACTATCTCTCTATGTAAACTGCAAATTGTTCTTGTTATAAAACTGTAAACTGTGCCTTGCTCCCACATGCTGATTCACTATAGTGCCTGCCCACTCATACACAAATCTCTTTACCATGTCGCTGCATGATTTTTATAAGTACTGTGACTTTGTACAATGGTCTTGTACAGAGTCATATGCAAATGTACTGTGGAGCCAGTCAGTGTGCAATACAGTAAATAGCATGTTGCAGAATACTGTATGACAAAATGGCTTAGGTGCCATTTAATTACACTGTTCCCTGCAGTGTACTGCAACATTTTGCAGAAATACTGCAAGGTACTGTGTTGCATCCTGACTGATGCCACTACAACTTAGGAAGGGGGGATGTTAGCAAGTCAGAAGAAACTTTGCTTTGTTACCCTGGTTCTCTTCCTGTAATTGCAAACCTGGTGCAACTGCTCCTTTAGCCATGTTTGCTTGGGGATGCGGCAGACAGCACCACGGGCTCCCCATCTCTCTTTCTGTCTGCCCCCTCCCTTCCCCAGGTCATAAATAACATGAGGTGGAAAGAGAAATGACTGACTGGAATGTCTTGAGGAACTCTACATACACTCTAGCAAGTTTTGTTTGCTTATTATCAGCAGATATATTATGCATGAGAGACAGAGAGAGAGAAAGATCCAGAATAGATTCCAGCTCTGAAAAGACGCATTACTTTTTCATGCAGACAGTTGCACAAAGTGGACTGAACTGCTGCAGTCTATTTTCTATAAGTCGCAGCTTATGACAGCACATGCAAGTAGTTTGTCTCTGTGCAGCTGGGATCTATTCTGTATTTCTTGAATAGATACAGGAATACCATTCTTTAAAATCAAGATCACTTTTTAATTTTCTTTAGTTATTTAAATGTTTACCTCTTTTTTCTCTGTGATGAAGTGCCTGGTGCACTGTTTAGTGAAAGTGTATGTAACTGATAGGAATGCAGCTACTGTAGTCATCTGCCACTCAGTTTCAAATATTCTCAGTCAAGGACTGCATGTTTAGAAAACAAAAAATAGAAACAATATTTAAATAAATATTCAGCCATTATCACTGTCCCCAGTGAAAATATACATAATTAAGGATAGTCCCAACCCCGGCTCAGAAACAACATGAGGCCACTGGAGGAGCAGTTGCTGCAGGTCATTGGGCTGATCCTCACAGCCCTGGTCTTTCTGCTCACTGGAATTTGGTTCTTGTTTTTTTGATGTATTTATTTATTTTATCAGGATAAGGGTCCATTGAGCAACCTCATTTTCAAGGAGGTCCTTGGTAAGACAGCATACAGATTAAACAAAATGCAAAAAAGATACAGTACAATAGATACACAGTAAATATATGATAAATACAGTTCTGGACACAGAAATGGACAGAGTAATGTAAAAGCAATTTGACAACAGAAGATGTAGCAAAAGCAGTGTTGCGGATGATTAGAGAACGACTATAATACTAATTATTAGGTTATTGTACAGAAGCAATCAAAGTGAGAAGAGCTTAATTTCAAATATTTGATAATGTCATATCTTACACTAATCATGACAGCCTTCATATAACAGCACTTTTACAGATACATGTTTTTTACATAGTCTTTCAAGTCACTGATTTAAATACAGTGTGACTAATTAAGCCAGTGACTTTAAGAGATTTTTGTAATGTGTTCCATGTTCCTGGAATAATTCAACTTTGTTCCATTTTACCAAACTGGGAAGAAACCTTTGAAATATCATATAATACATAATTATTTTTCCTTAATGAATAAGCGCTAGAAGACTTTGTAAATAAATCTGTAATGTATCCTGGGACCTCCTAAGAAACAACTGTGAAGGCCAATCCATATAGATGTTTCAGTCTTCTTGTAGTTAAAGAAGTCCCCCCTATGGCTTCATATAGGATACAACAGTGCATGCTAGGTGCCAAGTCTGTAATGAATCTAAGGGCCCTATGATATAGTACATTCAGTTTGTGCAAGTGAGACGAGGTACACCGACCATAGATTAAATTTGTACAATCCAGGTAAGGAAGGAATGTAGTTTGTAACAATGTCTTTTAGGCACACTGTGGCAGACAATTTTTGTTTCTGTAGAAAAAGCCTAACCTATTTCGTAATTTTTTTTACATAAAACTTCAACATGCATCAGGAAAGATAAGTTACAGTCTATCCAAAGTCCAAGATATTTTAAACTGTTTTCTTCTTTGAGAGTATCACCTAGAAGGGTAGTTATGCTTGGAGTACCAGGAAAAACATACTACAAACTCTGCTCTGGCTCCCCATCAGTCTCTATTTCTTGCTGCCTGGTTCCAAGGCTACAAACAGCATGAGGCAGAAAAAGAAGCAGTTGTTGCAAGTCTCTGGGCTGGTCCTGTTGGTCCAGGATTTTTCCTTCCCAGAATATCACGTTGTTTTAGTTGTATGGTGCTCATTGCTTTTTCTAGACATTGACCAGATAAAGTATTTCTGTACAGACACATCCAGGGTGGTATCTGAATAAGATACAGCTACTTAATTGTTTAATCCACGGAGATAAAACTGACTGCAGTTATTGAGTGAGCATATGAAATCTGCAGCCTATTGCAACGTGCCTTTCATCAGTGCTTTTGACATCCATCTGCGTATTGACAGTTTCTGTTGCTGATGCCACAGTGCAACAGCAAAATGAAGCAAAGAAACAATATGTGCAGGTTGTTAAAAAAATGCATTTAACGAAAACTGTAGGGCATCAGTATGTTTAAAGGTTTTCCAGTTTGCTATGAGATTCTTCTGATATTTTCTAATTACCAAATACAGATCTGTGGGCTGGATACATCTGTCTATACTGTACCTCTGTGTATGGTTTCCTTGCTTTAGTGCTTTATCACAGAGCATCATGGTTTTAAGGCTTTTAACTCTTAAGTATCCATTGCTATAAAAAGTAAGGGTACACAACAGTCAACAGAAGGACTGACTGTATCCCCTTCAGCAAAAATCCTTCTGGCTTTTCACAGACAAGAAAGGGTCCTGTGAAATGTCTATTAGGAGTCACCTACTGTTTTGCATAGGGTTTCAAAGACCACGTGTCAATGACTTTAGTACACAAATTTTTTAAAATGTAAGGACATTTATGGCAAAAAAACTAAGTTTATGCTCATTAAAAAAATCATGTAGCTCTCATACTCCTTCACAGTCATACCTACATGCTACATTATTTACAGAGGCATCTGTTTGCATGGGGGGGAACTAAAAGTGTATCTGAAGCCGGAGAGTTGTATAAACTGTGTGTTCTGTACTTGGGTGGTTCTATAAGAGTTTCTGTTGCTTGGCAGGGAGTGAATCCTTAAGGTGTCTGGTATTGGGGGAGTTTAACCTGTGTGCAAGTTATGGGCCCAAAACGTGTGTTGGAAGGTGGTGGTGGAGGGGGGGGAATGAACCTGTGTGTCAATTACTTGGGAAAGCTATAACAGTGTCTGGTGCTTGGGTGGAGGAGGAGGAAATGTTATTGTGCCTAATGTTGGGGGTTTGAACCTGTGTACTGTGTGGGGAGGGCCTAAAAGTGTATTCAAATTAGGGGGATGACAGCTGAAGCTGTGTGTCTACACCTTTAGGGGAGGGGGGCTATAAGTGGGTCTGGTGCTATGGGAGGGTTGGAACTGAAATTATCTGGTGCTGGGGGGAGTTAAACTACTCTATATGGTGTAGGGAGCATTAGTGAAAAGCACTGCTGCTGTGTCAAAGCCCTCCCAGTATATTAACTGTAAAAGTGAGGATGGAGGTGCTCCTCATATAAATGAAACTCTTAAAGAGAGAGAGACTGGAGACAACACGGTCTTTAAATAAATGTAACAAAAATAATATTGTACTCTTAAATAACAACACCCAATACACAGTACTAACATATCTACACACAATACTAAATAAACATACAAAAAAAAAAGCCACAACGACTAAAAATTACAATATACTGTGCATAAAAAACAAGACCAGCCGTATTGGCATCAGTCAAATCCTACTATTTTTTTACCTCATTGACTTCATCTTTTATAACTTTTTTTCCATATAAATACAGAAGTCACTGTTTTTAGGGCTGGTCTGCATAGCAGACCAATTTTTACTGTGGCCATAGTCAGGAGGTGTTTGCAACGGTCCTGCTGAAATTAGAGCTATGCAGACCCAAAAAGGTTGTGACCCCTTATTATCAGGATCAGGATCCAAGCCAGAGTTCTAATAGGTTCTGATTAGTTTTGATTTAAATCAGAACTTTTAGGAAATTAATGTTAATACCTGAAAAGAGTCATTAGTATCACTACATACTCTGAAAAATGGAAAATAAAGTATCTTGATAACCTGTGTGTGTGTGAGATCTGTGATTCTGACTCAGTTCTTCCCTTTTTCTGCTCTGTCTCCTGTTTTGCTCTGCAGAAAAGGCTCCCCTTGTACTCCACAGTGTTGGACTGAATAATCAAGAGACAGATGCCTCTTAGTGGAGGGTAGGAGGAAGTACGCTGTTGGTTAACTAGGATCTGCAGGTTATCTGTTAGGTAGGGAAATGGGCAGACTAGGTGGGCCAAGAGGTCCTTATCTGCCATCAACTTCTATGTTTCTATGCCATCCTCATCACAAAACATACATTCACATACTCCTCTGATTCTGCTGATACTGATTAAACATATCTCCTTCATCAACTATAACCCAGTATGCAATCCCTGGTCCCTCCCATCTGGTAGTGCTGATGCAAACCCTGCCCTTATATGTACACACCTGCCCCCTATGCAGAAACACCCAGTACTGTGTCTGTATGAAAAACATCCCTACCCACGTCTGCAGATACCCACTCCAACCCAGTATACACGTTTCTACCTCCATCTGCTGAAATGCACCATGTCACAGTATATAAACTCTGCTCTCTCTCCAACCTATACTGACAGGCCCCTCAGTGTTATTTGTGGCTAGGTAGATAAACATTTTATACCAGAACCATTTCTGGATCTTCTTTGCTGCAACCCCTCCTCCCACATCAACTGTACTGTACTTCAGAAAATGAATAATACCAACAAAAAATATTACAGCAGTACATAATTCATTCAATTAAACTGAGCACAACCATTCATCTATTTAGAAGCTGGTTGACCTTGCAGGAAAACTGTAAGGCTTATTTCATGGTTCGGCTAAGGGGAGCTGGCAGAAGGGAGAAAAGGCATACACTGGTAAAACAAAGTAATAACATAATAGAAGGTGTAAACATGCAATCTAGTGTGGGTACAGTCAGTGCAGAAGCAACATTTGATGGGGGGAGCAACAATCACAATCAATGCCAGGGCAAAATACCCCCCCCAATTAATCAACTTTTAAACCATTGCTTACTTGCCCTATATACTCTTTCAGCCACACCCTATCTGTTAGTTTACACACCCTTTCCCACCCATACATCTCAACCTTTTGACAAAGAAATGTGGGACTCTGGTAAACAAACAAAATGTGTTAAAATATGGGACAGATCATCAAACTTGAAAATGCAAGCTCAGAACACTGTGGAAATTAATCAGTGCATTTTTGATCTGGTCAAACTATGTACATCTCTGATTTGCTAAGTTGTTTGTATTTCTGATTCCTCCACATTGTATCACCTATGTTATGTGCAGTGTCTCACTGTTATTGTTCATTGTATTTGACTTGTATCCTCCCAAGGCATGCCTGAAAATAGGCATCCTTATGCCTAGTGCACTCACCCAGTCAACAGAAGCAAATAAATAAATACATTTGTGCCAAATTTAATTTTTGCTTCAGATTTGAATTATGTTGAATTTGTTGTTTTAAAGCATTGGTTTACAGCACTTTGTCTGGGCAGTGCACCTTATCAATTGTAGGACAGATGTGGGGCTGAGCAATTCTATGGGTGACAGGGACGTTGTCTTTTTCAGTGTGATCGCCCTCTGATATTCTCCATAATGAGTACGCAATGCCAGTTTGTCCTTCTCCCAGCTGGTCCTCTTCCAGGAATGCTCTAACCTCTGCCTCATAATCTTCAACTGCTTTAGATTAACATCAAACCAAGGAGATCTTAGGTAGGACATCAAGGGATGAACATGATAAGGTGCCAGAGAGCTGAAGGTCACCATAAGGACTTTGTTATAATCCTACATGGCATTCTCTACACCCCTGGCACAAGCTGATTCCATACTTGAGATGTCCAGAATCATTAGATTATTTGACTCCAAATTTTTTAAAGGGTGATATCTGACCATCTCCACAAAAGGGGTTTCAAAACGGGGAGCTTCACAATAGAACTGAATAGCATGATGGATCTGGCAACAGGACCAGATCAACCATGACATAATTTATGTCAAGACCCAATCTGAAAGCCAAAACTGAGGCATTACCTTTTTGGTGGGTTGTGTTGGCAACTGCCTGTACTAGGCTCAGTGAAGACATAAATTGGAGGAACTGTTGTCCAGCCTGAGAGTCTTAATTGTCAATTCAAGTATTGAAGTCACCCAGCACTAACAGGCTGGATGAGTGTGACAAGGTTAAATACTACCCTATCCCATTTGTTATGCAGATAGTATTAAAAGCAAGGCTCTATTTTTTTCTCTCCTATTCTGCCTCTTGTCTGCGTGATTGTGCAATAACATTTTCTTGTGGCACCTAGGAACTGGCCACACTAATGTTCCCACAATTTCCTTCATTATGTCACTTCCTTCACTTGCTGTTCCTGTTCTTTCTTTCTCTCCTTGCTTTTCTGTGGTTAAAAAAGTTAATCTTTATGTGAAACTGTGATCTCTTAGTTTGCAAATATATAAAATTATATTGTTGAAATGACTGCAGAAAGCTATTTGGGTTTATCTGGAACACAGGGGGTTAACCTTGAGATGTATTTTGACCTCCACAAGCTTGGTTACAGAATTGTCAACAGGAGATCAGTTCCGGGACATAACATTTCATTTTATTGCACCCATTAAGACCAGATGTACTCTTCAGACTGGCCTCAGGAAAGAAACTGACAAAATCTTGCTACATTTTGTGAAAAACAGGAGCTGGTAATTTACTACAACAGGATTCAGAGCTTAAACTGCCAGGAAAAGACAGCTTAAAAAAGAGACCAGTGTTTTGTCTATTGATAGAGTCAGATTGTAGAGAAAGACTCTTTGTTTGTACTGCCTGTATGAAGAGCTATCCTGTACAATTTTATTCTTTTTATTTTATTGTTATTGATAAGAATAAAATGTTACTTACAAATTTGATAAATTCTTCTGGTCTACCTGTGCTTCCTGACCTATGCATCTATGACAATCAGTCCACCACTAGATTGGCCATGAAACCTTCCAGTTCCTACAGAAACTCACCTCCATGTCCTGGAGGATTATATACAAGGATAATTCTGCAACCTGTGCCTAGACCCCTTTGAACAGCTAGGCATTCAAATGAAGTGTGTGCCATCAGTCCCAGAGTAGACCTAAAACAGATGGCCCTCCTGCCTGCCTGTGCCCCCTACCTCTTGCAAAGCACCATGGAATAATCCAGAGGGAGAGATGCCTCCAGCACAGGGCCAGAGTCATCACCCAACCAGGTCTCAGTGATACATACCATGTCCACAGAGGAATCTGTGATAAACACCTCCACCAATGTGGTTTTATTCCTAAGGGAATTGGCATTACAAAGAACTGCTTAAAGGGGAGCAGGTAAGGCTGGCATTCTCATTAGCTGGTCCACTGTAATCAAGGGATCCCTTGGGACTGGCATCAGCAGGAGGGTCCTCTGTGCTGGGCTGGTCTATGCCCAGGGCACCTTCTTGACATGACACTCCTAATCACACCCTCTTTTACTATCCCTCAGTGAGCCAGCTGATGTCTCTGCCCACACCCCTAGTGGATGCCCAACCCCCAACAGCGATCAATTACCACCTCTAGTATAGTACATTGACTCCTCCTAAAATGGTGTAGTGGATCTAGCTGCTCTGATGAGTAGGAAACACTGGGACCACCACTCTATCTTCAAATTTTTGCTATTATAAAATATCACCCCTCAAAAAACACAACCCACCAGACCCAAAACAAAATACACAAACCCTTAAACCAAAACACAACCACACGCACCAAAACACACACCAATACACTCAATAAATACACTGCAACCCTACCATCTGCAACCCCCAACTCATACCACACACCAAACACAGGAGCAAAAATAAAATAAGAAAAAAGGAAAGGAAAAAATGCTTAAAGTTCTGCACAGATGAATTATATTTTATTTCAGTCAATTAATCAATCACTCAAAATCTTTATTTAGCCAGGCAAACACCATTGAGCAAGCTCATTTTCGAGATGGACCTGGGCAAGATACATGAATAATACATAAAGAGGAATACCAACTTACAGAGTCATTACATAGAATAGGGATTACACACAAGAGGTTAGTAACAGCACTGGAGTACATTTATAAAATAAAACAGAAAGCTAAATACCATGTGCTACAGAACTTGTGCTACAAAAGAGACAGAGTAAACCTATACCACCATATATACAGAGTTTTCATGGAGCAGGCTTGGATTTAAATATTGAGTATGTAGTGCAAGGAGGGGCATGGGGGAGGAACTTGGGAATGAGAGCATAATGCAAGGGTGCCTGAGGGGCTTTAGAGCACCAGGGGCAGGTGGCAATGGTTATAGAGCTAAATGCAATACACCAGGAACAGGGCTGAGGGTGATGTGCCAGGAAGTGTAATATTAGTAGATGCCAGGATGACTCAGAGAGGGAGACTCTAATTTAGATTGAGTGGAAGTATCAGGTGGGGTACAAATAGGCACAAACATACTGAGTAGTGTGGCAGGAGTACCAGGAATGGAATTGTCCTGACAGGGCTAGAAACTGAATCTGGGGAGGGGGACACTGGGAGGCCATGACATCAGGGAAAGCAGTTACAGGATTCCTTGAATGAACGAGAATATAGTGCTTTGAAGTCTGATAGTTTGATAGGGAATGCCAGTCATAAGGTTTTTTTGCAGGTTGTTCCATAGTGCGGGTAGAGCGTGATTAATGGCAGACTTACCAAAGCGTGACTTGAACTTAGGTACTGCAAGCGAGATGTAAGTAGAACTCCTTAGGGCATACTTACCTACTGCATTTAGAGGAAGACAGTCAGAGATATATAGGGGCAGTAATTTAGTAATAGCCCTGTAGATCCAGAGGGCTGCATTTCTCTGTCTTCTGTACCCAAGGGAAGACCAATCTAATGCAGCATAGAGGGAGCACTGACGAGTAGAATAAGGAAGCCCAGTAATGAATTTCAGAGCTCTATGGTATAGCGTGTCAAGTTTGGCCATAGCAGTGGCAGTGCTTTGGCTATACAAAAAATGTCTGCATAATCCAGTAAGGTGAGGAAAGTGGTTTGGACCAGTCTCTTTTTTGTCTCCAATGTTAGTAGGTTTTTGATCCTGTAAAAGAGGCCAAGTCTCTGCCTCAGCTTCTTTATCAGCTCATCAGTGTGATCATTGAAGGAAAGCTTTTGGTCTATCCAGACCCCCAGGTATTTGAATTTTGTGACATAGTCCAGTGGTTCACTGAGGAGTGTATAAATCTGAGGTAAGTTACTTTGAATTGCAAGGTTATTAGCATTTTCAAAGGGAGAAAAAAGTTTCACCTTTGTTTTCTTTGAGTTCAGGAGCAGTTTCTGTTGCAGGGGTTGTCATTGTAGCAGGTTAAATTCCTGTTGCAGATCCCTGCAAGCTGCTTCTGGGGAGGACCTTTCAATGTAAAGTACCGTATTATCGGCAAAAAGGTGAATGTTAACAGCTTTGATGTCAATGTTGATTCTGTTTTTGTATATTGCAAAGAGCAAGGGACCCAGTATTGAGCTTTGTGGTACACCCCCCAGAAGCGATTTCATGGATGAGAGCTCCCCTTCTGCCTTAATTTGCTGTTGCCGTCCTGTAGATAGTTCGAGAACCATCTCAGGGATAGGGAGTCCAGGCCGATGTTTTGGAGGGAGGGAGACAAGACCAGTCTATAGCTGCGACAAGATGAAGTAAAGACCTTGAAAAGTTACAATAAATATCTTGAAAATGTCTGGATACAGTTCTGGCACACAAAAGTCCAATGTTCCAACAACAGTCCTCAACTCCACCAGCCAGCAAAAAACGGAGAAGAAAGAAGAAGGGAAAGGAGTTAACTTGCAGCTTGGCACAGCTCTCACCTGAGCCACCTACACAGACCAAATAACGTCAGGTCACTGAGAGGGGAAATGCCTTCTATTTGCCCCCTCTCTCTCTAGGGACAAGGTAAGAACTTCTACTCAGTGGACTAGGAGACTATAGTCCATCAAAACAACCCAGCTAGCCACAGACCAAGCCATTTAACAATAGCCCCAAATCCTCTCTCAGAGCACAATGGGACAGGCAGGCTGTGTGCACCAGGAATCTTCAATTATTGGCAGTTTGTTGGGCTCTCACTACCAACTTCACACAGTGAAAAGAAGTACTAGGTTTTACCATGATGTACCTGAAGCAACTTCACTAATAGTTCACCAAACCAGAAAGTAGCTCCACAGAGCAACACAAACCCTCCAGTACTTGCCACAGATTCTACTCAGCCAGGAAACAGAGTCAGGTCAGACAGCCACTTCTTATGTCAAACAGACTCTTCAGGAAACTAAGGAAAATGTGCCTGAGTCCCTAAGAGACTGTAAAATCTGAAAGATAAGTATAATAAGGAGTAAAGGAAAATATGCATTGCCACTGGCTGGGATAGCTACCTAACCTCTAGGGAAGTACAGTCAACCAGAGACTAATACCTGCTCAACAAATGTGAGGGTTATGGAAGAACCAGGTTACATGTTTAACAGTCCAATAGATTCCCCCTTTCAAAACCAGTAGCTTTCTAAACCTCTCAAACATACCAGACAATTACACATCCTAATCTTGTCCCACCTATACCAGAGGGAGAACAAAACAGGAAAGAGAAAACAGACAACTGGAGGTGATACATTAGAGGACAGGTTACTGGGTATGCTAGAGAAGCTTGATAAAAAATACAGGAACAGGGAGAAAAACTAGATAAAAAGTTCCAAAGACTACAAGATTGTCTGTCATCCTCAGAAAAGAGTAGTTCTGAGGTAGAACACCTTAGGAAAAAGAGATTCCCAAGCTAGTAAAGAAAAAGAGAAGGAAATCTAAATCCTTTAATTATTCCTCGTCAGAGGGAGAGGAATCCAAATCTGAGAAGGAATGTTCTACTAGGATCACAACTGAGAGGAAGTAACCAAAGAAGGATGATATAGTATAATAAGGGCTGCCTTGAGTTTAACTGGAGGAAAGTGTGATGCTGAAAAATCTAACTGTACTATTGAACAGTGTATATGTGGTTTACAGGCAGGCTTTAAGACCTTAAATATCACCAGTAAGGAAGACCAGTAAGACTGGATTAGGTGTTCCCTTGACCCTAAACACATAACCTGGTACACTGAGCTACCTAAATAGGCAACAGATTCAGAGGAAGGGATGTACAATGTGGGATGTACAATGCATTAAGGAAACAATTGGCAAATTCCACATTTAACTGGTATGCCAAAGAGGCAGCATATCAAATGAGGAGCAGGCCAGATCAGAACACCAGAAACTTTTATCATTTGGTAAGGAATGCATATTTTGTGGCAGATGAGGACCCCAAAATTTACCTGCCAACATCAAATTCATTCCAGCAAGGGATACATAATCACAAGCAATAGAGTGACTTGAAAGTGAGGCCAAGAAATTATGGGAGATTACCTGACCTGTGAAAACTACCCCACAAAGAAAAGGGACATCTATCCAGGTTGGACTGTCAGAAATTACCACTTCAGATACTTTGACCATATAAGTTAATGAACTCAAGAATCACAAGAAACAAGGAAAGAAACAAAAAAGATCTTTTCTAAGATCCATCTGTGGATCAATCCAGATCCTTGATGGACTGTGAGGTACTACAGCAGGACTACCAGGACCAGAATTTTCATTCTGCAGGGTACCATACCAGTAGATGATTCAAAAGGAGATTGAACGATAGATAACAATAGAGGTTGTGGGTAATCTAATAATGACCAGCAAAGCTTTTTCATAAGGAACAGGGGGGTAGCCAGCAGTGTAACGCCTCAAGCTTAGAAGTAAAAAATGAGATGAATATGAAAATGGAGAAGCAGATAGGAACATTATAATCTCTTTTCCAAAAGCAAGTCTCCAAATCACCCTTTCTGCCTGCTTCCTTTTGCCTGGGAGGGCCTAACACCAAATGGTGCTACTTTTTCAGGTACAGCAGCTGGCTAACAGTCTTTGTTTCCTCTGATGCTCTTCGGGTTAATGAAGCAGTTATCTTTGACAATCCCAGAGAAAATGAAATTGAAAGAGTGGTTATTGAAAATACTGTTTCTGTGTCACCTTCTCCACAGAAGGAGTCAAGAACCAATATTCCAGATTCACTAAGTCTATCCTCTCAACTGCCAGTTTTAAAGGAACACAAGTTCTATTTAGACACTCTGGATTCTAAAAGGAGGCAGAGATAGATTTTACTTTGAGGTAAAGCTGGAAGAAATGTTTAAGTACAAAACTTTATTAGACTCACAGCAGGAGTGTCCCTGATGTCTAAAAGCTCATTCGACAAACTTACCAATGCCTTAAGTGACATGAAGCACCTAAAGGTCCTCCCAGGTGACACAATTTGTAGGTCAAGGAGAACAGGAACAAAAACCTGTGGGTAAAGTTTGGATGAGGCTAAGGTTTGGTAAAATGAATGTCAAACACCCCATGCACATTATCAGTAAGACAGTTGATGATTTCCCGACTGGAAATGATCTTCTGAAGAGGTTCAGACCACTAATTGAGTACCTCCATGGAGTTATGTGACCACAAGTGAAATGGCCTGTCATATTTGGTAAAAGTTGTATATGTTCTAAACTACTTCCACAGAGTTCTGGGGTCACAAGTAAAACAACTTACCATATTTGGTAAAAGCTGTATGGGTCCTAAACAAGCAGAATCCTGCTACATTCAGAAAGATGATTCAATGTTCAAACTGAATTATGTACAACCAGGTGTACCTGGCTTGTCTGTATTGGGTAATCCAGAAAATTTGGCCAGGTGGAAAGAAAAGGCACACGTGGTTTTCATATCAGAACAGGATGTGGGTAAATGTGAAATTGGCACCAGAGATTTGACTTTCTTTTCAAAAGAAGATGTCAAGTCCACACTCTCAGAGTACTACACTGTTTGTGAGGCAGAAGCCTTGCCCTCCTAATACATAGTTCACACAGAGGACTGTGGATCTCAGAGTCCACCAAATCACCCATCCTTCCTCTGTTAAGTCAGTACAAGGAAAGAAAGTGATTATAGTATACCCACCAAAGCAAAGAACTTACTTTCTATTAGTTCTGTGCCATGTTTGGGATATGAACACTGTCTAATCTGGGAACTGCTCTACAAGGTCTTAAATAGGTGGAGGCCAGACTTAACTCTTGTAGCTCAAAATGAGTGGCTAAATTATGATTCACACCATGAACGGAACTTTAAAAGCATAGGAGTCTGTGCTTTAAACCTCCAGAAAGGGAATGACTATACTGCACCACACATACATAGTACAAGGCCTAAGTGCACTAGATGGGATATCCTCATGTAGATCTATTCAGTAATGTTCTGTGGTCACTATTAAGCAGAGACCTGTACCCAGCAAAAGTAGTCTTGAAGGCCTTTCAATCAGGGCAGACCATTCCTCAAGTATGCCAAGCAGTAAATGAGTTCACATCCACCATTCCTCATAGTGTGGAAGAGTTTTCTCTAGGATTATTATACAGAAAGGTCAAGAAATGTCTGTCACTTGTGCGTTATTCCAACCAAACCAGCAATTCAGTGCAATGGATTTACCTATCCATTCCTCGAGCTGCTTGGATATGACCAACAAAATTCCACATCTTTTGATGTCCAGTCCTACACCAGAAGCCATTACTGTAGGAGACCAAATGATGTTAGGAATTATGATTGCGTAATAATTCTATAATCTAGAATTTACCATTCCTGCTGTTAACAAACTACAAGAAAGCATGCGGGGGTGGGGATAAGAATAGGAGAACATTAGGTCCTTAAATAGTGGACTAAGTACCCTCCAAGAAGTCTGGCCATTTGATAGAGAAGAACTATGTTCATGCAATATCAAAAAGAATGATCGTGTACTGTCTAAAACCATTGAAGAAGAAGAAATACCTTAAGAGGTAATGACTATTGAAATTGAAAATGTCTCTGAAACAATTGAACAACAGGTAGACACTGGAGAAAATGTACCCTATTCTGAGTTTAAAGAAAATAAATTAAGAAGCTGTTCATGATAGCAAAGCTGAAACTAAAACAGAGAAGTAACACACACATAAAATGTTCCATGGGAACTGGGAGCAGGGATACATGGGAGATGAGTAGGGTGGATAGAGAGGACGACAAGGGCATAGCAAAGGATGGGGGACCGGAGGAGGGAAGGATGTGGATGACAGTGAGAGAATGGTGAGGGGGAAGGGAGAGGATGGGTCAGGTATGGGGGAGGGGGGAGCCACAGGTGGAAGGGTGGAGCTACAAATATGGCAGACTCGAGGAATAGGTACCTAGGTAATAGGGCAGAGCGGAGATCAGGAATGAAAAGGGGAATGTACTGGTGCTGGGGATTCCATACTAAAAGGGATCAGATGTGTCAATAAGGGGGAAAGGCATAGTTGCATATGGGTGGAGTCCATACCTGGGTTAACGGCAGGCAGGGTGGGCCAGTCAATTCTTAAGTGCATAAGGAGGGATAGGGAGAAACCGCATCTAGTGGTGCACGTGGGTACAAATGACCTGGCAGGGAGATGGTGGAAATAGTAAGGGAGAGGTTCGAGGAACTGGGAAGACTGTGTGAAGAGTTGGGGGAATCGGTGGCATTCTCCAAGGTGCTCCCAGTGCCGTGTGCGAGTACAGTGAGGAAAGGGAGGATTGGGAAGTTCAACACATGGCTGGGGGAATGGTGTCAATCCATGTGGTATGGCTTGGTAGGTTGCTGGGGCAGAACCTGGGACAATTATGATCTATACACAGGGGACAGGCTACACTTGAACAGGGAGGGGAAGGGGGTATTAAAGCAGAAGATGGGGGTACATAGCATAAAAGGTGGATTTAAACTAGATGGGGGGTGGTGAGTGGACAGCTGGTAGACAGAGATCCCATGGAGGAGTCAAACAGAGCCTACTCCCAAGCTAAAGGAGAAGGAATCAGAGTAGTGGCACGGGGGGGGGGATTAGGAGGGGAAAGCAGGAAGTGGTCAGGAAGGAAACAGGGTGGAGGGTGGTCTCACTGAATGCAAGAAGCCTAGGTAACAAGACAGCTGAGTTGCAGGCCCTCTTGGCAGTACAGAGGGTGGACATTGTGTCCATCATGGAAACGTGGGCCACCCAGTACCAGGACTGGGATATGGTGATCCCAGGGTATAGGATATTCAGGAGGGATAGGAAGAAGGTGAAAGGAGGGGGCATGGTAACCTATGTATGGGAGGAGATAAGGTGTATAAGGGAGGAGGGGGGAGGAAGGCAGGACAGAGGCCCTATGGATGCTGTTTCAATGCCCAAGAGGTAGGATACTGAGGATGGTGGTAGTATACAGACCACCAGCTCAAGGGGATGACCTGGATAAAGAGGTAACTGAACAAATTAAAAGGTCTGTAGGAAGGGGAACACAGTGGTGGTGGGGGACTTCAGTCTTCCTGGGGTGGAGTGGAGCACGCCAGCCACCACGAGTGCAAAGGAGCAGGTCATATTAGAAGCATTTCAGGACAGCTTCCTGGTACAGTTGGTCCATGAGCCAACTAGATTGGAAAACACTCTGGACTTGGTACTATCATATGGGGAGCCTGTAAGGGATCTAGAGGTGGAGGACCCTCTGGCTAGGAGTGACCACCACTCAGTGTGGTTCACGCTTAATATGAGTAGGGAAACAGGGGGTACGGGAACCAGGGTAATTGAATTTAAGGGGGCGGACTTTAAAAGGATGGGGGAAATTTGGGGTAGGCATCTGGTGGGAATTCAACCAAGCATGGATGCTAGTCAAAAATGGAACATAATTAAAAAATGGCTGGCAGAGGCTACTGGGACATGTACAAGGGCATGGAGTAAGAAGGGAAGGGCAAGAAAACCCAGCTGGTTGACTCAAGAGGTCATGGAGGGGGTGAGGAAAAAGAGAAAAGCAATTCGGAGACTCAAGAAATCAGGAGGGGAAGATGACATGGATGAGTATATGAAGAAGTCCAGGGAGGTTACCAGGCTAGTCAGTGTGGCTGAGGCTTCAAGAGAGCTGAGACTGGCACAGGGTATTAAGGATGGAGTAAAGGACTTCTTCAGATACCTAAGTGAGAGAAGGAAGAACAAAGATCAAATTGTGAGGATTAGGAAGGACGGAGGATGGGTGGAGAAGGGGGTGGATCAGGCAGAGGCACTAAATTAATACTTCTGTTCTGTGTTCATGGAGGAGAAAGGGGGCAGATACCACAAGGGAGGGGTGGAGTGGGTTGTGGGGGGGTGACTGATATAGGGATTACAAAGGACAGGGTCCTAGAAGGATTAAGGGCACTAAGGGTGAACAAGGCACTGGGACCAGATGGCATTCACCCTAGGATACTTAAGGAACTAGCCGGGATCATGGCAGGACCACTGGCTGACCTGTTCAATACCTCCCTAGACACAGGATGCATACCACAGGACTGGAGGATGGCCCATGTGGTGCTCATTCACAAAAGTGGCCCTAAGGATGAACCAGGCAACTACAGACCAGTGAGCCTCATGTCAATTGTGGGGTAAGATCATGGAGGTGATCCTAAAAGAAAGGCTGGTGACTTTTTTGGAGGAAAATGGACTCCAGGATGGTCAACAGCATGGATTAGTCTTGAGCAGATCCTGCCAGACAATCCTAACTGAGTACTACGACTGGGTGACCAGGGAACTGGACAAGGGCGATGTGGTGGATGTCCTGTATTAAGACTTCAGCAAGGCCTTTGATTCGATGCTGCATGGGAGGCTGGGGGGGGAGTTAAAGGATATAGGGGTGGGAACAAGGATGGTCAAATGGATCAACAATTGGCTAAATGGAAGGCAGCAAAGGGTGGTAGTGGGGGGGCTCTCATCCCCAAGGATGGTGACTAGCGGGGTACCACAGGGACTGGCACTGGTGCTCTTTGGGATATTCACAGCTGATACTGTATCTTACTTGGGATCTGGAGTTAGAATCAGTCTGTTTGCAGATGATATGAAGCTGTGGTAGATGACATCAAGGGTTGGAGGGGGCTGCAGGAAAACCTGAACAAACTACAGGAGTGGTCAGAAACATAGCAGATGGGGTTCAATGCCAAGTGCAAGGTACTGCACTTCGGGGCTAGGAACCAGGGGAGGAGCTATCAGCTGGGAGGGGTACAGTTGGAAAGCACCGAGGAGGAAAGGGAGCTAGGGGTGCTTATAACAGGGAGTATGAACAACTCAACTCAGTGCAGGAAGGCGGCAGCAAAAGCCAGCAAGATGCTGGGGTGTATAGCGAGGGGAATCCCCTCCAGAAATATGGAGGTGATCCCTCCCCTGTACAGGTCACCTTGAATACTGTGTGCAGTACTGGTGCCCACTCCTGAAGAAAGATGTCATATTGTTGGAGGGGGTGCAGCATAGGGTGACAAAGATGATCCAGGTATTGGAGGGAAAGTCTTATGAGGACAGGCTGGGCGAGCTGAACATCTACTCCCTGGAGGAGAGGAGAGATGGGGGATATGATTTAAACCTTTAAATACTTAATTGGGATAAATAAAACTAATATAGAAGGGATTTTCCAGATTAGAAGAGGGAGGGATATGAGATGGCACCAACTGAGATTGGAAGGGGGAAAATTCAGGAGGGAAATCAGGAGACATTTTTTCACAGAATGAGTGGTAGACAAGTGCACTACTCTGCCCGAGGAGGTGGTATCCTGTAGAATGGTGGGTGGTTTTAAGAGGGATGGGACAGAGTGGGGGGGTAATGAAGAAGAGAAGTGGGAGGAGGGGCAACTGCAAGTTGAAGGGCTAGCTGCACAATTGGGCAGACTCGATAGACTGTGGGGCCTGTTTATGCTGACGTTTTCATATGTTCATATGATGTCCATGAAATATTCACAAAAGATGCCTTTGACTGTGGGGTAACAGACCTCTATGCTACTAAGATACCAACTGACCCAACCAAAGGCCTGGTGTATGTACGTCAGTCCAGAATACCACTGGCATCTTATGAATCCATTTAAGAGATGCTAGATACTGTAAAGGGGTGTGGAATTATAAGGGAAGTCAATTCTGTTTATAATTCACCCATTTGGCCTGCAATAAAACCAGCAGGAAAAATGGAGGCTCACAATTGACTATTGATAACTAAATAAACAAGTACCATTATCTGACTGTCTCATGACTTACCTAGATAAATGTTTAACACAAATTAAGGGTGCAAAGTATTTTACAACCAAAGATGTAACAAATGAATTCTAAATCCTTAGGGTGGGTCAAAATGACCAACATAAGTTGTCTTTCACATTTGGCAAGAGATTTTACACATAGAACAAGAGTCCATTTGAATACCTGGATTCTCCAGCAGATTTCAACATCTTTCTGCACAAGGCCATGCCTGATGCTGAAAACTGGGTAATTCTTCTATATGTGGATGATATACTCATTAAGACACATTTAAGGAACACCTGGATGAAGGCAAGTATGTTTTGAACCATCTGAAAAATGCTGGTGCCAAACTGTCTCTAACCAAAGGCCAATGGTTCATGGATAAGGCAAATTACTTAGGGTATGATGTTGCACCTGGTGGGTTATGCACTCAGTACAATCACATACAAGCAATTGAGTTGGTCCACCCAAAAATATAAGGGAGTTAACGTAATTCCCTAGAGATTTGTAACTACTTCCACCAGTTTATCCAGAACTATGCTGAGATTGCACACCCACTCACTAGGTTACTGAGCAAAGCAGAACCATGGGTATTAGGGGAAGAGCAATAAAAAAACTATGCAGGCACTCAAAGACAGCTGAGTAAAGCACCATGCCTAGCTTACCCTCAAAAGGATAAGGAGTTCTGCCTTGAAACAGGGTACATCATTCAGATAACCATGTCATAGCCTATGCTAGTAAAACACTGAGTGATGTTGAAAAGAAAGTCTCAGATTACGAGAAAGCACTCTTCCCTGCTATTTAGGCAGTACAGCATTTTTGGAACTATTTCTACTATATGATGAAAAGATTTTTTGTTGAAACTTGTCACCAAACTATTGCATTTCTGGGGAGCCAGAATCTCAAAGCTGGTGAAGTGTCAAGTAGCAGAATTGTGGTTTGGACTCTGGAACTCCAAGACCTTCCCTTAGGAATAAGATATTAAAAGAAAAAGAAAATGATGCAGCGCAAGGAATAGCCAACTTACATTTATGTACTGTTGAGGAACATTTAGTGCAAGAACCTGAACAGTCCCCAGACCTGGAAGCTGCACTGAAAGTCCATAGTCATCATAACTATGATGAAAGCACTTAGCACATAGAAAACACATAGCACATAGAAAACTTGCCCAGTGTGTACATAGATGGTTGTACCTTCCACATGGATTCCAGAGTTCCCAGCCTCTGAAGGTATTGCTACAGTATGTAGCCTGCAGTTTTTGTATGGCATCACTATTGGACTCAGGCTGTTAGCAGGAACAATTACTCAGTGTAGCAATGATGTTTCTTCTAATGGGTTCAGTAGTGAGCCAGTACAATTCCATTTGTAAACCCCCCAAAGTATGCTTACCTGTGGAGCCCCGTAGTTCCGGTGTCCTCCGTGGTGCTGGTCAGTCCTGGTGGCTCTGGTGGGAGTTGCACCTTGCGACCCCCCCAGTGTGGCTTGCCACTGTGGCCATGTGTTCCTGCTGTCTCAGCCTTTTCAGGTTCTGGCCAAGCTGTGGGATCATTGTCTGTGCCTACGGGCTTGTTGGGTGGTCTCAGCTCCTGTTAGGGGCAGGCTGGGCTCATGACTGCTCTGTTAAATTAAATAAATAAATAATTGTAAATAAGATGGTAGATCCACATGCATTGCACATGTGTGGTTGTCAGTGGGGTGAAATTTAAAGGAGCAACTGCTCCTTTTCGGCATGTAGTTTTGGTGCTGGCTGGCACCTCGGGACGTACATTGTAAATAGTTGAACTGGGACTACAGGTCTGGCAGGGCACTCGGAGGAACAGTGTGTCATGGTGCCAGTGGGAATTGTTCAGTGATTGGACTTTTAGTTTAGGCACCAAGAGAACAAGAGGGTATAAAGGGAAGTGCACGAGAGTGAGAGGGAGATCCATGAGGGAGTGCGAGGAGGAGGAGGTTGTAGTGGGGTGTTCGCCCACTCAGCAATGTGGCAATGTTTATTTTTTGTTTTTTAAAAAAGAGTTCATGCTGCAGTGAGGGGAAAAAAGAAGGTGGCTGCTGCTATTTTCGGGAAGCCCCATTCTTTGGAGCTAAACTGCAGAGAGTTGCTGGAGAGTGACAAAAGGAAGTGCTGCCTGCCTAATACAGAGACATGAGGTGAAGGGTCCTGGATGGGGTCCTAGGGAATGGGTAGCCCTGGGTCCAGGCATGCTGCTGATGCCTAAATTGCTAGCTCTGGGCTTTGTGCCCAACAAGTGAGAAGCATGTAATGAGGGTGGCTTTGTGTTGGGCAGTCATCATGGTTAAGCCCCAAAATTCCTAACAAAAGTGTCTCAATCCCTGGTTTCACCCTCATTCATCAGGACCGAGACAGGAGGTGGGGTGGGGTAGCCATGTACCTGAAGGCCTCCATTCAGTTCTCTACTGTCTTGGCTTCCTCAACCCTTTCCGTGTACAAACAGCAAGTTGTGAAGATCTCTCTCCCCCTCCCTCCCTCCTCTCATTATAACAGGTGTTTACTGCTGTCCTGGGCTACCTCCCTCCACCGTCGCTGACCTAATGACATCCTCACATCCCATGCAACCACTGGTGCACTATTGATCCTAGGTGATATAAACGTGAACTGGCTCGCCACCCCACACTTACCCTCCTGCTCTGAAATCACAGCCCTAAATCCAACACAACTCATCACCAAACCCACACGCCTAAACCATAAAACCCTCAACCATTCCCTTATTGAATGGGTACTGGCATCTCACCCTCACTGGATCATTAATGCAGTCATCCTGCCAGATGCTCTAAGTGACCACCATATCACCTACTGCATACAGAAAATGTGGCACCTCGAGCACCACCCAAATTCTTTCAACTTTGTTCATTTATGTATTTATACTTTATCACTCCTCCACACAGCCGATGGGTAGCTCTGGCCCTCACTCAGAGGGACTTGTTCTCCAACCCAAACATGTCAGTTCATCATGGACCCTGTTGATTCCCAGCCTTTTCTGCTTTTCTTCCCTTGGCACCTGAACCGTGCAAGGGGCGAGGCAACTGCCCCTGCCCTTGCAGAAGCAGCCATACACCCAGAACGTGTGCCCTGCCCTCTTCTCGGTGATGCGCCTGTGCCGACACCCAGCCACTGCTGGGTGTAAGCCTACAGCACACTGCACTGTCCCCCCCCCTGAGGAATGAGAGCTGTCTATGGACACTCAATCCTTCCTTCCCCTGCCGACCTCCGGGCGACCCGAGTCCGTTCCTGAACCTGGGTCACCAGTGTGGCGTCCAGTGTCTCAACCCTCAGTACCACCAGGCCGGCCCCATCCCCGTTCATTTAAATCACCTAACCTCTCCCCCCCATTTGATGAACTATCCAACTCAAACTGGGCTCCCATCATTACTGCCACCTCTATAGACTTTGCTCTCGACTATTTCAAAACAACCTTCCTTAACATTTGGAATTGACATGCCCCAATTAGGCACACCAGGATCCGTGGGTCCCACCTACCATGGATCACCTTAGATCTCCTGGATTGTCAGAGGAACAGGGACCAAGCGTGGACTGAGCACAAACGATTACCCTCCAGTGCAACCCATCATAGATACTGTCACCTCCGTAACCTCTGCACTAGGCTAAGCAAGGCGGAGTACTTCTCAAGCACCTTCCACACTAACATAAATCACCCTTCTGAATTCTGGAAGGTAGTCAAGGCACTATTCTCCACACTAAACAGCCCCCCTGCCTCGGTTCTTAAGGTAGGAGACTAGATCTTGTTGGATCATCCCTCAGTAGCCACTGAGTTTAATACATTTTTTACCTCCTGTGCTACCACCCTTCTCTCCATTGTAACTACTACTTCCCCCTTCCCCCTCACTACATCTCCTGACCCACCCTTCTGCTTCTCCACAGTATCCCCCTCTATGACGCTCAAGGCACTCCTCACCCTGAACCCATCCAACGGCAAAAGCCCAGATGGCCTTGATACTAAATTACTGTATCTATCTGCCCCTGTCATCTCATACCCTATCACTGCACTGCTAAATCTCTCCTTTAAACTAGGATCTGTCCCAGTGGTATGGAAACATGCCACTGTCATCCCTCTACATAAAGGTGGTGACCCATCTGCTACCGGCAACTATTGCCCCATCTCCTTCCTTCTCACCCTTGCCAAACTTCAAGAACATATTGTACTCGCCCAACTCACTCCTCATCTCGACTCTTCCTCCTTCTTCATCACCTTCCAGTCTGGTTTCCATAAGAACCACTCCACTTCTACCTCCCCCCTCCGGCTCGCTGATGCCATCCTCATGGGTACGAACCAAGGGCTCATCACCTCCACTATCTTTGTCAACCTTGCCAAGGCTTTCAACACTGTCTCCCACTCCCTCCTACTGGACAAACTGTCATCCACTGGGATGTCCTCTACTGCCACCAACTGGTTCAAATCCTACCTAGTGGGCAGATCCCAATCAATGAGAACTGGGGAATCTCTTTCCTCCCCACTTCCCATCCACACTGGGGTCCCACAAGGTTCAGTCCTTGGAATGATTCTCTTCTCCAATTTTCTCAATGACCTCTCCTCGGTCTGTAAATCTACATCCCTCCACATGTATGCAGATGACACCATCCTGTATGTATCCGGTTCGTCCTCCCCCATGGTGGAGTCCACCCTACAGCAAGACTTTGACAAAGTCCTGCAGTAATTACAATCCAACCAACTGTTTCTAAATGCCAAAAAGACAGTCTTCATGGCCTTTGGCACAAGGCAGAGACTCTCGAAGCTCCCCCCCTCCACACGCAGAATCGGTCTATGTTGGAAGACACTGCCTCCTTCAGGTACCTAGGGGTCTGGCTAGACCCACACCTCAACTTTTCCAGTCATGTTGATGCTATTCACAAAAAACTACTACCTAAAATAGTTGCTCTCTACTGGAATTGTGAATGCATCCCACTGCCAGCACATAGAGAAATTCATACTTCCAACATTTGTCTACAGTGATGTAGTCTACAGTGCCACCACAAAAAAGGCCCTAACCAGACTGGACACACTCTTCCACTCCTTCTGTCACTTTGCCCTCAACTGCCGACCCCGTACTCACCACTGCTCTCTGTACCAATCCCTTGCGTCCCCTCCCTCACAGATCATCGCACGTTTCACTGCACCACCTTCACAGTCAAGTTCTGGTTCAGTGTACTACCCTCCTACCTATCGGATTCAGTCTACCCACCCCACTCACTCCCTCAGGAGTCTTGATGCTTGCTTTCTTACCATCCCACACAGATCTTCATAAGCTAGAACTAGAAGGGGACAGGATCAGATGTGTTTCAGTACAGTAGCTGCTTCTTCTTGTTTTTACAGGGTTTCTTCTGGATTTTACTTGGTAGAAGGTTATTTCTTTTCTTTCTTACTACTTCTAAGGGGCTAGCAGGGTATTGTTTTTGGGGCTGTTGGAAGTTTGAAAACTGGTTTGGTGGCTGTAAGTGGGCTCATTTGTTGGATGTTTCACTGTGTAACAGGCTCGCTGGTGGAGCCTATTTCTTCCGATTTAAAACCTGTTTGGTGGGATTTGCTAGGGTGTTTCTTTGGTTGCAAGAGCCTGGAGGGGCAGACACAGAGGCTGATACACTCTCTGCGAGAGTTGGGTGTAGGCCCTAATCCCACCACCCCACCCCTCCTTCCCAGAGCTCTGCTTATTTATAGGGAACACCTGCCCTGCAATTGGAGAAAAGGCTTCAGGTGCAGCTCATGTAGTTCTAGCCACTGGGGTTGGATTTAAAAGGCTGGGAAAGGGAGCTTAGGGAGTTGTTCACTTCCCTTATAAGTTTACTGTGTTTTACTGCACCTAGTAACAGGGTTACCGGTTTACTGTGGGACTGTATCTAGGATTAGTGGGTGACCTGCATGACCTGATTAGTCAGTAGGGGTGTATCTTGGACTAGTGGGGAATGGTGGATCACCCAAGGAAACCTACTTGGAGGGGGATGGGACCACACGTCATTAGGGCCGGCATCTTTGGGAGGGTGGTGGGGTGCACAGGGTGTGGGGCAGCCATGATACTGGACTGGGCTTGGAAGTTCGGTGGTTGCCCAGTGTGCTACCAGCTGGCACAGCTTAGGGAGGAGGTTGTGGGGATTAGGAGACAGCTGGGGGAAGGGGTGAGGTATGGTTGGGGAAGAGGACAGGGGATCTCCCACGGAGTTGCACTAAGCACTAGGGGTGGGGGCATAGGGAAAGGAGTGCAGGAGAATACTCTGGGGTCACATAGGGACCCTGGCAGAGGGGGCCCAAAAGGAGGACACTACCAAGGCAGGTAACTGGGGACCCTCACAAAGGGGGGCCAGAGGGACAACATTCTCAGGGAAGTAGGCAGATGGCTGGGGCTGGACAGAAGGAAGCAAGGTGGGGAGGTGGATCGGACCTTATGCTCAGTAACCGCTTCGATTCTCTTCTTCTGCTTGAGGATGAGGGGGGTGATGTAGCCATGACAGGGGTGGTTAGAGATGGAAGGGAGTGGGGGCAGGGGCCGGGGCGGATAGCAAGAGGAACAGGGAGGAACCTGGAATGCAGGAAAATGGGGGGAGCAGTAGATCAGAGCAGGAGGGGCAGGGGGAAGAGGGAGGAAAGAGCAAGGAGAAGGACCAGTTGGGAGGAAAGGGCAAGGAGAAGGACCAGAAGTACAAGGATGATACAGTAAAGGGAGCTGAGGGTTTAGGCCAGGGGAGCACGACAAACAAGGAGGGACTGAATGGAGACAGGAAGGATGGGAGGATGAGCCAAGCTAGTTTAGAGGATGGGGAAGAAGGACCAGTCGCGAGCTGTGAGGAAGGAGTTAGCGAGGCACAGAAGGATACTCAGGAGGAGGAGAGGCATAGGATCAGAGAGGAGGGAGTGGCCAGGGTAAATGAGGGGGCGGCACGTGGCACCCAGATAGGGGGAGGAACAAGGAGCCGGCTGGGTGGAGGGGCCAGTAGAAAGGATGAGGGACATGGAAGGGGGGAGATGGAGGAAAAGGAGCCATCAGAGTGCTCCTGTTGGGGGATTCTATGATCAGGGGTATCAAATGGGATAGGGAGGGGGAAGCCTGGCCAGTTAGAACAAAATGCTTCCCTGGACTAATGGTGCACAGGGCCAAGCACGAGGTATATTAGCTGGAAAAGGATTGTGAGGGTTCCCCGGACATACTGGTCCACCTGGGTACAAATGACATTGAGGGAAATAGCGAGCTAGAGATGCAGGTAAGGTTCAGGGAGCTTGCCAGAGTCTGTCATGACATAGGGTGCACAATTTCCTTCTCAGAAATCCTGCCGGTGCCAAGGGCTAGTGGGGAACACAAAAGGAGGATTAGGGAGATAAACCAGTGGCTCAGGGAGTGGTGTGAGGCCAGAGGGTATGGGTTGATGGGGGTGGGGAGACCTGGGAGGATAAGAGCTGTATGCTAGAGATAGATTCCATCTCAATTTGGAGGAGGAATCCTTAAGTTGAAAATAGAGGGTTCATTGGTGAAAGTGGGGTTTAAACTTGTGAAGGGGGAGGATGGGAGAAAAGGCTGTCGAGGGGTCCGATAAGGAGGGACTCTATCTCCACCCCCCTTGGGAGCTGGAGGAATGCAGGAAAAGGCCGACTGGTAAAGTGCAGACCAGGGGAAAATGGAATCCCCATGGGAACACGAGCAGGGGAAATGGAAGTATAGGGAAAGGGTAGAAGGTAGTCCTGCTAAATGCCAGGAGCTTGGGAAATAAAATGCCTGAGCTCCAAGCGATGCTAACTGAGGGAGCGGTGGATGTGGCAGCAGTCACTGAGACCTGGGCCACCATAGAATATGACTGGGACCTGAACCTGGAGGGTTACACTATGTTCAGGAAGGACGGGGGGAGGGAAGGGGAGGAGTTCTAGCAATAATAGTCAAAAACTGCATTGGCATAGGGGGAGTAGAGGAGGTGGAGGGAACCGTGGAGGCAATTTGGGTCACCTTGATAACAAGGGGGGGGCAAGAGAGTAAAAATAGGAGTGGTGTATAGACCCCCTGCACTGGCAGAAGAGCTGGAGGAGAGTCTGGTGGCAGATGTTGGGAGACACTGCAGATTGGGCAGGGGAGGGGTGGTGGTGTTGGGGGACTTAAACATGCCAGTAACAGACTGGGAGACTATGACATCTTCGGTGGCCAGGGAACAGATGTTGTTGGATGTCTTGCAAGATGCATTCCTAACTCAGCAGGTGGGGGAACTGACCAGGGAGGCACAGGTACTGGATGTGGTCCTGGCAGACAGTGACCAGATTGGGGGCCTGGAGGTAAGGGACCCATTGGTGGGGAGTGAACATGCCACGGTTTGGTTCTGCCTGGACCTAGAAGGGGTAGAAGGCTGCACAAAGACGGAGGTAACTGACTTCAGGGGGGCAGATTTTAAGGAAATGGGAAGGATCCTTAAGGAGCATTTGGATGTGATCGGGTCAGACATGGATGCTGACAGTAGGTGGGAAATAATCAGGAGAGGGGTGCAGGATGCTACCAGCACCTGTGCCAGAGTAAGACGAAAATGCAGTAGGGCCCGAAAACCCTGCTGGTGGACCAGGGAGGTCCAGGAGGTGGTGCTGGGAAAGAAGGCAGTCTATAGGCATTTGAAGTGCTCAAGGAGTGAAAGGGATCGAGGGGAGTACGAACTGATGTCTAGACGGGCCACTAGGGTGGTGAGGGTGGATAAGGCAAGGAAGGAGCAGAATCTGGCCAGGGAAATTAGGAGAGGGAACAATGGGTTCTTTAGATACATTGGGGAAAAATGAAGGGTGAAGGGGCAGATTATCAGGATTAAAACAGGGGAGAGATGGGCACAAGTCCCGGGGGAGCAGGCTGAGGTACTAAATGAGTACTTCACCTCAGTTTTCACCAAGGAAAATGGGGTGCTGCATCATACTTGGAGGAAACAGTGATACTGAGGAGGGGGACCCTACCGATCGAGTCGGGTCTGGGGAGAGGAGGAGGCATCACTGGCAGGAGCGGGAAGGCTAAGCAGGGAGAAGAGGTAGCGGAGGTGGAAATCACAGCAGAGAGAGTGAGGGAAGCCCTCAGGTCCCTTAAGATGGAGAAAGCACTGGGGCCGGATAAATTACATCCCAGAGTGCTGAAGGAACTTGCGGATGTCCTGACAAAACCCCTGGCGGAGCTTTTCACCATCTCTCTGAGGACAGAGTGGGTACCCCAGGACTGGAAGGTGGCGCATATAGTGCCTATCCACAAGAGGGGATCAAGAGAGGTGGCAGGAAACTACAGGCCTGTCAGCCTGACATTGGTGGTGGGCAAGGTGATGGAGGGCATTGTCAAGGAGAGGCTACGGGGGACCAGGAAAAGTCAGGGTGCCTGGACGATAGACAGCATGGATTCGTCCCAGGGAAATCGTGTCAGGCAAACCTTGTGGAGTTCTATGACTGGGTGACGAGTGCCTTGGACCTGGGTAGACCAGTGGATGTCCTCTTTCTAGACTTCAGCAAGGCATTTGACTCTGTTCCTCACGAGGGCCTGTTGGATAAGCTGGGAGAAATGGACATGGGGAACCAGATGATCAGGTGGATAGACAATTGCCTCCAGGACCGGAAGTTGGTGGAATAGTCTCATCCCCAAGGAGGGTCATTAGTGGGGTCCCACAGGGATCAGTCCTTGGGCCCCTCCTGTTCAACACCTATGTCTCTGACATAAGGACAGGTATCAGGAGCGAGATGAGTCCCTTTGCAGATGACTCAAAACTGGGGGCAGTGGTGGATGGGGAGGAGGGGAGGGTAGCCCTACAGGGGGACCTGGAGGCTCTGGAAAGATGGTTTAGAAAGTGGAAGCTGAGGTTCAATGCAGGGAAATGCAAGGTACTGCACCTGGGGCCAGAAACCCGGGCCAAGTGTACACCCTGGAGATACTGAAGTCTCGATGGCTGAGAGGACCTGGGGTGGTGGTGGATGTCAAGATGAACAACTCGGAGACTTGTAGGAGGGCAGCAGCAAGGCCAACAGGATGCTGGGATGCATCGTAAGCGGGATGACCTCCAGAAGGAGGGAAGTGATACTCCCTCTGTATAACTGCTTGGTGAGGCCACACTTCAAGTACTGTGTGCAGTTTTGGATGCCACACTTAAAGAAGGACATTAAACTCCTGGAGATGGTCCAGAGGAGGGCAACCAAAATGATTTGGGGCTTGGGGGACAGGACCTATGGAGGGAGGCTCGAAGAGCTAAATATGTACACATTGAAAGAGAGAAGGGACCGGGGGGGCACATGGATAGAGGTCTTCAGGTACATGAAGGGGCAAATGGGGAGGAGCAGTCAGGGTGCTTGAAGGAAGGAGGAGGGCAACTAGAGGCATGGGTGGAAGCTGGAGGGAAGATTCAGGGAGAAAGGAGGAGGAGGTGCTACTTCACTGAGAGGGTGGTGGAGCTATGGAATGCGCTGCCTGGGGGCTGGTGGAGGCAGAGATGGTGGAGGGGTTCAAGAGGGGGTGGGACAGGTACAGGGGAAGGGTTCTGGAAGCAAAATCCAATGCAGCGAGAATATCCGGAACTGGGAAGGGAGAAGCCAGAGAAGGCAAGGGGGGCAGCAAGGTCAGTTCCCAGGGTGGGGGCTGACCAAACAAGCAGACACGAAAGACTGTTAGGCCTATTCTGCTGTCATTTTAGTATGTTAGTGTGTTAGCTAGTCAGTCATCCTTCTCCTACCAATTCCCCAAACTCTAGAACTCGCTCCCCACAACATTCAAAATGTGTCATTGTCCCACGCCCTTGCCTCTCTCATGTTCTCTTTCACTGCCCCTACATGCAACTGTCTCTAATCTTGCCTTGCTCCACCACAATGACTACATGACCTAACGCCTCTTTACCTGAACTACTATCCAAATAAGTCTCATCTAACACTTATCATTTTTCCACTAATTGTTGAATTTATTAGTGTTACATTTATGTCTACAAATCCTTGTTATTGCTGAATCACTGGTTGAACTTATATCTACAAGTCCTTGCTATTGCTGTATCACTGGAGTATTTACTCATATCTATCATCTCTGTACCCAACATTACTGTTTATAATGTTACTGTTTATAATTCCTGTATTCAGTGTTTATAATGTTATTGTTTATAAGTCCTGTACACAATGTAATGCTATACACTTAGTGCTTCTGTACCTACTGTAATCTTTTTGCAACATATGCTATTGTTTTTTCCTATTCCTCTGTACCCTTCCCTACTCCCTTCCCCCAGGACACATCTGGAAATGAGCAATTTTTGCTCAGTATGTCTTCCTGGTGAAACTTTTAATTAATTAATTAATTAATTAATTAAATATCATTACATTCTTATTCCCCAGGGTAGTGGCATTGCCAAAATACACTTTCCCTTCCCCGGTAGACTTACCATCACCAGTTAATCATAGTTTTAACTATTCCTTTCAAAGGATGATATTATCATAAGTTAACCAATGATACAAATGGGAGGAAGTCAGTCAGTGGGTGGGGGCGGATTTAGTCATTGCATCTTGAGATACATCAATGTAACTGACCAGGAGAGCCTAGATACACTGATAATCAGACAATCTATGAAGACTATATTAATAGACAGCTGGATCAATAAAAATCTGAAAGAACAATAGTAATGGAGGAAGGTTTTTATCCATTAGATGCTACCCTTATAATACAAACATTATTAAGGGGGTACTGTATGAGACTAAGTCCAAACATAAGCACAATCATTCAGAAGTCCAGATAGATGCTGAATATTGTCCAAGTGTTAAACCAGGCGCTTTCTTCTAGAGGCTGCAAGAGACAGAATAAAGATAGGTCAATGCAGGGGTCACAGATCCAAATCAAGTATGATATCAAGACTAGAATCTTAGGACACATTTTTCTTATGTATCTTTTAGATATGGGTTGTAATCAATTTCCTCATTCATGCCCTTTGGGTTAAGTGCTCCTAGAGTCAAAATCCAGCGGCTTTCTTTTATTAGTAGTAAATTCAAATGGTCACCTCCCCTAAAAAGGTATGAGACACATTCCAGTGCTGTAAATTTCAGTCCTGCTGGATTTGAACAGTGAGCCACTGCAAAATGGGCCCCAATTGTGTCGGTATAATTTTTATTATCCACTGCCCTAATATGCTCCTGGATCCTTGTTTTTAAGATTCTTGTGGTCATGCCCACATATTGCACGCCACACGTACACCAGACAATATAAATGATGTAGGTGCTTCTACATGTCATAAATTGTCTGATTTTGATAGCTTTGTTATGTTTATGAGGATGGACATAAACATTCCCTACAAAAGCATATTTGCATATATTGCAGTTGCCGCATTTATGGAATCCCTCTGGTCTGTGTGACAACCAGTTTATAGCTGTATATTCATCAGGTTGTGACCTCTCTGGTGAGAAGGTCACCCAAGTTCTTACCTTTCCAGAAAGTGACACAGGTTATGGGCTGACTAGACGGTTGAGTGTTTCATTACTCATTAGTACCGGCTAGAATTTGTGTACTACCCCACATCTCTCCTGCCACTGGGCACAAAAAGTGCAAGGTCTATCTCTGGTTATATTTCTATCTTTCGGGACCAGTAATGTGTCCCTGTCCTGCATTCACACCTTTTCTAAAGCCTGAAGTAGATTTTGCAACCCATAACCCCTTGCTACTAATCTATCAGTCAGTTCTCTAGCTTGTTGCTCAGGTACTTCTTCCTTTGTGCAGTTTCTGCAAATTCGTAAATATTGTGCATAAGAGATAGAGTTTACACGTTTTCTTGGATGGGAGCTATTTTTATGCAGATTGCTGTTTGCAGCTGTTGTTTTTCTAAACCCCTTACTTGAGATAGATAGATCATCATGAGCAGTTAGGGTGACATCGAGGAAATCAATCTCTGTCTCTTTTAGTGTATGGATGAAGTTCAAGTTATAATCATTCGTATTCAGGTATCTCATAAAAGCTGAGAATTCCTCCATGTTACCATCCCATATGCACAATTTTTCATCAATAAATCTAAACCAGCAAGCAATGGGCGCTGTGCATGATCGGGAGGAAAGTACGTGCCAAAGGCGTGTACCCCACCCACGTAGCTCTGCATCCATTGACAGGTGTGCACAGGCCGGCATGCACGAATGGCTGCCACCTGTCCGGGGTCCCACCTCCCGGCATGGAGGACCACGCAGGGTGGCCAGGAGCAGAGTAGAGGACCTGGGTGGGCATCCAATAAGAAGTCCATCCTGGCTCCCAGAGTGGATCTCTTACCTGGGCAGGAGCGTGTCCGGGTGTGTGAATAGCAACCACAGGTGCATGGACCCATGCTGCCATGCCAACAACCCCAGTGGACCAATGGGCCCATAGCTGGCTCCCACGGCAGTGTCCACCACACTGATGGTCCCCCATCAGCTCTGACTATCCCCATCCATACAAGGCAGCCCCCAACCCCCACCCCAGTGCAGTCTTGACCCTGGTGCTGGACAACTCCCCAGCACCATGGCATGCCAGTCCCTTCCTTGCTGTCATCGGTGCTGCCCCTCACCACAATATAGCCCAGGCTAGAAACACGGCCACCCGCCCCACACACTGGCAGCCCCCTCGTATGCACAGACCCCCCTCATGAGGGCACCAGTCCTGGGTAGCACCCCCCCAGGAACACACAGAGGTGCCCATTGCACCTTGTGCCCTGAACCAGTCCCCAGTCACCAGAGGTTCCCCAACCAGCCGCGGCACCAGCAACACCCACCCAATACCCCTTACTGTCCTGCTGGTGCCATGGTCAGCAATAGCCAACAGCACAACCTTCCACTCACCTCCACAGCTACCAGCCATCTGACCTACTCAGGACATGCGTCAGCTGCACACACCCTGCATATGTCAGACAGCCAGAGGCCATGGAGGTGTGTGGATGGATGTGCTGCTGGCTGTCTCTGACTGTGGCACCACCAGGAAGGTATGGGGTATTGGGTGGGGGTTTCCAGTACCGAGGGTGGTTGGGGGACCACTGAGTGACCAGGGGACTGTTAGGGTTCAATAGCAGGTGCCTCTGTGTGTTCCGGGGTGTCTTGTGCTACCTGGGACTGGTTCCCTCATGAGCAGGGTTCTGTGATTATAGGGGGGCTGCCATGTGTTGATGGGGGGATGCCGTGCCTCTCCGGGGATAATGCCAGCCATGTGTAGAGTGGTGGGCTGCATGGGCATGGTGGTGCGGCACTGTGTTGGGGGAAGAGGCATTACTGTGTGGGGGAGTCTGCATCAGGGGTACAGGGTCAGGGCTGGCCTGTGTTGCGTGTGTTTGGGCCCACCAACTGCCGCAGGGGTCACACAGGAATCCAGTGTGCGTGGGCAGTGTATGTACATCGGTTATCCACCCCCATTGCTGTGCCACATTGCTGCAAGAAAAATTGTTTGTCAAATGTGAAAACATTTCTGGTTAAGGCAAATTCAAGTTCTCCCAAAATAAATGATGTAGGGACACTTCCTGTTCCATTAAGACACTTCTGACTGCAGAAACACCCTTTTTGTGTGGTATGCACGTATAGACTTGTGACATCTATTGTGGCCCACTTATAGCCAGGTTTCCATCTGAATCCATGTAGTTTAAACAATAAGTCCGTAGTATCATGAATATGGGATTCCAGATTGAAAACATATGGCTGTAGGAAGTGATCTAAGTAGATGGAAAGGTTTTGCGTTAGTGAACCCACCCACGATACAATGGGTTGTCCCAGGGGATTATTAGGGTCCTTGCGGACCTTCAGGAGAATATAAAAGGTGACCACAATCGGGTACTCTATTTTTAAAAATCCTACCTCTTCCACTGAAATAAATCCCCGTTCCAACCCCTGGTCCACAAAACAAAACAATTCCCTCTGGAAAGTTAGAGCTGGATTGCCTCCTAATTTTTTTATTATGTATACTATTTCCCAGCAGTTCATTTAGTTTTGAAATACAGAACATTTCTGTCATTAATACGATATTACCCCCCTTATCGGAGGGTTTTATTACCAAACCTTTCATGCCTCACAGTTCCATCAAGGTATCCCACTCAGCTGCTGAGAGATTTGTACTGTATCTTAATCTGCATTGATTAATGATAGTATCGATGTGTCAGGGTTGGTCTCTAGCAACCCTGGGAGGCTTCTTTTTGTGCTGTAAGTCTGTTACAACAGCACCTCTAACTAGCTATACTTTTCCTATCCTAATTATTTCACCTTATTCCTTCCAGGCCGGCCACCTGGAGGATGCCCCTTCCCATTTCTCTACTGTATCTATTACCCACTTTATTTTTCTTTTTTCACTTTCATTTTCCGGTCCTCCCAGGGATATAAAGTGTGCCAGTGCTCAGAAGGTACATTCATAATGAGATGCTAGTTAGCATAAGAAAGAAAAACATGCATGTGCTAAAATAACATGTTACTAGCTAGCATGATGTTGTAATTAAGACCTTGAAAATCAAGTATTTGGGGAACACTATTATAATGCTGTGGCTAAGAGATTTGTAATCACAAGGTATCTGACTGGTATCAGTGCAAGACATGCTCAGCTTCAAGTCTTGAAGCTTGGAATAAGCTAAATGATTCCTTGCTTTTCACCAAACATAGTGGTGATCAAAACCTTAACTGCTGTCAAGTGGACTTTTGCTGTTTGTTTTTTCAGTTTATTTTTTTCTTCTTGTTAATAAAACCACACTACCTGTGTGTTTCACCTGAACTTTTGTGTGAATGCTTATCTGTTATTCCCACACCCTCTGACATATGGTAGTAGTGGTGGGATAACTGGGACATCTGGACTGGGCAGGGGGATGTCTCCAGTGGTTGTCAGCCCTTGGTGACCAGATAGGATCATGCAACAACCAAAGGATTTGCCAGAGTCCCAGCACCAGGGGGTGCTGACAAGGACCAGGACAGAGAAGTATGGAGAGCCACTCAATCCAGGCATGGTCCCAGGAGTCAGGCCCATGACCAGGATCAAGATCTATGTTTTGGAAGTCAGTATACATGAGACCAGAGAAGAGATAGCTGATGAACCTCCAGAGGACATTCATGAATGGCTGAAATGGTTATACGTCAAACAGGTGGAGGTCGACAGAGAGAGGGAGCTGGACAGGCAGTGCCAAGATCAGCGATGGGCAGATACCATGCAAGCCCTACATCTCTTGGGGGGCAACTAACCACCCAGGGGACAGCCAGAACCACCTAAAGACATACAACTCACTAAAATGTCTGAAACGGATGACGTGGAGGCGTTCTTAACAACCTTTGAGCGAATTTCCAGGGCCTGTTTATGGCCAAAGGAACAGTGGGTTGTAAGACTGACTCCCTACCTAAGTGATCATGCACTCCATGCCTACAGCCACATGGACACCAGAAATGCAGAAAATTATGATTTGGTAAAACAAGAAATACTGTGAAGGTATGACACCAATATTGAAACATACCGCCAAAGATTTCAATCCCTGAAGATGCAGCCTTCTGATACCCCCAGAGAGACTTATGTACATTTACGGGAATTGTGCAACAAATGGTTGCAACCGGAGCACAAGACTGTGGAACAACTGATGGAAATGATTGTGACTGAGCAATTTACCCAAATTCTGCACCAGGACATTGGTCTGCGAACACTGGCCAGAGACAGCTGAGAAGACCATCACCTTATGTGAGGATTACCAGACATGGAACAGAAATTCAAAGGGACTTAGCCTAACCCCAGCCTGGTAAGACTTGTAACTTTTTTTCCTTCAGCCAACAAGCAGGAAGTGAAACCAGACAAAGGGAGAAAGGTTTATTCCACAGGCTTATTCCACAGAGGTTGTTTGTCGTAATTGCCTAGGGAAGGGACATATAGCAAGGAATTGCCCTAAAAAGAGACAGGACCAGACACATTTGGCACTTGCAAATTGGGGGATAGTATATGACAAATGTCCACATTGGCACTCACCAGGTGATGGGACTTATAGACTCTGGAAGCTGACAAACCCTGGTACAAGCTGATTTATTTGAAAATGTAAAACCAGATGATACAGAAACTGGGGTAACTTGTGTACAAGGAGACATGCACTACTACCCTACAAATGTTGTTGATTTGACTGTACAGGGGAATACCCATCGAATGGCTGTAGGCCTGGTCCCAAGACTGCTGGTTCCTGTGGTGATAGGGCATGATTACCCAGACTTCAAGACTCTCATAAGGGGGTAATACATTGTCCACTGTTACCACCAGGGTGCAGGCCAGAAGAGGACAGGAGATACAGGACCTTTTTCCTTTTGATGATGAGGTCCTGGGAATCCCAGGAAAAACAAGACTATTTAAAAAGGAAAGGAGACAGAGAAAGTTACAATGGACATTGATGTACAATAATAAGGGAGATGGGACATTAAAGTATTTTGTACAGGGTTGTGATATAAGTACAGCACAGAAACATGATGGTTCTCTAACCCCTTTGTTTCAACAGGTGGGGAAGGTAACAGCTACTAATTGCACCAAAATTTGTGATACAGAACAATGTACTGTACAGGGTGTGTATTAACCCAAATACTGGGGAGACTGTAGAGCAGCTAGTGGTTCCTGAACCCTATAAGGAACAACTGCTGTCTATAGCCCATGACATACCGATGGCAGGTCATGCTGGCCAAGACCACATCCTGACCTGGTTGTTACAGTGCTTTTTCTGGCCCACGATTCATGACCAAGTTGTAGACTATTGTAGGGCATGTAATGAATGCCAGAAACCTGCCCAGGTTGGCAAGAATGAAAAGGTGCCCCTACAACCCATTCCCACTGTTACCACGCCTTTTGAAAAGATAGGGATGGACATTGTTGGACCCCTAGATAAAAGTTCAAAGGAGAATTGGTTTATCTTAGTCATTTGTGACTATGCAACTGAGTATCCGGAGACTATCCCCATTTGAACTATAACTGCCCCATGAGTAGCGGAAGAACTTGCCAAGCTCTTTAGTCAAGTAGGGATCCCGAATGAGTTTGTGATGGACCAAGGGCCCAACTTCCAGACACTGTTATTAAAAGAATTATACAAATTACTATTATAGTAGCGGTCCAAACTTGCTCATACCACCCACAGACTGACGGTTTGGTCGAAAGGTTCAATCAGACCTTAAAAAGAATGTTGAAAAAGTTTGTGCAGGAGGAGGGAAATGTGTGGGACAGGTATCTGCCTTTCTTACTCTTTGTATACAGAGAGGTGCCTCAGGCATCCATTGGGTTCTCCCCATTTTCCCTACTGTACTGTATAGGTTAAATCATTAGGGCCCCCTTGATGTAGTAAAGAGTATTGGGAGGAGGGAAAACAGATGGGGGAAACTGGTGTTTCAGAATACATGGAGCAATTGAGGAAATGCTTCATAAGGTATATTGAACTGGCCAATAAAAATAATGCAGTGGCACAGAAAGAGCAAAAATGCCACTATGACCAGGGGATAAAGAATAAAACTTTCCAAAGTGGTGAGAAGGTTCTACTACTGTTACCATCTTGTGAGAATAAACTCCTCATGAAGTGGCAAGGGCCATACGAGGTGGTAAGGCGAATAGGACCTGTCAATTATTAGATAGCAACCATGGACAAAAAGTATAAGACCAAGGTGTATCATATAAATTTACTTAAGAAGTGGTATGAAAAACCAAATCTTACTTTATTGCTACACCCAGAAGTAGAAGAGTCTGAGCTAGAGTTAGAAACATAGAAACATAGAAGTTGACAGCAGATAAGGACTGCAAGGCCCATCCAGTCTGCCCATTTCTTTTTCTACCTTATGAATATGCCATCGACTTTTGCTCTGTCAATGGTCTATCTATTCATACTCATCTGCATTGCTCCTTTATGCCTATCCCATGCCTGTTTGAAGCCCTGCACTGTATTCATATCCACCACTTCCTGAGGTAGTCCGTTTCATGCATCCACCACCCTATATGTGAAAAAGAACTTCCTCACGTTACCCCTTAATCAGCCTCCCTCTAATCTCATGCTGTGTCCTCTTGTCCTGCTATTTTTCTTATATTGAAACATGTTATATTCTTTCACCTTGTTAATGCCTTTAAGGTGTTTGAATGTTTTGATCATATCACCTCTCTCCCTCCTTTTCTCTAGGGTATACATATTGAGCTCCGTTAATCTGTCCTCATATGTTTTCTGATGCAGTCCCTGCACCATTTTGGTTGCCCTTCTCTGGATTGCCTCAATTTGGTTAATGTCTTTGTGAAGGTGTGGCCTCCAGTACTGCATGCAGTACTCCAGATGGGGCCTAACCAGTGTCCTGTAAAGAGGGATTATTACCTCCCTCTTCTGACTTGTGATACCCCTACTAATACACCCCAACATCCCCCTAGCCTTACCTACTGCTTTAGTGATCTGCTCAGATGATTTCAGGTCATCGGTGATGATAATGCCCAAGTCTCTTTGTTCCCTTGTGACTGCCAGCAACTCCCATCCCAGCCTATAGGTGGCTTCAGCATTTCTCTTCCCTATGTGCATGATCTTGCACTTCTTTGCGTTGAACCCCGGTTGCCACTCTTTTGACCATTTTGCCAGTTTATCCAGCTCTCTTCTCATTCTGCCCACCCCATCTGGATCATCTACTCTGTTGCAGATCTTGGTGTCATCTGCAAACAGACAAACCTTACCCTTCAGTCCATCTGCAATGTCACTGATGAAGATATTGAAGAAGACTGGCCTCAGAACTGATCCCTGAGGTACCCCACTTGTGACTTGCATCTCTTTTGACTGTATGCTATTTACCACCACTCTCTGTTTTCTGCCCGTCAACCAGTTTGCCACCCAGTTGACCAACTTCTGACCCACCCCAAGCCTACCCAGCTTATTAATCAATCCTCTATGTGGAACAGTATCGAAAGGTTTGCTGAAGTCAAGGTAGGTGACATCAGCTGCTCCCCCCTTGGTCCACCACTCTGGTTACCCAGTCAAAGTAATATATGAGATTAGTTGGACAGGACCTTTCTGTTGTAAACCCATGCTGTTTTGGATCCTGTGCTCCTATGGATTCCAGGTGTTGCACTATCCTTTCCTTAAGGAGTGCCTCCATAATCTTGCCCACTACTGAGGTAAGACTGACTGGTCTGTAGTTCCCTACCTCCTCCCTCCTACCACTCTTGTGGAGCTGGATCACATGAGCCCTTCTCCAGTCTTCTGGGACCTCTCCTGTGCTCAGAGACTCACTAAACAGTTCTGATAATGGCTCTACTAGTTCCACCCTTAGCTCCTTTAGTACCCCTGGGATGTATACCATCAGATCCCGTTGCCTTGTCCATCCTGAGCTTAGCGAGCTCTTGTAGGACCCTTTCTTTTGTGAAGGGACTAGTGCACACCTCCCTCTCCTCTGTGTCCATGGTGCTGAGCTGTGGGCCCTGCCCTACCTTCTCTTCAGTAAATATTGAGCAGAAGTATCTATTTAGGATAGATGCTTTTACATGGTCCTCCTCCTCACATTCCCCCCCTTATCCCCTTTGATCTTAGCAGTACCCCCTCCGGACTTTCTTCTTTCACTAATGTATCTATAGAAAGTCTTGTCACCTTCTTGTACTGTTTGTGCTAGCGTTTCCTTGGTTTGGGCCTTTGCCTGCCTTACTGCATTCCCTACTTCCCTTATGGAGGTTTGGTATGCCTCCCTAGCTTCATCCTGCTGCACTTCCTTATATTTCCTGAAGGCCAGACTTTTGGCTCTGACCTTTTCTGCTACTGTTTTTGAGAACCAAAGTGGTGTCTTTCTTCTATTGCACTTCCTTTTCTCTCTAACACAGTGGGATGTTGCTTCAAGTATTGCATCCTTAATGCTTGCCCACTTTGCCTGTACCCCCCTCACCTGTATTTCTTTTTGCCAGGGCTAGCTTAACTCTGTTGGCCATGTTATCAAAGTCAGCTCCTCTGAAGTCCCATATTTTTGCCTTGGAATGGGATGATTTAGTTTTAGTGGCCAAATTGAACCATATCATGTGATGGTCACTGGCCCCCAGCTGACCTTCTACCTTGAGATCTGTGATCCTTTCCCTGTTAGTCAGTACTAGATCTAGGATAGCCCTGTCTCTTGTGGATTGTTATACCAGTTGTTTGAGGCCCTCCCCCTGCAGGGAATCCACTGTGTGTCTAGTTCTGGCAGATGTTCCTGCTGGTATTGACCAATCTGTATCTGGCATGTTGAAGTCTCCCATTATCAGAACCTCCCTTTTTGCTGTCATGTTTTGTATAACTTCTTAACAGTAATGTGTCTATGTCCTCCCCCCTAGTCTGGAGGCCTGTACACAACCCCAGTTCGTATGGCTGTCCCATTTCCTGTTTTCAGGGTGACCCACAGTCTTATGGCTCCTTATGTGTATTCTGAATTTCTGTAGCTTTGATATTTTCATTGACATAAAGGGCCACTCCACCCCCCCTTTTTGCACCTTGGTCTCTTCTGAACAGTACATAGCTAGGTACAGAAGTCTCCCAAGTGTGGTTACTGGTAAACCATGTCTCGCTAATGGTTACTATGTCCAGTTTAGCCTTTGTCATTATTGCTTGCAGATCTGGGATCTTGTTTCCCAGACTGAGAGCATTTGTGCACATGATTTTCCGTTGTCCAGATTTCGGTGTGTTAGTTGTTGGGCGAGGTCTGGTGTTTCCCCCCTGTGCATCATATGGGGAGCAGGACCTTTTTCCTTACCTGGTGATGCAAATGAACTACAAACATGCTGAACTCCTGTTTGACCACTAGCTGAGGGGGGAGAGGTGTTCTTCCCATTCAACGTATGTGGTGCTGCACCTCTCTCCCCATTTGCTAGTTTAAATATTCTGCAAAGACGTCAAACTTCTGCCCCAATGCACTGACTCACTCCTTAATCAGATGCAGGCCATCAAATTTAAAATAACTTTCACCCCCCAAACTGTTGCCAGTTCCCTACAAATTTGTGTCCTTTTTCCTGGCACCAGCCCTTGAGCCACATGTTTAGCTCTCCTATCTCCCCTTCTCTGACCTTCTGTCCATCTGCCCCCTTCTCCCAGACTGGCAGGATCTCAGAGAAGGAGATGCCGGATGAAATGGATGATAGTTTGTCACCCAGCCTGGTCAGGTGTTCCTTGGCCTCCACAACTGACTGGCTGGCGAGATCGTTAGTCCCTATGTGTACCAGGACGTCAATGTTTTCTCCTGCTTCCTGAACAATTTTAACAATGCAGTCAGTGTCTCTCCACACTGGTGTACCTGGGAGACATCTGACCATTACTCCTGGCTGAAGATAGGTATCAACTCCCCGAATCATAGAGTCTCCAATGATCAGAAGTTTTTTTGATTTCCTTTTTGCTTTTTTGTTTTGGTTCCTGTTTTGGGTGAGTTTTGTTGTGCTAGCTTCTGTGCTGCAGTGTCCTGCTCTGCAGTGTCCTCTGTCCCTTTGTTTGATTTTGGAGACAGAGGCAGGTACCTGTTTGTAGTTTTTATTTGGTTTGTGTAGGTGATATGTTGGAGAGCACCGAGTGATGGGGCACCCGATTTGCCCCTTCTAACCACCTGCCAACCTCCCAGACCAACTACCCTCTGCAATCGAGGTGCTTCTGTTAGATGTTGGGGAAATGGCAGGCAGTTCTTATAATATATTTTCTCTTGAATATGCAATTTGAGGTGCGCCATCTATTCCCATGCTGCCTGGAGCTGAGCCCTTAGATCTCCAGTGGCCCAGCATGTACGACAGTGTCCTAAATCCTGTAAAACTGCCCTTCTGAAAAGTGTTCCGCAGTACTGTACCTGCAGTTAATGATATCCATTCCAGATAAGTTTCTGGTTTTATAACCTGGTCAGAGTAATTAGAAGGAAGAAAATGAAAGCAGAGATTTGATTTTGTGTTTTGTTTGTTTGTTTTTGTATAACTTGTTATAACAAGTTAAATTACTAGTGCCCCTGTAAATGAGGTTACTGTGTGGATATCCCTCTGATCTTCCCCTTCCTACTTTGCTACAGGAAATGTCACGACTGTGCTACTGTATAAAAGGAGTGTAGTGATGGGTGGGTGGCTGGGCCCTTCCCCTGCTGAAAAAGAAGAACACGGATGAAAGAAACAAGGAGGTAAGAGCAGAAACAATCAGCCAGCAACAAATGCAGTAGCCCTGAAAGCTTATCCTAATGACAGATAAAACTGTAAAACCTGTAAAGCACCACCTGTAATAATTTCACAGAAGATATACCCTGTAAGAAACACTTTGCCACACAGAAAAATAAAGCAGTAACAGAAGATATACCTTGCAAAAGACAATTTGAATTAGAAGATTACAGCAGTAATCTGTAAGCACACACCTGTAGGCACACCCTGTAATAATGCAGCAGAAGGTATACCCAGCAACAACAATTTGAATCAGAGAAAAATAAAGCAATAAAAATGTTAGCAACAAACAGTAACAATCCCTGTGAGTACAAGATAAAAATAACAACACACAGTAAATCTGCCTAGCCAAAAGAAGCATTAATAATTTTCCTTGCTCTGGTAAGGTTCTTTGCTCTGTCCTTTCAAGTAACCTAGAAGAAAACAGCTCAGGTGAAGCTAGGTGCCTTGGCCAGCAAACCTAGTCTTGACCTAGTACCATAAACTTGAAAGACATGGGGAATTGTCAGAACTGTCTACACACCCTAACTCAACCCCAGCCCAACAAGATGAACTGCAAAGGATATTAAATAGGTTCCAGGATTCCTTTACAAACATTCCAGGGAGAGCTAAGGGGATTGGGCACCAGATCTTTGTTACCCAAGAGCGCCCAATTCACCAAAAACCCTATAGATTACCCAAAAAAGTCAAGGCAGAGGTAATAGAGGAGGTAAGGAAGATGGAACGGTTAGGCATAATAGGACCATTGAGAAGTGCCTGGGCCTCCCCTATGGTGGTGGTAAACAAGAAAGAGGGAGGTATTCATCTGTGCCTTGACTTCAGAAAAGTTAATGCCATTTCTTCTTTTGATGGTTATCCTATGCCCAGGATAGATAACTTCATCATTGATAGATTGGGTCACGCCAGATATGTCACCACACTCGACCTTACAAAGGGATACTGGCAGATCCCTATGGAAAAGTCCTCAGAAGAGAAAACAGCCTTTATTGCACCCATTGGCTTGTTCCAGTTTATAACCATGCCCTTTGGTCTGCATGGGGCTCCTGCAACATTCCAAAGGTTTATGGCCCAGATACTTAGCGCCCACAATCAACAATGTTCAGCATACCTGGACGATGGGGTGTTTTTTTAGCACTGACTGTGAGTCTCACTTAAAGCATTTTACAGCAGTCCTTAATGCCATCTCAGTTTCTGGTCTCAAGGTGAATCCCACTAAGTTTGCCACTGCATTGAAGGAAACCAGGCATCTGGGTTTTTTATAGGGTAAGGGCCAGGTCAAACCAGAGGTTGGAAAGGTTGAAGCAGTGGCTAATTGTCCCATTCCCCAAACTAAGAAGCATGTGTGGTCCTTTTTAGGTCTGGCTGGGTTTTACCACATGTTCATACCTAATTTTTCTGAGCTGGCCAGTCCTATAACTGACATCACAAAGAAAAGGAACTCTAATATGGTCAAATGGTCACCAGAGTGTGATGAAGCCTTCAGGGTTATTAAGGCTGCTGTGTGCTCTTCACCTGTTCTGAGGAGTCCTGAGTTTGCTCACACTTTTGAAGTACAGACAGATGCCTCAGAACGTGGGATGGGGCAGTACTGTCACAGACCACTGATAGGGAGGAACACCCTATAAGTTTTATTAGTCATAAACTCCACGAGAGGGAAAGAAAATACTCAGCTGTGGAGAAGGAAGGTTTGGCTGTGAAATGGGCCATTGAATCCCTAACATATTATCTGTGAGAATTAATTCAAATTGTTTATGGACCACAATCCTCTCTGTTGGATACAACAGATGAAGGATAAAACTCCCCATATCAGGGATTCACATGATGCACGCGGCCTGGTAGCAGCAAAAACTTGGAGCTCCCGCGATACTCCTGCCATCCTCGGCTATTTAACAAAAAAACCTTCCTTCCTTCCTTCCTCTAGCTCAAAATACTGGGAGATGGTGAGCCTGCTGACAGCACCTACTTTTCTGATCATTTGGCATTGCTATTGGAGCTTTCTACCCTCCGCGATGGAAGCTGAAATGTGTCAGACCATGTTGAAACACATGCTGCCACCCTCACTGGAGAAACTCCCCCAAAATTCAAGGTCCCAAAGTGGGCAAATGAGCAAGAGCACTGCAGCAACTCCTCACTCAATCTCTCTTACAGAGGATTGTTTTCTGCAAGAGTTACTCCCTTTTAGGGAAACCCTGCAAGAGATTTCCTCGGAAATGAAATATTTATGATCAGATATGTCTGACATCACCAAAAGAATGGGGGATGCAGAAGCTCGTTCGGCCTCCATGGAGAAATGGAAGGAGAGATTAGACCCTGAGGTAGTGTTTCTCAGACAGCAACTCCACAAACTACAGTTAAAAACAGAGGACCTAGAAGGGAGAAGCTGTAGGAACAACATTCTAATTATGGGTATACCAGATCCGGAAGAAGGCTCTAACATGGTAGTTTTCACACAAAAACATCTCCTGAAAATTGTGGGCCCTTCTCCGCTCAGCACTAGCTACCACATCGAGAGAGCCCACAGGTCTCTCAGAGTAAGCCGCAACCAGGGGCACCGCCTCAACCCATCATTTTCAAATTCCTGAGCTATATTGAGAAACAACATGTTATTTCCAAAGTTCGGGAACTGCAATCGATTACCTGGGAAGGATCCAAGTTAAGAATAACCCAAGATTTACTATTTGAAATCAGGCAAAAACGTACCGCCTTTCATCCTACAGTAAGCAAGCTTATTGCAGCTGGCATCCCTTTCAAGATGCTTTATCCGGCAAAACTACAGGTCTCCTTATCAGGCAACTGGATTTCCATTGACTCACCAACTCAAGCAACCTCTGAACTCTCAACCAAGCTCCCGGAGTTGTTTAAAAATGGGTGACATTATTCATATCAATCAAATGATCGCTAATAATGGAGGAATTCCTCCCTATCTTTAAAGTTTTACTCATTTATTTGTTAAGCTCTCCAAAGCATTAAGCTTCAGGCTGACTAGATATAATTGGTACCTGGGGTGCCTGGGGTGGTTTTTCCGGTGGAGATCTGGGTAGGCCATGATTCTCTTGCCTGGTAATGTGCAGTCTTGGCCACTGGGGGTGTTCGGGAACTTCAGAGTGCCTTTTTCTGATAGGAACCTTTAACATGCTTACAGTTCCCTGAGACTGCATTACAGATGGGCCAGACCTCGGTCCAACACTTCATTTGTCCCCCAGACATCCTCACGGCCTACTATACAACATGGTGATCACCTTGGACTATGGAACATCCGAACTACCTACGGGTACCTTGAATGCAGATAACGATCTTAACTGTATGGTTTTTGGAATAGAAACCGTGGACTTATATGCTATTGTAACAATGTAGCTAAATGAAGAGAGGGGTGAGCAGGAGGGAGGAAAGTTATTTTCCTTACTAAATCAAGGATTGCATAAATGGTCTTTAAACATATTTATGCCTAAGGGGTGAAGACTGGGTCATATTACCTTGAATACACCTGATATCTCTAGCTTGGACCAGCTTCTCTGTTTCAGTTGGGGATGGCGGGGGTGGCTCTGGTTCATGCAGGCTCGGGGAAGCTGCTTGACATTCCAGCTAATGGGGGGTACAGTTCCTCAATGTGTCTCCAGACCCTGGTGTCATGGGCTACTATTCTGGGACTAATTCATGGAGATGACCCAGTGCTAAACCTTGGAAACCTACAAGCTGGTTTCCTCGTTATGGGCAAAAATTATTATGGGGATCATTCAGGAGCTGACAGGGGTGGGATCTATACACCTTTTCGGGATTACAAGCCTCAGGTAAGGTCCCTTGTAAATAGTTGCTGGGGAAAGGGGAGGGTGGGGGAAGGGTGGGAGGCAGATCTCAGTTTCCTTCTAAGTTTCAATATAAGTCTTAAAGAAGACACACAGGGGATATTGACTTCGAACAAGTTGGGGAAGGTAGGGATTTATAGTAGGTGGATTGTTTCACTCATATTTCAGGATCCATGGATACTCTGGGGAACTGAATCAGGAGGGAGGAGGGATGGAGTGTGCTTCAAGGTTTGCATATTATGCTTAAACAGTACTTTTGTTGTATACGTACCAAGTACTATATATGGCGAATGCAATGATTAAAATTGCAACATGGAATACCAGGGGAGTTAGAGATCCAGTTAAATAGCTTCAGGTTCTAAAACACTGTGCCCTACTAAATGCGGGTATTATTTTACTACAAGAAACGCATCTTTTGGAAGATGAAGCCAAATGGTTGCGCAGGCAAGGGGTATCACAAGTCTTCACAGCAGGAGACTCTACCGCAAGCAGGAGGGTAGCTGTTTTAATTAAGCATATCATTTCTTTTCATGCAGACTCTACTGTTACAGATCCAAATGGTAGATTTATACTGGTTAGGGGCAACCTAATGGGGAAGGAGGTCATTCTAGGTTCAATATACGGTCCTGTAGGGGGGATCCTGCCTTTCTCATAGCACTAGCTAACAAATTGGATCCCAACTTATCGACTCCCCTGATCTTAGGGGGTGATTGGAACATTCCCCATACTCAAGATTTAGATAAATCTCATTCAGGTCCGAAACCTCCATCTCCATCTCAAAGGGCGCTGGGAGACTTTATGGACTTCCTGGGGATTTGTTATCCATGGTGTATCCTTAACCCCTCCAGCAAGCTCTTCTCATACTTCTCAACAATACACCAAACCTGGTCCAGATTGGACTATAGCCTAATCAGTCTCCCTCTTCTCACAGGCCTGGGTCAAGTGGGTTTAGAACCTATAGTTCTCTCAGATCATTCGGTAGCATGGGTGCTCCTAACTTAGGACCCATTAATACAGAGACACAACATGGAAGCTAAATACCCAATTATTAAAGGAGAAGCCCATAACTTCCAAAATTCACTCCCTTATCAAATCCTTCATAGAAGAAAACAAGGGCTCATTTCAAAAGGAAGACATGTTTTGGGGGGCTTTAAAATGCACCCTCAGAGAAGAATTAATAAAGATAACCTCATACTGGAAGAAGAGTAGAGAGAAAGAAGCCACTTCTCTTCTGGCTCAAATCAGGGCAGCCAAACTCTCCCTTTCTTCAACCTCCTCCCCAGATTCTCTCACACCCTTAATCTCACTTAGGAACAAATTCGCAGGCTTGATGCGAGAAAAAGCTGAGTATGCCCTACTAAAAACTGAAGCCCGATATGCGGACCAAGGTGAGAAAGCAGGTAGGCTCTTCGCCTTAAGAATGCATAAATTAGAATCCTCCAGACTTATTCCCTCCATTATGGCCCCTGATGGCGCTACCAAAGTTGCCCCTCGAGAGATATCAAAAGTTTTTGAGAATTTCTGCAGATCTTTATATGGTAGACGTCTCAATGCACCGAATATCATGGCTATGGAAGCATATCTGGACTTATTAGGCCTACCTTCTCTCTCAGATGTCCAGAGGGCCCATAGCTCATCTCCTTTAACACTATCAGAAGTAGTAGCCACTATCAGAGACCTAGCAGCAAACAAAGACCCCGGCCCAGATGGCTTTCCCCCCAACTTCTATAAAATCTTCTCCAATGATCTGGCTCCTCTTCTCCTTCGGCTGAACAAATATATGCTATCGGCAAACTCTCTAGATCCATCACTACTAGAAGCAGCAGTTGTTCTCCTTAAACCTGATAAACTGCATTCCCAACCGTCCAGTTACCGTCCGATCTCTCTTATGAACTATGATATCAAGATACTAACGAAGATTCTCTCTTGGTGTATTAAAAGGTATGGACTGGTTTGTTAAGTCCCAAACAGGTCGACTTTGTCCTTGAACATTCCTCAGCAGACCACCTTCAGAAACTTGAGTCACATCTTCCAGGTTGACCAAAGTTCTAACTCTCCCATGGCTCTAGTATCACTAGATGCTGAAAAAGCATTCGATAGAGTGGACCTAGAGTTTTTATAGTTGACCCTGAAGAAAATGGGTTTCCCCCCTCTTTTCATCCAATGGCTCCAAGCTATCTACTCCTCAACCTCAGCTAAAATTTATTGTAATGGGGTCTTTTTCTCCCGGTTTCCCCTTTTTCAGGGTACTAGACAAGGATGCCCACTTTCACCTTTTCTCTTGAACCTTTATTTGGAACCCCTTCTTTATAGTCTTAAATCATCACCTCAAATTCAGGGCATTCCTATTTTAAATCACAATTTAACCATATCAGTATATGCTGATGATATTTTTCTTCATTTAAAGTCTCCAGTATCTTATTTAGAAAACACCCTAAAGGTAATAACACAATTTAGCCGATACTCTAATTATAAGCTTAACCAGTCTAAAACCAAAATATTTCCACTTAACCACCATATCAATAAACAAAGCTTTGTTAGATTTGGCATGAAATGGTCTCCCCACTCCATCAAGTACCTAGGTATTTTCCTAACCACTGATCCCGTAAAGGCAAGGGAACTTAATTTGGATGACTTGGTCTCCATTATCCAACAAGATCTCCACAGATGGGAATCACTTCCACTGTCACTATGGGGGAGGATTAACATTGTTAAGATGAATATTCTTCCTAGAATCTTTTACCCTCTTAATTTGCTACACATATGGCTTCTGCAGTCATTCTTCCAAAGGCTACACTCAATAATCTCCAGCTTTATCTGGCTCAATAAGCACCCTAGATGTTCTTACCATAAGCTGTGCCTCCTGAAAGAACTTGGGGGCTTGCACTTATCTAACTTCCTCATGTACTATTGTGCCAGTCACATGTCAAGGATAGGTAGGTGGTTGTCATCAACAAATGGGGAATATATCCCCAACTGGCTCCAGATTGAAAACCAAATTTTACATTCACACCACCTGGATATCCCTACCATTTTCTTTTCTGCTGGGAAATCCCTTCCACCAGGGTTATGCAATACAGTGATTGGCACCTCTTTAAAGATCTTCTCCCAATGCTGCTCATTTCTCAGCCTGTCTCCTCCTCCTCATGATATGGCCCAACCGCTCATCTCTAACCCCAGTATTAAAACTGGGGGCATAAATCTCACCCCGGGTTGGTTACCCCAGTTAAAAGATATCAAGGTACTAGATCTATACTCATCTGATTCCCTCTTTACTTCTGCTGATATTCTCTTAAAATACAACATACCCCGGGTACATATCTTCAAGATTTTCCAGTTACGACATTTAGTAGGCCAAATGTTCGGGCCCACTCCCAAACCACCCAAGCTGGATAGGCTTCTTACACAGATATGGTCCCTCTCTTCCCTGCCTTACTGTTTTTCTCTGATTTATAAGGCTCTTATCGCTTCCAAGTGTCCAGAACCAGTGACCGGTGCCAAGACATGGTCCTCCCTGCTACCAAACTTAACTATCAACTGGGCTCAAAGTTTGGAAGATCTCCATCTCTACAATACTCGAGACAAACTCAGACTTACCCAATATAACATACTAAATGATATGTACTATACCCAGGTCAAATTAGCTAGAATTGGACATTTCCCTAATCCTACTTGGTCTAGGTGTGGCAAGATGAAGGGTGACTTAGTACACATTTTTTGGTCTTGTGAGAAAGTAGCTCCCCTATGGCAGGCCCTCTGGTCCAAATTAGACCCCATGTTATCCCTAGAGGATCTGTTTACAGTTGAAGTCTGTCTTTTGGGAAATTACTTGGTGATAGAGTTCAGAGAGCGCAGATTCCATATGGCTTTCATTTCCATGGTGGTCAAGAGACTTGTACTTAAACATTGGTTAGACCAGCTGTGTATATCATATGTTGAATGGCTCAATGAGATCACAGTTTATCTTAGGATTGAACGTTTGGCTGCAAGCTCAGGTAATAAGCTCTTCCTTTTTGAGAAAAGATGGGGTAAATGATATGCCTTGTACTTACACTAAGTAGTGGTGTGGTATTGACTCCCCAAAGATGGATTTTTTTCCTAATCATTATTCTCCATTATTTTGTAAAGGTTAGCACACTCCTGAGGGTGGGTAATCAAGGGGGAAGGGGGGAGACAAGGATTTGGGGGAGTGGGCTTTAGGGATAGGTAATTTAAGTTATCCAATGTTATCTAATTGTTTGTACCATGGTTAATGGTTTTATATGTAATGTAAAATTTAATAAAAAAACTTGAATTTCAAAAAACTCCCCATATCATGCATTGGTACTTGGCCCTGCAGCCTTATAAGTTTGTTGTGCAACACAGGGCGGGTTCTCAGCACAAAAATGCTGACTTCCTGTCCAGATATGGAGCAGGGATTGATGTTCCTGCATAACTGAGAAAATGGTGTTTATGTCATAGGTACTAAGTTACACAGTTTAACCCCAGGGTGCAATGAGATATTGAATGTGAATGCTGTAATGGATCTTGTTTTGTACAGTTTTGTACTTTGAAAGGGTACCCTGGGGTGGAGCTTCTGAAGGGGGTTGGTGGAAACTCCAACCCTACCAATGTCTGGTAGGTAACCAGCCCTTTAGTTAAAGTACTGCTTCCCTTCTGAGTAGGAGAATATGTGGCAGACTTGGGCTCTAGTAAATTTGGGAGGCTTCTCTTTGTGCTTTAAGTATGTTGCAACAGCACCTCTAACTAGCTATCCTTTTTCTATACTAATTATTTTACCTTATTCCTTCCAGGCCATTTACCTAGAGGATGCCCCCCCCATTTCTCTACTGTATCTATTACCCACTTTATTTTTTTCATTCTCATTTTCCAGTTCTCCCAAGGATATAAAGTGTGCCAGTGCTCAGAAGGTACATTCATAATTAGATGCTAAGAAATAAAAATGTGCATGTGCTAAAACAACCTGTTACTAGCTAGCATGATGTTGTAATTAAGACCTTGAACATCAAGTACTTGGGGAACACTATTATAGTGCTATGGCTAAGAGATTTGTAGTCAGAAGGTATCTGACTGGTATCAGTGCAAGGCATGCTCAGCTTCATGTCTTGAAGCTTGGAATAAGCTAAAGGATTCCTTGCTTTTCACCAAACATAGTGGTGATCCAAACCTTGACTGCTGTCAAGTGGACTTTTGCTAATTTATTTTTTTTTCAGTTTATTTTTTCTTCTTGTAAATAAAACCACACTACCTGTGTGTTTCACCTGAACTTTTGTGTGAATGCCTATCTGTTATTCCCACACCCTCTGACAATCGACTTCCTGGTTTAAGACATTCTCAAATTGGGTTAAAGTAGCATTCTGCACATTAGGATAGAATATAGATTTAGGTTTAAATCCTGTATGTTTAAAGTAGAAATCATACTGATCATCAGCATTCCATTTCATCATTTGCTCCAGATCCAATTCATCCAATAAATTCCATCCCCAATATTGGTCAAAGTCCATTTCAGTTCCCTCATTTGGTTCCTTCTGTCAACTCGGATATTCTCCATAGTCAGCTTGATCCAAAGCTGTGATGAGTTGGTCTAAAGTCTCATCTTCCTGCACATAATCATCAGGGTCTGGGTTGCTCTTAATGAGTTTATTGTTTTCAGCAGTCACAGAAGAATCCATTAGATCACAACAATTAACATCCAACCCCATGTTGTAGTGTTTTTTTTTTATGCTCCTTCCCCGCACCTGGCCGGTCTCTCCTTCGGGCCCCCACACAAACTACCACCGTGGTTACTCTCCGACCCGTACTGCCCCATATCGCAGCCAACCCTTAGTAACCCTGATGTATCCCTTTACCGGACGGGTCTCTTACCTCCGTCGGAGAATGGCCCTGGTGGCCAACCAACAATCCTGGGGTGCTGCTGGGATGGCATATGGAGGTCCAGGAGCCTGGTGGTGAGGGTTCTGGAGAACCATCACCCCATTGGCCTGGCGCCTTTTTTCCACTTTGCTCCCCAGGGAAGCGACGTGCCACTGACATCTAGGCATATGCCGACATCCATCACTCCCCTTAGTGTATTGTGGCCGATGTTCTGCCATATTCCCAGCCTCTGCCAGGAGTCAGCAGGTGCTGATCCACATATCCACCCTCCCCCCTGAGAAGGCGAGCCGTTGTCGGACGCTCATTTCCTTCTCCCCCGGCCGGCCCTCCAGCAACCTGAGTCTGTTCCCGAACCTGGGTTGCTGGCATCGCAAGTGGAAATCCAACTGCTGTGCTGGTGGGCCAGCGTTGTTTGTTTTTAAAGAAACGTTGTAAACCCAAGTTTACGTATGAACTTAATTGATTTTGAATAAGTCAACCTTAGGAACTGGTACGAAAGATAGCCCCTTAGTTAGCAATTGCTTTTGTTCTTCTGTAAGGGTGTGTTCTGAAAGATTCACAATGTTTATATTTTTCTACTAGGATATCTGCTTTGTCCCATTTTTGTTCTTTCTCCTCCCCCTCCTCCTCCTCCGTATTGTTTTCTTCTTCCATTTTTGTAATTGTCCGTTGTTAAGTTTTTTGAAGGTCCATCTCTCTGATTATTATCTTTTGGTTTAATTGTATTCTTTAGAGACTCTTGGTTGGGGGGGTTGTTATCATCTGACAGGCCCGACTCTCCTTCAGAAGTGATTATCACTGTGGGGTCTCTTTCAAAGTGTACACTTTGCTGTTTTCTTTGAAAGTTCCTTTGTCTGCTGTGGCTTTTACTCTGTTTCATACCCTGATTCCTTTCTTGGTTGTATGAATGAGTTTTCTACTCCCAGTTAAACACTTCCCCATTTTCAAAATCCTTGGTGTCCCTTTCCAATTTCATCTTTTTCCATTGAAGCAGTTCTTTTTTATGTTTAGAGATCTTAGTAACCAGGATTTTGTTTAGTTCAATAAATTAAGGATCTTGCTGGTATGTACTTAAGTTTGTTTGTACCTCTCCTTGCCTACCTTTCTCCTGATCCTTTCCCTCCACTCCTCTAACACCCCTTCCACTTCTACTTGCAAATGTTCATTCTTATGATACCAGCTTAGTCTGGTGAGTGAAACCTTGATGAGTGCCCTGGGGCTGATATTACCCCCTCAACCCCGTGCTTTCTATTGATAAGATATTACCAATGTATATTTTTCTGACTGACTATGTTGTTGGATGGTCTTAGACTTTTCATTTGTTTAGTCTCTGCAGTTCACTATGTATTCCAATGTCTACCACAACTTACACTGTACCATGCCTCATGTAATGTGAAATCACCCTGTCCTCCTATGTACAGACTGTATGAATTACATGTCATCAATCTCGTATATTTTAATTGTACCCTCTTGTATTACCATTTGACGTGGAATCCATGTAATGAGCTTGTTCTCAATGGTGTTATCTGAGATTCAAAATAAATAAATAAATAAATAAATTTTGTCACGGTTAATAAATGCCTTTATCAGTCGATCAGTGCAGTCCATAAGGGCCGATTCCCACTCTTGTCTAAATTCAATCTCCTCTTCTGGAAAGCTGCAAGTGGGTTAGTTGTCAATACATAGTCCCCCTGGGAGCGTCCCCAGTTCAATATATTTCTCTAGTGTTATTCTATTGTAAAGGTGGCTGAGTTCGGATGTTTTAAGCTTCTCAAATTTTCTGAACAGGTCCTCAAGCTCCTCTGTGTCAGATACACCAATAATCTCCTCTGAAAAGAGCACCTCTCTGGCTTTTTCTCTATACCAGCACACAGTTTTGGCATCTTCCAAACTACTAGGTAGTCAGTAGTGCTCCCTTCTGCTGTTTAGCACAAATCTGATGTTAGAACACTAGAGGGAGCATCACCACACAGCAACATTTGAATGGAGTTCTGATTCCACAGCACCATTCTAAACCCAGAGGCAACATCTCAGAGTGGATGTGATGCAGTTTTTGTATTGGCTCACTATTGAACCCATTAGAAGAAACATCATTACAGTAGAAGCTACTTAACTGGAATGCCCCGGTGGTGGACTTTTTGTCCCAATTAAGTGGCTGTCTTGATTAACAGAAGGTATATTTTTAACATTAGAGAGCATGGAGATAGGGGTTAAGTAACTACGCCATCTTTTATATGGCACCACTACATCAAAAACACCTTGCTCTTTGAAGAATTTCAGTTCCTGTATGTGCCCGATATCAGATCAGCATTCAGCATTCAATGACTGAAACACAATGTAAGTCAGTCATTCTCTTTCTCTAATGCGCTACTGTACCTGGATTGGATTGGCTCTCAGCATTCAGCAGCTGACGTGTAACAGTAAATTCTGTAAACTAAGCAATTACTGCAACTGCTCAGTACATACTGTGATCCTGTTTTTTTTTTTAATTTGTACAGATTGGAGCAGCATTGGAGGTAATGTAATGGCATTTGCTTTTGAATTGAGGCAGAATGCTCTGCCTATTCTGTGGTCTGGCTTGTGATTGTGTTTTTTTGGTACAGATTGGAGTGGCATTGGAGGTAAAGTAATGGCATTTCTTTTTGAATTGAGGCCGAATGCTCTGTTCTTTCTGTGGCCTGGTTTGCGAGTGTGTTTTTTTTATTCAGTTGCCACTGATCAGAGTGGCATTGCAGCATTGCGGTAGAGAAGCCCAAAAAATAATAGCAATGGAAACAAAGTTCTAAGTATTTTCTTAGCATAGGAATGGGTGTCATTACCTTCTAGAATTACTTTCAGGACCCAAGAAATGGCAGCTTAATGTGGAGATTTGATGGCAGCAATGTGAGAGAATCCAGTTCACAACTACTCATCAGATCATCACAGGCAGTTAGGGTGACACAGTATGTTCAGGTCATCCAGTCAGTTAGCGTGAGACAGTGTGGGGACTAAATTGTCCCAATAATCCAGCCCCCCCAGTCCCCATTAAACAGATGTGAAGTCCGTTGAAATGTATGGCCACTTAATTGGTTCCTGGTGAGACATCCCAATAAAGTGGACGTCCTGATTATCCGTGTCCCGATTGAGTGGCTTCTACTGTACTATGGTGACTAATTTTTTCTTACTTATCATGACTTAGCAAAAGTAGTCTGATTAAGGAAATCCTGTACAAACATGTCAAAGAACTTGTGCTATTGTGAATTGAGACTGCTGAAGAAGGAATACAATTAAGACATGCACAAGCATGCCAGTGTGAAGGAAGGATTTAATATAAAAAATATTGTCACAAAAATACATGGACTAATCCAGCTGTTAGGCAAAGATCAGGGGATAATGGTTTCCATGGAACTGTGTTTTTCAATGAAACCTTTATCATATAGGGATGCATTTCATGGAGGAATGTACCTCAAAGTTCAGATGACCATCATAAGTTAAAGGGCCCATTGACACTGGGATGTTTTTCCAACTGGAAGCCATTGGAACAATGGTAAATTAGATTGCTATAAAGTAATTAAAATTCCAGTGAAGTGGTTTGAACTTTTAACAAAAGGGTTCATGAATAATGCATAAGGTGGGCTAGACTTTTTCACTCTAAAACAAGACAAAAAAGCTGGGAGAAAAGCTCACTTTCACTGTGCTGGACAAAGACAAAGAAAGGTCTCCTCATATTTTTTTTCTGGGAAGTTAGACAGTCAAGGAGATGGGAAGCATTTTTCTGACAGAGCTCAGACTTCTCTTTTAAGACTGCATACAAGATTTTGCTAGAAGAAAGAACTTTTGGACTGTTTTGAAATACAATAATGCATTGCCAGAAGAAGTGGTCCTAGAATTTTGAACTTTGCTAAGATCCTGAAAGAACTTGGACTGATACCCAATCCCTATTAACAGACAATGCTTCCTGAATGACCATGCTTTATAGAAAAGAAACACATTGACCAGAAATTCACAAGAAAAGTATCTCCTGCCTCCAAGCCTAGACTGCAGATAAAGATGTTTCAAGCCAGCTGACAAATCTAAGTATTTATTTAATAATACAGTTGAGCCCACTCAAACGCATATCATTTAAATGCATAGACAGCTTAAACGCAGAAGATTTAAAGTCCGAATTTTTTACCATACAGTCAATGTTAAAAATGCCCCATAAACGCATAATAAATCCCATTTAAATGCATACTTTTTTCTGGTTTAAGACAGTGTTTTTTTATCACTTCTTCACCTTCTGTGTCTGACTGAATGTGTTTAAAGCAATCAATTACCTTGTTAGCATGATAAAGCAGGGCAGGTATGATTATAGCACTGAGTTGCCATTTCACCTCATTAGATTGTTAGCAGACCTAATTACTTAATTGCTTGTGCTACTTAAGCCCTTTGTGTGACCCCTCAGATGTTTACAATGGCCACATTGAACTCCTGTCCTATTCCCCCTAGCCCAAAGAAGAAAGAGCTAACCTAAGCAAACAAGATAGCAGTGCTTGATGATTTAGACTTGCCTGGGGCTACACAGAGTCAAGTTGCTTGACAATGGGGGTTCGCTCAGTCTCAAGTGAGTCACTTGCAAAAGAACAAAGACTCAATCTGAGCAGAATTCCAAAGCAACTCAAATATGAGAAGGAAGAGAAAAAGGGGAGGGTAAGGATTCAGCAGTGGAGGATGCTCTGTTGTGTTGGTTTGAGAATGTTTGGGGCTCAGATATGCCTGTTTCAGGACCCCAATGCATGCTAATGCTAAAAAACTAGCAGAGGTGTCAGGGAAGCCAGAGTTTGAACCAAGCAATGTGTGGCTGTGCCACTTTAAACAACAGCACAACATTGTGTTTAAAACAGCACACGGGGGAAAAAAAAGACACTGATACTGCTGGGGCTGATAACTGGGCGCAGACAGTGCTTTCCATGAATTTGTCTAAATTCCAACCAAAAGATGTGTGTAACCCCCCATCGGCCACTTGTTTAACTAGAAGGCACACCTCTCCAAGTCTAGGGGAAAAGATAGGGGTGGGGGTACATTGTTTTGCCACCATAGACAAGGTGGACTTAGCCTGCTGTACAAAACAGCCAACCAAGTGTGGCAACTGCCTGGCACACCTGGTAGGGACCACTTGCCATGGCCAACAACCCAGTACCCTGGGAGAAAATGTTTGCTCAGGACTATGCTAGGTTTGCACTTCTGGACAGGGGCACCCAAGTAACTCCAGGCACAAGGAAGCAATGACATCACTGTTCAAACCAGGTTGGGATTCTAGAGTGTGGATGGATCCCCATGGGGTTACACACACTTGTAATGCAGATTACTGAGGTACAGACATTCCTGAATTTCCATTTAGCATAGGATGAAGAAAACACACACTGGTGAACACAATGGTTCCTACTGGAAATTGGTACATCCAGCCAGGTACTGGTACATTTCCCATCAACTAGGCACACACGGCCAGTACTAGGACACTTTCCCATATTTCATGAGGAATGAAGGTGGTACTCATGACCACAAAGGAGCACATGCAGGCTCAGAACTTTCAGAATCCACTACACTGGGGTAAACTGAGCGAAAACAACCCACATCCAGGGGTAAACAATTTTCTCAGGCATTGGCCAACTGCACTGAAGAAAAAGTAATAGGTGCCATTCAGAACCCGTAGAGGTAAACTGGTTACTCCAGATGGGGCGTCTCCCACCTTTTGTTTCCAAGCTTATACTCAGCCATTCATCTGGTTAATAACACCACACACTGTAAAATGTTGTAGATATTGTCTTCAGTGTTTAGCACACTTAACATACTACAACTAAACACCTCAGGGGTACCAAAATTAAAATGTTCTGTACTTGGACAGTCACATACAGGACTCCAACGTAGGCAGACACTTTTCAAAAGAAACACTGGGTGGACAGGGTCCCTTTTTCAGAGGAAATTCACCCTCAAGGAAATGCAGGTACTCCTGGGTCTACACAGAAAAATCACACAAATACTCACGGTGCAGTTGTACAAGGCAGCTTTCCAAAAGTCCAGATTGGACCAGGGGATTGCCCCTGAATCCTTGAGTTCACTCCATCCCTCCTGGAATGGGGCACAAGGGAAACCATTAAACAAGGTCTCCACCACTTCTACACAGGAACTGTTGTCGACCACTAGGGTGAGAAATACAAAAACAAACAAACTGGTAGCTCTCTGACAGAGCTGAAGTGAGGAGCTGCCTAACTGCAGCCTCCTCCTGGAACTCCAACTACAGAACTCCCTCAACATTCTAAAGCTAGACTTAGCAGCTGCTACCTAGTGTGGCTTATGCAGCTGTGACAGTTCTAAATGATGACATCATCCCTCCAGAGTTCAGCAGAGACTGAGAACAGAGTGAGACTGAGTGAAACTCATTTATCTGGCATTTCGCTTACTGCCTTCCCTGGCTGCCACTGATTCTAACCGAGATTCTAGTAACCCCTGGGAACAAGGGGGTTACATGTGTACAATGCCAATGAAACAGGCATTTACTACAGGGCCACACCAGATGAGGCACTTACATTCAAAAATGATTCAATTTCTGGGAGAAGAAAGCAAAGGAGCACATCACTGTCCTTACATATGCAAACATGGATGGCAGTGATAAGTGAATGTTAATGGTGATAGGCAAAATTTTGAAGCCTAGGGCCCAGATATTCAAAGCTTTGTGTGGTGTGCAAACCATTTGCATGGGATTAGCATGGGTCTGCTATATTATAAAGGCCAAATAACACGCACAAACCGCATTAGCACCGGGCAAACCATAATATATGCAAGGGGCAAACTGAACACGAATACAGGCACTATGAGATATTTAGCGACTAGCACCACACTAAGGTGTTTAGCGTGACTTAGCACGACCCTTTGCATGGTACAAAATACCTCCCAGGAAAAGCTGGTCTTAACTCTGGGCAAACAGCTTTGTGCAACATTGTGGCCATGCGTGGCATTAGTGCGGCCTTGCGCAACCCTAACATATGACTATGACACAGAGAAAAAGCCAGACATGGAGGAAACATGTTGCTCACTGATGGCACCACAATGATGCCAACTGCTGCCTCCAGTCCCAGCCATGCCAGGCAGTATGTGGTGACCTGGCCCCCGGGGTCACCATGGTAGTGTGGCCATACAGCACACACCTGCAGACCATACGTCTGTGGTGACCAACAGATGCCAGCACATACATGCAGCACTGTGGGCATGGTGGGTGTTGAGGGGAGGGTTTACGGGTGGCCAGGACTCACCACAGACCGGGTGCAGCCACAAGGCTGGGACACAGCACACAGTGCACATGGCCCAGTATTGGGAATACCCGAATGCCAGTGTGCCTGTCCAATTGTACATGCCCCCCCAGTCACATACTGCACAGCGGTACATACACCACAGCACACACAGTTGGCCATGTATATGTCACTATGAGCATCCCATGCCAGAGGTGCATCATCTGTGGGTCACACAACAGTGTGACAGTATTGTCCACTGTCAGTAAACACCTGCAAGGTGGGCTTGTCACTGTGTACAGTGCAGTGGTCATCACTACCCTACAAACCATAGGCATTGCTGTGTCCCTCACACTACTGGCCCCCTTGCTACTGTGGTGTCTGCTGTGCACTGTAGCATGCCCTAAAGTGTGACAGTTGCATGCATCACCACCACCGCCTGTGCCTATGCTGTGTTGTCCCCTGGGGTACACACTGCTATGCTGTACTGCATATATGTAGCATGCAGCTACCATCATGCATTGTCAGACTGACCTACAAGTGGAGCTGTGGTCAGACCTGGTCAGACCCTGTACTTCCAGACTGACCTACAGGTGGAGCTGTGGGACCCTGCAGTAATGCTGGGCAATCTGCATGCAAATCAGGGCATAATGAGATGCTAATCTGGATATTTGTCCAGAGACTACCTAAGTAGGCTCATTTGTATGTCACTTTTGAATATGGCAAAGTTTAGTGCCGGGCAAATGTGTTTGCACTGGGCAAACTGCTTAGCTCCACACTAAAGCCGCGCAAACGTGTTAGTGCGGTGCTAACAGTTCAGGGAATATTATACAGTTTTGACCACTGTTCTTTCATGTCCACTGTTGCCTGCAGCTGTACTAGGTCCACACATTTTGTGGCACACACATTGGCCACATAGTACACCTCCACCTACCTTCACATCGCTGTGCACTGTGTTGCTGTTGTGGTGTGCACTTCCTGGTTGCTATATTCAGAGCTGGCTTATTCCAGGGCTACATTTGCCCTGCACTCCCAGCCCAGTTTGCCCAGCCTCATTCCAATGCTATATTCAGAAGCTGTTTGCCCCGGGCTATTCCTTTTGAATATAGCTTGCTTTGGGCTCCGGCCTATGTTTGCCCGCTGGGCAGTGCTAATTTAGCCCCGAGGCAAAGTTTTGAATATCTGGCCCTTGATGTTTTAAAGACATAGATGTCCACGTTTACCTGTAACTTACAAGACAAATCAAAATGCATGGATTACAGCATTATTGTTTACTGAATGGGCAAAAGACTTTGATAGGGAGATGGGTCGCAAACACAGGAAAATCGTACTCCTCCTCAACAACTGTAGTGCCCACTCCCCCGTTACAGCTCTGTAACATCTCCATAGTTTTTTTGCCTCCTAACACTACATCCTTGATTCAGCCCATGGACATGGACATAATTAAGAATTTAAAAAGCCTGTACAGGTGTCACATGCTAGACAGGATTCAGGAGCTATCAGCTTGGGGGGGGTACAGCTGGAATGCGCAAGTAGGAAAAGGATCTAGAGGTGCTTATAACAGGGAATATGAACAACTCAGCACAGTGCAGGAAGATGGCATCAAAAGCCAACAGGATGCTGGGGTGTATAGTGAGGAGAATCTCCTCCAGAAATAGGGAGGTGATCCTGCCCCTATACGGGTCATTGGTCAGGCTGCATCTTGAATGCTGCGTGCAGGACTGGTGCCCATTCCTGAAGAAAGGCATCAGATTGTTGGAGGGGGTACAGCGGAGGGCAACAAAGATGATCCAGGGATTATAGGGATACTCCTATGAGGAGAGGCTCTGTGAGCTGAGCATGTGTTCCCTGGAAGAGAGGAGGGATAGGGGGGACATGATCAAAACCTTTAAATACTTAAAGGGGATAAACAAGACTAGTACAGAAGGGATTTTCCAGATTACAAGGGGGAGGGTCATGAGGGGACACCAGCTGAGATTGGAGGGGGAGGAAGATTCAGGAGGGAAGTCAGGAGACATTATTTCACAGAGAAGGTGGTGGATAAGTGGAATACTCTGCCTGAGGAGGTAGTAGCCTGTAGCATGGTAGATGGTTTTAAGAGGGGATGGGACAGAGTGAGAGGGGGCTAATTATGAAAAGGGGAGGGGTGGGTGGAGCTGCTGCAAATTGAGGGGCTAGCTGCACAGTTGAGCAGACTCAATAGACCATGAGGCCTGTTTCTGCTGGCATTTTCATGTTTGTATGTTCATAACCTTTGACAGTGGGGCTACCATTTCTGTGAATGAGCTGGCTAAAAAGTTAACCATACTGGACGCCATTCATATGTTAGGTCAGTTGTGGGGTGAAATTAAATGTGAGACTATCCAAAACTGCTACAGGAAAGCAGGCTTCCATAAAGAGACTCCATCTGCAGAACCAGAACCAGACATTGAGAACCAGCTAACTGTGCCTGCAAACATGACTGCTGAGGAATTTAATGCATTTGTGGACATCAGTAATTCAGTGCCATGCTTTGGCAAAATAATTGACTCTGACATCACCAAGCAGGTCCTTCAGTTAGAGAAGGAGAAGGAGAAGGACGAGGCTGAGAAGGAAGAAACAGAAGTCTACATGCCTACCAATTCAGATGTGCAGCAATACCTCAGTGAACTGCGGTGGTACATTAAACTGAATACTGTCTGCGATGAAAACTTTGTTGCTTTCTACCACATCAAAAACTTCTGCAATTCAAAAGCAACCAGGAAAAGTTGGCAGAGTAAAATTACTGAGATCTTCTCAAAACAAAGTTAATTGTTTAAAATAGAGTAGTTTTAACAGAAGCAGTAACTCACACTCAAGTCACATCAAGTCACACAAGAAAGCACTGTTGCCAAACAAAGTTGATTGTTTAAAAAAAATAAAGTGATTTTAACAGAAGCACCAAAGCACTGCTTCGCAAGCACCCATCCTCCCACAAACAAACAAGGCTCCTAGCAAGAACAGTTTCACAACCTCCCCACCCTCCAACAAGCAAGCAAGGGTCCTGTATCCCCACAAGCACAGGCACAAGCACGAAGACATACGATCCTACCCACCTCCCTCCCTCTCTCCCTCCAACAAACAAACAAAAATTGATAAAGGTTTTTAACAATGGCAAAGCAAAACATATAAGACACAGTACTGTATTGTGTTTCCCATATAAGAACACCCGTATCACTCCACCATGTATTAAAAACATTGATTCATTATATGCGCTGTAAAACAAAAAGCCACACAATGTAAAGTACAGTATACAGTACTGCATAAGCACATAGCCCGCTTAAATGCATACTTTTCTCTTGTCCCGAGGGTATGCGTTTAAGCGGGATCCACTGTACTCTTGCTAAAAGGTATGTTCTGGGATTAACATTGGGTGTGGGGGATCAATCTGATTTTCAATGCAATCTACAGTAATGGCAATACACAATAGCCTTAAATGTTTGATCATGTCTGCCAAGAGATAAACCATGGTGTTACTTTTAAAGAAATGTTTTGTTTGTAAACAGAACATAATAACTCCTGCTAAAGCATCAGGTGGTCTAGTAACTGCAATGCAATGTATATTTGTGTAAACCCTGCTGAGTTCTTGCATCTTCTGTAGTAAGTAGCTTAGTTAATAGCTATATCATATTTATAACAAAACTTGTTTTGATCTCTTTTGGGTGATGAATGCTTGGAGTCAGATATATCAAAGAACCTTTGTAAACTTTGGCTGTGAACATATATGTGAGTCATAATAAGAAGAAGAATTTACTTCCAATCAAAAGAAAATATTTTGATAGTTTTGATGAAGTTACGGCACTCAGCCTCCACTTAAAAGATTGGGGGCCAGATATTCAAAACTTTGCCCCGGGGCTAAATCAGCACTGCCCGGAGGGCAATCTTAGCCTGGAGCAGAAAGCAAGCTATATTTAAAAGGAATAGCCCGTTGCAAAACCAGCTGAATATAGCAAGCAAAGGAAGCCGGGCAAACAGGACCAGGAGTGCAGGGCAAAAATTGCCCAGGAATAAGACAGCACTGAATATAGCAACCAGAAAGTGCACACTGCAACTGCAGCTCATTAGACTCTGTAGTAAGCCAGTGTTGTAGGTGAAGAACATTGTGTGTGACTGCACAGAGATGTCTCACATCTACTGTAAACAACAATGTAAACCACACACTGCAGAACTGTGCTATGCTGAAATGAGGTTTGCCCGGGGCTAACCTGATTGCACAGTGCTAACACAGTAGCCCAGTGCAAACTGGTTAGCCTAGGGCAAACGGGAGCTATATTCAAAGCTCCCATGCAAATGAGCCTACTTAGGTAATCTGTGGGCAAACAGGCACATTTGCATCTCATTATGTGCTGCTTAGCATACATTACAATGCAGTTTGCCCGTTGCTACTGCATGGTGCACACAGCTCCACCTTTTGGTTGGAATGGAAGTACAGGCTGGACACTGCAGGCCAAGGCATGCCCACAGCATCCCCTGTTGGTCAGAATGGTCTACAGAGTAATATAGCCACACACACACACACACACACACACACACACACACACACACACATATATATGTGTGTGTGTGTATGTATATGTGTATATATACATATAGATATATATATATCTATATATATATAGATATATATATGGACTGCCTGAGGCCACACATGCCCTGGAGGACAGCCCCCATACCTCTCATATGTCCCTTATTATGAGGATCATCCCTCATTTGGCCCCTTATAACTGCTCTGTCCCTCATTCGTCCCTCATGGAAAAAGTGCTGCGCACACAGTGAATGTGCTGGTTATTCAGACTGTACTGCATGAATACTGTACAGTCTACAGCACTAAATCTGAACTATATATTGTATGGGTAAACACTGTGGTGTCACTGTGTCCTGATCCTGTGTCTTCATGATTGATGATAGGCCCCTCATTCTGAGGGTCTGTGTCCGTCTTTGTCCTTCATCTTCAGTGTCCAAATATGTCCATGTTCCTCATTTCATTGACACAGGGTTGAGAGGTATGACAGCCCTCCTCCCATCGATCCCTGACCCCACAGCACAGAATAATCTGGTAGTCTAGTGGTCCCCCCACCCCCCCAGCATGAATCCTGACTCCCGTTCATGGTTAAATAAAAGATTTCCCTGGTAGTCTAGTGGTCCCCCAACCCCCAACCGAATCCTGACCCCGTTCATGGTTAAATAAAATATTTCCCTGGTAGTCTAGTGGTCCCCCACCCCCAACACGAATCCTGACCCCGTTCATGGTTAAATAAAATATTTTCCTGGTAGTTCAGTGGTCTCCCACCTGGCAGTGTGCCTCCCGTTACCCCTGAACACATCATACCTCTGGAGCTGGCGACTGGCTCAGCCATCCTCTCTCCACCACGGCCGGCTGCTGACTGCAGTATTCAGGAGTGCTACTGAAATGAATAGGCGCACCTTTGGATCCACTTCTAAGCTACCCAGTTTGCTTACTAGCCTTCTATGTGGAATGCTGTCGAAAGCCTTACTGAAATCTATGTAGAACATGCCCACTGCCCCACCCTGATCTAATTCCTTTGTCACCCTGTCAAAGAAATCTGTGCAACTCATTTGTCATGACCTCTCCCCCACCATTAATCCATGCTGCCTTGAGTCTTGCAATCCATTGGATTCAGGATATTCCACAACCCTTTCCTTTAGTAGTGATTCCATTAACTTTCCCACCACTGATGTCTGGCTGGCTGGCCATTAATTGCCATCATCCTCCCTGCTGCCACTTTTATGAAGTGGGGCTACATCTGCCCTGCTCCAGTTCTCTGGAAGCATTCTTGTTTCCAGTGAGCTGTTAATTAGACTGTCGGAGGTGCAGCTAGCACCTCTAAAAACTCCCTTAATGCCCTTGGATGCACCCTGTCTTGCTCCACTGCTGTATCCATGTTCAGATTAACAAGTCCCTTCAGGACACTCTCTCTTCTCAAAAGGACTAGTGTCCTCCCTCCCTCCAAAGCTACTGTTACTTTTTTGTGACCCCTCCACTTCTTCGTCTGTGAACACTTGAAGAAAAGTATTGGTCCAGGATTTCCCCCATTGCACTGCCTTCCCCTTCCCTTTTTTAACCATATAATCCCTCCCCTGGCTTTTCTCTTTTCAGTTACGTATCTAAAAAGGTTTTGTCCCCTTTTGTTACTGACTAGGCTAGTCTCTCTTCAGTTTTCACCTTCAAACTCTTTACTGCTTTTCCTGCTTTCCTTTGTTTCCCTAATACACCTCCCTATCCTCCTCCCCCTGCATCTCCATATACCTTCTGAATGCTGCCCTTTAGACTTTTAGATTTATGAGTCCATTCAGGACTCTCCTCTGAAAACAGACTAGTGTCCACCTACCTCCAATGCTTCTGTTATATTTTTGTGGCACCTCCCCATCTCGCTCTCTCCTCTGTGAATACTGACCAAAAATATTTGCTCAGGATGTCTGCCTTTTCTGGGTCTCCCTCTGCACAGCTCACCCTTCCCCTTTCAACATTACAGTCCCACCCCTGATCTTCCTTGTTTCGCTTATACACCTAAAAATTGCCTTGTCCCCTTTTGTTACTGCCTTGGCTATTCTCTCTTCAGTTTGTACCTTCAAGCTCCTTACTGTTCTTCCTGCTCTTCCTGCTTTCCTCTGTTTCCCCTGATATGCCTCCCTATTCTCCTCCCTCTGCGTCTTCTTATACCTTCTGAATGCTACCCTTTTAGCCTTTACCTTTTCTGCCACCTCTTTCGAGAACCATAGCATTCTCTTTTCCCTCTTGCTTTTGCTCACTTGCTTGAAACAGGGGTTTGTTGCCTTTTTTATGCCCCCTTTTAGCTTTTCCCACTATTCCTCGACCCCATCCATGTTATTCCCCCCAGCAGGTCAATGCCGATGCATTCACCCATATTCATAAAATCTGACCTGAAGTCCAGGATCCTTGCCCATGTGTGGTTTGATTCTGCAGCCATTGTCATGTTGAACCACACTGTACAGTGATCACTGGACCTCAGGTGGCCTCCCACCTTGACATCTGCAACACTCGGGATGCATACCTCAGGATTGGAAGATGGCTCACGTGGTCCCCCTCCATAAGAGCGGCCCCAAGGATGAACCGGGGAACTATAGACCAGTGAGTCTCATGTCTATCATGGGAAAACTAATGGAGACAATCCTGAAGGAGAGGCTGGTGACCCTGCTGGAGTCCAGTGGGCTGCAGGACAGTAGTCAGCATGGCTTTGTCACGGGCAGATCCTGCCATACCAACCTGGTAGAATACTATGACTGGGTGACTAGGCACATGGACAAGGGCCATGTGGTGGATGTCCTGTACCTGGACTTCAGTAAGGCATTCGACTCAGTGCCACATGGGAGACTTGGAAGAAAACTAGAAGGCACAGGGGTGGGTGCAAAAATGGTGGGATGGATGGTGATCTGGCTGTAGGGAAGGCAGCAGAGAATGGTGGTTGGAGGGGAACTCTCATTTTCAAGGGCAGTGACGAGCAGGGTTCCACAGGGCTTGTTGTTGGGGACAATGTTATTTGGGATATTTATTGCAGACATTTCTGAGTGCATCAACAGTAAGATCAGTCTATTTGCTGACAACACCAAGATGGGAGCGGTGGTGGATGACCTAAGGGGGTGGCAGGGTTTTCAAGAGGATCTGACAAAGCTGGAGACCTGGTCAGATACCTAGCAACTGAGGCTCAATGCCAAGAAATGTAATGTACTACATTTTGGGGCAAAGAATCCAAGGATAAGCTACCAACTGGGGGGAGTGCAGCTAGTCGAGACTGAGGAGGAGAAAGATCTGGGGTGCTCATTATGGGATCAATGAGCAACTCTGCACAGTGTAGAAAAGCAGCAGAATGGGCCAACAAAATGCCAGGTTGTATCACGAGGGGTATAACCTGAAGGAAGGGGGAGTTGATTCTGCCATTGTATAAATCTCTGGTTAGACTTCACCTGGAGTACTGTATTCAGTACTGGTGCCCGTACCTGAAGAGGAACATTAAATTGCTGGATGGGGTGCAGTGCAGAGCAACAAAGATGATCCAGGGTCTGGGGGACTTACGATACAAAAGTAGGCTGAGAGAGTGGAACATGTACTCACTGGAGGAGAGAAGGGACAGGGGGATATGATCAAGACCTTCAAGTACTTGAGAGGAATAAACAAGACTGGTACGGAAAGACTATTCAAAATAAGGGCAGGGAGGGACACTCAAGGCCATGATATGAGACTGGAGGGTGGAAGGTTCAGGAGGGAGATGAGAAGACACTTTTTTATGGAGAGGGTGGCGGCAGAGTGGAACTCACTACCAGTGGAGGTGGTAGCCTGTAGAACAGTGGGCTGCTTCAAGAGGGGCTGGGACATGGTGAGAGGGAGGATCAAGGGGGTAAGGAGGGAGAGGCAGCTGCAGAATAGGGCTGCTAGGTGCAAAATTGAGCAGACTCGATAGACCAATAGGTCTTTTTCTGATGGCAGTTTTCGTATGTTCATATGTTTCTGTTAGTGAGTGTCAGGTCCAGTATTGTGTTATCATGAGTTGGTTTGCTAACTAGTTGCCTGAGGAATGCCCCCTGCAAGGATTCCAGGATGACCCTGTGTCTAGATGAAGCCACAGGTGGAAAACCGCAGTCTACATCCAGCAGATTGAAGTCCCCCATCAACAGCACCTCCCCCTTTTCTGCCATCTTGCCATTGGCTTTCACCAGTACCTTATGAAACTACTCCCCCCACATTGGAGGTCTGTAGATCACATCAGTGTGACTAGTGGCTCCATTCCCCCTCTCCAGGGTGACCTACTGTACCTCTTCCCCTGTATGCCCTGTACCTCCATTGCATTTATGCTTTCCCTCACATAATACAACACACACCCTCCTTTCCTTCCCACCCTGTCTTTCCTGAACAAAGTATAGCCTGTTATGGCCATGTTCCAGTCATGGTTTTCAGTATATCATGACTCGGCAATGGCCACAATATCCAGGTCAGCCTCTGCCATGATGGCCTCTATCTCCAGAATCTTATTTCTTGGGCTTCTAGCATTTGCACACATAGCCTTCCTGATTTTGTTACTACTCTACTTGTTACACCCCTTTTTCCTTTTTGCCCCCTCCTCCCCCCCTCTTTTTAATGCTCCCCTTCCCATTCCTCTTCATTTCTACTACACTGCTTCCTTTATTAATTTGCACCCTGGGGAATTCCTCTCCCCTCAGGTTCTCCCAATTTTCTACTTCAGCTTGTGTGGGGTCAGTTTCTACTTCCCTGATTCCTTCCATCACCCACCTCAGCTAGTTTAAATGTTCATCAAAGTAACATTTAAACTGTCCACTGAATACTGTGGGTCCTCTCCCGGATGGATGCAGGCCATCACCACTGTATAGGCCCTTATCCCTTCCAGGTGGGTCCTGAGTCCTCAGGGTAGCTGAACCCCTTTCTCCAAGCACGGTCTCTAACACAGATCACAATGTGCGTACTGCCAAAATAACTGCCACAGGCATGGCTGACATGGTGGACTTCAGTGACAGGAAGGCTCCACAGCAAGAAAAATTAGAAACAGCAGATTATGAGAGTCATTTGGGATTAAGTATGGCGTCTGATTATGTAATAGTCCCTGCAGTAGATGCACCTAGTGTTATTGATAATTCATCTACTGAAGATGGACTCATAATAAAAACTGCAGCTTTGATAAGATCAGCTTGGAGGTTGTGAGTTTAGCATCCAGGCCTCTGTTAACTGCACAGGAATCACCCTTTTTTTCAGGGACTGTAGCATAGAGCATGTGGGATGGGATGGAAAACAAAAGTATGGGAAAAATGGTGGAATATAGAAAAATCTCTCTTTAAAAACAAATTGGTAATACAGAAAGAGGGCAGTATGCAAACAGATGGAACTTGTGCAGCAAATATTATAGCATAGGTTACAGACAGCCTTGCTGCAGCTAGGCCTGTGGTAGGTTTTGGATTATGTCCTACAAATAATAAGGGAAGGGCTACTGAAAGTTGTGAGGCAAACTTGGATGGTGCAACATTAAGTAAAAAGATCGCTACAAGTGGCACAGGCACCAGGGTTGGGAGCCTATGGGAAACCCAACAAGGTTCACCAGCAAATGGAGTATGGAAGACTGAATATGACATTGATACTGATTGTGTTGCTGAAGGGGCAAAGCCTAAATAAAAAGGAGTGACAGCAAAAGTAAAAAGAGATATGGGCATACAAAGAGGAGAATTATGAAAGTTCCAGGAAAAATGACTAGATTTAGAATGGAGATCCCAAAGGGATAATCTGAAGATGTTAGGATTACCAGAAGGTGTAGAAAAAACATACATGGTGGGTTTCTGTAAAAAGTGGCTGACTGAAAAATTGGGAAGAAGATTTCCAGAAGAAAAAGTTGAAATTGAAAGAGCACACAGATCTCCAGTGAAAGCAAACCAAATGTTAAATATCCAAGGGTGTTTTTTGTTAAATTTCACAGGTACTGAGATCACGACAAGGTATTGCAGTAGGCAAAAAAAAAAAAAAACTCTGTTATTTGAATCCATCCAGATTTTGATCTTTCTGGATCTTGGCCCAGAAATACAGAAGAAAATGAGTACTTTTAAAGAGAACAAAAAATGTTTATGGGAAAGACAGATACCATTTTCCCATCCAACACCAATCAAAAATAAAGATTGTTTATAGGGAAGGTCAGCAATTTTGGTCTCCTCAAAGGAAGCAGAGGATTATGTGTATCATGCTGTAAAACTAGGCCCAGAATTTTCTAAAAAGGAGACAGAAACAGAAAGAGGTCCCCCTTAAGGATAGCGCTGTCTTAAGATTATTATGGACGATGAGTGGAAGAGGAGTGGATGAGAAAGAGGTCCAAAAAAGAAGAAAGAAGAGAAAAAATGGATGATGTGGACAAGAGGGAACATTATATTAAAAAGGACATTATTTCCTATTTTTCTCTTTTTCATAAAAAATAAGTCATGGAACATATTGGGCTTGATACTTGAAAGTTGATACAGGGCTTTCACAAGCCCTGTATCAAACTCTGTGCTGCCCGAACACTTTGTCACATGGTGTGCCCAATTCTCTACGGTCGTGTGCCTTTGTGACACTTTATTCTTTTTATGGGCTTTCTCCAAATACATGGTGCAAACCCCATAAAAAGGTCGGCAGATCTAACTCACCGCATGTGGCACATATGGGGGCTAGGATTGGGAACTCTGACAATAATTGGAATGCTGCAAGCCCCTTGCGCCATTCATTCAGCACACCCAGGACTTGTGGTATTCAAATATGTTTGAGAATTGAGCCCACTATGTTTAGGGAATTAGGGCAAATTCATTATGGGGTTATTGAGAAATTTAAGGTTAAGTACTGACTTAGAGAAGCGTTCACATGGAACAGCAGTAAGGTAAAGATAAGGTAAAATGTATTTCTTAAATGCCTTTCAGCTTATCAAGGTGCTTTACAATAAAATCCAATATAAACAATAACAAAAATTCAAATCATACAGAAAAGGCTTGATAAAACAAATAAGTCTTAAAATCAGATTTAAAACTCATGAGGGTTGGGCATTCTCTTAACCGACGAGGTAGAGAATTCCACCTGGTAGGTGCAGCATAAGAAAAGGCACGTGCCCCAGATGTTTTCAAATGAACCCTGGGAATCTCCAGCAATCCCTCATCGGTGGATCAGAGTGAATGGCGGGGGCAGTAGGGAATCAGGAGCTCATGCAGATATCTGGGTTCCAGCTCGTGTAGGGCTTTGTAGGTCAGCAAGCCGACCTTAAAGTGATCCGCCACTGTATTGGCAGCCAGTGCAGTTCGCGCAGCACAGGCATAATATGACTAGTCCTAAACGTACCAGTCAGAAGCCTGGCCACCGCATTCTGCACCAGCTGCAAGCGGTGGATACCAACCCCAGGAAGCCCTAGGTATAGGACATTGCAGTAATCAAGGCGGGTGGTTACGAAGGCATGGGCCAATATAGGGAGGTCAGCTGGAGAAACCAGGTGTTTCACCCGGGTGATATTCCTTAGATGGTAAAAGGAAGATTTAATGTCATCAGAGACCTGAGATTTCAAAGTCAAACCGCTATCGAAAATAACACCCAGGTTATGCACCTGATCTGAGGTCATGAGCTGGGCACAATCAATACATAGACCAGAAGGAAGTCCAGACCCAAGACCCACCGCTGGATGACACGGGTCCACAACCAACACCTCAGCCTTGTCTGGATTTAACCTCAGACAGCTAGTGCTCATCCAATCTTTGATCTCGGTTAGACAGTTGTTAAGCACAGAGACTCGCATCATCCTGTTCGTGCATAAAGGACATATACAGTTGAGTATCATCTGCATAACAGTGAAAACCCAAACTGTACTTCCTAATGATATCTCCCAATGGCAGCATGTACACCGAAAACAACATGGGTGCCAATATGGAGCCCTGCAGCACCTCAAAGGACAGGTGGAGGGCATTAGAGGAATAAATTCCAGTGACGACCCTCTGTAATCTGCCTGTGAGGAAAGATCAAACCAATTTAAGACTGTGGCAGATAATCCACAGAAATGCTGGAGGCACTCCAAAAGCAAACCATGGTCCACAGTATCAAATGCCGCCGAGAGATCAAGAAGGACTCAGATAGTACGAGCCTTCGATCTCTCGCAATTAGGAGATCATTTAACACCCAGACAAGGGCCATCTCGGTGCTATGTCTTTTCCTAAACCCAGACTGGAGAGCATCCAGGACATTGTGGGTTGTAAGATGGTCATCCAGCTGCAACACAACCACCTTCTCAATAACCTTACCCACAAAGGGTAGATTAGAGACAGGTCTGTAGTTTACTAGACAGTCTGGATCCAAGGAAGGTTTTTTAAGGAGTGGCCGAATGGCCGCCTCCTTGAGAGGATCAAGGAAAACCCCCTTTTCCAAGAAACACCAGACAGTTTCAGCAAGGATCAGGCTGATAACATCTATGCAATGTACCAATAGTGGCGTTGGGCCCAGATCCAAACTACAGCTGGTTGGTTGCAAAGTCTGGACAATCCTCACAATGTCTGAGAATTCCAGCTGGCTGAAGTCGGACCAGACAGACCAGGTGTATGCAACTTCCTGCCAATCTCCGCAATCCCTCATAGAGGAAGATGGGTACTCCCTGGAGGAGAGGAGGGAGAGAGGGGATATGATAGAGACATACAAGTATCTTACAGGGAGGAACAGGGTGCAGGAAAACACTATTTTTAAGCGAAAAAGATGTTTCAGGACTAGAGGGCATGGGATGAAGTTGGAGGAGGGGCGATTCAGAGAAACATGAGAAAATTTCTTCACAGAACGGTGGTGGACAAGTGGAACACCCTGCCAGAGGAAGTGGTGGGAGCTGAAACAATCACGGGATTTAAGAATGCATGGGATAGACATAAAGGAATTCTAGAGGTCAGGGGTAAGGGGAAATAGACTTCTAAGAAAACAAACTGAACTTACAAGCTCAAATGGGCAGACTAGGTGGGCCATAGGCCCTTATCTGCCGACACTGTCTATGTATCTATGTATCTATGGGCCGATCCCTGTCCTGATTCTGGCAACCTTAACTGCAAAAAATCAAGCAAGCTCATCATACTTTATTTGTAAAAAACCTCTTCCAGACTGAAGACAGACTGGATTGCACAGTCTGTCCACAGTCCGAAAGAGCTGAGCTGGTCGATTTCGTGCAGCAGCAATCTCCCTGTACAGGAATTCTGCCTTCTTACGGGTTATTGCTGATTGATAGATCTTATAATGTTCCATCAATCTAAGCCTGTCAGCATCAAGGCAGGATTTCCGCCAAGCTCTCTCTAGCCTTCGACCCACTCTCCTCAGCTCCTTCAAGAACCCATCAAACCACAGGTTCCTTGGGTGCAGAGTGAGTGGGCAAACGTGAACAGGTGCAATTGAGTCCAGAGCATCTCCCACCGTCTTATTATAAGCCAGTACAAGACCGTCTGGACTCATGCATTCACTTGATAAACCTGATAGGTCCAGCACCGCTGACAGGCCTTGTGGGGTAACTCCCCTCAAAGGACGGTACTGGACCATCTCCATAGGGGCAGGCCTACTTGGGGGTGCCCTGAAACTGAACCTTATGGTGTGATGGTCAGACCAACCAACTGGTTCCACCCCCAGATCCGTGCTGTCCATCCCCAGGAGGAACACAAGATCCAGAAAGTGACCTCCAATATGTGTAGCAGAGTTAACCACCTGTGTAAGGCTCAGCATAGTCACAAGCTAGAGGAGATTATTTCCAGTCTGCAAGAGTTCATCGTTGACCCAGGCATTGAAGTCACCCAGAATTAATCATCTGGGTGACTCCAAGGCCTCATCAACAATGAAATCCGCAAACTCCTTCAGGAATTCTCCCCCATCACTGGGTGGATGGTAGATGAGGAGTATCCTAAATCCTACACCTGCTCCCAAGATACCAAGATACTCTCAAAGGATTGAGCGCACCCCACTGGCACATCCACAGGCCCAGTTCAGTTTTAAACATAACGGCTACACCCCCGGCCCTACAATCCAACCTTGGGCGATGTATCACCGAGAACCCAGGTGGAACAGCAGATGCCAAAACAGGACCTGCATTCTAGTCCAACCAGGTCTCAGTGATGCCTGCCAGATCAGATGTTCCAACAAGATCAGCTATAATAGCCATCTTGTTTCCAATTGATCTGGTACTAGAAGTACAGTACTAGAAGAGAGACTCCACTTGTGTTGTATAAGGGGATTTAGGGTCTATAGGAGTATAGGCTCTATCATTAGGGGCAGGGTAATGGGGATCTGGAAGAAGATAAGGGGAATGGAAATCAATTAAATAAAATGGAAGCTGATGCCCAATGCACAGGCTCAGATATTTCTGTCTTCGGGGGGCCAGATATCTTTGCCTACGGGCACCTAACCAGGTATACAGAGATGAACCCTTAAAAACTTTAATAAAGACCTCAGATTTAAAATGCTTCTCTTTCCAGTTTGGTACCACCATTCGAGCTTATGCCTGCTGTCTGCTATAACCATATACTTTTCTTACAACGAAAAGAAATTCAAAGACAGACCAAGTATGCTCTAAAAAGAATTTTACTACAATAGATAAAAATATGTAAAACACAACAATACAGAACTGTTATATCACAAGACATACAAATCTTTTAAAAGAACAAGGTTTAAACAGTGCAAATTCCTACTTGCAGTACTTAGATTTGACTCTCTTTCTAAGTACTTGTTTACAGTGCTCACCGATGTTTCCTGGTCGGAGTCTAGGTAAAAGTGCCCAAGTAAAACAGAATTATTCCTAAAAGTAAACTGTATTTGCCAACCCCTTTTGTGTGAGGTCATCTAGCTCCACCTCTGTCAGATTATATATAAAAAAATATGTATCTCACATAAAAACAGGATGTCTTTTCAAAGTATTACATTTCTGCAATCCTCAGCATGACTCATGTCCCTCAGATGACACTTCTTTGATCTTATCATAAGCTTCCCCCTTCCAGGACATGAAAGCATCTTTATGATTTTCGCACTCCTGTTTCATAAGCTGGGTTTTCCCTCCAACGTCATAAAATGGATATGATCTTCCATCTTAGCAACTACAGCTGTAATTAACTCAGAAAAAACAGGAGGTCCTTGATTAAGGCCTTCCACGTAACACATTGTCTCTAAAACCTGTGTGTGTGATCTCACATGCTGTTTGCAGCATTTTCTCATGGCTTTCATGTTTCAGCTGAAACCTGGGGGGAGGGAGTGAGGTCATTTCAAGAGTATCAGATTTTCAGCAGAGATAGTCAGTAATACATTTTATATAAAAAAAAATGATACAGCACTCAGAAATGGCTGTCCACGTCACAGTCATTAGTTACAGTATAAGACCAGGATAACAAGATCCACATTAATAACCCTCACTAGAAGTGCTATACATATTTTAGAGGTACAAGTAGGTATACATTGCAGTAGTTCTGTAATAGGAGGATTCGGCCTCAAAGGCAGTATGTCAGAGGATATTATAGGGTGTCTGTTGTAAATGCTGGTATATTGTGTTATGTATGCTCTTCCTGTGTTATAATCTTCCAGGTCATACCTGAAAAAAACAGTTTCTGTCTAGTGTACCTACTGTACACAGTTAACAAAAACTAACTAATTAAATAATTGGGGTAGGGCTATAATAACTAAGCAATGTCGGGTTAGTATAACATGGAACAATAAGGGAGGTATGGGTGACCTGGAAAGCTTACATCTGACTATGTACTTCTTTGGCTATCATTATGGTAAAGGCCTAAATACAGAAGTATGTGAACCATTATATAAATTGCATATTTAAATACAAAAATGTCAGGTTATAATATCACATCATGGCATGTAAATGGTATAAATAACCCTATTAAAAGAAAAAGATGTTTTTAACTATGTTATAAAACATAATACAGGCTGATGTTACAAGAGACCCACCTTAGCAAAGTTGAATTTACAAACTTTTTTTAAACTGGGGAGGGGCAGCAATTCATACAAGATCTAATGGTAAATCTAAAGGTACCAACATTATTTTCTCTAGAAAACTTAATGTGGAAACATTACATTTGGATATAGATAAGCTTAATAGATATGTAATAACTCACATCAGACTAATACAGATATAACATTTGCTAGTATATATGGACCTAATGAAGAGGCACCAACATTTTTCAGTGAATTTTTCACTAGTCTTGCTCAGTTCCCACAACCTTATGCCATAAGAAGGTACTTTAGCACTGTATTAGATCCAGAAATGGACAGAACAGGTCCTGTGCAACCCTATCAAAGGCAACAAAAATTATATTTAATAGAATGGCGGCATTAGGGCTAGTTGACCTATTGAGATACAATAATGAAGAGGTGCATGAATACTCTAATTTTTCTTACTGTCATAATACATATTCAAGAATTGACTGGTTGCTGGGGTCCTTTAGTATATTACAAGAGTTAAATAATATAACATATGAAGATATAAATTTATCAGACCATTCTCCAACAAAAAGTAATTTAAACTAAATTTATAAAGTGAAATCCAAAAGATGGATTATGGATTTATTACTAAGTAAGAGTCAAGAATTTAAAGATTATTTGAAAGAAGAGTTATCTTCTTGGAACACAACTTGAATGAAGAAACATACTTAAATATCATTTGAGATTCGATGAATATGTTATGTTATGTTATGTTATGTTATGTTATGTTATGTGAGAAAAGGGCAAGAAGGAAGGGATTGTTAGGCTCAAGAAAGGGGTGGAGTGGGTGGAGGATAATGGGGGAAAAGCAGAGATGTTAAATTAATACTTCTGTTCTGTCTGCAATAGGGAGAAGGATGGACCAGTGCCTGCAGGAGGAAAAAGAGGAGTGGGGAAGGGAACACAGATGTAGTGATAGAGGAAGATAGAGTGAGGAAGGGAAAAAAAGCACAGATATGCTAGCACTCTTGCCAAAAAATGAATTCAACTCTTATTAATTTTAAATCCAAGTAGGAAATCAAATGGGGATCCATAGCATAGGTAAAGTGAAGACCCAAATCATTTTGATTCAAATAATCAACAAAAGAAGTTATTAAATCAGTACTGCCTCTTCAGATAACCAAAATATCATCCAAATAGTGTCCCCATAAATGGATATGGGAGAGAAAGGGGTTTCTGCCAGGGTCAAACACCATGATGCCCTACCACCATGCCAAAAAAAGGTTGGCTGATTTTTGCTGTGTAATAATGAATATAATTATATTTTTTATTATTTTTTATTTGTATTATTTTTGTATATTTATTATTTCTGCATCCCAAGTTAAATAAAATGTTTGACTTGTATAGCCAGGTTCACTAGTACTTTTCATATACATGCTTGCATTTATTCTATATATTTATATATATTTTCTCTTCCCCGATTTAGTCTTTGACTTTTAGCAAATTTGTTTGACCTCCCGTTGTATGCCTCTTTTCTAAATTTTGCAAGTCATGATTTTTCACAATATGGGGTATATTTTCCACTAGATATAAATATCGCAATATATGGACTTCTACACATTGTTTGTTTTGGTGTTTTATTAGGTGTGTGGTGAATTGGTCTTGTTTAGATGCTCAGTGAAATAAATTAAGAATTGTGTACTGTCACTTTAAAGGAATGCAAATAAAGAAGAGACCTTGAGCTCCAAGACCCCACCTCCTGAAGAAGTGCCCTGGAGAGGACATGAAGCACTGGGGTAGTGTGCCATGGGTTCTCGCTCACATGTGTAATTTGGCGTTTATTCATTTTTTGGCAAGAGTGCTAGCATATCTGTGTCTTTTTTGTGTCTTTATCCTGCAGCACCCACTCACTCTGTGGCATGCAATAGCACTTGTGTGTGTTTTTCTTTATTAGAGTAAGGAAAGATCTGCTGGCATTGAAGGTGAACAAATCACCAGGCCTGGACAGAGTACATCCAAGGGTACTAACGGAACTGGCTGAGGAGCTGGCAGGGCCACTGGCAGACCTATTTAATAGTTCACTAGAGTCAGGCATGGTACCATAGGACTGGAGAACAGCACATGTAGTGCCCCTCCACAAAAGTGGTCCCAAGAATGATCCAGGGAATTACAGACCATTCAGTCTGACCTCCATTGTGGGCAAGCTCATGGAGACCATACTAAAGGAAAGGTTGGTGGAATATCTAGAGGAGCATGGTCTCCAGGATGAGAGGTAGCATGGGTTCATGAGGGGGAGATTGTGTCAAACAAATCTGATTGACTTCTTTGATTGTGTCACTAAGACAGTAGACAGGGGCCAAGCAGTAGACGTCATCTATCTTGATTTCAGCAAGGCCTTTGACTCTGTGCCCCACAAAAGGTTGATCAGAAAGTTGCTGGGTCTTGGAGTTGGTGAAAAGATGGCCAGATAGGTGGAAAACTGGCTGAGGAACAGAACCTAGAGGGTGGTTGTGGGGGGGGGAGAGTTATCTGGCACCAGAGAGGTAACCAGTGGGGTCCCACAGGGCTCAGTGCTGGGGCTGGTGCTGTTCAATGTCTTCATCAATGACATTGGGGATGGTATTAAGGGCAAAATGTGCCTATTTGTGGATGATACCAAACTCTGTGGGAGAGTGGACACAGTTGTAGAGATACAGAACCTACAGAAAGATCTGGAAAAGCTGGGGAGGTGGTCCAGGATCTGGATTTCAGCAAGGCCTTTGACTCTGTGCCCCACAAAAGGTTGATCAGAAAGTTGGTGGGTCTTGGAGTTGGTGAAAAGATGGCCGGATAGGTGGAAAACTGGCTGAGGAACAGAACCCAGAGGGTGGTTGTGGGGGGAGAGTTATCTGGCACCAGAGAGGTAACCAGTGGGGTCCCACAGGGCTCAGTGCTGGGGCTGGTGCTGTTCAATGTCTTCATCAATGACATTGGGGATGGTATTAAGGGCAAAATGTGCCTATTTGTGGATGATACCAAACTCTGTGGGAGAGTGGACACAGCTGTAGAGATACAGAACCTACAGGAAGATCTGGAAAAGCTGGGGAGGTGGTCCAGGATCTGGCAGCTTGGCTTCAATGTGAAGAAATGCAAAGTTATGCATGTTGGAGCCAAGAATCCCAGGACAGAGTACTACCAGGGTGGAGTCCGAGTATCTGCATCAGAGGAGGAGAAGGACCTGGGAGTGATGACCATCAGTGACCTGAAGCACTCCAAGCAGTGCAAGAAAGCAGCTGCAGCAAAGGCAAACAAGATGTTGGGATGCATAGCTAGGGGGCTCAGTAGTAGGAGAGAGGAAATTTTACTGACCTTGTAAAGGTCACTGGTAAGGCTGCATCTAGAGTACAGAGTTCAGTACTGGTGCCCATACCTCATAAATGACATTAACCCACTGGAGAAGGTCCAGAGGAGGGCTACAAAGATGACAGCCAGTCAGCAGGGTAAGGCATATGAGGAGAGGTTGAGGGCACTGAACATGTACTTCCTGAAAGACAGGAAAGAGAGAGGGGACATGATTGGGACCTTCAAGTACTTGAAAGGGCTAAATAAGGTAGATAAGGAGAGTCTGTTTAAGCTGAATGGCAACCATAACATGAGGGGGCACAGTCTTAAGCTAGAGGGTGGGAGGTTTAGGAGGGAAGTCAGGAAGCACTTCTTCAGAGAGAGGATGGTGGACACTTGGAATGCACTGCCAGAAGAGGTCATCTCATTGAAGACAGTGGGTAGCTTTAAGAGAGGCTGGGATAGGCATGGGGTAAGATAAGGATCATGGGTAGGGAGGAGGGCAGGGACATTAGCTCAAGCTGTGGACCCTGCAATACAAGTGGACTTGATAGACCAAATGGCCTTCTTCTGCTGGCTTCTTCATATATTCATATGTTATGAGAGGCTCCATAATCAAATACTCAAGTAAAAAGAAAAGTAAAGGAAGGAAAAATAAATTAGAGAAAGAATCTGAAAGAGCAGAAATGAGACATACACATTCAACACAAGAGTCAGATGTTATCACTTTGCCCAGTTTGAAAAATGAATATAATAATATTCTGAATGGAAAAAATGGAAAGGCTAATCCTTAGACCTAGAGCAAAGTACTATGGTCAGGCAGATAAATTGAGTAGCATATTGACATACCAACTGCAAAAAGAAAAATCAGAAAGAATGGTTAAGAAATTAGAAATTGATGGCAACATTAGAAAGGATCCTGAAAAGATAAATTTCGAATTCAGGAATTACTATGTAAAACTTAAAAATTAGAAAAATAGAAGGACATTATAGTGATTTGTTTAAGCTAGATATTCTGGAAATCAATGAAGTTCAAAGGACAGCATTAAATAAAATAATATCAGAATCAAAGGTAGAAGGAGCCATCAAGAATTCCCAAAAAAGAAAAATCTCCTTGCTTGGACATATTTTCCATTGAATTTTGTCAGATATTAAAATCACAAGTAATTCCATTGATGATGGAACTTTAAAAATATTTTATAGAACAGGGATCAATGCCTAACTCTTTTAAAGAGGTCCTGATTATAGTACTAGCAAACAAAGCAAATCCCCAAAATTTTGCACATCATATTGTCCAATCCCATTAGTAAACTTGGACTACAAAATATTCACTCAAGTCTTAGCTGCCAGATTGGAAAATGCTAACCATCTATAATAAAAGAAGACCAGATGAGCTTTGTTAAAACAGGAAAAGTTTTAACAATATTAGAAATGCCCTGAATGTTATGGTTAACAACAAAAATACAGACACAATATTATCACTAGACATGTAAAAAGCATTCAACAGGGTTGAGTGGGACTACCTTCTGTATATTATGTGTAAAGCAAATCTAGGGGACAATTTCATAAACTGGATTACATTACTATATATAAAACCCTGTGCTTTAGTATCAATAAGCCAGGACATTTTAGATAATTTTGAATTGTCAAGGGGTGCCCGACATGGGTGCCCATTTTTGCAGTTGCTCTTTGCATTAGCAATAGAATCCTTGACAAATTTGATCAGGATAACCTGGATAGTAAAGGGGTATTGGCAGGTGATACACAACTAAAATTATCATGATATACTGATGATATTTTACTATACATAACAAATCCAGATACAGCCTTACTAAAATGTAGGGATCTGATCTCTCACTTTGGATATATCTCTGGTTATAAAGTTAAATGGACAAAATCGGAACTGTTAACATTGAATAGTAACACACAAAGAATGAGAGCTCTAATATTCTGACAAGTAAAAGATAGATTTGTCCAAAAGTGAGGAATCAATGATAAATAATAATTGGGACCAACTTATTTAAAAGAAAATAAAACTGGATGTGGAAAAATGGGAACATTTATCTTCGTCCATGATAAGCAGGGTGAAAGTAGTTAAAATTAGTGTTCTCCCAATATTTCTACATAGTTTTCAATCCCTGCCCTTTCTGATTCCTCAAAAAATTTTAAGAAATAGATAAAATTCTTAAAAGAATGTTTATGGAAGAATAAAAAAACCTAGACTAACCCTGGAAAAAGTAAAAGCCAATTATGAACAAGGGGGGGTTAAAGTTACCTAATTTATGATGGTGTTATCTATAATTAGTCATAATACCGAATACTATTCTGAAATGGTACCTTGGTGGGCTTATTTGGAGATAATACAAAACAAAACAGATGCATATTTCTTCATCTGTTTAGAACTCATATTGGACAAGAAATAAAAAAAAAAATGAATAAATCCACGTACAAAAGGAACACTTAAATCATGGATCACATACCATAAGCTAACAAAAGAAAACCTAAGATTTAATACACATTTTGTCCAATCAACATCAGTACTCCGACAGACTCAGTGCAAAATCCATGGGTTAATAAAAACATAGTACAGTTAGGAGATCTATATGAAGGAGAACAATTTATTTCTTTCCAAAATTTAAGAAATAAATACAGTCTCTCAGAAGCCAAGTATTATAATTATTTAAAAAAAAAATAGATCATATTATTTTAAAGAGCATGTGCTTAGTCAGGGTGCATATGTTAAAGAATGAAGGTTTGGGGACATTAGATGCCTCTGCAATCATTCTGTTTGCTTTTATTTGTTTATTTACTTAGTTTTGCATCTTTGTATTTTTATTTTGCCAATTGCTAGTGAAAAAAAAAAAGAGTCCAGTGATGACGTCATAAAATCCTTACTAGCAAGGCTGCCAGACTTGTATTTCAATGGGAAACTACAAATCTGCTTTCGGATTTTTATGTAGAAATAACACTTCCTGCCACCAAAATATTATATTTTTAATAGAAATATGTGAGTTTTGATAATATGTGGGGCCAGATATTCAAAACTTAGCCCTGGGGCAAAATTAGCACTACATGGTGTGCTAAATTAGCCTGGAACCATTTGCATGCTATATTCAAAGGAATAGCCCCGGGGCTAAAGCAGCTGGATATAGCTTGCAAATGAAGCCATGCAAACAGGGCTGGGAGTTCAGTGCAATAACAGCTCAACAAATAAGACAGCTCTGAATATAGCATCTGGGAAGTGCAAACCAAAACAGCATCCCAGTGCACACAGACGTGAAGGAAGGTAAAGGTGAACTATGTGGCCAAAGTGTGTGCTAGCAAAGAAGTGGATGCACTAAAGCTGCAAACAACAAAACAACAGTACAGGCCAAATAAACCAAAACTGTGTTATGGTTCAGACAGGTTTGCATGGTGCAAATACATTTGCACAGGGCTAACACATTTGTCCAGAGCTAGGATATTTGCCCAGGGCAAACATTTGCTATATTCAAAAGTGACATGCAAATGAACCTACTTAGGCAGTTGGTAGGCAAACATCCATATTAGCATCTCATTATGGCCTGATTTGCATGTAGATTGTGCAACACTATTGCAGGGTTCCACAGTTCCACCTGTAGGTCAGTCTGAAAGTATAGGTGCAGGCTGGGTCTGCTCACAGCTCCACCTGTAGATCAGTCTGGAAGAGCATGGTGGCAGCTGCAGGCTACATTTGTACATAGTTGCATAGACTATTGTGCCCCAGGGGACTACACAGTACAGGCACTGGTGGTGGTGCTGCACAAGAGGTGGTGCTGCATGCAATAGTCAAACTGTAGTTCCTGCTACAGTGCATAGCAGATGCTACAGCAACTAGGTGGCCGGTAGTGTGAGGGACACAGCAATGCCTATGGTGTGTAAGGCAGCAATGACTGCTGCACTCCACACAGTGACTGGCCCATCTGGCCCAGAGCCCAGTATATTTCAGTGAGAAACTAAATATATTTTTCTAACTTTTTCAAATAAAATTGATACTTATTTCATCAACAAACTTTGTCTTTTATATGTTTGCACTATAGTGTTCCCTCAGTATGATCTTACGTTTTTGAATACAATAATTAGCTTTTCTTTACTTCTTTCCAAGTAAAATCTGGTTATGAAGAAAATGTCACCTGCTAAATTATAACAAAAGATCACATGTTATCAAACATCACATATTTCTATTACATATATAATATTTTGGTGGCAGGAAGTGTTAAACTTTTCCATAAAAATCTGAAAACAGATTTGTAGTTTCTCATTGAAATACACTGGTAGCCTTGCTAGCAAGGATTTTATGACATCATCACACAGGGACTCCATTGGACTCTTTTTTCACTAGCAATTGGCAAAATACAAATATAAAGATGGAAAAGTAAGTAAATAAACACATAAAAGCACACTGAATGATTGCAGAGGCATCTAAGGCCCCAAACCTTCATTCTTTAAGATATGCACCCTTACTAAGCACCTGCTCTTTAAACTACATGGAGCAAACCTGACCAAAACAAATTTAACATTTGTTCAAGAATAGAGATACTCAAAAGATCAGAATAATAAAATAATCTCAAAGGTATATAATAGAATTTAAGGTGTAGAAATAATATTGAAAGTATCTTGGGCAGGCAAAGGGGGGGAAGTAGTCAGGGTGGAGCAAATGACAGTAGGGGACGTGGAGTTAGGGGAGGGAATAGGGATGGTAGCATGGTGGCGAGCAAAGGTTGCCAGGGAGAGATAGGAACAAGGGGTATTGAAGAAGCAGTAGGAGGAAACAGTGATGGTGCAGATGGGAATACATCCATAACAGACAGGGAGCAAATGAAGAGGGAAAAGGCTACTCCATCAGGTGTGCAGAGGAGGTTGAATAACAGGCCAGCAGGGGATAAAAGGGTGGTTATCTATGGGGATTCCATAAGTAAAGGTATTCACTGGGGGAAGAAGGGGACCCAAGAAATAGAAGGGTGGTTGCTTGTATACCGGGCATGGAGGTAGGGAAGGTGGAACCTTGGATTAGGGAAGTGGTAAGGTGGGTGGGTGAAAAGCCTTATTTGGTCATCCACTTAGGGACCAATGACTTAGCAGGAGAGGAGGTGAGGTTGGTGCAGAGCAGATTCATAGAGTTAAACAAGAACTGCAAGGATTCAATGAGCTCTATGGCCTTTTCAGAGGTCATTCCTGTCCTGAGAGCTAGCACAGTTAGAAAGAGGAGAATTGAGGAGTTTTAATGAGTGGCTAAGGAACTGGTGCAAGGTTGAAGGATTCAGTTGTATTGGAGGTTGGGGTGACATGTGGTCGGACATGGGTCTTTATTTGATGGATTGGCTGCACCTTAGTTACAAGGGTTCAAAGGTACTCTGGGACAAGCTGTGGGATTACATGGGAAAAAGTTCTGAGTTTAAACTGCTGAAGGGGGGGAAGAGGTGGGCCAGAGGGCACAGATGTTTTGAAACAGGGAGGTCTGTGGACCTCCCCCTAAGCAGGAAGCAGCAATCAGGAGGGAGGGAGGGTGTAGGGGCAAGAGATAGCATTTATGGACAGGGGATGAGGGGGGATATATAGTGAACCGGCAGATGCAGAAAGACACAGGAACTAGGTGGGGGGGGTGCAGAGCCAAGGTGGAGGGAGGTATCACTCAGTGCTCACAGTCTTCATAACAAGATGGCAGACTTGAAGGCCCTCTTAGCGGACGAGAAGGTAGACGTGGCAGCAGTTACTGAGACCTGGGCTACAGCACACCATGACTGGTACCTCTCAATCCCAGGAAGGGATAGAGTGTTAGGCAAGGGGGGTGATGGCATACATTAGGGAAGGGATACTATGCACACTGCTCCCACCCCCAACTCTAGTGGGCAACCAGCACAGCCCTCCACTCACCACCATGCCTGGCTGCACTACTGAGCTTCAGTGAATGAGCACTCATTCATTGCAGCCCAGTCGGGTGGCCAGTCATGGCAGTGAGTGGAGGGCAGAGCTGGTTGCCTGCTGGGGTGGGGTGGGAGTGGTGGTGGGGGACTACCTGCTGGGGTGGGGGGGTCCACTAGACACTAGGGATATATTGCACTGTACTAAATACTGCGAAAGTGGTGCTGGTGGGCAGCAATCAACGATGGAGGGGCGCTGCACTGGGGATCACTACAGGGTGTGCAGCACCTACTTTTGCTGGGACCAGGAATCGGAGAGTGGGCCGAATGACACACAGGACACCAGAGGGTCTGTACATCATACTGTCTGCCTGCATAATTCTGACAAATGATGATTTTGCCAGCCTACATTCTAGGCTGTGATGTTTTGCCTACTTTATTTTGTGCCGCAATGTTTTGACACACGATGTTACTGGCAGGATCCTGTAAAAGCATGGGTCTCCAAATCCCTAGTTTTGGATTTCTGTTTCTACATTCTTTGTTTTTTCTCCTACTGTTCTTTGGCCAGGCCAGGGCACCTGGCAGACCACATTCCAGCTTTGTCCTCCAGTAGCTCCTTGCAAGCCACTTCCAATGTCTTGCCCCCCCCCCCATGGTGGGGAAGGAAGGGATCAGCTCCTCTGAGGCAAAAATATAGTGGGTCATGAGACCAAGAGAGGCAGGCCCTGAGAGTTCCATCTTTTTAGGCTGCCGGAGTGGAGATCTTCCTTGTTTGGCCCACCAACATAATCCCTCCCACTTTCCTAATGCTGCACGCAGCTGCCTGGCCTCAAGTGCCACAACAGGGGCATGGAAGCATGCTTACCCCTCATGAGGAGCAAGCTCCTCACCCCACTGTAAGGGGGCCCTGCAGCATTAGGCTCATACTGCATATGATGTTCATATCTGTTTGTATCCCTTCCCCTCTCCCCCAGGACGCATCTAGAAATGAGCCTGTTCCAGGAAGCTCTGTGCAGTCACTAGCAAGGATGGAGAAGTACTAGAAAAAGTAATACACCTTACAATTATAGTTACTTATTTCTTTTTATACAAAAACAATACAAAAATAATAAATAACTATAAGATTACATTTTTTGAAAGTAATAGGTCAGTTACTAGTTACTTTTAAATAAATGTAATAAGTTAGTTATGTATTTCTTTTGTTTAAAAAGACATAAGTAATTGTAACTGTAAGGTGTATTGCTTTTTCCAGTACTTCTCCATCCTTGATAGTGACTGCACAGAGCTTTCTGGAACAAGTTTCCAAAAGTAATAGAAAGTAATAGAAAAAGTAACTTATCCAACACTGGTCACAGAGGTGGGCAAATGTCCACCAGCCTGTGCCATCCTTCCCTGGGAGCTAAGTGCTTCACCACTGTAATGCATCCAGCCCCCAGTTGACTCTAGTATGGGATTCCAGGAGTCGCACATGAACTCCAGTCTCCTAGGTGGCAGCACAACTGGGTTGGCCAAAAAACTAGCAATTATTTATAACACAGAGGAGCTAGAGTATGCTGGTCCAGTGGTGTGGCAGGAACATGTTATGCCACCACCTAGGCTCATGTGCGAGTCCCAGAATCCCACACTGTAGTATGCTAGGGGGATACGTGTACTGCACATGTAAGGTGCTTGCTCTCGGGGCATAAATGATAATTAGTGTGCCACTTGGCCGATTCTGGTCTAGCATTTTTGTCATCTCTGAAAGCAGTCACAAGTTTGCCATCTCGTCCAGAAGAAGGATGCGTCTATGTTAATGTTAACCATGGTCATCAGGGTGTAAAAGATGGAAAAACAGAAACAAATGGGCTAAACTAATCTTAAATAAATGTTTGAAAGCACTGCACATGGAGTACATCTGTAATTTCTTGGTTACATACTTAGATGTTCTGGGAATACAGGTTTCTCATCCATACCTCTCAACCTCCCAACTTGCCAATGTGTGACAGAGGGCTACAAAATGTGTGACAAATGGCAAAAATGTGGTACGCCTGATTTTTCCCAGCGCGCGGAGTCACATACTGTGACGTTTTCACGTAAAATGAATAAAACTGATTTTTACATTGTCTATCAGCTCACTTTTTTTTGTATCTCAGCCATGGTGGAGGCTCTAGCCTAAGGTGCAAACCATACAATTATGGTGCAGCAAACATTTACCACGACTTCTGCTGAGCAATAATCCAAAAACCGAAAACATCCCCCACACCAGCAACTGTTAAGACAGGCACCATTTCTCACAGCACAGCGGGGTATAACAGAGTACAGTACCCGAGTGATTATTACATGGATTTATGGAGCTCGGACGTACTACAATTAACATACACACCGCCATGATCCCCTCCCCAACTGACACCAGCAATAGTGACTCACCCATTACTGTGACTGTTGCCATCAAGATCCACACAACACAGCTTTGGAAACCTGCAGCAATGCACCAGTAATTGGCCTGGATGGTTGGCTCACTCAATACCTAATAGCCAAGCAGCAGCGCAAGGGAAGGTAGTCCCTTCTGGCCAGTCCACTCTTTCACTGACGTGCTGCTGCTTTTCTTCTGTCCTACTGCTTGCTGAGGAGCTTGAGCAGCCAGGCAAGAGTGAGGAAAGAAGGGAACATCTCAGTCAAAAAACAAAAAACAAAAAAAAAAAGTAGCCAGCAGGCACTTCTGGTCAGCTTTTTCCAGTGTGGTGGAGATGCTGCTGCTCTTATACTGCTAACTGCTCTGCCTGCTGAGCAACAGAGCACCAGGCTGTGGCATGTTTATTGGCCCACCAACTAGGGACTGAACCTAAAACCACACAGGAGGACCCACACACTCAGTCTGCTCTGCTGCACCATACACACACTGCTCGCCAAGCCAACAGACAACTGCCTGCCAATGAATTCAGATAACAGGCATTAAGCTGGCAGGCTGGCTGAACAATGCTCCTTAATGCTGCCAGTGCCAGCACAGATTTGTCAGAGCAATATAGCACTGCAGCCAAGCCAACTTCCATCATAGCAGCTCTTTTACAGTGGAAGGAACTTGACAGCACAGTAGTGTGCTCTTGACTTCTCCAAGGACTCGAGGAGGGACTGTTCGTTCTTCTGTTCCATCCCCCTTTTCTCCATCTAGATTGGTCCTGGAGAATTCAGGTCGGGACCGGGATGACTGTCTTCTTTCACCCCGTCCCCATGATCCAACCTCAAGAGTCTCTCCTGTCCCACTCCTGAGCTGAATCGCCATCGCCGAGCCTCTCTGACTTGAATCTGGACTGGACCCTATCTTGAGAATGGGAGAAGACCCTCATGGTCACACACCCCCCCCGCAGCTCTGTCCCCAAAACAAAGGAAAGCAGTAAGCACAAAAAAAGACTGACCCTCGAGTCCAACAGTCGTAGTCGGGTCAAGGGTGGGTTGGTGGCGGTCGTTTGGTCTGGGTTGAGGGTTCTCTGCTGGCTCCAGGACTCGGACAACGGCTGCCGCTGTCGCTGATGCATGCAGCATTCTTCTGCTTCCTCGGCTTGCTCTCTGGAAGCTTGTTCAGGCAGTATCTGTATTGTTCCTCCGATGAGCTTCCTTCCTGGCAGTGCAGCTCTCCACTCTGATTGGTGCCTTCTGGTCCATCAAGTATCGGTCCTATCCACAAATCAATCCCGATGATATGGTTCCCCTCTGAGCAGCAAGCTGCTTTAATAGCCGGGTGGCAGACCTGATGGGGGATGGGGGGGGACCTGACAAACGGCACAGAGAGCAGCACTACAATTGGTTTGTGTGGCGGGGCGGGCTATGCTCTCTCTCTCTCTCTGCATTGGGTCGCCACTCGTCTCTCAGGCTCTCACTGGCTGTCGGCTGATGACACTTTCCCAACAAGCCCCCAACATCATTACAGAACTGCTGCGAGACGACCGGAGATTAGGAGGCATCGGCGAGGTGAAGAGTCTGGGAAAATTAAAAAAAAAAAAAGACGACAAACAAAGGGACGCCAGTGCTGAGCATGGTACGGCTGCGTGATTTGCGGAAACAAGATGGGGAATGCGGGGTGGCGGTACAGGTGGATTGCTGGGCTCTGAATCCAGTACGTCACGGAAAATCCGGTACACTTGAGAGGTATGTTCTCATCTGCCATGATCTTAAACCCTTTAAGCTAACACCTCAACAGTACTTTCTGGAAGCATGCTTTGTGTTGTGTCTCTGCCCTTGCAGACACCTCCACAGCGCCTAACTCATGCTCTGGATCTGGTGGAGTGTGGCTATGCCACCCTAATGGCCCCCAGCTTGACTGTATGCATGCAGATGCAAACTGGGTCATGGTCACCCACCCTGGGGCTGTACATTTGGCTGGGATGAACAGAGGATGCTGCATATGTGTCAGGGGCTGTCACATTCTTGGGGCATCTCAATGCACATGGGCACATAAGGCTTCTGAAGACTTTTGTAGATCAGACCCTAATTACTTATCCTACTTCAATTATGACAGTTTGTTTTTATTTTTTATTTTAGCCTTCTAGTACCTTTCTTGTTATTGTTGTAGTTTATTGAATTGTATTATCATCTGTTTTGTTAATTCTGTGTAACTTTGTATTCTGTTTACCATTATGCATTGTATTTTAACTTTTGTTGCTGTACTTGCTGTGTATCCCTTTCCCCGCTCCACCAGGATGCATCTGAAATGAGCATATCTGATCAGTATGTCTTTCCTGGTGAAACTTTTAAATAAATAAATAAATCAGCATTATAACTCAATTTGTTTCCAAGTTACCATAGGCCATTGTATACCATACAATTGTTTTAAATTTTCCCCACTTATGGATTAATTTGATACATGCTATAAGGTATGAAAGCTTTTCTTGGTTTTATAGTTTAAATGCATCTTATTTTATTACCTATGGTTTGAGTCAAATAACTGTTTTAAACAGATGTGCACTAGCTGCAATTTTGCTAATTAGTTAAGATGAAAACTATATATGATAGTATCATGCAACTCTCGTTACACAACTCCAGGTAGCTCTTTCTTAGCTATTATTATAAATGTTAATCTGTTGTTGTCGTTTATTCTTTGGTAACCGGATAAGGCCCACAGGGCATAAGTCCCATTTCCAGGGGTGACCCGGGAGCACAGAGCCGTTAAGTGACTTGCTTAAGGTCACACAGGATGCAAGTGGAGGATGTGGGACTCAAACCTAGGTTTGCTGCATCTACGAAGCCCATTCACAGCTTGTTGGTCTAACTTCTACATTTTTGTGAGCTATATATCAAGTTGTTGTATTTTTAGATATAGATTTAGCAAGTCTGCCATTTCTATGAGCAAGAGGGAGATGCAGTAAATTGCTAGCTATTAGCTGGATATAAATAAGTGAGCATATCTGGAGTGTTCTCTCCTTTTATTGGCTAATGACATAATGGTTTAAACAGTCCTTTATATTTTGCAATTATAACTAATATATAAATGTCACTAGTAAGCCAATAGGTAGCACTTTAGCTTTGCATTTGTAAGTCCGCCCCGGTGGTTTTGCCCTGGAATGAGTAACGGCACGGCCAGGGAACCATCCTTGTCAAGCGGGATTTTTGGCTCAGCTTAAATCTCTTAGCTTGCTTCTGTTTTGCTCTCCTCAGCCTGGGATTCTATGTGACCAGGACCATTACCCTCAACAGATCGCAAACCCAAAACATCTTGTACTGAATAATTAACTGTACAAGTTCATGTGTGAAATGCATAGATCCTAATTCATTCTGCAGTCTGCATTTGACTGTGTTTCTACAGGCACTCACTCCTCTTTTAGAGATATTGTAACAGTATTCCTTTACCTGTTTCACAGCTGACAGTATTGTTCCATTCCTGGGGTCCCAGGCTATCTCACGACCCTGTCCATTGGTTGATCTCGGCCAAGCAGCTATTTAAATACAGCCTCTTACTGATTCTCCCTGTTGTGTCCACATGATTACCACTTTCTGTGCATTGCAGCAGCTGCATTTGTACATTGACACCGAAACTTTCCTTGCTCTTTCTTTAGTTACTTGAGAAATTGCAGTTATACTCCCTCTACTCCGATTTCTCCTTCTACCATATATCAGTATTTAGCTTATCTTTCACCTTCCACTGTCCTAACAGGGGCCACGCGCTGTGTGTGCATCTTGTTAATTAGTACTTTTCACATGTGCTCTCTGGCTTTGCTAGCATGAAGGTTCCAGGTGCAATTCTCTGATTCTCATATTGTTGTAGATTCATTTGATGATTCCAAGGTAGGTAAACAGGGGCCTGGTGCCTGCCTGTGCAGCTACCCCCAATAAGCAAAAACCTACCTGTCCCAGCTGGAGTGGGGCGCTAACAGTTACACATAGACCTTTGTGTTTCAAAGTCCTGCCAGCCACCAAGCCCTCACAGGCCATCATTCCTGTGGAGCCAGACAGCTGTGGGTTTGTCAAGGTGCCCACTGCCTTTGGTCACCTTGTCTATGCCAGAGGCAGCTCTCCTACCTTGTCTGTCAGCATTCCTTCCTGCCAGAGCCTCACCTGCTTCTTTTGGCACTGAATCATCAGCATGGGAACTCCTCTGGACTTGTCCACCACCAGGGACTCCCTTGATATCTTGAGGAAACCCACCACAGGACAGTTGGCCATCAAGTTGTATCCCTGGAGGAAAATCCTTCCTGGGATTCCCACACCCTCCCTGTGGTCCCAATACATACTTCCTTTCTATGGGTGAATTACCATGAAATGTCCCCAGATCCCATGATATGTCCCACACCTTAAGCATACACCTTTTTGCCTGTACTCCAATAGTGCCACTAACACCTGAGGCCTTTCTGAGACTCCTAACCACAGCTGCCCTCAAGTTTCCACTCTAGAAGTATAACCTCCAAGAACTACTGAGCACCACAAGGGCACCCTCCTTTTTTACTCTACGCTCCTCCCACCAAGCTATCCCTTTAGGTTGATGCCAGTCAGACCTAAATCTGCACACCCAATTAAAACAGCCACCTTCTCCCCATTGGAAGAAGGGGGTTCTTATACCCTCCCATGAGGAATCCTTTCTGTTCCCAGAAATGGCAGGACTAGGACAATGGTAATCACACTACATGTCATACAAGGGGGGTTAGCTACTCCGACCTTTAGCTACTGACCTGCATGGGCACCTGTGATGTTGTCTCTCCTGGAAAAAAAGTCCTCCCAAAACAATGGCAAATACAAAATAACTCAACTGCGCTACTTGCATGGGGTGCCCACCCCCAGTGGCCTGCCCCCACAAGTTCATGGTACATTCAGAACTACTGGTACCCAGGGGTTTGCAGCACCTTTTTCTGGCAAAGTCTCCACTGACCAGACAGCAGAGGTTAAGTACAACTTCATGCCTTCACCAGGCATCTTGGAGGACTATCATGGGTCCCGCATATCTCACACCTCACGATCCGCTCTGAGATAAACATAGAAACATAGAAGGTGATGGCAGAAGGGGACCTCAGGGTCCATCTAGTCTGCCCATGGTGGATAGATTACTACCCCCACCCTGTTACCCCCTCTTTTGAATTATTTCTTTGTGCTTATCCCAAGCGTTTTTTAACCCCTCAACTGTTTTGTCCCCCACAGCCTCCAGAGTAAGCACAGTCTAGTAGTCCAGATTTCCTTAAGGTTGTCCACACCCGGCACAATGACAACCTTCTCACTCTGGGGGTTCCACACTTATTGTGACCCTCTTGATGGTGTGCCCACCATCCCAAACTACATGGGTCCATATGGGTTCCTCTAATGTGGTCTGACCCCTGCCCAGAGGACCATTCATCTCCCAAAGTAAAAGTTAGCATTATAAGGTGACTCCCTCCCCCCAAAATGGAGGAGAGTCATGGATGCATATACTCAAGGTTTTAGGGGAGAATACATATAGAATACAGTGTACAATGAACAAGCAGGCAAACATACAAGAGCAGTGCAGTACAGTAGGTAGTTGTGTGAGGCACAAACAATGTAAGTTCAAAATACATCACATGATTCAGTCACATAAGGAGAAGCTAGGCCCTAGTGTCAAGACATAACTTAATCGCATGAGCAGGTGGAGGAAAGGTGTGCTTTGAGGAGGGTGTTGAGGTGCTGAGTGTTGGGGTGGCATGTCAAATGTCCACAGGAAGGGAGTTCCACAGTTTAGGAATGCGATATTTAAAGGCTGCCTGGCCTGCGGTGGTGGATATGTATGGAACAGCCAAGGAATGGCAGTCGTAGTTCCTGAGTGAGTACATGGGGAGGGTTGGGGTTTTTAGGACTGAGGCGAGGAAAGGGGGCAGGGACTTGGCCCAGAACTTAGCCGTAATCCTAGCGCAGTGGGATTGTCTCTGATTCTGATGCGAGGGGAGGTCTAGGATCCGGTAGAGGATGCAATGATGGGTGGTGGAAGGACAGTCAAGGGTGAAATGACAGAATGAGTGGAAGAGAGGGTCCAGTCTGGCTAGGATCGACTTGGAAACAGCACTGTAGACTACATCACCATAGTAAAAAATAGGGAGAATCATCATTTTCTGCACAATTGCATGGCAAGCCAGCAGTGGGATGCAACCACGGTTGCGGTATAAGGCACCCAGTCTGGGATGCAGCTTTTTGTGGATGGCATTGATATGAAAGAATACTCGAGGTGCTAGTCAAGCCAGACCATGAGATATCTAAAAGAGGTGCAGGCCTCCAGGGAAGTCCCATCTAGGGTGTGGAAGGTGGGGATAGAGGGGAGCTGAGAAAATCTCTGCCTTATGCCGAAGGTCAAGGAGACAGTTTTCTTGGCATTGAGAAAAAGCTGATTTGAGCAAAACCAGAGCTGGACATTATTGAAGTCCTGCTGGAGTCTGGTCACCACATCAGTGGAAGAGGGGCTGGATGTATACAGTACCGTGTCATCCGCATACATGTGAATGGATGTATGTGGGCAGGCAGAGGGCAGATCGTTAAGGAAGATAGAGAACAGGAGCCAACCAAGGACCGAGCCTTGGGGTACACTAGTAGTGACAGGGAGGGAGGAAGAGGTGGTATTGCCAATTCTAACAGATTGGGCTATCACAGTACACATGGCATTGTTCATTGTGAATTTTCTAAATGGTTGTATAAATACTAAACAGTGTAAAAATGTGACTTGTGCACTATAAACAAATTTTTCTTCAGAAGTGTCCGGAGCCATTTTGTTTGGCCCAAATGTTTGGATGGGGGGGGGGGTTCCCCTGCAGCAGCCACACTGTGAATTCCTCTGGCCGCTGCTGAGTTCTATATGATCCTTGTCCATTCTGCCTCTGCTTACCTTGGGAGAGAACACAAGAGGCAATATGCACAGTACAAAAATTCACATATATAGTTTGTGCCACAGCATGGCCCATTGCAATATCATATTCCCACAATGTCCCAATATCATATTCCCACAATGTCCAAATAAAGTTACTTTTTTATTTGCAAATCAGTCATTGTCCTGTGGTGCATTATTGGTAATGTCCATTAAAGTGTGATTTGCAAGCCAAGTTTCTAGTCTTTTATGCCTGCTTATTTCAGTCAGATCGGTAGTGGTCTTGATTCAGTTTCACCGCAAGTTGTCTGTTTTTCCAGTAAGCATCCAAGTGCTGGGAGGTAATGCCTGTTGGTGCACAATGCACAACATCATTCAGTGAATTCTAGGTCCGATGCTTCATTTCCTCAGGAGTAGTTCAATACACTCCTTGTAGTTCTGATGTGAGTCCATGGGCTGATACTGGAAGCACTCCTCACTCTCCTTCTGAAACCAAAAGTCCCATTGGCCTCAGTGGTCTTCCATGCCTAGATGGGTGTTTAGGGAAGTCATAGCCCCAGTGCTTCTCATCTCATTTTGCCACTTTGTGGTCACATTTTTACCTGGGTGATTGTTTCTTGGCACCAACCAGTCCTCTAGATCCTTCTCACAAGACAGTCTGTCTTGGTTGCAAGGGTTATTAGATGAATCAGGTATGACCTCTGCCTTGTCCCATCAAGATGCCTTGGGTGGAATCAGCATCACTGTCTCTGTGTGGCGGATTGAGGCAATATCCCCAGGATGCAGGGAGATCACCTGGTCCCTGTTTTTCTGTCTCTGACTCCGTGGTCAAGCCCATGGACTGCAGTGTGAGTCTGCTTGCTGAGCATATGGTCAGCTGGTTCCATCCACTTTGTACAACACATTGTCTATCATGATTTTGGGGAGACCCCTAGGGTGGTGGATCAGCAGGTCTCTGCAGGGCAAAAACTCCGCTGTCCCCTATGGCATGGTCCACCTCCATGGGTAACATAGAAACATAGAATGTGTTGGCAGAAAAGGACCAGTTGGCCCATCTAGTCTGCCTTATTTAACATACTAACATAATAAAATGCCAGCAGAATAGGCCTAATGGTCTCTCGAATCTGCTTGATTTTCAGCATCTGCACTGAGGGTCGATTTTGGTGACTCCCCCTTCCCCTTGGGTTATACTGTTGCCAGTCCCAGATGTTCCACCTGTACTGGGCCTGGTCAGATTTACTCTCCCCCTGTACCTGTCCCATCTCCATTTAAACCCATTCACAGTGTCCACCTCTACCAGCTCCCTGGGCAGTGCATTCCATGGCTCCACCACCCTTTCAATGAAATAACATCTCCTCCTCTCCCCTCTGAGCCTTCCCCCTTCCAGCTTACACCCATGACCTCTCGTTGCCCCACCCTCCTTCCTTTGGAGCACCCTAACTGGGCCTCCTTTATTGATCCCTTTCATGTACTTAAATACCTCTATCATGTCCCCCCGTCCTTCCTCTCCTCCAGGGTATACATGTCAAGCTCCTTGAGCCTCTCGTCATAGGTCCTCTCCCTCAGGCCCCAGATCATTTTGGTTGCCCTCCTTTGGACCCTCTCTAGGAGTGTAATGTCCCTTTTTAAATGTGGTCTCCAAAACTGCACACAATACTCGAGGTGTGGCCTAACCAAGCAGTTGTACAATGGAAGGATCACTTCTGTCTTTCTGGAGGTAATCCCCCTGGTGATGCATCCCAGCATCCTATTTGCCCTTGCTGCTGCCCTCCTACAGGTCTCTGAGTTGTTCATTTTGACATCTACCACTACTCCCAGGTCCCTCTCACCCTCCGTGACTTGAATCATGTCTCCTCCCAGGGTATACCCCGGCCTGGATTTCTGACTCCCAGGTGCAGAACCTTGCACTTCGCCACATTGAATTTCAGTTTCCATTTTCCCGACCACCTTTCCAGAGCCTCCAGGTCCTCCTGCAAGGCCACCCTGCCCTCCTCCTCATCTATCATTGCACCCAGCTTTGAGTCATCTGCAAAGAGACTCATCTCCAGGGACCCTGGTTTTCCATTTTTACTGGTAACACCGGTAACAATCACGGAATCCTGCTTGGTCTGCGGATTTTGAATTCTTGTACCGGTGCCTCACGGAAACTGCATGTCACTGCACAGAATCTCTAAGATTTCAGTATCTTTTAAAAAAAAAAATTATTTTCTTTTTCTACAGTATGTCCCCTTCTCACAGCATCAGTCTCCACTTTTCAGAGATCCCTAGGCTGGGTATCCCCTTGCTTCATCCCCAGGAGCTCCTGTGGGCCTGCCCTATCCTGCCTGGATTGTACCCACCCAGGTGGAAAGGGAAGGGAGCCCAGGTCACCCTTCCACACTCACTTAGTGTGTGTCGGGCAGCTCAGTGGGTCCCTCATGGAGCCTGGTTATGAAGTCTGGGGCACCTGGGTCCCTTCTGCCAGTGGCCGATGTGGAGTGATTGTTCCTAGTTTTCTGGTCTCTGTCCCTGAGGGCACCAGCACTAGAGATCAAAGGAGGTAGGTCACACAGACATGCCACTGCTCCAGATCCTGGCTAGTGTCCTCCCCTCCTGATCTCTCTGCAGCACCATTGCACCACCACCCGTGGTCACACAGGCAGTGGTAAAGAAGCAGGACCTGCAGCCCACCCTCCCTGGAGGATGAAAGCAGTTCCCCAAGTGCTCGATCCTACTCCCCTGGCCAGACCTCCAGCAACCCAAGTTTGCTTCTGATCCTGGGTCGCTGGAATTGCAAGGCAAGCAATAGTGCTACCACAGCGCCAGCGGGCTGCCCCAGATTTCAGCATCTTAAAATGAATGCTGCTGTGGTTTGCATTCTTTCTGCTTTGCTGCAGTTAGAGTCAGTAAGGAAATCACCCGCACTGCTTTGTTGTAATCAGCCATTCAGTTTAACCACCCATGCCTAGTGGTTAGAGTAACAAATGGTGATTGAACTGGATACATCAAGCAGACTTTGGTTTGAGTCCCACAGCCTCCACTTGCATACTGTGCGACTCCAAGCAAGTCACTTAACCTCCCCAGTGCTTTTAGATCACTCCTGAAAACAGACAGTTCTACCTAGTGGACCTTACCTGCTTTACAAAGAATATAAAAAAAAATACCAATATATGTTTACTACATCATAGAATAGTAGTCAGGGTACCATGTAATTTACCCAAGTTTTACTTGGGCTGCAATGATTTTGTATAGGTAAAGATAAATGTTCAGATACATTTTATGTGTTTTATAAGCTTGTTTTTAGATTTTAGTCAAGTTGTTATTGTATTCTTTGCATATAAGCATCTAGGTTTCTAGATTGCTAAATGCAGGATCACTGTTACCAACTAACTTGTTCAAGTTTATAATCAGTAGGGCTATGCAAAATCCTCAGTTGTTTGAATAAAAACTAGTCTGAATGAAAGTATGTTCATGAAGAAGAAACTGCCTTACTACTTATGAAAAGACTTCACAGTTAGCACCCAATTTAGGTGAACTGGATAATTTACACCTTTTTCCCAACCTGCTGTTTCAGTCTCTGTGACAACAAAAAGTTTTCTAATAGACTGCTTCAACAAAAAGCAAATGCTAAGTATTTAAGAGTACTTATGTTTGGCCAGTGGATTTTTAAAGCACAGTCAATGGCGTACAGAAGGTAAGACACCAGGGGCTGTATGATGCTGGTGGGCAGAGTGGTGCTCAATTCACATCTGAGCTCAGACATGAAAACTGTGAGACACCCTTTTCACGGACACCAAGTAAAAAAAAAAAAAAATAGCATCCACATGTCTGGGAGATGCATGAATCCATTTGAGGATCCTCCACTAATCACTTGTGGATTTTTTAGGTGAAGACACTTTATTTCAAAGAAGCAAATTCAAGCAGTTTTTTTTTTGCTCCTCCTCCTACCTCCTGGCCATCCACTCCTTCAGGCCTGCCAAGGCCCCCTACCACCTGCTGAGTCCCGACCACCATCCACTGACCCTTACTGCTGTGCCAGGTAACCCAAAGTAACCCTTCATTGAGTGGGCCCCTACCCCTGTGGGAGGCTACCAGGGGAAGATAATTGCCCCAAAGAGCTTCCTGTGTATCCTGGGCATGGCAGGGGTCAGACCAGACACATGTCTGGGGCTTCTGGCTTATGGAGGGACCAACAGCCATCCTTCGGTTGGTCAGCGGGTGTTTTCCCATTTTCTTGGGAGCATGACAGGCCACATGATGTCAAGGCACAAGCCAACGTCCGTCATGCTCCCTCCTGCAGTGAGGGCTGACACCATGAGCCAGCAAATGCTGAGCCATGAAAGGAGAAGGTGAGTGGTTGTTGGGCACTCAAGCCTTCACCCACCAGCTGGCCCTCCAACACCCAAGTCTGTTGCCTAACCCTGGTCAGCAGTGTCACAGACAGAAATCCAATTTAGACAGTTAAATTATAGATGGTAAAAAACAAAGGTAGTCCACCTTAGCAGTGATAGTTCAGATTAATTAACTTCTGAGTTCTGACAAGCAAAGAGACCAAGCCATTTGTAACTTGTGCATGTGAGGTGTGGGTGTTGAAGAAAGGGGATCATAGTGCTGTCACTACTGCCATCACCCCAGAGGGATGTGGACTGCATTGCTGCTACTGCCATCACGCTGAAGGGGTGGGGGCTGTAGTACTTCTGCCATCACTACTGGTGTATGGGGAATGTAGTACTGCTGCCGTCCCACCTGAGGGATGGGGGCCGTAGTGCTAATACTGCCATCACACATGAGGAATGGTGAATGTAGTGCTGCTGCTTCTGTCACACCTGAAGGAGGGAGGTCGTAGTGCTGTTGGTGCTGCCATCACACCAGAGGTATGGGGGCCGTAGCGCTGCTTCCATCACACATTAGGGATGGGGGCTGTAGTGTTGCTGCTGCCATCGCATCTTGTACCTAAAATAACTATAAATTGGTACAAGGATGGAAGGATGTGTAATAGTGGAGATCAAACTTGCTAAAATGCATGTTAGCAGAGTTAAAAATTGTTAAATAAAGTGCACAAAACCAAACACCGGTAAAACCGGATTTTGACTTAGCAGACACCGGAGACAATACCGTTTTTTACAATGTGCAGAATGGAATATGCCCTTTCTCAATCCCGGTAAACCAGTGTCCCTGCTCATCTCACTCCTGACCCTCCTCCTGATGTCCGAGACATAGGCATTGAACAGGAGTGGCCCCAGCACTGACCCCTGGGGAACCCCACTAGTAACCCACCTTGGGGATGAGGCTAACCCTCCAACCACCACCTTCTGAGTATGCTCAGAGAGCCAATTTCCTATCCATCTTAACAACTGTCTCCCTACCCCCATTTACTTCAGCTTAGCCAGCAGGCCACTGTGGGGTACCGAATCAAATGCCTTGCTAAAGTCCAGAAAGAGGATGTCCACTTGCCTACCCTGGTCCAGGGCCCTCATCACCCAGTCATAGAACTCAACAAGGTTTGTCTGGCAAGATCTTCCCATGACAAAGCCATGCTGCCTATTGTCCAAGTACCCAGTTTGCTCCAGTAACCCCCCCTAGCCTTTCCTTGACAATACCCTCCATCACCTTGCCGACCACCAATGTCAGGCTAGCAGGCCTGTAATTTCCTGCCTCCTCTCTTGATCTCCCCTTGTGGATCAGTACAACATAGACAACCCTCCAATCTTGGGGCACCCACCCAGTCCTCAGAGAGTTGTTGAAAAGCTCTGCTAGAGGAACTGCCATGACATCCGCCAGTTCCCTCAGCACCCTGGGATGTATCTTATTTGGCCCAGGTACTTTCTCCGTCCAAAGGGACCTGAGGGATTCCTTTACTCTGTCTACCAGGATTTCAGCCTCCACGTCTTCCTCCTTTTCACCCTGCACTGCTGGACCCCCACCTGTTTGTGGTGGCCACTCCCTTTCCTCAGACCTGTCAGGGCCACTGATCTCTACCGGTCCCACCCCTTCTTCTGGTTTGCCCCCGCTCCCCTCGCAAGACATAGCTCCTCCATCCCCCCTGGTAAACACTGAGACAAAGTACTCATTTAGGACTTCTGCCTGTTCCCCCGCCTCCTGTGCACAACCATCCCCTACCCTTATCTTGCTGATCGTCCCCCTTACTTTTCTTTTTTCCCCCATGTATCTAAAGAACCCCTTGTACCCCCTCCGTATCCCACTGACCAAGGACTGCTCTTTTTTGCCTTAGCTGCTCTCACCACCCTGGTGACTCTCTTGGCTGTCAGCTCATATTCCTCCTGATCCCTTTCACTCCTTGAGCACTTGAAGCGCCTATAGGCCGCCTTCTTTTCCATCACCATCTTCTGTACCTCCCAGGTCCACTAGCAGGGTTTTCTGGTCTTACCGAACTTATGCCTTCTCCTTGTGCAGGATCTGGTAACCTCCTGTATTCCCTTCCTAATGATCTCCCACCTGCTGTCAGTATCCATATAGCCTTATCCTGTCCAGATGATCTTTAAGGATCCTTCCCATCTCCCAGAAGTCTGCACCCTTAAAGTTGGTTACCACTGTCCTTGTTCGGTTTTCCTCCCCCCCAGGTCCAGAAAGAACCAGACTGTGGTGCGATCACTCCCCGCCAAAGGGTCCCTCACCTCTAGGCCCATAATCTGATCACTGTCCGCCAGGACCATGTCCAGTGTCCGGGCCTCCTTAGTTGTCTCACCCACCTGTTGTGTCAGAAACACATCTTGGAAGACATCCAGCAGCCTCTGCTCTTTGGCCACTGGTGACGTCATAGTGCCCCAGTCTGTTCCTGGCATGTTGAGATCCCCCATTATTGCTACCCTTCCCTTTCCCAATCCATAGTGTCCCTTGAGATTTGCCACCAAACTTTCTTCCAGGACCTCCACCAGTGCTGGTGGTCTGTACACCACTCCTACCTTTACTCTTTTACTCCCCGTGTCAGCAAGATGAGCCAAATAGCCTCTACGTTCCCCTCTGCGTTTTCTACCCCTCCAATACCCACGCCATTTCTGTTTAACAGTGCTATACCACCCCTCTTCCCTCCCTCCTATCTTTTCTAAACATAGTATAGCCCTCCAGATTTAGGTCCCACTCATGCCCTTGAGTGGCCCAGGTCTCAGTGACTGCTGCCACATCTACCGCACCCTCAACTAGCATCTCCTGTAGTTCAGGCATTTTATTTCCTAAGCTCCTGGCATTTATCAGGACCACTCTCCACTCCTTTTCCCTCCTCGAGCTCCCATTTCTCAGCTCCTGCACCCTACCTGGTGACCCATTTCCACATCTCCCTAGCCCCTTAGAGGAGTGGAGACCATGTCCTTCATTTATTGTACCTGCTGGCACTGCCCCTTTTTTGATCCCTCCCCCCTTCACAAGTTTAAACTCCACCTTTCATTGATGAACCCAGCTAGTTTGAGCTTAAGGATTTCTTTCCCCTCCAAATTAAGGTGGAGCCTGTCCTTAGCATACAGCCACCTATCCTCCCAGGTCTTCCCGCAGTCCCACACCAGGCCATACCCCAATTCCCCACACCACTCCCTACGCCACTGATTTATCTCCCTAATCTTCATCTTGTTTTCCCCACTAGCCCTTGGCACAGGCAGGATTTCCAAAAAGGAGATCTTACAGCCTATGGAAAGACATACCCTGGCCAACTCCTTGCCTGAATTTCTAGCTCACTATTACCATTTATGTCATTTGTCCCCAAGTGTACTAGAATGTCCGGGGTCCCCCCGCATTCCCTTGCCAGTGAATACAAATCATGCTTGGCCTTGTGCACCGTCAGGCCTGGGTGGCATTTGGTTCTGATCAGACAGGTTTTACCCTCCCCCTGCCCCTCCCACAGGATGCCTCTGATCATGGAGTCCCCCAGTAGCAGTACTCTAACCTCCCTCTTGCTTCCCTGTTCACCCCTTGGGTTTCCCCTCCTTCCATGCCCCTCCTCATCCCTTTGTCCGGGTTCTGCCCCCAACCAGCTCCTCGCACCTCCCACAATCTGGGTGTCAAAGGTAGCCCCTTCACTATTGTCCCTGATCACCTCCTCTGCCCATGTCCTGGCCTTCTTTATCCCCCCCACCTGAGTATCTTTCTCTGTATCTCTTTCCCCACTCCTTACTAATCCATCTGTCCTATCCATTTGCCTACTTGGCTTTCTGCTCGCTATCATCCCATTTAGTCCTGCACCTTCCTGCCTGTAGTGCTTCCTTGTTCCATACCATCATCCTCCTCCTTGTTCCCCTGACCCTCCTTTTTCTTCTTCCCCCTACCCTTCTTCCCCATCCTGTCCTGGACCCCCTTTATTGTGCATTTACCTCTTGCCCCCTTCCCCCTTTCTATCCATCCCTGCCCCAGCTTCACCAGTAGCATCCTCCTCCTCCTCCTCCCCCACACTCCCCTCTTCTACCAATGGGCGTAGAGGGTTAAAATGATTTGTGAGCCTTAGCTCATCCCCAGTGCCCCGACCCTACCCTCCTCTCGGTTTCCTTTGGACACCCCAGTCTCTTGCCTACTGCTGTGAAATTTCTGCCTTTGGGCCCCCACCTGCCAGGGTCCCTAGAGCCCCTTTGCCCCCTTCCCTCCTCCCTAGTGTGACATCTCTCTTCCTCCTCCCCCAGCTTGGGAGGCTCCAGCACCTAGTGCTTCCATGTAGGTGACCGAGTGCCTCCTACCTCTCCAATCCTCCCCCCAGCACCCCCAGCTGCCTTTGGATCCCCTCTACCTCCTCCTTAAGCTATGCCAGCTGGAAGCACAGTGGGCATCCCCCAAACTTCCAAGCCCAGTCCAGTATCATGGCCGCACCACACCCTGTGCACCCAACCACCCGCCCAAAGATACCTGCTCTAGTGATATTTGGTTCCTTCCCCATCATCACAGTAATCTTTTCTAGGCCAAATTACCAACTCAGTGGCTCTACAGTTTCTCAAGCTACCAGTACCCCTACCAAGGCGATCCCCCCAATACAGCATGCAGACTTTTAAACTTGCAACACTTGAGGGCCTGAACTTTTCCCCACCTGACTATTAGCCTTAAGAGTTTGCTCACAGGGGAAGTTTGCAACTCCTTAAACTCCTCCCTCCCATCCTTTAAGCTCAACCCCCAGTGGCTCTTCTGTATTTAAGAAAGGCTAATACAAGGGGTGAGAAGTTCTTAAGGAGTTAGGCCAATTTTAAAACACAACTTACAAACAATAACAACTTACAGAAACTTATGACAAAGTTAGCTTTTCAGAACCTCACCAAGTCTTCAAACTTCAACTGCTACCTCTGCCCACAGCAAGAAGACTTAAAATGCCTCAGTGAGGAATTTAAACAGAGATTAACTGAAATGCAAACAACCTTGACTGGCTGGCTGTGTTACTTGCCAAAGAACCCTCCCCCTCAAGAACAGTCTCCAGCTAGCACAGAAAGATTTAAGGATTTGTGTTCCTCTATTCCAGAAAGTTCTTAAGGCGTTAGGACAATTTTAAAACATAACTTACAAACAATAACAACTTACAGAAACTTATGACAAAGTTAGCTTTCCAGAACCTCACCACATCTTCAGACTTCAACTGCTACCTCTGCCCACAGCAAGAAGCCTGCCTATTATTATACCCTGGACCCTATTTGGCTACCAGTGTCCCCCCCTTTTACTTTTGCTTATTATGCCCAAGTACCTATCCCACGCATGCTTGAAGCTCCCTACTGTCTTCACCCCTGCCACCTCTTCTGTCAGGCTGTTCCAGGCGTCCACTACCCTTTCTGTGAAGAAGTATTTCCTCACATCCTTTCTAAAGTTCCTCCCACCTCTAGTTTCATAGCATGCCCCCCTGTGTTCTGGTGCTTCTCCTCATCTGAAAAAGACTCACCTCCTGCACCTTGTTCACCCTGTGAGGTACTTATAGGTCTCACTATGGGCTGACAGTATAGCCTAGAGGTTAGAGTAATGAGTTGCGAATGAGCTTGGTAAATCTAGCAGACAGACTTGGATTTGATTCCCACATCCTCCAATTGCATACTATGTGACTCTAAGCAAGCCATTTAACCTCTCCAGTGCTCCTGGGTCACCCCTGAAAGCAGGCATTTGTGCCTAGTAGGCCTTACCTGGTTACCAAAGAATAAAAAACAAAACAAAAACAGGAAAACATGCTTACTATACATTATGCTTGGCAGACCAGGTGGGCCAAACAGTCCTTATCTGCTGGCAAATTCTGTTTCTGTTAGGCATAAGGGAATCTTATGGGAAGGGAAGAGGGGATGAATGGTCCTGAGATCAAGTAGGATCTGCAATTATACTATAGGCAGGGAAAAAAGGGCAGACTAGGTAGGCCAAGCGTTCCTTTTCTGCTGGCAAATTCTGTGTCTATATGTTTCAATCATGTACAGTCTTGCGCTCTTCTCCTTGAGGGAGTACTGTGTATGTTGAGATCTTGCAGCCTCTCCTTGTATGGTTTCTCATGAAAATCTCATACCATTTTGGTAGCCCTCCTGTGGATCGCCTCCACCCTTGCAGTATTCATGTGAAGTTATGGCTTCCAGAATTGAACATAGTTCCCCAAGTGGAGTATCACCAGTGAGCAATACGGTGGCAATGCCATCTCTCCTCTTCTGCTAGAAAGCCTCCTCCCTATGCACCCTAGCATCTGGCTAGACCTGCTTACTGCCTTGTCGCACTGCCCTGTCACCTTGAGGTCATCAAATATGATTACCCCAAGTCCCTTTCTTGCTTGGAGACTGTACGTACCTCCACCCCCATCTTATACACAGCCCCCAGGTTTCCCTGCCCCAGTTGCATAACTTTTCATTTCTTGGCATTGAAACAGAGCTGCCACATCATTTTTCATTTTTTATTTTTCATACTTGTAAATCTGATAAGCAAAATTGCCCGTTTTCACATATGACAAGTTACAATAATACAAAAAAAAAATACAAAACATAAAATAACTTATATAGTACAAAATGCAAAAAACATAAAGGGCCGGATATTCAAAAGGGTTGTGCCATGCGCAATAGGGTTGCGCCTGCGCAAGTCCAAAAGTGCGCCATTCTGCGATATTCAGCAGGAGGCAGTTGCGCCATCGAAAACATGCTGAGCAACAGCGCAATGCAAATATTTGTCTTGTAACTTGAAGAGGGTGAATCCCATGCATAAAGAGCGCAATGCGATATCCAAAGACCTAGTCAATGCACAACAGCGAACAGCCGAAGTTGCGCCCAGCGGAAATGAGCCAAAATAAAAGGCTCAAGGAAGAGGCGCAAGAATGCCACAGGGATGCCAAATGGGAAGAAGAGAGAGAAAGACAGACAGTGACAGGCCAGGGCAGGCAAGGGAAGCAGTGTGGGCCATAGGCTGCAGAGGCCAGTGCGGGTGCCTGGTGCAGTGGAAGTAGCAGTCAGGACAGCGGGGTAACAGAGCAACATCGGCCGGGGGTCACAAGCCAGGGAGATGGACAGTGGCAGCTTCCACATGGAAGCTGTAATGAGGGGTGAGAATGCAGGTGCAGGGGCGTGGCGTGGATGGGCCCGTCAGCAGTGCGCCCCCAACAGGCAGTGTCGTGCCGCATCAGCTTTGAGCTGTACACAGATGTAGAGATGGTGGGCGGTACCGCCTGAACAGGGCAATACTGAGGCGGCTCTGTGAGCCAATGCGGTGATGTGATGCAGGCACCCTCACGACGGAGTCATGCTCTGTCAGTAGAGACCAAGGTGACAGCCTGCATGTGCCTGCTCGCCACGGGCACCTTCCAGAGGCCAACAGGGGACACCACAGGCATCACACAGTCGGCCACATCACGCATTCTCACCCAGTTCCTCAGTGCACTGCTGCCACATGCTGCGGAGCACATCCATTTCCCCAGCACCGTGGCAGAGCGTACAGCAAACATGCAGGCGTTCCGCAGGGTAACACGTATGCCTGGCGTGCTAGGGGCCATAGACTGCACCCATGTGGCCATTCGCATGCCACCTGGCCCCAATGGGGCCGCATATAGGAATAGAAAGGGCTTCCCCAGTGTCAACTGCCAGGTGGTGTGTGATGCCACTGGCCGTATAATCAATGTCTGTGCCACCCACCCTGGTGGAGCACATGATGCCTTCATATGGCATCAGTCCGCACTGTGCCATCGATTCGAGAGTGGGGACATCCCCACAGGCCATCTAATGGGTGAGTACGCATGTAGGAAATGCAAACTCGGGGCAAGGATGGGAATGCCACAGGTGCCATGGTAGTGGCACACAGGGATATGGGCAATATGGACCTGAACATGAGACTGATCTCCACTATCTCCACACAGGTGACAGCGGATACCCACTCCGTCCCTGGCTGCTCACACCGTACCGGCACCCCATGACCCCATCGCAGCAACGCTATAATGAGGCACATGCCGCCACATGCAACATCATTGAGCGGGTGTTTGGGATGCTCAAGGCACACTTCTGATGCCTAGACACCTCCGGCGGTGCCCTACAGTACAGCCCCTTAAAGGCTTGTGGGATATTCCTGGCCTGTTGTATCCTGTACAACATGGCCAATGACTGTAGGATAGTCGTACAGGTTGAAGAGGGAGACAGCGATGGGGACACCAGCGGCGCCGGTGTTGATGGTGATGAGCAGCCCCCTTGACGGCGGGACCCCGACTGATCCGGCAGGCCCAGCTGCACGGGACACCATCACGAGGGCATTATACTGCAACACAGGTAAGTCAAGGGGCCATGTGCAAACAACACTGTCCTGGCGCAACCCACAGGCACACAGAGTAACACACCAGGGGTGCATGATGGCAAGGGGGTGGAAGGGACCAGGCACACAACCACACCATCAGGGAGGGGCGAACAGTCATATGGACACACACACACAAACACACTAGGCACAAAGTGTACATGGGCAGGTGCACAGCAGACCAGGAACAGACATGGCAAACACACAGATCCACAGACCACACCCACCACCTGTACTGTCCAAGCACGTGTGTCAGATGCTGGGCACCCTTGCACCCTGGTGTACAGTACAATGCAGGCATCATCATGCACGCACCTGTGGACAGCAGTCGGGATGGTGTGCAGGTGGTCCGTATGTCGGCGTGATGGGCAGGGCCCACCAGTGCACTGCCCACCATGATGCACATTGCACACAGGGCAGCACCAGACAGGGCCCGCACTGGGAGACAGATCAGTCATGTTGCACTGTTCCACAGCCACCGCGGATGCGTGGGTGGCCCCGCCGTGACCCAACAGCACTGGCAGGCTGAGCAGGGGCCACATGGGGTGGCACTGATGGACCACCAGGGGTCCCACTGCACGATCGTGACCTTGTCCGCAGTGGGGTCTGTAGGATGCCAAACATACCTGCACCAGGGGTGCTTGGGATGCCCACAGCAGAACCCGGCGTCGACAGGCTTGGTGTTGCACAACACCGGGAATGGGGAGTGGAGAGTGTACTGTGTGGGGTGTGCAGTACAGGAGCACCTGCTTGTGTGCCCAATGCAGCCATGACAGAGACCAATGCCTGGGTCTGCCTGTCAATGGCGGCGGTCACATCCATCCGCATATGGACCATCTCTGCACGGTCCAGAGCACAGTCCCTGCTGTGCCACTCCACAGCCGCACACAGTGCCTCCACAGATGTTGCAACCCGCCTTTGCTGCTGTACTGATTCCGCAGCAGGCGGGTGTGCTCTTCAAATGGGTACTCTGCCACAACGGCATCCTGTCCCCCAGGGTGTGGAAGGTCCTGATGCTCAACACCCCTTGAGGGTGGGCGCTGTTCACCAGGACCAGGAATGGGCATATCAAAGGGCAGCGGGCATGTGCCACTGCTGGACACTGTACCCCCAGACCTGGTGGGTGACTGCTGCTGCTGCCCCTTCAACCGCTGTGCCCCAGGGACCACTCGTTCCACTGCTGTGGCTGCAACAGTGCCAGACACCTGCACAGCCACCAGTGACAGGCACAGCCTGGGACTGTGCCGACATGCTGGCACACACATTGGAACCAGCTAGGCCCAGGGGCACGTGCTGGCCTGCTGTGTGTCCGTCATGGGACACACACATGTCACTGCCCATTGCAGTCCTTGCATCATCAATGGTGCAGGTACGTGCTACAGCCACAGTCACAGCGCAAGCATGCCAGACTGCTGAGACACAGGCTGTGCACCCCCCACACCCGACTCACCGACACCAGAGTTGGCAGCCCAGCGTGCATGCTGGTGCAGTGCATGCTGGCTGGTGACAGAGGTGGATGGACCCTCCTCCATGTCCAGCAGGTCCTCCTCACTGCCTGAACCCACCACCACCGTCCCCTGAAGACGAACAGGATCTGTAACAGAAAGAGAGGACATGTGAGTGCATGTGAACAACCTTCCCCCCCAACTCCACCACCATGTCATACCGTGCAGTGATGGGCTTCCTCCTGTCTGAAATCCACCTCCTGGTACGCCCTCAATAGCACTGCACTGCATTGATGCAGCCAGTCGGTCCTCAGCTGGAGTCAGCTCCACCACCGCTGGCTGGCCCCCGCCAGTGCCAGCACGTGCCGCCCTGAGGGCTGCCACCTTCTCCTTCACCCTCCTGCGGTCTGTCCCAATCTTCTTTTGCATTCCTGCAGGGCGCTGGTGGCTTCTGTGCAGGTTCACTGCCGAGCTACCCCTCCCATGCAGCCACTGCAGACCTGAGGGGTGCCCGCCGTCCACTCAGTAGTGACTCCTCCTCCAGGTAGGCCTGGAAGAGGGCCTCTGTCTCTGCCGTGGTGAAGTTGGGCCTCCTCCTCCTTCGCCCACCATCCTCACCCTCACCTTGGCTCTGCTCGGTCATGGCGATCTGTATGGGTGGAAGTGGACACCTGCCACTGTGCAGTCTACAGCGTTATCCCATGCCCATTGTCCAGAACATCCCACAGCATGCAACCCACCTCTCACCTGCAGTAACGAATCTGGCCAGCGCGGCTGATATCGCGCACATTTACAGGCGCAATGCATGCAAATTAGGAGTGGAGCAACTGTAATGAGATGCCATCGCGCCACTGTGCCTTTGAATGGCTGATCAGATGATTTGCATGTGTCGGCTGAATATCGCGCCATTGAGCTTTTCGCAATACAGTTGAGCCGGCTGAGCCAATGGCACAGATCTGTGACTGTGTGGTACACTGCATTGCGCATGCCTAGGTAGCTTATGCAGGCGTCTGCCACACTGATGACGTGCTGTGCGCAATCGGCAATTCAGGCCATGGCCAACATTGTGCCAGTGGCGCTACAGCACTGGGCACCATATGGCGCTGTGGCACTACTGCACAATAGTCCACTGTGGCACTGGCATACAGGTGGTCGGTCACGCAGGATGCGTAGATGTCAGATGGTGCTGTGTGTGGCCTTGCGTCATAGACCCCTGACCTGGTGTCCGACCTTTGCCCCCTGGCGCTGTTAGGCTGCCATGTGTATGGCCCTATTGAGCTGTTTGGTGACAGCACTATGTGAACCGACGGCGCTGTATGAACAGCGCGATTGGAACCTATGGTGGTCTATTGCGCAACATTTCCACATGGGGTTGCCACGCTGCGGGGCGCCATATTGCCTGCTGTAAAACTCCAACTATGGCACGCAGGAGAGCGCCCCAATGGAGCCCAGTGGAGGTGGCCAATCTAGTGGCCCTGGTTGAGCCCCACTATGGGGCACTGTATGGGGAGGAGCCCCTCACCATGGCTCGCACCCAGGTCTGGCTGCAGGTGGTCACTGACCTGGTGAGGGTCACAGGGTGGCGCCGGTCTGCAGAGCAGTGCCGGCACAGGTTCAGTGACCTCTGCAGGAGGGAGCCAGATGTGCTGCAGCGCCTCCGGTCCGCGTGCCAGGAGGGGCGTTGTGCCCTAGGCCAGGTGGGTGTACCATCTATGCACCTGTATTCTCCGTAGGGGTATGAGGTGTGTTTGGTGGCTGTGCATGGGGATGGCTCTGCCATGGTTGGCTGTGTCAGTGTGTGCAGGTGTGAGATGCATGGGTCTGGCTGTGTGGGCAGGCACACTCACTGGGGCAGGGGCAGTCTGCTTTGGAGTCACACTGATGTTTTTCTCAACATTTGTCTCCCACAGGCCTGGCAGAGGATGCAGGCATGAGCTGGGGAGGGCGTGGCAGGGCCCAGGTGGCGGACGGTGGTGCTGCAGGGTGGGCCACAGCAGCAGCAGCAGCAGCAGCCACAGCTGCTTGCTGAGTGTGAGTATCATTACATCATGGATGCTATTGCATGCTGGAGGGGTGGGCATGACCACCAGCCATGGACAACACAACCATACCGCGACACAGGTGACAGTCATCACTGTCCAGTGTCACTGCTGCGTCTGTGTGTGCGTCACTGGTGGTCCATGCATGCACTGGGCACATGGCTGTGGAACTGGCATCCCACCACATTGCCACGTCCACTTGACAGCCTTGTTTGTGCTGTGATGGACATGGGCAGTGTGTGTGTGCAGTGGTGCACATAGCTGGTGCCGCCTGGTTGGGCATGTCATGTGCATGGTCACTGTGGGTGGGTGCATACCATCACAGGTGTGGGACATTGGGCTATATACCTTGCAGGTTGGGTGGTGTTCAGGGTTGTGGACAGTCATAGCCATTGACTGTGTTCCTTTCCTAGGCCTCATCATCCACGCGGGATTGAGCGTGCCCTCCACCAGCTGACCGGGTGTCCCTTGAGAACCGTGACATCCTCCAGGACATCCAGCGCCATGGGCTCGGCGATGGCACAGCCAACCGAGGCGGCACAGGTAGCAGAGGACCAGCCTGCTGGGCCTTAGACAGGCTTCCCTTTCACTTCACCATCCCTCCCACCCTGCCTTCCCTCTCCCAGTTGTTCACCCTACCCTTGCCACCCCTACCTTGTACCCTACCCTCTTGTAAATAGTTTTGTTATTGTTCTTGTTCTACTTTCTATTTTTGAAATATATATATATATTTTGTTATGAATACTGTGGTGATCTCTGATTTGCAGCTGGCTATGGTTGCTCAGTTGCAGTGGTGTGCATGCCATCTGGGGTGGTATGGTCCTGGGTATGTGTGTGTGTGTGCGTGTGTGTGTGTGTGTGCATGGAGAGGTGTCTCCAGTGTGGCAGTGACTTTCTGTCAGTCTTGCCATCTGCTGCCGCCCACTGCTGGGTGCACAGGGTGGGTCTGGCTTGTATGGTTCTATGCTACACGAGGTTGACGTGTGCCGGGGGGGAATGCATGGTGTTTACTGCAGTGACAGTCACTGCACATGGGTGGTGTCTTGGGGTCATGGTGCAGGGTGTGCTGTGCAGACGGGGGGCTGATGTGCACTGTGGTTGTCAACCCCCTGTGTGTGGCAGTCTCAGCCTGCCAGCGGTTGTGCTGGGGCGTCATGGCCCCTGCTGTGCTTTGTTGGCTTGTCCCCATGGGCCAGTGGATCATCTGTCCCACCCCCAGTGATGCTGTGCTTGGGGTGTGGGTGTCTTGTTGGTTCTGCAGTGTGTTCCTGTGCCCATGTGTGGCATGGGTGGTGGGCCCCAGCCTGCCTCCCTGGTTGTGCAGTTCCATTGCTCTGCTGGGGTGGGGGGCTCTGCTTGCGCTATAGCACCTCTGGACTGCTCAGCTGGGGCTAGCCTTGTTGCGCTAGCGCAGCTTAACTGCTCAGCTTCCTTCCTGGTTGCGCTATAGGCGCGGTTTATGCCGATATTCAGGCGTTGGCTGCCCCAGCATAATTTGTTTTTGCTCCATGTTTGAATATTGCGTCTGTTGCGCATATGTGCAATTGAATTGTGCTTGCTCCTGCTGTTGCGCACATTTTGGGAGCAGTTTGAATATCTGGGCCAAAATGTTTACAGTTACATAAAATTTGTGGTCAACAGGTGCATTTAGAGTTACTGAAAAGCCATTGCCTGAGGCGAAATTCATAACAGCAAACAGTCTTACAAACAGACGGGTCAACTGGAACAGTATTAAAAAACAAGAGGCGCTCGGAACACAAGTGACCTTAGGCCCATTGTTTTTTTTTGAAAAACGGTATTTTAAAAACAAATCTACTCTGGGACCTGGTTTTACATGGATGAAAGAGTCTTGGAAAAAGATCGGTCTGTGACTGATATAGGAAGAGACCCATTTATGATTTTAAACAGAAAAACTCCCATTTTATGAAAAATTCTGTCAACCAAGGATAAACAATCAGAGGATATATATAACTGACAATGGTGCATACAATAAGGTGCACTAATCATAAACCGTAGTATTGAATTATACGTAACTCTCAAATTATTTAAAACTATAGTCGTAGTAGAAGAATAAACCATAATCAAAAATACTTAAAAGGAAACTATGTGCAAGTAGCCGATGAGAATCTGATGTTAAGAATGTTTTTGCACCATATGGAAGACCTAGTCTTTGGTGGATGATCTTTCTAAGATGTAAAATGTGTGATTCAAAAGATAATTTACTATCCAATAATATTCCTAAATATTTAAAGTGTTCCACCAGATCAATATTAACCCCTGTCTTATCATTAATAGAGATAAGTTCATCATTACATTTATTAGACCTACATGAAAAAAATCATAAGTTTAGTTTTTTTTTTAATTCAGAATCCTATGGTTCTGAATCAACCGATCTTGGAAAAAATCAAAATCTGTCTGAACATCATTCAGTATCACACTTAAATTATCTCCATCGCTATAAATAACCGCATCATCTGCATATAAAATCATAGACATTTTAGTACAAATACCTGGGGCAGAATTAACATAAAGGGAAAAAATGAGGGGGTCCAGGATAGAACCCTGAGGCACTCTACTCTGCATCACTTTTGTTTTTGGAAAACTACCACTGATCAATGTCCTAAAGGTCCTGTTTGTGAGGTAATCAGAATACCATTTGATTAACTCAGCTGAAAAATACTTATTTGTAAGTGTTAATGGCAATAAAGAATAATCAACTAGGTTGAAGGCCTTGGTGAGGTTCACGAATAAAGCCCCAACAGAGTGCCCTTTGTCAAAGGCACCCTGAATACGGCTGGTGAACCTCACCAAGGCCGTCTAAGTGTTATGATTTGGTTTAAACCCATGCTGACAATCAGTCAAAATTTTATATTTTGTAAAATATTCTAGACCACTCTTCCAATTTCCCCAGATCCCTTTGCATTCTCTCCATCCCCTCTTGTGTGTTTACCCTGTTGCAGATTTTTGTGTCGTCTACAAAGAGAAAAACTTTTCCCTCCAGTTACTCAGCATTGTCACTTATGAACTCATTGACGAGGACAGAACCCAGTCCCAGCTGCTGTGGTACTCCACTGGTCACTCCACTGTCACCTGAGTGACTGCCATTTACCACCATCCTCTGCCTCCTAATTTTCAACTTGTTTGACACCCATCTCACCACATTCTCCCATACTTCTAGGTTGCTAAATTCCTTAATCAGCTTCCTGTGTGGGTACAGTGTCAAAGACCTGACTGAAGTTCAGATAGGCCACATTCACTGCCCTCCTCTGATCCACATCCCAGTTACTCAGTCAACAAAATCTTTGAGATCTGATTGACATGGCCCCCCCACCCCCAAGAAGCCATGCTGTTGGTGGTCCTGCATCCAATTTGCTTTCAGGTACTCCATCAGTCTCTCCTTCAGCAGGATTTCCATTAATTTCCCCACTACTGATGTGAAATTAGCCTCTTCCTCCCTATTGCTGATATTGTGCATATGGACTACACTGGCCCTCTTCCAGTCCTCTATAACCACCTCCATCTGTAATGAGGTGCTGAACATTGTTGCCAGAGGGGCGGCTGGCACTCTGCTCAGTTCTTTTAGTACCATTGGGTCGATCTTGTCTGGCCCCATTGTCTTGTTTTCCTTTAGGGCTTCCGATCCCTGGCAAACGCTATCTTCTGAAAATGGCCTTATGTCCATCCACCCCCCCCCCAAAACGCCAGTTACTCCTGATGCATGTCAGTCCATCCCCTCTCCACTGTGAAGAGCAAGCAGAAGTACTTGTTTAAAATTTTTGTTTTTTCCTGATCTTCCTCTGCACAGTCACCCCCCAGTCTTCTGTTCCTCACTATACCTCCCCTTGCCTTTGTCTTTTCACTCATATACATGAAAAAAGCCTTGTCCCCTTTTTTGACCTCCTGGGTGATCTTCTACTCTGTTTAAGCCTTTGCTGCCTCTCCCTCTTTCTGGCTTCCCTTTTTTTATCTAGATATACAGTACCTCCCCGTTCCCCTCCATTTGGGATTTCTTGTACTTTCTAAAAGCTATTTTTTCTCCCTTGCCATCTTAGCCACCTCCTTTGAGAACCATAGTAGCTTCTTCTTCCTCTTGCCCCTTACTTATTTCCTTCAGACAGCTTACCATTGCCTTAGTTATTCACTCCTTTATCCTTTTCCATTGTGTTCCACTTCTCCCCAGCAACATATTTAGTAAGGCAATCTCCCATTCTTTAAAATCTGCTCTCCTGGAGTCCAGGACCCTTGTCCTAGTGTGTTTTTCTCCTGCCCAATCAATATGCCAAACCACACAGTATTTATTTTATTTATTTAGTTCAGTCTTTGGTAACTGGGTAAGGCCCACTAGGCACAAGTTCTTGTTTTCAGGGGTGACCTTGGAGCACTGGGCAGTTAAGCGACTTGCTCAGAGTCACACATAATTCAAGTGGAGGCTGTGAGAATCAAACCCAGCTCTGGTCTGTTGGATGTACCAAGCTCATTCACAGCTCAGTACTCTAACCTCTAGGCTATATTGCCAGCCCAGTATGTTGATCACTTGTTCCCAGGGGTTATCCACTGTGACATCTGCAATGCTGTCCCTGTTCATAAGTACCAGATCCAGTACTGCCCCATCTCTAGTGGGTTCTGTAACCATTTGTCTAAGAAATGCCATTGGTAGGGAGTCTATGATAGCCCTGCATCTAGTTGATGTGCCCAGAATGCTCCAGTCTAAATCCAGCAGATGTCCTCGAGTGGTGTTACGCAATGACAGATCCATTAAAAGCAAGACTGCAATTATTGCAGATCTTGTAAATTCGGTAGATCTGGCTTGCATCACTGAGACCTGGCTGGATGAATACTCTGGCCCTATATTAGAGGCCACAGTTCCAGCCGGTTACTCTGTGATTCACCGCTCGAGATTGGATCATGGGGGGTTGGGGTTGTGGTCTGTTTCAAGACTGAATTGGGCCTCATGAGTGTACCAGTTGAGGAGACTGAGTCATTTGAGTGTACTGTGGTAGCAGGTGTAGGTTGTAGGATCATCCTCATCTACTGTCCACTCGGGAATGGGAAACGGTTCCTTCAGGAAGTGGTGGATTTCATCATCAACATGGCATTTGAGTCTCCCAGGCTGATGGTCCTGGGTGACTTTAATGCCTGGGTCGATGATGAACTCTTGCAATTTGGACAACACTTCCTCCAGTTGATGACATCTCTGGGTCTTACACAGATAGTTACCACTGCTAGTCATAAACATGGTCATTCTCATGACTTAGTTTTCCTCCTGGGGATCGAGGCCTCGGATTTGGGGGTGGAACCAGTTGGATGGTCCGATCACCACACCTTGGGGTTCAATTTTAGTGCCCCCACCCCTTGAAGGCCTACCTCTGTGGAGATGGTCAAATATCGGCCTTTACGAGATGTTAGCTCTGAAAGCCTAACAGCGGTACTTGACCTATCGTCTATTCCGGTAGCGAACAACAACCCAGAGGACCTCGTGGTGGCCTATAATATGGCCATTTCAGTGGCCCTGGATGTCATTGCTCCTGTCTGTGTTTGTCCTCTCTCCCTTCGCCCTTGGTCCCTATGGGTTGATGGGACTTTGAGGGAGATGTGGCAACTAGGACGAAGGTTAGAGCATTGCTGGCAGAGATCTGTCCTTGATGCCGACCACCTTAGGTTGATGGACCATTATCAAGTCTATCAGTCTTAAATAACCTGTAAGAAGCCAGAGTTCCTGTCTGGGGGGATTGCAGCTGCTCAGAACAGACCAGCTCAGCTTTTATGAACTGTGGACAGACTGTGCAACCCAGCCTGTTACAAGTTCGGAAAGCGTTTTCGCAAATAGAGTGCGGTGAGCTTGCTCGGTTCTTTGCGGCTAAGGTGGCTGACATCAGGGCAGCTCTCCAACCAGCACACTCTATGGGCACTGCTGGTGACCAGCGCTTGGCCACTAGTCTCCAGCTTTCCTGGAGTACCTTCGACCACCGGGAGTTCATGGATATCATGAGGATTGTCCAGGGTGCGCGCCCTATGTACTGTAGTTTGGACCCAGGACCAACTTCCCTGATTTTGGGTTGTATTGATTCTATTGGTCTGGTCCTTGCACAGATAGTCTGGTGCTCCTTGGAAACAGGTGAGTTTCCTAGTTCCCTGAAGGAGGCGGTGGAAACACACCTCCTGAAGAAAGCTTCTTAGGACCCAAACTGCCATGTGAATTACAGACCAATCTCTAACCTTCCCTTTTTAGGGAAGGTGGTTGAGAAGGCAGTGGCCATACAGCTGGAGAGCCACTTGACCATCCATGATATCTATGAACCCTTCCAGTCTGGTTTCCGAAAGAGGCATAGTATGGAGACAGCGCTGTTTCGGGTGCTCAGTGATCTCCTGATGGCTAGAGATCAGAAGAACTGCTCCATCTTGGTCCTTCTTGATCTCTCATCAGTATTTGACACTGTGGACCATGGGGTTCTGCTCAGTCATCTGAGGTTCATCTCTGGCCTGTCCGGTAAAGTCCTCAGGTGGTTTACATCTTTCCTCACTGGAAGAACTCAGAGGGTGGTGTCCGGGATTTATTCTTCAGACCCAATCCCTCTGTCATGTGGGGTTCCTCAGGGATTGGTGTTGCCCCCCTTTTGTTCGCAGTGTACATGCTGCCCCTTGGAGACATTGTAAGGAGGTATGGGCTGAGGTTTCACTTCTATGCTGATGATACCCAGCTCTACCTTTCTTTTGCACCTGACCAGAATAGAGCTCTCTCAGTCTTTAAAAACTGCCTGGTGGAGATCCAGGAGTGGATGGATTTGAGCTGGTTGAAGTTGAACTCGGGAAAGACTGAAGTGCTGGTTGTGGACCCAGGACACCGGATGGTGGGGTTGGGGTAGGTTCACCCTTGGGGCTTTTTCTTGGGGGTTTATCACTCCAGGCCTCTGAACAGGTGCAGAACCTGGGAGTAATCTTTGACAAAAGGCTGACCCTGCATTCGCAGGTACCGGCCTTTGTCAAGACCTCCTTCTACCATCTGAGGAATATCGCCAGGATTAAGCACCTTATTCTGTCCAGTGACCTTCCCACATTGGTTCACACCTTTGTGTTCTCATGCTCAGACTATTGCAACTCCCTGTACCTAAGGCTACCTGAGGTGGAAATCCACCATTTGCAGCTAGTGCAGAATGCAGTAGCCCAGCTTTTGACAGGAACCTCCCGGTCCTGCCATATTTCTCCGGTGCTGCGTGGTCTGCACTGGCTGCCAGTACAATGGTGGATCACTTTTAAAGTTGGTCTTCTGACTTATAAAGCTCTACATGGACATGGCCCAGACTACCTGAAAGAGCTTCTGGTACCCTAACGCCCTGAGCAATCACTCCACTCAGCTGGTGAGGGGTTGCTAGAGATTCCAGGAGTTTGCTTAAAATCTTTTGGGGCCCAGGCATTTATGCATGTGGCCCCTTCTCTCTGGAATTCTCTACCCCCCCAGTTATGTGAGTGTGCAAACATGGAGGGATTTAAACGGGCTCTGAAAACACATATTTGGTACCAAGCATTTGGCGACTGATTGGCGGTATCATTTTAATTTTGATTGTTTGTTGTATCAACTAAGCTGCTGCAATATGTGGTATGTTTTTAAATTTTGTTCGACGCCTTGATTTTGGAAAGGCGCCATAAAAATAAAGTTTTATTATTACTGTTATAATCAATACCTCCCTTTGTTTGCCATTCTGCCAATGACCTTCCCCAAAACCCTGTTTAACACCTCCCACTGTGTTGGTGTTCAGTACATCAACCCCATGTGTCTAAAGGCCCCAGACCCTGTCTTCAAGCTAGCCCAAAGGACCTCTAGCTCCTCCTTATCCTCGCTGTGTCCTTGTATTTCTGTGGCCTTTATACCTTCCTTCACATATACCCCCCCTTCTTTCCTCCCTGCCCTACACTTTCAAAACATGATGTACCCCAGTAGGGCCACATCCCAGCCATGGTTGTTGGTGCAGCATGATTCTGTTATGGCCACCAGTTCTGCTTCCGCAATGGTTCCCTTTAGGTCAGGAATTTTATTTCCTAAGCTCCTTGCATTGGCACACATGGGTCTCCACTCCTTTTGTCCCTTCCTCCCCCTATTTTATCCTCCCTTCCAGAGTCCATCCTTCCCCTTTCCTCTTCTCTGGTACTATCCTTCTCTTTTTTATTCTCCCTCTGTCCACCTTCTGTAATTCTTCTCTTGGCCATAGAAGCTGCTTGTGATATGGATGATACATTTAGTAAATCAAGCAGCATGATGTCACTGCTTTTCTCTGACAGTCTGTCCTTACTGGTGTCATTTGTGGTAACACTGACCTATCATGAATCCTCATCACCAGGGTCATTTGGAGGAACATTGACCTATCCTGAATCCCCTGCTTCCTCCACATCTGCAAACTGAGTGTCCATTGGTTACAAGGACTAGGATCAAGTCAATTAGTGACAAAACACAACTTTATCTAGAGGCTGCTGAAAGTATGGAACAGCCAGCTTCAGAGGGTAGTGGAGACAGACAGTGTGGAATCCTTCAAAGGTAGAGCAGACAGTACCTGGCAGAAAAAGTTAATTATAAGTATGACAGCAGTGCAAAATATGATCATAGACTTGCAAGCACTAGAATGGCACTTGCCACCCTAACATCATCCAGGAAGCAGACATACAGTAGGGGTGACGCATGATTGCTGCTTTAGTCCTTATAATTCTATGGGCATGATTACTCGGAAGTTTTTTTTAATCTGCTTATTTGCTTTCTCTCAGCTGACCCTTTACCTCCATCTCAGGATCCTTGTTGCACCCCAATCCTGTTACCCCACCTTCTCCCAGGACTTGCCCTTGGTCCCCAGCTTTGCCCTCATGACTTACCCCCATGATGGGGCCCTTCAGGTAGGGATAGGTTGCTTTAAGAGTTATATCCAGTCACCAGGGAGAGCTTAGGTTGGTGGATGTGGGGTCTTTCGGTGTAACTGGACCATCATTGTGCATGACTGAGGATGTTCACTTCCTATTTTCAATCCCCCTCCTTAGGGCTTCTCATGCATAGATGTCAGGATGTGTTTTCTTATGCGCACACTTGTTGATATCGGAGCTATCCTTCCTAATCTGCCATTCTCTGCTGCACCTTCCCCTGTGGTCATCTAAGGGGTGGTGTAGTAGTGGGAACGGTACAAGAAGGGAGTATTTTTCAGAAAAAAGGAACTCTAGAACAAGGGGGCATGCTATGAAGCAAGAGGGGGTTAAAGTAAGGAGGGATATGAGGAAGTACTTCTTCACGGAAAGGGTGGTGGATCCCTGGAACAACCTTCCAGCAGTGGTAGTGGGGGTGAAAACAGTGGAGGGTTTCAAAAATGCCTGGGACAGGCACAAGAGAACTGTAAGGGTAAGGAAGGGAGGGGAAGAAATTGTGCCATAAAAAAAAAAAAATTATAATATGGGCAGACTGAGTGGGCCAAGAGGCCCTTATCTACCATCAAATTCTGTGTTTCTATGTTTTTGTAAGCCCCCTTTGGGAGCTTACTAAATTTGTCTCCACTAGTATGCCTTACTGGTCTCCGAGGGTCCCCTGCTGGCCAGGGTGGTGCAGGGCCAGAGCGTATAAAAAAGGGGGGATGGAGTTTTGGTGGGAGAGAGAAAAGAGTCCCTAGAATAAGGGAGTGGGTGTGGCCTGTTTTCTGCTGAGAGGGCCAAGGTTTGGGGCCGGGGTGGGGCATTTGCCACCCTGGCCTGCTGCCCTAAGAAGACCGGCAGTGATAGTGAAGCATTCAGGGCAGGGCCAAGTTGGTTGGTGTGGTCGGAGCCTGGGGAGCTGCTGCAACATGTGGGAACTGGAGCCCGGGGAGTAAGAAGAGGATCCCACCTCATGAACTACTGCACTGGGGTGGGATGGCGCAGCAGAGTCCGGTGAGTGTGCTTGTAGCTGGGCCTGATATGGCAGTGTGAGTCCGGTGCACGGTCCGGTGATGGCAGCCCAGGTCATGGTGGGATAGTGGTGGTAGGGCTATCCCACGGTCACCCTCTATGTGTATAGTGCTGAATGAGAGTTGAGCTGGAGTGGCTGGGTATGGAGTAAGAGGTTGCAATGGAGCCTAGGGGTGTCAGCCTCTATGAGCAGCCCATTGTGTGGTAGTCCTTGGCCCTTGCCTGGAGCACCCAGCAGGTTGTCTGGCTCAGGTGCTGGCTCTGGTGGACTATGCTAGAACTGCTGCAGTGATGGATTGGTTCCTAAGAAGACCACCTCCTGGCCATGGATCGAATGTGTCACAGACATGCAACTAGGCCCGAGGCTCGAAACTAGAGACTGCCAGGAAGGAGCAACTCAGATTGGGTGCTCCTCTGTTGGGTGCTCTTGGTGTGTGTGTGCTTCCATCAGGTGTCTGCTGGAGAGTTCATATGAGTGAGCATGATTGGGAAAATAGGTTTGCTGCAATGAAGTCAGTAGCGATCAGTTGTTAGATAAAATATGTTGCTGCCATCATGGATAGAATGACTACAGGCTCCATTTGAATCTATCCTTCAAAGAACCTTATTCAGCTCCTGGAGATCTGCTGCAAACAACCCTACAGATTCAATGCTGCTAGAGGTAGTCTTGGCTGCCCAGAAATGTGCCTACTGCAACCAGATATGTGTACCCAGTTAACTCCATGGAGTTGTTGTTTTACCCTTTTGCATCAGATTAAATTGGTTTTATGCACTTTATCTCTTGAGTGGACAGTGGACTAATTCTCTCCTTGCTGTGATTCTGGTAACCAAGTCTTTCCCTGCAGCTGCTTGCACCCCCTGAAGTAATGAACCACCTGCACTCCTCACATACCATTCTAAGGAACCCAGGTATGAGCTAATTTTTCTGTGACTTGTTTCTGGCTACAAGTACCCCCCTCACCTCTAAGAGCCCTCTGTGTACCCATAGACAATGGGAGGGGTTACATTTCTGTTTCTATGGAACTGGACCCCCTCCATGTGGAATGGAGTGTTAGCTCATCTTTCCTCCCCTCCAACCAGCTCCTGATGACTGAAGCTTGCTTTCAAACCCAGGTCACCAACACTGTGAGCTGTAGCATTCATAGGAGCCGGGTTGTATGGATCATGGGGCATTGGCCCCATCAATATTTATTGAGCTGGGCTGAGCCCCAGCAATATTTTGCTGTGCTGCTGCTTTTCTCGCCTTTGGGCCCTTGCCCTTTAAATTCACTGTGTGACAATATGCAAGCACCAGCATGATTCACCTGCCCCCCCGCCCCCCGCTGTTTAATTGCTGGTGCCGCCGCGGTGGTCTGGGCATACTGGGATTATTTAAAATGTGCTCCACTGGTGCCAGGATTAGGTTGTTTACTTTGGACCCCCCCCATCGTGTGACTGCTTTCTGCCTTTCTGATTGGGTGGCATTTTTCAATTTGCCAGCGCTTGCTCCCTGTGATTGGCCACTCACTGCAGGATTAATTAGGTGCCATACATGTGCGGGGTCTGGAGTGAGTCAGCGTGCAGTCAGAGGAAACAGAGCAGCAGAAGATGAGATGAGGATGAGTTCCTTTCCTGAGTAGTAGTCCAGGACTGGGCGACGAGATCAGTGAGAAAGGCGCGGGAGCAGACCTGGGGTCGGGGACAAAGCAGGCGCCGGGTACTTATCTGGGGAGTCTCAGGAGCAGAGAGGGACTCAGTGGTTGTGGAGTGAGCGACTGGAGCGAGTCATCAGTCGGGGCACTGGCGTTCCGGTACAAAACAAAGGCAGCACCAATACCTTTTTGCGGTTGCCACCAGTCGGGAGAAGTCAGACGACTCCGGGACCAGGTCTGGGACTCTGAGTGAAGAGAAAGATTGCAGCAGGCTGAGGCTCAGCGAGCTAGAGAGAGAGCCAGCAACAGCAGCAACAACAATCTAGACTGCAGTGCAGACAAGAAGAGACTGAGAGAGTGGAGTGTCACTGGCTGCTGTGGAGTGGGTTGGTAACTATACTGGGTCTGGCTGTGGAGGTCAGGTCGGGTGGCTGGCTGCTGCTGTTTAGTTTAACTTGTAAGAAATTTATGCAAGCTGAGTCAGTCAAGCTCAGTGGTACAGAAAGCTTTGTATTGGGCAGATGGTAATGTGCTGCTTAACATTTGGAATTGACAGTTTTAGTCATACTTTTGCTGCTGCTGTAATGTAATTGAATTATGTTTGACAGTGAACACAGCAGGCTTAGTGGGTGATCTGCAAAACCAACTGACCTGAACAAGTTCCCTAAAATCAATTTTTCCTGGTACCACCAGTGCAATGCTCTTAGTTCTACCCAGGGAGCTCCCTTTGCTTCACGGAGTACCCAGCCTTGGAAACAGTGTAGGCCTGATAATGTTGCATGTGTTTGGCTGATTGTGGGTTCACGTAAATGAAATGGTGAGCAATGCTTTGTGAAATCAACCCTCCTACCAAAATGCTTAACTTGAACTGAGGTAGTAACGTTCGGTCAGATGGCCTAGTCCACTTAATGGTGAACAGTCAGCACTAAGAGCCCCATACTCAGCAAAGTGTCTGGTCCCAATTTGCACAACATAATTTTACATGCTGTTTACTGCAGTATAGTACATTGTATCAAGCTGATTCTGCTGACTCTCAACAGGAGAGGTTCACACCAGTAGTGTAGCAAATTCTCAGAGGGCCTTGGTGCAAGTGTTTGTTATCAGACCCCCCTGGTTTTAAATAGATATCAAAATTATGATTTGGGCCCCTCAAACCTCATGGGCCCGGGTGTGACTGCACCCCCTGCACCCTTTTAGCTACGCCCCTGGTTCACACTGCCATAATGTTGCTTCTGTGGTGATGGAAGGGAGGGATGCTAATATTGCCTCTGTGGGGATGGACAGGAGGGATGCTGATAGTGCCTCTGTGAGAATGGATGGCAGGGATGCTGATGTTGCCTCTGTGGGTATGGATGGGAGCGATGCTGATGTTACCTCTGTGGGGATGGATGGGAGGGATGCTGATGTTGCCTCTGTGAGAATGGTTGGCAGGGATGCTGATTTTGCCTCTGTAGGAATGGATTAGGAGGGATGCTGATTGTGGCGGTGCCTCTGTGGGGATGGATGGAAGGGATGTTGATGTTGCCTCTGTTGGGATGGATGGGAGAGATGCTGATGTTGCCTCTGTAGGAATTGATGGGAGGGATCCTGATGGTGGCAGTGCATCTGTGGGGATGGATAGGGAGGGATGCTGATGTTGCCTCTGTGGAGATTGACAGGGGGACATTGATGTTAGTAGAAATAAAAAAACACCATGCATTCCAGAGCCGGGAGAACAGATAGTCCTCCAATGAAGGTAGTCACAAATTGCCAGAAGTCCAGTTTACTGTTTGTTTACAAAAATATTGGTTTTATTGAACAAACATGAGAAGGCACACCAGGTATTTGCAAGGTCCTCTGCATTTCGACAATTAAGGCTTCATCGGGAGATGAACCTTGCAATACTCAATCTCTTTTTACACTAATTAGTTTCAAAATCTGTGACATCACAGTTATTAACCAGATTGTTTCTTTTTCCAAAAAAAAACTAGCAAATATTCAAATAAAATATTTGTTAATTAAGAAAAAATGCTACTCATTAGTTCATGATAATGGTAGCAACCCTTTTACATATCAAATATTTCAAAAGTGTAAAGTCAGTTGCATCAGCCAATCAAATCGCACAATACAAAATTTAGTATTTTTGAGGCAAAATTATTCCTGTTAGCTAGTGGAGGACTATACCACATACTAAAACTCAGAATCTGCCCAAAAATTAATATTAAGAATGGGCTTATCAACCAAAAGTTTGTAACAACCAATCAGATTGCTGTATTTCAGATTCATTAAATTTATAATATTTCTCTTCCTAAGTAGATGTTGATGGTTGATAAACCATATTATACAAAAAAAACTCAAATCAAACAACCTTATTTAGGCAATAACAAAACAGAATTGTTTTTGCTGATGTTGCCTCTGTGGGGATTGACGGGAGGGATGCTGATGTTGGTTCTGTGTGGATGGATGGGATGGATGCTGAGTCCAGTGACTGAAGTGGGCCTGGTGGTCTATCTCTGCAGCAGTTTGTGACTACTCTGATGGGTATGGGGTGGACTCTGTCTCTGGCAGCCATGCAATGTATGATGCATGGGGGGAACAGCCTGGGGAGCTTCAGGATGGGAACAGAGACCTAACCTACTGACTAGCTTGCTAACTTGCCTGCTGTCTTGGCTGAAGCCTTCAGCAAGCAAGTTAGTAAGGTAGCCAATATGCTAGGTCTCTTTGCATCCAAAAGGCCTTGTTATGGGGTAAGCAGCAACACAGCCAGGGCACGTTTATTCTCTCCTGGAAATACAAGAATAAAGTCGTGTAGTACTAGTAGTTAATTTCTGAAATATGAGCATCCTTTACCTTTCCTGCCAGTGCAGTCACAGCCCTAATCAGATCATTATTTTGCATCTACCTGTTCCCCTATTCAGCTAACAATTTATTGCCACCACCACTGTGATTAATATATATTTGTTTATCAGTTTCTTGAAAATACCACGGGGAAAAGAAAAATGCTTATTAGCAATAAAGAATGAAGATTATTTTTTGAAGGTGTCAGCCTCAGGGGGCAGAAAACAAACAGTGAAATTCTAATTAAAGGTTGCGGGCTTATATGTTACATGTGAAGTATGTAGGCCCTGACGAAAAAGTCTTTCCCATGTTTCAGATTGTGATTATTTGGGAAGACACTTAAAGATATAATCAAACATGACAGACTTGCTCCCAGTGGGATATGTGCTAGTGAGATTAAATAAACTCCAGTTCAGTGATATTTCTGTTAGGCTGAAAACTGGATGATGTAAACATTTTTTGCTAAAGCGTTTGTCAACATTATTTGACAGAGATTTTTTTGGGGGGGTTCCAATTGTTTAACCAGGAGTAGCACACAAAGCTGAAAGCTTGTTTACAGGTGCAACCTGGGATCACAGGGAAGTTAAGTGACTTGCTCAGGGTCACAGAGTATGCAAGTGGGGGCTATGGGATCAAACCCAGGTCTCCAGATTTGCAGCTCAGAGCCTTAAACCACTGCACTATACTGCCTCCCTCAAGTTAAGTAACATGGGAGAAGAAAGTGGTGTGGTGATGAGATGGGGCACTGATGTGACTTGAGAGGGGTCAGAAGACCCACTTGGAGAGTGTGGCCATTGTAGCATAATGATAAAGTAAAAAATAAATAAATAAAAAAGGCAGCTGCATTCCTCGTTAAACTGCACAGGGAAGCATTAAAAAGAGATAGCTGCCAGTTATCTGTTATTTCTAGGGTACTTACTTCACTGTTGTTATGTGGACCTGTGGCTACTGAAAAGCAGGTTTACTGTATTTAATGGCTCTTGGATTGCTAGGACACAACTGTGCCATTGGAAATGTCTGTTGGGCCAGTGTGTTTTTCCAATCACTTGCCCTTTTGGCTACTGGCTGCAAAACTTAATTTTGACTCCTGGTTTTCTGTGTCTTTATGGTCATGTCCAAAAAAGGATATATAAAGCATCTGTCCAGGAAAGATACAGTACTCATATATATAAACTTTATTTGGACATGGCTGGCCATGGGCACATAGAGTCTCTGACTCTTTGTAACCTACCCACCTGGTGATAATGGCATATATGGGTATGCAGTGAAATGCAGTACTGACTCCATTTATGCCACACTGTGTCTCTTCCATCCTCTGCTAAACACATAGGGCAGCCTGGAAGGGGGATGCACTGTGTTAAGAAATTGTGTGAGTGACTTGATGTGGGGAACCTGGAGGGTTTGGGGGTTAAGATTCTTACATGACTATTGGCTCCTCTACTAGCCCACAGATATTCAAACCTGGTGTATCCTGCTCTGTTTTGGACTTTGTTCACTGCAGGGGGCATGGTCTTGACCCCTGGGCCAGGGGGCATGGCCTTGACCCCTGGGTCAGGGTTGGGGCTTGACCCCTGACCCCTGGGCCCCACCAAATATTTCACAAACCTGGCTCCTATGGTAGCATTAAAGCTGCACCAATGGGCTGAGGTACTGAGCAGTTTTACAGTATAACCATTGACTAGAGGGGAACTAATAACTAGATAGACTGAGGTCTCCATTCACATCTACACCACATGCAAGCCTCTGTAAAAATATTTCTCCTAATGCACACGTCTAAACCCATAAGAGAGAAGTACTATACATCTGCAGAGCTCTGTGGGGAACTCTGCTCTGCAACTTTGGCCTGGGTCCTGTTTTTATAGCAAGCAAAGTATATTTGCCAAGCAGTGATGTAGTATGTCATTACTGGAGTGTTGTGTTCTTTCCTCTGCCCTCCATACCTTTTTCTTAAATTGGCAAGTTTTGGTTGCTGTAATTTTATAGTGTAGCAAGGATGCCCCAATTAAGAGAAAGGCCAGTTACTTACTTTGCTACTTTTTTTTCTTTCAGGGGGCCAGCAACCTGCTCAGCCCCAGCCCACTCCCAGTCGACACCAGCCTTCCCAGGATATACCTTGCAGGACAGTTTTCCCATGGATTGTCCCCCATAGTTGGGCCAGGAGCGGGAGATCCCTTCTCCTCCTACTCGAATATGAAATCCGGAAGCTGCTGTGCCTGGGTGGCAATGGAGGCATAGGAGTGAGCTAGGCATCACAAGCTGGCCCCTCTTCCCTGTTTTTCCCTGCTGGCCAGTGGCACGTACTGACACAGCGAGTGTACATGTGGAGACATGCACGCATCATCAGTCTGATGCTGGTCACCCTCAGCAAAGCTGCGCTGACTGTCCTGCCACCATGCCTCCACGAGGTGGCAGTCTTGGAGTGGTGTGGCTTGTCCCCCTCTCCCTGACAGAGAGGTGAACAGACCCTAGGAAGCTCAATCTGCTCCCTCCCAGCTGACCCAGTGACCAACGTCCACTCCTGAACCCAGGTCACTCTCATGGTTAGAGGTGTGGTGTCCAGTGCCTCAACCCTCTGCACCACTGAGCTGGCTATTCTTTGCAAATTTTTTAAATATTTATCTGGTTGATCCTGAGACATGTTCTCCTGTCTGTCATGTCGATAATGAATAACACATAGCTGATGTGAGCAAGGGACTCTACAGCAGGGGACATCAAAGGTCACCATTTCCTGTAATTTATAGTTAGTCAGGATTGGGGAACTCGCAGCTTTGACAATGCTACTGACACTACTGGTATCGTTCTCCCTGACTATACCCACAGCATGTGCTAGCAGTGTTCAACCCTTTTGTGCTGCTACCCATTTGCACTACACACAAAGCTAATCTTGAGCTGTGGGGATTAGAAGTCCCTCCACTTTTACTGAGCCCACTAATTTACTGGTTAGTGACTCCTGCTGAACTGCATCATGGCACAGTGAAAGTTGCATGGTGTCATTCAATGCTGTGAATTAGCAGAGAGTGCCTGTAAATAAACTCCTCTTACCCAACACCTTGTTGGACCCTGTGGGACTGGGGTTTCATGACTGCATTGCCCAATGACTAGACTGTTCTCTTACATTAAGCACTCTCTGGTGATACAGTGTTACCCCCTCTTTCGACCAAGTCCATGTAAAATGCCGCTCCTCTGTGATCCACCCACCAAGTGATTCCCCTGCTGGCTTCTTTCTTATGGTCACATCATTACAACCCCATTACCACCTGCCTGTAGAAGATCTACAGACTTGGGGTTTGCAGGTGACTGTGACCAGCATCATGGGGGCTGCCACAGGTCCACTCATTACCTATGGTATCTTTAAAGTGATTTGCCAGTGTCCTGCAAAAAGTTTCCCATCAGCATCAGCAGAACTCAGATCTCATGATTTTCCTCAAAAATCTGAATTTCAGGGGCCATACCCAATCTAGGGTAAGAATTTAAGGCATGGGGTCATAATGTCGCAGGACATTATGCCACATGGCAAAATCGCACTGCCAATACAACGCGATTCTTGCCATGCGGCATATCTCTTTTTTCCATGGGGGCTCTGCCCCTCATGCCCCCATTATTGGGGGGCTGTGCCCCCTGAACCCCCTGAACCCCCCAATATAGATTCTCAACTCTGGGGGAGGGTTCAAGTTGGGGAGCACACAAAGTTTAGAAAAAAATAAAAGTTTCTGGGACCGGGAATCAAACCCAGTCCCAGAAGCACTGCCTGAGTTCTCTGCTGCTGTGGCTCAGTCCATTGAGCCACAGCAGCTGGTTGGTGGAACCCACTCCCAGCAGAGGTCTTATCCTCTGCCTGAGGGACTGAGAATGGTGCAATACCACGTACAGCAGTATACGCGGTATTGCACCATTCGCTCACTAGTGCAGCATCAGACTGGTTAGCTTATACGTCGCTGCTGCGTATGGCAGCATCAGACCAGTACCAGAATTTAAGGGGCTTTAAACCAGGTATAGGAGAATACCAGTAGCAACAAAAAAGGGGAGACGTTAGAACACCCTTTCAGGGGTCAGGGTACATAAGTTGTTCAATGTTTTGGTGAATAGAGTATTGGGTTAGTAGTACTTATGTAACTGTTGTTTACTTTTTGGCTTTTCTTTATTCCCACCCTTGGTACGTAAGCTGGGTAGTGAGTATGGAATAGAAAGTCCAAAAGAATTACCAATGAATGTCCAAAAGAGTATGATTACCTCCTCCAACTCATGGAGAGTATGACCAGTGGCACGCAGGAGAGGAACCCCCCCCAGGTGGAGGAAACCTCCGCAGACCCATGGCTACTGACCCACCCATCCTCCGGGCAAACTAAGAGGAGATGAACCTAGGTTCTAGCAACCATATTCTAATTTCTGATGAAGGTGAACTGCTCAGAGAGATGACAGTCCATCTTCAAAGTCCATTAAATGATGAGTTCTGGAAGGGCGATTCTGAGGTTGAAGAGGTAGGTCTATTCTGAAGGAGCATTTGGGTCCTGAAAGTGGACTAGGTCCAGTTGAAAAGGGGTGAATGCAGTCCAGCTTTCCAAGGTGATGATGGATGATATCCAGTGGGATTTACAGAGACAAAGTGAGCATGAAGAGCATGATTTGATAAAATTTGCTGCCAGACTTTGAACAGTGGGAAGTATAATGGGTTATGAAGTCATAAGGTAAACAATCTGACTTTGTATAAGGTTGAGCTTTAAGTTGCAATGCAGGCATCCATGAAGAAGATGAAGAAGTCAGACAAAATCTTTAGGTCCTGGTAGGAGATGTGACGTGGAAGATTTTAGACTAATGAAGGAAGGTTGGTATATGCAACAGAGATGGTAACTGAATGTATATGGAAATAATTGGAAGTTCGGTACGATGAATTCGAGAGTTGTTCTGAGTAATGATGCCAGAATGATACTTGTATTGGCTCCTGCTGGTCTGCTGGTGGGAAAAGGTAGATATGGGTATTACTGTGACGTATTTCCCAATGATATGAGCTGAGGTGGCCATGACTGCTTTGCCTTACAGGTTGATCCAGTGGCTGAATACAGTAGGATGCCTGGAAATGGGTCTTTGAAGGAGGCTATAGACTGGTGTGGCAATGAGAAGTTCAGAGTGGTGTAGAATGCAAGGGGTGCCTAGCAGTTTAGTCAGATATAAGCCTGTTGAGAGGCATGACTGGGATAGTGAGACAGCTAGGTCAGTTGCAGACGTGTAGATTGAGGAATTGATGGAAGCTTGCTCTTGGTGGAAGTCTTCACTGGAGGGAGGATGGGAGGTGAAACATGAGGGATGAGCTAGAAGGACTGCTGGATGGGCTGCTGACCTGACTGATGGCTATATGATGAAGGAATGTAGATGACTGTATGAAGTATGGTGACATCTAGGTGCTAGAGAACAGTGGCTTGGATAGAGTAACTTTAGTAAGGCAGCTAGGCACCAGATATCCAATGATGGGAATTCTGGGAAGGTAGCTTGGAAGATTATAGGACATCCAAAGGCTATTGAGGAAGTAGGAGTTGCATACCATGATCAAATAGAGTCAGTGCTTGTAGGAGAATACCACGAAAAGGTAAAACAGATTATGCCAGTACTGCTACGAGGTATCTTGCTGTTCCCATTATCTGGAACAGCTATGATGATTATGGAGTCGATGCATCACAGAAGGAATTATGTCACTTTTTCATGTAAAAAGATAGGGGTGGAGAAGGTGCCACTAAATCTTAGATCCTATCAGACATGGGAGATAGGAATGCCATACTGCTTGAATTGACAGGATGTGTAAGGAGTATCCAACAGAGTCGGATGAGGATGGGATCTTTCAATAGTCCAGTCGAATGAGATTCCAGAACTGATCCTGGTGAGATGATTGGAAAGTACTAATAACTCTGTAGTGATGTAAGAGTCTATAAGGCCTATAGCTTGAGGGATGTTGCTAGAAGAAGTTGTCCTCAGGTGAAATGAACAAGTGCTCCGTCAAGTAGTGGATGAGGCTGTTAGGATGGCCAAGGTAGGAGTATGAAATAGATGAATGGGGGAGTAGTTGACTGGGTAGGAATACTGGCTGGTGATAGGTATAAAATGCCCAGAAAGAGCCACAGCTAACAGGAAGGAGCCCCGAGCCACCAGGGAGGCGAGGAGAAGGCAGCTGACCAAGGATGGAGGGGAAAGTCTGGAGCAGATGTACATGGACTGGAGGAAGGTGTCCGAGAAGAAGACAGCATAGGCCAAGCATACTGACTTTGACATGTGCAGGCAGGAACAGAACCGGGGTGAGCACCACAGTAAACTGAATTGGAATGCAGGAAAACTACAGCAGGCCATGAGGTGGATCCATGAAAGACCAATAAGTGAATCCAGGTACCAAGTGCTATGAAGTTGAGGTATGAGAGTCCCACATCTGAGGAAGATGGTGAACAACAAGTGCAGAGAACAGAAGGTACTGCAGTGATGAAGCACGAGGTTCTCACTTCTGAAGTACAAAGCAAACGTGCATGGTTGATGGGAAGGGGCGACCAGAAGCAAGGAAGTCCAAGAGGCAGATGAACTGAATGGATGTACAGCCAGATCAAACTGGTGGAGTTCAAATCCAGAGCGTGAGGAGGTCAAGGTGAGGACAAGTACAATGAGTCCATGGAAGTACAGGATGTAGCCTGAAGAGGAAGGATGTGGAAGGCAAATGGGGTACAGGGGTCCTGTTATGGAGGGAAGCAGCAGCCGGGTATCAGACAGAGAATGCATGAGGTTGAAACAGTGGATTGCAGAAACAGACTCCCATCCCTGGTATTCAAGGCGAGATGATCTTCACTCGATGCAGCCAGACAAAGGTAGGATGGTGAAGGCAAATGGGGTAAAGTGGTCCCATTCCCAAAGGGAAGCGGCAACCGGGTATTCAGGTAGGGAATGCATAAAGCTGAAACAGTGGAATGCAGACACAGGTTTCCATCTCTGGTAGTTGGTGCGAGACAACCTACATGCGATGCCACCAGGCAGAGGTAGGATGTCGAAGGCAAATGGGGTACAGTGGTCCCGTTCCTGAAGGGAAGCGGCAACCGGGTATCAGGTAGAGAATGCATAAGGTTAAAACAGTCGAATTTAGGCTCAGACTCCCATCCCTGGTAGTCGAGGTGAGATGATCTTGACTCAAGGCCACCAAGCGTAGGTAGGATGTTGAAGGCACATGGTGTAAAAAGGTCTGCTCCCAAAGGGAATGTGGCAACCAGGTATCAGGTAGAGAATGCACAAGGTTGAAATAGTAGATTGCAGACATGGCTCCCATCCCTGGTAGGTGGGGCGTGCTAACCTTCACTTGATACCACCAAGCAGAGTTAGGGATGGAGGATGTCAGGATTGTAAGTAGTAGGTAGTAATGAATGTAACGGAATCCCATCCCTGGTAGACAGAGTAAGCCTACCTTCGCTCAGTGCCTCAGAAGGTACAAGTTAAGGACAGAGTCCAGGAAAATGCTGGTATGGGATGAGCAAGGAAAGGGCAGTTGTAGGCAGGTAAACAGGTAGGCAGGATGAAGGGGAAGACAGCAAGTCAGAGTGGGAGAATGTGAGGAGGAGTTTAACATGAATGACAGCAAGGTGGAGTGAGAGTAATCCAGGGAGGAGCATGCTGGTAGCGATGGAAAGCAACAAATGGCTGAAGATCGAGTAGGTAGGGAAGAGGGAGCAGGTGTGAATGTTGTAGGTAACTGGCAAGCTGGAAGGTGAGGAGCACCAGGGGAAGAATAACGAAACATAGATCAGGAAGATGAGCAGGGTATAGGTGCCAGGAACAAAATGGTAATGTGTGCAGTTGCCAGATTAGGGGTAGAGGTAGCATGGGTCAGGATGGTAGAAAGGGCGTAAATGGAGAAGGAATGCTGTTGTGAGCAGTGAAAGGCCCAAAAGGAAAACCAGGGGAGCACAGAATAAGGGCAGGAATGGGGGATGTGGGGGAAGCAGATCAACAGGGAATAGAGACATTGCTGGCAGGGTTCCAAGTCTGCGGTTGAACAGCCAGAAAGAGTAGGAAATAGAACATCCCAAACTGAAGGAACAGACAGAGCAGAAGCTGAGATGAGATGGATGTCTACCACAGGAGCACACGCCTACACCAGAGAGGTGGGGGGTGGGCCATCAGAGCATAGAACTAGAGTAGGTGCGGGGATTGGAGGTAAGAAAGCTGCACAGCAGTGCCATAGTCAAATGCAGAATTGCTCTCAAGCAGGTGGAAGCAAGGTGAGGTCTGGCATGTGTAGCATGCAGTTGGCCAACAGCCAACAGCACCAGAAATACAATACAGATAAAAGGCAAATAGAGAGGCAGAACAAAATAAGGCAACATTTGCTAAGGGAAGCAGTGAAGGTAGAGAGGCAGCCAGAAGGGAGCAACAAATTATAATTTTTTTCTTCTTTTATTGATGATGTTGTAGTTTTTGGTATACTGAGCTGGATTTCCTGAAGCGGGTTGGAAATGGGGATGCAGGTAAGGTTGTATGAGTGGGGAAGAGGAGCCAGATGAGGGTGTGAAATTGAAATCATAGCTACAGCAGCAAACGACTGCGACCATGTAGGGACTTAGGCAGCATAGTGCAAAAATGGACAGCAATTGCAAAGTCAAGATGCATACAAGGAGATGAGACAACCAAATGGAGCCTGGATAGCTGGGGCCAGAGCAGCAGGCTGAAAGCAACACAATGGCAGTGAGGAAATTTAGGGGCGGTACCTTGCTGAGAGCCATGCAGGCTGCAAACTAGAATGACTGCTAAGTCATACTCCAGAGGGAAGGCAACCATTGTGGATTACGGGCATTGGGTAAGAAAGGTAAGTCAAGGTGTACACTCTCAGATTTTAGGTTCAGGTGAAGAACCACAGCACAAGAGAGGTTAACAAGAGGGGAAACCACCACCCGTCCCAGATAACAATACCCGATCCAGGATAATGGGTCCCAGTCCAGGAGTGCAACGTTGCGTGCATGATATCATGGAAGCAAATTTACCCAGCCAAGAAGGCGGCAGTTTCCACTTACCAAGCCCATGGACTGTGGTTCTTAGAGCCCTGCAGGAAATGCACTGGAAAACACAGAAGAATGGCAATGGTGTGGGGAAGAATCAGAGATACAGTCAGCAACCCCTGCAGCAGCAGGCCAGAAAGTAGCATACAGTCAGAGGTGGGTGCATCGGGGATGACATCACACCCTGGAGAGAAGGCAAGGATGGAGCAGTGACCCGGAGGAATGGGCCCAGAACAGAGGGACATAGCAAGGGGGAGGAGCAGCACATGAGGTAAGGGGCAGGAAGAAAGGGAAAACAGAGGCAAAAGGGGAAAAATGAAATGGATACCAAATGGGGAAGTGAGACAAGGGGAACGAGGGGGCAAACAAGGGTTGAGAGGACGCATGGAGCAAGCCAAGGAGGGTGAAGAATGGGAGGAAGCACACACAGGGGAACAAAATGGAGCAGAGAGCAGAAAGGGAAGGGGAGGAGGCTCAGCCCATGAGCCACACAGGAGCCCAGAGCGCTGTTTCACAATGCGCTAAGCAGGGAACTGCTGTGGGAGGCAGGCCTTTGTAGGGGGTGTAGGAGGAGCTTATCCCCCACATTGAACCTTGGGCTTCAGCCCTCCCATTCTTGGTAACACAGGGAGAATAGAAGTTGGGAATGCTGGGAATGGTGCAGTGCAGTGGCTGTGGGGTGAAGTTTTAAGACAGACCTTCTGGAAACTGCAGTGCTGTCCCATTTGTATGCACCTCTCAGGGTTGGGAAAGGAGGTCACTAGAGTCCAGGCTGAGTTGGCTGGGATTCAGCAATCTTGTCCTGTACCCAGGGACCACCAAGTCTGCCACTGTTGCCTCAAAGAATGCCAGAAAGGAGGAACAGCTGGGCTCAGGAAGGGTGGGAGTTGTGGGTCAGAGGCACATTCCTCAACCAGCATCTCTACACAATTTCTGCACTGCTCTTGTGAGGCAGAACTACCAGGAATAGGCACCCATGGTGGAGGCCAGGGAGGATATGGAGGTCCTCCATAGTGGAGACCCCAAGAAGTGGGGAAGAGGACCCCAGAGGAGAAGGAAGTAACTTTTTGTGGGGGACTCGATTGTGAGAGGAATAGATCTGCGAATAGAAAAGGGGGGAAGGAGGTTAGCTTTCTGCATATGACACAGCCCAGAATGATGGGAAGTGAATCCTAAGGATTGCTAGGGAAGCAGGATGGGAGGCAGAGTTGGATGCCATTGTCCACCTGGGGACTAATGACCTGGCTAAGGATGGGGCTGGGATGGTGCAAGGGGAGTTTGTAGAGCTAGGGAGGAGTTGTAGACAGGTAGTGCACTCAGTGGAGTTGTAACCATTGTCACCTTCCCATATTTAAGTCTGTAACTACGCCCCTTGCTATTCAATAAACTGAATATAATAAAATAATTCCAAATGTGTGAATTTATATAGGGTAATTTCTTCATACGGTCCTTGATATCTTAGCCTGAGATACACAGACACATATAGCTAGACAGGGGTTATAGAATCATACTTTGAGAAATTAAGAGAGCAGTCTTCCAGCTCACTCTTATGAATCCATTTTCTAAATAATCATCAGATTTGAAAAACAGTATGGTCACATTCTAACAGTTAAATGATGCTCTACATTACCTTTCTGAAATACTCCAATGTCTGGTGGGATCTTCACTTACTATGGGCCCTATGCATTATAGCTATGCATTGCGGGTACACGGCATGTAGACAGCCCTATAATCTAAAAGCTGAACATCAGATGTCCTGCAAAGCCCAAGTAGCATGCTCGAAAGGGGAGCACACCTCTGGCCACTTTGGATCCCCCGGCTGTGGGCAGCACTGGGGGAAGTGATGGGGCAGGGCCTGCACCCACCCTTGTCCTGCTGTCACCAGCCCTCCTAACATGCAATGAGGGCTGGGGGATACCGGACAGCACCAACCCATATTGCATAGGCCCCTTAAGGAACCACAGTATGGCAGTTCATGCAATCCCCTGCTCTACCCAGAGCACGGATCCATTCCGCTGGCAAGATGAACATCTGAATGGATGCATGCTGGTGTTCACCGCTCCATCCATGTCCTGCCCCCGGCCCCTCGGCCTCATACTGGCATGTGAGAAGGGGGCCACAAACTCTCAGACTGGGTCACGAATGTCACAGTGCACACCTGTTCAGCAGTCCAGGCTGATGCAGGCCAGGTACATGCCTTTAATATGTACCCAGCCCCACTGTTGTGCATAGAACCCTATGTAAGCCCCCGGTGTCTAGGGGTATCCAGATGGTAAAAAGAGTGGGAGGGGGGCACTGTACAATCTAAGCAACCACTGTCCAAGGTATTAGAAATAGAAATAGTTTGTTACCTGGTTTGTTGATGGCAGTGACTGGAAGTCACAAGAGTAGGGAAGCAGGCACCATCTTAATGTGGATCACTGGGACTGGGAGACCAACTTAAGTAACCAAAGCTTAAACCATGTCTGGGACAGTATCTCTGATAAAATATATTATTGTATTAACACCTGGGTCCCAAAATGTATTAAATATAAGAACAAGCAGACAGTCCCACTTTGGTGGAATAATAATATCAAAAAACTTATTAAAAAGAAGAAAACATCATATGCAAAATACAAGAGGCATCAAACTAATATAAACTGGAACACTTATAAAACAATGGCAAACAAGGTTAAAGCTGCCATTAGGAGAGCTAAGCAAAATTTAGAGCTTAAATTAGCTACAGACACAAAGGGAAACAAGAATTTTTATAATTATGTAGATTCCCTTAGGAGAGGTCATACTACTATAGGACCATTAGAAACAAACAAGGGAATTGTCAGTGATGAGACCAGTATGGCAACAGAATTTAATGAATACTTTCTGAGTGTTTTTAAGCCAAAAGACCCCTTTCCAGTATGCACTCACAATACTACAGATCAATGTAGTCGTTTCACTTCACAAGAAGTCCTGGAAGTACTCCAAAACCTACAAAATAAATACTTCAGCAGGTCCTGATGGGATTCACCGTAAGTTCTTAAGGGAGACAATGGCAGAATTATCAGGACCACTTATGATCTTGTTCAATGCATCCCTGAATGAAGGGAAAACTATTGCTGAGTGAATGAGACAAATGTCACTCCTATGTACAAGTCAGGAAATAAGGTCATAGCTAATTACAGGCCTATCAGCCTAACCTCAGTTGTAGGTAAACTACTAGAAAAACCAATACAGCAACGTTTTGAAAAACACATAAAACATAACGAACAGTGGGATATTACTCAGCATGGATTTATCCAGGGCAGATTTTGTCTCACAAATCTCCTTCACTTTTTTGAATCTGTCAGTGCTGCACTAGACAGAGACCTGTCAGTGGATGTAATATTTTTGGATTTTTCTAAGGCCTTTGATACAGTTTCCCACAACATATTATTACAACAAATGATCAAGCTTAAGTTACATAATAACATCATAAACTGGGTATCTTCCTGGCTTACGGATTGGCAACAGAGAGTGGTTATCAAGAGGCACTTTTCTACATGGGGTTTTGTGATGAGTGGGGTCCCCCAGAGTTCTGTACTGGGACCAACATTATTTAACTTACTAATTTCTTCCATGCAAATTACCAGTAATGCATGGATGTCAAAATATGCGGACGACTGTAAAACAGAATGCATTGTTAACATTCAGTTTGCACAAGAGTTTCAGGATTACTTAAACAGTTTAGAAATATGGGCTCAAGAAAATAAAATGAGCTTTAATGAAACAAAATGCAAGGTTATGCATCTAGGGCATAACAATCTCAGAAGTCCCTATAAGCTCAAAAATATACAGTTACAGGAAACAACAAATGAAAAAGATCTGGGTATCATAGTAAATAATAAACTGACTTTCGATACCCATACCAAACTCATTTATTTTATTTATTTATTTCAGAGATCAGAAATACCTTTGAGTCATAGACTCCTTTACAAAGGTTCCACGTCACATGCAATATATACAGATACACAATACAGTTAGTACAAATACACAATAAAGTTAATTGTTGCAGAGTAAAGATATGTTTATAACAGGAACAATTTGGCTAAGCATTCAAGAACTAGTGCAGTTTGAGACAGTTAAAAGGACTGGGAACTTGGCATCCCTGAGATGGCGGAGTTAAGAGCTGTATGCAGAAGCCAGCCAGAGGCCTTTGTCAGTAGTAGAGGGACAGGGGCACTGGTTCACGTACAGTCGCAGACACTTGTGGACCGAAGATGGGCCCTAAGGTGTGTTTTGAAATGACCAATTCTTTGAACAAGACGCAAGGAGGAGGGTAGGCTATTCATCCACAAGGGTGCCCTGTAGCAAAAGGATCTTTAGAATTGAGTTGTGCGACAGGAAGGGATGGAGAGACGATGGGTGTCTGAGCTACGGGTGTGCTGAGCTTTTGAGTCCATGGTGATTAAAGGGGTGAGTGCTGCAGGGGAGAGGCCAAGAGAGATTTTTTTTGCAAAGACACAAGGTGGAATTTGATTCTGTTGTCAAGGTTAAGCTAATTGGTGTCCTGATATAGCGCATAGGTATGGGTGAGTCTGTCACACCCTAATATAAGACGTCAGGCCTTGTTTAGGACAAGTCTAAGACTGTCAAGGGCAGAGGAGCTTGCCCCACCAAAAGTCAGAAGGCCATAGTCGAGCAGGGAAAGTACCAAGGAGGAGATAGCAAGCTTAAGGGCCTCAGGGGTAAGGCAATGTTTAAAGTGGTGCAAAAGCCCCAACCTAATATTTAGGGCCTTAGATAATTGATGTATATGCTTGTGATAGGTAAGGCCAGAATCCAAAGTGATGCCCAGGTATTTAAAGGAATGAACAAATTCCAAGGGTGTCTGAGACGCAGATAGTATTTGTGGAAAAAGCCCAATCCTGGAATTCTGCGGATGTGCGAAAAGCATACATTTGTTTTTTTTATAGTTAATAATAAGGCGCTGTGAGGCGAACCAGCTTTCGACAGCACTGAAGGAGGGCTGGAGGGAATGGTGGAGTTGAAAGGGGTCTGGGCTGGAGGAGAAGATGACAACATCATCAGCATATAGTAATAGGTTGGAGGTGCAGGATGCGGGGAGGGAGTTAAGGAAGAGGCTGAATAGGAGGGGACCCAAGATGGACCCTTGACGGACTCCTGAGAGGACAGGAGATTTGGAGGATAGGGTATTGCCAATTTCAACTTGAAGGGTCCGGTTGGTAAGACAGTCTGCGAACCATCCCACTGCTTCCTGTGAGAGACCTAGGTTAAGCAAGGAGGTTTGGAGTAGTGAATGGTGGACGGTATCAAAGGCCTTAGTGAGGTCAATGAAGATTGCACCGGTGATGCGGCTCTTATCCAATGCAGTATGGATGTGTGATGTTAGTTCAAGCAAGGCAGTAGTCGTGCTGTGACCTTTGCAGAAACCATATTGTTGTTTGCAGAGAAGATCATATTTGTTGAGGTGGTCAGTGAGCTGATCCGAAACGATCCTCTCTAAGGCCTTGGAAAGGGAGGGAAGTATGGAGATAGGGCAGTAATTGTTGGTGGAGGAGCGGTCACCACTTTTAAATATGGGCGTGATGGAGGCGGATTTCCAAATGGCAGGGAATTTACCTAGTGAGAGGGAGAGGTTTAAAATGTGGGTGAGAGGAGCAAGGATTTCCTTAAGGGAGAGCCGAAGAATTCTGAGATCAAGGGAGTCGGCGTTGGAGGAGGCGTGACTAAGGGCAGCAGTAAGGTATGGTTCAGCTGACTTGGGAGAGATGTGGTGAAGGTGGGGGGGGCATCGAGGTGCGGGGAGGGTGTGCTAGGAGCTGGTGGATCATAGAAGTTAGGGGGAGAACATGGCTAAGGTGGGAGAAAGCTTCACTGAAAACTGCAGCAATGTTAGTGGGGTCGGAGGTCAAGGACCCATTTGACATGACCTGGGAAGGGGCCACGTTGGGGACCTTACTGCAGATTTCCTTAATGTTGTTCCAGAACTTGCGGCCAGAGCCCCAGGACGAAGTTAAGGCGTATTTATAGTATTCTGCTTTTGCCCTGCGAATAGCCCAAGTGCATTTGTTCCGAGCCATTCTATAATTCTGTCTATCTTGGGGGAGGCCGGACTCAACGGAGAGATGCCACAGTGAGTCTCTGGCTCACATCACAGACTTGAGCCTTTCAGTGAACCAAGGTACGTGATTGCCTTTAACCATTCTTTTAGTGAAAGGTGCATAGAGGTCACATATATTATTAAAGGACCAGGTAAATAGATCCAAGGCGCTGTCTAGGTTTACGGTGTTCGAAATGAAGGACCAGTCCACAACTCTGAGGTGCGCTTTTAATTGAGCCAATTTACCAGGACCAAGTTTACATTGCACAATTATTTTGGGAGGGGATATTGGGATTTTGCAGGACCAAGAGCAGAGAACTGGAGAGTGGTCACTGAGGGCATTTGGAAGGATGGAAACATTGGTGATCTTGCCCGGGCGATTGGAGAAAATGAGGTCCAGTAGGGAGGAGGATCCAGTACGTGGATCCAAACGGGTGAGGGAAGTGACCAGTTGAGTTAGGTCTTGGGCTGTGGTGAGGTCAATGTATGGGATGGCTTCCTTGCTTAGCCAATTGATATTAAAATCACCAAGTACTAGTAGTTCTGATTGTGATGGTAGTGTGTCCAGATATGATAGTAATGCTTGGAAAGCTGATTTTTGGTCCCTTGGGGGAATGTATGCTGTTATGATGTATAAAGGGTTATGGGCTCTTCCCAGAGCCAGTTTGACAGTGAGGGCCTGTGTGCGAGCTCCCAAATAAGGGGCATGGAGTAGGTAACCTTGTAAGGTATCCTTAGTATAGAGGGCACAGCCACCCCCTCGCTTACCATGTCGATCTGCACGGTAAAGGGTAAACCCAGGCAGTGATACGGAGGAGTCCGGGGTCCGAGGGGTGAGCTAGGTTTCACACACTGCTATGACATCAGGTTGGTGCATCAGTACCCAACCCTGGAAGGAGTCCCACTTTTTTAGGATGCTACAAATATTGAGAGAGGCAATACGCAGCTGACCCTGGCTACGTTGGGGAGGCATCATGACCATTGGTGGTCCAGGATTAGGGCTCATGGTGAAGAAATGTCAACGAATCGCTGGGTGCATTTTTAAAACCATCAAAAGCCGTACCCCAGGAGTAATAATGCCTTTGTACACCAGTTTAGTCAGACTCCATCTTGATTACTGCTCCCCCTTTTGTGCCCCCACTACTAAGAGTGGAAAAAATCTCACAGAGGGAGTGCAAAGAAGAATTACAAAAAGGGTGAAGAATATGCATGATCTGGATTATGGCCAGAGGTTGGAACATCTAGGTCTGTATTCACTGGAATATAGATGTCTAAGCGGGGACTTATGCCTCACATACAATACTATACAGAATGCCCACCTAGTGGAGACTGTAGGACTAGTGAGAAAACCACTGTTAGTACTAGCGCTCATAATCAGAAACTTAAAGGGGAAGTTAATAAGAATAAAAAAAGGAACAAATGGTACACTCAGACAATGGTAACAGCATGGAATGCACTTCCAGAAATGGTAATGGAAAATGAGAATATGAATACTTTTAGACATAGGTTAGACCAATAGATGGGAAATAAAAAAATACAGTTCCCACAGTGAGTTACTTAATCCATCTTCATTGGTGGTGAGTTCAAAAAAGGCCTATGGCCTCCTGAATTCGTAATTATCTATGAACCTATGCCAACCTGTAGGGGCAATGTTCGTTAGCGGGCAAGCAGGCACATCCACATGGATTAAGTTCATTGTCGACTCCAGAATCAAAAGTGCAAAAATAATTTAATTAACTTTGAACTGTAACAACCACTCCATGGAGCATGGGGGCATTTCATTCGGTGGGTTTCCTTCACAGACATAGCTGAAAAACCTACTTGCAACAGTCTCTTGGGCTAACAGACTGATTGATTTTCATGCAGATCTCCCATGAGGGCTAAATTCCTGGCAGCACTTTAGGGGCCAAACTAGGTTACCCCATGTAGTAGCTTAGTACTAATCCACTCTATCATCTCATAGCTAATTCCAGTCTTCATTCCCTCAGCAATTACAATTACTCAATCCGACTCTCTTCTTGTAACTCCATTCCTATACTGCACATAGGGCTCACAACAGCACAAGACATTTCTAGTGTCCCAAATCCCTTCACTCTCTTTTATTTCCTTTCCATCTGCCTGGTCACACATCTTCTCCACCAAGGGGGCTGATAACATATGGAGCATACCCTTCTTTTCTAAACAGTCTTAATTCTGTGATTTTCATTTGATGTTCCCTTAGCCAGGACCAAACCACCAGAACCCTTTCAGACATCCAATTACTGATGCCAATGCACGGCAGCTGAGCCTTATTCCAGGTGGTTGTAGGTACCTCCAGCCTTGATCCCAGTAACTACCAGCATTTTCTACTCATGCAGCGATTCCAGCCTTTGAATTGACTCATCAGGGGGACTTCTGCCAATGCCACACTGGGGCACCCAATGAGCTCCCACCCCGCAGGGGTCCCAAACATCACTCCCCCAAATGGACTTTTCCTGCCTTCACAGGCTGCTCAAACAGGAAGTCCAAACTCTGCAGTGGCCACCAGCCTGCGGAATAGGGGTAATGCTGCTACTGGCCATATCCTCAACTGCTTGGGCTGCCACTTTCAAGCCGCAGCCCAGACTGCAGTGCCATAGCGGGCCTGCTCTCAGGATACCTTCCAACCCACTGCTGAACTCACCCACAAGCACAATTTCTTTGGGCTACAGGCCCCATTGGTGCTTACCTTTCCAAGGTACCGAAGTGCACTTGACAGGCCTCCCCAGGTTCTGGCTCCCCAATGCACTGACAGGCCTCTCCAGATGCTTCATCACCCCCTTTACTTCACACCCAAACCGACACCTTCCACATTGTGGGTTTTCAAGGTTGGAGGGCCAGGGTGGCAAGTGGCGCACCCTGGCCACGCCATAGCCCTCTGGCTGAACTTGCGGCCTGACCCCCCAACTTCTCTCCTCGGGTCTTCCCCCTGAACCTCTCCCTCTCTGGCGCCAAAACCCTTCTCTTTTATATCCCAAAGGAAGGGCCCCCTGCTGACAGCAAGCATGCCCTACCTCCCAGACTCACAGGCACCACAGTTGTTCCCAATTCATCTCTAACTACATAGCTCTCAGAAATTTAACTAGTAAGTACCCAGAGGGTGCTTACACCTATATGCACATACAGTATAGTCAGATAAACATTACATGAAATTTACATATTCTAAAATAATGCTTGAGCATAGCTTGTTCATGTAGGCCTTACTTTGGAAATTCAATCCAAGAGACGGAACCAAAAGGCTTAAAAGAACCAGAGGCCATATACACATTTATCTTGTAAATTTCTAAACTTGCACATAGCATTTTTCAAATAGTTTTTTTCATATCAGTGCTCTTATAATTCATGCATCCTAACATAAATGTACACCAGATTGAACGGTACTAGCAGAAACAAGTCTCTGTAGCCTTCATAGGCTGTGTGGCACAAATATTTTACACAAATAAAGGAATTATTTAGACTGTGACCTTATTTCAATTTCCTTTTCAGAAATGGCATTTGTAGGTTTTCACAAAAAATTTACTGCTTCAGTTCCCAAGCCCCAACAGGACAGTGAGGGTCAAAACAACTTTGTGTCTCACTTCTGAAATCACACCAAGGTAGGCATACTGCATCCATAACCTGCAGTCAGCACACATAGCCAAGTAACTCAACACATGTAGCCAAATAACTCAGCCAACTCCCTCCTTGTTTACCTTCCCTGTGAAGGCAAACTCATTACTGAAATTGAATGGTGTGTAATTTATAGCAGGTGTAAATAATGAGACACTGAGTAAGGGTACTTAGCTAGATTAAAGAAGCAGTAACCCATTTTGTAGAAAAAAAAAAGTCTGACAGCCAGAAAGGAAAGGAGACCATTCACGAAAATATATTAAAACATTAAAGGGCAACATTAACAAGTTTTTATTGCAGCTGAAAGGAAATCACTTAAATACCTACATTTACACTCACCAGTTAAGTGAAGCTCTTATGTTTTCAAATGTCCAAAGAAAAACATACTGAACTGCAGCTGGTCCTCCTAAAGAGCAGTCAGGACCCTGAGGAGGTGAGATCGAGAGCTTTGTGTTTTTGAAGAAAATGTAAAGACTTGCTGTTGTGTATGGATGAGAGAAAGCAGCGGCTGGGAGCTGGGTGGAATGCATTGTGTGAGGCTGAGGAGCAAGAGTTCAGGCAGCTGGATTCAGCAGCATTAGACTGAGGGGAAGGATCACATGGCTGCTAGCAGCAAATCACATTCTAGTAGCTCCATATTTAAATCCTGTCTTGCCAGAAACCCTGTTCCATGTGACATCTAGCGGTGAATGGTGCGCTTGATGTTAAAGACATTTAAACTGCCTCGCTCACTTGGGTAGGCAGTCTAGCCCCCAGAGAGGCAGTCAGAGGGCTCTGAACCCAATTATCTTTTTCCTACAGGGTGCTGGGTTCTTGAAAAAAAAACTCTTTAGACTTGCTGTTGTGTGTGTGTGTGTGTGTGACAGAGAGGGAAAGAAAGGTTGGGAGTTGGGTGGAGTGTATTGTGGGAGACAGAGGGGGTGAGACTTCAGGCAGCCAGTCCAAGCACTGTTACACAGAGGGTCAGGATCATGTGACTACCAGCAGTGAGTTGCATACTAGCAGTGAAAGACATTTAAACAACCATGCTTGCTGAGAGAGGCAGTCAGGACCCCAGAGAGGTGGCAAGAGGGCTCTAAGTCCAAATTATTTTTTTCCTACTGGTTGTGGGGTTTTGAAGAAACTTTAAAGACTTGCTGTTGTGTGTGGGTGAAGGAAAGGGAGGATGGGAGGTGAGCGGAGTGTATTGTGGGAGGCTGAGGGTGGGAGTTCAGGTAGCTGAATTTGGTGCCATTAAACAGAGGGGCAGGTCATATGACTACTAGCAGCAAATCACATGTTAGTGCTTAAGTCAGAGTTAGGTGCTAGTTTGATAAAAAATCAGAGGTGGAAGCTAGGCAGGATCTTGTATTGGGAGGAAACAGGAGATGGAGCTGTTCATCAGAACTGATGCCTAAAGGTTCCTAGGCTATAGTCAGAGGAGTCAGCCTATGCATAGTAGTCAGAAAGGGTAGAGGGAACAAATCAGAATTAGGTAAGAGAAGAGGAATCAAAGGAAGGGGATGACAGTAGGCTCAAAGGTAGGTGGTGTAAGGAGGTCAGCGGGTGAAGGTTTGTCAGGGAGAGTGTGAGAGGAGAAAGGTGAGCAGGCAGGTGGGTAGACATGGGCAGGTGGTGAGCAGGGAGTTTTGAGTCAAATTGTAGAGTGAAAGAAGAACCTTGGCAAGCCTAGGGTTCTGGTACCTGCTAGGCTAATAGTGGCTGTGGCAGCATACAGGAGGGGAGATAGTCTTTAGGAGCATGACTTTGGGGAACAGAGGCGTGCTGGCTCGTGGGTTAAGAGTGGCAATAGCAATGTACAGGAGGGTGGATAGACTTCCTTAGCTTGAAATTTTAATGAAACAAAATGCAAGGTTATGCACTTGGGGATAAACAACCCCTGTAAAAAGTATAAATTAAACAATATAATTCTTCAAGAAACAACAAGTGAAAAGGATTTGGGAGTACTAATTAATAACTTAAATTTTGATGCGCATACATAAGCAACAGTTAAGAAGTGTAATAACATCTCAGCTTGCATTTTTAGAAATATTAAAAGCCCCGAACCAAGGGTAATAGTTCCATTGTATGCCAGTCTAGTAAGGACACACCTGGATTATTGTGCACTCTTGTGTGCTCCTACTACAAATAGGGTCAAGAAAATGATTGGAGGAATCCAAAGCCATGTCACAAGGAGAATCAAAAATGTGAAGAACTTAGAATATGGGGCTAGATTGAAGCAGTTGGGATTGTACTCTATCCAATATAGAAACTTTAGGGGTGACCTTTGTCTAACTTCTAGTGCTCTGCAAATGAGCTATTGATGGAAACCATAGGTCTAGAAAAAACATAGTTACAACTAATATAAGAACACACAAACACAAATTAAAGGGAGATATAAATAGAACACACAAGAGAGGCAATTGGTACACTCAAAGAATAATCACTACATGGAACACCCTACCAAATTATGTAGTAGAAAGTAAAACGATGAATACATTTAAAAAAAAACTTAGATGTTCACATGGGGGACATCAAATACTGTTTCTGCCAATAAAGGTGGTGAGTTCATAAAAGGCTATGGCCTCCTGAACTCGTACTAGACTATGAAACTATGAAACTATTTCAAGACCCCTAGAAAAATCCTAGCTGGGATACACTGATAAACAGGTTCCAGTAAGGAAGATGGCTTTAACACATTCAATAGGCAGCAGGATAGGTGACCCCTATGGTAGAAAGTAGGGCTGGCAGAACTCAATGAAGTTCTGACTCTTATTAAATAAGAACCAGAACATGGGGTTTTCTGATTAGTTCTGATTTTAAATGTGATAAAATGCATAAAAGGGGCCAGACTCTAATATTTAACATAGGGGCCCAAAGGGAATAATTTAATTCATTATTTGCATGAAAAGTAAAGTAAAGTAAAACTGCTGAAACAAAGAAATCAGCAGCCCCTTCATGGCTGGTCTCCCTTCGTGGCATATACCTGCTTGGGCCTGTGAATGTGCTGGGGAGGGGAGAGAGAGAGAGACAGATGCAAGCACCTAATACCATACCTACAGTACCACCAACCAATACCAAGTAGCTAAGATATTTTTTTATTAATGATGGTTGGATATATTATGATGGATGTTCCAGAGCAGACTAGGCCAAAAAACATGGCTAATGAATGATCAAATGAGCAACAGTAAGAGCTCACCCATCCACCCTACCCATGTGATGCAGCTGCATTGCATGTCCCAGTGTACTGTTGCACAGTACACCACCTGGTGCAACAGGTGGTAATGTTTTCTACTGTTGTTTCTACTCAACAACATTGTTAAACAAGAAATGAAAGATATCTTCTTATTGACCACCACCCAGGCAGTCACATCAGTCAAGTGCAGTGCAGTCAATAATAAAATAAACAGTTTATCGCTGCTGTGTGCACCTGACAACATGCAATAATACATCCTTCCTAGTTCAAAGAAACAATTGCTGCCAGTGCTAAGTATATAATTAAGCAATAATGCATGACAGGGTGTGGTATATCATGGGATATTGTCACGCCTCAGGTGGTTGGGCATGAGGCCGCAGGCCGAGTGCATCCAATGACCCGAGAAGTGATGATATCCCATGATATATCACACCCTGGCATGCATTATTGCTATTATGAACTGACTTAAAAGTTTTAAGAGCAAAAAAAATTAAAATAAAACTTTTAAAATGTTCTGAAAATGGCTTTTTGGGGGTGTCGGAGGAGTATCTTTCAAAAACTTAGTTTCTGGAAGGCTCTGGGCAGCAGGTGGTGCTATTGTAAGTGAAGTTTGTAGAGGAGGTGCAGCTGTGAATCATTCCAGCAGTACTCCTGGATGTGAAGTGTATTTTTGCCTCTGTTTGACCCGGTCCAGCTGTATGCTATGGGACTGGGTGAAGATGCTTGTTGATTTTTTTTCACCTCAAAATATATCTGCTGAGTTGGCCAGCCCAGTGGCGCTGAGGGTTGAGGTGCTGGATGCCACACCTTGTGCCACGCTGGCGACCCGGTTCGGGACTGGACTCGGGCTGCCTGGGGTCGGCGGGGGAAGGAGTGGATGGAGCATTTGGAGGATAGCTCTCCTCATCCTGGGAGGGATCCAGGGGCTGCTCATTGTCCTGGAGACCCCTGATGGAGATCAGGGGTACTGCCGGACCATCAGCCAGAACAGAGGGGTGGAAGTGCTGCAGACATCAGCAGGAGAGCTGTGTGCAGATGTCACTGCATACCGCACTCTCTGGGGAAACCACCAAGCAGGAAAAAAAATCCCTGACCATGGGGATAGACGACGGTACCACTACCCCGTAGCCACACTTCAACTGCCAGTCAGCCTCATCTCTTGGGCTGAGCCCAGCCTGGTGCATTAGATTGTAGATAGAGCACCCTGGGTGGATAGGGCGGCCCTACCTCGGGGGGCTCAGAGCCGGGGGGGGGGTTTGCTGGGCTGGTGCCAGGAAGACAGAGATGTCTCAGGCAAGGAGGTAGAGCTTGGGGCAATGGTGACTGCTTGAGAGAGTTCCTTGTGGGAAGGTGCAAAAACAGAATGTACAAAAAAATAAATAAATAATTAAATCTATCTGCTGAGAAGTGCAATGTGGATGGGAGGAACGCTGGTGAACATTTTTGGTTTGCCAGTTGGTAAGCTGCCCACAGTAGTTCTGGAAAGGATAGGTAGTGAACAAGTAAAATGGTAAAAAGCAGACATTTGAAGCTACAGGCACACACACACACACACACACACACACACACGCACACAACACTGTGTGGCTCAGTTTTGAGGTCCTTCAATTTTCATTTAATGATCTATGGCATGCGGGAGCATGGAGGAGGGATTTGAAACTGCCGGCTGCCCATTAGTGCGGCTTAATAATAATAAAAAAAAAGATTGCGCCGCCGGTTTTGGATGCTTTACTTTTCTTTTCTTTTTTTTTTTATACTTGCTCACGGCTTGACTAGTGCCATCCTTTCCTGTAGACAGATACTGCGGGCTCTGCAACTGCCTAACCCTTGAGTAGGAAATATGACAGTAGACATGCGGAGGATGCTGGGGAAGTGAGAAGGCTGGTGGCTGGAGGCCTTTTGAAGCCGTGATGATGTAACCTGATATCACGGTTTCAAAGACCTCTTGGCCAATCAGCTTCCTCTGTTTATAGCACCTAATTCATAATATAAAATATAATCTCAGTCCGGACAGTTACTGTAACCAAGATGTAGTATTACATCATACTGCACACAGTTAATGAATGTAGTAAAATTTTTCTCTGTAAACTAATCACAGCCAATATGGTTATGGAGGGATGTGAAAAAAATTCGTTGTCCAAAGAAGAGCATTCGGGCTTCAGCTAAACCATTTGTTTTAAGAAACCTAAAACAATAACTATAGTAGTCACATCATACTACAGTACAGTCAGGTGGTAAATAATATTTTTATGCAGTTGCTGACATGTAGCAGTAGTAGGCATTGCAGCAGTACCTACCCTCCGGACCAGATAAGTAGTCCTACCCAGTAAGTTTGGGTCACAAAATGCTGTTGCTTGCTGTATTATATGGACTGCGGACCCACTGATGTTATTATTATTATTTTTTTATGTATTATTATCATTATATTATCAATGTGTTCCTTCAAGTAATCCTCCTGCCCTGGTCTGTCCTGACCTGACTTGTTGCTATATCTCATGTGTGCCTCATGTATTAATATAATAAGTAGACCCTATTTACAAATGGGAGAAACTGTTTTGTTGATAGGGCCTGCTCAGGGTTAGTATGTTGTGTTTCATTCTGGTATCGAACATGAAATTAAAGTGAGGAATGTTGACTTTCACAAATGTCAGATGCTCAGCATTTTCTGGTGTCGAATAAGATCTTGTTTCAGTAATAATGTTACCAGCTGAGCTACACAATCATTATGAACAGATGCTAGTCAGAGGGCAGTTCAGGTACTTCATTACAATTTGTTCTAAAGCAGGACAATATTTTGTTTTGATTTTCAGTATTTCAAAGGATCAGCATTCCAATTAATATTTGGCTCTGCCAGATACTTCTCATCAATGGTCTGCACTGAAGTTGTGTTAGAAGAAGTAGATGAAGATGTTATAATTACATCTTGTAGGTGATTTCTGAGACCGGAAACTGAACTGTGTGATTGGTGGGATGGTGCCATTTTTGGATGGTTGTGAAGAAAAAGATCCTGCCATAGTCACTGAAGAGGAAGAGGGAAAAAATGCTGGAACACCAGAGGAGGGGCCACCTGATGCTTAGCTGTGTTGTGAAGAAGATTTTGAATCTGATGCTGTACTCCCTTCCATGACAGCATGCACTTCAACAATTATTTCTTGTTTGTTATATCTCGAAGGAAGTGGCATCATCATTCAGTAGTTGCTTTGGTTTGTATTGTGGGTCCAAGATTGTTTAGTTGTCAGACCAGTGGCACTCAGGGTTGAGGTGCTGGATGCCACACCAAGCATCACGCTGGTGACCCTAGTTTGGGAGTGAGCCTGAGGCATTGGTGGTGAGCCAGGGAGAGAGGGTCTGAGCATCCAGCAACAACTTACCTTTTTCTGGGAGGGAGGGATGAGGGCTCCAGCAACAGTATACCTCCTGGCTGCAGCCAGCGGGTATTGCCCCAGCAACCCTCAGCGTGTGCAGGTGGTGGGACACAGCAGACATTAATGTGGTGCGCATGGGAGTGTGCGTGCCCCCTGGGATGTCACTGCATATCTACGCTCACCATCGGGTGGGGGGAACTGTATGCAGAACAAGGAAAAACCCCGACATCTGGATAGACGACATCACCCTGCAGCCCCACACCCACCACTGGATCCTGCACCTCTAGGTTCCGACTACCTTCGATCTTCACTTCTGCCTGTGGATAATTAGATGTGTGTAAAGAAGCGCCGAGGAGAAGAAGGCGGCCCACCTCGGGGGGGGGGGAGCTGGGGGGCTGCCAGCAGGTGTGTTGTGGGTGGGTCAGAGGTCATGAGGTCCCCAAGTAGGGAGGATCTCAGGCCAGGTGGGGGTAGCTGAGGGTGACTGAGGGAGTTCCAGGGGTCAGTGGCCGGAGGGAAATAGAATGAAAAAAAGATTGTTTAGTATAGTTTTTATTTCACATAAAACCCTTTAGGCAGTGCCTGTTTTCAAAGGGGTTAGAGTCAGGTACAACTATAGTTACATAAGCAAGGTGCATCAAATTTACAGGATCACAATGGTAAACTACACATGTGCAACAACAAGTACAGAGTGACCTACACAAGTACAATGGCTGAGAACAGGCGGTGCTAGTACAGTAACTTTACACTACATAGGTATAGAGGTTGCTCCACATTATGAATAATGTGCATTGTACATAGAATGCAATTGAGGAAGGACAGCTGGTCATAGGTAGCAATTACATGTTCTAGTTGAAGTGAAGGAGCTTAATAGCATAGACTTAAACATTTCAGCAGAGTTGGCAGTTTTCAGAGTATCAGGCAGGTCATTCCATTATTTCGCAAAAGGGCATGAGAAGCAGTTTTGACCAAGAGAGGTTTTTCTACAAGAAAGCAGTAGGAAGTGACATATCACATGTCTGGAGCCATATTTGTTGTCAGCATAATTAAACATGGACTGTTGGCTGAGGATTGCAGGGCTCTTAGAGCCATGTTGCCCATAAGCAGTTTTTGGTAGAGCAACCTTGCATTTAAGCCTAGCAAGTTCAGACTGCTGTATAGGATACAGGTCTGTGTGTCAGTTTTTTAGGCCAAGTGGGAAGTGGCAGGCCCTGTTAAGGAGGTCCTTGATCCTGGACATCACACTGTCATTAGCAGAGCCTTATACCACAAGCCCATAGTCTATAATGATTGTGATGAAACATTGCATGAGTGTTTTAATCTCTGGCAGGACGTTTCTCCTTTGCTTGAATAGTAGCTTTAGTCTGGAGTTGACCACCTTAATTACGTGGTCAGTGTGTGCACTACTGGACAAAGCACATACTGCTGGAGCGTGGACCATCTTGTTTGGTCCCCATACCCAAGGGCACCATCATTAGTGATGGACAGGTAGCCAGGGCAGCCCAAGAGTTTTGTCCAACCTGGGCGATGTTGTGCAATGCCAGATCTGTCCAGAACAAGACTGCTGTGATTTCAAATCTTATTGGTTTGACAGATCTGGCTTGCATCACCGAGACCTGGCTGGATGATAATGCGGGACCAATACTTGGGGCTGCAATTCCAGCCGGGTATACGGTGATACATTGCCCGAGGTTGGACTGCGGGCGGGGGGGGTTGTGGTCTGTTTTAAGACTGAATTGGCACTCACTAGTGTTCCAGTTGAGGAGACCATCTCTTTTGAATGTGCTGTTGTAGCAGGTGTGGGCTATCAAATTGCTCTCATCTACCGTCCACCTGGAGATGGGAAGCAATTCCTTAAGGAAGTAGCGGACTTCGTTGTCAACATGGCTTTTGAGTCTCCCAGGCTGATGGTCCTGGGTGACTTTAATGCATGGATCGACGATGAACTCTCGCAATTTGGACAACACTTCCTCCAGTTAATGGATTATCTGGGCCTAACACAGGTGGTTACCACTGCTGCACACAAAGATGGCCATTCTCTTGATTTGGTCTTCCTCCTGGGGATCGAGGCTTCTGACGTGGGGGTGAAACCAGTCTGTTGGTCCAGTCATTACACTGTGAGATTCAATTTTGGCACCCCACCTTGTAGGCCGACCCTTGTGGAGATAGTCAAGTACCGCCCTCTTTGTGGAATATTTCTTCCAATGGCCTTACTGTGGTCCTTGACCTATCACAACTTCCTGTGCATTGCAGTGATCCAGAGGCACTGGTTGTGGCCTATAATAATGCCATCACCTCTGCCCTGGATTCTATTGCTCCAGTTCATGTGCATCCTTTCTCCCTTCGACCTCGGGCTCCATGGTTTGATGGGGCATAGAGGGAGCTGCGGTGACTTGGACCCAGATTAGAACGTTGTTGGCGGAAATCTGGCCTGGATGCCGACCACCTTAGATTGTTAGAACACTATCAATTCTATGAGTCAGAAATTTCTCGTAAGAAGGCAGAGTTCCTGTCCGGGGAAATTTCTGCCACTCAGAACTGACCAGCTCAGCTGTTCAGAACTGTGGACAGATTTTGCAACCCAACCTGTCTACAGCTCCATAGAGCATTTTCACAATTACAGTGTGAGGAGCTTGCTTGGTTCTTTGCTGATAAGGTGGCTGACATTAGGTCAGAGATCTGTTTGACACATTCTATGCGGGTTGCTGTTGGTCAGGACTTGGCCACCACCCCTTCATTTTCCTGGAGTACCTTCGACTGCCTGGAAATCATGGCTGTTATGCGGATTGTCCAAGGGTTGCGCCCTACCTGCTGTAGTTTAGATCCGGCCCTACTCCCCTAATTTTGGGGAGTGGGGAATAAATTTTCCTGGTTCTAGCTCAGATAGTCTGGTGCTCCCTTGACTCGGGTGAATATCCCTGTTCCTTGAAAAAGGCAGTGGTGACACCCCTGTTGAAGAAAGCTTCATTGGACCCAGATTGTCTTGCCAACTACAGGCCTATCTCGAATTTCCCCTTTGTGGGGAAGGTGATCGAGAAAGTAGTGGCGGCCCAGTTGGAGAACCACTTGACCATCCATAGCATCAACATCTCCAATCAGGTTTTCGAAAGAGGCACAGTATTGAGACTGTGTTGGTTCGGGTGCTCAATGATCTCCTGATGGTGAGAGACCAGAGAAAATGGTCCATTTTAGTACTATTAGATTTGTCATCAGCATTTGACACCGTTGACCATGGAGTTCTACTTGAGTGCCTGAGATGTATTTGTGGGCTTTCTGGGATTGTTCTCAGATGGTTCACTTCATACCTCACCGGAAGAACTCAGAGGATGGTGTCAGGGTTTTTTTCCCCTCTGATCTCATCTCTCTATTTTGTGGGGTTCCTCAGGGCTCTATATTGTCCCCCATGTTGTTTGCAGTGTACATGCTTCCCCTCGGAGACATTGTGAGATGGTATGGGCTGAGGTTTCATTGTTATGCGGATGATACCCAGCTATACCTGTCCTTTGCAACCAACCAGGAAGGAGCTGTCTCGGTATTTAACAGCTGCCTCAATGAAATCCAGGACTGGATGAGGTCCAGCTGGCTGAAGTTGAAAGGGAAGACAGAGGTGTTGGTATTGGATCCGGATCACCGGATAGGGGGATCTGGGGCAGGATCCCCATCTGGATTGTTTTTTGGGGATGTCGAGCTACAGGTCTCTGAATGGGTGCGAGACCTGGGGGTGATATTAGATGTGGGGCTGACTCTTCAGTCCCAGGTGTCAGCGGTGGTTAAGTCATCTTTCTACCATCTAAGAAACATCGCTAGGATCAAGTACCTTGTTCCGTCCGGTGATCTGCCAACTTTAATCCATGCCTTTGTGACCTCGTGCCTAGACTATTGCAACTCACTTTACTTTGAGCTTCCATGGGTTGACATCCTCTGCTTGCAGCTGGTACAGAATTCCACAGCTCGGGTGTTGATGGGTACTCCTAGATCTTCCCATATTACACCGGTGCTGCGGGAACTGCACTGGCTGCCAGTTCAGTGGCGGATCACCTTCAAAGTCGGATTACTGACTTTTAAAGCCTGCACGATCTGGGCCCTGATTACCTGAAAGAACTCCTGATCCCTTATCAACCTGTGAGATCACTCCGCTCCACCAGCGAGGGGTTGCTAGAGATTCCACGGGTGATTTTAAAATCTGCTGGGGCCTGTGCCTTTATGTTTGCGGCCCCTTCCCTTTGAATTCTCTTCCCTGTCTGACTAGAGAGTGCACGACTGTGGGGAGTTTTAAACAGGCTTTGAAATCCTTCCTGTGAGGAAAAACCCTATGGTTTTACTGTTCATTGATTTGTTTCTGTTTGTTTTTATAATATTGATTTCTATTTTTTTATCTTATTTATCTTATTGTATTGCGCCTTGATATTTGAAAGGCACAAAATAAATAAAGTATTATTATTATTATCAAGTTTAACGCCAAGGTATTTAAAGGTTTTAACTTGGTCAAGGGTGGCTCCAGATGTCGAGGTAATGGTTAGGGCAGTGGAGGTGTGGGCCTTGTTGTGGGTGCCAAACAGCATACACTTGGTCTTTATATTTTTTAGTTTTTATGTCCCCCCATCTCAGCTGCACTGCTGAACCTTAGCACACATATCATCATAAACACATGTGGTTCTTCCCACCCCCCATACATACACACACACTGACCCACAGAACTACTTAATCACTCCTGTCTAGCCTGTACTCTTACTAGAGATTGGACCACAGTGGTGGGGGGGTTGCAGTCTGTTTTAAGACTGAACTGGGCCTCACGAATGTAGTAGTGGGAGAGACTGAGTCCTTTGAGTGTACAGCAGTAGTGGATGTAGGTGTTAGAATCGTACTCACCTACCATCCACCCGGGGATGGGAAACGTTTCCTGTAGGAAGTAGCAGACTTCATTGTCGACATTCGTTTGAGTCGCCCAGATTGATGGTTCTGGGTGACTTCAACGCCTGGGTCGATGATGAACTTTTGCAATTTGGTAATCACTTCCTCCAATTAATGACTTCTTTGGGCCTTACACAGGTAGTTTCCACTGCTACTCATAAACCTGGGCACTCTCTGAACTTAGTCATTCTCCTGGGGATTGATGCATCCAACTTGGGAGTGGAACAAGTCACATGGTCAGACCACTACACCGTGAGGTTCAGTTCTTGCACCTCCTTGAGAAGGTCTACCCCTGTGGAGATGCTTAGGTACCGCCCCTTATGGGATATTATTTCCCAAAGCCTTGCGGGGGTCCTTGACCTCTCATCCCCCATGTTGGCGAGCAGTAATCCAGAGACCCTGGTGTCAGCCTATAATATGGCTGTTACAGAGGCTCTGGATTCTATTGCTCCTGTTCGTGTGTGCCCCCATCCCTTCACCCCAAGTCCCCCTGGTTTGATGGGACATTGAGGGAGATGCAGAGATGGGACGAAGGTTAGAGCGGTGCTGGCGCAAGTCTGCCCTTGAAGCCGACCACCTTAGATTGATGGAACATTATTCTGTCTATCGATCTGTAATCACCCGTAAAAAAGGCAGAATTCCTGTCCAGGGAGATTGCAGTTGCTTGGAATCAACCGGCTCAGTGGCTGAGCTAAAGGGGATGCTGGGGGGCAGTCGCCCCTCCTGGCTGCCCCAGTGTGAGTCGTGGTGCTCCACCACCATCTTTATTTAATGTTTAGTGCCCATTGTGGAGCCCATGATTGACTGAATGGCCCCTGCGGCTCCCAAATGCTCCCAAACTTGGCTCCGCCACTGGGCCGGCTTAGCTGTTTCGAACTGTAGACAGACTGTACAACCCAGCCTGTCTGCATATTTGAAAAGCCTTTTCACAATTAGAGTGCGAGGAGCTCGCTCATTTCTTTGCAACTAAGGTGGCCGACATCAGGGCGGATTTGGCGTCTGGCAATCTCTAAGGGTGATGCTACTGAACAATGTGAGTTCACTGTACCTCAATTTTCTTGGATTTCCTTCAGTCAACCTGATTTCATGGATGTCATGAGGATTATCTATAGTGTGCATCCCACAAGCTGTAGTTTTGATCCTGGACCGACCTCTCTAATCTTGGGTTGTAGTGATGTCATCGGTCCAGTCCTTGTGCAAATAGTCTGGTGCTCCTTGGAGTCGGATGAGTTCCCTAGCTCCTTGAAAGAGGCGGTGGTGACACCTCTCTTGAAGAAAGCTACCTTGGACCCAGACTGTTTCACAAACTACAGACCTATCTCAAACCTTCCCTTTATTGGGAAGGTGATTGAGAAGGTAGTGACAGCCCAATTGGAAGATCATTTAACCATCCATGACATTTACGTATCCTTCCAATCTGGTTTTCTTAAAAGACATAGCACTAAGACTGCGCTGGTTCAGGTGCTTAATGATCTTCTGAGGGCGAGAGATCAGAAGAGACTTCCTTTCTGGGTCTCCTTGATCTCGCATCAGCTTTTGACACTGTAGATCACTTGGTGTTGATAGCACGCCTGAGGCAGATCTGTGGAATATTGGGAATCGTCCTTCAATGGTTTACCTCATTCCTTACTGGGAGATGACAAAGAGTTGTGTCTGGGTTTTCTTCCTCAAGCCCAACTTCTTTGTTGTGTGGGGTACCTCAGGGTTCTGTGCTGTCTCCCATGTTATTCACAGTGTACATGCTGCCCCTCGGAGACATTATAAGATGGTATGGGCTGAAGTTTCACTGCTATGCAGATGATACCCAGCTGTACCTGTCTTTTGCACCCGACCAGGATGGAGCTCTCTTAGTGTTTAACAACTGTCTGGAAGAAATCCAGGATTGGATGGATTCTAGTTGGTTGAAGTTAAACTCAGAAAAGACACAGGTTGGGGTTGTGGACCTAGGTCATCAGATAGAGGGGTCGTTTGTTGGTACGCCCTCTGGAATTTTCCTTGGTGGCGTTTCACTTCTGACCTCTGAACAGGTGAGTAATCTGGAGGTTATCTTGGATGACAGGCTGACACTACAGTCACAAATGTCAGTGGTTGTCAAGATTTTCTTTTGCCATCTTAGGAATATCATCAGAGTTAAGCACCTTGTTCCGTCTGATGCCCTACCAATGTTGGTCCACACTTTTGTGTCCTCGCATCTGAACTACTGCAACTCCCTGTACTTTGGGCTTTCTGGGGTTAAAATCCATCACGTACAGCTGGTGCAGAATGCAGCAGCCTGGGTTTTGACTGGGACAAGTAGGTCCTGTCATATTACCCCGGTGCTGCGTAAACTGCACTGGCTACCTATACGGTGGTGGATCGCCTTTAAAGTCAGTTTACTGACTTTCAAAGCCCTTCATGATCAGGGTCTGGCCTATCTGAAAGAACTTCTGGTGCCTTACTGCCCTGGCCGATCGCTCTGCTCGGTCAATGAGGGGTTGCTAGAGATTCCAAGAGTGAATCTTAAATCATCAGGTTGTAGAGCATTTTCTTATGCTGCACCCACTCTTTGGAATTCTCTACCCCATCGGTTATAGGAGTGCACCGCCGTGGAGGAATTTAAGAGAAACCTGAAAACCTATTTTTGGCAAATGGCCTTTTTGGATGGCTGATTGTATTGTAATTATTAATTATGTTGTGGTTTTATCTGTGTTTATTATTGAATTTTAATGTTTAATTCTACTGTTTTAATACGTACAGTGCCTTGAAAAATGAAAGGCGCTTTATAAATAAACCTATTATTATTACTATTTTCTCACCATAGTTTTGAATGGTTCCATGCAAACAGACTTTAAGGGGCAAACACAAAAGTAACAATAACTCGGCACCCACCCACCTACATTGCCAGCTCCCTGTAACGGGTGCAGCCACTCCATTACAGACAACCCACCAAGTATAGGTATAAGCTGAGAATCTCTTACCTGAGTACTAGGGAGCCAGAGGCACTAGTCTTTAAGCAATGATGCTCATGGGACAGAGTGCCAGGGTGTACCCCTTTGAAATGAATGGGGTTATTTTTTATTACTATTTGATAAATTATAATGGTAGTTGGAGATTAATGAAAGCCACTATTTGACTAACAAGGCCCTTGTTAGTTGAGTGGTGACCTTCATTAATCTCCAACTCACCATCATAATGTATAAAATAGTAATAAAAATAACCACATTCATTTCAATGGGATGTGTCCCCACATTCTCTCTTGCCCTATGTTATAACATGCTGAGTGCAGGGGTGTGGAGATCAGCTTCACAGGAGGGGGGGCATATGCCTGACTGTAGAGAGGCTCCAATAGTCTGTGCATGCCGTACCTCTCAACTGTCCCTGATTGCAAGGGACATGCCTCATTTTGCCCCTGAAAACTGTTCTGTCCCTCATCTATCCTTCATGTAAAATGTACTGCTCACACAAAGAATGTCCCATAAATTTAGACTTTATGGCATGGGCGTGTGACAGGGTTGAATAAGACTCTGTCCTATTTGTTATGCAGAAGAGTTAAACACAAGGATATGTTCTGTCCTCTCCTTTTCTGTTTCTTGCCTGTCTGGTTTGCCAACCAAATGTTCTCTTGAGACCTAGGAACTGAGCACTCTGACGGTCTTGTGAATCTCCGCCTCTCGCTATCTCTTTGCCTTCACTTGCTGTTTCTGTCTTTTCTTTCCCCTTGCATATTTGCATTTATAAAAATATATGTGAATATTTGTGTGAAACTGTAAGTGATACAGGGATCCCTTAGTTTGAAAGAGGACAGGAAATAATTTATAATTGGCAGCTGTTTATAAAGTTGTTCTCAGAAATCATATGCATTCCCCTAAATTATCCATATTTAACTGTACCTGAATAAAAAGTGATAAGAAAACCGTATTTTGCATTGTTTTGTTTTTATGGGCAGTATTCTGTTAGAGCTCTTTTAATGGAACCAGTAGTTTGGAGTTTTAACTATGTCATGATTTGTCCACAGAACTTTAAGCATAGTTCTGAAAGGCCAACACAAACCATGACATACTAAAATCTCCAGATAACCGGTTCCATGAAGAGAACTGTAACAGAATGCTTCTCATAAAACCAAAACAATGTAAAACATAGTTTTTCATATCACTTTTTAGTCAGGTGCAGTTTAATATGGATAATTTAGGGAATGCATATCATTTCTGAGAATAAGAACTTTATAAACAGCTGCCAATTAGCACAGGTTTCCTGTCCCCTTTGAAACTATATATACTTATACTGTTGAAATGATTGCAAAAAGCTATTTGGAATTTAGGGGGCTAACCTTGACATGCATCACAAACTCTTTTGCAGAGTGGTCAACAAGGGGCTAGTTATGGGACATTGTGTTCTATTTTGTTGCACCTGCAAGGAACAAAACTTACAAAGTTCTGGTCTCTTAACAAGATCAGGAAGCAGAAATAAGAGCAGCAATGCTTTTGCTAGAGAGAGAGAGAGAGAGAGAGAGAGAGAGAGGAGGAGAGAGAGAGAGAGAGAGAGAGAGAGAGAGAGAGAGAGAGAGAGAGAGAGAGAAACTGAAACTTGGAATTAGAGATTCCCTCAGACAAAGGATTTTGTTTTCTCTGTTTGTACTGCCTTTGTAAATAGTTATAATGAATAATTTTTATTTTTATTTTGCTGTTATTGATAGTCAATCAATCAAAATTTTTATTTATCCAGGCGATCACCATTGAGCAAGCTCATTTGCAAGGTGGACCTGCATTTCGCAAAGTCAAGGTACAATTAAAAATACAATTAAAATACACATAAAACTGCAGTAAGTTTAATGTCTTTTAAGTTGTTCATGTCTTGTTGCTCTTCTTGACCAGTGCCAGATCTCCCAGCTTTGATAACTAGCAAGGCATCCATCCATCGCTGCATCTCTTCTCTTCTTTACTCAGTAGTAATAAAACATTATTTAGGAATTTTACAACTGCTCCTGGTTTTCCTATGTTTCCTGACCTATGCCTCAGTGACAGATGGTGTCAGCCTAAGAGGGATTTACTTTGTGCATACTAAGAGGGATTTACTCTGTGCATACTCTAAGCCAGGAGTTTTGTGTGTGGGTACTGGACCTGGTACCAGGGAAGCATAGCAGAAAGGTATTGACTCTGCAGCAGCAAGCCCAGGAGTCATTACCAGAAAGATGGCAGCCAAACTAGCAGAGACAGAAGTCCAAGCTGAGACTGTACAGCTAGTACCAGCAATGGGGAGAAAAGAACAGGCAGTGACAGAACCTGAAAGCCTAACTGCCTTTTTCAAATGGTTGGCTATACAACAAAAAGAGATGGAGAAATAGAGAAGAGAAGAGATGCAGTGACAGAAGCAGCAAAGAAGAGAAGAGATGTAGTGATGGATGGATGCCTTGCAAGTTATCAAAGCTGGGGGATCTGGTGCTGGTCAAGAAGAGCAACAAGACACAAATAACTTAAAAGACATTAAACTTACAAAGTTGTGCCCCTTGGATGATATCAGAGCATACCTGACAAATTTTGAAAGGGTTGCTGGAGCCTGCCAGTGGCCAAAGCAGCAGTGGGCAATCAGACTGGTACATTACCTGATAGGTAAAGTCCAATTTGCCTACAGCAATATGGACACTGCACAGTCAGAAAACTATGGCCTTGTGAAAAGAGAATTCCTGAAAAGATACGACATCTCAGGAGAGACGTACAGGCAAAGAGTCTCTGAAGTACAACTCATTCAACAATCCTCAACAAGTCTTCACCTGACTCAGAGAACTCCTTTTAAATGGCTCCAACCTGAGGGCAAAACAGTCCTACAGATCACTGACACATTTCCAATGGAGCAATCCATCAGCATCCTGCCTACAGATGTTCAGCTTTGGGTGAAAGAACACTGACCAGAAAGTGGGGAAAAGGCTTTTTCTTTGGCCGAAGACTATCAGATAGCCAGACAGACCATGCAGTAGCAAGTTAATAGCCAAGCACTGGTAAGACCCTCTTTTTCCTGATTTAACTCCAGATCAGATTAAGACTCTGGTGGGGGTAACAAATCTGCACCCAGGGACTTTATTTGCTATAACTGTGACAAGCCAGGCCATATACTGCAAGAAACTGCCATAAAAACAAGGAGGGTAACACTGAAGCAGATTTGGCCTTAGCAAATTGGGGCAAGTATTTAACAGATGTCAAGGTGGGAGATAAAACTGTAAAGGGACTTATTGCTTTGGGAAGCAGACAGATCCTAGTGCATGTTGAAGTACTGGGAACACACTATGTAAAAGGACCAGGTACTGGTGTCATTTGCATCCACGGGGACACATGATATTATCCTACCACACAAGTGACCCTGAATATTAATGGGGTGTTGCACCAAAAGAAAGTGGGGGGTAGTACTTAATTTACCTGTACCCGTGATTATTGGAAAATAGTGTCAACGGTTTACTGAGTTAATCTAAGATAAATTGAACCCTGCAGTTTCAGCAGCAGTGGTGACAAGAGCACAGGCAAAGACAATCTCAGATGGTGGGGACACTTTTTCTTTTAGTGAATTTGTTGCAGACTTGTTTGAGCACAGCTCCAAGATCTGGAAGTCCAGGAAAGAAAGAAGATGCCTGAAACAACAATAGCAACAAAAGACTGATGGACATACGGAGTAAAAATATGAAAATGCTGAAGCTACACTGATAACTGTTTGTGATTTTGTTTCACAGCAAACTAATGATGCTTCTCTCCAAGGTTATTTTAAGCAGCTGGGAGTGAAACAAAAACAGGGTGAACCAATGTTTAAAAAATGTAATAGGTTACTGTACAGAGTTTGTGTTAAACCTCAGACACGGGAACAGACAGAACAATTGGTTATACCACAAAAGCATAGATCTGAGTTGTTACAGATAGCACATGATAGTCCTATGGCTGGTCACTCAGGGAGGGATTGCACCCTTGCCAGATTACTGTATAGATTTTACTGGCCTGGAATTCATGAAGATGTTGCCACCTATCGCAGTTCTTGTGCAGAATGTCAGAATGCAGCCCCAGTGACTAAAAAAGACAAGATGCCCCTGGTGCCCCTACCCTTGACAGATGTGCCTTTTGAGAGAATTGCAATGGATTTGGTTGGCCTTGTAGATAAAAGTAAAAAGGGGAATCGATTAATTCTGGTAGTATTTGACTATACTACTCGATACCCAGAAGCAGTTCCAATGCGTACTGTCACAACCCCAAAAGTGGCAGCAGAGCTTGTCAACATTTTCAGCAGGGTGGGCATACCTAAAAAAATTATTACTGATCAGGGTAGTAATTTTGATGCTGCATTACTGAAGGAGCTGTACCGACTACTAGGTATCACTGCCATAAAAACCTCCCCTATCACCCTCAGACAGACGGTCTTGTTGAGCGTTTTTACAAAACCCTAAAACATGTTAAAAAGGTTTGTAAAAGGGGAAGGGAAAGATTGGGATCAATACTTATCATAGAAACATAGAATTTGATGGCAGATAAGAACCGCTTGGCCCACTCAGTCTGCCCATTTCCTTACCTACTGGATAAGCTGCAGATCCTAGCTAATCAGCAGCCTACTTCTTCCTACCCCCACCCTCTAGAATTGCCTTATGACTGTCCCATGCATGCTTGAATTCCACCACTGATTTTGACTCCACAACCTCCTCCGGAAGGCCATTCCATGCATCCACAACCCTCTCTGTGAAAAAATACTTCCTTAAATTACCTCTGAGCCGCCCCCCCTCTATCTTCAAATTGTGCCTTCTTGTTCTTGCACACCTCTTTTTGAAAGATGCTACCCTCTTGGACTTTGTTGATTCCCTTGAGGTACTTGAACGCTTTCTATCATGTCCCCCTCTCCTCCTTTCCCTCGAGGCTATACATATTAAGCTTCTTTCGCTCTCTCATATGTCTTCCGGTGCAGACCCTGCACCATTTTAGTTGCTCCTCTGGACAGCTTCTATCCTGTCTATGTCTTTGCAGAGATTGGGTTCCAGAACTGCACACAGTACTCAGATAGGGTCTCACCAGCTGTCTGTACAGAGGGATAATAACTTCCTGTTTTCTACTGGTGATGCCTCTCCCTATGCATCCCAGTATCCCCCCACCCTCCTTGCTGCCCTCTCCATTGCTTGCCCACCTTTAGGTCATCTGATATGACTTCCCCAGATCCCTTTCCATTTTTTGTTGTTAGTATCTCACCCCTTGTGTACTCTTCCCTGGGTTTTGTTTCCCAGGTGCATTACCTACACTTCTTAGCATTGAATCTAATCTGCCATACATTTGACCATTACTCTAACCTTGCCAAGTCCCTTCTCATCTTTTCCACCCACACTGTGCATCAACTCTGTTGCAGATCTTTGTGTCATCTGCAAAGAGACATACTTTTCCTTCCAGTCCTTCTGCAATGTGCGCATAAAAGACATTGAAGAGGACCGGTCCTAATACTGAACCCTGCGGTACCCCACTAGTAAACCCCCTTTCTTCTGAGTGGACTCCATTTACTATTACTCTCTGTGTCCTATTCTCCAGCCAATTCTTTACCCAGGCTGTCATCTTGGGACCCATTCCCAGGCTGGCTAACTTGTATATTAATCTTTTGTGTGGGACTGTGTCAAATGGCTTGCTAAAGTCTAGGTAGGCCATGTCCACAGCCCCTCCCTGATCTACTACTTTGGTCACCCAGTCAAAGAAATCTATCAGATTTGTCTGGCATGACCTTCCCACTGTGAATCCATGCTGCCTTGGGTCCTGTGCCCCTCTGGCCTCTAGATACTCGACAATTCTTTCCTTCAGAAGTGATTCCATCATTTTCCCTACCACTGAGGTTAAACTAACAGGTCTGTAGTTTCCTGCTTCTGCCTTGCTCCCACTTTTGTGAAGGGAAATCACATCTGCCCTCCTCCAGTCCTCGGGTACCACCCCATCCTCCCGTGATTTGTTAAAGAGAGTAGTCAGTGGTGTCACTAGTTCTACCCTTAGTTCTTTTAGAATTCTGGGATGAATCCCATCAGGCCCCATTGCTTTGTCCATCTTCAGTTTTAAGAGTTCTTTCAGAACCCTTTCTTCTGTAAATGGGCTGGTATCAACTTCTTTATCCAGAGTGTTTCTACTGTTTGTTTTAGGTACCTCCCCCTCTTCCTTTGTAAATACTGAGCAAAAATATTTGTTTAGTATTTCTGCCTTTCATAGTCACCCTCTGCCCACCCTCCCTCCCTTTATTAAGCCTCACTATCCCTCCCTTGGTCTTCCTTCACTCCCTGATGTACCTATATAGGTTTTAACCCTTCTTAACTGAGTTGGCTATCTTTTCCTCGGTTTGGGCCTTTGCTGTTCTGACAGCCTTCCCAGCTTCCTTTTGCTTTAACTGATACAGTTCTCTGTCCTGCTCCTTCTGTGATTCCTTGTACTTCCTGAATGCTTTCTTTTTCTCTTGAACCTTCACTGCCACTTCCTTTGAGAACCATAGTGGTTTCTTACATCGTTTCGTTTTGTTTATTTGCTTCACACAAAGGCTTGTTACCTCTGTGATGGCAGTTTTTATTATTCCCATTGTTCTTCCACCCCTCCTTCCTGCCCATTTGCTAGTGCATTCCTTAGGCACTCACCCATTTTGGTAAAGTCAGCCCTCTAAAGTCCAGTACTTTTGCCTTTGTATGGCTTGACTCTATTGCTGTGTTTATTGTGAACCATACTGTTCGATGGTCGTTAGTTCCCAGATGGCTACCCACTTCTACATCTGTGATCCTCTCTTCATCTCCATTTGAGAGAACCAGGTCTAAGATTGCTCCTTCTCGAGTGGGCTCCAATACTAGTTGTCTAAGGCATGCCCCCTGTAGGGCATCTAGAATAACCCCACTCTTCAAAGTGGCTGCTGCAACTGCACTCCAGTTAACATCTGGCATATTCAGATCACCCATCAGCAATATCTCCCCTTTTTCTGCCATTCTAAGTATATACTTTCTATCATTTCCTTGTCCATTTCCTCCCCCTGAGAAGGGGGTCTGTATACAACCCCTGTGCGGATTGTGGTGCCATTGCCGGTCTCCAAATTTACCCACAGTGCTTCTTCTCCTCCCTGTTTACCCTTTTGTTCTGTTGCTTTGATTCCTTCCCTTATCTAAAGAGCTATTCCTCCTCCTCTTTTACCCTCCCTGTCCCTCCTGTAGATAGTGTATCCTGGTATGTTTACGTCCCAGTCATGTGTACCATGTTTCTGTGACTACCACGAAATCCAGATGTTCCTCCTCCATCAAGGCCACTAATTCAGGAAGCTTGTTACTCAGACTATGGGCATCGGTACTCATTGCTCTCCATTTTTTGATGGCTTTACCTTCTGTTGCAGCATCCCCCACTGACCTTTCTACCTTGGTCTTTTTCTCATTTAGTACCCTGTTTTGTAGGGAGAGGCTGGGATGCATCCCAGCATCCTGTTACCTTTGCCGCTGCCCTCCTACAAGTCTCCGAGTTGTTCATCTTGACAACCACCACCACCCCCAGGTCCCTGTCAGCCATCGAGACTTGTAGCGTTCCCCCCCAGGGTGTACACTTGGTCTGGGTTCCTGACTCCCATGTGCAGTACCTTGCATTTCCCTACATTGAACCTCAACTTACACTTTCTAGACCACCTTTCCAGAGCCTTCAGGTCCCCCTGTAGGGCCACCCTCCCCATCTACCACTGCCCCCAGTTTCGAGTCATCCGAAAAGAGACTCATCTCACTCCTGATACCCTTCCTCATGTCAGAGACGTAGGTGTTGAACAGGAGGGGCCCAAGGACCAATCCCTGAGGGACCCAACTAATGACCCTCCTTGGGGATGAGATTATCCCACCAACCACAACCCTCTGGGTCTGGTCCTGAAGACAGTTTCCTATCCATCTGATCATCTGGTTCCCCATCCTCCATTTCTCCCAGCTTATCCAACAGGCCCCTGTGAGGAACAGAGTCAAACGCCTTGCTGAAGTCAAGAAAGAGGACATCCACTGGTCTACCCAGGTCCAAGGCAGTCGTCACTCAGTCATAGAACTCCACAAGGTTTGTCTGACATGATTTCCCCGGGACGAATCCATGCTGTCTGTCACCCAGGCACCCCAACTTTTCCAGGTCCCCCCCAGTCTCTCCTTGACAATGCCCTCCATCACCTTGCCCCCCCACTGATGTCAGGCTGACGGGCCTGTAGTTCCCTGCCACCTCCCTTGATCCCCCCTTGTGGATAGGCACTATATGTGCCCCCTTCCAGTCCTGGGGCACCCACCCTGTCCTCAGAGAGATGCTGAAGAGCTCTGCCAGAGGTTTTGCCAGGACATCCGCCAGTTCCTTTAGTACTCTGGGATGCAACTTATCTGGCCCCGGTGCTTTCTCCATCTTAAGGGACCTGAGGGCTTCCCTTCCTCTCTCTCTGCTGTGATTTCCACCTCTTCTACCTTGTCCCCCTGCTTTGCCTTCCCCCCACCTGCCAGTGATGCCCCCGACCTCTTCCCAGCACCGCTGATCAGTACTGGTCCCCCCTCCTCAGTTTCATCGTCTCCTCCCATGTATGATGCAGCCCCCCATTTTCCTTGGTGAAAACTGAGGTGAAAGTACCCATTTAGTACCTCAGCTTGCTCCCCTGGGTCTTGTGCCCATCCCTCCCCTGTTTTAATCCTGCTAATCTGCCCCTTCACCCTTTGTTTTTCCCCAATATATCTAAAGAACCTCTTGTTCCCTCAACTACTTTCCCTGGCCAGGTTCTGCTCCTTCCTTGCCTTAGCCACCCTCATCACCCTAGTGGCTCTTCTGGCCATCAGCTCGTACTCCCTTCAATCCCTTTCACTCCTTGAGCACTTGAATTGCCTATAGGCTGCCTTCTTGCCCTCACCACCTCCTGAACCTCCCTGGTCCACCAGCAGGGTTTTCGGGCCCTACCGCATTTTTGTCTTACTCTTGTGCAGGTGCTGGTAACATCCTGCATTCCCCTCCTGATGATTTCCCACCTGCTGTCAGCGTCCATGTCTGGCCCAATCCCATCCAAGTGCTCCTTAAGGATCCTTCCCATTTCCTTGAAATGCACCCCCCTGAAGTCAGTTACCTCCATCTTTGTGCAGCCTTCTACCTCCCCTAGGTTCAGGCAGAACCAGACTGTGGCATGGTCGCTCCCCACCAATGGGTCCCTTGCCTCCAGGCCCCCAATCTGGTCACTGTCTGCCAGGACCACATCCAGTATCCGTGCCTCCCTGGTCGGTTCCCCCACCTGCTGAGTTAGGAATGCATCCTGAAAGACACCCAACCACCTCTGTTTCCTGGCCACCGAGGATGTCATAGTCTCCCAGTCTGTTCCTGGCACGTTTAATTCCCCAAACACCACCACCTTTCCCCTGTCCAATCTGCAGTGTCTCCCAACATCTGCCACCAGACTCTCCTCCAGCTCCTCTGCCAGTGCAGGGGATCTATACACCACTCCTATTTTTATTCTCTTGCCCCCCCTTGTTATCAAGGTGACCCAAATTGCCTCCACAGTTCTCTCCGCCTCCTCCACTCCTCCTATGACAATGCAGTTTTTGACTATTATTGCTACCCCTCCTCCCCTTCCCTCCCCCCTGTCCTTCCTGAACATGGTTTAGTCCTCCAGATCCTGGTCCCAGTCATGCCCTGTGGTGGCCCAGGTCTCAGTGACCACTGCCACATCCACCTCTCACTCAGTTAGCATTGCCTGGAGCGCAGGCATTTTATTGCCCAAGCTCCTGGCATTTAGCAGGACTACCTTCCACCCTTTCTCTATACTTCCATTTCCCCTGCTCGTATTCCCGTGAGAATTCTGTTTTCCCCTGGTCTGTACCTTACCAGTTGGCCTTTTCCCACATTCCTCCAGCTCCCCAGGAGGTGGAGACAGAGTACCTCCTTTATTGGACCCCCCTCGACAGCCTTTTCTCCCATCCCTTCCCCCTACTGTCTTCTTAATTTCATCCTCTCCCTATCACAGAGTCTGATGCTTTGAGAGATGGGAACTGATTAAAAAAAGCAAAAAAACAATTCACTCCACCCCCTCCCTGGTTTGGCAAACTGGCAACCACTAATGACATATCAACCATAGAAACAGATGATGGCAACCCCTCATGCAGACATCCATCTTGCAGCTCCATTCTCGCTGCCAAACAGCATGGTCTCCCTAACAGCACAGAACAATTTTTTTCTGTGGAGCAATAAATTGAATAAAAATAATTTAAAATACAAAACAAAAATCTCTCTCTCTCTATTTATTTTTGTCACTAAAAAGGGGGCATTGTATAATTGCAATAAACCTCTTCAGGTTGTGGGTTATGCTGGGATTTATCCACTTCTGGTGTGGATTTGGTCACTTGGCCTGTAGCCGCATGACCAAACCACACCAGATGTGGGTAAATCCCAGCATAACCCACACCCTGTTATGGTTTATTGCTTAAATAGACTGAAGAGTAGGGGTCCTAGGATTGACCCCTAGGGTACACCTACACTGATTGGTTGTACATCCGAGAGTGTATTGTGGCATTTCACAGCTTGTGGTTTGCCTGCCAAATACAGTAGCCTTCAAACCAGCAAACCAAGTCTACAGATAGGCCCAAGCTAAGTAGCTTGTGGCAGAGGACATGGTTAACAAGATTGGAAGTCTTTGTGAGATCTATGTACTGTGTATAGATCCTGCTATTTCCCCCCTTGTCCAGATCACAGTAGATTGACTCTGTGAACTCACGGAGTGTTGTCATTGTGCTAAAGTTCTTTCTGAACCCATGTTGCTCATTAGCCAGGAGATCACACCGACTAAGGTAGGCTACTAGCTGGTCATTTACTACTCTCTCTCCAAAGCCTTGGACAAGGGGGACAGGATGGAGATGGGGCAATATTTAAATGGCAGGTTTGCATCTCCGCCTCTAAAAACTGGGGTAACATGTACCTTTTCCACAGTACAGGGATCTGCCCCATAGCGAGTGACAGATGGAAGATCTACTGCAGGAGACAGGGGATTTCTCTAATGACTAATTTGAGCAACTTCATATCAATGATGTCTGGGCCAAGTCTGGTTTTAATTTTAGTCTAATAAGATAACCATGTACATCTGCCCAAGTGAACCTTATTGGACTTAAGCACAGTGAGCTCATCCTGAGTACATAGAAACATAGAATTTGATGGCAGATAAGGACCACTTGGCCCACCCAGTGTGCCCATAACCCTACCTAATGGATAAGCTGCAGATCCTAGCTAATCAACAGCCTACTTCTTCCTACCCCCACCCCCTTGAATTGCCTTATGCCTGTCCCACATATTCTTGAATTTCACCACTGTTTTTGACTCCACAACCTCCTCAGGAAGGCTGTTCCATGCATCCACAACCCTCTCCATGAAAAAATACTTCCTCACATTACCTCTGAGACGCCCCCCAGCTTCAAACTGTGCCCCTTTTTCTTGCACACCTCTTTTTCTGAAAGATGCTACCCTCTTGGACTTTGTTGATTCTCTTGAGGTACTTGAAAGTTTTTATCATGCCCCCCCCTCCTCGAGAATATACATATTAAACTCCTTAAGTCTCTCTTGATCGTGGCTGCTGGGGGCAGGTATGTACACCATTAAGTTACTAAAGTTACTGTTAAAGGCATCAGCAATACTCTTGTCACCTTCAGTCTTGTCTCCACCAGCTATAATGGAAAGGGGGAATGATGATTTTTTTGAGTTTCCCATAATTTCATGGATGCTAATCAAGAGCTTTTTAGGGTGGTGGATAAGGTTTTTTTTCTGATTTTGTTGAATTTAGCCTTGGCCTCCTTGATGCAGATTTTTACAGTGTTCTGCAACTCCTTGTATTTTTTTTAGGTACCTAGAGTTGCCCTCTTTTTTATATATGATTCATGTCCTGTCACGTTCCCTGGTCAGTGACTTGATGACTGGAGTAAACCATGCTTGAGAGTTTCCCTTCCTAAGGAAGGTCCTGAAGGGGGAAACATCACAGACCTGTTGAATTGCAGAATGAAGTACTCCAGGGCAACATCAACATCATGTGTGGTGGTTAAGAAGGACCAATCAACTTGCCACAGTTGGGCCTGAAAATATGGTAACGTGTGTAAGGAACACATGGGCTTTTGAGGTGGAGGGTTCATATTTGTTCACCTTGGCAGACCACCTGCAGGAGACTGAGGAGTGGTCACTAAGGAAGTTGGGCAAGGCTGCACTAGAAATTATCCTATTGGAGTGGCTAAATTGAATCCAGTCAAGCAGAGTGGCAGAGCCTTTCTGATAGTTTATTCTGGTAGGGGTGGTTATCACTTGGGTCAGGTACATGTTGGCTACTTTGTCCTTGTATATCTTGTTTTTAATTACAAGTTAGTTGCAATTAAAATCTCCAAGCACTATTTCTTTTCATGCTGCAGATTTAGGACCGATATAGCCTTTAAAAGCAAAGTTCCCCAGTACATTTTTAAATTGGATATAGATCACCAGTATGCTGAGGTGTTTTTCACTCTTAGTTCCTAGTCTTAGATGGATTGTCAGGAGTTCACAGCCAGAGGGTCCAAGCATTAGTGAAAGTCTACAAGATGTAATGGTAATGATTTAACACAAATGAGGCACCCACCCACCTCCTTTGAGTCCCTGTCCTGTCTAAACAGTGCGTAGTTGTCAATTTCAAGGTCTCTGTCGGAGATCCGATTTGTGAGCCACATCTCAGTGACAGCAGCAGCATCATACTGGGAGTTGGTTAGAGCCCTCCTGTGTTTACATGAGCTACCTCCAGGAACCCTTGCTAGAATGAGCTTTCTGTAGCAGGGCCAGGGTTAGGGTACACATTGCCACCAATGATTAACAGCAATAGTCACACTTGCTGGATTGCAAGGTACGGTTTAATGGATGTGGAGGTTAATCTACAACTGCCTTTGGCCTTTTGTGTCAAGTAGTAGGATTGTCTAATAAACTGTAATAAGTTATCACAAGCAAGGCCTTGTAATAAGGTATATAACCAACAGGGCCTGTATAATTTAGTAAGGATGCAGAGAACCATGTCATAGGATTACCTTGTACGATGGGCTGTACAACGACATGGGACTGTGTGTTTGTACAGGAGGCAGGGCTTTCAAACCCCAACCATGTGTGGAGGCTGTGAGGGTGGGTGTGGGCATAGGAAGCAATTATAATGTTAACTAATGTCCAAAGAACAGCTAACTCCATGAGGTCTATGGTATGGGTCATCATGTTTAGTGTAGTCATTTTTATACCTATAGTCATAGGGGACAACTGGGGTACAGGCCACCCAGCTGGGGAAGAGTACTGTCTAGCTAGGTAAATAACAGTGCAAACTATCTAGAGAGCTACTAACCAAGCACAATTATAAACAGAGACTGCCTTACAGTGCTTAGGGAAGCCAAAGCCCTAGCCAGGCATTTACCAAGCACATTATAAATGGAGAGTGACTGTACAGAACTTAAGCAAGCACAGTCTCTAGCTAGGCACTTACCAAACACATTATAAGTGCTGAGTGACTGTAAAACACGTAAGCAAGCAGAGTCTCTGATGTACACAGCTTAAAGTGTGGTAATACAGTAGTCATGCACATATAGGTCATGTCAGATGAGTACATTTCACGTGGCTAGGAGCTACCTGTATTTGATTGTTGCTTTAATGTAGTGCTCAGACTGAAGCATGTTACACAGTTTTTATTCTTCATCAACTTTTTTGATCATACGTCTGGTTATATCTTTTTGTATTCTGGTGGGCAACCTATGTGTGTCATCACCACTGGCAGATGTGTGATGGACTTGTCTATGTTCTCAAAATTTTCAATAATCCGATTCAATCTGCATTTTAATTTTTTTATTAAGAGTATCACCTGGCTCAGAGAAGATGTGTCTGCACTCACCTCTGGTAATTTCCTCAAATGACTGAAGGAGTAAAATTACAAATTGCAGCATGGCCCACTGTGTTGAAGTAATATAAACATCTGCATCATCAATTTTATTTTCCAAGGTGTACTGTCTGACAGCTTTCTTTTGTTCCAGCAGCCTTTGTAGCATAAGAAAGGTCAAATTTCACCTACTAGAATGATCTTGGGTCAGTCTATGCAAAGGTTATTTGTGCTCCTTCTGTATTTTTAAAAAGTAATGGGCTTTACTTCAGTGATTGAAATGAGGGCAGATTCTCTTAGCAGTGCTAACAAGAGCCTTAATGTCCCTGTCCTCATCAAGAAAACTGTGAATTATTAAATTCAAGCAATGTGCAAAGCAACAGATGTGAACAAAGCCTCCCCTTCCCTAAGGCCTTCCTTATGTTGGATCCATTATCTGCTACTGTAAAGCCAACTGACAGTCCCTGTGACTTGAGCCATTGCTATATTGGTTGCTGGGGCTCCTCATTGATGTTGTCTGAGTTATGTTCAGATGGAAGATAAAACATTTTTAGAACAACAAACTGTGTTTTACTGCCCCCACGAGAATTATCAAGACATGTCCAATGTGCAGTGAGAGACCTAAAGGGTTCAGGCTGACAGCTTGCGAGATATCTGTTTGAGAGATACACCACCCTCCCAACAACAGTGTCCAAACCTTGTCAGAGTTTTTACATACAACATCATAGAGATCTAGAATCCCTGTTGAGAAGTACTTTCTCGATGGTATACTATATTGAAGTTTGAGGTACTCGAGCAGCCACCTGAATCCTACCTGTTCAGCTATGCTATGTGGTAACAAGTCAATGGCTATCAACTCTGATATTTTCTTTGTTATTGTAACAGCAACAGGGTGAGTTGAGGGATATTTGGCTTTACATTTGTGTATTTCTGATATGGTAAGCTGTTTCCTTGAAAGAGGGGAGCTTTTGAACACATGGCCACTATCAGTAATACTAGGACTCAAAGTCATTCAAATTGATGGAAGTGCTGGAGGTGCTTCTGTATTGCTGTGGGGGCTGCCACTGCTTTCATCTATCGCAGTTACCCCTGAATGTGGTGAACTATCATCACTGTCACTTTCTCCTCTATTCTCAAAAATGGATTTCTTATTAATGTTATGATAACTAGGCAACTGGACAGGGGCCATGCAGTGGATGTCCTGTATCTGGACTTCAGTAAGGCATTCGACTCGGTGCTGCATGGAAGGTTGGGAAGAAAGTTAGTAGGCACAGGGGTGGGTGCAAAGCTGGTGAGATGGGTAGGAAACTGGCTTCAGGGAAGGCAACAGAGGGTGGTGGTGAGTGGGCAGCTCTCACACCCAAGGGCAGTGACGAGCGGTGTTCCACAGGGCTCGGTGTTGGGACCAGTGTTGTTTGGGATATTCATTGCAGACATATCATGGGGCATCAAGAGCAAGATCAGTCTGTTTGCTGATGGTACCAAGGTAGGCGCGGTGGTGGATGACCTAGGGGGATGGCAGGGGTTGCAGGATGATCTGGCAAAGCTTGAAACCTGGACAGACACCTGGCAACTGGGGTTTAATGCCAAAAAGTGCAAGGTGCTGCATTTTGGGATGAAGAACCCAAGGAGGAGTTACCAGCTGGGGGGAGTGCAGCTAGCCCAGACAGAGGAGGAGAAGGATCTGGGTGTGCTCATTACAGGGTCAATGAACAACTCGGCACAATGTAGGAAGGCAGCTGCAAAGGCCAACAAAATACTGGGTTGTATTGCAAGGGGCATATCCTCGAGGAGGGAGGAGGTGATTCTGCCACTGTATAGGTCATTAGTTAGACCACACCTGGAGTACTGCGTGCAGTACTGGCGCCCGTATCTGAAGAGGGACATTAAGTTACTGGAGGGGGTGCAGCGCAGAGTGACAAAGATGATCAAGGGGCTGGGGGACTTATCATACGAGAGGAGAGTTGAAGAAGTTGAACATGTACTCACTGGAGGAGAGGAGAGACAGGGTGACATGATTGAAACCTTTAAATACATGAAAGAAAAAACAAAAGAGGGTACAGAGGGCTGTTCAAAGTAAGAGGGAGGGCACCGGGGCCATGATATGAGACTGGAAGGAGGAAGGTTCAGGAGGAGATGAGGAGACACTTTTACAGAGAGGGTGGTGGCTGGGTGGAATGCGTTACCTGCAGAAGTGGTATCCAGTAGAACAGTGGACTGCTTCAAAAGGGGATGGGACAGGACAAGGGGGAGGGCTAATGAAGGGGAAGGGTGGAAGGGAGGGGCAGCTGCAGAATAAGGGGTGCTAGCTGCACATTCGAGCAGACTTGATAGACCTCTAGGCCTTTATCTGCTGGCAAATTTCGTATGTTCGTATGTTCATATATCATCAAGGTGCCTTTTCAGTGCTGAAGTTCCCAGAATTCCTTTCTTTTTACCTCTGTTGACTGCCTGTTCACAAATAGCACATGTTGCCACCAACTCATTAAAAGCACTACTGGAGAAGTAGGACCAAAAAAAAGATGAACTGTTTTTTAGTTGTTTTTTTTTTTGCCAGAAAGTAGGCACTGCAGCTCAGTCACCTGTTCAGGGTTTTTTTTCCCACCAGATGTTTCTAGGGCCTGATCCTGTTGTGCTTTATTCCCTTCCCTTCCCTTCCTCTAACCCACTGTCCTCCTCCTTAACCATAGAAACATTTTCTTCTACTTCTTCCTCATTTGCAATTTCCATCCCCTCCAATAAACCTTATGCTCGAACACTGCCTTCATTATCTTTACCCTCGTCTGGCTCAGACTCAGAGGAATCAGTTTGTTATCTGTGAGGGACTAATAGTAGCATAGTATGCAATTATTCTATACCTGGGAGTGTGTCTGTGGGTGACACTGACCAACCCTTTAGTTTTAACTAAAGAACTTTTTTTAATTGGGACTGAGCTGGCAGATCCCCCTTAACTGGATTCAAGCATTCACTTAGAAGAGTTACCAGAAACACTTTTTTGGGTCTGATTATATTGGCTTGTGCAAGACAATTGCTTAGCCTGTCCTTTGGTCCTCCCTTTTGGTTTCCTAAAGTTGCAGTGCCTACCTGAGACCCAGAATTCACTTGAACACTTTGATCCATTTTGCCTGTAGTTTTAATTTTGTATTGTAAAACAATATCCCTCCTGAGTTCCTGGCATCCAGATTCCCACAGGAACAGGCTGGCATTTTGTATTGTAATGTACACAGAACTCAGCAATGACCATCATCACCACTTCCTTCTAAGCTCAGTGCAGAGGGGTGATTGCAAGTCCTAGTGTTACTGTTCAGTGACTGATTTTATTCAGCAACTCAAGAATGTGCTACTACAGCCATGGAATATAAACTGATGATGAAGACACCTGGAACACACTGGTATAGCAGTGAATATGACAATGAAAATAAGGAATAATAATAATGACCGATGATGACACTTCTTATACTTTACATTCATTAGGCAGTGTGCTATCTACAGTTGCAGTAGTGTCAAGAAATTAAAGAATGTCAAGAACAGCTTTTTGTTTCCTCCTTTTACTGCCAAATGAATGTTTTTTTTTTTTTTTTGCAGCCTGCTGGCAGGCACAGTCAGGCATCAGATTCACTATGCTTCTCTATTTTTTTGGATGCCAGGCACAGGCTTGTTTTGTAGATGTTTGCTTGCTTTGTCCTCCTTATCAATGGCAACTCATTTTCATTGTTTTTTTTTTTATCGTAGAACAGTACGTGTTTTTGTCCTCCTTATTTTTATGGTTGCATGGGCGGAGCCCTGCAGGCATTTTGACATTACTGGGGGGGGGGGGACTGAGAGGACATGATGACTGTATTATTTTTTCCCTGAGTGCTCTGGAGTGGACAAACGTCAGTGCTTCCATCCAGGTTATCTCATTTAAAGCTACGGTCTGTTTCTGTCTGCCTTTCCAGTCAGCATTGCCTGCATTACATCTGGACTCTTTTCTCTCTGAACATTTGGAGTCATTTTGGGGGTATATAGGATAAATAGCTTTATGCATAGTACTAGCTCTGCTGATTTTCACAATATAAGTGTTTTCTAAAAACGAGGACTGTTTTATAAAGAAATCTGTTCTTGAAAAAAGTATAATGTGAAACAGAACTGCCCGTGTCAGAGCTACAGTAGTTGCATTTCTGGATGCTGTAACATGAGCTGTCTCTCTTGATTAGTCTTGTCTGCAGTTAACTCTTTGCAGTTCTGGTCTCAGCTCTGAATGGAAACTATAAGAAGTCCTTTGTCATCTGCTTCTGCTTAGTGCTTTTGTAAGCTTCTGTTTGATGCGCACTGAACTATCTTTGAAAAAAAAGATGCACTTGAAATAGGCAGAGAAAGTGTTGCCTGACTTCTTAAAAGTGAGATTTCCTGTCTGCCCCCCCCAACTTATTCTACATCTTATGAACTGGCACAAGCCAATTCTGTGTGGAGGGGTTGAGGGATAACAGATGGACCAGACACTGAACTTCAAGTTCAGCACACAATCTCTTTGTGATGTTTATTCAAAATGCAGGAGATAACCTTCAGCAATGGCATATCCCTTCTTCAGTACATAGCAACATACTATGCAAGTCTTTCCTCTACATTTAGCCAGCACCTACTGACTCACTGATCTCTGATCTAACTTATCAGCTGAGATTCAGCCTCCCCTATGTGGGCCTTCTTTGCTTGGGTGGTGGGGGCTCAAAAAAAAATAAAACAAGCTAAAGACAAAGAACCTCAGTGCAGAAGCACTGAAACAAGGATTACCCCAAAGGGCATTGGCAATAAGCCAAGTTTCAAAGAAACACAACATCACACATACTTCCATAATGCAAAGCATCATGGGATATGTGCAAATCACCATGACATTTCAGATGTGTTCCGTTTACAGCAATTTACATGCATTTTAAATAGCACAACTAACTTAATTTTTATCATACAGTCCCCCAGCAACTTTTTACTCTTATGAAAAGCACCCAGTGCCATGATATTTTCAACATTTACAAGTTTTATACACATAAGGTATATACATTAAAGTATTTTACGACAGTGCCATTGCATACTAAATCCAATGATGAGGAACTCAGCCTGTTGTTTTATATCAGCTTGGAGGTCACAATAATAACTTCCCTGTACGAGGACCTGAGAGGGAAAAGGAAAATTAAAGAGGACACTATTGCATAGTCAAGAAAGGGAAGGGGGTGCCCATAGGTGGCCAACCTTATGGACTAGAAATTGTAAAGAATAGATTAGGCTAAGAAATAGAAGAACTGTTGCAACAGATTTAAGAAAAAGTTGGTCCTCAAGAGTGGCAGGAGCTCCCTGTCACAGTCTGGAAGCAGCCCAGGGGAAGGAGGTTGGCTTTGTCCCAATGTGGGACCCCTCTGCCCCTGCACCTAATAGACACATCTGGAGGATTTTTTCCATGGACTTCCCCTGCACCAACTAGAAGCATTGGGAGGAAGATTTGCTAGAAACTTTGGGAGGAAGTTTTTATTTTTTACAAGGAGTCCAGCTAAGCTGCTAAGAATGACCTTCCTGTCAAGAATGGCCATGGCATCCAGTTAAGCTGTTAAGAATGGCCTCATTGGCTGGCCTGGTGGCACTGAGGGTTGAGGCACTGGATGCCACACCTCACGCTAGGCCAGTCACCCAAGTTCAGGAGCGAGCTCGGGTGCTGGTGGGTGGCAGGGGCAGATTGAGGATGGAGTGCCCTTGTGGTGCTCTCCTTCCCAGGTGAATGGGTTGGGTCAGTTTGGCATGCTGGCAACCCCTGGTGGAGACCAGGGGATGTCACAGCAAGCCGGGCAGCACAAGATCAGCATGGCCAATGCTGGCAGGGTTGCCGTGCACCAGAGCGTCAGGGTGTGCCCATGCAGGGTTGGGAGAATCAGTGTAGAACAAGGAAAAGACCGGCTTCATGGGACAGGCAATGGCACCAGTCCCCCATGCCCTCTGCTGGGTTCTCCTCAGCTGGCCTTCCAGTACCTCCCTCCAGGGTCCACCTGCAGCCGGAGTCTGACTTACTAGAGAGCCCAAGAGGTGATGGCTACCCTCCCTGAGCGGGTGAAACCAGAGGTGCTGGCTGAAGGGGGTGGAGGAGGCACAGAATGAGGGATCCACAGGCAGGCAGGATAAAGTACTGGATTTCTGAGAGAACATCCCACGAGTCATGACCAGAGCAAAATAGATTAAAAAAAAAAAAAAAAAAGAATGGCTTCCCTGCCAAGAATGGCCATGGTGTCCAGCCCCTTCACCTACTAGAAACATTGGGAGGAAAATTTTACAAGGAGTCCAGCTAAGCTGCACCATGCAGCACAAGCCCAGTCTGGGAGCAGCACAGAGAAAGGAAGCTGGCTTTGTCCCAACGTGGGACTCCCTCTGCCCCTGTACCTAATAGACACATCTGGAGGAAGTTTTTCTGTGGGCTTCCCCTGCACCAACTAGAAGCATTAGGAGGAAGATTTACTAGAAACATTGGGAGTAAGTTTTTACAAGGAGTCCAGCTAAGCTGCCAAGAATGTACTCCCTGCCAAGAATGGCCATGGTATCCAGCTAAACTGCTAAGAATGGCCTCCCTGCCACAATTGACCATGGCATCCAGCCCCTGCACCTACTAGAAACATTGGGAGGAAGATTTTGCAAGGAATCCAGCTAAGCAGCACCACGCAGCACAAGCTCAGTCTGGGAGCAGCACAGGGGAAGGAGGCTGGCTTTGTCCCAACATAGGATCCCCTCTGCCCCTGCACCTAATAGACACACCTGGAGGAAGTTTTTCTGTGGGCTTCCCCTGCACCAGCTAGAAGCATTGAGAGGAAGTCCACATAAATGAGACTGAGCAGAGCAGGTAAATGGGGATTGAGCAGAAAAGGAGAGGAGAAGGACCACAGTGCTGTGCAGTGTGAAAAGTATATGACTAGAAATGAGACAATGTTCATGGCTATTGGTCAATGTACCTCTGTTTTTGGGTTAATGTCACAGGGGGCACTTGATCCGTAATGCTCAAGGCTGTTAACCTAAAGTTTTAAGTGTTTTTATGTACACTGTATTGGAATTCTGCTTTTGGGTTACAGTTGGAGATGGATTAATATGGGATGCTTAATAATGTAAATGTTGGACTTTAAGTAGTTTATGTGTGCTGTATTTGGAATAATGCATTTTGTTGGGCCATTGTCATGCGGGGGGGGTGAAGGAGCAGTTTACATTTCAACTGCAGTGCTCAATGAAGGATAATTGGGATTTTAAGAGTTAATCTGTAAAGATATAGACTGATAACTTGCTGCATTAAGTTTTCTAATTGCAGCAGTATTTGGAGTCTGCAAGTTGGGGGTGTTACAAATTCTTGATTTAGGGTTGGGTTCTACTTAAGTGTATGAGGTGGTCTACTTAAGTGTATCGGAGGGTCTATTAGTTGTTTAGTACAGCGTCCTAAATGGTTTCGCCACTCTCAACAGTTGAAATGAGTACATACTGAGGAAGGGCCATCTGCTGGTGAGTCACTGTGTGTTATCTATTCTACTGCACTGTGCTGTGACTTGTATTCAATACTTCTTATTCATTTTTTAGTTCAACATGTCCTCCCCTTTCTTCACTCTCCATGGCACCCAGACCCTTCCATTTCATTTTTGCAGAGTTATGTTATTTACTCCACCAGTTTATTTAAACTGTTGCTGAACATACGAACATACGAAATTTGCCAGCAGAAAAAGGCCTTAAGGTTTATCAAGCCTGCTCGATTGTGCAGATGGCTGAACTCTTTTTATTTTTCCCTTCTGTCTCCTTTTAATCTATTTCCTCCCCTCTCCCCATCACATCTTCTTTTCTTGCTATTTCTATACATATTGGGTGGGATTTTCAAAGGGGTTGCGCATGGTGCAACAGTGTTGCGCCATGCTCAACCCACTGATGCGCCCCGGCATGATATTCAGAGGGGTTTGTTGCACTGCGCAATTCCCAATGTGCCAGGGTGCATCGGTAGAATATGCAGCGCAAGTGCGCGGGGCATGCCCATGCATATGCAGCGCAACCCGATATTCAGCCCGGGACGTGTGGTGCATATGCAGGCACAAACCCGCCTTGTGCCACACAGGAGGGCAGAAAGATGTGCCCATAAAAAGCAGGAGCATGTCGGGGGACACCCACAGGTGGGCTGCCGTATTGCCAGGTGCAACATGGCAGCCGCCTGCTGTGGGTGGCCACCCGACCACCAGAGACACAGTACGGGCATTGTGCCCTTCCCGCCCAATTGCGGGCACAGTAGAAATATATCCCTAGTTGTCCAGTGGACCTGCTCACCTGCCTGATCGTGGGCATAAATTGTAATTGATTTCCCTGGTGGTCCAGTGGACCTGCTCCCCTGCCCGATCGCGGGCATATGGTTAAAACCCTGGTGCTCAGCGTGCCCCCCTCCCCACCCACCCACTGAGACCTGCCACCTGCACCCCGGTCAGTGGCAGGTGGCACACCACCAAGCCGCCCGGCCGCCGCCGACTGACAGCGTACAGTACAGCTGTATGTCCTATTGGTCCACTGCATGGGCCAATGGGTGTGCGAGACCATACTGTACTACACAGTGGCAAATGTGAATGGTTCATTCATATTTTGGGACTGTGTAGTACAGTACAGTCTGCATGCCCATTGGCCCACGCAGTGGACCCATAGACATACAGCTGTACTGTATGCTGTCAGTTGACATGTGGCTAGGTGGCTTGTGGGTTGGGAGCTGGTACCTGCCACTGCCCGGGGGATGCAGGGTGGGTCTCAGTGGGCAGGTGGGGAGGGGGGTACCGCTGGACCACCAGAGATTTCTAACCATATGCCCATGATCGGGCAGGGGATCAGGTACACTGGACCATCAGGGATTGTTTTAACTATGCCCGTGATTGGGCAGGGGAGCAGGTCCACTGGTCCACCAGGGATATATTTATATAATGCCTGTGATTGGGCAGGGGAGCAGGCCCACTGGACCACAAGGGATACTGTTATTATTATGCATGCGATCGGGCGATGGGGTAGGGGCCACTGGACCACCAGGGTTATTTTACTACTATGCCCATCATTGGGCATTGGGGCACGTTGCCCACTGAGGAGCAGGGTGCGTCGGTCCCCGATTGCTGCAGCCTGGCAGGGTGCCAGGTGCAAGTCACCGGGAATCGGTGCACTGCATGGAAATGGGGCCATAATGATATGCAAATGGCCCCATTTGCACCTTGCATACATAATGGCCTAATTTGCATGCTCACTTCTGAGTATTGTTCTAGCTGCGCCTAGCGCAACTGCACTTGTGCTGGCACAGCCCCATGCTCCTCACCTGCCACTTGCACTGGCACAGTGCCACTGTGCCGTGTGCAGTGCAGGCGACCCCAGTGCCATATTCAATGGTGCTGGGCCATGGCGCAGCACTGTTGAATATCGCCTGGACCATGCCCTGGCGCATCCCAGTTATGCTGCACCCAGGCTTGCACCCCTGCCTGGCGCAGTCTGAATATCCCACCCATACAGTATAATACTTCCCTTATCCTACTCCCCTCTGCCTCCTCCTTGTTATCTCCTTGCTGTCTATCTCCGTCCATCTCCTTGGCCCTCACACTATGTTCCTCCTTATCCTCACTATCTTCCACCTATTATTTACCCTTACTTTCTTCCCTCCAACTTCCCTTCCTCCCTTGCCAATGTCTCCCTCCTTTCTTCATTTATCCTCCTCCCCCTGTCTTCCATCCTCTTGTCTCCTCCTCTTCATCACTCTCCATGGCACCCAGGCCCTTCCATCCTCCACTCACCTTGTATCCACTTAGCCTCCATTTGCTCCATACTGTCCACACAGACACTCCCCTGCTCCTTTCCCCTCCTCTTTATTTCATATAACCTCCCTCTCTTGGAGGCGTACATCTATCCCCTCCAAATTGCTTATCATTCTACTACTCCTTTCTGTGTGTGATATCGAACCCAATCCAGGGCCATCCCATCTTCCCCCCAGTGATCTCCCTAAAGGGTTAAAGGTACTCCATCTCAATATCAGGAGCCTTCCCCCAAAGATTGATCTGCTTCAGCCTCTTATGGTAAGCCTAAAAGCCAGTGTGATGATCATCACTGAATCATGGCTCTCCTCCAAAATCCTCAATTCTTCCATCTCTATCCCTAGCTACTCTCTCATTCGGCAGGAACGGTCAACCAGGGGTGGGGGGTAGCCATATACATTGCATCATCCATCCAATATTCCCTTTGCTTCTCTATTACCTCCCCGTCTGCCTATGAGCTTCTGCTGCTAAAACTTTCCTTCACCTGCTCCCTTCCTATCTTTGTAGGTGGTATCTACTGCTGCCCTAGCCTCCCCTCTTCCTCCATTTCATACATCATCACTAATCTCACTACCCTCTCTTCTTCTGGTGGACTCCTCATCCTCAGAGATCTTAATATAAACTGGCTTTCCAGCACACAATCCAAACTCCATAACCACATCTCCTCCCTGAATCTTACTCAGTTGATCTCTGACCCAACCCGTTTAAACCACAAATTGGGTAAGCACTCTCCAGTTTACTGGGTGCTATCATCTCACCCTTACCAGGTAGTTACATCAGGAATTCTGCCAGATGCAGTTAGTGACCATCACGTCGTCTACTGCATATTTAGAATCCATCATTCCAGAGCACCACCAAATATCCTCCACCTTCGCTCTTTTAGGTCACTTGACTTGATACCCCTCCATGAGGAACTTGTCAGTATTGACTGGTCTCCAATAGCAAATGACTCCTCTGTTGACTCAGCTTTGGCTTACTTCAAAACCCAGTTCTTGAATGATTGGGATTGGCATGCTCCAATAAGGAAAAAACAGAGTCCAAGGCTCCCATCTCCTGTGGGTGACAGCTGAACTTCTGGCCTGTCAGTGTGCTCGTGACCAAGCATGGCAGACTTACAAGGCCTCTGGTATTCGGGTTGGGTATGAATGCCTGATAATTGCGTTCCTGACACATTAACCCAACTCCTTAATCCCGACATGTAAAACACTGACACTAACAAAAACCCGACCGGCAAAATCCCAACAATTACTAGATCTTAGACCTTGCTTTGGCATGCAAAATAACTTTGACTTTGTCACAGGATTAATAAGTGGCATGGCATTACTTTTGACTTTGACCAAGTCCCCCCTCAGCCAGCACCAGTCAGGCTTTAGCTGTTACGGGATGTGCAGGCTGGTGGGATCCTCTGCCAATGCTGCAACACTGATACCTCCTTTTTGAAAGGTACAGCTTTACTTTAGACTTTTTTTATTTTGCAGTTATTACCTGTCCATCTCATACAGATGGTCACCATGGGGAACAGACGGTACAAGAAGAGGCATGGGTGTTTGAATTTGCCCACTAGGTTAGTCTGCTGTGTTCTATAATGTCTGTTCCCTTGCAGTCAGTGAAAGACAGAGAACAGAGAGGACAGTGCAAAGCATGGGACAGAATGACAGTGATTGCCCGCAAATTCACCAAGTGCTGGAGTTGCATCAATGCCTGAGTGGGTATATATGAATTCAGCACAGGGGCAGAATGAGGTCAGGAGAATGTTATGGATTTGATGTGAATTTGCGTGTCCGTGTTTAGGTGGTGACCCTAATCAGTGACCTTGCTTTGGTATGCAAAATAACTTCGACTTTGTCACAGGATTAATAAGCGGAGTGACAGTACTTTTGACTTTGACCAAGTCCCCCCTCAGCCAGCACCAGTCAGGCTTTAGCTGTTATGGGATGAGCAGGCTGGTGGGATCCTGTGCCAATACTGGTGTATGTTATTTTGGGTATTTTTATTGTTCTTTCACAATGTTGGGATTGTGTATAACGGGGTTTTAAGAGGCAGGATTTCAAATGTCGGGATGTCAACCGAGTCAGGATTTGGGTGCCGGGCACTTGTCTGTCGGGATTCCATCAGTCGGGATTTAGTAAGGATCCCTGGTATTCTTTTTGATGTGCTAAAATATCACTCTCTCCAGAATGCCTGCACTAGGGTTATGAGACTTGCCAAAAAATAAAAAGAGCATTTCTCCTCCTCCCAGCAGAACCTTAACAACCCCTCCAGATTTTGGAAGGTAGTTCATGCCCTTTTCTCCCCCCACCTGCCCAATCTCCTAAAACATCACACTTCAACAACAAAATCACCAGAGTAGACTATATCAAATAAAGCATTACATTTTTTTAAGAATTTCTGTAACAAAAAAAAAAAACTAAAACTTTGTTTCATGTTAATGCACAGCAGCTGTGTTGGCTGTGACCAGAGTTTGTTTTAATAATTGCTGCTTTGCCCTCTCCTGGGCCTACCCCAACACAGACAACAGCACTGCACCACCTAAATCAGTGGCAACTAATTTTCTTTGGTGTTTTTTTTTTTGCTGTTGTTGTAGAACAGTATTTGTTCTTATCCTCATTATATTTGTTTGCGCATATGCGCAAAGTGACCATATTGTTATTACTGTAGTGTAGGGTCAGTGTAGGTGTGTCCTGTATAAGCCAGTGGATGTAGAAATGCAGGAGGCTTGCCTCTCAAAAGCCTGTGCTGAAAAGACTGATGAAGACTGTGTTTAGCTGGTTGATGGGCAGGGGCACTGGAAAATTGCACCTGCAATGTTTTTGCAGAATCAATAATTTTCACCATTCTCTGCAAAAACTGACACGTTCCATGATTTCTTGCAGTTTTAGAGTTTTTACTTTGAACTGTATAAAAAGTCTTAACATTTTCAATATAATACTCTCAAATATGTTGAGAATTTTGTGTTCAAAGTTGAGTTTGGCTGAAACAATGCATTGCAAGGTGGAGGAAGGGTTTTATGTTACACTGCTTTCTTTTGAATCCTTGTGTGGTTTGGTTTCAGAATCCCCTGGCCAAGCATAAGTCCACTTAAACACTCAATATTTGATTATTGGTATTGGATAAGGGAGTGTACGACCATGGGGAGCTTTAAACAGGCTCTTAAATCCTTTTTATGGAATAGGGCCTACAGAGTCTCTGACTGATGTTTTGCATTTGTTTTTAACAGTTTTTATATTATTGTTTGTATACTTTGTTTGTACTCAGTCTTTCTGGAATGCGCCTTGGTATTTGAAAGGCTCAATATAAATAAAGATTATTATTATTATTTGTGGAAGCAGTCTACCAGAAAACTTTTTTGTTGCCATAGAGACGGAAACAGCAGGTGGGGGAAAAAGTGCAAATTATCCCATTCAACTAAATGGGGTGCTAACTGCAAAACCTTTTTGTAAGTGGTAGGACAGGTTTTTCTTTGTGAACATACCTTAATTCGAACTAGTTTTCATTCAAACAGCTGAGGATCTTGGATGGCCCTGCTAATTATAAACTTGAATAAGCTAGTTGGTAACAGTGATCCTGTGCTTAGCAATCTACAACCTAGATGCTCACATGCAAAGACTACAATAAAAACCTGACTGAAGTCTAAAAACAAGCTTATAAAATTCACAACATGTATCTGAACATTTATCTTCACATAAACAAAATCATTGCAGCCCAAGTAAAACAAAGGTAAATTACAGGGTACCCTGACTACTGTATGGTGCAGTAAAAATATAGTATTATTTTTTCTATATTCGTTGGTAACCTGGTAATGCCCACTTTGCAGAAGTACCTCTTTCAGGGGTGACCCAGGAGCACTGGAGAGGTTAAGTGATTTGCTCAGAGTCACACAATATTCAAATATAGGGTGTGGGAATCAAACCCAAGTTTGTTAGATGTACCCAGTTAATTCACAGTTTGTTACTCTAACCTGTAGGCTATACTGCCAGCCCCAATAACCCCTAGATTTAATGTTTTAATATGTGATTTTGATAGACTAGATGGATTTAGAGTTCCCCTTCTACCGTTACTTTCTATGTTTCTATTTCCAATAATAGTGCACAGTACCCACAGTGCAAATTATGAACATTAAACACTTTAACAACATTTTACTAAAACTGAATTATTTGCCACTCTATCTGCTTATTTTTTCTTACACCAAAGTGGGCGAATAGCTGTTAAAGCACTGTAAATAGCTGCTGATCAGACTTCATTATTCTACATGCAGAAAAAGGCAAAATGTGTTTATTCTGGACTTATTTAATAATGACTTGCTGTGGCTCACTGAATAGAATCTATTCAGCAGTGTATGAGGCAGATGTTTTTAAATTTTGGTAGAGGCAACACTTATCCATTTAGTTTTCATTTTAGGAACATAAGCTTTTCTTCTACATCTTACCTTGTGTGAGTGGGTGCCATGGAGGGTGGGATGTGGTGCCTTCAGTGTAGCAGCATCATCCTACAGGAGTTCTTTTCTGCCTGTTACTCCCTTTGAGTCACAGTTGGTGATGTGTAATGGTGTACACATAGACCATGAAGACAGTGCACGCTTTCTATGCCTGCCTCTGACTTTCAATTCTGATTACTGCTGTTGTGCCACCTAGCCTCCACTAGGTGGAAGCCAAGCAGCAGTACACACTGTCCCCAACTCTGAAGGAGGAGATCCTTTGAGGGACACAAAATCCTCCTTCCCCCTCCAGCCCCCGAGTGACCCAGGTCTAGTCCCAAACCCGGGTTGCCAGTTTGGCAGGAGGTGAGATGTCCAGCACCTCAGCCCTCCATGCCACTGGCTCAGCTACAAATTTACTATAGGTCAGACTTTAAACAATATTGTTTGTAGCCTTGAGGGGGCCAAACCTACAACCGTTTCACAGTTCTGTGTTTTTTTTACCTTAAGTACTATTCAGCTGGAACTACATTTTTCCAGTTCTTTCCCCTTTTTCTTTATTGCTGAGGGAAGCGACATAAAAACATGATTACTGTCCCTTGAACTTTATTGATTTTGGCTGCTTGTCTGCACATTACATCATAATGCTCTGTTCATGATCTCTAGTCACCTGAAGCACTCCATGCAGTGCAAGAAAGCAGCAGCAAGGGCAAACAAGATGCTGGGATACATAGCTAGGGGGATCAGTAGTAGGAGAGAGGAGGTTATACTGCCCTTGTACAGGTCACTGGTGAGGCTACATCTAAAGAAAGGAGTTCAGTACTGGTGTCCACACCTCAAAAAGGACATTAACCTGCTGGAGAAGGTCCAGAGAAGGACTACAAAGATGATATTGGGTCAGCAAGGTAAAGCATACAAGGAGAGATTAAGGGAACTGAACACGTACTCACTGAAGGACAGGCGAGAGAGAGGGGACATGATTGGGACCTTCAAGTACTTCAAAGGGCTAAATAAGGTGGATAAGGAGGGTATCTTTAAGCTGAGTGGCAACCATAAGATGAGGGGTACAGTCTTAAGCTGCAGGGGGGAGGTTTAGGAGGGAGATCAGGAAGCACTTCTTCACAGAGAGGGTGGTGGACACTTGGAATGCACTGCCAGAAGAGGTGGTCTCATTGAAGACAGTGGGCAGCTTCAAGAGAGGTTGGGACAGGCATAGGTGGAAGGTAAGGATTATGGGTAGGGAGGATGGGAGGAATGGGAAGGGGGCAGGGACAGTAGCTCAAGCTGTGGACTCTGCAATACGAGCAGACTAGATAGACCAAATTGCCTTCTTCTGCTGGCTTCTTTGTATGTTTGTATGACATCATAGATCTCCACAGCAACAGACTGGGATGTCATAAACAGAACAGTGACTGCAGAGGTAGACAAGCAGACACAGCAGATAGGGAAGAGATTATGTTTCCATACAAATGTCCTTAGTAATAAATAAAGGCAACAATTACAAAAAAAGGGTGAAATATAAGCTAAATTGTCTCTGAATATTATGTTTTAAGAGTTTTCCCAACAACATCAGGGGTTCTTTAAAGCCTATTAAACTGTAAGCAAACATTAAGCATTGGCAAATACTTGTTTTATTTAATAACTACAGTTTTGGCCTCTCCTGGGCCTCCCCCTTCGCAATCAACAGCACTGCACCACCTAAATCAGTGGCAGCTAATTTTCTTTGGTATTTTTGTTTTTGAATAGTATTTGCTCTTGTTCTCCTTAATTATTTTTTTAATACCTGGCCTGCTGTTTTGCCCTCCTCTAGGCCTGTCCCTACACAGTCAGCAGCACTGATTGCACCACCAAAATCAGTGACAATACATTTTCTTTGGTGTTTTCTTTTTGTATTTGTTCTTGTCCTTGTCCTCCTTAATTATTTTTTTTAAAAGGGATGCTTTGCCCTCCCATGGGCCTACCATACAGCCAGCAGCATTGCACCATGGCACCTATCAGAGTGGCATTCACTCAGCCAGGATAAATGACAGAAACAACCACTTTAATTTTCTGTTTGTTACTATTCCTTGTAGTATACTTAATGGAAATGGAATATATTGACAAATATGTGCTAATGTATGTCAATGTACTAAGAAATACATTGCCTCAATGTCATATATTATATTATATATTATGAAGTATATTTTTAAATATGCTGACATAGTATATTTCTAACTCATAGTATGCAAAAATATGTCTTTATATTAAGAAATACATTGACTCAATGAAACATAATACACAGTGTATTTCAGCATATACTGAAATTATATATTTCTAAAAAAATTGTAAATGATCTTATGTATGTTAAATGTATTGAAAGAATATATTTTATTAAAAAACAAAATAAATTTTAATACACTGGAAGTTATGTTAAGTATGTCAATACATCGAATTGATGAAATGCATTAAACAATATATTTCAGAAATATATAATCATAATGTATTACTGCCTTATGTATTGCTTGAGATCATGTCAAGTTATTTAGTAATACATTGCCTGAAATATATTATTAGTATATTTCAAAATATACACTGTACTCCTTGTATATGTTACATATATTTTATATATGTTACACATATTTTGTATATATATATATATATTACATACATTTTACACATGCTACATATATTTTTATACGTTACTTTTTTTTGTAAATGTTTAGTCTCGTCCAATGTGTATATTTGCATAACTAATTTGCTTATTTCAAAAACATAGTTTATCAGCCAAAATCATGATAATTTCTAGTTTTACAATAATTTTTAATTTACAACATTAGCTTACAGACTGAAAGGAAAGGTACAAGTTATAAAGCAAGTGCATGCAGGATCTCACCCTGACCTAAAAGCGAAACAAAATAGGGTGGTATAAATAATGATATGAGCCCTTAATAAGCATGAACTTGTGAGGTAAGTCTAATGTGTAAGTATAAAGCTGTAAAATGCACTATAAAACAATTTTCAATGTAAATATCTCCATGGTTACTGACAAGATAAACTTCAGTTGTACAGATAAAGGTACATTAAATCATAAATCACTTCTTTTTTTTTGTCTGGTTAAGTAAATAGTTATATTAGTATCTAGCACACATGTATATTATATATATTTGTAAATATAGGAAACAACATTTGAAATGTAAAACAAAAATACATTTATACATATATTGGCAATATATCAATAACATATTTAACATCCTTATTTCAATACATTTGGAATTTAATCAATATATGTTGCAATATACATAGTATGCTAAATTGGCAATAATGGGTATATTTAAAGTACATTGCAATACATTTGCAAATGTTAAAATATATAGAAATATATTGATTTTCCACTACATTACAATATATTATAAAATAAGTTGATTGGAATATATTTCACTATTTGTAAATATATTGTTAATAATGTATTTTAAAATATATTTCTTTTTTGTAAGGGAAAGTACAGAATTGACCATCATATTTTTTAACTGCTGGGCTGGCCTGCCCAACTGCCCAGTCAACCTTTGCCTCTCTCTTTTTCTCTCTGACTCATGCTGCCTGCTCACTTTATCTGTGGCTGTATGGCACATTTACAGGGGTTATATACCCTGTGTGCTTGGTGTCACATGACACCCATTCTGCTCTGCTTCCCCACTGGATGCCACTGGCCACCTATATACTCACACTCTACATGGAGTGTGGTGTGCTAATAGCGTCTGGGCAGGAGTCCTGAGTGACCTGTACATGCTATGGAGGAGCCAAAGGAACCCTGATGTCAGATAGAGACAGGAGGGTAGATAGTATGCAGCTACAACTGCAACAGACTAGCAGAGTCATGGTGATTTAAAAAAAAAAAAGCCTGAAATGCTTACCTATGGATCCGGAACTGAACTTATTCAGCAAATTACATATTTATCCAAGTCTGTGGGTAAGTACTGAATCTGGTGGGAGGTCTGATTAGTGGGTGAACAGTCTGCCCAGCCCTGGTAGAATGTGTGACAGGAAAGCCAATGGCAGAAGATGTGGAAAGCAGAGGGGGACAGGTTAGTGGGAAGGAAGGAGGCTTAGTTGGATGCAACACCAGTGGAGCAACCATTTTAAGGGAAGCCCTCTGGAGATGGCATTTCTGCCCGGTGTGGAGTAGGATTTCAGCACTTGCTACAGAACTAGCCATGGTAAAGGCTGAACTTAGACTTCTCCAGGGCAGGTCCAAAAGGGTGCTGGTGCAGGCAGCCACTATACTTCATTAAAGGATGCCAAGGGTCCAGGTTAGGGGGTAGACTGTAGTCAGTGGATGGAATGAAAGGTCCACTCAAGCAAGGGTGGGGGCCCTGAGGTGGCAACAGTGAACTGATTCACTCCCCCATGACTCAGTCAGTCTAGTCTTCTCCTGCAGGTATTGGAACCTGTTACCACTCAGGATGCTGGGTCTGTCCTTACGGTGACAGCTGTAGCAATCTCAGAAGGTGAGGACTAGAAAGGTACTCATGGAAGGGGATTCCATCCTTAGGAGGACAGAGGGGAGTGGGAGTGGGGGAACTTGGAAGCAGGATAGTTAGCTGCATTTTGAGGGCTTCAGCAGGAAGGGGTGCACACAGGGTAGAGAGAATTGGCAGGGACATGGGAAAGAAGAGCTCAATGTCATTGTACACCTAGTGACAAATGACCTGGTTAGTATACCTTTTCGAGAGATGGAGGATAGTTTTAGGAAGCTGTGGTGGGGGAGATGTAAGTTGGCAACAATCTCAGTATCCATCACTGAGATCCTGCCAGTTTGGTTTAAGAGTGAGAGGAGGCTTCTCCTGATTACTTGCTTCAAATTATGGCTAAAAGAGTTGTACAGGGAAGAAGGCTTTGGATTTGTGAGGGATTGGGTGCAGTTTTCAATGGACAAAAGGTTATACAAGCAGGATGGCCTGTTCTCCACTGAGGGAGGCACCAGGGTGCTGAGGTGCCAGTATACAGTGTGGTACCCAAAGACTGGAAAAAGGAAATAGTGGTTCCACTTCACAAATCAGGCAGTTGCAAAGAGGCCAGTAACTACAGACCAGTGAGCTTCACGTCTATAGGAGGGAAACTAATGGAGACACTACTCAAACAGAGGATCATAGCATTCCTCAAAACTAGCATCCAACAAGACCTTAAACAGCATGGTTTCAGAGCAGGTAGGTCATGCCAGACAAATCTGCTTGAGTTTTTTGACTACACTTCAAAAATAGTGTAAGATGGTGGGGCAGTAGATGTGGCCTACCCAAACTTTAGTAAGGCCTTTGACTCAGTTCCACACAGAAGGCTGGTAAAGAAGCTTGACCACACAGGGGTTGGTCCAGAAGTAATCAGATGAGTACAAAACTGGTTACAAGGCAGAACCCAGAGGGTACAGGTTAGTGGAATGCAATCAATGGAAGGCAGGGTGACCAGTGGGGTGCCACAGGGCTCAGTGCTGGGGCATCTGCTCTTCAATGTATTTATAGCAGACATCACTGATGGACTAGAAGAGATGGTGTGTATGTTCACAGACGACACCAAGTTATGTAACAGAGTGGACACCTCAGAAGGAGTGAGCAAGATGGAAACTGACCTGAAGAAACTAAAAGAATGGTCTGGAGTGTAGCAGCTGAGATTTAATGCCAAAAAGTGCAAGGTCATGCACATAGGAAAGAAGAATCCAAGAAAGGAGTATTATCTGGGAGGAGAAAGACTGGCAGCCCCAAATCAGGAATGAGATCTGGGAATCATAATCTCAGATGACTTGAAGGTTAGTAAGCAGTGTAAGAAGGCAACATTGAAGGCGAACAGAATGCTGGGCTGCATTGGGAGGAGAATCACAAGCAGGAAAAGAGAGAGAGAGAGAGGTGGTAGTACCACTGTATAGATCGCGGGTCAGGCCTCACCTGGAATATGGATTCCAGTTCTGGAGGCCTCACCTTATGAAGGACATTGACCAGTTGGAAACAGTACAGAGAAAGGCAACAAAAATGATTCAGGGTCTGCAGTACATATCCTACAAGGAAAGACTAAGGAACTGAATATGTACTCACTGGAGCAGAGAGGAGAGAGGGAGAGAGAAAGAGAGTGAGGGGACATGATTGAAACATTCAAGTACATAAAAGACATTAACAAGGTACAGGCACAGGAATGTTTTCACTTAAAGAAGGGCTCCAGGACCAGGGGACGTGACCTCAGGCTGCAAGGAGGAAGGTTATCTACCAACACCAGGAAGTTTTTCTTCACAGAAAGAGTGGTGGACACCTGGAACAGTCTGCCCCAAGAGGTTGTGGGGGTCAGCACTGTGGGGGGATTCAAGAATGCATGGGATAGACACAAGGGAGCCCTGACTTCAAAGGGCAACTAGAGTGTCAAAATAGGTCTAAAACAAATGGGCAGACTAGATGGACCTAGTGGTCTCCTTCTGCCATCAACTTCTTTGTTTCTATGTTTCTATGTCTATACAGAGTGCATTGAGGTGCTTTTATACTAACAAGGGGAAAGATCAGTTGCTGATAGGTACAGCTGCGCAATTGTGGGAGGCCAACATCCCCTCAGCACTAGCAAATGCAGAGGGGGCTACAGAGCATAAAAAGGTGAAAACGGGAAACAGAAAAAGATACAGTGAAGGTTGTAATAGGGGTTTGTGATGGGTGAGTTGGTAGGGGCAGGGCTAAAAATGATGGCAGGGGGAATGTGAGTATTAAGGAGTCACAGGGAGGCATGCAGCAAGTGACCTGGAGGACCATGGGAGCTAATGCCTGCAGTCGGGGAACAAAACCAGTGACATGCAGGCAATGGTGGTAGAAGCATGTTTGAACTTAGTGATTATTATGCAGGCGTAGGCAACACAGGACCATGCCTGGGACCTGATCATTCCAGAGTATCAATGTTTTGGAGGGATATAAACTGTGGAAGGGGAAGGGAGGGGTGGCATTACACATAAGAGAGGGTGTAAAAGCTATGGAGAGCAAGAAAATTGTGGGGAGGATGTGCTCAAGATAGTGCGGATGCAGGCAGTTACAGATAGAGGAACATCAGGACTGAAGTGGTATGTAGGCCACTGTGACAACCCCCTTTCAGCTGGTCGCAGTCATTGTGTCTCAGCAAGGGGGTTGCCTTACTCCTAGAGTGGCTCCAATGTCTAGGTGTATAGTAGTAGTAGGAATGTTATTTACTGAGTGCCCAATCCCACAGGTTCCGTGTGCTGTACATTATAAACATATGGCTAAAAACAACATAATACATAATCATAAAGACAAACAACTTAAAATCATAAAAGTGCACAGTTAGCAGTCAGGATAATATAAAACTAAGACCAGTGGGTTAAAGGGAAAAGTTCATCAGTAATCGGACCATGCCTAGGTGTAAGGCATGGCCCAATTAGCTATTTTGCAAAATGTATTACTTTTAGTACCTTACTGTTGCTGCAATATTTAACTTATATCTGGTTGATCCTACCTCCCTCCCTCCAGCATTTTGGAACCATGCTGTGTGTCCACAATTACCCGTGGCTGTCCCAGCATGACATATGACCCTACTGGGTCATAATGCTGCACGCTTAATAGTGCATGACATTATGGCTAAACCTCAACAGCACTGTAGGTTACGGTGAGTGGTGCAATAGCACGAATACTGCTGTATGTGGTATTTCAACACTCAAAACATCCAAGGCAGCAGATAAGAACTCTGCTGGGATGGGGTTCTGTCAAGCAGCTGCTGTAGGTCAATGGCCTGAACCACTGCAGCGGGGAACCCAGGCACTGTGTCTGGGGCTGGATTTGATTCCTGGTCCCAGACAATTTTCTTTTTTTTTTACTATTTGTGCAATCCCCTAGTTGAACCCCCCCAGAGTTAAGAATCATTATGGGGGGGGGGGTTTCAGGGGCACAGCTTGACATAACTGGAGGTGTGGGAGCAGAGCCCACCACAAAAAAGAGACTTACACCTCATGGCAGAAATCACGCTGTATTGGCGGTGTGATTTTGCCATGCAGCATAATGTCTTGTGACATTATGACCCTGTGCCACATATGACATGGGTATCAGCTGGGGGTGCACCCATAGACAGCTATCATAATAGGAGCTAATAACTGCTCTGATTTCCAAAGTACATGTCCCGATAGTATACCAGGTATAGACTGGCAGAGACATGTACAGTATATACTGTATTTATGCAATAGATGTGGACTTGAAAATCCATTATATATACTTATGTATTTAGAAACACAGAAACATTGAAGTTGTCAGCAGATAAGGACCTCTTAGCCCACCTGTCTGCCCAGTTTTCCCTGCCTACTGTATCACTGCAGCCCCTACTCCATCTCTGGTCATCTCTCCCATTGCCTTACTACTTAGGTCCCCTTGTATCTGTCCCATGCATGCTTGAATCCTGTCACTGTTTTGGCACACACTTCCTCCACTGGAAGGTTGTTCCAAGCATCCACCACCCTCTCTGTGAAGAAGTATTTCCTCACATTTCCTCTGAGCCTCCCCCCTCCAACTTCATAGCATGACCCTTTGTCCTCGAGCTTCTTTTTCTATGGAATATGCTACCTTTCTGTACCTTATTAATACCTCTCAGTTATTTGAATATTTCTATCATACCACCCCCCTTCCCCCTCTTCTTCAGAGAGTACTATTCTATTCCTTGAATCTCTCCTCATAGGGATTTTGATGCAGGCCCTGCACCATTTTGGTAGCCCTCTTTTGTACTGCTTCCACCTTATCAATGTCCTTCCAGAGGTGGAGCCTCCAGAACTGACAGTCTGTCGGTTCACTCTGGCATCCCCCAGGGATCCATACCAGGGCCACTTCTCTTTGTTCTCTTTCTAAATTCTCTCTCAAAAGTGTGTTCTGGCCAAATGCTTCTATACGCGGATGACGCAGTTATCTTCTACAGTCACTGTGACCCCCCTTCAGCTTGCCCTCCAGAGTCTTTTCTCTGAAACTGAAACATGGTTCTCTGCCAATAAACTGGTGTTAAACTACAAAAAACAAAATCTGTGGTCTTCACTCATTGTCAAAACAAATACAGGGGCAACCCACTGTGCATACTTAACTGTCAAAACTCACAGCTAGAACAGGTGACTTCCTTTAAATATCTGGGTGTTACCCTTGACTCCTCACTAAACTATCATGAACATATCCATAGTCTTAGCTCTGCTGCAAATGCCGGAATTGGTCTCCTTTACAGGAAACATAGAAACATAGACTTTGACAGCAGATAAGGACCGCCTGGCCCATCTAGTCTGTCCATTTTCCTACCTACAGGATAGGCTGCAGATCCTAGTTAACCAACAGCCTATTTCTTCCTACCCCCCACAAGAATTGCCTTATGTCTGTCCCATGCATTCTTGAATTCTCCCACAGTTTTAGACCCCACAACCTCCTCAGGAAGACTGTTCCATGCATCCACTACCCTCTCTGTGAAATAATACTTCCTAACATTGCCCCTGAACCCTCTTCTATCTTTTAATTGTGTCCCTTGTTCTTGCACTGCCTTTTTCTGAAAGATGCTACCCTCTTGGACTTTGTTGATTCCACTGAGGTACTTAAAAGTTTCTATCATGTCCCCTCTGCCTTCTTTCCTCAAGGGTATGCATATTAAGCTCCTTTAGTCTCTCTCATACGCTTCTCTTGCAGACCCTGCACCATTTTAGTTGCCCTCCTCTGGACTGCCTCCATCCTGTCTATGTCCTTATGGAGATGGGGTCTCCAGAACTGGACACAGTACTCCAGATGGGGTCTCACCAACTGTCTGTACAGAGGGATAACAACCCTGTTTTCTGTTGCTGATGCCTCTCCTATACATCCCAGTATACCCCCAGCCCCTACTGCCTTCCACATTGCTTGCTAACCTTAAAGTCATCTGATATGATTACCCCAGGTCCCTTTCCTTTTGTTGTTGTTACCTCCCACCCATTGTGTATTCTTCCGCTTGGTTCTTGTTTCCCAGGTGCTTTATTTTGCACTTCTTTGCATTGAATCCTAGCTGCCATACTTCTGACCATTCCTCCAACCTTGCCAAGTCCCTTTTCATCCTTTCCATGCCTCCCTGTGTATCAACCCTGTTGCAGATCTTTGTGTCATCTGCAAAAAAGCATAGTTTTCCTTCCAGTCCCTCTGCAATGTCACTGATGAAGATATTAAAAAGGACTGGACCCAATACTGAACCCTGTGGTACCCCACTAGTAACCCCTCTTTCTTCAGAGTGGACTCCATTTACAATTACCTTCTGTGTCCTGTTGTGCAGCCAATGTTTTACCAGGCTACCACCCTGGGACCCACTTCCAGGCTGGTTAATTTGACTATTAATTTTTGTGTGGGACTGTGTCAAATGCCTTGCTAAAGTCTAGGTAGGCCATGTCCACAGCCCTCCCTGGTCTACTACTTTGGTCACCCAGTCAAAGAAATCTATTAGATTCGTCTGACATGACCTTCCCTCTGAACCCATGCTGCCTTGGGTCCTGTGCCCCACTGGCCTCTAGGTACTCAACTATTCTTTCCTTCAGAAGTGACTCGACACTTTTCCTACCACAGAGGTCAGACTGACAGGTCTGTAGTTTCCTGCCTCTGTCTTGGTCCCACTTTTGTGAAGGGAATCACATCCATCTTCCTCCAGTCCTCGGTACCACACCATCCTCCCATGATTTATTAAAAGAGTAGCCAGTGGTTTCACTAGTTCCTCCTTTAATTCTTTTTAGAATTCTGGGTGAATTCCATCAGGCCCCAATTGCTTTGTCCACCTTCAGTTTTAGGAGTTCTTGCAGAACCCTTTCTTCTTTGAAAGGACTGGGATCGACCCCCCATCAAGAGTGCTTTTGTTAATTGGATTAGGCACTTCCCTCCTCTTTTGTGAATGCTGAGCAGAAATATTCGTTCAGTATCCTGCTTTCACTGTCCCCTCTGCCCACCACGCTTATTCTATTCAGCCTCACTATCTCTCCCTTTGTCTTTCTCGCTCAGCTGATGTACCTATAAAGGTTTTATCCCCTTCTTAACTGAGTTGGCTATCTTTTCCTAAGTTTGGGCCTTTGCTATTCTGACTTCCTCCCTGCTTCCTTCTGCCTTAACTGGTACAGCTCTGTCCTGCTCCTTCTGTGTTTCCTTATACTTCTGGAATGCTATCTTTTTCTTCCTGACTTTCACAGCCACCTCTTTTGAGAACCATAGTGGCTTTTTCTTTCATTTTGATTTGTTTATTTGCTTCACACAAAGGCTTGTTGCCTCTGTGATGGCAGTTTTGATGATTCCCCATTGTTGCTCCACACCTCCTTCTAGCCTGTTTGCTAGTGCTTCTCTGAGGCACTCTCCCATCTTGCCAAAGTCAGCCCTCCTAAAGTCCAGTACCCTCACTTTTGTATGGCTTGACTCTGTAGCTGAGTTTAATGTGAACCACACTGTTTGATGGTCACTTGTTCCCAGATGGCAACCCACTTCTAGATCTGAGATCCTCTCACTGCCCCCGTTTGAGAGTACGAGGTCTAAGATTGCTCCCTCATAAGTGGGTTCTGAAACTAGCTGTCTGAGGCCTGCCACCTGTAGGGCATCAAGAATGGCCCTGCTCTTGGATGTGGCTGCAGCAAATGTGCTCCAGTTAACATCTGGCATATTCAGGTCTCCCATCAACAGTATCTCCCTTTCTCTGCCATTCTAAGAATGCCTTCTATCATATCCTTGTCCATTCCCTCCCCTGAAATGGGGTCTGTACATAACCCTGTGTGGATTGTGGTGCCCTTTCCAGTCTCAAGGTGACCCACAGTGCCTCCTCTCCTCCTTGTTTACTCTTTTGTTCAGTTGCTTTTATCCCTTCCTTTACATGAGAGCTACTCCTCCCCTCTTCTCCCCTGCCTGTCTCTCCTGTAGATTATGTACCCTGTATGTTAACATCCCAGTCATGGTTCTCTGTTTACCATGTTTCTGTGACTACTACGATATCAGGCATCCTCTTCCATCAAGGCCACCAGCTCAGGGGCTTGTTGCCCAGACTACAGGCATTGGTACTCATTACCCTCCATTTCCTGATGGCCTTACTCCCTTTGCCCCATCCCTGTCCTTCTTGCCTTTGTCACTTTCTCCATTTACCCTGCCCTTCTCCCTATTGACACCTCTATGTTGGTGTTTGCCTCACTTACTACCGTGATAATTTTTTTGGGGGGGGGCTAGGATTTCCCTGCTCCTTTCCAGTGTCTCCCCCCTTGGCTAGTTTAAATGCTTGCCAATGAAGCATTTAAACCTATCACCTAGGATCCTGGTTCCCCTCCTGGACAGATGCAGTCCATCATGCCAGTATAGGCTACATCACTCCAGGTGGACCCCAGTCCCAATGAAGCCAAATCCTGAGCTTCACACAGTTTCCAACCACTGATTAATCCCATTGTGCGGAACACCCTAGCCTGTCCTATCCATAGATGGGCAGCACCTCCGAGAAGGTTACCGTGCGTGCTACTTGACTAAGGCCCTCCCACCCACAAACTCTTCCTGCACTTCTCTAATCCCTTTCTTAGCCAGGTCATTTGTTCCTAGGTAGACAATGACATCCATCTCCCTCCCTGTGCAGCTGCTCCAGCAATCCTGAGGATTCGCTCCCTGTCCCTCCAAGCCATGGTGCCAGGCAGGCACCTTACCTCCCTCTCCCCTTCCTCCCCCAGTTCTACCTTCCTAACAATGGAGTCCCCCACCAGGAGTTGTTTCCTTTCCCTGCAGTGTCCCCTTCCACCCTCCTGTGGGTCTCCTTTGTGGAGGTTCCCAGCATCCTCCTTGGTCTCCACTGCGGGTGCCTCCATAGAGGAACCACACTTTGCCAGAATGGCATAGGAATTGTGGAGAGGTACAACTGGAGGAATGCACCTCTGTTTCACCACCATCACTCTCCCTGAGCCCACTGTGGTCCAACCACTCCTCTTTCTTGGCAACCTCTGAGGCAACGGCAGTGGCACTGGTGGTCCCTGAATGGAAGAGGAGGTCCCACAAATCCTGGCCAACTCAGCCTGGAGATGAGCAACCTCCTCCCTCAGCCCAGAGAGGTGCCTGCAGATGGGACAACACCGCATCCTCCAGAACATCTCCCAGAAGACTGCTGCTCCACAGCCACTGCACTGCACCACTCCAATCATGTCTTATTTCTGGCCCCTTAACTGCTTGCAATCCTTACTCTTTCCTCTGTTTTTTTTTTTTTCTCTCTCTCCTTACTTTCTGCCTGTGTGCCCTTTAAGCTCCTGATTGTCCTGTTCTGAGACAAGAATATCCTATATTTCTCAGTAGACCCCTTACTTGCTCAGAGGCAGACCTCCAGCAGAACAAATGGTGTATGCCTCCTGCAGCCCTCCGTCTAGTGGTTACCTCCTCTGTCCTTTCCCTATTGGATTATGGGATCATCTTCTATGGCACGGCTGACAATACCACACTTCACAGAATTATGATCACCCTGAATAGGGCCTGCCATCTTGTTAGAGGGTGTGATAGAATGACTCACCCCTATAATCTTTATTGGCTCTCCAACTGGCTCAACCTTGAGGGCCTGCTGAAATACCACACCTGCCTCCTTGCCAGGAAGATTGTCAACGGTCAGTCCCCCACCGGGCTCCTTAACCTCATTCAACATGCACCATCCACAAAGAATACTAGAGGCTCAGACAAAGCCACATGCTTGCTTGTGCCATTCTGCAGAACGTCCTTGGGGCAACGTGCCTTCCACTATAGGGCCAGAACCTTGGTCATTTCAAACTCAAACTCAGAGAGCAGCTACTCACTGCCAATCCCTGTGACTGCCCCTGAGCTGTTCACTCACATAGTCACCTTTTTTTTACTGCTGTGCCAAACCAAACCTCTGTGCCTTCTGCCTCCTCCCTCCTCTCTCCTCTCCCTCTACTCTGATTGATTCTTCTGATGTATTCTGCCTTTATCTTAAGTATCTGTTTTATTGGCTTAGGAAACCTTGTATCAGCCTTGAAATTTGAATGTAAGCAATGGCTTAATTTGCTTGAAACCTTTGTACCATGCTTGACTCTGGGTTATTTTACTCTCCATATTCAGACGAAATACCTTTCAATGTATTGCTCGTTACCTTTGTACCATACTTGACTCTGGGTTGTTTTACCCTCTGCATTCATTTGTAATTCCTTTCATTGTATTGTCCATTTTTCTTGTTTTGAACTTTCACGACATGGAGCTTTTGCAAAGGAATCTCTGACTCAAAGGTTTGTAATTCTGATCTCTCAATAATTAAATAAAAGAACTGGACACAGTACTCAAACTGGGGTCTTACTAGTGATCTGTACAGGGGTAATATTACCTCCTTCTTCCTACTGGTGATACCCTTCCCTGTGCACCCGAGCATCCTGCTAGCCTTCCCCACTGCCTTAGCACACTGCTTGGCTACCTACAGTACAGGCCATCAGAAATGATTACCCCAGGTCCCTTTCCTGTTTGGTGGTTGCCAGTACTTCCCCTCCCAATTGGTATGTAGCCCCCGGGTTTCTGTGCCCCAAGTGCATGATTTTGCACTCATTTGGATAGAAACTCAGCTGCCTTGACCATTCTTCCAACTTTTTCAAATCATCCCTCATTTTCTCTACCCTCCCCGCCCCTGTGTGTCTACTCTTTTACAGATTTTTGTGTAATCTGCCAACAGGCATACTTTCCCTTATAGTATTTATGCAGTGTTGCTAATAAAGACATTAAAGAGGAATAGGCCTAGTACTGGGCACTGAGGCACCCCACTGGTCACCTTGCCTTCTCCAGAGTGGACACCATTTACCACCACCCTCTGACTCCTATTGCTTAACCAACTTCTTACTCAGTTTATAACTTTTTGACCCACTCCTAGCTTGTTCACCAGTCTTCTATGTGGATTGGTGTCACAGGCCTTACTGAAATCCAGGAAGGCCACATCTACTGCTCCTCCCTATTCACTACCCTGGTCACCCCGTTGAAGAACTCAATCAGGTTTGTCTGGCAAGACCTCCTCCCTGTGAGACCATGTTGCCTTGGATCCTGTAATCCACTGGTTACAATGTATTCCATTATCCTTTGTTTCAGTAGTGTTTCCATTACTTTGCCCACTACCAAAGTTAGGCTGACAGGTATGTAATTTCCTGCCTTTTCCCTGTTTCCACTTTTGTGAAGTGGGACCACATCTGCCCTGCTCTAGTCCCTCGGAACCTCCCCTGTTTCTAATGATAAGTTGAGCAGAGTTGTCAGAGTTGCAGCCAACACCTCTTTGAGCTTCCTCAGTATCCTGAAGTGCACCTCATCAGGACCCATTGCCTTGTCTACTTTTAATTGTGCTAGTACCTTGAGGACTTTCACCTCTGTAAAAGGACTGGTGTCCACCTCCCTACCATTTATGTCCTTATCCCTTATTTTTGGCATGTCACCTACCCATGTTTCTGTAAATGCTGAACAAAAGTATTTGTTCAATATGTCTTTCTTCGTTTGGTTCTCCTCCTCGCAACCCCCTTCTTCCCCTTTTATTCTTACTATTCCCCCTTTAGTCTTCCTCTTCTAGCTTATACTGTATATCTAATGAAAGTTATATCCCCTTCTTTACTGATTGGGCAATGTTCTCCTCTGTGCCTTTGTGTGTCTATCTGCCTTCCCTGCCTCCTTTTGTTTCTCCTGGTAGTTTTCCCTATCCTCCTCCTTCTGTATCTTTTTGTTCTTTCTAAATGGTAGTTTTTTGTGCTCTTACTTTTTCTGCTACATCTTTAGAGAACCATAGCAGTCTGTTTTTTTCTCTTGCATTTGTTAAACTGCCTGATACAGAGATTTGTTGCTTTTTCAATACAACCCCCTTTATTTTTGCCCATAGTTTCTCAATTCCCCCTAGATCCTCTATTCCTGCCAGGGCATCCATGAGGCATTCTCCCATTTTCCTGAAATTGGCCCTCCTGAAGTCCAGGACCCTTGAACTACTGTGTAAATAAACTGCATTTTCATACATAGTAGACTCATCATTGCTGTTTATGTATGTTACTGGACTTATTTCCCTCTAATCACTGCTGTCTTGTGCCACACAATCCACCTGCAATGTCTTGCATAACCCCCCCCATCCTAACAAAAACTTTCTCATGCCACTTTCCCACTTCACATCACTACTGATTCACTCGCTGAAACAAACCACTGCCAAGAAATTTGCAGTTAAAAAAATTATTTGAAATTGCAGGTCACAAATAGCCTTCACTGCTAAACAGTAGTTGACATAGATTCTATAAATAACTGATATCGATATAAATGAGTTACTAACAGAAATGGAAAATGATACCCAGCTGCTGGAAGACCTGAATCCAGGCCTGGAACATTGGCAGTGACCAACTACCACTTCAGCTGAACAACCAAGGACCAGCACAGCATCTCTCACAGACCTGGATACCATTGATATCTACATAGAAAGTGCCAGAAACCAGAATACTTCACTGAAAACCAAGACAGACATCTAAATATTCTTCTGATCATCGATGAAACTTTCAACATAGAGACTGTACTACATCAAATTAGCCATCCTAACTTTGTCAACCTGCTATGCCACAATTTCATGAACTGTACAACAATGGATGGCACATCACATGCACCTTTAATACTCTGGTCCACTTTCCAAAGCTTAGCAAGATATTTAAATTTGAAAATGCATTCTGAAGCTCTCTACACCACCTATGTTCCAGAAGTGCAAACAAGTGGTTCAATCCAGAGAAAAGAACTTAAAATCTGACAGCAAAGGTAGCAAACCAAATATTGCAGTTGAACTAACAGACTCTAATAAAAAAAATTGTACTCAGCACAGCAACTTGGACCATATACTCTTGAGTCTTTACTGACCACAATGTGGCTGGTAGTCACATAATACTTCAGAGAACAGAGGAACAATGAAACTCACAACATAAAATGGGGTGACACAGAACTCGAAAGGGATGAAAACAACAAACAAAATCTCCTATTCAACCAAGAAAGGTAGACAAAAACAAGAAATGGCTTAAACCTGAAGGACACTAGAAACCAAAACCCAATGCCTATGCTATTGAATACAAAAAAAGCACTGCCCAGTTGGCAACTATCTATGCTACAAATACCGCAGACCAGAAAAGTGTCTAGGCTCAGACTCTCCAGTCTTCCTGGCCATCAATACTAATTTAAACCCTATTAACCAACAGTGTGGTACAGAAATCAACTGTGGGAATTAACAAACTTGCCACCATCATGAAACCTGGACATGGAGTTGGGGTCCTGAGGTGGAAGACCAGACTTTGCTAACAGAGTGGAGTGAAAGAACCTAGCTGTACCTTAAAGGTATATTAATATTTATTTAAGCTTCTCTTCTTTCAGAAAGCAGCAGGGTAAGTGGGGAAAAAAGAAAAGATCTGTAAGCAGTGGTTGGGGCACTTTGAAACTTGGTAGGCAGTGTCTGTGTTACCTTGAAACTTGGGTTTTAAATTGTAAAAGGTGGTGTGGGGGAAACTAGCTCAGGAGCTTAATCCTGGTGTGAGTAGATTCAGGAATCCCTGTGAATCAGGTGTGTAACTGGGGGGGGGGAGCTGACAGAGGCTTAGAGCCTTCTTACAAGAGCACTATAAAACTACTTCCACTCTAATGTGTCTAGTATGTTCATGTCCCAGCGAGTCAGTGGAACAGAAAAGGAGTAGAACAGGTGACTAGCATCGTAGGCAATGACAAAAGGAAGCAGAGATGCAGAGGACTCTGTTGGTCAACTAAGGCAAAGAACCTGTTCACTATAGTGTAACAGTCATTGCTGGGAAGGGTTGAAAATCAAGGGAAGGCTAAAACTGGGAATAGATGCAACACCTTATCAAGGATAGGAGGATAAGGAGATTTAAAAGATTGAAATGATTTAAAAGGATTTTAAAGAAAAACAGGCAGAGCAGAAGGAAAGTATGATGGGAGTGGTGCAGTGCAGTGGCTATGTGGCAGCAGTTATCAGGGAGACCTTTTGGAGACTGTGGTGCTGCCCCATCTGCATGCACAATGTGTAAAAAATGGGAGTGGGGGCCCTTTTAAACTTTTGAAAGAATATGAAAGACTTCAAGTTAGGGTTACCACCTGTCCTGGTTTTCACAGGACAGTCCTGATTTAGGCAGCTGTGTCTTGCACAAAAAAAACATGAAAAGTACTACATGTCCTGGCTTTCTAGTAGAAAAAATATTTTCAAACTTTGAACTAAATGTTGGAGAAAACTATAATACCTTAAATAAAATACCATAAAAGGATAAGAATCAATAGAAGCAACCAAGAAACTACAACACTCAGCCGTAATTCTGATTATATAGAGAAAACACGTCTGTTGCATTGGTCGAGGTTATGTAGTGTCCTGCAAAAAATCATGTTTCTGTAAGAAATGTCCCACTTTGGGCTTCTTAAAAGGTGGTAACCTTACTTCCAGTCCCTTGAATCTGTGTTTTATTTCATCCCCTACGTTTCACCCACATCTTGGACTTGTTCACGGGGTACAATTTTCAATATTTCACAATTCGTTTTCTAATGACAATCTAAAAAAATATAAAATAAATCAATATTTAGTACTGATACAAATGAGCTAAAGTAGGTATTTCCATTAAGAAATTACTATTTTGCATACCTTTGTAGCTATGTTGTCTATTTCAAATAGTTTACTTTACCAGATTATTATCTGGTTATGAACTCCTTATAAAGTCTTTTTAAGTCTAAAATCTGCAAACAAAACAAAACAAATGGGGCATTTTAGAGATGAAAAACGTGGCAATGATGAATTTATCACAGTAATAAACTTGTGCTCCTTTCTCACTAGAGCATTATCATACCCTGTATCTCAGTGGCTGTGACTCTTGTATATAAGTTACGTCTGTAAAATACATACAAAGTAGATTGTTTTAGTCAATTACCACCAAAATTTGTTCTGAAATGTAACCAATGTAAGCAAAAAGGTACTTACTTTAGTTTATTTCACCAGTCAGATTCACAGGAAAACTACACTGTGCCATACAAAATGGCTTCTACTTCCAAAAAAACATCTGTGTTGCTAAGAGAGTGCTCCATGCGCCATGTATGTTAAGATAATATGGATGAAATATATTTACATTTATGAAGAATATTCTCTTTTTTTCATTGAGAACTATTTCTATGAAATGTTTAATACACTATAATATATAACTGCCATAATCACAATAATTAATCATAGCCTTAACCTCCCTTACACCTACAAGAATTTTGCGGCATTGTTATAGTGCCCGTTTTGCTGTATATTGCTTGTCTTCATTTGGAGACAGCATCTGACTGTAGAATCAGTCAGTTCATGCACGCGCGATCGCGGGAGCGTGACGTCATCGCGTTATGATGTCTTCTCACGATTTTACAGCAAAACGGGCACAAGAGGATCTTGGAGCACTCTCTTAGCAACACAGATGTTTTTTGGAAGTAGAAGCCATTTTGTATGTGCAGTGTAGTTTTCCTGATAACTCAAAGGATGCCTAGAAGGAGGAGCTGCTGGACTACGGAGGGCTCGGGGAGGGTGAGGGTGGTGGGATAGAGGCACATCCTCATCTGTTAACACTGTGCAACTCTTATGCCACTCTGGCAGGGTGGGACTGTCTCATGGAAGCACCTGAGGTAGTGACCAGGGAGGATGCTGGGGTCCTCCATAGTGGAGACCCCAAGGAGGGTGGCAGAGGACCCCAGAGGAGAAAAAAGCAACTCCTGGTGGAGGACTCCATCATGAGAGGCATAGATTTGGGGGCAGGAAGGGAGGGGGAGAGGGAGGGAGGGAGGTTAGGTGCCTACTTGACACCACAGTTTGGAGGAATGGAAAGTGGATCATGGGGATCGCTACAGCAACAGGATGGGAAGGGAAGGGAGCTAGATGTCATTGCCCACCTGGGGACAAATGACCTGGCTATGGATGGGGGAGAGAATAGTTCAGGAGGAGTTCAGGGAGTGGAGGAGGAGTATTAGGCAGGTAGCAAGCTTAGTAACTTATTCTGAGGTGCTGCCTGTCTATGGGAGGGGATAAGGTACTTCATACCAGGAGCTTCAACCAGTGGTTGAAGGAATGATGCAGAGATAAGGGGTTCAGCTACATTGAGGACTGGGGTCATACCTGGAGGGCTAAAGGCCTATTCAGGGGAGATGGCCTGCACCTGTCCAGGAGGTGGACCACAGTCCTCAGTGAATGGTTTAAATGTTACATTGGTAAACATTTAAAGTAGTTTAGGGTGGTGGTGGAAGGAAGCAGGGAGACATAAACTGTACCCCCCCACAAACTGGTGTAGTCAGCAGGAAGAACCCTAAGGGAGACAATCCCCAAGTGTACCTAATAGAAAAAAAAACAAGTTAGTAGTAATAAACAGAGATGGGAATGTGAACAGAGGCAGTAAGGAGAAAGGGAAAATGGGGGGTTGTCAAGCAGGGTGGCACTAAAAGTTGGAAGGCCACATGTGCCAGTGCTAAAAGTCTGGTAAATAAAATTCTGGACATACAGGCCATTGTGGCAGAGGCTGACATGGACATTGTTGCCATTACAGAAGCATAGTGCACTGAGAACCATCAAAAAACACAGGCTGGTGCGCTAATGGCAAAGTGAGGAGCAGCTGCAAAAGTAGCAAGTGTAACCAGATCTATGCAAAAATGCAACACTACACTGAAGGCTCAAAAATCAAACTGGTTTATTGGAGCTTCCACAACATGGATGAATCCCCTGGGATATAGCCATAACAGGCTATACTCTGTTCAGGAAGGACAGGGTGGGAAAAAAGTGGGAAGAATTGCTCTTTATGTGAGAGATAGCGTACAAGCAACAGAGATACAGGGAATACAGGGAAGTGCAGAGGTACTGTGGGTTACCTTAGAGATGGAGAAAGCAGGCACTGCTTGCACTGGTGTGATCTACAGACCTCCAGCATGGGGGGGGGGAGCTGGATATGATTCTGGGGGAAGCCATCCAAAAGATAGCAAATAAGGAGGAGGTGCTGCTGGTGGGAGTCTTCAATCTGCTGGATATAGATTGGAGCATTCCAGCTGCAGCTACAGCAAGGAGCAGGGACATCCTGGACTCCCTGCAGTGGGCGTTCCTCAGGTAACTAGTTAGGGAGCCCACTTGTGAGGGGACAATACTGGACCTTGTACTAATTAACAGGGACAGTGTTGCACATGTCACAGTTGATGGCCACCTTGGGACCAGTGATCACCATACCATGTGGTTCAGTGTAAGGACTGGGGAAGAATTAAGCCACACAAGGATAAGGGTGCTGGACTTCAGGGGGGATGATTTTAAAAAGATTGGTGAATTCCTCAGGGATACCCTGGCGGGGAGGGGGACCTGGGTGGAGTGGAGGAACATTGGGCAAAACTAAAAGGGGGCATAGAGAAGGCAGAAAACCTCTGCGTCAGGCTAGTAAGCAAAGCCAAGAGGAAAAAGAGACTGCTATGGTTCTCTAAGGAGGTGGCTGGGATGGTAAGGGCAAAAAAGTTAGCATTCAGGAGGTATAAGAAGACACAGAAAGAGGAGGATATGGAGCTGCATCTGGAGATGCAGAAGAAGGCAGGGGAATCAGTTAGGAGTGCAAAGGTGCAAACAGAAGAGAAAATAGCCCAGGAAGGAAACAAAGGGGACAAGACATTTTTTAGGTATGTAAGTGAAAAGAGAAAGACCAGGGGAGGGATTGTATGAGTAAAAAGGGAAGGGAGATTGTGTAGAGGGGGACCAAGAAAAAGCAGACATCTTGAACAAATACTTTTGTTCAGTGTTCATAGAAGAAAGGGGAGGAGAGGGGCCACAGAAAAGTGACTGGAGCATCCAAGGAAGTGAGGTGGACACTAGTCCATTTACAGAGGAGAAAGACCTGAAGGAACTTGCAAATCTGAAAGTGGATAAGGCAATGGGGCCAGATGGGGTCCATCCAAGGATACTGAGGGAACTCAATGAGGTGCTAGCTGCTCCTCTGACAGTCCTGTTCAACCTCTCACTGGAGACAGGAGAGGTTCTGAGGGACTGGAGGAGGGCAGATGTAGTCCCACTTCACAAAAGTGGTAGTAAGGAGGAGGCCGGCAACTACAGGCCAATCAGCCTGACTTCGGTGGTGGGGACATATTTGGAATCACTACTGAAGGAAAAGACAGTGGAATATCTAAAATCCAGTGACTTACATGACATAAGACAGCATGAATTCACTGGGGGCAGGGGTCTTGTCAAATGAATATTATAGATTTCTTTGACTGGGTGACCAGGAAATTGGATCAGGGAGGAGCAGTGAATGTGGCCTACCTGGATTTCATCAAGGCCTTTGATACCATCCCACATAGGAGATTAGTAAGCATGCTGGGTAGCCTAGGAGTGGGACCACAGGTCATAAACTGGGTAAGAAATTGGCTAAGGGATAGGAGACAGAGGATGGTGCTAAACAGAGTTCACTCCAAGGAAGGGAGGGTGACTAATGGGGTACCTCAGAGATCTATACTGGGGCCAGTCTTCTTTAATGTCTTTTTTAGTGACATTGCAGAGGGGCTAGAGGGAAAGGTCTACATGTTCATACATGACACTAAAGTCTGCAACAGGGTAGACACTCTGGGTGTGTGGAAAAAATGACAGGGGATTTGAAAAAGGTTACAGCAGTGGTCAAGGGTATGGCAACTGGGCTTCAATACAAAAAAGTGCAAAATCATTCACTTGGGGCACAGAAACCCAGGAGGAGTACAAAATGGTAGAAGATGTAGTGACAACCACCAAACAGGAAAGAGACCTGGGAGTTATCATTTCTGATGACCTAAAGGTGGCTGGGCAGTGTGACAAAGAAGTCTGAGAGCTAGTGGGATGCTGGGGTTCACAGAGAAGGGCATCACAGCAGAAAGAGAGAGGTGGTGTTACCCCTGTATAGATCACTGGTGAGACCTCACCTGGAGTACTGTGTCCAGTTCTGGAGACCTCATCTCTGGAAGGACATTAAAAGAGTGGAGGCAGTCCAGAGGAGGGCAACCAAAATGGCATGGGTCTGCCTCAAAAGACCTACAGTATGAGGAAATACTGAGGTCCCTTAATATGTATACACTGGAGGAATAGAGGGAGAGGGGGGATATGATAGAAACTTTCAAATATCTCACAGGTATAAATAAGGTTCAAGAGGGAAGCATCTTTCAGAAAAAAGATGCTCAAGGACAAGGGGTCATGCTATGAAGCTGGAGGGGAATAGACTCAAGGGAGATGTGAGAAAGTACTTCTTCATGAAGAGGGTGGTGGATGCCTGGAACAGGCTTCCAGAGGAGGTGGGGGGGAACTGTAACAGGGTTCAAGAAAGCATGGGATAGGCATAAGGGAACCTTAGTGATAAGACAAGGGGGGATAAACTGGAGATTAAGTAGGGTCTGCAGTGATACAGTAGATAGTGAAAAATGGACAGATTAGGTAGGCCAAGCAGTCCTTATCTGCCATTAAATTCTATGTTTCTATGATTCTAAGCCCATGTTTGAAAAAGTATGAATTGCAATGGATCAAAAAACAAACAAGCCAATCATTCTTTAAGGAAACATCTTGTACAAAAATTGTCTGACAGTGGTGTGGCACCCATGAAAATCATGCAAGTCTCTCACCATAAACAGCTACAAAGCTTAAATGATTACTCCAAAATGAATGAAGAAAAGCAGCAACAAATATCTAAACTGCTAAGTAACCAATCACATACCTCAGCAACACAACAAGCAGTCAAACCTGACGCCTTTATCACCATACTAGAAAACTGGAGTGGCCTGCTAGGAGCATGCTTTCATAAATTGAACGTTACTGCCAAAACCATCACTTTTATTATATTTATTTTTCTTCCCTTAGGAATGACTTGCAGTGGCAATAGCACGTGAAGACCTCTTATATTGCCTAGAGATCTTCATGTGCTACACAGCCACACTTCATCCAGGATGTTCTGGAATTTATTTTAAATTTTCATACCTGAACTTGGCACATAGCCGGTTTTAGACACCACCAAACCTTGTGGTCACTGGGAGCCCCCAGCCTATTGGGGCCCTAACCAGAGCAGTTTACTGTATTCATTTTTAAATGTTTTCTAATCTGATTATCTTCTTAAAACAGCAATAAGGGCTGTGCAGCTCCTTCTGATGTGGCCGTTTGATGTTGTGAAATGTGTTACCGAGCTATGACTCAGTCAATAAGAGGCAGATGGATAGCAATCGATGGAATGGAAAAAACAGTCCTGGGGACTAACACTGCTGTCACCCCTAGAAAAATCTGAATATACCACTGGTTGTATTAAAAAAAGGTGCCTGTATGGGCTACAGTCAAACATATGGGGTGAAGGTGAGCCAAGTAAGAGGGCCCCATGACATCACTAATCCTTCGGGGGGCCCCCAAACCCTAAAACCAGCCATTCTTGGTGTCATATACAGAGATAATATCTGCTTAAATAATTAAGTGGTAGTTTTGGCAGTGTTTATGAACAGTTCTGTAAAATAAATCAAAATATGCTCAGATTGAAATATGGCTTTGCATTAATGTATACAATCATGAGAGGCATGATTTTTTCTGTCACACCTGCAGTTAGAGTTTGCCCTGTTAGCAAGTCATGGCAAACCAGACATATTACATCTCCACTGCAGCATGAGTAAGTAAACCTGATAATCATGCACTTATCTTTGTAGCCAAAGAAATGGGAAATAAGTAGAAAAAAAACAGAAAAGAAATACAAGATAAAAACTGAATGGGTTATGCAAAATGTGTCTTGGCCATTCAGAAGCATCATCTCAAGATGCCTTTGCATTCCAGAACTGCCCAACTTCACTTCATAATTCTTGAATGCAAAGATGTCTTGAGATGACACTCTTGATTAGTCAAGAGACATCTTGGACAACCCATTAACCTATTACATAGTGCAAGGTAAGCACCAATTTACCAATATACCTGTCACACTTACTTAGTATATATGAAAATAAACCCAAAATAACTGTTAAAATAACACAAGTCCACTGTTAAATAAATGTTAAATACATTGTTTCCCACTTAGCATAAATACAACCCCCCAAATCCAAAGGTAAATAGTTGCTTAGCATAGAAAACCATGTGCCCCAAACTGCATCATACTGAATTAGTATAAATCAAAACCTACTGAACATTTTTTTCTCTTGTTCTTTTTAGTGTTGTATTATTACAGATAACCACTAATCAGAGTATGAAGAAGAATAGATCTCAAGTTACTGATCCTGAAACAAAACTCACAGCCCTCACTCAAATTCTATTAAGCCCAACATTTTTCTGTGCAAAAAGAAACTGTGCCAGTAACTCTGGCGCTTCAATGCACTTTGCCTCTTCCAGCCCACAGCTTCTGGATTATATAGTGGTTTTGTATTAAAAACAACAATGGCAAACCCCTGATCATGATATAAAGTTAAAAGTTGAGCAGAGCACCTTGAAGTTCCAGGATTAGTGGTACAGTTTGTGTGAAGCAAATAAACTAATCAAAATGAAAGAAAAAGCCACTATGGTTCTCAAAAGAGGTAGCGGGGAAGGTTAGGGAGAAAAAGATAGCATTTAGGAGGTATAAGGAAACACAGAAGGAGCATGACAGAGAACTGTACCAGTTAAGGCAGAAGGAAGCAGGGAAGGAAGTCAGAATAGCAAAGGCCCAAACTGAGGAAAAGATAGCCAACTCAGTTAAGAAGGGGGATAAAACCTTTTATAGGTACATCAGGGAGCGTAGAAAGACAAAGGGAGGGATAGTGAGGCTGAATAGAAAGGATGCTGGGTGGGCAGAGAGGGACAGTGAAAAAGCAGGGATACTGAATGAATACTTCTGCTCAATATTCACAAAAGAGGAGGAGGGGAAGGTGCCTAATCCAGTTAACAGAAGCACTCTGGATTGGGGGGTTGATCCCAGTCCTTTCACAGAAGAAAGGGTTCTGAAAGAACTCCTAAAACTGAAGGTGGACAAAGCAATGGGGCCTGACAGAATTCACCCCAGAATTCTGAAAGAATTAAGGGGAGAACTAGTGAAACCACTGACTACCCTTTTTAACAAATCATGGGAGGATGGTGTGGTACCTGAGGACTGGAGGAAGGTGGATGTGATTCCTCTTCACAAAAGTGGGACCAAGACAGAGGCAGGAAACTACAGACCTGTCAGTTTGACCTCTGTGGTAGGAAAGTGATGGAATCACTTCTGAAAGAAAGAATTGTTGAGTACCTAGAAGCCAGTGGGGCTGGGACCAAAGGCAGCATGGGTTCACAGCAGGAAGATCATGTCAGACTAATCTAATTGATTTCTTTGACTGGGTGACCAAAGTAGTAGACCAGGGAGGGGCTGTGGACATGGCCTACCTAGACTTTAGCAAGGCACTTGACACAGTCCCACACAAAAGATTAATAATCAAATTAACCAGCCTGGGAGTGGTTCCCAGGGTGGTAGCCTGGGTAACACATTGGTTGGACAACAGGACATAGAAGGTAATTGTAAAGGGAGTACACTCTGAATAAAGAGGTGTTTCTAGTGGGATACTTCAGGGTTCAGTACTGGGTCCAGTTCTTTTTAATGTCTTTATAAGTGACATTGCAGAGGGACTGGAAGCAAAAGTATGCCTCTTTGCAGATGATACAAAGATCTGCAACAGGGTTGATACACAAGGAGGAGTGGAAAGGATGAGAAAAGACTTGGCAAGGTTGGAGGAATGGTCAGAAGTATGGCAGCTTGGATTCAAAGCAAAGAAGTACAAAATAATGCACCTGGGAAACAACAACCCAGGGGAAGATTACACAATGGGGGTATTAACAACAACAAAAATGGAAAGGGACCTGGGGGTAATCACATCAGATGACCTTAAGGTTAGCAAACAATGTGAGAAGGCAGTAGGGAGGGGCTGGGGGATACTGGGATGTATAAGGAGAGGCATCACCAGCAGAAAACAAGAAGTTGTTATCCCTCTGTACAGACAGTCAGTGAGAACCCATCTGGAGTACTGCATCCATTTCTGGAGACCCCATCTCTGCAAGGACATAGACAGGGTGGAGGCAGTCCAGAGGAGAAGAACTAAAATGGTGCAGGGTCTGCAAGAGAAGCCATGTGAGGAGAGACTAAAGGAGCTTAATATGCATACCCTTGAGGAAAGGAGGGAGAGGGGGGACATGATAGAAACTTTTAAGTACCTCAGTGAAATCAACAAAGTTCAAGAGGGTAGAAGAATGAAGAATGGTCCGGGGTTTGGCAGTTGAAATTCAATGCAAAGAAGTGCAATATAATGTATATGGGGCACAAAAACCCTGGCACAATATATCAGTTGGGGGTGAGGATATAGCATGCACCAAGCAGGAAAGGGATCTTATGGTTATTATCTCTGATAACCTCAAGGTAGTGAAACAGTGTGACAAGACAGCAGGTAAAGCAAATAGGATGCTGGGATGCATAGGCAGGGGCATCACCAGCAGGAAAATGGAGGTCATAATTCCACTATACAAGACACTAGTGAGGCCCCACCTGGAGTATAGTGTACAGTTATGGAGACCTTACTTATGTAAGGACGTAGACAGGGTAGAGAAGGTTCAGAGGAGGGCAACAAAGATGGTACCTGGATTGCATCATAAGTCCTAGGAGGACAGGTTGAAGGAATTGAATATGTACTCCCTAGAGGAGAGGAGGGAGAGAGGGGATATGATAGAGACATACAGTATCTTACAGGGAGAAACAGGGTAGAATACACTATTTGTAAGTGAAAAAGATGTTCCAGGACTAGAGGGCATGGGATGAAGTTGGAGGGAGGACGATTCAGAGAAAACGTGAGGAAGAATTTCTTCACAGAATGGGTGGTGGACAAGTGGAACACCCTGCCAGAGAAAGTGGTGGGGGCTAAACAATCACGGGATCTAAGAATGCATGGGATAGACATAAAGGAATTCTGGAGTTCAGGGTTCAGGGGCAACAGACTCCTAGGAAAACATAAAGTGAACTTACAAGCTCAAATGGGCAGATTGGGTGGGCCGTAGGCACTTATCTGCTGACACTGTCTATGTATCTATGTAGCATCTTTCAGAAAAAGAGATGTGCAAGAACAAGGGGACACAATTTGAAGATAGAGAGGGGACGGCTCAGGGGCAATGTGAGGAAGTATTTTTTCACAGAGAGGCTGATGGACGCATGGATCAGCATTCCTGAGGAGGTTGTGGGGTCTAAAACTGTGGGAGAATTCAGGAATGCATGGGACAGACATAAGGCAATTCTTGTGGGGGGTAGGAAGAAATAGGCTGTTGGTTAAATAGGATCTGAAGCTTATCCTGTAGGTAGGGAAATGGGCAGACTAGGTGGGCCAAGCGGTCCTTATCTGCTGTCAAAGACAAAGTCTATGTTTTTCTGCAATAAACATTGGCCTAATGCAATCTGAGTGAACGCTGTGAGTTTTGTTTCAAGGCTGTAGTTTCTCGCCAAACACACCAGCAATGCTCTGATAGCCTGTGAGCACACTTCCTGGTTGGTTGGTATGTAAAGTCGAAGTGACTATATGCTTAGAGTGGCTCTTGGCATCCAGCACCACTTGTTTCATGTCCATAACTGTGCCTTTCATTTAAGTTTAGTGCCCCAAGTAAAGTGTTCCTCTGAGAGTTGATTTCCTCAGAGTGCTGTATTTTTTTTGCACCCTGGGATCAAATGTGTGTGTGCCGAAGGAGCCAGGAATGAGCAGTGCCAGCTGTTCAGTGTTGGTGCAGCCTAAAGCAAGGGATGCTGATTTTAATGATTCTGGAGATGAAGGAGAGGGGTACTACTACTCAGTGACTGACAGTGTGGAGGAGGCGGCAGCCAGGTGAAAGGAGAAAACAGTCATCAGAATGGCAAGTACTGTACCTGAAACTGAGAATATTGATTTGAAAATGCTGTTTGTGGCTCTCAAAAAGGTGCTAATTTGCAAGCTTAGCACATGGCACAATGCTATTAGTTTGGAGGAATATTAGAGTATTGAAAGTGCTACGAGGTCTCTGGTCTCAGGTTTGGAGGCCTTTCACCATAAGGAGAGGTGGGAGGAGACTTTGAGTGATTGTGTCATTAACGGTTAACATATGGATAAAAGAAGACAAGTTTAACTACACAAGGGTACAAGAAGAAATCAAACAGATCCAGGGGATCTGGTAAAGTAAAAAGACACTGCAAAGTTTAAAAGAAGAGAAAAAGAGTTAAATAAAGCTGTGGGAAAATGCTATGCCTGGTATTACCAGTTGCAACATTTTCCCACAGCTTCAAGAAAGGGAAAATGCCGCCCATGTCCAAAAAATGCTAAAAATAGGATTTTTACAGATTTTCCCTGCACCAGGGAGTTGTACACAGGGACTTAGGGCCAGATTCTCAAACCCAGTGGAAATCCCACAGGTGCAGGAAAAACTTTGTGCAAATGGGCTGCCACTTGCAGAACCACAGTTTCTTCCACAGCTACGGTATTCTTAAAAGTGGAGCTGGTTTATGACTGACACCACGATTTACAGCAGCTTGAGGGTAGTTTTCCACCACAACTGTGGAAAAATGTTACGACTGGTGGGACGAGGTGTAACATCTTGCACAGCTGCAGTGGAAGAGAATACAACTAGTGTTGTGCTGTAGGACTTAGTCCCATGTTGTTTTGAGAATCTGGCCCTTGGTCTCTGGGTCAGTCAGGCATTTTTGAAAAACTGTTTTAATGCACCAGTTAGGGTTCAACTTAATGCCACAAAATTAGGGAAATGTGGCATTATGGTTTCCAACCCTAACTCCCCACCCACCAAGCAGCAAAGGGACAAGACCTCACAACCAAGGATAGATGGCTATCATCAAGTAGGACACACAACAAACAACTATTTCCAAATGACACAAATGCAGAGGAACTTATGGGCTACCTTCATTGACTTGTATCTGTGGCTGAATAAGCACAGGCCTTGGGGCCTGTACTTATGCAGCCATACCTGTGTGTGTCTGTCATACAGTGTGCATTAGTACATGTGGCTGCATAGGTGGAGGTTCAATGGAGGCCTGTGTTTCTGCAGACAGAAGGCCCCATGGGGCCTGTGCCTCTGCAGACAGAGGTACTCATGCATGCTGTATAAGGTACCTCTCTAGATAGGATGATCCACTAGTGCATGGTTTTCTATATGCAGCTACATACAGTGCCTGCTACAGAGAAGTTGTTTGGTACCTTGGTATAATGCAGTGGTAGTAGCAGCGGCATGCGTCAGGAGGTAGTGAGTCGGCCAGCAGCACTTTGAGGTATGTGGCATTAATCTGATTTAACTGATATTTTTGCTCTCACTTGTCAAAATGCACCAGGTGACACTGTTTTTCTGAGCAACTGACTGCTAAATTTAACATTGCCTGTAGGTGTCTCCAGCATCCCTTAATTACAGTATCTTTGCCTCTCCCTCCATACCTTTACTGCCACTGAAAAATTCCCTTATTAGCTTGTAATCCATGAAACATCAAAGTTGTAGCTTATCTTTGCTTGACTTCATGATTGGTGTATGCCTATTTTAGAAATGTAACACAATGTGTGTCCACAGAAACTTAGTTGCATTTGAATATCGACTGGTATTTCCAGTAGTTTCCAGGTGTTTGTTCTCCACAAATATAAATTATGTTTTTAGCTTGAACAAATTTAATTACATATATCTCTAATACACCCCATTAAGCACAATTCATTCACCAATTTCTGACAAACTTTTATTTTTTTATGTTTATTTTTAAATCGCATAACAGGTATGTTACAGGCACACATAAATACTTGCAGTGTGCTACATAAATGTACAGTTGTCATCTCTATCGTGAGTGCTCACCTTAATGAAAAAATCTGGAAATATTTGTTTTAGTTGGTAGATCACAGTTCACCTAGTTCATGCTCAGTACTCTAAAAAGTCTAAGCATGTAAGTAAATTTGAAATGCATGTGATATTCCTGAAGTGTTCTAACAATATTACCAATTGGCATGGTATTGCATTACACTATGGCTGTAAATTAATATAGCATAGGGACTTGACCAACTCCATTGCATGGGGCTCTGGGACATGTCCCTCAAAGTGTTGCTAATTTAAAATATTCCGGTCAAGTAACTGTGTTGGAGAAGCATTTGCACTGCACATGCATTTCACAGTTTCACAGTTTGGGTTGCACCTGTAAAAGGAACTTGTTTCCAGTGTGCTTACCCGTTAAGCGAATAAACAAACAACCAACAAACAAACAGTTACAAAGACACTTAGACTGTACTGATAGCATGAACCATGCAAACTGTAATTAAGAAAATTAAAACAACTAATTCCAGGTGTTGAAGTGACTGATTCAGATATCTAGCTTCTTTGTGCTTGCAGTAAAAAACATTTTGGCAGGTTCTAGTTGTAATCTCGACAGTGGTAAGTTTAAAACTGCCACGTCTGCAGATTGTTCTGTCCAGAGCTCCTCTTTTGAGTTTCTCACAGTGGTCTTTTTACTTGCTACTATAACTATTCCCTATCAGACTTGCTCTGAGTGGTCTGATCAAAAAAATCACATTTGTACAGGATGACTGAAGTCTGAACTGGATTGTACTGAATACTCATAGTAGCAAGTAAAAAAAGAGCTTTACAGAATTATACGGGAACAGCATGGAGGCCTCATACCATGCTTCATCACATCATGCTTCACCACACTGCTCTCTCTTGTCTAACAGCTGAGTGAATCTGACAATTCAGCCGTGAAGATGCAACCTGCATGCATACCCCAGTGAGAAAATCAAGCGAGGGTCTCTGTACAGAACAGCCCGTGGCAGTTGTCAGCTTAGCACAGCCATGATTGCAATTAGATCCTAAAAACATGTTTTCACTATAAGAGCACAGAAGCGACAGTAGATATCTGAATCAGTTATTTCAATGCCTGGAATTAGGTTTTTAAACTTTTAAATTATTAATTTTAAAATTTCAGTCTGTACAGTTGATGTTATCAGCACAGTCTAATTGTTTAAGTAAATGTCAAGCATGTGCTGTGTAAATGCTTCACCAATGCAGAGCTACTGTACCAATATTTAGATGTATCTGTTAGTGTAATTAATACCTTGCAAATTGGTAATACTGTTTGAACACCTCACGGACATCACATGCATTTCACATTTACTTAGATGCTTTAGACTTTCACAGGACTGATATCACACACTGTGAATACCATGATTTACAATTTAAAACTAGTATTTCAAGATTTCTTTAATATATGATAGAGAAGACAACACATTAATGCAGCACAGTGTAAGTCAGAATAAATGCAGGAGTGCTCGTGTTATAGGTCTCTAAGGAGACTAAATGCGCATTTTTTGTCTGTCCACAGTACCCCCCCAATAATTTTTTAGCAGGGGTACCGTATATCTAAATTAATTAATGCACATCACTTAGAACATAGAAGTGGGTTTAAATACTGACACTGAGAAAAAGGAGTTGTCCCTTCAATTTCCTTTTTTAGGGCTACCAATCATAATATTCAAAATTTTAGATCTGCCATTTAAATCTATAAAATATAATAATTTTCACATCCCTTAAGTAGCCCAAGTACTCAATCCACTTCAGTTAGAGACATACGCTGCTTCTATGTTTCAGCATTATGCTCCTCTAGCACCTTTTTTTCTGTGGTTCCTCAACTTCAGCTTTTAATGTGCTAGCTTGTAGTTGCTTCCTGGTTGGATTGGTTGTACTCCTGTTTTTTTTTTCTTAAATGGGGTAGGGGAAATTACAGGCTCCCTGTATTTAATAAAACTGTTTTCATATTCCTCCAATACCTTTGGTCTTTTTTTCCCACTTGGAACCTCACCTACCACAGCACTTCATTTTTTAAAACTCCTTACCTCTGCCAGTATTTAAACTCCACTTTATGTGTGGTTCAAAAACATACACTGTAAGTACCTGCAATTGGATCCTAAAACATGTTTTTAACTCTAAGAGCACAGAAGCTACAGTAGATATCTGAATCAGTCATTTCAACACCTGGAATTAGTTGTTTTAACTTTTAAATCATTAATTTTAAAATTTCAGTCTGCACAGTTTGTGGTAGCACAGTCTAAGTGTCTAAGTAAATGTCAAAAGCATGTGCTGTGTAAATGCTTCACCAATGCAGAGCTACTGTATCAATATTTAAGTACATCTGTTATTAATGTAAATGCATATCTTTAATCTGTCCTCCTCATTCCCTACCCCCAATAAGTTAGAAGATATACTGCATATCTAAATTAATTAATGCACATCACTTAGAACATAGAAGTGGGTTTAAATACTGAGAGAGAGAAAAGGAGTTTTCAAACCAGAGTGCTATGTAGGCAGGTGTCCAAGTGGAAAAAAATATCACAATTATTGGAAAGAATTTAAAAACAGTTTTCTTAAATACAGGGGCCCAGCTATTCAAACTGAGCCCAAAAAGTGCACAACAGCAGGAGCAAGCGCAAGTCCACTGCGCCCATGCGTAAGAAGCGCGATATTCAAAAACTGTGCAGGCCAAGATGCGCCTACGGCCAACGACTGAATATCACACCACCTGCGCCATAGCGCAACTAGGGAGGTGAAGCTGAGCATATCTGATGCGCCATAGCGCAACAAGGGATGTTCAGCTGAGCAGTCCAGATGTGCCATAGTGCAACCAGGGATGCCCCCAGCAGCAGGGCAGCAATGCAACAGCACAATCAGGGATGCAGGGGCCCACCACCCATGCCACAGATGGGCAGAGGAACACACAGCAGAACAGACATCGTCCCCCACACCCCATGCACTGCACAACCAGTGGAGAGCTGGAATAACCACTGGCCCATGGATACCAGCAACCAACCCACAGCCGGGCCCTGGTGCCCCAGCACACCCCCTGGCAAGCTGTGACCAGCACACAAGGAGGGCTGACCACCCCGCACCACACCATCCCACCAATGCAGAGCACACCCTGCACCATGATCCCCATACACCCTGCCCAGGAGTAGCGCCCAACAGTGCAGGACACTCCATGCATGCCACCACCCCCACTGTGACAATGCAACCCTGTTCACCATGGAGCCATGCAAGGCAGCCCCACCATGGGCACCCTGCAGTGGGCAGCAGCAGACAGCGATGCAACAGATGCATACACAGTGCCGCCCTGCATGTCCCCCCCGAGGTACAGCTGAGAGACCGACCATGCATACCTCACATGCGGCAGGGCATGCCCCAGACCACACCTCCAGTGGTACAGCACCCTGCACACCCTCCCAAGGACACATCCCATCCCAGCACTGGCCACAACAGACAGCACAGACACGCACAGTGTAGCATGGAGGCATGCACCACACAGGATGCAACACAGTGCATGGACAAACACCCACCCATACCCAAGGGCACACCAACACAGGGACACAGTAGCGGCTCAACCAAGCCACTGGCATGTGGCCATGGCTGATGTGTACACACAGCCAGCACCCGTACATTGCACAGGTGTGCCAGCCACCCTGCGCAGGCACCACGAAGCTGTATGCCACCAGCATGCTGCTGCAGCACAAGTGACAGACACTGGAGCACATCTCCTGCAACAGACACAAGCAACAGCATGGATGGGGGACAACAACAGCGGAGGCCATAGTGCCACCAGAGGCAGACGTGCACCATACTGGTGATGGCAGACAACCCGGCATTGTGCCAGGTATAGTTGTTATCCAGCATGGACAGCCACCACTGACATGCCAGCAGACCATGCATATCACAGACATACAAGGGTGTCAGCTACACAGGCCATGGATGGTCTGACAGGGGTGCCATGCACACAGTGCAGGCCCTGTGGACCACTGTACACAGGCATCCAGTGAACAGAGTACAACACACAAAGCACAGACAGTGACTGATCCCCCCTGCCCACACCATAGGCGGTTCAGCTCTGCACACACACACACACACACACACACACACACACACACACACACCCATGTGTGCACCACCCCTGACACCATGCACACCACTGCAGCTGAGCACCTGTAGCCCGCTGCAAATCAGAGACCACCACAGTTGTTATAACAAAATACATATATTGAAAAAATCTCAAGAAAAACTATTTACAATTATATACAGGGGGGGAAGGGCCACATAACAGGTGGGGGTGGGTAAGGGGCAGGGGTGAACATATGGGAGAGGGAAGAAGGGGTGTGAGGGTGGGTCAGAGGGGGGAAGGTGGTGGTCAGGGCATGGGGACATCAATGGCCACCCCGGTCCTCCTCTTCCTTGCACCAATGTGAGCTCCTCCTCCTCCTCCTGACCCCGTGGCGGTGGATGTGCTGCAGGATCTCCAATGTCTCCCCTCACCACCTGCAGCAGCTCTCGAATATCCTGCTGGATCTGCAGGAGTCGCTGGCCACCTAGGACGAGGGAGCAGAGTCAATAGGTGTGACTGTCCATCCCCCTGCAGTCCACCCATTGTGCATAGCATACAGCCATGTGACACACCCCTGTGATGGTGTGTGACCAACAACAGTGACCGTGTCCACAAGACCTGCCCACCCAGGCAGCCACAGCCATGTGGACCACTGCACACACCCACCGCCCATGTCCTGCACAGCATCACCATGGCTGTACAGTGACTTGGCTATGCAGTGTGAAGGAAGTGCCACAGCCATGGGCCCGGTGCACGCATGGACCACCATTGACGCACTCCCAGACATGCAGTGCCACTGGACAGTGCTGACTGTAACAAGTTGCGTGCATGGCAGTGGTGTCAATGGATGGTGGCCATGCCCCACTGCCCACCCAGTTATACAGCATGCAATAGTAATCATGGATGTAAGGTACTCACCATCACCAGGCTGGTCCACGCGCCGTGGACCACCATCACCCATCCTGTCCCTCTGCTCCACCATGTGGTGCCTCCTCTCCCTGTTGCACTGCCATTTTTCTGGCCCTAAGGTGCAAACATGGAGAGAGGAACATCAGTACAATCCAGTTGCAAAGTCCCCCCACCCCCATGTGTGTGCAATCCCACACAGCCATACCCATCCACCCCACACCCCGATACCACCACCACGGCCAACACCGGACAGCCCCCCCATGTGCCTGACACATGCAACCTTGATACCCGTATGGACGATAAAAGTGTACGGATGTTGCACCTACCTGGCCATGGCACCATGCCCCTCCTGGCACATGCCCGCAGGCGGGCAAGCAGGCGGGCAAGCAGGTCTGGATCCCTGCACCTCAGGTCCCCATAATGGTGGTGGCACTGCTCCGCCATCCGCCCCATACCAGCGGCCTCCTCCAGGGCATCGGCCACCTCCTGCCAGACCACACTCCTGGCCCTGTCCAGGGGTGCCTCCCCAGACAAAGCCCCAGCATGGGGCTCAACTATTGCCACCAGGTTGGCGAGCTCTATCTGGCTGCAAACCACAGCATGCCTTCACACCATCTCTGTTGCCTGGTTCAAGCAAAATGGCACTCTGCAGCATGGTCCTGCCATGTGCAGATGCTAAGCGGTACAGCGCTGCCATTCCCTGTCATGCTGTCACTGAACAGAGCGATAGTGGTGCACCCATGCCTGACACATGGCACCTAGGGAGCAAAGGTCGGGCACAGGGTCAAGGGTCTCTGGCACACAGACAGCCACAGCACGATTGGAACCCAATGCATGTAACATGATTGGGTGCCTGTGTGCCACCTCCTGTAGAGGCCTACAGTGCTGTTGCCCCAGTGCGCCTACGACACCCCAGTGCCACAGCGCCATATAGGTGAACAGCGCTGTAGCGCCACTGGCACAATGGTGGCCGTGCCCCTGCATTGCTTCCCGTGCATAGCACGTCAGCAGCGTGGCAGGTGCCTGCGTCATCAACCCGAGCATGCGCAGTTAGGTGTGTACTGCGCATGTCACAGAACTGCACCTTTGGCTCAGCATGTTCAACACAATTGCGCAAAGTGCAACAGCGTGATATTCAGCCAGCATATGCAAATAATCTAATCAGCCATTCAATGGCGCAGTCACTGCATTTGCATCCACTTAAAGATGGCGCCTCACCTCATTTGCATGGATTGCGCTATAAAAATGCGACATTGGGCTGCACTGGCCATAGTCGGTTACTGCAGTCTATTGTGGTGAGTTGCATGCTGTTTGGGAGTGTGGACTGTGGTGTTTGGGACATGCATGGGACTGCACAGTCACAGGTAACACCTGTCATTCTCACAGGATGAATCATGACTGAGCGTGTAGTGGAGGAAGAGGAACAGAGTCGTGGGAGGAAGAGGAGGCCAAATTTTACAAAGGCCGAGACAGATGCCCTGTTTGAGGCCTACCTCGATCAGGAGCTGCTTCTCAGCGGATGACAGGGAACACCACAGGCCAGTGCTGCTGCATGGGAGGAGGTGGCGCGTGCTGTAAACCTGCATGGCGGCCACCAGCGCTCTGTGCAGGAGTGCAAAAAGAAGATGGACACGGACAGGCGGAGGATTAAAGAGAAGGTGGCTGCCATCAGGGCAGCATGGTCTGCGACCGGTGGGGGACAGCTGGAGGTGCCACGCCTGACCCCACAGGAAGAGCGGGTTGCTGGCAGTATGCATCATTGCGCCATTGAGGGTGTTCCGGGTGGTGGATTCCAGACGGGTGGTAGCCCATCACTGCATAGTAGGTCATGGTCTGTCTATTGGGGGGGGACAGGGTAGGTCACATGCAGCAATGCTACTGTTTTTTCCTTACAGCTCCTGAGCGTCTGCATGGGTCAGCGATGGTGGGCTTCTCCACTGAGGCCAGTGACATGGAGATGGAGGAGGGCCTGTCCACCTCCACAGGAATACAGGGGTCAGGGTGACAGTGGGCCTGCCTGGACGTCTGGACTGATGTTGGTGGAGCAGGTGCGGAGGAGGCCCTGCCCATGTCCCAGCGTGCCAGTGTCCATGGATGCCAGCATGCTGAGACTCGGGCTGGTGCCGGATCCGTCACCGATGATGATAGTGCTAATGTCATGGGCAGTGACACTTGTGTGCCACAGGATGGCCACACAGCAGGTGACATCGCAGCCATGGCTGTGGGTGGTGCTGCCGTGGAGGCCTGCATGTCATAACAGTCCCAGCCTGTGCCTGTCTGCACCAGTGGGGCAGCACTGGTGTGTGTCCAGGACAGTGGGACTGTTGCAGCCACTGCGGCGGCACCATTGAGCCCTGGAGAGCGGCAGCCAGAGGGGCAGCATCAGCAGTCGGCCAATGGCCATGGGGGTACAGTGTCAGGGAGCGTTGTTAGTGCACCACCTTTGGACATGCCCAGGCCTAGCCTTGGTGTGCAGCGCCCACCCTCAAGGGGTGATGAGCATCAGGGCCGCGAACACCCTTAGGGACAGCATGCCGATCAGGCAGATGACCTCTTAGATGATCACACCCGCATACTGCAAGCATCAGTCAATCAGCAGATGCGGCTTGTGACAGCGGTGGATGCACTGAGTGCAGCTTTGCACCAGGCACAGGAGCGGCGCAGCAGACACCACTCTCCTCCTGGCAGGGATGGACTGGTTGCGGGAGGATGTGACCGCTGCCATTGACAGGCAGACACAGGCATTCACAGCTGTCATGGCCACAATGGGCACACAGTTATTTGCCCATGCGTCGCAGACACCACGCAGTGCGAGGTCCACCTCCCGTTCCCAGCGTCATGCGACACCATCCTTGTCGACACCGGGTTCAGCTGTGGGCATCCCAGGCACATCTGGTGCAGGCATGTTCGGTGTGCTGCAGACCCCTGCGTGCGTACGGTTGTGTTCATGCAGTGGATCCCCTGGGGGACTGTCAGTGCCACCCCATGAGGCCAGTGGTCAGCCTGTCACTGCTGGCGGGTCTCGGTGGGGCTGACCATGCATCCGTGGCAGCCGTGGCACTGTGGCACTTGACTGACCTGTCTCCCAGCACGGCTACTGTCTGATGCTGCCCTGTGTGCATTGTGTCGTTCAGCGAGCAATGCACGGGTGGGGTACCCAGCCCTGCACGCACACATACATTCCATCTGAACACCCTCCCAGCTGCTGTCCACTGTTGCATGTGCATGATGATGCCTGTGTTGTGCTGTACGCCAGTGTGCAATGGTGCCCAGCGTCTGACACACGCACAATGACAGGCAGTGGGCATGGTGGTCTGTGGACATGTGTGTGGCTAGGGGTGGCGGTCTGGGTCAACGTGCCTCCTACTCTTTGTGCATGTCTTGTGAGGTGTGTGTGTGTGTGTGTGTGTGTGTGTGTGTGTGTGTGTGTGTATGTGTGTGTATGACCACGTGTCATGTTAGACCTCGCCCATCCCTGGCGTTGTGTGCGGTTCCATGCTCGGCCACTTCCCTTGACGGCATGCGCCCCTGGTGTGTGTCCATGCATGTCTGTGGGTTGTGCCTTTGCCACTGGTGGTTGTACATGGCCCCATGACTTACCTGGGTTGGCTGAAGTGCTCCTCTGTGATGGTGTCCCAGTGCAGCTGTGCCAGCCGGAGCAGTCGGGGGTCCCGTCGCCCAAGGGGGGACTGCCCATCACCATCGTCACGGCATCCTCTATCGCTCATAGCTTTCCCCTCTTCACCTGTGCGGCTATCCCACGTGGTTGGCCATGTTTTGCAGGATGCAACAGGCCAGGAATAGCCCGCAGACCTTTGAGGGGCTGTACTGTAGGGCACCGCCAGAGGTGTCCAGGCAACGGAAACGTGACTTCAGCATCCCGAACACCCGCTCGATGACATTGCGTGTTGTGGCATTTGCCTCATTGTAGCATTGCTGCGATGGGGTCGCGGGCCGCCGGTATGGTGTGAGCAGCCAGGGACAGAGTGGGTATCCACTGTCACCTGTGTGTAGATGGTGGAGGTTATTTTGGTGATCAGCATCGCCCTGCCTTGGGCCATGTAGGCTACTACCCATGTCACCTCTGACCATGCCCCTCCCAAGCTCTATGTTTGTCCGTGTGGTTTGCATACTCACCCACTAAGTGGCCAGTGGGGATGTCCCCACTCTTGAATCTGTGGCACAGTGCTGACTGGTGCCAGATGAAGGCATCATGTGCTCCCCCAGGGTGCGTGGCATAGACATTGATTATGTGCCCCCTGGCATCGCACACCATCTGGCAGTTGATGCTAGCATAGCCCTTCTGATTGGTATATGCAGCCCCCTCAGGGCCAGGTGGTGTGTGGATGGCCAGATGGGTGTAGTCTATTGCCCCTAGCATGCCAGGCATACGTGCTACCCTGTGGAACTCCTGTATGTTTGCTGTGCGCTCCACCGGTGTGCTGGGGAAATGGATGTACTCCGCAGTATGTGGCATCAGTGCGCTGAGGAATTGGGTGAGGTGGCGTGACACGGCCGACTGGGTTATGCCTATGGTGTCCCCTGCTGGTCTCTGGAAGGTACCCGTGGTGAGCAAGCACATGCAAGCTGTCACTTTAGTCTCCACTGACAGAGCATGATTCTGTCGTGTGGGTGCCTGCATCACATCACTGCACAGCTCACAGAGCCACCTCAGAATTGTCCGATTCAGGCGGTACCGGCCCACGATATCAGTATCGCTGTACAGCTCGAAGCTGGTGCGGGCTCGGTACTACCTGTTGGGGGAATACCGCCGACGGACCTTTCCATGGCTGCGCCCCCCTGCTGCCTGCCTTCTCACCCCTCATTACTGCCTCCATCTGGATGGTGGCTCTGGCCATGTCCCTGGCTTGTGTTCCCCCCCAGCAGCTGTTTTTGTTTTCCCCCCGCTGTCCTGGCTGCTACTTCCACTGCACCAGGAACACCTTCCTGTGCTGGCCTCTGTGCTGCGTGGCACTTTCCCCTTCTGCACGGGCTGTGGCTCCTCACACCTTCCCTGTGCCTGTGTGTTCAGGGTGCCCTTTCCCTGTCCTGCCCTGTGTGTCCCTCCTGCCCAGTTTGTCTGACTAGAGTTCAGCCTCATGTGCCTTCCCTTTAGCATTCTTGCGCCTCTCCTCTCGGTCCTTTTTATTTTGGCTCATTTCGCTATCGCAAGAATCTCCGCCATTTCCCTATTGCGCATGAGCATGTTGTTGAATATCAGACCGCGCCATTTATGCATGGTTCCTCCCCTTCAGTTGGCGCATAAATTCATTATCATTGCGCTCTTGCTCAGCGTGATTTGGGGGGTGCATCTGCCTTCCGCTGAATATCGCAGAATGGCGCATTTTCGGACTTGTGCTGGAGCAACCCTATTGCGCATGGCGCAACCCTTTTGAATATCTGGGCCAGGGTGCCTGTAATTGTCATGATCCCATTTAAAAAAAAAATGAGTACAACCAATACAGCCATGTAGCAACTATGAGCTAGATAGTAAAAATTGAAGTTAAAGGGGCACTGTAAGCTTTTCCCCTTGTTTTTGTTTCAGAGTCCATCAGTGCACCTCATGCACCTGTCTATCACATATGCCCCACATAATGTCCTTATATGTGCCACAAGTGAAAATGCTTACCATTTTCCTTCTTTTTGTAATATTTTACTTTCCAGTGGCCTGACCAAAAATACCCCGTCACCAGGAAGCAGAGGTATGCCGAGAGAATGCATTTGACATGGAACGCTGGCACAAACTTTGATTGTTTTACATGCCCAAATTGAAAAACTAAATGTGGCATGTATTTTACAATGCTGGAGTAGATTTTCCATTTTTTCAACAAAACCGAGCACTGGTAGTACCAGGAAATACATTTAAACACAGGCACCGAAATCTCGAGCATGCGCTAAAGTGGCAAGGAACACAAATCCTGGGCATGCGTAGGAGCAGCCCACTTTCACGCATGCATGGCATTTCTTTATATTTATGTTATATTCATAAGTTTTGTACTCATGGATTCCCTTGATTTGCTATCTGTGAATTACTGATTATTTTGTTTATACGATTTATGCTTTGGTCCCTCCAATTTCCGTTTTTAGGGCTAACAATCACAATATTCAGATCTGCCATTTAAACCTATAAAATATAATTATTTTGGCATCCCTTAAGTAGCCCACTTGCCCAATCTACTACAATTAGAGACATATACTGCTTTTAGGTTTCAGCATTATGCTTCTCTAGCCCTATTTTTCTGTGGTTCATTAACTTGAACTTTTAATATGCTAGCTTATGGTTGTTACCTGACTGGATTGGTTGTATTCATTTTTTTAAATGGGGTTGTGACAATTACATGTATGTAATAAAACTGATTTCAAATTCCTCCAATACTTTTGGTCTTTTTTCCCTACTTGGAAGCCCACCTACCACAGCACTCTATGTTTTTTAAAACTCCATTTCTCTGTGTCAGTATTTAAACCCCACTTTGTGTGTAGTTCAGAAACATACACTGTTAGTACTGGATGATAGCATTGTCTACGGTCTCCAAGGGTTAACTAAGAAACAGGAGAAAGTGCATTTTGTAGTTTTAGTTGTTTGTCGGTTACCCATTTTAAAAGCAACAAACAAGAAAAAAAATGTCAAATTAGCACACAGCCACCATTTACAGTACCACCTCCAGACTTTACGCCAGCTCCTGTTAACACTAAGTATCATCTCATTTAAAATGGAGTCACCCTCTTTTACATTTACTTTCTATGGGCTTTTGCATTTGCACTTTTCTTTCACTTTGCATCCTAATGAAGTGTTTCATTTATACATTTGAACATAGACTTCTTAAAACACAAGTAGATAAAATCACGATCAGAGACCAGAGCTAACAGAAAGGACCAAACATTGGTGGGAGACTAATATCTTTTCTGTCTGTTATCTCATGTCTCTGGCCTTAATTTTATCACCTTGTGTTTTAATTAAAAAGTCTACTTTCAAATCCTGAAGCAGTAGGTGGTTTTATTCTGTGCAAGTCAGGAGGAGTGGGCATATGGTGAACACACAGACTTTTCTTGATTCTCATTCGGAACTCTATGTTTAAATAACATACAGAGAAGCAGCAAAAAGCCACGGCCAGGATTTTGAATGATCCAGCTATTGAACAGCAGTTTATGCCAGTGTTTGGCTTCCATATTTGTACTTGTATTTTTATGGTTTTAATAACTCTAACTTTTTTATGTTTCTTTTTTAGGGATTGGCAACCTTGTGAACAATACTATGTGCTGGTCATTTAATAAAAATGGAAAAGTTCGGACATTTTTTCACTAAAATGACTTCTGCAATAAGTAATTTGTTCATGGAAGCTTCTTATTGTCTAAATGTTTTTGACACTTAAATCAGGCTGCTGTCTGTAATAATCTTGGCCGATAAAGATGACAGTGGAACCATCTAACAGGGCTCATAATTTTAACTGAGTTTTTTCTCAAGTAATAAATCGTGTATGCATTATTATGATCAGATGGATTTTACATGAAAAATGTGTATGTGTATGTTGATTTCTAGTTATTATAGCTTTTTATGGATAGAGGGATATTGATGTTCATTTATATTTGTCTTGCATGCAGTTCTATTGTTCGTTCATGTGCTCCCAGCAACCATATGTTTTTACTGATGTCAGGGGGCTATGGCATCTTTTATCCAGCCCCCTATCTGGTTACCACACCTTTAAAGAAGCTTAGATTGGCAGAGCAAAATTTTAGATGGAGAGTTGAGACGGCTACACCATCTTGCCAGAGGTTCCCTACTTAAATATATACGGGGAGTTTCATATTGAACTGCAGCTGTATTACTCTTAAAGTATTGCAACGCCAAATGAACAATGCTGTAGACCATTTACTCTGTCCAGTCTCCTTTTTATTATTTTTACTTTCTAGTTTTCTGTTATGTCTCTTTGTGCCTGTGTCCAAAATTCAGTTCCTCATTTCTGTCCATTCACAGTAATTTACTACTCACAGTCATATAAGGATTTCTTCCTAGACTAATTAGATCAGATGATAAAATCACATTTACTGTCATTTACTCCAATACTCTTTAATATACCATGATGATAGAGGCCACATAGCTTGCTCCCCTAATAGGAGATCACCAAGGTGAAAGGGGACTCATATGCTCATAACATATCCAGAATATTAATCTCAAATGAATATTTTTCAAATTAGTAACAGTCCCAATGAATACAACTGCAAAATTTGAGATGTGTTTCAATATTGCTGCATAGTTTACTAGCCCATATGGAAGCTCATGGATGTGAAACGGGTAATCATATGCTCATATCACTTTTTAAATAATACCCCTAATGAGATTACTATGTAAAATTAATAGCAGTCCTAATAATACAAAAGATGCAAAATGTAAGCTACATTAATTTGCTACTTTGCAATGGCAGGTCAATGTGCTCACACCATTTGTTTTTAATACCTCAAGTGAGATTATGATTTCAAATTAACAGCCGCCATAACAGTACAACATTTAACCTGTGGTAATTATGACTGCACAGCTTACTACCCTATAATGCGCTGCAGCTCATTATTTGGTGACCCAGAAGTGTTAAGCTTTGGGTGCCTCTCTCCACTCCAACAACCACAGCACCAGAGTATGGCAGCTCCAGAATTCTGTCCCACCAGTCCAGTCACACTTGCAGAGTGGCAAAACCAGAACACTTCCATCTGCTGTTTGACTTGCTGGTTCAGACTGATCAGGTGGAGGAGAACCCTTGCAGCCCTGCACTGTCGGCACCTGAAGGATTTCTCTTGAGCTGTTAAGGCAGCAGAGAACTGACACTGGCATCTGTCTTTTGTGTGCCCTACCCAACATTGTTCCACCTGATTCCAATGTTTAGGATTAAAAAACACAAACTTCACCCTGCAAAGATAACTGATAAAACACAGGTTTTCCACTTTTTTTTTCATAGATTATAGCATTGTAGTTGTGTCCAAGGTTGGGGATGGGGGGGGAGGGGCTTGAGTCCATTACTTCTCCCCCTCATTTACTGTAGGTGGGTTGGACCATACTTCTAAATACTTTTGTGTTTTATCTAGTTACATTTGCAAGATGAAGTAAGTGGCCAACTCATATACAGTGTAATTAGTGCTCCATAGCTTTGATTCACTACTTACATTTATGTATGCACATGTATAGGGAAAAAGTGGGCCATAGCAAAACCTGCAACTAATACATGGAGTAAAGTAAGTGCCCCCCCCAAGTAATCCTTGTATAGGTAAGCAAGGTGAAATGCATCTGTGCATGAGCGAAGGGGGATCAGTGAGGTTCTATTGTTAAGGTGCCCTAACAATTAAAATACATATGCAGCAGAACTTCCAGGCATGCAGCTATCACACATATGGGGAGTTGGTTGGAACACAGCATAGCCTGCAGCAAACAGAGGGGGGGAAAGCAAGTGACTAGCTACCCTTCCACATGTACTGTATATGCAAGAACAAGACACATACGTCCTTACATGGGGCATGTGGGGACAAGCCTGGTTCAATTTTCAACATGTAAAAAACTGTTGGATTACATATACAGCAGAATAAGAGTTGTATAAACTGAAATGTGGGCAATGGAAGCACCATATTGCTTTACTATTATCTTATATTCAATAGAGAATTTCTTTTATTTTACGTTTACTTATTTGTTACAAGTGTTACAATACTGTTTCTCTATTGTTGCACTGCAGTTATATATGCAGAAGAAGTCAGCATTCCAACAGCCTACTTTATGATGTTAAACTAACAACATTAGAGGCAAAATATTTACTTTAAACTGAAAGTTTATTTTCACATGGGCTCCCTGATATGAGAACAGAAGCAGTATGTCAAATATGCCCAATAATGTTTTCAAAACACAAGCACCAGTGCAATCAACCAAAGTTGCAAGTAAATATTTTGTCTCTGATGTTGTTTCACATCTCTCCACTCCAACAACCACAGCACCAAAGTATGGAACTCCAGAATTCTGTCCCACCATTCCAGTCACACTTGCAGAGTGGCAAAACCTAAACAGTTTCATCTGTTGTTTGACTTGCTGGCTCAAACTGATAGGGTGGAGGTGATCCTCACATCCCTGCATTGTCCGCACCTGAAGGATTTCTCTTTTTTTTCTAGGATTAATGTATTTCTGCAAAAATATCAAATTACAGGTTTTTCTTTTAGTTTTGTTTTATTTCTGATCTCTGCCAGCTATGATTTCTAATCCCCCACCCCATCTGCCACATCTGAATGTTTTAACCAGGGGCAATGAGGCTAGTAACATACTGCTCACTAAAAAAGGACATTACACAATTGAGTAGAGATACTGATGTTAAATTATGGAATTCCTGCCAACATTTTTTTATCTCTAGTTCCAGTGTCAGGTAGTGTTATCTTGAATGCAGGTCAGTTTAATGCACAGGTTTGATACCTAGGGCTGTTACTATACAGTATATTTCTTACAGGTCAGTTAAAAGAAAAGCAGAATGTGGCATGATGTCCTGTCTTTCACAATCAGTGTGGCATGGCAAGAAAGGGAGAGTGTGACCATCTCTGGTTTGTGTCAGCAATCAGTGGGCATTGGGTGATTTATTATTAACTGATGTACAGTATACTACCTCCTCTAGAGATGGAGTGGGGCTTCTCAAGTTGGCAGTGACTATTGGGTTGGGATGTGATTTCCCACTGAATCCCTAATGCCCCCCTGTTCCCCAAGTGCAGCTCAACAGTCAACATATCAACATACTGTATCAAACTCCCCTTTCCTTCAAATATGTAACTATGTGTGAAACTCTACATGCCAAAAGTTACCAGTCACCTCTAGAAAAAGAAACATAAATTTCAAAACATCCTTCTCCCTAAGAGCAGGAAAACCATTTTTTATCAAATGTTATTTCTCTTGGTAGCTCTAACTTTTTGTTTTTTTTCTTTAAGAAAAAAAGCCATACAATTTTATGATACATGACTGTAATACATTTCCATATTTTCTGTTATGGCAAAATATGTACAGCACATGTATTAACTGACTGCATGTTTTAAAGTAATGCTTTCCACGTTGTCCACTGTTTCCTAAAATAGAGTAAAGTACAATCTTTCATTCAGTCCCTCAGGGATGATACTGTCCATGACAAATACACATCTGGACTCAAGAACATGGTAACAAAACAGCAGATGAATTATATTTTACTCCTGTAACTATAAAATGCAGAGACAGAGGATTACAGACTCTGGTCTGCTTCTTCCAGTTTCCTTCCCCCAACTAACTGGTTGCCTTTGTGAAGTCAAACGACCGTTGTCATAGTGACTAATTTAAAAGTGATTTCAATTTCAATGGAGTCAAATGAGGTCCAGCTGAAACCTACAGCAGTTCATTAGTATACACCCATTTTCCAGTTCTTTCACCTTCCCCCCTTCTTTTCAAAGCTGAAGAGTTTAACATAATGAATCTTTAATGTCCAGGGTCAACAGGAATCTGAAGTGGAGAATGGCATACCACAAAAGGACAGATCAGCACCAGACAAATTCTCTGCAGAGTCATCTATCGAGAAAACTCAATGACTGTGAATCTAGCATGTACATTCAGCAGGTGACCTCAGTAGAAGAGCTATTTAAGAACTGGAAAATGATGGTCATTTTTAATTACTTGCATCATTAATCACATGACTAAGGGCAATACTGTTCTGCCCATATTGGACAAAACTAAACATAAAGTAAGCATCATAATAGAATGGTTGCTACAGACAATCCCTAATCCCCCCCAACCCACTCCGCACGTAAAACAACAGGTCAAGAGTTAGTCAAATACCATCTTTTTTTCTATATTCAGACTATTTTTCCACTTATAAAAATAGATAAAGATTAGCATCTGACAGTGCAGGGACACATTGTTCAGGTTTTGCTTGCAAGTCTTCCTTCAAATGTCACAGGAGACACAATGAAACTGTATCAAAGGAGTGACCACAATTGCACTCCCATACTCAACACACACTGAAGTAAAATAATAAATGTAGATGTGTGACAGATGTGTCCTAGTTACTCTTTCAGCAAAGTCACCCTGTCATTCTGTCTCCTGTGACATCGGAAAGATGACATGTAAGCATTACATGAGTGACACTGTGTCAGATGCTTGTCCTAACCATGTTATAGTTGATGTACTGCAATAGGAAATAAATATTAATAATTACAAAAAGGTTTTCTTATGACTTCATCTTGAGAAGTTTTTTTGGGGGCGGGGATCATTGGCAGTGTCCACTGGGCTGTGAATACATAAAAAGTGCATGCTGCACTTCAGAGCAATGCATTTATTCAACTTGTTAGGAGAAAGTAATAAAACACTGTGTACAATTCTGGAGACCCCATCTCCACAAAGACATAGACAGGGTGGAGGCTGTGCAGAGGAGGGCAACCAAAATGATGCAGGGTCTGCACCAGAAGACATATGAAGAAAGACTAAAGGACCTTAAGATGTATAGCCTCGAGAAATGTAAGGAGAGGGGGACATGATAGAAACTTTCAAATACCTCAAGGGAATCAACAAAGTCCAAGAGAGTAGCATCTTTCAGAAAAAGAGATATGCAAGAACAAGGGGGCACAATTTGAAGATAGAGGGGGGAAGGGTTAGAGGTAATGTGAGGAAGTATTTCTTCACAGAGAGGGTTGCAGATGCATGGAATGGCCTTCCTGAGGAGGTTGTAGAGTCAAAAACAGTGGGGGAATTCAAGAATGCATGGGACAGACATAAAGCAGTTCTAGTGGGGGGTAGGAGGAAGTAGGCTGTTGGTTAACTAGGATCTGCAGCTTATCTGTTAGGTAATGAAATGGGCAAACTAGGTGGGCCAAGCAGTCCTTAGCTGCCATCAAATTCTATGTTTCTATGTTTGTTTCTAACTCATCCCTTGTTTACTGTAAAATATGGTATATATACTGTATATACCGTATCTACCAATGTTTCCTAATTTTTTCCCACCTCATAAAATGAAAGTCCTTCTCCACAGATCTCATCAACCTCACCACCATCAGTCATCCCAATGTGCATGCTCCTACACTCGTATTTTTTTCACAGATGAAGTGGCACTTCATTCATTTATGTTCACAAAAACTGGCCCTGCAGTGAACAAAGTAAATGAGGAGTTACAAGATCTGAACACTGCCAATGTTTCTGCTCCAAAGGATTATTCACCTGTGATCCCTGTCAGAGCTTGTCTTGATAAGTAATGTTACTTGCTACTTTAAAAGTTACTTATGTTAGAACAGAGTTAAGACTTCAGTCATTGTGTACAAATATGGTAGCAGTAAAGTGATGTGTGCAAATATATAAAGGTGACTGATGCTGATTCAAATAGAGAAATAGTGGAGGCAAACTTGAAAAATAGTTAAATTACTAGACAATATGGGGTGGACCCTGCTGCCAGCACTTGCAGATGGACCTTTACAGGTTACAGGTTGATGAACTGCAATAAGAAATAAATAATAATAATTATAAAAAGTTTTTTTATGACTTTACCTTGAGAAGTTTTTTTTTCATGGGAAGGGATCATTGGCAGTGTCCATTGGGCTGTGAATACATAAAAAGTTTAACCTGCTCTTCGGAGCAATACATTTATTCAATTATGGGTAACTTGTAAACTACTGTAGCAATTATGGTTAGCATAGTTAAAATACTAGACAATATGGGGGAGGAGCCTGCTGCCAGCTCTTACAGATGGACCTTTACAGTTCTCTATCATATCCCAAAACCATGACCTTATGGCAAGTAAAAAATAAAAACAATTGAAAAAAGGACTTTAACTTAACATTTACTGCCCTAATAAGAATTCAGCATATTATTTTTCTTAAATATAGATGCAGTGATTTTTTTTGCTCCAAAATAAAAATTCAAACCCCTGTTCTGTCAGGAGGGCTGGATTTTCAAAGGCTACCAGGTGAGTTACAGCAGATTTCAGCATAATTGAGGGGTCTAGAGTTTTAATTCATTGCCATCCACTGTCTTTGATATGTGCCATTTAAACTTTCTTTACAGACTGCTGTAAATTGTATCTATTGGCAAGCAGATTCACTGACCCACTAAATGTAGTGTAGGAGGAGTGCCATTTGCAGCTGGTGCTGAAGCTTACAGTACACTTAAACTGTGCTTATAAAAAAACAAGTAACACTTAATAAACACCACCCACCCTAATAAGAATTCAGCATATTCTTTTTCTGAAGTATTAATATAGATGTAGTGATTTTATCGCTCTGAAATAATAAATACCTAATGTCACTTGTACAGCTACAAACTGGGGACATCATATTAACCAAAGTTATTTTGCATTAGTGCCACTGCTATAATATTTTACAGCATGTTGCTAAATTCGATTATGTGCAATCAAAAATGAAAAAGAACTTATTTGTACGCACAGAATTTAGTTAAATTAAAGTCCATTGATGCAGTCATGTGTTGCAGTCATTTGAGAAGGGATAAAGTGCAGAGAAGAGGAGGCTGCTTAAAAAAAGTTTCTGGGACCCAGACCAAAAAAAGTTAAAGGCAAAGTGAAGAGTCGGCTACACAGAGAGTTGACAGCACACTTCGGTGTCAATTTGGTGTGAGATAATATAGAAAAAAAGAAGAAAATGAAAATCACATTTTAAAAACCACCGCACAATTAATACTGTCTGCAAGGTAAGGAAGCACCACAGAAATCATCCAAGGTATAGAAAATGACACACATAGTACGTTGTTTTATTATTATGTTTATTTTAGCAAAATAAAAGCAGCAAATACTATTTCAACATACAGTACAGTAGTTCCAATATGTAAACCCATCCTTCAACAACACCTGATGCCATCTGCAGGTTACTTTGGGGACTTGGGGGAGACAGACTATTTCACACAGAAATAACACAATTTTGCCATGATAGCCAGTGGCTAATAAGGGACCAGCACTTAAGGCAGTTTAAAACCATTGAAACAAACTGCCAAACCACATCTCTACCACACCGCAAGGAGCTGTCTAAAGAATGGTAAAGGGAGCTACCGAGAGGTATACCTTGGTGCCGTTCAACTTATCTGTAGTGAGTACTATAACTGAGAAACTGCTTCCCTCTTGAACAATTTCTAGCTCAGCTGTTGAAACCATGCTATTCAAATTGCAACAGTACTTCCGTCTACTTAACTACAGGCCCCTACAGCTTATCTGGAGCCAGAAGTAGATGTGCATGTCTTACACCTGTGGCTGAAGAGGTCCAGGACCCCAGGGGCCTGTGTTTCTGCAGACAAAATGACTGTTGGAATTTTGGTATCACAGATTTTGTGGTGCCTGCACTTCTGCAGCCAGAGGCTGATGTGTATGTCTTACACTGGTGGCTGCAGAAATGCAGGCCCATCAAGAGTGTGTATATCTCTTACAGTGCACATGAGTACCTGTGGCTACAGAAGCACTAGCCCCATAGGGGCATGTGCATCGGCAAACGAAAGAATCCTTGTAATATGGATATTCTAGATTTGCATATGTGGCTGCAGGGCCAGTACTTCTGCACACAGAAGCAGTGTTGTGATTTGAATATTATGGATTTCTATCTGTTGCAACAAGTGAGTGAGTATGTCTTGTAGTGTGCATGCTGCAGATACAAATCCATGTAGGTGCGTTGGTGTCATCTGGAAACAGTTGTACATTTTCTGATGTTTGTTTGTGGTTGATTGTATAGTCTTGTCCTTTTGATTCTTGAAGTTGGTGGGAAGTTAGGGTTGGAAACCCTAATACAACATTTCCCTGTTTTTATGGAATTAAGTTGAACCTTAAAGAGCTGCTGATGCCTCAAAGAAAACTTTGAAAAACATAGGGCCAGATTTTCAAAGGCCTTAGATTGACACAAGGTGCTTGCGTCAAACAGGTCTGATGCAAGGGCACCTTACGCCAAGGGCTGCGCCAAGTGGGAATTTGAAAGGCAGCCTGCATCACCCAGCAGGCTGCCTGCACCAAAGTGTGCTAGCACCATCCTTGCACCACACAAGTGGCTGCAGCATGGCACTGGGGGCTTGTGGCAGACCCAGACTGCTGCAGCCTTCGGATCCAGAATTTGAAATAACCCCCTGGAACCAAGTGCCAAGTACCCTTAGACCAATTAGAGGCAGGTCTAAGGGGACTTAGACAGCTCCTGGGGGGTCGTTCTGTAGGTGCCACCATGTGGCCCTCCCATCCATCCCTGGTGGGCGATCCCTGGTGGCCCGGTGGTCCCCCCTTACCCCATCACATTCCCCAACACTATATCCATGCATTCTGCCAACCCCCCCTACCCATCTCAGCACTCCCATCCCCATCACGTACCCCGATCCAGTGACCGGCACTGCCCTTCATATACCACCATGGCCGGCCACCGAATGAGCCATCAGTGCATGTACCGTATATGCATAGCATGCATGGACTGCCCATTCATCGCCAGCCGCGGGCATGTGAGGGCAGTGTCAGTTGCTGGATCGGGGTATGGGAGGGGGTGGGAGTGCTGGGATGGGTACGGGGGCACTAGCCCACCAGGGTACTGGGAAGTGTTGCAGCACTGGTGCCGTTGGTGCAGTGGTGTTGGGGGGCAGTGCCCAGTTGTCAGCCCCTGTCCATGGGTGCTCCAGACTCCCCGCAGCCATTGCGGCATTCCAGGTGGGTGCGCCATACGTCGGGTGCAACATCCCCTTTGCCGCATTCTGCTGGACTTAGGTGCTGGGACCCTGTTCAATAGAAATTCAGGCACAGGGTCCCGGGCATGCTGCACTCGGTGCAAGCTGCCATTGTTGCAGCTTGCGTTGGGGCTTTGAAATTCTGGACCATAATATTTTGGTACAATTCAGCTTGCATTCCATATATATTCTATAGATTTCTCCTCCCCACTATTTATTTTTGAGGAAATTTGCATGAATACATAATCTTTATACTTCAGAGTTCATCTGCCTCTTTAGCTTACTCCCTACTTCAAGTCATAATTCTGTGTTGTGACATCACAATCTGTTGCCATGGGAGTAACTGTGATGTCACAAGGAGTGCATTGTAACCACAGGTAGGGAGAAAGCAACATGAATAGATGAACTCTTCAGAAGCAAAGATACTGATTTCATGTAAAAGATCTCAGTAATAAATAATTTTTTTTTTTTTATTTAGTTTTTGTTGACCGGATAAGTGCACTAGACAAATTCTGCCTATTTTCTGGCACAACCCAGGGGAGGGGGATACAGATGAATGCCAACTGACCTTGAATCAGATTAAGCTGTTGGTGGTATTTTTACTGAATGAGGGAAATTTGGCCAGGACCGGGGAAATTCCCCTACTCTTTTTGATAAGTGCCATGGGACCTTTAACATCCACCTGAACTACCACCAATCCAGGCAGATGGGACCTCGGTTTAACGTCTCATCCAAAAGATGAGATAATGGGGAAGATGAATACAGAACTAATGTGAAAAATAAGATGAACTGTGTCTAAATGTTATGTTTTGTTAAAGTTCTCCTGAAAGCATCTGCTGCTCTTTAACTGATGCATTAACACTGTTTTGTTTTACAAAGAATTATAGTGGTTGAGCAGGCTGTTTAATGTTAAAACCCTAATTTTGCACTTAAATAGCTTGGCCACTGTTCAACAGATTTGCACAACATTTTGCATGCACAGTCTCGAGGCCAAACTCTCCTGACTTGCCAAGTTTTGTTCCAGTCGGATATGTGGATTCTGAGATATGGATAGTGAAGAAATCTGTTTTTTCTGCTGTTTCTTTGTCATTGCCTAGTGCCCAGATGGTTTGGAATTTTGCTCTGAAATTTTTCAGGATAGAAAGGGCTTGGGCCAAAGTACTGCCTTTAGCTAGTTTGTTGAAAAAATATTAATCCCTTTCAGAGTTATAAGGATTTGAAATTTCAGTTCTGAGCATGCTCAGTACAGTCTTTTGGATAGCTGTTTTATACAAAAAAAGAATGTGGCCCATATGAAAAAAGATTCTGATTCATATGGTGGTGGTGGGGGGGGATCTTTTTTCATGAGAAAACATTCTTTTTTTGAATGGCTGCCATCTTGTTTCTTTCAAAAAAAGTTATTTTGAAAACCCATAAAAATGATATCCTGATGAGACATCAACATATGTATCTTGATGCTCAAGCCTCTGTTAGGTGGATTCTGCAGTTTATTATTGGAAAAATCACCCAGAAATGTGTTTTTAACACATTTTAAAATATTTTTTCATGAGCTGAATTTCTTTTTTAAATATGGCCAGAAGATAAAAGAATAGGGCCATATGAAAAAGATTCCCTTCATACAAAAAATAATTCTTTTTTCGTATGAAGGAATCTTTTTTTGTATGAGTGACACAACCTTACAAAAAAAATATCCTTTCATACAAAAAAATTGGGACTTCGGTTTTTTCATTCTTTTTTTCATATGAAGCAACCTTTTTTCATATTAACAACACAACCTCATAAAAAAAGATTCCTTCATATGAAAAAAAAAATTAACTTTGTTTTATTTCATATTCTTTTTTTGTATGAAGGAATATTTTTCATATGAGTGACACAAACTCACAAGAAAAGATCCCTTCATATGAAAAAAAATTGGACTTAAGTCTTTTTTTGTACTTTATTTTTAATTAATCCTTAAGACAAGAATTTACACATTCAAATTTAATTACAATAAAATGATATCTTTAAGAACATAATTTACCCCTTATTCCTTGTAACTAAATAAGGCACAAAAAGGATTTTTTTTTATTTTGGGGGGATTAAAAAGAGGAAAAAATAATCAACAAAATTGTTACTTAGAGCCACATTGAAAGAAAAAAAAAGAAAAAATAAATGTATTTATGCTCCAAGTTTTTAAATACTCTACTACATATTTATGACAAAAATAGGCATCTATCCCCTTAAATCCATTTTAATTTCAAGTCCCAAGTATAAGCAAATCAAAAGTTAAATCAACATTCAAAGTCTATGTTCTCTGTAAAGACGCAGCTCAAACTGCAAATGGAAAGATACTCAATCACCTCGGACGCCTCCTCACCCTCAAAGTCCGAGCCAATATCTTCAGGAATTTTAACGTTACTTTCAAAGAAAGTTCTAGCATCATCAGGATCATCAAAATAATAATTCTTACCCTGGAACTAGACTCTTAAACGAGCAGGTGCAAGTAAAATCACAGTAATTCCAGCTTCCTTGAATTCCGACAGTATAGGCAGAAAGTGCTTTCTCTTACATTGGGTCTACATACAAAAGTCAGGGTACAAATGAATGCGATGGCTCTCATAAAAAAAGTGCCTCTTTTGTCTGGCTAATCGAAGAATTTTGTTCCTTTCAGTGAGAGTATGGAAAGTAATTATCACATATCTTGCCCCAGGTTGTTAAGTTAAATTCAGCAAATCTTTAGGTTAATGGGAAGCTTGGCAAAAAACAGACTCCAAAGAAAGAGAAGGCTCAATTGAAAAAATGACTATCTGTGCCTTCTGTACTGCTTCTTTCAATTTGGCATTTGTCACAGTCCCAGGGAACCCAATTAGCCTCAAGTTTTTCCTGAGTGTATTACTTTATAAATGTTCTAGTCTTGACATTTGGGCCAATTGCTCATGTAGTGCTGTGTTTAGAGCTCCCTGTAAGGTAGGACTTAGTTTTTTTTCACATTCTTTTTTCATAAGAAACAATCTTTTTTCATCTGAACAACACAACCTTATGAAAAACAGATCCCTTCATATGAAAAAAGGATTTGGAGTTTATTTTTTTCATATTCTTTTTTCAAATGAAACAATCTCTTCTCGTATGAACAATACAACCTCATGATGTCAGTGGCTCAGTAGGTAGCACACTCGCCTCTGAGGCTGGGAGAGCAGAGGGCTGTGGGTTCAGTTCCCACATCTGGCACTTGGGTTAATATCCCAGTACTGACACTGTAGTGCAGCATGAGAGGGGTGCTGCACTGCTGAGGTGCTGTCTTTCGGATGAGACGTTAAACCGAGGTCCCATCTGCCTGGATTGGTAGTAGTTCAGGTGGATGTTAAAGATCCCATGGCACTTCTAAAGAGTAGGGAATTTCCGTGTCATGGCCAAATTTCCCTCATTCACTAAAAATACCACCAATAGCTTAATCTGGTTCAAGGTCAGTTGGCATTCATCTGTATCCTCCTCCCCTGGGTCATGCCTGAAAATAGGCAGGATTTGTCTAGTGCACTTACCTGGTCAACAAAAACTAAATAAATAAAATAAATAAAAGATCCCCTCATATGAAAAAATAATTTGGACTTCATTTTTTTTCGCATTCTTTTTTTGTATGAAGTGATCTTTTTCCATATGAATGACACAACTTCACAAAAAAGATCCCTTCGTATGAAAAAAAATATTTCGGACTTAGTCCCCCCACACACACACAATTCAGCTTTAATGAGCCATAGCGCCATCAATATTTGGAGTTAAGGGACAATCTATATATCAAAATAGAGGTCTTACTGAGTACTACAAAACTATTACATAACACCCCCTTCCCCAAAAAATAATAGTTCATATAAAAAAAACATAAAAAAATAAATAAAATTACAATTCCCATAGGATAATATTACAATTTTAACAACCTGTAACTCTGTCAATCTTTGGAGTTAGTGGACAATGCATATATTAATGAAAATATCTTAATGACTGCTACAGCACTAAATCCCTAAGAAATAAGAACTGAAAATGGTCCATCCCTACAGAAAAAAAACTACAAGGAAACACATACATATGTGGATAAATGGAGGCACAGAAGTGCTGGGCCCAGAAGGTGCTTCACTTCCATGATCACATGGATGCGATCACGCAGGTCCTGAAGTAACCTGCCTGAATGATGATACAATTCTGCTATCTCAAAAAGTAAGAAAATTCATTGCAAAAAACTTAATTAATGCACCAATTAGGGTTAAATTGGTAAAAGTAGGGAAATGTGATGTTAGGCTTTCCCATCCTAACACCCCACCCCCACCCTGCATGCAACAAAAGGCAAAAACATTATGATTTTGACTGTTCTGAGTCTTAACAAATCAGGCCTGAGGTCTTCCTTGGGGTTTACCAACCAATTCCTCACCACATTCTTATATAGTCTGCACATCTGAGCTTATCTGCTGATGGAATGGGGTGAGTGTTGAAACTGATAGCCCCAAAGGGAAGACCAGTGGCCTGATTTGCCAAGACTCAGGGCAGCCAAAACAAAAATGTTTTACTGCTTGCAGGTTGAGGTTGAGGTGTTAGGGTTGGAAACCCTAACACCACATTTCATAGAAACATAGAAACATTGAGTAGGAACAATGAGTGATAAAGGGGACGTAATAGTGGTGGGCGACTTCAATCTACCTGATGTAAATTGGGGTACCTACACAGCAAGTTCAACCAGAAACAAAGACTTTCTGGAGGCTCTATGCATATCAGGTCTATAGCAGCTTGTGAGTGATCCAACAAGGGGAGAAATGGTCCTTGACCAGGCACTCACAAACGGGAACGATATCTGAGAGGTAGAAGTTGCGAGTCACCTGGGGACCCACGACCACTCTGTGGTATGGGTTCAAGTTAAAACAAAAATGGAAACTAAGCACTCAAAGACTAATGTCATGGATTTTAGATGAGCAGATTTCACTAAAATGAAAGATGACTTCAAGAAAACCCTTGCAAATACTGAACGAAGAAGCAATGTTGAAGATTACTGGACACATCTCAAAACAGCTATACTACAAACTGCAAATCATTGCATAAAGATGGTAAGCAAAGCAAAGCAAAGAAGAAAAGAAAACCACTCTGGTTTTCTAAGGAAGTTGCCATCAATATCAGGAAAAAAAGGAAGGCTTTTAAAAAATACAAAAAACTGGATCTGACAATGACAGGGGTGACTACAAGGAGAAGCTAAAGGAAGCAAGCAAAGAAATCAAAACAGCAATAGCAGCAATGGAGGAGAAGATAGTGAAGAAAGTCAAGAAGGGTGACAAACCTTCTATAGATATAGCAGCGAGAAGAGAAAGACAAGAGGAGGTACTGTCAGACTAGTTAAGGATGAATGGGGGGGACACAGAGGATAAGGACAAAGCAGAAATTCTCAACGGGTATTTCTGCTCCACTTTTACCAAGGAGGAGGAAGGTTGTGGGCCCTCCCTTACAAGGAGTAGCACAGATGATGGCAGAGTATATTCAGAACCTTTTACAAAGGAAAGAGACATAAAGGAACTGGAGAAACTCAATGTAAATAAGGCCATGGAACCAGACAAAGTACTCCTGAGGTTGCTAAAAGAGCTAAGACAGAAACTAGTGGCTCCCCTGGCTGACCTTTTTAACTTATCACTTGAGCTAGGTCAGGTCCCACAGGATTGGAAAAAGGCCACATGTTATCCCACTACATAAAAATGGGAGCAAAGAGAGTACAAGCAACTACATACCAGTAAGCCTCACCTCAATTGTAGGCAAAAATAATGCAAACCCTTCTAATGAAGAGAATTGTATCCTTTCTCGAAGAAAACAGCAAATTAGACACAAAATGGCATGGCTTTACCATGGGTAGATCATGCCAAAAACTAATCTAATAGACTTTTTCAACTGGGTAACCAAAATAGTGGATCAGGGCAGTGCTGTAAAAGAAGTATACCTGGACTTCAGCAAAGCCTTTGACTCAGTACCGCACAGAAGGCTACTAAATAAGTTAGACAGCATGGGGGTAGGACAGCAAGTGGTGAACTGGATCCAGAGCTGGCTTAGTGGAAGGACCTAGATTGTACTAGTAAATGGCTCCTTATCAGAAGAAAGGGAGGTAGATAGCAGAGTGCCACAGGAGTCTATGCTGGGTCCGCTACTCTTTAATATTTTTATTAGTGACATATCTGAAGGTCTGGAAGGTAAGGTGAGTTTGTTCGCAGATTATACGAAAATGGGAAACAGGGTAGACACTCCAGGAGGAGCGGAAAAGATGAAGGCTGACCTAAGGACTCCAGAAATATGGTCAAAAACATGGCAACTGAACTTCAATGCAACAAAATGCAAGATCATGCACCTTGGAAGAGGAAATCCAGGAGAAGAATACTACCTAGGAGGAGTAAAACTGGAATTCACTAAACAGGAAAGAGATCTAGGAATAATCATAGTGGATGACCTGAAAATGTCCAAACAATGTAATAAAGGAGCACTATGGGCAAATGGCATGCTGGGCTGCATAAGAAGGAAGATTACCAGCAGAAAAAGAGATGCCGTCATGCCACTCTACAGATCACTGGTGAGGCCACACCTGAAGTACAGGGTCCAGTTCTGGAGGCTGCACCTTAAAAAGGATATGGACAGGCTGGAAACAGTGCAAATGAGGGCAAAATAAATATACAGGGAATGCAGAGCAAAACAAATGACAAATGGCTGTGGGACCTAAGCATGTATTCCCTGTAGCAGGGAAGGGATAGGGGAGACATGATAGAGACCTTCAAGTTCCTAAATGGAATAAACAAGGTGCAGGTTCAAGATCTGTTTCAGATCAAGAATCACACCAGAACCAGGGGACACGATATGAGGCTGGAGGGGGGGAAAATTCTTGGGCAACACATGCAAGTTCTTCTTTACTGAGAGGCGGTAGATGCATGGAATGGCCTTCCACGGGGAGTGGTGGAGGCAAAAACAGTGAGTACTTTCAAAAATGCTTGGGATAGGTACAAGAACACCATAGCACTGAATAGCAGTTAAGGGAGGGGGGGTTGGAACAAGGGCAGACTAGATGGACTGTATGGTCTCCTTCTACCATTGCTTTCTATGTTTCTATGTTTAATAGCTATGCAACCGTTCAACAAGTTTGCATGAAATGTTGCATACGCAGTCTTGGAGGGTAGATCTCTTGTCTTGCCAAGTTTACTTCTGGCTGCATGTGCAGATTCTGATATCCAGATAGCAAAAAAAGTTAAAAAATGCAATTTTTTGCTGTTTTTTTGTCATCTAGCACCCAGATTGTTTGGAAATTGATCTGAAATTTTCAGGGTAGAAAGGGCTTGGCCCACATAGGTGCCTTTCGCTGGATTTGGTGAAGAAATATGAATCCGTTGCTAAGTTAAAAGGATTTAAAATTTTGGTTCTGAGCATGCTCAGTAGGGTCTTTTTGATCGATGTTAGATACCCTACTGAGCATGCTCAGAACTAAAATTTCAAATGTTTATAACTTGGGAACAGATTAATATTTTTTCACAAATGGATGAAAGGCACCATTCTGCACCATACCCCTTCTAACTTGAAAATTTGCAGGCAATTTACATGTGTGGTCTCACTGGGTAGATCTCTTAATATACCAAGTTTTATTCCCATCGGATGTGCGGATTCTGAGATGTGGATAGTGAAAACGTGAAAAATCACTGCTTTTTTGCTGGTTTTTTTTATCATCACCTACAGCCCAGATGGTTTGGAATTTTGGTCTGAAAGTTTTAGAGTAGTAAGGGCTTGGTCCACGGATGTGCCTTTCACTGGTGTGATGAAAAAATATTAGTCCGTTCCAAAGTTATTAAATTAAAAACCCTATTCTGGTTCTGTGCATGCTTAGTAAGCACTTCAAAATAGCTTTATGAAGGAGTGTGACTTGGATACCTAGAGTCATTTCATAGCTCATGAATAATCATAAGTTTATTTGCATTCCCATTTTTTACAACAGAGGGAATTAGAAAAATCAGGTGAAAACTGCAAGCTATCCCTCTTTGAGAAACTTGGTCTGTGCAAAATTGCTGTTTATAACAAGTTCTTTTTGGTTTCACCTGTTCTCATTGCAAGAAGAACAGTTCCTTATGTGTCCCAAGTTTTTAAAATGTCAGTGTAACCATAGCTCATGAATAATCATGAGCTGATTTGCATGTTTTTTTTTTAATTTGAAGGAATTAGAAACATCAGGTGAAAACTACAACCTATCCCTCTTTGAGTAGTTTGGTCTGTTCAAAACTACTGTTTACAACAATTTCTTTTTGGTTCAGTTTTTGGATACTGACAGATTGAAGGTGTGGACCCAGATTCACAAAACATTGCCTGGGCACAAACCCAGTTTCCACAGCATAAACTGGGTTTTGCATGGAGTTGGTATTTACAAAGCCCAGTTTGCCCCCAGGCAAAGTTGTGAGGGGAAGGGACCTGCATATCCCCGCAGTGCAATTCACAAAGTTTTTACTCCATGCAAGGGCCTGTTGCTAAGGCTCTTGCATGGAGAAATTACCGCCAACCAAAACCTGGCAGTAATCCATGCAATCCTAGTGGTTGGTGGAGGTACTGCATTCTCTGATCACCATCCCCAAAGAAATAAAGTTTCCCTGGTAGTGTAGGGTTCCTCCCCCCCTTCCCTATCGCAGACCCAATAAGAAAAAATGTTTTTCCATAGTGTAGTAGTCCATCCCCAGTCACCAATGGCCGACCCTATACAGTATGTTAAAATAATTTTCCATAGTGTAGTGGTGCCCTCTCCTGCCCCGATCGCTGACCCTATATCCCATAGCATGTTTCCATTGTGTAGGGGTTCCTCTCCCAGTCACTGATCACCTTCCCCAAATGTGGAAACCCCCATTCCCTGGTAGTCTAGGGTCCCTCCCCCACCCAGTCCAGTGTGACCCACCTCCCATTCCCCCCATCCCAATCCTTGATCGGTAACCAGCATAACCCTTCTCACACCACCATGGCTGGCCACTGACTGAGCACACATGGAGGTGGACTGTATACAGTACAGCTAATTGACTGTGATTGATCACAATGATTGGTGGTGGTGTGAGGACGGCTGTGCTGGTCACCGATCAAGAACTGGGATGGAGGGGGAGTGGGATGGTGGGTCACACTGGAAGAAGTGGGATGTGGGAGGGGATCCGAGACTACCAGGGAATGGGGTTTTCCACATTTGCGGATGGTGATCAGTGACCAGGGAAGGAGGAGGGACCACTATACTACACTACAGAAACATGCTATGGAACATAGGGTCAGTGATCGGGGTGGGGGAGAGCACCACTACACTATGGATAATTATTTTAGCATATAGGGTCTTCGATTGGGGTGGGGGAGTGCATTATTTTAGCATATGGGGAATGGCAATCATTGACTGGGGAGGGGGGAGGGACCACTACACTACAGCAAGGGCAGTTGTCTTATGTGGTTGGCGATCAGGGAGTGACCCTAGACTACTGGGGTATATTGATTTCTTTCGGGTTGGCAATCGATGAGTGGGGGGGGCAATACACCAGGAGAATGTGGCTGTGTGGGGTTGGGCTGGTGGGGGGCCAACTACACTAAACAAAGGCCATGCAAATGGGCCTATAATGGGCATGCTAATGGCCACTTGCACAATGCATGCCCAATGGACTCATTTGCATAACCAGTTTTGTGAATAGGGTCTTAGCACATCTTGCCGGCCCATTCTCCTGGCTGACTGTGGGGGCAGCACTACTGGGGTTTCTGGTGCTTTTCCTGGATTAGCACTGCCCCTGTCTGCTCCTATTCACAGTCAAATACTAAGCTTGCATTCACAAAATTCAACATAGGCTCATAACTTTCTTGTTTTTTAATATTTTTGCCCCACATTTTCAATATAATCTTCTTATGACACTGCCTCATGAACAAGGGCACAGAAAAGTTTGAACTCCTGCCCAAAAGGTGATTTCATGCAGGGACCACAAAATCACCTTTTGGGATGTAAAAACACATTTGGCCAGGATTTGAAAAACGACAGCTGTCAAAATGATGGTGCTGTAAAGAAATGGCTATGTTGTAAATATGGGGTAAGAAATATTGAAAATTACCAAAGTTTTGCGCTTGCATTCATAAAATTCTATGTAGGCTCATAACTTTGTTGTTGTTAAATATTTTTACACCAATTTTCAACATAGCCTTCTTATGACCTCACTTCATGAACAAGGGCAGACAATTTTCAACTCCTGGCCAAAAGGTGATTTCATATAGGGACCGCAAAATCACCTTTCGGGACATATTTGCCTAATGTCAGTGCAATTGCTCATGAGGTGGGTTCCCAAAGAAAGCATTTTGAAAATTCTGGGGGAAAAATATGCAAAAAGGTCCAGGTTATGCAACTAAGTTCAAAGTTCCATTGAAATACTGTGAACCGCATACTTATTTCCTAAGTTTGTGGTCCGGCTTTGAAGAGTGAAGACGTGTTTGCGGTCCACAGAAAATTATGGCATTGGATCCAGATGGGTATAATGGCTAGGGGGCATGTGGGGTGGTGGGTACTGAGTGGGAGGGTTAGGTGGAGGGACAGTAACAGCTGCAACAGACATCGATGGATGTTTTTCTTTTTAAAGGGCTTATTAAAAAAAAAACCTATGTGGGAAGGTTTTTTTTTTATTTCATGTCATGACACTGGGGGATTGGGCACCCCCAGTGTCAGTGTTAAGTTTGTGGGTAGGGGTGTGGGGGGGTGGTGAGTGCTGAGAGGGAGGGTTGGGTTGGTGGGACAGTTACAGATTGTGACCACTCATTAGGAGCAGCATGGTAGTGGACTGGGGTTTCACTTATGAGGTGGCAACATTGGGGGATTGTGAACCCCTAGTATCAGTGTTATGTTTCAAGGGAGGTGCTGAGAGGGAGGGTCAGATGTGGAGGACAGTCATAGAAGCAGAGGCACCAGTAACAGACATCGATGGGTGGTTTCCACTTATTGCTGCCATGAGCCCCTGCATATTTCATATTCCAGCCATTCCTTGCTGACAAATGATGGATCAGTTTGCTTGCTGGGCAGTGTAGATGAAGGGGACAATCTATCTATCAAAACAAAGGTCTTAATGAGTCCTACAAGAATAACACATACTCCAACCCCTAAACATTTATGGGGGATATAAAAAAAATCAAATTCCCATAAGATAACACTGGAATTCAACAAGTCATAACTTAAGGGACAATCAATATATAGAAACAAAGGTCTTAATGAGTACTACAAGTGTGACACACATCCTCCCAAATGTTTAGAGGCAATACAGAAAAATGCAAATTCCCATAGGATAACATTGGACCTTCAATAAGCCATAACTCTCTCAATATTTGGACTTAACAGACAATCTATACAGTACAGCCCACTTATACCGGATCTGGATAAGTCAGAAATTTGACTTTACCATCACATTTCCACCTGCCAAAAGCCAACTCTATAAGCCACAACACTAACAATAGCTGCTACAATGACTTACTGTAAGCAGCCTGTTTACAGCATACAGTCAACCACATTCACATCTACATTAGCGGTGTCATTAACATATCATTCACAGCCATGAATGTGTGACTGTGGTTATTCACAGTTATTCTTTACCTATTCAGATACAAGTGCAGGTTCAGCGAGGTTACCTGAGGCTAATGAGGTACTAATTAACCCAGCACATAGCCAACTTAATCCATTGTGATCTCGCCCAGGTTATTGATTTTGTCTTTCTGTCTCTTTCTGAGTGTGCCACGATGGCTCCAAAGCAAAATGCTGTTTTGCTAGCCCGCAAGGTCCAGATTTTAACAGAAATGTAGTCTGTGCCCAAAATGACCCTAACTGCACTGTCCAGCCACTTCAACATGCCTAAGTCCACTCTCTCAGATCTGAAGAGAGATAGGGAGAAGATTATGGCAGCATGACACCAACCAAAACCCCAACAGAAAATGCAAGAGAGATGGGAAAGATAGCAAAAAAGAGGAAGCTGTCTTGTGTTGGTTTAGCAGTGTGAGGGGGAGAGATGCTTTAATTAGCGGCCCCTTGCTAATGGAAAAGGCATCTCAGCTTGCGAAAGCCTTAGGTAAAAATTACTTTGTGACATTGATGGGATGGCTTCACCGATGGAAAGTGAGATAAGCTTTCGTAAAGCCCATGCAGAAAAATAGAATGCAGATTTTGCCAGTGCAGAGCAATGGATCTCCGATGTGTTGCCTGGTTGGCTTGCAGGTTATGATCCTGCCAACATTTACAACTGTGATGAGACAGATTTTTTTTTGGGGTGTTGGCACAAGCACACTGCCTTTTAAAACAGAGCAGCCAGTTGGGGCGAAAAAAGCTAAAGAGTGCCTCAGTGTGCTGTGTTGTTGTAACATGGATGGCTCTAACAAAAAGGAATTGCTGGCCATAGGAAAAGCAGCACAACCACTGTGTTTTAGTGGGGTTAGGCACCTTCCAGTCATCTATAAATCCAGTCAGTCAGCTTGGATGACTGCTGGAATCTTCACTGAGTGGATCAGAGCCTGGAACCGAAGGCTGAGAGGGAGGAAGATTTTACTCCTTCTTGACAATTTTTCTGGACACTCTCAAGTTGAAAACTTAAGCAACATTAAGTTAATGTTTCTTCCAGCAAACACAACCTGCTTGATACAGACCCTTGACCAGGACATAATTTACTCTTTTAAGAGGCATTATGTCTGAGCGATGCAGGCTAGAGTGTTAGAAATGCTGGATGGCAAAAGCAATGATTTGTCAGCAGCTGACTGCATTAAAAAAATCAATCTCCTGGATGCTGTGAGGATGATGCAAATGGCATGGGATGCTGTGACCACAGAGATGACTTTTCGCTGCTTCACTAAAGGCGGTTTCACTTGCTAGGGCTCTGCTGTTTCCAGCTAAGATGGAGAAATAGAGGGGATTGGAGAGCAAGGACCAGAGGAACTGCCACCCCCTGGTCTGTCAGCGGAGGAGTTTGATGAGCTGTGCCACATGGATGATGACATGGACATAGAGCCCAAAGTAGGTGACATTGCTGAAGCTGTTTCCTCGATGTCAATTGCCTCCACTACGGATGCTGATGACAAGGATGATGATGTGGGCATAGTTGAAGAGCCACCTGTTAGCTCAAGTGATATGAGGGAAGCATTGATTACCTTCTGAAAGAGCCATGGAACAGAGGCCCAACATAACCCCCAATTGGTCCATCCTCCATCGCACAAAAAAAGAATGGGACCCCTACACAAAGAGTCTCTCTCACAAAGCTTCCATAACGAGTTACTTCAGTCAAAAGTTATAACCTAAAACACTAAAAGCACAAGCACCAAAAACATACTTCATCCATAAGTCAAGTACAAAGCACCAAGCACCTGTAACCCTAAAACACTAAGCATACAAAAAAAAAAAAAAAGCAAACTTCAACACTGTGCCTGTGCCAGACTTATCTCAAAATACTTGTTTGGCTCTCTACCCTCTTACTTGTCCTCATCCCTTTCTACTCCCCCTATTCTCATTCACACCCTTAGATCCACTGACTCACATACCTTTGCAATCCCCTGCTGTTCAACTCTCACAGGCCAATCTGCTTTCATCCACTGATTCCCCAAAATTTGGAACTCACTACCTCATCAAATTCACCACTCCTCTTCTCTTCATTCCCTCTCCTCTGCCCTCCACAATTTCCTTTCATTTAATTGTACCTGCTTCCCCCACTCCTAATTCTTACCCCACCTCACTCTCTCTCTCCTCCCCACCCCACTAGCTAAGACTGCTCTTATTTCTTAGCAGTCACCACAGAATTAACTGGCACTTATCTCTTGGTCGTACAGATACCTGCAAATCTACGCCATGTAACCTGCACAGTTATATGGCACTTTACTTGTTTTGTTTCTTTGTTACTAACTTTATTGGGGAAAAGATAGCAGAAGCGGCAAAGAGAGGAGACAAATCATTTTTTAGATACATTAGGAAACACAGGAAGGCAAAAGGGGGGATAGTAAAGATTGCTACTGAAGAAGGGAAATGCACCAAACATGACCCAGAGAAAGCCAAAATCCTCAACAAATACTTCTGCTTGGTGTTTACCAAAGACGACCCAGGGGATGGCCCAGCCCTGAAAAAACACAACACCCCAGGACCAGTGGTAGACACAAGCCCCTTTACAGAAGCTAAAACATTAAGGCACTAAATAAACTAAAAGCAGACAAAGCCATGGGACCAGATGAGATGCCCCCACAGTCCTTAAGGAACTGGTGGCAGAATTAGCAACCCCTCTGGCACTTCTATTCACAAAATCCTTGAAGAGCGGTGTGTTACCCAATGACTGGAAAAAGGCAATGGTGGTTCCACTTCACAAATCAGGCAGTTGCAAAGAGGCTAGTAATTACAGACTGGTGAGCCTCACGTCTATAGTAGGGAAACTAATGGAGACACTACTCAAACAGAGGATCATAGCATTCCTCAAAACTAGCAGCCAACAAGACCCTAAACAGCATGGTTTCACAGCAGGTAGGTCATGCCAGACAAATCTGCTCGAGTTTTTTGACTATGCTACAAAAATAGTGGATGATGGTGGGGCAGTAGATGTGGTTTACTTGGACTTTAGTAAGGCCTTTGACTCAGTTCCACGCAGAAGGCTGGCAAAGATGCTTGATCACACAGGGGTTGGTCTAGAAGTAGTCAGATGGGTACAAAACTGGTTACAAGGCAGAACCCAGAGGGTACAGCTTAATGGAACACAATCAACAGAAGGCAGGGTGACCAGCGGGGTGCCACAGGGCTCAGTGCTGGGGCCTCTGCTCTTCAATATTTTTATAGCAGACATCGCTGATGGACTAGAAGGTAAGGTGTGTCTGTTTGCAGATGACACCAAGATATGTTACAGGGTGGACACCTCAGAAGGAGTGAGCAAGATGGAAGCTGACCTCAAAAAAACTAGAAGAATAGTCTGGAGTGTGGCAGCTGAGATTTAATGCCAAAAAGTGCAAGATCATGCACATAGGAAAGAAAAATCTAAGCAAGGAGTATTACCTAGGAGGTGAAAGACTGGCAGCCTTAAACCAGGAATGAGATCTGGGAATCATAATCTCAGATGACTTGAAGGTTAGTAAGCAGTGTGAGAAGGCAACATTGAAGGCCAACAGAATGCTGGGCTGCATTGGGAGTGGAATCATGAGCAGGAGGAGATAGGTGGTACTACCACTGTATAGATCACTGGTCAGGCCTCACCTGGAATACGAAGTCCAATTCTAGAGGCCTCACCTCAGGAAGGACATGTACCGGGTGGAAACAGTACAGAGAAAGGTGACAAAAATGATTCAGTGTCTGCAGTACATGTCCTATGAGAAAAGACTTAGGGAACTGACTATGTACTCCCTGGAGCAGAGAAGAGAGAGAGAGAGAGAGGACATGATTGAAACATTCAGGTACATAAAAGGCATTAACAAGGTACAGGCACAGGAACTTTTTCACCTCAAGAAGGGCTCCAGGATCAGGGGACATGACAACAGGCTGCAAGGAGGAAGGTTCTCTACCAACACCAGGAAGTTTTTCTTCACAGAAAGAGTGGTGGACACCTGGAACAGCCTGCCCCAAGAGGTTGTGGGGGTCAACACTGTGGGGGGATTCAAGAATGCATGGGATAGACACAAGGGATCCCTGACTACAAAGGGCAACTAGAGTGTCAAAATAGGTCTAAAACAAATGGGCAGACTAGATGGACCTAGCGGCCTCCATCTGCCGTCAACTTCTATGTTTCTATGTTAATATATTACTGCAATAATTTAGCTGTTTAGTCCTTGTGTTTTTTTACTGCAATATTTTAGTTGGTTTTTCTTCTACTCTGTATAGTTCACTCATGTTACTGCTATTATATTTAAGAGTTCCTCGTTTTGATGCCTGTATATTATAGGTCACACCAGGTGATGAGCAACTTGTTGTTCTGTGTGCCTTCCTGGTAAAACATTTCAATAAATATGTAAATAAACAAAAATAATTACATAAGCGGGCATAAAAAACAATAAGCCTAAAAACGCTTACATTAGTAAACAGTACTATACTTACAATTCATGACTGTTGCACAGTGTTGTAACAATGTGCCCGTAATGCGAAGTCTGCCCACAATACATCAGGCACGCTGAAGCATAGAGTGCTATGCTTCTTAAAGGCGCACAATGCCTATTTAGGCTATATTGGAAATCAGAACATCATTGCATGCACAGATGCGTCTGAAATAAACGGGTCACACTGTGTATCAAAACAAAGTTCTTAATGAGTACTAAAAAATAATACATATTCCCCTAAACATTTAGGGGCAATGTAAAAAAACATAAAAAATAAAAAAAGTAAATTTCCCATACGATAACATTGGAAGTTTAACAAGCCATACAACAAAAGAAAGAAATTGCGGTTTTGGCAGAAGTGGAAGCGGTGGGCCCAGAGGGCCCTGCGCTTCCACTGCAACATAGATGTATGCATCTATGGAGGGAAGGAAGCACAGGGCCCAGAGAGTCCTGCACTGCCACAGGCAAATGAGGATGCAATTATACTGTCTCAAAAAGTAAGGACATTCATTGCAAAAAACTTTGTTAATTCACTAGTTAGGTTAAACAAAAAGTGAGAAATGTGGTGTTAAGGTTCACAATTTTAACACTACTCCCCACCTGCAGATAGCAATAGGAAAACTATTATGATTTGACCCTCTGCATCTTCCCAAATAAGGGCAGGGTGTGCCTTGGAGTTGTCAACCCAATGCTCATCCCATTCTCATATACTGTACACATCTCAGCTTATTTTCTGATGGAATGGGGTGAATGTTAGGGTTGACAACCCCAAGGCACACCCCATGTCTGATTTGCAAAGACTCAGGAGAGGTCAAACCACAATGGTTTTCCCTGTTGCTGCCTGCAGGGTGGTAGTGGGGTGTTAGCATTGGGAACCCTAACACCACATTTTCCTACTTCTGTTGGTTTAAACCTAACTAGTGCATTAACAAGGATTTCTGCAATAATTTTTTTCATATACTTAATATGTTTTTTTTTGTGTGTTGCTCTCACCTGCAGCCTAGATGGAATGGAATTGTTTTTTTCCAAAACCTTCAGGGTAGAAGCAGACTGTGCCAAGTTAGTGCCTTTTGAATGTTTCATGAAACAATAATAAACAGTTCTAGAGTTATAAAGATTTAAAGTTTGTTTTTTTTAGCTGTTCTGAGCATGCTCAGTAGAGTGTTTTTGGATAAACATCTGCTAGAACAGACATTTTTAGTTTCTCACCACTTGCTTCTCACAACACAAATTTTTTTTTGATGTCATGACAGCACAATCTTGTTTTTCCCCATGAAGTAAAAAACATGGAAGATACATAAACATTGTGTATTTTTAATAAAAACATACATTTGACCCTAGCAAAACAAAACCTGTTTAGATAGATTCTGGTGTTTTTTTAAATGTGGCCAGAAATACCTTTTATGGGCTCCACAAAATACAGGTACCTAGCTTAGCAAGAGGAGTCATTCACCAATGTTCTCTGTATAAGAACAGTGGGAGTTTCTTGACATCTGCAGCTGCAAATGGAGGCATGCTGCTGACTTGTGTGCCAGCAGTGAGCCAGCAATCTCTCCTTCTCTCTTTCTCCCTATCTATCTATCTATCTATCTATCTATCTATCTATCTATCTATCTATCTATCTATCTATCTACATAGAAACACAGAAACGTAGACTTTGACAGCAGATAAGGATCACTTGGCCTACCTAGTCTGCCCTTTTCCCTACTTATTGGATAAGCTGCAGATCCTAGTTAACCAACAGCCTGCTTTTTCCTACCCCCCAACAGAATTGCCTTATGTCTGTCCCATGCATTCTTGAATTCCCCCACTGTTTTTGACCCCATATCCTCCTCAAAAAGGCCATTCCATGTGTCCACCACCCTCTCCGTGAAAAAAATACTTCCTCACATTGCCCCGAGCCGTCCCCCCTCTATCTTCAAATTGTGTCCCCTTGTTTTTGCATTCTCTTTTTCTGAAAGATGCTACCCTCTTGAACTTTGTTGATTCCCTTGAGGTACTTGAAAGTTTCTATCATGTCCCCCCTCTCTCCTTTCCTCAAGGGTATACATATTAAGCTCTTCTAGTCTCTCTTCATATAGCTTCTGTTGCAGACCCCGCACCATTTAGTTGCTCTCCTCTGGACTGCATCCATCCTGTCTGTGTCCTTGCAGAGATGTGATTTCCAGAACTAAAAGCAGTACTCCAGATGGGGTCTCACCAACTGTCTGTACAGAGGGATGACAACTTCCTGTTTTCTACTAGTGATACCTCTCCCTATACATCCCAGTATCCCCCAGCCATCCTTATTGCCCTCTCACATTGCTTATTTACCTTTAGATCATCTGATATGACTACCCCCAGGTTCCTTTCCATTTTTTTTTGTTAATACCTCCCCCCCCATTGTGTACTCTTCCCCTGGGTTTTTGTTTCCAAGGTGCATTGCTTTGCACTTCTTTGCATTGAATCTAAGCTGCTATACTTTTGACCATTCCTCCAACCTTATCAAGTCCCTTCTCATCCTTTCCAGTCCCCCCTTGCGTATCCACCCTGTTGTAGATCTTTGTGTCATCTGCAAAGAGGCATACTTTTCCATAAAATTTTAATTAAAAAAAAAAGAGGCATACTTTTCCTTCCAGTCCCTCTGCAAGGTCACTTATAAAGACATTAAAAAGGACTGGACCCAGTACTGAACCCTGCAATACCCCACTAGTAACCCCTCTTTCTTTGGAGTGGACTCCATTTACTATTACCCTCTGTGTCCTGTTGTCCAGTCAATTTTTTACCCAGGCTACCACCCTGGTACCCACTCCCAGGCTGGTTAATTTGATTATTAATCTTTTGTGTGGGACTGCATCAAATGCCTTGCTAAAGTCTAGGTAGGCCATGTCCACAGCCCCTCTCTGGTCTATTACTTTGATCATCCAATCGAAGAAATCTATTAAATACATCTGACATGACCTTCCTGTTGTGAATCCATGCTACCTTGAGTCTTGTGCCCTTCTGGCCTCTAGGCACTCAACAATTCTTTCTTTCAGAAGTGATTCCATCATTTTCCCGATCACTGAGGTCAAGCTAACAGGTCTGTAGTTTACTGCCTCTGCTTTGCTCTCACTTTTGTGAAGGGGAATCACATCCACTCTCCTCCAGTCCTTAGGTACCACACCATCCTCCCATGATTTGTTAAAAAGGGTAGTCAGTGGTGTCACTAGTTCTCCCCTTAGTTCTTTTAGAATTCTGTGGTTAATCCCATCAGACCCCATTGCTTTTTCCACCTTCTGTTTTAGGAGTTCTTTCAGAACCCTTTCTTTTGTGAAAGGACTGGTATCGACTTCCCTATACAGAGTGCTTCTATTGATTGGATTAGGTACCTCCCCCTCCTCTTCTTTTGTGAATATTGAGCAGAAGTATTCATTCAGTGCCCCTGCTTTTTCATTGTCCCTCTCTGCCCACCCACCCTGCCTCCCCTTTATTAATCCTCACTATCCCTCCCTTGGTCTTTCTTCTCCCTAATGTACCTATAAAGGTTTTATCCCCCTTGTTAACTGAGTTGGCTATCTTTTACTTGGTTTGGGCCTTTGCTAGTCTGACTGCCTTCCCCACTTCCTTCTGCTTTAACTGCCACAGTTCTCTGTCCTACTCGTTCTGTGTTTCCTTATACTTCCTGAATGCTATTTTTTTCTCCCTAACCTTCCCCACCACCTCTTTTGAGAACCATAGTGGTTTTTTCTTTCATTTTGATTTGTTTATTTGCTTCATACAAAGGCTTGTTGCCTCTGTGATAGCAGTTTTGATGTTTCCCCATTGTTCTCCACCCCTCCTTCTTTCCTGTTTGCTAGTGCTGTTCTGAGGCACTCTCCCATTTTGACAAAGTCAGCCCTCCTAAAGTCCAATACCCTCACTTTTGAATGGCTTGACTCTGCGGCTGTGTTTATTGTGACCCACAGTGTTTGGTGGTCACGTATTCCCAGATGGCTACCCACTTCTAGATCTGAGTTCCTCTCTTCATCCCCATTTGAGAGTACCAGGCCTAAGATTGCTCCCTCCCGAGTGGGTTCCAACACTAGCTGTCTGAGGCATTTCCCCTGTAGGGCATTGAGAATAACTTTGCTCTTGGATGTGGCTGCAGCAAAGGTGCTCCAGTTAACATCTGGCATATTCAGGTCCCCCATCAACAATATCTCCCTTTTTTCTGCCATCCTAAGGATGCTTTCTATCATTTCCTTGTCCATTTGCTCCCCCTGACAGGGGGGTCAGTATACAACCCTCGTGCGGATTGTGGTGCCATTTCAGGTCTCCAGGGTGACCCACAGTGCCCCTCTCCTCCCTGTTTACCCTTTAGTTCTGTTGTCTTTATCTGTTCCCTTACATAGAGAGCTACTCCTCCTCTTCTATCATCCCTGTCCCTGCTGTAGCTTGTGTAGCCTGGTATGTTGATATCCCAGTCATGGTACTCTGTGTACAATGTTTCTGTGACTGCCACAATATCCAGGTGTCCCTCTTCCATCAAGGCCACCAGTTTAGGGAGCTTGTTACCTAGACTATGGGCATTGGTACTCCTTACCCTCCATTTTGTGATGGCCTACCCCTTTTTGCTCCTTCCCTGTCCATACTGCCTTTGCCTTTTTCTCCATTTACCCCAGCCCTTCTCCCTATTGACTTCTCTATCTTGGTGTTTACCTCACCAACTACCCTGATTTTTGTGGGGGGACTAGGATTTCCCTGCTCCCTTTCAGTGCCTCCCCCCTTGGCTAGTTTAAATGCTTGCCAATGAAGCATTTAAACCTATCACCTAGGATCCTGGTTCCCATCCTGAACAGATGCAGGCCATCACACCAGTATAGGCCTGCATCCCTCCAGGTGGACCCCCAGTCCCCAGTGAAGCCAAACCCCTGAGCTATGCACCAGTTTTTCAACCATTGATTGAATCCCATGGTGCAGAGCACCCTAGCCTCACCCATGTCATAGACAGGCAGCACCTCTGAGAAGGTTACCTTGCATGATACTTGTCTAGCTATGTGTCTGTCTGTCTGTCTGCCTGTCTGTCTATCTATCTATCTATTTATCTATCTATCTATCCAGCTAGGGGCAGGAGATTCAAACAAGGGGGACCAGAGACAGATGGAGAATCATGGCAGCAGTGGTGGTTTTTGCAGATACTGTACTAAGGGACTACATTTGTTAGGCATTTATTTATTTATTTGAGATAATCAGAAAGACCTTTGAGTCAGAGACTCATTTACAAATGTTCCACGTCATACATAGAGCGGTACAGGGGAACAGAAACATACAGGTTGCTGTGTATTACATCACAGTGAGATTATAATGGTTCCATGTCATACATAGTGAGGTACAGGCGTAACAGAAAACATACAGGTTGCTGCGAATTACATAATATCACATTGAGATATACACTAGATACAAAAGTGAAACTATATACAGGTTGCTGTGTATAATATAATATCACATTGAGATATACACTAGATACAAAAGTGAAACTATATACAAGGACGTCATGGAATACCAGGGTTTAGCACAGCCCAGGGTAGGGGAGAGGCTGCTTGTCAAGACAAAGATTCAGTGGAAATTGGGCTGGTCTAGGGGCAGTCACATAGGCTGGAGGCCTGGAAGTGATTCCTTAGACTAGATTTAAAAGGGCCTAATTTTGTTTCACTGGATATTAGAGGGGGGAGCATGTTAGTCCAGGACGGGATGTTGTAACTGAAAGTTTTTTTGAATTTGGAGGTCCGGCAATGGGGTACCCTTAGTAACGGTTTGCTTGAGTTATGTGTGACTCTGACAGGGCGTTCTGGGTGGATAATTTTGTTTAGGGTAGTTGGGTGAGGCCTAGGGTTTTCTTTTTGGTTATTAAGCAGGTGTGGTACTTGTTTCTGTTGTCTAAGTTTAGCCAGTTAATGGCGCTGTAGAGGGAGCAGGTGTGAGTGGAGTGATCACATCTGAGTATGAGTCAGCAGGCCTTGTTTTGTACAAGTCGAAGTCTATTAAGGGCAGAGGTGGGAGTAGCACTGTAGATTAGAATGCCATAATCTAGCAGCAAGAGGACAGAAGAGTTAATGGTGAGACATAGAGCCTCGGGGGTGAGGCAGTGTTTGTACCAATAAAGTACACCAAGTCTAGAGTTTAGGGCAGTGGATAGATGCTGAATATGTTGATTAAAGCTGAGGGCCAGGTCAAGTGTGATCCCTAGGTATCTGAAATTGTACACTTGTTCAAGGGGGGTTCCGTTTTCAGTAAGAAATTTGGGGCAGAGGCTCTTCAGTGGGTTCTGAGGGTGGGAGAAAACCATAACTTTTGTCTTATTGTAGTTAATTATTAGGCACTGGGAGGTGAGCCAGTGTTCAATTGCATGGAGTGAGTGTTGGAGTGTTTGGTGGAGTTTAAGGGGGTCTGGATCAGTTGCGAAAAGGACGGCATCATCAGCTTATAAGAGAAGGCTGGTGGGGCAGGCAGATTGGGAGGGAGTTTAGGTATAGACAGAATAGCAGGGGGCCAAGAATGGAGCCTTGAGGGACACCGGAGCAGACAGGGAGGCTGCAGGATAGGACAGTGCCTACCTTAACCAGCTGTGTTCTATCAGAGAGGTAGCTGGTGAACCAGTTTAAGGTCTCATTGGAGAGGCTGCTGTGGGCAAGTGTGTTCAGTAAGAGGGCATGGTTAATGGTATCAAATGCTTTAGAGAGGTCCACGAAGATAGCTCCTGTGAGGTGGCCGCTATCTAAGGCAGTGTGGATATGTGAGGTAAGTTCAAGGAGGATGGTGGTAGTACTGTGTCGCTTTTGGAAACCATGTTGCTGGTTGCATAGCATGTTATATTTGAAAAGGTGGTCAGTGAGTTGATTGGAGACTATGCGCTCTAATGCTTTGGATAGAGGGGGTAGGATGGAGATGGGGAAGAATTATTAGGGGAGGTGTGGTCTCCACTCTGATGTACCGGGGTGATGTAGGCGGATTTCTAGCGAGTGGGATATTTCGCCTGGCAGAGGGAGAGGTTGAGGATATGGGTGAGACGGGTAAGGACTTCCTGGAGGGTGAGTCGGAGAAGCCTCATGTCGAGGGAGTTGCTACTAAAGAGAGAGTGGTTAAGAACTTTAGCAAGGTAGGGTTTGGCAGTCTGTGGGGTAAGGATGCGAAGGTAGAAAGGTGGAGAGTGGGGTGGCAGGATGTTTGTCCGGGTAGGCGGCAGGTTGAAGAAATTAGGGGGGAGGACATGGCTGAGATCAGTGAAGGCAGAGTTTAGGGCTGAGGCTACACTGAGGGGATCTGATGAGAGATAACCGTCTATTACCAACTGGTCTGGAGGTAGGTTAGTACTTTTGCCGTGGAGTTCCTCAATATTATTCCAAAATTTGCATCCGGAGCCCCATGTGGTAGTTAAGGAGGATTTGTAGGATTCTGCTTTGGTAGTACGAATGGCCCATGTGCATTTGTTACGGGCTTCCCTATACCGTTGCCTGTCCACAGAACATGGGTTTCATTAACTAGATGCCATAGGGCATCACGGTGTTGCAGCATGCCCAAGAGGCTATCCGAGAACCAGGGGGCATGGTTGCCTTTGGACATTCTCTTGGTAATGGGGCAAACTTATCAAAGGCTTTATTGAAAGTGGTGATAAATAGTTCCAGCACAGTATCAGGGTCGAGGGCATTTGCTAGTGGGGTCCAGTCCCAGGCACTGAGGTAGGCTTTGAGTTGGGCAAGTTTACCAGGCCCAAGTTTGTGTTGGGTGGTAATTTTAGGGGGGGTTGGTGGCAATGCAGGACCAGGTGAAAAGTGGGGAGTGGTCACTTAGATCGTCAGGGAGAACTAAGGTGTTGGTTATTCTGTGGGGACGGTTTGTGAAAACTAGATCTAGGAGGGAAGATGTCTCTGTACAAGAGTTAACCTGGGTGGGGGAAGTGACTATCTGTGTGAGATCAAGCGCATTGACCTCGTCTATGAACTGGGTGGCTGACTTGACCAGCCAATTTATGTTAAAATCACCCATAATTATTTTTTTCTGATTGGGGGAAACATGGCTAGATGGGACAGGATGTCTTGGAAAGCTTGCTTCTGGTCCCGGGGGGGGGGAATGTAGGCAGTAGTGATGAGGAGAGGGGAGGTAGACTTGCCCAGGATTAGTTTTAGGTGAGTGCCTGAGCCCTCAGTGTTAGGTGTGGCAGGGGGAGTAATTGACCTGGGAGTGAGTCATTAAGGTAGAGAGCGCAGCCACCCCCTCGCTTACCGATTCTATCAGAATGATAGAGGAGATAGCCAGGGAGGTAGACCGCCGCATCAGGGATGGAGGGGGAGAACCATGTTTTGCTCAGTGCTATGATGTTTGGGTGGTGTTGGAGGACCCACCCCTGAAAAGGGTCCCATTTTTTTTGCAGGCTGCAGATGTTGATGGAAGCAATGTGCAGCCCATTGGCTGACCGTTGGAGGGGCTGGGGTGCTTTCTGAGGGCCAGGGTTGGGGTGGACATTGCCCGTCAGTAGGAGGAGTATGATGAGTGACCAGAGGTGATTGTTACCTCGTCAGGTGTTTAGCAAATGGGGTGGTTTCTGCGTGTACCCTATGGAGGGTATTGGGAGTTTTAGGGTGAGGGGGGCTGATAGGAGGAATAAGTAGGGAAAAGGGGGAAGGCATGGTAGAGGATCTGTTGGAGGCTGGTATGAGAATGAGGGGCTCCATAGAGTCATTTGCGTGGGGAGATGACATGGCTGTGAGAGGGTGAAAAAGGAGAAGTTAATTTTTATAAGACTGGCACTGCGAGAAGGTGCACCCAACTGGGTGCTGGCCTGGGCTTGTAGGCGCGCGCTGCTTAGGTACCAGTTAGGGATGGTGGAGCTAGGTGTGGAGTTTTTGCCTGCTTCAGGATCGAGTGTTGAGCTTTTGTTCCTTGTTCCTAGATTGGGAGAGGGAGGGTGGGATGCTGGGGGGATCAGTAGAGAGAGAGAGAGAGAGGAGGGTGCACAGTAACGTGTTGGAGCTGGAAAGAGAAAACTCTTTAGTATTTAAGGGCCAGAGCACAGTAGAGGAAGGGACACCTTGTGGTGGGCAGGTATAACCTACAGATGGTAAAAGTGGCTGATAGGCTAAAAAGTAATAGGGGCATGGTCTGGGCTGCTATAAATGAGTGAAGCTGCTATAAATGAGTGACTCCACCAAGGGTGGTGGTGGGGGCGGTGGGGAGCCGACGTTCTGTGTCTGCGGGGCAGAACACACACAGTTCCTCCGAGTAAGGCCGAGCGAGCGTTGTACAGTGACTGTAAAACGGTGTCCACCTGGTTATCTGACCGCTTCTATGAGCAGCTTGGGGTGGGGGAGGGCTACACTTCCAGACCCTCACGACCTCCGGCAACCTCCTAAGCGGCTGCACAGCTGTGGGGAGACAAGAAGTAAGAGACTGTATTTATGCAGCAAACACTGTGTGTGGGGGGAGGGGGGTCAGAGGTTAACTGCACAAGTCTGGGATATAATCTTTAACAGTCCTACTACTGAGAAAGCAGAGGGCAGAGGGTATGATTTAAAATTAGTGGTGACTATGGCGATCAGACAGCAGTTAGAGAATTGATTAGCATTAAGGTACACGGCTTTAGGAGTCACCAACTACAGCATTGCAATACATAATTAAGGCACCATCTCCATGTAGCTTAAATACCAACAGTTTTAGCGTTGTCGTACTGTTTAAAATAAAAACTATCTTCACATATGTGGGGACTAAAAGTCAGTCATGTTTGAATTCAGGTGGAAAAGGCACCAAAAAACACACACAGATCCTCCGAGCAAGGCCGAGCGAGCGTTGTACAGTGACTGTAAAACTGCGTCTACCTGGTTATCCGACCACTTCTACGAGCAGCTTGGGGCAGGGGAGGGCTACTCTTCCAGTCTGTTACGACCTCCGGCGACCTCCTTGGTGGCTGTACAGCTGGTTATCTGACTGCTTCTACGAGCAGCTTGGGGCGGGGGAAGGCTACTCTTCCAGATCCTCACGACCTCTGGTGACCTCCTGGGCAGCTGCACAGCTGAGTTGACCATGTTCTGACCATAATAAGGTTTGGATTGCTTATTGGTTGCATTATTTTAAGTTTCAATCAGTTGTCCTGTGCTGAATATATTAAAAATAACACTTTTGTTTGAGTGTTTTTAAAAACAAAGACAACAAATCTGTATCTTGGTCCCATTCTGATAGATCAGTTTGAATGGGGCTTGGATGTAGAATCATTCCAGTTTTGTTTATACAATTGTTTTGTAATGTATATTTATGGGTGGTGGTTTATGTATTCAAACTAGATTTTAAAAAATTAAAAACAAAGAATGGCACCAAACATCAGGTACAAAGAGAGGCAGTTTATTTAAATTAGGTACAGTGCTGGCTGTGCATTAATGCAATATAATGTACAAAACTCACAGCAGTACCAAAATGTAAGCTACTAATACATTAGCTTACCAAATGGCAGTCTCTCATAGGGCATAACAAAGCTGGAACATCCATACCATCGACCTGTCCAGTTTCTCAATGAGCTTCCTCAAGAAGAATGCACAGCCAGCACTTCACCTAACTTAAACTTCCTCTTTTTGTACCCCGATGTGTGTTCAGGTTTTCTGTTGCTAACTAGTTGTTTCCTTTAACTGGCACACACAATCTCTGAGGAGTGGCTTCCTTTGCTTGCCAAATTGGATTATGAATTATTTTTTCTTTTTTTTTTTCCATATTAGGGTTTCACTACCACTTTTTGGATCTCCCTCCTGTTTTCCCCAATAGTTAACATGAAAGTAAACCAGGGTTCCCACCCTTGGTACCACTTGCCAACCCCATCCAGGTCAGCTGCCACCCCATAAAAAGATGGCAACACCAGGGTGCCCACCCCGATGCCACCGTGTGGTTTAGCTGACATTGGGGTGCCCATTCTCCAGTGTTAGAGCCAATATTCATTTAATTTCAATCTACAAATAAGAAAAACATTACTTGATGTCTTTATTGTTTTGAAAATGTACCTGTAAAAAGGAAAAGAGTCCGTCACTGATCTTACCCCAGACTCCCACCCTCCCACCCGATCCCCTACTCAGCACCCACCACCCCCACACACCTCACTTTCCTGAACACATCCCACAATGTAGATCTACTCTTTGATCAAAGACACATTTTGCTGCTGGAACTGGTGACTGCAATATGAGAAAATAAGGTACATCTGGTTTAATGTATTGTAATGGCATTTTAACATTCAGTCATTACTTTTTCATTTTTTAATATTTTTACGCCACATTTCTACGTGGCCTTTTTGGGAACCCACCTCATGAACAAGTGCAGTATAATTTTTCAAATCCTGCCCAAAAGGCAAGTTTGTGGTTGCTGTACTAAATCACCTTTTCTGTAGGATTTGAAAATATTCACCTAGCGGGTTTATGAGGTGGAGTCATAAGAAGGCTATGTTGAAAATCTGGTGTAAAAATATGTTACAATTACCAACTTATGAATAAACATTGAAATATTTTAACGTTCACTCATAAGTTACATTTTCTATATTTTTCCACCAAACTTTCAACATTGCCTTTTTGTGACCCCTCCTCATGAACAAGGCAGCTGAAATTTTTCAAAATGTGCCAAAGGGTGATTTTGTGATTGCTGTGCAAAATCATGTTTTGAGTGAGATTTGAAAATGTTCATCTTGGAGTCATAAGAAGGCTATGTTAAAAATTTGATGTAAAAATATGGTAAAATGACTAAGTTATGCGTGAACATGGAACTATTTCAATGTTCACTCATCACTTTGCTAATTTCCAATATTTTTACTCCAAACTTTCAACACAACCATTTCTTCACACTACCTAATAAATGTCTCTGGTGGTGTTTTCTAAATCCTGGATGAAATGTATTTTCACATTTGTGGGGTGAAAGGTATATTGTCAAATGAGCGACTGCAAATGAGTGACTCCATTTTGGGTGACTCATTTACAGCGCCTGATATGTGGGCTACTGGTGGAGGGTGACGAGGATGGGCTACAGTGATGGCAGAGGTAAAAACAGCAAGGCAATAGGGGAGCACCTGGAAGAAGAAGGGACAGGAAGTGGGTATAAGTGTCACAGATTGCCAATGGATTTTGCAGCTGGCCATCTGATATAGCGGGGAGGGTGTTTACCTGAAGTCGGGAAGGTACAGGGTTCGGGGATGATCAGGCATGGTAAGTTTTTATTGCTATTGGGACTTATGATTTTTTTTGTCGTTCCCCAGTTTCCTGGTTCCATGTCCTCCAACAACTGAGTAGCCCCCTGTAGAGTTTATCCACTAGCCCACTGTCAGGTCCACCCTGGAGTTGGTTATAAATAGATTGGGGGTGCAGGGGGCAGATCCCCCCGCATACAACATGTAGTATACTAGTGCACCCTGAGCTGATATTGTGGACCCTCGCTATTTGAGAGTCCACTGTTGTGCACATTCACCGTACTGTTTTTGACAATGTACACTCATTGATTATAATATCGCCATTGCTCTTTCACTATTATAACATGGAACTGGGGTGAAATGATGTTTCAGTCAATATACTGTAAATGCCAAACATCATGTTTATAAGGGAAGTCCTAAAATGACTTTCTTGAAAATTTGAAGTCAAAATAAAAACAAATACTAAGAAATGTGTGTAGTGCCAGACTTTATTCCAGTGGGTAGAGCTTTGTGATCCCGTGCTGGTGAGTTGAGTTTGGGGATGAGCTCAGTGAGACAGCTGAATGGCGCAAGGCTGGGGGAATGGTGCTGTCAGGTGACTCTCCACAGCCAGGAAAGGAAAGGTGCAAGGTTGCCTGCACGGGTCCTGGTACCATATAGTGAAGACAGCTCTTATTCTGGCATAGGGCCCTGCATCTCTGCAGCTGTAGGTGGCAGAGGGCCCTATGCATTGGCTGAGAGATAGATTCTTTGCACTGTATGTCTGTATCTGAGGCTACATGGAAGCACAGGGCCCAGGGTGCCCTGTGCTTCTATAGTCTACCACAGTCCAGTAAATTCTAGATAAATGTCACTGCACTTCTATAGAAGATTAGAATTTGGGGTCTCCAGAGTCTTGGTGAATTAGTGGAGGGGTCCTTCTTGAGACTGTCAACCCTAATGTCCACCCCATTTCCTGAGAAAACAATGTCAGGCGTGATCTTCGTTCTTCACACTGGGCCAGCATTGTGTTGACAGCATGTGGCGAGGCATACTTCTCTACCTTTGAAGAGTGTATCATTGGCTCGGACCTGTGCCTGTGATTCAGATTGGAGGCTATGGGTTGGGGTGAGGGGTGAGCATTAGGTTGGACAACCCTGTAGAAGACCCCCACCACTTATTTACCAAGATTCCAGAGACCCAAGGCCAAACCCCTAATGTTTTTTCTTTTTATTGCCGGGGTGTGGGGGTGGGTAGTTAGGGATGGAAACCTTAACACATATTTCCCTACTTTTGTGGCATTACCTTGAACCCTAACTGGTGCATTAACACAGTTTTTTGCAAAGAATATATATTATACTTGTACAGTACCACAAGTATAGGTAGGGCTGAGTGGAGGTCTTAGTGTTAAACCCTAATCTTTGCAGCTTAATAACTTTGACTGTGTTCAACAAAATTGCACAAAATATTGCATGCATAGTCTGGATGGCAAGTTCTTGAGATGTGGGATGTTTTGTGATGGCTGCTTATCTGCATTCTGAGATCTGGCTATGGTAGCAATGCATGCAAAAGCATAACTTTTGGCATTTTTTGCCCATTTATTTGCTCCCACCTATAGTCTAGATGGTATGGAATTTTGTTCTGAAACCTTCAGAGCTGAAGGGGTTGTGTCAAGGATATGCCTTTCAAAGGTTTCATGAAAAATATTAATCAGTTCCAGAGTTATAAGACTTTAAAATTTGGCTTCTGAGCATGATCAATAGAGTTTTCAGGATACCCTTCTGACATGACACATCAATTTACCTTTCACAAGCCATTTTACTTTCTGTGACTAATTGCCTTTTCATGTCAAGAGAAAAATGTTGGGGTCGTGATGGCTGCCATCTCTTTTATTCAACAAAGAATGTTGAAAAATACATTAAAATTATGTTTTTCATAAACAAACAGCTGAACCTAGGTAAATGGGACATGTTTAGCTAGATTCTGAGGCTTATTTGTTTGAAAATTGGTGCAGAAATACCTTTTCTAGGTGTCTCAAAATTTATAGCTTGCCCAGGTTAGCGAGGGGGCTGATTTACGGGTTGTGAGTTGAGAACAGCAGCAGCTGAAAAACCACTGAACATGCTTCTACCAAAAATCACTCTGATTTGTTTGCTATTTGCCATTTGTTTCTCTTAATTAACACTTCAGCTCCTAACAGCCTAAAGGCAGCAGTGATCATCTGAAAGTAACATATTGCTTTGCTTATATATGTCTCAAATTGTGGCCTACAGTATTAACAGCAGTAACACTTCTCTACAGTAAAGATTCCATTATTTACACATTATTTGTTTCTTTGAATTGACATAACTGAATCTGCATTAAAACAAAACCATCAGCCAGTCTCGATAGTCACTGCTGAAGCATGAAAATATTTCCTTTTTCTCTGCCACCGTTGTCCAGTTATTAACAGATTCTAATTTCACCAAGAGGTAAAAAGCTGAACCGGTGCCTTTTGTGCAAGAAATGCTTCCAAACTAATTCTCTTCATTTCTATGGCTCTACAGGTGAAGGATATCCAATTTGGAACATCTGTTTAGGGTCAGTAAAATAGCAGATGGCAAGTTTTAATCACACAGTTGTGAAAGAGAGATTCGAAAAGATAGAAAAAAAATTTATTGACAAGCATTATTTCTGCAGAAGAGCTTTACTCAGGCACAGATCTCTCTCCAGGTGTGATTATGAAATAAAAGCTCCAGACATGAAAAACACAGATGTAAACCTTTACCTGGAATCTCCAAAGGCATTACTACAACTAATTAAATTCTGATGTGCATAAACCACGGACAAACATTTTTCTGTCATTTTTAAAACTTTGTTTTAAACAAAGAAACTGCATGAGCAATTATGTTGAATATAGATCAGGATTTTGTATACATGCCTTAATGTGCAAAATTAATTTAGCAACAACCCAGGACATGGGCAAACTTTTCTTTCTGGAACCATAAACTGGATTGTCTTGTTGCTCTGCTGCATGTCTTACATGCAAGAGGATATACTGCATTTAACATTCCATACAAAGTTTATGTAAAATGGAGGAAACTAACAATTTTATAGAGAGACATGCAATCCCTTATTTTAACCAGCAAGTAATAGATTTTTAATAGTGTACACGTTCATCCAGTAAGGTTATAAAAAATAGCCTCTTGGTTAATCAGCTGGCTGACTAAATGCATCCATAACTTAACCATTCGAGTTGAGGGTATGCTTCTGATGAAGGCTATATTGTTCATAAATAAATAGGAAAGTGGATTCCATACCAGGTGCAGGTGAGTTGAGGCTGATATGGAGGGCTGCAGCACCTGGACCCAAGCGTGATGTCAGAGCTTGATTTACTACCCTCCAAATAGCATTTTAAATATAGTGATAACAACTCACAGGGCAGTTAGAGGTGAACATGGGCTGCAGTTTGACCTAAAAAATCTACACTGTCAGAGATTGCAGGTCCAATACAATGTCATCAGAACAAACTCCACCAAGACTTGTGTTACAAAACCCTCCGACCATATCACTGTAAATATTGGACCAAAATGTCAGAAGTGAATTATATTTAATAAGCCAGACATTTGTAATAATTGAATATGGAAAGGTCTGCCAAAGAAGGAACACTGAAGTTGGTAATGATGAATACTTATACAGTCTTATTTTTGCCAGCTGTTTTCTGTTCTCCCTGCCAGCAATATTCTGAAGACGAAGGTAGTTTCATTAGCTTTGCCCTCCAAAGGATATCTCGGGGCTGTGCAAAGGACTGGTGTGGGGCTACTATTACAGGGCTCCATTTATCCCCTTGCTGTCACTTTTGCCAAAATAAAATTCTAAAGCAGTATCAAAAGAACACTAATATGTTCATTCTGATAAAGACATTGGTCCACATATTCAAAGGAGATGCACAGTGCATCCCTAGATGCGCCTGCGCATCTCCGGACTTACGAGGGGCCTTCGAGGGTGTGGCAATATTCAGAAGCCCCCGATGTGCCATGCAAACCCAGCTGCACCACAGCACAGAATATTGTGATGTGGGCATGCAAATGAGGGGTCCTTCATGCATATTTCCACATCACAATATTCAGAAGTCCCCTGGTGAAGACACGGCTGGATGCTCTGGTGCAAAGTTAGAAATGCAAAACCCTGTCCTAACTTTGTGTGGGGCAGGGTGGTGCCCTGCACAAAGTCCAGGGCCGATCACATGATCCCCCCTCTCTGGTCCTGATCCCCATTGTAATAAAACTGTCATGTCTGTTCCCCTAATTTCCATAGTATTGGGTGCCCCCTCACCACCCCAATCACAGACTGTCATATAAAAATAGAAACATAACCCCATTTACATAGTGTAGTGTCCCCCCTTCCCTGCCCCGATCCCTGAAAGAGGTATAAATCCACAAGTTCCCCATTTCCATAGTGTGGTGGCCCCCCACCCTGGTAGGCAGTAACCCCCTCCCTTTACCCAATCTGGCCTGTGCCGGTGACTGGCTGGCCTTCTCACCCTGCCGCGGCCTGACTGATTGCCTGAGCATGTACGGTACATGAAATGCGTGCCCCATTGGTTGGCACCAGCAATGGGCATACTGTAACCTCACTGTATATTCTGATCGGTCGATGGATATTATAACGAAACTGTGCCTTTAAATGAGCGACTACGAGGGAGGTTATTTCCTGGAGTGAGGCTCTGTAAATAATGCTGGTTCTCTAGGGTGGGCTGGGGATGAAACCACTACTGTGATGGTACATGTTTATTGGTCTGTGGGGGATCAGAGCTGGAGGACCCCCTATGGGGAAGCTCGGGTTATGTTTCTATTTTTATGGCATTTTATGATTGGGGCAGGAGGGGGGACCCTCACTATGGAAACAGGATTATGTTTCTATTTTTATGACAGTCTGTGATCGTGGTGGGGAGGGGGGACCCTACACTGAGGAAATGGGTTTATGTTTCTATTTTTATGACAGTCTGTGATTGGGGTGGGGAGGAGGGACCCTACAGTATGGAAATGGGATTATTTGTCTTTTCTTCTGACACTCTGTGATCAGGGCTGGGGAGGGCTGGCCTGGTGCATTTAACCAGACAAAGCCATGCTAATGAGCCCATAATGGACATGCATGAGGCCCCTTTGTGCCATGCTTTCCCAATGAGCTCATTAACATATTTTGGCATAATATAGTCCTTGGGGGAAACAGCACATCCTGGTATGTGCCACGCATTCCCCCATTGGTGGTCTTCAGCCCTGAACCCTGGATGTGCTGCACCAAACATGGCAGCTGCCCACTATGTGCCATGCATCCAGGGTCCAATATTCGAACACAATGTGCAATCTGTTTCGATCATGCATTCTGTTTGAATATTGCCTTAGAGCTGGCTGGCCCAATTTTTTTGTGCAGTACATCGATTTGCTCACGCATTTGACCAGCTCTGAATATGGGGCCCATTGTTGGCAAAAGTGAAAATAAGTTGGCAAATGGAACCCTGTCATAGTAGCCAACACTCACAAACAACTATAGGCCTATATCCATCCCCATCATCCAAAACATTGGAATGGATAGTGGCTGATCAGCTCACAGAGTACCTTGTAAAATAGAGCCTGCAATGTTCCCAGGAGCATGGCTTCCACAAAGGGCACAGCACTACCATGGCACTCTTTGAATTCACCATACATATCCATCATGCACTTGATCAGAGCCAGTTGGTCGGCGCCTCTTTTATTGACCTGACTAAGGCAATTGACACTGTCAATCACTCCATTCTCCTCAAACAATTATTCCTCCTTGGTCTTTCAAGTGAAACTACCCTCTGGTTTCAAAGCTACCTCAGTAACCGGACCCAACAGGTCAAGATTGGTGAATTCCTTTTGTCATCCCTACCAATCCACTCTGGAGTACCCCAAGGTTCTATCCTGGGTCCCTTGTTATTCAGCATATTCCTGAATGATCTCCCTGCCTCCTGCCATGACAGAATGTTACTGTATGCAGATGATGCAGTAATCTTCACTTGCCACACTGACCCCACCTCCCTTCAGTCTCAACTACAGAAAAGTTTCACAGAAGTGGAAGACCTGGTTTTGCTCACATAAACTCATCCTTAACCACAAAAAAACTAAAACAATGTTGTTCCATGGAACCCACAACAAGTACAAGGACCATGAGCTCATAATTAACAACCACGAAGGCGTCGCTTTCAAGCAGGTGGATATGTTTAAATATTTGGGCCTGACCCTTGACTGCTCCCTCTTGTAAACCAAACACATTGACAATATTGCTAAAACTGTAAACTCCCACATAGGGCTACCATACAAGCATAAACATTGCCTAACAGCTGAAGCCTTGAACCTCATTCTCTATGGATCTGCTACTGATACTGCTCCGGTGCACACCCTTAATAAGGCATGTAGACTCCTTATTTCAGCTGCCCGCCTTTCTCACACGTGACATTTACAAACAAGCTAACTGGCTCCAGCTATCCAGCAGGCTAAAGTACCAGACCTGCATACTAGCTAAGAAGACATCACTGGACCTTATGCCCCCTGGAGTCCAATCAATATTGACCCTGCAGCATGTCTGCCACCTAACTAGAAGATCGGACAGTCTAACCTTTACAATACCTCACTGCCAGACCTCTTAAGCTCAGCATTCTTACTTTGTCAGAGCCTCCACCTGGTTCAACTTGCTACCTACAGAAATCTCCAACATAGCCATGATTGGTGCTTTTAAGTGTAAACTATGCCAACACCTCTGGGCTAGTGCCTTCTGTGATTTGCTTCTTATAATCCCCTCCAGGCATACTACCCTCAAGCATCCCTCCTCACTGCCTCAGCTCCTCCTCCTCCTCTCCTACCCCCCATTAATGGGTATAGGATGAATCTGTCTCCTCTTCCTTTTCATCCCCCCATTCCTCCTTCCTTGCTATTTCCCATCTACCACATACCCAACGCAATGCCCTCCCTATTTCTCCCCTCCTCCCTCTCTCTTGCTCTCCCATACCACCCCCTCACCACCACTCTTCTTTCTCTTTTCCCACTAACTCACTCCTAACAAAGCTTCACTGAGCTGCCTATGACTTGTACTGTTGTAACAAGGGATAAAGAAGTGTGTCCCTATATTTCAGGCTAACCTCATTTTGGTCTAAAACATAATGTGTTTGTGTAACAAATGTTGACCTATATGATTGGATCATATAAAACTTGTAAAGCCACAAGACAAACTAAGCCACAAGTTGCAATATTAAAGTGCCTTTTGATATTTGTACTGACCATGTAAGTAATAGCAAACAGTTGTCTTATGTGTCTGCAAGACAAGAACACAGGATAGAGTTCAAATTACCCTTCTGACTATCTCTAGTGTTTATTCTTATCAGGACAGGCCAAAATGCTTGTATGCATTCCTAAGTCCAAACCTATTTTTCCTCCTAGACCTTGGTAACTGGTAGTGACAACTGTTACTAGCCATATATAATAATAGAATGTACACTATCTATACTTGTGCTGACCAAGGATGAGCTCATACATATACCGTAGAGTGTTGCCTTGTAAGTTGATGTTTGTACTTGTTTAAACCAATCATAGAAAACCATAGGAAATGATGATGCTGTCTTCCACTATATAAGCAAGCCAGCACACACTGTTATTTTGAAGAATGAAGAATGTACCACTTGTAATCTCTCGCTGTGATTATTGTTATAATCATTAAATTCTTCCGCCATCAGTCTCATCTCCATTCGTCTCCTTTCTAAGTATTTGTAATAGATAATTTACTTACTATAATTTTTTCCACAACGTTACAATTGTATAATTAACTCGCAACACAATTCCTTGACAATGCCTTTGGCTGCTATTATAGTAACCTTACTTGTCTTTTTTTTTTGGTAAGTTCCATTGTAATGATCATGTTATATTTTGTACCTTATTGTCCTTATTGCCTTGATGTGGAACCTTTGTAAAAGAGCCCTCATCTCAAAGGTGTCATCCGAAATACAGATAAATAAATAAAAATAAATAAATGCCACTTCTTTACAGGGTTTACCCCTGCAGTGCCATCAGGGACAAATGTAGTGGTTCATGTAAGAAGGCCAGTTGCTACTGTTTAATTGGGCTGGGTGAAAATTGTGGATAAATTCACAAAAGTCCATGATTTTCATGGAGCTGTGCTAATATTTGCCATGGGTGAAATTAGCTCATTCTGTGGAATTTCACTTTGTTTGGCAGAATAATTACATGAACTGTAGAATTTCATTAATGAACTGTGGACATCTTCTTTATCATAAAACCATTTTGCAGTTCACAGTAAAATTCTGCCATTCAGTAGAAATCTGCAGAAACATATTGTGTGAGAACTGCAGTCATGCAATACTCTTCATTTATGTGGGAAGGGTCAAAAAGTTATTTGCAATTGGAACCCTCTCTAGAAAGAGTGTGACTGACCCTCTTACTAGACATGATTCCTGGCAAAGTGATATTAATTTTTATGTAGTTTTAAATTATATGATTTATCTGACAATTCTGCCATTCACTGTCAAATTCCAGGTAATACTCAAAAATTATTCTTCAGACAATGAAATCATATGTTAATCTTCTGCTAGGTGGGAGTGAAAGGGTCAAAGGGTTCATTGCTATAGCAGCCCTCTCTCTGTCTCTCTCAGCATGATGGTGTGTGACGACAGTAAATGGGTCTTGTGGCTGTGGTAAAGTGGGGACCATGATGTGTGTATCATCAAGTGGTGGGGGTGATGGGAATTGAAGTGGTGCTGACACAATCTGTTTTGTTTCAAATGGTTTCACATGGGGGGGGGGGTCTTGAACAGCTGGGGCCAGCATCAGTGTTGCTAGGTTTTTTGGGGGGCTGGATGTAATACTCAACGAAATGGCAGCGATGCCTATGCCATGTGTGAATATAATGCATGCAGACCTGAGGTAGATGTGAGAGCACTAATGCTGGACACTGGACCCATTGGGTACAAGTAAAAGTGAACACAATTCTGGTAGCTTCGGTGACTGTAATAAGAGTCACTACTAGAGTGATGAAAGTGGAATCAGCAGCTTGCGTGGTGTTCTGAGGTTTTCCTAGACCTTTGCTTTTTAAACCATGGGAAAATCTCCCAATGTATTTATGCTGTGTCATGGAATTCCACAAAGAAGTGTCATGATAGTGTCTCCTCCCAGTTACAGCAGTGCCACATCCCACTTATACCAGTGTCTTCTCCCAATTATTTCAGTGTCCCAGTTGCAGCGGTGTCTCTTCCTAGTTATAACCATGTGGTTTCTCAGTTATACCAATGTCACATTTACAGTAATGACTCCTCTCAGATATTCTAGTGACTCTTCTCAGTTCTTCTGTTTTCAATATAGATTTTTACCCCAGCCAACTGTCTTCCAGCTGTCTTCCACTAGGAGATATACACATGATACCATGATATACCCCGGTCAGGCCTGAAGTAACCCTCAGGTGACATGCAGATGATAGCTGGGGTTTTCTCTCATTTGTTCCGCATTATATTTCCTTTCCATGCACCCTGGTGTGGGAGCAGCCTTGCAATAGCCTCGTGCACATGCTTACCTGCAGCTGGACCAAACTCCTTGGACCAGTCACTGGGGTTACTGTGGTGCTAGAGCTTACTATCATCTCTCCCTTACTGAGGCACAATGCAGTGCAGAAGCTGCCCCAGCCTGGCCTTCCTCCTGATACAGTGACCTAATTCTGCTTTGAACTTGGGTCTTCTGTATGTCAGCATGATGTGCTTCATCTTGGCCATCAGGTCAGCTGAACTTTTCTGTTCTAATGGTGTCTCTTCTGACTTATACAGTACCAGTGCCTTATGTTTCCATCCTGTTATCACAGTGTCTCCTTCCAGTTATGTCAGCATCTCCTTCCAGATATGGCAGTTCAACCACTATTTGCTCCTAGATATACCAGTTATGTAGTGTCTTCTCTCAGTTACTGAGGCAGTATAGCGTAGCAGTTAAGGGCGCTAAGCTGCAAACCTGGAGACCTGGGTTTGAATCCCATCAGCCCTCACTTGCATACTTTGTGACCCTGAGCAAGTCACGTAACTTCCTATGCTCCCAGGTCACACCTAGAAACAAGCTACAGTTTAGTGTGCCTTTCCTGGTTAAACAATTTCCCCTTCCACCCTTACTGTGGAGTATCATCCAAATTCAAACAGAGTTCTTCCCAGGTATCCCAGTTATGCCAGTGTCTCCTCCCATTTACAACAGAGTCATACCAGTTCTATCAACATCTCATGCCAGTTATACCAATGTGCCAGTATCTCATTAATAACAGTGTTTACTCCCAGTAATACAGCTGTATCATTTCAGCACTACCAGAGTTTCATAATGAACCAGTTTTGGTAGTTTCCCAGTTACAGCAGTGTCACCGTTCATTCATACCAGTTTTTCCTCTCAGTTATACTAGTGTCTCCTTGCAGTAACAATTTTGATTTTTATTTATTTAGTTTGTTTAACCAGGTAGTGAACTAAGTTTTAAAAGAGTCATTTTTAGTTATGCTTGACAATCAATACAGAAAAACACCAAGTAAATTACAATACAATGGTGCATTTAATAAAAATTGTTATACAGTGCTTTTAAACAAATCATTATGTAGGGCAACTGCTTGTAAACATGTTATCTTGACAATAGTGTCTCAGATACAGCAATGCATTTCCTTCCAATTACAGCACTCCTAGTGTCTCTTCTGTTATGACAGTGTCTTTTGCCAGTAAAGCCAGGGGACTCAATTTTCAGAACCCTGTTAGACAAACACAAGCTGCATCAAACCCCTACTTGTAACAAAGCCTGGCATGCCAGGAACCCTGCACTGGACTGTGGTACAAGTTGGGTCCCAGCACCAAAGTTCCCATCATTGCTGAAAGCAGTCCTGTGGGACAATCAGATACCGCATGGGAAGGGTTTGGAGGAGGCTTCCATCAGCCCCTGGCCCCCGAGTAGATGGCCCACAATGGGAACAGGCAATAGTGTGGTGCCATGGGACAGCACATGGAACCAACTGTCACCACTGCCCAACAGTACCCTCCAGAAGCAGGGGAGTGGCACCATGGGAAGCAGTGGACTGTGCCAACTGCACCTTGCCAGCCATGGGATGGCATGGGCGGTACCCATGGGAAGGTCCACCAGAGGCCAAATGTGTGGCAGCAGGACAGTAGGTGACAGCTACAGCCACAGTGTTCTTCAATGGGAGGATAACAGTGGAGCCTGCAGTACACTGGAGGAGCCATGGGTTGGATGTGTCCCCAACTGGAAGACCTGTACACATGGATAGTGTTGTCTGCTGTCCTGCTATGTGACCACACCAGAGGGAGGGCCATATCTTTCATGCACCAACAGATCATGGCCATCCATACTTCACCAGGGACTGCCAGTCAGGGCACACCACAGCTGTCATGGGGCAGGGAGGGGGGTGCTATGCCATGGTGTGTTGAGTCTTGTATGTGCTGGGAAGGACTGTATGGGACAGGTGAGGGAGAGAGGCTATAAAGTCAGGGACACCACACTGTAGCATATGTGTGTCTGAAGCCCAGTAGCTTGCAGCTACCAACAAAGGGACCCTGTACACATGCAGGCAATTGACATGGCTTGGCAGTGCACAGAGGCATTGGATGGTGCATGGCATCAGTCTCAGCTAGAGGGAGCAGTTCTGGGCCAGTTGGAGGGCACAAAAGCCATGGGGGATGTCAGGGCACTGTCTTGACTGCTGCTTCTTAGCAGGCAACAGTCTGCACACATGAGCTGGCTGCTACTGTATGGCCAAGGAGAGTGGGGTCCAGAGAGGAAAAGTTGGAGAGCCCTCTAATAGGAGCAACATTGAGTTGGGTGGCATGATGTCAGGGTAAATGTCTGGCACTCTTGTGGATGGGAATGTACTGGTCATCTGGACTGGTTCCCTGGCATCCACCCGACATGAAGCATAGATATGGCCTTGTAGGGAGGCAGGCAGTACTCACACCACCAGTGCCCTGCACACCCCAAGGCATTGTCTTACTGTAGACACCACACCTCAATGCATAATGTTGGGCAGCTATGTTTTGCATTCTCTATGTGTCCCATCACACTAGTTCTATGAGGGGGAGTTTGTATCTACCTCAGGCTACTCTACTGTAATACTGCAGTGTCAACGCAGTATCTCCATACGGTTTCGTAGCCATACTTATTGCACCCACACCTCAGGTACACTGTCCCATGGGGCCACATCATCAGGCACATATACTGTCATCACACTGGTAATAGGCATCCAAGCTGCTAGTTTGCCATGGTTCCAATCATGTTGTATGTCATTCGGTTAGACAAGCTCTGCCTGGTCTAACCATGGATGGGATCTGCAGCCATGGGATGGCTTTGAAGATAATATGGTAGGGGATACTGCATCACTTTTGTGCCCTATCTACCATGGCACAGCCAGACATTCACCACAAGCACAGTGCAAGCCAGTTCTGTGCTTGCCCACCAACGTCTGCCACAGTCCCCCTTTGAAAATCAGTCTTGGTGCAGGGTGCCCCTTGCATCAATTCTGCTTGTTGCAAGCCCCTTGCTTCAGTCTCTGGCCTTTGAAAATCAAGCCTAGTGTCTCACTTACAGCATAGTCACTAGTTAGGTCAGTGTTTTACTTACATCATTGTATCCTTCAAAGTAGCAGCACAGTCTGCCTCAAGTGTCTCTGTCTCTGTCTCTCTCTCTCTTTTTCTCTTTCATTCCGGGTCACAAGTTTCTTAGTTATGGCAGTGTCTCCTGCTAGTTATACCAGTGTTTCATGTATAGTAACATAGCAGTTTAAGATTGGAAGTGACTAAACATTATGGTCCACTAGGGGTGTTGAGGGGTAAATTTTCACTGGGGACTTTGCACTTCATGAAGCAATGAGAAGTTCCCCTACTTTCCCCCAACATCACATTATGCAGTTTCTTCTTCTTTTTTTTTCATGAGAATTTTGACAGCAGAATTTAAATTTCACCCAGTCCTCCTGTTTAACAGTAACTGTCAGCTGAAGAAGCTGGTCTACTAGTTCTATAATTTGGAATATGGTGAACTTGGGTAGTGTACTCTTGTTCAGAGAACACTACTGATACCACAAATAGTAATTAAAGCTTATTCATTAAATTCATTTTTAGGCAATGTACTGTATCCAGGTTGGGCTCTTCCTGCTCCAAGTCAATGTAACTGGTCAATGTGCAGCCACTGTGGGCCAAGCTTCTCTCTACTTATACAAAAGTTGGTGATAAGGTGAGGTAGGAGCTATAAGGCAGAGCCCATTAATGCTCCATTAACTGTTTTTTAGATTACCTCCATTCAAAATATAAAGGTTAAGATATTTTGTGAATTCAATTTTAATTTTGCTGATTACAATATTAGTAGGGTGTGCATTCTGGGTATTAACAACTCTCTGGCTGAAGAAACATTTTATCTTTAAGCTGTTAAATATTTGGCCTATGATTTGCAGTGGGTGGCCCCTTGTGTTAGTTTGGACTTGTTTAAAATCAACATTCATTTCACAGAAGAGATATGGGTCATTGACTATTTCATACATTTGTAATGGGTCACTCCTTAAACTCCTAATTTCCAGGGGCATAAGTACACGTTTTGACACTCTAGTTTGATATGTATTGTTTCTGAGATCTGATATTGATTTTGTAGCTTTTCTTTGTACTTTTTACAACTGATTAATGTCACTTCTTTTGTGTGGACACCAAAACTGGGTAGTATAGTCCAACTGTGGGTGAATATATACCCCATACAATGGGAGTATGATGCTTTCATCTCTTCACTGCATGTTTCTCTTTATAGCCCAAAGTACCTTGTTAGCTTTTGAAATCACCCCATTGCATTGATTAGTATTTTCCAAATCCTGTGTGATTGTTATCCCTAATTCTTTTTCCTTTTCTTTTGATTTTGTATTCAGTATGGTTCTGCATACTGTGTACAATTGCATGACATTATGCTTTCCTAAATGCATTACTCTGCATTTATCAAGGTTCAAGGTCATCTCCTACTCTGCCTCCCATGATGATATATAGTTATGGTCTTTTTGAATGCTATTTTATTGTTCCAGGTTCCTACTGGCCCTTACAATTTGGTGTTGTATTTAACTGCACAGTTTATCAGATTTACAGTAAGGTTCAAGATAAATATATGAAATATAATAGGGCCTAGTATAGCACTCTGTGACACCCCACTACTTACAGTGCCATTGGTTGAATAAAAACCATTAATTACAGCTCTGTGACTTATTATCCAGCCAATTTGCACTCCTCTATATTTTTTATGGCTCTGGGCGGAGCCTACAGCCATCCTGCTTTCACTTGAAAAAAAGCTGTTTCCATGGAACACATCTTTTAAGAGTTTTCAGTGTATCCTTCCATTCTGCAAATCTCTATGGCAATTAAAGAGATACTCCCTTCTTTTTGTTTAATTAGCATGATGGACACAGAACTCCAAGCTGCTTTTCTCTGAGAGCAAATGTGCACACCTTCCAAACAAATCTAAATGTCTTTAAAACTATTCAAGGTGCACAAAAACAGCCAGTGTGAAAAACTGTTCAGGGCAAAAAGACCTTTCTCATGAGGGTAGTCACTAATCTGAATTCTTTATATTTTGTAAAATATGGTCTTCCTAACAACCTCATTTTTTTTCTCTCTGAGTGAACACGGTAGGAGTCATGCCAAACAAATGTAAATATCTCAGAAAGTATACAAGGTACCAATATACAACTAACATGAAAGCTGTTCAGGACAAAATTACGTTTCAAATGAGGGTAGTCACTAATCTGAATTCATTACATTTTTTAAAAGTTAGCCATCCAAAAGGTGAAAATTGTGATGAAAAATGAAAATTCAGGTAATCAGATGGCCATAGTTTAAAAAATATAATCAGTGCAGCTTAATGAATAGGCTCATTTGAAAGGTCGTTTTGTCCTGAACAACTTTCATATGATGGTTTATGCATAACTCATATACTTTTAGAGATATTTATATTTGTTTGGCATAACTCCTATGAAAAATGAAAATTGAGGTAATCAGATGGCCATAGTTTAAAAAATTATAATCCTTGCAGTTTAATGAATAGGCTTATTTGAAAGGTATTGTTGTCCTGAACAACTTTCATACGGTTTATTATCTGTAAGTTGTATACTTTTAGAGATATTTACATTTGTTTAGCATAACTTCTAGTATACTTCTAAACAGCTTCAGCTTTGCCAATTACTACACCAAAAGAGGATTAGATCCATCAAAAGAAAGCTATCCCAAGGTCAATTTGCACTGACTTGAAAGTTCACCCCCGACACAAGCTATAAACCAAGCAAAGCTTCATTTTAAAACCCTCTGTGTGTATCTGTGCTAGCATTAGTAAATGACAATGATTAAACACACAAGGAAAATAAGTTTAAAGAGCAGCTGACACCTTCAAGAGAACTTTAACAAAACATGATATTTATATAAAGTTCAGCTTGTATTTCACATTAGTTCTTTATTCCTCCCCATTATTTATTACTGAGGTCATTCACACAAAAACAGGATTTTTGCTCCTAAAGAGTTCATCTATTTCTGTTACTGTCTCCCTACCTAAGGACATAATGCACTGCTTGTGACATCACAATCACTCTCATGGCAACAGATTGCGATGTCATTACAGAGCATTATGACTTGAAGTAGGGAGTAAGCTATAGAGGCAGATTAACTTTAAAGTAACTGCAATGGATAAAAATAATGTATTCATGCACATTTTCTCAGTAATAAATAATGGGGAGGAGAAATCTAGAATATATATGGAATACAAACAGAATTTTACCTAATTATTATGTTTTTCAAAGTTTTCTTTGCAGCGTCCGTAGCTCTTTAAGCAATGCATAGTAAATAATGCTATAAGTCTTATAAATATGAAAAAATATATGTGTTAAGTAAAAAATAGGTTAGAAGACAACCTGCCCTACTGTAAGTTAAGCAGTCCCCAGCTGTTTCACACAGTGGTGTCAATCAAATTTTACACAGTGTACTGTTCCGATACATTTTTCTTTAACTCTGTGTACAATAAATCCATATTACTCATGAATAGTCAAACTTATATTATCTTAAACATTATATCTCTGCAATTCTGTAACAAGTGACTAGTATATGTGTACATTCAAAACCCAAACCTAACACAGACCTCCTTGTAAATGAGATACTGTTATCCTAATATGTCCATGTATCAACTGGTGTCCATATGTACCTAATCTGCTGTATTAAATAGCAGTTCTATAAATCTAAAACCAAAACAAAACACGACTGACAGCTTCAGCTTTTATTCAGGCATAGTTAAAATTGGGATCCTTTAGAGGTATGAATATAATTGATAAAAAATAGAGTCATTTCAAACAACTGCACATAGGTAATCAATTCATGACCCCTTTAACTCAAGGGGTAATTTCTAAAATGTGCAGATGAGCATGGAGACGACTTTTTTCAGAGCGTGCCATTACTGGCAGCAACTACATTAAGACTGCTACTACCTTCTCCTAATACAATCAGGGGAAAACCAGAAGTAGTCTACCAGCTCTGAGATCAATATGGTTAAGGCACATTTACCAGAAATTACTGCTTAGAAGAGAATGAGGAAGTGACTGTGATGATGAGCAAATCCAAGACCAGATCTCTAGTTTGTTAATAGTCTCCTGCTGAGTCTGATTTTTATGGTTGTGTGGGCCAAGCTCCACAGATGTTATGCCATCATCAGATTTGTAAAAGAGCACTGTGGAAACACATAACTTGATTGCTATCTGATGTTCTACCCCAGTGCTCCAGCATAGTTTCCAGTGATTCTGTTTATGCAGCCCTTCCCCTCTGAAGAGCAGCTGACTCTAAAATGGTTTTGCTGCTGTGAGAGTTCTGAAGACACAGTCATCCTACTCTCAGGCTAGCTGAGTAAACAATGATGTCATTATGTAGAAAGCCCCCTAATGACCTCCCCACCAGCTGCCTTTTTATACTTGCCTAAGACTAGTACTAATGGTATTGTAGTAACCCAAGGGGACTGGGTTGTTATACGTGGTTATGGCTGACTCCGGGGAAAACTACACATATGCGAGTATCACGCATGCGCAGTACTGTGATTGTTGTAGTATTATGGCTGACACCTGTGCAGCAAGAGCACAGCATATTCTGTTCACTGCTCTTGCCACTCCTAAAAGCTCTCCACAGCCATATTGGCTATGACCAGAGTTTGTTTATTTATATCTACACTTTCCAGTTTGCACATGACTGCCTAGTGTGGCACCATGTCAAAAAAGCCTAACTTAGGTCAAAATAAATTATGTTGCACAGTGTTTTAGTATTCATGGATTTGCTTAATTTCTCATAAAAGCCCAGTAGACTGGTGGTACATGACCCACTTTTACCAAAACCATGTTGATCATGGTCCAAATTTCTTACCGGGTGACATTCTTGCAAGGAGAATGTCGCAGGGCAAAACCACGCAACAGGAATGGTGTGAGTCAAAACAGCTACAGGGTACGCATTGCTGCACTATGGACATAGCATGTGACCCTGTAGCTGTTTCTGGGAAAAAGAATAAGAGGCTTGCCAGAAGGGGGTCTGCTAAGCAGCTACCATAGCTCAGGGAGTAGAGCCATTGGTGCTGGAGGGCAATGGAGTGACTGTGGACCAGGGTTCTATTCTGAGTCCCAAAGCAGATAAACACTTTTATTTTTTATTGTCTTGTGGTGCCTCCTGACTGAGTTTTGCTCTCTCTCTCTGAGTTGCCCCCCTGGAAGACATTATTTTAGTGGTGGGGTCAGGGTGCAGCCCCATAATAGGGGGGGTGCATGGGGTGGAGACCCCTGCAGGAAACATAGATAGTTGTTTTTTTCTGGTGGTCACTGTTTAGACAGCACAGTATAATGCTGCACTGTTTTGACATGCAACATTATGACCCCACGCCTCCAAATTTGGGATGTAAGCCATGATTTTGTCCCTGAAGATATTTTCCAAGATTATTCCTATGACTGACATAAAGCTGATTGGTCTGTAATTACTTGGATTTAATGTAATTCCTTTTTTAAAGATGAGGACCATATCCATCCTGTGCCAGTCCTCTGGAACTGGACCTGTATTTCTGTACTAGTCTTCTGGAATTGAATCTGTATTTAATGAGTTCTCAAAAATCAACTTAATTGGAGTTGGAGTGATTTAGGCCTACAGTTGTTGATTTTCCTCTTGTCCATTCACCATTTTCTCCCTTTTGTGCCCCATTTCTCCTTTGTATAAAGTAATTATCTGTACATTATCTTGGCTTGGGGGATGTCAATATCTGTGCTGCTTCTTTGGTCAGCCTGCAGGGGGTGCTACCAAATTGGGAATTTGGTGCCTCTACCCCCCTCCATATCTGAATGTGTTCCTTCTGTAACACAATGTGGCACCCACCATCTCCCGACAGCTCAATGCGAAAGTCACAAATTCATACTAAATGTTGGAATATCCTGTGCTAAAGTGCACTCTGCCACTATGAAATCAGGTTGGTCAACTCCACAGAAATGAGGCAGAATTTCCTTAAACAGTGTTCAGAGACCTTTGTGTAGTTGTCATTTTGATGCTAAATTTTTACCACCGGTATTTATTTTCTCCAGGTATAGGAGAGATCAGATGCAAAATATGCATTTTTATTTAGAAACTGTATTGTCTTTATTACTCTCTGCAAAGGCTGGTGATGATGCATTCGTTATTATAAAAAGCATTTTATATATTAAAATTATGTTGAGCAATGTTCTGCAGTTTTTTCATATACTGTAAGTTTCGTCCAGCCCCACCATTGTGCTTAGTAATTGATGCTATCTCAAAACTTATTCAGAAAAATCCAGTGTAAAAAATTTTTTTAATACTCCTTCTACATACCTCATCAACACAAATAAAAGTAAATATATGCTTCTATGCTGTTGTCAATCCGAATCAGGTCATTGATAGATAATGCCATTCCATTCTAAGCAAAAGCCATATATTTTTTGTTATTTGGAAGTATTTGTCAGTCTGGAATAAATCACCACCTTTTTCATATTAATAGAATCAAGAAAAAGTGGTTCTGGAAAATGCCATGTTAGTCTGCAGAAGTTCAAAGAATGGAAATTAACATTTTTTTCTTGGTTAACATGACTCAATTTATTAGGTTAGCTGATGCTTTTATTAGATGCATATAGGCTTTCTCATCCTCTAAGGTCCCATCATGTTGCTCCAATGATGAAAACATAGAAGTCTTGGAAGCCGATATTGATTTACCTAATGAAGGTAACACCTTTACCAAAAATAATATTTCCTTAACGTTTTTCAGCAGCAGGAAATGTTTCAGAAATATAAAGTAACTCTTGTCCTACACATGCATGACAAGCACCGCTTGCTGTGTTTGTGATAGTAACAACTTTTTCTAAAATGTGCTTTGGTTATGCATGTGTTTTGCTTGCCACACTGCCTACAGATGGTTCTTTGACAGTTTGAGTAGTGGCAGTGCAGGCATGTGTATTTATGTCTATGTCATTAGGGAAGGCAGATTTAATTAATAGTACTCATTAACCCAGGAACTTTTGGGCCTCATTATTTTAAAGGTAAATTTTATGACTTTGCACCTCAGGTTCAGGACAAGAGGCTCTCCATCATCCTATAATAGCTTTCCTGTATGTGAGACAAAGTGAAGGAGGGCTATGGAGCATGTAATATCTGTCACACATTTGCATATTATTTAAGTAATGAATTTAGTCCGGCTCTTACTTGAACTAAAGAGTACAATACATTTCAGTATGCATTTCACTTTTTAACAATACTATTACTTTCTGAAGTACAGTAATAGTATTTATAAAATTCCACTTCTCCAGTTCTTGAATCCCATGGGGTTGAGGCCTAATATTCACTGTACATATCTAGGAGGATGCAGTTCCCAGTGTTAAGGTGAAAAGTTCCATACCAAGGACCTACAGATGCACTATTTTCAACAGTTAAATCCAACATGTGGTGACAACTGCAGGAGTGCATTGGGATACTTGCTGATGGAATACTTTTTATGTCATATGTGTTGGATTTCTGTCCCTTTGAAATCAGGCTCAGGAGCCACAGTAAGTTGATACAGAACAGTCATGAAGTGTGTGGTGGCTGTGACCAATTAGTGATTATGGGTCTGACTGCTCACTAGACTAATTAGTGACTGTGGGTCTGATCTCTCACTAGACCTACCTATCTACTTATTTCCCATCATTTAACAGGAAGTTGCATTTCAGATGCACCACTATATTTTGTGAGTAAGGCAGTTTTAATTATGGGATGTGCAACACCTTAAGAGGTCTAGGGAGCTGTTAATAAAGTAGAAACATAGATACTGTAGGTACAAACAGATAAAGACATGAGGCTCAGTAGTCAAAGAATCATGGCATGATTGCTGGCCCATTGCATTACTAATTACATGACTGTGGTCTAACTTCATGTCATAGGTGCCACAGCTTGCACTCCAAAAATGAAGTGTAGCTGTGGCATCATCCTCAAAGAGGGCTACTTACCCCTTCCTCAGAGGCCGCTAACCAGGTTGAAGGGCCTGGGTTCCTATAAGCTGTTACAAGGGGTCCTTTCTCAAGAATGAAAGTAAAATGGCGGTGTCTCCACCCAGAGTACATGTTTTAGTGGGTATGAATTTTACCAGTATAGCTCCCTGGGATGCTGTACTAACCCACCTCCCCATACAGTCCCCAAGACATGGATACCATAGACCAAAATCACCACATTCAACATCTGGCACTTTTTAACTTCAGGTAATAACATGCTCACTAACTCAGGATCTTGAGTCAGATCTTTTCCAAAACAGTAACATCTCATTTATGTACATAGGTAGGGTTAGGAAGGGTTAAGTGGACTAAAGGTTAAGCATAAAATTTTTTGTCATTTGCAACAGGCATTTAAGACTCAGCATTTTTTCAAACAATCATTTCCCCCTTTGATATTCAGCCCACATTTTAATTAGTGCAGCCTCCAACTCTCTAACTAGCTAACTGCTGCAGGTGTTGACTTGCACAGACCCCCAGTTGGTACCAGTTCAGATAACCCCCTCAGAAATCTGTCCCTAGGTACCCAGTCCTCTAGTTGCAGGCCTGCTGTGCAGCTGGTAGGCTGGCATTGGTGTGCTTACTTGAATCAAGTTACCTTTTTGCATTTTCCACTTGATTGATTTAAACCTTTCTACGCCACTGGGCATAACTTGAGGTGAAAAGTTAACTATATACATCTCCCCAGGTGCAAGCAATTCTTGCCTTTTACTCACAGTACTGCAGAATCAGTACTCAGGTGGCACGTGTGACTGAAATCATGGGGTTGGTGGAAAAGCAGAAGCAGAACCTTAGGCTTAAATAGCTTGGCAGACTTTAAGAAGGGGCAAGGATTCTGCAGATTGGATCTTCAGCTTGATTGAAGGTCTCATAGCTTGTCTCCTTTGGCTTGTTCAGGCCCATTGCAAAGCTATTGCACAAGGCCCACCAACCACAGAGGACCAGACCTAGAAGTGGCTCCACAGCCTGGCTTACTCACAGGTCAGAGTGTCCTAGCACTCGAGCATAAACCCGTGATCCCCTGCAGCCAGCAGACCCCACTTGGTGGGGGTTAACAAGTTCCCCACCTGGCTCTGGATTAGCTTGAAATCTCTGGATTTCTCTTTTCTTATTAGCACATTGGCTCCATTGTGCAGCCAAAGCAGATTCTTTATCTTTTCTGCTTTTCAGACCCTTGAGCAGTGGAGTCTAAAATGCCAACTTCACAATATCAGTTTTTTTTCCTGAGCTGGACCTCAGCAGCCATGGCAGGTCCCTGAAGCCTAGGACCCCTGCCCATCTCTTTGCTTTCACAGTCTGTTACAAAAAAGCAGACACTCGTGCTCTGGCTCACACACATTTCTAGAAAATCTCTCTCTCTCATACAGGGTTACTTTTCTCAGTCCCTCTGATGCAAATCAAATATTTCTCTCACTGTGCAGGTGCAGATAATTTCAGAAGAGGCTCTCTCTTTCATCTCTGCCTCACAAAAACCAGTCCATTTTCCATAATCCCTTTTCCAATTCTGTAAAACCAGTTCCTAAACCTTCTGTCCTTCCCTTTTCTCTTCAGATGCTGTGTCCTTACCAGGGTCAGACAGAATTTTTTTCCTTACACAAGTCTCTCACACCAGTCTTCCTTTCCTGGTGTCTCACTGATGTGGTGCAGAAGAAAACAGAAAAGGCTATCTCTTCATCCTCTTTGACACAAGACCAGACCATTTTCCATAATCTATTTTCCAGTTCCAGTTTTCCAGTTCCAGTCAACCTTTTCTCTGAACACTTTTATCACTCTGGTGCAACTTCTTACCACAGTAGCCTATAGCATGATCCCACAGCTTTCTCTCTCTCTCTCTCTGTCTCTCTCTCTCTCAGAAAAGCTGCCTGAGCAATCTTCTTTCACACTCTTCCAACATGGAGAAAGGCATGGCCAGGCCCTGGGGGACAAATTGGTAGCAGCCCCCAGGCAGGCCCTTTCCCAGCATTGCAGCCCCATTCTCTGCATAGGGGCTGGAGCCCGCCCCCCCCGAAGGGGATCCTACTGGACTGACTCAGAAATCAAAAGTTCTTCTATTTTGTGAGCTGTCTAGCAACTCCCCATTGGCTGGAGCCACTGTCCTTCTCAAAAATTAATATGTAAGAGGACCCCTTGCTGCTTGATTGGCTAAGGAAAAGTTGCCTAGATTTTCCCCAGTATTTTTCCCCAAGAGTCTTTTCAAACCATCCCACAGTCCTTCTGGCAAATCCTGGCCCCTTGACTGGCTGAGATGAGATCACATAGAAGCAAGTATGGCTGCTGGCACAACAGTTTAACTGCAGTTTTCACATAGTCCTGACTTCCAAATGTCCCTGCAGCCAGAATAAAATTTTTTTACCAACATTTCCCCTACCATTCTGTAACAAGTTCTCTGCCCTCTAAAGCAACTGCACTCTTTAGAATTTTCCTTCAGACCTTTTTCTGTCACTCCTGCCAGAAAAGAGTATCCCCAGGCAGCACATATAGTCCCATTTCAGTTCATTCATTGCCCCAACTTTATTCCATTGCTGCAGCCAAAATATACATTCTTCATTAATCATAACCCTACAGAACTGTAACATCCCCTTTTTCCCTTGCACACCTTGCAGCTTTTAAATATTTTCATTTAATTCCCTGCCTGTGGCTAGCACCATTCTTCCTTGTCCCAGGTGCTAGACAGGCTCCCATTCATACATATTCATGCCGCCTTATTAATATGTATGAGGCAGCTCCTTAATTCTCAAGAGCAATTGGCGCTAACAAAAAACACTTTTTCTGCTTCTCATGCATTCTTTTGCCTCCTAGGGGTCTCTGGTCCCCCTTTTTGCCTAACACTGGGACCGGGACCACCAGAGAGGCATTTTGAATGGCTGCTGAATGGCCGGAACCGAAATGAACTTCTGCACATGTGTGGAGCGCCGGCACAGCACTGGAGTGCAAATACAGGTGGTGGCTCCATGCGCTAGCTCCTCTGGCCTCCATCTGAGAAAAGAAAATGCTGCGAGGGCTGGAGGGAGAACTCCAAGGGCACTACTGGGACTGTCTGGGAGATTGGCCAGGATTGGGGAAACACTACAGGGGGAAACGGGAACACCGGGTAGCCCCAGAGGAGGCAAACAGGTAAGCCACCGAACAGGGGTTTACAGATGCATGCATCAAAATAATGCCACGTACATCATTTGTGTGTGATAAAGTGAGGAAAATCTGATAAATGTATCAGAATGTTTGAAAATACCACACAAACGTTTGGATGTATTTGCCATGATGCAGGCTGTGTCTAAAATAAAGACTTGTGAATGCATCAGCATTTCTAAAAATTGAGTCCATGGAGCAGTCAGTGGAGGGGCATGGCCTGGTGGTGTCGCTCTCCCCTATCATCACACATGTCATGTGGCACCACGGCTGGTCCATTCGCTGAGAGGTACTTGTCAAATGGGCATCTAAGAATCATCAGCTACTATTCTTAGTGTCCAGTGGTGGCTGCCTCATGCTGCCATTTGTTGTGTGTATGTTGTTAATGCATGTAGAAAACATGAAGAGAAAAACAGGAGGAGAAAGTGATGCGAGGGGGCTGGAAAGAAGCAGATACATTTTCACCATACTGGTTCCACCAAGTACAAGTTCTGCAAGCAGTGGTAGTAGAGGCTGAAGCAATCATGAGTGGACAGGGACTGGGTGGGCACATAATTGTGGGTCTGCGAGGACAAGGCCTGCTGAGTGCACAGTAGTATAGCCACAGAAACCATGACTCATTAGTCCCCAGAAATCTTCTAGTTCAACTCTCACTGCAGTGCAAGCAGCCTTCCCTGCTGGTCATTCAGTGCATTTGGTGATAAAACAATCCTGAGCAATTGAGAAACACACTAGTTCCCCACTTCCTTCAAAGCCCCCCCCCCCCATTGTCACTAGCAGTTTCTAAAAACAGCATAGGGGAAGGAAGCTGAATAATAATAATGATCATATACTGTGTTAAATAATAATAATTACTTGTCAGTGTGCTTATTGACTGGAATGACACTCATTTTCAACTAGTATTAACCAGGTTCTAGCTGTATTAACCTTCCAGTTAAAATGGCATGAGTGTCAATCATGTCAGGTATATTCTAATTTTTATGTTGCCATGTGCACACATGTAGCGAACATTTTGTTAGGAGAGTGGCTTTAGAAGGATGTGACACTGTCAGTACAATGCAGAGTGGTCTGCAAGGGGCTCATCAGTGTCACACCAATCATCAGCTAAACTGATCATGACGCTGTTCTGGCTTGCTGGGTGAAACTTTGTGTGCTTCAAAGGAAAGAGCCAACCCAATCATAGGTTGGCTCTTTCCTTTGATCTGAGCCACCCAGCAAGCACAACTGACCTGTCATGATCAGCCTTCTGAGGTTGAATTACATCCTGTAACAAAGAAAACCATCTGTCCGATATCTGTTGCTGCCCCACCCTTACTGTCCTCCCACCTGACCCTCCCACTCAGCACCCCCCCACAAACAAAACATCAACACTGAGGGTGCCCAATCACCCACTGTCACCACCTGAAATAAAGAAACCCATCCCTCAAAGTTTTTTTTAAGTACACCCTGCAAAACAGAAAACTGTCAATCAATATATGTTGCAGTTGCTGCTGTAACTGCCACCCCCCCCCATGCCTAACCCATGTTAATATTCTGGCATCAGGCTGCCCAGTCCCCGTGCTGGCTGCTACCCTCATTCTGCCCATTTTACTTATGCAGCATCAGGTAGCCCACCCCCAGTGCTGCCAAACATGACACTGACACTGGGGGTGCCCAATTCCCCAGTGTCTTCACCTGAAATAAAGAAAACCATCCCTTGTAGTTTTTGTAAAACCCTATAAAAATGAAAAATGTTCATCATTGTCTATTGCTCCAATTACTGTCCTCCCACCCAATCCTCACACTCAGCACCCACCATACCACACCCCCAAGCCCTTACTTACCCACCAGAGGTCCAGCACCGTAATCCTCTCTGGATTGCAGTCACATCTTCACTCTTCAAGCTGGACCATGAACTGAGGAAATTAGGTATGTGGTTCAAGGTATGTCAATGGGGTTCTGAATGTAGAGGCATAGCTTGGCCATTTTTGAATATTTTTCCCCAGACTTTCAACATGCCTTTTTGGGACCCCACCTCATAAACAATGGCAGTGAAACTAGGCAATTGAACTTCTGAAATGTGATTTTATGTGTCACTGTGCAAAATCACCTTTCCCAGGAGTTGAACATTTTCTCCACCCTTTTTTATGAGGTGGGGTCATAAGAAGGCTATGTTGAAAATTTGGGTAAAAATATTAAAAAACAATGTTATGAGCCTATGTTGAGATTTACAAATGCAGGCTCATAACTTTGGGAATTTTCAATATTTTGACCCCAAATTTTCAACCTAGCCATTTCTTCACATTACCTATTAAACATGACAGCTGTCATTTTTCAAATCCTGCCCCAAATATGGTTTTGCATCCTGAAGGTAATTTTGTGGTCACTGTGTGAAATCCCCTTTAGGGCAGGAGTTGAAATATATCCCACCCTTGTTCATGAGATGGTATCATAAGAAGGCTATGCTGAAAATTTCCAAAACAAAATTAAAAACATGGTTGGAAAGCTCTTCCTCCTGTTTGTGTACCAGCAGCACTTCTAGGAACTAATGTTTAAGAGTGTTCTTATTTATGTAATTGTTCTGTACTGTGTATATTGTTTTAATCTAATGTTTGTATTTGTTTCTTGTATTACTTGCCACTTGTGAATATGGGCAGTCACGCTCATCATGTTATCAAGTGTAAAAAATCAAAATGAAAAAAATGAAATGAGTGGTCATAAAAATATTATGTTGAAAATTTGGGGTAAAGATATAAAAAAACAACTAAGCTTTAAGGAAATAAATTGTTCCAACATTTCTCGTAATTTTACTTTTTAGCAGATTTTGGCCCCTAATGTTCAACATATCCTTTGTGTTACCCCACCTCCAGAACATGGCAGGTGTAATTTTTCAAATCCTCTCTGAAACTTGTTTCATCAGTCACACAGTAAAATCTCCTTTTGGATGGTATTTTGAAAATTCCACCTGTCTTGATCATACGTCAGGTCATAAAAAAACTGTTGGACATTTGGGGTCAAAATGTGTGAGCCCTCTTAAAAGTAGAATATTGCCTCTCAGCTGCCCCCAATCCTGGGTAATTACAATCTAACAATGTGACAAAGCAGGACACCACTGAAAATGAGATATTTCATCTCATCTACTCTATCATGGGTAAATATATAGTAAAAATGTGTACAAGCAAGACCCAGTACAACAGCAATACTAGTGGCAAATATTCAGCATTAACAAATGGTTGTTGTTTGTTTCTATGTAACTTTCAAACTGGTGAACAAGCAGAGATGTGTTCTAGATCTTCCTGGCCTAAATGCATTGGTTACATGCAACTGCGCATGCACTAGTCCCTGGGGCCTGTACTCCATCTCAGCATACAGAGCTCTCTGTACATGGCAGTATCACCTCCCTTGCCCAGTCAGTCTTTTTCTGCAAATGGGGAGGAGGCAGGTCCTCTTCAGCACTTCGGTGCTCCATCATGCAGTTGATTCCTTATGGAAAGCAGGAGGCAGTCTCTGCGGAGGTAGGGACTTCACATAAGAAAGGCAATGAGATTAAGCTAGAGGCATGTTTCTTATGGCTTAAATATGGGATACAAAAAAGTGAAAGTGACATCCAATTTGTGAATCAGCAATTATATGAAATAAATTGTGGAGCATTGTCATGTTTTGTTGTTTTTACAAACACTCGGTATGTGTTACCATCACAAACCACTCCAACTTTAAGCAAGTGGTTTATGTGTGGTATCCTGTGAGAAGGGAGACTGCTGTTGAGTGCTTAAAAAAGGGAAACTCAATAGCGGCACATCTTCTCAGGGCTACTGGACAGGGGGCAAATACGGGTATAGCGACATCTTGTCGCTATATGTATACGCGTGTGCAGGGGGGGAGCGAGCATGCCATGCAATGGGCAGAACAGAAAAGGGAGGGAAGGTTTGTGAAATGTAGTGCAGTGGTGGGTTGCTGAGCTGGCCCTGTGGCATGGTGGGTGGGTGGCAGGCTAGGAATGCAAGGGCGCCGGGTTCGGTTCCAGACATACGTTTATTTTGTTGTGCACCCGGCTTAAATTTTTTTTCTCTGGATTTGCATCCCCCCAACATGCACCCGCTGGAGTTGAGAATCCTTTAGTAGGGGGTTGTGGGAGGCAAAATGTTGACAAGTCCCTGGTGCCCTTTTGCCATGCGCTGGGAGTGTACATCGGTGAAATGGATTTTCACCAATGTACATTCGCCCTAATGGTGATCGCCTTTCCATGATCACCGTAATCATATAGACCCTTTATGAGTTATGCAATGATCTGTATGGATTTTTTTCAAAACTTGATGTAACAGTTTTGTCTTCATTGCTTTCAGCCTGAGTTAACTGCATTTCCTATGGACCTGCTACTGTGCAGTACTTGTAATCAACAGAACCAATGGTGTTTGTGCTCAGTATGGCCTTTCTGAGGTCCTGTGGGATGTCAAAGTTAAGGTGCACATAGCAGAGCACCAACTCATAGATATATAGAAAGTTGCCTGTTATGTACAGGGAACCAGATTCCATGGGTACATCTTAAATAAAAGGCTGGAGACTCTAAAACATCTTGCCATACCCTTTCTACTTGAAGAAGTGCAAATACCCTTGATACAGTGCAATAAAGCATGTGATAAAAAAGGACATGTTTGCTGCTTGAGTCCATCATAGTCTCTTCATGGCTCAATTACCTGAATCCAGGTGCTGGAATCAAAAGTTCCATCTTGTTTAACTGCTATAAGCACTCCTCAGTTAATGTCAGCCCAGAGTTACAGATGCAAAATTTGGGTGCCATTGTTATTATCATTTAGAAGATGACCCATTGCTAAGGATCATTGCATTGGCACCCGAGAGAAAAGACTTGAGCATGCATATTTGCATGTGTCACGTCACCGCTGATGTTTTGGTATAACCACACCTTCCTAAGAGCATTATCTTGTTGGTTCAGGGCTGCTTTTTATACCTACCCCGTTACCATAGTTACATGCAAACCAACTGGGTAATGTCAGCATAAAGCCGTTTTTGAATATTCATCCTTTTTCACATTTGTCCATCAGTTAAGTGCAAATTATAATGCAAATCATTCATCCCATGCAATATTTTTACTAAAAAGTGAAATGTGCAGTGATTTAAAAAAAAAAGTTTTAGTAGAATTGAAAGGCTTGCCTGTAATTATGTGGGGGAAGAGCTCCTCCCCATAGCCTATTTAAATAGATCAACTGACTTTCGCTCTGCTTAGAGCGAGTCGCACTCACCCACCATTCTCCCCGACACCTCCTCCTTCTGCGATACTCTTATCCCACCGGGGGGCTCCATAATTCTAATACAAGCCTCCTTCCTACAGGTGGGATACAGAGAAAGGCTAAACCATCAAATATTATCAAATGACTCAATTCAAGCATCCAAGTACCTAAGCACAAATCATTCTATGCTGGCCTCTGTATCCAACATAGAGGATAATGTATGGTCCTCTATTGTTAACCCGGTCAGTTAACAGTCGAGAGGTTGCCAGGGCGACCATGTAAACCTCGAAAGTGAAGCTCGAGAGGTTTACGTCGCCTTGGCAACCTCGAGACGGTTAAAATTGATTGGTTGCTGATAGAGGGACCATACATTATTTTTTATAGTGTATGGTCCCACCTCAAAAGGCTGCTTACTTTTCCATAACTAGTCACCGCCATGGCCCTTCAGTCCTTCCCTAACCGCTGCTGTTCGCGCATCGGTTCCCTGTCGAAAAAAAAGCGCGCACATGCGCAGACCGCTCGTTGTTGTTAACCTATCAATGTGATGTAGGATCGATAGGTTAACAACATATCTACGTCACATCGATAGGTTAATAACTTTAGGAAATGATGATTTCCTAAGGTTAACAGCATTCTAACATACATTATAACCATCTACATTATTCCACTATATGTTACATAAGCACTGAGCTATGAACCACACATAATAGAATGCTGACATCACATAACATCCTTATTTCCACAGACATATGGATCTCATTATTTCTCATTATTTCATTTTTCTGGAAAATTGTTATATTTTACTCTGGAATGGACTCCACCAAAAAAGTGCCTACTCCCAGGCACAAGACCAATGTCATTTCCAACTTTCCTTTGCACTCCCTTCTGTCCCTGCATATTAAACTACTGTGCATCATTCTACCAGAATATAATGGCTGGGGACACATATACTTTCATTTAAAAAAAAAACTCTGTAATGATTACATCTTCCTATGTCTGTTTCCACTTAGTGAATCATGGAGTCCCACAGGGATGAATACTACAATTCTAATATCGGTCCTCTGTCTGGTGAGGGTTAATGACCGCTCATAATAAGTTGCTGGCTCTCTCATAATTCACAAATAAAAATATTAACTGCTGGACTTGTAATGTGTTTTATGACTATGTATTTGATGTGGAAGCTTTGTAAATGAGCACTTGTGCTCAAAGCTAATCTTCAAAGTTTTCAATAAATAAATATGTAGTATTATGCACCTCAAGTGTGTAAAACAACTCATAAGGTACAATGCCCAATACATTATTCTATGTTTCTATCATGTCATTATATATTATATCTGATTATATTATATTAAATTATCGTTTCATATATCATATAACATGCATATTATATATATATATATATATATATATATATATATATATATATATACACAGTATATATATATATATATAATATATATATATATATATATATACAAAGCTGTGATCAGGTTGAAGGAGCGGTGGTGTGTGTGTGTGCAAGGATGGCAAGAACACAACAGATGCATGCATGCAGTGAGGGAAATCTAGCGCGTGATCACCATTATAGCCAGCTGATTCTAAAGATGAATTATAACCAGATTTCCCTATGGGGAAAAAATGCTCCCCAGTTATTATATTATCATTATCATATATTATTTCTGATTATAGCATCACCTTTTATATCACATCATATTTTCACATTTTCTTAGCATAAAAATGAAGTCAAATTTAAGAATAATAACTTATGATAATTTTATTAAAATAAAAACCACAGAAGTGAGCTATTTCCAAAAACAACACAGCATCATTCTGTCAAGTTTTAGTCATCATGCATCACTGCAGTGTGTGGATGACATCACCTTCTTCCCTTCTGGCATACTGCACAGAGATGGTACAGTAGTTTAACCTCAGTGATAGGGAAAATGATGGAATCACTTCTGAAGGAAAGAATTGTCGAGTACCTAGAGGCCAGAGGGGCACAGGACCCAAGGCAGCATGGATTCACAGTGGGAAGGTCATGCCAGATGAATCTAATAGATTTCTTTGACTGGGTGACCAAAGTAGTAGATCAGGGAGGGGCTGTGGACATGGCCTACCTAGACTTTAGCAAGGCATTTGACACAGTCCCACACAAAAGATTAATATACAAGTTAGCCAGCCTGGGAGTGGGTCCCAAGATGACAGCCTGGGTAAAGAATTGGCTGGAGAATAGCACACAGAGGGTAATAGTAAATGGAGTCCACTCTGAAGAAAGCGGGGTTACTAGTGGGGTACCGCAGGGTTCAGTATTAGGACCAGTCCTCTTCAATGTCTTTATAAGTGACATTGCAGAGGGACTGGAAGGAAAAGTATGTCTCTTTGCAGATGACACAAAGATCTGCAACAAAGTTGATGCACAAGGTGGGGTGGAAAGGATGAGAAGGGACTTGGCAAGGTTAGAGGAATGGTCAAATGTATGGCAGCTTAGATTGAATGCTAAGAAGTGCAAGGTAATGCACCTAGAAAACAAAAACCCAAGGGAAGAGTTGACAATGGGGGGTGAGATACTAACAACAACAAAAATGGAACGGGACCTGGGGGTAGTCATATCAGATGACTTAAAGGTGGGCAAGCAATGTGAGAGGGCAGTAAGGAGGGCTGGGGGGATACTGGGATGCATAGGGAAAGGTATCACCAGTAGAAAACAGGAAGTTGTTATCCCTCTGTACAGACAGCTGGTGAGACCCCATCTGGAGTACTGTGTGCAGTTCTGGAGACCCAGTCTCCACAAGGACATAGACAGGATGGAAGCTGTCCAGAGGAGGGCAACTAAAATGGTGCAGGGTCTGCACTGGAAGACATATGAAGAGACACTAAAGGAGCTTAATATGTATAGCCTCGAGGAAAGGAGGGAGAGGAGGGACATGATAGAAACTTTCAAGTACCTCAAGGGAATCAGAAAAGTCCAAGAGGGTAGCATCTTTCAAAAAAAGAGGTGTGCAAGAACAAGGGGGCACAATTTGAAGATGGGGGCGGCTCCAGTGTGTAAGGAAGTATTTTTCTCACAGAGGGTTGTGGATGCATGGAACGCCTTCCGGAGGAGGTTGTGGAGTCAAAAACAGTGGTTGAATTCAAGCATGCATGGGACAGTCATAAGGCAATTCTAGGGGGTGGGGGTAGAAAGAAGTAGGCTGCTGGTTAACTAGGATCTGCAGCTTATCCATTAGGTAGGGAAATGGGCAGACTGGGTGGGCCAAGCGGTCCTTATCTGCCATCAAATTCTATGTTTCTAAGTAGGATTGGTATCCATCACCTTCACAGGTTCTGTTAAATTGCCTCACTCTTCTTCAGATGACAAAAAATGCACCATCCTCAAATATTATGGGTGATTCATCATCTTCATGATCCATCACATAATTATTGCAAACAGCATGTCATCAGCTACCAATGCAAGTGCCATCACAGAAACCTGTGCACCAGGGGAGTGAACAATCACCTGTCTGCCTTGTTATGTATTATCCTCTTCATGAGTTGTCATATGTTTGTTCAGAAATAAAGTTTTCTTGTAAAAAAATACAATTAAAGTCTTAAAATTTTGCTGTCATCTACTCCAATTAATTTATTGTTATGTCACTCACATCATGGGTTCATGTTCTGCTGCACTATTCTACCAGTACCAGCACAGTAACAACCATTTCCATGGTCCTTCCCATGGTGAGTCTACTTGAATACTACACATGCTGTTATGTACGATCTACAGCAATCCAGAGAAGCTTATGATTATACTATCATGCAACTGTTTTTTTTTTCTTGGTATATAGATAAACAATAAATAATAACATTACATCAAAAGAAAAACCACAGAAGTCAACTAGTTCTTTTAAACCAAATATATTCATTATTACAAATCCTGTTGTCTGTGATATAAACAAAAAAATTACATTACAATTAGTAAACGTAGATTTTTATATTACTATAATCATATTACTAATTATTTTCCAACATACCAATCACATTAGATAATTAAAATAATAGAAGAGATACGGATATAAAGAAATAACCATAATACTGTATACAAATATTGTAAAATCTATGGTGCTGCAATGGAGAATATGGTAGTCGGCATGTGGAAAAGTTGATAGTCCAGACTACAAGGGATATACTCCTTGAGCTTAACAATGAATAGTAGCTATTACTATAGCTCACATTAGGTCATGGCAGTCTTATGGGGTTTTGCACTTGTCACAACACCACAAACAGTAATCCACAGCAGATGCATGCTGGCATCACCTGCCACAAGTGAGCTACAGTAACTGTATTCATTGATGACCTCATGTCCCACCCTCATTTGTAGTCTGTTTTACCCTATGCTATTTACTCTTCAGATACCTGTAAATTGCCCAAATCACCTCCTTATTGTGGCCATTAAAGCCCCACCTGATGCACCACAGTATTGTGTTGGCTTTCCCATATGCCTTATTGCACAGGGGAAGTAGCCTTCATATTGTCACTGATGATTATCCCCAAGTTCCCTTCCTCCCTTGATTGATTTACTTTCATGCCATGGATCCCCATTTTTGGATTCTGATACCTGTGTGCATGACTTTGCATTTCTTGGTATTGAATTTCAATTACCATATGCCAGACCATTTTTTCTAACCTTCCTGCATTTCCTTTCATATTCCTCACACATAGAAACATAGAATCTGATGGCAGATAAAGACCACTTGGTCCACTTAGACTGACCCTCATTTTTTTGTGCCTTCATTCTTGCTGCAGACCCTATTTGATGTACAGCTCTTTCTCCTCTCCCTTCTTACCACAATGATTTCTTGCACCAATCCCAGGTATTTTGAACCCCACCACTGTTTTCACCCCACCACTTCCACTGGAAGGTGGTTCCAGGAATCCACCACTCTTTCAGTGTAGGAGTTCTTCCTCACATCTCTCCTGAGCATACCTCCTTCCAGCTTCATAGCATGTCCCCTTGTTCTAGAGCAACTTTTTTTCTGAAAAATACTCCCTTCCTGGACCTTATTTACCCTGTGAGGTATTAAAGGTCTCTATCATATCCCTCCTCTCCCTTCTCTGTTCCAGGGTGTACATATAGAGGTTCTTTAGCCTCTCCTGATAGGGCTTTTGATGCAGACCCTGTACCATTTTAGTTGCCTTCCTCTAGATTGCATCCACTCTCTCTATGTCCATTTGGAGTTGTGGTCTCCAGAACTGGACACAGTACTCTAGGTGGAGTCTTACCTGCGATTTATAAGGGGCAACATTACCTCCTTCTTTCTGCTGGTGATAGCCCTTCTTATGCACTCCAGCATCCAACTAGCCCCCCAATTGCCCTGTCTTACTGACTGGCCACTTTTAGATCATCTGACATGATTGTCACCAGGTCTCTTTCCTGCTGTGTCCTTGTTAATACCACTCCACCCATTTTGTACTCCACCCCTGGATTTCTGTGCCCAACTGCATTTTTTTGCACTTTTTTGCATTAAAACCTAGCTGCCATACCCTTGACCACTCCTTCAGTTTTTTTCTGGTTTCTGTTCAGTCTTTCCACCCCCACCCCCTGGAGTGTCCACCCTGTTGCAGATCTTGATGTCATCCGTAAAGAGGCAGATCTTCCCTTCCAGCTCCTCTGCAATGTCACTTGTAAAGACATTAAAGAGGACTGAATCCTGTGGTACCCTGATGGTCACCTACCCTTCCTCAGAGCGAACTCCATTTACTACTACTGCCCTCTGCCACCTATTCCCTAACCAATTTCTTACCCAGTTTACTACCTTGCTACCCACCCCTAAGCTATCCAGCTTGCTTACTAGTCTGTTGTGTAGAATAGTGTTGAAAGCCTTATTGAAATCAAGGTAGGCCATGTCCACCTCTCCTCCCTGATCTAATTCCTTGGTTATCCAGGCAAAGAAATCTATCAGATTTGTTTGGCATGACCTCCCCCCTGTGAATTCATGTTGCCTTGGGTCTCGTAATCCATTGGATTCAAAATATTCCATTATCCTTTCCTTTAGCAGTGTTTCCATTATTTTTCCACCACCAATGTCAGGCTGACAGGCATGTAATTACCAATCTATTCCCTGATACTGACTTTTGTAAAGTGGGACTACCTCTGCCCTCCTTCAGTCCTCCTGGACCTCTCTGGTCTCCAGTGATCTGTTAAATCGGACTGTCAGAGGTGCAGCCAGTACCTCTCTGTGCTCCCTCAACACCCGTGGATGTACCCCCTCTGGTGCCATGGCTTTGTCCACCTTCAAGTTAGTGTCAAGTCATTATCCAGAGGATGCACCCTACATGCTGTAGTTTAGACCCAGGTCCGACATCCCTGATTATGGGTTGTGGTTCCTCAAAAAAAGGACCAGTGTCCATTTTCTGCCCATCACAACTCTCGATGTTTCTTTGTGGTCCCTCCCTTTCCCCTTCCACTGTGAACATTGAGCTGAAATGCTTGTTTTAGATGTCTGCCTTTTCCTGGCCACCCTCTGTACAGTCCCCCCACCCCCAACCTTACAGTCTCTCCTTTTGTCTTCCTTTTCTTGCTTACATACATAAACAAATGTCTTCTTCCCTTTTGATACTGCCTGGGGTATTCTTTCTTAAGTTATTCTTTCTTTAGTTTATACCTTTGCACTCTGTACCACTTTCCCCGATTCCCTTTGTTTCCCCTGATACTTCTCCCTATCTTCCTTTCTCCCCGCCTCCTTGTGCCTTCAAAAAGCAACTCTTTTTGCCTCTACCTTTTCTGCCACTGCTTTTGAGAACCATAGCAGTCTTCTGTTTCTCTTGTTTTGGCTCACTTGCTTGACGCAAAAGTTTGTTGCCTTCATGGTTCCCTTTTGTAGTTTGGCCCACTGCTCCTCCAGCTCCCCAGGACACCCCCTACCAGGTCATCCCTGAGGCGTACATCCATTATTATAAAATTTGTCCTTCTGAAGTCCAGGACCCTCACTCATGTCTGGCTTGATTCTTCAGTCATTCTTTCTGCTGCTCAGAACCGACCAGCCCAGCTCTTCAGAACTGTTGACAGGTTGTGCAACCCAGCCTGTATGCAGCTCCGAAGAGCTTTTTCACAATTACAGTGTGATGAGCTTGCTCGGTTCTTTGCTGATAAGGTGGCTGACATTAGGTCGGAGATCCTCACAACACATTCTATGCGAGTTGTGGAGAATCAGGGCTTGGTCACTGTCTCTCCATTCTCCTGGAGTACCTTCAACTGTTCAGAAGTTGTGGATGTTATGCGGATTGTCCAGGGGATGCACCCTACATGCTGTAGTTTAGACCCAGGTCCGACATTCCTGATTATGGGTTGTGGTGATCTTATCGGCTCGATTCTGGCACAGATAGTCTGGTGCTCCCTTGACTCCGGTGTCTATCCCTGTTCCTTGAAAGAGGTGGTGGTGACACCATTGTTGAAGAAAGCTTCTTTGGACCCAGATTCTCCTGCAAACTACAGGCCTATCTCGAACCTCCCCTTTTTTGGGAAGGTGATCAAGAAAGTAGTGGCTGCACAACTGGAGAACCATTTGACCATCCATAACATCTACCAACCTCTCCAATCTTGTTTTTGGAAGAGGCATAGTACTGAGACTGTGCTGGTTCGGGTGCTCATTGATCTCCTGATGGTGAAAGACCAGAGAAAACAGTCCATTTTGGTACTTTTAGATCTGTCATCAGCATTTGACACCGTCAACCATGGGGTTCTGCTTGAGTGCCTGAGATTTATCTGTGGATTCTCTGGATTGGTCTACAGATGGTTTACATTGTACCTCACTGGAAGAACTCAGAGGGTGGTGTTGTTTTTTTTTTCCTCTGACCTGATCCTGCTATCATGTGGGGTCCCTCAGGGCTCAGTATTGTCCCCCATGCTGTTTGTGGTGTATATGCTTCCCCTCGGAGACATTGTAAGATAGTATGGGTTGAGGTTTCATTGCTATGCCGATGATACCCAGCTCTACCTGTCTTTTGCTCCCAACCAGGAAGGAGCAATCTCGGTATTTAATAACTGTCTCGATGAAAATTGGATGAAGTCCAGTTGGTTGAAGTTGAACCCTGGGAAGACGGAGGTAATGGTTTTGGATCCAGGTCACTGGATAGGGGGACTGGGGGCCAGCTGTTCCCTGGGATAATTCCTAGGGGATGCTGAGCTTCAGGCCTCTGAACAGGTGCAAGACCTGGGGGTGTTGTTAGACTCAGGGCTGACACTTCGAGCTCAGGTGTCGGCTGTCATAAAGTCTTCTTTTTACCATGTTAGAAACATTGCCAGGATTAAGCACCTTGTTCCGTTCGTAGACCTGCCTACATTGATCCATGCCTTTGTGACCTTGTGCTTAGATTACTGCAACTCGCTTTACTTTGGGCTACCGGGGGGTGATATCCATCGCTTGTAGCTGGTGCAGAACTCAGCAGCCTGGTTGTTGATGGGGATTTCGAGATCTTCCCATATTACACTGGTACTGCGTGAACTTCACTGGCTGCCGGTTCAGTAGCGGATCTCCTTCAAAGTCGGGTTACTGACATATAAAGCCCTACACGGACTGGGCCCTGACTACCTGAAAGAGCTCCTGATTCCTTATCACCTGAGCGACCACTACACTCAGCCGGTGAGGGGTTGCTAGAGATTCCTAGGGTGACTTTAAAATCTGCGGGAGCCCGGGCATTTATGTTTGTGGCACCGACCCTCTGGAATTCTCCACCCCGTCAGATTAGGGAGTGTACGACTGTGGGGGGATTCAAGCAGGCCTTAAAAACATTTCTGTGGAATAAAGCATTCAGTGAAGATGTTGGCTGACATGTATGTATTTATTGAATGTGTTGATGTTTTTTTTATACGTTTTAACTATTTTATTGTTATGCACCTTGGTTTTGAAAGGTGCACTATAAATAAAGAATTATTATTATTATGTTGAACCACACTGTATGGTGATCACTGGTCCCCAAGTGGCTTCCCATCCTGATATGTGCAACACTGTCCCTATTAGTGAGAATCAGATCCAGTATTGCCCCTTCATGATTGGGTTCATGGACTAGTTTCCTCAGGAATGCCACTGCAGGGAGTCTATGAAGTGTTTGCTTCTAGCTGGCACTGCAATTTGGAGGCTCCAATCTACATTTGGCAGATTGAAGTCTCCCACCAGCAACACCTCCCCTTTTCATCCAATTTTCCAATTGTTTCCAACAGTACTGTATCCAACTCCACCCCCTGTGCTGGAGGTCTGTAAATCACACCTGTTTGAATAGCAGCTCCATTCCCCCCACTCGAGGGTGATCCACAACACCTCTGCTCTCCCCAAATTCCCTGTATCTCTGTCACTTGTATGCTATCTTTCACATAAAGCACCACACATTCTCCTTTCTTTCCCACCCTGTCTTTCCTAAACATAGAAACATAGACTTTGGCAGCAGATAAGGACTGCTTGGCCCACCTAGTCTGCCCATTTCCCTACCTAGAGGTTAAGCTGCAGATCCTATTTAACCAAGAGCCTATTTCTTCCTAACCCCACAAAAATTGTCTTATGTCTGTCCCATGCATTCTTGAATTCTCCCACAGTTTTAGACCCCACAACCTCCTCAGGAAGGCTGTCCCATGCATCCACCACCCTCTCTGTGAAAAAATACTTCCTCACATTGCCTCTGAGCCGTCCCTCCTCTATCTTCAAATTGTGTCCCCTTGTTCTTCAACATCTCTTTTTCTGAAAGATGCTACCCTCTTGGACTTTGTTGATTCCACTTGAGGTACTTAAACGTTTCTATCATGTCTCCCCTCTCCCTCCTTTCCTCAAGGGTATACATATTAAGCTCCTTTAGTCTCTCCTCATATGGCTTCTCTTGCAGATCCTGCACCCTTTTTAGTTGCCCTCCTCTGAACTGCCTCCATCCTGTCTATGTCCTTGCGGAGATGGGGTCTCCAGAACTGGACACAGTACTCCAGATGGGGTATCACCAACTGTCTGTGCAGGGGGATAACAACTTCCTGTTTTCTGCTGGTGATACCTCTCCCTATACATCCCAGTATCCCCCCAGCCCTCCCTATTGCCTTCTTACATTGCTTGCCAACCTTAAGGTCATCTGATATGATTCCCCAGGTCCCTTTCCATTTTGTTGTTGTTACTACCCCCATTGTGTAATCTTCCTCTGGGTTTTGTTTCCCAGGTGCATTACTTTTACTTCTTTGCATTGAATCCAAGCTGCCATACTTCTGACCATTCTCCTCCAACCTTGCCAAGTACTTCTCATCCTTTCCGCCTCCTTGTGTATCAACCCTGTTGCAGATCTTTGCGTCATCTGCAAAGAGGCATACTTTTCCTTCCAGTCCCTCTGCAATGTCACTTATAAAGACATTAAAAAGGACTGGACCAAGTACTGAACACTGTGGTACCCCACTAGTAACCCCTCTTTCTTCAGGGTGGACTCCATTTACAATTACCTTCTGTGTCCTGTTGTTCAGCCAATGTTTTACCCAGGCTACCACCCTGGGACCCACTCCCAGGCTAGTTAATTTGACTACTAATCTTTTGCATGGGACTGTGTCAAATGCCTTGCTAAAGTCTAGGTAGGCCATGTCCACAGCCCCTCCATGGTCTACTACTTTGGTCACCCAGTCAAAGAAATCAATTAGATTCGTCTGACATGACCTTCCCGCTGTGAACCCATGCTGCCTTGGGTCCTGTGCCCCACTGGCCTCTAGGTACTCAACAATTCTTTCCTTCAGAAGTGATTCCATCACTTTCCCTACCACAGAGGTCAAACTGACAGATCTGTAGTTTCCTGCCTCTGTCTTGGTCCCACTTTTGTGAAGGAGAATCACATCAGCCTTCTTGCAGTCCTCAGGTACCACACCATCCTCCCATGATTTATTAAAAAGGGTAGTCAGTGGTGTCACTAGTTCTCTGCTTAATTCTTTTAGAATTCTGGGGTGAATTCCATCTGGCCCCATTGCTTTGTCCACCTTCAGTTTTAGGAGTTCTTTCAGAACCCTTTCTTCTGTGAAAGGACTGGGATTGACCCCCGCCCCGAGTGCTTCTGTTAATTGGTTTAGACACCTCCCCTACTTCCTCTTTTGTGAATACTGAATAGAAGTATTCATTCAGTATCCCTGCCTTTTCACTGTCACTCTCTGCCCACCCACCATCCATTCTATTCAGCCTCACTATCCCTCCCTTTGTCTTTCTATGCTCCCTGATATACCTATAAAAGGTTTTATCCCCCTTCTTAACCGAGTTAGCTATCTTTTCCTCAGTTTGTGCTGTTGCTATTCTGACTACCCTCCCTGCTTCCTTCTGCCTTAACTGGTACAATTCTCTGTCCTGCTCCTTCTGTGTTTCCTTATACTTCCTAAATGCTATCTTTTTCTCCCTAACCTTCACCACCACCTCTTTTGAGAACCATAGCGGCCTTTTCTTTCATTTTGATTTGTTTATTTGCTTCACACAAAGGCTTGTTGCCTCTGTGATGGCAGTTTTGATATTTCCCCATTGTTGCTCTACCCTTCCTTCTAGCCTGTTTGCTAGTGCTTTTCTAAGGCACTCTCCCATCTTGCCAAAGTCAGCCCTCCTGAAGTCCAGAACCCTCACTTTTGTATGGCTTGACACTGTAGCTGAGTTTATCATGAACCACACTGTTTGGTGGTCACTTGTTTCCAAATGGCTACCCACTTCTAGATCTGAGATCCTCTCACTGTCCTCATTTGAGAGTATGAGGTCTAAGATTGCGCCCTCACGAGTAGGTTCCAAAACTAGCTGTCTGAGACATGCCACCTGAAGGGCATTAAGAATGGCCCTGCTTTTGGATGTGGCTGCAGCAAAGGTGCTCCAGTTAACATCTGGCATATTAAGGTCCCCCATCAACAGTATCTCCCCTTTCTCTGCCATCCTAAGTATGCCTTCTATCATATCCTTGTCCGTTCCCTCCCCCTGACATGGGGGTCTGTATACAACCCCTGTGTGGATTGTGGTGCCATTTCCAGTCTCTAAGGTGACCCACAGTGCCTCCTCACCTCCCATTTTACTCTTTTGTTCAGTTGCTTTTATCCCTTCCTTTACATAGGAGCTACTCCCCCCCTCTTCTGCTCTCCCTGTCTCTCCTGTAGGTTGTGTACCCTGGTATATTAACATCCCAGTCATAGTTCTCTGTGTACCATGTTTCTGTGACTGCTACGATATCCAGGCATCCCTCTTCCATCAAGGCCACCAGTTCAGGGAGCTTGTTGCCCAGACTATGGGCGCTGGTACTCAGTTGGAACTGAGTGTAGCCTGGTATGGCCATGACCCAGTCATGTTTGTCAGTGAATTATGATTTGGTAATGGCCACAATATCCAGGTTGGCTTCTATGTCTGGAATCTTGTTTCCTAGACTTCTAGCATTAGCTCAAATGGTCTTTCAGATTTTGTTGTCACTTTGCTTGTTGCCCCCTTTTCCTTCATCTTTTTGAATGCTTTTCACCCCTTCTCCACATTTCTATCACCCTGCTACTTTAATTAACTTGCACCTGGGGGGGCCCTCTTTCCCTGGTATCTCCCTACTCTCCATGTCAGCCTGTGGGAGGGGACAGTTACTGTCTCCCTGATTTCTTCCTTCACCCCTCCTCAGCTAGTTTAATTGTTCATCAAAATAACATTAAACCCATCTACTGAGGACTGCATGAGTTGAAGGATGTGGTGCAGAGATTCCTCTTCATCCCCCTGTCATAGACAGGCAGCATCTCCACAAAAGCTACTGAATGTGCTACCTGTCTAAGACTGCTTCCCAGTTCCCTGAACTTCCCCTCACTATCCCAGTTCTGTTCTTAGCCAGGCCATTTGTCTCCAGGTGGACAATGACATCCAGCTCCCTCTTCCTCCCTGCTGCTATAACAATCTATAGGATTTGCTTCCTGTCACTTTGGCCCATGGTGCCAGGTAGGCACCTAATCTCCCTCTCTGCCCCTTCTATTCCAAGATCAATACCCCCTGACAATTGAGTCCTTCAGCAGAAGTGGTTTCCTCCTCCTCCTCTGGGGTTCTCTCCCTCCCACTTTGGGGTTTTCACTATGGAGGGCCCCCATATCCTCCCTGGCCACTATCATGGGTGCCTCCTCCTGGCAGTCTTGCCCTGCCACAGTGGCACAGGAATTTTGTAGTTGTACCTGTGAGAAATGTGCCTGTGACCTCCCCCTCTCAGACTTCTAGAGCCCACTGTAATCCAGTTGTTCCTTCTACCTGGCATCCTCCATAGGAACAGTTCAGACTTAGTAGTCTCTGGGTAGGGGAGAAGGTCTCCTGATCCCCTGCCAGTTTGGCCTCCAGTCTAGTGACCCTCACCATCAACCCATAGAGATACACACAGATATGGCAGCACTGCAGCCTCCAGAAGATCTCTCTGAAAATTGTAACCCCACAGCCACTGCAGTGTACCACTCCCCACATTCCCTGTTCCCTCTTTCCCTGTGTTTCTTAGAAATCCTACTCCTTATGTTGTGTGTTAGACCCCTCTGCACTCTTTTCCCTAGATTTGTTGCTGCTCCCAATCTTGTGTTGGCTTATTTCTATTATTTCACTTGACCCTTGTGTACTCCTTACCTCTGATGAGGGTTTATTACCAGCACCCTGTTAATTGTTTGCTATTCAGCTTGTACCCTTACCCTATATAGGGTGTTATTGCTATTCCTGGTTTGGGCCTATCTTTTGTTTCCTACCCTTGTCAGCAGTGAGTGAAGACATCAGAATATGAACAGGTGTCCTACCTCAGTTGACTGGCAGAGCCTCCCTCTTCTCCACTTCCTCCTGCCAACACCCTTCTGATGCCCCCAGATGCTACTGAGTCTGATGCCACATTCCTGTTTTGTAACACTCACGCTTTGGAGTTGCTCATGCTTCGGGGTCACATGGACCTCTAGGAATTCATAGGAAACTGCAGCCACATGATTGGATAGCTGCAGTCATGTGACCAGGACCCCCAACAATGGTGCTGAAAATTTCCAGCCAAACAACACCTCCCTTTCCTCCCACAATGCTTCATCTCCCTCTTTCTCCCTCCCCTTTCACCAGATGGCCATGTTTGCTGTAGTTTTTTGCCAGAATCCCTCAGTAAATCAGTCCCAAAATGAAAACAAGCTGCACAACATTTTCAATTAGGGATGGGTGGGTACAAAAATACCCAACCATCAAGACTACCCATGGTACCTCTAAGGTACCCTTAAAATACCCAAATGAAAACAGAGTAGTTGTGTGGGGTCAGGTAGCTACTACCCAACCTGTTCTACTACCCAATAACCCATCCCAGACTGTAACAAAAATCATGTGTAAGACTGTGTTTTTGGGACTATTACACAGTTTGTTAGGTGCCCTGAGCTGTTATACCCGTGGGGCATTGCTCAGGCAGGTATGAGTACAGCTGCTCTTAGCAAGACTTCTGCAGTTTCTAAAAATTATACCCATGACTGGCATTGATGAGGCAGGTATGAGAGGCACAGCTTCTGTGAGAAAGCCTGCTGCTGTTTCAAAAATTATATCCATGACAGGCATTGCTGAGGAAAGTACAAGAGGTGCAGCTGCTATGAGTGAGCCTGCTGCTGTTCCCAAATATTATAACCATGGTGGGCATTGCTGAGGTAGGTATGAGAGGTGCAGCTGCTGTGAGTGAGCCTGCTGCTGCATCCAAAAAGTATACCTATGGTAGGCATTGCCGAGGTAGGTATGAGAGGCACAGCTGCTCTGAATGAGGCTACTGCTGTTTCTTGAATTTATACCCATGGTAGGCATCAACATTACATAATATAAAACTGATGACTGACAAAAGAAAACTAAGAGTAGTGTGGCACATGTGGCTGGCATGGTGGCAGTGGTGATGGCTCTATTAGTTTCATACATAACTTAGTCATCATACCAAGTATCACTGTTTGCAGGCTGTTTATCATGACCAGGGTCAGAATCATATAATTCAGTATTTGGGACAATTGGGAAATTGTCAGCATTCATTCTGAGAAATGTAAGCTGTTCCACATTTACAGGACATAGCAGTGTTCTGTGGTCAGTGACTATTCCTCCAGCTGCACTAAATATGCTTTCTGAATATACGCTTGAAGGTGGACAAGAGAGGTACATTATTGCAAGATTTGCTAGATCTGGTCATACTGTTCTCTTTTGTTTCCAGTACAGTAATGGATCTTCCTCAAGACCAATCACAGTATGGTCTGCAAAATACTCCTGGTTCATTGTGCTGCATCAGAGGGTTACCAGTTTGGTAGATGAACCAGCTGCACTTACTTTACAGAATACAAGTTCATGTTGTTGCAGGTGACACAGAAGTGATTTGGCATTCTGATCCTGAACATAGGAAGGCCAAGAAGTAGCTGTAGATGTTCTTTCCCTCTCTGATGACACTGGTAAATGTGAAGAATTGATAGATGTGCTATTTTCTATGCTAGAGGCGCTCTCTGATGGTTTGACAGAGTTTGACTGCTATACATCAGTTAATGGTGCTGGTGGGACAATGTCACATTTGGCTAGCAGAAAATCTCTGCAATACTCAATGTTTTCCCCTGCAGGAAGGATGGCTTTAATGTTCTACTTAAAGTGGGGATCTAGCAACATAACCAATACATCTGTGTTATTCTTAAACATAGCATTTATTCTCTGATCAGTCAACAATCTGAGATTCAAGTCATTTGCCATCATATGTGTCTTCTTTTCACTGAAAGTCTTTCTTTATGCCATCAAGGAAAATGTGAAGAAATGTTATTTGAGGAAGAATTTGACTCAGAGTTGCACTGTCTGCACTGACATCACATGTGGCAGCCTCAAATGGCTTCAATAAGGTGACCAAAGATTCAAGTACAGTCCAGCTGCTGGAACTGAGCATGATGTCTACTTTACCTATTTGATTCTGCATGGTGTAGTCATGTACAGCGTTTTTTTTCCCCAACATGTAAAATGTTGAATTCAGGTGGGTTGGAACTTTCTGCTTTCATGTATGCAATGGTAAGTTGTTTGACCTCTGGTGATGTTATTATTATCATCGCTATGTTCTTCATTAGTGTTGTGATTCATATTGTCCACATCATTAACAGCTGCATGTGCAGCAGCACTGTGCTCCCTAAATACAAGACATAGTAGACACAGCCGTGGAAAGGAATGGATATTGTTTCACTGACTATTGCAGGGATAGACTGTATTGCTGACTATGTTATAGACAGTAATAAATGATAGGGCTCAGGGCACCTAACAAACAGTGTAATACCGCCTAAATGGCTTTTGCTATGCTGTAGAGATACACAGTGTAGATAATGTCACAGACAGGGCTCAGGGGCACCTAACAAACAATGTAATACAGTCTAAATGGCTTTCACTATGCTGCAGATACACACAGCTATGTCACGGTAATAAAACGACAGGGCTCGGGGCACCTAACACAAACAATGTCAATTTACAGCCTAAATGGCTTTTACTGTGCTGCAGAGATACAAGCCAGCTGCCAGTGGCCTTTGTCCACCCCCCTTGCTCCTTCTCTCCCAAGCACCACATCATCAAATGTTCCCTCAATTATCCCCGCCATCTGGAGGTTGTTTCAGTCCCCAACCCCTTGCTCCATCATGGGGGTTTTACTTTTGTGGGTTTTTTAAATAAAATTTTGTCACAATTTAGGTGAAAATGCAGAGCGAGCAACTGATTCCTTCCACTATCTCCAGACTCTGGCTGCTATCTGTGCAATGGACTCACAGCAGACAGAGCACAGAGACCACTGACCAATCAGACTGTCAGCCTGGTGTCACGTGCTCCTCATTCTACCGTGAACTCATGAAGGACCCCACAGGCTGCCCTTTCATGCCTGTTCCCAGCCTGGGAAGGAGTCTCTGGACCCCAAAGGCTGCCTGTAATTCCTGTTTTAAAAAATTACCCTGACCAGTTACCTGTGTCAAGACTACCTGACCCATGAAGTACACTGTTATGTTGGGTAGGATAGTAAATTACCCAAACTACCCTACCTGGCCAAAAATCGCTGATACCCGACTTACTCAATCCAACTACCTGATGGGTAGCCCATCCTTATTCACAATACCCTTGTTACTTATCTCAGTCAGACACTCTTCAGATGCTGGTTCCCTGCAGCTCATCTGTTGCCCTGTCAGGTTCCTTAGCAGGGAAAAGACACTTGCTGCTGTTTTTAAACTTCAGACTGCAGCTGCATGATTAGCTGGCTGCTGTCACATGACCAAGAGCTCCCCAACAATGGCACTGAAAATCGCCAGCCAAACACCTCCCCTTCCTTCTACAATGCTCCACCTCCCTCCCTCCTTCCCCCTACCCTTGCACCAGGCAGCCATGTTTTCCTGTAGTTTTTGCCAGAAAATGCAGTCCCTCAGAAAATCAGCTCCAAAACAAAAATAAACTGCACAAGAACGCTCCCAGTTCCCAAAACCTCGATTACTTAGCTCAGTCAGCTGCTCTCCACAAACTGGATCCCTGCATTTCATCTGCTGCTCTATCAGGCTTCTCCTTCTGAACTAGCCCCTCTACATGCAGAGTCTGGTGTTGCCCACAAAAAGACGCACCTTGTTCTGTAATTTTTCTCCAATGTCACTAATGTACATGTTAAAGAAGGTGGGGCTTAGAACAGATATCTGTGATATGCCACTGATGATCTCCTTTACCCTGAAAACTTACCATTTAGGACCATCATCTTGGTCAAGCCCCCAAATCAGTTTCCTATCCACGTATTTGGTTTATCCATCTGCCTAAACCTCCCACATTCTTCTCTTAAAAATGACCATTATTAGACAAGAACTTGGGCCAGGATCCAAAAATAATGAACTATTAGAGATTTAGAGGAAGTTAAACCTTCCATTAAGTTTCCGTTAGAACTGGCCCTGTTTAACATGTGTTCCAGACATGTACCCTCTTAAGACTAAAAATAATAGCAAGAGGTGCTTTTATCATCTTACTGGTAGATTGGTATCTCACAACATCGAATCCCAAATAGTTTTGATATGATTTAAGTCCATAACTTCCTAAACAGTTGTTCTCATTTTTCCTTTTTCACATATTTTTCTTGTTCCGTCACCTCCTTATGCTGTATCTGACTATCTGTCTATCTATCATACACACATACAGTGGATACATACATACTTACTCCCACAGTCCCAGTGGGAATACCTCCTGTGTCCTATCCAGAGCATCCACCCTTTGAAAGAGAGTGGTCCAGGTCCACTGCATCAGATTCTTTTATACCTCTTGCAGTTCACTCCTCCGCCCTGGCTGAACCATCTTGGCTGTAGTAAGGAGGCCTAAACATTTGTTTTCAATAAAGAAAGCTAAAAAGAAATAATTTTTCACATGCTACTGTAACTCTCCCTCCCCTCTGGCTTACTTGGGAAGCCCCAGCCTAGGAACACTGCACTGCTACCAACCACCCAGCTGCCACTGCTGGCAGCATACACTGTGGCTGGAAGCTACATATCTTCAACTGGTCCCTGAGGACTGTGATGGGGACTGGGCAGCAGGATAAGAGCACCTTGTTGTTCAGTACCTGCCTGGTACATACAGCAGTTGTCCTGTCATCCACAGGTGACTAGAAATAAGGCCTCTCACCTGGTGATTAAGGCAGTCTGCTTTTTTGCATCCTCCTGTAAGGACTAGTCCCTGTAGAGGACCAAAACACAATGGCCATGAATGACTCTCTGCCTTTGGTTAGGAGAAGAGGAGTCCCATCCACAGGGTGAAGAAGATCAAAGAGGATCCTCTGGAGTTTTATTATTGCCCACAGCCTGCACCATTGGAAGTGAGTTGGGTCCACCCACCTTTAACCAAGTCTGCCTGCAGAATCTGTGTGGAAGATAGCCTATGAAAACTGCTGTGCAGTTGACTCCTTAGAAGCAGAGAGTATAAACCAGACTATGGCCTTGCAACTCTTGTAGATAGTGAAGGACTAGATAGATAGATTGGGCAGGACTTGCACAGTCTTAGAAATATCCAGAGACAGGATACTTCTGCTCCTTAAGAGTCTTTCATTTGAATTCTCAATTGCTGATGTTGGGATTGTTACTGGGACCCACATCCCTATAGTACAGTAAATATCTCCACCCTCACAGCTGTCACTACAGTACCAGGTCTGCAACCTGTCACCTAATTGTGTGCACACATACACTGTGGGAATTCCTGAAAGGGGCTATGGCATAACCACCCTTACTGAGAAAAAGGCAAGAATTTTGTAAGCATTACAACATGCACAAATATCTGCTGGCACATGCAAGCAACATGCACATTTTTATGCAAGGATTATATGTAATGAATAAACAAGGATTGCAACATTTTCTTTGCATGAAAAAAATCATGAAAAAATATTCTGTGCTTCATGCAAGAAAAATTCTTTGTGAATATCATAGGATGCAAGAAACATTGACTGTGCTGTTACTGCAGTACAGTATTGCAGTTACATTATGATGTGGGGCTAGAGACTACAACTTTCTGGCTCTAGAGGAGGGCATGCAGCTTACTGAGCTACTGACAATGTGCTGTTCAAGTGTCTTGCAAAAAAGTACATAAAGAGATAGGGAAGCAATAAACTTGATAAATTATTATGTATTTCTTACATTTCTAAAAGAAAACAAGTGGCATTTTCAAAGTCATGTCTGTTTTTTGGAAGTAGCCACATGACATTGTTCTAGATAGTTAGAACACCTAAAAGTTGGGAGCCACGTGATGCAGCTTACTGGCTAGACACTTTCTCCACTGCTCCATCTAAAATCTGGGATGAAACCTTCTTTTTGGCTCAGCCGAGGAGTTTTCAGCATCTTCTTTGGCCCTGACATTGTCCTTCTACCTACTCTATAATTTTTAATTACGAAGGGATCCTTTATTTGTGATTTTCCATATCAGAATGGAAGTGATGGAGGTGGCTGTTGCTCCAGAAGTTTCCATATCGCACACACCTCCTGCAGCACTGGAGAAGCCATGGGAAATCAAACATCTCAAGGCAGTGGAATCTCCTGTTTACACATCACCCAAGGATGACTCGAATCACTCATTAGCTGATCTTCGGGTGGACCTTACTACAATTAAGGCAGTGGTCCTCAAATTAGTGGAAGATATGAAAAGTTTCCACCTGGCCCTGGAAGCCATCATCCCCTGGATTTTTGATGCTGAAACCTGCATAAGCTCAGTGGAAGATCACCGAATCCGAGAAGAAAAGGAGCTAGTTGCCCTCTGGCAAAAGGTTGTTAAGCTGGAGACCTGGGTGGAAGATCAAGAAAGGAGAAATCACCAGAACAACTTGATGCTTGTGCTTATAGCAGAACATGAGGAAGGCTTGGACATGCTCACTTTCATCTAAAACTTGCTGCAAACAGCTGCGGGCACCTCTTCTTATGCCTTCTGCTACACAGTGGAATGAGCACACCATGCCTTAAGACCCCTTCTCAGTCCTGTGACGCAGCCCTGAAACATAATTTTAAAGCTGTTAAATTATAAAAAAAAGATACATATCCAGCAGAAGGCTCAGAAAAAGAAGGACCTGTTTTGGAACTCTGGGCAGCTCTACATATTCAGTGATTACACCCCTCATATTTGCCAGCTTTGGGGAGAATATTGGGATATAATTTCTAAGTTTATAGCAGTTGGTATTCGGTTTTGCCTTCTGTACCTGGCTAAACTTTTGATTACCACTGAAAAGGGCACCAAACAGTTTGAGTCAGCTAAAGAGGCATGAGCAGGATTACCTGCAATCTTTCTGGACAACTTTCCTCAGCAGAAAGGCTCATAATTCATAACAGTGAGCTTCAGAACTTTCTTTCTGGATGTCTAAATGAGTGACTGGTGCTGGATTTTCTTTCTCTGGTTCTACATTTGGTGATGGGAAAATTACTTAGCTATGCTGGACTGTGGCCCGTTGTTCTGTCCCTTCTAGCTGGCTGCTCTTCTTTGATTTTTTGGGACCATTCATTCTTATTACCAATTGTCCTCTTTTCGGATGCTGTATTTTTGCCTGCAGTCTGGATTTATTTATTTTTTTTCACGAACTGAGACATCTTCACTCCTATGGACATACGTACATACATTACATGAAACTTTGTCCCTGGATACTCCCTACTTGTCTTTGCTTCCCTTAAGGACCTGTATATTCACTGACTAGGGGGCGTCTATGTTACCATGTATCCTGATCGTAATTGCTAATTGTTTCATATATTGTTAATTATCTATGATGGTCACTTAAGGCCAGCTCACTTTCTTAGGTGTTGAATATATATGTATTTAATTGTTAAGCTGCTAGATGCCTGTGCGTCTGCTGTTACTCTGTACTCATACAGGGACTTTGGGCATTTTGGGGGAGGGCAGAGACCTTTTGCAATAATGCTGGGTTAATTTACACTGAAGGTTCTCCCTGGGCCTTTGTGCCTTACAACCCATTCCCAGTATATTCGAGTGTTGTGTATATTTTTTATCTCTACCCTCTTCCATGTCTTTAATGGATTTTTGAAAACTCCTCAGTGGTTTGGTGTTTTGCATGTGGGTTTTTCATTATTGATCCTGGAGGATGGGGATCAGGGTGGTTGTGGGTGCTGGTGTTGTGTATTGTGCACCAGATTATGTGACGACGAGGCAATGTTTCTGCCAAGGGGTAAGATGGGGTTGGGAAGGGTTGATTTTTCTTCTGTTGTGATCTTTGTATGGTTTATTACATCTGTAGTCCAGGGGTTGTTTGGGGGAGAGGGAGGAGGGGAGAGGAATATTACAATGGAGCGGGAACCTCTTCTTTTTGGGTTTATTTACTTTGTTTTCCCAGGGAGGCTACTGTTGATTCATTAATGAATTGGTAGCTTAATAATGTCTCAAGAATATGAGTTTGTCCTTGGAACATCAAAGGTGCTCAACCCCCAGTTAAACGCTTCAAGATCTTACTTCATCTTAATGAATTGCAAGTTGATGTTTCAATGTTGCTAGAGACCCACTTACCTCCTGCTCATCTTCCCTTATTCCATAGATCCTGGGTCAGGCAGGTCTTTGGGGCATGGACTGATACCCATAAGTGGGGTGTGGCTATTCTGGTAGGACTTGATCACCCTGACGGTCTTACAATTCTCTGCCTCTCACTATCTGTCTACCTTCTCTTGCCGTTCTGTCTTTTCTGCCCCCTTAACCTATTTGCAAACTATCTGAGAAGCTGTAAGCAAGAGGTAAGTTCTGGGCCACATGAGAAAATTTGGTTTCACAACCAGACAGGCAAGAGACAGAAAAGAGGAGAATAGAACAGATCCTGCATTAAACTCTTTCTCCAGAATAACTGGAACAGGGCTCTATTCAACCCTGTCACAAAGTACTCTTTTTATTCAGTGCCCCATAACTCGTTTTCCTCAATAGACATTTTCTAATGGGGCTTGAGCACCTCCCTGGGGTTCGACTATGTCATTACGGTGCCAAGGCTTTGTCGGATCACCATCCTGTTATTGTAAACTTAGGTTTTTCACTGAGTCATGACCTGGACAAATCTTGGCATTTATTTATTAGCTTTTGTTTACTGGGTAAGTGCATTAGGCATGAAAGCTTGCCTATTTTCAGGCATGACCCAGGAGAGTACAAGATACAGAGATCACAAACAAGTGCAAGAAACATACAATTCATACAGCAACATCAGATATCCCCAAGGGAGAAATAGTACAAAGCCAGAAACAATCCATGCAGGGATGTATGACAAAAAGACAAAACTACTCACATTTGTGCAGGAGCGTTTCAACATGACAGCTGAGAAACAATGATGAACACAGCAAATGAAATTAAGGGCAATTACATGCCCCGAGTGCATAAAGGTGAGAGAACAGTGTATTCTTGAAGGAGGGGTGAGCTAAGTAGCCTTTTATATGGGGAGGTAGGGAATTCCAGAATTTGGGAGCAAAGTGTGAGAAGGCCTGCTCACCCATTCTTGTAGTGCAGAGTGGGACTGATAGTGGTGGAGAGGTGGAGGACCTGAGAGAGCAGGACTGAGTTACAGGGTTGAGCATAGCCCCCAAAGAGTCAGGGTGGGGATTTCTTGTTAAGGAGTCAATGAAACAACCCAAGTAATAACAGCACAGATACTTAGGGGGCAGCCAGTGCAGGGCAGAGTAGAGCAGACAATGGTGGGTAAGGTGAGGGGCCAATCGTGGCAAACCTGCAAATATGGTTATAAGTAGTGTCCCACTTTTGGAGAACACAAGCATTGGCCTGGGAAAGAACAGAGGCAGCGTAAGTGAGACCAGGGAGCAGGACACCCCTGGCGATGGAGATCCTAGCAGCAGGGGTGAGGGAGTGACACACTCTATAAACAGCATCAGTCTTGGAGTTAACAGATTTGCATACCTCATTAATGTGGAATGAGAAGTCTAGAGAGGGGTCCAACCTAACCCCAAGGTATCTGAAGGAGTTTGTTGTCAAGATGGTGGTCCTGTTAAGGCATACAACCTGATAGTTGGGGAATTCTCCACAGAATTTTCTAGATGCACTAAATAACATAGCTTGAGTCTTGGTAATGTTTAAGATTTGGTGGTTAGCGGTGAGCCAAGATTGCATATGTTGAAAAGCAGAAGATAGGAGATTGTTGAGAGTGTCCATGGACCTAGAGGCAGCATACAGATCAGATCATCTGCAAACATAATGGTGCAGTGGGGGAGGGGGTTAGGGGATGGGTAGATCTTTTAAAAACAAGGAAAAGAGAAGGGGCTTAAGTATAGAGCCTTGAGGGACTCTAAAGTAAATGGGTGCAGGGGACGAGAGGACTTTGGAGAAGGGGACAGTTTGAGAGCATCTGTTGAGATAGTTTCTGACCCAGGATAGGATGGAATCGGAGGCACCTATCTTGAGAAGTTTATCAAGTAGCAGGGGGTGGTTAACCAAATCAAATGCCTTGGTGAGGTCAATAAACACCGCACCAGTCAGAAGGCCTTTGTCCATGTTGGTCTTAACATCACTCATGAAAAGAGTAAATGCAGTGGTGGTACTATGGCCTACCCTAAAACCGTCCTGTATTGGAATTTGAAGACTGGAATTGAGTGAGCGCATTGATATCTGGCAATGGATTAATTTTTTGAGAAGCTTACTAAGAGTTTGCAGTAACGCTATAGGTTGATAGTTGGTTAAATTCTTTGGATCATCCTTTTTGAACACAGGAATGATCCTAGCAGTTTTCCAGGCCATAGGAACTGTTGAAGAACAGATGGAAAGGTTAAAAAGTCTGGTTACTGGAGTAGCAAGAATGGAGGTAGCAAGTTATAGTATCCTAGGCTCAAGACCATCCGGCCCAGCAGAGCTGTAGGGGTGGGATGGCACATAATAATTTTAGGATCTCTAGATGTGAGACAGGGGTTAGCACAAGAAAGGGAGGGGCTTCAGTGGGGGCCGAGGGTTTAAATATTCAACTTCTGAAGTCCCCAGAAATTTTGGAACATATTACTAACTTTATTACACCTTTTTTGGAGACTAATTCCCCTTCTATGCCATGGTTGGATATTTTGTGGGGGTGCTCTTTAATGTGGCCTACGAGTTGAAGTAATCCGCATAGCCTCTAAATGGAAAATACAAAGGGCACAGGAAGCATCTAGTTTATTAGAACATATCCAAGCGTTACAGCATCAGCATTTCCCTTCATCCCCTGTCAATGTTTAGGAATAATTAGGGGGTCTAAGGGCTAAGTATAATGAACCCCTGTGACAGCAGTGGAATTCCTTTTCCAGGGAACTAGAATTAAATACTTTGATCAGGGGAGAGGGTGGGTAAGCTGCTTGCCCTGCACTTACATACACAGACAGCTGATAAAATTATCCCCTTTCTTCACTCGCAATCCGGACGGCTGGTTGCTACTCCTCGGGATATCATGGCTCAGTTTCTGGCCTACTATTAGTCTTTATATACCCCCAAATCTGGCAATCCCACAAACTTTGCAGATCGACACCTTTTTGCAGGGCATTGAGTTACTGCAATTGTTAGAGTCCCAGTCTGAGCATTTGAAAGCTCCATTAGCTCTACAAGAAGTCCTGGAGGCTATTGATTCTTTACTGTTGGATAAAGCTCCAGGGTCTGATGGGCATATCACAAATTTTTAAAAGAAATTTAGACACTTGCTGGACCCTTTCTATTGGATACCTTTAATTATGTATATCTCCATGGCACTTCAGACCCTTCCTTAATGGAAGCCCTAATAGTAGTTCTTTTGAAACTGGGTAAGGACCTGTTGAAAGTTAGTAGTTATAGGCCTATTCCATTAATTAATCTCAATTATAAAATTCTATCTAAAATATTGGCTTCTCATTTAAGTAAGGTTGGGGGGAGGGTCTTTAATTAGTAGAGAACAAATTGGTTTTCTTTGGAAAATGGCTCAGCTATTCTCCGCATCCAGGGATTCCTCTACCCCAGTGGTTTTAGCTTCCTTGGATGCAGAGAAAGCCTTTGATCGGGTTTCATGGGATTATTTATTCACAGTTCTGCCCAAGTTTAATATTCCACCAGAATTTTTTAAATGGGTTCGGGTCCTTTACACTAACCCTTCTGCCCGAGTCCTGTGTAATGGGGTCCAGTCAGAGGTGATTCACCTCAAGCAGGGCACCAGAAGGGATGTCCTATATCCCCCTACTGTTTAATCTTTTTTTGGAGCCTTTAATTTGGAAAATTAACATTACTCCCCAGATTCATGATATTTTCATTGGGCCATGACAATATAAATTGCCCATTTATGTGGATGACATCCTTTTGCATTTAACGCACCCCTCTCCATCTTTATCTGTGACTCTGGAAGTCATTAAATACTTTGAAAGACTCTCAAATTTTAAGTTGAATCTGGACAAAACCGAAGTTATGTCCTTAAATGTGTGGGCCTTGTGTGCTGACATAGCTCATCTTGAGTTGGTCTGGGTATCTGACAAGCTTATATCTGGGTATCAACCTAAGTACTTCTCCCAGGAAAATGAATTTAGATATGCTGCTTGATCAACTTAAACATGATTTAGACCATTGGACCCACCTTCCTTTTTCCCTTTGGGGGCAGGTGAATACTGTTAAAGGGGCAATGTCAACCTTTTCTACATCATATTATTTCTATGTAAAAACCTACATTTTATGATTGCTTACTTGCTCTGAAATTCATTGATGTTGCTTGCTGTTTTATCTGCCTTATTGCTTAGTTGAATTGAAATGCATGGTAATATATAATTAAACACAGCTTGGTTTTGATTCAGATCATTGAACTACTCATATTGCCTACTTCTGAACATTAGAAACACCCTCAAAATATGCAGCCACTCATGATACAATAGTCTCCTCTACACCCACTGCATAATGAGTGGCTACACTGTGTTGGGGGCATTCCTAAGTCCAGGAAAGATGCAGTGGGAGTTCATCAAAAAATTTAAACAAACACGTTTTAGTGTGGTAACACCAGTATGGTGGGCAGTCAGTTTTTCACTTTTTAAAGGAAAAAAAGGAATCAGAATCAAACTACCAGCTGCATCAGCAGTCTGTACATAATGTGAACAATCATATAATGTGTTTTTTTTTAAGCTAGGGACACTTTGAAGCCCAAGGGGATTGATAGTGTCCTTTTAAGATGAATGTGCTTCCCTGGTTCTTTACCCGCTTACTATGCTAAATCAAGTTATTCCTCATACCTAGTTTCTTGGGTTGCAGAGACTTTTGATGTGTTTTATTTGGTGAGGGAAACCACCTAGATGGGCTTTCACCAAGTTTATGGCTCCCAAGGAAGTCGGTGGTCTCCACCTGCCTAATATTTATTTATAGTATTTGGTGATTCACAGTACCTAGTATTTTCAGTGATACCTTACAGAAGATCCTTCCTCTGTATATATACCTTGCTGGTTTGAAATTGAAAAATTTCAGTGTAGTCAACTAAAACTTTATATTATTGCACTTTTACATGTGTTACCTACTACTGTCCCCTTGTGCTCTCTATGCTACACATCTTGCTACTTTAGTGCATGTTCACATACAATTATGTTCTTTACTTCATTCGGATCCCATTAAAGATATGTCTCAATTGATACTCAGGGACACTGGTTTACCGGGATTGAGAAAAGGCATATTCTGTTTTGCACATTGTAAAAAATGGTATTGTCACCGTGTCTGCTAAGCCAAAATCCGCTCTTATTTGGTTTTGTGTACTTTATTTAACAAGTTTTAACTCTGCTAACATGCATTTTAGCAATTTTGATTTCTACTGTTACACATCCTTCCATCCTTGTACCAATTTAAAGTTATTTTAGGTACAAGATGTGATGGTAGCAGCAACACTACAGCCCCCATTCCTAAGGTGTAATGGAAGCAGCACTATGGCCCCATCCCTCAGGTACTATGGCAGCACCAACAGCACTATGACCCCCATCCTTCTGGTGTGATGGCAGCAGCAAAAGCACTACAACCTCCTTCCCTCAGGTGTGACAGAAGCAGCAGCACTGTGGCCCCCATCCCTTAGGTGTGATGGCAGCAGTACTACATTCACCATTCCTCAGGTGTGATGGCAGTATCAGCACTATGGATCCCATCCCTCAGGTGGGACGGCAGCAGTACTACATTCCCCATCCACCAGTGGTGATGGCAGAAGACCACGCCCCCACCCCCGGCGTGATGGCAGTAGCAAATAATGCAGTCCACATCCTCTGGGGTGATGGGCAGTAGTGGCAGCACTATGACCCCCTTTCTTCAGCACCCACACCCCACATGCACAAGTTACAAATGACTTGGTCTCTTTGCTTGTTAGAACTCAGATGTGACTTAATCTGAACCATCACCGCTAAGGTGGACTACCTTTGTTTTTTCCTATCTATAATTTAACTGCCTGAATTGGATTTTTGCCTGTGAAACTGCTGACCAGGGTTAGGGAACAGACTTGGGTGTTGGAGGGCCAGCTGGTGGCTGAAGGCTTGAGTGTCCAGTGACCACTCACCTTCTCCTGGGAGGGAGGGTGAGTTCATGGCTCAGCATTTGCTGGCCCCTGGTGGAGGTCAGAGGCACAACAACATGTCAGCCCTCACTGCAGTAGGGAGCGTGACGGACGCCGGCTTGTGCCTTGACATCTGTGGCCTGTCACCTCCCAAGAAAATGGGAAAACACCCACTGGACCCAACCGAAGGACAGCTGTTGGTCCCTCCATAAGCCAGAATCCTAGACATGTGCCCATTCTGACCTCTGCCATGCCCAGGATACACTGGAAGCTCTTTAGGGCAATTCTCCTCCCAGGTAGCCTCCCACAGGGGTGAGGGCCCACTCAATAAATGGTTACTTTGTGTTACCTGGTAGCACAGCAGTAAGGGGCAGTGGATGGTGGTTGGCACTCAGCAGTGATGGTAGGGCCTTACCAGGCCTGAAGGAGGAGTGGCCAGGGGTAAAAACTGCTTGAATTTGCTTTTGAAATAAAGTGTCTTCACCTAAAAATCCACAAGTGATTAGTGGAGGATGTTCAAATGGATTTATGCATCTACCAGACATGTGGATGCTTTTTTCCTTGTTGTCCATGAAAGGATGTCTCCCAGTTTTCATGTCTTTGTTCAGATGTGAATTGAGCACCACTCTGCCCACCAGCATCATACAGCCCCTGGGGTCTTACCTTCTGTATGTCATTGACTGTGCTTTCAAAATCCACTGGCCAAACATAAGTGCACTTAAATACTTAACATTTGCTTTTTGTTGAAGTAGTCTATCAGAAAACATTTTGTTGTCACAGAGACTGAAACAGTAGGGGGAGAAAAGCTACAAATGATCCATTTCACCTAAATGGGGTGCTAACTATGAAGTATTTTCATAAGTAATAAGGCAGTTTCTTCTTTGTGAGCATACTTTCATTCAGACTAGTTTTCATTCAAACAACTGAGGATTGTGGATGGCCCTACTGGTTATAAACTTGAATAAGCTAGTTGGTAACAGTGATCCTGCATTTAGCAATCTACAACCTAGATGCTTATATGCAAAGAATACAATAAACACCTGACTAAAATCTAAAAACAAGGTTATAAAACACATAAAATGTATCTGAACATTTATCTTTACCTATACAAAATCATTTCAGCCCAAGTAAAACTCAAGTAAATTACATGGCACCCTGACTACTATTCTATGATGTAGTAAACATATATTGGTATTTTTTTTTTATATTCTTTGTAAAGCAGGTAAGGCCCACTAGGCAGGACTGTCTGTTTTCAGGAGTGGCCTAGAAACACTGGGGAGGTTAAGTGACTTGCTTGGGGTCACACAGTATGCAAGTGGAGGTTGTGGGAATCAAACCCAAGTCTGCTGGATGTACCCAGTTCATTCACAGCTTGTTACTCTAACCACTAGGCATGGGTGGTTAAACTGAATGGCTGATTACAACAAAGCAGTGCGGGTGATTTCCTTACTGACTGTATATGCAGCAAAGCAGAAAGAATGCAAAGCACAACATCATTCATTTTATGATGCTGAAATCTGGGTCGGCATGCTGGTGCTGCGGTAGCACTACTGCTTGCAATGCCAGCAACCCAGGGTCAGAAGCGTAACTCGGGTTGCTGGAGGTCTGGCTCAGGAGTAGGATCGAGCACCTGGGAACTGCTCTCCTCCTTCAGGAGGGTGGGCTGCAGGTCCCGCTGCTTTACCACCACCTGTGTGACCACGGGTGGTGATGTAATGGTGCTGCAGAGCGATCAGGAGGGGAGGACCCTAGCCAAGATCTGGAGCAGTGGCATGTCTCTATGTGACCTACCTCCTTGGATCTCCTCTAGTGCCAGTGCCCTCAGGGACAGAGACCAGAAAACCAGGAACAATCACCCCACATCGGCCACTGGCAGAAGGGATCCAGGTGCCCCAGACTTCATAACCAGTCTCCATGAGGGACCCACTGGGCTGCCCAATGCACACTAAGGGAGTATGGAGGGGTGACTTAGGGTCCCCTCCCTTCCCACCTGGCAGTAGTACAACCCAGGTAGGATAGGGGTAGGACTACAGGAGCTCCTGAGCATTACCTGGGGGTGAAGCTAAGGGATACCCAGCCTGAAAAGTGGAGACTGATGCTGTGAGAAGGGGACATAGAAAGAGAAAATAAAAATAAAAAAAATTTAAAAAAATGCTGAAATCTTAGAGATTCTGTGCAGTGACATGCAATTTCCGTTAGGCACCGGTACAAGAATTCAAAATCCGCAAACCAAGCAGGATTCCGTGATTGTTACCGGTGTTACCAGTAAAAATGGAAAACCAGGGTCCCTGTTGATACTCGGTAACCCAAACTTACAGATAGCTGGTCAGTTTATTACCCTGGCCTTTTGGCCATATTCTGAGATTAAATCGGTTGAGTAGTTTACCAGTAATGGGATTCTACTTAAGGTTTTAGATTTTCAGTGTATACACCAGTTACCTACTATGGATTGTTTTACATATTTAGAAATCTCTCATGTGTTATATCACCATTTTGGGCCAGGGCCATGGTCACATGTTTATGGTCAGAAATTACTCAGCTTAGCCCCTAGAGTGTCCTCTCCCCATGCTATTTTCTTTCCCTATTCACAGTTCTATGGGCTACTTCCTACTAATGAAATGGGCACTGTGGGCTATTGAGATCAGGTTGCCCTTCATTCTGTTGAACCACATGACTGGCCCCATATTTGGAGAGATACAGTATTTACAAGTTACTTAGGTGGGACAGGTATCGCTACATGCAATTTCAACTACTACACAATCTTTACTGCACACCTGTTAAATTACTTAAAATGGGCAAGGCAGCATCTGATCTCTGCACATGTTGTAAAGAATTGGGCACCTTGTTACATATTATGTTGGAATGTAAGAAAGTAACCCCCTTTTGGGACTCCGTACTGTACGTGGACACCTCAATCCTTTATTGGGGCTTGAGCATGCATTTTCTCCAGAAATTTGTCTTCTGGGAGTGTTTAAAGACAAGCTGTTGGGACATCAGCACAACCATATGGTACTGATTCTGGCTTGCACTAAGAAGATTAGTTTACAGCATTGGTGTGACCAGTCCATCCCTACTTATCTGGAGTGGTGCAAAGAGATCTTGTTTGCTTCTCAAGTGGAGAAAATGCTTGCTTGTTTTGCAAATCATTTGTCTGTGTTTAAAGAGATATGGGAACCTCTATATACCTTGTTAATAATAATACACGTGGCATAATGCACCCTTTTCTGTCACAGTTTTGTTGTTTTTTTATGGATCATTATCTTAGTGTCCAGTAAGGGGTCCCTTTCTCTTTAATTTGTTTGTACCTCCTTGTATCTATCTATCTCTATACATTGGTTATTTATTTTTTTTGTTAATGGTGTATATTCTTTCATTTAGGCCTCTTGGGGAATTTATATGGTCGTCCTGGCCCTAGATTATCCCACAGTTCTTGGGCTCTCAGCTCATGTTCTGAATTTACCTTTTTCTTTAGGAGAAAGTACAATCTATGGTTTAGTTTGCAAATTTTGAAAAAAAAACAACCTTAGACAACTGCTGTTGTTATTTGATCTAGTTGCCTCCTGTTACAGCTACCCGCAGCATCAGCATAACTTACTTCAGACCCAAAAATGATTCTCATACCTCTCCTTTGCAATCTTTCAATGTCATCCAACTGACCCTTGGGTAGACCACCATGACAAACAACTGTACCATACTCCAACACTGGTCTGATAACGGTAAAAAAAAAAAAAGTAAATCTAGTTGACTTAATTCTGCTTTTCTTAGAGTCACCAAAAATACAAGCAGGTATTAGCTTTTGTAACAGTGCTTTCTCTATGCTGGCTTCATGAGAAATTCCCTTGAAGGTGAAAGCCTAATGTTTTGACATTTTCTACTATAGTTGCCTCTTGATTACCAAATGTTAGTGCAAGTACATCCCAATTGGTACACTTCCCAAGTCAGAGTTCCATTGGATTTTCTGGGGTTATCTCCATTTTATTATTTTCTAACCATTATTTGATCCTCAAGAGATCTTTTTGCATGACAGTGTTGTCATTTGAGTCAAAGATGTCAACCACAGTAGAGTCATCAACATACCTGACACAAAGTCCAACAGTAGACAGACATTTATCATTAACAAGGACAAATATATGTCCCAAAAAGCTGATAAGCAGCCTTAGTATTAGTCTGGTAAGAAAAAATGTCAGACTATTTGGTAAATCCAGGCTACTAATACAGTATATTAGGTTCTGTGTTGCCACATATTATAGTGGTGGGTATAATAACTGGATATTTGATTAAAATACTAGCACTCTAAGTCAAAAGCGTATAAAAAAAACAGGTAAACAGCTGGTTTCCATGCAGATTCACAGAACACGTTCTGCTTTCTGTTTACAAACGACTATATGAGGTTGTCCTTTATAGTAGGCCACTACTATAGGACCTTCTTTTACACCCGGTCCTTAGGCTTTGTGCAAATTAAGTATCCAAGCTACACCCTAATGGTGTACAGCCCAACTCCTGTTTTCATACAGAATGTTTATTGCATTGATCAATTATAGCAGTGGTTCACTGTTGATTCTGCTAATAGTTAATTATCATATATTACTAATTATAATTATTTTAGCTAATTGGGACTGCTGATAGCTAATTATCAGGTTTGATGATTGATTGTTGCTCTTGCTTATAGTAATTGTCAAGTTGCTTCTACTAAGAGATAAGTTAACTTAACAAATATCCTAGCAACACCCTATCTAGGTGGAGACCTATTCCTCGAGTCAGTATAAGGATGGAGTATAGCGGGGAGATAGTTGTGGCAACTGTGGGGTGCTCTTCTCCAGGGCTATGCTCTAGAGGAGGATGCACTGCCCCATCTGCAAAACCATTGCAGCACTCAGTGCTCAGCTGGCAAGAGCAAGAGATGAGATATATCTGCTGCATGGCCAGCTCAGCTGTAGCCAGCACCCCACACCCCAACTCCCCCAGAGGCCCAATGGTCCAGGGGGTGGAATGTGCTGGGGAGGATGGAAGGGAGCCAGGGCTAGCCACAAGGAGGTTGTCCAGCTCCACACCATCCAGACAGCAAATTGCTTTGCACACCTGGAGGAACCTCAGGAACCTGACTCTGCTTGGGAGTACTCCGAGTCAGTTGGGGAATGGGGCAGGACAACTTCATGCCACTCAGGGGGAACAAACAGAAAGAAATCTATTAGGAGAGTCTTGATAGTAAGGGATTTAATGATGTGGGCAGTGGAGGGATGGTGGAAGGAGGGTTGGATGGGACAGAGGTGGTCAGGTGTCTTCATGGAACAAAGGCAATCAGGAATATAGATAGGATAGGATAGGAAGGATGGCAGAGAGGGGAGGGGAGCTGGGGGTGTTGGTACAGCTGGGTACCAATGATCTGGCAAACCAATCTGTGGAGGTGGTGAAGTGGAACTTTCATAGTCTGACAGACAGAGTGAAGGCACACTTGGTTTTTCTGGCCTTTTCTGATGCCCTCCCTGTGTGGGACAGGAGGGAGATAGAATAAGGAGGCAGGAGATTGAGGAGTTTAATAGTTGGCTAAGGGGATGGTGTCAGGAGGAGAGGGTACCATTTTGTTGGAGACTGGGGGCATTTCTGGGACAGGAGGCTTTTCAATGGCAATGGCCTTCACATGACAATAGAGGGGGCTATGTACTGGGGCAGACATTTGGTGTATTTATTGGACAGTTAAACTGATTGTGAGGGAGATTGAGTCTAGGGGAACCAAGGTGGTAGAAGAGAGGTAGGGGAACCTGGCTAGTACACCCCCAATCTTGGGGCTTGTTGAGGAACAGCAGGCAGTAATAGATCTTAAATTCAAATTGGGCTGGGAGAAGGGACCAAGGAGGTGGATCACAGAGCCTGCAATAAACATCAAAAGGAGACAAGGGAAGAAAGGAAAAGGATAAGTAAATAGCCAAAGGGGATCAATGATTAAATGGAAGAGGGTCTGCCTCAGTGTCAGGAGTCTAGGTGATAAAATCAGTGAGTTCCAGCTGATGATGGCAGACATAGAGGTGGACCTGGTAGCCAACACAGAGACTTGGGCCTCTGAAAATAATGTCTGGGACTTGGCAGTCACAGACTATGTCATTTTTAGGAGGCACGGAGGAAAAGGTAAAGGGAGAGGTGTAGCCCTTTATATCAGGGATGGCATGGAGGCTGCAGAGGATTGACTCATCAAAGGAAGTAATGAGGATACAGAGTTACTGTTGGGGCAGCTCACAGCAAACTCGTTCAAGAAAATATGGGTGGGGGTGATCTATAGACTGCCAGGGCAGGCAGAGGTGAGGGATAGAGAGCTTGCAGAAGAACTAGTCAGGGGAGTGGCAAAGGGAGTGGTGATGGTGGGTGACCTGAACCTGCTGGACATTGACTTGGATGTTCCGTCTGCCCCACACAGCAGAAGTCAGGCCTTGCTGGGCACAGCCCAGGACTGTCTACTAGTACAGCTAGTTAGAGAACCCACCAGGCAGACTGCCTTCTTCAGTGTGGTGCTCACCAACTCAGAGATGGTAGGAACAGTACGGGTATTGGAGCCACTAGGGAACAACAACCATAACTTTAGTTTGAGCTGGCCCTGAGGACCAGTAAACCCCAAACAAAAACTGAAGGCATCAATTTCAAAAGGTGGACTTTAACAGGATGAGGCAAATGGTCTGGGACAGGTTTTGTGAGGTAGGCAGAGTAGGAGGGGTGGGGAGAGATATGAGACAATAAAGGGGGCCATTCTGGAGACATCAAAGATATACTTGAGGACAATAATCAAATGTAGGCGGTATAAGCCATCAATGTGATTCTCAGAAAGGGTCAGGAAAACAGTGAGGGTCCAAAAAAGGCCTTCATCAGACACAAAGAAAAGCAGGGGAGGATGAATGGAAAGAATACCAACTGAAAACTAGGGAAGCAAGAAGGGTGGTTAGGGAAGCTAAAGCAGACACTGAGCTGCATACTGCTAAGGGAGCCAAGAGTGAAGAAAAGCAATTCTTCAGGTATATTGGGGAATAAAGGAATAAAGGAAGAAAGGAGGGGGAATTGTTAGGCTATCAGAGGGAGGTAGGGTAATAGAGAAGGACAGGCAAAAGGCAGATGTCCTTAATGACTACTTTTGTTCTGTCTTCACCAGTGAAGTCAGTGGGCCCTTGCCAGTGAGTGGCATCAAGGTGGCCACTAAGAGGTCCCAGAGATGAGGCAGCCAGTATTTACCAGCAAAAGGGCCTGGAAAGGGTTAACAGACCTCAGGATAGATTAAGCCCTGGGACCAGACATAATGCATCTGAGGGTACTCAGGAAGCTGGCAGTGGAACTAGCTGAACCCCTGTTAGGGCTATTCAATAACTCATTACAGACAGGGGTAGTTCTAAAGGACTGGAGGATGGTGGACCTGGTTTTGCTCCACAGTGTGTGTGTGGTGGTGTGTGTGTGTGCAAGGGGGAACTACAGACCTGTCCCTCTTACCTTAGTTGTAGGTAAACTGATGGAGTCACTAGTCAAGGAGGAACTATTGTACTTCCTTGAGAGCAATGGCCTACTGGAAAGAAAATATCATTTGTTTGTGGGAGGGCAGTCCTGTCAGACTAACCTAATAGTCTTCTTTGACTGGATGATGAGAAGAGTGGATAGGGCCACTCTGTGGATTTACTCTAATTCATTTTCAGCAACGCCTTCATCTCAGTGCCTCACAGGTGATTGCTGAAAAAGATGGAAGATCTAGGGGTGGTTAGGGACATAGAAAGGTGGGTAGGAAATTGGCTGAGAGGAGGCAAAATAGGGTCTTGGTAAATGGGGTCAAATCAGAAGAGAAGAAGGTCACAAGTGGGGTGCCACAGGGATCTGTCCTGGGGCCAGTCCTCTTCAATATGTTCATCAGTGACATTGGAGAAGGAATCCAGGGCAGGTTGTGTCTCTTTGCAGATGACACAAAGCTCTGTGGGAGGGTGGGCAATGACAAGGGCATTAGGGAGATGCAGAGTGAGCTGCATAGACTAGAAAGGGGGTCTATGGTCTGGCAGTGGACATTCAATGCCAAAACATCGAAGGTAATGCACCTGGGGAGCAAGAATAGAGATGTGCAAAGTGGGTAAAATCCACTCTGCCAAATATTTTGTGGGCTGCACCCACTGCACAAAGCACAATTCATGAAAATCATCAATTTGCGGAGTGGGGGATCATCCATGAAGTGTAGGATTTCATCGGTGGAATTCCACACTTCGCATACAACTACTTTTCATTGTAAATCCCTGTGGCCCCCCACCACCAATTGCTGGCCACAGTAAATCCCTGATATTGTCTAGTGCCCCCCCACCACTGATTGCCATCTTCCACAATATAAAACATTTTTTTTCATTAAATCCCTGATGTCTAGTAGCCCCACCCCCCGCTGCCGATCTGCGGCCACAATTCCCTGGTGTCTAGTGGTCCCCTCCTGCTGCGAAGCTGATTATGCCATCCACAAATTCCCAAATCCACCTGATCACCCACCTGACATAATGTAACAAGTTTACCTGGTGTCTGGTGACCCACCCCATCTCGATCCCCTAGAAGTTATATACCATTCTCTGGTGTCTTACAGAGCCCCCTTCCCATCCCTGTTCCCCTGTAATAGAATAAGGTACTAGTCCATTCCCTGGTGTCTAGCGGACCCCCATCCCCTTCCCTGGCAGGTACTTCCCTACCACCCCACTCACCCCAACCCTGATCCCAAGCCAGGGACTGGCACAGCCCTCTGCTGCTGTCTTCCATGGCTGGCTACTGACTGAGCTGTCACTGAATGGGTGCATACTTGCACAAGCATGTGCTCATTCATTGCAGCTCATTTTCATTCATGACAGCTCTTTTGGTGGCCAGCCGTCATGGAGAAAAGAACAGAGGGCTGTTCCAGTCAGAATGGGGGGGACAGAATGGTGGACTCTGTTCCCCCCATCCCAACCTCAGTTGGCAACCAGAACATCCCTTCGCTCTTATCTCCACCATGTCCGGCTGCCAACAGAGCTGTCATGTCAATGAATGAGCACATACTTGTACAAGTATGTGCTCATTCACTGACAGTTCTGTCGGTGTCTGGCCATGGTGGAGAGTGGACAGCTGTGCCAGTTGCTAGCTCACAGTTGGGTGGGGGGATGGGGTGGTGGGGCACTACCTGCTGGGGTGGTGGGTCCGCTAGATACCACGGACTGGACTAGTACCTTATTCTATTACAGGGAATCAGGAATAAGGAGGGGGTCTGTTAGACACCAGGGAGTGGTATATAACTTCTAGGGGATTGGGATGGGGGACCACTGGACACCAGAAAAATTTGTTACATTATGTTCGGAGGGTGATTGGGCAGGGGGGAGGCTCCACCTCATTAAGTCCACAATTCATCAGAATCCCCTTGCTGTCATATGGAGCACTTTTCCTGGCCTCCTTAAAGGAATCTGAACTAAACAAGGCTAGACAAATGTATCATAAAATAGGCAGCTTCACAGCTGGAGCAGACAGTAGGGAGTATCACTGTACAGTGCTCTTATCCCTGAAATGGTCCTCACTGGATGATAGGCTAAACTACCATCCTAAGCCTTACTTTCAAAATCCTTATGGGTTCTCTACCTAACCTTTCTGGCCTAGTGAGGATAAAAACACCTTCCAGAACTCTCTGCTCCTCAGAACAGTACCTTCTGGAGGTCCCCAAAACTAGATCCTTGTCTGGCCACTTGGCCTTCCCAAATAAGGCTTCCCAGCTGTGGAATGACCTCCCAGCCTCCCTGCAACAGTGCACCTTTACAGGGTCATTTAAGAATCTTCTTAGAACCAGCCTTTCCCCTGTAACACATTGCATTTGTAATTAATACTCTACACCTATCTTTCATGAATACCAAACTCCCTGTGCCCACTCTGTGAAATTTGACGCTCTAGCCCTGTCTACTCAATTGTCATGTAAAACATTCTTTGTAATTAACAAATCTGTATTTGATTTATGTAGCTGCGTTGTATCTATGTGCCTCTATGTATTATATTTTGTAAAAGCACTGTATCTTTGTACCTCTGTGTATACTGTATTTCAATGTTGACTCCTGTGTAACTAATCCTGGGTCACCCATGAAAAAGGGATGTTGTCTCAGTGGGCCTACCTGGTAAACAAAATCCAGTCAATCAATTAATTAATCAATAAATCAGAACCTTTTGAAAAAAAAATCAGAGTCAGAATCAGAACTGGGTCACAACTGGTTCACCCATCCCTACTTGGGGGCATGAGTGGAACTGACAGGAGAAGGTTTCAAGTGTGATATGAGGAAGTGGTTTCAAGCCTGGTCAGGATAGACTGAAGGCTATAGTGGCTACTCATGGCAACAGCAGAAGGGTGGAGAATGGGAGGGGGGGATAGTGAGGGTTAGTACCCTGGATGACAGGTTACGGGAGATAGACGGGGAACTGCGGGCAGACTGGATGGATCATCATTTTTTTTCTGTTGTACAGTAATTGTCTATGCTTCTAAGTCTTTTCAGTTGGTTGTACCTGAAAAAAACAATTGTTTATTGATTGTAATTTAGTAATCTGTGTTATTTCCTCATGCTGCAGCAATGTGCAACCTTCTCAAGTGGCTCTAGACTCAAAATCACAAGCAACGTGAAGCATGATTTAGGAGGGTGGAATTCAAATAAGAGTGACATGTAAAATGACGAAAAGTGGGAGTAGGAAAAAGAGGGGGAAACGATCTGGTAACCTTCACATTGGAATTAAAGTAGATCAAGTGTATGATTTAGCTTGAGAACAAAACGTGAATGTGAAATAACATCTCAGCATTGAACTGTGTCTGCTTTGGATTTAAAGCCTAAAGCATACAGTACAAACTAAATTAATAATAGACTGGATAAACCTGTTTTGATTCTGCTAAATCTGCATTATTCAAGTGAATATATGAAGTGAGCACCATGTAAAGTAACCCCTTAAGACAAAACCTGATAAGTCAAATTTGTAAGTACTACAGGATTAAGGAACAGTGCTTGAAATCAATGTGATTGCCCTTCCTGTGTAACAAATTAGTCTTTACAAATCCCTTTTTGTCCCAGGTTAGATGGTTATTTGAAATTGGATATTCTTATTGATAATTTCTACATCTGTTTTTAAAGCAGCAGCACTGCAAAGAGATGAGTAAAGAAACATAGAAACATAAAACTTATCCCCTGTCTCGCTTCTCTCTTCCAGGTTTTACATATTGAGATCCCTTAGTCTTTCCTCATTGAGCTTCTGATGCAGTCCCTGCACCATTTTAGTTGCCCTCCTCTGGACAGCCTCCGCCCTGTCTATGTCCTTCTTGAGATGTGATCTCCAGAACTGGACACAGTACCCCAATTGAAGTATCACCAATGATCTATACAGTGGCAACACAACCTCCCTCTTTCTGCTAGTGATGCCCTTCACTATGGACCCCAGCATTCCACTGGCCCTACCAGTGATACTTAAGGTCATCAGCTATGATTATTCCCAGGTCTCTTTCCTGTTAGGTGACCATCACTACCTCTTCCCCCATATTGTAATTTGCCTCTGGATTTTTGTGCCCTAGGTGCATGATTTCACAGTTTTTCACATTGAAATTCAGCTTCCATACCCTTGACCATTTCTCTAGTTTCCCTGGTCTCTACACATTCTCTTTAACCCCTTTAGGGTGTCCATCCACCCTAATGCAGGTTTTGGTGTCATCTGCAAATAGGTACACCTACCCTTCCAGCTCATTCCTTATAAGGACATTAAAGAGGACTGGACCCAGTACTGAGACCTGAGGTACCCTAAAGGTCACTGTCCCCTCCCTTGAGTGAATTCCATTTACCATTACCCTCTGTCACCTATCCATCAACCAATTTACCACCTTAGGACCCACCTCCAAACTGCTCAGTTTTTTAATGAGCCTTCTATGTATACAGTGGTGAAGGCCATGCTGAAATCTTAGTAGGCCACATCCACTGCCCAACCCTGATCTATTTCCATGGTTATCCAGTTGAAGAAATCTATCAAGTTCATCTTACATGACCCCCCTCCTCCATTTGATCAATGCTACCATGGGACTTGTAACCCGTAAACTTGTAAAGAGCAGTCACTGACAAATGAACAATCGATACAAAGAAAATGGATAAAAAAGTTAATGTTTACAAGAAAGATTAGAAGAATTTATGTTAGTCTGTTCCTTTTACTGTTTGAAAAGGGATTAAATGGAGGAGCAGTAAAGAACTGTTCAGATTTAAGGTTTCAGTAGGAAAATAGAGGGAAAAATATTTTATTGTAACCCCATGAATTATTTGTATTACTTTAAATTTTGCAACAGGAACATTTTGTTGATTGAGGGTTTCATAGCCACTGAGGGATTAATTATAAATTAAGGAACTGTAGCTAGGCCTTAATATTTGAATGTATAATTCAGTAAAAAAAATGAGTGGAACAAATGCAAAAAATCAAGTTAAAGAGCAACTCTCCCTATAATAAAAAGCTTAAAAACGCTAGATTTACATAAACTATGTTTCAACTTTTTTGTTTTCTAGTTTTTTGTCATTTGTTTTACTTTCCCCTGCTGTTGGTCTACTAAATATTGTAGGTAATGCAGCACTTATTTCACTAAGCCTTTCAAATGTATCTAACTCTCCTCTGCTAACCACGCAATTGTTTGTGACATCACAGGCTGTTGTCATGGTGAGCACTATGATGTCTTAAAAGCACTGTGAGGTTAACAGGGGAGAGAATATTTTTAAAAGACTTTTAGACAGAGTACCAAGATGTACTATAAACCTTGCAGTGGAACACTGAACATGAAACAAATGTGTTCACTAATAAACTGCAAAACATTATATTCTTGAGCTTAACACTTGGTACAATAAGTTCTCTTTGAACACTTACCTAGAAAAAGGTTGGATTCCAAAAGGGCCTAAGAATAGAAAAACCATCATCAAATGCAATAAAGAACTTAATTCTGGCCAGAATGGATGGAATAATGAACACTTGTTCAAAAGGCTTCTTAGAGTTATTTGTAAAAGCAGATGACTGTAAATTGCTGATGATAAGGCAAGAAACAGAAGAAGTAAAAAAATGAACTCAAAGAATTTAAGTCACAACAGAGGTTAACAAACTGGCAACCAAGTTAAAGGGGAAAACAGATGTGAAAAAGAATTAAAAATAGGAAAATGAAATAAACTTAAAACAGATTGTAAAGACTGTGAAACACAGCAGGTCTGTGCTGTGAAGGAAGAGAGAAGAACAAGATCTTTAAGCTGAAATAGAGAACTATCAGGAAACAGAAATACACATACTGTAGAGGCCGAGAAAAACTCATCCCAAATAAGTACAGTGTCAACCAATGGGCTTGTAGGGAGTACTGTAAACTATCATTCATTGACTGTTCAGTTGGTGGGCAGCCGTGGAGATGAGAGGAGGGCTGTGCTGCTCACCAACCCGGGGCCATACTGGGATGGGGGAGCAGGGTGGGATGTGGTCACTGCAGCGCATGGGGGGTTGGGAAGACCACTACACTATGGAAACAGGGCTTTTTTTTTGCATTATACTGGGACCTGGGATAGGGAGGGCCATTTACACTACAGAAAAAGGGACAGCATTTATTTTTATTATAACGGAGCTTGGGAATGGGGAAGGCCACTTACACTATGGAAAAGAGGACAGCATTTCTTTTATTATAATGGGGATTGGAAATGGGGATGGACCAGGACCACTATACTAGACACTGGGAATTTCTGTAACATATTCTGTAAATTGGACTGGGGAGGGGGGACTTCAGTTTTCTTCCAATGGGGATGGGGGGCTGCAGTACCTCTGCAACCCTCTGGGGTTTGTGGGGAATACTGCCAGGTTTTTCCGAGTGGTAATTTGCTCCACGCAGTGGCCTTTGTGAATGACCATTATGTGGAGCAAAGGTTTATGAATGGGATTGCAAGGATATGCTGGTCCCCTCCCACTCATTTGCATTGCCACCACCCTCCCTACTTTGCCCAGGAGCACACCCAGTTTGCGGGGACAAACTGGGTTTTGTGAATACCAGCTATTCACAAAGCCCAGTTTGCCCCAGGCAAACTAGTTTTGCACCTGGAGCAAAGCGTTGTAAATCCTGCCCTTGGCATTTTTGTCTCTCACTAACTGAAAACAAGATGGCAGCAGCACGACAGTAAAAGGGCCATTTGTGCCAGTAAAACATAATGGCGGCAGCTTTCGAAAGGCACATATATTTTTTCCCATTGACTATAATGGGAAACTTGTTTTTTGAATAACTTTTGAACATATTAATATGTTTTCACCAAATCTTCAAAAGGCACATCAGTGACCCAGACTGTATCTTCCCTGAATATTTCAGACCAAGTGGACAAATCACGTGGGCTGTAGCCACAAGCAAAGAAACGCACACCCCCCCCATTTTTGCATGTTTTGTGGTGCTCTGCAGCTCTACAACTGCTCATCCAACCGTAACACAACTTGCCATATCCAGAGATCTATAGTGCCCCACTGTGCATGCAAAATTTCAGTCAAATCCATCATATGGTGGAAAAGTTATTAAAGTGCAAAATTTGGGGTTTAACATAAAAGTGGCCGGGCAACCCTAACTATAGCTGCACTACCGTGCAGCTATGTATATACATATATACATATATATATATATATATATATATATATATATATATATATATATATATATATTTATATGTATTTGTTCTTTTAGTGATGCTCCTTTGCTTTGTTGTTTAAGTTTTAATGTATCAGAAAAGCTGTCTGATCTGCCCCTCTGTGTTGACATATTGCAGTTTAAAAAATAAAAACTGTTGCTTCTGATTTTTGCTTTGTGAAGGGGGAGGGCAACACAGAAGTGCAGTCACTGTACTAAATTCCATCTCTCTCTCTCTCTGTCTCTCGCTCGCTCTCTCTCTTTCTCTTTTTCTCAATCCATGTAACCTCAGTCTCCTGATACATTAAAACTTAAACAGCAAAGCAAGGAAGCATCACTGGAAAGAATAAAAAAAAAATACTTGTTTTCCCACCTTTTCTCCCTGTTTAAAAGTTATTAGTGCCTACTTTCTTCATCCTGTTTTTTCTTTTTCTTTGTTTTTCCCTATATTCAAGATATAAAATGTTTATCATGGAATGTTTACCATGGAATACAGAGATTTAACATTCTGTTCAGCACTGGCAGAGTGTTCTTCTCCCAACATACTGTAAACACACACACAACAAAGGCCTCTTCCAGAGCCAGAGAGTAAATTATCTCACTGTTAGGGCAAGCTGAAGAGATTTCCCTGATGAGCAGGTAAAGATAGAAGGGGAATTTTTATTGTCAGCAAATAAACAGTAATAATGAAAATGATAAATAATACATAATTACTGGTGACCCCCTTTATCAACCACAATTCAGACACTGTTAAAATGCTGTAATAACCCGAAATCGGGTTATTACGGCGTTCCACCACCTGAAAGTCACTGTTAGAGCACTCGAGCAGTACTCTGGATTTGAGACAGCTCGAGCGCTAAATCACAGATTTTGCCCCGCAAAGCGCTTCTCCTTACCACTGTGACCTTCAGCACAACTGCCTCTGTCTGGCCCGTTTCATCAAAACCCCTCACAATTCTTTTTTTTAAAGTAGTCAAAAAGCTGTAGAACAGCATAATTTGAAGAAATACCCTTACAGTTTTTTCTCTGTCTTACTGGTCTCCACAGCAACCAGAAGATCTTTGTCACCACAGCAACACTTCCTGATTGTTGCACTGTTAACAGCACGATTTCAGTAAAGTTGCTAACCATTTAAACTTGCTAAACAATTTCTTAACTGTTTAACAATCTTTCACTTATTTCCCATTTACCAACCTCCCGATCTCCAGCAGAGTTCTACAAGCCCCTCTACCAGAATTCTCCAGCGGGGCTCGGACTACTGGTATTTAAACATTTCTCAATTCACATTTTAAGATAAAAAATTGTACTGTTCTTTGTAGTTCTTTGCATTTCAAAATATACTAAAATCACTTTAAGAAAGCCTGTTGTATTGCATGAATTTAGAATAAAACTAATTCTGAGTGAAAAGCAGGATCTTTTCTTTTTTGCCATATATCTAAAATGCTGAATGGGACTCTTTGTACCAGTAATTATAACAAATAATAAATAGGCATGTGTGTGCCTATGAATATTTTTTCCACACCCTCGGGGTGTGATGACCACATAAACCTCTTGAGCTTCGCTCTTGAGTTTTACGGGTCATCACACCCCTTGGGTGTGAAAAAATATTCATAATACACACTTGCCTATCCATTATTCTCTATTTAATAGGCAGGATTCACAAAGGACCTGTGCTTGGTGAATCTTGGATGCCTAGGTGCAAATGAAATGCACCAAGCACAAATTGTGGTATTCACAGAAGATGTGCTGGGGGATGATCTTGATGCATCCTCTCTGTGAATACCAAAGTTGTGTCCAGCCCTGGATGTGCCAATGCAACCCCCTGGTCAGGCCAGGTAGACAATGATACAGTGCATCTCCCGATGTGCTGCACCAAAATCCGCCATTCACAGTCTTGTACATGTAAATTGGGCCATTAGGCATGGAAGGTGCAATGGGGTCATTTGCATGTCATTATGGCTCCATTTGCATGTGCCTAGCAGGGTTGTACCTGGCAGAATGAGCCGGGCCCCCCTGCAAGGGCTGTGCACTGCATGGTGCACCCACGACTGCCATGGTAGACAACCGACACCCACCCCCCTTCCTGCCCATGACACTGTACTACTGCCATTCCCTGTGGCAGTCATGGAAATGCACAGAACCCCTCCTCCTCGCCTGCATCCCCATTATATAGCCGCTCTCTGCGGTGAATGTGGTGAAAATCAGAACCCCTCTCCTGCCCGCATCCCCGTTACATTGCTGCTCTCTGGGGTGAAAAAGGTGACATTTCAGTACCTCTCTCCCCACCTACATCCCTTTTCACAAGCCACTCCCTGCAGCAAATAAGGTGAAATATCAGAACCACCCTTCCCACCCTTACCTGAATGCATCAGTGATGGCAAGCCATAAGCCCGCCCGTGAGCCAGTGAGTCTCCCCACCCCTCAGGCAACCCCAACCAACCCTGGTCCCCCATTCCAGCAGAGTCCCTCCATTGGCGGATAACACAACCCTCATACTGCCATGGCTGCCCCAGACAGAGCTGTCTGTGAATGACAGCTACTGTCAACTGTAAGCCCATTGGTAGACCATGTCAGCCAATAGGCTTAAAGTGCGTACTGTAGCTTTCATGCACAACATTGGCGAATGACATCATTCACAAAGTGGTGCATGACAGCTTACAGCCGCTACAAAGCCCATTGAGTGGACGCGGTCGACCAATGAACTTCTGATGTGCAATAACTTATAATGCAGAGCTAACTCTGATAAAGCAGGCTGGCATGATGTGTGAGGGGTTGATTGTGCTGCTACCGATGGTGGGGCTCTGCTAAATAGGGGGCGGGCGGGCCAGGATGCCTGGTGGTGAGCTCTGCTGGGCTTCAAGGGAGCTTATGGCTGGCCATGCTGGTGCGTTCAGAACAGGATGGGGAGGAGGTGAGTTCTGATATTTCCACTTTATTCACTGCAGAGAGCAACATGCTGAAAGGGGATGTGGGTGGGGAGGGGGTGCTGAAATGTCACCTTTTCACCGCAGAGGCGCAATATAATGGGGATGGGTGGGAGGGGGGTTCTGATTTTCACCATATTTACCACGGAGAGCAGCAATATAACAGGGATGCGGGTGGGGGGGTTCTGATTTTCACCATATTCGCCACAGAATGCAACAATATAACAGGGATGCAGGCAGCTGGGAGTTCTGACTATTCACCATATTTGCTGCAGGGTGGCAATATAATGGGGATGTGGCGGGGAGGGCACACTGGGCTGCCAGGGTGGGCAGGCTGCTGTGCTGCTGTCTGCAGCACGGCAGCCTGCCTGTGGTAACAGAGTCTTAAGTCTACTTGTTGTAGACTTATCTCTAGGAGGCGCATCTCCAGACTTGCTCCAGAGATCGCCTTCTGGTCAGACTGCGAATGGAGTTGCACACCATATATATGGGCATGCTCCCATCACAGCCCCTCAGATGTGCCACACATCATTATGGGTGGTATATGGTGCAACTACCCCGATGTGTTGTAGTGCATTGAGGATGCACCGGTGCATCGGTCCCCTTGCAGAATCACGCCAGTTCACAAGTCGAGGATGTGCCGGCGCATCTTGGATGTGCTGGGCACATCCCTTCTGAGAATCCTGCCCCATGTTTCTAATGTGTTTATGTGTGTAAGTAGAGTGTGATGATCAGGGAAACAACACTTAATTAATTTGTTTTATTTTTTATTTAGGGTAGTTTTATTTTTAGGGCCCAGTTGAAGGTTTTTACTGTGTAATGGTGGCATTTCCTAGGACACATCTGGGATCGAGCGATACCCTGCTCAGCATGCCTTTCTGGTAACTCTTAAATAGATAAAATTTCAAACTTGTGTATTTCAATGGCACAGTGATTTTGTTTTATTAATGCAGTCCTGCTTTTTGGAACTTGTTATTACCTGTGCATGAAACAGACTTCATGCACTGGTAATAACCAATTAGAAAGCAGGATTGTTTCTTCCCATTTTATAAGCTCCTTTAACTCATACCTTACTGCAATACAATTGTAAGCAGTCAAACTGAGTGGGAAAATTAGAACGCCTTTACAATTTCGGGGGTTCTGCCCTACCATCCGAATTACACTCTACTATAAATTTAATGTTGTCCTAGTCCTACATTCAGGAGTCATGCATTTGTAATCATAAATCAAACTCTCATTACTTTTGTCTATGTATTCAATCCAGGGTATGTCAGTGCGGCTTACAGCTGCTTGCATTTAAACAGCACATTTCTAATTTCTATCTGTACTGCAATTTTTAGTCATTAAATTAGCTATTTGGTCTCATGGTGCTCAGCTTGTGCCTTCCCTGTTATTCCCACAGTGGGGGACTGTGATGTCATGGTGGGGCATCATGGCTCCAGGTAGCAGGAGCATGCTTTTATGTAAGTTAAATGAATTATACCCTGCTCTTTTGCCTACATGGTTTTTCAGTTATCCATGCATAAATACATTAACCTCACAGTCTACATGGCTTTCAAAATATTCATTGTATTCCATTACTGTGTTGCAAATACTCCTTAATCGAATAACCTAACTCTGCCTTAATGGCTTATAAAGCATTCATGCCAATCATATCAATTCACTATTCATGTTGAAATTATAGCAGTCAACTGCTAATCCTCATCAATTCAATTATGCTAAACCTCATTGATTCAATTACTGGCATCACACCACCTAAACACCTACTTTCTATGTCACCATTAATTTGGCTTTCTTGATGGAATTGGGTAGCTTGCCTTCTGCTGGCTTTGCTCATATCAGCATTCCTATCAGTCAGTCATCTCAGTCAATCATATTGTCTGGCATACTAATACCTAACCGACGGCTGCTGGCTTCACCTGGCCTCCTCATATCTAGCGCTTCATAGTTGACATTGACAGTATGCTCTCATTCATAAATTGGAGGCATGCCAACCATGATCAATACTTTCTATGGTTCGGGACCTGCCCTGCAGCCGATGATCTCACTCTGCACCCACAAAGTCCACATCTTGAGCATGTGAAACTCGGGGTGGGGTCCTTCTCATCTGGCCCATAGTGGGAGTTCCCACGCTCTGGGCAGAGCTTTAGTCATGTAGCTGTACTGACAGAACTTCTTGATGCAGAATTTAAGACTTCAGCTAAGAGGGATTGGGCCCTCACACCCAAGAGTGTTCCTTTAGCTAGCTGAATTGGGTTCAGTGGTGCCTTCTATGCTGTCCTCCCCAGGACTGCCTCTGGTTCATCTGGTCTGTTTTTAGTCAGTAGGCTGGCTGAGTGCCTCAGAGATAGTTGCTCTCCTCCTCCTACCTTGGGGGTCCCACTCTTGCTGCAGAGTATCTGATGTTGCAGAAGTCTCTCACAACTCTTCATGGCATTCCTATTAGAGGGATCATGAGTGCCTTCCACCAAATTGAAATTTTTTCCTCCCCTTGATTTGGATTTCTAAATTGCAGCAGCAGAGCCATCATTAAGCAAATCATCCCTAGCCTGGAGGGAAGGCAACCTGGGCCTTGTATCCCCAGAGGTTTCCTCCTCACAGGGTGTTTTTCCTCTCCTCAGTGCCAAATGACTTTATATCTAGTTATTTTAGTTGTAATTCCCTAAGTTACTGAGGTGGGTTTCCAGTTATTTAGGTGGGTTTCTGCAGTTGGGTGGAGATGGATGGTGATCCTTCTTTACCATTCTCTCTCTCTCCTTGGAAAGTCATGCCCTTTTGTTATAATTCATTCAACCTACATTAAAATCTTTACTCATTACAATTATCTGCTGACTGTTATTGCTTCTGACCTATGTGAAGGTCCAGATAATCAATACCAACTTGTTACCTCTGCAGAGGGCATGGCTAGCGCAGACATGATGACGGCTGTGTTTTAGCATTGCTCTCACAGCATCTACATTAAAAAGCACACTTTTTCAGTGACGCGAGAGGCTTTTCAGCACCAACAGTACTCGGAGCTTTCTCTTTTAGTTATGGCAGCTAAAGGATCTAAACATTGGCAGTTAAAGTTGCAGTTTGGGGATTCGGAGCAGCATAAGGAGTTGAGACAGGGCCTAGATCCCCCGGAACCCCTACAGGCTGAGCACGCAGCGCCATCCGAGTCAGGAATATCCAGTTTGGAGCGCTCTCTGGCAGGGATCCCCTCTACCCTTGGAGAGATGCAGCAGGAGATGCGAGCTGGCTTTGCTACTATCACAGCACAAATGGGCCACTTGCAGGCGGTAGTAACCGGACTTACTGACACTATAGCAACCCACTCGACCCAAATCAGTGAGCTGCAACAAAGGGTTAACGATCTGGAGGACTCACTGCACATTCTCTGGAGGGAGCGTAATCAATATGCTGACACCATCTATGAGCTGCGGCGGAAAATAGATGAGCAAGAAAACCGCTCGCGAAGGTCGAACCTGCGGATAGTGGGGCTGCCAGAGGGTCTTGAGGGTCATTCTCCAGCAAAAGACCTGCAACAGTGGCTGGTGCAGAATCTAAAATTACCCTCGGAGGTGGCAAAATTTTAAATTGAGTGGGCGCACAGGGTTGGCTCTCCACCCAAACCAAATGAGCGCCCGAGACACTGCTTGATTAAATATTTGCGGTTTGCAGACAAGGAAACAATTTTGGCAGTGGAAAAAAAATAGGGTCCCCTAAGATGTGGCTCCTCGAGGGTTGGAATTTACCACGACTATAGCCGTGAGCTGCAAGCTAAACGCCAGAAGTTCAATGGGGTTAAGTCCAAACTGCATGACCTGGGATGGCCCTTTGCTTTCCTTTACCCAGCTAAGCTCAGGATCAACCGGCCGGGGGCACCATCTAAGATCTTCTTTAATTACCTGGAAGCTGAAAAGTGGGTGGCTGTAATGACCCGACAAGAAGGGGATAGATCGCCATGTAACTGAAGCTCATGCAGTATAGTCACTTTCGGTGCTTTACAGGTCTTACCTCTAAAACTTTGATTTAGAATCCCTGTTGGTGTGTTTAGGTTAAAACTTTAAAATCAGTCAGCTTGTATTGCAATGGCGCCAGAGGCCTTTTTGGTGCAAAACATGGCTCAGCCCAGTGTCATCGTGAAGGCTCCCTTTAACGCTGCGTCACTGTTCCTTCGCGCTTGGTCCTGAGGGTGGCTGGGAGGAAGTGCTGCATGCTGACCTATCCTTCATAGCGAGTGAAGTTGGGATCAATCTGAAGGGCTGCTAGGTTATCTTGCATTAACCCTGCTTTGCTGGAAACATTGTGATTTCTCTACCCAATGGAACTGCCCTTCATCCAAGTAGGCGAAGATGTCCTGAGGCTTCAGATCAGCCCGACCACATCTGGGGATGTGGGTATCAGCGGGCGGTATGGTGGAAGTGGATCTGAGTCAGGGAAGTGTCCATATTAGACTATGTACTTTGAGGGTTCCTGCATGAGTGGGGGGGGGTCTGCATGTGACAGCACCGATCTGCTTTATTTTTGGGGGGGGACTAAATGTCAGACTCTTTATTAAGACACTACAAGGAGCTGGAACAGCATGCTAATAGTAAAATGCAAAAGTGGGAGCTGATAGGGACAGGGCGGGATGGTGTAGGGCGCTGGATATGTGCTCACTGCATGAAACTCACCTCCTATTGCCTACTAGGAGAGTAAATATGCATGAACTATTCAATTTCACAATTTGTACAATGTCAGATCTACACTAATTCTGTTAGCTCACTGTGGATCTTGATACCAATGCCTGTTAGATGATGTTTTCTTATCGGGGTCAATTGTAAGGGAAAGGGCTAGGTAACAACGCTGAATATAACATGGTACTTGGTGTTTCACTTTTTCTTCCAGGGTGGAGGTTGCCTCGCATTCCACCCGTGGAGATAGATTCCAGAATCTGAGTTGCAGATGGCCAGGGCTACACCCGCACCAAAGGCAGGTAAGCTGGTGTGTGTTTATTTCTATCCTCACACTTCTCTGTCACAGAAGGCATATGAATGTGCCAGCTCCAAACTTTGAAGTCACTGGTTAACGGGAGGTGTGACCTCCCATCCATACAAATGCTCAGGTAAATTTGGAAACTCGCCATCTCTGAAAGAGGGTTTGCTCACAGGGCAGGGTTTAGCCCAGTCAAGGGGGGTGGTCTGGGAACATAATAATGGTTGCCATGTTGGCATTTTTGTTACTTAAAATGGGGGAGGGGATGGTTATAGTTGGGGATACATTAAGATGTGTTAAATCTCAAAAACTTGGGTACAGCTACCTAAGCGGGGAGATGCAAGGGGGGAGAAACAGTGTTGCTCTGGCTGGTGAGAAATCCTCTCTTTCTTCCTGGGATGGAGGATGTGAATTTTAGAGAGTGGGAGAGAGGGGGAATTAGTAATGTGGGCAACTTGCTGGTAAAAGGGGAAATAGGTATTTTTACCCAAATACAAACTAGCTTAAAACTAGGGTGGCATCACCAATTTTGATACTGGCAAGTGAGAGCGTTTGTGAATAACCTGGGCAGGGATGAGGCCAGGTGGATTACAATAAATCCAATAGAAACACTGGTGTACCAGGCAAAAAATGACCCAAAGGGATTCATTGGGAAGGCGGCTAAGCAGGGGAGGCAGATACTACCAGATTTGACACAAAAGACGAAGAGTCTGTGGGAAAGGGACCTTGCTAGACAAATCTCGGAAGCAAACTGGGGAGTGGTACTGCCGATGCACAAGGGTATAATGGTCTGTAATAGATTTAAAGAATCTTTCTTTAAATTTGTGCACCGGCTGTACTATCCTCCAGTTGTAGTGCACAGGGCCCATCCAGGGGTATCTCCACTATGTGGCAGATGTGGTGTAGAAAGAGGTACATATATACACTGTTTCAGGACCTGCCAGATACTTAAAATATTTTGGGAGGATGTAGTGTCAGAGGTCACTAAAATATGGGGAAGGGTTGTGGCAAGGGATCCCCTGGTTTGTTTATTTGGGGTTGAGGAAGTGGAGGAAGGTGGATGGGAGCCTCTCCCTCACTGGGTTAGGGTACTATTTGTGTTGGCTCGCCATTGTATACAGAACACATGGGTCTTCCAGATTAAACCCACTAAGCAACAATGGCAGACTCTGACACTGCAGACCTTAGTGTTGGAACGACTAACAATAGTTATTAGGGATCGAGAGGAGGGTTTTCTGTGGGAGTGGGCACCATTCTTGTCCTCTGTAAGTCCAGGAGAACAAATAGTACTGGGGGGTGTAATAAATGGGCAATGAATTGTTGGGTATAGGCAATGGTTATGAGAGAACAAAGGGATAAGGCCACATGTGGGCTGCCTGTTATGGGGAGCCTTTAATCTTTTATCCTGAGAAAAGAATCAGGTGATATGGGTAGATGAGAAGCTTATGAATAATGAAATGTACACTTTTGTTTTCTTGTGTTTGCACCTGATTGTTTATTTGTTTATTGGTATACATATGTGTTCGTCTTGTGTACGTTCCTTGGATGTACATGTTGCAATTAATTGTTGAAAAATAATAAAAATATTATTAAAAAAAATCTCAAAAACTTGTTAAAAGAAAAGCTAGACAGACATCAGACATCAAGCAAATTGCTCTTCCATATCACTGCAGCATCATCTCGTAATGCGCTGTTTTTTCTGGGAGTAAATGGATAGGTTAACTAATACAGTCACATGGAATGTCAATGGGTTAAAATCGGTGGTGAAAAGAAAAAGGGTTATGAATGAGATGAAGAGGACGCAGGCCAGCCTAGTCCTACTGCAAGAGACTCGCATGTCTGCCCATGAGGCCTTAAAAATGGAGCGGTACATGGGAGGCCAGTGGGTGTCTGCTCACTACTCTACAAAGGCTGGGGGAGTGGCTATATGGATCCCCAGGGGCTCAAGAACCAATATTCATAATGTGGTCAAAGATGGGGGGGTAGATACATGCTTGCACATCTGTCCGTAGGGGGTGGAGAAGTTATATCAGTTGGATCAGTTAATGCCCCTAATGTGGAAGACCCACAGTTCTTTCAACCAATATCCCTGGATATGGCTAGACTCCCATGCCCCTGGATATTGGGAGGGGATTTTAATTGTGTTAGAGACACTACACTTGACAGATCCAACCCTACCCTAATCCCAATTTCGAAAAATGCTATGGCACTGGGGGATGTAGAAGAGACTTATGCCTTGGTGGATGCTTGGAGATTCTTGAACCCCACCAACAGAGAATATAGCTTTTATTCACATGTACACGGGTCTTATGCCCGGCTTGACCGGGTGCTGATCAGTGGCCCTCTCATGGGGAGTATAGAGGCATCTGAATACTCCCCTATACTGGCATCAGACCATGCGTATCTGAAGATATCCATGGTTAGAGGGGTAGAGGAGGGGTCAGGGCGAGGGGGATGGAAGCTTGACCCTTTATTGCTAAAAGACAAGGTTTTTATTGATTTTATGACTAAAGCCCTGGAGGAATTCTGGGCACATAACAAGAAGGGGGAAACCTCTTATGCGGCTAGATTGGAGGCCATGAAGGCGTATGTTAGGGGCCAAGTAATCTCCTACTCAACCCATAAAAAAAGGGAAGCTCAAAAAGAGCTTGAAGACCTTAGAAAACTAATTGCTGCCTTTGAAGAGGCACACATGAGAACCCCCACACAGCCTTTGTACAGAATAGTGCAGAAGTTGTAGTGGAAATTTAACCTGCTAAACACTGCACAGTTAGAAAGGGCAATTTTGCTGTCAGGAGCAACTGCCTATTTTGAGGGGGACAGAGGTGGGAAGTTCTTGGCCTGGCAGCTGAAGAAGAGGGAGGGGGACAGATACGTTACCCAAATCCGGTCCGGGTCTGGGGCCCTTGTGTTTACTTCAGAAGGGATTGGGGAATAATTCATCAGATTCTATCACTCACTATATACATCGGAGGTGGTGCCCACCCCGCACCAAATGCAAGCATTTTTTGAGAAAGCTCCCCTTCAGACGCTGCCCCCCGAGATGGCAATTGACTTGGACAGACCAACAGAAGTTGCTGAACTACTTAAGGCCATAGGGGCCCTGGCAGGGGGGAAGTGCCAGGCCCAGATGGTCTGCCTATTGATTTCTTTAAAGTCTTCAAAGAACAACTAATTGCCCCCCTTTTTGATGTCCTTCAGGATAGCCTAATTAATGGGACCCTACCTGAATCTATGAGGGCTGCTACCATCATTGTTCTACCCAAACCTGGGAAAGATCCCTCCCTGTGTTCATCATATAGTCCGATCTCACTACTCACTGCTGATTATAAAATACTAGCTAAGGTAGTGGCCACCCTCTTGGAATCAGCTCTCCATAAACTTATACATACAGACCAAGCAGGATTTTGTTGGGGACAGAGAGGGAAAACATAATATTGGGAGAACTATAAATATTCTGCACTCCTGGGGTAAATCTGCGTCTAAGCATGGGGCCGCTGTACTGGCTTTGGATGCCGAGAAAGCCTTTGATAGGGTCGAGTGGGAATATATGTTTGAGGCCCTGTCAAGGCAGGGTTTAGAAAAGGAGATCCTGGCCTGGATAAGAACCCTGTATGCCTCATCTAGAGCCCAAATACTGGTGAATGGGATGCTGTCTGCCCTCTTCGAACTGGGCAGGGGTACCAGATAAGGCTGCCCCCATCCCTTCTTTTATATGTTCTGGTACTAGAACCACTGACAGCAGCCATTAGAGAACATGGTGGGATATGAGGATTCAGGGGGGCTGGTAAAGAGCACAAAGTAGTGTTATTCACAGATGACATCTTATTATACCTACAGAACCCAGTGGAGGGCCTGCCTGCCTGCTATTCATGGCCTTCTGCAGGAGTATGGTGCCCTATCGGGCCACAGGGTCAACTGGACAAAAAGTGAATTACTTCACGTAGGTTGGCTAAACAGGCACGAACTGGCACCTGTACTGGGGGTCTGGTGATGGTGAACCAAATAAAATACTTGGGGATCCTCATGTCAGCTAAGATTGGTACATTGTATTCCCAGAACTACGGGGCCCTAATGAAAAAATTGAGCCAGGATTGTGAAAAGTGGCAGAACTTGCCCCTGACTTTGATAGGGAGGGTTAACACGGTAAAAATGATGGTTCTCCCAAGATGTCTGTATCTTTACCAGTCATTGCCTATGCGCATGCCTATTGGTCACTTTAAGCAGATTTAACTCCCTAATACATGGCTTCATCTGGAGGGGGAATCTGCCTGCATTAAAAGAGAAATTTTGCAATTACCAACCAGTAATTGCTAACGTTTACCTTTACTACCTTGCAGCACATCTGGCATTTTTGCCCAGGGGGCTGCACCCACATTCATCGGATTGGCTGAACTTGGAGGAGGAGCAAGCCGGGGGATCCCTGAGACACAAATTCTTGTCCGGGGGTGAGGGGCTTGGATCTAAACCTAGTGTTAACAATCCCTGTACCTTGGCAACACTGGGGGCCTGGCGGAGCGCGCATGGCAGGCTGGGCATGGGGTGATGCAATCTCCCTATTCGGACCTCGCTACAGTAGTACGCCGGAGAGGGGTTTATACAGCTCTCCTGCACCAAAGATTGAGGGCATGGGCTGCCAAGGGTATTAGTTATGCTCTTCAACTATATGAGGGGGGGGAGGATCCTAGAGTTCGCAGAAATTAAGGCTAAATTTTCAATAGAGTCCGGGGATTACTTTGTATACCAACTCATTGGCTGCCAATTGGGTGACTCCATGACTGCAGTTAATGGATGGGCCGAATCTACCCCCCTTGAGGAAGGGATGTATGTCCCCCCCAACAATGAAGGCCCTCTCTACATACTATCACACTCTATTGGGAGCAGAACCTGACCACACTCAGCCCATTAGAAGGAAATGGGCAGCTGACCTAGGTGTTAGTATTGACCAGGGGGTATAGCGGAACGCTGTTAAACATCTTGGCATTTGCTCCAGGAATAATAGGCTACACCAGATACAGTTTAACTTTATGTACTGAACCTACCTGACCCCAGCCAGACTCCATGCCATGAAGCCAGAGTACTCTCACTGATGCCCCAAATGTCAGCAAGAACATGCCGATTTCCTACACTTGGTCTTGACTTGCCCAAAGGTGGCCCCCTTCTGGGCTGAGGTGCACAGAACTATGGAATTAGCCCTTTCTAGGAGTCTGCCATGCACCCCCTAGAGTTGCTATTAGGAGCAGAGGTGCTACAGGGAAATAGGATGGAGGGCCACCCATTATGGGAGATAGCACTAGTCAAGGCAAAGAAAGTACTTGCCCAGTCCTGGATGGCGCCTCACCCTCCCTCGTTGCAACAGTGGGTCAACAACATTAAACTATGCCTCCTACTTGAAAAAGCCCAGTATTCGGCCAATGGCAATTTGGATACATTTAATAGATTGTGGGGCCCATTGGTAAGAGCTATTGAAGTTGGCCATATACCTACATAGTCTTACTATAAGGTGCACAAGGTGAGATGTCTTAGGAGAGGGGGTTCATCTCCTGACCAGGCATTAACATAGTAATGCCCTTTTCTGACTCTATATAGTATCCCGTTAACGTGCCCTGACATTCCAGTTGTGACTGCCAATTACCTGTCACATGCTTATGGTCTTATATACTCTGCTATAGGTTTAGTTGGACACATGTTAAGGAATGTTCAAATAATGATTTTGAGCCCTGCAATGTTTCCTTTTCACAGCATGTATTTGCTGATCGATGGAAAAGCTGGCTAATTTGAATTGTTGCCTATCTGTAAATTTGCTGTTTTGGTAGATGTACTGCTGCTTTTCCTAATAAAAAGAGAGTTAGAGGTGCTCATCTCCCCTGGATCTCTGCCGACATAATTAGGAATTGCCACACCAGAGACCATGCCTAGAAAAATTACAAGAGAACAGGTACACAGGAAACCCTCTCCACATACAGAAAGTTCCGCAATGCATGCACAAACTCCATCAGGCATGCAAAGAAGACATACTTTCTATCAGCTTTTAGTAAGAACATAAACCACCCGACTGATTTCTGGAAATCACTTAAATCCCTGCTCTCCCCCTCCACTACACCCCCACCTCCTACACTGTCTGACCAGGGCTCCCACATCTCCGACCCCATCTGTGTAGCGGAAGCCTTTAATACCATTTCTCCAGCTGCGCCTGCCAAACTCCTATCTTCCTCCCGAATCCACCGTCCCCCCTCCAACAGCTCATGCCCCCAAAGCCTGCCCCGAGTCCTGCCTTCCTCTTTCCACCCAGTAACCCATGCCGAAGTACTACGCTCTCTACGGGCCCTGAACCCAAACAAAGGCAAGTGCCCTACGTCCCTGGATGCAAAGATGCTCTTCCTGTCTGCCCCAGCCATAGCTGCCCCTCTCACTGCCCTTTTCAACCTTTCTTTCTCTCTGGGAAAGGTACTCACAGACTGGAAGATGGCTACAGTCATACCTCTGCCAAAAGGTGGTGACCCCTTCTCCCCAGAAAACTACAGACCCATCTCCCTGCTCCCAAACCTGGCCAAATTACAGGAATGGCTAGTCATGTCCCAGCTCACCCCTTTCCTGGAAGCCTCCTCCTTCTTCACTCCATTCCAATCGGGATTTCATAAATCTCACTCCACCACCACCTCCCTGCTACGTGTCACTGGTGACATTCTCACTGGCATGGACAAAGGTCACGTCACCTCGGCCATTTTCATAGATCTAGCCAAAGCTTTTGATACTGTCTCTCATTCCCTACTTCTCTCAAAACTGTCCAGCACTGGGCTCTCTGAGCAGGCCATTGGCTGGTTCCATGACTATCTAGCGAACAGGAAGCAATCAGTCACACTGGCCTCTCACACTTCTAACCCCTGCCAGTCACTACCGGTGTCCCACAAGGATCTGTCCTAGGCCCACTACTTTTTTCCATTTTTCTAAATGACCTCCCATCAGCATGTACCCACTCATCCATCCAAATGTATGCTGATGACACGGTCCTGTATGCCTCTGGCCCTAATGCTCAAAGTGTAGCAGCACTATTCCAAGAGGATTTCTATGCTATCCAGGGCTGGTTGAGGACAAACCAGTTATTCCTAAACCCCCAAAAAACAGTATCACAAACATTCGGATCCCAACAAAGACTTTCCCGCCGAACCCCCTGCCCCCCTTTCAAAACCTCGGACGGGACCCTGCTGGACAATTGTACTTCCTTCAGATATCTAGGCGTCTGGCTAGACCAGCACCTAGAGTTTACATCTCATATCGACTCACTACATAAGAAACTACTCCCCAAACTAGGTGCTCTATTCCGCAACAAAAAATGTCTCCCTACACAAACCAGGCTCGCCATTGTCCAAAAAATGATTCTCCCTGTTTTCGACTACAGTGACATAGTCTACTCCACTGCTTCCATGTCCGTTCTGGCCAGCCTTGATACCACGTTCCATTCTTTCTGCCGGTTCATTCTAGATTGTGCGCTATCTACTCACCATTGCAACTTATACAGCTCTATTACCCTGCCGTCCCTCCACGATCGCAGACAAATAAACTGCGCTAGGTTCACTCCCAAATTCTGGTCGCACTCCCTCCCCCCCATCTGGCCTCTACCCTCTCCAAACAATCCCCTCCTGCGTACTCACTCAGGAATATAGATCCCAGACTGCTGCATGTCCCGTTTATGCGTACTTCCAAAGGCCAGGCTGCCTTTAGTTTCCGTATCCCACAGATTTGGAATGCTCTGCCGGCCACCATAAGACATGCACAGAACAATTACCAACGCAGCCCTCTACTTACAGCCCATTTCTCTTCCAGCTGCTCCTGTTATAACTAATTCCTCTACTCCTGCTTGATGTACTATAAAAGTGTACGTAATGTATATGACCCTGTCACTCTGTACAATGTATTTCTGAACCCCTGTCTGTAACGCTAAACAAATGTCTATAGGAAGCCTTGACTTCCCAAAATGTTCTGTTTATTGTACATATCCTTGTATTGTAATTATGGGTCTCGGCCCCCAGGTCGCATCTGGAATCAAACTTTTAGCTCAGTATGCTTTCCTGGTAAAACTCATAAATAAATAAATAAATAACATTTTACAAAAAAAAAACAACAACTTATTACCTCTGCTATGTTTCAGATTTACAGTTTTTGGGCTTCTTCTTAAGCTACCTTTAGCCTAAGGGAATCCTCCCTTAGCACCTCTGGGGTGGAACCCTTCTCCAGGGTTCCTTACCTTTGGCTTCCCTACAAGGTGTCATTCCCGAGGCACAGAGAGGCGAAGTGAACAACCACAACAAAGTTTACTCAAGTTGCATAAGCACAACACCACACCAAGTTGCATAAGCACATTGAATTGAAAGGCTTAAACCTGTGGTTCAAAGGGCTGAAGCAATAGTTACGCCCTCCCAGCCTGACCTACTGTACTTAAACCACAGGTTTAGAGGACAGCCAACAGTTTTGGAGCTCTCCCCCTCCCTCTCCTTGGCTCCCTGCACCAGCTACAGCTCTAACAAGTCCCCCCCCTCCCAGCTCCAGTCACCAGAATCAGTACTGCATCACCCACACAGGTTTAGAGGGTAGTCAGCAGGTTTAGAGCTCTCCCCACTCTCTCCTTGGCTCCCTGCACCAGTTACAGCTCTAACAGGTACTGTAGACTCTTGCCATCTTGCCTACTCTTTTCCAGCTGTGCCAGACCACACACATTGCAGGATTGGAGGAACGCAACTGATAGAATAATTTGTATAATATGCCTTTAGTGTTCACCTTTAAGATTGTAGAGTTTACCTTTAAGTAGGGACTGTTGATTTCCACCTCTGTTCATGCTCTTTGTGTAGATAACTTTATTTTACTGGGTTTGCTCTGTGACTGCACCTTCACTATTTGTGCAGCTAAACTGGAGCATCAGCATGTTTAAATGGTGCTTTTCAGTGCTGTGTAAGATCCATAGTGCATTGCCTAAATTCCATTTTATATAGTGTTTAGAAGTGGTCGTTGCTGCTTCTCCTATTGGACAGCACAGTGGATGTTAAGTTGTTATTTTGTCTACTGTTGTGCTCTGTTTTCCTGGCATTGCGGGTCTTCAGCTTCATGGGGAAGTTCTACCCTCCACCCCCCCACCCACTAACTCAGGTTTCTGTTGCCCACCCAATTCCTTTGCCTACTTAACCTTGCTTCTCTCCTCTTTCCTTCAGTCCCCCCTAGCTCCAGCCAACAGAATTAACACTGCATCACCCACACAGGTTTAGAGGGCAGCCAGCAGCTTTGGAGCTCTCCTCCTCCCTCTCCTTGGTTCCCTACACAAGCTACATCTCTAACAGCTCCCCCAGCGCCAGCTGCCGGAGTCAGCGCTGCATCACCCGTACATGTTTAGAGCGTAGCCAGCAGTTTTGGAGCTCTCCACTGCCCTCTCCTTGGCTCCCTGCACCAGCTATAGCTCTTTCACATGGCAGTGTTTCATTACTGCCACCCTCCCTCTCCAGCCACCCCCTACTCTAAGGTGATGCCCAATTTATTGAAAAAAAAAACAATCTTGACATCCCCATCTACTCTGACGAGTGGAATATTCTAACCCCCTTGTAAATCAGCTCCTCTTAAAACCACCGATTATCTAGCTGTGCTAATCACTTTGTTTTGCCAGTGGAGCACCCCCTGCTAAGCCTGTTGAATGAGACACCTCATCCCCCCATAAATCTGCTATGCATGAAGTAGTCTGCTAGGTAGCTGAACTGCTTTTACATCAGCACCAGCCTCTCCAGTGAACTTTCCTCTGAATAATGATTCGGTTCATCTGCAGAAAATTACACCCCATTGGCATTGTTCAGCTGTATTCTCACATTGCCCAACACAGTTATTCTCCATTGAACATTCAGTCTGCAGAATGATATACCAGCATTATGTTTTTCATTAATCACTTCCTGCAGTCATTATGCTACCCTCCCCCCTATTTCTCCTTATTACTAGTCCTGTTTGGATTCAGCATGTTGATCCTTGGCACTCCCCACCTAATTGCCCCCTACCTGAAAACTTTTTCTATCCTATCAACCCTCACCCCATTTGGAGCAAATCTACCATCTCCTTTATATCATCACTTATACTTGCACAAAGCATAGCTGTCAGGGCTTAACACTCTTCTTTTCCTCTTTGTCTCTCCATCTTCATTCATTCTCCAAACAGCCTACTCATTCATTTTCATACATTTCCTCTAAAAAAGAATGCATATACATGAGATACATGCTAAAGAAACTTATTGTTATATTACTTCTTTGTTCGGGTAATGTAGAATTTAACCGTAGTCCTCCTTCCACTTTTTCTTCCCCATCTGAGTTTGTTTCAGCCACTGGCATAAAAATGATCCTAATGAATGTAGGTAGTCTCCAAAAAAACCTAGACACTGTTAAAACCTAGGTATCCCACACCGAACCTGATATTTTAGTAGTCATGGAAACCTGGTTAAAAGGTTCTATTTCTGACCAACATATAGCTTTGCCATCATACAATACCTTTTGGCTGGATAGGCCAGGAAGGGATGGCGGTGTGGTCATCTACATCAATGAAAAGTTCTCAGCCACAGAAATTATCACTGTAACTAAACCAAGGGAATGTGAATATCTAGCCATTGTATGCCATTTGAACAGTGATAATTTGAGATCAAATGACATTACAGCAGGAATTTGATGTTGTCACTGTAATGTACCTGCCAGACCCAGCACTGCTTTTTTGGGTCTTGCACTCCTCCCTGAATCAACTCCGACTTGGAGTTGACAATCCTTAAGTATGGGGGGTGCATGGGGGTTTGGGGAGCGAAGTCCCCTGATAAAAACAAAGCATTTCGGAGATCACGTGATGTCTTCAGCCTGAGCAGACGCTCTCCGGCTTTGCTCTCCCCTGGACTCTCCAAAAGCATTAAAAATACCTGGTTTCTGATTGAGATCAGTTATTTTATTAGTGCTAATATCCTTCTGAAGTGAAGGGGAACTACAAGAAGTGCAAAGAAGCAGCATTCAACGTTTAACGGGTGCGAAAACGGATTTGGAAATGCGCCAGGCCCTCCCGGCCGGACACCGCCTCAGACGCCAGATAAATCAGCGAAGAGATCTAAAACACAGACTGCAACCCCCAGCAAGATGGCAGTGCTACCTAACAATCCTACTCCCCTGTCTGAGGACAAATTCCTAGCTGAAATGGCTAGTATTAAGGACTCTTTTAAAGAGTTTGCCTTGGACCTGAAGAATATCCAAGCTGAATTGCAGGAAACAAATAGGAAAATTTCTGATGTTTCAACCCGCACGTCCTCGTTGGAAAATTGGCAGACAAGGTTGGAACCAGAAGTGGTGGCATTAAGGCGGAGGCTGAGTAAAGAAGAAAGTAAACTACAGGATCTGGGGGGGAGGAACAGGAGGAATAATATAGTTATTTTTGGCCTGCCTGAAGATGCTCAAGGATCCACTATAATTCAGTTCACGCAGAAGCTTCTAGCAAAGATAGCGGGTCCTCCACCACAATCTACAGTGTATCAGGTAGAACGGGCCCATTGCTCACTGAAACCTTGACCTCCCCCGGGTGCCAAGCCTAGGCCATTTATTATTCATCTCCTAAGTTATATTGATCGGCAGCACATCTTATAAAAAGTTAAAGAGCTGCAGGAGATTAGATGGGAGGATGCCCAGCTTAGATTTTCCCAAGATCTGCCAGTCAGCATCAGACAGAAGCGGGCTGCTTATCACAGCTCCATTAAAAAATTGATAGCGGCTGGAATCCTATTCCGGGTGGTCTACCCTGCTAAATTGATGGTGCAGTATCAAGGTAGTTGGAGAAACTTTGAAGAGGCAAAACTGGCAGTGGAAGAATTACCCACTATGTTCCCCGACCTGTTTGCCCATCGTTGAGTATATGAGGGAGGGCTCACCGATCTGGCCACTCTATATAGTAGTATCTAGTTTGGCAGAAGAGTTAGTGTAATTAGTTTAATCATCCTACACCTCTCCTCCGGATCCCCTGACCACTTATGGACCAGCAGCTGAAGGCCTTTTTCCTTTTTTCGTTTTGTTTGGATTCGCGATGCCTTGAAGTTCATTAAAAGGCATCACGAGATCAGCTCAAATTTAGCACTACGGCCTTGCTCCCAGTTAAATTGACAGTGGTTTTCCTTTAAATTGAAGCTGCTTATAGACATCAGGCTGGTCTCGTTAGTCACCGCACATTTTTTTTTCTAAGTCCTGCAAGGTGTTTCCTTTTATTTACCCTCTCACATTCTGACTGTGGGACAACATCGGTATATTGGAAGAGGGAAAGTATAATGCAGATTTGCTACTCAGATGTGGGACTTTACAGTGATCCCTATACCAGTCGCTGCTACATAAATCAGGGATGCAATGGCCTGTCTTAAACTTCACTGAGGACGTAAGAGATCTCTCATTTGTTGCTGAAGCTGTCTGGACTAAAAGTGTTCTGGGTTAAGCCCTGAATATGATGGGAATAGTAATTATATTAAACTAAGGGGGGGAACTGGGGGGAGGGGAGACAAGAAGGGGATTATTTTGATTATTAATGCCTAGGTATGGCCGGTAAAATGATATACAAATACATAGATCAGGACTTAATTGTGGCAGGGCTGTCACAATCTTAAGTTTACAAGTTAACAGAAGCACGGTGTATAATGCTAATATATTTGCTATGAGAGGTAGAGCAGGGGAAGAAGATCATTCCTTATTTCAACTGTTTGATGTTTATGTTTTTCTTTGGGGGGCAAGTCGGTATGCGCTAATCTGGGTGGAACACTCACATCTTGGCAAAGGGGGATTAGGCCTCCACAAATAATGGGTTATCTTGGGAACATGACTACTACTTTATTAGTTTGTTTATGTGAGGCCTCAGGGGGTAAGTTGTGGGTTTGATTTTTGAGATGGTGGGGGAGGAGGGAGGGAGGAGGGTTAAAAAAATTTGGGGGGGAGGGTACCACCACAAATACCAGAGTTAAAGTGGAAACATCACTTACTGGTTTCTTTTTTCACTGCATATTTAGAGTTTAACATTATTATAGACAGCTAAGATGTCAGGTTATCATTTTTGTACATGGAACATTAAGGGGACACAAACTCCAGCGAAACGAATGAAGGTACTGATACATCTTCGCAATATACAAGCTGACGTGGTTTTCTTACAGGAAGCACATCTTTTACCCACTCAAGTGCACTACTTTCATAGGCTTTGGGTAAGACAGGTTTTTGGGTCCAGTTTCAATTCTTGTAAAAGGGGAACTGCCATCCTAATTGCTTATAAAATCCCATTCCGTTTGTTACAAGAAATTTCAGACTTGGAAGGCCATTATGTTATATTACGGGCTGTTTTAGGTCATTCCGAGGTCATTCTCGGTTCCATTTATGGCCCTAATTCTGATGATTAAAATTTTTTTATGGATCTTATGTCTATGTTGGCTCCATGGTCCACGATCCCAATAATTGTAGGGGGGGGGATTGGAACCAAGTACTGTCAAATAGCCTGGACAGAACGGGACCTTCTAAATTATCTTTTTCCCCAGGCCAAAAAGCCCAGCTAGAGCTAATGCACTCAATAGGTTTGGCTGACCTCTGGAGAATCACTTACCCAACCAGAAAAGAATATTCATTCCATTCACCTACTCACAATACATTTTCTCGTATTGATTATTTTTTAGTGAGTATTGACTACCTTTCTGGTGTCACATCAGTTGTTTACTCCTCGAAACTATATCGGATCACCATATGGTTCAGTTATTTGTAGATTTTGCACCAAATATTCAGCGAGATAAACTTTGAAGGGTTAATAATCAGATTCTAAAATCTGAAGATCACATACAACATTTACAAACCTTCATTTCTAACTTTATGATAGATAATTCCCCATCCATGTTCAAAAAGGATATATTGTGGTGCTCACTAAAGTGTGCCTTAAGGGGTGAATTAATATGTTTGGCAGCCAAACTTAAAAAGCAAAGGGAACAGGCTCTTTCTTCCCTAATTGATCAGATCACATTAGCGGAGGCAAACCTTTCAGTTTTATCTCCTGATGCAGACTGGGAAAAAGCTGAATCCCTTCGAGCCCAGTATAATCAGCTGCTGGCCAAAAAGGCAGAATTTCTCATGCTTAGATCTAGAGTAACATATTTTGATCAAGGGGAAAGAGCGGGAAAACTACTAGCTCTCAGAATTAGGTCTCAGATGTCCGACAGGATTGTTACTTCCCTCCAATCACCCACCGGTACAGTCTTGACTTCACCCAAAGATATTTGTGAAACCTTTAAACTTTATTATGAGGGCTTGTATACCCCGCTAACTTCTCCTTCTCTCAACAAATGTTGATTTGTACATTAATGATGTTAAGTTGCCAACACTTACTGAGGCACAATCTTCATATTAAAAGCCCGATTGAAATAAAAGAGATAATAGAAGCCATTGACTCACTTACAGTGGATAAATCCCCTGGCCCAGACGGATTCTCCCCTAATTTTTTTAAGGCCCTAAAAAGTACATTAGCACCTATTCTCCTAAACACTTTTCAATATTTTTATGAAAATGGTATCTCAGATAAATCATTAACCCAGGCTACTATTGTGGTCCTACCCAAACCTGGGAAGGATCCTCTAGTCATACATAATTATAGGCCTATTTCACTTATTATTGTGGACCTTAAAATCTTGGCTAAGATCCTGGCTTTAAGATTGGGTCGGGTCTGGGATTCTTTAATTAGTGCAGAGCAGGTAGGATTTGTTAATGGCCGACTTTCATCCGACCATCTCAGGAAGTTGGCTTATTTATTTTCTGTGTCCAAGGACTCTCTTATTCCGGCTGCTTTAGTTTCCTTGGACACAGAAAAAGCTTTTGACAGGGTGTCCTGGGAATATCTGTTTTCTCTACTTCCCGGATATGGTATTCTGCAAGAATTTCTCACTTGAATTAAAATACTGTATTCTTCCCCTTCCGCACGAGTTCACTGCAATGGGGTACTTTCCACACCCTTTACTTTAAGACAGGGTCCTCGTCAAGGATGCCCCCTTTTGCCATACTTATTCAACTTGTTCCTTGAACCCCTCATCAGGAAACTCAACTCCTCACCCTTAGTCTCGGGGATTACAATAGGGAACTCAGAATTTAAACTTTCTATATATGCGGATGATATTTTACTGCATATCTCATCTCCTTCACAATCCCTCCCGGCTGCACTTACATTAATCTCCCAGTTTAGCTTGATTTCTAATTACAAATTGAATTTGGATAAAATGGAAGTATTTCCTCTATATCAGTATTTTCAAAAAACAGAGATAGTTAATTTGGGCCTACAGTGGTGATCAGATAAACTTAAATATTTGGGTATTTTCCTTCACCCCTTCCCTAAAAGAATGAAAAAGCTTAACACTGATGCCACTTTAAGTCATATACAAGAAGCTATTAAGCGTTGGTCTTTATTACCCTTATCGCTCTGGGGTCTTATGAGTATAATAAAAATGAATGTATTACCCCGTATATTATACCCTTTGCAAATGTACAGTTGGGACTTACCCAGCTCTTGGTTTACTCAGACACATAAAATTATTAACTCTTTTTTATGGGCTGGGAAAAAAATCAAGAAGAAGTTATTGTAAGCTTACACTGGCAAAAACTGATGGTGGCCTACAAGCTCCCAATCTATATTTATAGTATCTTGCAATGCATCTAACCAGATTGAGGTTCTGGATACTTCCATCAGAATATTCATCTGACTCTATTTATTCCCCTCTTTGGTTAGGAATTGAGATATCCTTGTGTGCGTTACACGATATGGCTCCAGAAGCCCTTCCTTCTCTAAACAAGAAAAATCTCCCAAGTCAGCTAAAAGGATCCACGCTTGATGCTCTTTTGACTGCACAACACCAACTCAACACCTTACTAAGGATTAATGGGTATAAAGATATAACACAACCCCTTTCCAATAATCCCAACCTACTAATTTCCGGCAAACCAATAAAACTTAATAGTTTTTGGCCCAATATGGGGATTGGAAGGATGGAGGAGTTAATAATTAACCAGAAGCTGATGCAATTCCAGGAAGCCTGTATCCAGTACCATTGGTCTACTACTCATGTCTTTAAGTATTTGCAGATTAGTCATATGTTAACACAGTATTTTGGCACTGGGAGGTGGACTACGCCCCTTCTAACTGCTTTAACCCCATATCTTAAGTCAATCCTGTCTACTCATTTAATTTCATAAGCTTACAAGTTTTTACAAATCACGATTGCTGGGTTAGAAGGACAGATAACTTACTGGTGGGATCACTCTCTTCCAACTTCTGAACCCCCGAGATGTTGGTTAAGAATTTGGAAGCACCTATATAGATACATCAAGTGGGATAGGTACAGATACATGCAATTTCAAATTGTACATAATATGTATTACACTCCAGCTAAACTATTCAGGATGGTTTTTTTTTGCAGTCTAACCTTTGCACCAAATGTTCTCAAGCCCAGAGGGATCTGCTGCATATGTTATGGTCATGTGATAAGGTTTCCCCATTATGGAATTGTATTAAATCCTGACTGGATCCATTATTAGCTCTGTCAGATAACTTTACCCCTGAGATTTGTATTTTAGGGGATTACACCACCCTCCAGGGCAAAACCCAAAGGGCCTATATGGCACTGATATCTGTTTGTGCCAAAAAAGTACTACTTAGACATTGGGTAGATGCCCTAATACCGACTTATACTGAATGGTATAAAGAAATCATGTTTGCTATCCAGGCAGAGTATGTCATTGTGGGGTTAACCCAAAGAATGAGAAAATACAAACAACTTTGGGATCCCTTTTATAATTTGTTGTTAATCCAGTCCAATACAATAATGGTCAACTCAAATGCCTCTTCATAAGTTAACCATTGTTTTTATTAGGGTTTCCTACTGATATATATTTACAATTGCTAAGGCTCATATTTGTGGCAGTGGGGGTAGGAGGGGAGGGGAAGGGGTTTAGGGCGGTGATGGTAGGGGTAGATGGGGAGAAAAGGATGGGGGGATGCAGGCATCAAGATATAGTACTATTAGATAATGGATGTATTTTATGGTGGCTGGAAGATCTGTTTTGCAAATATATATACAACATTGTATGGCCTCCTGTATTTAAGATGTCTGTATGCTAGAGTTAAAAACCTAATAAAGTATACTTAATAAAAAAAACAAAAACAAACAAAGAGTTTCTCTAATGGATTTATGTCAACCGCAATTTATGGTTGGCATAAATCCCTCATTGTATGGTTGTGTCACAAAGATGTTGTCAATGTGACATCATAGATCCTCTAGCCATAAGACTATCCTTATCCACCACCAAGGCAATCGACATAATGGGTTACTATAGGCCACCTGCAGGGGGTGTGGAGCTTCTCCCTATCATCCACAACTTTATTGACTCAAACACCAACAAAACTATTATTCTTGGTGATCTTAATCTGGACTGGCTTAGCTTCAAATCCAATAACCTAAAAGAACTTTGCAATAAGCTATGCATCGCTCAAGTAATATTGAACTCACTAGGCCCAACAAAAAAAAATTCCCCTAAAAGTACTCTGCTTGATCTTATACTAACTAATAGACCTCACAAGATTACAGGTTCTGCTGTATTCTTCAGTGATGACAGTGACCATAACATTGTGGTCTGTACAAGGAATCTTGAAAGCTAAAATTTGTGACTAAGTGTAGCTTTTGCAAATTTAAGTTGAAAAATTATTTATCCGACCTTTGGAATATAAATTGGCAATGTTTTTACTTAGCTCCCTCAGTTGATGATGAGATAGAAATTTTCAACTCAGTACTTCTAAATTTAATAAAGAAACATGCTCCCTTCAAAAAGTGTAGAATCAAAAAAGCCTCCCAACCATGGTTTACCACAGACCTAAAAAAATCCCTACCTCTTTGGGATAAACTTTGAGCCAAGGCCAGACTATCCAAAGCCCCACCCAACTGGTCGGCTTTTAGGTCTGCCAGAAATGCTTGTACAAAACTCACTAGACTAGCCAAGGTCAACTACTATGTGAATGCATTGAAACATGCAAAGGGTAATCCTGCAAAATCATGTCTTACTATTAAATCTGTTGAAGATCATAGTTCACCCCCATCAGTACTGATTAAAATCAATTCCCAAGGCACAGTGAATTCTGACCAATCTATAATTCTTGAAAAACTGAACTCACACTTTGCCACTGCTGGGTAAGCATTTGATTCTTCATCTGCTAAGCTACTGTGCTGTTCGCTATCTGAAGACATTCAGGTTTACCCCAATCCTCTTTTGGCCTCTCCCCGATAACCTTTAAGCAGGTAAAGGATTCTTTAGCAAAGTTGGATATCAAAAGAAGTGCTGGTGCCGACAGTCTAGATCCCTTTTTCCTTCACACTGGCCTCCACTTTCTAACTGCCCCTATAACCCACCTATTTATCCTGTCAGTTACTACTGGCACTGTTACCATGCTAAGGAAAATTGCTAATCTACTGCCTTTGTTCAAATTGGCAATCCCTGTGATTTAAAGAATTATAGGTCTATCTCTATCCTGCCCATGTTATCCAAACATTTAGAGAAATTAATCAACATGTAATTAAGGGATTATCTAGAAAGTGGGGAGTTACTTAACCATTTACAATCAGGTTTCAGAGAAAACCTCAGCACAGTCTCTGCCCTGACCAAAGTAACTGATGACTGGCTCACTGCCATAGATCGCAAACATTTTACTGGTGTTGTCTTCCTGGATTTCAGTAAAGCATTTGACATGGTAGACCATGACTTGCTGCTGATGAAACTTAAGGTGCACAGCCTAAATAACTCCGTTGTTATCTGGTTTGATAGTTACTTTACAGGTAGAACCCAACACATCAAAGCAGATGGGCTCTTATCCCCTCTATTACTCCATTTGAGAGATGTGCCTCAAGGATCTCTCCTAGGCCCACTTCTCTTCACAATCTACATTAATTCCCTAAGTGGCAATATCCATACAGCGGATTTACACTTTTTTGCTGATAATAATGCTCTTTACATTTTAAAACCTTCCCTAGAAGATGTTCGCAGTGAACTTCAATCCAAATTCATTTACAATGTAATCTCCTAAAATATATAGATACATAGATACATAGACAGTGTTGGCAGATAAGGGCCTATGGCCCACCCAGTCTGCCCATTTGAGCTTGTAAGTTCAGTTTATGTTTTCCTAGAAGTCTGTTGCCACTTACCCCTGACCTCCAGAATTCCTTTATGTCTATCCCATGCATTCTTAAATCCCTTGATTGTTTCAGCCCCCACCACTTCCTCTGGCAGGGTGTTCCACTTGTCCACCACCTGTTCTGTGAAGAAATTCTTTCTCATGTTTCCTCTGAATCGTCCTCCCTCCAACTTCATCCCATGCCCTCTAGTCCTGGAACATCTTTTTCGCTTAGAAATAGTGTTTTCCTGCACCCTGTTCCTCCCTGTAAGATACTTGTATGTCTCTATCATATCCCCTCTCTCCCTCCTCTCCTCCAGGGAGTACATGTTCAGTTCCTTCAACCTGTCTTCATAGGACTTGTGATGCAATCCATGCACCATCTTTGTTGCCCTCGTCTGAACCTTCTCTACCCTGTCTATGTCCTTACGTAGGTATGGTCTCCAGAACTGTATACTGTACTCCAGGTGGGGCCTCACTAGTGTCTTGTATAGTGGAATTATGACCTCCCTTTAACTGCTGGTGATGCCCCTGCCTATACATCCCAGCATCCTATTTGCTTTACCTGCTGCCTTGTCACACTGTTTCCCTACCTTGAGGTCATCAGAGATGATAACCCCAAGTCCCTTTCCTGCTTGGTGCATGCTATATCCTCACCCCCCAACTGATAAATTGTGCCAGGGTTTTTGTGCCCCATATGCATTATCTTGCACTTCTTTGCATTGAATTTCAACTGCCAAACCCCTGACCATTCTTCAAGTTTCTGCAGGTCTCTTCTCATTCTGTCTACACCCTCTGGTGTGTCTACTCTGTTACAGAGCTTTGTGTCATCAGCGAACAGTGAAATTCTGCCTTCTAGGTCCCGCTAATGTCACTGATGAAGATGTTGAATAGGACCGGTCCCAGCACTGATCCCTGTGGTACCCCACTGGTCACTCTTCCCTCTGTGGAGTGACAGCCATTTACCACCACCCTCTGTGTCCTGCCACCCAGCCAGTTACCTACCTACCCACCATGCTACTGTCCTGCCCACACCCATATTCCCCAGTTTGTGTAATAGTCTTCTATGTGGCACAGTATCAAAGGCCTTGCTGAAGTCCAGATAGGCCATGTCCACTGCCCTCCCCTGATCCACCTCCCTAGTCACCCAGTCAAAAAATTCAACGAGGTTGGTCTGACATAACCTCTCCCTGGTGAAACCATGCTGCCTTGGGTCCTGTAGTCCACTTGACAACCAGATGTTCCACCAATCTCTCCTTCAGTAGTGCTTCCATAATCTTCCCCACTACCGAGGTGAGGCTGACTGGTCTGTAGTTCCCTGCTTCCTCTTTATTCCCACTTTTGTATAAGGGGACTACATCTGCTGTCCTCCAGTCTTTGGGTACCTCCCCTGTTTCCAGTGATCGGCTAAACAGGATAGCCAGGTTCATCCACCACCTCTCTTAGTTCTTTAAGGACCTGGGTGCACCCATCTGGCCCATTGCTTTATCAACTCATTACTTCCAGTTCCTTCAGGGCCCTTTCTAGGTGTAAGGGACTTGTGTCCATTTCTGCACCATTCTCACCCCTTGTACTCCCTTCAGACCCATTACCCTCCTCTTCCTCAGTAAAGACTGAGCAGAAATACCTGTTCAATATGTCAGCTTTACTGTTGTCATCCTCCACGCGGCCCCATCCTCCCCTTTCAGTCTCACTATCCCTCCCTTTGTCTTTCTTTTTTCACTTATGTACCTGTAAAAGGTTTTGTCCCCTCTACCCACTGATTTTGCAATGTGTTCTTCTGTCTGAGCTTTGGCTTCCCTTACTGACCTCCCTGTCTCCCTTTGCTTCTCCTGGTACTTCTCCCTATCCCCTTCTGCCTGTGTCAGATCTAAACTTCTCCTAAATACAAACAAAACAAAGGTCATGTATTTCTCACAATCATTCTTCCTTCCATTATCATCAAGACAGGTTGCTCTGGTACCTATCTTAGTGCTGCTAGGGGACTTGCTAGAAGTTATGGATAAGTATAAGTATTTAGGGCTTTGGCTAGATAGCCACCTTTCTTTTACGCTCATATTGAAAAGCTGACTAAGAAGCTAAAAGTCAGATTAGGGTTCTTTCATAGAAATAAATCCCTCTTCCCTCTCAATCTGAGGAAAAGATTAGTCCAAGCCACATTCCTTTCTCTCCTATGCGGACATTCCACTGTATTTACTAATTGTTTAGTATTTTACCTTCACAATCTAGATGTCCTTTATCACCAGGCCATCCACTTTATACTAAATGCTCCCTCCAAGACTCATCAATTCAAGGCCACTGTTTTTCGGTTTTTACCGGAAAATCCGGTAAAATTCCGGAATTAGGGCTGCCTGAAAACTGGTAAAAACGAAGATTTCATGGAATCTGGCATTTTCTATCAGATCAGTAAATCTATAAAAAAGTCTGTTTTTCTTTTAATTCCTTCCTGTACTATTTTCAGTTTGCTTTATTTAATGCTCTGTATATTAAGCCTTCTTTAATTCTGATTATTAATGCACATACTAAAAGAATGATAATAGAATTCCGGTAAAATCCGGAAATTAGTGTAACAATCACCAGTGAAATTCCGGAATCTTAAGTCTTGAAAACGGAATTTAATTGTTTTAATCACCGTAAATCAGTGGCCTTGCTCATCATTGTTTACTCTACTCTACAGTGGGCTAGGCATCTCTCACCACAAGAAGGCTGATCCATACTTGTACCTGGGATTACAAAGCTATGTTAAATAAACTCCCTTTGTACATTTCACTTCTATTGATTTGCTACTTTAGCTACTACTCCCTCAGAAAAAACTTTATAATTTTACTTGATATACCCAAATTCTCCACCAGCTTTAGTAAAGACACTATTAGCCACGCTATTCCCTTAGCTTGGAATAAACTTCAGGTCACCCTTAAACTTTCCGATTTTGTTTCTCTGAATGTTGCTAAACCACTAATAAGTAATTCCCTCAAGCAGGATTGCTGCTGTTCTCCTAGCAAATATGGCTGGTAGGCTGTACCTACTCCCCCCTGCTAAGCAATCTAAGTTCCCAGTGCTTCTCTCCTCTCCAGGGACTACTGGGACAGATATTCAAAACTTTGCCCCAGGCAAAAATCATTTGCCCAGGTTTAGCATGGGATTAGCGCGGGTCTGCCATATTCAAAAGGCCAAATAATGTGGGCAAACTGCATTACAGCCAGGCAAAATTATAATGTATTCAAGGGGCAAACTGACATGAATACAGGCGCAATGCTATATTCAGCGACTAGCGCCACGCTAAGTGGTTTTGCGCGACTTAGCATGACACTTATGCGGTGCACATTACCGCCCAGGAAAAGCTGGTCTTAATCCTGGGCAATCAGCTTTGTGCGACATAATGGCTTTGCGTGGGATTTGCGCGGGTTTAGCACGGGTTTTGCGCGACCCTAACAAATAAATATGACACATAGATAAAGCCAAACATAGAGGAAGCATGCTGCTAACTGATGGCATCACAATGATGCCATCATCTGCCACCAGTCCCAGCCATGCCAGGTAGTAAGTGGTGACCCTGCCGCCAGTGGACAGCATGGCAGTGTAGCCATACAGCACATACCTGTGGACCACACATCTGTGGACAAAAACAGATGCCAGCACACACATGCAACACTGTGGGCATGGAGGATGTTGAGGGTAGCGTGTATGGGTGGCCAGGCTGTGCCACAGACCAGGTGTGGCCACAAGGCTGGGACACATCATGCAGTGCACATGGGCCAGTATTAGGAATACCCCCAACACTAGTGTGCCTTTCGGATAATATATGCCCCCCCCAGCCACACACCACACAGCTGTACAACTGCCACAACACGCAAAGCCAGATATGTACATGTCACTGTGAGCATCCCATGCCACAGGTACAGCATCTGTGGGTCACACAACAGTGTAACAGTAATGTCGACTGTCAGAAAACACCTGCAGGTTGGGCCTGTCACTGTGTACAGTGCAGTCAGCATCACTGCCCTACACACCATAGGCAGTGCTGTGTCCCTCACACTACTGTCCCCCTTGCTACTGTAGTGTCTGCTGTGCACTGTAGCATGCCCTACAGTGTGACAGTTGCATGCAGCACCACCACCACCTGTGCCTATTCTGTCTTGTCCCCTGGGGTACAATATGCTATGCTATGCTGTACTGTTTACATGTGGCCTGCAGCTATCATTGTGCACTGCCAGACTGACCTACAGGTGGAGCTGCGGTTGGACCTGGTCAGCTCCTGTACTTCCAGACTGACCTACAGGTGGAGCTGCGGTTGGACCTGGTCAGCCCTGTACTTCCAGACTGACTACAGGTGGCTTTGTGGGACCCTGCAGTAATGCTGGGCAAACTGCATGCAAATCAGGGTATAATGAGATACTAATCTGGTTGTTTGCCCAGAGACTACCTAAGTAGGCTCATTTGCATGGCACTTTTGAATATGGCACATTTTAGCTCTGGGAAAATGTGTTTGTTCTGGTTAATCAGCTTAGCCCACTACACGTGTGTTAGCCGGTGCTAACAGTATGGGGAATAATATACAGTTTTGATCACTGTTCTTTCACATCTGTTGCTTCCTGAAGCTGTACTGAGTCCATGCATTTGCTGGCACACACATTGGCCATGTAGGTCGTTCGTACCTGCCCTCACATTGCTGTGCACTGTGTTGTTGTTGTGGGTTGCACTTCCTGGTTGCTTTATTCAGTGCTGTCTTATTCCCGGGCTATTTTTGCCCTGCACTCCCAGACCAGTTTGCCCGGCTTCCTTAGCCTGCAAGGATTAGCACCGGGCTATTTCCATTTCAATATAGCTTGCTCTGTGCTCCGGGCTAAGTTTGCCCACCGGGCAGTGCTAATTTAGCCCCTGGGCAAAGTTTTGAATATCTGGCCCACTGTTTCCAATTATCTTATTTTCACTGAGCACTTAATATTTTATCCCCTTCTCTGTTACTTGTGAATGATTGTTCTGTTTCATATATGTGCAATGTTTCTGCTAAGATATTTGTTACTTGTTTTTCACAATTTATGTGCTGCATATACTATATATTAGAATATTGTATTGTATTATATTCAGGATGCATTGTTTTTGTACATCTATTAGATTATTGTATGTGTTATGTACTGTATATGATGTATTGTTTTGCCTGTGGCAGGACCTCCTTGAAAATGAGGTTCCTCAATGGAGCCTTCCTGATGAAATAAATTTGAATTGAACTTGAAACCCTGTCTTCCTGCTTCATTCAGAAGCAATTTTTCTTTGCCCTACCATCCTCCCCTCCTCCTGCTCCAGCAGTTAGCCTCTCTCCTCAGGGCTTCTTCCTAAGCTACCTTTAGCTTGGGGGGGGGTGGGGGGTGGAACCCTTCTCCAGGGTTCCTTGCCTCTGGCTTCCCTACAGGGTGATATTTCTGTGGCACAGAGATGTGAACAGCCACAACAAAGTTTATTCATCAAGTTGCATAAGCACACTGAACCAGAATCTTTATTTTGAACTACATCATTTCAAGGCCATCGCTACCTCCTCCCCTTTTCCCTAAGGCATCTGACCACAGCTTCTGTGGGCCTCAGCCTGCAAAATTATGGTAACTGTTTCCCTGTGGGCAGCCCTTCAAATAAGTCTATTTTGGATGTATTTTACGTCCAAAAATTAAGTTAAAACGTCCAAAAATGTAGCCTCTGGAGTCAATGACGTCCAGTAAGTTTTCACTTGCTGAAGACTAACGTCATTTTTTCATTGTGTGGACGTCATGTTTTTGTTTTTAGTTTTTTTCCAGTCCCGTAAATGGGTTGGCAAACTTTCCAGTTACCATGGCAATCATCTTTTTTTTTTTAATTCTGGTGCTGGTTGGCGGCTGCCCCCCCTTCAAACTCCTGGCAGTGTTCATTTCACGCATGCGCATGCGCAGAGACCGTTCGGCTGAGTGTAGAGGAGAGCACTGTCTGCAGCTTAGAAGATGGAGTGGAGTGAGCATACAGCCTGCATCAGGAGCGTTTGAGTGAGTTACTGAGCAGAGGGCCGGGGACCAGGAGGGATGGAGTCAGACTCAGGACTTAGGATCAGCCTGAGAAGGAGTAGAGTCGACGTAGACGTGGTCTGGAGCAACTTGCGGTTGGTCGTGCCGGCCCGTGAGCAATGAGTCGACGATGGTCAGAAGGTCAGGTTGACTGTGTGGCATTGGGGTCAGGTCAGTCACCGGTTAGAGAGGAGTGTGCACTGCTGCAGTCTGACAGTGTGCTTGTTGTGGCGGCATTGTCTGGAAGAGGGAGTGGCTAATGAATCTGAGAGAGCAGGTCCTGAGGCATGAAGCATTAGTGACCCGGATGGGTTCCCAAAAAACTTGACTCCCCCCCCAACTTCCAATAGCACAGCACAGACTTGCAGCCATGTAGGAGGGCAGATGACAAGGAGTGCAGCTGCGAGGGAGTGACTCAACTCAAGGCCAGCCAGGTAAAATGTTATACGGAAAAAAGAAAATCATTTTATTTATTTTTTCAATTGTTTAACCAGGAACAGCACACTAAGCTGAAAGCTTGTTTACAGGTGCGACCTGGGAGGGAACACAGGAAAGTTAAGTGACTTGCTCAGGGTCCATAGTATGCAAAGTGGAGGCTGTAGATTCAAACCCAGGTCTCCAGATTTTGCAGCTCAGAGTCTTAAACCACTGCACGCACCATACTGCTCCCTATCATCACTGAATCTTATTTATGATCGTGATTGAACATTGATTGAAGTCTTTGATTTTGACTGGTGGTCTGGTAGTCTCAGTCAGAGTCAGGTTAGACAGTTTCTTTTAGCCAGGTACTGAGCAAACATGCAGGCAGGTTAGCAAGGTACACATTTTCTTATGCACAGAGAAATTCCTTGTGAGTTGTGAGTAACACACTGACCTGGGTAAAACAGCAAATGTAATTGTGTGGCATGGTGATGCTGATGTTGCTTCTGTTTCATATCGAATACTAGATAGAGTGAGGTATTTTAAATGAATTAACAGAAATAACTAGTTACTTTCAGGGTTGGCAATGTGGCATGGGCCCGTGGCATCATACTTCAGTGGCACTGGTTTCTGGAACATCACAAGCATTCTTTTCTTGTTACTGATGTTTGTACACTACTTTTATTTTGTCTTTGACCCCCCTCCCATCCCTCCCGGGTAGGGTGTGCTAGCTGCAGCACTGTAGTCTACATGCTCTTAAACAATAATTGAAAAAGGGTTGCTCCCTCAAGGTTGGTGCTATAGGTCCAATTACTGAAAACAAAACAACTATGGACCCAGCACTCAAGTGCAGCCACAAATTTCAATGCACGAAAATGTCATTCGAAAAAGCTTTTTTATTGTGAGTAGTTAACCAGAAAGAAACTGTAGCCCAGGGAGGCCACCCACAAGCCCAACATTTCATGCCCGGACCTTGACAGTAATCTAGTACTCGGTGAGACATGTTGGGTTTGTGGGTGGCCTCCCTGGGCTACACCATTTCTCTTCTGGTTAACCACTCATGCACACAATAAAAAAGCTTTTTCAAATAACTTTTTTGTGCATTGAAATTTGTGACTGAACTCGAGTGCTGGGTCCTTAGTTGTTATGCTCTGAAAGAATTGAGTGTTACTTGGTGTGTAGGTTTTCATGTCATGTGATTTCGGGTGGAGTACAAATAAGAGGTGCTGCTGTGCCTGGTGCCATTCTGGATGAGATCATCTTGGGGATAAAAATATGGGGGGGGGGGAGAGACCTGGAAGGGGTTCTCCCTCAAAGGGGCTGTCTGTCTCAAGGATTTTCAAGCCTGTTAAATTCTGCCAGTGGTGGTGATCAGTTTGGCCACATCCTTTGCTTCTGACACTTGGCACAGGGACCAAAAAAGAAGATAATGTAAGGGTTTCTCTATGTGGGTCAAAATATTACCATGACATTTGAGGAGATGCATGGTGAGTGGAGCATGGTGTGTCCTCTGGGTAATGGATCTTCTCCAGCTTTCACTAGTAAGGAAAGAAAGACAGTTTTGAGATAAAACAAGGTAAAACACCACACCAGTACAGTAGTACCACTGCCAGTACAGAACCATTGAAAATGGTGTTGTGGTATATAGGGAACTGGAATACATAATGGACTGCAGATGAAAAACACATTTATCTACACTAGCAGAAGTGATAGGACACAATAACTCACAAGTGGCGCAGCCACGAGTTACTTATAATGCTTTTACTGCTACTGTGCTGTGGAAATAAAGGTGTTATTCCACTGCTATCCATTAGATATGTGATATATACCAAACCAGTTGTAATGCTTTTTTATTGGTATCGTGTTTTACCTTGTTTTAGCTCAAAACTTCCTTTCTTTCCATTGTAATCTCTGCAGTGGCCATGTGGCTCATTATTCTGAGTTCCATTTCCACATTCTAAGTGGAAATAAGTTAATAAGTTAAATAAATTGTGATCTAACTGACATAAATGGTGTTATAAGTGAAAATAAATATTTTGTCAAAATAACATTTGATTCCTTTACCCCATTTATTTGCCACTGGTGTGGTATTACTTGTATAGTCAAATACATAATGCATTTATTGCAGCAGAATGACACATTTACCAAAACCCAAGAGTGGTAAGGGACAGGGTAAAAACACATCATAACTAAATCATAGTTTTCATCTTCACTTCACCATTTGTGAGTTATGTGTGTCTTCTTACCACTCACAAGTTGAGACAAATGGTATACCTTGTGTTATTCCACTGCAGTCTGATAGGGCACAGGCTCAGAGTAGTCTAGATGTGTTGGTGAATTGTCCTGTCCTTTATGTATTATTTTCTATATAATATTAAAACATATGACAGCTAGCTTTAATAGGAAGGAGTCAGATTTATCTCTGACTACCAGACTTTGAATGTAGCAGGCATCTGTCTGTCTGCAACTAACTTCACATACTAGCATGATGGAAGATAACTCCACGAAGAATTTATGAAATAAGCACATATTGTCTGCAGATGATTACTGTGTACTGTATGTTTTCCTTTCCTAACAGTAAGAAATGTATTTATGTGGATGTAGCATGGAGTACAGTGAGGTATTCAGAAAGCCAACAAGCTCACTTCTAAAACTATAGGACTTGGAGTATTTTGACTGCCTAAATTTGTCGACTGGAATTATTTTGACTTCCAAAAAATTGACAGCTGGAGTATTTTGACTCCAGTAAAAGTTAAATGACTTCCAAATTTCAACCCATGGAAGTATTTGACTTCCACCCAAAAAAAATTATCTGAAGCACTGCCTGTGGGAGAAAGTAATGAGGAAACATCAAGATGTCCTAAAACCTGCTGCCAGCACACTGTAGCAGAGGGAAAAATCTTGGATTTCTTTTTCAGAATAACTTTTCAGTATTACAGCACTTTTCTGAGCATAACTGCAAAAACAGTAATATTTTAATGCAAAGCTCTGACCCTCCTTGTAGCCTATATTTACCTCAAACCAATGGCAATAAGACTCTACTTCTATCTATTCCAATGCATATGGATTTTATTCTGTTCCCAGTGATCTATAGGAAACACAGACTCTGATCTAATCTGGTAGATTTAAAGAATTAGCTTTGTAAGATAGCAACATTTTGAGAATGAACTTTGTAAGAAAGCAAAACGTTGAAATATTTATGAATCCCTCAGAAGAAAGAAAAACATCTTGTGTTAATACAGCCATAGATTTGTATAGCAAAATGTCCCAGAAAAAAAGAAAGAGAATCATACTCAATGTATTGTTGCTATGTCTTGTCACATTTTCTGCCAGGAAATCAATCTATTGTCCTGCCTTTGCTTCCTCCTGTCCACAGAGCTGAGACAGTTTAAGCAAAAAGTGCTTTCTCTTTAGGCACAGTAACAAAGCTTCAAACAATTATTTCTTCTTTTTAACTTATTTTTGTTGGTTTTTCAAGGTGGCACACATTTCAGTATAGTAATTTAATATCATGTCATATAAATTTATACTTTTTTCAGTGTCTCTAGTTACATCATTTCCTTAGTCTTAAACATAGAAACATAGAATTTGAAGGCAGATAAGGACCGCTTGGCCCCCCCAGTCTGCCCATTTCCCTACCTAATGGATAAGCTGCAGATCCTAGTTAACCAGTAGCCTACTTCTTCCTACCCCCACCCCCTAGAATTGCCTTATGACTGTCCCATGCATGCTTGAATTCCACCACTGTTTTTGACTCCACAACCTCCACCAGAAGGCCGTTCCATGCATCCACAACCCTCTCTGTGAAAAAATACTTCCTTAAATTACCTCTGAGCTGCCCCCATCTTCAAATTGTGCCCTCTTGTTCTTGCACACCTCTTTTTTTGAAAGATGCTACCCTCTTGGACTTTGTTGATTCCCTTGAGGTACTTGAAAGTTTCTATCATGTCCCCCTCTCCCTACTTTCCTTGAGGCTATACATATTAAGATCCTTAAGTCTCTCTTCATATGTCTTCTGGTGCAGACCCTGCACCATTTTAGTTGCCCTCCTCTGGACAGCTTCCATCCTGTCTATGTCTTTGCTGGAGATTGGGTCTCCAGAACTGCACAGTACTCCAGATGGGGTCTGACCAGCTGTCTGTACAGAGGATAATAACTTCCTGTTTTCTACTGGTGATGCCTCTCCCTATGCATCCCAGTATCCCCCAGCCCTCCTTGCTGCCCTCTCACATTGCTTGCCCACCTTTAGGTCATCTGATATGACTACCCCCAGGTCCCTTTCCATTTTTGTTGTTATTAGTATCTCACCCCCCATTGCGTACTCTTCCCCCGGGTTTTTGTTTCCCAGGTGCATTATCTTGCACTTCTTAGCATTGAATCTAAGCTGCCATACATTTGACCATTCCTCTTTATTTAGTTTTTGTTAACCGGGTAGGTGCACTAGCCATAAAATGACTATTTTCAGGCACGACCCAGGAGAGTACAACAAAAGGAGAACAGTTGAACAACAGCAACATGGGTACAATAATACAAATAGAGGAACATTACAGCAGTGCTACAAAAATACAATGGGTAGAAACAACAAAAAATAATGGCAAGCGTTATACAGATAATGGCAGTAAGATATATAATAAGTGCAGTGCAGAAACCATGGACCCGACCTGTGGAGTGAAAGGGTTAATAAGATAGTAAGGTTATATAGAGAGAAATGTGAGGAATGTTCAAACATAACAAGAAAGACTGACAGAAGGAAGGTCAGGGGTGGTAATTAGCAAAACAACAGTGGATGGTCAGCAACAAGGTTCAAAAAGGAAGAGAGCTAGTAGTCAAGAAGTTATTTACAAAGAGAAGGAAAAATATGGGGAGGGGAAGAGGAGACAGTCTTGGAGCTGGATTAGAGCAGAGGTGACATTACTGGTAAGTCTCAGGAGCTTCAGGTTGGGTCAAAGCATGTACAAGCATCAGCTAAGGATAGATAACAACAGTATTCACTTTTAAATCCAAAGTGAGACTGAGACAGCCAGAGGTTGAGTGGAAGAGCATTCCATAGCCTGGGAGCAGAGAATTGGAAGGCCCCTGTGCCTTTAGTCATCCGACATCTCGGAACATAGAGCTATGATTTGTCAGCTGATCGCAGGCCATGGGAGGATGGTTGAGGGACCAGCAACGCTGCCAGCTGGGATGTTTTTTTTCCCAGATGATCGAGTCCATCAGTGATCCAAGGTAGTATTGTCTACTGGCAGAGGGTGAGAGCCAATTCAGATCCTTATAAAGAAGGCAGTGATGTTTGAGTCGAGGTGACGAAGAGGCAAATTGGCATATATTGTTATAAATTACGTCCCATTTTAGTAGGGAGGTTTTATGGGCAGAGGTAAGAACAGAGGCACCACAAGTAGGGGTTGGGAGCAGAATACCTCTGGCAATTGCTAATTGGCCGGGTGTAAGCATGTAGCTCGTTTGCAAGCTACTTCTAGTTTCGAGTTTACAGCTTTGCACAAGGACTGAATGTGAAGATTAAAATCCAGGGACTGGTCCAGGAGGATCCCAAGGTACTTGAAGGAAGTAACATTTTCAAGTGGAAATCCTCCTGGGTGAAGAACCTCAACAAACTAGAACAGGTCTTAATCTTCGATTGCAGAACCTAGGAGCATGGCTTTTGTTTTCTTTTCATTTAGTACAAGCTTATGGTCTAGTAGCCAGTCTAAGACCTTATTGAAGTCTGAAGTAAGTGATGTGTTTATGCAGGCAATACTAGAAAAACTAGTGTAGATGATCAGGTCATCAGCGTGAGAATAGTTGAGCAGGATTCCAGGACCTCAGCTGCATTGTTGATAAAAATTGAGAACAGAAGGGGCCCAAAGATAGAGCCCTGGGGGACCCCAAGGTTGATAGTAGACATGTTGGACAGGGAGGAGATAAATTTGACAGCTTGTGATCTGTTTGACAGGTAGCTACAGAACCAGTCCACAACAGGGGTAGAGAAATGGAATTTATGGAGAGTGGAGAGAAGCAGGGGATGGTCAACAAGGTCGAAAGCCTTAGTGAGGTGAATGAAGATGGCACCTGTGAGTTTTCCAGAGTCCATGTTGGACAGAATATCAGTAGGTAGTTGAAGAAGAGCCGTGGTGGTGCTATGACCTTTTCTGAAACCATGTTGAGTGTCTGAGAGGAGATTGTAGCGTGTAAGGTAGTCAATAGTCTGTGATGCAACTATTTTCTCTAGGATCTTGTTAAGGACAGAGAGAATTGCTGTAGGTCTATAATTGGCCATGTCCTTTGGGTCACCTTTTTTAAAGACAGGCGTTACTCTTGCAGATTTCCATAGGTCTGGCACAGTGCTATGGATAAGGGATAAAGTGTAGTTTCTGGCAATCGGTGAGGCAATGAGTGGAGCAGCCAGCTTAAGAGGACGAGGCTCCAGTGAGTCAGAACCAGAGCTGGTATTGGCAGATATGGATCTCAGTAATTTCAGAACTTCCGCTGTTGATATAACCTTGAAATAGAATGGTGGCGCTGGAGGAGCATCATGCGATAGGGCAGTATGGTTGTCTGATGGTAGTGTGGTAGGTAGATTGGAGTCACGATCTACTAGGTTGTAAAGCCAAGGTATAGTATGAAAGATCAGAGAAAAGATTGTTAAAACTGTTTGAGATGGTCCTAGGGTCATTACAATGTGCCCCATTTATGATCATTTCATCAGGAGTGACTGACTGCGAGTTACCGAGAAATGTTTTGACATGGGCCAAAAATTTCCTCGGGTCGCAGGCTGAGCTTTGTAGAAGGTCCTTGCAGTATTTGCTTTTAGCAACTCTAACTTGTCTCTTACATCTGTTCCTTAGTTCACGAGTAGACAATAAGATCTGACTGTAGGCCAGTTTGTTTGTAGGAATCCAAAAGCTTGTCCTCTGGCAGATTAGCAAGGAGGTCTTTATGCAGCCACCTCGTCTGTTTCCTCTGACCCTCCTAGTAGTCTTGGGGGCATGTTTATATTGAATGGTAAGAAATTAATTTATGAATATCTGTAGCAAACCTCCACATCCTTTGTTTGATAGATACCTGCCCAGTCGATATTGGAACATCATAGAGAAATGCATCCTGGTCAATATGAGCTAGATTTGTAGCGTGATTAGTCTTGATGGAGGAGATGGAGGTGCAACCATAGAAAGGATACAAAAGTGGGTGAGTGGTCTGTTAGTGCATCTGCAAGGATTCCTGCTTTTGACACATGTTCCATCAGATGTTAACCATCACCCAGTCTAGGAGTGTACCCGTTTGATGGGATGACGTGGCTCTAGTTGCTTCAGAGATCAACTGGTGAAAATTATAACTAAGCGTGAGTGATTGCAAGGATATTTGAGCTGATCCTAACCAAATGAGGTGAAGATCACCTAGGATGATAGCCTCATTATAATTTACAGTCTGGGAGGTGATGCCAAGGAGTTCTTGAAGACCTACTATTCCCCCAGCAGGGGGCTTATTGGCACAGATAATATGAAGCTTCTTTTCCCCCCAATACAATAGTTGCCTATATGAATTCGCACACTGTGGGAGAGGCAGATGCCGGGACAATAGAGATGTTGAGGTGGTTTTTGAAGAATAGGGCAGCTCCACCTCCACGCTTGGATGACGATCTATCCCACTGGAACAGGGAGTAGTTAGGCAAGGAGCATACTTCATCAGGTATTCCGGGTTTTAGCCAAGTTTCTGTGAGACAGAGTACATCAGGATTGTAGAGTTTCACCCAGGCCTCGAGTTCCACATGGTGACAGGTAAGGCTTCTGATATTGATATGGGCAATTAATAATCCTTTCTTGGACATGCCAGATAACTCATTTGGGGAAAAGAAACAGGTAGGTGGACCTGGATTTAGTTTGGCATCCCCAGATAGCAGAATAATGATCATGGCTAGGAACCAAATCCTTGCACAGTGGCAGGTTAGGGTGAAAGCACATCTCCATGGCAGCTTCCTCCTGGCATGTAGAGGGTAATGGATGCTGCCTCTAACAAGGAGGATAAGGTTAGGTTGCAGATCAGGCTTTGTCTCTGCAATCAAGTTAGAGAAAATATAGTTGCGGTAAGCCTCTGAGGAATCTTTTGCCATTTGGTTACATGGGAGAGCCCATGTGGCAGTGTCCAGGCCAAGTAAAAGGTCAAATGACCAGAGTGCCCACAGCAAACTATACTTCACCATAGTGTTACTATTTGACTTGGCTAGGAAGGCTAGTGGTATACTGAGACAGAGGATTAGCTCTTAGGGATAAAGAGATAGTGTGTGTAAAATTAAGACAGCCAAGGTTGACCGTGTTCCACCGTTTTAACCCTTGGCCGAAATTAGAATAGAGCAAAAAACAACAGTGCTTCCTGCTAACAGTAGCAATTATTTAGAAAAGTGGATCAGAAAAGCAGAAAATAAAGCCCCACAAAGGTTAATTAGGAAAGCAGACCAGCCGGAGGCTCTACTTGTGGTAAAAGATTACAGTGAGGAAATGAAGACCTATTCAAGATATGTTAGACGGCACCCCTAGTGGCGGAATTTTATAAGGAACCAATGGGAGACTAGACAGCAGTAGTGTTCGGCAAGAGTCAATGCAAAGCAGAGGGCGCTGAAGCCCAGAGACTGATAATCTGACAGACAAAAGGCAGGGCCAAACAGTGGCCAAGCAGAGGGCAGCAGTCCAATTACAGGAGGGTGGCCGCCTATCAAACCCGCACAGTGCTAGCCCGGACACTTAACCAGATTTGAAGGAGTCCTGTTCATCAGGAGGATAGAGGTATGGGCAGCTGGCAGGATTAGCCACGTCGCTCACTGGGAGCACGATCAGGCACAGTGGATCTATTTTAAGATATAAAATGTAGGTTAAGAGAGGATGTTATTTACTAGGGCAGGGGCTACCAAGGCAACTTGAAAAATACTCGGGGTAGCAAGAGAGGAAGCCAGGATGGAACTGCACAGTAGATAGCAGAGCAGGAACTAAACAAAAGCTGATAGGCAAGCAGATGGTGAAAATAGGAAGATGTCTTTAAAGGCAAGACAGGACAAGTGTTAGGCCTAATAGCTGCACTCTGTATCTTTAAGAGGTTGCAATATTGAGAGGAGGAGGATGAACATTGCTGAGGGTGGTGCCGAGGGGGGAAGGAGAATATTTAATAAAGGCTGGAGGAGGGGGATGGCAGGGTGGGCATAAAAATTCAAGCAGCAAGGAGACAGAAGGACAGAGAGTGAAAGAGAAATTGAATTATTTGCAGGGCAAAGCTTACAACTGTGACCCAAATGGAATCTGGTCTAAATGGAAAAAACTGTATCACTTTAAACTTACTTTCTGATCCAGGGTAGCTTACCACTGGACCTTAAAACAAAGAGAGCTGTAATATTTTACAATCTACAAACCTGCAGCCTAAATGAACTTGCACGTCAAACTACCTTAGAGTGCAAAATTGCTGTAAACAGGCTTAGGTTACGCGTTTAAGTTAGGATTTACAAGACAATTTGGAGACTTAACAAGTACCACAATCAGAATATAACATTAGCTTAAGGTCAGAGAGAAACAGCAATAGCAAAGAATTAAAGAACTGCAGCAGCCCGTCAGCAGGCAGAGTCGATGGTTCTGGACAGTCCAGTTTCTACAGCGTATCTTCGGTCTGGTGATCAGCAGGCAGTGCAGCGAGGAAGGCAGCTGGTGGACAGAAGGGGTCCGCCCGGCTGCTCGAAGCAGCAGAAGCACCCGTGTCAAGGGTGAAGCTTTGGTCTGGTGATCAGCAGGCAGTGCAGTGAGGAAGGTAGCCGGCGGACGAAGGGTCTGCCCGGCTGCTCGAGCAGCAGAGCACCCATGTCAGGGTGAAGCTTGGTCTGGTGATCAGCAGGCAGTGCAGCGAGGAAGGCTGGTGGACAGAAGAGGTCCACCGGCTGCTCAAAGCAGCAGAGCACCCGTGTCAAGGTGAAGCTTCGGTCTGGTGATCAGCAGGCAGTGCAGCGAGGAAGGCAGCTGGCGGACAGGCGAGGTCCGCCCGGCTGCTCGAGCGGAGGGCACCGTTGTGCATCAACTCTGTTGCAGATCTTTGTGTTATCTGCAAGGAGACATCTTTTCCTTCTAGTCCCTCTGCAATGTCGCTTATTAAAGACATTGAAGAGGACCGTGTCCCTAATACTGAACCCTCGCGGTACCCTACTAGTAACCTTTCTTCAGAGTGGATTCCATTTACTATTACTCTCTGTGTCCTATTCTCCAGCCAATTCTTTATCCAGGCTGTCATCTTGGGACCCACTCCCAGGCTGGCTAACTTGTATATTAATCTTTTGTGTGGGACTGTGTCAAATGCCTTGCTGAAGTCTAGGTAGGCCATGTCCACAGCTCCTCCCTGATCTACTACTTTGGTCACTAAGTCAAAGAAATCTATCAGATTCGTCTGGCATGACCTTCTTAATTGTTTTAAATGGTGGGTGGTGGGTGGTGTCCTACCCCTCTTCCTGGGGGGGGGGTGATGGGAAACCTAGTAATAGTATAGGACTGACCAGCCCAAGTTATGGTTAGTGTCCATTCAGTGTGTCTCTAGGGGACCGGGGGGCCATATTCAGAGCCGGACATTTGCATGTGCATAAGGATGCGCCGTGCAGAATAGAAGCGCTAGATCGCTCTGAGGGTATATTCAAACAGTATGCGTGATTGTAATTGATCGCACATACTGTCTGAATATCTGACCTTATGAAACAGCCAGAACAGACGCTACTACATGTCGTGCAGCACAACAGGAATTAGAGTGCTGTACACCGCCATAGAGAATGCATGGCGCATACCTGTATGTACCATTCCCCCAATGGTGATATTCAGCCAAGAAATGCTAATGAGCACATTAGATATGCATGGTGCATATAAAATAGAAGTCCTCTTCTGCTCAAACAGACTTCAATGCCTGTCACTTACTACACAATGCCTGCAAGAAAGAGGTCCAAGCTGCCAAGGTTAACTACTACCGGAAACTCCTACAGCCCTCTGCCACAGACCCCAAGAAGTACTGGAGTCAGATCAACAAGATAATGGGGAACACTAGGCCTCTGGCTCCTAAGGATATGATAATTAACAATACTCTGTGCAATAACCCCCGTACTATAGCCAATGCTTTTAACTCACTTTTTACTGAGGCTCCTAAAATCTCCCCCTCATCATCCTGTGACCCCATCCCCCCTTCAGCTCCTCTGCTGCTTATTCTGTCCAATATTGCAAGGTCAGATGTTCTCAGGTTACTTCAGTCTATCCCCCCTCGAGGTAGCCCTGGGCCCAATGGTATTGAACCAAGGATTATTAGACTTGGCGCTCACCTCCTCGCCACCTCAATCACTAGGCTGTTTAATCTGTCTATTTGCACCTCTACGGTGCCCACAGCTTGGAAAGCTGCTAGGTCATTCCTGTATTCAAGAAAGGTGACCCCAAAGTTCTAGCGAATTATTGGCCCATAGCCTTACTACCTTACTGCCTACTCTCAGTAAGATCTTAGAGAAACTTATCCATCACCAGATCTTACTCACCTACTGAATTTTAATACTCAATCACCTGCTCAACATGGCTTCAGGGCTGGACATAGCACCACCATCTCCCTCACGCTTCTCACCAGTGACATTAAGTCCAACATGGACAGAGGTCTTCTCACAGGTGCTGTCTGTTAAATCTCACCAAGGCGTTCGACATGGTTAGTCATCCACTGCTCCTGTACAAACTCCACTTACTAGGGGCCACTGGACCTACCCAGTCCTGGTTCAGCAGCTACCTCTCCAACCGATCCCAGTCCATCTCCTTTGGCAAAGTTCTGTCTTCCCCTGCTCCAATCTCCTGTGGCGTCCCCCAAGGTTCCATCCTAGGACCTCTACTCTTCTCGTCTTTACCAATGACACTCCCTCCTCTCTTCTACACTGTCACTCTATCATGTATGCTGATGACCTGGTGCTCTACGTCACCTCACACTCGGTCTTGGAAATTAACACTCACCTTTCCTCTGCGTTCAAACAAATCCAACACTGTCTCACCTCCAACTCACTCATTCTCAACTTGCCTAAGACTCAGGCCATGCTTTTTGGATCTGCCAGGAAAGTTCATGCAGAGTCAACTAAACTTCATGTGATTAGCTATGATGGGTCGGTAGTCACACCCACTGACACCTTCAAATATCTTGGTGTGACCCTTAATCCTGTACTTGATTTCTCTGCACATATGTGCAGGTCTGTTAACGCCAATTTAGGCGCCACCTACCATGTGCGTCACGCCCTTACCCCTGCCGTCAGAATCTCTGTAATGCATGGTATACTGCTTCTTAAACTTCTATACGCTCTCCCCACTCTCTTGCATGCCAATGCAGGTATCCTTTATAAGTGGGACACCTTTTATAATAACATCTGTAGATTCGCCCTCTCTGCTCCTCGCTTTACCCACCACTGTCTCCTATACTCCACTCTGCATTGGCTGTCCCCCAAATTGCAGTGCTCTTTCTCTCTGGGGTGTTTTATTGACTCCATGAATATGGCCACCCGCCCCAAGAGTACTACAGCCATGCTCACCCCCATGACCCATTCCTGAACTTTGAGGTCCTCTAATTTGCCCCTGCTCTCCATTCCTCTCTGCTCTACTAAAATGGGGCAGCTCACTTTTCCCCATTTCACCCCTCAATTCTGGAACTCCTTACCTGCCACCTTACGGGGCTCCACACATCTCACTCAGCCTTCAAATCTGCACTTTTCTCCCACCTTCATGCACTTGATTCCTGTGTCTGTACCTAATCCTTCCCTGAACCCTGTGTCCTGCTTATCTATACCCTTGCTCTATGCAGGTTTCTCTCTACTTTACTGATACTGTTTCCTGTCTCTAGCATCGTTGTTGCAATATGACTCCCTCCCCGGGGGTCATCTCTGTTAAGTCCTTGTTTAATTACCACTCTGTGATTTCCTGTACAATTATAGTCACCCTGTATTTTGCAAGCCTGTAATTGAAAACTGTACGTACTTGTTTTGTGATGTGTTCACTGTTTGAAAAGTGTACCCTTCCAGGTTGTGCTTGAAAATAGGCAGGATTTTTGCCTAATGCACTTACCCAGTTACCAAAAGCCAATAAATAAATAAATATGGGCCCCATGCATGCTCATTATGTGCTCATTAGCATGGCTGCACCGGGCGATCTGCACTGGGCCAGCCCCTCCCCAGCCCTGACCGCATACATTGCCTGTACATGTATCCCCGATCCCTGGCAGTCCAGTACCCCCCATCCCAGTTCCCCGATCGCACAGGTATCCATGCCATTCCATGCCTCAAAACAGTGTAAACCTTCTCCCCATCCCCCATCATGCCTGAACCCAAACCCGGCGCCGTTTCCATAGTGTAGTGGCCTCCCTGGCCCCCGCCCACTCAGGTACCCACAGCCCACCCCACTCCACTCCCCCCATCCCAGCAAGTTCCCACTGCTGGCTGGCAGCACAGCCCTCCTCACACCTCCATGGTTGTCCACTGACAGCACTGTCATTGACAGTGTCCAGTATGAACTACACACCCATCAGTCAACCAATGGTCATGTAGAGTATAATGTATTTTCAGGTAGTGCACAGGAGGTGACTGATAGAGGCGTAGCTGTTCCCTGTAGCACGCGGCGGTACATATGCAGCTGAATCTGCATATGGAATGCCCCTCAACTGTTCCACCAGACCAGCCCTGACCAACTCCTGCTACAAGTGTAGCAGACATATACAGCCCCAGAATGACAGTCTGCTATGGAGCAACAGCTGAACATAGAACTGCAGGTACAACATGCAATCTGTATTTAGCAGTATGCAACCCCCCCCCGAATCATATACCACGTCCCAATCAGTCGGTAGCTCACATCGGCAGCCCAATCTGTGGAGTAGGTAGGAGGAACTATGGAAGGGTGCTGTATGCCATGTTCATATTGCACTTTGCTGTAGGGTGCTAGGTAGGTTGTTTGTGAAGACTGATGCCCTCCTTTTCACAGCATGATCGATATCATCAGGCAGCAAGCAATGGGTGGTGTATCAAAAGGGCGACAGGATTCACTGTTTCTATTTGTTATGTTTTGACTGCATTGGGGTATGGGGAGGGGGGCTGCTACCCATGTGCAGGACGGGGACGTGCAGTGCTTCTCCTGCCATCAGGAATTGGGGCAGGGGTTGGGGGTGTCACTGGACTGCTGGGGCTGGCAGGCTGCAGTGCACCTCTGTGCACTTCTGGGGCCTGCCTATGGGTGGCCAGCTTACTTAGGTCAGCATTTTGTGGCCTATCTTTGGGCCACACATTTCTTGCCAGTGAGAGACACATTCCCTCTGAATATGCCAATGCATGGCATATTCATGGGAATGCCCCCTCCACTTGTACAGCATGCATTTGTGTGTGCCCTGGCACATTCTCTTGCTGCCAGTGCATCCTGCACTTTTGAATATCACGCTGTGGCGCATTGCTGAGGTTGTGCGGCACATCTCCCTTTTCCAACGGGATGCGCCACGCATCTCCTTTGAATATGGGGGCCAAGGTCTGTTCTGTGGTCTGATATGTATAGAAACCAGGCCATCCATCTATTTTGCAAAATTGCCATGTTGTTTCGTAGTCAGACCATCATCCTTTCCATTGCATAGACATTATATATCATATCCTCCCACTGACTGATCTGTGGGGCTGACTTCTTTAGCCATAATTTGCTAATAGCTTTTTTTGCAGCTACAAACATAATCCTTAGTAGGTAGATATGGTGTTTGTGCTTCAACTGGGGAGAGAAATGCAATAGTAGGGCTACATCTGGAGTAAGTGGGCACAACTCCGGGATTAGATCTGTTAGGGCTACACCTATCTCCCTCCAGAAGTCGGTGAGTTTCGGGCATGACCAAAAGACATGGGTGTGTGTAGAAATTACACATCTACCTCCTGTCCAGCAGGTGGGATCTCCTGCGGCATGATACTTGGCTGTTATTTGAGGTGTTCTAAAATAACTACTGGAGACCCTCCAGCCAAATTCCCGCCACGTGTAAGACCCGGTAATTTTATGCTGTCTGGTCCAGAGCTTCTGCCATTCTGCAGGAGTTAGCATGATTGACATTTTCACCTCCCAACTGGAATATAGATTGTCCATTTGAGTGGTTTGGACATCTGTTAGTGCCTGGTAGTAACAGGATATCAGGTGTGTAGGGATATATTCGGTTCGGGTGAGAAGGAATAAGGGAAAAATTGGGGCTATGGTTTGTAGGTCTACCGTTAGGCCTAAGGTGCTACCCAGGAAATGAGTATCTGTAGGTATCTATAAAAATCTGCCCCTTGTAGCTGAAATTCTATTTGTAATTGTTGGAATGTCTTAAGGATTCTGTTTTGATAGAATTGTATAGTTTGCAGTAGGCCCTGTCTGGCCCATATACAAAATCCATGGTCCATACTTGCTGGGAGAAAGATGGGGTCATGTGAAGGGACCCTGATCCACTTAGCCCCTATGGTGTTTTCTTGTTTATTCAGGAAACATTTCCAATGGTGTAATATATCCGCTGTGTAGGGGGATGGTTCTTTTGAGAGGTCTAGATTTGTTGGCTGCATTCCAGTGTTCATTGTTAAGTCTGTATGAGTTAGTGCGGTCTCTACTTGAATCCTCTGAGGGGTTCCTGCACCTGGGTGCACCCAGTGAAGTATATGAGTGATTAAGATGGCTATTGAGTATTGTGTAAAATTTTGGAGTGCCAGGCCTCTCCTGGATCTGGGGACCTGATGTTTTTAAGAGCTATTCTAGGGTGGTCTCTGTTCCATATAAAGTGTGAGATCAGCCTGTCCCATTGTTGAAAATCATTTTTTTTCAACAGTACTGGGATATTTTGGTATAGGTACAACAGATGCAGTAGTATATTCATTTGGATTACTTGTATCCTGTTTGTTAGGGGCAGGGGAAGATGTTGCCAGGTTTGTAAATCTAGCTTAATGTTATCATTCAGCGGTGTATGGTTCTGGTGAAAATGTTTAGTTGGGTCCGTTGTTGAATTTACACTCAGATATCTTATGTAGGGTTTATTCCATCTAAATTTAAGTTGTTGTGTTACTGCTGAAATGGGGAAATGAGCATCTGCAGGGCTTTAGTGTTTTTGGTTATTAATTTTATAGCCCGTGAGTTCAATTAGTTGGAGAGCTTGTGCTAGAGCTGGTAAAGAGATAATTGGCTCGGTTATATACACCAGCAGGTCATATGCATAATAAGCCGGTTTATGCAGGTGGCCATCCACTTCATATCCATATATTAATGGGTTTTGCCTAAGATATTGGGCTATAGGTTTTGCATAAAGGGCAAATAGGTAGGGGGATAAGGGGCACCCTTGTCTAGTGCCTCTTCTTAGTGGGAATCAGGGTGAGCGAGATCCATTAATTTTCACTTATGCTTGGGGGTTTACATAGATTCTCTTTATAACAGCTAGAAATTCAGGGTGGAAACTGAATTTAGTAAGGGCATGTTGTAGAAAGAGCCACGAGACCCTATCAAATGCTTTTTGGGCATCTAAACTCAGAATCAGTAGTGGGTATTTAGTACGGTAGGTGAGATTTATAATATATAGCATTCATTTGGCATTTTCTGTTGCTTGTTGGGAGCAAATGAAACCTAATTGATCTGGGTGTATAATGGTTAGCAAAATTGTGTCTAGATAGTGGGCCTGAATACTGGTGTAAATTTTGCAGTCCTAGTTAAGGACTAAAATGGGTCTATAGGAGTCGGATAAATGTACTATTTTGAGGGTTTTAAAATGGCCAATATGGTAGCTTGTTGCCATGAGATAGGGTAGTCTATTGTTTCGTGACTAGCTTGTAAGGCTAGAAGCAATGGGTCCTGTATGAAAGAAAGGGCCACTTTGTAAAACTCCATTCCTTATCTGTTGGGCCCAGGGCTTTTCCTACTTTTTAAGTGTTTTATAGTGGTTAGTAATTCTGTGGCTGAGATGGACCAGAGAAGAGACTGTTGTTACGTCTTTGTTAAGGTTGGGAGTTGCAAATTCTCTAGAAATTTTATTGTTGACCCTGGCATGGGAGGAGCTTCTCCTTTGTTTAATTGAGAATGATAATTTTGGAATATTTTTAATATCTCAGTGGTAACTGATGTTATTTTCCCAATATAGGGGTCTTTTATCTTGGTAACCATTGTCACATTGTTTTGTTTTGTTTACGTAGTCTATATGCTAGGATCTTGGATGCCCTAGCACTCCCCTCGTAGTATTTTGGTTGGAGCCATAACAAGGCTTATTCTGTCTTGTAGGTCAAAATACTCTGGATTTTGTTTTGTGTCTGCTGAATCAAGGGAAACATTGAATGTTCTCCCTGCATGTGTATCAACTGTAGGAACCCCAGTTTTTCTTGAAGCTCTGTTAACATAAGCTTCTGTTATTTATTTATTTTATTTATTTATTTATTTAGTTTTTGTTGACAGGGTAAGTGCACTAGACAAATCCTGCCTATTTTCAGGCATGTTAGGCATGTTACACTGTGAAAAGACCACAGCTTAGGTTCTTTGCATTGGTACACTGCACAACGATAACAACAAACAGCAATAATAAATGTTTATTACATACTCACGCCATAACAAGTGAAGCAAAACAAACACAAGGGAGCCGATTTCCCACCATTCCTCGAGGATGGTCTCTCTCTCTCTCTCTCTCTCTCTCTCTCTCAGAGGAACTGATGTGCATACAAATATATGAGTACAGTTACAGATATGATAAACATACAGCATTGGATAAGGCATGTAAATAAGGTGGCTCCCTTGGGCAATTACATAGGAAATGAACTGCAAAGTAAGGAAGAATGAATCTCTAAACAATGGAAATTCATAGTCTGCAACCTGTTATCAGTCTCACTGGAGACAGTGAGTCTGAGAACACATGCAATGTCATCAGAAAAGCATACAGCGTGTCACAATAGTGGAAAACTACAAAATATGAGTGATTATGAGTATAGCAGAATATATGGCAGAAACATTGCACATAGGTAAATTTATTTCAGATGGATATAAGCACAGCAAATATAAATAAAGAACACTAACATAAGTAATAAAACAAGATAAACATTATAAGATTGTGTAAGGCACTAATACTGTGTATAAGGTTACGGTTACATGTGGGCCACTTGGTGGTATTTAACCCAGGCATAACAGGCAGAATTACCTAATGAATACTTCTGTTCAGTCTTCACCAAGGAGAGGGATGGGCACGTACCTGAGAAGAAGGGCGAGGTGGGTGAGGATGGGGGAGAAGCAACCACGGATGGGGAAATCATGGTGGAAAGGGTGAGGGAGGACCTAAAGTCCCTGAAGGTGGACAAGGCACCTGGCCCAGAGTCCACCCCAAGGTGCTGAGAGAGTTGGCAGATGACCTGGCAGGGCCATTGGCTGACCTGTTCAATACCACTCTGAACTCAGGGTGCATGCCCAGGCACTGGAGGGCAGCACATGTGGTACCTCTCCATAAGAGTGGGCCCAAGGACGAACCGGGGAATTACAGACCAATAAGCCTTACTGCAATTGTAGGAAAACTGATGGAGACAATCCTCAAGGAAAGACTGGTGCAATTTCTTGAGGATAACAATCTCCAGGACAGCAGGCAGCACATATTTGTCTCAGGCAGATCCTGCCAGATGAACTTGGTTGATTTTTATGACTGGGTTACAAGAGCACTGGACAGGGGACATGCACTGGATGTCCTCTACCTGGATTTCAGCAAGGCCTTTGACTCGCTGCCACACGGTAGGCTGACCTGCAAGTTGAAGAGTCTGGGAGCAGGGAGGAAACTGGTCAGATGGGTCGAGAACTGGCTGCAGGGTAGACAGCATAAGGTAGTAGTGGGGGGAAGGGAGGCATCTGAACCCAGGGCAGTAACAAGTGGTGTACCATAGGGCTCAGTGCTGGGACTGGTTCTGTTTAACATTTTCATAGCCAACATTGCAGTAGGGATTAAGAGCAAGATCAGTCTCTTCACAGATGACACAAAGATTTGTGCTGAGAGGTAGATGGGGGGGGGGGCAAAAGTACTTCAGGAGGATTTGGTAAAACTGGAGGAATGGTCTCACACTTGGCAGCTTGGTTTCAATGCCAAGAAGTGCAAAGAGATGCATTTAGGAGGCAAGAACCCAGGACACAATTACTGGCTGGAGGGTGTCCCATTAACAAAATCCAAGGAGGAGAAGGATCTGGGAGTGCTGGTAACTGGGGAGATGAACCACTCTTCTCAGTGCAGGAAGGCAACAGTGAAGGGAAACAGGATGCTAAGGTACATAGCAAGGGGGATTATTTCTAGGGGTGGGGAGGTCATCTTGCCCCAGTACAGGTCCCTGGTGGGACTGCACACAGAGCACTGCATATAATTCTGGCACCCCTACTTGAAAAGGGACATCAAACTACTGGAGGTGATACAGCGCAGGGCAACAAAAATTATCCTAGGGGTTAGGGGACAGACCATATGAGGAGAGACTGAGAGAGCTCAATATGTATACCCTGGAGGAAAGAAGGGAGAGATGGGATATGATTGAGACCTTCAAGTACCTGAAGGGTTTGAACAAAGTAGACACCAGGTGTATGTTCAATCTGAAAGGTGGAAAGGAAACCAGGGAACACTCTATGAAGCTGGAAGGGGGCACGTTCAAGAGGGAACTGAGGAAGCACTATTTCACAGAAATGGTGGTGACAGGGTAGAATGCTCTGCTAGAGGAAGTTGCATCACTGCAGAGTGTTGGGGGCTTCAAGAGGGGGGTGGGACAGACTCAAGGGAGGGTAAATCGGGAGGGAGTGGGAGATGGGTGGGAGGGCATATGAGGGAGGTAGGGCAGCTGCAGTCTAATGGACTGAAGTGCTGCACACTCGAGCAGACTAGATATACTGAATGGCCTGTATCTGCCGGAAATTTCATATGTTTGTATGTAGTAACTGTGCTTCCTGTTGCTTCTTCTTTCTACAGGCGAAAGTTATAATTTCCCCCCATAACTCTTTTTTAATGGTTTCCCACATTAGCAGTGACTTCACTGACTCAGAGGAATTGCCTTTTATTATCCGGGGGATAACTTCTTTAAGGAACTGGGAGAAGTCCAGATCTTGTAGGAGAAAGGGGTTGAATTTCCAGTGAGTTATTTTTCTCTCCCCATCTAAGCCCACTGTTAAGGTTATTGGCACTTGATCTGATAGATAGATATTATCAATATGTAAGGAATCCACCCAGCCTAAGTTTTAGTTGCTAATGCAGAAATAGTCCAAGCAAGAATACTGTTTTTGGGGGTGGGAGTAAAAAGTGAACTGTCTTGTGGTGAATGGTGGTGTCTCCACACATCCACAAGGCCCACTTCTTTAAGCAGGCAGCGGAGGTGTTTCTGTCGTGTTGTGGATGGGGATATATGGGGGGGCTGAACTGTTTAGTGTTGAGTTGAGCAGGCAGTTGAAGTCTCCTCCTATTATAAGAGCTCCTTTTTTGTGGGTTACCACTGTGTCTACCAGTTGTTGAATTGTGGAAGTGTCACTTCTTGGTGGAAAGTAGATATTGCTTTTGGACATCTGTTGGCTCTGTACTGAGCCAATTGCCATTGCAAGTCTGTCTTTCTTATCCTTGATTTGTTCTTTTACTATGAATGGTGAATTCTTAGGAACAATTATAGCCACTCCCCTGAGTCTACCATTTCTGTAGGCAGATTCAGTAATATGTGAAAGGCCAAATTTAAGGAGCTTTTGATGCTCCTCACTGTTAAGATGTGTTTCTTGTAACAATAATACATCACAAGTCAATTTCTTGAGACTTCTGAAGATTCTGTCTCTCTTGATTGGGCTGGTCAGTCCATTTACATTATGTGATATTAGTTTAAGTTTACTACACATGTTTAAGTAATAAAATTGCTTTAGGGAACTCCGTCCCTGAGGTATCTCCCATCTTACATTGTATAATAGTCCATATTCTCAGTCCCTCATTACCCCCCACTGCCCCCCTTCCAACACTGCAATTTCCAGTCTTCTTGTTTATTTGTTATTGCTGGACATGAAATCTGTATCACATTAGAACAGCAACAGCTGGACAGCTAAACCCATTACAGCAACACTTTCAAACAGATTCAAAGTTGTCACTGTATGGGTTCTGCTGCACACCAGCACCAGTTTTGCCCGGGTTTCTCTCCTTCAAAATCATCTCCAAGTCGTAATTGATTATATTAGTAACTGGGGGTGTGGGGGGCACATTCCCCTGCAAAAAACACTGTCAGATACCGATGCATGAAATTTTGCCTGTCAGTGTTGGAGATTTTGCCATGCCGCATGTCAACAACTTTGTTGTCGATGTGGCTTAGTGGAATCCATGAAAACAATGTAAACCATTCTGTTTGTGTACCATATAAAATATCTCATAGCTCATGTAACCTTATTCTAGATAGGTCCAAATGAGCTGAACCCAGGTCAGGGAGTTTGGGAAACTGTGACAATGTTAGGAACTTGGGTGGCCAACTGGGCCAACTTGGTAACAAGAGGGAAAGGGTGTCTTGAGTCACATCCTGTGCTGGAATAATCCATTTGAGATATTGTAGGTTGACTTCCACAATGGGGGATACCCTATTAGACTCCCCAATTGGCAGCCCGCAGTCCAGCTGCCTCAGGAATTGGGAGGTCGCTAATAGCGGCCCTTTCCCTGCGAGGTTTATATTTCCTTGGAAAAGTGGGTTGGGTGGGGGAGGAAAGATATAAAGCAAAAAATTACACCAAAGGGTAATCAGTTGGAGGTGTAAAATGGTGATCATCCCCATGTGTTTATCCAAAGAGTATATTTTCTCTCTGACCCCGTTTTTTCTGGTTGTGTGGTGGGAGTATAGATTAGTTTAACTTTGACTGAGATATAGTAATTATCTCTAGGGGGTGAAATGAGGGGCTATTTACCATAGTATTTTATATTTTTCTCTGAACTTTTCATTTCCCTCATAGTTGTTCTGATTTGTAGCTGAGAGGGTATACTAAATTGGAGGATTCTACCAGTCAGTATGTGCAAGGACAGAGGTATGAAGAAGAAAGGCAAACCCACTCCCTGTTCCCCTGTCTTCCCCCTTCCCTCAGTGACCACAAATCTCAAATGGGGTTTTGTTATCTCCCCCAACCCCGGACATTATTTTATCCATTTTCTATCTGTTAAGCTGTTTCCCATCTGAGTGCCCGTAGAAAACTTGCATAATGTATGGGCTTTATTAATCAATCCTCATGACAGAGCTAATAGACTCCTCTATAGAGGGAAGATGGGATTTTGATTTACTATGGAAGTATTAGGGTAAAGCAGCACCTGTGCTGCCTGGTGATCTTTGAGGAAGTCGAGAGGAGTGAGTGACAAACAAAGAAATGATAAACGAGGAGGTGGCTCTCCACCAAAAGATCATAGTCACCCCACTCCATAACTACTCTCAGCAATTAATCTCCCCCTTCCCTTTGCCTGGTCCATCCTTTCCTCATCTATGCACAGCAAGCTCAGTGCTGGCTGTTGAAGCCAAACCCTCAGGATCAGTCTGAGGAGATGTTTAACCTCAAACAAATTAATAATATATACAATACATTATGGGCTGCAGGGCCTGCTAGGACTTGGAGACAACTTAAAATTAATGCAGCACTTTTGAACATTTAAACTGCTGGGCAACTCTTACTCAGAAAAAGAGCCCTAAAGTCTGGCCCGAGTTTTTAATTTTATCAAGAGAAAGAGTAGCAGCTATGTGCAGCAGCAAATGAACAAAATTACAAAAGGAAATGGAATACTGAAGGTAAGCTGATGGACGGGCAGTCCAGCGGGTGGGTGGCAGCCGGCAAGGCATGCTGACTGAGCAAAATAAACAAGCATTTGTCAATGCCGAATGTTTGCTTGCTGACATTGGCATTGGTAGTGTAGGAGTTAGAGAGCTGCATAATAGGAATGGCAGTGAAGTATTGAACTGAAGCCAACCCCACATCCACCCTGCAGAGACTGACAGGCATTGGGGTGCGCCTTTGGGTCGTCAGGCATAACGGCCATGCCATTTCACCACACCCTACCCTGCAGACACTGACAAATGTCACGGTGTGCCTTGGGGTCTTTGCCCCTTATACTCACCCCATTCCATCAGGAAATATGGTGAGATGGGTCCTGTATAGGAGAGTGAGGTGAACTTTGGGGCTGAAGAGTCCAAGGCACACCTCTATGCCTCTCACTGGCTGCAGGGTGTGGAATGGTATGAGCATTACAGGCGAGAATCCTAAGTCACACCCCTGATGCCTCTCAGTTCTACAGGCTGGGGCGTTATGGTCGGAAACCCTAACGCCTCAGGCATTCATTGACATTTTCACTCCAAATTTTCAACATGGTTTTTTTTGTGACCCCCACCTTATGAACAGTGGCAATATCAGTTTGTTAGCTGAAAGCTGATTTCGTACAGTTACTACGCTATTTGGCACCACAGGTGCAAAAACACATTTCGAACAGGATGTGAAAAATGACAGCTGTACTGTTCATGGGGAGGTGCAAAAAATGGCAATGTTGAAATTCTGCAGTGAAAATATTAAAATAACTGGTGAAGTCATGAGCGAAGAATAGAAAATGCGCAACGCACACCCGTAATGCAATTAGTTTGGGGATTTTTTACAGCAGACAGGGATTTCGTAACCTCCGCTCATGAACAGTGTCACTGTGATTTTCTTAATCTGTCCCGAACAGTGATTTCCCACAGCGACCATGCATTTCTGCACTGGAAATGTGAAAACACATTTCAACCATGGTGTGAAAAATGACAGCTGTGCTGTTCATAAGGAAATGAAAAAATGCCAGTGGTGAAAATCTGGACTGAAAATATTAGAAATCCATGAAGTTACGAGGGTGCATGGAAACTGTGCAATGGTCGCTTGTAACACAGTCATTTTATGGACGTATTTCACCAAATTTTTAACATACCCATTTTTACACCTCTGCTCATGAACAGCATCACTGTGATTTTCTTAATTTGTTCTGAACATTGATTTCGCACACCGACTGCGCCATTGTGCCATATGGGTGGAAACACATTTTGGCCAAGATGTGAAAAATGAAGCTGTACTACTCATAAGAAGGTGTGGTAAATGGCAATGTTGAAAGTCTGGAGTGAAAATATTGAAAATTGCGAACTTATGAGCGTGTGTAAGGAACAGCACAACACATGCTCGTAAAACAGTAATTTTGGGAATTTTCACCAAATTTTTAACATAGCCATTTAACACCTCTGCTTATGAACAGTGTCACTGTGATTTTCTTAATCTGTCTCAAACATTGATTTCAGCATCGACTGCGCCATTGTGTGCTACATGCGCGGAAACACATTTTGGGTCAGATGTGAGAAATGACAGCTGTACTGCTCATAAGGAGGTATGGTAAAATGGCAATGTTAAAAATCTGGAGTGAACATATTGAAAATTCACGAACCTACGAGCGTGCGTAGGAACAGTGCAACGCATGCTCATAAAACAGTCATTTTGGGGAATTTATTCACTAAATTTTCAACATAGGGTTTTTGGGGGCCTATATCATAAACTGTGACACTGTTATTTCATAAATCTGTCCTGAAAGGTGGTTTCATGCAGTGACCATGAAATCACCTCTCAGGGCTGATTAACGCCATGACAGTGACATAATTCATGAGGTGGGGTCCCAAAAACCCCATGTTGAAAATTTGGTGAAAAAATTCCCCCAAATGCCTGAGAGACACACTAAAGTTGAAAAAAACCTGTTTATTACATTATACAGCTTACCGGCATTTCCTCAGTTCGCAGTCAGCTTTGAAGAGTGCAGACGTGTTCCTGGTCCACCGAAGATCGGCGTGCCGAGCTCTGGAGGTAAGTATGGGGTGAGGAGGGGTATGGGGAGGCAGTATGCGCAGAGGGTGGGTGTGGGTGGGGGGAGATTGGGTCAGGACAGTCAGCGAGGGAAGTTTTTTTTCCTTCAGGTTTCTTTTTTATTTTAACTTAGACGACGCGGGACTTGTGCCACGCTGGGGTGGACTCCCAGCGTGGCAGCTGGAAGGCTGTTGGGGGGGTACCATGGAGCCAACGGGGGACTGGGCACCCCCATCGGCCATAAGATCTGTTGCCACCCTGGGGTGGGCTCCCAGCATGGCATCTGGAACTCTGTTGGAGGGGGGAGTGCAGCACAGCTGATGGGGGATTGGGCATCCCCGTTGGCTATAGAGTGTGTGCGTAGGGGGGAAGCACAAGCATGCAGTATGCGTGCATGTGTGTGTGTGGGGGCACACATGAGCATGCGATATCGCTGCTCACTGAAGCGTAGCTCTCCCTTTCAACTGTACGGCCACAGCATTTTCAACTGCTGTCATAGACAGCTGCAGCATTCATTGGAGAACTGCGGCCACGCCTGCAAACACACTGACTGAATTGGAAGATGGGTGCCACACTTCCGAAAACTCAGATGATGGCACTATGTTTCTTGCACATGCGTGCAAGCAAACATAAAAAAGGAAAGCAAGTCTGACGACCTCTCACATACAGCAACCACCAAGCAAAAGTCAGGTTAACAAGGAAAACAGGCTGTATGTGTTCATATTTTTATGCCTTTCTAGCCTGGCTTCTTGTATTTTCCCCATTGTTTGCAGCAGACCACTTTACAGGGTGGAGGTGCCATCACAGGACACTCCAAATGGTAAGTCCCCTAGCAGCAAAAGAGGTGTAATGTTGTCTGCTTACTTTACAGGAGAGATTTGGGAGTAAAGTTGTTAACATAATGACTTTACTCCCAAGGAATCATTAGTGTTAGGGCTGATTAAGAGCAGGTCTGGCAGAGACTTAATTCTGCGAGAGATCAAGGTGGCTGTATCATTTTGGTGATGGGGCTGAGGCCTGACAAAGCTTCAAAGGCTTGCCAGAGAACTGAGCTAAAAGGGCAATCATGCTGGGACAAAAAAGTGGTGGGGCAAGTGTCACCTCTCACCCTGCATTTCCTGCACACCCCTAGGTTTAGGATCGCATATGGTGGTCCATTGCCGTGAAAATACAACATCTTTCAGGGGTGAAGAGGCCCACCAGACAGCTGAAACACAGGTGGAATGGTCTGCCTTCGCAGGAGGTGGAGACCCAACAGAAGCTTTGGAAGATGGCACACAACGCAGATGTCAGCATGCATGGTGGAAATAAGCAGCACACAGTTTTGTGCTGGCACACATCTCCATATAAACAGGAAGCAGCAGCTACAGCAGTGTGTACGGTGGCAGATCTTAACCACGTTGTCAATTTCTATGTCCCAACAGATATGCGGCCAACAGATGCCATTAGTGACAAACATGGTGCTGGTGCAGGCAGCACAGAGGAGGCGGCCACTGGAGATGACAATACCCCAGGACCAAGTGGACAAGGTAGGTGACAGAAACATAGAAACATAGATTTTGATGGCAGATAAGGACCGCTTGGCCCACCCAGTCTGCCCATTTCCCTACCTAATGGATAAGCTGCAGATCCTAGTTAGCCAGCAGCCTACTTCTTCCTACCCCCACCCCCTACAATTGCCTTATGACTGTCCCATGCATGCTTGAATTCCACCACTGTTTTTGACTCCACAACCTCCTCGGAAGCCGTTTCCATGCATCCCTGACCTCTCTGTGAAAAATACTTCCTTAAATTACCTCTGAGCCACCCCTTCTATCTTCAAATTGTGCCCCTTTGTTCTTGCACACCTCTTTTTGAAAGATGCTACCCTCTTGACTTTGTTGATTCCCTTGAGATACTTGAAAGTTTCTATCATGTCCCCTCTCCCTCCTTTCCTCAGGCTATACATATTCAGCTCCTTAAAGTCTCTCTTCATATGTCTTCCGGTGCAGACCCTGCACCATTTTAGTTGCCCTCCTCTGGACAGCCTCCATCCTGTCTATGTCCTTGTGGAGACTGGGTCTCCAGAACTGCACGCAGTACTCCAGATGGGGTCTCACCAACTGTCTGTACAGAGAGAAAGGAGATGGGGACCATAATGGATGTAGCGAGGCTTGACCCATCCTGGAAAAGGTTGACTTAAACTATTCACTGCTTAAACATTTGAACTGTTTGTAACTGTGGTTAAAGTGCTTGTGGTTCTATGACCGAGATGGTATTCTTCTTTCTTTTCCTTTCCCTGGGAAGGTTTTCTAATGATAGAAGGGGTGTTTTTTGGTAGATAAGATACAGAATTTGGGATTCTAGATTCAGAAACTGGCCAGGTCACAAGTGTTATACGGTCAGGGTTTGTGCTTTTCTCCCTGCCTTTGTGTTGGACTCACACAGAGTACTCTATCTTGCAGTCTATTTTATAGTTTATCTGAAACTAATATTGGGAGATTTTAAAGGAATTTAAAAGAAAAAAAAAGGACTTTGATGCCAAAATGGTCAGCTGACTACAATATATTTAAACAGAGAACAGCAAGAGGAAGGAGGTGCTATTAGAACTTTACAACTCTACTGGGACTTAAGAACTAGATCTCTACTACTGGGACCTTCAATCTAGCGTAAAAACAAACAAACAAAAAAGACAAAAAACAAGAGTTAGTGTGTTTGTCTGAGTTGGGTGAAGGGAACTGGTATCTGTGCAGTTAGCTATGTGAAGAATGGAACTGTGAATTATGGGGAGTGGTTTAGGCAGCAGGAAGCCATATGTTGGGATTTAAAACTGACCTAGATAGCTCTTGGCAGAGAATAGCAAGAGGAAGGAGGTGCTGTTAGAACTTTACTACTCTACTGGCACTATATAGCCCTCCCTTCCTCTCCTCCACCCCCTACCCATAGCCAGTTCCAATTTTATAGGCATAGGATTTGACTGACAACTGGAACTTCCTGTTTGGGAGCAGGAAGGGAGTGATCACAGAGGCACAAAAGATTCACCATCCTAGAAGGAAAAGAGTAGTTCTCCATACCCTCCTAGCTGCTGGAGGTCTGACTTTGAGCAAGTAAGAAGGAGGCTACTGAGGAATACAGGAACTTCCTGTCCCAGAACAGGAAGAGCAGGAGCTTTAAGGGCATGGAGGCGGTAGAAAACTAGTGAGAAAAAAATAAAATAAAATAAAAAAATAAATAAACAGAGTGAGGAAAGAGTAAGCATACAAAACAACAGTTGAGGGGCCACAAATAAGACATGATGGGAGTGGTGCAGTGCAGTGGATGTGGAGCGGCAGTCTTCCGGGAGACATTCTGGAGGATGAGATGTTGTCCCATCTGCAGGCACCTCTCTGGGGTGAGGGAGGAGGTTGCTCATCTCCAGGCTGAGTTGGCCAGGATTCAGAGGAGCTCTTCTCCCACTCAGGGACCTCCAAGGTAGTCGCCACTGCCTCAGAGGTTGCCAAGAAAGAGGAGTGGTTGGACCACAGTAGGCTCAGGGAGGGTGAGGGTGGTGGAACAGAGGCGCATCCCTCCAGCTGTACCTCCCCACAATTCATACGCTGTTCTGGCAGAGTGTGGTTCCTCTATGGAGGCACCTGCAGTGGAGACCAAGGAAGGTGCTGGGAACCTCCACAAAGGAGACTCACAGGAGGGCGGCATGGGACCCCACAGGGGAAGGAAACAACTCCTGGTGGGGGACTCCATTGTTAGGAGGGTAAAACTGGGGGCAGGGAAGAGAGGGAAGTTAGGTGCCTGCCTGAGGCCATGGCTTGGAGGGACAAGGAGTGAATCCCCACGATCATGGGAGCAGCTACGTGGGGGAGGGAGCTGGATGTCATTGCCCACCTAGGGACAAATGATCTGGCTGAGAAAGGGAACAAAGCAATGCAGGAGGAGTTTGTGGAGTTGGGAGGGGCCTTAGACAAGTAGTACACATGGTAACCTTTTCGGAGGTGCTGCCTGTCTATGGCATGGGTGAGGCAAGGGTGCTCCACACCATGGGATTCAATCAATGGTTGAAAAACTGGTGCAGAGTTCAGGGTTTTGGCTTTATTGGGGACTTGGGGTCCACCTGGAGTGATGCAGGCCTATACTGGAGCGATGGTTTGCATCTGTCCGGGAGGGGAACCAGGATCCTAGGTGATGGGTTTAAATGCTTCATTGGCAAGCATTTAAACTAGCCAAGGGGGGAGGTACTGAAAAGGATCAGGGAAATTCTAGCCCCCCCCAAAAAAATCAGGGTAGTTAGTGAGGTAAACACCAAGATAGAGAAGTCAATAGGGAGAAGGGCAGGGGTAAATGGAGTAAAAGACAAAGGCAGTAAGGACAGGGATGGGGCAAAAAGGGTAAGGCCATCAAAAAATGGAGGTTAATGAGTACCAGTGCCCATAATCTAGGTAACAAGCTCCCTGAACTGGTGGTCTTGATGGAAGAGGGACGCCTGGATATGGTGGCTGTCACAGAAACATGGTACACAGAAAACCATGACTGGGATGTCAACATACCAGGGTTCACGATCTACAGGAGGGACAGGGAGGGTAGAAGAGGAGGAGTAGTACCTCTCTACATAAAGGAAGGAATCAAAGCAATGGAACTAAAGGGTAAACAGGGAGGAGAGGAGGCACTGTGGGTCACCCTGGAGACCGGAAATGGCACCACAGCAGAGGCAGGAGAAAATAATTTGACACAACATGTCAAAAAGTGGACCAGAGATGTGAATATACTAGACATAGTACTCAGAAATATAACAGGAGACCTAAGGGATTGCTATGTAAGGGAACCACTGGGTAACAGAGACCATACCATGGTACAGTTCAAGATAAATTGAAAGGTATTAACAGAAAGGGGCATTGCATTTAAACATAACTACTCCAAGGCAAAGTTTGAGGACATATTTAATCAATTAAGTGATTGGAACTGGTAGAGTGATTTCCAAGAGAAAGGGCCAATTGAAATGTGGGACATGTTAATGTAACCAGGTCCCGGTGTTAAGGGTTTTTGTTGTTATTTAGTGCCCGGTGCCTCCATTTATGTAACCCATTACCTGGTGAGCCTGAATTCGGGGAGAAAACATTCACTTGGCATCAGGGCTAGGTTTGTACTTCTGGACAGGGGCACCCAAGTAAGTCCGGACACAGGAAGCAAGAACTGTGAATGTCCAGACCAGGAGTGGGATTCTAAAGTGGGGCTTTTATTCACTTTCACACAGGAATACAAAGCAGGATGGACCCCCATGGGGCTACACTCACTGGTGGTACAGAACTATAGAGGTCAGAACACATCGTCTTCATCATCACAACAACTTTTCCCTCAGGATCTGAACACACTAGGCTCTCAGCCCAAACTGGTACTCTCTCTGTCCTGGATTCCCTGGCATGGCCCTTGGCCAGCACTGGTACACACTTTCCATTTGACATGGACATTCCTGCTGGTGGCTCCCTCTACCACCCATGAGCACTTCCAAACTCTAAGGGAAAACACATATCCTAATCCCACATCTGGGTACTTTCTGTGAACACTGGCCAAGTGCCCTGGAGAAAGCTATAGGTGTCCAAAGTGAATCCATGGAGGTAAATCTGGATTCTCCAGATGGGGGGTCTCCCACCTTTTGTCCCGAAATTCATACCCGGCCATTCATTTGGAGCCAACACCTTTCCTTTGAAACTCTCTGTTTGTAGATTGCTATCTCAAAATGTATATCACATTTAACAATCTACTGTCTCTGGTAAATGGTGTCCTGACTTGTAACGTTCTTTAAGTGGCTATGTCCATCCCTGTAGACCCCCACTGATTAGATGTATTTCAAGCCATACACAAACTTAAATACTGTACTTGACTGTTCTTTTCTGATCCACAGTAGCAGATACTTAAAACAACAGTCTCTGTGAAAACATAGGCTCTCTGACAGAGCAGACTCACCCTGACTCATAGGTGCCCACAGGCTTCTCTCAGGAAAAAACAAAATGTACTTCTTGGTGCCTCAGCACAAATCTTCTTCACAGGCAGCTTCTCTTCTTCCAGCAGGGCCAGGGGAATTGCCTCTGAAGAGTTGGTCTGGTTCCCCTCCATCCCTCTCAGTGATGGGGCACTGGAACAACTGGGGGATGGTCTCAACCACTTCAAAAAGTACTCTTCTGTGTCCTTCTCTAGGGCGAGAACATGCACCCTCCATGGAGGTAGCTCTGAACAGAACTGAGGGCTCTGAGGGACTGCCAACTGCAGTGCACCTCCTCCCTCCACTGAGTCTCCCGCAGGACTGACTTTGAAAACCCCAACGTTCTAACCTAACTCCCAGCTGCAACATTCCACTGTGGCTTATGCTGCTGCAAGAATTCTATATGATGTCATCCCTCCAGCTCAGCTGAGACTGAGGACAGAGTGAGACAGTATGAAACCCATTTAACTGGTGTTTCACAAGCTGTCTTCCCTGCCTACCACTAGATCTAAGTGGGATTCTAGTAACTCCAGGTGACAGGGGGTTACACCCACCCTTGACCAGGAAAATGACTGTCTGCAGTCATTACTTACTTGGCCCAGGCCATCTTACCCTATGTGTTGACTACGGGGAGATAGTGCTACCTTCTCCCCTACCATGTGCCAGGCACAGGCAGGCAACACTAAGGGTCCAGAGGCCATTGGCCAATGCATCAGTCTCTACTCTATGGTCTTGCTATGGGTACCTAGTGGCCCTGGTAGAATTGCCCAGAGCATAGCCCTAATAGATCAGTACTGTGGCCCCTACTGCAGGTCAGGACCACAGCCTGGCTATCCCCTCTAGCCCTCTAGGGAAAACCTAACTGACCAAAAAAAACCAAATTACCCAACAAAACACAGGGGAACCTCCCCCCAACTCTGGACACCTGCAACCAAAACACAGGGAGCTAATACTATATCCTAGGTATTACTCCCACACTCCCCCACAACCATACCTGTACAAGGAAAAGTTAAACAAAGCAAACAACAACACTGCACCTTAGACACTACTACTTTTAAAACACAATAAGGACTCCACTGAGTCCCTCTTCCTCTTCTTGCCTTCTCTTCTTGTCTTCTTCAGGAACACATGTAAGAAAAAAGACAAACAACCCCTATTCTGCAAACACAGTGCTATCTAACCCCTACCATCTAAACACTGAAGAATCCCCCCAAAAAATTTGTTAGAAAAGTAGAAAAAACAGTAGAAACAGTAAAAAAACAATAGCATTATTTACAATACACATTATTGGGGATGGAGTGCCCTAAAAGTCCCATCTAGTGACAACAGTGCCCAAAGGCAAGTCTAAGAAAAAGTGTCTCCTGGGCCGAAGCCCAGTGAAGCACAATTCTGATAGGACTGTAATCCCGAAGGGGAAAGTCTTTGAGGACAGTTCAGACAGTCTGAAGTCTGCTAGGTGTAGGGTGTGTACTGCAGTGTCATTAAAATAGAAAAGTCTTGACTTACCAGTTCCTTGAAGAATGAAATCAATATAAAACCTGGACTTCCAGCTGAAGACTCTCCCTGGCAGCATTCTTCTGATACAGCTTCCGGAAAATGACAGGATGGCACATCTGGAAACTGCTGGGTTGATGTCATCTAGGAGATGGAACATTGGAAACAGGACAGGAAACAGCTGGTCTGAAGTCCTCTGAAATCCCAGGTGATGAATCAGGATACAGCTGGGCTGGTGTTCTCTCTGGATATGAAGTCAACTGGAAGGCCAGTCGATGCAGTCTGGAAAGCCAGTACACTGTAAGGCTGACGAATCTGGGGCACCTGGTTCCTGGAACGCCAGACTGGTGGAACAACATAGGTACAGCAATGGCTGGATGGCAACACTGGCTACCACTGCTCTGCTTTCCACTTGGTAGGCACGGGCACACTCGCAGAATGTTGGCTGCACTGTGGGAAATAGCACAATGGGTCAGGTGCAAGAATTATTACCCCATCTGGGTGCTCATAATTCACATTGAAGAAGGTTTCATGTTCCCCTGCATCCAGAATCTGAACAGTGTCTATAAACAGTGTTCTGCCCACTTTCCATTGTCTGAATTTTTCTTGGAACACTTTGTCTCGGACATACTGACTTGCACTGGAGTGGACAAATCTTATGGCCTCTTCTACTAACCAGGCTTTCCTGTTTCTTTCACTCTCCTCCCAGACTCTCTGAGGAAAGATAGGAAAGGATATCCCATAGATCTCATTCACCTTCCTATGAACCAGTCTTTCCTCTTTACTACACTTGGTCAACTTGAAACCTCTGGCCTGGCTTGGGAGTGGCCAGTCCTGGTTCTGCCAACTACGCATACTTAACGCTACGTAAAATGGATCTTTGACTCCTCATTATGGGGACAGGGCTGTGGAGATACCACTCTCTTCTTCCATTCGCTCCTCCGAGGCAAGTGCCTGAGTCTGTGGATCTGCACCTTCTTCATAAAGCCATATCAGTTCCCCCTCATCCTCTTCCTCGCTAAGGATCTAAGCCCAGGAGTGAGCAGTCATCCTCACTCCTGAGACTATCCACTCCTTGCTGGGCATGGAGGTTGACATCTCCCATTCAAGGGTCTCCCTCATCTCATCTTCTCCTATGAAACTTGGGCTAGAACCCTCTCTCCAAGGGTCTGCTGATGCTCCCTCTGCAATGTCTCTCTGTGACCTGGACTTGGATACATCAGTACTTTGTCCTGCCTGTAGCTCTGCACCCTCCTGCTTCGTGCCGCACTCTACTGAGCCTCCTCCAACAGGCTCTATCTGGTGCTGTGTGCTGCCAACTTCAGATCTCTGAATCTTTGTCCATGTGGGAGCCAAACGAATCTTGGGTGCTTTGGTTAAGCCATGTCTCTCTAGGCACCCAGAACAGTGAGAAACCATAAAGACGTCCCTTCCAGCCTTTAAGCACATTATGCACAATCTTACTGGATATCCAGGAATCACCACATGAGGAGGCAACCATCCCCCGTAGTAACATCTCTCAATATCGTTCAGTCTGTTTACTTCTTCTGCTATCATAACCCAGGCATGATCCGGGTAGTGGGCTGATCCTGAAGCCATGGCTGCAGAGAAAAACAAAAGCTCACTGTTATCTCAAGTCCCACTTTTTTGGAAAAACTTTTACAAAATGGCTCCCCTGCTGCTGTGTTTACTTTACTACCCCACCTTGTAAAGGCGGCAGCAACACTCCTGCGCATCAACGTTCTGTCTCCGACTCAAGCCACTGCGCATCCGATTTACACATGCTACTGATAAAGTTCACTCAAACTGGTTAACTGCACTGTCTGTTCTCTTAGCACATTTATATGATTTCTACTGGACATTTTACTTGCTGTAACTCACTGCTTTTTTGCTTAGAAGTTCCCAAAGCCACAGTATTTCATTGCACAGGGTTGCTTGTATTTCTTGTTGCATCTTTCATACAACCCACAGTCTCTCACATGGCTTTGAAAATTATGCTGTTGCTGAACCCACAATCATGACACAGTCCTTTGCAAAATGATCACACTGCTACACACAGATTCAGCTGGCCTTAGTTGAAATCACACACAGTTTGAGTTGCTTTTAGGTTGGTACTCGCTTAATCAGTAGCTGGTTATTGCGATGGAAAAATTCGGCCTACAGTCGGTCTTGGAGGCCTCTGGAATAAAACGGCTGGCAGTCCTGCCGATTATTCCTCTGAACACCTTGCTCTCTTCTCAGATGAATCGGAATGTGGGCTGATCCCGATTTTAAATGGAAAAGTCAGATTTTACTACTTTTATAACGTTTTCAGTTACCGGGACGCTCCTCCTGGCAAGCCAGTTCACACACTCTCTCTCTCTCCCTCGCAAACACTGTGCAGTCACTCTAGAGCTGGCCTAGGGGTGGGACTGATTGCAGTCTCACCAATCACTCGACGCCATGCAAATGAGCCTCTTTCTTCTCCAGCTCTTCTCCTCCACAGCGATCGTCAAGCAGGCAAAATTTAAACTGCAAACCACACTTTGTTTTCTCAACCGTAGCTCCTCGGAGGGAGCACCATTTCAACCATTTTTCATGGCATTTCACTTAGCGACTCTCTCTGTCCATACAACAAGCATTTCCAATATCTAGGGCACAGATCTCTGTTTGTTTCCCACAGTTCTCCACACTTTACTTGTCACACATTACTTTAAAAAGCTGGCAAACGTTATAACTTTGATGCAGGACAAGGAGCATACACTCTCGGGCTTTACTGCTCCTCGGTAAACTGGTAGCACAATTACAGCAGCACATGAACAGCAGCACACAGCAGGACATTTAGGTGGCAATACTTCTACTTTTTGGGCTACCTAATGCCATACAGCCAAAATGCTAACCCTAATCCGAGCAAATCTTTTGTTTTCTCCCTAGATTCCAAACTCAAATCCTCAGCGGTGCCTCCAATTTGTAACCAGGTCCTGGTGTTAAGGGTTTTTATTGTTATTTAGCACCCAGTGCCTCCATTTATGTAACCCATTACCTGGTGAGCCTGGGTTCGAGGAGAAAACATTCACTCGGCATCAGGGCTAGGTTTTTACTTCTGGACAGGGGCACCCAAGTAACTCCAGACACAGGAAGTAAGAACTGTGAATGTCCAGACCAGGAGTGGGATTCTAAAGTGGGGCTTTAATTCAATTACACACAGGAATACAAAGCAGGATGGACCCCCACGGGGCTACTCTCACTGGTGGTACAGAACTATAGAGGTCAGAACACATCGTCTTCATCATCACAACAACTTTTCCCTCAGGATCTAAACACACTGGGCTCTCAGCCCGAACTGGTACTCTCTCTATCCTGGATTCCCTGGCATGGCCCTCAGCCGGCACTAGTACACACTTTCCATTTGGCATGGACATTTCTGCTGGTGGCTCCCTCTACCATCCATGAGCACTTCCAAACTCTAAGGGAAAACACATATCATAATCCCGTCTGGGTACTTTCTGCGAACACTGGCCAAGTGCCCTGGAGAAAGCTATAGGTGCCCAAAGTGAATCCATGGAGGTAAATCTGGATTCTCCAGATGGGGGCTCTCCCACCTTTTTTCCCCAAATTCATACCTATCCATTCATTTGGAGTCAACACCTTTCCTTTGAAACTCTCTGTTTGTAGATTGCTATTTCGAAATGTATATCACATTTAACAATCTACTGTCTCTGGTAAATGGTGTCCTGACTTGTAACATTCTTTAAGTGGCTATGTCACAAAAAAAGTTCATAATCATGTGGGGAGTAGTGCAATGTAATGGCTGTGGGGCAGCAGTCTTCTGGGAGTCTTTCTGGAGGCTGAGATGCTGCCCTATTTGCAGACAACTCTCTGCCCCGAGGGAGGAATTTGCCCGTCTTCAGGCCACACTGGACAGCAGTAAGGGAACCTTCCCCCAGGCCAGACTGGATGGTAGGAAGGGAACCTCCCCCATCCAGGGAACACCAGAGCCACCACCACTACCTCAGAGGTTGCAAAGAAACAGCAGTTGGACCACAGTGGGCTCAGGGAGGGTAAGGATGTGGAACAGAGGCACACCCAGTCAGTTGTTCCACTCCACAATCCATACACCATTCTGGGAGCACAGCCCCTCATGGATGCACCCACAGAGGAGATTAAGGAGGCTGAGGACACCTGTCACAAGGGAGGCCCACAGGAAGGAGGCAGAGGACACCACAAGGAAAGGAAGCAGCTCCTGGTGGGGACTCAATTATTAGGGGATAGAACTGGGGAGCAGGAAAACTGAAGTAAGGTGCCTGCCTGGTGCCATGGCTTGAGGGACAGGAAGTGCATCCTCAGGATCACGAGAACAGCTGCACGGAGTCTGAGCTGGACATCATTGTCCACCTAGGGACAAATGACTTGGCTCATCATGAGATTAGAGCAGTGCAGAAGGACTTTGTAGAACTGGGAGGGGCCTAAGACAAGTAGCACACACAGTATCCTTCTCAGAGGTGCTGCCTATCAATGGCATGAGTAGAGGCAATGGTACTTTGCACCATGCAGTTTAATGAATGGTTAGAAAATGGTTGGAGCACAGGGGTTTGGCTTCATTGGGGACTGGGGTTCCACTGGAGGACACTCAGCCTATACTGGCAGGATAGTCTACATCTGTCCAGGAAGGAACAAGTCTTTGAGCAATCGGTTTAAATGCTTCATTGGCAAGCTTTTAAACTAGTTAAAGGGGAGGCACTGATAAGCAGCAGGAAAATCCCAGCTCTCCCTACAAAACAGGGTACTAAATGAGAAAAGACCGAGGTAGAAAGGTCAGTGGGGGATGCTGCAACAGAAGGTAAAGCCATCAAGAAATGGAAAGCAATGAGTACCAATGCCCGTAGTCTGAGTAACAAGCTTCCTGAATTAGTGGCCTTGATGGAGGAGGAACATCTGGATATCATGGCAGTCACAGAAACATGGTTCACGCAAAACCATGACTGGGACTTAAACATACCAGGATACACTATCTACAGGAGGGACAGAGATGGTAAAAGAGGAGGAGGAGGAGTAGCTCTTTACATAAGGGAAGGAATCAAATCAACAGAACAAAAGGGAAAACAGGAAGGAGAAGAAGCACTGTGGGTAAATTTGGAGACCGGCAATGGCACCACAATCCGCACAGGGGTTGTATACAGACCCCCTTCTCAGGAGGAGGAAGTGGACAAGGAAATGATTGAAAGTATACTTAGTATGGCAGAAAAAGGGGGGATATTGCTGATGGGCGATCTGAATATGCCAGATGTTAACTGGAGTGCAGTTGCAGCAGCCACTTTGAAGAGTGGGGTTATTCTAGATGCCCTACAGGGGCATGCCTTAGACAACTAGTATTGGAGCCCACTCAAGAGGGAGCAATCTTAGACCTGGTTCTCTCAAATGGAGATGAAGAGAGGATCACAGATGTAGAAGTGGGTTGCCATCTGGGAACTAGCGACCATCGATCTCGATCAGTATGGTTCACAATAAACACAGCAATAGAGTCAAGCCGTACAAAGGCAAAGGTACTGGACTTTAGGAGGGCTGACTTTGCCAAAATGGGTGAGTGCCTAAGGAATGCACTAGCAAATGGGCAGGAAGGAGGGGTGGAAGAACAATGGGGAATAATAAAAACTGCCATCACAGAGGTAACAAGCCTCTGTGTGAAGCAAATAAACAAAACTAAATGATGTAAGAAATCACAATGGTTCTCAAAGGAAGTGGCAGTGAAGGTTCAAGAGAAAAAGAAAGCTTTCAGGAAGTACAAGGAATCACAGAAGGAGTAGGACAGAGAACTGTATCAGTTAAAGCAAAAGGAAGCTGGGAAGGCAGTCAGAACAGCAAAGGCCCAAACCGAGGAAAAGATAGCCAACTCAGTTAAGAAGGGGGATAAAACCTTTTATAGGTACATCAGGGAGCGAAGGATGACCAAGGGAGGGATAGTGAGGCTTAATAAAGTGGGGGAGGTGGGCAGAGGGTGACTGTGAAAAGGCAGAGATACTAAACAAATATTTTTGCTCAGTATTTACAATGGAAGAGGGGGAGGTACCTAAAACAAACAGTAGAAACACTCTGGATACGGAAGTTGATACCAGCCCATTTACAGAAGAAAGGGTTCTGAAAGAACTCTTAAAACTGAAGGTGGACAAAGCAATGGGGCCTGATGGGATTCATCCCAGAATTCTAAAAGAACTAAGGGTAGAATTAGTGACACCACTGACTACCCTGTTTAACAAATCATGGGAGGACGGGGTGGTACCCAAAGACTGGAGGAGGGCAGATGTGATTCCCCTTCACAAAAGTGGGAGCAAGGCAGAAGCAGGAAACTACTGACCTGTTAGTTTAACCTCAGTGGTAGGGAAAATGATGGAATCACTTCTGAAGGAAAGAATTGTCAAGTATCTAGAGGCCAGGGGGCACAGGACCCAATGCAGCATGGATTCACAGCAGGAAGGTCATGCCAGACAAATCTGATAGATTTCTTTGACTGAGTGACCAAAGTAGTAGATCAGGAAGGGCTGTGGACATGGCCTACCTAGACTTTAGCAAGGCATTTGACACAGTCCCACACAAAAGATTAATATACAAGTTACTAACCTGGGAGTGGGTCCCAAGATGACAGCCTGGTAAAACATTGGCTGGAGAATAGGACACAGAGAGTAATAGTAAATGGAGTCTACTCTGAAGAAAGGGGTTACTAGTGGTACCGCTGAGTTCAGTATTAGAACCGTCCTCTTCAATGTCTTTATAAGTGACATTGCAGAGGGACTGGAAGGAAAAGTATGTCTCTTTTCAGATGACACAAAGATCTGCAACAGAGTTGATGCACAAAGTGGGGTGGAAAGGATGAAAAGGACTTGGCAAGGTTAGAGGAATGGTCAAATGTATGGCAGCTTAGATTCAATGCTAAGAAGTGCAAGGTAATGCACCTGGGAAACAAAAACCCAGGGGAAGAGTACACAATGGGGGGGGTGAGATACTAACAAGAACAAAAATAGAAAGGGACCTGGGGGTAGTCATATCAGATGACCTAAAGGTGGGCAAGCAATGTGAAAGGGCAGCAAGGAGGGTTGGGGGATACTGGGATGCATAGGAGAGGCATCACCAGTAGAAAACAGGAAGTTATTATCCCTCTGTACAGACAGCTGGTCAGACCCCATCTGAGTACTGCATGCAGTTCTGGAGACCCAGTCCAAGAAAGACATAGACAGGATGGAAGCTGTCCAGAGAAGGGCACTAAATGGTGCAGGGTCTGCACTCGAAGACATATGAAGAGAGACTTAAGGAGCTTAATATGTATAGCCTCGAGGAAAGGAGGGAGAGGGGGGACATGACAGAAACTTTCAAGTACCTCAAGGGAATCAACAAAGTCCAAGAGGGTAGCATCTTTCAAGAAAAGAGGTGTGCAAGAACAAGGGAGCACAATTTGAAGATAGAGGGGCAGCTCAGAGGTAATTTAAGGAAGTATTTTTTCACAGAGAGGGTTGTGGATGCATGGAACGGCCTTCCGGAGGAGGTTGTGGAGTCAAAAACAGTGGTGGAATTCAAGCATGCATGGGACAGTCATACGGCAATTCTAGGGGGTGGGGGTAGGAAGAAGTAGGCTGCTGGATAACTAGGATCTGCAGCTTATCCAGTAGGCAGGGAAATGGGCAGACTGGGTGGGCCAAGCGGTCCTTATCTGCCATCAAATTCTATTTTTCTATGTTTCTATGTCCATTCCTGTAGACCCCCACTGATTAGATGCATTTCAAGCCATACACAAACCTAAGCACTTTACTTGGCTGTCCTCTCCTGACCCACAGTAGCAGATACTTAACACAACAGTCTCAGTGATAACATAGGATCTCTGGCACAGCAAACTCACCCTGGTTCACAGGTCTCCACAGGCTTCTCTCAGGAAAAAACAAAATGTACTTCTCGGTGCATCAGCACAAATCTTCTTCACAGGCAGCTTCTCTTCTTCCAGCAGGGTCAGGGGAATTGCCCCTGAAGAGCTGGTCTGGTTCCCCCCCATCCCTCTCAGTGATGGGGCACTGGAACAACTAGGGGATGGTCTCAACCAGTTCAAAAAGTACTCTTCTGTGTCCTTCTCTAGGGCAAGAACACACACCCTCCACGGAGGTAGCTCTGAACAGAGCTGAGGGCTCTGAGGGACTGCCAACTGCAGTGCACCTCCTCCCTCCACTGAGTCTCCCACTAGACTGACTTTGAAAACCCCAACATTCTAACTTAACTCCCAGCTGCAACATTCCACTGTGGCTTATGCCGCTGCGAGAATTCTATATGATGTCATCCCTCCAGCTCAGCTGAGACTGAGGACAGAGTGAGACAGTTTGAAACCCATTTAACTGGTGTTTCACAAGCTGCCTTCCCTGCCTGCCGCTAGATCTAAGTGGGATTCTAGTAACCCCGGGTGATGGGGGTTTACATTAAGAAACAAACTTAAACAACTAGAATTGCAATTTATCTCCATTAATAAAAAATATGACAGAAAAGGTAAGTTACCAGCTTGGCTGACTACCAAGGTAAAGAGACAAATAAGGAAGAAGAAAAATCAATATAGAAAAGCAATAAACATAAACAGCAAGGAGGTAAGGGAGGTGTTCAAAAAGGGACAAAGAGATTGTAAAATCACAATTAGAGCAGCTAAAAGGAATCAAGAAAACATCATATTTTTTTTTGCTCTATATATAACCAAAGCAAAGTAATAATAGATCAGATTGAGCGTAATGGAAAGCAGGCCTTTACTTTAAGTAGGGAGAAAATGTTTAAATACCTAAAGGAACTGAACCCTAATAAATCCCCAGGACCAGACGATATACACCCTAGAGTGCTAAAAGAACTAGCTCAACCTCTGTCAGGACCTCTTACCCATATCTATAGCAATAGATTGAGCTGAGGGAGTTCTACAAGGTGACTGGAAAGATGCTCTAGTTACCCCTATATACAAAGGAAAAGGAAATAAGAGAGATAAAAATAACTATAGGCCAGTCAGTCTTACATCAGTGGCTATAAATATACAGGAGAAAATTCTAAGAGAACAAATAGAAACATATTTGATACAGAATAACAGAATGGATAGAACTCAAACTCAACACGGTTTTAGGAAAGGATGAGCATGCCTTACAAGCCAGATAATTTTTTTAACCTATTAGTAAGGCACTAGATAGGTGTATTCCTGTGAATGCGGTGTTTACGGATTTCAATAAGGAATCTGACATGCGCCACACATGGAGCTAATCAGTAAACTAAAGGAAATAGGAGTGGATAACAGTATAGTGAGAAGGATAGCCAGTTGGCTACATGGCAGGAGACAGAGGGTCAGGGTAAATGGATATGTTTTCGACTGGGGGGAGGTGATCAATGGGGTGCCGCAGGGGTCAGTGTTAGGGCCAACAGTGTTTAGTGTTTATGTAGGGGATATACAGTGTATTGAGGGTGGATGGATGGCCAAATTCGCTGATGATACCAAAATAGTCTGTGAGGAGGACACTTAGGAAAGAATAGAAAAACTACAAAGGGAATTAGAGTCCTTAAGTAAATGGGCATATAAGGGAAAGATACAATTTAACTCTAACAAATGCATAGTAATGCATTTTGGTAAAAGAAACAAACTGACTAAATATGAATTAAATGGAAAAATTGTGAAGGAAAGTGAGCATGAAAGGGATCTGGGCGTACTTTTTTCTAATAACTTAAAGAGTGATGCTCAGTGTGGTAGTGTTATTAAAAAGGAAAATAGGGTGACATGGCTTGACCCCAACTAAGATGGCAGCATAACTCCATTCCTCCGTGTACCTGGGGCTCTAAATCCTATGAAACCTTACAAATAATATTCAGTTTACTGGCAAAGATAGAAGCACAGTGTTGTGTGGAATATTCTAGTCCTGGACATACCAAAATTTATGGACTTACACAGAAAGAAGGCTGAGTTTCACTGTCTGCAATGATAACCTCATCCTGTAACCACATGGTGACCAGCAGGAGCCTAAACATGGACTCATCCTCTATTAGTGAAATGTTCACAGCCCTCATGAAACAAATGACAGAGATAACCTTGACATCCAACAATACAATACTGGCTCTCCACCAGCTCGACATCCGCATTTTTCAAATGGAGCAGAAAACAGCATTGCAGGATGTAGCCCTCAAGGAAATATCAGCCATGGTCTGGGAACAGGCTTCAGTTATTAGACCACTGCAAGAAAAATGTGATGACCTGGAAAACTGAAGCTGACGTAATAACTTAACAATTTTAGGATTCCCGGAGGGCGCCGAGCAAGGTAATGCCATTGAATTTTTACAACAGGAGATCCCACGGATTACCAACATGCAAGAGGGTGGACTGCTCATTTTTGAGAGAGCCCACAGCATGCTCAAGCCTCCACCAAAGCCCTGGGACAAACCTCGGCCTATCCTGGCCTGGATTCTCAACTTTGCTGACAAGAAGAGCATTTTGTGAAGGGCAAGGGAGCTGGATACACTTACATGGAAAGGCCACTGCATATGCACATATCAAGACTACTCCAAGGACCTCTACAATCGGTGCAAGGAGTATGCTCAAGCCCATCAGGTGCTACATGCACTGGGATCCCCTTTTCACTGCACTACCCAGACACCATGAGGATTGTAGTCATCAGAGCTCTGCTGCCTTTTACCACTCTGGAGGCCCTCTTCAACTACATCAACAGGACCTGGCCAAAAGAACTCCAGTCGCTGAGGTCCAGTGATTATTGGAATCACCAACACCAAAGAATGGATACCACCTGCCCTGCTAAGGACTTTTCAGAACAGAATTATGACCCGGTTGCCGAATCCCCACCTGGAGACCATTAGGAAACATGGGCCCTCCCTGCCAGATCAAGACAAAGGCAACAGAACTCATGGCATGCCAAAAGAGATTACCCAATTTCCAGGAACAGGTCCTGAAGTCACAGTGGTGGCCACAGCAACAGGGTGGAAGGAAATAAAATCTGAAGCCCCTACTTCACAAAAAATAAATATGCACCGCTCGCTTCCCCTTACACCTCAGCAATGAATGGAGCAGACTCAGGGAAAGTTGACATGGTAGGATTGAACTTGGTTCCACAGGCCTGACTCCAAAATCCTGGGCAACAATAGTGATTCAAGGGTCCTCTCAGCAGCTGAATGAGGAATGTAGTGATATTGTGGATTTTAGCCTGCTGAAGCAGGCCACCTCGAGATTGGCTGCAGGGTCCAGCTGAACATTCTATCACAAGTGGGTATACGTACCTTTGTTTGGAGTTTGAGGGTATGGGGGGGGCTATGGGGAGCGAGGTTGGGGCTATGACTGACTTTGTTTGATGACCCTCCATGGAGTCCCAAAAGAGGGGTCTCGGTTTAGGTGCATGGCTCCCCACCTACCTCCTATTAACCACAGATGGGCAATTTAAACACATTAACCTCCCCTGTCCCTGGCACTCAAAACTAAAAGTGGGCAAAGATCCCTTATTGCAGATTGTTAGCCCTCCATTAAAGTAGTCTTAAGTCTACTTAAATCATTATGTATTCAAATTTGGGGGAGTCTGGCATCACATTAGCTGAGCTGTGATTTTCTGATGTATTACTGGTGTCCTATATTAGTGTAGCTGCATCTGCATAAAAGTAATTTTGCTAGCATTTAATTGCTTACATGTGGCTAACTACTGTGAAGTGGTTTTCAGCAGGATACCCGCTATAACAGGCTACCGGGTTCACGTCCCCTTGCCAATCTCATTAATAGGTTTGATAGGTTTTAACAATGTGTTAGACTAATAGGGCAAATATCCAGCGTTAGTGCTCTGGGAGTTGGCATTCACTGTGTATGGGGGAGGGTGATTACCTTAAAGTCTCTGCACGTGCTATAACTCTCAGCATACTAAGAGTACTAAGGGAGTCTACACACTGCTGGTCGACTGTCATTTACTGTTTATTTTTACTTACAGGATGGGTTAACCTTGAAAACTACACCCTGCTTGATTTATGTACCATGGGGCCAACAGAGAGGGTACTTTACACATCCCATCCTCCCATTACATGAGCATGTAATATGCCCCAGAGGCAAGGGGTACAAAGCCACCCAAAAATATAAACTGGAGGCTGTTCGCTCTTTTACCCTTACTGATGTTGCCCATGGTTCACATGGAGGCCTCAGCAACCCTGCATTCCTCGGGGACCCATGGCTGGCCATGTAAGTATTTTACCTCTGGCGCTTTGCCTTGGGCATTCTCCAATGTGTTACAAATGTTATTATGTAAATACTGTTAGTTTTTGGTTTTTGTTTTGGATCCAGCCTTGTTATTAGCTGCAAAGTTACATTTTCTCTGCACTTTTAAAAGTTAATAGAGATAGCATGAGGAAGTTATTGACTTGTGTGTGCATTATGCAACTCTACCTTCCTGTTCTGTTAAGTACCCATACAACAGTAGTCATAGTAATCTGGGTGATTCTCCATTACACCTGCCTTGAGATCTCAGCCAGGAGAGATCTGTGCATTACAAATCAAGCCATCAGATTTCACCTTCTTGACCATGGCTGAAGTTAACTTTCATACTTGGAATGTGAGGAGTCTCAATACCCCGGTAACGAGTAAGAAAGTTATTACACATCTCAAACGGTTGAATTCCCAAGTGGCTCATTGCAAGAGACAAAGCTCACTATAGGAGATCACTCTTTTCTTGTTAAGGATTGGGTGGGACAAAAGGTTCATGAGTGCACTCCAACCAGGAAGAGGGGAGCTGTGATACCTTTACATAAGGCCCTTGTCATCCAGGCACAGGTCAGGAAATCCAGGAGCAGTTTCAAAATTCACAAATAGCGTTTTATTTTTCTCAATAACAGCAAAATAAAAAAATTAAAATTGTTCACTGTAACTATTTACAAAGGCAGTACAAACTAAGAAAACAAAGTCCTTCATCTGAGACTATCTCTAATTCCAAGTTTCAGTCTCTCAGTCTTTCACTCTCTCTCTGGCTCTCTAGCAAAAGCATTGCTGCTCTTTTTATAAGTCTTTGTTTGGGAACTCATAAAGACAGCCTGCTTCTCACAGAATGTTCTTGCAAGTTTACAGGATGTTCTTATCAGTTTTGTTCCTTCCAGGTGCGGCAACAGTACATAGTGACCCAGAACTGACCTTTTGTTTACAGCTCTACAAAAGGCTTAAAAACTGCATCTCAGGTTAACCCCCTCTAGTTCCAAACAGCTTTGCAATCATTTCAACAGTATAACTATATACAGTTTTAAATAAAGGAATCCCATTATCCATGACATTTCCACATAAAGATTCACATATATTTTTATACCCGCAGATATGCAAGGGGGGAAGAAAAAACAGAAATAGCAGGGGAAGGCAGAGAGATAGTGAGAGGCAGAGTATTGCGAAACTGCTGTAGTGATCACTTCCTAGGTCTCACAAGAAAATTTGGTTGTGCAATCAGACAGTCAAGAGACACAAAAGATGAGGATAGAACAGACCCTTGTGTTTAAACTCTTTCTGCATAACAAATGGGGCAGGGCCTTATCTAACCCTGTCACATACCTGCCTCTTTAAGAGGGAACCTGTTTTACAAAAACAGGTTTCCAAAACTTTGTTTTAACTATCTTCTAGCATTAGCTTATAACTTTTACAGTTCAGTGCATATGCAGCATAGAAAACAGAAAAGTTTCAACTCATATTTTTTCACCCTTTGGAATTCTCAATTCCTGATCCAAATCATGACAGAAAATCAGCATTGACATTCTCTTTCACAGATTTGTGCATCACTTTCAGTTTAAATGGCTGTAGTGTCAGGTGCCACTGTGTGATACTAGAATTTTTATCCTTCATTTGGTTAAGCCAACAGAGAGGATTTTGATCTGTTGCAAGTGCAAGTCAGCTCCTAGTAAGTTAAAATTTAAGGGACTCCATGGAACAATTTGCCGCAAGGCATTCCTTTTCAATGGTGGAGTACCTTTTCTCTCTGTCGTGCAATTTCCTACTTATGTATAGAATAGTATGTTCTTTCTCATCTATATTTTGACTCAGGCCTCATCAAGGCCTACCTCTGATGCATCAGTCTGTAGCAGAAATTGTTTCTCAAAGTCTGGGCTTCTTAAAACAGGGGCTGAACATAATGCAGCCTTAATGGCCTGAAAAGCCTTGTCACACTCTGGGTTCATTTCACATTATTTGTGAACCATTTCTTTGTGAGTTCAGAGAGGGGAGTAGCTAACTCTGCAAAGCTGGGAACCAATCTCTGATAATAACCAGCCAGCCCTAAAAATGACTTGACGTGCTTCTTTGTTTTAGGGATGGGGCTGTTAGCTACAGCTTCTGGCTTGGAAACCTCTGGCTTGACTTCTCCATTTCCCAAAACATAGCCCAGATATCTGGTGTCCTGCATGCCCAGTGCACACTTGGTAGGATTAATTGTCAGACCTGCCTTTTTGATCGATTGGAAAACTGCTTGTAGGTGTTCCAGGTGACTTTTCCAGTCTGGACTGTACACCATGACATCATCCAGGTATGCAGCACAATAACCAGTGTGAGGGGATAAAACTACATCCATGTACTGCTGGAATGTAGCGGGTGTGCCATGTAAACTAAATGGCATGGTGGTGAACTGCTAGAATCCTATAGGAGTGACAAATGCAGTTTTGTCTCTGGATTCTTTAGCTGGGGAGATTTGCCAGTAACCGTTGGTGAGATTGAGGGTACAGATATACTTGACACTTCCCAGTCTGCCCACCAAATCATCTGTTCTGGCATTAGGAAAACTGTCAAATTCTGACACTTGATTAAGTTTCCAAAAATCAAGGCAGATTCTTACACCCCCTTCTTTTTTGTTTACAATCACCATTGGTAATGAACAAGCACTTCTCGACTCTTCCATGATACCCAGTTCTTTCATTTTTTGTATTTCTTTAACCACATCAGCTCTTAACTGCTCTGGTAATCTATATGTCTTTTGTCTAATAGGGCAAGCATTCCTTGTCACTATTACGTGCTCGACCCCTTTTGCTCGGCCTAGTACTGTGGAAAAAGTACTGTTAAATGTCTTCAGCAAGTTACAAATTTCTGTGGTTTGTTCAGAGGTTAAGGAAACATTCATCTTTACAGCATCAGCAGTTAAAGTTTGTTTCAGTCTATCATAAGCTACAGTATATCAATATCTTCTTTATCAGTTTCTGGTAAAATCAGCAAAACAGCTTTTGGTGTTTTTTCAACCCATTTCTTGAGGAGGTTAGCATGGTATATTTTAGTAGGAGTTTTCCTATCAGGGGTCTCAATCTCATAGTTAACTGTGCCAGTATGTCTAAGCACTTTATAAGGCCCTTGCCACTTCATTAACAGTTTATTTTCTGTAGTGGGTAACAGTAGCAAGACCTTTTCACCTGACTCAAAAACATTTTCTTTTACCCCATGGTCATAATACACCTTCTTCTGGTATTGGGCCTCTTCCTGATTACTATGGATGATTTTAACATATTTTGCCAGCTTCTTTCTCGGGAGACACATATAAGATGTAATAGATTGCTTCTGATCTAGTAGCCCTCTAGGTTGTCTACCATACAACATTTCAAATGGTGAAAAACATGTTGAGGCTTGTGGCACTTCTCTGTAAGCAAAAAGCAGGTAAGGTATGTATTGGTTCCAGTCTTTCCTTTCCCCTTTTACAAACCTTTTTAACATGCATTTTAGGGTTTGAATAAAATGCTCAAGACCATCTGTCTGAGGATGATAAGGGGAGGTTCTTATGGCAGTGATACCTTGTAGTCGGTACAGCTCCTTCAGTAATGCAGTACCAAAATTACTACCCTGTACAGTAATAATCTCTTTAGGTATGCCCACCCTGCTGAACATTTTGGCAAGTTCTGCTGCCACTTTTGGGGCTGTGACAGTACGCATTGGAACTGCCTCTAGGTATTGAGTAGCATAGTCACATACTACCAAAATGAATTGATTACCCTTTTTACTTTTGTTTAAAGGGCCAACCACATTCATTGCAATTCTCTCAAAAGGCACATCTATCAAGGGTAGGAGCACCAGGGACACCTTGTCTATTTCAGGCACTGGGGCTACTTTCTGACACTCAGCACAAAAACTGCAATAGGTAGCAACATCTTCATGAATTCCAGGCCAGTAAAATCTGTGCAGCAATCTGGCAAGGGTGTGATCCCTCCTTGAGTGACCAGCCATAGGACTATCATGTGCTATCTGTAACAACTCAGATCTATACTTTTGTGGTATAATCAATTGTTCTATCTGTTCCTGCTCCCGTGTCTGAAGTTTAACCCAAACTCTGTATAGTAGCCCATTACATTTTTTAAACATATGTTCACCCTGTTTTCATTTCACCCCCAGCTTCTTAAAATGACCCTGGAGAGAAACATTGTTAGCTTGTTCTGAAAGAAAATAACAATCAGTGACCAGTTTAGTTTCAGCATTTTCATGTTAACCCCTTATGTCCATCAGTCTTTTGATGCCACTGTTTCTTCAGGCATCATTATTCTTTTCTGGACTTCTGGATCTCAGAGCTGTGCTCTAACAAGTCCAAACCTAAATCAGTGAAAGGAAAAGAGTCCCCGCCATCTGAGATTTTCTTTGCCTGACCTCTTGTCATCGCAGCTGCTGAAACATCAGGATTAACTCCCTCTTTGATTAACTCAGTAAATCCTGGGAAGTAATTTCCAGTAATCACAAGTACGGGTAAGTTAGGTACTACCCCCACTTTCATTTGGTGTGACACCCCATTAATAGTCATAGTCACTTGGCCGGTGAGATAGTATCGAGTGTCCCCATGGATGCAGATGATACCAGTACCTGGTCCTTTTGGACATTATTTTCACAGCAATTCAGTACACAATGATCTGTGGGAATGTTTTGCCTTCTGGTTGGAGCCATTTCATAAGGAGTTCTCTGAGTCGGGTGAAGGCTTCTCGAGGAATGTCTTCTAAGTTGTACTTCAGAGACCAAAATCTCTGCCTGTAGGTTTCTCCTGAGATGTCATATCTTTTAAGAACCTCTCTTTTCACCAGCTCATAGTTTTCTGACTGTGCAGTGTCCATATTACTGTAGGCAAGTTGGGTTTTCCCTGTCAGGTAAGGTACCAGTCAGATTGCCCATTGCTGCTTTGACCACTGGCAAGCTGTAGCAACCCTTTCAAAAGTTATCAAGTATGCTTCGCTATCATCTGAGGGACACATCTTTATAAGTTTAATGTTTTTAAGCTGCTTGTGTTTTGTTGCTCTGCTGGAGCAGTGCCAGATCCTCCAGCTCTGATAACTTGCAAGGCATCCAGCCATCACTGCTCCAGTCGCTGCATCTCTTCTTTTCTCTGCTGCTCCTGTCGCTGCATCTCTTCTTTTCTCCACTGCTCCTCTACTTTTCTCTGCTGCTCTTGTCACTACATCTCTTCTTTTCACTGTTTCTCCATCTCTTGTTGTTGTGTAGCCCACCATTTGGAAAAGGCAGTCAGGCTTTCGGATTCTGTCACTGCCTGCTCTTTTTTCCTCATCTCTGGTTCTGGCTGAACAGTCTCAGTTTGGACTTTTGTTTCTGCTTCTAGTTTGGCTGCCATTACTCTGGTAATCACTCCTGGACTTGCTGCTGCAGAATCCATACCTTTCTTCTATACTTCCCTGGTGCCAGGTCTAATACCCTCACACAAAACTCCTGGCTTAGAGTATGCACAGCATAAATCCCACTTAGGCTGACCCCATCTGTCATCGAGGCACAGGTCAGGAAGCATAGGAAAACTAGGAGCACTTTCAAAATTCACAAATGGCATTTTGTTTTTCTCAATAACACAAAATAAAAAATAAAAATTGTTCAATATAACTATTTACAAAGGCAGTACAAACTGAGAAAACAAAGTCCTTCATCTGAGGCTATCTCTATTTCCAAGTTTCAGTCTCTCAGTCTCTCACTCTCCTTGTCTTTCTACCAAAAGCATTGCTGCTCTTTTTATATGTCTTTGTTTGTGAACTCGTTAAGAAAGTTTGCTTCTCACAGAATGTTCTTGTAAGTTTACAGAAAGTTCTTGTCAGTTTTGTTCCTTGCAGATGCAGCAAAACAGTACACAGTGATCCAGAACTGGCCTCTTGTTTATAGCTCTGCAAAAGGCTTAAAAACTGCATCTCAGGTTTACCCCTTTAGTTCCAAATAACTTTGCAATCATTTCAACAGTATAACTATATACAGTTTTAAACAAAGGGATCCCATTATCATGACATTTACACATACAAATTCACATACATTTTTATACCTGCAAATATGCAAGGAGAAAGAAAAGACAGAAATAGCAAGGGAAGGCAGATAGATAGCGAGAAGTGGAGAATTGTGAAACTGTAGAAATGATCAGTTCCTAGGTCTCACAAGAAAATTTGGTTGCGAAACCAGACAGACTACTAACACTAACAACAACCAACAACTAACACACTAAATCTGGCCAATGGAAAATCATGTACACAAATGCTCACAGCCTGGGAAATAAGATCCCAGACCTGCAGGCAATAATGTCAGAGGCTAAACTGGACATAGTAGCAATTAGTGAGACGTGGTTTACCAGTAACCACACTTGGGAGACTTCAGTACCTGGCTATGCATTGTTCAGAAGAGATCGAGGTACAAAAAGGGGGGGAGGAGTGGCCCTGTATGTCAATGAAAATATCAAAGCTACAGAAATTCAGAATACACACAAGGAGCCAGAAGAACTGTGGGTCACCCTGGAAACAGGAAATGGGACAGCCATAAGAACTGGGGTTGTCTACAGGCCCCCAGACCAAGGGGAGGATGTAGACACATTACTGTTAGAAGATATACAAAACATGACAGCTAAAGGGGAGGTTCTGATAATGGGAGACTTCAACATGCCGGATACAGATTGGTCAATACCAGCAGGAACATCTTCCAGAACTAGACACATAGTGGATTCCCTGCAGGGGAAGGGCCTCAAACAACTGGTACAACAACCCACAAGAGACAGGGCTATCCTAGATCTAGTACTGACTAACAGGGAAGGGATCACAGATCTTTAGGTAGAAGGTCACCTGGGGGCCAGTGACCATCACATGGTATGGTTCAATTTGGCTACTACATCTAAATCATCCCATTCCAAGGCAAACATATGGGACTTCAGAGGAGCTGACTTTGATAAGATGGCCAACAGAGTTAAGCTAGCCCTGGCAAAAAGAAACACAGGTGAGGGGGTACAGGCAAAGTGGCAAGCATTAGGATGCAATACTTGAAGCAACATCCCATTGTGTTAGACAGAAAAGGAAGTGCAAAGAAGAAGGAAACCATTTTGGTTCTCAAATACAGTAGCAGAAAAGGTCAGAGCCAAAAGGCTGGCTTTCAGAAATATAAGGGAACACAGCGAGATGAAGATAGGAGGCATACCAAACTGCCCTAAGGGAAGCAGGGAAGGCAGTAAGGCAGGCAAGTCCCAAATTGAGGAAACACTAGCACGACAGCAAAAGAAGGTGACAAGACTTCTATAGATACATTAGTGAAAGGAGAAAGTCCAGAGAGGGTATTGCTGGTAATGGAGAAAAGGGAGCATGTGAGGAGGAGGACATGTAAAAGCATCTATCCTAAATAGATACTTTTGCTCAGTATTTACTGAAGAGAAGGTTGGCAGGCCCACAGCTAAGCACCATGGACACAGGGGAGGGAGGTGAGCACTTCTCCTTCAAAAAGAAAGGGTCCTACAAGAGCTTGCTAAGCTCAGGGTGGACAAGGAAATGGGACCTGATGGCATACATCCCAGGGTACTTAAGGAGCTAAAGGTGGAACTAGCAGAGCCATTAGCAGAACTGTTTAGTGAGTCTCTGAGCACAGGAGAGGTCCCAGAAGACTGGAGAAGGGCTCATGTGATCCCCGCCCACAAGAGAGGTAGCAGGAGGAGGCAGGGAACTACAGACCAGTTAGTCTTACTCAGTAGTGGGCAAGATTATGGAGGCACTCTTAAGGAAAGAATGGTGAAACACCTGGAATCCATAGGGGCACAGGATCCAAGACAGCATGGGTTTACAAAGGAAGGTCCTGTCAAACTAATCTCAGATTTCTTTGACTGGGTAACCAGAGTGGTGGACCAAGGGGAGAGCAGTTGATGTCACACCTTGACTTCAGCAAAGCTTTGACACTGTTCCACATAGAAGATTGATAAATAAGCTGGGTAGGCTTGGGGTGGGTCAGAAGTTGGTCAACTGGGTGGCAAACTGGTTGGCGGGCAGAAAAACAGAGTGGTGGTAAATGGTATACAGTCAGAAGAGATGCAAGTCACAAGTGGGGTACCTCAGGGATCAGTCCTGGGGCCAGTCCTCTTCAATATCTTCATTAGTGACATTGCAGATGGACTAGAGGGTAAGGCTTGTCTGTTTGCAGATGACACCAAGATCTGCAACAGACTAGATGATCCAGATGGGGTGGGCAGAATGAGAAGAGATCTGGATAAACTAGCAAAATGGTCAGAAGAGTGGCAACTGGGATTTAATGCAAAGAAGTGCAAGATCATGCACATAGGGAAGAGAAACCCTGAAGCCACCTATAGGCTGGGAGAGTTGCTAGCAGTCACAAAGGAAGAAAGAGACTTGGCATCATGATCACTGATGACCTGAAATCATCCAAGCAGACCTCTAAAGCAGTAGGTAAGGCTAGGGGGTTAGAAGTGCATTAGTAGGGGTATCATAAGTCATGAGGGAGTGTAATCCCTCTTTACAAGACACTGGTTAGGCCCCATCTGGAGTACTGCATGCAGTATTGGAGGCCACACCTTCACAAGGACATTAACCAAATTGAGGCAGTCCAGAGAAGGGCAACCAAAATGGTGCAGGGACTGCATCAGAAGACATATGAGGACAGATTAACAGAGCTCAATATGTATACCCTTGAGCAAAGGAGGGAGAGAGGTGATATGATCGAGGCATTCAAACACCTTAATGGCATTAACAAGGTGAAAGAGTCTAACATGTTTAAATATAAGAAAAATAGCAGGACAAGAGGACACAGCATGAGAATAGAGGGGGGCCGATTAAGGGGGAATGTGAGGAAATTCTTTTTCACAGAAAGGGTGGTGGATGCATGGAATGGCCTACCTCAAGAAGTGGTGGCTATGAATACAGTGCAGGGCTTCAAACAGGCATGGGATAGGCATAAGGGAGCAATACAAATGAGTATGAATAGATAGGCTACTGACAGAGCAAAGGCCAATGGCACATTTATAAGGTAGAAAAAGAAATGGGCAGACTGGATGGGCCTTGCGGTCCTTATCTGCCATCAACTTCTATGTTTCTATGTTTCTTGTTTCTATGTTTCTACAGACAAGAGACAGAAAAGAAGAGGATAGAATAGACCCTTGCATTTAAACTCTTTCTGCATAACAAATGGGACAGGGCCTTTTTCAGTTTTATCACAGCCTTTAAGTGGACATAGAAACATAGAAACATAGAATTTGATGGCAGATAAGGACCACTTGGCCCACCTAGTCTGCCCATTATCCTACCTAACAGATAAGCTGCAGATCCTAGTTAACCAACAGCCCGCTTCCTCCTAGCCCCCACTAGGACTGCCTTAAGTCTGTCCCATGCATTCTTGAATTCCCCACTGTTCTTGACTCCATGACCTCCTCAGGAAGGCTGTTCCATGCATCCACAACCCTCTCCATGAAAAGATACTTCCTCACATTACCTTTGAGCTGTCCCCCCCTCTATCTTTAAATTGTGCCCCCTTGTTCTTGCACATCTCTTTTTCTGAAAGATACTGCCCTCTTGGACTTTGTTGATTCCCTTGAGGTACTTGAAAGTTTCTATCATGTCCCCTCTCCTTCTTTCCTCAAGGGTATACATATTAGCTCCTTTAGTCTCTTTATATGTCTTCTGGTGCAGACCCTGCACCATTTTAGTTTCCCTCCTTTGGACAGCCTCCACTCTGTGTATGTCTTTGCGGAGATGGGGTCTCTAGAACTGCACACAGTACTCCAGATGGGGTCTCACCAACTGTCTGTACAGAGGGATAACAATTTCCTGTTTTCTACTGTTGATGCCTCTCCTTATGCATCCCAGTATCCCCCAGCCTTCCTTAATGCCTTCTCACATTGCTTGTCAACCTTTAGGTCATCTGATATAATTACCCCCCGTCCCTTTCCATTTTTGGACAATCTCTAAATCTCTTTCTGATCCACAAGGGAGGTGGGTATTGGCCTTGCTCTCCACCTCTTTAGGCCCCCTTTTACTATGTAACATACTGTATGCATGCCAAATGAAGATGACCCTCACTTTTTTTCATTCTCTAGCAAGTAAGATAGAAATCCTGTCCGTCATAGACATTCCCATTCTAATTGGGTGTTATTTCAACTTAACTCTTGCCCCCATGATAGACAGGAGCACATCAGATAAAAAGACCCATATTTGAGGAGCACAATCCCTATATCAGCTGATGTAGGAGTTAGGCCTCATGGACATCTGGCACATGTTTCACCCTAGAGAATGTGATTACACATATTACTTAGAAGTGCATGGGTCCGACAGTAGATTGAACTTCTGGCTCACCTATCCCTCATTAACTCAAGCATCCTTAGACTCTGTCAGCCTTCCATTGGTGGTTTCAGACCATGCACCAGTGCAGCTACGATTAGCATGGGGTCCCCTTACCCACACTTGCCCATCTTGGAGGCTAGACCCTCTACTCCTTCACGATCCAGAATTTCTCCCATGGTCTCCCATGGGTGAGAAAAGAGATATCTCTTTTTTTCCATGAGAATCATATATCTAATACCTCAGCTGGAACAATGTGGGAGGCACTTAAAGTCACCATTGGGGCAAAATTATAGGCTATGCAGCCCACAGGCACAAGCGCAGGGGCCAGAGGCTAAAAGATCTTGAGGAAGCATTAAAATCAGCATAAAAAATATACTAGAGTGAAAAAAAAAACCTCCCCACATTTCCCCACATTCCAGCTTAGGTTGGAAAGTACTGGGACTCCAAATGGAAATTAACTCCCTGCTCTCCAGAAAAGCTGAGGATGACATCCTCTGACTAAGGCACAACTCTTTGGAAGGGAGAGAGAAGGGAAGGAATGTCCTTGCATACCATCTGCTGAAGCAACAGGTAGATAGGCACATCATAGGATTAAGGGACATCCAAGGCAGGACACAGACCAACTCCCAATCAATCAATAAATTAATGGCAACATTCTACTCTGCCTTATACACCTCTTCCTATTGTACAACCCTGGAGGGGATTCAGTCCTTCCTGGATAACCTTTATCTGTGTAAGCTGACAATACAACAAAAGCAAGTGTTGGACACCACCTTGACTGTTGCAGAAATTAGTAAAGCATTGTTCTCTCTTCAAACAGGCAAATCACCTGGACGGGATGGCTTCTCTGTGGGGTTCATGCAAGCCCTGGCCCCACAGATTGTCCCAGTCCTATATTAGGTGTACTCAGAGGCTAAGAAAACAGACACTTTCCCACCCATGCTTAGGGAAGAGGTAATCACACTCCTGCCAAAATAAGGGAAGACCCCACCACAACAGCTAGTTATAGACCAGCCTCCCTCACAAAGGTAGATAGCAAAATATATGATAAGGCACTGACACTACGGCTCAATCCCCTCCTTCTGTCCTTAATATACCCCTCTCAGGTAGGCTTCATGGAAGGCAGATTTAGTGCAGACCGCATCAGATCCTAATTAATCTTATGCATATAGCCTAAGACCTCACATCCCAAGCTGCGGCACTAGCAGTAGATTTTGAAAAGGCTTTTGATTCTATTGAATGGGACTACCTGCAACTAGTATTGCAGCACATGGGCTTTGGTAATCAATTTCAATCCTGAGTTACGGCTATTTACTTTCCCCCCATAGCACGAGTTTTAACCAACTCTATAATCTCAGCCCCCTTTCCACTAGGTAGAGGAACCAGGGAGGAGTGTCCCCTATCCCCCCTTCTTTTTGTGCTAGCAGTAGAGCCACTGGCAGCTGCAATCAGACAGCATAAAGACATTCATGGGATGGCAATTGGGGAAGAACAATTCTCCACTCTAATGAATGCAGATCATCTGCTAATCCCCCCTGTCAGATATAAATTAATCTATAGACCCTCTCTTGCAGTTGTTAAACTCCTTTTCTGAGTATTCAGTCCTATGAGTGAACCAGTCCAAAACCAAAGTACTCCCCCTCAATCAGTACAGTCAGGTCTGTATAGTCCAGTCCCATGGTCTCAAATGGGCACAGACAGATATTACATATCTTTGAATTAAAATTCTACCACAAATTGACAGGACATGGAATGTTAACCTACATCCCCTCTTAGATTCCAGCAAAACTGAACTGGACTGATGGAAAGTTGTAAGGCTGACTATGGCAGGAAAGATAGCAGCGTTGAAAATGAGCAGTGCTCCCAAAAAATTGTGTTTATTGTCCCATATCCTCCTTAACCTCTCAGCCAGCTGGTACCATAAAACTGACATCTTACTAGGATAAGGGAGGAGACCAAGATTCAGTCATAACAAGGTACGTTCTCACTGGAAACAAGGTGGCTGGGGCCTACCCTGGAGGGATACAAGATTATCTTCCAAGTAGTACAAACCATGCAATGCTTCAGACCATGTTCTGACTCTGCCTCACAATGGGTCCGTATAGAAACTCAGCAAGGTGGGGTAACCATACTGGCCTCGCTGTTAAGCTCTACTCGGTATCCTGTGAACTGGGCTTACTGCAAGTGGGCTCCTACCAAAATGGCAACCCACTTGTGGCGACTGCCCCGATGGCAAGAGTGTAGGGAGGGCAACCAGATGGGGAGGGTTCGTGAAAAGGTGATGGAATATCATGCATGTATATGCACATGGGGGGGAGTGAGCATGCCAAGTGAGGGGCGGGAGGGTTTGTGAGGGGTGGTGATGTGGGTTTCCGCCAAGCTGGCATCATGGTGTGGTGGGGTGGGTGCTGGCTGGGGGTGTCGGGGATGCAGGGTTTGGGACCGGGCACTGGTATCTTTTGTTGAGCCCGGCCTGAAACAGGGTTTTTAATTTTTTGACATGGATGCACCCCCCCGACATGCACCTCCGTGGAGTTGAGAATATAAAATTAGGGTGGTGCTGGGGGAGCTTTCACTGGCGCTGGAGATGCACATTGCTGAAATTGAATTTTGGTGATGTGCACTCGCCATAAGTATATTTGGCATTCAGGAATCACCTTTATGACATGGAACCACTCTACTCCTAGCAGATCCTCAAAATCCCATCGTATTATAGTACCATCCATAAGATACTGGCACAAGTTTCACCAGAGATTGGGGTGTGTCCCAATTCCTCCCCAGCATACCCCATTATGGATTAAAGATCCATGGTAACCATTTTTGCACATTGTTAATAAAAGCCTGAATTCAAGTCCCTATGTCATAAGTAGTGTTTCCTGAAAATCCCATGCTATTCGGTTTTGTGCTTTTCTTTAAATCAGCATTTGTTAACTTGTTCTGCACTGACTGAAAACAGGCTGTTTCTGGCCCTCTGACTGAGCCTTGGAGAGTGATGACATCATATTGGAGTAAACTGCTGCTTCAGCAGTATAGGTCCCTACTTGACTAAACAGCTGTTAACTTCCCAATTAGAGCAGCCTGTAGAGTTAATTGTTTGCTGTCCAGGGTTTTTACTAACTCAGTCTCTGGTTTTTGTTAGATGAATTAGCTGAAAATCTATCATTTTGTTCTAATAAAAAGTTGATTATTTGAGTTTCAATGCTGAATTGAAGTGAATGCATATGATAAATCAGATTGCCTGTATCAGAGCTGCCAATTATTTCTCATCAACTCTATGTTTTTTTATATAGCACTGGGTCATTTAATGGATATAAAATAAATCTAAAGTTTGTTAATTCATACAAGTAGTTTGTCTTTGATGTAGCTTCCATAAATAGGTTCATGTATGAACAATTTTTCCTGTCAGATTGACAAACAGATGCCTGTCATAATCTGATGTTTCAGGCACATATACTATATGAACTCACAAATTTCAGTTCTTTGATGGTTTCTGTGTGAAAATACATAATGTAGAAGTATAACTAGAAACATTATATGGCATCCTGATGCCTTCTGTCTCCTGATCCATAGTTGAGGCAGCTGCACTCTGCTGCCCCTTGTCCCCTGCCCCACAAGCACCCTGTCTCTTGCCCCACATTCAAGGTTGCTGCACTCTGCTGCCCACTGTCTTCTGCCACACAGTTGGGGATGCTGCACCCAGTTGCCCCTATCATCTGCTTGAACAGTCAGGGCTGCTGTACCATGCTGCCCCATGCCTGAACATTTGGGGTTGCTGCATCCTGTTGTCCTCTGTTCCCCACCCCCACATTTGGGAACATTGCCCCTTGTTTCTCCCCATTCCTCTCTCCATAGTCAGGGCTGCTTTGCTCTGCTACACCCTAGTGTCCCATGTCTCCTGCCTCTTCAGTTGGGGCTGCTGCACAATGTTTCCCCATGCCACCATAGGTGAGGCTTTTGTTGCACCCTGCTATCTACATCCATTGCCCCAAATGAGCAGGGCTGCTGCACCATGTGCACCCCATCCCAGAGTCAGGGCTGCTGTATCCTGATGCCCCCCGTATCCTGTCCCATAGTCAAGGCTTCTGCACCATGCTGTCCTCTGTCCCCTGCCACCACAACCAGGGCTGCTGTACCATGACCCTGCCTACTCAGGCAGGGCTGCTGTGGACTGCTGTGCCTTAGAGCCCCTTGCTTCTACAGTTAGGGCTGCTGCACCATGCTGCCACTTGCCACAAGAGTCATGGCATTTCTGCACCCTGTCCTCTGCCCCCATAGTTGGGTCAGTTGCAAACAGGTGTGGCTGCTGTGTCCTGTCCAACAGTTTGGGCTGCTGTACCCTGATGTCTCTCTTGTCTCCTGCCATAACAGTCAAGACTTCTGCACCCTACTGCCCTCTGTGCCTCACCCCCAAAACATAAGATGAAAGTATTTATTTGTTTTTTCTTTTGGACAATTTGGGAAGTGTAGCAAAAAATCTGACTTTGGTGGCAGGGGATAGCATAGTGCAGCAACCCTAACTGTGGAAGATTGTGGCTGCAGGGTGCAGCAGGGCACAGCAGCCCTCACTGTGTAGACAGGAGCAGGGTGCATCAGCTCTGGCATGGTGGCAGGGGACAGACTACATACAGCATGATGCAGAAGCCTTGACTGTGGGGCAGGACATGGGGAGCATCAGGGTACAGCAGCTCTGACTGTGGGATGAGATGCACATGGTGCAGCAGCCCTGCCCATTTGGGAAAATGGAAGTAGGTAGCAGGGTGCAATAAAAGCCCCACCACTAGTGGCACAGGCAGCATGGTGCAGCAGCCCCAAATGTTGAGGCAGGGGACATGGATCTCTAAGGTATAGCAGAGCACAGCAGCTCAACTATGGTGACAGAAACAGGGGGCAACAGGGTGCAGTTGCCCTGATGGGAGCAGGGAACAAAGGACAGCAGGGTGCAGCAACCTCAATTGTTCAGGTGGGGGGCAACATGGTGCAGCAGCCCTGATTGTTCAGGCAGGAGATGGGGCAACAGGGTATAGTAGCCCTGGCTCTATTGGAGAAGAAAGTGGGCATAAGGGTGCAGCAGCCTTGAATGTGGGGCAGGAAACAGGAGGCTTGTGGAGCAGGGGACAGGGGCAGCAGAGTGCAGTTGCCTCAACCTTGAGCAGGGGATGGGGGCATCAGGATGCCATACAGTGTTTCTAGTTGTATACATACATGATATATTTTCACACAGAAACCATCAAAGAACTGAAATTTGTGAGTTCATATAGTACATGTGCCTGAAATAGTAGTGTGTGACAGGTACCTGTTTGTCAATCTGCCAGGAAAAAAAATATTCTTACATGAACCTATTTATGACGGCTACATCAAAGACTAACTACCTGTCTGAATTAACAAACTTTAGATTTATTTTGTATCCATTAAATAACCCAGTACTATATAGCTGGACACAAAAACACAAGAGTTTTGATGAGAAAGAACAGGCAGATCTGATACAGACTGATTTCTCTTATGCATACCACTTCAATTCAGCTCTGAAACTCAAATGATCAACTTTTTATAACAACAGAATGATACATGTTCAGCTAATTCATCTGAACACAGACTAGATATTGAGTTAGTAAACATCCTGAACAGCAAACAACTCTACAGGCAGCTCTAATTGGGAAGTGAACAGCTCTTCAGTCAAACAGGGATTTACACTGCTTAAGCAGTAGCTTACTCCACTATGATGTCTTCACTCTCAAAGGCTCAGTCAGAGGGACAGAAACAGCTTGTTTTCAGTTAGTGCAGAACAAGTTAACAAATGCTGATTTAAAGAAAACCACATAACCAAATAGCATGAAGTACATGCGTGTAAAACAAAACTGTAGTCTGGAGGAGGATTACCGGTGAGAAGGGATGAAATGTGTTCTAGGTTTTGACTGAGGGGCTATAGTCTGGGGATCCTAGACCTAGCAGAGGGGGAAGTTGAAACCATGATGAGAACCGATCTTTTAGCTCAAAAAGAAGTGAGGGAAATGCTGAACCTATTTTAAATTTTGTAATGACCTATACTGCATGATCAGCTGGTGTAAGGGAGATTGTTACAAAAAATCGGGGATCATACGATCAGACCCAGTCTTGGGAAATGTGCATTGTAATCCTCCTAGATTCATCTATAAGACAGCATGAACACTAGGGGACCATCTAACACACAGCTACCAGAAAAATGTAGACCCTAGACCACACACCTGGTTACCAGCTCTACCTCATGGTACCTTTAGATGTGGGAAGTGTAAATATTGTGAAGTGATAGAAAAAAACACTAGCTTCCACGCTAAAAACACCACCATAGATTTTTCAATTTGTCGCTCCATTAATTGTGACACAGCGAATGTAGTCTATTTAGCTAAATGTAGCTGTGCAGCCTTTTATATAGGCAAAACTACCCAGGCATTGAAAGTATGAGTTGGAGAACATATACGTGCCATTGAGGGTGGTGACTTGAGAAATGCCCTGGCAGCTCATGTTTCACGAACCACCAATAAAGAAGAACATATGTTCAGATTCTGTGGCATTGAAAAGGTTACACTGGGAAAGAGAGGTGGAGATTTGAAAACCTTTATCTTTGGAAGAGAGGCACTGTGGAACTTTCAACGAGGGGGTCATATACCCCCTGAACTTAATGGTTGACTGGAAGTAATGCCCCATTTTCATAGAAGGAGGAGAAATAAGCCAAGACCGAGTTATGAGTGACCGATATCTCTGTATTAGTGATCTGTAGTTCATTGTTAAGATGGATAGTATTGTTCGGTACTAGACCCTTAAATAATTTTCTAATAGACTTGGTCTCTGCTGAGTGTCAGGGTGTTTTACTAAACTAGCCTCTCCTTCTTTCTCTTTGTGCAACCTCCTTTTTTTTATAATATTTTGTTATAATGTTTTCTTTAGGTCTTTCAACAGAGCTACTACTGGATGTAATTGATGGCTCAGGAACAAAAACCACTCAGAATGGAAGAAAGTGGCTAGCCAGAAGGGGGCAGCAACCTCTTCATCCTTTGAAGTTCCAAGAAACAATCATTGATATGTTACAATATGTGGGCCTATATATATGTGTGTGTATATATATATATATATATATATATTTTTTTTTTTTCTATATATATTTTTTTTCTAGATTTGTTATATGTTGCAAATACTGCTACCTCTAGTTCCTTTGCTAGTAGTATTGGGAAATGATATGCCAATTTACCTTAAGGGGTGTACCTACTGTCTCATCTTGCTTGCTATGCAGACTTTCTTTGAACCACTTGGTGCTATATGTTATTAATATTAAATAGCACAGTATGTTTCTATATTGCTTTATAAATTGATGCATTTACATTGTGTTACTTATAAACCTGTTTGGCTATAAATGACATAGGAATCAGCTGGTGTAACTATATCATTAGGGAAGTTAAGGATACTAATTCACTCTAAAGTATTTATTAGGGTTTTAATTAATGGACAGTATACTTTATTTTTTAAAGTATGGTTTGTTTACACATGTAATGTTTCTTACTGTTTCACTGGTAGCACTTTAAGTGGCATTAATTAGCCTGGCACAGATTGCATTGTACCATGTGACTCATGTTGGATGACTATTTAAACAGATCAGTATGCATGACAATTTGTCCCTTGATAAAGCCCTAGAGGCGAAACCAGGTTGGGTCTGTCCTAGCCGCTATGTCGGTACTTTTTGCACTTTATTGACCGCACAGCACTAGAGGATTTCTATGTAAGCTGTTTATTCATTAAAAAGCTTTTCTATATGCTGTTTTGGTGCCATGTGTTTTTTGCTTGTTTGATGTTCTCTACACATGGCACATGGGTAGCTGAGCTGCTGTTTTGTGTTCTAGATAATGATTGGTCTCCGGCTTTAAAGAGGGAGATTAACTTTTGTGTAACCCATTGGAAGTGTTTCCAGCACATCCGTAATCTTTTGAGGGGGGCATGAAAATCCCAGGCCCTGAGGAAGGTTGTGGTGAAAGATGCAAGGGCAGAGTCCACGCCAGGAGCAGTGAAGACAACAGACCAGTCTGCTAGATATAAGTCAGACAGAAGAGCTCCAACATTTAGAGATGTTAGTTAATGGTACCACAGGTACTTAGGTGTGGAGTTTGGAATATGAGATTTCCTGTGACAGTAAGTCACGCAGCGGTCATCGAGGGCATTGGGTAAGGTGCCAATGGATGAGTATTTCAGAAGGTGGGATGCTAAGACCCAATCAATTAAGGAATGGTTAACAGAGTGAGGGTTTAATCTGGTCAGCTCTGATAGAAGTTGAGTAAGGTTTAGAGCCTTGATTTCTTGGGTAATGGATTTGGTGTGTGGGGATAGCCAGTTTACATTTATAGCCACCCATAAGTTGTAGCTCACGGTCTGGGTGAGAGAGGTGAGGAACACTATGGTGGAGACTATAAAGAAGGGCAGGACTTTGGGGGAGAAATAGAAGACCCTTAAAAAGAATGGAGAGGTGGATGGGAAAGACAACTTCTGGAGTAATGAGGAGGGTGAAGCTTGTTGGAGTACTGTGGAGCTAGGGAGAGAATCATGTATGTAGGGAGCTACACCTCAGCCCCTTTTACCTCTGTCTTGTCTGAGTAGTCAGTATCCTGGGAGATCCACAGAGGAAGTTGGAATTTTGGATAAGAGTCAGGTCTCGGATACACAAAGGATGTCAGTGGAGTTAAGTGATACCCAGGCCCTTAGATGGTCCATTTTGGGCAGTGAGCTACTAACATTTAGATGGTAGATGCCAAGGCCACCTGGCGTGGGGCTAGTAGGGGTGGTAGGAAAGGGGTTGGGTTCTATATCACCAGCCATGAGGAGGAAAAGAAAACAGGGAAATAGGAACCTGGTGTAATGCCTTTTTATTGAGTGGTAGAAAGAACATGTTTTTGGTTTAATAGTGAGAGTGCAATACCTGCCAGGGGCAGAGAGCTCAGGGGGAGGGGCAGAGGTGGGAAGAATGTGCCACGGCAGTGTGGGTAAGTAGAGGATGGAGGTGGAAGGGGGCAGACTGAGGACTGGTTAAGGTGGGGGCAGAAGTGGGCTGGGGGGAGAGAGAGGTATGAATGGTAGGTGTGTGGGAGAGAGGGGAGATAACAGGGGAGTGTGGTGGTCAGAAAGATGAGGGGTAACAGTAGCCACAGGTGGAGGGGAGCATACTTTCCAGAAAAGTAGTAGGATGAGACAGGGTGAGTGCTCTGTAATGTTCTGTGTGGCCAGGATGAGATCTGGGAGGTTATTGGCTGGGTCACTGAAGTTGTATACATGGCTAGGGGATGCACCCCCATTTGCCACCATGCATGCAGCAGTTGTTAGGTGCCTGCTGCATCCCAGAATGGACTGCACAGTACTGCACATTGACATCCTGTGTGCCTCTGGCTGTACAACGGTCCCTGGCCATGTACCAGGTGGGGGGATGAGGATTCCATTCATGTGTAGTGCCCCATGCAACCAACCAGCCAGCCCCATCCCTCAACACCAGGCCACAAGACTGTGTGGGACACGATCCCCTGTAGTGGTGCTGTACACATAGCAGGACCCATCTATCATCTGGCACCACCCATGCCCGGTGTTGGCATACACTGTTCTGCGACTAGCCTGGTGACATGGGTCCGTAGTGCCATGGCCCACTGACATGCATGTGTTACGTTCCACATGTTGTGGGCACCAGTGCACAGATGCCTGTGCAGATGCTGCTGAGTCCATGTGGACCAGGGCAATGGCCGTGCCCCACTGTGTTGCACAGCACCCAGCCCCTGCCTGGCACCCTCCATGGCCAACATACAACCTGCCGACCCAACACTACCCACCCCCACTACGCAGACACACACACCACTGTGCAGCACATCCCTGGAGGCCACCTCACATAGGTGTCCACATGCATGGTAGGCTTGCTCCCAAGGTGCCCCCCACCCATAGGCATGAACATTGTGGTTCCCCACCCCAGGCACTAGCATAAATGGCCATCCGACATATCTAACATCCCCCTTCCCCAGTACACAGGTTACATTGTTCTGACCACCCTGTGTGCCACAAGGCAGCTGGCACCTCTATGGTGACATGGGATGCTCCTCAGGCCAACACAGGGCAATGCAGCCCTACAGGGTCCCTGTGGCCAAACTTGGCACAGTGTTCTGCCATCGAGTCAGGAGGATGTGCCATATGGGGCAATCATGGTATACCACCCAAGCCAAGGGGTCAAAGCTAGCCCCACCTGTTCCACACCCCCTGTGGGCTCCCTGTCAGTTAGCTCCCTGCACTCCCCATCTAATGTCACCTACCACACTGGGGTGGACATGCAGCTGTGAACAACCTATGCCTCCTGCAAAACACCCATCCCTACCAAGGCCTCCTGTATGTGGGAGATAACCTCCACTGATATGGCCACCCTCTAGACACTGGCCAGACCCTTTGGAGTACCCCCAATGCCATGACACTGTCACTGTATGCCTGTGTCACTGTCCCATGGTGATAAGCACAGCATGCTGCAGCCCAATCCCCTGGATATTGACTCATGGGTGCACGTACTTATGGTGTGGGTCCTGTGTTCATGGTCCACCCACCCACTGTGGTGGTGCCTCATGCAAAAAAGGTGTCACTGTGATGGGTGTCAGGCCTCAGTGAGTCTCTGTGGGATATGCTGCCTGGTCCATTGTGTTAGTGTTCTTTTGCTATGTATCATTTCATGCATTACAGATCTGCTGATACAGGGCTGCCATACTGCCACCACTGATGTAGTCTAGCGTATGTCATTGTAGGCTTTGGCCAGAGTGCAGCCACCAGAATGAGAACATCGTCACAGAGACTCTAGGTGCTGTAGTGTGCCATGTGCTGTCAGAAGTGGCAGGAAGGCAAAACCAAGTGCCCTCCTGCCATGGTGGTGGCCCTCCCTGGGGCACACAGGTGGTGTTATGTACCACATGGTCTGTGTGCCATTCAGTCCCAGGATGGGCACATGTAGCCAGCTGGTACTGTGGCGTGCCCTTGCACAGATGCAGGCCTTCAGATGCAGTACCCTACTTTGGCCTGCTGCATAGATTGGTACTGTCGTATAGCACTGTTTTGGCAGAGTATGCTTCATTACAAGTACACACGTCTCTTTACAACATATGACCTGATTTATTTATTATTTAAGTGTTTTAATGGATAAGCACATTGATCCGAGGGACCATTTTTAGGCATGACCAGGGCCACAAATATGACACTACCGAGTTATATACAGATCATCAGGAATACAGCAACACAATAAATACAGTACAGTTTATAATATGTTGGAGGAAGTCAAAAAGGAAAAAAAAAAACAAATGACAGTTTACAGTTTAATTCACAGCTAAATGAGGCAAAACAAGTTATAAGAGCAGTGTTAGCAGTTAAGGTGGGCGGGAAAGGTACCATATTGTTGGAGATTACCCTGGAGAGCACAGGCACTTAGCCTCGTTCAGTAACCAGGCTTTGAGTCGATGTTTGAAAGAGCTGTGAGTATCAACGGACTGGAATGAAACAGGGAGCCTATTCCAGAGAGAGGGAGCAGCCACAGACAATGCTCTGCTACCCATTCTGGTGGAGACCTTAGGGATTTCCATCGGGGGGATCGACAACATGCATACGCATCTGGGAGGAGTTCTGGCCTTCAGAAAGGCAGCGTAAGGTGATGAATTGCTGTTTCTAAGGGTGCTGCCTAGTGCATAGTCATAACAACCAGAAAGCGGGAACCACCCTAGTGCCTGGTAGAGGTCACAGTGGTGAGTGGAGTAGGGTGCAAGGAGTGTGAAATGACATATGTTATTGTATACTGAGTTTAGATGCAAGAGCAGGGCAGATGGCACATAGGAATATATAGGGCAGCAGTAGTCAAGTGATAGGGAGCAGGTTGCCTTGGGCAATAGGCCTCACTGGTCAAGAATTTTTTGAACCTATATACAGCCCCTAGCTTTTGGGTAACCCAACGTACAATGAAGTTGATGTGCTCCATATAGGAGAGAGAGGGGGGGTTGATAGTTACGCCCAATTATTTAAAATCAAAAACTTTCTGCAGCACAGGGACGTTGGGTGAAAGTACTGAGAGGGAGGTGCTGACCTTAGTGGTGATGGCCAGGTATGGTTTGGAACCTAGAAGCATTACCTTAGCTTTTTTTTCATTGACCAGTAGCCTATATGAGCAGAACCAGTTATAGGCCAGGCCATAGTTGATAGACAGGATAGAAGATATGGTTGTCAGGGACTTATCACTGTAGAAGAGGACAAGATTGTCTGCATACAGGAGGGCATCACAGGAGAGGCAGTTACAGGGGAGGGAGTTTCTAAAGCTAGAGAACAATAGGGGACCAAGAATAGAGCCCCAAGGAACACTCATAGAGACAGGAAGGTCAGGGGAGATGGCAGTACCAATACACACTGACTGGGATCGGCCAGAAAGATAACTCTTGTACCACTGCAAGGTCTCCATGGAGCAGACAAGTTGGAGGAAAGTAGAATGTTGTAGGGGGTGGTTGACCAAGTCAAAGGCCTTGGTTAGGTCCACAAATACAGCACCCATGGCTTTCCCTGGGTCCATGTACCTGTGGAAATTATTACTAAACTGGGCCAGAGTGGATGTGGTGCAATGGAACTTGAGGAACCCATGTTGCTGGCTGCACAGTAGGTTATATTTCTCAATGTAGTCAGATAGCTGGAGGTAGACAATCTTCTCCAGAAGTTTGCTCAGGTGAGGGAGCTGAGAAATTGATTTATAATTGTCCAAGGATAGGGGGTCACTTGCTTTGAAAATATGCACCACCTTGGCATGCTTCCAGGAGTCTGGCATGGTTGAGGTGGTCAGGGCCAGATTAAAAATGAAGGTAATGGGCTTGGAGATGGCAGGGGAAATCAGTTTAAGCATAGTGGGGAAGAGATCCTCACTATCAGGGCTACCTCAGTTGGGGAGATCCATAAGAAGCTTGGTGGTATCCTTGATGGAGATTGCCCTAAAGTAGAAAGGAGAGGGGGATGCCAGTAGGAGAGGAGGAGGAGGACTAGTCACTAGGGCCAGGTACAGGACAGGTGGATAGCTGGGTAGGTAGCTTACTTAGGTGGGCAGACAGATCCGTAAACTTTTTGTTGAAAGCTTGGGTGACCTCTATAAGATCAGTCAGAGTGCCAGAGGAGGAGAAAAAGCCAGCTTAGGCTTGGCACTCATCTAGATAAGGAACAGACAGGTTTATGACCATACAAGTCATAACTCTTAGATAAAACTGGGCATTTAGTTTTCAATAACAAAAAAAGAAGTCAGGAAGATGGCCTAGGGTCAGGGGCTCAAACCAAATGCATAGACCAGATGTTACAGGGGTTTGACATGGAACCACAGTGACACCTGCAGGATAAGGGTAAACTGTTGCACCTCAATCACTGTATAGCTAGAGTATACACCCCATCACAAAAGTGATGCGTAGGGCTTGAAAATGACCAGACCTTATCTAATAGACCCATCTTAAAATCAGGGCATTCTGAAGGTTTTCAGAGGAGAATGTACATTAGCTTAAAGTTAAAACCCTGGGAAGGACTTATTCCTTAGACATCTCAAAGCTGACAGAACTTAAGCTGTTTATATACTTGGGTTGAAGTATATGATAGGTCTTGGAATACTTTTAGAACAAGACCTGTGTTTTTGTGGATAACCAATTTTTCACATGCTAAACAGAAATTATCATTTTAAGAGGAGGCAGTATGGCGCAGTGGTTTAAGGCTCTGAGCTGCAAATCTGGGAGACCTGGGTTCAAATCCCACAGCCCCACTTGCATATTGTGTGACCCTGAGCAAGTCACTTAACTTCCTTGTGCTCCCAGGTTGCACCTTCAAACAAGCTTTCAGCTTAATGTGTCTCACCTGGTAAAATAATTGGTAAAAAAAAAGTCAGAATTTGGGAACAAGGACTTCACACTTCAAGATTAACCATGAGTTTTGAAAAAGGACACTCAGAGATTGATTTTTACTTCCAACAAATCTTGTGTTTCCAAAGAACTTTTCTTTACCTACACAGAGAGAAGGTTATTCTCAAAAAGGACACTTTTCTGGACTTTGCAACCTCAGAATAAGGTATAATTTAGAATAACAGTATATAGTGTTTTCTGTAAACCATCCAGTGTTATTTTTGGTATAGTCTGCAGTTCAAAGATCTTCCAAATTGTTGAATTTACTGTGTTGTTTTTAAGTAAACTTTTTTGATTTTCTTATCAACTCTGCCTGGGGTCTGATTGTGTGATCTAACATTTTACTGGGAGGGTTTTGCAAAGACTGTACGCTTTGTTAACAAAGATAGTGACCACTCAGCTATCCTACAAAACTACTTAGGCTTGAGGCTGCCAGAGGCAGTGGTGGGATTTAAATCCAAACCTAGTACAAAGTCAAGGGGACTCGAAACTACAGTTTTCACCCTCCCACTGGGAAAAAGGAAGTTTGGTAATGCTTCCTGAACCCTAGAACTGCTCACAAGTTCCATAAAAAGGGTGCCCATCCCTGCAAAAAGGAGGTTCTGCCACACCCCTGAGGTTGGGCTTGTGACAGATTTTTTGCTGTATGAACTGTCATGACAACTGTAATGATGACCAAGGTGGATGATTTTATACCTTTTACTGGACCAGCAATGGAGTTACAGATTTTTTCAGCTTTTGAACTACAGAGCTCTCCATCAGGTAACACTAACAACTGAAGTGACCAAACCTATGAAGCCTTGTCAACACAGTATCAACATTGCATGGGATGTCTGCAATTCATCCCACCTTCCCCCATAGTTCAGTCCATGGTCTGTTCATGCACATGCTATACACCCCTGCAGTCCTAGGGTGAATAAGATCCACCCTTCCTCTTCCTGCCTCACCTTCCATTCTATGCTACTGGGGACTGTGGCATGTGTGCTCAGTGGGTGCCCACCTCTGTTCTCCATGCACCTGTGTCACCTACAGTTGTTTTTGTGGCCTGAAAAGCTGACCTGTGTGACGTGCGTGTAGTTGGCCCCCTGCTGGATGATATATCAGGTGCCCATTTGGTTGTGCCACACACCTTTGTCTTCCTTCACCATTTCCTGTGTCCTATTAGTTGAGCAGTGGCTTTCACTTACATAAAATATTGCTTTATCATATAAAAAACTGTTTCAGAAATGCCCCCCCATAGATTACAATAGAGCACGTCCCTGTGCTCTCCCTGGTTAGACAACATAAAATGTCAGCGCTGAGGCATGGCTGATGGACCGGGAAGTGGAAGGGATTGGCTGGCTCTTGGTTCAGCCTGATTTATGATTCCTTTCCTGCTGATATGGACTTTGAAATTAAATTTAATTGCTGCTGAAAATGACTAGTGCTGCACTAAGGTAACGGACTAAAGCCCACATGCTGTTATAATAAAGTTGGAAATTTACTTTAAGATAGAGCTATCATGGCTTTATGGAAATGTAAACTTTTTTGAATATAAAATATAACACTGCTTTAAAATAATATTTCAAATGATCTCTCACAGTGCATTTTGTTACATATATTGGCACTTTAGTGTTTTGTAAACATTTGTGTATGTTTTATTGTTAATGGTAATGAAAGTTATTTGTGAACAGAATTCCTATGGTGCTGACTGACTGGTTATTATAAAATGGGTAGGGAAAATCCTGTACTTTGACTGGTTGCTAGCTGTGCATTAGAAGTGTCTAATTCACAGCTAGCAACAAGTTCAGGTAACCACAGCTGCATATCAAAAAAATAGGAACAGTATTAAGAGGCAAAATGGAATGTCCATTTTTTAATCACCTCCATTTTTGTCGCCGCTATCCACGAATGTGTTTCCCCCTGTAATTCTCATAAACTTTAAAGCACTTGCTTTCATGGGCATCACAAATATTGTAGACATTTGCCTTTTTTTAATCCACATAGAGCTCACTCTGAGTTTTGTACATTCTTACACAGGCTCACATGGTATCAGTGTACCAGGAGAGCGAGTGAGGGAAGCCGAGGTGAGAGTGTGAGATGCGGTGTTTTAATTTAACTGGATACACTCACTTTTATTTTGTTGTAAATGTTAACTGTCTAACACAGTTACAAGGCACCCCTGTGTAGCTAGCAGCTGGGAGAGCAGAGCAGGAGATGTGGCACATAACGTGAAATAAACTAAACTCCATAGATATCTGTTGAAGTGAAATGGTCTAGTGGGGAAGATATTCTCTTGCAGAGGTTTCCCTGCATGTGATGACAAAATGCTGGAGAGGGGAAATTACACTGTGGGCAGAATGGAGTCAGATGTACAGCTACTCCATAAATAAAATACACATAGCCAGTCAGCACTGAGAATGAGATGCTGCAGACTAGCAGCTTGTGATAGTTTTTAATTTTACTGGCACAAAAGAACTGTCATAATGCAGCAACTGCTCATCTGTCTTACAGGCCACTCACCAGCTCTGCTTCCTGCCTACCTGCTCTCTGACTCACTCTCTGCCCCTCACTCATCAATACAATTAAAAAAAATGAAAAACAGCCTGAACAAATCTAATTTAAGCTAATTTATAATATTTCACTTGGTGGGGAGGGGGTGGGGTAGCCATGGTAACCAACATCTACAGTACCAGGACTAGTATGGTGGTCATAATAGGCCAAAACATGTAAAGAAAAAAAACACATAGCAAGCTGATGTGGGTGGAGGAACTATTTTACATTATAATACAGTAATTATTTAACTTTTTTGTTATTTTAGCCAATTCATTTACATTTTTACATGCACGTGTAGCTGATAGACCTATTTTATAAGCACAATAAGACACTCCAGGGATGTGCATTAGACACTTCTAATGCATGGCCAGTGGCTGAAGGCACTCTACCTGTGACCGCATGCCTTACTACACCCCTGTCCATGTGTTGGAAGTGTCTAATGCACACCTCGTCATGGCTTATTGCTTACTTAACTACTTTGACATAGTCAAAGAGTCACAAAAATTACACAGGGATAGGTTTAAATCCCTTGTGCTAACCAGTTTTGGTTTGGCACCACTTGCAATCTGGTCTTATTTGATTACCTTATGGGATAATTGAAAACATTATGTTTCTAATCATTCTTCTTATTCATGGATGTTAGGGGATTGACTGGCACGTTAAATGATCAGCTAGTAATTAGACCTGGGCTCTGTCTACAAAAGAGTATGTTTCCACCAGTTAGTTCTCTCTGAAGAAGACCATGCAGGTAGTCGAAGCACTGGGGTATGCTTGAAATGTTACCTTTCTGCACTGCCTATTTGCAATTTGCACATAAAATGATGAAGCACTTTAAGTAAAAAGCTTCAAAAGAGTTTTGATCTCTGAATTGTTTGTTGATGCCACCCATTGACTGAGTTCCACTTGGCCCACCCAGTCTGCCCAGACGGTCCCTTCCTAGTCTGTCTCCACAGACCCTAACTGCTCTCCAGGGGTCCTCTTTCCTCCCTACCCATTTCCTAATATTCCCCTATGTCCATCCCACACATGCTTCAAGTGCCCGACTATTTTTGCCTCCACCACTTCCATAGGCAGTCTATTTCAGGTGTCCACCACTCTGTCAGTAAATTAATACTTACAACCCTCCCCCCCCAGCTTCATCACATGGCCCCTGTTCTGGAGCTCTTCCTCATTCTAAAGATACTCCCCTCTTCACCACTGTGAGGTAATTGTAGGTCTCTATCATGTCCCCTCTTGCTCTCCTGTCTTCCAGGGTGTACACATTGAGATCTCTCAGTCGCTCCTTGTTGAGCTTTTGGTGCAACCTCTGCACCATTTTAGCTGCCCTCCTCTGGACTGCCTCCACCATGTTTGCATCCTTTCTGAGATGCTGTCTTCAGAACCGGACACAATACTCCAAATGGAATCTTACCAGTGAACAATATAGTGGCAACACAACCTCCCTCCTCCTTCTGCTGGAGATCTCTCCCTATGCATCCCAGCATCCTTCTGGCCCCATCCACTGCTTTGTCACACTGCCCAACCAGTTTGAGGTCATCAGATATGATAATCATAATCTGTATCTGTTGCACAACACAGAGATATTTGCTCAGAGGTTGCATGCTGTCTTCTAGAGTCAGCAGGTTGCAGAATCTAGGCCCCATATCAGGATGTAAAACCAATATGGCAGTGTGGTAACCCCAGACAAAATGTTGTTTGCATCTCATGATATCAGCAAGGAAGTTTCTTGCATTAAGCAAGGAATTTAACTTGCATGAATTTTTCATGCGAAGAAAATGTCATAAGCCTTACATATTCCTTGCATATTATTCTTATATGAAAATGTGCATGTAGATTACATATTTATTTATTTGAAAATTGGTGAAAGGGAAAGGCACACTGAGCCTAGGCTCATTTCCAGGTGTGACCAGCATATACCAGCCTCAGTTCTATGTCATAATAGTGATCACTGAATGGCGATTGCAATTATGGTGAGTGCATATCGCCAAAAAACAAATCAGTGATATGCACTTGTAGGCGACCTGACACCCGGCATTACAAGGAGTGTTTTTGCCCCCGCCCCCGCATCCCCCTGCTTTTAGATTCTCAACTTCGGAGGGGGTGCATTTCAAGGGGGGGCACAGTCCAGACCCACAAAAAAAAAAACAAAGTCCTGCAGTTGCAGGCACCAGCAAAACTACAACCCAGCCGGCACCAGCCCTGAACCCAGGACCTGCTACTGTGGGGCCAGCCTCCCTCACCAGCACACCACACGCCTGGCTTGGCGGCAGCCGTTCCAGTACATTCTCTTAAGCCACTTCCCTATTCCTCCTCTTCCCCTCGCTAACCTCCCTTTCTGGTAGCCCTCTCCTTCCTTCCTCATCACAGTGGGTTGTTACCATTGCATTCACCCTGTGATAAAAGTGCAGAATATGAGTTGCCATGTTTGCAGTTGCCCATATTCTGGCACTATTATCACTGGATACCACCAGCCTCTATCCTTACATGTTATACCAGGCAAAATACTTACAAGGTTTTATCCTTCTGATTTGTTAACGGTAGTGCACCAAAAAGAGACAGGTGTTTGGGAACACAGTTTGGGACTGTGTTTAGTAAAATATTTTTACATATGTATAATGTATAAATGCTTCCCTTTAATACGGAAGTTTTTAATGTAATAAGTTTCAACCATTTTTTTTTCATGGTTGCACCCAATAAAGAGATGAAATGAAATGAAAATGACTTCGGAGGGTGGTGGGATCCAAACTTAAATTTGTTTGAATATTATTTGGTTACACAAATTACCCCATTTTACCTTTGAGAACCCTGTTCTCATATTCCTGTTTTACCTCTAATAAATCTCATCCCTTTTTGCACTGTTCATTTGTGTTCCATTAAATTATTGTGCTTTGGGGTTAATGCATCCAGTTGCTATTTATCTGTCAACTGGGGGGCAATGGTGTTATAGTTATTTTCCTGGTGGACAGTACTAGCTGGCACCTTGTTATCAGAAGGATTCCATTAGGTGGAGACACCATGCTGTGTGGATACGATATCTCTAACCCCAGATACCTACAGTACCATGACCCCAGGACCATCAGCCCTAAGGCATAAAGGCATAAGACATGCCTTAACATCCATCAGTCTGCACCAGATTAAAGGGACAGGGGTCACACTACTTTTAAAATAGACATCTTATATGTGCATTTTTAATTTCTGAGGACACAATTGCCATTTTCAGTTTTGAGAATACATTATGTGTGGTGATAGCAGCCTGATGAAACAACATCCCTAACATTATGCTGATTAAAAACATGGGTTGAAATGAAAGCCAACCAATCTGATTACAGCTGCTCCTTATGCCATTTTATAATACCCTTTAAGTAATAAAATTAAATGATCTAAAACTGTTACCATGTTTATTCTATCAGTTTTTACTTTTTGTGTACTCATCAGTGTAAACGTGCCTCTTAAGTACTGGATTGAGTTTTAGGTTTTGTAATGACCTAAACAAGTCTAAACCTACAGGCACTGTGTACCAAGCATACTTAAATCAGCTAATAGCACCATCCATCACTGTGTACGTATAGGAACAATTTACAGACTGGCTTTCCTGATAATAATAATCAAGGGAGTATTGGAACGCTGTTAGTATCAATGCAGTCAAAGTTCATTTGTTGAATGAATTATTACATTATTATTTTATATCCAGGTCGCATTAGCTGTAAGACAATTTGATGAAATGGTTTAGATTCAGATGCAATGTACTGAAAGAACTTTGCATTGAGTATACCCATATACATTTAAAGGTGCAGATACACCCAATAAGTGTAACTGAGCATACAGTATATCCATTTCAAGATGTGTGGTTGTAATATATTCCCTACATTCAGACATCCAGAAATGAGTAATCTAGTTTATAATATGAGTAATAGCATATAATTAATTTTGAAGAAACACTACGTTTTACATTATTATTTGTTTCCTTAAATGGAAACGGAATGTAATATCTATCTTCCTTAAAAAGTAGATGTTGACTTTTTTTAGAAGCAAGTGTCAGTGTATGTTTTTTGTATCCAGTCACTCCCCTTCAGAAATTCTCCTTATACATAAATATACCTACCAGAGGGTAGTAACTATAGTTATTTAAGCCCTCACTTTTAACTATTTTGCAATTACAACAATCATCGCTCTTCTCCCAAGTGCAAGGCAGGTTATGAAGGAGGACTTGAAGGGTTAATCTAGTCCCTGAGAGTTATTTACTGCTGGGCTTCCACTGGAAACAATGTCTGGGTGTCTGTGCTCTGTGTTTTCTGGTTTGGCCAGTAAGGCTTGAACATTAATATTCATGGCTCTACCTTTCCCTTTTGATATAAAGAGAGGAGGCTAGCTGAGCCTGGCAGAGAGGGTGCAGGAAAATTGAGAGGGTTCCAGAGTTTGCAGCAGAAGGGTTTGTAGCACCACTAGAGAGGAAGAAGCCCTGTAATGGATCACAGGATAACATCTGCCAGGAGGGTTATCCTTGTAACCGTGCCCAGATTAAAAGCCACTGCTTAACTCTGAGAGACATTCAGAGTAGTGGATCCCCTTCCCATTATACAAGAGAAGAGAGCAATCTCCTCCATCAGAAGCTCAGGGAGTAACTGGTACCAGAGGAAATCATCATGGAATGCATCGCAGGACATAACCCTAATCTGAACCAACATATTGAAACCTTTAAACAAAGCTACCAAAAAATAATTCAGTCTAATCTGAGACCACTGGAAAGAAGGGCAATTCAAGAGATGAACAAAATGACAGTATCATCAGCAAGCCTGCTGACAGAGGAGAAGCAGATGTAATCTTGAACAATGTCCAATACACAACTGAAGCAGAACAATAACTGTCAGATACAAAATTCTGCATGCCATTACAGGAGGATCCACTAGAAAACTTTAGAAGGGAACCTTCTTTGATTGATAAATATTCACCAACCATCAAATCATAACTCAATGGGTTTATTTCCTCAAAATCCAAGAACATGAATAATTGATACACTCCCAAAGATACACATACCAGAAATTCCAGGACAGATGATTATCTAAGGTATTGAGGGACTTACTGAACAAATATCAGGCTAGGTCAAGAGCATCCTCAAACCATGGCACAGAGAACTCCAAGCTTCGACCTGGACAACACCGACTACCTAAATAGACTTCACAAATTAAATGCACTCCCTATTTCTGGTGAAAATGGATGTTGAGTCTCTCTTTACCAAACTAGCACACTTGGATTGGCTAAACAAATGCAAAACATTACTACAGACACAGATAACCAGACAATTACAGATGCAGTTTTGGAACTCACTGTCTTCATAATGAAACATAACTACTTTACATACAACAACAAACTATACCTGCAAAAAACTGGCACAGCTATGGGCACAAGATAGGCACCTCAGTATGCCATCTTTGTCATGACTGTATTGGAGGAGAGCTTCCTATTATATAGACTATTAGTTCTCAAAGATAGTCATAGCAAGCCTCCCCAAGACATGGAAAAAATCTCAGGCCTCCCCTAATTTACTGAAAAAAAAAAATAAGGACTCCCCATAGAAACAATTCCATACAATACTTTGCCCTGTAAGCCAGAAAGAATGAGTAACGACACTGAACAAGTGACCAAGTTTATTTACCTGTGAGTATTTAAATTCAGTCTTCCCAGTCTCTTCATGCCAAACATCAGCTATTATAATGTAAAGCAACAGTTCATCTTACTGTAAAAATATTGAACCTATTGCCTTTTCTCCATTTTAGATCACCATTTTCTCAGGTCTTGTAAGAGCCACTCTATATCTCTTAGCTTCAACATTTTTGAGATTAGAAATAATAAAATGAGAACTTCTTTTAAAATGGCTATCCCCAGGTTCTTAGCACTATTCTCAACTTTTTGAACATCCATCCTTTAACATCACTTTTCTTGTGACTATTGTAAACTAGCATTCAACAAGCTCTTCTCTCTCAGCTTAATGGACAATGGGTGTTCAAAGATTGTTGTGTTTTCATATAGGCAACCCTTGTTCACTACTCGCCTCCCTGCACCTGAACCCACACCTGGGGCTGGCAGGTCTCACTATGTATGCATCATTCAGATAACATGAATTCTACTATGAAGTTGGGCATCTTTTGTGCAGATCTCAAGCCCTTTGTGGATTTTGTTCAAAATACAGCAGGTAGAGATGTTTGAATTCAGCAGTCAGCAGCAGTGTGGTATGTCCCACCCTTGTCCAGGCCCCATGAACATCCACACCCCTTGGCCTAGACCTATTTACCAATACTGGATGTACCCCACCAAACATGGTGGGCCATGGTATACAGCAAAGAAAAAACAACAGTAACAATGCAAGAACAGATGTACTGTACAGTACTTGCACGCATGCATCAGCAATGCCATCACCATGGTACCTGCATGTGCTTGCACTTGGGTGTCAAACCTCAATAAGCCCCTTACACTCTCCTTGCCACCACTCTAGCCACAGACACAACATAGCATGGTGTGGCTTGTTCATTGTTACCCAGCTGTACAGTGAAACCAGTCATGATGCAATGCAATACCTTGCAGTAAATGACATCACAAACTACTGCATGAAAAAAAGGGATTAATAACCATTGAATTACACTGTTTTCTGCTGCATACTGCAGCACTCTGCAGTAATATTGCAATTTACTGAACTGCATCCTTGCTGCCTCTGCTGTAGGTGTACACTGATACAAGACCATGAGGCCATCCATTGCTACCTTTTCTGCATAGGTGCACGCATTCACAACCTGTTCCTCATATCAGGTTGTCAGGTGTTGTCATGTGGGCTTGTTTACATATTCATATAGACAGCACTTGCTCATTACTCAGCTCTCCACACTTGACTCTGTACCTATAGTTGCTTCCCCCAGTATTGTCGGTCAAACTCTGTGCATAACATTTATATGGCATAAATTCCACATCAAATGCATAACATTTATATGGCATAAATTCCACATCAAAGTTATACATCTTTTGTGCAGATCTTAAGCCCTTTTGTGGAATGGGTGTGAAGTTCATAAGGCTCACATTCTTGAATTCAGTAGTCAGCAGCCACATTGTATGTCCCACACTATATTCAGACTGCAGGAATACCAATGCCCTTTGTCCCTCCAAGCCCATTCACCCATACTGGAAGTACCCAACCCAACATGGTGGGTCATGGTATGCAACAAAGAGAAGACCATCAGTTTCAGGTGAAGTTGTGGATCTGGCAACATTAGCGAGACATGCAGCAAGTGGGGGTAGGCTCCATACATAAGAGCTGTAGGATGCCCCTTTCCTGCAAGTGAATGGAATGGGATAGATTTCTCCATGTGATGGGTGTTGGAGGGTGAGTCCTAATGTAAAAGCAAATTTTCTATGTGGCATGTTAGACTGAATGGAAATCTCTGAGACCCATGTTATCACCTCTGCCACAGCCATTGTGCCCCAGTGGCCCCCACTGTCTGGCCAATAAACCATTGACTATACCCACTGCAGCTGGTGCCACAGCTGTAGAAACCCTCCCTGATTGCCATCCCATGATGTCCAAGTGGAGGAAGAGATCATCATGGAGATCAGTGAAGAGCTGAAGAGTGGCTGGTTGTTCCTAAGCCAAGTCAGAGACTAAAATGGAGGAGTTCTGGCACTGGGACTCTGGGGGAGTAATGGTATCCCATGCTGCGATCAGCACTGGGTCTAAGCCTGAGTCCCTGGCCCCCTCCAAGGGATGTTTTGCACTGCTCTCTGTAGTTTTTACATCTGTGTATGCTCAATAAAAAGTTTTGTTACCAGCATAGGTCCTGAGTCTAGACAGTCTTCTATTGTTGTGAGAGCCCTGTTTTTCTTCATGAACCCTCTTCCAAGGGAGTTCAAGTCCATCTAACTCCCTGGGGCATTAACACCATCATCTGCTTCATTGTTGTCCAGAGTTCTGCAGATCATGGTACAGCTGATAAAGCCCACACGTGAAAGGGACATCAGCCTGCATCCAGCCTATCTGTCTTGCTTCAGTGTCAGCCCAGCAGTTTAGATGATATCACAAAACCTGAAGGGCACTAATATCCAACTGTAGCCAGCACTGGTCCAGCAAATGAGATCACACATTATTCCAGGTCAAGAGGTGAAGAGACACATACGTTGGAGTGCTGATGTACTGTACCTTGCCTGCCTTGTGAAGGACAAGTTTTGGTTTCAAAATGGCATGCATCCCTGTGGACACTGTAAAGAAACTCTTTTAAGCACGCACAGAAACATGACATCATCAATTAGTGTCCCTAAAAACAACAGGTATAAAGTGTACTAATAAGTATATAGAGTGACTGCTTCTTGTTAAAATAAATTATTTTTATACAAAAAACTTTCTAATCCTTTAAACATATAAAGACTTTGAATTGGTACATTCTATCCCTGGTGTTTTTAGGGACACTAATTGATGATGTCATGTTTCTGTGCCTATTTAAAGGCAGTGTTTTAATCATGCAGTATGTCTTTTAATAAAGAATGGTGGTTCGAAACTAATCAAGACGTGCTGTTCACTGGGACTCTAATAAAATTTGCTAGCGGCATTTTTTTGATGGTGGTGAGTGCGGGACTGTTTGAAAAGTTTGTTCTATATTTATCCGAGCACCCCAACCTAGTGCAACATTCTGTTTGGAAAGTTAGACTTTTAGGCCCAGATATTCAAAAGGGTTGTGCCATGCACAATAGAGATGCACCAGAGCAAGTGCGAAATTGCGCCATTCTGCGATATTCAGCCAGAGGCAACTGCACAGCACAAGTCACAATGCACAAGAGCGCAATGATAATGAATGCATGCACAAATGTAGGGGGAAGAATCATGAATAAATGACGCAGTGTGATAATCAACAGCATGTGCCATGCACAATAGGGGAGCAAGTGGAAGTTGCAGGACAGTGGAAATAATCCAAAATAAAAAGGAACAAGAGAGTGGTGCAAGAATGCTACAGGGAAGCCAGAGGTGGGAGCAAGGTGACAGTAACAGGAAAGAGGGTAGCAGTGAGTGGGACTGGGTAGGAGCAGAACAGGGCACACCTGGGAATGAACAGGAACAGGACAGGAGTGGGGAGCCTGTGCCACTGTGCAGGAGAGACAGGGAAGTGCCACAGAGGACTGAGGGCAGTGGCAGTAGGCAGGACAGCCAAATGATGGAGGTGTACCCGGTGCAGGGGAAGCATCACAAAGGACAGTGGGGGAATGGAATAACAGCCGCCTGGGGGGAACAACAGCCAGGGACATGGCCAGTGCCACCTTCCAGATGGAGGCAGTAATGAGGGGTGTGAGAAGGCAGGCAGCAGGGGGGCACAACCATGGAAGGGCCCATCGGTGGTATGCCCCCAACAGGTGGTAACAAGCCCGCACCTCCTTTGAGCACTACAGTGACACAGAGATCGTGGGCCAGTACCGCCTGAACTGGGCAATCTTGAGGCGACTCTGTGAGCTGTGCAGTGATGAGATGCAGGCACCCACATGACAGAGCCATGTTCTGTCAGTGGAGATAAAGGTGACAGCTGTCATGTGCCTGCTCGTCACGGGCACTTTCCAGAGACCAACAGGGGACACAACAGGCATAACACAGTCAGCCGCATCATGCCTACTCACATAGTTCCTCAGCACACTTCTGCCATATGCTGTGGAGTACATCCATTTCCCCAGCACACAGGCGGAGTGCATAGCTCACATACAAGAGTTCCACAGGGTAGCACATATGCCTGGCATGCTCGGGGACATTGACTGCACCCATGTGGCCATCCACACATCACCTGGACCAGATGGTGTAGCATACATCAACAGAAAGGGTTATGCCAGCATCAACTGTGGTGTGCGATGCCGGGGGCACATAACCAATGTCTGTGCCATGCACCCTGGGGGACTACATGATGTTTTCATTTGGCACCAGTCTGCACTGTGCCACAGGTTCGAGAGTGGGGACATCCCCACAGGCCACCTAATGGGTGAGTATGCACATCACGCAGTATGACATAGGCATCTAGGGTGGGGGGTGAATAGTTAGAGGTGCCATGGGTACCGAACTTGACGGCCCATGGCAGAGCAATGCTAACCACCATACTAATGTCCACCATCTACACACAGGTGACAGTGGCTACCCACTCAGTCCCTGGCTGCTCACACCATACCAGCACCCCGCGACCTCATCGCAGCAATGGTACAATGAGGCACATGCCACCACATGTAATGTCATAGAGTGGGTGTTTGGGATGCTGAAGGCATGCTTCCATTGCCTGGACACGTCTGGCGGTGCCCTACAGTACAGCCCCTCAAAGGCCTGTGGACTATTCCTGGCCTGTTGCATCCTGCACAACATGGCCAATGACTGTGGAATAGCAGCAGAGGCTGAAGAGGGGGACAGTGATGGGGATGATGAGGACACTGGTACAGACGGTGATGGGCAGCCACCCCTTGGGTGAAGGGACCCCCCGCCTGATCTGGATGTCGCCAGCTGCACTGGGACACCATCACAGAGGAGCACTTCAGCCAACACAGGTAGGTCATGGGGCCATGTGCAACCACCAATGGCAAGGGCACAATCCACAAACATGTATGGACGAACACCAGGGGTGCATTGTGGCAAAGGAATTGGCTGAGCGTGGAACAGCACATGCCTTCAGGAATGGGCAAGGCCTAACATGACATACAGTCACACACACACACACCCACACACCCCACAAGACATGCACAAGGGGTAGAAGGCACGCGGACCCTGACTGCTACCCCTAGCCATACACAGGTCCACAAACAACCACGCCCAGTGCCCATCATTGTGCATGTCTCAGACACTGTGCACCATTGCACACTGGCAGACAGCACAACGCAGGCATTATCATGCACATGCCACAGAGGCCAGCAGCTAGGAGGGTGTGCACATGGACCATGTGTGTGTGCAGGGTCAGGTACCCCAACCGTGCGTTGCAAGTTGCTCAACACACTGCACACAGGGCAACATCAGACAGTAGCCATGGTGGGAGACAGGTCAGTCATGTGGCACAGTGCCACGGCCACCATGGATGCGTGGATGGCCCCGCTGAGACCTGCCAGAAATGACAGGCTGACCAATGGCCTCATGGGGTGGCACCGATGGTCTTCCAGGGGTGACGCTGTGGGAACATGACCGTGTTCGAGCAGGGGTCTGCAGCCCACCGAACATGCCAGTGCCAGGTGTGATCAGGAAGTCCACAGCTGAACTCGGTGTCGACATGGAGGGTGTCGCATGACACCGGGAACGGCGGGGTGGACATCACACTGTGTGGTGTCTGTGGTGCATGTGCAACAGACTGTGTGCCCAATGTGGCCATGACAGCTGTGAATGCACTTGTCTGCCTGTCAATGGCAGCGGTCACATCCTCCCACTGCTGGGCCATCTCTGCCAGGAGCAGAGCATGGTCTCTGCTGCATCGCTCCTCTGCCTGGTGCAGAACCGCACTGAGTACATCCACTGCCCTAACAAGCCGCGACTGCTGATCCACGAAAGCCTGGAGTAGTCAGCTGTGCTCATCAAGGAGGTCATCTGCCGGATCAGCACGATGTCCCTCATGGTGTTCCCGGCCGTGCTGGGTATCACCCTTTGATGATGGGCACTGCACACCACAGCCATGCCGGGGCACGTCCACACGCGGTGCACTGACGCTGCCCCCGACACTGTCCCCCCCATTGCCATTGGCTGACTGCTGACCCTGCCCTTCTGACTGCCGCTCACCAGGACTCACCGGTGCTGCCGCAGTGGCCACAACAGCCCCTCTGGCCTGGACGCACACCAGTGCTGCCCCACTGGTGCATACAGGCACAGGCTGGGACTGTGATGTCACGCAGGCCTCCACGGCAGCACCAACCATGGCTATGCCCCTGCTGTGGGGCCATCCTGCGGCCCACACGTATCATTGTCCATGATGTGTGCTCCATCATCATCGGTGCTGGATCCAGCACCAGTCCATGTCACAGCATGCTGGCATCCATGGACGCTGTCACACAGGGACACGGGCAGGGCCTCCTCCACACCAGCACCACCAACTTCAGTATGGACAGACAGGTGGGTATACTGTTGTCCTGACCCTCAGACACCTGTGGAGTTGGATGGGTGCTCCTCTGTGTCCAGGGTATTGCCCTCAGTGAACACACCCTCCACCACTAACCCATGGAGACACTCAGGAGCTGTAAGGGAACATAGTAGCATTAATGTCTCTGCCCTACCCTGTGGCATTCCCCCACCCCCCACACAGTGACAGAACAGGACCTACCATGCAGTGACGGGCTGCCACCCATCTGGAAGCCACCACCTGGAATGCCCACTAGGGCACAACACTGCATGCTGCTAGCCACCCACTCTCCTCCTGTGGTGTCAGGCATGGCACATCCAGCTGTCCACCATCAGTTGCAGCACGTGCTGCCCTGATTGCTATCTTTTATCCTCATCTTGTCCGTACCCACCTTCTTCTTGCACTCCTGCATGGACCGCTGGTGGCTGCCATGCTGGTTGATGGCACGTGCTACCTCATCCCATGCCGCAGCATGGGCCTGTGGTGTTCCCAGCTGTCCACTCAGCAGCGGTTCCCTGTCAAGGTAGGCCTCAAACAGGGCATCTGATTCTGCCAGGGTGAAGTTGGGCCTCCTCCGTCTCCCATGTCTCTGTTCCTCCTCCTCCTCCTCACGTTCGGTCATTATTGATCTGTGGGGAATGACAGGTGTTACCTCTGAATGTGCAGTCCCATGCATCTCCCACACACCACAGTCCACACTTCCAAACAGCATGCAACCCACCACAATAGGCTGCAATACCAAATAATGACATCTGAAGCCCCCTGTCACATTTATATAGTGCAAGGCATGCAAATGAGGTGAGGTGCAACTTTAAATAGATGCTAATGCAGTGGCTGTGCCATGGAATTGCTGATGAGCTGATTTGCATATGCTGGCTGAATATTGTGCTGTTGTGCCTTGCCCAATTGTGTTGATCGTGCTCAGACAAAGGCGCAGCTCTGTGACATGTGCAGTAGGCACCGCACGGCACATGTCCGGGGGTGCTGACGCCAACGTCTGCCACGCTGATGGCGTGCTGAGCACAGGAAGCAGTGCAGGGCATGGCCACCACTGTGCCAGTGGCGCTAGTGCACTGTTCACATGTATAGCACTCGTGCCCTGGAGTGCTGTAGGCACCATGGTGCCACAGCGCGGTAGGCCACTGCAGGGCGTCACACAGTCACCTGACCGTGCTACACGCAGGGAGTCCCAATCGCACTGTGATGGTCCGTGCGTGACAGACCCTTGACCCTCCATTCGACCTTTGCCCAATATGCGCCATGCGTCCGCATGGGTGCACCCCTATCATGCTGTTTGGTGACAGTGCGATGGGGAATGGCAGCGCTGTACCGCACAGCATCTGCACGTGGCGGACGTGTGCTACAGAGCACCATTTTGTTATCCTAGCAGCTTTAGCAATGGCATGCAGGAGAGCAGTGCTGTGGCACCCTCTTGAGCTGGCCAATTTGGTGGCCATTGTAGAGCCCTATGCTGGGGCCCTGTTTGGGGATGTGCCCTTGGATAGGGCTAGGAGTGCAGTGTGGGAGGAGGTGGCAGTGTCACTTGAGGAGGCCACCAGCATCTCCAAGACTCCAGAGCAGTGTCACCACCGCTATGGGGACCTCAGGCGGAGGGACCCAGACAGGCTTGCCCATCTATGGGCACGCTCCAGGTGAGGCATAGTGCCACATCCAGGTAGGTGCTCCATCCATACACAGGTAGAGTAGGTCTGGGTTTCGCGGTGGGTATGGGTCCACCCCAGATGGGTGCTGTCCAATGTGGGCAGTTTTGATTGTGGTGGGGTTGTGGCATGGCTGGGCTGTGCGGGTTCACACACACTGGGGGGGCCTTTGCTGCTGTTTTGTACTGATGTTCCCCTCTCCATATTTGCACCCTAGGCCCTGAGGAGAGGCAATGAGCCCGAGAGGCACGGGTGAATCAGGAGACTGCCTGGAAACATTTGTTTTGTTATGACAACTGTGGTGGTCTATGATTTGCAATGGGCTACAGGTGCTCAGCTGCAGTGGTGTGCATGGCGTTAGGGTTGTTGCAGGCATGGGCATATGTGTGTGTGTCCAGAGGGGAGCTGCCTATGGTGTGGTTGGGGGAATCAGTTGCTGTCTGTGGTTTGTGTGTTGTTCCCTGTACACTGGTTGCCTGTGCAGTGGTCCATGGTGCATGCTGTGTGTCCATGGCACCCCTTTCAGACAGTCCATGGGCTGTGCAGCTGACACCCTTGCATGTCTGTGATATGCACCATCTGCTGGCATGTCAGTTGTGGCTGTCCATGCTGGACAACTATTGTACCTGGCACAATGCCAGGTTGCCTTCTGTCACCAGTGTGGTGCATGTCTGCCTCGGGTGGCACTGTGATCTCCGCTGTTTTTGTCCCCCCTTCATCCCCTTCATGCTGTTGCTTGTGTCTGTTGCAGGGGACATGCTCCACTGTCTGTCATTTGTGCTTCAGCTGCATGCTGGTGGCGTATGGCTTCATGGTGCATGCACAGGGTGGCTGGTACACCTGTGCCATGGAGGGGTGCTAGCCATGGGTACAAGTTTGCTGTGGCCACACACCAGCAGGTTTGTTGACCCACTACTGTGTCCCTGTGTTGGTGTGCACTTGGGTATGGGTTGGTGTTTGTCCATGCACTGTGTTGCATCCTGTGTGGCGCATGCTTCCATGCACCACTGTGGGCTTCTTTGCTGGCAGTTGAGGCCAGTGCTGGGATGGGGTGTGTCCTTGGGAGGGTGTGCAGGGTGCTGTACCACTGGTGGTGATGTCCAGGGCCTGCCCTGTCACATGTGTGGTACCTTGTGTGCCGACGCATGGTCAGTCTCTCAGCTGTACATCAGGGGGGCCATGCAAGATGGCACTGTGTCTGCAGTTGTTGCATCGGTGTCTGCTGCCGCACACTTCAGGGTGCTCGCAGTGGGGCTGCCTTGCATGTCTCAATGGTGCACAGAGTTCCATTGTCACAGTGGTGGTGGTGGCATGCATGGGGTGCCCTGCACTGTTGGGTGCTGCTCCTGGGCAGGGTGTCTGTGGAATGCTGTGCAGGGTGTGCTCTGCATTGGTGGGATGGTGCAGTACGGGGTGGACAGACCTCCTTGTTTGCCGGTCACAGCTTGCCAGGTGGTGTGCTGGGGCACCATGCCCCAGCTGTGGGATTGTGGCTGGTTTCCATGGGCTGGTGGTTCTTCCAGCTCTCCTCTGGTTGGGCGGTTCATGGGGTGTGGGGTCACTGTCTGTTCTGCTGTGTGCTCCTCAGCCCATATCTTCCATGTGTGGGGCACCCCTGCATCCTGTCCCTGCCTGGCTGTGCTGGTGCGCTGCTACCCTGCTCCACTGCACATCCCTGGTTGTGCTATTGCACACCAGACCTGTACCACTGCGCATCCCTGGTTGCGCCATGGCACAGTTGCTGCAATATTCGGTTATGTAGAGCAAGCGCATGTAGCCCTGCGCAATGTTTGAATATCGCATGTGTTGCGCATAGGCGCACTGTACTTGCACCTGCTCCTGCTGTTGCACTACTTTGTGGTGCAGTTTGAATATCGGGACCTTAAAGTACTAGTGGCATTGCATTGCTTTCTGGGATAGCACCCACAAGCTGTGTCTCCGTTAAAGCAGAAATACAATGAAAAATGTTTTAAAAAAACACACCTAGTTTTAGCTACACTTAATAAAAATATATGCGTAACTATCAAATATTTTTTTCTAGGATCCTCCTAAGTTGTGTACCATGTTTTTTTTATTTTTATGTTTATTGTCTCAGTCCTAAACCTTGCAGGTATACAATGTTATTTCTAAGCCAAATGTGGTGGCCTTCTTTTGTTCTTGAGAAAAAATAAATAAATTAAAACATTTATAAAATACTCAGATTTTGGCAGAACTAGAACATTTTACCACCAAACAAAACTGTAAGATACCTGGAATCTTTTATAGTAAAAAAGGTAGGGTAAAATTTTTGCCCTGTTTCGTTGCACTGCTACTTTAAGACACATCCATAGAGTGTTTTTGTAAAAGGAATAGAGACGCCCATCAGAGAGAGACTTTTATAAAGATATTTTATAGGTTAGTTAGTTGGTGTTTGAAAATATGCAACAAGAAAAAAATGGGAAAAATACATAATAGAACAAGCATTTGTCAATGCTGTCTTCCTTGCATTGGTAGTGCAGGAGTTAGAGAGATGTATAATAGGAATGGCAGTGAAGTAAGGGACTGACGCCAACTCCACTCCACCCTGCAGAGACTGACAAGCATTGAGGTGTGCCCTTGGGTCATCGGCCATAATGCTCATGCCATTTCACCTTACCCTACCCTGCAAACTCTGACAAGTGTTGTGTTGTCCCTTTTTGGTTGTCGGGCCTTACGCTCACCACATTCGATCACATGTTGTCTATTTTCTCTGACAAATGCCGTTGGCTGCCTTGTTACAATGCTACCCTTGAACTGTATTAATCTGTACTCTGTTTGCAATGTCCACATTGTTATAATGCCTGTCTTGATGTTCCCCATAATTTGTATTTCTCTGGCGTGGAACCTTTGTAAAAGAGCTATGGCTCAAAGGTATTTGTAATCCTAGACTTGATAAACAAATAAATAAACATTCCATAAGGAAATACATTGAGATGGGTGCAGTATAGGAGAATGGGGTGAATTGTGGCCAAGGCACACCTTGATGCCTCTCATTGTTTGAAGGGTGGGGGTGGAATGGCATGAGCATTGCAGCCAACAATCCAAAGTCACATCCCTGATGCTTGTCAGTCTCTACAGGGTGGGATGTTATGGTTAGGAACCCTAATGCCCCAGGCGTTTGTTGGTATTTGCACTCCAAGTTTTCAACATGAGCTTTTTGTGACCCCCACCTCATGAGAGCATTTGGGACCTCCGCTCATGAACAGTGGCACTGTAATTTTCTTAACCTGTCCTGAAGGTTGATTTCCCACAGTGACCGTGCCATTCTGCGCCAGATTTGCAAAAGCACATTTCAGGCAGGAAGTGAAAAATGACAGCTGTACCATTCATAAGAAGGTGTGAAGAAATGGCAGTGTTGAAAATCTGGAGTGAAAATACATAAAATTCTCGAAGTTACGAGAGTGCGTGGAAACTGCGCAATGCACGTTTGTACCACAATCATTTTGTGAAATTTTTCACCAGATGTTGAACATCAGCATTTTGGGACCTCTGCCCATGGACAGTGTCACTATGATTTTCTTAATCTGTTCTGAATGTTGATTTCCCACAGCGACTGCACCAGCTGTACTGTTCATAAGGAGGTGTGAAAAAATTGGCAATGTTGAAAATCTGGAGTGAAAATATATAAAATTCTCTAAGTTATGAGCATGCATGGAAACTGCACAATGCACGCTTGGAACAGTCATTTTTTTGGAATTTTTACATCAGATTTGCAACATAGGCTTTTTGGGAGCCCACCTCATGCACTGTGACACTGTTGTTTTGTTAATCTGTCCCATAAGGTTATTCCATGCAGTGACTGCGAAATCACATTTCTGGACTGAAAAATGAAATGACAGTGACTGAGCTCATGAGGTGCATCCCAAGAACCCCATGTTAAAAATTTGGAGCCAAAAGTCGCAAAATGGCTGAGATATCCACCTAAGTTGAACCCCCTCAACACTGATGCCATTATACAGTTTACCATGATTTTCTTTAGTTCACGGTCGGCTTTTGAAAAGTTCAGCTGGGCTCTGGAGATAAGTATGGGGTGAGGGGGTGTGGGAGTGGTGCGGTTTGGGGGAAGGGAGCACTTCAACTCAATGACAGACCGTTTTCTTATTTTCAGGAATGGATACCACGGGAAGGTTTTCTTTATTTACAGGTGAAATTAAACAACAGTTAGGCACATTAGGGTGGGCTCCTACTGTGCCCCATGACTTTGGAGGGGTTATGTTGGCCACACTGGAGTGAGCTCCCAGTGTGCCATACAATGGTGGGTTGCGCGAGGAACATTTTTTTTTTTTTATTTTATTTATTTAGTTTTTGTTGACCGGGTAAGTGCACTAGACAAATCTTGCCTATTTTCAGGCACAACCTGGGGGAAGGGGATACAGATGAATGCCAACTGACCTTGAACCAGATTAAGCAGTTGGTGATATTTTTTAGTGACATGCCGATGCATTCAGCTTCAGAGCACTGGAAGCACACTGGGGTGGGCTCCCAGTGTGCCACACAATCTTGAGAGGGGTTATAAACTTGCCGACAGAGGGATTGGGCACCCCCATGCTCAGCTTTGAAAAGATTGTGAGAGGCGGATGGCGACAGCCACCACCATGTTTGTTGAAATGTTTTAGCAGGCAAGACATGCCCTGCAATGATGGGGCACTCCCTCATTGTAGTGGCAAAATTATTTCAAGTTGGTGGCATGCTTCTCAAGGGCCTCATAGACAGCATGCTCATTCATTAGTGCCACAGAGACTAGCCAAAAAAGCAGTGGGGCCATTGGCTACAACATGGCTGCACCTCCACAACCTGCTACTCTAGCAAGCTGTCACATAAAAAGGGAAGTACAGCAAATGGAGGGAGGAAAAAGGATTTGCTATAGTTTTGATATTACATGGTCATCGCTTATCATTCATAGATAGCCCATGCACGTTATCATAATTCACTGCTGTCTCATTAGAAATCCCATAATTCCTAGTTATTATGTCAGAACAGTGAATTATGGATTTTTAGAGAGAGTGTGTGTGTGTGTGTGTGTGTGTGATCAACGTACTGTAGGACATTCTGAGGTAAACAGTATTGACTGATTCACATTCTACAGACAAGGACACAGCTCCATCCATATGTGACAGTTTTAAACACATTAACATGGTTTGACCTTATAATACACAAAGTAAAAAGTACTCCAACTGTAAACTGTGAGTCTTTTAATTCTATCTTGTGGTTTTAGTGACATTTACAAACCACTCAGACGTTGCTCTCATAGCTTAAGATGTCACCAGAATTTCTCAGTGGAGTCAAGGCAAAGTAATACAGTTGCCTAACACTGATTCTAGATATAGTTTTATTTAATTGTTTATAAACAAAATAGAGTCAAGAAGTGTTTGTGTGTGATTGTGTGTGTGTTCTTTTTAGTAAAAAAGAGGCCTTGTCCACCAAAGCAGTCAGCATTGTAATATTGCTGAGTTTAGCTGTGGGGTGTTTTCTTTTAGGAGCAGATGGCCAAGACCTAGACTGCAAGACATGATAGTGGTAACAGTCCTAATACAGTACATGTCTAAAGTGTATATGTTTCAAAATGTTGCTATAGTGTGGTAACAGTACTGTTTTTATTTATTTTATTCATTTATTTGATTCTCAGAATACCTTAGGGCAGGGGAGGTTATTTACAAAGGTTCCACATCATGTGATTGGACATGTACATTACAGTGATAACAGTCGAAGCAAGCAATGGGCTAAGTAATATAACAGGCAGAGTAGTACAGAACAATCTTCAGCCATAAATACCAAAGTACAGGCATTAATATTATACAATTGGCTAATGCAGCATAGCTCATACAGGCTTTATAAGTTTGTAGAGGTAGCTTTGTTAACAATGAGCAATGAGTATATAAGTGCAAACTGTGGTGGGGGCTGTAGCAGCTGAGGGCTTTGTCACAGGTTAGGTTTGGTATGTGGTTCATAGTGGGTGGCGTGAAGGCTGGAAAGAGGGCAGGGTGTATTGGTAAAAGGAGGGGTAGATGGACAGGAGGAGGGGTAGATGGATGGTGAATTTAGAGGGGAAGGGGGGAGTGGAGGAAAGCTGAGTAAGTGATGGTGGTTAGGGGCAATATAGTATTAGAGGTTACAGTTGCAGCTGCTAGTTGAGCTTAAGTAGTTTAGACTTAAAGGGGGCCAAGTTTGGTATCTGATAGTAGGTCACCCTTTAGGGAGTTAAGCCAAAGTGGGGCATGATATCTAAAGGAGCACTGACCCTGAGAGGTGCATCAGAAGGGGACTTTAAAGGTCATAGTATTAGACCCTCTTGTTGTCCTGGTGTTATCAGTGGGGGAGAAGAGGTTATGTATCCCAGGGGGTGTTAGTCCAAGAGTGGATTTTTTGGTTAGCAGGCATACTTGGTATTGTACCCTACTCTCAAGTTTTAGCCACTCTACTTGAGAGTAGAGATTACAAGTGTGCATTTCACATGGCACATCAAGGCAGAGCTGGCAAGCTTTGTTGAGTGCATCCTTTACTATCTTGAGGGCAATATCTGGTGCGGTAGCATACACCACTAGACCATAGTCAATCGTAGAGAGGACTGAACTGGTTAATGTCAACTTTAGAGCACTTTCAGTAAGGCGGTGCTTGTGACTGTATAATTGATCGATCTTGGCATGAGCTGACTCGGCGACTGTCAATATGATGTGAGAATGATAGTGACCTGTCCAGGATGACCCCTAAGTATTTGAAATATGGAACCAGTTCGAGAGGGAAATTTTGGCTGTTCACTATTGCATAATGGGTGTGACTTATGTCGGTTGTGTTGGGAGGCAAACAGCATAGTTCTGTTTTTTTTATAATTTAGTAGTAGCTTCTACTTGACAAACCACACCTCTGCAGCTGAGAAGTTATGCTGTATCTGCTTCTGCAGCATAACTGGGTCTATGGGGCTAGGGAAGATCACTGTACCATCAGCATAAAGTAGGATTTTGTCCTGACATGCAAGCAGGAGGTGGTTCAGAAACAGACTGAAGAGCAGTGGTCCCAGGATGGATCCTTGGGGTACCCCAGTTATAATGTTCCTGTTTTCAGAAAGGATAGCAGCAATTTTTACCAACTGTATCCTCCCAGAGAGGTAACTCCTGAACCATGAACCTGTTTCAGTTGATAGTCCAAAGCTGGCTAACTGACGAAGTAGCAGGTCATGGTTGATGGTGTCAAATGCCTTGGTGAGATTGACATACATCACCCACACCAGATGGCCACAGTCAAGGGCATCATGGATATAGTCTGTGAACTCTACTAAAGCACTGGATGTACCGTGCCATTTCCAGAAGTCATGCTGTTCAGGGCATAGCAACTGGTACTTGTCAAGGTGGTCCGTGAGCTGTTTATAAATGATTCTCTCTAGTGCTTTGCAGAGTAGGGGAAGAATGGAGATAGGTCAATAGTTGGTGCAGTTAGCTCTCTCTCCACTCTTAAAAATAGGTGTGACCTGTGCTGCCTTCCAAGCCTAGGGGAATTTATTGTGGAAGAGAGAGAGGTTCAGAATCCTGGTGAGCAGTGCCAGAATTTCATTGAGGGTTAAAGCAGTGAGGTTGAGATCAAGTGAGTCACTGCCTACTCAAGTTTTGCCAAATACTCACAATAGGTACTTTTTAGCTTGGAGTTGGGAAATGGCTTTAAAATGGAAGGGGGGACAGTGTTATTAGATGGTGCCAAAGAGAGGTTAGGATTTGAGTTTCCTGGTGGTGTAAAGAAGTTTGGGGGGAGTATGCCGCTCAGGTCTGTGAATGCTTTGTTAAAGGTGTTGGCTATGGTTATGGGGTCCTGGGTGGTTATGCCATCTATATTAAGCAGAGTTGGTGGTGATTTTTTGGGTTTACCAGTTAGGGTCTTTAGGTTTCCCAAAAATTTATGACTGTCCTTCCATAAGTTTGTTAATTCTTCTTTGAAGTAGTTACGTTTTACAGAGCGAATGGCTGCTATGCATTTATTATGAGCAACTCTGTAGTTTTGGTAGTCGGTGGGGGATGCAGTACTTCTAGATTTCTGCCAGTGATTATTCCTGTGCTTCATCATCTCCAGAATGGGCGGGGTGACCCAGGACTCGTGGATCCCCTTGATTTTTCATTTCACAAGAGGGGCATAAATGTTACAGATTCTGGTGTATGCCTTGATAAAGTGGTCAAGGGCATCATCAACATCATCAGTGAAGTAGAGGTACAGTGGTAGTAACCTAAAATTAGGATCAGTCCATTAGCTTACATGCATAAATTGTATTTGCTATATGTAAGCAATTTAAATTAGTTAAATTGGTGGTCTTATCAGATGCAATAAAATATTGTACTAAGATCTTGTGTGGGACTTGGTGATTAAATGACCAGTTGCCATACCAGTGTCCTGGTACATCTTTGCTTGCCATTTGGGGGTACAGAGTATACGCTGTGTGTTGTTCTCAGGTAGCAATTGTGAGTGCGGAGTATGCCTGGTGAAGGAAATCTCCTGGGATGCATGCCAGTACTGCCAACATTCCAATATTCTAAGGGATCCTACATTCTGTCTATTGTCCTGCCTACTTGGGGACGACCCCCCACAATTAATTTGTGCCCAGGGTCTCTGCCAATGCCGGTCACGGGTGAAAGTGGGGTGTGTGTGTACACACCTCCATAGGGGTTACTGCTAGGGTTTTCAAAAATGTTTTTAATTGTTAATGATGATGTGTAATTTGCCAAATGCAAGCTATTTCCACATGTTGTAGAAGTTCATAGATGTAAAATGTATGTTGCTAATGTGTTTCAATGCTTATTGAGGGTAACAAGTGTCTCAGAGAGGGGAGTGTGTAGCCCTCTCTGATTGTGGGCTACCAAAGTGTCCCCATGAATTAGGTAATGTGTTTCAGTATGGAACTGGTTAATAGTCAGCTCAGGTTCCATGCCCCCACCTGGTTCAACTCCCTCCCTACCTGCATCACCAACACTGCCAAACTTGGTCCCTTCAAAACCGCTCTGCAGAACCATCTCTTTATTTTCCACTGCTGTAGGTGCAATTAACCCTGTCAGCCCTAATCCTACTGCAGGACCTTTCCCTGCATGGCTCCCCTAATCTCGACAAGGTCCCCTGGACTGCCAATCCATCTTCCCCTACCTCTTTTTACCTACCCCCTTAGGTTTATACAAGGATGTATTCCACTGCAACTCCAGAGAAATTGCACATCTTTAATTGTAAATCTGTATTTTATACCAACATGTAACTAAGTGTATTCTGTGTTCAATGTCTGCACCTGTAATGTTGTCCAATGTTGTATCTGCACAATGTTCTATTGTCTTGCCCTCACAGTGACGAGGTGCCTTTGTAAATGAGTCCCTGACTCAAAGGTTGTAAATCTGACTTGCTCAAATAAATAAATAAATAGGAAATGGAGGAGGAACATAAAATGGATAAAGGAAACAGCATAGAATATTCTAGGAGTTACTATGGATTGAATTCACTCTTGTCCAGTTTGTGGAGTCATGATCAGAGTAGAGCAGAGAAGCAGAAGCTGCCCACAGCTTTCAAGTTGGGGGAGGAGGGCACTAGACCTCTGGAAAGATGGAGTTAGAAGAAGCCTGCCAGGTCTGGAATTGATGGCAGGGCTCCAGGTCCAGGAGTAGCAAAGGCATGGCTTCAGATTCTGGCCTACAGAGGGCCTCAGTCCAGCAGCAGTGATATCTGCAGCAGTGCAGAACTACAGAGCAGAGAACAGAGAATTTCAGAGCAATGCTAGAGTGAAATAGAGTTTAAAGGGGGAACAGACCTAAAAGCTACAGTACATCTGTAATGAATATAGAGAAGGTCTGCAGTGAGTACTGAAGAGTGTCCAGAGTATTTTATATAATCTGTCAACATCAACAGTGAGTCCACAAGTACAATCAATGGGCTCAAAAGCAAATAAGGGCTGTGAGAGAGTCATGAGGATAGGGAGGGACCCAACGAAAGACAGCATGGTGCAGAAGGAATTTCTATGCTCTTGTAAAGGGTCAGTGAAAGGAAACGTGCACCATAATAGCCAGAGCTTTAAGTCAGGGGTGAACATTGCCTAAAATATTAGGATCATAGGAAGAAGCTAGCAATCAAGTAACAGTTTTTGGAACAGTGTAACAGCTATGGTGAATACAGTATGAGGACCACCCTAACAGAGCCTCCCAAAGAATAATAAAAGACAGAGTGCTGCAGAGAAGTATGTAAATGAAGTCCAGAGAGACACATACAGTAGCACCCAGATGAATGGAGGGATGACTGCCAGTGAGAGGGTGAAGGAAAAATCCTCCACCAGAATTGTCAAGCCTTTCCAGTTGAGGGGAGAGGTCATATGTGTGTGTTGAACACTGCTGATAAGATTGCACCTGTTGCTCTCCTGTCCTGGAAGCTATCAACGTTTCTTTCCCCCGTCCCCTGGCTAAACTCCAGGAACATCTTGTCCTCTGGCAAGTTTTTTTTTACTTCTCTTTCTTTACTTCATTCAAGTTTGACTTCCAGAAGTCTCATTCTACCTCCATCTCCCGTCTCTGGCTCACTGATTCTATCCCGAGCGGTAAGGATAAGGCCCTGATTACTTCTGCAATTTTTGTCAACCTAGCCAAGATTTTCAATGCACTCATACATCCATTTCTCCTGGATTAACTGAAAGGGGCAGGAGTATTTGACCATTCAGTCAGTTGGTCCCATTCTTTCCTCTAGTGCAGGTCCTAAGATGTCTGTATAGACGACTCCCTTTCTAACCCCACTACCAATCTGCTCAAGTGTTCCATAAGGGACTCTGTCCTTGAAATGTTCCTGTTTTCCATCTTTCCAGATGATATCCCTAAAGTTTGTATGTTTTTGGCCATCCACATGTATGCAGATGATACTAGGCTTTTTGAATCTGGTACCACGGCCTCTGATCTGGTTATTCAGCTCAAGATGTATTTCTGTAATATTCAGCACTGTTTCAACTGTCCTTCAATGCCAAGAAATGGTCTCTATGATCTTTGGCACCAGGAAGAGGCTGTCCAGACTCCCATCCCCCCTCCTTATCCTTGATGATACCGTTATAAAGGACATTTCCTGCTTTAAATTCCTTTGGGTCTGGTTGAACTTTCCCCTTAAAGATCAGCTCTCTACTAAAATAAAAAGCTTAAAGCTATTAGATTTCCAGAAGTTATATTTAACTTTAGTGTTTTCTAATTTTCTTTTACTTTCATTTGTACTTAGTCTACTAAATATTTCAGCTGTGGCAGTGCATATTTCACTGAGTCTTGCAAAAAAGCATTGGACAATCTGATGTCATGGTGAGCATCATGATGTCATAAACAAAGCCATTATGAGGTCAGTAGGGTATAGGCCAATGCTTTTTGTATAGGCTTTTTAGATAGACTAACAAAATGTGTTATAAACCCTGGAATGAAAACCTGAAAATTAAAACAATGTATTCTCTCATAAATTGTTGTAGATGAAGCATCATGTTTATGAGAGTACATGCAGAAGTGCAGAACTGCGGTTTAATTTGTCTCTTCATGTGGATGCTATCCAACAGAAACTCAACCCTACTTTCATTAACTTTCATAACGTTGTGAATGACAGCTTACAGTACACACTGCAAGCCCACTGGTTGACAGTGTGGACTAATAGGCTTGTACTAGTACAGTACGCTGTCATTCATGACAGTTCAGTTGGTGGGCAGCCATGGTGCTGTGCGGGTGGGCTGGGCTACCCACTGACTCTGTGCTACTGCTGAGATGGGGGAGTGTGGGATTGGATGTGGGTCTTTAGTGGGTGGGGCATCCACTAGACTACCAGGGAATGTCAGATGGGATATTTTTTGTTACATCAAGGTCAGAAATGGGTGGGGGGTCAACTAGATCAGCAAGGAATATCACAATGGGATTTTCATTCTACATCAGGGTCAGAGATGGGCAGGGTGTCCACTAGAGTACCAGAGATATTAAGGTTTGATTTATTTTATTATACACTCGGGGATGGGAGGGTGGCCACTAGACTACCAAGGATTTTTGAACCTGGATTATTTTACAGAAGGGATTGGGGATGGGAGGGGCACCACAGGACTAACAGGGAGGGTTTTCTAGCAATATTTACACTACAATTGGGTTCAGGGAAGGGGGGCACTAGACTACCAGGGAAAAGGTAACTGACTTATTTCTGTGTAATTGGGGTACAAGGGAGGGGAGGGTGGCACTAGTCTACAAGGGAGGTTTGACAGTATATAATGGCTTGATTAGGGATTTGGGGCAGGGAGGAGTACCACCTGACTACCAGGGAACCAGTATATGCTTCCACAATGGACACATTAATGTCTTGCTTACAGGGTGCCCGGCGCATTCTGCTGGGTGCATCCCTGCCCAAGACATGGAAATGGGGCCATAATAACATGCAGCTACAGTGCTGCAACATCTACTTGACCGATATCCTCGACAGCAACAGACAATGCTAAGTGCCGGCATAGTACTGCCAGGGATGTCGGTGTGTTTTCTGGTGGGGGCTGTGCCCCCTGAACCCCTCATGTAGGGAGTTCTGCCCCCCAACACCCCCTGGTCTCTAATTATATAACTCCAAGTCAGAGTTGTCTCAGGGAGGGGGTGAAACACTGGGAGATGCACCACTGGTGTCTGCAGGGACCATCACAGCAACCCGACGCTTTTCATCAAATTCTGTCGCTGTGATGGTCTTTGAGGGTGGCGGTGTCGATGTGCAGTCGGCATACCATGCAAATGGCTCCATTTGTATCTTGCATGCATTATGGCCTCATTTGCAAGTTTGGGTTGGAATATCTGGAATTTGTGCCCTGCATATCTTCAAGATGTGCTGCACATTCCCATTCCAGGTATTCAGACCTGTCAGGGGGATGTGCAAGCACACATTTTTTATATATTCAGACGAAATGTGCCATTGCGCATCTCGTTTGAATATATCGATTCGGTGCTCCGACGCATCTCAGTTGCGTGGAGCAACCACTTGTGGCCTTTCTGGGCACAGTTTGAATATCCTGGCTCAGTTCTACTAAATGCTCATCTACACTGTATGTCTCCTGTGCGGTTGGTTGTTAGCCATTTGAGACTCTCTAGCTTTGCAAGAGAAGAGATTACAAAAGTAGGATTTGTTAGGCTACCAATATGCTTTAGCAATAGAATAAATTCAGAAGTACAGTAAATCTGTCACTAGAGATGCTGTGAAATTTTAATTTGCCTGTGAATTTAAGGTGAAGTCAGTAACTTCACCTTTGTGAATCAATTCACAAATTTTTGTTGTTTAGTCGAAAATTTACCTTTGGCAACTTCACCTGTAACTTTACCTTTAGGATATATTTAGGCAAAGTTTTGTCAAAATGAGGCTACTGGTAAACAAATATCTCAAGATCATGTGGAAGAGCTTATTCAGTTCACATGGTACATCTCTATACAATGAGTCTACTTCACTTTCGGTTTTGCACTGTGATTTAGTCAGTGGAAGAGTCAGGAGCCTGATAAACTTTCATAAGCTACATAGGAGACATAAATCCTCAATTTTCATTAGGGTTGCTCAGAATTCACCCAACAGAATTGTATTCATTAGATTCTGAGCATTTGTTCCGAATTCAGAATGTCAGTTTTTAGGCCCAAAAATCTGATTCTGACCAACATGTGATAATTGGATGCAGAATCTGAAACCAATTCTAATTCCATTCTGCATCTGATGTAATCAGCTTGTACAAGTGATAAAACAAAAACACCCCCACCCACTATAGTGTCCTCAAAGTGAATAGGATGAAGAGAAAAGGAGTAACCCCCCCCCCACAGTCCTGTCTTCGTCTGGTTGCAGTGAGACTCTCTGGGTCTGTCCTCTTCCAAATTTCACTCCGTTCGTCAGCTTGGTCTGGTGACTCTGACTGCTTGCTGGGTAAATCCATTAAACTAGGAGGTCTGTGCATCCTAAGACTCTAGTAGCTGCTACCCTACCCCACACAAAAAACAAACAACAAAGAACTATATAAACCAAGATGGACCCAGCACTGATGCAAAGTCTTATTTGGCTTCCCTTGCCCTGTCATCCCTTTGGCTACTTACTCAAGACCAAGTTCCTCCAATTAGCCATACCCTCCCTGACTAGCTGGCCAGGTCTATAACAACAAGCTCCGGGAACGGTGAAGTAACAACACACTCTGCTCTCAGAAGAGTGGCACCATTTCCCAGGGTTAAACTTAGATTGGTCACCTAGCCCAAGTGATCACATCAGGGTGATGTATGCATGAGTCAGACAGGACAAGAACTTGTTCATGGTCACATAAGCTGACCAAGCCTCTATTATCCTATGTGGAGGCAGATGGACAGATGGAGTCAGTAAGGCATTGTGGCATCAGTAGGAGACATGGTATATTTTGGTCAGGGTCTGTGACAACTGGTTAGAGACGAGACTTGGTATATTTGCAGTAATACAGATGAAAGTAGGACATCACAGATAGGACACAGGGCTTGTTCATCACTCCCTTCTGCAACCACAACACCATCAGGCAGCTGGCCTAGCAGCCCACCACCAAGTAAGAATAAGAAGCAGTTTCACTGAGTGGGACATACAGTAAGGGACAGGAACTTGTCATAGGGGGTGGCCTTACAGAAGTTTTTTTTTCTGTGCAGCTGGGTGGAAGAGGGTATTGAATTGTGTGATAGTGACTGAATACTGGTATTTGGAGGTGTATTTGGAATTCCAATTCCAACTCTGATTCTGGCACCTTAACTAGTCTCTTTATATTTAGTTTCTATATTAATTTTCCTATATTTTCTGTTAATATTTATTTTTTAAATTGAGTTGCAGACCAGAGGTGGAGAAGAATGAGAGGGGGAGTTATGGCTATGGAGGAGCAATACAACCTAGCCAGACTGCACCATGTCTGGATGCAGGAACAAGGGGCAGTGGGAGGGTAATCTAGCAGCCCTCCCCACAGCATCACAACAGCAACCCCCAGATATGCAGCAGCCCCTAGCTGTGGAGCAGTCCCTAGTTTACCTTGCATCATTTTCCTCAGCCTGAACCTCCTGGTCTCCTTCCCTGTGGTACAGTAGCACCACCTCCATGGCCTGATCCCCCGAGGATCACATGCAGGATCATCTTCTTCTGGCTTCTCACAACCCTGTTCCAGGAAGCAGCCAAAGTCTTCCCCTCTGTTGGAGTTTTTCACCCAGGACACCAACGATGACAGCGTGGTGAAGTGCAAGCTGTGAAACTCCCTTGTTCAGTATTGGAAGAGGGGCAGACATTTATGTACCAGTGGACAGCATAACAACCTGAAAATATAGTATCTGAGCCAGTAGGAGGCAAGAAAAAAGGAGGAAATGAGTGGTGGTGGAGGTGGCAGTGGTCCTTCTGTGCCGCTGAGGGGGCAGCACAGTTTCAGACTATGACAGTCACATGGACAGTTGTTGGAGAGGGCACCTATGGTTCTGTGCCTGGGAACAAAAGCCAGATTGAGGGGCAGGGTACAGCACCAGCACCACCACAAACAATCAGTGTGAAACAGGTGCAACTCCTCATGAAGATGGGGGATCTCCACCACAAAGTTTCATCAATAAAAGAAACTTTACAGAAGCTGCTGGAAAATCAGAAAGTTCTTTTGGAGGGAATGTCTGAGCACCATCATAGCAGTGCAGATTCTCTTCCCTCTGGTCCCTAAAATATCCCAGAAACACTGCTTTCTTTCATCCTTTCTTCTCCAGTTCTCATCACTGATTCTCCCTTCGTTACACCCCATCCTTAGCTCTAAGAATAAAATACTCCCTCCTGTCTTTGCTTTCTTCACCCCCTTTGTTCAAGAGAAAACAAGAAAAAAAAAAACATTAAAACAAATTTAAAACTCTTTTCCTATCTTTGTTCTTACTGTTTAGCTTGGTCCATTCTCATCTTGATTTTTGTCTGAGTGTTCTCCTACTGTTAAAAACAAGAAAAATAATCTATTTTATATCTACATTTTCTTTAGTTGTATTTTTTATCTGCCATATCATTCTTTTCTCTCATACTACTGCTGTTGTTGTTCAGCACTACTGTTTACAAATATAGTGCATTTGAAAAGCAACATATAATGAATTGTCTGGTCTCCCAAGTTTTGTTTTTCACCCTACAGTTGATGCTGCACTACATTAGTCGCCCACTTCCCGTCTCAAACCGATTGGCACTTTTTTCACGGTTCTCACTTTCCAAATGTTTCCACTGAACAATAAATTATTAAACAGTGGCAGCTGCTGTGTTGTTAAGTTGCTATTGTGACACAAGTAAACATGCACTACATATAAATTTCTCACTTCTTGAAATTTTCTCCCAAACAAAAAATTATTAAATGGCGGTAGCTGCTGCTGGACTGTTCAAGTCACCCTCTTAGTCTGTATTGTGAAGCACATTAATTGACACAAGTGCACAAGCACAATTTATATATTTCTCACTTCATAAAAATTTCTTCTGAACAAGAAATTATTAAATAGTGGCAATGTACTACTGCTACTACTGTTACATGGTACTGCTTTGTGTGTCAGTCCCCCGCCACAGTTCTTGAAATGCACTTTAGTGGAAGTAATGTGAAAAACACAATATACATCAGTTCTGTACTCCCAGAATTTTTTTTCAGCTACCAGAATAGGTTAGGCTGCTGCATGCTGCTATATGGTATTGGGCTGTGTGTCAGACCCCCTACCATAATTCACATAATGCACTTAGTGGAATTTGTGCAAAACACACAGTATACATAAATTCTGTAAACACAGAATTTTTCTCAGCTGCCAGAATAGTTCAGGCTGTTACATGCCACTACATGGTACTGCGCTGTATGTCAGTTCTCAGCCACAGTTCTTGTAATGCTCTTTTCTGGAAATTGTGCAAAAAGCACAATATACATAAACAATCTACTTCCAGTATTTTCCTCAGCTACCAGAATAAATATTTCAGGCTGCTACATGCCACTACATGTTACTGCATTGTATGTCAGTCCTCCTGACACAGTTTTTGCAATGAACATTAGTGGAAATTGTGCGAAAAGCACAATATACATAAAGTCTGTACTCCTAGAATTTTTCTCAACTGCTAGAATTATTAGGTCAAGCTGATTCATGCTGCTACATTGTACTGCATTGTGTGTTAGTCACCCCACCACAGGTCATATAATGCACATTACTAGAACATGTTTGAAAAGCACAATATACATACATGCTGTACTCCCATAATTTTTCTCAGCTACCAGAATAAATACAGTAGGTCGACAGCAACATGCTGCTACATGGTACTGTTCTGTGTGTCAGTCCCCTCACCATAGTTCTTGTAGCATACTTAATTGGAAATTGTGTGAAAAGCACAATGTACATACATTATATACAGTACTACTAGAATTTTTCTTAACAGCCAGAACAATTATGACAGACTGCTACATGCTGATTGGCAGACAGATTAAACACGCACACTCCTAATTAGAAAGCTGCTACTCCTGCAAAGGTAAAGCTGAGAGAAAAAAGTTGTATGGAGAGCAGATATCAACACTAAAGATATATTCAGTAGGGGTTTATTAAGCTTGATACAACATGGAACAAAGCCCCTTATGTATCACCTTCCAACATGCAGGCTTTATCAGGGTGGTGGAATATGCCCAATTAATCATTATAAAGTGTCTCCAGCTGTGCCAAGCAAATATTCTTAAAGTGTCCACACTGAGAGAGAATTGTCATAATGTGCCAGTGCTTATAAATAGTGAATACCAACACCCAAATATATTAAAACAATGAACATAACTCAAGATGTGCTTGCACTCTTAAATTCTTTTTTTTCAACTTTGTGTTTATTAAAATGTTTTTCTGTTACAACAATCTAGGATTTTCCTGGTGCAGCTCGGGATGAATACAATGTTTGGTGCTATGAAGATGTCCTAACATACAAATTTAGGCAATTACTTGTATCATCAGTTACATGTCATATGAGGGTATCCCTCTCTTGCCAACAGAGATAACAAGCTATGGCACACTATATCATCAGAGACCCTGGCAATGGGAGATTTAATTTCTCAGGTGTGATGGAGGATATCAGGATACTGGAGTCTAGAGGAGGGATCCCCCCAAAGGAGAACTGAGTCCATGGGATGCCTATCCAGAACATCAGTGGTTTGAATGGGAATTAATCTCATTCTTAGCCCCCCCCCAGTCATTTCTCCCTCCCTCTCTCTTCAGGGGACAAATTTGTTGCAATGCAGCTTTACATAGAGTACCCATCTGCTCCAGATGTTGTTGAAAGCTGGGAGCTGTCTGCATATAGATGAGATTCTTTCCATCCTGTATATCTTAATAATGATGTCCTGCCATTGCTCTACTATAGGGATTTTGGTCATGAGCCAGCATTTATTGATAGCTTTCTTTGCAGTCAGGAGGCAAATATGTATTAGTTTGCTGGTTGGGGGGGTGTGAAGACCTCTTGGGAGGATATGAAAGAGAAACATTTTGGAGGTGAGGGTAAGTTTGGGGCGAAGAGATCTTGGAGTTAGGCCTGTAATGAGGTCCAGCATGACAGGAGTTTTGTGTACTGTATGTCCAAAAATATGGACATACAAAGCAGATAAGGCCCCACATTGCCTCCAGCAAGCTACCCTGTGTGGGCCTTGAAATTTTATGGAGATCTGAGGAGTGCAAAAATACCTGCTGACATTTTTCCATGCAAACTCCTAGCATGTTGGTGAAGATGTTATTATGAATGAGTTTCAAAGTATTAGGGACCATTGTTCTTGCACTATTGGAATTTGGAGATCTTTTTCTCACGCTACTTTAGTGTGTTCTAATGTGGTATCCTGTAATAATTGTAGTGCTCTACTGAGGAGTGATATATCATGTAACAAAAGGAATGATTAAAGTGTTTGGTCTAGGAGAAAGATTGAAGAGATATGTAGTAGTTCCATGTGGTTCTGCTAATTTTGGAGAGAGAAAAGCTTGTACCTGGAAGTATCAGAATCTATCCTGTGCTTGGAGATGATATTGCTGTACTGTATCACGGAACATATAAACATATGAAATTGCCAGTAAATACTGGCCTTAGAGTCTATCTAGTCTGCTTGAGTGTGCAGCAGTTCAGCCATTTAGACTGCAGCTGACCCCCTCTCCCTTTGCCTCCACCCCACTGTTTTTCCTCCTGTTTCACTCACCCCATTCCCCGTCCACTCACGATTTGAACCCTCCCTTTGATCCTGTCCCACCCCCTCTTGAAGCTGCTCACTATCCGCAATGATACCACCTCCTCTGGCAGCGTGTGCCACCCTGTGACCATCCTTTCAGTGAAATAGTGCCCCCTCATTTTCTGCCTGAATCTGCCTCCCTCCAATTTCAGGCTGTGTCCCCTGGTTTCCCTCCCACCTTTTAATTTGAAAATACTCTCAGTGTTTACTCTGTTCATGTCCTTCAGGTACTTGAAGATCTCAATCATATCCCCCCTCTCCCTACTATCCTCCAGGGAATATATATTGAGGTCTCTCAGTCTCTCCTCATAAGGTTTATCTTCCAATCTCAGGATCATTTTTGTTGCCCTGCACTGCACCCCTTCCAGTAGCTTGATGTACTTCTTCAAATAGGGGTGCCAGTACTACATGCAGTACTCCAAGTGTGGCCTCACCAGGGTCCTGTACTGAAGGCGTGGATAGTGTTCCCATCCTGAAACTAATAAAAGGAAATGAAGGTCCTGCCTTTCCCACTGCCTGAAAATGTGGTCTACTGTGCCAGGATGAAAGAGGGATTGTGAGGTAGAGCACAGGAAAAAGAAAAGCCTGTTTTTTTTTTTACTTTTTATGTATTGATTTTGTAAGCATAAACTTACAAGATGGGAATCCATAGGGGGATAACATTGTATAACATTACATCTTTCATTCACTTACAAAGGATCAGTGAAGGACACTTTGCCTAGCGATACATCATGGGGGGTTTCCTATAAAAAAATATATTTAAACATTTATTAATCCAACACATGCAGCCATGGAAGAACAACAGGGAATCATAAAAGAGGCTGTATTATAGGCTTACCCTACTGCCATACTGACTCTATGGTCAAAGAGATTCCCCCAAAACATACATTTTATGTCTGTATAATCATTTTCCCCAACTCCCAAGAACAAAAAAGAAACTTCATTACTGTGTAGAGTATTTGGCTTCAAATCATCAACAAGAAGACATTGAACAGTACTAGCAGGCATAATTGCCTTTTTAAACTACTCATTATTAATAACCTCTAGGAGACCCCCATACTTCACACACTGAACATTTTAAAGAGGCATTCTGATAACAACAGGAGGGTCTCCAAACATATGACAGGCTACTGCACCAGAAAATCCAATGTCTCAACCTTGTGGCTTTGTGATATTTCGAGATAACACAGAGTTCTAAGCAAATGAGGAACACTATCTTGTTGTGACCCTGAGTGACCAATCTGACCCAAAAGAAAGACCACTGCTGTTGATAAAATTTAAGGTCCAAACTACTTTTTTAGTTATCGGAAGTGTATATCAAACAGCAAAAGTCTAAGAAAGAATATAAAGGTAGAGTTCTAAAAAAGCGGGTCTTCAGCCCCAAGCCCAGGCTCCAAACTTATGTTACAGGCAGTGTCCCAAATTATTATTCCTCATTGGAGGAGTTTCCATTGCTCCCTCCCTCTGCAAGTTGCTGATCTAAATGATGTACCAGCTTATCCACCTCTTTGGTGTTGTTAAACAGATACTGCTAACCCTGCCAGAAGAGTTGAAGCATAGCCAGTAAGAGTAGTTGATGTTATATTTTCAATTTGTGAAGTTCGTCCTGCAGCCCATCAAATGCTTTGCATCTTTGGTGGGTACTATAGGACAGATCAGGAAAAAGCATCCAGGTGTTGTCAACATATTTCAGAGTCTGATGCTATCTGGCAATTGCAAGGGCCCTGTCGCAGTCTCCAATTCCCGTACAGAGTATCATGAAGGTCCTCGGGGTTGTAGAATTCATTGCTGCCCATCATGGAGTTATTCAGTAGGCCTTCTCTATAGATAGGAGGGAATCTGTCTCCAAGAGCTCCAATATAGCTTCTGAGCACTGCACGGTGTTTTCACACTAGTCAATATGGGTTTCTAAGGCAGACACTCTTGGCGTGAGAGTGTGAAACTTTTTATCTAAATCTTGCACCATCTTGACGAGCTGGTGGATGGTAGCAAGAATAGAAGTTAAAGACACTTCTTCTGGCTGTGAAGTAGCAGATTCCAAGGCCCCTCCATGTGGCACTGGCTGCTCCTTATGGGTCAGCTTCTTTGGTGTAAAAAAAGTCCACTGGTGATGCATTAGCTCCTCTTGATTTGCCCATCCTGCTGATGTGTGCAATGCCAGTCACAAATAGAGGTCATTCAAGTATTTTTTATGATGAAGTTGCCCAAATTTACTTACTGTAGAAGACATTAATCTCATGTCCACTAATGTTCATGATGTCAGGTGTTCGTTCGATTTCGCAGATCAAAATGTTGGTGCAAGCGCGGTGGTCCAGCACTACTACATAAATGGTAGTTAGACTATTGTGAAAATCTGACTGGCAGTGTTATATTCTGTGTTGCGGGGCACACCATGTCTCTAATATCCTGGTTAAAAAGCCGTCCAGTGAAGCAGGAACGTGAGCAGCCACTTGATGTTACTGACATCGATCCCTCAAAGCTTGCACATTTCTCTGGTGTTGTTGCACCTGTAGCCACATCTGTTGCCAGTAAGCTTACCTCTGTCAACCCATCAGCAAAGAGAAGGTGCCCAGAAACATACACACACTACACCCCCAAGGTGTGTTTCGAATATGGCAAATAAGTGGCATATCATGAGGAGACATCAGCAGTGCGGCATTATAAAATGAAAACAAAAAGCCATATTAATGAAAGCACAATCTGAAGTTTTAAAAAGGATTACTTGGCTAAGCTCAAAGATACCCCATATCCTGCACACCTATCAACATGCTTGCCATGTAAGCTAAGAGGACGCCCCACTATGGTACTTGAGGATATTACAGACCAGCTAAAAAAATAGTGTGCAGCCTGCGTGCAGAAGGTGGTGTTGTGAATGCTCCTGTGGAGCTCACAATAGTACATAATCCTGCACTGACCTTCTCCAACCCCTTGACATTGCTATAAACAAGCTTTACAAGGATAATCTTCGTCACTGTTTCACCAACTGGTATGCTGGTCTTGTGGCAGAAAATGTTGCATGGGGGACCCAAGAGTTCAAGATTGATTTTAAGCTCCACTAGCTTAAAGAATGACATGCCACTTGGCTAGTGCAGAGTTTCCTGAAGCTGTCAACTAGAAGGGATGACAAAGAACCCCAGTGTGCAAGCACTGAGGCAAGGGTACCATGCATTTTCACTTAAAGTTGAACCAGCATGATATTTTGTGGTGATTTGCATATACAGCCCATGATGCTTTGCATTATGGGAATATGTGTGATTTTGTATTTCTTAGAAGGGATGACTGTGTAAGAGGGTTTGATGAAGTAAGTCATTACTGTAGACAGTTTACCAGTCAGTTACTGCAGTTGACAGGCAGAAAGTTACAAAGTTACACCACCTCTGTGCCAAAGTCAATGAACAGCACTGTACAGTAGTTACCATTTTGGTAAATAAAGCAAATGGCAATCAACGCTTTATGCTGGTGCCCATTTCAGTGTCTCATTTTTAGTGGACATAAATTTCACTGAGAACAAATTTTTGCTTAACTTTTGCATAAGCGAATATAGCGAAAATTTTGTCCCAGTGAAATATATGTCCTCTACAGTATTTTACAAGGGTTTCCACAGCAGCTCGAGTATATTGCTGCTTCCACATCAGCTGCTCAGCAGCACCCCCAAGAAAAACCTGTTTTATGTTTCCTATGTGTAACGATGCATTGCCAGACCAGTAGGGTAGTCTGCATGAGAGATTATCCATCAGCACATCTAAGGGGGTCCGGAAAGAAGAAAACAGGGTGCCAGAGAGAGTATGTAGATCCTGGGGTACAGTTCCAGTAATGTCCATCTGGGTTCATACTCATCAGTCATCCAGTAGTATGCAATCCATACCTGAGCTGCTTTAAAGTGAGATTTAAGGTTGAGGAGTGCTAAGCCCCCATGTACCTTTGGGAGCTTAAGAGTTGTGTATTTGATTCTAGAGCGGGTGCCCTCCCAAAGGAATCAGGAGATGGCCTTCTGCCAGATGGCAAAGGTGGAGAGAGGGAGAGCAAGAAGTACTGCATTAAAAAGGTAAAACAGTCTTGGGAGTGCCATCATATGGATGGCCTCCACTTAATGCACTTGTGAGAGGGAAATAGGTCCCAGTGGTCAAGGTCCTAGGTGAGAGAATGCATAGCCGGTGCATAGTTGGCCTTCAAGGGGTCTACTAGAGCTAATGTGAAGTGAATCACCAGGTATTTTAATGAATTGCTTTCCCAAGTGAGGGGAAATACCATTTGTAGCTGGGGGGGGGGGGATTTCTGTTTTTAAGAGGTTTAACCAATAACCTAACAGGACCCTGAACTGGGTTAAGAGTTCCCATAATGGTGGCAATGATTGTTTTTGGTGTGTGAGGTGCAAAAGAATGTCATCCACATAAAGTACCGGTTTATGAAGTTGTTGTCTGACTTGTACCCCTTTTGTCTGTGGGGCAAGATGGATCACTTGTGCTAAGGGCTGTAGATATAATGTGAAGAGGAGGGTCAAGAGGGGGTGTTCTACTCCTAAACAGAATAGTGAGGAAAGAATGCCATTAATTTTCATATAAGCCCATGGATGGGCATAAATACTAACAAAGCAGAAAGAAATAGTACCACCACTGCCTATGAAAAAGAATAGATGGGCTACAAAAATAGAACAGGCAAAACTGGTTGGAGTTTTTCGTTCACCTTGCCGATGTCTCATGAGAGACAACCACATTTATGGGCTATGGTATGATTTTTTGAATAAAATTAAGATGTTTCACTGCTAGCTATTTTTGTAGCCCATCTGTTCTTTATCATATGCAGTGGTGGTGCTCTTTTTCTATGTTTTGTTGGTTTATCTTTAAGAGTAGCATACTGTGCAGTGGGGCAGCTTTCTTTATTCTTGATGGGCATAAATACTAGACAGAGCTCAATGATCAGGGGAAACCAAATTCTTGAATTGTCTGGAGACTGTATTTTCAGGAGACTCTACCAAATGCCTTCTCTGCATCCAGGCTGAGGAGCACAGAAGGCACTCAGTGATGATGATATTGAAGGCGTTCTTTTGATGCTGTCTATGTTTGTCAGCCAGGAACAAAGCCTGTCTGGTCCAAGTGGATAAGATGGGACAGGAAGTGTTCTATTCCCTGGCCAGGCAAGCAGAAAAGATTTTATAATCCATGTTTAGGACTGAGATTGGGTGATAAGAGGCACAATGTTGTTTGTCCTTTCCTGCTTTGGGAATTCAAACCTTCCATCATTTCCTGTTTTCCAAGGACCAATACATCTGGAATCTCTTTTTATGAAATAATTGCATAATTGTACATTCCTGGGAGGGTTCCTCCTGACCAGACAGAGCTGATGACATGACACAAATGTAGGAGCAGGATATCATGGAATGTTTTGAAAAACTCAGGGGGGGAAACTGTCTGGACCTGTGCTCTTTCTAGTTTTTAATTAGAGAATCACCGATGCAATTTTCTCTGTGTTGAAGCCCACAAGAGTTCCTTGCATTGCTCTAAGGTTAATTTCGGGAGTCCCAAGGGGCATAGGAAGATTGATTTGTTCCAGAGCAGGGGCTATATCTTCTGCATAGAGGTGGTGATAAAAAGTGCTGAAGGTTTGTAGTATCTGATGCCTCTCTGAATAAGGACAAGCTGTATTCAGGTGTTTGATACTAGTAACAGTGGTAGAAGAACCTACCGGCATAGGCAGTGGGTGAGAAAATGGTGGCCCAAGGGCCTCTGTCACAGTATCACACAGTATCACTGGCATAGATAATCTAAATGCCAGTTTTGTCTTGTTGGTATGTATCTCCTGTGCTTCATTTTTTTAGCTTATGTGCCAGTACTGTAGTGTCACTTTACTGATGTAGCAGGTGTTGAGCTGCTAGGTCATAAAGAATGGTGGCCAAGCAGCCTCCTGCTGTCTCTTTGAATGGGCCACATAGGCTGTAAGGTGGCTTTGAAGCATTGTCTTTAGAGTGCCCCACAGCAGTGCGAGAAAAGGTATTGATGCAGCCTGATCCCATATTGTTTGTGAATCTACTCCTCTATGAGGTCTTTAACGTCCTTGTAGTTAAATAGGGGAGGTGTTCAAAGCCATAAAGACAGTTCTCGTGGGACACCTAGGTCAAGGGTGATACAGATGTGGGAATGATCTGACTGGACTGTGGGTAGTGTGGAACTCTTCTTAACTAGGTGAAAGTGTTCCTGAGAGACATGAATATAGTCCAGTCATGCATATGATCCATGCAGTGCAGAGTAGTGTGTGTGTGTGTACTGCCAAGTGTGAGGATGCAAAACTACCCACGTCTACCACAACGCTTGTTATGTAAAACTGTGATGGAATTGTGGAGCGGCAGCCTGACGGGTAGGTGTCTGTCAAGAGGTATCTAGGATCGTGTTTAAAATTAGGTTGTAGCCCTCCCCAAGAGAAACATTCCCAAAAAGATTTTATTAAGTAAGAATGCAGTTTTGGAAGCATCTGCTCCTGGGGGAGGTACAGGCTAGCTAGGGTGAGATCCTTCCCATATGATGTGCCCTGTAACATTGTCAGACAGCCTAATTTATCTATGTGGCATGCCTTTACCACTATGAGAAGAGATTTGGCAATGAAAATAGCAGTCCCTCTGCATTTGCCCTTTTGGTGTTCTGTGTTAGTAAGGTGTGTCTCTTGGAGAACTAATACTTGTGGGATGTGCTGTTTAAAGAAACAAAATAATTTATATCTTTTAACAGGGTTATTTATGCCATTGACATCCTGTGGTATGAGCTTTAAAATTTCTGTATTACTCATAATTATTAAGGGATTGGTCCCTCAGCTTTAGGCAATCAAAAAGGCCCCTGCCCCCCAACGTCCTGAACAATCACCTTCAACAACTATCCTAGTTAATGCAGAAGTTGACATTACTCAATATGACCCAATTTGCAGTAATTTGGCAAAAACATTGAACAATAAAAAACAAGATAGCAATAAACTGTCATAATAAAACTGTGCCAGTGTTAGCCAAACCGGAAAACTAGGTTCCTGTAAAATGGGTAACACTGTATATGCAACTGTGACATCCAGATATGGGTTAGAAATTCTCACCCGCAGTGCTAAGTTGACTAATCCTGACCTAAATGGAAAAATTTCCTGGCCAATTTGGCTGGGGACCTCTGTGGGATATTCCAACTCAGTAGGTGACCACTTATTGAGGCCTGAGGCTCCCCCTGTGAAAGAACTGGGTTAAGTAGAAATAAGATAGGAAAGGAGTCACCCTCCCTGGGGTTGGGACTTGGGAGCATGCATCATCCGCTGGAGGGGAGATGGGATTGTGATAGGATCCAGCCATGAGGACGGTGGCCTGACCAATTAAAGGGTAGATGCAGGGGCCTCCCTAAGAAAGGAGGAGACTATAAGAGGGTAGGACATTAGGCAAGAGGCTAAGGGGAATGGTAGGGATAGGGGTAGGGGTATGGGTACTTAATGTACATTATAGTATGCCCACAGTTTTTGGGTTGGAAGGTAGAGTGGATGGTGTGGTATTGTTGGGGTCAGAATGTCCCCTTGTGCTGCATGGGTTAGTAGTGAGAGGGGAAGGAACAAAATTACCAAGACACTGTCAGAATGTGCAACTGCGTGTAACCTGCTGACTTCAGCGTCCATGGGTCATAGGGTGTGTAACAAATAAGGTCTTTTAGTATAATGTCCACATGTGGAAAGAAGAGAAATGCTAATAGGGTCCAGTCTGTGGCAAAATGGGGCCTTAAACAGCAGCTGATGCCTTCAGGAAAACTTTGGAAAACAAAATTTAGACATGATCCAGATCGTATTTTATATCTTTTCTACAGATTTACCCTTTGATTATTTACTGTTGAAGAAAGTCCCACAAAAAGCAAGATATTTATCCTTTAGAGGCCATCTGCCTCTATATTTTTTTCCCTACCTGAAAGCAATAATGCTCTGTTGTGACATCACAGTCTGTATCTATGACAATGCCTGAGATGACACAAGTTGAGTATTATGACATAAGGTTGGGAAGAAGTAAATGAACCCTCAAGGAACAACCATACTGTTTTCAGGCATATGACCATCTGTAATAAATTATGGGGATGAGAAATTCAGAGCTAATGAGAAATACAAGCTGCTTTGGAAGGCCATGTGCCTTTTCACCACAGTCTGACAAGGCTATAGTCCAAGGTTCAGTATTAGATACCAATAAAAGAAGAAAAGGAAAGTTTATTAGTCTTTATCTTTGTTTCTTTTTCCTTCTTTTCCTTCTTCTCCCATTTGTTCTGTTCCATGGTTAAGGCAGCTTCTGGAAGTTGGTACTTTATAGTCCATTAAGAGGTTATCCATCAGATCACTGAAGAGTAAGATGGGAGTGATAGAGTCTTTTTGTTGCTGATTCCTAGGCTGACTTTGTTTGTAGCATGGAGACCTCATTGGATGATGACTCCAGACCTGTTCTGGAGTCATCTATCCTGCTGAGTTTCTCCATGGTGCATTGCCTGAGGAGAGAGCACAGAGGTGGCAGGGTGGCCATCTGTTTTAGATCCACTGAGGGACTCACTGCACTCCCCATGAGAACCGTCAGGTCCTTTGAATCTATGGTTGCTAGATGTGATTCAGGTGTCAGTGGCAGGATCATTCTCATCTACTAACCTCCGGGTAATGGGAGTGATTATCTGCATGAGTTAGCAGACTTCATTGCCGGACAGATGTTGGAGGTCCCCAGTCTATTGGTGCTGGGGGATTTTTAATGCCTGGGTCAACGATGATTCTTCACAATTTGGACAGGAACTCTTTCAGTTGATGTCATTGCAGGGACTGACAGAGGCCATTACCTCTGAAACCCATCAGCCTGATTACACACTGGCCCTGATCTTCTCATTGGGACTTGATGTTAGTGCAGTCGGGGTTGATCCGGACCATCATGCAGTGTTGCTCCAATGTGGAGCCCCCTGTTTAACTACTCCCTCTGTGGAGACTATCTGATACCACCTAAAATACAAGTTGTAGCCTTGCAAACTCCAGGAGATACTGGATGTCTCAGGTATGTTGTTGACCTATGCACAGGGTCCTGAGGTGACCATGGAGCACAATTTGTCACTTGCAGCCTCCTTAGACTTGATTGTACCTTAGTGCATTTGTCCCTTGATGCCCCGATGTAGCACACTGTGGTACTGTGCTGAGCTGCGTAAGTTGAAGACTAAGGGATGGAGGTTGGAGCATTCCTGGAAAAGTTCCCAGTCAGTGAAGAACTGGTTGACATTGAGAATGCATTATGCTGAGTAATAATGGGCAATTGAACTGAAAAAGGAAGAGTCCCTGTCAAAGCTGATTGTTACAGGAAAAAATCTCCAGCATGGCTCTTTCATACTGTTGTCAGGTTGTTAGATCCTCCCTGTCTGCAATCCATCAGAGCCCTTTCTGCAGAAAAGGGCAAGGGATTTGGATGGTTTTTCGCTGACAAGGCATTGGCCATTAGATCAGGGATTTCACTGTGTGGTCAGTCAGGCCAGTAGTGGTCACACCTTTGGTGATGTACATCTGCCTGCCTGAGATGAGTTTTGACCCATTTCAGAGGCTGAGGTGCTCTAGATAGTCGCAGGTTTGTGCCCCGCCTGCTGTATACTGGACCCGGGACCAACAAGGCTGATTCTTGACTGTGTTGAGTTCCTGGGCTTGGTGTTTGGGAGATCATTAATGGTCCCTTGACAGAGGGTGTCTTTTCATCTGCTCTGAAAAAGGCTGTGGTCAGACCCCTTCTTAAATAGCCTTTCTTGGATCCTGACATTCTAGCAAACAAACAGGCCAGTCTCTAACCTTCCCTTTCTATGGGAGGTTATTGAGAAGGTGGTGGTGAGCAGCTGCCAGACCATCTGAATTTTTTTCCCATCTGAACCTCTCTAGTTGGCCTTTCAGCCCCATCACAGCATGGAGATTGCTCTCATCAGGGTAACTTATGATCTTCTCTTAGCAAGAGACTGAGGGCATCGCTCTATTTTGGAGTTCCTGGATCTCTCAGCAGCATTTAATACAGTTGACCATGGAGTGCTTTTGGATCACCTGAGCAACTACGTGGGTTTCACCAGTACAGCTCTTAGTTGGTTTGAGTCCTACATAACCAGAAGAATGCACCAGGTAGCATTGGGTAATTTTACCTCTGGGGCTTAGCTTTGTCCTCTGGAGTTCCGCAAGGCTTAGTTCTTACCTCCCTTTTGTTTTCTGTGTATATGCTGCTGCTGGTGGAGATCATTAGATGGTACAGTGCTGAGTTTCATTGCTGTGCAGGTGACACTCAACTGTACATCTTGTTCTCCATGCAAGGATTCTGTAGCATCCATGCTGAGTCAATGTTTGGTTGAAATAAACAACTGGATGGCCTCAAACTGGGCATGTCTTAACCCAGGAGAGACAGAGGTCACTATGATTGAACCAGGATGCTGGAACTTGGCAGCTGTGTGAGGTGTGGCTCTCCCTTCAGTGTGTGGTCAATCCCTCATGGTTGCTTATGTGGTCAAGGATCTGGGGGTCATTTTGGACTGCAGACTGACACTGGAACAACAGGTGTCAGCTGTGGTCTGATCTGAATTTTATCATCTTTGAACACTGCCAGGATCATGCTGTACCTAGCTCAGGCAGACATGGTAATCATCGTCCATGCTTTCATCACCTCTAGGTTGGACTATTGTAATTCTCTTTCCTTAGTGCTATTTGAAGGTTTGATGCAACACCTCCAGCTGGTCTAGAATGCTACAACATGGCTTATAGTGGGTTCCTCTCAGAGAGAACATATCATGCTGGTCTTCAGTGCACTGCACTGGCTGCCTTTGTGGTGGCCACCACCTTCAAGATTTACTTATTAACTTACAAGGCCCTACACAGTTTGGGACCAGACTACTTGAAAGAACTCCTTGTTCCCTTCCACCCAACTTGCCATCTCCACTCCACCAATGTGGGTCAGCTTGTTGTCCCCCCTTCTCAGCTGAGACATTGGGGGGACAGTGCATCTGGAGTTGCTGCTCCATTAGTATGGAATGCATTACCATTATATATTCACATGGCTAACATGGCTGGGGCCTTCAAAGCCTCTCTTAAGATGATCCTGTTTGAAAGGCATTTCATAGCTATCAAATTTATCTCTGCCTTATATTTTCTGTTATATTAATTGCATTTTAAAGTGTTGTTTGAACTAATTTTGCTTTGATGTAACACATTCACTATGAACAGCACTAAGTGATTGCAGGAATGGGTGCTTTATAAAGATTGCCTTGCCTTGCATGTGTTCTCGTAATAGTAGTGTAAGGGACCTGACCTCCCAGCCTGTCAGGACCATACTGTTCCTTGCCTGCTAAAGTGATGTTAGGGGTGTTCAATGAGAGAGTATCCCAGCCCCATCACATGAGGGATGCCATCCACATTCCTGACCCCCAACACCCAGCCCACTTGCCTCATTCTGGAGGGTAACATTGCACACCATGCCTGTGATCAGTTTCAAGGAATGGGTAAATGTTTGCTTTGCTCTGCCTCTCTCCCTCCCAAGCTGAGCAGTATAAGCTACAAACTCCAGTTAGGCTAGCTATATAGGTAGAGGCAAGGGGATATTCCACTCTGGTGGATTAGCATTGGTTAGCTGCATGAAGATGAGTGAAAGGGGGACATTACCATTACTGATGGGATGGGGGCATGCATGGCCTTCACCTCAAATGTCTACCCCAAGTGTCCTGGTGAAATGGCCAGATTATTTTATTAACTACTCCTGAACTGCTCACCTCCTAGTCATGGATATACCAGCATGTAAGGCAGGTAAAGTCAGTGCTGGAATACTGGAGTGATAGGTAGCTGCATAACTTTGAGAGGGAGGAGAACAGGCATGTAGTTGGAATCCAACTAGGTTGTGTTCTACCCATTGATCACTGATACAGGTGCAAGCTGGGGCCTGAGGCCCCCGAGCTAGGCAGTCTCCTGGGACCTGACTGCCAGACCACCACATAACCCCTTGAACATTACCTAAGTGTCAGAGATGGGTGGGCCTTCCCAGCAGGATGATCTGACCCCCCAGCAGCTGTGCAATCACTTCCTGCATTGTCACCATTTACTGCAGTCTCCACTGCTTTATGGAGGTTACTGAGCACCACAACATCTGTTCCATATCAGTGGCTGCATCTTTCCATCATGGGTGTATCATTTGCAACTTCACTTGATGTCCTCTCTTATGAAGGTCGGCTGCCACTTTGGCCACTAAGTAGTTGTAACTGCATCATCCTCAAACATCACTGTTAGAAGGGCTGGATATGGAGTGTGGATTTTCAGTTTGAGGGCTTGGAGCTTCTGAAGTAGGGATGTCTACTGCCTGTGGCAGCATTGCAAGGAATGGGAGGTAGTCATTGTCCAGAAAAATGGATCGACTTGATACAATAAAGAGGGTTTCCTCCTGGCTTTAATTAACAGCTCCTGCTTCACCAAGTATCGCAAAAAGTGGACCACTATGGAACATGTGTATGTGAAGGGTGAGGGCCTAATACACAATGTGCCCTCTCTATGTCCAACTGATAGTCCTGTAGCAAATACAGCATGTGTCTGAAAAAGGATGTTAGGAATCTGTCCATATGCCCTCCCTCAACTCCCTTTGCCAGTCCATGGATGATAATGTTCTTCGTCCTAGCCCTACTCTCCATATCCTCCTGCTTGTCCTAGAGCTGGACATAGGAGGTAGTGAGGGAGAGGACCAGTGTCTCCAGCTTGTCTGTGTGACTGCCTGTACAATCTGGGCCTCATTTGCTAGCTCTCTTTCATCCAAGGAATAGAGCTCTGCCTTGATGCCCTGCATTATCATCTTCATATCACTTTGGAAGGCGGTAAGCTCTGTAATCAGAAAATCCAGTTTTTTCTCCTTTGTGAGCTGACAGAGTGGCTTTTGTGGGAAATCATCTCCAGTGGTCATCAGGAGGATCAAGCTGCACTGGTGGTTGGAGTCCACGTGCTCATGGCTGAATCCCCCACCATCCTGGCACTTTGGGGTGTTGAACTGAATTTTTGGCTTCCCCATCATTGTGGTAAGTTATCCTGATATAGTTTTAGCAAGAATTAATAGTTTAGAGTGCCTTTGTCAGGAAAGTTAAAGTGGGGAGCGAGACAGCTCTCAATTCAAGCTGCCATGTTTGCCAGTGACATCACTGGAAGTCTCTTGAATAACTTTAGGCATTCAAGTGTGGGAGAATATTTTGTCCCTGTTTGTTGGGAGGTCTCCATTTCCTCAGATCAAGTTTCCCCAACCTCCATTCCCCGCATTACTTGCTTTTTTGTTTATTTGACTTTTCCATTTTTATTTCCCACCCTTCTTCTGTTTCTTGTCCTCCCCTTTTTCTTCCATCTACTTTCTCTTTTTCCAAAATCCCCCCTCTCTCTTAGTGTCCCCCCTTCCTTTCTTCCTTTGGCATTTTTATTTTCTTTTTGGTACGAGTCTAACTGACAATAGAGGTACCTCTTGTTCTCTGCCATCTTTTATGACAAATAGCATAATTATGCAAAGTAAAAATACAGCCATCCATTTAGGAGGTGGTTCCCCTTTTTGTGTTGCTTGCATGGATGTGCAAGAAACACATTGCTTTCAGCAGTTAGGGAGAATGCCTAAATGCAACAGGAAATTCAGGCCATGTCACCATGCAATCAGCTGTTTTGGTGCATTACAAGCTACCAAAACAGCTGATTGGTGTCCCCAAAGCAATGGCTTCTCTGTTGGCCTCTCACAGTCCCCAGGAAGCTGACAGAAAACCGCTGCCCACCGTTCAGTGTGCCTTCCTGGTGAAACATTTCAATAAACAAAAAAAATCACAGGGGGTGCCCAATCCCCCTGTCAGCATTCCCCCTTCCAGTTCAATTTGCTGACAGGGGAGCCCACTCCCCGTCAGCATAATGTCCGCCCTCCAAAATTTCTTGTGTGCCGAGGGGGGTGCCCAATCCCCTGTTGGCTACAGCCCCCCAAAACACTCAGGTGGCATGCTGGGAGCCCAGCCCAGCATGCCAAAATTAAATGTCCCTGCAAAAAAGAAATCCTTCCCATGTTTTCTTTTTTTAAATAAACCTGTAAACTAGAAAACGGTTCCTCGTTGATTCCAGTGGTCCCTCTCCCAACCCTCGCCAACCCTCTGTGTACCCCACCTCCTCACACCCCCCTCACCCCATCCTTACCTCTGGAGTCTGGCTCGATGATCTTTGGTGGACCGAGAACACGTCTGCACTCTTCAAAGCTGACCGCAAACTGAAGAAATGCCGGTAAGCTGTATAATGGTATAAAGGTGTTTTTTTTTTCAACTTTGGTGCATATCTCAGCCAATTTTGGGAATTTTTTCACCAAATCTTCAACATGGGGTTCTTGGAACCCCACCTTATGAACTCAGTCACTGTCATTTTGTTATTCGGTCCCAAAAGGTGATTTTGTGGCCACTGCGTGGAACCACCTTTCAGGACTGAGTAACCAAATGACAGTATCATAGTTCATGAGGTAGGCCCCAAAACCCTATGTTGAAAATTTGGTGAAACAATTTGCAAAAATGACTGTTTTATGAGTGTGCATTGCACAGTTCCTACGCACGCTCGTAACTTCGAGCGTTTTTAATATTTTCACTCCAGATTTTCAACATTGCCATTTTACCACACCTTCCTATGAACAGTATAGCTGTCATTTTTCTCATCATGCCTGAAATGTATTTTCGCACATGTAGTGCACAATGGTGCAGTCGGTGTGCAAAATCAATATTCAGGACAGATTAAGAACATCACAGTGACACTGTTCATGAGGTAGGCCCCCAAAAACCCTATGTTGAAAATTTAGTGAAACAATTCCCCAAAATGACTGTTTTACGAGCATGCATTGCGAAGTTCCTACGCACTCTTGTAACTTCGCAAATTTTTTATATTTTCACTCCAGATTTTCAGCATTGCCATTTTACCACTCCTCCTTATGAACAGTACAGCTGTCATTTTTCACATCTCACCCAAAATGTGTTTTCGCACATGTAGCTCACAGTGGCGTGGATGTGCGAAATCAAAGTTTGGGACAGATTAAGAAAATCACAGTGACACTGTTCATGAGCAGAGGTCTTAAACTGGCTATGTTGAAAATTTGGTGACAAAAGTCCATAAAATGACTGTTATGAGCCAGCATTGTGCAATTTCCATGCACCCTCGTAAGTTCACAAATTCGTGATCTTTTCAGTCCAGATTTGCAACATTGGCATTTTTCCACACCTCCTTATGAACAGTACAGCTGTAATTTTTCACACCATGGCTGAAATGTGTTTTTGCACTTTCAGCATAGAATAACATGGTCGCAGTGGGAAATCAATGTTCGGTATAGATTAAGAAAATCACTGTGACACTGTTCATGAGCAGAGGTCCCAAAATGCCTATGTTGAAAATCTGCTGTAAAAAAAACCAAACTTATTACATTACGGGTGTGCGTTGAGCAGTTTCTACGCACACTCGTGACTTCACCATTTTTTTTATATTTTCACTCCAGATTTTCAACATTGCCATTTTTTATACCGCCTCATGAACAGTACAGCTGTCATTTTTCACATCCTGTTCAAATGTGTTTTCGCACCTGTGGCTCCAAATGGTGCAGTCGCTGATGAAAATCACCTATCGGGCCAACAAACTGATAGGTGTCACTGTTCATGCGGTGGGATCACAAAAAGCCCATGTTGAAAACTTGGAGTAAAAATACCAAGAAACACCCAGGGTGTTAGGGTTTTCGACCATAACGCCCTACCCTGTAGGGACTGACAGGCACCAGGGGTGTGACTTGGGATTGTCGACAGTAATGCTCATGCCATTCCACCCCCACCCTGCAGCCAGTGGCAGGCATCGAGGTGCAGCTTTGACCCTTTGGCCCCAGAGTTCACCCCATTCTCCTATATTGCATCCATTTCAGTGTATTTCCTCATGGAATGAGGTGACTGTAGAGCCAGAACACTTCAAAGCACACCTCAACACTTGTTAGTGTCTTCAGGGTAGGGTGAGGTGAAATGTCGTGACTGTTATGGGTGACGACCCGAAGGCACACCCCAATGCCTGCCCATCTCTGCAAGGTGGGGGTGGAGTTGGCGTCAGTTCAATACTTCACTGCCATTCCTATACTGCATCTGTCTAAGTCCTGCACTTCCACTGCTAATGACAGCAAGCAACACTTGTCATTGACAAATGCTTGTTGCTGTTTTTAAATTGATACATTTTTTGCTTATAGATAAAAAATGTCATGCTGAAAAATATTGTGCTAACACTATTGGACAAAAATACATTCCCTATGAACTTGGAATGCTAGTGTGTTCATTTTTTTAATATATTTAGGTGTTGGTATCCTCTATTTATAAGCACGGGTGCTTTACAACTCTCTTTCTCAATGGGGACACTTGATGAAGATTTGTTTGGCACAGCTGGAGATACTTGGTAATGATTAATTTTATGAATGTGTTTGGGTATTTATGTGTGCACTTTAGAGACAGACTTCACCCCCGATGAAGCTTTCATGTTGGGAGGTGATACATGGGAGAGTTTGCTCAATGTTTTTTTTTTAATTTACATTTTTGCGTTTTCTCCCTGTTTTTTCTCCCACGATCATGGGACCCCGGCAGACATGGCTGTGCATGCGAGTGGAGATGCACACACATGACAGGTACTGGCTCGGCTCCTTCAGTCCCACCCCAGGCTATCGCCTGGCTCCCCATTGCCTGAACTGCCAGCTGTCCTCCACCAGGTGGCAGACAAGGGCTGGGGAAGCTCCTTATCCCTCCCCGGGTGAGGACAGCCACCTCGTGGCAGCTCAATCCCACTCCTCACTCTCCCTCCCCGCCAACCCCTGACAATCTGGGCTTATTCCTGAATGCGCCTTGCTGGCATATCATGAGGTGTGGCATCCAGAACCTCAGCCCTCAGCACCACCGGGCTGGCTCTACTCGAAGTTTTATCAATCTTAAAGGGAATCTCCTACACAGCCAGAAAGTGCAGCAGCTGCTGCAGAAATGCCTTATTTGGGCTTTTAGCATCAAACAATATTTTTAATTTACCTGCTGCATTGTGATTTTAATTCCAATGACCCGGTCTGTCCATAATGGTTGCAGAGCCACGGGTGTCCATCTTGCGCAGCCTGGGTGGCTTCCACCATGCATGATATACTAATGAGGGCTACCAACTCTGCCATTAGTTGGTAGCTGTCATTAGCACAACCTGTAGTCAGTGGCACAAGTAGACTCCCACCCTGCCCCAATCCCCGTGTGTGACAATAACATACACCATCCCATGTCCGAACCCCGAGCAAAACAGAGGCATCCCCAACTCCATGTCCTTAGTGCTGGGACCCCCTCCCATGCCCACTCCATGATCATGGTAGACACTGCGGTAGACATATGCCCCGATATCCAGTACCACAGTGCAGAGGTACCCTCCACCCATTCCTGATCCATGTTCGCAATACATATATCCACTGACTGCTGATCCAATATGAAGTGTCCTCAACCCCCACTCTCAACAGGATTGGGACTTCCCCATCTACACCCTCCCCCACCAATTGGAGCCGGTGAATTGATTATTTCCGTGACACCACTATTGCCAGCTGCTGACTGATTTGTCAGTGCAATGTACTTGTATAAAGTATGCACTAATGTGCATACATTGTACAGTGTAGTGCAGTGGCAGAACAGTTCGTGGCTGACTGTGGTGGTGTGCGAAGGGCTGAGCCAGTTGCTGGCTCTGGTTGGGTTGGGGGGCCGGGGCGGGGGGTCCAGTCCTATCATGGTGGGGGGGCCACTGCACTCTGGAAATACTGGGGGTGTCTGCTCATTCCATTGGGCAGCAGGGATTGGGGCTAAGAGAGACTACCATGTATTCCGATCAGGGAATGGGGCTGGGTTGGCAGCATGGTTGTACTACAGATGGGGAACAGGGCTGGGTGTGGGGAATTTCATCCATTGATTGGGGATCGGGGTTGGGGGTTACTGCTACACTATAGGAATGGGATTCGGGTAGGGCATATATATCGATTGGGATTGGGAGGGGGCCGGATCCTCCTTTGAATGGGGATCTGGGCCAGGTGGAGGACACAGTGCCCTATGGTAATGGAGGGGTTGTCATGGTATCAGTGTCAGGGACCAGGGTTGGGGGGTCCCTACACTATGGTAACAGGTTGGGGGACTTCTGCACATCGGGCAGGGACCAGGTGTAGAAGGGGGGTTCCACCAGTCCACTGGATCTGGCAGGCTGTTGTGCACCTGTCTGCACTACAGCAGCAGGCCTGTTGGTGGCCAGTTGAGTTAGGCAGCATTTTTTGGCTGACCTTTGCACGGCACATTTCAGGTCCTTGTGTGTTGCATTCCCAACAAATATGTCCTTGTGTGGCACATTCACGAGAATGCCCCCTCTACATGCGCCACATACATTACTCGTGGGTCATGGCCCAGTCTCCTCTGGGTGGCGCTTCTACCCCCATTGAATATCGCACTGTGGCGCATTGTTTGTGATGCACTGCTCATCTCTATTGTGAGCCAGGATGTGCTGTGCATCTCCTTTGAATATGGGGGCCAAGGTGTTTAATGGCCACTTGTTCAAGATTTTGTCCCTGGCTATTTCAGATGACAAAGGGTGGAACTTTCCTCTTCTGCGGGGTGCTAGAGAAGAGTGTAGTGTTTGTTTTTTTGTAATTGAGGACCAGATCATTGTAGGATTATCAACTTTCTAGTGACCTGAAGTTTCATTGGAGAGCGGCAGTGAGGCTGTCAAAGTCAGGGATTTTGAAACAGATGATAGCATCATTGGCATAAAGGAGTATGTTAGCTGTCTGACAGGCATCGGGCAGTTGATTCATGAAAAGGCCAAATAGGAATGAGCCCAAGATGGAGCCCTGGGGGACACCAATAGATACTCCCCTGGTGTTGGACAAAGATTTATCAATCATCGCACACTAGGAGTGATTAGTGAGATAGCTATGAAACAAGTCAGTTGTGTTTTGTGATAAACCCAGGCCAAAGAGTTTGTTAAGTAGGTGCTTATGGTTGACCACGTTGAAGGTCTTATACTTACACACACACACATTTATATATATTTATCTATAGCTCTGACAAGGTCACAATTGTCAAGAGCTCATGAACATAGTTGGTATATTCAGACAGTGCCATGTTGGTGCTGTGGAGCTTCTGGAAGCCATACTGCTGTACATACTGGACACTGTATTTTTCAAGGTATGTGACAAGCTGGCAAGGGACTATTCAATCAAGGGCATTGGATGGGTGGAGAGAATAGAAATGGGTCTGTAATTGGCAAGGCTAGAGCAGTCTCCACTTTTGAAAACTGATGTAACTAGTGCAGATTTCCACTTCTCAAGGAACTGTGAGTAGCACAGGGAAAAGTTAAAAATTCTAGAGATGGGGTAGGAAAGTTCCTCTTCTGCCAGGGCAAAAAGTTTCATATCAACTGAATCATTCCCCTACCTAGTTTTTCCAAGCACTCTACTGATGTATTTTGAGGTGTCTTTGACTGAAACAGCCTTAAAGTAGAATTTAGGGTACCTTGGTTCAGAGTCCACCATCTGGGAGGCTTTAGAACTGAGTTCCCTTAAGGGGGTCTGGGCAGGCTCAGTGGAGATGATGGAACTGAGGTCAGTAAAGGCTGTGCTCAAGTAATTGGCAGTTTCAGTACAATCAAGGACCTCACAACCCTCCATCATGAGCATTTGAGCAATGGTTTTAACTCCTTTGCCTAGGAGCTCCGAGACATTGTCCCAGATTCTTTTGCCACTGCTCCTGCCCTGCTGCTACTTATGGATGTCAGATTTGGCCTTTCTAACCAGGCTGGTGCACTTATTGAGGATTTCCCTGTATCTTTCCTGGCAAACAGGGGACCCTGTTTTCATGGCCAGTGTCCACAGATTGTCTCTCTCCTTCATGAAGGCAAGGAGTTTGGGGGTGATCCATCCTCTCCAGTGATCCTTTTGCCTTGTGTTTTTCAAAGGGTGCCAATTTATTTATTTCAAAAGTTTCACCAGGAAAGACACACTGAGCTGGTAATAGATCATTTTCTGATGTGTCCTGGGGGTGGAGGAGAAGAGGAGATGAAAACATATACAAGAATAATTCATTAAATATTGCAATAAAGTGGAATAATAAATCAAGTAGACAAATATAAACGAGAACAAATTGTCACAGTAAACCACTATGAATAAAATTGTGGAAAGGACAAAAGAACAAAACAAAAACAGCAACAGAAAGAACAGGGTGCAATAAATGAAACAAGGGAGGGCTGAGGTAGCGTCAGTGTTGATGAAAGGTAAATAAATGAATCTGCTCCATATCCAAAACAACTACAGGAGTAAATAGAGAAAACACGGAGGAGAGATTTCAGAACTGGAAAGGAAGGAGTGGATTAAATGGAAGTAAGAAGAAAATTTCATAGTTTAAGGAAATGAAACGAGGAGGCAGATTGACCAGCAGTTGAAAATTCCATAGTTTAAGGAAATGAAGCGAGAAGGCAGATTGACTGGCAGTTGAAAATTCCATAGTTTAAGAAAATGAAGCGAGAAGGCAGATTGACCGACAGTTGAAAATTCTATAGTTTAAGGAAACAAAACAAGAAGGCAGATTGACCAGCAATTAATTTCACTTGAGGGAGAGCAAGTATGCAAGGGCAAGCAGTGTGAAGGGAGTGGGGGGGGGAGAAGAAAAGTAAGGTAAGAGGGGAGAGAGCTGAACAAATATTTGGAGATGAAGGAAACACAGTGGGAAAGGTGCCTAGCTTCAAGACAGGGGAAGGAAAGAGAAGAGTACAGAGTAGAGTAGTGTATGCATTTGTGTTTATTAAGGGCCAAGCAACAGAAGGCATTACAAAAATGATCCAGTCTAGTTAATGTGGACTTAGGAGCAGCACTATAAACAATGTCTCCATACAAGAATCATCTTGGTGAGGATTCCTCTCCATGCAGGAAGTTGTATGCTTCATTTATTTCTGTAGAGTGCACCAGGCTTGGGGTGAAATGTCTTGTGGGTAGCATCCACATGAACAGAAGAATCAAGGTGGTGATCCAGCCAAACCCTGAGGTACTTGAAAGATGAGACATCTTTGATAGCTACACCATCAAGGGTATGGTAGTAGGGATGTGGGGAGGCTCTAGCAAGTCTCTGCCTGGTGCCAAACCTCACTGAGACTGTTTTCTTAGCATTGAAAGATAACTGATTTTCACAAAACCAGAACTGGATGTTGTTAAAATCCATTTGGAGCCGGTTCATGAGATCAGGGGCAGAGGAACCAGAAGAAAAGAATACAGCCCCATCTACACAGAGGAGCAGACCTTAGGGAGGTCACTTAGAAAAATGGAGAAAAGAACTGGGCCAAGGACAGACCCTTGGGGTATGCCTGAGCTAACAGAGAGAGGAGGGGAAAGGGAGTCTCCAATATGTACAACTTTTGACCTTCCCCTTAAGGTAGGAGTGAAACCATTCAACTGAAGAAGCTGAAAGCTCAGGTACATTTAGCTTGGGTATCCTGTTATTAGGGCACTGGGTGAAGGGCACCGATAGTAATGGCGACTCCCTTCCCAGCGCATTTGGGAATGGCCACAGAAGGATATGGTGGCCGGATGAGGGGGTGCATGACTATAGTGACATCCTGTCGCTATACATACACATGTGTGGGGGGTGGGAGTGGGCATGCACAGTGAGGGTTGTGGGGGTGGTGCCACGGTCAGTTGCCGTGCTGACCCCATGGCATGGTGGGTGGGTTGCTGGTGTCAGTTGGCAGGTTACTGGGTTCGGGTCTGGGCGCCGGTATGTTTTTTTTGTGCCTGGCCCGAACCTTTATTTTTTAATGTTTCATCCCCTGACATGCACCCCCTGGGTTGAGAATCCCTTAGTAGAGGGTGCGGGGCGATGCCCTTTGGGGGAGGTGGGGGTACAGCCCCCCACAGAAAACATTAAAAAACTAAGTCTCCAGTGCCATTTTGCTGTGTGCTGGGCTGTCAGAGTGCCGAAAACATGTTTCGCCACTTTGACTTCATGATAACAGTGATCACCTTTAGGCTTTCACTGTTATCACATAGAACCTTAGCTTGTACAGGAGAATGGGATGGTGTAAACGTGGGTAGTAAGGAAGTCCAACACAGTGTCAGGATGCCAAAAAAATAAGTATTTATTCATACAACTGAAATAAACAAAAGCAGACTGATTTCATCAAAAGAAAATAATCATAAAAAAGAAGACATCAAATAAAGGAATAACGGTTCAGTATAGCTTCAAACGGAAACAAAATCCCACCTAGAAAAGAGCTAGGGGTCTGATAGGGTCAGCACCCTATCACCAACTAAAAAAAATGTTCCCAGACCTGGTCCTTTAATACAGGAGTAGGATCAGGTGATCAATTAGGCTCCACCCCTTTTTATAACTAAAGACTAAAATCTTCCAGAATATTTATTTTTAGTTCAGAATTAAAGCAAACCTACACTAGGTTGTTAGAAACACAATAACATAATCTAGAAGTAATACTAATAAGGCAAATCCTTTCTATGTATGCAATTCCAAACAGTCATGCTCCTCCCATCACTACTGACTATAAACTAGCTGAGAAGATGCCTGGCCCTAAAGCAGAGTCACAGGGATGAAGGAGAATCCTGGCTGCAAGAAAGGCTAAATAGGTAAGACTATATTTTCTAGCACAGCAGTACAAGTTTTCTTTTACCTAAAACATAACATACAAAGCATAAGTCTGTTAACATACAAGAGTCTCTTTTCAGAAAGAAATGTGTTGTTTTAAAAAGAAACAAAACAAAATGGGCTGCAAAAGCCTGAGGAGACAAACATGCTCATTTTCAGTCTATCACACAGAAAATAGCAAGCACCAAGCAGCCTCATTTTAGCACTGAACTTTAAAACGCAGATAACATTAACTGAAGAACCAAACTACAGGTTACCTTGTGCACACGTTCTATTTTGTTTAGAAAATAAGCAGTTTATTGTGCTAGGAGGGTGACAGAAGCAGCCAGAAAGACACTCAGCTTGTCTCTCATTTCACCCTGTAGTTTCAACCCCTAAGCTACACAAGAAGGCAAATAAGAACTACTTTCACTGGGTTTGTCCTAGCTAAATGACTTAAACGTGTAATCAGGGGCACAGTGCAAATGTGGAAAAGCAAGAAGAAATGAAAGGAGGAAAGAAAATAGGGATACACAGAACAACTACAGGTGGCCTTCCTGAGAGTTGGGGAACATAGGGAGAAGAATTAGAATAGTACAAGACAAAGAATTACTGTTGCAACAGATTTGATTTAAAGAGAAAGCATGTTCATTCCAGGATACACACAGCCCCTGTTGCACATGGGTTACAGTGTCAAAAGCTTTGGCTAAATCAACAAAAATGGTGGAGGTGACAAGGCCCTGATCCAGCCTGCGAGGACAGAATCAGTGAGCTGAAGGAGACAGGTAGAAGTGGAGTGTGACTTCCTAATGCCAGACTGGTAAGGGGTGAAGAAGAAAGTTGAGTCATGAAAAGGGGAGATTTGGGAAGGAACACAGAATTTATCACAGGCATATGTGAACTCAGACACAAAGAATTCTAGGGCTGAGTAATATCAGGAATGGCATCTATGAAGTGCCAATCAGTTTGGGGCAAGTATGATTTGAATTTAGGCACCTTCATTTTGTTTAGAACTTGGCTGATTATGATCGGGAAGGTGGCCTTTTCTGTTTAACTGTGCATAGACATTGCACCGGAGAGTGGTCATTTAGAGTATCTGGAAGAACTTTGACAATGTTAACCCTATCAGGGTGTGTAACTAGTGCCCAGTAGAGTAGCATCATGGTGCATGTTTTAAAATTGGTCCTGGTATGCTCTGTGATCATTTGTGTGAGAAATAGGCTGGACATCTTCTCCCTATGACCTGTGCTGGACATAGCATTCCAATTAATGTTAAAGTCACCAGTAACAAAATATTCCCAGTTCTGAATGAGTTGCATGATGTAGTGAATACGTGACTCTATGCCTGAATTCTGTTTACCCGGTGGGATATATACAGACAGGATGACAAGTGATTTTTTCCCTTGCCCTATCAAAAGCTTTATTGACAGGTATTTATAGTCCCTTGTTAGGGCTTTGATCGCAATTTTAGAGACTTGCAGGTCTGATTTGACATAGCTAATGCACCCCCTCCTCATTTGACTATTCTATCCTCCACGAAGATATTGAAGCCTGGCAATGAGGCAATGGCATTAGGTATGTATGGATTGAGCCAAGTTTCAGTTAAGCAAATAACATCTAGCTGCATTAATTAGACCCAGGCTTTGAATTGGCAAATGTAGGTAGGAGACTACTAAAGTTTAGGGAGACTATGCTCAGTAGTCCTTGGCTGTATGTGCCAAATGCAGAGCTACAATCAGGGCCTGGGCTGGTTGAACATTGCCGGACAGTAACAGTAACATTATTGTAAGGCGTCTGGTGGCTCCGAGGTAGTGCTTCAGTCTCCAGGTTTCACTCCTAGAAGGAGTGGCATGTATGTGGTCCTGGAGACATGGCCATGTCAGAAAAAATACATAGCACTCCCCATGTGCCACCAGAGTTAGGTGTTCAATGTGGGGGGCATGTGGCTGGGGGAGGCTTGGGTAATGTAGGATTGTTCAAGAGGATCAGTAGGCCTAGGCATCAGCATGGGACCAAGGGAGATAATCTCCTTTATCTCTGAGGACTGTGTAGGTTCAGGCAGCAGTGCTTTTGGTAAGCAGGTTAGCAGCATTAATATTGCAAGGAACATGTCTACAGCAAGGAAGGATGACTTCACTTTGCAAGTAAATGACATTGGTCACTGACACATATCCGTAGGACACAATACACCATGATGAGTGTTATCAAAATTACAGTAACAGTGTTGGTGATGGCACCAGTAGTAAATAATTTAAACACTACCCTCATTCAGCAGCAGGTACTAGCAGCAGCCCATTCTGGTAGGTCCTTGACCGGCTAACCTTAGGACACAATCCACCCAAGTAGGGTGCTATCAATGTTACCATAGAGATAAGGGTGGCAGCAACCAGTACTATACATAAGCAATAAGACATGATGAGGTGTGCAAAGAAAACATTTTACCGCACAGCCAGGGGTGTAATAAAGCACAAGGCTGAAGGCCGAGTGACTCTAGCCACTGACCGTGCAGTAAAATGTGTTCCACGCACATCCCAGAGTGCCTTATTGTGCTTATAAAATTGGCTCATTTTTTAAAAAACTTCTTACAGTTGGGAAAAGCATGTTTATATGGAGAAACAATAGGTTTACTTATGTACATTTATGGTAAAATAGTCCTTCCACCCACTACAAAGTATGTCATTGATGATGATGTCATTGTATTGTTGCCTGCTTTCTTCTTCCTGTTTTTTTCCACACATTTAGGATATGGAATGCTGATTATAGAACATTTTCCATGGAATACATGCAGTCAAAATTCTGCTCAGTTCAACTGGCAGAATGTTTTTCTCATAACACTCTGTACACACAGACAACAAAGGCCTTTGTTACAGCCAGAAACTCAATTATCTCACTGTTAGAGCAAGAAGACAGTTCCCTGATGAGCAGGTAAAGATGGAAGGGAGATTTTTCACTGTCAGTAAATAAACAGTTGTAGTGAAAACTATAAACAATACTTATTATTTCTAATGTGTTTATGTACGTAAGGAGAGTGTGATAATCAAGGAAATTACAGTTAATTAATTTGTTTTATTTTTTGTTAAGGTAGTTTTATTTTTAGGGCCCAGATGAAGTTTTTTTTACAGTGTAAAGGTAGCAGCCATGTTTGTGGTGGAAGATCAGTTCTGGCTGTAGGGGGCTAACTCAAATGCCTGTGTTCCAAATGCCCATTGATCTGGGTTCCGGACTCTTCGCAGTCCTTTTTTTAGCCATGTGTAAACCATATTTTGCACATAAATAACAGCCAATCAGGTTTCATGATTTTACCCTTCCATTTTATAAAGAAAAAAAAATACTATCAGCAGACAGAACTGTAGCCCATACTTATATTTAATATCCAAATGCCCAGATCTCTCAGATGAGGTGTTTGGCAATACTATGATAGAGGTAAGGTGAACATCCACAAGGGATAGGGGAATGCAAAGCAAAACCATTTTTGGTAGAAAACTCATTAACTCTTGTTGCAGGGCTGAAATTAAGTGCCTGGCTAGGCTTGGCCAGTAAAACACTTTAAAACAGAAGTAAAACTGCCCACCCCCCACCAGGCAAGACAAGCCAGAAGCAAATAACAATGTAAACCTTTTAGTAGATTTGGAGGCAGGTAGTGGACAGCTTACAAACAATAGCCCTAATATGTGCCCTGTAGGTTCAAGTCTAGCTGCTGAAATACACAAATTAAAGTTCTTGAGGCAGAATAGGGGTCCTTGTGGGTCACAGATTAAAGACTTAAAAGCAAGCAGATGAGTTGACACTGACCAAATGGCAAATAAGAAGCTACACACCAGTCTCCTAGATTAAGGTTGAGGGTCCCACAATCAGACTGAAGGCACACTCTGGATTTTTCCCAGCAGATGTAAACACTCAACTATATATCTTTACACTCAAGAGACAGCCTGAGCCCGTCACTACAGTTCCATACCACCACCCTAAATTTATTAGTGCCTGTTGAGAAAGCATGGTGGACTGAAAGCAGCCAGGAGGAAACAGGATACTAGATGTCATCTGGTTTGTGGAATGCCTCACAGCAATGTTGGAGATAAGAAGAGAGAGAGCAATTACTCCTTTGGAGAATAAAGTGGTCATAAAACAGCAGATATCAGATTTCTTGAAACCGTAGCATCTTACTGAAGTCTTTGTTGGATTAGCATCTTTAGAAGTTGGCCGGCCCCCTGACGCAGCAGTTGGATTTCCTCCTGCAATGCTGATGACCCAGGTTTGGGAACAGACTCAGATGTCAGAGGGCTGGCTGGGTGGAGAAGGCTTGAGCATCCAACACCTTCTCCTGAGAGGCGGGGGGGGGTTCATGGCTCAGCATTTGCTGGCCCCTGGTGGAGGTCAAGGGCACAACAATACATCGGCACTCACTGCAGGAGGGAGCATGGCAAACATCAGCTTGTGCCTTGACACCATGTGGCATGTCATGCTACCAAAAAAATGGGGAAAACCACCCACCTGGCCAACCGGATGATGGCTGCTGGTCCCTCCATACACCCAAAGCCTCAGACATGTGTGTTCGTGCCGACCCCTGTCATATGCAGGATACACAGGAATCCCTCTGGGGCAATTCTCCTCCCCTGATAGCCTCCCACTGGGGTAGGGGACCACCTGATGAAGGGTTACATAAGGTTACTCAGGGAACACAGCAATAAGGGGTGGTTTATGGTGGTCAGGACTTGGCAGTGGTGGTAGGGGGCCTTGGCAGGCCTGAAGGAATGGATGGCCAGGGGGTTGGAGGAGCAAAAAAGAAAAAAAAAGAATCTTTAAAAGTTAAAAGTTATTCCTGAATAAAAGTACTCATGTTAGTGTAGTATCGTTCCAGATAATGACTCAGGTGATGTTCACTGACAATATGGTAAAGATCAGGTGATGGTCATCAAAGATATAGTCAAGATTAAGTGTTGTTCACTGGAGATATGGTAAACATCATGTAATGTTCATTGAAGATATGGTAAAAATCAAATAATGTTCACTGAAGTTGTGGTAAAGATCAGAGGATGTTTACTGAAGATATGGTAAAGATCAGAGGATGTTCACTGAAGACATGGTAAAGATCAGAGGATGTTCCCTGAAGATATGGTAAAGATGAAGTGATATTCCTGAAGATATGGTAAAGATCAAGTGATGTTCACTGAAACTATGGTAAAGATGAAGTGATATTCACTGACGATATGGTAAAGATCAGGTGATGTTCACTGAATATGTGGTAAAGACCAGTAGAGTTACTCTAAGTATGGAGCACAAAAAAGGCAAAAAAACCCAAAAAACTAAACTACAAACAACTGAATACTAGATTTCTGGGGATCATCATGTCCCATCATAGAAGAACAGTTACATGACCAAACAAATGCCAGATGATGGGCATTGAGCTGTGTGCCCTACCAAAGAAGGTATTTAATTTATTTTTTTCAGTTCTTGAATGTTATTGGTATGTCACCCTTTGTTTTCTGCTCCTGTTTCTCTCATTTCAAATATTTTTCAGCTGGGTGACAAAGGAGAATCAAGCAGCACCGTCAGGTTGATGACTGGTATTTATACTGGATAAAGAGGATAGGCTGACTTTAATAAGACTATGCACAGTCGTAGAGAAGCTGGAGGAGGAGAAGGCGTGAACATGAGGCTGCAATGTTAACCACATCCATGATCTGGTGGAAACGATGGCCATGGCTTGCTTGCTAGAGCAGGAAGCAGTCATGAATAGGGACTGGCAAAGTGTCTGAAATTCACCTCACAAAATGAAGTTTTGAACTGCAAAGTTACCATGTTTTCAGTGAGGTAACAAAAATGGATTGCAAAGTGGAACAGAGACAGAGAAGAAGGAGCAGCAGTATTTACACTGCTCCATGCTGCTTTTGTGGCTGTGCCTTGCCTTGTGAGTGACTCTGGAGAGAACAGTTAATTTTCTTGAAAAGGGAAAACTTGAGGATGGTGAGTGGGGACTGGGTCTGTGAATTGGGGAGTGGGGAGTTGGGGATTCAGGGACTTGGGGAGGGGAAGAGTAGGGGGTAAGTAAGTGCCAGTTTTTTTTGTTTTGCAGCAGACTGAAGAGAAAGAATTTGAACTGTGTCAAGTTCAACCCAGCCATCCAGTGCCATTTCTTATTTCTTTGCATACTGTTTGTGTGCCCCCCACCGAACAAGTCAGCCAGTCAGCTCTCATCTGTCCTTGTGCTCTGTGGGGTAAATAAATCTACAAGCTTTGGCTCAGTGCATGCCATCACATGGAATAATCCTTGAAGGAAAAGTAAAGTTGTGTCATAGAGGGTTAGGCTAGGTCCCTGAATCTCTCTGGGTAGCAGTGCCTGCAACATCAGCCCCTATAGCCCAGATCCAGTGTGTGAACTAGTGTGTGTGTGTGTGTGTGTGTGTGTGTGTGTGTGTGTGCATGTGTGTAAGTAATAAAGTGTGAAAGCCAGCCACCAGTGCCACTTCTTGCAAACTGTCTGTGTGACCCCCAACAAGTCAGTCAGGTCTCATCTCCTCCCTGTGCTCCGTAGGGTAAATCTACAAGCTTTGGCTCAGTGAGCAGGGCATTCTGTCATGTGGAATAAAAAAAAAAATAATCCTTGAAGGAAAAGTAAATTATTGTGTCATAGGAAGTTAGGCCAGGTCCCTGAATCTCTGTGGGTGCCAGCTGCAGCATCAGCCCTTATAGCCTAGATCTGGTGTGTGAACTACTGTGTGTGTGAAATAAAATTTGACAGTCATCCACCAGTGCCACTTCTTGTACACTGTCTGCGTGATCTGCCCTCCCCTGAACAAGTCAGTCAGCTCTCATCTCCTCCCTGTGCTCCATGGGGCAAATTTAAAAACTTTGGCTCAGTGGGTGTTCCATCACATGGGATAAATAATAAAAAATAAATAATCTTTGATGGAAAAATAAATTACTGAGTCAAAGAGGGTTACACAGGTTGCCTGCCTTTTGATAAAATCCCACAGATAGTATTTGGTGAGTTACTGCCAGAGTTTCATGGTTCACAGTGGTACTGTAACTACTAAGCTATAAGCGCTGGCCAGTGTTCTCAGACTTGCTTGTCTTTGGACAAAATCATCATCTTGGAGGTGGGTGCTGATTGTAAGGTTCAGCATGTACATATTACGACACTGGCACTTCCAGTAGGCACATCCACAGTCACATTAATCATTTCTTCTCATCTCATTTCATGAATCATGCTCCTTATTACCATTAAACAATGGTTTATTTGCTTTTTTACAGATATGTTGATTAAAAGCTGTTTAAAATTATTTTTAACATACATTTACTATAAAACAATGAAGGTTATAAAAAGTTTGGATAATGTTCAGATAAGCATTCAAACCTTCAACATTATGCCACATCTTGATAGGGAGATTGTGGGGGGCATGCTCAATTCACTTGAATCTACTGTCTTTTTAAAAGCTGATTTTCTGATTTTAAATCCGGTTTTGATATCGGCTGATGCCAGGGTTTAGCTAACAAGACTATCCCTGCTATCACCCGAGCCCCATTTCTTGTACCACCCATTCAGCAGCTTCTATGCCACTTTCCAGCAAAGGCCAGCACTCCTCCACTGTGAATACCAAGCAGAAGTTGTCATTGAGAACAGATGCCTTCTGCTTGTCCTCCTGTATTGCCCTTCCTCCTTTTACCAGCGTTAAAATTACCCCTCTTGTTTTTCTTTTTCTGTACTGTGTCTGAAAAACCATTCCCCCTTTGACCCCCTCATGGTCCCATTACCATAACTGTCACAAACACAAATCAGCAAGCTGTGATGGCTTCCTGGTATTACCTTATAGTAAGGGGGGGGCAGGAAGAACAACCCTTTGTGTCACTTATGCTACATCTCTCATAAAGGATGGGTACTAACAAACATTGCCTTCCTCCCAAAATGAATAAAATAATTTGTAACATTTTGGGAATAAATCAACTTCTAAACTTGTAAGTAACTAACAATTAAAGAATGTAGGATGGGTACTTTCATATTACTTGTCAGCTTTAATTGATTGCTTGACAGTGAAGGGCAATTAGTGTTTGAAGAAAAGTCTAACATGTCTGAACTGCACAAACATGCACACACAGTAGGTTTTACACTGCTTTTTGATCAAGCCTGAACTGATATGGCCTATGCCGGATTGACAGTTAATTAAAAACAGAGAAGTTTCCCACTAGAATCTATGTTTAGTATGCGGCCTCATTAACTAAACCCAGGTACTGTACTTTAGGGCAGTGAACTTGTGTGGGTTTGTCAGGCTTTGTACATTTTGCAACTTCAGAAGTTTATTCTAGAACTCAGATTACAGTTTTAGCCAGGATCTTTGAAGCAGCTCAGAATAATCGGCAAGGATGATGAATGTGATGAAACTGGCTGAACTCTAATTTCGTACAGTTTGCTACAGTAAATTTGGTTTTGCTGGAGCACATCAGGCAATTATTAATTTACAAAGCATACTAATGACCTAATTTTAGATTGGTGCTGATTCCACCAATCAGCACCAAGATTTATTTGTCTTTGTTGGCCTCTGAATACCATGAAAGATCCTTGCATGCATGGTAAGATAGTAAAGGTGCCACAAGATTTTCTTTAGACAAAATTCTGTCAGGAATGAGATTTTCCTGCCAGGAAATTCTCCTGTCAGGAACGATATTCTGCTGCCAGGAGTGAGATTGTCCTATCAGGAACTTACATAGATACATAGACAGTGTCGGCAGATAAGAGCCTATGGCCCACCCAGTCTGCCCATTTGAGCTTGTAAGTTCAGTTTATGTTTTCCTAGAAGTCTGTTGCCCTTTACCCCTGACCTCCAGAATTCCTTTATGTCTATCCCATGCATTCTTAAATCCCGTGATTGTTTCAGCCCCCACCATTTCCTCTGGCAGGGTGTTCCACTTGTCCACCACCCGTTCTGTGAAGAAATTCTTCCTCACGTTTCCTCTGAATCATCCTCCCTCCAACTTCATCCCATGCCCTCTAGTCCTGGAACATCTTTTTTGCTTAAAAATAGTGTATTCCTGCACCCTGTTCCTCCCTGTGAGATACTTGTATGTCTCTATCATATCCCCTCTCTCCCTCCTCTCCTACAGGGAGTACATATTCAGTTCCTTCAACCTGTCTTCATAGGACTTGTGATGCAATCCATGCACCATCTTTGTTGCCCTCCTCTGAACCTTCTCTACCCTGTCTATGTCCTTACGTAGGTATGGTCTCCAGAACTGTACACTGTACTCCAGGTGGGCCTCACTAGTGTCTTGTATAGCGGAATTATGACCTCCTTTTCCTGCTGGTGATGCCCTGCCTATACATCCCACATCCTATTTGCTTTACCTGCTGCCTTGTCACACTGTTTCCCTACCTTGAAGTCATCAGAGATGATAACCCCAAAATCCCTTTCCTGCTTGGTGCATGCTATATCCTCACCCCCCAACTGATATATTGTGCCAGGGTTTTTGTGCCCATATGCATTATCTTGCACTTCTTTGCATTGAATTTCAACTGCCAAACCCCTGACCATTCTTCAAGTTTCTGCAGGTCCCTTCTCATTCTGTCTACACCCTCTGGTGTGTCTACTCTGTTACAGAGCTTTGTGTCTTCCTGGCACAGTTTAACCCCTACAGCTAGAGAGCTTACCTTCATTACTGTGTCAGTGTTGTGGTGTAGTGGAATGGTCTACAGACTCAAAAACAAGAGGTTGTAGATTTGAATCCAGACAACATCCCCTCAATTTTCTTTTCTTAGAACATGACTTCAGTGGTAATTCATGGTGGCATGATGTTAGAATAATAAATCTATATGGGAAAAATAGACGTGCATGGCAGAAACACTGAGTCCAAAGTGGGGTAGCACAGGTGTCCTGACAAGACAACTCCCTGACAGGACAATCCCGTGGCACATTTACCTTCCTTGCCACATGCATATTCAGAAAAAGTGGATTGTCTCACTTTCTGGGTGGTGGGAAACATTTTAGCTGTCAGAGCATTTTTTTTGTAACCTCTGCCCCAAAGTGGTGTTATTTTAGGATGGTCCCTTCCTCCATGGCTATATGGGTTTACCTTCAGTCACAAAAGAGGAGGCCCCTGAGAGGAAGGGAAGGAGTCTGTTAAACAGCAGCAGACATTCTAGAAGCCCCAGACCCTGCACCATTTTTTTCTGTGAGCAGAGCCCTATCCAGAAAAGGGTTGATGTTACAGACTTCTCCTTGGTCAAGGTCACCCAACCAAGTGCCCCAAAAACAACTGTTTGGGAGGTGAGAGTGAACCTGAGTTGGGTTCCTGCTCAGGCTCCAGCTTCATTTGACATCAGTGGAAATTCAGGTACTTGCATGGGTAATGGGCCTTTTGGGTCCCTAGTGAGATGCAGCAGTTTAGATGAACAAGTAGAAGCACTAGGATTATACCTTAATTTAGGGTCACGCCCCTCACCTGGGTCTTTTCCAAGTATAGGCTTCCCCTGTACCAGGGCAGTCTTCACTTTTCACAATGCTGCCATCCTAGTTTCACTGACAACAGCCAGGGATGCTGATTCCTTAGAGCACCCCTGAGATAGTATTCATTGACTAGAAGATGAATTAAAGTAAAATTTGCCTTGCCGCCCCCCGTCCTGTTTGAAGATGAACTGTGTGCTGTGTGATCATTTTTTTTTTTTTTGCTCCTAGATGGAAGCAATAAAGGCTGTATTCTCACAATGGATAAATCTCTTGCTGCCTGTCTCCAGCTCTATGTGTGGACATTACAATGGCTTTATTCAGAAATTGTTTATAATTGTACTTTAACAACACCCTATGCAGAATTACAGAAAAAAACTGTCTGGCCAACTTGCACAGGCAAGTGCCCCTTAGTACTAACAGCCCAATGACTGTTTAAAATTGTTGAGACACATTAATATTTTATAAATCAGTTGGTTAACTAGGATCTGCAGGTTATCCATTAGATAGGGAAATGGGCAGACTGGGTGGGCCAAGCGGTCCTTATCTGCTGTCAAATTCTATGTTTCTGGTCCTCTGATCCAAATAATGTGCACTGTGATTCTCTTTATGAGTGTGCAGATGTCTTGGCAACAGTATTTACATATAAATGAGGCAGAGGATATCCTCATCTACTGTTGGTTTAAATTCCAGTTCTGCTACTCACCCACTGTGTGACCTTGAGCAAATCACTTAGGCTCCATGGGCCTGATTCCAAGATGGGCTATACCGGCGTATGGCAAGATACGCCAAACGCCATGGCATATCTCGTGACTTACGACATGCGTTACACCCATTGGAATTCCAAGTGGTGACTTGCGCCATGGTGGATGTGGGCTGCGACAACTGTGGGTTATGCCACCTGCTATGCCGCAGCCCACAAAGTCATGGTGCAAGTGCAGGTTATGATGGGCAACATTGCCCAATTCCAGGAGGGTGGCTGTCATAACTCACTGGTGCAATTCTGAAAGGCACAGTGGCGTACCGTTCCAATGGCAGCTCAGAGCTGTTCTAAGTGGCATCCAACAGCTGGCACCTTTGGATGCCACCATGCAGCACTGTGGCAATGGTGCCATACTGCCCCCCAAGCCCGCACAAGCACACCCTACCCCAACCCCCCGATTGTCAGAGACCCCTTGGGGTCCAATCCATGGTGCACCCCCCGGTTGCTTGTGCCATCAGTCCTGCCCCTCCATGCCCCCTGGTGTGTGCTGTGATGGTCCAGGGTAGTGGGGACTTTGGGGAGCTGCCTATCTCCTGCCTATGCATGGCATATCCTGCATGTCGCAAGTGCCAGGATCCTGCCGCACCTGGAATGGGGCTTAGGGTCCCTGGCATTGTGGCAAATGGCGTAACTCACAGCCACCTGCGAGTTACTGTACACCATTCATCTTGGAATCACCCCCCATGTGCTTAACTTCCATGTACTCTCCCCCTTCTCTGTCTTTCTTTCTCTATCTATTTCTTTCTCTATCTCTTTGATCTACTGCCTGTACTGTTTGAATCTCCCTGTGTGCCTAATTACATCATCATTCTCTCCTGCCCATCTCCTTGATGTATAGCACTTTGGGAAAAGTTTTTCTTAAATGGCAGCATTCAATAAGACCAATGTTCTTTCCTTTCTCTTTTTCTTTCCTTTCCCATCTGGCACTTTTATGGAAACAAAAGTGGCAACATCACTACAGTAATCATGATAGGTGTAAACAAGACTAAAAGGGCAATATAGATGTCAGTTATTACGCATCCTTTTCAAAAAGTAAATAAATACATTTCAAAATACTACGTTAATGCATATATTAGGGTTGAAACACAAAGCTTTTGCCTCTCTTACACCCCATGATGAACACTGCTTTGGGGCACTGACTGCACCAAACTAGTAGCTTGCTTTGTAAGTGGCTTTGTGGGCTGCTCACAAAACAGTATATCTAGGTTTTAATGCCTTATAGTGCTGGCTTCCAATTCACACTATTCATTCATATTGTACCAAAAAAAATATATAATCTGCTTCTACGCTGAAAGGGTCAAAACCTTTACATAACTAAACAATAACTCTAGCAGCAATGCCTTTGAGGCAATAACTGTCCCCTGTTGCCTAAATGTTCATCTCAGCCAAAGACAATTACTGCCAAGTGTGCTGTCCACTGCTGTTGAATTATTGCTGCTGCAGTGTAAGTTGGAAAACACTATACCAATGCATGTATTAGGGTTGAAACATGAAATGTTAAAGTAAGAAAATGAAAAAAAAAAAAAAAATAAGGACTAACAGTTCCTGGAACCTTTGCAAATAAGTCTGTGGTGTAGTTTCTTGGGATTTCAAAGACCTTGTGATGCAGTGTTGCTGTTTCCCTATTATTGGCATCCTGCACTGTATTCAAGCATTGTTGTGTTACTATTTTACTTCATCTGACAAGACAGTGCAGATATTATGTTAACATAAACACTGTGTTGCATGATCGTTCATGTCTTGAGGAACATTGTACTGCAGCTCTGCCAAGGTTCAAGAGACTTTTTTTATCATTTTCCTTCTTTTACACTTCATGTTTCAACCCTGATATACTGTATGCATTAATGTAATATTTTTACATATTTTTTTAGTTACTATTTTTCTGCTGCTGGTCGCCACAGTTCCTATCTCAGGAGGGAGCCCCCAGCCCCATCCCCCGGCATTTACCAACCAGCGCTGACCCTTACCCCCAGGGCTTACCCTCCTGGAAGGGCTGGTGGGGTTCCCCAACCCCCACTGGGGATCAAAGCTAGTGTGGCCAGCACCATCGCTAACTAGGAGAGGGGCCTTTGAGGCACCCTCCATCATGCGCCACAGCAACAATTTCTCCCCGGAGATGAGGTGTGCAATGACACCTGATGGAGGGAGCACACACGCATCCACATGTGCTCCTCCAGGTGTCTGCCCCATCTGTGCCCTCTTCTGCAGTATCAGTGCACTGCCCCCCAGCCTCTGCTATGGGCCAGTCAAACGCCAACCACTGGCATCCCCCTTCCCAGAGAAGGAGAGCTGTCCCTCAGATGCTCAATCCTTCTCCTCCCCTGACAACCCCCAGTGGCCCGTACTCATCCTTGAACATGGGTTACTGGCATAGCGCGAGGTAAGGCATCCAGCGCCTCAGCCCTCAGTGCAACTGGGCTGGCTTAAATGTAATATTTTAAAATTTATTTCTTTACCTTCGGGAAAGGATGCATAATAAATGACACCTTCAGCTTTTGCCTTTCTTACACCCCATGATGAACACTGCTTAGTGACACTTATTGCACCAAACCAGTAGGTTGCTTTGTAAGTGGCCTTGAGGGACACTCACAAAGCAGCTTCTTAGTGACCTGCAGTGCACCAGGCCTGTAGCAAGCAAGTCACCTGAACACCATCATCATGCACGCTGCACCAGACCAGCACTGGTCTTTGCCAGTGGCCCTGGCAGCCACTTCCAAAGCAGCTGCAGTATCACACACATGGCACCAGACCTGTAGCAGAGTTAACAACTGGGTCTTTAGGACACTTGCAAACAACTGCACCATCACACGCATTGCCCAAGATCTGTATCTTGTTTTGCACATGTGCAAAGCTAACTGTGTTCTTTCTCATTTTGAGACTAATGGCTGGATTCTCAAAGGCCTTAAAGTGATGCAAGCTGCTTGTGTCAAAGTTTTCTGACACAAGTGGCACCCTGCATCATAAGATGTGTCAGGTACTATTCTGGAAAGCAGCCTGCATCAAATGCAGGCTGCATGCACCAAAGGGAGCTTGCACTAGCCTTGCACACAAAAAGGGTCTGTGACCTAATGCTAGGGGGCTTATGGCAGTTGCAAGCTGCCACATCCCTTAAATCAGTAGTCTAAAAACTTGCCAAGAGGACAACTGTCTAAGTAGCATTAGACTAGCCAGGGGCTGGTCTAAGTGTACTTAGTTGTCCTCTAGCGGTTGCGCCAATGTGCCTGGGTCCTTATCCTGGTGAATTAAATGCCCCCCTATCCCCAATCATGCTTAAAGATGTTCCCTGGGCCCCCCATTCCATCCTCAATTGTGAACTAAAACATTCTCTGGTAGTCTTAGGCACCCCACCAGCCACAATCCTCATGTGAGTAATACTGACTAAATCACCCTGCAAATCCAGGGCACCCCCCCAACAGCCCCAATCTCTGATCCCCATGTAAAAAAGTAATGAACAAATCACCCTGTAAGTCTAGGGCATCCCCTGCCTCTCCATCCCACAGTCCTGCTCTCCAATCCTCTTGTAAAAAATAATGAATAAATTGCTCTACAGGTCTAGGGCACCCTTCCAACAACCCCGATCCCCAATCCACATGTAAAATATAATGAATAAATTGACCTGGTAGTCCAGCAGTCCCCCCAGCCTGCTCCCTGATTCCCCTATAAAAATATGCAAGTCATTCCCAGGTAGTCTAGTTGTCCTCCAACTCCCATCCCAATTAACAGTGCCCCCCACCCCCTCTCCCCATCACCAAGGCAGCGACCAGCACAGCCCTCCTTTCACCTCCATGGTTACACCAACTGAGCTATTAATGAGTGTGTGTGCACTGGGGGGAACCTCAGTGCAAAGGAAAGCACCCACACTTACAGAAAGATGACTAGGACAGCATAAATCACTTGTTTCAGTCCTTTATAAAGCAAACGTGCACATTAAAAACACTGCCAAGGTGGCTACACAGCGAACAAGTACTGATGTCTCACCTGGCGTGCTGCCAGACTTCTTCAGAGTAATTTGGCAGGATGAACTGGTGCTCAGTTTATAACAATCAAAGGAGTGTCACATGACTTATAAAAACCAACTACCTCAATTCAAAGTGATCAGTGCTAGAACAACTATCATTATAATAGAAAAAAAACAGTGCACATTATGTGTAAACACAGCCCTTTAAAAACATAATTCATGTCCTTGGATTAATTTAATCTGTTTTTGCACAAAACCTCTAACCCAGTTACATATATTCCATACCTTAATCACATAGATTTTATATTAAATAGGTTAAGAAGCTGGACTCGTATTTATTTAAAGGTCAGAAAAAATATATATGTATATAATATTTTTATTTATTTATTTACTTATACAATTGTTTCACCAGGAACGGCACACTGAGCAAAACGATGCTCGTCTCCCAGTGCGACCTGGGGGAAGAGTACAAAGGGAGGATAACACGCAGGTTATCACTTGACAATAAACAGTTATGCAGAAGAGAGTGGAATACTCGATTACCACATACAGTCAGCTAAGAGCATATACCAGAGGAATACATACGTACATACATACATACATACAATTTACAGTACAGATTATATATAAGCCAGCTTCCAGGGATAGTACATAATATATAAATATAGTATACTCTTATCTCTAATATATGTGCAACTTAGTTATTCCAGGCACCTAAACATTCAGTTCCTGACTGCTCAGAGAGTCCATCCACCCACTTCCGGTTGAAAAGAATCATGTATCAAAGCGTCAAAGTGTCACCAACTACACTGGGTAATTGTGTTATTATCTTACTGATGTCATTATAGCATCTACATTTCTTATGGAAAGCAGACAAGTCAATGCTGTCATTCAATGGTAACTGCTAGGTTGAAACAGATTATATCTATCTATCTATCTATCTATCTATCTATCTATCTATCTATCTATCTATCTATATATCTATCTACATTGCATAAAACTCTGTTAATGCATTAGTTAGGGTTCCTATTACAGTGACAAAAGCATGGAAATTTGATGTTAGGGTTCCCAACCCTACCCTCCCAGCCTCCACACACCAACAGGCATCGGGGTGTGCCTTGGGGTTGTCAGCCCCAACCTTCTCACCCTATATTCCATGTGTGTAAGCAGAAATGGTACAGTATAGGAGAATGGGGTGAGAGTTAGGCCCATGACCCTGAGGCACACCGATGCCTGTTGGTGAGTGGAGTGTAGGGGTGGTGGGGTGGTAGGGTTGGGAACCCTAACACCTAATTTCATACTTGTTGCTGTAACGAGAACCCTAAGTGATGCATTAATGGAATTATGAATGAATATATATATATATATATATATATATATATATATATATATATACACACACACACATACAGTATCTCTCTCTATATATATCTATATATATAATTTGTTCCAACCTAGCAGCTACCTTTGAACATCCAGTCCCCCATTTTATTTAAAAAATCTAATTTTGGTATTTTTCTTATTTTTTCCTCTATCTATACCACACAGCACTTTCCCAAGAGCTGTTGCAACCCAGCACCACAGATGCTGTGCCCTTGCTGCATACCCCGCCTTCCTTAACCGCACTTCCACTGTAACACTCTCCCTAGAATGCTCCCCACTTCAGATGCCGACCAGGGATCCCTATGAAGCAGGCTGTGCAACAGGCCTCACCTGCTAACTCTCACTTGCTCTCCTGACTCAATCACTTACTCCCCATCTCAGCACATGCACACTGACGCAATGTGGTCCTGACATACTGATGCATGGGGCAGCATCAGATATGAAAAAACACTGTCCATCCTAAAAACACAGAAAGTTTAAAGATAAATAAAAGTACTAAAAGTGGAAAAAATATGAAAATGACTTTAAACACACAAATGTTGCATACAGTAAATCAGATATGCCCTGTGTCACTGGAAAATATCAGTGTTATTTTTTCTAGTGCAAATTGTCCTTATGACATCACTCATGGCTCAAAGATATCATAAATCATTCTGCACTTGAAAAAAATAACACCAATATTTTCTACTGATCCATGGCAAATCCCTTATACAGTGTATTATACTGGGATTGGAGTGCCAGTATAGTCATGGCTGAGTATGTAGTTAAATGTTAAACCCCTAACTTTGCACCCTAATAATTTTGCCTCAGTTTAATGGAACTGCATGCAATTTTGCATGCATGGTTTTGAAGGCAATGTCTCTTGATCTGTATGTTTCACAATGGTTGGATGTCTGAATTCCGAGATCCAGATAGTGCAAAAAGTGGAAAAATCAGGGGTTTTGGCCATTTTGTTTGCTCTCACCTACAGCCCAGATGGTTTGGAAATTTCTTCCGAAATTTTCAGGGTAGAAGGGGCTTGCCCTATAAAGAGACCTTTTTTTTGGTTTGGTGAAAAGTAATCAAGAATTAGAAATGTTGGTTCTAAGGATACCCTTTAGGGTGTTTCATTTATATGTTTGATGTAAAAGAAGAATTTCCAGCTTACAAAAGAAGATATTTTCACTTGAGCCAAAATTCTTCTTTCATGAGATAAAATTCTTCTTTCATATGGCTACCATCTTATTCTTGATTAAAAATAAATACATAACATTTTAAAAACCCAGAAAAATGATTTCCTGGAGAAAAAACAAGCACATGTATCTAGCTATGTGGTACACATTTAGCTTGATTCTTGAGTTTGCTTTTTGAAAATGGACCCTGAAATATGGTTTTGTTAGGTGAAAGACTTAGTGAGGGCTCACATGAAAGAACTATAGTACTTTTGTGAGATCATGCAAAAGAAGAAAAACGGATCACAAAATATTTTTGTTTGTATTTGTATAGAAAAAACATCTTTAGTTTATAACTTTGATGTTTTAAAAGATTTTAAACCCAACTTTACAAGATGGCCTTTTTATGGCCATACCTCCTAAACCAGGTAGGTGAAATTTTAAAAATGTCATTAAAGGTTATTTCATATGAAAGAACTATAGTCTTGACTCTAACAAGTACAGCTGCAGATTTCAGTACAACATGAACAGATACAGTTTTCTCTCTCTCTCTCTCTCTCTCTCTATTTCTGCCCAGTTTTGAGAGTGGGTGTATATTTAAAAAAAACAAGGATTTTTCAAAATAAAAAAAATGGTCAGTGGTTTGGAAAGGATCAAGTGCTACACGTGAGGTGAAGTGGTAGAGTGAGAATACTGTCTTTAAATAATGTTAGCATCATTTGGGGTGGCACTCCTCTCTTAAGCACAGCTTTAGTTCAGTACATACGGGCACACGATTCTCTCTCTCTCTCTCTCTCTGCTCAGTTTTGAGAGTGAGTGTGCATTTTAAAAATTGCAAGTTTTTTTTGTTATAAAAAAGACAGTTGGGCTGAGACAGGATCAGCTGCTACAAGGGAGGGGGTAGAGTGAGTGTACTGGTGTTTGATTAAGTGCAGCTCTTAGAGCTGTATGGCAGCTTTCAGAACCACCAAGAACTTTCACTTTTGAGTGCAGACCATAATTCTTGTATCTATGATATATAGGAACAGTCAAAGATACAAGAATGATGTACATGAACAGTCAAATATGTCAGAGTGATGAACAGCAACAAGGAAAGATAAAAATATAATTCACAGTAGGCCATGATATAATTTTTTTATCTTGGTGTTTATTCTAAGACACATGTTGTATTAAGATGGATAGATACAGTAGGTAGATAGATAGATAGATAGATAGATAGATAGATAGATAGATAGAAAGTATATATAATTTTGTTCTTAGTATTTAGTATTTAATAGTTTGAACATTTCTATCTTGTTTATTTGTAGTTATTATTTTATGGTTTAATATTTTTATTATCCATTTGTTTATTTTGATAACCAGGTAAGAACCCAAGGGCACAAATGCCAATTTTCATGGGTGACCCAGAACAATACATAAAAATACTACAGTACTTACTACACACTTAGCATTAAACATTAAACACAATTGCATTTAAACTTACTGAACAAATAATACTTAAAATTACTTTTTAAAAAAGTGCTGTAACTGCAACTATCTAATACCGACTGTGGGAATGAATTCCAAAATGTAATCACTTGAAATCTAAAAGCCCCCTGTCCCATTGCTGAGCATCATAAAGGAAGATCAATTTTCCTCAGACATTTAAACCAATGTTGTACATAAGTTTTGAATCCATAAATCTCCTTCCCAAATGGCAACTCCATCATGTCACTTTTTTAGTATTTTTCAAAGATTAGAAAGGGCAAGAAATTGTGATATATGGTTCTTGGTAATGCCTATAAAATGAGCTATTGCTCCAGCATACCCCCTGGTTAAGAAGTAAACAAAATAGAAAATGAAGGGCATGATTCACAAAGCAGATGCACTCAGCGCAAATGAGATGTGCTGGCACAAACAGGATGCGTCCACTAAAATCCAAGCAATGCACAAAGGGATGTGCCACGGGATGAGCCGTGTGCAACCCCATTGAGAATCACATGTGATGCGCATGGCATAAGGGGAGATGCCCCAGTGCATGCACAACCACCCAGTGGAGCAGAACAGTGAATACAGAGCAACCCAGAAGGGAATGTGGGAGTAATAGGGGACAATGCAGTGGACAAAGGAGAGAGAAAGGGACATACACACAAAGGGACAAGCCAGAGTGGCTAAAGAGCCCAACAGTGGACACAGAAGATGAAATGCAAAGACAGGGCATACAGAATAACACCCATTACCACATGACACAACCCACACAGGCCCATGGCAGGCACACAAGACAGGCACACTGTCGCCAGCAAGGTGCCACATACCAGTGGGGGACACCATGCAGCATGGTGGTGGCCAATAGACAAAGCCACCACCACAGGTGCCCAGGGATGTGGTGCTGTATGAAGCCACACAGGGCAACACTGGTGCATAGGCCTAGTGGCACACGGTGACATCACTGTGCCACACAGGCATGCCAGACCCCCAAACACAGGAGACTGCACACAGGTCTGATGACCGATAGTGCAGCAGAGCAATGGATGCATGCCACAGGCAGCACACACAGACCAGGAGCATAGACATGGGCAGCAGGACAGTAGGCTTACCCACAAGCCACAGGCAACATGGAGGCCACATAGTCAGTGGGACAGGGGAGCGGAGGTAGATTTCTGGACAAACACAGGTGCAGACAGGAGTATGGCAGCAAGGGGACAGTGAACAACTGCAGACAACACCAAACTCACGAACATGAAACAGTGAAGAACCACAGACAACAGGTCAGATAAGTAACAGTTTAATAAAAGTACAAACACAACAACAGTAACAACTATTTATAAGCAGAATGAAAACAAGGGATGGGGATTGTGGGACTACGTACAAAATTGAAACTGTGCAAAGCAGGGGAGGAAAGTGGCAGTGGGAGCAGGTATAGGGGAAGGGGTGAACAATGAATAACTGAAGGGAGTTTAAACAAGGTTAAAAATGTCCACATTCATGCCATGGAGCATGCCAGGGGATGGCACACATGCCTTCAGCCCCATGTCATACGTAGCCTGATTATGTCACTCAGTGCCCGCAGCAGCCATCCCTGCCTCTGGAACAGTGGCCTCAGGGAATTGTGGATGGCATGCTGTACTCGTGGTCCAATTTCCCGTTGTGCCTCCTGCTGATATCCCCCAATGCCACGGCCACTAGCATGCACATCCTGTGGACCTAGAAGGGGAACACAGAGAACAGATACTAAGTGCTATGTACCAAACACCACCCCCAACCCCCTGTGCATAGGCTGGAGACATGCGCCATGGAAATGGCCCAGATCCCACCAGACAGACACCAGACACCCACCAAATGTGTGCAGGAACCATGTGGGCACATGACCCATGTGTATAGATAATGGCCTGTGCAGGGGGAAGAGGGGCAAGCCGCATGTGACACCTGCACAAGGCACTGACCTGCACAAGCATGTGGGTCCTGATAGGACACCACTGGTGCGTCACTGAGTGGCCACAGTGCACATGGCATGCACACATGGATGCAGCCAACGCAGGGACCATGTGCACCATGGCAGAGGCACATACTGCACCCACACCAGTAATGGGCCTGCATGACAGGCAACAAACAGGCAGGCACAGTGGGTAAGCAACACCCACCCAAGCAGGCACTCACCCCACCTGACAGACAATGCCTGCATGACATGTTCACTTACCTGCACCTGCACGGCCACCACACTGTGCATCTCCAGTGGCCCTCCACTCCCACAGCTCAGTGGCCTCTGCCACTCTCTGCCTGGCCTCTGGCCCTGCAGGAAACACAAAAGCACAGAATGTCATGAGGATATGTGACGTGGGACAGCCCCCCCGCACCGGCATGGACATGCAGTGAAGGTGTCAACAAACAGTGCACCACTGTTGAATGGTCCGGCGGTGCACAGCAGCACAGCACCCTGGCCTGCTTCCCTCAAGTGATCAGCAGTAGGCATGAAATGCAAATGGCAGGCCCACCCTATGTGGCCCCGGCCCACCCACGCACCAGAGCAGAGAAGCCCACCCCATGTGAAATGCAGTACATGGCACCACAGTGCAAGTACAGCCATGCCCAAGTGTGTGAGTGTGCCCCTGTGAGTGTGCTGCTGTGTGTTGCAGCAGCACCAACCCCATGCACACATGCCACATGTGTACTAGTGTGATATACCTGGTTAGGGCAGTGCACCCCTGTGTGCATGCTCCTGCAAATGGTCAAGCCACAGCCTGTCCCGGTGTTGCAGGTCCCCAAATCTGTGCCTGCACTGCTCCCCTGTGTGGGAACACCTGTACGGCACACCAGCTGGGCAGCAATCCTGGCCCACACAACTGCCCTAGGCACCTGTAGGTCCTCCTTGACAAACAGCTGGCTCTCCACCTGCATCACTAGGGCTACCAGGTGGAGGAGCTCCACCTTGGACCAGTTCATGTCCCTGGGTACTGCCTTCCTGGCACGTGGCATGTCCAACGCACAGTGTACACAGACAGTACTTTCTGTGAGGCCTGTGATGTTGAATAGCCAAATCATGCCATATGCACCACTAGGCCAGGTGCAAGTCATTGCGTGCAGCATGCTGAAGTGGAATTAGTGCCACTGGTGCCTACGAGCGCATGCGCAATGTGCAATGTCATGGTGGGAAAGTGGGATCAGGGGTCATGGCCTGGTCATGCATGCACAATACACACCTGTCTGCCATGTGTGTGTCATGCATTGTTGCGCAGGGCAACAGTGATGTGAAGTAGCCTACAGGTGTGCAAAGGCAGGTGTTGCACGATCATGGCATGGCTAGGATCAGGTGGCACAGCATGCATCGCGCACATGGATGTGCACGTGTGTACAGATGTCACTGTGAGTCATGAGCAAGTTGCATGTTGGTGATGCGACTGTTGGGTTGATCGTGCAGAGGCGCTAATGTGCCTAGGGGTCCAGAACATACCGCGCTTGCATGAATAATGCAGCCATGGACTTGCGCTGGATTCAGAGATATGCCCTGAATGTACCGCACATGCATGGACAATGCACCATGTGAACATGCGCTCAATACAACAGATGCACTATGCTGATTTGGATGAGCTGAGGGGAAATAATGCAATTCAGAGACTGCTCCCAATATAGCCCATTACAAAATTCAGAGGCATCTCACCTGTTTAGCATCTCATTATCACTGCCCAAGACCACATTTGCATGCCGTAAGCCATAAAAGTTCCATACTCAGCACACAATGAGCATAGCAGACTAAGAGGATTGTAAGCTTTGAAAGTAGGTTGTGTTTACATTTCCTGCGACATTGTAGCTGCTGCATTTCACAGTATGGGCCAGGGATTGCCTGTTAACATCCAGAACTGTGCGGACACCCCTCACTCAACTCAGTGTGTGTAACACACAGTACCACAGCCCATACTAGGCAAGGGGGGTTGACTGAAGGGTGCTGTAACTGCACATATATATGGATGGCTGCAATGTGTGGTTCTGTCAATGCCACCCACCTGTGCTACATGCCATGCATCACCCGTGGCATGTCCAGGGATGTGCATCCATCTGTGGCATTGCACTTGGACAGGGAACACACAGCACAGATGTCCCTGACAGACAGTGACACTGTCCCTGACATGCTGTGCATGCAGATCACTATTTGGTGGGCAGTGTGCTGTTGCTCAGCAGCCCCTGTATGGTGGTACATGTCACTCAGGGCCCTGAAAATGCATGTCCAATGTATCTGTCTTCTATCCCACAGTAGCCATCATGTCTGGAGGTGACAGTGCTGCGGGTCGCAGGTGGCCCAACTTTACCGGTGATGAGGAGAGAGCCCTCATTGAGGTGTACAACCACCACAGGGATGTACTGTCCGGAAAGGGTGGCAGCCGAGCCCTGGGGGATGAGGACTGGGAGGCAGTGGCACGGTATGTAAATGCCATTGTAAAGTACAACCAGACCACCTAGGAATGTCACAAACATCTGAACAACAGGAAGAGGAGTGCCAAGGAAAAGCTGGCACACATTGAGACATCACTGAGCAGGACGGGGGTAGTCCACAGTTGGGGGTGTGCCTCACTTGGAATGAGAAGCTCCTCGTGACCAGCATTAGCTGTACCATTGCCGTTGTGCAGGGTGTCCCTGGAGAGCAGTTCCAGACAGGTGGAAGCCCATCACAGCACTGTGAGTATACATGGACCTGACTCATGTCAGGCCATGTTTGTGCATCATGGTTGCCATGATAGCCCACCTGTGTGTGACAGGCCACGCATGTGCCATAGTGCACTGCTTGGAGGGCTCGGGCCCATCCATGGACCCATCTGTGAATGTCTGTGCCAACCAGGCTATGACAGGGGAGCTATGTGTGGATGTGATGCCAATCACACTAGTGGTGCCAAGCCACTGTTAGATGGGCATGGTAATGCACGGTCCCTCATGGTGCCATGTGGGTGTGGACATGGACTGGGCTGCTCCAGTCATAGCAGGTGCATGGTTGCTGTGGTGGACTGGGCATTGCCTGTCACTGCCAGGGACTGTCTGGTGCAAACATGGCACACATCTTTGCACACAGTACTTGTTTGTCTGCCACTGTTGCTTCCAGTGTATGTGACCATGTCTCACTGTTTTCTTTTGCAGCTCCATCATGTCTTGCAGGTGTGGCCGTGTCCACAACTGCACAGAATGCCCTAGCAGGTGATGATGCAGGCCTGTCCCACAGGGCTGTGGGCACTATGGATGACGGTGCCATCCCTGGCCCATCCAACATAGCAGCATCCCCGGTGGCATCACCAGTGGTGGTGGGCCCCTCGAACCCAACAGCTAGTGGTTGCACTGCTGTCAGGCATGACACCACTTGGCTGGAGGGATTCCTGGGTCTTGCTGATGATGGCCCAGAGGATGCAGTGGACATTGTTGATGCCTTGCTGGTGTTGGCCAGTGGCACTCAGAGGGCATACAGCAAAGGCCCAGCCAATCCTGATGCCACACAGATCATGGGGGACATAGTTGACAGTGGTGCATGCAACACACAGGTGCCTACACAGATGGCACCTGATGGTATTGGACGACCTGCTGCCCAAGCCACTCCCACAGGGCCCACACAGCCAACCACAGTGGTGGAGGCCATGCCTCCTGCATGTGGTCTGGCTGTGGCGGCAGGGTCAGCCAGCGCATCATGGCCAGGTGTACTGGGTCACACTCAGGCAGCGTTGGACTGAGACTCCACCTTACCTGGGTGTACAGGGGTTGTACATGCCCACTCCCCACCCATTTCCCAGCCTCCTGGGGTGCAGCCACTGACCCTGGATGCACAACAGCAGGCTGGTACACCACCCATCTGTCGGTGAAGTCTCCGAGAGCCTTCAACCATTGACAAGATTGAGGGATATGCTCACCTCCTGTGTGACATTGTGGAAACCATGATAAATTGGTATTTGGTGACCCCCTGTTATTCCTTTCTTATTCAAGTAATATCATTTATCTGTGGGAAGGTCCGAAAATGTCAGATCTGTGAAGTAGTATTTAATTAGTGGGACACCTCTACCACTGTGAATAGAGTAATTCTTTTAATAAGAAGAGTATAAAAACCCCATTGATTTTATCTTTGGTATATTCTTTTTATTTTGTATTCTTTATTCTTTGAATTTATACTTCTTCATGAATATGTTTTTTCATTCATTTTTAGTTTAACATGTATTCATTTCATATTTCAAAATGCCCCTTCTTTACAATTCTTTTAGTGTTGACGTACATTTCAGGATTACAATATCCCTTCTGCAGAATACTCTATGGAGTTATTAATCTAAATAAAACAACATAAAACAAAAACCCATCAGTATTCCAGTGTTACTGTATCATAAAGGAATAGAACAGTCAGACTTGTGCTTAAATATATCTATTCACAGCTTGAAATATTCATTATCTTTCTTTCATTTTGCTTTTCAGGCTACCCTAGTATTCCAAATTAATTTACTGAAAGAAGAGAGACAGAGAAGAGATTTTTACTAAGAGTTTAAAATATAATGAGCTGGAGGTTAGAAAAAAGTTTTTACAAATGCTTTAAGTTTCTTTTTCTTAAATATTTTATGCAGTATATAATTCAGGTTTTTAGATGTTGTCTTTGCTTATCTTACATTTTATAGAGGGATTAACTTGTGAGAAGATTTTCTGTGACTCATTTTATTTTCTTACTTTATCTGTAAAATGAAATTCAACACTATAGCCATCTATTTTAAAAGTCTTCTTATAATTCTTATCTACCTCCCCAATTTTAATTATGTTACCTTAATAAACAAAACTTGTTTCTCCTCTGGGTTGTGTATTGCTTCAGTTTTTCTCTCATCTTAAAAGTTAAGAAGTGAAACTCCATTAGTTTTTTGTATATTTATTTTCTCTTTGCATTCAATATATATAATTTTGAAAACAGGGATTGCCTCATGCCGATAATGTAAAATGTACCTCATGGCAAGCTGAGTTGAAAAATCTCCTCGATTCTCTTTTCTTTTCAGTTGAGATACGTATACTTTTCAAATGCCAAGGAGATTGCCACCATTAGTGCTGTAGAATTAAACAAGGAAAGGAAATTAATTAGACAGAGAGCATCTGATTATAACTTACAGTATAGATATAAGCTACAAGCAACATATAACTGGGTCCCCTTTTTTTGTATCTTTCTATATTTTCTCAATCTCCATGTCTATACAAAGTAATGAAGAAATTGCATACAAATTGCATATGCAGCCTATGATGCTTTGCACTGTGGGGGCATGTGTGATTTTGTATTTCTTTGAAACTTGGCTTCCAGGCCAAATGCCCTTTTGGGTAACCATTGCCTCAGTGCTTGCACACAGAGTTTTTTTGTCTTTTAAATTTTTTTTGTTTGTTTTAATTGGGTTCACCACAACATAACCCAGACAGACCTTCTTAGGATAGCTGGCTCTTTCCACTGGGGTGACAAACAGATGAGGCATACTGATGAGTCCTGGTAGGACAAAACACGTGTCTATGTCTTCTGTTGGCACCCTTTGCAAACTGTGTGACAGACCTTTCAACACCATGCATTTCTGCTTAAAGTTAACCCACCAGCTTAATATTCTGTGGTGATTTGCATATGCAGCCCATGATGCTTTGCATTGTGGGGACATGTGTAATTTTGTATTTCTATGAAACTTGGCTTCCTGCCCAAATACCTTTTGGAGTAACCATTGCCTCAGTGCTTGCACACAGAGGTTTTTGTCTGTTAAAGTAATGAAGAAAACATGGACCTTGCAAATATACATGTTAGTAATAAAATATATATACATTTCTGAGAAGTGGGGAATAACCTGTTAAAAACTTAAAGTAGTATGGGGTACATGGTGTCAGTCTTTATAATTCTTGTCTAACCTTCCTTTGCTAAATAAGATCTAAACTCAACAGCAGTGGTAAAACACATTTGTATTCTAGACAATTGAAAATTTAAATAAGACCACATATGAAGTTATGTTGGAAATCAAAGAAAAAATTTTAATGGAAGGGGGACCACATGGGCTTATGTTTATGAGCAAACCCCTCCAGGCTAATTATGTAGTTTCCTTTAAGGACTGAGCCACGAGGAACATCATTCGTGATGTTATCATGCTCAACAGAGAGCGTGTAAACCCGCAGCTCAGCCCCTTCCAGCTGCACAGAAGAAGCAGCGTTCTCCTCTTCTGAAGTGGCATTCGGTGCTAACGGTGGCAATCTCCTCGACATTTGAAAATTATGTGTATCTCAGCTGAGAAGAAAAGAGAATCAAGGAGATTTTTCAACTCAGCTTGCCATGAGGAACATTTTACATTATCGGTATGAGGCAATCCCTGTTTTCAAAACGATATGTATTGAATACAAAGAGAAAATAAATATACAAAAAACTAATGGAGTTTCACTTCTTAACTTTTAAGGTGAGAGAAAAACTGAAGCCATACACAACACAGAGGAGAAACGAGTTTTGTTTATTAAGGTAACAGCATTAAAATTGGGGAGGTAGAAAAGAATTACGAAAAGTCTTTTAAAATAGATGGCTATAGTTTTGAATTTCATTTTACAGATAAAGTGAGAAAATGAAATTAATCATAGAGAATCTTCTCACAAGTAACTCTCTCTATAAAATATAAGGCAAGCAAAGACAAAATCTAAAAACCTGAATTATATACTACATAAAATATTTAAGGGAAAGAAACATAAAGCATTTTTAAAAACTCTTTTCTAACCCCGGCTCATTATATATTTTAAACTCTTAGTAATAATCTCTTCTCTGCCTCTCTTTCTTTCAGTAAAATTATTTGGAACACTAAGGTAGCCTGAAAATCAAAATGAAAGAAAGATAATGAATACTTCAAGCTGTGAATAGGTATATTTAAGCGTAAGTCTGACTATTATGTACCTTTATGACACAGTAATATTGGAATATTGATGGGTTTTTGTTTTATTTAGATTAATAACCCCATAGAGTGCTCTGCGGAAGGGATATTGTAATCCTGAAACATACATCAACACTAAAAGAATTATAAAGAAGGGGCATTGTGGAATACAAAATGAATACATGTTAAACTAAAAATGAATGAAAAAATATATTCATGAAGAAGTATAAATTCAAAGAAGAAAGAATACAAAATAAAAAGAATATACCAAAAAGAAAATCAATGTGGTTTTCATACTCTTCTTATTAAAAGAATTACTCTATTCACAGTGGTAGAGGTGTCCCACTAATTAAATACTATGACACCTAGGAGGGACAGGCAGCCCTAAGAGTGGAATTCAGGGGCCTTTGGATGCTACTGGTCCTTGAGCACAAGTCAGCGGTTGCTTGGTATGCCTAGAAGTTGGAAGAGGCACACCTTCTCAATGTGGGCATGACTGCGGCTCTGAAGAGGATTTCAACTGTGGCTGAGGCTGCGTGTGCATCTGGTGCATGACGTGGCCACTGGTCCTCCAGCCGTACACCTAGGAGTGCCTCACGCTTGCCCAGGCAGCAGCTTCAGGTGGACCCATTGCTGCTGATGCCATTGCCGCACCTCACCCTGCCTAATGTTGCTGGACCTGACATGGCTCACGGGACCACCACTCCAGTGAGCAGCTGTTCATGGTCTCACTGCAGTACCCCTTCAGGGGTGATGTCTACACCCCCTGTGGTTGGTGTTGCTGAGGCAGCAACCGCCAGTCATGGGTGGGGCCACCCACGTGTCTCTGGTGGCCATGGTGCCTCCCTGTGATATTCAGATTACTGTTTCAATGGTTACTACACCTGCTCCTGTGTGTCCCACATGCCTGACTGACACTGCCTGGGGTGGCGTGGCTGTCCTTCAACTGCTGCAGTGCATTTCCATCATATGCACCCTGTGCAGTACCAGCTGCATGTTCATGTGCACCAGTGTCATGCCGTGTGGCATGGGTGTGGCGAGTGCAGTCCTTGTCTGCTTTGCACATGTGCCTGCTGCAGTACACTGATCCATGCTGCCTCTGGCACATACATGATGGCAACCAGCTATGTAGGCTGTGGCCTGTGTGTGTGAGTGTGTTTGCTGCATGGACAGTGGCATGGCTGTGTTTCACTGCAGCCTTGCCAACGTTGCTTGGTCTGTGTTGTGTGTGTGTGTGTGTGTGTGTGTGTGCATGTGAGTGTGTGTGTGTGTGTGTGTGTGTGCATGTGCGTGTGTGTGTGTGTGTGTGTGTGTGTGTGTGTGTGTGTGGCTGTGTGTTAGTGTATGTGTGGAGTCTTGTGCCCTCCATGCAACACATACCTGTGGTATTCACCTGCAGTCTCCAAAGTGCTCTTCCACAATTTTGTTCCTTTACTGACAGGACCTCGTTGCCAGGCATGGGTCGCATCATGCCAGTGGTGGTCCAGCCCCATGCCCCTGTGTGACTACAACCTCATCACTACCCTCCTCCTCCTCCTCCTCCTCCCTGAACCTGTCACCCTCAACAGCCTGGACTGCTCGTCCATGGTCCAGGGCCATGTTGTGTAGTATACAAGAGGCCAGGAATATGCCACAGGTTTTCTCAGGGCTGTACTGTAAGGCAACACCCAACCTATCCAGGCACGGGAAGCGCAAATTCAACATGCCAAAGACATGCTGAATGACAGTGCATGTGGTGGTGTGTGCCTCCTAGTATCTCTCCTTCTTCTCTGTTCCCGGTCTTCTGATGGGGTGAGTAGCCAGGGTCAGAGTGGGTATGCTGCATCACCTGTGGGGAGTAAGGGTTGCTGTTAGTCCACTGCTCACATGTGCCTCATGACCTCCCCCTGAACCATGGTGTTCTGTTGTGTGTGGTGTGGGTACACCACTAGTCATGTTCTGGCTGTCCCTGCCATCCTGCCACCCCCTCTCAATTGCTGTGTTCTGGCCCTGCTGCTGCTGTCTGGCCCTGGCTGCCAATGCCAATACATTCCACATGTGCTCTGTTCCCCATTGTCCACCCCAGTGTTCACAACAGCTGTACCTGCCTGTGTGCTTGTGGTGTACTGTGTCCTGCCCCATATGCCTCCCGTGGCACTGCATCACCCTTCTCTGCATTGTGCTTGGCACACACCATCCCACTGTGTGCAGAGATGCAGCACCATCCCCTTCCACTGTCCCAGTTGTGCTGTCCCTTCTGCACATTCTGCATTATGCTGCCTGCACACCAGCCTGCCTATCCTGTGCCATGGTGTCCTGTTGCTCTGCAGGTCAGCATGTCCCACACACCTATTAGATGTCTGCTTGGTACCTCCCCTGCCTCAAATCTGCGGCAGAGGGCGGACTGATGCCAAATGAAGGCGTCATGTGTGCTCCCAGGGTGCGTGGGTGCAAACATTGCTGATGCACCCTGTGGCATTGCACATCACCTGGCAGTTTATGGAATGGTAGCCCTTGCGGTTCATGTATGTCACTGCATCATCACCAGGTGGTGTGCAGATTGCCACATGGGTGCAGTCAATGGCCCCTATGATGCCTGGCATGCATGCCACCCTGTGGAACTGCTGCATGGCTTCTGTCTGCTCTGCCTGTGTGCTTGGGAAGTAGATGTACTCTGAAGAATGTGGGAGTAGTGTGGTGAGGAATTATGAGAGGAGACAGGAGGTGGATGCCTGGGAGATGCCAGTGGTGTCCCTGGTTGGCCTCTGCAAGGTTCCCATGATGAGAAAGCACATTATTGTTGTCACTTTGGTCTCCACAGCTATGGTATGACCTCTACCAGTGGATGCCTGCATTTTATCATGGCACAGCTCACAGAGTTGCCTCAGAATGGCCCTGTTCAGGTGGTATCGTCCTACTGTTTCCGTATCGGTGAGCTGTTCAAATGTCAGTCTGTCACAATACCGCCATGGGGCTGACCACCTATGACCTGATATTCTAGCAATTGTTGAAACATGGCTGTCACCAAAAATCCCAGACTCAGCAATTGCACTGCCAGGATATAACGTCTACAGACTGGACCGCATGTCCAAAAGAGGTAGAGGTTGTGCAATCTACACCAAAGACTATCTCATATGTTGCCCCATCTCTGCTCCTCTCCATGACTCCACTGCTCAGATCTTACCTATTAAGCTACTTTTAGGAACACACAACAAAACCATCACAGTAATCACAGTCTATATCCCCCCAAAGACCAAGGGAAGAGCCTCACAACTGTTCTGGACTTCATCAAATCCCAACCAGTAGGTGCAGAGACAATTACACTAGGTGATTTCAATATTAATTGGCTCTCATCAGATGCTGCTATATCTTGGAATGCCATATCATCAGCTAACCTCTCACAAATGGTTCTCTCCACCACCAGAAAGAACTATAAAACAGGCACTAGTACCTTACTGGAGTGGGTCCTTACCAGTCATCCCTCTCATATCACCAGCACCTCTGTCCTTCCTGACTCACTAAGTGACCACTCACCCATTATATGTGAATGGTCAAATACATTTCATAAGACCCCACCCAAAGTCATCACTAGCAGAATGCTCCCATGTGGACAGCTAAGACACCTTAAATCCTACCTCAGTCAGTTTGATTGGTCTCCCATTTTACTCTCAACAGATGTCAGCACAGCTTTTGACCTCTTTATCTCCTCCTTCAATGCGGCCTGTGACACCTATGCCCCGCTTAAAAAATGAAAAGTGAAAGCACTTTGCAACCCTTGGCTAACTGGAGAGCTACTTGCTCAGCTAAAGGCTCAGGACCACCTTTGGGCCCTGGCTAGAGACTGTGGCACCCAAAATGACATACAGAACTACAAATGTGCCCACAATAACTGCAGTAAATCCATATGGCTACCAAAAAATGCCTACTACAAAGAAGCTCTCTCAAACTCCTGGGGAAAGGGGTCGGATTTCTGGAAGAATATCAAAGAAGTTACAGGGAAACAAACTAAATCTTCCCCAACCATGCTAAAGGTTGATGAGGCCATCACCCTGGATCCTCTGGTCATTGCGAACACCTTTAATGATGCATTTACTGATCTCAGCAGCGTTCTTATCCTGGATTTTTTTTTCTTGACACTACCCATGCTATCCCCGATGATCCTCCTACCACTCTTCTACCCTTCCACTTCAAAGAAATTAACCTGTACGATGCCTGAACACACATCATCAAAGCAATTTCAAAGTCAAGATCAAGTGGAGACTCACTGGATCTAAAACTCCTAACCCTCACTATGGATGAGGTTGTAGTCCATTAACACACATTCTCAATATCTCCCTTAGCACTGACCAGTTCCCTGACAAATGGAAGGTGGCTACAGCTACTCCAGTCCACAAAAGCGGGGATAAGACCTGCCATGCGAACTATCAACAAATTTCAATACTACCACCTCTCTCCAAGGCACTCGAATGCATAGTATCCAACCAACTCACAGACTACCTGGACAAACACAATCTCTTATGCCCACAATAACAACATGGCATTAAAAAAGGTGATAGCACCACTTCTGCATTACTGGAGTTCACTGGAGCACTGCACGGCACATTGGATATGGGTCACTTAACCGGGCAGTATTTGTAGATGTAACCAAGGCCTTTGACACAGTCCACCATCATCTGCTGATCCAACAACTCCAACATTTAGGACTCTCTCCTGACACTGTCTCATAGTTCAAGAGCCATCTGCAAAACAGATCACAATGAGCCAAAATTGCTGGGACGTTCTCGGACCTCAGACCGGTCCTATCTGCAGTCCCTCAGGGATCCATCAGGGGTCCGTTACTCTTCAGCCTTTTTCTTAACATGCTTCCGAAATCTTGCACTGAACAGATTATCCTCTATGCTGATGACGCTGTTATCTTCTCCTCCCACAAGGACCCTGTGCTCCTGCAGACCAATCTTCAGCAAGGCTTTGCCGCAGTGGAAAACTGGTTAATTCATCATAAGCTTGTCCTCAATCATAAAAAAACAAAGTAATGCTCTTTAACAGCTCTCAAAACAGGCATAGATCTCACCCCCTAGCTATCTCTACCAGCAATGGCAACACCCTTGAGCAAGAGCAGTCATTCAGATACCTAGGGTTATCCCTGGACTCAAATCTCTCCTATGGAGCACACATAGGCAATGTTGCCAAATCTGCAAATATGCGCCTAGGTCTACTTTACCGACATAGACAACACCTTACTGCAGAAGCACTGAAGATTGCCATCCAAAGCTCAGTAGTCTCCATCATTGATTATGGTCTAATAATCTATGGCTCTGTCTCTGCCACTGCCATGAGACGAATGTCAACATCACTTAACAACGCCTGCAGGCTTATCTCTGGTGCTCATCGTCTGACTCATACATGTGACCTGTATGCCTGATCTGGCTGGCTACAACTTTCAAATCACATAAAATACCTAGCCTGCATTATGGCAAAGAAAGTAACCATGATCCTTGCTCCGCCGGGAGTCCAAGCACTGCTTAGTTCTAGACTAAAGTCACATAATACCAGGGGCTCAAATACCAGCTCCTTCAGGTTCCCCGCCGTCACACCTCTCAGGGCCAAAGATCTTTTGAATTCAGAGTGCCTAGCTGGTTAAATGCACTCAATCCTGACATCTCCTCCACTACCACCCTTGGCTCATTCAAGCATAAACTCCACCTCCACCTTACTAACTCTAACTCCTGTGAATGCTACCTATAATCTCCTCAGCCCTCTCGTTTTTGTTCCCTCCAACTATAACCTACTACATCTCCACCCCCTCCTTTTCCTCTGTTACTTTTTTATTTCTTCATTCTTTTCAACACTCCTGACTCTCTCCCCTTCACCCCCTGCCTCTTCTGAGCCCTCAGTGATCTTTCCCTTTTTGTTGACTAGTTTCAGCCTGCTCCCAGTTGATGGAAGGTGGCTACAGCTCTTGATGGAAGGTGGCTACAGCTACCTTTGGCTGCAATTCCTGCCCTCTCCAACTTCACTCCTCATGTTTATCTTCATCTTCCACCCTCTGTCCTACTTATCCCTCTGTTACTCTGTGTTCCCATGTATGCATTCTACTTATTCTAGCTATTGTATTGATCTACCATTGTAACCTAATATGCCAACTTATTTATTGTTTTGTTCCTATTTCTGCAACTTGTATTGTATTTGTTCTCTGACGAGGAACCTTTGTAAAAGAGCCTGGCTCAAAGGTACTTGTAATCCTAGTTGTAATAAAATAAAATAAAATGCCTTCCTCCACCATGTTGCTGGTCCACCTGTCTCCTCATCTCTATTAACATGTCCACCATCAGAAATGGTGCTCCATCTATTTTAGCCTTTCAGCTGTCTCTCATGTCCTGCTGGCTCCTGTGATCCTGCTGCTGGCCTGCTGGGGGCTTGCACTTAAGTCTCCTTCTTTTATACTTATCTTTCTACAGTGCATTTGGTACTTGTGCCGTGAATGCTCCATTGTTGTGCCTTCCTTTTGCACTGTAAATTGCTCTGTGCTGTGTATGCATGTGTACACTCCCCTCGATTTGCACTGCATATCATTTACTTGCATCCACAGCACATCCTGTTCAGCACAGCAGATCTGGGTTGCATCTGGGCAACCAAACTGTCTGTGAATGGCTCCATGGTGCATTTTAGGGTTGCTCCGGTGCATCTCATTTGTGCTCAGCGCATCTGCTTTGTGAATCCTGCCCAAAGTGTTTATTCTTAAACAGAACAACCATTAGTATCTTCCAAGTTCCATTTCCAGAAATAATATTTTATTATATTTTATAATGCTTGAAATTATATTTAGAAAAATGTAACATTTAAACTGTTAAATGTAGATTTTTTTAGAATGAATGCTTGGAGTCCTATCAACTTGAATACATCCTTATGAGGCAGTTCTCATGTGTTGCTACATTTATACATGTCAGTATTATATGTTGGTAAAAATAACAGGACTTTTAACATTTAGTGAACCATTTTGTTTTTTATACATCAATATATGGCAGTTGTAGCACCATCCTATATACCAATATATCAACTTAGCTGATTTCAAATTTTCATTTACAAAAGTTGCAAGCACTCAATGTTCAAATGTTATCTAGTTTTACAAAAAGTATCTTTTGAAAGGTCTAACTCTGGAACCACTGGGGCTATAAATGTACTTTTTAAAAGAAAGCTTGGAGTTCAGCTGTTAAGAATTATTGCTTTCGATACTGCTCTTATATGTAGATAATATTGTGAATATGTCAAGACTGTGAAACTTCTTTTCTGGAATGTTGGCAATACAGTTTATTTGTAGGTTTGCTTGTGTGGATGCGTGCAGCACATGTGCAAGAAACATTTTGCGACAGTACCACATTTCAGAGGTGTGTCAGTGTTGTGACCAATGCAGTGGATGCTTTACTAGGCACGTCCCTCAGCCACCAATCAAGGGGGAAGCTGCTGATGACAGCAGCTTCAAAGAAGGCCAAGGAGTTGAAAAGAATCTGCTGCTGCAATCATGAACAATTACGTCACTGCAATGGCACCCCCCTCACAACTTTGTCATCTCCTGCTGCCCAGCACTCTGTCCCTGGCCCTTGTTCCACCAACAACTTGTTTGTTCTGTGTTCCTTTCCTGGTGAAACAAGTAGTGAGCCATGGCTCCTGTTGCCCTCCACACACTCCAAGGAAAGCTAACATTGGAGGGCCCAGTACCCGTGTTTGGCATGTATTCCCCCTCCCTCCATTAATATGGCAAACTGGGAGCCCACCCCAGTGTGCCAAAATGTTTCCGACACCGAGACGTCCACTCCCAGTGTCAGATGCACCCCCACAAAACCCATTTGTAATCTGCTGACACTGGGGTGCCAATCCCCATGTCGGCATGCCGCACCACCACCACTACTGTGGCACACTGGGAGCCCACCTCAGTGTGCCGAAATGTGTTTTTTTTAAACCTGTAAAAGAAAGAAAAGTGTCTCCCTGGCATCTTTTTTTTTACTTGTAAAAAAGGAAATGGTCCTTCATCATCTCCCCAGTCCCCGCTCCCCCTCCCACTGAGCACCCACCTACCCACATCCACCCTCACTCATACTTACCCTCCAGATGTCGGTAGCAGCGATCTTCTCTGGGCCAGGACATGTCTGCACTCTTCAAAGCTGAACTGACTGCAAACTGAGGAATCGGGTGAGTGCTGAGTAATAGGAGTTTATGGGTGGTTTCAACTTAGGTTGATATTGCAGCCATTTTTAGGAATTGTGGCCCCACATTTTCAACATGGGGTTCTTGAGACCTAACCTCGTGAACATGTCACTGTCATTTCATTACTCTGTCCCGAAAGGTGATTTCGTGGTCACTGCACAGAATCACCTTTTGGGACCGATTAACAAAATGACAGTGCTGCTGTTTATGAGGTGGGATCACAAAAAACCCATGTTGCAAATTTGGTGAAAAAATTCCAAGAAATGACTGCAGTACGAGCGTGAGTTGTGTAGTTTCTATGCCCGCTCGTAACTGCACCAATTTTTAATATTTACACTCCAGATTTTCAACATTGCCATTTTTTCATACCTCCTTATGAACAATACAGCTGTCATTTTTCACATCCTGCCTGAAATGTGCTGTTGCACCTGTGGCACCGAATGGTGCAGTCGCTGTGGGAAATTGACTTTTGGGACAGATTAACAAAATCACAGTGCCACTGTTCATGAGGGTAGGTCCCAAAATGCCCATGTTGAAAATTTGGTGAAAAAATTCCAAAAAATGATTGCGTTACAGATATGCATTGTGCAGTTTCTATGCATGTTTGTAACTTCACCAATTTTTCATATTTTCTCTCCAGATTTTCAACAGTGCATTTTTTCACACCTCATGAGCAGTACAAATGTCATTTTTCGCATCAAGCCTGAAATGTGTTTTCCAACCTGTGGCTCAGAATGGCATAGTCACTTTGTGAAATCACCTTTCAGGATTGAGTAACAAAATGATAGTGTCACTGTTCATGAGGTGGGGTCCCAAAAAGCCCATGTTGAAATTTGGAGTGAAAATACCAGCAAATGACTAGGGCATTAGGGTTTCCAACCATAATGCCCCACCATGTAGAGACTGACAGGCGTAGGGGGTGTGACTTTGGGTCATCAGTCGTAATGCTCGTACCTTTCCACCCCTGCCCCCACCTTGCAGCCAGTGACAGGCATCGAGGTGTGCCTTGGAGCCTTCAGCCCTAACATTCTCCCCAGTCTTCTATACTGCACCCATCTCAGCTTATTTCCTATCGGAATGGGGTGAGCATAAGGGCTGAAGATCCCAAGGCACACTGTGACACCTGTTGGCGTCTGCAGGGTGGAGTCAGGCGTAATGGCATGAGCGTTATGGTTGATGACACAAAGGCACACCCCAATGCCTGTTAGTCTCTGGAGGGTAGGGGTGGGAGTTGGTGTTAGTTCATTATTTCACTGGCATGCCTATTATGCATCTCTCGAACTCCTGCACTACCAATGCTTGTTTGTTTAGTTGGAACACACCTTAAAATTGAAAAACATAGCATGGCAGCGTACCTTTGTAATGCTATTAGAGTACTGTATGTTGATACTGTTTCATTGCTCAACACTGTTAATTGGGAATGATGGTTTTAAACAATTTTTAATGACAGATATTTTTCAACCTTTTCTGAATTTTGATAATGCTACACATTATTTCATCGATAACTGAGTAGTTCCCAATTTTATTATTATTAATTTCATGACCTTACTTGTACTGTGAACATTTAAATCTCCCCTCTAGCAGTCCCTACTCTTCCTTGCTTTTGCAAGCTTCGATAATAAACAAACAAACAAACAAACAAGCAAATGAAAACAGGATTTGAAGTCACAAAGACGGGACCTGTTTCAGTGACACAGAACAACCTAATTTGATTAATAAAGAAAAAAATAACTACTGATTTATTTAAAAAACAGCACTTAAATAATTAACCTTAGGGTCCACTCAGTTGATCACACAAGTTTCATGCTAGAACTCCAAGCATTTTGTTTTTTTTCCTTTTAAAGTTTTCTCTTATTTTACTAACTTTTGTGAGTGCCAACATTCACCTAAACAGGCTATTGAGTCACCAAAGCAGGCCACATTTTTATGATTTGCAAAACATTATTTTCATTCAAAATTTTAAAAATATTGCTTTAAAAAAGAAATTGCTGAAGACTAGACCTTGCACCCCACTCTGTCAACCACACAAGTTTCAGACTATAACTCCAAGATTTGTTTTTAAGTTTTCCTTTTTTAACCAACTTTTGTAACCACTAAGATTGATAAACACAGTAGTGGTATCTTACAAAACTGGATTTCTTCTCATGAAAATGGAAAATATCATTGTCATAAAAAATCATCTTGTAAAAAAATATTGAAAAATAAACTACAAATGTGTGAAAATGGCACGTTCGTTTATTTTTTTTTAATCTTTTTATTGCACCATTAAACATAAACAAACACAGTCATGCAAGTCATGAAGTGTAGTACATACAGCAAAATCCCATCCCCCATTCCAAGGAAACATACATGGAACTAACAAGAGTATGATACAACCATAGCAAGGCTTAAAAGATAAGTGGATAGTGTAATGTAGTTCAACGTTGGCCAGTCCTTTTTCTAGAGCTTCTTCCAGAGGTGCCCATACCTCATGAAAGTTAACAATTTGATTTATTTTGGACTCTCTCCACCTTCATACACTCTAATAAGCTGTTACTCCAATGCAAAACCTAAGGCGGTTTATCACTCATCCAAAATTTGGGCAATCAAAAAATCCTGAATTGGACCAGGATTGTTTTACTCATTGCCCTTAACAGCCTCCATAGTGGATGAGAGCCTACAGTGCCCCTCTGCCCCAGTTTTATATACAGAAGAACTTTCCCCATTTCCAATGTAAGTGGGGGGAGACAGGACCCTAGACATAGTAAGACCGATAGCGAATCCATAGGCTTGCATTTTGGAGCAAGACTAGATGAAATTAATGAAAGAAAGTGCCAACTGTCATTTTACATTTAATGTAAAAAGATGACTTCCAGTGCTTAGTTCTGTCTGCCATTTCTGGTGTAAAACATGCCCTTGTTAGGAAATTGTTTTGCACCTATTGCAGTAACTTACTATATCACTAATACCTCTGCTTGCTATTAACCTAGATACCATGTTTGTATCTTGGATCAGTGCAATTCCAACTTAATCTCTTGAATTCTATGTGCAATATTCTATACCATTTATGTATAATGGATGAATGCAAATGTTACTTTTCTAATGGTTTTATGTGCCATATTTAGTATTGCATGTATACTCAATCTAATTAATTCTGTGACCCCCTGGAAAAGGGACATGTTTGCCACAGTGGTCCCACCTGCTTATCAAAATTCAAATAAATAAATAAAATTTAGTGAATCCTACTATTTTGTAAAACAATAGGCAATGACCTTACTAGCAGATCTCCACTGACTAATGTAAAATGCACCAGCCCCAAATACACTGTCCACTTCTTCTGAATATCATTTGAGGCATCTACATTGGAACTGTTGATCAAGTTATACAATAGGGATAGAGGACTCACTCTGGGGGAAGGAAGAGAACTGCCTCTTCTATAGGTGACCTCTGTAGTATGCCACCCCGAAGTCTCAGCTGCCATAACATCTTGATTCTAACTTTCAAGTAAACAAAGAAATCAGAAGGCTTCAATTGATAGTTACCATTTAAGTTTAAGAAGTCACTAATGACTGCTCCTTCATAAAACTGATGGACTACACCCAAGCGTTGGGACCTCCACCCATCTATTAGTGTCTTAAAAGGGTTAATATGGGTAAGGTATCTCCATTGTCCAGGAATGATGTCAGCCTCATAGGATACACCAGCAGCATGCCCTGTCACTTTATGGGTAGTTAGCCAAGCCTTAACTGTAGCCCTGGTGAATGGGTTCCTGAACTGCTTTTCTACACCTGGCTGTGATAAGGGGACTAGAGTCACTGAATAGATTGTACATCCCTGGTCTTCCTCATCCTCTAGGTCTACTCACACTGCTCTGGGGGGGGAGGGGTCTTGGCCAGCTTAAGCTCATCCAGGAAAGCTAGATAGTCAGCCAGGTAGTAAAAGTGAAAGAAGAACAGACCCTGTCCCCCCACATATGGATGTTGGTGCAGTCTACCCTTTAATATATTTTTTGTTATTCTACATAAAAGCAAAATGACTACCCTGATGCCCCTAAAAACACTGAGAGAAACATAGACTGGGAGCACCAGAAATAGGTACAATGTTTTATGTAGAAGTTATATTTTCACCATATTGATTCTACAAATTAACATTACGGGGAGTGTTCTCCTCAATCACAATCCTGTCTGAGTTTTTGTAAGACTGGTTTAAAATTCTGAGACTACAATGTATATACCTTCCTTGGACATTGAACCCCAGATAAAACATCAACCCGAGTATTAACTAGAACAGTACATGAAAATAAAATATCTATTACCCTGTGCAGGACTAAGTATAGAGCCAAAACATTGAGACATCAGGCTTCTGTTCTATGGAATGGGTTATCCCATTCCATGCGCACTATTACTTTACATGGTATGTTCAACTCTATGTTGAAATCTACTTTTTCTATGGTATGCAATTGTTAGTATATTTTATGTGTTCTTGTAATTTTAATCATATTTATATTTGTACAGTTTGTGATGTAGGTTCATATGTTTTTACATGCAATATAGGTTGTGTATTGCTGAACATCTTAACAGGACTGTCTTGTAAACAGGGTAAGTCTCCCTTATGATATGTACTTATCCCATATAAATATAAATGTTTTATCTATCTATACTTAAGCTGTTGAGTAGGTTGGATCCAGGTATGAGCTAGTTAAAGGTGAGCCCCTAAATCAACCTCTAGGGTCATTTGCACTTGCTCCAGATAGATTTATGCCCTAAATATGGCCATAAACCTCAAATATAGATGTAAACACTGGTATGACTTCCCACAGGTCATGTAAGTAAAGTAAAATATCATCTGTAAATAAAAATATTGCATAATGCTCCCCTTCTGCACGCAGACCTGAAATGTTGACATGTCCCAGGACTGCTATCACCAATGCTCCACCATCAAAACATATACTGTAACAGTGGGAACAAAGGGCACTCCTGTCTAGTACCCCCCAAGAGAGCTTAAAAAGGGAGAAGAAAAGGTTATTAGTCAGGAATTGTGCCTCTAGACTATCATACAAAGTGAAAATCAAGGAATAGATGGAGAGTCCTAAGCCAGTCTTCCTAAATGTTGTATACATGAAGGGCCACACAATGCAATCAAATGCCTTTTGAGCAGCTAACACCAGGAGACTGGACCACATGCTCTTCCTTTTGGCCCAGTGCCCCACAGTATTCACTGTCCTCCTTATGATGTTCCTGGCTTGACACCCCTTCAAAAATCCTGCTTGATAAGAACAAATTAGCTCTGGCAGGACCCTCCCTACTCTGCCCACTATCACCTTGGCTATCACTTTCTAGTCTTTGTTAAGCAGCAAAAGAGAAGGGGCAGAATTAGTCAAGCCTCCTGTGACTATGTCACACACTGGATCCTAAAATATGTCCCAAAACATTTTATAGACCTGTCTTGGGAAATCTTTAGGTCACAGCAGGGCCTTGCCAGTAGCCCCCCCCCCCAAAAAAAATATTTTTGACTTTCCCTACAGTGACCTTGCAATCCAATACCTCCCATAGGTTATTATTTTGATGGGGAAAGGGCAGGGTATCCGAATAGTTCAGAGGTTGTGGGATGTTTGGACAATCACAGATGTGCAGAAACTCTGATAGAAAGGCCATGAACATGTCCCTAAATCAACACTGATCCACCGTCACATCCTCTTCCAGGGCTTGGATAGAACATATGGCTCTATTTGTTTCTCTGGCCATATGCTTTCAGGAAAGCAACTGCCTCCCCCCCCATACCTTTCTAAATATGCCTTTGACTGATTAAAAAGGATGTATCACTTCAAGCTTGCACTAGGGAGCATATTCAACTTGCCTGTTAATGTGACCAGTTTACTGTACCGCCAAGAGCCTGGCTGTTTCATTTGGTCAGATTCCAGTGTAGAACATGAGACAGAAGCCTTTTTTCCTCACTATGATCTCTCTTCTTCCTGTAGGAAAAGGAAAAGTTAGAAATCCATTTTGGGTATGCTTTCAATGCTCCCCAATGGATTCCATGGTACGTATCTCCACTCCTACTGTGTTCAAGGAAGACTTCTAGCTCTTTAGTGATATGACCTAGGAATCCCCATCTGCCAATAATCTAGAATCAAGTTTCCAGGCATGTAATAGGGAACAAGAAGATCCCCTTGTAGAGTCACAGATAATGTCGCATGATCTGAATGCAGAATGAGACCACACTCCACTCCCCACACCTGGCTCAACAATGATTGATGGAGTAAAGCCAAGTCATTGTGGTTGTAGACCTATGTGTGTAACAATAAAGAGTATTCTCCCACTGTGGGGTGGGTATGGCAGTAGGTACCAGAGTCTAGAGTGCCTGAAAGCTACACAGAGGGGGCCAGATCTGGTAAGACAGTCTGTGTTGGATCTGGTCCCATTGGGCACTGAAATCCCTGCAGACAACCAAGGAGCAAGAAAAGGCTATCAGGATCACTGACAAACAGCGAAAAAAGTCAGAACAGTCAAAATTCAAACCATTCACTGAAACTAGAGGGAACAGTTCAGTCCCCAACCTAGCATCCTGGAGGTCTGCTTCCCATCTTAGTACCTGTACTGTCAGACCAGGGTGAAATCAAACTGGCACCCCCTTTCCTTTGAGGTGAAACATGCAGTTTCCAGCAGCACCCCAACACTATCCAGTTTACCTGTCTCCTCAAAAGACACGTGAGTTTCCTGCATCATCAATATGTCCCTTTTTAGCTTTTTGACGTGAGACCATATCTTTTTCTGCTTAATGTTTTAGGATAGTATTTTTAAATCCCCTGACATAACCACTGTGGAAAAGAGTATCTGTGCCCTAAACATCTCTCTATTCGGGGGTCCAGCTACATTAACATCAATGTTGATGTTGTAGTTTTAAATACAAATAATAACCTCTTGGCCCTCCCGATGCTCCCCTCTGCTGAAACCCCACTAACAACAATGGTTTCCCCCAAAACAGGCCTCCGTCTTCCCCACCCTCTACACAAAGAGAAACATGAATCATAAACAGTACAAAAGGGCTAAACAGCACCCAAAACCCCACCCCCTCCCAGAGCCCTGAAGAGCCCTCAGTACCTATACTCTGTGGTGGAATCTTCTCATGCCAGTCCATTGGCAGTAAGATGGTGAAAGGCACATACACACCTGCAAGACTGAGAGTGTGTAGCCCCGGGGTGGGAGGAATCAGCTACTCGGAGTGCCAGAACAACTTGATTGTGGCTTACAGTTAACAGAGAACATGGTCTCACTCTCATGTCCCTCATTCCCACCACGACCAGTCCCCCTTCACTTTTCCTTGGGTCTATCACATAGGTACAGAGACAAACTTAGTGAGGCCTAGTTGGGCCACCCTGGAAGCCAGTCATACCCTGTTAATGTTAAAATGCCCTATAACATTTTATGAATCATAAAGTTCATGGAATAAGACAGGGCTCTCGGTCAGTTTTTGACACGGTGGACCATTGTGTATTGCTTGACCATCTGAGGGAATTTTGTGGACTCACTGGTACAGTCTTCTGTTGGTTTGATTCCTTTCTCACAAACAGGAGGCAAAAGGTAACGTCACAGAGGGGGTCTGTGCAAGGTTACGGCCTTAGATGTTTCTGTAATTAACATGTTAGTTACAGTTCTTCTAGCCCATTGTGCTAGAAATAAAAACCAAAACGTGACATTAATGTTAAAGGAAATACTGATAGGTTCCTGAAATATATGGGTGTTAAAATTTTAAATGTTAAAACTATAGCACAGCAAGTAGCAAGATATTAAAGAAAAAGAGGGGCTGAAGACATAATGGATGTTATTGTCTTCTTTTCCCTGCAGGTAGTTATAAGTTCCTTGCAAGCTATTCTATGGGGCTGTGAGTGTGCACATTGTCGCACAGAGAAGTGTGTTATATAGTTTAGCCATTTTTATGCTTCCAAATGTGCATTCGTGAAGGTGCTTTAAAATGTGTAATTGTGAAGGTGCTTTTAATTGGGCTTTGTCTCCAGGTGGTGCGGCTTCACTGCTGTAATATTCAGGCTGCGTTCATTCCTTTGTTTGGTTTAAAAGTTGCAGTCCTGGTATTAGGAAGTGATACTAAAGAAGTTAAAAATGAAATAAGAAAGGTATTTGTAAAAGTGCTTGTATTAGCAGAGTTCTGCTATCATGAGGTGCCTATTAACTTAAAGGGAGATGTAGTGTATAAGGGATTTACAAAATGTTTAATCCCCCCCCCCCCCTTTTAGGATGTGAGCAGTAGGAAATCTGGTTTCTCGTGCCTCTGCTGACTTTTGTGTTATGCTCTGTAATTATGTACACCATGCAGTAGCTGATGCGTGGTTGAAAATATAGTAAAAGAAAAATGCCTAAAAAGGGAGCTGGCAGCTGACCTGTGGTTTTGTCAGTTTCTGCTGCCACTCCTAGTGCTTTAGCGCTGTAGTGCTGAAATTTAAAAACTTAGTTTAAATGGAGTTTGCAGTTGATTTTAATGATTTTATGTGCTCATTTCAGGTCCCTGTTAAAAGGTTTAAAATGTTTAAATGCTTGACAGCCTAAAACGTTGAGGGAGCTGCCTTTTTTCGCTCTTCGTTATGGCCATAATTGGACAAGACATAGCGTTGTTTTAAAAAGGGTAGTTCTGTTAAGTTTAGACTAAAACATAGTTTTCATCTAGTATATAGAAATAAATAAAAGTAGGAGGTAATTCCTTTGTGCATGAGTGGGCTAATTAGAAAGAAAATACATTTTGCTTCTCTGTGTAAACAAGAGGCACTGCATAAAAAAGCCCATTTACCTTTTGAAATTTGGGTGATACCCTAGTGAATAAAGTAATAAAGGAGTTACTGGTTAAATGGTAATTTAGTCAATTGCAGCTGTAGTGTTTGAGTGCTCCTGGTCATTATGAATCCTAGTATGGTTGTTTGATTACAACTGTTTATATGAATATAAAGGTTTGCCAACAGAAGGGAGGTTGTGCGTTGAAAATAATAAATATTTGTGAACTTACATGGAGAGACCCTGTGTGTGTTCCCTTAGGTTTTCAGGTGTAGTTTTGGTGTGTTCTTCGTGCCCTTGCCTCACAGTACAGCTATAGAGCTGACTGGCCATTTGTTTCCCTGCTTTATGCTGTGCAGTGCTGGAGCTGGTGCTATGACCGTCGACTGCTGTTGTACAAGAGTCTGGATTTGAAATAAAATGAAATAAATAGTGAATATATGTATGTTATATGATGATATGTTTGTAACCATGTTTAAAGAATGATAAATGTGTTTAGAATAGAAGTTTATCTTCAGTATCAAAGATGTGGGTGGAGATAAGTAGGTCACATGGGTTTGTACCTGTGTACAAGGACTAAGAGTGGTAGACTAGATTAGATAGGATTTGGGGTCTGGATAGGACTCCAGGGAGTTCTGCTAAATGCTTCAAAGTGTTAGACTTTGTCTAATTAATGAGCAGTTTGCATTTTGTTATTTTGATTGCTGTCATACCAGCTCGCTGTAATGAATTTGTCCTGTTATGAAGAAAATATTGAAGTAATGAAATAAAATTGGATTATGAAGAGACCTGCTATTGTGTCACATTACCTGAACACTACTTGAACTGTCCTCGAAGGCCCGCTCCCTACGACAGGTAGTGATGGGGAATTTGTCCTCCTCCCCCAGTCTCCTGTCTTGTGGAGTACCTCAGGGTTTGGTCTTGTTACCAATGTTGTTCACCATGTACATGCTTCCCCTGGGAGGGCTTATTAGGAAATATGGCTTAGGCTTTCATTGCTGTGCTGATGATATCCAGCAGTATCTTTCCTTTTTACCTGGGACATCCAAAGTAGTACACGTGCTTAACAGCTGCCTTGCTGAAATCAATGACTGGATAGCCTCCAGCTGGTTGAGACTGAACCCCGATAAGATGGAGGTACTGACAGTGAAGTCAAACAGAGGGCATGATAGGATGGCCTCAGGTGCTGAGACAGGACTTGTCCTGGGTTCAGTGCCTTTGAAGGTCTCCTCCAGGGTGCTTAATCTGGGCATTATTCTGGATAGCAGCCTGACACTTTTTTTTTTTTATTTAGTTGTTTAACCAGGTATAGCACACACTAGCTGAGGGTTTTACAGGGCGACCTGGGACCAGGGGCACTTGAGGCTGGTGTCATTCCTGGTCCATATTGATTTTTACCATCTGAGGAACATCACCAGGATTAGGCCCCTGGTTCCTCCCATGGACCTCCCTATCTTAGTGCACGCCTTTGTGACATTGAGGCTTGATTACTGTAAGGCGCTCTACCTCGGGGTCTCTGGAGGTAACCTCCGCCAGCTTCAGCTAGTCATGGCTGCCAGGTTGTTGACTGGGCAGTCTAAGTACTGTCATGTCACCCCTGTGTTTCATACAATACACTGCACTGGCTGCCAGTCAGGTGGAGGTGCCTCCTTAAGGTGGACTTGCTCACCTTCAAGGCCCTACATGGCCTGAGCCCTGGTTACCTGGTGGACCTTCTTACACCTGCTACCTTAGTCCGCTCCCTCCATTCCTCCTTAAGGGGCCTCCTTGCGATTAACAGGATGAGGCTTAAAACTGCTGGCGACAGAACATTTAGTGTTGCTGGCCCCGTTTGCGGAATTGACTTCCTCCATCTTTAAGGTTTAGATTTTCAAGGCACGCCTCAAGACCTTCCTGTTTGTGCAGGCTTTTCTGGACCCAACCCTGTAAATATTATTTTGGAATATCATCCTGTTCTGACTTATTATATCGCTGTCCCTGATTTCTTTTATTATTTATATTGTCATTTATTTCTAAAGTTTTTTAATTAGTTTAAATTGTTGTTATGATAATGCTTATTTATTGATGTTTGTTTTATGTTGGTCTTCTGTACCGCACCCAGAGCCTCTAGGATTGGGCATGTCTTGAATAAAACTTGCCTTGCCTTGCCACATGTAGAGCCCTACAGCGGAGGGAGACATATTTTTATTCCTTGATAGGATGGGTTGGGTACTGGACCAATTAAATAGTTTGTGGAAAAGGGACAGATTTTCTTATTTCCTTATGGGTTATGCACCGGATCTGTCAGGTAGTTGGGGCAGAGAGACATATTTGTTTTTATTCCTTGGCAGGCTGGGTTGGGCCCTGAACTCAACAGATGAACTTTTACTGCCGTTTTTCTTTCTGATAAGAAAAAAAATGACTCTGGCTGAGGCCAGCTCATATCTTCTTCAGTAGCAGTTTTCAATATAATAGTAGTGTGAGCATGCATGGCACTTGATAGGCTGCAAATAATATCTCCTTATAAATAAGCATGAGGAACAAATTAAAACTGCTTTTATATTGGCTAAAAGTTGTTTTTGAAAACTGCATCTCCTTGGTCCCCTCTTGCTCCAGCAATTGGTCTCTCTCCCCCTCCTTTGTTTCCCATTCCCAGCCCAAGCTGTTCTGATCAACCGGAAACTCAGTTTTTTTTTCATTATACCGAAAAGTTATTGAGAGAAATAATTCCTATTTTCTACAAGCATAAAATGGTTGTGCAGACTGAGAGTTTATTAGTGCTTTCTCTGCGAGCTCATTCATTGTCATTCTTGTCATCACAGTTGCAGGGTGGGTTAGGCTAAACAACTTGAGGGCTTCTTCAGTGTATCACCTTAAGGTCACTCCTCAGAGACACTGGGGACATCCTTGATAAGCTAGATGGCTTGATTTTGAAACCCAACTATCTGTGGATCTCTATTGATATTGAGGTTCCGCATTCCTCAATTCATCACATCGATGAAATAGCAGTGAGCTGATTTTTCCTAAACAGAAGAGTAGATGAGCTCCCTTGTTAATTTCTATTAGTACAGATTGATTTTATTCTGCATCACAATGCATCTGAATTTAGTCACAAGCATTATTTCTATTTTCTCTGATATCCACATGCTTAAAGCCCCCTCTTCCTCTCTCTTTCCCTCAACATTGTTGGCCTCTTGTGGCATTGCTTGAGGCCAGACGTCTCCAACTTATGGCATGTAAACTTTCTTATCCCCCTTCAATTCTTTCCTGGCATTCTGTTCTCTCCCAACTGGCACTTTTTTGACAGACTGATTCTTTTTACTTCTGGGAAAAGGGACCTCTATTACCATAAGTAGGATTGCTTCCTCCATTCCCATATTTGTTCAATTCCCCTCTCTCAATTCTGCCCCCCCCCAGTTAGTATACTGTGGCCTCTTCTAGCCTTCATTGTTCTTAAGGGCTGTGCTAAATGATCGGTTCCATCCATAGGCCTCCAGGGCAAAGGTTTTTCTACGATTGGAGTTATTTTAGGTGTTATAGTATCCCATTGCAGTTGCTCTTTGTGTCATCATCCTGTTTATCTAGGCATCTAATCAGTTTTCTTTGTGTGTTATGCATTCTTTGTTGTACACTAATGTACCAGATGTTAGTTTGTTTTGTATTATTATATTTACTGTTGTCCCCCAGTGCTTTCACTTATGTTTACAGTTGTTTTTTATTATTCTTGTGTCTGTTCTATGGATGTTAGTAATTCAGATTGAGTACTTGTTTGTTATTATTACCTGTTGAAAAATGTAATAAAATTTTAATGATAAAAAAAATTGCACCACTATGAGTAAACATTGAAAATTTCAATGATTTTTCATAACTTCGTTTTTTTCTGAGAGTTTGATCTCAAAGTTTCAACATAGTCTTTTTGTGACACCAACTTAGAAACATGACAGGTGTCAGATATGAAATCCTAGCTCAAACACCATTTTTTGGTATGATTGTGAAAAGATGTTTTGGGCAGGATTTCAAGTTCAAGTGTTTTTAATGATCGACAGATATGTTATTACAAAGCCACATTGCTACAACATTATAAACAATAAAGAGACATTTAACCAACACTTAGTACAGTCATATGAAATTATTAACATTTTGAATACGTCATAAAAAACTATATCACAGTTACTGTCTTCAGTTCCATTAGTTACATTTAGCATTCAGTTCACCGTCCTTCTCTATGTGCAGCTTTTTCTTCTCTATCATATTAAGTAAGAAGTTACAGATTCTAATATTTTTATAGTTAGATTTTAGCAGGTATGTACCCAAATGTTTGGGTTCAAACTCTAAATAGCCAAGAATATCCCATAAAAAGTTTTTTCCTATCTTTCTAGTCTAGTTCAGGGATGCTGCAACTGCCCAGAACCTGACCCAGCTTGTGACTACTGCCACAAGAATAAACCAGAGGACTGGTACTGCCACCTTCCTAGATCTAGTGTTCACTAACTCCCCACATAAAGCAACACAGATCAGGGTACTACCCGATGCTCTGAGGGACCACTCCCCAGTGCTATGTCAATGGTCATACTGTATTAACAAGCCCCCCCCAAAAAAACTGTCTTACAATGCCACCTCAATCCTGGCAAACTACAATCACTTAAACAGTTCCTCCTAGTTACTGACTGGTTCCCTATAAGAAATGCTCAGAACATTGACTCTGCCCTCAACTATTTCATTCAGGTGTTCAACACTGCCTACAACCGGTTTGTACCCCTAACCAAACAAACAATTAAATGTGCCGGCACACCTTGGCTATCCCAAGCCCTTTTGGACCAGATGTGTGAACGAGACAATCTGTAGCACATTGCACAGGATACCAGAAAACCCTCTGACAGGCAGCGCTATCAGGAAGTGCGCAATAAATGTACATGGGGTATCTGTAAAGCAAAGGCTGAGTGCTATAAAACTTTGTTCACAACACACGGGGTGCAGGTAGCAAGTTTTGGTACTCACTAAAAATGCTAAGTGGCAAAGCCCCCATTGCCCCACCTACCCATATCTGGGCCAATGGATCTATCACCTCAGACCCAGCCCTTATCGCTGACACATTAAATGACGCCTTCTCTGACCTCTCTGATGTCTCCCCCAATTTTTTCTACCCCACGCACCCCACACCACACTGCCCCCTCCCCAACCCCCATTCTACTTTAAAGCAGTTTCCCAGCGTGAAGCTGCCCCTCTCCTACTCAAAGCCCTCAGCAAATCCCGTTTCAGCAGTGACTTGCTGGACATAAAACTGCTTAGACTCACATTCAACGAAGTGCTCCTCCCCCATACCAAGCTTTTGAACTGTTCCCTTTCTTTGGGCCAGTCCCCATCCAAATTTAAATCTGCCCTCATCACTCCTATCCTTAAAAGTGGTGACTGCACCCTGCCTGGGAACTACCGCCCAATATCAATCCTGCCTCCCCTCTCTAAAACCCTGGAAAAAATCGTGGCCATACAACTAACAGACTACCTCACCAAATATAGTACTCTGTGTCCTGAACAACATGGCTTCTGCCAGAACCATAGCACCACCACTGCCCTCTTGGAATTTACAAATGCCCTCCATACATCCCTGGACACTGGTAACACTACTGGCGCTGTCTTTATAGATCTCTCAAAGGCTTTCAATACCGTGCACCACTCGCTTCTTCTGGACTCCCTCACTCAATAAGGCCTCTCCCATGAGACTATTGACTGGTTTGCCAGCTATCTGTCTGAGAGAACCCAGACAGTCTGGATTGCCCACTCCCTGTCATACCCCCAGCAAGTCAGGTCTGGGGTCCCTCAAGGCTCTATCCTTGGCCCACTTCTCTTCTCCCTATACCTCAATACCCTGCCCAATGCCTGCTCTGGGAAAATGCTAGTGTATGCAGATGATGCAGTCCTCTACAACTCACACTGATCCCACAGCCCTCCGCTCAGCACTCCAGAAATCCTTCTCTGAAGCTGAATCCTGGTTCTTTCAGCATAGGTTAGTAGTAAATTACAAAAAAACTAAATCCATGATGTTTGCACACCACCAAAATAAGAACCTAGGACAACCCTCGCACATTCTGAACTCACTAAATGACCCCCTTGAACAAGTTAACACTTTCAAATACCTTGGCATCACCCTAGACACAGGTCTCACTTTCCATGACCATATCCAATTACTAAGCACCACCGTCAACGTACGTATTGGTCTCCTTCACCGCTATAAGCACTGCCTGCCTCCTGAATCTCTCTGCCTAGCCATCGCTACATCTATTCTATCCCTAACTGACTATGGTATCATCATCTATGGTGCGGCTGACACCACCCACCTACACAAGATTAGACTGGCCCTCAATAAAGGCCTGCAGACTTGCTACAGGCTGTCCTAGACTCACTCATACATGCACCCTCTATGCCTCAGCAAACTAGCTCATCTTCGATGGGAGGCTAAAGTACCAGGCTTGCCTCTTCGCAAATAAAATCACTTCAGGATTACTTCCTCCAGCCCTCACCCCACTACTTCAGGCCCCACTGTCCAGTCACCTCACACGTCAGTCAGTAACTACCCACTTTAGGGCACCTTGCTGAAAAACCACCTCTGGCCAAAGAACATTTCAATATCTGGCCCCAACCTGGCTCAACTCACTCCCAAACTCCCTTCTCACTGAACCCAAACTTGGTCAGTTCAAGTACCAACTAAGGGACCTTATTACCCAAGGATCAGTATGTGATTGCCCCTAAACCTGACCCTCCATTTTTCTACCACCTCCCATCTCCCATGTCTATGGATCTAACTCTGGTCTGCCACCCCTGAGCATGCCTATACCATGACAATGGACATCTCTGTCCAGCCTTGGCTAATGAATAACGTGTGGGCATGGCTAGTGCCATCACCCTGAAATGCTATGCTTATACCTGCAACCTTTATTCCCAGCTGCTATTTTTTTGTATCTTTGTATTTTCTGTAATCATCTGCAACCATTCTGTAACCGCTGTGTTTAGCTACTATGTTACTTGTTACTCTGTACACTGTTGTCTCTTCTTATGTATGATGTGGAACCTTTGTAAAAGAGTCTTTGGCTCAAAGGTGTTATCCAATATTTATCAATAAATAAATAAATAAATAATGGGCATAAAATTAGCAAGTGTGTTACATCATCTGTCCCAGTCCACATGTATACCTGAACTTCGCCATTTCTTTGCTTCTAAAGCAATCCCTTAGCCTTTGACTGTAATGATATTCAAACCTAAACCTAGTTATTAACTTTCTCCTTTGTGGGTTTTTCATCGTTATTAGATAGTATTCTAACCCACGATGTTGCTTATTTTTAGATAACCATCTACACACTTTATACTGTTCGCATAACCCCATTTCTTTTTGTATGTACATACCTCTCAGTTGTTCCTTGATATATATTTTTTGTAACCAGGAAAGACACACTAAGCTGAAAGCATGTTTAACAGGTGTGACCTGGGAGCCCAAAGAAGTTAAGTGACTTGCTCAGGGTCACACAGTATGCAAGTGGGGGCTCTGGGATTCAAACCCAGATCTTCAGGTTTGCAGCTCAGACCCTTAAACCACTGTGTTATACTACCTCCAATTTGACTGTGCACTGTCTTCTTTGGTTTAATGAAAATACCTGCCAAACAATGCAATAAACCACTGGGTTTAATAATCAATTCTGCTGTAGATGTACTGGGCAATATTATATTTTGCTATAAGTAATTTATAACTTCCTCTATACTTATCCTTGGTAATCTGCATTCTTTCATTTCGTTTGCCTTTAACCAGTATATTATTAATCTTTCCTTTATCAGACATTCTAATGGAAGTTGTTCCAATACAGCTCTGACTAGGGCTGAAGGAGTCCCTAATGGCAATCCTAACAACATTTTGTAAAACTTGTTTAAAGATGTATCTATATTTATTTTTATTTTTATTTGTGTATCCCATATTTCAGCCCCATATAACATTTGGCTTTTACTTTTGCATTAATAGTTTTGATACAGCCTTTTACCAATTGCCCCCATACTTGTAAGAAAAAGGTATAAACTTTTTGATTTTTGTTTCTATTTTTTTAAGATGTTTTCTCCACATCAAATCTTTTGTTATTGCTATGATTCCTAGGTAGAGAAGGTTATTAACTACCTCCAACTCCTTGTTTTCTATATAATATTTTTATTTTGTCTTATTGCCCCCACACAACATAATTTTGGTCTTTAAGAGATTTGTCTGAAGTTCTTCTTTCTGACATTCCTGGTTAAATTCTTGTAAAATTCTTTTCATGCCTAAATAACTGGTTGATATAAGTATGATATCATCTGCTTATGCTAAATATGGACATTCATGGTTTCCTGTTTTAGGCATATGGAACTCAGGTCTGTACATTTTCATTAATATTGTATTAAGATATAAACTGAATAGGTGAGGGAGGCACGTGATGCAGCTTCCCTGGATAGATGCAGTTAATCGAGCTCTCGCTAATTCCCTCCTAAATCTCATCAATATCATCATTCTTTTTGCCAGAACTGCCTAATTTAAAGTATCGTCAGCTGAAATGACTTACCGGGCATTCCTGACTGTGTTTGATTGAGTGCAACGGAAGTGGAGATGCGATCGGCCCTCCTCAAACATACGCCTCCCTCCACGCCGGAGAAGGCTCCTAAAAAGACAAGGCTTCAGCAATCTACATCGGGCCGCACTGCTCCCACTCAACAGGAGTAGACTACAGTAACTCTGTAAAGATTTCTTGAAGAATTTCGTCCATTTCAGGCCGAACTTAAGTCTCTCACTTCAGAAGTTAAGTCAATTACAACAGCCTTGGAAGATATCTTCAGAAGAATGGGGGATAACGAGGTGTGCATCTGATCACTGGGAAAGAAACCTGACAAGGCAGACCCAGAGCTAGTCCTGATTAGACAGAGAATGGGGAAATTAGAATCTAAAGTTGAGGACCTCCGAGGGCCACAGTTGACTGAACAATGCCATGCTCATCGGTCTCCCCGCGAGGGAGGAAGGAGACAACATGATCTTGTTTGTACAGAAACTGGTGGCTAAATTAGCTGGGCCTTCTCCCTTCAGGACCTCTTATGCCATCGAGCGAGCCCACTGTGCCCTGTGGCCAATGCCGACGAATGGAGAGCCACCCTGCCGGCTGATTTTTCACTTTCTTTACTATTAAGAAAGGCAGCATTTCCTGTTGAAGATCAAGGAGCTGCAAGAAGTTAAGTGGGGTGAAACATGATTGAGAGTGGCCCAGGATCTACTGGCCATGATAAAGCAATGGCGTGTGGCATTTCATCCCATGGTGTCCAAATTGATTTTAGCCGGGATAAAATATCGAAAGATGGACCCAGCTAAACTCCAGGTCAACCTAAAAGGCACATGGGCAAGTTTTGAAGATCCAGCACTGGCAGAGCTTTCCCTGAAGGAAGCTGTACCCGATCTTTTAAAACCTCACTGAATTCTACAAGTCGGATAGTGTGGACTCCATGTGTTGCCAGGATTTCTATATCTGAAGGAACTGTTTTAGAGCTATCATTCTAATTGCTAATTTAGGAGCGATCTACCACTCATGGACTGGGATTTCCTGCCTACTCCTCATAGCAGCTCAGAGGTTTTCTTTCTGCAAGCCCTTTGTTCCAGTAGACAGTTTTAAATGCCTGGTCTCTTTATTTTTATTTTCGGAGGAGTCGTTTGATTACCTTGAACTGGTGTACCTCCTGTAATACTAGGACTGCAGTTGTTTGAGTATTATCATGCTCCTTAGTAGAGTGATATTCCTGATTTATTCTTTCTGCCCATTGTTTTGATTTAAATTAATGTTCTTTATTGAACTTGCTAAAGTCAGAGAACTAGACACTGTGATGCAACATTGCTCAATGTTAATGGAGCACCAACACTAGACCTTGGAACTATCACCAACACCTTCAATAATGCATTCTCTAACCTGGGCAGTGTCCTTCTTCCTGATTTCTTTGATGTCCCCACCACCAGTAACCAACCTGACAATGCCACCCATCTACACACAGCTCTGCAGTTTTACTTCAAAGAGATCCCAGTGCATTTAGCCAGAACATATATTTGGAAGGCCATCCGAAACACAGGATACAGTGGTAACTCCCTCGACCTGAAGCTGGTTGCGCTAGTCCTTGATGAAATCCTTGTGTCACTGACAAAGATCATCAACTTATCACTAGGGATGGCCCAGTTCCCATCACTCTGTAAACAGGCTACTATCACTCCTGTACACAAGAGCAGAGATAGGTCACTACACACCAATTACAGGCCTGCTGTATCTCCATCCTCCCTCCATTATCAAAAGCCATGGAGAGAATTGCATCGGACCAGCTAGTCGATTATCTGGAAGAATATGGCATCCAGTGCCCCGAGCAACATGACTTTAGAAAAGGGCATAGCACCACCACTGCACTGTTGGAATTTATGAGCTTCATCCATGCCACTCTTTACCAAGGAAACTGTGTGGGGGCAGTGTTCATTGACCTTACAAAAGCCTTTGACACTATCAGTCACCCACTTCTACTGGGGCAACTATCAAGCATCGGGCTCTCTAAAGATGCACAGCTCTGGTTTGCAGGTTACCTTGGGGGTAGGGTCCAGCATGTCAAGATCACCGGGGTCACCTTGGATGAGAAACAGATTCTCTCAGGGGTTCCACAGGGGTCTATCCTGGGACCACTACTTTTTAGCCTCTTCCTGAACAACCTACGCAGTGTCTGCTACCAGAAAGTACTGCTATACATGGATGATGCAGTCTTGTTCACCAGTCACCACGACCCTGAGCTCCTTGAGAGCCAACTGCAAAGTGATTTCATGCGTGTTGAAAAATGGTTCAGCTCACACAAAGGGGTCCTGAACTATAGCAAAACAAAGGTGATGTCATTCTACAATGCTAGGAGTAAGCATAAACCTCTGTATCTCACCATCAAGAACTTCTCAGGGACTGTACTTGAGCATGTTCCGGAATTTAAATACCTTGGCATCACCCTGGATAGCTCCCTCTCCTACAGCTGGCACGTTGACTATGTCACAAAAGCCACTAATATAAGGATAGGCCTCCTCTACAGGCACAAACACCGCATGCCTGCTGATACCCTTAGATTGGCTATCTATAGCTCTGTCATCTCTATCAATTACGGGCTTGCAATCTATGGCTCTGCCTCTGCTACTGCCCTCCACAGGATATCGGTGGCACTCAACAAAGCATACAGGCTTCTAATGGGCGCTGCCCATCATACACACACCTGTGACCTGTATGCAATGGTAGGGTGCTTTCACTCCTCAGCAGGATACAGTATCAAACCTGCCTATTAACCAAAAAAGTTCTCCTTGGGATTATGCCCCCCGGTGTTAAAAAGCTCCTCACTATCCACTGCAGCACCCAGCATACTATAAGTGCACAACAACAAACCTTCAAAGTCCCCAGATGTTAGATCACAAGGGGTCAGAGGGCCTTCTCCCATAGAGCTCCACAGCGGTACAATACTCTCAACAAAGAAACACTTGCAACTGCTACCCTTGGCCCCATTAAAAGGCAACTCCGACAACACCTCATCTCAACTAGCAAATGTGACTGCTTCGCCTAAGACGTTCATCTTTCCTCTGCACTTTAGCAGTTACTTGGCACTAACCCCCCTTATCCTACTTCCCCCCTTCTCACCCTCCCCCCACTGCCTTATCTCACCCACCCCTTCTCTAAGGCACTTCTTGGACTACTGCCCCCCTTACTCCCTCCGACTATGCACTTCTCTCACCTCACCCCTTCCCCTTAGACAATGGCCTCTCTGCCTGCCTACCCTTTCCCTACCCACCTACCCGACCCTCTCAATATTTCAGATCATGTATAATGTTTTACCCTGTAATTTGTCTTAATACAGCTGACTCTGACTCACTTGTAAAACTGTGGATTTTTTTTCTTTAAGGCTCAGACTTCTTACTGTTCTCATGACTCTGTAACTTTGGCTACCTTTGTATGTATGTTTTATCCTCCGTCACTTGATGTGGAACCTTTGTAAATGAGCAGTTCTTGATCAAAGGTACTTGTAATCCTAGATATCAATAAAATAAAAAAATAAAAATAAATTGCTTCCTCGTTATTAGAGCAGAGCAAATTTTCAGGGGCTAATATGGCACTAGCAATTGTTAAGAAGGTGTCCTGGCCCTGTGGGTTTCTTTTTCACTTGATTTTGGTCCATGTGTATATGATCTTATCATTATGTTCTGCTCCAGGGTTGGAGGACAGGCCTGGGAGGGAAGGCAGTACTAGCCTTAAGACGTTCTCCTTGTCATCATGTTTTTTTTTTTTTTTTCCTTTTTCTTCAATCCGGTGCTAACAGCCTTGGATTTTTGAGCATTCTGGATCCTCAGACAAGGGTGAACTAGTGATTGTAAGGTTGACTTCTCAGGGACATGGGGCACATTGTTAGACACATTGTTTAATTAGCTGGAGAGGGGGATTTGGTGGGGAGTGAGAAACTCTGAGTTTAGGAGGTTTGGTGCCATGGACCAGATATATTTTGTGTTTTGGGATAGAGGCTGGGTTCTTGTCTCTACAGGATGGTGGGAGGGAGGGTGGGGGGTCTTAGAGTGTGAGTTCACTTCCTCGATGTTCCTATTGTTGCAGTTTTGTTCTGAAGGGGGTCAAGCAGGGGAAGGGGAGTGTGTGTGATGAGGTGGAGGGTACTTGTCATCACTGTGCACATGATATGTAGGAGCTTAGTTTAGTACTCTGGCTTCATTCCATTGGGGACCTGAAATCTACTATTAAAGATGGCAAATAGGTTTAAATTCACATCTTGGAATGTCAGAGGTGCCCAAAATAAGACCAAACGTTTCCAGGTATTAGAGCACCTCAAGTTCCTTAATAGTGATATCTCCAACTTACAGAAAACTCACCTTCTGGACACTGAGGCTGATTTTGTTTCGAAGGTATAACACTGGGCAGGTATTCATTGTGAGCTTTAGCATGCAAAGCAGGGGTATAGCCATTTTATTTTCATGGAGAGTACTGTTTGCATGTTCCCAATGCATTCGTGACCCAAATGGTCAGCACCTCCTACTAAAGGGAGTTAAGGACAGAACGGAGCTAATATTAGGTTGTGTCTACAGCCCCAATTTGGACTCCCCTCTCTTTTTCTCAGACATTATAGCAGCCCTCTCCCCCTTCCTTAACCTTCCGATCCTATTGGCGGGGGTCTGGAATCTCCCCTTTGCCCTGGACTTGGACAAATCTCATAGGAGAACCCAGGGGCTGTCTCCTGCCCAAAGAGCTATCAGGGACATGACTAAACATGTGGAACTTTGTGATCCCTGAAGAGTGATTAACCCTAATACGAGAGCATACTCTTTTTGCTCATTGGTACATCTCCCAGAACTGATTACTTTCTGGTTATCAGATTACTACTACCAGGCCTGCTTGATAGCAACATTGAGCCTACAATCTTGTCTGATCACTCCCCAACCTGGTGTTTGTTTACCCTAGAGGCTCATCAGCAAAGGGAAACCATTTGGAAGATTAACAACTTCTTATTAAAAGACAACCAAGTAGTTAAGCAACTAACCCTGTCAATTGACTGTTACACAGATAACAACTTGCAGACGACATGTAAGGCAGGTATTGAATGGGCTGCTCTAAAATGCTATATTAGAGGAGAACTTACAGTATGCAAATTACTTTAACCAAGAAACATAAGTCCAGAGAACATGCTTCACAGTTGCTACTCCAGATCAGAGACCTAGAGGATAAGCTGTCCCTGAAATCAGAGAAGTCCGTCAGACTCTGACTTGTTAAACTCCGAGAGGATTATAATGAGTTATTAAGAAACCAAGCAGAGTACTCCATTTTGAAGTCTAGATCCACATATATAGACCAAGGAGAAAAAGTTGGTTACTTATTAACCCTCTGAGTTAAGAGGCAGGAATTGTCCAGGCTGGTGAAGGCTATTTCCTCCCAGATGGATGGCTCAACTAAACTTACTCTGAAGGAAATTGTAGGGGAGTTCGAAAGGTACTACTGTAAGCTATACTGGCCCATGTCTGTACTGACATCTCCTCCAGAAATTGATGAATACCTGGAGTCAATCCCCCTTCCCCTTCTGACAGAATATGACAAAAAGGCCTTGACCTCTCCCATTACAGAGGCAGAGATTTGAGGAGTGATTAAGAGTCTCCCTCTTGACAAAGCTCCTGGCCCTGATGGGTTCTCCTCTAATTTTTATAAAAAGTTCATAGACCAGCTAGCTCCATGGCTCCTTAAGCTATACAACTTTATTCTTGCTGAGGCTCCATCGGATATCCACTTAGTGAAGGCCCTAATAGTGGTCATTCATAAGGCCAGGAAACTTGAGGACAGGGTCTCAACTCATAGGCTTATTTCACTGCTTAACAGTGATATCAAAATCCTCTCAAAATTATTTGCCAATAGACAGATTAGAGTATTGCCTTCCCTAATTGGACCAGACCAAATAGGTTTCATGGTGGGTAGGTCATCAGCAGACCATCTTCACAAATTGTCCCATGTTTTCTCCGTGTCCAGGGGTTCAGAGCAGCCCGCTGTTCTGGTGTCCCTGGATGCAGAGAAAGCTTTTGATAGAGTTGAATGGGTTTTTTTGTTTTGAGTTCTGTAAAGAGCAGGTTTCCCGTCCCTGTTCATTCACTAGATCCGGGCCCTATATATGAATCTATGTGCCGAGATATATTGCAATGGAGTATCTTTCTCCTCTTTTCCTTTGTTCTTAGGGATGAGACAAGAGTGCCCCTTATCTCCCCTATTATTCAACCTGTATCTGGAGCCCCTCTTGTCCAAGATCTGAGAGAACCCCAGAATACAAGGCATTAAGGTGGGATCCTACGACCTTAAGTTATCGGCCTATGCTGACGACATTTTATTGCATCTCACTCATCCTACCAGTTCCATCCAAGCCACTTTAGATACTATACCAGAGTATAGTCACTGATCCAACTATAAAGTGAACCTAGAGAAAACCCAGGTCTTTCCACTAAATGACAGAACTTATAAGGGTGTCTTAGGGGATACAGAATTGCAATGGTCTTCTAGCCACCTGAAATATTTAGGTATCTCCTTAGCTAGAAGTCATGGTAAGATGAAACAGCTTAACCTCAGTTGTCTACATAATGTTATTCAGCTTGACCTGGCTCGGTGGGCTGGGCTCCCACTGTCTCTGTGGGGTTGAATTAGCTTGGCCAAAATTAATATTCTGCCACAAATGTTCTATCCCATTCACATACTGAATCTTTGGGTTCCACTTTACTAGTTTAGAAATGTGCACAGAGCTATCATGGAATTTATCAGGAAACGAAAACCTCCAAGAAGGGCTTACTACAAACTGGTGGTGCCCAAGTTAAAAGGAGACCTGCATTTAAAAGATTTCAGATTATATTACTGGGCCAGTCATGTGAGCAAGTATCTTCATTGGTTATCCCCTGTAGAAGATTCCTCGTCTTTCCCCTATGTTCCTATCTGGCTTCTCATAGAGCTGAAGCAGTTGAACTCTTTGGGGGCCACCAGAGAAGGCATGTTGCATATCAGGCCAAAAAGCCTCCCTAAGGTACAACTTGATTCTCCTCTCCTAACCTCTGTCAAAGTTCACTCCCAACTATGTTCTTTCCTCAAATATAAATATACTACAGATCCCAACCAACCGTTGTTAAGGAAACCCCAGTTTCAAGATAGGAGTTAGTTACCTCTCCCCTTCGTGGCTTCCAACAATGGGGGATATACGCCCTTGTGACCTATTGGAAGGGACCTCATACGTCTCCTCAGGGGAGATTATGATGAGATTCCCAATGCTGGGAGGGGCATTTAAGATATTCCTGGTTCGACACCTGTAGGTATCCAAAAATTTGCAGCTAACAGGTGACAGTAAGTTGGTTGAAGAAAATAAAGCCCTAGCCCATTCGGCCCAACAGCCACATGCAGTCTCACAGATATACCCAGCTCTTTATATTTTAGCCTTTCCTATGGTGAATGGGGTCCCACATTACTGGAGGGATATTTTTTCTTGTAGGGTCCTTGACTAGAGTAAACTCTGGAACACTTGTCACTTCTACCTTACTTAGGATACACTGAGACTAATGCAATTTTCTATCTTACATAACTCTTATTTTACACTAGTCAAGTTGTTCAAGATGGGAAAGCTCCCCACCTGAATTTGTATGAGATGCAACCAGGGAGAAGGTAACTTATTCCATATTTTCTGGGATTGTCCCCCATTGCTGCTCTGTGGGACATTATTCACCAAAAGACAGATCCTCTATTGGGTATTGGTGATCTCTTTATCCCAGAGGTGTGCCTGACTGAGGATTTTTCTGGAGTAAATGTTAAACAACGAAGATATTACACGGCCCTGATAACCCTGTCTCTTAAAACGGTAGTTCTATGACACTGGAAGGACTCTGTTACTATAACTTATGCAGAATGGCTTCATGAGCTTTTGTCCAATTTGAGGATGGAAAGAATGATTGTAAGTATAAATCATCGGTTGCCTGCCTATAGAACCAGGTGAGAAAAGTTACACAACTTAGACAGCATTTAGTATCAAGGATGACAAGTGTATATAATTCTGGTTTTGCAGTGCTTCCAAAGGTTTACCTAGTCTTCAATGATCCCACGGGTGGGGGGTGGAGGGGGGGAATTAAGGTTTGGTAGGTATGTATGTATGTATGTATGGTTGTATTATTGTTGTTTTGCATGTCATTTGATATTTTACATACACTGGGTTTTTTTTGGTTGAGAATGTTAATTTTGTAATGTTAAAAACTGAATAAAGCATATTAAATAAAAAAAGACATAAACTGAATAAAGATGGAGACAGGCTACAGCCTTGCTTGATGCCCTTGTTCATATCACATTTTCTACTTCTCACTTCAATGTTATTATATCTTAACTGAGTTTTGTTGTGCTGACACAACTTTATGATTATGTTTAACAATTCCTTCTGAATACTTATTTTGCCTGTTCTCTCGCATAATAAAACTCTACTGACATTGTCAAATGCTGACTTCAAATCTACAAAGACACGGTACAGTTTATGCCTTCTGATAATACAGCATTTGTGAATTATATGAACCAATGCAAAGCAATGATCTATTGTTGAGTATCCTGATTTGAAACTAGCCTGGTTCTCTTCCATTACCTGATTTTCCTCTATCCATGCATTTCGTCTATTGATTATTTTCACAAAGATTATTTGCATACAATCAATCAGACTGATTGGTCTATAACAGCCTGGGTTCTCTCTGTCCCCTTTCTTGAATAGTGGTACAATAATATTCTCTTTCCAAGAATCTGGGATAATATATGTATGAATAATATTTTTGAAAAATGTGTACAAAACTGGAATCCATATTTCTTGCAATCTATAAATCATGTCCATAGGGACCCCAACAGGTCCTGGGGCTTTATGGGGTGCAAATGTTTAGGGAACTCAGGCTAGCACAGGATATCAAAGAGGGAGGGAAGGACTTCTTCAGGTATATCAGGGAGAAAAGGAGTTGTAAGGACCAGATAGTAAGGATAAAGAAGGATGGGGTGGGTGGGTGGAAACAGGGGCAAAACAGGCATAGGCATTAAATAAGTACTTCTGCTCAGTATTTACTAAAAAGAAAGGGGAAGCGGTGCCCAAGGTGGATGGGAGAGTGGGAACGGGGATGGGGAGGAGGTGACAGATGGAGAAATCCCAATGGGAAGAGTACTGGAGGGCTTAAGGGCACTGAGGATGGACAAGGTGCCAGGGCCAGATGGCAAAGACCCCAGGATGCTGAAGGAGCTGGCAGAAGTCCTGGCAGAACCCTTGGTAGACCTGTTCAACATCTCCCTGAACTAGGGGAGTGTATCCCAGGACTGGAGGATGGCACATGTGGTACTCCTCCACACCAGCGGCCCCAAGGATCAGCCATGGAACTACAGACTGTTTAGCCTCACATACATCATGGGAAAGCTGATGTATACAATCCTGAAGAAGAGGCTGGGTTCCCTCCTAGAGGCTAATGGGTTGCAGTACAGCAGACAGCATGGGTTTGTTTCATGCAGATCCTGTCAGATCAACCTGGTGGAGTACTATGACTGGGTAACCAGGCTATTAGACAGGGGCCATACAGTGGATGTCCTGTACCTGGACTGCAGTAAGGCATTCAATTTGGTGCCACATGGGAGGCTAGGAAGTAAGCTGGAAGGCACAGGGGTGGGGGCAATGATGGTGGGATGGGTATTGAACTGGCTGCAAGGGAGACAGAAGAGGGTGGTGGTGGTGGGAGGGGAGCTCTCATCTCCCAGGGTGGTGACAAGTGGGGTGCCACAGTGCTCTGTACTGGGGCTGGTGTTGTTTGGGATCTTCACAGAAGACATCTCAATAGGCATCAAGAACAAGATCAGTCTGTTTGCAGATGATACCAAGATGGGAGCAGTAGTGGATCACTTGGGGGGGGCAGGGGTTGCAAGAGGATCTGACAAAATTGGAGGCCTGGTCAGACACTTGGCAGCTGGGGTTCAATGCCAAGAAATGCAAGGTGCTACATTTCAGCCCAAAAATCCCAAGGAGGAGCTACCAGCTAGGGGGGGATTCAACTAGCCAAGACAGAAGAGGAAAAGGATCTGGGGGTGATCATATTGGGAGCAATGAACAACTCAGAACAGTATAGAAAGGCAGCTACAAAGGTCAACTGGATGCTGGGTTGTATTGCCAGAGGCATATCCTCCGGGAGGGGGAAGGTGATCCTGCTGCTATACAGGTCACTGGTTAGACCACACTTGGAGTACTGCATGCAGTTCTGGTGACTGTACCTGAAGAAGAACAATAGGTTAGTGGAAGGGGTGCAGTGCAGGGCAACAAAAATGATCCAGGAGCTAGGGGACTTACCCTATGAGAGCAGGCTGAGAGAGCTGAACATGTACTCCCTGGAGGAGAAGAGGGATGGAGGGCATGATTGAAACCTTCAAGTACATGAAGGGAATAAATAAGATGGGCATGGAGTGGCTTTAAAAACTAAGGAGGGGGAGGGACAGTCGAGGTCATGATCTGAGATTGGAAGGGGAAAGGTTCAGGGGGGAAATGAGGAGACACTTTTTTATGGAGACAGTGGTGTCTAGAGGAACTCATTGCCAGAGGAAGTGGTATCTTGTAGAACAATGGGTTGCTTCAAAAGGGGATGTGACAGGGTAATGGGGAAGGTCAGTGGAGGGGGAAGGGAGGGAGGGGCAGCTGCAGTATAAGGGCTGCTAGCTGCACAAGTGAGCAGACTTGATAGACCATAAGGCCTTTATCTGCTGGCAATGTCATATGTTCTTATGCAAAAGATGCAATAGCTTTGCTGATTTCCTCCAGTGACATCTCATTTTTGAGTTTTGTACAGTATGCTTTTTCACTTATCCTATCTAGGGTGTCTATAGAAACATAGAAACATAAAATTTGATGGCAGATAAGGACCACTTGGCCCACCTAGTCTGCCCATTTCCCTGTCTAATAGATAAGCTGCAGATCCTAGTTAACCAACAGCCTACTTCCTCCTACCCCCCACTAGAATTGCCTTGTCTGTCCCATGGATTCTTGAATTTCTCCACTGTTTTTGACTCCACAACCTCCTCAGGAAGGCTGTTCCATGCATCTACAACACTCTCCATGAAAAAATACTTCCTCACATTTACTCTGAGCCATCCCTCCCTCTATCTTCAAATTGTGCCCCCTTGTTCTTGCACATCTCTTTTTCTGAAAGATGCTACCCTCTTGGACTTTGTCGATTCCCTTGAGGTACTTGAAAGTTTCTATCATGTCCCCCCTCTCCCTCCTTTCCTTGAGGTAATACATATTAAACTCCTTTAGTCTCTCTTCGTATGTCTTCTGGTGCAGACCCTGCACCATTTTTGGTTGCCCTCCTCTGGACAGCCTCCACCCTGTCAATGTCTTTGTGGAGATGGGGTCGCCAGAACTGCACGCACTACTCCAGATGGGGTCTCACCAGCTGTCTGTACAGAGGGATAACTACTTCTTGTTTTCTACAGTGATGTCTCTCCCTGTGCATCCCAGTATCCCCCCAGCCCTCTTTACTGCCCTCTCACATTGCTTGCCTACCTTTAGGTCATCTGATATAACTACCCCCAGGTCCCTTTCCATTTTTGTTGTTGTCAGTATCTCACCCCCCATTGTGTACTCTTTCCCCAGGTTTTTGTTTCCCAAATGCATTACTTTGCACTTCTTTGTGTTGAATCTAAGCTGCCATACATTTGACCATTCCTGCAACCTTGCCAAGTCCCTTCTCATCCTTTCCACCCCACCTTGTGTATCAACCCTGTTGCAGATCTTTGTGTCGTCTGCAAAGAGACATACTTTTCCTTCAGTCCCTCTGCAATGTCACTTATAAAGACATTAAAAGGACCGGACCAGTACTGAACCCTGCGGTACCCCACTAGTAACCCCTTTCTTCACTGTGGACTCTGTTTACTATTACCCTCTGCATCCTGTTGTCCAGCCAGTGTTTGACAGAGCTACCAGCCTGGGACCCCTCCCAGGCTGGCAAATTTGTTTATTAATCTTTTGTGCAGGACTGTGTCAAATGCCTTGCTAAAGTCTAGGTAGGCCATGTCACAGCCCCTCCTGGTCTACTACTTTGGTCACCCAGTCAAAGAAATCAATTAGATTCATCTGACATGACTTTCCCACTGTGAATCCATGCTGCCTTGGGTCCTGTGCCCCACTGGCCTCTAGGTACTCAATAATTCTTTCCTTCAGAAGTGATTCCATTATTTTCCCTACCACTGAGGTCAAACTGACAGATCTATAGTTTCCTGCCTCTGTCTTGCTCCCACTTTTGTGAAGTAGAATCACATCCACCCTCCTCCAGTCCTCAGGTACCACACCATCCTCCCATAATTTGTTAAAAAAGGTAGTCAATAGTGTTGCTAGTTCTCTCCTTAGTTCTTTTAGAATTCTGGGGTGAATCCCATCAGGCCCTATTGCTTTGTCAGTTTTAGGAGTTCTTTTAGAACCCTTTCTTCTGTGAAAGGACTGATATTGACCCCCAACCCCCATCCAGAGTACTTCTATTGTCTGGATAGGTACCTCTGTCTCCTCTTTCTTTGGGAATACTGAGCAGAAGTATTCATTCAGTATCCCTGCATTTTCACTGTCCCTCTCTGCCCACCCATCCTCCTCTTTATTCAGCCTCAGTATCCCTCCCTTTGTCTTACTTCTCTCCCTAATGTACCTATAAAATGTTTTATCCCCTTCTTAACTGAGGTGGCTATCTTTTCCTCGGTTTGGGCATTTGCTAATACTAAAGAGACATAGGAAGATAATTTTCATCTGGGTTAAAAACAGACTTTGAAAATATTCTACCCAAATTTCTGGTTCTATGTTAGCACATGGCTCTTCATGGTAATCTCCTGTACCCTTTGTAACAATTCTCCAAACCTTCTCGTTGTACTTGTCACTTACTGCTTTTTCCAATTCCTGCCATAAATATGAACTGTGGTTCTCCCTACGTCTCTTTAGTATTAGTTTATATTCCTTCCTTTTTCTATTTAGCAACTTCCTATTATAACCTCCATGCAGTGACCTACCCTAGAATTAAAATCTCCCAACAATATAATTTTTATCATTGGATTCCTCTCCATAATATTGTCAATTATAGCTGCAATATCCCCATATAAACCAGCTTTATAATAATCACTATTTAGTGGAGGACAGTAAACATTAAAAATTGCCATTTCTTTCTTATTTTTCACAAATACCCCTAAATATTATGATTCTTACATTGATTTCTTCAGTTTTAATATTTTTCTCTAATTTACCTAGGATCAATAGGCTACCAATGTTCCTTCCATATTTGTTAACTCTTTTTGCCGTTTTCTTATATGCTTTATATCCATTTTATAAATATCATTTTCCATCCATGTCACTTGCAAACAGATATATTGAAACTTTTGCAAAAACTCTAGAAATTCTGGGTCTGCAAGCTTATATTTTTAACCTGATACATTCCATAACACAATTTTAACATTATTCTTTCCAGAATTACTTACTGTATCTATCTGAAACAATGACCTTTCTATGACTATTGGTTGTCAGTCTATATTTCCTTGTCTTGCCAGAATGTCATACTTATTTGCTGTCTCAATCATACTGTATATTTCCAACCCGGGGAAGTTAGAATTAATTCCAGTTGATTTCTCATAGGGATATCACCCTGACCATTTTCTTCATACATGTGTATTCCCAAATTATCTAATTATAACATTTTACACATTAGCTGTTGATATGAATTTCCATCCTTCATCCACAGCATAATTTTTCCAGCATGTTCCCATCTTCATTGCAACCTCTACCAGTCCCTTATCCTCCCCTCGCTCTATGAAAGGTGACAGTCCCACTGCAATAGCATCACGGCCAGATTCTGTACCCCGTCACTACCCTCCTACCTCGTTACTACCCTAACTGCCCAAACTCCACCTGCATACTCACTCAGGAATTTTGACTCCTGGCTCCTGCACATCCCTAACATGTTGACCTCTGCTGGCCAGTTGGCCTTCAGAGCTCGCATGCCCAAACTATGGAACTCTCTGCCAGTGTACATTCAGTACGCCCCCACCTCTTGGCAAATCAACTCACTCCTCAAAGGGCACTTCTCCTCCAACTGCTCATGCAGACTAAGCTCACACTAGACCAGGTACTAGCTCTCCAAATGGCGCCATCTGTGGGTACTCCAAATATTTACCTCCGACTCTTGTGAATGTTGTCATTTTTGCACCACATATCATTTTAGTGGCTGTGTACACCCAGATTTTCTGGTTGCTTGTGGTGTCACAGTCTGTATTGATTCTGTATATACCATTATATATAGATAATTTTTGTACATATTTGTCAAATGTCTGTACTTTCGAATTTGTATGTATTCTCCTATCCCTCCCCCCGGACGCATCTGGAATCGAGCGGTAGTTTGCTCAGCATGCCTTCCTGGTAAAGCTTTTAAATAAATAAATAAATCTGATCACCTTTCTGGTGTCTTGTTTTATCTCTTTCTGGCTCAGTAAAATGCTAAATATTTCTCCCAGTTTGGTCTAATATTTCTGGGGTTTTCATTGCTTATTGGATTTGAGACCAAAAATTGAAAGTTGTCTAATGTTACTCTCCCCCTTTGGTTTCTGTTTATTTATGTAAATTTCTGGAAATAGGGCTTGTAGTGTCTTGATCTCTTCTATTTCTATACCATATTATTTCATTCTCTTTTTTCCCCAGAATAGCTCTTAAGATATAGTACTGATATGTTACCAGAGGCACCAGTTCCAGATTAGATATGGGTCTTGTAATACTTATACAATTTAGCATTTGTTTATTGCCTTCCAGACTCACTCAGAATCATTCATTTATTGGATAGCAAAATTGAGAAATTTCTTTCATTTACTATTGCGTCCAAACAGTTACATAAAACAGTGTTACAACATACAAATATAATTATCACAAATACATTCTAATAAGACATTAACAAATACTAAATTCCATTAAAATATTAGACCAGAATGGTGATCAGTAGGTTTTTAACCATGTTACTGAGTTTCTCTTCAGTCTCTCATTGAAAAATACTCACTTTAAATAAAGGGAGGACATAATCACTACCCATCGTCCTTATTAGAAAGTGACCAAAGCCCTCATAGCTTGTATTGCTTATGCCTTGCTTGACAATACTAATCTTATCAGATTCTACCTGTACTCTAAATATGTTTCCCCACCCTTTCCTTCTTTTTTTTTACTATTTCATTAGTGGGGTCTTCCCCAGTACCTTTATCTCCATCCTGTACAGGTTTTTCCCTATCCACATATTGTTCTATATTGCCATAAATACTGTGTCCTTTGCAACTTTCCTTTTTTGTCTTACTGTTAGTCTTCCCTGTCTTTTTAAAACTTTTTCTGGTCAGTTTGTGGTATTAATGCTTTTTTTCCTTTTCCTTTTTCCTTTTTTTCTTAGCTCCATCTTCTGTTCCAACAACCTTTGTATTCTTTTCCTCTACCATATCAGTTTAAGAGTTCATGTCCTATTCTTCCCTTGCTATGTCTTGCTGCTCATTTGGACCCTTCAACCTCCCCTCTCCACCTAAAATTACCTAGTTATTGCACATTACCTTCTTTCCTTCCTTTTTTTCCAGTTGCTGTGCCTCTGCTTTTCCCCATAGTATGCTATGCTTCCATCTGAACTCCTTACATACTGCCTTGATAATAATATAATAATAATAATCATCTTTATTTATATAGCACAGTTCAAAGTATCAAAGCGCATTACAATAATTGAACTAATAAACATTAAAACTATTAATAGATTAAAATTCAGCGACAATGTAAATCAGATCATATTCAGGTGGTAGAGAATTCTTGGTTAAATAAAAATGTCTTTAGTGCCATTTTAAAGCTCAGGCACTCAGGAACCCGATGAGATAGAGAATTCCACAAGGTGGAGGCCACAAATGCAAATGCTTGTGCCCCAGATGTCTGCAACCAAACCTTGGGAATCTCTAGCAATCCTTTGTCAGAGGAGCAGAGCATTTGGGAGGGGCAGTAGGGGCTCAGAAGCTCTTGCAGATATACCTGTCCCTGTCCATGTAGGGCTTTGTAGGTCAGCAAGCCAACCTTGAAGGTGAGCCCTCTCTAAAACTTTCTTGTGGGAGCATATTCAATTCTTATTCAAGATTGTCTTCTTCCTCTTTTGCCATGCTTTCACTCTCTAAACTAACTAATTTGGCCTTATTGAGAATACAAATGTCTTTTTCTCAATTTTCTTCTGCTGCTGACCCTCTTCTTGTTAATTCTCCTAAACTTATTCTATTTTCCACACATACTCCTTTAACAAACATCTGATCTTGTTTCATATCCATTAATTGTTAGAATAATAACAGATGTGCTACATAGGGGTCTTTTAAGGCAGTGATAACAACCATTGTTATTCTCTCTATATCCAGAATAGTAAAACTACTTAGACTCATTCTCCCAGTAGTGTAACTGTCATCCAATAGTGGATCTGGCCGTTCTTTTTCTGAAAGTTTTTCCTTCTTTACTACTTGTTTTCCTGCCCCTGTATATTTTATGTCCTTTTGTTCCAGTCTTATTGATTCACAAATATCCATAACTGTCTGATTTAATATTTCTAAATTCTCAAAAATGTAAGAAAAATCTACATTTACCACCATATTGTCACCCTTTGCTGGCCCCATATTTTGCTTCTTTTCCATTAGATTTAAAATGTCCTTGTTTGAATGGCAAACCCTTTTTCTTTTTTCCCTCTATTTTCCGATTCCCATTCTTATTTATGTACTCTTTTATAGTTAGGATGGGGGAAGAAGTTAATGTTTTGTCTTTCTTTCTCCTTCCTTTCTTGTTTCCTTTTTATGGGATTTTTGCATATTGTTTAATACCACCAGTGTTAGAAGTTTTAATGGCCTAGTTGTATTTTCAGGAGTTGCAACTGTATTGATTAAATCTTCCCTAATTATCTTGCCACTCCTTGTAACTGTTGGCATTCTTTTATTCATTAACTTTAGACTATATAGCAGAGACTTAATTGTTCTCATCTGAGAGTCAATTGTTATTTAATCCCTAATCCCAAACTGGTCAATCTAATTGTACATAAATATATAAAATATTGAAATATCTGAACAATAATCAGTTGTCTTTAGGACCCAAATGAACATTAAAAGCAATATGGCAATGTTAATAAATAATAATCAAATATTAAATAAAATTCAGAAAAGCTTGGGAGCAATTAAATATACAGCTTGTAAGCAATTAAATATTCAGATATTTAGACAAGCAATACTGCCCTTGCATATAAATCAGACACTTAACACAAGACATTAAGTGTCATATGCTAAATTGCAAAATACTGAATGTTAGGAAAATACTGGTGCAAAATATCCTATAATAGCCAGTGTAAGAATTAAATCAGTCTTTTCGTCCTTTGAAATAGTCCTTAAGCAGACACAGTTCTTCCAGCGAGTACTTAGTGATTGTAATATATTGATTGGTGTTTTCCTTTTGATGGCAAAATGCAGTTACAAAAATGCTCTAATATGCCTAGATGATATAAGACCCAGTCAATAGGCAGAGAGTCGAAAAAGTAAAAGGGATAAAAATCACACAGAGTTAAGCCCTCTCTTGCTGTCCTCTAACTTTCAGCACTGTCCACTTCTGTTCTTTCTATGTGCCCCTAACAAATTGGTCCCACATTGTTGCACTCCAGACCCTGATTATATACCACTCTGCATAATACTCTTCCCTTGTACTAGTTGCCTGTAGGTTTGTTTTTTCCCACTTTCCTGCCCTTTTCCAGGTTCGAAACCTGATTACTATTAAACAAAAATATATGGGTTTAGTGCAAGCTAACAGCAAACATTATAGTTATACAACTAAAACTACAAAGGAAAGAACAAGGTTTTAAAAATGTTATAATGCTGGCACACTTATATAGAAAAGAAATGTACAATGGTGATGACCTTGCTTCACCTTGCTTGTAGCTACCTGACTATATTTATTAATGTATTTATCTAATTAGCAGTCTGTTTTTATCTATTTCATCTGTTTATATAATATATGTAATAAGTATCACTGGTTTACTTAAAAAAAACAAACACTTTTAAAGTCTTTGTTTAGTTTAATTAGCTTGCACTTTAGTTTAGAAACTCTGACTTACCCTGTTTAGTAAACATGTTGTTTTAAGACCAGCCTGGTAGCTGGCCCAGTGGCACTGAGGATTGAGGTGCTGGATGCCACACCTCACACCACACTGTCGACCCAGGTTTGGGAATGAGCCTGGATCGCTGGGGGTCGGCAGGGGAGAGGAAGGTTTGAGTGTCTGGAGGACAGCTCTCCTTCCTCGGGGGGGGGTAGGGACTATACCCAGTACCATGGTGACCTCTGGTGGAGACCAGAGGTACCACAATACTTCAGGGCCAAAAGTAGAGGGTTGCAGAGTCATGGAAAGATGTTCCCTGGCGTCATTGCATGCCAGGACTCTGCCAGGGAGGGGAAGGGCGTAATGAGGGGGAAACAGGAAAAGTACCCCAGCTTGTGGATAGGTAATGGCACCTGCATCCACCTGACCACACTCCAATGCTGGTGGCACTCCTTACCTGGGCTGAGCCCTACCCAGCCTGAATTTACAGATAGACCTCTCTGGGTGGATAGAGCAGCCCTATCTTGGGGGGGGCTCAGAGCCGGGGGGATAGCCAGGCTGCTTCCAGAATTCAGGAGGCCTCTCAGGCATGGAGGTAGAGTCAGAGGCAATGCAGGATGCCTGAGAGAGTTCCACAGGCTGGGAGGCAAAAACAGAGTTTGAAGAAAAAAAAAAAGACCAACCTGGTGGTGCTGAGGGTTGAGGTGCTGGATGCCACACCTCGTGGCATGCTGGTGACCTGGGTTCAGGAACAGACTCGGGTCACTTGGAGTTGGCCGGGGGAGGAAAGGATTGAGCATCCAGAGGACTGCTCTCCTTCCTTGGGGGGGGTCCTGCTGTGCACTGTCAATGGACTCCCTGCAGTGGCTTGGTGTCAGTGCAGATGCAAGTGCAAGGGGTTGGCCCATGCCGAGGGCAATTGACTGCCTCTGTGTCAGGTCCCCTAGTTTATATGCATCTTAAAAGTCTTTCTTTCAGCCTGTTTTTTTTTTGCTTAAATTCATCTGAAGCAGACTGGATCCATCTAACTCAGCGTTCGGTGATGGTGTGCTGGCGTGCTGCAGAATTACCTGAAATGCCTGAGTTACCTGAAGGATGCCAGTGCCTGCACAGTAAATACCTCTGTGTACCATGTAACCCTACTGTGTGGAAATTTAAATATCCAGTATACAAACTGAAAGCAAGAAACTGAAAAAAAACTATAAAATATACAAACTGTATACAGCTAGAGAATGCTGCTATCAATGAACAACCTTTACAGATCCCACAATTCACAAACCCCTGACTCCTCAGCATACAGCTGTGTACAATGACGGAGTCTGGTCCAAGATGAAGGCAGTCTTTTGCTTATTGTTTGGATTTGTGATTTCTTTGCCAGAAATTGAACAGATTGTATTGCTCCACTTTATTTATACTTATAATCTCCTTTGCCGGTTCTTCTCTTTGATAATCAATATGTCATTTCTCCAGTTATCCTTTGTTTTCCATCTGGTTCCTTTCAGTTGTTCAACTATTCTCAACTTCTCTGTTCCTGGTACTGATCTTTCCCATGGCTAGTTTACTTGTAGTGTGCTTTTTGGACTTCAGCCCTCCCGAGGGGCTCATCACTCCTCTGTCCATCCTACTCTGCCACTATCTCAAATCTTCTTCCTATTGAGGAGAGAAGAACACACAAAGAAGCACAGCACAACTATGAGGTCTCCCAAGGTTGTCTAGAAAGGTGAAGTACTCGGGCACTGGTGGTTTACCTGTAATAAGAATTAAATTTTCATATACTAGGCCCTGATTTCAGAACTCCTCCTCAGTTCTCACAGTGTGCAGCTACCATCTTGGACAAGGGTTGGGTCCAAATTCTTTGTAGGAAAGAACTGCAAGATATAAGTCAGGCATGATTTGAAAAAGGGCATCTGTCATGTTCATGAGGTTGCATTAAAAAATGACTATGTTGAATATCTGGAGTTAACATCTGGAAAAAATATCAATGTTTTAAGTAAAAGTTGTACAGTTTCAATGTTTCTTCATAAGTTAGTTGTATTTTTGAGGTTTTGAGATCAAATTTTCAAAATAGTCGTTTTATGATCCCACCTTAGAAATACAGAAACATACAATTTGATGGCAGATAAGGATTGCTAGGCCCACCTAGTCTGCCCATGTTCCCTGTCTGTTTCATATACCTCAGATCCTAAATGATCTACCTTATGAGCATGACAGGTGTCTGTTGTGAAATTCTAGCCAAAATATAATTTTGCACCATAAGCAAGAAAAGAAGTTTTGAGTGGGATTTGAAAATTGCACCTGTTATGTTCAATAGATGGGGTAATAAAAGGTCTATGCTGAAAATTTAGGATCAAAATCTACAAAAATAAAAAAAATGATTAGTAAATGTTGGAAACTATCAACTTTCTTTATAAGTTTTTTTTCTGACATTTTGACTCGGTATTTTCAACATAGTCTTTTTATGATCCCAATTCATGATCAGGACAGATGGAATTTTTTTCAAACCCATCTAAAAGGTGATTTTTCTGGGTATCCCATGATTTGAGTGAATGAATTATAGCGAGTCAATTTGGGTGAGGTTAAAATAGCGAGTGTCAAATGGGCTGCAGTATTGTAACAGCTTATATTATGGTCAGCGATTTCATTTTGGCAGGGAGCCATACAGGTGGTTTGTGTGTGAAGCATGTTGGTAGTCATTTGTCAGGCCAGTACTGAGCTGGGTGTGTAGTGTAGGGGTTACAGTCACCGCCTGTGTGGCTAACAGACCTGGGTTTGGTATGGGCTGTGAGGAAGTTTTTTGTTTTGTTTTGCTTTTTTAATTCCTATTTTGACCACCCTCCTGACTTTGTTCCCCTTTTCCCCCCAGTGGGAGATGATTTGATTGAACTCCTCAACCTTCTCTCCCTTCCTGACTTGTGTTCCCCTGTACTGTATCCCACCTCATGAGTTTGTCCCTGTCTCTGCATTTCATCCTCCCCCGGAGGTAGTTAATTTAATTATGGGGGGGTGGGATGAATACCCACACAAAGGGGGTTCAGAGGGCAGAGCCCACCACAGAAAAAGAAAATACAGCTGTGCACTGAGATTAGAGCATGCTATATTGCTCTTCGCTGTATTACTTGTCGCTATTTTTCGTTCGCTCTTCTTGTCGGTGCTGTTTTCTAGTCACCGTTATCACATAGAACCATTTTGTTGAGCAATTGCAAAAACATGTTTCAGAAGGGATTTGAAAAATTGAACCTACATTGTTCATGAGTTGGAGTAAAAGTAAGACTATGTTGAAAATGTGGGGCAAAAATGTAAAAGAAATGACAATGTTATGAATAAAAGTTCAAAACACAGAAGAAAATCAGTAACAAGTGGCCACTCAATTGTTCAGCAAAAGCAGGTTGTGCTTTCATGTTAATGAAACAGATTTGGGAGTAGACCTAGGAGGTCAGTTGGGTGGCTGTGGGGGGTGGATGGGTGGGTGTATGGGGAAGAGCTGCAACATGGCAGCACTCCCGACCAGGGGAGGGAGATGCCCAGGTTCTGGCATCATAGAGACCCCTACAGTGGACCAAGTGAGCTTGTGTCCTCTGTACATCATTACGTACAACCAAGTGACATGTGTAGAGATGAATGCCTTGCACCAGTGCACTGGAGAGGAGTGGAGGCCAGGGGAAAAAAAAACAGGGAAACCCATGTGCACCATTGGCCATCAAAGACTTCATTGGTACCTTCAGGTCCCTCTCCATATTAATCCCTGCCAGAGAAGGTCTTGGGAGAGTGGTGGTTGGTGCTGGTGGTGCATAACAAGCACAGAGCAGGCATGAAGAGGCCACTGGTGGCCAAAAAGCTGCAAAAAAATAAAGCCATTAACCAGACTTGTAGTACTTTGTTTTCAGCCAGTTCATAGTTGGGCACTATAAGGAGAGGAGCTTTGCCATTTGTGAGAGTATTACTTAGTGGAACCCTTCTTAGGTAACTGAAGAATTGGGGCATGTGAGGTGGTGGGTGCTGAGAAGGGAGTTGGGTGGGGTTGCAGAGGGGGCTAGAAGATATTGATGGATGTTTTGTCTTCTGTTCAAGTTTTGGAAAAAAAATAATGAGGGAAGTTTTTTTATTACAGGTTCTAATACTGGAGATTGGGCACCCTAGTGTGGGGATTGTTTGTCTGCACTGGGGCGGGGCACTGCAGTGTCATATATAGAGGTTGGGGGGATGTTTTAGCCAGCACTGGAGGTTGGGCACCCAAGTGTTGGATTTAAGAGATGGGTCAGATGAGGAGGATAGGTGGATGCCGGCAGCATGATTGGGCACCTCCTGCCAATTCTGAGCACCCACCACTTATTTTATTGAAAAGGTGGTCAGGCAGGAGGGGGTGATATCAGCAGCAGGTAGGAACACCCGCCATCAGCTTGTGTAGTGCCTGGGTCAGGTGGGAAATATCAGCTATGGGATAGAGCACCCACCTCTGGTTTTATTTAAAGGGTTAGCGGATGCTGATATGGCAGCCACAGACAGGTAAAAACTGTGACAGTTGTGCAAACATCTCTTTCATTCCCTTAGAAACAAAATACTTATCAGGAACCCATATAAAAGTAATAAACAGTAGCACTTATATGGAATGAAAAGCAGAGAAAAGGCTTCAAGCATAAATTAGGAGCAGCCCAAGATAGCACAATTCCACCTTGCATTTTTCAGTCTCATGATTAGGAAGGGACTTCAAAGGCAAAGGAGTAGGAAGGCAGATAGTGGGCAGACTTATAGAGGAGATTCAGTATTGTGATGCTGTGTTAGCTGGAGAAGAGCCACACCCCAAAAGTCCTCTTCCGGTTTGGACTGATAATAATATGTGTATATGCTTTGCAAATGAGGTATTACATCTCAACTGGATAGCCTGGATAAATAAATGAAATAGCCCCAAGGCAAACAGCTAGCACTATTCTACCACTGTTCTCTCCTTATTAACCTACTATAGAATATGTTTTTGAGCAATACCTTTTATTAGATGCAGAAAATAAATTCTGGATAAATTCCTAGCTCTCAGCCTTTTGTTACTGAAACATGGGGTACTGACACTCAAAATGTGTGGAATTGTGGGCCACATCAAATGTTGGGATACCAGGTCATAACTTTGTGGAAACTAGTGTTCATCTGCATAAAGTTTAATTTTAGTTTAATATCATAGACTGAAATTCTGCTTTAAAATCATTTTTGTATTTGTGTCAGAACCTTTTTTATGCATAGTCTCATAGTCCTGTACAGGTTCAAAAGGCCAAGGCCTATAACGAACCCGCCACCATGAATTAGCGATGGTAGTGACATGTTTTGTCTTCCATATAATGATCCAGATTTAGTTCAAATTGCTCTACTGTTTTACTCAAAACAACACTACTAGGTAATTAATTCCATACTGCTGGAGCTCTCTGGGTAAAAAAACAAAATTCTGCCGAGTGGTCCTACTTGTAGTAGTTTTTAATTGAAATTTATGTGACCTAGTAGCATTCTGAAATGATTGTTTCTCTAGGCAAGTAGTAACAAGTAATAACTCGTCTTGAAAAGCGTTAAAAGGATATATCAAATTGCCTCTTAGGGATCTGTATTCCATGGAGTATAGATTCAGGGATTTTAACCTTTTGCTGTACTCTTTATTCTTAACTGTTTTTATCTTTTTAGTTACCCTTTGTTGCACTCTTTCTACAATATTTTTACCACCTATAGTAGTAGGGGAACAAAAGGGGCACAATACTCCAAATGTGACCATATCAGACTGGTATATAAAGGAAGTATTACCTCTGGTTTTCTGCTTTTAATATGTTTCTGTATGCATCCAAATGTACCATAACATTTTTTAACTGTCTTCTGAATGTGAGTATCAAATTTGAGATTGTTTGTTATTATGACACACAGATCTTTTTCTTCCACTGTTTTTCTCAGTTGGATGTAATTCATAACATATTTTACCAAAGCAGTGTTGTTCCCCATATGCATCACCTTACATTTTTGCTAATTGAAGTTCATTTTGTTGATTTTTGCCCAGTCACATAAATTATTTAAATTTTCCTCTAAATAATTAACTGATTCTGCATTATTGACAATATATCCAATTTTGCAGTTATCTGCATATTTGCTAATCCAGACACCACTGTTGGTTTGCATACTTGAAATGAGTATATTAAATAGTAACGGACCTAGCACTGAGCCCTGTGGCACTCTGCTAGTGACATGCATCTGGTCTGATTCTTGACCTCTGATAACTACTCTTTGTTGTCTGTTTGATAGCCATGAATTTATCCATTTTATAAGTTTTGTATCAAGGTTTATCTTGACTAATTGCTCAATTAAGGTTCCATGTGATACTATATCAAATGCTTTGGCATAATCTAAAAAGATTACATCAACAGGCATTCCATTTTCCAATGCTTTACTGACAGGATAAAAAAAAATTATGAGGTTCGTTAAACATGACCATCCAGCAGTGAATCCATGTTGTGCGATATCGATACAATTACTTATTTTGATGCGCTCAAGTATTTTAAACTGTATTAATCGCTCCATCAGTTTACTAATTATTGATGTAAGACTGATTGGTCTATAATTACATGGGTATTGTCTGTTGCCTGTTTTGGAAATAGGTGTGATATTAGCACTACCCCATGATTTAGGAGTTTTCCCTTCCTTGATGTCTATATTAAATAAGAAAGTTAGTGGACAGACTAATTCTTTGCTCAAAGTTTTAATGAAAAAAGGAATTATACCATCAGGTCCTGGAGATGAGTCTGATTTTATATGTCCAATAGCATTTAATATGTTCTGTTCAGAAAAAAATATTGTGGAATTTCACTTGGTTACTGTATTAATATTAAAAATGTTGGCCTCTTTAAACACACTTCCAAAGTAGGAGTTAAACTCTTCTGCTATGTAAACTTCTTCACCTAGCAATTTATTATAAGTCATCAGAGGTCCAATTTCTTTTTTATTTCCTTTAAGTGTCCCTATGTAATTATAAAATTGCTTTTTATTGTTTTTTTGTTTTCCTGACTATGTTCAGTTCTAATTTTTGTTTTGCTTGACGAATATATTTTTTTGTTTTTTTTGGCCAACATTTTGAATATATCCAAATCATCATTACTGTTAGACTTTTTATATCTACAGTAAGCTCTATTTTTATTGTTGATTAAATTTCTTATTTTACTGTTCCACCTCAGTGGTACTCTTAATTTTTTGTTGTTGTATTTCATTCTCCATGGCACCCATTTGTTAACACAGTATTTAATCTCCTTTTTGACATGTCCCCATGTTTGTTCTGTATTACAATTATTTAACATCTCCTTCCAGTTCTTATTATTAATACAGTTTTTAATATTTTCATAATTGGCTTTCGGAAAATTTCTGAATTTTGATATTCCAGTAGTTTCTTTAGAATTTTTGATTAAATCAGACTGAATGATATTATGATCACTGTTGTTGGGGGGCAGGATTTGAGGAGCTGTGCAAAGGTGTTTTTATGTTTGTCAATATGAAATCTAGTGTATTGCTACCCCTAGTTGGGATTTTAACAAGTTGTTCTAGATCATGGAAAAAAATATTTCAACAAATCTTTTCTCAAGTTGTCCTTAGCATCATAATTGATCCAATTTATGTTTGGAAAATTAAAATCTCCCATCAAAATGAAATCATTTTTTATATCCAAGTTTTCAATTTAATCAAGGAAGAGTTGATTTTCAAATGGTCCAAGGTTAGGGGAGAGATAGGCTAGACCAATTGTCATGTTGGTGTTGTCATGGGCTAACTTAACCCAGATTATTTCAGTGTTGGAATGATAAGGAAATATCTGGAAACCCTTGTAGGCAACATCTTTTTCATAGACATACTAAGGCTGGGGTATGCAAAATATTTTGGGACCTCTGAGGTCCCTTAATCAGGTACAAAAATATTTAACACAATAAGGGTGCCAACCAGGTGAGAAGAGAGCCTATTTTTAATTTTTGTTTTAAATTATTGTTTTTTTCTGCCTGGAGCCCTGGTAGGAGGCAATGCCCTCCTGATGGAGGGACTCACTTTCTGGTCCCACTGCTCCCACTCCTGCCAGTCCACAGAAATTCCCCCATGGCTTGCCCCCAGCAGCAGGGTCAGGGAGGAGGTTGCCGGCTTCTCCCATCCCCTGGAGACCCAATCCAGAAGCCAGGGATGGCCCCCAGGATGCAGTGAACCACCATGGAACCTGCTAGGCATTTTTTCTACCATTTTCTCCCCACCCACCTCCCCTACTGATGCAAGGGCATCGATACATGCCTCCTGATCCATACTGCCACTCTGCCATCACCAGAGGGCAGTCAGTGGGCATGACAACAAACACTCCCTCCCTAAGAGAGGAGAGCTGTCCTCTGGACACTTGATCCTCTCTCAACCCTGTTGACACCTGGTGACCTGGGGTCATTCCTGAACCCAGGTCACCAGTATGGTGTGAGGTATAGCAACTAGTGACTCAACCTTCAGCACTACTGGGCCAGCATGAAGAGAGCCTAGTGTAATAATACATCTTAAATATAGCCACCTGTGAGCATAGCTTATGCCCACTTCTTGTAAGAGATAGAAAAATCACCTTGTAATTACCCTTATTGTATTGAATATTTTAATTTCTTTACTTCTATCCTTTTGTTAAGCTAACTGTGGCTGGGACTGGAGGACTCCAAACACAATACCCCTGCACAAGAATGTAGATGGGGGTACACAGTGAATTACAGACCAGTTAGCTGGATTTCTGACAGGAAGATCCATGAGACTATAATTAAGGAGCAACTGGTCAACTTCCTGGAGTCACATGGACTACAGGATGGCAAGCAGGGGAGGTCCCATCAGATGAGCCTTGCTGATTTCTTTAATGCATTACACCAATGTTGGGCAACAACCAAGCACTTGATATCCTGTACCTGGACTTCAGCAAGACCTTCAACTTTGTGTACCACAAAAAGTTGGTAAAGAAATTGTGGACATAGGTGTTGGTGAGAAAGTCACTAGATGAGTAGGCAACTGACAAGGGACAAGAACCCAATGAGTGACATTAAATGGTACATATGCTGATGTCAGTGGGGTTATGAGTGGTCCCACAGGGCTTGATTCTGGGCCCAGTGCTCTACAATGCATTCATTTATGACATTAGAGAAGGAATCCAGGGCAAGATGTGTCTTTAACATGAAAATATGTGGCAAGGTGGATAGTGAGGGGGGTTGGAGGGAATTCAAAACATCTGGTATATGGGAAATGTGGTCCAGAATTTGGCAACTGAAACTTAATGCCAAAAATGTGCAAGGTTATGCACTTTGGGAGGAAGAATCCAAGGACTGAACATACGGTGGGGTGGGAGTGTTTAATGGGAACAGACATTGGAAAACAAGGATCTGGGGACTATAGTGAAAGCATCAAAACTTCAGCAAAGTGTAATAAAACATATGAGAATGCTAGGAGGATGCTTTGATGTACAGGTAGGGCCTACTGAATCAGGCAGTAGGAGGTGATCCTACTCCTGTACAGGTCCTTCATGAGGTCACAGTTGGAATACTGAGTGCAGTTCTGGTAGCCTCACAAGGAAATGAACAAGATTTGCCTGGAGTCAATCCTAAGGAGGTGTCTAAAATGATTCATAGGCAGCAGGGAAAAAAGGAAGGATTTATGAGGAATGATTGTCCAACCTTAGTATGCATTCCCTGGAGGCCAAGAAAGAGAGAGAGAGGATGAATGCATGATTGAAACCTTCAAGCACCTGAAGGGTATAAATAGCGTGGACAGTCACCAACTGTTTGAGCTGAGTGAGGGGTCCTTCACAAGGTGCCATAACTACAAGCTGGTTGGAGGGAAATTTAGGAGGAATGAGAGGAAACACTTCTTCATGAAGAGGGTGTTGCAAAACTGGAATTGTCTCCCACACAAACTGGTCAGTGTAAGGTCACTGACCAGTTTCAAGAGTGGGTGGGACAGACTCATGGGACTGTTGAGAATGACAGGGGAAGAAGAAGGTTGAGCTACTAGGAATAGAGGGTTAATACAAGTGGAACTAAGGGATGGTTGAGCTGTTAGTCCTAACCACTGCTAGACTGGTAAGAGCCTAGGTGAAGAGACTGGGCTGACTGGATGTGACATTAGTCTTTTTCTGTCCGTAAACACCTATGTATTTTTTTATGTATCCATGACTCATAAACTCTTTCATAAATTCTAAAGTACTTGTTAGTTCCTTCTACAACTGATTGAAAGGACCTATGAGGTCCTGAACGCTTGTTTAAAATATCTTTTGATAGTTTAATAAAAGTGTAACCCCAAGCCCTCATTGAAGATGAGGGTACTCCAAGGCCAGGGTGTTGTATATAAGGGTGTTTCTTCAATCTTGTGGTTATGAGGTGGATGCTCAGTGTGTCTATGGATTTATTGATCAGTTGAAACTTTTTATGACCTAGTCCTCTCTCACTGGAAACAATCAGGTTCTTACTTCTGACAAAATGATGAAAGCAAAGACTCACATATAGTAGGTATACAGATAATATTACAAATCACTAATGTGATTTCAGCCATTCAGCATGAAGAGTCACTGCACCTCTTATCCTGTGTACAGTGTGTTCTCATGCAGGAGCGTTTGAAGGGAATGCTCTACTTCAGCACTGGGGGAGGATGGCACAGTAAAAAAATAATGGTAAAAAAAAAAAGAATATAACCTTATTATGAATCACTTGAGCTCAACTTAAGCGATTTATAATAAGTTAATAGGGCCTCCAAGGGGTGTTCCTTATGGTATAACAGACTTCTCTTGTGAGGTTTGGGCAGCCAGAAGTGCTCAGCTTCACTGCACAAGCCTCTCGCCCAAACCTCATGCACAAAGTCTCTTATACCATAATATACACCTCTTGGAGGCCCTATTAACTTATAGCACGGCACCCCATGCAAACCTGGCAATTAAAGGATGGTACACAACCACAGTGGAGATCAAAGAGTTAAAGTGAGAATCATAGGAGCTTGACGGCAGAGAAGGACCATACTGGCCCATTTAGTCTGCCCTTTTTTTCCACTACACCTCCCCCTCCCTGCCAGCCCTCCCCTGATATTCAGCTTCATATGCTTGTCCCATGCCATCTTGAATTTCTCCACTGATTTAGCCCCCACCACTCCATCTGGTAGTCTGTTCCAATGCTCCTGCACCCTCTCCATGAAGAAATGTCCTCTCACATTGACCCTGTATCTTTTTCCTTGTAGTCTGAAGCTGTGCCCTCAAGTTCTGACCCATCCTTCCTCTTAATTAAACCCTCCTCTACCACTTTATTGAGTCCCTTTACATATTTAAAAGTTTCAATCCTGTCTCCCCTTTCCCTCCTTGTCTCCAGCGTGTACAGATCCAGCTCCTTACACCTCTGCTCATATGACTTTCCCTGCATACCCTGCACCATCTTGGTTTCCCTTCTCTGAACCCTCTCCAATGCATCTATATCCTTGCAGAGATGTGGCCTCCAAAACTGAACCCCATACTCCAGGTGCGACCTCACCATGGCTTTGTAAAGGGGCATTATTACCTTGCTCCTTCTATTCATAACACCTCTGTCTATGTATGTCAACATTCCATTGACCTTTTCTGCCACCCTGCTACATTGGATTCTACGTTAAGGTTCAAGGAGACTATGACCCGCAGATCCCTCTCCTATTCTGTTACTTCGATTTTCTCCCCACCTAGGGTGTACCCTGCTCTTCTGTTTCTACTCCCCAAGTGCATCACAATGCACTTCTTGGCATTAAATTTCAGCTGCCATGTCCCAGACCATTTTTTGAACATCTTTAAGTCCTCCCTCATGTCCTCCACCCTGCCTGGGGTGTACAACCTATTGCATATTTTCTTATCATCAGCAAATAGGCACACCCTCCCACTAAAACCCTTTGCAATATCACTGCTGTAGATGTTGAAGAGAAGTGGACCCAAAACTGCCCCCTGTGGCACTCCATTCTTCACCCTTGCCATCCCAGAGTGCACCCCATTTAGCACCACCCTCTGAGTTCTTTCTGCCAGCCATGCCTCCACCCAGCTTGTTATTTTCCAACCCAAACCCAGGCTTTCCATCTTGCTCCCCAGCCTCCTGTTGGGGACAGTGTTGAAGGCCTTACTGAAGTTCAGATAGGCTATGTCCACTGCCCTCCCCCAGTCAATCAACTGAGTTACCCAATCAAAGAACTGAATTGGATTTGTCTGGCAAGACTTCCCTTTTGTGAATCCATGCTTTCTGCTGTCCTGCAAGTCACTCTTCTCCAGGTAATCCACCACCTTCTCCTTGATTAATGCCTCCATTACCTTCCCCACCACTGATGTGAGGCTGACAGGTCGGTGGTCCCCTTCACCTCCTTACTACCTCCCTTGTGTAAAGGCACTACGTTCACCCTCTTCCAGTCCTCTGGCATGCTCCCCGTATCCAGGGACAAGTTGAAGAACCTTGTCAAGGGTGCGGCCAACTCCTCCTTCAATTCTCTGATTACTCTGGGGGTGTAATCTATCAGGCCCCAGTGCCTTGTCCACCCTCAATCTAGTTAGCTCTACTCTAACCTTATCTACAGTGAATGGGCTCAGATTCACCCATTTTCCCTCCTTCCTCTTTGACTTTAGCTCAGGTTCCCTACCGTCCTCCTCATCCTCTGTGAATACCGACTAAAGTACTTATTTAATAACTGCTTTTTCACAATCTCTTTCAAATTTTGTTTCCCCCTCTCACTCAGCATAGTAATCCCCTGCCTTACCCTTCTCCTCTCCCTCACATATCTGAAAAAGGTTTTATCCCCCTTTTGGCCTTTTTAGCTATTTTCTCCTCAGTATCTGCTTTTGCCCTTCTGATCTTCTTCCATGCCAGACTCCTCTTTTCCCTATACTCTTCCTTATCTTCCTCACTGAGTGTCCTCTTAAATTTTATGAAAGCCCTCCTCCTTTCCCTGACTGCCCCCGCAACCTCCTTTGAAAACCAAAGTGGTCTCCTCCCCCTTTTGCTCTTCCTTATCTTTTTTATGCACATTTCTACAGCTTTCAGTACCCCTTCCCTTATAACTTGCCATAACTCCTTCACTGCCTCTATATTCTCTGTACCCTCCATTGTCTCCCTTACTATCCTTCTCATCTTGTCAAAGTCTGTGTGTCTGAAGTCCATGACTGTAGTACTGGTTTTACTTGTCTTCCTCCTTGCCCTGACCCTGAACCTTACTGTGCTGTGGTCGCTGTTGCCCAAGGCTTCTCCCACCTGCACCTCCTCCACACTCTGCCCATTTGTCAGGACCACATCCAGCAGGCTGTTGCTCCTTATCAGCAACCTGAGTAGCTTTTGAAGGAATACACCCTGCAGCACAGCTAGTATCTCCCTGCTCCTTGACTACGCTGCATCTGGGATTTCCCAGACTACATCTAGGAGGTTTAGGTCCCCTACCAGCAGTAGTTCTCCTTTTAGGACCAGCCTTGTGACTGCCTGAATTAACTGTTGATCACCCTCCTCCCCTTGTGTAGGTGGCCTGTATACCACCCCCAGTTGCAAGGATTCTCCCATCCTTCTGCCTAGTGTTACCCACAGTAGCTCAGTCTCTCCATCCTCCTCTTGTCCTTCAGTTACACTTATCCCTTCCCTGATGTATAAAGCAACCTCCCCTTCTTACCCTCCCTAACCTTTCTGAACAGTCTGTAACCTGGGATAGTCATTTCCCAGGTGTGCAGCTCTGTCCACCAGGTTTCGCTTATAGCTACTACATCTAGTCCTTTATCCCCCATAATGGCCTCCAAGTCCACCATCTTATTTACTAAGCTCCTGGCATTGGTAAGCTCTTTCACCAGGTTCCCACTCCATACTCCCTTCGCTATTCTCCCTCATGCCCAGTATTTTAGCACTATCCTGGGGGGAGTCTAGTAGCCCTCCATTTCTCCTGCCTTATAGTGCAGATTCCCCCCCAAATCTAGTTTAAATTGTAGGTTTCTTCTACGAACTCTCCTAATTTGCTTTCTAGCACTGCCGCACCCTCCCTAGTCAGGTGCAGTCTGTCTGGAGCAAATAGGCTCTCATCCCCCCAAGTGGATCCCAGTGCCCTGCTAATCCATAACCCATTTGCTTGCACCACCCCACCAGCCACTTATTGAACTCCTTAATCCTCAACCTCCTATCAGCACTTGCCTTTGGTACTGGCAACACCTCAAAGAAAGCCACTGATTTGAACCCCAGACTGTTGTGTTGCAGTATCTAGCAAGTGATCTAAATCTTGCCTGCACCTCTAACAGGCTTTTTCCCACCAGGTCATTTGTTTCACTTCTTTCACGAAAACAATTACAATTGTTTCAAATGAGTGCCAACATTATAGACTAGGCAAACAGCTCCTCACATAGGTATAGCCTTGAATATCAGTGTCCAAATAAAAAATATTTGAGTTTAGCATGTTGATTAGTGATTGGTCTGTACATAACGAAAAAGTAATGGTAAACCCTGGGAGTCATAGAGACCGGAAAAAGCATCCCAGCTTGCAGACTCACCTGACAGGTGACTTTACACAAATATATCCATGGTGTTTTCCATCAGGACCAGTAAAGTCCAGATAAAGGTAGGGCACGATGACTGAAATGCTTCAATATATTGTATTAACAAGGTGGACTCCAGATGGCTGTTTACAACCAGTGGCAATATGAGTACCAGGCAGAATAGTAAGAAACTGGTGGGAGGGGGTTCAGAAGGGATATTATCACACAGAGGGAGTAGTGGAGGGGTGGACCAGACTACCTAAAGGGCTAGACATTGCAACAACAGTGGAGAGCCTTAAGAGGGGAGAGGATAGGTACAAAGGGCTCATCAAGGGATCAGTGGGGGAAGATGAGGGGAGAGATCAGCCATGACCCCCTAGGCATGGCCTGTACAACCTCACAGGGGGAGTCTGGCATACAACAAGGCCATTTTCTGCCAACAGTTGTGTATGTGTTCTGTGCTAAGCAGCTAGACAAATCCTGCTACGTAGTCACATTTTAGCTGGCAGGACACATCCTGTTAGCAGATGCAAATGAAGCAGTCATGTTACCTCAGGGGCACTGTCCCAGAATCCGATATGTTTGAAAACTCTCTATACTCATGGGTTAGATTTAGTTGATTACCAGGCAGCTGCCTGACTGATGTTTAGACAACTCTCTTTGTGGCCAGAGAAGGTTGTAGCATGGTTGCCAAATAGTTAGTGTGACTGGTAAGGTGGATTGCCTCAGAGCCTGCTATTTCACCTGATATATGTGCCTGCCTTGTGGCCCATATTGATAGCCCCTAGCCATACTGCTGGTCATGAGGGGGGGCCACCTTCCTCAACATGGTTGGCAACTCCACTTTCTGGTCGAGTTCGACTCAACACTCCTCTATAACTGAACTCTCTCACAGATCTCCAGGATGCCTACTTTATATACTGTACATTTATATTTGTACTTCGTGTGATGCCAAAAGTCACAAAAGTGAATTATTGATATAATGCAAAGAACTCAAAAAAATTTCCACCCTGTTTATCACAGTTGAGTAGAGGTTATCATCCATGTTATTTGCACATAGAAGATGTTATTTCCACTCAGAATATGAAAATAGAACACAGAAAAAATGGCAGATTAAGAGTATGCAATAGAACATATATATAAAGAAGAGCAGTTTTAAGATGAACAGGGTAAACCACTGATAAAAACATAGTGCTGTATATATTAAAGACATAACGGGTTGCAGGGAAATAAGATTGGTAAGACATTCACAACTAATGTCTTCGGCTTCGCCACTTGAGAGTTTTTGGGTCTTACCACTCACTAGAGGAGTTAAATGTGTTATTCCACTGCATTCCTTTATATATTCTCTATGTAACTGCAGTTGCACATTGTGTCTTTGTATAACAAAGGATATCACTGAAAATAAGCTACAGGAGAGCTTAAGGCTTTCCAGCTCAACTGCTCTGCTTTTGAATAACATAAAATCAAACAAATGAGCCTGAGAATACTGTATGTCAAGGTGAGTCCCTTATAAAAGACAGGGGCATCTCCTTACCTGCAAATTGCTATACAATTAACCTATTACATGCCCTGGCTAAAATCCAGGAATGGATGGCTCACCTGCATCTCTCCTTTTTCCTGAGATGTATTCTTCCCTAATTTCTTTCAGTCTGATTCCATGCAGATTTACTCCACTGTCATCTCTCTCTCTCTCTCTCTCTCTCTCTGAAGGTTAACTGACTTCATCATTATGGGGATGGATGTGGGCCTCTTAACTATTGTATAGTACAGCCATCTTTGTTGACCTGGTATGTGTGAGAACACTGTCATTTCCACATCAATGCATTTTAATTTCACAAACAGATAATTATAACTTTGGTGGGGATGGGGTGGGGTGAAGCTTGAGGATGAGCTGAAGTAAAGGACTCAAATATCCTATTTCTCTGCACATAGCTTCAGAAATAAAGGGGTGGGTAAATACATGGAATTAATTATCTATAAGCTGAATCGCATCTAAATAGTATACTTTTTTAAATGTTCCGGATACTGTAAAAATGTTTTAATGAATCCATTACTTAACTAAGCCTAACATGTTCAAACCAAACAACTTCACAATTCTAGTGCTGTGAAAATGATTATCGTGTCATGATGTCAGGCACAAAAGATTAGGAGCCCAATTTCAAAAAGAGATACTGATGTCGAAAGTCCCTGGTGCACCAAACATATGGCACAGGGGGCGTGTGGCATTTCTTTGGCACTGATCACGATTCTGAGTCGGGTGCATCAAATGCCACAAGTTAGAGCAGCTCCCCCCCCGGTCTAACTTTGCACCATTTGGGGACCCTTTTTATGGGGCTTGGGGTAAATAGTTGGTGCAAGTTGCAGTAAATTGTAGAAAGTGCCATAACTGTGCCCAATGTACTAAAATTGTGTGCAGTTGCATCAAAGGAGTTTGGTGCAGTTGCACCAAACATCAGGGTTGACACAGGACTTGACGCAAGCCCTACATCAGCCTTTGAAAATCCAGCCCTAGGATTTCATGTGTAGAGCAGAAGCAGGAGCTTTTGAAATCCAAGGGACAAAGAGCCAGTTTTCAGTCAAATGTCATTAATAATGAAGAACAAAAAGGAAGATAAATACAGAAATATGTGAAATACATGACATACTATATAAAATAAATGTGATCGCAGTACAAAAGTGCTCCCTGAGGCATCAGTAGCTCAGTAAACAGAAATATTCTTTTAACAGGAATGTTTATTTGACATGGTTTCACTATATTGCAAGTCATCATCTAGACGCATGCAAAAATTAAAACAAATTCAGAATTAGTCATCCAAATGTGGGAGCCAAAATTGTTGTTGGATGGCTCAAGATGACAACAGGATTACTAAGTTTACCTGTATCAGTTTTGGAAAAAGAGTATTACTGCAATGATCAGTCTAGCATGACTCATCTGTTGTAAGACAAGGTTCTGAAACTGTAGCCAGAGAAAATCTATTTTATTAAGTGCAATGATTTCATATCAGAGAATATATTGTACACCATCATGATTACATCACAAGTTCTTGGTTAAATTGGGTTCTGGTGCCCCAACAGGCTGAGGAAAGTCCAATACCTTTTTTTCAGTAATACCTTTTGTAGCCCACCTCAAGTTGAAGAGCCACCTTATGGCCATCCCTGACCTGCCTAGGTTCACCTTTCAACACAGGAAGTGATAGTTGGAGGCAACATCTAACAGGGATAGGCAATTGGTCAGAGTATGATAAATTATTTATCTGAGTTTGTTGATGTTTAATCTCAGTGATCTCACTTGTGGCTCTACCATTCATGAGGTCAACAAGGTCAAACAAAAAAATATCCTACATCAATCCCCTGGGCATTAGCATACAGAATATTTGGCTGAAATTATTTGTGCAACCCTTCAGCAGGAGTTGCTGTATGTAAGGGCACAAGAATTTTTGATAGGCTACAAGACTTTCAAAAAGTTTACCAAAGAAAAAATGCCTTCTTATTTGGAGGACCAAACTCCCCAGACCATTACTGCAAATATTCCATCTCACTTGCAAAACTGCCAAGGGTATGACAGCTATAATTTTTGCTTTTTAAGCTCAAGCAAGAGATTAAATTAGTTTATGGTGTGACATTTTTAATTTAAAGTGGCTATGTGTTTTTCTTTGATGCATGGGCTTTTTAGGATATTAACCATGTAGTAAATTATGTAGATGTACGGTTTCTTAGTATTTATTATAGCAATATCATCATTAAATGCACTCTGAGTAGTATAGTTGTCACAGATGTCCATCTATCATCAAATACAAGGATGGGGAGGGGAGGTGCTGGGAGATAGGACAGAACACTGTGTTCTTTAATATAGTATATCACCTCTGTGACAGCAGTTCCAACCCCACATAAGTTATTGTGGATGATCCTCCCCCAGTATAAGATGTAACTTTTGAAAAAAGGTTATGTAACCTATGTTCTTTTTACCACTTACTGTATTACAGATCCTCCACTCCCAGTGAAGTGAGAGTGTAAAGAGATGCAGTGATATGGAAACATAAAAACCTACAAAATAGCAGCATATAAACAGCTATTGGCCCATCTAGTCTGAACAAACCTGCCTAGTTATGGGACTGTGCCCCTGCCAGTTCCCATTGGTTCCCATCCCTCCCCCAAGTGCCCCCATATACACTTTTCCCATGTGCTTGTCCCACCCCTTTTAAACCCCAACTGTCTTAGCACAGATGAGCTCTTACAGAAGTGTATTCCAGTCTGCCACCACTGTTTCCATAAAAAATACTTCTTGACATAATCCCTCCCTCAATCTTATGGAGTTCTCTCAGTGCCCGTGTTACCACTCATTGTGAACAACTTACTACTGTCCACCTTGTTTATCCCATGGAGGTACTTGAACATCACAGTGATGTCTCATTCCTCCTGTCCTCCATGATGTACATATTAAGACTCCACTAGCGCTCATCACAAAACCTTCCTTGCTGCCCCTGTATCATTTTGGTAGCCCTTCCCTACCCCACCAACAGCCTGTCTCTCTCATTCCTCAGGCATGGGCTGTAAAGCAACATACAGTACTGTAGGTTTATTCAATCCAGGAATCTATATAGGGGCAGTATTACCTCCCACCTTCAGCTAGTGATCTCCCTCTCAATGCATCCCAGCATCTGCTCACATCCCTCAGCCCTATTACACTGTGCTGATGCCTTGAAGGGCTCTATTATTTTCACCCGCAGGTCCCTTTCTTCCATCATGCTCCCCACTACCACTCTACACATCCTATATTCCATTGTCAGGTTCTTGGCCCCTATGATGCTCATGAAGACAGTTCTGCACCAGTTGATCTGTCGGCTTTTGTAATCACTGTTTCGGGGCTGAGGAGTGTTGGGATCACTCTGGTTTTTGTGCTGTGGGGAACTTTGTGCTGCATCTCTACTTCTTCAGCTGTCAGCCTTGTTGCTGTCCAGTTCCTCAGTTTTGAAGTATGCCTGGCTGTGGGCCGAACTTCAGTGTGCTAAGGAGTGGCATTAAACAGCTGCTCTTGACAATCATTCTGCACCAGCTGATCACTCACCTTTCTTAATTGCATAGTTGGGGCTAAAGAGTATTTGAGTCAACCGGGCTCTTGTGGCGTGCTGGACTTTGGGCTGTGACTCTGTTCCTTCAGCTGTCTGACCAATTGCTGTTCAATTCCTCTAATCAAGAGATGTTGCTGGCTGTGGGTGGGGCTCCAGTGCCATAATTCTGAGATGTACTTCAAGCAGGTCTCCATGCTTCAGGCCGGAGCGCAAAGTCCGGAGTTTAAGGGCATCATACTGTGGGCATTTGCTGTGGAGCAGCTGGTGGATGGGTATGCAGGGAGGTGTGCCTGCCTGCGGGACAGGCTTCAGTGTGCTTTGGAGTGGCATTCAAACAGATGTTCATGAGGATCATTCTGCACCAGTTAATCTGCCGGCTTTCTTAGTGACTCTCTTGGGGCAGATCTGCTGGCTTTCTTAGGGACTGTGTTAGGGTCAAGGAGTGTTTGAGCCAGGTGAGCACTTGTGTTGTGGTTGACTTTGTGCTGTACCTCTTCCCCTTCAGCTGTCAGCCCTATTACTGCCCACTGCCTGCAGTTGGGAGTCATCTGTGGCTATGGCCATGGCCCTTTACAGGGGCATTCAAACAGCCCTCTTGTTGGGCTTATTCAGCAACACAGATGATTTGCCGGATTTTTTGTGACATTTTGGGGCCTTGGACTGAGATAGTCAGACTCTTGTGCTATGGTGGACATTGTAATGTACCTATGATTCTTCAGCTGCCAGCCCAGTTGCTGTCCAGTTCTTCCAAATGAGATGTGTGCCTGGCTGCAGGTGGGGCTTCAGTGTCACAATTCTGAGACAAGACCTACTTAAACTGGGCTTCCGTGTTGCAGGCTGAAGCACAATGGCAGTAGCTTACGGGTGTCATACTGTGGACATTAGCTGTGGAGATAGCTTGCAGCATAGATATGTTTCTTGTTTGCTAGGTCCTGTAGTGTTTTGTGCTCCTGGCCTTGCTACCCATTCTGAAGTTCCTGTACATGCTGCTGTGTTACTAGCTATTAAAGAATCTGATGCAAAAAGATTTAGTAATTTCTAGTGCTGTCTCAGTGCTTATGCCCCCTACAGCAGTTATGCTTATTATTTTGTATTCATGTTTACTACCAGCTCAAGCTTCCTTCACATTTGTTTTTATGGATTGTTACTGTATACCCTGCATCATGTGCAGTTTTGAGTATTTATGTAATTACTTCTAGTGTACCTGAATTTTCACATTGTACATCTAGAAAATACAATATATTTTAGCATTATTTCAAATCCCCTTCTAAGGTCCCATTTAATTTTTCCTGTGACCATAATATTTTATATTTGTGTTGTAGTTTGATCCCCATCTTGGGTTAATTCACATGCATAATGTGACTCTAGCAGTACTGGTTTTGGTTTTGTTGTTAATTCCACATCTTGGGTCCCTTTGCATTTTTCTGCTGTGACCCTACCTGCTCAGTACACAAAGTATTTTGTTGTATTTTTAATTCCCCAGTCAGGTTCCTTTTACATTTGTTCTGTGACTCAGAGAGTCCTACTTTTTGTTCCTGAGTCACCAGTCTTGAGTGTGCTTGTGTATACTGGGTCTCCAATTACATCTACAGTAGTTTAATTGTAATTACTCTGTCTAGGGTCCCTGTTTATCTCCATTTTTCCTCAGATGTACCAATTAAATTTGTAATTCCTACCTTGTAACTCTAGTCCATGTACATCTGCTTTATATCCCTAATAGTCTATATTTAATTTTTATCCTCACATTGGAATTGTGCAGTCCCTAGTTTGGTTATTGTTGTTTTAATTTTAGCTACTTAATACATTCATGCTTCCTGCATTTTCCCTCTCACCCTCTTTCTGATCTACCACTTAATCTACTGTTGTTTTTTAGTCCCCACATCTGCCCAGTGTTAAACTGTGCTCCTTTCATTCATTTCATCCTTCATGCTTCCATTACTTCTCTTTTCTGCTGCTATGCTTCTCCAGACAATTCCTTCTTACACTCCTCACTTCTGTCTCTCCCATCTCCCTCTTGCTTCCTCCCCCAGTTTCCCCTGTCCTACTCCTTGCCTCATTCCCCTTACCCTGCTCAACCTACTTCTCTTCTTCCAAATCTTCTTTGCCATGACACCCTCATTACAGCCTTTTATAATACTTATCGCTGCACACTAAAGCTGTTTGTCATCTCCTTCGACCATATCCTTCCTTATTCCCTCCCTACTTCTAACCCCTTAACCCCTCCATCTTCTTCAAGGCAGCTCAAATGCTTCCTTAAGCTCTTTTCTCACTGCATCTTCTGGTGGCAGATGACATAAAACATAACCCTGTACCCTTTGCTTCCACTCTACTCATCTCCCCAAAGGTCTATGGGTGGCTCACCTGAACATCCGCAGTCTCCTCCCTAAGTTGGATTAATTGCATCTTCTATGCTAGATCTCCATCTGTTTTTTCTGGTTGTCTTCAAGTCTTAGCTGACCTCCAAAATTAATGATGCATCTACAACCTTCCTGTGTTACTTTGCGGCTGGGAAAAATTGTGGTAAGAGGGGAGGAGGTATTGCCATACTCCTCTCACATCCAGTTTGAGACTGTGCTGCAGGCATCTTCCCCATCCTTATATGCAAAACTTTCCATTGCCTTTTCAATGACGGTCTTCATTGTGGAATGCTACTTTGCCTTGGCTCCAACCTTGACATTATTGCTTACCTCCTTTCCTTTATCTTCTCTCTAGCCTCTGCAAGAAAGTTAATTGTGTTGGGTGACTTCAATTTTAATTGGCTTTTTCCATTCTCTAAAATGATTTGTCAAAATATTACATCTCTCCAGCTTACCCTGCTTTTGTCTGAATTCACTTGCCTCAATGTCAAATCCTGTAATTGCTCACTTATTAAGTGGGTCCTTTCTTCCTACAGCCATCCCATTGTGGAAGCCGGCACACTTCCTGGTGCCCTCAGAGACCAACATATGGTCTACTTTGTGCATAAAATCCAGCAGCCCCAAAAAAAACAATAAAATAATTCAAATTCACTCCATCACATCATTTGATCTGTCTGCTCTTCATTCTGACTTGTTCTCCACTGATTGATCTTTTATACCAAATGCTTCCAACATAAATTCTGCCCTCCTAAATTTTCAAAATAAAATTTATGGCTGTTTGAGATTCTCATGTCCATTTTAGAAGGACCAGTGTCAAGGGTTCTCACTTACCTGGGTCATATGAGAGTTACTTGCCTGTTTCATGGCAAGGGACATGGCCTGGTGAACCCACAGCTCCTCTAGCTCTGAAGAGGATCTCAATATATATTGGTCCCTCTGCAAGGCCTGCACCAAAAGCTACCAGGATTGCTAAAGTAGTAATTGTGCTTCTGTGCTACAAAACTATCTTTTTCATCAATTGAAATTCTGGAAAGGTGTCCACTCTGTCTTCTCACCTCCCGCTCAAACATCTCCTCCTGTCCTGAAGTTTGAAAACTCAACTATAATTAACTCTGCTGATGTTGCTTCATCATTCAACACCCTCTTCACCTCCTGTGCCCATTCCCTCTTATCCTTCTCTCATCTATTTTCTCCTGCTCATGGCATTCCCCTCCCTTTCCCTTTTTTCACTTTCTCTTTTTCACCCACATTCTGCCTCCCTAAAGGCAATTTTTTAGTCCTTAACCCCAACAAGGGACACATCCTTGATGGCCTTATGTCTAAGCTTCTTTATCTGTTCACACCTACTGTAGTATAGCTGCCCTTAGCTCCTAATTTCTCAACCTCTCATTTTCTCATGGTGCCCTACCTGATGCATAAAAATGTACAACTGTCATCCCCCACCTAAAGGGGTCAACCCCTTCACACCTGGAAACTGTCATCCTATCTCACTTCTTCCAACCTTGCCTATGCTCCCAAAGCATCTTATTCTATTCCAGCTCTCCAACTTTCTTGACCCATCCTCCTTTTTTAACAAACTCCCTGTCTAGTTTCAGGAAGTTCCACTCCATTTTCACTTCACTCCTCTGGCAAATTAATTCAATTATGAATAGAATTAGCAAAGCCCATCAACCTCTGCTTTCTTTGTTGATCTGTCCAAAGCCCTCAAAACTGTTGGTCATTCTTTTCTCCTGGACAAATTGAAAAGGACAGGGCTATCTGATCACTCAGTAAGCTGGTTTTACTCCGATCTTGAGGAGAGGTCCCAAGTTGTCAGTATACTTATAAGTAGAGGTGCTACCCAAGACTCCATCCTTGGCCACATCCTCTTTTCTATATTTCTCAATTATCCCCCTAAAGCTTATATCTCCTGGAACATTCATATGTATGTGGATGGCACTGTGCTGGCTCATTCAGTCCTGGACCAGCCGCTAAGCTGCAGATGGATTTTGCTAACAAACAACTGTGGTTTGGTGCCAAACAGTTCTTCTTCAATACTATGAAGATTATTTCTCTGTCCTTTGGCACCAAAGAGAACCTAATCAAATCACCACCCAATCTCACCTTTAAATTCCTTTTTTGTGTTGTAATTGAAGAAGTTAATTTCTTTAAATACCTTGGAGTTTGGTAGGACTGTAATCTACACTTCTCTTGCCATGTGGATGCCATTCATCAGAAATTCCATCCTGGCTGGCTCATTGGTGCAGCAGTTGGATTTTCGCTTGCGATGCTGATGACCCAGGTTCGGGAACGACTCCGGGTCACGGGAGAAGTTGCCCGAGGAGAAGGCTTGAGCATCCTGTGACTGCTCGCCTTCTCCTGGGGGAGAGAGGGGATGCGGCTCGCTGTCTGCTGCCTCCTGGCAGAGGCCAGGAGAGCAACAGCTCAAGTGAGCCCCACTGCACACAGGGGCGTGGTGAATGTCAGCTTTGGCCTAGACTTCCATAGCACACCACACTCCCAGGGGAGAAAAGTGGAAACCCCAGCCTCCTGGTTGGCTGGAAGATGGCTGCTGGCTCCTGCCGACTCGAGTGCTCTGACACCCTGGAATCCACCTCAGCAGCACCCAGGGACTAATTGAGTAGCGCACTGGTTCTCCTCTTGGCACCTTCCCCCTCAGAGGAGAGGGACCCATCCAGCGAAGGGACACACTGGGCCACCCCTGGGATGGCTGCGATGTGAGGTGAGTGGAAGGGGGTCAGGGTGAGAGGTCCATGAGCAACCAGAAGGAGAGGCAGGCCAGGGGACAAGTAAGGAGAAATTCCATCCTAACCTCAGTGCAGTACACAGCAACAAAGCATAGTGTATATACTGCTTGCCAGATGTAGATTGTACTTAAAATGATCCTCCCAATGTTTGACTATGGTGATGTTATGCAAAGCGTAGCACCTAAATCCACTTTGGTCAGACTGGACTCCCTATTTCATTCCTTCTGTTAGTTTGCCTTTGACTGTTCCTCCTTTGCACTTGCCACTGCTAACTCTACTCTTCACGTTGTTCTCCACTCTTCTTGTAGCCAGGCACTTCTCTACTGCACCTCCTGCATTTCTAAATTCTAATTTGGCTCTCTTCCTCTCTTTATTTTCTCCCTCCTCATTTATCCCTCATCCTCCGTTAGCTCCCTTTTTTACTAAGTCTTCAGCAGGTCAAGGCGCATTTCTCTCTAGATTTTCCAATCTTTGATTTAACTTTCCCCTTGTCATCCATTCTACCTCTACTTCTTAATCCTTTTAAGCCTTTTTTCATGACTTCATAGTGCAGTCTTGCAACTGCTCCTAAACCCTACCTTTCCATTGGACTTTATAGGGGCACCCTCTTTACTTTTGTCTTTCTTGTTTTTTCTTCATCACTTAACATTTATTGCTATTACTTTTTACAAGTTAATACGGTATGTACCTGTTTTTGTTTCCGTAATGCTCACTTGATTACTGTCAACTATTGCATCATGGTATATGTTAATATTGTTCTTCATTGCTATAAAATTAATTGCCCTGTGTATTGTTTACTCATTACTCCCCCAGGACATATATGGAAATGAACTTTCATCAGCTTAGTATGCCTTTCTTGGTAAAACATTTGAAAAAAAAAATCAATTAATAAATAATTAAATGTGCGTTACCTTGCACTGTATCACATTAAATTTCAGATGAGTCACATGATGCCTTGTGCCAAGTCAGTTGCTCTGAAGGACTGCTCCACTCTTCCCCTTCACTTTTTTATTAATAACTTCAATTTTACGGAGTGTTTCTCCACAATTCCTAATTACCTTACTTCTGGAAGATTCCTGGATTAGTCTTTTTCTGGATTTTTCAGTCATGGGAGATGCAGAGATGAAAATGCTGGGATACGTCACACCCCTCTGAGTACGTCGGAGAGGGACAAGTGCTCTAAGAGATCCAAAGCTTAGGCCACGACTCCCTGTAATTCATCTGCTTCACCAACAGCTTTGACAGAAGAGCAGTTCCTGCAAGAACTTTTGCTGCCTAATGATGCCATTAAAATTATTACAGAGGACTTCATAAGTGTTCGGCTAGGAACTGAAGCCCTTAGTTGGAGAGTGGATGATACTGAGGTGAGGATTAGCTACTTTGAGGACTGGAGGGGGCATGCAGGACCTGAAACCAATTCCTTGTGGCAAAAGGTTTCTAGATTGGAAGACAGGATCTAAAAACTAGAGGGGAGAATCTGCAGAAATAACATTGTTATCATTGGCTTGCTGGAGGGAGCCGAGGAACCGAACACCATTCTTTCATGCAGATGTTATGTAAAAAAATCACTGGCCCCTCACCAAATGCTCCATATTACATAGTGAAGAGAGCCCACAGAGCCCACTGGTCATTACCACTGTCTGGAACACCCCTCCGACCTCTGATTTTTAAGATGCTCAATTACCTTGACAGGCAACACATTGTTAAGCTTTGTCCCCACACCCTTACTGGCAACCCACCGTGCACCGCTGACAATATCTATTATGTTATATATATAATCAGTACAGTCAATTCCACTTGTGTGCAATTTGGTTGTGTGCACATTCCGCTTGTGTGCACAAAAACGTCCTGTCCCAATTCTTTTCCTATGCTCTGTGTATTAAATCATTCGGATGTGTGCACATTGATTTTCGGTCGTGTGCACACATTTTAGGCTTGAGAACATGCTGTTTGCTTAGTTTTTCATTGAGACTGTGAAGAGAATGATGTGTTAATTGATCTGTTCACACAACTTATAACTAGCTAAACAGTAAGCAGGTGTTAATCATCGTCCAGTTGTTAGCCTGCTCTGTTTAATTGTTTGCTTGATCAGAGGCATAATCAGTAGCTTGTTGAGACCTGGTGGCTGTGATTTAATGTTTGAGGTCTGTGTTTCAGTCATCCAGTAGCAGTCTGTCCCTCCACCCCCCCGGAATGCTAGCTGCCACCCTCGGGGAAGGGATTCTGAGGGGTCGGCTAGTGGAGAACTCACTGAAGCTGACATTTATGCTTTCAGAAAGAAACTGGAAATGCTATCTACAAGGACTGTCAGGTTAGCGATCATTACAGATTTTATCAGAATGATCCTGCTTGCAGTCAAATGCCGTAATGTTTGTCGGGACAATAAGGAGCCGTGTTTCAAACATTTTAATCTTTTTAAACTTGCCGGAGTGTTTTTATTGTAGTACAGTATTAATAAGCAAGTTTAAACTAGCTAAACAAACAAAAAGCAACTTATTTATATTTAGTACCATATTTTCTCTTGCCAGACTGTCATCGTTAGTTTATTTTAATCTACGCAGTACAGGAGTTAAGCACACACTGTCCCACAATGTATTTTCAGTTGTATGCATTTTCGGATGTATGCACAAATTCAGCTGGTCCCGACCTTGTGCACACATCTGGAATTGACTGTACTTAAATTTAGGGCATTGGCACTTACCGTATAAGAGCAAGTTACCAGGGACATAGTTGTGATTATTACCAATGTTACTACTATGCTTATTATGGAAATATATAAGTAATGTGCTGATAATACATTTCTGTATCCTTTGTTTGACTCATGTTATACTCTTCTGAGAAGTCGTTGTATAGTTTACACTGCCATCATGCAGATTTATGTAACACCGCATTTATTTTCTGTATTTTTTTTAAGTTCTTTGTTCTTATTTTAGCTGACTTTACTTTTTTTGTATATTTCTAGATACACTGTGGAGCCACCTAACTTTGGGCCAATAGAGCCTGTTTTATGTATCTAATTCACATTCAAAGTAATAGTTGCTATGATAATTATCATAATATATAACCTACTGTATTACGTTTTTTCTTCAAGACTGTCTTCATACCCTGGGGTATTGGGAAACTCTGGCTCCCAATGTCTATTTGGCAAGACCTGTTTTAGGGCATAAGTCGGCTTTTGTGTAATAAACAAGTTTATTACTGCATATGCCACTTGTCTGTTGTTTCTCCTGCTGGCTTATTACCACCAAGAACCTGAGAAGGACTTAGACCCCTGACATTATTGGCGACTGTGTGCAGATGATCAAAACTAGTGAAGATTCACTGTTTGCTGGCTTTTCCCTTATGGGCAGTAAGCAGGTGTACCCACCCGTACCACCTTACCCATGTTGTTCACTGTATAGCATCATGTAAAGTCTGGCTGCTTACTGGGCAAGGTTGATGCTATCTCACCTTATTCAATGGCAGTTTTGAGTTGCAGGATTGCATGAGTGCAGATGCCTGACTGTCTGTTTGGTTCAATCACTGTGGATCGATACACAGCAGGGTAACCACTGACAGGTTCATTTGGGTTTCCCAACCTTTCCTACCATGTTCAATATCTGTGCAGATCTGAAACTTGATGTTTCTAACTTTCTTACTTCCCATGGAGGCTGGAGCGACTTCACACTTGATGCAAAAATATCCGATAACCCCATACTGGGGATCTCAACCCAGTACCCAGAGTCAAGACAAACAGTCAAAAAGCATGATTCTAAGGGGCTGTTAGTCATGGCTCTCTATGCTGCTTTGGAAGCCTCTGAGGTGAGGTTTCATTCCCTTGAACTGCAAAACTCAGCTCTTAAGAAAGAGATGGGTTTGCAGGGATCTGACAGTCTTAGGAAAGAGCAGAGACTGGAAGGGGAACTCCAGTCCCCGTGTAGCAAGAATGAGACTCTTTTGCAATGTACTGTACAGAATAAAGATAGATAGTTATGTATGTTGTGAAAGGATTGTGATAGGTTGAAGCAGGATAAGAGGCAGATTTTGCAAATGAATGATTTGTTGAGTAAGACAAATGAGTCATTGTGTGAGGAGAATGAGGAGTTGAAAGATGATCTGAAATGGGTAAGTGATGAGTTGGATAGAGAGCTTAGGGACAACTGCAAATTGAGCACCACGTATAGAGTGTTACAGAAAGAGATTGCATGAGGTGTTGGGCAGAGCAATGCAAAAGTTACTCACATACAGTGCAGAGCTAAGATGGTGAAACTGCATCATCAGCGAGAAGTGCTGGCTGGACATGTCAAAGCGATGGGCAGGTTTCATTACACACCCATCAACTTTACATCATCCAGAGATGACAATTCAGGTGACAACAGCAGCCAAGATATCACCCAGCCAGACACTCAAAATGGTGCATTCCCCAAATGCTACCCACAAGATGGCAGCTCACTATGCTGTAACAGCTTGACCCTACATCATGAGAAACATGACAACTCTCACGTGCAATGCCAAGATGGTGACCCCATGATGGGGGGGAGATCAAGGCCTAGCCCCTCTGATTGCTATCCTGAAAAAGGAGGATGGGATGGAGATCAATCAGATGATCAAGGCTGCCCTTGCTAGGACACAGATGACTGAGGAGCAAAAACAGATCTTTCACAACCACATGGAAACCATGTTGCAGGAAGCCACTGCTCAGCAGTTGCTTGTCTGCTCTGAGGCTGATGCAGAGGCAGAGGCCGCCCTTCACAACGCATACTTCCAACCCGTTTCCTGATCTGCACCACATAGTTCAGACTAATCCCCTTCAGGTGGTTCACTCTGTGCAGCAGATCACTGACAACATAGGCCGCATGAGCCCCAATGACAATCTCAGCTATCATTTGGAAAGAGTTCAGTCCAAATGTGAGATGCTCAGTCTACCGGCAGGCTACCAAGTACAGATTTTCCAGCAGACTGTAGACCCTGTCGTCTGGGCAAAACTCTCAGAGGTCATCCGCCAAACCATGGATGTGACATTTGATCACATCGCTGTGGAACTCATTGTTGCACACTCCCCAGACATGGTTGGAGTTAAATTGGCCCATCCCATTGAACAGTTTTCCAAGGAAAGTACAAAGTCATACCAACAGAGGTTATGGTTGGCCTACCGTACTGGCAAGGTGCTCTCACAAGAGATAGCAGACAGAGATCAAATTGAATACAAGGCCTTGTTTATTCAGAACATGATTCCAGCCATGCCTGACAAGGTTGAGCCTGCGGTTTTCCCCATAACTGACAAATTCTCAGACATTCTCATGAGGATGGAGCCTGTCTACCAGCTCTACCTCCGAGATTTGAATTCTGGCTGAAAAGCCAAGGTAGCCAGAATACAACCTGTCAGTGAGCCCATAACTCGCTACATGGTGGAGGGCAAGGCCCAGGACAACAAGGCCGCGCCCTCTGATGACAGACCTATAAGATGTTGGGAAACAGCAACAGGAAAAGGAACAGACTAAGAAATTGAAATAACCCTAATTCCGATCAGAATGACAACTGTGACAATCAAAATTATTGATGAGGCCCTTCCTACTGTGATGTAGTAGTGGAAAATAGTAACCTCCACACACTCCTTGGGAAAGTCCAGTCAGTGGCCGAGTCTATCCCAAGGCAGACCATTCCAGCATTAGCTCCTGTGACCCAGTCTGTACTAGACCAAAGAGATAATGGAACTTCTGGCCAGGTTGCAGCAGGTCCTAATCCTGAGGCCTTGTCTATCACAGCTACTACCAGTACCCAAGCTTCCTTTATCCTATGCAGAACCTGGAAGATGCCAGGCAAGACCCTGCTGGCATGCTTTTTCAGGACCCACCTGAAGACACCAGTAATAGTTTAGATTGACAATTACAGGCCCCAGATTGTATTATAAACAATATTACTATTGACACAAATGGGTGGCCTTGTACCAAGGCCACAGTCGGGGGCCGCCAAATTGTTGTACTGCTAGATACAGGTGTGGCTGTGTCTGTACTACATGATGAGGATCCAGCTACTTCCTCTTGGTCCACTGGATGAAAGACCAATGCTCAAGATGTGGATGGCAATAGATTGCCTACCTACAGCTCCATTGTACTCTCTGTGGTGTTGGGAACTCTCAACACGAATCACACTTTTGACCTCATGGTATTACATCATCATCCCAGCATCCTAGGAATTGATTTCCTAGCACTACACAGCTGTGTAGTGGACTTAGACAATCTACCATACAGTCCTGATTCCCATATGGTTGCCACTATTGCGGTCAGTGACAAGGAATACGACATCATAACTCTATTCCAGTCACATGAATTCTTCAAAGAACTGTTACCCATTCCACAGAATCACCTTGATGTTTTTGCAACACACAAACATGATTGTGGGAGAATGCATACCATCATTTATGTTCCAGACCCTAAACATGATGGGCAAAGGCAATACCCTTTTCCAGTGGAGGCCTTACAATCACCCAGAGAACTATTCAGTCACTTCTTCAGCAAGGTGTGATCAGGCCTTGTGTCTCAACCCTCAACTCACCTGTCTGGACAGTGAAAAAGCCCAATGTATCTTGGAGACTCACTATTGACTATAGGAGGCTTAATCAAGCCACTCCTAGCTGCTCCCCTTCAGTAGCCTCAGCAAAAGATGTGCTCAAATTGCTATCACCAGATCATAAGTGGTTTAGCGCCCTTGACATTTCCAATGGGTTCTGGTCACTGCCACTTGCTCAGAAAAGCCAATGCAAGTTTGCTTTCACTTTTGAGGGTTGTCAGTACACCTGGACCTGCCTCATGCAGGGCTTTCACTACAGCCCTTCTGTCTTCCATCTACATATGAAGGATGCCTTACAGGGTTTCTCTGTCTCACAATGTCTTTTGCAGTGTGTGGATGACTTACTCCTAGCAACCACCACTAAGGAGCAACATTTTGACTTCCTTGATGAGTTACTGACTCTCTTGAGAGAGCAGGCCTCATGTGCAATCCTGCAAAAGCACAACTGTGTCAGAAAGAGGTTATCTTCCTTGGTCTGCATATCACAGAACAAGGCAGAAGCCCAGCCTTGTAGAAGATCCAAGGCCTACAAGATGTGTCACTTCCTCTCAGTGTGGCAACACTCAAATGTTTACTGGGAACAGTCAACTATTCCAGGGATTTCATTTGTGACTTTGCACAGTAGGTTGCCCCTCTATATGAGCTCTTGAAAAAACACAACCCCTGGTCTTGGGGTCCCATTCACACCAATGATGTGACTCTTCTGAAACAGGCTGTGGCCTCTGCTCCAGCACTGGTTAACCCCAATCCTGCCTTATCTTTCCATCTGGAATTGGCTACTTCAGACATTGCCATGTCTGCAGTACTTGCTCAGAAGGTTAATGGCATTCTGAGACCTATTGCCTATGCTTCCCAGATGCTGTCCCCAGTGGAATAGAAGTACAGTCTTTGTGAAAGACTCTTTCTGGCTACCTACTGGGCTGTTAAGCACTTTCTGTACATCATTGGGTGTTTAACCATAATTCTGCACACCAATCACACCCTCACGAACTTCCTGCTGTCAGACAGAAGGCTTTGTATCTAATACCAGATTAACTCACTTGTCTATTCTTCTCCAGGACAGTGGCATATAGATCCACGCTGCCAAAATGCCTCAGTTTTAGCCCATGGTCTTCTGTACCAAGGAGCCTCACATGATTGCTCACTCTAACCTCTGGATTTGCCTGATCCATGACCATTTCTTCTCGCTACTCCAAAACTCTTGGCTGACATGTCCCTGTGTCATGTCTTTACTGATATATCTGCCTCGTACTACCAAGGAGAACAGATAGCTGGATTTTGAGTGCTCATCATGTACCCTAATGGTAACACTGTCCACCTATCCAAACGCTGCAGTGTTGCATCTTCTCAGTATGCAGAACTGGCAGCGGTGGCCTGTGCTCTTGAACTGATACACCGTGGTACTACAGATACCATTATCATCACAGACTCTAACTGGGTCTCTTGTTCTCTAACTGAATTCTTGCCATTCTGGGAGAAGAATTCCTTCAAATCTTCTTATGGCACCATTGTGAAATACAAAGCACTCTTTGTATACATTCACAATCTGACTCAACAGTTTAAGCACAAGCTGTTCATTCACAAAATGAAGGCCCACTCTAAGTTTGATCCATACTGCATTTTCAGTGATCGAGCAGACACTCTTGCAAAAGAGGGTGTTCGACGGGGGGACATGTGGAATATGGCTCTGTGGCTCTGACAACTATACATATAGCTGCCACAAAAAAGAAGAAACCTGAATCTTTTGTGCCACTGGACTTGTCCACAGCACAAAAAATCTGATCCTCAGCTGAAAAAAGTATTCAGATACCTAGACAAAAGAACTGAACAAGAACTGCTGACCAACAACCCCTACAAAAAAAATGCAGACAAACTGCATCTATCACATGACAAAAAGTTGATATGGTATCAGCCTGACAACCTGAACCACAGGTTGTGGCTACTCCCCGAATCATTGTGATCTGAGTTCATTTATCAGGTCCATGACACCCCGACTGGTGGACACCAGGGGGTGGAAAATATAGCCCAGAGACTGAAAGCTGTGGGTTGGTGGCCTAGCATCACTAGGGATGTGAAACATTACATCCAGAACTGTTTAGTTTGTACACAGAATAATCCTGCCCCAACCAAAAGGAATGCTAAATTATTTCCCCAGAGACAATCTGGTCCCTGGCATGCAATTCAAATTGATTTAATTGGCCCTCTGACCACCACCAGCAGGAACAATAAGTACACCCTTGTGGTCACTGATCTATTCTCCAAATGGGTCAGGGCTTTTCCCACTCAACGATGCACACCAACGGCAACTGCAAGAGTCTTGGTAGAACAATTTTTTTCCAGGTGGTGTTTTCCTCTTAAGGTAGGCTCTGATCAAGGAACCAGCTTTACAGGTGAGTTGATACAAAAAAACACTCAAACTTCTTGGTGTACACCAGAAGTTTCACATTCCCTAGCACAATTAATCTTCAGGTCAGGTAAAAAGAGTCAATAGATGGATAAAGCATATGCTATCCAAATTCATCTAAGACAATCTCAAAGACTGGGATTCCCTTTTGCCTTTACTCCTTATGGCAATTAGGGGTACTCCTTCAGCTACCACCCAGTGCTCGCCCTTTGAGGTGATAACTGGGTAGAACCATGAGATTACCTGAACATCTGTTGATTAATCTGAACACAACCCACTGCAGACAGAGTGTCCATGGATACATATGTTGTAAACCTGAGAGATGACATCATCCAAACCCACTTGTACATTGCACATCATATAGGCAAAGCCCAACAGCAATCTAAAATTCACTTTGACAAATAAGCACAAGAAGTGGACTGGCAAGTAAGAGACCAGGTAATGGTACTCAGATTTGTACACCCTACTTATCCCTTCTTCAATAAGTGGGAAGGACCCTACCACATCATTAACAAACTCAGTCCCGCAGTCTACCAAGTTAGACTTACCAACCAGAAGAAACTTACTGATAAATGGCTGCATGCTAATCAGCTCAAATTGTACAAAGGAGAATAATTACTTATCCTAACCCCATTGGGTGGAATAATATCTACTGGTCTTTTCTTTCTTCCTTACAGGTACCTGCGTAAGATGGCTATCTTGCATTTGATCCTCCTACTAGGAGCAGTCCCCATTGTCCATGACAAGGATATGAAAACTACAACAAACGCCTAAGGCAACTCCTTCCACTTCTCAAATATCCTGAGGAGAAATATAACACCCCACAAAACAAACCCACCACCATCCTTGAAGGAGTCAGCACAGGTGTTCCCAACAAATTAATAACTGTTTAGCACAGACACCTTCCTGACCGCCATGGTTGTGGCACCTGACAAATCATCCCTACAAACTGAATGTCAAACTGACAGTCATGGACAGACACTTCCTGTTGCCCGCCTTTACAAAGGCACTTTCCAAGGATGGCCCAATTCCAGAATTGCTGAAAATGGTACCCTGTCTATTCTGAAAGCTAATTACAGACATTCTGGTCTATATAATCTTAGTGCTTTGATTGATACCACCTTTTGTGACAAATACCCAGAAGACTCTGCAATAGACTTTTGAAATTGTAATTATATGGCTACAGCTGCAATATTTCTGTCTGTAGTACCCCTACTGAAGCAGAACTTGCTGACTGTCCTGTACAGGAACCTGGCATGCTTAGTGGTCTGACTGCCACCTCCCTTCTGGGCACACTTCTTAATAATGTACAATTTATGCACATGTATGTCATTTTTAATCTCACGCATTGGAATCTGGCCGAATTTGATATGTATTCTAAAAGTAACACTTCAAGATTTTTCAGCACTATGTTATTAGATAGCTTTGCAGCATACCAGACACGCACACAAGATCCTGTGGCTGGTCCACATACTACTGAACATTTAGGGTTATTCAGGTCTAGACCTAACCCAGATAACAAGGAAACTTTCTTATCATGCAGGAGGCGTGCCACTGCTAATGTCACTGGTGCAACCGGCACCATATCTGGACTCTTTGGATCCAGCATGTCCATGTGGAACTGGGCAGACATTGCTGCCATTAAAAGCCAAACAGTTAAATTCCAGACTGGAATGAAGAATGATGTTTTGCCCAATTTATTGCATGGTGTAGATGGGCTTAGTCAGGAAGAGCGATATACTGTCTACAATATGCACAACATTGTCAAAAGTTTTAATGACACTAAGAATAAAATCAATGAAGTTGTTTTCCAGTATAACAAGGAGGCAGACAAGCAGTATATTGCCAGTGAAATTTTATGTTCTGCCTATGGCTCTTAAGTCATAACCACTATCAACAATCTCTTCTGGGATTTGTAATCTGGTCATATTCCAGGTATTATCCATGACAGAAGACTTGCTAAATGGTACTGTCCACACTGTAGATCCACTACTTGTATTGCAATGCGTATGTCTAAAATCTGTTGCTATACCAATGTCTACTGCCGGAAATCTAGGTTATGTCACACGCCATTCCAGCAGGGGCCCATGCTACACTGACAACCACTGCACCATCCATGACACCATGTTCGTGGTCTTCACCATCGCCTTGCCACATTTTGATCCACAAACTGCCATCTTCGACAGACTGTCCTCCATCCACTCCATTGGGCATCTCAATGAGGACATCTACAGAGAGAGAATTGACCTTACACCTCTTCTGGTCTTCCATCCCACCCTGGAAGCTTGGGTGGCACCTCATACAGATTGTTGTGCCAAAAAGGGATATCGCTACTCATGTCGCTGTAACGTATTTTACATCACCAAGCCGCTTTGTGGATAATCTACAGGACAGCATTGACTGGTCTTTTACTTTGGACCTGGACATTTCTTCAAATGAAACTGGTACCCCTAGGGCAATAGCTTCTTCAACTTCACCTACATCTTCCCCAGTGGGCAACACTGGACATCTCTACCAGAACTACGCAGAAGTGGTTCATCGCTTTATTACCAGACTCATGAATCAATCTTTCACCTGCCCAATTGACTGCAGAAATTGTGGATTCCTACAGTGAGCGTGTCATATATTTCTGATGGCCAGTATTGTGTGGTTACCAATCATAAATCTTTTTCTTAAGGGTCCAAAACTTGTGATATACAGTTTCCTAATTTCTGTTTTACTCCTCATTAAACTACTGTGATTGGTCATACAGTGATTATTCCTTTTCCCATCCTGAAACCTGACATCATTGATACTGACCCTGAATATTTGCTTGCTCTATCTCAGTATTTACCCATTTTTAATGTCCATATTAATCCCATGACTGTGTCACTTAAAACACTTTTAGATAGAAAAGATAGCCATCTCATATACGTCAGCAATAACATCTCCAAAGCTGGAGAAGCCCTTAACACCCTTATCCATGATGGTGATTTAATCACCACACTCTCCAGTACATTGCTAGAGTTAACTTTTAAAGGTTTTGTTATTGTACAACTGTTTTTGATTATCTTTTTGATACTAACACTTTGCTGTCTATGACTGTCTATGGTGCACCCTAAAACAACACTGTGAATAACTCAAATTCCTTTACAAGACTTGTGCTTTGGGTCTGTAAATGATGGATATTGCACCCACAATGTACCCATTAGTTGTTGCCTTTTCAGTAAAGGGGACGTTAGCCTTGGTCCCCACACCCTTACTGGCAATCCACTGTACACCACTGACAATATCTATTATGTTATACACATAATCAGTACTAACATTTAGGGCATTGGCACTTATCATATAAGATTAAGTTACCAGGGACATAACTGTGATTATTACCAATATTATTACTATTCTTATTATGGAAATGTATAAGTAATGTGCCGCAAATACATTTCTATGTTCTTTGTCTGACTCATGTTATACTCTTCGGAGAAGTCATTCTATAGCCTATACTGCCATCATGCAGATTTCTGTAACACCGCACTTATTTTCTGTATCTTGTATAAGTTCTTCGTTCTTATTTTAGCTGACTTTACACTTTTTGTATATCTTTAGATACACTGTGGAGCCACCTAACTTTGGGCCAATAGGAACTGTTTTATGTATCTAATTCACGTATGAAGTAATAGTTGCTATAGTAATTATCATAGTATATAACCTACTGTATTACATTTTCTCTCCGAGACCGTCTTCATACCTTGGGGTATTGGGAAACTCTGGCTCCCAGTGTCTATTTCTTAAGACCTGTTTTAGGGCATAAGTCTGCTTTTGTGTAATAAACAAGTTTATTACTGCATTTGCCACTTGTCTGTTGCTTCTTCTGCTGGTTTATTACCACCAAGAACCTGAGAAGGGCTTAGACCCCTGGCAACATTCTTAACAAAATGCGAGGCTTGAAAGAGATCTCTTAGGAGGGCAATAAGATATGTGTTGCCCAAGACCTCTCCTGATCAGTAAGACTGAAGAGAACTGGCTATTGACAATTCATATCTAAGCTGCTGACTGCCCAAATAAGTTTCAGGATGCATTACCCTGCACGGCTCCAGGTTCACCATCAAGGGACATTTACAGTATTTGATTAAGTGGAGCAAGCCTGACTTGAACTGCCCAAAATGTTTCCCAATCTTTTTACTTCTTCACCTTTAAGGTATTTAGTGTTGGTGCTCCTTAACTGCTAGATATGGGAGTACTGCTGACACCTACTGCTATTTTCTGAATGCTAGAGTCGTGTCAGGGTCTGAGAAGTGAGTCGGATGGCTATCTTGTTTTATAGGGCACCTACACTTCCAACTGTTTTACCTGGAATGAGAAGCTGGAGTAATTTCTGTTTTGGAGGTTACGCTTGAAGGCCGGTGTATTTCTTTTCATCGATCCCCTTTTGCTGGTCCAGTGTTAGTTCTTTGTTGTGTTGCGGATTGAGCCACCGGTATTGGGCAACGCAAGCTGTATGACTTCAATGCTGCTCCATGGGTACAACTTATGCAGTTTACTTATTGTTTCATCTTTTTTGTGTTTCTGTGCCCAGTTATGGAGAGCTTGAGCAGAGGTTACTCTAAGAAAATATTTTTATATTATTTAAGCTCCATAATGCTGTTTTAACATTTATTGATGGAGTGAACTTGGGTGCTCCTATTTGAATGCTTTAAGGACCCTGGCTCAGCTCCTGTTTCTGCAGAGACTCCTTTTCAGTGGCACATATAAGGACATCAGGGCTCTTCCGGGACTGCCTTTGAGGATCATCTTATCTTTGATTCCTTCAACTTAGGTTGAAATGTGAGGACGTCTGTTTATGAATCATCACTTTAAGAGCTAAGTCTGCTACTTTTTCCTAACATCTTTTCATGTCCGAGGCCAGACTGTGACAGTCAGACTCTGTGTTCTGTTCACCCAGAGTTTACTATTTGACTGGTTCATTTAATTAATAATGTTCAAGTGCCTTTTCCTGTTTTGTTGTCATTATATTACTCTTAATGCTGGCTCCTTAATTTCATCATGCAATGACATGTACTTCTTCACAAAAGAGCTGTAATCCATACAATTCTGTCATTGATCTTTTGCTGGACATTTTTTGCCAGCTCAGTTTGTTCACCATTTATGTTTGATAACAGGACAGTGTTTGTTTAAGACTTTTGCTGATGTTTTGAGGCTATATCTGTAAGAGTTTCGGCTTCCTTGTTTATGATGTCATGGGACCACTGTCTGTTACTATTTTTGCCTGTTTAGTTTTGGAGTCTTGCTAATTGTAGAATAATAATAATAATTTTTTTTGGGGTGGTGTTTATATACAGTGGGGGTCTGTGTGGGGACTAATGTCTCATTGTGGACCTGAACCTTGTGGTGTTACGGTCATTAGGACCAGGTGGGTGTTGGTTTTTTACTTCCTGTTTAATTGGTTTTTGTCTCCTCATTGTTGGGGGGGGGGTTGGGTGCATATTCTGGCTGTTTGGTGGTGAGATATTTGGAGAGGGGGAGGAGAATAGATTTAGCAGCTCAGTAAACCCTGTAGGTTTTCTATTATATAATTTTAAGACCAAGTGTTGTAGGATTACCATTTTTCCTGCTGAATAATTAGGGCAGGTCCTTATAAGATCTTGACCTGGAATGTTAAAGGGGCCCAGGATCAGCAAAAGTGCCACATGGTGCTCTTCCACCTTAAACAGCTCCAGACGAGTATCGCTTGCCTGGAAGAGAATCACCTTAAATGAGAAGATGTTCAGCATTTTAGATGTGAGTGGATGGGATACATTTATGGGGCCGGTGTTCACACCAGGAAGGGTGGTGTAGCCATTTTGATTGCCTAAACTATTCAGTTTCAGCTAATACAAGAGTACTGGAACTGCAAATGTTGTTATATAATGCTCCATGGTAAGATTGTGTTTTCTCAGGTTGTCTTGGACTCTATCTATGGCCCTAATGCAGATTCATCTACATTTTTACCCAGTTTGCCCCTCTTTTAGCTCCTTTTACTGGCTGTTCTATTTTTCTGGGGGGAGATTGGAAAGTTGTGTAAGAATGTGATTGGGACAGATCTGACACATGGAGTAGGGGGTCTCTACCTGGGTCAGAGGGGGCTTTATGAGTTAATAGATTGTCTCAGCCTGGTTGACCCATGGTGCCTCCTTCACCCCTCAGAGAGGCAATTTACTTTCTACTCCTCCCCCTCATGGCAGCTCTTCAAAAATTGATTTCTTCCTTATTAATCAGGAGAGCTTGACTGGTCTGATATCCACTGACATATACATGACAGTTATTTCGGATCATGCTCCAGTGGGTATATTACATACTGTGTGCGGGTGTGGGGAGCTTAACACAATATATGGTTTCTAAATACTCAACTTTTGCAGAACCCTGACACCCTACTCATATAAAAGAGTTTTCAAAGAACCTTTTCCTGTAGAATGAAGGGTCTGTCTCTTCTATGGATACTCTATGGGAAGCAACAAAGTGCGCTGTGCAAGACAAGTGTATCAGACTCACTTCCACATGCTCTAAAACATTTAAGACAACACTTGAACAGCTTCACCGAGATATTAGAAAATTGGAGCGTACACTCAGTAGAAATAATTCAGGGGAGGTATGGTCTAAGCTAAATGTTTTGTGAACTCAGTATACAGACCTGTTATCCCAAAAAGCAAATTGGCCCTAAAGCATACTAAACTGAGCTACGTGGAGTCAGGTGATAGGGCTGGAAAGCTATTGGCTCTCTGCCTTTGCCAGGTGGATGCCTCTAAAAACATTTTTGGAATATGACCTGTTCTGAATGCCAATGTCGAGATCCAGCCTAGGAAAATTGCTGCTATATTTCACTCCTACTATATGGATCTATACTCACAGGAGCTCTCTGGTTGGGCCAATGAGGATAGTATATCAATCTATTTAGATTTCCTTCCTCTTCTGGTCCTTGACCCATCCCAGAGGAACTTATTAGGCCAGCCAATCTCTCTTCAAGAGGTTCAGCATGCTATCTGACAGTTACCTTTAGATAAATCACCTGGACCTGATGGTTTTAGTAATAATTTTTGTGTAGCCTGGCTTTCCTAGTTGGCCCCATTCCTTACCAATCTGTATAATTTTTGGTATTCTTCTGATATTACCGATGCTCCATTTCTTGAGGCCTTGATTACCCTTATTAAGAAACCGGACAAGGACGAACTGCAGCCAGGTAGATATCATCTGATTTCTCTAGTAAACACTGACTTAAAAATACTTTCCAAGATTTTAGCGAACCGATTATCTTTGGTTTTGGATGCCCTGGTCAGCCTGGAAGAGGTGGGTTTTATGAAGGACAGATTGTCCTGTGACCGCCTCCAGAAACTTCATCACCTTATCTCTGCATCTAGGGAAGGAGGGTTCCCTGTGGATCTGATCTCCCAAGATGTGGAAAAGGCCTTTGAACATGTTTCTTGGCCTTACCTTTTCTTATTTTTTTTTTAACATTTGGCCTCCCCCATGAGTTTGTTCATTGGGTTCAAATACTCTACAGTGGCCCCACCGCCCACATTTGGTGCAACGGTATATTATTGGGCCCTTTCCCTCTTCACCGTAGCACCCAACAAGGCTGTCCCCATCCCCATTATTGTTTAATTTATAATTGGAGCCTTTGATTTGTAGTTTGCAAAGGCATCAAGAGGTCAAAGGTGTTTCAGTTGGAGGGAAGCGATACCTATTGTTGATTTATGGGGATGACCTTTCATTACATGTGAAAGATCCCTCCACTACAATCCCAATCATCCTGGGGGAAATAAATTGATTTTCAGGAATTTCCTCCTACAAGCTCAATGTGAGTAAGATGAAGGTACTACCCTTAAACAGCTTAGTCAATAAAAATTATTTCACAAGTTTAAGTCTTACCTGGGAACCCCACACATTTAATTATTTGGGAATTCAGCTTTAGCAGTCTTTTTTTAAATATGGTTAAAGAAAATCTTTCCCAGTTGTTACACACATTGAAATTTGATTTACAAAGGTGGTCTTCTCTTCCTCTGTCCCTATGGGTAAGGGTAAGCATAGTTATAATGAATATACTACCCCGTTTGCTCTACCCCCTGGGAATGCTGGGACTCTTTCTTCCCAAATCTTGGTTTCTATGCTTAGAAAGTATGCTGAACAGTATTTTTGTGGAAGGTTCTGGTCATCCGTCGACCCTAGTTTAAGTTGACAGCTCCTAAACTCAATGGAGGCTTACATCTCCCAAACATCTTTTTTGTATTATTATGCCATCCATGCGAGTAAATTTTTCCAGTTGGGATCGGCTGACAGGTTGTGCCAGAATCTCTCCTATAGGCCATTGTGGTTGGATACTGAGTCTTCGCTCTGCCATCAATTTGGCCTCCAGCTCCACAGCTTACTTTATATAAAGATCTCCCAAATTCCCATGGCTTTACATTCTATGCCTGTTGGCTGGTCCTTGAAGGCCCATACACAATTAGGGTGCTACCTGAGACTGGACTGGACCAGAGGTCTGGTGCAGCCCATACTAGGTAGCCCCAATATTAAGATTTGCAGGCCAACCCATTCACATTGCTTTCTTTCCTCAGTTTAAGGATCTGTTGGTTGTCTCTTATATGGATAATGATAAGCCGCTACCCTTTTAATCCATCCGCAATCATTACCAACTTTCTGGTACATTTCATTTAAAATATTTGCAAATAACACATGCTATTTCATCTCATTTGGGCCCTAAACCATGGGCGCTGATGGACCGATCCATTTCTGATTGTTTCCTTACCACTGTAGCTCTGCCACAGTCTGTGTCAGCTTTGTACAAGTTATTCCAGTCCTCAGACACTAACACCCCTTCTGGAATTTGTTACTATTGGATGCAGGCTCTGGGCATCCCTGATGACCATAACATATTACACTTAAATTGGTGTAGTTTGTATAAATACATTAAACAAGACAGACTGAGGTTGGCTCAGTTTCAAGTTCTTCACAACCTTTATTATACTACATCCAAGATATATATATACATATATATATATATATATATATATATATATATATATATATATACACAAGTTTTTAAAAGAGCACTCCTAGACTCACTTACCCTGCCTGAACCTTGCACATGCCCAATATGACCTCTGACTATCCCACTGACTACCTAAGCCAGCCCTCTACATTACCCTCCCTGACCCTGACCATTCTCCCCTAAATTGCCACTGCACTTACTGTATCTACTCCCTTGGGGTTCAAACTGTCTCACCCTGCCACATTTACACTATCTCCTTCCCCCCCCCTCCCTCCTTCCCTCTGCCCCTTCACCTGGACCCCTCCTCCACTCCTTCTCTGCCCTCTATGCTTGGGTAAGTATGTTCACTGAATTTCTGTGTTTATGCTGAACTTATGAATGTATACTGAAAAAGCTCTCCAGTGGCATCTGTTTTCCTCCCAGTTTTGTTTGTACTTCCTCTACACTATCTGATTGCAATTGATGTGGAACCTTTGAAAATGAGCCCTTAGCTCAAAGATGTATTCCTAATAATTAATAAATAAATAAAAAATATAAAATGGGTAAGCTCATGTTCCCAGCTTGTTCCAAGTGTAACCTTGCAGAAGGACACCTTCAATACATTTTATGGGACTGTGTAAAGGTGACACCTTTCTGGGATGCCATTAAGAATGCACTTGATCCACTTCCGGGAGTGGAGGATCTTTTTAACCCCTCCATTTGTCTTGTGGGTCTCTTCCCTCATGATTTGATTAGTAATCATAAAGCCCATATGTCATTGATCTTGGCTACTGTGAAAATAACAATACTTCTTCATTGGAAGGATGACACAGTTCCTTCCTACCAGGAGTGGCATCGGGAGGTATTGCATGCACTTATGGTGGAAAAGCATATTGCTTCTTTGAGGAAGTGTCCCCACCTTTTCTAGCACAGATGGGACTCACTTTACATTCTTTTATCTTCCTCTTTTGCATGGTTGCAATATTAAGCCGTTTTCCTTTAACTCCAATCCCATTTCATTTGTTTATACATCTTACTTCTTGGGGAATTACTCTTACAGCCTATCCTGCATTTCTTTAAGAATGAGCTGAGCTGAGGGAAGGGTGGGGTGGACTTTGGGGTTCTTGGTTTATGTTTCTTTTTTTTTCATTTTCTTATTTAGACTTTTGCACTTGTTGTATTGTTTGTATTTTTTGCCCTTGTTTCTTTTGCTGAGATAAATATAATAAAGTATATTAAATTAAAATAAATAAATAAATTTCAGCTGCCATACCCTCAACCACCTATTTAGCCTTTTCAGATCATTCTTTATGGCTCTTACTCCCTCCTCAATGTCCACTCTACCACAGATCTTAGTATCATCTGTGGAGAGGCACATCTTACCCTGGACCCCCTCCAGTATGTTACATATACATATGTTAGAGAGTTGACCTAAAACAGTTCCTTGGAGCACCCTGCTTGTGGCTTCACTCACCCATGAGTGCTCTCCATTTAGAAATACCCTGTGGTCCTCCCACTTAGACAAATGTTTACCCACCTCACTATCTTATTCTCTGTCTTATCCCCTACCCCCAGGTCACCTAATTTCTTTGGCAGCCTTCCATGGTGATGATTATGCTCCATCTAAATCTTGGGATAAGCTGTGCTTCCTGAACCAGCATTCTCCATGTCTGGGCATAGATAAGAATAATTTATGTGGCAACATGTTATGATGTCATAAGCAGGACTGTGATTTCATGGCTGGTACAAGTAACATAAACAGTGAGATCTAAGGGAAAAAGATTCTGTTTTAATCAAAATGTCTTCCCTAATATATCAATTGTAAGATTGGTAAATTCAGATTTTAGAGGAATTTTGTGTAACAGAGTGTTGCTGATGTCAGTTGTAACTGTTTTTGTTGGAAACTAAAAAATCTTATTATTCATACACATCTTTGAAAACTGTGACATCACTTTCTGTCTCAAAGTTCCAAGAAATGGCTACTGCTTAATTGAAAGGGGAACTGTCAGCAATAAAAGCCTCACACCCACATGTGAGGCTGATACCTATTTGCACTTTGTGTAAAAAACATTTTTTTGCGTACTGTTTATTGCAGTATAGTAGAAGGTATTAGGCTAATTTTGCTGACTTCTAAAATTCAATTTCCAGTAATCACAAATCCCAGAATCCCCTGTAACTGACATCAAAGGAGGACTACAGAGCTATGAGATTCAATAGGCTACAGTGTATATGTTAAAGATTTTGTAAGCAAAATTCAGATGTTTACTGGTCCTGCTGTGCTCATGGGGCTTAATACAATCCTCTGTGACTATATGTAGCCCCAGGAGAACAGCATATCAGCAAACAGAAGATTACAGCTTATAAAAAAACTTTGACATTCACTGTAGTCTATTGAATCTCCCACTGCTGCAGTCCTCCTCTGATGTCAGCTGCAGGAAAATCTGGCATTTCTAGTTACAGGAAATGCCAACTTACAAGTCAATTAAATTAGCCTGATAAAATTTACTACACTGCAGTAATCATTAGGTAAAAAAAGTGTTACTGCACACAAAATGCTAATTGGGCTCAGCCTCACACTTGGGTGTGAGACTCTTATTTCTGACAGTTCCCCTTTAATACAGGTATGACACAGACATGAATATCTTTAGACTGTTGACATCTACAGATAAGGTAAATACCTCATATGAAAGAGCTTTATGTAGGCTTTGGACTCTTCACACTTATGTTCCCCTTTAAGGAAGGTCTCTTTTTCTATATACACCTCTCAAGGTGTTCACATTAGGTGAAATATTGTACATTGTAAAGCCCTCCCCATCCCCCATTAGGTCTTACAGTTCTGCAAAGCCTTACTTACTGTAATTAAATTGCCAATGCAGTACCCCCTCACATTACAGATGAAGGCTTTACCCACTTACTAATGCAGGCCCCCAGTCAGCAATGCAGACTTCCACCAGTTACAAATGTAGAAACCCCCTTCCGTGGCATCTCTGGTGTCCAACGGTCTTATCATCCTCTTTTTTCCTTCCCCCTTTACCACTCAGACAGTTGCAAGTGCTCTCACCGAATTACTTAATGTTTGACAATACTTGTTTTAGGTGGCAGCACAATAGAGCAGGCACAACACATTTATTGCACCACACCCAAGTGTACCTTAGAATCTGATTCTGAATGTACCATTTTTTCTTTGTACTCCCTTTTGGGAGCTATAAACAACCTCTTGCTTTATTGTGGAAATTTCTAACTTATGTTTTGCAAGTCAGATACTTCTTAAATTGAGTTAACTAATGCAGAGGAGAGTGATGCATGTAGATACTGTAAGGGTAGGTTGCAACTGTCTAATTTGTGTGCACCCCTGCTGACCAATCTCCAAACTGTCGTGGGTAGTATTTCACTGGACCACTGGACAATGGGAAATTTATTTTTTAATTTTTTATTTATTTTATTTATTAAGATCTCAGATTGATACCCGTGAGCGTGAGCTCATTCAATAGGTTGCACGTCAGAGAACAATATGGACAAAGTACTGTTTGGTTATACAATAGTAAATACATTTACAGGATCCAACGCTCAGCTAGAGAATAACAATATTAATATACCAGTACAATCTATAAAGGCAGAGTTTGAAGGGCTGGCTAATGACAAATGAAAAAGGTGACGATTCTATGTACACGTAGCGGAGGCACTATAAAGAGTATGCCTGTGTCAAAAGCTGTTAGCTTACATGAGAGAAGGGTGAGACGGATGGGGAAGAGAGGGGGTGGGGAGGTGGGAAGAGGGGAGTTGAGGAGTGATAAACTGGGGAGGTAGCCAAGAGGGGGAGCTAAGAGGGGAAGGTAATGACAGGGGTGAGTGCTACTCTAAGTGCTGTGTACTGTTGGGTAGACATGGGGTGGCACGGCTGACCTTAGAGTGAAGGCCTAGAAGGGGGGACATTAGTGATAACAGTCGCAGTGGGCTTCAGCTGCTAGGTGTTGCCGCAGTAGGTTTTCGAATGGACCCAAGCTAGTGGTGCTGGACAAATCGGGGTGCAGCGAGTTGATCCAGAGTGGGGCTCTGTAGGCAAAAGCACACTGTCCAATTACGGTGCAACACGTAGGTGTTCTGAAGATCTGAGTAAATGAGCTTCTGGTAGTGTGTGGATTTGGCGTAGGATCAAGGAGGGCTTGAACACCTGGAGGCATCATATTTAAGCTGATTTTTTTCACCAGAATGCAGGTATGGTATCTGAGCTTACTAGCAAACTGGAACCAATTGGCCTGGGTATAGATGTCACATGTATAAGTCTAGTATGCAGCCCAGTAAGGAGGGGGTAGGCTTTATTCAGGGCTGTTTTGATACATTGTAGGCAGTGTCCATAGCAGATCTGTAGATGACCATACCATAGTTGGTGAGTGAGGTAACCTAGCTAAGTATGGCTAGTTGCAGAGCTTCCTGTATTAGGTTTCACTTATGTCTGTATAGCACACTGAGTCTCCTGTTTATGGCTTTTGCTGTAATGTCTATGTGCTGTGTACAGGATAGTGTAAGTCAAGGGTTATGCCCAGGTACTTGAACTGATGTACTAGCTCCAGGGTGGAGCCCATATCATTTTTAATAGTAGGTTGGAAGCTCTTGTGTTGACTATGCGTGTTGGTGAACATCGTGGTCTTGGTCTTTTTATAGTTCATGATGAGCTTATGGTCAGTAAACCATTTTTCAACATTTGTGAAGCTTCATTGTAGTTGATCCTGAAGGTGCAAGGGGAGCGGGTGCCTAGTGAAGATAACGGCATCATCCTCATATAGAAGGATTCGACCCTGACAGGAGTTGTTAAGCTTGTTTAAGAAAATACTGAATACTAGCAGGCCCAGGATGGAACCTTGTGGGACCCCAGAGTGAACAGGTCGACTGTCTGAGAGGACGCCCTCAGCTTTTACTCGGTGGGATTGGTTAGCAAGATAACTGGTGAATAACTTGATGGTATCCTAAGAGAGGCCAATAACTGTGACTTGGTCGATGAGCAGTGTGTGATTTACTGCATCAAAGGCCTTGGTGAGGTCTATGAAGGTTGTTCCTACCAAGAGACCTTGATCCAGTGAGTTATGTATATAACTGGTAAATTCCAATAATGCTGAGATTGTGCTATGGCCTTTCCTGAAACTGTGTTTGTTGAGTAGAAAGCAGGTTGTATGATTCCAGGTATTCAATGAACTGGTTAGAGACAATGTGCTACAGGGCTTTTGAAAGTGGTGGTTGCATTGATATGTGTTTATGTTATATTTTTCAAACTGGCTGAGATTTTCAGCTTCACACAGAGGAGTCTGGATGACAGCCTGCCTCGGCTAGAGCAAATGTAGGGGGATGCAATGGGCTGCCCCCCCAACCCTGAGATAGATAATGGAGGGTGAGGGGAAAAGAGAGCAGCAAAAATTCTCCTGGCATGGTTGCTCTAATCTGGGCATTTTTTAAGATATCCAGAGGAGGGGTGGGGTGAACTGCCCACTGCAACCCTAAGGCATAGTCGAAGTGTTCACTGAATTATTAGGCAATGTAGTAAGTGTTAATGAGTATGAAATATATTTAAACTGGCTTCAATCTCTTTAGGTCTTAATTGCAAGATTTTTTCACCCTCACAGAGAGGTAACAGAGAGATTCAGCATGACTAAAAGGAAATGTGGGGGGATGTGAAGCCCCCCCCCAAAGGATGCTAGAGATTCTAGCTGAAGTCATCTATGATCCTTACTTATGGTTACTAAGGATATTGAAGATAAAGTCTGTCCACCATGCTTCCCATAGTCTTCATTGCAAAGTAAAAGAATCTCAAAAATGTTGTATTTTCCTCTGTGCAAAGCAGAAAGTGTGGGATTTAATGTAATCTTGCTATGGCAAAACTTTGCCAGTGGTGAAATCCAGCATTCTTCACAAAGTGTGTGCCGCAGAGCAAGTCACATGACTGATTTCCTGTGCAAAAGAATGGCTGAAATGGGACACGCTCCTGCAGGCCTTTCACTAGGGGTCATATACAGAGTGTGACCATAGTTCTGCAACAATTGGAGAAGGAATGACAGCTTTTCCCTATGTCGAACAAAATATATAGTTCATTGAAAAAAATCGTAGTTAAGAAATCTTTGCTCAGATTGACTTCTCAGACTTTGTGGAAGGGGTCTGAAAAACCTTTATTTAGAGAGAGAACATTTTAACTGATGTCTTAAAAGGTTTAACTGTTAATCCTCAGAGTGTAACATAGTGCATCAGAACTGAATCTATAGAGGGAAGGTCACAGTTTTTTTGTGTTGTTTTCTCAAAGTTTTAAACTTTTAATGTGTTTCACCAGTGTAGCTTTTTGTTTTAATGGTCTGTGCACAAACTCCTGATTATGAGTGGCCATATCTGCTAGTTTGAAAGTGAGCTGATTTCTTCAAACAGAAATCTCTAATATATAAAAACAGTTCTCGACTGCCTGCTGGAGTTTTAATTTGGTTGTTGTCTGTCATCTCCAAAGGATGATACAAGCTTCCTTTTGAAGTTTGCTAAGAGATCATCCACTTTGGCATTGAAATACCCCAGATGTATTGTTCCTGGGGACTTCAACACATGTGCTGATAACTCATGAGACTAGTTTGCTATTAGACTCCTCCAACTTTTGGATGGGTTGGGATTCAGGCAAGTTGTTACTGTGGTCATGCATGAAAGGCACCACACACAGACCTTGTGTTCTCAAGGAGGATGTAGATCGATATAGTCTCAATAGACCCTGTTACTTAGTCGGAACGCTGAACTATCCAATCCCATGTCAGCACCAGCACTGTTAGAGTCAAACACTCACCGTTTGGTCTTTTACTGCTCAGTTGACCTCCCAGTACTGAATGCCACCCAGCTGAGGAAATAGGTAAAATGTAAGTCTCAGATGAACCTGAGATGTTGCATCTCAGCTGGTATCTCATAGATTAAAAAAAATGACTGTAAATATTATAAACAATTCAAATTCAAGACCCCTCAGCTAACTTTATAATCAGACTAACAAACATGTCTTCACAGCACTTGCTTTAAACACACAGTAGAGCTGTGCAGAATTTTCAAATTTCACTTCTGATGGAACTCCAAGAAATTTCAGAAATTTCACTCCATTCTGCAGAATTCCATTGGAAGCAGAATTCTGCCATGCTGACAGCATTTGCAGTTTCTTATAGAAATCACAGATTGGTTTTCCACAGCTTATGAAAACCACAGATTAATGTTCTGCAGTTTACATCAACTGCGTGTAAGCCCCCCCCCCCATCTGGGGCTTACCTGTTTGAACTATGTCTCCTTTGTCCCGATGACATATTTTTCCTCTGGTCCAGTGGAGTACAGAATCAAGACCAGAGGGCTTGTTCAGTGGGTCTGGGTGGGATTTGGGCAATGGATTCTGCCTGATTTTTGCAGCGGCTGCCGCCCGATGTGTTATTCCATGGTCCCATAAGAGAAGGGGGCCAAGGTCCTGAATATGTTTTGTGCTTCATTGGGGTGAAGAGGGACTTCTGCCCAGTCTGGGAGCTTAGCAAGAGCCAGACCAGGATGTAAACAAACATGGGCACTCATGCATTAGCTGCACATATGCTGCCGGATTCTTAAAGGAGCCACAGCTCCAAAAAACATATCTGGTTGTGCAGGCATGTTCTGGGGGAATTTCCAAGCTCCAGGGCAGGCAGCGGAGCTGGGATATTAAAGAAGCCCCTCTGGGTGTTGAATTTGTGCAGTTGCCCATAAATCAGGCTATTACTAAAAAGATCAAAGCTGCACAAGCAGGCAACACAATATAAACAGTAATGGTGGCCCCTATGAACTTCCTGCAGCAGAGGCCCCTGGGAAGTATAAAAGGGCATCTTGCAGAGCCTGGGAGTGAACTGACCAATCAGGTGGGAGGTTTTAGACTTCTATAAATAGAGTGAGATCCTGGGAAAAGGGTCTTACTAGTTTAACCACAGACTGAGAAGGAGAACACCAAGAGATAATTTGGAGAGAGTAGTGTAAGAAGGGCTGCACCAGCCTAAAGGCACACCTGTGTGCACAAAAGGCCCCTCTGAGTCCTCAAAGATGCCCTTTTATACTTCCCAGGGGCCTCTGCTGCAGGAAGTTCATAGTTCTCCATTACCAACTCCACGCCACCATTGATCACCACACCAGTAAAATTTGGGGTCAAAATAATTTCATGGGAAAGTGAGATTCAAACCCAGATGTTCAAGATCACAGCCTAGTGCACTAACCACTACACTATGCTGACTGATGCCTAGCAAACTTGAGGTAAGACATTCATGTGACAATAATTGATCCCAGACCAGTTCAGCTGGAAGGAGTAACTGGTCTCAGACCAGGTGGCATGGAAACTGGTCTAAGACCAGGCAGCTCTGAAACTGGTCTCAGACCAGGCTGATCCCAGACCAGTCTAGTCTCAGACCAGGTTGCTTGGAAACTGATCTCAGACCAGGCTGATCCCTGACATGTTGTCAGGGGAACAATCTTCCTACACCTAACCATATGCAACAAGGCTCTGTTTCCACTGAGGGGTTCTGATGGCAGCATAGGGACATGAAAAGCAAAGGCCCCTGATATCATCAGAGCTCAGAGACAGAACTGCAGCCTTGATGTGCCAATGTTCTTTATTTTGTATAATATATGGTGTTGAAAGTATACAAAAGTACTGTTGCTCACATCCGCTCACAAGAGAAGCATCCATTTATTTAATAATCATAAGTTCACACTATACCAAGCTGTAATGCCACATCAGTTCTTGTAATAGTACCCTATTCTTAAGTAATTCAACCTTCCAACACAAATTAATTACAAATCTGGTTCTTCCACATTAATAGAATATAGATAGATATGTCTTTGTGAATGATCGCCTTATTTAACTGTTATGTGTTATTTTCTTAACTATCATTTTATTTTTTCCGCTACCTGGGCACTGTCTAAATAGACTACAGCCAGAAGTTGGTACTGTAAGGTTCACTTCCCCCTTCCCCTCTTTCCCCTTCTCTTTACCATTGAACGTCCACGGCCAGGGACTGTTACCGGCTTGTATGCCCAGTCTCGGAACCACGAGATTGGCTGCACTTACCCTCCTACTACCGCTGAAGCCGTAAGTGCGCCGTATTTTTCCCTCCCGTCCACTGCCTCCCATTTCTCTCATGCCCAACAGTGGGAGCATGAACCCGGCGTCCCTCTAGCCTGCCGCTGGTATATCTCTCAAATTCCACGGGCTGCCTGCTGCTGCTCGCCAGTTTACGGCTCCTTCCTACCCAACTTAGCCTTCTAACTCGCTGCTGGGTGTCTTAATTATCTCCCCCGATGTGGCTCACCCTCCCTCCTCCATACCACGTTTCTGGCTGACTACCCCCGCCACAATCTCCTTGGCCTATACCCTTCCCTGCCACTCCACACCATCTGGCCCAGCAGGGGAACCACAAACCTGGCTAATATCTAGTGCTTTTTCCGGTAAAGCCATAAGTTTCCCTATGCTCTCAGACTCCCTGATCTTGACCCTTTACTAGTACCAACACTCCCCTGTAACCTCCTTGTACTGTACTATTTGCTCATTGCCTAGACTAGCCTACATCATGTTAGCCTAGCTGAAATTGCCTCTGTATATGTAATGAATGTACTCTGTACTGATTGCCTCAATTGTAATGTTGCTTCCTTGTGTTATGCTGTATTGTACTCTCCCGGGTCGTGCCTGAAAATAGTCACCTGCTGGCTAGCGCACCTACCCGGTAAACAAAAGCTAAATAAATAAATAAATATTTTGGTTTCAGACACTACAAAAACTGTATACTCAGACATGCTCACCGATGAACTTAACAATCCTTTTTCAGTTTATTGCTGCTGGAATGCTATGAGGAAAAAGTTTCACCAATTATTGTCTCCTCTTGGAAGCTGAGTAATTTGGATGTTGATGGGGTTCAGGAGACATTGTTAACTGTCAGTTGTGCTGGTTTGGATCATTAAACTAGTATTGATGAAGCACTTTCTTTCTTTAGTTCAGAATTTATTAGGATTTGTAATTCATTGGCCCCAGTAAGATATCTTAGGGTTGGGATAATAGAAAAAAATTGGTGACCCTTGAGTTACTGGGACTTATGAGAAGGAGGCGCAGGATTTGAAAAGAAGATTGTAAATCTAAGGACACCTCTTCTTTGATAGCCTACAAACAGTTGTGCAACCAGCAAGCAATAATAACCAACAGGGTGGGCGGAATTGGGCAATACCAGACCACCCAGGAGTGTAATGAGGCCCGATGCCACAAGCGGAGGGCCTTATAGCACCTGGAATGTCCAGTATTGCCCATACCACCCACCCTGGAGGGTATTATTGCACTTAGATAATGGGCATGTATGTAAATTTTAATTAGTCACAATAATAGAGGAACTGGCATTTAAAATGACTAGAAATAGAAAAAAAAAACATATATGTGGTAAAGTAGTCCCTCAGTGTTGTTCCATTTCTGGTCTTCCACCCTTCAAAGAGCCATTCTGTTCTACTCCCCCCCCCCACCAATGGTGCAGAGGAAGACATGCAATTGGCATTACATTTTACCTCAGAACTATATTGCCATCATGTTTGTAGTTGAGCACATGTTCAGTGCAGTTTCTGCAACTGTTTTGTTTATTTTCTTTAGTTTGTGGTCAGAAATGCGCTAGTTATGTGCACAAGCTTGCGTGACCCTGATAACTGAAAGTAGGAAGTGGAAAATGAGAGGTCCAATGTGGTGCCACAGTGTTCTATGGTTTCTTTTCTTTTTTTTTTTAGGTCAGCGTTTTTTTTTTTTTGAATGATGACCTTCTGTTTTTTACATCGGAGGTCAATTGGGATCAGGGATGTCAGTGGTGGTAGTGGAGTCACAGCACAGGTGAAAGAAACAGAAAGAAAATACAAGGAACATAATTTTATGGTTTTTAACAGTATGCAGTTTGTTTTTGTTAAGAACATAACAATTAACTTTCTGTGGTGGCAGGGGCAGGATGGAGGACATGCTGTATGGAGGAACTGCTCGGCTTTCAACTGGTCTGCTAAGCGAGGAAAAAAATGGCAGCTGTTGAAATTCAGGGTGCCCAAGGTTAATAAAAGTAATAGGGTACCCTGAATTGGCTCTTGTTTTGTATTGAAACGTAATGTATACCCCCCCCCCGCTGTGGCTCTCAGCCAATCAAAGAGCTCCTAAAATCTAGCCCATTTTCTAAGTATAAATAACTGATTAGGCATCTTAAATGCCAATTTTTCTCTCTTAACAGCAGGAGTTTTCTGGCAATAATACTGTGGCAACATGGAACAGTCTTAATGAGATGCTGGGGAAGAAACCGAGGTCTATAGTTCTTTCTCTGTCCACTGAGACTGGTTTGATTACCAGCTATATGGATAGAGCATGTCAGTTGACTGAATTGTTTACCAGTTTGTCTCACCATTTACCCAAAAATGTATTGGATTCTTCACGCTTGCTGATGTTACACAGTTACGTATTATAGGGCCTAATTTTCATTTTAAAATTGTATCAGTCACTAAAGTTAAGGATGATTTACTTGGTATGGCCCCAGTGTTGCTGGTGGATCCTGATGACTTGGATCAATGTTTAATAAGTAAGCAATAAGCCATGACGGGGTGTGCATTAGACACTTTAACACGTGACTAGGAGGTGTAGTGAGGCACGAGGCCATTAGACGAGTGCGTCCAGCTTCCTAGCTGTGTGTTAAAGTGTCTAACGCACAGCCTGGAGTGGCTTATTGCGCTTATGGAATGGCTTTTAAATTATAGTGGGATGTGGAAAGCAAAAATAACTATATTAAGTAATAAAAAACATATATTTGTTTGTCTTTTTTATAAAATAGTTCCTCCGAATTTACAGTGTTTTTTTTTTCATTTGAGGACTTTTGACTCAGGAAGGCTGCTGTTGCTATAGTTTTTTTCCTGGTTGTCATGGCACCCACCCACTTCAGCTAACTCCAGTTCTATTTAGTATTGGTATTAAATTGTTACATTTTGCATTTTACTGAAATGATGCCTTTGTGTGTGTGTGTGTATTTTTTAGGGGTTGATTTCAATTTGTTTTAGGAGCAGGCAGTGCAAGGATGTTTCACGCGGTTGTCCGTTGAGGTCTGTGATTCAGTGACTGAGCGAGCGAGCAAGCAGACAGAGGGATGGGAAAAAGAACTGTGTTGCTGGTGTACAAGTCAGCAAGAAAGCGGACAGAGGGGTGGGAAGAAGAACTATGTTGTTGCTGAAGAGGCGAGCTGTATGTGTGCTTCAAAAATGAGAGAAGGGCAGGAGGGAAGTAGCTAGCAGCTGGCAAGTCAGGTGTTGAGAGGAGGGACTGCGAGCAGCAGTGGTGGGGGAAATCTAAAGCGATCATGGCAGTCTCGTGTTTTTGTGATTGTGTACCGCACAGGCGCTTAGCTAAAAGTTTATGAAATCGGCATTAAAATGAAGATGAAGAGGCACTCTGACTGAAGAAGATTAGCTTTAAAATTTCGGCAGGCAAAACTGGTACAGTTGGCAAAACAAGATGGCTGCTTTACTTTTTCTGAACATTCTGAGTGGACAGCTTTACCAATATCAGTGCCTACTGGGCACTGCTGGATCTTTTTCCTGTGCGTAAGACACATTATCACACAGGTATTGCCCAATCAGAGTGCCTCAATTTTGATGCCCATTTCATAAAGTTGTGTCTCATATTATTGTATACTCACTTACATCAATCTTTAATTTTTATGTTTGCTTGCACGCATGTGCAAGAAACATAGTGCCACCATACAAGTTTTCATAGGTGTGCCTCCCCCACTCCCAATGCCCTGCTCCCTTCTGCAGGCACGGCTGCACTGCGTCAATGGATGTCCGAACTGTCTATGACAGCCTTTCAGATACAGTGGCATACAGTTCTGAAGGAAACACTACCACAATCAGCAGTGGTAATGTGTAGGCAATTTTCCTACATGTACATTAACACTGCACCTGAACTGTCATAGACAGTTCGTCGTCCACCCCCCAACACTACCTAGTGCTCCCAAGCTGCAAACTTCCACTATCTCCCATTGACCTTTTTCACAACTCCTTTTGCTTGAGTCCGGTCACCTTTCCTCTCGGCTGCTCCCAAGCCTTCGGTCTAAGGGTCTGAAGTGAAATGATCGGCTCTGCTGAGGCGTAGGCTGCTGCTGCACGTGCTCCATCCTCACTCCCCACTGCAGGCTTGCTGTCTGGGGCTATTAGTGTAAAGATTGCAGGTTGTTGCTAGGCTGGGAAGTTAAAGCACTCAACACATAAGATACATCCACTATATACAAGATGCTAGAGACTTAAAAGACATAGAAAGGGTGATTGCACCTACTTGTGGCCAGTTTCCTCGCCCTGCCTTTGGATCTCATGGTGCCAGGCTCACACCGTTGGTCTAGTGTATTTTTTTCTTGGATCTTTTCCTCCTTTTCTCTTTTTCTGTCTCTTTCCCCTCTGTCTCTTTCTCAATCCAGGCTTGCTATCTCTCCAGCATTGTCAGTTTGGGCACCTTTGCACATATGCACTGACAGAATATCTCAGTGTCGCCAAAAAGGTTTGGAGTGATTTATCACTTTTATTTCAGATCTTGTCAGATGTCAATCAGGGTCTCCCCTTCTAGCTCACATATTTAGAGACTAGCAAGTTGTAACCCATGGCAATGAGTGTGCAATGGTCTTGAAGAATGATTCATTTGAAAACAGACCAGTACTTCTCTAAATATACACTCCTGGTCCATAAAACATGTGTGTCATTGACATGTAGTAATCAAAGCAAAGTATTTATTTTTATTTATTTTTTAATTTGTTTGGGGGATCCCAACGGTGTATATACTATGTTTGTATAGCAAATACTATGACTTGATTTTAGTTTTTTTGTTTGTTTTTGTTAACCTAGGTTAATAGTATTGTCTTGTAAGTATTATAATCTCATGAAGTTTTCGGGGCACGTTGTTTATTTGTTTTGTCTCACATCTCACACAACTATTGTCAATTTTTGACTGAGTCCTGGAAGGACCTGCAGGCTCCAGGTTACCTGCAGCCTGTCAGCTCATCATGCTATTTAGGCATATCTCTGAGCAGGAGAACTTGCTCATAAAAGTAGTCACCAGTCACCTTCTGGCTGATATCAAAACTGCCATCTATATGCTGCAAACTTAAGTTAGTGTAGCCTTTAAAATGTATACCCCCAATGTGTGAACAACACTCCATATTGATTTTTAGATATTATCTTCAGTTTAACCCCAAGCATCACGCTTGATGAGATGATAAATTGGGGATCAACTCTTATTTGAAGTTCAGTTGTAGGCACAGTTAATGTGTTGTAAGATTCAAATGCTGATCTGCCAAAATGCAATAGATGCATATGTCACATATGTCTGTGCATTGTTGTATCAATCTCCACTGTTGTGATCTCCCATGCCACGTGTAAAAATATGCACATTTTGTTGTCTAGTGCACCTACCGATAAAAAATAAATAAACAAATATTGCAGTCAACATCTTTTTTTCCTTGACACTTGCTGGTGTCTGCAGGGTAGGGTGTGGTGAAATGGCTTGGCCGTTATGCCTGATGACCCAAAGGCACACCCCAATGCCTGTCAGTCTCTGCAGGGTGGTGATGGGTTGGCTTCAGTTCAATACTTCACTGCCATTCCTATTATGCATCTCTCTCCTACACTACCAATACCAATACCAATGCCAGCATGCAAACATTCGGCATTGACAAATGCTTGTTCTCTTTGTCATAATCATTTTCCTACAGTGTGGAAAAGGCCTATGGTGATTCCTATTCCAAAATATGGTGGTAAAACAAAGATGCAAAACTATTGTCCCATCTCACTTTTAACACCTCTTTCCAAAGTGCTTGAATGTGTCATGTTCAACCAATTATTAGGTCACTGGTTAAGCATGATATTCTCACCACAGCATGGCATGGTTTTTGCCTAGGCTACAGCACTTTGATGGCCTTGGTGAAGTTCACTAAAGCAGTCCAAGAGGCCCCTGATAAGGGTCTCAATTTGGAGTCTGTCTTTGTGGACAGCACCAAGGTCTTCAACTAGTTAACCATCAATTATTATTGACCTGTTTGAATCAACAGGGTATTTCAAAAGATATGGTTTTCTGGTTTGAGGCTTATCTAACTGGTAGAACACAATCTACTACAAATGACAATGCTGTTTCTCCTTTGATTTCTGTTCACTGGGGATCCCTCAAGGGTCCATTTTGGGCTCTTTGTTGTTTAATGTTTTTTTAAATAGCCTCCTATCAGTGTGTAGCTGATCCAATATTCTGCTGTACACTGATGATGGGGTTGTTTTCTTTTCCAGTTTTGATATTAGTAATTTAAATTCTATTTTACAATCTGAGTTTGAGAATATTCAGAATTATTTTGTTTATAAAGATGTTGTTCTTAATGTAACTTAGGCTAAATCAATGTTATTCTTTGACCAGTAGAAAAAATATGAATCCTCTCCCCTTTTTACTTTAAAGCAACAATGCATGATGGCAGTGAAAATTTTGGCTTGTACTTTTAATATCTCCTGCCTTGTAGAATACCTTTCTTTCTCCATTTTGGTCTGCTTTAACACTTTTTCATATTTCAAATACCAAAAAGAGTACTCCTTTTTACAATGGCTTGGACCAGGTTTTGACTGGTATTTTCTGTTGTTTTTTTTAACACTCACTGTTTAAAATCACTTCTGTTGTGCCTAAAATGAATCAGCTTGCAGCAGGCCTGCTTCCTGATGTTATGGGACAATAGATGTGCAAAAGCAGCTGAGTATACTGATGAAAACTTGGTCTGAGCCATATTAAAAGTAGCACTGCTTTTATTGTTTCAAATATGAACAAACATTTGTCAATGCCGAATGTTGCTTGCTTATATGTGCTGTTTAAGTATTTGGAGTGATAGTACCATGCCTAAGAACTGTCATGTGCCCCCCCCCAAGACATCTACTTCGTCTTTCTGTTCAGTATTCACAGAAGAGAGGGAGGTGCAAGCGCCACAGCAGTACAGCAGTTGCAAAGGTGTTAAGAGGTGGACAATAGTCCGTCCACAGGCAGAAGAATCCTGCAGGAGGTGACTAAATTGAAGGTGGACAAAGTGATGGGACCAGATGGCATACACCTAAGAATATTAATTAATTGCCTCCTAGAAACGTCTGTAGGCATCAGCAAATCTAACTACAGTGTGTCTCAGAACACCTACAGAAGTCACCTACAGACTTCCTGTGTCCCCTAGAAACGTCTGGAGAAGTCACTCACATATTTTAATATTACTTGCCAGCCAGAATTGATTTGAATTGACTGCATAGTACCATTAGAAAGGTAATGTTGTGTGGAACAGCCTTGCCACTGACACTTTGTGTGTATCATGTTCACTTTAGGAGTTATTCATATTTGTTTATGACATTTTGTCAATCTAGAACCTCCTAAGCACTTTGAAAAAAAAATCACACATTCTGGGTATCTTAGCCAGTATAAAACAAAAACCAAACTGAGTACAGCTGATTGCACAGAACTGTTGGAAAGGCAATTTTGTGTGGAACAACTGTGCCACTGATACGTTGTGTGTGTCATGTATACTTTAGGAGTGATATGCATTTGTTTATAGTATGGTGTGTATGGCTGACATTTTTTCCATCAAGACTCACCTAAGCAGCTTGAATAAAATGCACTTTTTTGACACTTCAGCAAGCATAAAAAAAAAATGTATTGATTACAATTGATCGCATAGCATCGTTGGAAAAGCAATTCTGTGCTGATCATCTTTCATCCTGATACTTTGTGTGTATCATGTACACTTTTGGAGTTATATGCATTTGTTTATGATATGGTGTGTGTGGTTGAGATTCATCCCTCAAAGCACCTTGACTAAAATGGGGAAAAATTATGTTTCATAGAAAAACAATATCTTTTTTTTAACAAACATAATAGTAAAACACCATCTAATGTCTGTATGCTTTATTTGGTGTTGATATTTGACATATTTTCCAATACAAAATGGCTTATGTTGCCTTTTTTTAGTGAAAAAAATATTTTTTTCCGGTTTCGACCAGCATAGAAAAAACTAAATTACACATTATTACATGCATACCACCACTGGAAAGGCAATTTTGGGCTGAGTAACTCTGCCACTCATACTTTGTGTCTAGCATGTACGGTTATTGAGTTATTAGCATTTGTTTGCGACATGCTGACTATGGTTTGATTTGCTTAGAAAGGCCCAGGATTTACTGTTAAAAGTATGCAGGAGATCCAGGAGACAAGTGGTGTAATCTGAGAGTGAGCCTGTGGAGGCAATGAGTTAAGAGAACTGTGAAGGGAGATAGCAGTACCTCTGGCAGCCATGTTCACCGAGTCATTCAACACAGGGGTGGTATCAGAGAATTGGAGGAGGGCACATGTGGTCCCTCTATACAAATCCAGCAGTAGGAAGGAGGTGGGGAACTATAGGTCAGTCAGCCTCACCTCAGTAGTGAGGAAGATCATGAAGACATTGCTTAAAGAAAGGATAGTGGGGCATCTAGAAGCCATCGGAGCCCAGGACCATAGGCAACATGGATTCACAGACAAATCTGGTTGATGTCTTTGACTGGGTGACAAAGGAAGTAAATCAGGGTGGGGCAGCGGACAATGCTTACCTTGATTTCAGCAAAACTTTTGACACTGTCCCACACAGGAGGCTGATAAACTAACTGGGTAGGCTGGGTATGGGGGAAAGGGTGGTGAACTGGGTTAGAAATTGGCTAACAGACAGGAGGCAGAGAGTGGTGGTAAATGGGGTGCAGTCTGGGGAGAGGGGGTGACCAGTGGGGTGCCACAGGGATTGGTCCTGGGGCCAGTCCTGTTCAAAGTCTTCATTAGTGACATTGCAGAAGGGCTGAAGGGAAAGGTCTGCCTGTTTGCAGATGACACCAAGATCTGTAACACAGTGGATACCCCAGAGGGGGTGGATAAAATGAGGAGGGACCTGGGGAAACTTGAAAAATGGTCTGAGGACTGGCAACTGAAGTTTAATTCAAAAAAGTGCAAAATTATGCACCTGGGATGGGGGAGGAGGGAGTTGCTGACAGTCACAAAGGAGGAAAGGGACCTGGGGGTTCTTATTTCAGATGACCTGAAAATGTCAAAGTGGTAAGGCAGCTGGGAGGGCCAGTGACATGGTGGGATGCATAAACAGGGGTATCACCAACATAAAGAGGGAGGTAGTGATGATATTATATAAAACCATGGCCAGGCCTCACATGGAGTACTGTGTGCAGTTCTGGAGGTTGCACCCTTGTAAGGATATTAACAGGCTGGAGATGGTCCAGAGAAGGGCGAATGAGATGGTACAGAGCTTGCAACACAAGACTTATGAGGAGAAATTAAGGGACCTCAATATGTACTCACTGGAAGAGAGGAGGGAAAGAGGGGATAGGATAGAAACATTCAAGTACCTCAAGGGTATAACTACTGAGAAGCAGGAGACAGCTGCTATAGGCACATGTGCCAGCTTCTGTGTGATATTGTTTTGTTCTTATAAATCTGTAATCTCCAGTATTTCAGTAACCACAGGACCACACTGCCTTCTTTAGGCAATTTTACACCGGTTGATGCCTGGTGTCAAACAGCAGACAGGGGGCTCACCAGATTGTGTCGCCATTTGAAAAACTTCATAGTGTTCTTTTACTGGTAAGCATTTTGGAAAGCTGGTGAAGGTCTCACAATTTTTAGTATGATTTTATCTCCTTATGTCTGTACCCTTTGGTACCTCCATCCCCACACCTCTACAGTCATCGGTGGCCACACCTGCAGCCTTTTTCTTGCCAAGATGGTGGGTGAGCAGCTGCCTTCACAGTCTGTGAAGTCTGACGTCTTTCAGTGCCACTTATTGGTCATCTTGCAACACAGATGAGGCACTGCCAGCCCAAAACTAACTCAGGACATGCAGCTTTCAAAGTGGGGAAGAAAAGAAGTGAACAAGAATCAAGTACTCATTCAGATGCGGCGTCGATTTTAAGATCAGTATACTGGTGTGGACACTGCAAATAGAACCCCAGCTCTTTAAGCAGCCTTATGAAGAGTAAAGGCTCCATGAAGCACTGGAGTTCTGTTTATTGTACTGTAAGTGGGCTGCATCTAATTTGGTAATTTACTGTACCTTACATCTGGATGTATGGTAGGCCCAACTTTAAATAAACACTGTACCTGAATGAACACAATGCCATAGAAACATAGAATTTGTCAGCAGAAAAGGACCGCTCAGCCCACCCAGTCTGCCCAAGTGTTTTCTACCTACTTGTAACTCCTGCCTGTATATGTTACTGTATGTCTTATTCTGCCTGCCTCCATCAGGACCTCCTTGTGAATGAGCTTGCTTAATGGATTTTTCTTGCAATGAACTTGAACCTACTCCACCTCCATAGCCCTATTGATCTCAGTTGGCCCCCTCCTTCCCCTTTTTCTAATATACCCCTATATGTTATCCCATGCATGCTTCATACCCCCTACCATTTTAGCCTCCACCACTTCTGGCAGTCTGTTCAAGGAGTCTACCACCCTTTCAGTAAATAAATATTTATTCACATCTATCCTGAACTGCCCCCCCCAGCTTCACTGTATCCCCCTTGGTTTGGGTGCTCATCATTTGAAGGAAACTCCCCAACTGTACCCTGTTTACCCCTGTGAGATACTTTGTAGGTCTTGATCATGTCACCTCTCATCCTTCTCTCTTCCAGAGTGTACATGTTGAGATTCTTCAGCCTTTCCTTGTAGGGATTCTTGTGAAAATCCTGAACCATTTTAGTTGTCCTCCTCTGGAAAATCTCCACCTTATGTTCTTTTTGAAGTGTGGACTCTAAAACTGGACACAGTACGCCAGCTGGGGGTATACCAGGGAGTGATACAATGGCAGCACAACATCCCTCCTCCTCCTACTGGAGATGTCACTCCTGATGCACACCAGAATCCAATGTGCCCTGCCCATAGTCTTATCACACTGTACTACCACCTTGAGGTCCTCTGATATAATAACTTCAAGGACCCTTTCGTGTCTAGTAAATATCAATACCTCCCTCTATCCTATCCTCAGCAGCGAGGTTCCAATGCCCAAGGTGCATGATTTTACACTTATTGGCATTGAATCCCAACTAAGTAAGAAAATTGAATTGATATGAATGAATTGCAGGTTTTTAAGCAGCTTTTTGGGGAGTGTGTGTGTGTGCGTGTGTGTGGAGGAGGGGCTCTACTACTATAACTGTTTGCTTCTGATTTTGACCTCAAATCAGCTGCACTCCTGTAAACAGATAAAACATGTTTAAGAAAGACTCGTAAGAAATGTGATAAAGTCTTTGACATTTGCCTGGGCTGAGCTTGCAGACAGGAGAGATAGAAATATAGAAACATAGACTTTGACAGCAGATAAGGACCGCTTGGCCCACCTAGTCTGCCTATTTCCCTACCAACACGATAAGCTGCAGATCCTAGTTAGCCAACAGCCTATGTCTTCCTACCCCCCACAAGAACTACCTTATGTCTTTCCCATGCATTCTTGAATTCTCCCACAGTTTTAGACCCCACAACCTCCTCAGGAAGGCTGTTGCATGCGTCCACCACCCTCTCTGTGAAAAAATACTTCCTCACATTGCCCTGAGCTGTCCCCCCTCTATCTTCAAATTGTGTCTCCTTGTTCTTGCACATCTCCTTTTCTGAAAGATGCTACCCTCTTGGACTTTGTTGAGTCTACTGAGGTACTTAAAAGTTTCTATCATGTCCCCCTCTCTCTCTCTCTCCTTTCCTCAAGGGTAAACATATTAAGCTCCTTTAGTCTCTCCTTGTGTGGCTTCTCTTGCAGACCCTGCACCATTTTAGTTGCCCTCCTCTGGACTGCCTCCATCCTGTCTATGTCCTTGTGGAGATGGGGTCTCCAGAGCTGGATGCAGTACTCCAGATGGGGTCTCACCAACTGTCTGTACAGAGGGATAACAACTTCCTGTTTTCTGCTGGTGATGCCTCTCCCTATACATCCCAGTATCCCCTCAGCCGTCCCTGCTGCCTTCTCACATTGCTTGCTAACCTTAAGGTAATCTGATATTATTACCCCCAGGTTCCTTTCCATTTTTTTTGTTGTTACAACCTCCTCCCCATTGTGTAATCTTCCCCCGGGTTTTTGTTTCCCAGGTGCATTATTTTGCATGTGTTTGCATTGAATCCAAGCTGCCATACTTCTGACCATTCCTCCAACCTTGCTTCTGACCATTCCTCCATTCTTGCTAAGTCCCTTCTCGTCCTTTCCATGCCTCCTAATGTATCAACTCTGCTGCAGATTTTTGTGTCATCTGCAAAGAGGCATACTTTTCCTTACAGTCCCCCTGCAATGTCACTTATAAAGACATTAAAAAGGAGATGCAGCCTGTTCCTGAATAATGAGCTTCCCACTGGTCACCTGTGAGCCTATTATGGGCCAGAGCTTACTACACAATCATTTGTCAATGCCAAATGGTTGCTTGCTGGCATTAGCAGTGGACGTGCAGGAGTAAGACAGATGGGGCATGATTTTCAAAGCCCTGTGTCAGATGCAAGGTGCCTGTGCCAACAGATATGGTGCAAGGTGCTCCTTGCATCCATGACTGCCCTCCATGCGATTCACAAAGGTGGTCTGCATCGACCACAGTCCACCTGCCCCAAACAGGGCTTGCACCTGCAATGCACTGTGGCATGGAGGTAGGGGGACATTCTCCCCTTGGTGACATGCCTGTTTTGGCACACCATGGGCGATGGTCCACCCACCATATACCCCCAAGTGTGGCCCCGTATGTGTGGCCCCTGTCCTAGTGGTCCAATGGTACCCCTCACAGCTCCCTAATGCCACCTATGTACCATGTTGGTACCCCCATCCTGATGCTGTCCATACTGGCAGTGGCTCCCCCGGTCCCAGATGCCTGCCCCATCAGCACTACCGCAGCACCAACTTATGGTGGTACAGTGCCCACTCATGTCCCAGCAGGTGGTGCCCAAACCCCCCCCATACACCAGTTCCAACTGCTCCCCAACACCCGGCACATCCCACCACTCACTTCCTTGGCCAGGCACCAATTGCACCAAACATGGTGGGGGGACACCGGCCCATCAGGCTGGGTCCACATGCCCATTATCTAGTGGGACGGGGGTCCTGTGATAGTCTCTGGTGGCCTGCAGTGGACCTGTGCATTGTGCCAAGGGTTTGCTGCAGGGTTCCGGTCAGCGCAAGCGTGGGAACTTAGCTGCTGGGTCCCCTCCTGTATCTGAATCAGGTGCAGGGTCCCTGGCGCACCAGGCATTGGTGCAGGCTGCTGTTTGCCACAGCTTGTGCTAGATGCAGGCCCCTATGAGAATTGGACCCATGCAGTATAGGAATGGCAGAGAAGTATTGAACTGATGCCAACCCCACCCCACCCTGCAGAGATGGACAGGCATTGGGGTGTGCCTTTGAGTCATCACCCATAACGGTCATGACATTTCACATCACCCTACCCTGCAGACACTAACAAGTGTTGAGGTGTGCCTTGGGTATTTGAGCTTTACTCATCTCATTCCATAAGGAAACATGCTGAAATGGGTGCAGTATAGGAGAATGAGATGAACTCTGGGGACAAAGAGTCCAAGGCGCACCTCGATGCCTGTCACCGGCTGCAGGATGTGGGTGGGGGTGGAATAGCATGAGCATTACTGTCGACAATCCCAAGTCACATCCCTGACACCTGTCAGTCACTACAGGGTAGGTCGTTATGGTCGAAAACCCAAACACCCTGGGTGTTTCTTGGTATTTTTACTCCAAGTTTTCAACATGGGCTTTTTGTGATCCCACCGCATGAACAGAGACACTATCAGTTCATTAGCCGGAAGATGATTTTGCACAGCGACTGCGCCATTTGGCACCACAGGTGCAAACAATGTGAAAAATGACAGCTGTACTGTTCATGAGGCATTGTAAAAAAATGACTATGTTGAAAATCTGGAATGAAAATATAAAGAAACTGGTGAAGTCACGAGTGTGCACAGAAACTGCACAACACACACCCGTAATGTAATTAGTTTGGGGATTTTTTTACAGCAGATTTTCAACAAAGGCATTTTGGGACCTCTGCTCATGAACAGTGTCACTGTGATTTTCTTAATCTATCCCAAACACTGATTTCCCACTGCGACCGTTCTATTCTGCGCCGGAAGTGCAAAAACACATTTCAGCCAGGGTGCGAGATGATATGAAGAAATGGCTATGTTGAAATTCTGGGGTCAAAATATTGAAAATTACCAAAGTTACAAGCCTGTGTTCGTAAATTTCAATGTAGGCTAAAAACTTTGTTTTTTAATATTTTTACCCCAAATTTTCAACATAGCCTTCTTATGATCCCACTTCATGAACAAGGGTGGAGAAAATTTTCAACTTCTGCCCAAAAGCTGATTTCGTGCAGTGACTGAAAAATCACCTTTCAGGACAGATTAGCCTTATTTCACTGCCATTGTTCATGAGATGGTGTCCCAAAAAAGGCATGTAGAAAATAATGGTAAAAAATATTCAAAAATGATCAAGTTATGCCAGTAAGTTAAACTCCCTTGAAATACATTCACTCGCATACCTGATTTCCTCTGTTCACAGTCCTGCGTTGAAGAATGAAGACATGTCTGTGGACCAGAGATGATTATGGCATTGGACCCCTGGTAGGTAAGCAAGGACTTGGGGGTGTGGGGTGGTGGGTGCTGAGTGGGAGGGTCAGGTGGGGGGACAGTAATGGTTTCAGAAGCAACAGACATCAATGGATGGTTTACTTTATTACAGTGTATATTATAAAAAAAACACTAGGGGTGATTTTCGTTATTTCAGGTAGTGACACTGGGGATTGGGCACCCCCAATGTTGGTGTTATGTTTGTGTGGGGGGAAGCTGAGTGGAAGGGTTGGGTGAGGGGGACAGGAATGGTGATGGCAGCAGTAGACATCAGTGAACATTTTTCTTTATTCCAGGGTATATTAGAAAAAAGCTGGAGATGGTTTTCTTTATTTCAGGTAGTGACACTGGGGATTGGGCATCCCCAGTGTCAATGTTACGTTTGTGGGGGTGGATGCTGAGTGGGTGGGTCGGGGGGGGACAGTAACGGCAACTGCAGCAACAGACATTAATGGATGATTTTCTTTATTACAGGGTTTATTTAAAAAAACTACTGGGATGATTTTCTTTATTTCAGGTGGCAACACTGGGTATTGGGCACCCCCAGTGTAGGTGTTATGTCTGTGGGGGGGTACTGAGTGGGAGGGTCAGGTGGGGGGACAGTAAAGGTGGCAGCAGCAATGGACAATGATGGATATTTTTTTTTTTTGTGGGGCGTAATTCAACCTACAAGGGATGGTTTTCAGCAGGCTGATCATGGTGGCTTGCAGTGCGATGGTCTAGAGTAGGAGAAATTCATACTGGACATCTGTGTCTTGTCTGCTCTGAACCCTGTGAAATAAATTGGATTGTTGTTATACTTTATACTGCTTACAAGATTTTCATTGGTAACTCTACAATAATTCTTATATTATCATCCAAAATCCAACAGTGGGCACCCCAGTAAGAAAACATTCTGGTCGGTGGAAAAAGGGTAGGAGCCTGGAATGGTCAACTCGACAGGGCACCATGCTTATAAAATGCATTTTACTGGTCTTAGAAGAAGGTTGTTGAGTGGGTGAAATACTGTACTGATCTGGGAAATACTGTACTGATCTGAGAAATACTGTACTGATCTGGGAAATACTGTACTGATCTGCTGAGAAGAAAAACTGCTGACTCATAGACTCATAACTTTGTTGTTTTCTCATATTTTTACCCCCAATTTTCATTTTCAACATAACCTTTTCATGACCCCATATAGACTTCTTATGACCCCACCTCATGAACAAAGGTGGAAAAGATTTTCAAATCCTGCCCAAAAGGTGATTTTGTGCCACAAGTGCAAAAACACATTTTGAGCAGGATTTTAAAAATGACAGCTCTGGTCAGGGTGGGAGTGGCAAACTCAGACTCTGGGTGTGACATCTTCAAAACTTAACCTGTGAACGGACAGTTGACTTCTTGCCTTCGCTTCAGCACTGTCCCCCCCAATCCCGTTTGCTTCTGTTTAGGTCACTGGAAGAGGACAGAAACATTAAAAAAGCCTGTGAAAAGTTAGGAGGCAGGCTAAGCAGGTTCATGAATTGTGATTAGTTCCACTACACACTGACAGATGTCATATGCTTAGCCCCTGAGGTGAAACTATGAATGACATAGTGAGCTTTGTTTGTTCCAGGTGGGCTCAGCAGAGCAGGATGCCACTTCAGACTACAGTACACCACCACGCTGCTTGGGGGGGTTGGGGCTGGAGATACTCTGGAAGGCAGGAAGAAAACACTGCTGCATTGCTGCACTGCAAATAATATCTCCTGGGCTGCCATCCCAGGCCTTCTGCTAACACTGGCACTATTGCAGTTGTCACAGCCCTGCTGCCTCCTATCTTTCAATCAGTTTGATACCCAGCACACCACCTTTTCCCCCACCCTCAGGCTACAAACTTTCTTTATCAGCCTCCTGCGTATAACAGAGTCAAAGGCCTTCCTAAAGTTTAGATAGGCCACAGCCACTGCCCTCCCCTGATCCACCTCCCTAGTTACCCAGTCAGAGAAGTCTATGACATTCACTTGACATGACCTCTCCCATGTAAAGCCCTGCAGCCAGTAGTCCTGCAGCCCAGCAACATACAAGAGTACAGAGTGAGCTTTCATGTAGATGACCATGTGTAGCATTTACTGAACTCTCATACTGCCATATTTTTTGAAGGGGCATTACATGACCTGGGCAGCAGATATGGACCTTGGAAGTTGGGACCACATGGACATGGAAATATTGATCTTACTAATGTTATCAACTTTCCAGAATGTTCGTGCTTCCCTTTTTCATTTTAAGTGTGGGAGTACCCATGGATACTGTGTTTTCAAAGTTAGAATTGTATTTTTGGAACAGCTATGAGCACTCTCCTATATGCCTTCCTCTCCCTTGTAAATGTTAGATGCAATAGTGGTACTGACTTTAGTTTGGGGAGAGGTATGATTAAGCAATAATCCACAACAGGGTGTGGGTTGTTGTGGGAATTGTCCATACCTGGTATGGTGTGTCACGAGGCTGAGTGACAAAAACCACATCAGAAGTGGGTAAATTCCACAACAACCCACACCCTTTCCTGGATTATTGCGATTATGCTTTGTGTACTGGAGTACAATAAAATATTTCTTAAATAAATGTTGTATTCATACTGTTTTTGAATATTGTATTTTATTTTTATTGATTTATTTTTTACACCTTCCTGCACCCCTAACCTGCTACTCCTTCTGCCTACTTATCCCATTCTGCCCACCAGTTTCACCCTTTGCTGCCACTTTCTGCCACCTGACTCCCCTGGCTATCCCTGCATCCTCAGAGGGTCTAGCTTTTCCCTGTTGGGGGCCCCCTACCCTGTGGGTGGAGGGGAGTAGCATTCCTTGGGGTCCTCTGAGGTGTGCAGAGCTGGGGGCAGGACAAGTGCACTAGGGGGACTGTTGTCATGGGACCTCCACAAAAAAAAACAGAATACCCTGGTAGCCATGCACAGCAGCAAGGAACCCCCTGCTGATGTCTGCATTGACAATGTATACATTACCTCTCAACCTGTATACACACACCTGGGGAGAATCATCAACATGTAAAGGCTCATAATCCAGTGGCCATATGACACAGACCATATACTGTATAATGACACAGGCAGTTGTATGTTTTCTCCATAATATTGGGGTGGGAAGTGGAAAGAATGATACTTAAAGAGGGAGTACGGCCAACATATCTGGCATCAATAAATTCAGAATTTGGACCAGCATGCCTCCAATCAGCTTCATGCTAAAATGAGATCTTTAAGTTACTTTGTTTAAAAGTTACAAGTCATTTTATAACCCTAAATTCTCTGCCTGTTCAAAATAATCCAGTTTCAGTAAAGAGCTACTGATGTTGTCACAACTGGAACTCAGAGCCTAGTCCTTTTTGCAGACTTCCTTATGAGATTTATTTCTCCCACATTACATACAACTGCAGCTGTAGTAAACATTTTGAAAAGGAAAACTTACACTGCATGGATCAGGGCATGCATTTCCATAATGTGTAGCTGCAAGGTACAGTACTTAAGAATGTGATGGGGGTTGGAATACGATGGCAAACATGGCTTTAGAATGACAAAAATGTGTGCCATTTTTAGAATACCGCAGGGATGAGATTTCTAAATGCCACAAGATTGAACTGTGGAATGCAGCAATGCCACAATCTCAGAAAGTAGGTGGGACACATACTTTTGTAAAGTGGTAGGGGTGCTAAAATTCATAATGTGACAGTGTCATATTGTTTTAGAATGTGGGAGAGATACACAATTTTGAAATGCAGGAGACACAAAGTTGTGGAAGGTGACAGGGATACTTAATTTCATAATTTGTCTTGAATGCCTTACTTTGGCATGTGGTTGTGATGCACAATTTCAGACTGTTGTTGGGATGTTTGATTTCAAATTGTGGTGGCAACATTCAGTTTCAGAATGTGGCATGGACAGCAATCTCAGAATGTGACAGTGACACAGTTTCAGGATGTGATAGTCGCAGCAATTTCAGAATGAGGCAGGGATGCATCATTTTTGAATGTGACTTGGACATGAAATTTTGGAATGTGGCAGTGACACTCATTTTCAGAATGCGGGGATGTGTAATTTTGAAATATGGTTGGGATGCGCATTTTCAGAATGTTACAATGACTGGCAATATTGGAAGGTGGAGGTTTACACACAATTTCTGAATGTGGCAGGCAGATACAATTTTAGGATGTGGTGGAGACATGCAATTTCAGAATGTGGTGGTGAGACACAATTTTGAAATGTGGAGGTGATGCACAATTTCAGAATGTGACGGTGATTCACAACTTTAGAATGTGACACTGACACATGATTTTGGAATGTGACACTGATGCACAGTTTCAGAATGGGGTGGTTATGCTCAGCTTAAGAATGTGGTGCTGACGCACAACTTGAATGTGGTGCTGACAAACAGTTTCAGAATGTGGCAGTGATGCACAGTTTCAGAATGTGGAGGTGATGCACAATTTCGGAATTTGTTGGTGATGCTCAATTTTAGAAGGTGGCAGTAATGCACAGCTTTGGAATGTGGTGCTGATGCACAGCTTTGAAATGTGGTGCCGATGAACAGCTTTGGAATGTGGTGCTGATAAACAGCTTTGGAATGTGGTGCTGATGCACAGCTTTGAAATATGGTGCCGATGCACAACTTTGGAATGTGGTGCTAATGCACAGCTTTGAAATGTGGTGCTGATGCACAGCTTTGGAATGTGGTACTGATGCACAGCTTTGGAATGTGGTGCCGATGCACAGCTTTGAAATGTGGTGCTGATGCACAGCTTTGGAATGTGGTGCTGATGCACAGCTTTGAAATGTGGTGCCGATACACAGCTTTGGAATGTGGTACTGATGCACAGCTTTGGAATGTGGTGCCAATGCACAGCTTTGGAATGTGGTGCTGATGCACAGCTTTGAAATGTGGTGCTGACACAATTTCGGAATGTGGCAGTGATGCAGTTTCAGATAGTAAACAAAAATCAGCACTTCAGGCATTCACTGAAGTATAAAAGTTTTACTTGTGAAATTTAATAGTGGTACTCACTTCCAAACAATATGCAGTGCAAATTCTCAGGGCAGGAAAACTTTTCCAAAATGTAAGAAGCAAGCAGTTACTGTTTCCACAAATACATGCAACATTGACAGCACCCTCACAGCAAAAATTGACCAGCTCAGTGCTTCAATAATTTACTCCTCTTCATCAGGGGCATGGCTTACAACACTACTTTTGGTATTTTATATGGTGATGTAACAGGTGTAGCCATTCAATTCATCAACTCCATGGTGATTTTATTAAAGACACAGTGATAATGTTGTAACATCCTTAATAGGGGATATATTTGTATGGTGTAATGGTCTCTGGTAGCTCTACTTATTGTGTCATTTCCCTACTTATTTTATTTGGAAAACCCCTAAGTTTCATTGTACATAAAGGTAAATCACACAATGCCACCAGAAAACATGGCAGCATCAAACAGAGATTGGGAGGGCTTGCCCGAGGTTCAATGTGGGGAAGAACTCCTTCCACGACCTCTACACAAGACCTCCTCTAACACAACTCCCTTGCTTAGGGAGTGTTTTTCCTGGGCTCCCTACGTGGCTTGAGTGGCTGTGCTGCTTTTTCACTTCCTGCTGTCTCTCTGGTTCTTTCCGTGCTCCCTCCCCTTCCTGTGCCCATTCCTCTGCCTGTATGCATTTGTGTTTGTCTCCCTGGCCTTTCCGGCCATCTCCCTCCTCCTTTTCCTTCGCTTTGCTGTCCTGGAGCTCCCCCTGTTCATTCTCCCTTTTCCTTTTGGGCCTTCTTCTGTCCCCCGATTTCGCTTCCAGGCATCCCCGCTCTACTTTCTCATCTCCGACCTTCTTCTGTCCCCTGACGCTGCTTCTAGGCTTCCCTGCTCTACTCTCTCATCCCTGTCCACTTTTCCAAGTGGGCTTCCCCTGCCTTTATCCCCTAACCTTGTACTGTCGATTGTCACTTGATAAGCTGATGCTACTGTCACGATTCATCCTGGGCCCATGCTACTCAAGTCTTGCATCTGTCCTTCCTTTCCTACTCTCTGCATGGCTGTCAGGATCCTAGCCATGCACAACATCCTAACAACAACCTTATCCGTAAGCATCCCTTTGCTTGATTTGTCTTAATCCTCACTGCAGTTTAACAACATGCAGTTACTATTTAACACTGTTTCACTTCACTTCCATCTGTGCTGGGAAGCCGCCTACTACCTCCACTCTTCTCAGAATGAGTCTATGGCATCCCTCTGTGCTGGGGAGCTCCTCAGCTTCCCTCTGACTGCAGTTTGTCTCAGCTCTAGAGTTTCTACATAGTGGTTTTTAAACCTTGCAGCCTGGTGGGCTTTTACCTTGTCTCCTTGTTCCTGCTATGGGAGGATGGGCAGTGCTACACTCCTGCTCCTGTCCTCAGGACACAGTCAGCTCCACAACAAAATATACCCACTGTAGAGTATCACAGAGCACAACCACATTCCAGCAGCTGTCCATTTATCAGAACTACTGCCCCCATGGGAACCTTTAATGAAACCTGCTACAAAGTAAGTAAATGTGAATATGTTATTTCAGTTACTCAAAGATTGTTCTATCTCATGTACAGTTTCAACACAACTTAATTCCTCCAGCCTGCCTCCTGACCAAAACTCTTACACAGTTACTATTTAAAACTCTTAGGGGTACTGAACTCTCTCTCTGCTGCATTTCCCTGGCTGGACCCCGCATGACTGCACTCCAATAACTCCTGATACCGAGCCCTCTTCTCTATATCCTGCTACCTCAATCTTTCCCTTGTCCTTCAGTTTTCTACTCACCATGTGCCCCAAAGCAGCACCCATTTCCTCATCCTATTTTGCTTCCCTACCTCACAGCATGTATATTTCATTTGACCACTTGTGTTTACCATGCCTGACAGTTTATTATATCCTGCACCTCCTTTTGTCTCCTACCTTTCCTCTCTCCCTTCAACAGAGTTGCTTTTTTTGCCAGCCCATACCAGCAGTATTCTGGTCTCCATCCCTAACTCGCACCTTCTGAGGTGCTGAGTGTAGGTAGGCTTTCTCTGTCTACCGGGGATGGGATTCCGTTTCAAACATCACCTCCTGTTCCCTTCAGGACCGGAGCTTTCTCCTGCTTACCAACTTGACATCCTCCATCCCTAACACTGCTGGACAGCATCTTGTGAATGTTCGCTAGCCCCAACAACTGGAGATGGGAGTCATGTCTACCATCTACAAACTGTTATCATACATTCTCTACCTCATATCAGTTGTCGCTTCCTTTCGGGAATGGAACTTCATCCTACCTACCACTTCGACTTTCTCTGTCCCTAACTCTGCTGGATAGCATCAAGTGAAGGTTATCTCACCCCGACTACCAGGGATGGAGCCATGTCTACAGTTTACAGAGTTATACCATGCCTTATTTATTTCTACCAGTTGCCACTTCCCTTTGGGAATGGAAATACCTCATATTTACCAACCTGACTTCCTCCGTCCCTAACTCTGCTTGGCAGCATCAAGTGTGGGTTAGCTCGCCATGTGCTTCATCTTCTATGTCCTCAGCCTGATATCCGGCTGCTGCTCCCTTCAGGACCAGAACTTTACCCGACTTGCTTCTTCATCTTATCTCACCTGTAGCCTAGACCATTCATTCTATCTGCACATTCCATGGCTGGGAATCTGACTCTACATGAATTGTCTTCACTGTTTGCATCTACACCACTGCGGATTCCCATTTCTATTCAAATCTAGATTTAGTAGTTGCCGTATTGGTCCTTGCAAGAATAGATCTAGAAGCAAATGATTTGATACCTTTTAATGGACCAACATAGATGTAACAACAAGAACAAAGTGCTCTAGCTTTCAGACCAACCAGTCCTTCTTCAGAAGCTCATGGCAGTTGTTTAGAAAATACAATACTTATAACAGCTAGATAATGCAGAGAAAAACAGAAAAAAATTCCCATTGGTTTAAAATACTCATTTAAAAAAAAAAAAACAGAAGATGATGTCAGGGAGGTTTAACAGTACAATACTGCCTTCAGCCAGAAAGAACCTTGGGTTCAGATGTGCTTGGTGGGACACACATACAAAGAATCCTACTGCATATAAATTTAATTGACATAAGATAACTCTGCTGAAGCAGATAACTCCTAAATCAAGCTATGAGTGTCACAGTTAGTATAAGGATATGATTACTGAAAGGCAACAAAGGCAACTGAAAGGCATTTCTATTCAGGAATGGAACTTCTTCAATCAAGTTCTCTCATTGCTCAACATTCCCTAGCAGCATCTTGTCAGGATCCTCTTGCCTTCCTTCAGGATGCATCTCCTTCCATTCCACTGCTTTGCATGTGTTGTTCTCTACCTGCTACCCGGTGCCTCGACCCTTCTGGACCTGGACCTTCTACTTCTGTCTGCAACTTCGCCTGTGGAACCTGACCTCTCTGACTTGTTTGCCTCCATTCTGCCAATGTACCACTTTCCTTCAATCATTGGACCCATTTGCATTTGATTGACTCCACTTGCCATCCCACTCTTCCAAGGACCTTTGTTTTCTAGCCCCTTTGGTCTCCTTTCCCTCATCATATGGATCCTGCCAATTTGTTCTCTCCCTTTCTCCCTCCAAGTCAACTGCTTTATGGACTTCTTAATGCAGGTCACCAGTTTGGCTGTCATATAAACTTGTTTTCTAACAGATTTGGGACCTAGTACTTCATTGCTCCAGCACCTTCCATCATTTTTCTGGTTGCTTCCAGCCTTCATCAGATGTTGGACTCCCATTGCTCATAGTGCTTGGCTGGCTCCTTGGCCTTCCATGGATCATCATCTGATGCCTTGCTTCAGCTTTCCTGCAATTTGCTGCTGTTCACCGCAGAACTGATGTTGTCCTGCTCTGTCTGTCTGTCATCCGGCTTCACCTGGCCCCTAGCTTCCTGTGCTTATTCATTCAGTTACTCAGGATCTACCCCATACTTCCTTCACATTTGAATGGCTGCCTCCTCCTCTTTGCCTCGCTGGCTCGGGGCTTCATACTGTTTGCTGTGGCTCTTTTAGGCCTTGTAGCCTATCTCTGACCAGTACTCCTACAAGTCATCTGCTTTTCCATACGATCCAGCCCTTCTAACAATACCCTTCTACTAGTCATTCGATCATTTATTCATTACTCTGGAGTAATACTACTGCCAGCAAACATTCCTGGGCTCACATGCCTCACAGACTCTTATGTTATCATAGAAGTCTCACACTGTCCATTTAGTTCTTCACAATCATTCATGGAATCCCACTCACCTGGACAATAGGAAGATCTCCTCTGTCTCTATTGGATGTACCCTCCAATCCCTGTCCATCTAATCAACATGACTCCTTGGATGCCTCTTCTCAGTCGTCATCCTCATACATGGAAAGGACTTAAATCCTTCTGTTCTATTCAGACTTCATAATCAGCATCACTTTTACAAATACCAGGAATCGCAAGATAACCCATTCAACTATGGACATCATCTAGTTTACCTTATGCCTCCTCTTATTTCAAAAATGACTCTGATGACCAAGTTACTCGACTCCTATTTCCCAACAGTCATTGCTGGTTTTAGGAATTGCACAGATATTGTCAAGAATATTTGTTGTGGGATCTCGATCGCCTAGCTGATTCCTGACTCCATGCCATCCACACCTTCGATTTTACTCCCAGACAGGGTTATTCCTTATACTATTATCTGCACCTATTCACCTAGTACTTTCAGCCAGGTTACCCATTCTTCCAGAAGACCATTCAGCCTCTTCTTCTCAAAGTACCTTTGTTAATCTCTACAGTAAAGACCTGCATCGAGAACTGGCACTCTTCAATTCTAACTGGCAATCCACAACAGAAAAGACAAATTCACCAACTCAGCCTTGCATCCCAATCAGTACTAATCGGTTGTAGCACTAACTCCTATGGCCTCCTGCATTTATCATTCTCATTACCAATCCAGCCTACAGACTTTTCCTCTCATCCTCCACAAGCTTCCCTCATGTACTTCAGCACCAGGATTACCCGTAAACTTAACCACCTATACTACCACAGACATCTCCTAAATGATCACACCACAGGAATACCTACACATACTTCAGGCAGCTTACTAGCAAAGGATTAAGCATAAAGCCACAAACATCATGACCAAAGAAGCCATCTGTTCCTTATACCGCATTCCTATCATTCCTCACATACACTAGGTTACCAGCTGGATGGCTCCGCAAATCATCTTCTGGGCTTTATTAATCACTTATGGCATTACTCTCATCAGGCACTCAAACTCCTCTACTCATTTTACTCTGGGATGCTCACCTAGTGACTTTCACTCACTAATTGATTCATTACCTTCAGACTACCTTGTATATCAAACCTTATATGAATTGGAGCAGTCACTCATAACTTTACTAATCATCACAACTACCACAGTGTACTTTCTGGTCTTATATCAATCTCATCTTGCTCTCTCACCTTATAACCTCCATACAGTCCTTTGGACATCCATCCTTTGTCACTTTTGAAATATGGTCTACATTAGCCCTTCCTTAACTGGATCTGCTTTACACATAGGATTTTACCATCCCTATGGAAAGATGTATTCTTCTTCTTCAGGATCATCATTCAAGCTGTATCATCTTTGGATCGAGAATGAACCATCATCTTCTTGGCACTCAAAGACTCTTCTACAAATTCTATGCTATGGATGTTCCCCTTACGACTCCTTGTTCAATACAGAATTCCTAGCTTCCAGACCATACCCTTACATTCAAGCCTCTCACAAGTTGGATCATTCACCAGTTACTTCTTCTACCATTGCAGTTCTACCATTCCCAGTTTAGTACCTTATCGATCCAGTCACACTCCCTCTGCCCATTACAATTCCGTTGGACATGCATTATTCATCATCTTGGATACTTGGACTTCCTTCATCCTCCTTCACTCAGATTTACTTTATATTTAGGATTCTATCCCTCATTCAGAACAGATCTCCTCTTTAACCTCAGGATCATCATGCAATTGGCATCATCCATGGATTGAAGATGGATTATCATCTCTCCAAGCAACTCATCAACCTCAAATTAGCTATGGTTACTTTAACCTAGATCCTTCTCCATTTAGTATGCCCAGAAGGATGGGCAGACCTCCGTACATGGGTCCTCAGAGGTTTCCTCCACCTGGGTGTTTTTACACTCCTGAGTGCCAGGGAGTCATACTCTCCATGACTTGGAGGAGTTTCTTTTTGGGCCTTTTAGTCCCTACAAATTACTACCTATCTACCTACTACTCAAGGGTGGGAATAAAGTAAAGCCACAAAAGTACTACAAGTTACACAAGCACTATATACCCCATCTCTCCTCATTGCTATTCTACAAACACTGAATGGGAGGGCTTGCCCGAAGTTCAATGTGGGAAGTAGCTCCTCCCACAACCTCTACATAAGCCCTCCTCTAACACACCTCCCTTGCTTAGGGAGTGTTTTTCATCCACCACCATACCCTCCTCCTACTTCTCTGGCACACTTCTCATCCTTGCTCAAGGGCCTTCTATTCCCTACAAATTATTACCTACCTACTACTATTCAAGGGTGGGAATAGAGTACTGTAAAGCCACAAAATGTACTACAAGTTATACAAGCACTATATACCCCATCTCTCCTTATTGCTATTCCACAAACATTGAACCCCTATAAATTAAGATATATTCCTCAAAAATCTATTTTAAACCCTTCTTAATGTGTTTAAACATTTAATTACATATTTTTTATTTTATTTTCATTACAACATCTATTTACATCAGAATATTACCAGCATTTTAACTTAATCTAAACTGCATGGGCTGGGAACACTGGTGCCTCTGTTATTCATAAATTAATCATACAAAAAAGCTTTTCAGTCCATTTCCTCATTTAGACCATTCGGGGAGAGACTTCTAAATTTAAAGATATAAATATTTTCTTTTCTATGCAGTTCTCAATTTCTATCTCCCCGTTCTTTTATCTATTGGTACATGATCTAATACTGCATATTTTGCAATATGTTCTTTTTTATTTTCAACCTCCGAGATATGTCTAGCTAATGGATTACTAAGATTCTGATTTCTCACTGCTCTAAAATGTTCTTGTACATGTTCCTTCAGTTTTCATGTGGTCTGTCCAATGTATAACTTTCCTTATGTGCACCAAATACCATAAATTACATATCTGGTGTCACAGGTAATGAAATGTTGTATATTCACTTCTTTTGCTCCCTTCTCTTCTGGGTTCTGAAATGTTTTACAAGCCACTGCATTTTTACATGTAATACATTTTTTGCATGGGTGAAAGTCATTTGGAAGCATTGTAAGGCTACCTTGTTTTCTGGGGGGTCTGAATTCACTCTGTGTTAAGAGATCCCTTAAGTTCTTCCCCCTGTGAAATGTAACTAGGGGCCCTGCATCCTGCATGTCTTTTAGATCTTTATCTAGCCCCAAAATGTGCCAATGTTTATGAATGATGAATTTAAGATCCATAGAAATCAGTTCATAAGTAGACACAAATGTGATTCTGTCCAAAGGATTCCTATGTTCTGCATAATGCAGCAAATTCACTCTATCTAACTCAGTGGCTTTGTTTTCTGCTGCATTCAAAATAGATCTCGGGTACCCCTTATTTCTTAATCTGGAAAACAGTTTATCTTTGGCTACCTGATAATCTTCTTCCACAGAATTATTATTGATTTTTTTTACATTCTTTTTCTGGCTCCACTTGGACTCCTGAGAAGTCTGTCAGGCATCTGCACACCCTTGACTCTACCTCTGAGCTTGAACCCCCCCCAGCTTCCTGGCACCAGTCCAGCTATCCCCTCAGCTCTGAGCCCTCCCTAAGTGGGGCTGCCCTATCCACCAAGGGCACTCTAGCTTGCTATTCAGGCCAGGCTGGGCTCAGCCCAGGAGCTGGGTGGGTCTGGCTGGTGGAGTATGGTCAGGGGGGAAGTGCCGACGCCTATCTCTGGGAGCGGGGAATTTTTCTTGGCTGCATTGCTTCCCTCCCCTTCACTGCTCCAGTGGACCTCGGTTGTGCAATGGCACCAGGCTCACCCACTGCTGCTCCACCTTCTAGCAAGCCCTGCACATTGCTTTGCCTCTAGTTGCCACCGGAGGCCACTGCAGTGTCAGGGCATGAGCCTGGACCCCCCCAAGAGAGGAGAACAGTCCTCCAGATGCTCGATCCTCTCTCTCCCCTGCCAACCCCCGGTGGCCTGGGCTCATTTCCAAACCCGGGTTGCTGGCATGGTGCGAGGTATGGTGTCCAGCGCCTCAACCCTCAGCACCACCTGGCCAGCAGAATTATTATGTTTTAAATGCATCAGTTGTCCATATCATAACTTGTTAATGGTATGACCTGGATGTGAACTGTGGGCATGGAGAATACTGTTGCCCGCTTTCAATTTCCTATTACTTTTAATACTGACTATACATCTTGGGGTGTCCATTAAAGTTACTTATAGATAGGCAATATCAGAGGGAGAAATTACTCCAGTGAATTTTAGACCCACTATGTTGGATTTCAAATAATCCCAAAATTCCCTCACTTCTGATGTAGCACCGTCCCACACTATCAATAAATCATCTATGTAGCATTTATGCTGTATTATGTTATTGAGGAATGAATTTACACTGGGGTCCCAGATTGCTCCCTGCTCCCACCAACCCATAAACAGATAGGCATAGGAGGGAGATACCAAGGAGCCCATAGCCTCTCCCCTCTTTTGACAATAAAAAGTATCATTGAAGGAGAAATAATTACTTCCAAGATGAGATCCAATGCTAGACAAATAAATTCAACAGGATATTCATATTCTGAATTTCCTAGCATTTCTTCCACAGCATGTATGCCCAATTGGTGATCGATGCTCATATATAAGGAGCTTACGTCAATGGTTATCCGTTTAATAATGGGCTTCCCATTCAAAATTGGAAAATTCCTGTAAAATGGATGTAGTGTCTTTTACATAGGACTTCATCCATATTACCTCCTGCTGTAAATACTTATCTAGGTAGCCAGCTAGGGACTCAAACAAGGAAGCATTTCCTGAAATGATAGGGTGGCTGGGGGGGAAGTTGGCTATCTTAATGTATCTTGGGAATGAGATGAAAGGTGGGTGTGTGAGGGTAATCACATTTTAAATCCTTCAAAATAGAATGGGACCTAGGGGTGGTCATATAAGATGACCTAAAGGTGGAAAGCAATGTGAGAAGCCAGTAAGGAGGGCTGGTGGGATAGTGGGATGCATAGGAAGAGGCATCACCAGTAGAAAATAAAGAGTTGCTATCCCTCTGTACAGACAGTTGATGAGACCACATCTGGAGTACTGCATGCAATTCTGGAGACCCCATCTCTGCAAAGACATGGACAGGATGGAGGCTGTCCAGAGGAGGGTAACTAGAATGATGCAGGGTGTGCACCAGAAGACATACAAAGAGAGATTAAACTAGTTTAATATGTATACTCTTGAGGAGAGAAGGGAGAGGGGGGACATGATAGAAACTTTCAAGTACCTCAAGAGAATCAATGAAGTCCAAGAGGGTAGCATCTTTAAGAAAAAGAGATGTGCAAGAACAAAGGGCACAATTTGAAGATAGAGGGGGGATGGCTCAGAGGTAATGTGAGGAAGTATTTTTTCATGGAGAGGGTTGTGGATACATGGCATGGCCTTCCTGAGGAGGTGGTGGAGTCAAAAACAGTTGGAGAATTCAAGAATGCATGGGGCGGACATAAGGCAATTCTAGAGGGGGGTAGGAGGAAGTAGGCTGTTGGTTAACTAGGATCTGCTGCTTATCCATTAGGTAGGGAAATGGGCAGACTAGGTAGGCCAAGCGATCCTTATCTGCTGTCAAATTCTATGTTTCTATGTTTCTATTTCTTCCTTTGTCAGCCAATTTTCCTTGACTGCTAAATTTAGGAAGGATTCCAATATACCCCATAAATTTTTTAAGGTCGTATGGCAGCTGTGAATATGTTTCTGTATCTGTATCATTAAGCCGTCTTAAAGCTTCTTATATATAGCAGTCGTGGCCCAGTACCACAATATGTCCTCCTTTATCAGAGGGTTTAATGACAATGTCATCCATTTTTTGTAGTTCCCTCAAAGCTTTTCATCTGTTGTCATATTGTCCCAGTGGCATTTGGACCTTGACTGCTGGATGCAAACCAAAAGATCATGCAGCACGTCTTCTTGAAATACTCTAATTGCATCACCACCTGGAGTTGGAGGGCAGAAAGTAGATCTTAATTTAACAACAGTTTTTTCTTTTACTTTATGCCATGCTGTGTGTATAAATTGTCCCCCTCCACATCTGAGGAAATTATTTCTTGCTGTTGGAAATGTAAAGGGTTTAATAATGCAGCTAATTCATATTCACTTAACTGATCAATCAAAGGCAAACTTTTTTTTTATTTTCTCTTTATGCCCCCTTCACGCCGATGTACTCCCCTTTTTCGGGAGACTCCTGTGGCCTTGTACATCTCCACTCCTCTAGCCAGCCACCAGTGCAGTCCATCCCACCATGGAGCCTTGGTTATACCTCTCAGGTGGGTACAGGTTGGGGCCCTTACACCCCGATGTGTTTGTATTTCATCTGGGATGCTGTCACTGGGGCTGGTAGGGGCATTGGAGATTGGGGCTGGGAGCTCTGTCTACTGGGAGTGCTGTGGGATGTTTTCCTGGTTTTCTGGTCCACCCAGGATGTCTGCACCCTGGGAGAGCCTAGGGCACTCTGGCTTCCAGCTGACATCCTCCCTCCCTTCTTCTGTTCGTCCTGCTGCACCTCCACCTGCGGTCACCCATGTGGCGGTATAGTGGCGGGACAAGTGACCCACCCACTCTGGAGGAGGAGAGCAGCATCTGGGCACTTGATCCTCTTTCCCCCAGCCAACCCTCCAGCCGCCCGAGTCCATTCCCAAACCCTGGTCACTGGTGCCATGAGTGGTATCCCTACCGCTGCACTGGTGGGCTGGCCAATTAAAGGCAAACTTGATGTTACTATACTCATAAATCCCATATTACCATCATTGTCATTCACATCAGGGTCATCAATTAAGACAATTATGTCTGCTGTGCAGACACTGATTCATTTGCAAAATACTTTTTAAGATTAATATTTCAAAACAGTTTATAGAAATCTTTATACACTTCAAATTCATCAACTATGTATATTGAAATAAAAGACAATCCATAACTGAGAACCTTTATTTGTGATTCTGTTAAAGGTCTGTTTGACAAATTAAGGACTGTTGAGTTTGTTTCTTCACCAGCAGGCAATTTATTCACTTGGTTGGTATGTCATTTACTTCTTCCTCTTCTTCCCTTTCTTGTGATTTCTTTTCTTTTGTTTGAGATACATTGAATATGTTCATTAGATGTGCTTGTACCTTCATTAATAGATTATTGGCTAGAAAATCTGGTGCCTACAGATGACGCTGAAGTGGTACTTGTGTAGTTAGCAGTGTTATTGCTATTCTTATTTCTACTGCTATTTAAAATTTCAAATAAATAAATAAATAAAATACTTCTTGCCCGATTCTTAAATTTCCTTCTATTCCTGGTGAAAGATCTAGATGGATAAGTCCACTTAAATACTTGGTTATTTATACAGTCTCCTTCATCCCTGGTTAGTTTCTTTTTCTTTCTAATAATAAAGCTCATTTTCCAACTTTTTGACTTTCAATGTTAATTTTTTTATACAGTTCCTCTAGCAGTGTTTTATTCTTTAAAGCGGATAACTCATCATTTAAAGTCTGTATTTCTTTTAGTACAATTGCTCGGTTATATTCATCTTCTTTTATTTGAACTTTAACCAGTCCTACTGAGCAATGTGACAGATTCTTTTCCCATTCTGCTTTAAAGTGCATTGTATCTAAACCACATGCCGGCATTTTAATTACTCTAGGTCCTCTCTGGGCCCAATTCTATCCAAGTATTTATTCAGAGATATAATATCATAATGCAGGTCTGCCTCTTTTAACACTTTCTTCTCCAATTTCAAAAATATCGTCCTTATTAATCCCTTTTCTTAGGTGTCTTCCATTTCAGATGATCAACCAATGTCCCAGTCCAGAGTTTGTCATCTTGTAGCTAAGCTGGTGCTGGTCAAAGAGAATGCCATCCCTGTTTTTAGTTCATTCAAAGCATATGATTTGCAACTTGGCACAGGCATTCACTACAAAACTGTGGGGTGCTTCTTATATGTCTTTCAAATGCCTATGGGAATGGCAAACAGTTTCAGAATATAGTAGTGATGCAGAACTTCGGAATGTGGCACTGATGCACAACTGCAGAATGTGACACTAATGCACTGTTTCAGAATGTGGTTGTGATGCACAGTTTTGGAATGTGGCAGTGATGCACAATTTCAGAATGTAGCAGTGATGCACAATTGCAGAATGTGATGGTGACACAACTTCAGAATTATTTTAGTTGTGGGGGGTGCTGGGGGCAGAGCACCCCTGTAAAAACAGAAATAGATCAGTTTGTGTTGAATTCCTGGTAGCTGCCCTTGGTGTGTGTGTGTGTGTGTGTGTGTGTGTGTGTGTGTGTGTGGACTGCTACCATGTGAAAGCAGTGTTGTTTTGTTGGGCACTGTTTCTGCAGGCACCCTTGTTGCCATGCTGTTGTGAGTGGTGCTGCTCATGTCTGCGCGCTTGTGACCTAGTGCCAGTATATGCATTCTTTGATATAATGCCTTTTATTAATTTGTATTTATGTTACTAATATGCTCATACTAATAATATAAATGTGAAACCTAGCTTCACAGTGTTTATAGATACACTGTGCTTATGACTCTAACTAATAATATGGTTATACTAATACTCACCACTTGTGTCACCTGAAGGGCCCTCCCCTTGACCCTGCCTGGATCTCACCCACCATCCTTACTAGCTCTTTCTAAAGGGGGTGATTGGTGAGTAAAACTGCAATACAATCAGCACATATTATCTTACTGCCCCCCTGGCCCCATCCCCGATCCCTCCCCTCACCTAATCTTCCCTTCGAATGTTGACCTTTTATTAATTATCAATAACCAAACATCAATGTTACATGTACAGTTGCACAAAATTCACCTTCAAGCACTGCCTGGGTGAACTTCCCTCCTATCTCTCCCCTGCCTTTACAGCCACCCCCTCCTTCCCACTCCTTGAGATCTACCAACTCACGAACCCTGGTGATCCCACACCGCTCCACCTTTATTGGCCAATCAAGTTATTCTTATTGCCTCCCAAAAATCTGGAATTCACTTCCCCCCTCAAATTTACCACTCATCCTCTTGCTACTCCATTAACTTGGCCCTCAAGAACTTCCTTGCCCCTTCCGGTGCCTGTCATGACCCTCCCTAATACCTCCACCATCTCCCCTAAACCCATATTACCATATGTCTATTCCCCACCACTCCCATTTCCCTCGGATCATGATCTTCCTTGTCCCCTACTCTCGCTCCTCCTAAAGTCGCTCCTAAAGACCTCCCAGGTCGCTCCTGTAAAAAAGCTTTCAGCTTAGTGTGCTATACCTGGTTAAACAACTCAATAAAAAAAGTGTTCCTCCCCCTTCTTTCTCTACCCTCAATCTATCTCCCTCTTGGGAGCTCGATCACTGCCTTGTGCAGGCAGGATCCATGGTGCAGGGTGGGCAACAACTTTACCCCCTTTCCCCTATTTCTCCTTTTTCTGCACCCCCTCAGTCACAGCTAGATCACTGCTTTGTGCTGCCAGGGTCATCCAGCAAACTGGTTGGGTACTACCCCCCCACTATACTTGACCTCTGCCCAGGCTTATATGCCTACTCCCCACCACTCCTGTTTCCCTCTTATCGTGCTCCTCCTTGTTCCCTACTCTCCCTCCTCCTAAAGTGTTCCTCCCCCTTCTTTTTCTACCCTTAATCTATCTCCCTCCTGTGAGCTCAATCACTGCCTTGTGCAGGCAGGATCCATAGCACATGGTGGGCAACAACTTTTCTCCTTTCCCCGATTTCTCCTTTTACTGCACCCCCTCAGTCACTGCTAGATCTCTGCCTTGTGCTGCCAGGGTCACCCAGCACACTGGTAGGGTACTACTCCCCCACTATAGTTGACTTCTGCTACCCCTCCCACAACATACCTCCCCAACACCCCCTCTTGCATCACTATATATAAATAACTCTCATTGCCTATAACCACTGCCCTACCAGTAGGGCTGTCCACCACTCTGCTCAGACAGGGATAATAGGACACTGTTGAATTTCAACTCCCCTTGGATACCCCCCACCTACAATACATCTCTCATTCACCCTGCCACACTCTACCCTCCTTTCCTCCTACCCCCTTCTGGTTAACTTAGCACTTATAACCTACCCCGTACCCCTCTTATATGCACTTTAGTCCACCCTGTCATCTCTATTTGCCTCAAAAATCATGTTCTGTCTGCATCTCTCTGTAAATTTCCTTTCCTTCTTCCACCTACCCTCTGCAATTTTTCATTCCCTCCTTCCATTCTTCCTTTCTTTACTCCAATTGCTGTACATCTTGAATACCTATGTTACACTAATGGCTACCAATTACTATTGGATCACCTTACCATCTAGTGCTACATACTGTTGCCAAGTTATTTTATGTGTTCCAGTGTTACCAACTGTTGCCAGTTTGCTATATGTGTTTTCATATCTGCTATACTTAACTGTTGTATTGTTAGCCAATGTTATCCACCTGAAATCCCTCCTGTTCTCATTGTATGCAAGTAAGCAAATTGTATTTCAACATTGTAACATTTCTCTGTATTCTTTCCCATTGTTCCCTACCCCCCAGGTCACACCGGGAGATGAGCAACTTGTTGCTCAGCGTGCTTTCCCGGTGAAACATTTCAATAAATAAATAAAAAACAAAAGCAAATTAAACAAAATACTACAAACCTGTTGTTTCAGGTTCAGAAAAGAGCAGGATGCTCACTGGAAAGCAACAATAGTCTTACAGGGCTTGCTTGAGAAGGGCCAGCAGGAAAACAGAGAAGCAGTCCTCCCCTTGTCCTGGCAGCAGTCTTGCAAAACTTGCTTGAAGACAGTTGAAGAACTTCAACTGAAGTCTGTCTCAAACCTCTCTTTTTCAATCAGTGTCAGCAGCCCAGCAGCAGGAAAACACAGCAGCATGAGCAGTCCCTCAGGAAGGGGGCTGGAGGGAAGCACAGCACAGCTGAGTTGCGTGATTTAATTACAGCTCTATAATAATTTTCTTGTCTAGCTGTGCTTGTTCTAGGGGGAGGGCAGCTGAGCAGTTGGCAGTGCTGCTGGAGAATTAAAAAGAGATGATGACTTTAACTTCTTGCTCTCCTGACTCTGATGATCCTGTCATGCAGTGCTCATGCAAATCTAATATTGTTACAGTTGAGCTAAGCAGCAAGCAGCATTGCAATGCAGCAACAAAATAAGCAGCAAAAGCAGGACAGCTACTCAGAAAGAAGACAGAGAGGAGGCACAAAGCTGCACACGCCAGGGTGCCATAATGCTGCTTTCACTTTCTTTTTTTTAAGTTAATACCTTTTATTTATTTCGACAGACAAAAGCTGCTTTCACTTTCTAAATGAAGTCCTCTCAGCACTCTGGCTCAGAAGCAGTTTGTTGAAGTTTTGGTTCTGTCTCTTAGTCCACCTCTCTATATCCGCAGAAAATGAAAGTGGAAGCCTGGCACTCATTGGGAGGGCAGGGAGGCGCAAACAAGGTGGGCACTTTAAATTCACTTTCACTTTCTTGGTGCTCTGCTCAGGTCAGGACAGGAGTCACAGACTCAGACTCTTGGCATGACATCTTCAAAACATCACCTGTGACCTGACAGTTGACCTCTTGCCTTCGCTTCAGCTCTGTCCCCCCTAATCCCATTCACTTCTATTTAGGTTACCTAAGCGGACCTGGAGGAGTACAAAAACATTCAAAAAGCCAGTGAAAAGTTTGCAGACAGGCCAAGCTGGTTCATGAACTGGGATTGGTTCCACTACACACACTGACAGATGTCATATATTTAGCTTCTGAGGTGAAACCATGAATGACATAGTGAATTTTTTTTGTTCCAGGTGGGCTCAGCAGAGAAGCATGCCACTGAAGACTACAATACACCACCACACTGCTGGGGGTGGGGCTGGGGGGGCTGGAGACACACTGGCAGGGAGGAAGAAAATACTGCTGCATTGCTGCCCTGCAAATACTGTCTGCTGGGCTGCCAGCCTAGGCCCCCTGCTAATACTGGCCCTGCTGCAGTTGTGGCCACTGCATCCCCTGGTCACGACCATGCTGCCTCCTAGTTTTCAATCAGTTTGATACCCAGCACACCGCCTTCTCCCCCACCCTCAGGCTATGAAGTTTCTTTATCAGCCTCCTGCATATAACAGTGTCAAAGGTCTTCCTGAAGTCTAGATAGGCCACAGTTACTGTCCTCTCCTGAGCCACCTCCCTAGTTACCCAGTCAAAGAAATCTGTGTCATTCACTTGACATGACCTCTCCCATGTGAAGCCCTGCAGCCAGTGGTCCTGCAGCCCAGCAACATACAAGAGTACAGAGTGAGCTTTCATGTAGATGACCATGTGTAGCATTTACTGAACTCTGGTACTGACATTTTTTTTGAAGGGGCATTACATGACCTGTGCAGCAGATATGGACCTTGGAAGCTGGGACCACATGGAAATAGAAATATTGATCTTACTAATGTTATCAACTTTCCAGAATGTTTGTGCTTCCCTTTTTCATTTTAAGTGTGGGAGTACCCATGGATACTGTGTTTTCAATGTTAGAATTGTATTTTAGGAACAGCTATGGGTGCTCTCCCTTACGCCTTCCTCTCCCCTGCAAGTGTTAGATGGCAAGGTGGTACTGACTTCAGTTTGGGAAGGGTAGGATTAAGCAATAATCCAAAACAGAGTGTGCATTGTTGTGGGATTTATCTGCGCCTGGTATGGTGTGTCACAAGGCTGAAGGCCGAGTGACAAAAACCACACCAGAAGTGGTCAAATTCCACAACAACCCACACCCTGTCATGGATTATTGTGATTATGCTTTGTGTAGTTGAGTATAATAAAGTATTTATTTAAATAAATTTTGTATTCATGCTGTTTTTGAATATTGTATGTTATTTTTATTGATTTATTTTTTACTCCTTCCTGCATCCCCAACCCTTCTGGTTGCTTATCATACCATTCTGCCCACCAGTTTCACCATTTGCTGCCACTTTCTGCCACCTGGCTCTACTGGCTATCCCTGCATCCTCAGAGAGTCCAGCTTTTCCCTGCTGGGGGCCCCCTACCCTGTGGGTGGAAGGAAGTAGCATTCTTGGGGATCCTCTGAGGCATGCAGGGCCATATTTCTCATTCTACCAAGTTGCCCCTGAAAATAGGCACCTGTGCCTAGTGGGTCTTATCCGGTTACCAAAGAATAAAATAAATAAAAATACCTCTCAATTGTCCCTGATTTTCAGGGACGTCCTTGATTTCTGCCTTAAAATTTTACTCTGTCCCTTGTAAAAATTGTGTTTCCATGACCAAACAGTGAGGGTTGTAAGCACAAAATAATGTCAAACATTAACGTTATAGACTTTTTCTTCCTTAGAAAATGCATTTACCACTAAGCCCTGTATTCTGCCAGCTTCCGGAGTGGATATCACAAATTTTGAAGATGTGTCCCTGATTTTGGTCCTTTGTCCCTGCTTTTTTAAGCCTTGTCCCTTATTTATGAGGCATGAGGTTGACAGGTACTGTATTTGCATGGCTAGGGGGGCAGGATAAGTGCACTAGGGGGACTGTTGGCACGGGACTGCCACAAAAAACAGAATACTCAGTTAGTCCTTCACAGCAGCAAGGATCTCCCTGCTGATGTATGCATTGACAGTGTATACATTACCTCTCAACCTGTATACACACACCTGGGGAGCATTGGTGACATGTAAAGGCTTCTAATCCAGCAGTCATATGACAGAGACCATATATAATGACACTGGCAGCTGTTTTGTTTTCTCCATGATATTGTGGTGGGAGGTGGAATGAATGATACTTAAAGAGGGAGTATGGCCAAAATTTCTGGTATCAATAAATTCAGAATTTGGACCAGCATGCCCCCAATCAGCCTCATGCTAAAAATGAGATCTTTAAGTTACTTTGTTTAAAAGTTACAAGTCATTTTGTAACCCTAAATTCACTGCCTGTTCAAAATATCCAGTTTCAGTAAAGAGCTACTGATGATGTCAAAACTGGAACTCAAAGCCTAGTCCTTCTTGCAGACTACCTTATAAGATTTATTTCTCCCATGTTACATAAAACTGCAGTTGTAGTAAACATCTGGAAAAGGAAAACTTACACTATGTGGGCCAGGGCATGCCTCTCCATAATTTGTAGATGCAAGGTACAGTACTTAAGAATGTGATGGGGGGGTTGAATACAGTGGTAAACATGGCTTTAGAATGACAAAAATGTGTACCATTTTTAGAATACTGCAGGAATGAGATTTCAAAATGCCACAAGATTGCGACTGTGGAATGCAGCAATGACACAATCTCAGAAAGTAGGTGGGAGACATAATTTTGTAAAGTGGTAGGGGTGCTAAAATTCATAATGTAACAGTGTCATATTGTTTTAGAATGTGGGAGAGATACACAATTTTGAAATGCAGGAGACACATAGTTGTGGAAGGTGGTAGGGATACGTAATTTCATAATTTGTCTTGGATGCCTTACTTTGGCAAGTGGTTATGATGCTCAATTTCAGACTGTTGTTGGGATGTTTGATTTCAGATTGTGGTGGCAACATTCAGCTTCAGAATGTGGCATGGGCATGCAATCTCAGAATATGGCAGTGACGCAGTTTCAGAATGTGGTAGTCAAATGCAATTTCAGAATGAGGCAGGGATGCATAATTTTAGAGTATTTATTTATTTATGTATTTGATTACTGGGTTGGTGCACTGATTCGAGTGACCGTTTTTAGGCACGGCCCGGGGTCATAAAAAATGGCAATGGTAAACAACAGTTACAATCACAAGGAACAGGAATAGTACACATTAAACAGAAGTCAAACATTCTTACATACAGGAATATTAAATACAGGAATATTGGCATCAGGGTGCAGGTGAATAAGTTTGGGGTAGGTAGCTGTGCAGGACATAAGAGGGTACAACATTCCTTCTCCACCACCTTAATTCATCACACCTTTGAAAGTTACAGTGAGATAGAGATAGAGAGAGAGAGAGAGAGAGAGAGAGAGAGAGAGAGAAAAGCTTAAGAACAGCTTGAGTAGAGTAGATAAGAAACTCCCAGTAGAAGTCAGGTTAGTACAGGGTTAGAGTTGCTGGGTGTGGGGGGGGGGGCACCCCAGTGGGTAAGAGCAATGGGCCCTGTCTGATGTGACTTGGACATGCAGTTTTGGAATGTGCAGTGACACATTTTCAGAATGTGGGAATGTGAAAATCTAGAATATGGTGGGGATGTGCATTTTTAGAATGTCACAATGACAGGCAATATTTGAAGGTGGAAGTTTACACACAATTTCTGAATGTGGCAGGCAGATATAATTTTAGAATGTGGTGGAGACATGCAATTTCAGAATGTGGCGGTGGGACACAGTTTGGAATGTGGCAGTGAGGCACAATTTCAGAATGTGGCAGTGATGCACAACTTTGGAATGTGGCATTGACACCGGATTTTGGAATGTGGTGCTGACACACAATTTCGGAATGTAGTGGTGATGCACAGTTTTAGATAGTAAATAAAATCAGCACTCCAGGCATTCATTGAAGTATAAGGCCTAGATAGTCAAAGGAATGCATGGCAGAAAGTGGAGATGCACTGCACATATTAGTAAATGAGTGGAACTGCAATATTCAAAAATGACCGATGAGCCGTGCATCTCCTGATGTGCCATCATGCATCGATAATGTGTGCAGCATATGTAGAGTGGGCATTCCCATAAATGTGCTGTGCATCCCTATATTCAGCCAAAATGTGCAGTGCATCTGCTGCACATATCAGAGATGAGCTGCCCAAAGTTTGGCATGGAAAAAGCATGCCTGAATGGCCAGCCACCCACAGGCAGACTGCAGAACTACAATCCAGCCATCTGAATACAGCCCTTGGAGGTGCATCAGTGCATGCTTCAGGCACCCACACATAACAGTCATGATGGGATGGATGAACCCTGAGCCACAGTTGCCATGTCACCACTGGTACCATCCAGGGAACAACCACCCACACACTGGACATAGACATCCAGCATCCACATGCCAGTGCTGTCGTATGCCCCCTGGATACATCAGAGTTGTGGACAGCCACAGTGCAGCAAATAGAAACATAGAAACATAGACTTTTACGGCAGATAAGGACCACTTGGCCTACCTAGTCTGCCCATTTCCCTACCTAGAGGATAAGCTGCAGATCCTATTTAACCAACAGCCTATTTCTTCCTACCCCCCCACTGTACTGGGGGCCATGGCCTGCACCCATGCTGCCTACAGGGTGCAACCTGGTGGTGGCATGCACCCAGGGTGCCATCTGGGGCAATCATGCCCAGGTAGACTGGTGGATGGGTGGCAGCCTGGCACAGACCAGGACTGACCTATGGCACACACCCATGGTGCTATACCATAGATGCACACAAGTAGGACCCACCCACTAGTGTACCTGATCACCCTCTGCACACTCTCATTCCCTGCAGTCATCACCATGTTCAGTTCATATGGGGGGCACTGCAGGTGACTATACACTGCATGTGGAGCTCATGTATCACAGTGAGATATACTGATCAGACTGTGTCACCCTGTGCCATCCCCTGTAGCATGTCCAGGTGGACCCCTGTAGCCACTGTCTGAGTAGGCCCCCTGTACCCCTGTCCAACCCTGTACATGGCTGTGGGGTGTAGTACTATACCCAGTCCAATGTAGTCCACACTCCCACACACAAACATTCCATCACACCTGCCTTCTAGACTGCAGTTCCTCCTGTTAACCCCTGTGGAGTGGTGGGGCAGCCCTGCAAAGCTGGAACTGAGCATGCCCCTGGTATGCAAATGGACTGAATACATTCCACTAATGTGATGCAAATGTGGGAGTTGGGCTTGGAATGTGCAATGAGAACATTTGCATATCCTGGCTGAATATTGCTGTTTTGCGCACTGTGCAGGTGGCTTTGCATTGCTCATCTCCCCATGCTCTGCATATGGCTCAGGTCACCTGCTGCGCTGTGCATCTCCCAGTGCACAATCGTGCATCCTCAGGATATTCAGCCAGACATGCGCGAGTGCATCTCATGGCGCATCTTCAGAATATCTCATTCTTCTGGGCTGGTGCATCTCAGATACTCAGCGCAGGCACTTGCACAAGTTTGCAGGGGATCTTTGAATATCTAGCCCTAAAAGTTTTACTTGTGGAATTTAATAGTGGTACACACTTCCAAACAATATGCAGTGCAAATTCTCAGTGCAGGAAAACTTTTCCAAAATGCAAGCAACAAGCAGTTAGGTTCCACAAATACATGCAAACTTGGCAGCACCCACAAAGCAAAAATTGACCAGCCCAGTGCTTGAAGGATTTACTCCTCTTCATCAGGAGCAGGGCTTACAACACTACTCCAGGTATTTATATGGTGATGTAACAGGTGTAACCATTCAATCCATCAACTCCATGGTGATTTTATTAAAGACAAAGTGATAATGTTGTAACATCCTTAATAGGGGATATGTTTGTATGGTGTCATGATCTCTGGTAGCTCTACTTATTGTGTCATTTCTCTACTTATTTTATTTGGGAAACCCTAAATTTCATTGTACATAAAGGTAAATGACAATGCCACCAGAAAATATGGCAGCATCAAATAGAGATCCTGTAACAGGGAGACCCCAATGGGATCTCTGAGGAGGGGCTGGCTCCCTCTCTATAGACTCTCTATTAGACCACCTAGATATATATTTATAGACCACATGGAGAATGGAGGAGATTTCATGAAGCTTTACTTGGCCAGGATACAACAATTAAGCTGGTACAAAGGTTGTAGCTTCAGTTACAAAAATAAAAAGCCATTCTGTTTTTAGGCAGAACTTACAAAGCTTATATACAGTTGAACAAATGCAGGATGTATATCCTGTCTCCAAACAAAGCAATGTTGGTATATTAGCTCTGTAATTGGAGAATTTATCTCTGCATTTCCTGTGGTATGCATTGTGACAAGCATGAGCTAAATGAAGTAAATGAAATAAATGTAATAAATGCCAATCTCCACAAGATGGCAGCATTGTATAACTAATGACAGTTTGCTTTTAGCAAATTCTCCATTGACATACATGCACATAAGCTTAACATATACCATAGCTGGTTTTGTTATACACACTTAACTGTGCCCTTTTCCTACTATACGTAAAACATTAAAATTGCATTGCAGTTTAAACTATAGCATTAACAAGATATACTTGCTCTTAAGCAAGTACAGGATATATGGTTCAAATTCTATTAATATCTTAGCAGACAGTTACAAAGAAATGCAATGTACTTTATAACCATATATGTACTCTTCTCCTTAGCAAGCTGCTGTCACATTCTGATAGGCTACTGTGTAACTATGATAAATAAGAGCTATGACAAATATGACACATAGCATTTATAAGAAATGCCTACATCATTTTGGGTAAATGCAGCACATTAGTTTTGTTTTGTCCACCATTTCGCACACATAAGTTTTGTTTTTAACCACCATTTTGTAATATGTCTGTTGTAACCGCGTTGAGTATACATACCTTTTTATACTCTTGTCTTTCAGTATATTTGCTCATGCACCCACTTACTGGCTTTATCAGATTGTACTTGGGGTTTTGTAGCCTGTCCCCTGCCAACTATTAAAATTTGTGCAAAGACACATATTATAGTAAAATCACTCACTACAAATCCCTTCTTTGGGGATTTGCCACAAATTTTATTATTATTTATTTGCATGTCATGCCTCTTGTGTATTTATGCCATTGCTGACCAAGGGCAAACAATATATTACTTTCCCACCCTTCAGTAATAATAGGGTTTGGGACAGAGACTCCAAACATAGTTGGCAGCCCCTGTATTGGTATTTGTTTCCCTTGTGTATATTCCTGCTTACGGCTTATACACCACAGGCACACTGATCACAGCTGCATGATGGGGAATTGGTACCATAATCTATTTAAGAACTTTACAGGTACTCGGCCTAATTTAATTGTAGGCATACAATTGACAAAGCCACCAAATGTAGTGTATTAACATTTTTAAAAAATATATGCAAAACGTATCCAAGGTATCAGTACCTGTGACGCTGCCTTGACTAGTTTAAATGCTGTTTTGTACAAAAATTTTATGCATTACATATGCAAAAGTGACCCATGGGACAATCCCATTGCGGAGTTTCTAACATGCAATTTAAAAACTATATTATCTTGTATTAAATGGATAGCAAATATAGCAACACTTTTGACTATATTATGATTTGTAAAACAATCTGTTGCAATAGCAGAGCTGCCATTGTATTCTTGTATCATTATTTTACTTAGATTAGCGCTTGACCTTCCCTTCTTTGAGCAATTTTGGTTATTATTCTTTGTCTAGTCTGCAGTTCATCTATCTCATGGGTTAGCTTAATTAGACTTTCACAGCTTTTTGTACTTCTGGAGTTTGGGAGTTTACTCTGTGCACTCTTCTGGTAAGTATCCAACTAACATTAAACTCCATACGTATATGCTCTTTTGACGTTCTGATGCCATTTAAATTCATACTTCCAGTCATTTTTAAAGGGTGGCATGTGTGTTGGCTCTTTGGTTTCTGTCCACTCTGATGCCAAGTTTGGGTCTTCTAGCTACCATTCCAGAAAGTCAGGTTGTTCTGTGTCCCATGGCCCCTTTGATGTATTGAAGGGAATGGCACATAATGTGGTATACATTGGGCTGTTCTTTAAAACCTAAGTATTGAAAAGCCAGAATAATCTTCACATCAGTCTATTGCCCCCATCCCCCCTAAGCATATACTATACAATTCAATGTCCAGTAGGTCACTGTGAGTTCCATTATTTCTTGCCTGCCAGAAGTGTGATATGGTGATATCATTTTTATTATCACACTTGCTTGTTGAAGTCCAAATGAGCCACACAGGGCAGTATAGTATACAGATGCTGGTGATGGTCTCCGTTTTTGTGGCTTTGATTGCATACCTCGAAAGAAAATCAAATGCAGTATTTATTCTTTTGATAGTTTGTCTGATACCTTTTTACATTGGTCCACATGAACCCATTTGTGTTTACCTTTTCCTTTTCCCATTCTTTCCACGTATGCTGCTGTATTGTCTAGGACCTCTGTAACTTTATTTGGCCCTAGCCAATTGGCATCTTTCCAAGGTATTTTCTGATCCCAATTTTTAATCATCACCATGTCTCCCACTTGCAGTGGCTCTTTCCACCCTATTTTGGGTTCCCTTTGTTTTAGATTTCTTTGGCATGCTTGGGACATGTGCCAACAAGCATGTGGTAGATGCTTTTTTTAACTGTTCTTGCACTTGATGTAAAAAGACACTGTGCTTGACACTGTCTTTTAACACACTGGGAGGTTCTGGAAATTCCGATGGGTAGTTCAGTCTCATCCTTCTCCCTGTCATGAGCTCATAAGAGGACAGACCAGTACTAGCCTGAACCGTTCCCCTTACGGCCATGAGAACTCCTGGCAAGTGAGCGACCCAGTCTTTCCCTGAGTCCATCACCGCCTCTTTCAGGGCATTTTTTAACATCCTGTTCATCCTTTCTACCATCCCCGACGATTGTGGGTGGTATGGTAGATGGAATCTTTGTTGTACTCCAATAATTTCACAGAGGTATTTCATTGTCTCATTAACAAAATGGGTACCTCTGTCAGATTCAATTATGTTGGGGAATCCACATCTACTACAAACTTGGTCAAACAAGATTTTTGCAGTTGTTTGGGCAGTATTGTTTGTAGTAGGGAATGCCTCCACCCATTCTGAAAACATATCCACTATAACTAGTAGATATTTATACCCTCCTTTTGCAGTTGGGAGTGGTCCCACATAGTCAATTTGTAATGCTCTCAGGGGCCATCTGCCAATGGCAACCTTTTCAATTTAGGTTTTCCTCTTTTTGGGTCTTGCTGGAGACATACAAAACAAGTATCCAATGTGTCATTTACGGTGGCCTCTATTTTTGGCCACCAATACTTATTCTTAATGATTTGCAGGATTTTGTCTTTACCACAATGGCCTGCCCATCTGTGGTTCTCTAGAACAATTTGTTGTTTCATACTATCTGGGGGCACCCATTTGGCCCTTTTAGTATTTGGATCCCTCAACCATAAAACCTCTCTTTTCCTTAACAGGTGATCTTTGTTATTAATTCCTTTATTTCTTTAATTTTCTCTCGGAATCTAATGATGGCCTCATATATTGCTACTAGTTCTGCATACTGTGCTGATTTGTCTCCACCCAAAACAAATTGCAGAGCTTTGTCTCCACTTCCATGGTGTGTTGGGGAATATACTGCTGCTCCAGTATACGGCACACCATTTACATAGTACCTTGACCCAACCACATATAGGTGTAGTGTTTGGGTAATGTCACTTGGTAGATGACCCATGGGGCTGCTCTCCAGAATTTCTGTTTTGACCTCTCCACATTTGTGGGGTGCACCCTCATAGTCTGCGTATTTTATAAACATAGGATGTTGTACTGACTCAAAACTGACATTGTTTTGTTGAATGGTTAGTACCCATTTTGTGGCTCTCTGATTTGATATGCCTCCTAGATCTCCTGTCAGTATGTATCTTGGGGCACTGTGTGTAGACTGCACTATAAGTTCTGCAAATTGTGTAATTGTTTGTGCCTGTTGTATATACCACACAATTGCCTTTTTTCTTCTACTTTGTCTATCTTCCTAGACAAGAAATGTATCATGTCACTTAGGTCATTCATCTGATCGGTGGTTTTGTTAACCCTTTTATCCATTTTTCCTTTTCCATTTTTGACTGTATATGGGGCCATTGGTATTTGGAGTTTCTTTTTTGTTTTGATTTTGATTGCCTCTTCTTTATCAGCTGCAGCCCTTGGTAATTCAGGATAGATTTTAACTACCTCTGCCACTTGGGTTGTTATGGCTATTGTCTCATCTCTCTCTTCCTCCACCATTTGTAGTTTTGTCTTTAAATAATTTTTCTCTTCTGTATTATTATACTGGTCTTGCAGCTCTTTTATATTCCTGAGGTCTTCCTGTTGCTTATAAATTTGATTTTCTAATCTTAATTTTTCTGCCTCTTTCTCTAGTTCGTGGCTTTTATTGTCATAAACCTAACATCCTGATCCCATCTGTCCTGTAAAGCTTTTAATTTATCCTTTTTTTCTAGTACCAATATTTTATTGCCCTCTTTTAAGCAAGCAAGTAATTCTTTTACCTTCTCGTGTCTTCTATTTAGATAGTCTAAATATTGTACTGCTGCCTGTAATGCATTGGCACACTTTTCTTTCTCATTTTTGCAGCCTGCATTTCTTTCTAAAACACATTGGTTACAATATGGTCTTAATTGTTGATCTCTTGTAGGTTTTTCATATGGACCTACCTTACCATGTTTCTCTACATATTTATTGATTAATAATTCTTCCATCTTGTTTATAGTCTTCCCTGGTCTCATGCACCCAAGACGAGACTCTACTCCCTCTCCCTGGGGAGGCTTTGTGCACACTTAATAAGGCCTTCATATTACACATACTCTCTAAGTGTCTCTGTTAGGTCTCTGGGCATCCCCTTTGACCTTCCGTGTATCCTGCCTCTTTATTAGTTTAATTACTCCTGGTCGCACAGGCAAAATGCCTTCATCTAGTAGGCTTAAGACCTATGCCCTTACACAGTTGTCTTGGTATAATTCATCACACTAGTATTCTGAGACTGTTCAGATATATTAATAATCCACCAAATAATAACTAAACAAATGACAAACAAAATCACTAAAGTTTAACAATCCCTTTCCTTATTACAAGCCTTCATTTAGATAGTATACTAATACCTTGTTTCTTGCATTTTTCTTTGCCTTATGTTCATTACAGTCTGTTACCCAGTGAGTTGATCAGTCTCTCCGTGGACAGATTGCTTCGATAAGGAAAAAAAAGAGTTTTGCTGGCGACAAAAAAATGATCAAATGGTCATAAATTCTAGGTGGTTTTTACCTTCAGTTTGGCCCTTTGATTGCCAGTGACTTTAGTAATCCAAGTCATGGCCCCAAATGTAACAGGGAGACCCCAATGGGATCTCTGAGGAGGGTCTGGCTCCCTCTCTATATACTCTCTATTAGACCACCTAGACATATATTTATAGACCACATGGAGAACGGAGGAGATTTCATGAAGCTTTACTTGGCCAGGATACAACATTTAAGCTGGTACAAAGGTTGTAGCTTCAGTTACAAAAATTAAAAACTGTTCTGTTTTTAGGCAGAACTTACAAAGCTTATATACAGTTGAACAAATGCAAGATGTATATCCTGTCTCCAAACAAGGCAATGTTGGTATATTAGCTCAGTAATTAGAGAATTTACCTCTGCATTTCCTGTGGTATGCATTGTGACAAGCATGAGCTAAATGAAGTAAATGAAATAAATGTAATAAATGCCAATCCCCACAAGATGGCAGCATTGTATAACTAATGACAGTTTGCTTTTAGCAAATTCTCCATTGACATACATGCACACAAGCTTAACATATACCATAGCTGGTTTTGTTATACACACTTAACTGTGCCCTTTTCCTACTATATGTAAAACATAAAAATTGCATTGCAGTTTAAACTATAGCATTAACAAGATATACTTGCTCTTAAGCAAGTACAGGATATATGGTGCAAATTCTATTAACATCTTAGCAGAGAGTTACAAAGAAAAGCAATATACTTTATAACCATATATGTACTCTTCTCCTTAGCAAGCTGCTGTCACATTCTGATAGGTCACTGTGTAACTATGATACATAAGAGCTATGACAAATATGACACAGCACATTTATAAGAAATGCCTACATCATTTTGGGGAAATGCAGCACATAAGTTTAGTTTTTAACCACCATTTTGTAATATGTCTGTGTTGTAATTGCATTGGGTATACATACCTTTTTATACTCTTGTCTTTCTGTGTATTTGCTCATGCACCCACTTACTGGCTTTATCAGATTGTACTTGAGGTTTTGTAGCCTGTCCCCTGCTTACTATTAAAATTTGTGCAAAGACACACATTATAGTAAAATCACTCACTACAGATCCCCTATAAATTAAGATATTTTCCTCAAAAATCTATTTTAAACCCCTATTAATGTTTAAACATTTAATTACATATTTTTATTTTATTTTCATTATAACATCTATTTACATCTGAATATTACCATCATTTTAACTTAATGTAAACTGCATGGGCTGGGAACACTGGTGCCTCTGTTATTCATAAATTAATCATACAAAAAAGGTGTCCAGTCCATTTCCTCATTTAATCCATTCAGGGAGAGGCTTCTAAATGTAAAGATATACATATTTTCTTTTTTATCCAATTTCCCATTTCAATGTCCCTCTCTTTTATTTATTGGTACATGACCCACTGCTGCATATTTTATAATATGTTATTTTTTATTTTCATCCTCTGAGATATGTCTAGCTAATAGACTACTAAGATTTTGATTTCTCACTGCTCTAAAATGTTCTTGTACACATTTGTTAAGTTTTCATGTGGTCTGTCCAATGTACAACTTTCCACGTGTACACCAAATACCATTAATTACGTAGCTGGTATTGCAGGTAATGAAATGTTGTATAGTAACTTCTTTTACTCCCTTCTTTTCTGGGTTCTGAAATGTTTTACTAGCTGCTCCATTTTTATACATAATGCATTTTTTGCATAGGTTAAAGCCATTTTGAAGGATCCTAAAGCCACCTTGTTTTCTGGGGTGGGGGGAGGGTCTGAATTCACTCTGTGTTGAGAGATCCCTTAAGTTCTTCCCCCTGAGAAATGTAACTAGGGGTCCTGCATCCTGTGTATCTTAGATCTTTATCTAGTCCCAAAATGTGCCAATGCTTATGAATGATGTATTTAAGGTCCATTGAAATCAGCCCGTAAGTAGGCACAAATGTGATTCTGTTCAAAGGATTCCTATGTTCTGCATAATGCAGCAAATTCACTCTATCTAACTCAGTAACTTTGATTTCTGCTGCATTCAAAATAGATCTCGGGTACCCCTTATTTCTTAATCTGGAAAACAGTTCATCTTTGGCTACCTGATAATCTTCTTTCACAGAATTATTATGTATTAAATGTATCAGTTGTCCATATGGTAAACTGTTAATAATATGACCTGGATGCAAACTGTTGGCATGGAGAATACTGTTGTCCGCTGTCAATTTCCTATCACTTTTAGTACTGACTTTACATCCCAGAGTGCCCATTAAAGTTACATCTAGATAGTCAATGTCAGAGGGAGAATTTACTCCAGTGAATTTTAGTTGGAATTTAAATAATCCAAAAATGCCCTCTCTTCTGACGTAGTACCATCCCACACTATGGATAAATCATCTATGTAGCATTTATACCATATTATGTTATTGAAGAATGGATTTACATTGAGGTCCCAGATCGTGCACTCCTCCCACCAACCCATAAACAAATTGATGTAGGAGGGAGTGAACAAGGAGCCTATAGCCACTCCCCCCTCTTTTGACAATAAAAAGTATCTTTAAAGGAGACATAATTACTTTTCAAGAAGGGATCCAATGCTAGACAAATAAATTCAACTGGATATTCATATTCTGAATTTCCTAGTATTTCTTCCACAGCATGTATGCCCAATTGGTGATCGATGCTCATCAATGGTTATCCATTTATAATGGGCTTCCTATTCAAAACTGGAAAATTCCTGTACAATGGATGTAGTGTCTTTTGCATAGAACTTCATCCATATTACCTCCTGCTGTAAATACTTATCTAAGTAGCCATCTAGGGACTCAAATAAGGAAACATTGCCTGAAATAAGGCAACCAGGAGAGTTTATGCTGTCTTTATATCGCTTGGGAATGTGATAAAAGGTGGGTGTGCAAGGGAAATCACATTTTGAACCCTGCATTTATTCCTCTGTCAGTCAATTTTCCTTGTCAGCTAAATTTAGGAAGGATTCCAATTTACTCTTATAAAATTTTGTAGGGTCATATGGTAGCTGTGTATATGTTTCTGTATCATTAAGCTGTCTTAAATCTTTCTGCATATAGCAGTCAAGGTCCAATACTACAATAGTTCCTCCTTTATTGGAGGGTTTAATGACAATGTCATCCATTTTTTTGTAGTTGCCTTAAAGCTTGTCTTTCATCTGGTGTCATATTGTCCCAGTGGTGTTTGGACCTTGACTGCTGGATGCAAGCCAAAACATCATGAAGAATGGCTTCTTGAAATACTCTAATTGCATCACTACCTGGAGTTGGAGGGCAGAAAGTAAATCTTTATTTAACATCAGGTTTTTTAACTTTATGCTGTGCTGTGTGTATAAATTGTCCCCCCTCCCCATCTGAGGAAACCATTTCTTGCTGTTTGAATTTTGGAAATCTAAAGGGTTTAATAACGCAACTAATTCATGTTCATCTAACTGATCAATTAAAGGCAAACTTGATGTTGCTATACTCATAAATCCCTCATTACCATCATTGTCATTCACATCATGTTCATTAATTAAGACAATTATGTCCTGCTCTACAGACACTGATTCATTTGCAAAATATTTTTTTAAGATTAATCTTTCAAAACAGTTTATGCAAACCTTTATACACTTCAAAATCATCAACTGTGTATATTGGAACAAAAGACAATCCATAACTGAAAATCTTTATTTGTGATTCTGTTAAAGTTCTTTTTAACAAATTAAGGACTGTTAAGTTTGTTTCTCCACCTGTAGGCAATTCATTCACTTAGTATTTTGTTTACTTCTTCCTTGTCTTCTCCTTCTTGTGATTTTTTTTTAGATAAACTGAATATATTCATTAGAGGTGCTTGCACCTTCATTAATGGATTCTTGGCTAGAACATCTAGTGCTTGCAGATGACACTGAAGAGGTACTTGTGTGGTTAGCAGTGCTATTGCTATTCTTATTTCTTACCTAATTCTTAAATTTCCTTCTATTCCTGGTGAAAGATCTAGATGGATCAGTCTACTTAAATACATGGTTATTCATATAGTCTCCTTCATCCCTGGTTAATTTATTTTTCTAATAACAAGCTCATGTTCCAACTTTTTGACTTTCAGTGTTAATTTTTTTATACCGTTCCCCTATCAGTGTTTTATTCTTTAAAGTGGATAACTTGTCATTTAAAGTCTGTATTTCTTTTAATACAATTGCTTGGTTAAATTCATCTTCTTAGAAACATAGAAACATAGAAGTTGACGGCAGATAAGGACCGTAAGGCCCATCCAGTCTGCCCATTTCTTTTTCTACCTTATAAATGTGCCATCGGCCTTTGCTCTGTCAGTGACCTATCTATTCATAGTCATTTGTATTGCTCCCTTATGCCTATCCCATGCCTGTTTGAAGCCCTGCACTGTATTCATAGCACTACTTCTTGTGGTAAGCCATTCCATGCATCTACCACCTTTCTGTGAAAAAGAATTTCCTCACATTCCCCTTAATCGGCCTCCCTCTAATCTCATGCTGTGTCCTCTTGTCCTGCTATTTTTCTTATATTTAAACATGTTGGACTCTTTCACCTTGTTTATGCCCTTAAGGTGTTTAAATGTCTCGATCATCACCTCTCTCCCTCCTTTGCTCAAGGGTATACATATTGAGCTCTGTTAATCTGTCCTCATATGTCTTCTGATGCAGTCCTGCACCATTTTGGTTGTCCTTCTGACTGCCTCAATTTGTTAATGTCCTTGTGAAGGTGTGGCCTCCAATACTGCACGCAGTACTCCAGATGGGGCCTAACCAATGTCTTGTACAGAGGGATTATTACCTCCTCTTACGACTTGTGATGCCCCTACTAATACACCCTAACACCCCCCTAGCCTTACCTACTGCTTTAGAGGTCTGCTTGATGATTTTAGGTCATCAGTGATGATGATGCCCAAGTCTCTTTCTTCCTTTGTGACTGCTAGCAACTCCTCCCAGCCTATAAGTGGCTTCAGGGTTTCTCTTCCTATGTGCATGATTTTGCACCTTTGCATTAAATCCCAGTTGCCACTCTTCTGACCATTCTGCTAGTTTATCCAGATCTCTTCTCATTCTGCCCACCCCATCTGGATCATCTACTCTGTTGCAGATCTTGGTGTCATCTGCAAACAGACAAGCCTTTACCTCTAGTCCATCTGCGAGGTCACTAATGAAGATGTTGAATAGGACTGGCCTCAGGACTGATCCCGAGGTACCCCACTTGTGACTTGCATCTCTTCTGACTGTATACCATTTACCACCACTCTGTTTTCTGCCAGTCAACCAGTTTGCCACCCAGTTGACCAACTTCTGACCCACCCTGAGCCTACCTAGTTTATTTATCAATCTTCTATGTGGAACAGTGTCAAAGCTTTGCTGAAGTCAAGGTAGGTGACATCAACTGCTCCCCTTGGTCCACCACTCTGGTTACCCAGTCAAAGAAATCTATGAGATTAGTTTGACAGGACCTTCCTTTTGTAAACCCATGCTGTCTTGGATCCTGTGCCCCTATGGATTCCAGGTGTTGCACTATCCTTTCCTTAAGGAGTGCCTCCATAATCTTGCCCACTACTGAGGTAAGACTGACCGGTCTGTAGTTCCCCGCCTCCCTGCTGCCCACTCTTGTGGAGTGGGATCACATGAGCCCTTCTCCAGTCTTCTGGGACCTCTCCTGTGCTCAGAGACTCACTAAACAATTCTGCTAATGGCTCTGCTAGTTCCTCCTTTAGCTCCTAGTACCCTGGGATGTATGCCATCAGGTCCCATTGCCTTATCCACCTGAGCTAGCAAGCTCTTGTAGGACCCTTTCTTTGTGAAGGGAGTAGTGCTCACCTCCTCCCCTGTGTCCATGATGCTGAGCTGTGGGCCCTGCCCTACCTTCTCTTCAGTAAATACTGAGCAAAAGTATCTATTTAGGATAGATGCCTTTACAGGGTCCTCCTCTCACATGCTCCCTTTTCTCCATTAAGCTTAGCAATACCCCTCTGGACTTTCTCCTTTCACTAATGTATCTATAGAAAGTCTTGTCACCTTCTTTACTGTTCGTGCTAGTGTTTCCTCAGTTTGGGACTTTGCCTGCCTACTGCCTTACCTGCTTCCCTTAGGGCAGTTTGGTATGCCTCCTATCTTCATCCCGCTGTGTTCCTTATATTTTCTGAAGGCCAGCCTTTGGCTCTGACCTTTTCTGCTACTATATTTGAGAACCAAAGTGGTTTCCTTCTTCTTTTGCACTTCCTTTTCTGTCTAACACAATGGGATGTTGCTTCAAGTATTGTATCCTTAATGCTTGCCCACTTTGCCTGTACCTCCTCACCTGTGTTTCTTTTGCCAGGGCTAGCTTAACTCTGTTGGCCATCTTATCAAAGTCAGCTCCTCTGAAGTCCCATATTTTTGCCTTGGAATGGGATGATTTAGATGTAGTAGCCAATTGAACCATACCATGTGATGGTCACTGGCCCCAGGTGACCTTCTACCTGGAGATCTGTGATCCCTTCTTTGTTAGTCAGTACTAGATCTAGGATAGCCCTGTCTCTTGTGGGTTGCTGTACCAGTTGTTTGAGGCCCTCCCTGCAGGAATCCACTATGAGTCTAGTTCTGGCAGATGTTCCTGCTGGTATTGACCAATCTGTATCTGGCATGTTGAAGTCTCCCATTATCAGAACCTCCCTTTAGCTGTCATGTTTTGTATATCTTCTAACAGTAATGTGTCTATGTCCTCCTCTGGTCTGGGGGCCTGTAGACAACCCCAGTTCTTATGGCTGTCCCATTACCTGTTTCCAGGGTGACCCACAGTTCTTCTGGCTCCTTATGTGTATTCTGAATTTCTGTAGCTTTGATATTTCATTAACATACAGGGCCACCCCTCCCCTTTTTGCACCTCGTCTCTTCTGAACAATACATATCCAGGTACTGAAGTCTCCCAAGTGTGGTTACTGGTAAACCACGTCTCACTAATTGCTACTATGTCCAGTTTAGCCTCTGACATTATTGCCTGCAGGTCTGGGATCTTATTTCCCAGGCTGTGAGCATTGTGTACATGATTTTCCATTGGCCAGATTTGGTGTGTTAGTTGTTGGGTGAAGTTTGGCATTACCCTGTGCATCGTATGGGGAGACAAACCTTTTTCTTAACTGGTGATGCAAATGAATGGCAAACACGCTGAATTCCTGTTTGACCACTAGCTGAGGGGGAGGGTGTTCTTCCATTCGACGATGGGGTGCTGCACCCTCTCCCATTTGCTAGTTTAAATATTCTGCAAAGACGCCAAACTTCTGCCCCAATGCACTGACTCTCTTTAGTCAGATGCAGTCCATCAAATTTAAAGAACTTTGCCCCAGAACTGTTGCCAGTTCCTACAAATCTGTGTCCTTTTTCCTGGCACCAGTCCTTGAGCCATGTGTTTAGCTCCCTATCTCCTTCTTCTGACCTTCTGTCCATCTGCTCCTTCTCCCAGACTGGCAGGATCTCAGAGAAGGAGATGCCGGACGAAATAGATGATAGTTTGTCACCCAGCCTAGTCAGGTGTTCCTTGGTCTCCTCAACTGACCGGCTGGCGAGATCATTAGTCCCTATGTGTACTAGGACATCAGTGTTTTCTCCTGCTTTGTGAACAATTTAGTAATGCGGCAGTGTCTCTCCATGCTGATGTACCTGGAGACATCTGACCATCACCCCTGGCTGGAGATGGGTATCAACTCCCGAATCATGGAGTCTCCTATGATCAGAAGTTTTTGGATTTCCTTTGTGCTTGTTTAGTTTTGGTTCCTGATTTGGGTGAGTATTGTTGTGCTAGCTCCTGTGCACGAGTGTCCTGCTCTGCAGTGTCTTCTGCCTCTTTATTTGATTTCAGAGATAGAGGCAGATACCTGTTTGTAGTGTTTATATGGTTTTGGAGGTAATGTGTTGGAGAGCAGAGAGTGATGGGGCACCTGATTTGCTCCTCCTAACCACCTGCCAACCTCCTGGACCAACTACCCTCTGCGGTCGAGGTTTTTCTGTTGGATGCTGGGAAATGGCGGGTGGTTCTTATAATGTATTTCCTCTTCAATATGAAATTTGAGGCGTGCAATCCTCTGCCCATGCTGCCCGGAGCTGAGACCTAAGATCTCCAAAGGCCCAGCATGTGGACAGTGTCCTAAATCCTGTAAGACTGTCCTTCTGAAAATTGTTCCACAGTACCTGCAGTTAATGAAATCCATTCCAAATAAGTTGCTGGGTTTGTAACCTAGTCAGAGTAATTAGAAGGAAAAAAAAATGCAAGTAATGGTTTAATTGTGCTTTGTTTAACTTGTTATAACAAGTTAAATTACTAGTGCCCTGTAAATGAGATCACCTTGTGGAGGCCCCACTGATCCGCCCCTTCCTGTTCTGCCACAGGAAATGTTACAACTGTGGTACCCTATAAAATTACTCTTAATCCTCTCGGGGCACAGTTCTTATCCAAGTATTTATTCAGAGACAGAATATCATTATGCAGGTTTACCTCTTTTAATACTGCTTTCTCCAATTTTGAAAATATGAGCCTTATTAACCCTCTCCTGATGTGTCTTCCATTTTGAAGGATTGACCAGTGTCCCAGTCCAGAGTTTGTCATCTTGTACCCAAGTTGGTGCTGGTCAAAGAGAACACCATCCTTGTTTTTTAGTTCATTCAAAGCATATAATTTGCAGCTTGGCACAGGCATTCACTACAAAAATTGTGGGGTGCTTCTTATATGTCTTCCAAATGCCTATGGTAATGGCAAACATTTTCAGAATATGGTGGTGATGCAGAACTTCAGTATGAGGTGCTGATGCACAACTTTGGAATGTGGCACTGACGCACAACTGCAGAATGTGGTGCTAACACACAGTTTCAGAATGTGGTGGTGATGATGCACAGCATCAGAATGTGGCAGTAATGCACAATTTCAGAATGTGGTGGTGATGATGAACAGCTTCAGAATGTGGCAGTAATGCACAATTTCAGAATGTGGTGGTGATGATGAACAGCTTCAGAATGTGGCAGTAATGCACAATTTCAGAATGTGGTGGTGATGCACAATTTCAGCATATGGTGGTGACACAACTTCAGAATGCGGTGCAGACTTAGAACTTTGGAATGCAGTGCTGATGCAGAACATTAGAATGTGGTGCTGATGCACAATTTCAGAAAGTGGTGCTGATACACAATTTCAGAATGTGGCAGTGATGCTCATATCAGAATGAGGCATGACACATAAATCCAGAATGTTGTGGTGCTGCACAATTTGAAATGTTATGGGGACACACAATTTTGAGATGTGGTGGTGATGCATAGTTTCAGAATGTGATGGTGATGCAGTTTCAGAATGTGATGATGCACATTTTCAAAATGTGGCAGTGATGCACATATTTGAATAAGGCAGTGATATGCAATTTCAGAATGTGTCAGTGACACACAATTTTGGAATATGGGGGTGATGCACGATTTTGAGATGTGGCTGTCTTGCACAGTTTCAGAATGTGGTGGTGATGCACAGTTTTGAAATGTGGCAGTGATGCACAGTTTCAAAATGTGGTAGTGATGCGCAATTTCAGCATGTGGCAGTGGCACACAATTTTACAATGTGGCAATGATGTAAAATTTTGGAATGTGGCTGTGACACAATTTTGGACTGTGATGGTGACATAATTTCAGTATGTGGCATTAAAACACAACATAGAATGTGGCATAGATATGCAATTTTGGAATGTGATGGTTATGCACAATTTTAGAATATGGCTGGGTAGCACAGTATCAGATTGTTGTGGAGATGTGATGCAAAATTTAGAAATGTGGGTGCATAGAATTCTGGAATGTAGCAGGGACAAACAGTTTCAAAATAAAATGGCATGTCCTTTCTTATTTCACACAGTGTGCATCACAATTATATTTCAGAATTGCCAGTCCCTGCTAAATTTCTCAATGTGTGTCCCTGTCACATTCTGAGATTCAGTGTCCCACTGCACTGCAAGATGGCGCATCTCTGCCACATGCCAAGATTTCATGTCCCTCCCCAATATTCTAAAATTGTGCAGAACTTTGACATTCTATACCTTGAATAAGCACTGCAGTCCAAAACCACCTCCTGATGCATTCTAAAGTACAGTACCATGCATCTAAACATTCTGAAAATACAAGAACTGCAGCCAACACCGTGTCAATTTTTTTTTATTGATTGCTATAGCTACAGTTTCTTAAACTTTGGAGAAATAGGTCTAAAAGGTTGCTGACAAGGATGATTAGGTTGTGAGTTCTAGTTGTGACATCCTCAGTGGCTCTTAAATGAAACTGGCTTTTTACAGCTGCGTGAGTGGAGATCCACAGTCGTTTTGCCATCACTGTAGAAGAGAAAAGGGACCATGAGCAGAATGCATCCCTGTGTTCTCCTACAGTAATGCAGTATCTGTTGAAGAGTGCCAACTCCGTTGATCTTCTGTCCTGGATCTTTAACCCTTTCCCTCCATGGACAGAGTTCCCCTCCACGGCATGATCACCCCCCCCGCAGGTGCACTACTTTAATACGGAACTACTGCATGTCCTTATAGAACTGCACATGCACATGTTTCACACATGCATAGTTATACAGTTGATGCCATCTTGGGAATGGCACTATGCCATTCCCTTACTGTAACTGCTATACTCCACAGCTGCTGCTACGGCCATACCAGCACCACTACGGGAATCCAGGCGCTGCTCCTACCGCCACATGCCGCCACTACAGACATACTGGTGCCGCTCTTACTGCCAAACTCCAGTAATCACTCATTAAAGCTCTGCACAGCTGTATCAGCTCTGACCAGAGTTTGTTTGAAAAGGGAGTTACATCAGGGTTACAAAATAGCTCATAACTTTTAAACAAAGTAATGTTGAAACCTAAATTTTGGCATGAGAATTATCTGGGGTAGGCTGATTCCAATTCTGCAGTGCAGCACTTTTGACAGGACTCCCTCTTGAATTAACAGTTATAATTTATAACCAAATCTTATTTACTACACAAACTAGACTTAAAGCAGCAGTGCAACGAAATTGGGCAAAATTTGACCCTACCCTTTTTTCAATATAAAAGATTCCTGGCATCTTCTAGTTTAATTTGGTGGTACTATTTTCTAATGCCACCAACATTTGAGTATTTTATAAATGTTATATTGAATTTGTTCTCAAGAAAAAAAGATGACTGCCTCATTTCCATAGAAATAACATTGTAGAACTGACAAGGGTTAGGATTGAAAAAATAAAAAAGATTCATGGTACACATCATAGGAAGTAGCTAGACAAGGACATTGGACTGGTATGCTAATACTTGTCTTAACTGTAGCTTAAATTAGCTTTTGGGAAATTCATTTTTTGTTGCACTGCTGCTTTAAACACAAAACTTGCAAGACTGCAAGTAACTTTCTTACACTCAGTCAACCATCATTCTCCACTACCCAATCAGATACTGGTTGTCACAACATGCAAGCAAACATTTAGCATTGACAAATACTTGCTACATTAATAGTGCTAGAGCTGATGAGAAGTGACAGTGCTGTTGAAGAAAGCAATCCTTGTAAATGAATGACTATAAAAACATAAGGACTAGGGCTGGGCAGACTGTTCCATGGGAGATCCGTACCCCCAGATTGAACCCTCAATCCATGGACCTGGATAAATATGGACTGCACCACAGAAGTCTGGTTCTGGGTCCATAGAAGTGCCATTTGTGCCATTTTGTGTATTGTTACCATGGGGATGCTGTTGGCATGCTTACTTCATGAACAGGTGTCCGGCAGCATCCAATCAGGTAACAGACTATCACATGATGCATGCATGGTATACAACTATGCTGAGTGTGCAACGCGGACCAGACAGTTGGAGGAGCACCTCGTTCACTCACTGCAGCAGAGAACCACCAGAAGAAGTTGTCAAAATGAAAATAAAACACAAATATAAAAAAATATACATTTTTGGAGGGGAAGGAAGATAAACTAGGAGAGAGGAAGGAGACTTACTGGGGCAAGGGGTAGAGAAACTAATTGTCAGGGGAGGGTAACAAGTAGGGACTGGAGAAAGGAGGAATCTAGAAGGACTGGGGAGATAGTGGTGGCCTGGGTGGCTGTTGGGGGGAGGAAAAAGGCAGGCAGTATGGCAGTGTGACTGTGTACATGAGCAAGGGCAGGATGGCAAAATATTTGACTTGTGCCATTGCAGAAGATCCAGAGGAGAGAGGGAGAGACTACTGGAGGCCCAAGAGACATGTTACAGTTACAGAAAATCACAAATTAAAGTTTTTTTCTTTTCGTGGCCCAAGAGTGTAGCTGTATGCACATGAGCAAGGGAAGGCATGCAAAATCTTTGACTTGTGCCATTCCAGATCCAGAGGAGAGAGGGAGAGACTATGGGGGCCCAAAATAAGTTTTACAGTAACAGAAAATCCCAAATGAAAGTGTTTTTCTTTTCTTGGCCTCAGACAGTGTGGCTGTGTACATGAGCAAGGGCAGGCTGGCAAAATATTTGACTTGTGCCATTCCAGATCCAGAGGAGAGAGGGAGAGACTACTTGGGGCCCAAGAGAAATTTTACAGTTACAGAAAATCCCAAATGAAAGGTTTTTTTTCCTTTTCTTGACCTCAGACAGTGTAGCTATGTGCATGAGCAAGGGCAGGCTGGTGAAATATTTGACTTGTGCCATTTCAGATCCAGAGGAGAGAAGGAGTGGGAGAGACTACTGGGGATCAAGAGAAATTTTACAGTTACAGAAAATCCCAAATACATTTTTTTCCTGGCTTCAGTGTGGCTGTGTTTACATGGCAAGGGCAGCAGGCTGGCACAATAAATCTTTGACTTTTGCCATCCAGAGGGGAGAAAGAGACTGTAGGGGGGGCCATGAGAAATGTAACAGTCCCAGAAATCCAAAATATTTTTTTTTCCTGGCTTCAGTGTGGCTGTGTTTACAAGGCAAGGACAGCAGGCTGGCAAAATAAATCTTTGACTTTTGCCATCCAGAGGGAAGAAAGAGACTGTAGGGGGGCCATGAGAAATGTAACAATCCCAGAAATCCAAAATATTTTTTTCCTGGCTTTTCAGTGTGGCTGTGCATACAGGTCAAGGGCAGCAGGCTGGCAAAATAAATCTTTGACTTGTGCCATCCAATCATGAATCACAATCACTTGTTAACATTCATTCACAAGTTCATCTTGGGGGAGAGAGAGAGAGATAGAGAGAGACTGCATGGGGGCCCCACAAGAAATGTAACAGCCCCAGAAATCTCAAATATTATTTTTTCCTGGCTTCAGTGTGGCTGTGTGTACAGGGCAAGGGCAGCAGGCTGACAAAATAAATCTTTGACTTGTGCCATCCAATCATGAATCATGATCACTTGTTAACGTTCATTCACGATGTAATGTATTAAAAAAAAATACCATTCAGATAAACAACATACATGTTGATGCTCCTATGCTGCTGGCTGTGGGTGGCCCAGGGGATAATCTGACTTTGTGACTGCTAGCAGGCTGTTTACAGTACAACACAAGTAAAGCACAACTACTGTACACACAAGTGTCATCATCATCACTCATTCCCCATTATTCCTTCTTATTATCATTAGTTTTATAGTATATTGCATTACATTACGTATAAGCATTAACCAACCCCCAGTGTGGGACTGTGCTACATGCGGCTCTGCACCAGATGTGTCTGCATCTCCAATTCAATTTCTGAGGCACACTTAACAGTCGCTGAATTTGGTCACTTAACAGTAATTAACTGTACTGTAGGAGTCAGTCAGGTAATCTTGGAAGGAAGTGGTGGTAGCCTGTTGTGTTGTTGGTGTGCTGTGTACAGTCACAAGTCACGACAGTAAATTTGTCCCTGGCCTATAGGTGAGAGTCATCAGAAGGACATCACATTAGTTAGAGGGAGCTTTTTTTTATAGGTTAGAATAATAAGAAAAACTGGATCAAAGTGTCGATGAGGCACATTCTATTTCTCGGGTAGGCAGTGGCCCTGCAAAAGATAGTAATCAGCCTGAAAAGGGAAAACAAAATCAAACCCCAAAAAGTGATTTTTTTCATGTCTAAGGTTTCATATTCCAAGTGAATACTTGAATCCAAAAGAGGTGACATGTCTTGGATCATCATCAGTCCCAGGTAAAAAAAAAGTTATGTAGTTAAAAAAACTAAAAGCTTGGTGGGTACCACCCGCAGAGGCATCCAACGGTATGGAACAATTGCATACTATGATACTGCCAGTCCCTCACCCTCATCAAATTCTTCTGAGGTTGAACCTGATGTGGGTAATAATAAAGATGAAGAGCATCATCATGCAGCACATGGTTTACTGGAGGGGATGGAAATTTCAGATGAGGAAGAAACCGGCAGAAATGTTTTGGTTGTGGGGGGGGGGCAGTGGGAATAAACCACAAGAGGAACAGGCCCAAGAAAAATCCAGGGGGAACCCTGAAAAGGTGACTGAGATGCCATGCCTTCCTGAGAAAAAAACTAAAAAAATATCATCTTTTGTTTGGTCATACTTCTCCATTAGTGCGTCCAGTGAGTTGGTAGCAACATGCACTATTTGTAAACGGCCAATCAGCAGGGGTGAAAAAAAAGAGGCATTAGGAACTTCAGCACTGAAAAGGCACCTAGACAGATGTCATAACATTACTGATAACTTTAGTTGTGGGTCTTGAAGAGAAAGTGACAGTGATAGCTCACTACACTCAGTGGTATCTTCCATAGATGACAGCAGTGGTAGCCTTGCAGCACTACTGAAACATCTCCACCACCACTTCTTCCCATTTGAAGGACTCCTCTTTCTGTTACTGAAAGTGACCATGTGATCAAAAGTCCTCCTTCTTCAAGGAGACAGCTTACCATCTCAGAAATATATGAGTGTAAAGCCAAATATGCCTCGACTCACCCTGTTGCTATTACAATAACCAAAGAAATTTCAGAAATGATAGCTGTTGATTTGCTACCATATAATGTGGTTGAACATATAGGATTCAGGCATCTGCTTGAGTACTTTGAACCTCAATCCAGTATACCATCGCAGAAATAATTCTTGACAACAGGGATTCCAGATCTTTACAATGTCATATGTAAAAAATTAAGAAGCGTTTTGTGCAATGCTGTTGGGAGGGTGGTGCATCTCACCACAGATATCTGGACAAGCTGTCAGCCTGAACCCTTTATGTTTGTCACGGCACATTGGGCATGTTTCAATAATTCACGTGGGACTGGGGACAGTGAAGCATTACAATTTGTTGTTCTAAGAATGTTTTATTTTCCATCTGAACATATCTCATACAACATCAGTGAAGAGCTCCAAAAAACAATACTGCAATTTCTCACTTCACAGGGACTGTCAGCTGGCTTTATAGTTGCAGATAATGGATCCAACATAAGGAAGACATTGGAGGAGGGGGGCTTTGTTCACATCTGCTGCTTTGCGCATTGCTTAAATGTAATAGTTTACTGTTTTCTTGAAGACAACAGGGAGATTAAGGCTCTCGTTCGCACTGCTAAAAGAATATGAACTCATTTCAGTCACTCAAGCAAAGCTCATCACTTGTTTGAAAAAATACAGCAGCAGCACAATTTACATTTGCACAGATTAATCCAAGACATTTTTACTCAATGGAGTTCAACCTTTTATATGTTCCAAAGGCTGCTGGAACAAAAGAAAGCCGTCAGGCAATACACCTTGGAAAATAAAATTGGTGATGCAGACATCTATATTACTTCACCACAGTGGGCCACGCTTGAGTTTCTAAATTTCCTGCTCCAGCCATTTGAGGAAATCACCAGGGAGGTTAGTACAAACACAGCAACTCTCAGTCAGGTGATACCCCTAATAAAAATTGTAAAATTCAGATTGAATCTGATTAGGGAAAAGTTAGAGAAACAAGACAGTTCCATGATCACACAGGCTGCCAGTAGTGCTGCTGACACATGCAGGTTTTGGAACTGTGTAATACAGTACAGTCTGCACACCCATTGGCCCACGCAATGGACCAATGGGCACGCAGCCGTACTCTGCGCTGTCAGTTGGTGGGCAGCCGGGCAGCTTGCAGGTGGGGAGCTGCCACCCACTGCTGACCAAGGGGGAGTGGGGTGGCAGGTCTAAGTGGGCAGGTGGGGAAGGGGGGACCGCTGGACCACCAGGGACATTATGTTTTCTGAAGCCCGTGATCGGGCTGGGGTTCGGGTCTACTGGACCACCAGGCATTCTCTCATTATACGTAAGCCCACGATCGGGCTGGGGAGCAGGTCCACTGGACCACCAGGGATGGTGTTTAGTTACAAAGCCCGCAATCGGGCTAGGGAGTGGGTCCACTGGACCACCAGGGAATTTATGTATTCATAATGCCTGCGATTGGGCGGAGGGGGGCAATGACGCCCGACTTTGTCTCTGGAGGTCGGGTGGCCACCCACAGCTGGCGGCTGCCATGTTGCACCCTATAATATGGCAGCTTACCTGTGGGTGGCCAGGCCTTGCTCCTTTTTTTTTACGGGTTGATCTTTGCACCCCTCTGTGCGATGCAAGGCGGGTGTGTGCCTGCTTATGTGCCGCACATCCCAGGCTGAATATTGGGATGTGCCGAATATGCATGGGCATGCCCCCCGAACTTGCGCTGCATACATTACTGGTGCACCCCGGCACATCGGGATTTGCACAGCACAACTCCCACGTTTGAATTTCTCACTGGGGCACATCAGTGGATTGCGCGTGGTGCAACACTGTTGTGCCATGCACAACCCCTTTGAATATCCCACACTTTGTGCCTGTGGTGAAAATCTTTTGTGAATAGGAAAAGGGGAAATTGTTTAACCAGGAAAGGCACACTAAGCTGGAGCTTGTTTTCCAGGTGTGACCTGGGAGCACAAGGAAGTTAAGTGACTTGCTCAGGGTCACACAGTATGTAGGTGGAAGCTGTGGGATTCAAACCCAGGTCTGACCTGCTGGATGTCACCAGATTTGCAGCTCAGAGCCTTAGACCACTGCGCTATACTGCCTCCAGGGTCTACTACAAGAGGTAGCAATTAATTGCAACAAGTCAGGTCAGGACAGACTATGTCAGGCCTCTGTTACTTGAATGATCACACAAGCAGCACAGAATAGAAAAAAAAAATAATAACATCAGTGGGTTCAGAGTCCAAATACAGCAAGCAACTGCATTTCATGTCACAAACTTACTTGGTGGTACCTGGTACCACTATCTGATCTGGAAGATATGGTACTGCTGTCTACTACTACTACTACTACTACTACTGTCACTTTTGTGCTCATGAGTCACGACTACTACTTATCACTTTTTGTCCTTACTCCAGTCCTTACTACTACTTGTCACCTTTTTTGCCCTCAGCAACTAATCCTGACTGTACTGTTTTAAATTTCGTACAGCGCATGACTTAGCAGATGCCTGAAACCCAGAAACTGAATACTCTTTGTATATTTCTCACTTACCCCATATTTGCTTGTGATTACTTCACAAAAAAAAATGCTACTAAATTGAAAATTCATATAATTTCTTTATTGTTTGTGTGCGTGGTATGCTAGTCCTACATCTCACTTACAGTAATTGGGCTGAGATTATTACTATATTTTATTTTTGATACTCAAATTACTTGGCAGTGGCTGGCAGCAATTGTGGCACTAGGAAGGATGTAATTGTGTTGTGTGTCATCAGATCTTCAGGTGGCAGTGGCAAACATTTTTATGACTGCTCTGCACTTGGCTGATGCAATGTGTGACTGGCTGCCTGCCTGTGTGGTGGTTATCACTATGTCTTTTATTTTTCTTCTTTAAGGATTCAGTGTGTTGGTCAGATTCAGTAGAAGTAGTTGTATTAGAAAACATTACCACCTGTTGGACCAGGTAGTGTACCATATACCACAGTTCACTGGGACATGCGAAGCAGTTGCATCATTCACATGGGTAGGGTGGGTCTGCTCTTTTAGTGCTGCTCATTTGATCATTCATATCCATTTCTTTGGCCTGTCCACCTCTGACTGGAACATCCATCAAAATAATACTCACACAGCATCATTAATAAAAAAAAAATCTTAGCTGCTTGGCAGTGTCTGCAGTGCTAGGTGGTGCTATGATATACAGTAGGTATTTGCATCTGTCTGTCTGTCTCTCTCCCTCTCTCCATCTCTCACTGTCTCTCCCAGCACACTCATGTCACAGACCCGAGCAGGATATGCCACCATTACAGACCAGCCATGAAGGGGCTAGTAGTGAGTGACTTCTTTTTTATTTAGCAGTTTTACATACATTTTTATACAAATGATCCATTAAATCATTTCCTTTGGGCCTCTATGTCAAATGTGACCACTTTTGGCCACTTTTATGCATTTTTTCAAATTTTTTCAAGTATTTGTCAATAAATCAGAACTAATCAGAACAAATCAGAACTTTACTATGTTCCGGTTCTTATTTAATAAGGGTCAGAACTTCATCGAGTTCTCCCAGCCCTAATAAGGGCATACTCAAGTCACAAGTCTCACAAGTTCATTGCATATATTAGTAAACAAGGGCCAATTGTGGTCAATGAGATCAGAAATGTCTGACTACAGATAGGGGCAACACAAAAAGAACAGTTACATATGTACCGTAACGGTAGATCTTCAATCAGTCAATCAGTCAATCTTTTATTCATTTGAGGTGCCTTCCAATGCTCAGGGTGCCTTTACATTATAACATTAAAAACTCACTACATATCATAAAACACATATAAAAACATATTAAAACACATCCATATAAATTCAAAATTCAATACATTCCTGAGAAGGCCTGGTTAAATAGATATGTCTTTAGAAGATTTCTAAAACCCTCTACAGTCTAGCTTTCACGTATCTGGCAAGGTAGAGAATTCCACAGGGTAGAAGCCATAAAGGCAAAAGATTTTCCTCCTGATGTTTTAAGGGACACCCTGGGAATCTCTAGCAATCCCTCACCAGAGGATCAGAGTGAGCTGGATGGACAGTAAGGACACAGGATCTCTTTCAGGTAGTGGGGACCCTGCTCATATAGGGCCTTATAGGTCAGCAATGTGACCTTGAAGGTAATCCACCACCGTACTGACAACCAGTGCAGATCACACAGCACTGGTGTAATATGACTGGATCTAGAAGCTCCAGTCAGCAACCTGGCTGTTGCGTTCTGCACTAGTTGCAAGTGGCGGATGTCTACCCCTGGTAGCTCTTGGTAAAGGGCATTGCAATAATCAAGACGACTGGTGACAAAAGCATGGACCAAGGTTGGAAGATCTTCGGACGGAACCAGATGATTCACCCGGCTATGTTCCTAAGATGGTAGTATGAAGATTTGACTACAGACAAAACCTGCACCCTCAGGGTCAGGCCTACATCAAAAACAATGCCCAGGTTTCGCACCTGGCTAAAGGCAATAAGCGGGATCCCACCAAGATTTAATCCTGACTGTTTTCCAGCCCATTCCCCTCTCATCCTATGACCAGGGTCCACAACCAATACCTCAGTTTTTTCAGAGTTCAGCTGAAGCCAACTGGCACTCATCCAGTTCTGAATCTCCAGTAGGCAGTTATTAAACACTGTAACAGAATCTAATTCCTGCTCAGGTACAAAGGACATGTACAGTTGAGAATCATCAGCATAGCAATGAAAACTCAAACTGTACCATCTTATAATGTCCCCTAATGGAAGAAAATACACTGTAAATAACAAGGGGGACAGTACCGAGCCCTGTGGAACCCCACAGGGCAGTCCATGAGGGGCTGAGGAATAAATTCCTGACACCACTCTCTGAGACCTACCCTTGAGGAAGGACTTAAACCAACTGTGGACCACCCCTCTCAGTCCACAGAAAAACCACAGGTGCTTAAGCAGTACTCCATGGTCCACAGTGTCAAATGCTGCTGAGAGATCAAGGAGAACCAAGATAGAATGGGCTCTCTGCTCTCTCGCCATTGGAAGGTCATTAAGTACCCTCACCAGGGCCATTTCAGTGCTGTGCCTTTTCCTGAAGCCAGACTGGAGAGGGTCATGGATATTGTGGTTGGCCAAATGATCCTCCAGCTGCAGTGAAACCACCTTCTCAATAACCTTCCCAACAAAGGGTAGGTTCAAGATTGGTCTGTAGTTAGCTGGGCAGTCGGGATCAAAAGAGTTTTTTTTTAACAGGGGATGAACTACTGCCTCCTTTAAGGGATCTGGAAAGATCCCTCTCTCCAATGAAACTTCCACTATCCCAGCAAGGACCGGGCCAATGACCTCTACACACTACACTAGTAGGTGTGTAGGGCCTGGGTTCAAACTACAGTAGGTCGGCCGCAGAGTCTGGATGATCCTCACTATATTCATGACTACTGGTTGGCTAAAGGTGGACCAGATCAGCTGGGCATTTGTACCACCCGGTTGACTAATACAAGGACCAATGGGAAGGCACTGGCTGATCTCATTCCTCATGGTGGACACCTTATCAGAAAAGAACTGTGCAAACTCCTCACACTGTTTTTGTGACAGTGCTTGACCAGAGTGAAGACAGGTTGGATTGCACAGTCTGTCCACGGTCCAGAAGAGCTGGACTGGTTTGTTCCTTGCTGTAGCAATTTCCCTGGACAGGAACTCTGCCTTCTTATGGGAAATGGCTGATTGATAGACATTGTAATAGTCCATCAATCTAAGTCTGTCCACCTCCAGGTGAGTTTTCCAGTGTCTTTCCAACCTTCACCCCCAACTCTTTAATTCAGAGAGAATATCCTCCTTTAGGTCACACCTTTGGAACTATAGTTGCCAGACACTAAGACCACACAGAAACATTTGCTAGCTGGTGGCTGCCCATGATGACATCATGCATCAACATATAAATAAACATGGTCAGCCCCATCACTCTTCAGTGCCACACTGGGGATTAGACTCAGAAGGCCTCCAAAAATTGGGGACCAGGATATCGGACCAGCACCAGGCATACAAGGCAAGATATGGTGCTGGATCTCTCATGTTTGGGCACAAATTAATATCTGATGTAACCCTCACTGAAGCCGAAGGGGGACAGAGGAAGGGACAGTATGACCTCATGAAGGAGATCTCTTGAAGATCTACTATTTCAGTAAGTTCTGAACTGTTCTATCTTCTTCAAGGATATATCCTCCACTAGGCCACACCTTTGGAACAAGTCCCAAGAAGTCCAGAAAGTCAGTGGGAGACTGGTACAGTCTGATGTATACATTCAAGACAACAGGCCTTGCCTTACAGGAAGCCCAAATCCAGCATGCCTCCTAGAGACTATGTCAGACTGTAAATGTTTAGTGAAGGTGTAGACAGTGCACTATGTGGCTGCAGCACAAATGTCAGCAGCAGAAACATTTCTGAAACAAGCAACAGAAGTGACCATACCCCTGGTGGCGTAACCATGAATTGAACCAGGAAGTTCCTTACTGTACTTCCTCAAACAGAATGCAATGCAATGTGCTAGCCATTTGGATGGGCTTTGTTTAGACCCAAGGGCACCCTCTTTCCCAGGGTGAAGTAAACCAAAAGATGAGAGACCTTTCTGCAGTCTTTGGTGCAATTCACATAGTATCTCAGTATTCTAATAACATCCAAAGTATGGAGCAGTGGCCCACCCTTATTGGCATGTGCAGAGTAATAAACAGGTAGATGGATCGTTTGAGTCACTGTAAATTCAGACACCACCTTTGGTAAAACTTAGGATTTGTACACAAAGAAACCCTGTCTTTGTGGAAAATCAAATAAGGAGGCTCACACTTGGGAGACTGCAGCTCTAAAATCCTTCAAGTAAAAGTGATTGCAACCAAAAATAACATGTTCCATGACAGGAAATGTAAGCTATAACTTGCAGTTTGCTCAAAAGGAGCAATGTCAGTTTCTCAAGCACATAATTCAAGTCCCAAGGTGGGACTGGATTGCAGATAGGAGGTTTCATATGTAGAATACCTTTCAGAAAAGTATTGGACACCTCTAATTGTGCAACATTACGATCATCAATAGGGGCATGGAAAGCTGATATAGTGGCCAAATGCACCTGAACTGAGTAATACTGTAGACCAGAGTCTGACATTGACCGCAAGTATTCCAACACAGCATTTACAGGATGTGTAAATGGGCCCAGACTCCTGGAAGCATTCCACAAAGTGAACCATTTCCATTTTAAGGAATAAGTATGCCTTGTAGAAGGTTTTCTGGCCACAACCAGAACACCTGCAACCTTAGAAGATACCCCAAAACATGCAATGACTGTGTTTCCAACAGCAGGCCCAATGAGGATGATCAATGTTGGGAAAAGAACTGAGGAGTCAGAGGGCCACCCATGTTTCTATAGACACTGATGCATGATGTTATCTTGGGTGGCCCCTGCTAGCAGAAGATTCTGTGTGGCCCTAGTGCCTGGCAGCTGTAGCTCCAAAGCTGAGGTCTAATGGAGGAGATATCCTCGAAGAAGATCTAGAAAAATGATCTAGTGTACTTTTCAAGGCTGCTTTACCATGCTCAACCAATTGGTGCCATTTCATTATTGTTATACCCACCACATCCCGATTTATTGGATGTGAAGATGGCAGCCAGTGCCCCTCTGAATAAGAACAAAAGGATCAGTGTACATACCTGATACTGTAAGTTATTTATTGTTAATATACAACAGATCAGAAACCACCAACCAATCACCCCTACATATCGCCTCTGTATGAAGCTTTCTTAGGGGGAAGGGCTGAATTGTGAGTGGGTACGTAATAGTGCAATCAGTTACAAATGTGTTAATTAACACAAGTAATTCACAATGAGTAGGGATGTAAGTTTGTCATGGATGAGGTTTTAATGACTCATTGTTTGTTCATGAAATCATTAGTAAACAGTAGTAAATGTTGTGGCACTCTCATCATTGCTACATTCTGATGACACTAGTGAAAGTCATGGAAGTCCTGAATAAAGATCAAACGTCATGGAATCAATGACGTGTATGACTGCCATGACAAACTTACATCCCAAACAATGGGGACCAAGGTGTAGGTGAAATAAAGCTAAGATCTCAAACATTTAAACAAGAAAAGACAGGTGTGGTCTGCCATTCAATAAAAAGAACAGTTCCAGAAATCCAGTGCACTCTAATATCAATTTCAGTTCATAACATCTTTTAATATTATAAATGTAACCCTTACAGCTTCAGACAACTTATACATCAGAAACGGCTGGAAAGTCTAAGACTGGTGTTCCAGGCTAAGGGGAAGAGGGTTATATTGAAGCACACTAGAAAATCTGTCTAGATTTAGATGTACATATTATGCATTTTAAAAATATTGCCTTTGGAGAGCTAGCAGGGATCCAAAAGTGTATTTATGTAGATCAAGGCCAACACTAGTGCAGATGCAAAAGGTAACTGACTGAAAATCAAAGTGAACATCCCAAGTAGTCCTGGTGGGGTTTGAAAAATGAATGGGATTAGGTATATCAAAAAGTGGTTATATAGACACACCGAGACCACTTGAGAGGGTTAATCTGTCCTAAGTAATGAATTTAAAAAGTATGTTAGAATACCAACAGAGTACTAACAGTAAAATAATTTTACAATGGCAAATCATGTAGAATCCCAATCACAGTTATACTACAAAAAGACTCAGAAATATGACTGCCAGAAGTGTAAGGTGCAATAATAACACATACAAGATAACACAGTGCTAGTTATAATTACAGGTGAAGATAATTTAATGCACACCCTCAATGTAGGATGCTTTGATAAACCCTTCAGGCTTCACCCTTAGGGTTTATGTAGCATCCCACACCTCAGGTGTGCATTTATTTATTTATTTAGCTTTTGTTGACCGGGTAAGTACACTAGACAAGTATTATGCCTATTTTCAGGAACGACCCAGGAGAATACAGCATATAGATACAGATAATTGTACAGAAAGGATGCTAGTACATCATGACAAATATAACAAACATATGGGAAATAAAGTACATCATTGACAAATAAGAGTAACATACAGGAGTGTAACACTATCCAAAGTAGTGGTTGGTCATAATATAACTTATAACTTTATAGTTAGGCACCCCCAAGGTAAGTAGGTTCACAGACAAATTTTAACAAGTCATCACTCATTTGAGACATATAAGTTAAGGCAGGACCAGGATGCATGGGAGTAGACAGTCCTGCCTATGACCAAGGTGCAATGCTGTGGACAAAAAGTATGCCCACAGTCAAGTACCCGGGTAATTGATAGAATTGATAGAATTATTGGAGACAGCAAGAAGTTTCAAGCAGCTTCAGTAGAAGGCAGCTTGGGGCAAGTTTGACAAACAGTTTAGAATTACTCTAGGGAGGCTTGGGGCAGTCACACACAGAGGCTAGTTTCAGGAAACCCCACAGGGAATTGCGAAAACTCTGATAGGAGGGGGCCGAGCGGATATCACTGGGGAGAGAGTTCCAAAGTCTGGGTGCACTTGCGGCAAAGTCCCGATCCCCCATGAGGGTACGGGTGGGGGAGGGGGACTTTGAACATCCCTGAGGTCTGGGACCTAAGATGGTAGGGAGTAGCGTCTATTTGTGGTAGAAGCAGGGCCAGCCCCTGGGGGATGCCAGTTCTGACCACTTTCCCCGAGAGGCACCCCACCCCGAAATCAAGGTATCTGGCTGGGGAGAGCCAGCAAAGTTTATCATATAGCTCACATCGATGGGTGAGACAGGGAGCAGCCAGAGCAAAACGACAGATGTTATTATATGCCGTGTGCCACCGAGTGAGATGAGTCTTTGGGGAGCGAGCAAATAGGTGTAGACCATAGCTGCGGGAGGGAAGAAGTACACCTCTCGCAAGGGCAAGTCTGGCCACCGGTGTAAGGTTGTACTTGGCCCTATAGGCCAGACCCAGTTTGCAGTTCACTGCCCTGCAGATGTTACATTAAATTCTCGTGACACACACTTCTCCATCCTTTATTCTGTATTTACAATACGAAATCAAAAATCTTAGGGAATACAACTAGCCAGTAGAGAGCTCCAAGTTTACATCACAGAGATGAGAAATTGGTGCGACATGATCGGCATTTTACATCAAGCCATAGGCCAAGCTATTTATACAAGGTGACAAGTTGAAGCAGTGTATTACTGCAGGTAAACTGGAGACAATTAAAGCTTAAATTCAAAAAGCATAGTATGAGTTGTCAGATTTAATTTGACTGAATTAAAGTTGTCCTGCAACACAGGCTGAGTAATTCCATGATTCTTACTATGATGATATAAAACAGTGTTGTCAGCATAAAAATGTGATGAGTGTCTAATAGATATTAAAAAGCATGGGCCCTAGGACTGAATCCTGTAGGACATTTGCTTGTACTGCATATTATGTACAGTAGTTTGATTAAAGATTGATCTGGTCTTTAACCCCTTATTCATTCATTTTAAGTTGTATGTTATTTGACACCAAGTCCTCTAGTTAGTGCAGTACTGTTTACTATGGGAATGTTTTTCCTTGCCAGATTTGTCATGGCTTTAGTGACAAATGTACTGCTACCTTTAAAGTGACATTGTCAGCCTTTTTTGCATCATATTTATTCTAGATGAAAACCCACATTTTATGATTGCTTACTTTCTGAAGAATTAATTGGTGTTGATGGTTGTTTTATTGGTTTATTTTATTAGTAGAATTGAAATGCATGCTAATGGTGTAGTTATAGCCAACTTGTTTTGTTCAAATTGTTGATCTACTCTTATTGCATACTTCCCAAACATGAGGAACACCTCAAAACAGCGTATAACCACTCATGATACAATAGTTTCCTCTCCTCCCACTGCATCCTGAGTGTCTAGACTGTGCTGAGGGTGCTCCAATGTCCAGGACAGATGCAGTAAAAGTTTATCAAGCACTGTAAACAAACATGTTTGTGTGTGTTACATTCCAATATGATGAGCAGTCTGTTTTTCATTTTTAAAAACAAAAAAATGGAAAGTACTGGCCTTGTAGTAAAGACAGATGAGGTGCCATGTGCACGACTTATCTTTTCCATGCCAGCAACCCGAGTTCAGGAACGAGCTTGAGTTGCTATGGTTTAGCTGGGGTGGGAGAGGATAAAGCGTCCAGACTGCTCTTCTCTTTCGGGGATGGAAGGCATGTCAGCCTGGCCCTCAACTACCACCAGGTGGACACCTGGTAGTACTGCAGCATTAGTGGCATGAAGGGAAGGAGCTGAAGAATATTCTGAATGAGCTCCTCCATGCACACACTGGACATCCTTCAGCAGGGATGGGGAGAAAACTAAGAAAAGATTGAGGGCTTAATGAAGCCCTGTCCAATCTACCTGGGTCCACACCATCACCTGGAACATAGCCTCGGTCCACCCAGGATTTGTGTATGGGGAAAGATGGCCCTCTGTCCCCACCACCAGGGGATATTCATGGGAGAATTGAGTGACTGAGGTTGGTCCTGGGGGTGGCAGTGGCCAGCACAGGGGTAAGGGGACAGGGCTGACAAGCTACCCCTGCATTAGAAGGATAAAAAGCCATAACAGCAACAAAAAAAGGAATCAGAATCAATCAGCTACATCAGCAAATTCTACAAAATGAGCAATCATAAAATGAACTTTTTAAACTAGGGACATTTTGAGGCCTAAAGGGATTTGTGACCGTTGTATGATGGCCTGTATCCCACCCAGCCTGCATCATTCACGCCAAACCAATTGGCTGTGAAATACACTTTACATATAGACCCTCTCTGGTGCCATCCTGGAGAGGGCCACTATCCCTGCCTTGGGAGCCCTACCAAGGTTAAGGGGCCTGGGTTCTCATACTTGTAACACGGGGGTCCTTTCCCAAAAGATGCAAATAAAATGGTGGTGTCTCCACCCACAGTACATATTTAGTGGGTCTGCTCTTTACAAGTACAACCCCCTGGGATGTCGTACCAGACCACCTCCCCAATACAGTTACCCCAGAGATGGACTTACCAGGATTCGAACCTCCCCACCTTCAGTTAGACAATTTACATTTACATCCCTAAATAGCAACATGTTCACTAAAATTAGGCTTTGGAGTCAGTTCTTCTGCAAAAAACAGTAACATCAGAACTTATTTACATGAGGAGGGTTAGTATAGGGGAAGGTGGAGTAGAGGTTCAGAAACATTTTAATTTTACATTTAGAGATTCGGCATGTCCCCACAATCATTTCCCTTTGACTTTCAAATCCCCACATTCTGATCAATGCTACCACCAGATCTGTCTAGCTAGCTAACTGCTACAGGTGCTACCATGCTCAGAACCCCCAACTGGTACCAGTCCAGAATGATGCCCCTAATTCTATCCTTGGGTACCCAGATCCCATAGTTGCAGGCCTGAGGTACAGCTGATTGTCCGACATTGGTGTGCTTTGCTGATTTTAAATAACTTTTACATTTCTTTCTCTATATTACTTTGAGCCTTGACTCTGCATCCTGCCCAGGTGGGCATACTGGAAACTATACTACAGTCCCCAGGTTGATGCAGGGCAATTTCGTGCTGTTTACTCATGGTTCTGCAGAATCAGTCCTTGAGTGGCACAGTTCACTGAAGTCCTGGGATTCATGGAAACAGCTGATGTAGAATTGGGCTCAATGCTTGAAACTAGAAGGGGCACAGAAGCTGCAGTTTGTTTCTTCAGCTTGCTTGGAGATCTTGCAGCTTGTCCCCATCGGCCCATTACAGATCTGTTGCAGGGCATGTGCACAAAACTGGCCACCTACAAAGGACCCAGTCCCAGGAGCAGCCCCCCGGCAAGGTTTCTACACAGATCAGAGCATGGGTGCACTCAGGAACAAGAACCATGATCTCCTGTAGGCAACCGACCCCACTTGATGGGGGTTAACAAGTTCCCCACCTAGCCCTGGTGTCAGACTGAACATTCAGCACATTTCTACTCTTTTTTTCCTTTTCTTTCAGTTACCAGCTACGTTGTGTAGCCAAAGAAGTTTCTGTCATTCCCTGTCTCCCAGACCCCAGGGTGCAAAGTCTGGACTACGTGTTCCTCACAACAGTCTATCTTCCTTGCTGTATCTCAGGAGCAGACAGCAGGTACCTGCCCCATAAGGCACCTGTCCATCCTTCTGCATTCACAGTCTTTCAACTTTAATACAACTCCAGTATCACTCTGGCTCATACACACAATTCCAAGACTCTGTTTCAACAAGCATTTCAAAAGTCTTTTTTCACCATGCAGGTGCATAGCAATTCTCTGATCTGAAGAGGCTCTCTCTTCAATTTCTCAGAAATCTGGTATCCAGTTTCCTTTCCCATTCCTGTCCCACCGAGGAGGTGTAGATGAGAATATTCATCTTTTGTCAGGCTCAGACATAACCTTTGTCCTTTTCCCAAGCTCTGGACACAACCTTTTCCTACATCTCAGTCATCTCACCGCTGTGGTGCATCTTTAGAACAACAAATATTCCAGTAACCTGCAGCTTCTCTCTTCTTCAACAAAGTTGCCTCTTAGACAAATTCTCTCTCCTGCTTCTCCATTTGCTTCTCTGATGGGGGAAGCACAATCTGCCCTGGGGTACAGATTGCTGGCAGCCCCCAGGCAGGCTCATTCCTAGCCTTGCAGCCCAATTCTCCTCACAGGGGCAAGAGCCCCCCTTCCTCTGGAGGGACTCCCACCAGACTGACCCAAAGTCCAAAAGTTCTTGGCTTTTGGGAGCTTTTTTGAGGATCCCCATTGGCTGGAACCACTGTCCTTAAGAAAAATGAATATGTACAAGGCTTCCTTGACATCTCATTGGTGCAGAAAATCAGCGTCTAGGTTTTCCCCGGTATTTTCCCCCAAAAGTCTGTTCACAGAGTCCCAAAGTCCTTGGCAAGAATCCTGGCATTCTAGTTGGTTGACGGGTGTCACATGGCTGCTAAACATGGTGGCTGGAGTAAACAGTCCCACTGAAGCTTATACAGTGTCCCAGGTTTTAATCCTTATGCAGCCAAACCTTTCACTTTTATTTTGTATTTGCCCCACCATTTGGTAGCCACCCCTGTGCCCTGCAAAGCAGCTGCACCTTTCAAGAATTCCCTTCAGCCCTTTTGCTGTCACTGCTGCTGTTTTACATAGCACCTAGACAGCAGACACAAAGCCCCACTTCATTCCCTTGCTGCAGTCTGCATATACATTTTTACTTATTTATTCCCCCAACAGAACCACAGTATCCCCTCTGCCCGTGCACACCAGTGCACTCTTTAACTTTTTTAAATTATTTGCCTGCCTGTCACTAGCACTAAAACCTTTTCCCTGGCACTAGACAGGCTCAGTTCCATTAATATTCATGAGCTGCCTCATGAGTATTAATGAGGCAGTTTCCAAATGCCCAAGCATGATTGGTGCTCACAGATCTTGCTGTCCTTTCCTCCCTGCTGCCTCTCTGGTGTTGCTTACATCTCTGGTCCCTCTCTCACTTTTCCTTGGGACTGGGACCACCAGATGGATAAAATGGCTGCTCAAATGTGCGCCTTTTGCACATGTGTGGAGTGTCGCCCAGCACCAGAGGGCCATCAACAGGTGGTGGCTCCACATTCCGGCTCCCTTGGCCCCACTGTCCTAGAAAACATGTGGAAGACTGAGAAAGGATCCAGAGGATTACAGGGCTATGGGGGGGGGGGACACCAGCCCCAGAGAAAAAGAAAATGGGGGTTAGACAAAACCCTAGGGGAAATGGGAGCCCCAACAGGGGCAGAAAGGTAAGCCCCTGGGATGGGGGGGGGGGTTACATACATTTTTTGGTTCCTTCCAAAGGTTGAATCTCCCTGGCTCAACAGAGGCCCAATACAGTCAAACTGCCATGGGTATATAAAACCAAAAACAAAACAAAAAAATCAGGCAGCAAAGTGCTCCCCATTTTGCCACCGTACCATTTTGGCATATACAGTGCCAGCAGGCTCTCAGTATGGGATGGAGTTATCTCTGCAACTGTAGATTAATCTCCAAATCTGCACATTAGGTGGCATAAACAGATATGTCTGTGCTCTGCAGTGCTAGTTGCATTATGCTATACCATGCAGAGCCATTCTCAAATGGTAATACTGCCAAAGTTGTCCCTCCCATTCCCTGAACCAGTACCTTAAGCGTGCTCATGGGCCATCCTGAAGGTACATTCTGGCACCTGCCTGGCCCTTCCTGGTGGTTCACAGGCTCTGTGGCATTCTAGGGGTTTAATTTTATTCCCTAGTGTATAGTGGGACCCCTGCTTAGTCCTACTTCAATATCAGTGTTTTGTGGCACAGTGTGTAAGTCCTCACTCTACAGAAATGTTGCTCTGGTTCACAGGTCAATGGCTCCTGCAGGACTGGTTTCAACAGTTCTAACTGTGTCAAGGGTGCTGTGTCCTTTGATGGGGGTGTGAGTGCCAGTGAGCCACTGAGCATAGCTCTACAGCTCACTAGCAAACAAGCATCAGCTTTGGCCTGGCTGCCCTGCCCCTTTCCCTGTGCTATTGCAATGCACGCAGTGAGCCTTGACACTCCAAAGTGCATGTTACAATTGGGACCAAGATGGAACAGTGGCAAAAAAATGGTCATTCTGTCCACTTTGCATCACAAAATAGTGACTGTGGTGCCCCAGATATGGATATGTTAGTCCCACTTCATAAAAGCAGTATCATGGAGGAGGCTGGCAACTATAGGCCGGCCAGTCTGATGTCAGTGGTGGGAAGTTAATGAAGTCACTGCTAAAGAAAAGATAGTGGAGTACCTTGAATTCAGCAAATTATGAGACCCGAGGCAGCACAGATTCAGGAAGGAGGGCATGTCAGACAAATCTGATAGATTTCTTTGACTGGGTGACCAGGAAAATAGCTCAGGTTGGGGTAGTGGACGTGGTATACTTAGATTTTAGTAAGGGATTTAAAACTTTACCACATAGGAGACTTATAAGGAAACTGTGACCTTGTATTTCCGTGGCCTTCATACTTTCTTTACATATAAAATAACCCCTTCCCCATTTCTCCCTGCCCTATCCTTTCTAAACATATTGTAACCCAGTATGGCCACCTCCCAGCTGTGGTTGTCTGTGCACCATATTTTCATTATGGCCACCAGATCCAGGTCTGCCTCCACAACGGTAGCCTCAAGGTCAGGAATTTTGCTTCCTAGGCTCCCTGAGTTGGCACACATGACTCTTCACTCTCTTTGTCCCTCTCTTTGCCCTCCATTCCTGGTTCCATTCTCACACTTCTTTTTTCATTGATATTGTCATTTCCCTTCCTATCTTCCCTCTGCCCACCCTCCCTAGTAGTTTCCCCCACCCTAGTTCCAGTTCCCAACTTTCCTGTTCCTTCCTCCCTTTTGCCTCTACTTCCCACTACCCCTTGGGAATTTATTTCCCCATGGCTATCCAACACTGCTGCTGTATCATCTGTGTTGGGGGGGTGCCTTTCACTGCCTCCTGCACTTCTTCTGCCACCCACATTGGCTATATTAAATGTTCATTGAAGTACAGTAGCATTTAAACCTTCCACCCAACACTACAGCTCCCCTCCAGGATGAATGGAGGCCATCCCGTTTGTACAAGCCTTTATGCCCCCAAGGTAGGACCCTAGTTCCTGATGTAGCCAAACCTCTCTTCCCTGCACATGCTTTTAACCAGTTATTGAAGCTTGTGGTGTGTTATGCCTTCTCCTCCCCCCAGCCTTGCACAGGTAGCACCTCAGTGAAGGTCACCATGAGTGTTGTCTTCTTCAAGCCTCTCCCCAGTTCCCTAGACCAGTCCTTCACCACCCTGCTTGCCTTTTCTGCTGGGTCATTTGTCACCAGATGGACATTGACATACAGTTCCCCCTCATGCCCTGCCTGGTGATCCTAAGGATCCACCTCCCATCCCTTGGTAGTGAGACACAGTCAACTCACCTCCCTCCTTACCTCCAGTGGTGCTCCTCAAACCATCCCCTTGATGACTGAGTCTCCCTTCAGAAGTTTCTTCTTCTTCTTCCTCCCACCTTAGGGCCTCCACTCTGAAGGACCCCCACGTCCTTCCTTGCCACTACCACAAGTGCCTCGTCTTGGCAGTCCTGTCCTGCCAGACTGACAAAAGAGTTCTTTAGTGGCACAGGCTGAGGAATGGCTCCCCTTACCCCCACCTCTACCCTGTCAGAGCCTACCACAGTCCAGTCATCCCTTCTTCCAAGCACTGTCTGAGGCAATGGCACTGGATGTGGTGGCCCCTTGGTGGGGGGGGGGACCTCCCAAATCCTAGCCAACTCAGCCCAGAGTCTGAAGATCTCCCCCCTCAGCACAGAGAGGTGCACGCAGATGGGGCAGCACCTCAGTCTCCAGAAGGTCTTCTTGAAGACTTTTGCTCCACAGTCACCTCACTGCACCACTCCCATCATTTCCAAATCTTCCCCCCATTACCTAAAAATGTGTTTATACCCTAATCCTAGATGGCAAACCATTGAAAAAGCAAAACAAATACTGCAAAGACCATTACAGTGACAAAATCGGCAATTCGCTGTAATGGTCTTGCAGTACCTCGACACTGCTTCTCCTGGTGCTGTGCCCCCTCCCCAAAACAACTCCAACCTAGAGTTGATTATTTAAAAATCCAGGGGGTGGATGGGACTTAGGGCTCCCTGACATACAAAATATTTCCTAGCTGTGCAGGGACCGTGGATTTATACATTGCTTAAACAGTGTCAGGAGGTGGGTGGTATGATTTGGAACTCCAGGATCTGGCCTCTACTCTGTTTGGACATTGCTTACCCAGATGATCTCTTGCCAACTGCTTCATACAGTGGGTAACCCATGGATAAAACATGCAATTAAAAGTTTGCTCAAACTCCGGTGCCTTACAGGAACTCCTAATACAGTAATTTAGGCCCCCTTACCCTTATTAGACACCATGAGGACTTTTCACCCCCTAAATTAGACAAAGGTTGCCAATACTGGGAGACTCATGGCCTAATCTGGTTTACCCATTTCTTTAATGGGGATATTTGTTTGTCCTTTCAACAATTACAACAGACATTTACATTAAGCAAAGAAGATCATTTTCACTTCCAACAGGTCAGATATTTCATCTTTCAGCATCCACACCTTCAACAATTACAAAAACTCCAAACAGCACTGGAGGAGACTTTCTATTGGTGGGTAACCCTGTGAAGGAAGGTTAGATCAATTTCGGCACCATTTAAATATTAACAGATCTGGCCCCTTCCCTAACAGACTCTGTTAAACTTAAGTGGGAAAATGAGGCTGGGCTCTTTATCCCTCAAGCCCAATGGGAGCGTAGGATTAAGCCTTGATGGGTGGTGACAGCATTGCCTATTTGGTGAGAATTTAATTGGAAACTGCTATTTAGATATTTTCGTACTCCTACCATAACAAAACACTTTGGGGCCACTTATTCAGACATATGCTGGAGAGACTGTGGACTGGTCGGCTCTCACTGGCACATTTTCTGGAGCTGCCCAAAGTTAATCCCCTTTTGGCAACAGATACATGCCTCTATGCAAGTCATTTATACTCATACCATTCACTTTTCCCAAATTAGTGCTTGGCCTCTTGGAAACCCCTGGGATTTTGGGACCTACCACTAAACTTTATCATATGTTGAAAGTAGCAGCCCTGAAGTGTATTACTTTACAGTGGCTTTCCACACAGATGCCCACCCTGTCCCAGTGGAAACGCAAGGTTTCTGAGATAGAATCTATGGAAAGAATCATGGCTATCCTTCATCTCAGCAATATACATTTTCTGGACACCTGGAGACAATGGCATCTTATAGAGACCACAGATGGAGCAGCTGCAGGACAGCAGCAGCCATTGGGAGAATAGCAACCACAGCATTCATACTCATATTTTAAGTCAAATTTTCTATTTATTATCCTCATTGGTAGTTTAAAGAACCCACATTTTTCTTTCATTGATTTATACAACCCCACACCTATTTTGAAAGGTTAGTAGTCATACCCTATACCATCCATTGGTATGGTTAGATGTTTGGCTCCTTTATGCTATGATATCATACAGTGTGGTATGCTATAATGTTACATTATAATGTAGTACATTTTAAACACTCCAGAAAGGTCTGAATGATGCCTTAAGGCCCCCCTTGCCAGTCCCAGTGGGAGCTCACAAAGAACGTCACACACACCAGTTTGACTGTTCCTGTTACAGTACATATGTTTTAAGTCTCTATTGTATGTTTTATTTATATTCATGTAAGATATCAGTGATAAGTATCTTTACCATCTTCTATCCTAACCTAATTTAATGAAGTGATTTCCCCCTCAGGCTTCCACACCATAGCAGGTAACTTAAGGGCATCTTATATATGATCCTGAGGGGTATAAGACTTTCAGATTCTACTATGACACTAGAAGTGTATGGTGAATTACATTGTTGTAATGTTGTAATGCTTTTTTATAACTGAAATATTGAAATAAAAGCTAAGTTTAAAAAAAAAAATCCTGGGGGTGCTGGGGGTGCAGCCTCCTACAAAAAAACATTGTTTTTCCTGATGGCACAATGCCAACTGTCAGCTGTGCCATCGCTGTATGCTGTTCAACAAATTTCCTGTTGAACAGGCATGGTGGAACCACCCTAGATATTGATTGATTGATAAAAAGTGTATTTTTACACAGGTAATTTTATTGGGGAATACACCCCATTTACAACAAATTCCTGTGTTTTTTCTTAAAAGGTTGCAAATTATTTAACAACAATACAATACAAGAGTCATACAAAATGACATAATAAATACAGACATCAAACATGCAAACAAAGTCTGAAATACCACACAAATTTAACTAAAAACATTCACATTGAACCTACAGAAAATTATGCAACTTGGATATGGTGTTATTTGTTTTCCATTTTTGTCCTGATTGCACCCTGCTGCCATACCCTAGATAGGTATCAATCAGCTTTCTCTTATGATTTTAAGTAGATTTAGTTCACTTACCCTCTTTGTTCCTTGACCCTAGATAGGGAACTGATTGACTTTTCCTGTCCCCCCTTAATCCCACTGTATTTCTACCCTAGATAGGGTATTATAACTATTCCCAGTTTTTACAGCAGCAACAAATGTATGTACCACTCAAGTTTCACCATAGGAAAAAACAGCTTTATTGTTAAAATAACAAACCACTCAGTGTAAAATCCACATTAGGTTGTGCAAGGACCTCTACCAGTTTCACACTTGTACATGTGTCTTCAGGAGGCTAAGCCAATCAAATGAACAGGGTTTTAAATAGAAACATAGAAACAGAGAATTTACTAAATATTCTTAAAGTGACAGTTCTACTATTGATCCTAATAGCCCAAACATGTTGTGTGCATAACTACTGAAGCAGCATATATTATTCTAATCTACTCAATACATATTTAGTAGATTAGAATAATATATGTTGTTTCAGTAAAAGTTTAGTTTAGATGTTTTGCTTTTGTGCTGTTCAAAACTGCCATCTGCCTCTACTTACCCCTCTCTGTTTCTCAATAAAAAAAGTATTAGAATAAAAATATACAATACAATAATGTATTTAGTATAATGCAATCAATACAATTGTTGAAACATAACTCACACATATAATTCTATCAATTATCAATGCCAACCAAATAAATAAGGCTCATGCAATAGTAATACCACATAACATTTTCTTTTCCATGTTTTAACAAATTACTTTTCCTTCTCATCTATTAAACAAAAATGTAAATTAGAACACGACTGAGAAAAAGAAGAGCAGAAAAGAAAGAAACAGGAGTAGAAGAGGAGGAAAAGAAGAAAGGCAATAACAGACCAAGAAATAAAATCATCAAACCCAACTGCCCACTATTTGGCTGAAGTATCCTTTGTTTTTCTCACATATTGTTTCACTGAACCAAATCTGCTGTTATATTTATGAGAGAGACCACTCATAATTAGTGCTAATTCTTCTGTTCTTAGATTTTCAATAAACTGAGCTATACACTCTCTCAAAGATGGAATGGTCTCCTTGACCCAGTACTGTATTTTAAAAAGGAACTTCTAACCAAGCCACCTATTAATAAAATAGAATATTTCTGTTCTTGAGTCCTACAATCACCCATATCAAAATGTCCCAAAATGCAGGTCTCTAAGTTCATTTGTCTTTTAGACTAGAGATTTCTTTAAAATACTCAATTACTTCTTTCCATAAGTCCTGTACTTTAGGACAAAACCAGAACATATGAACCAAAGATCCTTTCCCTTTCTTGCATCTATGACAAATAAAGTCCCTTCTCAGTCCCATTTTAAACATATGCACCATCGTGAAGTATAGATTATGTAATCTTGAAGTACATAAGTCTGAGATTTGAAGTTTTAAAAGCCTTACCTGCAAAATTCCAGATTTTAGTCCAATCACAATCTTCACCCACACTGTCCAATTCTTGAGACCACCATCAGATCGGATCCGTCAGTACCCCTCTAGATATTTCTAGAAGAGAATTGTAAACTGATGAGATGGAGGGAGAAATATGCAAAGTTGCAATGAAGGACTAAGATTCCTGTGATGGTGTGTTATTTGGCTCTAAAAAATATTTGTAATCTTTGATGTAGTGCTTCATAAAGTTCCCTACCCATTTCTGATATTTTATATTTTTTAGCTAGAACTTCGTATGAAAGAATAGAGTCTCCACCCATAACATCTTGTATTTTGTGTATTCCCTTTCTAATCCATTCCTGTCTCACTAACAGTCCAGGATTTAATTCTAGATTAATATTATCTCTTAAGGGTTATAATTTGGAGAGTGAAAGGCTAAGTTTAAATGAGTGAGAGATGTATCTTAGAATTCTGAATGAGTTAGCCATCATTTTATTAAGTGGGAAAGATATATTTTTAGCAAAGAACACTGAGTGTAAGTTGGTTCCTTTTTCCAGACAGATATTTTGCTCTATTTGTACCCACTCAGGTATGTACACTAACCCACCTGTGCTCGTGAGCCATTTAGATAACTGGGTTAATCTAGCTGCTAAATAATAGAGGAAGATGTCCGGCAACTTTAATCCACCTCTATTCTTGGTGTGAGTGAGTTTGTTGTAAGCTAATCTTATCTTTTTATACCCCAAATAAATTTAGAGAACTCCAAATTAATGCTCTCTAACCATTTCTTGTTTATGGCACACAGAAGCATGATAAGAACATAAAGAATTTTAGGTAAAAGCATCATTTTAACTGTCTCAATCCTTCCCCAGGTACTCAAAGAAAGCTTATCCCAGCTTAAGAGTGAGGTTGCAATGGTCTCTTTAATGATATTCAGGTTTTTAACCATAGTGTGGGATATATTTATATATATTCTGATACATAAATAGTCAATATATTCTGCTGCCCAAGACAAACCTAAACTAACAACCAGTTCTTTATCACAGTCATTGTTAAGAGGCAGAAAGTTAGTTTTAGCTACATTAAGCTTATAGCCCGAAAAGTCTCCGAAATCCTGTGTTACCTTTAAAACTCTGGGCACAGATTTTTCTATATTTGTTAGAGCAATCAGAAGATCATCTGCATAAATCGAGGTACAGATATTAACTCCAGATACATTAACTCCAGTAATGCCCTTATCTGAATTAATTTTCCTTATTAAGGGATCTATTGTCAAATTAAATAATAAAGGGGATAATGGGCAACCTTGACTAGTACCTTTAGTAACCTCAAAGTAGGGGGACACCATACCATTAGTGACAACCGCAGATGTCAAATTATTATATAATATTTTAATGAATCTTGTAAATTTGTCTGGAAATCCATATTTAGGAAGAACATAAAAAATATATGGCCACAGGATTCTGTCAAATGCCTTTTCAGCATCGAATGCAAGAAGGCCACATGAATTATTTAACTTACTCGCAGTCCCAAATGTATAAAAAAATGTCTGTATGTTATCTGCTGATATTCTTCCTTTCATGAACCCTGTTTGTTGTGTTGATATCAGGAAAGGAGTAACAAGGCTTAACTGATTTGCAAGTATATTGGCAAAAAATGTTTTTGACTCCTCCCGCACCTGGCAGTCACTCTTTTGGACCCCCTCATGAACTTGCCCCACTGCAGCTTCTCCTGACCCCTACCAACCCATATTGCAGCCAGCCCCAAGTGACCCCGGTGTATCCCTTCACCGGGTGGGTCTCTTATCTCTGTAGGAGAATGGCCTGATGGCCAACCAATGATCCTGAGGTGCTGCTGTGTCAGCATATCGAGGTCTGGGAGCCCGGTGGTGAGGGTTTTGGAGGGTCATCACCCAATCTGTCCGGTGTCATTTTCTGCTTTACTCCCCAGAGAGTGACGTTACACTGACGCATCAAGGCGTGCACGACCTCCGATCACTCCCTCGTCTATTGGGGCCGACGTCCTGCTGTGCTCCCGGCCTCCGCCAGGAGCCAGCAGATGCCTAGTCCCCAAACCACCCTCCCCCCTGAGAAGGCGAGCCATCATCGGACACTCATTTCCTTCTCCCCGGCCAGCCCTCCAGCAACCTGAGTCCATTCCCGAACCTGGGTCACTGGCATCACAGATGGAAACCCAACCGTGCACCAGCGGGCCGGCCCGGCTAAAATTTTAATATCTGTATTAATCAGAGAGATGGACCTATAATTATTACAATCAACTGGATCCTTACCTTGTTTTACAATTAGAGTAATCAAGCATCTAGTTTGATCACTTGAAAGTGTGCCTTTCTCTAAAGCCTCCATGTATACCATTTGGAGTAAAGGAATTAAATCTTTGGCAAAAGTGTGATAGAAATTGGCTGAAAAACTGTCCGGTCCAGGAGGTCTTATTTTTCTTAAGAGATTTAATAGCATTCGAAATTTCTTCAGTAGATATGTTTGCTTCTAGCTCTTTAACCAGTGACTCAGATATTTTGACATCTGGTATGTCTCTAAAGAAACTTGAATAATTGTTATATTATTTAGATTCTCTGATTTGTATATATTTGTGTAAAATTCGTAAAATTCTGTGTTGATTTTTTTATAATCTGTACATATATCCTTATAACCTTTCAATAGATGTATAGCTGTGATGGCCATGGAAGTGGCATTTTGTTTAAGCCTAATAGCCAACAACTTTGAAGCACAAGACCCTGTATCCAGATAAGTGAGTTTAGCTTTCCTGACTGCAAATTCAGCTTCTAAACTGATCAAATCATTATATTCAGTTTTAAGTTTTGTCCATTGTTCCCAGAGTTCCTTTGTATCTGATTGCTCTTGTTTAGTTTCTAGATTCTTTAATTTCTCAAGAATTTCAGTTTGCATTTTTTCTCTCTGTTTTTTGAGATATGAGCATTTGCTTATCAATGTACCTCTTAAATAGCACTTGAGGGCATCCCATACTGTCCCTTTTTCAGTCCCTTCTAATTCATTCAACAGCAAAAAGTCAGTGATATCATGTTTATCTGTTACTAATTCTGCATTGTTCAGTATCCCATTATTAATCATCCATCTTTTAGATTTATAAGAATTTTGTAACACAGAAATATTCAAAAAAAAAAAAAAGCGTATGATCAGAAACAACCATAGGTTTAATAGTTGAATAATTTACCCTTCCTGCCAATGCTTTTTCAATTAAAAAGTAATCTGTCCTTGAACCTGAGCCATGACATTCTGACCAGAATGTAAACTCTTTTATGTTTTGATGTAACACACTCCATATGTCAATGAGGTCATATGTCGAGATTAAGTCAGCTAAGTCATGATCTGCTTTAGACCTACCTATTCTGAATCTGCTTCTATCCAGATTTGGGTCCAGAATGATATTCATGTCTCCTGCCATAATAATATTTGTGGGTAAAAAGCTTGTCAATCTATCTTGAATGATGGTAAAAATATCATGATTTGGTGCCGTTGGTCCATAAATATTAACTAAAGTAAAATGTTCCCCTTTAATAAGGCCCTGTAGAAACAGAAAATGCCCCTTACTATCAGCTGTCTGTGTCAGTACTTTAAAATCTACATTCCTATTAACCAGGATCAAGACACCTGCTTTTTTAGAGCTGTTTCCTGCCCCAAACACTTGCCCCACCCACTCTCTCCTCATTAAATTATAATGCTCTGTCTTTAAGTGAGATTCTTGTAGGAAGGCAAATGAAATCCTTATTTTTTTAAGATGTCTGATAACTGAATATCATTTAAGCGTATGATTCAAACCCCTCACATTCCATGTGACTAATGTGTAAGAGTCAGCAATAGCCATCATTTATGGTGAACCATCTATGTTGTAAGTTCCATGGATTAAACTGTAGAATATAAACTCAGCCTTTCCTTCTATTCATATAATTCTTAGCCTTGTGTAGATTAAGCTCAATACATGAGTCAGGATATAAGATAAGCTAGAAAGAAAGGTAGCAAGAAAAGAGAAATAGCAGCAAAGTAAAAAATACAAAAACATAAACAGCTATCTTGAAACAAAATGCATCTTGAATTACTTTAGTTAAACATATATAAAAGAGTCATTCCCCATTTACCACTGTCTGATGAACCAGATCTAAAGCAATCCCTTCCCAAGACATTCCCAAATGCCGTAGAGTGGAGTTTTATCTCAAGCTCACTACCTTCCCTTAACAAAACCATAACCTGCAGAATGTAAAAAAAAGGAAAACTCTAAAATTACAGTTCCCCATATCAGTAAAAAACAATAATATGAGATATGAATGTATTCAATTTTGATTCATTTCACCCTTTCTAATTTTAAAAACCCTTACTGTGTCCTTCAATACTGAAAACCAAAAAGGAAACAGCAGTCAGATATATCCCCTTGACCCCAACAAAATAATATAATCAGGCTTACTTTTCTATGCCTAACACTGTATTAAAATGTCTAAATTTTTTATCAAGCAGCACACTTTGTTATACATTTAAGAATAGTGATCACAACAGCTCTGCTAAAATGATAAAACACTTCTATAAGTCTTGTTGTAAAACAGTTTTTGTTCTAACATGCAGCATAAATATTAGCTGAAATTCTATCTCAAAAAACATCCAATCTAGCAAGAAAAACAACGTTTGCAAGATATTCTGTATCCCTATTGCCATCTACTATCAAGGTCAAATTCGTGCACACAGTTATAAGCTTTTAATCAGACTCAGATCAGTTCAGAAGTCCAAAAGCTGAACTCTAATAGTTATCTGACTCATGTTTTCCATGTGCCTTCCCTCTCTTTTTCACTTACTTCAATCTGCATACATCTAGCATAATACATTTCTGACTGCTAAGTAATAAAGCATAATGTTTTGTTACATTTTGACACAAGGAAATGTCCATATATTCAGTCCTACCATTTTCTTTTCTGATGCAAGCAAGGGACCTTCCTGGCACAATGCAACTTCTCCTCCATTTTGCCCACATATTACCCAGAGTTCTCCTTGTGCGTGATGCGTGATCCCACATCTGCACATGACAAGCAACAGCCTGCTCATGCTCCAATCTGAACTGCTTCAGCTCGCGCATTAGAATCTGTAGAGAAAATCATTAAATTCAAATAACCATGGGTAAGCAACATTTTTTTCCAAAATGGCTGAAAATGAAAAGTTCTAGATATTTCGGCTCTGGACTCAGGGATAAGATGAGCTAGTGGATAGAAAAGACTAGGGTCCAGATTCACCCTGCCAATACAAATTACACTCCACTCATTTCTCCCCTCCCATGTCTACACGCACCTGAACCTCCACCCCATCCAAACAAAAGCCTCCTTTATTAATATTTAATATAAACCAGCAGAGAAGTTCAAATGTTCCTCCTTACTAAATGCACATTATTTTAAAGTAAATGTTCCTGAATTAGAGGGCCATAAAGTTATCCCTTCTAACATGGGTAACTAAAACAGATTACCTCAGCATAGCCTAACCAGCAGACCTGTAGCCCTTAATTATTTTTTTTTTTAAACTTACAAGCTATGACCGGAGCGTCGTCCACTAATATGACTTTGCTTCTAAGAAGGCCCTTTTCCTAGAGGGTGATCCTCCTGTCACAAATAACTTGCAACAATCAAATAAAGTGCATTTAGTAAGTTTTTCCTCCTCTAATGTTTTGATTTGACTCTTACCTTAGACAGTAAGAGGTCAGCTCGGGTGCACACAGAACCACAAGAAAAGTCATGAGAAAAGTATTTTCCGCATTTTCAGTCATCTGTACCCCTATTATTCCCATCCATCCTGCATCTTCCCACCCCTATCCTGTCACAGAGCCAAAAATCCACACATCTAACCATCCTCAGTCACACTATCACATATCAACTTTATTGTTGAAAATCAAAAGTGCCAAAAATTGCAGGAAAGTCTCTTCTAAGTCCTTGCTTCGCTGCTTCCATCCCGTTATGTTCTCTGACCCCATCTGATGACCAGATTTTAAGCTTAGTAGTATATAATAGACCATAGTTAAGGCCAGCTTCTCTCAAGCCTTTCTTTATAGGATAAAAGGCATCCCTTCTGTGAATCATTTCTGGGGGGAGGTTTTTCCTTCAAAAGAAATAGAGACTGAATTTCTCAGGGCTCTCTGTATGAAAATTTTTTGTTGAAAGTCAAGCAGCCAAAACACAAATGACTGGGGTCTTTCATTTTTATTGGGTTTGGGTTTTAAAGATCTGTGAGCTCTTTCAATAAAAAAATGTTGCAGCACCCAGAGGGGGACCTGCTATAGAGATCAGCATTCTGTTAGTGAATTCAATGGGGTCAGATCCCTCTATTCCTTCCCTGAGACCAAACACTCTTAAATTATTTCTCCTGCTTCTGCTCTCCAAGTCCTCCACTTTAGCTAATAAATTAGCTATCTGTCGGTTGTTTGTCACTTTTGCAGCCTGATCTTTATTGGCTCTGTCTTCTAGGCTACTAACACGAACCTCTACATCTGATATTCTAATTTTTTTAAGTGCCAGGTCATTTTTTACTGATTTTATGTCTTCTGCCATAGTACTTATAATCAAATTAATGTTACTCATTTCCTGCATCAGCAAATCGAAATGTAAAACAGTTAAGGGCTGATCTGTGTTAGATATTTTTGCCTCTGGTGCCTGTGAACTGTCTAAAATACTATCAACTTTCTCTAATCTTTTTTTTTATGTTTTTATTTTCTGTATCTGCTTCTAACCCTTCTGCCATAACCACCAAATTCTCATCCATCATTGTAAGGTATCGTAATACTTTCAAGAAATAAACAGCTGTGTGTCCTGTCAGCCAATCCACTCTGAGGAGAAAATCTAATAAAATCACACTGTGTGGCTAGTGTAATTACTCGATTGAGCCTTCCAGTGAAATTTCAACCGGTCTCTTTAAGAAACAGGTTTCAGGGGAGATCCAGATCAGAACAAGCCTGATGTCAGCCTTGAAGTACCAAAGTCACCTGTCAGTGTAGAGGCAGTGTCAGGACCACACATGTCTGTCTTTCTTCCACTCAACCACTATATTATATCAGGTATATACCGTGCTCATGTCGACTACAGTATTTTGTTACTTATACTGCATTTAAAACTATTAAAAGTTTACTCAACCATTTAAATTAACATTCCGGTTGCGGTTTTGGCCTTCAGGGAGTAGGCCTTGTTGGAGCTCAAGCTCGCACGTCCACTCTGTTCCACAGCATTTGATCAAATCCTACCCCTATCTGTTGATAAAAGTTTAGTTTACAAGCTTTTCAGCCTTAGCCTCTTATAAGACCCCCTCCTCAATTTGGCTGTCCTGTTATTTTGTTATGTAATTCCTCCCTTCTACAAGAAGTCATCCTTGTGAGATAACTCAAATCCTCTCCTGATTTGTTTCCTGCTGCTGTGTGTGTTAAAATAAATCTCCTCCTGATTACAGTTGCTAGCTGCTGTCTAGTTTCAAACAAATCCCTTCCTGATTTCTGCTGCCTGCGGTTGTGTGTATTTAAACAAATCCTCTCTTGATTATAGCTGCTTGCTGCTGTATTGAATTTTAAACAAATCCCCTCCTGATTGCAGTTGTTTGCTGCAGTGTCAGTGTCAGAAGAATTCCTTCTCAATTTCTGCTGCCTGCTGTTGTGTGTAGCCCGATGTGCACCACCCCTGGCTTTTACTCTGCCCACTGCTTAACAAGATGGCACTCTACCACCCAAAGAATCTTTCCTTACATCTGCTTCTTTCTGTAGCAAGCCTCATTTTTCACTGGCTGTGGGCTATCTGACCCACCACTAGGTTGCCTGGTCAGCTCTTGACAAAGGTAGACAACCGCAAGTTTTGCTTAAGGTGCCTGGGTCCAGATTATGATTTTATCAATTGTGAGCTGTGCAAAATGTTTTACCTTAAAACCCAAAAGAAAGGGCCAAAATAAAGGGAATATTTATGTCTTGTCAATCTGCCTCTGTCACCAAGCACAATAAAGGCTCTGGGGGAGTTCCTAATGATGGTGGAAAGCATACATCAGAGGGTCCTTATCCTTATATGCAGCAGCAGTCCTTGTCAAAGGAGGCAGATAAAAAAGATAGAGCTGCTTAGCCATCAGAGAAGCACAGTAAAAAGGGTAAGGATACCAGGATATCCAAAAGTGGGAACCCTGATTCCAATGATGGAAAAAATACAAATAAATGAGCCTCAGAGCAGGCACTGGAACCAGTGCCTGCCAAGAAAAGATAAAAAAAGGAAAACATGTCCATGACACTCCTCCAGCAAAGGAAAAGAAACAGGCTTTGGATCAAATCAAATGCCCTAAACAGAGGACATGGTTAAGGAATGGCAGATTTTCCAAGCTTTCCAGACTATGGGAAACTTCCTTAATATGCCTCCCCCCCTCCCTAGGCTCAGGTCCTAGACCATTTGCCACTGGACTAGGATGATATCTATTATGAGGAGGTGTAGGAAGGCAAACCATAGAGCCTGACGGTTCACGTGACCAATAGTTTGGTTCCCCCTCCTAGGCCCACAGAGTACTATACCACTTAATGCATGTTCAAGAGATGGTGAACACCTTCAACATTCCCTGTCATGAAACAGTGGAGGATTAGGAGGAAGTTGAGTTCATGATGGGGCTAGTCCCCACAAGGAGGCTGCTAGTCCTCATCAACAAATTGTTCCAAAAAACTACTTCAAAAATCATGTCAACACTGAAGTTATGTGGACAGACAGTGGGTTGAATACCCTGATCATGAAATAGTGGTCCAGGCAGCTGCTTGTGAGAAAGGCAAAGGTGCCCTTCTCTGCACAGCCTCCTGAGATAGATTCCTGAAAACTGGATACTATGGCCATAAAAGTGCACACAAATACTTCCCTGCTGCTTAGGCAGGCAGCTTATTAGGCATACACATAGAAAAGTAGTGAATGACAGCAGAAAAAAGACCAATGGCAGTCTGTTTCACAGCTATCCCACCCTTTCTGTAAAATAATACTTCCTCATGTCTCCTCTGAGCCTCCTTCCTATCAGTTTCCACTTGCGTCCATGTGACTGTGAACCAGTTTTCAAACTAAATATTTCCCTGCATTTTACTTTATTAATTCCTTTTAGGAACCTGAAGTTCTCTATCATATCTCCCCTCTCCCTTCTTGTCTCCAGCGAGTACATGTTCAGTGCCTAGAGGTGCTCCTCACAGGACCTGCCCTGGTGGCCCTGAATCATTTTTGTTACCCTGTGCTACACAGTCTCCAGCCTATCTCTAGCCTTCCTAAGGTGAGGACTCCAGAACTGGGTGCAGTATTCCAGTTGTGGCCTCACTATTGATCCATATAATGGAAGTACAATATCGCTACTGATACAGCCAAGCATCCTACTCATTTTGCTATATGCCTTGTACTGACTCAGTTGTTTGAGTGAGTCATTGAAGATCTCATTTCTCAGCCATAGTACTGAGTCTCACTCCACCCATCCAGTACTCTGTCCTGGGGTTCTTGTTCCCTAGGTGCATTACATTGCACTTTTTGACATTGAATTTCAACTGCCAAACCTTAGACCACCCCTGTAGTTTTCATACATCACTCTGCATTTCCCTGATTCCCTCATCGTTATCCACCCTCCCACAGAGCTTTGTGTAATCAGTGAAGAGACACAGCCTGCTCCAGATACCTTCATCAATGTCATCAATGAACATATTGAAGAGGAACGGTCCCAGAACAGATCCCTGTTGTACCTTTCTTGTGATCTCCCACTCTGCTGACTTGATCCTGTTGACTACAACCCTCTGCAGCTTCCTCTTTATCCAGTTACCTACCCAAGTTTACTATGACCTTAGCTGCACCCAGATCCTCCATCTTCTTCAGCAAGCATCTGTGAGGCACCAAGTCAAAAGCCTTGCTGATGCTGAAGTAGAGCAAATCCACTGCATGGCCTCTATCCAACTCCCTCATCACCCAGTCAAAGTAACTATCAGATCAGTCTGGAAAGAACCTCTCTACCAGGAATCTATGCTGTTTACTATCCTGGAGACCGTTGCTCTCCAAGTAGTCCACAAGGTCCTATTTGACCAATGACTCCATCAGTATCCCTACAATAGAGGTAAGATTGACATGTCTGTAGTTCCCCTCATGTTCCTTGTTCACCCCCCATGGAGCAGAACTACGTCTGCCATCCTCCAATCTTTTGGAACTACCTTCATCCTTAGAGAGCTGTTGAATAGATCTACCAGGGGTTCAGCCAGTTCTGCTGTCAACTTCCTGAAAAAACCTCAGCTGCAACCCACCTGGTCCCAGGGACTTATCTACTTTTAGTGCTGCCAACCCTTTCTGGATCTTTTAATTATAAATATTGGCTGCCTCATCTCTGGAACCCCTTTAGTAGCCTTTTTGATTCCACTTTCCAGCAGGGGTCCACCATTCTCCTTTGTGAAAACTTAGCTAAAATAATCATTAAGGACAGCTTCCTTTTGCCTATCCTCCTCTATCACCGTACCCACCTTTGCTAACCTTATGATTCCCCTCCATTCTTCCTTTTCTTCCCTAATATATATATATATATATATATATATATATATATATATACACAGTATATATATCAGAAAAAGTATTTCTCTCTGCTCGTGAACCCTTCCACAATACACAGCTCTGTGTCTGATTTTGCTTTCCTAACTGCCCTTTTTGCCTCCCTACTTTTCAGTATTTCTTCTCCCATTATTTCTTCCCCTGTTTTTTTATAGTTGTAGAAGTCCATTTCTTTGCCCTCACTGCTTCCCAGACTCCTGCCGAGAACATGATGGTCTCTTGAACCTGTTCCTTTTGGTTACCATTCTTATGCATAACTTAGATGCCTTGAGAATCGCTCCCTTAATTGACCCCAATCTCTCTTCCACTCCCCATGTTGTCCACCCCAATTAACTTTTCCATGACCAGGTCCCTCAGTCTTTTGAAGTTTGCCCTTCTGAAACCCAGGACTTCAGCTCTTCATTGAGGTTTTCTGGACACAAGAGCAAGTTTAAACCAAATGGAGTTACGGTCACTGGCCCTGATTCTAGTACAGTTACACCTGGCATAACAGCACTTGCGCCAAGTGGAATGGCGCATGTAGCAACTTACACCAGCAGTTGTGACATGCACGATTCTATAATGTGGCCTGCAACATGGTGCAGGCCACTAGTGCCAAACAGCTGTTACACCAGCAGTTGCACCATAAACCCCCTGCGTTATGGTGCTAGGGGGTTTACGGCACCAGTTGTGCCCCATTCCAGAAGGGCAGCAACAAAGTCCCCAATGTCAGGATTCTACAAGAACCCCTGGAGGAGAACGGCAATGTAAGTTACACCAGCTTTTAGCAGATGTAAGTTACGGATGCCCCTGGGAGTCCTGTAGACCTGCCAGCAGTTCAGCAGTTATTCCACAGTTTCCCTCCCCACCCTTGCCTAGCTTACCCCAGTGGGTGCCCCACAGGGCTGCCCACACCACCTGCCCCCCAAATCCTACATTAACTGCCCCACAGGGCTGCCCACACCAACTGCCCCAACACTTCCGTTATGTTGTGCCCGCTTCGTGCCCACACCTCCTGTCCCTGAATCCCCCATTGTGAAATGTACCACAGGGTGGCGCAGTCACCCCCCACCCGTGCCCTGACTCTGAGTTGCCGCTGCAAATGCAGCATTCACCCAGCCCAGCCTGGTAGTCTAGTGGCTCCCCACCCAGCCATGCCAGTCCACCCACCTGTCCCCAGTTGGCGACTGGCACAGCCCACTTCTCACCTCCATGGCCAGCCACTGACTGAGTTCAGTTGGAGTGCATACCGTAAAGACATGTTCAGAAATTAATTTCTGAGCATATCTTTTCTGTATGCACTCCAACTTACCTCAATCGGCAGCTGGCCATGGAGGTGAGAGGGTGGTGCTCAGTCGCTGGCTGGGATGGGTGTGGGGTGCTGGGTGGACTGGCATGGCTGGGTGAGGGGTGGGGGACACTAGACTACCAGGGCTGGTATGGGTGAATGCCGCATTTGTGGCGTGACTTGGGGAGTCAGGACAGGTCAGGGGGTGACCTGTGACACCCTGTGGGCATTTTAATAAGGATTTGAGGCTGGGTGTGGGCAGCCTCCAGGGCCTTTTAATGTACACTTTGGGAGGCTGGGGGTGGGGAGTCCTCATGGGCCCTTAATGTACACTTCAGGTGGGTGGAAGTGTGGGCAGCCCTGTGGGGCACCTAATGTGGCTTGCTGGTCATGGGGGCACTTGCGACCTGCAGGCGTGCCTGTTTCAGCTTGCGTCATGCTCACCAGGTGCGCCCTCTGTTACGGCATACCTGGCCATGTCACAAGTCACAGGACTTAGACGCAGAGACCCTGCCCCTTCTAGAATAGGGCACAGGGTCAATGTCGCAGTTGCTGTTGGCACAAGTTGCTTTTGGCGGTGACTTGCACAAACCTTCTAGAATCGGGCCCACTGTTCCCTAGTGGCTCCCCTATTCAAAACAAGAGAATGATCACCCGAATTAAAGCAGTGTGTAGAGTCAAAAACAGGCAGCAAAACTTTTTAAAAAGAGAAAAAAAAATCTGCACTTGCACCTTCCTATAGAGAGACAATTTAAACCATGTTTATAGGTTTAAAATTCCATTTTAATTGCTACAAAATATTTAAAAATAGCCATAAATATATGTGCTAAAAGGCTTTCATACCCCACCGTGCAAAAAAGATCTCAAGATGGTGTTTTGCACCCTTAGCAAGTGCTTTTTCAAGTGACAGTCAGACTGGATAGTAATATTTATTTATATACTGGCAAGTAATTAATCAAATCCAAATCAAACATGAAGTACATTACATATCTGACATAAAAAACATGCTCATCACTCTTCCCCATCTACCATATATAAACAATTCATTATATTGCTATAGGTCTTATTAGCATTGTTATTGGCTGACCCTCATTCTTATACTTCAGCTTCTTGAAGCAATCATATATTAATTAATCATGGTCCCACAGTCCTTTAATTCAGTTTCTTTTTCCAAGCTATCTCTTGGTTGCTTCATTTCTTCTTAATAGAGGACACACCAAGGGCCATATCAGTGCTTGGTATTCACTTGATGAGCTGTTCTCGTTTCAATTACATATGCCAAAAGCTTGTTAGAAATAACAAAAAAGACACCATTAGTATAACTTAAAAACATATTTATCTAAGGGAACCTATATCTAAATATATAACCTACTCCTTAAATATTCACTTCGTTAAAAATGGTTTCATTTTGAGACAACCATTCAGTTCTGGCTTTCATAATGCATTTAATTTCACTTTCCATTTTGCTTCAGCCTTCAAAGTTTTGTCCTCCAGGTCCCCACTTCTTGGACCAAGCTGCACATGTCAATTCCCATATATGCCCATGTATGATCATGTTCTGCATTTGCAAATTTAACATGCGCTGGCAACACATTTGTAACATCCCCATTTACTATATATTGGAGGTGCTCTCCTATCCTGGCTTTACAAGCCCTTGTTGCTTTTCCAATACAAAAGCACCCACATGTACAGGTTGCCATATATACTACTTCAATAGTGTCACAATTTATTAAATGCTCTATCTCAAATATTTCCAAATTGTGTGGGTGCTTAAAAGTTTTCCCCTTCTTTATATATTTGCATGCACCACCCACAGAAGGTGCAACCTGGGAGACACAGTATTCTCCTGCATCTTCAAAAACTGATAGGAATGTACTAACACATCTTTCAAGTTTCTTGACCTTTGAAAAACTATTTTTTGGGGGGGTTATTTCTACATATTGGGCCCAGAACAGAATCAGCTTCAATAATCCCCCAATTTTTCAGGATGATATTACTGATCTTTTTGGACTGCGATCCATGCTAGGTGATATATTTTATATTATCATCCAACCTGTTCTTTTCTATTTCTGTATCTCTCACAGAATTGAGGCGAGATTCTCTCTTCTGTTCCCTAGCCCAATTTAATGCTTTAATGCTTCTTCCACTGTTTCTCTCTTATAGCCCCATTGTTGAAAACTTTTTTCAATTTCTTGTGCCCTCATATTATATTTTTGTTCCATGCTACAATTACATCACAGTCTGAGAAACTGTGAAGAATATTTTCTATAGTATGTTTCCAGTGCATACTTGAAGCATCTAAAAGGGAATTTCTATCCACCTTTTTCTTATATACAGTAGATCTGTTTCCAACCCTCTTTCCAAGTTCTTGCTTATTTCCACATCTAGATAGCATATTTTCTCACTATCAGTTGTCACACTGAACTGTAAATTATCATTTGTACTATGAAGATAGTTCACAAATTCTGCAAGTTCCCCCTCAGTAACATTCCATAGGAAAAATAAATAATCAATGTATCTGTAGTATTTTCTAATCTTATCCCAAAATATGTTTAACACAGGGTTATGTATGTACTTATTCTCCCAATACCCTATATTAAAAAATAACATAACTTGGAGCCAGGGATGCACCCATTGCTGTCCCATTAATTTGCAAGAAATGAGAGCCCTGAAAAATAAAATTATTATAAGTTGGACCATATTCAGTACAGTCTAACAAAAAATTCCAACAGATTTGGTTCCAGCCGATCATCATTTTCCCAAAAAATATTTCAAAGCTGTTAAGCCATCATTCATATATAATGAGGTAACGTCCATGCTTATAAGAAGGCATTCTCTTCCCACTTGCACTCCAGATAGTTTTTGTAAAAAGTCTGTCATGCCTTTAATGCAGGAAGTGAGATTACACGCAAGGGGTATTAAATAATAATCTACAAACTTCGACATTTCTCAGTGAGGCTGCCAATACTTACTATTATAGGGTGACCTAGGGGGTCAACAAGGGATTTATGAACCTTTGGCAGGACATAAATTGTGGGAAGGACTGAATATTCTACCATCAAAAATGCTTTTTCATCAGGACTGATTAGTCCTTCTTCACATGAATTTTGCAGAACGATATCTATTTTCTTCTTATATTCCCTAGTTGGATCACTGTTCAATTTTTTATAAGTGGCTGTATCATTAAGTTGATTCCGCAGTATCCATTATAACTATTCAGCCACCTTTATCAGAGGGCTTGATAGTTATTTCAGGATTTTCCCTCAATTTCTGCAAAGCCTGCCTTTCTGCATTGCTGGTGTTAATGAAATTCTGTCTAGGAGGATTTTCCAAAAGTTCCTGTGTTTCTTTCTCACATATTTGTTCAAAAGTGACTACTGAGGGGGCCGGGGTGGACAACACATTGAGCATGGTTTAAAGCCCCTTGCCTCTATCCTATTAGTATCTGTGCCACTGCCTCTTATTTCTTCCTGTTTAATAAAAAATATTTCCAATTTAATTTCCTTGTGAATCTATATAATTCTATTATCAAATCAAACACATAATTATTTTTTGTTGGTAAAAATAACAGACCCCTTTGTAGTACAGCAGTTTCTGTGTTATCTAGTATATAAGAAGAGATATTTACCACTAAAATCTCCATTTCTTGAACTGTCTGTTGTATTGAAACTGTCCCCTCATCCTCTTCTGATCTCCCACTGGACAGTGACCTCCTTGTTGCGGCACCCATGAATTCCTGTGGATCTGAGGACCCCTGTGGATCTGTGGACCTCTGTGTTGCTCTCTCTGTCACATTTATTGGCCTCCCTCAGTCTGTTGAAGTTTGCCCTTCTGAAATCCAGGACTACAGCTCTTGCTTGGGGGTTTCTGGACCCAAGAGCAAGTTCAAATCAAATGGAGTTACAGTCACTGTTCCCTAGTGGCTCCCCTATTCTCACAGTTCCAATCACCTCCGAGTTGGCAAGCACCACATCATGAATTGCAGACTGCCTGGTGAGTTCCTTAACTAGCTGTTCCAGCAGATGGTCCTGGAAGGTACCCATCAAGGCCTGACTTCTGGTTCTCCTGGCAACAGGGATATCCCAGTCAATGTCTTGCAGGTTCCAATCACCCACCACCACTACTGCTTACCCATTTGCCACCCTTCTTTCAAGTTCTTTCCTGAGCTCTCTGTCTCTGTCTTCTCCTTGCCTTGGAGGTCTATAAATTGCCCCAAGCACAGTTCCTTGCCTGAGGCTGCTGTGAGTTGCATCCACAGTGACTCAGTCCCTCTATTACTATCTCTGATGCACCCATCTTCAGTCACCTTGATGCCCTCTTTGACAAAAAGGGCTACTCCTCCCTCTCTACCTGTTCTTCTATCCTTGCTAAACAATGAGTTCCCAGTGACCACCATGTCTCCATCACTATTTTCCAAAACTAATGCTTCTATGATGGCCACTAGGTCCACCTCTGTATCCTCCATCAGTACCTGGAGCTCACTGATTTTGTTACTCAGGCTCCTGGCATTAAGACATGCCCACCTTCCAGCTGACCCCTGATCCTACATTGCCACTACCTTGTACTTTCCTTGTCCTCTCATCCATTTTTTGTTTTGGTGTTTGCACACTCTGCATTACCCCTTTCTAATGTTTCCTCTCCTAGTACAGTTAGAGCCGCAACCCATTTTGCATTTGCTGTGCTGCTACAAGCCTCCAGACATGAGGGAGTACTATCTGGGATACCCTTCCTCTCATCTGACACTGTGGTTCCCCTAGTTCCAATCTCCTCTGCAGTTAGTTTAAATGGCTGATATAGACATCAAACTTCTGCCCCAGCATGCAGGTTCCCCCTCTCTTGTCAAGTAAAGTCTGTCACCCTTGAAGAGTCTCCTGTTCCAGAAGTCCCCCAATCCTCCACAAAGTGGTACCCTTTCTCCCGACACCATTCCTTAAGCCACCTATTAAACTCCTCAATTACATCTCTCCTTACCCTATTCTGCTTCCCCTTCCTGCCCCACAAAGAGGATTTCAGAAAAGGTCAGGGAGGCTGAGTACGCCACCAATCTATCCAACAGTCTACAAAAGTTCTGTTTCATCATCTCTATCTACTGGTTTGTCTGATCATTGTTGCCCAGGTGTACCAGCACCCCTGGCTCCTCCTGCTCACTCTCCACCATCCTTCCAATCCTGTTTAAATCTCTGATAATCGATGCACCAGGAAGGCTCTGGACCATCCTTCTCCAGTCCAACCCTCTCTCCTTCTCCAGTCCAACCCCCTCCACCACCCTCTATACTCCACTAATAATAAAGTCCCTGACCACCAAAACTCTCCCGGTAGAATTGCTTCCCCTGGTGGGTGCCATTATGTTGTCATGCCCCTTCCCATTGTTTGACTTGGAGTCCCCCCTGTGCAGTCAGGTGATTGAGCCTCCTCTAGGAGTGTGAAGTGGTTCACCACCTGGCTGGTACTGAGCTGACCAACCTTCTTATGGCAATCTCTGCCTCCCTCCCACTCCCCACCACTTCACATCCCCCTTGAGCACTGAGTCTCTGGGAGAGTGGGGATCTGAGGGGTGGTTTCCTGCTTAGCTGGTGATGTAGCTGAGATGCTTCTACCCTTGCTGCCACCAGCTCTGCCTGGAGCTCTGCCATGGTCCTGCAGATGATACAGTGCCCCTTCCTCCAAAGCATATCCCTAAAGAACAGCACTCTACAGCCACTAAAACTGACTGCCTCCCCTCTGAACCCTATCCCAATATAGGCTATTGAATAATGCTAAACTTAGCTGGTGTGGATTTCCAACAACAGGTTTACAGTTGACAAAATACTAAGTCAATTTATAGTGCTCACTCAGATAGGGTGCAGCTGTTAAGCCCAGCTATAGTACAGAAAGCGAGGATAAAAACTACCTTGTAGTGCTCACCTAGATAGGGTATAGTTGTAAGACTTAACTATAACACAAGTACTAAATTAACTCTTATAGCTATACCCAGATAAGGTATTACTGTAAGACATAACTATAACACAACTACTAAATTAACTCGTAGTGCTCACCCAGATAGGGTGCAGCTGTAGGACTCAATTATAATACAATTACTGAATTAATTCATACAGCTACACCTAGATAGGGTAAAACTGAAAGTCTTTTTTTTTTAAACTCAGCTTTATTGCATAGATTGATATCACAAGCTGTTATAGCATCATCACAGTACATGTCATCAATAGAAGAGTTGTGAACATTGACAGTTAATAGTTCAATGGCTTAATTAATAAAGCTTGGTTGGATACATTTCCATTAAACATAAAACAACAAGACAAACTTTTTGTGTACAGTCTAAGTTTTTAGCAAAAGCAATTAAGATTGGTATATAAAAAAAACTTATTGTCACTTCTGATACAGTTAACCAGTAAATTAGATAAAAAGGGCCAACATGCCCAACTAAAAAGCTGTACTCCACTCCTCACCCATGTGTATGTAGATACTGGGTAATAAATTCCTATCTGTAAATACTTCAGTGCCCTCTCTCAGGACTTCCTTAACCCAGGGCCCTGTGGTTTGCTGTGTTGTCATTCTTAGCTCTCTCTCAGGGTTTCACCCTGCCAAGGAGAGATGTCAGGTAGCACTATGTCCTTCCAGCATGAGCCAGGCCTCCCACCTCTGCCATCTTTGGGCATGTTTGTCTGACTGAAGTCATAGTTTTGCCATCAAGACCTCCATTGTGACCACTTCTTTTACTCTGTGAATTCATTCTTGCTTTGTTGGTGGGTATAGGCTAAGCCACCTTGTTGTAAGGCACTTTAGGCCTACTGCCAATAGGACCAGACCCATACGACAAGCATCTCCCTTAGGATGCGTGACCATGGGTATTCTCAGGACCCATTCTTCAAATTTAAGGGGATGAGAATTCCCAGAATCCCCTGTAGCACCTCTTGCAGGGCTGCCCAAAATGTAAGGAGGTGGGGGCAGGCCCAAAAAATGTGCCAATGATCTCCCACTCCCCCACACTGTCTCCAGCAGCTATCTGTATGTGGTGCTCCAAAGTGTTTCATGATGGTGGGAACTCTGAAATATCATATCATTATTTTCCAAAAAAAACACCCGCCATGCTGGAGCAGAGGTGACCTGCCACCCTAATTTTAGTCTTTTCTGCCAGTCTGTCTCCTGTAGAGCAATTTGTGCTCCTTGCTCCCATGCTCTCTTCTGAGATTGTACTGAGCTACCCTTGGAATTGAGTAGTAGTTTATATAGGCTAGAAATGTATTTGTGTTTACCTGAAATTGTTACCAACCCATACAGGTAGTTTTCCCAGTCTGAGTACAATCTAGTCAGGCCTATCTTATTATTGGAGGAATTAATAAACTGCCTGACTTGCATACACAGCAAGAATTCTCCATTCCCCCACTGAAATTTTTCCTTAGCTCTCTGGAAGGAGATGCACTGATTATTTTCTATAAATTGAGTGAAGCGGACAACTCCTTTGGCCTGCCATCTAGCATACCCCATATCCAGGGTAGGAGGGAAAAATTCTGGCTCATATCGAATTAGAGAAAAAGGGCCTACCCCCTCCAGGGTAGCAGTTAGCTTCTTTACTTTAGCAAGGATATAAAGGCCATGTTTTACCCATTTATTGGTTATTTGCTTTTGGTATTCTGGTGTTATTGAGGTGAGTGCCAGGGTAAAAAGATGGTTGCCTCCTGAGGTTTCTTCTTCCATCTCATACCATCCGGAAGAGGCTCATTGTTTGGCCCATGAAAGTACTGGGTCCATTTGAGCAGTCAGGTAGTACAGCTGGAAGTCAGGTAATGCTAGGCCTCCCTCCTCTCTGGGAAAATGTAAGATACTGTTGGCTATCCTTGGTGTCTTATAAAGCTATATGAATCCCTGTGTGTCTTTTGTAATTCGATTCCAGAAATTTATAGGGAGTTTCAAGAGGAGACGTTGAAATAAAAAAAGGACCCGAGGCAACACATTCATTTTTATAAATGAAATTAGGCCTACTAGGGTGAGGGAGAGCTGTTTCCACCTGGCAATGTCTTGCACAATATTATTCCATAGTTTGGTATAATTAATGCGAAATAATTTGGAGGTATCAGTTGAAATTTAAATTCCAAGATATCTAATTTGGTTTCCTGACACCTACTTAAAGGGGAAAGTATCTTTGAATTGCTGTGGTACTCTGCCACTTAGAACAAGTGCCTCAGATATTGATGAAATTAATTTTATACCCCAAGAGTTCTCCAAAATTATGATGTTCCATGGACAATAAAGGTACCGTGTATTCTGTGGAGGACAGAAAAAAGATGGAGTCATCAGCATATAGTGAGAATCTTTATTATGTGCTCCCTACCATTATCCCCGAGATTTTGGGTTTTTGCCTTATCTTAACTGCCATAGGCTCCAGGCACAGGGCAAACAATAAGGGAGAGAGAGGGCACCCCTGCCTGGTGCCCCTGGACAGTGGGAAAAAAGTAGAGCTGATGCCATTCACCCTGACTAGGGCTTTGGGACTTTTGTATAACTGTGCAATGGCTTCTAAAAATTTGGAACCAAATTTCATTTTCTCCATGGTTGCTTTTAGAAATTGCCAATTAAGCCTATCAAATGCTTTTTCTGCATCCATGGAGATAGCTAGTTGAAGGTGTGGCATCGATTCCTTGGATGAGATAATATTTAATACTCTACGGATATTATCGGATAGATAACGCCCCGAAATAGAGTCCGTCTGGTCCGGGTGGACTAAAGATAGGATAAGCTGTTGGAGTCTCCCTGCCAGTAAGCCAGTAAATAACTTTAGGTCCATGTTTAGCAATGAGATGGGCCTATAGGACTCATATTTTAGTTTTTTTCCCTTCTTTACATATAACTGAAATATGGGCTATCTGCCAGGAGGCCGGGGCATCCCCTCCCTCCATAACTTCGTGGAATACAGGCAACAGCAAGGGACTAAGAGACTCACTGAACATCTTAAAAAATTCTGGGGGGGACCCATCAGGGCCTGGAGACTTGCTGTTTTTTAAAAGGGCAATTTGGGTTTTCAATTTTTGCTGCAAGATGGGTCCATCTAGTTGATCAGCCTCTGGTTGTGTTAAGCTATTGAGGGTAAGGGTGTTTAGGTAGGCTTGGAGCTTAGTGTCTATTTCTGTATTTGGCTCCTGGGTGTATAGGGTGTGATAATACTTTGCAAATAACTGTGTAATTTCCCTAGGGTGAGACACACTTATGCCTTCCCTGCTCAAATCTTTGAGCTGAAGGATTATCCTACTTTTTAGCTGCTGTTGCAAATTGGCTGTTAGCAGCTTGCTTGCCCTATTTCCTCCCACATAGTAATTTTGTTTAGGTCTCCTGTGTGAGGCCTCAAGATGCACAGACAGCAAAGGCTCCAGAGCCCTCTGTCTGTCAACCAGGTCCCTCCTCACTTGAGGGTTGAGAGAGATTTTGTGCTGGAATTCTAGGTCCACTATCTCTTCTTTGAGATTAGCTCTCCTCTGCTCCCTGTGTTTTTTCTCCTGCGAGGTGTATTTAATTATAACCCCTCAGAGAACCCCCTTTAAAGCATCCCATCTGGCTGCATGGGAGGTTATACTCCGTGGATTGTCCTGCACATAAAGTCTAATAGTGTCTCTAACAAGATCCTGAAACTGTTGATTATTTAGTAGGCCTATGTTTAGTCTCCAGTGAGACTTGCGAAAGGGGGGCAATAGCGCCAAGACCAATCTGACCGGGGCATGGTCTGAGATAGTATGGGATAGAATTTGGCAACTTTTAACTGTATATAACCATTCCTCAGAGAGATAAAAATAATCGATTCAAGATTAGCAGAGGTGTCAGTCAGAGAAATGAGAATAGTCTCTCTGTTGGCCATTCACCACCCTCCAGACTTCAGAGAGTCCTAGTATACTGCTTAAGCGAAGCAGTGTTTTACTTGCCATGCCCCACTTTGTGCCCCAGGCACCTCCCCTCTTATCTGAGGTGGGAGAGAGGGCAGTATTGAAATTCCCACCCACAATACTGAGATGGTCTGCCATATTAAGTGTGTCTGTAAAAAAGGTTTTAAAGAACAGAGCGGCTGCTTTATCCTCATTAGGGGCATATATGCTGGTTATAATACATGTGGTGTCCAGATAGGTTGCATGTAGCAGGACATAATGGCCCTCGGGGTCATGGTGTACAGAAGTAACTCTCAGGGGGCAGGATTTATGTATCAAGATTGCAGTTCCCCTGCTGTGAGGGTGGGTATGATAGGAGGAGGAATATACTTCCCCAACCATCTACGATATAATTTTTTACTTTCACTGTCATCCAAGTGGGTCTCCTGTAGTAGGGCAATGTCCAACCCCAACTACCCTAATTCTAGGAGGAGTTTCATCCTTTTGACTGGGCTATTTATGCTCTTTACATTTTAAGAAATAATATTTAAGTCCCCCATAGTCATATGGCAAACCATCTCATAAAGCAGCTTGATACAGCACCCCAGAGAGTCTAACCAATCCCATCTGTAAAACAGAGAACCGAAGTAGAAGGAGGGAGCGCAGCTCCGAGAAAGTACTATTCATGTAACAGTTGCATTTTACCATAGAGAAGTGCAGCTTATTATTAATTAGAAAAAAACAACAACAACAAAGAACTTTATAAGTAACAGGAGATAGCTGTATGTAGCCATGCAGTTAGCCAATACCCAACTGGGGAAACTAGTTCTGCAACAAATTGTAAAGATTTGTGCTCCCAAGGTGCCACAGAGGTCCCACCACTGTCGTGCTTTCCAGTAGTGATGGGCTGTGTTGAGTTTAACTCAGCACTCGGCTGCAATGCCCCTGCCAAGTCAGGGTTTAGCAACCACTGTGGGCTTCACTGATACAACATAGACTGTTCTCCTTCCCCCAACCAAAGCCCCCAATCAATGTATAGAATAGGGTTCCTGGAGGTGGAGAGACCCCACCAAAATGGTGACCCTTCCTCCCTCCCTCCCGCAGCCCATTTCACTAGACAGTCCCAGTACTTAGACTCCTCGCCTATAAGATCTGTTTACTGCTCCGTTTCTGCACATCTGACATGTTCCCTACATGAGTGATATTTTCCATCCCTTTATAAAAGCGCTTTCACTTCAAATGAAACAACCTTCCTGTAGGCTTAAAAAAAAACAAACTTTTTCCCGATGTGACTTAGTTTCAATTGGAATACATATAAAATATGACTGCATGGGGAGAAATATATCTAATATAAGCTGTCTACAGCTTTAAAACAGTTGAAAGCAGAAAGTAAACTCAGGGGGAATTAAAAATACCACCCAAACATTAGTAATTGTGTGACAAGAGGGATAATTCACCACTATTTAAGAGTGTGAGTCCTGCGATCCTGTGGCCCCTCCATCAAGCCTCTGCTGTGTTTTTGCTTGCTCCCACATTTTATGCCATGTACTAGGGTTGTCCTGGCTTTCAGTAAAGTTTGACCTAGCCCCTTTTCCCACTTGAGCTCCCGGGGTAATCCACTGTTTCCTTTCAATCTCTTTCATGGCCCCCAAGTCAATTAAGTTCTCAACCGGAATGTCCAGGGAAGTCAAAAACTTCATAGCGTCTGCCAAAGAATCAAATATTTTAACACCAGCATCTGAAGTTACACGCATTCGGACAGGAAAGTTCACTCTCACTTTTAGGCCTTTATTGCACAGTGCTTTTACAATTGGGAACCAGAGCTTCCATCTCACCATTGTGGTAGGCACATAATCTGGTTCGAAGAATAGCTTGACGTCCCCAAACACGATTTCTTTTTTTTTCCCATGCCTTCCTCAGAACCATTTCTCTGGTTCTAAAATCTAGAAAAGCAACAGTTAGGGAGTGGGGTCTGGCTCGGGGATCCTTTGGGAGGGCCGAGAGAGTTCTATGGGCACAAATTATGTTTAGAGATAGCTCCTTGTCTAAGCCAAGTAGCTCCTTGATGAGTCCTTCCACAAATTCTGGAACATTAGCAGACTCTGTGTGCTCAGAAAGCCCATGTATATGGAGATGTACTCTGTGTGACCTATTTTCAAGGTCCTTGATGTGGCTCAGGAGGAACTGCGATCTTTCATGGAGCTGCAAAACTTGCCCCATTGTGCAGGTCAGTGGAACTGAAATAACTGGTTAAATGTTCCTCTAGTTGCTGGATCTGTTTGCTGTGATGTGTAATGTTTGCTTTATTCTCTTTAATATCTGCTTTGATGGTATCAAGAGTGTTGCTTAGATGTTGGAGCTCTCGGCACAGCTGGTAGGAAGTGATGGTAAAGTCTCCCCCTCTTCCTCTGACTCACTGTCCCATCCTGGATCCACTGCGTCTGCTGGTCTGGAAGCCTCTACAGTGACCACTGGAGGCTTCGGAGGCATATTTAATTTTTGTTGTTTTAGGCCCCCATTAGGGTGTTTCGTGGCTTATTTCTGGTTGCCATATAATAGATGATGAATGTCCCATGGTTTTGGTGGAAATCTAGCCCAGGAGTGTAATGTAATTAATTTTAATGGAGGCTTCGACAGAGCGCGTCTTTTAGTGTCTACATTGATCGGTGACATCACTGGAAATCTCAAAGCTGAAAGTCTTAACTACACACAAGTACTAAATTAACTGGTAGTGCTCATCCAGATAGGTTGTAGCTCTAAGACCTAACTATAACACACTTAATCCACTTACACACATACTTCCTACACCTCTCTTACTTACTCCCTTGCTAACACAAATAACAAGTAACATTTTCTTGGTAAGACTTACAAAACACTTAGTATTCTAGAAGTGTATTCCTGGTTTTCTAGGACTCAGTGAACTGAGTGAAATCAAACAGCTCAGTGTGCTGCTACTTCTGATTCCATCACAGAGTCAGAACACAATGCTAGAACAGTTGCTCTTAGCATCAGTCAGCTGCTGGCAAAAACATGCACTTATGAATTTGCCTTAGAAGAACAAACATAGAGAAAAACAATTAGAAATTCAAATACACAGCTCTGTATCAGAAAGCACCGTGGAATGCAGCAATGACACTGGCTGATAAGGTAGAGGATAAAGTGGCATATAACCTGGCTATCACAGCAAAGTCAGCCCTGGGTGCCACTAAGTACCAGTTCCATATGTCTTTTGACATCAATGACTCTGCTTCATGCATCTTAGCTCATGCTGCAACTCTGAGGAGGTTAGCCTGGCTAAGGACTACCATCCTTACCCAGGACACATGGATTAAAGCCCTTGATTTCCTCTTTGAGGAAATTCCCTGTTTGGTGACAAAACAGAGGCAAACATGAATAAAAGTCCAGTCTGTTTGTTTGTTTATTTATTTATTTATTTCAAAAGTTCTACCAGGAAAGACATGTTGACCTGTTAACAGCATGTTTCAAATGTGTTCTGGGGATGAGGGATATGAGAGACAGTCAAGAAGAGAACAAACAATATAAAGTATTAACAGCAATCAAAAAGTAGTCATATACAGCAATCCAGTATATCAAAGGAGCATAACCATAATCATAAGCATAGTAATGCAAATCAGTACATCAGGTACATGTAGTAGATAAAAATTGAGTTGGGGGAAAATATTCATACAGGTTTAGTGAAGTGAGGAGGGAAGCAAAATAGCCAGGGAAATGTGAGTGTGGTGGAGGGGAGTCAAGATGTAGTGGGTGAAGGATAGTTGCTGGGGGGTTGAAATGTCATGAAGAAGAGCCTTTAGGGAGAAAACAGAAGAGGCAGAGTGAACTGACATGTGAAGAGTGGACTAGAGTTTAAGAAAGTGATATGAAAAGGTAAATTGACCAAAAGTTTATTTCCTGCGTGGAATGGAAAGAGAATGTGAAACATTGCTGTGGAGAGGGTAACAGGCAGGAGGGGTGAGGACAGTAGGGAGGTAAGGTATGAGGGAAGGGCACCAAACCAGAGTTTGGATAGAAAAGGACACACAATGGGAAAGGTGCCTGGTATCAAAAGAGGGGAGTGAAAGCACTGAGTAGAGCAAACAGTAGTGGGTACAATGGGGGCAGTCTAAGTCAAAACAACAAAAAGAATGAAAGAGGGGGTCCAGTCTGGCAAGGGAGGATTTAGGAGCTCTGCCGTAAACTATGTCACCACAGTCAAAAATAGGGAGAATCATCTTTAAACAAATCTGTCGGTGGGCAGAAAGTGGGATACTTTCTTTGTTCCTGTACAGTGCACCAAGCTTGGGGTGGAGTTTTTGGTATATGGCATAACTGTGCACCAAGAAATTAAGATGTCAGTCCAGCCAGACCATGAGGTACGTAAAGGAGGATACATCCTCAATTGTAGTACAATCAAGGGTGTGGAATAAAGGCAGGGAGGTGAGCCTGGGAAGCCTCTGTTTGTTGCTAAAAGTCAGGGAAACTAATTTTTTGGCATTGATAGATGATTAAACTGAAACAAGTGTGAATATTGTCAAAATCCAGCTATAGCTGTAAAATAAGGTCATAGGAAGAGGAGCCAGATTCAAAAAGTACTGTGTCATCACTATATGTAGGAATGGTCACAGAGGGAACAGACATGAGGTTATTCAAGAAAATGGAGAAGAGAGTAAGGCCCAGGACAGACCCTTTAGGGACACCTGAGTAGATGGGGAGTTAGGGGTGTGTGTGTGTGTGTGAAGAAGTTTGCAATCCAGAGAGCTTGAGACCTGCCCTTAAGGTAAAAGCAAAAACAACTGACTGAGGACTCAGAGTGGCCCACTGTTACAAATGTAACAGAGGTGATTAGTCCCTGATCCATTCCTGAAAGTATAGAGTCGGTGAGCCAGAGGAGGGAGAGAGGTGGAAGTGGTTTGGGGTTTTCTAAAACCAGACTGGAAAGGGGTGAAGATGGAGGAGATATTGGTATTGAATTGTTTGTTCTTGTATTTGTCTTTTGTACTTTTGTATTTTGTAACTTTGTATGTAAATGTTTTTTAATGAAATTTAATATATCTACACTTGTTGCTTGTGAAAATGGGCATTTTGCTCATCTTGATAACAAGTATAAAAATAAATATGGAATACCAACGAAATGAAGAGTCAAAGAAAGAAGAGAGCTGATAAAAAACAAGGTGTTCCTATAACTTAGCCAGAGAGGAAAGGTGAGAGATAGGATGGAAGTTGCCAAGAGAAGAAATAGCTCCATCTTTAGGGAGAAGGATGACAGTAGCTTGCTTCCAGAAATCAGGAACAGTGGTAGAAGAAAAAAGAGGGTGAGTAGTAGAACAATAGGAAGAGTGATGGCAGGGGCTGTGAGGAGCAGAAGCTTTGGATCAAGTCCACCAGGGCTACTTCTCTTGTGAGGAATAAAGAGCTAGAGTACTGCCTAAAACTATTAGTAGTTTTTAAAAGCAGCCAACCATTACCTTCTATATATGAGGTATATTTTCTTTTTGCTTTGATTGGTTAGAAGATTGTTTACCTGATGTTAGTAGGTGTGATGTGTGGGACAGCACTCTGCATGGTAGCTGGCATATCTATCTCTTTTCCCCTCCATTACATCATCAGCATTGTGACCTCACTAACTGTGACATCACCGCTGCTTAGGAACAGCCACTCAGTGGTTGCCAGGTTAATCATCAGTGATATCACTGTCAGTGAGATCCCAATGATGCTGATGTAGTGTGTGTGTGTGTGGGGGGGGTTGAGATAATTATGCCAGCTGCCAGGCTAAGAGCTGTTCCATACATCCAGCGCAATATTATCACATCAAAACTTTCTAGTGAGGAAAAGCAAACAGAAAAATACTTCAGAAAGAGAATGCTGCAACTGATTACTTCTTAAAATCTGTGTTCTTTTCCTGTGTGTGCATGTATTGGCTCCACTATTTTTTTAAGGACAAGTAGGGTCTTAAGGGAAGCAGAAGATGTGGTAGGAGAGAATGAAAAAGAGAGAGGCAAAGAAGGCCTGGGGAAGGAAGAGACAAGGAGGTCAAGGAAGGGATGAGAAAGAGAGAGCACACAGGTGGTGAAGTAGGCAGAATAAACATATTAAAAATGAATATACTCCCATGGCTGCTATTCCTGTTTGAACTGTGGCCTATAATTATGGATAAAAAATTATTTCCATATTTGGAGAAAGTGATCAGAAAATTCAAGAGGCTGAAATGTGCAGTGGACAAACTTTACATGGAAGAAAATAGTTGTGGTCGGAGCTGCCTGAATTACTGGTGGTATTATCTAACAGCGCAAACTGAAATGGCTTACACTTAGCTTAAAAGTAAAAAGGCTACAGAGCCCTATTTTCAATTAGTGGAATCAACCCTACTATTTCCCAAGCTGAGAAATTCTCAGACTTTAAACATCTTTGCTTCAAATAAATATAAAAAAATTGGTTATTGTCCACCAAAGTGACTAATTGTGCTTTGCAGTATGTGCAGAAACTGTTAGGAAACAAATAGTATCTTTCTAAATGTATTCCCATAGCAGTTAACATTTTTTCCTCTTCATCAGTAAGAAATAATGTTTTCTGTGCCTGGAGTAAAGAGAAGAATTTATCTAAGATTGATGACTTTTTTGATGAGATGAGACTTATGGATTTTGAGCAGCTAAAACTCAAATATGACATACTGTACCAGAGAGTAGCAGATTCCAATATCTACAAGTCAAAAATGTTATTTGCAAAAAGGCCAAAAAAACTGGAGGCTATTCCACTAAGTTGGAGGATGTGTTTGTAAACCTCGAATCAAGAAAAAAGGTAATATCTAAACTATATAATCTTTTGAGGGAATCCAAAAATGTGCAACTGTTTGACATAAAGGCAGCATGAGAAAAAGAACTGGGTTTAAATAAATCAGAGGTTAAGTGGGATAATGTTATGAACTTCAAAGAGGTTATGGCAAAAATAATCGGTTAAAACACATTTATGTAAATATCCTTTATCAGACATATATAACTCCCTCAAGAATACATAAAATTGAATCTACATTTGCTGAGAGTTGCCAAAGGTGCTTAAAGATAAAAGGTACATTAGTAAATATGCTGGTCAGCTGTGAGTATATTCAGAAGCTCGCTCTGGACAAGAATTTTTCTTTTCTTTGTGAAGATTATTGGCAGGGATTTTCCATCTGATGTTGAGGTTGTGGCATTTTGACTTTTGCAAACAGAATTAATTAGGCAATAATGCATAACAGGGTGAGTGTTGTGCTGGGATAACATCATGCCTTGTGTGGTTGGGCACAAGACTGACAGCCAAATTCATCCAACAGCAAGGCATGACATTATCCCAGCACAACACACACATTGGAGTGCATTATTGCTATTATACAATGGTTTGTTTGTAAAGAAAAAAAGGAAAATATTTAAAAAATGCATAAATTAACCTATTTTAGTTAATTTTTTACTGGAGTAGGTATACATAGTAATAAAAAAAGTTATTTTTTACTGTTTTGGTGAGTAGACGGAGCTGGTGAATGATGTTGTTGTGTTTGTTGCTGCTGTTGCTCTCTGTTGGACCACCCCCATGTCCCAGTCCAGTCACCCTTGCTTCAACTACAGTTGCAATTGCTAAGTGTTTCTCCCGGTACTGTTTAGCCAGGTAAACGTTTTTTACTGGGAGAAGAACGCTCATATAGCCACCAAGTTTTTAAGCAGGAATCGGTACTGAGCGCAATGGATTATGGGATGCACGGGATTAGAAGATATCCTCTACCTGTGGAGAGATGCAGATTTTTCTTCCATAATGAAAAAGTACTTTTTGTTTGTTTTTAAAACTTTATCTGTATAAATGGGCAATCTAAAGACAAGACTGCTACTAAGAGTGGTCAGAGAAATGGATAGCCATGCACTGTCCTTTTTGTGACATGCCGGCTCACTTCAGAATGGCATCTGCCTGGGGCATTTGGTGCTTGCTTGAGCTGGCAATAAGCCAGCTGTATTGAACTTTGCATTGGGATATTTACTGAAAAATGGAGCACATCAGTGAAGTATGATGGAGTCCGCGTGCTCAGTTCAGTCTAGTGAGCTGCATCTGTGAAGTTGCTCATAGCAGTAGTTTGGAAAAAAAGATGTGGCTTGATTTACCCTGTACTGATTTTCTTCAGGAGTTGCGGTGAGGTTGTATTAGATGATTGGAGCTTAGCAGGGAAGTATGTGGAGTGATATTTGGCAGTTGGTGTTTCAGGGGGTGAAGTCCTGAGGGAGGTTGCTGAAGCTGAAGCCGTGGGTACTGGTCTACTTGTAAAGCCATGTGTTGAATAAAGAAATGTTGTCGTGTTTTTCCCTAGGGGACAGAACAAGTGTCAGTGTAGCAGATAGCTTGGAGTGAGTCTGCTAAAGGTTCATCCGTTCATCTGAGTGCAGGGACTAGACCTATGATGTTGTACTGGGTTAACATCACGGGTCCAGTCCCTGCCTGACTAATCAGAGGCCAGCATTCTTTCTTATCATTGTATAATGGAGAATAATTTTGAAAAAAGAGGCAGTATTAATCACTTTAGGAATTATTTATTTATTGTGATCTCGGATTAACACCTTTGAGAACAAGCTCATTACAATAGGCTCCACATCAGGTAACACAATAACTGATGGCAGTCGGTTTTACAGGTCAACATGTAATTCAAATACTAGTCATATAATCTTATACATTATAGAACTACAGAACAATAGAAAGAATAACAACAATGTAGGCAGTGTACAATACTGTATATGTCAATATTTCAAGGCATGGACAGGGTGAAAAGTAAGGGGATGTGTGCAGGGTGAGAGATACTTCAGTGTAGGGCCTCCATCAACAGAGGGTCAGGGGAGCGAACAGGTATGTGTGCAGGGTGAGGAGATACTTCTGCTCAAGGAGCCTATTCAATAGAGGATCAGGGGAGTGAGACTATCTGAGAAATTGTCACAGTGACTGTCAAGTAGGGAGGGAAGTTAGGAGGCTGTGGTAATGGGTGGACTAGTGAGGAGAAAGGGGGTGAGGAAGAAATAGCATGACTGTGGAGGAACAGGTGGGAGGTAAGTTGGAGGAGGTGAAGGATTCCAAGGGAGTTTCTGGCAAGTTCAAATTATCTACAGGGAATCATGCAGAATTTTTGCTAGGTAGTAGGTTGTAAGATGGATGCCTTGAGGGTGAAGAAGGAAGGAAATTCTAATAGCAAAAAGTGCCTCTTTATGCATTGGAAGGATCAAAAACCTCTGTAGTTTATGGAATGTGTAGAATTTATGATGGATCTATCCAGGGTAGAAACAGCATTTTACAAAATGATTAACAGCAGTATGGAGTTCTATGAGATATGGATGCCATTTCTAAACTATCACTTCTTAGAGTCATTATGCTCAAACTGTCCCACATTTACTTTACTTTATCATGAGCATTTGTGGATAACAATATGTAATAATCTCTCTAAGCATAGGAGGAAAGGTATGGCTGGTTATGATGAAAGTGCTTTTTGACATGATTCTAATACTGAATGAGTCACCCACACTTCTGAACCACAGTAAAAAAAGGTTGTGAAGTAGGAGTTAAAAGAAGAGGCAACAGAAAAAAGGTCAGAAATGAGGGAGTCACCAACCTTGAGAACAGGGGAAGGAGACTGGGTCAGATGGGAGAAAATAGAATGCATTACCTTCCATAACTTGGAGGGGTGATTAATGTTCTGGAATATAGATGGAAACATACTCAGACTTCATAAGTCTGATGGTTTTGGTGTAGGTGTTGTGAAGATGCTGATATCTGGCAACAATAGTTAGGGAGCTAGTGATTGTACAGGATCACCAGGCGTGGCCTCTGGTATGGAGGAAATCTAACAATTCAGCTTTTATATTGGGAAGATGACAGCCTCAGTACTGGTTTTCCTCAGGGGTGCATGATACTCCCATACATCCTTAAATTTGGACTGTAAGTTCTGGAGGGCATAACTTATATTATTGGAGGCAGAGATGGGGACCAATTAGATGCCCATAGGTTGGCAAGAGTGAGGACAAGTCCAGTGACCTAAAGGACCTAAGATAGATAAATTTAGGGGGCCCTAGGACAATGTATCTTGCTCACACAGTAAACCATGTGATGGTCACTGGGGGTGTCAGGAAGGATATCAGTATCCACAATACAGTGGGGATGGGTCAAAAGGACCTAGTCTAGTAGAGAATGACTTAAAGATTTAAAATATAGAAGTGTGTGGGGGATCAGATTGCAAATGTGTCAGCTGGAGGGATTTCACATTTCGGGAGAATTTATTTATAGTGGGAGACAGCCAATTTATTTTGGAAGAATCGGAACAGATGGAGGAAAAGAGCTCAGCAACTGAAGCAGGGGACATACCAGGGCAACAGTGAACACCAACTATAAAGATGGGAATAGAGAAGAGAAGGGAGAGTTTGAGAAGGAGCAGCTCATAGGAGGAGGGGGAAGAGACAGCAATCACAGACACAAATCTGGTGGACATGTAAACTGCAACACCACCACTCCTCTTTGTGCAATCCTGTCTTACTAAGATGTAACCAGGGATAGTCACAGCAGCATCTTGGATCTTAAAGGAGAACCATGATTCATATATAAGTACATCCATATGTACTGTAGCTCATACAGTACAAGCCACTTAATTGGGACACAGATAATTAGGATGTCCATTTTATTGGGACAAACCCCTGGGAATTGATTAAGTGGCCATGTATTCCTATAGGAAGTGCTTCTGCATAATGGGGATGGGGAACCATTTAATTGGGATGATTCTGTCCCTTCATGTCTCATTAATCTCCATTAATCCTATGAGTTTTGCCCCCGCTGTTCCCCTAATCTCCACTAATTCTTTTTAACACTTGTTTATCACCTCTGCCTGTCTCCAGTGTGAGTGAGTGAGCTGAACTAACAACAAACAAAGCTGACATCTCACCTCCAGCTAATCCCTTTTAGAACCTGCGTATCACCTCTACCTCCTTCCTGCCCTGTCCTGACCTCCCTCCAGAGTCAGTGAGTTAGCTAGATCAGCAAAGTAAAAACTGAGCTGACATCTCACCCCAAACCCCTGTTAGTCTCTGCTGTCTCTCCCAGTGCTTGTGAGTGCTCCCCATGCTCATAAGTGTTGCATATCTCTCTCTCTCTCTCTCTCTCTTTTCCTTTTCTCCTACTGCCATGTCTTGTAGTTTACCTCCTGTTTTCTTGTGGCTTCTGCTGTCATCTCTCGTTCACTTATAGAATGCCATTCTACCACTCAGCTCACTCTGTTTGTCTGAACACAGTTTACCTCTCTCTCTAAGTTTTCTCTCTGGCTCCTAAGTGCTGCAGATCATTCTCTCTCTCTCTCTCTCTCTCTCCCCCCCTCTCTACCTGCTCATAAGTGCCTTCAGCTGTTACAAAAGTGCCACATTTTGCACTGTTTGTCTAAGCACAGTTTACCTCCTGTTTCTTCTGGCTCCTAAGTGCCACAGCTCGTACACTAGCCTGAACAAACCTCCTCAGTGACAGTCAAATGCATCTAGTAGCTCATCAACAGCAACTACAACCACATCTTAACTACTTGAGCCTGGAGGTTCACTACAGATCACCAGCATCTATTGCCTTCTGTTAAATGGGATGGTCACTTAATTGGGACAAATAGACCACCACTAGGGCATCCCAATTTAGTGGCTTCTACTGCACTTGCCTGTATACCGTAAAAACTCACGTACAAGTCGGTTCACATATAAGTCGGGGTCCCGACTTGAGCCCAGCGAATTACAACTTTTTTATTGACCCGCGTATAAGTCGGGTACTGAGTTATTTATGAAACCTGCAATCAAAAAAAACCCCACAAGAACTGAGTTTCGTATGAAACCTGTAATTGCTGACCAGATTAAACTTTCACTTCCGATGTGGAACTTTGTTAACGAGCGTATAGGATAAACTAGGACTGGTTATTAGCTACTGAACCAAGCTTTTAAAATAGGTTTTAGTAAAATAAAATGATGATCAGATTATAAGAATTCACTTCAGATGTGGAACCTTTATTTTTAAACAAGTACATTTAAAAAAAAATAATGAGCATGCTCTCAGTCATCGCACAGTCATCTGGGGAGGGGGGGACCAGTTCGTGAAGTACAGTGCACTCAAGTCTGGTTCAGAATCCCAAAAACTCCTCATCCTCCTTGTCATCGGATTGGAACATCATGTGGAGCTGTAGCTCTGACAGCGGTATATCCTCATATATATCATCTAGCTGTCCTGGTTCATCAGCAAGTTCAGTTGTTGAGGCAACGCTGTCATCAATGAGGTCGGCAAATAGCAGTTCATCTTCTGTGCCATCCATTGAATTAGAAATGCCACATGTTTTAAACGATTTCTCTACAGCTGAGCTTGGAACAGCATCCCATACTTCCCGTACCCAGTGACACACAAGTCCATAATTCGGCTTTTTCATATTACCACCCAGGGTGAATTCCTTGCTGCCATTTACCATCCACTTCCTCCAAAGCTCCCTCATATTATTTTTAAAAGACTTGTTTAGACTTATGTCGAGAGGTTGAAGAAGCGATGTACAGCCTCTAGGTATTACAGCTTGCCGGGTGCAGTGAAGGCGTAGATTTTTTTTGACAGAGTCCACCAAATGAGCATGGAACATATCCCATATAAGAAAGCTTTTTTTGTGTAATAGTGCTCCTGGTCGTTTCGCCCAAATCTCGGTTATCCATTTATTTACAAGTACTTTGTCCATCCAACCCTTAGGATGTGCTTCTACAAGGACGTTAGGAGGCATCTTTTCTTTAGGTAGGGTTTTTCTTTAAAAATTATCATTGGTTTTAATTTGGTGCCATCTGCCACAAGAGTACTACAGTGAAATTTGATTATTCCCACCACAAGTTCTAACTGTGACTGTCTTTTCACCTTTAAAGTGCACTGTACGGTTTGAAGGAAGATCAAAGCTGACAGGTGTTTCGTCCATGTTGCCAGTCGATACTAGGGGGTAATCATACAGCTTTCTTTCTTTTATTATAAATTCATGAAAGTTGTCAACCTTTAGCTGCACATCTGCTGGTAGTTTCTGTGCTATATGAGTCCTCTGCCGCAGTGTGAGACCATGTCTCTTCATAAATCTTGTACACCAGCCTGCAGATGCCCTGAAGTTGCTAGCACTTCCTTGCTTCTTTCCTATAGCAAGTGCTTGAAGCCGAATAGCCATTCTGGTTACAATGTAACCTTGCTGCCTTAGATCACTGACCCAAGAACTGAGCTCTTCTTCAATTAATGATACAGGAGAAGGGTTTGTACGAATGCATTTGACATTTCTGTCAGCACATAGCAGTGAATCTTTTTTATGTTTCCAGTCGCGGATTAATTTTTCATCTATGCTGAATTCTCGCTCAGTAGCAGCATTTGTGTGCATCTCAGCATAACGAACAACTTTTAATTTAAAATCGGTATCATATGCACTGCGTTTTCATTTGTGAGCCTGCATCTTACACCCAAGGAGTGGCAATAGCGAACTGAGGAGCGGTGTTAATCATTTATTGAACTGAGGAATCATTTAACAACCTACAGGTCCCTACAGGAGGGACAATTTTAACTACGACGAGGTGATTAAACATTAAGCAGATTTAATCTGGCAGCAATAGTTAAATGAGGAGGAGCAGTGTTAAACATTTAACAATTAGCATTGAACTGAAGGGAGCAGCAATAGTGAACTGAGGAGTGGTGCTAATCATTTAGGTAATCACATCAAAGTAACGACTGTAATTGAACATCGTGCAGTGTTAATTAGGCAGCAAAGTTCACGTTTTTGTCCAGAGCAGTCTCTAACAACCATGCGCTATATCTCGCATATAAGTCGGTAGGTAAGACTATGAGTCTATTTTAATGCTAAAAAATCCGACTTATACGCGAGTATATACGGTACTGCTTTGTTTACATTGACAGTATATTTCACTTTATCATTGAATGTATTCATCTCCCTGTACTCCTCCTGTGTCTCACCTGGAAACATATCTTGGAGCAGTGTGCCTCTCCCAGTCGCCAGTTTTCAATAAATAAATAAATAGTTATTTGGGTCACATAGAGTTTTGTAATAAAATAAACCCAGCTAACATCTGGGGGCATCAAATTAAGAGTGGAGTATAGATCACAGTGATAAGTTTTAGAAACATAGAATTTGCTGGCAGATAAGGACTGCCTGGCCCACCTAGTCTGCCCATTTCTCTACCTACTGTATAAACTCCAGATCCTATTGATCTATATGGTTGTTAACAAGATTGCCTCATCGCCACTGCCAGTGGTTTGAGGGGTCCCTCAGGGATCTGTGCTTGGACCCTTGCTTTTTTTGATCTATCTCAGAGAGCTTGGATGCCATGTGAATAATACGGCTTACCAACTGTACGCAGATGATACTATAATTTACACTTCTGCTTCTTCTGTGGACAAGATCCAAACAAATCTACAGTTAAGTTTTGATAGAATATATGGGTATTTGACACAACGGAAACTTAAAATGAATGTAAGTAAGACAAAATGTATGATATTTGGTTCTAATGTGAAACTTAGAACTTGCACCAAACTAACAGTGTTAGATTCTGAGGGAACAGAATTGGATCAAGTGATGACTTATAAGTATTTGGGTTTTTGGATGGACCCCTTGGCTACTGGTAATTTGCAGATAGATGAGTTAGTTAGATTAGTGGGTATAAGGGTGGGTTTATTATATCGAAATAAAAATTGTTTGGGTGGATATATGATAAAGAAAATTGTTGAATCACAGATTTTTCCTCTTTTTGATTATGGTGATACACTTTATGATTATTCTCAGTCTGGAAGATTATACAGATTGGATGTACTGTATAATCGTCTTGCGAGACTGATCCTACAGTGTCCTAGGGATACCCATCATTGCCTAATGTACCATAGATTAGGATAGATTTCGTTATCAGAGAGAAGACAGTTACATAAATATCTTTTGGCCTTTAAAAGTATTACTACAGTAATTCCAGAATATTTGGCTGAAAGGTTAGAAGTTAGGGAAGTTAAGCCTTCCTTAAGGAATGCGAATTATCGAGAGTTGGTAATACCTAGATCAAAAACTAAACATTCTGATTTCTTTTTTAGTCAGCTAGTCCCTAGATTTTGGAATATGATTCCTGTGAAATTTCGTTTGTATAATTGAAACATTCCGTCATGAAAAGTTGTTAAAACCTGGTATTTGGAATCACTTCTTGGACAAAAAAAGGTTTGTTGTGGTTAAACTGTTAACTATTGTTATTGTATGTTAATGTATGTTTGTATTTTTGTATTTTTGTAATTGTTGTAACTATAATTTTGTATAACCAAGGGTCACCATTTTAAATGAGTTTACTCAATGGTCTAACCCATTTAATAAAAATGAAATGAAATGAAATGAAATAGCCTACCTCCTCCTTCCTACCACTAGGGTTGCCTTCTGCCTGTCCCATGCATTCTTTAATTCACCAACCATTTTTGCCCCCTCAAACTCCTCCAGGAGGCTGTTCCATGCATCCACCACCCTTTCTTTGAAAAAATATTTCCTCATGTTGCCTCTGAGTCTTTCTCCCTTCAGCCTCATATTGTGATCCCTTGTTCTTGCCCATCTCCTTTTCTGAAAAATACTGCCATTTTGAACTCTGTTGACCCCATTGAGGTATTTAAATGTCTCTATCATATTCCCCCTCTCCCTCCTCTCCACCACAGTATACCTATTGAGTTCTTTCAGTCTCTCTTCATATGGTTTCTAGTGTAGCCCCTGCACCATTTTTGTTGCCCTTCTCTTGACTGCCTCCACTCTGCCAAAGTCCTTTCAGAGATGAGATCTCCAGAACTGCACGCTGTACTCTAGATGAGGCCTCACCAACTGCCTGTACAGCGGCATCACCACCTACTGTTTTCTACTGGTGATACCTCTCCTAATGCATCCAAGCATCCCACCAGCTTTCCTCACTGCCTTCTTACATTGTTTAGCTACTTTTGGATCATCTGTTATGAATACCCAGGTCCCTTTCCATCTTAGTTGTTGTTAGTACCTCCCCCCATTGTGTATTCCTCCCCACGGTTTTTGCTCCCCAAGTGCATGATTTTGGACTTCTTGGCACCGAATCTGAGTTGCCACACTCATGACCACTCCTTCAACTTGCCTAAGTCTCTCCTCATTTGCTCCAGCCCCCGAGAGTGTCAACCCTATTGCAGACCTTGGTGTCATCTGCAATGAGGCATACTTTTCCTTCAAGTCCCTCTGCAATGTCACTTATAAAGACATTAAAGAGGACTGGCTCCAGCAATGAACCCTGTGGCACTCCACTGGTTACCACCCTTCCTTCAGATTGAACTCCATTTACTACTATGCTCTGTGTCCTATTGCTAAGCCAATTACTGACCTAGTTTACCACCTTGGGGCTCACTCCCAGAATGCCCAACTTGTTAACTAACCTCTTGTGTGGGACTGTGTCAAATGCCTTGCTAAAATCTGCAGTGGTAGTTATAGAAAAGTATACCGGTAATGAGGTATACCTCTGTGGGCATGACATACTGAGCGGTATACTGAGCAGTATAGCAAGTGGTATCGAGGTATGCCATGTTAAGGAGTCGGTAATGCCTTAAGTGCTGAGTTAAATGAATTGAATTCCCATTATTGGCAGCATAAATGCATCAGGTGGCACTGTTTTTAGTTTAATTCAGTCTTGTTCACTTGCAGTTTTCCTCTAGGTGGCACAACAGTTCACACATAAGTGAAGTGTCTGACATGTCTCAAGTCACTGTGATATTAACTAAGGAGAAGCAGGTGGGTGAGATGATCCAAAGCTTATAAATGACTGTGCTAGCTAAGTGAGTCCCTTTCCAACTGTTTTATTATTCTGCTACTGAGGTTAATATGTTCTCCAAAATCACAACCTTAATGTTTGGTTAAGCAAGATGCATGTACTCATTTGCATGCCCTGTCAAATCATGTCTGATCTTTGATGTCCCTGATAACTGGCATGGGTGAACCCATGAAACAGACCACGTGGTCCACCACACAAAAGTGCAGTTTATGTTGTCTGGCAACCAATTCCATGTATGTGGCAGCATGGAGGATTTGACAGCACACTCTTGTAAGTACTTCATATATGATAATCAGAGAGAAATTAATTGGCAGTGCCAACAGAACATAAACATCCACAATTATGGGATCACTACCATCAGAATCGGCTCTTTGCTCTATTTAAAACTGTATTTACACCTAAGGCTCGGAAGCTCTGAAATTGACAGGGACTAAAAGATGACAAGTGCACTGTCTTGAGTCAACAGCTCATGACAGATACAGAGTGAGAAAGGGCCATTCCACCACCCCATACTGCCACGGTCGAGAACCTGTCTCACAGCCTCTCATGACCCAGTTTGCAATATGATCAGAGCAAGGTTGAAGCAATAATGGAACAAAATTCATTATATAGTGTTGAACTGTTCCTGTACCAAGCACAAAAGATTTTCTTTATTTCTTTTCAGTAAAAGAAATTCAACACAGTCAGTAACTGACTCACCACTGCCTGATGGACCCCCAAAAAAGTAAGAAATTTGACAGCTATGCAGAAAAAGCTGTGCTGTTTTTGAACTTTAAATTGGGCTTGGTGTGTGAAGGAGCAGTAGCAAAAGCCAGCCTGAAAATCATCAGTATTATATTTAGTTATTCATTGCATGTCAGAAAATCATAAGTGTTGTTGGCAGCATTGTGCTACATGCTACAATAAAACAGAATGTTGCTCCATTTAATTCTCTGTCCTTGTATTACATTCATTTAGGGAGTGTGATCTCTTCCTGGACTGTGCAGCATACAGTACACAGTTTTAAAAAGCAACTGAAATGCTGATAATTAATTTGTCATTTTTATTTCAACAAGTAGTATTTGAATAAAAAATAACTGATGAAAATGATGTGTCACTGTGTTTTTTATTGAAATGTTGTCATTGTATAGTTAAACAGGCTATATGGCAAGTGCAGACAGAAGCATTCAATACAACTTTTTTCCCATTCTCCGGTGTTGCTGACTGGTCCTGACATTATTCATGGAGTGTCTGCACTAACAGGGCGTGGTCAAGGCATCTGTTAACCTCAAGCTATTGTCAGCTTTAAACTGACATCACAGAGATGACAGCTGTACTAGGCATCTCTGCTTGCTCTTTCTTAATATTGTTTTGCCATTTTTAAACACTGTAATCAAGCAAAAAAAATGTCAGATTGAACAGTGGAGCTCAGGGTACCACATTCATGGGAAAAGCAAAAACGTGCTGCCCTTGTCATGCTGTGAATTAGTCCAGCTAGTGTTTTTTAGGCTAGCCTGCAGGTACATACTGACATCACGGTAAAGTGTGTTATGATACTGGAACATTTTTCTTTTGGTGGTGGTAGTGTTGGGTTTGTAATTGGTTATGTTGATTTTTTGAACTTTTTTTAAGCTGTAGCATTGGATGCTGCAGGTTTCCTAAAAAACAAAATAAAAAAAAACACAGATACAGTAGATCATAGTGGTGTCCGATGTGTGATAAATAGGTATTGGTGCATCCACAGGTCCAACTCCCTTTCTCTCTCTTTATGGACAGCTGCAGAATGATTACAGAATAAGTGGAATGAGAGCATTCACCATGCATAAAAAATGTGGTAAAATGCAGGTGTATACGGAAAAAGACAGGTTAAAAGCTCTTTTACCTTACATCATGTGGATTTAATTAGACAGAAATGACATTGAACATGTTAATAGGGTGATATGCCAACACCCAGTTGATCTGTTCTAGCTGCTCAATCGCCCCCAACACTTACAATTAACAAAATTAAAGACATAAATGATTACAATTTCATTTTTCACCAGATTTCATTCTGAGCAAATGAAATCATGCTAAATGCTTCATTTATACTTGTCCTGTAGTTTTTCTTAGGGTATTAAACAGGCTGTATTGCAGAGAGAGAGAGAGAGAGAGAGATGACACAAAGATCTGCAACAGGGTTGATACACAAGGTGGGGTGGAAAGGATGAAAAGGGATTTGGCAAGGTTGGAGGAATGGTCAAATGTATGGCAGCTTAGATTCAATGCAAAGAAGTGTAAAGTAATGCACCTGGGAAACAAAAACTCAGGGGAAGAGTACACAATGGAGGGTGAGATACTGACAACAACAAAAATGGAAAGGGACCTGGGGGTAGTCATATCAGATGACCTAAAGGTGGGCCAACAATGTGAGAAGGCAGTAAGGAGGGCTGGGGGATACTGGGATGCATAGGGAGAGGCATCACCAGTAGAAAACAGGAAGTTGTTGGCCCTCTGTACAGACAGTTGGTAAGACCACATCTAGAGTACTGTGTACAGTTCTGGAGATCCCATCTCCACAAAGACATAGACAGAGTGGAGGCTGTCCAGAGGAGGGCAACCAAAATGATGCAGGGTCTGCATCAGAAGACATATGAAGAAAGACTAAAGGAATTAAAGATGTATAGCCTTGAGGAAAGGAGGGAGAGGGGGAACATGATAGAAACTTTCAAATACCTCAAAGGAATCAACAAAGTCCAAGAGGGTAGCATCTTTCAGAAAAAGAGATGTGCAAAAACAAGGGGGCACAATTTGAAGATAGAGGGGGGATGGCTCAGATGTAATGTGAGGAAGTATTTCTTCATAGAAAGGGTTGTGGATACATGGAATGGCCTTCCTGAGGAGGTTGTAGAGTCAAAAACAGTGGGGGAATTCAAGAATGCATGGGACAGACATAAGGCAATTCTAGTGGGGGGGTAGGAGGAAGTAGGTTGTTGGTTAACTAGGATCTGCAGCTTATCCGTTAGGTAGGGAAATGGGCAGACTAGGTGGGCCAAGCGGTCCTTATCTGCCATCAAATTGTATGTTTCTATGTTTCTATGAGAGAGAGAGAGTTGAACATGCAGGAATGCCAACACGTTACCTTTTTCTCACACATCAGACACCACTCTGATCTATCTGTTTTTTTAGGACACCTGTAGTGTCAAATGATGCAGCTTAAAAACACTTAAAAATATCAACACAACTAATTACAGACCCAACACCACCACCAAAAAACCCCACGGGGTCCAATGCCTGCTATCCTATTAGACATTGTTGTTATTTTTTTTTTGGAGGGGGCACCGTAACAGTCCCCCATATTCCATTTCTGTCATCTAATTTTTTTTGTCCATTCTGGTTGTTTGACAATGTATAATGGAGAACAAGAGTGATATCAATAAAGATGAATAGTGCTATCAAATTGTCAAATTGTCTACACTGTCAAATTGTCAGAGTATTGCAAATAAGAAAAGCTGCAACCATGCTTGCCATAGCAAAATAAAACCATATTGGTATACTCTGGCATGGCAACCACCATATAATATAGTTTTTTTTAAAATACAGAGATGCACAATGAATGACTTGTAAACACTATATGCCACTTATAAAAAGCTCTGTATCATGAAAACTGACCAGCTACATAAACCAATCTTCTGATTTTTTTGTTTCCAACCTTTTCTTTCCCCTGTACCAACTGTACCAACTATAATATTTTTAGATATATGTGTATAGCTAAAAAAAATCCTAAAAAGTTAGCTAACACAGCGATGTCATACACTGTCTGATAATATTACTGTAGTGCAAATACTATACTATTGAAATTTCATCCCATTACAGTTCCTGACTGAAAGATCAATATTATCTGCACTCCAGTATTGTTATCTCAGACTGAATGAGATTGCAGTGTTAAGGTGTTGGATCTCTCACCTCCCAGTAAAATGAGCTCCTGCTGCACCTGTCCTCCCATTACCCTTGAAGCCACTCTCCTCAACACAGGATGCCCTGCTTAACGCAGCAAACCCTCTTCCATGAGGTGTCCAGCCAGGCCATGTCCTTGGCAAACCCCATGGAAGTTCATACTCAGTCATGAACCACACACACACACACGCCAATGATCTTTCCTTTCTGCCCAAATCTGTAATTGTCCCTATGAATATTACCAAACAACACATCACCAGCCCCACTCCACCTTTATTTGGGGATGTGGTGTAGAATTTATTAAGTCTGCTTCTATCTTTGTACAAGCTATCTGACTGGTTAAATTGAACATTGAGCATGCTGTGCTCCCATACAAAGTGGGACAAAATTGCTTGTTTACAATCTACATGTTAAAAAGCTTTTATTTTGACTGTGGTATAAATAATATTCCGCTTTCACCCCATGTATGTTGTGCCAGAAAAAGTACTATTTGCAGCACAGTAGTGTAATTTTCCCTCCAAGTGAATGAGATTGCAGTGTTCTGCTGCATCTCTGCCCAAGGTAAAAGAAGTGCTGCTGCACTTATTTTCACAATGAAAACTCATTACCAGGCATGCAACTCCCCCATTAAATAACACCACCTCATTCATGGGCATCCAGCTGGGTGAAGCCCACAGTTAACCCACTGAACAATGGCAGTCAGTGCCTCCCCCCCAACAAGACACCACCTTTGTGCAGTGAAAAGTTGTTAGTGGAGGGCTTTCCAAACTTGGTCCAAAGATGTAGTCTGAAAGGCTCAGATGACATAACCAATCAACTTTGCTGCAAAAGCACCTTACTGTTCCCATCACGCTACACAACTTCACAACATGCCTGTCTATGGGATTACATGTAACTACTTTTGGGATTAAAAAAAAGTAACATACTGATGCGTGGCTAATGAGGGAAAAGAAGTAATAAAACAAATGGGTGGCATCTAAAAAAGCTGGTGAGCATTTTCTGAATGATATGCTCATCTCATGTAAAGATCAACATGAGGGATAGTCACCACCACTGCACATATTCATGGCTGTAAGAGAAGAGCCTGATTGTACCTAAGCACAAATGACCCTTTTCACCTTAATTTTTATACTATTTTCTTGATCATACTGTATGTTGACTATGATCAAATGGTCGGGGTCCAAATGCATTTTATCATGATGTAAACACTATTGTCTGGAACTATAACAAAGCAATCTCATACCTGATACAATTACTGTGGTGCAAATACAGTAATATAAAACTTTCATTCCATTATGATTTCTGGCTGGAAGGTCAATATTATCTGCACCTCTGTGATGTTATCTGGGACTGAATGGGATTGCAGTGTTCTTGTCCTGGATCTCTCACCCCCCAAAAATGAGTTCCTGCTGTACCTGTCTTCATACTCAGTCGCACCCCTGTTCCCCACGCACACACATCCCTCTACAGTCCTTCGTGTCTGGTCAAATCCAACATTTTCCCTGTGACTGTTGTTATCAAACTATACTTCTCCCCCAAACCCACAGAAACTGTATGTAGCAATGTGGCGAGGACTTTACTAAGTCTGTTTGTATCTTTGTACAAGCATAAGCAAAATTGTATGTTTACTACCTCTGTGTCAATTGGCTTTTATTTTGACTGTGGTATAAATAATATCCAGCTTTCAACCCAGTATCTGTTGTGTCAGAAAGAGTTAGATTACCTGTAGTGCAGTAGTATAATTTTCTCTCTGAGTAAATGAGATTGCAGTGCTCCACTGCATCTCTATCCAAGGTAAATGGAAAACTTGTTGCACCTGCTTTCATGATGGAATCTCATTATCAGACACTCAACACCCCCACTACATGACACCAGCTCATTCATGGCTGTCCAGCCAGGTGAAGCCCATGGTTAACCCTGTGAATGATGGTGAACAGTGCACTCTCCCACCAGCAGGATGCTGCCTCTGTGTGGTGAAAAGTAATTAGTGGAGGACTTTCCTAATTTTACCCTAAGATCTACTGTGAAAACCTCATAGCAAATAACCAGTGACTTTGTTGCAAAAAGTGTCTTACTCCCCCATCACACTACATGCCCACATATTATTGAACCTGTTCCATCTTTAATGCTAGCATCATGAAATCTAGTTCTTGTAATGTGGCTAGGTCCAGCTTTTATGCACAGTGCTCTCCTTTTACTGAAATAACAATGATCACCAAAAAGCGGGAACTGTATAGAAAAAATGGAAATTTGGTTGTCTTTATATATTGTATTATATGTTGTAAATTACTGCTATAAGAACTTAATAATACATTTTATCTGCATTCTAAAACATTAGAATTCACAAAAGTGACCTAACCGTGCTCTATTCTTGGAAAGACACAGCAGACAATATTTCCCCATAGACCACAAAAAATGTGACTAGTGACATTGGAGAGTTTTGGTTTATGTAGTCCATTGCAGCACTATTCAATGGAGTTTATACACTACTGTTTTGTGATAGCACAATTTTCTATTAAAATGTCATGGAAGCAACAGTGGTACGGTTCTGTGGCAGTCTACATGCCAGACCACAAATAAATCCTGCAATTAAATTTACAAATTTATTAAAATAATTCACCAGGGAATAGCACAGCAATAAAATAAATTATCTTTCCAAAGAGACTCATGGAATAGTGCCAAGAGCAAGACCAGAAGCCGACAACCAGACATACAGTAGCAAACCTTCCAACATACAGTGCATCATGATGGACAGTTGTGTGGTCTTTAAACATTTAAAATGTGAATGATAAGCATCACATATTGCACTAGTATCAAGTTACTCAAACTACTTGGCTTCACTTTTGGAAGAGCACTAAACTGATTAACTGTTCTGCCAGCATCAGCAAATGCACAAATTACATCAATATGTTAATTTTAATTCCAAATACCACATTGCAGGTAACGGAAGGCGATACAGACTGGACAAGCATCACACTATTAAGTCACACACTGATATTCCCACCATTTATGGCATACTAATGACTTTAACAATGTGATAAAATGCTAATATTAACAGAAGTAGAATAATGAAAAAAAAAACACTGTAGATACTTTTTATGTAATTGCTGACTGGAGATTCATTACCTGGGGAAATGTCATCACAAGACAGTTGAAATTATTCAGTCTGCCACTAACACTGCCTAACACTAATTAGTAATTTGATTATTTATTTAGTTTGTAGTTTCTTATTTTTTTGCACAAACTTTGCGGTCCCTTCAAGACGAGACTTCCATGTTTCAAGATTGACAGCAAGCAATTTAAAAACAGCAAAAGAAGTGGGTAAGATTAAAGGGAACTATTCATCTCTCAAACATCGCAAGCCTTATATCATAAAAAGCTGAGAGGGCATTCTGTTTCAAAGAATTTTCAATATAGCTGCTACCCAAGCAATGTAATACTGTACATCATTACGAATGGTTCTCTGATTTTGTAAACAATAAAACATTTTTAGACAAAAAGTCACAAATCACAGATACATTGCTGCATAGTGTTTTCTTCTCAAGCAGAACCCTTTGATGCTCTGCATCAGCTTTGCTGTTACTGAAATATTTTTCTGTGAAGTGGCTTGTAATCTCAAATGGACTTTGAACTGCTATACTTTTAAGGAATTGATAATTCTGGAGGACTAGTTCATCTCAGGACTGTGGTAGTAGATTTTGTTTTCATCAAAGAGATGTCAGGATGGCCTCACACATTAAATCTGGGTCATGGCAGGGTGAAAGATGATGGTGGATCAGGGTATGTGTAAAGCGGGGCAAGAAGCATTGCAAAAGAGCATGAGTCATTTATTTATTTATTTATTTTAATAATAGGAGAGTCAGTATTTGTCAGTCAGGCCCTCAGTTCATTTCAGTGACCTATTTGGCTAGTCTGGGGTGTTGCTGGAGGGATAGAGATGTATACTGTATGTAGAGAAACCAGCAAACCAGTGTACATTGTAAATCAAAGTGGATATCTGGATGCAGCACAGTGCCTCTCTCATGTTTCATCTGTCGGGTTCTTCTGAATCCACACCATCTTGCCAATCCCATTGCCACATGTGGTTCTACACACAGTACAATGTATTTAGTGTTGGTTTGTTTGTTTACTTTTTACAGTCACTCTGTCTCCTCAGAAGCCCCAAGTGTGTGCAGAAAGTAGGAGAAGGATAAGGGTGACACTGTACTGTGTGTAGAACCACAAGTAGCAATGGGATTGGCAAGATGGTATGGATTCAGAAGAACCTGACAGGTGCAACATGAGAGAGGCACTGAAAAAATTCCCTCATATAATGTTAATAGGTCAAAGATGTCTGTTTTTTTTTCTGTTTCAAGAATTTACTATAACACTGTATTATGTATTATGCTAATATTATGCTAACATAAAATGATGTTGGACCTTGATGTCTTAGATACTTTCTAATGTATTTCTATTGAACAACAGCAAAGTGACATGCCTGACAGGAAAGGGAGAAGATGTACAGTATGATTGCATTACAACAGTTCGTTAAAAAAAAAAATCACAATCCCAGAGACTACATTGTAATAATTACTGTACAACACAAATGGATGGGGCCAGGCAGGAACAGCCAACTTCTGCCCCCCCACCCGTCATCCATTCCAAAATCCCAGCCTTGACAGCTAGGCAAAAATAATGTAAAAAAAGATATTAAACAGAAAAACAGACTTGCACAGCATGTTAACTGTCACAAGCCATACTAGTAAAATACAGTATGCACAGAAGAACTGTGGTGTTGAATGCCATTCAGTACAGCTCTGTTTTTGACACTCCTTTCTTCATACTTTTCCACCTATAGAAGGCATGAAACTGGGAGCATGTGAAGGTTTAATTTAATTTAACTTGTAATTCAGCTTTTACCATGGGCACTAGCATTCTTTTTCTTTGATCAGTCCATGCATTGCCCATGACTAAAAATGCATGCTCACAAACCTATTAGTGGCTGGGATGGACAAAACAAACTAAAAAGCTTTGTACAGTGTCCTGCACTCAGGCGCTTTACTAAAAAAGGCCACCCATCGGTGACTGACAGAGTTCTCTGTCATTTCCATTAGAAAAGGCAATGCTGCAGTGAGTGCACTGTAATCTGAATAAAGTGCATCCATGTCCAGTTCTTTTTGCAGCTTCATTGTCTCTACAGATTTACACAGTTCATCCGGGGAAACTGGGTGTTGCAAATAGAATAGCTTCATTGCCTTGAAGGGGCTGTTGTCAAAGTTGAACCATTTATTCAGATAGGCGAGTGCTCGGACATAGAACCCACTACAGTCTTTTAAGACTTTTTCCCTAACAGTTGAAGGAAAGTCCTTTAAAGAGGAAGACACTTTAAAACCAAAGAACATGTCATCCAACATTTTTTGAAGTTTATTACTCAGATTATGCATGACACAATAGACCTCTGGAGAAGTCACACTATTGCTCTCCAGCTTGACAATGGACTTGTGGAACAGCTGGTGAATATAATGCATAAAATGCAGGTAGCGCTCCGCCTCTGACACAGCATCATTGTCACTGTAGCCATCTTCATCAGCCTCAACAAATTTCCATATCAGAGGGTGGCATTCATCTGGTCCTTGACTTATAAAATAACTTTTTATAGCTGGCCAACATTCAACAAGCCTTGCCACAGCAGGAAGGAATGACAGCCACCTGGTGATGCTGCATAATCTCCTCCCAGTCCTGGTCAATGAAAGCAAACAACTCTTTCAGCTGTGCAACTTTCTTGGCAGATGATGAAAATTCACTGTAGATTTTTAACACTAAAGTTTCTACATCAAATTGTGCAAAGGTCTTGCTTCCATTCCTTGCACAATTGTGCAGCACATGACATAAGCAATTGGCGGAGATGATGTGTGGCACTTCTGTTTTAAACTGTTTAAACACTGTGCAGTGCTTGTCATAATTAACTGAAGTAGTGTCTGCAGCATAACTGGACAGGTTTTGCAGTAGCAATCCTTTCTGATGAAGACAGTCCTTAATTTGATTAAATATGGCTTCAGAGGTCTCATTGTGGTCCTCCTAGAAGTCCAGGAGTTTCTGCTGAATTCCACTCTTTTCGTTAAAGTACTGAATGACCACAGAGAACATCTTGTTGTCCTTATTACAGGTGTCTGAAGCAACAGAAAATTAGTATGTGCCAAGGTCATGTAAAAGGAGTTCCTCCAAATATGGCGCCAAAACATTGGTGACTATGCACTCTGCATTGGTCTTCCCACAACTCAGTTTGGATGAAATGGCAGAGTCTGAATAAATGGTCTGTGCCAGCTTGCTTTCACAGTCCATGGATAAATAGGAGTGGTTGTGCTTCACTCCGTGGTACACTGATGTCACCTCTGCTGCAGTAATCTTCAAGCTCTCACTTGTTGTGGTCTGTGGCTGCATAAACGTGGTCATAAACATGTTCTCCTTCTGTGTCTGCAAACTTTGCTAGTGCTTCTCTGATTTTTGATGGGTCTTCAAGACCTTTTCAGTATCCCATTTCACTGCAAAGATGGTGCCACAGGATACACATTTTGCTACTCCCTCTGAGCCTGGTACTGACAGCACCCACAAATATTTATGCTCCCAGGCTTTATTATAATTGTAGAACCCCTTTGCCTTCTTTGCTGTGCTCCCACTGGTGGCATTGCTTTCCAGCTTTGAAGCCCATGCTCTCTTTCCAGAAGTATTCATCCTCGGTGTGACCATATGAAAACCCACCGTGGCACCGTTGCTTGCATTACACAGACATGTGATGGCAAAGTTAACTAAAAATACAAACAAAAACAAACCTTAATTGCCATCCTGTGTAAGGGCAATGTAATAACAGCTCAACAACAAATCAATGTCCATAGGGGAGGACCTTGCCATTGTGGCACTGTTTTCCACTAATGCTCCCCTAGCCTCCTAACTAAGCCCTGTAAGGGCGATGGAATAGCTCAACAACAAATCAGTGCACACAGGGGAGGACCTTGCTGTGGTGGCACTGCTTTTCACTAATGTTCCCCTAGCCATATAGGGTGTGTTGAGGTAATGTATGTTGATGTTTGCCTGGCCTGAACCAGTTTACAGGTTACAAACTGCAATTGTTTTTAATTTTAATACAGGCTCTACCTTCATCACTAGTACTGCTGCATCAAGCCACAGTGAGTATGTGTATTGTAGCATGATGGAGCAGTACTAAGAGATATTTGTGTATCATTCTGAAAAAGGTGTTTCAATACCTTTTGCAGAGTGACACAAATCTGTCTTACTACTTGTTATTGCTATTTTGCATCAAACACATGAGCACTCATGTGTGGTACAAGATGACAATACCAATAGGGTATTGCATGTATATTCAAATTCAAACCACTCATAATATCTTTAATTTGTTTTTATTAGTGATATTGCTGCACTTGCTTTAAAAATGTTTACAACACCAGCATCAAAAGAAAAGTCAGCACACAAAGAAGACAGCTCCACCTCCACTGCTGCACCACCATCACTACAAATAACAAAAGTCCAACAATGTACATGTATGTTACTACCAAGCAATGTCTTTTAATGATAATGGACATATGCTGCCCCAAGAGCATCTCACAGTAGACAGTACTCCAGGTAGTGCTAGTCCATCGCTGGCAAACAGGAACTGCTGCATGGCACTCAGTCAGACAGTCAGAACTATGATGAAATCTGCTCAGTCAGCAGTCTGAGATTATTTTCTATTGGTAGTCCAAAAAATCTGCAGAACACATAATTAATCACTGTAGTGCAGCCACTGGAAAGGCATCCCAACAACTGGCCCAGCACTGCATTCAGAAAGGTGCCCTTATGGGCCTTTTCTGTTATGCACTACTTTTCTATTTTTTGGATTCCATCAAAAATAAGGTTGGACTAACATGAGTAGAGTAGATTTCATCAAGTGCACCAGTTCCTATTTTTCACAGTTGGTTTATAGGGACTAAATCTGACTTAGGGGAGTAGTGGGGGGCAGCTGCAAGGTGGGGGGGGGGCTAGCTGAGCAATCTCGCAGACTAGATAGACCGTGAGGCCATTTCTGCTAGTGTTTTCATATGTTCATAAGTCACCTTCCTTTCTGTTCTGACTGGCACACAATACACTGCATACATCACATAGTGACTGACAGCACATTTGCATAATAATAAGAACACAAGTACCTTTTTGCGAAAAATCCTTCATAAGAGACTGTGCACATGAAAAAAATGCATGATTGTTTCCAATAATTGTAATTAATGTAGGGAAGAGAAAGGGGAAATCGTTTAACCAGGAGAGACAGAGGCACACTAAACTGAAGCGTGTTTCCAGGTTCAACTTGGGAGAACAAGAAAGACAAGTGACTTACTCAAGGTCACACAGATAAGCAATTGGGGACAGCTGATGGATTTCAAACCCAGATCTCCAGGTTTTCAGCTCAGTGCCCTTATCCACTACATTATACCACTTCCTATAATGTAATATAATTAAATGAAGCAGCAAAGCATTCATTTAATGGTGTGTGCATATATCGAGGAAATCACATCATGGCATGATCTTACAGACATGGTTTTTAAATGCAGCAAGGACAAAAAAATGCTATGATTATGATATTCATAACAAATGACTTATTCAGACCATCTCAGCCTAGCATAATACCTGACAACTATGTTGCTGCTGCTAAGGCATAATCAGACACACACACACACACATATATAATAAAAAACTTTGAATACTAACATCAGACTGTTAGTCCACTGAGCCTAACATAAAGAATACATTGTACAGCTCTGTTGCTGCTGATCAAGGCTGTGAATCACACAAAATAAATTAATAAGTAACATAATGACAAACATAACACAGTAACAAACATTAAGTATAAGTAATAACAGACTGTCAGCCCACTGAGCCTATCATAAATAACACATTGTACAGCTCTGTTGCTGCTAATCAAGGCTGTGAAACACACAAAATAAATTAATAAGTGACATAATGACAAGCATACCATAGTAACAAACATTAAGTATAAGTAATAACAGACTATCATCCCATTGAGCCTAACATAAATAACACATTGTACATCTCTGTCATGGCTAAGCAAGGCAGTGACTCACACACAATAAATTAATAAGTGACATAATAACAAACATAACATAGTAACAACAATTAAGAATAAGTAATAACAGACTGTCAGCCCACTGAGCTTAACATAAATTATACACTGTACAGCTCTGTTGCTGCTAAGCACTGCTGTGAATCACACACAGTAACAAACAATGACAAACATTAAGTATAAGTAATTAAATCAGACTGTCAGCAGAGCAAGCATATAGCAGAAGAATGCCTTTTTACAAGTTACAAGTCTATTGCTGACTTGCTGCTAAGCTAGGCTTTGTTGTTTTTAGTAACCTAACCTGACTGAGTGAGTGAAGCTAACATAGTTTTATTATGTGGGCTAGAGAATGACAGACTCTGAGACTTAAGACATCAGCATACAAAAACACACTTTTCTTAATAAATAATAAGACAGTCAGTCTACTTTACACTTGCTGGTCTCAGGAAAGAGTACAGACAGTTTGGTTACTGTGCTGTGCTGATGAGTCAGCTCAGTGACAGTGGGAGTCTGATTCCCCTTGCCTTTGCTGCTGAGTGCTAACTGAAGCTATCAGATTGCTGCCACTAATTTCCCCCAAATCAGATTGACCTCGTGGTTCCCTGCTTAGGTATGGCTTCTCTTTCCACTCCGTCTCTGCTAGAAGTCCTCCGATCCCAATCGCAATCAATTCCTGCTTTTCAAGTTCTGTCTCTCCATCTCGATTCTGCCCACAACTCCTCCAACACTGTACCCTACCCTAGCAGCCATGGGTTAATATAGGGCAATGCCCTCTTTGATGTTTTTGTTTATTTTTTCTGCTGCAACACAATGTGAAATGACCAGAATGATTGGGCTTCCTAATGGACCAATCACTGGTCACTAGTGCACCAATCAGCACTCACTGGCTGTGCATACTACGGATTGGCCACTAAACGCTAGCCAGCAAATACAGATTCTAATTAGCAGCCATCCTTAAGCCTTTAGTTGCTTTAATGCTCAGCCTCTTTGGTCACGCTTGCTGCTAGGAGAATCATTCAGATGTTGGCATGGACTTGGAGTGGAGAGAGAGAGAGAGAGAGAGAGTCCATCCCATCGGGGGGGGGCACGCGATTGTGTCACTGTGCGGTCTTCTTAGTCTTCAATCTTGTCACCGGGAGTAGACTGTTAGTGGAAGGCATGGCAGCTAGTCAACTGGAAAGGGAACTAGGGGGCATCATGTGGACTGAGGAATGGTGGAATTTGTTCCAGTGTCCCAATGGTTGGGACTCAGAGTCGGAACAAGAACAGACAAGAGCAAGGTCCTCCTGAGTGAGTCAAGTCTAATATATGTAATGCCTGCCAAATGTTTCCTTTTAATTTTGCAACTGTTAGGAGTGGGTACAGGCAGGGAACACAATTAGGAGCCTTAGGAGGAGGATCGGTGGCACTCGGGAGCCACACGGCTGCTTCAGCAAGTTAAAAAAAACACCAGCTGCCACCACATGGTCCACCTGGCTGCATTACCAGACTAGGGAGGGAGAAAACCGGGTAACTGGATAAGAACCCTGATTTCCAGACTATCCAGAAAAATATCAGGTAAGTGGCAACCCTACCAGCAGCATTGCACTCTGAATAAATGGATTCTGCCAAGTTATGTCCCAGACTGTGCAAACTGCCAACCAAAACAAAACAACACATGGAACAAGGAGGGATAACTTATTCTCCATGTCTTTTTTATTTACACAGCTTAGATTTTTTTCCTACCTCTTTCACCTGTATGAAGAGCCCATGGTTTCTGTTTCTGTTTGTTTCATGTTTTCTGACAGCGGTGAGCTAAAAACAGAGCTACAGTAGTCTGACTCTTAACCAGCTAAGTGGTGACTGGTAACGCCTCAGAACTTATGTTTAGGGAGCACACATGGGTGCCAAGTAAACAGACATTTAGGGTGGCACCAACCTATCGCCAGGGAAGTGTTCATGTGGTGGGGTGGTCCACTAGCCCTCCATGAAATTTGTACTAAATAGAGGCAGGTATGTCAAAGTTATTGGGCAGAAGTACCAATTACTAAGTTAAATTTATTAAAAGCAGTAATGAGTGTTTGTGGAAGCAGGGGAAGTTGGCTAGAAAGAGGTTATCTAATTAGGTTAATAAACAGGGATTCAGTTAATTTATTTTTAGTGGAAGTCTAATACTTCCATGAGTCAAAATCTGGAATTTATTCAAATTTTTTTGGGAAGTCAGAATACTTCCCAGAGCCCACAGTTTGAGAGCTATTATTCTAGGAACGATCAATTTATTGATGTTAATATACTGTAAATATTAGTAGTAAAATACAATTTCTTTTAGAAAAAGCCCTCATTTCTTAGCTTGGTTAAATGGAGTTCACTGAAGCCCTGGTCACAGATCTTTACTGCAAATTCCTTTGACTTGAGTGAGGATGTGTGTGTGTGGGGGTGGGGTACTGAATGCCAGCCAGCTTCTGCTCCTCCACAAAAGATCACATGATGGCTGCATTTTAAGTAGCTCCTGAGGAGAGTACCCTTCAGTGAGTCTGAAGTGGTTGCAGACTCAATAAATCCACCCCTCCCTATCAGCTCTCACCCCTTCCCCAACTGACATAATGGCTTCCTTAGAACACTGACCAAACAGGGATCTTGTAAATCAGGAGCAAGCAGCTACCAGTGTCCTCTGTCAGTATGTATCAGACACATTACGTGATGTTTAGTTACTGATCCTACATGGAGAACATATCATTTTTATCCAAAGTTAAACTTCACAATTATAAATTAGGTTAACAAGATAATTAATGTAATTTCTACTTTGACCCTTATTCATTGCATTATCTGAAAGAAACCTGTACAGTTCCAAATACCTGCTTAGGCAATCAAAAGCATAATGTATTTGTAACATTGCAGCAGTGTATAATTGAACACTTTGAAAGTGTTCCAAGTTATTCTTGTATCTCTTTCAAAGGTAACAATGTTTCAAAAATTAATACATTGCTGCTTTTGCTTGCCCAAGCAGGGATTTAAAGAGAACCAATCCTGGATGTTTCATGTTACATGCATATTGTGGCTATTTCTGCATTATTGTGAATTTTATTCTTACTTTTTCAGAGCTGTCTGTTGATGGATGCATTTTAAAATTTAAGTTTAATCTTTGTGCCTTAGCATCTTTGTCTCATGCTACTACTTCTGCCTTAGTGTCGCACTTTAATGTGACATCGGTATAGGGAGCCCTCATAACAGGTTCAGTGACACTTTGGCTCCCTATACTGTTGGCAGTACTGAAAGCATGGCAAGTGGCATTAATAGCAATGCAGGATCAAGTTATTCCAATTTGTCCTCCTTGCTTGTTGCTAATGCCAATGATGACAGTTCTGGAGCCTACATGTCTGAAAAGGAGAATACCTACAAAGTGTTCAGTATTCTCCCTTAACAGTTCAAGCCAGAGATTGACTTAAGTCAGCTCAGCATATCAGCAGACAGCCAGCATTCAGTAGTTGCCACCGATTCTCATTTGAATGATTTAAACTGGTAAATATAAACTCTCCCCACCACCCCTCATTTCTGCATAATTGCAACATTAATAAATGTGTTCAAACTGTATTATTATTATATATTTGTGTGTTTCTTTATGTGTGGTTGTGCTGTGTTTCTGTGTGAATGTGGGGGGGGGGGAGCTTCTGCTTTTTGTTGCTGCAGTCAGTTGGTATTTGTAATGTTATCCTCTCACCAAATAAAACATAATTTCAGCTTAGTAAAAATGAGCCATGTACCACTTGCACTGACATCATTGCACCCATTGACTTTTCACCACATCAACCTTTTTTATCACTGTGTGTGTGGTGTGTGAGTATGGGGGTGCTTCTGACATGGTTGCTGCAGTAAACCATTGTTGCTAGTGTGGTCCAGTCAATAAAGACACATGAGTGTGTAGCCAGAATGAAAGCAGTGGTCAGCCAGGTAGTTCCACCATTGACATCACTGCCCCAGTGTCTAATCATGGGCTATCCACAAATAGTGTTGTCCCATAATTACTTTGACCTCTCAGCAGTGACAGTCACTGGTCCCAGTGTTGGACCAGTGTATATGCACATGGAGCTTCATCTTACAGTAATGTATATGTCCCAGCACTGTCTTCACTGACCCAACTGCTGTCAGAAAGGTGCCCATCAGTATTGGTGGACCCATAGCCCCTGCACCCACAGTCATACTCTGCCACCAGTGTCACATCAATGTTGATCCACATGGAGTGGTGAGCCAGAAGACCTGAGAAGTACCAGCAGTGACAGCACCCACCCCCACCCACTGTTTCACCAGTGCGGATGCATTTGAGTCACTGCCTGACAGTGACCACCTACCATTAACAGTCCCTGACCCCAGTGTTGGAACAGTGTGTACCTACATGGAGACTGATCACAGAGCACTGTGTAAATTCCAACAATGACAGCCTTGCCCCCATTCTTTGCCCACTGGTTATATAAGGATCTTATATCAGTGGCCATCTCCTGTGAGTGCTGATACACATGTATGTGTCCCCAACATTAACATTGATCTTACAGCACTGACTGATCCACAACTACTGTTTCACCAGCTGGGATGCACATTAAGCATTGGCCCAGAGTGACATCACAACACTGACAGTCCATGCCCCCACAGTTGGAACAGAGGTTATCCAGAGGGAGCAGTATCTTATAGCACTGGTCACCTCCCTTCACTGTTGATCCACATGTAGGTGTTCCTAAGAATAACTGTGATGTCCCAGCACTGGCTCCCACACATCCACTGTTTCAGTATTCTGGATGCACATGTAGCATTTGCCAAGACTGACCTCCCAGCAATGACAGTCCCTTGCCCCACTGTTGAACCACTGGGTAGCCACACCGAGCACATCTTGAGAGTATTGTTAACTGCACAGAAGTCACTACCATGCCACCTACCTTTTGGTTCACTGTGTATCCACAAGGATGGGTGGCCGACACTCCTGCTGACCTCATAGCAATGTTGATCCAGTGGTTATTCACACAGAGCATGGCTCGAGAGTGACCTTGCAGCATTGACATTCCCTTTCCCCACTGTTGAACAAGTTGTAGTTGTTTAATTTATTACAGTTTTGCAAATATGGCCCCTTGTATGTTGCCTCACAATGCAGCCGGGTTATGCATTAAGGCCCCGATGCACCCACTGTCTGTAGTGGGTTACAACACTTATAAAAGGTGTTAGCTAACTGTAAAAAGTCAAAAATTTAAAGCTTTTTACATTTTGCATGACAACTGTTGGTCTACCTTGGCATTTAATGAATGGTCAGGTGAAAATGTCTGTCAAATGGCAAGTTGTTACTTGACTTTTCATTAATGCCCATTTTATAAATGTGGATACCCACTTATTCAGCAGGTGGGTGTAGGCACTGTGACTGCTGGTTGTTTCTCAATACTCTGGAAACATGCTTTTTGTGTATACCCATTGGTTATAACATAATGATTTTTGCCCAACACTCCTTGTGACCTCACAGCAATGACATACTCAGCCACCAGTGTCACATCAGTGTTGATCCACATGAAGTGCTGAACAAGAATTACCAGCAGTGAGCGTCACCCCCACAACCACAGTTTCAGCAGTGTTGATGCATATGAGGTACTGCATGAGAGTGACTTCTACCACTAACAGTTCCCTGCACCCACTGTTGTAAAAGGAGGTATCCACATGGAGACTGATCATAGAGCACTGTGGCACTTCCAGCACTGACATCCTTGCCACCAATATTTGAGCACTGTTTATCCACATACAGCAGGATATTATATAAGTGGTCACCTCCCATCAGTGTTGATCCACATGGATGCTTTTCAAAGAAGAACTGTGACCTCCCCGCACTGACTCACCCATGACTACTGTTTAACCATGGTGGATGCACATTGAGTGGTGACCCAGTGTGACATCACAGCACTGACAGTCCATGCCCCCCCATTGGAATAGTGGTTATCCACATGGAGCAAGGCCCATTCATAGTGATAACCTCATGAATCATAGCCCTGCCCCCAATTGTAGGATCAGTGGGTGTCCACAAGGAGTGGTGTCAGACAGTACTGTTGACATCCCAGCACTGACTGTCCCTGGAGCAACTGTTGGATCCATTGGTATCCACATAGTACTGTTGACCTACAATCACTGACACTTCTAGGCATTAGTGTTGGCAGAGTTGTTATCCACAGGGAGAGGTGTCTTCTAGCACTCTGTGAAGTGTCCCCTGTCTCTTTGCTGTCCTTTCCCTGTGTTTGTTCTTTATGATCACCAGAATACTGTAATGAGTTTATTGAACAATAAAGTGTCCATGGCTATTTATTCATTTTTCAGGTGCTCGTGTGGTAACTGTGTGATTATGCCGACAGAGCTGGAATGTCGCGGCTGCTCTGAAATTGATCAAGTGCTTAATAAGTTTACGGAATATCATATTGACCCTCCTACCTACATAATTGATCACTTGGTTTTGAGGATGTATGCCTCCGTGTTTGCGCTTTGCAAACTGCATACTGTCAATTTCATCAGGAATATGGAGATCTTGATGTCTTCAAGGCGCATGAGTAAGTTATTCGATGCTGATTGACATGATGTCACTTGTGACATCTACTTACTGTGTGCTCACAATACTTACTGTCAAAAAATAATAACAAGAAAATAACGGCCATGATTAACAAAGATCTGTGTCAATGAGTGACACTGGCTTAAGCATTGGTGTCATAGAGAAAGGTTCGCCTATGTGGATCACTGGGAGGATTTCCAGACACCATATCGTTTTGCACAGGATGGCTTACACCTTAACAGACAGGGAAAATGGGTATTTGCCAGCAGACTAAAACAACTTACTGACACATATTTAAACTCAAAATAAGGGGGGACGTGGGGGCCACAAAAACCAATACAATTAACACTGCCCACAACCCAAAGTCCAACTGGAACATCCTTTTACTAAATGCCAGAAGCCTAAACAATAAAATGGATGAATTTAAATTGACATTATAAAATTCAAACATCCATATATGTGCCATCACAGAAACCTGGTAGAGGGCAGAAGACACTTGGGAGAAACAAATTTCGGGCTATACTTTATATAACAAGGATAGGCCACATATCAGGGGAGGTGGAGTGGCACTATATATTCTATATAGTATAGTATCAGAAAGCATTGACTGCACTGCATGGGGCAATACAGATTTTTTTTTTTAAAGGATGTTATTTTTCTCCAGCTACAACCCCCCCCCGCACTCCGTTGTTCCCCTGGCGCCATCCCCGGACATGAGACCCCCTTCCTTCTGCACCCCGCGACTTACCCTTCACAGCAGGGTGGTGGGGAGCGACTCAACCCACCCCAACGGATCCGTGCCAGGGAGGCGTCCTCCAGGAATGGCGCCGGGGAACGACGTCGTGCTGCCGGACTCCATTTTTCTTTGTTTTCCTTCCGGTGGGCATGGCGTGCAATGACGCCAGCGACTGAGTGCACGCACGCTCCTGTGCACGCGCTAGTCAAGCGTCTGCCACGTCCCCCCCCCCCTTAGCTTGCGGCTGCGTGCTGTCGATCCCCAGCCTCCACTAGGGGTCAGGCAAGCACTGGCTGCCCGAATCCCACCCGGAGATGGAGAGCAGTCCTCCGGATGCTCAATCCATCTCCTCCCGCCGACCGGCAACCCATGCCCATTCCCCGAACACATCAAGCGGGCGAGGTGTAGCAACCAGCGCCAACCCCTGAGCCGCCACCGGCCAGCCAATACAGAGACTTTGTGGATTAAAGTTACCCCCCTCCCCACGTTCAGCAAAAATCAATACTGGAGTAGTGTATGGACCACCAGCTATCCCAGCCTTAAATGACAGTCTACTACTAGATTTCATTAAACATATCACACAGGAGGCTAATGTTATCCTACTGGGAGATTTTAATCTCCAGGGTATAAACTGGGCTACATTAAAAATGGACTCCCAAGTGGAGACTACCTATCTGGAATTCTTCCTGTTAGCAGGCCTTGAACAATTTGTTCTGGAAAATACCATGGGTATCCACGGCTTGGATTTGGTGTTGAGCAACATGATAAATAACATCCAGAATTGTACAGTAGAGGATCCCCTGAGTACAAGCAACCATTCTATGGTTTGTTTTAAGTATGTAGGGGTCATGGAAATCAACACTGGTAGTACTGTATTATGTAACTATGATAAGGCTGACTTTAGTACAATAAAAGATGAATTGGACGAATGGAACTGGGTAATAGAATTTGAAAACAAAACATTACATAATATGTGGGATAAGTTTAGCACTAAACTTAATAACCTGGTCCACACATATATACTGGCCACCAATAAATATAACAGGCCCAGAAAAGCCCTTCCCCCATGGCTGACCCCTGCTGTTAAAAAAGTAATTAAAAAGAAAAACAAGACATACAGCAGGGCCAAACAGAGTGGTGATAACAGATCTTGGGAAACATATAAACACAGCCTGAAAGAAGCAAAAAGGACTATAGCCAAGGCCAAGAACAAGTATGAGTATCATTTAGCAATCAAAACACAGGACAACTATAAGTTCTTCTATGCTTATGTTAACAACAAAAGGGGAGTTAGTAGAGCGACTGGTGTCCTAAAAGATAGTATTGGGAATTTAATAACAGGAAACAAGGATATGGGAGACCATTTCAACAACTATTTTTCCTCTGTCTTCAATATAGGCCCACAAGCATCCAACACAAATATGGAACAACAGAGGATTGCAGGCCCACAAATTGAGGCTCAAGATGTGGTGAAAAGGTTAAAAATCTAAACCACAATAAGGCACAGGGCCCAGACAGCCTACATCCTAGACTTCTTAAAGAGCTTGCAGATAGCTTGGCAGGGTCTGTTACATTTCTCTTCCAGCAGTCCCTAGATACAGGCAAGGTCCTGGAGGTATGGAGACAGGCAATGGTTATCCTGATACACAAAATAGGCTCAAGGCAGAAGGTCGGTAATTACAGACTGATTAGCCTGACCTCAGTCCTCGGGAAGATACTGAGAGGCATAGTCAAGGACATGATCATGAGTTACATTGATCTAGTGGGGGTCATGGATGAGACACAACATGGATTAACAAAGGGCATGTCATGGCAAACAAACCTACTAGAATTCTATGGTAAATTAAGTAGAGCACTAGATGAAGGTAACTCGGTGGACGTTGTGTTTCTGGATTTTGCCAAGGCCTTTGACAAAGTCCCCCATGAGTAGCTGGTTGAAACCCTTAAAGAACTGGGAGTCCAGCCAAAATATCTAAATGGATTAGGGACTGGCTGACAGGGAGAAAACAAAGGGTATGTATTCGGGGAGAACTGTCCGATTGGGCGGATGTGACCAGTGGGGTCCCCCAGGGATCTGTACTGGGACCCTGCCTTTTTAATTAGTACATCTCAACAATGAAGCCCAAAGCCGATGTCTGGCTTTCCAAATTTGCGGATGATATGTGCTTGGGTTTCCCAGCAAATAATCAATCGGATGCAGTAGTACTACAAGAAGCACTAGGGGAACTGGAAGCTTGGGCACAAAAAAAGAAATCCCTATTTAACTTTGAGAAGTGCACAGTGATGCACTTGGGGGAAAAAATAACATTCTGAATTATACACTGGCCGGGCAGGTACTAAAAGTAGTTCAGAATGAGCGAGACCTGGGAATCAGGGTTAGTAATGACCTTAAATTCCAACTACATTGTAACCAGGTGATTAAAAAGACTAGTGGAATACAGAGTTGCATCCATAGACATATTAAGAGCAGAGTGTGGGATGTTTTGCTTCCTCTTTATACTTCTCTGGTATGGCTGCACACCAAGTACCATGCCCAGTTTTGGGCCCCTGGGAATAAGGGTGATATTAAAGCCCTAGAAAGAGTTCAAAGAAGGGCAACACAAAGAATTAAAGAGGTCCAGGGATTAGACTATGAACAAAGACTGAAAGAACTAGACCTGTATTTTTTTGAATATTGCAGATTAAGGAGGGATATGTGCCTGATTTTTTGAGCACTGTCAGATTCACATCTGTGGGAACAACTGGGCCCTACCCTTAGAGATCAGAATTACAGCACCAGAGCCCATCCCTTACAGCTCATGAAGATAGATACAACACGCATACACACAAGCATTGGTTCTCAGTGAGGGTAGTTAAAATTTGGAACAAACTCACAATAGAAGTATAAGGGAGTAAAACCATGGAGGCATTTAAGCATACCCTAGACTCCTACATGACTACTAAAAATATTATTGGGTATCCCTTGATTTTAAAGCAAGCTATAATGGACTTCGGTCTCTATAGAACTCAGGAAAACCTATGAAACTGTACACTTGCCCAGAGTACAGATATGTCATGGACCACTGGCCAGATTAATCAGCATCAGGTGCTGGTTTGTGGGGGCAGCAGTGGTGTCATTGAAATGGTAAAATATAGTTCCTTCAATTGCCCTGTGATACCCATATTGTGTACTAGAAACATCAATGACCGCCCATGTGATGTAGTGTTTCTCCTTCAGCCATGATATGACAGTGATGTACCAAACAATCAATTCAAAGTTACCATCAGTTGCACAACATCACGACCAGTATGAGATGCAGGTGTAGTAAATGCAATACCAAAATATGGCAGGAAGTTTAAACTCCCTTTCCCACACTTCCAAAACCACATTCATGTGCATGTCATATCCATGCTCACACCAAAAATTCTTAACGCAGAGCAAACTGTTGGAGTGCTTATTGTGCACATTGTATACAGTACATACTATGATAGTTCATTTTTCTGTTGTCTCTGTTGGTGTTAGGATATACATGATGCTCTCTGGGATGTGATTCGAGATGTGGTGGACCAGGGTAGTTGTTCAGTACCTCCATTTGTTGTGTGTGGTGTGGCATTATACTACCATCCATTGGTTTTTGTGCATTGTAATATACTTTTCTGTTGCCCTTCACACTTGAACGTGTAGTATTCCTCACTATATTGCTTGCATATAGTTGCAGAGTGTTTGAGAACTACAAAACATGGGCTGCCATTGCATTTCCTAGTACACTGTACATTTCTGCATTGTGTGTTGTGCAGACACAGTGGCCTATTTTGTGCAGTATGGTTTGTGCAAACACTATGCAGCCACAAGCAACTGGAACATCCCTAAAGGGTCATGATGTTGCACGCTTAATAGTGTACGACATTATGGCTAACCCGATACAGCGCTGCACTAGTGAGCAAATGGTCCAATACCACGTATACTGCTGTACGTGGTATTGCACCATTCCCACTTTCCCAGGCAGATGATAAGACCTCTGCTGGGAGTGGGTTCTGCTGACCAGCTCCTGTTGCTCAATGGACTGAGCCACTGCAGCAGAGAACCCAGGCAGTGCTTCTGGGTTTGATTCCCAGTCCCAGAAATTTTATTTTCTTAAATCTTTGTGCGCTCCCCGACCTGAACCCCCATGGAGTTTTGAATCTATATTGGGGGGTTCGGGGGTAACAGCCTCCTCTAATGGGGGTGGGGCACCCCACAGAAAAGAAAGATATGCCACATTGCAAGAATTGCACTGTATCGGCAGCGCTATTGTGCCATGCAGCATAGTGTTGTGAGTGGTATTGACCCCGTGCCTGGAACATCTTGCTGCATCATATTTCTGTGTAAGGTACAGGTTCCAACATGGCTGTTTGAGTCAAGTCCCAAGTGTCTGTCTTACTGCCACACTTGTCAGTTGTGTGCAATGCCTATTGTCAGTGTCAGTGCCTCACCAGATAGCACACTGGCCTCTCAGGATGTGAGATTAGAAAGCTGTGGGTTTTATCACCACACAAGGCACTTTTATTAAATAGCAATACAGACACTTTAGTGCAGCATTAAGTGGTTGCTGCACTCCTGAGTTACCGTCTTTGGATGAAATGTTAAACCGTGGTCCTCTCTGCCTGTTCAGGTGGTTGTTCATCTCATGGCACTTTTCAAAAAAGAGTAGTGTAATTGCCTGCTGTGCCCCTGTTAAATTTCCCACCATTCACTACAAGTACCACCAACAGCTTCATCTGGTTCATGATCAGCTGGCATTCATTTTTATCCTCCTCCCCCACCAGTCATCCCTGAAAAGATGCCAAAATTGTGTAGAGCACTTACCTGTTCAACCAAAAAGAAAAGAAATAACTGAATAAATAGAGAATTTGTAGTTCTGCATGACTGTGGGTTTGCACTACAGAGGAGTTGTCATTCTGATGAGATGATTTGCCTGCTCTTATGTTAGCTGACGTGTATGGTAATGATCTCACAGCACTCATGGAAAATAATATTTGTATTGCAAAGTTTTAAGTTGCTAATGTCAACCATTGACTGAAAAAACAACCAACAGTTTCATCTAGTTCAATGTCAGTTGTCATCCATCTGTATCCCCCTCCTCTGGGACAAGGCTAAAAGTAAGCATACATCTGTTCTTTTTCTTCCAGTTCAACAAACAGACAAATAAAAGTTAAACACGTACAACATAACATGTATAGTACTTTAATAACACAATGTCAGTATTCCATTTCTGGACTACATTAACAGTGACTGCATATGAATGCATTTCAAATGGTAAATGACCACAAAAAAATGTTTCACTCATCAGGGTATAAAAATTACACTATTACACCAATAGCATGCTAAGGTATGGTGCACAGTAAACAAATGAAAGGTGAGAACAAGTGCCCACTCTCAGGTACCCAGCCCCCCCCAAACATATATGACAGCTGACCTGCTCCTGTGTTGAGGGGTATTTATAATAACATGTTTTTCCATCCAGTAAAAAAGTTATAGCACCACAAATGTGTACCCCCAGAAAAATACAGCCAGTACCTGAACCTGCTGACACACTCCCAGGCAGGAACCCCCATTATAAGTTTGTGACATCAGACAATGAATGCTGAGTTTGCACTCCATTGACCTGTATGTGTGTGATTGTTCTATAGCATCTATATAAAACACTGGTTAGACCACAGCTGGAGTATGGAGTTCTGTTCTGGGGGCCCCACTTGCAAGGGGACTGGGACAGGCTGGAGAGGGTACAGAGAAGGGTGACCAAGATGATCCAGGGGGTGCAGGGAAGAACATATGGGAAACAATTGTAAGAACTCAGTCTTTATACACTGGAAATGAGATGGGGGGATATGGTGGAAACCTTCAAGTATATGAAGGGAACAAATAAGGTTAAGAGTGAGAACAGTTTCACGATGAGCAAGCACAAAACCACCAGAGGACATGCTTATAAGCTGAAGTGGGGAAGATTTAAGGGGGATGTTAGATGGTGTTATTTCTCAGAGAGGGTTATACAACCATGAAATAGTTTGCCGGAGAGGGTGGTGGAAAAATTCAAAAGAGCATGGGACAACTATATGGGACTGGGGAGGAGAGGGGAAGGGAGAGAGGGCAGGGGAGGTAAAAGGGAGGAGGTGAGGCTATATCAAGCATACTAGATGGGCCAAATGGTCTCTTTCCGCTGGCAAAATTCTATGATTCTGTGATTCATTTACTGTAGCACTATTTCATAGATGTGATTTTGAGAAATCAAAATGATTGCTGTAGTGACTGTCCCTGTTACTTGACCATTGACTCCAATTTTTCTAAATATAAATAGTACTATACACTATCGAACAAATTATGCCCATAGAGGTTAATGGAGTGCACACTCAATATTCATTGTCTGATGTCACAAAATGAACATGATGTTGCCTGGCTGTGGTCTTGTCTGCAGGTTCAGGTAGTAGCTCTGTTATTCTGTAGGTACACATTCAGGATGACCTCCACAATGGAGCATGTCTCCTCTCATATATGTTTGAGTGGTGCTGAGTACCTGACAGTGCACACCTGCTCTTTAAGGTAGTGGGCCACACAGTCTTCATCAAGCACATGGATAGAAAAAGTGGTGGAGACTAGCTTTATTGATTAAGTTGGTCAGTACATAATACAATACTACTGTACACGTTCATTTGATCGCAATTGCTCTCCTCGGGCTCAGGATAGTAAAGGTCTTCAATACTCATTTGAGGATTAGCATTCCAATGCAGCACCCAAAAGATGCTTCCTCCTCCTCTGCTAGTCTAAATAATTACAGACTGGGGGGGAGAAAATATGGGAGCTCTGGCTGCTGAGTGTTAGTGCAAATTCACAACAGTACAAGAGAATACATGCTAGCACAAAAACAGTACTACAGATGACAGCAGAGGATAAACTTTGCCCAGTACTTAAATGATGATGTCACTTTGTATTACTAGGTTTACTAGGTTTTGATGGAAAAAGAAGGCCGTAGCCCATTGTGATTTTCCCTCACACAGTGTAGGCTCATTAAGACAACAGTAACCCTGTTAGCCAACTATCAAGTCCTCTTTTAAATATGTCGACACTATATGAATCAACCAATGCTTGGGGTAATAGGTTCCAGATTCTAGGTGCCCTAATCGAGAAAAAATGTTTTCTAAGATTAGTACTTGCAAATGGAACAAATAGTTGTTATTGTGGCGTCTAGGCACAATACAATGATTAGAAAAATGGAGGTCGCACTTTTCATAAGTTCAGTTTTTGCATGAGTTTATAAGTTAATATTTGATCTCCCCTGATTCTTCTGTTATGCAGAGTATGCAATCCTATCAATTTTAGTCTTTCCAAGTAAGAACATTTAGATAGTCTTGGAACCATCCTTGTAGCTCGTTGCTGAATCTTCTCTAACCGCTTCATGTCACCTTTCAGATGGGGGCTCCAAAAAGGAGACCCATAATCAATTAGTGGGCAAAGACATGCCCTGTAGAGGGGAATTAAGCACTGTTAGTTTCTTGTGACTAAGGAACGCTGAATTTGTCTAAGCATACCATTTGCTGTATTGGCTATTTTTAAGCAATGGTCCGAAAAGGTTAGTGAGGAATTTACCAGGATAAAGTAGTAGTAGTAAAGTATAGTTTATTTCTATAAGGAGCCCTTCCCAAGCTCAGGGCGCCTTTACAAAATTCCATAAGCAGCATTAAAACCACAATAATAAATAACATTTTATCCATAATAAATTTAACATAATTTGCATCACTGAAAATGCTTGATTAAAAAGGAAGGTCTTTAGGGCTTTTTTTAAAACCCTCCACAGTCAAGCTATTTCGTATCCGGCAAGGTAGAGAATTCCACAGAGTAGGAGCCATAAAGGCAAACGTTCTTCCACCAGATGTTTTTAAGGTTACCCTGGGAATCTCTAGCAGATCTCACCAGAGGATCAGAGGGAGCGGGAGGGGCAGTAAGAAGTCTGGAGTTCTTCTAGGTAGTGGGGTCCCAACCCATGTAGGGCTTTATAGGTCATCAACATGACCATGAAAGTGATCCTAGGTCTCTTTCTGTATTTGTTGATTCAATCAAGTTGTTATTTATATAGTAACTATATTTAGGGTTTTGAGTACCATAATGTAAGACCATACATTTGTCTATATTAAAATCCATTTTGTTAATGATAGCCCAATTTACAATTTTTAGTAGGTCTAGTTTGAGTGAATTATGGTTGTAGTAGTTATCAACCACGCCCCCAAGTTTGGAATCATCAGCAAACTATAAACCAATTTTGTTACTTATTCCCATATCACTGATATATATATATATATATATATATATATATATATATATATATATATATAGAATAATGAACTCAAAGGGTCTCTATAAATGATGTGTTTCAAACTTAGCCACAGTCTCCAGTGGGGTGCCGCGGGACTCAGTGCTTGGCCTATATTATTCAATATATATATATATATATTGAATAGTATAGGCCACACTGAGTCCTGCGGTACCCCACTGGAGACTGTGGCTAAGTTTGAAACAGGGTCATTTATAGAGACACTTTGAGTTCTATTTGTTAGCCAAGCATTTATCCAGTTTACTAACCTTTCAGAAAACCCCAATGATTTAAGTTTTCTAATTACATTTGCATGGGGTACTTTGTCAAATGTCTTGCTGAAATCCAGCAGTATGACATCCATGTTTTGTTTATTTTCTGAGCCCATACTAGTGTTATTGTAAAAAGACAACAGGTTAGTAGTGCAGGAGTGACCAACTTTGAAGCCATGTTGAGTGGAGTCTACTATATTCAGTTCCTCCATTTCCTTCTCTAAGTAGGTTTTTATTATTTTTTCCATAGTCTTACAAATAATTGAAGTTAGGACAATGGGTCAGAAATTTTGAACAAAGGATCTATTTCCCTTCTTATGGATAGGGTTATGATTGCTGATAACCAATCTACTGGGATTTCAGCTGAGTGTAAGGATTTATTAAATAGAGTGGTTAAGGGAATTGATATTGCCTCTGCTGTGGCTATAAGAAATCTAGGACTAACTTGGTCAGGTCCCGGGCTGGTGGATTTCTTTAGGGACTTAAGAAGAGGAAGAATATCTGCAGTTGATATGCTACAGTTTTTTAATGACATTTTGACTTACTTTCATATCACTACAAGGAGTGTAGTAATCTTTTTTAGAGTAGACAGAGCAGAAAAAAGAATTAAAGTAATTTGCTATTTCGATATCTGAGTGGATTATTTTATTGTCTAGTGTCAGAGGCCCTATTTTTCTGGAATTCCCTTTTTATTGTTGAGGTATGAACATAATGCTCTATAGCCATCTTTGGTATGGGCTAATTTAAATTCTATTTTCATTTTAGCCTTTTTAATCAAGTGTTTTAAAACTTGTATTGTCTTTTTATATTTACTGTAGATAACTTCTAGTCTTTTTCCCGTTTTTAGTTTTATAAATAACTTTTTTTTTCCTTTTAATCTGGTTCATAATGGATTTATTTAAGCAAATCGAGATTCTGCCTTTTTTATTGTATTTACTTTTTGTTGGCACATATTTCCTTTCTAATGCAAAAATCATGTCCTTTAGTTTTAACCAGGCCTCATTTACCATGAGGCCAAAGAAAAGTTGTGACCATTTGACACTGTTTAATTTTTCTGTGATCACTCCAAAGTTAGCATTATCATAGTTTCTAAAAACAGTTTTTTTATTTAATCTGTGGTGAACACCCGTTAGTTCAAACATAATAGAGTGATGGTCACTATTACCTAAGGGATCAGATATTAAGATCTTGGTGAGTTTGTGACTTATGTTAGAGATGAGGAGATCAAGAATATCCCCTCCTCTAGTGGGAAAATTAACTAGTTGTGATAGACCATTCTCAGTTAGCGTGTTCAGAAAATCGACATCTTGTTTGTTTTTGCTAGAATATGTGGACCAATTTATATGGGCATATTAAAGTTGCCCATAATTACCACATCTTTGTAATCAGAGAAAGTATCAATATCCCTAAGTAAAACCTCCCTATAAATGGGATCAGAAGAAGGGGGGTTATAACAATTTCCCACAATAATTAGAGGGTGACCTCGGATCTGAATAGACACCCATATACTTTCTACTTTTGATGCCAACTGTAATTCATAAGCTGTAATGTCTTCTCTGACATAGAGCTCCACTCCCCAGCTTTTTTAGTATTTCTATTTTTATGGTAAAGTTTGTAACCTGGAATTTGCTGATTTCAAACAGAGTTTGAGTCCCACAAGGTTTTGGTTATCCCTATTATATCTAAATTTAATAATTTATTTTTGGCCTATAGTTCTGCTGATTTAGTGATATTCAGTGATTGAGCATTTAGAGACAATAATTTGTAACCCTTATGGGACTGGTTTACCTGATGATTAAGAGATAGGGGAGATACCCCTTTCTCCCCCTTCCACTTTAGTCTAAATGATTTGTTACTATCCACAGAAAAGATTTCCCTAATATGGTGCTACCCCTTCTATTAAGGTGTAGATGGTCCCAACTATACAAAGGAGATTTATTTACAAAATTCTCCCAAAGGGTTATACAAGCTATGTTTTGAGATATACACCATTTATGAAGCCATTCATTTGTTTGTTTAATCCTAGTGGTGACAAGATGTGTTGCTCTAGGAACAGGTAAAATTTCAGAAAAGCACACCCTACAATCTCTCTCTACCAACATATTGTTTAAAGCAATTATATCCTGTTGTAAAGACTTACACAGTAGTTGGAACTTAAGATGTCATTAATTCCAGCATGTATGATGACTAAGGGATTTTGACCAGAGTAATTCAAAATATCAGGAATCATATTGGTAATATTGGACACCTTTGCCCTTCTAAAACTAGAACAGGTGTGATTTACCTTGTCCTGGCCACAGACAATCCTGTCCATGTGTTTAATTAAAGAGTCCCCCAATACAAAAATCTGTTTGGAGTTCCCGGTGAGATGTTGTGGTGTACTATCTGAGCTATTACACTGAAGGGTGGGGAGGAATTTCAATACCAGGTGGGTCATTACTATTGGGTGGTGAAAGAGGGCCATTATTTGGAGTAGTGCTTTTTACTTTTTTCATTCTAGGTTTAGTAGTTTTAACTAACTTTGAATTTTCACAGAAAGTAGAGGTATAGATTCATCCAATAAGTCTTAAACCTCATAGTCTGATAAGGTCTGATATCTATTTTGAAGGGGGACCTGATCAGAATGATAGGTTTGACCACCTCGACATTTAGTTTTAACTTTCTGAACCACAGCCAAATCCTCATAACGGAGAGATGAGGGATCCACAGTGTTAATAGAAGGGGAACAATAGGGCTCATCTTTTAATGAGGGTGACTGAGGGCTAGTTAAAGCAGACTGAGTAATTGCCTCATCTATAAAGTTTTCCAAGTGTGCGATATCAGTATTAGTGGACTGTCTGTATAGTAGGCTAGCTATTTCTTTTTGTAAGATGACAATCAACAAACAATTGTCACACATAAAGGTGTTGTCAGGTTCTCCATAACAAAACATAGAACAGTTTCCACATTGCTTAATAGGGCCTTCCATTATGATTAAAAGTGAGAACTATATAAAAAACAACTTACATTTGTTTGCAATGGAAATTTGTGCAACTCGGATCCCCAGCAGACACGCGCAGACGTGCATGTCTCTGCGTGCGTCTCCACATGCGCCAACACGTGCCCTGCCACGCTCACCCTGCTCACTACTGGGCCAGTATTTATGACTTTGGAGACCCAGAAGTATAGCTCAGGGTCACAGGTGTCTCACAACCACATTGCGAAATATACACTGACTAAAAGTCTTGTGCATCAACCACTCATGCGTGGAAAAGGCACAGACATAGAAACATAGAAACATAGATTTTGATGGCAGATAAGGACTGCTTGGCCCACCCAGTCTGCCCATTTCCCTACCTATTGGATAAGCTGCAGATCCTAGTTAACCAGCAGCCTACTTCTTCCTGCCCCTACCCCCTAGAATTGCCTTATGACTGTCCCATGCATGCTTGAATTCCACCACTGTTTTTGACTCCACAACCTCCTCCGAAGGCCATTCCATGCATCCACAACCCTCTCTGTGAAAAAATACTTCCTTAAATTACCTCTGAGCCGACTCCCTTCTATCTTCACATTGTGCCCCCTTGTTCTTGCACACCTCTTTTTTTGAAAGATGCTACCCTCTTGGACTTTGTTGATCCCCTTGAGATACTTGAAAGTTTCTATCATGTCCCCCCTCTCTCTCCTTTCCTGGAGGCTATACATATTCAGTTCCCTAAGTCTCTCTCTTCATATGTCTTCCGGTGCAGGCCCTGCACCATTTTAGTTGCCCTCCTCTGGACAGCCTCCATCCTGTCTATATCCTTGCGGAGACTGGGTCTCAGAACTGCACACAGTACTCCAGATGGGGTCTCACCAGCTGTCTGTACAGAGGGATAATAACTTCCTGTTTTCTGCTGGTGATGCCTCTCCCTATGCATCCCAGTATCCCCCCAGCCGTCCTTGCTGCCCTCTCACATTGCTTGCCCACCTTTAGGTCATCTGATATGACTACCCCCAGGTCCCTTTCCATTTTGTTGTTGTTAGTATCTCACCCCATTGTGTACTCTTCCCTGGGTTTTGTTTCCCAGGTGCATTACCTTGCACTTCTTAGCATTGAATCTAAGCTGCTATACATTTGACCATTCCTCTAACCTTGCCAAGTCCCTTCTCATCCTTTCCACCCCACCTTGTGCATCAACTGTGTTGCAGATCTTTGTGTCATCTGCAAAGAGACATACTTTCCTTCAGTCCTCTGCAATATCGCATATAAAGACATTGAAGAGGACCGGTCCTAATACTGAACCCTGTGGTACCCACTAGTAACCCCTTTCTTCAGAGTGGACTCCATTTACTATTACTCTCTGTGTCCTATTCTCCAGCCAATTCTTTACCCAGGCTGTCATCTTGGGACCCTCCCAGGCTGGCTAACTTGTATATTAATCTTTTGTGTGGGACTATGTCAAATGCCTTGCTGAAGTCTAGGTAGGCCATGTCCACAGCCCCTCCTGATCTACTACTTTGGTCACGCAGTCAAAGAAATCTATCAGATTTGTCTGGCATGACCTTCCGCTGTGAATCCATGCTGCCTTGGGTCCTGAGCCCTCTGGCCTCTAGATACTCAGCAATTCTTTCTTCAGAAGTGATTCCATCATTTTTCCCTACCACTGAGGTTAAACTAACAGGTCTGTAGTTTTCTGCTTCTGCCTTGCTCCACTTTTGTGAAGGAGATCACATTTGCCCTTCTCCAGTCCTCGGTACCACCCATCCTCCCATGATTTGTTAAAGAGGGTAGTCAGTGGTGTCACTAGTTCTACCCTAGTTCTTTAAATTCTGTGATGAATCCCATCAGGCCCCATTGCATTGTCCACCTTCAGTTTTAAGAGTTCTTTCAGAACCCTTTCTTCTGTAAATGGGCTGGTATCAACTTCTGTATCCAGAGTGTTTCTACTGTTTGTTTTAGGTACCTCCCCACTTCCTTTGTAAATACTGAGCAAAATATTTGTTTAGTATCTCTGCCTTTCACAGTCACCCTCTGCCCACCCTCCCTCCTCTTTATTAAGCCTCACTAGCCCTCCTTGGTCTTCCTTCGCTCCTGATGTACCTATAAAAGGTTTTATCCCCCTTCTTAACTGAGTTGGCTATCTTTTCCTCGGTTTGGACCTTTGCTGTTCTGACTGCCTTCCCAGCTTCCTTTTGCTTTAACTGATACAGTTCCCTGTTCTGCTCCTTCTGTGATTCCTAGTACTTCCTGAATGCTTTCTTTTTCTCTTGAACCTTCACTGCCACTTCCTTTGAGAACCATAGTGGTTTCTTACATCGTTTCATTTTGTTAATTTGCTTCACACAAAGGCTTGTTACCTCTGTGATGGCAGTTTTTATTATTCCCCATTGTTCTTCCACCCCTCCTTCCTGCCCATTTGCTAGTGCATTCCTTAGGCACTCACCAATTTTAGCAAAGTCAGCCCTCCTAAAGTCCAGTACTTTTGCCTTTGTGTAGCTGACTCTATTGCTGTGTTTATTGTGAACCATACTGTTCGATGGTCGCTAGTTCCCAGATGGCTACCCACTTACATCTCAGATCCTCTCTCATCTCCATTTGAGAGAACCAGGTCTAAGATTGCTCCCTCTCGAGTGGGCTCCAATACTAGTTGTCTAAGGCATGCCTTGTAGGCATCTAGAATAACCCCACTCTTTGAAGTGGCTGCTGCAACTGCATTCCAGTTAAGATCTGGCATATTCAGATCACCCATCAGCAATATCTCCCCTTTTTCTGCCATTCTAAGTATTCTTTCTATCATTTCCTTGTCCATTTCCTGCCCCTGAGAAGGGGGTCTGTATACAACCCCTGTGCGGATTGTGGTGCCATTGCCGGTCTCCAAATTTACCCACAGTGCTTCTTCTCCTCCCTGTTTTCCCTTTTGTTCTGTTGCCTTGATTCCTTCCCTTATGTAAAGAGCTACTCCTCCTCCTCTTTTACCCTCCTTGTCCCTCCTGTAGATAGTGTATCCTGGTATGTTTATGTCCCAGTCATGGTTTTGTGTTTACCATGTTTCTGTGACTGCCATGATATCCAGATGTTCCTCCTCCATCAAGGCCACTAATTCAGGAAGCTTGTTCCTCAGACTACGGGCATTGGTACTCATTGCTCTCCATTTTTTGATGGCTTTACCTTCTTTGGCAGCATCCCCCACTGACCTGTCTACTTCGGTCTTTTTCTCATTTAGTACCCTGTTTTGTAGGGAGAGGCTGGGATTTTCCTGCTGTTTATCAGTGCCTCCCCCCCTTGACTAGTTTAAAAGCTTGCCAATGAAGCCTTTAAACCAATTGCTCAAAGACTTGTTCCTTCCTGGACAGATGCAGACCATCCTGCCAGTATAGGCTGGTGCCCTCAGGTGTTGAACCCCAGTCCCCAATGAAGCCAAACCCTGTGCCCCACACCATTTTTCAACCATTCATTAAACTGCATTGTGCAAAGTACCCTCGCTTCACTCATGCCATTGACAGGCAGCACCTCAGAGAAGGATATTGTGTGTGCTACTTGTCTTAGCCCCTCCCAATTCTACAAAGTCCTTCTGCACTGCTCTAATCATGATTAGCCAAGTCATTTGTCCCTAGGTGGACAATGACTTCCAGCTCAGATTCCTGTGCAGCTGTTCTCATGATCCTGAGGATGCTTCCTGTCTCTCAAGCCATGGCACCAGGCAGGCACCTTACTTCAGTTTTTCCCTACTACCCCAGTTCTATCCCTAATAATTGGGTCCCCACCAGGAGCTGCTTCCTTTCCTTGTGGTGTCCTCTGCCTCCTTCCTGTGGCCTCCCTTGTGACAGTTGTCCTCAGCCTCCTTAATCTCCTCTGCAGGTGCATCCATAGGGGAGTATGCTCCCCAGAATGGTGTATGGATTGTGGTGTGGAACAACTGACTGGGTGGTGCCTCTGTTCCACCATCCTCACCCTCCTGAGCTCACTGTTGTCCAACTGCTGTGCTTTCTTCAACCTCTGAGGTAGTGGTGGTGGTTCTGGTGCTCCTGGATGGGGAGGTTCCCTTCCTACCATCCAGTGGCCTGGGGAAGGTCCCTTACTACTGTCCAGTGTGGCCTGAAGACGGGCAACCTTCCTCCCTCAGGGCACAGAGTTGTCTGCAAATAGGGCAGCATCTCAGCCTCCAGAAAGACTCCCGGAACACTGCTGTCCCACAGCCATTACATTGCACTACTCCCCACATTTTTTTTTGTGTGTGTGTGATTGGTTTGTAATATAGAAATATATATGTGCAGACACGTTTGCAAAATTACAGCCTCCAAAGTAAACACAAAAAATAAATAAAAGTTAAAAAGAACAGACACAGGTTGTCTAATTGTAGTTCTTCAATGCCACCAAAGAACTATAATTCCCTTCCTGCTTCCGTGTGTGACATCGGATAACTGGGTTCACAGTAAAGATTTTAATTAGAATGCCTTCAGAAAATTAGAACATATAGCAAGCTTGTTGACAGCATCTGAGCCCCCACAGTAGTGGTACTCACTGCACAGATCTAGCCTCTAGCTTGCCCTGCTCACTACCGGGCCGGTATTTATGGCTTTGGAGACCCAGAAGTATAGCTCAGGGTCACAGGTGTCTCGCAACCGCATTGCAAAATATACATTGAGTAGAAGTCTTGTGAGTCAACCACTCATGCGTGGAAAAGGCACAGACACTTTTGCAAAATGACAGCTCCCGAAGTAAACACAGAAAATAAATAAAAGTTAAAAAGAACAGACACAGGTTGTCTAATTGAAGTTCTTCACTGCCACCAAAGAACTACAATTCCCTTTCTGCTTCTGTGTGTGACATCAGATAACAGGGCTCACAGTAAAGATTTTAATTAAAATGCCTTTAGTAAATTAGAACATATAGCAAGCTGTTGACAATGTCTGAGCCCCCAGAATAGTGGTACTCACGACACAGAACTAGCCTCTAGCTAATTACTATTTCATCATAAATTTACATAATCAAATCTTTTTTTCTGCTTGTAAAAATGATTGTTCTAACTATAAAACCTTTTTTTTTAAAACTAGCCCATTTTATAAGTGCAATTAGACATTCCAGAATGTGCATGGAACATATTTTTACCATACACCATTGGCTAAAGGCACTCAGCCAGGGACCTTTGTGCCTTATCGTGCCCCTGCTCGTGCAGTAAAATATGTTCCATGCACACCCAGTCATGTCTTATTGCTTACTTCAGCAATGTTTCAGTGCTGCTGCTTGGCCTCTGTAATCCCTTACTAACTGAAATTGTGGATTTGATGTATCATAAAGTACATCTATGGGATAGAACAAGTTAAAAAGAAGACCAGCATTTTGCTCACACACAAATGAACAATACCCATTGTTCAGACTATGAGGGTACAGGTTGTCATGCAACGGATAATAGTTAAGAAGTATTTTTAATTTCCAGTTATGTTCCATCCATGAATCATCCTCTCTGCATATGTTGCACTGTAATGAACCATTTCTTTGGCCTTAAAAAGAAAGAAAATTAGAAGCTTAGCACACCGATTAATTGTAATACAACCATTTTTGTACAAAAGCCACTGTACTGTCTAATTCATATAAACATATATTTGTTGGCAGATAAGTATCTCTAATCCCATGCAGTCAGCAGATTACCTAAGGATGTAAGTCATGATCATACATGATCAGCAGCTCCACTACTTGCTGAAAACACTACTGTTTCATTGTGTGTATGACATGCTTGATTGCAGTTACAAGTACGGTTCCACAGTATGACCTTGGCTAGTAGGCTGTTGCATACCTCCACCACACTTTATGGCCACTATCAGTGAGACATTGGCAACCCAATACCATGACTCAAACCTAGCCATCCCAGTTTTCAAGCTATACCATAGTGAAAGAGAAAAGGGGAAAGGGGTCGGTGGCCATCGTGAGAGAACGTTTAGCCGCCGGTCAATTCATTGTGGACAAAATGGAATGGAGAAATGGTAGTGTGGAGAAAATGTAGCCGGATAAAATGCCACTATGTAATGTGGTCATGAACAAGACAAGGCGAATATGAAAACGGTGAACAACGGACAAATAGTTATGGTAATCAATAAACGTCTTTATTATTCAACCGAGATACAAAACATTTAAAAACTGGTTTCACAGACTTGTGAAATTCTGTAATATGTGCAAATTACTCTAGCAATTAATCTAGTAACCGTGTCATTTAATAAATATTCATCAGAAACACTAATCATTTAAAAACTGGTAACACCAACTTGTGAAATTATCTAATATGTGCAAACTAATCTAGTAAGAGTGACGTTTAATAAATATTTATCAGAAACACTAATCATTTAAAAACTGGTTATACCAACTTATGAAATAATCTAATATGTGCAAACTAATCTAGTAACAGTGGCATTTAATAAATATCGGAAACACTAAACATTTAAAAACTGGTTTCATCTGAATTTATCTAGTAGCACTGGCATTTAATAAATATGTAACAGAAACACTAAAATTGGTTTCTTTGACTTGTGAATGTGCAAAATTAAGTGGTAAAAATAATTTCAGTAGCAGGGTTATGTTGTGTCCAAATAAGTGAAACTACATTTTGGGTGATACAGTAACACTGCCATCTAGTGTTCATAGCAGGTATTTAATAATGAATTTCAATATCAGTGTTATGTGCATCTACAATCATTTAGGCTACGTTTATTTCTATTACTGTAGCAATGTCCTTTACATACTGCATCCGAGATCAATTTATAAAGTCCACACAAATAGTTGAGTACATTTTTAAAAGTAGGGGATGCATATTGTGATGTGTGAAGTGTTGTAAAAATGTTGTCACCAGATAATTAATATGCATATAGGATGAAATGTCCGTGACTACGGATCTGGTGATGGCATGACAGTTTCACCTTTTATACCTCAATTAATTGACTGTGCCAATTTAAACTGCGATGATTTGACCGTATGCCGGTGGCCATCTATGTTAGGGAAGGGTTAAGGTGTAATAGGGATGAGGTGGAGGAAGGCAGGGTATGGGTTTGTATAAAAGTGGGCAGAGCATGCAGTTAACCAATACTGCTGTTCAGTATTCAACAAGGAGAGGGACAGGCCCATACCCAACACAAAGCGTTTGGTGTGGACGTGGGGGATGAGATCACGGATAGGAAAATCTCAGAGTGTGGATTAGACAAAAGTGGAGGAATGGTCTAACACATGGCAACTTGGTTTCAATGCCAAGAACTGCAAAGTCATGCACTTTGGAGCCAGGAACACCAGAAATAGTTACAGTTTGGGGAGGGGGGGTGCAGTTATTCAAGTCAAAGGAGAAGAAGGCTCTGTGTGTGATAGTGACCTGGGAAATCAACCACTGTGGCTAGTAGAGGAAGGAAGCGGCAAAGGCAAACAGAATACTAGGGTGCATCACAAGTGGAATTACCTCTAGGAAAGGGGAAGTCATCCTGCACCTGTACAGGTCCCTGGTGAGGCCACACTTTGAGTATTCTGTGCAGCACTGGCGCCCCTACTTGAAAAATGACATCAAGCTATGAGAGGGTGTACAGTGCTTGGTAAAAGAAATTATCTTGTTGTTTTGAGAAAAACATTATAAGTAGAGACCGAGAGAGCTCAATATGTATTCCATGGAGGACAGCATGGAGAGAGGGGATATGACCGAGACCTTCAAGTATACAAAATGTATGAGAAGAGTAAGCAGCGGAAGGATTTTCAAAATAAAATGTGGAAGGGAAAACCAGGAGCATGCTGTCAAGTTGCAAGAAGGCTGATTTAGGTGGGAAATGAGGAGTTATTATTTCACAGAAAGGGTGGTCACAGGGTGGAACACATTGCTGGAGGAGGTAATATGACTGCAAACATTGGGCAGCTTCAAAAGGAGCTGTGACCTGTTCAGAGGGAAGGTTGAAACTGTGGATAGTCAGGAGGTGGTAGTTAAGGATAAATGGGCAAAATAAATGGTGGTGGAGGAAAGACATTGAAGATAACCTGCCCCACAAAGGAACCCTCTTTCACAACACTGTTTACCACCCTGTCCTTCAATTGAGTAGTGTTCACCACTGCCCTCTGTGTCCTGCTGATCAGCCATGGTTTGAGAAAGGCATTGTAAATGTAATCAAAATTATAATGTACCATCATGTGTTGGTTTGAAGCTGTTAACTGCGACCACTGCACAGTGTGATAGCACATCACTGTACTGGTTGAGGACAACACTCAATATGAAATGATGATTCCACAGATCTATTATCCATTATTCATTGTACTCACAGATCACATTTTTGTCCTACAAATCTCTTTCCAATATGAGTGGGATAGTAGCAGTAACTTTATGTTTGCTATTCACAGGCGGTATCGCTTCATAGCATACTGACAGCTGGCTCGATGGTGCTGGGGCTGGCTTGGTCGTAGGGTACACATGGTAATTCCTGCCTGTGCAGTTCATAAAATATGCTCAAAGTTCCCATCGGAGCACTACATTGGATTTAAGTACCCTCCACTTGAATGAATCTTGCAAGACAACAGTTGAAGAGACAGCAACTTCTATGGACTCATCATATGGGACTAATTTTTTTTGCTCTTACAGTTCTGCTGTTTTTGGAATATAGTATTGTTTAAGCAGTAGTTTTGCATTAAGCAACTTTTGCCATGTCATTTGCATATTAACAATGCTGCACACTGACACTCTAAATGTGTCAGCATTCATTTGTTTTTTTTTGTTGGAGCCCCAGAAAGTTATACTAATTCCCATTACCCAAGGTTCACATCCTGTTATGGCAGGCTAATATCTGGCTAGATAACATTTCTCAGGTGGTCAGAATTTCACATTTATAAATGGTGCATCTGTTACTGTTGAATGTATAACATTCTGCAAGAAACCATTGAAGAAATAAATTGTTTTCAATTCAAACCTGTATCTCCGCGTATTCATTTCTCTTAAGATTTAGGGTTCTGGAAACAGGAATGATGTTTCTGGATTGCTTCTTCCTTCGATACACGTTCATATTGAGAGCACAGTGGTGGTGGAACACTGTCATCAGATAATGTCATCGCTGTGCCTGTATGGCTATGTAGTAGTCCCTCCACATGTTGACTATCTAAGGGGTGCCGCATCATCAGAAGCCTCTAAAACAGGACTGAAAACGTACATATTTAAACTGGCTTTTAAAACATCAGTTTGCTGATAGAATGAAATGCTGTACTTACATTGATTTTATTATGTATGTTTGGTGATTTTAAATAATATCGAATTGTGATTTTACTGTTTAGCGCCCATAGTCTCAGGAATTGGGCACTTTATAAATAAAAATATCTAAAAAAATATCTATTATTTCCTGAACATACTCTGCAATGACTTAACTGGAAAACCTTTTCAGTATATATTTTATAAATGGGAGGCCGTTAAGATAGTCTAAAGAAGAAAAAGACTTAGGAATAACAATGATTAAAAACATAATCTATAAGTAAGCAATAAACATGACAGAATGTGCATGGAACATATTTCACCACATGGTCCAGGCCATAATAAGGAATGATACTACAGGCTGAGTGACTTTAGCCTCTGACCATGTGGTAAAATATGTTCCATGCACACCCTGGAGTGTCTCATTGCACTTATAAAATGGGCTCTTATTTTGTTTTACTTTGCACAGTTAAAAAAACATACTTATATATACAAAAATCACTTTATTCTGCTAATCTGCTAAAACAGTCCTGCCGCCTATATTGTTTAATATTGATGAGCTCATTTTCATATAGCGGTTTAGTAAAATAGTACACACTTACACAGGGACCAGTGGTAGCGGAGGTCCTGTCTGAAGGCAGCACACCATCACAGCAAGAGCTGGGGATTTGAGAAGTGGCAGCATGAGGCATCGGCTTTTGTAATTTTTTTTACAGGCAGCACAATGGCAGTGACGGGAGTGGGCAGTGGGAGGCAGACAGCATTTGAGAACCTGTTTACTGTACAGACTGATGCTGTATTCTTAGGTAAGCTCCTGTGTGTTTGTTTGGCGTACACCAGGCTTCTTTGAGCAGTAACATCCCCTGTAACATCCACCATCAGCAAAGCCAGCTTGCTGATGAAGACAACCGTCGGCAAAATCAGGTGGCTGACGGAGACATGGAAAGAAGCCGCGGTACAATGACTGCTCTTTGGTGATCTGACAGCGGAGTGGTACCACCTCTAGCTTGCTCTGTTTCTCTCTGACTGTATTGTCTATAGGCATTGGTGTTCAAGCAAAGGATTATGAAATGGATAGGCTACATCCAAATAGATTTTCTCCATGATGGGCAAATAGAAAGATGACTGACAGTATAAATGACAACGTTCTATAGCTTATGGATATTGGCATTTTTGCTGCCAGCTGTTTTTTCCTACCCATGCATGGAACATATTCCATGCATGGGTAAGTAGACAATCAGATTGTTGAATTTAGCCTATCCATTTTATAAAACGTTTTGTGCCACACTGCTAAGTGCTGAATTAATGCAATCTCAAACATTCCACAGGCGCACAACAAAATAAATAAATAAATGAAGAACCTGCCCTATTGCAACCCCGTCTGGAAATTAAACATAATGATAATGTTTGGTGGTTTGGGACAGTCTGTTTCTACTATGGGGAACAGGGCATCTCTCGAGAGTGCCCTCACAGCCACTGCCTCAATTCCCAAACCGGAAGTCTCCATTCCACTGGGAGGTACGTTGCTGAGCTGAGCTCTCCCTGGTGACTGTTTTGAAGTTAGATGGCAGTGTCTGGGTCCTAGGTCCATATCAGAGGGGTCTTTTCTTGTTGTGTTTCCACCACAGGACGATGCAGGAAATGACTCAGTGCGCTTTCACCATCCCTATTGCCGTTGGAGTCTGCCATCGTCACACCCCTGTAACGTCAAAATATGCTTGCACTGCCTCCAGTCTCCACCAGTGGGCTGCTACAGCAATGTGAAAACCACACTACCCACCCAGGGAGAGGAGAGCAGTCCTCCATATGCTCAATCTGTTCCATCCTCTGCTGACCCCCCATGGCCTTTGTCCATTCTCGAACTAGGGTCATCAAGTGGCACTAGGTGTGGCGTCAACTTTGTTTGAATTTAGTATGAGTACTGCTTGTCCAATCTGGCTATATCTGTACAGAAACAGTATATACTGCAACAATAAGGCACTTGTGCCATGAATAGATAGATAGACAGACAGACAGATACTTAATGCAGACCATTTTTGGTACTTGGAGTGCTGCACATAACACAAACAGCTGAAACAGGAATAGAAGAGATATTCAAATAATAAAATATCAGAACTAATATGCTAATCTCACAGGAACCACAACCTACCAATTTTAACTGCAAGGAGGCAGTAGGTATTGTACACATACCATAAACTGATACGACATGCTGTCGTCGAATGGTGAAACCTCCCTTCTTATATTTAGGATAGGCAATTTTGTATCATTCTCTGCCATACTTTGTGGCTGCAAACTCTTTGGAGCTGTTCTCTTTAAAGTGCATAGCTGCAATCATCTATCTGTAGAGTAAGCGTGACAGTATAATCTGTTTTGTTATCTGTGACATACATTAAAAATGATATACATACCTATCAGTAAACAGTCTTTTGATAAACAGTGAAGCCCACCAGGATGAAGCGCAGCACTACAGAATTCTGCAGGAGAGTTACTGCAGTAAACAATGCAGTTTTGATGGGAGTTCATCCCTTTCGTCATGCAGTAAACCTATCACACTGCGCTCCATCCTGGTGGGCTTCACAGTACATTTAAGGGGCATGTGTACTTCAAGACCTGTAAGTTAGCAAGACCAATGATGCATACTTCATACAAGATATTGCAGCTGATGTTATGTATAAGTAAAGGATGAGTAGCAACATCCTCATTACAATCAACCACACTGTATCTTCAATACATCATCAACACCCGCATGACAGTTCCTGACTTGTGGCTGATGATGGCATACACAACGGATTCATCACCACCTATGTGCATTCACTGTATCGATACTGTAATTGCACACATTGTACATCACAATGGCTGTACTGTTGAATACACAACTTGTACATGGGTTATTGGAAGCTCAATGTGTGATCACACAACCTGCCAACGTTCACATGGACTGCACCGACTGTGCTGTCACTGCACATAAATTGTTCTTCATGGTAACAGTGAGTAGTACTGATTAACCATTATCCTGACACAGTCGTGTGTAAGGCAATGAACGACGGTTGCTAAAGTTGTAATGTGTTCCACACCATTGAAAAATTACAATGATTGTTGTCTTGGTAGTTATGTGGCAGACGGCAACCTGACTGGTACTGTGTACAAATATGTTCAACTGGTCTTAATGATTGCAATGCCATACAGCTTTTAAATACCTCACAGTTATGTTGTCAACACAACATTTTGATTTAGACTTAGTAACCTGAAACATAATGATTTCATACCTGCATGTAATTCCCCAGTAACTGAAAGCAGTGTGTTTCAAAGCAAAGTGAATTATCACACTGAGAAAACCCTCAATACTGCTGGTTTGCATGTTTGGTGACATTCGGCAAATGTCATTCAGTAGCTTTTTCTTAAGTACAATCTCTTCAAGCGTCACAGCTGGACGTGACCCTGTGGATAAATGAACATAAGTATTGTTAAAAATCTTGCAAAGTCAGTGGTGCAATGACCGCAGTTCATTACTTTGTACTGCAACTGTGCTGTGTAACTGTTTGCCAGATGAATAAAGTTGTCAATGTTAACACCAGTTACAAATATAACTGACCAACAGTGATCCACTTCTTTGGCGTGTTCCTCCTTCTGGGATCGGGCCATGCAAACATCATTGGAAGAGGCCACCATGTCCTTCATGTGTGTTGAGAATATGGTTTACAACCAATGACCACTTCTGCGCTATCATTTCTGAATTGCCATCAGCAGTTGAAATTGCAGACCAGTAAAAATGGTTTATAATACTTTTCTGCCAGTTCAAAAGTGAATCACAGTCTTTCTGTTTGAAGACCGTGGTTGTAATCTTATACAGTCCTATTTTACAAATAGTAATTATCAGTGAACATATGCACACTGCTGTAAGGGCAAGAGCATTGTTTCACTGTTGTGGTCACATCCCTTTAGTGATGTGCCAAATGTCATAGTGGTGTTTAACATCTGGCAGTTGTTCATGTACCCACTTATTGATGCCAGGGTGATGGTCATTTACAAGACTGTTTATGTTTACACCATTCTCTTCAAGGAATGCTATTACATGCTTGCCACATTCAGCACTCTGAAATATTAAAGGGAGAAAGACGTGAACACTGATCTAATACAAGTGGTTTGAGGTGCAATGAGTTACAGTTGGGTAGTGGAATGGATACACGGCATGGTAGATACACGGTGTTGGCCATGAGTGTTGATCACACATGCAGACCATAAACAGATGACTACAGGCCTCACAGTTGTTCAACGTAGTACAGAGTACGCATGCACTTATTGATATCTTGCAAAATTTGTTTCACATGATTTTTCACAATGAGCAAACACATGCTAACGGATATATGTGATGGCATATGCGTCATCCATAAGCACCGCAATGCACAAACAATAATATGGTGCATGTGCCCCACAGTGGAACTCCGAGAAACCCGCACTCTGTGTCATGGTGCAATACAGATGCTGTCTGGTGTAGTACCATGACATGCATCTATGCCATGGAGGACATTAACGGGTTACTAAAATGAAAGAAAGGATATACGTGCGTAAAACAGGCTCACTGCTGTGTCAGCCTTATGAATGATAAATGGTCAAGACTGCTCACACAATGATTTATAGTGTTGCCTGCACAAGCTGCACTGCTAACACTTCATTCCTTTCCAAATCAACAAGTGAATAATTGAAAAATTTGGCACAATGGCATGGTGTGTCCTCACGACCTTCACCACCAGCAATCAACGGTTTCTCAGCTAACTTAATCTCAGCTATTGACTGATCCAGATGCCAGTCCCACACTGATTTTACTGCTGGGAAAAGGTAGTTCCTCTGGCATTTGAAAAATGTCACTGGAGTGATTGTGGCACAGTTCAAGTGCAGCAACATTGTGAGTGCTTTCTTGAGTGATGATCCAGAGAAAAGAATTGAGGCAGATAACTGCACATTACCAACAGGGGTACCATTAATCTGAGATTGGCTGCACCATGTATACTTCCCATCACAGTCCTCACATCTTTGTCTTATGACAAACGTGCTGCCAACCTTATATTCATTAATGTCAACATTTGCTGACTGACACATTTTGGTTACTTTAAATAGTTCTAGTATTGCACTCTCAAACACAAGGTACTTTCATTCAGAAAACAGGGGGTCACTGTTGCTTGAACTGCAAAGAGACAATAAATGAAATTATGATGAGCATTCCAAGATTAATGTTTTGCAAAACATAGTTTACTTCTGACGTTATTAGTGACACAGCCATGGTGCATGAAATTGGGACCTCATCAACAGTACCCAGATCCACTCTGTTGATAATTACAAAAACACATATTTATGCTCATGGATAGGGAGTAAGTGTTTTTTCAGTTCAACTGTATGGCAAAATCTGCATGCATCAAACACTGTTCAACACAATAAATACTGAATCCAGTCAACCAATACTGTTTGACATGGAAAAGTAATATCCTATTGGGACACTTTTGTGGATGGGCACCATGTGAGCCATCCTCCACTGTTGTGGTATGCATCATGTGTCCTAGGACCTATTGAAGAGGTTTACAAGTGGCCACACCACAAACTACTATAGTTCTTTAAGCAGCCTTTGGAGTATGCCATTTGGTCCTGATCATCAATCCACAATTGCATTTGAAGCATCGGGGGTACTCCAGTCGACTCCAGGAACATTGTAGTATAGAAATATAACAGTGTTACCATTCCTCGGTACAAGTCTGTGACTTCCCTTTCTTACCCTGTTTCCCACGATTATTATTCCCTACATTAGACCCTTCACTGGATTCATTCATGTCTGTATGTGTGGTAAGCTCATTTGGCTCAACACTGGGCATATACATATGCGCCACAGCATCATAGTGTAAAGAACTACACAGTCATGGGTTGCTATGATAAATAAATAAATAAATGAATTTAGATTTATGAGAACTATCAGTAGGAATAGCTGATGATGGATGCATTACAGCCATGACACAGTAAATGTCCACAGCTAAACCAATGCCAAGAGTCTGTGGGCCAGATATTCAAAACTTTGCACCGGGCCAAAACCGTTTGCACAGGTTTAGCGCGGGATTAGCGTGGGTCAGCTATATTCAAAAGGCCAAATAGCATGGGCAAACTGCATTAGCGCCGGGCAAAATCATAATGTATGCATGGGGCAAACTGACATGAATACAGGTGCAATGCTATATTCAGCAACTAGCGCCGTGCAAAGTGGTTTTGCACGACTTAGCATGACACTTAGTGTGGTGCACATTACCGCACAGGAAAAGCTTGTCTTAACCCTGGGTAATCAGCTTTGTGCGACACTATGGCTTTGCGTGGTGTTTGCACGGGTTTTGCGTGGGTGTTGCGTGACCCTAACAAATAAATATGACACATAGACAAAGCCAAACATAGAGGAAGCATGCTGCTAACTGATGGCATCACAATGATGCCATCATCTGCCACCAGTCCCAGCCATGCCAGGCAGTAAGTGGTGACCCTGCCACCAGTGGACAGCATGGCAGTGTGGCCATACAGCACACACCTGTGGACCACACTTCTGTGGACACCAACAGATGCCAGCACACACATGCAGCACTGTGGGCATGGAGGATGTTGAGGGGAGAGTGTATGGGAGGCCAGGCTGTGCCAAAGACCAGGTGTGGCCACAAGGTTGGGACACATCGTGCAGTGCACATGGGCCAGTATTGGGAATACCCCAACACCAGTGTGCCTTTCGGATAATATATGCCCCCCCCAGCCACATACCGCACAGCTGTACAACTGCCACAGCAAACAAAGTCGGACATGTATATGTCACTGTGAGCATCCCATGCCAGAGGTGCAGCATCTGTGGGTCACACAACAGTGTAACAGTAATGTCCACTGTCAGTAAACACCTGCAGGTCAGGCCTCTCACTGTGTATAGTGCAGTCATCATCACTGCCATACACACCATAGGCATTGCTGTGTCCACACACTACTGGCCCCCTTGCTACTGTAGTGTCTGCTGTGTACTCTAGCATGACCTACAGTGTGACAGTTGCATGCAGCACCACCACTGTCTGTGCCTATGCTGTGTTGTCCCAGTATAGCTGCAGGCAGCAGCGTATGTGGAAGTAGTGTTCAAAACTGTATAATATTCCCCAAGCTGTTAGCCCAGCGCAAACTGCATGCAAATCAGGGCATAATGAGATGCTAATCTGGATGTTTGCCCACAGACTACCTAAGTAGGCACATTTGCATGTCACTTTTGAATATGGCAAAGTTTAGTGCCGGGCAAACGTGTTTGCACTGGGCTAACGGTTTAGCCCTGCGCTAAACCTGCGCAAACGTGTTAGCGTTGCGCAAACAGTTCGGGGAATATTTTACAGTTTTGCTCACTGTACTTTCACATACACTGCTGCCTGCAGCTGTACTGGGTCCATGTATTTGCTGGCACACACATTGGCCACATAGTTCACCTCTACCTACCTTCACATCTCTGTGCACTGTGTTGCTGTTGTGGTTTGCACTTCCTGGTTGCCATATTCAGAGCTGTCTTATTCCAGGGCTAAGTTTGCCCTGCACTCCCAGCCCAGTTTGCCCAGCCTCGTTCCCATGCTATATTCAGAAGCTGTTTGCCCCCGGGCTATTCCTTTTGAATATGGCTTGCTTTGTGCTCCGGGCTAAGTTTGCCCGCCGGGCAGTGCTAATTTAGTCCTGGGGCAAAGTTTTGAATATCTGGCCCTTCGTCTCTAATTTGTGGTGGGGCAGAACCAATCACACATTGACAAGCAATGCCTTTTTAATCTCAACTGGAAGCAGAAGGGATCCATGGTGAATGTGAGATTTTACACGTGACCCACGGGATTGATGACACCAAAGTCATGATCGAGGCATACTATGCACTCTACATGCAATGCTTTGTTAAACAGAACCGTGTTCAGAATGAACACATATAAATTGAGTGTTTCAGAATTAAATGTATCTGTCACTGTCACTGAGAATATCTGTAGTTGAGTTATAGTTAGGGTCCACATTACAGTGATTGTAAGGAAAGGAAACTTCAACAGAGTACTCAGTGTTGAAAGATGAATCCATCTGCTGTGATGGTGTTGAGTGTGTCAGTGGATCATGTTGCATGTAAAGCAACTCTGAACTGATGCATCCTGTGTTGTCACTTTACTAACATTTTCTTCAGCTGTACAGATATATCTGGATTCTGTTTGAGTACCTGTCCAAAAATGTACAGCATCACTTACATTGATCAGCCTTGAAAGACCTGTTATTATACCGTTGATTGCAAATAAATGGCATCTCACGCATGCATAGATAAATGGGCCATATGGGACCACACTTCTGAGTACACTCTGATGTGATACATCACATATCTCTGCTACATTTTGATGTACATCCTGTCAACAGTTCCAAAGTTATCTGACCAATTTCCTCAGTACTCACAGAATGATGAACTGGCTGGGCAGCTTACTGTGTGTCACTGAATAAAACACATTTCTGAAGTCCAGTAAGGACACGTCTGGCACATTGCCACTGTTTAGCAAGGGCATAACAAAGTTGAAACAAGTAACCATGTCTGTCTAAATACAGGACATCCACTGCATGGCCCTTGTCCAGTTCTCTGGTCATTCAGTCATAATATTCAATTATGTTTGTCTCGCAGGATCGGCACGAGAGAAACACGTGCTGCTGTCTATCCTGGTGACCATTGTCCTCCAAAAAGGTTATGAGCAAATGTTTTAGGATTGTCTACATGACATTAAACACAATTTATGTAATGCTCAGTGGTCTGTCTTGGACTGGCTAATCCTTATGGCCACTTTTGTGAATGGGCACCAAATGGTTTAACCTACAATCCTATGGTACACATCCTGTATCCAGTGAGGTATTGAACAGGTCAGACACTGGTCCTTCCATGATCTCTGCTATACACTAGGGTGAATGCCATCTAGCCCTGGTGCCTTGTTCACTCTCAATGCCCTCAATCATTCCCAAATCATGTCCTCTGTAATCCCTATATCAGTCACCCCTTCCCCACTGCCCACTCCCCCCTCACTTGACTTCTTTTGACTAGCATCCATGCTTACTTGAATTCCTACCAGATGCATACACAACATTTCCCCATCCTTTTAAATTTAGCCACCTTGAAATAAATCACCCTGGTTCCTGTACACTCTGTTTCCCTACCAATATTGAGTGTGAACCACACAGAGTGGTGGTCACTACTAGCCCGAGGGTCCTCCACCCCCAGATCACTTACAGCCTACCCATTTGATAGTAACAGGTCCATGGTCATTTCCACTATAGTTGGCTTGCTGACAAACTGCACCAGGAAGATGTCCTGAAATGATTCTAATACGACCTTCTCATTTGCACTCATGGTAGTTGTGATGCTCCAGTACACCCCTGGTATTTTGAAGTCCCCCATCACCACCGTGCTTCGATTCCTACAGACCCTTCTGATTTGCTCTGTTAACTCTCTATCTAGGTAATCCCCTTGAGTTGGTGGTCTGTATACTAACTCAAACATCAAGAAAGATGGGCCTTTCAGAAGTTCAGGATAACGCAAACAGAGGAGGACTGGGAAAGGTACCAGATAAGCCAGAAAGAAGCAGGGGTAGAAGTAAGGAGGGTGAAGGCATGGACAGAGGAGAACATAGCAAGAGAGGTGAAAAAAGGGGACTAAACATTTTTTAGGTATGTCACTGATAGGAGGAAAACTAGGCAGGGAATTATCCCACTAAGAGCATACTAAGAATCATACTAAGAATAAATAGGGTGCAAAAGGCCTACAGACCCATAAAGCCCATACACTTACATATGGCTTGAGGCACTTGAGCATGACGACAAGTACCTGTCAAGCCTATTTTTAAATGTATTTTTATTAGCACTAATAACTATATTCAGAGGTAAACTGTTCCAAGGTTTCACCACTCTTTGTAAAAAGTAGGATGCCCTCTTCTGCGTCCAAAATTTACATCTCCCTAATTGAAGTGGATGACCTCTAGTATGAACATTAAGTTGCTTAAAATCTAATCCACATTCAATTAGTAAGTTGACATCATTAATAATATCCCAAGTAAATAACAGGTCACCCCTAAGACACCTCTGTTCTAAGGACATTAAGTTGAGTTTCTGAAGTCTACTTTCATAAGATAGAGAGTTATCAGGAAAAAAGGACTTAGTAATTCTTCTTTGTACCCTCTAAATCCTATTAACATCTTTACACAAATAAGGTGACCAAAGTTGAGACACATAATCCAAATGAGGATGAACATAAGTATGAAAAAGAGGAAAAAGGACTTCGGGATCCCTAGATACAATATTATGCTTGATTGACCACCAAATTGTATTGGCTTTATTTATACTATTAGTAATTTGTAAATCAAAATTTAGATTTGAGTCAACAATGATTCCAAGATCTCTTTCATTCAGTTTGTAAGTAATAGGCTCATTATATAAGTAGTATTGATGTTTAGCATTTTTTTTTTCCAAAATGTAAGACTGTACACTTGGAAGTATAAAATCTTAAATTCCATCGGAGTGACCATAATTCTAGGGTGTCTAAATCTTTTTGAATAACTGCACAATTGTTAGGACATCTTGAAATATTTACAATTTTATAATAATCTGCATATTTAGTAATATTACTTTGAATATTACAAGATAAATTTGATATAAAGATCTGAAATATAACTGGAGCAAGAACTAAACCTTGGGGTACCCCACTTAACACAGGATTCCAACAGGACCTAAAACCATCAATAGACATACTTTGTCTTCTGTTCTTCAACCAATCCATAATCCAATTAATGATTAACAGGTTAATTTTTGAGTACCAATAATTTTTGAATGAGTGCCCAATGTGGTACTGAATTGAAAGCTTTTCTGAAATCTAGCAAAATCACCTCACATGGAATTCCATTATCGAGTTTATCACTAATATAATCATAAAAACTGACTAAATTAGTGACAACCAATCGTCCTTTAATAAATCCATGTTGATTGTAATCAATAGAGGGTATAATCAAAGAAAGTTCATCCTTGATTATTCTTTAAGTACCTTACATAGAATCGGAGTTATGCTAATAGGGTGATAATTTTCTAACAGGCTCTTCTCATCTTTTTTTAAATAGGGGGTTACATATGCATCTTTCCAATCAGATGGCACTGAACCAGAATTCAGACTTTTTTTGTATAATATTTTTAAAGGAACACTCAAATGATCTTTCATCAATAATAACATGTTTCCTGATATACCATCTGGGCCAGGTGGAGAACCCTTTTTTATGGAATCTAGTTTATTTTTTATATTATCCAGAGTGATCTCCATATATTTGTCTACAACTCTGGGCTCAACCTCAATGCTTGAAGTGACATCACTGAATGATTTACAAAAATGTGAGTTGAATACATCAGCCATTTCTATTTTATCAATGCTGTCTATTCCAGCTACTTTAAAAGGACCTGCTTTGCTTTCTTGTTTCTTTATTGAGTTGATATAACTATATAGTAATTTATTATTCCATTTTTGAGCCTGCTAAGCAATATTATTTCAGTATTACTTTTCGATTGTTTAATCTCTCTTTTGCAAATATTTTGCAGTGTTTTAAAGGAGGCTAGAGGATTGATACATTTACTCTCTTTATATTTCCTAAATAATTTATTTTTCTTTTTAATCATTTTAAGTATCTTATGGGATAACCACTTAGGACAATTCTGTAATTTCTTTTTTAATACTTTAGGGATAAATTTTAACACTGCTCCCAATATTATTGATTTAAATACATACCACATTTCATTGACATCATCAGATGTTAATAATTCACTCCACTTTATGTTAGATAAATAATCAATTAATGCCTTACAATCTGCCTTATTATAAATTAACTTCAGTGACATTTTCAGATACCAAATGTGGAAACTGAAGAGTAAATGTTATCGCATTATGGTCACTGTTTCCAAATGGTATAGAGACTAAACAATCTGATATTTTTAATGGTTCGCTGCCTAGAACCACATCAACTATATTTGAACCTCTGGTGGGAGAATCAACAAATTGGGATACATTTAGTTCATCACATGGTTTTAAAAATTATTTTGAAGGATTATGAATAGTTTTTTTTATTTAACCAATCAATAACATTCAGGTTTAAGTTCCCCATAAATATAATATCCACCAAATCTGCTGCCACAGCCATCTCTGACATAATTTCATTCATTACTTGTTTAATGGAGTTAGGAGCTCTATAACAGAGACCTAAAATAAAATTGTTATTATTCAACCTACTTCTCACCAAGAGTAATTCCACAGTACTGGTCTTAGATTTAATTTTACTTGAAATATCAGTGACATTCAAATCTGAGTTAACAAACAGAGCAATTCCCCCACTTTGCAATTTTTCCTACCTAAATTAAACAGGGAGTAACCTGGGATAGAAGTGATGGAGAGCTGATACAGGGGGATAGGCAGAAGGCAGAACTACTAACAGCTATGTCTGCTCTGTGTTCACTAGTGAAAATGAAGGGGAGGGTAGTGGTGCAGGAGAAGCCAGGGCAGTGGGGGCAGGAGTGGATATGCATCAGTTCTGGGTAGAGGAGACTCTAAGAGAACTACACTGCTTGAAGGTGGACAAGGCAATGGGGCCATATGGAGTGCACCCCAGGGTGTTGAGGGAACTAAAGGATATTCTGGCAGCACCCTTGACTGCAGTCTTCAACAGGTCCCTGGAGTCCAGAGTGGTGCCTGATGACTGGAAAAGGGTGGATATAGTCCATCTGCTCAAGAGTTGGAGGGGGGAGGTGGTAAACTACAGGTCTGTGAGCTTGACATCTATGGTGGGCAAGCTCATGGAGGAGCTACTGAAAAACAGAATTAACAGTTGCTTGGAGGCAAGTGGCCTGATGGATCAAAGGCAACACAGCTTTACAAGGTGAAGATCCTGTCAAATGAACTTGATCAAGTTCTTTAACTTGGTCACCAAGGTAATGGATCAGGAGGGCCATAGACATCATGTATCAGGAGTTCATGAATGGCATTTTGACTCTGTGCTGCACAGGAGACTCCTGTACAAGTTGACATACCTGGGTCAGGGGCAAATGGTGATTTGATGGGTAAGAAACTGGCTGAGGGGCAGGTGACAGAGAGTCATTGTAAATGGGGTGGCATCAGGAGAGGGCATGGTCACCAGTGGGGTTCCTCAGGGATCATTATTGGGGCCACTACTGTTCAGTCTATTCATAGGGGACATGGCAGAGGGCCTTGAAGGGGGGTGTGTGTCTGTGGATGACACTAAGGTCTGTAATAGGGTGGACACTCAGGAAGGTATGGAAAGAATGCAGTCCGATTTAAGGCAGCATGAGGCATGGTCAAAAGAGTGGTAGCTTTCATTTAACATGGACAAGTGTAAGATCATGCATCTTGGCAACAAAAACAGGAGGGTGGTATACTGTATGGGTGGCTGTGACCTGGCAGTAACAGAACAGGAAAGGGACCTAGGCATTACCATATTGAGAGACCTGAAGGTGGCAAAGCACTGTGAGACAGCAGTGGCTAGAGGCAACAGAATGCTGGGTTGCATTGGGAGGGGGATTACTAGTAGGAGGAAGGAGGTCATAGTACCCTTATACACCCATCTGGTTAGGCCGCATCTGGAATATGAGGTACAGTTCTGGAGGACATCTCTCAGAAAGGATGTGGGGGGGGCTGGTGCATGTTCAGAGGAGGGCAATGAAGATGGTAAAGGGGCTTAGCCACCTATCCTATGAGGAAAAGTTAAGGGAATTGAACATGTACTCCCTGGAGCAGAGGAGGGAAAGGGGGGACATGACTGAGACTTTCAACTACCTAAAAGGTATAAACCAAGTGCCAGTGGAGACCATCTTCCAGCTGAAAGGAAATCAGAGGACTAGGGGCCATGGATTGCAGATTGTGGGGAGACAGTTCAAGGGGAACATTAGGAAGTAGTATTTCACAGAGAGGGTGGTGGATAATTGGAATAGGCTCCCTGAGGAGTTGGTTGGAGAAACAACAAGTGGGAGGGTTCAAAAGAGCATGGGACAGACACAAGGGACTGTTGAAGATGGGGTGGAGGGTGGGGGAGGACATGTCCTAGCAGATAACTAGGCAAAGTGGTCAGACTAGGTGGGCCTGGCGGTCCTTTTCTGCCATCACATTTCTATATGTATGTATGTATGTATGTATGTATGCATCAGCGTCCTGTCTTTCAAGTCCTCAAACTACATCCATCGGGCCTCTGTCATGCCTTCATCCAGCCCTTACTCACTTATACAGCCTAGCCCCTCATGTACATACATTGCAAGACACCACCTCTTCCATTAGCCCTGTCCTTAATGAATATCCTATACCACTGGATCATCATATCACAGTACTGATACCGGGTGGCCCACATTTCAGTGATCGCCACAATGTCCACCCTCCCCACTGCCAAGAGAACATGCAACTCAGCTGACTTGCTAACAGGGCTTCTCATATTCAATGGAACCACACCACACCTTGTTCCTTTACCTTCCCCAACCTGGTTTTCCACCCTCCTAGTAACCACATGTGCCACTGACATGACTCCTTCACTGATAGCTTGGGGAGTAAGCTAGAGAAGGGATGGAGGAGAGATGATCGAGACATTGAAATACATTACATGGATAAACAAGACAGGTACAGGAGGGTTATTTATGTTGAGGAGGGGGAGGGATGTGAGAAGGCATTATGTCAGATTTTAGGGGGGAAGATATAGGAGAGAGATGAGGAGACATTTTTTTCAGAGACAGTGTGTTCGCAAAATGTGGGTGGGAGAGGGTGAGTGTGGTGGTCAACGTGAAGCAGGGATAGAAGAGTGTGGAATCTTCAATGTAGCTGCACATTCAAGCAGACTGGATAGACCATGAGGCCTGTTTCTCATGTTTGGATGGGCACTATGATGTGTGTGTGTGTGGAGGAGGGGGAGCCTGTAGAACAAGAGGTATTGATGATTCACATTGTATGGTGCCCCATCACATTCACTGTGGCAGTATCATGGATGTTAGGGGTCATACAGTAAATCATTACTGCTGGCTCATTGCTGGGGGATGTTAGTATGTTCCTAATGTCGCTGTCCACAAACTGAAGTCATTTGTTATGGACCAGCCATCCCTTCATGTCTAGCACTGACTTTTATTGTTTTCCGGTTCCATGTCTGTTTGTGTTTTAGAGTACAAAACATGGAGGCCAGATGTCTCTATAAGCAACAGGGTTTACTGGCATGAATCAGCTGTTCTCAGTATTGTAAAACCTCTATTTAATCTTGCTTTTTTTTCATTTTGTCTGTTTCGGTTATACCCACTGATGGCCATGAGGTAAGGAGCGCTGCTGTGACATACCCTTCCACAATACATATCTGGTTGCAGGGTTGTGGAGTATAACACAATCAATCAACTTTATTTATAAAAGCTATTCTAACAGAGAAGGGACTAATTCTAACAGAGTATGGAGGCAGTATAGCGCAGTGGGTTAAGGCTCTGAGCTGCAGATCTAGAGACCTGGGTGTGAATCCCACAGCCATCTAGATGCATACTGTGTGATCCTGAGCAAGTCACTTAACTTACTTGTGCTCCCAGGTCGCATCTGGAAACAAGCTTCTACTTAGTGTGCTACTCTTGGTTAAACAATGTTCCCTTTCCCTTTCCCAATTCTAACAGCTAAGATCCCTTTAAAATAAGAAATACAGTAGAAGGGTATGAAAGGGTTTTATAACTTGCATACTGAAGGCCAATGTACATGTCAATCATTATCAACATTAGCACAAAACTAACCTCTATTTCTCTTTCCCAAACGACTGTCTGTCTGAACTTTGACAGATGTGCCATGTCTCAATAAGCAATGAATACGAACATCACAACACTTGGCCGGTTTGGTGTCCACTGGAATCTGAATATAGAGAAATATTTAGCTATAGAGTGAGGAAAGTATGCAGTTTGTCACAATAACACTCATGGTGATGAATATTTCAATTACACAAATACCTCAGCAGCAGGAATTCTTCCATTGAAGCAGGTAATTCCTCCATCGCATCAGTGTGCTCTGATTGATGCTCATCCAGAATTTCTTTGACAAGCTGTTAACATAATGGTGAAGACAAACTCACTATCTGTATAAACTAAAACTGGTATACAAGTAATAATGCAAGGCATGAAAAACAAAATTCTGGGTCATGAACTGTGGACACAACTGCGCTCATTACATTGTGGCCAACAGTATGTATAACAAAAACAAAAACAAAAATCAACCCAATACAGACATGCAGGATCAACAATATAAAAAAAACAAACCACGCTCAACATATTTTAAAATACTGCAAACTGCTAAGATGATTCATGGCAATCAACCCTGTAGCATAGTGACACATAGTAATGCAATGTTTATGAGAAGGGTCTGTAGCAAGCCAATTACAGGAAATGCAAGCGTCTACCCGTCCCTGATCCCCAGGTAGATGTAATAAATCACTTGCACTGGTGGTCTAATGTAATTACGGATGAAAAAAGTCATTGGTGCCGGTACCATAAATGTAATGGAAAGCCAAACACCACCATATTGATGCAGCGCTGGTAGTTACAAAATTAAAAGTCCATCCTCACGCTACACAAAGCTGAACCATTATTTCGCATCTGAAAGGACCCCATCAATGATCAAGCACTAATGAATAATACTCCCTCACATACACAATGCTGCAAGAATGAACTTGATGGGGGCCCATACAATTGAATCACCAATACCTAGTGGTCTACTGTCCACCACCACTCCACAATGCACATCCACCAGGTGAGTGGCTCAACACACCACTAACATTCACAGCCATCAGCAAACTGTGATCTGAATCAGTGACTACTTTATATAGTATATGCTTGGTGAAGGACAACTGCTGTCATTCAATGAGTGCATAATATATACAGTATGCACTGATTCTGATGTCAGTCTGTGGCAGTATGTGGATATTAATGTTGAGTTGAGAAAGTCGCCGGGTGAGGGGGACAGTACACTGAGAGGTATTGCGAAGTCCCATTGCATGTCTGCAAATCATAGAGAATATTGGATGGGCAACTATGCACAACCAATGTGTTCTCCACAGAGGGGTCCTGATTCCCTCTGACCTCAAGAGCGAAGCTTGAGAGGTTTGTTGGAATCAGAACCCTGAGGTGGCAGAACACACTGGTTATGCATAAAGTTGCTCATACTATATTTTTTATAGTGTATAGTATTATGCGGAATGTGTGCATTGTGTTTTTTTTCTTTCACAGTGAAACTGACTTGTGCAGTCTCTAGGGGTTCTAGAATGCTGTTTGACCACAGAAGGGTACAATCCTATTCCAAGACCTCTGAACGGTGGTACAACAGCATTTCGAAAAGGATGACTTTCTATATAGAACCATGCTCTACTATACACTATAAGTTATTTATTAAAACCTTCGGCCAGCATCAGGAATGTGGGAGGCCTATTATTTATTAGGGCTGCATCGGGAAGGGGGGGTATTTAATATTGGGCATAATGGGTCAGTTTCGGAGATAGAGAGGCGGTACTGTGTCTATGTTCATTATAACAGCTGCATTGTCAATCAGAGAGGTGAACGCAGCATAGTGCTGCACATATTAAGACTGTACCAGTCTGACAGATTATAACTACCCTTACAACAGCACATACTGGAATCATGGTACTTAGAAATTCATCATCTCTGTGTTTTTACTGAATCATGCTTTTATGGAATGTGACAGCTGGCATATGCAACATGATCCCTTGACACATGGGGCAGCCACTTTCGTGGTGTGGGGGTGTTGAAAAACTTTTAGGGAAGGCAGCTGCAGCCTACAGAGGCTGCCATTGTGAATTGCTATAGGTGCATCATTTGTTGCAAAGAGTACTTTCTGCTATTCATTTTGCTACAAACCACTGACACCATGCATGGTGAGTGTAGAATTGGGCACAGCAACAAGAACTCTCAAATCATGCATCTGATTGGTGTTTATGCCCATGCAAATTACATAAATTACTACACAGTGTACAGTATTTCTGCAATTTGTAGGCTATAGACATGGGATAGGTGTGCAAAAAACATTGGCACGTAGCCTGCCTAAAGTTTATAAAATGGCATTAATCATTGGTGAAATTATAACTTTCCACTGGGCATAAAGTATCACCTGATCATGCATTAATGACCTGGTACATGAACAGTGGCATGCAAAATGTAAAAAGAATCTGATTTTTGTTTTTTTATAGTTAGCTAGCCCATTTCATGTAGTGTATTAAGTACATGTGTTGCCTCGACTAAGTATGAGAGGACCCAATGCAGACCATGGGTGTTATCAGGGCATTAATGCACACCACGGGTGCATTGTGAGGCATGTGGGCTTGCCAGACTGACTTCAACCAACCAAAAAGTACATTACTGCCATGATACACCTATGGGCTGGTGTAGGGTAATTGCACTTATGAAAATGGCTATCAAACTGTACAAAGCAAAAAAAATTCATGTTTGTAGGCATGCCATGACAAATGTTGTTCTACAGGGGCATTAAGAAATGGTCAGGTGCACACTTTCTGCACAATGGGAAGTTGTCATTTCACTTTTCTCCAATGCCCTTTTTATAAACCTCTACATAGACAAAAGTAAGCATTATTAAAATTTGACAAACAATCAGGCATTGCACACCTCTGTCCAGACATACATAACATATGCTTCATTTGTCATGCCTACTTTTCACCTTGGTACTATGATAAAACAATATTATAAATTGGTCAGCATAAGCACTGCTATAAGTAAAGTAGACATGCTCCTGGAGAGGAATTCCGGGCACAGGGAAAATGTCACACTCGTGAGACACTACAATCTTTCAGCTCCTTCCTGCATACAATATACTGGGTGGCCAGGGTACATCTTGGTGATGGGAATTATCCCCTGCTACACCACCAGATCAAGGTCACTAATAGTAGCCCACAACACAGTGTGCTGTGATTGGGTATTACAGCAAACTGTCTCCAAACCACCCACCTATGTGCATTAATCAACACTAACAAAACATCGTCTTGCTGGTTATTGATTACAAAAAAAACAGTGAAACAAGATCAATACAGTTACCCTGCTACGTTCACACTTATGTAAAGCAGATCTGGACAACTGCTTCTTTTGATGTCGTGAGTAATTTTGTGCGGCCTTGCTTTTCAGAATGGTGCTTGGACGGAGAAAGATAGTTGGAATAGCATCCACCTTCAGACGCTAACAGGATGGGATGTTGAATTGAGCCATAAGCAGACACTGGGTTTTAAAGCAGTCTTCTGTGAAGTGGTCACTACCTAAAAAAATATTTTTGTATGTCCATCCCACTTTGCACATGTTCTCTTCACCTGGTCTGTCCATTTCTTTCGAACAATATCATTCTTTGGAAAGGAGAACATGCTAACTCCATTTTTATAGGTATTCGTGCAACAAGCAGCCACACAGCTAATTTCCATTTTTGGAAATTATTGAAAGTACTAAATACTGGTAAATAATATGAAGTACTGGATTCAATCAAAAAGTAGTTTACCAGAAGTTGATGGTGATCAATCTAACAACTGGACACACACTACCCTGTGATGGAGCTGAATCACAGTCCATTAAGACAGAATACTGTCTGCATTCACAGTGACCCCAATTTTCCCTCCAAATTACAGTGACCAATTGAAGCTGACATACACATGACCCACAGGAAGAAAAACACTGTTACAGCTGACAGAATAATTGTTTTATTCACATTTTATTTATTTAATAAATAAACCAAAAGTAAACTTGTGTGTGGACCCCCACCTCCACCCCACAATATGAAAAAAATAAACAGCAAGTTAGCATCACATGTGATACGATATATGATATATATGATATGATATATGATATGATATGATATGATTGATATGATATGATATGATATGATATGATATGATATGATATGCCAGATCCATTAAAAACAAGACTGCAATTATTGCAGATCTTGTAAGTTCAGTGGATCTGGCTTGCATCACTGAAACCTGACTGGATGAGAACTCTGGCCCTATATTAGAGGCCGCAACTCCGGCCGGGTACTTGGTGATCCACTGCTCAACATTGGGTCACAGGGGGGTTGCGGTCTGTTTCAAGACCAAATTGGGCCTCATGAGTGTACCAGTTGAGGAGACTGAGTCATTTGATGTACTATGGTGGCAGGTGTAGGTTGTAGGATCGCCCTCATCTACCGTCCACCCGGGGATGGGAAGCGGTTCCTTCAGGAAGTAGCGGACTTTGTCATCGACATGACATTTGAGTCACCCAGGTTGATGGTCCTGGGTGACCTTAACACCTGGGTTGATGATGAATTCTCACAATTTGGATAACACTTCCTCCAGTTGATGACCTCTCTGGGCCTTACACAGATAGTTACCACTGCTACCCATTAATATGGTCACCCTCTTGACTGAGTCTTCCTCCTGAAGATTGAAGCCTCAGATTTGGGGGTGGAACCAGTCAGATGGTTTGATCACTACACCGTGGGGTTCAATTTTAGTGCCCCCTTCATAGGACTACTCCTATGGAGATGGTCAGGTATCACCCTTTATGAGATGTTAGCTCTGAAGGCCTAATGGTGGTACTTGATCTATCGAACATTCCAGTGGCAAACAGTGACCCAGAGGCCCTCGTGGTGGCTTATAACATGGCCATTTCAGCAGCCCTGTATGCCGTTGCTCCTGTCTGAGTTCGTCTTCTCTCCCTTTCCCTCGGTCCCCATGGTTTTATGGGACTTTGAGGGAGATGTGGTGATTAGGATGAAGGTTAGAGCATTTCTGGTTGAGATCTGCCCTTGATGCCGACCACCTTAGACTGATGGACCATTATCAAGCCTATCAATCTGCGATTACCCATAAGAAGGCAGAGTTCCTGTCTGGAGAGATTATGGCCACTCAGTATCGACCAGCTCAGCTATTTCAAACTGTGGACAGACTGTGCAACCCAGCCTGTCTACAAGTTCAGAAAGCCTTTTCGTAATTTGAGTGTGATGAACTTGCTCAACTCTTTGCGACTAAGGTGGCTGGCATCAGGGGCGGCCCTCCAACCGACTCACTCTATGGGCATCGCTTTGGCCTAGCGCTTGGCCACTAGCCCTCAGCATTCCTGGAGTACCTTCAGCCACCGGAGTTCATTGATGTCATGCAGATTGTCCAGGGTGCGCACCCTATGTGCTGTAGTTTGGATCCAGGACCAACTTCTCTGGTTTTGGGTTGTATTGATTCCATCAGTCCAGTCCTAGCATGGATTGTCTTGTGCTCCTTGGAAACAGGTGAGTTTCCTAGCTCTCTGAAGGAGGCGGTGGTAACACCCCTCCTGAAGAGAGCTTCTTTGGACCCAGACTGCCATTTGAACTACAGACCTATCTCTAACTTTCCCTTTTTAGGGAAGGAGGTTGAGAAGGTTGTGGCCATACAACTGGAGAACCATCTGACCGTCCATGACATCTATGAACCTCTCCCAGTCCAGTTTTCAAAAGAGGCACAGTACAGAGACAGTGCTGGTTCAGGTGCTCAATGATCTCCTGATGGCTAGAGATAAGAAGAACAGTTCCATCTTGGTTCTTCTTGATCTCTCTTCAACATTTGACACTGTGGACCATGGGATTCTGCTCAGTTGCCTGAGGTTCATCTGTGGCCTGTTGGGTACAGTTCTCAGGTGGTTTACATCTTTCCTCACTGGAAGAACTCAGAGGGTGGTGTCCAGGGTTTATTCCTGGTTCCTAGTCCCTCTGTCATGTGGGGTCCTACAGGGGTCCATGTTGTCCCCCACATTGTTCGCAGTGTACATGCTGCCCCTCAGAGACATTGTAAGAAGGTATGGGCTGAGGTTTCACTGCTATGTTGATGATTCCCAGCTCTACCTTTCTTTTGCACCTGACCAGGATAGAGCTTTCTCAGTCATTGATAACTGCCTCACAGAAATCCAGGACTGGATGGATTCAAGTTGGTTGAAGTTGAACTCGGAAAAGACTGAGGTGCTGGTTGTGGACCCAGGGCTCCAGATAGGGGGGCCAGGGGTAGGTTCGTCCTTGGGTCTCTTTCCTGGAGGCCTATCACTCCCGACCTCTGAACAGGTGCGAAACCTGGGGGTAATCTTTGACAAGGGGCTGACACTGCATTCACAGGTGTTGGCCGACATCAAGACCTCTTTTTACCACCTGAGGAATATCTCCAGGGTTAAACACCTTGTTCCATCCAGTGATCTCTCTATGTTGGTCCATGCCTTTTGTGATCTCTTGCTTGGATTATTGCAACTCCCTGTACCTAGGGCTACCTGGGATAGAAATCCACCACTTGCAGCTAGTGTAGAATGCTGTGGCCTGTCTTTTGATGGGAACCTCTCGGTCCTGTCATATTCCTCCAGTGCTGTGCGGTCTGCACTGGCTGCCAGTACAGAGGCAGATTACGTTTAAAATCAGTTTTCTGACCTATAAAGCCCTACATAGACAGGACCAGGACTACCTGAAAGAGCTTCTGGTACCTTATTGCCCTGGGTGATCGATTCGCTCAGCTGACGAGGGGTTGCTAGAGATTCCAAGGGTGTGTTTAAAATCTTCTGGGGCCCAGGCATTTATGCATGTGGCCCCATCCCTTTGGAATTCTCTACCCCATCAGTTATGGGAGTGTGTGACTGTGGAGGGATTCAAACAAGCCATAAAAACAAACCTCTGGCATCAAGCATTTGGTGACAAATGGATTTAATTTTAGTTGTATCTTTTTGTAATATTTATGCTGCTGTGAATTTTGATATGTTTTATCCATTTGTAAGGTGCCTTGGTTTTTGAAAGGCGCCATAAAAATAAAATTTTATTATTATTATTATTATATACCTCATTGCATTTTAGAGATGGCACTATATACAACACAACTCACAATAAAAACCACAACTCACAATAAAACAATTAATAATTTAAACACAACTTTATTGATCATTACATGCTTCACAGTCACACACATCCTTCACATATTGACTTTGTGGATGCACACTGAAAGGAAATTGACAGCTTGGGTCAGGAATAACATTGGGGACAGAAAGGGAGCAATACGGATTAGTAACATGTTCAGCTTTATTCATAGAAGTTTTTTTTTTTTTTTAGGAAAAGTAGCTGAAATAGTACATAATTAATAATGGCTGGCACAGAAAAAACCTTGTCAGTTCATTGACAGCCTGATCGTCGTCAACACAGTAAACCCGGAAGCAATGGACAACACAAGGTGAGCCTCTGAGAATGCAGTACAATGTACTTTTATCACAAATAAAATAACACATGCGGGATACTGAAATTAAGAAAAGCACTGCTATTTACTTTGTGCTGCCTGTGAGATCAGACTATTTGTAAGCAATAATGAGGAGCAAACTCAATCGCACAGGTAGAACTGCATGTAAGCTACAGGGAAACAATGGACAACACAAGGTAAACCGTGGAGATTGCATTACTCTGTTCCTTCGGTAATGCAAAAAAAAAAACACATGATGGACAGTTAAATTTAAAACGGACTGTGATTTACATTGTGCTGCCTATGAGATGGGACATTTTTTAAGAATAAATCAGGAGCAAACATGATTGCACAGGCAGAACCACTTGGAAGCCATAGGGATAGGGTGGGAGACCGTACAGGGACTTTCCCTAAAGTGACATCACAGCAACGTTGCCAGCTGCATGCTGACTGCAAGAAGCAAATCAGCAGCACAGCTACAGGCCACAGAAATGAAATGGTAATAAAAGACAAAACCAATTTATTTTAAAAATATGGGGCACACTGTTACAATTACTAGCAAATTGTCTTTCAGTCACAATAATTTAAAACTGTTTTTTAAAAAAGTCGGGATTAGTACTCTTTAAAACTGTGCAGAGTTCTTTCAGATATTGCACTGAATAAGGGTCACACTAAAAACAGTGTTAATTATCTTGTTAACCTAATAACACTGGGTAAAAGAGGTGAGAAGTGATAGTAGAGGGATGGATTTCCAAAGTCTGTAATATTTCTGTTTTTGTATTTGCAACACTATTTAACAATTGACCGGGGGGGGGGGGTTGATTTGCAAACCCTTGTCTCACAAAACTGAACCAATATATAAAAGAATGTACTACTAAATCACAGTACTGTACATTAAAAAAGTGAAAAGCAGTGGATGTAATGACAGTGATTTTTTTCCTAACAGTTTGCTAATAAAACATTTGAACGTAAGTGCATTTAGGGAGCACGTAGTCTGATTTTAATTTCTGTCCGAGTCCACTCCTCTGCTGCCTGCTTTCCATCTGGACAACATTACAGCTCAGCAGATAGCCAGGGATTCTTAACAGGGTGAGAGCTTGTAATGAGTTTAATACAATCGCCAATTAGCACCTGCTTAACAGGTTACTGTAATGCACATTATTGTAAGGCACCGAGAACTGCAGTCTTTAGTAGGTGTAGGCACTAGCCATTTGGTTCCAGATCATAGAAATAATGATTTTGCACCATTGATCTCTTTCTCAAATATGTCCCAAACAAAATAAAAGAAGAAAAGCAAGGAATGCATATAACGTGTAATTGCAGTCTGCAGTTAAACAGTACTTTAAGAAGCATGAAGTCAGAAACAAACACTAATTAAATAAGGCAGATATCATAAATCGTCTGACATGTATAGTAGTCTGAAACATTTCATAATTAAAACCAATAGAAACATAGAATAAAAGGATGAATATATTAGGTGACAGACTACACAGCTGTCTCTTGTCTACAACCAATCACACAGTGCTATTCTCAAGCACTTATGAAATGCTTTCCATCACTACTGCTCAGGCTATCTGTTTGGAAGAATAACAAGAACTATTAGCATGTGTCAATGAAGAATATCACAATATTTTAAGTCAAGTCTGCTAGTGTGTACATGCGCACAAACACTGCAGCAGTTAGCTAGAGAGAGCTGGTATCAGATGAAAATTATGCATAAGCATTTAGGGATGAAATCCTCTGTCTTAAAATCTCTTTTCCCAACACAGATTGATCCTACTGTACCTGTATCTCCAGCTCTGGCTTGGTCTTCAATAAACTTGAAGTTTAAAATAAGAGATGGGCATATCTGTAGAAGGGGTAACCTAATTTGGGATCATATCTAATGCGATATGTCAATAAAGAGCATTAGTTAGAGTAAAAAAACAAACAAGCCACTCCAGAGACTGTGAAGTTATGAAATCCAGGTCCATGTTTTTTATTCAGCCTTTTTCTTGTGATTGATAGGTATTTTTCAGTAAGCAAGCCAGTAAGGGCATAAACACAGGCAGTCACCAGTTCCAGAAACCCATCATTTTAATTATCATGGATATACTGTATTTAAAACAAATTATATTACTCATTCTGTAATTAGGGGCTCAAGTTAAAAACTATGGCCACTACTAACAATTTTTCATTGTGGGTGTAACATGAAAGCAGGAGCTTACAAAAACATGGATACCAGTTCAGGAATGAAATAAAATTAACTCATTGAATCCAACAGCGCTTTATGACAGACCGGCCTCTCCAGAGACATTAGGGAGTCAAAAGAAGCTCTGACTGCACTTTCTATTATTCTTTTCCTTTGTCCCCTCCCTGCCACTCACCCCTCCCACACACACACACACTTGTGTTGGATTTTCACTCTTCTATGATTGAAGTGTTTTCTACTTTCAGCTTTTGCACTTTAGTCATATATATATATATATATATATATATATATATATAGGGGATATGCGATGGTGGACCATGGAATAAAGTAGTTATTTTCACAAGTCCTCGGTGACCTCGGGTAACCTCACGAGTGGCGTAAGCGTGGCGAATCACAGTAATTACAAGGTCACGAGGGCATTAAAAATAACTACTTTATTCCATAGTCCACCATCGTGATTTATGCAATGGGTTTTGTGGTGATGTTTATGATGTTTATCGTTAAACTGTGTGTGGTATGTAATTTTTTGATGGAGGACTATTTGGTTTTATGGTGGAAGGTTTTTTTTATTGCTGTGTGAATGGGTGTGTGGTTGTAGGATTTGATTGGTTGTGGTGGCTGGAGAGTGCTTGGTGTGATGTGATTGGCTGACGTAACGTGGGAAAGTAGTTTTGATTGGCTGGAGGGGCGTGTCTTACAGTGGGAGGTTGGAGTGATTGATGTGCATGTGAATTGCTGTGATTGGGTGTGCGTGTGGTGGCGTGCTTTGTGATTGGTTGGTGGGAGTGGCTGAGATTTGTGGCGCAGTTTCGGGAGAAAGGAGTTCGAGGAGGATGTGCTGTTGGATTGCTCGAGGTGGCGGCCTTTTGGAGAGCGGGACTTCGTGTTTGGTGTTGCCGGAGAGCATTGCATTGTTGTGGGCGTCGATGTACTACAGCGTCGGTCGGTGGATGTATGGAAGAGTTTGAGGAGGATACTGTGGATTTTAGTCGTGGCGTGCTGTTTTCTTCGTTGATCGACCGTGGAGGAAGATTTTGTGAAGATCTGAAGAATTTGGAGTGGTATCCTGTTTGGGTGTTTTATTTTTGTTCGAGATTGATGTATTGGGGCTTTTTTTATTATTTTTTTTTTTGATATGTCGGAGTTTGGCTTGGTGGATTGGAAGGAACAAGACTGAGAAGGTAAGTTTTTGCAAAATTTATTGAACAGAAAAAGAAACAGTAGCATTTATTTTTGTTGTACAGAGCAGAATTTTCATAGTTTAGAACACTGTATGGGTTTCTATGATTTTTGCAACTTGCAGTAAAGGTTCATTTCAAAAAGAAGAGTTTTTAGAAGATTTGGGTATGGGGGTTGAGGTGGGGTAAGGGTAGTGGGGTGAGGTTAAGTTTATTTTTGTGTTGTAGTCCATAGGGTTTGATAGAGTATTTTACTGTGTAGAATTTGTATTTATTTTCCTTTTCAGTTAATTCAGATTGTCTTTCCGCTAGTAGTTGGTCTGTATTCCAAAGATGGTGAATATCCAGGATGTGTTTTGAAGAAAGGAAAGTCCAGTTTTGTTAGAAATTTGTTCTAGTTTGCGAGCCTTCATTTGACTTTTTGCTTGTAGGTTCAGCTTATTAAGAGTTTTTTCTTATTGTCACAGTATTTCAGGAACGAATGTTTAGGTCTGCACAGATCTTCTTTCTGGCTTGAGAGTATTTTTGTAGGAAGGTGAATTATTGTTGATGTCTTTTTCTTTGCTGTATTCAGATCTTGTCTTCATTTCTAGAGGTTTTGATATTTTTCATCGAGAATATGGTGTTTGCAACTTTATTCAGAGTCGCTGTCACTATCTAAAACCATCGGTCTTTTCTTGGCGTAGGTGTCATACTTGTTACCTGCATGGGGGGGGGGGAGAAAAAAAAAGAGCATTATGTGTTTGGTTTGTAATGTGGAGTGGTGTTTGGAAGGGTGGAAGTGGTGGTGATGGATGGGTATTGGGTGGGAAGAGGGGTTTTATGTAGTAGTTTTGTGAATTTGTTGGTAGTGTAATTATGCTTACCTTGAATTATATTGAAGGTGACTTGCTTTGCATGTATGGTGGGTTTGCTGATGCAGGTTCCAAGTAGGTCTTTGTAGTTGGTAGGAATAGTGGTCAGTTGTTGTTGTTGACAGGAAGGTTTGGATTGTGGAGTCTGATCGCCACTTAGTAAAGTGCTTATTTCTTGTTGTTTGAGTCATTGAGCTTTGAATATTCGTTGAGGCTTTGGAGCTGTTTGTGGCCTGAAATTTGTATGATTTGGTTGGTGGTATTCCACTGTCCACTAATTTTGTACCAGATGCTTTCGTACAGAATGGTTAGTTAAGCGTTTATCAGTTTGTATGCCTGCATTTGTAACCATGTTTTTGACAATAGTGGAGAGCTTATTAATACCCACAGGCTGATTTTAAACCATTTGTGTACTTTTGAGGTTTTATGTTGTTGTTGATAGCTAAGAAAACAGTGCTTCAAGGTGGTTACTTTGGCTGGGTCTGTGGGTACTGTAGAGTTTGTAATTGGTGACTGGGCATCTAGTAGGATTTTGTTGTACTTCGTATGCTCGTGGCTTTAGTTTTCTGCATTCTTTTGGGGTGGAGCCTTGTCTAGTTTTTGTTTGGCGTTCACTGGTATACTGGAGGTAGCACAGTCCGTTTTCATCTTTTTGCATGATGATGTCTCCCCATTTGACTGCTCTCATTTCCGTTATGCCTCTGACACCAAAGTATAGGCTAACTATTAACCACATGGTGTTAAGCAAGGCATCAGGGCTGTGTGGGCCTAGTTGTTGAGTCTCTTATAGTTTGTTGATAAGGGAATCTGTGAGCTCATCTGCTGCTTTTGGTCTGTTACCCTTGCCATAACTTTTGAGGCGTTTTGTTTGCACTGCAGAATTTCTCTGGTTGTGAGGAAAGCAGTTGATGTTGATAGAGATTCTGGATAGCATTTGTGTTTTAAATATCTTTCAACACTCTGGAATGTGGCACGTAGTGTTAAGGGCTCGTAGGGAGTTCCGTCTTTTCTGGTGGAGTGCATGAAAAGGTAGCAAGTAATTTATCCAGGTTTACTGGTGTAATGGTTTAAGCGGAGTTTCTATATTGTGCTTTTCTTTGAGGTATTTTGAACGGTCAAGACATCACTGTGAGTCTTTTCATCGTGTTGGTGTTTTGCCTGCTTGGATATATTTTGTATGGCATCTTCGTCTATATTCACTGCGGTGTCTAGTGCTGGGTTTTAGTTCTTCTGGTATGTCTGTGTTTTGTGAGTTATTTTGTTGCTGGGGTTCCAGTAGAGGTTCAGTGTCTTCTTCAAATTGTGTTAGTATTTGGGTTAGTTCCATTTGAAAGTTTACAGCAGTTTCCTGTGTTGCCATTTTGTATGCAGTAACAGTCGTTTTTTCTATAATACTTGGCGGTCGGAAAAGGTATGGAAATCCAGAGTCACGGTTGTTGGTGCTATTTATAGTTTTTTTATGGAAACAGCGTCTTTTCTGTATCGAAAATGGTTGTGCTGTTTACGATAGTAATGTAGTATGGTGAAGTGTCGTTTGCCTGCAGTTTTCTTGTTGAGTGCACGAGGGGTTCTGCAGGTGGATGATTTACTGGTTGTGCCAGTGTTGATTGCGTTTATGTGTGCCAGCTGTGTGGGTGGCAGAATGTAGGTCCGGCACAGTGTTTGTGATTGACAGTTTTCATTTATTCCACATATGTGGGATAAATCTAGGTTGGTTAGATTTATTCCACATATGTAGAAATAAATGGATTTATTCAATGGCTTTTGGTCTCACACCCATTGCATAAATATATATATATATGACAGTTTTGACAGGTGGCATACTATTTATTATGAGAAATGATTTTGCCAACAGCATTAGCATATTAAGGTTTTGCATTTGAGCACAAACTTGTCTGAACAGCCTGTCACTGGTGCTGCTGTCAACTCCTTAAACACTACCAGAGTACTGCACTGGCTGTGAGTTTTTTGTTACACAATTCATTGTACAGTTATGTCAGATGAAACTGAAAGTTCTCAGCATGACTGAAAGTGATGCCAAGGGAGGGATAAACAGCAGCAGATCAATGGTAATAAATTACATTTGTTCCTTCTGTAAACTACTGTAACATTTTCTGTGTTTTAATAACAGTGTCAATGGAAATTACCCTCTGAATCCTGCCACAGAATGAAAGTGACACAAAATAATTAACAGCTCAGTTACCCCATTGCCAAACAATACTGCCACACATAGATTTTGAACCAAAAAATTGAAATTGAGACTATGGTTCTTCTATAGAAACAAAACTCTGTTCTTCCATGACTCTAGAACCAGGCTAGTTCAGGCCACCTTTTTTAACCCTACTGGACTAAACAGACATAATTTACAACAACTAAGCTATTACTAACCTGCATAAACTGGACACTCTTTATCACTGAGCCATATGCATCATAACTAATGCTCCTGCCAGAACTCATCTCTGCTCCTTGTACGAGGAGCTGAACTGGACCTCTCAAGCTATCAGGTGACTCATCCACACATATACTGGATATACAAGGCCCTCCTTAACAAATTGCCCTTGTATATCTCCTCTACCCTACACCAATTGTACAGTTCATATACACTTGGGAAATGCACCTACATTTCCTTAAAAGTGCCGAAAGTCCATACACGCTTCAGTATATGACATCTATCACTTACATCCTCACTACCATTTGGAACCAGCTCCAATCTTCCCTAAAACTACAGAAACTAATCCCTCTTAGTGCATTTAAAAAGCTTATTGAAAAAGTTAATTATGAATTTTGCCATTGCTATTAATCTACTATAGCTTTTAACCCTCTTCTCCACCTACTGCATAAATTGTTACTTTAATCTCCTATCCACCTACCCCGTTATAACTACTGTACTTCGAGCACTTATTCTCTTTTATCTTCCTATTCACTGCTTCAGCTCTTCTAGCCATCACTTTTATCACCATTATGTATGAAATTCCAGTTATGTATGAAATTACCCTTACTGTCATTTGCATGAAATGCCATTTATGTACGAAAATTATGTATGAAACCCCATTTATTTATGAAATGTAATGTTTTAATTGTCTACTGTTAGCTTTATATTCTCTGCTTGCAATCTATGTACAGGCTCTTAATGCCTTGTCCTTTGCTGAAGTGTGTTGTATCAGGGACCTCCTTGCAAATGAGCATGCTTTATGGATTCTATCCCTTCACAATAAACTGAACTGAATAGATCAGCTAGCACAGTGTTTCGTCTCTGCGTATCGTGAACAACACTCAGAATAATAAAATCTACCAGCCCATAGGTAAATTGTCCTAAATAAAAATTATGTGACTGAAAAGATGTTCCCTGTTCTTGTGATATGCTATTGTTTTTTATGTCAGGTCATGTGGTGTTACACAGATATTTTTATTTATATTTGAATGCACACCCCTGCTTTTTATCAACATCACAGAGTATTTCACTTTGATGTCATTTTCTGTCACCTGCAAATGGTGTATCAGAAATCAAAATGTGAAACATCTGCATGCTTACATCTTGTCATTCTGAATCATTTAAGGCAGTAGTAAAGAATAAAAAACATGTCATTCCTTTCTGATAATTTTAAAATACCCTATTTTAGAGTATATGTTTTGGTCAAATGCCTACATCTGTGCACTGGATAAACTGCAACTTCATGACAGTGATTACAACTGATTTGAGCTACACTAACTCACTGTAAACAGATGAAGCCATGAAATACATACACTCAAATGTGTTACTGTATGTCACTATTATCAGTATAACATACAGTCCAGCACAGTCACAAAAACGAGTGAAAATACTAAGTGAGCAATGCAGTTTCAGTCTTTACAGTGTGTCCGTGGGCTGACAATAGTTACGGTAAATGCCGCACCTGGCAGGTGGTATGAAATCCAGCTTGCACTACTTATTCATGGAACAGCCACTGTTGTACTGTGGTATTGATGCTTTATGCTGCTAGTACTGTCAGAAATATGGACTTAGGAGACAATGGCCATTCCTATAACAGGTAACCATAACAAGCTACATCAACAAATTGTTGTGTGGAAAGGATCCTCTATGATTTACTATCAAAGACCAACACTTACTGAAACCAGCAATCTAATACATTTGCCAATTATCTTTAATGCGTGCAGGTGCTTGTGTGATGTGTAGCCCCGATGCACTACAGAAGATGTGATATGCTCAAAGAAAGTTTTTTTGCCTTCTCCAGGCTTGCTCCGGTTGGTTCTTCACCCCTTCTTATCTTTTCTCTGTCTCCTGAGCTAAAAAGGCGCTTTTTTTTTTTACTTATGCTTGCTAATGTATGCCTATTTTATTAGAATCTGCCTGTAAACTGCCTAAAAAAAACTGTAATACTTACAAACTGCTCTTGCTAGATTGATTAAGTGAAGCAGCCCTTTCCTTTGCCTCTGTAACTGCCACCCAGACTTCAGGGCACCAAGGAAATTGACCCCTTTCATTTGTAAATTAGTTTTGTCACTGGATAGCGTGACCATTGTCTGGGACCAGAACTAATTGGCTTCGCTTTCTCTTCCCCTTCAGCCAAGAACCCTCTGGGGCTCTAGCTCATCCATGCAAAGAACTGTGGCCACTGGGCAGCGGCTTCTGAAAGCAGCTGCCCGAGACCACTTGCTCGACTCCAGACCCAGAGAGGTACTGGCAAAGCCACAAATTTTATGCCCACCCACCCATCTCCTCCCTGACCATTATTATACAGATCTCCTTGCCCCACCCTCCCCTGCCATTGGCTTTCCTACAAATCTATCCTCCCTACCTCCCTAGGATGCCCACAGACATATAAATTTCGGGCTGCCGCTTCAGGTTCAAGTGTCCCATCCTAACTAACCCACTGCAGTCTCCCCTACCACTCGTCTCAGATCAGATTTGTGACTTCTTATTACTGTCCCTAATCGCTGTATCATAGTAAATTCTCCTTGCTCCCTACAAGTGGTTTCAGCACCTACATCCATTTTCTGAGCCTGTGGTGTGTAGCCTTAGCTGGTGATACTTCTTAGATCAGGTTTATGACTTCTCGTAACTATCTCTAGTCGCTGTGCCATAGAAACATCTCCTTGCTCCCTTCAAGTGGTATCGGCACCTATATCCCTTTTCGGACCCCGTGGCGCATAACCTTACCTGGGGATACCTTGCCCAGATTAAGCCCTTACAACTGTTTCTCTTTCTGACCCCCAGACTTTAACCATGGAACTTGCAATCTGGCTCTACCTATTTACCACCTTATGCACCCTAACCTTATTAGGGTACACGCCAGATGGAATTTACCCCAAAGAGGACTCGTATCCCCTACCACAAGAATGTCTACTCATGGAGTCCCTATACAACTCGTGCTATGCCCCCAAGTTGTCATAACCACTTTCAGCTGAGTCTCCCTCTTGGACAGCCACCGGCATCTCGTCACCTACCAAAGGAATGTTACCTAATAAGCCCAGTACCTGCATCTACTGGAGTCATACGGCTAGGATCTTAGCATGTGTATCACTAGGACTGAACAGTACAAAGAATAGGTCCTTGCATTCCTACACCAATATTTCCACTAGCCAAAGAAGGTTTAGTTCTTCCAAATTACCACTTGTTGCCCTGAGGAAAGTTGTACTCCTCCTCTTGCTATGCTCAGGTAATGTTAAACTTAACCCTGGTCCTATACAAGCAATTCCTTCACCGTCCGAAGTCATGAAGTATAAAGGTGTCAGCTTTATGCATGTTAATGTGTGTAGCCTCTTAAAGAAACTCATCTCAGTACAGGCTTGGGCTATCCACACGGAGCCGGATGTACTTGTCATAGCTGAATCCTGGCTTCGTCCATCCACGCCAGACAAAGAGGTCAATATCCCCAACTATCTGTTATTCAGAGCTGATAGACTAACCAGAGGGGGTGGTGTAGCCATCTATGTTAAGGACAAGTTTACGGTCACTACCCTCGACAATACATCAATTGCCAATGCCTCTGAATGCCTGTCCTTAAAAACTGAAAAATCTACATCAATGGCTCTCTGTGTCATAGGATGTTATAGACCCCCGGTCTCGGGGTCACAGCTTCTGTCCCACCTATCATCTACTATGAGTACCGACACAATGGAAACAATTATACTAGGGGACCTTAACTATGACTGGCTGTCAAGTGCATCTCTTCCACTTAAATCCTTCTGTGACTCTCATGGGCTCACTCTACTTATTAATGAACCTTATTGTATCAATAAGAAAAACCCTAGGAAAAGTACACTATTAGATGTACTTCTAGTAAGCAAACCCCATTTCTTCTCCCATGCTGGGATCTTTCCTGCCGATGTTAGTGACCATTGCTTTATTGCTGGCATAAGAGCAGTCCCTAAACCAACAGCCTCAGCAAAGTTCTCTACCAAAAGATCAAAACTGAATTTTGACCTGCTTGCATATATCAATGACCTGAAAGCCTTCCTGCTTTGGCAGACCTTTTATTTAGCCGAATCAGTAAAAATAGCACATGCCATTTTCCACGAAATTGTATCCAGCACTCTTAACACCCACGCACCCTTAGTCAAAACCCGCATAAAGGCTAGAAAGTGCCGTTGGTTTACAGCAGACATCAAGGCAGCACAATTAAAAAGAGACAAGCTCTGGAAGCTAGCACGCAAATCCCACAAAGCCGAAGACTGGCATCTTTTCAGAACAGCCAGAAACCACTGTACAAAGCTAATTCAGGAAACCAAGTCCAACATCTAGCGCTCTGAACTCGACACTGCCTCCAACTGCCCTACCAAGTTCTGGTCCACAATAAAATAACTTTCTGGTAATACCACAGGAAACACTCTCCCCTCAAAAATTATTTCTGATAATGTAACTATCAACAACAATAAAGAGATACTACAAGCCTTCAACAATCACTTTGCTATTGCAGGTCTAGCTTTTGATAACTCACCTGCACGCAACCAACACTCCCAGCTTACCACACAACCTTCAGAATCTAGTCCCTCAGATGCAGTCTTTTCATTCTCTCCTGCCTCACTAAAAGAGGTCGAAGATCTCCCCCTCCTCCAGTTGGACACCAGAAAAAGTGCTGGCGCTGACATCTTTGATCCATACTACCTAAAGATTGCCTATCATGTCTTTGCCATACCTATTATGCATCTATTTAACTTGTCCCTTTCTCAAGGGACCCTCCCCAAACTGTGGAAGCCGCACATGTTATTCCATTGTTTAAATCCGGAGACCCCTGTGATCTAAACAACTACAGGCTCATCTCCCTTCTCCCGGTACTATCAAAACTTCTGGAAAAAATTGTGAATGCCCAGCTGAAATTTTTCATAGATGATACTAACCTGCTAAACCCAATGCAATCTGGTTTCAGAACTGAACATAGTACAATCACGGCCCCGACCAAGGTGACAAATGACTGGCAGCATGAGCTAGAGAACAAAAGATTTGTCTGTGCCATTTTTCTAGACCTAAGTAAGGCCTTCGACACTGTCAACCACAGCCTCCTTCTTTCTTCATTAAAAGCTATTGGTCTAGATTCTTCCTCCTTGCGTTGGTTCCACAACTACCTTTCTGATAGGCACCAACAGGTCAAGGCCAAAGACGAACTCTCCCTCTCAAATCTGTTAAAAAGAGACATCCTGCAGGGATCTATCCTGGGGCCACTCCTATTTGCCATCTACATCAACAATATAGACTCAGGCATCAATGAGGTGAAAATTCATCTGTTCTCAGATGATACAGTGATCTACCTAAGCTGTACAACTCCTGAAACTGCCTGTAGCGACCTGCAAGCTGACTTCAACATACTTCAATACCAGCTCCTTAGTAAAAAATTGCTACTTAATGCCAAAAAGACAAAGGAGATGCTATTTTCACCTATTAACCATACAGCCTACCCTGCTCTACCCTCCATCACCACCCTACTAGAAGAAACCCTGGAATTTGTGCCGAAATTCAAATACCTGTGGGTCTGGCTAAACTTCAAACTCTCCTTTGCAGACCACCTGGAGGATTTGTTAAAAAAACTGAGGCAGTGACTAGGTCTCTTCTTCAGGTTAAACCACCTACTAACTACAGAGGACAAGAGACAGCTAGTTCAGTCTATGTTCCTTTCCCTAATTGATTAAGCCGACTTTATATACAGCCAATGTGCTACTTCATACCTCAGTAAATTGGACATACTTTACCACAGAGCCCTGCGCTTCATTACTGGTCTCCCCTTCTCCACCCATCACTGCTCTTTATATGCGGCCGTAGGTTGGACCTCCCTACACTATAGACAAAATAAAAATGCAGCTCTCTGGTCATACAGAGCTATCACTGGCAAACTTCTGCAGTACATTGTTGATTGTATGACTCTCAATATGCCTGGAACCTATGCCCTAAGAAGCTGTTCACTGATTTCTCTGAAAGTGCCCAAAGCCCTAATGTGTTTTGGGAGAGCTGCCATAGGATTCGTTCTACCGTCACTCTGGAATGTGCTACAGAAATCACTGAAACTGAGGATTCCTGCTAGTATTACTGTGTTTAAGTCCTTATACTCAAAATACATTGCAGAAGCCTGAAACTGCTTCCAATGATCCTAGCTCTGGAATGTGCTACAAAAATCACTGAAACTGAGGACTCCTGTTAGTCTCACTGTGTTTAAGACCTTATACGCAAAATACATTACAGAAGCCTGCAACTGCTTCCAATGATCCTAGCTTACTTACACCCCTTCCACATTCTCCCTGCATTTCCCATCCTCCTTCCTTCTTGTATCAGTGCATAAGTTGTCCCTGAGCCACCTACTTATCTACCACCCTAAATCTCACCTTCCCTCACCCACCTATTCCTTGTATACCCACAGCATCTTGTTCCTTCACTCCTAGTATTATCCCAGTTCCAGACCCCCCCACACTGGCTGCCCACTTCTCTCAGCACATGTCTCCCCCTTGATACGCCTGGGTCTTTTTAAATGGACTATGTATGTCTCTTCATTTGTAGCATCCACTTCAACTAATATCTCCGCTGTACTATAATGCCTTTACCTTACAGAAATACTAAACCATGTATGTTGTTGCATCTGGTATAAATTTTTACTGACTTGCTACCCTATTGTTATGTATACCCTTACCGACTGTCTTTTACCTGAACTCAAATGTATTTTTACTTATCCTGTCTATTGCAGACCTACCTGTACTGTTGTACTCTTGCATCTACTGTCTATTTGTCTGTATCTAAATGCATTGTTACTTGACTTGTGTAATGCAGGTCCACCTTGTAAATGAGCTTGCTCAATGATGTTCACCTGGATAAATAAAGAATTTGATTGATTGATTGATTGCTGTTCAGGATTCCAGGTTAGGTGGTTAGGAGGGGCAAATCAGGTGCCCCATCACTCAGTGCTCTCCAACACATCACCTCCACAAACCATATAAAAACTATAAACAGGTATCTGCCTCCATCTCTGAAATCAAACAAAGGGGCAGAGGACACTGCAGCACTGGAGCTAGCTCAACAAAACTCACCCAAAACTGGACCCAAAACAGAAAATCAAAAAGGGAATCCAAAAAACTTCTGATCATAGGAGAATCCATGATTCAAGGAATTGAAACATATCTCCAGCCAGGGGTAATGGTCAGATGTCTCCCAGGTACATCAGCATGGAGAGACACTGACCACATTGCTAAAATTGGTCAGGAAGCAGGAGAAAACATTGATGTCCTGGTAAACATAGGGACCAACGATCTCACCAGCTAGTCAGTTGTGGAGACCAAGGAACACCTGACCAGGCTGGGTGACAAACTATCATCCATTTCATCTGGCATCTCCTTCTGTGAGATCCTGCCAATCTGGGAGAGGGGGGCAGATGGATGGAAGGTCAGAGAAGAGGAGATAGGGGAGCTAAACATGTGGCTCAAGGGCTGGTGCCAGGAAAAAGGACACAAATTTGTAGGGAACTGGCAACAGTTTTGGGAGCAAAAGTTCTTTAAATTTGATGGACTGCATCTGACTAAGGAGGGAATCAGTGCATTGAGGCAGAAGTTTGACATTTTTGCAGAATATTTAAACTAGCAAATGGGGAGAGGGGTGCAGCACCCCACACGTTGAATGGGAAGAACACCCCTCCCCCCTCAGCTAGTGGTCAAACAGGAGTACAGCATGTTTGTAGTTCATTTCCATCACCAGGTAAAGAAAAAGGTCTCGCTCTCCATACAATGCACAGGAGAAACACCAGACCTCGCCCAAGAACTAATACACCAAAATCTAACCAGTGGAAAATCATGTAAACAAATGCTTGCTGTCTGGGAAACAAGATCCCAGACCTGCAGGCAATAATGATAGAGGCTAACTGGACATAGTAGCCATTAGTGAGACATGGTTTACCAGTAACCACAGTTGGGAGACTTCAGTACCTGGCTATATACTGTTCAGAGGAGACAGAGGTGCAAAAGGGGGGGGTGGAGTGGCCCTTTATGTCAATGAAAATATCAAAGCTACAGAAATTCAGAATACACATAAGAGCCAGAAGAACTGTGGGTCACCCTGGAAACAGGAAATGGGACAGCCATACAAACTGGGGTTGTGTACAGGCCTCCAGACCAGGGGGAGGACATAGTCACATTACTGTTAGAAGATATACAAAACATGACAGCTAAAGGGGAGGTTCTGATAATGGGAGACTTCAACATGCCAGATACAGTTTGGTCAATACCAGCAGAGACATCTGCCAGAACTAGACACATGGTGGACTCCATGCAGGGGGAGGGTCTCAAATAACTGGTACAACAACCCACAAGAGACAGGGCTATCCTAGATCTAGTACTGACTAACAGGGAAAGAATCACATATCTCAAGGTAGAAGGTCACCTGGGGGCCAGTGACCATCACATGGTATGGTTCAATTTGGCCACTAGAACTAAATCATCCCATTCCAAGGCAAAAATATGGGACATCAGAGGAGCTGACTTTGATAAGATGGCCAACAGAGTTAAGCTAGCCCTGGAAAAAAGAAATACAGGTGAGGGGGTACAGGCAAAGTGGGCAAGCAATACTTGAAGCAACATCCCATTGTGTTAGAGAGAAAAAGAAGTGCAAAAGAAGAAGAAAACCACTTTGGTTCTCAAAAACAGCAGCAGAAAAGGTCACAGACAAAAGGCTGGCCTTCAGGAAATATAGGGGAATGCAGCAGGATGAAGATAGGGAGGAATACCAAACTTTCTTAAGGGAAGCAGGGAAGGCAGTAAGGCATGCAAAGGCCCAAACTGAGGAAACACTAGCACAAACAGTAAAAGAAGGTGACACGACTTTCTATAGATACATTAGTGAAAGGAGAAAGTCCACAGGGGGTATTGCTAAGATCAAAGGGATAACGGGTATGTGAGTAGGACCATGTAAAAGCATCTATCCTAAATAGATACTTTGCTCAGTATTTACTGAAGAGAAGGTAGGGCAGGGCCCACAGCTCAGCACCATGGACACAGGGGGGAGGGAGGTGTGCACTAGTCCCTTCACAAAAGAAAGGGTCCTACAGGTGCTCAATAAGCTCAGGGTGGACAAGGCAATGGGACCTGATGGCATACATCCCAGGGTACTAAAGGAGCTAAGCTTGGAACTAGCAGAGCCATTAGCAGAACTGTTTAAAGAGTCTCTGAGCACAGGAGAGATCCCAGAAGAATGGAGAAGGGCTCATGTGATCCTGCTCCACAAGAGTGGTAGCAGGGAGAAGGCAGGGAACTACAGACCAGTCAGTCTTACCTCAGTAGTGGGCAGTATTATGGAGGCACTCCTGAAGGAAAGGATAGCACAACACCTGGAATCCATAGGTACACAGGATCCAAGACAGCATGGGTTTACAAAAGGAAGGTCCTGTCAAACTAATCTCATAGATTTCTTTGACTGGGTAACCACAGTGGTGGACCAAGGGGGAGCAGTTGATGTCACCTACCTTGACTTCAGCAAAGCTTTCAATACTGTTCCACATAGAAGATTGATTAATAAGCTGGGTAGGCTCGGGTGGGTCAGAAGTTGGTCAACTGGGTGGCAAACTGGTTGACGGGCAGAAAACAGAGAGTGGTGGTAAACGGTATGCAGTCAGATGAGATGCAGGTCAGAAGTGGGGTACCTCAGGGATCAGTCCTGGGGCCAGTCCTCTTCAATATCTTCATCAGTGACATTGCAGATGGACTGGAGGGTAAGGTTTGTCTGTTTGCAGATGACACCAAGATCTGCCACAGAGTAGATAATCCAGATGGGTTGGGCAGAATGAGAAGAGATCTGGATAAACTAGCAAAATGGTCGGAAGAGTGGCAACTGGAGTTTAATGCAAAGAAGTGCAAGATCATGCACATAGGGAAGAGAAACCCTGAAGCCACCTATAGGCTGGGAGGGGGTTGCTGGCAGTCACAAGGGAAGAAAGAGACTTGGGCATCGCATCATCACTGATGACCTGAAATCATCCAAGCAGACCACTAAAGCAGTAGATAAGACTAGAGGGATGTTGGGGTGTATTAGTAGGGGTATCACAAGTCATAAGAGGAAGGTAATAATCCCTCTTTACAAGACACTGGTTAGGCCCCATCTGGAGTACTGCATGCAGTACTGGAGGCCACACCTTCACAAGGACGTTAACCAAATTGAGGCAGTCCAGAGAAGGGCAACCAAAATGGTGCAGGGACTGCATCAGAAAACATATGAGGACAGATTAATGGAGCTCAATATGTATACCCTAGAGCAAAGGAGGGAGACAGGTGATATGATCGAAACATTCAAACACCTTAAGAGCATTAACAAGGTGAAGGAGTCTAAAATGTTTCAGTATTAGAAAAATAGCAGTACAAGAGGACATAGCATGAGATTAGAGGGAGGCCGATTAAGGGGTAATGTGAGGAAGTTCTTTTTCACAGAAAGGGTGGTGGATGCATGGAATGGCCCACCTCAGGAAGTGGTGGATATGAATACAGTGCAGGGCTTCAAACAGGCATGGGATAGACATAAGGGAGCAATACAGATGAGTATGAATAGATAGGCCATTGACAGAGCAAAAGCCGATGGCACATTTATAAGGCAGAAAAAGAATTGGGGCAGACTGGATGGGCCTTGTGGTCCTTTTCTGCTGTCAACTTCTATGTTTCTATGTTTCCAATTAAAATGAAACAAATTGAAAAGGCTGTGGAATATGATAATAAAGAAAGTCTGCTAGAAAAACTAGGACACCAAAACTGTTTTTGAGTGGTCTCATTGATTAAGGGAACTGCCCTGTAATTTGGTTGTGCTTGAGGATCACTGGCTTTGGACATTTTGATTCTAGCAAGTCAAGCACTGCATTGGTGGCTTCTAATTTAGGAGCCTAAGTGATAGAAAACTTGTTTGTGGTGGTTTGCATCCCTATTTTGGATGCAGTCTGTGTCACGGCACAAGTCAAAATGCTTACATGGTATTGTCAAATGTTTTGATCCATTTGTAGCATCTGCCTTGCTTTATTTTATTTATTTTTTTGCAGTTTAATGCTCTTTAGTAATTATTGAAAAGCATACAAGAAAAACACACAATAATCAACAAGACAATAAAGAACAATACAACCGACATCTTGACATAGAGTCAGTTAATAACAAGAACATAAAACCTTCCCCATCCCCCCACCAGAAGTCCCCCTTCCATCCCTCGTGCAGCCTCCTAATGGATACATGCATAAAGGTCAAGTACTAATTACAATTACCCCTATAGGTTGCTTTCCACCAGTAAAGTTAGGTAATACAGGAGAGTGAAGTACACACAGCTTTAAGAATTTTGAGGCTTCACCAGATGGGCATAAAAAGATGAACAAAAGTCCTTTAATCTAGTCCATGTACCGTTCGGCAGAGGAACTGCCCATTCTGCTGCCAGGGCTGTTAAGAATTCCTGGAACCATTCTGCATAGGAAGGTTTTCAGGTGCCCTTCCAGTGTTTTAAGATTAGAAGTTTGGTAACTAGGGCTACCAATGCAATGCAATGTTTGTTTCTGAGGGAGAGTATAATTGAGCAGTCCCATTTGCCTCGTTTTATGGAACAAAAATGATGCATGCATAATTATTTTATTTTGACACATGCATAATTTTTGGAGTGCAACTCACAGCAATTGTTATAGGAAGTTAGAGCACATGGCAGTGAGCTACTGGATGTCTCAAACAATAAGACAGACGTGCAGCACCAGGAAACAGCATTTTTTAATTGTTATACATCCTAATTATTTGGTGGGATTTTGGCAATACTAAAACATATTACAAATAAGGGGACCATTCAGCCACCTTTGCCCTAAATGTGTTTCCCATAAAGCCACTTTAATAAAACAAAACAAAATTAGCTGGTGTGCAGGAGAAGCACAAATCCAGTTTTTATACTTTTAATAATTTACTGTGAATCCATGTGGTAGCAATGTAGTGTGGTAATGAGCTACTGGATGTCTCAAAACTAAATAAAAAAACAGCACCGGGAAACTAGTATTTTCTTTTTTTATTGTTATGTACCCTAATTATTTGGGGGGATTTTGCCAATATTTAAATATAATACAAATAAAGGGACCATTTAGTTACCTTTGCCCTAAATGTTTTTCCCATAATGAAATCCACCTTAATAAAACAAAATGAAATCTGTGATAGTGAGATACTGGGTGTTTTAAGGGTAAATAAAAAAACAATAAGAGAGACATGCAGCACTGGGAAACATTTCTTTTTTCATTGTTATGCATCATAAACATTTTTGTGGATTCCATCAACATTTAAATATATGACATTTGGTGGTGATGTAGTGTGTAGAGTGGTAGTGAGCTACTGGACGTCTCAAGGGTAATGCAGCACCGGGTAACTTTTTTTTGTTATTGTTATGCATCCTAATTATTTGTGGGGATTCTGGCAATAGTTACATATATTACAAATAAAGGGACCATTCAGACACAACACCCATGCACTAAGGAAAGCTGTCATATAATTTGCAGTTGGTCTTTAAAGAGCTGCTAAAACTATAGTAGTCCAGGCCACCTGCTGGTGAATTGGTAAAACCAGTAGTCAGTGAAACCAATATACACTTCAGCACTGCAGTCTGCTAAGATAATTCCTGGTTGCCACCCTGTGGCTTTGAGAGAAACTGCATAATAAATCCAAGTATAACCAGTGCATACCATACTGCATACTGATGCACAATTACACTACCGAGCAGCACAGAGCTACACTGACTGGTACACCACTGTATCAGAAAATCTTACTATAACTGCCACTGTAGGTAGACAATGTCCACCACCCCTCCCTGATCTACTATCCTGGTCACCTAGTCAAAGAAATATATCAGATTCATTTGACAATACCTTCCTATTGTAAATCCATGTTGCCTTGGATCTTTTGCCCCTCTGGCTTCTAGAGATTCAACAATCCTTTCCTTTAACAGTGATTCCAACATCTTGCCAACCACTGAGGGCAAACTGACTGGTCTATAGTTTCCTGCTTCTACCTTGCTCCCACTTTTGTGAAGGGGTATCATGCTCACCCTCCTCCAGTCCTCTGGTACTAATCCCTCCTCCAAGGATTTGTTAAATATGGCTGTCAGTGCTGTCAGTAGCACCTCTCTGAGTTCTTTTAGGATTCTGGGATGTATCCTGTCCAGTCCTGTTGCCTTGTCCACTTCCAGTTTCAAGAGTTCCTTTAGTACCCTGTCTTCTGTGAATGAACTGGTGTCCACCACTCTTTCCAGTGTGTGTCTGCTGCCTAATTTTGGTCCCCCCTTCTTTTGTGAATGCTGAGCAAAAGAATTTGTACAGTATCTCAGTCTTTTCCACCAGGTTCCCCTCTGCCCATTCCCTCCCTCCTCTACTTAACCTCACTATCCCTCCCTTGGCCTTTCTTCTTTCCCTTATGTACCTGAATAAGGTTTTGTCCCTCTCTTTCACTGTCTGGGCTATCTTTTCCTCTTTTTGTGCCTTTGCACTTCTGACTGCTTTACCCACCTCCCTCTGCTCTGTCTGATACATGTTCTTGTCTTCCTCACTTTGTGTTTCCTTGTACTTTCTGAATGCCATTTTTTCTCTCTAACCTTCCCTGCCACTTCTTTTGAAAACCATAATGGTTTTCTTTTTCTTCTGGTTTTGTTCACTAGCTTCACACAAAGGCTTGTTATCTCTGCTATGGCTCTCTTGAGGTTCTTCCACTGTAGTTCTACTCCCCCTCTCTGGCCCTTTGCCAGTGATTTCTTGAGGCATTCTCCCATTTTAGCACAGTCTGCCCTCTTGAAGTCTAGGATTCTTGCTTTTGTTTGGCTAGATTCTTCTGCTGTTTTTACCCTGAACCATACTGTACGGTGGTTGCTGGACCCCAGATGGCTGCCCACTGATACATCTGTTATTCTGTCTCAGTTTGTGAGAATCAGGTCCAAAATTTCCCCCTTACGAGTGGGGTCCTCCACCAGTTGTGTGAGGCATGGTCTTTGCAGGGCATCCAGGATTAGAGCTGGGTGAAATCCACAAATTTTGTTCAACAAAATATTTCACGAAATTCACACATTTTCGTGAAATATTTTGCGAGTGCAAAATGTGAAATTCCACCACCAAAATGCTGAATTTTGCCCACGAATGGCAAAATTTCACAACTCATGGGTGAAATTCTGCATTTCACCAGTGAAATTCCAAATTTTGTGAGCAAAATTCCATATTTCGCACCAGCAAAATATTTTGCGGAATGTTTGAATTTCACAAAATATTTCACACAGCAAAATTCATGATTTCACTGGAATTTTGCCAATGAAATTTAATTTCACTGCATCTCAATCCAGGATGACTTCACTCCTGGATGTGGCTGCATCATAGGTGTTCCAGTTAATATCGGGCATATTTAGGTCCTCCATCACCAACACCTCACCTTTCTCTGCCATTTTATGGATGTTATCTACCATGACCTTACCTGTATCCTCCCTTTACATTGGGGGTCTGTAGATAATCCCTGTGTGGATAGTGGTGCTATTTTCTGACTCCAGGGTGACCCACAGTGTCTCCTCTCCTCCCTGCTTTCCCTTTATCTCTCTGTTGCCTTGATCCCTTCTTTGATGTAGATCGCTACCCCTCCTCCCTTTTTGCCCCCCCTGTCTTTCCTGTAGACGATGTAGCCCGTTATATTAACATCCCAATCATGGCTTTCTGTATACCATGTTTTAGTAACTGACATAATATCCAGGCCTCCCTCCACCATCAAGGCCTCTAGGTAAGGGATCTTGGTACCTAGGCTGCGTTAGAGCATTTGTTCACAGGGTCCTCAATGTTTTGATGGCTTTGCCCATATTTTTTCCAATCCCATCCTTTCCCCTAGTGCCTCCCCTGTTATAGGGCATTTGTACACATGGCCTTCCATGTTTTGATGGCTTTGCTCCTGTTTATTCCAATCCCATCCTTTCCTTTTTTTTTAATCAGGAGAGATACACTAAGCTGAAGCTTGTTTACAGGTGTGACCTGGGAGCACAATGAAGTTAAGTGACTTGCTCAGGATCACACAGTTTGCAAGTGGGTGCTGTGGTATTCAATCCCAGGTCTCCAGGTTTGCTGCTCAGAGCCTTAAACCACTGTCCTATACTGCCTCCCTTCCACCAGTGCCTTCCCTGACATTACCCCCATTTTAGACTGTTGGGTTTCCTCATCCTTAGTATCTTCTTGTCTGACTATCTTGACCTGTGGGGGGGGGGAGGAGTTGAGTTCTAGCTGCATATTTCCACTTCCCGCCTTAGCTAGTTTAACTGTCTGCCAATGAAACATTCAAACCTTTTACTCAGGATCCTGGTTACCCCTTGTACAGATGAAGACCACCATCACATACTAGTCTGCATCTCTTCAGGTGGGTCCCCAGTCCCCAGTGAAGCCAAAACCCTGTACCCTGCACCAGCTGTTTAGCCATTCATTGAATCTCAAGGTTTGGATCATCCTTGCATCTCCCATGCCATAGACAGGTAGTACTTTCAAGAAGATTACCATGCATGCCACCACTCCCTAACTCTGTGAACTCCCTCTGCACTGCCCCAACCTCATTGTCAGCCACATTGTTTGTCCCCAGGTGGACAATGATGTCTGCCTCCCCCTCCGGTGATGTTGCTCCTGCAATTCTTAGGATTCGCCTCCTCTCAAGCTGAGGGTGCGGTGGGCATACTCCTCTCCTCCTCTCTTTCTCCCCCTCAGCTCTACACCACTAATGGCGAGGTCACCAACTAGGGTTGCTTCCTTCTCCTCAGGGTCCCTTACCTCCCGGGGTCTCCACTACAGAGATCCCCTGCATCCACTTCTTGCACCACTGTGGGTTCCCCTATGGGATAGCCTTGCTCTGCCAGAATAGCATAGGAGTTTTGCATTGGAACCACAGGTGGTATGCATCTTTGACCAACTTCTCTCACCCTTCCTGAGCCCACTGTTGTCCTTCTTCCCCTCTTTACTGTCATCCTTTGAGGCAGCTGTGGTCCCTGGGTGGGGGAGGAGATCTCCCAAATCCTAGCCATCTCTGCCTGGAGACGAGCAACCTCCACCTTCAATCCAGAGAGGTGCTTGCAGTTAGGGCAGCACCACAGCCTCCAGAATGTCTCCCGGAAGACTGCTGCCCCACAGCCACTGCATTGCACCACTCCCATCATGTCTGTTGTTTGCCTTCTCTTTTCTGAGCTTTAGTCTCCCTAAGTAAAAACAATTTGTTTACACACTCACACTGCTGTGTCAGCAAACACTCAGGAGACCAATTGCCCCTGGTATAACAGTATGCTTTTAGCCCCCAAGAAGTACCCCACACAGATCTTGGTGACAACCAATGCTGATCCTGCCTGTGCTGGTCAGATGTTTTTTCCCTTGTTCCTTATCTAGGTAGGAAGTGGTAAAATGCCTTTTGGGAAGTCCATATAAAAGTACACCCAGCCTTGGAATGGATGGGCTGAGGGGTGGGTGAGAGGGATAATCAAGAGGTAGACCCTCACAGAGAAAAACAATCAGCTCACTCCCGGTGCCTCCTCCTTGTTAGAGAATGGAAACCCCCCAAACAATCAGCCCAGAAAGGAAAAAAAAATAACATCAATCCACCCAGTGTCTACCACAGAAGGTAAATAGTTCTAGCCACAAATGACTGCAAATATTCTCATAGAAATATAGACTTTGATGGCAGATAAGGACCACTTAGCCCACCCAGTCTGCCCATTTCCCTACTATTGGATAAGCTGCAGATCCTAGTTAACCAACAGCCTACTTCTTCCTAAGCCCCAGCAGAATTGCCTTATGTCTGTCCCATGCATTCTTGAATTCCCCAACTGTTTTTGACCCCATGACCTCCTCAGGAAGGCCACTACATGTGTCCACCACCCTCTCCTTGAAAAAATACTTCCTCACATTGCCCCTGAGCCGTCCCCCCCTCTATCTTCAAATTGTGCCTTATTGTTCTTGCACATCTCTTTTTCTGAAACATGATACCCTCTTGGACTTTGTTGATTTCCTTGAGGTACTTGAAAGTTTCTATCATGTCCCCCCTTTCCCCTCCTTTCCATGAGAGTATACATATTAAGCTCCTTTAGTCTCTCTCCGTATGGCTTCAGGTGCAAAACCTGCACCATTTTAGTTGCTCTCCTCTGGACTGCCTCCATCCTGTCTATGTCCTTGTGGAGATGGGGTCTCCAGAACTAGACACAGTACTCCAGATGGTGTCTCACCAACTGTCTGCACAGAGGGACAACAACTTCCTGTTTTCTACTGGTGATGCCTCTCTCTACACACCCCAGTATCCACCCATCCCTCCTTACTGCCTTCTCACATTATTTCCTTACCTTTAGGTCATCTGATATGACTACCACCAGGTCCCTTTCCATTTTTGTTATTGTTATTACCCCCCCAATTGTGTACTTTTCCCCAGGGTTTTTATTTCCCAGGTGCATTACTTTGCCCTTCTTTGCATTGAATTTAAGCTGCCATACTTTTGACCATTCCTCCAACCTTGCCAAGTCTCTTCTCATCCTTTTCACTCCACCCTTGTGTATCAGCCCTGTTGCAGATCTTTATGTCGTCTGCAAGGAGACATACTTTTCCTTCTAATCTCCCTGCAATGTCACCTATAAAGACATTAAAAAGGACCGGTCCCACTACTGATTGCTGTGGTACCCTGCTAGTCACCCCCTTTCTTCAAAGTGGACTCAGTTTACTATTACCTTCTGTATCCTGTTGTCCAGCCAAATTTTTAACCAGGATACAACCCTGGGACCCACTCCCAGGCTGGCTAACTTGTTTATTAATCTTTTGTGTGGGATTGTGTCAAATGCCTTGCTAAAGTCTAGGTAGGCCACATCCACAGCCCCTCCCTGGTCTACTACTTTCATCACCCAGTCAAAGAAATCTATTAGATTCATCTGACATGACCTTCCAGCTGTGAATACATGCTGCCTTGGGTCCTGTGGTTCACTGGCCTCTAGGTATTCAACAGTTCTTTCTTTCAGAAGTGAGTCCATCATTTTCCCTACCACTGAGGTCAAACTAATAGGGCTGTAGTTTCCTAAATCTGCTTTGCTCCCACTTTTGTTAAAGGGAATCACATCCACCTTCCTCCAGTCCTCAGGTACCACACCATTCTCCCATGATTTGTTAAAAAGGGTAATCAGAGGGGTCACTATTTCTTTCCTTAGTTCTTTTAGAATTCTGTGTGTATCATGTCAGGTCCCATTGTTTTGTCTACCTTCAGTTTCAGGAGTTCTTTTAGAACTGTTTCTACTCCACCCCAATGCTTGAATTTACTGCAACCATGTCTTCTCTTCCCCTTTTCCCTGACATTCTGGTTCTAGGCAGGGCTGTCCCTTATCCCCTCTACTATTCAATATTTATATAGAACCCCTCCTAACATGGCTTAAATGCAACCCTGGTATCCAAGGAATATCTATAGGCCCTCAGGTGTTCAAGCTTTCAGCATATGCCGACGACATACTTCTTCACTTATTGAACTCATGGGCCTTGATCAGTAGGTCTCTATTGCTGATTCAGGAGTTCAGACTACTATCCAACTATAAGTTGAACTTAGAGAAAACCATTGTGTTCTTTATGAATTTGTTCTCTCATAAGAGAGAGATCAAAGGATTAGGGTTACAGTGGGAATCTAAGAGACTTAAATATTTGGGGACAGTCCTGCCCTGGGATCCTAAGTCTCTGCAAGAAGGTAATCTGGATTCAATTGTACAGATCATCCAACAAGATCTAGATAGATGGACTAAATTACCATTATCACTCTGGGGTAGAATTAATTTAATTAAAGTGAATGTTCTACCCCAGATTTTCTACCCCCTTAACATGTTAAATGTCTGGTTACCTCAGGCATGGTTTACTAGACTGCACTCCGTAATAACCCGATTTATTTGGAAGAATGGACTAGCCCATAGATCTTACAATAAATTAGCAGCTTCTAAAATCAAAGGAGGTCTAAGACTTCCCCACTTCAAAATTTACTATTGGGCCAGTCAAATTGCAAAAGCCATGAGATGGGTAGACAGCCCCAAAACAATATCCCCAGTACAATGCCACCCTTTGTGGCCTCAGCTGGAAAATGAACTTATATTTGACCAAGGTCTCTCCCCTTGCTCTATTTCACATATCCTTTAAACTGGTCCCGCCTACGCTAATGGAGACTCCAATAGGAATATCAGTTAAGGTCTACAATCAAATGTGTACCTCCTTAGCTTATAAACACACCCAAGATCCAATCCAATCCATTTTTGGAAACCTGAATTTGTTGATAGGTGGGAAAATGCTGCCAGCTTCTTGGCTTCCCCAAAAGACCTCTATTTCAGACTTGTGGAACAATGGTTGAGTTAGCCTGGCAAAAGACATAGTAAAGGACTACAATCTGAATCCCCAGTCCTTCTTCAAGGTATGCCAGATTAGGCATGTACTGGGAAAAATCCAGATCAGTCAGACTGCCAGGGAGGAGAGTGAGTTCCTGCGTCCACTCAGATCTATGGTCACACAGCCTTATGCTGTTTCCACTGTCTACTCCTTACTGTTGGATAGAGCATTCCAACAGTTAGATGGATTGTCTAACTACTGGAACATGCAATTTTCAGAGAAAGCAATTAACTGGGGGAAAATATGGAAAGACACTCACAGGTTTATTTCTCAAGATAGACTGCGGCTGATGCAATACCAGATTATTAACAACATGTACTTCACCCCGGTTAAAATGGCAAAAATGAATCAGGCTCCTTCGACAACCTGTTGACACTGTATGCAGGTGGAAAGATCCCTGTATCACATATTTTGGGACTGTCCAAATATTGCTCCATTATGGAACTCTATTAGGCAGAAAGTATACCCTTTACTGGGTTTAACAGAGCACATAGAACCAGTCGCTCGTCTCCTGGGAGATTTCTCTCTGATATCAGTCACTGAGAGGAAATATCACCTTGCCATGATGGCACTATCGGTCAAGAAGTTAGTACTTCAATACTGGCTAGACGATGTAGTCATTCCTCTACTCTGAGTGGTTGCAGGAACTGCTCTCCAACCTCTCTGTGGAACTGGTCATTGCCTGTGTTCATCACAAGATGCCTAAATTTGAGAAATTCTGGGGTAAGTTGCAAACACTTTATGCTCTTTAAGGGGAAAACCCATGACATTGGGATGTAAGACAGACAAGTACCGGTTATTCTCTTTCTTTTATTATCAGCTGATACCATGAGTGGGGAGGGGCTGGGGGAATATGTTTTTCTGTATTGTCTTGATGTTATGGACTGATATGAAATTGTATGTGTTATGGCCTTACTAGGCCAGTGGGAAAACAAAATGATCAATAAAGCCTACTGAATTGAAAAAAAAAAAGAAGAACCGTTTCTTCTGTGAATGGACTAGTATCAACCCCCCTATCCAGAGTGCTTCTATTGATTGGATTAGGTACCTCCCCCTACTCTTCTTTTGTGAATACTGAACGAAAGCATTCGTTCAGTATCCCTGCTTTTTCATTGTCACCCTCTGCCCACCAACCCTTCCCTTTATTAAGCCTCACTGTCCCTCCCTTGGTCTTTTTTCCCTCCCTAATGTACCTATAAAAGGTTTTATCCCCCTTCTTAACTGAGTTGGCTATCTTTTCCTCAGTTTGGGCCTTTGCTATTCTGACTGCCTTTCCCAGTTCCTTTCACTTTAACTGGTACAGTTCTCTGTCCTGCTCCTTCTGTATTTCCTTATACTTCCTGAATGCTATCTTTTTCTCTCTAACCTTCCCTGACACCTCTTTTTAGAACCATAGTGTTTTTTTTCCTTCATTTTGATTTATTTGCTTCACACACAGGCTTGTTGCCTCTGTGGTGGCAGTTTTGATGTTTTCCCATTGTTCCTCCACCCTTCCTTCTTGCCTGTTTGCTAGTGCTTTTCTGAGGTACTCTCCCATTTTGCCAGAGTCAGCCCTCCTAAAGTCCAGTACCCTCCCATTTGTATGGCTTGACTCTGCAGCTGTGTTTATCATGAACCACACTGTTTGGTGGTCACTTGTTCCCAGATGGCTCCCCACTTCTAAATCTGAGATCCTCTCTCCATCCCTGTTTGAGAGGACCAGGTCTAAAATTACTCCCTCCTAAGTGGGTTCCAATACTAGCTAACTGAGGCATCCCCCTCGTAGGGCATCATGAATGACCCTACTCTTGGATGTGACTACAGCAAAGGTGCTCCAGTTATCATCTGGCATATTCAGGTCCCCCATCAATATTGTGGTGCCATTTTCTATTTCCAGGGTGACCCATAGTGCCTCCTTTCCTCCCTGTTTAGCCCTTAGTTTTGTTGTTTTGGTTCCTTCCCTTATGTATAGAGCTACTCCTCCTTCTCCTCGTCTACCCTCCCTGTCCCTCCAGTAGATTATGTACCCTGGCATGTTGACATTCCAGTCATGGTTCTCTGCGACTGAAGTGATATCTAGGCTTCCCTCTTCTATCAAGACCACTAGTTCATGGAGCTTGTTACCCAGACTATTGGCATTGGTACTCAATGCTCTCCAGTTTTTGATGGCCTTACCCCTTTTAGCTCTATTTCTGTCCTTACTGCCTTTACCTTTTTCTCCATTTACCCCTGCTCTTTTCCTTATTGACTTCTTTATGACTTCTTTATTTTTGTGTTTACATCATTAACTAACCTATTTTGTGTGTGTGGGGGGGGCTGAGATTTTCCTGCTCCTTTTCAGTGCCTCCCCCTTGACTAGTTTAAATGCTTGCCAGTGAAGCATTTAAACCTATCACCAAGGATCCTGGTTCCCCTTCTGGACAGATGCAGACCATAACACCAATATAGGCATGCATTCCTCCAGGTGGACCCCCAGTCCCCAGTGAATCCAAAACCCTGAGCTCTGCACCAGTTTTTCGACCACTGATTGAATCCTATGGTACAGAGCACCTTAGCCTCACCCATGCCATAGACAGGCAGCACCTCCGAGAAGGTTATTATGCATACTACTCATCTAAGGCCCCTCCCCAACTCCACAAGCTCCCCCTGCTGTGGTCTGATCCCAGTCCCAGTCAGATAGTTTGCCCCTAGGTGGGCAATGACCTCCAGCTCCCTCTCCCATGCAGCTGCACCTGCTATCCTAAGAATTTGCTCCATGTCCCTCCAATCCATGGTGCCAGGCAGGCACCTTACCTCCATCTCCCCTCCCTCCCCCAGTTCTACTCCCCTAACAATTGAGTCCCCCATCAGGAGTTGTTGCCTTCCCCTGTGGAGTCCCAGTTAGATTACCCCCCTGGCAAATAAAAGTTACATTAAGTAAAGAACAACCCCAAAAACAGAGAACCAAAACACTAACTTCTACCTACTTACACAGGCCCCTGAATTATAAATTGAATTCAATGTACTCAATTAAATCCCCTCCTTACTGTAAGGTAGCTGGTAGCTGCTCTCCCTCTCAGCTCGAGTGAGCAAGCAGGGTAAAATGGCAAATATTAACAACAGACTATAACCTGTTTAAATGAGTTGCAGCAGCATTCAGATAGTTAGTAGTGCCAAACTGTAGTTGAGGGGAGGAAGGAGACAGCTATTGGCAATAACAACCTTTACGTCAGAGAATAAATAATGCTCCTACCTGTAAACAGCATGAATGTTTTGACTGGTAAGTTTGCAGTGGTTAGCAAATGGTTATAACAGGAGAGATGGAGCTCTGCCAGAATTCACAAGTTTTTAAATGTGGCCACTCATTCAGGAGAGTGTTTCACCATATCTAAGATTTTCAGATTGGAGTTTAGATTCTGGAGCCTAGGAAGGGATCCAAATAATACTGATTTAGTTTTTGTAGTAGTAAGTACAATCTGACTTCCAATAATCACAGCTGAAGGGATTTAAAATCTGTATTTAGAGATATCAATATATCAATAAGAGATTTAGAGATGTAAGATATAAGCCATCAGCATGCAGCAAAGAAATGTAAGACAGAACAGAAGCATGAATAGTGCTAATAAACAGGGAACATAACAAGGGTCCTACAGTAGACCTCTAGGGAATGCAACTAATAACTTGTAAAGAACCAGGTATACATTATTATGCAAGCAAACTAAGCAAGACCTCCCAGACAAATCACTCTGAAACCAATTAAGAGAACTGGCCAAAATAAACAAGGAACATAAGCTGGAAATCAATAGGTCATTATCAGAAATGACAAATGCCTTTGTCAGGTCCACATATATAATACCAGTCCAACAGCCTCTGTCTGTTACCTAGCTCACAAGAACAGGGAACCTGATCAAGGCAGCACTGCGTTTGATCTAGCAGTGGGGAAACTAAACAGAGGAAATAATGTGCATGTTTTTCACTAGTGTAATCCCCACCCCACATGTGTGTGATACTTTAATAGAACATTGTCAAACTCATAACAGTTTAAGGCCCTTCACTGTACTTTTTTGCAGGAGCATTTCTACACAAAAGGCCATATAGTGATACAGATTCTAGCTGATGAGAAAGTTGCTTGCCTTTTAATGTTTTACATCCAAATGTTTGTGTAAGGTATATGTTACATGCAACAACACACTGAAAATGATTGACTACAGGGTTATTATTTTTACTTTCAAGGCCCTGAACAGACTGGGTTCCAATGACCCCTGCAAGCTTCTGGCACCCATTGTCCAGCTACAGCCTTTTGATCCAGGGACCAGGAATGCCTGAGACTCAAATCAATGCTTTTGGTAGCACTCCAAGTCCTATGGAATTCCCTCCTGATGACTTATTTTCATAGTTTGGGCCTATTCCAGATGGTGGTCTGGAAGTGAAATTTCTGCTTCTCCTATCTGGGCCTGGTTTCATGACTTCACTTTCACTGTGTCTTTTTGTGTTGGTATACCATTTGAATACTCCAATTTATGGATCTGTTTCTTTCTATCTATCTATCTATCTATCTATCTATCTATCTATCTATCTATCTATCTACAGTATCTATCTATTGTTTATCTATCTTTCACTCTGCAATTATTTTTATTGGTTAGCTACTCTGTACAGCATTCTGGGTGCTTAGAAAGGTGCTTATAAATGAATACCCCATTCTATCCTAAAATGCTACAGTTTCAGTCAACTGTGTCATTTCACCAGATTTGTAGGGGCTGCAAAGCCCCATCTAAGCAGAATCATTAGATTATATTGTTCCCAACCCATCAATATTTTTATATTAACATTCTGTGGAAACCATGTTCATAGGGGGTTACAGTGTAAATCATAAGGGTCGCAACTGTAGCCCCTAAATCATGGATCTGGAAAGGTTACACTTCACACAGAAACTACCCATTCAAATTGGGCCCTGGGTACCTTGTTCACTCACTCTCTTTGCCTGTCTTACCATATAAGTAACTTACACATACAGTATGTAGCAGACGTTTACTTCTAACAGTCTATATCCCATCATATCACCCATTTACATTGAACCCTCAGAAAATAATTTTAGAAACACTGAAACAGATAGACTTACTGACAGAAAGAGACTCAGAGTTCATCTAGTCTGCTTAGATCTTACTTAGGTTCTCACTAGTCTAGCACTAGCAGGTTCTTTGTGAAGATTCCTCCATCTTTTGTGTCCCTTGGCCTACCCAATTGCCCCCATTTAACTTCCCATCATTTTCCCCAATCTCATATGTCTGCCTCCCCCTCTCTTAAAACCATCTTGACTTTGACCAGCTCCTCTTGTAGACAGTTTCACTTCTCCACCAGCCTTTCCTTGAAAAGTTACTTCCTTATGTTCCTTTTAAATTCCTCCTACCAGTTTATAGTTATGGCCTCTTGTAATGGAGCTCTCCTTAAAGACACACCCTGGTGTTTCAAATTCCCAATTTTCTGGCTCTCTTGAAAAAAATTTCTAGGTTGTTTTTTGGCACAAGTATATTCTTAAATATATGGAAGCATTATTAGAATAATGATTTGTCCTATTATGTTATGTCCAGCTAAGAATATATAAAGGATGGTGGCAAGGAAATTAGCTCCCACAATTGCAGTAGTTGGTATCATTCAAGGCACTTTACCTAAATATTTGTCTGTCTTTGGTTAAACTATTTTTTGTTACAGTTCTTGCCATTCTGCATGGACTTTTGAATTGTTCGAATAGCATTCTTGCAAGTTTTGTTTTTTATTGGGATGTTTCAAATAGTTTTGTCCTGAGCCAACCACCTCTGCAACTGCAACTATAAAAGCAGATATACTGTAACTACAAGAAGCATGGCAAACCCTATATTTCTTTCTGTTTCTATATTCATAACCATATTCTACATCTATCAAAAAAGTTTTATGAAAATGACATGGGTTTGAAATGGTTTTATGTATAAACACATACAAATATTTCCCCATTTTGGGGGGATATCAGTTCAAGAGGGTGTCCTGGTATTGGTAATTTACTCATTACTTTTGCATTTGTAGGAAAAAGAAGTAAGCATCATGACAAATCATGTGTCCTTGTTTTACATTTTCTTTCACGCTCATCTTGAAATCTAAAATATTGATGTTATAACCACATAAAACAATTTGACCCCTTCCAGATTTTTTTCATAAAGAGAGATTACGTTTCACCAATGTAACTTAAAAATAACCATGGCAACCCATGTATTTAATTGTGGATTTAAATATTTAGATGACCATCATGTACTGGGTAAAAAATTATGACTTTGACATGCAGTTGCTGAAATACCAGGGAATGTCCTTAAGTGGTAAAAAACGCTTTTGACAATGAATGAGATCTGAGCCTCAAGTGTCAACTCATCATCAAAGATGACACCCAGATTCTTCACTGTGGTGGATGCCATCAAAGGAATGTATCCAAGGAATATTCCTGTTCCTCTCCCAACAGCGCCCACATCCCGTCGACAACCAGGTTCAATCACCAGCACCTCCGTCTTGTCCAGATTGAGTCTTAGCCAGCTAGAGGCCATCCAAACCTGGATCTCAGCCAGGCATTTATTTAGCACCTCCTCAGTGCCATCTGTCTCAGGTGAAAATGACATCTACAGCTGGGCATTGTCAGCATAGCAGCAGAAATCCAATCTGCACTGTTTAATGATCTCGCCCAGGGGAAGCATATACACTGCGAACAACACAGGCAACAGGATTGAACCCTGGGGAACTCCACAAGGCAGGGGCTTTCAGCAGGATGATAAATTTCCCATCACCACTTTCTGCATCCTTCCTATAAGAAAGGACTCAATCCAGCTGATGACAGTACCAGTGAGTCCACAGACCTCCCTTAAGTGGTCTAGTAGCACCGCATGGTCCACAGTGTTGAATGCTGAAGTGGGATCCAGGAGAATGAGAACTGAACATTCTTCTCTAACCCTCATCCTGAGGAGATCATTTTGCACTCTAACATTGTTTCAGTGCTATGCCTTCACCAAAAACCCAACTGGAGAGGCTGATAGATGCCATAGGCCACACAGTGTGCCTTGAGCTGCAGAGCCACCACTTTCTCAGTAACCTTCCCTAGAAATGGTAGGTTAGAGAAAGGTCTATAATTCACCAAGATGTAAGAGTTGAGGGATGGTTTCTTTAGGAGGGGTCTCACCAACACCTCTTTCAAGCCATGAAGAAAACAGCCCTCCAAAAGTGAATACCAGGTAGCTTCAAGATCACCTCACAGTCATCCCAACCGACCTAAACTCACTCCAAACAATAGGAGTGCTTCCCAACACACCCAACTAATCACTGCCAGGATTTATGGGAGATCCCAGCACTAACAGAGGACACACTGTCAGAGAAGGACTGAGAAAACTCCTCACATTGAGGGATTGAACATGCTTTTTTTACTGTAGACAGGCAGGGTGAAGAAGTCTGTCCACAATTTGAAAAAGCAGAGCTGGTCTGTTCCTCCCTGCAGCAATCTCCCTGGACAGGAACACTGCCTCCTTATGGGAGATTGCCCTTTGATATTCACCATAGTGAAGTCTCAGATCCAGTCTATCCTTCACAGACTGAGTTCTCCACTGACAATGCTCCAACCTCTGAACCTTGGTCTTCATCTCTTTGAGGTCCCAATCACACCACGGGGGTCTCAAGTGCGAAGACCTGGGTCATCTATGGATTGGAGCAACAACATCACTGCTTTGGAAACAGCCTCATTATAGGCCTCAACCACCTCACCCACCTCACCCAGCCCTGTTGCACATGCAGCATGCACATGGGAAAGATCCATCACTGCCATCAGTCCCTCTGAGGACAACCTTTTCAAAGGGTGGTAGCAGACCATCTCCATAGAGGAAGGACTAACAGGGGGCCCAGATTGAAAACCTCATCATGCAATGATCCAAGATAACCAGATCAGTCCTGAGGTGATATTGCTCAAGCTCCAGTGAGAACACCATATCTATGGCATGGTCGTGGCTGTGGGTCGCAGAAGCAACAGCTTGTTCAATGCCCAGTGTTGACATCAGCTGGAGGAATTCATAACCAAATTGTGAATGCTTGTTGTTGATCTAGGCATTGAAGTCACCTAGAACCAACCATCTTGGTGACTCCAACACCTTCTTGGTGATGAAGTTCGCGACTTCCTGCAGAAACTACCCCTCATGCCACAGAGGTTGGTATATGAGGAGGATTCTGCAGCCTACACCTGGACCCCCGAGCATAACCACACATTCAAATGATGAGGTCAAACCCATTGGGTGCACAGACATGTTTAGGTTGGATCTAAACCAAATGGCCACATCCCCACCTCTACATTCCCTCCACAGGCAGTGCACTACAGAAACTCCAGTAGGGATTGATGCTTCCAGTACAGGATATGCATCATCCCCTAGCCAGGTCTCCATAATGCAAGCCAGATCGACTGATGAAATCAAGTCCATGATAATTGCAGTCTAATCAATCTGGCATTCCACAACACCGCACAAAGGGGATTTGTGGATGTTGCTGACCCAATGGCTAACTGGCCATTAGGTCCTGTGGAAACCCCAGGTATCAGGACCAAACATGTCTGGCCTCTCTCCAGGTCCCATCTTAGCTTAGAGCACCTCCTGGTCCTGACCACTCTAATGCAACTTGCTCCTGCTAGACCCCCAGCACCACACCACCTGCCATATTCTTAGGAGAACCCAAAAACATGCAGAAGTGCTGCTAGAGTTTATCAATAAAACCCAGCTCCAAAAGGAGCAATGTCCAATTGTATTTGTAAAAATGTCTTTGAAGAAAATGCCTCTGTAGATCCAATTGACTTTTAATAGTCACCAAGATTCCCCAGAATAGATCTCACCTGCACTGAGGGAGGTGACTCAATGAGAGGATGCTCTCACCACCATTAACTCATACCATGGTAACAAGTCAAGTCTATTTAATTTATAGTCTAAAAAATGTAGAGAGGACTTGGAGCTGAGAGTCTAGTTCAAAACTTTCAAGTGCTACTCTCACTAGCACAGAAGAGGAATGCAACAGAAGATCAAGAACGAGGAGTGTTCTTACCCTCAGTCAGCAGGAGAGCAACCCCAAAATGCCGACACTACTCTCACCAGTGAAGCTCAATGATAGACAGCTGTCACAGTCTGTAAAACAGAGGTAAACTCCCTTATCCAGTCCCTGGGTACCTCCTGACTCAGAGATCCAAACAGTGGGCAGCAACTTAGTCATAGATATCAAACTGTTTTATAACTTCAGCTGCAGCTTATAGCCCAAGCAGGCATGGCAGTGACAGTCTCTTTACCAAAAGGCAGATCTTCCCATGATGCATGCTACTTTACCATTTCAACAGCTCCTTCCTATTCCAAACTCCCACTTAGTAAGGGACAATGAAATCGGCAGAGACACAGTGTTTCTGTTGAGCCAACTCCCAATTGGCACTCTTCACAACCTTTGAGCCTCTCAGCAGCACTTCAGCTGGGTCCTTGCTAAAAGTAAAAACAAACTTACTCCTAAACAATAACTCACTTCCCAGCCCTACCTGATGCTAACCGCCCTAGCTACTTAATTAACTAAAATTAAAATTAGCAATTTACAAATGCACTATGGACAATAATGTGGCAGAATGAGGATTCTCTTGAATGTTTAAAATGAGAAAGGACAGGTAGACACAAAATTTCAGAGATCTTGGCTCCCTTTAGTGCCTGTGCAAACAGCAGCCTAGCCTAGCTGCCATCTTGCTCCTCCTTTCCTCAGATGAAGATGTTAAAGAGGAACTGACCCAAGACCAACTCCTGTGCCACACCACCAGTGATCTCTTTAATCACTGAGCATTCCCAGTTAAGGACAGCACTCTCAGTGCTCAGTTAACGACAGCAAACTGAGTTTTGTCAGTCAATTTCCTACCTATCTTGTGATCTTCTCACACTCCCAGGTCTCCAAATGTTTTGTGCAACCATCCGTGAGGTGCAGGCAAACGCTTTGTTGCTGTCAAAATATAATACATTCTCTACATGACCCTTGCCCACCACCTTTGTCACCCAATCAAAGAAATTAATCAGGTTTGTCTGGCATGACCTCTCTTCCATCAATCCATCCTCTCAGTTAGCCAGAAGTTCATCTGTTACCTCCAGGAAACCCACTAGCCTCTCCTTTTTAATATTTCTACTAACTGCCCCACAATGGACATCAAACTGACAACTGACCAATCCACTTCACCGCAATGACCCAGGGTACTTAAACAACCCTAGAGATACCTAGAAGAAACTAACCTAGCAAAGTAAAATATTCTGTATGGAGTAACCATGTAATATTTGTCTTAATGTAATGTTTGCCTAGTACACTATGTACAATTTGTCTTTAAGTGTTGTTCTGTTTGTATTGACATGGAGCCTCTGCAAAGGAGACTTCGACTCAAAGGATTGTAATTCCGAAATGTCAATAAAATAAAAATAAAACTCTGTAGTTCCCTGGTTCATATCTACTTCCACTCTTATGCACTGGAAGTACATCCATTGTTCTCCAGTCCCTGGGTACTACCCTCATCTTCAGTGAGCTGTTGCAGAGCTCAGAGCTCAGAGCTCAGCCAGTTGTGTAGCTACAGTAAGTGATGTCTCATTTTGTTTAGCACATAGGGATGTAGCCCATTCAGGCCCATTGACTTGTCCCCTTCAATGTATTCAATCCCTTTAACATCCTTGCCTCCTAAATCAAATTCTCATTGATACTCTCCCCGTTCCCCCCTTGCCTTGATGACACAGTCAAGCAATGGCCCTTATCTTCCAGTGTGAGTGCCGAACAGAAAGTCAGGTTCAGTATGCCCACCTTCCCCCTTCTTCCACCCATCCTCTTTCTTTAGTTTAACTCTTACCTCTTTTTTTTGGTTTACCTATACCAATGTGACAACAGTGTTGTCGACATTCAGCATAGCGACATCCCTGATGTCAACAGGAGAAATTTTGCTTGTCAGACATCGATCTGTGTTTCTATCGGGGGGGCTGCACCCCCTTAACCCTCCATGCATGGGGTTTCACCCCCGCCCCTTCTATAGATTGTTAACTCCGAGTCGAAGTTAACTCGAAAGGGGGGCAAAACTTGGTGAAAGGGTGAAATTTCACTGGCGAATCCCCCACAGTGAAATTTTCAAAACTTTTCGAAAATGTCACTGTGGGGGATTTTGCTGACAGGGTTTTGCCCTTCCATCGGTACACCTTTTTTTCTGTATTTCTACCATATGTAACAAAAGTACATTTTGCCCCTTCCTCATTCTGTCAGCTAACCTTAACTCAGCATAAGACTTTTCCCTCCTTTGAGTCTTGTGGGCTTATTTTGTTCTGTTTAGAAATACTACCCAATCCCCCCTGCCTTTCTGAGTTTGTATTTTCTGAAGGCTTCCCTTTTCTCTCTCACAGCCTCCTCCATCTCCCATGTTAACCACTGTTTTGTCCTATCCCTCCTTGATTTGATACTTATTCTTTATTCTGATTCCTAGTGCACCGCTGATCAGTAACAAGCAGGAGGTAGCTAGACCAGCTGACTCCACTCCTCCCCTTTGGGTCATTCTTTTCAGTGAAAGATCATGCGGGAATAAAACCACTGTGATAGAGGGTTTCATTGTAGACTCCTTGGCTGATCTTGTTTGCATAACAGAGACCTGGCTGTTGGATGATGCTGGCCCTGTGCTGGAGGCATCTATCCCAGTTTGGTGTTCTGTGGTGTGTTGTTCAAGGCAGGAGTACAGATGGGGCAGGTTGGCCAACTGTTTTAGAACCACTCTGGGACTCTCAGAATGCTACATGGGAATGACTAGGTTGTTTGCATGCATGGCTGTTAGGGGTCTGCCAGGTGCAGGTTGCAGGATAATTCTTGTGTATCAGCCTCTGCAGCAGGGATGTGAGTTCTTGCAGGAACATGCAGATTTTGTCAACTACCTCATACTGGAATATCTGAGATAGATTGTTCTTGGAGAATCCAACAGCTAGGTCAGTGATGAAGCCTTGCTATTTGGTCAGCTGTTCCTCCAGAAGATGATCTCGCTGGGCCTAGCACAGGCAGTTGTTACTGGCACCCACCAGGATGGACATACTTTAGACCTAGTCTTCTCATCAGCTCTTAACATAAGTGAGATCAAGCTTGATCTGGTGATTTGGTCAGATTATCATACCTTGATATTCCTCCGTGGGGCCCCCTATTTAATTCCACCTGTGGCGATGGCCCAGTCTTGCCCTAAACATAATCTGGAGCCTTGTAAACTCTTGGCGATGTTAGACCTATTGAGCATTATGACATCATGTGCCAATGGGGTTAAGGAGGCCATGAAGGGTTACAATATGGTCCTTATGTCTGCCCTCTACTCCCTGGCACCCTACTGTGTTGTCCCTTAACATCTTTCTGCAGCTCTCCATGGTACTGTGAGGAGCTGAGGTGGTTGAAATCCAATGGACAGAGGTTGGAGCATTCTAGGTGGAGATCCCACTTGTTGGAGGATACGTTTGCACTGAAAACCCACTATGGTTAGTATCAGAGGGCAATCAACCTGAAAAAGACAGAGTTCATTTTAAAGATGATTGCTGAGGGGAAGAACTGACTGCCTCACCTTTTTCACACAATAAACAGGTTGCTTAATCCCCCACACTGTCTGCAGTCTGAAAGAGTCTTTTCTGCTGGAAAATGCAATGTGTTTAATCAGTTCTTTCTCAACATGATGGCTTCCACACAGGATGAGACTTCCTCATGTTACCCATCAGGGGCTGGCAGTAGCATCACTAGGTTGGTCCTAGACAATCAGCCATCTTTGGGAGAATGTTCTCAAGTTTCAGATGAGGAGCTACCCAGGGTAATCTTGGGACTGCATCCCGCCTACTGCTTATTGGATTCAGGTCCCACTGTACATGGTTGCTTACTGTCTGTGCAAACCCCCTGCTTACTGGCTGTGGGGAAGCCCTGGGCCTGATTATTTTAGAGATTATTACTTCAACTCTTGGGAAAGGATTTTTTTCTGCTGCCCTGAAAAGGGCAATGGTGAAAAGTGAGGAAACCATCTTTGGATCCTGATTTTCTTCTGTATTACAGGCTTCTCTCGAACCTTCCCATTTCAAGGAAGGTAAAGTAATCAGGTAGGTGGCAGCATCACATTTGGAGGCTCTCCTGGAAAGGTAGGATTTCTATACGTCAATTCACTTGTGATTTTTTTCCCCAGCACAACACATAGACTGCATTCATCAAGGTGTTTAATGATCTCATTGTGAGAGACAGCAAGCATCATTCTGTTTTTGTTCTTCTTGACCTCTTGTCGACTTTTGACATAGTCAACCATGGGGTGCTGTTGAAGTGTTTGAGGTACTATGTGGAAATCACCTGCACTGTGTTGTGTCGATTTGAGTCCTGTCTTACTGGAAGAGTGCAGCAATTTATCTTAATTAATTTCACTTCTGAGACAGCTGTGCTCAACTGTGGTGTACCTCAAGGTTCAAATCTTGCCCCTGTGCTGTTTGCTGTGTACATTCTGCCATTGGGTAAGAACATCTGTTAGTATGGGCAGGAGTTTCCCTGCTATGCACATGATACCTAGCAATATTTATCATGTTCACTGAACAGTGTATATGTGGGCCCAATGCTGTGTCAGTGTTTGCTAGAGATCAATGACTGCGTGATCTCCAGCTGGCCAAGCCTCAACCCAAGCAAGACTGAAGTGATGACTGTTGAACCAGGTTCCTGTGGGTCAGCAATACCAAGGGTTTGCACCTGGCTGCCATCTTTAAAAGGTGTCACTCTGTCAGCTGTGGATGCAGTCAGAAATCTGGGAGTCACTATGGACTGCAGACTGACACTGGTCATCAGGTGTCAGCTGTCTTACATCGTGACCTTTTCCATCTCCATAATATTGCCTGGATTAACCATATCTGGTGCCTGGTGACCTGGTTGTGATAGGCCATGCTTTCATCACATCCAAGCATTATTATTGTAACACTTTCTTCTTTGGGTTATCTAGGAGTCTGCTGTACCAACTGCAGCTGGTCCAGAGGGCAGCTGCTTGATTGTTCCTGGGTATATCTTATAGGGACTGTGTCACTTAAACACTGCCCCATCTGCACTGGCTGCCAATTCAGTGGCGCATCAGCTTCAGGATAGGCTTGTTGGTATGCAAGTCACTGCATGGTATGGGACATGACTACCTGAAAGATCTTCTGATCCCATACCCCTCTGCCTGCCCCCTCTACTCCACTGAGGCTAGTATACTGGCGCTGCACTGATTTAGGCTGAAGTTGTCCAGGGGCAGAGTGGTTATGGGGGCAGCACCAGCTGTATCGAATTCCTTGCCTCCCCATATCTTCTCTGCCTCCTCAGTGGAGGCCTTTAAATAGGCAATTAAGGCTTGTCTTTTTAAGATGGCATACTCACTGACATAATTTATAAAAGTACACTCCTAGTAGAATGTTTATATATTGGAGCTACTGATATATTTATTAATTTAATTGTTTTTAATTATTTTTGTTACTATTTAGTTTTAGTTTTTACTGTTTATTATCTTCCATCACTTTCACAAGCAAAGATTTGGTACTGCTTTGGGGGAACTGAAATGGTAGCAACATGATTAAGGTCATAAAGTGAATGAAAATGAAGTTGAAAACTACACAGTTACTAAATCATGTGTAGTAATACAGAAATTCAGAAAAAAAGTTGGCAAATGTGTTTTATTAACTTTTTTTTTAAAACTGACATGTTATTTTACGTATCAATACAAAAAAAAATAGTACCAATACAGTCTATCAGTACAAAAAACTAATGACACTACATATTTCCAGTTTTTTGGCTGTGTCACAACTAAAAATCTTGTATCAATAATGGATTGAAAAAGCAGGTTCAGATAGTATCGATCAATATAAAGTAGTATCGACACTTAAAAAACAGTATTCTTAATGGCTGGACTCCAAGCTTTTCATTTAAAAAAAGAATATTTCTAGCCTCAGCAGGTCCAAAGTTAGACTTATCAAAATATAATTTCTTTAAAATATGCTTACTTTAGGGCTGGCTCAGTGGTGTGGTGGGCTAAGGAACTGGGTGCCACACTACCCAGATACACCGGAGGCATGGGTTCAGGAACAGACGAGGGCCGCTCAGGGGCCAACTGTGCTATAGATGATGAGTGTCTGTAGATGGCTTTCCTTCTTTGGGATGGGGACAACACAAGGTGCTGCTTGCCTGGCATCCAGCAGATGCTGGGTATCACAACATTAGCAGCTACCATGTGAAGAGCCAACACTGTGCACCCACATCACTGCACATGTACAAACCCTAGAGACAGGGAGAAAACTGATTTAAAAACCCTGAGCGAGCAGGATGAGAGCTGGTGACCCCACAGGTCATGGGAGAAAAACAAATAATAAAGAAAGTGATAACTTTGGAACTACTAGGGCTAGAGAATTTTTTTTTTAAATCAAAACTTAGAATCAGTTATGTAGATACATCGATAAGCTATCTCGACCATATATCGATATAAAAAAGCATAAAATGTTTCATATCGATATAGAAAAACATAAAATGATTCTTAAATTATTAAAGTCCTCTCATTTTAACAACATATTTTATAAACAAGTATAGACATATACTGATACAGGAGAACTGTATCATTAAGATCTATACTTGTGGATAAGACTCCAAGCTTTCATTTAAAATAACTTATGTTTCTGTGATTAGCAGTTCAAATGTTAAAGCTTTTGATATATAATTTAAAGCATTATAATGTATCATAAAAGATTTTTTTGGGAAATGGTCAGAATATACCAGTGGTTGTTCTGTTTAAGAATAAACACATTCTTTTCCAGCTTGTTATGGTATTATCTCTGGGCAGTGCCCTGACTCTTCAGTATTGGGAGCCCAATAATAAATCTGGCTTGCCTTGCTTCTTTTTCACTATCACCCTTCCACAGAAACTTTTGGATTTCAAAAGTCCATTCTTACTCAATTCCTTCTCTTTCCCACCTCCTCTAATGCCCCAACTCCTTACATTTTCTCCCACATCCTGGCAAAATCTGCTGTTCTAAAGTACAGGATTTTTATCTGTGACCTTTTCTCTCTGCTTCTAATTTGATTATGAACCACATTGTCTGGTGGTTGCTGGTTCCCAGAGGGCTCTGCACTGTGATCTCTAATATGCTGTCTCTGTTCATGAGGAGAAGTCAATGATCGCTCATACCTTCCTTGTCAGCTTCTCAGCCCTGTGTATCAGGAATGCTTCCTGTAATGCCTCTTCAAGCAACTGATTTCTAACTCTTGATGCTACTGTGATCCACCACACCTGGTACAGTATGCTGAAGTCACCCTTTAGCAGCACCTCCCCTTATTCTGCTGTCCTTCTGATCTCATCCTCCAGTTTCTTATCAGTCATCTCCTTCTGAGAAGGTGGTCTGTATACCACTTCAGTCTTGAAGTTTCTGCCCCCATCCGTGACTACCTGTACACAAACTGTCTCCATGCATTTGACCTCCCCATTGACCTTGAGCTCCATGGCTTTTATATCCTCACTTATGTGTAACACCATCCACCCCATTCCTTACTCCCTGTCCTTCCAAAATCTTGCTGACCCTGGAATGAACAAGTCCTAGTTATGGTACTGCGTTGCCAACACGACTGTGATTGTCATCGGGTCAAAACCTGCTTCTGCCACCACTGCCTCCAAGTCATTGGTTTTGTTCCTGAGGCTCCTGGAATTAGCGCACATAGTCCTCCATGTCACTTGCTTCTTTCCTTCCTGTGGCTCTTTTATACCCATCTTTCCCACTGCCTTCATCACTAATCCTACTCCTACTGCATCCCATTCTACCCCTTCCTGGACTTTCTGCAGCCACTTCTCTGTATTCTTTTCTATTTCCCCTTGATTCTACTCTTATTGTGACCTTCTGTTCCCTCTGTATCTCCAAGCACTGGAGGGAGGCCACTGGTGTACCTATCAGCAACTGATCTGCCACCCCCTCTGCTTGCTTAAAAGCATCTCAAAGAACTCTGTAAATCTTCACCCTAGCACTCTGGTGCCATCCTCGGAGGCATGTAGACCATCCTCCTTGCACTACTTTTTGTCCCTCCAGGACTGCTCACAGTCTCCCAAGAACCCAAAGTCTTCTTCTGTCCTCCAGACTTTTGGCCATGATTCAAAGTAAGTGATCAGAGTGAAGAAGTCGCCTCTCACTCCTAAACCATACTGGCAGGACCTCAGCAGAAAATCTGAGATTATTGTCAGTTTGAGCCTCCCTCTCAGTCTCCTAAATATATCATTCAACTTGCCTAGGGGTCTTCTAGCCAGGCTACAAGTCTCCAGATGCATAATGCCATCTAGGCCTTCCCCCTCTTGTGTCTCTAACAATCCTTTCCACCCTGTGTGTATCCCTCCCAGCTGAAGCATCTGGAACACACGTAACTATTCTGCTTACTTGGTCCCAAATAACCACAACCCCCGCTGCCCCCTAATGATGGAGTCTCCTAACACTAGTACCTTTCTAGATCTCACCTTACCTTTGGACTTCTAGCTCATACTATAATAGGCATCAGCTTTGGGACTGACCTGGTATCTTGAGAGGTAACAGGTTCCTGTCCTCATCTTGTGGAGAATGGACCTACCGAGTCACACAAAGGCGTGAACTGGTTCACTGTCACCACCATAGGGCCCCACCCCTGCCAAAAAGGGCCATTAGTCCCCCTCTCTCCTGCTGACTACAATCCTCCCAGTCCTAATCCTTGTCATATTTTGGGGAAAAGGAGTAGTGGCTGCCTGCACCAGCCAATACTCAGGCCTACTCTGGAAAAGGATACGTTCAGGCTTTATCATGGCTAAATTCACAGTGAGTGTTGCACTGAAGGAACTTCAGTTGACAATAAGACCATCTCTAGATGACCTCCCTTAAAATTTCCGCTCCCCAGGTGTTGCATCCTAATATGCACCCTCCTCCCCCCAACCTTTTTAACTCTACTCTGTTCATCCTCTGCCACTGGTATCCTTAGCATATGCCTCCTTATTACCTTAGGGGTCACTCACCTGCAGTGGAGTCTGCCATGATGTAATGCATTAACTTACAATAAATGACATGTCACAAAACACTGCATGACAAAAGAGCTTAACTGACATTGAATTACACTGTTCCCTGAAGTATACTGCAGTATTTTGTGATATACTGCAGCATTACTGCATTGCATCCTGGCTGGTGTGACATAGCTGGCTACCAGAGATGCTAAAACTGTCTTTCCTATGAGGACCTGTTTAACAGGGTACCCCATACAGGATTTTCTATGAGTCCTGAATTACCTGGTGGCAGCACCCATGACACCCCACCCCAGTTCACCTATTCTTACTTAATCTATACAGGAGGCAGCATAGTGTAGTGGGTAAGGGTACTGAGCTACAAACCTGGAGAGCTGGGCTTGAATCCCATCAGCCCCCGCTTACATACTGTGTGACCATAAGCAAGTCACTTAACTTGCCTGTGCTCCCAGGTCACATCTGGACACAAACTCCAGCTTAGTGTGCCTTTAATGGTTAAACAATTTCTGCTTTCCCTTTACTCTCCCTATGTAAAGTTCCTTCAGACAGTATCCTACTTGTTACCTGCTGAAACAAGAAAAACACACCCACACATACAGTAGTAAGAGTGCATTCTACTCCCAAAGTTATGCCCCAGCAAAATATAACTACCTTAGTGGGATGACCGAGTGTCTTACCTGTACCTTGGTATTACCTGCATCAGAGTCCCTGCATCCCTCCGAATGTATCTGTGGATGGCACTACAGATATCGTACTCTTTTTTCCTGGCCCTCACTCTTTGGGGTCACTCATGGGAAGGACTATCAAGTGCTCTCCAGAATGATATGGATTCTCCAGGCAAATCAGTAATCATAATTCATCATTTTGAAAGTCAGTCATGACTGATCATTGTTAATCATCACATATCACCATATGGTCATCAAGGGAGATCATGATTTAATAATCAAACATAGAAACATAGAATTTGATGGCCGATAAGGATCGCTTGGCCCATCCAGTCTGCCCATTCCTGCCTACCTACACTATTACTGCAGAGTGTGCCTGATCTACAGCTTTTTCTCCCTGCTCCCTTCCTTTCTGCTATCATTCCTGGTAGCCTGTTAAGATAGTGAGTCCTTTTGAACAATGTAATTGAAGTGAAGTTAAAATAGCGAAAGGAAAGACAGCAATGTGTGGTCAATAGCTATGTGCTATTAATAGCACAGTGTATTTGAGCACATAGTGTTTCAATAAAGTTGGTACAGTATGTGTAGGTTTTTACGTTGAAACAGCTCCAAACTGGCCATCTGGTGTGGTTCCTAAGGGCACTGCCTTTATACTGGGTGACCCAGGTTTGGGACTGGCCATTGGCATGCTGGTTTGTTTTGTTTAAATATAGTTATTGTTTTCATCTGTTTTATTTTGTGTCCCATTCCCTGCACTCCCAACTGTATTTACCCCTGCTTGTAGGTTGTCCCCCATCATTCTCCTCCTGCTGACATCCCTCACTCAATGTAGCCTCATTCCCAAGTTTCATAACACAGTGAATGTGGGAAACAAAAACCCAGGGGAAGAGTACTCAATGCGGGGGGTAGTAACAACAATAAAAATGGAAAGGGACCTGGTGTAATCATATCAGATGACCTAAAGTTTAGCAAGCTATGTGAGAAGGCAGTAAGGATGGCTGGGGGGATACTGGGATGTATAGGGAGAGGCATCACCAGTAGAAAACAGGAAGTTGTTATCCCTCTGTACAGACAGTTGGTGAGACCCCATCTGGAGTACTGCATCCAGTTCTGGAGACCCCATTTCCACAAGGACATAGACAGGATGGAGGCAGTCCAGAGGAGAGCAACTAAAATGGTGCAGGGTCTGCAACAGAAGCCATATGAGGAGAGACTAAAGGAGCTTAATATGTATACCCTTGAGGAAAGGAGGGAAGTGGGACATGATAGAAACTTTGGTAGCACAAGATATGAGTGCTGTGGATTGGGCACCTACAATAACGGCGACCCGATCCCTGGCTCATGTCTCCAGGGCTACCACAGAGTAGGGTGGCCAGATGGGGGGGGGTTGGTGAATACGGCGATGGGATGTCACTATACATAAGCATGCGGGGGGGGGGAAGCAAGCATGCACAGTGAGGGGTGGGAGGGAATGTGAGGGGTGGTGCCACGGTGAGTTGCCAAGCTGACCCCATGGCATGGTGGGTGGGTTGGTGGCATTGGTCGGCAGGGTACTGGGTTCGGGTCTGGGTGCTGGTGTGCTTTGGTTGTGCCCGGCCCAAACCTCTTTTTTTTTAAATGTTTTCACCCTCCCCCGACATGCACCCCCCTCTGGAGTTGAGAATCCTTAAGTAGGGGGTTGCAGGTGGATGAAGCCCCCTGAGGGTGTGCGGGGGGCACAGCCCTCCACATAAAGCAGTAAAAAACTAAGTCCCCAGTGCCATTTTGCTGTGCACCAGGGTATCAGAGTGCTGAAATAAATTTTCGGCACTCGGACTTCATAATAACAGCGATCGCCTTTAGACTTTCGCTGTTATCACATAAACCTGAAACTTTTAAGTACCTCAAGGGAATCAACAAAGTCCAAGAGGGTAGCATCTTTCAGAAAAAGAGATGTGCAAGAACAAGGGGACACAATTTGAAGATGGGGGGGCAGTTCAGGGCAATGTGAGGAAGTGTTTTTTCACAGAGTAGGTGGTGGATGCATGGAACGGCCTTCCTGAGGAGGTTATGGGGTCAAAAACAGTGGGGGAATTCAAGAATTCATGAGACAGACATAAGGCAATTCTTGTGGGGGTAGGAAGAAATAGGCAGTTGGTTAACTAGGCTCTGCAGCTTATCCAGTAGGTGGGGAAATGGGCAGACTAGGTGGACCAAGCGGTCCTTATCTGCCGTCAAAGTCTATGTTTCTATGTTTTCCCATTTTCCCCAATATCACCCCCCCAGAGTTGATTATTAAATGTTTAGGGGTGTGGGGGCAATGACCCCCCTGTAAAGGGGGGTGTGGAGAGTATAGCCCCCCACATAAAACATACATTTTTATTGTTGTTTGTAGTCTAATTGAGTTCTGGTTGCTTTTTATTACAGGTGCTATAGTGCACATCACTGTTTCAGTTTTTGGCAATGTGCAGTTGCTCATTTGGTCGGCACTGTTTTGCTGGTGCTGTCATGATATAGAACCATGATTCCCTTGTACTTATCCCATGCATTCTTGAACCCCACCACTGTTTTCACCTCCATCACCTCCACTGGAAATCAGTTCTAGGAATCCACTATTCTTTCTGTGAAGAAGTACTTCCTCACATCTCTCCTGAATCTATCCCCTCCAGTTTCATAGCATGTCCCCTTGTTCTTGATCACCTTTTCTTCTGATAAATACGTACCACCTGTGTCTTATTTACCCTTGCATGGTATTTAAAGATCTCTATCATATTCCCCCCTTCTGTCTTACAGGGTGTGCATACTGTATTCAGGTCCTTTAGTCTCTCTTGTAGGGCTTTTGATGCAAACCCCATACCATTTTAGTTGCCTTCCTCTGGACTGCCTATACTCTGTCTATGTCCTTCCAGAGATTTGGTCTCCAGAACTGGACACAGTACCCTAGGTGGGGTCTTTTCAGTGATCCGTACGGAGGCAGCACCACCTCCCTTTTTCTGCTGGTGATACCCCACCGTATGCACCTCAGCATCTCACTAGCCTTCCTGACTGCTTTGTCACACTGCTTGGCCACCTTTAGGTCATCCAATATGATTACCTCCAGGTGTCTTTCCTGCTTGATGGTCATCAACATCACTCCATCTATTTTGTATTCCGGCCCTGGGTTTCTGTGTGCTAAGTGCATTACTTTGTACTTTTTTCACATTGAAACCCAGATGCCATACTCTTGACCACTCCTCTAGTTTTCTCAGGTTTCTGTTCATCCTTTCCACCCCCCCCCCCAATGGAGTTTACTTCCTATTGCAGATTTTGGTGTTATCTACAAAGAGGTAGACCTCTCCTTCCAGGTCCTCTGCAATGTCAGTTATAAAGACATTAAAAAGGACTGGTCCCACCACTGATCTCACTGGTCACCCTCCCTTCCTCAGAGTGAACTCCATTTACCATCACCCTCTGATGCCTATCCCCCAACCAATTTCTTATCCAGTTTACCACTGTTGGACCCACTCCCAAGTTACCCAGCTTGCTTACTAGTCTCCTATGTGGAACAATGTTGAAAGGCTCACTGAAATCTAGGTAGGCCATATCCACTGCTCCACCCAATCTAAGTCCTTTGTCACCTAGTCATATAAATATATCAAATTTGTTTGACATGACCTCCCACTTGTTAACCCATGTTGCCTCGGGTCTTGTAACCCACTTGATTCAAGATATTCCACAATCCTTTCCTTTAGCAATGATTCCATTAACTTTGCCACCACCAATGTCTGGATGACTTGCCTAAAATTGGCAGCCTCCTCCCTCCTACCACTTTAATGTGGTTGGGCTACATCTGCCCTCCTGCAGTCCTCGGGAAGCACTCCTGTTTGCAGTGAGCTATTCCATAGAACTGCTAGACATACAGCCAGTATTTCCCTGGATCCTCAATACCCTTGAATGTACCCCATCTGTTCCCATTGCTTTGTCCACCTTCAGATTAGCAAGTCCATTCATGACTCTCTCCTCCAAAAAAAGACCAGTGTCTGCCTCCCTCCCTCCCTCCTTCCAAAGCTTCTGTTACTTTTATGTAGCCCTTCCACTTCTCCTTCCTCTGTGAACACTGAACAATAGTATGTGTTCAGGATATCTGCCTTTTCCTGGTCTCCCTCTGTACAGTCTTTCCCTTCGCTTTTTAACCTTACAACCCCACACCGATCTTCCTGTTTTCACTTACATACCTAAAAAATGTTTTGCCCCCTTTCGTTACCTCCTGAGCAATTCTTTTCTTTCTTCAGTTTGTGCCTTTGCTCTCCTTACTGCTTTCCCTGCTTCCTCTGATACTCCTCCCTATCCTTCTCCCTCTGTATCTCCTTATACCTTCTGAATACTACTCTTAGCCTTTGCCTTTCCAGCCACTTCTTTCAAGAACCATAAAGGTCTTTCTTTCTCTTGCTTTAGCTCACTTGTTTCAGACATTTTACATGTTGTCAAATGTATAACTTTCAAGTCACCAGCTGAAGATTATTGATTATTTTTGTAAGCTTAAATCAGCATAATTTTTTTTAATGGTCTATAAATTATCAAGGGACAATCACTGATGATTTTGTCTGTTCAATGATGCACGATTGTAAGTCAAATGAGTAAAATTAAGCAAAGTTTTGTTTCTAATGTGAAAATATCCAAGTCCGTCATCTACATCAGTGTTTCTCAAATGAGGCCACTGTGGCCGGATGTGACCACCAACATAGTGTTCTGCGGCAGAAAGCTCTTTAGGGCATCTATTATAAAGGTAACAGATTGAACACATTTTTACCTTTAAATAATCATATTAGATATATTTTAAGTGAAAATCAAAAATACATCAGGGGCTTGATTCATTTTATATGAGGGAGCTTGGGGTACATCAGGGTGTTTAGTGTGAAAGAAAGAAGGAGTGACACCACCAGTACGTACTGACAGCTGCATTTTGAGGCAACCAGGATTTAGGTCTTGAGCATCATTATATCATATCATGATTCAATCATCAAACATATAACTTTCAAATCACCAGCTGATGATTATTATTTATTTTTGTAAGCTTAAATCAGGATCATAATTTTTGATGGTTCATAAATAATCAAGCGATCATCATTGATTAATATAGCAGTTCCATGTTGTAAGAGTGCAAGTTACATAAGTAATACTAAACAGTTTTATTTGTAACTAGTGTGAAAATATGAATGTGTCAAATATTTGCAAAACAAAATTAATTATAACAGAAATCATAGAAAGTCAATATGTAATCCCTTAAGAAGAGCATGTGCTAAGTTTGATATAGAATATGTATTTGCATACATAATTTGCATATTTCAAAACACAGTCTGTGTCCTAAAACAATGGTAATTTCTATTTTTTAAATCATTTTAGCTTGACTATATTGCTTTGCCAACTGTGAGATAAGATTTTGAGTACAAATCTAGTACTTGAAAGAACCCACCGGGACCGAGACTTCCGGTGATGCAGCACACCTGCTAGCAGCTTCTACCACCCGCTCCAGCCACCCGCCACATTTTAAGTACATTTTCTGAAGGGAACTGGTTTAAATCAACATCAAATCATCCCTGTTGGAAGCTTAACATACCTGCTTTGCATCTCAGGAATCTGAATCCTTATGGACGCCGAAATGAGAAAGGCGCCACTGTGACACACTCCCCCGTTCATGCCAGGCCTCCAGTATAGCAGATACATCGGAGGCAGCAAATTACCTGGCCGATTGAGAACCATTAACTCTTAGCAGGTTCTTAGAAGAATTCAAACCATTTAAGGAAGAACTCCACAACATTACTACAGAAATTAAATCGTTCTCACATGCGATGGAAGACATATCTCAGAGTACCATGGACAACGAAGCCCGACTCTGCTTCCTTGAAAAGTGGGCAGACAAAATCAGTCCTGGCCTGATCACTGCCAGACAATGGATGGCCCAATTAGAGCTCAAAGTGCAGGACCTAGAGGGTCACAGTCGAAGAAATAATGCTGTCCTCATAGGTCTTCCAGAGAACGAGGAAGGCATGGACATTGTGCTATTCATACAAAAATTGGAGGAAAAATCTCAGGTCCCTCTCCATTTGGGTCCAAGTACATTGTTGAAAAGATGCACTGAGCTCTCCACTTGATGCCACCAGTGGCAGCCCCACTGCGGCCCCTAATCTTCCGCGTTCTTAACTTCTTGGAGCACCAACATTTTATATCCAAAGTACGTGAACTGCAAGAAGTAAGGTGGGAGGGAACCAAAATAAGGGTTACTCAAGATCTACCAGTAACTGTGAGACAAAGAAGAGCAGCCTTTCACCCTCTAGTCTCAAAACTAATAGCTGCAGAAATAAAATTCAAAATGAACTATCCAGCATGTCTTCAAGTACAGGTAGCTGGCAGCTGGGCAACACATGAAGATCCCGAGGCTGCACTTGCAAGCCTGAAAACCTCCCTCCCTCCCTGACCTCTTCCATGACCCCTGATTTGGAAAATGGGATGCTGGTGTGTGAATTAGTTTACTAAAAATATAGGGGTTCAAGTTTGTTTTCTACTGCAATACCTGGTGCAGGGACTCAAATAGCAATTCTCTCTAAACATAGAAACATAGAAACATAGACTTTGACGGCAGATAAGGACCACTTGGCCTACCCAGTCTGCCCATTTCCCTACCTACTGGATAAGCTGCAGATTCTAGCTAACCAACAGCCTACTTCCTGCCACCCCCCACTACAATTGCCTTGTGTCTGTCCCATGTATGTTTGAATTCCCCCACTGTTTTAGCCCCAACAACATCCTCAGGAAGGCAGTTCCATGCATCCACCACTTTCTCCATGAAAAAAGATTTCCTCACATTACCCCTGAGCCGTCCCCCCTCTATCTTTAAATTGTGTCCCCTTGTTCTTACACATCTCTTTTTCTGAAAGATGCTACCCTCCTGGACTTTGTTGATTCCCCTGAGGTACTTGAACATTTCTATCATGTCCCCCCTGTATCAGATGGTCACAAAATACTCTCTCTTGCTCCGAACATTTATGCTCTTCACTCGCCAAGGCTATTAAAGTTAGTCCACGGATCAATAGAGATAAGACTGGGAAAAGGTCTCAGCTGAGAATTGCTGCATACCTCCCGGAGATTTCTGCTAGAAGAAACGGTCTTTACTAGTGACCAGGAGCTTCTCTGTCTACCCACCTCCTCCTCTCAAGTACGCGCATTCGCAAAACATTCTAGATACTCAATTTGCAGCAGTGCATGCCTCAGGACACTAGAGGGAGCATGAAGTCCATGTTTTTGGATGTACAAGGGACTGTGTCACATCCACGCCTTGGACTTACAGGATGGTTTGCAGGGTTTCTTGGGGTATGAATACGAGCTATCGGTGAAAGGCACTAATTGTTTTTTTTTTCATTGGATTCCTTGTTGGTTCTGCACCTACCGGAATGTTTTATGTTATTATTTAATTTGTGATAGGCCTGCAGTTGCAGCCTTGATGGAAGGGACACTATGGGGGAGTAGAAAGGGCCTCTGAGAGGACAAAACTTTCTGTGCTCATTGGAGAAGAGATTATTTACCAAGGGACATTTTGGATTCTTCTTTTGCTACTATAAGCTGGCAGTTGATCCAACTTGTCCCAAGGGACTTTCATTTTATTTCGCTTGGACTTTTCCATTTAGGCAGGACAAATTTGCAATTATTACTTAAAAGTGTTCTTTTTATTGTTCATAAAATAACATACATGTGTATCCTTGACACTGTAATAATAACAGGGGTTAAACAATTTTCCCTGATACTGTTGCTGGTAACCATTAACCAAAATATAGGAGAAATCTTTATAATTATAGTTGTGGGATTCAGATTAGGGTGGCTGGAGAGAGGGGAAGCAGTAAAATGGTGAACTGCAGAGCACAGTTTGTGCCAGTGGGGGATGGGTGGGCTGGGGGTTAAATTAAGGGATCTTCTTGTAAAGGGTTTCATTTAGGGGACTCAATGGTGGGATCTGGGATGTCGGATGGGTGGAGGGAGAGTTCCATGGAAAGAATCAAGGAAAGGTCTACCCGGGCAGGAGTTTGTACCAGGGTCCCAAAATGACATTCTCTCGAATCTTGAGGACAAATGGCAAGGGCCCTAACTTTTGCCACATGGAACATTAAAGGGGTGACACAGAAATTGAAACAGTATAAAATCCTTTAACACTTGAATTTATTGTGGGTAGACATTACATTTGTGCAAGAATCCCACCTATTCAATCCTGAAGCTATGAAGCTCAGAAAGCAGCAAGTAGGACAGGTTTTCTGAGCCGGGGGGAGTACCCAGAGTTGTGGAGCAATGATACTGATAGCAAGGTCTGTCCCATTTATTCCTGTTCAGACCATCTGTGACTCACAAGACAGACTTTTGTTTAGCAAGGGTACCTTACACACCACTGAGATCTTGTTGGACAGTATACATGGCCCGAATATTGATTCTCCTGGGTTTTTTATGTAGTTGGTCAATGTACTAACTCCCTTTTATCAATCCCTATAATATTAGGGGGGGAGACCTAAATTTAGCCTTTGACCCAAGTCTGGACCATACGAGTCTTACCCGTAAAGGCCTCTCTCCTGTGCAATGGGCGCTTACAGATATGGTAGATCAGTTGGGTCTGTGTGACATTTGGTGAGTCCTCCACCCCGTGGACAGAGGATATACATTTACCTTTCAGGTTCATGGGACCTCCTCACAGACTGACTACATATTTATCTCTCAAGTACTGTTCCCAGGGGCAATAGAATTATCCATTCACCCAGGTCCCCCTTCTGACCTACCTCTGGTTTCCTGTCAGCTTTCATTCTTTTTTCTCCCTGAAAGTGAAGGGCACTGGAAACTTAATAACCAGCTCTTAAAGGACCCAGGAGTAATCAATAACATTCCAGACCATATTAACCAATTTGTTTCCAATAATCAGAATTCTACAGGGAAGATCAATGTTGAATGGTGTGTGCTGAAAGCGTACTTAACAGGGTGGTTAATTGGCTTGGCTTCCAAATGAAAGAAAGAGAAAGAAAATAAATACTACCCTGTTGCAAATCAGAAATATTGAGACTAGGCTATCTCCACAATCCCTGGACTAGCTCAGACAGGATCTAATTAAGTTGAAAAACACTTATTTAGAACTTCTGAGAGAGAAGGCATAATTTAGTATTTTGAAAACCAGCGCCTGCTATTCAGACCAAGGAGAGAAGGCAGGGTGACTCCTTGCGCTGAGAGTTAAACAGCAAGAATCTTCCAGGCTCATTGCGGCAATCCAGTTGTCGGAGGATGGCTCCTTAAAGACTTCTCCAGCTGACATTGTACATGAATTCAGCTGTTACTATAAACAACTGTATACTTCAGTGTCAGACCGCCCAACAGTACAGAAACTGGATAAATACCTTGCTGATTCCCATCTACCTTCCCTCTCGGAAGCACAGCAACTATCCCTATTATCTCCTATTTCACATGCAGAATTATCCAAAATTATTAAAGAACTTCCCATGGGGCCTGATAGTTTTTCCCCTAATTTCTATAAAACCTTTTCAGATCAGTTAATCCCTCTACTCTTGCCTCTGTATCAGCATATTCTCTCTGGGAATGCAACAGACAAGTCTCTGTTTGAAGGCCTTATTTTCCTCCTGCCCAAGCCCGGCAAACACCCAAAGTTAGTAACAAGTTATAGACCTATATCCCTTCTCAATCAGGACATTAAGATCCTGACTAAGTTACTAGCTGATTGTATTAGTACAATACTTCCTGATCTCATTGGGCCAGAACAGGTGGGATTCATGAAGGGCAGGTCCTTGGTAGACCATCATTACCCTTACTCCGTACATCGGCATCCAGAGATAAAGACTATCAAACAACCCTAGTTTCTCTGGATGCGAGAAGGTTTTGATAGGGTCGATTGGAAATTTTTATTTAGAACTTTACATGCATTCGGTTTCCCTTCCAATTTTCAGAAAAGGATACAGGCACTTTATGGGCTCCCGACTGCCCTGATATCCAGCAATGGGGTAATATCTGAAGTATTTCCTTTCCATTCTAGTATGAGGCAAGGCTGCCCTCTGTCTCCTCTACTTTTTAACCTGTATTTGGAGCCTCTTATACATTGATTATCGGACAGTCCCCTGGTTCAAGGCATCACCATCAAGGGTCACGAAGTCAAGGTATTAGTTTATGCAGATAATCTGCTCCAGTTATCACATCCCACAACTTCTATTCCCTCTATGCTGGAGATCATTAGCAAATTTATTAATCTCTCCAATTATAAGTTGAATATTGAGAAGACAGTTGTGTTCCCTCTCAATCATAAAACTCTGAAATCTGACTTCACAGCCTTGGGGCTTTCCTGGGAAGCTAAATCCCTGAGATATCTGGTAAATAACCTCACTAGAAGCCAAGCCCATTTTCAGAAAAATAATTTAAATTCACTTTTCAATATTCTTAATCGAGATCTAAACAGATGGTCCCTCCTCCCAATCTCGCTTTGGGGATGGGTTAACCTAATCAAAATGAATGTCTCCCCTTGTCTCTTCTACCTTCTTAACATGTTAAATGTATGGCTCCCCCTTTCCCGGTTTAAAAAAATCCACGGTCTCATCACCAACTTTATCTGGGCCGGTAAAAGACCAAGGCTTGCATTTCAGAAATTAGCAGCTCCAAAAGCCAAAGAGGGCCTGCGTCTCCCACATATAGATTTTTATTACGGGGCAAATTATGCCAGTAAATGTCTCAGATGGCTAACTGTTGGTGAACCTCAGAACACTAGAGCTTATACTCCTGTGTGGCTCAAATTAGAATTAGCCCAAATTAGATCTCAAAGCCTCTCCCCTTCCACACTCCTATATACCAAAGTTAAATCTCTCCTTATACAACTACAAACTTCTCTTATAGCTATCCCTATCAGAGTCCACTCCCAACTTTGTGCTTTCCTAAAATATAATCATACTCAGGATTTGGCACAACCCCTATGAGGTAACCCTAATTTTAGGAAAGGAGGTAAAATTCTCTCTTCCCTTTGGCTCTCTCAACTGGGAGATTATTCACTCTTGCAATTTGTTAAAGAAGACAGAACATGGCTTTCTTCTCCCGAGATCATGAATAGACTGGGTGTCCCGGCCAAACATATTTTTATAGTTTTTCAGCTTCGGCACCTTGTAGTAAAAGTTATCAGGGATGTTCCCCCACAACCACAACGTCCCGGTCTCCCCTTTCAATCTGACCTAAGCCCTCTCGCAGGTCTCTCACAAGCGGTGTCCAAAATGTTTGCACACTTATATGACTGGGTATACTCGGAATGCATTGGCCCATCCACCTAGTGGTCTCTCTTTTCCCAAATGCAATTATAGACTGGTCTAAAATGTGACAAAGTTGTCATAAGTTAGTCACCCAGGATTGGCTCCATCTCATGCAATTTCATACATTACATAATTTATATTACTCACCACAAAAAAATGGCCAGACTCGGGATGGTAACTTCCTCTATCTGTACAAGGTCTTAACTATAGGAAGGTTCTTCACATCATATTTTTTGGAACTGCTCCAAAGTGGCACCTTTATGGGCTCTTATTAAGCAAAAGACAGACCCCCTTTTAGGCCTTGAGGAATTATTCACCACAGAAGTTTGTCTATTGGGGGACTTCTCGAGTATCCCTATCCTTAACCACAAGTTCTACATGGCTTTAATTTCAATGTCTGTTAAGTAATTAGTATTGCGACATTGGAAAGACAAGGAAGTAATTACCTATACTGAATAGTTACATGAGTTATTGGCCAACCTGAGAACAGAGAAGGCAATAGCAAGCCTTCACAATAACTCAACAAGATTTACTAAGGTGTGGGGCCCCTTACAATCACTTTACTCCCTTTAATTTGTCTAGACTTGGTTTCATCAACAGGGTTAAAGATCTTATTGATGCTTTTCTGTGTGGGGAATTTGGGGAGGAAGGGGGGGAGGAAGGGAGGTGGGGAGGGGTGGGAGAATGGGTCTTTCAGAAAGTTGTGCACAGTGTTCTGTAAGTCATGTATTGTGTAGACCTGCTCTCTGTAAGAAAAACTTTAATAAAATTTGAATAGAAAAAAAAACTAACCAGGACCGTAACAGGAACCACTTTATGTAAGCAATAACACATCATGAAGTGTTGGTTACGGCCTGATAAGAGCACACCCCAGGTATGTATTAAGTCACAAGACATAGCCAAATGCCTTTAACACCTGGGAACTGCTCTTATCAGGCCATAACCCACACCTTGCAGTACATTACTGTGCTTACGAAATGGCTAGAAAAATTTCTACATAGGGTAAACAAGTTAGTGCGGTTTTAAAAGTTAAATGCTATTTATAAAATGGGCACATTTTCTGATCTCTGATTGGATGAAACATGTTTTCAGCTGTATCCTTAAAAGGATATAACCTTACAACTGGCACTACTTGAGCCAATCTGAGCCCCACAACACAAACATATCACAGTGCCACCCTCAGCCAAAGTCATGCCAGTCTAACATCAGCAACCCAGATGAGCTGCACACACAGGGCTGGATATTCAAACTGCGCCCAAAAAGTGCGCAATAGCAGGAGCAAGCACAAGTCCATTGCTCCCATGCGCAATAGACGCGATATTCAAAAAAGGAGCAAGCCAAATTGTGCAAACAGCCAATGTCTGAATATCGCACAACTTGCGCCATAGAGCAACTAGGAAGGGGAAGCTGAGCAGATACGATGTGCTATACCGCAAGAAGGGCAGCCCAGCTGAGCAGCCCAGAGGCACCACAGTGCAAGCAGGGATCCCCCCAGCAGCAGAGCAATGGAACTGCACAACTAGGGAGGTAGGGGCCCAGCACCCATGCCACAGATGGGCACAGGAACACACTGCAGAACTGACAATGCACCCCCACACCCCAAGCACAGCACAACTGGGGGAGGGATGGAATATCCACCGGCCCATGGGGACAACCAGACAAAGCACAGCTTGGCCATGGTGCCCCAGCACACCCACTGGCAAGCTGAGACTGCCACACAAGGAGGGCGGACCACCCCATGGTACAGCAGCCCCCCCATGCACAGCACACCCTGCACCATGACCCCAAGACACCCCCCATAAGCAGTGACCACCACTGCAGGAATCCCCATGCATACCCCCCCATTGTCACACTGCAACCTCATGTACCACAGAACCATACAAGCCAGACCCACTATGAGCACCCAGCAGTGGGTGACAGCACACAGCAATGCAACAAAGGCAGACACAGTGCCAACACGCACAATCCCCCTGAGGCACAGCTGAGAGACCGAACATGTGTGGCCACAAGAGGTACCCCACACAGGAAAGGGCATGCCCCTGACACCACCGCCATTGATACAGCACCCTGCACAGTAGACAAGTGTCACAGCGCGACCCACCATGAGCCACAGCAGCCAGCGCAGACACCCACAGTGCTGCGTGGAAGCATGCAGCACACTGGATGCAACACAGTGCAGGGACAAACACACACCCATACCCTGGGGGACACCAACACAGGGACGCAGTAGTGTGGCAACCAAGCCCCCAGTGTGGGCCCATGTAAACTGTGCACACACAGCCTGCAGTCCACCATGGCACAGGGGTGACACCCACGCTGTGCATGAACTGTGGCCCTGTACGCCACCAGCATATGCCAGGATCACAAGTCACAGACAGTGGTGCACAGCCCCTGCAACACACACACGCCACAGCATGGAGGTGGGACAGCAACTGTGGAGGCCACAGTGTCACCCGAGGCAAACATGCACCTCACCAGTGACAGGAGGCAACCCAGCATTGTGACAGTCACAGTGGATGACCTGCAGGGACAGCCACCACTGACAAGGAAGCAGACCTCACAGGCCACAGACATGCAAGGGTCTCAGCTGCACAGGCCAAGGACAGGCTGACAGGGGCACAATGGACACAGAGCAGGCACCATGGACCACTGCACACAGTAATGCAATGCACAGAGAACAACACACACCACAGATACCGACTGATAGCCACTCCCACACCAGAGACACTTCCCCATGCACACACACACACACATACCCATGACTGAACCACCCCAGATGCCATGCACACCACAGCAAGTGTGCACCTATAGCCAGCTGCAAATCAGAGACCACCACAGTATTCATATCAAAATTACTATAGTCAAAAAATTTAACAACAACAACAGCAACTATATACATATATATACATAAATGGGGTGGAGGGACAGGAGGGACAGGAACAAGGTGGGGGTGGGTAAGGGGCAGGGGTGAACAAATGGGAGAGGGAAGGCGGGGTGTGAGGGTTGGTCAAAAGGGGGAGGTTATGCTTGATCAGTGGCGTCCAGCCTGCTCCTCCACTGCCTGGGGCCATTCCCGGGGTCGCCTTCTCCTCACCCCATGCCGATGGAGGTCCTGTAGGATGGCAAGGGATTCTGCTGCCACGCGAACCAGATCCTGGATGGACCGCTCTATCCTAAGGAGTATCCGCACACCTAGGACAAGGGATCAAAGTCAATGGGTGTGACTGTCCATCCCCCTGCAGCCCACCCATCATGCATGGCATACAGCCATGTGCCCCGCTCCTGTGATGGTGTGCACCCACCCACAGTGACTGTGTGCACAAAACATGCCCAACCAGGCAGCAACAGCCATGTGTACCACTGCACACACACACTGCCCATGTCCAGCACAGCACAACCAAGACCGTACAGTAACATGGCTATGCGGTGGGGAGGCAGTGCCACAGCCATGTGCCCAGTGCACGCATGGACCACCATTGACACACTCCCAAACATGCAGTGCCACTGGACAGTGCTGACTGTCACATGTCACGTGCATGGTAGTGGTGTCCATGGATGGTGGCCATGCCCTGCTCCCCACCCTGTCACACAGTATGCAATAGCAAGCATGGTGTCATGGCACTCACCCTCATCGGGTTGTCGCTGGCGTTGGGGTTGTTCCCCGACATGCTCCCGTTCAGCTTCCACCACCCTCCGCTGCTGCTCCATGGCCCTCTCCGCTCTGCCATGCCTGTGGGAAACAAAAGGAGAGAAACACATCAGTACAAACCCAAAGCATATTCCCCCTGCCCCAATTTGTGTGCCCACCCACCCAGCCAGACCCATCCATCCCATACCCTGTAAACATCGCCACAGCCAACCCTAGACCATCCCTCCCCTATGTGCTGGACACATAAGACAGTGTTACCCATATGGACCATACAGGTGTGTACATGTATCACCCACCTGGACAAGGCACCACGCCCCTCCTGGCATGCGACCGCAGATGTGCCAGTCACTCTGGCTCCCTCCATTGCAGGTCCCCATACCGGTGCCTGCACTGCTCAACCATCCTCCTGCGGCCAGTGGCTGCCTCCAGGTCATTGGCCACCTCTTGTCAGACCTGGGTCCTGGCCCTGTCCAGTGGCACCTCAGCAAAGAGTAGGCCATAGTGTGGCTCCACAATGGCCACAAGGTTGGCCAGCTCAAAGGCACTCCATTGAGGGGCTCTCCTGCGTGCCATCTCCAGTGCTATAGTAGGCAATATGGCGCTCTGCAGCGCGGCAACCCCACGTGGAATTGCTGTGCAATACATCACCACCATTCCCTATCGCACTGTCAGTGCAGCGCCGCCATTCCCTATCGAGCTGTCACCGAACAGCGCGATAGAGCTGCAGACATGCCAGACGTATAGCGCCAAGGGGGCAAAGGTCGGGCACAGGGTCATGGGTCTCTGGCACAAGCCCACGCACAGCGCCATTGGACATCTATGTGTCTAGGGCGATTGGTCGCATGTGTGCCATTGCCATAGTGAACTATTGCACAGTTGTGCCACAGCGCCATGTAGTGACCCTCGCTGTAGCACCACTGGCACAATGGTGGCCACGCCCTGAATTGCCTACCACGCACAGCATGTCATCAGTGCAGCAGACACCTGTGTAAGCTACCTGGGCATGCGCAGTGCAGTGTACTACGCAGCCACAGAACTGCGCCATTGGCTCAGCATGTTCAACCCTATTGCGCAAAGCGCAACAGCGTGATATTCAGCCGTCATATGAAAATCATCCGATCAGCCATTCAATGGCGCAGCAGCGCGATTTGCATCTCATTAAAGTTGCTCCACACCTAATTTGCATGGATTGCGCTATTAAAATGCGACACTGTTCTGCAGTGGCCATATTCGGTTACTGCAGTTGATAGGTGAGTTGCATGCTGTGTGGTGTTCTGGACTGTGGTCTCAGGGACTTGCTTTGTACTGCACAGTCACAGGTATCCACTGTCACCCATACAGGCTGAATAATGACCGAGCGTGGACTGGTTGAGGAGGATGATGGTGGGTGGAAGAGGAGGCCCAATTTTACTAAGGCCGAGACGGAGGCACTCTTCAAGGCCTACCTGGATCAGGAGCCACTGCTCAGTGGACGGCGGGGCACCCCTCAGGCCCGTGCTGCTGCATGGGAGGGGGTTGCACGTGCCGTCAACCTGCACGGCAGCCACCAGCACTCTGTGCAGGAGTGTAAAGAAGAAGATGGGTACCGACAGGAGGAGGGTGAAGGAGAAGGTGGCTGCCATCAGGGCAGCATGTGCTGCAACAGGCGGGGGCCAGCCAGAGGTGGTGCAGCTGACTCCAGCAGAGGACAGGCTCACTGCAAGCATGCAGCACAGTGCCATTGAGGGCATTCCAGGAGGTGGCTTCCAGACAGGTGGTAGCCCATCACTACATGGTACTTCATGGTCGGGGGGGCGGAAGGTAGATCACATGCACTAACATGTCCTTACTTTCTATTACAGATTCTGCACATCTGCAGGGGTCAGCGGTGGAGGGCCTGTCCACTGTGGACAGCCATCTGGAGTTGAAGGAGGGACCATCCACCTCCGCAGGTAGCCAGTGTGCATTGCAACAGTGGGTCCACCTGGCTGTCAAGACTGATGTCATTGAGACAGGTGTGGGGGAGGCCCTTCCTGTGTCTCAGCGGTCTGGCATCCAAGCAGGCTAGCACACTGTGGCTGTGGCACAGACCTGCACCATTGATGATGCAATGACCACTATGGGCAGTGACATGTGTGTGTCACAAAATGGACACACAGCAGGCCAGCACATGCCCATGGACCTGGCTGGTTATGACGTGTGTGCCAGCATGCCAGCACAGTCCCAGGCTGTGCCTGTCAGCAATGGTGGGGCAGCACCGGTGGCTGGTCAGGTCAGTGGCACTGTTGCGGCCACAGCGGCGGAACAGCCGATCCCTTGGGCACAGCAGGCAGAGGGGCAGCAGCAGCAGTCACCCACCAGGACTGGGGGTACAGGGCTCAGCGGTGGCATCTGTGCACCGCCTGTGGACTTGCCCATACCTGGTCCTGGTGAGCAGTGCCCACCCTCAAAGGGTGCTGAACATCAGGCCCTTCCATACCCTGAGGGACAGGTTGCCGAGTTGGCAGATGACCTCTTTGATGAGCACACCCGCCTGCTGCAGGCATCAGTACAGCAGCAGATGTGGCTTGCAACATCCATGGAGGCACTGTGTGTGGCCCTGGAGTGGGTAGTGGAGCAACACAGCAGGGACACCGATAGGATCCTGTCACGGATTGACCATTTGCGGGAGGATGTGACCGCTGCCATTGACAGGCTACCACAGGTGTTGGTCGCTGTCGTGGCCACAATGGGCACACAGTCAGGTGCCCATGTGTCGCTCACACCGCTCAGTTCGCTATCCACTTCCCGTTCCTGGCATTGTGCGACACCCACCCTGGCGACGCCGGGTTCAGCTGTGGGCATCCCGTGCACTCCTGGTGCAGGTTTGTTCAGTGTGCTGCAGACACCTGTGCGGGCACGGTTGCGTTCGCGCAGTGGAACCCCTGGTGGACCATAGGTGCCACCCCATAAGGCCCATGCTCAGCCTACCAGTGCCGCTGGGTCTCAGTGGGGCCACCCACGCATCCGAGGTGGACGTGGCACTGTGCCACAAGATTGACCTGTCTCCCAGTGCGGGTCCTGTCTGGTGCTGCCCTGTGAGTATTGTGTGTTTTGGTGGGCAGTGCACCGGTGGGTGCCCAGCCCTACATGCAGACACATGGTCCACCTGCACACCCTCCTGACTGCTGTCCACAGGTGTATGTGCATGATGATGCCTGCATTGCACTGTACACCAAAGTGCGATGGTGCCCAGCATCTGACACATGCACATAGGCAGTCAGTGGACGTGGTGGCCTGTGGACATGTGTGTTGGTAGTGTCTTTGTTCCAGCTCTGTTTTGCACCTGACCCCTGTGCACTGTGTGCCTATTGTGTGTGCGTATGTGTGTGTCCATCAATGTGGCGTGTTACTGTTCACCCCTCCCTGGTTGTATGTGTGTGCTTCTGTGCCCTGCCACTTCCCTTGCCATCATGCACCCCTGGTGTGTTTCCATGTGTGTACGTGGGTTGTGCCCTAGCCACTGGTGGTTACACATGGCCCCATGACTTACCTGTGTTGGCTGAAGTGCTCTTCTGTGATGGTGTCCCGGTGCAGCTGGACCAGCCAGATCAGTCAGGGGTCCCGTCGTCCAAAGGGGCTGCCCATCCCCATCATCACCAGTCTCACCGTTGTCCCCATTGCTGTCCCCCTCTTCGACCTGTACGGCTATCCCACAGTCTTTGGCCATGTTGTGCAGGATACAACAGGCCAGGAATATCACACAGGCCTTTGAGGGGCTATACTGTAGGGCACCGCCAGAGGTGTCCAGGTAACAGAAACGCGCCTTCAGCATCCCAAACACCCGGTCAATGATGTTGCGTGTGGCGGCGTGTGCCTCATTGAAGCATTGCTGTGATGGGGTTGTGGGCCACCGGTAGGGTGTGAGCGGCCAGGGACAGAGTGGGTATCCACTGTCACCTGTGTGGAGATAGTGGAGGTTAGTGTCTTGTTCAGGCTCAGACTGCCTGTAACCCTGTGCGCCACACCCATGGCAGCTGTGGCTTACCCCCCCTTGCCCATGATTTGTCAGTTCTACATGCATATTAACCCACTAGATGTCCTGTGGGGATGTCCCCACTCTCAAATTGATGGCACAGTGCCGACTGGTACCATATGAAAGAATTGTGTGCTCCCCCAGGGTGCGTGGCACAGACATTGATGATGCGCCCACTGGCATCACACACCACCTGGCAGTTGACACTAGCATATCCCTTCCGATTCATATAGGCGGCCCCATCGGGGCCAAGTGGTGTGTGAATGGCCACATGGGTGCAGTCTATCACCCCTAGCACGCCAGGCATATGTGCTGTCCTGTGGAACTCTTGTATGTTTGCTGTGCGCTCCACCGTGGTGCTGGGGAAATGGATGTACTCCACAGCATGTGGCAGCAGTGCGCTGAGGAATTGGGTGAGGATGCATGACGTGACCAACTGTGTTATGCCTGTGGTGTCCCCTGTTGGTCTCTGGAAGGTACCCATGGTGAGCAAGCACATGCAGGCTGTTACCTTTGTCTCCACTGACAGAGCATGACTCCGTCATATGGGTGCCTGCATCACATCACTGCACAGCTCACACAGCCACCTCAGTATTGCCCTGCTCAGGTGGTACCAGCCCACAATATCGACATCTGAGTACAGCTCAAACTGGTGCAGGCTCGGTACTGTCTGTTAGGGGCATACCACCGACGGGCCCTTCCACGGCCACATCCCCCTGCAGCATGCCTTCTCATCCCCCTCATTACGGCTTCCATGTGGAAGGTGGCACTGCCCATGTCCCTGGCTTGTGTTCCCCCCCTGGCTGTTGTTGCTTTGTTCCCCCCGCTGTCCTGACTGCTACCTCCACTGCACCGGGTACACCTACTGGCCTCTGCTCACTGTGGCCCCACACACCTTCCCTTGCCCCTATTCTGTCCTCTTGTTTCCTGGCCTGCCCTCTTTGTCCCTCTTGCTCTGTCTCTCTCCTGCCTCCTGTGGCTTCCCCAGCGTTCTTGCACCTCTTCCTTGCTCCTTTTTATTTTGGCTCATTTCCGCTATGGCGCAACTTCCGCCTGCTCCACTGTTGCGCATTGCGCAAGTCTTTGAACATCACACTGTGCACTTTATGCATGGTTCCACCCCGTTTGGTTGCGCATGCCTTCATTTATTATTGTGCTGTTGCTCAGCATGTTTTCAGTGGCGCAGCTGCCTCCTGCTGAATATCGCAGAATGGCACATTTTCTGACTTGCGCTGGTGCAACCCTATTGCGCATTGCGCAACCCTTTTGAATATCCGGCCCACTATCTCTTACTAAACACCAGTTTCATAGATAATTTTTTTATGGATAATTTTTGTTTTAAAAATAAAGTCTGAGCTCTCCTGTGTTTAAAGCCCACTGCAGTGAAAAGAGTGAAGCATGTGTTGTGGCTTTCAAATCGTGCTACAGATTCACCAGCACTTCTCCATTACTGAGCCAGCGAATGAGACAGTACCTTTAAAATAAAACCCAGATCCAGTCATCTGCCACTACTTTTATGTGCAGTTCATAAAGTTAAAAACAAAAACTGTATCATGACTGACTGGCCCAAACTCAAAAATTACATCTTGAAAATGCTATCTAAAAAGCAGTAACTATGGCAGCTGCAGTGGGACACGCTTGCTCTCACTGAAAGTGGATGGTCGGTCTCAGGCAAAGGGAAGCTGTCAGCATTTGTAAATGTCAAAGACAGCAGAGAAGAAAATGAATGTTGGAGGAGGGTGTAATAGAAGAGAAAGCAGCAGTGATAGGCAGATAACCTAAGGAATTCATAGAGAGCCCTATACTGCTAATGAAACACTTTCAGAAACTACATTCATAGATGGACTATTTTTACTGCTTCATCTATTAAAGCTTCAGCTTTTTAAAACTTTTTTTGTCGTGTTTTTCATTTTTATTCTTAAACGGTTAATTGGCAGCCCATTTTATAAGCACTGTAAGGCACTCTGACGTGTGGGTTATGGCCTGATAAGAGCACTTCCCAGGTGCTAAAGGCACTCAGTGCATGTGCCTCATGCTTCATAATGCACCTGGGGCATGTTCTTGTCATGCCATAACCCACGCTTTGTCATGTCTTATTGCTTGCTTATTTACAGTACCTTTTCATTGCACTTCTTGTTAGAAAATAGTTCCTTCTGTACCAGGTTTCAGTTGCACTGAGCATGCCTTGTTAGCCACTCCCCTCATGCACAGATACTGTGGAAAGCCTTTATCTGTGCACTTTCAGGTTTTTTTTTTTATTAACTTGTGTGCGTGTTACTTTTCAAAACAGCATCTTTTTTTCCTTGTGAGGGAGTGACTTGACAACTCCTCTGCAGCCACCGTACTGAGTGTTTTCTGCTTCATGCTTTGATGGCGCAGCAGTTTGAGTGAGTGGCTTCACAACCATTGATGTTTTCTTGGTCAGGTCCCTCGTTCTAACACATGGAATTGTCAGAATTTAAAACAACTGAATGCAATGGGAAGAAAGGGTGGGAAATAGAGATATAATTAACAGGTCTCCCCTTTTTGCCATAGGGAGACCGTGGCGTAATTTGCCGTTATAAAGGAGCATTTATAACGGCAAACACGCACATGGCTCTCCTACCTCTGTGCATGCGTCCACTGTAGTCTTCTCCTTCCTGGCTCGTCGCTCTCTGCTCGACCCCAACCTAGCCGCCAAAGAATCAGGGGCACGGCGGTAAGTCAAATTTAAAAAAAAACAATTATGTTCTACTGTGATACAAGTTTTAATAATAAAAAAAACAGCGCACACACACATCTGAAACCTCCGAAAATTTAAATGCCAGAACGAGGAAAACGAACAGGAAGGCGTGACACACTGAAGCTACTATATTTTATATAATTGCTGTAGGCAAAAAGGGAGACCCAACAATTATATAAAATAAAAATAATAAGTAGTGTATGTATAGCAGAGAGATTTACACACACCCTCGGGTTAGATAATATGTACAAACCCCTCGAAGCCGCCTCAGGGTTTATTCAGCATCTAACCCCTCGGGTGTGTGTAAACTTCTCGTTACACACACCACCCCATACTTTATTCTCTATTAGGCATACTGTTAACAGTGGTGTGCATAGTAGGAAAGGGAGCAGTGGGACAGTCATGTTTTGTGAATTAAAAAAATTTAAAAAAGGAAGGAAGGTTTCAGTGGCTGTAACTGCAAACACAGCTGGTAGAGGGTTGGGTGAAGTATGAGGGTGTCTGGATGTCTGCATTTTTTTATGTACCTGTGAAGGTGGTACACATGGTACAAGTGAGTAAATGCAGCATGGCTGCCCATGCCACAGAGGAGAAAGGGGAAGGGGACAAGAAGACACCAGAGGACACCAACTGAGATTGGAGTGGGATAGATTCAGGAGAGAGATGTGGAGACATTTTTTCACAGAAAGAGTGGTTGACAAGTGGAACTCCTTGCTGGGTGAGGTAGTGACCTGCAAGATGATAGACAGCTTCAAGAGGGGTTGGGATAGGGTAAGGGTAAGGGGTAATATGATGGGGGAAGGAAGGGGCAGCAGCATTATAAGGTGCTAGCTGTGCATTTATGCATGGACCACTACCTCATGATAGACCATGAGGTAGTGACCTGCAAGATGGTAGACAGCTTCAAGAGGGGTTGGGATAGGGGAAGGAATAATTGGACGGGGAGAAGGGGGGCAGCAGCATTGTAAGGTGCTAGCTGCACACTCGAGCAGACTTGATAGACTGCGAGGCCTGTTTCTGCTGGCATTTTTATATGTTCGTATGTTTGAAGTGTGGCCCAGGGATCCTAGATTTGTCTTGCACAGCATCCCTGTTGGCATAACACGTGCCAGCTGGGACATTATGAGTCTATGAGGACACACCAAAATGTGCCCCTTAGTCAATCAAAACACTTGAAATTTTCTAGACACTTTATAAGGAGATATATAAACCAAGGTGAGACTTTATTACATGAATAAGAAATGAAGTGTAAGAGTAAGTAAAAATTAAGGTTCGGTGCTTAAATAGAAGAGTCATTGCAACCAATGAGTCCAATAAAGAAGTCTAAGTAAAAGACAAGACAAATTCCAAAAGTACAGAAAACAATAAGTTTAAATCTATTTTTAATTCATTGCTGTGATCTTAACCATGGACATACTTGGTATATTTTCAATTTCTCTCCTCCCCTACTATCTGGCAAGACCCCCTGAGCCTCTGCCTTAGCTCCTCATCCAACTTCCTGAAGTTCACCCTTCTGAAGTCTAAGACCAGCATCCGTGACTTTTGCCTTTCAGCTTCCAGGACTATGTTGAGCCACATTGTGCTATGTTCTATAGACCTGAGGGGATCCTTAATTATTACCCTCCACTGAGGTCACCATTGATCAGAACTAGGTCGAATATGTCCTCTTTGCTAGCCTGCTCTTTCAGAAGCTGAGTCAGGAAACAGCCCTGAATGGTGTCCAGCAATGCCTATATCCTGGTGCTCCATTTATTTATTTGAGATTTGCAACCAGGAAAGGCCCACTGAGCCAAGACTCATTTCCAGGTGTGACTCGGGGAAGAGGGAACAAAGAATACATAATAACAATGAGAGAGCAGCATGGAACAATAATACAGCACATAAATAACTTGATCATGAAAACAAGTACATGAATTAAGTAGGTACAACATATGAGATGCCACACAGCAGTGTTGCCCTAGGGCAAAATCAAATTATATACAGAAGATAGTGCAGACCAAAAAACATCAATGGACTGTACATAAGGGCAGAAAACACAAAACCAAATCAATACAAAAACTGTGGTTGCTGAGGACACAAGAAGGTAGAAGAACAGAAAAAGAAAAGGAATAGGTAGGACTGGGGTAAAAGTAGGAGGAGAGAGAAAGATGCACATACACACAAAGGGTTTAAGAGATAAATAGGAGGGACAATTGACCCAAACTAGTGCTCTATGCCCAGGGAATATGCACAGTTAATTCAAATTCACCAAACTGTAACAAAATTGCAGGAATTGGCTTTTCTTGCCCGCAAGGGGCATGCACAAATATGGCCATTGTGGCATCTGTAAGCACTGCCTAGAAAGTACTGGTACTAAGTTTGACCTTGAAGCCTATAGTAGGAAAGTAGAAATAGGAGCTTTATTAACTACAGTACTGTACCACTTTTGCAGTGTGTGCCATTTGGTCACAGTCCGAAGTTAAACATTGGTTACACCATAAGGTCCCTACAAGAAAACTTATCAGAAACATTAACTCTGGTCTAGCTAATACTCTAGGCAGACAGTTTGCTGAACACCATCATAATGACCGTGGTCAAGTGCTGTTCATGGACCTTGCTTGAAACTTTGGGGAGGGGTACAAGGGAAGGTGATAGGTTGGATTGCTTACTTCAAAGGGAGAGTTATTGGATATTCCCACTGGGTACTTTATAGCCCAAGGGTCTCAGTCTGGATTGGGGCTTCAAACATTTCCTTTGAGGTATATTGCTGTGGTACATAACAGCAGATTAATTTTATTATTGTATGTGAGTACAGCGTATTTGCAATCATAATTAATAACTTCTCTCTCTATCTTTCAGAATCTTATAACAGGAAGAACAGGACTACCGGTGAGAGATCCCCCAAGCACTCGAAAGTGGCTACACTTGGAGACTGCAGCAACAGAAGCCTCTCTGCCCTGCTGTACTGATATCTTTGTGCTTCCTCATTCAGATTGTGGTCAATATGATTGTTTGCACCATTGAGCATTCTTGTTAAATGTTTCAAAGTACCACAGAGTGCCCTACAATGAGATTCCTGTTAAGCAGCTCTGTTCTTGTTTATGACTTGACAAATTTTGTAAAATGCTTTTTAAATGCAATTTTTTTGCCTTTCTAGTTCTGTATGTGTGCATCACTTAGGGATGGTTTTGCATTTAGATTAACTATCATTGTTTTGTTACCACATTTTTGCACTTGCTGTATTGCACATATCCTTGTTTGAATCCTGCCCCAGTCATTGACTGGCAGCATCCATTAATTGTTACCAACAGTGCCTTCTGGTAACAGTTGGGTTGCTAAACTGTGGTATACATAGGGAGGTACCGACCAACCAACCCAGCTCCCTGACAAAGACTTATTAGTTGAAGCACTGGAGCTGGTTGGGACAGTAGGAGCGTCTTACTGTTTACAGTGTACCACCTCTGTATTTGCCTACAAATGAAAACATTAATTCAGCAGCAGATCCTGATTGCAGCCTATTTTTCAATATGACATTTTGATACCTGGACTGTTCTCCCCCTCGAGTGCCTCAGCTCTCCTGGGTTGTTGCATCCAGCATGCTGACGTGCCCTAGGAGAAAGACTTCCCCTTCAGCTGCCCCCTTCCTGATGTCCTTGCCAATTTCAGGCAAGACAATCAGCTTTTTTATTTTTCTTACATAGTCTAAGGTTTAGCTGTATTATAAGGCAGTGCTTTTATAATTATTCAGTAGCACGCAGCATCCTTTTTTATCTAACAATCTGACATTCAAGGAAAGTTCGATGTAATTGCTTGCTAATGTCACAGAATCAGCTTGGTGACGCCAACATACTGCATGTTTTCCAGCTGCAGAGTGGAGATTAAATGCTTTAGAAAAGATGACTCAGAATGTAGGAAACAAGTTTACATTATCAAACTTAAACAAATGAATGTCTGAGACAGACTATAATCCTTCTTTCAGCCGCACGTCTTAAACATATCAGTATGCAATTTATTTTCAGATGTACTGTATGGTGATGATGGATCTTACCCTTTGAGAAACTGATTTTCTTCTGTTAATAATTCAACAAGTTAATAATTTATTTGAAAACTGGTGACTGGGAGAGTTGAGACTCCTTTCTAATCGTGAACAAATATAGGGGTAGCCCATGAACCTTACAGTTTTGTTCACCCACAGAGCTGTTTACAATTTTTACAAGGGGGTTCCTTTTCTGAGTCTGTGATTTCATCAAAAAAGCTGGGGGGGTGGGGTCTAGATGCTCTGTGGTGCATTTTCTGGCTTATTTTGAAGCTAAATAACTCATATCTTAGCTCTTCTCCACCCTCTTGCTCTAAAATTATGAGGTGTTTGGCTGCAGGGTGAATACTGTCCATACCAGTATTCTGTACATGAGGTTAGCAAAATGCTGATAATGTAGTACAAGTGATAAATATATATATATACTGTATACACACACATTTTTTTTTATTGTCTGCCACGGTCGCTGGCTGGCTTGACATAGGCCAGGCCATGAATGTCAGCATTTTGCTAACCTCATGTACAGAACAGAAGTAAGAGAGGATTGGGTGCTGCTAGTCCATCAGCAGGATTTTTTCAAGGGATGGTCTTTTTTATAGACTGGTACTTTTTAAAAAAAGCTGGGGGTCTGGGGGCAACCAGGCCCCCAGAAGCCCAAGGGTTCTAGATGCTCTGTGGTACATTTACTGGTTTATTTTACTAGCATACTAACATACTAAAATGCCAGCAGAATAGGCCTAATGGTCTTTCGTGTCTGCTCATTTGGTCAGCCTCCACCCTGGGTGCTGACCTTGCTGCCCCCCTCGCCTCCTCTGGCTTCTCCCTTCCCAGTTCTGGATATTCTTGCTGCATTGGATTTTGCTTCCAGAACCCTTCCCCTGTACCTGTCTCACCCCCTCTTGAACTCCTCCACTGTCTCTACCTCCACCAGCCCCCTAGGCAGCGCATTCCATGGCTCCAGCACCCTCGCAGTGAAGTAGCACCTCCTCCTTTCTCCCCTGAATCTTCCCCCCTCCAGCTTCCACCCATGCCCCTAGTGGCCCCCTCCTCCTTCTTCCTTGAAGCACCCTGACTGTTCCTCCCCTATTTACCCTCTTCATGTACCTGAAGACCTCTATCATGTCCTCCCAGTCCCTTCTCTCTTCCAATGTGTACATATTTAGCTCTTCGAGCCTCTCCTCATAGGTCCTGTCCCCCAAGCCCCAAATCATTTTGGTTGCCCTCCTCTGGACCCTCTCCAGGAGGTAATGTCCCTCTTTAAGTGTGGCCTCCCAAAACTGCATGCAGTACTCAAGGTGCGGCCTCACCAAGCAGTTATACAGAGGGAGTATCACTTCCCTCCTTCTGAAGGTGATCCCCTTAGCGATGCATCTCAGCATCCTGTTGGCCTTGGCTGCTGCCCTCCTTCAAGTCTCCGAGTTGTTCATCTTGACATCCACCACCACCCCCAGGTCCTTCTCAGCCATCGAGACTTGTAGCATCCCCCCCATGGTGTACACTTGGCCTGGGTTTCTGGCCCCCAGGTGGAGTACCTTGCATTTCCCTGCATTGAACCTCAGCTTCCACTTTTTAGACCATCTTTCCAGAGCCTCCAGGTCCCCCTGTAGGGCCACCCTCCCTTCCTCCCCATCCACCACCACCCCCAGTTTTGAGTCATCCACAAAGAGACTCATCTCACTCCTGATTCCTGTCCTTATGTCAGAGACGTAGGCGTTGAAGAGGAGGGGCCCAAGGACTGATCCCTGTGGGACCCCACTAATGACCCTCCTTGGGGATGAGACTATCCCGCCAACTATGACCCTCTGGGACCGGTCCTGGAGCCAATTGCCTATCCATCTGATTATCTGGTTCCCCACCCCCATTTCTCCCAGCTTATGCAACAGGCCCACATGAGGAACAGAGTCAAATGCCTTGCTGAAGTCTAGAAAGAGGACGTCCACTGGTCTACCCAGGTCCAAGGCACTCATCACCCAGTCAAAGAACTCCACAAGGTTTGTCTGACACGATTTCCCCGGGACGAATCCATGCTGTCTATCGTCCAGGCACCCTGACTTTTCCAAGTCCCCCCCAGCCCCTCCTTGACAATGCCCTCCATCACCTTGCCCACCACTGATGTCAGGCTGACAGGCCTGTAGTTCCCTGCCACCTCCCTTGATCCCCCCCCTTGTGGATAGGTACTATATTCGCCACCTTCCAGTCCTGGGGCACCCACCCTGTCCTCAGAGAGATGGTGAAAAGCTCCGCCAGGGGTTTAACCAGGACATCTGCACGTTCCTTCAGCACTCTGGGATGTAATTTATCCAGCCCCGGTGCTTTCTCTGTCTTAAGGGAGCTGAGGGCTTCCCTCACTCTCTCTGCTGTGATTTACACTTCCGGTACCTCTTCTCCCTGCTTAGCCCTCCCCCCTCCTACCAGTGATGCCTCCCCCTCTCCCCAGACCCGCCGATCGGTAAGGGGTCCCGCCTCCTCAGTATCTCTGTCTCCTCCCATGTATGATGCAGCACCCCCATTTTCCTTGGTGAAAACTGAGGTGAAGTACTCATTTAGTACCTCAGCCTGCTCCCCTGGGTCTTGTGCCCATCTCTCCCCTGATTTAATCCTGCTAATCTGCCCCTTCACCCGTCATTTTTCCCCAATGTATCTGAAGAACCCCTTGTTCCCTCTCCCAATTTCCCTGGCCAGGTTCTGCTCCTTCCTTGCTTTAGCCTCCCTCACCACCCTAGTGGCCCTTCTAGCCATCAGCTCATACTCCCCTCAATCCCTTTCACTCCTTGAGCACTTGAATTGCCTATAGGCTGCCTTCTTTCCCCGCACCACCTCCTGGACCTCCCTGGTCCACCAGCAGGGTTTTCGCCCTACCGCATTTCGTCTTACTCTTGCACAGGTGCTGGTAGCATCCTGTACCACCTCTCCTGATGATTTCCACCTACTATCAGCGTCCATGTCTGACCCAATCACATCCAAATGCTCCTTAAGGATCCTTCCCATTTCCTTAAAATCTGTACCCCTGAAGTCAGTTACCTCCATCTTTGTGCAGCCTTCTAGCCCTCCTAGGTGCAGGCAGAACCAGACCGTGGCATGGTCACTCCCCGCCAATGCGTCCCTTACCTCCAGGCCCCCAATCTGGTCACTGTCTGCCAGGACCACATCCAGTACCTGCGCCTCCCTGGTCGGTTCCCCCACCTGCTGAGTTAGGAACGCATCCTGAAAGACATCCAACAACCTCTGTTCCCTGGTCACAGAGGATGTCATAGTCTCCCAGTCTGTTCCTGGCATGTTTAAGTCCCCCAACACCACCACTGTTCCTCTGCGCAGTCTGCAGTGTCTCCCAACATCTGCCACCAAACTCTCCTCCAGCTCCTCCATCAGGGCAGTGGGTCTATACACCACTCCTATTTTTACTCTCTTGCCCCCTCTTGTTATCAAGGTGACCCAAATGGCCTCCACGGTTCCCTCTGCCTCCTCTACTCTCCCTATGCCAATGCAGTTTTTGACTATTATTGCTACCCTCCCTTCCCTCCCCTGTCCTTCCTGAACATAGTGTAACCTCCAGGTTCAGGTCCCAGTAGTGTCCTGCAGTGGCCCAGGTCTCAGTGACCACTGCCACATCCACTGCTCCCTCAGTTAGCATCGCCTGGAGCTCAGGTATTTTATTTCCCAAGCTCCTGGCATTTAACAGGACTACCTTTCACCCTTTCCCTATACTTCCATTTCCCCTGCTCGTGTTCCCATGGGGATTCTGTTTTCCCCTGGTCTGCACTTTACCAGTCAGCCTTTTCCCACAATCCTCCAGCTCCCCAGGGGGGTGCAGACAGAGTCCCTCCTTTATCGGCACCCCCTTGACAGCCTTTTCTCCCATCCCTCCCCCTTCACAAGTTTAAGCCCCACCTTTCACCAATGAACCCCTCTATTTTCAACTTAAAGATTCCCCTCCTCTCCAAATTGAGATGGAGTCTATCTCTAGCATACAGCTCCTTATCCTCCCAGGTCTCCCACCAATCCCCATCAACCCATACCCTCTGGCCTCACACCACTCCCTGAGCCACTGGTTTATCTCCCTAATCTTCCTTTGTGTTTCCCCACTAGCCCTTGGCACGGCAGATTTCTGAGAAAACTGGCATCCTATGTCATGACAGACCCTGGCAAGCTCCTGAATCTTGCCTGTATCTAGCTCACTATTTCCCTCAATGTCATTTATACCCAGGTGGACCAGTATGTCCGGGAACCCCCACAATCCTTTGCCAGCTGATATACCTCGTGCTTAGCCCTGTGCACGTTGAGTCCAGGGAGGCATTTTGTTCTAACTGGCCAGGCTTCTCCCTCCCTATCCCATTTGATACCCTGATCATAGAATCCCCAACAGGAGCACTCTGACCACTCCTTTTCCTCCATTTCCCCCCCTTCCATGTCCCTCATCCTTTCTCCCGGCCCCTCTACCAAGTCGGCTCCTTGTTCCTCCCCTATCTGGGTGCCACATGCCACCCCCTCCTTATTTACCCTGGCCACCCCCCTCCAATCCTATGCCTCTCCTCCTCCTGAGTATCCTTCTGTACCTTGCTAACTTCCCCCTCACTGCTGACGACTGGTCCTTCTCCCCCATCTGCTAAACTAGCCTGGCTCATCCTCCCTTCCTTCCTGTTTCCATTTAGTCCCTCCTTGCTTGTCGTGCTCCCCTGGCCTAAACCCTCAGCTCCATTTACTGAATCCTTCTTGTACTTCTGGTCCTTCTCCTTTACCTTTCCTCCAAACTGGTCCTTCTCCTTGCGCTTTCCTCCCTCTTCCCCCTGCCCCTCCTGCTCCGATTCACTGCTCCCCCCAATTTCCTGCATTCCAGGTTCCCCCCTGTTCTTCCTGCTATCGGCCCCTGCCTCCTGCCCCCACTCCATTTCCATCTCTAACTACCCTGTCGTGGCTACATCACCCCCTCATCCTTGAGCAGAAGAAGAGAATTGAAGCGGTTGTTGGTGTAAGGTCTGATCACCTCCCGCCTTGCTTCCTTCTGTCCAGCCCGGCCATCTGCCTACTTCCTGAGAATGTTGTCCCTCTGTCCCTCCTTTGTGAGGGTCCCCAGTTACTTGCCTGCTTCCTTGGTAGTGTCCTTGGACTCCTCTGCCAGGGTCTCTAGTGTGACCCCTGAGTATTCTCCTGCACTCTTTCCCTATGCCCCCTGCCTCAGTGCTTGGTGCAACCCCGTGGGAGATCCCCTGCCCCTCCCCAACCATACCTCCCTTCCCCAGCTGTCTCCTAATCCCCGCAACCTCCTCCCTAAGTTGTGCCAGCTGGTAGCACACTGGGCAACCACCGAACTTCCAAGCCCAGTCCAGTATCATGGCTGCTCCACACCCTGTGCACCCCACCACCCTCCCAAAGATGCCGGCCCTAATGATGTGTGGTTCCATCCCCTTTCAAGTAGGTTTCCTTGGGTGAGCCACCAGGTTCCCCCCTAGTCCAAGATACACCCCTATTGCCTAATCAGGTCACCCACTAATCTTAGATACAGTCCCACAGTGCACTGGTAACCCTGTTACTAGGTGCAGTACAACACAGTAAACTTATAAGGGAAATGAACAACTCCCTAAGCTGCTCTCTCCCAGCCTTTAAATCCAACCCCCAGTGGCTAGAACTACATGAGCTGCACCTGCAGCCTTTTCCCCCAATTGCAGGACAGGTGTTCCCCTATAAATTAGCAGAACTCTGGAGAGGGAGGGGTGGGGAGGGTAGGTTTTGGGCAGACACCCGACTCGAGAGAGAGTGTATCAGCCCTGTGTCTCCCCTTCAAGCCCAGCAGCCCAAGAACCAGGCCCCAGCAAATCCCACCAAATAGGTTTTAAATCAGAAGAAATAGGCCTCCACCAGCGCAGCCTGTTACACAGTGAAACATCCATCAAATGAGCCCACTTACATCCACCAAATCAGTTTTCAAACTTACAACAGCCCCCAAAACAATACCCTGCTAGCCCCTTAGAAGTAAGAAAGAAAAGAAATAACCTTCTACCAAGTAAAATCCACAAGAACCCTGTGAAAACAACAAGCAGCAGCTACTGTCCTGGAACACAACTGATCCTGTCCCCTTCCAGTTCCTTCTGAGAAGACAAAACAGCTTACACTACAAACCTGATTCAGCTCTGCCTCCAGTCAATTAGCTGAGTAAGACCTGGCCAGACCATTAACACCCTTCCCCCACTATGCAGTAATCTTTGCAGCTACTGAAGTCAGCAACAATGAATCAAAATTCAACTCAAAGCCCCCAAAATATGTTTGCTGCCAAGAGACAGGTCTCCAATTTAATCAGCTTCACTAACAACACATCAAAATAGGCTTGAAATTAACAGATATAGGTCTCAATTCAAATAACCAGGCCCCAGAAAATCCCACCAAATAGGTTTTAAATCAGAAGAAATAGGCCTCCACCAGCGCAGCCTGTTACACAGTGAAACATCCAACAAATGAGCCCACTTACAGCCACCAAACCAGTTTTCAAACTCTCAACAGCCCCCAAAACAATACCCTGCTAGCCCCTTAGAAGTAAGAAAGAAAAGAAAGAAATAACCTTCTACCAAGTAAAATCCACAAGAACCCTGTGAAAACAACAAGCAGCAGCTACTGTCCTGGAGCACAACTGATCCTGTCCTCTTCCAGTTCCTTTTGAAGCAAAATAACTCATATCTGAACTCTTCTCCACTCCTTGCTCTAAAATTATGATGTGTCTGGCTTCAGGGTGAATACATACTTGTATTCTGTATGTGAGGTTATATAAATGCTGACATTGTAGTATAAATGATACATACATTGGCTGCAGCTGTCACCTGCTGGCTTGACATAGACCAGGCTACTAATCAGCATTTTGCTAACCTCATGTACAGAACTGAAGTATGAATTCATCTTGCAGCCAGCCAGATATTAGGGGTCTGGGGTCTGCTAGGCCCATAGAGGCCCTGGGTTACTATATGCTCTGTGGTTCACTTTATCGTTACCTTTAAAGCTCAAGAAGTCATCTGCCAGCTCTCTGTCATGACAATTACTATCTGTATCACAATGTCATGCATTATTTGGCTTTGGATGTTAACTTTTTCCTGCCTGGTTCACAAGCTGATGCGCTTTCTTTCCAAAAACCAGTACCACACTGTGTCTATCTTGCTTAATCAAACAGTGACCCACTGTAGCACCAGTAGGTCACAGGGCTGGATCTATAGTCAAAGGAAAAACTGTAGGAGGATGTAGTACTGTTATTATTTCACTTAAAAGTTGCATACAAATGCTCACACATAATATTACAGGTCAAAAGATAACTTCTGCAACCCTGTTGGGATGCAGAAGTAATCCACACATCTATTTTGACCCAGAAGTTGCAGAAATTTAAAAAATGTAGAAAATAAATTATCGGCACACAACAATACTGGTCAGGATTAAAACATACAGCATCAATAAACAAACTTCAGGCAGTCACAGAGTGATGAGGCTCTTGAGAGCTCAGCAGTCACACACAGATTTACACGAGGCAAACTATGGAGGAGATCTATCTTTATTTTATTTTTTTTCCTGTCAGAACTCTTGCTGCTAATCCCTTTAATTTGCTAAAGGGGTTGGAGATAGATGAGCAAAATTATTCAGAACCACACAGGAATGATAAAGCTAGCTCTCTTAGACTAAGAGCTCAGAACATCATTATTTTTTTATACAGAGGCAGAGGAGTTGTTGATATTCTTATTTTATCTTTTTTCTTTAGGCTGCTGCTAATTTTAGACCCACTAGACCAATCCCACCTGACCCAGTCTTCAATGCCAAGACCAAGAGAGACCCAGCCACTTATATACATACAAGAAACAAAACTGTGTGCGCACTGAAAGTGGCGGTGCCTGTGTGGAGCTGCCAGCTCAAAAAGTCACAAATGCAAAAAAAGGCACGGCACTCAGGCAATGAAGTGAAAAAGCAAATGCTTTTAATGTCAGCAAGGAGCATGTGAAAGAACCTGTAGCCCCTAGATGTTCTCCTTTTTTTGTTTATTAACATCAATTGTCACCTTTAAATGGAGTGTCAAACAGGGCCAGAGTTTGTGATTTTGTGTATCCAGATTATGTTAATTTTTTCTTCCATCCAAAAATGCACTTACAAAATGCAACTATTTATGCATTTTGTTTAATTTATAGCTAGCATACAGATGCATGTATATTTTTTTATTTTGTTTAATTTATTACTATTTGCACTTGGTAGCACCTTTCATGTGTGTGTATCACTTTAAATATTATCGTATAAATGACTTATGGGATGTTTGTATCTAGACATGCCCCCGTTTGAAGACCCACTGAAGAGCTGAGATGTTAGGGGCTACAGGTTCTTTCACAGGCTCCTTGCTGCCATTAAAAGCATTTGATTTTTCACTTTATTGCCTGAGTGCAATGCCTTTTTCTGCATTTATATACATACAAAATTGATCCGAGCAGCCCCAAGCGTTTATTATCTGACTGGACTGACTGGTGACTGCTAAAATATTCAGTTATTGGCCAAATTTGGCACCGTGCCAGCATAGCTTTTCTTTTAGTGGCGGCTGTATCTTGAAATCTCACCTTGACCCGTCCAGTGAGAATTGATGCATTATGTGCCTATCGTACAGTTGATTGGCCGATATGGTCTCTGAGGGAGGTAGCAGAGTGAAAAAACTGAGCAGCTCAATAGGAAGGGACAGGAGCTGATTGGCAGATCAGGAAGGCTCAGTGGGGTCACCGCTTGTCCCTAGCACACAATAGATGAACTGAGCAGAATGACTGACAGTGGTGTTTGGGGGGGGGCGGGGCACATCCATGTCATTCACTCACACGTGAGTTGATCACACTCTTAAAGCAGCACCAGCCCACCATAAACTTTTTATCACAGTAACAAAAATGGAGTAAATAAATAAATAAAAAAGAGGTTCAAAATGAGGGAGGTTCATTCGAACCAGATGAACCCCAGCTGGCAATGGGCCTGACCCACATGTTATGCAAAGAATGTCTTAATTATTTGTTAGGTAAAATGGTACAAAAATAGTGCATAAGGTTTAGTTAGATCAATGGTGGCCAATACGTGGATTTAGATCCAGTGGTGGATCTCAAGAGATCTTTGGTGGCTCTTGGAGCAAAGGTTGTATTTTCGAATCAATGACGATCAGGGCCATGATCAAGGGAGTGCAAGAGATGTGGTTGCAGTAGGGCCCACACTATTAGGGGCCCACTCATTCAGAAGTCAGCACTGAAAAAAATCTTTTATTTTCAGACTAACTTGCAACTTTCTATTGGTACATTGCTTATCCATTTGTAAAGTGGGGCTGTCAGCAGTGGCAGCACTGGAGTCTGTGTTGCTGATTCTAACTCCTGTATCACGAGGTTTTGGGGTAGTAGAGAACAATGAAGCAATATGGCTCTGTTACTGAAACAAAATGATCTACTATAGGTACTGGTGTCCAAAACAGGACCAGGAGCATATTACATTGTTGGGTTCCTTGATCCTGGTGACAGCAAGTGGGAAAGGAATAGTACTATGGCTGCTTATTGGGACTAGTTTAAAAGATATTACACTATAAATGTTTTGTAAGTGTTAATTGTTATTTTAGGCTTATTGGTGGGGAGGTAGAACCCCATAAAATATTTTTCAGGAGGTCCTTAATGTCCTTGGCACAGCCCTGATGAAGATCCTCACTGCTGATGATCATAGTTATTGTACTTTTTGTTCACTTTATTGTTGGTGGATTGTGGCGATTCTTGAGATCCACCAAAATGGATCCCGATACAAGGTGTATTGGCCACCACTGAGTTAGAGCTATTAGCTTTCTCACTGGTAGCCAGCTAAAGGTGAGAAAAGTAGTTTACTGTGTCAGATGTCTATAGGTCTCACCTGTCCGAATAGTGTGGTTCTGTTTTCTGACTTGAGTGAATTCCCTGTATTTCTGTTGTTTTTATGTTTTCCTTCATATAAAGCACCACTTCCCCTCCTTCCCTTCCTACCCTGTCCCTTCTGACAGGAGGTTGTGTGTATGCACATTCTTACTTTGACTCTACATGACTACAGTATATGCAACAGATACCGTTTGATATACTCCAAGCATTCAGTGGGAATGAACATGTGTCATCTCAACTATCACCAGTGTCCCCAATAAAAATATACCACCTCCAGTCAGCCTATTTTTATAATATTTTGGTAATTTCAATCATTTATTTTCCTGGTGTCAGCGTGGCTCAGTTGGTAGCACATCCACCTCTGGACCCGAAGGTCGTGGGTTCTCGTCCCACACCGGGATTGGACTTGCACCTAAAAATTGCTGGCATCCGAGTGCAGTATTGAGGGGTGCTGTACTGCTGGGGTGTGCCGTCCTTCGGATGAGACGTTAAACCGAGGTCCCTTCTGCCCATCCTGGTGTTGTCCTGGTGGGTGTCCAGGTGGAAGTAAATGAACCCAAGGCACTCTTCGCAAAAGAGTAGGGAACATTCCCAGTGTCCTGGTCAACATTTCCCTTCCCATAAACCGGTTCATGCAATTATCCAGGCTGTGTGGGTGATGATGTGCGATATGGCCGCCTCCACACATTCAGTCACTTCACTACTAGTCTAGCATTGCTTGTAAAGCGCTTTGGGATACTGTGTATGAAAAGCGCTATATAAATGCTGATTCTTCTTCTTCTTCTTCCTATAAGAATTATAATTGTATTTCATGTAGTCATGCACCTAGGATATAGGAACCCCCTTATGTTGAGTACAGGATGGAGGATAAGTGTTGCAGTCATTAGTCAGGAAAGGGACCCCAGGGATATTACTTCAGAATACCTCAAGGTGGCAGCCTAGTGTGACAAGGCCATGGGCAGGGCTAGTGGTATGCTGTGGTACATTGGGAGGGGCATCACCTGCAGGAGGAGGGAGGTGTTGCCTCTGTGTTGCTCTCTGGTATGCTCCCACCTGGAGCACTGTCCTCCATTTTGGAGACCGCACTTCAGGAAAGATATTGACAGGGTGGATGCAGTTCAATGACCCCTTAGACAAAAAACATGATTACTACAGTGAGACATTTTTTTTCTTTCCTCCCTGTTAAAGTCATTGCCCTGGTGCAGGTCTTGCAGCACTGTAGATATATAAAGTACATACATCACTCTCCTAGCCTCCAGAGCACCACACAAGCCTACCCCCCAACACTACAGTTAACTAGCTAAATAGAATGATAACGCTATTTATGCAATAGGGGTGACAATAAATGGAGTGTGATGAATCAGTTTATCTGATAGACTGTGTGGATAAATGTATTTATCCACACAGTTACTCATTTATCCACACAGTTCCTACACCCCCCCCCCGTGCCAGGACTTTTTGCATCGTACACTTTCATTTTTGACATACCCACAGACACAACTCCCTCAGTGTCTCAGAACACTGGAAAACAAGCAATTCTGCATAAGAACCAAATGAGTAAGGCATTGTTTTTTAATCAGTACTTCAAAAAAACAGAAATAATTCAGCAGCATAAGCGTTTGCCTCCAGTTCTCCAGTCCCCCACCCACACCCTCACCTTGCTCACCCGCTTGCTCCTCCCTTCCTCAGCTCTTCTCTCTCTCTCTCTCTCTGACTGAGAAGCTCTGCCTACAGCACCCAATAGTACTCCTCACTCCACTAGTACTATCAACCACTCCACTGCCTCATCCATCACAAGAAACACTGGAAAATAAATAAATAAATAACTGAATAGTGGCAGAAACACTTGGTCCATCTAATAAAGGTTGACCCCTGGCTTCCTTGCTAAACTCTGCCACTATGTTGAACAAGATTTTTCCAATCAGCCAGTTAAACCACCAATGACTGCACATATTGTATCATTACTAAAATGTCAACATGCTGCCTCCTTGGTAATCGGCATGGCAATGGCAGCCCTCACAAGAAGCGGAGCAGATTCTTGTAAAAAAAGAATCCCGTAACTGCACAAAAAAAATAAAGTAAAAATAAAGTATCAAACATGGTCATCCCCTATTTCATAAATGAAATATGCGGGGGCCAACTGTGTCATAAAGCATATAGTATATCTTGGTTAGTTGCCACTGACCTCTCATAACCATCACTCATGGCTCTGTCACTCATGAGGTTATTTGAGGCCAATGGCAACTAACCAAGATACATGCTTTATCACACAGTTGCCCCCGCATGTCCCGTATAATTTTTTCGGATAATTTCTGCTCATAAATCACTCTTTTGGCAAAAAAATATAGAAACATAAAAAATTAGACAGTGTCAGCAGAAAAAGGCCCAGAGATACATCCAATGAAGAGCTCTAAGGTGCCACATCCATTGACAAAGAGAAAGAGAGAGCAGAAAATGGCAGTGAGGCATGTGCAGCGCAAAGAGATATCACACAAGTTTATTTGTTGTATGCTTCTTATAGGTCACCATTTTAAATGAGCTTTGCTCAATGGTTATAAAACTAAATGAAATTAAATGAAATTAAATTAAATCTCCAGAATTGCTGATTGGCTGTTGCAGGTCATTAGGCTTGCATGAGCTCAGTGAGTGATCCCTGCAAAGAAATGCAATACCAGGACTTCAGAATGCTAAAAAAAAACAAAGTGAAGCTGAGTCTCTTGTGTTTGGAGATGTTACTGAACTCCAGTTCAGTGTTATCTCCCCACTTCCAGTCAACAGGCCTCACAACTCAGTAGACTCATAAGTCCACCATGGTATTTAGTACCTCAAAAAAGATTAAAACTGTAAAACATATAATGAAAGTTCAACGTAGCTCAGACAAAAAATCTCTAATCTAGTACCTGACATGATGAAATATGGGAAAATGCAAGATGAATTAAATTTTATTTTATTTATTTAAAATATTTGGGCAGAACAGTACAGTAAGTTAATGAATACTCATTTACAGGTGCTTTCTGGGGTGAAAAGAATAGGGATACTACTGTACACACCATTGAGAAAAACATATAGGCCCACATATTCAAAGGAGATGCACTGCCCAACATGGAGATGCGTGGAAGCTCTCAGAAAATGCAAGGAAGCACAATATTTGAAAGGGAGAGATGCATCATGCATTTCTGAAAGCATGAACACACAAAAATAATGTATGTGGCGCAAAGAAAGGGGAAGAGTACAGTATATGAATATGCCGCTCATCTGTATATTCAGCCAAAATGTACGGTGGATCCCAGAAGTGTGCCATACAAAGTTAGGCAGACAAAAGGATGGCCTAAATTGGTCAGCCACCCTCAGGAAGGCTGTGGAACTGCAGATAGACCATCCTGAGACAGCCCTTGAAGGTGCACCAAGATGTGCTCCAGGCATCAATACACAGCAGCCATGCCCGGATGGAAGTACCCAAAGCCACAGGGACAGACACACCACGGGCACTGACCAGAGAGCCATCCCACACACCACACCCAGGATGTAGATCCCCAGCTGCCACATGCCAGTGCAGTTGGATGCCCCCCCCAGCACATCAGTGGAGCAGATGGCCACACTGTAGCACATGTACCAGGGGACAAAGCCTGCACCCATGTGGCCTACAGGCTGCCACCCGGTGGTGGCATGCAGCTAGGGTGACATCTGGGGCAACGATGCCCAGGTAGCCTGGTGGTATGAGTGGCATCCTGGCATGGGCCAGGGACTGACCTGTGGCACATGCCCACAGTGGTACACCATAGAGGCACACAGGTGGGACCCACCCACCTGTGATACCTGGTTCCCCTCTGCCCACTGCCATTCTTTGCAGTTATCATCATATTCTTCTCATACGGGGATGTATGGGGCACTGCAGGTGACTGTACACTGCATACAGAGCTGGTGTATCACATGCATGTGGTATACTGATCAGACTGTGTCACCCTGTGCCCTCCCCTGTTTCTTGTCCAGGTGACCCCCTGTGGCCACTGTCCAGGTGGGCCCTCTGTTCCTCAGTCTGACCCTGTATGTGGCTATGGGTAAAAGCACTGTACTCAGGCCAATGCTGTCCATCCACCCACACATAAACATCCCATCACACCTGCCTGCTAGGCTGCAGTACCTTCTATTCAACTTTGTGAGGTGGTGGGGCAGCCCAGCAAAGCTGGGACTGCGCATGTCTGGGGTATGCAAATGACCTGAATGCATTCCAGTAATGAGCTGCACATGTGGGGAATGGGCTTGGAATGTGCAATGAGGCCATTTGCATATCCTGGCTAACTATTGCAGTTCTGCGCATGTGGCCACCTATTACGCATTTCCATATGCTCCGCATAGGGCTCAGTTCACCTGCCACTATGCACATCTCCCATTGCGCGATCACGCATGTTCAGGATATTCAACTAGACATGTGTGATCACATCTCACAGCGCATCTTCTGAATATACCATTATTTTGTGCCAATGCGTCTCAGTTGCATGGAACAGGCACTTGCACGATGCAGCCTGGGACTTTTGAATATGAGGCCCATATTATATAACAAGGTTTAAATAGCAGGAGCATAGCAACACAACTATGTTATTCAGTTTACAATCTAGAGAAGAAGAAAGTGGATTTTGTAAGGAAACACAATTGCATTTTCAATAGAAATTAGAAACCTAGACACTGATAGCAGAAAAAGGCTCTACGACCCATCCAGTCTTCCCTGCCATACTTAAGGTTGAATATAATGATCCTAGTGGATAGTCACCCTTCTATCCCCCACACACTCCCCCTACTGCTTTAACCAATCTCATATAGAATGTCTGTCCCACTTATGTATGAATTTCTGTATTAATTTTGCAGAGACAACTTCCCTTGGCAGTGTGTACCACCAATCTACCACCCTTTCTGTGAAAAAATATTTTGGACATCCTTGTTATAGCTCCCCCCTGCAAGCTTCATTGAGTTTCCCCAGTAACTGTGTTACACAGAGACTTGCAGCCTATATTATACATTGTTTGATTAAATAGCACTTGCTATCCACTCTCATTGCCAGTTTTCTGCATTGTCCACTACGTTCCCACGATCTGTCAGTCTGCCCCCTCACCACCACTCCCTGCTCACTTACATTCATTCATTCTTTATTACTGAACTGCATTTCAGAAGCAATTCAGAGCAAACTTATTTAATTGAAACTGTTGGTCTCTTGACACAGGCTCCACACTGTTGTACTAAAAAAAGGTGACTTTCAAACACAAATATCTCCATTGTTCTTGTGCTGATCTTCATTACTACCCAAATTAATTGTGACTCTGGATTCCACCCTCTCCTTTACTAACCATATTGAACTCATCACCAAATCAGCAAACACCTGCCCAGGTCTACTCTACAAACATAAGCACTGCCTAACCGAACAAACCCTTAAGCTTGCAATTCTGACTTGCAAAAGACTTCTTGGAAAACTTAAACTGAACTTACAAGCTCAAATGGGCAGACTGGGTAGGCCATAGGCCCTTATCTGCCGACACTGTCTATGTATCCATGTATCTAATTCAAAGCTCAATCATCTCGATAATTGATTATGGTCTAGTGATTTATAGAGCTGCCTTGGACTCCGCACTTAGGCCTGTAGCTAAAGCTTTGAATAAAGCCTGCCGACTTCTCCTAGGAACTGCACCACGGACACACACTTGCGATCTCTATGAGCAAACTGGTCGGTTACATCTGCAGGGTTGGATCCTTTATCACACTTGCCTCACTGTAAAGAAGGCTTCCCTTGGTCTGCTACCCACTGGAGTACAGAATCTCCTCAGTCCATCCAATAATATCCGTCTCACCAGAAGCTCAGATACATACACCCTACAAGTTCCCCGTTGTCACACATCCCAAAGACAGCTATCTTTTGCCTGTAGAGCTCCTTAAGGGTTTAATTCCTTACCCAGTGAGATTTCAAACTCCGCCACCCTTGACCCTTTCAAACAGAAGCTCAGTGAACACCTTGTTGCCCTTGTCTCCTGTGAGTGCTTCACCTAACCCCCTTTTCCTCCCTTTATTTAACATGGTCTATTTTTTCTCCTCTGCCTATCTTTCCTCCTCCTCCCACTAGCCCATGTGGCCCTAACTTGGACTCAGATCTCCTCTGCCAACCCTCTGCCAACTTTACTTGTAACTTACCCCGCACTCCCAGTAAGCCATCTGGGCCAGACAATCTCCCTGCTGGCCTGCATTTTTTTGCTTTTATTCTTTCTTTGGCCCTGGCACATACTGCAGTTAATGCCTCATGCCTCATTCCCCCTTCTGTTGACACGGCCTTCCGGCTGCACACCCCACACTAATATTTACCCCTCATCAACCTTACCTACCTCACCAACCCCCACTAATATCTACCCCTTACCAACTTTACCCTCGTTGTGCACTCTTACACCCCACCTTACACTCTTCCTAGATGTTCACCTTTTAAGTTTACCCTGACTTCCCTACCTTCATTGGGTACATAATCACTTGGTATTGGTTACCTGTACTTCATATTACCTCTCTGTTTACTCATACTGTTTGCTTTGCTTGTGTACTTATAGAGGATTTACCTAATGTTTTATTTGGTACTGTACATGTTACCTTTCTGTATACCTGTACTGTACTTGCCTATGCTTGCTTACTTGTACTGGATTTTCCCAATGTTTAATCTGTATTCATAATTGTCTGTATTTGTCTCTCAATATGGAACCTATGTAAAAGAGCCATTGGCTCAAAGGTGTTAATGCAAAAGTTAAATAAATAAATAGAGTAACAGATAAAAATGACCAAATCCACAAAACCTTCTCCTCAATCACAATTTAAATGTATTTTTAAAATAATAAAACTACTATGCAATGCACATCTAGCACAATGGGAGGGATGAGAGATTAAAGTTTGGGGGCTATGTTTGCCTTTGCAATAAAAAGCACTTGCTGGGAGAGGCATTTCCAATGCACCAAGTAGAAGAACCTATGACCGAAGGCATCATACTTGATTTGGTACTTATAAATAGGGACAGTATAGACAAGATCACAGTTCAGAATCCATTGGGTTAGCCAGCCCAGTTGGTACAGAGGCAAGATGCCCACTTGCAATGCCGACATTCCGTGTTTGGGAATGAACCCCGCAGTAGGAGGGCCGGCTAGGCAAAGAAGGACTGATTGTCTGAGTGGTGGCTCTCCTTCTCTAGGGGGAGGGCCTGCCGCATTAGCAGCCCCTGGTGGAGGCTGGGGGATCCACAGGGACTGGCGCTGAATATTGTGGGAGGCGGGACAGATGTCAGGTGTGCCCATTGATGTCATTGCACATCCAGCCTCTAGGGAACAGCATTCTAAAAATCTGGCCCCCATCCATGATGCTCCACCTCAGCCATCTTTCCCGCTGTTGCCTGTGTCCACTAGGGGGTCCCACTCCCATGGCCACACCCTGAGGGGCAAGCCAGGGCTAAGAGACCATTGTCTATAGGGAGGGGGCACCCACCCAGTGGCCCCACCCAGGAGGGTAAACCTGGGCATGAGGGAGCAGCATGCAGGGCAGGGGCTGAGCCTCAGTCTGAAATGGGGCAAGGGGGGGTGGGCCCCCAATTTTTTTTTTTTCTAAATCTGTTGGGATCCAGTGATCATCAGGCTTTGTGAATAATGCAGGAAATTAGCAATTCTTCTGAAAAACATGTTAAGGAACAGCCAGTCTTAGGAGATCTGGAGACAAATCTGTTGAATTCCTCCCATCTTGTAGTTTAACACCAATATCACTGCAAAATATTACCTGGGAGGTCATCAGAGATGATTTGACATTCTGAGTAGACAAAATCAGTCTCAAACTCTGTGGATGGCAATGGTTTTGAAGACAACAATACTGATAGCAGCAGCTCTGCGGTACCCCCAGCATCACTGATGCGAACCATGGCATATCCCTCCATACCTATGAGCATCTCTCAAAAGGACGGCAAGCTCAATTTTTTAGTCAAAGCAATTGCTGACTTTTACGCAGAGACAAAAATGGCCCTAACTGGATTCACAACAGATCTCTGTGCCTCTGATGCAAGGGTTAAACATACTGAGGGCCAAACACAGAAGCAGAATATCATCTGGATGGGCTGGAGAAACTATTGGCTCAGGTTTTATGAAAACAGACCCAGCTAGAAGAGAAAATTGAAGACATGGAAAGAAGGGAGAACTAATAACCTCTGGTTATACAGGCTCCCTGCAGGGAGTAAGAGGCAAAATATGTTACCATTCATACATGCCATGTTATGTGAAGTACTCGGGGAGCAGACCTAATCCAGTGAGAAGAGATTTATCAGAGTAATAAAAGGGAAAAATTGTTACTGGTCTCTGAGTTGTCAATTACATATTGAAGTACAGAAGTGCACAACACAGGTTAGAATTTATCTACCAGCCAATACTAAGTGATGTGCAAAAATTTATCAAAAATTGAACTTAGAGAAATGATTGACTTCTATTACCCTTTAAACAGGTAAAAAGTGAATCCAAGGACCTGAAAATAAGATTCTTTAAAATGAATTTTTACTATTTTTTCTTCTTTAATTAATTCAAATAAAATTACTCTACATTTATTGTGCTGAGGAAGAAATATTGTTACGTACTTAGAAATGATTCCATAACCCCAGAATAATGTTCTGATGCTCCAACCGCTGAGCTACAAGCTCGCATAGTTGGACCTGAGGTTCCTGGACACGCTTCCTTTCTCAGGTATTGCATGTCCTGTAACCAGGAACAATTAATACGACTGTAGTACTATGTAGCTGACAGTGCACCCTGTGAACTTTCATGGTCATTGCATCCTAATTTGAAAAGCTATGATGTAATAGCTGCAGACTGAGCATGTGCAGAGGGGATCAAATAAAGATGGCTACCTGATCATAGCACCTGAAACCATTACATGGTGCCAGAAGTAAAAAAGTCACTGAAAAATGGACTTGCTCAAGTCACTCTGTGCTTTAAACCTGTAGGGGCATGTTTTTGAAAACTGGAGGACATGGAAGCAATAGTTTCAAATTCACCTTCTTGCTACATTTGGATATGCAAAGTCAGATACAGTGCATAGTGCTCTGTTTCTCCATCTGATAGGAGCACAGTCTCTAGAAGTTTCCAACAGCTTCCAGTTGGCGGCTGCAGAACAGGACAAACTAGAGATACTTATGAAGAAGTTTGAACAGTACTGCAATCCTAGGAGAAATATAACATTTGAAAGAAATAAATTTAACACTCGCTCACAAGACAGCATTGAAAGTATGGATCATAATGTGACTGAATTAAAGTTACTAGTACAGTCATGTGAATATGGAGAACTGTATGAATCTCTTACCAAGGACAAAATAGTCTGTGGAATACAGTCAGCTCCATGTGAGATTGTTAAGAGAGGCTGATCTAACTTTGCAAAAAGCCATTGATATCTGTACAGTGGCAGAAACAACAGAAACTCAGATGCAAAAAAAAATGGGTGAACTTGAGACCAGAGTAGTGTATTCTGTAAAACAGAAAACTGTTACTGAAATAAAGAGTACAAGTAACAGACATAATTGCAGGGGATAAAGGAAAGGGAAAAATACTTATTCAAGTATATAAAGGAGAGAAGAAGTACAGTAGCAGGGATGAGATAATTAGGATTAAGAGGGAGGGAGGATGGGCAGAAAATAGTGAGGATCAGGTGGAGGCACTAAATGAGTACTTTAGCTCTGTCTTCACTAGGGAAAAGGACGGGCCTATGCCACAAGGGAAAACTGGGGGGAGATATGGGAGTGGAGATGATTTTGATGGGGCGATCAAGGTTGACAGAGTCTTATAGGGTCTTATGAACTGTTGGGTGGACAAGGCACCTAGCCCAGTTGGAGTGCACCAGAGGGTCCTAAGGAAACTGGCACAGGTACTAGCAGACCCTCTGGTGGACCTGTTTAACACCTCACTGGAGAAAGGGTGTGTGCTGTAGGACTTGAGGGCAGCACATGTGGTGCCACTCCACAAGGGAGGACCCAGAGATGAGCCAGGTAACTACAGGCCAGTCAGCCAAACCTCCATACTGGGCAAGTTAATGAAGACCATTCGAAAGGAAAGGATGGCGACCTTCCTTGAGGTAAATGGTCTCCAGGACAATAGGCTACATGGGTTTGTCAGGGGAAGATCATGCCAAACAAACCTGATAGACTTTTTTGACTGGGTCTCAAGATCACTGGACAAGGGGCAGGCACTGAACATCCTATACCTAGACGTCAGCAAGGCGTTCGATTCAGTGCCACATGGCAGGTTGATCAGAAAACTGAGCGACCTGGGAGTTGGGGACAAGCTGCTGAGGTGAGTCAGGAGCTACCTGCAGGACAGGAACCAGAAGGTAGTGATAGGAGGTGAGCAATCCAAACCTAGACCAGTAACCAGTGGGGTACCGCAGGGCTCAGTACTCAGACTGGTGCAATTCAACATCTTTATTGGTAACATAGCGGATGGGATCAAAAGTAAGATCTGCCTGTTTGCAGATGATACAAAGCTCTGTGGGAGGGCAGACATGTAGGAGGGGAAGCAGATGCTCAGGAAAGATCTAACTAGACTAAAGAAATGGTCAGGCATCTGGCAGTTGAGATTCAGTGCTAAGAAATGCAAAATCATGCACCTGGGAGCTAGGAACCCAGGGACCAACTACTGGCTGGGGGCATGCAGATGATCATCTAAGAGGAGGAAAAAGATCTTTGGTCACGGAGACATGAAACACTCTGTGCAGTGCTGTAAGGCAGCAGCCAAAGCAAATAAAACACTGGGCTGCATCACCAGAGGAATCATATCTTGGAAGGAGGAAGTTATTCTGCCTCTGTACAGGTCACTGGTGAGACCACACCTGGAGTGCAGTGTACAGTTCAGGTGCCCATATCTGAAGAAGGACATCAAGCTACTGGAGTGATCTCAGCAGATGGTGACCAGAATGATCCAGGGTATGGGGGACAAAACATATGATGAGAGACTAGGGGAGCTGAACATGTATTCATTGGAGGACAGAAGGTAAAGGGGCGATATGATAGAAACCTTCAAGTACCTAAAGAGTATAAACAGGGTTAGAATGGAGGGCATCTTCAATTTAAGAGGGGAGGGTATAACAATGGGGCTTGGCCTGAAACTGGTGGGAGGTAGATTTAAGTGGGAATTTAGGATACACTTTTTCATTGAAAAGGTGGTGTCAGGGTGAACAAACTGCCATAGGAGGTGATCTGCCAATGCAGTGGGCAGTTTCAAGGGAGGGTGGGATTGGAGAAAAGAAAATTAAAACGGGTGAGTGGAAGGGGAAGAAAAGGGGTGGAAGGATGGCTTCAGGAGGGAAAGGTGGGGGGGGGGGGACCAGAGAACTAGACCAAGCTGCACACTTGAGCAAACTTGATAGACCAATAAGGGCTTTTTCTGATGACTATTTCGTATGTTCGGATGCAGTAGTAAAAGCCCTTATGAAAAGCTGGAAAATGAATGTTCAAAGTGTGGGTCATAGCACAAGTTCAGAAATTGTCCTGTGTTTGGTCAGACATGTAGATAGTATAACAGAAAAAAATAATTTTGCACTAATGTGTAGGACCCAAGGGGTCTCTGTAATAGCAGCACAAAAATCAGAAAAGTGAAACTGAGGACTTTTTCATTGGAAGTGTGACTACAGATAGTGCTGTTGTAGTGAGTGAATGGCATACAGAACTAACTATAAATAAGTAACTATATATAAATATGTAAGTGCAAGAAAGCAGCAGCAAAGTCAAACAAGATGCTGGGATGCACAACTAGGGGGATCAAAAGTTGGAGAGAGGAGGTTATACTGCCCTTATACAGGTCACTGGTAAAGCAACATCTAGAGTATGGAGTCCAATACTGGTGCCCACACCTCTAAAAGGACATTAACCTGCTGAAGTAGGTCCAGAGGAGGGCTACAAAGATGATAGCTGGTCAGCAGGATAAGGCATATGAGGAGAGATTGAGGGCATGGAACATGTACTCCGTGAAAGACAGGAGAGAGAGAGAGAGACAGACAGAGACCGGGGGAGAGAGAAAGAGAGAGAAAACATGATTGTGACCTTCAAGTACTTGAAAGGGATAAATAAGGTTGATAAGAAGAGACTGTTTCAGCTGAGTAGAGACCATAACATGAGGGGCCACAATCTTAAAATGGAGGGTGGGAGGTTTAGGAGGGAGATCAGGAAGCACTTCTTCACATAGAGGGTGGTGGACACTTGGAATGTGCTGCCAGAAGAGGCAATCTTGTTGAAGACAGTGGGAAGCTTTAAAAGAGGCTGGAACAGGCATAGGGGAGGGTAAGGGTCATGGGTGGGAAGGATGGGAAGATTGGGGAGGGAGGGCAGGGACATTAGCTCAAGCTATGGACCCTGTAATATCAGCAGACCTGATAGACCCAAATGGCCTTCTTCTGCTGGCTTCTTCGTATGTATGTTTGTGTAAATGATCACTGAATGAGAATTCAAGTTAGATAGCGATCGTGGGTGAATGTAATTCCAAATCGAGTTTCCAAGGAAATAAAGTGTAGCAAAAGAATCAGCAATACAAAAGTGCACCTGACAAGTTATGAGGAACAGTGAATTCCCATCTTTGGAAAAGCAAATCTCCTGTGTATACACTGAGGGAAACCTGAGCATTTAGAGTTTTGTGTGACAGAACAAGGTGTAAATGAGCCAGTGCTGGGTCTTAATGCATGCATGGCCTCATACTTGTGAAGTTAGTGATGGCAGTGATAAAAAGACATTATACACCACAGTAACTATGATCAGCTGTTTTAAGACTATGCAAATGTTTTTCAGGGTATTGGATATCTGGAGCATAGATAAAATATTATTATACAATGGCATGAAATAATCCTGCAATTTGATTGGCCTGTCTGGGACTGAACCCAGTACAACATCACGGCTCAAGTCCCAGCACAGAAACAACCACATGAAATGTAAAAATTTAAAACGAAAGAAATCACTCCACGGCCGCGATTACTTGACTGTCCGACTCCGGCTCAGCACCCGACCTTACTTGCTTTGCTCCCAGCACCACCAACAATTTCATACTCATCTTTGTCTTCTGCTCTCCACCCTATGTCTAAAAAACGAAATACCTCCATCAGAAAACAAAACCGTGCCTTCTAAGTCCCGTAACTCCCCAAAGTACGGACAACTTATCACACCAACATCTGAGTTTCTGCTCCTTCACCTACTTCGTACTCCCAAACAAAATAAAAAACACTTTTAAATGTAAACCCCAGAGGCGCTACCCTTAGGGCTACTACCCCTGCCTGCCTCCACTGAGACAGGGTGAGGGACCCAGATCCATTGACGGGTGCCTCCAACCCGAGGTTGGGGTTAATACTGAATAATCGTTGCTCGTGTTCTTCCAACGATCGGCCAAACACTATAACGTCATCTGAATAGACCAGACACTCGAGTAGATTCATGTCCCCCACAGCCCATTCCATCAAGCGCTGAAAAGTGGCTGGGGCACCCAAAATCCTTTGAGGCATCCGAACAAACTCACAGAAGCCTAGGGGGCAAATGAAGGCAGTCTTCTCCCGGTCGTCTGGGGCCATCGGGATCTGGTAGTATCCACTGCGAAGATCCAACACAGAGAACCACTTGCTGCCATTTAAACAATCCAATGCATCCTGTATGCGTGGCATGGTATACTGGTCCAGAATGGTCCACCGATTCAAAGTGCGATAGTCTACACACATCCCAACTGCCCCATTCTTTTTCCTTATTACTACTATGGGGGAGGCATGGGGCTCCTGGACTCTTGTATTACACCAGCAGCCAACATCTCTTGCAGATGCTGCGCCACATCATCTATATCAGTGGGGCCAGGCGCGGGATCTCTCTCTGAAAGGCCTTCAGTCATGCAGCCGAATGTGATGCTCAGCCTCTTGTACACATCCGCATCCCACTCTTTCAGGGAGAAAACCTGGTCTCTCTTGGCAAGCCTCTCACTGACCCTTTGTTTCCATTCAGCTGGCAGCGGGGAGTCACCAAAGTCAAACAAATCAGGAGTAACTCTATCATCTGTCCTGGAACCCTTTCTGTTTGGTAGTACTGCAGTGTCTACACAATGTACGCTTGCCAAGGTGCACCCCCTTCTTATTCGAATCTCTTTGTCGGATACATTATGCACTTGAACCATCACCCTTTTAACATAAGCATGAGCTCTAGCCGGCAAGATGCTGGGTTTGACCAACAGTCCCTCAGGTAATCTTCCCTCCACAGGTGCATCCAACATCAACAACTTATTCTTAACATCCATTTTTAGTCGTACTTCTCCATGCAGGACACATTGGGCATTCGGGGCAAGTATCACCGGGTCCGGATCCTTTTTCCACACCACACTCACCGGGCCTTCAGGTTCCTCCGGACTAACCTTATTCTGAGTGGCACTTGCCTTTTGAATCACAGCAGGTATGCTTAAAGCTCACCCGGTCTGGAATGCTTGCTTTTCTGAGCACAATTGGGCCAATCGTCTGAACATATGCGCATTCATCCTAATCAACAAAGGCACCCCATCATACAGTCCAGTGGGTGGGCAAACTAAAACTAGGGTTTCCACCTGCTCATCCATTCCAGCCACAGTTGCAGAGAAAGATAACCAGACTTGGATGTATCCCAAATACGGATAGGCCTTGTGGCTCAACCCCCACACATGTAGACCATTCAAAGGTTGCAGGGGCACCTCAGGTAAGTGTGCCTGTTACCAGTCCTGAAACATGATGGTTACCTGAGAGCCACTGTCTAATACAGCTCGAGTGGGAATCCCATTTACCCGCACTGGGGTCTCCATTGAAGGCCCGGCCACATCAGACCAGTGGGGGGCCGCAACATTGATAGCCGGCTGGGCATGGGCCTGAGTCACAAAACTTTTCCTGGGGGCCCGAGACTGGGCCTGGCGGTGTCGGGCGATCAGTCTGTTGTTGACTTTCCTTAAAGTCTCCTCCGGACAGGCCAGTCTCCTTGGGGGTGTTAGGCTCAGGGGTCCCACTAGGGTTTACCACCCCCACACAGGGTTCCCACCCCTCTTCATCAGTCTCCACCTCCCTAATTTCCCTCATTAATTGACAATATTCAGGCGGGATGGCCCGCCGATCCTGTAACTTAACTCTCAGCAGTATTACACTAGAAAATCTGGCAGATTTTAAAACATGTTCTAACCGGACCTGATTCAGGGCTGCGGCAGTGATTCCCCCTTTTCTATAGGCCTTCTGCAAGGCCCGCTCCACTCTAGTAACAAAAGCAGACAGTTTCTCATTTCTCCACTGCTTAGCAGACCTGAATTTCCATAATAAGTCTTCACCAGTCTCTGTAATCCTGAAAACTCCTTCTAGAGCAGAGAGATACTCTGCAGCGGTGGCTTCAGGACTGGTGGCCCAGAAGAATCTAATGGCTTCTAAAGCAGGACCCTGCAAGCTCTCCATCAGCCTCTTCCTTTTCTCCCCCTCAGAGCATTGCCATTCCTGGACTAAAGGGGTGGCATAGTCCATCCAAGCCTCCAGGTCATCCTCCCCTGGGGGCACTAGCACCATACCAGAGAAAAGTTTTAACTTACGGTAAGAATCGAGCTGTATGGGTGGGACCACCAGGGGCAGGGAAGCCAGCACAGAACTCTTGGGTGGGCAAGAGGAGGTGCCAGGGGAACCCTGAGGGGTAGCATCACTGGATAAATCTAAGGCTTGTAGCAGCTCCTGGGTAGTTCTCCCCTCCACGGCCAACAATTTAAGCAGTTTGTCTTTAAAACTGTTCATTTGAGGAGACCCCCCAGGAGTGACTGACCCACTTCGACTATGAATTAGCCTCCATCCCTGTGAAGCACCCTCCAGATAAATCGCAGGAGGTACCTTCTCGGGGTCAATGGCCACACTGCATAGAAGTAACACCTGCAACGTCTGGTCAAGCAAATCAGCCATACGCCCTTTTACCTCCACTTTGCCCAAACATTTTACTTGCTCTGCAGCAGAAATGATGTCAGCAGTTGGGGTTCCCAAAGGCACATCTAACAATAACAATCTTCTGGGAGTCTAGCTCTTCGGCTTCACCCCACCCCATCAGTCTGTGTACCATGGTCTTGATGGGTCCCAGTTTAATTTTTCCCAGCATATACCCTTCCATTTTTTCCATTTCTTATGTGCTTCCCCACTTGGCCACTAGGGGACACTGATCCCAGCAGTGCCTCCAATTTGTAACCCCCAGGGGACTACCCTTAGGGCTACTACCCCTGCCTGCCTCCACTGAGACAGGGTGAGGGGCCCAGATCCATTGACGAGTGCCTCCACCCAGAGGTTGGGGTTAATACGGTCAAGACTACCTCAGTTACAGCCCTCTGGGATACTGCAACGCCCCTTTTGTCCCACTAGTGGCTCACACTGGGTACCAACAATTCTTTTCACCAGTACACTTACCCCCCCCCCGGGTAGTGTCTCTCAGCTCACTCCAGGGACCCCTTGTAAAGTAAGCTACAGTTATATCACAGTCACTATGTAGCAGTTCACCAGGGATGCACAAACCAGCCAGGATGTAGTTGCAACACAATAATCTGATTTATTAAAGGGGGCAGATAACAAGGAAAGGGGAAAAAATCAAGTTAATTGGCTTATACTATAATTATCTACCTAGGGCTCTGTGCACAGGCCTAACCCTAAGATTCGCTGTCCCTGGGTATCCAAGCCCTAACGGCTAGTCCAAATGTGGCAGCTGGTTGGGGCCCTTAACACAGATAACCGTTACAATCAACTCCAGCAGATAACGATTTTTTCGACACTGGCAGGGCTGAGTCTGAATCTCACCAGCCTCCTCACACATTTATATGGCAGACAACAGAGGGGTACCATACCAGGCAGCTGCTTTCAGGCTTTCACAAACTTGCAGAAGAACTCGGGCAGCAAACGGCAGCTTCAACGTCACGGGTGGACCGAGCGCGATTTAGCAATTCTCTCCAGTCCTCTCAGGTTGAGCCTGGTAGGTAGCTGGGCTGGCACCAGCCTCCTCCGACCACATGCCGGAGGATTTTAATCTGACTCGCTCGAAAGGGAAAAAAAAAACGGCCCCTCAGGCCTTCACGCACTTCACGTGAGAACACTCTGCAAGCGCAGAAGCACACAGCTCCTTCCTTCACCTCAGGCACTACGCAACTGCCCCCAGCAGCAAGTGGCTCTTCCTCCAGTTCCGGCGCTACCCGCTCCTATTGGCTGGCAGCACCTGCCAGTCAGCTTCTCCTGCTCTCAGTGGTGCGAAAAAAGCACCATAGCCCATAATGCCTTTCCCAAATTACAAACGGTTTTCCCGTTGGTCAGTCGGCTCTGTAAAGTCCCAAGGCACTGACTGGTCCAATTCAGCAGTTCTGGACCAAAATGGAGGAGACAATCGAAACAGTCTTTACTGCAAAGGAAGGCAGGTTAGAACAACTACATTATTATTGTTATTTCACATTATTTCCAGCAACAATCACATCCTCAGTAGAGCTCTCTCTGCACCACTAGCGATGGCAAAAAAGGAGCTATTTTTCAGCGTCCCAAGCGGGACTTGGGCATACAACCACACAGCCCCCCCCCCCCATTTCAGTTAATTACGACTGCAACAGGTAGCCCTTAAAGAGGCAGCTTACAGAGGCTTTTAAAAGCGCTCACTGGCTACCCATTTAAACGGCTTTATGCTGATCACCAGCCAGGCATGGAGCATGGAAACAAGCTCTGAGAAGGCTTTCAGGAACCCCCATTTGCAAGGGGGTTACATAAAGAAAGCCAATAGACTTAAAACAAAGCCATACCTTTACTTTGCCTTTTTTCTTCACAACAGCTGTGTGGCAGCCGCTACGACTCGGCTTGTCAGCTAACCTCAGTGGCTCAGTCAACACAGCCCCTAGCAAGCGCCTTGACATCTGCCTCTCCATTTAAAATTAAAAACTAAATATACAACCAGAAAAAAAAAAACAGAAAGCATATTTTAACCAATACTCTGTGACCCCATCAGACCTGTCTCCTAACAAAAACAGCACTGTAGTGAGGGTAACCTGGGAGGCAAATACAATGCAGAGCACACAGCTAGCACCATCTAGTGGTCAAACTGTGAACTTTTTTCTAAAAACATATACCTCCACACATGAAAAAATACAAAAAAACACAGAAAAACACATTTTTTTCTATTTTATTATTTTGAAAATAAACGAGCCATTGTATAATAGCAATAATGCACTCCAGGGTGTGTGCTGTGCTGCGATAATGTCACTTCTGGGGTGATTAGTCACACTCAGCCTGCGGCCTCGTGCCTAATCACCCCAGGCGTGACGTTATCCCAGCACAACACACACCCTGTCGTGCATTATTGCTTAAATATGCACCTAAACTGAACTCCTGTTATGCATGCACCTAGACAGGTCCCAGCAGCACTTTGAGACAACTGTGTCAGGAATTTGCAAGAATGGTGAAAAAACAACATAATTGAACCCAGTCACAAACCAACAGACTGGGTAAGTTTACTTATCATAGTAAAAAGCCTAAAGAAAATTTGAGGGTGTGTTTGGATTCCAAAGAACTTAACAGAGCGGTGAAAAGAGAGCACTATCAAATACCAACAATGGAAGAAATAGCCAGCAGATTGAATGATTCCGCAGTGTTCAGCATTTTAGATGCCAATTCAGGTTTTTGGCAAATTCTTTTAACTACAGAGTCTACTGACCTTAACACATTCAATACCCTTTTTTGGCAGGTATACATTTCTGCATTTGCCATTAGGAATTAGTTCACCTCCTGAAGTTTTTCACCGCACTGTTCAAGAACATATGAACATACGAAATTGCCTGCAGAAAAAGGCCTACTGGTCTATCAAGTCTGCCCAATTATGCAGCTCTTAGTTTCATATCACTACAGCTGCCCATCCCCCACTCAAACCCCTCCCTTCCTCCTCTTTCCCAGTCTGCCCCCCTTTGTATTCTTGTCTGTACTAGCCTTGCCCTTGACTCAATCTCAACTCTGCTTAAAGCTATCCACTGTCCTTTAAGCGACTAACCCTCTGGCAGTGCATCCCAACCCACCACCACTCTCTCTGTAAAGTAGTGCCTCCTTATCTCCCTCCTAAACCTTCCCCCTTCCAACTGCCCCCAGTGACCCTTCCCCCTTTAAGCAGAATACTCCTCCCTCTCTAACTTTGTTTATGCCTTTCAAGTACTTAAAGGTCTCTATCATGTCCCCTCTTTCCCTTCTCTCTTCCAGCGAGTACATGTTGAACTCCTTCAACCTTTCCTCGTATGACAACTCCCCTAGTCCCATGATCACTTTTGTAGCCCAGTGCTGCACTCCCTCCAGTAATCTCCCATGGTTTTTGAGGTATGAGCACCCGTACTATACACAATACTCCAAATGTGGCCTCACCAGTGCTCTATAAAATGGCAGGATGACCTCCCCTTTCCAGAGGCGATCCCTCTGGCAATGCACCCCAGCATCCTATTTGCCCTTGCTTCCACCCTCCTACACTGTGCTGATACCTTCATGTCCCCTGTATTTATTACCCCCATGTCCCTTTCCTCCTGTGAAGCTGTTACCTGTACTCCCCCCAGCCAGTAGTTGTTCCTGGGATTTCTGGCTCCGAGATGCATGACCTTGCATTTCTTAGCAGTAAACACCAACTGGCACTCCCTAGACCAATGTTTGAGTTTAGCTAGATCCTCTCTGAGTGCCTGCCTCTCTTCCTCACTGTCCACTTTGCACAAATCTTAGTGTCATCTGCTCACAGGCTGATCTTACTCTTGACCCCCTCTGCAATGTCTCCAATAAAGACATTGAAAAAAACGGGGCCCTGCACTGAACCCTACGGTACCCCACTTATTACTGGCCTTGGCTTGAATGTCTCCCCCCTTACAACTACCCTCTGTTGTCTGCCCTGCAGTCAGCTCTCCACCCACCCAACCTCCATGTCCCTCAGCTTGCTCATTAACCTCCTGTGTGGCACCGGGTTGAAAGCCTTGCTGAAGTCCAGATACAGGACATCCACAGCGTGGCCTTCGACAACCACTTAGTGACCCAACCAAAGAAGTCAATCAGGTTAGTTTGGCAAGATCTTTCTGTGACAAACCCATGCTGTCTCTCATCCTGCAGACCATTGCTATCAAGAAAGGTTATCAATGTCTCTTTTAGAATGGTCTTCATCAACTTCTCCACTATGGACGTCAAGCTCACCAGTCTGTAGTTGCCCAGATGGACCTTAGGTCCACTCTTGTGAAGGGGCACCACATGAGCCATCTTCCAGTCCTTGGGTACATTCCCTGTCTCCAAGGAAGTGTTGAACCGGTCCATCAGAGGGCCTGCCAATGCCTCTGCCAGTTCCTTCAGGACCTTTGGGTGTACACTGTCTGGTCCTGGTACCTTGTTCACCCGCAAGGCTTTAAGGCCCTTCAGAACTCTATCCTCTTGGATTACCTCATCTTTTATCTCTAACCCCCCCCCACTCTTGCTTCCTTTCCCCTTTGGTATTGGGCCATCCTTTTTTCCATGAATGCCGAGCAGAAATACTCATTGAGTGCCTCTGCCTGATCTTCCCCTTGTTCCACTCATCCCCCCTCTCTTGATTCTAACAATGCCACCCATACAACTCCTCTTCTCCCTTATGCATTTAAAGAACCCCTTTTCCTCCCTCTCTAAATCCCTCTGCCATCTTCAGCTCCTTTGTTGCCTTGGCTGCCCTGACTGACTTGGTCACCTCCCTAGATGCCTTTGTGAACACCTCCCAAACCTCCTCAAACCCCAATTTTGTGAACTTAATGAAGGCCAATCTTTTTTCCTTCACCTTCCCCTCCACTTCCTTGCTGAGCCAGCTAGGTTTTTTGACCTGGACTGCTTGCTGTGAGATTTGGCACATGTCCGTGGCCTCATTCAGCCCCTTCCTAATGATTGCCCACTTCTGTTCAGCATCCATCCATGGGTTAATTTTAGCTGAATACCCCTCAAGGATGCTGCCCAATCTGCCTTTCTGAAGTCCAACACTCTTGTCCTGGTCATAGCTGCTTCTCTCCCTGTGTTGAGGAGGAATCACACTGATCATGGGTCACTTCCTGCTAGGGTGTCTTGTACTATCACATCTTGGACTTGATCCCCATTTGTTAGCACCAAGTCACATATGAACATAGAACAGACTTTGATAGCAGATAAGGACCGCTTGGCCCACTCAGTCTGCACATTCTCCTACCTATTGGATAAGCTGCAGATCCTAGTTAACCAACAGCCTACTTCTTCCTACCCCCCACCAGAATTGCCTTGTGTCTGTCCCATGCATTCTTGAATTCCCCCACTGTTTTTGACCCCATGACCTCCTCAGGAAGGCCGTTCCATGCGTCCACCACCCTCTCTATGAAAAAATACTTCCTCACATTGCCCTTGAGCTGTCCCCCCTCTATCTTCAAATTGTGCCCTCTTGTTCTTGACTTTTTTGATTTCTTTGAGGTGCTTGAAAGTTTCTGCCATGTCCTCCCTCTCCCTCCTTTCTTTAAGGGTATACATATTAAGCTCCTTTAGTCTCTCTTCATGTGGCTTCTGGTGCAGTCCCTGCACCATTTTAGTTGCCCTCCTCTGGACAGCCTCCATCCTGTCTATGTCCTTGTGGAGATGGTGTCTCCAGAACTGTACGCAGTACTCCAGATGAAGTCTCACCAACTGTCTGTACAGAGGGATAACAACTTCCTGTTTTCTACTGGTGATGCCTCTTCCTATACATCTCAGTATCCTCCCAGCCCTCTTGCTGCCTTCTCACATTGCTTGCTTACCTTTAGGTCACCTAATATGACTACCCCAGGCCCCTTTCCATTTTTGTTGTTGTTAGTAACCCCCCCCATTGTGTACTCTTCCCCTTGGTTTTTGTTTCCCAGGGCTGTTACGTTGCACTTCTTTGCATTGAATCTAAGTTGCCATACATTTGACCATTCCTTCAGCCTTGCCAAATCCCTTCTCATCCTTTCCATCCCTCCTTGTGTATCAACCCTGTTGCAGATCTTTGTGTCGTCTGCAAAGAAGCATACCTTTCCTTCCAATACCTCTGCAATGTCACTTATAAAGACATTAAAAAGGACCAGATCCAGTACTGAACACTGCAGTACCCCACTTTTAACCCCCCTTTCTTTGGAGTGGACTCTGTTTACTATTTCCCTCTGTATTCTGTTGTCCAGCCAATTTTTTACCCAAGCTACCACCCTGCGATCCACTCCCAGGCTGGCTAATTTTTTTTTTTTATAATTTAAAATTTATTGAAAGTTTCACAATATACAATGGACAGGGTCAAAACATCTATAGTGTAAAACCTGAGACAAAACAGATTGACTGACCCCATCCCCCCAACACCCCCCCAAAATCCCCCCAATACAGTCCCAAAAGCTTGACAGTCCATGACGTCAGAGAGATTAGAGATTAAATATTAAAAATTAGATAGTATATAATGTATGAAGTGAGGCCCAGATCCGTTCATATTTGCAATTATTATTATTGATACTCGAGATAGTCTTCTCCACTCAGAGATTAAATAATAGCTTGTTTAGCCATTCAGAATAAGAGATAACCTCAGAACTCCTCCAGTACTTAAGTACCAGTTTTTTAACAGACATGGAAATTAAAGCAATATGAAACTTACGCTTATTAACAGAAATCTGCAAATAATCCCCGAGAATACAAACCTCTGGAGTGAACAAGTCTCTCAGCCCAAGGAGAGGGTCGGCCTTGTCCTTTATAGCCTCCCACAGGGGTGGTATCTAAGAACATTCCCAGAAAATGTGGAGCAAAGAACCTTATGCTTGAGCACACCTAGTACAAACATTAGAGGAAGTTATTCCCCAATTAGCCAGTTTCTGAGGATAGTGGTAGAGATTATGGAGAATACGAAATTGCATCAACCGTAGCCTATCTTGTGTTACAAAATGATGGCAGTTATTCCATATAGTCATCCAGTCCCTATCCCAATGTGGAAAGAGGGCAGACCAAAACTTTGTAGGGGCAAACGGCACAGGGAAATGCCAATCATACAAAATATTGTACAATTTGGAGATAGTCCGGGGGGGAATTAACCAAAGGAACTAGTTCAGTGAGGAAGGCGAAATCATAAGATATGGGGGTACCCTCCCCAAATTTTTTAGTGAGGAGGTGTCTAAGCTGATGTTACCTTGAAATAGTCACTTCCCTTGAGCCTGAATTTCACCACGATATCCTCAGCTGATAACCAGGTACCATCCTCCTTCAGAAATAAGTGAACCCTCCCATCACCTAAACTAGGTAACCATCTGGGGGATAACACTTTGTTATCTATTTTAAAGGCAGGAGAGTTCCATATCGGCTGCTCCACATCCAACCAATTTTTATATTTTAAGAATCTACACAACTGTGAATGAATCCTCATGGAAATTCAGATTGTAGTACTTTTTAACTTCTTAGGTATCGAGGCTGTATTGAGGAATAATAGAGCGGAAGGGGCTATATTAACCCAGTGGATCATTTCCCTCTCTATTTTAAGCCATGTGGGCAAATAACCCAAGGAATTGGAGACCATCCACCTTAGGTATTTGGCCGCACAACAGGCCCAGTAGTACAGCCACATGTATGGAAGTTGTAAACCGCCCTTGGACCTAGGCACCACGAGCTTGTAAAAAGCTAATCTAGGCTTCTTTTTAGACCAGATAAAATCACCAATCAAGCTCTGGGCTTTTATAAACCAGCCACTTGGCAAACAAATGTCAAGTAGCTGGAGGGGGTATAAGAGATGCGGGAGAACATTCATCTTGACCAGGCTGACTCTTCCCCAAAAAGAGACAGGTAGAGTCAACCATCTAGCCAAATCTAGAGCCACCGTGGACAGTATGGCCTCCAGGTTGTATTTAAAGGTACTCTGCAGATCCCTAGTTAACACAATGCCCAAATACTGCAACGAGTCTTTAGACCAGGCCAGACCCAGGGAAGTAATATCATTCTTAAAAACTTTATGATTTAGGGGAAACACAATCAACTTCCCTAAATTTAATTTGTAATTGGATAGTTTGCTGAAATGCTCAATTATATCCAACATGGAGGGGAATAGAAGTCTCTGGATAAGAAAGGTGGAAAAGCAGGTCATCCGCATATGCAGCAACTTTGAGTTCAGTACCGAGAATGGTAATCTCTTGGACCTTCGAACATGAAATTAGTTTATGGATTAACGGCTCCAGGTAGAGATTGAAAAGTAGAGGAGAAAGGGGACAACCCTGCCTGGTTCCGGAATGCAAGATGAAGGTCCTAGAGAAAACTCCATTCCCTGAAATATTAGCCATTGGTTGCAGATATAAGGCCTTTATCCAAGATTGAAATTGTTGAGGAAATCCAAAGGAAGTTAGTGTTTGAAGTAAAAAAACTCCAATTGACTCTGTCGAAGGCCTTCTCGGCATCCAGAGAGACCAGATCCATTGGAAAGGAAGCATCTCTGGACACCGAGAAGACATGCGAGAGAGTGCGGAGATGGTCTGCGGAAAATCTGCCTTTCATAAAACCCTCTTGATGTGAACCAATTAAATCGGGGAGAACCAAGCTGAGTCTATCCGCCAAGGTCTTTGTTAGAATATTTATGTCTTGGTTCAGCAATGATATGGGTCTGTAACTCTCAACACATTCTAAATCTTTCCCTGGTTTTGGAAGGAGCACGATGAGGGCCTCAAATAGAGAGGAGTCGATTTGCACACCTGATAATATATAGTGAACGAGAAAAAGAAGATGGGGAGTAATTTTCTCCTTAAAACACTTATAGAAATTTGCTGAAAAACCATCTAATCCAGGTGACTTGTCTGAAGGTAGGCCCTTTATCGCCTCCAAGATTTCCGACTCTGTAATAGGAGCTATTAACATCCTACCCAGGGACTCTGAGAGACAAGGTAGGTGGGCCTCCGCCAGGTAAGAGGAGACAGTATGGGCTGAGGGGGGGTTAGGCATTTCGACGAATAGATGTTCGTAATAACTTAGAAACTCTGAAACAATCTCCTGAGGATTAGATTTGAGAGTTCCATCAAATTTGGAGCGGATTGGGGGAATAAACCGAGTGGACTCCAATTGTTTAATTCTCTGGGCCAGTAGTTTGCCCGTTTTTTGCCCGTGTTCAATGTAGGAGGCTTTAGTACATAAGATAGCAAACTCTGCTTTCTCATTGAGCATAGCTATATAGGAGTCCCTCAATTTTGCCAGCTCTTGTTCAGAGTCGTCAGATAGATTTGAATGTAGGCTAGTCTCTAAAGTTCTTATCCGAGTTAACACCTCCCTCAGCCTAGCCTCCCATCCCCTTTTCCTCATCACGGCCATCCCAATTATGATGCCCCAGAGATATGCCTTGAAGGCACACCATAACACATCTGTCCTAGTGTCCTGTGTGGCATTCAAATCAAAAAATTGTGTGATATGCTCCTTGATTTGGTTTCTACACTTAGAATCCTTAAGCAGTTGGTCATTCAATTTCCACCTGGTTTGCCAAGTAGGCAAAGAAGTAAGGGCCAACTTACAGAGCACCACAGAGTGGTTGGAGGGCAGACCTGACTGGATAGCAGAACTTGTCACCCCTGGTAACAAGGCCTGAGACACCAGTAAGTAGTCAATATGGGAGAAAGACCTGTGAGCAGGGGACACAAAAGTGTATTCCCTATTCACAGGGTGTAGGACCCTCCAAATATCACAAAGACCCAATCTAGCTATTAGTTCATGTAGTGCACGCTGTGCCAGGGAGAGGGTAACCGAGAGAGAGCCAGTGCGATCTTTACATGAATCCACCACTAGATTCCAATCCTCCCCTAAAATTATGGTGGAAGGCAATAATGAAAGAATGTTATTAAGTAATCTCGTAAAGAATAGAGGGTCATCTTTGTTAGGGCCACAGATGCTTCCCAGCACAAAATCTACTGAGAACAAGGTGCCCTTAACCAGAACAAATCTACCCTGGGGGTCATTAATTTCCTGGATAACCTGAAAGGGAATGCCTCTGTTAATGAGAATTATAACCCCACAGCTGTTTGAAGTTCCTTGAGCTGAGAAGACCAGTCCAATCTGCATCCATCTCATCTGAATGGCTTCCGAATCAAACAAATTAGATTCCTAGATAAAAACAACATTAGCACCTAAAATATCTAAGTGCTTCAATATCTTATATTGCTTAGTTTTTTTTACGGGCCCCTTTAACATTCCAAGTTGAAAAACAAAGCCCCTTAGTCATTGTGCAAATACAATATATAACTGCAGTAGCTAAAGTCACAGACTACCTTAAGAAGAAACCTCAACCAACCTATAATGGACTGTGTCCCCCCAAAAAATACCTCTCCAACCCCCAAACCTCCCCTTCCACTCTACTGAAAACATCCCCAAACTATCCAACCATAACACAAATCCCAGATACCATACCCAACCATCCCCTGCCCTCCCATCCCACCCAGATCTCTTACGCATCGCTAAGCAGCACTCCTACAAAAACAGCCGCTCCCATCCTTCCACCCACCCCGTGCACAAACTCAGTATAGTAACCATCCATGACAAAATTGAAAAATAAAACAAGTTCAACATGCTTATGGGACCCACAAACACCAAAACTAAGTGTGAGAACCACTGTTAAAGCCAAAATAGTAAAATTAACAGATCTTGAAAATCCTGTCCTTAACCCAAACTCCTTACAAGAATGGGTATCACCCCTGATACAGAATAACATGAGGAAGGGTATCTCCCGTTCAATGCCTCACCTCAAAGCAAGTGCACAAGAAGGGGGTAAAGTCACCACCCCCAGAACCAAACAAGAATAGGTCTTCCCCCTTTAATCAAGCAAAGAAGGAAATGAGAGTGAAAAAGGAAAGAGAAGAGATATTATTTACCAAAATAGGCAAAACTCAGGCTTGAGGAGTTCCCCCTGAAAAAACGAGATTAGAAACATTGAAATGAGCCGAGCCCCGGCTCCGTCCCAGAACAATAATCGTGCCACTGAACCCAGCCTATATCCCGATTACCACCCATTTTGCCTCATCACTTCTTCAGTACTGTGAAGGCTGCACGTAAACCAGAGAAATACTCCCCTCTAGTGATTGCCAATTGCAACTGCTTGGAAACCGTCCACCCCGTAGATGATCCCTGCACCCCTTCGTGTGGCTGCGATAAACGAAAGGAACCTAAAAGGGCTTCTACCTCGCTGACTTCACTTAAAGTTCAATAACCCCTACAAAGCCACCCATAAACCAATCACTCCAATGCTCTTCACCAGGGCTGTTAAACTGGCTAGGAGTTCCCATACCCCAGCTTAAAAGAGAAAGGAGAGGAACAGAATTGGACCCATACTAATCAAAAACAGGGTGCAAATGCCGCCCTATCCTAAGACCTCGTCCCTGCAACCCAAATAACCACGCTGGGTGGCCCAGCACAACAATGCCCTCTTTACTCCCTGAAGACCTTCACGGTCCCCCCAAAACTATGCCCTATACATAAACGGGCATTGTCCTCTCATAACTTTTGCCAGGGATGTCCCCACTATTCTCCTTATCCTCCTCCCAGAAGATCTAAAAAGTACCTGATTAACCAAAAAGTTTATGGGTATCGCAATTCTTCATTTTTTAACCCCAAATAGAGAAACAGTTAGGAATAGATAGTAATAGACCAGAAAATAGAACACTAGACATTTCCATGAATTCTGTTACATCTCAGACTAGCAAAATGGTCCCCTCTAATAACCCCCATGCTATTTAAGAGTCTTTAAAGAGGTCAAGCATAGCTTTTCTCAGTCCATCCATAGCAGAGTCGGAGTCCTCATATGAGTGCCTCTGTCCAGATATCTGAACCCGTAACATTGAGAGATACCGCATTCTGAATTTAAGACCATCCGCTAGAAGCTTCTTTACCACCGGGTGGAAGGCAGCTCTGCGTTTCCTAACAGAGAGCGGCAAATCCTGGGTAACTCTGATTCTTGTTCCTTCCCACTGCAACTTTTGTATGGTCTTCAGCTTAAGAAAAAAATGCTGTTTCTCCAAAAAATTAAGAAAATGAAAAATTTACGGTCTGGGAGAGGCCCCCATTGGAGGCTTAGAACACAACGCTCTATGGGCCCTCTCTATAATGTAATGGGGGCCATAGGAAGAGGGTCCAATACTTCTCTTGATGAACTTTTGCACAAACAGAACCACATCTTACCCTTCTTCCATCTCAGGCAGACCGATAATAACTGCATTGTTCCTGTGGCTACGACCCTCAAGGTCTTCGAGCTTTTGTTCCATCTTGTTAATTTTTTGCCGAAGCTTGGCCACCTCAGGACTCTGCTTGTCCACCCTTCTTTCTAAAGAAATGAGTCGAGTCTCGACATCTAAAGTTCTCAATGCTATATCCTCGATAGCCTGAGAGAGGGATTTGAATTCAGAAGCGAGGTTTCTTAGTTCTTTTTTGAATGGCCTAAATTTGGCCAGGAATCCGGTGAGGGTTAATGGCTCCTGATCTGAACTTGGAGGTGCCGTTGTCTGCACTGAGCCTGTAGTTCCAGCCCGCGGTTTCTTAGGGGCCTTCTCTGGGGTGACCGGGGGGGGGTGTTTAGGTGGAGGCTTCTTCATTTTGGCTTCCATTCTTCACCGAACACGCCAATTACACACTTGTAAGCTTCCCCCACCAGATTACAATTTAGATCAGGATCTCAATGTTGGTAAGCTCAATGAAAATATATGAAGTTAACGGTGGTGGGCAGGAGAGAACAGGAAAGCGTCTTCTCAGGCCTACTGCATCACGTGATCCCCAGGCTGGCTAATTTGTTTATTAATCTTTTGTCTGGGACTGTGTCAAATACCTTGCTAAAGTCTAGGTAGCCATGTCCACAGCCCCTCCCTGGTCTACTACTTTGGTCACCCAGTCAAAGAAATCTATTAGATTCGTCTGACATGACCTTCCTGCTGTGAATACATGCTGCCTTGAGTCCTGTGGCCTGCTGGCCTCTAGGTACTCAACAATTCTTTCTTTCAGAAGTGATTCCATCATTTTCCCTACCACTAAGGTCAAATTAACAGGTCTGTAGTTTCCTGCCTCTGCTTTGCTCCCACTTTTGTGAAGGAGAATCACATCTACCCTCCTCTAGTCCTTAGGTACCAAACCATTCTCCCATGATTTGTTAAAAAGGGTAGTCAGTGGTGTCACTAGTACTATCCTTAGTTCTTTTAGAATTATGCGGTGAATCCCATCAGGGCCCATTGCTTTGTCCACCTTCAGTTTTAGGAGTTCTTTCAGAACCGTTTCTTCTGTGAATGGACTGGTATCGACCCCCTATCCAGAGTGCTTCTATTGATTGGATTAGGTATCTCCTCCTCCTCTTCTTTTGTGAATACTGAGCAGAAGTATTCATTCAGTATCCCTGCTTTTTATCATCACCTCTGCCCACCCACCCTCCCTTATTAAGCCTCACTATCCCTCCTTTGTCTTCCTTCGTTCCCTAACGTACCTATAAAATGTTTTATCCCTCTTCTTAACTAAGTTGGCTATCTTTTCCTCGGTTTGTGCCTTTGCTATTTTGATTGCCTTGCCCACTTCCTTCTGCTTTAACTGGTATAGTTCTCTGTCCTGCTCCTTCTGTGTTTCCTTGTACTTCCTGAATGCTGTCTTTTTCTCCCTAACCTTCCCCACCACCTCTTTGAGAACCATAGTGTTTTTTCCTTCATTTTGATTTATTTGCTTCACACAAAGGCGTGTTGCCTCTGTGATGGCAGTTTTGGTATTTCCCCATTGTTCCTCCACCCCTCCCTCTTACCCATTTGCTAGTGCTTTTCTGAGGCACTCTCCCATTTTGGCAAAGTCAGCCCTCCTAAAGTCAGTACCCTCACTTTTGTATGGCTTGACTCTAAGGCTGTGTTTATCATGAACGACACTGTTTGGTCGTCACTTGTTCCCAGATGGCTATCCACTTCTAAATTTGAGATCCTCTCCATCCCCATTTGAGAGTACCAGGTCTAAGATTACTCCCACCCAAGTGGGTTCTAACACTAGCTGTCCAATATGTTCCCCTCACTAGCAGGATCCATCACCCTTTGCACTGGGTAGCTGTCTTGGATAGCCTCCAGCAGCACCTGTTCCCTGGCATGTGCTGTAGTTACTGTCTGCCAGTCTAGCTCCCTATCCACCTCATCTCTCTGTGAGGATGGCCTGTACACCACCTCTACCCTGAGCTTCTTACCTTTAGGGCTTCAGAGCAATACTCATGTGGCTTCTGGCCTCCCATCATCCCCCTCCTCCCTGGTACAAGAAAGAACGTTTTCAGGATATCACAAGAGTGGAGATATACATTGATGATCTGTTGGTATGGGGCAGTATGCCAGAGAAGCATGACCACAGACTGCAGCAAGTGCTACAGTGAGCACAGGAAAAAAAACTAAAGTTTAACAAATGTAAGTGTCAGCTGGGGGTAACAGAGATAAATACATTGCACATGCAGCAGCTCTGTCTGTTTTTTTTCTCTCCCACAAGGCAACACTGGTATAATGTCAGTATTTTACTTTTTCAGTAAATTGAGAATGAAACTCATTTTAATCTTCTTAAAGTCTGTTTTATCCCTGCCATCTTCACTTTTTGCTCCCAGGGTGCAGACCTTGAAAGTTAAGTCTGGTGCTTGGAGTTTGACAGTCAGCATTTTGTGCTTCATGTTTTATAATAAGTATCTCCTTATAACAAGAAAATTTCACTGGATCAAGCCATGAGTATAAGCTCCTGGTTTGGTGGACTGGGATTCTTTTCTCTAAAGGACTTTTCGTTGTTAAGTGACTGAGCCAGTTGTCTGCTGTTTTAGGCTGTTTCTGGCATTCCAGGTGTTGTTCATATAACTTGGATACCTGCTGAACTGCAGGGAGAAAAGAAAGAAAGATAGCATGTAAAGATTGTCTAAGCATGCTGGTACCTTGTTGAGAAAGCTGGTGTTTAGATACTTATCTGTGACAGCCTGCTCCTTAATAAATCTGTGCTCAGGTAACCGTGGCACAGTTTTCCTACGTGACATAAAGCTCTGAACCTACCGGGTCATAATATCGTGGACGATACCGCACACAGAAAGACCGTGCTGCTGCTACTACCACATGTGGGTTTACAGCTACTGGGGAATTTCAGTGATAGAAAGTATTGCTACCCCTGATGCTCACCAGCAACATGGAAATGGATGTCATCACTGCTGATCAGGTACTTGGTCGAGCTGCTCCCATGGTGGAGCGGCTATAGCACCCGACCCAGAAGTGGATGGGATTGGAGGAAGTGGTTTGATTCCCCTTCTAGGGAATCTTTTCTTTACAATTATATTACTTTCTCCTGTGTCCACACCCCCTCAGAGTTGATTATAATAGTTTTGGAGGGTATGGGAAGGTGAAAAGCATCGCAAAGTGCAAAAAAACCAGGTGTTGCCCGATGCAGTATCGTGCCATGCAATCTTAATCCGCGAAGTTTCATCTGTGACATTATGACTCCATGCCAGCTGTGGGCACTTACTAGTAGACACTGCTGTCGTGGCAGTGCCAAGCGAGCTGACTGTACTGCTCCTCTTGACTGCTTTACTTGGAATTTGGTGACTATTGCTACTGAACTGTTCTGATGCTGAGATTGTTGCTTATTAGTATAGATCTGTGTTTGTCTGGTGCACTGGGATATGAGGCTTGTGTGAAGTACTCCTGTTCTCTGAGTTGTAACTGCCCTCTCTGGTGTTATATTGATAGATTCTGCTGACAAGTGCTGGACTCTGTTCCTCTAATATGATAGACTGAGAGACCTTTGTATTTCTCTTTCTGGAGTTCTGATCACTATCTCCTGCTAACAGTGATACTGCTGATAATAGTGGATTCTGGCTTTCTGGTTGGTAATAAGTGATCTGCAGCTCTTCCACTGTGGGTTACTGAGAAGGCTGTCTCTGTCTGTTTGGAAACTGGACCTTAATATAGATCATGCTTGGCATTGCATATCTCTACTCAAACCTGTTGTGCTCTAATTCCCCAAGATAATGCTGCTGGGCTGCATTGCAGCTCTGTATTGTGTGTTCCCAGCGTTCATCTCCTAGCTGAGATTCATCTGTGCAGTGCTGTTCATGACGTCTGCCTGCAGCTGCGGTTTCATTTTTTTTAAACTTGCACTGCTGTTAATTTCAAGGAAGTGTGTGTCAGTCCAGGTTTTTATTGACACACCTCCCCAAACATTAAAACTGACTTCCATTTTTCTTTTTGGGTATTGTCCAATTTAGTTTACACAAGGACATGCTGCTTGTCGCACAGTGCTACCAACTCTACTATTTTTGCCTACTGGAGCAGTGTGTGACGTGCTAGGGTGCAGAGTTCCACCGGGTGGGTGGATGGGAAGGCACTAACAGTAACACTGCCTGGTGGCTGTGACATCCACTGACAACCATCAGCGCCTATCTTACAGGGAAAGAAATGTGCTACAATATCTGAAGACAGAGTGAGAATTATCAGCAGCTGCATTACAGCAACAAGTATACAGACAATGCAGATCAAATGTACAGTGTATTCCATACAAAATTTATCATTCAGAAAACAAACTTTCTAATATTGGAAACTGCTGTGGTGGCTAGTATAGGTACTACACCATGGATTCATTCAGGACAAACCATGGATTAATTGAGAATTAATCCATGGTCACCTGATGCAGTTTTTCCAATAAGGCACAACCCTTTTTCTTCCCGATGTTACAAGCAGTAATAATCCTTCTAACTTATAAAGACCCCCTTATCATACTACAGTTTCCCAGTTCTTATTTATTTTGAACACTTGCCTTCATATTTCTAAACTAAAATGTTTAAATCTAGTGGTGTAAAGGAAGTAACAAGTATTTGTGAGTCAGTGTTGACAAAAGATAAATGTTCGGGGAAAATATGGTTTAAAGCTGAGAGTGGCCATAGAAGTAGACAGAGCAGCTTGAGTTGTGTCAGTGTGTTTATGTCATACAGCCATAGTAAGAGAGGTGCAAGCAGTTGGGGGGTGAGGATATAGCATGCACCAAGCAGGAAAGGGATCTTGGGGTTGTCATCTCTGATGACCTCAAGGTAGGGAAACAGTGTGACAAGGCATCAGGTAAAGCAAATAGGATGTTGGGATGTAGCAGGCAGGGGGGCATCACCAGCAGGAAAAGGGAGGTCATAACCTGCCATACAAGACACTAGTGAGGCCCCACCTGGAGTACAGTGTACAGTTCTGGAGACCATACCTACGTAAGGACATAGACAGGGTAGAGAAGGTTCAGAGGAGGGCAACAAAGATGGTGCATGGGTTGCATCACAAGTCCTATGAAGACAGGTTGAAGGAACTCAACATGTACTCCCTGGAGGAGAGGAGGGAGAGAGGGGATATGATAGAGACATACAAGTATCTTACAGGGAGGAACTAGGTGCAGGAAAACACTATTTTAAGCGAAAAAGATGTTTCAGGACTAGAGGGCATGGGATGAAGTTGGAGGGAGGACGATCAGAGGAAACATGAGAAAGAATTTCTTCACAGAACGGGTGGTGGACAAGTGGAACACCCTGCCAGAGGAAGTGGTGGGGGCTGAAACAATCACGGGATTTAAGAATGCATGGGATAGACATAAAGGAATTCTAGAGGTCAGGGGTAAGGGGAAATAGACTTCTAGGAAAACAAACTGAACTTACAAGCTCAAATGAGCAGACTAGGTGGGCCATAGGCCCTTATCTGCCGACACTGTCTATGTATCTATGTATCAGACTACTTTTCCATCAGTGTCACTTACAAAATAGTTTAGAAAAGGAAGCAGCATATGTTTGGAAAGGATGTGTGTGAAAGGGCTAAGAGCCATCTATTGCTCCTTTGGTTTGGAAAAGCAGAGAAACAGTCGCCATCAGAACAAGTAGATGCCTACAAGTTTCACTTAAAACAAGCATTTGTCAATGCCGAATGTTGTCTTGCTGGCATTGGCATTGGAAGTGCAGAAGTCAGAGAGATGCATAATAGGAATGGCAGTGAAGTATTGAACTGACGCCAACTCCACCCCCACCCTGCAGAGACCGACAGGCATTGGGGTGTGCCTTTGGGTCATTGGCCATAATGCTTACGCAATTTCTCCTCACCCTACCCTGCAGACACTGACTAGTGTCGCAGTGTGCCTTGGGATCTTTGGGCCTTATGCTCACCCCATTCCATAAGGAAATAAGCTGAGATGGATGCAGTATAGGTGAATGGGGTGAACTTTGGGGCAGAAGAATCCAAGGCACACCTCGATGCCTTTCAGTGGCTGCAGGCTTGGGGTAGGGGTGGAATGGCATGAGCATCACAGCTAAAAATCCCAAGTCACACCTCTGACACCTGTCAGTCTCTACAGGGTAGGGTGTTACAGTTTGAAACCCTAATGCCCCAGGCATTATTGTTGGTAGTTTTACTGCAAAGTTTCAACATGGGCTTTTTTGTGACCCAACCTCATAAACAGTGGCACAGCCAGTTCATTAATTGAAAGGTGATTTTGTACAGCAACTGCTCCATTTGGTGCCACAGGTGCAAAAACACATTTTGGGCAGGATGTGAAAAATGATAACTGTACTGTTCATGAGCAGGTGTAAAAAAATAGTAATGTTGAAAATCTGGAGTGAAAATATAAAAAATTAGTGAAGTTACGAGTGTGTGTTGAAACTGTGCACCATACTGTACGTATGTAACATGGTGGGGGAGATGGGTTGGCAGTGGGATGAAAAATGGGAGGGGATGGGGCAGCTGCAAACTAGGGGATCTAGCTGCACACTCAAGCAGACTTAGATAGACCGGATGGTCTGTTTCTGCTGGCACATATGTATGTTTGAATGTAACAATTATTTGGGGAATTTTTTAACCAAATTTTCAACATAGGCATTTTGGGACCTCCACTCATGAACAGTGGCAGTGTGATTTTGTTAATCTTTCCCGAACTTTGATTACCTAGAGTGACCACGCCATTCTGCATCAGATGTGTGAAAACACATTTTGGGCAGGATGTGAAAAGACAGCTGTACTGCTCATAAGGAGGTGTGAAAAATGGCACTGTTGAAAATCTAGGGTGAAAATATAAAAAATTCTCGAAATTACAAGCCTGCGTGGAAACTGTGCAACGCATGCTCATAACAGTCATTTTTTAAAAATGTTTCGCCAAATTTTCAACATAGGCATTTTGGGACCTCTGCTCGTGAACAGTGTCACTGTGATTTTCTTAAGCTGTCCAGAACATTGATTTCCCACAGCAACCACGCCATTGTGTGCCAGATGTGCAAAAACACATTTCAGTCAGGATGTGAAAAATGACAGCTGTACTGTTCTATAAGCAGGTGTGAAAAAATGGCACTGTTGAAAATCTGGGTGAAAATATAAAAATCCTTGAAATTCACAGGCGTGGGTGGAAACGCTGCACAATGCACGCTCGTAACACAGTCATTTTTTTTTTCAAATTTTCAACATAAGTTTTTTGGGAGCCCACCTCATGAACAGTGGCACTATCATTTCATTACTCAGTCCTGAAAGGTGATTCCACGCAGTGACCGGGAAATCAGCTTTCTGGACCGAATAACAAAATGACAGTGACTGATTTCATGAGGTGGGATTCAAAGAACCCCAAGTTGAAAATTTGGAGCCAAAAGACAAAAAAAATGGCAGAGATATCCACCTAAGTTGAAACCTCCACCACTGATGCCATTATACAGCTTACTGGCATTTCTTCAGTTCGCGGTCGGCTTTGAAGAGTGCAGACGAGTTCCCACTCCACCAAAGATCATGGCACCGACCTCCAGAAGTAAGTATGGGGTGAGGGGGGTGTGGGGAGGTGGGATGCGCAGAGGGTGGGTGTGGGTTGGGAGACAGGGCACCGCCGACAGTGAGACTATTTTCTTTGTTTCAGGTACTTTAAAAAAAAATACACTGAGGACAGTTTCTTTCCTTACAGGTATAAGAAAACAAATGTGCACACGGGGGTGGGCTCCCAGTGTGCTCCATGACTTTGGGGGGTGATGTTGACCACACTGGGGTGGACTCTCAGTGTAACACACAATGGGGGTGGGGTTGGGGCAGGAACATGCCTAAGTGGACAGCTTCTGAAGACCACAGAGGCACACTGGGGTGGGCTCCCAGTGTGCCACATAGTTCTGGGGGTATTAAACATGCTGAAAGGAGGAATGGGCACCCCTGAAGTTAGCTTTCTAGGGATTGTGAGAGGCAGATGGCGTGAGCCGCCGCCATGTTTATTGAAATGTTTCACTAGGCAAGACATGTAGTGGAGGCGTGTCATCTGTGCTGCTGCATGACGAGCTTGTCTCTGATTGCAGTGGCAAGTTTATTTCAAGTTGGTGGCACTGCATAAAACTTGTGTCACCATTAGCATGCTCACTAATTGGTGAATGAGGGACGCACCTTCTAAAGTGTGCCCTGCATTTGCCAAAACAGACACACCTCTGCATTTCTCCCATGCATACAAATGTTGTTTATGTGAGCGCAAGACAACATAAAAATGCTGTGTCACTTTACGAACTACTGCACTGTTTGGTAAAAGTAGCAGAATGTGTTTAGAGAGAGTAGGGGGAGGGGGACATAATGTGTTTGGTGAGAGCTGAAGCTGATTTTTCTGAAACAGCTTCAGTCATGTAAGTAAGAACAGTGAGTTACTGCATAGTGCATAACAAGACAGCTTGTGGCTCCCACTTTATTTGATATAGTGAGGAAGCATGGTTCTTTTCTTTACATTGTTTTTTCTGTTTTTCTCGTACTTCATCTAGAATATGTGGTTGATGTATGAATACTGCTGGGCATGCAGAATAGATGAGAGAATTTTGCCATTTATTTATTGAACTCTCTAACAGCTGAGTGAGTTTCTGATGTCAAGAGTCAGTGAGGTGTCTTGGAATGCAGCAGCCACAAAGAAACAAAGATCAGAGTCCTGGGGAAACTGCTGCTGACTCTGTACTAGCAAGACTGATACAGTGAAAAAAGATGAAAACACATTATTTTGATTTAAAAATCACTTTATTACTTATGAAAAGGCATGATAAACAATATGAACATTTAGAGAAGTGCTGTAGAAGTAGAACTGATTTCCTGTCTCCTTTAAAGGAGGAGACAGCCACAAGCACAGTACCATCAAGGGTGCAGATGGAGAGCAGAGAGTCTGGCAAGCCTACACTGGGAGGTGTGGTGTTGTGTGTAGGTATTACTAGGCATGTTATGATAGCATTCCTTATATAAAATGAGATTGGAAAGGCTTAGCCTGTAGTTCAGTCTGCTGAAGCAACTAGCCATGCCCCCTGCCTGACATATTCAACACCATCCTTCCTGCTTCACTCAGAAGCATTTTTTCCTTGTGGCCAGTGGCTCTGCCCCTTTTCCACCTGTTTTGGCTCTCAGCTTGGTGTTGGACCTTGTCCTGGTTTGTTTTGTTTCCTCATCCTTCTGAGTATTGCTTTGCCTCCGGCTGCTGTTTCATACTTCACACTGTCCCCTGGTCTTTCACTTCGCAGCCGCCACTTGCAGCTGTCTGTTGCTGTGTGTTGGACGCCCTGCAGGTTGTGTGTTTGTGTCCCCCCTCCCTCTCCTTCCCTTGTTTTACACTCCTTTTGAGGTTTGTTTTTAGTTTCCTTTGCCAAAGCAAAAAAGCTAAATGAAATGGCAAACTAACTGCCATCAAGGAGGAACAGCTTTATTTATTTATTTATTAGAATATTGGAATTACAATCCTTTGAGTCATAGACTCATTTCCAAAGGCTCCTCATCAGATGACAAATACAGACATGACAGTAGTACGGCAAAGACAATGTTACATAACTAGTTGGGAGTAGACGTACAGATATTATTAAACATTATAATACATTGATGAGTACCTTTACATCCTTTGCAGTGCAGTAGTGCAAGCATTACAGTACATTGGTGCATACCTATACAGAGTATTATCTTATCGGTTACATACATCCATTGCAATGCAATGGTGTAGGCTTAGACATAGTGATAGAAAAGCAGAATAACAAGAGAGCCGAGACGTGATAGTGGGTCCTGGTAGGGTTTAGTGGAGCAGTCTTGGGTTAGACCTTGTCTTGGTGTGAGCCCACTTTAGTAGTGACTGGGCTGTGGTTTGAAAATGGCAGTAGGACTAGCGCGGGCAGGTGCAGGTACTTGTGTCATAGAGGTGATTCTTGAGGGCCACTTTGAAAGGGACAAGCTTGGTGTGGGTAGTGACCAAGGATGGTAGGGTGTTATACCAGGCAGGGGCCGTGACTGGGAATTATTTCTGGGCAAGCGTGCTGATCCTGGGGATGGCCAATGTTATTGTATCTGTTCTGTGTGTGTGGACTTTGGGGGTGGCAAGGGGCAAGGAGGCCAACAAACCTGGGGGCGTCTGTCCAAGGAGGGATTTTTTGGCCATGAGGCATGCTTGGAACTAGAGCATTTCATCAAGGTTGAGGATCTGGGCATGTTGTAGAGGGTGTAAGGTGTGGGTCATGCGATCAGCCCCTGACAGGAGCCTGAATGCTTTGTTGATGGATACTTTAATCTTGTTGAGAGCAGTGGTGTCAGTGGCAGTGTAGACCAGTAGGCCATAGTCAACCAGTGACATAACGGATGAGGTGATGGCTAGATGCAGGGCTTCAGGGGGTAGACAGTTCCTGTGTCAGTAGAGGAGGCCAATTTGTCCATTCATTGTGGTTTCCAGTGTGCTGATGTGGCCATTAATGATGCAGTTTTGTTTTGGCACCAAGTCTTTGTTTGAAAAAAAAAAAAATAGTAACCTGCCTGACTGTATGCAAAGTGACTGCAGCTACCTACCTTTAAATAATTTTATCCTTCACCAGCTCTAATTAACAACAACCCAGGATTGACCGATAAATTAAGGATCTTTTTAATCTCACACTCTCAGTTGGGCTGCCTGTTCTACCACAGTATTAGGCTCTAACAATTCATCCCTAACTGCGTTATTCTGCCACAAGCCTAGGCGTGTTAAAGCAGTTGTTTTAAACACCTAACATTAGTCGGGATGCCTGTTTGTAATGCAACATAAGGCTATAATGGGGCTGTGAAATAAGCCTGCAGTGAGTTAAATCCAGAGGTTACTCCGGTTTCATAGTGGCGCCAGTTCAATAATTGACTGTAGGCTTAGGGTGGGTCAGAAATTGGTCAACTGGGTGGCAAACTAGTTGATGGGCAGAAAACAGAGAGTGGCGGTAAACTGTATACAGTCAGAAGAGATGCAAGTCAAAAGTGGGGTACCTCAGGGATCAGTCCTGGGTCCAGTCCTCTTCAATATCTTCATCAGTGACATTGCAGATGGACTGGAGGGTAAGGTTTGTTTGTTTGAAGATGACATCAAGATCTGCAGCAGAGTAGATGATCCAGATGGGGTGGTAAGAATGAGAAGAAATCTGCATAAACTAGCAAAATGGTCAGAAGAGTGGCAACTGGAGTTTAATGCAAAGAAGTGCAAGATCATGCACATAGGGAAGAGAAACCCTGAAGCCACCTATAGGCTGGGAGGGGAGTTTCTGGCAGTCACAAGGGAAGAAAGAGATTTAGGAGTCATCATCACCGATGACCTGAAATCATCCAAGCAGACCACTAAAGCAGTAGGTAAGGCTAGAAGGATGTTGGGGTGTATTAGTAGGGGTATCACAAGTCGGAGGAGGGAGGTAATAATCCCATTTTACAAGACACTGGTTAGGCCCTATCTAGAGTACTGCGTGCAGTACTGGAGGCCACAGCTTCACAAGGACATTAACCAAATTGAGGCAGTCCAGAGAAGGGCAACCAAAATGGTGCAGGGACTGAATCAGAAAACATATGAGGACAGATTAACAGAGCTCAATATGTATTCCCTAGAGAAAAGGAGGGAGAGAGGTGATATGATCGAAACATTCAAACACCTTAACAGCATTAACAAGGTGAAAGAGTTTAACATGTTTCAATATAAGAAAAATAGCAGGACAAGAGGACACAGCATGAAATTAGAGGGAGGCTGATTAAGGGGTAATGTGAGGAAGTTCTTTTTCACAGAAAGGGTGGTGAATGCATGGAATGGCCTACCTCGGGAAGTGGTGGATATGAATACAGTACAGGGCTTCAAACAGGCATGAGATAGGCATAAGGGAGCAATACAGATGTGTATGAATAGATAGACCATTGGCAGAGCAAAGGCGGATGGCACATTCATAAGGCAGAAATAGAAATGGACAGACTGGATGGGTCTTGCAGTCCTTATCTGCCATTAACTTCTATGTTTCTATGTTCTTTGTTTCTATGAAAAGTAAGAGCAGGGTTGAATGTGATCCCTAGGTATTTGTAAGATGAGACCTGTTCTAGGGGGTGGTGGGAGCTGGACAGGATTTTCAGTTGGGCATTTTTTAGTTTGCTTTGGTGGTGCGCAAACAGCATGTTTTTTTTTTTTTTTTCTGGTTTAGTACTAGCTTGTGCTTGACAAACCATTGATTGGTTTGGCTGAATGAGTGCTGCAGCAAGGCCTGTAGGTTGGCATGGTTTGCATGGGAGGCGCAGAGGGTGGTGTCATCTGCATGTAGAAGTATCTTGCCAGAGTACAAGGTGGGAAACATATTCAGAAACAGACTAAAAAGTAATGGCCCTAGGATGGAGCCCTGTGGGACTCCATAGTGGGTGGGACAAGTGATGAGACAGTATTATTTATACCGACACATTGCATCCTAGAGGTTAAATAACTTGCAAACCAGTTTAGTGGACCTTGAGAGAGGCCTGTGTGCATCAGGGTGTTCAGCAGGATGGGGTGGCTAACCCTGTCAAAGGCCCTGGACAGGTCAATGAACACAGCCCATGCCAGCTGTCCCTTGTCTAGGGCAGAGTTAATGTAGTTCAAGAATGCAATGAGAGCTGTTGTAGTGCTGCGTTCAGCTCAGAACCCGTGCTGTTCCACACACAGCAGGTTATAAGTTTCAAGGTAATTGGTCAGTTGGTCTGCCTCTACCTTTTCCAGGGCCTTGGACAGTGGGGGTAGAATGGAGATTGGGCAGTAGTTCCCTTGGAGTAGTGGATCTCCACCTTTGTGGATGGGTATTACATCTGTTTATTTCCATTTGCTGGGGAACTGTCCAAGGCAGAGAGAGCAATTTAGTACGGGAGTTAGTAGGAGAAGCAGTGTGTTGAGGATCAGATGGAGGAGTTTGATGCCTAGAGGGTCGTTAAGGGGGCTGGTGCCATTCAGTGCCTTGATCAGGTAGGGTTTGGCTTCCTGGGGGGAGATGGCTCGGAAATAGGAAGGGGGGCGTCGGAGGAGAGGGGTCTTGACTGAGTGTGGGGTCGAAGAAATTGGGAGGGAGCACAGAACCTATGTCCATAAAGCTGGAGTTGAGAGTAGTAGTAGTTTGTTTTGGGTCATTGGTGACCGAGCCATTTGTGGAGATTTGGGAGTGGGGAGGGGACCGCAACTTCCCAGTTAATGTTTTTATATTATCCCAACATTTCGTGATGAGCCCCAGGTGGCAGTCAGGGTGGCTCTATAATACTCAGATTTTGCTTTGCAGATGGTCCAGTTGCTTTTGTTCCATTCTGCATGGTGGGCTTGCCTGTCTGTGGGTTTGCCTAATTCATTTGCCTTATACCAAAGGTCATTATGGGTCTTGAGCTGCTGTAGAAGGGATGGGTAATCCAGGGGGCATTTTGCCACTTTAGTGAGAGCCTTCCTCCAAACTGAACTTTGAATTGGGTTCTAAATGGCAGGAGCAGAGCCATCATTAAACAAAATATCCCAAGCATGGCGGGGCGGCGACCTTGGCCTTGGATGCCCAGAGGCTTTCTCCTTAAAGGGGGGTTTTCTTCTCTTCCATGCCAAAGGTCATAATATCTAGTTAGTTATAATATCATATTCCCTCGATTGTTTAGGTAGGTTTCCACTGCTGGATGGACATGGATGGTGGCCCTCCTTTGCTGTTCCCTCTCTCCTTAGGAAGTGATGCCCTCTTGCTACCTAGTCATTCAAACCTATGTGAATGTTGCTCAATGTTGCCCATTGCCTCCTGCTGACCTACATAAAGGTCCTAAATACACAATACCTACTTGTTAACCTTCTGTAATACTTTCTGCTCTGCACTCTTTTTCGGACTCCTTCCTAAGGTACCTTTAGCCTAAGGAAATCCTTCCTGCGGCACCTCTAGGAGTGGAACCCTCCTTCAGGTTTCATTGCCTTCAGCATCCCTACAGGGTGGTTTTCCAGAGGAATAGATATGCAAATGGCCACAAAGGTTTTATTCACTAAGTTGCATAAGCTCAACACTGCACTAGGTTGCATAAACACATTGAATTGAAAGGCTTAAACTGTGGTTCAATGGGCTGAAGAAACCAGCCATGCCCTCTGCCTGACCTACTTAACATCATCCTTCCTGCTTCACTCAGAAGCATTTTTTTATTGCCCCACCATCTACCCTCCTCCTCCAGTGGCTCACCTCTCTCCTCAGGGCTCCTTCCTAATATGACTGAGGAATGGAGAGGTGAACGGTCACAAAGGTTTATTCAACAAGTTGCATAGGCATATTAAACTAAAATTGTTATGGGATAGTTATACTGATACATACTGTAGGATTTCCTTGCCATGTGATGTACTAGACAAAGAGCTAAATGCAAAATTTGCAGTATTAAGACAGGGGACATATTTATATAGTGGATTGGTAGCACTGAGATTAAAGAGGACAAAAAAAATTTCTAATTGGCAGCTGTTTATAAAGTTGTTATTCTCAGAAATGATATGCAATCCCCTAAATCATCTATGTATAACTGTACCTGAACAAAAAGTGATACAAAAACTGTATTTTGCATTGTTTTGTTTTTATGGACAGCATTCTGTTACCGTTCTCTTCATGGAACCAGTAACTTGGAGTTTTAACTATGTCACTGTTTGTGCAGAGAACTCTAAGCATAGTTCTGATCAGTCAACAGCTCGGAATTAACATTCTGTGCACAAACCGTGACACAGTTAAAACTCTAGATCACAGGTTCTATGAAGGTAACCTTAACAGAATGCTGCCCGTAAAAACAAAACAATGCAAAGTACAGTTTTTGTATCACTTTTTATTCAGGTACAGTTACATATGGATAATTTAGGGGAGTACATATCATTTCTGAAAATAAGAACTTAATAAACAGCTGCCAATTAGAAATTATTTCTTGTCCTCTTTAATCTCAGTGCTACCAATCCACTATAGAAATATGTCGCCTGTCTTAATACTGCAAATGTTGCATTTAGCTCTTTGTCTAGTACATCATTTTATCAGAAATTTTTAGGTACTCAATAATGTAATCCTTAAGGATACCCTCCAAGATTTTACCCAAGACAGATGTCAAACTGAGCAGCCTGCAGTTTAACACCTCTTGCCTACTACCCTTCTTATAGATAAGCACCACCGTGGCTTGTCTCCATTCCTTCATGATGTATTCCGAATTGAGTGACCTTTGAAAAATTTCTGTTAATGGACCTGCCAGAGTATAAGCCATTTCTTTTACTATTCTGGGGTGTATTTCATCTGGGCCCTGAGATTTATTTGGATTTATCTTCTGTAATCATTTAAGAATCTACTTTGTTACATAAATAACTAGTGTCAAGATTTGACACTAAGTGGGGTAGTCCTGGAGAAGTTTTGTTATTAAATACTGATACAAAAAAAGTATTGTATATTTGGGCAAGTTGAAACTGATCAGAGACAATATTTCCATCTGATGCAACAAGTGGACCAATAACCCAGCTAGTCCCCTTTTTTATCATTAATATAGGCGTAAAATGATTTATGATTATCTTGGACCTTTTTTGCCAAGCTCAGCTTGTGTTTTTTTTTTTGCCTCATAAATACTTTTCTTGGACTGTTTCAATAGATCTTTATACATATCCCAACATAAAATACTACCAGATCTCTTGGCCCTCTGATAAGCTTAAACAACTGGTACAACAACCCACAAGAGACAGGGCTATCCTAGATCTAGTACTGACTAACAGGGAAGGGATCACAGATCTCCAGGTAGAAGGTTACCTGGGGGCCAGTGACCATCACATGGTATGGTTCAATTTGGCCACTACATCTAAATCATCCCATTCCAAGGCAAAAATATGGGACTTCAGAGGAGCTGACTTTGATAAGATGGCCAATAGAGTTAAGCTAGCCCTGGCAAAAAGAAACACAGTAGAGGGGGTACAGGAAAAGTGGGCAAGCATTAAGGATGCAATACTTTAAGCAACATCCCATTATGTTAGACAGAAAAGGAAGAGCAAAACAAGAAGGAACCCACTTTGGTTCTCAAATACAGTAGCAGAAAAGGTCAGAGCCAAAAGGCTGGCCTTCAGGAAATATTAGAGAGCACAGCGGGATTGAAGATAGGGAGGCATACCAAACTGCCCTAAGGGAAGCAGGGAAGGCAGCAAGGCAGGAAAAGTCCCAAACTGAGGAAACACTAGCACAAATAGTAAAAGAAGGTGACAAGACTTTCTACAGTTACATTAGTGAAAGGAGAAAGTCCAGAGGGGGTATTGCAAAGTTCAAAGGAGAAAAGGGGGCATGTGAGGAGGAGGACCCTATAAAAGCATCTATCCTTCATAGATACTTTTGCTCGATATTTACTGAAGAGAAGGTAGGGCAGGGCCCACAGCTCAGCACCATGGACACAGGGGGGAGGGAGGTGAGCACTACTCTGTTCACAAAAGAAAGGGTCCTACAAGAACTCACTAAGCTCAGTGTGGACAATTCAATGGGACCTGATAGTATACATCCCAGGGTACTTAAGGAGTTAAGGGTGGAACTAGCAGAGCCATTAGCAGAACTGTTTAGTGCATCTCTGAGCACAGGAGAGGTCCTAGAAGACTGGAGAAGAGTTCATGTGATCCCGCTCCACAAGAGTGGTAGCAGGGAGGAGGCAGAGAACTACAGACCAGTCAGTCTTACCTCAGTAGTGGGCAAGATTATGAAGGCACTCCTTAAGAAAAGGATAGTGCAACACCTGGAATACATAGGGACACAGGATCCAAGACAGCATGGGTTTACAAAAGGAAGGTCCTGTCAAATTAATCTCATAGATTTTTTTGACTGGGTAACCAGAGTGGTGGACCAATGGGGAGCAGTTGATGTCACCTACCTTGACTTCAGCAAAGCTTTTGACACTGTTCCACATAGAAGATTGATAAATAAGCTGGGTAGGCTCAGGGTGGGTCAGAAGTTGGTCAACTGGGTGGCAAACTGGTTGACGGGCAGAAAACAGAGAGTGTTGGTAAATGGTATACAGTCAGAAGAGATGCAAATCAAAAGTGGGGCACCTCAGGGATCAGTCCTGGGGCCAGTCCTCTTCAATATTTTCATTAGTGACATTGCAGATGGACTAGAGGGTAAGGCTTGCCTGTTTGCAGATGACACCAAGATCTGCAACAGAGTAAATGATCCAGATGAGGTGGGCAGAATGAGAAGAGATCTGGGTAAACTAGCAAAATGGTCAGAAGAGTGGTAACTGGGATTTAATGCAAAGAAGTGCAAGATCATGCACAGAGGGAAGAGAATCCCTGAAGCCACCTATAGGCTGGGAGGGGTGTTGCTGGCAGTCACAAAGGAAGAAAGAGACTTGGGCATCATCATCACCGATGACCTGAAATCATCCAAGCAGACCTCTAAAGCAGTAGGAAAGGCTAGGGGGATGTTAGGGTGTATTAGTAGGGGTATCACAAGTCGTAAGAGGGAAGTAATAATCCCTCTTTACAAGACACTGGTTAGGCTCCATTTGCAGTACTGCATGCAGCACTGGAGGCCACACCTTCACAAGGACATTAACCAAATTGAGGCAGTCCAGAAAAGGGCAACCAAAATGGTGCAGGGACTGCATCAGAAGACATATGAGGACAGATTAACAGAGCTCAATATGTATACCCTTGCGCAAAGGAGGGAGAGAGGTGATATGATCAAAACATTCAAACACCTTAAGGGCATTAACAAGGTGAAAGAGTGTAATATGTTTAAATACAAGAAAAATAGCAGGACAAGACGGCACAGCATGAGACTAGAGGGAGGCCGATTAAGGGGGAATGTGAGGAAAAAATTTTTCGCAGAAAGGGTAGTGGATGCATGGAATGGCCTACCTCAGGAAGTGGTGGCTATGAATACAGTGCAGGGCTTCAGACAGGCATGGGATAGGCATAAGGGAGCAATACAGATGAGTATGAATGGATAGGCCACTGACAGAGCAAAGGCCGATGGCACATTTATAAAGTAGACAAATAAATGGGCAGACTAGATGGGCCTTGCAGTCCTTGTCTGCCATCAACTTCTATGTTTCTATGTTAATCAAATGCTGTTCAGAGTTTGTCATCCATTTGGGTACAACTTTAAAGTTTCCTTCTGAACTCTTAATCTGGGGAACAACATTCTCCTTTAAGAAAGTTATTTTATTTGTCAGAATGTCCCATACTGAATCTAATGATTTATCCAGGAACTCCCTTTCCCAGTTCCATGAATTCAAATTCAGTTTCATGCCACCAAAATCTGCCTTGCTGTAATTGTATTTAGCTATCCTACTTCTAGTAGTCTGCACTGAAAAGTCCAGGGAAAATGTAACCATGGAATGGTCACTTGACCCAAGAGGTGGGAGGACCCTACAAACTTTTATGTTATCTGATAAGTTACTTAACACAAGGTCAGGAAAGTGGTTGCATCTAGTATTAGTGGTAGCAAACTGTTCCATTCCAGCTAATAAACAGTTTTCCAAAAAGTGTGATTCTAATACAATATTAGTCTGAAGTATTTCCCAGTTTATCCCTAGTAGGTTTAAATCCCCTAATACCACATTCTTTTTAATATTCCAAATAGTTTTTAGAAAATCTAATACTTGTTCATCCTGCTCTATCAGTGTAGATGGTGGCCTAAATATCACAGCAATGTTAATGCTGTCTGACTGGGAAGGGAAGATTTTTACCCAAATAACCTCAATTTTGTCCCATTTGGATGTATCTATAGTCTCAGAATTTATTTTATTTGAGATATATAATGTCACCCCACCACCACGTTTATCATTCCTATCCTTATGAAACAAGTCATAACTTTGTATTTGTTTATCCCATTGATCATTTTGACTCCACCATGTTTCTGTAATAGCACAAATACCAATATTGAAACTTTTAAGAGGCAATTTCAATTCCCCCATCTTTTTATTCAGACTGCTAGCATTAAGTAGAAAAACATTTTGTACTTTCTCCTCCCTAATATAGCCCTTAAAGGTATGGCTAACAGACCCGCCCTCCCCTCAATTAGTTTAAACTTTCATCAATAGCCTGTCACAGGTGGTGTGCAAAGATACGCTTAACCCTTCTATTTAAATGTAGTCCATCCTGTGCATACATCATGGGATTTCTGAATTTCATATTTTGTTCCAAAAGAATATGTCCCTCCCTCATGCACCATCTTTTGAGCCATCCATTAAACTATAAAATTTCAGAGTTAATTTTTTGGGAGGCCCTAGGGACTGGAAGTATGTCAGATATAATGATGTCACAGCCTGCTTCCCTAAGTGTCATCCCTATTTCTTCAAAATCCCTTTGGATTTCTAGGGTCCGTCTTCTACCAACATCATTCACTCCAGTGTGTATTTAGACAAGTGGTTTATGGGTGTTTTCTCTAAGCCCAGGAAGAAGATTTTTTACATATCTAATATTTGCCCCCGGAAGTGCACTAACAGTAGTTGTTGAATTTCAATGTTTACAGATAATATTATCTGTATATTTCAACACTGAGTCCCCCACAACCAACACATCTCTAACCTCCTCATGTACATTACTATTAATACTACTTCTCCCAGTATGGTCACTTTCTTCTGGGGATGTGGTCTGTATACATGCCCTTTGGTAGAGGATTTCCTGTTTTCCCTTACCAATCTGCTTACTAATACAGGGAGAAGGGACAGAAAAATCATCATGTTCATTTATGATGGGGAGAGTGTTCTGCTTTGTAACTATTGTGTGCTCGCCATTAAACTGGGGGGGAGAGAGGAGAGTTCTGGTTGTATGGAGTACTGTTATTTTTTATTATATCCCGTCCTAAATTTGAAAATCTATTAAGGTGTTAAAAAGTTTGAGGTTCCTCCTATATTTCTTCTTCCCTTTTTTGTATTTTTTTTTAATTTTGGTGACCAAATACCAGTCATCATTTGTCTCCTGACTTTCTGTTCTTTTGCTATTCTGTTCCTTAAAATTTACTGCAGCATCAGTTGCACTATCAATATAATGCTCCAGATTGCTAATATCAATCTGGACCTGGATCCTTTGTTTTAACACCTTGATTTCAGTTTGTAAAACATCCAATAGGTTACATTTATCATGGGAAATTCCCTCCAGAGTCTCCCCTTCTGTGAACATGTTGCAGTTAACATACAGCCTCAAATTATCTAGTTACTTACTTTAGCACAGACGATAAATAAACAACTAGTCCTCTGTCCCAACAGTTCCCGCAGTCCTAGCAGACACAGCAGACATGCACAGATGCGTGTCTCTCGCGCATCTCATGCGTTTCATCATGTGTCTCTCATGCACTCACTTGCTCTGCTGAAGGGGACCAGCTATATGCCCCTAGATGATCCAGAAGTTGTTTTCAGGGTCGCTGATGTTACTCGCAAACGTTTAAATCTTAAATTAGTTTATTTTTCTCTCCTCTGTGCGTATTCCACTAATTCATGGGACAGGCACCTGGAATAAGCCCAAATACAGAGTAAAAAGATTATTTGTTGCCTTTTGTAGTTTCTCCCACACTAGTCCTAAACTACAAGGCTCGTTTCCTGCTTCCTGTTACAGAAGCAGGGCTCCACACAAGTGCAAGTACACAATAAAAGCTTTTGCTTTTTAAAAATAAAAGTATTTGGTCCCAAGGTATCACCCTAGCACATAAAAAAACAACACAAGAACAGCCTTGATGGTTCCAGTCAAATCTGGATTATTTATTATTTAAAATGTTGCCTATTTGGATAACCACATGAGATGCAACATATTGCTTTCCTTAAGGTCCCTGAAAAGATTGCCAGGCAAAATGACCATGTAGTCTCATATAAGCAGTGACAAAATACAAGCAGATTATAAACATTTTATTTATTTTGTTTTTATTGATTTAGGTTTTATTTACCAGGTACATGCATTCAACAAAGACAATGCCTATTATTTGGAACAAGCAATACAATAACATCTATATATATTCTTTGCAAAAAAAAAACTCTGTTAATGCATCATTAGGGTTAAAGTAACAAAAGTAGGAAAATGTGCCATTAGGGTTTCCAACCCTAACACCCCACCTCCACCCTGCAGGCAGCAACAGGCAGGGTGTGTGCCTTGGGGTTATCAGTTCTATTGCTCACCCCATTCCATGTGTAAGTAAGCTGAGACAGGTACAGTATATGAGAATGGGGTGAGTGTTAGGGTTGACAACACCAAGGCACACCCCATGCCTGTTACTGCCTGCAGGGTGAGGGTGGGGTGTTAGGGTTGGAAACCCTAATGCCACATTTCCCTGCTTATGTCACTTTAACCCTAACTAATGCATGAACAGAGTTTTTTGCAAAGAATTTCCTTACTTTTTGAGATAGTATAATTGTATCCTCATTTAGCTGTGGGAGTACAGTACTCTCTGGGCCCTGCGGTCCAATCCCTCCATAGATGCGTACATGTTGCTGTGGAAGCATTTCAGCTGAAACAGCAAACAAATTGTCAGCATAACCTTTTATTACCCCTCCTCATGAACACTGGGCTGTCAATTTTCAAATTCCTACCAAACCATCATTACACACCACCTCAATGTCACTCCATGCCACAGGTTAGAAAGCACATTTAGGCCAGGATTTCAAAAATGTCAGCAGTTACATTCATGAGGTGATTTAAAAAAATGTCTATGTTGAAAATTTGGGGTGGAAATATTTATAATTACTGAAGGTACGAGCAAGCATAAGGAAATTTAAACACGTGCATAACTTTGCTATTTTTACGTCTTTTGACCCAAAATCTTCGACATACCTGTAGCCTTCCTATGACCCCACCTCACGAACAAAGGCAGAAAAAGTCTTCAAATCATGTCTGAAGGGTGATTTTAACAAGCAACTGCAAAATCACCTTTTGTGACAGATTAGTGAAATTCCAGTGACATTGTCCTTAAGGTGGGGGTCCCAAAAGGTCATGTTGAAAATTAGGTGTCAAAATATGCAAAAATGGCCAAGATATACACCAAAGTTGAAAACCCCATTGAAATACATTGAACTGCATTTACCTTAGTGTCTCATTGTGCAGTCACTGGTTCCAGCAGCAAGACATGTCTTCGATTGTAGAGTAGATCTTTAGTCAGGGGCCTGTTCAGGTGAGTGAGGGTGTGTTTAAGAGGGTGCATGGTGGTGGGTGCTGAGTGGGAAGCTGGACTGGGAGGGGTGTAGGATCACCCATGGACTTTTTTTACAGGTTTTATGGGAACAAAAAAAATATTGTCAGACCGTTTATTACAGTTTAGATGCCTATTGGAGGGAGGGTGGTACCACTAGACACCAGGAAAAGTAAAAGATGAAACAGAAACAGTGATCAGAGGGTGTGAGGCACCACTAGACACCAGTGGAAAATGGAAACTTACAGAGACAGCGATTGGAGAGTGGGGGGTGCCACTAGACACTAGGGAAATGGGCATAGGGGACATTGTTTAACCAGGAAAGGCACATAAGCTGAGGCTTGTTTCTGGGTCTGACTTCAGAGCACAAGGAAGATAAGTGACTTGCTCGGGGTCATACAGGATGCAACTCAGGGCCGTGGGACTCAAACCCACATGGGGCCAGCAAATGGATAGTGGGGGTGTCACTAGACACCAGGGAAACAACGGGGATCAGGATTGGATGGTGGGGGTGGTGCCACTAGACACCAGGGAAAGAGCAGGGACAGTGATTGGAGGGTAGGATGTACCAGCAGACACCAGAGAAAGGGGGGAAATGTTTAACCAGGAAAGGCACATGAGTTGAAGCTTGTTTCCAGGTCTGACCAGGGAGCACAAACAAGTTAAGCGACTTGCTTAGGGTCACACAGTATGAAACTGGCAGTTGTGTTTGAAACGTAGATGGGGCCAGCTGTCAGATGGTGGGGAGTGCCACTACACAGCAGGACAACAATGGGGACAGTGATCAGAGGGTGGATGGGTGGCAATAGGCATCATCAAAACAATGGGGATGGCAATCTGAGAGTGGGGGTACCACTAGACACCAGGTAAAGAATTTGCAATCACGAAAAAGGATCCTTTGTCATGGCTTGTGGTATGAAAAAGAATCTTTCTTCAAATCATGAGTAATGAAAAAAATTTATAATGTTAAAAAAAAAAGAAATTCAAGGGAATGTCTTCAACAATTAAGTGCAGAATTCAGTTGAGGGGATTCAAATTAGAAGAACACGAGCTGGTTTTTATACAACACGTTTTTTGAATTATTTACTTTTGTTTGCCTCGCTAACTGAAAAACAAAATGGTGGCAGAACAAAACAAGATTCCCCATTTGTGACAAAGGATTACTCATTTGCGACACAGGATTCCCCATTTGTGACACAGAATCCTATTTCGAGGCTCACATCTAACGTTTCCCATTGAAACTCATGGGAAATTTTTAAATTTAATAACTTTGGAGCACATTAATATTTTTTCACCAAATCTTCAAAAGGCACATCTGTGATGCAATACCTTTCTACCCTGAAAATTTCAGATCACAATCCCTAGCCAGGTTTGCACAGCAGTGTGACAATGAATTTAATAAAAAACAGTAATTTTCACATTTTTTAACACTCCATATCTATGCACCCACACATCTGACTGGAACAAAACATGGCACATCAAGATATCTTTGTTCCCTAATGGTGCATACAAAATGTCATGCACATCGGTTGAACAGTTGCAAAGTTATTAAAGTGCAAATCTTTGAGTTTAATATAGAAGTGAAGTTTTAACCCTAACAATACACAAACACAGCAAACACAGGCAATAAGTGGTAATCCAATGTACATACACACAAAGGTATTCTTCAGAATAATTCCAGAGATGGAGAACAATATCAAAACAATAACCACAAAAAATGACAACATAACTAATATGAAGCAAAATTCGGGTAACAGGCATATATTTGAAAAATATTTCAGTAAATGAGGCATGTACAAAAACAAGCAAATCTTTAACAGCAAAACTAGTTAATAACAAGATCATGTAAATGGATGGCTTAAGTCCTTAAATCCCAGGAAAACCATTAAGTGTTTTTGTCAGGAGTAAATGTCAGAGGGAATAGAGTTCCATAACCTGGATGCAAACAAAGCTAGCAAATGGAATATCACTCTGCTTGGTATGACTTTTAGGCAAAGGCAGTAAAGCATGTTCATTACATCTCATCGAGTAGCTACTAAGCACAAGCAGAAACAAGGAGGCAAGAGATGCAGGAAATTGATTTAGGAATATACTTTGACAGATGTCACCCAAGGTGAAGTCTCTTAGGGATGGGGGGAGGGGGAGCCATTCAAGTAGAATACATCACACAGTGATGGATGTGATTTGGATGTGATGTTTAAGGCTAAGGCAAAATGACAAATATTATTATACAGTATGCCCCATCCCACTTCTTTAAAGGAGTAGTACACCCAGAATTTGTAAAAGCATATGTTATGTGTGGCAGGGTTGAATAAGGCCCTGTCCCGTTTGTTATGCAGAAAGACTTTAAACACAAGGGTCTGTTCTATCCTCTCCTTTTCTGTCTCTTCTCTGTCTGGTTGCACAACCTAATTTTCTTGTGAGATCTAGGAACTGATCACTCTGATAGTTTTGCAGTTCTCTTGCTATCTCTGTGCCTTCACTTGCTGTTCTGTTTTTTTCTTCCCCCTTGCATATCTGCAGTTACAAAAAAAAAAGAATATATATACTGTATATATATATATATATATATATATATATATATGTGTGAATCTCTGTGTAAAACTGTATGTGAAATTGTGATCCCATTGTTTAAAACTGTATATAGTTTTACTGTTGAAATGATTTCAAAAAGCTATTTGGAACTCAAGGGATTAACCTGAGATGCAGTTTTTAAGCCAATTGCAGAGTTGTCAACAAGAGGTCAGTTCTGGAACACCATGCACTGTGTTGCTCCACCTGCAAGGAATGAAACTGACAAGAACAGTCTGCAAACTTACAAGAACATTCTGTGAGAAGTAGGCTGTCTTCATGAGTTCCCAAAGACTTATATAAAAAGCAGTGATGCTTTTGTTAGGGAGATAAGGAGCATGAGAGACTGAGAGTTGAAATTAAGAAGAAACACTCACAATGACTTTGTTTTCTCTGTTTGTACTGCCTTTGTATATAGTTATACTGAATAATTTTTATTTTTTTATTTTGCTGTTATTGAGAAAAATAAAACACTATTTGCAAATTTTGAAACTGCACCTGATTTTCCTATGCTTCCTGACCTGTGCCTCGATGACATTGTGCAGAGTGTTTTGATTTGTGTGTGAAGTCCTAGTGTGCCCTTCCCTCTGTCTGCTATTAGGACTTTTTTCCTAAATTAGCCTGCTAGCTTTATGGTAGTTTCACAAACCCATGGGATCTCCATCTCAGCAAGATTTGTTGCTTTTCTTGTTCCTACAATACATCTTGTCTCATGTGACAGTGATGTAGCCGGGACCATAGATTCAGTAGCAAGCACTGCTTCAGAATCAGTTTACAACAGCAGAGATGACAACATTTTTAAAAAAAAGCTATGTAGAGTTCAGCTTGGTGACTACCCTCATTGTAAAGGTAATTTTGTTGTGAACAATTATGCCACTGGCTGTATATTTGTAACTTGTATGGTTTTCAAGATATTTACATGTGTTTGGCATGTCTACTAGAGTGTTCACTCAGCGAGAAAAAAGTGTCAGCTGTTTGCAAGCGCAGTTGCAAACATGCCAAATAAATCTAAATATTTTGAAACCTATACAAACTACACAAAAACAGCAAGTATCAAAGTTGTTCAGGACAAAAATATTTTTACAGTGAGGGTAGTCACTATATAGCCATCACTGCTGTTGTGAACTGATTTTAAAGCAGTGCTTGCTACTGAATCTATGGTCCTAGCTACATCACTGTCACATGAGACAGGATGCATTGTAGGAATAAGAAAAGCAATAAAACTTGCTGAGATGGAGATTCTCAGGGGTTGTAAAAATACCACAAAGCTAGCAAGCTAATTTAGGAAAAACTCTGAATAGCAGGCAGAGGGAAGGAAAAAACTAGGACTTCACACACAAATCAAAACACTCTGCGCAGCATATGTATTTACAAATTCTGGGTGTACTACTCCTTTAAAATACATCTGGCCATGTGTGAAAAGAATAGTGCACTATACATAAGCTTGAGTAGTACGATACCATGAGCAATGGTAATCTATACTCGACAATGGTTCACTACAATTGCATAAAAACAGTGACAAGCTTTTTTAGGTTCAGGTACAGTTCCTTTTTTTAAAATCAGTCTGGATTGGAGCCAGCTTGAGCTGTGTTGTGGAGTTGCAGGAGAAAGGGCAGATTGTTGCAATTGCTGATGAGGTTGACCACATTACTACAGCAAGCCAATCAGGTGACTGCACTCCATGTGTTTAACTTACACAACAAGGAGCTTTCTGTCTTTCCAGGGGAAAGTGGCTGCTGCTGAGCACTACTCAAGACCAGAGCAAACAAACCTCAGATCAAATTGTGCTGTTTTGCTATTTTTTATTTTTTTGTGGTTGGTTATTGCTGTTTGTAGATGTGAAAATACTGTGATTCTACTGGGAGTGGGCAAAGGAAGGAGGAAGGAATTCAATGAAGTGTGGACTGAGGGCAGGAGAAATGGCAGCTGGCCCTGGTGCCATTTGCTGAAGAGGGTGACCATGTGACTGCAACTAGCCAATCAAGCACTGCAGTCCACATAAATAACTCAGGAGTCCTTAGTGATGCCTCATGTGAATGGCTCCTGATATATGAGTGTGATATCATACCTAGGGATGTCTGCAGCACTTTCACAGGGCTAACCGCCAGCCTGCAGCAGACTTTGCCCAGGAGGGAAAAAGAAACAGGCCATGGGCAGGCCAGTGCTGGCAGGTTAATTACCTGATTACAACTACTCCCTATCTGTGGTAGGCCTGTGAAGGCAGGTAAATTAGGTAAGTGGAACTACTCTCTATCTGTGGTAGGCCTGTGATGGAAGGTTAAACAGATTATTGTAACTACTCCCTATCTGGGTTAGGCCTGCAGTGTCAGGGTAACCAGGTGATCACATCTACTCCCTAACTGGGTAGATCTAAGGAAGCAGGCAAGTTAGGTGATTGAAACTACTCCATATCTGGGGTAGGCATGTGGAGACTAGTAAACAGGTGGTTATCTACTTCCTATCTGGGGTGAGTCAGCAGAGACAGAAGGATAGTTAACTGCAAGCATTCCTGAGATGGTCTAGGCCTGCAGGAGGCAGATTAGAAAGAAGAATAAATCACTTTACATCTGCAAAGAAATTGGAGCAACAATGGTTGAAAGCAGGGGAAAGGTGCACTGTTGGAAGGGATTGTATAGGTTAGGAAAATGTGGAGACGGGAGATGGGGAGGAGAGGGTGGAAGGCTAGAGGGGCTGTGGGGTTGCTGTGTTTTTGGGAAGAGGGATGCGTAGTGTGTAGGATGCTAGGTTTCCAAATGGCTGATGTAAACATGCTTAGGATGGACCTGGGAGCATAAGCAGGTTTGCAGGTAGGAAGGACAGAGCAGGGGACAAGGATGGGAGTTTGTGGGGAGGCAGAAGGGCTAGGGTTGAACTGGGAAGACTGGAGGAGAGACCAGTACACAGTGCTTGGAAGAGGGTAATAACAGGGAAGGGAAGAGAAGTGTGAGGTGTGAGGGACAGGACACTGTGGGTCCTTCAACCTCAATGGGTGAGGAGGCACGGGGGGCAGGATGGGAAAAAAGCTTTGGAAAGGGAAAAGGCTCAACAGGTAGTGGAGTAGGTAAGACTGCAAGTTCGGATAACAACTAGCAATCCTTTTCGGCCACTGACTGCAGATGGAGATGGATGTAAACAGGATAGCTTGCAGGAAGGGGAAAAGAGGCAGAACTCTTGAATGGGCTCAGGAGGAGTTGTGAGAGGGTCAGAGGAGGCCAAGGGAAAAGGAAACATCAGGAGGTATAGCATGGGGCATGCAAGTGAGGGGGTATTGGAAAGGACTTGGGACAGATTAGAAACAAAAGCATGTACAAAAGGGAGGGACAGGTGGCAAGAAAGGAAACACTGCAGAGAGGTTGATCAGAACAGAACAAGTGTATTTCCCCTGATCCAGAGAGGAATAAAGTTGGCCTGAAACAAATTACATTAGTTACTAAATTGAGTAACGAGATACACTGTATTATTTAAAATAACTTTTTCTTGGATTTATTGTGACACTATCAATTCCCCTTGTACCTGAAATTTTCCAAAGTTTGAAAAAAAAACCACATATTATGATTGTTTACTTTCTGAACAATTTAAAAATGAAGCTGGTTGCTTTGTATGCTTTCTTTTTTCTCAATAAAAGTGAATTACTAACTGTCCCACTTATTAGTGTTACCACACTAAAGCGTGTTTGTTTACAGTTCCTTGAACTATTCACAATGCATGCTCACTGAAGCTGAACAACCCCACACAGCATAGCCACTCATGATATAGTGGGAAGAACTAAGCATATGCTGGTTGAAGTGTTTGTGGGTATCCCTAAAGTACAGGAAAGACACAAAAATGATTTGAGACAAAATGAGTTTGATATGATTATACCGATAGATGTTTTTTTCACTTTTGAAAAATGCAAATAGAAAACAAAGATCTACAGTACATCCACAAATTCTGTGGTTGGTGAGCAAATGTAAAATGCATTTTCAGATCCAAAACTAATACAAAGCTGAATTGGTGGACAGTGTCCCTGTAAGATATCAATACATTAGTGTCGACCACAAACACTTATCTACACAAAAGAGATGCATTAAACTGTCCTTATACTTGTATTGAGTGAGTTGAATCTAAGAAGACTAGTTGTACTGTAACTCCAAGACAACAGATGATGGTGGTATCAGCCACTACTTATGTACTGTATGCCTATAGGGAAGTCACCTAGAGGAACAGTCACAATGAAATTGCTGTGGTCTGGAAGGCTGAGGCTTGTGGTTTAGGTGGGGGGGGGGTGGCAGCCTATGACGGGCTCCTCTTACCAAGACCTCTAGATAAACCAGACAAATCAGACCTCCAGGTTGGTTGTATCTTTTCTATGTGCCTGGTTGTTGGGCTGGTCATTTGTTTTGGGGGGGTCTTCTCACTTTATTTATTTATTGAATTTTGTTGACCAACTGGACCTGCTGAGACCAAGTGTCCCTTTTTCACTGGTGACCCGGGATTAGTTACACATATGGTAAAAACACATGGACACTTACAGTACAAAGTATAGAGTTCAGTAATAACAGTCAGCAGCACTTCAGGCAGTTTTGTTCCCAGAAGGCATTGTTCTTCTCATGTTTCTGTAGTTTTCTTTTACTTTCTTGGTCCACCATCCAATTCGAGCGCAGCCTCTCCTCAGTTAGTGCTCAGCTTCCCCAGCTTCATTTGCTGACCACCAGTACAATATATCTGCAGAGGGCCAATGCTCCAAACAACAGAAGGATGTCGGACCTCATTATATAAATGCTATTCAAGCCCTATCAGATTTGTAGTTCTACTTTCTGTCCTTTCAGAAGTTTTGATATCCACATTTTAACCAGTCACCAGTTCCAGCTCTTTTAATGCCCACTTATAATTGAAAGTCGGGTTTCTTCTGCCCACAGCTCCAGAGATACTCAAGCTCACTACTAACCCTAAATTCCAGATGTAGTTTTCAGGTCCACAGTTGCAGTAATCCTAAAATACAAAGTTCCTTGGCCTGCCTTTCTGTGCTGCAGCCATTTGACTATGGTTCGTCTACCACTTGGCAAGTTGACTGCTCCACATCCCATGCTTGCTACCTTAACAGCAGTACTCATTTGTAGCATACATTCATCTCTTCACCTCCATTCATCTGTATCTATTGCATCAAGCATATGCCTTACGAGTCTCACTATCAAACAAATTGATACGAGTCTTGCCCTCTACAATTCCTACATCATACTCACAAGTTCTCCTGCTTCTGTGTTGGCCACACAGATGTGTTTCTACCGCCTTCTGGCTAGTTGCCTGCTCCACGTACATGGCATTCATCTGGTTTGCATTTGTTACTTAACAACCTTGTTTTGATCCTAGGTCTCATTTTCCACCCACTGCTTCCATCTGAAGTATTTCTGCCAGCCTGCCTAGGTGACCACTTCACTTTTCTCCTCATAGCTCACCATAATTCCAGCCATCCAATTGTAAAGACATGCCCTATTCCTTCACCATGTCATGCTCATGTTTATGAATCTCTGTTTACATACATCTGTCCATGTCCTAATATTGACTTTCCCCATATACTCCATTCCTCTCATGTGCTAAAGTTCCTTTACAGCAAATACTCCTGGACTTCATTAACCACTCCTTGGCTTCCTAATCATTATCACACTTGTTGTGTTTCCAATCCTCTTTATATCCTTCCAGAACTTTAGGAATGTCCACAACATGGTTCAACCAGTAAATGCTGCTTACTTCCTCCCACTACATCATGAGTGCCTACGCTGTGTGGAGTTGTTCCTTAGCTTCATTTAATATGCATTGTGAGTAGTTCAAGGACTGTAAAGAAATAAGTTTTAGTGGGGTAACATTAATACAGTGAACAGTTTTTCATTTTTATTAAGAATCAAGTATACAAAGCAACTACTTTCATTTCCCTAAAGAACTCCAATGTGGAAATCTATGAACCTTGCAATCAGAGGAGACTGACAACTAAGCTTGTAGCAGCTGTTCTAATTAAGTTTTCCTCTCCCCAGGGTCTGCAGTACTCTGGTGATCCTTCAGCATTCGGAACTATCTGTGTCTCCTTCAAGAGGATGTCCTCAAGAATGCTGACTGATTTGTTATTGGGTTTGTGTTTTGTGACTCATTTTTTTTTTTACCAATTATTTTACCAGGTGAGACACACTAAGCTAAAAGCTTGTTTGCAGGTGCAACCTGGGAGCATGAGGAAGTTAAGTGACTTGCTCAGGTTCACACAGTATGCAAGTGGGGGCTCATTTGAAGCTATCTTGGTTAGTACTTGTGCATCGGTGGGGGGGTAGGGTCCTCAGATGTGGGAGCTTCTTCATCACTGGGTTTTGCCCAGAGGCTCCTTTTAAGGATGGAAGTTTCCTACATGAGACAGAATAAAATGCTCATCTTAAGTCTGTTTTATGCAAATTGGCAGGTGTTGAGTGCCACTCAGAGCAACCTCCTTCTGCAATTCAGCACATAGTAATCTCCTTTTTGATCTGATAAGAAGTACTCAGACCTGAAGGGATGGAGACCTACAGTAGGGGTTGGTTCTCTAAATTTTCCTCCTCTAAGTTTCTTTCCACTCCTCAGTACCAATGATCATAAATGTTAGGCACTGTTTTCCACAGCACAACATTTTTAACACCTGCTATACATTTTAAAGCCATGGTTCTAAAACCATTGGCTTCAGTGGATCTAATACCCTCTACAGAGCTCCAAGAACTGATCTGCTGTCTTCAGCTTAAGACATCCAAGAGCTTAGTCATTTTTAATTCAGTTGTTTTTGCAGGTCTTTTTCCCTTTGGTTCTGGATCACATAACTGGATACTCATACATATGGAAACATGAAGACAAACCACCAAACAGCATGTTCTACAAGTATCCATACATCTTCATGGGCTGCCTCAGTGATTAGCAAGGCTGTGGCCTGGACGACCAAGCCTATAGTTCAATGGGGCAACCTATGAGGGGCTCCTCCTACTGAGACCACTATGTAAGTCAGGAAAACCATCCATTTGGGCTGCTCACATCCTTTCATCCCCCTGCTCCATATCTCCTTCCTCTCCATCTCCACAACAGTGGGAGGCAGTCTTGTTTCCTTTATTTCAGGTTCACATTCCTGGCCACCTCATAAAGGATGGAAACATACAAGCAAACTGCTAAAACAGCATGTTGCACAAGCATAAAAAAATCCCCATGGCTGCCCCAGTGAACAGATGATAAGCCCCTACACACTGGTTTACTGTGATTGAAAAAGGGTAACAATCCATTTTGCAGAACTGATAATAGGGCTTGCCATTAAAAGGCAGACCAGGATGTCTAGTGTCCCCCTGCCAGAAAAATGTAAAGGGGAAGGAGGGAGGGAAGGGGGGGTGATTGGTGACATCAGAGGGGTCAAATGACCAGGGATGGGAGAGTGTTGCAATTGGCTGGGGGGAAGGGCTAATTGGGGCTTTGGGGGGTTGGGCCCCTGAGGGGCTACTTAGGGGCTTGCAACCCTCAGGTCTCCCTCTTTTGCTGGGAAAAGATTCTTCTAAGCACTTCATTGGCAACTGAGAGGTAAGGCAGTAGCCAGGGACCCTAGGCCTTATGCCAAGAAGGACCCCCTGGTTTGTTCTGTGGGCAAATATATAGTAGAGGTTTATATAAAAAAAAGAGAAGTGAATGCAGGATAAGCAGGGATGGCAATGTGGAGCTGCTTTGTTGTTTTCATTTGGCGTTGTGGAGAGGATTATGGCTCCCATTCTGTAATTAGGTGACAGGACGTTTGGTCCTTTCAGATCATATTGTATCCAGAGTTTTGACGGTGCTTGAATGGTGCTATAGTACTACACAGCAGGACAAGTGTGTTTGCAGCAGTCAGGGTGGGTGGATGGGTGAGCAAATGGGCCATGATAAGTGGCAGCACTGCTCGAACATTGGAATGTTTCAGCTCGTGGGGCACCTGCTACAGGATGGCAGTTGGTTTTGGTTGCCCTAGCACCTCGTGGAGGGGATGCTTTGGTGGTTTGCTTGGTGATGTGCACAGCCATTCTGGGTTGTTGCAGGGTGAGGTGCACCATGGGGGTTGTGGGCTGGATGACGGCCTGGTGTCAATGGAATCTTGGGCCACGTGGGCCGAGTGGGGGAAGCTCTGATCAGGTGGGCTATTCTTGAATGAAGGAATAGCAGAGTATAAGGACAGGGTATAAGGGTATGCAAAGCCTTATTTGTTGCTGGTGTTGGGGGCTGGGGTCTAGCAGACTTTGGGGCTCTCATACGGAAAGACTGTAAGTGATTGGTATTGTTCTGTCCCAGTCCTGATAGGAGGAGCATAGTCAGTGGTTTCTAAACTTAAATTGGATTTGGGGGACCAGTAGTTCAAATGCAACAGAGTTACAAAGTTGAGCATTTAAAAATAAATTAATAAATAAATTAACAAATAAATAAATGAAAAGGGAAAATCCAGTTTGTATTATCTGTAGCACTGTATTCACTAAGCCAGTACAGATGTAGTGAGATGCAAGAAGGTAGTGGTTGAGCAGCTTCGATGAGTAAGCGGGTAGTAGTAGTGAAGGAGGAGCTGCCTCAGCAAGGTTTGGAGAGTGTGGCCAGCATGAGTGGCTATGAGAGGGCAGATTGGGCATTCTGCTGGTGGGAGTAAGGTGCTGTGAGGAGAGGGAGTAGTAGCTGGTTGATTTGCTGGGCCCAGTTTGTGAATGTGGGCCGGTTGGGGCAGTATTTGGGGCGGCGTGCACTACATGCGCCACAGGCCAGGCACTGAGCCTGGCACCTGGGGGGCTCTGGGCCAAGGGAGCCAGTCAGAGGGCATATAGTATGGCACTTTGTCACAGAACAGCAGATAAAGGGATTCCATAAGCAGGGCTGGGGTTTACAGTCATGGAGGTGGAGCCTGGACAATTTGCTACATTTACAGCATATTATATAGCACCTAGCGGTGATTTGAAGGCAGGTTTGGCATGTGGAAAATCATTCAGAGGGTTTCCTTTACTGCACCAGGTGAGATGGATGTGAGATTTGGAGTCGTGAGCGGGGTATACTCTGTTTTGGTGGTGTTTCTGGTAAGCAGAGTCACGAGAGGTGCAAGGAGGCAATATCCTAGGCTGAGCATTGGCTTTCTTTCTGTTGGCCTTGCAGGTTGCTTTGGGGACCTTGATTCACCATAGGTGCAGGACATGGATGCCAGTCATGGGAAGCCACACAGGTTTTTGGGCAGTGCATGTCAGGGGTTTTGTGCTTGTTCGGACCCAGAGCACCAGGCCACATGGTCGCCGTGGGCTGGGTCCCCTCTTCACCCAGATCAGGTGCGTCTTCAATGCTGGACAGTTGGGCCCAGGTTTTCCCTTGCGCCAAGTGGCTGGCATTTCTCTGGCTGGCTTGATGGGCCCGAACCCTCCCATGGCTGCAAAACAGTAAGGAGATTGTGGGATACTGCATGGTTTTTTGGGCAGGGCATCCGACAACTGGCCGGCAGCTTTCGCTAGGGTGTCACAGGGCACTGGGCCATGTGCCCTCGGCAGATCGAGAAGAACCTACCACCCAGCTCAGGCAGCCTGCAAGGTTAGGATTATTTGTTTCCCTGCTATGCTTTAATGGTTGTTCAACTTGTGGCCTCATATCGGCAATGGAGCTTGCAGACAGGAAGGTCGAGGGGCCCCGTGAAGGTGGGGGCCATCTGGTAGTCATGGGGTGGGCCCCCCATCTACTGGTGAGGATTAGCAATCATTCCCTACAAGTATTAAAACAATCCTGTTCAGAGGAGAAGAGGAGTGACCAGGCCAGAGAGGCAGATTATCTGAGCAGGTGCTCGGCAGCGCTTCAACACTGGCAGGCTAGTTTTGCATGGTTATCTCTATTTTAGAAATAATATTTCTGCTATGGGAGAGGGGGGCCCCGGTAACAGATGGCCTTGGTTTCCACCAGCAGAAGGGTAGGGGTGGGAGGGAGGGGGTTCATTGGCCATTAAAGGAGAATAATATCCAAGGATGTGGTCATCCATGAGGATGTTAAGGCAGATCTAGTAAGAGGTTGCAGGGCCCGGCTAGCAGGGTACTGGTAGCAGGTGGGGCAGGCATATGGATGGCATACTTTTGGCAGACAAGGCCATGAGTAGGTATTGTTCTCCACAGGGCAACATAATGGGCATTACAAGAAGGTAGCAAACACACACACAAAAAAAAAAATCACAGCAAGGCAGATGGGGTTTACGGCAGGCATAGAGACATATGAAGGTATGTGTACAGGTTACTTGTTATGCAGCACCTAAATGTATTATTATCACAGTAGAAGCACGAGGGGCAAGGGAGTTTTGCAGCTGAACTTCATGATATACTGTAGGCTCAAAATTGGAGGTTAACTCATTGTTATCTCTGGTCCTAGAAGGTGAGAGATTACATAGGGGGCACGGCATATTAATGGGCTGCAGGTACCTGGAAGCCCTTGTCGCACTGGTACTAATTCTGATATGATACTTCAAAAGGAGGTGGTTACAATAGGAATATAGAGATAAGCTACACGATAGCATCATACCAAGGTGGGGAATGCATGCGGTCCATATAGGGAAATAGGAAGGAATGTGCAAATGTTACCGTTTATGAATTGGCTAGAAGGATTACAATAAAGTGGGTAAAAACATAAGGTGGTGGGTTCATGAAAACTTCCTCGTATACTGCGGGTGCAAAATTTGGGGGAAGGGGTTAACTCAGGGCAGCCTTGGTCCTGGGAGGTGAAGAATTATATAGGGCACGGTTAAGAATTAACACAGGGTTGCTTAAAAGCCTCTGCCATGCCGGTAATAATTCTAGGGTTCTGGCAGAGGGAGTAGGGGAGATGAACACAGTTAGAGGGGAGAAGGCCTAATCTGGCTGAAGAATGACCTGCCTGTATGAGGGGAACATTTTTAGATGTAAACGGTCTTTCAGCAAAGAATAAGGTTCTTTATGCCAAACCAGGTGGCTGGCTCAGTGCCAGTGCGGGGTCAAGTTGTTTAAATGGCTCAGTTACATGTATAGCTAAGCATACCCTAAGCAAGTGGACAGACCAAAACACCTTCTGAAATCATCCCATAGGGGGATTAATATGGCCTTTGAGGATACCGTCCTCATTTGGTTTGCCATACAGTATAGAGTAGCATTAGTGTGCAACCAGGGGCACAGTCAAGACCATGGGGGAGGTATGCTTGCCTTGATCCATCCACTGCTGGGACCTGTCTATGAAGGATGGATGCAAGGTGTAGTGGGAAGGCCTTAGGAACCCCAGGCGGACTGCAACAGAAAAAAATGGATGTCACAGAGAAGGTTTAAAGAAGTAGTTTTTGGGAGAACTTCTTCTGTTTTGTGCTTAACCAGGGAGAGGAAGGTGAAAGGTTGCAAGTAGCTCCTGGGGAGAGGGGTTCCAGCATCTAAGGAGGGAAGAAATGTTGTTACCATTCCAGGTATGTAACCCTCACTGCAGAGGGAAGAGAGTATGGGGAAAGAAGGCAGCAATGGCAAGGGCAAGTGATGAGCTTGGCTTTAAGAGTACTGAGGGCAGAGGCCAGCTGGCTACTGGAGGGGCAATAGGGGGATGGGGTGTCAGCTGCTGAGATAGGGTAAAGGAATGAAGGAGGTAGGGCACATAGTGGACAAGGAGGGCATTATAAGAAGCATACCGTCAGTAGGGGCACTAGTGGATGGGTCAGTAGCAGTGGGGCTCACCAATCTAAGAATGGAACTAGGGAAAGAGAGGGAGGTTGGGCATCAAAGAAACTGTGGAGAACTTGGAGGGGGATCTACATATTATGCTGACAGGCCGAGGGTGACAATTGGCCTCAATGGCAGATTGGGATGGTGCTAGCACTCAGGGATCCAGGGGGCCACGACTTGTCCTGGACAGACCCAGAGGCTTGGCAGGGATACCAGGTCTGGGGCCCAGCAAGCTAAGCCAGGAGGGGACCGGGGCAACAGACGGTGGGGACAGGTGTTGGTGAGCATGCCAGGATCCCCTAGGAGTAGAGGCTTTATCTCTAGGCTATCCGGTTTAGAAAGGAACCGGGGCTGGTGGACTGGCTCAAGGGGGTGGATTGAACCCAGATCTAGGCTATACTATGGAAACTCAGAGCGGGTATCTCTGCAAAAACAAGGCTGATTATCAGTTGGGGGGGTCAGGAAGTGGAAGGAAATGGGAGGGAAGCAGACCATTTTGGCACGAGGAGAGGATGAGAGCCAAGATGGGCTGAGAGCTGAGGTTTGGGAAGATGAGTGCCAGCAGAGAGAGGAAGCTGGCAGAATCTGGTATAATGAGAAGCGGGTTGAGAAGGATGCTGAATGACGTATGCTGAGGAAATAAGCCAGACACGGTAGTACAAGGATGGCTAGCTCCTGTCAACTACGCCAAGTCTTCCTCTTCTCAAAGCAGAGAACGGTGGACACAGTCAGCCTGGCTGATCATTGGTTTGCTGCTTTCAAGCCCCACACTGCTTGGTCCGCAGTTGCCCCAACAGTGACACACACCTTTAAAGGTAGTCCCAATAACAAGAGGTTGCTGAGGAGGAGGGCTGGGGCAAGCAAGGAATCCACGACATTTCAAACTGTTTCAATTAGTCTACAGAAGTACCTTCAAGAATGCCATGAGGGGAAGGTGAGGAAGGTGCAGGTACTTGGGGAGTCCAATGGCGGGGGAAGAAATGGAGGGCCCGGCCCACTTTTCTGGAGCTACTGGGAATTGAAAGGATATGGGGCAGGAAGGTGGCCATGCCACCATGCTGAGTAAGTGCAGGCATATAATGGGGCCTGGGTAAGTCGAGGGATGGCTGCAAGTCATTGCCGGGTGAACGGTCTACGGATGATCATAATGGGACAGAGAGGTCCAGGGGGAATGGGGTTGTGATGCGCCAAACCATGGGGAGACTGCTGGCTGATGGACATTTGGCCAGGGGAATTGGTGGAGGGGGTGGGGCATGCACCACAAAGTAGGTGGCAGGCCACCCAGGCCTAACTGATGGAGAATGTCGAGTGGCAGGGGAGCAAGGGGCTTATGGGGTGGCTCAGATCAGAGGCTGTTCAGAAGGGAAAGGGGCATTGGGTGCAGTGGCGTAGCTACACCAGGATGGGGCCGGCGCAGGGACAGCAAAAGGGGAGTCTTGGGGGGGGCACAAGGTAGGTGGGGTGCTGGCGGCCAGTGGCTCCAGAGGGTTCTGGAAGGGGAGACCCAACAAATAATGAAGTTGGTTTTCCCATGCCAGGCTTGAAACTCAGGGTGTGGATCCCAGGGTATCAATTCATCTCTTTGGCAGAGAGGTGGCAGCAGACATGGGCAGAGGGGCACAGTTGGGCCTGGCCCTGACCATGGCAGGGGGAAGGCATCAGAGGCATGGGGGGGCTGTACCACTGCCTCTGTGGCAGAATTGAGGCTGCAGTGGTCTGGCTAGCCTGGAGGGGCTCTACACATGGGGGGGGGCAGGTCCACGCCACAACAGCCAATTTGGAGGATGTCAATGGTTGGCATCTGGGGGGTCCAGGATTGGTCAGCAACCATACCCCACATGGAGGTCCACAGGGGGAGTGGGTGTTATAGGTTGACTTTAGCATGCGCCTCTTACTGAGGCCCATTGGGGATATGAGGGGGGTACTAAGGAGGGTCCCAGGTTGTTCTAGCCCACAAGGGGGGAGCCCCATCATTCTTCACAAGCTGGAGATGGGGCAGTGGAAAAGGTGGGGAATAGAATGGGGAGAGAGGGCAGAAGAGGAGGGAGGGATAGGCAGCACAGGCTGGGGGCAAAGGAACCCAGGCAGGGAAGTAAGTGGGGGAAGGGGAAGGGATAGAAACTAAGGGTTGGATCTCAAGTCTGGACCTAGTGTGGTGTGGCCAGGAAACTGACCCTGTGCGGGTGTGGACCGGGTAAGTGGTGGTACCTGGTTCTGGTGATGATGGGGTTGGCCAGATCAGAGTGTCCAGACCCTGAAGTGCAACATGCAAGGAGAAGAGGATCAAGACAGAAGAAAGTTTCCAGAAGGAAGGAGCAGACTGAGTTTGGTTGTTACTGTACTGTGTACTGTTAAAATATGAAGTGTGAAATGTAAATATAATTTATGTACCTTTAATAAATATTGACAGTGTGCATCCAACATAGCAGGTGTGGAGAGTTTTATTTCTAGTGGGGGATCATGGGACAGTAGGGGTTGCCATTAAAAGGCATGCCAGGTTGTCTAGTGTCCCCCTGCCAGAAAAATGCAAAGGGGAGGGAGGAGGGGACTGGTGACATCAGAGGGGGTCAAATGACCAGGGGATGGGAGAGTGTTGCAATTGGCTGAGGAGAGGGGTTAATTGGGGCTTAGGGGGCAGGGCCCCTGAGGGGCTACTTAGGGGCTTGAAACCCTCAAGTGTCCCTCTTTTGCTGGGAAAAGATTCCCCACCCACCTAGCCAGTACTAGGCCACTGGGATTGGTGCTGGTTGGTACGACAAGAAAATGGAAGGTATATAAACAGGGTACTCTGGTACGCCTTGGTCTAAGGTCAGGGGAGTTGCAGAAGGGCAGCGGATGGTCCCGGGGGCTGGAAGGATCCTGATGGGGGGGCAGCAAGTTGCCCACAAGAGGGGAGAAAAAGTGGGAGCAGCATGAGGAAAGGTGGTCAGGAGAGGGGGGAAGGGATAGGCAGCATGTGCTGGGGGCAAAGGAACCCTGGCATGGAAGTAAGTGGGTGAGGGGGAGGGACTAGAAACTAGGGGTTGGATCGCAAGTCCGGACCTAGTGGGGTGTGGCCTGGGAACTGACCCTGTGCAGGTGTGGCCTGGGTAAGTAGTGGTACCTGGTGGTGGTACCTGGTTCTGGTGACGATGGGGGGGGGCAGATCAGAGTGTCCGGACTCTGAAGCGCAACATGCAAGGAGAAGAGTTTCAAGATGGAAGAAAGTTTCCAGAAGGAAGAAGGGGACTGAGTTTGGTTGTTACTGTACTGTGTACTGTTAAAATATGAAGTGGGGAATGTAAATATAATTTGTGTGCCTTTAATAAATATTGCCAGCGTGCTTCCAACATAGCAGGTGTGGAGAGTTTTATTTCTGGTGGGGGATCATGGGACAAACTGGTATTATCACCGGTGTCAAAAATCTGTTTTTACTGTTGCTGTGGTTTGGAGCTTTGCTTAACAAGTTATCCCTTTGCTAGCGTGCATTTTAGAACTCCTACGGGCTACTACTATGCATGTTATCCTTGTACATCTTGAAAATTATAATTCAATGGGAAGCCCATCATGTACTGTACTCCTGTTTGTTGTAATATTTAGTAAATCCTCCTTCTCCACTTCGTCCCAGTTCCAACTACTCAGAGGTGGTTTATGGTTTGAAAGGTGCATAGCTGAAGGCCACACTAGACAGACTGTACCCACTCTTTCACTATCTGTTCAGAAATAATTATCTTCCTCTTACTCACCAAACCACTTCCTCCCCAGAGTTTCCTGAGTCTTTCTTCTTATTTTAAATACTGTACTGTACTGTACTGGTTAACATCCTTCTCTGGGAGCCTACCTTATCCCATCCTGAAAAGTAGGTACATTTTCCTTTTATGCATCTTTTATTATTTTAATCTGGGTCAATGAGGGCGGGTCTTGCAGTGGTGGCTCAGCTTGCCCCCAACATTTCCCCATTTTCAACAAGATGTTGGCCTGGCAGCACCAGCTGGTGCTGAATGACACCGCCAAGTATGAGGCCTGGGTTTATTAGCATGGCTAGACTCCCCTGATCTGGGAAAATGGCATGTGTGATGCAAAGGGTTTATGTGCTTACCTCAGGAGGACAGAGCAACCTGCTATATGAGTAGCACTGGTTGGCTAGCAGGCACCTGACTCACCTGTCCAGCTGGAGGGAAGGGTTCCCCTATCCCTCACATGGCCACATCCCCACAAATATAGCCAGCTCACTGCACTAGCTCCCAACCACCATGAGTTGCACCCCCAGTTCCCATCACCAATGTAGCTACCACCATGCCCCAAAAACAGCCAGCTGCACTACAACATGGCTAGGACCCCTCCATGAAGACAGCTGTATCATTCTAGGTAACCTTCATTTAAAAATAAATGGAAATTAAGTCAATAGTAAAACCAAGTGCAACATTTCAAAAGAAGTAGCTTCTAAAATCAGCAAAGTAGTGCAAAACAAAAATGTAGAAAAGAGTGCAACAAAACAGTAGTAAAAACTGAGATCTTTCCTTCTAAGACTGCTTGAAAGGCAGAGTAGAGAAACTTACCAGAGCAAGGGAAAAGGATTAAGACTTATTTTGGCTAAGCAGATTTACTGTGTGGTGTTGTTTTTATTTTTTACTCACAGGGATTGCTACTGTTTGTTGCTAACATTTAACTGTTTTATTTTTCTCTGTAGCAAAGTGTTTCTTACAGCGTATATCTTCTCTGAAATTATTACAGGTGGTGCTTTACAGGTTTTACAGTTTTATCTAACATTAGGATAAGCTTTCAGGGTTACTGCATTTGTTGTTGACTGTTTCTGCTCTTACCTCCTTGTTCTTTCATCCATGGTTCTTCTTTTTCGGCAGGGGAAGGGCTCAACCACCCACCCCCATCCCCAACCACCCCGCACTACACTCCTTTTATAGGGTACCACAGTTGTGACATTTCCTGTGGCATAGCAGGAAGGGGTGGATTAGTGGGGCCTCCACAAGGTGAGCTCATTTACAGGGGCACTAGTAATTTAACTTGTTATAACAAGTTAAACAAAAACAAAACACAATCAAACCATTACTTGCATTTTTTTCCTTTTTTTTCCTACTAATTACTCTGACTAGGTTATAAACCCAGCAACTTATCTGGAATGGATATCATTAACTGCAGGTACTGTGGAACAATTTTCAGAAGGACAGTCTTACAGGATTTAGGACACTGTCCTATGTGCTGGGCCTTGAGATCTTAGGGCTCAGCCCGGCAGCATGGGCAGAGATTACCACCTCAAATTTCATATTCAAGAGGAAATACATTATAAGAACCACCCGCCATTTCCCAGCATCCAACAGAAAAACCTTGACCGTAGAGGGTAGTTGGTCCAGGAGGTTGGCAGGTGGTTAGGAGGGCAAATCAGGTGCCCCATCACTCTCTGCTCTCCAACATATTACCTCCAAAACCATATAAACATTACAAACAGGTATCTGCCTCTATCTCTGAAATCAAAAAGAGGCAGAAGACACTGCAGAGCAGAACACTGCAGCACAGGAGCTAGTACAGCAAAACTCACCCAAATCAGGAACCAAAACAAAAAGCAAAAGGAAATCCAAAAACTCTGATCAAAGGAGACTCCATGATTCGGGAGTTGATACCCATCTCCAGCCAGGGGTAATGGTCAGATGTCTCCAGGTACTTCAGCATGGAGAGACACTGATCGCATTGCTAAAATTGTTCACAAAGCAGGAGAAACATTGATGTTCTAGTACACATAGGGACTAATGATCTCGCCAGCCGGTCAGTTGTGAGACCAGGAACACTCTGACTAGGCTGGGTGACAAACTATCATCCATTTGCTCGCAATCTCCTTCTGAGGTCCTGCCAGTCTGGGAGAGGGGAGCAGATGGACGGAAGGTCAGAGAAGGGAGATAAGGGAGCTAAACACGTGGCTCAGGGCTGGTGCCAGAAAAGGACACAGATTTGTAGGGAACTGGCAACAGTTCTGGGAGCGAAGTTCTTTAAATTTGATGGACTGCATCTGACTAAGGAGGAGTCAGTGCATTGGGGCAGAAGTTTGACGTCTCTTGCAGAATATTTAAACTAGCAAATGGGGAGAGGTGCAGCACCCCACACGCCGAATGGGAAGAACACCCCTCCCTCAGCTAGTGGTCAAACAGGGATTCAGCATGTTTGCAGTTCATTTGCATCACTAGGTAAGAAAAAAGGTTTGTCTCCCCATACGACGCACAGGGGTAATGTCAAACCTCACCCAACAACTAACACACCAAAATCTGGCCAATGGAAAATCATGTACACAAATGCTCACAGCCTGGGAAATAAGATCCCAGACCTGCAGGCAATAATGTCTGAGGCTAAACTGGACATAGTAGCAATCAGTGAGACACGGTTTACCAGTAACCACACTTGGGAGACTTCAGTACCTGGCTATGTATTGTTCAGAAGAGACCGAGGTGCAAAAAGGGGGTGAGGAGTGGCCCTGTATGTCAATGAAAATATCAAAGCTGCAGAAATTCAGAATACACATAAGGAGCCAGAAGAACTGTGGGTCACCCTAGAAACAGGAAATGGGACAGCCATAAGAACTGGGGTTGTCTACAGGCCCCAGACCAGGGGAGGACATAGACACATTACTGTTAGAAGATACACAAACATGACAGCTAAAGGGAGGTTCTGATAATGGAGACTTCAAACATGCCGGATACAGATTGGTCAATACCAGCAGGAACATCTGCCAGAACTAGACACATAGTGGATTTCCTGCAGGGAGGCCTCAAACAACTGGTACAACAACCCACAAGAGACAGGGCTATCCTAGATCTAGTACTGACTAACAGGGAAGGGACTACAGATCTCCAGGTAGAAGGTCACCTGAGGCCAGTGACCATCACATGGTATGGTTCAATTTGGCTACTACATCTAAATCATCCCATTCCAAGACAAAAAATATGGGACTTCAGAGGAGCTGACTTTGATAAGATGGCCAATATAGTTAAGCTAGCCCTGGCAAAGAAACACAGGTGAGGGTACAGCAAAGTGGGCAAGCATTAAGGATGCAATACTTGAAGCAACATCCCATTGTGTTAGACAGAAAAGGAAGTGCAAAGAAGAAGGAAACCACTTTGGTTCTCAAATGCAGTAGCAGAAAGGTCAGAGCCAAAGGCTGGCCTTCAGGAAATATAGGAACAAGCGGGATGAAGATAGGGAGGCATACCAAACTGCCCTAAGGGAAGCAGGGAAGGCAGTAAGGCAGGAACGTCCCAAACTGAGGAAACACTAGCACAAACAGTAAAGAAGGTGACAAGACTTTCTATAGATACATTAGTGAAAGGAGAAAGTCCAGAGGGCGTGTTACTAGCTTAATGGAGAAAAGGGCATGTGAGGAGGAGGACCCTGTAAAGGCATCTATCCTAAATAGATACTTTTTGCTCAGTATTTACTGAAGAGAAGGTAGGCAGGGCCCACAGCTCAGCATCATGGACACAGGGGAGGGAGGTGAGCACTACCCTTCACAAAGAAAGGGTCCTACAAGAGCTTGCTAAGCTCAGGGTGGATAAGGCAATGGGACCTGATGGTATACATCCCAGGGTACTTAAGGAGCTAAAGGTGGAACTAGCAGAGCCATTAGCAGAACTGTTCAGTGAGTCTCTGAGCACAGGAGGTCCCAGAAGACTGGAGAAGGGCTTATGTGATCCCGCTACACAAGAGTGGTAGCAGGGAGGAGGCAGGGAACTACAGACCAGTCAGTCTTACCTCAGTAGTGGGCAAGATTATGGAGGCACTCCTTAAGGAAAGGATAGTGCAACACCTGGAAGCCATAGGGGCACAGGATCCAAGACAGCATGGGTTTACAAAAGGAAGGTCCTGTCAAACTAATCTCATAGATTTCTTTGACTGGGTAACCAGAGTGGTGGACCAAGGGGGCAGTTGATGTCGCCTACCTTGACTTCAGCAAAGTTTTGACACTGTTCCACATAGAAGATTGATAAATAAGCTGGGTAGGCTCGGGTGGGTCAGAAGTTGGTCAACTGGGTGGCAAACTGGTTGACAGACAGAAAATAGAGAGTGGTGGTAAATGGTATACAGTCAGAAGAGATGCAAGTCACAAGTGGGTACCTCAGGGATCAGTCCTGGGGCCAGTCCTCTTCAACATCTTCATTAGTGACCTTGCAGATGGACTAGAGGTAAGGCTTGTCTGTTTGCAGATGACACCAAGATCTGCAACAGAGTAGATGATCCAGATGGGGTGGGCAGAATGAGAAGAGAACTGGATAAACTAGCAAAATGGTCAGAAGAGTGGCAACTGGGATTTAATGCAAAAGTGCAAAATCATGCACATAGGGAAGAGAAACCTGAAGCCACCTATAGGCTGGGAGGAGTTGCTGCAGGTCACAAAGGAAGAAAGAGACTTGGGCATCATCATCACCGATGACCTGAAATCATCCAAGCAGACCTCTAAAGCAGTAGGTAAGGCTAGGGGGTGTTGGGGTGTATTAGTAGGGGTATCACAAGTCGTAAGAGGGAGGTAATAATCCCTCTTTCCAAGACACTGGTTAGGCCCCATCTGGAGTACTGCGTGCAGTATTGGAGGCCACACCTTCACAAGGACGTTAACCAAATTGAGGCAGTCCAGAGAAGGGCAACCAAAATGGTGCAGGGACTGCATCAGAAGACATATGAGGACAGATTAACAGAGCTCAATATGTATACCCTTGAGCAAAGGAGGGAGAGAGGTGATATGATCGAGGCATTTAAACACCTTAAGGGCATTAACAAGGTGAAAGAGTCTAACATTTTAAAATATAAGAAAAATAGCAGGACAAGAGGACACAGCATGAGATTAGAGGGGCCGATTAAGGGAATGTGAGGAAATTCTTTTTCACAGAAAGGGTGGTGGATGCATGGAATGGCTTACCACAAGAAGTGGTGGCTATGAATACAGTGCAGGGCTTTAAACAGGCATGGGATAGGCATAAGGGAGCAATACAAATGAGTATGAATAGATAGGCCACTGACAGAGCAAAGGCCGATGGCACATTTAAAAGGTAGAAAAGGAAATGGGCAGACTGGATGGGCCTTGTGGTCCTTATCTGCTGTCAACTTCTATGTTTCTATGTAACTAAAAACAAACAGGTGTGAATAATGAAAATGTGCAAAATGTGAAAAACAGTGTGACAATACAGTATATACAGTAAAAAACAGATGAAAACCTATAGGGCCGGATATTAAGACTGAGCTGGGCAGTGGTGCAAGCCTGGACACAGTGCAACTGGACTGCTCCAGGGCCAGGACCAGACAATATTCAATGGTGATGTGCCATGGCTCAGCACCATTGAATATGTCACGGGAGGAGGTGCACATACTGCGCATGGCACAGTGACACCAGTGCAAGTGCAGTTGCGCTAGTTGCATCACCCGCAATATTAAGCTGGGGGTATGCAAATGAGGCCATAATCTATGCAAGGTGCAAATAGAGCCTTTTGCATGTCATTATAGCCCCATTTGCATGCATTGCACTGGGCATCCCGACAAAATGTGCCTGGCACCCTGCCAGGCAGCTGTCATCGGGGGTTGGCTCCCTGGTGGGCTAGTGTAGCTCCCCCTCCCGTATGCCCGATCATGGACAGTAGTAAAAATATATTGAAACCTGGTGGTCTAGCAATCCCTCTGCTGCCCGATCGCGGGCAGTAGTGTGTTACAATAGAACTCTGGCGGTCTAGTGGACCCCCCTCCAACCCTGTATGCCCGATCGTGTGCTTCTGTATTTAATAACTAACCCCTGGTGGTCTAGCGGTCCCTATGCTGCCCGATCATGGGCTGTTGTAATGGCAGAATGAAGCCTGGTGGTTTCCCACCCTCCTACAGAGGGCCCCCGGCCACCCAGCACCTCCCCCATCATTGGTGGGTGGCAGCACACTGTCCGCATACCATCTGGTCATGTGCAGTACAGTATGGTCTGCATGCCCACTGGTCCACACTGTGCACCAATAGGTGTACAGATCATACTGTACGCTGTCATTCTGTGGGCGGCCAGGCGGTATGTGGGCGGGGTGCTGCCACCCGCTGATGATGGGGGGCTGGGTAGCCAGGGATCCTCTGTGGGAGGGTGGAGAAGGGGATGCCACTGGACCACCAGGCTTCATTCTGCCATCACAACAGCTCATGATTGATACATAGATACATAGATACATAGACAGTGTCGGCAGATAAGGGCCTATGGCCCACCTAGTCTGCCCATTTGAGCTTGTAAGTTCAGTTTGTTTTCCTAGAAGTCTATTTCCCCTTACCCCTGACCTCTAGAATTCCTTTATGTCTATCCCATGCATTCTTAAATCCCGTGATTGTTTCAGCCTCCACCACTTCTCTGGCAGGGTGTTCCACTTGTCCACCACCGTTCTGTGAAGAAATTCTTTCTCATGTTTCCTCTGAATCGTCCTCCTCCAACTTCATCCCATGCCCTCTAGTCCTGAAACATCTTTTTCGCTTAAAAATAGTGTTTTCCTGCACCCTGTTCCTCCTGTAAGATACTTGTATGTCTCTATCATATCCCTCTCTCCTCTCTCCTCCAGGGAGTACATGTTGAGTTCCTTCAACCTGTCTTCATAGGACTTGTGATGCAGCCCATGCACCATCTTTGTTGCCCTCCTCTGAACCTTCTCTACCCTGTCTATGTCCTTACGTAGGTATGGTCTCCAGAACTGTACACTGTACTCAGGTGGGGCCTCACTAGTGTCTTGTATAGCGGAATTATGACCTCCTTTTCCTGCTGGTGATGCCCCTGCCTATACATCCCAGCATCCTATTTGCTTTACCTGATCCTTGTCACACTGTTTCCCTACCTTGAGGTCATCAGAGATGACAACCCCAAGATCCTTTCCTGCTTGGTATGCTATATCCTCACCCCAACTGATATATTGTGCCAGGGTTTTTGTGCCCCATATGCATTATCTTGCACTTCTTTGAATTGAATTTCAACTGCCAAACCCTTGACCATTCTTCAAGTTTCTGCAGGTCCCTTCTCATTCTGTCTACACCCTCTGGTGTGTCTACTCTGTTACAGAGCTTTGTGTCATCAGCGAACAGTGAAATTCTGCCTTCTATATCCTGTGCAATGTCACTGATGAAGATGTTGAATAGGACCGGTCCCAGCACTGATCCCTGTGGTACCCCACTGGTCCTCTTCCTCTCTGTGGAGTGATAGCCATTTACCACCACCCTCTGTGTCCTGCCACCCAGCCAGTTACCTACCCACCACACTACTGTCCTGCCCACACCCATATTCCCCAGTTTGTGTAATAGTCTTCTATGTGGCACAGTGTCAAAGGCCTTGCTGAAGTCCAGATAGGCCATGTCCACTGCCCTCCACTGATCCACCTCCCTAGTCACCCAGTCAAAAAATTCAATGAGGTTGGTCTGACATGACCTCCCTCTGGTGAAACCATGCTGCCTTGGGTGCTGTAGTCCATTGACAACCAGATGTTCCACCAATCTCTCCTTCAGTAGTGCTTCCATGATCTTTCCCACTACCGAGGTGAGGCTGACTGGTCTGTAGTTCCCTGCTTCCTCTTTGTTCCCACTTTTGTATAAGGGACTACATCTGCTGTCCTCAGTCTTTGGGTACCTCCTGTTTCCAGTGATTGGCTGAACAGGATAGCCAGAGGTTCAGCCACCAACTCTCTTAGTTCTTTAAGGACCCTGGGTGCACCCCATCTGGCCCATTGCTTTATCAGCTCTTATTACTTCCAGTTCCTTCAGGACCCTTTCTCGTGTAAAGGGACTTGTGTCCATTTCTGCACCATTCTCACCCTTGTACTCCCTTCAGACCCATTACCCCTCTTCCTTAGTAAAGACTGGAGCAGAAATACCTGTTCAATATGTCAGCTTTACTGTTGTCATCCTCCACGGCTCCCATCCTCCCCTTCAGTCTCACTATCCCTCCCTTTGTCCTTCTTTTTTTCACTTATGTACCTGTAAAGGTTTTGTCCCCTTTAACCACTGATTTTGCAATGTGTTCTTCTGTCTGAGCTTTGGCTTCCCTTACTGACTTCCCTGCCTCCCTTTGTTTCTCCTGGTACTTCTCCCTATCCCCTTCTGCCTGTGTCTTTTGTATTGCGATGCAATCTTTTGGCTTTCACTTTCTTTGCTACCTCTTTGGAAAACCATAATGGTCTCCTCTTTCTTTTCCTCTTGCTAACCTGCTTAATGCATAATTCTGTTGTTCTTATAATCCCCATTTTAAATACTGCCCACTGTTCCTCAATCCCTGATTCCTGTCCCATTCCCCTTAATGCCTCTTTCAAGCATCTCCCCATTTTCCCAAAGTCTGCCCCCCTAAAATCCAGGATACGTGTTTTTGTGTGGTTTGGTTCTGCTCTTTCTGTGATTTCAAACCACAATGACTGGTGGTCACTGTTACCCAGGTGCTCCCCCACTGTTACCCCCATCACACTGTCCCTGTTTGTGAGCACAAGGTCCAGTATTGCCTTCTGCCGAGTTGGTTCCATGACCAGTTGCTTGAGGAAGGCACCCTGCAGGAGTCCAGGATAAATCTGCTCCCTAGTTGATGCTGCTGCTGGGATGCTCCAGTCCACGTCTGGTATATTGAAGTCTCAACCAGTACTACCTCACCCTTGTCTGCCATCCTTTGGATGGCAGCATCAACTCCTATCTGTTTCTTCCTCCTGAGCTGGTGGTCTATAGACCACACCTGTGCGGATGGCTGGCCCCATTTTCCTTTCCAGCTTAACCCACAGTATCTCTCCCATTTGTTCCTCCTGGATCTCTGTGGCCCTTATGTCATTTTCACATACAGTGCCACTCCTCCTCCCTTCCTGCCTGCTCTGTCTCTTCTGAATATGTTGTAGCCAGGTATGGCCATCTCCCAGTCATGGTTATCATTACACCAGGTTTCAGTGATGGCCACAATGTCCAGGTCTGACTGTACCATGACAGCCTCAGATCTTCCATCTTGTTGCTAAGGCTTCTGGCATTTGCACACATGGCTTTCCATGATTTGGCCTCCCTAGACTGCTTCACTGTTCTACTCCAGCCCTTCCTTGGTTGTCATTTATCCCTGGTTCTCCTTGCTGTCTGCCCTTCTGCTGAATTTTGCCCTTTCTGCTTATCCACCTTTGGACACTAATCTCCATCTTTGACACTGCTTTGCAGAGATAGCCACTCCTCTGGTTCACTGGTTCCATTACTAGCTGTGGGGGTGAGCAAGTAGGTACCATCCTTGCTGGCCTGCCACCCCTTTGCTAGTTTAAATGCTTGTCAATGTAGCATTTAAACTTATCATTGAGTGCTTGGATTCCCTCCAGGATGGATGCAGGCCGTCAGGCTTGAACAAACCTCATCCTCCAGATGGGTCCCCAGTCACCAATGAATCCAAACCCTTCCTCACAGCACCAGTTCTTCAACCATGAGTTAAAGTTCCTGGTGCATGCACTCCTATGCTCTCCTTGCCTCTCACAGGTAGTACTTCTGAGAAAGTGACAGAAGTAGCTACTTGCTTGAGACCCTCCCCAGTTCCTAAACTCTTCCTGAACTTCCTTTGGCCCCCATTTGCCAAGTCATTAGTACCTAGGTGGATAATGACATCCAGCTCACCCTCCCGTCTTGCCTTCCCAGTGATCCCCAGTATCTTCCTTCCATCCCTCCATGCCGTGGCACCTGGTAGGCACCTCACCTCCCTGTCCCTCCCTCCTGTGTTCCTAGCTGGATCCCTCTTATAATGGAGTCCCCACCAGGATTCGCTTCCTCCTCCTCTGGGGTCCACTGCTTTCCCACTGAGGTCTTCTCCTGCCTAACCTCCACATCCTTTCCTTCCACTTCCCTGGTACCTCTATTTGGTTGTCCTCATTTGCCAGTGTGGCATATGAGTTCTTGAGAGGAATAGGATCTGGGATGTGCCTCTGCCTGACTGCTCTAACCCTCCCTGAGCCCACTGTCATCCAAGTGCTCCTCGTTCTTGGCATCCTTTGGGGCAGCTGCATTGGACTGGGTGGTTCCTGGACAGGGTGATGGTACTCCTGACCCAGTTTACTTCCGCTCTGAGTCTGGCTACCTCATCCACGAGTCCCAGAGATGTATGCAGATAGGGCAGCACCTCAGTGTCCAGAAGGTCTGCCTGAATATGGCTGCCCACAGCCACTGCATTGCACCACTCCCACATTATACTGCAATTCCACTACTTATCTGCACATAGCTTCTTAGTTCTCTTTTATTTATTTACAGTACTAAAATCCTGTAACTGATCCTCAGATATATATTTTTAAGGAAAAGAAACTAATAAATAAATAAATGAGTCAAAACACTTGTGCTGAGGGTGGTCTTCTTCCCCCTTATGCCCCTCCTACTTCACACCTCTTACTATACCCTGTGTTTAGCTCCTGTCAATCAGATTTATCAGGGCATATAATTAAGAGTTGGGGGAAGGGGTGGGGGGGCGAAAATTTGCAGCAATTAAAGACAGCACAGAATTACACCACCACTATTTTTTAAATTTTCAACAGCCCAAAAACAATTATAAGTAAAGACAACACAGAAAGAAAGTATAGTGTCACTACAAGCCTACAATCTAAGTTTAAAAGAAAAATACCAGTTACCAGTTACTCTGAAGCACTGAATTGAATATGTTTCCTTCCTTCACCTTCTGGCTTCTTCTGAGAAGATGAACTTCTGTTTGCTGCTTTAACTGTGACTAAGCCCCACCTCCAGTTATCACGTAGCTGAGGTCAGAGGCCAGACAATTAACACCCTTCACCCAGCTACAGGACAGTCAGACAAGCCAAGATAAAATTTGCAGCAATTAAAGACAGCACAGAATTACACCACCACTATTTTTTAAATTTTCAACAGCCCAAAAACAATTATAAGTAAAGACAACACAGAAAGAAAGTATAGTGTCACTACAAGCCTACAATCTAAGTTTAAAGAAAATACCAGTTACCAGTTACTCTGAAGCACTGAATTGAATATGTTTCCTTCCTTCACCTTCTGGCTTCTTCTGAGAAGATGAACTTCTGTTTGCTGCTTTAACTGTGACTAAGCCCCACCTCCAGTTATCACGTAGCTGAGGTCAGAGGCCAGACAATTAACACCCTTCACCCAGCTACAGGACAGTCAGACAAGCCAAGATAAAATTTGCAGCAATTAAAGACAGCACAGAATTACACCACCACTATTTTTAAATTTTCAACAGCCCAAAAACAATTATAAGTAAAGACAACACAGAAAGAAAGTATAGTGTCACTACAAGCCTACAATCTAAGTTTAAAAGAAAAATACCAGTTACCAGTTACTCTGAAGCACTGAATTGAATATGTTTCCTTCCTTCACTTTCTGGCTTCTTCTTGGGCAGTGGAGGGACTGTTAGACCACCAGGGAGTTGTATTTTAATACAGACGCCCACGATCGGGCAGCAGAGGGAACGCTAGTCCACCAGGGGTTAGTTATTATATATAGAAGCACATGATCACGCATACATGGTGGGATGGGGGTCCACTAGACCACCAGGTTTCTATTTTAACACACTACTGCCTGAGATCTAGCAGCGGAGGGACCGTTAGACCACCATGGATTTGTATTGTAATACAGAAGCCCACGATCGGGCATACGGGGTGGGAGGGGGGTTCACTATACTACCAGGGGGTCTGGGTGCTTTTGGATGGTGTTCCCGCTGGGCGGGTGGCCACCCACAGCTGGCGGTTGTTGTGTTGAGCCTTGCAATATAGCCGCCTACCTGTGGGTGGCCAGCATTTGAGACTATATTTTACAGCTCAACTTTGTGCACCAGTGTGCAGCGCATGTACAGTAGAGGTTGTGCCAGGATTTGTGCCTCACATCCCGGGCTGAATATCGGGATGTGCCGCATATGCATGGGCTCTCCCCCTGCATCTGCATTGCATAGGATTACATTGCATCCCAGCGCAGTGGGATTTGCACTGCACTGGGCAGCCTTTTCAATCTCCCGCCAGTGCGCAATGCGGGGTTGTACCAGTGCAACTCAGTCGCACCAGGTGCAACCCCTTTGAATATCCTGACCTTAGTGTATAAATATAAATACATAAAATGTGAAAAAATCTGGTACATGAAATGTGGAAAACATTGCAATAAAAGAGTGAACATTTTGAATTAAACCCTATGTAAATACATCAAATGTGCAAAATGTGTTACACCAAAGTAGAAAGCTGTGCAAAACAGTGCAACAAGCAGTGAAAACAGTTGAACTAAAACATATAAATACGAAAATGTGCAAAATGATGCAGGGAAAATGTGGAAAACTGTTCACAAATCTAATCAAACTACTTATTGTACATGAGCTGGAATGGCAGTTTTAAACTGTCTACCAGCAGGTTCCATCTTTGATCTTTGTGGATCTTTCCATAGACAGAGAAGGATCATTCCACATGCACACTCAACACTGGAATCCAAATTGCTTAGAGAGCAGCTCAAGATAGTACTGGTAGTGTGGCTGCACTGAAAGCCAATATTGCCCAGTGTCAAACTCCAATATGTTTGAAAGGTCTCTTATGTCCTGCCTAACATATACCTCCCAGTCCTTTTGTAGTGCTGTTTGGTTGTGTAGTGCAAAGAAAGGAATGTCACTGATGTGCTGTGTGAAGTACCTATTTAATTTTGAAAGGTTGTAAGGGTCCAGAATATGGCAAGATTTAAAGAATTCTACAGATGAGCTAGTGTCTGTGAACTTTGACAGTTTGTTTAAAGTTATTCCAAATGCTTTTTGGAACACTGCAACCTACACCTGCTTGACCTGTGGCCTAAGATTCTTCAGGTACTCATCAGTTTCTTCATCAAATACTCCTGACTTTACTACTCCTGCTTCAAACTGCTGTTTTATTCTAAGAGTGTATCATATATCAGGACAGCTAAGAGCTTCTCCTTGCTTTGCACAAGCTCAATTGCAGTGATTAGGTCATTGCAGTGTCGGCAATAAAGGCAGTTTGAAACTACAGCTCTGTGAACTACTCTTTGAATAGCTTTTTTAAATAAGTCATGGAGGTGGTATCTCTGGTTTCCTCCTGGAATAAATCTCTCAGATGCTTAAGATAAACTGAATGTACTTTGTCACTCAAGCCAGGTGTTGCAGTGGGACAAGATGGTAACAGAAGACAATATTTTTCTTTCCACTTCAGTCTTTTCGAGTAATGCTTCATACTCAGTCTTACATTTGGGTGACTGCTGAAACATGTACTTTTTAAGTGCCACAAGCTCATTGACCTGCTCAAAATGGTCAATCCATGTGTTGTCCACCAATGATAAAATATGCGCCGCCCAAGAAACCAGGTGGCTTACATGGTCACGAATAAGGTTATGTAGTGCATCCTTAAAGCACTTTACCATGTACTGTGCACTGTCACTGATGAAGATGACCACTTGGTCCATCTCCATGCCATACTTTTGCAAGGTCTTTAATACATTTTCTGCCATGGTGGAATGGTTCACTGCTGTCAGCTCTGTTGTGTTGGCTATTAAAGATTTTCCACCTTCCATGGCAAACATTATGCTTAGGACACAGTGGGAGTCATCATCATCATTTGCACTTTATTGATCGACTAGTTAGTCTTTAAAGTTTTACAAAAAATAAAACATTTTAAAAAATATATAGGTGCAAACTTACATAACCTTACTTTATAATTGAAAAAGACACTCGTGGCAAGCAACTGCACACAAGAGTACTTAATACAAATAACATAGTTTGAGAATACACTGGTTGCAGAACACCTTCTCCTCTTGGCACTTGTCCTAATTATGATGCTTTTTACCATATACAATGTATGTACAGAGGTTATTTTGCACAACACTAATTCTTCCTATATATTAATAGGTCATTTCCCACAAAATATTTGGCATCTCATATCAGCCAGGATTCATTCACCTATATGAGTTGTCAACCTGGGTACCCTGTGGTTTTATCATTTTCTTCTTAATCCTAGCAATGCTCACAAAATAGTTTGCTAGCTGTTTAATCATGTGTACATCCTCATTGTTGATTAAAATCAGTGTGAGAATATCTATATCATCGTTAGTTAAGCCAGCAGTATTACAGTTACCCAATATTGCATTCAACATAAGTTTACGTTTTTTGTTGAACCTTTGGAAATGCAGGAGGATGTGTATGATATCTTCTCTGCCCCTATGATCACAATTACAAATTGGGTCATTTTGTTTATCATATGTTGTGTTAAGAATGTTAATCTCAAATAATTCAAATTTATATCCGGTAAAAGTAGTCCTAAGTGTTTGGTCTGTAAGGACATCTAAGTAAAATTGACACTAATACAAACAATTACTACTAGCATATCATTTCGAGAATCTTGAACTATCGATCATCTGTAGCTTAGAGTCAGTCCAGAAATTGTTAACCTTGTTTCTTATGTACTTTGTATACTGTTGACTTATAGCAACCCCCCTTTCAAGATGATTTAATAAAAATTGTAGATCATATTTATCCAATAATTCTATAATATTATTGAACCATTGCGAGCAGTGACAACCCAATGTAATCCACTTAATTGTTTCATCCAGGCAAGAGCACAGCAGTCTATCTTCCCCTAATCATGTTAGGTGGAGCCAATAATTTAACTTTTTGCTGTCTGCTAGTGAGTTGAGATGATCAACCCCAGTCCTGCCCTAATATAGGGTGCATGGCAAGATTGGGATAGGGCTAGGATTTTCCTAAGTAATTTGTAGATTGGTCTCGTTAATTTTTCCTTATCTTTACAGTACCGTACTTCTGCCCCATAAGTTAACTGTGGCATATATTTTGCTCTTACTGCTTTCAACAGGGGTTTATTAGTTAAGCCTCCATATTGATAATTAAATTTACCTAATGCTGTTGTTGTGTTAGCTGTGAGTGAAAGTTTATTAATGTGGTTGTCCCATGTTCCTGTATATGAGTATCTTAAACCACAATACTGTATGTGTAGTTATTCTCAGTGTTTAGTGTTTCATCCCCTGTTTTCCACCCCCCCCCCATGTTGGTGTTACTATATATTATTATTTGTGTTTTGGTCTCATATATTTTTCACTTTAAGTGTTTGGAAATATAATACAGTAAGTCCAGTTTTCTCTATAGATCTTTCTTGGACAGTGAAACAAGTATAATATCATCAGCAAATGCTGAAACAGCACACGTCCTATTTAATATTTTAATAGAATCAGATTCCAGAGAAATCATATTTTCCAAAAGATAGTTGATGCACAAACAAAAGAGCTCTGATGCCAAGATGCACCCTTCTTCTTGCTTAAATTTGCTTTGCACATGCTCACTAGCAATGATTAGGTCCTAGAAGTATCTATCAGCAATGAAGGCAGCTTGAACTTGTAGCTCTGTGAACTTCTCTTTGAATAACTTTTTTAAATAAGTCATGGAGTTGGCATTACTGGTTTCCTCCTGGAAGAAATTTCTCAGGCACTTAAGATAAACTGAATGTACTTTACCACTTTAAGCCAGGCATTGCAGCATGTCAAGAGGGTAACAGAAGACAATATTTCTCTTTCCACTTCTGTCTTCTCCAGTAATTCTACACACTCCCTCTTACATTTGTGTGACTGCTGAAACATGTACTTTATAAGTACTACAATCTCATTGACCTGCTCAAAATGGTCAACTCATGTGTTGTCCACCAAAGATAAAACTTGTGACCAAGAAGCCACATGGATTACAGGGCCACCAATAAGGTTATGTAGTGCATTCTTAAAGCACTTTGCCATGAACTGTGCATTGTCACTGATGAAGGTCACCACATTGTCCATCTCCATGCCATATTTTTGCAAGGTCTTTAATACATTTTGTGCTGTGGTGGAGTGGTTCACTGCTGTCATCTCTGTTGTGTTGGCTATTAAGGATTTTTCCCCCTCCAAGACAAAAAAATTATGTTTAGGACACAGTAGGGGTCTACATCAGTGGTTTCACTGCACAGCACTCAGAGTGTCTTCCCTTTCACAAGCTGGCAAAATCCCTCCTCCATTTTTCTATTCAGTCAGGGCATGTAGTTCTCTCTTAGAATGTCTGCCTTTGGATGTACTCCTATTCCTTTGATGTACTTCCCCATCTAGTCTCTCAAGCAATACTGATCCAGCTTTTTGATGAGCACATTTGCACCACACCAAGTTCTCAACATTGTGCTCCCAGGTCGCTCCTGTAAAAAAGCTTCCAGCTTAGTGTGCTATACCTGGTTAAACAACTAAATAAAAAAAACAAAAAAAAAACATGTCCAACACAATTTTCTCCCATGCTGCAACTACAGAAGCTGTGGTACTAAAGCTTGGGTGCAGAGTGACCTGTCTGGTGTTCTCATTGTTCTATCTTGCACGGCTTTTACTGTCGCAGTGATATACCTCTGTATCATGGTCAACTGGGTGATCACAAAGTGATAGGACATCTTCCCTCCATTCTCAAACATGTCATTGAACTTAAATTGTAACACTCAGTCCTTAGTGGTGATGCTGGAGATTTTCACCATTTTGCATGGTGGTGTTACCATTGTAATGTTTAGTAAGGATGACTCCAAAGAACTAAAAGTGAATCACAGTTGGAGATATTAAAAATATTTTCAGAATACTGCTACGTAAGTATCAAAATCTCACAGCTAATTCCCGGCCATGGATGAGAGTCAGGAGGAGCAGCTACAGAAATCATGCTGACCTATGGCACTCACAGTCAGGACCAGAACAGTAAGAATAGAGTATTGGCATCAAAATCTCAAAGCTAAATCTTGTCCAGGGATGAGAATTAGGAGGAGCAATTACAGAAATCATAGTGACCTCAGAAGCTCACAATACAGACTAAAATATTAAGAGAAGAATATCACCATAAGAATCTCACTGCTAATTCAATGCCCATGGATGAGCATCGGGAAGCGCAGCTACAGAAATCACTCTGACCTCAGAAGCTCACAATCTGGACTAGAACAGCAAGAATAGAATATTGGCATCAAAATACCATTGCTTATTCCTGGCCATGGATGAGATTCAGGAGGAGCAGCTACAGAAAACATGCTGACTTCAGAAGTTCACAATCAGGACTAGAACAGAAATACTAGAATATTGGCATCAAAATACCACTGCTTATTCCTGGCCATGGATTAGGTTCAGGAGGAGCAGCTATAGAAAACATGCTGACCTCAGAAGCTCATAGTCAGGATTAAAATATATCAGGCTCAACATCTCATGCAGTTCCTGGCCATGAAAGCCATGGAGAGAGACAAGAGAAACAGTATCTGAAATGAAGCGGCCTGCATCAGTAATTGCCATGAAGACCAAGCACTACATTGAACTGCATGGGCAACACTCAAGATGAGCAATTACACACCACAGAATAGAACATAGGATGATCAGATGTACAAAATACAGACAAAAGGTAGTAATGACAGTAACAAGGATAATGGGATGACAGCAGCACTTCATGTTATGGAAAACATTTTGAACCTTTGGATGCACTTGGTCTACCATTTGGCAATGGACAAACTATCAGACCATATTCAGTTACATACTGCTCCCTGTCAGTATTGGACACTGGGGATATAAAGACCAAATCCACATCCTAACTGTGGTGAACATAAAACATAAAGTGGCATAACATAAACAGCATTTGCATTTGCTCTGGGGTTCTGTTGTAGTTCTCTTCTCTCTCTGCTTTGGGCTGCCCACAACCCAAACAAATAAGATCCCTATAGGCTGGCTCCCTCTCCCTGGACTGAGATACAGATATGGCACTCTGAGGAGTCCAAATGAGGATGAAACAAGTGTCTGTGTCTGCTGTTCCCAGTCTTTGCTGATTGTATTGTGAGGCCTTCTGGCACCATGCAATTGTGCTTAAAGTTGAGCCAGTCCAAATTAATTCATGGGCATTTGCATATGCTTCTCATGGTGCTTTGCATTATTGGGGTATGTGCAATTTGTGTTTTCTTTAAAATTTGGCTGTATGGCCAATATCCTCCGGGATAACCTATGCCCCAGTGCATTTGCTCTAGGGTTCTTTTGTAATAAATATATTTATATTAGCAATGAGAATCAAGCTGAAGAGTGCAAAGAAGTGCAATCATACAGTACCCTTTGAAAAGGATAAGTACTCATACAGCAGCAGATCACAGTTAGAAGCACTTTATTGGAATGTCCTATTAAAACAAAAATGCACAATAAGGTCAAACTGTGGTCCACAGACAACTTTTTTTAACATCATTAGTATGAAAAAGAGCCACTGGGAGCTGTAAAAAAGCAAAATGTACCTTTTAAAAATGAAATAAGGGCATCAGCAGATCATGTCTGGCAGCACTTTTAGGATCCAAAACATAACTGAAAAATTAATACATTGCCCATAGAAAGACACATACATCACATCCCTCTCATGAATGTTTTTTCCTATTTTTAATGAAATGAGAATAAATAATGGACAGACCCACTTGCGAAACTTCCAAACCACTACCTCTACTCAGTATGCCTGGGCCATAAACCCCCTGTAGGAAGCCCCCATGGCTATGGACTTAGCCTGGGTTGGAACCAAGATCCCTGAAAGGCAAGTACTTTTATTTATTTGCTATAGGGGCACAGCTCCCCTATAGTTAGGGTTGAGTAGGCTATTGAATGTTAAACCCAAATTTTTGCACCTTAATAACTATGGCATCCTTTGAGTAAATAATACAAAATTTGGCATACACTGTTAGGTTGTCATAATCTCAAAATGCGAAAAGTTTCTTGACAGCATCTTGTTTGGTTTCTGAGACACAGAGTGACAAAAAACTGAAAAAAATATTCTATGCATACTTTTTGCTCTCACCTACAGCCAAGATGGTGTACAATTTTTCTTAGGAAATGTTCAGGGCTGAAGGGTCTGTGCCAAGGGAGGGCCTTTGGAAGGTTTCCTTAAAAAATATTATATGGTTCTAGAGTTAAAAAGATTTTTGAGCTAACCATCAAATACAAATGGTAAAAAAAAAGTATCGCAACTGTCAATTTGCATGATTTACTTCTTGTGTGTGGTGAGGGGGGATACCAATTGTGTGTGGGGAAAAAAAATTGTTAAAAAAAATACCAATTGAGATGACTGCCATGTTTTTCTTTGTTAAGTTCAAAAATATTGAAAATACATTAAATTACCCCTTTTTCAAGAAAACATATACTTGAACCTAGTTAAACAAAACATTTTGCTAGATGCTGCTGTTTTTTTTTTTTTTACAAACTTCCCATAAATACCTGTTTTGGGCACCTCAAAATATAGGGTGCCCAGCATACTGAGAGGAGCACTTCACCTGCATTCTCTGTATGAGAACAATGGGACTTTCTTGAGTTCTGCATCCATAGCTGGAAGTCATGCTGTGGGCTGCAATGACAACAGTGAGCTGCTGATTTCCTGTTCCATCTGTGTGTCAGAAGAGTGACTCTAGGGCCTGGATATTCAGAGCAGTTGCACATGGTGCAACTGAGTTGCACTGGCACAGGTGTGGAATTGTGCCAAGGAGCCATATGCAGCAGGAGCCATTGCACAGCGCAAAATCCATTGCATCGATGCACACTATAATGTATGTGACACAAGTCCAGAGGGCATTTCCATGAATATGCAGTGCAGTGGCATATTCAATCATGAAACCATGGCACAAGAGTGAAGCAAATCAAAGTTGCTCCGACCAGACTTGTTCCTATAAAAACATGGTGCAAACACACAGACAGCAGTTGTGCCAAGAGTGAGAGTGAGAGGGAGAGATACAAAGAGACAGACAGACAAACAGACACAAGCCCAGACATAGAGGGAGAGGGACAGAGAGGTGGTGTGGAAGAGGGGGAGAGAGGGAGAGAGAGAGAGAGCGACTCACAAACACACACACACACACACACACACACACACACACACACACACACACATATCTTGTGTACCAGGGTGGCACACAGCTAGCAGCCAACCACCCAGCGGGACAGCAGACAGCAGAAGCCATGAATGGTGCACTCTTCATGATGGAGGAGGTAATGAGGGGGTGTGATGAGACAAGAGGAACAGCTATGTGGCTGACTAAGGGCCTGCCGGTAGTATGCCTGACACAGGTGGTACTGTGCCCGCATCACCTTTGAGAACTATAGTGACACTGATATCGTGGGCCAATACCGCCTGAACAGGGCAATTCTGAGGCAACTCTGTGAGATGTGCAGTGAGGAGAAGCAGGCACTCACCAGACGGAGCCACGTCATGTAAATGGAGATGAAAGCGACTGCCGTCATGTGCCTGCTCACCACGGGCACCTTCCAAGGACCAACAGGGGACACCACAGGCATCATCCAGTTGGCCACATCCTGCCTCCTCACACAGTTCCTCAATGCTCTGCTGCCATGTGCTTCAGAATTCATCCATTTTCCCAGCACACAGGCGGAGCATGCAGCAATGATGCAGGATTTCCACAGGGTGGCACACATGCCTGGCATGATTGGGACCATTGACTGGACCCACGTGGGTATCCACATGCCATCTGGCCTGAGGGACTGGCATATATCAACCAGAAAGGGAGCCCGAGCATCAACTGCCAGATGGTGTGCGATGCCATGGGATGCATCACCAATGCCTGTGCCACACACCCTGGGAGTGCACATGACACATTCATCTGGCACAGCTCTGTGCTGTGCCAGAGATTTGAACATGGGGACACCCCCACAGGCCACCTAGTGGGTGAGTATGGCAAGGACAAGGTGCGATGGGCAGAGCAGACCTGGGGATGGGAGTGGGCAGGGTGCGCATGGTGGCGTGGGTGCTAGGGACAGGCAATGGGTGCAGCACAGCATAGCAGAGGGCTAACCATGTTATTCTACACACAGGTGACAGCTCATACCCGCTGAGGCCCTGGCTGCTCATCCCCTACTGGCGCCCATCATCCCCAGGAGAGGAATGGTACAACGAGGCACACGCAAGCACACACAACATCATCGAGCACGTCTTTGGCATGCTAAAGGCACGGTTCCATTGCCTAGACAGGTCTGGTGGTGCCCTACAGAACAGCCCCTTGAAAGCCTGTGGCCTATTCCTGGCCTGCTGCATACTGCACAACATGGCCATTGACCATGGGATAGCTGTCGAGGCTGGTGAGTGCAACAGTAGTAGGGACAATGGAGGCAATGGGCTGGAGGGTGGTGGACAGCCACCCCCTGGGCAGAGGGACCCCTGACTGCTGCAGTAGGCAAGATGTCACTGTGACACTGTCACACAGGAGCACTATGTGAACACAGGTAGGTGGTGCGGTACACATGCATGTGCCACACAGACAGGTACAGCACACATACAGGGACATGCATGGCAAGGAGCATACACACACAGAGGCATGATGCGGGGTTGGGGAGTCAGTGGCACACAACCAGCAACAACACACACACACACACACACACACACACACACACACAGGCACTGGACTGTGGCATGGATCAGACGCAGTGCACCGGTGCACAGGCGCAACTGGTGCTACACTGTCCTCATCACACCCATGCCACATGGCCCAGTGGCTGGTCATGCACACATACAGGCAGTGAGCAGCACAAAACACAGGTGTGCCACCAGTGGTAAGGCACACACACACACACACACACTGCCCATGTGTGCACAGGGCAGCAGCTGCAGACTGTGGTCAGGGCAACCAGCAGATCAGGGTCACTGCTCGGTACCATGGCCACCACGGCCATGGGGGTGGCTGCGCCAGGGCCGATCAGCAGCCACAGGCTGCACATCATCCTGGGGGGTGTGCAACAGCCCTCCAGGGGTGGAAGCATGGGACTGTGACCGTGTCCTCATGGGAGTGTGCAGGCACCCAAACAGGCCAGCCCCGGGTGTGTCTGGGATGCCTACATCAGAGCCTGGCATCGACTGTGTTGGGGTCACCTGACACTGGGTCCATGGGGTGGACAGCACACTTCGGGGGTTCTCCTGTGCATGGCCATGTCCCGTGGCAGCCAGCAACACAAAGCCATCCATAGTCACACTGGCAATGTGATCCAAGGATGCAGTCGTGGCATCCTGCATGCATTGCATTCCCTGCAGGATCTGCACAGTGTTCCTTTCCTACTACTCTGCTAACTGGTGCACCTCCACATGCAGTGCATGCACCCCAGTGTTGAGCAGCACCTGTTGCTGAATGGAAGCCAGCAGCAGCCGGGTGTGCTCAGCCAGATGGTTGTAATCCTGGGGCTCCCGGGTGGGGACGCCAGTCTTCTGGTGGTGGCCTACCATGCTGCACAGCCCCCCTTCCCAGTGGATGCTGTACAGTGGGATTTCCAGGGGGAATGGGCACAGCAGGCACATCGGTGGCAGACCCTGATGCCAGCTGCTCAGTGGCACCCGCAGCCTGCTGCTATGGCCCATCCAACTGCTGTATGTCACCCTGCACCTGTGCAGCTGCACCATCACCACTGCAGGGCACATCTGTGGCAACGCGCACAGGCGCCACCGCAGTGGTGGCAGGCAGCTGTTCTACCACTGGCATAGCCCTGGGTGTGGTACCTGAACGTGATGCCAGTAGGAGAGACACACTCACAATGTCACCCATGCTGTCCAGGAGCTGTGCATAGTCATCGGAGTCAGACCCCTTCCCGATCTGTGTCTCTGCACACAGGACACCAAGGCTGGCATTCTGCAGGACCACATTCAGGGTCTCATCCAACCCTAGGTCCAGGACATCCACAGGCACTGTGCTGCTGAGCTGCAGCCTGTCGGGACCCCGGATGCTGGTGGATGTAGAAGGCTGGTCCTCCGGGGCCACACTGGTGGTCACGAGTGCCGCTGCTGCTGCCTGGCAGGTGGCCTCTGGCCCCTGGACCAGACCTTCATGATCCCGTGACCCTGCCTAGCCATGCCCACAGTGCACTTCCAGCACTGTGCAATTGGTGGGCACTGCACAGTCTCCCGCGCAACATGCAGCTGGCACCTGTAGTGGACACGTACACCTCCTCCTGCCATTTTTGCCGTCGAACATGATAGAGTGCAGTGGCACAGGATAGAAGACATCATGCACAGAACTGGTCCCAAGTTGAACTGGCCAACCTTGTGGCCTGTGTGGAGCCCCACAGCTGTTTGGTCAGATGCCCTTGCAGCAGGCTAGGGGCACTGTGTGGCAGGCTATTGCTGCCAGCCTGGAGCACAGGACCAGGTTGCCCAGAACCAGGGAATAGTGCAGGCACTGGTATGGTGAACTGATGAGATGGGACCCTGACTGGCTGAGGAGGCTTCAGGCACATCCCAGGCATGGGGCAGTGCCACAACCAGGTAAGTCATCCCATGTTGCATGTCTGCCCTGGTGCTGTACTGTGGTGTTGGTTTGGCTACCTGGAATGCCCTGCAGAGGGGTACACTGTCATCATGCACATCACAGAGTGGCAGTGCCAGCTTCTGTTTGCATTGCGGTGCAGCCATGCAGGCATGCGGGATGTGTTGGGTAGGGGCACACCTTGTGCACTGGGGTCTGGGGGGGCAGCTGCTGTGGTTGGTTACTGATGTGCCCCTGTTCTCTTTCCATTCTCAGTACAGGAGGACCGCAGGTGGACCAGGGCTGTGGCAGCGGAAGACTGGGTGGTGCGCCATGATGGCAGAGGACTAGCACCAGCATGGCCACAGGGGGCAACTAAGCACAGTCATGGTCCTTTGCACTGTACATAGGGGGTGGCAGGGGGAGTGGGTGTGGGCATGGCCGCCTGTGCCATGTGCCATGACAGCTGTGTGTGTCACACTGTGCATGGTGCATGCCACTGTGGCACATTCATTGGACATGTGTGCCGGCTGTTGGTGGGGTGGGTGTGCACCCAGCAGCCACCGTTGTTACTGTGGTGCTGCCAGTGCACTGTGCCATATGACTGTTGTGCAGTTGTGTGGCCATTGTGTGGCAGGGACCACCTCTGTGCAATGTAATGGTGCACTGTGTTGCCGGCTGGTGTTGCCCCACCCCCCTGTGGGTGGCAGTTATGGGCCTTCCAGGGTTGTGTGGTTCTGCTGCCCATTGCGCACTGTGGGTGGGCATGGTTCCTTGGGACAGTGCACTGATTACCTCTCCTGTCCCTTGCTATAGGTGTCCAGCGGCCAGTGTGGAGACCCACCAGATGGATGCTAAGCCAGCTGATGCGTGAGACCATGCTCATTGTGTTGAGCACCCTAGAGGTTGTGATGGCCATGAGGAGGATGATGATGGTGGAGAGGAGGGAGAGATGGCTCGCCAGGGTGGCCAGACATGGCAGTCAATAGAGTTTCCCCTGGTTTCCCCTGTTTTCCCTGTTGAACCTTCCCCTACAGTCCCCCCCTCCCACTGTACAGTCCCTGTTCCCTTTCCCCATCCCTCGTTGTACCTACTCTTTCCCAGACCCTGTTGTTTCTATACATATTTGTGTTGAATATATATATATTTTCTGACATACCTGCCTGTGTCTGTGTCTGCTTTGCAGGTGGTATGAAGAGCCATGCTGCAGTGGCCTACTGTCTGTCTGTGTGGTGTGCATGAGAGGGGGCACATATTGTGCTTCCGTGGTTCCCTGCTGAGTGCTGTGGTGTGTCCCACCGTGGTGGTGTCCATCTCCTGGGTCAGTGGCTGTGCCTTGGGGTGCCTCTGGGGTGGCTGTCAGGTGTGTGTGGTGGATGTGTGCGTGGTGGTAGCACATGGTCATGGTCATTGGTTGGGTACTGTCCACACACTGTGTTGGGAATCCTCTGCTTGGCATTGTGTGGCCTGTCCTATGTGGTCTGCCATGCTGCCTGCAACCCGGCCCATTCAGTGCCCACTGTGTGGGCTCCCTGTTTGCCTGTGTGGCATGTGTGTGCTTGGCTGCATAGTCCTGGCTGTGGCCTGCTATGGTTTTGGGGGGGCACGACCAGTGCCCTGCTGTAGGGGCTCCCTTGGTGGATCTCCATTGGCCAGTGGCACCTCCTGTCGCCTGCTATCTGTGCCACTGTTATGTTTTGGGGTCCAGTGTCTGGGTACCTGTGTGTGCTCTGCTGTGCCCTGCTGGTGGAGGCCTTCTGTGGCCTGTCACTGTGCCTCCATGGCTCTGTCCCTGGGTCTGTTCTCTGTGCCCTGTCCCCCTCTGTATCTGTGCTGCTCTGCTGCCATGGTTGTGCAGGAGCATCTCTGTTTGCACCATGGCACAACTCTGCTTGTGCCATGGTGCAACTCTGCCATATTCAGCCACATTGCACTAGCACTGTTCAGCCTGAGCAACCTCTGAATATGGCTCCAGTAGTGCCATGGCACATTGGATTTGCACTGCACTGGACTTGCGCCGGACTTTGGGGCATTTCTAAATATCCAGACCGAGAAGTATACTGTCTTGGAGCAGTAAGTTAGTAACCTCTGCAAACTGCAGACAGGAATCAAAACTAATATGTTATCTGGATCTCTAAAACAAATAATGCAGTCTCTAGTACAGAAACAACTAATAAGGCATTCCATTTTTTCTCTATTTACAGCTTTTTTATTTAATGTCACCTGAGCCAAATTTTTATTGTCACCTGCCCCCTATTTATTACTAATTGTCACCTGAAGTATTTTTTGCGAGTAGTACCCAGCAATAAAATGCTCTTACATTGGATCAAGCGATGTATAAAATCAGAGGAGATGTGGTATTTGTCACTCCCTGTATGACAAAATTTGGAAACCCACTAGGAGATTAAAATATCCCTGAAATGAACTATGATTTCTCAGCCTGTCAGCATTAAACTGGGTGTCACTGGTTGGAAAATACAGAGAAAAGTGTCAAAATATGTAGCATATTCATAACTGAAAAAGTAACAACAGGGCAAGAGAATAATGTTTATATAAAGGTACTTTAATTTTTAATGGTTTGCTTGTCCAGATGCAAAGTAGTGCCAACATTACAGGACCATCAGTATATCTTTGTTGGGCAGTTATGGTAATACAGTTCAAAGCACTGAAGAGGTTGCTGAAACTTGAGAGTTACAGTATTTGCCTAGTGTACACAGGGCCAGATATTCAAACTGCGCCATTCTGTGGCGTAAGCCCTTGCGCTGCTCAAAAAAGTTGTGCACGGGTGTGGCCAGGGCGATATTCAATGGAGTTGCGCTATTTAGCAACTCCTTTGAATATCGCCCCCTGGCCACAGCCACTGTGCATGGCACAGTGGAACTTGCGCCACTGCAAGTGGTCAGAGTGGAGCATTCAGATGCGGCGGCGCAAGTTCCATTGCGCCATGCGCAAACCTGTGATATTCAAAAGGTGACATGCAAATGGGGCCATAATTTATGCAAGGTGCAGGGGCATTTGCATCTAATTACTGACCCCATTTGCCTTCGATAGCTTGCAGGTGTGCGATCCCACGCGACTTGCGCCTGGCACCCTACCAGGCAGCAGCCGCCGGACAGCGCGCTCAGCCGATCAGCGGGCATGAACGTGGTTTCACCCTCGACTAGCCGCATCAGGGCATAACATAGTTCGACCCCTCAAAGATCATCATCCTGGTGATTCAGTGACCTACGAAGCCAGATCGCGGGCATAAGGTCAAACTCATTTCTACAAAGTCTGGTCATACCGTGACGCAGGTCTTCACTTCACTACCTTCACGGAGCCTCACCACCTCGCTCTCAGCTGCCGGGCGGCGTAGCACTCCACCCGCCCGCCGCCCGCCTCACCCGCACCGACAGTCAGTAGGGCTGTACGCCCATCAGTTCAGAGCAAGATCCAATGGGCATGCAGCCCACTGCTATAAGGCAGTCAATTCATTCATTCACATATCTGGACTGCCTTGTGGTATGGGCTGCACAGCCATTGGCTCCTTGCTCTGAACCAATGGGTGTACAGTCCTGCTGAGCAGTCAGTCTGTGGTGGTGGGGCGGCAGGCAGGTGGGATGCTGCCACCCGCCTGCTGATGGGGGAGTGGGGTGGGGCTCCATGGGTGAGTGGGGTGGGGGCCACTAGATCACCTGGGATATTGGACTTTGGGGGTAGGTTTGACTGTATATGCCGCAATTGGGCTTCATGATCCACTGGACCACCAGGGATATTGGTCTTTGGGGGTTGAACTATATTATGCCTGGATCGGGCTAGTCGGGGGTTGAACTATGTTATGCCTGCGGTCGGGCTAGTCAGGGGTTGAAGTCCTTATACCCGCGATCGGGCTGTTGCAGAGGGGAATACTCGCTGCCCGCGATCGGGCTCCGGGGTTACTAATATGCCCGTAATCAGGGCTGCAGGGGGGCACTGGAACAAGTGGAGGGCCACCGTTAGATGGCAGCTGCTGTGTTGCGTCCTGCAATATGGCAGCTCACCTGTTTGGCTTAAAATTGTGCAGGCGCAGGTAGGGGGTTGCACCTGCATAATTCTGCATGGCCCGGCTGAATATCGGGCTGTGCAGTTTATGCATGGTTCCTCCTCCTCCGGTTGAACATGCCTTCATTAGCATTGCGCTGTTGCTCAGCATGATTTGGGGGGTGCAACTGCCTCCTGCTGAATATCGCAGTATGGCGCAATTTCGGACTTGCGCAGGCACATGGCTCAGCCCTTTTGAATATCTGGGCCACAGTGTATTACTAGAAAAAATATAGATTATTACATAAATAAATACCCAGATACATGGCAATATCTATGCTGCACCACTACTTGTATACACATTCACTAACATGTTTAGTCATCACAGACAGTAATGAAAACTGAAACTTTTATTATAGGGAAGTTAAGGGAAAAACAACAAAATAAACCTGTAAAAGAGTGAATGGCCCCTCTCTGATCTGACCTCCCACATAGCACCCACCACCCCACACCTCCACCACACCCTCCACACACCCTCGCTCACCTGAACATGCCCCATGGCAAAGATCTTGTAGTTGAAGCAGAGCTAGGAGTGAGGGTGATGTGTGTGGATAGCTTGCCACGGGGGCGTGTAGTGTGGTGCACTTACAAACAAGTGGAATCGCCACAGCAGGGGTTGTGAGCTAGTGACCGGGGTTGAGATTATTGCTGGTGAGGGGACTGGTGAAAATAGTAACAAAATGCCCAGTTTTCCAGGGCATCCAACAATCGAGGTGAGTTGTTGTGCGCAGCTGTGAAGGATCAGAGTGGTGCAGATTGCATTTAGGGAAGTATCTCATTTTCTAACTTCCTACAGCTCGACAGTGTATATTTTCTTTTCTTTCATCCAGTGTACTGATAAAAGGGGAAGGTTCTCTGTAGTCACCATCAGTAGGTAGATGTGAGAATTCATTTTTTTTGTAATGTAGAGTGATGATAACTTTCAGTTAGAAGGTTTGTTAGAATGTTTTGTACTGTAGAGCGATTACAACATTTAGTTTAGCAGGAATGTGCTTGTTTTATTTTGCAGCAGCAGCAGCAAATACCTGTATTCTGTATAAAGGGGACAATCTGTGTAGTTCCTGCCAGTACTTTGTTTAACTTTTATCCAAAGGAGGCAGGCATGCTCGGCCTTGCAATTGGGAGCTGGAGGTAAGAAACAGAGCAATGGAGGATGTGTTTCACAGGTTCTAAAGACATGCTTGGAGGCCTCTGTGTAGGGGATAGGGCTGACTCAGTGCAGTGTAAACCACAGCAGGCCATGAATGGTCAGCATTTACAAAATATATTGAATCACTTGTTGATACTTGTGAATTATGCCCTATAGTGATACTAGGGGATTTTAATGCCAGGGTTCCACAAGAAGGTCTCAGGGAAAATATACAACATGAAATGTTTGATTGCCTCTCTCGAATTAACCAAAATCTAAAGCTTGAAAGGAGAGCTAAAGACCAGAAAAACAACAAGCAAGGTAAACTTCTTTTACAGTCTATGGTGAATGCAGGCTGTTATATAATGAATGGAAGAATAAAGGGCAACTATGAGGGAGCACAAACATTCAATGGGCCAATGGAATCATTAATAGATCAAGTATGGGCCAATTATCAAGCAATTAAGATCTTATCTTTAAGACAGCGTACAGAATCTGCTCATCACCCATTAGAAATTAACGTTGCAACTAACATTCAAGACATTTCAAATCTCAATATACAGGGAGAACAAAGTTTAGAATAACTAAATCTCCACAGGATCAGATGGCAGAATGATGTAAAAGATAACCTGACAAATCTTTTCTATGCTTTTCTAATTATGGACCTCAGAGAGGATATAATGAACAAGGTAACATCCATGAAGGAAACTATTGGCAAATGGCAGCAGATAGCTGATTTTATTAGACCATTCTTGTATCAGAATAAACCTAATAGTACTAAAAATCATACGTGGTTTAACAGTACTTGAATCAAAACAAAACAAAAAACAACAACTCTATAGCGTGGTATGAAAACAAACTTATCCTTCAATAGGCAATCATAAAATACTAAATAAAGCTAGGAAAGAATAGAAATCTTTATTAACAAAGGAAAAAACAAATATCAAATAGGTCAATGGGACAATGGGACAAGCTTAGACAAACAATACAAAATAAAGATAACAAGAAATTTTGGACACTAGCGAGTCAGGTATTTACAATATTCAAATTGAACAGATGCAGCAATCACACCTTTGATTATGGGAACGGTATTTTCATTCATCATATTTTTCACAGACAGAGAAACAATGCAAAAGACTTTAAAGCTTGCTATACCATTAAATATGGACTTCTTTAATTCTCTGTTCTTACGCACATTCAAGGAATTCTGTGAATGTTTTAATTAGCTGCAGCATACTACTGTGATCCTTGCATAGTAAACCACAGCATGGCCACTCCTTGTGCTTCACTTGTCTGTCCCTTCCCTATCTCCTTCCTCTAGTCATCCCCTGCCCTCCCCTCCACTTCTTACCTTCCCTTCTTACCTCTCCTCCTGGACACCTCCTTGCCTCTATTACCCCTACCTTTCCCTTATCTAATGTCTATAAAACTAGTGTATGTACTGTAGGTATTGCCACGTAAAATGTTGTTATTGTATTGGTAGCAATGTACTGTATTTTATATACTTTATTTTAACTGTATTATTCTGTTTGTTGCCTCACTGTAATTTCTATAGATTTCTGGCAGTGCTTATGACCTACCAAGGTCCACCTTGTAAATGAGTCTTCCTCAATGGTGTTTCACCTGATAAAGTAAAGATGATGATGATGATGATGAGAGAAAATAATAGATATATCAATAGTGGATCCACTCATATGCTCAAAAACCTTTTTATTTTACCTTAGAGAAGATATTTGAGATCTTGACTTGGTTAAAAAATAATAAAGCTGAGGCCCGACCTTATACTCTCAGAGGTTTATAAATATTTCCCTTAACAGTGGGCACCAATATTTCACATCATCTTTAATGGTATCATACAGGGTGCAGAAATATCACATAGCTGGAAGGGCAGTACTATCTGTCCTATATTCAAGAAGAAGGGAAATTCAACGGATCCCCTTTTGTATAGACCTTGATAATGCACAAAAGTGTTTTGGTAAAATTATATTAAACAGACTGCAATTTTGGATAGAAAAGAAACACATTCTCAGTGAATTCCAAAATGGACTCAAATCTAACTGATCAACAGTACAGCATTGTTATTCTCTGACTTTCCTGAGCTGGAAATATGCAAAAGTAAAGAAGGAAAAACTGTATTGTTGCTTTGTTGATCTGAAATCAGCTTTCTATACAATCAGTTGTTTATGCTTATGGTACAAACTACAATGCTATAATCTTGATCCAGCACTATTAGACACACACACACACATATATATATATATATATATATATATATATATATATATATATATATATTGTATATACTGTATATATATATATATATATACACATATCAGATTGCTTTCAAATACTTGGATGAAGGTCAAATTTAATCAGATTTAATCAGTGTAGTGAACTTTTGTCCCCAATAATTACTAATCTCAGCATCCATCAAGGTTGTTTGCTTGCTCCCATGTTGTTTAACCTATATATAAACTCTATTAAACAAGAAATGGATGCAGAGAATTTTCACTCACAGAAAGTTTTAAATAAAAGAGTACCACTTTTGACATATGCTGATTACTTAGTATTGCTATCTGCCTCTCTGCTGGGCCTTCAACGAAAGGTCAATCACTTTTACAAACTGTGTAATATTGATAACTTAGTTATAAATTTCTTGAAGACAAATATAATAATTGTGGTGGGGGAGACAAAAAAAATATCATATATGGGGAAACAATTCATACTCTTAAGACCTATGATTACTTACGGCTATGTTTTTCTCAAAGCCTTAAAAGGACTAGTCACATAGAGTTAATGAAACTTTTAGCTGATACGGCCTTCAATGCTTTTAAAAGATTTTCAGCATGCATAGATGATGGCTTTATACATGCCTCCCTTAAAGTAATTAATGCTAAAATTAGAGCTAGCATTATGCATGCAGCCGAGATATGGGCAGCAAATCATCTGAAAGTTTAACAGGTACAATTAAATAAGCAATTACATTATATTCTTCTGGTCCCCCAGTCAGTCCCCCCAGAGATTTTAAGAATGGAGCTGGGTCCAGTTATCCGTATCGGCAATAATTCTTGAAAGGAAGCTTACATTTCTCTTGAAACATTTTCTTATTCCAGAGCATAGACTCCCAAGACTGTGTCTTGTAAAAGAAATAAAATTTAATGGGCAGGGATTCATTTCAACTATGATGTAAATAACATAGAAACATAGACTTTGACAGCAGATAAGGACCACTTGGCCCACCTAGTCTGCCCATTTCCCTACCTACAGGATAAGCTGCAGATTCTAGTTAATCAACAGCCTGTTTCTTTCTACCCCCCCCAAAAAAAATTGCCTTATGTCTGTCCCATGCATTCTTGAATTCTCCCACAGTTTTAGACCCCACAACCTCCTCAGGAAGGCTGTTCCATGCATCCAACACCCTCTCTGCGAAAAATACTTCCTCACATTGCCCTGAACCGCCCCAAATCTTCAAATTGTGTCCCATTGTTCTTGCACATCTCTTTTTCTGAAAGTTGCTACCCTCTTGGACTTTGTTGATTCCACTGAGGATTTTAAAAGTTTCTATCTCAGAGGTGCTGCCAGTCCATGGCAGGGGTGAGGCTAGGGTACTGCACACCATGTAGTTTAATGAATGGTTGCAAAACTGGTGCAGAGCACAGGGCTTTGACTTCATTGGGAACTGGGGGTACACCTGGAGAGATGAAGGTCTATACTGGCATGATGGTCTGCATCTGTCCATGAAGGGAACCAAGCTCCTAAGTGACAGGTTTAAATGTTTCCTTGGCACGCTTTTAAACTAGCCAAGGGGGGAGGTGCTGATAAGAGGCAGGAAATTTCAAGCCTCCCCCAACAAAACATGGCAGGTAGTAAGGTAAACACTGAGGTACAGAGCTCAACAGAGGGCAGGACAGGGGTAAATGGAAAAATAGACAAGGGCAATAACAGCAGGGATGGGGGAAAAAGGATAAAGCCAACATTAAATGGAGGGCAATGAGTACCAATGTCCGTAGTCTTGGAAACAAGCTTCCTAAGCTAGTAGCCCTGATGGAAGAAGTAAAATTGGATATTGTGGCAGTCATGGAAACATGGTACATGAATAACCATGACTGGGATGTCAACATACCGGGGTACACAGTCTACAGAAGGGACAGGGAGGGTAAAAGAGGAGGTGGAGTAGCTCTATACATAAGGGAAGGGATCAAAGCTACAAACTAAAAAGCAAAGGGAGGACAAGAGGCACTCTGGGTCACCTTGGAGACAGGGAATGACATCACAACACACAGGGTTGTATACAGACCCCTGTCTCAAGGGGAAGAAATGGATAAGAAAATGATAGAGGACATTCTCAAAATGGCTGAAAAAGGGGAGATACTGTTGATGAGGGACCTGAATATGCCAGATGTTAACTGGATGACATGTACTGCAGCCACATCCAAGAGCAGGGTCATTCTCGATGCCCTGCAGGGGACAGGCCTTAGGCAGCTAGTGTTGGAACCCATTTGGAAGAGAGCAATACTAGATCTGGTACTCTCAAATGGAGAGAGGATCACAAATTTAGAAGCCAGTAGACATCTGGGAACAAGTGACCACTGCACAGTGTGCTTCACAATAAGCACAAAAATGGAGACAAGCCATACAAAAACAGGGATACTGGAATTTAGAAGGGCCGACTTTGGCAAAATGGGTGAATACCTGAGGAATGCACTAGCAAATGGCCAAAAAGAAAGGGTGGAAGAACAATGGAGAAAAATCAAAACTGCTATCATAAAGGCAACAAGCCTTTGTGTGAAACAAATAAAGAAAACAAAGCAGAGTAAAAAACCACTATGGTTCTCAAAAGAGGTGGCAGGGAAGGTTAAGGAGAAAAAGGCTGCATTCAAAAAGTATAAGGAATCACAGAAGGAGCACGACAGGGAACTGTATAAATTAAAGCAGAAAGAAGTGGGGAAGGCAGTCAGAATAGCAAAGGCCCAAACCAAGGAAAAAATAGCCAACTCAGTTAAGAAGTGGGATAAAACCTTTTCTAGGTACATTAGGGAGCATAGAAAGGTTAAGGGAGGAATAGTGAAGATTAATAAAGGAGAGGGAAGGTGGGCAAAGGGAGACAGTGAAAAGACAGAGATACTGAATGAATACTCTTGCTCAGTATTCACAAAAGAAAATGAGGAGGAGTTACCTAAACCAGACAAGATAAGCACTCTGGGTAGGGGGGTTGACACCAATCCATTTACAGAAGAAAGAGTCCTGAAAGAACTCCTAAAACTCAAGGTAGACAAAGCAATGGGGCCTGTTGGGATTCACCCCAGAATCCTAAAATAACTAAGGGAGGACCTAGTGACGCCACTGACCACACTTTTTAACAAATCATGGGAGGATGGGGTGGTACCTGAGGACTGGAGGAGGGCAGATGTGATTCCCCTTCACAAAAGTGGGAGCAAGGCAGAAGCAGGAAACTACAGACCTGTAAGTTTGACCTCAGTGGTAGGGAAAATGATGGAATCACTTTTGAAAGAAAGAACTGTTGAGTACCTAGAGGCCAGCAAGGCACAGGACCCAAAGCAGCATGGATTTACAGCAGGAAGGTCATGTCAGATGAATCTAATTGATTTCTTTGACTGGGTGACCAAAGTAATAGACCAGGGAGGGGCTGTGGATATGGCCTACCTAGACTTTAGCAAGGTATTTGACACAGTCCCGCACAAAAGACTAATAATCTAGTTAGCCAGCCTGGGAGTGGGTTCCAGGGTGGTAGTCTGAGTAGCAAACTGGCTGCACAACAGGATTCAGAAGGTAATAGTGAATGGAACACATTCCAAAGAAAGGGGGGTTACTAGTGGAGTACCTCAAGGCTCAGTATTGGGTCCAGTCCTCTTTAATATCTTTATAGGTGACATTGCAGAGGGTCTGGATGGAAAGGTATGCCTCTTTGCAGATGACACAAAGATCTGTAACGGGGTTGTTTGTTTGTTAAAAATGTATTTTTTATACAGGTTAATTTGTGGGAGAATAAATCCCCATTTACAACAAAGACCTGTGGAACATTATTAGAACAACAAGACATGAACTAAATAAATACACACAATACAAAATCACATTAACCTAAAAAACAACTACAACAAACATTTAAATAATGATATAATTCAAATTTAAAAATATGCAAATCAGAAATCTCAGTTATTTGACAAGATAGTTCATTCCATGTCCTTGCTAAACTATTCTGTAGAACTATGTCCCCCATACGATTTGAAATTCGAGTCATAGGCAATTTTCTAGTTGTCTTCCTAAACCTATCCAAATATGTTGAATTAGAATTCAAACATATTAAATGTTTTAAGAAATGTATTTTTGAATGAATCAAACCATGACATATCACTAACCATAAATACTTTCTTCGAGCTATTGGATGTAACCAATCAAGTTCCTGGTAAACTAAGCAATGGTGAACTCGAAATTTATTTTTTAAAATATAATTCCCCAATCTATAATAAGTCTGGTCCAGTTTGTGTAAAAATTTGTGATAAGAATGCATGTATAGTGGAAGTCCATAATCTAATACAGGTAATAACAATTGTTTTACCAATTTAATCTTAATATCCCTAGTCAAACACCCTGACACCCTTCTTAATGCTCCCAGTCTTTGATTCACTTTTTTTTATTTGTGACAAAATATGTTCAGAGAAAGAAAAATGATAATCAACAAGAACCCCCAAATATTTATAAGTATTAACCTCTTGAACCATTGTCCCATCCAAAAAGCTAATCTGCAAATCAGTAGAGTCTTTTTTTATATATGATCCCACAGAAAATATCATACTCTGTATCTTCCCAGTACTCATTAAGAGTCCAGAATCTCTTATCCAGGTCTCAATATTAGAAAAATCTGTTTGGAGCCACTGTCTCAGGTCTCCAGGACTATTAGCAGATGCAACCAATACTATGTCATCTGCATAAAGTCTGACATCAGTATTGACTACATAATCTGGAAGACTATTAATATAGATGTTAAATAACATAGGGCCCAAAACTGAGCCCTGAGGTACACCTCTATATAAATCCAGGAGACCCGAGACAACCGTACCACAGACCACCCTTTGTTTATGATTCGTTAAATAAGATCTAAAGCACTGCAAAGTACTATAATGTATCCCTATATTCTGTAATCTAAACAAAAGTGTTTCATGGTGAACTAAATCAAAAGCTTTACTGAGGTCTACAAATACTGCCCCAGTTTGTTTGCCCTGGTTCAGTGATGTTGCCACCAGGTTACCAAAATCAAGTAGGGCAGTATTTGTGGACCTACCCTCTCTGAATCCATGCTGGCAATGTGTTAATAGCCCCAAGTGGTCAAGGTATTGTCTAAGCTGATTATTTATCAGCTTTTCCAATACCTTTGACAAAATTGGGAGCAAGGCAATTGGTCTATAATTAGAAGGGAATGTGAGGTCACCACCTTTATAGATGGGAATAATTTCACCTATTTTCCAGTAATCAGAGACAATTGAAGATTGTATACTCCAGTTATAAAAATAAGTAACTATGGGTGCTATGATATCAGACCCTAATTTCAAGAATTTAGGATCAATACCATCTATTCCAGCACATTTTTAAATTTTCAAATTCTTTAATTCTTTGACTACATCCTGTACCCTAACATATTTCAAATTAAAACCCCTAGTATCTGCAACAGGAGCAACAGAATGTATATGTTTTGGGTCAGCGATCCCAAGTTTTGGTATCTCCAAGTCTGGTAAATCTTTAAAATAATGGTTTAACAAATCAGCTACTTTTAAGGAGTTGTCTATCAAACTTTCTCCCACTATTAAATTAATAGAGGTATGAGTTTTCACTGGACTTTTTAAGTTGGAAATAACCTTCTAGAAAGTATTTGGATCATGTGTGTTACTAAAAGAATTCTGAAATAATTTTTTTTGCCAATTTTACCATTTGTTTACATTTATTACGTCATCTTTAAAAAGATCCCAATCACCCTCCAATTTGGATTTCTTAGCTTTTTTCCATATTCTATTCTTAATATGCAAATAAGTTTTCAGTTTTTCATTAAGCCATAATGGACTTTAAGCATTATTACTCTTTTTTATTTTAGGGGCATGAATTTGAATTCTATATAAAAAGAATCCATAAATTCTTGAATAGCCAAGTTTAAGTCTGGAATCAAGAATACCCTTGACCAATCAAAATTTTTAAGGCAACCCCTAAATGATAATTCATTAAAATGCTTTAGATCGCTTACCCAGAACTCAAGATTTCCATTGCTCCTAGTTTTTTGCATAAATAAATAACATTGAATAGGGTTATGATCCCCCAAATTCAATGGTAATATTTTACATCCCTCAACCTTCAAATCATATGAAACAAAGAATAAATCTAATATAGTTCAATTTGTTCTATTATTTAAGCTTCTTGTTGGATGATGAATCTGTTGTTGTAATCCTAATACTTCAAAAGTAGATTTAAGTGTTTTACCTCTTGTTTGTCCCCAATCTGCATTAAAATCTCCAGTTAACACCACACTTTGATCTTTCAATATTTCCAGTAAGGTGTCAGCCAAAGTATCAAATGTACTTACTTTGGTTTTTGGAGGGGCATAAAAAACTCCCACTATCAATTTTAATTTTAGCAACCTTATAACCAAACAATCAATCCCTTCCACATTTTTCCCAAGTAATGTTTAATATGGACCCAGAGTATTCCTTAAATAAATCAATACTCCCACCCTTTACCCCTATCCTTCCTTATCAAGGCATATCCTGCTAATTCCACTTCCTCGTTAATTATACCAGAGTGCAACCACGTCTCAGAGATAGCTAAGATATCACAGAATATTCCAGAAACCCAAACCCTGTATTCATCCATCTTACAAACAAGACTTCTAACATTTTCATGAATGATTGTTATCCCAGATTGTTTTTTAGGCCCTGGATACACAAGGGGGGGGGTAGAAAGGATGAGAAGGGACTTGGCAAGGTTGGAGGAATGGTCAGACATATGGCAACTTAGATTCAATGCAAAGAAGTGCAAAGTAATGCACCTGGGAAACAAAAACCCAGGAGAAGAGTACACAATAGCAGGGGAGGTACTAACAACAACAAAAATGGAAAGGGACTTGGGGGTAGTCATTTCAGATGATCTAAAGGTGGGTAAGCAATGTGAGAAGTCAGTAAGGAGAGCCAGGGGGATACTGGGATGCATAGGAAGGGGCATCACAAGTAGAAAAAGGGAAGTGGTTATCCCTCTGTACAAACAGTTGGTGAGACAACATCTGGAATACTGCGTGCAGTTTTGGAGACCCCATCTACACAAGGACGTAGAAAGGATGGAAGCAGTCCACAGGAGGGCAACTAAAATGGTGCAGGGTCTGCATCAGAAACCATATGAAAAGAGACTGAGAGAGCTTAATATGTATACCCTTGATGAAAGGAGGGACGGGGAGACATGATAGAAACTTTTAAGTACCTCAAGGGAATCAACAAAGTCCAGGAGGGTAGCATCTTTCAGAAAAAGAGATGTGTAAGAACAAGGGCACAATTTAAAGATAGAGGGGGGGATGGCTCTGGGGTAATGTGAGGAAATTTATTTCACAGAGAGAGTGGTGGATGCATGGAACCGCCTTCCTGGGGAGGTTGTTGGGTCTAAAACAGTGGGGGAATTCAAATATGCATAGGACAGACATAAGGCAATTGTAGTAGGGGGGTTGCAGGAAGTAGGCTGTTGGTTAACTAGAATCTGTAGCTTATCCAATAGGAAGGGAAATGGGCAGACTGGGTGGGCCAAGTGGTCCTTATCTGCCATCAAAGTTTATGTTTCTATGTTTCTATCATGTCCCCTCTCTCCCTCCTTTCCTCAAGGGTATACATATTAAGCTCCTTTAGTCTCTCCTCATATGGCTTCTCTTGCAGACCCTGCACCATTTTAGTTGCCCTCCTCTGGACTGCCTCTATCCTGTCTATGTCCTTGCGGAGATGGGGTCTCCAGAGCTGGAAGCAGTACTCCAAGTGGGGTCTCACCAACTGTCTGTACAGAGGGATAACAACTTCCTGTTTTCTGCTGGTGATGCCTCTCCCTATACATCCCAGTATCTCCCCAGCCCTCCCTACTGCCTTCTCACATTGCTTGCTAACCTTAAGGTCATCTGATATGATTACCCCCAGGTCCCTTTCCATTTTTGTTGTTGTTACTACCTCCACCCCATTGTGGAATCTTCCTTGTATCTTATGGCTCTGGGTCACCTCCTCTATCAAATATACTGTATTATAGACCATTTAAAGAAATGGCTTTACAACTAAAGGAGAGAGTAAGGAATATCTCTGTCACTAAGGATTTTGAAATTCTGCAAACTAAGAAATTATATAAATGGTACAAAATATTAAAAATAGACCACAAATTGGAAACATACCTTAAATCGTTTACTGAACCAAAGAAAGTAGGATCATCACAAGGTTCAGGTTAGAATTATACACTGCAAACTACATTTATTTTATTCAAAAATGTTCTGAAACATAACATTGTAATGCAATACGAGAACGCATGATGATTTAAAGCACATGGTTTTATTATGTCCATTACATGAAAGAAACTGTAGATTTTGGCTCAGTTCAATAATCTCTGAACTCAGTCTCCATCCAGACCAAGTACTTATTGAGTCATTTAAATCTAATACCTATGAAACTCTAAATGCCTTAGCACATTACCTGCTTTCACTTAAGCTGTAATATTATTGATACAAGACACAATAAACAAAATCATGATGTGCTCAGGGTTTTTTCAGCTATCTCTAGCAATATATGTTTAAAACATGTTTTACTGATGCTGTAACCTATAGATTAGTAGTCATTTTTGTCATTGTATACTAATTCCTTATAATTGTATTGTATTATGTACTGTTTTGTTAGCCTGACTTGACTCAGGGCTTGTCATTACACCCCTCAATCCTTGTAAACTGTCTGCATGTACTAGATGCTAGTCTGTGTTTGTTCCAAGTATGTTGTATCTGACGTGGAGCCTTTGCAAAGCAGTCCCTGACTCAAAGGTTTGTAATTATGATCTCTATATAAATAAATAAAAAAATAAGCTAATATGACTATTGATGTAAATATTGTATGAACTGATTTTACATCTGTATGTACTCCTTTTTATTTGTTTGTAATGGCTTTGTGCTAAAGAATATTTTTTTTCATTCATTTGGTGTGGTGTGGAAAGGGGCTGTGGTGCTCTTGAGGAAAGGGCTGACTGACTCTCATGAGAGTTGAGGTAGGCTGGGTGGGCCAATCAGTGAGTTGGGAAAGAGCACAAAGTTCAAACAAAGGTCCTATAATTCCTGGGGTTGCACCCTTGCCCATGTAGTCAGAACAGAGCCAGGAATGAGGTGGGATGCATGGATAGCCTGCAGCAGGGGCATGTGGTGTGGCACACTTATAAACAAGTGGAATCTCCACAGCGGGGGTTGCGTGCTAGTGACTAGGGTTGGGATTATTGCTGGTGAGGGGACTGGGGAGAAATGGTGGCAAAAGGCCCAACAATCGAGGTGAGTTGCTGGGGCTGAAGAAGGACCAGAGAGTGCAGCAGAGGAGGATTGGAGTGGTGCGGATTGCATTAAGGGAAGTGCCTTATTTTCTAACTTCCTAGAGCTTGACAGTGTATATTTTCTTTTCTTTTGTCCAGTGTACTGATAAAGGGGGAAGGTTCTCTGTAGTCCCCATCAGTAGGTAGACATGTGAAAATTCCTTTTTTTGTAGTGTAAAGTGATGATAATTTTTAGTTAGAAGGATTGTGCTGATTTCTTGTACTGTAGAGTGATTATAACATTTAGTTTAGCAGGGGTGTGCTTATTATTATATATTTTTTTTTGCAGCAAATACCTGTATTCTGTATAAAGGGGATGGTCTGAGTAGTCCTCACCAATACTTTGTTTAACTTTCGTCCTAAGGGGGTGTGATCTGCCTTGCATTAAGGAGCTAGAGGTAAGGAACAGAGCAATGGGGGATGTGTTTTACAGGCTCTAAAGTCATTTTAGGAGGCCTCTGCATGGGGGATTGGACTGACTCAGTGTGGTGTGTAAAGGGGCTAAGGTGCTCTTGAGGAAAGGGCTGACTGACTCTCATGAGAGTTGGGTAGACCCAACCCACCACCCCATCCCTCCCACCCCAAGCTCATCCACATTTATTGAAGAGGGGCTACATTGTAAGTAGTGGATGGCATAGCTAGATGCAGCCACCAACAAACCCTGACCATCCCTGGGATTTAGAGGAAAAGGGGAGGAAAGAAAAAAAAAATAAAGCAACATATGAAAAAAAGATATAGAAGTGAACATAGGTAGTTATTGGGGAAAAAGACGGTGAGAGCAGAACATGGATATACCTAGAGAATGGGAGAGGCTGAGTAGATGGAGTAGGCAATCTTCAGCTGGGGGTGTAGGGGGGAGTTGGATGGCAAGTAGAGATATGGCGAAAGTGGTAGGCTGAAACAGCTGTGGGGCAGCTATTGTTTTAGGGGGTGGCATGAACAGCAGGGGGTGCTTGATGTGCAGGCAGCATGAACAGCTTAGGGATGAGATTAGCGTGTTAAGGATGGAGCTAATGAAGGAGATGAGGGCAGAGTGGGGGAGCCATTCAGGACATGGAGCATGTAAGAGGGCCACTGAGGGTGGTAGACATCCCAGACCAAAGGTAGAGGAGGGGGATGGGGTAATTGGACCAGGATTTCCACCTCCAAAGGAAACCAGGGAAACAGAATCAGGGGACTGGAAGAGGATCAGGGCAGGAATGGACACAGAGACAGCAGCAATTGGGAGTCTTGCACCAGTATGACAGGTGTAGCTCAAGGCAGAGAAAGGGTGGCAACCAATACATTTGTAGTGCTGGCTATCATGGAGGATGAAGAGGGAGAGGCTCCCAGGGCTGGGGAGGAGGAAGGGGGTACTGACAACCCAGAGGGGGCAGTTTGGTAGATCCAGGATATGGGGGGAATTGGGAAGAGGGAGATAGCTTGTAGGATGGGCAGAGGGACAAAAGCAGTGGAGGGAGAATAGAAGAATGGGCTAAGAGGTGATGGAAAAGTAGGTGCTGAAGCAGGGAATGCACTGGGGGAGGGGCAGACAAGTCAGATAGGAGGTACAGTGGGGGGAGTCAGGATGAAGCTAGTGGATGGGGAGGAAGCAAGTGAAACAGAAGGAGGCATAAATATGCAAGAAGGGGTGAGGATTCAAAACTGGGGCCAGGGAAATGTGAAGACGGGGCTAAAACAGGAAAAGGATGTGGGGTCTTAGTTCTGGGAGACTCTATACTAAAAGGAGTCAGATGGGGAAGTAAAGGGGAATGGCATAGTCTCATATGGGTGGAGTGCATACCAGGAATGACAGTGGGCAGGGCTGGATAGTCTATTCTCAAGTGTGAAAAGAGGAGACGGGAGAAACCTCATGTTGTGGTGCACTTAGGAATGAATGACTTGGAAGGTAACATGGTCAGGGTGGTAAAGGAGAGGTTTATGGAGCTGGGGAAATTATGCAAGGAGGCAGAGAGCTCAGTTGCCTTCTCAGAAGTACTCCAAGTACCCAGAACAAGTGCTGCGAGGAAACTGTGAATAGAGGAGTTTAACACTTGGCTGGGAGCCTGGTGTCAGACCAAAGGATATGGGCTAGTGGGGGGAATGGGGTAGGACTTGGGAGAACAGCACCCTTTTCACCAAGGACTGGTTACACTTGAGCAAGGAGGGACAGGGATATTAAAACAGAGACTGGGGGAATGCATATCAACCAGGGTGGATTTAAACTAAGCGTGGGTGGAGGCAAGTGGGTGGAAATAAAGCAGGGTTTTCCAGGAAGGGGAACTGAACAAGCTTACCCCCCCCATACCAGTAGGGACAGAATTAGGGAGTGTTCATACAGTGAGGATAAAAATAGTATTCAAAAGGGGAAGGATGGGAAGGGCACATATTGGAGGGTAGTCTCCTTGAACACAAGGAGCCTTGGGAACAAATTCATTGAGTTGCAGTCTGTCATGGCAGAGGGGGAGGTGAACTTAGCTGCCGTCACCAAAACATGAGCCACCCGATACCAGGACTGGGACCTGGTGATCCCAGGGTACAGGATATTCTGCAAGGATAGGGACAAAGGGAAAGGGGAAGGGGTGGCAATTTATGTGAGGGAAGGGATAAGGTGTGCCAGTGAAGAAGGGGAGGAGGACAGAATAGAGGCATTATGGGTACAATTCCAGGATTCCCTACAATAGGACACTTACAATGGGGGTGGTGTACAGGCCTCCTTCTCAGGCAGAGGACTTGGACAGAGAGCTAGCAGAGCAGGTGAAGAGGGTCAGTGGGAAGGGTAACACTGTGATCATGGGGGACTTCAATCTGCTAGGACTGGACTGGAGCACCCCACCCACCTCAACTACAAGGGAGCAGATTCTACTAGAGGTCTTCCAGGACAACTTCCTGGTACAGATTGTTAATGAGCCAACAAGGTTGGGCAAAACTCTGGACCTCATACTGTCCAATGGTGAGTTTGTAAGAGAGCTGGGTGTGGAGGATCCACTTGCAGGGAGTGACCACCACTCAGTGTGGTTCACACTCAACGTGGGCAAGGAAGCTGTATGAACAAGAACCAGGGTGATGGACTGAATTTGGGAGGACTGGGGGGAATAGTAGCAGGGCATCTGACCAGGATCCATCCACACATAGATGCTGACCAGAAATGGGAAGTCATCAAGCTCGGGATAACGGAGGCCACTAGATCCTGTATCAAAATTCAGAGCAAAAAGGCTAGGGCCCAGAAACCAAGTTAGTTGAGCAGGGAGGTCCTGGAAAAGGTGAGGTCAAAAAGGGCAGCCTTCAGAAGATTCAAGAGATCCAGGAAGGGGGATGATGGACAGGAGTACCTGAAAAAGTCAAAAGAGGTGATCAGAGCAGTCAGGGTAGCCAAGGCTTCCAGAGAGCTTAGGCTGGCACAAGACGTCAAAATGGGGAAAAGGACTTCTTCAGGTACATAAGGGAGAGAAGGATCTGTAAAGATCAAATAGTAAGGATCAGGAAGGATGGAGAGTGGGCAGAGAAAGGGGCAGAAGCACTAAATGAATACTTCTGTTCCGTAGTTACTAAGAAGAAGGGTGGACCACTACCTTAGGGGGTTGGGAGTTTGGGCACGGGGGGAAGGGGTGACAGATGGTGAAATCACAGCAGGCAGGGTATGAGAAGGTTTAAGGGCACTGAGGGTAGATAAGGCACCAGGACTGGATGGCATACACCCCAGGGTACTGAAAGAATTGGCAGAGGTCCTGGCAGAGCCATTGGCAGACCTGTTCAATACCTCCCTGGACACAAGGAGTGTACCACAAGACTGGAGGATGGCTCACGTGGTGTCCCTCCACAAAAATGGTTCCAAGGATGAACCAGGCAACTATAGACCAGTAAGCCTGACATCAATTGTGGGAAAGTTAATGGAGACAATCCTTAAGGAGAGGCTGGTAACCTTTCAGGAAGGTAATGGGCTCCAGGACGGAAAGCAACATGGGTTTGTTTCTGGCAGATCCTGCCAGACCAGTCTGGTTGACTATTATGACTGGGTGACTAGGGAACTGGACAAAGGTCATGCAGTGGATGTCCTGTATCTGGACTTCAGCAAGGCATTTGATTGGGTGCCACATGGGAGGCTGGTTAGTAAGTTGAAATACCAGGGGGCAGGGACAAAGATGGTGAACTGGATCGATAACTGGCTTCAGGGGAGACAACAGAGGGTAGTGCTGGAAGGGAAATGTTCATCTTCAAGTACTGTGATGAGCGAGGTACAGCAGGGCTCAGCACTGGGTCTAAAATTATTTGGCATCTTCATAGCAGACATCTCGCATGGCATTAGGAACAAGATAGTCTGTTTGGAGATGACACCAAGATTGGAGCGGTGGTGGATGACACAGAAGGGTGGCAAGGGTTGCAGGGTGATCTGGCTAAATGGGAGGACTGGTCTGACACTTGTCAGCTGGGTTTCAATGCTAAGAAGTGCAAAGTAATGCACATTGGAGCAAGGAACCCAAGGAAGTGTTATCAGTTGGAAGGGATACAGTTAGCCATTACTGAGGAGGGGAAGGATCATGGGGTGATAATAACAGGGAAAATGAACAACTCAGCACAGGGCAGGAAGGCAGCTGCTAAAACCAACAAGATGCTGTGATGTATTGCTAGAGGAATCACCTCCAGGACAGGGGAGGTGATCCTGCCTCTGTACAGGTTGTTGGTGAGGCCACACCTGGAGTACTGCATGCAGTACTGGTGCCCACACTTGAAGAAGAATATCAGATTATTGGAGAGGGTCCAGCGCAGAGCAACAAAGATAATCCAGGGATTGGGAGACAGGCCCTACAAAGGGAGGCTGAGGGAGCTTAACATATATTCCCTGGAGGAGAGGAGGGATGGGGTGATATGATTGAGACCTTTAAATGTATGAAAGGTATAAACATGATCAATACAGAAGGGATATTTAAGTTGAGGGGAGGAAGGGACATGAGGGGGCACGATCTGCGATTGGAAGGGTGAAGATTCAAGAAAAACATAGGGAGACAGTTTTTCACAGAAAGGATGGTGTCTATGATGAATGCTCAGCCCGAGAAGGTGGTAGCCTATAAGACAGTGGGCAGTATTAAAAGGGGATGGGACAGGGAGGATGGGTGGGGGGTCACTGTGAAGGGAGGAGAGGAGGGAGGGGCAACTGCAATGTAACGGTGGCTAGCTGCGCATTCAAGCAGACTTGATAGACCGTGTGGCCTGTATCTGGTGGCAGATTCGTATGTTCATATGTACCCACTCTACAATCGAAGACACATCTTGCTGCTGGAACTGATGAGTGCAATATGACAAAATAAGGTAAGTGCGGTTCAATGTATTTCAGTTGGGTTTTGAACTTTGATGCATACCTTTGTCAATTTTGCATGTTTTCATTCCAACTATTCAACATGGCCTTTTTCACCCCATCTCATGGACAATGGCAGTGGAATCATGAAAACCAGGCCCCAAAGGCGATTTTGTAGTTGCTTGTCAAAATCACCTTCTTGGTGGGATTTGAAAATTTTCTCCACCCTTGTTCATGAGGTGGTGTCATAAGAAGGTTATGTTGGAAATTTGGGTCAAAATATGTAAAAATTACAGTTATGAGTATACATTTACATTTTTCTATGCTCACTCATAACTTTGGCAAGTTTAAATATTTTGACGCCAGATTTTCAACATGGCCATTTTGTTACACCACCTCATGAACATGACAGCTATCATTTTTCAAATCGTGGCCAAAATGGGCTTTTGCACCTACAGCATGGAATGACATTTTGGTGGTGAACAATTACGTTTCGGTGGGGATTTTAACATTTTCACCTACCTGATTCATGAGGAGGGTAATAAGATGGCTATGCTGAAAATTTGGTATACAAATATGGTAAAATGCCTAGATCAAGAGTGAGCATTGCAGTATTTCAACGTTCACTCATAACTTCACTAATTTTCCATTTTTTTGATTTTTAAATCCTGGATGAGACATGTTTTCGCACTTCTGCTGTGAAATGGCATTTTGGCCAATGTACTATAAATTCTACATGTCATGTTTATAAGGGCAGTCATAAAATGCTTATCTTGAAAATTTAGGTCAAAATTAAATATATAGTATATATATATATATATATATATGTATATGTATACATATATACTATACAGTATATATATATATACATGTACATATACATATACATATATATATATATATATATATATATATCTACATCTAGATCTATATATATATATATATATATATATATATATATATCTCACTACCCTGGCTCATAACTCTGTCTTGGCTTCTCAACCTCCTCCCATAGGTCACATGAATCACACTAATGCTACCCAACATCCTCCTAAAGGCCTTAAGATAGCCCACATGAATATCTGAAGCCTTCACCCAAACATGGCTGAATTGGAGGCCTGGGTGATTCAGAAGTCCCCCCGACATTCTATGCATCACTGAGTCATGGCTTAAATGCATCACTGAGTCATGGCTTAAGCCAATCATTAAACAGCATGAGGTGGCCTTATCTGGCTTCAACTGCTTTAGGAAAGACAGGTTAGGAAGAAGAACTGGAGAGGTTCTTATTTACACCCGTCTGATGTAGATGCCTCTGAACTGCTTGAGTTAAGTACTGGTTCCCCTGATGCTGAATCTTTATTCCTCTCCTTGACTCTTGGCACAGTTGAGAAGTTAATCATTGGGTGTGTCTATCTTCCCCCTAACAAAGCTGATGCTGGCCTTCTTCCATTCCTTACCTCCCTTGCTAATCTCCCTTGCCATGACCTAGTACTGTGCGTGGACTTCAACAGTGATAGGATCTGCCCTAATGTTGGCAAAGTGCAAACTGCATTAGCTGATCTGAACCTAACACAACACATTCAGGATGCTACACATATTAACAACAAGACTGGAAAGCATATATTGCTGGATTGGGTGGTCACTAATTGCCCTCTCAAAGTCAATGCAGCAGGAGTGCTTGCAGACTGCATTAGTGATCACTCTCCAACCTTCTACGTATGGAGGAATAATTGCCCCAACCCCCCCACCTAAAATCACTCTTGTCTGTGATATGTCCAGGCTAGATGTCAATAATTTTATTGCCTCCATCAACAGTACTGACTGGAGTCCTATTAAGACTCTCCCGGATATCAATCAAGCCCTGGATTATTTTGTGTCTACCTTCACATGGATTGTCGATAGCCATGCCCCACTAATAAAAATGCAGATCTAAAGATATCAAGGCCCCTTGGTGCAGAAAGGATCTAAGGACTCTAATGCCCTCCAGGGACCATGCATTGCAATCCTATAAAAAAAGTGGTCTGCCCCAAGATTGGCAAATCTATAGGCAGCTCCATAGCAAATGCAAAAACTCCCTTCATAAAGCCAAACACCACCATTTCAAATCTCTTCAAGCAGAACACCTCTGCAAACCTAAGGAGTTCTGGAGGCAGATTAATGCTTTGGTGAAGGGAAAAGCTGCTGAACTCCCAAGCTCCATCTCTGCCCAGGGCATCATCCTCACTGACTCACCGGCTATTGCCGCTGGCTTTAATGACTTTTTTACAGACCTACACAAATATACCCCACAATTCCATAATTCTCCTGTGGATCCCTCAGTAACTCCCCCTGCAGTAGAAGTGAGGACTAGATCTTCTTTTCACTTGAACCTGGCCACACACAATGAGGTCCAGAGGTTTCTTGATAACTTGAAGGTTGAAAGTTCCCCAAGTCACGACACCCTTGTGCTGAAATTCCACAAGATGGGTACACCAGCTCTTGCTCACCCTGTTCGAAACTTATTTAACCAGTCCTTTATGACTTGTAGCGTACCTGACAAATGGGAGGTAGCTGTTGTAGTACCGGTGTAGTACCGGTGCACAAGGGTGGATCCAGCTCTGTTGTCAAAGATTTTAGACCAATCTCCATCCTTTGCCCCTTGGCCAAAATACAGGAGGGAATCATATACAGTCACTTCTGGGATTATCTGGACCACCATAATCTGCTTTCACTATTCAAACGTGGTTTCAGAAAGAACCACAGCACCCTCATGGCCCTCCTAAAGGTAACATCAGACATTTACCAAGCCTTGGACCAAGGTTCTGCCACTGGTGCCATCTTCGTCGACCTTACGAAAGCATTTGACATGGTGAATCATGGTCTTTTGCTCCAGCAGCTTCGAGATATTGGCCTTGACTCCATTGCCCTCCACTGCTATCTCTCTTCCCATTCTCAAAGGGTCAAGTAGGCTGACTCTATCTCGGATCTCAGAACCATAACACTTGGGCTACCACAAGACTCCATATTGGGTCTGTTATTGTTCTCACTTTTCATCAATGAATTACCCAACAATTGTGGTGGGGCTGCTGTGCACCTCTATGCAGATGATGCTATCATCTACTGCTCTTTCCTTGATGTTACTTGAATCAATAGGGAACTCGCGAGTGACTTTGCAGACCTTGAGGGTTGGCTCTTGTGCAATCAGCTTGTCCTCAACACAAAAAAGACTAAAAGTGTTTTTGGGGATTTGGTTTTGTAATAGAACAGAAATCAGTTTAAGCGCCGGTAGTCTATAGTAAGCCATTTAGTTTAAAATGCATTGTATAGACTTAAACTCCATCAGTTTTATTGGTAGCACATTTAGTGCAAGACTAGTTTTGTTTGCATGGTAATTGTCTATTCCTCATGTGAGGACCAGGACTCTGGGAAGATTTATTTTTAAAATTGAAGGCTTGGATGCCATGCAGCTCATGGGCTGAATACATAGCTTTAGTGATGTATAACTTTGTTTAAACATACAATATTTTCCCTCCTAGGATGTATCTTTCAGCAGCGATAGTTCATTTGAGTATATTAAGAGGAGTGGCGCCCTCTGGTGATGACATATCTGTAATCTCTCTGCTTGATATTCAAACTGTATGTTTGTTTATAAAATGAATAAATATAAAGTATAAAAAAAAGACTAAAAGTATGCTCTTCTCACACCTACCTCCCTCCTATCACCCCCCCCTCTGTATTTCCTCCCTCAGTGGAGATGTACTGGAGGCAGTCAAAACATTTAAATATCTGGGTATCACCCTGGATTCCCCTCTCTCTCTCCCTCACTGCCCATGTCTCCAACCTAATCAAGACTCTTAATCAGATGCTGGGTCATCTCTATTGCATCCACACTTTTCTCACCGCTACCTCTTGCCTCAGGATTGTGACCTCTTCACTTATTCCCCTCTTTACATATGGGGCTCCCCTATTGCTCTCCACCAATACATCTACTATGTCTCTCCTCATGCAGGCATACCATAGAGTGTGTAGGTTTGCCCTAGGGATCAGCTCTGGCCTCTACCACTGTGATGTCCTCTCTTCATTGGGATGGTTGCCTTATGAATCAAAACTGAGGATCTCCACCTTGAGCTTCATGCACAAACGTGTCACAATTTTTACCTCCCCCTTTGCCTTAGTGAGATAATACATCAGAGAATAGCTCCTAAGGCCCTCAGAACAGTCTCCCTTCCTCTTCCTCCAAGACCTAATCTGTAGCTAGCTGTTGCAGGTAAGTCATTCTCCTTTGCAGCAGTAGCTGACTGGATCTCCCTGCCCCCCCTCATTCCTATCCTGCACCTCACTTTCTTTATTCCAGTCCAGTCTACTGGCCTTTCCTGCCTCCTCAGTAAATGCACTTGCTTCCGTCAGTGACTATTCACCTCTGAGACCGCAGGCTGTGTCTGTTCACTCCCAAGTCAGCTGGCAGGACAACTCCTAGAGCCTTGGTTAACCATTACCCCTCTCATTTTCTTTTCCATTCCCCATGTTCCTCTCATTTCCCTTCACTGTGCCTATACTCCTACACCTGCTATCTGCCTACCTGTTATTTGACTCACCCTTCCTACCTACATACCCTGTTTGATTGCAGTGTTTGCTGATGGTGCCTCACTTGAACCTAATTATGCACTGTATATGTCCTAACATGTAATAATCTTTCCTTTGTTGTCCAATGATATGTGCGCTTATTTCTGCTTGCTATGTCTGCTGATGTTGTCTTCACTTGTACATAGTGATGCCTAGAATATTTTGTAAATTATCTTTTTTTTCACTGTAACCTAATATTATGTACATAACATACTTCCTCTGTAATCAGTCTCTTCCTGAATTTTGCTGTAATTGCATTGTTGTCTTGCTCGGGTTGACCCTGAACAAGGGAGTGTAATTATCTCAGTAGTCTTACCCAGTTACCAAAATTCAAAGATATATATAATATACATATGTGTATATATATATATATATATATATATATATATATATAGATATATATATATACACACACACAGATTTGTGAGCCATGATGAAGTGCACTAACTTGTAGTAATGACATGTTACAAAATCCTGCATGACAAAAGGGCTTAATTGCCACTGACTTACAGTACAATGGCCCCTGCAGTAAATTGCAGTGTTCTGTGATATTCTGCAGCATTTCTGCACTTCGTCCTGGCTTGCCACATCTGTGTGTGTGTGTGTGTGTGTGTATATATATATATATTATAGTTGAGTAGGCACTTTAATATTAAACCTCAATTTTTGCATATTAATAACTTTACAACCGTTCAATGGATTTGCATGAAATTTAGAATGTACGGTCTGATATGGTAGATCCCTTGATTTACCAAGTTGTGTTTTAGTTGGACTTACGGTTTCTGTGAAGCAAAATGCTAAAAAATGCATCTTTTGAGAGTTTTGACATGTTTTTTGACCATGGCGCTATGACCACACCATCTGGTCTTTTAGTCTGAAATTTGGAATAGAAAGTGTTTGGGTCATGGAACAATACAGTATTGGTTTGGTAAACAAATATTAATCCATTCAAAAGTTACTTAATTTTTAATTTTTGAGTTCTGAGCATGCGCAGTTCACTCCAAAATTTATATGTATATTCGATGAACTAGGATTAGTCTCATGATCAAGGATTTTGTCAGCTCATGGACTAGGATTTTAAAAAATTCTAGCCTGTCAGAAAAATTCCTTGTCCACGAGTCGCCATCTTGTTTTTCAGTTTTCCCCCCAAACAAAATGTAGCTTTCTCCACGGGTGACTTTTGGGCCAAATGAGGCATGGGTTTTGCTCAGGGTGACACCCTCTACAAAGCCATGCCTTTGGTTCAGCTCACCTAACTCTCACCCCATTCTCCTTTACTATAACATGTCAACCTGCTTACACATGGAATGGGGTGAAAGTTGGGCCACATGACCCCATGGCACACCGTGGCATCTGTCAGTCTGTGGAGGAGGGGGTGGGGTGTTTGGGGGTTAGAGCTCAACTCTAACATTTCATTTCTCACTTTTGTTGCTTTTAACCTAACTGATGCATTAAACACAGCTTTTTACAATGTATATATATACTGTATATAAATATATATATATATATATATATATATATATATATATATATATATGTATATATATATATATATATATAAATTAAAAAAACTTCATTAATGCATCAATTAGGTTAAAACAACTAAAATGAAAATGAATGTTAGGTTAAGCCCAAATTCCACCCAATTCTACCATTCTGCATCCTCCACACACCAACAGAAGCTGGGGTTGACCATGGGGTTGTCAGGCCCAACTATCACCCCATTCCATGTGTAAACAGGTTGACATGCTACAATAAAGAAGAATAAGGTGAAAATTAGGCCTGACAACAGCATGGCACACCCCAGCATCTGTCGCTCTGTGGAGGATGGGGAGATGGGGGGGTTGATGGGGTTAGGGGACCAACCCTAACATCTCATTTCCCCACTTTTATCACTTTAACCCTAACTGATGCATTAACGAAGTTTATTTGCAATGAACTTCCTTACTTTTTGAAAAAGTGTAATATAACTAGTAAAAGGGCCCAGCGCTCCCACCAAGCTGCCCATTTGTGCATAGCAATATGCATCTGTGGGAGCACGGGCTCTGCACTACCACTTACACTTTAAATACAGAGCTATACAGCAGCCCTACAGGGCAAGGAACACTTGTAACACTAGTTTGGCAATATCTCAGTAACTGTAGCAGCTATGAAAAAAATGCCAGTGTCGCTGTAATCATGACAGTGAGACCTCCAGGCAGAATATGGCCAACAAAATCTATATCTCACATCGCTTTAGAGATACAGGTGCCGGAAGGTGCTGTGGGCACCATAATTCAAGGGATTCACATAACCCAGGCATTTTTAGACTTTGTTCCACCCAATTTTCAACATCATATTTTGGGGACCCCACCTCATGAACAATGTCACTTTCATTTTATTACTCTGTCCTGAAAGTTTAGTTCACATAGCAAATGCGCAATTTTTTGCCACAGGTGCAAAATCATGTTCTGGGCAGGATGTGAAAAATGACAGCTGTATACTGTTCATGAGGAGGTGTGGAAAAGAGTAATATTGAAAACCAGGAGGGAAAATATGAAAAATTGGCCAAGTGACGAGAGTGCATAAAAACTACACAATGCACGCACATAACGTGGCCATTTTTGGGAATTTGTAAACCAAATTTTCAACATGAGCTTTTTGGGAAATCCCCTCATGAACACTGACACTGTGATTTTATTAATCTATCTCAAAAGTAGATTTCACACAGTAATGCGCCATTCTGTGGCAGAGGTGCAAGAACACATTTCAGGCAGGACGTGAGAAATGACAGCTGTACTGTTCATGAGGAGGTGTGGAAAAGGGTAATGTTGAAAATCTGGAGTGAAAATATGAAAAACTGGCGAAGTTACAAGTGTGTGTAGAAACTGTGCAATGCACGCTTGTAACATGGCCATATGGTGCAATTTTTGAACCAAATTTTTAACATGGGTTTTTGGGACTTCTCCTCATGAACACTGTGACTGTCATTTTGTTAATCAGTTCCAAAAGGTGTTTTCCTGTCCCAAAATATGATTTCATGCAGTTACCATGAAATCATCTTTCGGGACTGATTAATAAGATGACAGTGGAAGTGCTCATGAGGCGGGTCCCAAAATGCCTATGTTGAAAATCTGATGAGAAAATGCCCAAAAATGGCTGAGATATCCACATTTAAATTTTTTGTTTGTATCAGAGTTATAAGACGTAGGATCCTAGTTTGTATCGTCATACGAACTAAAATCCTACATCGTATGACACCGATACAAACAAAGAATGTAAATGTTACATAACACACATTTTAAGGGCATTTTCCAAACAGTAAAGTGCAAAATGCACCTAGGGGGTCACAATAAGCAAACTACATGTGTTGGTTCCTCCCCAGAATGTAATTTTGGGAGGTTTCCAAATCTGAATTTCAGGCAAACTGGAAACAAGATGGTGGCCATACGAAAGAGGAATTTTCTCATACAATGCAGGATTCCTCTTTCGTATCAACCAGCTATACTGAAGTGCCTACTGAGCATGCTCAGAAATGATTTTTTCAAATTTTTAAATTGCAATAACTTAAAAATGGCTTATTGTTTTTTCACCAGACTAGCCAAATGCATATTTGTGGGGTAGTCCCTTTCTGTCTTGAAAATGTCATACCAAACAAAGAAACCCTTAGGTCTGTAGGTAAGTTCAAAGAAAAATCCAAGTAAAGTCAATGGGTAAAAATATGTTTTTTCACCTCTCCGTAACTCAGAGACTGCACATCCGACCAGAATGACACTTCCAGCACCAGAGATTTACACCACATGAAGGTGCATACCAAATTTCAGGCAAATCTGTTCAACAGTTATAAAGTTATTTAAGTGCAAATTTTTGAGTATAACATTGAAGTGCCTGTTCAAGCCTAACTGTAGGGGTGCGACCACACCTCTATAATATACATATATATATATATATATCTATATATATATATATATTCAGTCTCAGAGTGGTCATTGGTGCTCTTTAATGAAATCCTTTTGCTGCTTCTGTATCACTGCCCTCGTGTCTATGGACCCTATCTTAGTAATCTTGGCATCTGGGAGCTATTTGAGAGCTAAAGGGGAGCTCCTGATGCATCTCTATTCCAGCAGGAAAAAGGATGCAAACCAACACACTTGTGCAGACCGCCAGCTTGCACATTCTCTGTGTGGCTGCAAGCCAGTTTGCACTGTTTCTTCATTGTTGGCTTGAATCCCTGAAGGTGTTTCAATCTCTGTCAGGCCACACATACCATTTCTCCTTGTAAAGAGTGGCTCCGAGGAGAAATGCAGACCCACTTGCAGCCAAACTAAAAATGTGTAAGATAGCGGTCTGTGCATGCATGTTGGTGTGCACCTGTTTTCTCACTATGACAGGTGTGCCTCTGGAGCTATCTCAGATCTCCTGGGCCCCAAAATCACTTAGTTGAGATTTGAGCAGCAGTACTGAAGCCACAAAACTATTTGTTTAAAGAACACCAAAGACTGCTCTGGGACTGGAAAAAAAAAAATATATATATATATATATATATATATATATATAAAGCTGCTCATGCATATTAATGAGCTACTTATGAATATCATTAACACTGATATTAATATATCATTAATATGCTCATTAATATTGATGAACTGCTTATTAAGATTAATGATCCTCTATTAATGTGCAAATATATATATATATATATATATATATATATATATATATATGTATCTGTATATTCATTGTGCATAGTGATATGCATCTGTGGGAGCGCAGGCTCTGCACTCCCTCTTACACATTAAATATGGAGTCATACTGCAGCCCTATAGGGCAAGAAACACTTGTAACACTAATCTGCCAATATCTCAGTAACTGTAACAGCTATGAAAAAAATTCTAGCATTGTTTTAATCATGACGGTGAGACCTCTACATGAGATAAACCAAAGAGATCTATATGTCACATCGTTTTCAAGATACAGGCTCTGAAAGTTGTCGTGCTTGCCACAATTCAACGGACACATGTAACTCGGGCATTTTTAGGATTTTTTCCACCCAATTTTCAACATGGCATCTTGGGGACCCCACCTCATGAACAATGTCACTTTCATTTCATTAATCTGTCCCAAAAGTTGAGTTGGCATAGCGAATGTGCCATTCTGCGCCACAGGTGCAAAATCATGTTTTGGGAAGGATGTGAAATTCACAGCTATATTCTGTTCATAAGGAGGTGTGGAAAATGGTAATGTTGAAAGCCAGGAGGGAAAATATGAAAAAATAGGTGAAGTTACGTGCGTGAGTAGAAACTGCACAATGCACGCTCTTAACGTGGCCATTTTTGGGACTTTTTTAACCAAATTTTCAACATGAGCTTTTTGGGAAATCCCCTCATGAACACTGGTGCTGTGATTTTTTTTAATCCATCCCAAAAGTTGATTTTGCACAGGGACGTCCCATTCTGTGGCAGAGGTCCAAAAAGACATTTCAGCCGATAAGTGAGAAATGACAGCTGTATACAGTTCATGAGGATGTGTGAAAAAGGGTGATGTTGAAAACCAGAAGGGAAAATATGAAAAATTGGTGAAGTTACAAGTGTGCCTAGAAACTCCACAATGCACACTCGTAACATAGCCATTTTGGGGAATTTTATAACCAAATTTTCAACATGAGCTTTTTGGGAAATCCCCTCATGAACACTTGAACTGTGATTTTGCTAATCCATCCCGAAAGTTGATTTTGTACAGCGACACGCCATCCTGTGGCAGAGATGCAAAATCATGTTTAGGGCAGGATGTGAAAAGTGACAGCTGTACTAGTTCATGAGGAGATGTGAAAAAATGACAATGTTGAAAATCCGTATTCAAAATATTGAAAACTGGTGAAGTTACGAGTGTGCATAGAAACTGCGCAATGCGTGCTTGTGTCATGGCTATTTTTTGCATTTTTTTCCACAATATTTTCAACATGGGCTTTTCAGGACCTCCCCTCATGAACACTGGGACTCTCATTTCATTTATCTGTCCCAAAAAGTGATTTCTTGTCCTAAACGGTGATTCCATGCAGTGACTGTGAAATCACTTTTTGGGATTGATTAATGAGACGACAGTGCTAGTGTTCAGGGGAGGGGTCCCATAATGCCTATGTTGAAAATTTGGTGAGAAAATTCCCCGAATGGCTGAGATATCCACACTTAAATTCTTTGTTTGTATCAGAGTCATATGACGTAGGATCCTAGTTCATATCATTATACGAACTAAGATCCTACGTCATATGAAGCCAATGTGAACAAATAATTTAAAAGTTAAATAACACACATTTTAAAGGTATTTTCCAAACAGTAAAGTACAGAATGCACCAAGGGGGTCACAATAAGCAGGCTACATGTGTTGCTTCCTCCCCAGAATTTCATTTTGGGAGGTTTCCAAATTTGAATTTCAGACAAACTGGAAACAATTTGGTGGCCATACGAAAGAAGAATTTTACAATGCAGTATTCCACTTTCATATCAACAAGCTATCTTGAAGTGAGCATACTGAGCATACTCAGAAATGATTTTTTCAAATTTTTAAATTGTAATAACTTAAAAAATTGCTTATTGTTTTTGCACCAAATATGTAAAAGGCACATCTGTGTGGTAGACTCTTTCTGTCCTGAAAACTTCATACCAAACAAAGAAACCCTCAGGGTTTGAACTTGGCAAGTTCAAAGAAAAATCCCTGTAAAGTCAATGGGTAAAAACAAGTTTTTTCACCTCTCCGTAACTCAGAGATTGCACATCTGACTGGAATGAAACTTGCCACATCAAGAGATTCACACCACAGGAAGGAGCATATCAAATTTTGGGCAAATCCATTGAACAGTTGCAATGTTATTAAAGTGAAAACCTTTGAGTTTATCATTGAAGTGCCTATTCAACCCTAAGTATAGGATCTCTTCTCTCTCTCTCTCTCTCTCTATATATATATATATATATATATTATATATATACTTTGCAAAAACTGCGTTAATGCAACAATTAGGGTTTTCTACAGTGACAAAAGTGAGGAAATTCAGCGTTAGGGTTTTCAACCCTAACTCCAACTCCCTCCCCCCACTGCCACACATACACACACACACACACACAGACACCCCCACACACCCACACACACACAGAATACACAACTGAAGGGTGGTACAGGGCAAGAGAACCAATCACAGACACACACCATAATGCAACAGAAATAACATGCAACTTCTTAAACATACCACAGGCATCCATCATGTTTCACCAACTGTATTACTGCTGCTGCCATCCCAGTCTATTGGTTTTGTACACCCTTCTGCATAACTGCATACTGTAAGTAGTAAAACACATGTACTAGTGGGAGTGTGGGTCCCCTCCCACCAACTTGTCCATTTCTGCATAACAGCATAGCCCCATGCTACCACCAACTTGGCCATTTCTGCTTAACAGCATAGCCCCATGCCCACACCAACTTGCCCATTTCTGCATAACAGCATAGCCCCATATTCCCACCAAGTTGTCCAGTTCTGCATAACACCATAATATAAGTACCAAAACACACGTGTTGGTGACAGCCCAGGACCCTTAGGGCCCCTGCACTATCATCAACTTGCCCAGAATTACCCATTTCTGCATAACAGCATAATATCAGTAGTAAAACACATGTATTGGTGGGAGTGCAGGGCCCTTTGGGTCCTACGCCCCCGCCAACTTGTGTCCAGAAAAAAAGTTATTAACGTGGAAAGAACCAAATTTTAATTAGTCAGAGTGGCATAATATTACACCTGTTTAAGTTTTACACACCATACCACTGAAACACACCTCTGTGGCACTAGGTCTACCAACCCTACAAATGTCAAGCCAATAGCACCATGCATAATCCTATGGGCAAAATATTAAGTACATCACTCAATATCTCTGGAACAAATTAATTTTCCAACACCTAAACAGCATTAGTCACACCTCTAGGACATCCCCTCAACATCTTTCAAATTTCAAGTAAAAAGACCAAACCATTTCAGAGATATTTAATTTTAAAGTTTTACCACCTTTAAAAATTATTTGGTCGCGAGAATTGGCCACGACCTTGCAACCTAAGATCACTTTTAGCCATCAGGAGACATCTGGTCATGGAATCTGGGCTATCTGGTCCCTCCCAAGGAGATCTGGTCCAGAAAAAACCTGGATATCTGGTCGTGAAGTTGAGAAAGAAGCTCGCGAATGAAAACAATCTTGCGACCAAAGAATTTGCAGGCTCGCGATCAAAGATTGTTAGCAAGCTGCGACCAAAGATTTTCAAAGTTTAAAACTCTATTTTTTTACACAAATGAATGAAACCACAGTCTTGGATCAATAGAGGGAAGCCCCCTGAGCAAAAACCCATCCTTCCTTTACTTCAGAAGTCACCTGTGGACTGAGATATGTGTTTTTTCCCCGACTGCAAACTGAAAACAAGATGACAGCCGTAGCAAACAATAAATTTCCCACGATCAAAGATTTTTTGACTGTGAGCCTGCAATTTCTTTGGTTGTGTGGATTGACCAGATGGCCAGAACCCCATTCTTCTTTCGTAAATCATACATATAAATTTTCCCATTGACTTACAATGGGAACTTCAAACTTTAATAACTTTTGAATGGATGAATATTTTTTCACCAAATGAAAGGCAGCATGTTCCCTGGCCAAAGCACTTTCCATGTGTCAAGTTTCGGACCAGCAGACCACATGGCAGCTGCACAGCGCCACAGACACAAAATGCACAAAATGGTCAAAAAGTGCATTCTTTGGTGTTTTGTTGCGCAGAAACCATACATCTGACTGAAACGCAACTTGGAACATCAAGAGATCAACCATGCCACACCGCACATACCAAATTTTGTGCAAATCCATTGAACAGTTGCAAAGGTATTAATGGGCAAAATTTCAAGTTTAACATTAAAGTGCCTACTCAACCCTAACTATAGGGGCGCGACTGTGCCCCTATAATATATCTATCTATATATATCTATATACAGTATATATATATATATATATATATATATATATATACATACACACACACACACACATATACTGTATATATTTATATCTATCTATCTATATATATATATATATATATATATATATATCAGTAGATATATTCAGTGTCACTGCGGTCATTGGTGCTCTTTAAAGAAATCCTTTTGACGCTTCTGAACAACTGCCCTCGTGTCTATGGACCCTATCTTAGTAATCTTGGAGACTGTGAACTACAGGGGAGCTATAGGGGATCTCCTGATGCACTCTGTTCCAGGAGGAAAAAGGATGTGAACCAAGACACATGGGCTGATCGCCAGTTTGCACATTCTTGATTTGGCTGCAAGCCAGTTTGCACTGTTTCCTCATTACTAACTCGAATCTCTGAAGGTGTTTCAGTCACTGTCTGGCCACACATGCCATTTCTCCTTGTAAAGAGGGGCCAGAAGAGTAATGCAGAATCACTTGCAGCCAAACCAAGAATATGCGAGATGACGGTCTGTGCATGTGTGATGGTGCGCATCTATTTTCTCGCCATGATAGGTGTGAAAGGCACACTGAGACAGTGCATGTTTCATGTGTGACCTCAGTAAGGATACAATAAGTTGCTTAACAAGGTAAGAGAGGGAGAGGTGATGTGACTAGGTTAGTTGTTCCAGATAGAGAAGAAGTAGAGTAACAAGGGTCCAAGAGTCAGAATAGTGGAGTGACAAGGATAACCTGGGGTGTGGGGCTGGGTGGAGAATAGTAAGTTGAATAAAAAAGAGAATATACTCCATCAACATTATTAGTCCTGCTTGATTCCTGGTGTACTGTGCAAAAGTATGATTTTTTTTTATGGGGAGGCCCAACATTTTTTCCAAATTTGAGGGAGGCTCGAAATCTGTTCCATGGCTTGGGGGAGGCTAACTGTCACAAAGTATGAGAACTAATGCTCTAGGCTATACTGACAGCACTGTTCGTGTGTGGTCTGAGTGTGTGTGTAAGTGTTTCTGAATAGGCTGGAAGTGTTAGATAGTATGAGGAACAGGTGCGTGTGATTTGCAATGATAATTGTGTTACCTGCAGATAGGAGTGAGAAACAGACTGTTTATCCAGTAAGTTGCAGGCTTCACTGAGACAGAGAAACTGTTGCAGTCAGCACTCAGAAAGAGAAACTGGTTTATGATGGAGGCTGGTTTGAAGATTAGAGCAGCACAATAATGTGCTAGGATTGTCAGAATAACTATGGGACACAGGTGATTGTCTTTTACAATGCTAATTGAGTTAGTTGCAGGATTCAGTGAGAAAGAGAAACTGTGAAGCTATTACATGCAGGCTGCAGTGTAGATAGTCTGACTTTGGTGACATCACTATTGTGAGTAAATTTGCTGGTGATGTAGACACTGTGGCCCAGATATTCAAAAGGGTTGCACATGGCGCAACAGTGTTGCGCCATGTACAACCCCACTGATGCTTCACAGTACTTTTACTTGCATTATTCATTTTGTCAATGCACTTGTATCTAAAATCAAAACATCATTTTCTTACTCTGTTTTGTACTGCTTTCATGTGCTGTGTCACATGTATATTGTTTATCTGTAAACTGTCTTCTCCTGGGTCGTGCCTGAAAATTGGCATTGTTTGCCTAGTGCACTTACCCGGTTACCAAAAGCAAAATAAAAAATAAATAAATAAATAAATGCGCCCTGGCGCAATATTCAAAAGGGAAAAGTGCGCCGCACAAATCCCGATGCACCGGAGTGCATCAGTAATGTAGGCAGGCACAGGTGGGGGGGGGTGTTCCCATGCATAACCTGCACAGCCCGATATTCAGCCCGGGATGTGCAGAGCCATGCATGTGCAACCCCTACCTCCGCCAGCACAAAGTTAAGCCCCCCAAAAAAGGAACAACTGATGGCCACCCACAGGTGAGCTGCCGCATTGCAGGGCGCAACACGGCAGCTGCCACCTGTGGGTGGCCACCGAGTTCCTGCCCCCACCTGGCAGCGCCTCATGCCCAATCGTGGGCATCTGTTTAAATAAACCCCCATCCAATATCCCTGGTGAACCAGTACACCGACTGCTGCCCAATCGCGGGCATCTGTTTACATGAAAATCCCCCGTCCAATATCCCTGGGGTCCAGTGGACCACTATTGCCCGAATCACGGGCTTCCGTTATATGAAAATCCCCGTCCAATATCCCTGGTGGTCCAGTGGACCGAATGCTGCCCGATCGTGGGCATCTGTTTAATGGAAAATGTCCCATTACCCTGGCTGTCTAGTGTACCCCCCTTCCCACCTGCCCACTGAGCCCCACCGCCCCGCTCCCCCCGGTCAGCTGGCGGGCGGCAGCACCCCATCCGCCTGCCACCCCACCGCCCACCGACTGACAGCTCGGTAGGGCTGCATGCCCATTGGTTCACAGCGTGAGCCAATCGGGGTGTAGCCCCTACCGTACTACACATTCCAGATATGTAAATGATTTACATTGATGCCTCTTGATTACACAGCTGCAGGTACTGACAAATTCTGAAAAAAAAACACTGCCAAAATGTAGTATAATTAAATCCATTTCAGATGATAGCTGATATAAGTCCCTACATTTGCATTTTAACATAATCTACACCCCCCAAAGGTAGTCTTTACTTTTTCCCTTATGCTTAAAGATGTAGCACAGTCATGGACACCACAGACTGTTCCTGGATTAATAAATTGCAGAAGGGCTGTATGTCCATGATGCCCCAGTATTACAGCAGTGCCAATCTAACTAGGACATAATGTACACTTCTGGTTTTCTGGACTAGAAGCACACTCACATTAACCCCAGATAACATGCATCACTACAGGACACCACACAGGCAGCAACATTTTGGAAAACAAGTACTCATTCCCTGCAGTTCCTACACCTAACGTAACTGGGGCATTCTGGTGAAAGAAAATTAAGAAAAATAGCAAGCAACTGTTAAAAACAATAATCATTTGCAAATATAGTGAATTACACCATGTTTGTGGACAGAACATGATGGACACCATCTGTGCTGCACGTTATGGGGGATTGAAAGGTGTAAAAAAATAAGTGATGGGTCCATTTGATTTTTTTTAGTGCAGTTGTATAAAATAAGTTATGTACTCTGCATTAATCAAGCCTGTAAGTAGAACTGGGGACATTATTGTAATAGACAAACTATATACTTTGTAAAGTGACTTTCAGCTATGTCACAAAATGGAGGGCATTTTAAGGCAGACTTTTGCAGTTTCAGGAGCTGCCACTAAAAAATAAAGACTCATCAGACATACATTTTGTTGGTACTATCTCTTTGGTAATATTACAACAACAAAAGGAAGAAATTGCAACAATTTATGAATTGTTAGCAAATTTAGGGTGTGATGTATTGTAGAACTTGCTAGTGTCTCAAGTACAATAAACATGAATACATATATATATATATATATATATTCAATGTCAGAGCAGTTATTGGTGCTCTTTAAAGAAATCCTTTTGCCACTTCTGCACCACTGCCCTCATGTCTATGGACCCTGTCTTAGTAATGTTGGGGTCTGGGAGCTACAGGGGAGCTCCTAATGCACCTCTATTTCAGCAGGAAAATTATGCAAACCAACACACACGCAGAGAGAGCCAGTTTGCACATTCTCAATGTGGCTGCAAGCCAATTTTCACTATTTAATCATTACTGGCTCGAATCACTGAAGGTGTTTCAGTCTCTGGACACACATACCAGTTCTCCTTGTAAAGAATGGCCAGAGGAGAGAGACACAGAACTGCTTGTATCCAAACCAAGAATGTGTAAGATGATGGTCTGTGCATGTGTGTTGGTACACATCCATTTTCTCACCATCCCAGTTCTCCTGGCCCTGAAAATGAATTAGTTGAGATATGAACAGCAGAGCTGAAGCCACAAAACTATTTGTTTAAAGAACACCAGAGAATGTTATGGGACTGAATACATACATAAAAAAAGCTGCTCAAGAATATTAATGAGCTACTTATGAATATTAATTGACTGCTCATTAATAAGGATGAACTGCTCATTAAGATTAATGACTCCTCTATTAATGAGCAGCTCATATATGTATATATTTGTATATTCATTGCAAAAAAAAATTGTTAATGCATCAGTTAGGGTTAAAATGACAAAAGTGTGATAATGAGATCTTAGGGTGAGCCCCTAATCCTCCACCCCCCACTCCCCCATCCTCCATAGACTGACAGATGCCAGCATGGACTATGGGTTCATCAGGCTCAACTCTCACACCATTCCATGTGTACACAGGTTTTCATGCTACAGTAAAGGAGAGTGGATTGAGAGTTAGGCCTGACAATCCCACGGCATACCCCTGCGTCTGTTGGTCTGTGGAGGATAGGGGTGTGTGGGGGTTAGGGGCTCAATGTTAACTTCTCATTTCCCCAGTTTTGTCGCTTTAACCCTATCTGCTGCATTAAGGAAGTTTTTTGCAATGACTTTGCTTACTTTTTTAAAAAGTGTAATATAAGTAGTAAAAGGGCCCTGAGCTCCCACCAAGATGCCCATTTGTGCATACCAATATGTGTCTGTAGGAGCGCGGGCCCTGCGCTGCCACTTACACACTAAATACAGAGCCATATAGCAGTCCTATAGCACAAGGAACACTTATAGCACTAATTTTACAATACTTAAGTAACCGTAACAGCTATGAAAAAAATTCTGGTGTCGTTGTAATCATGACAGTGAGACCTCCATCTGAGACATCTATATCTCACATTGTTTTTGAGACATGGACACAGAAAGCTGCCTTAGGAGCCACAATTCAATGGACGCACGTAACTCGAGCATTTTTAGGATAGTTTCCACCCAATTTTCAATGTGGCATTTCCGGGACCCAACCTCATGAACAATGTCACTTTCATTTTGTTAATCTGTCCCGAAAGTTGAGTTTGCACAGCGAATATGCCATCCTGCACAACAGGAGCAAAATCATGTTTTGGACAGGATGTGAAAGTTGACAGCTGTATAACCTTCATGAGGACGTGTAGAATAGGGTAATGTTGAAAACCAACAGGAAAAATATGAAAAATTGGTGAAGTTATAAGCGTGCATTGAAACGCTCATAACATGGTAATTTTGGGGAAATTTTTCACCAAATTTTCAATATGAGCTTTTTGGGCAATCTCCTCACGAACACTGGCACTGTAATTTTGTTAATCCATCCCAAAAGCTGATTTTGCACAGCAACCCGCCATTCTGCGGCCGAGGTGCAAAAACACATTTGACAAGATGTGAGAAATTACAGCTGTGCTGTTTGTGAGGAGGTGTGAAAAAATGGCAATATTGAAAATCTGGAATGAAAATATTAAAAATTGGAGAAATTACAAGTTTGCATAGAAACTGCGCAACACACGCTTGTAACACGGCAATTTTTTGCATTTTGTGCACCAAATTTTAAGCATTGGCTGTCATTTCAATAATCAGTCCTGAAAGGCGATTTTCTGTCCCAAAAGGTGATTCCATGCAGTGTCTGTGAAATCATATTTTGTTACAGAGTAACAAGACGACTGTGCCGGTGTTCATGAGAGATCACAAAATATGTATGTTTAAAATTTGGTGAGAAAACACCCCAAAATAGCTAAGATATCCACATTTAAATTCTTTGTTTGTATCAGAGTCATATGACGTAGGATCCTAGTTCATATTGTCATATGATCTGAGATCCTACGTCATGTGATGCTGATACAAACAAACAATTTAAATGTTAAATAACACACATTTTAAGGGCATTTTTTGAACAGTAAAGTGCAGAATGCACCTGGGGGTCACAATAAGCAGGCTACATCTATTGGTTCCTACCCAGAATATCATTTTGGGAGGTTTCCAGATTTGAATTTCAGGCAAACTGGAAACATGATGGCGGCCATACGAAAGAATAATTTTCTCATACAATGCAGGATTCTTCTTTCGTATCAACCAGCTATATTGAAGTGCCTACTGAGCATGCTCAGAAATGATGTTTTCAAATTTTTAAATTGCAATAACTTAAAAGTGGCTTGTTTTTTCACCAGACTAGCAAAAGGCACATGTGTGGGGTAGTCCCTTTCTGTGCTGAAAATGTTATACCAAACATATAGGGTTGTGGATGGACAGCTTTGTACAACCAGTGTGTTGTGCCACTGAGGGTTTTTGATTGCCTGTGACCTCAAGAGTGAAGCTCGAGAGGTCCATGTTAATCAGATCCCCAAGGTGGCACAACACACTGGTTGGGCATAGTTTTGCCCATCCGTTATTCTATATAGTGTATAGTGGCCACTCTTTAATGAAACAAATCTATTTATTTACACCAAAAATGAAAATTCAAATTGTCCATTTCCACAGCAAGTGCTAGTAGTTAGGGTGGTTGCTAAGGTGGGGATCTGAAGTTACTAGGGACCAGATGTCCATCATTTAGTGGCAAGCTTGGATTGGTTGCTAATCCCATATGGGCGGGATTTAAGAAAAGAACAACATGGCACCTGATTTCCTCACTTAGTGAGAAGAGGTAACCAGCAGGAGATACTATATGTAAGTTAAATTTAGATATCTTTTTGATCCTCTAATTCAATTTTAACACTAAATATCTAGTTGATCCTGCAGTTCTAAATTGCTGTTGTGTTGTGCAGAACCAGGTGATTGTGCTGCTGACACCACTGCCATGACTGTCATCTGGTTGAGCCTGCCATTTCAGTGGCTATCGGTGTAGTGTGATGTCCATAGTGCAGCTGAATGAAAAGTTGTTCTCCACTACTGACTTCACTACTGCAGCAGAACAACTTGTTTGAGACAACTGAATTCAGTGGATAACAATGTTCCACCATTCTCTATAAACAAACCCTCAGGGCTGTAGGCAAGTTCAAAGAAAAATTCCAATAGTCAATGGGTAACAACATGTTTTTTCACCTCTCCATGACTCAGAGACCGCATATCCGACTGGAACAGAACTTACCAGACTGAGAGATTTGCACCACAGAAAGGAGCATGTCACATTTTGGGCAAATCTGTTCAACAGTTGCAAAGTTATTATAGTGCAAATATTTGAGTTTAACGCTGAAGTGCCAATTCAACCCTAACTATAGGGCATGACCATGCCCCTATAATATACATGCATATATATATTCAGTCTCAGATCAGTCGTTGGTGCTTTTTAAAGAAATTCTTTTGCATTTCTGCACCACTGCCCTCGTGTCTCTGGACCCTATCTTAGTAATCTTGGAGTGTGGGAGCTAGAGGGGAGCTACAGAGAGCACCTGATGCATCTCTATTCCAGCAGGAAAAAGGATGCAAACCAACACACATGCACAGACTGCTAGCTTGCACATTCTCAGTGTGCCTGCAAGCCAGTTTCCACTGTTTCCTCATTGCTGGCTCTAATACTTGAAGGTGTTTCATTCTCTGTCTGGCCACACATACCATTTCTCCTTGTAAAGAGGAGCTGGAGAAGAGATACAGAACCGCTTGCAGCCAAACCAAGAATGTGCGAGATGACGGTCTGTGCATGCGTGTTGGTGCACATCCATTTATTCAGTATGATAGCTGTGCCTTGAGCTATCCCAATTGTCCTAGGCCCCAAAATCACTTAGTTGAGATATGAGCAGTGGAGCTGAAGCCACAAAACTATTTGTTTAAAGAACACCAAAGACTGGTCTGGGACTGAATATATGCACCAAAAAAGCTGCTCAAGAATATTAATCATAGGCATCATAGGTAACTCAGAACTAGGGGGGACATTAATGTCCATAGTGCTCACCAAAATGTATTCCTAAAGTTTACCCAATCAATGTAATCCATCTAATTTCTGTTTTAATACCTCTGTTGTATTACTTTCCACCACCTCCAATGGCAATGAGTTCCATATAGGAACAATTCTTTAGTTATACCACCTTTTTCTGTGCCAAGTTGTACATTATTCACCATATAACTGACAGGGGCATGCTCTAGTATTATGATTTTTAATTCTAAAATTTAAGCTTATTTTACTCCAGAGTTCCTCTTCAGTAATGGCTTTAAACAACAAGCACATATCCCCTCTTAATCTTCTGTATTCTAAAGAAAACAGATTTAATGAATTTAGCTTCTCTGTATAGTTTTTACCCTGCATCCCCCTCATCACTCGTGTAGCCCTTTTCTGTACCCCTCCAGTCTATCCATATCTCCTCTTAAATAGGGTGGCCAAACCTGGGCACTATGCAATTTAATATCCCATTTGCCTTTTGGCAACATTTTTGCAATGTGTAGAAAAATTATCCTTTGTTACCAAGATGCCTAGGTCTTTTTCCTCATCTACAGCTTTTAGGATGATATCAACCAAATAGTAGGTGGCATTTGTATTTTTGGATCCCAAGTGTATCATGGTACATTATCTGGATTTAAATGTAATTTATAGGTTGAACACCATGTATTAATATAATTTAGTTTGTGTTGTAATTCCAAGTGATCATTTGCATCCATTAACTCCAACCCTAATTGACAATCATTTTGGTGAGCTATACATTTCCTGGATATTCCTCCAGTGTTGCCACATAGGTACTAAAAAGGACCACTCCCAACACCAACCCCTGAGGCACTCCACTAGTGACCTCTGCCCAATCTGACAACGCCCCCCTTATATTTACATGCTGCACTCTGTTGGCCAACCAAGAAGCAATCCTAGATACCACACTACAGTGCAGACCAATCTTCTGAAGCTGCTCAATAAGTTGTTTATAAGGGAACTTATCAAAAGCTTTTGTAAAATCCAAATAAACCACATCCACAGCTCCCCCTCCATCCAAAACCCTGCTCACCCTGTCATAAAAGTGAAGTGTATTTGTTTGACAGGAATACCCCTTCCTAAAACCATGCTGTGACTTATCCTCCAACTTATTTATTTTGAAGATGTTTATTTATAAAGTCCTTAATTATGCCTTCCAGCAATTTCCCCAGGAAACTAGTCAGACTCACTGGTCTATAATTTGATGGATCCTTTTTATTTCCTGTTTTATAAAGCGATATCACTGTAGCTTCCCTCCAAGTATCTAAAACCTCCCCTGTATCTAATGACTGTTGGAATAGGTGCCTTAAAGGTGAGGCCAATTCAATGGCTAACTCCTTTAACATTTTGGGGTGAAAGCCATCTGGTCCTGGAGATTTACTTGGTTTCAAAGCTGCCAACCTACTTTGTACATTCTGTGTTAATATTTTAATATGATTTCCCACAGTTTTATCCCTCTTTTTAAATTGGTAAGTCCCAGTATTGTTTCCTTTAGTGAAAACTGATGAAAAATACTCATTTTGAATATTTGCCATTTCCGTATTTGTAGTTGCAATTTTCCCATTTCTTCCCTCCAATGGTCCTATTTTTTGTTTGCCCCTTTTAACTCATTTACATATACATAAAATGGTTTATAGTTCTCCTTACTTTTTATTGCAAGTTTCCTTTCATGCTTTTTCCTTGCCATCCTTATTTCCTTGAGCTACTTCTGAATATCAATGGACAACTCATTAATATTGATGAACTGCTCATTAAGATTAATGACTCCCTTTAATGAGCATCTCATATAGATATACATATGTATGTATTGTCTTTGTCTTTTACATACATATATATATATATATATATATATATATATATATACCATTATATGTAAACTATGTAATGGGGTTAGGGGCTCAACCCTAACATCTCATTTCCCACTTTTGTCGCTTTAACCCTAACTGATGCATTAATGAAGTTTTTTGCAATGAATTTCCTTACTGTTTGAAAAAGTGTAATATAACTAGTAAAAGGGCCCAGTGCTCCCACCACGCTGCCCATTCGTGCATTGCAATATGCGTCTGTGGGAGCACGGGTCCTGTGCTCCAACTTACATATTAATACAGAACAAAATGGTTATATTAAATGCACGCTGAAAATAGAAAATAGAGTTAAAAATCTACGTTTCGACCTTAGGTCTTCTTCAGGAAATATCTAAAAGAGAAAAAAACAAGTTAGTGTAGAGGAGAGGTAAAATGAGAGAGATATATATGTGGAGAAAGAAGAAGGGGGAGGCAAAGGGAGAAGAAGTGATAAATGATAAGATTAAGAGAGAATCTGTGAAACAAAAAGGTGATGATGGGAAAGAGAAAACATAATGGGAGAGAAAGAGCTGGGGAAGATCCCAGGTAGAGACTGATTAACAGGGCCTTGTAAGAAGGCTGAAAGGTGACAAATGTGTAAGAAGGAGATAGAAATGGAGACATATGGTGAAAATGAAAAATAAATCAGTACAAAAACAAATTGACTTTAGGGAAAAAAAGGGGAGGCTGAAAGATGTTAGTGGAAATAAGTCTATCATTTAAACCAGAGGGCTGCTGGGAGCCATGGGATGATCAGCTTGGCTTCCATGTTTTTTCTATGGTTAGGATCCCGGAAGCCCTGCTGAAGGACACAAACAGAAAGGTCATTGACATTGTGGTCCCTGGAGATAAAGTGGGATACAGTGGGTTTAGCAGTTTCACCATTCCTGACCACTCTGTAATGTTCCCTGAAATGGTCAGCAAGACGCCTAACAGTTTCTTCGATGTAAATAGCTGAACACCTCCTGCAAAGAATACAGTACACTACATTAGTGGAGGTGCATGAGAACTCCTTGGTGATGTGAAAAACACCTGTAGGCCCCCGAATCTCAGTTACACTGGAAATAAATTTGCAGGTGTAGCAGCGAGCCCTGTTGCAAGGTTTGGTACCTGGGGGGAGGAACTGTTAGGAGTGGGTAGGCTGTTTTACCAGGAGATTCGCGAGGTTAGGTGGCTGGCGTAGGAGGCAATAGGTGGTTCTGTAAAGGAAGCACCAATGTTAGGGGCCAGTTTGCAAAATGGGAAAGTTACTAGTGATGATCCTGTGAAGAGAAGGTGTGATCTGATGGAAAGGAAGAACTAGTGGAATTCGCCGTTGTTCTTGTGTGACAGTATCCCTCCTGCGGGGTCCAGGTTACGGGCATGTTACTGACCCGGAGAGTGCTCTGTCCACTGTGCTTTAGGGTATCCCCTGTTGATAAAAACTATGCATTATTTGGGTCTGCTCAGCAAAATCATCCTCTTCACTGCATAACCTGCATAAGTCTAAGAAACTGTGAATAAGGCAGGCCATTCTTGACATGTTTAGGATGGAAGGAGCTATGGAGGAGGAAACTGTGAGAGTCAGTGGGTTTGTAATAGACTGATGTCTTCAGACCAGTGTTCTGGACTGAGAGCTGGATATCCAGGAAAGGCAGTGTAGAGGAGGATACTTCAACTGTGTACTGAAGGGAAGGATGAGCCATGGTGAACTTGTCAAGGAAGACTTGGAGGGTCTCCCTGGAGCAGGAGGTGACCCCCAAACAGTCATCAATGTAGCGTTTGTAGAGTTCAGGGAACATTACAGAGCGGTCAGGAATGGTGAAACTGCTAAACCCATTGTATCCCACTTTATCTCCAGGGACCACAATGTCAATGACCTTTCTGTTTGTGTCCTTCAGCAGGGCTTCCGGGATCCTAACCATAGAAAAAACATGGAAGCCAAGCTGATCATCTGCATTGGCTCCCAGCAGCCCTCTGGTTTAAATGATAGACTTATTTTCCACTAACATCTTTCAGCCTCCTTTTTCCCTAAAGTCAATTTGTTTTTGTACTGATTTAATTTTCATTTTCACCATATGTCTCCATTTCTGTCTCCTTCTCACACATTTGTCACCTTTCAGCCTTCTTACAAGGCCCTGTTAATCAGTCTCTACCTGGGATCTTCCCAGCTCTTTCTCTCCATTATGTTTTCTCTTTCCCATCATCACCTTTTTGTTTCACAGATTCTCTCTTAATCTTATCATTTATCACTTCTTCTCCCTTTGCCTCCCCCTTCTTCTTTCTCCAGATATATCTCTCTCATTTTACCTCTCCTCTACACTAACTTGTTTTTTTTCTCTTTTAGATATTTCCTGAAGAAGACCTAAGGTCGAAACGTAGATTTTTAACTCTATTTTCTATTTTCAGCGTGCATTTAATATAACCATTTTGTTTTGCTTTTAGACCACATGCTGACGCAGCGCCTTGTCTTTGTTGTTTTACAATTTGTATGCTACATTTGCTGCGACCCACTATGCCTAATCTGAAATCTCTTCTGAATTCTCTGTGATGCTCCTTCATTTCTTCTACGTCTGCATTCCCTTCTCATATTTCTAAGCCTTCTCTTGAATTATTTTCTGTCATTTGCTCTAAGACTAAACTCTGCAGTCGCTTACAATTTCTTTCCAAATGCCGCCACCTGGGTATTATTCCTAAAGGTTTCTGTTTGAAATTTCATCCTTGTTCATTTGGATCTGAGACACATGTTTCCTCTACTAACAAGCTTTTGAAAACTTTCTAGGAAACTTATCGTGCACACCATTCTTCCATCAAAACACAGCTGATCTCTGTGGACAAAACCATTCAAAGGCAAAAGGATTTCCTGCAGCTAACGGCTCCACATAACCTTCCTTTTATTAAGCACTGCATCCAAAACCTTAACTCCACTCTTTCAGTTTCTCAAGGATACCAAAGCTGCAAAACTCCAGTCTCTCACCCAGCAGATCAACAACCAGCATGAGCCCTCGAGTCAGACACAACCTAACAATTTGGTATTTTGTATTCCTCCAGACCTTCCCCTGACACAAGATGAGCACTCACTCCTTAGCAAAGGTCTCTCTTTTGTGCCCACACCCAGATATCTTGATGCACCCCAGGTTCAAGTTGATCTGCAGTGCTTCTATCATAGAGTACGCCTTGCAGCTCATTTTTCTAATATGACTCCTCTTCCCACAGATGATGACGGTATCACCAGAACTATCAATGACATCAATCCCCAGCGAAGTGCATGGACACCCCCTCCAGGACGTTTTGCTGCTGTTGATTATTTTGTTAACCAATGCATGGAAAACACCACTAACTTTAATCTTCATTGCAGGCACAACCATTCCAACCTGACACCTGGTGAGCTTGCAGCCTCAGATCTCTACAATGTAGGAATGACATTGTTATTAAACCAGCTGATAAGGGAGGTGCTGTTGTGGTCTGGCAAAGGAGCTATACATCACGGAAGCCACACAGCAACTCTTTGACACCAGGTTTTATTCTTCTCTTCCACAGGACCCCACTGCTGACTATCAGACGGAGGTCACCACCACCATCACCTCTGCTATTGAAAACAATGAGCTCCTGCTTCTGCTAAGAGACTCATAGTCCAGCATCCCCAGACATCTAGGTTTTATCTTCTTCCCAAATCCACAAAACAGGTAACCCGGTCGTCCCATAGTGTCTGCCTGCACCTGCCCCACATCCCACATCTCCGCATTTTTGGATGGCCTCATGAGACCCTTGTTGAGTCCCTGCCCTCCTATGTTAAAGACACTAACCATGCTCTCCAGTTATTTGACAGGTTCAGATTCAGTGACTCTCATCAGCTCATCTTCACCATGGACATCAAATCTCTTTACACAGTGATCCCCCATGATGATGGTCTGACAGCTTTGCAGCATTTCTTGAACAAGCGGAAGTCCAGCAGCCACCCACACACACACTAACCTCATCTGGCAGAACTGGTTCTAACACTCAGTGCTTTTTCTTTAATAACAGTTTTTTCAGCAGGTCAGTGGAGTTGTCATGGGTACCAAGATGGGTCCCAGCTTTGCTAATCTGTTTGTGGGTTGGGTGGAGAATGTTTTTTTCTCATTCACAGGGACTGTGCCTGAACCCTACAAACGCCACATTGATGACTGTGTGGGGCCACTCCTACCCAGGGAGACCCTCCAAGTCTTCCTTGACAAGTTCACCATGGCTCATCCTTCCTTCAGGACATGGTTGAAGTATCCTCCTCTACACTGCCTTTCCTGGATATCCAGCTCTCAGTCCAGAACACTGGTCTGAAGACATCAGTCTATTACAAACCCACTGACTCTCACAGTTTCCTCCTCCATAGCGCCTTCCATCCTAAACATGTCAAGAATGGCCTGCCTTATTCACAGTTTCTTAGACTTCGTAGGTTATGCAGTGAAGAGGATGATTTTGCTGAGCAGACCCAAATAATGCATAGTTTTTTTTAATCAACAGGGGATACCCTAAAAGCACAGTGGACAGAGCACTCTCCGGGTCAGTAACATGCCTCAGAACCTGACCCCCGTGAGGAGGGATACTGTCACACAAGAACAACGGCAAATTCCACTAGTTCTTCCTTTCCATCAGAGCACACCTTCTCTTCACAGGATCATCACTAGTAACTTTCCCATTTTGCAACTCAGACTCTAACATTGGTGCTTCCTTTACAGAACCACCTATTGCCTCCTACCGCTGCCACCTAACCTGCACAATCTCCTGGTAAAAAGCAGCCACCCACTCCAACAGTTCCTCCCCAGGTACCAAACCTTGCAACAGGGCTGCTACACCTGCAAATTTATTTCCAGTGTAACTGAGATTTGGGGCCTACAGGTGTTTTTCACATCACCAAGGAGTTCTCATGCACCTCCACTAATGTAGTGTACTGTATTCTTTGCAGGAGGTGTTCAGCTATTTACATCGGAGAAACTGGTAGGCATCTTGCTGACTGCTTCAGGAACATTACAGAGCGGTCAGGAATGGTGAAACTGCTAAACCCATTGTATCCCACTTTATCTCCAGGGACCACAATGTCAATGACCTTTCTGTTTGTGTCCTTCAGCAGGCTTCGGGCTCCTAACCATAGAAAAACATGGAAGCCAAGCTGATCATCCGCCTTGGCTCCCAGCAGCCCTCTGGTTTAAATGATAGACTTATTTTCCACTAACATCTTTCAGCCTCCCTTTTTCCCTAAAGTCAATTTGTTTTTGTACTGATTTATTTTTATTTTCACCATATGTCTCCATTTCTGTCTCCTTCTCACACATTTGTCACCTTTCAGCCTTCTTACAAGGCCCTGTTAATCAGTCTCTACCTGGGATCTTCCCAGCTCTTCTCTCCATTATGTTTTATCTTTCCCATCATTACCTTTTTGTTTCACAGATTCTCTCTTAATCTTATCATTTATCACTTCTTCTCCCTTTGCCTCCCCTTCTTCTTTCTCCACATATATATCTCTCTCATTTTACCTCTTCTCTACACTAACTTGTTTTTTTTCTCTTTTAGATATTTCCTGAAGAAGACCTAAGGTCGAAACGTAGATTTTTAACTCTATTTTCTATTTTCAGCGTGCATTCAATATAACCATATTGTTTTGCTTTTAGACCACACGCTGACACAGCGCCTTGTCTTTGTTTTTTTACAATTTGTATGGTATATTAATACAGAGCCGTACAGCAGCCCTTTAGGGCAAGGAACACTTGTAACACTAATTTACCAATATCTCAGTAACCATAGCAGCTATGAAAAAAATCCCAGTGTCATTTTAATCATGACAGAGAGACCTCTACCCAAGATACAGCTGATGAAATCTATATCTCAGATCGATATTGAGATACAGGTGCCGAAATGTACAGCGGGTGCTACAGTTCAATGGACACATATAACTCTTGCATTTTTAGGATTTTTCCACCCAGTTTTCAACATGGCATTTTTGGAACCCCACCTCATGATCAATGTCACTTTCATTTCATTAATTTGTCCTGAAAGTTGAGTTTGCACAGTGAATGTGCCATTCTACACCACAGGTGCAAAATCATGTTTTGGGCAGGATGTGAAAAATGACAGCTGTATACAGTTCATGAGGAGGTGTGGAAAAGGGTAATGTTGAAAACCAGGAGGGAAAATATGAAAAATTGGTGAAGTTATGAGCGAGCCTAGAAACTACACAACGCACGCTCATAACGTGGCCATTTCTGTGAATTTTATATCCAAAATTTCAACATGAGCTTTTTGTTATATCCCCTCAGGAACACTGGCACTGTGATTTTATTAATCCACCCCAAATGTTGATTTCACACAGCAACACACCATTATGCAGCAGAGGTGCAAAAACAAATTTCAGGCCAGATGTGAGAAATGAGAGCTATAATGTTCATGAGGAGGTGTGAAAATATGGTAATGTTGAAAATCTGGAGGGAAAAAATTTAAAAATTAACAAAGTTATGAGTGTGCATAGAAACTGCACAACACCTGCTTGTGAGACAGACATTTTTTGCATTTTTTGCACCAAATTTTCAACTTGAGCTTTTCTGGACCTCCCTTATGAACACTGGGACTGTCATTTCATTAATCAGTCCCAAAAGGTGATTTCCTGTCCCAAAAAGTGATACAATGCAGTGACCATAAGATCACCTTTTGGGATGGAGTAATAACATGACAGTGCCAGTGTTCATGAGGTGGTATCCTAAAATGCCTATGTTGAAAATTTGGTGAGAAAATACCCCAAAATGGATAAGATATCCACATTTAAATTCTTTGTTTGTATCAGTGTCATACGACGTAGGATCCTAGTTCATATCATCATATGAACTAAGATCCTACGTCTGTTAGATAACACACATTTTAAGGGCATTTTCCAAACAGCAAAGTGCAGACTGCACCTAGAGGGTAACAATAAGCAAGCTTCATGTGTTGGTTCCTCTCCAGAATATCATTTTGGGAGGTTTCCAAATTTGAATTTCAGACAAACTAGAAACAAGATGGCAGCCATATGAAAGAGGAATTTTCTCATGCAATGCAGGATTTCTCTTTCATATCAACCAGCTATACTGAAGTGCCTGCTGAGCATTCTCAGATATTGTTTTTCAAATGTTTTAAATTGCAATAAGTTAAAATGGCTTATTGTTTTTTCACCAGGCTAGCAAAAGGCACAGCTGTGTGGTAGTCCCTTTCTGTACTGAAAATTTCACACCAAACAAACAAACTCTCAGGGCTGTAGGCAAGTTCAAAGAAAATCCTAGTGAAGCCAATGGGTAAAAACATATTTTTACCTCTTCATAACTCAGAGACCGCACATCCAACCGAACAAAGCTTGCCAGATCAAGAGATTTGTACCCCACGACCATGCCCCTATAATATATATATATATATATATATATATATATATATATATATATATGAGTGAGGAAATTTAGTTTAGGTTCCCACCCCTTGCACCCCACTCCACCCCCCACCAACTGGCATCGGGGTGCATTGGAGTTATCAGCCTAACTCACCCCAACCCATGTGAAACAAGCTGAGGTGGTGCAGTGTAGGAGAATGGGGTGAGAGTCAGGGCTGATGACCCAACACACACACCCAGATGCCTGTTGGTGGGGGCCGGGTTGGGTGCAAGGGGTGGGAACTCTAAAATTGAATTTCCTCACTTTTTTTGCTGTAGAGGAACCCTAACTGATGCATTAATTAAGTTTTTTTCATAGAATTTCCTTACTTTTTAAGAAAGGATAGAAAAGTAGAAAGTTGCACAAGTTGGTGGGAGCTCCAAGCCACATTACACATCCAATGACTAAAAAGTACATTCACAACAGCAAGGGCAGCCACCAAACAAATGTTAATCTAGTGGAACAATAGAAAATGCTGTCCACCAAATGTAAACTGCCCCACACAATATCTCTGCAAAAAATATATTGTCCATCACATAAACACCTCTATTAACATGTACAGGACATGCTGTCAACACCCTCCAAATTTCAAGTAAAAAGACCAAGCTGTGTCCAAGATATGACATGTCAAAATTTGACATTTTCATTCATCAAACTGGCACAGTCCCACACCTGTTGACATGTAACACACACAACGACTGAAAACTACATCCATGACACTAAGGCTACGTATCCTATCAATTTCAAGACACCACCACAAGCAAAATGCTGTTCGTAGAACGTAAACTGTGCCACACCAGATCTCCACAAAAAAAATTTTCTGACACAGAAACACTGTAATTTACATCCACTAGAGATGCCGTCAACACCCTCCAAATTTCAAGTGAAAAGGCTAAACCGTGTCCGAGATATAACTTTTTAACATATGAGATTTTCATTCATCAGACTGGCACAGTTCAGCACCTGTTGACATTTAACACACACAATGACTGAAAACTACATCCATGATACTAAGGCTAGGTATCCTATCAATTTCAAGCCACCACCACAAGCAAAACACTGTCTGCAACATGTAAAGTGCATCACGCAATATCTCCACAAAAAAAAATTCTCCGACATGTAAACACCATAATTCACATCTACACGACATGTCATAAACACCCTCCAAATTTCAAGTAAAAAGACCAAACCGTTTCTGAAAAATTCAATGTTAAAGATTGGTAAAAATGTCCCTATCTATTCCATTATAAAAAATCTGGCCATCTTGTCCTTCCCTTGCGATCAAAGATAGCAATCAAAGAATCTCACAATCAAAGAATTTGCAGGCTCATGATCAAAGAATTTTCAGGCTCATGAACAAAGAATAAAAAATCTTATACATCAAAGAATTGATGGAATTGTGATATTCCACCACCATGGTTCAACAGAATGAAGCACCCTGAGTAAAACCCACCCTCATTTGACTTACTAGGACACCCCTGAGCTGAGAAAATTTCTTTTTAAATTGGGCCATCTTGTCCCTCGCTCACGATGCATGATCACGATCAAAGACTCTCACCATCAAAGAATTTGCAGGCTCGCGATCAAAGAATTTGCAGGCTCATGAACAAAAAATTAAAAACCGTGAAACATGAATTTTTCACTGATATGAACTGAACCAATGGCATGCCTCGATAGAACGGACCCTCCTGAGCAAACCCACCCTCATTTGTGTCCCTAGCCCACCCCTGAGCTGAGATAATAGTGTTTTTAGGTCGCGATGCAAGATCGCAATCAAAGAATCTCACGGTCAAAGAATTTGCAGGCTCGCTATTAAAGATCATTAGCGAGCCGTGAATTAAGATTTTAAAAGCTTATAACTCTATTTTTTGACTGATTTGGATGAAATCAAAGGCATGGCTCAATGGATCAGAGCCCCTTGGGTAAAACCCATCCAAGTTTTACTTCAGAAATGACCCCTGAGCTGAGATATTTGTGTTTTTCCAATCGGAAAATAAAAAACAATATGGTGGACCTCGCGATCAAAGAATTTTGAAAATCCTTGGGGACAAAGATTCTTGAACTGTGAGGCAGCAAATTCTTTGGCCGCCAGGTGGGACCAGATGGCCAAAATCCCATTCTTTGATCGCAAAACTTACATATAAATTTTCTCGTTGACTTATAATGGGAACTTAAAAGTGGCATAACTTTTGAATGCCTTAATATTATTTCACCAAATGAAAATCGGCATGTTAGGCCACTAAAGCTCTTTCAAATAAGCCATCTCATAGAGTGGCATGCCACACGATGGCCATGCAGGGCCACATCCAATATCCCAAAAGCTGCCTCCAAAAATGGATAATTTTACATTTTTCAGTGTTTTTGTACGCAAAGACTGTAAGCCTGACTGACACGCAATTTGGCAAATCAAGAGATCTACCAAGCCCCACTGCATGTACCAAATTTCTGGCAAATCCATTGAACGGGTCCAAAGTTATTAATGCCCAAACTTTTGACTTTAGTATGTAACTGATCGCTGAACCCTAGCTATAGTGGCACGACCACGTCACTATAATACACATATACATCTTTGCAAAAATCGTAGCTTCTGTGTGACTCCGAGTGTGCTGTCAGACTTGGGTGCCACTGTTACACCACCCCTCTGCACTACAGTGGTAGGTTTGGTGACTATAGCACCCAGATCTGGTGCACTTAGGGGCACACAGTTAGCAATAGCAGCAGCCCCTCTCTTCTCACTGGCATTGTACGGTACCTTGGGACTTAGCTTCTGTGTGACCATGAGTATGCAGTCTGACTTGGGTGCCATTGTTGCAGCACTCCCTTGCCCTGCAGTGGCAGGTCAGGTGACCACAGCACCAGGGCCATGCAGCAAATTCAGGGACACACAGAAGCTACAGCCCTCCCTGACCGACTCACTTGGGTGCAGAAAACTAGCAACAGCAACCCCACTCTGCTCACTTAGCTTCTTTTGTCCCTGTTTAAAATTTGACTTACACACAACAGTCACCAAAGCAAGTTAGAGACACACAATTAACTAATCTGTTTAAATTTATACAGAAAAGGGGGAGCACTTACTGTGCCACTAGAGGTGTAAGAAAGAACACAGGTTTATAAACAATAAGTATATGTGCTTTGAAGATGAGCACAGTTTTTTGTTTGTTTTTAATTACTAGTGAGGAAGGTCACTTTTTAATTCAGAAAAGAAAATGAAAGCTTATAGTTAGACTGCGATGAGCACACAGCATTGATGGCCAGATGAAGGCAATAAATGCTTACAGATTTGTCCTATGAATATTGTTTTGTGCTTGATGCTACAGCTTACCAAATTCCCCTGTCTTTTTTCTTTTTGAAATTATTATTGACCTCAGCTCGACTGCAGGGATATCAGTGTTCTAATGGGGTTCTTCCACAAACAGAAAATGCTGCCAAAGAAACACAAAACTGAGTAGATAAAAAAAGCATTTCGGGTGCACTTCAGGATACACACTCTTCTGCCTCCCAACATCCAAGTGTGAGAAGCTTTTGTTGGTAGAGAAGTCAGCCTACCAAATTCCCTATCTTTTTTGTGATTACTGACCTTAGCTCGACTGCAGGGATGTTGGTGTTCCAGCCATGGCAAGAATGTGGATCTCCCACAAAAAAATGCTGCTATATAAATAAACAGAAAACTAGATAAATTAAAAAACAAGCACTAAGGAGCTCTGTGGAGTTACATGTTCTTTCTACCAACATGCTTAGAAAGAGAGTTCAACTGCATCTTTAAAAATCAAACAAACAGGCACTTCTGGGGCACTTTGGCCCCGGACTTCGGCATACATGCCATTTTGCCCCCCCAGCATACCTAAAAGACAGAAGAAACTTGTTGGCAGAGAGGTCAGCCAACAAAAAAACGCAAGCTATTCTGGGTTTGAGTGATGAGACAATTCCATGCAGTTTAAAACAAGTTGTAAGCAGGCTTTTTCATATTTCAAATCCAACACTGCTGCAAGAACTTGAGGGAGGTTTTCTTTTAAACTGAATTTAAAATAGTTTTTTTTTTATGTAATGCTGGTAATTAAATAAAAAAATATATACCTGGTATGTCCAAAACATATTTACAAAAGGGAAAGCCCTTCAGACCCAGCCACTCTTCTGTCTACTAATACACACAGTTGGGTTCAGAGGGATTAGATCAGGTCAGTACTTAGCAAACTCTGGGCAGATGTTTGTCAAAAAGTAGAGAAAAAAATGTAATGAACTAGAAAATTGTTCAGGATGGAGAGCAGAGAAAGCAGCTGATCATCCGTAGCACGTCTGAGTCTGGGAGCAAGTGGGTAGCAGAAGCAGCAACACGACAGTGTGACACTAGTAAAAGTAATACAGCAGTACTGTACCTTTTTAAGGCTACAGATCACAGAGACTACATGAACAAATATTAGGTTCACTATGCTGCCGAAATTATGTGGGCCAATCAGGAATCTGTTTTTACTCCATTTTTCTGTGGATGCAGCTATGGCGTGATAGAGCCATACCTTATTGTTTTGGTATATTTCATATCATTTTATGAATGAAATACACCAGGGAAGCCCATGAAAAGCCAGGTCAAGATTCAAGGGAGCATGGGTACAAAGTACATGGGCCCTAGAATGATGAGGTTTCTTGTTATAAGGCAGAGAAACTGTTAGCTTCTAGCCAGGGACTGGATTTTGATTAAATCATTTAAAAGGAGACAAAAGAATAATTAAGCAGAGCTGGGAGGCCAGGCATACATTTATGTCTGAAAAGACCTCAGCATCTAGTGGTTCCATTTCATCTGGATTCCTTTTGTCTCTGCAAGTCTACCCTGAGCTAATCTAGTTACAGCTAAATGGACTAGCATTTTAAGTAAATGACTGTACTGAGTGTAGCTTAATTACAGGATGGTCTCCTAAAATTCAAGTTTAGACTAGCTAACTTCTGAGCCCTTTTTCTCTCATATTCAGAGATGAACATTTGTTGTTTGTAATAAAATACAAAAAGCTGATTGGTTGCATAGCCTTGGAAATGGATTGCTAACCAACTGCAGGGCAAGACAGTATCCACTGGACCTACCATTTTGGAAACTCTTAAAACAAGGGTGCATAAGGTTATCAGGGCCTTTTGCCCTTCTGCTTTTTCTTGTGACCTTTTGCCTGTTTGACTTTTGTATGAAAGACCACATTTGGGACCCTGTCTGCTTAGACAGAAGAGATAATTTCTTTGAATGACATTCTCCTTCACCACAAGAGCCAAGACTTCAGATACCACTTTTAAGAACACTTTGCACTTCAAATTCAGCAACTACAGACTTGAGGTAGAACTTCCAAACTAGAATTTTCAAAGTTTAGTTTTTTTGCATACGTCCATTCATTTTCCATATCCTGTAACCAATGTCTAAAATTATCTGTCTTTAAGTTATTTACTGCATTTATTAATTAATTAGTAAAGCCTTTGGCTTATTTTAAGATAATTCTGCCAGTGTCCTTTGTGTGTGTTGCTTTGGAAAGGTTGTTCAAACTATACTGCAACTGTGTGACTGCTTAGGGCCAGACACTACAAAAGTAAAGTACCACAGGGGACTCTGTGGACAAAAGGAGGGGAAATATGAAAGGTCTCTGGAGGTGTCTGTGAGGGTTTGAACTGGTCTCTGCATTTCTGGGAAAAGATACATATAGGGTGTTATAGGGCATCCCCTGAAGGCCTATACATGCCTGTGGCTCTCTGGTTCATTGTGCAGTGGATGAGAGGGTTCTCTTCCAGGAACACAGACTCAAGACTATATTTTCACCCTTTTGTATGGAGAGAGGGCATCCTGGGATCCTTTGGCGTATGTTCAACTTGAAACAGTGAGCATACTAAAAAGATAGAGGAGGCGTATCCCTGACCCTGATCACAAGGGGATTCACTGTAGCCCAGGGAATTCCAGCCTCACAGGAGTGGGCTTGTGACAGATTTAGTGAGCAGCAGTGCAACTGGTGAACTGTTTAAACAAACCACACACAAAGAGGGCAGAAATTGGAAAAGGGAAAATTGGTTACAAGATATAGTTCCCTACCCTGTTATGTGTGTGTTTTATTTTTGCTGCAAGTAAAAGGCAGACTAGTGTCAGTGAAAGGAATAAGAATGACTTCCAAGTACAGTGACTACAGTGTAGACTAACTGAAGCAGCTGTGTTAGGAGAGAAGGGTCCATTATAAGAGGTGAAGCAAAAAGAACCTCATGGAGGCTCTTGTGGCAGCTGATGAGCAAGCAACTGCTCAGAACCTCGAGTCATGGCCAGTGACTGAGAGGGATCAGACCTTGGGCATGGGGGTGCCAATGGACATTACAGTGTCCAGTCCCAGGGAGGAGGACAGTGAGACCAGAGAGGACCTGGAACTGCAGCACCAAGTGAAGTCCACAACAGATCCTGATCTAGAGATGCTAAAGCTACAATTTGAGTTGAGGAAATTGGAGCTTGCAGAAAAGTGGCAAGAAAGGGAACTAGGGCTGGAACAGAGAAAGTTAGAAATGGAGATGCAGGAAAAATGGCACCAGAGAGAGTCTGAACTGGAGAGGCTAAGACTCCATGACCAGCACCAGAGGAAGTAAGTGGTAGGGGTGAAGCTGAAATTCCAGGGCTGGGGTATACATTAAATTCCAAATTAATAGCTGAATTTAAAGAGAGGGAGGCTATGGATGCATTTTTTAATTCATTTGAAAAGATCTGTATCCAGGCCAAAATACCCAGGGATGCCTGGATCTTTCAGCTATCCCCACTGCTTACTGGAAAAGGGCATGAGGCACTAGGCCAAATGGACAATGAGGACAGCAAAGACTATGAGAAACTTAAAACTGATTTACTTAAAATGTATGAACCAATTACTGAGGCCTACAGGGTTAAATTCCATAGACTTTGAAAAAGCCCTGATGTGAGCTTTGAGGAACTCTCTACAAAGCAACGTCAGTTTTTGAAACATTGGTGGGAGGGGGTTGAAGCAAACTCTGTGGGGAAAATTGAGGAGGTTGTGTTATTAGAGCAGTTCTTTTGGGCTTGCCCAGTGGAGGTCAAAACCTGTCTAGAGGACTGGGATCCAGAAACAGTACAGCAAGTTGCTTAGCTCTCGGATCGCTATGACAGGAGCAGGCCTGCTCTGAAAGGAAGTGGAGGAGCAGGTGCTGCAGGGCAAAAAGGGAAAAGCACGCCTTCAGGGCAGCTAAAACCCTCACTGCCTCTGCAGAAAGGGGGATGCCCCAAGTTACCAAAAAGGGATTTTTTGGTTAAAAGAAATGATGAATGTTGGTTTTGTAAACAGCCAGGGCATCTTGCTAGGCAGTGTCCTAAAAAGGTACAGAGTAGACAAAGTGTCCCTTGAAAGGAGTTGGGTGCACTGTGTATCCCTGAGAATATGCCTGGGAAAATGAGAGCGCACATTCACCCAGTTGCTGTAAATGGGGTGCAGAACCATGGGTTAAGGGACACAGGGGCATCTCTTATCTTGGTAAAGGGGGATTTGGTTGAGCCTGAACAACTTATACCTAATCAGTTTGTAACTGTGAGGGGATTTAGTGGGGCAGAGAAAACCCTGCCACTAGCTAGTGTTCTCCTGGATTGGGATGAGACAGGAGAGAGGGTGCAAAAAGTGTCAGTGGCAGACAACCTCACCCTGGATGTAATTATAGGGAATAATATACAGCAGGGGGTGGTGTGTGTGGTTACCCGCAGTCAGATGGCAAAGGCCACTTGTAATTTCCCTAAACCCCACAAATGCCCCAGTGGAAAAGAATAGAAGGCTGATTCCCTAGCCAGTGTCTCTTGACATGGAGAGTAGTGAAAGGGAGGCAGGACTTCCCCAAGTAGCAATTCACCAGACAGCTACAGAAGGTTACTTTGAGGAGAATGGGATAACAAATGGTCAGAAGGTTAGAGATGGCAGTAACTCTGAATGCCCTGACACTGGAGCTATGGAATCCAGTTTAGGAATGTGAAGATTTTGCCACCACTCCAAGAACTGACCCCAGTTTGGAGAGGTTGAGGGCTCATGCAGAATCTGATGGGACACAGGGAGGTGGCATGAGACATGAGGTATTTTGGGACCAAGGACTGTTGTATACACAGGACATGAGGACAGAGGGAGGGGTGATGGGCAGGCAGCTTGTCATTCCCCAGTGGTATCGTGAGTGGTTGCTCCAGGTCGCTCATGCTAGCTAAATGTCTGGACATCTGGACATTGCTCGCACCACACAGTGATTAGCCCAAAATTTCTATTGGCCCAACTTCACCCAGCAGGTGAAGGAATATTGCCAGTCTTGTCACCTGTGCCAACAGATAGGGAAGGCAGGTAGTAAACAAAAGCTGCCCTAATTCCCTTACCCACTGTGGAAGAGCCATTCCAGAGGGTAGGAATGGATGTTGTTGGCCCCTTGAATACCCCAAGCTCCTCTGGAAAAAGGTATATCCTGACGGTGGTCAATTATGCCCCCGATACCCAGAGGCAGTCACTCTCTTCTCAATTAAGGCAGACAAAGTGGCAGATGCCTTGCTAGAGATTTTCTCCCATGTTGGGTTTCTGCAGGAGGTTATTTCTGATCAAGGGGTAACTTCATGTCAGACCTGATGAAGTGTTTGTGAGAGAAGTGTGCGGTGGTGCAGAGATGCATGATACCTTATCACTCACAAGCCAATGGGCTTGTGGAACATTTTAATGGTACCTTAAAATTGATGCTCCAAGCATTTGCTGTACAGCATGGGAGGAACTAGGAGAAATACCTTCCCCACCTGTTGTTTGCATACAGTTAGGTGCCCCAAGAGTCAACAGGGTTCTCCTCTTCAAACTCTTATACGGACATTGGGTGTGTGGGCCACTAGACTTGATCCAGGAAGACTGGGAAGGCAAGCATGCCACCAAGGGGACTCCCATAGTAGAGTATGTCCTTAAGTTTAGGGAGAAGCTGAAGGAGCTTATGGGGTGTCCCAAAGCAACCTTTCAGCTGCCCATCAGAAGCAAAAAGTCTGGTACAACCGCAGAGCCAGAGCTCGCTTGTACAGCACAGGCCAAGAAGAACAAGCTGCAGGCCAAGTGGGCATCACCGTATAAGGCAGTCTGACAGGTCAAATGATGTGAACTTTATTGTAGAACTGCCTGACAGGAGACATACTCATAGGATGTACCATGTCAATATGATGAATCCATATATAAACAGGGTCGACATGGTGTTTGCAGTGTGTAGTCCTGGGGAAGGGATAGATAAGGAAGACCCCCTCCTGAACTTGCTAGAGGAAAGCAAGCAGGAGTCATCTGTGGAGGCAATCAAGCTGTCACCTCAGTTGACCCTGGAACAGACCCAGGAAGTGAGGGAGGTTTTAGAGGACTTTGCCCCTTTATTTATGACCAAGCCCAGACAAACCCCCTTAGCGACCCATGATGTAGACACGGGAACGGAAGCGCCCATATGATGGACCACTTACTGGGTGTCTGAGGCTATTGCAAAGGACATTAGGAGGGAGGTGGAGGAAATGCTGGACTTAGGAAAATGCAGAAATCCCACAGTCCCATGGGCATCACCCATAGTCCTCGTCCCCATGCCGGATGGGTCTACCAGCTTTTGTGTGGCCTATTGTGGACTCAATGCAGTCACGAATTCATATGCCCACCTGACAGTTGAGTTGTTGGACAAGTTGGGGGGTGACCTACCTAACAATAGACCTGACAAAGGGGTATTGGCAGGTGGAGTTGACTGCCTGAGCTAGGGAATGGTCAGCTTTTGTCACCACAATAGGCCTCTTTGAATTTAAAGTGATGCCTTTTGGGATGAAGAACACCCCTGCCACCTTCCAATGGTTAGTAAATCAGGTGCTACAGGGTGCGGAAGAGTACACAGTGGCCTGTCTGGATGATATTGGTATTTTCAGTAATAGCTGGAAACAGCACCTGACCCATCTGAGGGAAGTGTTGAGCAGGACATAGGAGGCAGAATTATTGTTAAATGCTGAAAAGTGCCAGGTGGCCATGGCTGAGGTATCATATTTGGGACATGTAACATAGGTCAGGGGCTAGTGCCAATGCAGTTGACTATCCAGCCAATCAGAGTAAGGGATAAAACTGGTTGAACCCCTTTCTAACAAGCAGTTGTCAGTTCTGAATGTTTAATTGATGGTATTGGCATTGGTAGTACAGGAGTTAGAGAGATAGATAATAGGAATGGCAGTGAAGTATTGAAGTAACGCCAACCCCCACCCCTACCCTGCAGAGACTGACAGGCATTGGGGGTGTGCCTTTGGGTCATCAACCATAACATGCATGACATTCCACCTCACCCCACCCTACAGACACCGACAGGTGTGACAGTGTGCCTCTTGGTCTTCAGCCCTTCGCTCACCCTATTCCATAAGGAAATAAGCTGAGATGGTGCAGTATAGGAGAATGGGGTGAACGTTAGGGCTGAAAACCCCAAGGCACACCTTGATGCCTGTCAGTGGCTGCAGGGTGGGGGTGGGGGTGGAATGGATTGAGCATTACGGTCAAGGACCCCAATTCACACACCCCCGATGCCTGTCAGTCTGTACAGGGTGTGTGTTATGGTTGGAAACCCTAATGCCCCGGGCGTTTGTTGGTATTTTCACTCCAAATTTTCCAATAGGGGCTCTTTGGGACCCCCACCTCATGAACAGTAGCAGTACCATTTTGTTACTCAATTCCAAACGGTGATTTTGCACAGCAAATGTGCCATTCAGCACCACAGGTGCAAAAACACATTTTGGGCAGGATGTGAAAAATAACAGCTGTTAAAATTCTGGAGTGAAAATATGAAAAATTGGAAAAAGTATGAGTGTGCATAGAAAATGTGCAACACACGCTAGTAATGCAGTCATTTTTTGGAATGTTTTCACCAAATTTTCAACATGGCCTTTTTGGGACCTCCCCTCATGAACAGTGGCACTGTGATTTCATTAATCTGTCCCGAAAGTTGATTTCGCACAATGACCACGCCATTCTGCACCACAGGTGCAAAAACACATTTCAGGAATGATATGAAAAATGACAGCCGTACTGTTCATAAGGGGGTGTGAAAAAATGGCAATGTTGGAAATTTATTTTATTTTTAACTTTGGAGTGAAAATATAAAAAATTGATGACGTTATGAGCGTGCGTAGAAACTGTGCAAAAGATGCTCATAGCACAGTCATTTGTTGAGTTTTTTTACCAAATTTGCAGCAAGGACTTTTTGGGAATCCACCTCATGAACAGTAGCACTGTAGTTTCATTAATTGGTCCTGAAAGATGATTCCGCGCAGTGACCGCAAAATCACCTTTTAGGACCGAGAAACAAAATGACAGTGCCAGTGTTCATGAGGTGGGGTCCCAAGAACCCCATGTTGAAACTTTGGGACCAAAACTCTAAAAACTGGCTGAGATAGCAACCTAAGTTGAAAACCCCCATTGACTCCCATTATAGAGCTTACAGTCATTTCTTCAGTTCCTGGTTGGTCTTTAAAGAGTGCAGACATGTTCCCGGTCCACAGAAGATCACTGCTCCCAACCTCCAGAGGTACGTATGGGTGAGGAGGGGTGCTGGGAGGTGGGGTGTGCAGAGGGAGGGTGTGAGTTGGAGGAGGGGGGCCTGGGGTAATGATGAGGGACCGTTTTCTTTTTTTTTTTCAGGTTTACAAAAAAAAAATAAAAACATTGGGGAACTGTTTTCTTTTTTACAGGTGAAATATTAACAAAACAGATTTCAACACACTGGGGTGGGATCCCCGTGTGCCAGATTACTGGAGGGGGGGATCAATTCTGACCTAGGGATTGGGCACTCCGTGGTCGGCTGAGAACATAGGGGCTTGGTGGGGCGGTGCATCCAACTCCAGGAGTGGGCATCCCGGTGTCAGAAACATCAAAGAAGTATGTTTTGGCACACTGGGGTGGGCTCCCAGTGTGTCACATTAGTGGAGGGAGGGGGGATACATGCTGACATGGGGATTGAGCACCCCAATGTCGGCGGTAGACAGAGAATGGAGGGTGCGGGGTGGGCAGCAGCAGTGGAAGGGAGAGGGAGGATTTTATGCTGGTGCGACATAGAATGGAGGGTGTATGGTGGGCAGCAGCAGTGGGAGGGAGTGGGAGGGTTTTATGCCGGTGCAATGGAGAATGGATGCTGCAGGGCGGGCAGCAGCTGTAGGAGGGAGTGGGAGGGTTTTATGCCGATGCAACGGAGACCGGAGGGTGTGGGTCGGGCAGCAGCAGTGGGAGGGAGTTGGAGGGTTTTATGCTGGTGCAACGGAGAACAGAGGGTGTGGGGTGGGCAGCAGCAGTGGGAGGGAGCTAACATTTAAATTTGTTGTCCTGCTGTGTGCCTAGTTGGGAGGGATGGTGGGAGCTGATGCTGCAATGGCTAAACTGCCCCTGATTGCAGCAGGCAGATTTCTTTCATGTGCAGCGCTCGCTCTGAAACTGCCATCATCGGCAGCTTCAGCATTAATTGGCGGCCGAGGGATGCGCCCATTAAAATGTCCGCTGCATTGGCCATAACACTGCCACAGCTCTGCAATGCTCTATTATCTCAATATGTTTCTTGTGTGCTGTGCATGCAAGCAAACATAAAAAGGGGCATGTTGCCCACAAGTTCTGTTAAGGAGCGAGGAGTGTGACATAATACAGCCCATACCTTATTGTTTTGGTCATATTTCATATAATTTTATGTATATAATCCACCAGGGTATGCCCACGAAAAGCCAGGTCGAGTTGCATGGGAGCTTGGGTTCAAAGTACATGGGCACTAGAATGATGTGGTTTCTTGTTACTAGGCAGAGAAACTGTTAGCTTCTAGCCGGGGACTGAATTTTGATTAAATCATTTAAAAGGAGACAAATGAATAACTAAGCAGAGCTGGAAGGCCAGGCATACATTTGTGTCTGAAAAGACCTCAGCATCTAGTGGTGCCATTTCATCAGGATTCCTTTTGTCTCTGCAAGTCTACCCTGAGCTAATCTAATTACAGCTAAATTGACTAGCATTTTAAGTAAATGACTGTACTGAGTGTAACTTAATTACAGCCATGTCAAAGGGGGAAGGGCTGAATGGTCTCCTAAAATTCCGGTATAGACTAGCTGATTTCTGAGTCCTTTTTCTCTCATTTAGAGATGAACATTTGTTGTTTGCAATAAAATACAAAAAGCTGATCGTTTGCGTATCCATGAAAACGGAATGCTAACCAACCACTGGACCTGATCTTTTGGAAACCCTTAAAACAAGGGTGCAGAAGGTTATCAGGGCCTTTTGCCTTTCTGCTTTTGCTTTTGTATGTGACCTTTTGCTGGTTTGACTTTTGTGTGAAAGACTACATTTGAGACCCTGTCTGCTTAGAGAGCAGAGACAATTTCTTTGCAAGACATTCTCCTTGACCACAAGAGCCAAGATGTCAGCTAGCACTTTTAAGAACACTTTGCACTTCAAATTCAACAACTAAGGACTTACTGTAAGGTAGAACTTTTCAACGTAGAATTTTCAAAATTTAGGTTTTTTGTATACTTCACATTTTTCCATATCCTGTAACCAATGTCTAAAATGATCTGTCTTTGAGTTATTTGGTGCATTATTAATTAGTAAAGCCTTTGGCTTATTTTAAGATAATTCTCCCTGTGTCCTTTGTGTGTGTTGTTTGAGAAGGGTTGTTCAAACTACTCTACACCTGTGTGACTGCTTAGGGCTAGACACTACCAAAGTAAAGTACCACAAGGGACTATGTGGATGAAAGGGGGGGGGACTACAAAAGGTCTCAGGAGGGGTCTGTGAGGGTTTGAACTGGTCTCTGCATTTCTTAGGAAAAACACACATAGGGTGTTATAGGGCATCCCTCAAAGACCTATACATGCCTGGGGCTTTCTGGTTCATTGTGCACTGGCCAAGAGGGTTCTCTCCCAGGAACACAGACTCAACACTATATTTGCAGCCCCTCGCATGAAGAGAGGGTGCCCCAGGATCCTCTGGCATACATTCAGTTGTGAAATAGTGAGCATGCTGAAAGGACAGAGGAGAGGTATCCCTGACCCTGATCACAAGGGAATTCACTGTAGCCCAAGGGAATTCTAACCCCACAGGAGTGGGCTTGTGACAGCAGAAAACCAGTGTCCCTGATGATAACCTATCTGAAGTACTGTATAAGCTCCTCTCAACCTGCAGTAAGAATACTGTAGGAACATAGTAACATAGAATCTGTTGGCATAGAAACATAGAATCTGTTGACAGATAAGAACCATATGACCCACCTAGTCTGCCCATTTCCCTACTCACTGCTGCAGCCCCAGATCATATTTGATCTGCAGTTCTCCTGTCCTGGACTTCTCCAGGGTACTCTTATGTCTATTCCATGCACTCTTGATCCCCTGTATTGTTTGTGCACCCACCACTTCTGCTGGAAGGCTGTTTCACAGCTCCACCACCCTTTTGGTGAAAAAGCACCTCCTAAGATTACCCCTGAGCCTTCCACCTTTCAGCCTCATATCATGCCACTTTGTTCTTGTGCAGAGTTTTCTCTGAAATATGCTTTCCACTTGTACCCTCTTTTGTTTCCCTAAGGTACAGTACTTGAAAGTCTCTATCATATCTCCCCTCTCTCTTCTTTCCTCCAGTGAAGAAATATTAAGGTTCTTAAGACTTTCACACATAGGATTTCTGGTGCAGTCCATGTCCCATCTTCATTGCACTTCTCTGGACTGCCTCTGTTTTCTCAATGTCCTTCCAGAGATGTGGTCTCCAGAACTGGACACAGTACTCCAGCTGAGGCCTCACCAGTGATTTGTACAGTGGAATCACCACCTCTTTCCTCCTGCTTGTTATGCCCCTCCCTATGCACCCCAACATTCTGTTTGTTTTCCCCACCACCATTTCATACTGTTTGGTCACCTTCAGGTCATCAGATATGATAACCCCCAGGTCTCTTTCCTGACTTGTGGTGGCCAGAATTTTCCCACCCATCCTGTACTCCTCCCTTGGATTCCTGTGACCCAGGTGCATGATCTTGCACCTTTTAGCATTGAAACTCAACTGCCAGGCACCCAACCACTCCTCTAATAGACTTAGGTCCTTTCTCATTTTTTTCCACCCCCTCCAATGTGTCCACTCTGTTGCAGATCTTGGTGTCATCTATGAAGAGGCACATCTTTTCCTTCAGATGCTCTATAATGTTGCTAATGAAGACATTGAACAGGACTGGCCCCAGCACCACCCTATGGGACCTTGCTGGTCACCTCCCTCTCCTCAAATTTCATGACATTTACCACCACCCTCTGATTCTTGTCCCTTAGCCAGTTCCCAACCCACTTTACCACTGTAGGACCCACTCCCAGGCTCCCCAATTTATTTAGCAATCTTCTGTGCTGGACGGTGTCGAAGACCTTGCTGAAATCCAGGTAGGCTACATCCACCTCCACTCCCTGATCTACCACCCTGCTTACCCTATCAAATAAATCTATAAGATTTGTCTGACAGGATCTTCTTGCTGAGAATCCATGCTGCCTTGGATCCTGTGCTCCGCTATCCTCCAGAAACTTCATAATCCTCTCCTTAAGTAAGGACTCCATTAGTTTCCCCACTACTAAGGTCAGGCTTATTTATTTATTAATTTAAAAGTTTTACCAGGAAGGCACACTGAGCAGTAGTGCTCGATTCCATGTGCATCTGGAGAGAAGGGGGCAGAGGGAAATGGTACATACATAAGGCAGTAAACATCCAATAATTTGCAATAAACAAGAGGTAATACAGTACGTACTTAACAGGAAGCTAGTATACAGACAGCATATAAGCAGAGCAGTTTTACACCAATTTAGAGCATAAACAGGAGCAGTGGTAATAGGAAATTTTGCTTAGTAATACAAATGATACAGAAATAAAACAGAATACTGTAGAAAGCATCGGGTAATGTGACCATAGGAGACTGGAAGCCCTAAACTGACTGTCTGCTGCTATCTGATTATTAGACACATATTATTCACAGGCACAAGATGACATGAAATGGGAATTGATGAGACAGCTGAAGTGCTTAGTCTGGGACATATGTCTGATGGCAGATGGGAGGGAGTTCCACAGTTTGGGCATCCAGTATCTGAAGGATGCTTGGCTGCTAGAGGTGGTTACTCGTGGGAATACCAAGGTGCATGTGTCATAGTTCCTAAGAGAGTGGACAGGAGGGGTAGGAATAGCTAACACATCAGAGAGATAGATGGGTGAGGTCAGGGACCAGTATTTGGCAGTGAGTTTGGTGCAGTGGGACAGGCAGCAGTCGTGGAGTGAGGTAAAGGAGAGGGACCTGTAGAGCGTGCAGTGGTGGGTGGAGGGTGGGCTATCCAGTGCAAAGCGGCAAAAACAGTGGAAGAAAGGGTCCATTCTGGCTAATATGGACTTGGAAGCAGCACTGTAGACTACATTGCCATAGTCAAAAATAGGGAGTATCATTTTCTGTATCAGTGCATGGTGAGCTGGCAGCGGTAAGCATCCATGACTCCGATAGGAGGCGCCCAATTTAGGATGTAGCTTTTTGTGTATGGCATCAACATGTACAGAAAAGCTGAGATGCTGGTCGAGCCATACCCTGAGGTATCTGAAGGAGGAGCAGGCCTCCAGAGTAATCCCATCCAGGGTGTGGAAGGAGGGGGTAGCTGGGAGCCTAGAGAGTCTCTGTCTAGTGCCAAAAGTCAAGGATACCAACTTCTTGGCATTGAGAAAAAGCTGGTTGGCATGGAACCAGTGCTGAACATTGTTAAAATCCTGCTGTAGCCTGAACTGAACGTCAACTGTTGATGGGCCAGATGTATATCAGACTGTGTCATCTGCGTACATTTGTATGGATAAGTGAGGGCAGGCAGAGGGCAGATCATTCAAAAAAATGGAGAATAATAGCAGTCCCAGGACCGAGCCTTGTGGGACCCCAGAGGTAACAGGGAGGGGAGGTGAGCTGGTGCTTCCAATTTTTACGACCTGTGAGTGGTCGACCAGGTAGGAGCGGAACCAGCAAGAGACCAGGGTAAAGAGCCCAGCCTGGGAGAGTTTTTCAAGTAGCAGGGCATGGGAGACCATGTCAAAAGCCTTTGCTAGATCAACAACAATTGCTGCAGTGATTAGGCCTTTGTTCATACCTTCGAGGATGTTATCAGTGAGCCTGAGGAGCGAGGTGGCAGTAGAGTGTGATTTCCTGAATCCAGACTGGTAGGGTGAGAAGAAGGAAAAGGAGTTAAGAAAGGTGGAGAGTTGAGAGAGGACTATGTGTTCTTGTAGCTTGGCCATCATATGTAGGAAGGAGATAGGCCAGTAGTTGCCAGGGACTGAGGTATCACCACCTTTATGGAGTAGGATGACTGTTGCATGCTTCCAGTCCTTGGGGATGGATTCTAAGGTGAAAGAGAGGTTTAGAAGGTCAGAAAAGTGGGCGGCGATAGCTGAGGCAGCCAGGTGTAGCATCCTAGAGTCCAGACCAGAGGGGAATTTACCTTTATGAGGGTTTAGGGAGAGCAAGGCATGATAGACTTCTGGAGCTGTGACCTGCTGAAGGAAGAAGGGGGTAGTAGTGGGAGGAGGAGATTGGGCAGAGAGGTTAGGAGGGCAGGGTTGGGCTGGGAGGGGAGGGGAGAGGAGTGTAGAGGTGCAGCTTGTAAATGAGGCATTGAATTCAGAGGCAACTGCTTTTGGGTCATTTACGATAGCCCCACCTATATTTAGAGCCAGTTGGGAGGGAGGGAAAAAAAGGGATTTTACCCACCTTCCAGAATTTTGTTGGGCAATTTATATTAGCCTGGAAGGAGGCTTTGAAGCAATTTGATTTGGCTAGTTTGATTTGCAAAGTACAGTTGTTACGTAGGTTGCTGTATAAGATTTGGTGGTCGGGGGAGTCAGAGGCCTTGAAATATTTCCATGCCTGGTCTCTAGCTTTGGTAAGAGACAGGATGTCAGGGGTGATCCAGGGCAAGTGAGCTCCACTCACCCGTGAACGTCTGAGCTGAGCGTGGTGATCCCATTCAGCTAGGACTCTGAGCTTGAAATAGCACCAAGCTGCATCGATAGAAGTGGCCTTTGGAATAAAGGACCAGTCAGTGGATGTAAGGTCTGTTAGGAGGTAAGCTAGATCCAAGGATTTGTATGAATGAGTAAGAATTGTATGGGGGGGCTTTAGGCCTGAAAGTTTTACGGACAGAGTCGATCATATGGTGATCACTGAGAGAGTCTGGCAGGATGCCCGAGGCTATAACGCAGTGCTGGTGTGAGGTCAGGGACCAGTCAAGGAGTGAGTGATTCAGCGATTTATTGTTTAGACTTGTGGGTTCAGAGAGCAGATGGGCCAAATTTAGGGCTGCAACTTGATTTCGAAGCTTTGAGTTGCCGCTGGCAAGCCAGTTTACATTGAAATCCCCCAGTATAAGAATCTCACCCCCAGTGGCAAGGGATTTCAGGGTGCCAAAGAAGTCCACAATGGTAACCAGGGAGGAGTCAGTGGGGCAATATGAGCCAGCGATGAAGATGGGGGTTATATAGGGGAGGGAGAACTTGATCATCAAGGCCTCGCTTGACTTCGGAGTCGTCGGTATATCAACTTGGGTGTACTGGAGGGAGGTTGAGATGTACATTGCTATACCCCCGCCCTTTTTTCTGCCAGGGCAGTCTTGGCGGATAATGGAGTACCCCAGGATGGAGAATTCAGGGTCTTTGTTGTGGGGCTTGAGCCAGGTTTCTGAAATAATCATAATGTCAGGCTTCAGGGAAAATATCGTTAGCTGGAGTGAAGTTATTTTGTGTAAGAGGCTGCAGATATTTAGGTGCATTAGCTTGAGCCCCTTGGGGAGTACTAATGGGGAATTTGTAGGCCTGGGGTTAAGTTCAATATCCCCAGAAAGTAGAAGAATCAAGGTTCCAAAGAGATTGGCAAAAGGGATGGCTTTCTGGGGCTTGCGAGGTACGGGAAAAGGCAGGGACGCAACAGGAGTTAGGCTACTGCTTCTAGAGTACCGGGATAGGAGACCTAAATGAAAGGAGGGTGGTAGTATAGAGTGGCTAGTCAGCCAGTTGCAGGATTGAGACGGGGGTATGTTTCAGTGTATAGGGTAGCCAGTGCTGCAATAACCACAGCCTCGACTAGGGGCACCAGATTATCTGATTCCATAGATGGATGAATGGAGGGGTGTAGTGAGGCAAGAGGTAAGAGAGAAACAAATAGAGAGATGTGAAGAAGTAGCATGGCTAAGGTTTGGGGAGTGCACAGCTAATAGGGATTACGTGTTGTCACCCTCTAGTGGTGGAAAGATATAGCTTGCTAATGGGAGAATTGACTGATGGGTTATTTTCCCACGTGATCTGAACCTCGCTAGTTATATAAGCAAGAGTTTACCAAGGGTGGTGGTGGGGGCAGAGGGGTTAGTAGACCTATGGCTTCTGAAAGCCGCTGCCCCGCTCATAGCCTCTCCCCCCAACTAAAATCTTCAACCTGTTGCTTTGTCATGGTGTAGTTCCTAATGTTTGGAAGACAGCTAGGATAACACCAATCCTAAAGAAAGGTGATCCTAAAGAGATGGCCAATTATCGGCCTATTGCCATCCTTCCTGTGCTCAGTAAAATCCATTGAAAAACTAGTTGCAAGGCAAACTATAGAGTATCTCCTGAAACACAACCTCCTCTCTGGCTCCCAGCATGGATTTCGAAAAGGCCATAGTGTTTCTACTGCCCTTCTGAAACTTACCAATGATATTTACACAGCCATGGACTCCAGTCTCTTGACAGGCACCACTTTCATTGATCTCACCAAGGCTTTTGACCTTGTTGATCACACCCTTCTCCTTTCTAAGCTTACCTCCCTTGGCTTTTCAGCTGAATCAGTGAACTGGTTCCGTAGTTATCTATCAAATCGACAGCAGGCTGTTGCTTTTAACTCAGCACTGTCAGACCTGTCATCCATACATGCTGGTGTCCCAGAGGGATCCATACTTGGCCCACTGCTCTTCTCGATCTTCATAAATGACCTCCCACAATGAGTGTCTACTTGCTCTACCTTGCTCTATGCAGAAGACTTTGTACTCTACCAAAGTGCCAGCAATGTATGAGACTTAAATAACTCTATCTCTAGAGTTCCAAAACATACAATCCTGGCTTACTGCAAACCGTCTTGTTCTCAATGAAATGAAAACTCAGGCAATGCTCTTTGGCTCTCCGGCTAAATTAAAAGTTAATAGGAACTCTTTCAATATATCCTGTTCTGACAATTCCCTGTTAGTCAACACCACATCCTTTAGATACCTTGGTATTCTTCTTGATGGATCCTTGGACTTTGATCTCCACATCACTACAACTTATAAATCAGTCAATGCCAAGATTGGAGGAGCCTACCGTACTAACTATGCCCTTACCCCATCAGCTAGGCTTGCCGTGGCACAAGGCCTTCTTCTCCCATCCTTGGCTTATGGCTCTGTCATCTATCTAGGTGCAACCAAGACCTCCCTCCATACATGGGACACTACATATAATAACATTTGCCGTTATGCTTCTGCCTCTCCTTGGCTCAAACATCATTGTCTGCTCTAGAATGGCCTAGTCCTGTGGCCCATCGCCTCCTATCTTATGGCGCCTTAATTGATGGAACTATAAGAGCAGGCCTCCCTCAATCTCTTGCTTTGCTACTACATCCTCAAACCCCCTCCTATGGTTTCCGTTCAGTTGACCAGACACCTCTGTACGTCCCTAGATGTAGGACCACAATGGGTACTCAAGCTTTCTCCCATGCTGCCCCTAAATATTGGAATACTATCCCTCAAGCAATTCGTCTTACCCCTATACATACTGGCTTTAAGAAGCTCCACCGTCAACACCTACTCACAGTAAGTCCCTGTACCTGTTTCCAGACACCATAAACCCATCCCCTACTCTGCATGCCCTTTTTCTACTTCCACCCTACCTGTTTTACACCCAAGACTACCCTCTTCTCCTCTACCCCCTTCCCCTCACCCCCCCCAGATACTGTTGTATCTCGGACTTGCTAACTGGCATTTTATTGCTCACTATTTCATGCTAACGACTTATATGAATCTCTTAACCTGTGTTGCACTTATCTCATTCTTCTCAATGATCTTGTTATCCATGTTTTTGACTACCCACTTTGATTGACCATGTATTATTTAGTCTTATTGATGTTTGAGATGTTCTTTACTCTCCTGGCTAACTCTTTACTGTATGGTTTATGTGTGCTGCGTCACACTGATGTTGTTGTATTGTATTTCACTTGTATCCACCTGGGTCGTACCTGAAAATAGGCATTCCTATGTCTAGTGTACCCACCCGGTCAACAAAAGCAAATAAATAATAAATAAATAATATTAAAGATAGCAGCCTGGAGCTAGGAGTCCACAATGAAATAAGCAGAATTTGAAATTCGGTTTGGCGCCTAAAAGCAGCCATTTGCACAGCAACTTTGAGCCTTCCATGCCGTCCCAGTAAGCCGATCCCTGATGTACCTTGCTGCTATTGAGGTGAAATTGCTGGGGGAAGGCAGCTCCTCGGAGCCCTCATGACCACCGTGGAAACGTGTGGTGTAGCTGAGAGAGAAGAACAGAAATGCAGTTTAAATAGCAGGTAAGGGGGGGGGGATGCTAAGCAAACAAAAAGGAGTGGAGGCTTATCCACGTGGTGAGGGGCTAAAATCAGTGGGGGAGAGGTCTGAAAGTAAGAGTACAAAATACAGTAACTGATCTAACAACTCTCAGCAGATAAAATCCAGAAATCCAAGTAGAAAGTAAGCCGCAGCAGATTGTAGGACTTTAAACAATACATGCGTCTATCTAGGATCATGCAGTTTAATCACAGTTTAGCTGTAATCCCTCTTTGGGCAGGCTTAATAAATATGAAAATACCAAGCTACGCTGTAGAAAGTAGACCTTTGGGCAGGCAGCCTCCCTTAAAGTAATCTACATTATAGCCAAAAACAGTAGCAGTGAACAAAATGATTTGGGTAAAAAAAAACGATCTGTAGACCTATGGCAACAAATAATATTAAAGATAGCAGCCTGGAGCTTGTAGTCCACAATGAAATAAGCAGAATTTGAAATTCTGTTTGGCGCCTAAATGCAGCCATTTGCACAGCAACTTTGAGCCTTCCATCCACACCATCTCAGTAAGCTGATCCCTGATGTACCTTGCTGCTATTGAGGTGAAATTGCTGGGGGAGGGCAGCTCCTCGGAGCCCTCGCGACCACCGTGGGATGTATAATTGCCTGCCTCCTCTCTGCTTCCACTCTTGTGGAAAAAACATTGGCCAATTATGTCTGCCCATTCCTACCTAACTAATACTGAATGAGAGCCCTAGATGCTCCTCACCCCCCTTCCTGGGATGGTCTTTACCAAGCCCTTGTACAGTATCTGTTCCACCCTCTTTTGAAACCCTCAACTGATTTTGCACAGACCATCTCCTCTGGCAGCCTATTCTACCCTTCTACCACCCAGTCCATGAAACATTACTCTCTGATATCTCTCTTTAACTTGTACCCCCCCCCCCAAACACCAGCTTTCAGGAGTTGCCCCTGGTGCTTTTGTTTCCATTTAGTCTAAACAGTTCCCTGTCATCCACTTTATTTGGCCTAACCCTTTCCAGTTAAGAGAAAGCTATACAATATTATACAACAGGGTACCAAATTACAGCAATCTGATTGGCTGAGTGGCACTTTTGAGCATGGGTAAACCTACGACAACACATGCAAAAAGTGCCAGTCAGTCGGGGTGGCAGCAGCTTATCAAATAAAATCAATGCACCCACTCCCCCAAAAACTTGGAAACAAAAACAAAGCCATTGTTTACCTTGACAAGCATGACTGCAAACCACTCCACATAAAAATAAGCCTCCCACGACAGCTTTCTGCAGCACAATACACTTTTCTGGTGTATGATGCTGTACCTTCATTCTATATGTAGAATTACTAACAAATTGACCTCACCCCCTTGAATGTTTAAGCGGCTGTGAATGTTAATGTTCGGCTTTAGTTGGTTGCTCTCTACTCTGCTATGAGAATGTTTACAGCACAGTTTTAAAAAAAGAAAATCTTTTTTTTTTTTTTTTTACAAAGTCATCCCAATATCCACTCACTTAACTCATGGTACAGTTTTCACCCAACACAGCTCACATTACCCTCAGCTTGAGTGTAGTAAATGCAGGAGTGAATAAGGATATGAGAAGAAGAGGTTCATGGCAGTGTTAAAAGAAACAACTATACACTACAGTACCATCTGAATCTGTCCCGGTCCAAGGTTGGCAGCTATCGGGGGCAGTAGTATGAATTTCACAAAGCTTCTCTTGTCTTGATCCCTGCATTCAGGTGGGTTGACAGTTGGAGTATTTTGTGTTAGCCTGGTCCACTCTGACATTCACTGAGTGACAGGGCTGGCAACTGATGGGAAGGGAGGTATTAATAAAGTACTGTAGAAATTAATTAATAAGCAATACAGTAATCAGAATAGTCAAATAACTAAAGGAAATGTGTACTAGTCATAAGAAACATAGAGACAAAGAATCTGACAGCAGATAAGGACCACTTGGACACCTAGTCTGCCCATATTCGCTACCTACTGTCACACTGTAGACCCTACTTGATCTCTGGCTTTACCCTCATTTTCCTTGCTTCTAAGGTTCCCTTATACCTATCCCATGCCATCTTAAATCCTATTACAGTTTTTTCTCCCACCACCTCCTCAGGGAGGCTGTTCCAGGCATTCACCACCCTTTTTGTGAAGAAGTGTTTTTTTTACATTTCCCCTGATTCTACCCCTCTCCAGGTTCATCCCATGACCACTTGTTCTTGTGCATCTTTTTCTTTGAAAAAGACTTTCTTCCTGAACCTTATTTGTACCCTTGACGTATTTGAAAGTCTCTATCATATCCCCCCTCACTCCTTTCCTCTATTCTGTACATCTTGTGGTCCTTCAGTCTCTCCTCATAGGGCTTTTGATGCAGATACCGCACCATTTTAGTTGCCCTCCTCTGGACTGCCTCAACTCTGTCAATGTCCTTTTGGAGAAGAGGTCTCCAGAACTGGACACAGTATTCTAGGTGGGATCTCACCAGAGATTGAAACAGAGGTAGCACCACCTCCCTCTTTCTGCTGGTGATACCCCTCCCTATGCACCCTAGCATCCTACTGGCTCTCCCCACTGCCTTGTCACACTGTTTGGCCACCTTTAGGTCATCAGATATGATAACACCCAAGTCTCTTTCCTATTTGGCAGTCACAAGCAACACTCTCCCCATTCTCCCCATTCTGTACTCTGATCCTGGGTTTCTACACCCAAAGTGCACGATTTTGCATTTTTTTGCATTGAAACATAGTTGCCACTTTCTAGACCATTCCTCAAGCTTATCTAGATCTCTATTCATTTTTTCCACCCCCTCCAGAGTGTCCACTCTATAGAAGATTTTTGTATCATCTGTAAAATGGCATACCTTCTCTTCTAGTCCCTGTGCAATGCCACTTGTAAAGATATTAAAGAGGACTGGTCCAAGTACTGATCTTTGCGGCTCCCTGCTAGTCACCCTCCCTTCTTTAGAGTGAACTATGTTTACCACTACCCTCTGTCACCTATCCTCAAACCAATTTCTTGCCCAGCTTACCACTTTTAGTCCCACTTCTGGCTGCCCAGTATGTTTATGAGTCTCTTATGTGGAACAGTGTCGATGGCCTTGCTGTAATCTAGGTAGGCCACATCCACTGCTCCACCCTGATCTACTTCCCTGGTTACCCAGTCAAATAACTCTACGAGATTAGTTTGACATGACCTCCCCTTAGTGAATCCGTGCTGCGTCAGATTTTGTAAAATTTCCACAATCCTTTGTTTCAGTAATGATTCCATTAATTTCCCCACCACTGAAGTCAGGCTGGCTGGCCTATAATTGTCAGCCTTTTCCCTGCTCCCACTACTGTGAAGTGGTACTATATCTGTCCTCCTCCAGTTCTCCAGGTCCACTCCCATTTCCAGTGAGTGGTTGAACAGGACTATCAAAGGTGCAGTCAGCACCTCTCTGAGCTCCCTCAAAAACCTTGGATGTATCCCATCTAGCCCCATTGCCTTGTCCGCCTTCAGATTTGCAAGTTCTTTCAGGACTCTCTCCTCTGTAAACAGACTAGTGTCCACGTCCCTTCCTTTGATGCCCCTGACAAAGATCTGTGGTCACTCACCATCCCTTTCATTTGTGAAAACTGAACAAAAATAATTGTTCAGAATGTCTGATATTTCCTTGTAGGCATCCACACAATCCCCCTCCATTCCCTCCTTAGCTTTATGATCCCTCCTCTGGTCCTTCTTCTTTTGCTAACATACCTGAAAAATGTCTTGTCCACTTTCTTTACTGCCAGTGCTATTTTCTCCTCCATTTGCGCCTTTGCACTCCTGACTGCGCAGTAAGCACAGTGCTATCTTTACTGGGGCAGGGTTGAAAGTTTGTGGGTTTATCAAAAGAGGAGCTGTAATTCTTGATGCTAGCTGGGATACCGGTGAAATGTATTTTACTACTTCAGGTTTCAGTGGATAACCCTTATAATGGAATAATTTGAGTCATATGAATGTGTCTGTTATAAGTGGGTTGCACTGTACTATCACAGAAAATGAAACAGTGCAGAGAAGGGCAGAGGAACAATACACCAAAAATAACACCTGCCACCATAATCTACTCTGCAACAAAGGACTATTTAAACTACTGCAGAAGAGCATGTATATAAAAAAAATCTAAAATACAACACATTTTTTTTCCTTCCTTTATTTTATAGTTATTTCAATAACTGTTCCACTGTATGATTGTAATAATCCACTTCAGGGTGTGGGCCATGGTGGGATTTATCAACTTCTGGTGTGGTTTAAGTCACTCGACCTGTGGCCTTGTGACACCTGGTGCGGGTAAATTCCACCATAACCCATACCCAGTCATGGATTATTGCTTAATTGTTGCTTTGCAGTCTTCTGAAATGATCTGTTCAGTGGTTTCTCTGCACATTCCCAAACTACACACATACGCACTAAAGTTTATCGCAATGTGAGGCGTTTTTATTTTTTTAGAATTTTTGGCAGAGAAGGCTGGGAAAGGCACATTTAGCTGAAATTCAATTCCAGGTGTACCCCTGGAGTACATGGAGGTTACACAACTTGCTCAGGTCACACAATATGCAAGTGGTGGCTGAGGGTTTCAAATCCAGGCATGCTGGGGCTCTAGATTAACAGCTTTGTGGTCTAATCTCTAGGCTATACTGTCACCATTCATGGGCATGTGAATGCGAGGAAAGAAGAAATATTCAAATAAACTGTATGATTTCTGTGCATCTCTCCAAACCACATGCATACAATCTAAAGTGTCAGTCCTAGTAAAATACAAGGCATACAGGGCATGCAAATCCCTGTGCAAGGCAGGCTGACAGGCTTCAGCAGAACAAACATTGACTTGGGCCCATGTGGACAGCCCTGTCACTGCACCCATGCCCCCAAGCAGCAAAAGGAAAAAACATTAGGGTATGGGGTCTCTGAAGTCTTGGCAAATCAGCAGTGGGGTCTACACTTGCCTCAGTACTTTTGCACTAAGGTTCTTTGTCTATTGATTTTTGACATGCTTGTACATCTGATCCAGTATAGGCTGAAAATGACTAACTATAGACAGGTGTCTTGTTCTGTTGGGACTCATCAGTGCAGTGCAGTCACAGTCTCTGCCAAGTCCTAAATCAGACCAAGCAAATTGGGCAATGAGTACTCTCAGATGTACAGTACCATGTTGAAAGGGCAGCTTAATGGAAGAGCAGTGTGTTGCACCCATGAAAGAATGCTTGGATAACAGAGATATCCAAATTGTTTGTTTTCTGTGCTTCTCTCCAGACTACACACTTACACTCTAAAGCCTCAGTCACAGTGCAAGGCACCATTTTATATGCAAATCTTTGTCAAGGGAAGACTGGCAACACTTTGCCAGAACAGTCAATGCATTTTACATAGGCTTCTACAGCTGATCCAGCACAGGCAGATAAGAACAAAATACAGACATGTGGTTTCTTTTGTTGGGACTCCTAAATGCAGTGAAGTTGTGCTCTCAGCCAGGTACCAAATCAGGAGTGTCTGATTCCATTGGGGCTGATGTAGTACCTGGCTCAAGCAGCACTGCACTGAGGAGTCCCAACAAGGTGAAGCACACGTGTCTGGATTTTGTCATTCTCAGGCTATAGTGGGTCAGCTGTTCTAGAAGGTGATGTTTGTTCTGCTGGTGTCAGCCTGCCTTGCACAAGGATTTGCATGTCCATGATGCTTTGCATTGAGACCAATGCTTTAGAATGTATGCTTGTGGTTTGGAAAGACATACAGAAACCAAACCATTTGGATATGCCTTCTCTCCTAGCATCTCCTTATCAATCCTATGCACTGTTCTTCCTGCAAACTGCCTCATAAGTATGCTTCTTCTGTGTATACTAAATTCTGGCAGTATAACCTACAAGTTAGACTAACAAGCTGTGAATGAGCATGGTACACTTAGCAGACATGGGTTTGATTCCCACGACCTCCACTTGCAAACTGTGTGTCTCTGTGCAAGTCATTTAGCTTCCCCAGTGCTTGTGGGTTGCCCCTGAAAAAAGCACTTGTGCCTAATGGGCCTGCCTGGTTACCAAAGAATTAAAACAATTTCTGAAATAAACTATTATGAGATTCATTGTATTTATTTAAGGAAATTAATAAAAGTGACTGTTCATTTGTACTGTATGTATGTAGTTAATTAGAGAAACTTTAGTGGTAGGGGATGACATGCTCTCAGACTCATTGTTATTTAAATCATCATCCAATTCACAAAAATGAATTTAATTAATGCTATTTCAATACAGGCGCAGAAAGTAGATGTGCAAATAAACATCAGACAATTTCAGTACTTTAATTATACTAGCAATTGTATAGTGTATTATGTCAAAACAGTCATTAGAATGCTTTATCATAACCATTATGTCAGACGGTTGCATGATTTAAATCTATTCTGATTAAATAAAAAATGAACTGTAATGGTAGCTGATAATATGTAATGTTATTGAACTGTTGCTGGGTGAGCACTACAAGGTAGTTTTTATTCTTTTTTTATGCTATACCAGAGCCTTGCAGCTACACCCTATCTGGGTGAGAACTACAAGTTAATCATCTGTTTGTACTTTAGCCTCATTCATAGGTCTCTTTTGGGATGGGTTCAGAGGGAGGCACTCAGTTGTGGTGGTTGTGGAGTGCTCTTTTCTAGGGATATGCTATGCAGGAGGGGGATCTCCCTCATCTGGTGGACTACAGCAGAGCTCCAAGCTCTGCTGGTGGCAGCAAGGGTAGAAATATCTCAACTGCATCACTAGATCAACTAGAACCCACCCCCCCAAATCCCCACTATCCCAGAGACCCATTGGTCCAGGGAGGGGTTGAGAGTGGTAGGCAGCGGGGATGTAAAGGTAGCCAGAAGGAGGTTGTCCAGCCCAGCACCATTCAGACAGTTAACCAATTTGCACCTCTGGAGGAGGCTCAGGCACTTGAGTCCACTGGGAAAGGGGGTACTCTGAGTTAGTTGATGGGAAAGGGAAGGACAACATGATGGCACCCAAGGGGAGCAAGTCTACCAGGAGAGAGTCTTAATGGTTGGGGACTCAATAATTAAGGAGGTAGAGAGGGTGGTAGAGGAAGGGGGTTGGATGGGAGGGGATGGTCCGGTGTCTTCCCATCGCATTGGCCATCCAGGATTTAGAGAGGATAGAAAGGATGGTAAGGAGGGAACAGAGGGAGCTGGGGGTGCTGGTACACCTCGATACCAATGATCTGGTGAACTAGTTGGTAGAGATGGTGAAGCGGAACTTCCATAGACTGGGGGGCAGATTGGCAGCATATTCAGCCTCCCTGTCCTTTTTCAAAGTCTTCCCTGTGTGGAGCAGGAAGGGAAAGCAGGATAGGATAAGCAGTGAGACAATTGAGGAGATTAATGGGTGGCTTAAGGGATGGTGTCAGGAGAAATGGTACCAGTAAGAGGTGTAGTGGGGGACTTCTGGGACAGGAGACTCTTCAAGGGTGATGGACTTCACCCAATGAGAGAGGAGGCCTGTGCACTGAGGCAGAAGTTTGACATGTATATCAGAAGTTTAAGCTGACTGAAGGGGAGACTGGGTCTAGGGGAAACACAGTGGCAGGTGAAGGGGATCCTAGCTAGTACTCACCCACATCTGAGGGCTTGTAGCTGCACATTGGGTATAAGGAGTGCCCTGGCCCAAACTGAACTAGGTGAGGGGAAATTAGAGGGGGATTGCAAAGTGTTCATGCACCAGAAAAAACATGAGGAAGAAAGGGCAAGAAAATCACAAGGGTAGTAGCAAAGTAGGATCAGATGTCAGATGGAAGTGGGTACGCCATAATGCCATGAGTCTAGGCAGCAAAATCAGCAAGCTCCAGGTGCTGATGGTGGACACTGAGATGGACCTTGTGACCATCACAGAAATGTGGGCTTTGGAAAATAACGACTGGGAACTGATGGTCCCTGGGTACTCATTTTTCAAGAGGTATAGAAGAACACGTAGAGGGAGAGGAGTAGCCAATTTTTTCAAGAATGGCATTCAGGTGGAGTAAGATGGGATTATCAGGGATGGTAAAGGGGGCACAGAGTCACTGTGGGTGCAACTCACAGCAGCCTCATACAAGAAACTACTCATGGGGTGATATATTGACCTCCAGGGCAAGGTAATGAGAGGGACAGAGGGCCCAGAAAAGAACTTGAAAAAGGAATGATGAAGAGAGAAATAGTGGTTGTGGGTGACCTAAACTTGTCAGACATTGACAGGGGTGTTCAGTGGTCAGAAGCACCAGAAGTCACGTCTTGCTGGATGCCTTCCAGGACTGTCTACTCATACAGCTAACTAAGGAACCCACCAGACAGACTGCAATTCTAGATGCGGTGTTCACCAATTCAGAGGTAATAAGAGCTGTGAGAATAGGAGAGCCACTGGGGAATTTGGTTTGAACCAGCCCTTGGGTCTAGAAAACCCAAATTGAGAGCTCAAGTCCTCGATTTTAGAAGGGCAGACTTCAGTAGGCTGATGGAGATGGTCAGGAAAACATTAGTAGGGGTGGACAAAATTGGTTGGGTAGAAGAGTGATGGGGCAATTAAGAGGGTCATTCTTGAGGCATCTAACTTATGCATGAGAATGGTAACCAGAAAGAACAGGTTCAAGAGACCTTTATGGTTCTCAACAAGAGACAGGGTGAGGGTCAAGAAAAAGGCTATCTGCAAGTATAAAGAAAAGCAGGGGGAGGAAGAATGGAGAGAATATTTACTGAAAAATAGGGATGCAAAGAAACTGGTTATGTAAGCAAAAGCAGATACAAAGCTGCATATTGCGGAGGAGATCAAGAGAAGAGAAAAACAATCCTTCTGATATATTAGGGAGGAAAGGAAGAAAGGAGAGGGAAATGTAAGACTGGCTGAGGGGTGGTAGGGTGATAGATGAGGACGGCAAAGGCTGCCATTCTCAATGATTACTGCTGCTCAGTTTTCACTAGGGAGGATGGTGGGCCTTTGCCAGACAGTGGCATCAAAGCGGCCACTAAGGTGGTCCAGGAAATGAAGCAGCCAACAGTTACAAGCAAAAGGGTTCAGAAAAGACTGGCAGCCTTAAAGATAGATAGGGACCAGGAATCGGATGGGTTACATCTGACATTACTCTGGGAACTGGCAGCAGAACTGACCAAACCCCTGGTAGATCCATTTAACAGCTCACTGTGGATAGAGTGGTTCCAAAGGATTGGAGAGTGGTGGTGGTGGTGTGTGGGGGGGGGGGCTGGACAAGGAACAAGCAGGGAAGTGCAGAACTGTCAGTCTTATCTTTATTGTAGGGAAACTGATGGAGTCGCTGGTCAAGGAGGACTTCATGGACTACTTGGAGAGCAGTGGGCTCCAGGATAGTAAACAGCATGGATTCATGGCAATGAGGTCTTGTCAGACTAACCTGATATTTTTCTTTGACTGAGTGATGAGGGAATGGGATAGGGGCCATGCTGTGGATTTGTTCTGCTTCAACTTCAGCAAGGCTTATGACTCAGTGCTTCAGAGATACTTTGTTGAAGAAGATGGAGGATCTGGATGTGGCTAAGGTCATAGTAAGCTGGGTAGGTAACTGGCTAAATGGGAGGCAGGGCACCATCCACCAAATAGAGATCACAGCTTGTAGTTTTATTGCCAAAATTTACAGCAACCAAAACATGAATAGAGCAAGTGCTGTGTAGTGCACACCTCTATACCACTTGCTCTGCTCATGTTTTGGTTGCTGTAAAATTTTGTCAATAACACTATGAGCTGTGATCTCTGTTTGGTGGATGGTGCCCTTTTTCTTGTTTTGAACCGTCTCTATTGAAACTGTGGCACATCAGCATTTGGAGCTGCCTTCCTGCAACTAAATGGAAGGCAGCACAGAACTGTGGTCAATGGGGTCAAATCAGAAGAGGGAGAGGTCCTGAGTGGGGCACCACATCTATCCTGGGTCTGGTCCTCATCAATATGTTCATCTGTGACATTGCTGAAGGAATCGGGGGCAGGTTGTGTCTTTTTGCAGATGACACTAAACTCTCTAGAAGGGAGGACAGCAATGAGAGAATCAAGGAAATGCATAGGGAGTTACAAAAGCTAGAGGGGGTGGTCTAAGGTTTGGTAGCTGAAATTCAACATCAAGAAGTGCAAGGTAATGCACCTACTGTAGGAAATAAGAATTCCAGGACAGATTACTGGATGGGTGGGGTGAGACTTAACACTACAGCTGAGGAATGGGACCTCAGAGTTTTCATCAGTGACTTCCTAAAACAATCGAGTCAGTGCAACAAGGCATATAGTAAAGTGGGTAGGATTCTGGGTTGTATCAGGAGGGGTATTGCTAGCAGAAGGGAAGAGGTAATACTTCCCCTATATAAATCCTTAGTGAGACCACACATGGATTACTGTGCCCAGTTCTGGAGTCCTCACCTCAGAAAAGCCATGGATAAGCTGGAGACAGTGCAGAGCAGGATGATGAAAGTGATTCAGGGCCAGCAGGGTAGGTCCTATGAGGAGTGCCTCAGGGCACTGAACATGTACTCACTGGTCACCAGGCGGGAGAGGAGAGATATAATACAAGATCTTCAAGTTCCTAAAAGAAATTAACAAAATGAACTGTGGCAAACTATTTAGCTTGAATACTAGCTAGCGGTCATATAAACATGAGTGGAAACTAACTGGTGGGAGGTTCAGTAGGGACATACCGAAGTATTATTTAACAGAAAGGGTAGTGGAGCTGTGGAACTGTATACCAGCCAAAGTGGTAAGTGCAAAAACCATTGGTGGTTCTAAGCACTATTGGGACAGAATGAAGGGTATAGTCCTTGCCTGGGTGGCAGAAACTGGGAAGAAAATGGGGGGAGGGGGGTTGGGGAGAGCTAGGACCCTAGAGAGACAGCAGGTCCCAGGGCAAAGTAGGTAACTCGAGCAGACTAGATGGACCATGTGTCTTTTTCTGCCATCATTTTCTGTATGTCCATGTTTCATACTTGTCAGACATTTGGCAGTGATTTTTTTTTATGAAGCAAAAGTTAATAAATATCCTAAACATTATTTTTACATTTAATTGCTGGCACCCTCGTGGCAATCATATAGGCCTCTATTTGCAAAGCCTATGCTTGCATGTATGTAGCATGTGAGCTTTGTTATGACAATGCGCCAAGCAGTGGAGGTGGTATGGAAACCCTACACATGTACAATGGGGGTACCGTGCTACATCCGCACCCTAGATCTGCACTGGGCACTGGCTATGCACATGGCCCAGCAGAAAGGGTGGCTAAGGCTATGCCATGGTTACATACCATGTACAACAACACATTTATGCATCCAGGGTGAAAGTGGAGGGTGCTCTGGTTACCCTAGTAGGGACCTGCCATAACCACTTATGCGTCCCCTCCCATCAGCCAAAGGAAGTGGCAGACATCATGCTGGTGCTACTTTCAGCCCTTGGGGCATTCTAGGAGGACTGGTGGTATGTCCATGCATGTAGGCTGAACAGCCTGTCACTTGAAAGGCTGCACCAGTCCCTGGAGGACCATCCTTATCCCACAGTCCCATGCACCAAGTGAAACAGGGATCCATTGCTATGGCATGTGGGCCATCTGACTGGATGGCTGTGGTTGTTTACCATGATGGCCTCACCATGCCCTACAGTGTTACTTGGGTGGGGGGCAACACTGGTGTATGGCTTGGGTTCATGCATACAGCCTGATTTGCACTGCACTGCTGGTGCAGGTCCCTGCAATGCAAGTACGGTATGCTCCCTTTCAGCATACAGCACTTGTGCTATGTGCATGAATAGAGGCCATAAGTCTTAATAGGATAATTACAGTAATTAGGTAGTTAATTCACAAGAAATCTGAGGAAAAATAATGAATTGCCAAAACGTACTTCATTTAAATATTATTTACATTTTGCAGGTTAATATTGCACTTGTGCTGTATCATAAAGCATCCTGCCTTGAAAAGCTGTTCGAAGCCTTTTCCACTTCATTGAGCAGCGCAGTAGCTATCCAGCTTTTTGATTGATCAGCATTGACATCAGGGTTGTAGAGTTCTGTAGGAGCTATACAAAGGGAATAAAGTGCAAATCTAAAATCAAAAAAATATTACAAATGTGAAATATTCAAGAACTGGCACGATTAGAATATTGAGGGCAACTGGACTACAATAAAAAGTGTCCTATCAGAATGTGGACCCCATAACTCTAATGTGAAAATCCATAGCATCATATTAAAAATAAAGACCAGTAATTTTGTTGAATTTATTACATATTATAGTTACATGTATTTTGTTTTCTTCTATATGTTTGTATGTCCATATTAATATGTATGATTATGAATTGTATGCTTTATTTTTTTAACATTAATCACTACTTGAGGCAGTCAAAACTGTTATTGCAGAAGCTACATATATTCATTATTCTATGTACTACAATTGTTGGGACAAAACTGTTGCCTCAACAAGTGGTTAGCTAACTTTTCAAAAATAATTATTTTACATATACAGTAGTGTACTTCATACATGCCCCTATAGTTAGGGTTGAGTAGGCTGTTTAATGTTAAACCCCAATTTTTGCACCCTAATAACTTTGGTGGCATTCAATGAAATAGCCTAAAATTGGCATACACAGTCTGGCTGCCAGATGCTCAAGATATGAAAAGTTTTGTGATGGCATCTTGTTTTGTTTTCAAAATATGGAATGCCAAAACATGCAAAAAAAGTTTTCCTATACTTAACATTTTTTTTCCTCTCATGCACAGCCTAGATGATGCAGAATTTTTTTTCACAAAATGTTCAGGGTGGAATCAGCTTGTACAGAGGTGGTGCCTTTTTAATTTAATAAATGTTATTGAACAATTTTGAAACAATACATAAGAAACAGCAATTGACAACAAGACAGCACTAGTAAGTCCCCTCTCCCTTCCCCTGGATACAATACTCGGGGAGAAGACATAGGGCAGGTAAGCCCCAGCCAGAATGAGCCCTATGTACCCAACTAGTCTAGTCTTGGCAGCTATGGTTATACAGTTTTAAAAGCTTTACCACTCTCCAACCCAATAACTGGTTATATTAGAGGTAACAGTAAGAGAGCATGCAGTTTTTTCCATTTGCTTTTGTAGGTTTTAAAGCAGTCAGACATGCTAGCAATAATTTTTTTCTGCTTTTAGTGCAAATAAAATTTAATTATGCTATTCCTTGAAACTATGATGTTCTGTGTCTAACCAGTGTTGAAGAATTATCTTTTTGGCACAAGCTGTTATGAGAGCCATATAGTGTTTCTGGTGGCCATTTAAGTTATTATTGAAATCACTGTTGACACATATTTATAGCATAAAGACGTATTGTAATCCCAACAATTGGTCAAGTTTCTGACACCTAATCCACATATCCAAGTCCATCTTGCCTATAGTGTGTAGCTTTTAGAGGGTGTAGTACATATTGTGTAGTAGTTTAAATTGCATGAGTTGGTAACTGTCAAATTTAATATGTGTATATGTCTTTCCAAATTATATCCCAGTTAAGGAGTTGCACGCGCATATGGAACACCAAGTCCCAATATGGTGATTATTTGTCTGGTTTCTCTGAAGTCAGATCATATATTTGAGCACATAAGTTTGAAATTGGGTGTGGTAACTGTGCCATTAGTCCTAGGTGTTCCAAGGTGTCCCCATAGTTTCTAGATCATGCCTGCACCCCAAAAGTGCTTGGTCAATTTATTTTTGAGTTACAGAAACTTTAAACAATCTTCATTCTGTGCCCCAAACTGTTGTTTAAAGGTATCAGAATATATTACAGTGCCACTGTGTGTCAACTGTTCCACTGAAGAGATAATATCCACATCCAAAAAGTGGGCAGGGATTGTTTTGGCCTGATCCTTAAGATGAGGTTAGCAAACAATGGAGGAGTGATGTATTTTATTTATTTATTTATTTATAGCATTTTGGTTAACTGGGTGAACCCACTGAGACCAAAGGTCCCTTTTACAGGGGCGACCCAGAGTTAATTACATACAATGGTGTAATAGTTCACATACAGTAAGGTATTTGGGTTCAATAATACACAATAAACATTTGGTTCAGAGATAAGAGACATAATAGCCATTGACTTAGGATTCGCTTCCAGGGTATTGCAGACACTAGATAAGGCGCAGATAAGTGGACAGCCAGTCATGGGCTATTTAAGTTCATTACAGATTAATTAGCCAGGAATCAGAAAAGCACGATACACACTTGGGTCAAAGACAACAGACATGACAACAATTGACTTAGAATTTCTATGCAGGGTACTATAGAAAGCAAATAAGACACTTTTTGGTTAGAACCACCCATCGGGGATGATCAAGGCAGTTAGTAAAATAAATAAGACACAATAGGTACTAGAGCTATGTGGAAACGAGTGCCAGTGGTGTCAAACCAGCAGGGGAGCTGGACCCGAAGCCCATAATTTATGTAAGTGGGAAGGTTTAAGGCACAGTAGCCAGGGACTAATGGTAACAGCCGCATAGACTCAGCCCCAGCAAGTACGCTTTCAGGGTGGACTTAAATCCTTGAAGGGTAGAGCATTCCATCAGATTCTCTGGGAGAGAATTCCAGAAGTAGGGTGTGGAGTACCCAAAGGATCTTTTGCCTAGATTGGTGCGCACATGAGGGATGTCGAGAGGGTGGCCCGTCGATGACCGCAGATCCCGGTAGTGAACTTTGGGATTTTGAATGCCCTGCAGACTAGGGGAAGGGCCCGTATTAGTGAACTTGCAGGCCAGACATAGCAGGGGATAGGACAGTTTGTGCCTTATCGAGGGTCAGTTGAGGTCTGCGAGGACCTCACAGTGGTGCCTCCTGGGAGGGGAGCAGGTAGCAAAGTATGCAACCCTATTGTACAGGACAGATAGCTTTCTTTGTTCACTCTCCTTAAGAAAATGTAGAAGGGGAGCACCATAGAGGAGGGTGGGAAGTAGGGTGCTATTTGCTATAGCCCATCGTGCATCATCCATTAGGGAATTTCCAAGCCTGAAAAGTAGGCCAAGCTTCTGATGAGTGGACTTAGCTATGTAGTCTATGAGCGGCTTGTAGGACATATCTCGATCTAAGTAGACACCAAAATAGTTGACCTTACCTACAACTCTGACATGCGTCCCTTGGGCTGTGTGGAGCTGGAGCAGGTTTTGCCTGTCAGCTCCCAGACACCTAGTCTCAAGTAGGACAGCCTTGTTTTTTTCCTCATTTAACACTAGTGAATTAGAGGTAAACCAGGCCTCAAGTGCCGTGAGACAGATCTGAAGTTTAGCAATGATAACACTTGGTTGAGGATCACTGCAGTATGCAACTGTATCGTCAGCATACAAGATTAGGTTGTCCAGACCACAGTCCCACTCAATGTCATTGACAAAGAGGGTGAATAGTAATAGGCCCAAAATTGAGCCCTGGGGTACTCCGGAGGTCACAGGTCTACAGCCTGATTGTGCTCCTCTTCATTGAACATTTTGGGTCCTGTTGAGCAAGTAGCATTCGAACCAGGTAATTGAGAGCCTATCCAGACCAAGCAGTTGGAGTTTGGTGAGAAGCAATTCGTGACTGACCAGATCAAATGCCTTTGATAGATCGATGAATAATGCTCCAGTTGGGGACATGGCATCCAGGGTGTCAGACAGGAGCTTGATTAGGGCTGTATCAGTTCCATGGCCTTTTCTGAATCCATGCTGATTGTCAGCCAGGAGTAGATGCCACTCTAGGTAGTTCTGCAGCTGGTTGTGGACCAGCCTCTCTTGTACTTTCACAAGAAGGCAGAGAATGGAGATGGGCCTGTAGTTTCCCACATTTACCTGAGGCCCTGTTCTGTGGACAGGGACTATGACCACAACTTTCCATTTGCTAGGGATGTTCCCTTCAAGTAGGGATCTGTTTATAAGCATGGTGACAGGAAGGGTAATAGCTGGGGCAGTGGCCCGCAGCAGCCTGGGCTCCAGTAGGTCATGTCCAGGGGAGGAGTCAGGGTTAATGCATTTCAGGAGGGCTAGCACTTCAGAGGGCTTGACCAATTTTAGATGAAATTGAGGCCTGGGGTGATCCCATCCAGTTTCATTTCCTTGGGAAGCACCAGAGGGGAAAGGAGGTTTATGAGTGCCGAGATTAGTAAAGAGAGTATTGAATGCCTCAGCTACAGTGGAGAGGTCATTGGTCAGGGTATCATCAACCAGAAAAGCTACATCCTGGGATCTGGTGGTACACTTCAGTAGCATGTTGATTTGGCCCCAGAATTTCTTTGGATCTCTTAGGTGCCGAGACTGGAGATCACGCAGATGCTTTGATTTTGCATTTTTAGTGGCTTTCTTACACTTATTTCTCAGTGTCCTGTAATTCTCCCAATCTGAGTTGAGGTTCATGGATTTGTAATGCCCCCAGGCCCTGTCCCAAAGTAGCATGTTCCATTTCAGGTCGGGGTTAAGCAACTTTTGGCACTTGCCCTGCACCCTTAGCTTCTTACGAGGGGCATGCACATTAGCCACGGACATAAATACATTGTAGGAGTAGTCCAAAGCTTCATCCAAGGTAGGAAGGGTAGTTATAGGTTCCCTGTTTACAGCAGGTAGGTCAGAACAGAAATCAGCCTGGATGAGGCTGGTATAATTTCGGGCCTCAAATACCCTGGCTGGCAGTTTAGGGAGTTTATTTGACCAGGTGCAGAAAATAGGTGAGTGGTCACTCAGCGAGTCAGCAATAATTCCAGCAGCCGATATCCAGTCAGGGCTCATGACTAGGACCCAGTCTAGCAGGGTGTGGTTGTCAGATTTGGCATTATACCTGGTGGGCAGCTCAATGACTTGCGTAAGGCAGGTGTCAAGGACCGGGTTCTTTGTTCTGATAGTGCCCATTGTACACCAGTTTTGGTTGAAGTCCCTAGGAGGATTATCTCCCCTGGGGTATGCTCTGCCAGTGCCTGGGTAAGAGTTTCAAGGGAAGAGGCAGCCGATTGAGGAGGCAGGTAGACACATTCTATATAGAGGGGTTTAGTGTCACCTAGGAGCACTCTTGTGAGTATTAGCTCACTCATGGAGCTGCACAGAGGAGGAAGGTCTAGTTGTGTAGCATTTAAACTGGAGCTAATATAGATAGGAACCTTCCCACCCTTCTTCCCTGCATGATTCCTTCTGAAGACATTGTAGCCTATTAGATCAATTTCATGGGGAAGTATTTATGGCTTTAGGCAGGTTTCAGACACAGATATCATATCAGGCTTGTATAGAGCTGTCCAGGCTTCCAGGTTCTGGACCTTGTGCCTTAGACTGTTGATATTCATGTGTACCAGTTTAAGTCCTCTAGCATTAACCCAGCATGGGCTGGTGGGGTCGCTGAGTGTATACATAGGGGTGGGCGGGCCATAGAAACATAGACTTTGACGGCAGATAAGGACCGCTTGGCCCATCTAGTCTGCCCATTTCCCTACCTATAGGATAGGCCGCAGATCCTCGTTAACCAACAGCCTATTTCTTCCTACCCCCCCACAAGAATTGCCTTATGTCTGTCCCATGCTTTCTTGAATTCTCCCACAGTTTTAGACCCAACAACCTCCTCAGGAAGGCTGTTCCATGCATCCACTACCCTCCCTGTGAAATAATACTTCCTCATATTGCCCCTGAACCGCCCCCCCATCTTTAAATTGTGTCCCGTTGTTCTTGAATGTCTCTTTTTCTGAAAGATGCTACCCTCTTGGACTTTGTTGATTCCACTGAGGTACTTAAAAGTTTCTATCATGTCCCCCCTCTCCCTCCTTTCCTCAAGGGTATACATATTAAGCTCCTTTAGTCTCTCCTCATATGGCTTCTCTTGCAGACCCTGCACCATTTTAGTTGCCCTCCTCTGGACTGCCTCTATCCTGTCTATGTCCTTGCAGAGATGGGGTCTCCAGAACTGGACCCAGTACTCCAGATGGGGTCTCACCAACTGTCTGTACAGAGGGATAACAGCTTCCTGTTTTCTGCTGCTGATGCCTCTCCCTATGCATCCCAGTATACCCCCAGCCCTCCCTACTGCCTTCTCACATTGCTTGCTAACCTTAAGGCCATCTGTTATGATTATCCCCAGGTCCCTTTTCTTTTTGTTGTTGTTACACCCATTGTGTATTCTTCCCTGGGTTCTTGTTTCCCAGGTGCATTATTTGCACTTCTTTGTATTGAATCCTAGCTGCCATACTCTGACCATTCCTCCAGCCTTGCCAAGTCCTTCTCATCCTTTCCACGTCTCCTTGTGTATCAACCCTGTTGCAGATCTTTGTGTCATCTGCAAAGAGGCATACTTTTCCTTCCAGTCCTCTGCAATGTCACTTATGAAGACATTAAAAGGACTGGATCAATACTGAACCCTGTGGTACCCCACTAGTAACCACTCTTTCTTCAGAGTGGACTCCATTTACAATTACCTTCTGTGTCCTGTTGTCCAGCCAATGTTTTACCCAGGCTACCACCCTGGGACCCACTCCCAGGCTGGATAATTTGACTATTAATCTTTTGTGTGGGACTGTGTCAAATGCCTTGCTAAAGTCTAGGTAGGCCATGTCCACAGCCCCTCCCTGGTCTGCTAGTTTGGTCACCCAGTCAAAGAAATCTATTAGATTTGTCTGACATGACCTTCCCGCTGTGAACCCCTGCTGCCTTGGGTCCTGTGCCCCATTGGCCTCTAGGTACTCAACTATTCTTTCCTTCAGAAGTGACTCCATCACTTTACCTACCACAGAGGTCAAACTGACGGGTCTGTAGTTTCCTGCCTCTGTCTTGGTCCCACTTTTGTGAAGGGAATCACATCCGCCTTCCTCAGTCCTCGGGTACCACCATCCTCCCATGATTTATTAAAAGAGTAGCCAGTGGTTTCACTAGTTCCCCTTAATTCTTTTAAAATTCTGGGGTGAATTCCATCAGGCCCCATTGCTTGCCCACCTTCAGTTTTAGGAGTTCTTGCAGAACCCTTTCTTCTGTGAAAGGACTGGGATCGACCCCCTATCAAGAGTGCTTCTGTTAATTGGATTAGGATTCCCTTCCTGTTTTGTGAATACTGAGCAGAAATATTTATTCAGTATCCTGCTTTTCACTGCCCCCTCTGCCCACCCACCATTCATTCTATTCAGCCTCACTATCCCTCCCTTTTGTCTTTCTCGGCTGTGATGTACCTATAAAGGTTTTATCCCTCTTCTTAACCGAGTTGGCTATCTTTTCCTCAGTTTGGGCCTTTGCTATTCTGACTTCCCTCCATGCTTCCTTCTGCTTTAACTGGTACAGCTCTCTGTCCTGCTCCTTCTGTGTTTCCTTATACTTCCAGAATGCTATCTTTTTCTTCCTGACTTTCATCAGCCACCTCTTTTGAGAACCATAGTGGCTTTTTCTTTCATTTTGATTTGTTTATTTGCTTCACACAAAGGCTTATTGCCTCTGTGATGGCAGTTTTGATGATTCCCCATTGTTGCTCCACACCTCCTTCTAGTCTGTTTGCTAGTGCTTTTCTGAGGCACTCTCCCATCTTACCAAAGTCAGCCCTCCTGAGTCCAGTACCCTCACTTTTGTATGGCTTGACTCTGTAGCTGAGTGTAACGTGAACCACACTGTTTGATGGTCACTTGTTCCCAGATGGCAACTCACTTCTAGATCTCGAGATCCTCTCACTGCCCCCGTTTGAGAGTATGAGGTCTAAGATTGCTCCCTCATGAGTGGGTTCCAAAACTAGCTGTCTGAGGCATGCCACCTGTAGGGCATCAAGAATGGCCCTGCACTTGGATATGGCTGCAGCAAATGTGCTCCAGTTAACATCTGGCATATTCAGGTCTCCCATCAACAGTATCTCCCCTTTCTCTGCCATTCTAAAAATGCCTTCTATCATATCCTTGTCCATTCCCTCCCCCTGACCTGGGGGTCTGTACACAACCCCTGTGCGGATTGTGGTGACCTTTTCCAGTCTCCAAGGTGACCACAGTGCCCCTCCTCCCTGTTTACTTTTTGTTCAGTTGCTTTTATCCTTCCTTTACATAGAGACTCTCCTCCTCCTCTTCTCCCTGCCTGTCTCTCCTGTGGGTTATGTACCCTGGTATGTTAACATCCAGTCATGGTTCTCTGTGTACCATGTTTCTGTGACTGACTACTGATGATCCAGGCATCCCTCTTCCATCAAGGCCATCAGCTCAGGGTTTGTTGCCCAGACTACGAGCATTGGTACTCATTAACCTCCATTTCCTGATGGCCTTACTCCTTTTTGCCCCATCCCTGTCCTTCTTGCCTTTGTCACTTTCTCCATTTACCCCTGCCCTTCTCCCTATCGACACCTCTATGTTGGTATTTACCGCACTTATTATCGTGATTTTTTGGGTGGGGCTAGGATTTCCCTGCTCTTTTCCAGTGCCTCCCCCCTTGGCTAGTTTAAATGCTTGCCAATGAAGCATTTAAACCTATCACCTAGGATCCTGGTTCCTCTCCTGGACAGATGCAGCCCATCATGCCAGTATAGGCTTGCATCACTCCAGGTGGACCCCCAGTCCCCAATGAAGTCAAATCCCTGAGCTCCACACCAGTTTTTCAACCACTGATTAAATCTCATGGTGCAGAACACCCTAGCCTCTGCTACGCCATAGATGGGCAGCACCTCCGAGAAAGTTACCATGCGTGCTACTTGTCTAAGGCCCCTCCCCAATTCCACAAACTCTTCCTGCACTTCTCTAATCCCTTTCTTAGCCAGGTCATTTGTCCCTAGGTGGACTATGACATCCAGCTCCCTCCCCTGTGCAGCTGCTCCGACAATTCTGTGGATTCACTCCCTGTCCCTCCAAGCCATGGTGCCAGGCAGGCACCTTACCTCCCTCTCCCCTTCCTCCCCCAGTTCTACCTTCCTAACAATGGAGTCCCCCACCAGGAGTTGTTTCCTTCCCCTGTGCAGTCCCCTGCCACCCTCCTGTGGGTCTCCTTTGTAGAGGTTCCCAGCATCCTCCTTGGTCTTCACTGTGGGTGCCTCCATAGAGGAACCACACTTTGCCAGAATGGCATAGGAATTGTGGAGAGGTACAACTGGAGGGATGCACCTCTGTTCCACCACCCTCACCCTCTCTGAGCTCACTGTGGTCCAACCGCTCCTCTTTTTTGGCAACCTGTAAGGCAACGGCAGTGGTACTGGTGGTCCCTGGATGGAAGAGGAGGTCCCACAAATCCTGGCCAACTCAGCCTGGAGATGAGCGACCTCCTCCCTCAGCCCAGAGAGGTGCCTGCAGATGGGACAACACCGCATCCTCCAGAACGTCTCCCGGAAGACTGCTGCTCCACAGCCACTGCACTGCACCTCTCCCATCATGTCTTATTTCTGGCCACTTAACTGTTTGCAATCCTTACTCTTTCCTCTGTTTTTCTCTCTCTCTCCTTACTTTCTGCCTATGTGCCCTTTAAGCTCCTGATTGTCCTGTTCTGAGACAAGAATATCCTATATTTCTCAGTAGACCCCTTACAAGCTCAGAGGCAGACCTCCAGCAGCTAGAGGGGGCTGGAGAGCTAGTCTTGCCCTTCTAGGATGGTGGGTCTTTGGTGGCTCTGTGATCACTCACTTCCTGCTTCCAAACAGGAAGTTCCTGTTGTCAGTCAAATCCTGTGCCTATAAAAGTAGAACTAGCTTTGGGTGGGAAGGAGGGCAATATAGTTCCAATAGAGAAGTCCAGTCACACAGCAGTCCTTTCTCCTGGTGTCTTCTGCCAAGCTACTTGCAGAATCTTTCTAAGGCAGTCTTTAAATGTAGCTTCCTTCTAGCTAAGCCACTCCCCCTACTTACTAGATCTTTCTACAAGTAATTTAAACCTCACAGCTATCAAGTCCTTTCAATCACCTGAGATTTACACCTAAATAACTGTTCAGATAACCATTCAGTTCAGTTAACTCAGACAAACACACACTTTTTTTTTGTTTTGTTTGTTAGTTTTTTTTTACCCTAAATTAAAGGTCCAAGTACAAGAGTTCTACTTCTTTAGTCCCAGTAGAGAAGTCCAGTCACACAGCAGTCCTTTCTCCTGCTGTCTTCTGCCAAGCCAGGGTTGGATTCTATGTCCCCACCCAGTGCTAACTTAAGTTTTGCTAGATACCTAATGATTTTAGTGGGGAAGAATAGAAGGGTCTTTCTATCAGTTTTCTTGTAGTTATAAAAGGGGTTATAACAATTTCCATGCCTAGTTAGGCCATACATGGGTAGTAGTAGCGAGACATTCACATCCACCCTAATCCCATAGGGTCCAGTGGGGTAATGGCATGTACTCTCTCCAGGGTCCTGGGGATCATATCCCAAGGAGTGGAGCTGGTCAGCCCCCACTATGAGGGAGGCATAAGCAACAGCTAGAATGATGCCTAAGTGCCCCATGGTGCAAGGTCAGAGGAGGGCTCAGCATTCAACTTATGCTTGTGGTAGCCCAGCAGAGAGTACAGATCAACCAACAACTCCTAGAGCTTATCTAATAGGCAGGTTAAGGCAGTGGCAGCAATTGGTAGAAATACAGTATGTCTTATAATACAAAGCAATGTCTAGCTATGAATTAGGTATAATCAAGCTAAAAGGTGGTTTGCCCAGAAAACAGGCAAGTCTCAGGAGTTAGCTGCAAGGGTAGAAATGTCAGCCTAATATGAGGGTTTAAAAAAGTAAGATTGCACAAAAATACTCAGTCAGGCTTATAAACATTTGCTCATTACAGGCTTAATTATTCATTTTTCTTTTTCCCCTCAAGTAGCACGTAATGTATGGTGAGGAGTAACTATAGGAAGGGAGGGGGAAAACATTGTCAGTAACCACACCTAGTCCCACCAAGTTTTGCCTTCAGAGTCCAATTGGCCATAACCCCTATAGCCCTGTCCATGCAGGCCATTTAATAGAGGCTGGGGTCGGGGTAGGGGGTGGGAGAAAAATCCTCTTCAGCAGCCCCCGTTGAAATTAGAGCTGGCTGCTCAGGGGTTTAGGCAGTTCTCCCCCATTGCCATCGACACGGCCAAAAGTCCAAAGCAGTCTGATTCTGTCCAGGTGACAGGGCTCTTAAATACCCCTTCGCTGCCGAAAATTCAAATTCTGGCACCCAAGTCTCCGAACCTTGTGGCAGTTGGTGAGCGAGGGGAGACTCAGGCCACCTAGTGGAGTCCAGGTAGAGATACCTGCTGTATGCAGGAGATGTCAGGAAGCAGAGAAAAATGCCCTTCAGCAGCCCACATTGGAATTAGAGCTGGCTGCCCAGGGGTTTAGGCAGTTCCCCCCCCCATTGCCACCGATGCGGCCAAAAGTCCAAAACAGCATGTCATGCACCGAATCAATCTTAGTGTTTTGTATAACTAGGTGTATACCCTAATGGAGGTTTCTATAGAGGTGCCCCATGAATTTCCCATGAAGTTTACCTGGTGGTTTGTACAGTAGGGATTTAATGTCTATCTTATGTATGTTACAGAGGGACTGTTCTATCTCCAGCCAGTGGGCTATGTACAGTAGGTTGACAAATTCTGTCTTGGCATCTCCTTAAGCCATTGTAGGTATTTATTGCTATGAATGGCCAAATAATATAGTCATATATTGGGTAAACAGAGACCACCTGCCTGTTTAGGAGTGGCCTGTTTGTTGTATGTTCTCCACGCTGACTTCCCCACCCAGAAGAATTGAGATAACACTCATTGTAGGTTCAGAAACCATTTCTTCGGAATGTGCTGTGTGATCATGTTTAGTCAATATAAGAGTTTAGATAGCAGATTCATTTTTATTATATTTATCTACCCCCAAATGGTCAGTGGTAGGGTTATCCATTGTGCCAAATCTTGTTGAATTCAAGTTTTTAAGCTATCTAAGTTTTGTTTCAGCATTTGCTTGTGGGACTGGTACAGTGTGATCCCTAAGTATAACCATCCACCCTCCAAGTCAGCCCCAAGTCAGTAATATCTCATTGAAGGACTAGTATTTAAAGGTATGACCTCTCTTTTACCAATATTTAGTTTATAATTAGATATTTTACCAGATTTTTAAAGCACTTCTTCAGTCTCTGGGAGGGAGGAGGAGGTAGGCTTCCTCAAGTGAACAAATATATCATCAGCATACACCTATACTTTGAATTCTGCTGACATATGCAGATGCCCTAGATATTTTAGTTTTGTTTTATCTGGAGGATAAACTTTTCTAGGAATAAATTAAACAGAAGAGGTGACAGGAGAAAGGTAGTACCTTTTGAAGGGTTTGTGAAAAAATATTATATGGTTCCAGATTTATAAGAATTTAAAGCTAATTTTTGGATAACCCTCTAGCTTGACTGGTAAAAAAACGGCACTAGGATACAATCGCGAAGACAAAAATAGCACTACCAGAACAGTGCGGCAACAATGACACCTACAAAAACACACCACTGACCACCATTACAGACAAGGGGGGGGCTTTGCCCCCACACCCCTGTCTCTAAATTAATCATCTCTCAGGGGAAGGTAGATCACGGGGGAACAGTGAAGCTTGGGGGGTGGATATGTGAGGTGGGACTTAATAAAATTTACACACCTGTCTCACTGACAAAACCTTGGAGACCAGGAACACAACTCTGGTCTCCAGATCCTCACTGGCTGAGCTGCTTATGCTTTAGCCCTCACCACCACAGGAACAGCTTGGCCAGCCACCATTTCCCAGCTTTTCTTTCCTTCCTGCAGTCACTCTCAGTGATGGGGTAGCTACATGGGTAGCAGTAGCTGCCATTCGCTATCCTACCTCTTTCGCTGTCCTTGTTTTGCTCTCTTTACAGTGCTAGTCTCAACATGTGCTGTTAAGGGAGTGCTCTTTTACTGGGTACCTAAACAAACACTGATTGTGAGTGATAATTTTCATGATTTACTTGATGTGAGAAATGATTTACCTGTCGTGAGACAAAAAAGATCGTGGTGGCTGCCATCTTGTTTTTTAATTAAAAAACATTGAAAATACATACAAATGATGTACTTTCTAAAAAAAAAACACATTTATCTAGATAAATAGGAATTATTTAGCTAGGTTCTGGTGCTTGTATTTTGAAAATTGCCCTGGAAATAACATTTCTGGGCACCTGAAAATCCTGGGCGCTCAGCTTAATGAGAGGAGCCATTCACCCACATTCTCTGTATGAGAACTATGGCACTTTTTTGATTTTTTTTAGCCACAAGCTGGAGTCATGCTGTAGGCTATAGTAGGAGCAGTGAGTCAATGATCATCTAGTCTCTTTCTCTCTCTCTCTCGCTCTCATCTAGCCATCATTCATTCATTCTTTCTATCATTCTATCTATCTATGTATATATCTAAATATCTATCTATATATCTATCTATCTATCTTTCTATCCATCCAATCTAGAAGGACATACTGAGCTGAATAACAGCTAATTTCCAGATGCATCCTGGGGGAGAGGGGAGAGGGAGATAACTAACAACAAAACTACTAAAAATAAGAAGTAAAATTCAATAATACAGTAATAAGAGAAATATAACCATCAAATTAGTAGTAAATAGTAAATAAATACAAGTAAAACACATTCTTATATGTAAAGAAGGGAAAAAATGGAAAAGCATAAACAGGTCAAAAATAGTGAAACGGAGAAAGAAGAGAAAAGAGTTATAGACATTTGCAGCTCGGATAACAAAAGTCATAGAGAAGAGACTTTAGAGAGGAAGGAGATGAGGCAGATCAGATTGAAAGGGGAAGGGGGACCAAAGTTTAGGAAATCGGCATGAAAAAGCAGATTGACCAACAGTACATTTTCTAGAAGGAATAGAGGGAGAATGGGAAATATTATTTCAGAGAGCATAGCAGGATCTATTGTTTATGTATTGTTCCCTCTCCTTCCCTTCCTAGCCAGCCCTCTCTCATTAGACTCTGGTATTAATTACTGTGTAATATGTGTTTATTTTAATTTGCTGCTGTGGATATCTGTGCAGCAGCTGGTAGAATACAGAGACCCAAATCTGTGCAGTTAGAAAGTGTGAGAGTTGGCATTGGGGTTATGGGGTACTCTGGGGGCAGGTGTAACTCTTAGGGTTGCAGGTCAGGGCAGTGATGATGGGGCAGGGGGATAGAGAAGGGAGTCTTTCTGTCCCCCAGCACAGACTGTCATAAGTCCTTTTGCATTATTGTACTGCATAGGTTGGGATCAGATGTCTGTCTGTCCCTCTCCTGCTGCACTAATTTACCTAAATAGGATTTCAGTTACATAGCAGCTGATCAGCTGAGGTAGTGAGTGGTTGGTCTGTGCAGGTCACCATGCACCAGGGGCAGCTGCCAATTGCTTTATCAATTGAGTTTTGTGCAGTATTCAGTGGGGTGTGCACAATACAGGGAACTATAATAGAGAAAAAAATAATTAAGCCAAATATAGCATTGACAACAAATGGGGCATATTCCATTTCCAGCACTATCATATATAGAAGGGGAAGGGATACTGGGAAGGGGGGCAGGAGGGGCAGCTGCATGATGAGGGGCTAGCTGGAGACTCGAGCAGACTCTATAGACCATGAGGCCTGTTTCTGCTGGCAATTTTGTATGTTAGTATAGAAACAAACCTAAGATACCAGCGAATCTGGGGCCAGATATTAAAAAATGAGCAAAGCAGAGCCAAAGGTTTGTACTGTGCTTGCCCATTGCCCACAACCCCCGAGGATGCTATATTCAGTCAAATGGCACACTGATGCTATCTGACTGAACATAGGGGCATATTGGCGCAGTGCTAAGTCAAGTAGCACTGCCTGAACATGGATCCTCGCAATGCAGGGAATAGCGCCCCCAGACCCAGTAGCACTGATAGCTCCTGGTGCTATATTGAGACAGCACCATGTAAATGAGTCCACTGGGCATGCAACATGCTAAGGGGCCATTTGGAACACCTGTCAATTCAGCCTAGTAAATTCAGCCTGAGTCAATTCAGCCCGGAGAATTCAGCCCCATGGCAATTCAACCCGAGTCACTTCAGCTCCTATATCAATTCAGCCCCAGTCAGTTGAGCTCCATGTCAGCTCAGCTCCATGTCAGTTCAGCTCCTATGTCAATTCAGCCCCAGTCAAGACAGCTTGAGTCAATTCAGCTCCTATGTCAGTTCAGCTCCTATATTAAGTACGCTTTATTGAAAATGTTACCTGATGTCTGGTGGTCTACCCCACCCTCTGATTGCCATCCTGATAAATGAAAAAAGTGCCCCTGGTTTCCAGTGGTCCCATCCACTCTCCAATTGCTGGCCGTGTTACATAAAAAAATGTCCCTGGTGTCCAGTGGTAACCCCCCACCCACTGATCACTGACCCCATTTAATGAAAGAAATGTCCATGGTGTCTAGTGGTCCCCCCCAACCTCCGATTGGTGGCCCTGGATCCAGTGGAATATTCCCCAGCATCTAGTAACACCCCCCACCCCACGATCCCCATCATTGTCCCAGCATAAGCTTCCCTGGTGTCTAGCAGCCCCCACTGGGGGTACCAGCCAACTCACCCTGCCATCCCCCTTACCTTAATCACTGGTGCCACGGGAGCCCATATGGCAACCAGCACAGCCTTCCTTGCACAACCCTGGCCAGGTGCCATATGTGATGACAGGGACCGCATGTCCCTTGTACTGTAAAGGGAGCACATATACTGTCTACAGTAGACAGCATGTGTACTCCCTTCACATTACAGGGGACACACGCTCCCTGTCATCACATATGGTGGTCAGCCAAAATGGTGGGAGGAGGACTGTGTTGGTGGCCATATGGGCTCCTGCGGCACCAGCGATTGAGGTAAGTGCATGTGGCAGGGTGGGTTGGCTGGTTCCCATGGTGTGAAGCTGCCGTTAGATGACAGGGAAGCTTATGGTGGGACAGGGATGGGGATCAGTGGGTGGGGGGTGGCACTAGACACCAGGCAACATTTGATTCGATAGTGGGCTAGTGATTGGAAAGCAGGGGAACCACCAGGCACCAAGGACATTTCTTTCATGTAATGGGGTCAGTGATCAGAGGGTGGTGGGGACCAATGGACATCACTGGCATTTTTTCATCTAACAGGGCCAGTGATCGGAGGGTGGGGGGGGGACCACTAGGTACCAGGGACACTTCTTTCATTTAAAGGAGATGGGGATTGTAGGGTGGGGGGACCACCGTACATTAGGGAATGTTTTAACATTCTAAGGGATGGCAATCAGAGGATGGGGAACCACTAGGCACCAGGGAGCAGATGTGCTCTCTCAACTGCCAATGTGGTTGCTGGCTGCATTGCCTCTGCCAGTCACTAGGATTGCCTGGAGTAAGTAGGGCTTCTTCTCAGCAGTAATTGTACAATGCAGGGTGGTTTGTGCTATTCCTCTTGTGCAGTGCTAACACGCTGAATTCTGCATTGTGCCAGGATTCCTGTTCCCGCCCCTCCCTTTGCCCACTGTATACATTACTTTTTTTGTGCATGCATGCTAACCTTTTTGCCACATGCCACAGCCCCCTTTGAATATTGTGCATGGGTGCAAATTCTTGGCAAGCAGGGTGCAATCACTTTGCCCCCGCCCCCAGGAAAAGTTTTGAATATTTGGCCCCTGATGAGCAAGCATTGCTTTTGCCTTCCTGTTATTTTAGATTTATTTCTACAAGTAAACAGTTGCAGAATGTATCCCATTTGCTTTGATTATTTTTGTTTTCTAATTAGTGTTATACTATGGTCAATCGCAAATATAGCAGTCAAGGAAATACACGGCTTTATTTCATGCTGAAATTTAGTCAGAGTTAATGACAGCTCTGTTACTGCTGAATAAGATCATACAGTGAGTGGGGTGGTGGGAACTGAACCTGTGACTCCAGGTTCACAAACACATACAATAATATCCCCATAAAACCACACTGCCTCTTCATACCTCCTTTTGCGGTGCTGTGGTCCTCACCAGCACCCCTCTTGTCTTTGGTAATAAATTCATTTAGACAGTCCACGGGTTTCAGAAAACATTGTGTTAGCATGACAGTTTTTATAGCAAATGGAGACTGGGTTCTCTTCACTGAGACTACTCATTGCAAAAAAATATATACTATTCAGTGTGAATTTCCTTATTTGTAGGTGTAAACATACACCTTCCTGCATACCAGCTGTAGTAATAACGCCTGGTCTCATGGAAAGATATTCTAATGCTGTGCTACAACTGCCTGCAAAATCCTTCTCCATGTGTGTTCTCTGTACTTACGCATGCTTCACTTTTCTTCTGGACAACTTTAAAACCATAGTTCCTAGTGCTGTCTTGCATGCATTTTTTTGCACATTCCATCACTGGATCCAAGATTTTTTTTCCACCCTTTGTATTTATGTACTATCAGACACCAGTGTAGTTAGTATAATTTAAGATATTTCTCTGTGCATCACAGAAGTTTAATTAAAGACCAACAGGGTGACAGACAAAAAACATAGAGCCGAATAAGCACAATGTTCTACATAGAACATAAATAATGCACAAACAGCCACATGTTGGTTTCAATCCCATTGCTGGCAAACACCCTCAAACTGGATACCAGCTTATTCCTGATCTCCAAATAAATGATAGCCCTGTTGCTTGCAAACAGTACTATCACTGCTGATGCATTTGATGAAAATTTGATGTATTTTTATGGGGGTGGAGAAGCTCAAAAACTACATTAAATGTTTGCGCTACATATCCCAGTTGATGCAACCAAAACTACTGAGAGGTGACAATAGTGAAGTATCCATCTATCTGACCTAACCATGTCTCTGGTTCAAATCCGATCGCTGCCTGTTCCAACACAAATGTGAAAGCTATGTGCTAGCTGCTGGATGACAGGCTTTTCATGCACCGTAATGCTGGGGGAGGGGAGAGAGCTCCTACCTCAGGAGGTGTCTATGTGATAGTTTTGGTTCCCAAAGTGCCTCATCCTGAATGAACTGGGTGGCCTGTCTAGCACTGCTAGCTAAGGTTTCCAGATAGGGTATACCCTCCAGCATACTCTGGCATTCTCTTGCCTTAACCTGACATTTTCTTTTTATAAAGAAATTGCAATAGCAGAAGGTTTGTGGTTACTATTGTTACAACAAATTGCTTGAGCAGATAATTAAAATGTACCATATTAACAACTTCATATACTGTAGATCATGGGTTGCTTCATACTTTTCTATCTGATTCTGCATTTTTTCAATTGACTAAAGATGCAGCTATGTGTTAGAGATACAGTTGTCTGAATACATGTTTCTATTCGCTTATAACAAGCATTTGTCAATGCCGGATGTGAGCCACTGGTGTAGAAGCCCTGGGGTACTAAATACATTGTGGTGCACTGTGTGGGTTATGTATTAACAAAGTTAGGAGCCTGCATTTGTAAATTTGAAAGGCAGGCTCATAACTTTGTTATGCTGCAATATTTTTGCCCTGGATTGTCAACATAGCCTTCTTATGACCCCACCTCACGAACAAGTGCAGAGAACATTTTCAACTCCTGTATGAAAGGTCATTTCATGCAGGGACTGCAAAATCACCTTTCAGGGTGCAAAAACCAATTTTGGCCAGGATTTGAAAAATGACAGCTGTCACATTCATGAGCTGCTGTAAAGAAATGGCTATGTTGAAAATTTGGGGTAAAAATAAAGAAAAATTATCAAAGTTACGAGCCTGCATTCACAAAATTCAATGTAAGCTCATAACTTTGTTGTTTTTAAATATTTGTACGCCAAATTTTCAACATACTGAAACCTTTCTATGACCCCGCCTCGTGAACAAGGGCATTGAAAATTTTGAACTCCTGCCTGAAAGGTGATTTTGTGCAGGGACTGCGAAATCTCCTTTCAGGATATAAAAGCACATTATGGCCAGGATTTGAAAAATGACAGCTATCACATTCATGAGGTGCTGTAAAGAAATGGCTATGTTGAAAATTTGGGGTAAAAATATTGAAAATTACCAAAGTCATGAACCTACGTTCGCAAAAATCATCATAGGCTCATAACTTTGCTGTTTTTTAATATTTTGATACCAAATTTCAATATAGCCTTCTTCTGGCCCCACCTCATGAATAAGGGCAGAAAAAAAGATCAGCTCCTCCGCAGAAGGTGAGTTCAGGCAGGACCACAAAAATCACATTTTGGGACAGATTTGTCTAATTTTACTGGAGAGAGAGAGAGAGAGAGAGAGAGAGAGAGAGAGAGAGAGAGAGAGAGAGAGAGAGAGAGAGAGAGAGAGAGAGAGAGAGAGAGAGAGAGAGAGAGAGAGAGAGAGAGAGAGAGAGAGAGAGAGAGAGAGAGAGAGAGAGAACAAATATGTTGCAGGTGATGCCTTTTATTGCATTGTTGACTGGACTAACATGGCTACCACATTCCTTTTTTTCTAATTTCATTGAACTTGTTCATGAGGTGCTGTCCCAGAAAAGGAATGTTGAAAATTCAGGGCAAAAATATGCAAAAATGGCAAAGTTATGCTACTAAGTTCAAAACCCCAATGAAATACATTGAACCGCATACCTGTTTCCTCAGTTCATGGTCCAGCTTTGAAGAGTGAAGATGGGTTTGTGGTCCAGAGAAGACTACGGCACTGGACCCCTGGTGGGCAAGTAAGGGCTTGGGGGTGGGTTCTGAGTGGGAAGGTTGGGTGGGGGGACAATAATGGCCATAACAGACATTGATGGAGGGTTTTCTTTTTACAGGGTTTATTTGATAACAAAAAAAAATGAGGGAAGGTTTTCTTTATTTCAGATTGTGATACTGGGGGATTGGGCACCCCTAGTGTCAGTATTATGTTTGTGGGGGGTTGGGGAGCTGAGTGGGAGGGTTAGATAGGTGGGACAGTTACAGGGGTGGCAACAACAGAGAGCAACAGTGACACTAGAGAATTTGGGCACCCCCTGTGTCAGTGTAAAAAAAAAAACTATGAGGAAAGATTTTCTTTATTTCAGGTTGTGACACTGGGGGATTGGGCACCACCAGTGCCAGTGTTATGCTTGTGGGAGGGGTGGATGCTGACTGGGAGGGTTGGATGGGTGGGACAGTTATGGAGCAGCAATAGCTGACAGGAACAGCAACACTAGGGATTAAGCACCCCAGTGCCAGTGTTATGTTTGTGGGAGGGTGGATGCTAACCGGGAGGGTCGGGTGGGTGGGACAGTTATGGAGCAGCAATACAGACAGGAACAGCAACACTAGGGGATTGGGCACCACCAGTGCCAGTGTTATGTTTGTGGGAGATGGGGTGGTGGGTGCTGAGAGTGAGGGTTGAGTGGGTGGGACAGTTACAGATGCGGCAACAACAGACACCGATGGACAGCTGTGAATGAGCCTTCTGGTGTTTCAGAGATGTTATCATGCATTAAGAGTGGAGCGGTAGTGGACTGCAGGGGTTTCCCTTATGAGATGATGACACTGGGGGATTGGGCAACCCCAGTATCAGTGTTATGTTTGGGGGGCTGAGAGGGAGGGTCGTGTGTAAGGGACAGTTACAGGGGTGCCAGGAACAGACATCAATGAACAGTTTTCTGTTACAGCTTGCATGAGCTCCTGCATGTTTGAAATTCCAGGCATTTGAGCCTGATTATGATGGATCAGCTCTGGGTGCTGGGTGGCATAGATCAAAGAGAAAAGCTGACCCATAATTGGGTCGACTTTTCCTTTTTGATATCTACAACGTCTTTGCCAGCAAACCAAAACTTGTCATATTTAGCCTGGCTGATGATTGATAAGCCACTGTAGTGCCCCTACAACACTACTCTGCATAGGATGGACAGTGTAACACTTCTCAACAGCCAACTACCATAGCAAAATATTCACTGTGTGCACACACACATGGAGAACATAAAAATAATTTGTGTGCTCTGGCGTCTTTTCAGAGTACCTGGCCTTGTATTTTTATATGTTAAAACTGGGAGTGTCAGACACTCAGGGTGATAACAAGCGGTCCGGGTGCAGGTTGGCAAGAACCCTACAGCAAGAGGAAAAGATGGAATTATTAACAGGAGTTCTGGGCTAGGGCTACACTGCTGATATGGTCAGGTACTCCATACCTTGATGTGCAGGTACTTGATGGCGACAGAAGAAAAAAGCATTTGCCAAGGATGCTGGTGCTTGTGGTGTCATCTCTGCTACTGAACATAAATTAATCAAAAAACACCATCCAGTACTCCTGAGGATTTTCTGGGGTTATTTTTATTTCTTTCCAGCAGCAGCGATTACATCCTTGGCAGTTACAGTCTGACCAATATCCATGTGAGCTGAGTCTGAGCAGAATTGTGTCTGCACTGTGTATCAGACTCCTGAGGTGAGAGCCTGTGAGCAGCAGCAGCAGCACTCCACTAATTGAAAAGGAAGGAGAAGGTGAGTGGTGTTGTTCCTGACCCAGTCCATTCATCTCATTACCATCTCAACTCCTTTTAGTCTGCATTTTATGGATTAAAACTTGTTACTAAAAGAAAACTGGTACAGTGATGGAGATTTAACTCACTGGCACATTCCTGCTTTTATTATAAAATTATGTTATTTTCAGAGCTCATAGCACATAGACATCACATCTTATGAGGACCTGCCACACAGTGTTGGACAGCAGAAACTTGCATCTTTGCAACATATAGCATATCTTCCTAAGAGAAGTGTTGGGCCCCATATTCAAAAGTCTCAGGCTGCATTGTACAAGTGCCTGCACCGTGCAACTGAGACGTGCTGGCAGAAAATTATGGTATATTCAAAAGTTGCACTGTAAAATGTGATCGCACATGTGTGGCGGAATATCCCAAACATGTGCGATCATGCAGTGGGAGATGCACGGCATAGCAGGTACCCAGAGCATAGTGCAGAATATAAGGAACAGTGCGAGATGCAAAGCCACTTGCTCTGTGCCAAGATTTGCAGTATTCAACTAGGATATGCAAATGGCCTCATTGCACAGTCTGTGCACAAACTGCACATTTGTTTTTCATCACTGGAATGTATTCAGGCCATTTGCATACCCTGGGCATGCTCAGTTCCAGCTTTGTAGGGCTACCCCACCACTCCACAAAGGTGAGCAGGAGGTAATGCAGCATAGCAGGCAGGAGTGATGGTATGTTTGTGTGTGGGTGGATGGACTGCATTGACCTGGGTACAGTGCCATTACTCATAGCCATATGCAGTGTCTGACTATGGTACAGAGGGCCCACTTGGACAGTTGCCACAAGGGTCCACCTGGACAAACAACAAGGGAGGGCACAGGGCAACACTGCCTGACTGGTATACCACATGCACATGATACACCAGCTCCATATGCTGCATACAGTCACCTGCAGTACCCCACATACCCCTGTATGTGAGGACCATGGTTAGAATTGCAAGGAATGGCAGTGTGCATAAGGTGACTAGGTACCTGGGTGGGTGGAAAAAACCTGTGTGCACCTTGGTGTACCACAGTGGATGTGTGCCACAGGTTAGTCCCTGGCCCGTGCCTTGTTGCCACTAATACCACCATGCTACCTGGGCACCATTGCCACAGAATCACACTTGGTGCATGCCACTACTGGCTAACACCCTGCAGGCCACAATGTTGCAGAGAAGAAGGGGTCTGGCATTTAGTTTTCATAAAACACCACTACTCATTCAGGTGTGATTTCAATCTTTTTGTTTCCCCTATATTTCATTCTGTTGAGCTTGTTCACAGGGATTTCTTATTTTCTTTAAAAGTTCTGTAAATACATCATTTTACATTAAGTTACTGTTCTTAAACATTAATTTGTATTTAATTACATCCACTAGTTTTGCAAACTATTTTATAATCTCTCATATATTTTCATGATTCATACCATTAGAAATGTTGTTTTTAATGCTTGTTGCTAGTTCATTTGTTTCAGGTATGCTTTGTGGCTGTATACAACTTTCTTTCTCCCATGTATTCTCTATTAAACAACAAGCATATAATGAAACAAAATAAAAGTTGCTCACTGGCACACCACCAAAATGCTGTACATAATATTCTGCCTCCCAAAATTGGGATTAACCCCCTTAATTAACTGAGCATGTCATGCGTACCTTCAAATTATAGCAGTTCTTATTATTGCTGTTCGTATAATTCAATTTCTACCATTTGTGGCCATGCTTGAACCTGAAATACACAAAAAAAGCCACAAGCATCTAGAGATCTCTCTCTCTTTTTCTCATTCACCCCGGCATGTAAACTTATTGAACTAAATAGTAAAAATCCAAATTTGAAATTTGTTATAACACATGATTTGAACAGTGTTCCTTTCTTGGATTTAATTATTAAAATTGAGGCAGGTAAAATTTAAATATCTTTATATAGGAAAAGTACAGATAGGCACATATTATTACACAATAAAAGCTTCCACAAACCTCGTTTAAAAAGAAGCATTCCTTATGCCCAATTGACTAGGGTTAAGAGAAATTGCAGCAAGCAGGAAGAGATGGAGGTGAAGACTGGCAGAATGTTGGAGAGATTTGAGGCATGGAGGTACAGACAGGAGGTCCTGAGAGCAGCAGCAGAAAAATTAAAGAATCAAGATAGGGAAACCTTCCTTAGCCAGGTAGCTGTGGATACATCAGAGCAGCAATTGATATTTTCTACAAAGTTTAATCACAAAATGCTGGATATTAGGAGAGTGATTAATAAGCACTGGTACCTGATTCAGAGAGATAATGAACAGATAAAAATTCTATGGGAAAGGCCTACAATTACGGCAAAAAAAGTTCAAAATATCAAGGACAAGGTGGTACAGTCAAAATTTAAACTTCCCAGTAAACCTGTAGAACAGTTGCTCCTGGGCCCCTTAAATCTGGGGATGCAACCTTGTGGCAGATGAGCAGTGTATAACCACACATCAAAAAAACAAATGAATATTCACCCACATGCAAGGGAACATTTTAAAATTCAACAAGATATCACATGTACAACAGAAGGGGTAGTCAACATTATTCAGTGGCCATGTGACCTACTATAAGTAGGGCAAACTAGATGTATGTTAAAAACTCGAATCTTAGAACACAAGGGAAATAAAAGGAATAGGGATATAAACTCACTAGTGGCAGTCCATTTTAATAATTAGGGCCTGGAAAAGGTTACCCCTCCAGAAAGAGGGGGAAGGGGTGATCCTATGGAATAGATTCCTTCAAGTAGAAATGAGATGGATATTTTATATGCATATTTCAGACAGAGCCATAGGAATGAATATATAAACTAATTGGCAGTCTTGTTAAAAACAGATACTGTATGGAGTATCCACACATATCAAATAGGGAATTAAAGTCACAAGGAACTACATGCTGACTTGATAAAATAAGAACTTGATTCAGTAAATTGTAATTGACATGAACTGCACATTGTTATTGCTGACCTTTTTGACCTCCCTCTGTAACACTTTTTATACCCCTGATCCCCTCCCCCCCCCGTCTTCCTTCACCCCATCACTCTCACTATGTGGTAATGACAACAGAATTACTTTGAAAGAGATAGTGGTAATAATTTTGAAAAGCGATTGTAAAGAGGAAGTAAAATCACAAATTGAATGTAATGCTGTCTGGACCACCGTGGTCTATGCTGTACATAGAGTCTGCTTTGCCTTGCCTTGTACTGAACTTTTGGTGAGGTAGTCTCCTGACACATGTGCAAAGGAGAGGGTTGGAAAGCGCATACGCGGGGGATCTGGAGTGAAGTAATCATGCTCTCCAGTGTGACAAGGCAAAGCAGACTTGAGAGGTAGGAGATGCAAGCAACCTTCATGGAAATATCCGCCACTACAGCAAACGCTGAACTTTGGATTAGGGCAGCACTACTGAGAGAGGTAAAAACAAAACATTGAAGGCTAAAAAAGTTCTGTTTAAGAACCTGTATCAATAACTTTGCATGCTGGGGTAAATGAGAAAAAGAGGGAGAGATCTCTAGATGCTCGTGGTGTTTTTTGTGTATTTCAGACTTCAAGCATGGCCACAAATGATAGAAATTGAATTATACCAACAGCAATAACAAAAACTGCTGTAATTTGAAGGTATGCATGACATGCTCAGTTAATTAAAGGGGTTAATCCCAATTTTGGGAGGCAGAATATTACATACAGCATTTTGGTGGTGTGCCAGTGAGCAACTTTTATTTTGTTTCATTGCTTCTTGTTTCATAGGGAGTACATGGGAGAAAGAAAGTTGTATACAGCCACAAAGTATACCTGAAACAAATGAACTAGCAACAAGCATTTAAAAACAGCATAGCTAATGGTATGAATCATGAAAATATATGAAAGATTATAAAATAGTTTGCAAAACTAGTGGATGTAATTAAATACAAATTAACGTTTAAGAACAGTAACTGACTGTGAAATTATATAGTTACAGAACTTTTAAAGAAAACCCCATGAACAAGCTAACAGAGTGAAACATAGGGGAAATAAAAAGATTGAAATCATATCTAAATGAGTAGTGGTATTTGATGAAAACTAAGTACCACTCCTCCCCCCTTTTCAGTTTATGATCCTAGGGGGTGGCTGAAGATGGTGAATATGTTTTCCATTACCCACTGAACCCCAAACTCTTCATCACATGGGTGCAGGCCATGGCCCCTGGTACATGTGCTGCATTGTGGCTGTCTGCTCTGCAGGTGTGCTCAGGGGGCACCCGACAGCATTGGCATGTGGATGCTGGGTGCCTACATCCAGGGTGCGGTGTGGGGGTTTGCTCCCTGGATGGTGCCAGTGATGACACAGCACCTGTGGCTCTGCATACATCCATCTTGGCATGTCTGCTGTGTGTGGGTGCATGAAGCATGTTCTGGTGCATCTCTGAGGACTGTCTCCAGCTGGCCTGCCTGCAGTTCTGCCTCTGCCTATGGGTGGCCAGTTGAGGCCATCTTTTTGTTTGCCTAACTTTGGGTGGCTCGTATCTGTGATGTGCAGCAGATGCACTGCACATTTTGGCTGAATATAGAAGTACATGGCTTATTCATGGATCCACCCCCTTTATTTGCACTGCACACATTATTTCTGTGCTATTACGCGTTCATAAATGCATTATGCATCTCTCCCTTTTGAATATTGCACTTCTGTGTATTTTCTGAGATGCGCAGTGCATCTCTATTTTGGGACGTGCATCTCCTTTGAAAATGTGGGCTGTTGTCTCTGAGATATGACCCCTGAAAGTAATACTATTTTTGTGACAAAAAGTGCACTTGGAGTTATTGTGCTACTGAACTGTCACATAGAGTAAGGATGATTTCTGTCTGAGTTTTCACTCCATGTTTATTTTTAAAGAAAAAGTAATTCATGATGGCAGTGTTGAAAAAGATGGTTCTTTATACTCTGTGTATTGTGTAATAATATGGCCATAACCCTGCAAATCGTGCTGTTGGGATAGACAATATGTCTTCAAATCTGGACTTCAGAAATATTTTCCCTGGTATGCTAAGCTATGTGTGTAGTGCTGTCCGGTAATTTAGGGAAATAAATATACACCATTGACTGACAGTTAGACATGCTTTTCTAAATCAGCAATTGACAGGAAATTTGGGAGGAGTGTGAGAGCCATGGTGGGATTTGTGGAGTTCATCAATTATTATATAATATTTGAATAGACTGCCAGGGGAAGTGGCAGAGGTTAAAACAGTAGGGGGCTTCAAGCAGGAGTGGGATAAACATAGGGGAATATTAATAAATAGGCAGGGAGGAGGAAGGGTTGCAAGAGACCAGTTAGGGTCTGCAGAGACAGACTAGACAGGGACCATCTGGGCAGATTGGGTGGGCCAAGTGGTGCTTTTCTGCTGACAAATCCCATGTCTTTATGTTTCTATAAATAGACCTGCTGTGCCTGCTTGCTGGTATCTTCAAATTATAACAAAATGGTTATATTAAATGCACACTGAAAATAGAAAATAGAGTTAAAAATCTATTTTTCAACCTTAGGTCTTCTTCATGAAATATCTAAAAGAGAAAAACACAAAGTTAGTGTAGAGGGGAGGTAAAATGAGGTATCTATATATATATATATATATATATATATGTAGGGAAAGAAAAAAGATGAGGATCAGGGAGAAGAAGTGATAAATGACAAGATTAATAGAGAATATGGGAAACAAAAAGGGATGATGGGAAAGATAAAGCAAAATAGAAGTGAAAGAGCTAGAGAAGTCCCCAAGTGGTAACTAATTAACAGGGCCTAGTAGGAAGGCTGAAAGGTGACAAACGTGGGGGAAGGAGACAGAAATAGAGACTATGGTGAAAATGAAAAAGAAATTAAATGTGTACAGATACAGACTTTAGGGAAACTAAGGGGTGGCTAAAAGATGTTACTGGAAAATAAGTCTATCATTTAAGCCAGAGGGCTGCTGGGAGTCAAGCCAGATGATCCAAATTATAATACACTTTAAGCCTGTTTTTCTGGTGTTTTCAAAACCTTGTTCTTCTGTTTCAGAATGTAGAACCTGTTCATTTTGAAATGTGAAGAACAAGGTTGCACTTTAAACCAATTACAGCAGTAATCACATGTTCCATTATGAAAGCACAAGCTGAGCTATCACGGACAACAGACAACATTGCGTGCCGATTCAAAATTGGTAGTTTGAACCTCATTAGACCATATTTCCCTACTGAAAAAGAGACTCAAATTGTATTAGAAAAATAACATAACCCCTCTTTCATTAAAAACCTCGCTGGATTCTCAACACCTTCTTAGTTTGGTGACATCAGGATGGCACTCGACATTCGCTCTCAAGCCCTATGTTACTGAACTAACTTGGCACTGAGAATCTGCTCATTTTCAATGAAGGGCATTAATTATTGTATATATCCATCACATCTTTTTCCAGCACTTCCAGCAGGGCCGGCCTTAGCTAGGTGCAAACTGTGCCCCTGCATCGTGGCGGCCCATACTATATTCCTAAATTTTGTTAGTGATGAAAATGTTTACCAGCAAATGAAAGTGGAAGACAACTGGCTCTGTTGCTGTGACAAAAGGTGGGGTTAAATAAGAGCTAATGGTGTTAATGGCCATACTTTACACGTCCCAGGTTGACTGCTTTCACAAACAAAGGGCTATTTTGACAAGATAACTTGTTTCAAACCTGGACATGTAGTTGAAACAATGGTTGATATGACAAAATTGGTTTCAAAAGTATGTGAGCACTCAAAATGGCTCAAAAACCTGACCAACACAGAGCAGAACTGGATTTCTTGATAGGGGCCCTGAAACCTGATCACCGGGTTAGAAAAACTAACAGGTAGCAACCTTACTGGTGTCCCATGATAACCCTCTCTCTCATTCACAGCTCCAGAAAAGTTAAGTTGGTTAACTTGTTTGCAAATCAGAGTATCAGAAGTGTGTGTCCAGTGATGATGTCCCTGTCCTTACAGAAATGAGTGCAGTAGTAGTACCGTACTTACTTAAATTCTTGCTCCAGGCTCGGACAGATTAATTTCCATTGGTGAAGTAAAATAATTCAGTGTGGTCAATGGCACTAATTAAAACATGCTGGGTAAACTAGCAGACTTGGAACTGCTTCATTAATACAGGACCAGAGGGTTAGTTAGGTGTAAATGTTGGATGTGGGGGGGGGGCACAGAGAATGGAGTGGTGGGGCCTGGCAGGAAGATGCATAGGGGCCCACAGTGATTAAGGCTGGCCCTGACTCCCAGCCATGACCATTGGATTACAGTAGTGTCCTCTGATGGGCTAAACAGAACTTTTGAATCCGATCCTGTGTCCTTCCTTTCTGTGAGACATTCCTCAGTTTGTGCATCGAACTAGAATGATTGCATTCTAGGTTGGCTCCCTGCCAATTAATCATTTATTAGGTAAGATTTTAGCTATGTGTTTTCTACTTTTTTATTATGGAAACTCATGTTTTTGAAGCTGCTTGTTCTATGAGCAATTAGTTACTCATAATACGCTCCTTATCTTGTTTTTACTTATAATTAACCGCCTCCACAGCTCAGGGGGTGTTTTATTTTTGGGGGTCAGCCTGGTCAGCATTTTGTTCCTTTTTGTTCACCTGAATTGCTCTCCCCCATTTGTTCTGGGATCCTTAATGGTTGTTGAATTATAGTGACTGACTACCTAACACATTTATTATATGAGTTGTCTGTCTTGGCTGGCTCTCCTTTTAATTTTGTCACTGCTTACCTGCAATCTCTGGCAATTCTGTTTCTGCCGATTTCTTTTTGAGGTCTAAATTCACCTAATGTCTCCACTCCCACAGATGATCCAGGGTCCAAGAAAAAGTTTCCCCTTTCTAGCACACACTCAGGGGTTTCTGTATGTAGGGTGTGCCTGTCTTGAATCACTCTAGCCCAGGAGTCTGCAGTCCAGCCACTCCCCCATGACCTGTTTTGCCCAAAAGCACCCGTCGCATGATTGTCCCACTATTACTAGCACCATATCTTCAGCTGAACTTGGGAGTCACAGCCACACAGAGATGCTGAATCCCACATGCAGCATGGGAGTCAGGTGACTCCAATTATATGAAGAGGCAGATTGTCTGATAAAACAGGAACCAATGCACTTGTAACCAGCTGACTGTACACCTCTGTATAACTTATATCATAATTGTATTTTCTACATTTACTGCATTGTGATGTATCCTATGTTATGTAATCCGGGGTCGTCCCTGAAAAAGGGACCTCCGAGGCCCAGTGGGCTCACCCGGTCACCAAAATTTAATAAATAAATGCTCCACCACTGAATTGCCTTCTTAACTTTCTGGCTTTTGGTTGGGAAGTTCTTGTAGCTGCCCTGAGAAATTGATTTTTGGTGAACCCAGTAAAGCACCATTATATGTGCCCAAGATGGCGCCAAAACCTCACAAGCTTTCCCATCTTATGGGGGTCCACTTTGCCACTGTCTGAGTTGCAGGATTGTCCCAAGATCTTGTGAGACAGCAGATCTTTGCTGCCATCTTATGTGGGTTTGCTCTGTATTGCTAATGGATGGCTTCAGAAAGGGTGCTGAGATCTTGCAAGACAGCAGATCTCGTCAGCCATCTTACATGGGTATGTGCATTGTCACTATAGATGGCTTCAGAAGGGCACAGAGGTATTGTGACACTGCAGATCTTGGTGGCCATCTTATGAGAGGAACCCACTCACTCTAGGGCCCAGTAAGCGTTCAGATTGAATTGTTATCCTGGTAGATGTGTGGGGGACCAGTAGATGGCAGCCATCTTTGTAGGGCAATGCCCATTTCTTTGAGATCATGCATGACAGACTCCATTTTGAGTGTTCTAATCATTTCTTATTGGCCTCCATCCATTTTATAACTATGTTTTTTTTGTTTTGTTTTGTTTAGTGACCATGTATTAGGCAAGCAGGTGCTGAATTGTGGGAGGCTGAGCTAACGATACGTCTTGTCAGTTAGAGTACCTGCAGGTACACAGTTTGTATATTGTACAGTCATGATAAATTTAGTTGTCTTGTTTGAGAGTCCTCCCTGTCACAATTCTAGTGGTGAGGCTAGCTGGTTGGGTGACTCCTTTCACTTTCATATTCTAACTTCCTTTGTCCATCACCCCTTCCATTGTAAGTGTTCTACCTCTCCTTAACACCAGTTTGACTCTGTGACATTGATTTCACTTTCTCATTTCAGATTATAGGTCTCCTCACCTTCGCTGAGATGGGTTGCAACAAGAGACTATGCAAGATATGTACCAGCTTTCTGCTGTCTATCCAGCAGGGTGACCTGGGTTTCTTTTGCTTGGTTGACTCCAACTCTCGGGAGGACAATATGGGTGCTGGCACATTGGCAGTGGACCATATAGGAGACTCACCCACTTCTTTACCACAGTCTTTGATGGCAGAAATGCTCCATAAACTTCTGGAAAAAATGTAGGCTATGGCAAAGCCAAACAGTCTGAGAAACAAGCCAAGACAAACCCAAGAAGGTGTCTAAAAGACCCAGACAGGAGGAAATTAACATCCTTGATGATACAGAAAATGAGCATTCCTCAGAGGAGGAGACAGATGAAGAAGAGGGTGAACACAGACATGATTTAGGGGCTCGGCTATGCCATTAAGATACTATCCATGAAATCATCAGAGATGTATGTGAGACTCTGAAATTTGAAGAACCAACTCCCCAAGAAGAGCAAAAGGTGATCAAAAGCAAAACAATTCCCACATTCTTTCCAGTGTGTAAGGTACTCAAGAACTTATATTTCAAGGAATGGGATGCCCCTAAATCAGGCAAAATGAGGGACAAATCAACCTTTGACAGGTGGTATCCACTCCCAGAGGACAAGGAGGACTTATGGTCACTTTCTCCCAAGGAAGCTGCACAAATAGCCTCCCAGATTCACTGTACTGTTTTACCCTCTGAGGGCTCCAAAGATTTAAAGGACCCAGCAGATGAAAAGACAGAAGACTCAATCAAAAAAGAACACAAGATCGCAAATACAGTTACTGAGGCATCCACATCATCCATTTACCACGCTAGAGCCATCCTGAGGTGGTTAGAGATCATCCAAGAGGATTTACCCCAAACAAGCAAACATAAGGACACAATGCAGTATGCTATGCAGGCCACTAGGTATGTGGCAGATGCAGCCAAGGATACATTAAAAATGATGACATGGGCCACAGCAACCATCAATCGAGCAAGACAGCATTTGTGATTAAAGCTCTGGCAAGTTGATTAGGAATCCAAGAGTGTACTGATAAAGCTGCACTTTAAAGGCAGTTCACTATTCAGCCTGGGCTTGGAGAACTACATCAGACACAAGGGGATAAAAGAAGCCTGGCCAGGGAAAAATCAGAGTATCTACTCAGTTTCAGGAAAGATAGATTTTAAAACCAGTTTCAAAGAGGCCTAAAAAGCAACTGTTTCCAAAATAGTGAATCCAGAAAGTTTGGCTTTTAAGCAATTTTTTTCAGCAAGTGAGGGAATTTTCCCAACAATAGAAACAGAGGAGGATGGTCCAGAAGAGCAGGAAACAACTGACCATCCTACAGCAACAGAGGATATCAAGCATGAAGAGTGCAAGGCCCAGGGAATAGACATGTTAATGGGAGGAAGACTACAACACTTTGTCAGAACCTGGGCTGAAACAATGAAGGACAAATGGGTGCTGAAAGCGATCTCAAGGGCGTGCGCCATAGAATTCAACCAATTACCCATAAACAACAGATTTGTGGAGTCAAACTCCTCTCCAAGCAGGTCACCACTACCACAGGTCAGAGCCCTATTAATAGACTGCTACAAGACGGAGTCATAGTGCCAGTATCAAAGCAAGAGCAACAATCTGGAGTATACTCCATATTCTTTCTGGAGCCAAAAAATACGAGGACCTCTGTCCTGTCTTGGACCTGAAATTTGCCAACCAATTTGTTCATTACAAAAAATTCAAAATGCAGATGATTCACATAGCCACTGCATTGGTTAGAAAGAAGGACTACCTGACCTCAATTAATCTCAAAATGCATACTGTACCTCCACATACCAATACATCTGTCACACCAAATGTTCCTAAGCTTCTGTGTGCTTGACCTCCATTTTCAGTACAAGTGCCTACCTTTCTGTCTAGCCTCTGCTCCTAGAGTGTTAACAAAAGTGATGGTGGTTCTGATTGCCATTCTAAGAAAGAAGGGAATACACGTTGTATCCTACCCATACAACTGGCTGATAACAGCCAGATCCAAGGCAGCAGAACTGAAAGCAACAGTCAGAGCCCTAGAGATACTGACCCAGCATGGCTGGATAATAAATAGGACAAAGAGCAACCTAAACCCTTCAACCCTGGAAAACCTGGAAGTCATATTTGAGATGGCATGAGAGCTTGTACATCTATCAGATGAGCAAATAAACAGTCTGGTAGCACACTGCAACAGGGTGCTAGCCCACAACTACTCAATGGTATGGGACTTGATGCAGCTCCTGGGGATCATGGCATCCTGTATCAACCTGCACAACTGGCAGAAATGGCACATAAGACCCCTTCAGAGGTTTCTGCTGCACAACTGGGACCATCCAGCACAGGATTATCAAAATATGCTATTACTGCCAACTCAAGTGAAGCAGCCCATATGATGATGGATTCAGAGGCAAAACCTCCTGCAAGGAGCCACTCTGGACAAAGAATTGTTCACCACAATACACACAGAAGCAAGTCTACGGCGATGAGGCATAGTGCTGGACAGAGCATTCGCACAAGGTAAGTGGTTGGCAGCAGAACCCAAACTATCAATCAATGTGCTAGAAACCAGGGCAGTCAGACTAGCCTTGGTATGATTCCTACCAAAGACTGAAGACCAATACATCAAAATAAGAACAAACAACAGGGTCACAATGGCACATATCAACAAGCAGGGTGGCACAAAGAGCAAACTAATGTCCAGGGAAACAACCCTGCTACTGACATGGACATAATGTCATCTAGTCAGGCTGTCAGCTATCCATTTAGTTGGAGAACTGAGCAAGCAGGCAGATTTGCTCAGCAGGACGACATTGAATCCTGGGGAATGGACCCTAAACAAGCAGGTGTTTTGCACAATCCAAACCTGATGTGGACCATTCAGTCTTGACCTATTGGCCACAAAACTAAACACTCAACTCCACTTTTCTTCTTGAGGGTCAAAGAAATAAGATCAACAGCAGTGACTGCTCTAGCCATGCCATGGGAGTTCAAAAAGGTACACATCTTTCGTCCACTGGCCCTGTTACCACAATCATTCAAAAAATCTGGGAATCCACAGCAATAGTAGTCCTTATTGCCCCAAACTGACCCAGGAGAACAAGGTTCTCCTTCAACATACAGACGCTAATGGGCAATTCAATACCACTGCCAAACAGGTCAGACCTACTGTCTCGAGGACCCATTCTACATCTAGCACCCAATTCACTCTTGACAGTGTGGACTGTCAAAGGAATAGACTGATAGCAACATAACTCTCAGACAGGGTAATAGACACTGAGCTAACAATCCTGCAGGGAATCAATGAATAAAACTTATAGCAGACACTGGTTCATTTTCTCCAAGTGGTGCAATAGTCATGATATTGATGTCACATCTTGTTCTATACCACAAATCCTAGAATTCCTGCTGGACAGTTTTGCCAAAGGCCTAACCATCACATGCTTAAGAGTTCAAGCAGTGGCATTAGGAGCAATTTGAGGAACAATCAATGGCTTGCTCTCTGGAACATACCCTCAAGTTGTGATTTTCCTCGGGTCCCTGGCCAACATTAGATCAGTACAAAAATTCTCATTAGCACTCTGGTAGCTGAACATGGTCTTAGACACATTGACTGAGGTTCTTTTTGTACCCATGGAGGACATTTCTTATTATTTTCTCACTCTCAAGACGATGTTTCTTAGTGCTACATGTTTGGCATGAAGAACAAATCAACTACAAGACCTAGCTTGTAATGTACCATTCCTGATTTTTCATGATGGCAGGATTATACTTGAGACAGTGCCATCCTTCCTTTCAAAATTATCGTCAGCATTATGTATGTCACAAGAGATTTCACTTCACTTCTTCAACCCAGGACCAGACAATCTGCAAAAGGATACTTAATAAACCTGGATATCATCAGAGTCATGAAAATCTATTTGGAAAGGACAGCAATATTCAGGAAATCAGAAAGATTTTTTGGCCTATTCCTTGAACAAAGACAACGACTGTCTGCTTCTAGGTCAACCATCATAAGATGGTTGAAGGCAGCCACCACTGAGGCACATAAGGACTCTGATCTGCAAGTGCCAACTAACCTGAAAGCCCATTCCACTAGGCAATGTCCAACTCCTGGACAGAAATAAACTCTGCATCCATTGCAGATATCTGTACTGCTTTTACCTGGATTTCAGTGCACACATTTTCTAAACACTACAGACTTGATATATGGGATTCTTATTGGCTACAAGGGTCTTCAAACAGTTACCAAGTAGTTTCTCCTTATGCCACCCTGCTTGATATTGACACTGCTTCTTAAGTCACCCAACGGTCATGGCTGGGAGTGCTGTAAAAAGGTGTGATGGGTAATGGAACTTTGCTCAGCTGGTAAAAGTGATTATCAGAGTACCTTTTACAGCACTCGAGCCCCCTCCCCCCCAACAAGGAGGAACTCTACTGACTTATATACAGAATGGCTGGTATGTTGTTATGTTGTCTGGTATGTTGTTATGTTAATAATTTCCTTTATACAAATTCTTTTAAAAACAGTAATAAGGTTTCTAGGAAGGGTTCTTGGGCATGGAATAGAAGTATCTATTGTGTGTTTTTTTATCAGTAAGTATCTTGTATCTTGAATACTACATAGTTCATTAAAGCCCACTGAATTTGAGTTTTTCTATCTTTCCCATCTCTTTGTTTACTTAGAAGTCTTGGAGAAGTTCTGTTGTTTTTCTTTCTTAAAATGCTTGAGTTTTCAGGAATTCATAGAATCATAGAAATTTGATGGCAGAAAATTACCTTTCCAGCCCATCAAGTCTGCCCAACCCTCCCCTTTCACATACCTCTCTCCCACCTGCCCCCCCCCCCAATAATCAGTCCCATATGCTTGTCCCATGCCCTTATATTTCTTCACCATCTCATCCCCTATTACTCCATCTGGCAGTCTGATTCAGGGCTGCACCACCCTGTCTCAGAAGAAGCACCCCTCACATTGCCCCTGAACTTATTTCCTTGCAATCTGAGGCTGTGCCTCCAGTTCTGGACCCATCCTTCCTCCTCAGGTGACCCCCTTCACCTACTTTATTGAGCCCCTTTACATATTTAAAGGTTTCAATCATGTGCCCCCTTTCCCTCCTTGTTTCCAGCGTGTACAGATTCAGCTCCTTACACCTCTGCTCATATGTCTTCCCCTGCATACCATGCATCATTTTTGTTGCCCTTCTCTGAACCATCTCCTATGCATCTATATCCTTGCGGAGGTGTGGTCTCCAGAACTAAACCCCATACTCTAAATGTGGCCTCACCATGGCTTTGTAGAGGGGCATTATAACCTCCCTCCTTCTGCTAGTAATGCCCATGCCTATGCATGTCAGCATTCCATTGGCCCTTCCCACCACCCTACTACATTGGAAACCTACCTTAAGGTTTGAGGAGACTATGATCTCCAGATCCCTTTCCTGTTCAGATTCTTTGATTTCTCCCCACCCCCTTCCTGTGTGTATCCCGCTTTCATGTTTTTCCTTCCTAGGTGCATCACAGCACACTTCCTGGCATTAAACCTCAGTTGCCATTTCCTGGCCCACTCCTCGAGTGTCTTGAGGTCCCGTCTTCCATCCCCTCCAGGGTGTCCACCCTATTGCAGATTTTTGTATCATTGGCAAATAGACATACCCTTCCTCTCAATCCCTCTGCAGTATCACTGATGTAGATGATGAAGAGGAGCAGATCCAAAATTGACCCCTGTGGCACTCCACTCCTCACTCTTGCCCTCTCGGAGTGTACCCCATTAAGCAGTACCCTCTGAGTTCTCCCTACTAGCCAGGCCTCCCCCCAGCCTGCTATTTTCCCTCCCAACTCCATGCTTTCCATCTTCTTACCAACCTCCTATGAAGGACGGTGTTGAAGTCCTTGCTGAAGTCCAGATAGGCCACATCCACCAACCCTCCCTGCTTGATTACCTGAGTCACCCAATCAAACAACTCAATTAGGTTGGTCTGGCATGATTTCCCCTTGGTGAAGCCATGCTGTCTGATGTCCTGCAAGCCACACTCCTCCAGGGAATTCACCACCTTCTCCTTGATTAATGCCTTCATTACTTCCCCACCACGGACATGAGGCTTCAGCTCCTTTGCCACCTCCCTTTTGCAAGGGCACTACGTCAGCCCTCTTCCAGTCCTCCAGCACCCTCCCTATATCCATGGACAGGTTGAATAGCCTTGCCAAGGGTGCGTCCAGCTTCTCCATCAATTTCTTGATTACTCTGAGTGCAACCCATCAGTTCCCATCGCTTTGTCCACCCTTAGTCTATCCAGCTCAGCCCTGACCTTATCCACAGTGAATGGGCTCTGATCCACCCATTTTCCCTCCTTCCCCTTAGGTGCTAGCATCAGACCTCTGCCTTCCACCTCCTCCGTGAACACTGAGCTAAAATACTCATTTAGTGCATCTGCCTTATTGTAGCTGTGCTCCAAGTTTATCCCTCATTCCCCCCTCAGTCTAGCAATCCCCTGCCCTGCTCTTTTCCTCTCCCTCACATATCTAAAAAATGTTTTATCCCCCCTCCTGGCCCTTTTGGCTATTTTCTCCTCAGTGACTACTTTTGCCCTTCTGATCTCCCTTCCTGCCAGACTCCTCTTCTGCCTTTCTTCTACCTATCCTCCTCTCTAAGTGTCATCTTAAATTTTCTGAAAACCCTTTTCCTTTCCCTGACTGCCTCCACCACCTCCTAGTGAACCAGAGAGCTCTCTTCCCCCTCTTGCTCTTCCTGACCTTTTTTATGCACATTATTGCTGCTTCCTGAATGCATCCCCAATAGCTTCCCAGAGTTCCTCCACTGCCACTATCTTCTCCCTACCCTCCATTTTTTCCCTGTCTTTCTCATCTTATTAAAGTCTGTGTGATCGAAGTCCATGACTGTTGTATTAGTCTTACTTGTCACCCTCCCTTCTCTGACCCTGAACAATACCACGCTGTGGTCACTGGTGCCCAAGGCTTCTCCCACCTGCATCTCCTCCACACTCTCCCTGTTAGTCAGGACCACGTCCAACAAGTTGCTTCCCCTCGTTGGTTTCCTGACCAGCTGTTGAAGGAATATCCCCTGCAGCTTGGCTAATAACTCCCTGCTCCTTGCCAACACTGCATTTGGGATTTCGCAGTCAACATCTGGGAGGTTCAGATCACCCACCAGTAGCAGTTCACCTTTCTGTGCCAGCCTTGTGACTGCCTGAGTTAGCCATCTATCGTCTTTCTCTCCTTGCACAGGTGGCCTGCATACCACCCCCAGCCATAAGGATTTACCCATCTCCCTACCTAGTGGTACCCACAGCAGCTCAGTCTCCCTTTCCTTCTCCTGCCCTTCAGTAACACTGATGCCTTCCCTGATGTATAAGGCAACCCCCCTTGCCTTCCTTGTCCCTTCTGAACATTCTATAACCTTGAATGTTTTTTTCCCTAGGTGTGATGCTCTGTCCACCAGGTCTCACTTATTGTGGCTAAATCTAATCCCTCATCCCTCATGATGGCCTCCAGATCCACCATCTTATTTCCTAAACTCCTGATGTTTGCTGACAATCCCTTCCACCAGTCTCCCCCTTTGTTTCCCTTGCCCCCATCACCCTCCTTCCCAGCCATGTAGTGCTATCTGACTGGGGGTGGCTGGTAGCCCCCCAGGCTTTCTTCCTTGTGGAACAGATTTGTCCCCACCACCCCTCCCAACCTAGTTTAACTTGTAGGTATCCGTTATACATTCTCAGCTTGCATTTCAGTACTCGCTACCTCTATCCTGGTGAGCTGAATAGAACTGGCTCGTCCTCCCATGTAGATCCCCAGTCCCCTCCAGCCATATCTCATTTGCTCACTCCCACCCTACCAGCCACCGCTGAACTCCCTAATCCTCAACTTCCTATCAGTGCTTGCCCTCGGTACTGGTAACACCACTGAGATCACCACTGATTTAAACCCCAGACTGCTACAGTATCTGGCTAGAGCTCTGACTCTAGCCTGCACCTCCATCAGGCTACTTTCTGCCAGGTCATTTGTTCCCAGGTGGAACAGCAGGAGTGTTTTCTCATCCTGCTGCCTCCCCCTTGAGGGGATATAATGAATGACCTTCACTGCTGTCATGCCCGGCAGACACTCCACCCACACTGTGCTGTTTTTGTCTCCCCCCCCAACTAATCCCTTTTATTATAGAGTCCCAAACCAGTAGGACCCTGCTCTCCATCTTCTTCTGATTGCATCTCCCCACCATCCTTCCCCCAACCCCCTGCATCCTATTTTCTATCTTATTATCAATACCCCTTTGCCCATTTCGCTTCCTGAAGCACAATCCTCCCTCTGTGCTCCCCCAGATTCTTTGTTTTCTGCCCCCCAACTTTGTGCCCCCGACTCTATCAGGATGTCCTCTTCTGCCCCTCCATTTTCTAACTTTTCCACTCCTTGTTTATCTGTCCCTCCCTGTGTTCTGCCTGATTTCCCTTGGGACCTTCCTCCCCCGTATAACTTTTGCTCATCTGAGCCAGAGTCCACTGTCTCCCCTCCATTCTGGGCTTGCCTGTTGGTCTTACCTAATAGGGCCTTCCCCTTTTCCAATTGTTCTGTGCCTTCCTTCATGCTTGCCTTTTTCCTCTGTGTGCTCTTCAGCTCCCTTTTCCTGATCTCCCCCCCCCCATTTAGCACCTCTAGTTGTGCAAATCTATTTTTCTGTTCTAAGCTCACTGCCTGTACCCCTCTGGTTGATAGTCTTCCCCTTGCTCCCTCCTCCCTTGCCCTCTGTGCAGGCTTTGTACTTTTATAGTGTCTCACCTGCCATTTCCCCAGGTTTCTCTTGTGCCCATTGCTGCCCTTATCCAGGGTTTCTGTATCTCCTCCAGTGCTTTTCCCTACCCACCTCCCCTTGTATTCATGCTCCCCAACTTTCCTCCAATCCCCATTCCATCTTCACCATCCTGCAGCTGGATTTGCTCCTTGTTCCCCTGCAGCTCACCTTTTGACTGTGCCTTGTGCCCCCACTTGCTTCTATAGCTCCCTCGGTGGGATCCCTCATGTTCCCCTGTTATTTTTCAGTTTTATCAATCAGTTGTGAATTTGCCTAACTTGAGTACAGCCTCGCTATATATTAATGATTAATCTGTTTTATAGTCTGTTGGTGGGGTGGACTGTGCCAGGGTATCTGTATAAGGTTATCTGTGTTTTATTCGCCTCTAGAAGCAATTTTCAACTGTTTAGCATTATTTTAAATTGAAGTACAGCGTTGTTACATATTAAGTTTAATCTACCCCTTAGTCTGTTAGTGAGGTGGATGGTGCAAAGGGAAACTGTTTTAAGGATCACTATTGTCTCTCCTATGCTAGTGTGTCTTGGCCTTCCACTGGCCCCCTCCCTCTATCCCTCTCTCAACTGCTAACCTTCCCCCCTCCCTCTGATGCCCTCAACCCTCCTCCTCCTTCTCCACTAAATCTGTCCTTAATTTCTCTTCACAAGTCTGGTGCCAAGTGCAGACAGCCCTGATTGCACTCCCCATTATCTTAAATCACCCCCACTGCTTTCTTTCTTTTGTCAGGTCCACCACCAGTTCAACTAGGGATGCTCCTGTGGCCTCCTTACTGATCCTAACTTGTGTCATCTTTCCCACCACAGTTCTCACTGCCCTTGATTGGGCAAACACTGCTACTCCAGCAGCCATGACTCACTTCTTGGAGCCACTGGCCATGCGCCTCCTGACATCCCACTATGAAGAAAGGTACACCTGCTGTCTCCTCTGCTATCCCCAGCTCTGACAACTGCAGGTCTATTGGTCACCTTACCACTTGACTGCAGTTTCCATTGGTCAAGGAGGCGCCCTAACCTTCCTCCATTGGCTGCTTGAGCTCCACCGCTGGTTATCGGTTGCATAGCTGTCCAAGACCCACAGCTCCTTCGAGAGAATTTTCTCCCACCTTCCCACCCCTGGCCTGAATTAAATCCACATAAGCCACTCCCTTGGCCCTTTCCCCTCTTTCCATTGGTTACTCTCTGGCTGCATCGTTCCTTTGCTGACTTTCCTTCTGCCTCATCCATAAGCCTTTTGACATCATACTCCCTCCTACAGAGTGAGCTCAAGCTTCACAACTCAGCATGTTGTTTTAAACATCTTCTCCTCCCTACATTGTTTCAGCTGCTTAACCGTACAACACCCAGCATTGCTACTTCTGGAAGCTGAAAACAGGCTTGCTTACGCTGCTTGACCTTGCAATAGTCAGCATAGCTACTCCTGGAAGCTGAACACAAGCTTTTATTTTATTATTCCTGCCACCACTTTGCCTGAAATCCAAGAATATCCAGCAGAGTATTAAGCATCCAGCTCTCCTTATTAGGCTGGGAACTTCTTTTAAACAATATTCAGCTCATTCTTTAGTTCCATCGTGGAACAAGCATTCAGGTGGCTGATCCATGCCCCTATATACTGCTGCAGTACTCAGACCCTTCAGACACTTTTGCTTAGGCCAACACTTTCTCCCTCACCATCTCCTTGCACCCTCCACAAGCCCACCCTCTCATCCTTAATTCCAGTGTATTGCACTGTGTTTCATTCTTCACCTCTAGGCATCCTTACCTTGACACCCATACTTCTACCCTATCTCACACCAAAAGGGGTAGGATTCAGTTTATAAGGATGCTTCTAAATGCTCTTAAAATAATTCTCCTCCTCCTCCTCCTCCTATTAATCTGCTTTGGCAATGTAGAACTAAACCCAGGACCTCAATTGCCTGTCACCACCCCCTCTGAGTTAGCAAAACTAAAGGGCATAAGCTTCTTGCACATCAATGCATGTAGCTTACTTAAGAAATTCAGCATCATACAGTCCTGGATTTGACACACCCAACCGGACGTGCTGGTCATATCAGAAATGTGGTTGAAGTGCACAACTTTAGATCATGAAATAAACTTTCCTCCCTACAACGTATATAGAGGAGATACTGTAGGCATTTTTTTTTGGGGGGGGAGTCATGATCTATGCCCATGAAAAATTCACAGTCACCTTAATCAAATCCATAACCATTGTAAAACAGTTTGAATGATTTTCAATAAGAATGCAGCTTTCCTATGCTGAGTCCCTAATTATTACTGGATGCTATCAACCCCCATCAGGTGGATTAGATCTCTTGAATCACCTCCAACTTCTCCTGCATGGACAATCCTCTGAAGTTATTATCTTGGGAGACGTAAACCTCGACTGGCTCTCCCCAAACTCAAACCCCTTAAAAGACTTTTGTGACAAGTATGGCCTCACCCAGTTGATTTCTGAACCAACCCACCTGAATATCGGAACCCATCTTGTAGTACTTTCCTCAATCTGATCTTAGTGTATAAGCCACATAACTTCTCCCACATTGCAGTGTTCTTCAAAGACATAAGTGACCATAGTACCGTAGCTTGTGTGAGGACCACATCCAAACTCACTTTGACCTCCTCCTACATTTATAAAAGGAAATCATAGAAATGTTGACAGTAACAGCTTCCTGATGGATCTAGACTCTATAAGATGGCAAGAATTCTACCTTGCAAAGATCATTTCAGCAGCCTATAACATATTCCAAAATCTCATCCTCAGAGTAATCAATAAGCACGCTCCTCTCTACAAGGTCAGAACAAAGAAAAGGTCCTGCCCTTGGTTTTGTGACCATATCAAAACAGCCCTCGACCATAGGGACTTTCTCTGGAAATGCGCGTGCAAGTCTAAACGTTCCTCAGATTGGGCGGCTTTCAGAACAACAAGAAACCAATGCACCAAATTAATCAGGCAAGAAAAATCAAATTTCTTAAGACTAAACTGGACAATGCATCAACCAATCCCACCCTTTTTTGGAGAACTTTGAGAGATGTTGAGGGGCATCACCATCCCTAAACCCTCCCCACTAAAATCACAACTGGTGACCTCACCATCTCAGACAAACCCCAAATACTGGACCAACTTAAAAATCATTTCATGACAGCAGGGCTGGTGTTTGACATTTTTCCTTTCAGCAAGTTACTCCACCAATACAAGGCACATGACCTACAAGAGAAAACGACTAAGGACCCCTCCTCCCCCCATGACAAATTTAACTTCAGCCCAGCATCTTTCAAAGAGGTTGAGGACCTGCTGCTAGCCCCTGACACAAAAAAAAGTGTTGGTGCAGATCTTATCGACCCCTTCTACCTGAAGTTGGGATACTGGTTACTTACTGCTCCCATTACCAATTTGTTTAACTTGTCACTGTCACAAGGTACCCACCCCAACCTGTAAAAAATTGCCCATGTTGTCCCTCTCTTCAAATCCAGTGCCCTTTCAGACCTCAATAACTATAGACCCATTTCCCTTCTGCCCATCCTCTCTAAACTCATAGAAAAAATTGTTAATTCCCAATAAAGAAAATATTTGAATTCCAAAACCAAGCTTAACCTCATGCAGTCTGGTTTCCGCCCCCGCCACAGTACAGTATCTGCCTTAGCCAGTGTGACCAATGATTGGCAGATGGCGCTGGACTCTATGCAGCATGTGGGCACCATATCCCTTGACCACAGCAAGGCCTTTGATACGATTGATCACAGTCTGCTCCTAATCAAGCTACATTACATTGGTCTCAACAGCCCAACCATGAAATGGTTTCAGAGTTACCTGACTGGCCAACATCAGCAAGTAAAAGCACAATGAGATCTACCCCCTCTCAACCCCTTACACGGGGGTGTCCCCCATGGGTCAATCTTGGGCCCTCTCCTCTTTGTGATCTACTTAAATAATCTAAACTCAGGTATACAGAATGCTTCTGTCCATCTATTTGTGGATGATACTGTGATTTATATCACAAAGCCAACCTGCAAACAAACCATTGTCATGTTTCGGTAAGAATTCAATGTCCTGCAACAAAACCTTTTAAAACTGAAATTGCTGCTGAACGCTAAAAAAACAAAGTCAATGTTCTTATCCCCTCAAGCATATTCCACCTCTTCCACATCCGTGGGGCCTAAGCCACAAATCACTACGTTGCTAGGCAAATCACTTGAACCTGTGGACAGATTCAAACACTTGGGTGCTTGGATTGATTGTAAGCTGTCATTTTCAGTGCACATTGATGTACTAATAAAGAAACTCAAGCAGGATCTGGGCTTCTTTTTCCACATTAAAAATCTCCTTACATGCGATGTGAAAATCAGGTTAGGACAATCAATGCTCCTACTGCTCTTAGACTATGTGGACATCATCTACTGTCATAGCCCAAGCTCTGCTCTGGCCAAATTGGACACTTTGTATCATAGGGCTATAAGGTTTACAACCAGCATGCCCTTTAACACCCACCACTGCTCCCTTTACTCCTTATTAGGTTGGTAATCACTTAAAACCAAATGACTAAAACATGCGGCAATCTGTACTCTGTGAGCCTTGACAAATAAATTACCGGAACACATCTGCAACCTCTTCACCATTAACTAAGGGAGTTACTCACTTAGGAGATACTCTTATATCACACTTTATACCCTGAGAATTAGAGTCTGCTATGGCTGTCACTCAATAAGTCATGCGCTTCCCTCTACTTGGAATGAATTGCAAAATACCCTAAAGCTCTCCAACCTCGTAAACCTTGCCAAATTCAAAAATCTCCTCACCCAGTCTCTGCAGGACAGCTGTAGTTGCTTTTTTTAAGCAACTAGATAATCATAAGGTACTCAATTGGATTATAGCCTCCTTTCCTCTTAACAATTTCATGTCACTCACCTACCACAACTCCATCTTATCTGCAGGAGCACTCTCTTCCATCTTCCTACCTTACAACTTTCCCCTTTGCTCTCCTTGCTTCCTCACAATTTCCCATATACCCACTGGCTCCATTGCCCACCTTCTGCATACGTCCTCCAGTGATGCCCCACACCCTAACATTCCTCTACCTGTTTATTCATTCTTTTCACCTTCCATTACCTCACTGCTGGACTTGTAATTGAGTATCATGATATTACCCATCTCTAAATACTGTGAACCCTGTTGGGGTAGCACTTATCATATTTATTCATTATCTTGCACCTGACCTATGTATTGCCTGCAATTATGTGTCTATCATGTTTGATAACTGCACTCATATTTTACTTATGTGCAATACATACACCATTCTGGGGGAGCACAGCTCCCCTATGGATGCACCCACAGAGGAGAGTAAAGAGGCTGAGGACACCTGTCACAAGGGAGGCCCACAGGAAGGAGGCAGAGGACACCACAAGGAAAGGAAGCAGCTCCTGGTGGGGGACTCAATTATTAGGGGGATAGAACTGGGGGGAGCAGGGAAAACTGAAGTAAGGTGCCTGCCTGGTGCCATGGCTTGGAGGGACAGGAAGCACATCCTCAGGATCACGAGAACAGCTGCACGGGAGTCTGAGCTGGACATCATTGTCCACCTAGGGACAAATGACTTGGCTCAACATGAGATTAGAGCAGTGCAGAAGGACTTTGTAGAACTGGGGAGGGGCCTAAGACAAGTAGCACACACAGTATCCTTCTCAGAGGTGCTGCCTGTCAATGGCATGAGTGAGGCGAGGGTACTTTGCACCATGCAGTTTAATGAATGGTTGAAAAAATGGTGTGGAACACAGGGGTTTGGCTTAATTGGTGACTGGGGTTCCACCTGGAGGGACACCAGCCTATACTGGCAGGATGGTCTGCATCTGTCCAGGAAGGGAACAAGTCTTTTGAGCAATCGGTTTAAATGCTTCATTAGCAAGCTTTTAAACTAGTCAAGGGGGGAGGCACTGATAAGCAGCAATAAAATCCCAGCCTCTTCCTACAAAACAGGGTACTAAATGAGAAAAAGATCAAGGTAAAAAGGTCAGTGGGGGATGCTGCAACTGAAGGTAAAGCCATCAAAAAATGGAAAGCAATGAGTACCAATGCCCGTAGTCTGAGTAACAAGCTTCCTGAATTAGTGGCCTTGATGGAGGAGGAACATCTGGATATCATGGAGTCACAGAAACATGGTTCACACAAAACCATGACTGGGACGTAAACATACCAGGATACACTATCTACAGGAGGGACAGAGAGGGTAATAGAGGAGGAGGAGTAGTAGCTCTTTATGTAAGGGAAGGAATCAAAGCAGCAGAACAAAAGGGAAAACAGGGAGGAGAAGAAGCACTGTGGGTAAATTTGGAGACTGGCAATGGCACCACAATCCACACAGGGGTTGTATACAGACCTCCTTCTCAGAGGGAGGAAATGGACAAGGAAATGATAGAAAGTATACTTAGTAAGGCAGAATAAGGGGAGATATTGCTGATGGGCGATCTGAATATGCCAGATGGTAACTGGAGTGCAGTTTCAGCAGCCACTTCAAAGAGTGGGGTTATTCTAGATGCCCTACAGGGGGCATGCCTTAGACAACTAGTATTGGAGACCACTCAAGAGGGAGCAATCTTAGACCTGGTTCTCTCAAATGGAGATGAAGAGAGGATCACAGATGTAGGAGTGGGTAGCCATCTTGGAACTAACGACCATCGAACAGTATGGTTCACAATAAACACAGCAATAGAGTCAAGCCATACAAAGGCAAAGGTACTGAACTTTAGGAGGGCTGACTTTGCCAAAATGGGTGAGTGCCTAAGGAATGCACTAGCAAATGGGCAGGAAGGAGGGGTGGAAGAACAATGGGGAATAATAAAAACTGCCATCACAGAGGTAACTAGCCTTTGTGTGAAGCAAAAAACAAAACTAAACGATGTAAGAAAACACTATGGTTCTCAAAGGAAGTGGCAGTGAAGGTTCAAGAGAAAAAGAAAGCTTTCAGGAAGTACAAGGAATCACAGAAGGAGCAGGACAGAGAACTGTATCAGTTAAAGCAAAAGGAAGCTGGAAGGCAGTCAGAACAGCAAAGGCCCAAACTGAGGAAAAGATAGCCAACTCAGTTAAGAAGGGATAAAACCTTTATAGGCACATCAGGGAACGAAGGAAGACCAAGGAGGGATAGTGAGGCTTAATAAAGGGGGGGGTGGGGCAGAGGTTGACTGTGAAAAGGCAGAGATACTAAACAAATATTTTTGCTCTGTATTTATAAGGAAGAGGGGGAGGTACCTAAAACAAACAGTAGAAACACTCTGGATACAGAAGTTGATACCAGCCCATTTACAGAAGAAAGGGTTCTCAAAGAACTCTTAAAACTGAAGGTGGACAAAGCAATGGGGCCTGATGGGATTCATCCCAGAATTCTAAAAGAACTAAGGGTGGAATTAGTGACACCACTGACTACCCTGTTTAACAAATCATGGGAGGATGGGGTGGTACCCAAGGACTGGAGGAGGGCAGATGTGATTCTCCTTCACAAAAGTGGAGCAAGGCAGAAGCAGGAAACTACAGACCTGTTAGTTTAACCTCAGTGGTAGGGAAAATGATGGAATCACTTCTGAAGGAAAGAATTGTCGAGTATCTAGAGGCCAGAGGGCACAGGACCCAAGGCAGCATGGATTCACAGTGGAAGGTCATGCCAGACAAATCTGATAGATTTCTTTGACTGGGTGACCAAAGTAGTAGATCAGGGAGGGGCTGTGGACATGGCTACCTAGACTTTAGCAAGGCATTTGACACAGTCCCACAAAAGATTGATATATAAGTTAGCTAGCCTGGGAGTGGTCCCAAGATGACAGCCTGGGTAAAAATTGGCTGGAGAATAGGACACAGAGAGTAATAGTAAATGGAGTCCACTCTGAAGAAAGGGGGTTACTAGCGGGGTACCACAGGGTTCAGTATTAGGACCGGTCCTCTTCAATGTCTTTATAAGCGACATTGCAGAGGGACTGGAAGGAAAAGTATGTCTCTTTGCAAATGACACAAAGATCTGCAACAGAGTTGATGCACAAGGTAGAGTGGAAAGGATGAAAAGGGACTTGGCAAGGTTAGAGGAATGGTCAAATGTATGGCAGCTTAGATTCAATGCTAAGAAGTGCAAGGTAATGCACCTGGGAAACAAAAACCCAGGGGAAGAGTACACAATGGGGTGAGATACTAACAACAACAAAATGGAAAGGGACCTGGGGGTAGTCATATCAGATGACCTAAAGGTGGCAAGCAATGTAAGAGGGCAGCAGGAGGGCTGGGGGATACTGGGATGCATAGGAGGCATCACCAGTAGAAAACAGGAAGTTATTATCCTCTGTAGACAGCTGGTCAGACCCCATCTGAGTACTGTGCAGTTCTGAGACCCAGTCTTCGAAAGACATAGACAGGATGGAAGCTGTCCAGAGGAGGGCAACTAAATGGTGCAGGGTCTGCACCAGAAGACATATGAAGAGAGACTTAAGGAGCTTAATATGTATAGCCTCGAGGAAAGGAGGGAGAGTGGGGACATGATTGAAACTTCAAGGCACCCAAGGAATCAACAAAGTCCAAGAGGGTAGCATCTTTCAAAAAAAGAGGTGTGCAAGAACAAGGGGCACAATTTGAAGATGGGGGGCAGCTCAGAGGTAATTTAAGAAAGTATTTTTTCACAGAGAGGGTTGTGGATGCATGGAACGGCCTCCGAGGAGGCCGGGAGTCAAAAACAGTGGTGGAATTCAAGCATGCATGGGACAGTCATAAGGCAATTCTAGGGGGTTGGGGTAGAAAGAAGTAGGCTGCTGGTTAACTAGGATCTGCAGCTTATCCAGTAGGCAGGGAAATGGGCAGACTGGGTGGGCCAAGCGGTCCTTATCTGCCGTCAAATTCTATGTTTCTATAGCTAGTTCTTATGTTGTACGAGAAGTCCTGATTTATCAGCCGTGTTCAGCAATCTGCTCTGATCCATCTTGTTCTTGTGTATTTGTATTATTGCATTGTATGTTGCATTATTGTACTGTCTGGTATGGGTTCAACCCTCCCAGGCCCACCTTGTAAATGAATTGACTCAAGGGCATTTCACTGATCGATTGATTGATGTAGGACTCAAACCAGCTCAATACAGTGCTGATGAGTCCCTCATAATTCCTCTGGCAATCCAGTAGCACATCATGGTCAATAGTATCAAATGACAATGAGAAATCTAGCAGGCAGTCCAAAGAAAGGCTACAAAAATAGTACAGGTACTAGTACCAGAAGTCATACGAGGAGAGGCTGAAAGACCTCAATATGTATTCTCTAGAGATGCAAAGAGAGAGGGGAACATGATAGAGATGTATAAATACCTTAAAGAGATCAGTAAGGTACAGGACAGTAGCATCTTTCAGAAAGGTAGATGGACACAAACTAGGGGACATGAGATGAAGTTGGAGGGAGGAATAATCGGGGTGATATGAGAAAGTATTTCTTTACAGAGAGGGTGGTAGGTGCTGTAAAAACCTCCCCGCAGGGGTGATGGGGGAAAAATTGAGGAGGAATTCAAAAATGCATGGGACACACACAAGGGAACCCTAGCAAAAGGGAAGCGTAGGAAAATTGCAGATCAACTGTAGTCTGCAGCATAAGTTAAAGGTAAAATAAATGAGCAGACTCGATGGGCCAGGAAGTCCACATCTGCTGACGAATTCTATGTATCTATGTAGGACCAAGATAGTACAAAGTCCTTGATACTTTGGCATGAAAAGATTATTCATCACTCCAATGAGGGCAGTCTCCATGCTGTGGCAAGACCGAAAACCTGACAGGAGAGGACTATAGGTGTTACATTTTTCCAGGTATTCATCAAGTTGTAAAACCATTACCTTTTCAATAATCTTTCCCAAAAAAGGAAGACTACAGACAGGTCTGTAGTTCTGCATCACATCAGGATCAAAGGAAGATTTTTTAGGAAGGGGCCTCACCACTGCACATTTAAGAGTAGATAGGAAAACACCCTCCCTCAAGGAACACTCAACAATCTGGCCAATAACTGGACCCAAAACCTCCTGGCATTCTAAAAGTAGCCAGGTCTGACCAGGATCAAGCTAACAGCTGGTGGGATGCAACCTGCAATTACCCTGAACACCTCTTTCTCTAACACGGGCCAAAACTCTCCCTGGGTAGGTAGATCAACAATACCACCCAAGCACAGACCACTTCAGCAGATATTGCTCTAATAGAGGAGACCTTGTCAGTGAAGAAATTTCTTTTTTTTTTGGCAATTAATTAAACTTTATTGAAAAAATGTTTGTATAAACAGACAGGATGGTACAAATTAAACAATTAAGGGAAAACATATAGCTACAAAAAAACAAAACAGTGTGTGTGTGTATATATATATATATATATATATATATATATATAAAACAAACACCCTCCTGTTCTCACAGAATCCACCCACCTCCCCACATCCCTGCAGTTCATGACTGGAAGTACAAGGAGTGTTAAGCAGGTGAAAGAAGTAAAGTATGTAGGTTTCTGAATCTGGTCTCATAGATATGTAAGGATTTAAACACTTGAGCAATTGATCTTTCAATATTTAAGGATGATAACATTTCAGTGAGCCATTCGGACCATGTGGGGAGAACTGAGTCAGTCCAATGTCTCAAAAACAGTAATATTGTAACAGCTGAAATTAAAGCCATTTTAGCTTTTCGAGTACACCCGGTCAGAGAACTGAGATCTCCTAGAATACAAGTTTCTAGAGTGAAGGCATATTACAGTCCCAATATGGGATTAAGTTTGTTTCGAATAAGGCTCCATAAAGAAGCGATGTGGGAGCAAGACCAGAGCATATGTAGTAAGGAGCCATCTGTTTCTCTACATCTAGGACAAATGGATGTTTCAACTTTCCCCAATTTATACATCTTGACAGGTGTGAAGTATAAATTATGAAGTTTGTTAAAATGTCGCAACCTAAGTCTGTCCTACTTGACAAATTTGTAAATGTCAGACCAGACTCGTAACCAGAATTTATCTTCTCCATCGAGACCTAAAGTGTTGGCCCAGCAAAAAGTTCCTGGGGAGACAGAGTCCCAAATTCTTTGACTGAAGACTTTGTAAAGTTAAGATATGGGGTGGCCTTGTTGTACCAAAGTTGACCATGTTTGAAATAAAGGTCCGACACTATTTGACCACAGAGGAGGGCCTAAAAAGGTAATAAAGCAATGATGTACAGTAGTTGGATAAACTGAAAAAGACTAAAAACAGGAATGTCAAGCATTTTCCCAAAGTGGTCAAAGGAAACCAAAACACCATTTTCCAACAGATCATTAGGAGTCAATGACCTCAGACATAGCCAGTTTCTCCCAGTCAAGGGATGTTCACCAATGGTAATATTAAGATTGTTTAGAAGAAGTTGGGAGGAGTCCTTTACATAGGACAATTTTAAATGTTTTCAGAGTTGAGCGTGGGCTTGAAGGGACCATAATGGAGGGGTAGACCTGAGAGCATGAGGAAGTTTATGAGGAGATAGAAACAATAAAGATTTTATATCCAGCTGATGCTTGTGACATAAATCTTGCTCTATGGTGAGCCAGAAAGGGGAGCAATTTATGGGAACCTCACCTTCTGACAACCCTCATTGAAAATATTTAGATCTCTGCAGGGCAAAACTATATCTTAAAAAATGAGGAAGTTTAGTCGGCCTGCTGGTTCTGAGGGTTGAGATGCTGGACACCACACCTCACACCATGCCGGTGACCCATGATCAGGAATGAGCATGGGCCATCAGGGGTCGGCAGGGGAAGAAGAGGATCGAGCATCCGATGACTGCTCTCCTTTCCCAGGGATTTATTTATTTAAGTCTTTGGTAATCAGATGAGTGCGCTGATCTGAAGGACTATTTTCAGGCATGACCTGGGCCAGAGCAGGCGGCATTACACAGAAAGAGAGAATGTACAATGCAGAAAAAATATTTGCGAGAGGATAGAGACATCACAGTAGGCAGGGTACATTACAATAGTGAGAGACAGACAGCACTAGTGTATAAATTACAATGGTGAAATTACAGACATCACTGGTGGAATATAGAAAAAAAGACATTACATATAAGAGAAGCAGAAACTAGGAGAGGCTGTACAGCATATTATTTAAAACAAATCAGTTCATTAGAGTAACTTAGAAAGACTAAACTGTACATTATTTACAGCAGGACAATTGACACCTGAATTAGGTGCATAGCACCAGAGCACACCAAGGTGCTACCTAGTGGGAGTACACTAACATGTGTGTAGAGCAGTTGGGGAGGAAGGGGGAGGATAACCAGGGGGGCAACGGCACTTAGTCTCATCAAGCAGCCAGGATTTGAGGTGAGTCTTGAAGATGGCATGAGTGTCCAGGGAGCAGATAGGTGCAGGGAGGCTATTCCACAGAGTGGGAGCAACAACAGATCATGCTTTTCCACCCATAGCAGAGGAAACCTTTTGGATTTTGGGGGGGGTGGACTAAGAATGGGTGCAAGCTTCTCAAGAGTGCTCTGGTGTTGAGGAGAGATGCATATGGGGAGACATCACCATGCCTGATGGCACTGTCCACAATACAGCCAAGTGAATAGTCAAACCTAAGTTGGAGTGAGAGCCAGCTGAGGGTCTAGTAGAGGTGGTAGTAGTGGGTGCGGTATGGTGCCAGGAGAGTGAAGTGGCAAATGTTGTTGTATGTTGAGCAGAGGTGCTCTCTCAGGGTTGTGGATGAATGTGAGTAAATGGGGGAGCAGTAGTCAATGATCAGCAATAGGTTACCAAGGGCAATGGCTAAGCGGGCTTCACAGGACAGGAAAGGCTTTATCCGAAAGACCCTACCAAACTTCTGGTTTCCACGACAGATGACACAGGTGATGTGATTGGCATAGGAGAGGGAAGGGTCCAGGATCCAACCCAGGTACTTAAAAGTTGACACATTATCAAGCACAGTGCCATCTGGTGTAGTTACTGCTAGTGCATATCCAGCCTTGGCAACCTCAGACAGGAAGGGTTCGGAGCCAAACAGCATAGATTTAGTTTTTTTGATGTTTACAAGTAGGCGATAAGACTGGAATCAGTTGTGAGCAGCGGTGTAGTTTCTGGATAGAACCATGGATAAGTTTCCCAGGGTCTTGTCACTGGTGAAGAGGACAAGGTCATCCACATACAGTAGGGTATCACATGTAAAACAGTCAGGGGGAAGGAGTTTACAAACAGGGAGAATAATAGTGGGCCAAGGATAGAGCCTTGGGGAACACTGGTGGTGACTGGAAGAGCGGGGGAGGTGTTAGAGCCTAAGCATACTGACAGATCCATCTGAGAGGTGGCTGTCGAAACACTGCATGGCCCCAAGGGAGCTGCCAAGGTTATGGAGGGGGGTGAACAGCAGGGTGTGGTCGACCAGCTCAAAAGCTTTTGACAGATTGATGAAGACTGCACCCATAGCTCTCCCATGGTCCAAGGCCCTGTGAATGTGATTAGTAAAAAGGGCCAGGGCAGAAGCTGTAGAGTGATGTTTATGGAAGCTATGTTGATGCCTGGGCATTAGATTATGGGTGTTGATATAGGAAGACAGTTGTCAATGGACAATCCTTTCCAGGAACTTACTAAGGTGGGGGAGCAAGGATATGGGTCAGTAGTTGTTGGAGGATAGTGGGTCACTTGATTTAAAAATTGGGACCACCTTAGCATGCTTCCAAGTGCAAGGCACTGAGGAGGTAGTCAGTGCCAGGTTAAACAGGTAGGTTTCATGATGGTGGGAGACAAGCTTGAGCATTGCAGCAAAGAGCCCGTCACTGCCTGGGCTGCCCCAGCTGGGTAGGCTCTTTAATAGTCTGGCAGTAACCTTGGGGGTGATGGTCTGAAAGTAGAAGGGATGGGAGTGAGGCTTTCAGGATCACGGGTGAGGGGCTGTTTAGCATGATGAGGTCCAGGGCTAGGGGACATCAGGGGTGATAGCTTGCTGAGGAGGGAGGAGAGGTCTGTGAATTTGTTATTGAAAGCCACAGCAACTTCAGTGGGATCAGTCAGCCATCCAGAGGGAGTGTCAAGGTAAATGATAGGGTTGTAAGTGTGTGGGTTGAGCAGGGAGCTGACCTCACATCAGAAATGGTGAGGATCACCCAGGCTGTCTCTTTGTCTGTCCTGGAAGAAGGCACATTTATGGGCTTGGGCAGTCTGTTTACAACTCAGAAAAGAGCCACAAAAAGAATTGACTACATGTCAGGCAAAAGTTATGAGGACAGGTTGAAGGCACTAGGCCTGTATGCCCAGGAATACAGATTGATTAGAGGAGACTTGATATATATTTTTAATGCCTTTCAGAAGGAAGCATTAATGGAAGATATTTGTCTAGAAAGAAAATATACTAAAAACATCACTAGATCACATAGATATCAATTAAAGACAGATATTTGCAAAACCACAAAAAAGGAAGAGATATTTCAAACAAAGAGCTTCAATAATTTGAAACTCACTACCAAGTAATGTGGTCAGCAGTAATAGTTTAGAACAATTTAAAAAAAGCCTAGATCTGTACATGGGTGATAAAAAATATCCCTTCCACTTTTAATTAGTAGAGGTGGAGAGTTCCATATGGGCTTTGGTCCTCTGAACTTGTAAATAACTATGAAACTGTCTGTAGACACCTGTAATCATTCCAGCAGGTGGGGGGCCTTTTTGTAGGCTGACCAGAGTTTATCCCTCTCCATCATCATGGCCAAGAGATCTTTAGTGACCCAGCAGGTGCAGCATCTCCTAACAATATGAATGGTCAGGGGGTAATGCTATTTTTGGAGGCAGAGCAGTGTAGTGGTAAAGAAATTCTCTGCTTCCAACACATTGGAGAGGGTATATAAGGTTGACCAATTAATCTTCCAAGCATCATCCAGGAGGGAGGGCATGTCTGGGTGGTTGAAATTATGGAAGGAGAGAAGTTTGGGGGGGGCGCTTGACCTTCATGGCCCAAACCATGTAGGTGGGGGAGTAGTCACTTATGGCTTCCAATAGTGTCCCTGACAGGAGCACTTTTCATCTCATTTGGTAATCACAGAGTTGAGAAGCATATGGTTAAGGGTACATGGGTTGTGCCTAGTGGGGGTGGTAATAATTTGGACTAAGTTATGGAGCTTGAGTTGGTTAGAGAAGTCAGGTTCCTGAGTACTGAGCCAATCCAGATTGAAATCCCCATGATGATAGTATCTCTAGTGAGGGATAGGCAATCCACTCCATCTAGTTGGGTAATGAGACCTGCAATGTGTCCTTGGGGGGGAGGCTATTACAGCAGCCCACTTAGATCGTTTTTACTGCGCCAATAGTCACCTTTACCAGAAGTCATTCACTGGGGTAACTAGGGTCAGAGTGGAGGACAAGGGCGGCAGAGAGGGATTCACAGATATAGAGGGCCACCCCTCCGCCCTTCTTCCTTTCAGGACCATAATGCCTCAGGAAGGAGTACCCAGGGAGATGGTAGGTAGCATCTGAGTGGTGGGGTTTCAGCCACATCTCAGAGATTCTGAGCACATGTGGCTTGTATAAGGCAACCCAGGGTTTGAGGTCATGGAATTTAGTGAGGAGGCCACAGAAGTTAATATGTGCAAACTTTAAGCCAGTGGATGTGATCCATTCAGGGTACGAGTGGTCAGTGGTGGTACTGGGGGGAGAGGCCGAGATTACTCTCAATGTCTCCCGCTAGCAGCAGTAGAGAAAAGCACAGAATATATGCTGTGGGCAGGAATGGAATGGGAATAGAAGAAGTGAAAAGAAGGAGCCGAGGCAGTGACTATCCTGCTTGGTGAGAAATCCATAGAATGCGAAGCCCATGGGGGTGCCTTCCCACCTGACCATAGGACAGAGGGGACACCAGGTGAGAAGTGGGGTGAGAAGGGTTAGAGCTCGACCAGACAAGTAAGGACACCCCAAGATCAACCAGAAAAGGGTGCCAAGCAGTATGGCTGCCAGCAGAGGGATTATAGCCTGTCTCATCATGTCAAATAGAGCAGAAATTGTAGTTAGGGTATGTGGGGGTGGGGAGTGGTTGAAAGACAGATAGGCGGGGGGTTAAGAGGAAGGAAAGTACACAACTCAAAAGAGACCACCCCAGTGGCATAAATGATAGAGTAGTCGCCACCGGAGCAAGGGGTCAGAGGTTCGAGCCCAGGGAGGGGACAGAGAAATACACTTAGGTGGGAAGGATTTGAGGACTAACAGACCTGAGAAACAGGATGGGAAAAGAGGTGCAGCTTACTGTATTGCTACTTAGGAAGAAAGCCTTAGGCAGGCTTGGCAGTGACTCCTAGTGGTCACAAAATATAACAAGTAGTAGAGAAAGTGGGCAGATTACTTCAGGCAGGGTAGTCCTGTGACTGTTCATGTGATCTAAGAAAAGAATAAATTAAGAGCTGGACCAGCATAGGCAGGGCTAACACAGCTAATGTAGCAATCTTGAGGTTGGCTGGTTAGCTATACCTGCTGAGCATTAGTGCAGGCTGCTCTCAATGATAGGAAAATCTGCTCTTCCTGAGCTCAATGGGGAGCAGACTGCAGAATGGGAAGCCTGCTGAGTGTTAGTGCAGGCTCCTCTTGACGATGGGTGCTTCTGCCCTTCCTGAGCTCAATAGGGAGCAGACTGCAGAATGGTGAGCCTGCTGAGTGGTGGTTATGTCGTCCTACTCCTTGGCTGCCTCCTGGTGGAGGATAGGGTGTAGCACCAGAGCTAGGGAACCAAGTAGAATGGCTTTGTGACATGTGCTCCTCTACGCATGCGAGTTCATGGCAGTGATAGGGAGGGACCAAGCAAAGAGTGAAAACACGGCTGCTGGCTCTATGGAAACCTCTTCAGTACTCCTTCACCACTGCCTCAGGAACTCCCAGTCCTGCTCCGGATATGTACTCAGGAGGGGGGGATGGCCCTCCTCTCTTCCGCCCCACCACAGGGGGTAATCTGTGGGGGATGCAGGGCATGGGAATGCCAGGGGCGAGGCGACGACTGGGAACTGGAGGAGGGCAAATGTTTGCCAGCAGGCTGAAGAGGATAAACACTTAAAAAACATGAGGAAGTTGGATGCCACCGTATTTCTTAGGCTGTATCAATTTTTCATAAGTTCAGTGGGGTGGCTTACTTAACCAGATAAACCTGGAGATCATGCTGTGCTAGGCAATAATGTCAGAGACTAAACTTGACATAGTAGCAATTAGTGAGATGTGGCTTACCAGTAACCGCTCTTGGGAGACTTCAGTACCTGGCTATGTACTGTTCAGAAGAGACCGAGGTGCAAAAAGGGGGGTTGGAGTGTCCCTGTATGTCAATGAAAATATCAAAGCTACAGAAATTTATAATACACATAAGGAGCCAGAAGAACTGTGGGTCACCCTGGAACCAGGAAATGGGACAGCCATAAGAACTGGGGTTGTCTACAGGCCCCAGACCAGGGGGAGGACATAGACACATTGCTGTTAGAAGATATACAAAACATGACAGCTAAAGGGGAGGTTCTGATAATGGGAGACTTCAACATGCCGGATACAGATTGGTCAATACTAGCAGGAACATCTGTCAGAACTAGACACATGGTGGATTCCCTGCAGGAGAAGAGCCTCAAACCACTGGTACAGCAACCCACAAGAGACAGGGCTATCCTAGATCTAGTACTGACTAACAAGGAAGGGATCACAGATCTCCAGGTAGAAGGTCACCTGGGGGCCAGTGACCATCACATGGTATGGTTCAATTTGGCCACTACATCTAAATCATCCCATTCCAAGGCAAAAATATGGGACTTCAGAGGAGCTGACTTTGATAAGATGGCCAACAGAGTTAAGCTAGCCCTGACAAAAAGAAACACAGGTGAGGAGGTACAGGCAAAGTGGGCAAGCATTAGGATGCAATACTTGAAGCAACATCCCATTGTGTTAGACAGAAAAGGAAGTGCAAAAGGAGAAGAAAACCACTTTGGTTCTCAAATACAGTAGCAGAAAAGGTCAGAGCCAAAAGGCTGGCCTTCAGGAAATATAAGGGAACACAGCTGGATGAAGATAGGGAGGCATACCAAACTGCCCTAAAGGAAGCAGGGAAGGCAGTAAGGCAGGTAAAGTCACAAACTGAGGAAACACTAGCACGAACAGTAAAATAAGGTGACAAGACTTTCTATAGATATATTAGTGAAAGGAGAAGATCCAGAGGGGGTAATGCTAAGCTCAAAGGAGAAAAGGGGGCATGTGAGGAGGAGGACCCTGTAAAAGCATCTATCCTAAATAGATACTTTTGATCAGTATTTACTGAAGAGAGGGTAGGGCAGGGCCCACAGCTCAGCACCATGGACACAGGGGGGAAGGAGGTAAGCACTACTCCCTTCACAAAAGAAAGGGTCATACAAGAGCTCGTTAAGCTCAGGGTGGACAAGGCAATGGGACCTGATGGCATACATCCCAGAGTGCTTTAGGAGCTAAGGGTGGAACTAGCAGAGTCATTAGCAGAACTGTTTAGTGAGTTTCTGAGTACAGGAGAGGTCCCAGAAGACTGAAGAAGGGCTCATGTGATCCCGCTCCACAAGAGTGGTAGCAGGGAGGAGGCAGGGAACTACAGATCACTCAGTCTTACCTTAGTAGTGGGCAAGATTATGGAGGCACTCCTTAATGAAAGGATAGTGCAACACCTGGATTCCATAGGGGCACAGGATCCAAGACAGCATGGGTTTACAAAAGGAAGGTCCTGTCACACTAATCTCATAGATTTATTTGACAGTGTAACCGGAGTGGTGGACCAAGGGGGAGCAGTTGATGTCACCTACCTTGACTTCAGCAAAGCTTTCGACACTGTTCCACGTAGAAGATTGATAAATAAACTGGGTAGGCATGGGGTGGGTCAGAAGTTGGTCAACTGGGTGGCAAACTGGTTGACGGGCAGAAAATAGAGAGTAGTGGTAAATGGTATACAGTCAGAAGAGATGCAAGTCACAAGTGGGGTACCTCAGGGATCAGTCCTGGAGCCAGTCCTCTTCAATCACTTCATTAGTGACATTGCAGATGGACTAGAGAGTAAGACTTGTCTGTTTGCAGATGACACCAAGATCTGCAACAGAGTAGATGATCCAGATGGGGTGGGCAGAATGAGAAGAGATCTGGATAAACTAGCAAAATGGTCAGAAGAGTGGCAACTGGGATTTAATGCAAAGAAGTGCAAGATCATGCACATAGGGAAGAGAAACCCTGAAGCCACCTATTGGCTGGGAGGAGAGTTGCTGGCAGTCACAAAGGAAGAAAGAGACTTGGGCATTATTATCACCGATGACCTGAAATCATCCAAGCAGACCTCTAAAGCAGTAGGTAAGGCTAGAGGAATGTTAGGGTGTATTAGTAGGGGTATCACAAGTCATAACAGGGAGGTAATAATCCCTCTTTACAAGACACTGGTTAGGCCCCATCTGGAGTACTGCATGCAGTACTGGAGACCACACCTTCACAAGGACATTTACCAAATTGAGGCAGTCCAGAGGAGGGCAACCAAAATAGTGCAGGAAGTGCATCAGAAAACATATGAGGACAGATTAACGGAGTTCAATATGTATACCCTTGAGCAAAGGAGGGAGAGAGGTGATATGATTGAAACATTCAAACACCTATATATTGAATATTTTTTATGTATCTATGTAAACTGAACCTTGACCTTACCAGGTCCATCTTGCAAATGAGCTGTGCCTAATGAGGCTCACCTGGATAAATAAAGATTTGATTGATTGATTAAGGGCATTAACAAGGTGAAAGAGTCTAACGTTTAAATATAAGAAAAATAGCATGACAAGAGGACACAGCATGAGATTGGAGGGAGACCGATTAAGGGGGAATGTGAGGAAATTCTTTTTCACAGAAAGAGTGGTGGATGCATGGAATGGCCTACTTCAGGAAGTGGTGGCTATGAATACAGTGCAGGGCTTCAAACAGGCATGGGATAGGCATAAGGGAGCAATACAGATGAGTATGAATAGATAGACCACTGACAGAGCAATGGCCGATGGCCCATTTATAAGGTAGAAATAGAAATGGGCAGACTGGATGGGCCTTGCGGTCCTTATCTGCCATCGACCTCTATGTTTCTCTTAATCCAACTCCTGGGTAACACAATATTTAACATACCTAGGGGGTATAATAATCATGGGAGAATGTTCATATTTACCACTTTTTCCCTACTCAATACTGCAAGCGGTAAAGATCTCCATCTGTCAAAATCCTGGGCAATCTGTATAACTAGGGGGTCTAAATTAAGAGTTTTAGTTGGGAAATGTTCAAGGAGACTTTGATGCCCAAGTAGTTCAAGTAACTATTTTCCCAATTAAGTCCCAAATCAGCAAAATCTGCTTTGAAAATATGTGGGGAGATAAGGAAGATAACAGTTTTATTTAAGTTAAATTTATAACCAGAAAAGGTGCCAAATTGTTGGACAATAGTTAGGGCCTTCTGCAGAGAAGGGGCCGGGTTAGTAAAATTAATCAAAATGTCATCTGCATAGGCTGACACTTTAAATTCAAGTGTATTCAAGGGAATGCCTGATATATCGGGAAGGGAGTTAATTTTATGGGTTAAGGTCTCAAGACATAAATTAAAGAGAAAAAGGGAGAGAGGACAACCCTGACGGGTGCCCCATGATATAGTAAAGGGCTCAGAGAGGACACCGTTGCACATAACTCTAGCCGTAAGGTGTGAGTATAAAATACGTATCCAATGAATAAAGGTATCAGGAAAACCAAACTGTTGCAAAATCCAAAATAGATATGGCCATGAGACCTGTCAAAAGCCTTTCCCAGGTCCAGGGAGACCAACATTGCATCCAGGTTGGCCTCCCTGGAGGCGGAGGTCAAATGAAATAGCTTGAGAAAGTGGTCACTGGAGAGTCTACCTCTCATAAATCCCATCTGTTCCAGGCCAAACTATCCCAAACCTGACTAAGACAAGAGGCTAAGATCTTTGCCAACAACTTAACATCAATGTTAAGAAGAGAAATAGGTCTGTAGCTTTCAGGAAGAGTGTCATTTTTACATGGTTTGGGTAAAACTATAATATGGGCCTCCAGAAAAGAATTGTCTAGTACCTCAGCTGTATGAAGGTGGTTATACAATATCACTAAATATGGAACAAGTTCATCAATAAATGTTCTGCAAAAACTGGAGGTGAAACCATCAGGGCCAGGGGCTTTATCCAGGGGAAGAGAATGAATAGCTTCTCTGACTTCAGATTCAGAGACAGGGAATGTTAAACTGTCAGAGTCCAAAGCAGATAACTTGGACAAATCAATGTCTTTCAGGAACTTGTGCATAGAGCCATAATCAGTTCCAATCATGGAATCATCAGAATATAATTGAGAGTAATAATCTTGGAAGATACTAACCATGTCCCTTGGTTTAACAACTGGAGAAAGCTTCTGAGGAGCTTGGAGTGTTTTGACCCAGTGGGATGCAGCTCACTGGCTGAGTCTTAAAGCTAACAGTTTGCTGGCCTTTTCCCCTTGGCCAACATATGTGGCTTTCAACGCTTTAAAGATTTCTGTGCTTGTTCTAGTATTATCTCAGAATACTAGGCCTGCTGGTGAGAGAGAGACAAATCCAGACATCCTCTGGAGTGGCTGTTGAGAGGTTTTTCTCAATGGTTCAAATAGAATTAAGTAGAGAGTTGCATCTTGAGGTGTTTTCCTTCTTATGCTTAGAAGAAGGTTTGATCAATTCTCCTTGCCAATGGCATTTTACTGCTCCCCATGCTAGGTCTGGGGCAGCAATAGTGGGCCAATTAGAAAGAAGAGAAGATTTAATAAAATCCATTGGTCTAGCTATGATATTAGCATCTGACAAACAATGAAGTATTTAGTGACCAAGTGTGGTCATGGTCACACTGTAGCAATTTGTCTAAAGTGAGCTTTATGGGGATATGGTCTGAAAGAACTAAAGCCTCAATTTTTTAGGAATAAACCATGACCAACAGGGAGCATGTGATCAAAAAGTAATCCAGTCTGGAGAATGAGTTATGAGGATGAGAGTGAACGGTGTATCCATGAGCAGAGAGATAAAGAGTCCTCCAGGTATCAGCCATGCCTGCACTGTTGACAAAGTCTCTCTCAGACTCTGCTGAGCAGGCAACAGTCCAGAGCACATTCTATAAGTTCTGTCCAGGTCATTACATTTAACTAGGCTCCAATCCCCACCCAGGATCCAAGGAATATGAGAATAGGGAGGCAGAACTGTAGATAATCTAGTGAAAAAGGAGATGCAATCTAAATTTGGGCCATAAATTGAGTCAAGGAGAATTTCTGAAGTGCCGAGCCAAACGTGTATAGAAATAAATCTGCCCTGTTTATTGGTAATTTCAGAGACTAGGGTGAAAGGGATAGCTCTATGTATTAATATAGATACTCCCCTCTGTCAAGTACTATAACCAGATCTATATGCTTGGCCCACCCAGGCTTTCCTAAAAAGAGATACCTGGTAGGATAGCAAATGTGTCTCCTGTAAGAGTGCAATATGTGTGTCTAAGGTCTTTAAATGTTTGAGAAATGCATGGTGTTTAGTCTGTGATTGGCCACCATTAATGTTCCAAGTAACAATTCTCCATGGATGGGACATCATACAACTAGAATATAATAATCCATAGAGAAATCTTTCCAAATGAAATGGAGGAAAATAATGTCATGAAATCCAGGGATCCCCAAAGCCCCAACATGAATTCTAAGAAGGTTATAATAACTAATAACAAAGACAGAGACAATCCAAAAAATAAAACACAATATACAACATCAAAACCCAATACCCCCACCCTCCCCCCTAAACAGACAACACGTCCCTCCAAAGGAAGGAGAAACCCTAACTACAAACAACCAGCCCAGGAGTGCTTACAGGCAGGTGTCTCCTACGGAGCCACCCCTTAGTGAGAAAAAGCCCATTTTAAGTACCAAATATAATCTCAAGTGCCTTAAACCCTAATTTAAAAAAATCTAGAAACATCTCAAGGTATAACTATCCTGAGGGCAATAAACAATTGGTATGAGGCAACAATATGTACAGTAGAAAAATGTCCTTTATAAACTTAACAGCAAAAAAATATGGACTACTGTGTTCACATTCCCTCTTCTCCACCAAAAAAAAAAAAATCTAACATAGAAACCACTATGGTTTTGCAGTCCCAGAACAATAAGGAAAAATGTCAAGTAAACAATAAAAACTAGTGCTTATCGAAAACATTTTCATTTTAAAACATGGAAGCACCAAAAAAACAACTAAAAAATGACAAATTGTCAGTCCCCAGCAGAGGTTTTGCCTAATAAAATGTGCCTTTAACCTTATTAGGCAGTATATATGTATGACCAAGAAAATTGGTCATTATGGAGAGTCCTTGAAATATAGTAAATTTAAAGCTGCACAGTTACTAAAACAAAATACAGAAAAAATGAACCCTCCATTACTCAAAACTGCTGCATCCAGTAATATTCACAGCAAAAGTCTTGGATACCACGTGAGAATGCTGCAAAGAGGGAGTAACAGTTAAACAAATATGGGTGGTGTGGAGGTTCTCATTCTTGCCATAAATTAAAACAGTCTTCAAATATGTTTTAACTGATGGGAGAAAGTAGTCCATCAATTAGACTGTAAGGTCCCAAACTCCAATAACTGTAGAAGGATGAAAGAAAAGAAGCAAATATTTACGACAACGTATTCTGCTAGGCGCCATATTGATTGCGCAATTACTAATAATAAAAACCAAAAAGACCCCCATCATAAAACTGGGTAGGGACTGTGCCAAAGTAGAAAATGTTTTATTCAGTACACACATAATTATACACAATTCAGGCTTGCAAGTGGGGGAAAAATAAGAAAGATAAAAAGGTGGGGGGGGGGGGAGTTATGACTGTTCAAGCACCCGCAAAACTATAGCTGAGGAGGGCCAGTTATCAGTGAAACAATGGCCATAATATAGTAGAACTCCCCCTTCCAGTTAGAATATCTTTCCCAATGACATTTCAACAAAGAACTATATTGCAAGCCTGACAGTTAAACCCAAACCTTGTCAGAATTTGTATTGAACTATTAGTTAACAGCAACTTGACTATCATAAGGAAACAAGCACACAAAGAAGTCTGAGGTAGCAGTAATAGAACAGACTTGCAAACAATTAACAAAAGAAAGTCTTCAAAAGTAAAAGAACAGCAAGTCCAATATTCAGATGCTGAAAATAAGCAGTCTATATAAGTTTTAATGTGGTGATCTGTTGTAATCTCCAATGGCAGACAGGCTTGTCTAATCAATGGAACCCAGTACAGAAAGGATTCTGTGAGATAGTATAACGGAAAGGACTTGCATACAGTCGACAAAGGAAAGAGTTTAAATATGAAAAACTGCAAAGCCAATGTCCAAGTGGTAATAATAAACAGTCTATTAGACTAAATATGTAGCTGTGTAGTGCGAACTCCAATCGTAGATGGACTCACCCTGTAGCTTTGGCCCTGAACAGATTGAGGAACAGCTTGGCTAGCTCCTGAGCAGTTTGAGTAGCTGACTTGAACTTGAATGAATCTTTATCTATAGAGATCTCCAGAGATGCAGGGTGCAACATGCAGTGCTTTATATGGACCGCCTATAATTTTGATTTAATTGCCTGATATTCTGCTCTTCGCTGGTGTACTTGCAAGTGAAGTCTTGCATTAGACAAAGTCACCGGCCCTCCCATTGCAGGAATTGTAAAGATCAGACATGCTTCAGAATATGCACACGGTCCAGGTAATTTAACAATCGAAAGATTAGTGGCCTCGGTTTTTCCCCTGGTGTAGGCTTGGGTCGGAGTGAGCGATGAAAATGCTCCATGATATACCCCAGGTCCGTTCAGGGGTGGACTAGCTATTTTGGTGCAGAATTTTAGACAAATTCAACAGGGTTGGTGTCCTCTTCACCTTCTGGGAGCCTGAGGAGGATGAGGTTGTTTCTCCGAGACTGTCCTTCATGGTTCTAAACTTTGTTTTCCAGGGAAGTCACAGTCCAGTGTAGCTGGATTATTTTGGGGTCCATTCTATTTCAATGATCTTCCAAGGAACTTATGTGTGCTTCGGCATCTGAGACATGTCTAGTAAGTTCTTGTAGTGCAGGTTTCAGCATTTTAAATTCCTCAGTCAAGCCGTTGACCACAGTTTTGATGTAAGATAATTCCATAAAGAATTGCTCAGTTATTAATTGTTGAGGAGTGATGGCAGGAGATGGAGGAGGTGATGTGCTTTTCTGTAGGTGCTTAGGTACCAGAGCCAGCGGGTGGTGTGGTTGATTCTCCTAGGTGGTGAAGTCAGTGGAATCAGTCTCAAACTTCACCGCAACTACTGAGTTTTCAATATCAGCCATATTTTAGCAGTTGTACAAATTGCCCAATGCAGTAGAAAAGAAATTTTAAGGGTCAAAGCCACAAAATTAAGAGGAAAAAAGGGGTAGACCCAACAGAGCTCACCGTAGGCATGTCTACTCCCATGCTAGCGTCATGTGGCCTGCCAGTCAAGAAATTTTTGAACTCATTGCATAATCTTTCCTCTGCAGTGACCACACACCAGATGACTCAAGTCCCAGTCAGCAGGGATTGCTTCAGAGGAAAAACACCACCTCCCAATTCCCATAGGTTCCATAGAACATCAATCTTCACAGAAAGTACTAGAACGTACACAACAGTAATAGAGCATTGCATAACAAACAGATAATGCATTTAGCACAATCAGTGTTATTCAATATCTAAACTGTGTCTTATTACTATAACTATGTAAGAAATAAGTCCTAAGTAAAATACTGGAAAAATTCGTTGCGAATCAAACCATTGACTACCTCACAAAGTACAGCCTTCTCTCTGACACCCAACATGGCTTCTGTAAAGGTCACAGTACCTTTACAGTGCTTCTCAAATTCACTACCAATGTGCTTACCAGTATGGACACTGGCCAGCTGACAGGGGCAGTTTTTGTAGACCTTACAAAGGCCTTTGATCTTGTTGATCACCCCCTGCTCCTCTCCACTCTTTGCAATCTGAGCTTTTCACCCCCAGTTGTCACCTGGTATGAAAGCTATCTATCAAATAGAACTCAGATTGTGAAATTCAACTCCTCTTCATCTGATGGTGTTGCCATCAATATTGGGGTTCCCCAGGGCTCTATTCTGGGACCTCTTCTTTTCTCACTTTTTATCAATGACATAGATGAAGTTTTTCTTTCATGCTCATCTATTCTCTATGCAGATGATCTTGTACTCTAATCAAGCTCTGATAAAATCATCAGCATAAATGTATCCCTTTCTTCAGATTTCACAAATGTCCAAAATTGGTTTTCTGCACATAAGCTTGTACTTAATGCTAAGAAAACCCAAGCAATGTTACTTGGATCTGCCCCTAAACTTAGGACATGTTAAACTCCCCTATTGGTGCCAGACCGCAGAGGCACACAAATAGAATGCGTTACATCTTTTAAGTACCTGGGAATTCTTCTGGACCAATCCCTGGACTTCAGCCTGCATATACAATCTGCCTGCAAGGCAGTGAATGCTGAACTGGGGGTCGCTTACAAGTCCAGTTTCATGCTGACTCCCTCTGCTAAACTTGCTATTGCCAGAGGCATATTACTCCCTGCCCACACCTACGGCATGCCGACCTTTGGTGCCACACACAAAACCATCCTTCATTAGTGGGATGTCACTTATAATAGTATCTGTCAATACATCTCCTTGTCACCACGGCCTAAGCACCACTGCCAACTGTACAGGGTCTTGGCTGGTTATCCCCCTCAGCTTGCTGTCAATACTCTCTTAGCTCCCTGATTGACTCTATACTCAGAAACCAGACCCCTTCAGCGCTTGCAGCATTGCTGGTACCTCAAACCTTCTCCTATAAACTGCGATTGGTAGATAAATCCCTGCTGAATGTACCTAGATGTAAAATATCAAAAGGCTCTGCTGCCTTTAATCACTCTGCTCTTAAGCTTTAGAACTCTTTCCCCCATGCACTTCGAATATCAGGATCCCATGACAGCTTCAAAAAGGAGCTGCAAATACATCTATCCCTTGCTGATCTCTGCACTTGTTTTAATCTTTCTTAATCCAGTCACCTGCCAGATGCTGCCTGGCTTAACTTTAACCTCCCTACCTCACAGCACTTCTTGCCCTTATTATCACCTTGAGAGCTAATCTACCCAACCCCCTCCCACACACACATGTGAGTCTTGTTTCGGAGGCCATGATAATGCATCCTGCCCAGTCAGGAATTTGCCCTTGCCTTGTTTCACTGCCTATTTGAATCATCATTGTTGTGACTAATTTGAACAATATTTCTTTGCTGCTATGTTGTGGTATCTCCTCCTCGACTGTGTAGGATTTTTATGTCTAAAAATTCTATGTGAAATTCATTGATTGTTATTGTCCTGGCTGAATGTATTCTTTACTACTGACTGTTTTGACCTATGCTATTGTAATTTCATTGTACTCATGCTATGTACTGGTCCTTGATTGTTCTACTGTCCTGGGTCATGCCTGAAAATAGTCATTTTATGGCTAGTGCACCTACCCGGTTAAAAAAAAAAAAACTAAATAAATAAATAGGCAAACACCTAAGAAACATTTGCTAACTGAACTACAAGTGTGATACATGCTGCTTGAATCTCAGTTTTCATAAAAATTCTAAAATATACCTGTAATTCTGCTACAATTCTGCTGCACTGTTTTTCTTCCACCAAAAGATGGCACTATACATACAGTTACTGCTTTACTGTTTCTGCATACATTATCCTCTTCCTTTTTATCAGGTTTCCCCAGCAGGAAAACTGCCCAATTAATGAGGGAAAGGAGTATGTTCTGGGCAACAGAGGGAAAACAGAGAAGATAGGACAGAAAAAATGTGCAAGAGACCCTGTCTGGCCAGACCAGGGGTGACATGAGGATTCAGGATAGAAACAGGATTTCACTGCCTGAAACAGGGAAGGGTGGGGCTCAACCTCTTTCTTTCTTTCTCTCCTTTTAATTGCTTAAACAGTGATAGGAGATGTCAGGCCTATCACAGCTGGGGTGTAACTGCTAGCTAAAACCACAAGCTGGCTGAAGGCATGAGCTGACAATGGTAGCACTTACTCAGGTAATCCTCAGCACTCGGTCACACAAGTAGTGTAGCAGTAGTATATTGTAATGTATACTAATTCTATGACAAAGAACCTCTGTGCGCAAACACTGAGGCAAGGGTTACCCCAAAGGGCATTTGGCTGGGAAGCCAAGTTTCAAGAAAATACAAAATCACACATGCCTACACAATGCAAAGCATCATGGGCTGCATATGCAAATCACCACAGAATGTTATGCTGGTTCAACTTTAAGCAGAACTGCATGGTGCTGAAAGGCCTCTCACACAGTTTGCAAAGGGTGCTAACAGATAACGTAGACACGTGTTTTGTCCTAACAGGACTCATCAGTATGCCTTGTCTGTTTGACACCCCAGTGGAATGAACCAGCTACCCTAAGACGGTCTGTCTGGCTTATGTTGTGGTGAACCCATTAAAATAAAAAACTATTTAAAAGACAAAGAACCTCTGTGCGTAAACACTGGGGCAAGGGTTACCCCAAAGGGCATTTGGCTGGGAAGCCAAGTTTCAAGAAAATACAAAATCACACTTGCCCACACAATGCAAAGCCTCATGGGCTGCATATGCAAATTACCACAGAAAGTTATGCTGGTTCAACTTTAAACAGAACTGCATGGTGCCAAAAGGCCTCTCACACAGTTTGCAAAGGGTGCTAACAGATGACACGTGTCTATGTCATCTGTTAGCACCCTTTGCAAATAATGTGAAAATCTTTCATGCAGGTAGTTTTAAAGGGTGCCAACAGATGACACGTGTTCATGTCATCTGTTAGCACCCTTTGCAAACTGTGTGAGAGGCCTTTGCACCATGCAGTTCTGCTTAAAGTTGAACCAGCATAACATTCTGTGGTGATTTGTATATGCAGCCCATGATGCTTTGCATTGTGTGGGCATGTGTGATTTTGTATTTTCTTGAAACTCATTTCGCAGCCAAATGCTCTTTGGGGTAACCCTTGCCTCAATGTTTGTGCACAGAGGTTCTTTGTCTTTTAAATAGTTTTTTATTTTAATGGGTTCACCACAACATAACCCAGACAGACCGTCTTAGGTAGCTGGTTCATTCCACTGGGGTGTCAAACAGATGAGGCATACTGATGAGTCCTGGTAGGACAAAACACGTGTCTATGTCATCTGTTAGCACCCTTTGCAAACTGTGTGAGAGGCCTTTCAGCACCGTGCAGTTCTGCTTAAAGTTGAACCAGCATAACATTCTGTGGTGATTTGCATATGCAGCCCATGATGCTTTGCACTATGTGGGCATGTGTGATTTTGTAATTCTATGACATACCACTATGCTACTTGTGTGGGTCTGGAGTTCTCCACCAACGCCGCTGTCTTGGAGGTTTTCCCCATCGTGATGGCCCTTGTCCTGTGACCATGAAAATATCATTCTGACATTTCACCTGCCCAAAATGTGGGAATAATGGGCCTGGGGAGTTCCCAAGAGACCAGATGGCAAGTAACCAATTAGCCTGGCCTGCTGGCACAAGTTTGGGACAAGCTGCTGAGGGTGTGCTCATCGCCATTGGAAGAGCATTTCTGGTGGCTTTTTATGGGGCCTTTAGAGTATCCGAATTAATGAAGCTGAGCAGAGTGTACAGTTTGCCAATGATCTTGGGGCATGACAATGTGGCAGTGACTCCAGAGGGGTTGTTCAGCCAGTTGCAAAGAAACACATTGGCCCTGGGATGTTGTTGCAATTTGAGTTCACCCCCAGGGGTGCAGTGGACCATCTGGGTATGGGTGCAAGACTATGTATCCCACCAGGATGGCCTCATTTTTTCATCATGATGATTGGTCCCCCTAATGATGTTCTTGTTCCATCATGTTTTAGGGAAGGCCATGACAGGGGTGGAGGTGGACAAAAAGGAGTTCAATATCTACTTCTTCTGCATAGGGGCTGCCTCATAGGCTAGACCAGAAGGGCCAGATCCAGACCCTTGGCTCCAGAGGTCACAGGCTTTTGAAAGATATGTGAGAATAAATTTGCTATAACTTTTGGTTTTTGTTTGTTGTTGACAGGTGGCTCTTCCCATGTGGATATGCAGACATCCATTTGTCCATTGGGAAGCTGTCAGAGCAAGGCAGTTCTAGGGAGGAGAGAACTTATTTGTGGACCGCTGCCAGACTCAGTTGCAATGGATGGGATGATGGGAGATGAGATGGGGTGATCTGCTTCCATGGATTATTGTTGAAGTTCAGTGGTTGGGCCCTCCAGCATTCAGTTGGTGCACTTATTGTAGATAGCAATGATTTGGGAGCAATAAAATCATTTGAACTGCTGTGCCAAATGAAAGAGGACTTGGGTTTCTTGTAGTGCACCTGGCTGGAAGTATACATTGTATGGTCTCGTGTCATCCAGAGAAGGCATTGACGGCGTGCTCGAGGTTTCACCACATCACTTCAACAATGAAGTTGTCAGCTCCCAAACATCGACTGGTGAAACTTCAATTGTCCAAGTTTCGCTCATCGGAAAATCGCTATTTTTTTGGGGGGACTGCATCACCTGCACCCCCCACCCCGATTTTTTAATAATCAACTCCGAGGCAGAGTTGATTATAAATCAACTAATTGGGCTGGCAGTATAGCCTAGAAGTTAGAGGAATGAGGTGTATACAAGCTTGGTACATCCAGCAGACCAGACCTGAATTTGATTCTCATAACCTCCACTTGCGTACTGTGTGACTTTGAGAAAGTCACTTAACCACCCAGTAATCCCAGGTCACTCCTGTAAACAGGCACTTGTGCGTAGTGGGCCTTACCCTGTTACCAAAGACTAAAAAAAATAAAATAAAAATAGAGGGGTCAAAACACTGGGGAAAATGGCGCAAATGTATAGTGGGACCATTACAGTGACAATCTTGAAGTTGTCGCTGTAATGGTCTTCGCTGTATGTTTTTCAGCATTTTGCCAGTACTCCATGCCCAAGACCACAGACTAATTGACAAAGCCCACAGACTAACTAACATGCCTATGAGGTCTTTTATGGAATCTATGGTGGGGGTCTGTCCTTAGTCATGATGACATTATTATAAAAGTACCCAAGTTTTATGCCTGGGATGGAGTGCACCTGTCTAGCCTAGGACATGACACATTTTTGGCTGACTTACAAAGTGCTCTGGAGGAAATAGTGACATCCACATCATCCATTTACCATTTACTACAGCCATCCTGAGGTGGCTAGAGATCATCCAAGAGGATTTACCCCAAACAAGCAAACATAAGGACACAATGCAGTATGCTATGCAGGCCACTAGGTATGTGGCAGATGCAGCCATGGATACATTAAATATGATGACATGGGCCACAGCAACCATCAATCAAGCAAGGCATCATTTGTGATTAAAGCTCTGGCAAGTTGATCAGGAATCCAAGAGTATGCTGATAAAGCTGCAATTCAAGGGCAATTCACTATTCAGCCTGGGCTTGGAGAAGTACATCAGACACAAGGGGATAAAAGAAGCCTGGCCAGGGAAAAATCAGACTACCTACTCAGTTTCAGGAAAAATAGATTTTGAAACCAGTTTCAAAGAGGCCTGAAAAGAAACTGCTTCCAAAATAGTGACTCCAGAAAGTTTGACTTTTAAGCAATTTTTTTCAGTAAGTGAGGGAATTTTCCCAACAATAGAAACAGAATAGGATGGTCCAGAAGAGCAGGAAACAACCGACCATCCTACAACAACAGAGGATATCAAGCATGAAGAGCACAAGGCCCAGGGAATAGACATGCTAATGGGAGGAAGACTACAACCCTTTGTCAGAACCTGGGCTGAAACAATGATGGACAAATGGGTGCTGAAAGCGATCTGAAGCGCGTGTGCCATAGAATTCAACCAGTTACCCATAAACAACAGATTTGTGGAGTCAAACATCTCTCCAAGCAGGTCACCACTACCACAGGTCAGAGCCCTACTAAATAGACTGCTACAAGAAGGAGCCATAGTGCCAGTACCAAAGCAAGAGCAACAATCTGGAGTATACTCCATATTCTTTCTGGTACCAAAAAATAAGGGGACCTCTGGCCTGCCTTGGACCTGAAATTTGCCAACCAATTTGTACATTACAAAAAATTAAAAATGCAGATGATTCACACAGCCATTGCATTGGTTAGAAAGAGGTACTACCTGACCTCAATTAATCTCAAAATGCATACTGTACCTCCACATACCAATACATCCATCACACCAAATGTTCCTAAGCTTCTGTGTGCTTTGCCTTCATTTTCAGTTCAAGTGCCTATCTTTCTGTCTAGCCTCTGCTCCTAGAGTGTTAACAAAAGTTATGGTGGTTCTGATTGCAATTCTAAGAAAGGAGGGAATAAACGTTGTATCCTACCTAGACAACTGGCTGATAACAGCCAGATCCAAGGCAGCAGAACTGATAGCAACAGTCAGAGCCCTAGAGATACTGACCCAGCATGGCTGGATAATAAAAAGGACAAAGAGCAACCTAAACCCTTCAACCCTGGAAAACCTGGAAGTCATATTTGAGATGGCATGAGAGCGTGTACATCTGTCAGATGAGCAAATAAGCAGTCTGGTAGCACACTGCAACGGGGTGCTAGCCCGCAAGTACTCAATGGTGTGGGACTTGATGCAGCTTCTGGGGATCATGGCATCCTGTATAGACCTGCACAGCTGGGAGAGATGGCACATTCAGATGTTTCTGTTGCACAACTGGGACCATTCAGCACAGGATTATCAAAATATGCTATTACTGCCAACTCAAGTGAAGTAGCCCATACGATGATGGATTCAGAAACAAAACCTCCTGCAAGGAGCCACTCTGGATAAAGAAGTGTTCACCACAATACAAACAGAAGCAAGTCTACAGAGATGAGGCATAGTGCTGCACAGAACATTCGTACAAGGTAAGTGGTTGGCAGTAGAATCCAAACTATCAAGCAATGTGCTAGAAACCAGGGCAGTCAGACTAGCCTTGGTATGATTCCTACCAAAGACTGAAGACCAATACATCAAAATAAGAACAAACAACAGAGTCACGATGGCATATATCAACAAGCAGGGTGGCACAAAGAGCAAACTGATGTCCAGGGAAGCAACCCTGCTACTGACATGGACAGAATGTCATCTAACCAGGCTGTCAGCTGGAGAACTGAGCAAGCAGGCAGATTTGCTCAGCAGGACGACATTGAATCCTGGGGAATGGACCCTAAACAAGCAGGTGTTTTGCACAATCCAAACCTGATGTGGACCATTCGATCTTGACCTATTGGCCACAAAACTAAACACTCAACTCCACTTTCCTTCTCGAGGGTCAAAGAAATAGGAGCAGCAGCATTGACTGCTCTAGCCATGCCATGGGAGTTCAAAAAGGCACACATCTTTTGTCCACTGGCTCTGGTACAACAATTATTCAAAAAATCTGGGAATCCACAGCCATAGTAGTCCATATTGCCCCAAACTGACCTGGAGAACATGGTTCTCCTTCAACATACAGACACTAATGGGCAATGCAATGCCACTGCCGAACAGGTCAGACCTACTGTCTCAAGGACCCATTCTACATCTAGCACCCAATTCACTCTTGACAGTGTGGACTGTCAAAGGAATAGACTGATAGCAACATAACTCTCAGACAGGGTAATAGACACTGCGCTAACAATCCTGCAGGAAATCAATGAATAAAACTTATAGCAGACACTGGTCCATTTCCTCCAAGTGGTGCAATAGTCATGATACTGATATCAGCAAAGGCCCAAACTGAGGAAAAGATAGCCAACTCAGTTAAGAAGGGGAATAAAACCTTTTATAGGTACATCAGGAGCAAAGGAAGACCAAGGGAGGATAGTGAGGCTTAATAAAGGGGAGGGAGGGTGGCAGAGGGAGAATGTGAAAAGGCAGAGATACTAAACAAATATTTTGCTCAGTATTTACAAAGGAAGAGGGAGGTACATAAAACAAACAGTAGTAACACTCTGGATACAGAAGTTGATACCAGCCCATTTACAGAAGAAAGGGTTCTGAAAGAACTCTTAAAACTGAAGGTGGACAAAGCAATGGGGCCTGATGGGATTCATCCCAGAATTCTAAAAGAACTAAGGGTAGAACTAGTGACACCACTGACTACCCTCTTTAACAAATCATGGGAGGATGGGGTGGTACCCGAGGACTGGAGGAGGGCAGATGTGATTCCCCTTCACAAAAGTGGGAGCAAGGCAGAAGCAGGAAACTATAGACCTGTTAGTTTAACCTCAGTGATAGAAATGATGGAATCACTTCTAAAGGAAAGAATTGTCGGCGTGATCTAGAGGCCAGAAGGGCACAGGACCCTAGGCAGCATGGATTCACAGCGGGAAGGTCATGCCAGACGAATCTGATAGATTTCTTTGACTGGGTGACCAAAGTAGTAGATCAGGGAGGGCTGTGGACATGGCCTACCTAGACTTAGCAAGGCATTTGACACAGTCCCACACAAAAGATTAATATATAAGTTAGCCAGCCTGGGAGTGGGTCCCAAGGCGACAGCCTGGGTAAAGAATTGGCTGGAGAATAGGACACAGAGGTAATAGTAAATGGAGTCCACTCAGAAGAAAGGAGGGTTACTAGTGGGTACCGCGAGGGTTCAGATAGGACCAGTCCTCTTCAATGTCTTTATAAGCTTACATTGCAGAAGGACTGGAAGGAAAAGTATGTCTCTTTGCAGATGACACTAAGATCTGCAACAGAGTTGATGCACAGGGTGGGGTGGAAAGGATGAGAAGGGACTTGGCAAGGTTAGAGGAATGGTCAAATGTATGGCAGCTTAGATTCAATGCTAAGAAGTGCAAGGTAATGCACCTGGGAAACAAAACCCAGGGAAGAGTACACAATGGGGGTGAGATACTAACAACAACAAAATGGAAAGGACCTGGGGTAGTCATATCAGATGACCAAAGGTGGGCAAGCAATGTGAGAAGGCAGCAAGGAGGGTTGGGGGATACTGGGATGCATAGGAGAGGCATCACCAGTAGAAAACAAGAAGTTATTATCCCTCTGTACAGACAGCTGGTGAGACCCCATCTGGAGTACTGTGTGCAGTTCTGGAGACCCAATCTCCATAAAGACATAGACAGTATGGAAGCTGTCCAGAGGAGGAAACTAAAATGGTGCAGGGTCTGCACCGGAGGACATATGAGAGAGACTTAAGGAGCTTAATATGTATAGCCTCGAGGAAAGGAGGAGAGGGGGACATGATAAAACTTTCAAGTACCTCAAGGAATCAACAAAGTCCAAGAGGGTAGCATCTTTCAAAAAGAGGTGTGCAAGAACAAGAGGGCACAATTTGAAGATAGAGGGGGCGGCTCAGGAGGTAATTTAAGGAAGTATTTTTTCACAGAGAGGGTTGTGGATGCATGGAATGGCCTTCGGAGGAAGGTTGTGGAGTCAAAATCAGTGGTGGAATTCAAGCATGTACGAGGGATAGTCATAAGGCAATTCTGGGGGGTGAGGGTAGGAAGAAGTAGGCTGCTGGTTAACTAGGATCTGCAGCTTATCCAGTAGGTAGGGAAATGGGCAGACTGGGTAGGCCAAGCGGTCCTTATCTGCCGTCAAATTCTATGTTTCTATGTTTCTATGTTTGTTCTATACCACAAATCCTAGAATTCCTGCTGGACAGTTTTGCCAAAGGCCTAACCATCACATGGTTAAGAGTTCAAGCAGCGGCATTAGGAGCAATTTGAGGAACAATCAATGGCTTGCAGAGCCGTAGGAAGGCATTTTGGTGCCCAGGGCAACAGACTAATTTTGCGCCTCCCCCCGAAAACAGCCGGTGCGGCCCCCAGAAGCTCTAGGTTGTTTACATGCTCTGTAGTGAGTTTTGGGGCTTTTCTTGAAGGAAAAACATACTTTTGTTATACGTTCCCTACCCCTGATTTAAGGAAAAACTTTGCTCCCATAGAATCTGAGGTGTGGGAGTCAAAGATGCTGGCTGGCTGTCATCAGAGTGTGCAGTGCAGCTGCAGTTGTTGTGGACAACTGTCTGACCAACAGTTCCATCGAGAGTGGCTCACGGGGGCACATATAGGCACCTCAGTGGCATAGATGCAGTCTTTGAGTGCTGGACACATGTACCTCTGAGATGCCCCACCTACAACCACCCATTGTCACATAGGGGGATGTATCCCCATGATCCCACTCACTCAGCCCTGATGGCAGGCTCCACTACCCCTGTAGTAGAATCACCACCACCTAACAGAAGGAAAAGCCTCCACCCCCTGACCATCCTTCCTTCAGCTAGACTATCTCCAGCACTCAATGCTGCTTGACCACCTTCTAGGCCGTAACAGACTCGCTTCGCCATCCTACAGTAAGCGGAACACCTCCACAACACCACACTCACCTAAGCTGCCTACCTTCCCTATAGCTGAACCACCACCCTACACCAAGACAAGCGCCATGCACCTGAACAATCCCTGCAACTAGACCAACCGCACATACTTCTAAACTGTCCTTGATTTTTCAACAAAATTTACATTTGTCCATCATAAAGTTTGTTTTAATGGTAGAGAACAGTGGGGGTTAAAATCACGAAATAATGTAAAACATTAAAGTTACAGACTTAGTCTTCTTCAGAAAATGCAGATGAACACAAATCCCCTTTTTCTATCAGCTTTCTGAGTGAATAGTGTCAATTTATAACATGTGTCCAAGATTTTGGGTCTTTGTCCCTGATTATTTTAAGTCTTGTCCCTGATTCATGAGACAAGAGGTTGAGAGGTATGCAGCTCCAAGTTTAGCATCCCTCCAGAGGACCACTCTTTCTGTAGTGGCATCCCTCCACCAAACAATATTCTGACTGTATCCAATCCCCACATGAAACCCCCACAGAAAATCATTCCCTGCATCTGCCTCTACCCCCCCCAGTTGGGAGAGGGCCAAGGGGCAGAAGATTCACATCATAGAACTGCTGCTATGGTGCTGTCCAGGGTCCCACAGTATAACTTCTGGAATACAAAAAAATTCGCTGCTCCTCTGGTCCACTCCCTTCCTCTCTCTTTCCCCAGCTCAGACTCATATACTCTGTTGGCAACCATGAACATGGCAGATATTTTTATATGTAATTTATAAGCACTCCAGAAACTGTCAGATGTCAAGATCCAGAAGCAGTCAACTGACATCCATGATTTAGGTGACATGCCCAGTCTACACAGTGTTATAAATTATTAATAAAACTGTCATGTTCATGGATGCAAGTCAAGCAGACCTAGTGAATCGGGGAGCTTTCCTTTTCTGCCAGAAGTTTTACTGTGGGACCCTGGACAGCATTGTAGCAGCAGTTCTCTGCTGTGGATCTTCTGCTTCCTGGCCCTCTTCTGACCTGTGGGGGGGGGCAGTTGCAGGGGGTAGCTTGTCTGGCGGGGGTCCTGCTGTGGGATGGGGATGGGATACATTATGTAGTAGTGTCCCCAAGTTGTAGTGTCTAGGCGGAGCCCTGCAAAAAAAAAAAAAAGGCCCGACAGGGCTTGATAGGGTGCTTGAGCTTCAGGACCCCCCCAAGGGCCCATTTAGTTAGCCCTGGTGAGAGACAGTGTAGGGGCCCCATGGTGCAATGAGAAGTGTCATTAGGGAAAAAACATTCTGCCTAGCCTATACCAGTTTTCAGTATGCCTTAGCAGTGCAGCTCCTCTCCACTGCCCAGTAAATAACCCCTGCACAGCAACCCCCCAGTACAGCTGAGCCAGCCCAACTGCTTCAGTCAGCATCCCTGCAGCCAGAAGGAGCCCCACTCCAAATCCCCTCATTACCCTGATTCCCATCAGTTCCCCTCCACAGCCCAAGCCAATCCAGATACATGTAACTGTTAATATGTTATGATCTAAACTGTACAGATCCCCTCACATGGCATCCAAGACAACTAGGCAAGGCACTAGCAGGCAAGGCCTCATTTTCTAAGTAAGACAGGTGTGGGTGGCAGGGTGAGAATGGAACAAGGACTCTGCTAGGAAGAATCAGAAGGAGAGGACACAAAAATAAAAAGGCAATGGAATGGGAGTGAAGGAGGGACGCGGGTCAAGAGGAAAGAAAAGAAAATGTAACAACGTGGTGGACAGAAGGGATGGTGTGCCGTGGCCCATGCCATGGCAGTCAGGCTAAGGCTGAGGCAACTGCTTCAAAATCTTCACTCCCATCCCAGTCCCCAGTCCAGTGCATGAAGTTCAAGTGAACTACACAGTCACTGCCCACCTGCTCACCCACCAGCAGAGCTGACTCCAAGACAGGCCCGCCCAGGCCCAATAATTCAACGGCAAGGAAAGTAGATCTTTGTCTTCCGACTTCCTGAGTGAGACTATCAATCCCCCCCCAATGCGCTCTCACCACATAGATCCCATCTCATCATCTCACAATTTGGATTCAAATTAATTTGGAATTATTCATCACTTCGCCAGGTCTGCTCTTCTGCTTGTCTGCAGTGCCATCACCTTTTACTACAGACACTCTGTCACTGATGAGTGACAATTACCAGTCTCATCTACATAGACAACAACAGACAGAGTACTTAGTGTGGTGTGCATTCTGCTTATGCTTACATTACACAAGTGATGAAAAAAAATATGACAAGGCTCTCTTCTGTCTTCTCTGTCTCTCGTGACTCATCTCTCCTCTCTGACTCTGTCACTGTTCTTAGTCTCTGTGACTGTCTACTACTCTACGCTAGTATGCTAAACAACTTGCTCCACACTCTCCCTGTCTCCAACACAAACTGCCTCTCTCTCAGTGCCAAATGCTCCGACCGTACCTTTTATACTAATGGGTGGCACGCTGGCCCACTCACAGTTTCTCTTTCTCAGCACAACATGATTATTATTTTCTGCAGTAGACTGTGCAACCATGTGACCCCCTTCCCACCACTTGCTGGTCTTTGGTCCGCAGATGCACCCCTGCTGACAGTCATTTGTAATTACAAAATCAAAATAAAAAAAAAGATTTAAAGTGTCAGTGCAGGTGAATTACAACATGAGCTTCAGTGGAAAAATGTGCCCTCGGAGGCTTGCGCCCGGGGTGGGAGCACCACCCGCCCCACCCTTCCTACGGTACTGATGGCTTGCTCTCTGGAACATACCCTCAAGTTGTGATTTTCCTCAGGTCCCTGGCCAACATTAGACTAATATAAAAATTCTCATTAGCACTCTGGTAGCTGAACATGGTCTTAGACACATTGACTGAGGTTCTTTTTGTACCCATGGAGGACATTTCTTATTATTTTCTCACTCTCAAGATGGTGTTTCTTAGTGCTACATGTCTGGCATGAAGAACAAGTCAACTACAAGACCTAGCTTGTAATGTACCATTCCTGATTTTTCGTGATGGCAGGATTATACTTGAGACAGTGCAATCCTTCCTTTCAAAATTATCGTCAGCATTACGTATGTCACAAGAGATTTCACTTCACTCCTTCAACCCAGGACCAGACAATCAGCAAAAGGATACTTAATAAACCTGGATATCATCAGAGTCATGAAAATCTATTTGGAAAGGACAGCAACATTCAGGAAATCAGAAAGTTTTTTTTACCTATTCCTTGAACAAAGACAACGACTGTCTGCTTCTAGGTCAACCATCATAAGATGGTTGAAGGCAGCCACCACTGAGGCACATAAGGACTCTGATCTGCAAGTGCCAACTAACCTGAAAGCCCATTCCACTAGGCAATGTCCAACTCCTGGACAGAAATAAACTCTGCATCCATTGCAGATATCTGTACTGCTTTTACCTGGATTTCAGTGCACACATTTTCTAAACACTACAGACTTGATATATGGGATTCTTATTGGCTACAAGGTTCTTCAAACAGTTACCAAGTAGTTTCTCCTTATGCCACCCTGCTTGATATTGACACTGCTTCTTAAGTCACCCAATGGTCATGGCTCGGAGTGCTGTAAAAAGGTGCAATGAATAATGGAACTTTACTGACCTGGTAAAAGTGGTTCTTCAAACAGTTACCAAGTAGTTTTTCCTTATCCCACCCTGCTTGATATTGACACTGCTTCTTAAGTCACCCAACGGTCATGGCTGGGAGTGCTGCAAAAAGGTGTGATGGGTAATGGAACTTTACTCAGCTGGTAAAAGTGATTATGAGAGCACCTTTTACAGCACTCCGACCCCCGCCCCCAACAAGGAGGAACTCTATTGACTTATATACAGAATGGCTGGTATGTTGTTATGTTGGCTGGTATGTTGTTATGTTAATAATCTCCTTTATACAAATTCTTTTAAAAAATATAATAAAGTTTCTAGGGAGGGTTCTTGGGCATGGAATAGAAGTATCTATTGTGTGTTTTTTTTTTATCAATAAGTCTCTTGTATCTTGAATTCTACACATAGTTCATTAAAGCCCACTGAATTTGAGTTTTTCTATCTTTTCCATCTCTTTGTTTACTTAGAGGTCTTGGAGAAGTTCTGTTGTTTTTCTTTCTTAAAATGCTTGAGTTTTCAGGAATTCATAGAATCATAGAAATTTGATGGCAGAAAAGGACCCTTCCAGCCCATCAAGTCTGCCCAACCCTTCCCTTTTACATACCTCCCTCCCCACCTGCCCCACCCTCTCCCAATAATCAATCCCATATGCCTGTCCCATGCCCTTACATTCCTCCACCATCTCATCCCCTATTACTCCATCTGGCAGTCTGATTCAGGGCTGCACCACCCTGTCTGTGAAGAAGCACCCCCTCACATTGCCCCTGAACTTATTTCCTTGCAATCTGAGGCTGTGCCCTCCAGTTCTGGCCCCATCCTTGCTCCTCAGCTGATCCCCTTCACCTACTTTATTGAGCCCCTTTACATATTTAAAGGCTTCAATCATGTGCCCCCTTTCCCTCCTTGTTTCTAGCGTGTACAGATTCAGCTCCTTACACCTCTGCTCATATGTCTTCCCCTGTATACCCTGCATCATTTTTGTTGCCCTTCTCTGAACCATCTCCTATGCATATATATCCTTGCGGAGGTGTGGTCTCCAGAACTAAACCCCGTACTCTAAATGCTGCCTCACCATGGCTTTGTAGAGGGGCATTATAACCTCCCTCCTTCTGCAAGTAATGCCCATGCCTATGCATGCCAGCATTCTATTGGCCCTTCCCACCACCATACTACATTGGAAACCTACCTTAAGGTTTGAGGAGACCATGATCTCCAGATCCCTTTCCTGTTCAGATTCTTTGATTTCTCCCCCAACCCGTGTGCATCCCGCTTTCATGTTTTTCCTTCCTAGGTGCATCACAGCACACTTCCTGGCATTAAACCTCAGTTGCCATTTCCTGGCCCACTCCTCGAGTGTCTTGAGGTCCCTCCTCATGTCTTCCACCCCCTCCGGGGTGTCCACCCTATTGCAGATTTTTGTATCATTGTCAGATAGACACACCCTCCCTCTGAAACCCTCTGCCGTATCACTGATGTAGATGATGAAGAGGAGTGGATCCAAAATTGACCCCTGTGGCACTCCATTCCTCACCCTTGCCATCTCGGAGAGCACCCCATTAAGCACTTCCCTCTGAGTTTTTCCTACTAGCCAGGCCTCCCCCCAGCCTGATATTTTCTCTCCCAACTCCATGCTTTCCATCTTGCTTACCAACCTCCTTTGAAGGATGGTGTTGAAGGCCTTGCTGAAGTCCAGATAGGCCACATATACCGCCTCTCTCTGCTTGATTACCTGAGTCACCCAATCAAACAACTCAGACAGGTTAGTCTGGCATGATTTCCCCCTTGGTGAAGCCATGCTGTCTGATGTCCTGCAAGTCACACTCCTCCAGGTAATTCACCACCCTCTCCTTGATTAATGCCTCCATTACTTTCCCCACCACAGACATGAGGCTTCAGCTCCTTGCCACCTCCCTTGTGCAAGGGCACTATGTCAGCCCTTCTCCAGTCCTCCAGCACCCTTCCTGTATCCAGGGACAGGTTGAATAGCCTTGTCAAGGGTGCATCCAGCTTCTCCGTCAATTTCTTGATCACTCTGGGTGCAACCCATCAGGCCCCATTGCTTTGTCCACCCTTAGTCTATCCAGCTCAGCCCTGACCCTATCCACAGTGAATGGGCTCTGATCCACCCATTTGCCCTCCCTCCCCTTAGGCGCTAGCATCAGACCCCTGCCTTCCACCTCCTCCGTGACCACCGAGCTAAATTACTCATTTAGTGCGTCTGCCTTTTTGTAGCTCTGCTCCAAATTTATCCCTCCTTCTCCCCTCAGTCTAGCAATCCCCTGCCCTGCTCTTTTCCTCTCCCTCACATATCTAAAAAATGTTTTATCCCCCCTCCTGGCCCTTTTGGCTATTTTCTCCTCAGTGACTACTTTTGCCCTTCTGATCTCCCTTCCTGCCAGACTCCTCTTCTCCCTATACTTCTACCTATCCTCCTTTCTAAGTGTCATCTTAAATTTTCTGGAAGCCCTCCTCCTTTCCCTGACTGCTCCACCACCTCCTCCTAGTGAACCAGAGAGATCTCCTCCCCCTCTTGCTCTTCCTGACCTTTTTTATGCACATTATTGCTGCTTCCTGAATGCCTCCTCGATAGTTTCCCAGAGTTCCTCCACTGCCACTATCTTCTCCCTACCATCCATTTTTTCCCTATCTTTCTCAACTTATTAAAGTCAGTGTGACCGAAGTCCATGACTGTTGTATTAGTCTTACTTGTCGCCCTCCCTGCTCTGACCCTGAACTGTACCAGGCTGTGGTCACTGATGCCCAAGGTTTCTCCCACCCACACCTCCTCCACACTCTCCCTGTTAGTCAGGACCACGTCCAACAAGTTGCTTCACCTCGTTGGTTCCCTGACCAGCTGTTGAAGGAATATCCCCTGCAGCTTGGCTAATAACTCCCTGCTCCTTGCCAACACTGCATTTGGGATTTCGCAGTCAACATCTGGGAGGTTCAGATCACCCACCAGTAGCAGTTCACCTTTCTGTGCCAGCCTTGTGACTGCCTGAGTTAGCCATCTATCGTCTTTCTCTCCTTGCACAGGTGGCCTGCATACCACCCCCAGCCATAAGGATTTACCCATCTCCCTACCTAGTGGTACCCACAGCAGCTCAGTCTCCCCTTCCTTCTCCTGCCCTTCAGTAACACTGATGCCTTCCCTGATGTATAAGGCAACCCCCTCTTGCCTTCCCTGTCCCTTCTGAACATTCTATGAATGTTTTTTTCCCCAGGTGTGATGCTCTGTCCACCAGGTCTCACTTATTGTTACTAAATCTAATCCCTCATCCCTCATGATGGCCTCCAGATCCACCATCTTATTTCCTACACTCCTGATGTTTGCTGACAATCCCTTCCACCAGTCTCCTCCTTTGTTTCCCTTGCACCCATCCCCCTCTTTCCCAGCCATGTAGTGCTATCCTAGGGGGTGGCTGGTAGCCCTTCAAGCTTTCCTCCTTGTGGAGCAGATTTGTCCCCACCACCCATCCCAACCTAGTTTAACTTGTAGGTATCCGTTATGTATTCTCCTAGCTTGCATTTCAGTACTGCTACCCCTCCCAATTCAGGTGCAGTCTGTCTGGTGCAAATAGTCCCCTACTAAGCCATATCCCATTTGCTCACCCCACCCCACCAGCCACTCGTTGAACTCCCTAATCCTTAACTTCCTATCAGTGCTTGCCCTTAGTACTGGTAACACTACTGAGATCACCACTGATTTAAACCCCAGACTGCTACAGTATCTAGCTAGAGCTCTGAATCTAGCCTGCACCTCCATCAGGCTACTTCCTGCCAGGTCATTCGTTCCCAGGTGGAACAGCAGGTGTGTTTTCTCATCCTGATGCCTCCCCCTTGAGGGGATATAATGAATGACTTTCACTGCTGTCGTGCCCGGCAGACACTCCACCCACACTGTGCTGTTTTTGACTCCCCCCCACCACCTAATACCTTTTATTATAGAGTCCCAAACCAGTAGGACCCTGCTCTCCATCTCCTTCTGATTGCATCTCCCCACCATCCTTCCCCAACCCCTGCATCCTATTTTCTATCATATTATCAATACCCCTTTGCCCATTTCACTTCCTGAAGCACAATCCTCCCTCTGTGCTCCCCAGATTATTTGCTTTGTGACCCCCCAGCTTTGTGCCCCCGACTCTATCAGGATGTCCACTTCTGCCCCTCCATTTTCTAACTTTTCCACTCCTTGTTTATCTGTCCCTGCCCATGTTCTGCCTGATTTTCCCTGGGGACCTTCCTCCCCATATTGCTTTTGCTCATCTGAACCCGAGCCCACTGTCTCCCCTCCATTCTGGGCTTGCCTGTTGATCTTACCTAATAGGGCCTCCCCCTTTTCCAATTGTTCTGTGCCTTCCTTCACACAGAAAGAGAGAACGTACAATGCAGCAAAAATATTTGTGAGAGGATAGAGACATCACAGTAGGCAAGGTACATTATAATAGTGAAATACAGACAGCACTAGTGTATAAATTACAATGGTGAAATTACAGATATCACTGGTGGAATATAAAAAAAGACATTACATATAAGAGAAGCAGATACTAGGAGAGGTTGTACAGCATATTATTTAAAACAAATCAGTTCATTAGAGTAACTTAGAAAAACTAAACTGTACATTATTTACAGCAGGACAATTGACACCTGAATTAGGTGCATAGCACCAGAGCACACCAAGGTGCTACCTAGTGGGAGTACACTAACATGTGTGTAGAGCAGTTGGGGAGGAGGGGAGGATAACCAGGGGGGCAATGGCACTTAGCCTCATCAAGCAGCCAGGATTTGAGGTGGGTCTTGAAGTGGCATGAGTGTCCAGGGAGCAGATAGGTGCAGGGAGGCTATTCCACAGAGTGGGAGCAGTAACAGATAATGCTTTTCCACCCATAGCCAAGGAAACTTTTTGGATTTCGGGGGGGGTTGGACTGAGAATGGGTGCAAGCTTCTCAAGGATGCTCTGGTGTTGACGAGAGATGCATATGGGGAGGAATCACCGTGCCTGATGGCACTGTCCACGATACAGCCAAGTGAATAGTCAAACCTAAGTTGGAGTGAGAGCCAGCTGAGGGTCTAGTAGAGGTGGTAGTAGTGGGTGCGGTATGGTGCCAGGAGAGCGAAGTGGCAAATGTTGTTGTATATTGAGCAGAGGTGCTCTCTCAGGGTTGTGGATGAATGTGAGTAAATGGGGAAGCAGTAGTCAATGATGGGCAATAGGTTACCAAGGGCAATGGCTAAGCGGGCTTCACAGGACAGGAATGGCTTTATCAGATAGACCCTACCAAGCTTCTGGTTTACACGACAGATGACAGAGTTGATGTGATTGGCATAGGAGAGAGAGGGGTCCAGGATCCCACCTAGGTACTTAAAAGTTGACACATTATCAAGCACAGTGCCATCTGGTGTAGTTACTGTGAGTGCATATCCAGCCTTGGCAACCTTAGACAGGAAGGGTTTGGAGCCAAACAGCATGGATTTCGTTTTTTTGATGTTTACAAGTAGGCGATGAGACTGGAATCAGTTGTGAGCAGCAGTGTAGTTTCTGGATAGAACCATGGATAAGTTTACCAGGGTCTTGTCACTGGTGAAGAGGACAAGGTCATGCACATACAATAGGGTATCACATGTAAAACAGTCAGAGAGGAGGGAGTTTACAAACAGGGAGAATAATAGTGGGCCAAGGATAGAGCCTTGGGGAACACTGGTGGTGACTGGAAGAGCGGGGGAGGTGTTAGAGCCTAAGCATACTGACAGATCTATCCAAGAGGTAGCTGTCGAAGTACTGCATGGCCCCAAGAGAGCTGCCAAGGTTATAGAGGGGGGTGAACAGCAGGGTGTGGTCAACCAGATCAAAGCTTTTGACAGATTGATGAAGACTGCACCCATAGGTCTCCTATGGTCCAAGGCCCTGTGAATGTGATTAGTAAAAAAGGCCAGGGCAGAAGTGGTAGAGTGATGTTTATGGAAGCTGTGTTGATGCCCGGGCATTAGTTTATGGGTGTTGATATAGGAGGACAGTTGTCGGTGGACAATCCTTTCCAGGAACTTACTAAGGTGGGGGAGCAAGGATATGGGTCAATAGTTGTTGGAGGATAGTGGGTCGCTTGATTTAAAAATTGGGACCACCTTAGCATGCTTCCAAGTGCAAGGCACTGAGGAGGTAGTCAGTGCCAGGTTAAACAGGTAGGTTTCAGGATGGCAGGGGAGACAAGCTTGAGCATTGCAGCAAAGAGCCCGTCACTGCCTGGGCTACCCCAGCTGGGTAGGCTCTTTAATAGTCTGGCAGTAACCTTGGGGGTGATGGTCTGAAAGTAGAAGGGATGGGGGTGAGGCTTTCAGATCATAGGTGAGGGGCTGCTCAGCAGGATGAGGTCCAGGGCTAGGGGACATCAGGTGTGATAGCTTGCTGAGGAGGGAGGAGAAGTCCGTGAACTTGTTATTGAAAGCCACAGCAACTTCAGGGGGTCAGTCAGCCATCCAGAGGGAGTGTCAAGGTAAATGATAGGGTTGTAAGTGCGTGGGTTGAGCAAGGAGCTGACCTCACCCTAGAAATGGTAAGGATCACCCAGGCTGTCTCTTTGTCTGTCCTGGAAGAAGGCACATTTCTGGGCAAGGGCAGTCTGTTTACAACTCAGAGAAGAGCCACAAAAGGACTTGACTACATGTCAGGCAAAAGTTATGAGGATAGGTTGAAGGCACTAGGCCTATAAGCCCAGGAATACAGATTGATTAGAAGAGACTTGATATATATTTTTAATACCTTTCAGAAGGAAGCATTAATGGAAGATATTTGTCTAGAAAGAAAATACACTAAAAACATCACTAGATCACATAGCTATCAATTAAAGACAGATATTTGCAAAACCACAAAAAAGGAAGAGATATTTCACACAAAGAGCTTCAATAATTTAAACTCACTACCAAGTAATGTGGTCGGCAGTAATAGTTTAGAACAATTTAAAAAAAGCTTAGATCTGTACATGGGTGATAAAAAATATCCCTTCCACTTTTAATTAGTAGAGGTGGAGAGTTCCATATGGGCTTTGGTCCTCTGAACTTGTAAATAACTATGAAACTATGAAACTGTCTGTAGACACCTGTAATCATTCCAGCGGGCAGGGGGGCCCTTTTTCTAGGCTGACCAGAGTTTATCCCTCTCCTTCATCATGACCAAGAGATCTTTAGTGACCCAGGAAGTGCAGCCTCCCCTAACCATACGAATGGTCAGGAGGTAATGCTGTATTTAGAGTCAGAGCAGTGTAGTGGTAAAGAAATTCTCTGCTTCCAACACATTGGAGAGGGTATATAAGTTTGACCAATTAATTTTCCAAGCATCGTCCAGGAGGGAGGGCATGTCTGGGTGGTTGAAATTATGGAAGGAGAGAAGTCTGGGGGGGGACGCTTGACCTTCATGGCCCAAACCATGTAGGTGGGGGAGTGGTCACTTATGGCTTCCAATAGTGTCCCTGATAGGAGCACCTTTTCATCTCTGTTGGTAATTACCCAATTGAGAAGCATATGGTTAAGGGAACATGGGTTGTGCCTAGTGGGGTGGTATTAATTTGGACTAAGTTATGGAGCATGAGTTGGTTAGAGAAGTCAGGTTCCTGAGTATTGAGCCAATCCAGATTGAAATCACCCATGATGATAGTGTCTCTAGCAGGGGATAGGCATTCCACTCCATCTAGTTGGGCAATGAGACCTGCAACATGTCCTTGGGGAGGGTTATTACAGCAGCCCACTTAGATCTTTTTTACTGCGCCAATGTTCACCTTTACCAGGAGTCATTCACTGGGGTAACTAGGGTCAGAGTGGAGGACAAGGGTGGCAGAGAGGGGCTCACAGATATAGAGGGCCACCCCTCCGCCCTTCTTCCTTTCAGGACCATAATGCCTCAGGAAGGAGTACCCAGGGAGATGGTAGGTAGCATCTGGTGGTGGGGTTTCAGCACATCTCAGAAATTCTGAGCATGTGGCTTGTATAGGGCAAACCTAGGATTTGAGGTCAGTGAATTTAGTGAGGAGGCTGCAGAAGCTAATATGTGCAAACTTTTAAGCCAGTGGATGTGGATCCATACAGGGTACGAGTGGTCAGTGGTGGTACTGGGGAGAGGCCGAGATTACTCTCAATGTCTCCCGCTAGCAGCAGTAGAGAAAAGCACAGAATATATGCTGTGGGCAGGAATGGAATGGGAATAGAAGAAGTGAAAAGAAGGAGCCGAGGCAGTGACTATCCTGCTTGGTGAGAAATCCATAGAATGCGAAGCCCATGGGGGTGCCTTCCCACCTGACCATAGGACAGAGGGGGACATCAGGCAGGAAGTGGGGGTGAGATAGAGTAGGAACGTCTGATCAAAGGCAAGTAAGGATGCCCCAAGATCAACCAGAAAAAGGGTGCCAAGCAGTATGGCTGCCAGCAGAGGGATTATAGCCTGTCTCGTCATGTCAAATAGAGCAGAAATAGTAGTTAGGGTATGCGGGGGGGGGAGTGGTTGAAAGACAGATTAGTGGGGGGGGGTTAAGAGGAAGGAAAGTACACAACTCAAAAGAGACCACCCCGGTGGCATAAATGATAGAGTAACCGCCACCGGAGCAAGGGGTCAGAGGTTCGAGCCCAGGGAGCAAACAGAGAAATACACCTAGGTGGGAAGGATTTGAGGACTAACAGACCTGAGAAACAGGATGGTAATAGAGGTCCAGCTTACTGTATTGCTGCTTAGGAAGGAAGCCTTAGGCAGGCTTGGCAGTGACTCCTAGTGGTCACAAAATATAACAAGCAGTAGGGGAAAGTGGACAGATTACTTCAGGCAGGGTAGTCCTGGCACTGGTCACGTGATCTAAGAAAAGAATAAATTAAGAGCTGGACCAGCGTAGGCAGGGCTAACACAGCTAATGTAGCAATCCTGAGGTTGGCTGGTTAGCTATACCTGCTGAGCATTAGTGCAGGCTCCTCTCCATGACAGGTACATCTGCTCTTCCTGAGCTCAGTGGGGAGCAGACTGCAGAATGGGGAGCCTGCTGAGTGTTAGTGCAGGCTCCTGTTGAGGATGGGTGCTTCTGCCCTTCCTGAGCTCTATAGGGAGCAGACTGCAGAATGGGCAGCCTGCTGAGTAGTGGTTATGTCGTCCCACTCCTTGGCTGCTTCCTGGTGGAGGATAGGGTGTAGCTCCAGAGCTAGGGAGACAAGTAGCTTGGCTTTGTGACATGTGCACCTCTACGCATGTGTGTTCATGGCCGTGATGGGGAGGAACCAAGCAAAGAGTGAAAACACGGCTGCCGGCTCTATGGAAACCCCTTCAGTACTCCTTCACCACTGCCTCAGGAACTCCCAGGCCTGCTCCGTATATGTACTTGGGAGGGGGGATGGCCCTCCTCCCTTCCACCCCACCACAGGGGTTAATCCATGGGGGATGCAAGGCATGAGGGATGCCAGGGGTGAGGCGGTGACTGGGGACTGGAGGAGGGCAAATGTTTGCCAGCAGGCTGAGGAGGATAAACACTTAAAAAACATGAGGAAGTTGGAGGCCACTGTATTTCTTAGGCTGTATCAATTTTTCATAAGCTCGATGGGGGGGCTTACTTACCCAGATAAACCTGGAGATCATGCTATGTAAGCTCTTGAACCAACTCCTGGGTAACACAATATTTAACATACCTAGGGGGTATAATAATCATCGGAGAACGTTCATATTTACCACTTTTTCCCTACTCAATACTGTAAGTGGTAAAGATCTCCATCTGTCAAAATCCTGGGCAATCTGTATAACTAGGGGGTCTAAATTAAGGGTTTTTAGTTGGAAAATGTTCAAGGAGACTTTGATGCCCAAGTAATTCAAGTAACTATTTTCCCAATTAAGTCCCAAATCAGCAAAATCTGCTTTGAAAATATGTGGGGAGATAAGGAAGATAACAGTTTTATTTAAGTTAAATTTATAACCAGAAAAGGTGCCAAATTGTTGGATAATAGTTAGGGCCTTCTGCAGAGATGGGGCGGGGTTAGTAAAATTCATCAAAATGTCATCTGCATAGGTTGACACTTTAAATTCAAGTGTATTCATGGGAATGCCTGATATATCGGGAAGGGAGTTAATTTTGTTGGTTAAGGTCTCAACATATAAATTGAAGAGAAAAAAGGAGAGAGGACAACACTTATGGGTGCCCTGTGATATAGTAAAGGGCTCAGAGAGGACACTATTGCACATTACTCTAGCTGTACGGTGGGAGTATAAAATACATATCTAATAAATAAAGGTATCAGGAAAACCAAACTGTTGCAAAATCCAAAATAGATATGGCCATGAGACCCTGTCAAAAGCCTTTCCCATGTCCAGGGAGACCAACATTGCATCCAGGTTGGCCTCCCTGGAGGCAGAGGTCAAATGAAATAGCTTGGGAAAGTGGTCGCTGGAGAGTCTACCTCTCATAAATCCCACCTGTTCCGGGCCAATCAAACTATCACAAACCCGGCTAAGACAAGAGGCTAAAATCTTTGCCAATAATTTAACATCTATGTTAAGAAAAGAAATAGGTCTGTAGTTTTCAGGAAGAGTGTCATTTTTGCCTGGTTTGGGTAAAACTATAATATGGGCCTCCAAAAAAGAATTGTCTAGTAATTCAGCTGTATGAAGGTGGTTATACAATATCACTAAATATGGAACAAGTTCATCAATAAATGTTTTGTAAAAACTGGGGGTGAAACCATCAGGGCCAGGGGCTTTATCCAGGGGAAGAGAATGAATAGCTTCTCTGACTTCAGATTCAGAGACAGGGAATGTTAAACTGTCAGAGTCCAAAGCAGATAACTCGAGCAAATCAATGTCTTTCAGGAACTTGTGCATAGTGCCATAATCAGTTCCAGTCATGGAATCATCACATTATAATTGAGAGTAATAATCTTGGAAGATACTAACTATGTCCCTTGGTTTAACAACTGGCGAAAGCGTCTGAGGAGCTTGGAGTGTTTTGACCCAGTGGGATGCAGCTTGCTGGATTAGTCTTAAAGCTAACAGTTTGCTGGCCTTTTCCCCTTGGCCAACATATGTGGCTTTCAATGCTTTAAAGATTTCTGTGCTTGTTCTAGTATTATCTCAGAATACTTGGCCCGTAGGTGAGAGAGACGAATCCAGACATCCTCTGGAGTGGCTGTTGAGAGGTTTTTCTCAATGCTTCAGATAGAATTAAGTAGCGAGTTGCATCTTGAGGTGATTTCCTTCTTACGCTTAGACGAAAGTTTGATCAATTCTCCTTGCCAATGGCATTTTACTGCTCCCCATGCTAGGTCTGGGGCAGCCATAGAGGGTCAATTAGAAAGAAGAGAAGATTTAATAAAATCCTTTGGTCTAGCTATGTTATTAGCATCTGACAAACAATGAAGTATTTAGTGACCAAGTGTGGTCATGGTCACACTGTAGCAATTTGTCTAGCGTGAGCTTTACGGTGATATGGTCTGAAAGAACTAAAGCCTCAATTTGATAGGAATAAACCATGGCCAACAGGGAGCATGTGATCAAAAAGTAATCCAGTCTGGAGAATGAGTTATGGGGATGAGAGTGAAAGGTGTATCAATGAGCAGAGAGATAAAGAGTCCTCCAGGTATCAGCCATGCCTGCGCTGTTGACAAAGTCTCTCTCAGACTCTGCTGAGCAGGCAACAGTCCAGAGCACATTCTATAAGTTCTGTCCAGGTCATTACATTTAACTAGGCTCCAATCCCACCCAGGATCCAAGGAATATGAGAATAGGGAGGCAGAACTGTAGATAATCTAGTGAAAAAGGTGTGCAATCTAAATTTGGGCCATAAATTGAGTCAAGGAGAATTTCTGAAGTGCGAGCCAAGCGTGTATAGAAATAAATCTGCCCTGTTTATTGGTAATTTCAGAGACTAGGGTGAAAGGGATAGCTCTATGTATTAATATAGATACTCCCCTCTGTCAAGTACTATAACCAGATCTATATGCTTGGCCCACCCAGGCTTTCCTAAAAAGAGATACCTGGTAGGATAGCAAATGTGTCTCCTGTAAGAGTGCAATATGTGTGTCTAAGGTCTTTAAATGTTTGAGAAATGCATGGTGTTTAGTCTGTGACTGGCCACCCTTAATGTTATAAATAACAATCTTCCATGGATGGGCCATCATACAACTAGAGTATAATAATCCATAGAGAAATCTTTCCAAATGAAATAGAGGAAAATAATGTCATGAAATCCAGGGATCCCCAAAACCCCAACATGAATTCTAAGAAGGTTATAATTAATAACAGAGACAATCCAAAAAATAAAACAATATACAACACCAAAACCCAATACCCCCACCCTTCCCCTAAACAGACAACCCGTCCCTCCAAAGGAAGGAGAAACCCTACCCACAAATGACCAGCCCAAAGGTGCTTACAGGCGGGTGTCTCCTATAGATCTACCCCAAGTGAGAAAAAGCCCATTTTAAGTACCAAATATAATCTCAAGTGCCTTAAACCCTAATTTAAAAAAAATCTAGAAACATCTCAAGGTTTAACTATCCTGAGGGCAATAAACAATTGGTATGAGGCAACAACATGTACAGTAGATAAATGCCCTTTATAAACTTAACGGCAAAGACATATTATGGACTACTGTGTTCACATTCCCTCTTCCCCACCAAAAAAAAACAAACATCTAACATAGAAACCACTATGGTTTTGCAGTCCCAGAACAATAAGGAAAAATGTCAAGTAAACAATAAAAACTAGTGCTTATGAAAAACATTTTCATTTTAAAACATAGAAGCACCAAAAAAACAACTAAAAAATGACAAATTGTCAGTCCCCAAAAGAGGTTTTGCCTAATAAAATGGGCCTTTAACCTTATTAGGTGCTATGTATGTATGACCAAGAAAATTGGTCATTATGGAGAGTCCTTGAAATATAGTAAATTTAAAGCTGCACAGTTACTAAAACAAAATACAGAAAAATTTTAACCTTCCATTACTCAAAACTTCTGCATCCAGTAATATTCACAGCAAAAGTCTTGGATACCACGTGAGAATGCTGCAAAGAGGGAGTAACAGTTAAACAAATATGGAGGTTCTCATTCTTGCCATAAATTAAAACAGTCTTCAAATATGCTTTAACTGACGGGAGAAAGTAGTCCATCAATTAGACTGTAATGTCCCAAACTCCAATAACTGTAGAAGGATGAAAGAAAAGAAGCAAATATTTACCACAGCGTGTCCTGCTAGGCGCCATATTGATTGCGCAATTACTAATAACAAAAATAAGAAAAGACCCCCCTCATAAAACTGGGTAGGGACTGTGCCGAAGTAGGAAATGTTTTATTCAGTACACACATAATTATACACAATTCAGGCTTGCAAATGGGGGAAAAATAAGAAAGATAAAAAGGCGGGGGGGGGGGAGTTATGACTGTTCAAGCACCCGCAAAACTATAGCTGAAGAGGGCCAGTTATCAGTGAAACAATGGTCATAATATAGTAGTACTCCCCCTTCCAGTTAGAATATGTTTCCCAATGACATTTCAACAAAGAACTATATTGCAAGCCTGACAGTTAAACCCAAACCTTGTCAGAATTTGTATTGAACTATTAGTTAACAGCAACTTGACTATCTAAGGAAACAAGCACACAAAGAAGTCAGAGGTAGCAGTAATAGAACGGACTTGCAAACAATTAACAAAAGAAAGTCTTCAAAAATAAAAGAAGAGCAAGTCCAATATTCAGATGCTGAAAATAAGCAGTCTATATAAGTTTTAACGTGGTGATCTGTTGTAATCTCCAATGGCAGACAGGCTTGTCTAATCAATGGAACCCAGTACAGAAAGGATTCTGTGAGATAGTATAATGGAAAGGACTTGCATACAGTCAACAAAGGAAAGATTTTAAACGTGAAAAACTGCAAAGCCAATGTCCAAGTGGTAATAATAAACAGTCTATTAGACTAAATATGTAGCTGTGAAGTGCTGACTCTAATCGTAGATGGGCTCACCCTGTAGCTTTGGCCCTGAACAGATTGGGGAACAGCTTGGCTAGCTCCTGAGCAGCTTGAGTAGCCGACTTGAACTTGAATGAATCTTTATCTATAGAGATCTCCAGAGATGCAGGGTGCAACATGCAGTGCTTTATATGGGCCGCCTGTAATTCTGATTTAATTGCCTGATATTCCGCTCTTCGCTGGTGTACCTAGAAGTGAAGTCTTGCATTAGACAATGTCGCCAGCCCTCCCATTGCAGCAATTGTAAAGATCAGACATGCTTCAGAATATGCACACTGTCCAGGTAATTTAACAATCGAAAGATTAGTGGCCTCAGTTTTTCGCCTGGTGCAGGCTTGGGTTGAAGTAAGCGATGGAAATGCTCCATGATATACCCCAGGTCCGTTCAGGGAAGGGCAAGCTATTTTGGTGCAGAATTTTGCACGGATTCAACAGGGTTGGTGTCCTCTTCACCTTCTGGGAGCCTGAGGAGGATGAGGTTGTTTCTCCGAGACTGTCCTTCATGGTCCTAAACTTTGTTTTCCAGGCAAGTCACGGTCCAGTGTATCTTTATTATTTTGGGGTCCATTCTATTCCGATGATCTTCCATGGAACTTATGAATGCTTTGGCATCTGAAACATGACTAGTAAATTCTTGTAGTGCAGGTTTCAGCATTTTAAATTCCTCAATCAAGCCGTAGGCCACAGTTTTGATGTAAGATAATTCCATAAAGAATTGCTCAGTTGTTAATGGTTAAGGAGTGATGACAAGAGGTGGAGGAGGTGATGTGCTTTTCTGTAGGTGCTTAGGTTCCAGAGCCAGCGGGTGGTGTGGTCGATTCTCCTTGGTGGTGAAGCCAGTAAAATCAGTCTCAAACTTCACCGCAGCTACTGAGTTTTCAATATCAGCAGTATCTTAGCAGTTGTACAAATTGCCCAATGCAGTAGAAAAGAAGTTTTAAGGGTCAAAGCCACAAAATTAAGAGGAAAAAAGGGGTAGACCCAACAGAGCTCACCGTAGGCATGTCTACTCCCACGCTAGCATCACATGGCCTGCCAGTCAAGAAATTTCTGAACTCATTGCATAATCTTTCCTCTGCAGTGACCAGACACCAGATGACCCAAGTCCCAGTCAGCAAGGATTCCTTCAGAGGAAAAACCCCACCTCCCAATTCCCATAGGTTCCATAGAACATCAATCTTCACAGAAAGTACTAGAACGTATACAACAGTAATAGAGCATAGCATAACAAACAGATAATGCATTTAGTACAATCAGTGTTATTCAATATCTAAACTGTGTCTTATTACTATAACTATGTAAGAAATAAGTCCTAAGTAAAATTCTGGAAAAAATTTGTTGCCAATCAAACCATTGACTACCTCACAAAGTACAGCCTTTTCTCTGACACCCAACATGGCTTCTGTAAAGGTCACAGTACCTCTACAGTGCTTCTCAAATTCACTACCAATGTGCTTACCAGTATGGACACTGGCCAGCTGACAGGGGCAGTTTTTGTAGACCTTACAAAGACCTTTGATCTTGTTAATCACCCCCTGCTCCTCTCCACTCTTTGCAATCTGAGCTTTTCACCCCCAGTTGTCACCTGGTATGAAAGCTATGTATCAAATAGGAATTCAAATTGTGAAATTCAACTCCTCTTTATCTAATGGTGCTACCATCAATATTGGGGTTCCCAAGGGCTCTATTCTGGGACCTCTTCTTTTCTCACTTTTTATCAATGACATAGATGAAGTTTTTCTTTCATGCTCATCTATTCTCTATGCAGATGATCTTGTACTCTATTCAAGCTCTGATAAAGTCATCAGCATAAGTGTATCCCTTTCTGCTGATTTCACAAATGTCAAAAATTGGTTTTCTGCACATAAGCTTGTACTTAATGCTAAGAAAACCCAAGCAATGTTACTTGGATCTGCCCCTAAACTTAGGACATGTTAAACTCCCCTATTGGTGCAAGACCGCAGTGACACACCAATAGAATGTGTTACATCTTTTAAGTACCTGGGAATTCTTCTGGACCAATCCCTGGACTTCAGCCTGCATAGACAATCTGCCTGCAAGGCAGTGAATGCTGAACTGGGGGTCGCTTACAGGTCCAGTTTCATGCTGACTCCCTCTGCTAAACTTGCTATTGCCAGAGGCATATTACTCCCTGCCCTCACCTACGGCATGCCAACATTTGGTGCCACACACAAAACCATCCTTCATAAGTGGGATGTTACTTATAATAATATCTGTTGATACACCTCCTTGTCACCACGACTTAAGCACCACTGCCAACTGTACAGGGACTTGGGCTGGTTATCCCCCTCAGCTTGCTGTCAGTACTCTCTTGGCTCCCTGATTGACTCTGTACTCAGAAAGCAGGCCCCTTCAGCGCTCGCAACATTGCTGGTACCTCAAACCTTCTGCTATAGACTGCAACTGGTAGATAAATCCCTGCTGAATGTACCTAGATGAAAAACATCAAAAAGCTCTGCTGCCTTTAATCACTCTGCTCCTAAGCTTTGGAACTCTCTCCCCATGCACTTCAAATATCTGGATCCCATGACAGCTTCAAAAAGGAGCTGCACCTACATCTATCCCTTGCTGATCTCTGCACTCGTTTTAATCTTCCTTAATCCAGTCACCTGCCAGATGCTGCCTGGCTTATCTTTAACCTCCCTACCTCACAGCGCTTCTTACCCGTATTATCACCCTGAGAGCTAATCTACCCCAACCCCCCCCCACACACACCTGAGTCTTGTTTCAGAGGCCGTGATAATGCATCCTGCCCAGTCAGGAATTTGCCCTTGCCTTGTTTCACTTCCTATTTGCATCTTCATTGTTGTGACTAATTTGAACAATATTTCTTTGCTGCTATGTTTGGGCTGGCAGTATAGCCTAGAGGTTAGAGGAAAGAAGTGTGAACGATCTTGATACATCCAGCGGACCAGACCTAAGTTTGATTCTCACAACCTCCACTTGCATACTGTGTGACTCTGAGCAAGTCACTTAACAGCCCAGTGCTCCCAGGTCACCCCTGAAAACACGCACTTGTGCCTAGTGGGACTTACCCGGTTACCAAAGACTAAAAAAAAAAAAAAGATGTTGTGGTATCTCCTCCTAGACTGTGTAGGTTTTTTATGCCTAAAAATTCTATGTGAATTTCATTGATTGTTATTGTCCTGGGTGAATGTATTCATTACTAATGACTGTTTTGTCCTATGCTATTGTAATTTCATTGTACTCATGCTATGTACCGGTCTTTGATTGTTGTACTGTCCTGGGTCATGCCTGAAAATAGTCATTTCATGGCTAGTGCACCTACCTGGTTAAAAAAAAAAACTAAATAAATAAATAGGCAAACACCTAAGAAACATTTGCTAACTTAACTACAAGAGTGATACATGCTGCTTGAATCTCAGTTTTCATAAACATTTTAAAATATACATGTAATTCTGCTACAATTCTGCTGCACTGTTTTTCTTCCACCAAAAGATGGCACTATACATACAGTTACTGCTTTACTGTTTCTGTATACATTATCCTCTTCCTTTTTATCAGGTTTCCCCAGCAGGAAAACTGCCCAATTAATGAGGGAAAGGAGTATGATCTGGGCAACAGAGGGAAAACAGAGAAGATAGCATAGAGGAGATAGGACAGAAAAAAGGTACAAGAGACCCTGTCTGGCCAGACCAGGGGTGACATGAAGATTCAGGATAGAAAAAGGATTTCACTGCCTGAAACAGGGAAGGGTGGGGCTCAACCTCTTTCTTTCTCTCTCTCCTTCTAATTGCTTAAACAGTGATAGGAGATGTCAGGCCTATCACTGCTGGGGTGTAACTACTAGCTAAATCCACAAGCTGGCAGAAGGCATGAGCTGACAATGGTAGCACTTACTCAGGTAATCCTCAGCGCTCGGTCACACAAGTAGTGTAGCAGTAGTATATTGTAATGTATACTAATTCTATGACATACCACTATGCCACTTGTGTGGGTCTGGAGTTCTCCACCAATGCCACTGTCTTGGAGGTTTTCCCCATCATGGTGGCCTTTGTCATGTGATCATGAAAATATCATGTGGACATTTCACCTGCCCAAAATGTGGGAATAATGGGTCTGGGGAGTTCCCAAGAGACCAGATGGCAAGTAGCCAATTAGCCTGGCCTGCTGGCACAGGTTTGGGACAAGCTGCTGAGGGTGTGCTCATCGCCATTGGAAGAGCATTTCTGGTGGCTTTTTGTGGGGCCTTTAGAGTATCCGAATTACTGAAGCTGAGCAAAGCAAACAGTTTGCTAATGATCTTGGGGCATGACAACGTGGCAGTGACTCCAGAGGGGTTGTTCATCCAGTGCAAAGAAACAAGTTGGCCCTGGGGTGTTGTTGCAATTTGAGTTCACCCCCAAGGGTGCAGTGGACCATCTGGGTATGGGTGCAAGACTATGTATCCCACCAGGAGGGCCTCATTTTTTCATCATGATAATTGGTCCCCCTAATGATGTTCTTGTTCCATCATGTTTTAGGGAAGGCAATGACAGGGGTGGAGGGGGACACAAAGGAGTTCAGTATCTACTTCTTCTGCATAGTGGCTGCCTCATAGGCTAGACCAGAAGGGCCAGATCCAGACCCTTGGCTCCAGAGGTCACAGGCTTTTGAAAGATATGTGAGAATAAATTTGCCATAACTTTTGGTTTTTGTTTGTTGTTGACAGGTGGCTCTTCCCGTGTGGATATGCAAACATCCATTTGTCCATTGGGAAGCTGTCAGAGCAAGACAGTTCTAGGGAAGTGAGAACTTATTTGTGGACCACTGCCAGACTCAGCTGCAATGGATGGGATGATGGGAGATGAGATGGGGTGATCTGCTTCCATGGAGTATTGTTGAAGTTCAGTGGTGGGGCCTTCCAGCATTCAGTTGGTGCACTTACTGTAGATAGCAATGATTTGGGAGCAATCAAATCACTTGCACTGCTGTGCCAAATGAAAGAGGACTTGGGTTTCTTGTAGTGCACCTGGCTGGAAGTATACATTGTATGATCTTGTGTCATCCAGAGAAGGCATTGGCCGCATGCCCGAGGTTCCACCACATCACTTCGACAACAAAGTTGTCAGCTCCCCAGCATCCACTGGTGAAATTTCGATTGTCCAAGTTTCGCCCATCAGAAAATCACTATTTTTTGAGATGCTGCACCCCCCCCCATTCCGATTTTAATAATCAACTCAGAGGCAGAGTTGATTATAAATCAACTAATTGGGCTGGCAGTATAGCCTAGAAGTTAGAGGAATGAGGTGTGAACAAGCTTGGTACATCCAGCAGGCCAGACCTGAGTTTGATTCTCATAACCTCCACTTGCATACTATGTGACTCTGAGCAAGTCACTTAACCGCCCAGTGCTCCAAGGTCGCCCCTGAAAACAGGCACTTGTGCCTAATGGGCCTTACCCTGTTACCAAAGACTAAAATAAATAAAATAAAAATAAAGGGGTCAACATACTTGGGAAAATGGTGCAAATGTATAGTGGGACCATTACAGTGACAATCTTGAAGTTGTCGCTGTAATGGTCTTCGCTGTATGTTTTTCAGTGTTTTGCCAGTACTCCACGCCCAAGACCACAGACTAATTGACAAAGTCCACTGACTAACCAACATGCCTATGAGGTCGTTTATGGAATCTATGGTGGGGGTCTGTCCTTAGTCATGATGACATTATTATAAAAGTACCAAGGTTTTATGCCTGGGATGGAGTGCACCTGTCTAGCCTAGGACATGACACATTTTTGGCGGACTTACAAAGTGCTCTGGAGGAAATAGTGGCTTTAAATTCTTGTGGGGGGTTGAGCATCAGGAGCCATGCTCCTCCCATGGTGGCAGAGTCATCTTGCAAGGTTTTTACAGATGGGGTAACAGGGAATGACACATCTTTGCAGGTGGATCACCCTGAGGCTGGCAAGAAGTGAGGGCCCAGATGGCTGTAGTCCCTCCTTCCGCTTGGGGGATGTCACAGGGGTAGTCTCTTCAGGCTTTGCCCACAGTCTTGTGGTGCCCTCTGATGAGGGGGGTGCATCAGCACCTGGCACAGAGCCATGCCTCATGCCATGGAGGCTGGAATACATTGTGAGGTTTGTACACATTCTGTCAGCTCCCCTGGGGGTAAGGGGATTTCCATTACTATGATGATTTGATTTGATGAATAAATTGCCATGACTACCTTGCCATGCACTTCTTGCTCATTTTGCTGTAACTGCCATTACATAACTCGTCAACAAACATATGGCTGTGGTCATGTTTTTTCCAAAGCACTGGTTGTTTGTCTCAGCCTGTTCAGGCAGAGGGAGGAATAATGTGATATATAATGTAGCCCAGGTGCCATGAGCCAGTGGGCTACTACATCTGCCTGTTGACTACCCCGCAGGTTAAGGGGCCTGGGTTCTGTTGCGATGGTGTTTGGGGGTTCTGTCCCAGAATGGAAAGAAAGTAGCATGGTGCCTCTACCCAGAGTAAAATAGCAGTGGGCCAGGTATCTGATTGTTACAACCCCTGGGATGCTGTACCTATCCACCTCCCCTTCCAGTCACCCCACACACTAGATACCACATTGTTCCCCAGTGCTGTAAACACATATACAGTGCTTAACAGCTAATATCAATAAAATGCCCACAACACAGGAGTCGCAACAAACAAAACACAGCTTTATTTTAGGAGGAGAGCTAGGGAAGGGGGTACTGGGACACAGGATTGCTGTTAGAGAGAAAAATGGGTTAATGGGGTTAACAGGGCCCTTAGGCCAGAACACATGCAATGCCCACCCCCACTGGTACCAGTGCAAACCCCCTATGTCCTGTCAGTCCTAGCTGGGTACCCAGACTTAACACAGGCCTGCTAGATGCTATGGGTTGGCCAGCATTTGGGCCCTTGAAGTAGCTCTTTCTAGAATGCTAGCACATTAACTTTCTACTCCCATATTAGCAGAGCAAGCCCTGTGTCACTCATGGTTCTGCAGACTGGAACTCAGTTACTGGCACAGTAGGTTCAGGCAATTCAGGATCAACCACTCTGAAAGACAGCAAACAAAGGGACAGGGATTGTTGGTCCAGAAGATGCATCAATGGCTAACAGCTGACTTTCTTGAAGATTCTTGCAGCTTGTCCCCTTCTGACTTGCTTGAAGACTCTTGCAACTTGTCACCTTCAGCCCACCAAGCAGGCCAGATTATGGAGCCCAGATGCAGGGCCTTTTAGGCCACAAGGAACCCAGACCCCGGAGAGACCCCACAGTCCAGCTCCCCTAATGGGTCCAGAGTGCCCTAGCACTTAGGCATGTACCTGTGGTCCCCTGCAACCTAGTCTGCCTCACATGATAGAGGTTAGCAGTTTCCCTACTTGGCTCCAAGTTGCAGCTGTGGAGGTTGCCAGTTTTCACATTTCTCCTGGGTAAGAACAAATAGCTCCAGTGTGCAGCAACAAGTTCTCCGAAGTTCCACCTTTCCAGGGGCTTTTGGCCAATGACTTGCAGTCTCTGGATTCGATCATCCACCTTTCCACAGCTGGATTTCAGAAAAAAACAACAGGTCCCCAACCCTTTGGATACCTGTAACCCTTTTTCCTCCAGCGTCCTCAGAGTCAGGCATAGTGCCACCTTTTTTAGCTCTGGCACTCACAGTTCCAGTTTTCCCTTTTCACAATCTCAGGGTTTTCCTCACACTGATTCTGGCTCACTGCAACTCTCCAAAACACCAGAACATTTCCCTGAATACCCTGAATGTTTAGCTGCAACACCAGTTTTTTCCATCAGCAAAAGTCCTTTATTCCAATCCTCAAACAATTCACTGTTTGATCAACTGAGTCCTGTAGAAGGCCTCCTGACTTTCCAGCTCACAGCACTGAGCCCCTCTTGACTTGAGCAGAGCCGAGGCCAGACTGCCCAAACTGCCGAAGTTCCTGGGGATTCAGCAGAAAAATTCCGGCTTCTGATTGGTTAGATCCTGATTCCACTCAGAATTATTAATAGTCATTTTCCTCCTTCGATTATTGATTGGTAAAGGGTTTTTTGGCCCCTAGATTTAGTTCACACCTCTCCCAGGAGTCATTTCAACAAGACTTTTGGCACCTAAGCTATTGACTGGCTGTCCATAGGGGTCAAAGCATCAACGATGGCTGCTTACACACAGTCCCACACAGTTTGTATATCAGTTCCCACTTTAAGATGTTCCTGCAGCCAAAGTGCTCTGTTTCTGCATTTATTTGCCCCAGGGTTTGATAGCAGCACCTCTAAACTATCCAGTGACTGCATATTTATATTGCTAAACATCTCAGGTTGTCTGCCATGGCTGCCAATTGATACGGTCCCCCTGGACAGCAGGCAGCACATTTATATTTATCCAGTCCTCATTAGTTTTCATGAATACCCCCTGTTTTGAGTGTTTATAGGTGCTCTTAAAATAACAATCTCAGCTACTTCTTAGTCACCTCCTTCAGGTGTCCGACACCCATTTAACTTATTTTGGGGGTTGAGACCACCAGGGAGGCATTTAGAGGACTGCTATAGCTGTCTGAAAACAAAGATGCGCTACCTGCATGCGTGGACTGCTAGCATGCACTAAAGTGAAAAATCAGCATGTCGGCTCTGCGATTCACTCCTTCAGCCCCAAAGAACTTCAAAAAACATGAGGGCCAGGTAGAGACCAATGAGACCCAGAACCCGGGACTGGGTAGTGGAACAGCAGCAGGGGAATGGGAGCAAGAACGGAGCTCCCCAAGGGCATCAGGTAAGCCCCTCCTGAAAGGGAGGGGGTTACAATAAGACAGTTAAAGAACCTGCAAAGAACTGCTGCAGCCAGGACTTTGTCTGTGGGCAGGGCTCTGACTGATACCTTAGCCAGCAGATAACTTTAGCTAGGTAAGCACCCACTAGTGGTGGGGTAGACAGGTATGCAGGAGTTCCTTGGGGCGGGAGGCTAAGGGCTGGAGGGGAGGAGCTTAGATATATATATAAAATGTTTGCTTTGATTTCAGTGCAGTTCTGTAGGACCATCTGAGGGGTTTGAGCTGGCCTGAGTCTCTCCCCCATCCCCCTCCCCCACCCATACCTCTCAACTGCCCCTGATTTTCAGGGATACCCCTGGTTTTGCCTCAGAAATTTGCACCTGAAGAACAGCTAATGGTGAGGGGCTTTTAACCTATGAAAGCAGTGTGTTTGCAGCTTTCCAACACCATTTTGGTCTGACTTCAGTACAGTTCAGTGGGACCATCTGAAGAATTTGAGCAGGCCTGAGCCTCTCCCTTCTCCTTTCCACCCAGGAATCAAGGGCTCTGATACACTACAGGAAGTCCTGCTTGTAGGTGGTCCTACAGGGAGGATAAAAGGGAATACTCCTAACAAGTTAAATCATATTCATGTTCCAGAACAGTAGTGAAACAGTGATAAGATTGGCATCTTAAGCATCAGCAGGCATCCACAGGCAACAGTAGGCATGCAGGGGACTCTGCTGGTCCAGTAAGGTAGACTGCTTGTTTATTTGTTGCTGTCTGCTTAAAGGGAGTACTGTAAGTAGGCTAGAGGGAAACATCTGTTGTAGGGAAGAGGCTAAAGTTATACAAGATTAGGCAAAGGGTAAGCAAAAAAATCAACAGGAGTGTGGGAACAGAGGTAACGCTCTATCTAGGGCTAGGGCCTGGGGATAAAGTGAATTAAAGAAGCCAAACAGCCTGACACCCAATCCAGGGTCAGGTTAAAAAGGGCCAAGAAAAAAGGGGACTGTTTCTATGGTAAAGGTTCAGACACACCAAAGGGAAAGACAAAAATGCAGGAAGGGGAAAAGTACATGGGCAAAGGAAAGGCAAGGAAACAGCTAGCTAACAAGATTAAACATCATCAGGCATAGGAGTGGTGCAGTGTAATTGGTGTGGGGCTGCAATCTTCAAAGATGAGTTCCAGAGACTGAGGTGTTGCCCCATATGTAGGTACCTCTCTAAGCTGAGAGAAGAGGTCACTGGACTCAGGGCCAACTGGCAAGAACAGGGCACCATCTGCCTCACCCAGGGGCCAACAAGATTGCCACCACTCCCTCAAAAAATAACAGTATGGAGGCAGAGCAACTGGACCTTGGTGGGCTACAGGAGTGTGGGGGGAGGAAGGAAGGAAACCACTCCTCAGATCTTACCACTGCATAAATCCTTCACCATTCTGGCAGAGTGGGGAAACCAGGAAGAGGCGCCCTAGGCAGTAGTAAGAGAGAGAAGGTGGGAGTCCTCAAGAGAGGCTCCAAGGATGGGGGGAGAGGCCCTTGATCAAGGGGTAGGCATTCGCTGGTGGGGACTCCATAGTCAGGGGGATAGAGTTGTGACAGGGAAAGAGATGAACAAGAGTGGTAAAGTGCCTACCAGACACTTCAGCAGGGAGGACTGGAGGACAGATCATAGAGATTGCCAGTGAAGAGTTGTTAGGGAGGGAGCTGAATGTCTCTGTCCATCTAGGTGTGAATGATCTGGCAAGGGACAAGGCAGGGGTAGTGCAGGATAGGTTTAGGGAGCTGGAGTAGGTAGCTTGCACGGTGGCTTCCACTGAGATGCTAGCTGTGTATGACTTGGGAAGGAAGGAGAAACTTTGCCACAGGTCCTACCATGAGTGGTTAAAGGCATGGTGTACAGAGGAGGGTTTTGGCTACATCAGGGACTGGGGTCCTACCTGGGGGATGGAGGCCTGTATAAAAGGGGTAGCCTCCATTACAGGCCTCCATCCATCCTAGAGGAGTAAAGCAGTCTTGGGTGGAAGGTTTAGACATACTTTCATGGGCATTTAAACTATCCAAGGGGGGAGGCAGAAAGACTGAGGGAGGCAGAGACTGCACCTCCAGAGACTACAGAGGCATGGTAGAGAAGTGCAGGGGGAAGGAATTCTCCATGGGTAGAGTGGGGAACAAGAAGAAGGTGGTAGGCAGGGCAGGTAGGTCAGAAAGAAGAACTAAAGTTGGGAAAGAGGGTAAGGAGGGTAGGAGTGAGAAAATGAAAAAGGGAAGGACAGGACCAGGGTAATGGAAGGGGTGAGGGATGGAAGCAGGAAGAGGTGACAGGTTATGGGAAAGAGGAACAAAATGAATGGGGAGCCATGTGTGCCAATGCAGTGAGCCTAAAGCAAAATTCCTGACCTTTAGGTGATCACTGCAGAGGCTGAACTGGATCTGGTGGCCCTAAGAGAGTCATGGTGCACTGACAACCACATCTGGGAAGTGACCATCCTAGGCTGCACCATGTTCTGGAAGGCTAGATCAGTAATGAAAGGTGGGGGATTGTTTTATGTGTGAGAGAAGGTGTAAAGGTCATTGAGATACAGGGCACTGGGGATAAGGAAGGGCTGTAGGCAGTATGGGTAAGCCTAGAGATGGGGTCTGGGGTCTTTATTTGCATGGGGTGGAGTACAGCCCTCTGACACAAGGGGAGGAATGAGACAGAGCTTTGGGGGAAGCTATTAGGAACATGGCAAGCAAGTGGGAAGTATTGATTTTGGGGGGCTTTGATATGCTGGGTGTAGACTGGGGCATTCTGCCCACAGCTACAACAAAGAACAGTGCCATCCTAGATTCACTGCAAGGGTACTTTCTCAGGCAGTTGGTTATGGAACAAACTAGAGATTGGGCAGTGGTGGACCTTGTATTTAAAAACAGGGTCAGCATGGCAGACTTCGCAGTGGGTAGTCCCTTGAGTACAAGTGATCACCTTGCTGTGTAGCTTGGCATATGGACTGGGCAGGAAAAAAACACAGTAAGACAAAGGTCCTAAATTTCAGGAGGGCAGATTTAAAAAAAATGGGAAACTGTCTCAGTAAATATCTCACGGTGGAGAATGGCCAGAGGGAGTGTAGACTCAATGGAAAAGATTAAGAAGGGGGATAGCAAAGCAACAGCATGCTGTTTGAAGGAAGTGAGCAAGGCGTGGAGGAGGAGGAGGAGGAGGAAGAGATCACTATGGTTCCCTAAGGAGGTGGAAAAAGCAGTGAAGGAGAAGAAAGCAGCATTTTTTGAAGTACAAAGAGACCAAGACAGAAGCAGGCATGGTGGTATAGCTGGTAAAGCAAAGGGAGGCAGAAATGAGGGGAGGGCAGCTAAAGCAAAAGCACAGAGGAGTGGATAGCTAAAGATGTTAAAAAATGGGGCAAAATCTTCAGGTATAAGAATGAAAAGGAAAGACAGGGAGAAGGATAGTGAGAATAAGGAGGGTGGGGGGGGGGACCGTGCAGAGGAAGATCAAGAGAAAGCTGACATTTTAAATGATTACTTCTGTTTGATCTTCACAGTAGAGGGTGGGGGAACAGGCCAGCACATAGCATCAAGCACCAGAGGGGCGGTGTGAGTGGACACAATTCCATTCTCAGTAGGGGAAAGTCCGGAAGGGATTGGAAGCCCTAAAGGAGAATAAGGCGATGAGGCTGGATGGGATTCAAACAAGGATCCTATAAGACTGGAGCACTGTGCTAGGTGCTAGCTACCCCTCTGGCTATGAATTTCAGCACCTCACTGGAGATGGGGTAGTACAAAGGACTAGAGGAGGGCTGTTGTGGCCCCTCTGCACAAAAGCAGCAGCAGGGAAGAGTCTAGCAACTACAGGTGAGTCAGTCTCACATTAGTGGTGGGGAAATTACTGGAGACCCTAATAACGAAGAGACTCACGGAGTACCCAGAGGCAAAAGGGCTGCAGGCCCACTGGCAACACAGTTTCACAGGTGAGAGGTCATGTCAAGCAACTCTCATAGATTTCTTTGACTAGGTTACTAGGGAGGTCGATCAAGGGAGAGCAGTGGATGTGGCCTGTCTGGACTTCAATAAAGCTTTCAACACTATGTAGCACAGGAGGCTAGTTAAGAAACTAAGCATCCCTGGGGGTGGGGGAGAAAATGGTAAGCTAGGTATTGAACTGGTTGAAGGACAGGAGGCAAAGGATGGTGGTAAATGGCAGACACTCAGGGTTCAGGAGAGTGACTAGTTGGGTGCAACAGCGTTTGGTGCTGGGGTTGGTCCTCTTCAGTGTTTTAAGTTACATTGCTGAGGAGCTGGAGGCGAAGGTGTGTCTCTTTGCAGATGATACAAAAATCTGCAAAAGGGTGGACACTGAGGAGGGGTGGAGAGAATGCAAAGGGATCTGGGGAAACTAGATGAGTGATCTAGGGTGTGGAAGCTCGGTTTCAATACCAAAAAGTGTAAGGTTATGTCCTGGGTTGAGGAAACTCAGGAGCTGTGAATAAACTGGGGGAGAGGTACTTACAGTCATCAAGAAAGAGACCTCAGAATTAACATTTCTGAGGACCTTAAATTGTTTTGTCAGCGTGACAGGGCAGTGGAAAAGGCTAGTAGTAGGATGCTGGGGAGCATTGGGAGGGGGATTTCTAGCAGGAGGAGGGAGGTGGTGGTGCTGCTGTTTTATCGCTCACTAGTGAGGCCCCACCTGGAATACTGTATCGGGTTCTGAAAGCCACACCTCTGCAAGTACATTGACAATGTGGAGGTGGTACAGAGGAGAGTGATGAACATGGTGCGAGGGATGCATGAAAAGCCTTAAGAAGAAAGGCTGCAGAAACTTAACATGTACTTCCTGGAGGAGAGGAGAGCAAGAGGGGACATGATGGAGACCTACAAATATCTCACAGGGGTGAACAAGGTGCAGGAGGGGCCTCTTTTTCACAGAAAATAAGGAAACTGGAAGATAGGGGTATGTAGTGGAGCTAAAGAGGGAGGTTTAGGAGAGATACAGTATGAGAAAATATTTCTTCATGGAAAGGGTGGTGGATGACTTGAACAGACTACCACAGGAGCTAGTAGGGGCAAAGTCTTTGGAGAGCTTCAAGCATGCATGGGATAGGGACAGCAGCAAACTGGGAAAAGGAAGAGGGGAAGGAGGGATGCCAGTGACCAAATAGGGGGAGTTGGTATAGGTAGGGAAAAGGGGCCTGCCAGTCCTTTTCTGCCAACAAACTGTTTCTACGTAAGTGCAAGCATGAAAGAATTTCCTTCTCCTGCTCCTTAGCCTCCGGTCGGAACCCACCCATACCCGTCCTCATAAAAGCAGAACGTGGAACTTCGTAAGATGTAGGGAACTTGCTGTCACACTAGGGAGATTGCCTTAGGGGTCAAGAAGTATTTTTCCTGTTTTCTCCCCCCCCACAAGAGTTTTTCCAGTTTAAACCTTCTCCGGTGGGGTTTAAAATCAGCTTTGGCTAGGTTGAGGTAGTTGTAGGTTGTCACAGTCCTATAAGAAGTGGCAACACAGTAGTCTTACAAGGTTTGCACACATGGGGTAACAGGGAATCGTGTCTTTGCAGGTGGATCACCCTGAGGCTGGCAAGCGGTGAGGGCCCTAATAGCTGGAGTCGCCCCTTCAGGGGCAGTTGGATGGATAGCCTCTTTGGGCTTTCCCCACAGTCTTGCCATCCCTCATGCCTCAGAGGCCAGAGTACTATACCTCACTAGGTTTGTACCCATTCTGTCAGCTCCTCTGGGGGTAAGATGGCTGTTATTATGATGATCCATTTTAGTGAATGACTTGCCATGACTACCTTGCTGTGTACATCACGCTGGCTTGGCTGTAACTGTCATTACATAACTGTTCAATAAACACATGGCAGTGGCCACTTTTCTCCAAATCACATTGTTTTTCTCAGTCTGCTCAGCTGGAGAGAGGGGTAATGTGACCTATGAGACAATTTAATAGTAAGATATGTAGGAAAGATTCCCAAGATAAAAATGAGGGGGGCAGTGGGATCTTTGTATCAGTTACTCTTTCACACATTTCTTTGATTTAGGGCCTTAGATAAGTTACATTAGGACAGCTCTGCAGCATGTCTGTCAGGTCAGCATCATTTTGTTTACATTTCCAACAACTGCTGTTTCCAGTGAGACCTCTGTCTTTTAGTTTATTAGGAGTCATGTAAAAATGATGGGGAATTTTATATTGCACTAGCTTACCTTGCAGGTCTTTACTAGATCTAAATGCCCTGTTTCAGGTATCTGCCAATTCTTGAGGGGAGATTTATAAACAGAGTTCTGCCTCACATGTTTCATTGGATCCAAGGGTTAGAGAAGAGTGTGGGGTACTGTTAAACAAACGTTTATAGATCATACTGGTGCCTCCCTTAAGGAATGCTGTGCTGATGATCTGATACCATTCTAGGTACACAGGTAGCTGAAAATGAGTCCCTGAATTTTTAGATGTTTATGGCATCACTGACTTACAAGTATTGAAAGAAATGGAGTCAATGTAACCCAATTTCCTTTTTCAATTCATCAAATAATGTAAGTGTCCTTCTTTCTTCCTACATTTATGTGTTTTAGCTGTGAAATACCAGCTTTATGCCAGTCTTGGTTGTCTAGGGGTAAGTTATCAAATATCAATGAGGGTTTCTCCAGAGGCAAAGAGTTAAGTAGATAGTTTTCCGGATCAATAACAGAGTTTATTATTTTTAAAACATTGGCTGATCCTGTCACAGATGAGCTGGCATTGATTGTTTTTGATACTGGGATGTACAAAAGGTTAGAAAATGCGTTTGGTTTTAGCATGCAAGTTTCAAGAGGAAGGCATAGTGGAGAGTTACTGAGATTGTAAATTTATTCCTGTAAGTGCAACACAGACTGTCTGAATTTACATACCCACTGGTACTTTTCACAGCATGGGAAAGTGTAGCCTTTAGCATTGTAGTGGGCTGTGACTTTAGTCAAACTGAGGCATGGTGGTTTGCCATCCCCTAGGAAGACTTTATGATTTTGTTTAATTTGCATAAGTAGTTTTGGTTTAAAAAGATTCGCAAATTTTGAAAAGATGTAAAACATTTTTTGGGGCTACAATCATTTTAACTGTGTTACTCATTCCCCACAGAAAAAAGATGCAGTCTTTTTCATCAGCCAAGATGAAGTCCTAGCTCTTGCAGCAGGCTAACCAGTTGATGCTGTAGTGTTTTATCTAAGTTATTTTGAGTCTCAAATAAGTTATTTCATCTTTAAGCCATATCTCATTTAAGTGTTGCTGTAAGTTTTCTTTGATAATGGGTGAAAAGTTTATGTGAAGGGCTTGTGTTTTTCCTTCAATTTACTTTAAAGCCCAAAAGTTCTTTGAGGACAGAAAAGGCTGAATTGAGGAATGTGCAAGATTCTACAAGTCTATAGTATCAGAAGGAGGTCGTCTGCAAATGTAAAGATCTTATGGAGGTGTTTCCTGTTCCTATTCCTCTAATACAGGGGTTAAGCTCCAGTGCTCTTATTAAAGGTTCTACTAACAATATAAATAAATATGGAGATAAGGGACATCCCTGTCTAGCATCTCATTAGCAATAATTTGGGCCAAAGATTTTGATAGATTTTTGACATCCAGGAGGACATTTGTTCCACACCCAAAGTTCTCTGCAGACTGGTGCATATAACCGCAATCAACTGAGTTGAATGTCTTGAATATATCCAGGGAAAGGTCTATGTAGGGTTCCTTGCTTTTGTTCACAGACCAAAGCACATCTGAAAGATGACAGATATTGTCCATCTACACCACGGCCTACCTTTCATAAATCCTGTTTGTTCTCCCCTGCTAGTTTAGGAATACATTTATTAGATACATTTAATCAGTACTTTTTCTGGAATTTTGTAGTCACTGTTCATCACTGACATAGGTCTGTAACTAGTAAGAGGACCTTAGTTTTTCTTAAACAGCTAGTGGAGCCAAAACAGGCAGACAGGAAAATAATACAAATTTTAAGTAGTAGTCAGTTGTAGCTTTTTATTTCTGTAGCATTTTTCTTTTTCATTTTGCTCACCGGAAAGCGTTCTCTGTGACAATATTGTGTTGGATGTGTGGAACCGCTGTTAGTCTGGCAGCTGACATGTCTACCTCTACTGCCCCACACTACATCATCAGCATTATGATCTCACTGACTGTGACATCACAGGTGAATGACTAGGCTGGCAGTCACTCACTTGTTCCTAAGTAGCAGTGATGTCACACTCAGCAAGGTCACAATCCTGATGATGTAGTGTGGGGCAGTAGAGCAAGATGCCAGGCTAACAGCTGTTCCTCATATCACACCTACTAACATTAGGTAAACAATTTTCTAATTAAACAAAGGAAAAGGATAAAGTACCTTAGACAGAAAAGGAAATGGTTGGCTGTTTTTAAAATCTAATATTAGTTTTAGGCAGTACACTAGTGGTGGGATATTCAAAGAGGTTGCACATGGCGCAACAGGGTTGCACCATGCGCAACCCCCAATGCGTCCCAACATGATAGTGAAAGGGGCAGGTTGCATGGCGCAACTCCTGATGTGCCAGGCGCATTGGTAAAGTATGCGGAATATATGCAGGGGGCATGCCCATGCATATGCGGCACATCCTGATATTCAGACCAGGATGTGCACCCCATATGTTGGCACTACCCCTACATGTGCTGCACACTGGTGCTCAAAGTTGAGCTGAAAATAATAGGCTCAAATGCTGGCCACCCACAGGCGGGCGGCTGTATTGCAAGGTGCAACACAACAGCCGCCAGCCATGGGTGGCCACCTGCCCAGCAGGAACACCATCCACAAGCACCTGGACCCCCCCTGGTAGTCTAGTGGACCCCCTCCCTCCCATATGCCCGATCACGGGCTGTAGTAAATATAAAGATTAACCTGGTGGTCCAGTGGATCGCCTCCATATGCCCGATCATGGGCTGTAGTAATAATAGATATCACTCTGGTGGTCGGTGGTACCCCCCTCCCCACCCACCCACAGGGACCCCTAGCCCACACAGCACCTTGTCATCGGTGGGAGGTGGCACCACCTGCATACTGCCCAGCCATCTGCCTAATGACAGCTTACAGTATGATCTGTCATGCCTATTGGGCCACGGTGTGGACTCTACGGGTTTGCAGACCATACTGTAGTACATAGGACAGATATGTGAATGAACGGTTCATTCACATATCTGGTCCTGTGTAGTGCAGTATGGTCTGCATGCCCATTGGTCCACACTGTGGCCCAATAGGCATACAGATCATACTGCACGCTGTCATTCGGAGGGTGGCCGGGCGGTATGCGGGCGGGGTGCTGCCACCCATCGATGACGGGGGGGTGCTTGGTGGCCAGAGGTCCTCTGTGGGTGGGGAGGGGGGTATCACTCGACCACCAGGGTGATATCTATTATTACTACAACCCACAATCAGGCATATGGGGTGAGATCCACTGGACCACCAGGTTCATCTTTATTTAAACTACAGCCCACGATTGGGTGTACAGGGTGAGATCGACTAGACCACCAGGTACGTCTTTATTGTTACTACTGCCCGCAATCAGGCATATGGGAGAGGGCTACAATAGCCCACTAGGGAGCCAACCCCTGTTGACAGCAGCTTGTCAGGGCACCAGGCGCATATCACCGGGACACCCTGCGCAATGCATGCAAATGGTTCCATGATAACATGTAAATGGCCCTATTTGTGCCTTGCATAGATTATGGCCTCATTTGCATGCCCCTGGCTGAATATCACGGGTGATGTGCCTAGTGCAACAGCCCTTGCGCTGACGCACCCCATGCTCCCCCTCTGGGGCTTGCGCTGGCGCAGTGCCACTGTGCCATGTGCAGTATGTGAGCCAACCTTGCCATATTCAACAGTGCTGCACCATGGTGCATCACCGTTGAATATTGCCTGGTCCTGGTCCTGGCCCTGGCGCAGCCCAGTTGCGCTGCACCCAGGCTTGCGCCACTGCCTGGCGCAGTCTGAGTATCCTGCCCTTGATCTTTAAAGATGAGTGTTATATACATTTCTGACATGATGGGAGGGAATAGTTTTTCCTCCCAGGTTACTAAGCACATTTTATGTAAAAACCACTGACACTAGAGTTAATAGTTTTGAAAAATGTGCCCAGTAACCCATCCAGACCTTGCATTTTACCAATTAGGAGGCCCTAAATGGCTCAGTAGACCTCTTCTAATGAGATAGGTCTAGCCAAGGATTCCCTGTCTTGGTCAGTGAGAGTGGGGAGTCTGAGGTTATCTAAAAAATGTATTTATTTTTTCATTGGATGCCTTAGTTCTCACTGAGTAGAGAATCCTATAGAAATCTTTGACTTCCTCATTAATCTCTAAATTGCATGTAACAATTTTCCCCGTCTTGTTTTTGATCCTAGTATAATGCTTAATTTTTTTTTTTTTTATAGATGGAACACAAGCAATTTGCTAGCTATCTCCCCTGATTCCCAAAAGCACTGCTTGGTTTGAAATAAAGTGTGCTCTGCCTGAGTAAAGAAGATTTTGTTTATTTAAGACTTAATGAGTATTTGCTTGTATAACAGCACCTTATCTAGGGAGACAATGTTCTTGTTTTTCTAAGTTGGCTTTTCCTGCTCTTTAGAAAAATAAACATAGACATTGTTGGCAGATAGGGACCACTAGGCCCATCCAGTCTGCCCTTAAGCCTCATACTTATATGCGGGCCTCTGACCCTATCTGGTCAGTGGATTTTCATCACTCCCTCCCACCTCAAGGTTCCCTTGTGCTTGTCCCAGGTATGTTTAAATCCCCCATTGTGCTCACTCCCACCACCTCTTGTGGCAGACTATTCCATGTGCCCACCACCCTCTCTGTGAAGAAAAACTTTCTCACAATTCCTCTCAATCTACCCCCCTCCAATTTCATATTGTGCCCCCCTCATTCTTGTGTTACTGTATATCTACATTGGAAGATATCTCTCCCCTGTACCTTGTTTATGCCCTTGAAGTACTTGAAAGTTTCTATCATGTCCCACTCCCTCCTTTCCTCCAGTGAGTACTTATTGAGCACAATAGGTGACAACAAGAGGTGACTGCTCTCTCAGTGGAAGGGAAGTAAATGCAAATCTAGGAGCTTTCATTATTACTTCTTCGCATTGATATTGCATTGGGGAAAGGAGGGGTAGGAGTTTGAAGAAGGTTGTGCAATGGCTACTTAAAGTCTGTTTCTGAGTGTGGATAGGAAGGATAGAAATATAAAAAGCAGTTGCTCAATATATCTAAACGTGTGTGCAACAAAGGAGGTAAGGGAAATAAAGAAAATGTTTTGCACTGATAGAGGAAGGAGAGGGGAGACTTGGAGGAGTGTTTGGTATCCTGCATCTGGAAGGGTGGGGATCGCTGGTAGGCAACGACAGCAATAGGTAGGGTGGTAGGCTGCAACAACTGCGGTGCACCAATCTTTCTAAAAATTGCCTGGAGTGTGGGAGGATGTTTAGTGTGCAACCACGTAGAAAAACTTAGAAAGGAGATTGAGGGTCTGCAGGAGGAACTAAGACAGGCAAGGCAGATTGGAGGTGGGTTTAGCCCAATACTGGAGGGAGGAAGACGGGGAGATGAGGGAGGGCGATTTAAGCCAACAGTGGTGAGGAGAGGGTCAGAAGAAGGAAGCAGAGACAAAGGGCCCAGGCCAGGAAGAACAATTGCCAGGGAACCAGGTCAGGAGACAAGACAAATGGAAGGAGGAGATAGGGACTTGTGAGGGGAGGTGAAGAAGTAGCAAAAGTCATGGAGTGGAAAGGAGAGAACAGGTTACTATGCAGAGAGAGGGAGTGGGCATTTGTGAAGGGCCTTCAGAAAATAGTTGTGCACTGCTAGAGAGGAAGAAGGTGGAGGAGGGAAATGATGAAATTAGAGGAGTAATTGATAAATGCCTGGGCCAAACTGGAGTGGGGAAGTTCTGCTGGGAGAATTGCAACAGGGGTAAAAGGGGGAAATAATGTGCAGGAGGAAGAAGAGGAGCTGTAAATGAGAGAGGGAGATGAATGGAAGCAAGCATGGAGTAAGAGGGGTGGAATCTTAGTGCTGGGGGACTCAATATTAAGAGGAGTTAGGTGGGGTAGCAAGCGGGAGAGGCATAGTCACATTTGGGTGGAGGCCATGCCAGGAATGACAGCGGAAAGGGTGGGACAGTCTGTTCTGAAATATGCTAGAAGGGGTAGGGACAAGCCTCATTTAATTATACATCTTGGGACAAATGACCTGGCTGACAAGACAGTAGATACAGTCCAGAGAAGGTTTGAGGAACTAGGACAATTATGTGAGGGGGCAGGAAGATCAGTAACTTTTTCAGAGATACTTCCAGTGCCAAAGGCAAGCACAACAAGAAAGCTGAGAATAGAGGAATTTAACAGATGGCTAAGAACCTGGTGTAGTGCTAAAGGGTATGGGCTATTGGGGGGGGGTGGACCTGTGAGGACAGTAGTCTTTATGCCAAGGACAGACTACACTTGAGTGAGGAGGAAAGAAAGTGTTGAAACAGAGGATGGAGGAGTACATAGAGGAATTTGGGAATTTAAACTAGGGTGGGGGTGGCAGTTGGGGAAGAGATATGCAGAGACCACAGGTTGGGAAACCATATGAGCTTACCCCCCATAACAGTGACAAAGGACAAATGGCAAGTACTGTTGGTGATGCTAGGAAAGGAGGGCAGGATGGGAGGGGGGGAAAAGGGTGGAAGGTGGTTACCCTTAATGCTAGGAGCCTTGGGAGGAAAACTGCAGAGATACAGGTTCTCATGGCAGAGGGAGAGGTGGACATTGCAGTCATCTCGGAAACATGGGCCACCCAATACAATGACTGGGACCTGTCTGTACCAGGGTACAGGTTATTTCGTAGGGACAGGGTGATTGGGAAAGGGGGGTGGTACTATATGTGAAGGAAAGGACTGAAGTGTGTAAGGGAGGAAGGGAGGAGGGTAGTACTGAGTCACTTTGGATGCAAATCCAGGATTCCAAGAATAGGATTTTAGAATGGAGTGGTGTACAGGCCACCATCTCAGACGGAGGAGTTAGACAGGGAACTGAAGGGACAGATCAGGAGGACCATAGAAGGGTAGTGTGGTGATTGTGGGGACTTCAACATGCCAGAGTGGACTGGAGCACTCCGACAACCAGGAACAGAAGGGAGCAGGTACTGCTGGATGCCTTCAGGACAGCTTCCTGCTGCAAATGGTCAGTGAACCAACCAGGTTAGGAAATACCCTTGACCTTGTGCTGGCAAATGGGGACTTTGTGAAAGAACTTACAGTGGAGGAACCGCTGTCAGGGAGTGACCACCGTCAGTATGGCTCACATTGGATATGAGCAAGGAAGGAGTGGAATCTGGCACAATAGTGCTGGACTTCAGGAGGGCCGACTTTGGGAGGATGGGGGAAGTGGTAAAAGGGTACCTGGCCAGAATTCAATCTAGTATGGACACTAACCAGAGGTAGGAGCTCATAAAGCTGGGGATAGTGGAGGCAACCAAAACCTGCTGCAAAGCCCAGAGCAAGAAGGCTAGGGCTAAGAAACTGATCTGGTTGAGCAAGGAGGTCATGGAAAAGGTAAGGAGGAAAGAGCTGCCTTTAGGAGGTACAAGAAAACAGGAGGGGGAGGACAGGGAGGAGTACTTGACAGAATCAGAAGGAGGTGACAAGGGCAGTAAGGGGAGCCAAAGCATCTACTGGAACTCAGGCTGGCACAAGGCATTAAGAGGAGAGAAGGACTCTTTAAGTACATCAGAGAGAAAAGGAGCTGTAAGGACCACATAGTAAGGATTAGGAAGGAGGGGTTGGGTGGAAGCAGGGTCGATAAGGAGGAAGCACCAAATGAGTACTTCTGCTCAGTATTTACTAAAGAGAAGAGGGGTGACACCAAGGTGGGAGAAATGGCAGAAGCAGGGGAGTGGTGACAGATGGGAAATCATGGAGAGCATAGTTCGAGAGGGTTTGAAGGCACTGAGGGTGGACAAGGCGCCAGGCCCAGATGGCATCCACCCAGGGTACTGAAGGAGCTGGAAGAGGTCCTTACAGGACCTTTGGCAGACCTATTTAATGTTTCACTACATTCGGTGTGTACCTCAGGACTGGAGGATGGCTCATGTGGTGCCCCTCCACAAGAGTGGCCCCAAGGATGAACCGGGAAACTACAGACCAGTGAGCCTCACATCCATCGTGGGTAAGCTAATGGAGACTATCCTGAAGGAGAGGCTGGTGGCCCACCTAGAGGCCAAAGGACTACAGGACAGCAGACAGCATGGCTTCATACGTGGCAGATCCTGCCAAACCAACCTGGTCAAGTTCTATGACTGGGCAACTAGGCAACTGGACAGGGGCCATGCAGTGGATGTTCTGTATCTGGACTTCAGTAAGGCATTCGACTCAGTGCCACATGAAAGGCTGGGAAGGAAGTTAGTAGGCACAGGGGCGGGTGCAAAGCTGGTGAGATGGGTAGGAAACTGGCTGCAGGAAGGCAACAGAGGGTGGTGGTGGGTGGGGAGCCTCACACCAAGGGCTGTGACGAGCGGTGTTCCACGGGCTCGTGTTGGGATCCAGTGTTTGGGATATTCGCTATAAGACATGTCAAGGGACATCAAGAGCAAGATCAGTCTGTTTGCTGATGATACCAAGGTAGGCGGTGGTGGATGACCTAGGGGATGGCAGGGGTTGCAGGATGATCTGGCAAAGCTTGAAACCTGGTCAGACACTGGCAACTGGCTTTAATGCCAAAAGTGCAAGGTGCTGCATTTTGGGATGAAGAACCCAAGGAGAAGTCACAAGCCAGGGAGAGTAACTAGCCCAGACAGAGAGGAGAAGGATCTGGGTGTGCTCATTACAGGGTCAATGAACAACTCGGCACAATGTAGGAAGGCAGCTGCAAAGGCCAACAAAATGCTGGGTTGTATTGCAAGGGGTATATCCTCGAGGAGGGAGGAGGTGATTCTGCCACTGTATAGGTCATTAGTTAGACTACACCTGGAGTACTGCGTGCAGTACTGGCGTCCGTATCTGAAGAGGGACATTAAGTTACTGGAGGGGGTGCAGCACAGAGCGACAAAGATGATCAAGGGGCTGGGGGACTTATCATACGAGAGGAGGTTGAAGGAGTTGAACATGTACTCACTGGAGGAGAGGAGAGACAGGGGTGGCATGATTGAAACCTTTAAATACATGAAATGAATAAACAAGATGGGTACACAGGGGCTGTTCAAAGTAAGGGAAGGGAGGGCCACCAGGGGCCATGATATGAGACTGGAGCGAGGAAGGTTCAGGAGGGAGATGAGAAGACACTTTTTTACAGAGAGGGTGGTGGCTGGGTGGAATGGTTACCTGCTGAAGTGGTATGCAGTAGAACAGTGGACTGCTTCAAACGAGGATGGGACAGGACAAGGGGGAGGGTTAATGAAGGGGAAGGGTGGAAGGGAGGGGCAGCTGCAGAATAAGGGGTGCTAGCTGCACATTTGAGCAGACTTGATAGACCTCTAGGCCTTTATCTGCTGGCAAATTTTGTATGTTCGTATTGAGGACCTTTAGTCTCTCCTCATATGTTTTGTGGTGCAAGCCTTGTACCACCTTGGTCCCCCTTCTCTGGATGCCCCCACCCTGACAATGTCCTTGCGCAGGTGTGGCCTCCAAAACTGCACACAGTACTCTAGGTGAGACCTCACTAGTGTTTAATACAATGGCATCATCACCTCCCCCCTTCTGCTAGTGATACCTCTGCCTATGCACGCCAGCATGCCACTGGCCTTCCCTGCAGCCTTTGTGCTCTGCTTTGACACCTTTAGGAGATTAGTAATGATGCCACAAGGTCCCTTTCCTCTTTGGTGATTGCCAGCTCCCCCCACCCAACTTATAGCTCTCCCCATGGTTCTCCCTTCTCAGTTACATTATTTTGCACTTCTTTGCATTGAACCTCAGTTGCCACATCTCTGACCATTTTTCAAGCTTCCCCAGGTCCCTTCTCATTTTCTCCAACCCTTCTGGAGTATCTACCCTGTTGCAGATCTTGGTATCATCTGCAAATAGGCAGACCTTTCCTTCCAGCCCCTCTACAATGTCTCTAATGAAGACATTGAACAGGACTAGTCCCAGTACTGATCCCTGAAGTACCTTACTGGTCACCCTCCTCTCCCCGGATTGGATCCCACTTACTACCACCTTCTGCCTACTGTCTGTCAGCCAGTTTCTAACCCAGTTTATCACCTTGTGTCCCATACCCAGGCTACCCATCTTGTTAATCAGCCTTCTATGTGGGACAGCGTCGAAGGTTTTGCTGAAATCGAGGTAGGCAATGTCTACTGCTCCTCCCTGATTTACTGGACTTCTTTTGTCACCCAATCAAATAAATCAATAAGATTCATTTGACATGACATTCCTTCTGTGAATCCATGTTGCCTAGAGGCCAGTTCTTTGAGTTTTTACTTTTTCATGCTAGTGGAGAATCTGATAATTCTGCTTCTAATAAAGTCTTGTTATGCCTCCCAGACACAGGTCTTCATTATCATTAATCTCAAAGTATTCTTTTACTTTTTGGGATAGTCACTTGACAAAGTTTTCATCTTTAAGCAGGGATACATTAAGCCTCCATCCTGGAGATTTGTGTCTGGCACCATAGAACTTAATAGTAGTTCTACTGAAGGGTAAGTGTCTACTGGAGAGAAAGGTATAGTCCTTACCTTGGGGATAGATTAGTCTCCAAGAATCGAATAAATCTAACTCTACCAGCATCTTAAGCAGGGATGTTCTAGCTCTGGTCTTAGTCTCTGATAGCTTGGCAACCTTTCTAGAGGGTCGATTACTTCATTAAAGTCCTCTCCTAGGATAATTTCATGGTCTGGGAATTCACAAAGGTCTGCTGTTTGAGAGTTACATTTATAAACCTCTTGTTTTTTGTTAGGACCATAAGCATTGCACAATACTATTTTCTGACCATCTAGGATACCAGCCAGAATCTGAGGTCTTTCTTCTGGATCAGATATATATGTAGTTTGTTTTTAACAAAATGTATGCCTTTTCTAGTTAGGATAGATGTGCCCTTTTTTTCACTGCTTAAACAACTGTACTTTACTTGAGAGGCCCATGACTTGCATATATTTTTAACTTCTGTCTGCAGTAAGTGTGTTTCCTGGGTGGGTTCTATATCTGTTTTCCTCTTATTTGGCATTATGCATGAAAGGTCCCACAATGCACGCCTAGCAACAGGAAATGCTGCACACCCCTAAACAGTGTGCAGGACAAGGCAGACATGTGGTATGAATGACTGCATGCAATTGGTGTGAATGCAGAGGGGGTGTAAGCCACGGCCGTGTGGAGTGACATGTGGAGAGCAAGTGGGCATGGCCAGAATACACAGGGTCACCCCTTGACCCCACCATATAAGGCAATGCTGGCTGCACTACAAAGCAGCACGGCTGTGAATTCCATGCAACAGCAGTGTGGAGGCACAATGGGGGAATGATGGGAGGATGCAGAAGGGCATGCAAAGGTGGATGGAGAAGGTGGCAGCAGAGGCAGAGGAGGGAGAAGTGGCATTATGGTGGTGGCACAAGATTACGGCCCACCAGTTTCAAGAGCGGGCAAGTTGTGGTGGTGGTCATGGACATCTGGTGCAACTACGCCGGATTGTACGGGGCCCTGGCACTCACCACAGCCCCGGAGGTGAAGGCCTGGATCTGGCTGGACATTCAGGCCAGCAACAATGCAGCTGGTGTGGAGGCAAGAACACTGACAGCCATAAATCACAAATGGCATGACCTCCATCTGGCCATCAAGAAGAGGCTTGCATATGGGAGCGGCAAGGCACTGGGTGGAGGGTCCCCAGCACAGGACACCCAGATGTCACCCGCAGAGAAACTGATTGCAGAGACCCTCTCAGAGGTGGCAGTCCATGGTGAGGACAGAGGGGTGAACACACTGGCAGGTAGGTACAGTCCATGTGGTGGGGACAAGGTGGTGGGCATTATATAATCACAATGCAATCACTACAGTGTTGCCTTCTCCCCCAGACATGGCCAGTGCACCATGGAATACAGCAACCTGCGGGACACAGCCAATGTGAGCCACTGTGCCACAGCCAGCACTGAGCAGTGCCATGCAACTGGAGGCACCATTGGGTAAGTATCAGTGGCCACTGTTGTGTGAAGTGCCTTCTGGTATGTGGGACTGAATATTGCACTGACACAAACCACTTATGTGTCCACAGGGACAGAGATGGACACAGAGACCCAACTGGACAGTGACAGCAATGCAGAGCTGAAGACGTGGACACCCAACACCACCTCCAGGAGTGATGGCCATCAGGATGATGGGGCCATGGATGGCCATGCCAGCAGTACACACCAGCCCCATAGGGTACCACCATCCCTCTAAGAAGAGGCACTGGTGCAGCCCCCAGTACCATGCTACCCACAGCACCAATGGGTACCAACATAGCCATGGACCCTGCCAACAGTGGCAATGAGGGCTCCACCACAGGCATAGCCAGACACAGATGTGACCCAGGCACAGCCCCTACCAGATGGAACAGTACTGTGTGCTCAAGCAGCTGGATAGGCACTGGCTCGCAGAACAGAGGTACACCACAGCTGCCATTGCCACCCTGACTGAAGTCGCCAGGGTCATCTACGATGGCATCACATGGGGCTCCGTGGTGCAGGAACTGATCCTGCAGCACCTACAGGCCATGCCTACTGCACCTCCTGCTGCAACCCCCCTGAGCAATGTCCACACACCAGTATTTTGGCCACCCAGGCCACCTGCAAAGATCCTGGCCCTGAGCAGGGCATGTGCAGTGACATGTTATCTGCGCCGGACACATGCGTTGCTGTAATGCCCCCACCACAGAGGGTGCCATTGGGGGGGATTGACACCAGTGCCACTGTCAATGCCAGTGAGACCACACTGGACACTGGTACACTGCCATGCTGTGCCAACACCCAGGGCCATGAGGGGTGCAGGGGTCATGGGGTCCACGTGCATGTCCAGCACCTGGGCACCAAGGCACTTGGGCATCATCATGGCTGCAGTCACAACTGGATGGAACTGGGCTGTGAAAGCAACGGCACAGCACACAAATGCACACTGACACAGAGGACCGTCCCCCCACCCTTACCCCCACATGACCACTCAGCAATAGTCATCGTCATTGTGGCTGCCTTCCCGATGTTGACACCAGCCAACAACCACAGCATGCAACACACCGACTGTGGCTGCATAACACTCCTGCCATGACTGACAGGTGTGAGCAGCACAATACACAACGTGTGCAGCACCATCATCATGTGACTGTACCTGCCACGAGCACACGCCATGCTGCATGACCACTAGCCATGCCATACTCCCTGGGGGCACAGCAATGCCACCATCAGCAACATCATCATCATTCATGGGGTCAAGAGGTGGCACCATCAGCAGTGGCATGGCGGCTCGCTTGGCGATGTTGTGCAACATGCAACATAGAGCAAACACCCTGCATGCTTTAGTGGGTGACAGCATGAATGTGCCCCCCGAGTAGTCCAGGCACTGGAAGTGCATTTTTATCAGTCCACTGGTCCTCTCAATGATGCCCCATGGTCACCTATGTGCAGTGTTGTATGCCTTCTCTCTGCCTGTGTCCCTGGAGCCAGTATTGGGGTCATGAGGTAGACCTGCATGGGGTATCCACTGTCACCTGCATAGAAATTGGATAGTTTGAGTGACCTGCCACAAAAACCTTTGACAGGCAGAGGTGCAGGACATGCCTGTTTACTCACCCAGTAGCCACCCATCAGTGGGTCTATCACACAGCATTGCATCTAAGGCCAGAGGCATCCAGAATGTAGGAGTCATGCATCAATCCTGGGAACCTGGTGCACACATCTGTGAACAGGCCATTGGCACTGCACACAAACTGATACTGTGGAATCCCTTTCTGTTGCGGCATGCCTCCTCATTCTCCGAGGGCATCAGGATGGTGATGTGCATGCCATCAATTATCCTGCACACATTGGGCATACCGTGCATGGCATAAAATGCCTGCTTCATGTTACCGTAGCTCCTGCGCTGTCCTAGGCATGTAGAAGTGGTCCTCCAAGTGTACCAGTAGAGCATCAGTGACCTGGGCAATGGCACAGGACACAGAGGACTGGCTAATGATGAGTGCATCACCAGTCACTTGCTGGAATGATCCAATCAGATAGCAGGAGAGGGCACACATGACATTGGTCTCCACCAACACCACCCTGGAGTGCAAGATCTCAGGTGACATGGCCGTGTGGACCATGTTGCACAGTCATGTGATGATCGGCCATGGAACCTGAAACATTCCAGGCAATGTGTATCCCACCATCCTGTGGCATCGACCCTCTGACAGAACACTCTAGGATGTGAAAGCCTGTTCCTTCATCTCCGGTCGATTGCCTCCATCAGATACAGATGCATATCCACACCTGGGCATATCCTGTATCACTGTTACACCTTCCCCCTCCTATGGTGCAGTCAGAAATACGCTCCCCCTTAAGGCATGCTGTGGGTGATGGTTGCCCACTATGTGGGCTTGGTGTTGTCCACCATCTGCACGCCCATGTCATGCCCTGCGACATGTGCCACATGCTCAGACACACACACAAGCCTGTGGTGTGACAGTTCCATGGACTACAATACCACACACAATAATGGACAGGATGGCAATGTTATCCTGGCACCTCTTCAGGAAGTCGGAGGAGACATATACCAACAACTGGGGCATGGGGGCCCTCTGGCAGGCCGGTGGATTCAGCCAGGTGAGTCTGGCTTGTCCCATGTGTGCAGCCCCACGACACTGTCTGTGTGGGCCGTGTGACTCAGCAAGTCTCCACTTGTCTCCCATGCAGGACCCATGTGGATGGCCAAAGACCATGAAGCTGCACCTGCAGGTACAGCCAGATGGTGCCCTGTGCTACATCTGTGCCCCTGGACAGCAGATGCGGAGTTACCATCTCTGGTACCCAAACTACATGATGCTCAAATGGGAGGACAGCATGGTCTACTATGACGATGCAGGTGACAGGTGTTGGGAGGTCTACATCCCGTCTCCGGTACGGCATGCCCTAATATGGGGCTGTGCCATTCAGCATGTCTGGCTGCTGTGTCTTGCCCATGGGGATTGCTATGTCCAGCTGGGTTGCCATATGGTGGCGGAGTGGCTGTCGTGCCCACCGTGCTCAGTAGTGCTATCCACCTTGCGTGCTGGCATGCCATGGTGTGGTAAGTACACATGGGGGTGTTCCCTGAGTGCATGCTGCTCCATACTGACCCATGCCCTCCTGAGCACATATCTTTATGGCAGCCTCTACCCTTGTGTAATTGTGCGCCCCTGGACCTGCACATGTACATGTCATACTTGTGTTAGTGCATGCGTGCAGGTCCCTTTGTGCACCCATTTCCATGGCCACACCCCCATGGTGCAACACTGCATTTAACCCACTCATGGCTGCACATTTGTCTGCTGCTTGCATGCCACACTGTGTATGCCTGTGTGGCCAGCTGTCATATCCTGTGCTGCACAGGCTTACGCACATTGCGCTGGGTTCATGCATAGCATCCATAGAGAGGATATAAAACCTTTTTTTTTCATTTTATTGCGGAACCTAGCACTTTTACATTCCATGGCATTATCCTGTAAGACTTCATGACAAGACCATTACCTTATTACTCATATATATATATATATATATATATATATATATATATATATTCAAGGCATACTTCCATTCAGATGATCTAATAGGCTCTAGAGAACTAGATAAACTGAAAACACTTATGGAAAGAAAGTGGATACAGCAAACACAAATTCACAAAGAAAAAAGGGCTGCTTTAGCAACTATGTTAATATTGAATAATTTAACTATATCTTCAAAAGAGGCAGCAACTAACTAGCTGCTGCGTCAGTACAGTAATGACAGTTTGCAACATACAGTGATAACAGTCTGTGTCAGAAGGAATAATCTAACCCTATTATCCATCGCACCTTTTTTACAGCACTCTGAGTCATCAGAATTGGGTCTTGAAGGTGTCCTCTGTTAGGCTGATGCACAAAAGAAACTTTGTAATCCAATCCTGGCTCCACCTCTTTCAGTTGAAACATTCTTTAGTTTCTTTCCTGCATCTCTCCAGCTAGTCACTTATTGTTTTGTCTCTCTGCCATCCATTCATCATTAGTGGTAAGGATCCATATTTTCTATACTTTGCAAGGGAATTTTTACATTTAATATCAAGACTTTAATGCTGCTTGTGTTAAACGTTTTATAATTGTATAGTTTTTGAATTCCTGTGCAGTTTTTCAGGTTTGGAGCTGCTGCTCCCTGCCCTGGACTCCCTTCCTCCTCCAACTCAATTAGTGTAATGTTTTTGTTTTGTGTGACTTGTCCTTGTGCTCTGGTGAGGTGTAGTTGGTTGAGAAGTGTGGCCATAGGTCCAGACACTCAGAAACATGGTGTCCGTCTGGAGGTGGGTGCTTTCATCCTTATTGCCTCTGTGCTTTATTGTGCTGCCCTGAATTATTGAGCCTTCTACTCAACTTTTGCATCAACTAGTTGTTAAAGACTCGCCCCAGCTTACCTTGTTCAGTTAAAGGGGTTTAGCACTGCCTCATGCCACCTCTGGCGTTCTCTGCTCATGGGCATTTCCCTCCCTGTTCCCTCTCAGCTCTGGGTTAGTGACAGGAAAGGTGAAAAAAGGTGCAGTCCGGTTTTTGGTCTGAAGTTGCCTGTTTTCGAGTTTTGTGTAGTCTCATGATGGACAAGACCCCTGGAGTGCACAGTACAACTTGCTAGCTGTTGAACCACACAGAGCTGTCTGCATGGAGAGCCAGCATTGCCCATTCTGACACATGGTCAGGCAGAACGCTAGACCATCTAACTGCTGCAAGGAGCATCTTCAGATGCAGCTACAATTTTATTTTTTCTTTTGAGAGTTCATGAGACTCAGGGCTTCCAGTCTTGGCAGACATATTATTACCTAGCCTTTGCTCAGTCAGCGACCCTCCCAAAATGGCACCAAAACTGTGTGCTCTGGACAAATCTCGGTGGCCATGTTCTACAGTTGTCACCCACCTTTTCCCTCACACCTCACAAAATGGCACCAGATATCATGTGATCTAACACTACTAGTGGACATTTTGCTTGCTCATTTCTCTCCATTGGAGCACTCAGTGATACCTAGCCTGAGAAGTCTTTGTTTTGGCGGTCACAGGAGAATGATTTTCTTTACCTCTCTCACTTTTTTGTTTTGCTCCTGGCACTTTGGTGGGGGAAACAGAAGTAGTGGGACTGCAGCTGGTCCTCACTGATCCCCATTTCTATATGTGTGGAAGCAGTTCTAATGATGGCTGGTACAGCAGTCACTTGCTCTCTGGGGCTTGAGCAGGTCAGTTGTTCTTATGGTTGATGTGGAAAATGTTTTTTTACCTGTCAACTGAGCTGCGGATTCCCCTTCCATGGCCATCAGACTTCTAATATTAGGTCATTCCTTTGTCGCATCAGTACCTGGTTGTTCTGTGTCTTCTTAGTTAACCGGCTTGCACCTCACTCGTTTTCCCATTCTATGCTTATCATTACTAGGTTACTTCTCTAACATGGTAAAGAACAGAAGAGTGTGCAGCAAGTGCCCTAATTTCCTCCTTCTGAAGTCTCCAGGACCTCTGTTCATTATGAACAGTAGACGCCAACCCCTAGGTTGACAACATGGCTTCAGGGTCCACTACCACTACTACTAATCTGCTTCTACCCTTGAAAAATAAATGATGAGGAATTTAAGTCCTTGACAATTGTTTAGGCTGTGCAATAACTAAGTAGTTAACCAAACATGCCATTTATACTTATAAGTATGTGGACCAGATATTGTTCATCAGATAGGGTGCTGCAGGGAGGTGTACCAGCTAAAACAGGGAAGCAGACAAGCAACTGAAGGAAAAAAAGGTGCAAACAGAAGAAAGGGCAGCCAAATGGGTAGCAAAAGGGGACAAGACTTTCTTCAGGTACATAGGCGAGAAAAAGAAGACAAGGGGAGGTATAATGAGGATAATGAGGACAGCAGAGGGAGACTGTGCAGATGAGGATAAGGAAAAAGCAGACATCCTGAATAGGTACTTCTGCTTAGTCTTCACTGTGGAGGGAGAGGGGAACAGACCACCAAGGAGCATTTTCAGAGGAAAGAGTCCTAAAGGGACTTGCAAATGTAAAAATGGACAAAGCCATGGGACCGAATAGGATACACCCAAGTGAGTCTTACATCAGTAGTGGGGAAATAAATGGAAACCCTATTAAAAGAAAGGCTAGTGGAGTATCTTGAATCCAGTGGGTTACAAGAACAAAGGCTACATCAGTTCACGGTGGGTGTTGGGGGGGGGGACGTCATGCCAGCTGGCTCTGATTGTTTTATTTGACTGGGTGACCAGGGGAATAGATGAGGGAAGGGCAGTGGATGTGACCTACTTGGAATTCAACAAAGCCTTCAACACTGTACCACATAGGAGACTGATAAAGAAATTGGGTAGTCTAGGGATGGGGTCCAAAGTGGTAAACTGGGACTCAGTAGTAGACCAATTCCTCTCTTCATAAATGACATTGCAGAAGTGCTGGAAGGGAAGATATGCCTTTTTACAGATGACACCCAAAATCTGTAGTAGAGTGGATATTTAGAAGAGGGTGGAGAGAATGAGTAGGGACATTAGAAAACGTTAGGAATGGTCAAGAGTATGGCAACTGGGGTTCAGTGCCAAAAAGTGAAAAATCATGTACCTAGGGTATAGAACCCTGCCAGGAGATGGGTGCAAAATGTGGGTGTGGAGGTACCAATGGTCACTAAGCAGGAAAGAGAGCTTGGGGTTATTATACGTGATGACCTCAAAGTGGCGGGGAAGTGTGACAAGGCAGTGGCAGGACCACTGTGATTCTGAGGAGCATATGGAGAGGTATCACTAGCAGGAGGATGGAGGTGGTGTTACCACTGTATATGTCACTGGTGAGACCCCACCTGGAGTACTGTGTCCAGTTCTGGAGGCCACATCTCAGAAGGGCATAGATTGGGTGGGGGTAGTCCAGAGATGTGCAACTAAAATGCTAGAGGGTTACATCAAAAACCCTATGGGGAGGTACAGAGAGATCTTAACATGTACACCTTAGAAGACAAGGGAGAGGAGGGACATGATAGAGACCTACAAGTACCTCACAGTGCTGAACAGGGTACTGGAGGGGAGTCATTTTCAAATGAAGAAGTGCTCCAGGACAAGAGATTAGTTAATTAAGCTGCAAAGGGGGATGTTTAAGAGGCATGAGAAGGAGTACTATTTCCTCTGAAAGAGTGGTAATCGCCTAGAACACTCTGCTAGCAGAGGTGGTGGGAATGAAAACTTCATATCTTCAAACATGAATGGGATAGGCAAAAGGGAACATTGATAAATAGGCAAGAAGGGGATGGGGTGACAGATACTAGCTAGGATCTGTAGAGTCAGTATAGGCAGGGAAAATCTGAGCAGACTGGGTGGGCCATGCGTTCCTGTTCAGCTGACAATGTCTATGTTTCACAGTTTAGTTTACAGATTGATCATTTTCCCAGGCAGTCATGTTTGTTAGGATGGGGAGAGTGAGCTCATCTATTTGAAGCAGTGTTCATATGACAAAGGTAAATATGGGCTCACCAAACATAGTATATATTGCAGGTCACTGGAGGCAATAGGATATACCTATGTAGGTTCAATAACTTGAGGAGGGGTTAGCAATATGTATGATACCTTGGATTAACAGCTGTTTAAAGCAACAAAGCTACCTACAGTATGTATGTTGCTAGAGAGGTGGGCTGCAGACCTATACCAGCTTTATGGAGCTTCCTGTAGGGCACTAGACCAGGCAACAATAACTCAGATTTGCCCGGGTGACCATTTTGCATCAAGGTTAAGCAAAAGAAAGCTCAGACTTCAAAAAGCACTGAAGTTAGTAAAGAGATAAGTGATGTACCCTGTTGCTCCACACTGCACCTTATTGCTTTAAGTACAAGGAGGTCACATAAATAACATTTGGATAAGTAGACACTGAGTTAACCCACGCACAAGTTGAGTTTTCCAGTGACCTGGATTATGCTAGCTGTGTGGAGGTATATGTTATGTTTGAACTGGTGCTGCACACCTAGTGAGACCACCACTGTACATCTGAAAGATGCCCCCCTCCCAGCCTTCTGAGACAATCTTCTAATATCAGCGTAAAATGATATTCTATATAGTGGCAAAAAAATAAAATAAAAAAACAAACTAGAGAGAGTCTATGCACTTAGAATAACTAAATGGTAAGAGACAATTGCACTGGCAGCATTATGGGGGAGATTGAGAAAAGTTCAAGTTTTTCAAAATAACAACTCATTTTTCATTAACCTCTCTGTTCTTATGCATTTATACCATTAAGTCAGCTCCATCTGTTCCTGGTTGTCCTTATTAGTACAGTTAAATGTAGTTTTCTTGAGACATTAAACTGTCTAGTTATTCAGAGGGAACTGTCTGACAGCCAATTCCCCAGAGGAGCAGTTAAACAGCTGGTCACACTGGAGAAGAACGTATTCCTGTATTACACAGGAGGCTGATTAAGAAACTTAGCAACCTGAGGGTGGGGTAGACGGTGTTAAGCTAGGTATCTAAATGGTTGAAAGAAGACAGAGAGTGGTGGCAAACAGCAGTTACTGAGGGGATGGGACAGTGAGCAGTGGAGTACCACAGGGATCGGTACTCTGGATCCTGTCCTCTTCAGTGTCTTCATAAGTGACATTGCTGAGGAACTGGAAGGGAATGTCTCTTTGCAGATGACACAAACATTGGCAAAAGGGTGACACCCACTAGGGGCAGAGAAGAGTGGTTTAGGGTGTGGCAGCTGGATTTTAATGCCAAAAAGTGCAAAGTCACGTACCTCGAGTGAGGAAACCCAGGGGCTTTATATAAGATGGGGGGATATACCTACAGTCACCATGCAAGAGAGGGACCACGGGGTAATCATACCTGATTATCTCAAGGTGGCAGGGCAGTGCAACAAGGCAGCAGGCAAGGTTAGCCAGATGCTTGGTTGCATAGGGTGGGGGGTTTTTAGCTGGAGAAAGGAGGTGGTGTTGCCTCTGTATCACTCACTAGTGAGACCTCACTTGGATTTTTGTACCCATTTCTAGAGGCTGCACCTCTGCAAGGATACTGACAGGGTTGAAGCAGTTGAGAGGAGAGCTATCAAAATGGTGCAGGGGTTGCATGAGAATCCATATGGTGAGAGGCTGCAGGCGCGCAACACATACTCCCTGGAAGATAGGAAAGTGAGAGAGGACATGATTGAGATCTATAAGTACCTCATGGAGCTGAACAAAGTACAGGAGGGATGTTTCTTTCAGAGGAGGAGTACCAAAACATAAAGCTGTGCAAGCCTTGATGTTTTGAAGAAGAGCCAAGCCAGAGCCTGGCTCTTAGAGCCAATCACAAGCCAAGCCAAAGGATATTGGAAATTCAAAAAATTACCTTTTTTCAATCTGCAACAAATTCTTACAATGTATTTTGCAGATTTCAGTGAGTGTTTCTAACAGTATGTATGACATATAGACCTAACTGAATTAACCTGAATTTATAATTAATTAAGCAATTCTATAAAAAGGGTCTTAGAAATGCTTCAGTCTGATTGGCTGTTAGGATTCCAACAGCCTTACATTAATCCCTGTTACATTGCCATGTACAGCTTGATGACCATGAACATGAATGCTTCCTGTCAGCATTCTATCCTTTAGCACTGCTGAATGATTGAAAAGATACATTCTGATTCTGTACCAACATTCTTAAACGATTAGTGGAAGAACTATTTTATTAAACATCTGCCTCTCAATTAGCAGTGCATGTGTAGCTTGCCTTGATCGTATAGTGGTTAGTACTCTGTGTTGTGGGCGCAGCAACTTTGGTTCGAATCCAAGTCACGGCAATACGACAGAAGTGTTGCTTCCTTTTCCTAGAGGAAAGGAGGGAGATGGTAGACATGATAGAAACTTTCAAGTACCTCAAGGGAATCAACAAGTCCAAGAGGGTAGCATCTTTCAGAAAAAGAGGTGTGCAAGAACAAGGGGGCACAATTTGAAGATTGAAGGGGACGGCTCAGAGGTAATGTGAGGAAGTATTTTTTCATGGAGAGGGTTGTGGATGCATGGAACAGCCTTGCTGAGGAGGTTGTGGAGTCAAAAACAGTGGTGGATTTCAAGAATGCATGGGACAGTCATAAGGCAATTCTAGGGGGTGGGAGTAGGAAGAAGTAGGCTGTTGGTTAACTAGGATCTGCAGCTTATTCATTAGGTTGAGAAATGGGCAGACTGGGTGGGTCAAGCAGTCCTTATCTGCCGTCAAATTCTATGTTTCTATGTAATGAGGAAAACATTCAAAAAGTATGCTTTTAACACTTTACTTTTGGAATAATCTTCTGTATAGACAATACTGGATGGTCAACTATGCACAGCCATTGTGTTCTGGCTCAGAGAGGTTCTGATTCCCTCTGACCTCGAGAGTGAAGTGTAAGCAGTCCATGGGAATCAGAACCTCAAGGTGGATTGTGCATAAAGGTGCTCATCCTGTACTTTTTATGGCATGTAGTGTTATGTGAAATGTGCACACAGCAGATCTCTGCCCTTCAAAGCGAAACTGACTTGTGCAGTTTCTAGAGGTTCCAGAATGCTGTTGTACCACAGTAGGGTACAATTCCATTCCATTACCTTCGAATTGTGGTACAATAGCATTTTGAAATGAGTGGAATGCTATACAGAACATAGAGGATAATGTATGGGGAGAGGATTAGTAACCACAGTGTAATTGCTTTGAGAGGTTACCATAGCAATGTTGTAAACCTCGAGAGCAAAGCTCAAGAGGTTTACCGTTGATATGGTAACCTTGAGAAGCGATTACAGTGAGGTTACTAATTTGATCCCATACATTATATTTTATAGTGTACGAGATCTACCAGACACTAAAACTTGCTTAAAAAACACTGCTACTTTAAAAGGAGTCCGGGAGAAGAAATCCGATTGATCGCTGGACACTACGTGGTAACAGGTTGCAAGGAGTTGTGGGGGAGACATTGGCATGTCTTCCACCGTTGAGAGGGGCCTAGCAATAAAGCCAAGAAAAGCAAGGTAACTGGATTTGGGGCAGAAGAAAATATATTTAATTCAACTGCAGTACAGTTTTTGGCAGCAATACAATGAACTGGACATCGCGATCGTTAAAACCAAGACCCTGCTAACTGAGACAACTCACAGATTCATAAGGCAGTTGTGTTTGTGTGTCACGAGGGGCTACTTGAATGAAAATAACATTGTTTACTAACTTGAGGCAACTGAAATGACTTATACTGAGGTTCATACTAAGGTAAACATGGAGCCAGTAGGCGATGCCCATATTTGCTCCAAATAGTCATTTAAAAATATTTAAGATTGAGACTTTCATTTTTATGGCCTACTTGAAGTGTAATGAACTGCAATGCCTGGGTGGATGCTTGGCTAAGATCTATAAAGCATGATCACATGTGTAGCAGTCCCCTCATTACGGCACCCCTGGGTATTACAAAAATGTAAAATTGCCTCAAGTTCATTTAAGTAAACAAGCTTTCAGGCAAACTGTTCCCTTCTCCAGATGAAGGGATGTAAAAAAATTTGTGAGTGGCAAACATATTTCATGAGATTAGTCTAATACAAATAGCTATCATATCTATTTGTAAGTATCTGAGAAACATAAACACACTTAAGATGATATATTTTTGATATAAAAAAACCAAAAATAGTGATTTTTTTTCCTACTAACAAATACCTATCCAAGGTTTTCAGTAATTCATTTCTGCCCCCCACCCAACCACAGGTTTTTACTGAGTCACAGTACACAAATTTTATTTATTATAACTGGTGCATTACATCACCTCAAGCTGAGTCTGACCACCGACTTGCGACTGTCATCACCTTTTCAACCCCCCACCCTGCTGTCACAAATACAAAAATGAATAAATAATTTTTATATACAGATGATACTAATTACAATAAAAACAAACTTAATATGAGAGAGGTGAGAGCAAGTAGCAGAGCAAGGCAAGTGAAAGGCAATGCAGCAAACGTAAGCAATTCCAGGGGCAGAGGCAGACCTGGCATAGTAGGCACTGCAGCCTGGCAGACTGAGGAGGGTGAGTAAAAGCAGAGCAGCACGGAAAACGCTACAGTATCTAACAAGGACTCAGAGTATAAGACAAGTTGTTGCTGCTTACTACACTGGACAACACAGCAGACACAGCATTTAACAGAAGAGCCCAGTCTTCACCCATTTACTATTCTGCAGCCAGTGCAAATAGTCGGTGCAGATTATGGACAGGAGTTGGCATCGGCTGACCTGGTGGTGGGCTGTGTACATGGGGGGGGGTGTGGAATGGGAGAAATGCAAGGGCGACACCTGTGACACCAAGAATAATGTCAGTACTGCCTCAGTGCCTTCTCACATAAACATTTAAAATTGTGGAACGTACTCCAGAAATAAAATGCTGCAGGTGGTAAATTTAAGCATTATTAATCAATGGTGCTCTGCCGGCATCTCTAGACACTTAAGCACATCACTGTACTGTCCCTACCCTACCTCAGATCCACTGCACTCACACTGTACACCCAGAGAAACACAAGCAAAGACAAAAAAAAGAGTATAACACTCTAATGCACTCCATTTTCTTAATGTCTTGGGCCACTGTACAATGGAAAGTAAGGGCACTGCTCTGGTAGGGTAGCCCTTCACTGAGAGATGCTGAATGCTAAGCATGTATGTCTTGTAATATGCTACGAATCAGCGACAGTTTAAGTCCAGTAAAATTATTAATGGTAAATAAAAGCATTTTTAAACTTTCCTCTCCACTAGCTTGGCCATGGACTAACTTGCTTCACAATCTAGAGAGGCTTTCCACATGTCCTGCACAGGCTGTGTTGCTGTAAACCTCCCCTGCCCTATATCTGTCCTGTAATACTGTCTCACTTATACTGTGGCTGCCTGGCCACTCACCTGATGCCCTTCTTTTCTCCACTTCTGTTTAGCTATAACTCCCATTCAGTCATCTTCTGACTCACACTAGCATGTATCATGTTTTTTCCTCCCATTGGCTCTATTGTATGTTTTTCCTCCACTCTCACTTTCCTCTGAAAATAAACGTCTGACCTTTTTACTAATATGCCTAAGGAATTCAACAACTGACATCAATGATTGTCCCAAATCAACAGTGACTGATTTAATGCACATCTTTACCACAAGCTAAGGTTGTACATGGTTTCCATACAAGCGCAAGCTGCTTTAGCAGTGGAAATTTATTATGAGTTCACCTTTTCTTGGTTTTTCCACGCTGTTTTACTCTCACTACTATTTGTAGCACTTGGTCAGGAACAGTGCTCTTCATGGAACATAAATACTGAATGATTTTAAAAAACATTATGTATGCTAAGGAACACAACAGAGGACATTTTTCATGCATGCAGTTTGACTGTAACCGATTGTAAAATAAATTCTGTGGACACTTACACATCCAGTTTCCTTATTTTTTTTTTGTTTCCCTGTAAGGGCTTCTGGGTTAGGCTGCTAGCTGATGACAAAAGTTTTTGTATTCATTCTGTATTAATGGTCTGTCATGTCACACCAGGAGTTGTAGACCACAACAATGTGGAACTGACCTACAACAGAACAAACAATAACCAACCTTAGGCTTGCAGGTAAAAACAAAAGGGGTGACTGTTGCAGACCATTTTTAAAATAAACAAAGCAGCACTACTCCTTCCTCAAGATTTTCGGAGCCTGGGAGGGATGACACAGCCCACAGACCTGGAGACATTGTTGCTGCAGCACTTCAAGTCTAGATGGTCGCACACTACATCAGGCAGTTTATAAATTTTTTATTACTTTTCTACTTGTGAACTTAAAAAAAAGTTTTACGCGGTAACTGCTGGTGTTCCATTCTGTCATCTTAATTTGCTACAGAGAGGAAAAAGTATTAATCTTACCCACACCATTGAGGGCTCTCAACGATCATGCCTAAGTAAAAATCGCCCTGAGTGAAAGACACTGTTCCTTCCCAGACCCCGCATGGCATATACTCTGTATATTAGCCAATCACATGCAAGATAATTTATCATAACTAATAGTAAGGTGAACAAGCTGTGACTGACACATCTGTTTGAGCGGATGAAAACATCCAATTCATGCCACCCAATACCACATTTTTATCATTATATTAGGCACAAGGTCATAATGTTGCATGACATTATGACGCATGCAAAAATTGTGCTGCCAATACAGTGCAATTCTTTACATGTGGCATAAGTCTTTTTTTGCGGGGGGGCTCTGCCCCCACACCCCAGTTACGGGGCCTGTGCCCCTCCAACCCCCCCAATAAAGATACTTAACTCTGGGGAGGGGTTTTCAGTGAAATCGCACTAAAGTGTGAAAATAAATAAAATGTTCTGGGCCTGGGAATCAAACCGGTCCCAGACGCAGTGCCTGGGTTCCTTGCTGCAATGGCTCAGTCCATTGAGCCATGGCAGCTGCTTGCTCGGTGGAACCCTGTCCCAGCAGACGTCTTATCCTCTCCCTGGGATAGTGCTAGGATGCAATACTGCATACAGCAGTATTTGCAGTATTGCACCATTCACTGTCTCGTACAGCACTATTCCGGGTTAGCTGTAATGTTGTACACTATTCAGTGTATGACATTATGACCCGGTAAGTTAAATTATCTACTGGCTCAGCTTCATGGCTCATAATTGAGCTATAGAGACTAGCTGAGCTGAGCTGGGTCTCTGGCTTGAGCTTGGCTCGAGCTTGTACTGGCTCACCCAGGTTTATCAAAATATGGGGGCATGAAATTAAGCATTTGGGGAGAGTTTAAGAGGGATGTGAGGAAATACTTCTTCACAGAGAGGGTGGTGGATGCCTAAAGCAGACTGACAGAAGAATTGGAATAGGCAAAGACAGTGGGGAGCTTCAAGCATGCATGAGACATGCACAAGGTCTGTAAACTGATGATCTAATAATAAATAAATAAATAAATAAAAACATGGACATAATTGGTAGAGGAAAGAGAGGAGGTAGGAACACTTGTGACTGAAAAGGGTCCAGGATGTAGTAATAGGGTGGAAGATAGGGCAGACTAGTGTTCTCTCTTAATACAGGGCAGAGAAGAGAGAAGGGGTCTCTATATTTATTTTTTATTGCAGCTACTCTTTTAAGGTTGTAGGTACGGACACTGGAGCAGCAAGCAGCAGAGCGAGCTAATTGGATCCGTGACGTGGGAGATGCCTGGCCAATAGTAAGCAAAAGAAAAAGGAGCAAAATGTGAAAAACAGGAAGGGGCCATATAAAGTACAGGTAACAAAGAAATCAGAGCAGATGCCCTGAAAGCAGTGTAGGTAAGAGGGCTTGCCTTGCTGCTGCAAATAACACATTTTCCGGTACAGGTCACAGTGCGTCCGAGGGGCCATGAGACAGGGAGCAAAACAACTGCTTATTTGATCTCCTGTGCCAGTGTGTTGATTACAGGGGATTTCACTGGGAATTGTGAATGAGCTGATTGTTTTTTGTGGGAGGTTTTCACCGGGAGGCTCAGGCGAATAGACCCGTGAACAGCCATTTAATTGTAGATTAGGCTAATACAAAAAAAGTGACAACTTCTTCTCTACTCGAGCTGCCAAATTCTGGAATTCATTACCAAAGGATTTGATTGATATAGCTAACTTTGAATAATTCAAATCCCTGTTGGATTTATGGCTCAGCTCTCAATATTATCATAACAAATGATCCACTGTTGTTGTGGGGGACAATCTCGATAGGCATTGTGCCTTCTTTTGTCCCAGACCTATCCAGTATCCAGTAATAGCATAGGTTTGCCCACCCTCCCCCATCCCACCTGCCCTGGGCTCCTGTACCTTTATAGAGCCACATCCGGAAGGCAATTGGCCACTTCCTAATCCAAAGCAGGAAAAGGAAGGAACACATACAACTACCCAAAGAAAGAATTGAAATATTGTGATTGACATCCTTAAGGTGTGCAGAGCTCTCATTCAAGAAAGGGGAGATACATAGTAGATAAGAGAACAGAAGAAGGAGAAGAGAAAAAAAAGTTGGGAGTCTGGACTAAAATTGGGCATAAAAGCTAGGGGATAAATACTACATCAGGCAATACAAGGGCTAGTGGTCAGGGAGGTGCAAGGGAGAGTAGTTTCCAGGTTGAGAGGTATCTTTTAAGCAGTCATCGTAGTAACAGACAGCACAGAAGGAGAAAATGCTGGGAGTGGTGCAGAGCAGTGGCTGTAGGGTGGCAGTCTTCAGGAGAAACTTCTGGATACTGTGATGCTGCCCCATCTGCAGACACCTCTCTGGGCTGAAGGCAGAGGTTACCAGTATCCAGGCCAAGTTGGCCAGGATTCAGGGAGCCTCCCCCCCACCAAGAGGCCACCAAATCTGCATCCATTACCTCAAACGTTGCCCAGCAGGAGGAGTGGTTGGACTAAGGTGGACTCGGGGAGGGTAAGGGAGGTGGAGGCTCATCCCCCAGCCAGTGCAACTCCTATGCTGTGTAAGAGGACCGGGAAGGCCCCACAGGGTCACCCAAAGTTGCATCCAGATCAGGACCTACAGAGTGGAGCCCCTGTGGGGATGGTAGAGGACCCCACAGGGACAGTAAGCAGCTCCTGGTGGGGGGTCTCCATAATCTGGGGAGTGGAGCTGGAACAGGCAGCAAGGAGGAGAGGGAGGTAAAGTGCTTTCCAGGTGGCACAGCTCGGAGGGATGGAAAGCAAATCAAGAAGATCGCTAGGGTAGTAGCGTGGAGGGAGAAGCTAGATGTCATTGTCCACCAGGGGACAAATGACCTGGCTGGGGACAAAACAGAGATAGGAAAGGTGCAAGAGGAGTTTGGGGAGCTAGGGAGGTGCCTTAGGCAGATAGCAAGCTCTGTGACCTTCTTGCAGATGTTGCCTGTCCACGGCAAGGGGGAGGCTAGGGATCTCCACACCAGGGACTTCAACACATTGTTGGAGAACTGGTGCAGAGAGCAGGATTTTGGCTTCATGGGGGACTGGGGACCCACCTGGAAGGATGAAGACATGTATAAGGGTGATTGCCTGTGTCCTTCCAGGAAGGGGACTAATGTCCTCAGTGAACAGTTTAGATGCTTCATTGGCAAGCATTTAAACTAGTCACATGGGGGGGAGGAAGGAAGCAGGAAAAAATCATACTGCCCACCCCCACTGGAAAATGTAGCCAACATGGAGGACCATAACATTACAAAATCACCAGAGAAGACTGGACTCGGCAAAAGGGAGGAGGAGAGGAGATACAAGTGGAACAGAGGGAGGGTCAGGACAGGGGATAGCAAAAAATGGAAGTCCATTTGTGTGCATGCCTACAGCCTGGGAAATACAATCCTACACCTGGTGGACTTGATGGCAGAGTATGACCTGGATATGGTAGCTATTACCAAGCCGTGGTATAATGGGAACCATGACTGGGGCATAGCTACACCAGGTTATACTTTATTCAAGAGAGACAGAGTGGGTAAAAAGGGATGAGGGGTGGCTCTTTACATCAAAGAGGGTGTAAAGGCCACAGAAGTGCAGGGAATGCAGGAGGAGGCTGAAGTACTGTGGGTCATCCTGGAGTTGGGCAACGGCACAGCCATTTGCACAGTTGTGATCTACAGACCCCCAACTCAAGGGGAGGAAATAGACAGGGATCTACTGGAAGGCACCCATATGATGGCAGCTAAAGGGTAGGTGCTGCTGGTAGGGGATTTCAATCTGCTGGAGGTTGATTGGAGTCTCCCAGTGGCTTCCACAACCAGGGGCAGGGACATCCTGGAATCAATGCAAGGAGTAGGCCTGAAACAGGTAGTGCTTGAGCCAACCCGGGAGGGAGCGATTATGGAACTGGTACTAATCAATGGGGACAGAATCACAGACATCAGGATGGGTGAACACCTGTGGTCCAGTGACCATTGCACAGTGTGGTTCAGTATGCGTACTGTGACAGAGTCAAGCCACACAAGGGCAAGGGTCCTGGACTTCAGGAGAGCAGACTTCGCTAGGATGGGGGTATGTCTAGGGGAAACCCTAGCAGAGGGGGTAAAATGCAGGGAAGTTGGGGAACAGTAGGCCCAACTAAAGGGGGCCATTGTGGAGGTGACAAACCTTTGTGTTTTGCAAATCAGCAAGAGCAAGAGAAAAGAAAACTGTTGTGGTTCTCAAAAGAATTGGCAGGGAAAGTAAGGGCCAAAAAGTTGGCTTTCAGTAAATATAAAGAAACACAGAAAGAAGAGGACAGGGCAGTGTATATATAGAGAAGCAAAGGGAGGGAAGAAAGGCGGTCAGGAGCACAAAATCCCAAACAGAAGAAAAAATAGCAAAAGAAGTGAAGAAGGGGACAACATTTTATAGGTACATTAGTGAAAGGAGGAAAACTGGGGGGGTGATGTGAGGCTAAAAGGGGAGGAAGGGGAGATCGTAGATAAAGGCCAAGAAAAAGCATCAATCCTGAACAAATATTTCTGTTCGGTTTTCACAGAAGAAGAGGAAGGAGAGGGACCACAGCTAAGAAACAGGATAGAAAGGGAGGTGGACACCAGTCTGTTTACAAAGGAGACAGTCCTAAAAGAACTTGCAAGACTGAGGGTGGACAAGGCAATGGGACCAGATGGGATACACCCTAGGATATTAAAGAAGTTAAGGGATGCGCTGGCAGCACCACTGGCTGCCGTGTTCAACAAGTCGCTGGATACGGGAGTGGTTCTGCAGGACTGGAGAAGGGTAAATGTAGTCCCTCACCACAGAAGTGGGAACAGAGAGGAGGCTGGTAACTATAGATCTGTCAGCCTGACCTCAGTAGTGGAAAAAATTATGGAATCACTGCTAAAATAAAGGATAGTGGAGCACCTTGAAAGCAGTGGAGCACAAGATCTGAGGCAACACAAATTCACATCAGAAAAATTGTGTCAAACAAATCTGATAGATTTCTTTGACTGGGTGACCAGGGAAGTTAATGGGGGGGGGGAGTGCATGTGGATGTGGCCTACCTGGACTTCAGCAAGGCAGTTGACACTGTTCCTCATAGGAGGCTTGTCAACAAGCTAGGCAGCCTGGGATTAGGTCATAAGGTGGTGGACTGGGTTGCAAATTGGTAGAATCCAGAGGGTGGTGGTAAATGAAACTAAATCAAAGAAAGAAAGGTGACCTGCAGGGTGCCGCAGGGATCAGTTCTTGGGCTATTCCTGTTCAATATCTTCATCAGTGACATTGCAGAAGGGCTGGAGGAGAAGGTATGCCTCTTTGCAGATGACAGTAAGATCAGCAATAGGGTGGACACTCCGGGAGGGGTGGAAAAAATGAGAAAGGACCTAGCTAAACTGGAAGGGTGGTCCAGAGTGTGGCAGCTGAATTTCAGTGCGAAGAAGTGCAAAATCATACACTTGGGCACAGGTACCCAGGGGTGGACTACAGGATGGGTGAGGAATTATTACTGGTCACAAACAGGAAAGAGATCTGGGGGGGGGATCATATTGGATGACCTGAAGGTGACCAAACAATGTGCCAAGGCTGTGGGGAAAGGCAGTGGGATGCTGGGGTGCATAGATAGAGGTATCACCAGCAGAAGAACAGAGGTGGTGATGTCACTGTATAAGTCATTGATGAAACCTCATTTGGAATACTGTGTCCAGTTCTAGAGGCTGCATCTCAGAAAAGACATAGGCAAGATAGAGGCAGTTCAAAGAAGGGCAACCAAAATGGTGCAGAGCCTGCATCAGAAGTCCTACGAAGACAGGCCTAGGGATTTAAATATTTACTCCATAGAAGACGAAAGGAAACAGGGGGACATGATAGAGACATTCAAATACCCCACAGGAATAGACAATGTACAGGAATGGAGCATTTTCCAAAGGAAAAGATGCTTAAGGACAAGGGGTCACAATATGAAGCTGGGGGAAGGGCACTGAAAGGAAATGTGAAGAAGTACTTCTTCATGGAGAGGGTGGTGGATGCTTGGAACAGCCTCTCAAAGGATGTGGTGGGGGCTACAATGGTCACAAGATTTAAGAATGCATGGGATAGACACAAGGGAATCTTAGAAGCAAGAGGGGATGGACACCAGAGTCCAAATAGGGTCTGTAGTGGCACTATAGGTAGGGAATTTGTGGCAGACTAGGTGGGCCAAGTGGTCCTTATCTGTCGACAACAACTAGCTTTCTAAGTTTCTATAAACTTACTGCTCCTTTTCTGCTGACACATTCTATGCTTCTATGTTGAGTTGAGAAAAGAAAGAGACTGGGATAAGTTTTAGGGGAAAAACAAACAAAAAAATTCCATTGAAAGCATAGCTGGGTGCTGTAGTAGAAAGGTATCGTCCATGTTAGTGTACTCAGGCTCTTGTCTCATCTGTGTGTAACTGGGAGTGCAAAAATAAACTCAGTTTCTGACTGATTGAGGCAGTAGGGGAGTAGGTAATTAGCTGTTCAGCATGTTGACAGCTACAGAGAGGGTCTGTACTGGTTCAGGCAAATTCCTGGAAGATAGATTTGAGGTAGCATGGCTTTCATGACTTCTGCTGCAGTTCCTGTTTTTTGGGGTTGTGATTTTGCTGTGCATGTGCTCAGGACAAAGGATATAGCTGGAGGTTTGCTTTTCCTAGCAATTCTGGGTATCCAATTAGATTTGTGTTTTGCCTTCAATTTGATAGCAAATGAGTAGTGGAAAGGGAAAGGGGAAAAGTGGAATTGTTTCACCAGGAAAGGCACACTAAGCCAGAGATTGTTTCTAGGTGTGACCTGGGAGCACAAGGAAGTTAAATGACTTGGTCTGGGTCACACAGCATGCAAGTGGGGGCTGATAGGATTCAAACTCATGTCTCCAGCTCAGTGCCCTTAACCACCATGCTAAACTGCATAAAGAAAGGGAAATGGAGGTGTTAGGGTTGTGGGAGACACTGTGCAGCTGTGTTGGGTTTGTTGCAGAAGCATTGCTGGGTCTACTCTGCTTGCTGGTGCTGATAGGTGGTTCAGGCCTAATTAAGTCCCAGGCTCTGTCTGTAGTCACATACATGAGTAGCCCACCCAGGATCTTGAATTACCAGTAGGTCAGGTTATTTAAAATGATAAGAAACATTCAGTTTTTGAAGAGCCAGTTTGACCTCCATAAAGGATCTTTGCTTTTGCATAATTTTTCCCGAAAAATCTTAAAATAGGAAGATTCTAGTGCCTTTCCATGTCAGCAGTCTTTTCTCCCTTGCTACCCTTAAGAAACACCACCTATGTAATCACCACTCATGATAATATAAGGTCAAACTGCACTCAGGAAAAACAATCAGTGATACTTTTATTAGGGCCATAGCATATCCCATAAATGTATTCATTTATTTATTTTTTAAAAGAGATTTACCAGGAAAGACATACTGAGCCATAACACTTGTTTCCAGATGTGTCCTGGGGAAGGGGGGATCATTACATAATAAATACGTTTGAAGTTGGACATGGGAGGTGCAGAGGTATAGGAGCTTGGGGGACAGGTGGAGTGTAGGGAAGAGGAAAGGTGGGAGGCAGGACATTGGGCTATAGTCATTTGCAGGAGGGAGCATTGTGGGCTTGAAGTACAGAGGAGAGAGTGTTTGGAGAAGGCAGAGTGAACTGGTAGAGGAAGAGAGCTCCAGATACTAAAAAAATGGAAAGAGAAAGCATTCTATCCAGCAAGGGATTTACGAGAAGGGAGCAGTAGGGAGTGATAGCCTAAGCTGTGGAAAGTATAAAAGGAAGGAGGCATAGGGAAGAGAAGTGAGCTGAGATAAGGGGGGAGTGAAGTCAGCCAGAATTTAGAAATGAAGGAGGTGCAGTGGGTTAGGTGGCGATTAACCAAGGAGGGGAGAGAAAGATCATAGTATAGAGAACAGTGGTGAGTATGGAGAGGGCAAGCCAAGGCAAAACAGAAGGAGTGGAAGAGGGGGTCAAGTCTGTCTGTCTGTCTATCTATCTATCTACAGTATCTCTCTCTCTCTCTCTCTATCTTTCTTTCTGTTTCTATGTCACACCTTGAAAAAAAATGCTGGTCTGTGACTGGCCAAGAGCCATTCACATGACATTGAAATTTTTTACACTATTGACCAATTTGGCACCAGCAACTGGTCAATCCTTCTCCAAACTGGTCAATAGTTCACAAAACAGGTCAATAGAACTATAAACTATTGGCCATCTCTAGCTGTCAATCAAATTTTATATTCTCTCATTCTTGCATTTCTTTCTTATGATGTTTCATTTCCCATTAAGTTGCAAAGTTTTATAAAACAGATATTGACCGGAATGTTTCAGGTCATAGTGTGAAAACCTTGACCTCTCGGATGAACTATTACCTTCCAATTGTCATCTTGCCCTCAGCCTTCCACTTCAGGGAATATAACAATTGTCTGATATTACTTCATTCCCATGGGCCAAAGTTTTCGTAGTATAGCCCTCGGCTCCTGTCAATATTTGTATCGTATGTACAGATGTACTGTATACACACACACACACACACACATCCATCTACCTACCTACTACCTATCTATCTATCTATCTATCTATCTATCTATCTATCTATCTATCTATCCTACATTAATGCAGATATTAGGCTTGAGAACACAATGTCACAAAGTAAGGAAATAAAAAAACTAAGGTCTAGAGCCTCTGGAGTCTTGCCTCATTGGTGGTGTGGTGTTCCTTGAGGATTTTAAGCCTAGTGCCCACCTCCTCCCCTGCCTTCGAGCGGCAGTAAGGCCAATAGCTCTGGCTGCTGCCCTCCTGCTGCTGCCCTCCTCGCCTGCTCTTTCCTCCAAAGCTGCTGCACTCCCCTACGCTGAAGGTATGGACACCTCTACACAGAATCCTGGCTGTTTTTTGAGCCAGGGCACCTTTCTACCACCTCTTTCCAAACTGATGGCTGCTTCTCTGTGGTTCTCATCGTTTGGCTCTGTGCCGTGACTTCAGCCCTGAGTCCTGGACTTGCAGGCTGCCTAAACTCAGCTTGCTGCAGTGTTCCCTGCCCTGATTTTCAGCCACCCTTGCATGGCCTCTTTTGGTGACTCACAGAGCTCCCTGGGCTGGAAATCTGGGACAAATTGGGACAAAAGCACAATGCTCAATCTCTCACCTTGTTATTGAAATTTTTAAGTGTTCTGCTTGCTATCCTGTAATTTACAGCCCTATTTTATTATGAATTGACATGTACTCCAGTTAGTTCTCAGCTTTATTTGAAATTTTTAAAACTGTACTATGCTGCTAGCCTGTATTTTTCAGCCATATTCTATTTCTGAAAAGTTAACACTGTATTTAATTACTAAACCTGTTTTCTAACTTGTGTAGTACTTTGGCATCACAGTGCTGATTCTATTTCTACTGCCTAATCTGTTGCTTTCTATACTGATCTAACCTTTTTCTCCTTTAGCTTCTTATCCTGAATCTTTTCTGCTGCTATTTCTCTGTTAGTCTACCCCTTCCCCACCAGCACCTTCTAACCCTTCTAACTAACTTAGGGGAGGCAGTATAGCGCAGTGGTTTAAGGCTCTGAGCTGCAAATTGGGAGACCTGGGTTTGGGTTTGTTTCCCACAGCCCCCACTTGTATACTGTGTGACTTTGAACAAGTCACTTAACTTCTGTGTGCTCCCAGGTTGCACCTGTAAACAAGCTTTCAGCTTAGTCTGTCACTCCTGACTAAAAAATAAAATAAAACTTGTCTCTGGCTGTAATCATCCTCCCCCCCCCCCATTTTTACTCAGTTCCAGCTCCTTCTCAGCTCTTCACCTACCCCTGATTACAGCTCCTTTGTGATATTTTATTGCAGCTCTTTTGTGCTCTGTCTTGTCCCTCCCCCGATTTGGCTTAGGCCCCTGTTGTCTCTCCTTTGTCTAACTTGTCTACACCCCAGACTGAAAAATCCTGCTAAATCACCTGTCTGCTCTCTTTCCCTCCCACAGGCTCCATAGCCTCTGACTGTGCATGATCTCTCCTGAGTGACGGTGTGGCCAATAGCTCTGGCTGCTGTCTGTCTCTTCTGCTCTTTCCTCTGAAGCTGGTGCACTCCCCTACACTGAAGGTACAGACACCTGTACACAGAATCCCGGCTCTTTTTGGAGCCAGGGCACCTTTCTACCGCCTGTCTCCTGACTGGTGGCTGCTTCTCTGTGGTCCACATCTGATTGGCTCTGTGCTGTGACTTTGGCCAATCAGACTGTGGGCACTGAGTCTCAGCCTTGCAGGCTGCCTTAACTCAGCTTGCTGAGGTGTTCTCTGCCCTAATTTTCAGCCACCCTTGCCTGGCCTTTTGGTGACTAACAGAGCTCCCTTGGCTGGAATTCTGGAACAAAGTTTCTCCCGCCCATCCTCCCCCACCCCGGCACTCTTTAAATGCAATTGCTTCCCCTTGCTCCCTGTTTGCTGTCCTACAATTGGCTGACACCAGGTTGGGGCAGTAAGCTGAAAATACAACTTTAGCCCACTAAATGACAAACACTACTTACCACATTGTTGTGCCTCTACCCAGGCAGTACAATCATTATTCCTGTCTCATCCCTTTTCTTCCTGTGCATCATCGCCTATCTCCTCTCATCACCCCAACCCCCACCTCACTACACGGGTGCCCATCCTCCTCACCCACACATTTTGCTCCCCCCTTTGCTCCATCCTTTCTCCCCATCCTGGCCTACTCAAACATCCCATCCCCTCACCCCCTATCATTTAATTACACCTAGTTTCTTGCCTGCCCACTTATGTTGCAGCCTCATCCAAATTCACTGTGTCAGGCATTCTCTCTACACCCTAAACAACATCAAGGGCCATAAGCTGCCAGCCACTTACTCTGTGTTCTTTTTCCTATTGTTAATGGCTGGAGATATTGAGAGAAACCTGGCCTCCCGGTGCCCACAAAGCATCAACCTTCCCACAAAGGTCTGAAAATAATGCACATGAACATTAGGAGTCTCCTCCTCAAGCTGGACACTTTAAATTGCTGGCTAACAGAAAATTCCCCTGACATCCTATATCTAACTGAATCCTGGCTCTCTGCAAAGATGCCTGACTCATCTATCTCCATATCAGGTTAGCAAATCCTAAGGAAAGATCATGGCAAGCGAGGAGGTGGAGTATCATGGTCATCAGACAGCACCTCTCCTTCTCAGTCACCTTAAAGGAATCCTGTCTAGGTTCCCATGAACTTCTCCTGGTAAATTTCTCTCTACCACATACCCTTCCCACCTTCGTCGGGGATGTTTACGCTTCCCCCAACTCAGCTAGGAGTTACGGATAGCATGCATCTCCACCATCCTGCCACTGGCCCAGTCTGGAGAATTAATTCTTCTAGATGATTACAACCTTGATTAGCTGTCACCCTTGTCTATATCCACAACCTCCAAACTCGAATCCCTAAACCTTACTCAGTTGATTTCAGAACCTACCCAATACAATACCCATTCCTCCAACCACTCCCTCTTAGACTGGGTCCTCTCTTCCCACCTTCACCATATGTCCTTGGCTGGTGTCCTCAACCCTGCCCTAAGTGACCATAGCATCACATACGAACATACGAAATTTGCCAGCAGATAAAGGCCTAAAGGTCTATCAAGTCTGCTCGAATGTGCAGCTAGCACCCCATATTCTGCAGCTGCTCCTCCCTTCCACCCTTCCCTTTCATTAACCCTCCCCCTTGTCCTGTCCCATCCTCGTTTGAAGCAGTCCACTGTTCTACTGCATACCACTTCTGCAGGTAACGCATTCCACTCAGCCACCACCCTCTCTGTAAAAAAGTGTCTCCTCATCTCCCTCCTGAACCTTCCTCACTCCAGTCTCATATCATGGCCCCTGGTGGCCCTCCCCTTCCTTACTTTGAACAGCCCCTCTGTACCCGTCTTGTTTATTCCTTTCATGTATTTAAAGGTTTCAATCATATCACCCCTGTCTCTCCTCTCCTCTCCTCCAGTGAGTACATGTTCAACTCCTTCAACCTCCTATCGTATGATAAGTCCCCTAGTCCCTTGATCATCTTTGTCATCCTGTGCTGCACCCCCTCCAGTAACTTAATGTCCCTCTTCAGATACAGATGCCAGTACTGCACGCAGTACTCCAGGTGTGGTCTAACTAATGACCTATACAGTGGCAGAATCACCTCCTCCCTCCTCGAGGATATACCCCTTGCAATACAACCCAGCATTTTGTTGGCCTTTGCAGCAGCCTTCCTACACTGTGCCGAGTTGTTCATTGACCCTGTAATGAGCACACCCAGATCCTTCTCCTCCTCTGTCTGAGCTAGCTGCACTCCCCTAGCTGGTAACTCCTCTTGGGTTCTTCATCCCAAAATGCAGCACCTTGCACTTTTTGGCATTAAACCCCAGTTGCCAGGTGTCTGACCAGGTTTCAAGCTTTGTCAGATCATCCTGCAACCCCTGCCATCCCCCTAGGTCATCCACCACCACGCCTACCTTGGTATCATCAGCAGACAGACTGATCTTGCTCTGATGTACCATGATATGTCTGCAATGAATATCCCAAACAACACTGGTCCCAGCACTGAGCCCGTGGAACACCGCTCGTCACTGCCCTTGGGTGTGAGAGCTCCCCACCCACCACCACCCTCTGTTGCCTTCCCTGCAGCCAGTTTCCTACCCATCTCACCAGCTTTGCACCCACCCTTGTGCCTACTAACTTCCTTCCCAGCCTTTCATGTGGCACTGAGTCAAATGCCTTACTGAAGTCCAGATACAGGACATCCACTGCATGGCCCCTGTCCAGTTGCCTAGTTGCCCAGTCATAGAACTTGACCAGGTTGGTTTGGCAGGATCTGCCACGTATGAAGCCATGCTGTCTACTGTCCTGTAGTCCTTGGCCTCTAGGAGGGCCACCAGCCTCTCCTTCAGGATAGTCTCCATTAGCTTACCCACGATGGATGTGAGGCTCACTGGTCTGTAGTTTCCTGGTTCATCCTTGGGGCCACTCTTGTGGAGGGGCACCACATGAGCCATCCTCCAGTCCTGTGGTACACACCTCAATGTAGTGAGGCATTAAATAGGTCTGCCAAAGGTCCTGCAAGGACTCTGCCAGTCCCTTCAGTACCCTGGGGTGGATGCCATCTGGGCCTGGCGCCTTGTCCACCCTCAGTGCCTTCAAACCCTCTCGAACTCTGCCTCCATGATTTCCCCATCTGTCACCACTTCCCCACTGCCATTTCTCCCACCTTGGGTGTCACCCCTCTTCTCTTAGTAAATATTGAGCAGAAGTACTCCATTTAGTGCTTCCACCTTATCTCACCCTGCTTCCACCCAACCCCTCCTTCCTAATCCTTACTATGTGGTCCTTACAGCTCCTTTTCTCCTGATGTACTTAAAGAAGTCCTTCTCCCTTCTTAATGCCTTGTGCCAGCCTGAGTTCCGTAGATGCTTTGGCTCCCCTTAATGCCCTTGTCACCTCCTTCGATTCTGTCAAGTACTCCTCCCTGTCCTCCTCCCTCCCTGTTTTCTTATACTTCCTAAAGGCAGCTCTTTTCCTCCTTACCTTTTCCATGACCTCCTTGCTCAACCAGCTCGGTTTCTTAGCCCTAGTCTTCTTGCTCTGGGCTTTGCAGCAGATTTTGGTTGTCTCCACTATCCCCAGCTTTATGAGCTCCCACCTCTGGTTAGTGTCCATACTAGATTGAATTCTGGCCAGGTACCCTTTTACCACTTCCCCCATCCTCCCAAAGTTGGCCCTCCTGAAGTCCAGCACTCTTGTGCCAGATTCCACCTTCCTTGCCATATCCAATGTGAGCTATACTGAGTGGTGGTCACCCCTGACAGCAGTTCTTCCACTGTAAGTTCTCTCACAAAGTCCCCATTTGCCAGCACAAGGTCAAGGGTATTCCCTATCCTGGTTGGTTCACTGACCATTTGCAGCAGGAAGCTGTCCTGGAAGGCATCCAGCAGTACCTGCCCTTCTATTCCTGGTTGTGGGGTGCTCCAGTCCACTCCTGGCATGTTGAAGTCCCCACAAATCACCACACTACCCTTCTCGCAGGTCCTCCTGATCTGTCCCGCTAGTTCCCTGTCTAACTCCTCCATCTGAGATGGTGACCTGTACACCACTCCCATTCTAAGAATCCTATTCTTGGAATCCTGGATTTGCATCCAAAGTGACTCCGTACTACCCTCCTCCCCTTCCTACCTTACACACTTCAGTCCTTCCTTCACATATAGTGCCACCCCTCCTTTCCCAATCACCCTTTCCCTCAAAATAACCTGCACCCTGGTACAGACAGGTCCCAGTCATTGTATTGGGTGGCCCATGTTTCCGTGATGGCTGCAATGTTCACCTCTCCCTCTGCCATGAGAACCTGTAACTCTGCAGTTTTCCTCCCAAGGCTCCTAGCGTTAAGGGTAACCACCTTCCACCCTTCCCCCCCCTCCCATCCTGCCCTCCTTTCCTAGCATCACCAACAGTACTTGCCATTTGTCCTTTGTCACTGTTATGGGGGGTTAGCTCACATGGTTTCCCAACCTGTGATCTCTGCATATCTCTTCCCCAACTGCCACCCCCACTCCTAGTTTAAATTCCCAACTTCCTCTATGTACTCCTCCATCCTCTGTTTCAACACTTTCTTTCCCTCCTCACTCAAGTGTAGTCTGTCCTTGGCATAGAGACTACTGTCGTCCCAGGTCCCTCCCCACCCCCAAACAGCCCATACCCTTTAGCACAACACCAGGTTCTTAGCCATCCGTTAAATTCCTCTATTCTCAGCTTTCTTGTTGTGCTTGCCTTTGGCACCAGAAGTATCTCTGAAAAAGTTACTGATCTTCCTGCCCCTCACATAATTGTGCTAGTTCCTCAAACCTCCTCTGGACTATATCTACTGTCTTGTCAGCCAGGTCATTTGTCCCAAGATGTATAATTAAATGAGGCTTGTCCCTACCCCTTCTAGCATATTTCAGAACAGACTGTCCCACTCTTTCCGCTGTCATTCCTGGCATGGCCTCCACCCAAATGCGACTATGCCTCTCCCCCTTGCTACCCCACCTAACTCCTCTTAGTATTGAGTCCCCAGCACTATGATTCCACCCCTCTTACTCCCTGCTTGCTTCCATTCATCTCCCTCTCTCATTTCCAGCTCCTCTTCTTCCTCCTGCACATTATTCCCCTTTTACCCTATTGCAATTCTCCCAGCAGAACTTCCCCCCGCTCCAGTTTGGTCCAGGCATTTATCAATTACTCCTCTAATTTCATCATTTCCCTCCTCCTCCTTCTTCCTCTCTAGCAGTGCACAACTATTTTCTGAAGACTCACAAATGCCCGCTCCCTCTCTCTTCATAGTAACCTGTTCTCTCCTTTCCACTCCATGACTTTTGCCACTTCTTCGCCTCCCCTCACAAGTCCCTATCTCCTCCTTCCATTTGTCTTTTGTCTCCTGACCTGGTTTCCTGGCAATGTTCTTCCTGGCCTGGGCCCTTGTCTCTGCTTCCCTTCTTCTGACCTCTCCTCACCACTGTTGGCTTAAATCGCCTCCTCATCTCCCCGTCTTCCTCCCTCCAGTATTGGGCTGAACCCACCCCCAATCTGCCTTGCCTGTCTTAGTTCCTCCTGCAGACCCTCAATCTCCTTTCCAGGTTTTTCTATGTGGTTGCACACTAAACATCCTCCCACACTCCAGGCAATTTTTAGAAAGATTGGTGCACCGCAGTTATTGAAGCCTACCACCCTACCCATTGCTGTCATTGCCTACCAGCGACCCCCCACCCTTCCGGATGCAGGATACCAAACACTCCCCCAAGTCTCCCCTCTCCCCCCTCTATCAGTGTAAAACATTTTCTTTATTTCCCTTACCTCTTTTGTTGTACACATTTAGATATATTGAGCAACTGCTTTTTATATTCCTATCCTTCCTATCCACACTCAAAAAGAGACTTTAAGTAGCCGTTGCACAACCTTCTTCAAACTCCTACTCCTCCTTTCCCCAATGCAATATCAATGCAAAGAAGTAATAATGAAAGCTCCTAGATTTGCATTTACTTCCCTTCCACTGAGAGAGCAGTCACCTCTTCACTTACTGCTGTTCCTTTCCTGGATGTCTGCTTCTGCTATGACAGGTGCATATCCTTTGCCTGTTTGTGGAAGTGATGTCAGAACCCCTGGTATAAAGGAAATAATGGACCAGGGTGGGTGGGGTGAGGGTTTTGGGGGGGCTGGGACCAGCCCAAGTCTTCCAGAAACAATCAGGTAGCTGAGGCCTCTGGTCAGACCATTAGCACCCTCCCCCCACTCTGCACTCAAACTTTGCAGCTAGTGAAGCCAGCAACAATGAATCACAATTCTACTCAAAGCCCCCCAAATAGGTTTGCTACCCAAAGAAACAGTACTCCAATTCAAACTGCTTCACCAACAACACATCAAAATAGGTTTGGAATTAGAAGATATGGGTCTACAATTCAAAGAAACAGACCTTGTTAAATCACACCAATTATGTTTTAAAACAGAAGAAATAGGCCTCTACAAATGCAGCCTGCCACACAGTGAATCAAACAAATGAGCCCACTTATAGCTACCAAAATAGGTTTCAAAATTCCAACAGCCCCAAACAATACCCTGCTAGCCCCTTAGTAGTAAGTAAGAAAGAAAAGAAATAACCTTCTACCAAGTAGACTCCACAAGAAACAATGTAAAACAACAAGAAGCTACTGTACTGTAGATCTGATCCTGTCCCGCTTCTAGCACCTATTGTATAAAGACAATGCATGTTCCTAAATCTGCCCCTAAGTATATCGAAACTCACCCACTAACTTCTATTGATACAAACTCCCTCCTATGGACCTATACAATGCCAACTGGGCACCTGTATTTACCACTGCCTCAGTTGATAATGCCCTAGCAGATTTTATTAAAATCTTCAACTGTGTCTGGGACTACCATGCCCCCATTAAAAGAGTCAGGGTCAGGAAGCGTCACCACCCTTGGATCACTGCCCCTATAATTGCCACGTGCAAGGCCCGGGACAAAGCCCAGTCTGCCTTTAAGTCCTCTCCTTCCCCTAGTTTAAGGCAAGTGTATAGTACAACTACAAATGCCTGCACTAAGGCCATTCGTAAAGCCAAGACAGATTACTTCAAACATCACCTAAATTCGGCACAAACAACCTCCTTTTGGAATATTGTACACTCCATTGTCAGTCCACCCCACCAATCGACCACCCCTACCCTAAAACACAATGGCATCAAAGTTACTGACCCCATCCAAGTGGCAGATAGCCTCAATTCATTTTTCATCACCTGTGCTACACCCGATCGAACTACATCTACTGTGCTGCCTACCTCAAATCCTTCCCCTAAGCTCTTGCCCAGGCAAAACCTCTTGTTAGCCCTTGCCTCCTCCAACAAAGTATTGCATGCCTTCCAATCCCTCAACATAACCAAACCCAGCCTGGATGGCTTACATCCTAGCGTCCTACGTCTCTCTGCCCCTGCCATAGCTTTCCCGCTCACCCACATTATAAATTTGTCTTTCTCTTCAGGAGTTGTTCCTATAGCAAGGAAATCAGCATGCATTATCCCCCTCCACAAAGGAGGTACCCTATGTCACCCGAGAACTACCACCCACTCTCCCTCCTCCCTGTTCTAGCAAAACTCGAGAAATGGCTGGTGCAAGCCAGGTTGACTGAATTCCTCTCCACCACAAATTTCTTCTCCCCCTGTCAATCAGGCTTTAAAAAAAGAACCACTCCACCCTATCCTCCCTCCTCTGGGCCTCAGGCCATATTCAGTCTGCTGCAGATAAAGGCCATCTTACTGCCTCAGTCTTCATTGGCCTGGCAAAAGCATTTGACTCAGTATCACACCCTCTCCTCTTGGACACCCTTGAGGGCACAGGGCTGGCTCCCTTTGCCATCCAGTGGTTTAAATCATACCTCACCGGCAGACTCCAATCAGTCAAAATTGGAAACTCCTCCTCCTCCTTTCTACTTATCACAACTGGCATCCCTCAAGACTCTATCCACGGCCCCATTCTGTTTTCTATGTTTATAAACAATCTCCCTTTGGCCTATTCCTCAACCCGCATGCATATGTACGTGGATGACACCATTATATATGCCTCCAGCCCTGATCAAAACTGCTATCCTCTCTGTGCTACAACAAGATTTTCACTCAGTTCAGTCTTGGTTTCAGTCAAAACAACTAAAGCTTAACACTTCCAAAACTGTCTCAATGACCTTTGGAACTGCTCAAAGACTAGCCAAAGCTAAAAATACCTGTCCAATAACCTCTCTCGATGGGATCCCTCTTAAGGCTGTCCCTTCATACAAATATCTTGGAGTCTGACTGGACCTGCAGCTAATCTTCTCCACCCACATCGACTACCTGACCACCAAGCTCTGTCCAAAGCTTGATATTCTTTATCAAAATAAAGACTTTCTCCCTCTCCATGTTGCAAGGAACTTCTAACCAAAATGATCCTGCCTGTCACTGATTATGCTGATATTATTTATTGCATCACACCCTCCACCTTGCTGTCTTGACTTAACTCCCTCTTTTATGCTTTTTGTCATTTTGCCTCCAACTCTCCTGATAGATCTCACCACTGTTCTCTACTATCCTCTCTAATCCTCCCCCCGCTAGCACACAGATGCAATGTCTGCTCTTTATCTTTTATTTCTTAATCCTGGTTCAACCTACTCCCCTCATACATCTGTTCCTTCCTCAAGCCTGCCCCAGCCTCGTCATACTGTACTCCCTATGCTCTAGGGATTCATACTCTTTGTATCTCCCCACTTCCTCCTCGAACATGGGCAAATCTGCCTTGGAATACCCAGGCTCCTGTTTTATGCAACTCTACCACTCACACTTCTGTCAAAACGCAGCTCCGGCTCTTACCTTACCCTACATGCTTCCATTAACACCTTTTAGCATTGGTATTATCAATCCCAGAACTATCAAGCTGAATTTTATGCCACTTTGCACCATGTACGCAGTCATGTCATTGCCCTCGAACCCAACCAAATCTGAGTTACATTGTTTTCCTGTAAAGTAACATTTTAGTGAAACTTTTTTTTTTTGTTTTTTTATCTGCCTATCCCTCCCCAAGACCCTCCTTTCTCTTGGATCCCCATATCTCCACCTCAGGCATAGAGGAGTCTTCCCCTAGAGTGTGTATCTATGCCCCTAATTTCTTTCTTTCCTTCCTGGTTTACCCCCCAGGCGGGGCAAGGAAGGCCCCAGGCTTACCTTCCTTAATCCTCAGGGGAGCGCGTGCTCACAACAGAGTCTGCCCTTATGCTAGAGAGGCATTTTCCCTTGTTCCAATCCCCTTGATGTCGGCATGCAATGTGGACCATCGAGCTGATGCACACTGAAATGTGTGTCTGCTCCTGTCCTCTGCCAGCATCAGTCCTCTATGTTGTCCAGACCACACCAGCACCTCTGAGTTCCCCCAGAACGTGGCAGTGGAGTGGCGAGACTAACTCCCCAGCCCTCCCTGGAGAAGGAGAGCAAGCCATTGGGTGCTCAATCCTTCTCCCCCCGGGCAACCCTTGACTGCCCAAGTCCACTTCCAAACCTGGGTCACCAGTATGGAGAGAGGTGTGGCGTGCAGCGCCTCAACCCTCAGTGCCACTGGGCTGGCCCTAGTGAGACTGTTTTGTTGCACCAGCATTCATCTAATCTACTGTAGTATGATTGTCACTGTAAATACTGTATATTGCTGTAAATATTTGTATTATTACTTCTATTCATCTGGTACTTGATTTTGCTTTATATAATCTACTGTACACACTGTATTTCCCCTGAACCCTGATCCGCTGGGTCGTACCTGAAGATGAGCTCTGGCTCAGTGTGTCTTTCCTGGTCACCAAATGTTTAAATAAATAAATTAAAAAAATTATTTATACATAGCAACAAATCTTGCATACAAGTAAACACAAAACAATAAAATACACATAGTAAATAAAAACATACATAGAAACATAGAATTTGACGGCAGATAAGGACCGCTTGGCCCACCCAGTCTGCCCATTTCCCTACCTGATGGATAAGCTGCAGATTCTATTGAACCAGCAGCCTACTTCTTCCTACCCCCAACCCCTAGAATTGCCTTATGACTGTCCCATGCATGCTTGAATTCCACCACTGTTTTTGACTCCACAACCTCCTCCGGAAGGCTGTTCCATACATCCACAACCCTCTCTGTGAAAGAATACTTCCTTAAATTACCTCTGAGCCACCCCTTCTCTATCTTCAAATTGTGCCCCCTTGTTCTTGCACACCTCTTTTTTTGAAAGATGCTACCCTCTTGGACTTTGTTGATTCCCTTGAGGTACTTGAAAGTTTCTATCATGTCCCCCCTCTCCCTCCTTTCCTTGAGGCTATACATATTAAGCTCCTTAAGTCTCTCTTCATATGTCTTCCGGTGCAAACCCTGCACCATTTTGTTCTCCTCTGGACAGCTTCCATCCTGTCTATGTCTTTGGGAGATTGGGTCTCCAGAACTGCACGTATACTCCAGATGTGGGCTCACCAGCTGTCTGTACAGAGGATAATAACTTCTTGTTTTCTACTGGTGATGCCTCTCCTATGCATCCCAGTATCCCCAGCCCTCCTTGCTGCCCTCTCACATTGCTTGCCCACCTTAGGTCTTCTGATATGACTACCCCAGGTCCCTTTCCATTTTGTTGTTGTTAGTATCTCACCCCCATTGTGTACTCTTCCCCTGGGTTTTTGTTTCCCAGGTGCATTACCTTGCACTTCTTAGCATTGAATCTAAGCTGCCATACATTTGACCATTCCTCTAACTTGCAAGTCCCTTCTCATCCTTTCCACCCCACCCCACCTTGTGCATCAACTCTGTTGCAGATCTTAGTGTCATCTGCAAAGAGACATACTTTTCCTTCCAGTCCCTCTGCAATGTCGCTTATAAAGACATTGAAGAGGACCAGTCCTAATACTGAACCCTGCGGTACCCCACTGTTAACCCCCTTTTTCAGAGGGACTCCATTTACTATTACTCTCTGTGTCCTATTCTCCAGCCAATTTTTTACCCAGGCTGTCATCTTGGGACCCACTCCAGGCTGGCTAACTTGTATATTAATCTTTTGTGTGGGACTGTGTCAAATGCCTTGCTAAAGTCTAGGCAGGCCATGTCCACAGCCCCTACCTGATCAATTACTTTGGTCACCCAGTCAAAGAAATCTATCAGATTTGTCTGGCATGACCTTCCCGCTGTGAATCCATGCTGCCTTGGGTCCTGTGCCCTCTGGCCTCTAGATACGCAACAATTCTTTCCTTCAGAAGTGATTCCATCATTTCCCTACCACTGAGGTTAAACTAACAGGTCTGTAGTTTCCTGCTTCTGCCTTGCTCCCACTTTTGTGAAGGGAATCACATCTGCCCTCCTCCAGTCCTCTCAGGTACCACCCCATCCTCCCATGATTTGTTAAAGAGGGTAGTCAGTGGTGTCACTAGTTCTACCCTTAGTTCTTTTAGAATTCTGGGATGATTCCATCAGGCCCCATTGCTTTGTCCACCTTCAGTTTTAAGAGCTCTTTCAGAATCCTTTCTTCTGTAATGGGCTGGTATCAACTTCTGTATCCAGAGTGTTTCTACTGTTTGTTTTAGGTACCTCCCTCTTCCTTTGTAAATACTGAGCAAAAATATTTGTTTAGTATCTCTGCCTTTTCACAGTCACCCTCTGCCCACCCTCCTCCCCCCTTTATTAAGCCTCACTATCCCTCCCTTGGTCTTCCTTCACTCCCTGATGTACCTATAAAAGGTTTTATCCCCCTTCTTAACTGAGTTGGCTATCTTTTCCTCGGTTTGGGCCTTTGCTGTTCTGACTGCCTTTCCAGCTTCCTTTTGCTTTAACTGATACAGTTCTCTGTCCTGTTCCTTCTGTGATTCCTTGTACTTCCTGAATGCTTTCTTTCTCTTGAACCTTCACTGCCACTTACTTTGAGAACATAGTGGTTTCTTACCTCATTTCATTTTGTTTATTTGCTTTACACAAAGGCTTGTTACCTCTGTGATGGCAGTTTTATTATTCCCCATTGTTCTTCCACCTCCTTCCTGCCCATTTGCTAGTACATTCCTTAGGCACACACCTATTTTGTCAAAGTCAGCCCTCCTAAAATCCAGTACCTTGTCTTTGTATGGCTTGACTCTATTGCTGTGTTTATTGTGAACCATACTGTTCGATGGTTGCTAGTTCCCAGATGCTACCCACTTCTACATCTGTGATCTCTCTTCATCTCCATTTGAGAGAACCAGGTCTAAGATTGCTCCCTCTTGAGTGGCTCCAATACTAGTTGTTCAAGGCATGCCCCTGTAGGGCATCTAGAATAACCCCACTCTTAGAAGTGGCTGCTTCAACTGCACTCCAGTTAACATCTGGCATATTCAGATCACCCATCAGCAATATCTCCCCTTTATCTGCCATTCTAAGTATACTTTCTATCATTTCCTTGTCCATTTCCTCCCCCTGAGAGGGGGGTCTGTATACAACCCCTGTGCAGATTGTGGTGCCATTGCGTGCTTCCAAATTGACCCACAGTGCTTCTTCTCCTCCCTGTTTACCCTTTTGTTCTGTTGCTTTGATTTCTTCTCTTATGTAGAGAGCTACTCCTCCTCCTCTTTTACCCTCCCTGTTCCTCCTGTAGATAGTGTATCCTGGTATGTTTATGTCCCAGTCACGGTTCTGTGTGTACCATGTTTCTGTGACTGTCATGATATCCAGATATTCCTCCTCCATCAAGGCCACTAATTCAGGAAGCTTGTTACCCAGACTACGGGCATTGGTACTCATTGCTCTCCATTTTTTGATGGCTTTACCTTCTGTAGCGGCAACCCCCACTGACCTTTCTACCTTGGTCTTTTTCTCATTTAGTACCCTGTTTTGTAGGGGGAGGCTGGGATTTTCCTGCTGCTTATCAGTGCCTCCCCCTTGACTAGTTTAAAGGCTTGCCAATGAAGCATTTAAACCGATTGCCCAAAAGACAGATGCAGACCATCCTGCCAGTATAGGCTGGTGTCCCTCCAGGTGGAACCCCAGTCCCCAATGAAGCCAAACCCCTGTGCTCCACACCATTTTTTCAACCATTTGTTAAACTGCATGGTGCAAAGTACCCTCGCCTCACTCATGCCACTGACAGGCAGCACCTCTGAGAAGGATACTGTGTGTGCTACTTGTCTTAAGCCCCTCCCGAACTCTACAAAGTCATTTTGCACTGCTCTAATCTCATGATGAGCCAAGTCATTTGTCCCTAGGTGGACAATGACATCCAGCTCAGACTCCCGTGCAACTGTTCTCATGATCCTAAGGATGCACTTCCTGTCCCTCCAAGCCATGGCACCAGGCAGGCACCTTACTCAGTTTTCCTGCTCCCCCAGTTCTCATCCCCAATAATTGAGTCTCCCACCAGGAGCTGCTTTTTCCCTGTGGTGCCCTCTGCCTCCTTCCTGAGGGCCTCCCTTGTGACAGTTGTCTGCACCCTCCTTAGTCTCCTCTGAGGGTGCATCCATCGGGGAACTATGCTCCCCCAGAATGGTGTATGGATTGTGGAGTGTAACAACTGACTGGGTGTGCCTCTTTTCCACCACCCTTACCCTCCCTGAGCCCACTGTGGTCCAACTGCTGTGCTTTCTTCGCAACCTCTGAGGTAGTGGTGGTGACTGTGGTGCTCCCTGGATGTGGGAGGTTCCCTTGCCACTGTCCAGTGGCCTGAAGATGGGCAACTTCCTCCCTCAGGGCAGATAGTTGTCTGCAAACAGGACAGCATCTCAGCCTCCAGAAAGACTCCCGGAAGACTGCTGCCCCACAGCCATTACATTGTACTACTCCCCACATAACTGTCTACCTTGTTTAGTTTTTTGTGTGTGTGATTGGTGCATTATATAGAAATATATGTATTTATATAATGTGTATGCTTATATTGTCAGTGCAGTGTGCTAGACAGGATATGACAGTGATGTGTATCTTGCCCTCTTGAGGAAATGATGTCAGAACCCAGGTATAAATGAACTATTTCCAGGGGTGGGTGGGGTGAGGGGTGGGAAGGGGTTGGGCTTAAACTGTGCCCTCACAAAACAATCAGCTAAACGCTCTGACCTACCTATGTGATGAGTGCCTTCCTGTCAGCAAGATGCCATACACGACAATTTGTAATACTGCTTCAAACCAATTTGACAGAGAGAGAAAATACCCTGCTAATCAAACAGAGAAAAATCCAAACATCCAAGTCAGACACAGGTAAACCTCCCTGGCCCCAAAAGAGCCTGGTGACTTGTGCTCTGAAAACAGTCAGCCCCAAAACACATCACCTGTGCAGAAGGGCAGCCACAGAAAAACAGTATTCAGCCTATCTTGGTTTAAACTCTTCCTGCACTGAAAACCTTAACACTTGTAACACAAGTAAAGTAAACTCCACCTCCCTCTGTTGATTGAAAGACTGCCTTTTCTGATAATTCTAAGTTGCTTATTTCACCCTTCAGTTAGAAGTATCCTCCACCTGAAGAATATTAACTTTCCTAAGGAATCTGCTTCAAACCAAAGACAATTGTAAATTGTAAGGTTCACCTCCCTCTGTTGTGAGCACTACTCACTTTCTTGCAAATCTTAAGTCCAGTGTTGCAGCTTGCAGCCAGAGGTAGCTTCACCTGAAGACTATGAGGTTATCTGATCCATCAATTGCACAGCAGAATATACAGAAAGATCCAAGGAAACCATTCATAACTTCAGAATTTGTTGATTTTTTATTGAAAAAGTGCCAAGTGTAAATATTAAAGACTCATGTTTGTTGAAGAGAATTTTTAGAGCTATTTGCTTCTTACCCAGCCCTTGCATCCTATCTCTAAAGGGAGACAACCGTTTTCCCCATAGATTGTTAGGAGGTGACATTCCAACAAGAATCATAAGTCTGACATTGTGGATACACTTACAAAATAATAAGAAATTGTGATTTTGAAAAGCTGTAAGGTTAATTGTACTAGGGAAGCCCAATAATTCCAATCTCCATCTAGTAACAGTCTTCTTACGAGATGCAGATTCATGGAATTTCAGTTAAAAATCCATCCTGAATTTTGCTTTACCAACTGTATAAAGAGGATATAAGTCTAAGGAGTAGATTTTAGCAAAATCATCTTGGACTACACAATCTACAATTCTCATACGTACCTGATTCAGAAAAATATCATGTGTTGATTTCTCAGCAGATTTCATTATAAAATTTTTTTTGAGACATAGAAACATTGAAACATAAAGTTTAATGGCAGAAAAAGGACCACTTAGACCACCAAGTCTACCCATTTTCCCTACCTACTGTGACACCGCTGACCCTACCTGATCTCCAGCTTGGGGCTGGGAGACTCAGTTTAACAAAAAATATTGTGTAATTTGGAAAACCAATGATTATTAGAATTATATTTAAGTGAATCTTTTAATCATTTGTGGGGAAAACATGTATCAGACAATGATACTGTTTTATGCCACCAGACTATAGCTTTTTTTGAGTATTTTTGTTCTCATGTCAATAGAACTGGTCTCAACCCTGATCACAGCACCTGAAGACATTTTTGGGCATCCCAAGACAATTCTATAGAAAGCATTTTGGATAACACCAAAATCATTTATAAGTTTACTTCCACAGAACAGCCACGCTTCACTAGTGATGTAGCAAAGTTCTACTATGCTTTTGAATTTTCAGCAGAATCACAAAATTTGCATCTGCAAAACAATTCTTGAAATTGTGGCTGTCACTGAAAATTTGCCATTTGTAACGTCATCTTTTTTTTAAAGTGCAAATTGCACTTAAAAGACTCCCAAAGCAAGAAGAAGTTACATATCCCAAATCCCTGGTGTGTAGTGGTCGGGAGGACCACTAGACACCAGAGATTTGGGATATGTAACTTCTTCTGATTGCCATCCACATCATTCATCCCCTGCTGATCACTGACCAGTCAGCCACAATGTAAAAAAAAATTTTTTTTAATTAAATCCCTGATTCCCTGGTGTCTAGTGCCCCCCCACCAATCATGGACACAGATGAAAGAATGAAAATCACCCACGGCCCCCACACCCCCCAGCTGATCACTGGCCCATCAGCCACAATGTTAAAATATAAATACAATTTTTTAATTCCATCCCTGGTGTCTAGTGGACCCCCCATCCCATCAGAGAGTGTCCCACCACACCACACCACTCCCTTATCCCAATCTCACCCCAAGTGGGCTACTGGCACAGCCCTCCACTCACCTATATTGCCATCAGCCCGACTGAGCTCTTAATGAAGGAGCACATGCTTGTACAAGCACACGCTCATTCATTAAGAGCTCAGTTGGGCTACTGGCCATGGAGGTGAGTGCAGGGCTGTGCAGGTGGTTCCCTCAGGATCAGGATGGGGGAGTGGTGTGGAGTGGTGGAGCACTCCCTGATGGGGTGGGGGTCCACTGGACACCAGGGATTGAATTTAAAAACATGTATTTATATTTGTACATTATGGCTGACTGGCCAGTGTGTGACACCAGCAACTGGCTGACTTACGAGTGTGTGACACCAGCAATTTAATTGAAAAAAAAATATTATATATTTTTTTACATTGTGGCCAATTGGTCAGCGATCAGTGGGGGGTGGGTGGGTGATGTGGCTGGTGATCAGTGGGGGGGATCACTAGACACCAGTGATTTATACATTTTTTCACATGTTGGCAAAGTTTTTGTGCAAAGTGTGGAATTTCACACTTCGCATTTGATGCGGTGCTCCATGAATTTTGCAAATTGTGCTTCTCGAATTAAGCAAAATCCACAAAATATTTCACTGGGTGAAGTTTTCAGACTTCACACATCTCTACACTTCACTACCATACAATATTTGATATTTACTGAGCTAATCCTATATGCTGATGACACAGTACTCTTCTGTAAAGACAAGAGTCACTCAGCCCTCCTAAACAAACTCCAGCATGATTTCAGAAGACTACATTTCTGGCTCTCCTCTCATGGACTGTTACTCAATGCCCCAAAAACTGAGTCCATTTTATTCTCAGGTGTTAGAAAGACCTCCAATTTTGACTTCACCTTAATAGACAATGATGGCAACCCTATCAAAAAGAGTCACAGAATTTAAATACCTTGGTATTTATCTAGATTCCCATCTATGAGTACCACATCAGTCAACTTATTCAAAATGTACACCAATGGCTCAGGATGAATCAACTCCTCCTACCTCATACAAGGGCACTGGTAGCCAACAGCTTCTTGCTGCTGCTAATCAACTATGGTAGCTTGGCAGAAGACACCAGGAGGAAGGACTGCTGTGTGACTGGACTTCTCTACTGGGACTAAACAAGTATAACTCTTGTACTTGGAACTTTAATTTAGGTAAAAAAACTAACAAACAAAACAAAAAAAGTGTGTGTCTGAGTTAACCGAACTGAACGGTTTTCTGAACAGTTATCTAGGTGTAAATCTCAGGTGATTGAAAGGACTTGATAGCTGTGAGGTTTAAATTACTTGTAGAAAGATCTAGTAAGTAGGGGGAGTGGCTTAGCTAGAAGGAAGCTACATTTAAAGACGGCCTTAGAAATATTCTGTTAGTAGCTTGGCAGAAGACACCAGGAGGAAGGATTGCTGTGTGACTGGACTTCTCTACTGGGACTAAACAAGTAGAACTCTTGTACTTGGAACTTTAATTTAGGGTAAAAAAAACTAACAAACAAAACAAAAAAAGTGTGTGTCTGAGTTAACTGGACTGAATGGTTTTCTGTACAGTTATCTAGATGTAAATCTCAGGTGATTGAAAGGACTTGATAGCTGTGAGGTTTAAATTACTTGTAGAAAGATCTAGTAAGTAGGGGGAGTGGCTTAGCTAGAAGAAAGCTACATTGTAAGACTGCCTTAGAAAGATTCTGTTAGTAGCTTGGCAGAAGACACCAGGAGGAAGGACTGCTGTGTGACTGGACTTCTCTACTGGGACTAAACAAGTAGAACTCTTGTACTTGGACATTTAATTTAGGGTAAAAACAACTAACAAACAAAACAAAAAAAAGTGTGTTTGTCTGAGTTAACTGAACTGAATGGTTTTCTGAACAGTTATCTAGGTGTAAATCTCAGGTGATTGAAAGGACTTGATAGCTGTGAGGTTTAAATTACTTGTAGAAAGATCTAGTAAGTAGGGGGAGTGGCTTAGCTAGAAGGAAGCTACATTTAAATACTGCCTTAGAAGGATTCTGTTAGTAGCTTGGCAGAAGACACCAGGAGGAAGGATTGCTGTGTAACTGGACTTCTTTACTGGGACTAAACAAGTAGAACTCTTGTTCTTGGAACTTTAATTTAGGGTAAAAAAACTAACAAACAAAACAAAAAACAGTGTGTGTTTGTCTGAGTTAACTGAACTGAATGGGTTTCTGAACAGTTATCTAGGTGTAAATCTCAGGTGATTGAAAGGACTTGATAGCTGTGAGGTTTAAATTACTTGTAGAAAGATCTAGTAAGTAGGGGGAGTGGCTTAGCTAGAAGGAAGCTACATTGTAAGACTGCCTTAGAAAGATTCTGTTAGTAGCTTGGCAGAAGACACCAGGAGGAAGGACTGCTGTGTGACTGGACTTCTTTACTGGGACTAAACAAGTAGAACTCTTGTTCTTGGAACTTTAATTTAGGGTAAAAAAACTAACAAACAAAACAAAAAAGTGTGTGTTTGTCTGAGTTAACTGAACTGAATGGGTTTCTGAACAGTTATCTAGGTGTAAATCTCAGGTGATTGAAAGGACTTGATAGCTGTGAGGTTTAAATTATTAGAAAGATCTAGTAAGTAGGGGGAGTGACTTAGCTAGAAGGAAACTACATTTAAAGAGTGCCTTAGAAAGATTCTGTTAGTAGCTTGGCAGAAGACACCAGGAGGAAGGACTGCTGTGTGACTGGACTTCTCTACTGGGACTATATTGCCCTCCTTCCCTCCCCTCCACCCTCCCACCCAAAGCTAGTTCTACCTTTAAAGGCACATAATTTGACTGACAACAGGAACTTCCTGTTTGGGAGCAGTAAGTGAGTGATTACAGTGCCACCAAAGACCCACCATCCTAGAAGGGCAAGAGTAGCTCTCCAGCCCCCTCTAGCTGCTGGAGGTCTGCCTCTGAGCAAGTAAGCAGTCTACTGAGAAATATAGGATATTCTTGTCTCAGAACAGGACATTCAGGAGCTTAAAGGGCACACAGGCAGAAATTAAGGAGAGAGAAAAAAACAGAGGAAAGAGTAAGGATTGCAAACAGTTAAGGGACCAGAAATAAAACATGATGGGAGTGGTGCAGTGCAGTGGCTGTGGAGCAACAGTCTTCCGGGAGATGTTCTGGAGGATGCGGTGTTGTCCCATCTGCAGGCACCTCTCTGGGCTGAAGGAGGAGGTTGCTCATCTCCAGGCTGAGTTGGCCAGGATTTGTGGGACCTCTTCTTCCATCCAGGGACCACCAGTGCTACTGCCGTTGCCTCAGAGGTTGCCAAGAAAGAAGAGCGGTTGGACCACAGTGGGCTCAGGGAGGGTGAGGGTGGTGGAACAGAAGTGTATTCCTCCAGCTGTACCACTTCACAATTCTTATGCCATTCTGGCAAAGTGTGGTTCCTCTATGAAGGCACCCGCAGTGGAGACCAAGGAGGATGCTGGGAATCTCCACAAAGGAGATGCGCAGGAGGGTGGCAGGGGACCCCGCAGGGGAAGGAAACAACTCCTGGTGGGGGACTCCATTGTTAGAAAGGTAGAACTGGGGGAGGAAGGGGAGAGGGAGGTAAGGTGCCTACCTGGCGTCATGGCTTGGAGGGACAGGGAGCGAGTCCTCAGGATTGCCAGAGCAGCTGCACAGGGGAGGGAGCTGGATGTCATTGTCCACCTAGGGACAAATGACCTGGCTAAGAAAGGGATTAGAGAAGTGCAGGAAGAGTTGTGGAATTGGGGAGGGGCCTTAGACAAGTAGCACGCACGGTAACCTTCTCGGAGGTGCTGCCCATCTATGGCGTAGGAGAGGCTAGGGTGTTCCTCACCATGGGATTAAATCAGTGGTTGAAAAACTGGTGTGGAGCTCAGGCATTTGGCTTCATTGAGGACTGGGGGTACACCTGGAGTGATGCAAGCCTATACTGGCATGATGGGTTGCATCTGTCCAGGAGGGGAACCAGGATCCTAGGTGATAGGTTTAAATGCTTCATTGGCAAGCATTTAAACTAGCCAAGGTGGAGGTACTGGAAAGGAGCAGGGAAATCCTAGTCCCCCAAAAAATCACGGTAGTAAGTGCGGTAAACACCAACATAGAGGTGTCGATAGGGAGAAGGGCAGGGGTAAATGGAGAAAGTGACAAAGGCAAGAAGGACAGGGATGGGCAAAAGGAGTAATGCCATCAGAAAATGGAGGGTAATGAGTACTAATGTAGAGATGAGCAACAAGCCTCTCTGAGCTGGTGGCTTGATGGAAGAGGGATGCATGAATATTGTATCAGTCACAGAAGCATGGTACACAGAGAACCATGACTGATGTTAATCTTACCAGGGTACATAACCTACAGGAGAGACAGGCAGGGCGAAGAGGGAAGGAGTAGCTCTCATATAAAGGAAGGGATAAAAGCAACTGAACAAAAAGTAAACAGTGAGGATAGGAGGCACTGTGGGTCACCTTGAAACTGAAGGCACAATCCCACACAGGGGTTGTGTAAAGACCCCCATGTCAGGGGGAGGGAATGGACAAGGATATGATAGAAGGCATTCTTAGAATGGCAGAGAAAGGGGAGATACTGTTGATGGGAGACCTGAATATGCCAGATGTTAACTGGAGTACATTTGCTGCAGCCACATCCAAGAGCAGGGCCATTCTTGATGCCCTACAGGTGGTAGGCCTCAGACAGCTAGTTTCGGAACCCACTCATGATGGAGAAATCTTAGACCTTGTACTCTCAAACAGGGGCAGTGAGAGGATCTCAGATCTAGAAGTGGGTTGCCATCTGGGAACAAGTGACCATCAAACAGTGTGGTTCACATTAAACTCAGCTACAGAGTCAAGCCATACAAAAGTGAGAGTACTGGACTTCAGGAGGGCTGACTTTGGCAAGATGGGAGAATGCCTCAGAAAAGCACTAGCAAACAGGCTAGAAGGAGGTGTGGAGCAACAATGGGGAATCATCAAAACTGCCATCACAGAGGCAAAAGCCTTTAGTGAAGCTAAATAAATCAAACAAAAGAAAAGACTCTTGGTTCTCAAAAGAGGTGGCTGTGAAAGTCAGGAAGAAAAGATAGCATTTCGAAGTATAAGGAAACACAGAAAGAGCAGGACAGAGAGCTATACCAGTTAAGGCAGAAGGAAGCAGGAGGGAAGTCAGAATAGCAAAGGTCCAAACTGAGGAAAAGATAGCCAACCCAGTTAAGAAGAGGGATAAAACCTTTATAGGTACTCAGCGAGCGTGAAAAGACAAAGGGAGGATAGTGAGGCTGAATAGAATTAACGGTGGTGGGCAGAGGGGGACAGTGAAAAGAGATACTGGAATGAATATTTCTGCTCAGTCACAAAAGAGGAGGGGAAGTGCCTAATCCAATTGGCGGAAGCACTCTTGATAGGTGTCGATCCCAGTCCTTTCACAGAAGAAAGGGTTCTGCAAGAACCCTAAACTGGAAGGTGGACAAAGCAATGGGACCTGATGGAATTCACCCCAGAATTCTAAAGAATTATGGGGAACCTTGAAACCACTGGGAACTTTTTTAATAAATCATGGGAGGATGGTGTGGTACCCAAGGACTGGAGGAAGGTGGATGATTCCTTCACAAAAGTGGACCAAGACAGAGCAGGAAACCACAGACCTGTCAGTCTGACCTCTGTGGTAGGAAAGTGATGGAGTCACTTCTGAAGGAAAGAATAGTTGAGTACCTAGAGGCCAGTGGGGCACAGGACTCAAGGCAGCATGGGTTCACAGTGGGAAGGTCATGTCAAACTAATCTAATAGATTTCTTTGACTGGGTGACCAAAGTAGTAGACCAGGGAGGGGCTGTGGACATGGCCTACCTAGAATTTAGCAAGGCATTTGAAACAGTCACACACAAAAGATTAATAGTCAAATTAACCAGCCTGGGAGTGGGTCCCAGGGTGGTAGCCTGGGTAAAACATTGGCTGGACAACAGGACACAGAAGGTAATTGTAAATGGAGTCCACTCTGAAGAAAGAGGGGTTATTAGTGGGGCACCGCAGGGTTCAGTATTGGGTCCAGTCCTTTTTAATGTCTTCATAAGTGACATTGCAGAGGGACTGGAAGGAAAAGTATGCCTCTTTGCAGATGACACAAAGATCTGCAACAGGGTTGATACACAAGGAGGCATGGAAAGGATGAGAAGGGACTTGCAAGGTTGGAGGAATGGTCAGAAGTATGGCAGCTAGGATTCAATGCAAAGAAGTGCAAAATAATGCACCTGGGAAACAAGAACCCTGGGAAGAATACACAATGGGGGTAGTAACAACAACAAAAAAGGAAAGGGACCTGGGGTAATCATATCAGATGACCTTAAGGTTAGTGTTAAATGTGAGAAGGAGGGTAGGAGGGTTGGGGTATACTGGGATGCATAGGGAGAGGCATCAGCAGCAGAAAACAGGAAGTTGTTATCCCTCTGTACAGACAGTTGGTGAGACTCATCTGGAGTACTGTGTCCAGTTCTGCAGACCCCATCTCTGCAAGGACATAGACAGGATAGAGGCAGTCCAGAGGAGGGTAACTAAAATGGTGCAGGGTCTGCAAGAGAAGTTTACATGAGGAGAGACTAAAGGGAGCTTAATATGTATACCCTTGAGGAAAGAAGGAGGGGGGACATGGTAGAAACTTTTAGGTACCTCAGTGGAATCAACAAAGTCCAAGAGGGTAGCATCTTTCAGAAAAAGAGACGTGCAAGAACAAGGGGACACAATTTAAAGATGGGGGAGCGGTTCCGGGGCAATGTGAGGAAGTATTGTTTCACAGAGAGGGTAGTGGATGCATGGAACAGCCTTCCTGGGGAGGTTGTGGGGTCTTAAACTGTTGGAGAATTCAAGAATGCATGGGACAGACATAAGCCAATTCTTGTGGGGGATAAGAAGAAATAGGCTGTTGGTTAACTAGGATCTGTGGCCTATCCTGTAGGTAGGGAAATGAGCAGACTAGATGGGCCAAGCGGTCCTTATCTGCTGTCAAAGTCTATGTTTCTATGTTTGTATGGATCTATGGTCTATTCCTCCTCTACTTCCCCCCAAAAAATCTCAATAGGTTAAGAGCAACCTATACAATGTTATCAGGTGTGTCACTGGCCTCCCTGGAAGTACCCATCATTGTGACCGCTACAAGGCATCAAATTGGTTATCATTTGAGGACAGATGAAACAGTAAAATCCTGTCTTTTTTCTACAAAGTCCTCCAGGGCCACCTACCTAACAGCATTGTCTCCTTTTTCTAGAGGTCCACCAAGGCTCAAACCACTAGACTCACCTCTGATGACTCCTTCACTGTTCCTTTCTGGCACATTTCTCAAGGTCAGCACTTCCTCACCTTCAGGGGCACAAAAACTATTCAACAGCCTTCCTTATTCTTTGGTTCAATCTCCCTTCCTTGGATTATTTAAACTCAAGCTAAAACAATATCTCTTGGACATATCAGTATGTGATTGTGCTTAACATTGTTGTTTTGACCCGTGATTGTGTACTTGTAAAATCCTTGACCTTGTTATTTTCTGTTTTGTGTTTTGTCACTCCCTGAATACGTGTCTGTATAACTCCTGACCCTACTTCATATTCTGTGATGTGTTGGCCACTGGATGCTTGTATAAACAGGCAGTTTTGCTCACATGAAATGAAATTAAATGAAAAATGAAATTTGTGAGGTGGCTTGGGCTTCAAAACACCTTTTTAAGGCAATAAAGGAATTACTGGCATATGTATTTACAAAGTGGCTACTTGCCAAAGAAGAATTTATAGCAGTCTCTTTAACCTTTTTAAGGTGAGTAGATCAAGTAAGATTCTTTCCAAATCATACAACTACAGTAAGTAACAAAAAGTGGACACTTCTTCAAAGGTACAATTATTGATCACCCATGGTGAGGTATTGGCTTTTTTCCCTCCAAAAATTATAATTTAGTTTTTTTCTGTGTTTAAGCAAAGCTGCAATTTATCTAAGGTTGACATTACCATGGACTCAGCTCTTTTTAAGACTCAGTAGTGCTTGAGAAAGTCCCACTGCATCATCCACATACAGTAATATCTGGAAAGGAAAATTATCTATATAAGGAACAAAGGTATCTATTCTCTTTTGGTCTGTCATGAGATTATTGATACATAAATTGAAAATTTTACAGTAGGTGCAAGGAGACATCCCTGCTTAACACTGAGATTTACATCAAAGGCTTCAGATATTTTACCATATTTACTTGTACAGACACAAGCTCAAGTATTATGGTGCCACATTTGAAGAATGTCCAGAAGAGTTTTGTATATATTTAACTGTTCCAGGGTGTTCCATAAAATAAAGCTTCTTACCAGATCAAAAGCTGCTTTGATATCCATTCCTTCTCTCCCACAGGCACACATCTCCACAGCCCTTTGGGCTTGTACCACAACCCGCAGCCTAGAATTGAAGCTTGAAGTGCCTCCATGGCATGAGGAGAACTGCTGCCACCTGCCCCCCAAGACTATTCACCTGGCACACTTCTCCACAGCCCTCTGGGCTTGCACTGCAACCTGTGGCCTGGAATTGAAGCTTGGCGTGCCTTCATGGCACCAGGAGAACTGCTGCCACCTGCCCCCCAAGACTATCCATGATGCGCACTTCTTCACAGCCCTCTGGGCTTGCACCACAACCCATGGCCTGGAATTGAAGCTTGGAGCACCTCCATGGTGCGAGGAGAACTGCTGCCACCCGCCCCCCCAAGACTATCCACCAGGTATGGCCATGGCTCTCCTAGGCTTTGAGAGCTGACTCAAACTCTGGCACCACCAAGGGATTCACCCTCATTGGATGCTCTACAACCAGGAGTTTCCCAGTTGGCCAGGCTACCCTGCATCTTCAGTTTTTAAACTGGGCTCGGACTCATAGTGCTCTGAACCTTTCACTCAGCGAATTTTTCATTTTAGCAGTATTGTCTGGGCTTACTCTCAGCCTCTAGAATTGTGCATGTATTATTGTTCTTACTTACAGCACTAAGATCTCATACTGGTGCAGATTATTTTTTGGTTAAGTAACTGTTTAGTCCGTAGCAATGATCATGTACTGCAGTTTAATCTAGAGGACTAAGATCATTTGTTGGGACTGATTTTTTCTTGTTTAAATAATCGGGTCTAGCCTGCAGAATTGTTCCTGTACTGCAGCTATATTTAGAGCATTTTATGTTCTCTAGTAGGGTCAGGCATTTATAGAGTAGAAACTATGATTAGTCCAAAGACACTCTTGGACTGTTTACTGCAGGCTCTACGTGTCTGCAATTCTCCCCAAGCCCTCCCCCAGGCCATCACAGTCCTTTGTCTGTAAATTTAACTTTGCTAATTCTACTGGCACCAAGCCTGCCATCTGGACCCGCCCCCCAGCTAGCTCCTTTCAGCCTGATTGATTGCCCTCTTTTGTTTTTACTGTGCCCTTCCTCTTCTTGTTGGGCTATCTAATCCCTGTATCCACTCCCTCACTCCCACAGGTGCAGTTCTCCATAGCCCTCTAGGCTTGCACTGCAACCCGCGACCCAGAATTAAGCTTGAAGTGCCTCCATGGCACAAGAAGAACTACTGCCACATGCCCCCCCAAGGCTATCCATCAGGTACGGCCACAGCTCTACCAGGCTTTGAGAGCTGACTCAAACTCTGGCACTACCAAGGGACTCACCCTCATTGGATGCTCTGCACCCAGGAGTTCCCTGGCTGGCCAGGCTGCCCTGCATCTCCAATGTTTAAACAGGGCTCAGACTTGTAGTGCTCTGAACCTTTTGCTCGGCAAAATTTTTGCACACCCCTCACCTCCCCCTCCAACCTTAATTAAATGCACTTTGGCCCCACCTAGCCACCAACACATGCAGAGAGTATCTAGTTCCATAACCTCCCTCTTAAAGGGCAGAAACCACTGAACCTAGTACCATCTACTAAGGTTTGTGACTGTCCCTACTGTTATATTCTGCCCACTCCCCCACTAGATTAGCACAACCACCAAATGCCTACATATAAACACACACTCTATCTACCTAGAATGCAGACTCATATTCATTGGACATTGATCCTAATTCTCATATGCTGGCTGAAGTCTTATCCGACAGGGGTTATAAAACCTCCCCAATACACAACCCTTGAATAACTTGAGGGGTATCTCCTCTGACCAGCTCCTGGAAACTTCCTTTAAGGTCCCCTCCTGAATCAGTACTTGCCACTAGCACCTAGTCCTGTATCTATAGCTGCCTTACTGCACGGGCAGACCTCTGCAGCGTTCAACAAACACCTCAGGAACCACAAGCAAAATCAAGCCTGCTTATCTTGGCTGTTCTCACCACGATCCTTCAGAAAACTGATCCTCCTATTGCATATACTGTTTGGCAATGTGCACCCAAACTCAGGCCCTGGATGTCCCCCAGTAGGAGACAACACTAGGCTGGGCCATCTAAGGATAGTATCTCTGAAAATTGGAAGCCTCATGCCTAAGCTCCCGCAATTCCAGGCATGGGCGGAATCGATCAAACTGTATGTTATTGCCCTCACTGAGATGTGGCTGTCTCCCAAGATCTCTGATACTGCAATAGCCCTTGATGGTTTCACCATATTCAGGCAGGATAGGCTGTCCAAGAGGGATGGTGGCTGCCTGGTCTACATCAAATCTGATATAAGGGTCAAGTCCTACTAGCCAGTCTGCGTAGCAAGGATGCTCAAATTCTCAGTATTAAACTCTCTCTGTTGGTCAACAAAATAAGGTCCTTGTACTCTCAACAGTATATCTACCCCCTGGTCAACAGGGGCCATGGACTGGATCACTTCTTTAGTAACCAAGGGCTTATCAGCCAAAACTGGGAACAGCTCATAGTCGGAGACTGCAAAGTCAACTGTCAATCCCAAGATGCAGCAGGAGCTAGAGACAAAATATCTAGCCTCTACCTCATACAATTGGTCACACAAGCCACAAGGATAAATTGTAGGACTGGCTTGAGTACACCTATCAATTGGCTCCTATCCACCTGCCCTGACCATATCACGGGACGTCTGTTCTACCTGACTGCCTAAGTGACCACTCCTCAGTTATGTGCACCTGGTCCAATAAGTTCACAAAGCATTCACCTCAGAACACCAGAACTCACATGCTAAGTAGAGATGCAGTGAATTTAAATTCCGCCAGTGAAGTGGATGCAAAGTGACCACTTCGCATTGGTGGAGCACAACACAAAGTGACCAATGCAAAGTGCTCACTTTGTGTTATCATTACCACTTTCATGTTGCCAATAATGCCTTAAGGCGAAGTAAGGTGAAGTGCCATGTAAATAGGCAGCCCCCACACATCACATGGCTTACAGTACTGTAAGTCACATGGTTATGCCAGATAGGAAGGAAGTGAGTCAGAGAAGCAGTTTCACTTTCTCCTTTGCATTTGTAGAGTGAGAAAGCTCTGTGGAGAGAGAAGGACAGATCTGATGCTTTAGTTCTTTACTGCAGCCACAACAGCTTTTTTAAAAGCTATGTCTTTGTTTAATTTTAGTGTTGTGCTTGTGACTTTTTTTGTTAGTGAATTTTTTTTAGAAGTTTTGTTTTGTGCGTGTGTGTCTGTGTGTGTGTGTATGTGTTTGTGTGTGTCGGACTGTTGGGACTCAGAGGAGTTGAGATGGAGCCTTTGGTAGGAGAGTCAGTGGCCCATGGGTGCGATCGTCCAAGGAGGGGGAGTGCAGACACAGGGTGGTCGTGTCAGGCTGGACCACTCCAGACTTCTGGGGCTCTCCCCACTGAAGCAGCAGCACCAATGCCACCAGTGGCTTTTGTCAGTGCACCTTGTGCACCACTACCACCACCACCACCGCTGGTAGATGTAGGGGCTCCAGCAGCACCCCCTTCACCACCTCCACAGCCACAGGAGGTGGTCTTGCAAAATCCTGGTGGTTCAAGGAATGTGTCTGGTCCCCCCCCGAAGCTCCCCAGTGTGGGAGTTTTTTGACTGTGTTGGGAGGACAGCACAGTGGTGATGTGCCGCCTCTGTGGTGTAACGGTGTGCCGTGGCCCCCAGGGGACAGATTTGGGGACCAGGGGCCAGTGTAGCCACATGATAAATCACCACAGGGTGGACTGGCAGGCTGCCATGGAAGGGGCCAGATGTCCACCTGCTGGCCCTTCTGTGGCAGTGGCAGAGGGTGCTGCTGATGAACAACATGTGCCTCACCACCACAGCTGGAGGAGGGCCAGTGGAGCAGCTGCACCACCTCCACCACCACCACAGCCACCAACACCACCCTCTCCACCACCACTCCCTGGATTTCCTCCTGCAGTGGACCCTGCCACGGTCCCTGTGACACAATCAGACCTCACATTGGTGTGAGCAGCCCTGGAGGAGAACAGTGCGAGGGTGGGTGCTTTGCAGCAGCAAGTTGGCACCATTGAAGCACAGCAGCAGCAAATAATAACAATGCTGCACTTGCTGCTGGACCACCATGGCATCCTATGGCCACAATAAGATATTGTTTTCTGCCCCCATCCCACTGTTGTGTTGTACTCTTTTTGTGTGCTTTTTCTTTGTTGTTGTTTAGTAATCCACATTTTCCCTTCCAGGGCAATCTTTCTTGCGTCACATAATCAATACATTTCTATGTAAAACCACCCCTAATTTTATTACAGTGTGTCACATGACAGAGGAATTCCCATTCTGAAAAGTCGCCCACATTCTACACCTCTTCTCAGCAACATTAGGACGTGATGCCAGGGAGAGCGGGGTTGCATGCTCCATTACAGTGAATGTCTGATTGTCCCGCAACTTTCCGAATTTTTCTTTATGTTATAATGGTCAGTTTGTTTTGAAATGTGTGGGCATGTTTCCTGTAAGAAAAGCCTTGTTAGTGTAAATTTTCCTACGTTTCACCACAAAGTGAACCTTATAACATAACAAAATATTGGGATAGCTGCCAGTCATTCACTGTAGTGGAGCAGGTACCTGCACTCCCCCTGGCATCACATCCTAATGTTGCTAAGAAAGGGGGACAGAATGTGGGCGGTTTTTCTGAACAGGAATTCCTCTGTCGTGTGACACACTGTAATGAAATTATGGGTGGTTTTCCCAGATATATATTGCACTCTGTGGAGCAAGAAATATTCCAGTGAAAGTAAGGCTCCCACATATTAGGTTATGTGCATTACCATTACTATGTAACGTGGTGAATCTCTATAAAGCAGCAGCGCAACAATCTGTCGATAACTCTGACCTATATTTTTTAAAGCTATGTTACAAGTTCCTCTACTTACATCCTGACTGACTGGATGATATGAGAATTTGCTAACTTGAGTGAGTCTGCTGTACTACCTTTTTTCATGTGTGAAATAATGAAAGTAGCATTCCTTTTAAATTGGTTCAACTTCTGACCAGGTGTTTGTTATTGTTTTCCTCTGCTTTTCTCCATTGCATCAGTTAGTTGTTATATATCACTTCTGTTGTAAATTAACAATTATGCAGCAGTAAGTGTTTTATGACAGCACAGAACAATATTTATTGAAAAGCAGCTGCAAAAAAATACAAACCTGGTGAGAACAATACCGAGAGGTGTCCTCTTTTATTTTTTCATACATGAAAAAAAGTCGCCAAGTAAGGAAAGCAGACATAAATTGTGAAAAGAAATGTGTCATTCAAGTCATGGCTCGGAGGTAACTAGTGGTGGCTGTGGTAGTGTAAAGTAGCATAAAAAAGTACAGTTCAAAACTGTGAGAACGTTCTTGCACTGCTGCTTTAATTGTGAAAATGTCAGCATGACATCATGAGCTCACAGCAACAATCACAGAACACACAAAAGTGGCACAGAGTCCCCAGATTTTTTTCAGCAGGCCCAAAATGCAACATGCTTGTCTGCAGAAAATTGACAAGTGGTTACACAGTGAAATGGGAGTGTTTCAACACATATACCAGTATAAAATGATGACTGTGAGCATTGTGTTGCTGGTCCAATGTGTTCTGACAGACGATTCGAGCAAATTCAATGTGATCATCTCAACTGGATTGAAGGATGCCGTTTGGCTGTACACCAATAGTAGCCTTGGTGAGTATATCTATATATATATATATATATATATATATACACACACACACATCTATATAAATATATACACACACTATATATATCCACACACACACACACACACACACATATATATAGATATATGGTTGTGAATTTTCTAGGTGGGGAGGGGGTTGACAATCATGGACATGTACTCATGGTATTGTTCTGCATCACAGGTCACACAGAAACTATCGGTGTGCACATTCAAGTGCTCAATGAGAATTTTTTGTGATGAAATTGGAAACGGATAACTCTCAAGCACATGAAGGCAAGTATTTTGTTTTCTGGGGAGGGGAATCATATTTGCAGGTTTGTATCTAATGGTTTCTTATTTTGTTACTTCTTCACAGATTTCATCAGCATCCTTCTGGAGTCCAGTTGTTATGATTATGGTCATGTAATGAAATGACTTCTGCATGTTGATATGTGTGCCCAAGCTCAGGGGAAGGGAGTGCCTTATTTTGAAGAACTTTTTGGGATAAGGCCACTTTGACAGAACACCAAGGCGTCTTGAAGTTTCCTAAAAAATGAAATGAATGACTTCTTACAACTTAATTGTTATGTGTCTCTCCCTGGTTCTCACAACCTGTGTGCAATATTTCCTGCAGTCTTCACAACACAATGGAACGGATGAAATAAAATGTTCATACTTACCAGAATGGATTTCACATGGATATTACATTGCTTCCTCTTTGTACGGTACAGCTACAGTACCATTCCCATCCCAACGTCTTTTATCGATGGAGCCTTTTTTGGTTACCCTGTAAAAGAAACAAAATAAGTGCACTGTATGTGTTTTACCATTGTGGCTCTGAAAAGCCACAGAAAAGAAAAACACAAAACTAAAGGAAGTGAAGCAGCATAACAAACATGACTGAGTACACATACTCACTTTATGGTTTAAATATTAAGAAGCTTTGTGTCTGTGGCTGATGGATGTGGTGGCCCAGACAGACTCACACTCAGTGTTGGCAGTGGCTAACATCATTCCTGGTGGTGGTGGTCCAGGGGGCTTACAGACTCAGGTTCAGTGGTGGCAGTGGCTAACATCAGTCCCAGTGGTGGTGGTGGTGGTCCATGGGGGGCATACAGACTCATGGTGGCAGACTTGGATAACATTAGTCCCAGGCATGGTGGTCCAGAGGGCATACAAACTCGGGCTTAGTGGTGGCAGTGGCTAACATCAGTCCTGGTGGTGGTGGTGGTGGTCCATGGGGGGCATACAGACTCGTGTTGCAGACTTGGATAACATCAGTCCTGATGGTGGTGGTCCAGGGGGTATACAGACTCGAGCTCAGTGGTGGCAGTGGCTAACATCAGTCCTGGTGGTGGTGGTGGTGGTCCTTGGGGGGCATACAGACTCGTGGTGCCAGACTGGATAACATCAGTCCCAGTGGTGGTGGTCCAGGGGGCATACAGACTCGGGCTCAGTGGTAGCAGTGGCTAACATCAGTCCTGGTGGTGGTGGTCCAGGGGGCATACAGACTTGTGGTGGCAGACTTGGATAACATCAGTCCTGATGGTGGTGGTCCAGGAGGCATACAGACTTGGGCTCAGTGGTGGCAGTGGCTATCATCAGTCCTGGTGGAGGTGGTCCAGGGGGCATACAGACTCGTGGTGGCAGACTTAGATAACATCAGTCCTGGTGGTGGTGGTCCAGGTGGCTTACAGACTCAGGCTCAGTGGTGGCAGTGGCTAACATCAGTCCTGGTGGTGGTGGTCCAGGGGGCATACAGACACGTGGTGGCAGACTTGGATAACATCAGTCCTGGAGGTGGTGGTGGTGGTATAGGGTGGGGGGGGTTTGCACACCGCTTTTTAAATACTACACTTAAAACCTGCCAACATTAACCACATCATCATCCTCATAAAGAAAACTGTCCTCACAGTCATCGATGTCTGAAGTCTGACCACTGGGAAATTCTTTCTCCATTGTGTCATCATCTACGTCAGTGGTGGGCCATTTCAGGCAGCCACTGCCAGTGCCACCAGGATGCTCTATTTCCACATCAGCAAGACCGCCATGACTAGTCCGGGATATGAATACCGAGGTTGCAGTCTGTGCTGGTATGTGCCTCTCATTCATTTTAATGAATGTTAGCAAACTGACATTTGCAGGAGACAGGTTTGTCCTATGATCCCTGACTGTTGCACCTGCCAAGCTGAATACCCTCTCAACACTTACACTGGAGGGTGGGCATGTGAGGTACTTCAGTGCCACTGCAGTCAGCTCTGGCCATTCGCTGACCTTTCCACTCCAGTACAAAAGAGGATCTTCACTTATTGTCAGATGCCTGTTTTCAGACAAATATGACTCAACCATTCTCTGTGCTGCACTAAGTCCAGTTGTTGATGCATCGGCCTGTTCTCCAGAATCATTTATTTCACAAATACCCACTTGGGACAAAGCCTCCCAAAGCGGGTTGACACCACCCACTTTGAATGACAGACCACCTGGAACTACAGTCCCCTTACCCTTGCATGATATGCTTGATTGTCCTCCAGCTACACCTTCAGCTGGATTATGCTGCTGAGGTTTGCTTACCTTGGCTCGTGACTTCTGTGCCCCATGAACTAAGCGCACCAGTTGACCACTGATATTTTTTACCTGTTCAGGCCTTCCCTCCAGTACTGATGCAATTCCACGTTTGTATTGTGGGTCCAGCATTGTTGCCATGGCAAAGTTGTCACTACGCTGAATACTCACAATGTGATGATTCTAGTCGAATACTGTCAGCATGTGTTACAGCAACATACTGCTACCACCGTCTCCGGCAACATCAAGCTATGCCATACATTCACTAGTGTCTGCCTCAGCACCCACAGCAGTGGAATTGATTGGCTAATGGAGGCAGACTCGCCACTCACTGCCTGTGTGGCATGTTCAAAAGGCCGCAAAATTGTTATTACAGAGTCCATGAGTGGTCACTGTTCAGTTGTCTTAGACATGGAGGCCCCGGAACTGTCACGGCTAGTGTGCATAACAAGATATTCTGAGATGGCTTTGTATTGTTCATACAACCTCTCTGCCATGTGTAAAGTGGAGTTCCATCAGGTGACAACTTCCAGCTTCAAGCAGTGCTAAGGCAGGCTGTTTTGTATCTGTAACTGCCGCAGTTGGTCATGGGCCTTTCCAGATCTTGAAAAGTGAGAGCCGATATGTCGTGCAGTGGTCAACATTTGCTTTATGTCAGGGTGCTGCAGAAACTCCTCAACCACAAGATTTAAACAGTGAGCCATGCACGGAACACAAAAAAACCCACCATTCGTGATGCATTTCACCAAATTTGACCTATTGTCACTTGCTATGAACCCAGCTCTCAGGGACAGAGGGTTTAGCCATCTGTCAATTTCAGTCAGTACCATGTCCAACATGTTCTCACCAGTGTATGAACAGGTCACACTGCGCATAGCAATTGTTGCATGCTGGTGAATTCTAGGAAGATTGCTACCGCGACAATCCACCTTACTGTACTGATTATTCACACTACCAACATCACAAACAACCCCTGGCACCTGTGCCTAGTGTGCAGTTATACACAGATATGAACTCCCTGCTGTTTTGCCACTTGTCCACATATCTATACTTAAATGGATGAATGGAGAGCAGGAATGTTGAAGGGCATGTGTTACTGAGTCGGAGACAGTGCAGAACAACTCGGGAACAGCACGGGTAGAAAAGTATGTCCTGGATAGGACTTTCCATTTTGGACAGGCACGTGCAGCAAACCGCCGAAACCCAGAATTCTCCACAAAGAAGAAGGGCAAAAGATGAATTGCCAGCATTTCCGCTACAGGAGCATTATGTTAACGTGACTCTGTATGATTGGGGGGGGTAGTTCAGCTAATTCGCAAAAACACTTTGTAATGTGGGCTGACTTAAACGTTTTGCATGGCATGTATTGTTGCTCACAAATGGTTGTGCTCTGTGATGAATGGCATTGGCAGGGGGTAGAGTGTGGACATTTGATGAAGACGGTTGCACAGGCAATGATGACAAACCCAGAAATGATGTCATTTTGCCAGATTTGCCAACCGGGGTTGATATACCACTTGCACTGGACATACTGCATTCACCACCACCACCACAAAAACTGCTACTCTCACAAGCACTGGACAACATTTTAAAGTCATTATGGTCCTCCACCTCATCATGCCTGTAGTAATCCTCTGCTGTTATTACCGCACTAGTGTGCACCTTTAATTTCTTACTGGGCTTAACAGTCATGAAAAGGGATAACATGCTGGCTGTGGCTGTCGGGCCAGACGAGGTGAATGCCCCACTGTGGTATTATTGCCAGCCAGTTGGGTCCACAGAGCCAAGTGCCTATTCTTAAGATGTGTATGCTGTCCTCCTGTCCCAATATGGCTCCCCTTTTTACCTTGCTGTCACACGCACATACTGTAGCAAACCTGGCAGATTGCAACTGAATCATCATTTGCATCTTGAACAAAAAAAACCCAAACAAGGGAGTGTGATGCTCTGCTTTTAACATGACCATGATGATGTGGCTTATTTAAGTCTGTTATTTTAAGCACTGAAGTGGGGGGGGGCATGTGATGATTTGGGCACTCCACACCTGGACTGCAAATGAACACCACGACTACCTATCATACTGATTACTGGGTCATCATCATCATCAACTAAAACCGGTATATCACAAGTTTTTACGGGGGAAGGGGTTCCTGCAAACAGACTCAGACACAGTCACTTTTAATTTATTTTTCTCCAGTTCCAAACTGGGAGCAATTACATCATAATCATATTCATCAATGTCACTCTCACACACATTCACATATTCTGCTTGGATGCTTGCATGTGGACTGCATGTTGAAACAACAGCAACATCATCATCAGGGCCCTGATTTTTCTGTGGCACATCGGAGCAAAGTTCTGCATCAGGGTTCTCATTTGCCACAGAACTTCTGAGGCACTCAGCACCAATTTCTACGGCAATTCTGTGGCACATTTTAACCTTAATTTGTTTCCTTTTTTTGTTTTTTTTTGCCACATCTGACACAATGCACGCTCGTAACACAGTCATTTTAAGGGCATTTGTCACCAAATTTTCAACATAGCCAGTTTAAGACCTCTGCTCATGAATAGTATCACTGTGATTTTATTAATCTGTCCGGAACATTGATTTCGCACACTGACTGTGCCATTGTGCACTACATGTGCGAAAACACATTTTGGGTGACGTGAAAAATGACAGTTGTACTGTTCATAAGGAGGTGTGGTAAAATGGCAATACTGAAAATCTGGAGTGAAAATATTAAAAATGCTCGAAGTTACTTAACGTGCATAGAACTGTGTAACGCACGCCATAACACAGTCATTTTTATGGGTCGTTGGCACCAAATTTTCAACATAGCCAGTTTAATACCTCATTCATGAACAGTATCACTGTGATTTTATTAATCTGTCTGGAACATTGATTTCACTCACCGACTGTGCCATTATGCGCTACATGTGCGAAAACACATTTCTGGTGAAATGTGAAAAATGACAGCTGACATAAGGAAGTGTGGTAAAATGGCAATACTGAAAATATGGCGTGAAAATAGTAAAAATGCTTGGAGTTACAAGCATGCGTAGGAACTGCGCAACGCACGCTCGTAAAACAGTCGTTTTGGGAATATTTCACCTTCAACGTAGGGTTTTGACCTGATGAATGAGATACTGTCATCTTCATTAATCATTCCAGAAAGGTGGTTCCACGCAGTGACTGCGGAACCACCTTTTGGGACCGATTAATGAAACAACAGTGTCACAGTTCATGAGGTGGGGCCCCAAAAACCCCATGTTGAAAATTTGGTGAAAAAATTCCCAGAAATGGCTTAGATATGCACTAAAGTTGAAAAAAATCCATTTATGCCATTATACAGCTTACCAGCATTTCTTCAGTTCGCGGTCGGCTTTGAAGAGTGCAGACATGTTCCTGGTCCACAGAAGATCATCACGATGGGCTCCAGAGGTAAGTATGGGTTGAGGTGGGGGTGAGGTGGGGGTGTAGGGAGGTGGATACAAAGAGGGCTGGTGTGGGTTGGTGGAGGGGGGCAAAAGAATCACAGATGGAAGTTTTTTTTGTTTCAGTTTTTTTTGGATTTTAACACAAGGAGGGACTTTTGCCATGCTAAGGTGGGCTTCCAGCGTGGCATCAGGCAGCTTGGGGGGGTCAGTGAAGCCGACAGGGGATTGGGCACCCCCATCAGCAAAGGAAGTTTTGCCACGCTGGGGTGGGCTCCCAGTGTGGCATAGAAACATTTGGGTGGGCAGTGAAACCAACGGGGGATTGGGCACCCCTGACAGCAAATGAAGCATCTGCCATGCTGGGGTGGGCTCCCGTCATGGCACCAGGCAGCTTGGGGGGGCGGTGAAGCCAACGGAGGATTGGGTACCCCCTTTGGCAAAGGAAGTTTTGCCACACTGGGGTGGGCTCCCAACATGGCATAGAAACATTTGGGGGGCAGTGAAACTGACAGGGGATTGGGCACCTCCATTGGCAAATGAAGCATTTGCCATGCTGGGGTGGACTCCCAGTGTGGCATGCTAACATTTCAGAGGGGGCACGTTTGTTCCGCAGGTGGCCACAAATTCCGCGGGTGATGACAAATTCCACGGATATTTCCACAGTTTGCTGCACCCATGGAATCGCGGAAAACTTGGGGCCCTGATCATCATCATCATCATCATCACATTCATCATCCACATCAACGCCACCATCACCTGATATTTTTTCACCACACTGTGAATCACTATATAGAAAATGTGTGACGTTAAGTGCCATGGTGGACGGAATATCACATTTGCTATCGTTGACATGATCATCAGAATTCTTAGGTTCAGTTAATGGGATGTTACTGGGAAGTATGATATCAGCTACACTGTCATCACTCACACTGCTTCACACTCAGTATGTTTGGATACGGTACACTGGTCAGAATTAGAACTTGACGCAACAATGCTAATAGTACCTCCACCATCACTAACACCAGTAACACTAACACCACTGGCTGGGAAAACATCATCTCCTCCAACTATGAGTGAAGCTACTCATTGGGCTGTAAAAAACATTGCAGGAGAAATACCTTTTCTCACATCAGCAATGCACTTCTCCGTCCATGTGCTACTACTACCATGACCATAGACCCTCTTACTGCCAACATTGCCTTGGCCAGAAACAGCTTTGCTTGCATGTCTCTTTGCAGGCATTTTGGGGGATCAATCACAAATATTATTACCAAATTCAGATTTTGATACTTTCACTTTCTGACTGGAGGGACACTGGCTGGATGTGAAGCAAAATAAAGAACTGTGGCTTCAGCAACAGATAAGAGACTGCTGTGACTCTGCCTCAGAATTAAAACAGCTTCAGTAACCAGTGATGCTAATGGGGTCACAAATCACAAACTCACAAAAACAATCCAGTCTGGTAAAAAAAAACTTTTGAATGTGGGGGTTGGGGTGGAGCACTGAATACAGACAGTGCTGATTTTTACGGCACTACAATACAAACAGCAAAACTAACAACAGAGAACACGATCGCAGTTCAAAATCAGGCAGCTGAAGTGGATAGTAGGTTCACACTGCTGCGCTTAGTTGCATTTACACTAGTCTGTGTCACACATTTTAAAAGGTGTATTATATTTGATGCACGCAACACTGCACACGCAACACAGAACAGTTTGTGTACAATGCTCAATGAGGAATGGGACGTAAATGCAAAAGTTCAGTGTACTGCCACGAAATGTAAATTTCTAATTTAAACAACCTGCCCTTAAGAAATGCTGCACCACATACACACAACAAACAGCAAGAAAATTTCTACTATTACTGACAATTGTACTATGTGTACATTAATACAGTCAGTATATAATAAAAATATAATCAAAACACAAAGAAATCACTAGTTCTCCAACTTAAATCTACCTACACCCAGATATGCCCCTCCCCCACACAGCACACTTTCACTGTCTTTCACCACACACACTCAGAGTTATAAATTAACATTCAAAATCCACACACAATCAAAAATGCTCGATGATGTGAGCACAGGAGGGTTTCCTACAATCGATGGACTACAGTTGGATCCCCCCCAAAAAAGCAAAAATGTTTTTTCAACAGCTTTTACAAGATTCCTACAAACAGCTGTCAGAGCACACTGTCTCCTACTCCTTCATTCTCACACTACCCCAAACTGAGGCTGTGCAGATCAACATAGAGCCCATGTGACCTGAACTCCCATGAATCACTGCAAAATCCGCCTTCAGAGCTCAAAAACAAGGCAAAGTGAGGTGAAGTGAACTGCCACCAATGTACTTCGCCTTAAAAATTGAAAGAGTAGTGACCAGTGGAGGCAGAATCATGGGAAGTCGCTGTTTCTAATGCACTTCGCATTCCTCATCATAACATGAAGTACTCCGCTTCACGTTGCGGAGCAGTCCGCGAATCTACCTTTGCTCCACGAAACGCTTTGCAGAACAGATTGAGTCCACTTCGCCCACCACTAATGTTAAGACCCAGTCTGCTGGAATATTTCTGACAGCACCAAAGGTTAATTGATTGGTCACCTCTCTACACCACCAGAGATAGTAACTAAACCCTAGACTACTTCTGCTCAGTCTTTATAAATGCCTGTGATATTTTCACCCCCCTACAGCTCAAAAACAGTAAGAGGGGTCAGTAACCTTTGGTTCTCTAGAACCCTAATCAACCTTATGTGACTCCAGGACAAGCTCTGGCATAGGGCCAAAACATCAGGGAATATGGTCAACCTCATTGCCTACAAAGCAGCCAGAAATAAATGCACAACACTTATCAGGCAGGCCAAGGCCTCCTACTACAAAGACCTTCTAAACAGGAGTTGGGGAAATGGAAAGGAATTCTGGAACTCTGTGAAATCCTTTACAGGCAGGACCATCAAGGCACACCCTGATCTTCTAGTTACCCTATCAGGGACACTCCATGATCCAAGTCATTTAATACTGCTTTCACAGACCTATGTGCTGTGCTCCCCAGGGAATACCTCCCCTCCCCCCAGTCTGGACTGCCCCTAACTTGATCCTGCCTCCTACTACACCCAACAGCCCACTACCTTTCTGCTTCAGACACCTCTCCAAGGCTGAGACCAAACAGTACATCAAGCAGGTACTGGGCAAGACCAGGATGAGGAATGACACCATCAACATGAAGCTAGTAGCCCCAACACTAAATGAGCTAGCTGGACCACTTACAAAAATCTTTAACACATCCCCATGAACAGGCATATTCCCAGACAAGTGGAAGGCAGTGCACATTATGCCGGGCCACAAAAGTGGAGACCGAGCTTGCCTCTCTAACTATCACCCCATCTCCATTTTACCACCTCTCTCCAAAGCCCTGGAACATGCAGTATCTGACCAACTTACTGAGCATTTAGAGAAATACAACCTGCTAAGTACACAGCAGCACAGTTTCCATAAACATCACTCCACCCAAGCAGCCCTGATAGACTACACTACACAGATCTATGAGGCGCTGGATAATGGAAGGGCAGTAGGATCTATATTCATTGACCTCACCAAGGCATTTGACACCATTAGCTACCAATTCCTACTACAGTGACTCCTCTGCATAGGCCTTTCATCTAACACTGTTACCTGGTTCAAAAGCTGCCTCTCACATAGAACACAATGTGTGATGGTCCTTAACATTCTCTCTGAGCCTAGGGAGGTCATCCTTGGAGTCCCCCAAGGCTCTGTATTTGGTCCACTCTTATTTAGTCTTTTCATCAACTCATTACCTGTTGCCTGCCCAGCAAAAATGGTGCTTTATGCTGATGTTGTGATCATTTCTGCATCTGGTGCGGACATCACCACTATAACCACTGACCTACATGCCAGTTTTAAATGGCTAGAATCTTGGTTCTCCCATCATAAACTGTTATTCAGCTACAAAAAAATAAGTGTATGCTCTTCACGGTGCCACAAAACAGGAAAAAGCATAGGCCCCTACACATAACCTGTCAAAAAGGTGAGCTGCTAGAGCAGGTCAGCACCTTCAAATGTCTTGGTGTATACCTTGATGACATGCTTCCCTTCGCAACACACATTGAACATGTCATCAAAACAGCTAAAACCAAACTTGGAGTTCTCTACCGACATAGACACTCTATGCCCCTGGAGGCTCTTAAACTGGTTACATGCAGCTCTGTGCTACCTACCCTTGACTATAGTCTAATGATCTATAGTGCTGGCTATGACACTGCCCTGAAGAGGATCATAACCCTCCTCAACAAGGCCTGCTGCCTGGTGTTGGGAGTTGACTATCAGACGCATACATGCACCTTGTATTAGAACACTGGCTGGGCATCCCCTCCATCACAGAATCAAATACCAGGCTTGTCTACTTGGGAAAAAAGCATTGCTTGGCATGATGCCTGAGTCCACCTCCAGACTACACAACTACTCCCAACCAACTGTGAACACCAGAAGTGCTACCAAAGGAATGTTCCTAGTGCCTTTTAAGTGTACCACACTCACACAATGATCCCTCCTTTACAGGGGCCCTAAATGGCTTAATGACCTACCTACTGAACTCCTTGGGTCCAGCAAAATCAGCCATTTCAAATCCAGACTCCACAACCTGCTGGCACATGAGACCACCTGCAACTGTTAGCCCTTATCAATGCCACCTGAGGGCCTTCCGCATTCCCCAGCACCCCATAATGCCCTGAATTGCATCCCCTACCCCATCTCTCACCCACCTAGCCCCCCCACCTGACAATGCCTTCCTGTCTGCACTCCCCCAACTTATATCATCCTTGTCATGGATCTGTCTAGACCCTCTAATTCCTCTATGTGGCAATTCCTCACTACTGCAGACAAGAGGTTGCTTTGTCATGCACTCTTTAATTGCTCTGCCTGTTTCTTGCCAATTGCACTTAGAAACCTGTTCATTGCATTTAGTAACCTGTATTTTTTGTTATGTATCCACCAGCTGTTTCACTTGCGTATATTTATTGTTGTCTAGTGTCACCCTTGTTCCTCTCTCTGTACAACGTTTTCACTGATGTAACTCAATGGCTCTCTATTGTGTCACCTGACTTGGAACCTTTGTAAATGATCCTCTGGCTCAAAGGTATTAATCTAAATCTTGAATAAATAAATATCGATAAAGGCAGCATACATTTTTTTTTAATTTTAACATAATTTTCTATTAGATGATGAAGCGTAAAAATTAAATCTACCATACTCAGGTTCTTCATAAAGCCCCTTTGGTTAATAAAAATAATATTTTGATCTTCTACCCACCATTGCACATGGTCCAATATGAGCTGAGAGAAAATATTTAATGCAACAGGAAGCAAGGGTATAGGTCTATAATTTTCAACACACATTTTTTAACCCTTTTTTATGAATAGGGACTATAAGACCAAGTTTCCATAGGTCAGGTATTGATCTAGACCTAACTATCAAATTAAAAAGAGGGGTCAACAATTCTGTCCACTAAACAGTATCAGAGTGAAAAATTTCAACAGGCAATCCATTGGCTCTGGGAGTAGTTTTTCCTTGAGATTGCAGGGTTTTAAATAATTGATTAGCAGCTTTTTCTTGGGATGATACCAACTGTACAGAAAGTATTTATATAAATGTTCTAGAAATGCTGTGTTTGTTAAACACAATGAGGCAAGAGCTATGCATTTTTGCAAAGATTTAGCACTTTTATGAGCAAAACGCTAATCAATTTTTAGAGTTAAATAAAACCCTGGATTGTATAGCTTTGGTTACTTCAGCAGGAGTAAAATGTATCCAAGAGGAATGCTTAATGGATTAATTTATTCTTGTAATATGGCTGGTTTTATGATGTGATGGCTGTAATTCTCCCAGGTTTTATCTGTATCTGTAGACATTTTTTTTTAAATAATGGACCCACTCAATCGAATGGATAATAGCTTCAGTATTGTTCCCAAGATTTCCTGATCCTGAGACAACTAAGTTTCCAAAAAGTTTATTGTTTTTGTTTTGGATGGATTCTTGCATTATGGACCATAATGTACTGTATAATGATAAGCCTGTTTTTTCCTTTTTAACTTCTGTTTATATTCTTCTCTTAAATTAAAAAGAGCTAGCCTATCCTTAAAGATGATCATTTTTTTAATCTCCTTCCTTGCAAGTTCTGTGCCTTTTTTAGAGTAAGACATTCTTTATTAAACCAATCAGCTCTCTTTTTAGAATTGTTAAATTTAAGATTATTAGGTGCCTTGTGTTTTTTAGGGTTTAAGGAATCCATCTGATAAGTTCACACATAGTAAAGGCAGAAGAGGAAAAAGAGTCAAATTCTATAACCGAGGATTTATGGATACATCAGCTTTTAAATTCAGCAAGGTTTCTGTATTCAATAGATGTTTGACTTAATTATGTAAAAAAGGGGTCCATTTTACTACTTTCCTATGAATAATTGTCATATTTTGATCTGCATCTGATCTAGCCATGATGTTTTCCCTATTTTCATTAACTTTTCAAGAGAAGGTGATTACTATACCAGATAGATATTATCTCAAAAGTTTTTATCAAGTGGAAGGAAACAATTTCAATAATACAGTAATCAATAATACTACCTCCATGGTTAGAAGGCAATGTAAGATTACCCTCCCTATCTCCAGAAAATTGAGCATTTAAAATCCAAAGATTAGTAGACTTTAATATTTCAAGCAACAATTTTCCATCTGAATTGATGTTAGCATCCTTTGATGCTGTGAGTGGGTGCTGAAATGCATCATCAACACCCAAGGCACTACTTGGGTCTTCAGGTGTAGTGCCAGTAAGGGCAATAAAGTTACTTCCTATTAATAGGGGGAAACCAGGATAGCACATTAAGAGATAGGAAATGCTTTGTTCAATTCAGAGATAGTTTTTGTATAGTCTGATTTTCAGGATTGGGGTGGACTAGGCACAAACCAAGAATGCAGAAAGGTCATGAATCTTTAAATAACAAAACAAAAAGAAAAAAGTTGCAATTGGTAAGAAACAGCTGTTTTCCATAAAGTCCAATGTTTGAGGCAGCATATGTTGCTAGGCCCCCACCAGCTCCACCATACGAGTGTTTAATATCACCTAACATACAACATTGGTAATCTCCTGTATACCCGGTACTTAAATCTTGTATCCAAGTTTCTTATTAAATAATAATAAAAGTTTCAATGAAGCTAACTGTGTCAACTGTACAAAATGTTCCTTCTAAGCCTGCCACATTTCAAACTAAAATAGCTAAGTTAGTCAATTGTGTACCAACCTGTGTAATGCTTAGTGGGGGGAGGAGATCTGTATCATATTGAAACATCAGATTGCAAGATACTGTGGGCCTAATATTCAGAGCCAGCCAGCTGTGCTCGCAAACAGGTGTGCAGCATGCAAAAATAGAGCTGGCTGGCTCTGACACCATATTCAAACAGCATGATTGGAACTGACCACACTATCCATTTGAATAATGAAATGTGGTAGTGAAGCCCAAGCAAGCAATCTCCACCTTTGGTGCAGCGCTAACAGAGGGTGGGACTGAAGGCTAAACATAGGGGTAAAGCACAGCAAAAACTGGATAGCGCCACTACCCCATAAGTGATATTCAGTGCAAACATACAGAAGAGCCCATTGGGCAGGCACAGTGCCAGCGGGCCTTTTGCATGACCATTATGGGCTCATCTGCATGACAGCACTGCCATGGAGTGTGCTGAGCCAGGTCACTCCCAGCCCCAGTCTGTGTCATCTTTATAATAAAAGACAAATCATTTCCCTGGTAGTCTAGTGGCCACCTCCCCTGAGCCCTGATCTTTGTATTATTAATGAAAAGATCCCCAATTCATTCCCTGGTAGCCTAGTAGTCCCCCCCCAATCACTGAGCCCTGATCATTATATTATTAATTAAATGATTCTCAATTCATTCCCTGGTAGTCTAGTGGTCCCTGTTCCCCAAGTCCCAGTCTTTTTAATATGAAATAAAATATCCCCTTCTCGTTGGTAGTCTAGTGGTCTCCCCCTTCCTGAGCCCCAATCTAATTCATAAAAATTACTCATAAACCTGGTAGTGAAGCTATTCCTTCCTCCCTAACCCTATCCTACCCCTATCAGTCTCCAGACCATCCCTGATGGGCTGTTGGCTCCCCATCCTGTTAGGTAGTGACCCACCACCACACTCCCCCCAACCCGACCTGAGCTGGTGGCTGGCACAGCCCTCCTCACACCGCCATGGCCAGCTTCCAGCTGAACAGTACTGGAGTGGGTACAATATACAGTACATGCTCATTAGTTAACCAGTCTGTAAACTGTATACTGTACCCACGCCAGTACTCTTCAGTTAGTGGCTGGCTGTGGCAGTGTGAGGAGAGCTGTGCCAGTCGCCAACTTGCGTCGGGTTGGAGCGGGAGTGAGTTGGTGGGTTACTGCCTCCCGGGGTGGGGGGACCACTAGCTAACCAGGGATGGTCTGGAGACTGATGGGGCAGGTCAGGGTTAGGGAGGAGGGGGGAGCCACTGCACTACTAGGGTCAGCTTAATGTTTTGTCTAGACATAGATCTGATTCCATCTTTGCCTGGCATTGAAACTTCACATGCACAAGGAATATGTTCTTGCCTACCTTTCAGATCTGTTTTTGTTTTAATCTGTTGCCTATGTTTGCATAAGTCCATTTTTTTAATTGATTAATACCTGCTAGGTTCTCAGTTAGGTTATCCTTTTTAAAGCTAAATTTCTTTTAATTACATGTTTTCATTTTTTTCTGTTAGTGTTATGAATTCCTTGTATAATTTGTGAGGTGATTTTTCTTCCTGAATAGGTTGAGAGTTGACCAGTTTAGCAGATGAATGATTAACTTTATTAGGGGGAGCTTCCAAGTTTTTCTTTCCCAACAGGGCAGTAACTAACAAAGTAATTATTTTCATTGTAAGCTGATTATTTATTGCCAGTTCTTTTTTAATATCTTGGAGACCTACCAGAATGCTTGAAATAGTTTCAGGATCTAGAGGTACTTTGTTATCCCCCTTTTCATTGATATTTTTGCTAGACTATGCATCAGAATCATTTCACATATGTGGACTATCAGGAGGGAATTGAGAAGGAGGCTCCAAATTAGCCTTATTAATATAAGGAGTTAGGAAGGCTTCAAACTCTTCCCAGATTCTCCAGATTTTTACATAAATTACAATCAATTCCCTCCATTTGCTCAGATTGATACATATTGATTGGGGTACAAAATGTAGATATCTGGGACTTCTCTTTCAGTTGAATAACTTGTGCATGAACTATTAACTTATCCAACTGCTTGTGAACCAAAATGATTCTGGGTGTGGGGGGGGGTGCTCAGTTAATGGAGCAGCTTTGGATTTAGCCCAGTCCAAGTCATCATCTTCAAGTAAGTTTATTTAATTCAAAAGAGGGTTTTCTGAATCCTCTATATTAGTGGATTACCTATTTTACTTGAAGAGGAGACTAACATAGACTGGGTTGGTTCTTGTATTCTCAAAAATTTCTCTTTTATCCACAAAATCTATTTTATTTCCTCGGCCCAAAATGTAGCTAGTAATCTTTTTTGAAATTCTTGCCTTTTTATGGCTGTAGGGCTAGAGCCCTGTGACGTCTTGCTATCACTTGGGGAAAAAAGGGCTCTTCAGACTCCCACTACAGCACAGTTTTGGAGTTGGAGTATGATCCTTCTGCTATCTGAAATCACTATGCTGTGAGGGTGGAGAGGGGGAGAAAGAGTTTCTTTTCCACATGAAGCATACTCATGCCAGCTCAAATTACTAGCAGTGGATACGCTCAGTGTAAACAGCACAGGCAGCTAGTTAAACTAAGCATCACTGGAGAAATTCCTCTCTTTTGTCTTTAGTCTTAAAAGATGCCTAAACCTTATTTTTACACATTTTTACCTAAACAATGCCCTGCTGGTCAAAACTGAGTTTGTAATAAGACTGCATTGCTCCAGCAGAGATTTAAATCACATTTCTCTCTCAATTGTGTGTGTGTATATGTGTGTGTGTGTGTGTGTCTGTGTGTGTGTGTGTGTGTGTGTGTGTTCTCCATGGTGGAGGGGAGATTCCCAAGAAAAGGTCTGTCCCTCACATAGGAATGCCCACTGAACAGTAACTTAGTATGTCTATGTCAAAATAAAAGCCTGTGACAAAATAAAAGCCCTGCTAGCACTTTCTGGCTGGGACAATCTCTACTCTCCTGATTTATATAACATGTTATCATGATTTCTGAGAAGACTTAAAAATGTGTTGAGCTGGCCAAGAATCAGCGGCACATTCTTCTGGATAAATCAGAACTAGAGCTACTAATGTGGCTAGAGCTAAACTTTAAAAATTATTTGTAACTTTTGTTACATTGCAGTTAGTGATTTTTGTGTCTTTCAATGCAAAGAAGTGCATAATCCAAGACTGGCATAGTGTAGTGGTGATGTGATATGCACATACCTGGGTATACACTGTTGCACATGGGTCGAGTCATATTATACACTTACCAAGGTATGCAGTGAGGCACAAGGCAAGTGTGTTAACATAAAAGTGGGCATATATCAAGTCAATTATACAAAAGTGACACAAGGTTTGCAGAATAACGGCACTCAGAATTATACATAGTGGCAGAGCAAAGGTATGCAGTAACCTTTCATTGCTTTATTTTTTCTCTGATTCAAATTGTTGTTGCTGGTATACCTTCTTCTGCATTATTACAAGGTGTACCTACAGGTGTGTGCTAACAGATTACTGCTGTAATCTTCTGATTCAAATTGTCTTTTGCAAGGTATATCTTCTGTTACTGCTTTATTTTTCTCTGGAGCAAAGTGTTTCTTACAGGGTATATCTTCTCTGAAATTACTGTATTACAGGTGGAGCTTACATTTTTGTGACTTTTTTATCATTGGGCTAAGCAAAATTACTGTTTGACACTGTGTTTTATTTTATTCTTGTTTGTTGAAAAGGTTTGTTGTCTCAGAGGTGTTTCAGTCTCCTTCTCACATTGAAGGAGCTAATTGCTTTTCCTCCCACAGCTCTCCCAAAGGATTAGGTGTGTATGTGGGGGGTGGAGCTGGCAAACTGTCAGTAATTTCCAACAGAAAGAAGGGTTGAAAAGTCAGGTTAGTTGATATCTTGGAGGTAGAAGACTTGGTTTGCTGGCCAAGGCACCTAGCTTTACCTGAGCTCTTTCCTTCCAAGACTGCTTGAAAGGCAGAGTAGAGAAACTTACCAGAGCAAGGGAGAAGGATTAAGACTTAGTTTGGCTAAGCAGATTTACTGTGTGGTGGTGTTTTTATTTTGTACTCACAGGGATTGCTACTGTTTGTTGCTAACACTTCATTGCTTTATTTTTTCTCCGATTCAAATTGTTGTTGCTGGTATACCTTCTTCTGCATTATTACAAGGTGTGCCTACAGGTGTGCTAACAGATTACTGCTGTAATCTTCTGATTCAAATTGTCTTTGCAAGGTATATCTTCTGTTACTGCTTTATTTTTCTCTGGAGCAAAGTGTTTCTTACAGGGTATATCTTCTCTGAAATTATTACAGGTGGTGCTTTACAGGTTTTACAGTTTTATCTAACATTAGGATAAGCTTAGGTTACTGCATTTGTTGTTGACTGATTGTTTCTGCTCTTACCTCCTTGTTCTTTCGTCCGTGGTTCTTCTTTTTAGGCAGGGAAGGGCCCAGCCACCCACCCCATCCCCAACCACCCCACGCTACACTCCTTTTATAGGGTACCACAGTTGTGACATTTCCTGTGGCAGAGCAGGAAGGCGGATCAGTGGGACTCCACAAGGTGATTCATTTACAGAGCACTAGTAATTTAACTTGTTATAACAAGTTAAACAAAGCACAATTAAACCATTACTTGCATTTTTTTTCCTTTTTTCCTTCTAATTACTCTGACTAGGTTACAAACCCAGCAACTTATTTGGAATGGATTTCATTAACTGCAGGTACTGTGAACAATTTTCAGAAGGACAGTCTTATAGGATTTAGGACACTGTCCTACATGCTGGGCCTTTGAGATCTTAGGTCTCAGCTCCGGGCAGCATGGGCAGAGATTGCATGCCTCAAATTTCATATTCAAGAGGAAATACATTATAAGAACCACCCGCCATTTCCCAGCATCCAACAGAAAAACCTCGACCGCAGAGGGTAGTTGGTCCAGGAGGTTGGCAGGTGGTAGGAGGAGCAAATCAGGTGCCCCATCACTCTCTGCTCCAACACATTACCTCCAAAACCATATAAACACTACAAACAGGTATCTGCCTCTATCTCTGAAATCAAATAAAGAGGCAGAAGACACTGCAGAGCAGGACATCATGCACAGGAGCTAGCACAACAATACTCACCCAAATCAGGAACCAAAACTAAACAAGCACAAAGGAAATCCAAAAAACTTCTGATCATAGGAGACTCCATGATTCGGGGAGTTGATACCCATCTCCAGCCAGGGGTGATGGTCAGATGTCTCCCAGGTACATCAGCATGGAGAGACACTGACCGCATTGCTAAAATTGTTCACAAAGCAGGAGAAAACATTGATGTCCTAGTACACATAGGGACTAATGATCTCACCAGCCGGTCAGTTGTGGAGACCAAGGAACACCTGACTAAGCTGGGTGACAAACTATCATCTATTTCATCCGGCATCTCCTTCTCTGAGATCCTGCCAGTCTGGGAGAGGGGAGCAGATGGACGGAAGGTCAGAGAAGGGGAGATAGGGGAGCTAAACACGTGGCTCAAGGACTGGTGCCAGGAAAAAGGACACAGATTTGTAGGGAACTGGCAACAGTTCTAGGAGCGAAAGTTCTTTAAATTTGATGAACTGCATCTGACTAAAGAGGGAGTCAGTGCATTGGGGCAGAAGTTTGACGTCTTTGCAGAATATTTAAACTAGCAAATGGGGAGAGGGGTGCAGCACCCCATACGTCGAATGGGAAGAACACCCCTCCCCCCTCAGCTAGTGGTCAAACAGGAATTCAGCGTGTTTGCCGTTCATTTGCATCACCAGGTAAGAAAAAGGTTTGTCTCCCACACGATGCACAGGGGTAATGCCAAACTTCATCCAACAACTAACACACCAAAATCTGGCCAATGGAAAATCATGTACAAAATGCTCACAGCCTGGGAAATAAGATCCCAGACCTGCAGGCAAAATGTCAGAGGCTAAACTGGACATAGTAACAATTAGTGAGACGTGGTTTACCAGTAACCACACTTGGGAGACTTCAGTACCTGGCTATGTATTGTTCAGAAGAGACCGAGGGGTGCAAGGGGGGAGGAGGGCCCTGTATGTTAATGAAAATATCAAAGCTACAGAAATTCAGAATACACATAAGGAGCCAGAAGAACTGTGGGTCACCCTGGAAACAGGAAATGGGACAGCCATAAGAACTGGGGTTGTCTACAGGCCCCCAGACCAGAGGGAGGACATAGACACATTATTGTTAGAAGATATACAAAACATGACAGCTAAAGGGGAGGTTCTGATAATGGGAGACTTCAACATGCCAGATACAGATTGGTCAATACCAGAAGGAACATCTGCCAGAACTAGACTCATACTGGATTCCCTGCAGGGGGAGGGCCTCAAACAACTGGTACAGCAACCCACAAGAGACAGGGCTATCCTAGATCTAGTACTGACTAACAAAGAAGGGATCACAGATCTCCAGGTAGAAGGTCACCTGGGGGCCAGTGACCATCACATGGTATGGTTCAATGTGGCTACTACATCTAAATCATCCCATTCCAAGGCAAAAATATGGGACTTCAGAGGAGCTGACTTTGATAAGATGGCCAACATAGTTAAGCTAGCCCTGGCAAAAACAAACACAGGTGAGGAGGTACAGGCAAAGTGGGCAAGCATTAAGGATACAATGCTTGAAGCAACATCCCATTGTGTTAGACAGAAAAGGAAGTGCAAAAGAAGAAGGAAACCACTTTGGTTCTCAAATACAGTAGCAGAAAAGGTCAGAGCCAAAAGGCTGGCCTTCAGGAAATATAAGGGAACACAACGGGATGAAGATAGGGAGGCATACCAAACTGCCCTAAGGGAAGCAGGTAAGGCAGTAAGGCAGGCAAAGTCCCAAACTGAGGAAACACTAGCACAAACAGTAAAAGAAGGTGACAAGACTTTCTATAGATACATTAGTGAAAGGAGAAAGTCCAGAGGGGGTATTGCTAAGCTTAATGGAGAAAAGGGAGCATGTGAGGAGGAGGACCCTGTAAAGGCATCTATCCTAAATAGATACTTTTGCTCAGTATTTACTGAAGAGAAGGTAGGGCAGGGCCCAGCTCAGCATCATGGACACAGGGGAGGGAGGTGAGCACTACTCCCTTCACAAAAGAAAGGGTCCTACAAGAGCTGCTAAGCTCAGGGTGGATAAGGCAATGGGACCCTGATGGCATACATCCCAGGGTACTTAAGGAGCTAAAGGAGGAACTAGCAGAGCCATTAGCAGAATTGTTTAGTGAGTCTCTGAGCACAGGAGAGGTCCCAGAAGACTGGAGAAGGGTTCATGTGATCCCGCTCCACAAAAGTGGTAGCAGGGAGGAGGCGGGAACTACAGACCAGTCAGTCTTACCTCAGTAGTGGGCAAGATTATGGAGGCACTCCTTAAGGAAAGGATAGTGCAACACCTGAACCATAGGGGCACAGGATCCAAGACAGCATGGGTTTACAAAAGGAAGGTCCTGTCAAACTAATCTCATTGATTTCTTTGACTGGGTAACCAGAGTGGTGGACCAAGGGGAGCAGTTGATGTCGCCTACCTTGACTTCAGCAAAGCTTTTGACACTGTTCCACATAGAAGATTGATAAATAAGCTAGGTAGGCTCGGGTGGGTCAGAAGTTGGTCAACTGGGTGGCAAACTGGTTGACTGGCAGAAAACAGAGTGGTGGTAAATGGTATACAGTCAGAAGAGATGCAAGTCACAAGTGGGGTACCTCAGGGATCAGTCCTGGGGCCAGTCCTATTCAACATCTTCATTAGTGACCTCGCAGATGGACTAGAGGGTAAGGCTTGTCTGTTTGCAGATGACACCAAGATCTGCAACAGAGTAGATGATCCAGATGGGGTGGGCAGAATGAGAAGAGATCTGGATAAACTAGCAAAATGGTCAGAAGAGTGGCAACTGGGATTTAATGCAAAGAAGTGCAAAATCATGCACATAGGGAAGAGAAACCCTGAAGCCACTTATAGGCTGGGAGGGGAGTTGCTAGCAGTCACAAAGGAAGAAAGAGACTTGGGCATCATCATCACTGATGACCTAAAATCATCAAGCAGACCTCTAAAGCAGTAGGTAAGGCTAGGGGGTGTTAGGGTGTATTAGTAGGGTATCACAAGTCGTAAGAGGAGGTAATAATCCCTCTGTACAAGACATTGGTTAGGCCCCATCTGGAGTACTGCGTGCAGTATTGGAGGCCACACCTTCACAAGGACATTAACCAAATTGAGGCAGTCCAGAGAAGGGCAACCAAAATGGTGCAGGGACTGCATCAGAAGACATATGAGGACAGATTAACGGAGCTCAATATGTATACCCTTGAGCAAAGGAGGGAGAGAGGTGATATGATCGAGACATTTAAACACCTTAAGGGCATAAACAAGGTGAAAGAGTCTAACATGTTTAAATATAAGAAAATAGCAGACAAGAGGACACAGCATGAGATTAGAGGGAGGCCGATTAAGGGGAATGTGAGGAAATTTCTTTTCACAGAAAGGGTGGTAGATGCATGGAATAGCTTACCACAAGAAGTGGTGGCTATGAATACAGTGCAGGGCTTCAAACAGGCATGGGATAGGCATAAGGGAGCAATACAAATGACTATGAATAGATAGGTCACTGACAGAGCAAAGGCCGATGGCACATTTATAAGGTAGAAAAAGAAATGGGCAGACTGGATGGGCCTTGCGGTCCTTATCTGCTGTCAACTTCTATGTTTCTATGTAACCTGGGTAGACACTGAGGCACAGTGTGGAGCCCAGGGTGTTCATGCAACCAAAGTGAGTGCATATCAGAAGCCAATTACACCAAATGAATAGGTTTGCAGAATAACTCCACTCATAGAAACATAGAAACATAGATTTTGATGGCAGATAAGGACCGCTTGGCCCACCCAGTCTGCCCATTTCCCTACCTAATGGATAAGCTGCAGATCCTAGTTAACCAGCAGCCTACTTCTTCCTATCCCCACCCCCTAGAACTGCCTTATGACTGTCCCATGAATGCTTGAATTCCACCACTGTTTTTGACTCCACAACCTCCTCCGGAAGGCCGTTCCATGCATCCACAACCCTCTCTGTGAAAAAATACTTCCTTAAGTTACCTCTGAGCCGCCCCTTCTATCTTCAAATTGTGCCCCCTTGTTCTTGCACACCTCTTTTTTTGAAAGATACTACCCTCTTAGACTTTGTTGATTCCCTTGAGGTACTTGAAAGTTTCTATCATGTCCCCCCTCTCCCTCCTTTACTCGAGGCTATACATACTTAGCTCCTTAAGTCTCTCATCGTATGTCTTCCGGTGCAGACCCTGCACCATTTTAGTTGCCCTCCTCTGGACAGCTTCCATCCTGTCTATGTCTTTGCGGAGATTGGGTCTCCAGAACTGCATGCAGTACTCCAGATGGGGTCTCACCAACTGTCAGTACAGAGGGATAATAATTTCCTGTTTTCTACTGGTTATGCCTCTCCCTATGCATCCCAGTACCCCCCAGCCCTCCTTGCTGCCCTCTCACATTGCTTGCCCACCTTTAGGTCATCTGATATGACTACCCCCAGGTCCCTTTCCATTTTTCTTGTTGTTAGTATCTCACCCCCCATTGTGTACTCTTCCCCTGGGTTTTTGTTTCCCAGGTGCATTACCTTGCACTTCTTAACATTGAATCTAAGCTGTAATACATTTGACCATTCCTCTAACCTTGCCAAGTCCCTTCTCATCCTTTCCACCCCACCTTGTGCATCAACTCTGTTGCAGATCTTTGTGTCATCTGCAAAGAGACATACTTTTCCTTCCAGTCCCTCTGCAATGTCACTTATAAAGACATTGTAGAGGACCAGTCCTAATACTGAACCATGCGGTACCCCACTAGTAACCCCCCTTTCTCCAGAGTGGACTCCATTTACTATTACTCTCTGTGTCCCATTCTCCAGCCAATTCTTTACCCAGGCTGTCATCTTGGGACCCACTCCCAGGCTGGCTAACTTGTATATTAATCTTTTGTGTGGGACTGTGTCAAATGCCTTGCTAAAGTCTAGGTAGGCCATGTCCACAGCCCCTCCCTGATCTACTACTTTGGTCACCCAGTCAAAGAAATCTATCAGATTTGTCTGGCATGACCTTCCCGCTGTGAATCCATGCTGCCTTGGGTCCTGTGCCCCTCTGGCCTCTAGATACTCAGCAATTCTTTCCTTCAGAAGTGATTCCATCATTTTCCCTACCACTGAGGTTAAACTTACAGGTCTGTAGTTTCCTGCTTCTGCCTTGCTCCCACTTTTGTGAAGGGGAATCACATCTGCCCTCCTCCAGTCCTCGGGTACCACCCCATCCTCCCATGATTTGTTAAAGAGAGTAGTCAGTGGTGTCACTAGTTCTACCCTTAGTTCTTTTAGAATTCTGGGATGAATCCCATCAGGCCCCATTACTTTGTCCACCTTCAGTTTTAAGAGTTCTTTCAGAACCCTTTCTTCTGTAAATGGGCTGGTATCAACTTCTGTATCCAGAGTGTTTCTGCTGTTTGTTTTAGGTACCTCCCCCTCTTCCTTTGTAAAGTTTGTTTAGTATCTCTGCTTTTTCACAGTCACCCTCTGCCCACCCTTCCTCCCCTTTATTAAGCCTCACTAACCCTTCCTTAGTCTTCCTTCGCTCCCTGATGTACCTATAAAAGGTTTTATCCCCCTTCTTAACTGAGTTGGCTATCTTTTCCTCAGTTTGGGCCTTTGCTGTTCTGACTGCCTTCCCAGCATCCTTTTGCTTTAAATGATACAGTTATCTGTCCTGCTCCTTCTGTGATTCCTTGTACTTCCTGAATGCTTTCTTTTTCTCTTGAACCTTCACTGCCACCTCCTTTGAGAACCATAGTGGTTTCTTACATCGTTTAGTTTTGTTTATTTGCTTCACACAAAGGCTTGTTACCTCTGTGATGGCAGTTTTATTATTCCCCATTGTTCTTCCACCCCTCCTTCCTGCCCATTTGCTAGTGCATTCCTTAGGCACTCACCCATTTTGGCAAAGTCAGCCCTCCTAAAGTCCAGTACTTTTGCCTTTGTATGGCTTGACTATTGTTGTGTTTATTGTGAACCATACTGTTCGATGGTCGCAAGTTCCCAGATGGCTACCCAGTTCTACATCTGTGATCCTCCCTTCATCTCCATTTGAGAGAACCAGGTCTAAGATTGCTCCCTCTTGAGTGGGCTCCAATACTAGTTGTCTAAGGCATGCCCCCTGTAGGGCATCTAGAATAACCCCACTCTTCAAAGTGGCTGCTGCAACTGCACTCCAGTTAACATCTGGCATATTCAAATCACCCATCAGCAATATCTCCCCTTTTTCTGCCATTCTAAGTATTCTTTCTATCATTTCCTTGTCCATTTCCTCCCCCTGAGAAGGGGGTCTGTATACAGCCCCTGTGCGGATTGTGGTGCCATTGCCTGTCTCCAAATTTACCCACAGCGCTTCTTCTCCTCCCTGTTTTCCCTTTTGTTCTGTTGCTTTGATTCCTTCCCTTATGTAAAGAGCTACTCCTCCTCCTCTTTTACCCTCCCTGTCCCTCCTGTAGCGTATGTGGTGATGGAGCCGTGGTATGTGCTTATAAGTTTATGCAGTGGGACACAAGGTAGAGCAAAGTGTGTTCACAAAACCCAGGTGAGTGTATATGAGAGGCAAATCACACAAAGTGACAGAAGATTTTCAGAATAAGTGCACTCACAACTGTACATAGTGATCAAGCAGTGGTCTACAGTTCCCTGGGTAGAGACTGAGTCATGAGACAGAGCTGATTGTATTAATTTAACACAGCATAGCATATATCAGAGACTGATTACACAAAGTGAGACAAGGTTTTCAGAATACTGTAAGTGCAGTCACATTTGTACATAATGATGGAGCCATGGTATGCACTTTCCTGGGTATGCACTGAGGCACGAAGCAGAGCAAAATGTGTTCATGCAACCTAGGTGAGAGTATATCTGAGGCCATTCACAGAAAGTGAGACAAAGTTTTCAAAATACATGCAGTCACATTTGTACATAGTGATAGAATCATGTTATGCTGTTTCCTGGATATACACTGAGCCATGAGGCAGAGCCACATGCCTTCATGTAACCGAGGTGAGCATATAGCATAGGCCAATTACACAAATGTGACACACAATTTACAGAATAACTGCACTCACAGTTGTACACCATGACTGAGCCATGGCATGTGCTTACCACTGTATCCAGTGAGGCACAAGGCAGAGCCAAGTGAGTTCATGTAACCCAGGTAAGCATATATCAGAGGCTGATCACAGAAATAGAGCAAAGGTTTTCAGAAGAACTGCAGACAACTGTATACAATGATGGAGAAAAGGTACCTTGGTAGAATTAAGGCATGAGGTAGAGCCAAGTGTATTCAATGAACACAGGGTAGCATATGTCAGAGTCTGATCACACAAAGAGAGACATGGTTTGAAGAATAAATGCAGTAACATTTGTACAGAATGATACAGCTATGGCATGCACTTTCCTGGGTATGCACTGAGGCATGAGGAAGAGCCAAGTGTGTTCAAGTACCCTAGGTGAACATGTAGCAGAGGCTGATCACAGAAAAGTGACACAAGGTTTACAGAATAACTGCAGAACCAATTCTACCTTGTGATACAGCCATGGCATGCATTTATCAGGGTATGCAGTGAGGCATGAGACAGAACCAAATGTCTTTATGTAACCCAGGTGGGTGTACATCAGAGGCTGATCACATAAAGTGACAGAAGATTTTTCAGAATAATTATACTCACAATTGTGCATAGTGATCAAGCAAAGGTATGAAGTTATCTGGGTAGACACTGAGGCAGAAGGCAGAGGCAAGTGTTCATTAACACAGGTTAGTGTATGTCAGAGGCTGATCACACAAAGTGAGAATCAAGTTTGTAGAATAAGTGCAGTCTCATTTTACATACTGAACAAGCCATGGTATGCTGTTTCCTGGGTATGCACTGAGGCATGAGGCAGAGCCAAATGTGTTTATGTAACCAAGGTGGGCATATACCAGAGGCCAATCACACAAATGTTACACAAGGTTCACAAAATAACTGTACTCACAATTATGCACTGTGAAACAGCCATGGTGTGCTCTTTCCAGGGTATGCAATGACGCACAAACAGCTTGTTTCCAGAAGTGTCCTGGGGAAGGAGTATGGAGTATAGCACAATATGAAAAAATTAAATAGTCATTAACAGCATTACAAAAATAATAGTCATATACAGCAATAAAGTACATCAAAGAAACGTAATTATAAATGCTGCAAATATACATATTTACAGAAATTATGTCTGGGAGAGCTTTATTGGCAGCAGTTTGCTGGTGGAACTGCATTTTGTGTAACATGACTGTCTGTGTTGCTCTGATGACATCATCATCCAGCAACTTTGATAGAAAAATGGAAGAGAAACACAATGATAACTTCTGTGGGCCGTATTTTCTTTTTATTTACAAACAGTTTTGGACAGAAATAGGACTTCTGGCAACCTGAGTAGTCACACAACACTTACACAAAAAGAGTTACAGTAGGAAAATATTGTTGTGAAAAGATGTGAGACTTCCCCTTAACTCGTGTCTGGTTATTGAATTTTTAGTAAGGCACAGGGGATCACTCTTTGGCTTTTCAGTATCTGCAGTACAACATATAATATTTGTTATGTACCAGATCCACAGCAAAGGGAAATAACTGTGAGACACATGCCAACCATAATGAGAGAAGTAATCAGCAGCTTTATAGTATGGTGACTCTGGAGTGTTCAAATGCAGGAACCAGCCAACATCATAGGAATATTTCACTGGAGTAGAAGTGATTGCTTACATTGTAAACCATGGAGTGCCATTACTGATGTTGTCCACAAAATGGAAACATTACTTCTTACATGCTTTAGCTACAGTGATCTCTCAGTCACTGCTGCTGCACAGTTCATTATCATGGACATTTGCATGATTTTAGGATTCTGCTTTGAAATCTGGACATTTATAATTGCAGGACATTTCCATGTATTTAGAATCCTATTACAGTATAAGGGTCTCCACAAGATGCAGGATACACAAATACTTATCAGGACAAGTTAATGAGCAGGACAGTAAAATGTGATGAGTAGTAGCAAGGAGTATAAAAAGAACCCCTGGTAAAATGTTGATAAATTAGTGTCCCAAAAAGTCATATTTGATCAGAAAGCCCATAAAAATCCCCATGTTCAAAATATAATTATAAAGATATGCAAATGTGTCACAATTATAAATGTCCTGATTTCAAAGCAGGATCCTAAAATCATGGAAATGTCCATAATAATAACTTACATGTCCTAAATGCATGCATATATCCAGCAACTATAATGAGTGACCAGAATGCACAGCAGGATGCGAAATATGTGCAAATGTCCATGATAACAGGTAAACAATGTCACTATGTATTGCTATCAGTATGATTATATCCCTCCACCCTCACCTGCACCCACTGTCTTTGTTTTCTCTTCTCTATCACTGCACTGCATTTAATTGAAATTACAGTTTGAAATAATTATGTAATAATAATGGTAGTGCTTACATAGTAAACCATGGGGTGCCATTACTGATGTTTTCCACCAAATGGAAACATTGCCTCTTACATGCTTTGGCTACAATGATCTCTCAAGTCACTGCTGCCATGCATTATTATGGATGTTTGCATGAATTTATTATCCTGCTTTGAAATGTGGACATGTATAATTGCAAGACATGTCCATGTATTTAGGATCCTATTATAAGGATCTCCACAAGATGCAATATAATTTCAATAAACCACAACAACCCTTAACTTACTCATCCATTAGTTCTCTACTACATCTTCTCTACATACCTCTCACAACCATCACCACAAAGATTTTGCAGCCCTCTTGGCTCTGACCAGAGTTTGATCTCCTTGGTTCTTCTAAATAGATTCCCCCTTTTTCAAAGTACTGAAGCCCACTTTTAATTTCTTTTTTTGTCTTGTTTCCATTTTATATGTACAGGGAACTGTACTCAAAAATCAGATAACAGTATTTCCCTGTGACAAATTATAATCTCTAGAAAGTAGCAAACATAAAACAGAAGCAAATCAATATACCAGAATTAAATTGGATAAGATAAAATACTTTACAAAAGCCCAGAAGTCAAGAATAATTCCATTGTGTTCTTATCCTATTTTAGGAAAATAATTGTCCATTTAAAAAACAAATCTCTGCAGTGCAAACTTCTCTGGCTAGATGGCCAGGGTTATAAGCCTCCCTCTTCCATGTTCCCTTTTTCCTTCCTCAGTGGAGTGTCTCCCTCTCTTTTCTGTCCTCAGGCAAAAATAAGACAGGACCTCCACCTTATGAAGAAACCCCCAGAATAACACTGGAACAACAGTAAGTCAAGTGGAAATAGCAGAGGGAACAGGAAATATACTATATATATATATATATATATATATATGTATATATATATATATATAGAGAGAGAGAGAGAGAGAGAGAATTGCAACTCTCCTGGCTGATAAACTCAGTTGTTAAGGATTCATGAGAGGTAAAATACTAAAATAAATTTAAAAAAATCACAACAAATAATAGTGTCAGTAAAGAGGTTATTTTTAAAAACAGAAAAAAATGTGTAAATTATGTATATTGCACATTATAATTATCAAGCTTTAAAATCTAATAAAAGCTAAAGGCTTACTTTTCCTGTGTTAAATGAAGAAGTGCACACAACAATGCTGTATGGAAAGAGTAGTTATCTGGTCACTAGTGTGCAATTCAAACAGCTCCAGTAATGCCTGAGGAGAAGGACAAGACCATGGTGCTGCAAAGGAACTTCGAGGAGAAATGGTGTCTACGACTGAGAATGCCAACACTTGCACACTTATGAGGAGGCAGTTACATGACCTCAGTAGTACAAAAATTTACAAATTTTAAAAGGCTAAAATCATAAAACATAGTTTTATAAAGTGCATCAAAAACATGAACCAATATTTATTATTGTGGTGAGGCAGTGCCACTATAGTTAGGGTTGAGTTAGCAGTTCAATGTTAAACCCGATTGTTTGCACCTTAATAACTTTGCCGTCATTCAAGAAATTAGCACAACAGTTGGCATGCCTGGTCAGGCTGTCATAGTCACAAGATGTGTAAAGTTTCTTGACAACATCTTCTATGGTTTTCAAGAAACGGAGGGTCAAATAAGCAAAAAAAAAATGTTTTCCTATACTTAACATTGACAATTTTTGCTCTCACCTGCAGCCTAGACAGTATTATGTTTCTTCATAAAATGTTCAGGGATGATGGGGCCTGTGACAAGGGTGTGCCTTTGGATGGTTTGGTGAAAAATAAATATGCAGTTTTTGAATTATAATGATTTCTTGGATAACATTGAAGTTTGATAAAAAAAAACTGTGCTAGTCATAAAACAAAAAAACACGTTTGCAAGGGCTAACATGTCCTACTTTACTGTTCTTGTATATAGATAGACCAATTGGTAAATGTTCAAAAACAGGACACAAATGGTAATTTGCATGTGTAACCACCCCCTCGCTACTTTACACTGTTAGCCACTCCTGGTACCCTTGACTGGGCACAGACTACTTGGAAAACACATTTAGAATTGGTATCATCCCTAGCTTTAGGTATGTATACCAGGCTCATTATGTCTAGAGGTCAAAAGGGGGGTGTAAAAAAGCACACTTAGACTTATAAGGTATTTACAAACAACCAGTTCCTGGGGAGAGAACTTTTTGCTGGGGCTACACTAGACCTATACATTTGGAGGGGTGCTCAGTAACTCTACACACAGGAAGCAATAATTTGAATGTCCAAATCATTGTTGGGGTTCTAGAGTGTGGCTTTATTTTAAGAGATGTTCTCTAAAGCAAGGGTGGACCACAAGGTTTACACAGCATGCCACAGGGAATTTGCAGAACAAAACACTGACTGTATCTGACAGAAACTGTATGTATTCTCATATTTCATAGGACATTGTACTTCTTGCACTGGCATTCCCATATGGCATAGGACTTTTACAACACTCTCTCAGTGGCACTGGCTACAACATGAACATCTCTTCCAGTGGCACTGGCCACATCTGAACACACATTTCCCATATGGCATTGGACTTTTACATTTTTTGCAGTGGCACTAGCCACAACTGAAAATACATCTAATGGCACTGGCCACAACTGAGTACACATTGGCTAATTACTAGCACAATCCACTTCAGGGGGTAAAATCCTCCTCAGATATTGGCCACTATGTTCAAAGTAATTAGGTGCCCTTAAGGAATCTGCAGTCCTGAACTGGTTACTTCAGATGGGGGTCTGTCTGTGTTTTGCTCCCAAATGTGTCAGTGGCTCAGTAGGTAGCACACTCACCTCTGAGGCGGGGATCAGAGGGCTGTGGGTTCAGTTCCCATCTGGCACTTGGGTTAATATCCAGTACTGACACTGTAATGCAGCATGAGAGGGTGCTGCATTTCTGAGGTGCCGTCTTTCGGATGAGGCGTTAAACCTAGGTCCCATCTGCCTGGATTGGTGGTAGTTCAGGTGGATGTTAAAGATCCCATGGCACTTATCGAAAAGAGTAGGGAAGTTTTATTGAAAAGAACATAACATCACCAGTTAAACATATTTACACAACAATACAAAATTGTACACAGAAATATACCAGTCAAACAAAAAGATTTCCAAAAACAAATTTAACAGCAGAACATTTTGCTTATCTTTGACTTTAACAGAGGATAAACCAGTCTCCACTTGTGACAAAGTATAGAAATAGGAACTAATTGTTGCTGAAAAATAAATTGACATCTGGCCTGCCAAAGATAAAATTGAATAAAGGCAAAAAAAACATTCAAGGTGCTGGGATGATAAGACTGCCATATACCTGTATAATCCCCTAAGACCAAAGCATTATATGTTATCTGCTGCAGCATCGGAACCCCCCAATGATCAGATGCCTTACACCAAAATTCTTTTGCGAACTGACAATCAATAAGAAAGTGAGATAAACTTTCTTCAATAGAGTTACAAGAAGACCTTAAACAGTATCTTTCAGTTGTCGGTTTGTATTTAGATTCCCCCCTAATTTCCCATGTAAAGATATCCACACAATGTCCCATATAGAAGATGGTATTCTATAGTCAGTTAATTTACGTAAAGCAAAAGACATTTTGGTTGGCACACAGTCTGGAAAAAGCAAAATGGAGCCTTGTACAGTAAAAACAATATAGTTATAGAAAGATTTCCTAGTATGTGAAATAAGGTCATTAAATAATAAATTCCACTGCCTACATTTTTAGAGAAGGCATTCCATACAGAGGCAAATGATTTTGTTTTAACAATTTAGAAGTACGTTGTCCATTTCTGGAAATAAGGACTCCATAGAAAATAAGACCACGAATGCCAAAGGGAACTGGTGTGATTCAAAGGAAACTAAAAGAATTAAACAAAAAATGGAATGAAAAAAACAATTGGATTTATCATGGACAATCCACCTTTCTTAACTGGTAAGTAAAGGAAATCCCTGCGAACTGGATTTAAGCGATTCCCCAAATCATCTGAAAAAGGCTGTACAATCGTGTTTCTAATGAAACAGGTGGAATGTATAAATAACTAAGGTATAAAATATGGGAATCAAAATTGCTTAACAATAGAAACCCTTTTCCATTTCCCAAATTTCCATTGTTTCCAGACATTCACTTTAGATTCCCCTATTTTTAACTGCTTTTCCCAGTTAAAAGTAGCCATATCACCTAACCCAAACCAAATTCCTAGAATTTTATTAGGTTGTGATGAGAATGGAATACCCTCAGTATCAAAGAGTATCCTGTTCAGGATGTAAAGAAAAAATAAAACTTTTGAAACGTTAAGTTCAGATCCAGAGATTTTCCCCAAATCTGAAAACAATGTAAGGCTTTCTGAAGGAAGGCTTATCCTGAACGTAAAGTGTAATATCATCTGCATAGGAGGTTATTTTAACCCTTGGCAAGGATACATCAGGGTCAAACCCATAATCTGGAATGCCCTGAATATATCGAATAATAGGGTCCAAAACAAACACATACAAAAGAGGCTCAGGGGAAAACCCTGCGAACTCCCTAACTACAGGAACCACAGGCCCCATTCTTCCATTCACTAAAGGATGTATCACTGCTTCGAATATAAAATCGAAATCCAGTATACAAAGAGTTTAGGAATTTTGTAGGTTAATAGTATATTAAATAAGTAAGAGTGACACACTTTGTCGAGGCCTTAACCTGATCCAAAGCAATAATAAAACCTGACCCTTTTCCCTATCACTGTTGTCAAATAAGTCTCTTAACAAATATAAACTATGTTGTATCTTCCTATGTGGTACTGCACAGGATTAGGGGATGAATAAGGGACTCAGAAATTAAGGACAATCTATTTGTGAGGATTTTAGCAAAGATCTTATAGTCACTATAAGGATACTTATTGGCCTCAGTTAGTAAGTAAGGAGGAATCCCTTTTTAAAAATAAATTTCAATAAGGCCACATTAAATTCTGAAACCTGGAGGTGGAGGTTAAGATAAAATTGAACACAAGAGGAAGAAAAAGACACATGTACGAAATGAAGGTTTTATAAAATTCATTTGGAATGCCATCAAACCAGGGGATGTTTTAAGTTTAAGGGATAGGATAACTTTTCCACTTCCAATGGAGAAATGGGTTTCAATAATTGAGCTTGAAATGTGGTGTCCATCACTGGAAGATAAGGCAAAAAGTCCTCAGGCAAATTCCCACTAAGCTCGGGTTCTCCCCCAAAGGTATCCGAAACAAATTGCTGTACAACAGACATCATATCTTTCTCGGAGGTTACTATTTTACCTTCAGAAGAGGTTAATTTAGACATTACAGTCTGGTCAAGGCGTTCCTTACACGCCAAATAGGGATCTGAAGTTGGTTGGGCTTGTACCCCAAATCTAAATTCCATGTCTAGTGATATAGCTCTACTGTACTGATATTCAACCATCTGTTTTTTTAATTCTGAGATTTGAGACAACAAAGGGAGTTTGTCACTCGATGGTAGTGACATCAGTTTGTAAAATTGATCCCGATAATGTAGGTATTGAAGATATATGAATTGGCCTTGTGTTTCCCCTTAGAACTTAAAAGGGATTTAGTCTCTATTTTAGTGTCTCTCCACCAGAAAAAAAGGTTCTCATAACAACAAAGTGTAGAATGCAGGCAAAAATAGATTTTGTAATTCCAAAATACAATCACTGTCCTCCAAGGAGGACACATTTAAACGCCATCTGGGGCTAGCTGAATATAGTTTAGGGGAATATCTGCTAGACTAAAAACCCCAATTAAAAGGTGATGGTCTGAGAACTCAGTTGGTTTAATATATATGAGGAAGGTTTTAGAAACTTAGAGACAAAAAGATAGTCAATACGTGAAGAAAATATGTTCCTGTGATATGAAGAACCACCTGTACTATGTAATGACCTATAAATGTCCAATAGTCCAGCATTTTAATAATCTGTTTTAAAGCTAAAGAATCACAATATATTTTTTCTGGACTTCCCTTTAAATTTAGTATCTATATCACAGTTAAAATCCCTCCCCAGATAGTGTCTTTGAGTATATAGAAAGGGCTTAACATCCTCAAATAATTTAATACATGCAGTTTTAACTTGAGGGGCATAAATGTTTAATAATCTATAATCAAAGTCATGCCAGGAAAAATCTAGGAGCAGAGACACGTCCTGGACAGATGTCTGACCAGTTTAGGAACTCTAAAGGCCGTGGAAGTAGAAGAACCCCAATCCCATCAGCTACGTCAGGCCCAAAAGTCCAAAGGAAGGCCCCCACCCCATCTTTTCTGTGTTTGTGTGATTTCAGCCAGGGAGGATAACCTAGTTTCCTGTAAAAGAATAATGTCTACATTTAAAGTACCAAGAAAGGAAAGGACAGCAAGTCTCTTCTTAAAGTTCTTTATACTGCAGACATTATAGGAGCTATTTTCAGGGTCGCCATTTGCAGAGATAGTACCATTAAGTTCCAGACTTCTAGGAATGGCTAGGTTTTCTCTTCTTCCCTTTCTTTCCTTTTTTCTTTTGCTAAGTCTGTGGCTTTGCTATCTTCCTCTTCAAAATCAATTCGATAGGTGAGAAGTATCAGATTCTAAATCTGAGTCCCTACCTTCCAGTTGCAAAGGGGAAAAAAGGTTTTCTACTGGAGTGGGAGTAGAGGAAGCTTTATTAGAAGCTCTCGTAAACCTACGGGGTTTCACTATCTCAAAGGGGGGGCATGGAAGAAGAGGCCTGTTGAGAGTCATAGATATTGGGTGAAGAAGATGAAATAGATACATCTGCAACCAAAGGAGTCACCTCAGTCTCTGAAGAGGAAGGCTTGTCCACCAAGAGGGGTGAAGGATCAGCCTGACTACCTGATGTGTGAAGGGATCCAGGATCAATCACTGTTTTCCCCTGAGCCTTGTTAATTAGGGCATCAGAATCCCAGCCCCCAGCTTTGTTATGAGAGGCCCGTGGGCATTGGTGAAAGGCATGGCTTTATCACCACAAAGATTACAGTGAAAGATGTTTTGACAGCTTTCTGCTACATGCCAAACCCGCCACACAATGGACATTTTAAAAGGTCACAGGAGCTACTTAAATGAGTCACGGCTCCACATTTATAACAGGCCCGAGGCTGACCACTATAAAACAGACCCCTCTATCTTTCCCTAGAAAGAAGCTGTTCGGTAAATGGATAATTTCACCATTTATTTGGGGTAACTTCACTTTAAATTTCAGCTCCCTGTCCAAATACCTTCTAGGTCCAAGATAGCTTCAGGGGGTCCCATCACCTCACATTTATTTTGCAACCATTGGTAAATATTACCTACGCTGACACCTTCATTCCTAAACATGATTGTAATGTAAAGAAACACTGGTTTAGTAAGGGGATAGCATAAATGGAACCCACAAAGGGTATTTTCAAAATGGAGTATCTATCCCAAAATTTCTCTAAGCCCTTAAAGGATTTAAAACTAATATCATAAGAATCCTCCCCTGAGATGTGAATTAATGCAAAAATATCAACAGGAAGAAAATTCATGGAACCTTTCAAAAGCGAGTTAGCAATATAATATCTATCTGGGTGGGTTTGAAGGCCACCCTATAACATAACGGACAGCGTTTCTTCTAGGTGCCTGTTCTAATTTGTTTTAAACAAGTCAGACATTACTGCTCTGGGTTTTTGCAAGCCAGCCTGTGCCCTGTCTGAGCTAAATCCTGTACAAGTCCTATACCCGCTTGAACTTCGGCCCAGGTATGGCCGAAGGACGGAGTTTCAAACTCTGATTATCATTAATAGTTTCCACCAGAAGTCTGAATGTCCATACCTGAACTCAGGTTTGTAGAAACGTTGGCATGCATGGTGGAAGACTGAGAACTATCCGTCCATGTAGGGTCTGGGATCCATATGCCTGTTTGTGATTTTGTCCATCCAGCATCTTGTAAAACCTCCTCCGATGACCAGTCCATAGTAGGGTAGGATGATTTTCTATTATGCAAGCCAAATTGTTGTTTTAGAATCTGTGAAGCCATAGGTGTAGAACAAGGGTCCAGCGGTAGTATTCCCAGGTCCAATGCAGCTTCCATTGTCTGGTGCGCTTCAAAATGAGTCCCTTCCTGTATTTCCTGCGGTGCATCTGCAAAAAGGGCCCGACCGGAATCAGTCACCTGGCCGGCCGACATCGCGATTTCCACAGGTACAGAAAACTTGGATATCGAAAATAAATTAGTTGCAGCTCCCGATTCAGACCGCGATTCAGTCTGAGGCTTCTCCTGGATGTTAAGCACTTCTCCGGTTCTCGAGGTAAGGGATTTTGATCTGGTCTCTGTTCCATAGTAGGCTCCACTGAGCCAGACAACACAGCATCCGATTCCATGCCTGACCAAGAGCCTACTGAGCAACCCCTCCGGATTACCCAGCAGCACTCTCTTCACACAGAGTAGGGGAATTTCCGTGGTGTCCTGACCAAATTTCCCTCATTCACTAAATAAATACCACCAACAGCTTAATCTGGTTCAAGGTCAGTTGGCATTCATCTGTATCCCCCTTCCCCAGGTCATGCCTGAAAATAGGCTGGATTTGTCTAGTGCACTTATCCGGTCAACAAAAGCTAAATAAATAAAAAATAAAAAAATAAATCCATACCCAGCCATTCTTTCAGAGTTACACCTTAAATCCCTTGCACACACTTGGGTAAATGCATCACTGAATGAACTCTCACATCCAGCATTTAAGAAATACTACTCTGGTAGTGTGAGAACTAAAGTCCTGAACAATGTAAATTAGTCATACATCTGGATCCCACAATTGTCAGCCAACTTTAAACTGAGAACAGTCTCAAACTTCTGAACAAACAGGTGTACCTTTCCCTTTTAGCCAGAGAAACACCAAAGCACTGGTACTTTCTTTTGGCAGCACAAAGTCAGATCTTACTCAATGTTAGAACTTTACAGACAGCTTCAAATTGTCCTGTATCAAAAAGGGGATTGCCCCTAGGGTCTGTTCACTAGCAGGCCTTTTCACTCCTCTGGGGATGAAAATCAGGAGATCTTGCTGTAGACAACGGTTTCCACCACTTCTCTTGGCAGACTGGAGTATACCAGGACTAGGGTGAGAAAGTAGGCTTTCCTCACACATCAAACTGCAGCTCCAACTCACTCCACTGACTCACTACATAGACTACCACTGACCAACTCTCCCAAGATTCTAAAACTCCCCACTCACAGCTGCTATGGCGTATGCTGCTGCAAGAGTTCTAAATGACCTCATCACTCTCATCTCAGCTGAGGCCAAGTAAACAAGAGAGTGAGTAGGTGAAAAACCCATTTAATTAGATATTCACCAGCTGCTTTTCCCTACCTAGCACTGACACTAATGGGATTCTAGTAACCCCAGGGAACTGGGTGGTTACACTCACCCCTGCCAGGCAAATGACTGTCTGCAGTCATGTCTCCACCCTGCACAAGGCCATCATACCCTCTGTATTACCTATGGGAAGGTTGTGCAAGTTCTTCCCTACCATGTGCCAGGCACAGGTAGGTAACACAAAAGGAACAGAGGTTGGCTGATGAAACTTCAGCCCCTTTCCTATGATCTATTTATGGATACTCAGTGGCTTCAAGAAAACTGCTTGAAGCATGCCCTAATAGACTAGTACTGAGAACCACTACTGCCGATCAGGACCCCAGCCTATCTATCACCCCTAGCTCTACAGGGAAAATCTATCTGACCAAGCTGCCTACTGAGGAACTTACCCCCAACTTCCCAGGGTACCTGTGAACAAACAAAGGAAACATACATTACACTGCATTACATTTCCCCACAATTACACACCTGAAAAAACTGTTACCACCCTGTTAACCATAAACAATCCTAAAAAACACTAAGAAAAGGGGAACTTGGATGAGTTCCAACATCCTCTTCTTCTCTTCCTCAGGAATATCTGCAAGAGAATAAAAAACACAAAAATACATTCTGCATTCCACACAGTGCCTAAACCTCCACCTAAACACTAAAGAACCCCCCAAAATATTTTTTCTATAAAAGTACAAAAGTAAAAATGAAAAGAAGACATTTATACAACACATTCGGGGATGGGATGCCCTACAATGTTCAAAGCAAGGGACCAATGTCTCTAGTGCCAGTAGACATTGTCCATTAAAGAGTCTCTCCTAGGCTGAAGCCTGCTGAAGAACAGATCTTGGACAGGACAGGGCCTGTATAGCACTGCATTCCATGAGGAGAATCTGATGAAAATTAAAGTTCCATGGACAGTCTTCAAATGTAGAATGTGTTGTGGAAAGTCAGTTAATATAAATAAAACTTTGTCTCACCAGCTCTTTGAAGAATGCAAACAAAGGATCACCTTACTTCTACGAGCTGAGGATCTTCTCCCTTCAGACTAGATGGCATCTTTGGATACTGCTGGGTTTTGTCCTCTGGATAAATAAAAACTGAAACAGGAAAACTGCTGGTTTAATGTCATCTGGAAACCAAATGATGAAACAGGAAAACTGCTGGTTTGATGTCATCTGGAAAACCAAATGATGAAACAGGAAAACTGCTGGTTTGATGTCATCTGAAACCAAATGATGAAACAGGAAAACTGCTGTGCTGATGTCTTCTGGATGGCCAGATGATGGAACAGGAAAACTGCTGGGGTGATGAATCTGGATACACCTGAAGAATCCTGAAACACCAGAAGAGCTGCATCTTCCTTCATAGATACTGCTACTTAAGATGACAGACACTGGGATGCCACTGCTCACTTCCTTAAAGCATGCTGGGAAAATTCACAGGGAGTGGCATCATTAAGGGTAGTACAACTCAGGGTGTGATGTGAGGACTATGACCCCATGTGGGCATACAAAGTTGATGCTGTGGAATGTCTCATTACCACCCCATCCACAATTTGCACAGTGTCCATAAACAGAGTCCTGCCCATTCTCTAGAATTTAAGGTGATCACTTATGACTTTGTCCCTTACACATTCTGTTGCAGCAGAGTACCATTTCTTGCTTTCCTCTTCCAACAACCAGGATTGCCTGTTCTGTTTGATTTCCCCCCAGACTTGATGAGGAAATGTACCAAAGGACTTCCTATAGATGGCATCAGCCCATCTATGTATCGGTCTCTCCTCCTTGCTACTCTTTACTAGTCTTCGGCCCATGGCCCGGTTTGGAAGTGGCCAGTCCTGGTTGTGCCAGTGTTGCATACTTAAAGAATGAAGGAACTTGTCCCCTACTATCTCTGTGGACAAATTACCACAGCCTTCTCCAACTGTCTCTGGCTCCTCTAAGGCAAGAGCTTGAGGTGACTCACTGGAGCCCTCAACATGAAAAATACACTTCTTCATCCTCCTCTTCACCACTCATGTTCTGTGCCTAAGAGTAAGCAAACGTCCTCACTCCTGAGACATTCCACTTCTCACTGGGTGCAGAAGTAGACACTGCCCAATTCAGTGTCTCTTGCAAGTCATCCTCCCCCACTAGGCTAGGACTCGGACCCAGCTTCCATGGGTCCATGGATCCCTCTGTTGCACTGTCCATCTAGGACACAGGTGTGGAAACCTCTCTCTGTTCCTGCCCTTGAAGTGTATCAACATAATTTTTTCTTTCTCCTTCTGTAAGATGCTCTGAAAAACTTTCCCCAACAGGGTTAACCTGGTGCTGCATGCTGCTGTAGGCAGGGTCCCCTACTTAGGACCACATGAGAGCCAGTGAAATTCTTGATGCCCCCCTCAGGTACTGCACCCCTTCTCATTCCATACTTCACAAGGCAGTCCGAGCAATGGGGTATGAGAAACATGTCCCTTCCAGCCTTTAGACACACTATGCACAGTCTTACTGGATAGCTAGGGATTGCTACATCTAGAGGCAACTTTTCACCATGGAAAGTTCTCTCTATTTCTCTTAGTGCTGCCACCTCCTCGGTGATCATAGCTTGGGCTTGATCCAGGTAGTGGAGAGTTCCTGAAGCCATGTCTGAAATCAAACACACAAACTTGTGACTGAATTGCACACTAGTCCCATGCTGGCTCAAAAAATGGCTCCCTGCTGCAGTGTTTACATTGTTGACCCCACCCTGTAATGGCGTCAGTAACTTTTCTCATGCATCAAAATCTGTTTACTTTCTCAAAACAGTGTTTCTGACCTTTTCTGGTTACTGAATTTACTTAAAACTGCAATCGATTGATCCGCTGGTACATATCAGCACATTCATATGATTTTTAAAATGGTATCTTGACTTTGAAATCAGCATTAATTCAGGAAAACTATTTACACATGCTCAAAGTCACTTATAGGCACCACAGTCTTTCTTTGCCCAGGATTGCCTGTTTGCTGCATCTTCATCTATACAACTCACAGTCCCTTTCTGCTTAGAAAAATTTACTGTTGCTGAAATCATTATCATTGCTCACAGTCTATGCTCAGAATTTCTGTTTGCTGACCTGCTCTGCAATGCACGGTCCTTCTTTGCAAAAAATCACACTACTTGCACACAGATTCAGCTGGCTTGATAATCACTCATGGTTTGTTTGTACGGTTAACTTGTTTACTCACTGAATTCAGTAGCTGGTTCCCTCCGGATGGAAATTTTCAGCCTGGTGCTGATCCTGGGAAGGCCTTTGGGGTGAAATGGGCTGGCGGTCCAACCAATCATAGCCATGTACACTTCGGTCACTTGCTAGTTAGTCAGACAATGGGTTGTACTACCCAAAATTATACAGTACTGGTCTGTTTACTACAGTTTAGAATGCTCACAAGCCCTTCACTGGTTGATCTGGTCTAATCAACTCTCATGCCAGTCTCTCTCTCTCTCTCTCACTCTCCTCCTTGAACACTGTGCAGTGCACAGATGCTGGCCAAGGGGTGAAACCGGATGCAGCTGCACCAATCACTCAACGCTATGCAAATGAGCCTCTATCTCTCTCGCTTGCTCTTTTGTCATGGCAATCATTGAGCAGGAGCAAATTTAAACTGCAAACTGTAACTTTTTTTTGTCGGCTGCAATTTCTGTGGTGGGAGCACCATTTTCACCAATTTTACTACAGTTTCTAGGCAATTTCTCTAGAGACTCCCCCAATTTGCACACAAAGCATATGAAACTCTCAGGGCACATAGCTGATCAATAAAGATCAATAAACTTAACCGCATGGGCTTTTCTGCGCCTATTATATCTTGGATAGGGAGTTGGCTGAGTAACAGAACACACAGAGTTAGGGTAAATGGTGTGCTATCAGAGGTGGAAGTTGTGGCCAGTGGTGTGCTGCAGGGTACTGTTCTGGGCCCAGTGCTGTTTAATCTGTTTATCAGTGATATGTATGTCTCACCAAATAAAACAATGGTCAAATTTGCAGATGATACCAAACTTGGAGGTAAGGTTAACACCCCTGAAAACTGTCATAAACTGGTACAGGATCTTGCACAAATTGAACAATGGGCCAGAGTGAACAAAATGTACTTTAATGTAGCTAAGTGTGCAGTTCTCAATTTTGGAAAGAATAATCCCAAACAAATGTATTACTTGAACAACAGCATTAAGATATCCTCAGTGGAAAAATATCTGGGTATTATGATTAATGATAAATTATCTTCATCTTCACACTGTTCAAAAGTTGCAAATCAAACAAATGCACTACTGAGAAGAATAAATAAAACATTTATCTCCAAAACAGAAGAATGTCTTCTAACTCTGTCTAGGTCTCATATTAGACCATATCTGGACTATGGTTCTCCATATTGGAATCCTTATTTAAAAACAGATATAGATAAAATCGAACAAATTCAACATAGAGTTACCAAATCAATACCTCACTTAACTCTCTTCGATTATAATAGCAGATTGTGGGAAACTGGACTACACTCTCTTGAGCGTAGGTGAGCCAGAGGAGATCTTTTACAACTATTTAAAATTCTTAACACTCCGGAACAAATGGAACAATGCGGTATTGTTTATTCTGAAAGAAAAATTGTACCAAGGCTCCATAATAAACAACTTGAAGTACAGAAAGTTAATAATAATAAAAGGTTAAACTTTTTTTTCCATTAGATCACCCAGACTATGGAATAAACTGCCTCAAGATATCGTCGACTCTAAAAATATTACAACATTTAAACATAAACTCGATAAATGGATGAATGAATGGGACACAGGTAAATAATCCACCTATGTGGAGGACAATCCCAATGGGCCGTTGGCCTCCTTTTGTCCTAAAAAACAAGTAACCAAGTAAATAGCTGAGTCTGTTACTTAAAGTCCACACTATTTTTGGCATTTGAAAATTGCAATTTAAAAGTTTCTAATGCACATTCTGATGCAGAGACTAGGACGCATACTTCAATGCTTTACTGTCCATTGCAAGTTGACAACACACAAGCAGCACTCTGTTCTTTACTGTACTGGAAGACACAAAGCAGCACATTTGGAAGGCACTTTTCTGGACAAAATTCCTCTTGTCCAAAGCTTCCTTTCTGTTTGGGCTACACCGCTACCAGACAGAAAGATGCTAGACATACCCTCATCAAAAATCTCTGGTTCTCTCCCCAAATTAAACATCACCAAATGATCCCACATTCTCTGTGGTGCTCACCCAAATTAAACATCCTCGGACAAGCCCCCATGTTTTGTAACCACCCCCTCACTACTTTACACAGTTAGTTACCCCTGGTACCCTTGACGGGGCACAAACTACTTGGAAAACACATTTAGAATTGGTACCATCCCTAGCTTTGGGTATGTATACCAGGCTCATTACATCTAGAGGTCAAAAGGGGTGGGGGATGTACAAAAGCAAACTTAGACTTATAAGATTTATAAGGTATTTACAAACAACCAGGTCCTGGGGAGAGAACTTTTTGCTAGGGCTATGCTAGACCTATACTTCTGGAGGGGTAACCAATAACGCCACACAGAGGAAGCAATAATGTGAATGTCCAAACCATTGTTGGGGTTGTAGAGTGTGGCTTTATTCCAAAAAATGTTCTGTAAAGCAAAGGTGGACCCCCAAGGTTTACACAGCATGGCACAAGGAATTTGAAGAACAACTCAATGACTGTATCTGACAGAAACTATACATATTCCCATACATCTGGACCGCACAATTGTCAGCCAACTTTAAACTGAAACAGTCTCAAACTTCTGAACAAACAGGTGTACCTTTCCCTTTTAGCCAAAGAAACACCAACACACAGGTAATTTCTTTTGGCAGCACAAAGTCAGATCTTACTCACTGCTAGAGCATTACAGGCAGCTTCAAATTGTCCTGGATCAAAAAGGGAATCATCCCTAGGATCCATTCCCTAGCAGTCCTTTTCACCCCCCCGGGATAAAAATCAGGAGATCCTACTGTAGACAATGGTTTCCACCACTTCTTTTGACAGGCTGGAGTATAACAGGATGAGGGTGAGAAAGTAGGCTCTCCTCACACCTCAAACTGCAGTTCCAACTCACTCCACTGACTCACTGCACAAATGACCTCTGATCAGCTGTCCCAAGACTCTAATACTCCCCACTCAACAGCTGTTATAACTTGTGCTGCTGCAAGAGTTCTAAATGACCTCAACTCTCTGATCTCAGCTGAGGCCAAATAAACAAGGGAGTGAGTAGGTGAAAACTCCAGTTAACTAACTGTTCACCAGCTGCCTTCCCCTGCCTAGCTCTGACACAGATGGGATTCTAATACCCCCAGGGGACTGGGTGGTTACACATGATTTACTTGCTGTGGGGTAAAAAAAACACTCAAGACTGGCACCATTTTGTTTACTGTTTTACACTTAAAGTAGCAGCTACATGGCCAAATTGCTAACTTGCACAGAGCCAGCAGTGCTGTGTTTTGAATTCCATTCAGACCCCTAACTTTTCTTGTTTTGGTCAGCAATAAATCAGCATAGCACTTGCAGTATGCAGCCATAAAAATTACATGTATAACTCCCATGTTCTCTCTAGCCAATAGATGAAGGCAAACTGTCATTCTGTGAACATAGTTTACACTCAGTGGCTGCTCACATATCAGACTGTTCAAAGTCTCAATTCATAGATCTGTCTGTGTATTCAAACTGTAATAAGAACAGATCACTGTCCCTGAAATTCTGTTTGTTTCTCTGGTGTCTAGTGGCACCCCCATCACTGATCGCTGTCCCCCAATTATTGTTTGTTTCCCTGGTGTCAAGTGGGACCCCCAACCTCCCCAATTGCTATGTCCATGATAAAATAATGTCCCTGTTGTCTAGTGGCACCCCAACCCTTCCAATCACCATCCGTGTAATAAAACAATTTCACTGCTATCTAGTGGCACCCCTCCACCCTTCCAATTGCTATCGCAGTAATAAAATATATTCTCTGGTGTCTAATGGCACCCTGCCACCCTTCCAATCACTGTCCCCATAATAAAGTATATTCCATGGTGTCTAGTTGCACCCCCCTTCTGTGCCTGAAATAAGAAAAATGATCCCTCATTTTTTTCAAAACTTGCAACAAAGAAAACAGTCCCTTGCAGATCAGATCAACCCCCACCCACCTTCCACTCAGCACCCACCACTCTGCACCCCCACACACCCTCACTCACCTGAACAGGTCACAGGGCAAAAATCCATTCTCTGATTGAAGACACATCTTGCCACTGGAACCACCAATTGCAATATGAGAAACTAAGATTAATGCTGTTCAATGTATTTCAATAGGATTTTGAACTTTGATACATAATTTGGTCAGTTTTGCATATTTTGACTCCAGATTTTCAAAATAGCCTTTTTGGGACCTCACCACATGAACAATGTTGGTGGAATTTCACAAATCCATTCTGAAATGTGATATTGCAGTCGCTTAGCAAATTCACCTTTTGGGTGGGATTTGAAAGTTTTCACCACCTTAGTTCATGAGATGGGTCATAAGAAGGCCATGTTCAAAATTTTGGTACAAAATATGTAAAAATTGCAGCTATGCACATATGTTGAACTGTTACTATGCCTGCTTCTAACTTTGTTAATTGTAAATATTTTGACCCAAAATTTTCAACATAGGCATTTTTTACACCACATCATGAATGTGACAGCTATCATTTTTTAATCCTGGTCAAAATGTGTTTTCACCCTGTGGCATGGAATGACATTGTGGTGGCATGGAATTAAGTTTTGGCCAGGATTTGACAATTCTTAGCATGGTGTTAATGAGGTGGGGTAAGAACAAGGCTATGCTGAGAATGTGGTTGTTGCTTTGGCTGAAATACAAGTGTAGGGCCCAGTGGGCCCTGGGCTTCTGTGGCAACATACATGAATGCAGCTATGGAGGAATGTAGTGCAGGGCCCAGAGGACCCTGTGCTTCTGCAGGCAAATGAGAATTTGATTATTCCATCTAAAAAAGTAAGGAAATAATCTGCAGAAAGCAGTGTTAATGCACCAGTTAGGGTAAAATCTCCACAAAAGTAGTGAAATGTGGCATTATGGTTTCTCACCCTAACACACTCTGACCCCTGCAAGGAGCAAAAGGAAAAAAACATAAGATTTTAGGTCTCTGGAATCTTGGCCAGTCAGTGGTGGGGTCTTTCTTGGAGGTTGTCAACCCTAATTCTCACCCCTCAATGCTCACCCTTTTCCCCTGTGGGCCCTGAATAAAGAAAGGAGATCATGTGTGATGTTGTTTTCTCACAGAAAGTTGTGGGCATTAGGGTTAGCAATCCTCAGGGAAGACCACACCCCTGGTTTTCCAAGACTCTGGAGACCCAAAACCCTATTTTTTTTCATTTTTCTGCTTGGGAGGGTGGGAGTGCACTAAGATGAGAAACCCTAATGCCACATTTCCCTACTTTTGTGGCATTACATTACCCTAACTGGTGCATTAATGCATTTTTTTTGCAAATTATATACAATATAAATTGCAAAAAAATGCATAAATGCTCTAGTTAGGGTTACAACCACAAAAGTAGGGAAATGTGGCATTAGGGTTTCCAAACCTAACACCCCGTCCCCATGTTACACACACTAGCAGGCATCAGGGTGACTTGGGGTCATCAGCTTTAATGCTCACCTGATTCCATAAGTAAATAAGCTTAGATTGGTACAGTAAAGGAGAATGGGGTGAGCATTAGGGATGATGACCCCAAGGCACTCCCCTGATGCCTGCTAGTGTGTGCAGTGTGGGGTGGGTGTTAGGTTTGGAAACCCTTACTTTTTGGGATAGTATAATCATAGTCTTATTTGCTTGTGGGAGAGCAGGGTCCTTTACAGTAGTAGCGCCGAATTTGGCAAGCAATTTTGTGAGATTCCCTATTTATCCTTCACAAAATTTAAGGAAAAATAATTCTCTAAAATTATTTTTGTTAAACCTACAGAAAGAAGCAAGTTCCTATTAAAGTACGTAAGTGCCATCTGGTAGATTTTCAACTGCACTATCAGATGAGAGCACCCTCTCCATGTAGCAGTGAACACACTAACAAATAAAACAAAATCCCTAACAAAGGGTTTCACAATTAAAAATCCCTTGACTTATTCAGTGCTACTACTGTATGTCTCTCTGCTTCTCCCAGGAAGCCTTAAAACACATGATGCTGATCTGAAATTGAAAGGTGTCCATTTTTACAATCGGGTACTTAAGTTACATAGATGTTCTTAAAAAAACTGTTACATACTTTTTCCAGATATGCAATGTATAGTGAACAGGTTCCATGTGATTATTACATCAGGGAGTGCCACTAGACACCAGGGCAAGGGTGACTCACACCTGACACTGCAGCCAGCAGCACGAGTTCAGCTGCAGCTGCAGAAGTCAAGAAATTACCTTTGTTCTCATACAGAGAAGATGTGGGAAGTGCTTCTCTCACTAAGCTGGGTACCCAGGATTTTGGGTACCCAGAAAACATATTTCTGGGCATAATGACATAAAACAAATATCAGAAGCTAGCTAAACGGCTCCCATTTAGCTAGGTTCTGATGCTTGTTTTTAAAAATTCCAGCACTTTTATATATTTTCCATATTTGTCAGTTTGTGGAAAAAATTAGCAAGATGACAGTTGGCATGGCTCCAAATGTATTTGGTGCCCTGCCAATTCAATGGTGCAAAACCAAAAACCAGCATTTGCAGCATCAAATTTCTACTTTTGCCACAGAACATTATCTGAAAATCACTACTGCATATGTACAGGTTGGAAAACACTAAATTTAAAAGGCTTGTAACTCAGGGATCCTTAAATATTTTTTCACCAGACCTATCAAAGGCACTACGTTGGGGCAGAAATTCCACTCCATGCAGGCTGTAGGAGACAGCAAAAAAACAAACATGTTAAGTATAGGCAAAAAGTTAGATTTTTACAAAACAAATGACACATGCAGATCTCAGAAACCATACAAGCTGCTATCACAAAAATTTCCATACATCAGGACCATGCCTCCTAGACAACACATACAAAATTTCAACTCATTTAGTCAAAGGGAGCCAAATATATTAATATGCAAAATTTGAGGTTTAACATTAAACAGGCTACTCAACCCTAACTATAAGGGAGCTACCACACCCCTATAATATAACAAGCAAAAATAGGAAAGTGTCTCCAGAATAGCCAAATATATGTGATCAGTGAAACCCCATATGTAAGCCTTAACCAGATAAGACACTGAACAGTATTAAGAAAAGGGATGAAAGGTGCCGGCCCAGTGGCACTGAGGGTTGAGGCGCTGGACGCCACACCTCGCTCCACACCGGTGACCTGGGTTCGGGAATGAGCCCAGGCCATTGGGGGTCGGCAGGGGAAGAAAGGGATTGAGCACCCAACAGTGGCTCTCCCTCTCTGGGGAGAGTTACCAGTCTGTCCCGCTGCTATATCGCCACCTCCTGGGTGAACCCGGGAATGGCGATGCGGATCAGAATGTACAACGGGAGGGGTAGTGCTAGCCGAGAGCCTGGGGAGGAGCAGTGTCTATATGCATGCCTCCTCATTGGCTCTCCCAGTGTGCCAGCAACTGCAGGGGATAGGGCAGAACAGGAGAAAATGGAGCCTGTCACTCCTAGGTGACGACTCCTCTGATGCCAGTCCATGTTACCGGTGCTCACCAGGGCAGACTCCAATGTGAATCGCCAGCTCCTCCGTTATTAGGGGGAGGATCTGGCAGTTCCTTCACCACCCTGCCCGGGGACTGTACCGGGATACCTAATGAATCATTGAGCAGGTGACCACTCTAGGAGCAGACTCTTGGGGGTACCATGGGATGTGTGGAAGGCGAATTGAGGGTGTCTGATTGAGTGGAGGGGCGGTGCGGTAAGGAGAAATAAATATAAGGTTAAAAAAAAGAAAAGGGATGAAAAATAATTTGAGAATTATGAGAAAGCATAAAGTTTAAATATGTAGGGTATGGAAATGTGCAAAATGCACCTGGAAGCATTTATATCCAAATATACTTAAAACACCCAATATCCACTAATACTCCAAAAATGGATGAAGTGAGGGTTAAGATAATAAAATAGTGAAACTAAAGCAGTGAAATAATTTAATAAGGCAAAACATGACAGAAATGGCAAAAAGACAAAAGCAGACTAGCAGACTAGGAGGCAAGATTAATTAAGTGCTGCTGGACATACGCTACCACATCAGCTTGTGAAAAGCACATAGATCTCAAGTAGAGCTGAAAGAATCATTATTTTGTCAGCTTTCCCAAATTTCCAGTAAAGGTTTTTGACATGGGGCTTTTGGTATGAGCAATGAGCTCTCTTTTAAAGCTCTCTTTACACATTGTGCTGTCTCAGTTGTCTATCAAGTCATGAATGTCTTTTTTAATGTCTTCTGCTTTACTTTAAGTCACTCTAAGGCTCTAGGTTCTCTTCTCTCCAAGCGACCATCCCTCTGCAGGGCTCCCAGCACCTCCAACTATTGGGGCTGGCTTCACTCCCATCCAGACTCCAAGCACCCTAAGTAGGAGGGCAAAACAAAGAGACTGAAGTACCTAAAACCACAGGCAGCACAAGATGGTCTGGAAAAGATAGTGGATTAATAAAGTTGAGTAAGCTCAGTAACCTCGACTAAGCTCTAGGCAACAGTGGTATACCTACTGTAGAAAAGTTGAACGCACATCCAAAATCCCTGCTATTGTTGCTCCTACAACACAGTGTGCAGCTGCCTCTTACCTCCAATTAGCACTTTACTGTTTTCAGTTTGAGGAGAAGCTTGGAGGAGGAGAGGAGTGAGCAGTTGCACACTGTGCTGTTAGTGAAATGGCTCAAGCAGGAGCCTGATGAAAAGCACTTTAACATTCTACTACAGGTACACCACTGTTGCCTGAGTAGTAGAACAAACACAGGCTCTTTCTAGTTGGTCTTGTGCTGCTCCATTTAGTTACCCCAAGGCACCACTGTTTTCTGACTGGGAGTCTGGAATTTGGAGTTTGAGGTGGCGGAGCCCATTGGTTGGCTTCTGGGTTTCACAGTAAGCCCTGCAGAGGGTTTGCAACACTGTCCGGGGTATTGAAGTAATAGGGAAATAAAAGGACTGTAATTTTGTCTCCTCTAACCTCTTTTTATGCCTTATTTATGCCTTATGTGATTTTTTAATTGTCTGTGCACTAAAAAAGGAAAGAAAATACATTTTTAAACTGCTGCTTTAGGCAGAAACTTTTCATTGGAATGAGTTTTACACTCAGGTTATCTTATTGTTATTATAGTGTTTGTATTGATTCTGGTTTCTGGGGCTATTACCTCTTTTATATTTTATAACAGCTAAGTATAAAAAAAGTTTTACATTTTTGCATCGCTGAGGTCACGTGTGTATGGGCAGTAACCTCTTAGTAGCATGCACGGTGTTCATTGAACAGATTCTCTCACTTGGATGAATGCTTCTGACACTGCTGCAAGATCTGTTCAATGACCGCAGGGCACATATTCAATAGCACTTCTTATAGCTGATCAGATATCTAGATTTGGATTTTCTTATCTTCTGTGGGAGAATAATCTGACTTTTAAAAGTAAGTTTCTATTTTATAAGTATTACAAGTGTAATGCAGCAGGCTTTTTATTTAAGAATATGGGGCTGAATGCAATATTTTAATCATAGTGGAAAACCTTAGCAGTATATTCAGAAATGTTTTACAGCTTCATAACCAGGCACTCACCACCACCAGAAAACACCGATACTGCAGTATAAAGAAACAAGATTTATTGTAAAAAAAACACATGCCTGATGTGTTTCTGGTCACAATGACCCTTTCTCAAAAGTTTTAAATTTTCCAAGTGCACCCCAACTGAGTGCGAGCCCTTCTGTGTTTTGTTTATATTCAGAAACTCTCTGCTGTATCTAATATAATATAGATTATAGCACTAAAGAAAGTTTCAGGTATTTAACTAACCTGAGTTAAATGATAAGGTAAAGAATTTAGCAAATTAGAAACACAGAAAGGGAAAAGTAATAAGTTTTGCCAAAGTGAAGCGTACCACAGCATCCTAGCACTACATTTACACTTGTGCTGCTTTAAGATATTACTGGGGTCTTTTGTGTTTTTTTGTTCTACCCTATATAGTGCTTTCTCAGTGTAAGACTAAAAGGACTCAGCTGCTATGGAGGATTCAGGCGCTCATAATCATACAAGACTGCACTGTTGGAAGTAGGAGATCATCTTTAACAAACTATTTGCTGCTTAGCGGTTTGAACTGGTGTATAAAGAGAATGACCCCTGAACTGTGAACTTAAAATTGAGACATTAAACTGAAAGCTTGCAACAACAGCCTACTGGATTGCTTGTTGTGGGAACCCTTCTGCTCTTGCTAAGGGAAGAGGCAAACTCCATTAAAGCTGAAGTTGGATTTAATTTTTGGTACTATTTCTCTTTAAGGTGATATCAGTGATTTTGGATTCAGTTTTATTTGGACAAATTGGATTACAGTACATTGGATAGTTCACTGGAAGTAAGGCAATGAATATCAAGTAGACTTTACCACCTAAAATGAGAACTTTTTGAACACTTATTGGGTTTCTTTAGCCATATTTTGTTCACTTGGATCTACTTTATTATTATTTAAAGGGACTTTATTAAAGTTTTTTTGGATTTTCTAAGGTTTTGTTTATAATAGTTTTGTGTGCTCTAATTGTTGATTTAAGCAATAATGCCTGACAGGGTGTGTGTCATGCTGGGATAACGTCATGCCTCAGGTGGTTGGGCATGAGGCCGCAGGCTGAGTGCATCCAATGACTGAGGCATGACAGTATCCCAAATGACACACACCTGGAGGGCATTATTGATATTATACAATGGCTCGTTGTTATTCAGAAAAAAAAATTTAAAGATGTTTTTGTGTGGAAAAATATTTTTGTTTTTTAAGAGAAGATGAAACAATCAATCAAAAGCTGCTCCATAAAACAATCAATCAAAAGCTCCATAAAATGCTCATCTGCAGGTTCACAGTGAGGCTGAGACTAGACTGGTGATGTTGTACTGGGATAACATCACGGGTCCAGCCCAAGACTGACCAATCAGAGTCCAGGATTTTTTCTTGCCATTGTATAATTATAAAAAACAACTAGGTTAAAATAGCACAAAATAGCAAACAGGAAAAATTAACAACAGAAGATTATTAAACAAATCATAAAGTACTCAAAATAATACATAAAACAAAGGAGAAAAATAGGAAAATGACCATTTTAATCAGCACATTGAAATAGAGAGTCAAATCAGGAGTTAAGTCCAATAACAACTTCTCCAAATCACTCAGTCAGTAGTAAAATTAGTCATACTGGAGAGTTTTGCTTAAAACAAATTAAGGATATGGAAACACAAATCACGTAGAAATTTAACTTACAATCACAATCGATAATGGGGAGGGGTAGTTTGGGAAAAAATGAACCACTTGAACATGATATAGTTCAGATTGAGAAAAAGGACACTTTGTCTAAAGAGCAGGATCATTTAATGGATTTGAAAAATGTTAACACCTTTTTACAAAAAGATAAACAAGTATAAAGGAAAAATAACTCAGAATAAATTTGAGTATAGCCATGGATCAATCAGATATGCAGTATCAAGAAGAACGTACAATACATAATAAAAATCATTTAGATAATTATACAGTAAAGCCAATATTCTTATACATAAACAACTGGCTGAAATAAAAACAGTATTAGTCTGCACCAACTTGGCTTTGGGTAAAATTGTGGTGGAATTAGAATAACAAAAAAATCTTCATATTCATATAAAAAATAAAAATAACCTGAATATGAGTAAGAAAGATTCTGGTAAAAAAAAAAAAACTATACAACAAATTACACAAGAAGAAGCTGATATTGAATATAGAGAAATGCTAAAGCAAAGAAATAAGTATAACATGAGGAAAGGGAAGACTGAGCAAAAATCTAAACCAAATATTCAGAAGAAAACAAAAAAAAATAAGGATATCTAAACTATGCCTTGCAAGTGGGATTATGTAAGTAAAGATAAGAACCTTATTAAGGAAAAAAATACACTTGGTACTAATGTCCAGTATTATAGAGTAGAAAAAGGTAGACAAACAACTGGCACTCAATATAACAAATTACCAACACTTTATTTCAAACGGATACCAAAGGCAAAGAGAGAAATGCCGTTTTTTACTAAGAATAAAAGTGCATAATATTATTAAGAACTTGTTGAAAACAAAAGTTCTCTGTGAAGATCTGAAATCAGTTTACAGATACAGAGCTGAACCTAATAAAGGTTATGTTTGCCTCATACTGAGAAATTACACTGTTAGAAAAGAAATCTGAAAGATAAAAAATAAAATATGCAAACTGGGAATTAATTTGGATGAAATAACTAGACATTTTGACATAATTGGGAATAATATGATAAAAGATTGCTTTCAACAAGGTAAGAAAAACACAAAGTAGGAACAACCACAGACTATAGTTAAATTTTTGCAAAAGCCAGTTGTTATTGAACATGAATTGATGGGTTCACCGATTACTGAAAATATGATTGGGGAAGAAAAGAAAGAGGAAAAAAATAAATAACTGTAATTCAGGAGGATTCACAGTTAGGATCCTTTGTTGAGTCTGATAATATAACTAAACCGTCAGATAATATACATCTACAGAACAAGTATGAACTATCAAATGAAACTTTATATAGCCCTACTGATAGTGATCTACTAGAGCTGTCTAACTGAGATTTGATTCCCATCTAGCCTCCTGTAGAAAAATGTAATAACATTTTTTCTTGGAATATAGCAAGGATAAATAAAATTTATGATGAATCCCTGCATGAGCTAATTAAGCCATATAGTATTATTTGCCTTCTAAAAAAACATGGGCAGAGGGTTATGTAGATTTAAATTTCCAAGGTTTTCACAAGATTGAATGACCAGGAAAAAAAAAAAACTGAGAGGTCTTGCTAAGAGAGGCTTGGTGATATTAATTACTACAAAAAATGAATGGTCAGCAAAAGTTGTTTATAAGTCTTCTGTTTTACATTGGATTGCAGTAGACATAATGACTGGAAAACATGGGAATTTGGGTATGAAAATCAACTGAAGGAATTGTCTACATTTCTTGATCAATCTTGCTTATATATGACACTATATCAAGTGGTTCTAGCAGGTGATTGGAATGCACATATTGGTACTTTAAACGAACATGAACTAGTCTGAAACCCAGGAGATATGGGCCTCTATTCAAATATTCCTGTAGAAGTTCACTTGATAAAAAAAGTTAATAGTAAAGGTGAACTTCTATTAAAATTCTATTAAAATTCATTATAAACTACAATTTATGTATCATAAATGGATGTGTATAATTTATATAAATTGTGATTATACATCCATAATGAAAATATAGGGTTCCCTATTGGATTTGGCTCTAATAGACATTATGTCTTACAAAAAAAAAATACATACATTTGAAGTTTTACATGAAAACATTTCAGACCATTTTCCATTGTCTAGCAATCTTAAATTAGGTTCAACTGGGGAAACAGAGATAGTTGATAAATTATCACAAGCATTAGAAGCAGAGCAACATATAGTGCTGTTTAAAAATGAATAAAATGGGATCCCCTTACACAAAATAAAATAAATATATTATTAAAGTCTGAGGAAGCACTAGAATTAAAAAAATAAATTAATTATAGCAGCTAATGATCTACATATATTTGAAAATGTTGAAAGATTAATAATATTTATGAATCAAGAAATACAGTCTAGTTTAAGAGATAAATCTAAACCAAATTATCTTGGTAAAACACCATGGTATGATGTGCAATATTTTATTTTAAAAAAGGTTTTAAATAAAGTGACCAGAATATCAAAGAAAAATATTGATGTACAGTATGACAAATTTGTAGTTTTATTAAAACAGGAATACAGGAATTTAATTAAGAGAAAAATAATAAGGAACTATGTTGTACCTTACAGGAAACTATCAATAACAAAGATAGTCAAAGCTTTTGGAAACTAATTGCCCTAGCAGCTGATAAGGGTCATAAAACTAATATTGAGACCAATATTCCTGCCACTTTATGGATTGACTATTTTAATAATTTATATAATTCTGATATAAGACAGTCATCAGACTACAAGGTGGAAATAATAGGACCGAAGACAATTCATATTCATTAGGGTTTTCTGTAAGTGTACAGCAAATAAAAGAAGTGATAAGGGCACAGAAAAAGAACAAAGCACCAGGTATAGATGGCATACTGGCAGAACTTTATCAGTATAATATTAAATGGTGGACTATGATATGTTATAGCTTATTTATACATATAATTAACACTGAAATTATTCATGAGTCATGGAAGATGACATAAATTGTGCCAATTTATAAAAGAAGAGATAGACAATATCCTATAAATTACATGCCTATTGCCCAACAAAATATTTCTTCAAAAATGTTCTGTTGTATTTTGCTAAATGAATTAAAGAACTGGATGTTAGCAAATAGCTCACAACAATTTGGCTTTAAGGATAAACATTCTACTATAGATTGCCTTTTTATTACGGATCATTTAATGAGGAAAAGTAAGACAAGTAAAAACATATTATATTTTGCATTTTTAGACATATCATCTGCATTTGATAATATAAATAGGTCTATCCTATGGATGATCATGGAGTCCTGGGGGGTTGACAGTAAACTTTTAACAATACAAATATACAAATCTGTTATTCTACTGATGGTAGGCTTGCAAAACCAATAAAATCAGAAAAGGTGGTGAAACAAGAATGCCTACTTGTCCAGCATTTATTTCACATTTATATTGATCAGGTGGTTTGAAATTGGATAAATGTGAGACCAACCCTCCAAAAATTGCAGGTATTAAGGTTAATGCATAACTATATGTGGACAATGCAGTGGTTATTTCTAAAATGGCTAAAGGACTTTAACAAGCTTTTACACGCATAATTCTATCCTTACAAGAACTCTAGTTAAAGATAAATATAAAAAAATTAAAAATAATAATTATGATTAAATCCAGAGATATGAAAATTAACTGGTAAATCAGGGAGGAGAAATTAGAAGAAGTAAGTAAATATTGTTATCTAGGCATTGTTATTAGTAATTTAAATACATGGTCAAATCATATAGAGGAAAAGAAAAAGAAAAGCCACACAAAGTATTTTGACTATTAATACATTTTCAAAACATTATCTAACTAATTCGGCAGATTCATTATTAAATATGTATAGAGCAAAAGTAAACACTTCTATGCTATATGGAACAAAAATTTTGGGCAATGACAAAAATCTAAAGACTTTGGAATCCATGCAAAATTTATTTATCCATCTAACTCTTAGTCTTCCTCAATTCATCCCTTCAGAATTACTAAGGGCAGAAAAAGGTTTGTTATATTTGACAACAAATGCTGAGATATGTAAATCAAGATATTTGATAACGATCCATACAAATAAAATAACTAATATAATTGTATATGCTTGTTGAAAAGACTGTCTTATATTACCACATAATGAGGAACATACTTTTAAAGATTGGTCATGGTTCAAAGATATAGACATTAAATTAAAGAAAAATGGTGTAGAAACAATAGCTACAATAGTAGCCACAGACATTGTCAGCTATTTCCAGATATTTTGTGAAATTTCTAAAGAGTATCTCTCTGCTGCCCCTACTACGGAAATGCAGAAAGCAGGAGATTTCTCTAGAATTATCACAGAAATTTCAGGAAATAGCTGGCAATGTCTTTGGCTACTACAGTATGCTGGACAATGTTAATGATTTAAATGATTATCGTGCAAACATAATACAAAGAATACAAGCTATAGCAATTCAAAAAGACTTGGAGAGAATAAAACAAACAATTTTCCCTTATATAAATGACAAAAAAATTATTATCAAAGGGAATATAATAATAATAATTGTGAAAATAAGATGCATTATAAAATCATTGCAAATTTATGATTTGACATAAATTATGGTATTTATTTTGGTTTTCTGAATTGGAATACATTTAAAACAGGTTTAGACTGTAACAGCAGATACGCAGAACAATGGAATACTATTCATATTTTGTTACATTGTCCAAAGTTTAATGGACTTGGAGAAAAATGGCAATCTTAATATCTGACAACCCTAACAAATAAATCACAAATGGAGAAGATAAGAGTTCTCTTAAATTCCAGAAACCTAGAATTTTATTTATTTATTTATTTATTTTAATTTTGTCTTTTTCTGCCTTTGCTCCGCCTGCCGGGACATCCGGATGGTCTTGGACCCCTCAGCTGTGGCATCCCCACATTAGCTGCTCTCCCAGGACCCCCTGGATTGCCCCCCAGGGTGGGGTTATGGCACCCAGGCCAAAGGTGCCACGAATGCCTGGATGAGGTGGGAGTCAGCCTGGGGAGCCGATATGCAGCTGAGGGGTGGGCTTCATCTAGGCAGAGGAGCAGGCATGGGTTTTTCCTCTGTAGGCAGGGGGTGGGAATGTGCAATGATGCCTGTGTCCATCCCACCCCCCCAAATCCTTGCTGATGCCGGTCACTGTGGAACCTCTGGCCTCCTTCAGGGGTTCCTTATGTGCTGGTGATGTCCTGCACCCTCTCCCCAGAGAAGGAGAGCAGTCATGGGATGCTCAATCCTTCTCCTCCTGGCTGGCCCTCCAATGACCCAAGTCCATTTCCGAACCCGATCGCCAGTGTCACAAGCGGAAATCCAACCATTGTGCCAGCGGGCCAGCCCTCAGAAACCTAGACTTTTATACAGTGTTGTATCATTTACTCTAGTTGCTCTCAGGGATAATAATATGAGAAAGATATTTCATAATATAATAAAAATGTTTAAAAATACATGTATAAGTGTAACCCTTAGGTGGCACTATCCCAAGGGCTACTACCCCTGCCTGCTTGACCAAGTGGAGGTTAAGGGGCCTGGGTACTGAAAATGTGTGCCTTCACCCAGAGGACAGGGTTAGTGGTAGTGTACTGACCTGGGTACAGCGCTCCAGAATAGTGTGACCCCTCCTTCCCCTGTAGTGACCTAAATAATAAACAGCATACATAGGAGGTACAATAGCCCCAAACAGCAGATATATCTCCATTTTGATTGCACTTACCACCAGGGCTGGTTCCACCTGTTCAGCCTTGGAGAACCCCTGTAAAGTAAGGTTAAACACAACAAACAATAGTATCACAGTGCTGTTTGTACAGAAGTGCACCACAGGCAGGTTACATGCAAAAAGATTCAGATCTGATTTATTCAGGGGAAATGAACAAGGAAGGGGCATAATCAGGTTGATTGGTTTAGATACTGATTCAATCAGTCTACAAGGCATACACTTTAGAGTCCCTCAGTGCAGTCACACACACACTCTGGGTACCCAGTAACAAGGTAGGCTAGCCTGACACATTGCCCGGTGTAGGTCTGCATTGCAGCTGGTTGGGGCCCTATGATGGAAAGACAAGTTATGCACAATAACCCACAATTTGTAATCCAGAGCCAGGAGGCTAAGTTTGTAATAATTAGACAAAACAATTAAATCAGAAGACACACTTTGATTGAGCTGTTGTTACAGGGAGCTACCCTGGAGTCTACTCACACTACCCAGTACAGGACAAAGGATGGATGAAATGGAGACTGCAAGATGACTTGTTGGTTTTCCAGGAGAAGCAGGGCCCACACAATTCACTATGGTGTTATTCCTGTTCATGACATTGAGCAAGGGACTGATCCCCAGGCAGGTCTCTCATCAATGGTCTTCTCTGCAGCATGAGTAGCTGGCTGGGCCAAGGTGGCAGGGCCCAGGCTGGGTGAACAATTTGGATGACAGTCTGGCAGTGCTGGATTCAGCTTTCAGCAAGTGTGACAAAAGCAGGCATGTGGGGAACCAAATCGTGACCCACTAACACCATTCACCACAGTTTGGATAACAGTCCAGTCGCAATCACAGTGTCTCTGTGCAAACCGTATGCTCTGTGGTGGTTTCAGACTTCCTGACAGGCCGATTGCGTGGAGCAAATCTTTGGTCCTCTTCAGGTAATAATGCAGTCACAATTTGGTAACTCTGGTCACAATTGCTTCGGATTTAGACTGTTTAAATTCAGGTTAAAGGATTCCCTCACAAGGAACAAGTAGGAAGGCAAATCAAACATAGCCTTCCCATCAGTTTCCCGTGTGACTAAACAGGAGCAGCTGCTCGAATGTCTTGAGCTGTTTACTCTCTCAACTCCAATCTCAGACTGACTCTCTGCTGCGGGCAGCTTGGGACTTTCCCTCTGATCCAAAAGGTTCGATTCCATGTTTCCATGTTTCATCTGTCTGTAACAGCAAGGGCTCCCCTTCCAGGGCCTTTTGGCACTGCCCCAGCAGCACACTCTATCTGGATGTGTGCAGAGTCCAGTGGAACCTACATGCAGCCTCACAACAACCAGTTTCATGCTAGGATATGAGGGGCCCTTAGGGCCCTGCTTCAATACAATGGTCTGGCTGTCTGGCTGTGGGCCCTGCACATAGGTATACATTAATCACCATCACACCAGAATGTGCGGGTTCCTTTGGGCCCTGCACCAACACATTGCATCATGTGGAACCATACACAAAACAACATTATTATTTATGCTTTCATTTTTTTTAAATACAGCACCATTTTGTATAAGAAACCATAAATAATACTGTACAAAGAAAAAAACTACTGAAGGCATCTTCAAGTCATACAAAATCATTAAAAACAACATTACTTCTATTTATGCTTTCATCACTCAAAAACTCTAATAAATAGGAAAAAAAAATAATGAGCAAAGATCAACACTGGGACAAAACCTACAGTATCAAATCTGAAAGTTTCTGATTTCAAATCCCAACCAGTTTTGAGTTTTTGATGGGTAAAAAATCAGGTCTTAATTTTGGTGCATGTATTTTCAAGCTTTCTAGGACTTCACCCCAGCTGAACTACTCCCTACAAAATTTATCAGAGATCCTAGCACTGACTATGCGCATTCAATTTTCAGGCAAATTGGTCAAACAATGGCTGTGCTTTTAAGGTGCAAATATATGCTATTGTCACCCTTAGTTTCCAGACATTATTTCTTTTTATGCTTCCATCACTCATGATTCAGCAAACGTTCATGTTATGTAAAAATCACTGTGACCTTTACACAGCAGTCGGCTGGACGTCACTTACCACTAGACGGCTGTTTCATGCTGGTATCTGGACCCTTAAGATACTCTTGAACAAACTTCCAAGCTACCTCACATCCCTCATCAGTATCTCCCACTGTGCATATTCCCTCAGGAAATCTGACTTTATCTTCCTGGATGTGCCTAGGACTCGCACCACATTTGGTAAATGTGCTATCACATATGCTCTTCCAACAATATGGAACGGCTCCAAACCACTCTGAAACTATCCAGTATGGTCTCGGTCAACTTCTTCAAAAAGTTAACAGCATCCAAATTAAAAGATATCTGCAATTGCTTTTAAGCCTCTCACTGAGCCCTTATAGCCTCAAGATCAATCGCCTCAAACCTATACCTACCAGGACATGAAACCATTTGGCTAACCACTAAATTCTCACCTATTATTGCCTTAGTTATCTCTATCCTCTTCACCCTACTCTCCCTAGCACTATTCATTTACTCATCTCATATTTTCTAACCCCTCCTTCTTATTCCACTACTCCCTTCTGTTATCCTTACACCCTCCTCTTACTCACCTACTCTCTCCTCCCACAGTACACTCCCAACCCGCCCAGCTCCCTACTATCCTACACTAATAACCCCTACCTGTTCAGTTGAATTCCTGTGTCAGGTAATATATGAACCTTACTGTGCCTCAATCTGTCTGACTGTAATTTTTATAAACTGATGTATAGCAATCCTATGTGTGTATGTTTTTTTATGTTACTTTGTATATGTTGTCTTTTTATGTCAAGCCACTTGGCTATTATTATGATCTAGGACCTCCTTGTGAATGAGCTTGCTCAATGGAGTTTTCCTGCAATAAACTTGAACTTGAACTTGAAGTGCCATTTTTTGACAAAACATATCAAAAAGAACCCTCTATACAACCTAAACTGTCAGACATATGCATCACAGCTGTGAAATCCACCTTGTTTTCAAACTGTGGTGCACAATCATTTGCTGGCATTTCAAACTACCACAAAAGCAAACATAACACACAAAAGAATACACGAGTGACAAAGGCATGCTTGTGAAAGCATAAAAATATACATGCTTTCATGCCTTGTGCTTTATAAAAATTGATATTTACAGAAAAAAATCTACCCTCAAAAAATACCAGTGATTTTTTCTTTAAGGCTAATATGTCGACCACACCATCCTCCACCCACATTTTCTGTTTTCAGTGGGCAGCATTTTTTTGTTTGCTTTCGTATCGCCAATTCATATGAAAACTAAATTGTTTATGTCATGAAAACAAGTTTTTCAAACAAAAACATAAACAATGCTTTTGCAAAAATCAAGTTATCCTTAGCACATTCATTCTTACCACTGGGCATGCACAAAAATGAAACACATTTTCCCTAATATCTCAAAAACAGCAATAATTTAAACAACCCTATCAAACCTAAAAGTTTCAGATTTCAGATCACAACCCCATTTCAGTTATTGATGAGCAAAAAAAGATCTTCATTTTATTTTATTTTTTATTTTATATATTCATTCTTGGATTACAATACCTCTGAGCACAGACACTCATTTACAAAGGTTTCATGTCAGTGGGGAGGGGAGACAAAATGTACAAAAGTGGTAAAACAATGTTTACAAAACAGTAAAATAAAATGAGCAAATATATATGTATCTATATGCAGTTTTATCATTCTAATAGGAGGAAAGTGTAGATACTAACATACTAAAATGCCAGCAGAATAGGCCTAACGGTCTTTTGTGTCTGCTCGTTTGGTCAGCCCCCACCCTGGGTGCTGACCTTGCTGTCCCCCTTGCCTTCTCTGGCTTCTCCCTTCCCAGTTCCGGATATTCTTGCTGCATTGGATTTTGCTTCCTGAACCCTTCCCCTGTACCTGTCCCAACCCCTCTTGAACCCCTCCACTGTCTCTGCCTCCACCAGCCCCCTAGGTAGTGCATTCCATGGCTCCACCACCCTCTCAGTGAAGTAGCACCTCCTCCTTTCTCCCCTGAATCTTCCCCTCCAGCTTCCACCCATGCCCTCTAGTGGCCCCTTCCTCCTTCCTTCGAAGCACCCTGACTGTTCCTCCCCTATTTACCCTCTTCATGTACCTGAAGACCTCTATCATGTCCCCCCGGTCCCTTCTCTCTTCCAATGTGTACATATTTAGCTCTTCGAGCCTCTCCTCATAGGTCCTGTCCCCCAAGCCCCAAATCATTTTGGTTGCCCTCCTCTGGACCCTCTCCAGGAGGTTAATGTCCCTCTTTAAGTGTGGCCTCCAAAACTGCACGCAAAACTGCACGCAGATGAGCGGGGAAAGGATAAAGATGGAAGAAAGAAAGAAAGAAAGAAAGAAAGAAAGAAAGAAAGAAAGAAAGAAAGAAAGAAAGAAAGGTAGGAAAATGACAGCCATAGGCCTTGTCAAGCTGTTGGGGTAGGGACAGGGGTGACATGGGCTGGGGGTAAGAACGAGAAGGTGGCAGGCATAGGCCTTGTCAAGCTGATGTGGGAGGGGTAGGGGCAGGGGTGTGAGGTGGATGTGGGTAGCCAGGAGCCTTGTCAAAGTGCAAAAAACAGGGTAGCCTTGGAATTATAGAGGTAAAAGCAGAGATACAGGGTTATCCAGTAGAGAGGAGAAGATTGAATGCTAGTAGATGGGAGTCTCAGATGAAGCAATCACAAGAACTATTGGCTGTGAGATGTTGGTGTAACTTCAATTTAAATGGTCTCAATTTAGACAGAGTAGTTTTATCACTATGAAGAGTATTAAACCAGTGAGGTGTTCTGCAGGCAAATGAATGTTGCCCCTTGGCTGTCCAGCATCTAGGAACATGGAGGTGATGGCTGTTCAAGCTTCGTGTATGCTGTGTGAACTACAATGGGGGCTTAGCAGGTTTGTGGTGCCTAGTGGCAGGAGGCCGAAAAGTGCTTTTCTGGCTAAAAGACAGGTTTGGTATTAGATCCTCCTGGAGAGCTGTAGCCAACCAATCTCAGCACAAAGATCACAGGTGTAGGTGAAATGTGTGGACCCCATGAATAGTCTGCATGCCTTATTCAGAGCAATGGATATCCTGCACAATGAAGACATGGGGTCTGCTCCATAGATTACAAGATCATAGTCTACAATGGATTTGATGGAACTATATATAGCAAGTAGAAGGGCTTCTGGAGTAAGGCAATGTTTATGTCTATGTAGGAGAGCAATCTTGACATTAACAGCCCTGGCTACATTATCTATATGTTTAGCACAGGATAGACAGCTGTCTAAGGTGACCCCCCAGATATTTGAAATGTGGTATTTGTTCAAGAGGGATGCATTTATGTATTTCCAACCTTCCCCAATATTGGTTCCACTGCACGAATCACTGCAACATTGATAGTGTCCAGAGATCCTGGCACTGACTCCACAGATGCCAATTTGCAGACAAATTGGTCAAACAGTGGCTGCACTATTAAAGTGCAAAAATATGTGTTTAACATTAAAGTTCCTGTTCAACCCAAATACATTATAGTGCTGCCACTACACTTTCTATGGGATTTGGTGCTATCCCTGGAGACCTGAGTGAGAGACAGCACACAAAGGACATATGAAATAAAACTTTGTTGTAGCAGCTTGGTAGCAGGCTGAAGGTATTATTTGATTACAGCTACCAATCTATTATAGCTGCCTCCTGTTGGAATGTGGGTGATGCTAGGCCTTGGCACTGGCCCACAGAGATGCTGACTTTTTCTGACTAAAGTTCACACTGGTGCTGGTTGACTACTTTGCAGACTGGAGTCTCAGACAAGTGGAGTGTGGTAGAAGTACAGGCTTATGTGGTATCTGTTATTGGTTGACTTCTCACAGTCTGTGCTGGCATCCTTACAGTCAAGCTGGATCCCTTGGACTCATTCATGTATAGCTCACACAGCTGTGCTCTTGCTCTTCATCCCAATACTCAGGCAGACTGGAAATGTGCATTCGTTTGGCTTTGCCCTGTTGGACTAAGGCTGGAGATGTTGCTAGTTCAACCACTTGAGCCAAAATGCAGCTTCATGTCCTCATAATTTACAGCAGATTTCCTACAGCCTAGCAATCACATTTTGCTAAGGGACCAATTGACTATTTCATCTTGGACCATGATGAGTAAAGGCTCTGGTGAAAGCGGCCTAGGTTACCACTACTTTGATTTCATGCCTAGGTGATGACATCTGAAGTCACAGTGGCTGCAGCATGTGCAGTCACCTGACAATGGCTATAGGACTGCTGCTTCCCGGTTGTCCATTAGCCACAAGAGGGGCAGGTCATGCCCACAACAGTTCTGATCATGGGGAAAACCACACAGTTCCCAGGTCTGTTACAACATTCTGTATATGGCAGTGCAGGAACTGTGTGTAATACATAATACATGCAACAACAATAAGAATGTAAATACCACACATAGTTGTATTTTATTACAACATGTGTTATTGACAGGAACTGTTAGTCAGAGCACCAGGGATAAGTCCGCTACTTTTTAAAAAAAAGTGCCATGAGATATTTGCCCCCATGCAGGTGGTGTCCAGAGATATGCATCTTGAACTTTGGTTTAACATCTCATTTAAAGGTGGGTGAAGTAACTCCAACAATGCACCGCCCTCTAGTTCAGCATTGCAGTGTCATTGTTGGGTATTAGCCTTAGTTCTTGGTGTGGGACATGAACCAATGACTACATGATTTTACATATTTATTTATTCCCCGGTGGGTGCTTCTGTCCCTCCAGCCATTTTCAGGCCTAACCTAAGCCATTAAGAGCAAAAAACTATAGTTACAGTAAACCTACATTGAGAGGAATTTTACATACACTAGCAGGCAAGTTACAGGACATGATGTTTACAGCCATACGATTTTATTTATTTATTTGTACAAGTCAGATTTACAACCTTTGAGTCAGAGACTCATTTACAAAGGCACCTCGTTACAGGGAGGGCAGAGAATAAGACATAGTGCAGGTTACAACATTACAGGTACAGTAGAAAAAAGAAACATTTAACATAGATACACTTAGGTTACATATTGTTGCAAATTGTACATTAAAATCATGGAAATAGCAAGTCCTCAGAAAAGACAGCAGGTTACATCCCTGCATAAACCTTGTAAGGGTGGGAGAGGTAGGTCCGGGGAGAGGGATTGGCTGTCCAATGGATGTTGTCGAGGTTCCACAATGGAGGGATTAGGAGGGGGGAGGCTAGGGTTAGTTGTATCTACAACAGTGGACATTAAAGAGATGATTATGAAGGGCAGTTTTGAAGGAACCAATTCTGGGCAAGTTGGAGATGCAACTAGGGAGGGAGCTGAACCAGGCAGGGGCTCAGTAGAAGAAAGATCACTGGGCTAGAGAGGTCTTGGTTCTGGGCACCTGGAAGGTGGCCTTAATAGAGCTACAGGTGGTGACGGATGAGAACGACCACCATAAGGAGACGGAGACCCTGGGGGGAGAGCCCGAGCAGAGATTTCTTAGTGAGTAGACAGGTCTGATAGTGCAGTCGCTCCTCAAAGTTGAGCAGGTTGGTGGTAGAATAGAGCAGGCAGGTGTGAGTGTGGCTGGAGGCACTGGTCAGGAGTCTACAGGCCTTATTGATGGAGAGTTGGATTTTGGAGAGGTCGGTGTTGTCTGTCATGGTGTAAATGGGCATGCCATAGTCCACGAGGGACAAGACAGAGGAGATGATGGCCAGCCAGGTGGGCAACTTGGGGCAGGCAATCCCTGTGATGGTATAGCAGGCCAATCTGAGAGTTAATGGTGGAAGACATTGTGCTGATGTGGGTGTGGAAGGTGAGGGCAGTATTGACGTGATGCCTAAGTATTTGTATGTGGTCATGTGCTCTAGTGGGTGCAGAGTGTTGGGAATAATCAAGAGGGGGGCATTTTTAGCTTTATTTTGGTGGTGGGAGAAAAGCATTGACTTGGTCTTCTTTAGGTTAATGACCAATCTGCAGTCGAGGAACCATCTTTCAGCTTGGTTGTAAGCATGCTGGAGGGATAATTGGAGAGAGGAGGGATCAGAAAGTGAGGCAAAGAGGACCACATCATCAGCGTAGAGGATCATTTTGCCAGTACAGGAGCTGGGGAGAGTGTTGAGGTAGAGACTAAAAAGTACAGGACCCAGGATGGAGCCCTGAGGGACCCCGGAGCGAAGGGGTAGAGGGTTGTAGATGGAGCCATTGATCTTAACATGCTGGGATCTAGGAGAGAGGTAGCTAGAAAACCAGGCAAGGCCACCATCCGAGAAGCCGAGTTGGTGGAGAGAGAGTCAAGTAGGAGGGGGTGACAAACAGTGTCAAAGCCTTGGAAAGATCAATGAACACTGCTCCGGCGAGGCTGCCAGAGTCAAGAGCAGTGTGCAGGTATTGGAAGAATTCCAGGAGAGCAGTGGTTATACTGTGTCCTGGGCAGAAACCATGCTGCTCTGGGCACATAATGTCATACTTGACCAGGTACTCAGACAGTTGGATAGACACCACTTTTTCAAGGGCTTTAGAGAGTGGGGGGAGGATGGAGATCGGCCGATTGTTGTTGGTGGTGGACCGGTCCCCACTCTTATGTATAGGAGTGATTTCAGCAGTTTTCCAAGCACTTGGAAACTGACCAAGGCATAGGGGCCAGTTAAGTAGGTTCATCAGGGGAACTAGGACTTTGTCCAGGAGCATGCGGAAGATCCTGGAGTCGAGGGGATCACTGCTGGGGTTATTGCTGCAAAGGGCTTTTAGCAGGTGCGACCTGTCTTCATGGGGGGATAAGGTGCGTAGGTAGAATGGTGGCAATGCAGGACAGGGGGGAGAGAGGCGGGTATTGGTTCAAAGAAGCTGATGGGGAGGACCGAGCTTAGGTCTAAGAAGGTGGTGTTAAGGCAATCAGCTATAAGGAGTGGATCTGAGGTGGAGGTGCCATTGATGGAGAGCTGGGATGGTGAGGGGGAGCGGGTCTTCCCATTTAGCTTTCATGCTATCCCAGAAGGTCTAGGCTGAACCCCAAGTGGAAGTGAGGGTGGCCTGGTAGTGCTCTGCCTTGGCCCGCCTAATGGCCCAGGTGCACTTAGTGCACTCTGCATTGTAGGCTTGTCTGTCAGATGCCATTCCAGGTTCTACTGCAATGTGCCAGAGATTATCTCTGTTCTTAAGTCTCTGGATAAGAGATGAGGTGATCCAAGGGGCATTGTGTTTTTTGTTGCGTATCCTGGTGTGGAGTGAAAAGGTCACAAGCTTTGCAGAAGGCACTTGTAAAGTGGTCAAGAGTTGAGTCAATATCAGGAGGATGCCAGATAGAGGACCAGTCTAGCTGGGCTAGATGTTGCTTTAATTTTCTGAGGCTGCCAGGGCATAGGCACCAGTGCAGCGTGGCTTGGGACACTGGTTTCAGTGTGGAGGATGACCAAAGACAGAAGACAGGGGAATGATCACTAAGAGAGTCAGGGAGGACAGTGATATCCCAGATTTTGTAGGGGCGGTTCAATAGAACAACATCTAAGAGGGTGCTGGTGCCACTAGAGCAGTTAGATATGGTGGGCTGGGTGACTAACTGGGACATATCCAGGACAGCAAAGGAGTCCCTGATGTAGGAGTCAGTAGGGCATCTAGAATAACCCCACTCTTTGAAGTGGCTGCTGCAACTGGACTCCAGTTAACATCTGGCATATTCAGATCACCCATCAGCAATATCTCCCCTTTTTCTGCCATTCTAAGTATTCTTTCTATCATTTCCTTGTCCATTTCCTCCCCCTGAGAAGGGGGTCTGTATACAACCCCTGTGCGGATTGTGGTGCCATTGCCTGTCTCCAAATTTACCCACAGTGCTTCTTCTCCTCCCTGTTTTCCCTTTTGTTCTGTTGCTTTGATTCCTTCCCTTATGCCAGGTACTAACTGGGGAACCATGTCCTCTAAGGTGGCCAAGGAGCAGAGGCTGCTGGATGGCTTCCAGGATGTGTTCTTAACACAGCATGTGATGGAGCCCACAAGGGAGGGGCATGTTCTGGATGTGGTTCTGGCAGATGGGGATCTGGTAAGGGACATGGTTGTACAGGACCCCCTGACTGGGAGTGACCACAATACTGTCTGGTTTCAAATAAGCATGGGGGAGTGGGGGTGAGATCTAGGACACTGGCAGTGGACTTCAGGGGGCAGACTTTATGGGCATGGGAAATATTCTCAAGGATCACTTGAAGGGATTACCTCAACAACAAGTGTGGAAAGGAGATGGGAGGTCATAAAGCAGGGGACTTCATGAGGCAGTCAGGATCTGCGCTAAGTTGAAGCAGTAAAGAGAGCAAGGTCACATAAACCATGCTGGTGGTCCAGTGAGGTCCAGGTAGCAGTCAGAGAAAAGAGATGACACAAAAATATAAAACAACAAGAGGGATAGGGATAAGGAAATGTACCAGCTTGCATCTAGAAAAGTCACCCGTATGGTGAGGAGCAAAGTCAGTAAAGAGCAACGGCTGGCACAGGGGATACATGGAGGGAAAAGGGTTCTTCCGGTACATTGGGGAGGCGGAGAAAACTAAGGCCATCTCAGCAGATTGAGATCAGAAGGAGGGTGGGTGGAAGAGGCGAGGGACCAGGCAGAGGTATTTAACAGTACTTTGCCTCTGTGTTCACTAGGGAGGGGATGGGATATCTACAAAGCAAGGCACAAAGGGATAGAAGTGGCAGGGAGTGGGATCAGGGGCAGCAGAAATGGAGCAAAGGGAGGAAGGTACCCCAGGGGTGTCACATCTGGATAAGGATAAAGACCAGTAAGGTGGAGGGGACGGATGATGCCATCCCACCAAAAGGTGTGGTTGCCCTCAAGGCCCTAAAGAAAGACAAATCTCCTGGGCGGATGGCATTCATCGAGTACTATAGGAATTGGCGGACATACTGGCTGCACCCTGGCGGAGCTTTTCAACAGGTCACTTGAGACAGGAGGGTACCTAGGGATTGGCGAGAGGCACATGTGGTACCAATCCATAAAGGGGGTCGAAGGAAGTACCAGGAAACTATAGACCCATCAGTTTAACCTCAGTGGTGGAAAAATTAATGGAGAGTATACTAAAGGAACGATTGGGGTTTACTTGGAGGAGGTGGGAGGTCTGGATAGTCGGCAGCATGGGTTTGTGCCAGGTAGATCATGTCAAACCAACCTTGTGGAGTTCTATGAATGGGTAACATCAGAACTGGACAGGGTAAGCCTGTGGATGTATTATTCTTGGACTTCAGCAAGGCGTTTGACTCTGTCCCCACAATGGTCTGGTGGAGAAACTGATGGGGTTAGGAGTAGGCCCTTTGATGGTCAGATGGATTGAAAACTGGATAGCTGGACACACTCAGAGAGTAGTGGTCTGTGGGGAGCTCTCGAACCCTACAGAGGTTGGTAGTGGGGTACCACAGGGCTCAGGTCCTGGGTCCAATCCTGTTTAATGCATACATATCAGACATCAGGGATGGTATAGGGTGTGAAATGAGTCTTCTTCGGATGACTCCAAGATGGGAGCAGTAGTTGAGGGAGAAGAGGGAGGTTGGCCTGCAAGGACCTGGACACCCTGGAAAGCTGGGCTCACATGGAAATTAAATTTCAATATCACCAAGTGCAAGGTGTTGCATCTTGGTCGGGAAACCCCTAAACACAGGTATACCCTGGGAGGGGAGGTGCTGGAAGCCTCAACAGGGAAAAAGACCTAGGGGTCATGGTGGATACATGTATGAATAACACTGAGCAGTGCAGGAGAGCAGCTAGCAAGGCAAACAGGATGTTGGGATGCATGCAAGAGGGATCACCTCTAGGAGCAAGGAAGTGATTCTGCCACTGTACAATGGACTGGTTAGACCACACCTTGAGTACTGTGTACAGTACTGGAGACCACACTGAAGAGGGACATACAGCTCCTGGAGAGGGTACAGAGGAGGGCAACAAAAGATGATACGAGGGCTGGGGATTTGACTTACGAGGACAGACTTGAGGAGCTCTGCCTGTTTTCATTGGAGGAGAGGAGAACAGGGGGACATGATTGAGGTCTTCAAGTACCTCAAGGGAATAAATAGGGTAAACATGGAGGGATCTTTAGACTAAAGCAGGAGGCATCACCAGAGGGCATGGTTTAAAGTTGGAAGGTGGAAGGGTGAGGGGAAAAGAGGAGGAGGTTTTTCACTGAGAGGGTGGTGGACCCTTGGAATGCTCTGCCTGGTGAGCTGGTTCAGAGATCCACAGTGGAGAGCTTTAGAGAGGTGGGACAGACACAGAAAGTGGATGTATCAGATGATAGCCTGTCCCGGGGGGGTGGGGATGGATGATAGGGGTTCCTGGAGCACAAGGGATGGGAGGGTCTCGGCACCCAACTAAGGATCTAGGTTCGAGCAGACTTGATAGACCATAAGGCCTAATCTGCTGGCAAATAGTATGTTAGTATGTTAGTATGTAAAAAGCTACTTCTCCTCCTCCTCTTTTACCCTCCCTGTCCCTCCTGTAGATAGTGTATCCTGGTATGTTTATGTCCCAGTCATGGTTTTGTGTGTACCATGTTTCTGTGACTGCCACGATATCCAGATGTTCCTCCTCCTCCATCAAGGCCACTAATTCAGGAAGCTTGTTACTCAGACTATGGGCATTGGTACTCATTGCTCTCCATTTTTTGATGGCTTTACCTTCTTTTGCAGCATGCCCCACTGACCTGTCTACCTCAGTCTTTTTTCTCATTTAGTACCCTGTTTTGTAGGGAGAGGCTGGGATTTTCCTGTTGCTTATCAGTACCTCCCCCCTTGACTAGTTTTAAAGCTTGCCAATGAAGCATTTAAACCGATTGCTCAAAAGACTTGTTCCCTTCCTGGACAGATGCAGACCATCCTGCCAGTATAGGCTGGTGTCCCTCCAGGTGGAACCCCAGTCCCCAATGAAGCCAAACCCCTGTGCTCCACACCATTTTTTCAACCATTCATTAAACTGTATGGTGCAAAGTATCCTCATCTCACTCATGCCATTGACAGGCAGCACCTCAGAGAAGGATATTGTGTGTGCTACTTGTCTTAGGCTCCTCCCCAGTTCTACAAAGTCCTTCTGCATTGCTCTAATCTCATGATTAGCCAAATCATTTGTCCCTAGGTGGACAATGACGTCCAGCTCAGACTCCCGTGCAGATGTTCTCGTGATCCTGAGGATACGCTTCCTGTCTCTCCAAGCCATGGCACCAGGCAGGCACCTTACTTCAGTTTTCCCTGCTCCCCCCCCAGTTCTATCCCCCTAATAAATGAGTCCCTCACCAGGAGCTGCTTCCTTTCCTTGTGGTGTCCTCTGCCTCCTTCCTGTGGGCCTCCCTTGTGACAGTTGTCCTAAGCCTCCTTAGTCTCCTCTGCAGGTGCATCCATAGGGGAGCTATGCTCCCCCAGAATGGTGAATGGATTGTGGTGTGGAACAACTGACTGGTGTGCCTCTGTTCCACCATCCTCACCTCCCTGAGCCCACTGTGGTCCAACTGCTGTGCTTTCTTCTCAATCTCTGAGGTAGTGGTGGTGGCTCTGGTGCTCCCTGGATGGGGAGGTTCCTTCCTACCATCCAGTGTGGCCTGGGGAAGGTCCCTACTACTGTCAGTGTGGCCTGAAGACGGGCAACTTCCTCCCTCAGGGCAGTAGTAGTCTGCAAAATAGGAGCATCTCAGCCTCCAGAAGACTCCCAGAAGACTGCTGCCCACAGCCATTACATTTCACTCCCACATTTTTTTTTGTGTGTATGTGATTGGTTTGTAATATAGAAATATATATATATATATATATACAATGTGTATGCTTATATTGTCAGTGCAGTGTGCTAGAGAGGATATGACAGTGATATGCACCTTGCACTCTTCAGGAAATGATTTCAGAACCCCAGGTATAAAGGAACTATTTCTAGGGGTGGGTGGGGTGAGGGGTGGGAAGGGGTTGGGCCTAAACTGTGCCCTCACAAAACAATCAGCAAAAAGCTCTGACCCACCGCTGCGATGAGTACCTTCCTGTCAGCAAGATGTCCTGCACAACAATTTGACAGAGAAAATACCCTGCTAATCAAACTGAGAAAAATCCACACATCCAAGTCAGACACAGGTAAACCTCCCCAGCCCCAAAACAGGCCTGGTGGTTTGTGCTCTGAAAGCTGTCAGCCCCAAAATAAGTCAGCTGTGCTTTAAACTCTTCCTGCACTGAAAATGTTAAGAACTGTAACAAACAAACGTAAACCTAGATCCACCTCCCTCTGTGGCTTGAAAGACTGTCTTTTCCTGTTTCACACTGCAGGTTTTTCTATGATAACTTCTTAACCACAGTAACTTATTTAAAAATAGTTTAACTATCACAAACTCCTACGCACCAGTAAATTATTTAAAAATAGTTTCTGTCCCAAAATCCTAGTAGTCAATCCAGCTACCCCCAAGGGACAACCAAAATGCAGTATTCAAACACTTGTGAAGTTACTTCCAAGATAAGCAGCATTTGCAAGCTCCTTTTTCAGCTCCTCAGCCACCTGTAATTTATTTAAAAATAGTTTAACTGTCAGAAAATCCTAGTAGACAATCTAGCTACCTCCAAGGATCTACTCAAATGCAGTATTTAAATCCTTCTGAAGTTACTAACAAGATAAACAGAGTTTGCAAGCCCCTTCTTGGTTAAACACTAAATAAATATGTGACTAAAAAGCAATTACCAAGGGTAGTTAGTTTCACCTCCCACAGAATTAAATAAAAGTGCACGTTTGTTGCAGATATCAAGTGCAATATAGAATTTCTCACACAGCTCATAGCTGAATAAAGAAGTAGTGTCCTTCCAGGTCAAGCAAATGTGCTTTGTGGAAGCAAGCCAGTTAACGTTAAGATCACCTAGGATGACTTGCTCAGCTATGTGAGGTAGGGATGCAAGGTAGTCAATGAGGGACTGGACCGCTGGGTTTTGATTCCTTGGGGGTATGTAGGAGACCATGAGGAAGAGAGGGCCTCTGGTGGGGTCAGGTGTAATTTTTAATGTGAGGGCTTGGGCTCCATTGTCAAGCTTGGGAGCAGGGAGTGCATGACCTATAAGGGAGTCCCACATGAGTAGTGCACAACCACTGCCGCATTTGCCTACTTGGGCTTCCCTGTAGAGGGTATATTCAGAGAGGGAAATAACGGAGTCAGGGGTGGATTTGGAGAGCCAGGTCTCTACCAGTACAATGATGTCAGGTTGATGTTGAACAACCCAACACTGGAGAGCAGTGGATTTCTTTAGAAGACTGCATATGTTTAAGGAAGCAAAGTGGAGGCCGGTTGCAATACAGGGTTTGGGAGGGCTGGAAGCCATAGGACCTGGGTTTGGGTGTACATTCCCAGACAGTAATAATAGCAATGTGATTATTCTAGTTAATGGCCAGTGGCCATTGAGACCCTTGGTTCGGCACCCAGATAAGGACTTAATAGTGAGGGTGCAGGAGATAGATAAAGCATGAAGGATGGGAATGGCAGGGAAGAAATTAGTCCAGGGTGGGCCTGGAAGAGTGGAGGGAGTGGGGGTGTTGGCAGGAGGGGTGCTGGGGGGTCAGAGGTGCATCCAGGGTGGGGGACCAAGTCACTGTGGGGTAGCCTAGGGGTGAGGTGCCCAAAGTGGTGGGTGGGTGCTCCAGTTGGGGAGAGGTCTGTACAAGGAGGGTGAAAGTGAGCAGACTTAGTAGTAGGGTGCAGGTACCCATAGTTCTTTGCCTATAGTAAACAATAAGGGTAATAGTTGACTTTCAGTGAGGGTGATTGCCACTGTGGAGCAGTGGTAGTGCTGCCAACTTTGGTGTAGAAGGTACCAGGTTCGAATACCCTGTGGGGGTCTTATAGCCTAGTGGGGAGGTTGTCAGAGGTGGCCGAGGAGGCTGGGAAATGCTGGGTTAGTGGCAAGAAAAGAGGGCGGAAATAGTGACTCCTAGTGGTCACAAAGGGAGCAGGTGGGGGCTGGGGTGCAGATATTGGGGTATGGCAGGCAGGAGATTGGGTAGGGAGGTAGTGTGCTGGACAGAGTAGGGTAGTAGGGGGAGGTGCACTGAGGTATTCTAGCCAGGGGGGACTGAGCAGCTAAGTAGTAGAGGAAGCCTGAGTGTCCAAGTGTAGTAGAGAGTATTGAGGTGTAGAGCGGCTTAGCACGATAAGAGGGAAACCCCCTCTAGTGGGCGAAGAGTATAAGCAGCAAATGGGGAAATGGGGACATAGTTCCAAGAGTAGCAGGAAGTCACGTGACAGGAAAGGACAGTACATTGTGGATCGGGCTTGGGTTGGAGGGTGGTTGGGGTGGGCGGGGCAGTCAGGCTAATACCCCTAGAAAAACAGTGCAGGAGGGAGGTCAGTAATTACCTCTTGAGCCTCTCTGGGGACTGCATTACCCAGTCTGTGTGCTGCTGCAGACAGCTGGAGCTTGTGCTGTGGGTGGGGGATCCAGGGAGGCCTAATGTAGGGTAAAGAGAACAAAGGAATAAGTTAGTATGCAGTGGGAGGTCTTAGGCTCTACTGCACATGCGCAGGCTGTTAAACATATTCAGATGCCTTGCCCTCTGCTATGCATGTGCCAACTATCAGGAGAGAAAGATAAGATGGAGTCCCCCCCCCCAAAATCACAACTTCAACCAGGTACAGAACTTCATTCCAAATGCTGGAAAACAGTGCTAACCCACTAGAACAGAATGCTAGCTGCATGAACACACTTAGACAGTAATTCCAGTTACAGAAACAGTTAAAATTGCCTAAATACAGCCACTTAAAGCTCCTGCTGTAGCGTGGTGAAATCCCCGTGCCTAGAAAGCTGAGATGTTGTCCAGATGAGTCTATCGGCCCACTTCGGAGGGCAAAAAAGGTTAAGCAATCCGTAGGACAGCACCCCTAGCAAAACAGTGCAGGGGTGAGGTCAGTAATTACCTCTTGAGCCTCTCTGAGGACCGCGTTAGCCAGTCTGTGTGCTGCTGCAGGCAGCTGGAGCTTGTACTATAGGTGGGGGATAGAGGGAGGCCTCTTGCTTATATGCAGCAAAAGGAGTTTGACAAAGATGATAGCAGAGAAGATGTGCAAACAGTACTATAAATACCTTTATGTGACACAGTCCTTATACTGAGGTGTAACCAGGATTGTTACCTAGTGATTTAACTTCAGCAGCCAATGCAGAGTGTTGCTGTATTTAGCTTATCAGCAAGTGGGTAGCTAGCTCTTATGACATAGAAAGGGTACAACTTAGAAAGGTCATCTTGTAGAAAAATGCTTATGAATGAAGTGAAATTAATGTGGTATACCATTTAATTGTCATGCTCTTCAGTTTCTCTTTGAAAGATGCCATATTTATGAATAAAAGCAGAAAGATGGATTATGTGATTAGCCTAATGCAGCAGTTCAACTATTATTTACTAATAGAAGTTATTAGCTTAAAGCAGTAGTGCATGCTACAGTAAGAAATTTGAACCAATATATTTTTATTCCATGTTAGATTACCCCTTTTCTTCCACCATGTTAGATTCAATTTGCTCCCATTTTGAGTCTGCTATAGTATACATTAAGAACTAAAGTCAATAAAAGGAGCACTAAGCCGGCCCAGTGGTGTGGAGTGCTGAGGCTCTGTAAGTGCCTTACCACCTGCAAAGATGATGACCTATGTTGTAAATGAACCGAGTTGCTGGGGGAAGGGGGTTCCTGTAGTACGCCACTTGATCGTCACCTGGAGTAATCCAGCTGGCACAGCATGCGAGCTGCATCATGTGGGAGGCCCCACATCCAGAGCACCAGAGGCATCTGTGTGGAGGTGGAGCTTACACAACATGCTCATTGCATGTTCATGGCAGTCGGGGAGAAAATGTAAGAGAAAGTGGAGGATGGGCTTCAAGAAGCCCTGTCCGTTGGTCCACAGCCTGCCCTGTCACTCTGGGTCTGGGGCACATCTGGGTGTGTGTGTCTGCGGGGGGAGGACAGTCCTCCTCTCCTGGCCCTGTCATGGGGGGGGCAACCCATGGGATATACAGCCCCCCACTATGGAGGAGGCTGGAGATTGCTTTAGCAGATGAAAACAGGGCTAATGTAAGCTGCCTGTCTGACTAGGAGAATAATAACCTATACAGAAAAAAAGGGATCACTCCAGTCAATATGACTTTTCCAGCTCTTCATCAGTACTCTGATCAGTATTTAACACCCATTACTTAAAATCTCTTTGAATGGTGTGCATACATTGAATATTAATTTTCCAAAAAACATAAATAGTATGATACTCAGTTCCTGGATGTGACTACCAAGTATTGTTCCCAATGTAGGGACCTGGGAGCCATTATAGTGAGGATTGGTTTACGGCCCTGAACATGTATTTGCTGGAGACCAGAATGGAGAGGGGAAATATGATGAAGACCTTCAGTTTCCTGAAAGGAACAAACAAGGTGGATTGTAGAGAAATATTTAGTTAGACTGGCAAACCAAGAACACAGGGACATGAGTGGGAGCTTGCAGGGGGAGATTCAGGAGGGATGTGAGAAAGTTTTATTTTATAGAAAGAGTGGTTGAGCTGTGGAGCAGCCTAATAGCAGAGGTAGTGGGTGCAAGAACCTAAATGGTTTCAGACATGGCTGGGGATGAAAAAATGTTTAATAATTACACAGGGAGACAGCATTAAGGCAGGGGCCAAGTGGGAAAGATGAGGGCAATAAACCTGATTACACATTAGGTCCTGATGAATGATAGCAGAAAACAGGGCATACTGGGTGGACCAATGGTCTTTTTCTGCTGACATTTTCTCTGTTTTATTTGGGGGTATTCAAGGGGAAGATATTCAGTCCTGTAAGTATTATTCTCTCACAAGGAGGCCAGGGCAATTTCCATGGCCTCCCCTAACCCACTTCAGTCATCTCTCAGCCAACATCTCCCAAGTAAGGGTGAGCTGATGCTGAATTTGCATTCTGTGAATATACCAGAATCTGGTATATTGGACACCAGTGATGTTGGTTAAAGGATTTTGGTTTCTCTTTTGGCATTTCAGCACTTCAGTGTTGTGACACAGCACTTTTACAGGGAGAACATAGTGAGCTTGTCCAAGTTGTTTGCATGCCACATGACCTGTGGTAGCTGGTTCCATGTCAAATGCCCGCATGCAATATCAGTGCAGTTAATTCAAGTGCAGTAATATCATCGCATACAAATTGAGTGCCATAATGTGTCAGCGCAAGCATGTGCAGCACAAGAATGCATACTGCATTGCAGTACAGAGGCAGAGAGAATCAGCCAGAATCAGTTCAGTTAAAGCAACAATGCAACAAGAAGAATGCTTTACAGTAACACAGTAATATATTGTGATTATAATTACCTTGCATCACAAGCAGCTTCACATAGCAGGGCATCACATCTAATATTCCTAGAGAAAGTTCAAAGGTGCGGGTTTAAAGGTCAAAGATGACCGAAATTGCAGAGCATAGCATCTGATCACATGTTCCGGATTAAGTTCAAGGGTGCAGGTTTAAAGGTCACACATGACTGAAATAACATTCGACTAAAGCTGGTAAAAAATGTCTTTATTTCTTCATTTAAAAGTGCTTTATCTTGCTTGTTCGAGGATATAGGAGCAATAATAAGGTGAAGGCAAAGCAGTTAAAAGTTTTCTTTATTTCTTGGAACACAGTGTCAGGTTTCCAACTTAGACCTGTAGTTGGAAATAATGTGCTACAGCTCTGATTTCAGTTCTATGTCAATATCATGAAAAATAAATAGCGATTTCATTAATAGCACAGATACAAAAGCGAAAACTACAACAGCGATTGAAAGTTAAGTGATAGTCAAAACAGCTTTCCGACATTTAGAGCGCCTTTGTCTCACGCTCATTACTTTACCTGGCCTTTACTTCCTATTTCTCCTTAGCAACTGGCTGTTGCCCGGTAACCAACCCATAGTCACCCATAGTCCTTTGGCATTCTATAAGTTGCAATACAGTCAGGGGCCACATACCTTGCATTGTAGGTTATGGGTTACACCCTTGCTGATTGTACCTTGGTGTTCTGCATTGCAATGTCCTGACAGTTTGTGACAAATCAAAAGGGTAAACCTCTGGTTTTGTTTGAGGGTTACTTATACCGCAAGGACAAGGAAACAGCAGCTAAAGTATATTGAAGGTGTGCAGATGCACATAAGTTTAAATATCTTGCTAGGCTCCACACAGTTGCAGATACAGTTGCTGCAAAGCTTAGTAGGTCATAACCATGTCCCTGATTCAGGTGACACTGGAGCCAGAAAAGTCATGGCCGATATTCGCGACCGTGCATGAAGTACAGTCGAAAGTACGTTGCAGGTACTAGTGACATTGATTGCCTCTGTACCTGAGTCAGTGAGTGGCCACCTTCCAGAAATACATTTGATTAAGCTCACCATGCAGCGTATTAGACAGCATGACAATGGAGGCCCTGTAACCCCATAGTGTGCTGAGGCACTAACAATACCGCATGAGTTTGCAGTATTGGGATTGGGGGAAAGATTTCTTCTTTTTGACAGTGGGCTAGAAAGGGACAGAATTCTAGTCTTTGGCACTGAGGCAAACTTGAGAATGTTGAAGGACACCCCTGATTGGATGCTAGATGGTACTTTTAAATCAAGTCCTACATTATTCAATAAGTTGTACAGCATCCATGCTATGCATTCTGGTCAAGTGTTAACCGCAGTTTACATCCTGATGTGCTCATGAACAGCAAATTCGTATGAGCGTGTGTTTGTAAAAATTAAAGCACTATGTGGTGATGGTATTCCAACAACAGCAATTATGGACTTTGAAATAGCAGAATGGAAGGGGTTGACAACTTTTTTCACAAGCACACAAGTCAGGGGATGCTTTTTTCACTATGCTCAAGCCATATGATGAAAAATACAGACCTACCACGAAGTGGAAAAGAGATACTGTAGCAACCCTGACTTTGTGCTATGTTTATGAATGCTGTTGTTGCGGGCCTTTGCACCACCACATGATGTAGTCAGTGCATTCGAGGAGCTCTGGGAAATACAGTTCTTTAACACAAATAAGGAGATATTACAACCTGTCCTCAATTATTTTGAGGACACTTGGTTGGGAAGGCCAAAAGGACAATCTAGAAGAAGGTGTGCAATGTTCCTAGTGGCTAACTGGAACTATCATGAAGCTACATTGATGGGGCTGTCACGAACAAACAATGCTGTCGAGGGATGGCATCAAGGATTTAACTCGCACCTGGGATCTTGTCATCCCAGAATCTGAAAACTGATTGAATGTTTGGTGGAAGAACAGTGGCTATCAGAGATGAAGCTGGAACAGCTGATCTCAGGTGCAAGCACTGAAGGTACTAAAAGAAAATATCAAGACCAGAACGAAAGAATTGAAAAAATTGTGAGACAGTATGGTGAAAGGACAATGTACGAGTATTTGAAAGGATTTGCATATAACTTCCAGTTTCAAGTATAGAGTTTAAAACATGTAGACTGGAGAATCATCATGTGAAGAAATGTAGACTGGAGAATCATCGTGTAAAGAAATGAAGGATAGTGGCCATTACTACTTCAATAAGGATTACTGGCAACAGCCAGTTTTTTTAAAGGAGAATTTCTCGATTTTGACACCCTACTATCAGCCATTAGCTGTATTAGGAAATTCTGTGCCCCACTATCAGTACTGCAAATAGGTGCTATTTTGATGTGGTAAACTCACCATTAATGGCACATGCTATTAATTAACACTCGCTATTGTGTAAGTAGCGATTCTTTATTCGCGATTCTGTTTTTGCTATTTTTACTGGCTATCTTAACAGGATACCATCAATTTCAGAACAGCTACCATAAGTGCCTACTACCACAATAAGACGTTTGGCAGTGTCTTGATACTTTCTTCGAGGAGCTGAGGGATCCTGGCCAGAGAGGTACTGCTCTAATTTTATTTCATTCAGAATCTGCTTTGTTTTTACTGCCTGAATAAATTTCCAGATATTTGGGTGGCATGCTCCCAGTAAATTATTAAAACTATGTGAATATTTATAATAGTAAGATGATATTGCTGTGCAATTATTTTGATACAGCGCATCTATTGTATCGTGCTCACATTACCGTGCTGTAATGCATGCGCTGAATTGACACAATACTGGGGTAGCCAATCAGTGTTGCTGGAGATCAAGCTCTCCTCATGCTGTGCACAACGTAATTCCATTGTCACCTCTCTCTCAAATGGGAAAGGAACTCCTATTACGTGAAAAAGAGTGTCTTTTAAAATCATCATAGAATTGTGCATTATCATTCCAGTTTGTTAATTTTCATTACATTTAACTGTAGTTTCAGACAGACAGGTAAGCTAGTGAAATTGTACTGCAGAGGGGAGAAGCACGATATAAACCTGCCCTTGCAGCTGCAGGCCCTGCAGCAGAAGAATGCAGAGTAAATTTGCCAGATTGAAGAAGGGGCATTTTCTTGTTTTGTTTTTTTGCTGTTTATTTTCCTTTTTGAAAGGTTTTTCACAACACAACAATAACAGACAACAGGTACTGCAGTGTAGCAAAACATACTCTTGGTAGTGCAGAACATGGTCAAATGGAGCTCAGTGTAGTAGAGCTGTGCTCTACCTGAGTAATTGTAAAGCACTAAGGGACATTTTCTATCCTCTTTCCCCCTCAGTTTTGAGTCTGTTGTAACAACGTAATTTTCTTTATTGTTGTTCTTTCATTTTTCTGTTTAGGTAGGTTGGCCACCTACCTAAATACCCTTCTCTCTTGTTATCCTTTGTCTTTCTTTTTAAATCCTTTTCAGTCCCTCTTCTGTGCCTGTTAAAGTTTACGTTATTGAAGAAATCTTTGTATAAAGTGCTGCAGTGCAAGACAAATTGATAGTTCATACTGTATATGTCGTATAGGACCTCAGAAGAAATAAATGATGTGTGCACACCATTACAGAAATATATAGATACAGATCACTAGTATTCTACAAATGCTCTGTGCTTTAGATAGCACTTTTATGAAAATGGAAAACGAGTTATTTTTTTTAGCAGGAGACATGTGGTTTGTGTCTACCCAGAGGAAAGAAAATATTTTCTTATGGCATAGGAGCCTCGGATATGTTTTACAAATAAAAGCATTGCCAGGGTAGGATGCAATAGAGCATTCACGTAGATATCAGTTACATGGAGCGGCAAGCAGATAACATCCATCAAAATGCTGCTCTATTTAAGCAACAATCCCCATTTGCTCTATGTTTAAAATAAGAAGTTTATACAAAAAAACAAGGCATGTTTGATATCAGGGAGTAGTAAGAAAATGTGGAGCACTGCATAAGCATGGTGGTTACTGGCAGTGGGAGTGATTCCAGATAAAAGCATTTGCCCAAAAGCCACTCCAAGAAATATTAGGTTATTTCCCCATTTGCCCTTGTGTTCCCAAACAGTAAGGCACTACTCAGTCTACTGTATATCTGGGCACCAACCCACTCAATGCACTGTATACCCATGCTACCCTTGTCTACAATTATTGGGTCCTATGTACTAATGGGGTGGAGTGGCTACATGCATGTTTCTGGGGCACCCCACCACTCCACACCTTATGCACCCCCCTCCGTGTGGGATGCCTGAATGGGGGCATGCAGCACATACATGCCCAGTCCCCCAGCTGCTCAAGGAGCAATGCACCGGGGGCAGGTGAGGAAAAGGCTGGCACTATGTGTCATGTACTAGGGCGAGTAGTGCTGGCCATGGGGGTGCATAGGGGTGCAGAGTACACCAGGGAGGACCCTGCTGTAATCCCCTTTGTGCCCCCACACACTCTGCAGGACAGGGTGAACAGCCCACCAACCCTCCAGGGCCCCAGGAAATGGCCACCCGATGCCACCCACCCACCCCAGCACACAGCGGTGAGTGTGGTGGCCCCCCAAACACTCACAACACCCATACCCCTCACAGGAGCACTGGAACAAGGCTGCCACCCACCAATCCCAGAGGCACCGCATGTCAACCCCCCCCTCCACCTCCAGTGGTAATGTTCCCCCCCCACCAGCAGGCATGCCCCCGTCCCACTGCACTGCATCGTTGCCATCAGACAGGTCCAGTGGCATTGTCCTCCAACCACCTGCCACAGCCGCTGTCCCTCAGACAGCCAACGAGCACCTCACTATGTAAGGGATCCACTGCTGGACCCATGCCAGGCATCCAATTGGATGCCCGGCTGGTTCCGCGACTGCACATGCGCCCACCCTGTACAGATCTATGTGCTAGGGGGGCAGGGCCATGGACAGCTAGACAGCGGCAGTGAATGCTGCCAGTGCACACCTGTCTGCAGATGTGGAGCCGTGCACTTGAGTTACATGCCTTTGGCGTGCAACTTGCGCCCATATGTGCATAGGGCCCACTGTGTGCAGTACATCATACCATGCTGTTAAAGCCTGTATTCCATGTAATGTATTATATTGTATGTACTTTTTGTGCCATCTTCATGGCCCGGGTCATGCCTGAAAACGGTTCCTTGGATCAGTGCACCTCCCCAGGTAACCAAAGACATAAACAAACAAATAAATAAATACATAAATAAATAAATGGCTATGATTAGCCCAGAAATTGGGGGAAAACAGTATAGATGGTTAGAAAAGTACTGGGGGACTTATTTTAATGAAAATAATTCTTGCACGTCCCCAAATGAAACTGCTTGATGAAAGCTATGCCCCTAAAAGGACAACTCTGTCCATAGCACCCGCTCATCCCTGAATTAATTGTTTTTGTATTAAAAAGAAGCTAGAAGGTGTTTTTTTTTAATAAACAAAGACCACTATGGGTAGAAAAATTAAAGTAGCAGAGTGGAGAGAGTACTGTAATTTTAGCATTGTGCTAGCTCTCTCTTACTTTTGCTCCAGTGCTCCCTCTTGTCATTCTGTGAATCAGCAAGAATGCCGAGCAGGGAAAGAGACGCAGTTAATGGAGAAAATGGACAGCTAGTTAAGAAAAGTAAGAATGTCCTGAGCCATTATTTGTAAACTAAATAAAGAGGGAATCTGTGTAAAAGGAAAAGAATGAAGTAATAAATGCTTCCCTCCCCATTGTTTCTCCTTTTTTAAAACACAGAGATATGTGGCAGGGGACCATATAAACATATAGCAATGCTTAATAAAATCCCTAAAAGCATTTTAAAAGGTAACCAGGTACTGGTATATGAGGAAAATAATTCTTACCTGCTGTGCCACACTTAGAAACATAGAAACATAGACTTTGATGGCAGATAAGGACCACTTGGCCCACCCAGTCTGCCCATTTCCCTACCTATTGGATAAGCTGCAGATTCTAGTTAACCAACAGCCTACTTCCTGCAACCCCCCCACTATAATTGCCTTATGTCTGTCCTATGCATGTTTGAATTCCCCCACTGTTTTAGACCCCACAACCTCTCCAGAAAGGTGGTTCATGCATCCACCACTCTCTCCGTGAAAAGAATTTCCCTACATTACCCTGAGCCATCCCCCCTCTAACTTTAAATTGTGCCCCCTTGTTCTTACACATCTCTTTTTCTGAAAGATGCTACCCTCCTTGACTTTGTTCATTCCCTTGAGGTACTTAAAAGTTTCTATCATGTCCCCCCGTCCCTTCTTTCATCAAGGGTATACATATTAAGCTCTCCCAGTCTCTCTTCATATGGTTTCTGATGTAGACCCTGCACCATTTTAGTTGCCCTCCTCTGGACTGCTTCCATCCTGTCTATGTCCTTGCATAGATGAGGTCTCCAAAACTGCACGCAGTACTCCAGATGGGGTCTCACCAACTGTCTGTACAGAGGGATAACCACTTCCCTTTTTCTATTTGTGATGCCCCTCCCTATGCATCCCAGTATCCCCCTGGCTCTCCTTACTGACTTCTCAAATTGCTTATCCACCTTTAGGTCATCTGATATGCCTACACCCAGATCCCTTTCCATTATTGTTGTTGTTAGTACCTCCCCTGTTATTGTGTACTCTTCTCCTGGATTTTTATTTCCCAGGTGCATTACTTTGCACTTCTTTGCATTGAATCTAAGTTGCCATACTGTATGTCTGACCATTCCTCCAACCTTGCCAAGTCCCTTCTCATCCTTTCTACCCCCCCCTTGTGTATCAACTCTGTTACACATCTTTGTGCCATCTGCAAAGAGGCATATCTTTCCTTCCAGACCCTCTGCAATGTCACCTATAAAGACGTTAAAGAGGACTGGAACCAGTACTGAGCCCTGAGGTACTCCACTAGTAACCCCACTTTCTTCAGAATGTGTTCCATTCACTATTACCTTCTGTGTCCTGTTGTGCAGCCAGTTTGCTACACAGGCTACCACCCTGGGACCCACTCCCAGGCTGGCTAACTTGATTATTAATCTTTTGTGCAGGACTGTGTCAAATGCCTTGCTAAAGTCTAGGTAGGCCATGTCCACAGCCTCTCCCTGGTCTATTACTTTGGTCACCCAGTCAAAGAAATCGATTAGATTCATCTGACATGACCTTCCTGCTGTGAATCCATGCTGCTTTGGGTCCTGTGCCCCGCTGGCCTCTAGGTACTCAACAGTTCTTTCTTTCAGAAGTGATTCCATCATTTTCCCCCCCACTGAGGTCAAAGTAACAGGTCTGTAGTTTCCTGCTTCTGCCTTGCTCCCACTTTTGTGAAGGGGAATCACATCTGCCCTCCTCCAGTCCTCAGGTACCACCCCATCCTCCTATTATTTGTTAAAAAGTGTGGTCAGTAGTGTCACTAGGTCCTCCCTTAGTTCTTTTAGGATTCTAGGGTGAATCCCGTCAGGCCCCATTGCTTTGTCCACCTTGAGTTTTAGGAGTTCTTTAAGGACTCTTTCTTCTGTAAATGGACTGGCGTCAACCCCACTACCTAGAGTGCTTCTATTGTTTGGTTTAGGTAACTCCTCCTCTTCTTTTTTTGTGACACTTGCTGAAGCTACCTCCTTTAGGAACAAGTGGCCTCAATGTGAGGACTATTTATATGGAGGGCAGCTTTCAGTCACAGGAAAAGTGTGTTCCTTAAACATAAATAAAAATAATAAAGAATAATAATAAATACAAAATAATAAAAAATAATCATATATTAAATCATTTTATATCATATCAGATATATTATATAATATGTCATAACAGTTACTGGTGACACCCCCCCCCGTCGTACTGCTTTTGAGTACTTTCAAAAGTCATAATAACCTGCAAACACCCTTATAACCAGCTATTGTGGTTTTTGAAACCTCGTGCTGCACTGTTCACAACCTCTGCAGTTGGAAGCCATGGTCATGAGCCCCCTCACAGACTGAAAACACTTGCTGCCACACATTCTCTCCCCACCAGCCAGTATAGTACGCTCCATGAACTTGGCAGTTTTTTGACAGAAAATGTAAAAAAAACTGTCATCTTTGTGTTCAGTGTGCACTTCTTTCTGAAAAAAAAAATTGTACCAGTAATTATAAAAAATAAAGCCTAGTCAGGTGTATGTAGATGATGTTTTTTACACACCCTTGGTGAATGGTGAATTCATAAACCTCTTGAGCTTTACTCTTGAGGTTTATGGCTCATCACTCACCTCATGTACGTAAAAAAAACCCATCATAACACACACCTGCCTAGGCATTATTCTCTATTTAGAGAATATAGTCTTCTCATATAGCATATATTATATAAAATTATATTATATTATCATGCATCATGTACTGTATATATAGTATCTGTTTATATATGATATATACATTAACTGCTATCATATATTATATTAGATTATTTTATCTGCTTATATATCATATCTGCTGCCTGCCCAATGATTTCTGAAGGCATGTCATTCAACAGTGACTGAAAAAAAGAAACAGGGCTGGATATTCAAAAGGGTAGCATCATGCGCAATAGGGTTGCACCTGCACAAGTCTGAAATTGCACCATTCTGCGATATTCAGCAGGAGGCAGTTGTGCCCCCGAAATCATGCTGAGCAACAGCTCAATGCTAATGAAGGTATACTCAACCGGAGGGGGAGGAACCATGCATAAACTGCACAGCCCGATATTCAGCCGGGCTGTGCAGAGTTGTGCAGGCACAACCCCCAACCTGCGCCTGCACAACTTTGAGCCAAAAAAAAAGGATTAAGTCAAGGGCCACCCACAGGTGAGCTGCCGCATTGCAGGGCGCAACACAGCAGCTGCCACCTGTGGGTGGCCTCCACTCTTCCCTGTGCCCCCTGCAGCCCGATTGCGGGCATGTAATAGTAACTCCCATAGCCCGATCGCTGGCAGAACACCCCCACTAGCCCGATCGTGGCAACCACCCCGACTGGCCTGATCGAGGGCATAACATAATGAACAACCCCCAACTGGCCAGATCGCGGGCATAACAGAAATGAACAACCCCCACTGGCCCGATTGCAGACATAACAGAAATGAACAACCCCCCACTGGCCCGATCGTGGGCAAAATAGAAATGAACCCCCGACTGGCCCGATCACGGGCATAACAGAAATGACCCCCCCCACTAGCCCGATCGCGGGCAGAATGGAGTTCAAACCCTCCTGACTAGCCCGATCACAGGCAGAATGGAGTTCAACCCCCCCAAAGACCAATATCCCTGGTGGTCCAGTGGACCATGAAGCCCGATCGCGGGCATTAGAGTCAAACCTCCCACCAAGGTTTCATTCACATATCTGGACTGTCTTGTATGGTATGGGCTGCACGCCCATTGGCTCTTGCTCTGAACCAATGGGCGTGCAGCCCTACCAAGCTGTCAGTCGGCGGGTGGCGGGCGGCAGGTGGGTGTGGGTGCTGCTGCCCGCCAGCTGGACGGGGTGGAGGAGCAGGGTGGTGGGGCTCCGTGGGTGGGTGGGGTGGGGGCCACTAGATCACCAGGGAAATTGGACCTTGGGGGTTGACTCTAATGCCCATGATTGGGCTTTGCGGTCCACTGGACCACCAGGATATTGGTCTTTGGGGGTTGAACTCCATTCTGCCCGTGATCGGGCTAGTGGAGGTCATTTCTATTATACTTGCAGTCGGGCCAGTCGGGGGTGGGGTTCAGTTCTGTTATGCCAGCGTCCGGGCCAGTCGAGAGGTTTAGTTCTGTTATGCCTGCAATCGGGCCAGTTGGAGGTTCAATTCTGTTATGCCTAATCGGGCCAGTTGGGGGTTCAATTCTGTTATGCCCACAATCGCAGGCCAGTCAGGAGTTAATACTGTTATGCCATGATCAGGCCAGTGAGGAGATTTACTTCATGCTTGCAGTCGGGCTGCAGGGGCGTCAGTCCCTGACGGTTGCTGCCTAGCAGGAGCCAGGCCAGTTGTCAGGATCAGTGCACTGCATGCTAGTGTCATGCAAATGGGGCTATAAGTAGATGCAAATGGCCCCGCTGTGCACTTGCATAACTTATGGCCCCATTGCATGTCACCTTTTGAATATCAGAAATTTGGCGCATGGCACAATGGAACTTGTGCCACCGCATCTTGAATGCTCCACTCTAACCACTTGCGGTGGCGCAAGTTCCACTGCACCATGCACAGTGGCTGTGGCCGGGGGGAGATATTCAAAGGAGTTGCTCAATAGTGCAACTCCATTGAATATCACCCCGGCCACACCCCAGCGCAACTTTTTTGAGCAGCGCAAGGGCTTGCGCCACAGAATGGTGCAGTTTGAATATCCAGCCCATAATCTTACAGTCACTGCTCTGGTGTCCAGTCCCTCTCTGGAAATACACCTCTCCTCACCTCACCAGTCCACTAAAATCAAATGGATTCTTTGCAGTGTGGTAGTATTTTACAAATGACATTGCAAATCCACTGAAATCACATTTTCCCACCATACAAATAAAGCCAAATGAAACAATAAGAATTTTAAATAATTAATAATAATTACATTAAAACAAAAAGCATAGGACTCTGACTTCAGAGAGTTGCACATCATCTTCATCATCCTCCTCCTCTTCATCCTTTCATTATTAATTACATTTGCCTCATCATGTGTCACTGCAGAATGTGGTGGCATCAACTTCATCTGTGCCTGCACATTACATGGTAAGTGGTACAATATGACTGGCCAGTGCCAGTTGATGATTTTCTGTCTACCATGAGGTGCTATACATAGTGCTTTTTATTTTCATACGAACATACAAAATTTGCCAGCAGATAAAGGCCTAGAGGTCTATCAAGTCTGCTCGAATGTGCAGCTAGCACCCCTTATTCTACAGCTGTCCAACTCATCACATGTCCACTGAAAAATCATGTTCTTTCCCTTACAACTAAAAAAAGTTAAAGTAATAGAAATAAAGTGATATTATATTACTTTAATGTACTGCTATAAATGTATTGCCATGTCAAGCAAGTCATGGAATTATTCTGCTCTGTGCTCCACTTCCAGTGTCAGCAAATTAACCAACCCTTCTGATGGTCCATTCCATGGTGAGCCACTTGAATGCCACACACACCATTATTTATGATCTTCTACAGCAAGCCCATCAAGCATACTATTACAGTATAATATATAATAATAACAATAATAATAATGATAAAAAAACTACACTAAAATAAAACCCACATAAGTCAATTAGTTCTTCTAAATACAAAGTTTCATTATCAAGAATCATATTGTTTTGTCATATTAATAAAAAAATACGTAAAAGTAAATTAAAGAATGTATTATAGTACTGATCTTATCATATCACTGTTTATTATCTAATATATAAAACACATAAAAATAATAGAAGAGCTAATATAAAATAGTCATAATTTAAAAAATTATTGTAAAATCTATGGTGATGCAAGGAAGAATATAACAACTGGCATGATGGAAAGTGGAGAGTCAGAGACTTTGGGGGGGTAATATGCCTTTAGGGCAGCAGTGAATACTAACTGTTACTGAAGCTCATACTGGGGCATAGCGGTCTTAGTGGAGTTTGCAGGCTCTGCCAAAACACCATAAATGTTAATCCACAACTGATGCATGTCAGCAGTACCTACCAAAAATGAGCTACCATAATTCATATTCATTGCTGACCTCAAGGCTTTTTCTCTCCATTTGTAGTGTGTTTTCCCATGCAAAATGCTTCATCAGGAGCCAAAATGATTCAGCCAAACTGGAGAAGCTGAACTTAATTTTAGGCCCCAACTGAAAGCAGAACCAAAGTCAGCTCTAGCACCCTTTTCTCACCCATAACTCCCAAGCTTGGCTATAAAAAAAAAAAAAAAAACCTGCAGACTCCTTTGGGAAGTGCTATTCAGATGTCCAAGCATCCATGTATCACCCTGAGAGCACACAGCATTAGGCGCACATGGCCAATTGGTGGAGGGGGGAAGGGTATAAAGCATTCAGGATGTGGGGTATCATCAGTGAAATATGCTGATCCACACCCCTCCATTATATCTGTGCACTCCTCAGTGCATTCAGCAGCCCTGGTAAATACAGTAATTGGCATACTGTGGGAGGGTAAAAGTATGCTAACCTGGCATTCCTACTGCTGGATTCCAAATTATAGATCAGGAGTCAGGAGTCTATTCAAAATTAAATTATATTCTAGAGATTTGTGGGTTGGGCTGGGGAAGGGATTGACTTAAATCACAGTGTTGACTCCTATCTAAAAAAAAATTTGAATCTGAGTACTAAGTAGCAAATAGACAATTATCTGAGGTGTGTTAGGTTTTAAAAAAGGTACAAACCCTGGATTTTCCTAGTTTTAAGTTATACCTACCTTTCCCCAATCCACTTGCATTGTCCAAGTCAAGACTATCTGTCATTAACTCCCCATTTACCCAACCTCCTTCCCTTCAGTGAAGAAAAATAAATAATGATACCCCACCCAACACCTACCAGCTCAGCACCCAGTTCATTATCTACCCTTTCATGGCACACAAAGTAAAGGATCCCTCATTCAGTCTGGACTGGAACCTCTTGGAATGTGGACTGGAGGACAGTCATAGGAGGATAGGGACAGTGACTGGCACAGACTTGCCTCTTCTCACTTCAGCTCACCACTATCTGAATGAATGGAAGTGCACCCTCTTCCATTCATTTGAACAGTAGCCAGCCAAGGTGGTGAGTTAGTTTACAATTATTGGACGAGGCATTCAGAGGAGATGCAACTGGCACAACCAAGTTGCACTGGCGCTTCCCCAGGAAGGACCCCTAGGCCATATTCAAAATGTCGGGATGCACCACACAATTCTGGATATGCTGCAGCACAAAGATAGAGTATGCAGTGCATCCAGAAGGGGCATTCCCATGCATATGAGATGTGCAGGCAGCTGTGCTGCACATCTCGGCTGAATATTGAGATGTGCTGCACAAAGTTAGGCATGGAAGAAACATGCATAAGTCATCACCACTCACAAGTGGGCTGCTGTACTGCACAGCACAACACAACAGCCACTAGCCCCAGGGGTGGCTAGCCCCCCCAATCCCAGAGCATGAAAACAATAGTATAACCCCTCTATCCCTCGTAATCCAGTGGTACCCCCCTCCCAGCCCTGATTGTAATTTAAAACACCCATCCCCAGACTTTCCTGGTAGTCTAGTGGCCCCCCTTTGCACCCGACCCCAAACTAATAAAAAATAAATATCCCCTGTTTTCTCTGGTAGTCCAGTAGCCCCCCTCTCAACCCAAAACCCGATCATATTAAAAAAAACAGAATATCCCTTCCCTGGTAGTCCAGTGGTACCCCCCCATCCCCAAACCCTGACCGTTGTTAAAAATTAAACCCTGAAACAGCCTTGGTAGTCTAGTGAACACCCCACCCACTGAGGGACCCCCATCCCGCTCCCCTGTCCCAGCATGGCCATCAAGCCAGTGGGCAGCACAACCATCCTGCATACCTCCACGGCTGCCCACCAACTGAGCTGTCACAGAATGACAGTTTACAGTATGCACTACAATACCTCTGGTCTACACTGTTGACCAATGTGCTTACAATGTGTACTGTAAGCTTTCACTCACAAAGACAACTTTGTGAATGAAAGCTTACAGTGCACACTGCGGTGTGCCCACCTTATTGAGAAATATGTCCACTTATGTAAAATAAAACTGTTCATTTTGTATGTGGACTTTTCCACAGAATTTCATTCAATTAACAGAAATACCCTGAGGGATATTTTAGTTAAAAAAGACCATGACCCCCTTACTTTTATTATCAATTTACTTATTATACACCAATACCTCTACCTCATATAATAATAATGGTGAGCTTACAGATTATTTTAGTTCTAATAGGGGTGTCAAGCAGGGATGCTTGTTAGCACCCCTCCTTATTTAATGTCTATATAAATACATTACTGGAATATGCAGTGTCCATCCTGTTAGATGCCTCTATAATTAATAATTATCTGCTTCATTCACTTGCTTATGCAGATGACATTGTGCTCTTTTCACTGTCAAGAGTTGGGCTTCAAAGGCAAATTTACATATTTTATCAAAAATGTATTTATTTATTGAATTTTGTTGACCCGGTAAGCCCACTGGGCCTAGAAGTCCCTTTTTCAAGGGTGACTGGGGGAGGGGGGATACAGATGGTAAGCAACTAAAATTGAACCAGATTAAACTGTTGGTGGTATTTTTGGTGACTGGGAGAAATTTGGCCAGGAGACCAGAGAAATTCCCCTACTCTTCCAGCAGGGGGCTTGACTTCCTGGGAGCAGAGTGAAGGGCCCAGTTGGGAGCCAGACAGAGGAGGAGGAGGAGGAGGAGGAGGAGGAAATGCTGATGTGGCAGGGGAGATGTTGCAGGAGAAGGAAGCATTGTGTGTGATGGCTGACGATCCTGAGAATGCTCAGTTGGAGCGTGGACCTACAGTAGTGCAGATTTCCCTTCCTGTGGGTCTGGAGCAGGAGATGATCATGGAAGAAATGCTGGTTGATGATCTGTGTGTAGAGCTGAAGGATGGTGAAACTACTAATGATGGATTTCTGGACTTCCAGTCAGCAGGCCTGCAGCATGAAGTTGAGTTCATGCAGGCCCTCAGCATAGAACAGCAACATCGGTTGCTGATGGTTCTTTCAACTCTGGGTCGCAGTGGATGGCAGCAGTTGCTTGTGGAACAGATGGAGATTATGGATACTGCAAACACCCATTCGCAGGTAAAGCCTGTGGTAGTGGTTAATCTGTGTAGTAAAAGCCCTCCTCGGGGTCTGGTTACAGAACAGCCACTTGATGATGCGGCAACTATTACGGGAGCGGGCGGGCTTGAGAAGATCACTGATACAGTGAAGGTTTCCATGGACAGTTCTTCCACAGTGAGTACAAACCATGATATAGTTGCATCGAGTGTAGATACTTCTGAAATTACCATACCTACTGAAAATGCAGATGATTTGCTTGCTGAGACCATGTTAAATATGGCTAGTCCTGGGTGGGGGGACAAGATCCTGGGAGGAGATCTTTGGCTGTAGACTCAAGGTCTTCTGGACCGGAAGCTAACAATATTGATTCAACCCTGATCACTGCAGGTTGGAAAAAGGCTGAAGGGGGGGGGTGGATTCCAGATGAAATGGATTTACCAATTCCTGGACTGAGTGGCAACAATATACAAGATCCTGTGCAAGTGCAATCTGAAAACCAGGACATCACTGTCTCTGGTATTGCGACACAGGCTGAATCCCCCCCCATATTGAGTTAGAGGCCTCTCCTGTATCCCAGACCACAGCCCCCACAGAACAGGCATCTTGGGGAGATCAAGCAGATGACTTGGACCTTATCCCTGAACCACAGTCAGAACCTGTACAGCCTTCCTTATTATGGAGACAATTTAGGAGGAAGGATGTTGGATTTTCAAATGTAGTCCCTGCACAACAGAAGAATGCAGTCCGCATTCAATACACTGGCGGCCTGCCTCTCCTGCTGGATAGATTGTATAGTGGGAAAATACTTCTTAAAGATTGCTTTAGATTCTTTTCCAATGAAGCTTATGCGTTGATTCATGCTTCTGGTGACATGAATTTCAATGTGAGTTTTAAAACTCCAGCTGGACTGGACTGCTTTTGGTCCATGTATGAAAAGAAAAAGCATTCAGCTTTATGGATGCCCTTCTGCATTATTCCAATTACCAGACCAGCCATTAAACACATCACTGTGCTGTTATGAAATGAGGGGGTATCAGTGCATGACGTTAGATATTGGCTCCAGAAACAATGTGATGTTCTAGAAGATCCTACCCTGATCCTGGATGATGAACACATCTGGACGGAAAGGATGAAAATTTAAGGTGCGTCTAAAATCTGACCCACTGGGCCCGAAACACCTTTCTAGTGCCTTTTTTGGGGCACTGAGTGGGGACATTGTTTTTATCAAGGGCAGCCGAAAACTTGCTTCTGCTGTGGATCACAACAGCACCTAAGTAATGTCTGTGACAGGGTGGAGTGTACTCTATGCATGGAGTGTGGCCACTCTAACTGAGACTGTACGAATGACCAAGCCTGTAACCTTCCAGGCCATGTGTACCACTCTTGTGAGTGGGCTATGCATAACAGATCAGACAGACCAAGCCAAGAACTTATGGTGGAAAAGCCTAAAATGCTAGCATCGCTGCATAGAAAAAGGTCCATGAACAGAATGCAGCAGCTGTGTTAGAAGTGCAACTGCCAAATATGATGCATTTAGCGGATTTAGCCCCAGCTCCTTGTAATGCCCCCTCTCTCCCTGCTGGTGATGTTGCCAAGGCAGTAACATGTGAGCCTTCAACCCAGACTGGGGTGGAGCAAATTGTATTACAGACTTCAGTACCAGATGAACTTTCTCAGGCTGTGGAAGCTGCGGACCCACGGATTAACTTGGAACAGACTTTGCAAGATATGCCACCACCTGAGACCACAGTCGTGGCATCAGAAAATGACAGCTGAAGAACATTAAACCTAAAGCCAAAGTACAACGTATTGGAGAACAGAAAGGGACAATGAAGCTTTCCAGTGCCAATGAGATATTGCAAACCTATGATTCAGATGGAGGTGACCACTCTGAATCTTCTTCTATGGTCTCTTCTCAGAAAGGTTTTTTCACTGATATGGATGAGGAGTGCTCTATGGCTACTGTACAAGCTGTTCAGATAAAATCTAAACAGCTAGGGATGAAACCCAGACGTAGCCAATGCCTGGGTAAACAGGATGTGACTTGAAAGGTTGGAGTATCTGTAAGGAAAGTTGAACATTTTTTTTGTCTCCATGGCTGATTTTTAAAATTACAGTGTTGCCACTATTAATGTGAACAGCATTAGGAATAGCCGGCGACACCTAGTTGCCTTTTCTATTCTGAAATATTATTGCATTGATATTGCCTGCTTACATAGAAACATAGAATTTGATGGCAGATAAGGACCACTTGGCCCATCTAGTCTGCCCATTTTCCTACCTAACGGATAAGCTGCAGATCCTAGTTAACCAACAGCTTACTTCTTCCTACCCCCCACTAGAATTGCCTTATGTCTGTCCCATGCATTCTTGAATTCCACCACTGTTTTTGACTCTACAACCTCCTCAAGAAGGCTGTTCCATGCATCCACAATCCTCTCTGTGAAGAAATACTTCCTCACATTACCTCTGAGCCATCCCCCCTCTATCTTCAAATTGTGCCCCCTTGTTCTTGAACATCTCTTTTTCTGAAAGATGCTGCCTCTTGGACTTTGTTGATTCCTTGAGATATTTGAACATTTCTATCATGCCCCCTCCTCCTTTCCTCAAGGCTATACATCTTAAGCTCCTTTAGTCTTTCTTTCATATGTCGTCTGGTGCAGACCCTGCACCATTTTGTTGTCTCCTCTGACAATCTCCACCCTGTCTATGTCTTTGCTGAGATGGGGTCTCCAGAACTGCACACAGTACTCCAGATGTGGTCTTACCAACTGTCTGTACAGAGGGCCAACAACTTCCTGTTTTCTACTGGTGATGCCTCTCCCTATGCATCCCAGTGTCCCCCCAGCCCACCTTACTGCCTTCGCACATTGCTGGCCCACCTTTAGGTCATCTGATATGACTACCCCCAGGTCCCTTTCCATTTTTATTGTAGTCAGTATCTCACCCCCCCCCATTGTGTACTCTTCCCCTGGGTTTTTGTTTCCCAGGTACATTACTTTGCACTTCTTTGTGTTGAATCTAAGCAGCCATACATTTGACCATTCCTCCAACTTTGCCAAGTCCCTTTTCATCCTTTCCACCCCACCTTGTGTATCAGCCCTGTTGCAGATCTTTGTGTCATCTACAAAGAGACATACTTTCCCTTCCAGTCCCTCTGCAATGTCACTTATAAAGACATTAAAAAGGACCAGCCCCAGTACTGAACCCTGTGGTACCCCACTAGTAACCGTCCTTTCTTCACAGTGGACTCCATTTACTATTACCCACTGTGTCCTGTTGTCCAGCCAGTGTTTTACCCAGGCTACCACCCTGGGACCCACTCCCAGGCTGGCTAATTTGTTTATTAATCTTTTGTGTGGGACTGTTCATTTATACACTGTTAATGATATTAAAAATGCTAGAAAGTTATGGTGTTGGGGTCCCTCTTTTTTTTCTCTCACTTTGGAATGGTGTGGGGGGGATCCTTTTATCAGGATGGGATTTCTTTATCACTAGGGTGCTGGAATTGTGTATGGGTAAAATGTTGTTAATAGACTTTACACATCTTCATAGACAGTGGCGTATAATCACTATTTACGCACCTCAGACAAAAAAAGAAAGGGTAGATCTGTTTATGCAAATTAAGCCATTTTTCTTTACCTCATGTCTCCCAATTTGGGCAGGAGATTTTAATTGTGGTCTGACAAAATTGGATAAAGGGGGTACCACAAAAAAAGAAACCTTCTGTTATGTTAATGTGCTACAAAGTATTCTAACTTTGACTGGTCTGACTGATGCTTATCGGAGCATTCATGCTACTGGTGGGTACACATTTTATAGGGCACATCTTGCAACCAGGATCAATCATGTTTTTTCTTCCCCTTTCCCTGAGATGTGGTTCTGCATTAACTGTACCCTTGAAACTTTGGACCACTTAATGGTCAAGGTTTGGTTCTCCTTGGGGGGAGAGGTTCAGAGAGGCAGGGGTGTATGGAAACTGAATAACACCACCTTGACAGATGTAGTGTGTGCTGTGAAGGTACAAGACACAGCATTTTTAGAAGATGATATTACTAGGTGGTGGATTCAGACAATAGGTGATATAAAACACACTCTAAAATCATGGGGCTATCACATCTACTCTGAAAAATATTTGCAGTATTTGACCCTACAAGGTCAGTACATGAAAGTGGTCTTACACATAAATGAAGGTTATGGTGAATATGGTGACCAGTTAAAGCTGCTAAAACAACAAATGGAGGCCTTACAATACAGCACAGTGACATCTCTGCTGTATGAACACAGAATAGGTACACCCAGAAAATCAACAGTAGGAGATAGTTATGAAAGCTGTAAAGCTAGACTTCATCGGGGATCCATGGACTCCCTCATTACAGGGGAAGGGGAGGTGGTACAGAGTACAGTAGATATACTGACTGTAGTCACTACTTATATGGAACAACTGTATACCACAACGGATGTTACGAGGGGATATGGTCTCACATATGTTGGCCCCTCGTCATGTTACACTGATTCCACAGGACTTACTAACAAGTCTTATAGAACCTATCACAGATTTAGAGATCCGAGGAGTTATTTGTTTGCTGCAAAACAATGTCACTCCAGGACCAGATGGCCTCACCTCAGAATTTGATAAAACCTTCATGTCTGATTTGGTGGAGATTCTCTGTATTGTCTTCAAGTTCAATCTTGGATGGAATTGACATAGCACCACAATCTGGACAAGCCATTCAAATTGTTTTGTATAAAAAAGGGGATAGGAAACTGTTGAAAAACTGGAGACCACTTAGTTTTATGAATACGGATCTCAAGATTTTAATGAAAATTGTAGCTCTTCGGTTGGGAACTGTTGCTCCTTTGTTATTGACCCTAGCCAAGTTTGTACTATTAAGGGGAGGAAGATTACTGACAACCTCATTTTGTTGCAGGATATTTTTTCACAAGGACAACAAAAAAAATTACACAGGTATATAATTAGTCTCGATCAAGAGCAAGCCTTTGATAGGATTCTCCATCTTTATTTACAACTGGCATTAGAAAAATATGGTATTCCAAATTTTTTTTTTACCTGGCTCATGAGGTTATATGCGATAGCCTCCTCGAATCCGCTGATAAATGGATATATGAGACGGCCTGTGCGTATCAATCGAGGGGTCCGACAAGGATGCCTGATGAGTCTGATTTTATATATTTTTTGTTTAGACCCATTATTAAAATTGATACAGCACACCAGCCAAATTAAGAGTCTCCAGATACTGGGAGTAGTGGGGTTGACAAAAACCTTGGCTTATGCAAATGACGTGTGTCTTCTCATAGCAGATAGAAGTTCAGTTGAATGTGCATTGGATGTGGTTCACCATTTTTCTCAATGAAAGGGTTCTGCTTTAATTCATAGTATCTTTAATGATGATACTGTATGGCTGGAAGACATACAAAATATTTATATGACAAATACTTATATTACTAGTCTGGGGTTGAAATTTGGTATTATAGATATGATTAAGGAAAATTGGCAAGATGTATTGGCCAAAAGTAATGAAAAAATTCAGATATGGAAGAGATGGCAGCAAACAAAGAAAAAAAAAAGTGTCAATAATCCAAACCTTTTTTTTTTTACCACAGTTGACATATGTAAGGCTTGTTTTACCACTCCCTGTTTTTTGGATGTTACTCTCCTTAGCCAAATGTTTCAGTTAGTGTGGGGTAGTAGGCTAAACCCAATAAAAACAGATATTGTATCGGGATTACAGACTTGGGGGCCTGACTTTATTGGATCCGATTAGCTATTTTTTAGCTTGTTTTTATATAACACAGTCTCAACATTTTTGTTGCTGGGGGGGAGACCTGGAAATAAGTAGTGGCTATATGGTTGAACCCCTTGCTTCAGTTATGGAGACAAGGACCTTTAAAAGTGCGTAAGCAGGACTGTTGGCCTTTATTTGTGGTATATTCGCTAGATAAATTGAGATGTTGGAATCTTACTTTCTCGCAGGTGGCTGTCCTGCATAGTAAACTGATTTATGAGGGGATACAATTAGGCTCCTACTTGATCCCTATAGTTTATCCCAATATTTCTCAGAATAAGCATCAATTAATGGAACTTCATCTTGTAGATAAATGCACCCCTCCACGTATGTGGGACATGGTGTGGTTAAGTGCGCATGGCTGTTTGGAGGTAAAGGGTAATTTAAAGCACAAATGCATAGAAGAACAGATGTGCCCTAGGGAACAATGTGATGTAAAGCTTGAGACTATGGAGCATTTTTTTATTAGATGTAACTACGCTAAGTAAATGTGGAGAGTGATTGCTCAAAGGTGGGGAGATGAAACCTGGATTTTAGCTACCTATGAAAATGTCATTACAGGCACTATTCCTTTATTAGTTACTATTGAAGCCGGCACTATTTGATTATTGTTTACATGCATAAAGTTTCTTTTATGGCAGACTCACTGCAGATATGTTTTACAACAAAAAATTATTGCACCTGAAATTTTGGTTTTCATGATTGAGAAAGAAATAGTTACACAGATGCAATATGATAAAAAATTGATGACTTGGGAACAGTGGAAAAAGAGATGGAAGGCAGTGCACTTTCTTCGTTTGGACTAATGGCGTAAGGAAGGGAAGTTTTTGCTGTGGTTGTCGGATATCGGAACATGATACCCTGAAAATTAATTGAACTTTGTGGACTATGTGTTTTATTAGCTGTGTGTTTTTTTTTCCTTTTTTCTTCTTTTTTCCCTTCTATAGGTATGACATCATCCAGAAGTATGCTGTGTTTCCTTATGATGTTCTGTACAGAATGTATGGTATCATAACTAATTTCCTTTCTATTATATTGTTTCAAGATTTGCAATTTTGTATGTTTCATGATTGGTACCAGTTTCTGTACTTTTTATTTTGCAATAAAGTTTTCCCTATTCTTTTTCGATAAGTGCCATGGGATCTTTAGCATCCACCTGAACTACCACCAATCCAGGCAGATAGGACCTTGGTTTAACGTCTCATCTGAAAGACAGCACCTCAGAAGTGCAGCACCCGCTCATGCACAAAAAATGCACAAGTTTATAACTTAAAATTAATTGAAAGAAAACTAAGCTCAAGATTATGGGGCTGAATTCCAGTACCCAGGATAAATATCAATTCCATATTGGTACTGATAAGGTGGAAACAGTAAAATAATATATTTACCTGGGTGTAAAAATGACTTCTAACACCAGATGGACTAAACATTTGAAAGAGCAAAATATTTAATAAAAGTCATAGTGAAAGCCTTACTGAAGTTTAATTATCAATACGGTGGGAACACAATACCCCCAGCACTAATAGCTGGTGAATCAAAAATAAACCCAGTTATTTTATATGGAGCAGGAGTGTGGGGTTTGGAAAATTGCAATAATCTGTAAAAACTCTTATTATATTATCATAAATCCCTTCTTAAGGTGCCTATTCCACATCCAATACTATGGTAAGGGCAGAATTAGGTAGAACGCAAATAAATACCATTAAAGATATGCGCCTAATAAATTATTGCCTGAAGATTATAAATAACTCTTGCAATAAACTTCCTATGAGTTGTTCAACTAAAAAAATAAGTTGGGCAACTAAAGGGCTAAAATCTAAATGGCTGAACTCATTAAAAAAGATCATGTCTAATATAAAAGTACAACATCTTTGGACTGACTTTAATAGAAATATAAATAATGCAACTCAATATAAAGAATTAATAAAGAAGTTATTTACTTTTGCATAAAATATGGATATGGAAAAATGTCAAAATCAAAATTGTTCCCCTTGGTATAAAAAAAAAATTAACTGGTCATTTTTTGGAGGATTATTTGATCATTTCCATTTCTCCAGAACAAAGAGAAAACATTGCATGGGTCAGATTTTATTTACTTTCTTCCAAGTATATTTACTTTAACAAAATCATGACACCTACTATGAAAAGTGAGACTGGTAACTTCTGTTCTTGTAATAAAGACTTCCAAGATTCAATAATACATGTTCTTATGAATTGCCCTCTTTATGTTAAACCTAGGAACCTATAACTACTAAAGTCCCTTACCATATATGCAGATGCTACCTATGGCCTCTATGCTCATAGATGCGGAGTGCCACCACGCCACGTATGTGAGACACAGAGACAATCCACACCCATTATGCTCCCCACTCAGGATGCACTAAGGGGGGTGCACAGCTCCCATGCATCCAATCCCCCCCACAGAGACTGCGATGTGTAGGGGTGGGCCGGGGATGGCAGCACTATGCAGCATGCACAAAGACACATAGAGCTGTGCACCAGGGTGCACAGGAGGGTAGCCAGTATGCCATGGTAAACCATGCTGTAAGTCACCTATGCACCCTGCCCCACACATGCTAGACAAGGGAACAGCCCTGCAGCAGGTGGGCATTCCCCACAGAGCAAGCCAGCTCCAACCCTCCACCCCAGAGACTGACCCCCCCCAAACATAGGGTGCTGCCTCATCTCCCAAAGCTGCATACCCTCCCCAGGGCAGCACCACCATGCTTATGCTGCCATATCCCAACACTGCACTGGCAAGGCACCCAGTGTGGCAAGGCACACCCCCCTCCTGGGCTGCACCCATCCCCTGATCCCAGGCCCATGTGGCCCATGTGAGCTCCTGCCCCTTCGGGCTTATACTCCCCCTCACCCACACACATGGACAAAGGGATACCCTTGGCCCCCATCCCACACACTACTGTCTGGCAATAACCCACCACACACACACATACACCGGCAGCACCAACACTCTCCTCCACCCACATGGTCAGTGCCACATCTTGGGATGGCTGGTGCACAGCCCACCACACACCACCACAAGCTGCCAGCCACCTGACATCCACAAGGGCACTCAGCTACCACATGCTGTGCTGTGTAAGGGATCTATTGTTGGACCTGGGATGGGCACCTGATTGGATGGCTGCCTGGGTCTGTGACTCTGGCCCTGGAGAACCCTGCAGAGTGCTGCACACTGGGGAGGCATTCCCCCAACATGTTGCAGCCACTGTGAAATGCCAGCAGTGTGCACCTGTCTGCAAGTTTGGAGCTCTACAGGTGGGATGTAATTCCTGCCTGTTGGAGCATATTCCCCTATGATCCCATTTTATATGATTACACCCCAGAACTCCAGAGGAGGCTGTGATTATTGAAAACTTCTTGGCTGCCATAATAAAATTAAAAAGAAACTATTGAGAGCCAAGAAAGCTAAATATTACATTTATTCAGACTAGTTGATATTTCCTTGTCAGTGAACTCAGTCTTCTCCCCTACAGTTGCACTGCATCCTGGTGATATTTATTTGTTTGAAACAAAACTTCTTATGTATATTGTACTATTTATTTACTTGTTTTTATCTTTTTTAATCTTGTTTATTGTTTGTAAAGATATGCTGTAATAATCATGATGTTCACTCATTATGATTGACAAATAAAAACTTGAATTGAATTGACAGGATATGTAATCTGGCCTGTCTGCTGTGAATTGGAGCTTTATCACAATCTAAGTGTGATGAGTTTACTCTGTTTTTTTTGCTGACAAGATTACCTATATCAGATCAGGGATACAGTTGGTGCCCTCTATAGAGGCATGCAGTGACAAGCCAGAGGACATGGGCATTCCATCTGTCTGGTCTGACTTCAACCAGCTGGCAGTCAAGGATGCCGTGAAGGTCATCAAGGAGTTGAAGCCCACCTACTGTAGTTTGGATTTGGGCTCAACACGCCTTCTGGTAGGATGTGTTGATTCCATCAGCCAAGTCCTGGTTGGGATAGTCCAGTATTCTTTAGTGAGAGGGGTCTTCCCTGAGTCCCTGAAGGAGGTGGTGGTGAGACCACTTTTGAAGAAATCATCACTATACCTGGACTGCATAGCAAACTACAGACCTGTTTCTAACCTTACATTTGTGGGGAAGGTTGTTGAGAAGGTAGTGGCTCTTCAGCTGGAGGCCCATTCATCACCTCATGACATCTATGATCCTCTCCAGTTGCATTTTAGGAAAATGCACAGTACTGAGACTGCCCTGGTTCAGGTGCTTAATGATCTTCTGGTGGCGAGGGATGGAGGTAAGTACTCCATCCATGTCTTCCTCAATCTCTTGGCTGCATTTGACACCGTGGATGATGGGGTGCTGTTGGAATTCCTATGGGTTTGTTGTGGACTGGTTGGTACAGTCCTCAACTGGTTCCACTCTTTCCTCACTGGTAGGATGCAAAGAGTGGTGCTAGGGACTTTTTCCTCTTCTCCACTGCCCCTGCCATGTGGGGTCCCACAGGGTTCCATTCTGTCCCCTGTATTGTTCATCGTGTATATGCTACCACTAGGGGATACTATAAGATGGTATGGGCTGAGTTTTCATTGCTATACTGATGATACTCAGCTATACCTGTCTTTTGCACCCGAACAACAGGATGCAGTCTCAGTCTTCAATCAGTGCCTTGCCAAGATCCAAGGCTGGATGAGTGCCAACTGGTTGAGGCTGAACCAGGATAAGATGGACATACTGGTGATGAAATCTGGTCACCCGAGGGCTGGTGCGCAACCTGGTCAAGTTTTTGGGCATGGACTCAGAAACTCCAAGTTGCTCACCTCTGTCAAGGTTAAGAATCTTGATGTTGTACTGGATTGTGGCCTAACATTTAAATCTCAGGTGTTGGCTGTGGTCCAGAGTGCATTCTAGCATCTTAGAAACATCACCAGGATTAAACACCTGATTCCCCTGGTACTCTGCCATTGATAGTTCATGGTTTTGTGATGTCACAGCTTGATTACTGCAATGCCTCTTACCTAGGACCATCGAGGGTAGATCTTCACCACCTACAGCTGGTGCAGAATGTGTCAGCCTTGTTGCTGACTGACATTTCAAGGTCATGTCACATTACACCTGTGCTGCGCTCTCTGCACTGGTTTCCAATTAGGTGGCGGATCACCTTCAAGGTTGGTTTGCTGACCTATAAGGCCCTGCATGGACTGAGGCCTGGATACCTGCAAGACTTCCTACAGCCTTGTCACCTATCTCATCCCCTCCGGTCAGTCAATGAGGACCTCTTGGTGATTCCCAGGGTTTATCTGAAATCATCAGGTGCCTGGGCATTTTCATTTGTCGCACTGATACTGTGGAATTCACTCTCTTATTCGATCAGAGAGGCCCCATCAGTTAATGCCTTCAAAAGGGAACTAAGGATGATTTTATTTAGAGAAGTGTTTCCCTCCAGTTGATCTGAGCTCATTTAATTTAATTAATTTAACGTTATATTTTATGCATTTTATTGCCTTTCTAGAATCTGTTTATTTTGACAGCACCTTGAATCATAATGAAATACAGTGCTATATTAAATGAATAAATGAAATGAAATTAACTGCAGCTGGACACTTTCTGTGTTGTGACATCTATCATCCTGAGCAAGAGAGTGATCACAAACCACAACCACTCATTTTTGTAAAAAACAAGTTGGGGAAAGAAAACAATGATATGGCAGGGCAGAACATCACATTGAAACATCATGGATAGAAAACCTGCAGCTATTTAACACTTTTTTTGAAAACATTACTGACAAGCAGGTAATCAACATGGTGGCAGAAGCAGAGATTTCATTATCAAAGGAGGAGTACTATTGGCTGTTGTATGGTGGATTCCTTATGGGACTGGCTAGAAAGGGGTGTCAATCAAGTTGATTGGCCTTTTGGGTCAATGGATGATGTAGGCAAGTGAAAAAGAAACAATGTTATTTACCCATTGGGTTTATTTTTTACTTGGATCAGATTCTTGTGGAAATAAGGTATTTATCTGAACTGAGAGGTTGCCACATACATTGTATACAATAATGTATTGCTCAGGTGGGATACTGCACAAATCGATAAAGTCAGATTGGTAGCATAAGAACTTTTCAAATTGAGTACAGTAAAATGGAAAACTATAAACTAGATTATAAGTTTGAAAATATTATAAAAGAACTTTTAAGCAGATTTACTGCAATAACATCTTAAATGTAATATTTTACTTTAAGCATCCACATAGAGATTTTTACCCAGTGTTTGGTGTTTGCTCATTTTTTCCTTCACCTCAGAAATTGCCTAAATAAGATTCAAATGTCTGCACCTCACTGCTAGGGAGATGTGAAGCCACAAGGAAGGCAACATATAAAAACCCCCAGTCTGAGGGCACAGTGGTGAAGCACACCACAGAAAATAGCCTGCATGACCAACATTCAGTTGTGCTGAGAAACAGTCACACTGACAAAGCAATCACACCCAAATTAAATGATTACATTGTAAGCTTTAAAGCAGTTTGAAGGTGTAAGATTAAGTTGTGAAGGTAAATAAGCACACTGACAGAGCAAATAACCCCCACATAAAATTGATAAATTGATTATATGTGCACTGTTTATAAGCAACAACTAAAGATAATACAGCTGTGACTCAGCTTGGACCCGAGAATGTGGAGGCCTTCCTGGAGCAAGCAACCAGGTCCATACCTTGAACAAAATAAGATCAAATGATAGAGTAATCTGATTCTTTGTACTTATCAACTATTGTGGCAGTTGTCTTATGAGCAATTTTTTTGTTCATCACATTAAGTTAACCAAATAAGTAAGTCTTATTTGTTTTTCTACATGTTTATGATTTACTTGTAAAGTAACAGAGAGCGTGAACTTAATTTAACATATAATATTCATAGTATTGGCTCAGGCTATCTTCCACTCCAGGATACTTTATAGGATAGTATAAGTTATAATCACTATTCTGTGTTATATGTAATAATGCAATTTTTTATAAAAGCGAACCTGAAAAACACTCCAGCTTACAAATAGATTAAATGACTGAAACATAGGGTAACTATAAAGTTGATACATTATTAGAAGATTCAAGATTTAAGAACAGAGGATGTGGGTATACATTCTTTGCATTTTTAACTATTTATGTTTGTGTATGATTTATTTATTTGATTTTTAATAGTATTTGCAATCCCTTCAAATTTGTAAAATATTTTGATATTATTTTGAAGGATTCCTTCTCATCACAAATTGTGGGAAAATTACTGTGTATAATATTTACATTTTAAATTACATGTAGATAATTAAAATAATGAGAAAAACAGCTATACAACTATATCGAAATTTTTACTGATCTTGGTAATCATACTAGAATTTCTATTGGCAGCTAACTGATGGGATTAAGAAGGAATATTTATTGGATATTAATAAACTACTAATAGATGTTCTTTTATTGTTTGAAAAGTGCAAGACCGGGAGGATAAACATTGGGAATACCATTTAAAAGCTCCAGCCTTGTGGATTGTAATTAGAAAAAAATGAAAAAAATTGCCTGGGAAAAGGAATCCAAAGGAGCTAGACAACACAGATATTAAACTCACTGTCTAGAAGATGAAAGTGGAGAAAGAGTAGTGAAAGAGAAAGAGGTAGAAGGATGAAGGAGAAGGAAGAAAAGAGTGACTCATCACAAATAATATAGGGACTTAATATCTGTTCTGGTAAGCATAATTTGATAATAATATCTTATAGGAAATGTATTTGCTTGGCAAGTTTTATGGTCTCTGAGTATACAGTTTTATAGCTCTTTGATTACTCCATTTTAGGTTGTCAAGTTACTAGTATATTTTATTGTATGAGTTCTTAGAAAATAATAAGCTACTGGAGCATGTGACAGTTACTAGCATTCTGCTATGTACGTTTGCTGCAATACAATAGGTCTTTAGTTCTACTTGACATTGGTGTTTAACTTCACATCAACTTTATACTAATTAGGTGGATATTACATTCTGTAAGTTCATCAATTAAGATATTTGTCAGATTGATTATTAATATGAGAACCAGGAGCGCAAACATAGGATATTTTAATCTCTCCCAGTACTTTAGAAGACTTATAGAAAAGATCCAGAAGGCGATTTTATTTATTTATTTAAAAATTAGGTAACTGGGAAAGGCACACTGAGCCTAAGCTCATTTCCAGGTGCAACCCGAGGCAAGAACAAAAGGGATTAACACATAGAATACAGAAATAATACACACTATAAAAAATATAAAAATGAATTATGTAGTAAAACAATTGATAATTACAGGGCATATTACATGTAAATATATAGGTAAGCATACACTTGAAATTTTATAAAACACTGACATAAGTGCACAGAGGACAGTACAGGATATAACAGGCAGATATCAAGGTTAATGCTTGATATAGTAGAAAACTCTGGTTATGCAAAACACAGTGGTAGAGAGCATAGGGAAAAATTAGGACTGCTTGCAGTAGAAGAAAAAGTAGGTAGGTGCTAAGTGAGGTGGAGAAGCAAGAGATGTGCTAGTTGGTGTGGGGGCAGGATCAGGTGGGGGAGCAGGCAGAGTAATTGGATTTAGATAGAGTTGTGTGAGAGTGAGTTTTGTAGGAGAGGCGATTGAGTGTTCCATAGAGAAGGGAGCCTACAGATTAAAATGTGAGATAGGGATGAATAAAAATCTAAAAGTAACAGATAAATTGGGCAGTCATCAAAGCATAGACAAAATTAGAAGTAAGAAGTCTAGCAAGATGGGTAAGGAAAAAATATAAAATATGATACAGCACAATTAAAAATAAATCTATTTATGAAGAGGAATATGTCAACACTAATAATCATAAGTCAGCAAATACTCAAACAGTTATCCAAGATACTCTATATCTGAATTAGAGGGACACATGTAAAGAAAGCTATACCCCTAACATAAGAGTCACAGTCATACACCTCTAAGGGGTTAGAAAAGCAGAATAATTATTTCCCAGGAATGGATAAAAATTGTAACCAAGGAAATGTAAATCCAGAAAATGTATTTTGAGTAAGCTTGACTGATGTTAACTCTCCTGACCCAAAGAAGGTAAATGTGGCAGAGGTGGTAAAAGATCTAGAATACATTATTAATGGCTTAAAGTCCCTGTTAAGAACTAAGGGAGGATCACTGACAAATGATAGGTTAAATGGAGAGGAAGATTCATTATCAGTATCCCCTGACCTGAAAGAATGTTTTCCCCTAAATTTAGTTAGGAACCCTTTTCAGATAAAAAAAATTACAATAAAGATACTCAGGACCCTTTTGATAATCAAAATCTAAAACGATCTCAACAAATGCAAAACAAGTATCTTTAGTTTATCAAGAGATCCAGAAAAAAAGAGATGATTAGATACCGTTTATTGGATCAACATAGGTGTTACAAAAGAAAATAGGTGCTTGAGCTTTCAGATTACGTAGAGTCCTTCATTAGAAAAATGACAGTTGTTTTGGAAGAATATACTTTCTTAAAGTCCAGATCATAAATAATAATAATAAAAAAAACAGATAAAAAATTGCTAAAAATACCATCAGCCTAAACTGCTTTTTACAAATCAGCACGGAACCATAGAAAGACAACAGAGTTGCATCAAAAGAATGGTATGTCAATATCAAATGTCACAGAACAGATAAGTTTCTTCCCAGAGAACAGATATAAAACATACTAAAGTTATATTTGTGCATCCATGCATGCATTAGTAAATGTCTGTGATTTTAAACCACAAGGTAAAATAAGCTGAAAAATACATAGTATATAATGTTAAACGTCTTCTAAATAAGAAAATGTCTTTGTGTTAGTCAAAAAAGTGGGTTTTAACACTACCTGTCCTACTGTAAATTAAGCATTAACCAGCTGTTTCCAACATTTATACAGTATAAGTACTATTCAGATATGTATGTCCTAAAAGTACAATAAGTCAAAATTATTCATGAATATTCAAACTTATACCGTTTAAACATGATCTGCAACTCTGTAGCAAGTGACTAATGTTTCACTTGTTACAGAGTTGCAGATAGATCATGCTTAAACAGTATAAGTTTGAATATGTGTGACTAATATTGACTTATTGACTTGTACACTGGTTTTGAGACATCACACTATCAAAAGAAAATAAATGTATACAAACTAATCTTCCCCCACCATTTGAGAGAAATTTAATAATAAGCATTCCAGATTCTCCAACAAAAAAGTCGCAAAAAACAGACAAAGGTCCAAAAAAGATAAGGTCCCACATATTGAGAAGAGATGAGCGGTGCAACCTGGGTGCACCATGCATCTCCAGACTTATGTGGGCTGTTGGGGTCATGGCCATATTCAAAAGCCGCGGATGTGCCAAGAAACTCCAAGTCCACTACCATGTCCAATGTTGTGAAGCACCTATACAAATGCCCAGTCAACCAATGGGCATGTACTGTCTACTGTACATGCTCATTCAGTTCAGTCAGTGGCTGGCCATGGTGATGTGAGGTGGGCTGTGGCTAATATCTGACAGGGTGGGGTGGGGATGCTACACTACTGGTGTCTTTGGGTTTTTATGGGAATGGTGATTGGGAAACTGTTATTGTTGGACCACTGAACTGCTAATGTTATGGCATTCCTATCTGGGGACATGGCCCTGGTCAGGGGAAGGACACTGTACCACTGACAAGGTTGGTTATGATTGATGGGGACAGGGATTGGGGCGGGGGTAGGGGGAATACTACTGTATGGCAATGGGAGTCAATTTTATTTTATGAGTGCTAGGGGCTGGGGAAGGGGCAACACTACACTATGGTGAGGATTTGGGTGTCTTTTCTTATTGTATGTGTGATCAGGGCAGGGGAGGGACACTGTACCACCAATAGGAATGTATTGTTTTGCTGGGGACAGGGATCAGGGCTATGGTGGGTCACTGGACCACCAGGGATACATGCTTTTCCTCACCTAAGGGATTGAGGCTGGGGGGCTGGCCTAGTGCATTCTGCCAGGTGCAGCCATACAAATAAATGCATAATGGGCATGCAAATTGCCCCTTTGTGCCCTGCATGCCCAATGGGCTCATTTGCATGTTTGGGCTGAATATCACCTGTGGGGGCCATGGCGCATCCCAGTATGTGCCATGCATTCCCCTATTGGTGGTCTTCAGCCCTGCACCCTGGATGCACTGCACCATTCATGGCACCCTCTTGCTGTGCGTTGTGCATCCAGGGTCTGCTATTCAGACAGATTGCATGATCTGTTTGGATCATGCAATCTATTTGAATATGGTGCCAGAGCTGGCCAGACTATTTTATTTAGGTAGTGCATTGTTTTGTGTACACATCCAGCTGGCTTTGAATATGGGGCCCAAGAAGAAGAAAGTCCTGAAACAAAGAATCAGAATATGGAGCTGACTTAAATACATTCTAAGGGATCTGGGTCATGTGAGAAACCCTGAACAGTAAAATCTGGCCAAGAAACTAGATCCACTGATCAGATCATAATGCCTCAAAAGGTACAATCAGATGAGCCCTTATTAAATTTAGGATGATGCATCATTATTAAATTTAGGAAAAAAACAAATGGCAGTCCCTAATATTGACCAAAAATTTCAACAGAGTCAACTTAGGAATTGATCAAGGGGTGATAACTTTTGATACAGTTATGATGATTTCATGAAATGGGATACCATATCAAATTAATGAAACAAAATAGGAATTGAATAAGAAAGTGGAACATTTATTATAGATAGGAAGTCAGATGAAGAATATCGTAAAAATAAAGAAATAAGACAAATCAGGTAATCAAGTTTATAAAATCAAAAGAGGTAGCAATGGACATCTGGGAAAAAGGAAGGGAATTACATCTGCTAAACTTAATAATAGAAGTACCTAAGGATATAGAAACAGTACTGGATAAGATGTACCAATAAAATTACAGTTACACATAACGAGAACTTAAGGAAGATAGTAGGGTTATCAAAGTTAAATCAGATCCTCTTATGGACAATTTATTTTATTTATTTATTGTGTTTTATTTTATTTAAAATTCGGTAACTGGGAAAGGCACACTGAGCTGAAGCTCATTTCCAGGTGCAACCCAGGGGAGAGGGTAAAGGGATTTACAGTGGTCAGAGTAGTACAACAATTTGACACTCATGAATACAGTAGTTCAATATGCACAATTTGCAAACTTACATTTAAGTTACATGGCTGGGGCAGCATTATACAAATTACAAAGTACACATGGGTATTTTTAAACAGTATTTCCAATTGTGTGTAGTACATTTTACAATTTTGGATAAGAGCCAAATTTTATGTTGGCAATATAAATGTGCACAACATGCCAAGTATACATTTTGCATGGAGTAAGGACTGGTGCAAGAGAAGGGAAGTTGAGAAAATAGGAAAAATAGGGAATTAGGGTAGAGTGACATTCAGAGAAAGATGCAGGTGAGAGAGAGGTAGAGGGGTATGGATGGAGAGAAGAGGAAGAGACAGGGAGGGAGGAGTAGAGTGAGTGGGATCAAGGGTGGCCAGGTGGGAAGCAATTGCAGGGGGTGGGGGAAGATCTTTAGTTGTTGCTTTAGCATGGTAAGAGTGGGTGCAAGGCAGATAGCATGGGGGGATGATTCCAGAAGTCAGGGAGTCTAAAGGAGAAAGCAGCCTTGCCTGTTTGTGAGTGAGGGTGTGGGAGATTGATGGTGTGGGAATCATGGGTTCTGAGGGAGTAGCCTGATGAACATAAGGGGGAAAGGAGGTAGGAGAGATAGTGATGGGCTGAGAACCAGTAATTGTCGGTGAAGGCAGCACAGTGTGTGAGGTGGCAGTTTGCAAGGGAGGGGAGGGCAAGGGCAGAGTATAGGGAACAATGTTGGGTTCAGTAAGGGAGGTTTGAAGTGCACCAACAAAAAGCACTGAACAGGGGGTCTAATTTAGTGAGGGATGATTGGGGAGCCAAGCTGCAGACAACATCGGCATAGTCTATCATGGAGTGGATTAGTTTGGATATGAGCTCCTTATGGATAGGGAGGGAGAGACAATCCTTGATACGTTGCAAGGCTCCAAGTCTGGGATGAAGTTTGGAGTGGTTGCAGTCAAAGTGCAGGAAGAAGTCTAGCTTTAGGTCTAGCCAGACCCCCAAGTATTTAAATGACTGCACAGTTTCTATCTTTGCACTGTCCAGGGAAAAGAAAGATGGAGATGAGATTTTGGTCAACCTTTTGGCAGAGCCGAAAGCCATGGCAACTGTCTGTTTTAGTGTTACATTTTAGGAGATTTGCCTCAAATCAGTTGAGGGCACTCAAAAAGGCAACTTACAGGGATGACTGGACTGTGGTGAGGGAGGGGCCTGAGACAAATATGACAGTGGTGTCAGCTTACATGTGTACAAGTGTTTGTGAACATGAGGTGGGGAGATCATTTACAAAAATAGAGAAAAGAGTGGGGCCCATAATAGAAACTTGGGGGAAGCCAGTATGTATGGGGAGGGTGGGGGAATTGGATTGACCTAGCTACCTGAATTGGTTCCTGTCAGAGAGATAAGATCTGAACCAGCCAGTGGAGGGGGGGGGAGAGACCAATAACTGTAAGTTTGTTCAGAGGGAGACTGTGGGAGACCGAGTCAAACACTTTAGCGAGGTCAACAAAATAGAAAGACTCATCAGTTATAAACAATCACAATGCAAAAGTGAAAATATATCCCCCATAGTTTTAACAATGTTCAGCTGAGCTATTTCACCTGGAGAACAACCCTGGAAAACTAGAGGAAATTTAGTCTGTTTTATCTCTCGTATTTTGCAAATTGTGCTAGAGGTGGATGCCATTTACTGTATCCAAACCCTTTTAAGTATTTAAATCAAACTCAAATTCATAGGTATATTAAAGATGAGACGTTAAACTAATTTGAAATAAAACAGAGCCTTAGGACTAGTTATGGCTTACTATAATGGATATGTTTGAATTATGGTTAAACAGAAAGAATAAACACTGAAGGAAGCCAACTCCAACTCAAGCGCTTGAAGATTTTGCTATTATACCACAATACCTAAGCAATAACAGTCCCCTTGCCCTCCATTGCAGTAAAAGGATGACCACATAAAAAGGATGTACAGCATCCCAAGGGTCAGAAAAAATTCATAAGATATGGAGGGTACTGTCCTGGAATATACAGTAGATGGTTTAGCGTCTAAATGAGCTGATCCAGAATGCATGCGTTGCTTCTCTTATTTTTATATTCTTCTCTTACAAGAAACTTGGTGGTTAAATTCTATCCCTAAAATCCAAGATTTTGGAATTTTTCAACAGGAAGCTAAGAAGGCATCAAAGTGCAGGAATATAAAGTGTCTATTAACAGTTGTTAAAATACAGAAATATATAAATATTAATAAAATAAAAATTGATAATGAAAGCATCCTGGTAGTTACTATAAAAAGTGTGTAAAGTGTAATCATAATAAATTTCTATACTCCACCAATGGTTACTTCTAAGGAAAATACTGATATATAACAGTTTTTAAGAAATATTAACTAGGTACCCAGATTGTGATTTACTTTTAGAAGGAGATTTTACTGCTAGTGTCCCTGTCCATAGAGAAGGTTCTCTATTTTTGTTTATGGACAATGATAATGAAACCAGAATTTATGTAGACAATCCAGATTTATTTGAGAAGGACAATTCTCAGGACATGAAAAGCAATAAAGCAGAAATTTATTGATCAAAAATAACAGTTGGCTTGGATCTAATTCTAATTAATGAACATACATGAGCTGACTTTAATGGCAAGAATTCATATAATTGTTCTTTATTGATTGATCTTTTTTTGTCAATTTACTTGCAATAGATAAGGTGATAGATGTAGAGGGAGAGGAACAGACAGATTATATTTACCTTCCTTTAAAAATACAACTTGAATACTATAAACCTGAACAACACTTAGAGATATTCATGATTAACAAATATGAGATAATTAACACTGAAAGAATAACTTGGACACAAGACAACATAGATAATGTAGGTATTATTATACAGGCCCCCAGTGTTACTGATCTGTAGTCACAAATTTTAGATCAGAATGAGTCTACATGAGGACAAAGATCATTTGCCTATCGGGCATCCAACTGGCTCAACTCTCTTGGCAGAGACATAGTGACCACTCCAACACTCGGCCTTTTCAAGTCCAAGCTGAGCCTCTCACTGCTTGTATCCTGTGATTGCCCATCTTAACATTTCCACCATTCCAGCTGCACATGCCCCAGCACCCAGCACTTACAATCAGTCTTTGTACCCCTAACACCTTACCTGGCATATTCCCTCGACAAGGCCCCCTGGCTGCACTGTCTCCCACCCTCACCCACCTCCCCGTATCTCCACTCCTGCCCCTGCCCCCACCCACCTCCCTGCATCCCCACTCCCCGCCCCTCCTCCACCCCCCATCTCCCACCCTCACTTCTCCCCCATCTACCCCCCTCCTCCCCTTGTCTTGCTCATAGCTCAAGTCTTTGTACTGGTTATTACATGTCTGTAAGTCAGTGACTTTATGTTTGTAACTAAAAATGATGACTGTTGCACACGCTGACGTGGAACCTTTGTAAAAGAGCCTCGGCTCAAAGGTATTGTTATCCTAGATTGAAATAAATAAAATAAATAAAAACATATTTCATATACTTATGGAAAAATATATTACAAAACTTGATATGCTCCTTATATGAGTGGAAACTAGTTAATAAAGCTAGCAAGGAAGTAATCTGGTTTAACAACAAATGTAGAAAGGCAAATATAATGTAAGTATTATTATACAGGCTCCCTAGTTTACTGATCTGCAGTCACAAATTTTAGATCTGAATGAGTCTACAGATGTCATATATTTATGGAAAAATATATTACAAAACTTGAAGCACTCCTTATATGAGTGGAAATTAGTTATTAAAGCTAGCAAGGAAGTTATATGGTTTAACAATAAATGTAGAAAGGCAAAGAAAAAACTTAATATAATTCGACAGACTAAAAAATAATAAAATGAATTGTAAATATTGTATGTTAAATAAGGAAAGGAAAAAGTACAACAACATTGTAACTAAAAGAAGAATACGTTTGAAGTTGAACTGTGGTCTAAATTCTTGGGGGCAGATTCTAGAGGGTTACACCTGGCGTAACAGCAGTTGCACTAAGCAGAATGGTGCATGTAGCAACATACGCCAGCAGTTGTGACATGCGCGATTCTACAAAGTGGCCTGCGCCATGTCGCAGGCCACTTGTGCCAAACAGCAGTTACGCCACATAAACCCCCTGTGACGTGGTGCTAGGGGGTTTACGGCAGCAGTTGCACCTCATTCTAGAAGGGCAGCCACAAAATCCCCACATCGGGGTTCTACAAGAACCCCCAGAGGAGAACCAGCAATGTAAGTTACACCAGCATTTAGCTGGTATAACTTACGGATGCCACAGGGGGTCCTGTAGACCCGTCAGCTGTCCAGTGGTCAGTGCACAGTTTCCCTCCCCCCATGCCAAGCAAACCCCAGTGGGGCCCCACAGGGCTACCGATACCCCCAGTCCCCCAAAACACCCATTGGCAGAAGCCCCACAGGTTGGCGCTGCCATCTCTGCACCCGTGCCCTGAACCATGAGTCGCCAGCCACATATGTGGCAAGTGCGTTTAGTCTAGGCTTTCTGATCAGTATATACGAATACGATCTCACAGCCTCTGATAGTAGCACTTACGTATCAACATAATAATAAATCCATCTTTCTGAAGTTTCACCGCTCATCATCATAATAAATTATGGTTCATTCAGTGCCCCCATGATCAATATAAATATTTTAAAGTTCAGTCTATTTTCTGGTAGCTCATGGCCTCACTCTCCTCAGCATTCCTTCACCCATCCTCTCAGCTGGCGACTGGACAGTTCTCTTCACACCACAGCCAGTTGCCGATTGAGCCCAGTATCAGGCATACTGAAAGATGTGCTCAGATATTAATATCTGAGCATGTCTTTACAGTACGCATTGATACTGAGCTCAGTTGGTGGCTGGCTGTGGTGGTGAGAGGTGGGCTTTGTCAGTCACTGGCTTGAGATGGGTGGGGGGTGCTGGGGAGGTGGAGGCCACTAGACTACCAGAGAATAGACGGACTTTAAAATATTTAGGTTGATTGTGGGGGGGCACTAGACTACCAGGGCATTGAAGGACCATAATTTATTTATGACGATTGTGAGGGGGGGCACTAGACTACCAGGGAATTGATGGACTTTAATTTATTTATGTTGATTGTGGGGGTGCTAGACTATCAGGACTGTGGGGATCATTATTCATTGTATACTGATCAGGGGCACTAGACTACCAGGAATTGATGGACTTTAATTTATTTATGTTGATCGTGGGGTGGGCAGCTAGACTACCAGGTATGTGGGGATCAATATGTGTTATATACTGATCGGGGCCACAACACTACCAGGGCAGGCTTTATGTAGCATTTGTGGTGGGTGACTTGGGGGTCGGGGAACGGGGGGGATAACAGCGCCGCCATGTAGGGCATTTAACAACATGGGTTTTGGGGGGCTGGGGGTGTGGGCAGCCCTGTGGGACATAGCTATGGGGGATTCAGGGCTAGTTGTTGTGGCCAGCACTGCGGAGCATGTACTGATGGCTGGGGGGGGCAGGTGGTGTAGGATGTGGCTTGCTGGGCAAGAGGGGTGCACTTGCGACCTGCAGCAGTGGTTGCAACATGCTGGCCAGGTATACCCTCTGTGCAGCATACCTTGCCGCATGTCACAAGTCATAGGACTTTCCTGTGGAGACCCTGCCTCTTCTAGAATAGGGCGCAGGGTCAATATCGCAGTTGCGGGTGGCGCAAGTTGCATTCGACGGCAACTTGCGCCACCCTTCTAGAATAAGGCCCTTGAAGTCCATCACCAAAAATAGACCAGCAGAGTTTAGAAAGTTAATGGCAAAAGGTACTCTTACATTTGCTATATCAGTAGATTCATATATCCAACCAGACACCTGTGAGAAACATTGTAATGCTTTTTTATGATGGGGAAGATTTCTGTAGATGGAACACTGGATTACTTTTATCATAAAAGTTGAAAGCCATAAACCTATCCAAATAATTTTTGTGTACCAGGAAATATTGGATGCAATTAATTCTATGAAAATGATTACGGCTCCATATTCAGACGGGATAGTCTCAGATGTGTTTAAATACTATGTGGATTGGCAGGCTCTATTATTATACCATCTATATAATTATTCTTTGCAAAAAACTTTGTTAATGCAACAGTTTGGGTAACTTAAGACCACAAAAGTAGGGGAATGTGGGGTTAAGGTTTCTAACCCTAAAAACCAACCCACACCCTCCAATAGGCAACAGGAAAAAATATTAAAGTTTTGGGTCTAGTATTGGCGAATCAGTGGTGGTCTCTTTCTTGGGGTTGTCAGTCATAATGTTCACCACATTCCCTGAGCAAACAACATGATACATGATCTCCTTTCTTCATGCAGGGCCATGTTGGCAAGATGTAGTGACACATACTTCTCTACCTTTGAAGAATGTATCACTATGAGGCACTGCCTTGGACCTATACCTTGTGCTTTGGACTGGAGGCTACAGGTTGAGAGGGAGGGGTGAGCATTATGGTTGACAACGGCAAGAAATACTCCATCACTGATTCAGCAGGACTCTGGAGACCCCAAACCCTAATATTTTTTCCTTTTGCTCCTTGGGGGTGGGGAGGTGGGCGTTATGTTCAGAAACCCTAACACCACATTTCCTATGTTTCAAATATTAAGTTACCATAACTGCTGCATTAACAAAATCTTTTGCAGAGAATTTCCTTTCTTTTTGACATAGTGGAATCATATCCTCATTCACTCAAGTCCCTTTGGGACCTGTGTGAACAGGTGCAGATGTGCAGGGCCCTTTGGGTCATGCACTATAGAAAGATTCCGTCCACCTACAGAAGTACAGGGCTTTGCACATCCACTCTTTACACATTCACTGTTCACACATTCAGTACGCATTCACTCTTCACATATTCACAGTTTATACATTTGGTACACAGTCACTCTTCACACATTCACTCTTTACACATACGTTCTTCACACGTTCATTCTTTTTTTTATTTTGACCCCACATTTTCGAGATAATCATTTTATCACTGCCTTTATAAACATGACATGTATCACTTATGGCATATTGGCTGAAATGTCATTCCATACCACAAGTGTGAAAACATGTCTCCTCCAGGATTTAAGAAAGGACACCTGTTACATTTATGAGGTGGTGTGGAAAACTGGATATGTTGAGTGTTTGGAGTCAAAATATTGAAAATTAGTGAACTTATGAGTGAATGTTGAAATACTGGAATGTTCACTCATAACCTAGGCATTTTACCACATTTGTACACAAATTTCCAACATAGCCTTCTTATTGCCCACCTCATGAACTCGGTAGGTGAAAATTTGCAAATCCCTGCTAAAATGTAATTCCGTAATACAAAAATTTCATTCCGTACAACAGGTGCAAAAGCACATTTTGGCCAAGATTTGATATATGACAGCTGTCACATTCATGAGGTAGTGTGAAAAAATTTGATATGTTGAAAATCTGGGGTCAAAACATTTAAAACTACAAAAGTTATGAGTAAGTACAGAAAAATTTCAACATATGCACATAACTTTGTCATTTTAACATATTTTGACCCCAAATTTTCATCATAGCCTTCTTTTGACCCCGCCTCATGAACAAGGCAATAACTTTTTTTAAACCCCAACTGATAGGTGATTTCACCAACTGACTGAAAAAAATAATCTTCTGGGCCTGATTGCATAATTCTAGTGCCATTGGTCATGAGGTGGGGTCCCAAAAAAGGTTATGTTGAAAATTTGGAGTCAAAATATGCAAAAATGACAAAGATTTGCATCAAAGTTCAAAACTCCATCAAAATACATTGAACCACACTTAGGTTAGCTTCTCATATTGTAGTTGGCGGTTCCAGCAGTAAGATGTGTCTTGGTTCAGAGAGTGGATATTTGCCACGGGGCATGTTCAAGTGAGTGAGGGTGTGTGGGGAGTATGGAATGGGTGGGGTGGAGTGAAGGGTGCTGAGTGGGAGTTTGGGCTGGGGGGTCAGATCAGTGAGGGACAATTTTCTTTGTTTACAGGGATAAAAAAACCACCAACAAATGGTTTTCTTTATTTCAGGTTATTCTGATACTTGGGATTGGGCACCCTAGTGTTGGGCTACAGTTTGGGGACTGGGTGCAGGTTACTTGAAGTGGAGGGCAGCCCTGAGAAGCGGTACTGGGGTGGGCACCCTGGTCTGCTCATTGTTTTAAAAAACTGGGAACAGGTATGGGCAGCCTGGAGAGGAGGGTGAGAAAGATGTGGTACTGGGGTAGGCTCCCTAGTCAGCTAAATAAATAGATAGGTACTGTAGATAGGTAGGTAGATAGCTAAATAGATAGATAGATAGATAGATAGATAGATAGATAGATAGACAGACAGACAGACAAACAAACCTGACAGAGACAAATAAACAGACATACAGAGACAAATAGATAGACTGACAGTCAAACACACACAGACATACAAGGAAAGACAGACACAACAGCAGACAGACAGAAGAGGGGATTGGTGACTCATTCCTTGTCACTATAGCCCACTGCATAAGTTCCAGCTGCAGCTGTAAATGTCAAGAAGGTCCCACTGTTCTCATACAGAGAATGCAGGTGAATGATTCCTCTCACTAACCTGGACACCCTGGATTGTGAGGTGCCCAGAAAAGGTATTTCTGACTATTTTTTTGAAAAAAGAGACAACAGAATCTACTGTAGGTAAACAGGTCCCATTTTTTAAAAAAGAGATAGTTTTTATATATTTTAAATGTCTGCAACATTAAAAAGTAAAAATAAAATGGAAGAGATACTGACTGGTATTTTTCTACCATGACAAGTGAAACATGCAAATAACCACTCGCATTATGTTTTCTTACCTTTCACAATACTTTATTTTTTCCTTTTGCAATATTTTTTTTCCAGTCAAACTTAAACATTAACTCAAAAATTGTTATAACTTTTAAAACGGTATAATAACATTAACTCAAAAATTGTTATAACTTTAAAATGGTATAATATTTTTTCACCAAACCTCCAAGCCGACCATTGGCACGTGCCCCTTCAACTCTGAAAATTTCATGAAAGAGTTCCACATGGCCTAGGTTGTAAGTGACAGCAAAAAATAGCCAATGTTAAGTATAGGGAAACCAATCATGTTTTTTTTTCTCCATTTTTTGGCACTCCATATCTTCAAAACTGAACAAGATGCCATCACAAAACTTTTCACATCTTGAGACTCTGGTAGCCTGACCACCCATGCCAACTTTTGGGCTGTTTTGTTAAATGACACCAAAGTTATTAAGATGCAACATTTGGGGGTTAACACTAAACAGCATACTCAACCTTAACTATAGGGGCACTATCACACCCCTATAATATAATATAATATATTATATTATATAGTACAAATTCAAATCTTACCCAAATGTGGGTTAGGGAATAGTATACTCCCAATAGGTAACAAGGGTTCATTAAATGATCCATTAATGTACTGTCATATCAGCCTACTAGCCTAAACAAATAATGTTTCACAAATAATCTTTCACAAATAATCTTAACAAAACTAGAAACATGGGTGGAGGCAAATGGGTTGTTAGACAAAAAACAAAATGGATTTAGAAAAAATAGATCAACTGTAGAACATGCTATGGCTCTATCACATTAGTATTACAAGCATGTAATTATAAAAAAGGTAATTTGTTTTGCTGTTTTGTTGATCTCTACATGGCATTTGATAGTATAAGTAGGAGAACATTATGGTCCACTCTATGTGATTTTAAAATAGATCAGTGCTTATTAGATGTACTAATTAGAATGCCCAAAGAAACCTGATTAAGAATACAATATAATATTGAATGCAACTTAACTAATAAAATAAAAACCAACACTGGGGTCAGACAAGGTTGTATATTAGCTCCTGTTCTTTTCAGCTTGTATATCAATGAAATATTAATACAAATGTATGACAATGAATATCACTCTTCTAGTATCTTTGAAGTAAAAGTGCCACATCTAGCTTACGCAGATGATATAATACTAATATCCATGTTGATGCGGGGTTTACAGCGGAAAATGTTCAGATTAGCTAGTCTATATAAACCATGCTTCTTACAAGTTAACTAAAACCCAGTTGATTATTGAGGAAAATAATATTCATCATTGTTTTCATTATTCTATTTATGTTGATTATCTCAAATACAATACAGTTAGGTTTTCTGTCTAGGTGTAAAATATATAAATATGTTACGATGGCTTAAAGCAATTACTGCTAAAATTACAACTGCTATATTATATGCCTCCAAAGCTGGGGGCCTTGGGAAGACCTCTCAACTTGAAATTATTCTTAATAAGTTATATAGATATCTCATTGGGGTTCCAAGTTGAGGCCCAGAGTCAGTGTTAAGATTAGAATTGGGTCAATTACCCTTGCAAGGTCTCATAAAGGAGCAATTAACATGATTTTTACTTAAACTACCAATTACTCAGGAGCACAGACTACCTGTACTAACAATAGAAGAACATATACAGTACTACTCTAGAGAGCATCAATTCCCATATTTTCAATTTATAAAGTCATATATATATATATATATATATATATATATATATATATATATATATATATATATATATATAGTCTAATGACCTTGGGGCAATAGTATGCATGTATTTCAAATAAGATTGGATAATTGATTTAATCAAAAACAGATAGAGGACAATGGCAATCCATCATGATTGGGAGAAGAGTCAAACATTGAAACTTCATATCTCATAAATTTCTGAAAACAGATACTCATAGGGAAAATATTTATTTGTGCTTAGTGACAAAAGTCATACAATATTAATTACACATTTAAGCTGGAGTTGTTTAGTTCTAAAATTCTTTTATATAAACTGTCACATAATGAAACATTCACCTTTTTGTGACTGTGGCATGAGCAAAATTGATGACTTGGCCCATGTTCTCTGGAACAAAGGTCCTTAGCCTACCTTGCCCCACTATGGAAAAACTTGCTGTACTATGACATCACTTCATCATCCACCTTGGGCTCCTTCAAGGTTAAACTTAAGCAACAGCTAGTTACTGATGCCAGTTGTGACTGCTTCCAATAACCTTCCTTCTTGTGACCAGCACTTATTCTAACCTTATGCTATCCTGACCTTATGCATAACTGTTCTCATCATGTAAATAACTGTTCTAAGTTGCTAATCATTCTCCTTCACATTTCCTCTTGATCCTTTCCACTCTTTCCCCTCACCCCTCTTTGGCTTTCCCCCATCCCCGCCCTTTACATCTCTTGAACTTCCTTGCTCACTTTAAAATGCTTTGTCTCATACCTTCTCACCTCTGATGAGGCCCCTGGGCTGATGCAATCCCTTACCTTGATGATTATTAGACATTAGGCTGAGTCTGCTCTCATTTTCCTGTAAAGGGTAATTTCATAAGACCCCACCCCCTCTAATAGTACCCTTTGAATTCCAGGTTTTAATCAAATATGCACCATGGCATACATTGTACAATTCCACATGTATTGGAACTTCTCTAGTTATACACTCTTGTAATTTCTTGTATAATTCCTTGTTTTGGTTGTTCTCCGTCTCATACTTTCTCAATAGGTATTATTCGTCTGACATGGAACCTATGAAATGATCTTGTTCTCAAAGGTGTTGTCTGAAATGTCAATAAATAAATAAATGTTATTGTCAGGTATCCAAAATATAAAAACAATGCTTAAACTAATTCCCACTTCTTCTGGACATTTTTGATGTGACACGAAATTAAATCATGATCTAATTTTTTACTAATCCAGATCCTCAAAGTTAAAACATTCTTGTCCAGTTCCTGTGGTCCTTGCACTTACAAAGATAGGAATTTAATAATATTATAGCTTCTTGAATGGAACCTGGATAATTACTATAACGAATGCCTGGTAATACTATGGGGAAAAAAATGGAAATTATGAATTTTAATGCAAGGGAAGCTTGAGAAATATACCACTCTTTTTATGACCATGTTGGTCCATTTTCAAATTTGATTGAGGATTACAAGTGACAAAACACCTAATTAGGGGAAGTAGGCAGTCAGACCTGAACCCTAGGGGCCTGATTCCAGAAGGTGTACCTTCGGACACAAGGTGCTTGCTTGCACCAAACAGCAAAGATGCAAGTAGCACCTTACATCCCCCTTTGCGGCATTCCCTATTCTGGAATGCGGGCTGCACCAGACAGGGAAGCAGCTGTGCCAAATGGGCACTAAGCCACCCTTGTGACCTGTAAAAGGGGCTTGGGCCATGGTGGGGCTCACATTTCTGATTCCAAAAGCCCCACCATGGTCATCACACAGGGCTCCTTTTAGATCTGCCAGGAGGTGGTCTAAGCCCCTTGCGCCCAACTGGAACACTATGTTGGGTGAGCTACAGGTGGGATCCAGGGGCAGGAGGGGCATGGAGGGGCATAGGGAGTGATGTTGTGGCAGCTGGGAAGTGTGATAGTGCTTTGGTAGCCAGGGAAGTGCAAATGCCTCTACATAGCTATTACATGGGCATATTCACCCTGCTGGGTGCTGAATCACTACCTGACCACCTTCTGGCACACCAACCCACCCTATGTCCCCACCCACCCCTCACCACCATTAGGCATGTGTGTACCCTCTCACTAGCACCACCAATGCTGCACGTCCTGTGTTGCACCAGGGGGAAGGGTGCCAAATCCTTGTGGCATGTGCTGCATAGTCCTGCACTTGCAGCAATCCTGAGGAGTTTGGCACAGGTACCCTGCTTTTCCTCAGAATACAGTGCAGAGTTTCTGGTGCACCCAGTATTACCATAGCCCTTGGAGCAGTGCAACTTGTGTCACTCCAAGGGCTCCATTCAGAATCTGGCTTTTGGTGTCCTGTTTACATTCTAGGATAGGATATTATCCTACCACAGAATTAGCTAAAGAGTGACTGATCTCTCAAGTTTCCTAAGTCCTCAATCTCTGTATGATGTATAAAGATAAAACATTGTTTTAATAAGTAAACTTTTTATCTGCTGAGAAATCATACTCATAATAATTAAAAATAGTTTTGTTTCCAAACTGAATTCAATGTCAGAGGAATAATGCATGGAACTTACTTATAGAGAATATTTGAAAATGTAAGTCAAGATCTTTTGTAAAAGCACTTACTGTTTTTAGAAATGGATGTTAAAGCTATAATCTAACTTATTTGCAATCTTTTTATATTTGTAATGACTATTTAAGTTGAACAATATCATTTTGGTTGATTATTACTTTGTCCCTTTCTCAACTCAGACTGAAGGGCATCATAATTCCCACCTTTCCCAAGATAATCCTGCAATTGACTAGAAACTAATTGTTCAAAACTGTTGGATATAATAGAACAGGGAAATGGGGAAAAAGCTGGTTATCGGAACAGGGCTGCCCCCTTTAAATATAGGAACAACCCTGGCCAGTTTCCAAAACTGCTTGACAACTCCAGATGCCAATGCAATACAGTGAAAACTCCACCTTTTTCCTCCTTCTGGAAATATCCCTCCCTATGCACTCCAGAATCCAGGTCTCTATCATGTTACCTCTTGCTCTCATGTCTTCCAGGGTGCACATGTTGAGATCCCTCAGTCTCTCCTCGGAGGGTTTCTCATGCAACCCTTGCAGCATTTTAGCTGCCCTCTTCTGAACTGCCTCTACCCTGTCAATGTCTTTTTTGAAGTGCGGCATCCAAAACTGTTTACAATACTCCAGGTGGGGTCTCACAAGGGATTGATACAGTGGCACCACCACATCCCTCCTGCTGGAGATACCCCTCCTTATTTATTTTTATTTCTTTATTTGATTTCTATGATAAAAATACCTTTGAACCAGAGGCTCTTTTACAAAAAATGTACCCCCAGCATCCCACTAGCCCTACCCACTGTTTTGTTACACTGCCATGCTACTTTGAAGTCATCAGATACAGTAACCCCATAGCTCCTTTCCAGTTTAGTGACTGCCAGTACCTCCCCCATTCTATACTCAGTGCCTGAGTTCCTGTGCCCATAGGTACATGATTTTGCACTTTTTAGCACTGACCCTAGCTGCCATGTTCTTGACCTCTCCTGAAGTTTCCAAAGATCCCTGTGTATTTTCTCTACCCATTCCTAAGTGTCCACTCTTTTACAGATTTTGGTGTCCTCAGCAAAAAGGCATACCTTCAATCCAGTTCTTCTGTAATGTCACTTATGAAGAGAATGAAGAGGACCGGTCCCAATCCTGAGCCATGTGGCACTCTGCTGGTCACTTTGCCATCAATCACATCAGTGCCATTTAGCACCACTCTGTTTCCTACCTATTAACCAGTTTCTAACCCAATTCTCCACTTTGGATCCCATCCCAGGCTGCTCAGTTTCCTTAACATCCTTCTGTCTCGGTCTTCACCACAGAAGACAGTGGCAAAGGTCCCACACTGGGCAGGACAAAGGAAGATACTCATGTAGTGGATACTAGCCCCGTCACAAGAGAAAGTGTCCTAAAAGAACTTAATAGTCTTAAGGTGGAAAAGTCCATGGGGCTGGATAGCATACACTCTAGGATATTGAAAGAGCTCCAAGCAGAGTTGTCCAAACCACTGGCTGAGCTCTTCAATAAATCACTGGACAGTGGGGAAATACCTCAGGACTGGAAACAGGCAACAGTTGTGCCCATATACAAGAGCAGAAGAAAGGAAGAGACAGGAAATTACCACCGTGTCAGTTTGATCTCAGTTGTGGGGAAAATGATGGAGTCCCTACTAAAAGACAGGATAGCGGCACACCTAAAAGACACTGGAAAAATGGACCCAAAGCAACATGCTTCACAGCAGGATGCTCTTGTCAAACCAACTTGATTGACTTCTACAACTGGTTCACAAGATCAGTGAAGGGCAGTGGATGTTGTATACCTGGATTTCAGCAAGGCCTTTGACACCATCCCTCACAGAAGGCTTACCAACAAGCTAGAACATACTGGAGTTGGACAAAAGATAGTCAGCTGGATCAGTGACTAGCTACGTGATAGGACCCAGAGAGTGCTGGTTAATGGAGCATTGTCAAATGAGGGTAGGGGGACCAGTGGCATCCTGCAGGGATTGGTATTGGGACCTATCCTCTTTAAGATATTTATAGCAGACATAGTGAATGAATTAAAGGGGAAGGTTTGCCAGGTCACAGATGATACAAAACTCTGTAACAGAGTGGACATAAGGGAAGGAACAGATAATACGGAAGCTGACCTTAGAAGACTAGATTGGTCCAGGGATTGGCAGTTACAGTTTAACACCAAAAAGTGTAAGGTAATGCACTTGGGAAAGAGGAACCCTGGAAAAAAATATACACTGGGAGGACATTAACTTTAGGAGACAAAGACTGAGTGAGATCTCGGCATAATCATCACTGATGAATTAAAGGTAGGAAAACAATGTGAGAAAGCAGCACAGAAAGTGGGTGGCATCCTCGGCTGTATAAGTAGAGGTATTACTAGTAGAAAGAGAGATGTTATCATGCCCCTATACAGGTCCTTGGTGAGGTCACACTTGGAGTACTGTGGTCAGTTCTGGAGACCTCACCTAAAGAAGGACATTGAACATTTGGAGACGGTGCAGAGAAAGGCAACAAAGATGGTGCATGGACTGCATCACAGGTCATATGAAGAAAGACTGAGGGAGCTGAACCTATACTCCCTTGAACACAGAAGAAACAGAGGGGACATGATTGAAACATTTAAGAACGTGAGAGGATTTAACACAGCTCAGGCTGGCAATCTATTTAATCAGAACATGGCAACATGTACAAGAGAGCATGATATAAGGCTGGTGGGAGGAAGGTTTAAAAGCAACCTCAGGAAGTACTTCTTTACAGAGAGAGTGATAAATCCATGGAACAACCTGCCCCAGGAGGTGGTAGCATCAAAGATGATCAGAGAATTCAAACTCACATGGGACAGATATAACGGACAAGTTAGAATGAAAGCTGCATAGGTAGGGGGGTAGTTTCTCAGGCAGAGTAGATGGATCGCACGGTCCCCATCTGTTAACAATTTTCCTATGTTCTGTGTGACACAGTCTCAAAGGTCTTGCTGAAGTCCAGATAGGCCATGTCAACTGCCCTCCTCTGATCTATTTCCCTGGTCACTCAGTCAAAGAAATATATCAGATTAATTTGGTATGACCCCCCTGCATTGTAAATCCATAGTGCCTGTGGTTTTGCAGCCTACTGGATTCAAGATACTGTGTCTGTCTTTCTTTCAGTAGGGTTTCTATCAATTTCCCCACTGCTAAAGTTAGACTGACTGGTCATTAATTGCTAGCCCCCTTCCTGTTGCCACTGTTATGGAGAGGAATCACATCAACTCTTCTCCAGTTCTCCAGAACTATGCCTGTTTCCAGTGAACTGTTGAGTTAGGATGGCAGTGCTACAGCTAGAACCTACCTGTGTTCTTTTAGAACCTTTGGTTGCATCCCATCCAATCATATAACTTTGTCTGACTTCAGAGCTACAAGTCCCTTATGGACTCTTTCCTCTGAAAATGGACTTGTGCCCCCCCTTTTCCTGCTACTTCCTGATTGCGCATCCCCCATCTCTCCTCTATGAAGACTGAGCAGAAGTACCTACTTAGAATGTCTGCGCTTTCCTGGTCCACTTCTTCAGAGTCTTCTGACTCCACCCTTCTAATTCTTGCTATCCCTCCCCTTGCTTTCCTCTTCTCACCGATGTATCCAAAGCATGTCTAATCCCACTCAGTTACCCTTTTGGCAATTATTTCCTCTGTCTACTCCTTTGCTCCCCATACCTCCTTGCCTGCTTCTCTTTGCTTTACTAGGTATACCTCCCTGTCCTCCTGCTTCTGTGTTTCTTTACTCCTCCTGATGCCACCCTTTTTTCCTTCATCACCTTTGACACTTCCTTATAGAACTATACATGTCTGTTCTTTTCTTCTGCTTTTACTCACTTTCTATATGCAGAGATCAACTGCTTTAATTGTAACCTCCCTTACTTTCCCCACAGGCCCTCCACCCCTCACTTGCATTCTCCCATCCTTTAAAATTTGCTATCCTTAAGCCTAGGACCATCATCCTCATGTGGTTAGCCTCTGTTCCTACCTTTATGTTAAAACACACTATATGGTGATCACTGGTACCCAGAGGGCTGCCCACTGTGATGTGTACAATACTGTTCCTGTTTGACTGCCAGGTCCAAGTCATTATTTCTTGTGATCCGAGTTTCTGTAATGGTTACACAGTTCAAGCCTGCATGTGCCATTATCACCTGGTGCTCATTAGGCATGAGCAGGTTGCCTCATGAAAATAACTCAAAAGCTAGTGCAAGCCATAAGGGATTTTTTTCCCACCAGATTATTCAGATTCCTCTAAAGGGTGGCCTGCTGAGTGCTCATAGGGCAGTTAAAGGAACATTCAATGACTAGGTCCTGCTCACTTTTAAATCTAAATATCTTGTGGAGAAAATATTAAGTAAATCAAAGATATTAAACAATCTGGGCTTGTATGCTATTGCAGAAAAGAGCCCAAAAGCTGATGATCACATCAATCCAGGAAAAGTTGACTATATCCAGAGCACATTGCCCAATAACAATAAACAAGCTCTGGTATACAACGTAACAATGAGTAACAGGTTTGATATAGTTGGAACTCAAGAATCATGACTAGCTCCCAGTTTAGAAGGAGATGGAGATCAAATCACATCCCACAATATAACACACTCTCACTGCTCCCTGATCTCCTGGAAGATCACTAGCTTAATCCCCAAATTCACAGACACTGACTGGTGCCAATTCATGGGGACATTCAGTATTATCTGCCTTTAAGAATCATGGCACAAATCTGACTCAGATGTCTTCTTAAATGAATATAACTGTTACCATGTTCCTGGAAAAAAAAGGCAGCTAAGTATGGCAAAATATCTGGTGGACTGGTAACCTGGTTCACAACTGGATACAATGTTAAAGTAACTCCTATCTGTGAACTAATTTGCTGAAGCATTCCATGTTAAACTCATTAACTTTAAATTCCGCCTGATGAACCTTTATGTTTCCCCTACTTCAAGTTTTTATCTTAATTCAATTTGGGAAGAAATTAATCATCTTTTAAACACAATCTATGACTTTCATGGTAATTCTTATATTTAATGCTGGGGGATTTCAATACAAGAATTGGCAACTATGATGGCTATGCCAACAATTTTGCTAAAAATCACTTGAACAGTAAGGCTGCCAGCTTTATCAGATGTTCATTTGACAAAAAAAATCAATGCAGCATGTCATACATTAATAGAATTAATGACCATTCACAATTTTGCTCCCCTAAATGGTAGAATTCCATGGGACAACACCAGCAGACCAATTCATTTTAGCTCTGTCAACATGTCAGTAATCGATCTTATGCTTTGAAACAGTCCCATGAACATATGGGAATCTTACATGGTACTTCCCAGAGGACAAAGTGTCCATCTACCTGTTACACTTGCATGGGCAGGTTCTCAAATGAAAAGTGACTCATATCCTCTCCTCAAACCTAGTGATAAGACAGCTGTAGAAATCAAGAATCACAAAAGGATAAGATGGAATCCAACAGAGATTGCCACCATTAGAAAATAGTTATCACACTTTTTTCCCTCTTTCGATCAACTCACCTGGTCTAACAAAGATAAACTACTATTACACAAAATGATTGAGAATTGCTATCAAGAACTAAGAAAGTTAATTTACAAGTCAGTGTGAGAAGGCACTTTTATTCAGTCCTTCCCCTTGCAGTTTGATAAGGAATGCAGGGAATTTAAATTTAATCTTTCCAAACTAATTAGGAAAACCAAAAATCTACGGCCAAGACTAGAAACCGGCTTCTAAACAGAGAAAGGAAACTATACAAAATCTTCCTAGAAAACAAAAAGAAAAAATTTCTACAACAACCAATGGGAGAGGATGTTAAAGGCAATACAAAAAAAATGACATTTTTTTTGGCTCATGGTTGCCAAAGTCATCACCAACAGCAAACAGGAACTAGATGCATGCAGTACATACCCATAGAAACGTGGGTTAAACACTTTGCAAGTATTTCATTTCATATTTGTTTATTGAATAGCATAATTGAGAAAACACATTCTCTTTTACAAATGCACCCAAACATATAAAAACAGTACAAAAATAGCAAAACACACAAACAAAGTTACAGTCTTAGAATTAAAACAAGTATCTTTTATGAAAACAGTCTTAAACTTGATACCAGTTGCATGGATTGGCCCATGACCAGGTCCAGCTTCCCAATGTTGCAGAGGAGTGAAGTATATCTGGCTATAATCTTCTAAAAAAAGGAAAGCTCGGGGGGGGGGGATTCACAAAACATTCTGAAGGTGTAAAACCTTCCCTGAGTCCCCAAAAGTTCCATAGCTACAGATAAAAAGGGGTTAAAAAATTGCTCTGTGCTATACACAAAACTTCCACAGCTGAGGATAAAATTCTATGGATTGTGGAAAAAAGTGCAGCTGTGGAAGTTCCTGAGGAACAAAAATCATTGGTAAGTATGCCATATCCTCTTAAAGGCTATTCTCAGCCAGTTTTTCCCATAGTTACAAAAAAAATGTTGCACACCTAAGAGTGAGGAGCAACACTCCCTGAGGAAAATGCAGTGCCCCAACAATTGAAATACAGTTATAGTGGAGGTCAGAAACAAGTAATAGTAAACCAGTGGGTATATATCAGTGGCAGTTGTTACAGCAACACTAGCATACATTGTCACTGAAAGACAATAAACAACCACCAAACCCAGTGCAGCCCATGAAGGAGCCCCACAGGCAGAAGGGACTGAACAGCCTGCAAAGAGTGCTACTGCAGCAGGCAACAGAAACACTCCAGGGAGAGACATGACATCAGTTACAGACAGCCACTGTGATGCATGGTTTTGCTGGTACCAGTGGTGCTGCAGTGGTCTCAGTTGAGGCAGTTGAGGGAATGGTTGCTGATCTCTCTGTGGATACTTTCAGCTACATCTATGGCAGGACTGTCCAGCTAATATGGATCACTGTTGTTGTGCCTCCTAAGCCCTTTCTGCAGCATCAGATCCACAGTTGTGGATTTTCAGCACTTGTGGAATTTCTGCAGCTGCTAAATTTTCACAGCTACGGGAATGTTTACGGATTTCTGCATGTGTGCAATTTTTCTTTCAGAATATCTCGCACCAGCATTTCTGCAGTGCTGCAGGCCTTTTTCCCACAGATGCAGGATTTGTGGCTGTCTTTGTGAATTCTGCCCCTGGTCCGGACCTACTTCACCCAGACATTTACCTGTTTAATCCATCCTTACGCAGCAACATACTCCGCATATTTTTTTTAAGCTTTGTATTTATAATTCATATACTCTCTCTTCATGGAAAGGCTCACCAATAATTCTCCTATATAAAAAAGGCAATAAAAAAGACCCAAAAATGTACAGACTCTTTTTGCTTTTAGACATCTCAGGAAAAATTGTCTCTAAAATAATACTTGACAGCTTATTACTACAACTTACAAAACTCGGAGGCTTTTGGTACTCCAGGTAGGCTTCATTTATGCACCACAGACAATTGCCTTATACTGACACATTTAATAGAAAAATATGTTGGGCTGTGAAGGCAAAACTTATATGTAGCCTTTATTAACTTCAGTTCGACCTTTGACACTATTTCCTGTAATTTACTCTGGAAAATCATGAGTGACTGGGGAATTGATATGAACCACATTTCTATAATCAGAGACCCATACTTAGATATGTAGGCACAGGTTAAGATGGGACTCCGGGGTCAAATCTCCACAGTCTTCTCAACCAATAGAAGAGTAAGACAGGGTTGTGTCCTGGCCCTCACCCTCTTTTGCATTTACATAAACAAACTCCTGATTGATCTGAGCAACTCAACTTCCAATTCTCTAAAGATAGGTACCTCTATGTTCCACCTTAGCGTACACCGATGATCTGGCCTTATTTACTCTCTCAAAATCCAGTCTCCAGAAAAAAGGAAAATATTATACTCCTTTGCAGAAAAGTTTCAACTTACAATCAATGAAGGCAAAAGCCAGATTTTAACATTCGGTGACATAAACACCACTGGAACATGGCACATCAGTCCCAAAAGATTATCCACTGTTAACTCTTCCCCTTACATGGGTTTAATATTCTCAGTGAATGGTCTCTGGACAAAACACCTCAGGGAGTTACCTATCAAATTAAAACAAACAGCTATGGCTCTTAAGAAATTCAATAGACAGAGTCACGTGATGCGGTGCACTGGGTAAGACGCCTCTCTATCCGCTCCGACCTACCGCCCATTATTTACCCTTCAAAACCCTGTTTTTCGGTGCCCTTTACCAGAGATCTCCTGTCTGACGCCTTTCTGAACGCTTCTGCTTTCTCTACTAAGAATCGATGGACGAGAAGATGCGGAAAACCGCTTCAAAACATACGCCTCCTGCAACACCCGAGAAGGCCTCCAAGAAAGCCAGGGCCTCCTCCTCGCAATCCTCGCTGCCTGCTACCGCTGAGTGTCCTGACACAGATATTCTTATCCTCTCAAGGTTTCTAGAGGAGTTTCAGCCTTTTAAGGCTGAAATGCAGAATATGGCAGGGGAAATCAAAAACATCTCTAGCACTCTGGAGGAGCTCTCTATGAAGACTGCTGACAATGAAGTATGTATACGATCTGTTGAAAAGAAGCAGGATAAAGCTGATCTGGAGTTGGCGGCCCTGAGACAATGGCTAGTGAAAATGGAGAACAAGGTGGAAGACCTGGAGGGGCGCAGTTGCCGTAATAATGCAATAATTATCGGCTTGCCAGAGGGCGAAGAGGGCTCAGACCCCGTTAAGTTTATTAAAAAGTTTGTGGAGGGAAGGTTAAAAACTAAGGGTGGCACAAGATCTGCCCCTGTCTGTGCGTCAGAAAAGAGCCATGTTTCACAAAGTGGTCCTCAAGCTAATCACCGTGGGAATCAAGTTTCGCATGGGTTTTCCTGCAAGGCTTCAAGTTTGTTTGAATAGCTCCTGGGTGACCTATGAGGAGGCGGAGATGGCAACCGCTGGGCTTAAAGAAGCTCTTCCTGATCTATTTAAGCCTACATGAGAACTGACCTGGCATAGGGAGCTATGCCGAGTTTCCACTTGGTGGTGTTGTCTAGCTGCAGCAAGTCATAATTCACTACAATATTTTTGGGGCCATGCCGATGACAAACTGTGCATCTGGCTACTTAACCTTACACTACAGCTCTCAAGTGGGGTCCTCTTTCTGATAAAAAAATGGACATTTCGTTCCCGATCTGGTTCTCATCTCCAGGACTTCCTAATATTTTGTTGACTCTCATTTTTACTCTAGTTCAACCCAGTTTCAATTTTGGTTCACCAGTCAGGTGCTAGTGGGCTCATATGTGTTTTTTCTGGTTTCAATTAATGAGTACTTGAGCGGGGTCACTGTTCTCACGTTAAGTCCCAATTTGTTAGTTCTGGTAACCTAGTTTTTCAGGAGTGTTGTCCTGATCTCATGGTAATGGGGGGCAATGCTTATCTCTCTCAGATCTTAATATGAGACTCTGTTTGCAATTGCGGTCTCTTCCTGGTCCTGTTAGCATGGCCCGTTTCTTTTCAGGTTTCCCTCCTTTTCTCGCTCCCTGTTACTATCGGGCAATAAATATGGCTAGTCTGAACATCAAGGGAGATCCCGCACTGAAGGACAGATGAGAACACCAGAGCTTTGTATGCCCTTACTGGGCTTTGGTTCGCCCCTTCTCTATAACCCCGCTTAAGTGCTGTCTTTGGAGGATTCCTGTTTTCTTTCCTTTCTCAAATCTCCCTTTTAGACCTGTGACAGTCACTGTCTTTGATTTAAAAAGCGGTCTGGACAGCGACTCTGGGGCTCTCAGTTCTCCCCTATATCACAGAGGGTAGTTATGGCCTGCCTGCTCTAGGCCATTAACTTCTGATGTTTGTGAGTTGTGCCACAAGAGAGCATCTGAGATTTATATTTACACAAGATATCAATGGGTTATATGCCTCGCGATCTGCGGGCCACGTTGTTCTATGGCTCGTGGGGTTTCTGCAGGGAGGATCGCTTCCTCCAAGGGGTTAGTATAGTCAATTCCCCGGTATTATTTAGGGGTGTTGTCAGGCAATCACTGCTGAGAACAGGCTATTTCTTTGGAGCGTTCAGATTACAGAAGGGTAATTCTGTTCCTGATTCCTGCTTTACGTGAGTGGGGTGGTTGGGGGGAGAGGAACTTTTCAGTCTGCTGGTCATCATGTACCATGCAAAATACGGGAGGGTGTGGGAGGAGTGGTGGTTAGGGTTTATGGGGTGTTGTGGGCAGGTGGGTTTTGAGGGGGTGGCTGGGGGAATGGATTTTGTGGAGGCAGAATTGGGGGGAAGGTAGAACAACCCAGTGCATATTGTGTTTGGAGTAGTATAGATGGAAATACATGTATATGTGTGCTTTGGAGGATTTCGGACTCACAACATGAATGATGGCTAGAAACATTCAATTTATCAGTTGGAACGTTAAGGGGTGAGGCACAAGGCCAAGCAAAATACAATTCTAAAACATATAAACCATCTGAAGGCAGAAATTATGTTTTTGCAGGAGACACATTTGCTCAAGAAGGTGGCTGACAAAATGAGATGGAAACAAACTGGGCAGATGTTTGCAGCTGAGGGTACGATCCACATTAGAGAGGTCATGATCCTTCTGCACAGGTCAGTTCCGTTCAAACCTCTTCAAGTTATATCTGACCCTTCGGGCAGATTTTTGTTTGTAAAAGGCAGATTGCATGCCCTGGACTTTGTCCTGGGTGCTATCTATGGCCCGAATGTAGATTCCCCTAGTTTTTTTGTTCAGATGATAAAAGCCCTAACCTCATTTCTGGATACCCCTATGGTCAAAGGGGGTCATTTCAATCTTGTTTTTGATCAGGCTCTTGACAGGTCAGGTCAATCCCATCATGGTCTCTCCCCGGCACAAAGAGTCTTTAGGGACCTGATGGATTCCATTGGTCTTTGTGATATTTATTTATTTATTTATTTTTATTTATTGAAGAATCAGATTTACAACCTTTGAGTCAGCGACTCGTTTACAAAGGTACCTCGTCAACTTGGGGGGAGACAACAAATAGTGAGGTTTTAGGACAGGGATTACATACAGGTGAGATACAAAAACACCTGGAGTTACAGGCAGCAAATATACAAGTACAAGCATAAGTTGAGTAACATACATAAGTTAACTTGCATATTATACATCATATTACACATCAATTAATAACAACATAGTTACAGACAGTATCCAGTCATCTAAGGGAACCAGGGGGCACAGGGCAAAGGGCTGGGTTAGGTCAGCTATCGACATTTGCAGCATTGACTGTCAATAATGTGTTGACGGAGGGCAGTTTTGAACCGGCCAATCACGGGGATCTTAGAGATAGCCTCAGGAAGGGAGTTAAACCAAAGGGGGGCTTTATGATGGAAGGATCTTTGGCAGCGAGAGGTCCTAGCCCTGGGAACTATGAAGGTGGCTGCTATGGAGTTCGGGTAGGCAGGGGCGGACAGCCAGCTGCAGTGGAGCAGAGACCCTGGCGGGCAAAGCCTGACAAGGATTTTGGCCAGTAGGCAGGTATGGTATTTCAGTCTTTCATCAAGAGTGAGTAAGTTGGAGGTAGAGTATAGCAGGCAGGTGTGAGTTCTGCTGTTGGCACCTGTAAGGAGCCTACAGGCTTTGTTAATAGAGGTCTGTACCTTAAATAAGGAAGTGGGGTCAGCCGTAGCGTAAATAGGAAGTCCATAGTCGGCCAGAGACAGCACCGATGAGGTAATGGCTAATCTTAACGCAGATTCCGGGAGGCAATCTTTGTGGCGGTAAAGGAGCCCAATCCTGGAGTTCATGGCAGATGACAGGGTTTTTTAAGTGGGCGTGGAATGTAAGGCCAGGGTCAAAGGTGATGCCCAGGTACTTATAGGATGTTATCTGTTCTAGAGTAAGGAGCTTGCTGGTGGTGATGAGAAGGGGAGTGTTCTTAGCACTGTTTTGCCGGTGTGAGAACAGCATGGACTTAGTTTTCTTCAGGTTCATGACTAGTCAATGATTATTGAACCATTTTTCGGCTTGGAGGAAGGCGCTTTGCAGTGTGCCTTGGTGTAGGAGCGGGTCAGGGTGAGATGCTAGGATTACTGCGTCATCAGCATAGAGCAGTATTTTGCTGGAGTGGGAGTTTGGGGAGAGAGTTTAGGAATAGACTGAAGAGGGTGGGTCCGAGGATGGAACCTTGCGGGACCCCTGAGAGAACCGGCAGGTTGGAGGAGAGGGTCCCATTTAGTATAACTCTTTGGGACCTGTTTTGCAGGTAGCTAGAGAACCAATTCATTGGGCCAGATGAGAGTCCCAGTTGGGATAGGGAGTTTAACAGCAGGGGGTGGCACACCGTATCGAAAGCCTTAGATAGGTCTATGAATACTGCCCCTGCAAGACAACCCTTGTCAAGCATGGAGTGTAAGTGGTGGGAGAATTCCAGAAGGGCAGTGGTTGTGCTGTGGCCTGGACGAAACCCATGTTGCTCCGGACATAAAAGGTTGTGCTTAGATAGGTATTCTAAGAACTGTGTGGATACTATTTTTTCTAAAGCTTTGGATGGGGGGGGAGGATGGAGATGGGCCTGTAATTATTTGGTAGCATGCGATCCCCAGACTTATGGATGGGGATTACTTCAGCGTGCTTCAAGCATCCGGGAATTGACCTAAACATAAGGATTTGTTTAAGATAAGCGTGAGGGGATTAGCATGACATCCAGTGTAAGGCGGAGTATCTTGGAGTCAAGAGGGTCGTTACTAGGGTTTTGGGAGGCGAGGGACTTTATGAGAAAAGGTTTGGCATCACAGGGTGAGATCGTCTGGAAGCAGAAAAGTGGCCTTGAGATGTGTGAGAAGGTGGACGTGGTAACCGGGTCAAAAAAGTGGGCAGGGAGGACTGCACTTAAGTCCGTGAAGGTTTTATTAAGGCAGTCAGCGATACATGTTAGGGCAGTCGAGACAGCCCATTATATGGCATGTATTACATCCTAACGCAAGGGAGTACACTTTTGTTTCCCCGGTGCATGCAACCTCTTCTAGGATTGATTACATCCTCATTTCTCAAACCCTATTACCCGGGGTTATATGTTCTAGTATTGTCTCAGAGCCCCCATCGGATCACTCTGTGGTCACCTACCTAATAGCCCTAGTTTCATTGCCAAACAAAGGGGGCAGGTGGAAGTTGAATAACCAAATTCTGAAGGAGCCAAAGACGGTTCAATACATAACATCCCAAATACAGAAGTTTATTGCTTCTAATTCTAACTCCATGGGGAAGCCTGATATGATATGGAGTGCCTGTAAAGTGTATTTAAGGGGATTATAATTGGCCTAACATCGAAAAGGAAAAGGGAGAGGGCATCTCAGATTTCTGATCTTCTCACTCAAATTAGGAGTATGGAGACTGCTCTTTCTCCATCTTTTTCCAAGACATTCAAACAAGACTTAACGAAATTGAGAGAAGCCTACCTAACAATGCTAACGGAACAAGCCGAATTCGCAATTTTGAAAACAAATACGGTATATACTGATCAGGGTGAGAAGGCAGGCAAAATGCTAGCACTGCGTATTAAGCGACAGGAATCCACCAGACTAATTCCTGCTATCCATTCTCCTAGTGACAATTCCCTTCAGGTCTCGTCCTTGGAGATAGTGGAGGAGTTTACAAAGTATTTCCAGGATTTATATGGCCCTATGGCCAATTCTCCATCTAGGGAAAGACTTTATGAATATCTGAGTGATTTACAGTTGCCAACTCTTACACAATCCCAGCAAAATATTCTGGAGTCTCCCATCTCTGAGGGCGAGATCGAAAGAGTAATCAAATCTCTCCCATCCGATAAATCTCCGGGTCCCGATGGGTTTACTTCCAATTTCTATAAGGCTTTCTCTAAACAACTGATTCCCATTTTGCTCCCGCTTTTCCAGGCTATTCTCTCTGGTCAGGTGACTGATCCCTCTCTTTTTGAGGCGCTAATAGTCCTGTTGCCCAAACCAGACCGACCGTCGGATCAGGTTTCAAGTTATAGGCCGATCTCCCTACTTAACCATGACATTAAAATCCTGGCAAGATTACTAGCCGACCTTGTGGAGGTAGTACTTCATTTTCTAATCAGGGCAGATCAGGTTGGTTTTATGAAAGGGAGATCATCAGTTGACCATCTGAGGGCCCTGTCTCATGACGTCTTGGCATCCAAAGACGCTCCTCAACCAATGGTCTTGATCTCGCTGGATGCCGAGAAGGCGTTTGACAGAGTTCATTGGGACTACCTATTTGTTATGATGGAAGCTTTCAGTTTTCCCACAGAATTCCGGAATTGAGTGAGTTCTCTATATAAGTTTCCCTCTGCCAGAATTTCATGTAACTGGATTATTTCTAGCTCCTTCAAATTGCATGTAGGGACCAGACAGGGGTGTCCCTTATCTCACCTTCTCTTCAACATCTATTTAGAGCCGCTTATGAGGAGGTTATCAGGAGCACAGGGCATATCAGGCATCTCTCTAGGTGAGCAGACGGTTAAAGTGGTGGCCTATGCAGATGACCTTCTGCTGCAGGTAACACACCCACTCACATCTATTCCCGCTATCCTAAAGCTAATAGAGGATTTTAGTAAAGTCTCAAACTATAAACTTAACGTAGGAAAGACGGTGTTTTTTCCTCTTAACCATAGGGTTTGCAAACAGGATATTACTGCATTTGGACTCACCTGGAAGTCCGACTATATTAAATACCTGAGGCTTCTCTTAACAGGGAATACAACGCAGCTCAGACAATTAAATATCAATGCACTGGTACACAAAGTAGATGTTGACCTTCATAGGTGGACCTTACGTCACCTCTCTCTATGGGGCAGAATAAATTTAATCAAAATGAACATTTTCCCCCGTCTGTTCTTCCCCCTCAACATGTTAAATATATGGCTTCCCCTGTTCTGGGTTAAAAAAGTGCATGGTATGATCTCCACTTTTATATGGGGCGATAAGAAGGCCAGGATGGCATTCCATAAATTAGCAGCTCCGAAGGCCAAAGGAAGTTTACAACTTCCACATATCGGGTTATATTACTGGGCCAGTCAGGCCAATAAATATCTCAGATGGCTGACCGTGGATCAACTGTCCGCGGCTGCTACATACATCTCGACTTGGTTAGCTGTAGAGTATGCCTCCATTAAAAAACATGGTTATTCCCCCACTGCACTGCTATATACCAAGATTAGTTCCCTACCGGAGTCTCTACGTAGTTCTTCTGTAGCTGTCTCAGTCAGGGTTCATACTCAGTTGTGTGCTTTTCTGAGATACAGGAATCTCAAGGATTTATTTCAACCTGTAATAGGTAGTCCCAATTTCTTATTAGAAGGTAAGCCTCTCCCAGCCACCTGACTTCCTCAGATAGGAAATTGCCGTTTAAAGGAGTTCATGTCACCTAATAGTCAATGGTATTCTTCAGCTGATATTATGCGTAAGTTTTCGATACCTCGTACAAGTATCTTCAAGATTTTCCAGTTTCATCATCTCCTGGTTAAGGTAATGGGCTCAACCCCCCCCCCAGCTCCTTATATCAGTTTTCAGGTTACCTTAACGGAGCTGGCGGGTTGGCCTCATGCCATATCCAAAATATACAGTGCTCTCTTTACCTAGGCCTACCCTGACAACTATGCTCCCGTCTCCTTTTGGGCCTCTCTCTTTCAGGGCAGAGATTTGGATTGGTCTCTCCTGTGGCAAAGTTGCCATAAGTTTCTCAAGCAGGATAGACTCAGATTAATGCAATTCAAACTTTTGCACAATATTTATTATTCTCCGCAGAAACTTGCCAGGCTTTGTCTTGTGTCCTCTCCCCTTTGCACAAGATGTCAGTCTCAAGAAGGAGACCTTCTCCATATTTTCTGGAGCTGTTCTAAAGTCGGCCCACTCTGGACTGTGATTAAACAGCGTGTTGATCCTCTGTTGGGGCTCTCAACATAGAAATATAGAAACATAGACTTTGATGGCAGATAAGGACCACTTGGCCCATCTAGTCTGCCCATTTCCCTACCTACAGGATAGGCCACAGATCCTAGTTAACCAACAGCCTATTTCTTCCTACCCCCCACAAGAATTGCCTTATGTCTGTCCCATGCATTCTTGAATTCTCCCACAGTTTTAGACCCCACAACCTCCTCAGGAAGGCTGTTCCATGCATCCACTACCCTCTCTGTGAAATAATACTTCCTCACATTGCACCTGAACCGCCTCTTCTATCTTTAAATTGTGTCCCTTGTTCTTGCACGCCTCTTTTCTGAAAGATGCTACCTCTTGACTTTGTTGATTCCACTGAGGTACTTAAAAGTTTCTATCATGTCCCCTCCCTTCTTTCCTCAAGGGTATACATATTGAGCTCTTTAGTCTCTCCTCATACAGCTTCTCTTGCAGACCCTGCACCATTTTAGTTGCCTCTCTGACTGCCTCTATCCTGTCTATGTCCTCGGAGATGGCATCTCCAGAACTGGACGCAGTACTCCAGATGGGGTCTCACCAACTGTCTGTACAGAGGATAACAACTTCCTGTTTTCTGCTGCTGATGCTCTCCTATGCATCCCAGTATACCCCAGCCCTCCCTACTGCCTTCTCACATTGCTTGCTAACCTTAAGGTCATCTGATATGATTACCCCAGGTCCCTTTCCTTTTTGTTGTTGTTACTACCTCCCCATTGTGTATTCTTCCCTGGGTTCTTGTTTCCCAGGTGCATTATTTTGCACTTCTTTGCATTGAATCCTAGCTGCCATACTTGACCATTCCTCCAACCTTGCCAAGTCCCTTCTCATCCTTTCCATGCCTCCTGTATATCAACCCTGTTGCAGATCTTGTGTCATCTGCAAAAGGCATACTTTTCCTTCCAGTCCCTCTGCAATGTCACTGATGAAGACATTAAAAGGACTGGACCCAATACTGAACCCTGTGGTACCCACTAGTAACCCCTCTTCTTCAGAGTGGACTCATTTACAATTACCTTCTGTGTCCTGTTGTGCAGCCAGTGTTTTACCCAGGCTACCACCCTGGGACCCACTCCCAGGCTAGTTAATTTGACTATTAATCTTGTGTGGGACTGTGTCAAATGCCTTGCTAAAGTCTAGGTAGGCCATGTCCATAGCCCCTCCCTGGTCTACTACTTTGGTCACCCAGTCAAAGAAGTCTATTAGATTCGTCTGACATGACCTTCCCTGCCAGAACCCATGCTGCCTTGGGTCCTGTGCTCCACTGGCCTCTAGGTACTCAACCATTCTTTCCTTCAGAAGTGACTCCATCACTTTCCCTACCACAGAGGTCAGACTGAAAGGTCTGTAGTTTCCTGCCTCTGTCTTGGTCCCACTTTTGTGAAGGGGAATCACATCTGCCTTCCTCCAGTCCTCGGGTACCACACCATCCTCCCATGATTTATTAAAAAGAGTAGCCAGTGGTTTCACTAGTTCCCCCCTTAATTATTTTAGAATTCTGGGGTGAATTCCATCAGGACCCATTGCTTTGTCCACCTTCAGTTTTAGGAGTTCTTGCAGAACCCTTTCTTCTGTGAAAGGACTGGTATCGACTCCCTATCAAGAGTGCTTCTGTTAATTGGATTAGGCACTTCCCCCTCCTCTTTTGTGAATACTGAGCAGAAATATTTGTTCAGTATCCCTGCTTTTTCACTGTCCCCCTCTGCCCACCCACCGTTCATTCTATTCAGCCTCACTATCCCTCCCTTTGTCTTTCTACGCTTGCTGATGTACCTATAAAAGGTTTTATCCCCCTTCTTAACTGAGTTAGCTATCTTTCCCTCAGTTTGGGCCTTTGCTCTTCTGACTTCACTCCCTGCTTCCTTCTGCCTTAACTGGTACAGCTCTCTGTCCTGCTCCTTCTCTGTTTCCTTATACTTCCAGAATGCTATCTTTTTCTTCCTGACTTTCACAGCCACCTCTTTTGAGAACCATAGTGGCTTTTTTTTCATTTTGATTTGTTTATTTGCTTCACACAAAGGCTTGTTGCCTCTGTGATGGCAGTTTTGATGATTCCCCATTGTTGCTTCCCACCTCCTTCTACTCTGTTTGCTAGTGCTTTTCTGAGGCACTCTCCCATCTTGCCAAAGTCAGCTCTCCTAAAGTCCAGTACCCTCACTTTTGTATGGCTTGACTCTGTAGCTGAGTTTAACATGAACCACACTGTTTGATGGTCACTTGTTCCCAGATGGCAACCTACTTCTAGATCTGAGATCCTCTCACTGCCCCCATTTGAGAGTATGAGGTCTAAGATTGCTCCCTCACAAGTGGGTTGTGAAACTAGCTGTCTGAGGCCTGCCACCTGTAGGGCATCAAGAATGGCCCTGCTCTTGGATGTGGCTGCAGCAAATGTACTCCAGTTAACATCTGGCATATTCAGGTCTCCCATCAACAGTATTTCCCCTTTCTCTGCCATTCTAAGAATGCCTTCTATCATATCCTTGTCCATTCCCTCCCCCTGACATGGGGGTCTGTACACAACCCCTGTGTGGATTGTGGTGCCCTTTCCAGTCTCCAAGGTGACCCACAGTGCATCCTCTCCTCCCTGTTTACTCTTTTGTTCAGTTGCTTTTATCCCTTCCTTTACATAGAGAGCTACTCCTTCCCCTCTTCTCCCCTGCCTGTCTCTCCTGTAGGTTATGTACCCTGGTATGTTAACATCCCAGTCATGGTTCTCTGTGTACCATGTTTCTGTGACCGCTATGATATCCAGGCATCCCTCTTCCATCAAGGCCACCAGCTCAGGGAGCTTGTTGCCCAGACTACGGGCATTGGTACTCATTACCCTCCATTTCCTGATGGCCTTACTCCTTTTTGCCCCATCCCTGTCCTTCTTGCCTTTGTCACTTTCTCCATTTACCCCTGCCCTTCTCCCTATCAACACTCTATGTTGGTGTTTGCTGCACTTAGTACCCTGATTTTTTTTTGGGGAGGCTAGGATTTCCCTGCTCCTTTCCAGTGCCTCCCCCCTTGGCTAGTCTCACACTTAGGCCATCAAACTGTCTATTGAATTTTTTTTTTTTTCAATTCAAATTTTATTTAAGTTTCCAATACAGAGAATGAATCATAGCAGTGCATAATAAGGCCATATACATCGGATACAAGATACAAAATGATTCTCAGACCTCTCAGACTTGTTCACCCCCGAAATTTGCCTTCTTGGGGATTTTTCCTCCATTTTGGTGGTGAACAGGAGGTATCACATAGCTTTGATGTCAATGTCTGTCAAAAAGGTGGTGTTAAGACACTGGAAGGATACGGAGGTGCCAACATATGTAGAATGGCTTCAGGAGTTGCTTGCAAACCTCAGAACTGAATGGACTATTGCCAGTTTATTTAACAAACTTGAGAAGTTTGATAGGATTTGGGGCCCACTACAAACCCTCTATGCACTTCAAGTTTAAGCACTATTAGGCTACATTCACAGGTATAGTGCTAAAGGTGTAAAGAGATGCTGGGTTGTTCGGGTGGGGGTTGGGTTGGGTGGGTGGGGGCAGGGGAGAACGAATCATTTTGTATCTTGTATCCAATGTATATGGCCTTATTATGCACTGTTATGATTCGTTCTCTGTATTGGAAACTTTAATAAAATTTTAATTGAAACAAAAAAGAAATTCAATAGACAGTTTGATGGCCTAAGTGTGAGACCTATGCTGAAAGCAATGCAGTACATCCAAAATACATTCCTCAGGCTCTTTCTGCATCAGAAGTATGGGTCCATAGGAACCTTGCACCCCTGTAGATTCCACTGAATCAACTATACAGATCATTACTAGGAGTAGGGAAAACAACCCCTGCCCACTATCTCAGAGAAGAGTTAAGAATCATTGATATACAAATCATAGACTCGGTACAAAGAAAGGTTACAATATTGATATCACCCTTATGTAAGTTAGCCTACTCTGACAGATTGAGCAAGCTTAAACTCTATGATCTAAGGACTCGAAGATTAAGAGGAGATCTGCTAATGCTCTTTAATATCCTAAACTACCCCTATCTCACTAAGGAATGTGGGTTGGAATGGGTGGCAAAACCTGAGGGCGTGAAGTGTCACAATAGACAATAAAGTTTAGAACCAATAGAAGGAAAAACTATTTCACAGTTAGAACAAGTAGGTTACGAAATTCACTACTCCCAAATCTGGTAAATAAAAAATTAATTTGACACCTTCAAACATGCCTTGGATGACTATATCCTTAACCATGGAATTTAAATACACCCCGTAGGTGTGGGGAAGGTGGCCTCGATGGGCTAACACTTTCTTCCACCTTTGGAAGGCGAGCAATACTGAGTAATAGCAGACACCTGTAAAATCAATTAGTGGCTTAAAGTTACCAGAATGGAGGATTATCGGCTGCCGCATAAATGCTGGGAAGAAAAAGTGAACTGGTTAGATAGGGGTTGCACTCAATCTGGCTGGCTTCCTGGAATCCTCCACATTCTCAAATAAAACAATTTGTATTTCTTGGAAAAATATGTCAAGAAGGGTATCACTCTTAGTTTAAAATAACTAAAAAAACAGGATTGAAAACTCTTATATTACCAAAGATCTGGGAAAGATTAGACAATCCAAACACTCCCCTTGGCTGATTGAGAAAGACATCTGACATGGTTTGAGATACTATCTAGACTTCAGGCATGGTTTGAGATACAGTACTTCATAGACTATCTTGAAATCTCCAAATTGAGAAGACTATACACTTTATATAGATTTGAACTCTTCTTTAGTAACATCTTAAAGGCAAGATACAATGCCTCATCTAATATAGAAGATAGGAAATGTAATTGTGATATTCCCAAATATGAAAATAATGTCCACATTATGTTTGAATGCAGCTGGTATAACAAAGCCAGGAAAATTTGGCTAGTCCCAACCCTGAATGCCATTCAGACCACCAATATGCTCAAAGGACTGTCTGTTCTATTCACCACTGAGGATGAATATGTTATTTCTAAGGTGGGTGGCTATCATGGAATGGAATAAGTCTCAGACAAAAATAACTCCTTAAAAATGCACTAAACCTATTGTACTGTACATGGCTATTATTATATTTGATTGCACCCTCTGTCTTTCCATACCTATCAGGGCCTTTTTTGTTTATACTGTATTCTTTGTACTTTTATACTTTCATATTTTCATTTTTTAACTTTATTTTAAATAGTTTTAAGTACACATTTATTAGCTCAGGAGGAGTCATTGTATTTATCAACATTGCTGCACGTTGTAAGTCAACTATGCTAATTCTCATGGTTTTACCTGTGTATAATGCCATACTTACTGCTTTTCATATTTATACTTTTAATGTAATTTATTACTGTTTTTTGTCTTTATATTTGTAGATTGTATATTTTAATGATGTATGCAAGGGCTTGTAATGATCTTTATGATCGCTCAATAAAGATCTGACTAACTGGTGCTCACTGATTTTTTTTCCCATACTCCAGGCATCAAGGTAGACAACCTTCTATCTTACACATAGAGGAAAACCTTTAGAGTGAACAGCTCTCAGTCTACCCCTCAAACATAATGACAACCATGCAGGTGAAGGGTAAGGTAGGTAGGTTGGTAGGGCAATCCCTGAGACAAATGGAGAAAGGGGAAAATAGTTGATAGCATTGTGAGGTGCTGACAAGTGTTTGGACAACGCATAGCCTTATGCACGTGTGAAGACCAGTGAGATATCAGATAGATTTTCTTGAATGTAATAGACATTCTTCAATATTGGACATCTACTTTATATGCTGTGATGCACAGGGAAGCAATTTATTTCATTTGGACTGCCTTTTACTTGCTAAATCATTTAAGAAAATCATAACATGATGGGCAAAGCATCAGGAATTAAATAGACTAAATGATGCATGACATACAGTACAGAGATGCTAATGTATGAGCAACAATCTGCAATGTGTTATTTACACACCCAAGGTGTATGATGTCACAAAAACCATGAGGCCAAAGGCTGAGTGGTTTGTAATGTAACACACACTGAGAGTGTGAAAGAAAAGGAGGTTATACTGCCCAGTTTTTTTTTTTTACAATTAGTGGTTAACCGAACTGTAGGTTTTTTTTTAATTTTATTTATTTCATTGAAATCTAACATTACAAATACCTTTGAGCAGGAACTGCTCATTTACAAAGGTTCCACATCGAGTAAATGGAAGGTAAACATACACACAAAGGTCAACAAAATTATACATAGTTACACAATAAAACAAATCAAGAGACTAAGGCTTAAGTAATTACAGTGCCTCAAAATGTGCCAGTGTTAAGTAGAATTACATACCATCCAAGGGTATCCTTAAAAATAAGCATTGCTGGTGAGAGGGTAGGGAGTGGGGTACGCAGGCAGGAAGGCCATTGTCGGAGGGTAAAGGGTGCGGGTAAGAGCACTCAAGGGGAGGGAGGGCAGGGATAGATGTCAGTAAGTGCCAGGGGGGGTGAGGAAAGGGAGTGGGGAGGGGGAGGCAGGGAGAGGGAGAGCATGGCAGTGAGGGGTAGCTGTCCTGTCTAAAGAAGGGGGCAGTGAGTGTAGGACCCTAGATTAGGCAAAGAAGTCACAGTGACTAGTTGAACTGAGATGAAGTTGGAGTTGTCTCTTAAAAGGGCTGAGAGCACCAGCAGTAAGAGTTTCTCTGTTGAGAGCATTGTACCACTGTGGAGCTCTTTGGGCAAAAGCCCTCTGGCCCATAGTAGTCTGGCATCTGGGGACAAGGAAGGTTAGTTATTGTGAGCTTCTAGTTTGCTGAGTGCTGTGGTGGTCAATGAGGAGCTTTTCAATGCCTGGGAGCATGACCCTGAGGAGGATTTTTTTGGCTAAGAGGCAGGTTTGATACTGGATCCGGCTGATGAGAGGAAGCCAACCTGCCTGAGCATAAAGTTCACAAATGTGTGTAAGTTGGTCAGCCCCCCGTTAGAAGCCTACATGCTTTGTTGAGTGACTGTAATTCTGTGGAGAGCAGAGGCAGTGGCAGAGCCATAGATTGATAGCCCATAGGCAATGATGGAGGTGACAGAGCTGTTGATTGCCAACTGGAGAGTGTCAGAAGTTATGCAGTGTTTAAGTCTGTAGAGTAGGCCTATACGGATATTGGTGGCTTTGGAGAAAGACTCAATGTGCCAATGGTAGGAGAGGGCACTGTCCAATGTAACACCTAGGTATTTAAATTCAGGAACTTGTTCAAGTATGGTCCCTGTTTGGTTTTTGATGGTGAGGTCACAGGATTTGTACTTATTCCTAGCATTGTAGAAAGTCATTACCTTTGTTTTGCTGTAGTTCATGACCAGTTTGTGTGACTTGAACCAGTCTTCAATGCACATGAATTCAAGCCGTAATTGTTTCTCAAGGAGCTCCACATCTTGGTGGTTAGTGAACATGACTGTGTCATTGGCGTAGAGCAGTAATGTCTGATGGCAGACATTGGGAAAGTCATTGAGGAAGAGGCTGAAGAGCAGTGGTCCCAGGATGGACCCCTGTGGGACCCCCAAAAGGACTGGGTTTTCTTCCAAGGTGACACCACTGATCCTAACCCACTGGACCCTCTCCCCAAAATAACTTGAAAACCAGAGCAGCCCTTCCTAGGAGTGCCCAATGTTTGATAATTGCTTGAGTAGGAGTGGGTGGTTGACAGTATCAAAGGCTTTCATAAGGTCGATGAATACTGCCCCCACACAGTTTCCTTGATCAAGAGTGGTATGGATGAAGCCCATGAATTCTAATAGTGCAGTGGTGGTACTGTGCCCTTTTTGAAAACCATGTTGTTCAGGACACTGGATATCATATTTTTCCAGGTACTCAACTAGCTAGTGTGAGGCGATGCGCTCCAGGGCATTAGACAATGGAGGGAGGATGGAGATAGGTCTTTAGTTGGAGTGTAGTGACTTGTCTCCACTTTTGCATACTGGTGTGATGGTCGCCTGCTTTCAGCAAGATGGGAACTGGGACATCCTGAGGAAAAGGTCGAGGGAGTCACCACTGTAGTCTGTGTTCCGGATGGCCTTCCGAATATAGGTTCTGGCTACATGCACTGGGATCTCCTTGAAGTAGAATTGTGGGGCAGAGTGTAGGAGAGAAGCAGTGCTAGGTGGGTTACTACCAGAGGGGGCATCAAAAAAGTCTGATGGGAGGACACTAGCCAAGTTGGAGAATGTGTTGTTAAAGGTATTGGTGATTGTGTACAGGTCAGATGTAGGTGTTCCATTTATGTTGAGCATGGTGGGTGGCGACTTAGGGTTCTTGCATGTAAGGTCTTTCAAGTTACTCCAGAATGTTTTTCCATCACCCCAGGAGTTGGAGAGAGCCTCCTTGAAATATTTGCTTTTGGCACTCCGAATTGTCTGCGTGCACTCATTTCTGGCAGCTTTATATTTATGAATATTCCCAGGTTTGGATGTTGCATGGGCTCAGAGCCAGAGATGGTCCCTATGTTTGAGTAAAGTGATTAGTTCAGGGGTTATCTAAGGGTTAGCTCTTCCCCTGACCTTCAGCTTTTTTAGAGGTGCAAAGATATTGCAGGTCGCAGTGAAGTGGTTGATGAAAAGGTGCAAGGCTTGGTCAACAGTTGTAGTGAGGTGATCAAAAACAGAAGTACATGTTGGTTTCAGCCGGTGTGCCTTATGCTTCTGCAAGCAGTTGGACCTCCAGACTGGGTGAATTTTCTTCTGTTGATCTCTGCATTGGAAGATTTCAGCATGACATCAACAATATCAGGACACATCTGGAAGTGAGGTGTTAACAGCTCAGTATGACTTTCTTGATGGAACCTTTGAAATAAATCAATAAATATGCAACTAAAAATAAATAACCAGGCTAAAGAAGTAAATTTCACAGTACCTTAACTGCAAAGAAAGACAGGCACTCCACCAGGTCAGTCATCAAACATACTGCATATTACCATTAATCCAGCAGATAAGGGCAGTGGAGTTGTAATCATGGGGTGGCAACAATACACAGATGTAGTCTATAGACAACTTAACAACACACTGCACTATAAGGGACTTACTGCAGACCCCACCTTGACACACACTGAACTTAAAAGTTAACTCAATGTGGGCCAGAAGCACAATCACAACAGATCAAAAGAGAAGTATTTTCTCCTATTAAGGAATCCTTGACCACCACAGTTTTACCTGCACCTCAAAATGCATAAGGAAAAGTGCACTGGATGGCAGATTGGGTCTGCAAATATTTATCTGACAAAATGCTTCACAGTTTGTTTACTTTTTTCCTGAAACCAGTTGTGCAGTCATATATTCCAACATACATATAGGACAATGCAGACTTTTGAACAATCAAAAACATTAGCTTCTTACAGTACCAGCTGAAATAATAATAGTGACACTGGATGTCCAAACTCTACACCAATATAAATCATAGCAGGATGGCATTGAAGCAGTGGCCACAATCTTTCAAACTACCAGTGTTGGACCCTAGCAAATGAACTTATTCATCTGCTGACAATGGTTTTGAGACTAAATAATGTTCAATCTGAGAGACGGAACTACCTGCAGTACAAGTTTATTGCACAGATATAGGGACTACTGTGGAACCTATTGCAGCTTTGCTAACTTATTCATGGCAAACTTTGAACATTGTGTACTTACAGCAACTCTCTCCCTCTCTCTATGACTTTCTCTCTTTGAAGCTTCTTAACCCAATGCATTCTGCCTTTCTCCATACCTGAAGAGAAGCTACCTTCTCAGTTTGAAACATTCTACCTGTTTCTATTATGCTTTATTTTCTTTTGCCATACTGCTGTGATCCCTTAAAGAATAAAATCCAATGTGTACATTTTCAATGCATCCATTTGGATCCAATAGGCAATAGTTTGTATATGGTTGAGCGACAGATACAAAAATATGGACACTAGCAATGCTGTTTTCTAGTACACACACCTGTGTGTAATGCCGTGTATGTATTACAGACACCTGCATTCCTTAAAAAGTTATTTTTATGAAGCACTCTGCTCTAGTGGTGTCCTGCTGGGTACCTCCAAAACTGCAGTACCAATGCACTGTCTGTGATTTCACCTCAGGGAAGGAGCTGTAGTGGAACACGCAGTTCAGTAAATCTGCAGCTACTGTGGCCTCTGACTCACTTTGTATGCCCTCTTTCCAGCTGTCACATGACACATAAGTGCCTTGGAGCTGCTGTATTGAGTGATGGGGTTAGTCATCCCCAAGTGCCACCACCAGGGCCATTGTGAGCCAGAGAAAATGCTCTCCCCATCCCCATGGCTCACTAGTCTCCATATAAAGATGAATGGGGTCAAAAATGAGGCCTCTAAGCTATACTGCAATTAGGTGGTAACTATTTTTAGGGGGAAAAAACACTTAGTCTGCTCCTAAAATTACTTGATTTTTGGTGGACCTAAATCTCTACCTGAGGGACCTCTGTATCTCTCAGGGATCTAAACTTGGAAAGTTCCTTTAAGTATTTAGGGTGCTACTACATGTTTACTGCCAACCCATCCTCATTTCTTTGGTAACCACCACTATAGAACTGTCTCCATTGCGAAGTCCTTATAACAGTTCAGGGTATAGCATATAATTTAGGGGCACCAGTGTACAATAGGTAACCTGTAAAACCTAGGTATTTACAGTGCTAAAATGAGACATACATGTTGAACAAAATAAATTATCACACTGAACTGTGTACAAGGACTGTCAAATACCCTGTCTCATTCCATTTGAGTCTATATTAGTTCCCAGCTAATGCACTGAATGCACATTGCTCAGTAAAACTGATATTGTACATTACCACACTGCTTATTTCCCTGATTTTCAGGAATGCACCTAATTTTGCCTCAAGAATTTTACTGGTCCAGATGTATCAGCATTTCTCAGTTGGTAGCCTATCCATCTCTGGGCCAGAAGGTCTTTGGTTCTAGTTCCAGTCTGGGTCATTAGTTCATACCCATAATGCTGGCACTCCAGTGCAGTACTAATGCTGTACTGTTGGAGTTTACCATGCTTTGGATGAGACTTTAAACCGAGGTTCTTTAGGGTGGATATTCAGGTGTATGACAACTGTTGGAGAACCCATGGCACTTCTCATAAGAGATGGGAAATTTTTATATTAAAAATCTCAGAATACAAGCTGACCCAGTGACGTGGCGTGCTGAGGCACTGGTTGCAACACCATCTGCCACACATTTCTCCATCCTTTGGCAATTTCTTTATCCCCCACCCTAAATAACTGCATTGATCTACCCTTTCCTGTGGTCCCCACCACCTAACATCCATCTCAACACTGTTGTAATAGTGAACAAACACTCTCTTCATGGTATCCTGTGGTCTACCCTTGCTTCAGTACACCCTCTACTACAACAGTGCAGACAAATACACTCACATGTGTCTTTCTCTTCCCCCCTCTGATATCCTCAACGTTTCTCTCCTCTGCAGTTATATGTTCAGCTGCCACCTTGCCTCACTTCAGTTATCTCTCCTCATCTTTGTATTGGCTCTGCTGCACTAGTTTTCAGGCTTGCTCCCACCTCCCCATACCACAGACTCCTTCCTGTGGCAGTGGTTTGTACCTCATTTCCCCCTCCTGTGGCCTCTTTTCTCATAATCAGCTTTGCTGCACCAATTTCCAGCCAGCCCCCATTCACTCCACCACCACTTTTCACATGTGGTTCTACCACACCTCTATTGTTCCTGTGTTGTAATGGTGCCATCTCATCCATGCACAAAGTTATGTTAATTTGCTCGCTGTCTGATTTTAAAAAGGCAGCTGTGAAGAAAACTGTTAATTTTTTGTCACTCACAATGACACTAGCCAGGGAGATGGATGCTCTATTTTAGAGCACAAGGAAGAAGCTAGGCTAGGTGACAAAGAAGTGTGCTGCTGAAGAAAGGAAGAATAGGCTACAGTCGTGCCTGGTGGCCAGATCCAATCTAGGGGCTCCTGTTCCTTGGGAGCAACCACTATGACAGCACCTGGCAGCCAAGTCTACTCTTGGGGCACCTGCTCCTGGGGAGTACCTGAACTTGGAAGATGAATGTTATCTCAGGACTCCTGTTCCTCAGGATCAGCCACTGTGGCTGCATCTGGTGGCCAAATCCACTCTCGGGGCTCTGACTCCTTAGAGCATCCAGTAAGGCTGTGCCTGGTGGCCAAATGTAAGCACAGGGCTCCCTCTCCTTGGAGGCAACCAGTAAAGCCCTGTCTGGCAGCCAAATGTGAGCTCAGGGCTACTGTTCCTCTGGATTACCTGACACAGCCACTCCTGAACCAGCAGCAGAAATGGGACCAGTCAGTGGGGGGGGGGGGTTCAGGCAGGATCCGCAGTGGGAGGGAGATGAAGGGCATGCTAAGCAGGCAGAACAAGCAATCAATGGCTGCCAGCAGAGAAAACAGTAAGAAATACCAATAGTGCAAAAACAACATACCAACTTCCCCAAAAATGTGTGGAGTTATTAAAGAACTGTCCCTGCAGCAGTGAGGTGATTTGCATGCACTAACAGGCTGTTAGATATGCTTTGTGTGGATTTGTTGAACTGTCCCTGCAGCAGTTAAGCATCTTATAGGTATCCAGTGATATGGGCGTGGTCAAATTGAGTGACTCAATAAGAGCTACTCAATTTGGCCGCCCATAAGAAAAGTGAGTGTGGATGAATAGCTAGTAGGTGAATAATGAGGCTGCACAACAAGAATAGCAAGTGTAGGTACAGACTGCATGTGGGACAGGGGAAGGGTGGTAACAGGATATGGCAGTCAGTCTTCTAGTGCAATTTCAAGCTGGCCATCTTGCTTAGTGGTAGGGTGTATGCCACAACTGCTGAAAGCTCTGGGTTCAGAGCTTGTGGCATGCAAAACATTTTTCTGCATTTTATTTTGCACTTTTCCCCTGTTTCAAGGCCCCCTCAAAGTTGATTATATTAATGATGGAAGGTGCATGAGGGCATGGGGGCATAGCCCCCCACATAAAAAAAAACTTGTTGTAAGTGTTTGTTTCTGTAAATGGGGCCAATTGCCACTGTTATTACAATCACTGTTGTGCAAGTTGCCATTGCTGTTTTTGGCGACTTACACTCGCTATTATGGTTGGTGCTATTAAAACTTCAACAATATGATGTGGAACCCATCTTGCATGAAGTGGCAGAGTGGGAACCTAGAAAAGGCATTTAAACAAGTAAGTGGAGGGTAATTTGAAATGTAGTAAGAAAAAATTGTTCCTGGCAAAATAAGTTAACAGCGGAGCACAGAAATACAGGAATTGATGTTTCATCCATTTTTTCAGTCACCATGCCAGAGCTTGTGGTGTTTAGGTTTTACATTTTTAGTGTCAGACATCCTTTTCATCATGTTCAAGTGGAAAGACAGGTGAAGTTGCTGGGATCTGCAGGGTAGGATGGGGAGAGCTGCAGGTTGCTGACAAGATCAGGACAATCTGTTCACAATTAAGTCAGCTTACTTTGATGGTGTGTGGGAAAGCAGCTGCGCTGGCTTGATGGAGGGGGGATATACTCTGCTTGCTGGGGGAACAATAGGAGTGGCTTGCTCCTTTGAACTACAAGAAATGTTTGCCCAGGAAGCAGAGAACAGTGCCATGATTAGGCTGGCCAAACATTGGTCTGGCACTGCTGAGCCCACAGTAGCTTGAACTGCATTAGACCCCACAGTAACACACCACAGAAATGTAGCTCTTTGTATCAAAATATTTGCTGCTCACACAAACATAAAAAGTAAGTTGTAAACTACAGTATGTTTTAAATGCAAGCTGCCTTGGGCTCTTTTTGGAAGAGGGAGGAAGTGAGTGAGAGAGAGAGGCAGAGAGAAACACACACACAGAGCTCTGTAATTACAGTGGCTGCTGTCATTACCTCACAAGTCAGCAATTACACTGCAGGACTAACTATTGGTGATGCCAGACAACTCTAGTATTTCTCTTTGTCCATATGGTGGTTTGAAACTATTTCAAATTTAAATGCTGTATTTTAAGAGCTTGTGACAAGTGAGGAAACAATTTATTATAATCAAACCTGTTATTGGCTCACAGGTTAGATGGGCACAGTATATACTCCTCAGTGTTACTCCACTAATGTACTTCAGAACTGACCTAGAGGGAATGCTTCTCCTGTGGGACAGGTAGTTCATTTTCCATGCTCATTCAGTCCCAAAGACCAGCAATCTAGGCTATAAGAAAACGTGCTTGGTACATAATCACACAGAACACAGATAGTTGGTACAAGTTTACTTGTTATGCAGTTTAACACACGTAGCAATGCAAACACACCATAATCAGATAGACAAGATTATGTAGCAGTTTGCATACAATGAATAAGTAATTGGCCAGATTACTCTTCTTCTGGAGAGCAGCAGCAGGTCAGAACTCTTCATAGGATGGTATCTGCATCTCATCTGCCCAGCCCTCCAGGGCTCATATTTATACCTATATTTGTTATATACCTACGTGATACGATACACGGACCCACAGGAAACTAAAGCATAATTCATAGTTGGCTATCTCAGCAGAACTAGTACAAAGCTTCTTGCTGTTCTGCAGCATGTGAGGTGTATCTCATATGCTGGCACTGGACATTCAGCAAACAAACAGGCAATATTCTTAGTCTTCCTGTCTTCCCCCAAGGATATAAATAAAGTTGTGTGTAACCCTGACATGCTGCATCTGGTGCTACATCTGAGAAACACAACTTATGCTCTCATGGTCAGCAGTTTGGCAATTCTTAGTAAAATTCCATCTCTAAGCTCCCTGAAACTGGTCACAACATGCTATACATTTCTTATTAATCACATATTAGCAATGCAGTGTTATAAAACAATGAAAGACCCAATACTCTGTATGTCTATAGGGCTGCCATGACTTCCCCATTCTACCAGCCTTAAGGATCAGTGTAGTTGCTGTTGCAGCTGATGCTGATTCTATTTCTTTGTTGGTTTATTTATTTATTTAGTTTTTGTTAACCGGGTTAGCAGAAGGTTAACAGATGACAGTGGCCTGCACCCTGACTCCCAAGGAGTGGAGCGCCTCTCCTCTGTGATAAACTTGGCCCCATATGTGCTGCAGTGTGGAATTCCTGGGGTTGACATGTGAACCATGGTACAATTTACAGTCCAACAAACCTAGCACTGAAACAAAGTACTGTACACTGCAGTCTCTTTAACATGATATTCTGTCTGTTACATTGATATGCCCTTGTTTATTTCCTGTCTTCATAACAAGAAGTTACTTTATTTTACTCCATTTCATACTTTTTTTTATCTTATGAAGACTAAACCGGTTAACCCATGAAGGAACACAACATGAGAAATTTCAAGTATTGTTAAGTGGGGGACATTATTGAATGATATAGCACATGTAGAATTATGAATGGGGAACTGCATAGAACAACTGTTTTTTTTTTACACCAGAGGGTTTGTGACAACCTTTATCTTGTTGTCCCAACACAGATGAATAACAGAAAAAGAGTTTACACTACTGCTATATTTTATTTTATAAAATGCCTGTTTTTTAATGTATGAAAAAAAAACAGGACATAAGTGTTCCAAAATTAAATTTTCAGACCGCATTGACTCTGAAAGTCATTAGTGGGTGTTAGGGGGATTTTGTAGGGCTGCAGTTACATTAATGAAATATACAGAACTTAGCAATAATAATATCAAAGAATATACTAAAAATTTTCAGTAATACCATCATTGAAATCCATTGATACTTTTATAAGATCTCGTAATATAATCGATGGAGCACCAAGGACTGTATTACAGGAAAATCACTCAACTTTCACCAGAAAATGAAAGTCAAACACTGTCCTGCCTAGAGTGAGCTGTCAGCTGTTGAAAACGTGCTCTCTTCTCACCTCTCCAAACCAAAAATAACAAGCATTTGCCAATGCCGAATGTTCACTGCTGGTATTGCTGTTGTACTGGGTCCAGCTTGTACACATTTTTACAATATATTTACCCAGGATAGAGCAGATGAGATGCAATGTGTGATTTTCAGTGGTGTCCTGCCTTTACCCATTGTTAGATTGTAATTACTCAGGAAAGGGCAGCTGAGAGGGAGTATCTACTTTTAAGGGAGCGCCCACATTTTAATCCCAAATGTCCAACAGTCTTTTTATACCAGGAGTAATACTTGGAGAGGACAGATGTACAGAAGGCAAGAAGCCCATGGTGGTACATCTCCTGCAAATGGGCTCATTTGTTTCCCCAAGTGGTTTAGTAAATATTTATCTAGGTTTAATTTAAAAGTATTAAAGGAGTTCACTTATGACCTGGCAGTATGATCAAGACAGGTTGAATTTTTAAAATTTCATCCAAAAGGTGATTTTGCTGTGTGATTGTGGAAACAAGTTCATGGGGTATTTGAAAAATAACACCTGCAGTGTTCAGGAGATGTGGTAGCACCATGGATATGTTGAACATTAGGGGTTAAAATCTGCTAAAATAATGTTATGAGTAAATGTTGGAACAATTTAATGTTTCCCTATAAGTCAGTTGGTTTTTCACATTTTTACCCAAATTATCAACATATTCTTTTTATGACCGCTCCTTCTGAGCATGACAGGTGTCATTTATAAAACAATGGCTGAAACATCATTTTATGCCACAAGTGTTAATACACATTTTGGGTAGGATTTCAAAAATGACAGCTGTTTCATGCATGAGGTGGTGTGACAAAAATGGCTATGTTGAAAGGCTGACGTCAAAATATTGAAAATTACCAAAGTTACAAGTGTGCATTGAAAAATTGCAGTGCAGGCTCATAACTTTGTTGTTTTGTCATATTTACATTCCAAATGTTCAGCATAGCCTTCATATGACCCCCACATAGCCTTCTTATGAGCCCACCTCATGAATAAGGGTGAAGAACATTTTCAAATCCTGCCCAAAAGTTGATTTTGTGCCACAAGTGTGAAAACACATTTTGGCCACGATTTGAAAAATTATAGCTGTCACATTCATGAGGTGCTTTGAAGAAATGGCTATGTGGAAAATTTGGGATCAAAATATTTGAAAAATTTCCAAGGTTATGAGCCTGCATTTGTAAATTTCAATGTAGGCTCATAACGTTGTTGTTTTTTTTAAATATTTTTACCCCAAAGTTTCAACATAGCCTTCTTATGACCCCAGCTCATGAACAAGGGCAGGGAAGGCCAGCCCAGTGGCACTGAGGGCTGAGGTGCTAGACACCTTACCTCATGTTATGCTGGTGACCTGTGTTCAGAAGCAATCACGGGCCACTGGGGGTCAGCAGGGGAGGAGAGGGACTGAGCATCCAAGGGACTGCTCTCCCTCTTTGGAGAGGGGGACTCCAGTAGTTGGTGTGCTTCTGACCCCTAGCAGAGGTTAGAGGGCAGTGCACTGATTCTGTGCACTAAAGGGGGCTGAGATGGGGCAGGCATCAGGAGGAGTGCATGCAGACACATGTGCTCCTTCCACTGGCATCATTGCATGCCCCACTCACATAAAGGGAGTACAAGAAAAAGGAAAAAGGTGTCCAAGGTTGTGGTGGCTTGATGGCTGTCCAAGGGGTGCCCTGGCTTCAAGGTTTGCTGAACTGGATCTGGATCAGTGGGTGAGTTAGGGGTTCCTCACCACCTTGCCATGGGGGAAAGTGAAAGCCCTAATAGGAGCTGGGGGCAGACCAGACAGTAGCCAGAAAAACAAGTAAGTGCAGACAGACTAGCCGACCAGGACCCAGAGGAGAACAGAGTAAGCAAACTCAAAAAAAAAAAAAACAAGGGCAGGGAAAATGTTCAACTCCTGCCCAAAAGGTGAACTTGCACAACAATGGTGAAATCACCTTTCAGGACATAAAAACACATTTTGATCAGGATTTGAAAAATGACAGCAGTCACATTCATGTGGTGCTGTGAACAACAGGCTATGCTGAACATTTTGGATCAAAATATTGAAAATTTGCAAAGTTACTAACCTACATTTACAAATTTCAGTGTAGGCTCATAACTTTGTTATTTCTTAATATGTTTACCTCAAATTTCCAACACCTTTTGGGACAGATTTATCTAATTTCATAGCCATTGTTCATGAGGTAGGGTTCCAAAACAGGCAAGTTGAAAATTTGAGGAAAAATATTCAGAATGACTAAGTTCAAAACCCTATTGAAATACATTGAACTGCATACCTGATTTCCTCAGTTTGTGGTCCGGCACTGAAGAGTAAATATGTGTCTGGAGTCTAGAGATGATTGTGGCATTGGACCCAGGTGGGTAAGTAAGGGCTTGGGGTGTGTGGGGTGGTGGGTGTTGAGTGTATGGGTAGGGTGGTGGGGACAGTAACTGCAGCAACAGACATCGATGGATGTTTTTCTTTCTTAAAGGGTTTAAAAAAATATGAGGGGCAGTTTTCATTATTTTAGGTGGTGACACTGGGGGATTGGGCACCCCCAGTGTCAGTGCTATGTTTGACAGCACCAGAGGTGGGCTCCCTGATGGTGCATAAGAAAAATGGGCAGCGTGGGCAGTAGCAACCATCATGTAGATTGGGCAAACAGCTTTAGGTGATTCTAGGAAAACCAAAGCCATGTATTATGCAGGCAGCAGTTAGAGTTACCGCCTTTCAAAAATGCCCAAATCATACATTTCATACTGAAACATGCTTTTTCGCAGAACAGTACGTAACCTTAACTAATGCAACAGACTTTGTTTCTTTAAACAATCAGATCTAAGACAAAGTGTTTTAGTTGTTCTACTGTTTTATTATGTCCTATCATTCTGAGGAATTTTATTTAAGATACAGTATCTTAACCTTCTGCAACTTCTAGAGAAAAGAGAGAAATCATGTTTTATAGTCAAAATCAGGACATTTGCATTTTTCTTAGTTTTTTAAGGCTAGACACAACCCCACAAACCAGGACTGTCCTGACAAAATTAGGACAGGTGGTAACCATAGCAGCACTAGTTCAGGCAGACCATGAGAGTCAAAAACAGGGAGTCTGAACTAACTATCAAGGCCATGTTGCAGGCCATGAGATATCTCAATAAGAAGTTGGAGGCTTTCACCACTCAGGTCACCATTTTTTGAAACAAAGGCAAACACTCTGACCATGGAGACAAAAGAGGCAGTGGGAAAAGCTAACAATGCCTTCTTTCTTTCTTTCTTTCTTTCTTTCTTTCTTTCTTTCTTTTCTTTCTTTCTTCTTCTTTTCTCTTTCTTTCTTTCTTTCTTTCTCTCTTTCTTTTCTTTATTTCTTTTTTTCTTGTTTTATCAGGTAAGAACACATAGCTCAGGGCTCTTTTTCCAGTTGCAACCTGGGGGGAGGGAAGGAACAGGACATTGAGGAATCTTGCAGTGGGTGATGCTGAATGAGAAGGACACCAGTTGCTACTTGCTCCTGTGTTTGTGGAGTTAAACACAGGAAGCAGGGTTACACTGCATGTTTTATTTCTAGTAAAGGTACCTGTATGCCATTAGTGCCTTAAATGTAGTGTGTAATCTTTCCAGAAAAGCCTATTGCACTCCCATCCTGGTCAGATTGCCTGCCCTTCCTCTTTCTGTTTCTCCATAGGTGACTGTGGCCCTACAGCAGGTGCTGTCAGTTTTCTGCTGATATTCTGCCATGAATCATGAGCATTAACATGGAGTAGCTGAAAGCTGAAGCTGAAACAAAGAGAACCAATTGGACAGTTGTGGAAGGGCCTAACTTGCTTTACTTAGGTGAGAAGAATTGCATCAGACCAAGGAAAAGAAGTGGGAGCAGGGAAAACTGAAGTAAGGTGCCTGTCTGGCGCCATGGCTTGGAGGGACAGGAAGCGCATCCTCAGGATCACAAGAACAGCTGCACAGGAGACTGAGTAGATGTCATTGTCCACCTAGAGACAAATGACTTGGCTCAACATGAAATTAGAGCAGTGCAGGAGGAGTTTGTGGAGTTGGGGAGGGATCTAAGGCAAGTAGCACACACAGTATCCTTCTCAGAGGTGCTTCTTGTCTATGGCAAGGGTAAGGTGAGGGTACTTCACACCATGCAGTTCAATGGATGGTTGAAAAAATGGTGCAGAGCACAGGAGTTTGGCTTCATTGTGGACTGGGGTTCCACCTGGAGGGATATCAGCCTATACTGGTATGATGGTCTGCATCTGTCCAGGAAGGGAACAAGTCTTCTGGGCAGTCAGTTTAAATGCTTCATTGGCAAGCTTTTAAACTAGTCAAGGGGGGAGGCACTGATAAGCACCAGGGAATTTCCCAGCCTCCCCCTACAAAACAGGGTACTAAATGAGGTAAAGGCCAAGGCAGAAAGGTCAGTAGTGAGCAGAACAGGCGTAAATGAAGAAAGCAAAGTCAGTAAGGACAGGAATGGTGCTACAAGAGGTAAAGCAATCAAAAAATGGAGAGCAATGAATACTAATGCCCGTAGTCTGGATAACAAGCTTTCTGAATTAGTGGCCTTGATGGAGGAGGAACATCTGGATATTGTGACAGTCACAGAAACATGGTACACACAGAACCATGACTGGGATGTAAACATACCAGGATACACTATCTACAGGAGGACAGGGAGGGTAAAAGAGGAGGAGGAGGAGGAGGAGGAGTAGCTCTCTACATAAGGGAAGGAATCAAAGCAACAGAACAAAAGGGTAAACAGGGGAGGAGAGGAAGTACTGTGGGTCAATTTGGAAAGAGGCAATGGCACCACAATCTGCACAGGGGTTGTATACAGACCCCCATCTTAGGGGAAAGACATGGACAAGGAAATGATGGAAAGTATCCTTAGAATGGCAGAAAAAGGGGAGATATTGCTGATGGGGGATCTGAATATGCCAGATGTTAACTGGAGTGCATTTGCAGCAGCCACTTCTAAGAGTGCAGTCATTCTAGATGCCCTACAGGGGGCATGCCTTAGATAACTAGTATTGGAACCCTCTCAAGAGGGGGCAATCTGGTACTGTCAAATGGAGATGGTGAGAGGATCACAGATTTTGAAGTAGGTAGCCATCTGGGAACTAGTGACCATCGAACAGTATGGTTCACGAGAAACACAGCAGTAGAGTCAAGACATGCAAAGGAAAAAGTACTGGACTTCAGAAGGGCTGACTTTGCCAGAATGGGTGAGTGCCTAAGGAATGCACCAGCAAATGGGCAGGAAGGAAGGGTGGAAGAACAATGGGGAATAATCAAAATTGCCATCACAGAGGCAACAAGCCTTTGTGTGAAGCAAATACACAAAACAAAATGATGTGAGAAACCACTATGGTCTCAAAGGAGGCAGCAGGGAAGGTTAGGGAGAAAAATAAAGCATTCAGGAAATACAAGGAATCATAGAAGGAGCAGAACAGAGAATTGTATCAATTAAAGCAAAAGGAAGCAGGGAAGGCAGTCAGAACAGCAAAGGCCCAAACCGAAGAAAAGATAGCCAACTCAGTTAAGAAGAGGGATAAAACCTTTTATATGTACACCAGGGCATGAAGGAAGACCAAGGGAGGGATAGTGAAATTTAATAAAGGAGAGGGGGTGGACAGAGGGTGACTGCAAAAAGGCAGAGATACAAAACAAATATTTTTGCTCAGTATTCACAAATAAAGAGGGTGAAGTACCAAAACCAAACATTAGAAATACTCTAGATATGGGGGGGTTGATACCAGCCCATTCACAGAAGAAAGGGCTCTGAAAGAACTCTTAAAACTAAAGCTGGACAAAGCAATGGGGCCTGACTGGATTCATCCCAGAATTCTAAAAGAACTAAGGGTATAACTAGTGACACCACTGACTACCCTCTTTAACAAATCATAGGAGGATGGGGTGGTACCTGAGGACTGGAGGAGGGCAGATGTCATTCCACTTCACAAAAGTGGGAGCAGGGCAAAAGCAAGAAACTATAGACCTGTTAGTTTAACCTCAATGATTGGGAAAAATGATGGAATCACTTCTGAAGGGAAGAATTGTTGAGTACCTAGAGGCCAGATGGGCACAGGACCCAAGGCAGCATCAATTCACAGTAGGGAGGTCATATCAGATGAAGCTAATAGATTTATTTGACTGGATGACCAAAGTAATAGATAAAGAAGGGGCTGTGGACATGGCCTACCTAGACTTTAGCAAGGCATTTGACACAGTCCCACACAAAAGATTAATATACAAGCTGGCCAGCCTGGGAGTGGGCCCCAAGATGGTAGCCTGGGTAAAGAATTAGCTGGAGAATGGGACACAGAGGGTAATATCAAACAAAGTCCACTCTGAAGAAAGGGGGGTTACTAGTGGGGTACCACAGGGTTCATTACTAGGACCAGTCCTCTTTAATGTCTTCATAAGCGACATTGCAGAGGGATTAGAAGGAAAAGTATGTCTCTTTGTAGAAGACACAAAGATCTGCAACAGAGGTGATACACAAGGATGAGAAGGGACTTGGCAAGGCTGGAGGAATGGTCAAATGTATTGCAGCTTAGATTCAATGCAAAGAAGTGCAAAGCAATGCACCTGGGGAAATAAAACCAAGGGAAGAGTACACAATGGGGGGCGAGATACTAACAACAACAAAAATGGAAAGGGACCTGGGGGTAGTCATATCAGATGACCTAAAGGTGGGCAAGCAATGTGAGAGGGCAGTAAGGAGGGCTGGGGGGGATACTAAGATGCATAGGGAAAGGCATCACTAGTAGAAAACAAGAAGTTGTTATCCTTCTCTGCAGACAGCTGGTGATATCCCATCTGGAGTACTGCTTGCAGTTCTGGAGACAAAATCTCCACAAAGACATAGACAGGATGGAGGCTGTCCAGAGGAGGGCAATTAAAATGATGCAGAGTCTGCACCAGAAGACATATGAAGAGAGACTTAAGGAGCTTAATATGTATAGCCTCGAGGAAAGGAGGGAGAGGGGAGACATGATAGAAACTTTCAAGTACCTCAAGGGAATCAACAAAGTCCAAGAGGGAAGCATCTTTCAGAAAAAGGGGTGTGCAAGAACAAGGGGACACAATTTGAAGATTGAGGGGGGATGGATCAGAGGTAATGTGAGGAAGTATTTTTTCATGGAGAGGGTTGTGGTCGCATGGAACAGCCTTCCTGAGGAGGTTGTGGAGTCAAAAATAGTGGTTGATTTCAAGAATGCATGGGATAGCCATAAGACAATTATAAGGGGTGGGGATAGGAAGAAGTAGGCTGTTGGTTAACTAGGATCTGCAGCTTATCCATTAGGTAGGGAAATGGACATACTGGGTGGGCCAAGCGGTCCTTAGCTACCATCAAATAAAAATAATAAATTTCTATATTTTTCGGCAGTGGCTTTATTGTATTCCTGATCTACTCTTTGCAAGACAAGAACACAAAAAGGGCTGTATTCTTTTTTAATTTTTTTATTAACGCCCCATAATTCTAGTACTCAGACACACTTATTTACTTGCTATCATCAGTTGCTATTGATGTTGTTGTCACCCTTGAGCACATTATAATTCAATTGGTAGACTTTTCCTTTTTTATCTTTTTTATTCCATATATATTTTATAGGCATAGTTGATTTCACACCATTTCAACAAAGTTTGGTCACATGACCAACTTACTATAACTGCGCAGGTATTGAAACTTTATCAACCACTGCACCATCTGTAAGGCAGTGTGTGTGTCTCTAGACACAGATTACAGGCTGGTAGCAGTAAGCCACTTCTGTACCTTTATTACAAAAATAAGCTGTCCGAGTGGGCAATTGCAGTATTTTGTATTCATTCAAAGCAAGCACTCACTGGGCGTTGTTTTGGTGGACCAGTCTGATATCATTAGGAGGCATTTATTGGTTTCCAAGGAATATAAGAAGGAATTTATCAAGCTCCTTGAAGCGATCCTTCTTCACTTTTTTAAGTACTCACACAGAGTGGAACAAGAGTAAGTTCTCCTTTTGTTTTATATTAATTCTTTTGAAGAATGTACCATAGCGGAGAATAGTGGAGAGTCTACCGATTAATTATGTTTATTTAGTTATAAACTACTTGCATATTATTTATGTAAACAGCTATGAATGCTAATTATTATTGTTTTAATTACTAAAACTGTTATTTTTAATTGCTTTTAGTGTTGTCCTTGAAGAAAAGTTGGTGGACCCTATTTACTGAAAGCCATAGCCTGGTTATTGCATGCGAAGCACATAATAAGAGACTCATTAGGAACATATTTAATTTACTGAACTATATTTTATCTTAACAAAGAACTCAGGCAAGGCATAATGAACTTTCCTATGGTCTTCCTTTGCACTGCATGGAACCAGTGATAATAGACTATGGTTTATGTGATTTGCCCTACTTGATTCTTCCATAAAAAATACTTCTAACAGCTGCAAACTGGGGGCATATGTATTTCTAAGAGAAAGAAGAGGTAGTATATGTTCCTTCCTTGCAAGACTTACAAAGAACTGAACTATTCTGATTTGCTTTAGACTACAGTCTACAGCTGCTTGTTGTGGGTAACAACAACTTTTATAGATATTTCTATATCTGGTTCACCTTGTTTTCTTTGTTACTAGTGTTCTGTGGTAATGGTTCATACTAGGTTATAAAGGTTACAAAATTGCGACCTATCACCACTACAAGAACTTTCCTTAAAGCAAAAGAAAGGTGCTAGCAGACAATCTAAAATAACTGAACATATGGGCCCAGATATTCAAAAGAGTTGAGCCATGCGCAATAGGGTTGCACCTGCACAAGTCCGAAAATGCGCCATTCTGCGATATTCAGCAGGAGGCAGTTGCGCCCCCCAAATCACACTGAGCAACAGTGCAATGATAATGAAGGCATGCGCAACTGAAGGGGGAGGAACTATGCATAAATGATGCAGTGCAATATTCAACAACTTGAGCCATGCGCAATAGGGGAGCAAGCGGAAGTTGCGACATAGCGGAAACTAACCAAAATAAAAGGGAGCAAGGGAGAGGTGCAAAAACGCTACAGGAAAGCCACATATGAGAGCAAAACACAGCAGGACACACTGTGCAGCAGGGACACACAGGGCCAGGCAGGAAAGGGCACCTGGAAGCAATAGCCACAGGGGTAGGTGTGGGGAGACATTGCACAAGGGGGAGGTACACCACACAGCAGTGAGGCAAGCACAGGCAGGTGTTCCGTGCAGGAGAAGTAGCAGTGAGGACAGTGGGGGAATACAGTAACAGCTACCAGGGGTGAACACAAGTCAGGACATGGCCAGTGCCACCTTCCAGATGGAGGCCATATGAGGGGGGGTGAGAAGGCGGGCAGCAGGGGGGTGTGGCCGTGGAAGGGCTCATCGGTGGTATGCCCCCAACAGGCAGTACCGAGCCGGCACCAGCTTTGAGCTGTACAGTGATACCGAGATTGTGGGTTGGTACCACCTGAATCAGGCAATTCTGAGGTGGCTCTGTGAGCTGTGCAGTGATGTGATGCAGGCACCCACACGACGGAGCCATGCCCTGTCAGTGGAGACCAAAGTGACAGCTTGCATGTGCTTGCTCACCATGGGTACCTTCAGGAGACCAACTGGGGACACCACAGGCATAACCCAGTCAGCCACATCATGCCACCTCACCCAATTCCTCAGCACACTGCTGCCACATGCTGGGAAGTACATCCATTTCTCCAGCACACTGGCGGAGCGCACAGCAAACATACAGGAGTTCCACAGGGTAGCATGTATGCCTGGCATGCTAGGGGCAATAGACTGCACCCATGTGGCATTCCGCACACCACCTGGCCCCGAGAGGGCTGCATACATCAATCACAAGGGCTATGCCAGCATCAACTGCCAGGTGGTGCACGATGCCAGGGGGGCACATAATCAATGTCTGTGCCACACACCCTGGGGGAGCACACGATGCCTTCATCTGGCACCAGTCGGCACTGACCACAGATTCGAGAGCGGGGATATCCCCACTGGACACCTAGTGGGTGAGTATGCAAACCACATGGACAATCATAGGGCCTGTGGGGGTCATGGTCAGAGGTGACATGGGTAGTGGCCTACATGGCCCAGGGCAGGCCGATGCTGATCACCAAACTAACTGCCACCATCTACACACAGGTGACAGTGGATACCCACTCTGTCCCTGGCTGCTCACACCCTACCGGTGGCCTGCAACCCCATCGTAGCAACGCTACAATGAGGCACACGCCACCACATGTAATGTCATCGAGCAGGTGTTCGGGATGCCGAAGGCACGTTTCCATTGCCTGGACACCTCAGGCGGTGCCCTATAGTACAGCCCCTCAAAGACCTGCGGGCTATTCCTGGCCTGTTGCACCCTGCACAACATGGCCAATGAATGTGGGATAGCCGTACAGTTCAAAGAGGGGGACAGTGATGGGGATGATGAGGACGCCGGTGACGATGGTGATGGGCAGCCCCCTCTTGGCCGACAGGACCCCTGGCTGCTCCGGCTGGTACAGCTGCATTGGGACAAGATCATGGAGGAGCACTTCAGCCAAGCCAGGTAAGTCATGGGGCCATGTGCAACCACCAGTGGCTAAGACACAACCCACAACCACACATGGACACATACCAGGGGTGCATGCCATCAAGGGAAGTGGCAGGGCATGGAACCACACACACAACCAGGGATGGGTGAGGTCTAACATGCCACGCAGATGGACACATATGCACAAACAATGCACCAAATTTGCACAAAGGGTAGGAGGCACACTGAACCAGAACACCACCCCTAGCTACACACATGTCCACAGACCACCCTGCCCACTGCCTGTCCATGTGCGTGTGTCAGATGCTGAGCACCATTGTACATTGGTGTACAGTGCAATGCAGACATCATCATGCACATGCAACTGCGGACAGCAGCCGGGAAGGTGTGCAGATGGACTGTGTCTCCACGTGCAGGGCTGGGTACCCACCCGTGCACTGCCCACTGAAAGACACAATGCACACAGGGCAGCACCAGACAGTAGCCACATTGGGAGACAGGTCAGTCACGCGACACAGTGCCCCAGCCACCACGGATGCATGGGCGGCCCCACCAAGACCTGCCAGCACTGACAGGCCGACCACTGGCCTCATGGGGTGGCACCGATGGTCCCCCAGGGGTTCTACTGCATGAACTCGACCGTGTTCGTGCAGGGGTCTGGAAGACATGAACATGCCTGCGCCAGGTGTGCTCGGGATGCCCACAGCTGAACCCGGTGTCAACAGGGAGGGTGTCGCATGATGCTGGGAACAGGGGGTGGACAGTACACTGCGTGGTGTCCGCGATGCATGGGCACATGAGTGTGTGCCCATTGTGGCCATGACAGCAGTGAATGCCTGTGCATGCCTGTCAATGGCAGCAGTCACATCCTCCCGCAACTGGTCCATCCCTGCCAGGATCAGAGCGGTGTCTCTGCTGCGATGCTTCTCTTCCCACTCCAGAGCCACACGCAGTGCATCCACTGACATTGCATGCCGCATCTGCTGCTGGACTGATGCTTGCAGTAGGTGGGTGTGCTCATCCAAGAGGTCATCTGCCTCTTCGGCATCCTGTCCCTCAGGGTGTGCATCCTGTCCCTCAGGGTGTGCATGGCCCTGATGCTCAGCACCTCTTGAGGGTGGGCACTGCACACCAGGACCAGGTCTGGGCATGTCTACAGGTGGTGCACAGATGCCGCCGCTGGACCCTGTACTCCCAAGCCCATTGGGCGACTGCTGATGCTGCCCCTCCGGTTGCCACTTCCCAGGGCTCAGTGGTGACACTGTAGCAGCCGCAACAGTCCCACTGTTCTGAACAAACACCAGTGCTGCCCCACTGGTGCTGACAGGCACAGGCTGGGACTGTGCTGACATGCAGGCCTCCACGGCAGCACCACCCACAGCCATGGCCGTGATGTTACCTGATGTGTGGCCATCCCATGGCACACACGTGTCACTGCCCATGCCGTTAGTGACATCATCACTGGTGACGGACTCGGCACTGGTCTGTGTCACAGCATGCTGGCATCTGTGGATGCTGGCATGCTGGGACAGGGGCAGGGCTTCCTCCGCACCTGTTACACCAACATCAGTGTGGACAGCCAGGCAGGCCCACTGTCGCACTGAGCCACGTATACCTGTGGAGGTGGATGGGCCCTCCTCCATCTCCATCTGACTGTCCTCAGTGGACAGGCCCACCACCACTGACCCATGCAGATGATCAAGATCTGTAAGGGAAAACAAAGTCACGTTACTGCATGTGACCTACCCTGCCTCCCCATAGACAGACCATGACTTACCATGCAGTGATGAGCCACCACCCGCCTGGAAGCCACCACCCTCAATGGCACAACGCTGCATGCTTCCAGCAATCCTCTCCTCCTGTGGGGTCAGGTGTACCACCTCTAGCTGTCCCCCACCTGTGGCAGCTCATGCTGCCCTGATTGCAGCCACCTTCTCCTTTATCCTCCTCCTGTCTGTGCCTATCTTCTTCTTGCAGTCCTGCATGGAGCGCTGGTGGCTGCCATGCAGGTTCACAGCATGTGCCACCTCCTCCCATGCAGCAGCATGGGCCTGAGGTGTTTCCTTATCGTCCACTGAGAAGCGGCTCCTGATCCAGGTAGGCCTCAAACAGGGATTCAGTCTCAGCCTTGGTAAAATGAGGCCTCCTCCTCCTCCTCCCACCACTGTGTTCCTCCTCTCCCACAACTTGCTCAGTCATTATCTAACCTGTAAGAATGGCAGTTGTTACCTGTGACTGTGCAGTCCCATGCATGTCCCTAAATCCACAGTCCACACTCCCAAACAGCATGCAACTCACCAATAGACTGCAGTAACCGACTATGGCCACTGCAGCCCAATGTCGCACTTTTATAGTGCAACCCATGCAAATGAGGCGAGGCACAACTTTAAGTGGATGCAAATTGCAGTGCTGCACCATTGCATGGCTGATTGGCTGTTTTGCATATGATGACTGAACATTGCACTGTTGCTCTTTGTGCAATTGTATTGAACATGCTGAGCCAATGGCGCAGTTCTGTTACATGCGTAGTACACACCTCACTGCGCATGCCCGGGTTGCTGACACAGGCATCTGCCGCACTGTTGACATACTGTGTGCGGGAAGCAATGCAGGGTACGGCCACCATTGTGCCAGTTGTGCTATAGCTATGTTCACCTACATGGCTCTGTGGCACTGGGCCATCATAGGTGCACTGGGGCAACAGCGTGGTAGGCCGCTACTGGCAGTAGCACACAGGCAGCCAATTGCGCTACATGCATTGGGTTCCAATGGCACTGTGCGTGTCCATGCGCCGGAGACCCTTGACCCTGTGCCCAACCTTTGCCCTCTAGGTGCCATGCGTCAGGCATGGGTGCACCACTATCGCGCTGTTCGGTGACAGTGCAATAGGGAATGGCAGCGTTGTACCACGCAGCATCTGCACATGGGGAGCTGTGCTGCAGAGTGCCATATTTGCAGACCCAGCAGAGAGAATGGCGTGCAGGAGGGCTTCTCAGTGGATGCAGTTGGAACTGGCCAACCTAGTGGCCATAGTGGAGCCACACCATGGACCACTGTTTGGGGAGGTACCCCTGGACAGGTCCAGGAGCCAGGTGTGGGAGGAGGTGGCCACTGCACTGGAGGAGGCCACTGGATGGGGGAGGAGTGCTGAGCAGTGCTGCCATAGGTATGGGGACCTGCAGCAGAGGGAGCCAGAGCTGCTAGCCCACCTGCAGGGACATGCCAGGAGGGGCACGGTGCCATGGCCAGGTAGGTGTTACATCAGCACACTTTTATCTTCCATATGGGTATCACAGCTGTATGTGTCCAGCACATGGGGAAGGGACTGTCCGGGGTTGGCTATGGTGGTGTTATCAGGGTGTGGGGTTGGTGGGTCTGGCTGTGTGGGAAGGCACACACCTGGGGGCAGGGGGACTTTGATACGGGATTGTACTGATGTTCCTCTCTCCATGTTTGCACCACAGGCCCAGAGGAATGCTGCCTGGCCTGTGAGCTGTGGCACAATGAGGAGGAGATGGAGGCCAGGCGGGGTGAGGTTCCACAGTGCTCAAGGGACCGGCCCAATGATGGTGAGTGCCATACCTCCATGATTACTATTGCATGCTGTGTAACAGGGTGGGCAGTGGGGCATGGCCACTATCCATCGACACCACTGCCATGCACGCAACTTGTTACAGTCAGCACTGTCCAGTGGCAATGCATGTCTGGGAGTGCATTGATGGTGGTCCATGCATGCACCGGGTACATGGCTGTGCCACTACCTTTGCACCACATAGCCATGTCACTAAATGGCCATGGTGGTGCTGTGCATGACTTGGCCGGTGGGTGTGTGTAGCATTCTGCATGGCTGTATGCACCTCGGTGGGCAGGTCATGTGGACATGATCAATGTGGGTGGTCACACACCATCACAGAGGTATGTCTCACGGCTGTATGCCATGCACGGTGGGTGGGCTGTATGGGGCTGTGCATTCACACCTATTGACTGTGCTTCCTTGTCCAAGGTACACGCCAGCTCCATGACATCAGGGAGGCACTGTGGGAGATCCTGCAGGTGGCGAGGGCGTCCCTAGATATCCTTCTCTGAATAGACGAGACCGGGGTCCTGAGGAGGCACAGGCAGCGAAGGAGCCAGAGCGGGGAGCGGCATTCCCGTTAAAAGTCCCTCTGCCCCTGATATCCCCTACCCCCCTGGACCCACCCTCACACCCCTCCTTTCCTGTCCCATTTGTCCACCCCTGCCCCTTACCCACCTCCACCTTGTTTGTGGCCCTCCCCCCACCTTATATATATTGTTGTACATAGTTACCTTTAATATGTTGTTTTAATAGTTATTTTGATATGAATACTGTGGTGGTCTCTGATTTGCAGTGGGCTATATGTGCTCAGCTGCAGCAGTGTGCATGGCGTCAGGGGTGGTGCAGTCATGGGTATGTGTGTGTGTCCATGTGGAGATGACTATGGTGTGGGGATAGCTATCAGTCAGTGTATGTGGTGTGTGTGTTGCGCCCTGTGCACTGGATGACTGTGTGCAGTAGTTCATGGTGTGTGCTCTGTGTCCATGGCACCCCTGTCAGCCTGTCCATGGCCTGTGCAGCTGACACCCATGCCTGTCTGGACCTGCACGGTCTGCTGGCATGTCAGTGGTGGCAGTCCATTCAGGGTAGCCACTGTACCCGTCACAATGCTGGGTTGCCTCCTGTCACTGGTGTGGTGCATGTCTGCCTCGGGTGACACTGTGGCCTCTACAGTTGTTGACCCACCTCCATGCTGTGGCTTGTGTGTGTTGCAGGGGATGTGCACCACTATCTGTGATTTGTGCTCTGGGAAAATGCTGATGGCGTACAGGTCCACAGTGCTTGTGCAGGGTGGCTGGCACTCTAGTGCCATGGAGGACTGTGGGTTGTGTGTACACAGTTTACATGGGCACATACTGGGGGCTTGATTGCCCCGCCACTGCATCCCTGTGTTGTTGTGCCCTTGGGTATGGGTGGGTGTCTGTCCATGCACTGTGTGACATCCGGTGTGGTGCATGCTTCCACACACCACTGTGGGTGTCTGCGCTGGCTGTTGTGGCCAGTGCTGGGTTGGGGCGTGTCATTGGGAGAGTGTGCAGGGTGCTATACCACTGGTGGTGGGGTCCAGGGCATGCCCTGTCCTGTGTGAGGTACCTCGTGTGCTGACACATGGTTGGTCTCTCAGCAGTACCTCAGGGGGTCTGTGCCAGGTGGCACTGTGTATGCAGTTGTTGCATCGCTGTGTGCTGCCACCTGCTGATGGGTGCTCATGGTGGGGCTGCCTTGCATGGTTCTGTGGTGCACAGGGTTGCAATGTCACAGTGGGGGTGGTGGCATGCATGGGGTTTCCTGCAGTGGTGGATGCTGCTCCTGGGCAGGGCATCTAGTGGTCACGGTGCAGGGTGTGCTCTGCATTGGGGGGATGGTGTGGCATGGGGTGGTCAGCCCTCCTTGTGTGCCAGTCACAGCTTGCCGGGGGGTGTGATGGGGCACCATGGCCCAGCTGTGGGTTTGTTGCTGGTCCCCATGGGCTGGTGGTTATTTCAGCCCTCCCCCAGTTGTGCAGTGCATGGGGTGTGGGGGGACGATGTCTGTTCTTCTGTGTGTTCCTGTTCCCATCTGTGGCATGGGTGGTGGACCCCTACCTCTCTGGTTGTGCAGTTGCATTGCCTCTGCTGCTGGAGGGCATCCCTAGTTGCGCTATGGCGCCTCTGGACTGCTCAGCTGCACACCCCTTGTTGCGCTATGGTGCATCTGATCTGCTCAGCTTCCCCTCCCTAGTTGCGCTATGGCACAGGTGGTGCGATATTCAGTCTTCGTCTGTAGGCACAGTTTGGCCGGCTCACTTTTTGAATATCGCGCCTCTTGTGCATGGGCGCAAAGGACTTGCACTTGCTCCTGCTATTGCGCACTTTTTTGGGTGCAGTTTGAATATCTGGGCCATGGTGTTATTACAGAGAGGTTCAAAGACCTCAACTCCAGGAGCTGAAACTGCAGAGGTTCCTCTGGCTGTTTTTTTGATTTGTAAAATTTATTTTTATACAGGAAGTACATTTTTTGGGACATCAGTCCCGTTTTCAACAAAGTCCTGTCATAAAAAATAACAGACAATACAAAAATACAAAACATTCACATTTACATTTACACAATCAAAATTACTTAAAACAGGTACATGTTAATTTCAAATATTCTCTTATTTTACACTTAAAAGTAGGTAAGTTTTCAATAACCTTCAACCTTTGGGGCATTTTATTTCAATAATAAGCAATAGTATTCTGAAGCATAATATCTCCATATGTATTATAAGATCAGATCATAGGGATCTCATTGCCAAAAGGTCTTGTATGAATAGTTAATGACCTATCACCTTTAATTTTAATATGATCAAGTAAACAATGTTTAGGTTCACCTCATATTATCTGGTAACAATATATATACCAAATATAAGCCCTTTTCTCTTTGGGATTTAACCAATCTAATTTTTTATATAAATCGCAATGATGCACCCCATGCCTACTTCTTGTTATAAATGTACTCATTTTATAATAAACCTGATTTACTTTGTTTAACACTGTGATGTTAGAATGCATATATAACATTGATCCATATTCCAAAACTGGAACTAACAGTTGTCCAACCACTTTTTTCCTTACTTTCTTAGTCAAGCTTCCAGCTACCCTTCTTAACATCCCTAATTTTTGAGTTACCTTTTTAACTTGTATAAGAACATGTTCTGTATACATTAAACCACAATCAATTTGTACACCCAAATATCTGTATGTATCAACTGTTTCAATCTGAATATTCTCAGCAAGTTTTATTTGCAATTTTGATTTCCCTTTATTTTTAAGTCCACTAAAAACCATGCTTTGTTTTTTTTTTAATTTAACAATAAGCCTAGGTTATTAAACCAAATCTGTAATAGACTTATATCTTGTTGGAGCTTATAAGTTAATTGTTCTATATTATCTGCAGATGCCACAATTACTGTGTCATCTGCATGCATTCTAACATCACAGTATTTTATTTGCTTTGGAAGATTATTCACATGAACATTAAACATGAGGGGACCCAAAATAAATCCTTGTGGGGCCCCTCGAAAAACTTCTCTCTGACCTGAAGTAATATCACCCAGAACCACACATTGTCTTCGACCAGATACATATGATTCCATCCACCTTAATGATTCATCCTGAAAACCCAATTAATATAATCTTTCTAACAAAGCTTCATGTTGAACAAGATCAAATGCCTTGCTTAAATCAACAAACAGCGCCCCTGTACTTCTACCTTGACTCAACAATGTTGCTACTAAATTATTAAAGTCCAGCAAGGCGGTGTTTGTTGACTTAGCTTTTTGAAATCCATATTGATATTTTGTCAGTAACTGATTCTCTTCCAAAAACTGACTTAACTGTACATGGACTAGCTTTTCCAAAATTTTGGACACTATTGGCAATAAGGCTATTGGTCTGTAATTCGATACTGCTACGCTATCACCACCCTTAAAAATAGGTATAATTTTACTCACCTTCCAGACTCCAGTTAAAAAGATATGTTACAACAGGAGCAATAATCTCTGCCCCACATCTCAGAAATTTAGCTTCAATATCATCCAAACCTCCAGATTTTGAAACATTCAAGCATTTAAGTTCATTTTCAACTTCTTTTGCCATTATATCTCTAAATTCAAATTTAAGTCCAGAATCTACCTTATTAATTATTTCCATATTACTTTTAATATTGTCTAAATAAATTTCTGATGTCTTCTATTTAACCTAGGACTATTTAAATCAGGCAAATAAATAAAATATGTATTGAATTAATTAACTACATCTTCTTGATCTTTTATTAATCTTTCCTCCTGACTTAATCTTTTGTATTGGTCTTATAGGATCTTTCAAGTCAGAAATTTGCCTCCAAATTTTTTTTGGATCTTGTGCCTTATTTAATTTGATCAAATAATACTGGGCTTTTGCTCTTTTAATATCTTGCTTACAGTTCTCTTTCCAATATTTAAATTTTTCCAAGGTCACTGATTCTTTATACTTTCTTGCTTTTTTCCATACTCTATCCCTTATTCTTATTTTTTTTTAATTTTTCTGTTATTCAGGGTAATTGTTTATTTTTAACTATCTTTTTTTACTTTTGGGGCATGCTGTTGAATGCATAACATTATATCATTAAATTCTTGGACTGCCAATTCTATATCTGGAATAAGGAAAACCCTTTCCCAATTGTGTTTTATTAGAGAATTCCTAAAGTTTACCTCATTAAACCTAGTATAATCTCTTGTCCAGTATGATGTTTTATTTATTTTCATCCTGGTGTTTAAATTAATTACACATATTACTGGATTATGGTCACTCAAATTTAAAGATAGTATCGCCTGACTCAATACTTCTAAATCTTGCGAGACAAATATTTATATTAATATAGAGCCTGCAGCTTGATTGTTAGTAACTCTGGTTGGATTTTTTATTATTTGGTCCAATCCTAATGTTGTAAAACTATTTCTTGTTAGTCACCAGGATAACATTAAGGGGCCTAAGAGCTGTTTAGAGTGAGTCACTACACCTCAGCTACATGTTGTCAGGACTGAGCAACTTCATAACATTACTAGGGAGGCAGTTATAACCCCCAAAGCATCCTTTACTTTTGATAATTTAGTACAGGATATCACCTCTGTAGGATTGTCCAAAGTTGTAGCCTATACGTCTTATACCTGTAACACTCTAGCCCACTCTCCCAATCTAACAAATGGTTATTCTCTACAGTGGGAACCAACAATAGAGCAATCCAGCATTGCAAAATCTCTGAAACTTTGGTATTCAAGTAGTTGTGAGTCTAATGAGGGTCATAAAAAGGAGGGCATAAGCTCTAAAATAGGAGAAGTAATTTATGAATTACAACAAACTATTAATGATTTGAATCCATTGGAAGAGCGAACAGTAGCACCCACATATTGTACAAATTGTGGTAAAAATGTAGAACAAGTCTCCAGTAATAGTGATATTTTTAAACCCGCATGTTTAAGTGAAGATCTAATACACTTATTAAAAAATACATACAATGCTCATTTAATATTAATGGAACAACTTATCATTAATAGGAACATTCTGGAAAATTTAAGAGCAGATGTGGCTGCTAATAGGACCAAAATAGACAAGATCTTTATGTTAGATGGGAAAATAAGCAAATGAAACTTTAAATGTAGAAGACAGCACTATACAAACTGAAAAGAAGGCTATTATTAGCCTAAGATCTGACTTTAGTATAATTGAAATCCCTGATTCCCCGCCTAGCAAACCCAAACCCAAGAGACACATGACAAAAAGAAAGTGAAGAGTAGAGATAAAAATCAAAACGGAAAACCCCCCTCAATCAGAATCAGGTCACTATAGATGCAAGTGGTGCCACAGAAGACAAGACCCCTCCTCATTTTAACTCAAGATGGTAAATCTATTGGGAATTCTCCTATACCAGTAGATCATGCTGTTAAATCTGATATGTTGATACCATTAGATGTTTTAGAATAAGAAATTATAAAACTAAAGCAACAATGTGGACATTCAGCTAGCTTTCTAGGGAAGGATACAACTGTTCCTATATCTGGTAAGGAAAGTAGCAATCATGAGGCACAAAAATCTCTGGCTCAAGAAGTTGAGTGTACAGCTAAGGTGTGCACCCTGGAACATTTTAAATATACATCACCCTCTAAAGATAGGATTGACTCAAAACAAACTAACTGGGCCAAATCCTGTCCTCTTATTAGACTCTATAGGCTATTAAACTGGGGCAATTTAAACCCATCTCAGTTGGAAGTTGAGGTAATTCAGTATTTAAGTAAAAGTTTGGACATTAATCTCACAGAGGATGACATCCTGGAGATAAAAAATATTGAGATAACAGGAGCTACTTTGATATATTGTTTTTATCCCTTAGAATGGCAAATTATATTTGGTGAATAGTTGGCTGTTACAAGAACCAGATCTGATTATCACTTCCCCTAACAGAACATTATTTAATAAAGGAATAGTGAAATCAGAGAATGATGTCATCCTCAGTGTGTTTGGTATATCCCCACTGAAACAGGAAAATTATGTTAAGCTAACTAAATCCATAAAGGATTTGCTGGTTAACTTTCTGAGGAGAATTCCAGTGGATGGACTGGTTTATATTTCAGCTACCAGAACTCATGTAGACAGCCAAGTAAATATAAAAGTTTCAAACCCCAAATTAGCTGAATGTATTATGGGGAAGGCTAACATTCTTGACCATATGAGGCTCATCTTTGTTTAATCTTATATTTTTAATACATCAGGGATGACTAATGCTGTAAGAGACAACAGTGACAATGTCAATAGCTTGCCCCTGAGTAATAGGTTTATGATGATGGCAGGATATGGGGATAACTGACTACTCTTAGATCATATGTCCCAAGTTAATAAACTGGATATCAAAACTCAGGGGCTAACTTTTCTGACATGGAATAATGCAGGATGGTCTATGCATATAAGTGACACTGAATATAAAACTTTCCTAGTGCAATATGACTTTATATGTTTACAGAAAAACTACCATTCAAATAATGATCAAATTATATTGAACGGTTATGAGTGTTATCAAGTACCAGGTTTAAAAATAGCTAAATATGGCAGATATGTGGGAGGTCTGATAGTCTTTGTGAAACTTGTTCAGTTTAACAAAGTGATAAAACAAACAACATGCACTAATATAATTGTTATATATATCAATGTTGGGAATTTAGACATATATGTTATAAACTGTTATGTACCCCCTGAAAACTCTATTTTTTTATTCTGAAACAATATGGAATGACATAGAAAATGAGGTTATGAACATTTATCAAGATAATCCAGCAGCTCAAATCTTGCTAATGGGTGATTTTAACTCTCAAATTGGTTCATTTGATGGATTGCTAGAAAATGTGATGTACATATATATGCATCCAGGTGCCAATTTAAGAAAGAGAACTACAAAGGATATTAAAATGAATAATAATGGTAAAAAATAATGATTTGTATGGTGGAATACTCTCTTTATCCACTAAATGGTAGATTTTGGGGTGATACGGAAGGTGAAATTCTATATTTATCTTCAAGGAGTGCTTCCTTATGAGATTATACAATATGGTCTGGCCATCCTAACATGTGGAAATCCTCATCCATCCTGGTGAGGGCAGAAAGTGATCAGTTCCCCATCCTCCTGGAGTTCAATACTCTGTGACCAACCCAAAATGACCCAAATATGGTCATATTATTATTCACTGAGCTGAGAGCAGCTAAAAGAATTATTTGGCAACATAACTCGGATGCAGATATATTGTCACTTCTGACAGAATCTTGTCTCACAGAAAAATATGCAGACTTATGGAAGAAGGATATACAATCTCTAACACAGAGGTTGAGTCATCTCTTTTCTGAGATTCAAAACAGCCTGTAATGTAACTTTAATGCCTATTCAACCTCAGCCACTAACCGGTTTGATGCTGACTGTAAAAAAAAAAAAAGCATCTATTAGGAAATTAAATAGAAACTACAAAAACACTAGAGCTAAACAGGATATGGCCGAACTAAATCATAAGAAAAAGAACTATAAAAATCTGATAAAACAAAAAATGCTATTATATCATAATAAATTATGGCAGCGGATGTTGGCTGCAGTTGAACAAAATAGCATTAAGGCCTTCTGGACCTTATTGGCCAGAGGTTATAACAACTTTAAAACAGATATTGACACATTTATTACAGAAGATAAATGGATAGTGCATTTTTCTTCCTTTTCCATGACCCACCAGAATGTGATTCTAACAGGGAAATGTTATTGCTACAGGAAGGTTCTATCATAATAACGCCTGATGAAATATATCTGGCAATTGTTACATTAAAAAAACATAAAGTGGCAGGCCCTAATGGAATCCCAGCAGAGGCATTCCTTTGTTCACCATCAATCTGGGTAAAATGTTTAGTCATATTTTTTAATAAGTGTATAATGTCAAACTTCTTTCCTGATTCCTGGAGAGGAATGAACATTACACCAATACACAAAAAGGGAAACCTCTCTGATCCTACTATGTATAGGCCTATTAGATGTGGATCTAAAAATATTATCTAGAATTTTACTGGAAAGATTAAAAACTGAGGTGGCAAAAACCGGGAGTCTAGTGGACTACCAGGCAGGCTTTACAACAAATTACTCAATATTGGACAATATATTCATTTTGAGACATTGAATTGAGAAATATGCAAGACTCAGACATCAGAAACTGTATGCAGTCTTAATAGATTATTCATCTGCTTTCGATTATATATCCAGACATAAACTGTGGTCTATGCTGGTTGAAAGAGGGATTGATATAAACCTTGTTGCCTTTATTTCTTAACTATATTCAGACAATTGGTCCAAAATAAGATTGGGGAGATTGGGTGGACTATCAGCATCATTCAAAATCAATGGGGGAGTTAGACAAGGATGTGTGATGGCCCCTTTATTATTTTCTCTTTATACAGAAAAAATGTTAGCCAATTGTGAATCCACCAACTCAGACTACCCTAAAATTTCATCTTCTCCATGCCGTCTTTTGGCCTACGTGGATGACATTGTTTTGTTCTAACTTACAAAATCAGGATTGCAGAAGAAGTTAGATTTTATTTATAGTAGATCAAAAGATCTAAAATTAAAAATAAATCCAAACAAAACGAAAGTTGTTATATTTGGTTCAGGAAAAAAGAAAGATTCAACTTATTGGCAAGTGGGCAAGGAGAAACTAGAGGTAGTAACAAGTTATGTTTACTTAGGCATCCTCTTTCAGAAAAATTGTAACTGGACATTACATATTGAAATGCTTCTAGAAAAACTTAAAAGGACTGTTGCGAGACTTATCTGATTTAATGTAAAATATGGCAGTATGACCATCAAGGCATTAATCCAGGTGATTAGGACAAAATTTGATGCCAAACTTTTATATGGTTTTGATATCTGGAATGATCAGAATCTAAACAGATTAATGTCCCCTCTATACAAGTTCCTGCGTACTGTTCTAAAACTGATGCATTCTTGCCCATCAGCATATTTAAGATAAGAACTGGGAACGGTGAACATAAGAGCTTTGATTGATATAAGAAAAATTAACTATTGCATCAGATTGTCCAGGCAAAACAATTCTACCCCAGCAAATACTGCATTAAAAGAAAAAGAAGCATGGTACAATTTAGGTTACAAAAATGAATATTGGTTCACCACTTGAATACACTAAAGTGAGTACGCCTTGGACTGGATTGCTGGAAAATATGACTACATCATCCACATAGGGGAGAATTCTTGGGGACATGCTGAGGGGAGATCATTTACAAACAGTCCAAACAGCTTTAAAGTAGTTGAGACAGAGAAGGAATTGAGTGAATTTGTCACCAATGACCTTAAGAATAGTTGTCACTGCATTCACGTGGTTAACAAGAATACCCATATCATTAATTGCATGAGGAGATCTTTCTTAAAATCTGAATTAGGGTTACTACCCATATATAAATCCTACATTAGGCCTCACGTGGATTATAGCTCCCAGTTCTGAAGCCCACACCTCAGAAAGGATATTGAACTGGTGTAGAAAATACAACACAAATAAAAAGGATAATTATCCATTATAGAGCAAAATCATATAAGGATAGAATAAGAGACTTGGAACTATGTCCCCTAAGCCTGAGGAGAGCATGTGGTAATTTGCTCTTCATGTTTAGGATCCTGTAGAAGACTGAGTTAATGAGTACTGAGGCCGGATCGCAAGGGCAGGAGTCCCCAAGCCCTCCCCACAGTGAAGCGAGACCCCCCCGCGGACCACGAAGAGGAACCCTGCAGCCAGAGCTGAGGCCGGGTCACGAGGGCAGGAGTCCCCAAGCCCTCCCCACAGTGAAGTGAGACCCCCCCGTGGACCACGACGAGGAACCCTGCAGCCAGAGCTGAGGCTGGGTCACAAGGGCAGGAGTCCCCAAGCCCTCCCCACAGTGAAGCGAGACCCCCCCAAAGACCATGATGAGGAACCCTGCAGCCAGAGCTGAGGCAGGGTCATGAGGGCAGGAGTTCCCAAGCCCTCCCCACAGTGAAGCGAGACCCCCCCGTGGACCACAATGAGGAACCATGCAGCCAGGTAGCCAGAGTTTTTGCAGCTCCTCATGGACTGAATAGGAGCTCTACCACGCCACTGATTTAAACTTGGCGCCTTTTTTGGACACAGTACTGAATTTACAATTTAAATGGCGGTGCGCATCGAGCGTCTTACAGCTCCCTGCCTCCAATCTTTATCTGCCTAGCTAATTGCAAATAGAAAAGGAAAAGTCTGCTAATCTGGGCAAAAGTGTCTTAGCTGGAGAATGTGTTTATATTGTATTTGCTACTAAACTGCACAACTTACAAAAAGGGCAGGATTGCTTGTATCAGTTAAGAGTTGCTAAAACCCACGACTGCAGTCCTGAGTTAAGAGTTGCTATAATCCACGTCTGCAGTCTACTGCTGTTCTAGGGGATTTTCATACTATAGTGGGGAGAGGGTAATTTTTGTAATAAGACTCCAGGCTTCAGGCTGCTGCTAGCTACTGTGGGTTTCTTATTTCACAAGCGGTTGGATGCAAATTTAGATAGCACGCTCCTCCCTCAAGCCACATACCTGTATTAAATCCAAGCCTTTCTCTTCCTTCCACAGAGCTGAGGCCGGGTCGCGAGGGCAGGAGTCCTCAAGCCCTCCCCACAGTGAAGCGAGACCACCCCCCGTGGACCACGACGAGGAACCCTGCAGCCAGGTAGCCAGAGTTTTTGCAGCTCCTCACAGACTGAATAGGAGCTCTAGTCCCGCCTGCACTATGCGCAGTCTCCCCACCATCCCCACCACCACCCTTGGTCGGCTTCTCTTTATATAGTGGAGCTCCTGAGCTTGTGAACCAATCAGCCCACTTCTCCATTAGTCCCTTATATTTTTTCACCACTAGAGGCCACTGCAGAGCATACTGACAAATCCTCCTTGCACAAAAGAAACTTACTTCCAATAATGCAGTCTCTCACTGCAATCATCACTATGCTCTGCATAGCCTCATCCTCCCTCCCACCCTCTGTCAATCCTAGGTTACCAGACCCCTTGCCACTCCACACCTTAACTACCAAGCCTACACCGCAATCCTCCTCGGCACCAGTAAAACACAACCTACACCATGTGCACAACTGGACCCTGGGGGCCTCTATCCTTCCCCCCTCCTTCCATGCTGCAACACCTGCCTTATATTTCTCACTCTTTTCAGCCCCAAAGGCAAACCCAACTCCCTCTAATCACCCCACCCTCAGGGGTGCACCAGTAAAGATCATGCGCTTATTAAGGCATGCCCTGGTATTCCTACTTCTCATAGCAAGGGACATTGAATGGAACCCTGGACCTCCAACACCCATTGCTGCTCAAACAACAGCATCACCCTCACACCTCCCCAATGGTCTCAAAATTGTCCACCTTAATATATGTAGCATCCTAAATAAAATGGCTGCCCTACAAACAACTGTCCTGGCCCTTCGCCCTGATATTATAATCATCACAGAGTCATGGCTGAAGTCCCATCACCGGGACGAGGAATTCTCATTACCCGACTTCTCACTAATCCACCAGGACAGACAGGGAAGAAAGAAGGGTGGTGGTACCACTATGTATGTCGCCTCATATCTCCAGTTTTCAGTAATCACTCCACCAACACCCTTACCAACCATAGATTCCCTCCTTATCAAAATCCACCTGCCCCACTCTATCCCAGTATACATATCTGGTTCATACTGTCCACCGGACACACCACTAACCAGCATCCTTGAACACCTAGGCAACCTGAGGGCCCTTACAGAAGACGGAGAACTCCACATCCTTGGTGATTTCAATCAGAACTGGCTAGGATGTGCAGCATCAAAGACACGCTGCCAAATCAACGCACTTAATTTGCACCAGCAAATAGGAGAACCCACCAGCCTAAATCACAAATCCAATAAACACACACTACTGGACTGGGCACTCACTACCCCACCCACATAGGATACTTAAAGCCGGCCTTCTACCAGACTCCCTTAGCGACCACCATATGAGTTTTATAGTGCGCAAAATATTCCATCCCCCTGCCCCTCCACCCCATTTGCTGTGTAGCAGAGCGTACAAATCACTGGATCTGCCTGCGCTCCTAAACAACCTTATCTCAATTGACTGGTCTCCCATCCCTAGAGCCTCCACCATGGACGAGGCCCTGAGCTATTTCTCTACTAACTACCTCACTATCTGGGATGTTCATGCCCCACTAAGGAATTCTAGAGCCAGAGGCTCCCACTTACCCTGGGTGACCTCAAATCTCATGGAACAACTCCGAGCCAGAGACTGTGCCTGGAAATCCTTCAAGGCCACAGGGTCTCACCTGGCACAGCAACAATACCGGGCACTTCTCGAAATGCCTGCACTAGACTCATACGGCAGTCCAAATCAAATTATTTCAAAGAGGCATTCAACAAAAACCACAACCACCCTTCTCAATTCTGGAAGTCCGTCAAATCTCTCCTCATCCCACCGACCCAACCCCCAACCCCCACTCTCAACCTCGCAGGCAAAATCATCAATAATCCTTGTCAGGTTGCCACTGAGTTTAATACCCACTTCTCCACCGTTACTGCCTCCCTACTCTCCTCACGCCCCGACCCTCCACCTTTCATTCTCCCCAAAGATCCCCCCATTCTCCTTAATGCACCCCCATGCCTCCTTTTCGCTTTGGCCAGTCACTCCAGACCAGGTGATGAAAATTCTACTCTCACTAAACACATTCAAAGGTAAATGTCCATCGGGCATTGATTCTAAAATGCTCCAACTCTTTGCCCCAGCTATAGCCCACCCACTAACCATGCTCTATAATCTGTCTTTCAAATTAGGGGCAGTCCCCACAATATGGAAACAAGCCACAGTCATTCCTCTTCCCAAGGGAAGGGACCTCTCCTCATCATCAACCTATCGGCCTATATCTGTGCTCCCCATCCTAGCCAAAATTCAAGAGCGCCTTGTTCTATCCCAGCTACACCCATATCTAGACAACATCTCCTTCTTCACCCCCTTCCAAGCCGGTTTCAGAAAAAATCACTCCACCACCACATCCCTCCTTCGCCTCACTAACTCCATCCTCACAGGCATTGACAAAGGGGAAATAACCGCAGCTATTTTTATAGACCTGGAAAAAGCCTTCAACACAGTCTCTCACTCCCTGTTGCTGTCCAAACTTGCCCAAACTGGTCTTTCGGTGGCAGCATGCAACTGGTTCCACTCATACCTATCAGGCAGGTCTCAATCAGTTTGCATCGGTATGGCTCTATCCACCCCCCCTGCCTGTCACCAGTGGCGTACCTCAAGGATCCGTACTCGGCCCACTGCTTTTTTCAATTTTCCTCAATGATTTGCCTACTGTCTGCACACAAACTGACATCCATATGTACGCAGACGATACGGTGCTGTTCACCTCTGGCCCATCTGGAATCGCTGTGGCAGCATGCCTCCAGAAGGATTTTGACTCCCTCCAACGCTGGTTCCTTGAGAACCAACTATTCCTGAACCCAAAAAAAACTCTCCCTCACCTTCGGCTCCCGAGCCAAACTAGTCCAGCTTACTGATGCACCCACTTTCTATACCTTGGACAGTACTCCGCTCGAGGCCTGCTCCACATATCGCTATCTTGGCGTCTGGCTAGATCAGTACCTTGACTTCTCAGCGCATGTAGACGCACTGCACAAAAAACTCCATCCCATGCTGGGAGCTCTCCATCGCAACAAGTTTTGCATCCCTCTACTGACCAGATGAGCAATAGTCCATAAAATGATTCTTCCTACATTGGACTATGGTGATGTTGTCTATGGTTCCGGCCCCCAGGTGTCCTTAGTCAGGTTCAACCCCCTATACAACTCCTTCTGCCGGTTCGCCTTGGACCGATCTCCCAATACCCACCACTTTGACCTTAACCAGTCACTTGACCTCCCTCACTCCAAAACCGGCGATTGCTGCACAGTGCTAGAATTACTGATAAGTTCTGGTCTCATACGCTGCCCTCCTACCTATCAACATCCCTAACCGCCGTCCCTCCACCTACCTACGAGCTTAGGTACACTGACTCCAGGCTCCTGCACATTCCCCACAGATCAACCCGATCAGGTCAGATTGCTTTCAGTTTCAGGCTGCCCAAATTGTGGAACTCACTGGCAGCTGACATCAGATTCACCACAAGTATTCCCCAACGTAATGCCCTTCTCAAAGCACATTTCACCACCAACTGCTCATGCTTTCCCCATTGCTGACTTCCCTACACAGCTCCTATCAGCTGCTTGCAAACCACTCCCCATTCTAACATCCTACTCAAGCTCATCACAAAATGGTACTATCGGCTGAACCTGCTACTGTTACTGTATTATACGCACATCTTACCCTTATAAAAGAATTTTTGCTCACACTATGTACTACACCACTGCCTGTACTACTCTTCATATTGTATGAACCGCCTGTTATCTCAGCTACTGCACCCATCCTACTGGACCGCTGTCTGTTATTATCTGCAAATTATGTATGAACTATTTTGTCTTATTTCTGCACTATTGTACCCCCTTCCCCAGGGTGCATCTGGAATCGAGTGGTACTCTGCTCAGTATGCCTTTCCTGGTAAACCTCTTAAATAAATAAATAAATAAATTTAAGTCAAGGAATGCAGCCATAACTTGAGGGATCATAGATGATAACTGGTTGATAACATTCCAAGAACTGAGCTCAGGAAGTATGCCATTACTTCCAGAACAATTAGATTATGAAATCATTTGCCAGTAGATCTGGTATATGCACCAAATTTAGTTACCTTTAATTCAGCACTGGATTATTTTATTCAGGATTGTAAACTCAATAGTTACCACCACTGAGCTGTGGGGACAGCAGTCATGGGCACATGCCTACTACTGTCCTAAATTGCAATATTAACCCACAGCAGTATTAACAAGAGGGGTCTCAATATGGATCCCTGTGGCACACCAATGGAGACATCTCTTAAGTCAGAGTGCACTATTGATCCTCACTCTCTCATGGTGGCTAGACAGGTAACTGTAGAACCAGTCTACAGTGTCAGTGGATAGGCCAATGGCATGCAGTTTGAGGAGCAGGAGCAAGTGACTGACCATATCAAAGACTTTTGTAAGATCTATTAATATGGGCCCTGATAGGTGGCCACTGTCTAGGGTGTCATGCAGGAATCCTGTGTATTCTTTTTTTTAATTTTTTAACCAGGAGAGACACACACTAAGCTGAAAGCTTGTTTACAGGTGTGACCTGGGAATGCAAGGAAGTTAAGTGACTTGCTCAGGGTCACACAGTGTGCAAGTATGGGCTGTGGAAATCAAACCCAGGTCTCCAGGATTGCAGCTCAGAGCCTTAAGCCACTGCGCTATACTGCCTTCTCAAGGTTGTGCTAGTACTGTGTAGCTTCCTGAAGCCATGCTGCTGAGGGCATTGTATATCCTATTTACAAAGGTAATCTATCAGTTGGTCATACACAATCTTCTCCAGAGCCTTGCATAGGGGAGAGAGTATGGATATGGGTCTGCAATTGGATAACTGCATGTTGTCCCCACTTTTATGGACAGAGATAACTAAAGCTGTTTTCCAGATGTCAGGGAATTGCAAGAACCTTAGTGAGAGATTGAAAGAACCATTTTAAACTGATTCAGTTTGGAGCTGAAAACTGAAGGACAATGAACTGCAGAGGTGTCCTGGTGTTTGTGTGAGGCTAAACCAAAGGGAAGTATTTTTTTCCCTAAGTTTGCTTAGTTCAAATAGCTTGTACTGGAAGAGGGATATGTATTTGGTTGTTTAAAAAGTAGTGTTTGGATGAGGGCTGTATTTTGGGTGTTTACAATGCTGTTAGTTTAGAGCTGTACTCTGGAGTTCAATTTTGTGCCAGTTGGAAGACAGGAAACTGCAGACTTAGACTTGGGGGTGGAGCAGGAGATTAGCCAGAGTCATTTTAAACTGATTCAGTTTGGAGCTGAAAACTGAAGAAGCATAAACTACAGGGATGTGTTTGCTCATGCCTGAGAAAAGGGGCTAAGGTGTGCAATTGGGTAAGAGGCTGATTGAATCACATGAGAATGGCTGTGGGCCCTAATCCCACCCTCCCCCATCTCTCCCTTCCCCTGCTTGTCCATCCTTGTTGGGGCGGTGCTGCATTGGGATTGGTGGAAAGCATTACCAGGTGCATCCACTAATGTGCCCTAACATAGGGAATTGCTCTGTAATATTATAGAGTGATATGTAGCTCAGGTTAAAGAGGTAAAAAGTTAAAACTTAGAGATAGTACTGTGTTTTGTACTTAGGTGTAGCACCTCAAGCTGTATTTTGCTGGGAAAAGTGTGGATGGTATGGTATCATAGAAGTGTGTTATGCTTCTCTGCTAGTGGAGTTGGTATTGTATGTTAAAGTAGAGACTGGGCTGGTTAGAAACTTATAGATATAACTGTATTTTGTAGTTAGTACAGGTATCATGGGTAGAATAGTGGGCTGTAATGGATGTGGGGTGGCAGTTTGGATTAGCATATTGTGAAGGCCAGGATGGTGTCCAATCTATATCCAGCTGAGAAGGCTGGAAGAGGAAGTGCTGTGGCTTGATAGAAAGCTGGCGAGGATGGGGGGAGGGGCCTGGATGCAGGAGGGTCACATCCAGTAAATAACATGAGGACACCATGGGGGGGAGAAATAGTGGCTCAAGGGAAGTGATGGGGAGGGAGTACAGGAGCAGAACAAACAAGGGGCCTAGACTTAGTGGGAAGGATAGAGTTGGAGGGAGGGAGCAGTGGCACAGCCAGGCAGGATGGGCAGGAAATAGGTTTGCTGAGCTGGTGACACTGGTGATGGAGGAGGGAGGGAGTAATCTCCAGTGGAGAGCAGGAGAGGGAGGAAGAGGGAAACCCACAAGGGGCAGAAGTCAGTTAGAGGAGGGCTACATGGGTGAAGGGGAGAGAAGCATTGCTGGTGGGATGGATGACAGGGGCTGAGTAGGGAGCAGGGTGGAGGGGAGTGATGTAGGGGATAGGGAGGGAGGGAGCAGTGAAGGGGCAGGGGACAGGACAGGGGAGAAGGAGCAAAGAACAGTAGGGAGGGAGGAAGGGTGGAGTTAGTGAGCTGGTTTGCTCTAAGATTAGATACCCTGGAGAAGGGGTGGGGGCAGGGACAAGGAATGAGGAAGGGGGTGTATTAGTGCTTGGTGATTCCATACTTAAAGGGATCAGATGGGGCGGCAGGGGGGAGAGGCATAGTAGAATATGGGTTGAGGCCACACCCAGACTAACAACAGACAGGGTGGGGCAGGTGGTTCTTAAGTGCACAAGGAGGGGCAGGGAGAAACTGCATGTAGTGGTGCATGTGGGCACTAATAACCTGGTGGGGAGATGATGGAAGTGGTGAGGAGGTTTGAGGAGTTAGGAGGGCTATGTGAGGAACTGGGGGAATCAGTGGCCTTTTCAGAGGTGCTCCTGGTACCTTGCATGAGTATTGGAAGGAAAGGGAGGATTGGGGAGTTCAACAAATGGCTGGGGGAATGGTGTCAGTCTAAGGGGTTAGGTGTAGTGGGGGACTGGGGCAGTACTTGGGAAAATGAGGATCTAACTACTGGAGAATCTGGTTAATGAGCAGCTCAGAACACACCTAGAAAACTCCAACTTGTTAAACCCGATCCAGTCTGGCTTCTGACCGCTTCACAGTACTACAACAGCACTCAACAAGGTCATAAATGACTGGCAGATTGCTCTTGACAACAAGCGCTACGTCTGCTCCCTGTTTCTATACCTTAGTAAGGCCTTTGATACAGTGGATCATGATCTGTTCTTAATGACCTTAAAGAAAGTTGAGGTGGAAAATCAGGCACTAAATTGGTTTGCCAACTACCTTACAGACAGAGATCATTAGGTAAAGGCTGAAGGTGTCATATCTCCAAAAAAAACATTCCTAAGAGGAGTGCCTCAAGGGTCAATACTTGGCCCATTGCTTTTTGCTATCTATATAAACCAAATTGACAAGGGTCTTCAGTAGGCAAAAATACACCTTTTTCGCTGATGACACTGTGCTCTACATCGACAGACTAACACCGGAGCTCGCCTGTGTGAACCTCCAAAATGAATTTGAAGTCCTCCAGAAAAATCTGCTTGACCTGAAACTCCTACTTAATGCAAAAAAAAAACAAAGCCATGCTTCTCTCTCCCTTAGTACCTTCTTAAAAAAACAACCAAACTGACACAAACCTCCAAATAATCACCTTCCTGCATGAAAAACTGGAGTTTGTGAAGAAATTCAAGTATTTGGGGGTCTGGATTGACTCTAAGCTGTCTTTTCTTGACCACTTGGATGAGCTTGCCAAAAAATTGAGACAAAGACTAGGCATCTTCTTCCACATTAAATACTCACTAACCCCAGAGACTAGAAAACTCCTGGTTCCGGCTACTTTTATGCCACTTCTAGACTATGTGGACTTCTTGAATAGCCACAGCACCAGCTCGTCTCTTTCCAAACTCGACACCCTGTACCACAGAGCCCCCAGGTTTATCTCTGATGCACCTTACTCCACTCACCACTGCGCCCTTTATGCTTCCACAGGTTGGAGTTCATTTAGCTTGAAGAGGCAAAAAAATGCTGTACTCTGGACTTACAAGGCCATAATTCACAAGCGTCCTCAGTGTCATATAGGCTGTCTGTCCATCTGCCCCTCCAGTATCTATCCACTTAGAAATCTCACCTATATATCCCTTGCTATTCCCAAAGTTGGAACGCACTTTGGCAGAGCCTCATTAAGCTATGCCCTTCCAATGCTCTGGAACAAGATACAAAAAAACCCTAAAGCTAACTCATCCTGTAACACTATTCCGATTCAAAGCCATGCTCCTAAAGACCTTCCCTGAGGTCTGCCAGTGCTTCAAATAGGAAAGTAGTATTCAAATGGCCAACCCACCCTCTAATTGCTTATCTCTCATCAGGCTTGTCCACTAGGATATCAACCCAGGAGATTCTGTCTCTGAATAGCATACCAACTAGCTGACAACCTCCATCCCCTATCTATTACATTCCTGACATCCCTCCCTTGTCCTTACCTCTGTACTGTCCCTCCTGCCCTCCTCTACCCTTCCCCTTCTCTTCTCTCTTTCCTCTTCTATTCCGTTTTGTCAGTACCACATCATTGTAATCACTAGTAGTCTGTATTCTCCAGTATGCTACCCACAGGTCATACAGATCACATCATTCTACAGCCATGCAAACCTTATGTACTCTCCACTTAATGTGCTTAAAACTGTGTATATATGTATTGTATCATTGACTTTCCTATGAGCTTATGTATATAGTTTGCTAGTGATTCTTAGCCTATTGCATATCACATGTACTTCCTTGCTCTTGTCTGCCTTGTACAATTATACTGTCATTTTATGCTTACTATCTGTCTTAGGTTACAGCCTATCAGGCTACTGTATTGTTCCCAGGTCCATCTTATAAATGAGCTTATCTCAATGGTGTTTCTCCTGGTAAAATAAAGATGTTAATTGATTGATTTATATACAGAGGATAGGCTGCACCTGATCAGGAAAGGAAAAGGAGTATTAAAGCAGAGGTTTGAGGGGTACATGCCATCAAGGATAGATTTACACTGGGTGGGGGGTGGCGGGAGGACAGCTAGTAGGCAGGGATCCCAGAGGGAGGAGCCAAGCATGCCTACCCGCTATGCTATCAGAGAGGTATTTGAGGTGGGAGAAAGACACAGGTTGGAGGGTGGTTTTGCTGATTGCAAGAAGCATAGGTAACAAATCAGCTGAATTACAGGCTCTTTTGGCTGTGGGGAAGGTGGACATTGCGGCCATCACAGAGACATCGGCCACCCAGAATCAGGACTGGGATATGATGTTCCCAGGGTACAGGATATTCAGAAAGCATAGGACTGGGGGAAGGGGGGTGGTGATCTATGTGAGGGAGGGGATAATGTGTATGAGAGAGGAGGGGGTGGAGGGCAGGACAGAGGCCCTATGGATGCAGTTTCAAGAATCTAAAGGAAAGACACTGAGGGTGGCAGTAGTGTACAGGCCATCAGCTCAGTGGGATGATCTGGATAGGGAGTTGGCTGAGCAGATTAGAAGAGTCTGTAGGAAGGGGCACACCCTACTGGTGGGGACTTCAACCTCCCTGGGTTGGACTGTAACGCTCATCCACCATGTGTGCAAAAGAGCAGAGATTACTAGAATCATTTCAGGACTGCTTCCTGGTACGATTGATCTGTGAGCTGACTAGGGAGGGTAGGACTCTGGACCTGGTATTAACAAATGGGGAGGCTGTAAGGGATCTAAGAGTGGAAAACCCCCTGGCTGGGAGCAACCATCATACGGTGTGGTTCACACTCAATATGGGAAGGGTAACAGGAGAAACAGGTACCAGGGTGATAAATTTTAACGGAGTGGACTTTAAAAGGATGGGGGAAATTTTGGTTGAACATCTGGTGGGAATTCAGACGTGCATGAGTGCCAGCCAAAAATGGAATATCATTAAGAAAGGGCTGACAGAGGCTACTGAGACCTGCACCAGGAGATGGAGCAAGAAGGGGAGAGCAAAAATTTGAGCTGGCTGACTCTGGAGGTAATGGAAGGAGTGAGACCAAGAGAAAGGCATTCTGGAAGCTTAGGAAATCAGGAGGGCAAGGGGACAAAGATGAGTAGATGAAGAAGTCCAGGGAGGTTACCAAGCTAGTCAGAGCAACCAAGGCTTCCAGAGAGCTAAGACTGGCACAGGGAATCAAGGACGGGGAAAATGACTTCTTCAGATATATTGGTGAGAGAAGAAGAAACAAAGACCAGATTGTGAGGATTAAGAAAAATGGGGAGTGGGTGGGGAAGGGGGAGGACCAGGCAGAGGCACAGAATGAGCACTTCTGCTCTGTGTTCACAAATGAAAGAGGGGGGAAGATGCCCCATGGGAAGAGTGGCATGGGCAGAGGGGGATGGGGTGACTGATATCAGAATTACAGAGGACAGGGTGCTGGAGGGACTAAGGGCACTGAGAGTGGACAAGGCACCAGGGCCAGATGGCATTTACCCTAGGGTATTTAGGGAGCTAGCAAACATCTTGGCAGGATCACTGGCAGACCTGTTCAGTACATCACTGGAACCAGGATGCATGCCACAGGACTGGAGGATGGCCCATGTGGTGCCCATTCAGAAAAGTGGCCCGAAGGATGATCCAGGCAACTACAGACTGGTGAGTCTCACTTCAATTGTGGGGAAACTCATAGAGTCAATCCTAAAAGAGAGACTGCTGACCTTTCTGGAAGACAATGGGTTCCAAGACAGCCAGCAGTACAGTTTTGTATTGGGCAGATTCTGCCAGAAGAATCTAGTCAAGTACTATGACTGGGTTATCAGGGAACTGGACAGGGGCATGCAGTGGATATCCTATATTTGGACTTCAGCAAGGTCTTTGACTTGGTGTCGCATGGGAGGCTGGGGGGAAAATTGGAATACGCTGAGGTGGGGACAAAAATGGTCAACTGGATCACCAACTGGCTGAGGGGTAGGCAGCAAAGAGTGGTGGTGGGGTGCCCCAGGGTTCAATACTGGGACTGGAGCTGTTTGGGATATTCGTAGCCAATATTTCAAATGAGATCCAGGGTAGGATCAGTCTATTCACAGATGATACTAAGATTGGTGCAGTGGTAGATGAGTAGATGACATAGAAGGGTGGAGGGGGCTGCAGGAAGGCCTGACCAAACTACAAAAATGGTTGGAGACATGGCAGTTGGGGTTCAACACCAAGAAGTGCATGGTACTGCACTTCAGAGCAAGGAACCAGGGGAGGAAATATCAATTGTGAGGTGTACAGTTGGAAAGCACAGTGGAGGAAAAGGATCTAGGAGTACTAATAATGGGGAGTATGAACCACTCAGCTCAGTGCAGGAAGGTGGCTGCAAAGGCAAACAAGATGCTGGGGTGCATAGAGAGTGGACGTTTCTATTGGGGAAATCACACAATACCGGGGACAATACTTATAGTTCAAATTACCATCCTAGGAATTTGATCTATGAGTTATACTTAACATGCTAAAACTTAGTGTCTAACCTTCTTGCCATGGCATATCTACTTTCTCAAAAAGTGCTTAATTAACCTTATATCCTGTTTCCCTTCTATAACCCTCTCCCTTTTTTCTTTTTCATTTTTTTAAGTAATCCACCCTATACAGTGCTTCCATAATTTTCCCAGTGTTTGTGCAGATTCTGTTTTCTTCTCATTTTTTATATCTGTTGTGTTCATCCTATAATTATTTGAACCAACTCTTGCTGGGATATATGTTGTTAATGCAAAGTCCAATGCCATCTGGATTGCCAAATGTGATATTTGATAAAGACACATATAAGACGTAGAGTGCTATAAGGATATTTTACCCACGTGTCTGTATATAATCATAATAGTAAAACTTCATTAGACATTTTAGTAAAATTAACATTCTGCACTGTTTGTGCCAACATAGTCTAAAAGGAAACAGCATAAGGATATTCAAAGAATAAATGTCCCTGAGTCTCCAGAATCATGTTGCACAGTTCTCTGGGGCAGTAACGTTCTTCCAGTTTTTTATGATTGTGGTTATTCTTTACTCCAAGTTTGCCATGGCATGTTAGCCAACAGGTGTCCCATAAGTAAGTAGGAGTTCTGTGGTCTGTAAGTTGTTTTATGGTTTGTGGGAAGTTCTGTTAAGTACCTTTGGGAAAAATGATTTGTTCATAAAAGTGAATCAATAAAAGCTGTTCGTGTAATAAATGCCTAGGCAAAGATTTTAAGTCATCAATCTTGACTTTCCAGATTCTGAGCTTTTGAGTTGCAACCTTAATATATTCTGGAAAAGCATTAGCTGCCAGTTTAAAAGTCCATTTGTTAAGAGACCATATGGGTAGCATTGTATCCAACCATTCCAACCCCCAAGTCATCCATACATTTGGAATACTTTTTAATAAAGGGCCAATATTCAGATTCCAAAATAGTGTATGAAAAAATAAAACTAGGTGGATCGTACCAAGCACCCCCCCTTGTGATATAGGTCCGTATGTCACATTTTGCTTTATTGGTTTAATCTATTTCCCCAAATACTGCAGAAGAATACACTATATATTTTTGTCTCTAGAGACATGGAGAGGGAACACTGATCCCATAAAAAGTAAAATAGGCATGAGAAAGGTTTTGACTAAGTATACCCGTTATCATTTTTAAATTTGTAATTTGTTCCATGCAAAGGATCTTTTTTCACAGATCGCCAGCATATGCTCCCAATTAATAACATCCATATTCCTTTGGCCAAAATATACCCCCATATTTCTGCCTCAGGAGCAATGGCTATTCCTCCTACTGTAGCCCCCAACTGTAGCATTGTGTCCCCTATTGCTAAAGCAACACTTTTTTGCAGGTTTATATGTGTACCGGTTAGTCTGGAATATTCCTGAATGATATAGAAGGCAGGTTTGCCTTCCCTTTCATGTCCTAAAAATAAGCATAGATCATCAGCATAGGTCATAACATTTAGAGGCTGTATAGAGGGTGATAGTGATAGTGCATAGTGATAGGAATTTCCTCCAGGCACAGAGAAGTGATCCTACCCCTCTATAGGTCACTGGTCAGGCCGCACCTGGAATACTGCATGCAGTACTGGCGTCCATTCCTGAAGAGGGACATCAGATTGCTGGAGGGGGTGCAGTGTGGTGCAATGAAGATGATACAGGGACTTGAGAGAAAATCCTGAGGAGAGGCTAGGAGAGCTGCAAATGTATTCCCTGGAAGAGAGGAGGGATGGGGGGATATGATCAAAACTGTTAAATACCTAAAGGGTATTAACAGGATTAATACAGAAGAGATTCTTCAAATCAGAAGGGGGAGGGACACAAAAGGGCATCAGCTGAGATTGGCGGGGGGAGATTCAGGAGGGAAATCAAGAGTCACTTTTATATGGAAAGGGTGGTAGATAAATGGATCACTCTGCCCAAGGAGGTGGTATCATGTAGAATGGTGGGAGGATTTAAGAGATGGTGGGACAGAGTGAGGGGGGTGGTTATGAGGAGGGGAGAGTGGGGCAGCCACAAGTTGAGGGGCCAGCTGCATAATGAAGCAGACTTGCTAGACCATAAGGCCTGCTTCTCCTGGCATTTTGTACATTCAGATATAAAATTCTTGTAAGAAGAATGGCCAATTCATCTAGAGTGAGGACAATTAGTTGCATGTCTACTGTATCTGATCTTGTTCTTGTTTTCCCAAGCACCCTTTTTATGTATTAAACTGTTTCGGAGACTGTGACTGGTCTAAAATAGAACCGGGGATGGCTGGGGACATTGAGAGTGAATAGTGTAGACTTACATACTGGGGGGTCAGGTAAGTTTATCCCATGGAGTGGGATCGAGGTGAGGTAGGTACTGAGATCGGTGAAGGCACTGTTGAATGCATTTGCTATATCCCCAGGGTCACTGGTTATCTTGCCATCATTACAGATTGCCATGGGCTGGGATTTATCAATTTTCCTTATGAGGTCTGTTGGAACAAAAGCTATAATATCACTTTTTACAATGATAAACATGGATTTACTTTGGGCCTTACCCAAACATTTTCATAAATTATCAAAAATAATTATAAAATTCACATATGATATTATCCTCATTTTCCAGGTTCGCGATAATGGTAATATCACATCTTCCACACTTATAAATATGAAAAATATATGTATTTCCTTAACACTGATACAATCATTCTAAATATTCCTCATTAGCATAAATATCAAGCATAATAACTGTAAACATCAACAAAATTGTTTCAGAAAATCAAACAAATCACAAATAAAACAAAACAAATTCTAGCAAATAAACAATGTAAATGAATAAGCAATATTTAGCATAACAAATTCAATTAGCTATATATCGTGCATTTGGTATACTTAGTATTCAGCATAACCTTCTGATATAAGAACATGCAAACTCATTACTTTAGTGTTTTAGATTATATTTTTGTGCAAGACTTATTTCAAAATTCTTATCATGCAAAATGCAATTTTCTCAGTTTAAACTTTTTTAACTATATACCCCAAGTTCTGTAATTAAAAGTAAGTTCCCTTCTTACTTTTCCAGATAAGCCAATTTAAATTTTCCTTCTGTTTTGCTCAGGAGACATTGAGCTTAACCCTGGCCCAGCTAAAGCTCTTACTTCTCCATCGGACCTAGCAAAACTAAAAGGAATGCGCTTTATGCATATGAACGTATGCAGCCTGTTAAAAAAGCTTACATTGATTCAGGCCTGGGTCAATCACACTGCCCCGGATGTTTTGGTGATTTCTTAATCATGGCTCAGACCCTCTACGCCTGACAGGGAAATTAACATTCCAGACTATTTGTTATTTAGAGCTGACAGGCTCAATGGGGCGGAGGAGTGGCCATCTATGTTAAGGATAAATACTTGGTTACATGCCTAGAATCATTATCCATTGAAAACCAATTTGAATGCCTAGCACTAAAGCTTGAGATATCCTCCTCCACTGCACTTTGTGTCATAGGATGCTATAGACCCCTTTCTGCTGGCTCTCAAATCCTCACCCATCTAACTGCTATCATGGGGCTTGGCTCCCTTGAAACAGTCATCCTTGGGGACCTTAACCTTGATTGGATGTCTAAGACCGTTGCACCACTAAAGGAGTTCTGTGATGCCCATGGGCTGACGCAACTGATTGGTGAGCTAACGTGCCCCAATAAAAAGAACCCTGTTAATAGTACACTACTTCACTTCATTTTAGTAAGTAAACTGCACCTGTTCTCCCATGCAGGAATCTTCTTCTCTGACGTTAGTAACCATAGTATCATCACCGGCGTAAGATCGGTTCAGAACCCACTGTCCTCATCAAGGTTCTCCACTAAGAGGTCCAGAAGTAACTTTGTTCAGTCTGCCTACCTTGATGAGATAAAATACTTGTTGCGTTGGCAGGATTTTTACCTAGCTAAAACGGTCCATTTGGCTTATGAGATTTTTTTCCGAAATTGTGACTGGGGCTTTAAATAAGTACACCCCCCTTGTGAAAGTTAGAATAAGGAGCAGAACCTGTTGCTGGTTCTCTTCAAAACTCAAAACAGCACTGCTGGACAGGGACAAGCTATGGAAAAAAGCACAGACTACTAAGGCACCGATGGATTGGTGCCATTTCAGGAAAGCCAGGAATGCATGCACCAAGATGATAAGAAATGCTGAGGCCTCCTTCTATCATTCAGAACTGTACTCTGCTGCCAGAAGCTCCTATAAATTCTGGAAGTCCATTAAGGATATGTCTGGACATACCCCTGGGAACTCCCTGCCTGCAAAGATTACCTCTGGCAGTGTCACCATCTGTGAAAAAATGGAGATCCTGGATGCCTTTAACAACCACTTTGCTACCGTAGATCTTGCATTTGACAACTCTCCTTCATGTTCTTTACACTCCCAGTTGTGTGCACAACACTCTGAACCACTTTTAACCAACTCAGTCTTTTCTTTTCTAGCCTACTTCTTTGAAAGAGGTTGAAGAACTCCTATTACAGTTGGATATCAAACAAAGCACTGGTGCTGACTCTCTAGACCCATACTTCCTAAAGGTTGCCTACCATGCTTTAACTGTACCAATTACTCACCTTTTCACTCTCTCACTGTCTCACGGACCCCTCCCACCCTTATGGAAAACAGCTTATGTTATCCCTCTGTTCAAATCAGGGAACCCCTGTGATCTTAATAACTACAGACTGATTTGTTTACTCCCTATACTGTCCAAACTATTGGGAAAAATTGTAAGCAAACAGCTGAGAACTTATGTGAAAACTATGACTCTCCTAAACCCAGTGCAATCTGGCTTTAGAGCACAGCATAGCACTATAACGGCCCTTGCCAAAGTGACCAATGATTGGCAGCATGATCTGGAAAATCGAAACTTCATCTGTGCAGTGTTCTTAGACTTGAGCAAGGCCTTTGACACTGTTGATCATGGCCTGCTCCTCTCCTCCCTAAGGGTGATAGGTCTGGACTCACTATCCCTGCATTGGTTTGCTGACTACCTCTCTGACCGGTGGCAGCAAGTCAAGGCAGAAGGTGAATTTTCTCCCCATAAACCTCTGCAAAGAGGAATCCCCCAAGGATCAATTCTTGGTCTGCTACTGTTTGCAATCTACATAAAGAAAATTAACAATATCATAACTAAGGCCAATATCTATCTGTTCGCAAATGACATGGTTCTCTATCTAAGTCGTCCCTCGCCTGAAGCAGCCTGTGGAGATCTACAATCTGAATTCAATCTACTTCAGAGCCAACTTCTAAACAAAAAGTTCCTATTAAACACAAAAAAAAACCAAGGCTATGCTATTTTCTCCACTTGTCCATGATGCAAAAAACCCGGCCAGTGCTGGCTCCGTTCCACAGATCACCACAATCCTGGGAGAAAAGCTAGAATTTGTCAACAAATTCACGTACTTGGGAGTATGGCTTGACTAAAGATTTTTCTTTATGGACCACATTGAAGATCTTCTAAAGAAACTGAGGCAGAGGCTTGGACTCTTTTTCAGGATTAATAACTTCCTTACTAGCGATGCCAAGTGGCGGGTGGTACAAACAACGTTTCTCTCAATAGTAGATTATGCTAACTTTCTTTATAGTCACTGCCCTGTCTCTCATCTTGCTAAATTGGATACGTTGTATCATAGGGCTCTGAGATTCATTACTGCACTACCTTTTTTCACCCATCATTGTGCCCTTTATGCTGCCATGGGGTGGCCCTCCCTTCAGTACAGGAGAAACAGAAAGGCTATACACTGGGCATTCAGAGCTATAATCAAGAAACTGCCCCTATATATCTCTGATTGTCTTCCACTATGTGAGCTTGGGAACTATGTTCTGAGAAGCTTCTCCTTTATTTACTTAAAGGTACCTAAGCTAAAAAAACGCTTTGGGAGAACGGCCATAAAGTTTTGTGCTGCCGTTTCTATGGAACAAATACAAAAATCACTAAAGCTCAGTTCTCTGGTCAGTCTATCCTCCTTCAAGACACTATATGACCATTCAGTCAAGGAAATTTGCAGCTGCTGCTTCCTCCGGTCCTAAACTTCCCTGCATTATGGCGGATTATGATAGCATTGTCCCCTCCACTACACCTGGCCTTGTGGCCTCTCTGTCACATTTTCTAATCTCTAATTGTGCTCCCCGCCCTTCTGTCATGTGTCCTCCCAAGGCCTTATCCTTCCCTTGTCTATCCCCTAACACTCTACTTCCTCCATCTCGCCTAGACTGCACACTCTCCACCTTCTTCCTAGTTATTCTGTTTGTTCTTTCCTCTCTTAACTCACGTCTGTCCTGTATCTTTTGGTGCTGTATGTTATACACCATTACCTATCAGTTATCCTCTTTAGTATGTCCAGCTTCTGTACTAGACACATCATACACAATGAAGAATTTGAACCACTGCTCCAAACTGTTCTCCACTTAGGACCTTGTTTAACTATTGTTCATCTGTTTTGTATAATATTTCTGAGATGTTATGTTGCGACTGTTATTATATTGTGTATCCTGTGTACCCATGCTACCAAGTCCATCTTGTAAATGAGCTTGGCTCAATGGTGATCGCCTGTATAAATAAAGATTTGATTGATTGATTGATTGCTTGATTGAAATTACTAAAACTATCAATTAAAATTATACTTAAATTTTTGGTTGTAGAAGTAGTTTTTTTCTTCTCTCTTAACTTAGAAATCTTGGTTGAGTCCGGCTCTGAGTAAGAAAGACTCTTTCAGTCAAGCTTATCTTTTTCCTGGACCCTGGAACTGTAACTTCAGATTATTTGTGCATTAGTTTTGGATGTCACTTATCAAAAGTCAGTTTGTAGGATTTAACTGGAACCATTAGACAACCGGATTTAAACAGTCCCATAGCAACACTTGTATGAAAAACTTTCTCGTGGATAGCAAATTTGTCTTAATAACTGGATTCTAATGACTTTTTCATGTTTAATTTATCTGCACTCAAAACCTTAGGACACTAGACTTCCTTTTACTCACAATGCTGCATAGCTTATGTGAATTTTAAAGTTAAGTCTCTGGTCCAGGCTTTAGCAGGCAACATTACTTCAGTCAAAATGCTCAGTAAATGAAATACAGACCTTGCTTTATATCACAGTGAGAATGTCATTGTAATAAAGTTTTGCACCTGGTCCTTGTGGCAACACTGCATAGGCCTTCAAGCTTCTACTCAGCATCCACTTTCTGGATACATCAATAGTTAACCAAGACTGATCCCAGTATTCCAAATCCAGGCATGGTCTAAAGCTTTTAGGCCTAGCAAGTTTTGAAGCCATTAATGTTGCAGCCAAATTTTCAATTAGACTAGCATAGGTCCTCTTACATTGGTGTTTTAGCCAAGACTAAGGAGTGGTCAGTAGAATTTACTTATATGAACTTGTTCATCACCAGATTTTGATTGATCTGAGTCACTAAGGGGTCGGGTTTGTGGCTCCCTCTAGACTGATTTTTTCAATTATGATATCACATTTTTAAAGACATCTCCTTTTCCTTAAGAATTATTTTTAACTCAAAACTATTTTCCTTAATAACTTCATAATGCAAACTAGTATAACTTTTAAACTTACTTATTTGAAATTATCCAATTGAATTGAGCATGTTGGTATGTTTCCCATATTCCTAGGACTAATATTTCCCAAGTTAGATTATTAAAGGTTATAACTTCATAATCCTAATAAAACTTCTTAAAATAAAATAATAGTCTTGCTCTAAATAGTCTAAGCTACAGAATAATATAAGATTTGTAAGAAAAAAACATTATCAAAGCTTTTAAATACTAGTTCTTTGTAGAAACACATGAGATTCTTTGTCTTGTCTAAAGGGCAATAAATCTTAACTGTTTTTACCAAAAGTTTAGACTTTTTTTTCTGCATAGCAACAAGGTACATACTTAAAAGTCATATTTTCAGACTCCTCAGGATGTCAGCTATCATGAGAGGCTAGATTTGTCTATTTATTAATAAAAGAACGTTATTACAATAACTTTTAAACATAACTCTTGAACCCTTGGTCCTGCACTTTTGATATTCAATTTTCTTAGTACTCAAACCAGTGTCTATTAACTGTTAAAATGTCGTAGCCGCAGTACATTGCATTGTTAAACTATGAATACAACTTTTTTTCTAACAGACAGTAATGGAACTTTAAACTCATCTTCTAAGGCAAGTTTTTTTTTTCCTTTTAAGAGCTTCTTGAGGCTGTACCAGTCACATGACCTCCTATCTGATTGTAGCCTAGGATACCCAACTCTGGTTAGGACTTCAGCCTTCCTTGTATGAAACAAACTCATAAATTTGTCAACAAGACTTGGACATTACAGGGATGCTTCTCTGGTACCAAGCTGGCTTCAGCTGAAGTATCTTTGGAATGTAGCAGGGCCTCCCTTATTCCTGGATCTGAGTAAGAGAAGTGTCTCTAATATCATGGCTTAAGAATGAAACTGAAGTTTTTCTCTTAGTTTTAGGCAAGAAACTCATTTGCCATATATGGGCAAAGAGTTGCTCAGCTAGGAAGCAGAGATTTTTTTTTTCTCCTAAGCTTGTAGGCCAGATACGTTGCTTTAAGATTTAATTGGCACTTTTCTTTTGCTTTTAGGAATTCATACAAATAGTAACCTTAACCAGAAATTATAGTAATATGTCCCATAATTAATCCCATATAAAATCACACAAAATCATATTTAAAAATCTATTTTTGATCATAAAAATAAAATAATTTTTCCATCGGGGGTTTGTTCCTGCAGGTCCTTTAAGATTCCCCAAAATCTTTTGCCATTACCCAAGTTGTCTGTCTGTTTGTCCTTGTAGTAGTGTACCTTTGCAAGTCACAGGTCCCTGCTGCATTTATTCCTGGCTGCCTTATATTTCTGCAGATCCACCAGTATCCTGGTGGCTCTGGCCTTGTGCAATAGATTGTCTCAGATTTGAATCAGCACCAGGAGGCAGGGGTGACCCATTCAGCACTGCAGACCCAGACATTTTTTATGGGGTGCATAGATATTGCAGGCCATGTTAAACTGGTCAGTGAAGAAATATAGTGCTGTATTAATATCAGGGATGGAGTTAATATGATATGCATTGGCTTGATGAGTTAGAAAGGCTTGTTGGTGCTTGGCATTGGGGACATGACATCAGGGATTTGTAGCTGGACTTGATCAGAGACTTTGCCTGATTTTGGGGAGGGGCCAGTGACACTGACTGTGAAATTGTTTCAGGTGCTAGCAAGCCTGTATTTGATGGAGGTGCTTTTGCCATGGGATGTGAAGGTGGTGTCCTGCCTCAGATCTGAGCAGATAGGAAGGGTTTGCTGCAGGTGAGAAGAGGTCATACAGATATTGGGGCAGTTTGCTGGACCAATACTTGGCACCTAGGAGGGCAGTATGCATCATTTGTCTCATGGGGAGGAGACCACTATAGCTGATTGTGCATACTGCATTTGTGGGAGTTGGGGGGAGTGTAGCCCAGGGATAATCTACACACTGCATTGAACAGGGTGCTAATTTTATCAAGGGAGGTGGAGGTAGCACCTGAGTAGACTGCTCCCCCATAGTCTATAAAGGGAAGGATTTATTATTCCACAATCTGTTTTCTGATAATTTGATGGAGGCATCCTTTTACTCTATATAGGGCACCTAGCCTGGCATATGACTTGGTTACTGGTTGGGAGATGTGCCTCTAGTAGTCAAGGTGTTGGTTCCGGTGGAGACTGAGGTATTTGTAGGAGCAAACCAAGACTAGGCAGGACCCGTTTGGGGTGCATAAAGTCAGAGTGGAAGTCATAGAGCTGAGCCAAATCCTGGTGCCAAATAATTCCTGTGGTAGCTCTTATGGCTACCACAGGAATTATTTTAAAAAAAAGCTAAAATCCTTTGACTGACCTCAGACACTTGGAAAATACAACCAGATCCATGAACATGTGACTAGCTGGTTTGCCTGTGGGTGAAAAAAGTGAGGGCACAGTTTCATATTACCCAGACATACAATATTGCATAGACTTTTCAAAATTACCATCATGATCCACTGTGTCTATTGTATTACCCCTAGGAAAACTACTTAACAATATTGACTTGCTGCATGCCTTTTTTTGTTGTCATGGGACACACATGAGAGGGACTGAAACATAGATATATAGACATTGATGGCAGAAAAAGGCTCTTGACCCATGATGTCTGCCCACCCTACTTAACTATTCTGCCTTGCCCTAGTGGCAATCCACCCTTTTGTTGCTGCCCCCCTCCTTCTAACCTAACTGAACACACATGTGTGTCCCATCCATTCTTGAAACTGCTGATTGATTTGGCCTGTGGTAGCTTATTCCACTTCAAGTTCAAGTGCAAATTTATTGTTCAGCATATAGCAGTTACAATATACTAAAATCACATCCACAATTCATAGAAAAACACATAAAAACAGGTAAAGACAAATCAGATGAAAGCCATAAAATACATTTAGTTATTTATTACAATTAAGCACCAACATAAGGGTATGTAAGTGTACTAAAATGTAGCCTCTATGAGAATTACAAAAATTGTTCTATCTTAGGATAGAGTACAAGCCTGTGCTTTACAAATGTGTTGACAATAGAAATTTTGCAAGAGTCTCTACTGTATTCTTATCTTTAGCTTTAAACAGATATTCTAAAGCATCAGCGGGGAGACTGAGATCTCCTAACAATCCATCCAGCCATTTCCGTTGACCAGATTCATATAGGAGGCATAGCAGAATCATATGTTTTAAATCATCTATAGACCCCAGTCCACATTTACAGAAAAGAGAAAGTGTACCCTTTCTCCTTTGTCTGAAGTGTATAAATTGAGCATTATAGCTTTCGGTTCTAAATCTTGTATAAATTCTTCTAAGTTTAGGGAAAGTTAGAAGAAAAAGATAAGACTCCAGACCCCATAGAATTTTAAATTTTTTATAGAAGTCATGGAGTTTAAGTTTAGTGAGTTGGGCATAGCAGTGGTTTCTATCCAGATCACCAAGTCTCAATTTAACATCCAGCCTGAATTCCTCAAACTGTCTGATGTAGATTTTATACAGAAGATGTTCCATCCCAGCAGGCATTATTACTTCCTTGATAAGCTGGATAGAAGGATGTATGTATCCCATACTTGCCAGTTTAATGCCTTCCTCTAGACACAGTCTATGGAATCTGCATTCAGACAAGAGAAAAAGTTTGAGCAGAAAAATAATTTAACATTCTTGTATAAGAGAGGACAAAGAACATTGTTTTAACTCCAATGCAAGAATACAGTTGGGGGGATCCCCTGTGGTAACATTAGAATATGTCTGTAAAGTTTATTTAAGATTGTTTCTAGACCTTTATCCTCAGTGTGTCCCCATATTTCAGAAGCATAAATCATGCTCATTCTTATTTTGGCATTAGCAACTCTCAGAATAACTTTCACTGATGATTTTCCCATTTTGTTATTAAACATTTTTAAAGCATTTACCGAGGACCCCATTTTATTTTGCATAGTCTCCAGATGTTTAGTCCATGATAAGCTATGGGCAAATTGTACCCCTAAATAATCGTAACACTTGGCAGTAACTATGTGAATGCCATTGATCTTAAAATTTACCACGTTCTTAGTTTGATTACCAAACGCTACAATATTGGTCTTACTGAGATTAATTTTCAGCTTCCTTTGCACACAAAGAGATTCAAAAAGGGCTAATTTCCTTTTAAGGCTGAGAGCTGAAGTAGAGAGCAACACCAAGTCGTCTGCATAAGCAAGGCTTTCAATCCTATGTTCATTCATTTTTGGGGCATGAAAATTGGGGTTACAGTTCTGATCCAAAATTGTATTGCTATATATATATAAATAAATATATAAATACACACACACACACACACACACACACACACACACACATATATATATATATATATATATATTAAACAAAGTAGGCACCAGAATACACCCCTGTCTGACCCCCACATTTGTATCAAATCTTTCAGTCAGGTGTCCATATTGATTGTATTGGACTCTTGACCAGGTGTTTTCATGAAGTCTAATAATAATATCCAATAGTGAGCTCTCCAACTTCAGTTCCTTAAGTGTGCCCCAAAGGATCTTCATGCTAATGCTGTCAAAGGCTGAGGAAAATCCACAAAGCAGCAATATAGCTTAGATTTCCTCACTTTGGTGTAGTTCCAGTCCAAGTGCTGTAGCACATAAAAATGTTGAATTGTGGAGCGGTTCTTCCAAAACCCATTCTGAGCCTCATTCAGCATTGAATTCTCTTTAGCCCATGCAAGCAATCTGCCCAAGATTATTCAGGAAAACACTTTCTGGAACACATCTATTAGGCTAATGGGCCTATACATTTTAGGATTATTGGGGTCCTCTTTTTTAAAAATTGGGAAAATGGTACTACCCGCCCAACTAGGGGGGCACTGTAGCCCCTGTACCAGCCCATTGAATAGAGAAAGGAGAAAAGCAGTCCACCAGCCAGTGAAGGCTTTATACAGGTCACCCAAAATTCCATCCAGACCCAGCACTTTATTTGCCTTAAGCAAATTCAGCGGCAGCTGAATTTCATCTTCGGTGATCAGAACTGGCCTTGGATAGATTATTTCTCCCAGTTGTTTATGGTCACCTGGCATTTCCTTCTCCTCTTGTGAATAGCATAGGTCTGAGAAATATGAAACCCATACTTCAGGTGTAAGGTAAGCTTCGATCTTATTAGAGTATCTGTTGTATCCTTGGGCAACAATTTTCTAAAATTGCCTACCATCCCTGTCCAAAACTGCCCACCTAAGTTTTTCCCAAAGACCCTGAGTACGTTTATTTTTTCTCTTTCAAGGGTTTTTCTATATTTTCTCTTTCTGACTTCAACTGTTTATAATCTATTGTTGTTTTATTTCTTTTATTCTTATGTTGCCTTAACTTCTTTCCAAATATTTTCTTAGCCCACAAACATACTGTATTAAACCAAGATTTTTTAAATGTGGACTTAACTGAGGATATTTTTTTGCACAAAGGTCTTAATAATGTATGGGCTACTTCCCAATTCTCCAATATATTAAATATCTTACTTTTATCAAAAATGGAATCATATATATTGCTTAGTTTCTCTGTACTCAGGATTCCCTCAAAATATGCTTGATGAATTGGCCCCCATCTGATTCTCCTTTCATTAATAATCTCTAGGTTTTCTTCCAGAACAACCTCCTTCCTAAGAGTTCTGAATGGACACTTTAAACTAAGTACAAGAGGGAGATGGGCAGATTCCAACCTGTCCTTGACCTCTAACTTTTGAACCAACTTCAATGCTTCCAAGTTGGTCCAAATTAGGTCGAGAGTAGAGGTACCCATGGCACCTTTAAAAGTTAGAGCCCCTGATAAATCTCTCTGTGTTCTCCCATTTAAGAGACAGTTATTTCTGCTGGCAAGAACCGCCAAGAGTTCCCTGCCTCTATAATTCATTTTTAAATCCTGTGAACTCCTTTTACATAGAATATTTAAATTGATTGAAGGTAGGGAGAGAATCAGATCAGTGTGAATACCTTCTGAGAAACAGAAAGATATTCTAGAATTAAAATCGCCCATGATAACTACAGGGCAAGTTGTATTCATATCAGCCAGGTCATCAAGCATTATTTTCAAGTCCTGAATATAGGAATCAATAGCCTCACTAAATTTATTTCTTGGGTGAAAATAAACAGTACAAAAATAATTTTCTCAGATCCTTTGTTAATCAACAGGGCAAAAATGCCCTCTGATTTGGTAGAAATTTTAGAAATCCCAAGATTCAGCTGAGTTTTAGTAAAAAATAGAAGGTCTCCTCTGAGTCAGCCAAATTTGTGTCCCTAGTTTATTTATTTTTATTTATTTTTTTTGTTGTTTAACCAGGAGTAGCACACTAAGCTGAAAGCTTTTTTACAGGTGTGACCTGGAAGCACAGGGAAGTTAAGTGACTTGCTCAGGGTCACACAGTATGTAAGTGGAAGCTGTGGGATTCAAACCCAGGTCTGGTCTGCTGGATGTCACCAGATTTGCAGCTCAGAGCCTTAAACCACTGTGCTATAGTTGCTGGCAAAATGAAAACAGAATACCCCGCCAATTTAGGCATGGTGTTTTCTGTACACCATGTTTCTTGTACACCAATAATGTCAAAGGTCTCCAGAAATCCCAAGACTTCAGGATCAATTATTTTAAGATGGACACCATCAATATTCCATGAGGGAATAGAGGGGGTGTCCAATCCAAGTGTCATTTCTCTCCATTCACCTACAGCCTGGGATTTCATCCATTTTCCCTTGACTCATTTAGGGACTGCAATTGTCAATCTGAGTCAATTATTAGCAACGGTGTAAAAGGATTAGGGTCAGATAGTTTTTTAAAATCAATTAATGGAATATCTTCCACTGGTAATGCTTTGGGGCTATATTTTACTTGATTTACTCTGGGTGAAGCTTCCCCCATTTCAGGTGGATTGACTATATGTATTCCCAAACAATCCAACTTGCCTGCCAGAGAAAGCAATTTACCAGCTATGTTAGGGTATTTAAACGTGATGCCCACTTGCAATGTAAAACCATGGTCTCCATGTAATTTTGTGGAGTCCACCATGTTTCCTACAATGTGGACATCTAGTGCTCTATCCAAAAAGAAGAGCAGATCTTCCCTAAGATTCCTAAAATAATCATTTTCTGCAACTTTCCACCCAAACTGGGTTATAGTCCTACATAGCCATGATTTACTCTGATTAGAGACAAGTTCATTAATTACCCTGAGAATTGTCCTCTGTGCTTCCATTTCTGCCCCTTTCTCCTCTTCCTCAGGGATAGTCCCCTTAAGGAGTGAATTAAGCTGTTCAGTTATCTCCCTGTTCTGGGGTGCCATAGTTACAATATTTTGAAACAACATGGGAAATGAGATGTCTTGTCCCTTCTTAGCCAGAGATGGAATTTTCTCTAAGACAAAGTGTGCTATATTCATAGACAAGCAATAAAATAATACTGTATTCTTATATTCTGGGTTTAAAGACCTAACGACAGCTACCTCATCATCTATGTTAAGGTGTTGTGACCAAAAAAAGTCTAACATCCTAGAGAGGAGTAGCTCATCAGTTTCATTTTCGAACATAGGAATACCCTGCACCTCAATCATAAATTCAGCATTAATGGGATTCTTCCTGGCCATAGATTCATTTTTCCCATCCCAAAGAACCTTGTTGGTAGGTAGATTGTCAGTAATCTCAGTCTCCCCCCAATATACTACCTGCGATTCTTCACTCAATATTTCCTCATAAGAAATTTCAGCTCAATTTGTGATGTTTAAACAAGACTTTTCTTCCTGCAAAATCACTTGTGTCCCTTGGCTAATGGCTTCCTGTGTCTCATGAACTATAGGAGCCTTTTGGGCAATGCCAGATATTTGTTTAGCAGTTTCACTTAGGCAAGACTTTCTAGTGGTCCTCTTAGAATTTTTAGTTTTGATTCTCTTTGGTTTAAAATGCTTATGGACAGTCTGTCCAAAGGGCTCCCTGCTACCAGGATGACCTGTGTATGAGTTCCACATGTAGCACAAACATATCTTATCCTTATCAAAAGTTAAAGGGAGTTGAACCTGAATCCCTTCGGTGGCTGTGCCCAAGGTCAAGGATTCATCTCCAATCAGCCTCGAGTGTTCATGTTTACCACTATCCAAAACTCTTTCCAATAATGCTGTATTGTGGAAGACATCTGCTCTTAAGTTGCAGATCTCATCTTTTAATACTATGATATTTTCCAGCATTACAATATCAACAGTATATCTATTTTTTAAGATCTCAAGTGTCTGTTTGGAGATGGACGAGCTTGCTACCATATTCACCAAATCTTGGCACAACTGCTCATCTAAAGTTGCACTCGCTTCATGAATAGTCCTTCCAGAGTTTCTTTGGGTGACATGTTCTACCCCAAAATTACTCACTCGTTCTTTCACTTCTTTGTGGGATAGCTCCAGCCTTTTTAAACCTTCAATAGTTACACTCATCTCCTGTATTATTGCTCCTAACTCAGAATTATTATCCATGTTCTCAGAATGTTCACTTGTCTAACATCCTTTCCATGAAAAAGTGCTTATGGGTATCCTTTTTGAATCCCCCCCACAGTGAATTCCTTTTTGTCCCTGTATTTGTATGCAAGCAGGAAAGTTACTTTGTAGCCACCCTATTTATCCTGTGCAGGTATTGGAATGTCTCAGTCTTGTTACTCCTCTTCCTCCTGTTTTCAAGGATGGACATGTTTAAATTCTGCAGCCTTTCTTTGTACATTCTTTCCCCAAGGCCAAGGACTTTCTTAGTTGCCCTGCACTGTACTGCCTCCACCTTGTTGCAGTCTTTCTCCATGTGTGGACTGCAGTACCTTGTGCAGTATTATTATTTTTATTTTGTTTATACATATTTTACTATGTAAGCAAGCAAAGTCCATAGGCTCATTTCCAGTTGCCATCTGGGGGAGGGAGGAAGAGGAAATATCAGGAGTCATAATATAAGCAATTTCAATGTGACCAAAATGCTAATCTAGACAGAAAAATGAAATACTGACTCAACAAATATACAATGTGGCATAAATACAAACAATTTCAACATGGACAAAATTCCTGTAGAGACAAAAATAGAATACTGAATCAAAATATGTACGATGTTACTATAAACAAAGGGTGTACAATAACAACCATGAGATGGTACAGAGGAGATTAAAAACCCTGGTTGAAGCAGATAGTTCCTCAGTTGCTATACAACAATAAACAGGTCAAGATCAAGTTCACTCGCTATACAGCAATAAACAGGTCAAGAACACATACAGACTGTGCAGAGTGCAGATGAATGTGTTATGCCCAGGAATGCTCCAGGTGTGGTCACACAGGTGACCTGCACATTGGGAGGATCACCTCCTGACTTCTACTGCTTATCCCCCTCCTATGCATTACAGCATTTTATTTGCTTTGTTCATCACTCTGTTGTGTGTGGACATCTTTAGGGTCTTCAATATCATCACTGCTAAATCCTTTTCTTCATTAGTGCTACCCAGTACCACCACCAACCCCATTTCGTATTGCACCCTTGGGTTCATTTTCCCTCTGTGCATTACTTTGCATTTTTAGCACTGAAGCTCAGCTCTACAATCTGTCAGATCCTACCATAGTTCCCTTCTCCTTTCCTTCATGTTCACCCTTGCGCTGATCTTTGTGTTGTCTGTAAAGAAGCACATCTTACCCTCTGTTATCTGTACCATTCCTCCAGAGTCTTTGTTCCCTTCCTTCCTAACTCCACATTATAGCAGTGGTCCATCTTTCTTCTTAGTAAATACAGAACAAATATAATGGCTCAGTATCTCCGCCTTCTCTTTGTCTCACTCCTCCCATCCCTCTTTGCTCTTAATTCCCAGTATACCCACTTAGAACATGTGCTTATCTCAGATGTACAGGAAGAACACCTCACCTCCAGCTCACCCCCTTTGCCAACCAGAGCTCTATCCTCATTTTGGCCTCTCTCATGTTTCTGGTGGTTTCTCTTGTTGCTTGCAGATACTTTACCATGGGCTCCTCCCTATGACTTTCCTTATATTTAAAAATGCCCTCCTTTGGCTCTTATCACCACCTTTACAATGGCTGTGAACCACATTGACCCCTTAGCCCTTTTTATGTTTTATTTATTTATTTTATTTATTTTATGGCATCGGAATTACAAACCTTTGAGTCAGAGACTCATTTACAAGGGCTGTAAATCAGAAAAATTACAGAAGTAGCAGAACATAGCATAAGCAAGCAACAAAATAACATACAAAGTACAGGAGTAGCAAAACACACCATAAACAAGCAAAAACAAATTAAGGTAAAAAGTAAGGATACATTGAGTATAAGTCCTATACAGGGTGGTAGCTAAGCAGAGATAGCAGGTGTCAAGTGAAGATAAAACAGGTAGTAACTAAGACAATTTGGATAAGCCACACTGGTTACAGAGCAGTGGGGTGGAAGTCCCAGACAGAGGAGAAGTGGGGTGGGATCCTAATTAAGTGTAGGTACAGTGGCAGGAGGCAAGAAGGTGGCTCCTGAGTACATGTTTGAAAGGTCCAATTTTAGGTTCTGATAGGATGTCCAGCAGTACAGAGTTTAGCCAGGATGGGGCTTCATATGAGAAAGACCTGTGGGCCAGTGAGGTCCTGACTCTGAGTATCTGGAGAGTTGGTTTAGTGGAGCTGTAGGTGTGCACAGTGGGAAGGAATGGCTTGAGGATCACCATTGCTCCCAGGGGAGTTAGGCCACTCACTATTTTTTTTGTGAAGAGACAGGACTGGTAGCACAGTCCCTCATCAAAATTGAGGATGTTAGCCATTGAGTATACAGTAGTGTACAGGTGAGGGTGAGCCTGTCAGCTCCAGTAAGTAGACTACAGGCCTTGTTGAGTGATTTTTCAACATTTTTTAGAGCAGTGCAGTCTGCTGCCCCATAGACCATAATTCCATAGTCCACAAGGGATAGAACTGAGGAGGTTATGGCCAGTCTCATGGCATCTGGGGGAAGGCAGCTCCTGTGCCAATATAGCAGACCAATACAGGCATTGACTGCTGAGCATAGCATGTGGATATGCTCATGAAAGGAGACAGCAGAGTCAAAGAGCAGGCCAAGGTATTTATAGGAACTGACCTGCTCAAGGGGGAGGCAGGAAGTAGACAGGATAGTAAGGGGACAACTTTAAATTTGTTTTGATGGTGTACAAAAATCATGGTCTTGGACTTTTTTAGGTTAAGCACTAGTCTGCAGTCCAGGAACCAGCATTCAGCTTCACTAAATGATTTTTTGAGAATATTTTGGAGGCAGGTGAGGTCCTTGTGTGATGCAAAGAGCTCCACATCATCCGTATATAGAAGCAGTTTTCCTGAGCATGCATTGGGAAGTGTATTTAGATATAAGCTGAAGAGCAGAAGCCCTAGCATGGACCCCTGGGGACACCCAAGTGGACCTGCCTGCTGCTGGAGAGGGTGTTATTAATTTTCATGCACTGCATTCTGGCAGCGAGGTAGTTGGTGATCCAGGCAAGGGGCCCTCAGAGAAACCTATGTGGGAGAGAGCGGAGATGAGAAGGGGGTGGCTGATGGTATCGAAAGGTTTTGAGAGGTCAATATAGACTGTGCCTGCAAGATGCCCTTTATCTAGGGCATTATGAATGAAGTTTGAGAAGTCCAGAAAGGAGGTGGTGGTGCTGTGCCCTTGTCTAAACCCATGCTGCTCAGTGCAGAGTAGTTTATAGGTGTTAAGATATTCAGTGAGTTGGTCCGCAACTATTTTTTCAAGGGCTTTTGAGAGGGGAGGGAGGGTTGATATTGACATTGATGTTATCCTGTGCATGTGCAAGAAACATTTTGCTTTGCTTCAGAGAATGGCATTTCAGAGGTGTGACATGGACTAGCCCAATGCAGAGCAATTTATGTTGGATTCATCCCTGACTGACCAATCAATCAATCAATCAATCAATCAAAATCTTTATTTATCCAGGCAAACACCATTGAGCAGGGCTCATTTACAAGATGGACCTGGTAGGGCTGAACAGTTACAACAGTTACAATGGACAGTATTTACAAAACAATAATATTTACAAAACTGACCTGGGACAGTCATTCCCAGTTCATTATATGGATTTACAACATGACAACGAGTATTATAGATATATGTACATATACATCACAGAAGGTAATATACACTTCACTGTAGGATAAAAAATGGGACAATGTCGTATTAGGCTAACAACAGTCAGTACAAGACATATCTATGGACACTGACCTGGCAAAGCTATCAGGAGAGGAGGCAGCAGTGCGCGTATAACTTAATTGAGGGATAGATGACTGGAAACTTGAGGATCAGTACCAGGCCATAACCAGGGTAACAAGCATAAATGGGGACAGCAATGTCAGGGGGTACCCATGGTTCAGTGGCATACTAGGTACGAGGGTAGCAGTTACAGGATTCCCTCACAGTGCATGCATATAAGGTCTTGAAAGTATCCAAGCTGATAAGGAAACTTAGTTTCAGCATTTTTTGCGATTATTCCACAAAGTAGGCAGCACAAAGCTAAATACTGCCCTGTCAAACTGTGATTTAACCTTGGGTATGTATAATGCAAGAAAGCAGTAGCTTCTCAGTGCATAGCATCCAGGCACGCATAATGGAAGGCAGTCTGAAACATATTGGGGAAGCTTTTTAGATAAGGCTCTGAGAGTCCAAAGGGCAGCATTTCTGTTACACCTGTACTGAAGTGAGGACCACCCTACAGCAGCATAGAGGGAACAGTGATGAGTGGATAATGGGAGCCCCGTGATGAACCTAAGTGCTCTGTGATAAAGTGTGTCCAATTTTGCAAGGTAAGAGGCAGGGCACTGACTATATAAGAAGTCAGCATAGTTCACCAGGGAGAAGAATGTTGTTTGTACTAAGTGCATTTTAGCATCTTTAGTGAGAAAGTTATTGATTCTGAAAAACAGTCACAGCCTCTGCCTCAATCTCTTAATCAAATCCTCAAGATGCTCAGAGAATGATAGGGTATGGTCAAGCCACACACCTAGGTACTTACACTTAGACACAAATTCCAACTTTTCACTTATGATTATTATAATTTGAAGAGGGGATCCAGAGCTGACCAGGTTCCCTGCTCGACTGCCAGGAGTGAGGAGCATCGCTTTTGTTTTTTTGGCATTAAGTAGGAGCTTTGTATGTAACAACTGATTCTGCAGCAGGTTAAATTCAACCTGGAGATCTGCAGAAGCAGCCTCAGGTGTAGGACGACTTATGCACAGTACTGTGTAATTTGTGAACAAATGTACTTTGGCTTGGCATATTCTGTCATCAATATTGTTGATATAAATGGTGAATAGTAGAGGCCCAAGGATGGATCCCTGAGGTACACCTCTTTGTAAGAGTTTAAGAGGGGAAAGCTCAACTTCTGCCTTAACCTGCTTTAGCCAACCTGTGGAGTAATCAACGAACCATTGCAGAGATGACGAATCCAGACTTATGCTCGTTATGGAGGAGAGGAGCAGACTGTAATTGACAGTGTCAAAAGCCTTGTTTAAGTCCAGGAATACAGCACAGACAAAGTTTTTACTATCCAGGTCATGCAGCCAATCATTGGTTGCTTTGGCCAGGGCAGAAATGGTGCTGTGCTTTGCTCTGAATCCAGATTGCGCAGGGTTTAATAGGTTCATGGATTCAAGATAAGTCCTAAGTTGGTTGCTCACAATTGTTTCCAACATATTGGACAGAATAGGAAGGAGAAAATTGGGTCTGTAGTTGTTAAGGTCACAGGGGTCCCCAGATTTAAACAGTGGGATGATGTGAGCAATTTTCCATAGAAAGGATAGGATCCACTGGGACAATGACAGATTGAACAGATGAGTAATTGGCATGGCTAAGATGTGGTAAGCAATCCCTAGGAAGTAGGGGTCAAGGTAGTCTGCTCCAGCACTTTTCTCGATGTCCAGCTGAAGTAGAAGATCTTCAACCTCTTTCACGGAAGCAGGTTGGCATGAGAAGACTGAATTGGGAGGAGGAGGAGAACCATGGATTTGTAGTCCAAGTTGGGAACGTAACGAGTATGCAGGGGAGTTGTCAAAGACAAGACCTGCAGTGGCAAAATGATTGTTAAAGGAATACCGGATCTCCAATCTATCACAAATAGAGGTGCTCCCTAAGTTAATCTTAGGAGGAAGGGAGTTGCTGGGCATATGCCCAGATAGATATTTGATGGTCTTCCAAAATTTGGAGGAGCAATTGGCAGCTGAGTCTAGCTCAGCATGATAAAATACAGACTTCACTTCTTTGATCAGTTTTGTGCATTGATTCCAATGCCAATGAAACCAATGACCACAAAACCGGAGTATGACACTGGTCACAGTTTCATGGTTATACATTTTGTGTACTTAAAAGGACTGAAGCACTCAAATGAGAGAACACTTCAGTATTTTCATTTGCATAATGCTGGCTGGCAAGCAACTGAGTGGCTTTATCCCAGCAATTTGCCAAAAATACTGCAAAACAAAGTGCAGATGCCTGTGCCCTGTTAGCCCCCAAAATGGGGGCATATGCCCCCTCAGTTTAGGCTGGTCCTCTCTCCTTTTCCCCATGGTTGCATTACATTTAAGAGCTTTAAAGCCCAGCAGGACCATGTCAGCAGCTTCCCAGTGGGCCGCCCAGCCCCTGAGTCTCAGACCCACCCTCTCCCACTTCCTCCAGTCTGGTGTACTATGTACCAAGTACCAGAAATTATTAACACAAGAAATCAATAACAATGAACATGAACAGGCAGACTGAAACTTCATCATCCCATTTCACAGTACATAAGAGTCAACACTGTTTGCTCCATCTAAATCCCTCTAGAACGCCTGCAAAATCACAGAGATGGAGCCCGTGCCTCCTCCATGCTAAATACATGACAATTGGCCAGATGCTGTTATGTTTCCCATTGATTGACTGGTGCCAAAGTCAATCTCCTCCATCTGCTCCAGCCCCACCTCTCTACCATATGCAAAGGTTGGGCTGCTGCAGCTGCAGAGTGGGTGTAGTGTAACCAGGAGATACAGCTGGTCTGGAAGTGTCACTGCTGCCGCCATGAGATGTGAATTGTGGATGTTCAGGTAAGGGCACTTGCTCCATGTGTGATTTTTCATGATTGAAAATGCAATGAGCCTGACTGGGACTACTACTTGCATGATGGCAAGCTGCTGCAATCTGGTTGGGATGTTTTGTAGAAGCCCCCCTGTTGTGATGGTGGATGCTGGCAATCTTTGTTTTGGTTCATGTCTGTTGAGGCCATGTGTGTGTGTGATTTAAATTAAAAACAATAAGATTTTTAGTATCAGTGTGCTGTGTGACATGGACAGTCTCTCAGTTCCATTAAGTTTGTTTATGGAAACAAAAACAGTGCTGTATGTAGTCCTTTTTATGTTTCCTTACACGTGCACAAGAAACATTTTGCTTTGCTTCAGAGAACGGTATTTCAGAGGTGTGTCATGGACTAGCCCAATGCAAAGCAATCTACATTGGGCTCATCCCTGACAGACCAATGACATGCAACCAGAGTATGACAGTGGTCACAGTTTCATGGGTGTAAATTTTGTGTACTTGAAAGGGCTGAAGCACTCAAATGAGAGAGCGCTTCAGTACTTAAATTTGCATAAAGCCAGCCGGCAAGCAGCTGAGCAGCTTTATTCTGCCAATTTGAAAGATACTGAAAAACAAAGCACAGACACCTGTGCCATAAGTCAGAGACTTCATTAACCCAACAAATGGGGGCTTATGTCCCTCAGTTTAGGCTGATCCCCCCCCACCTATTTTTCCCCATGCTTGCATTACATTTAAGGGCTTTAAAGCCCAGCAGGACCATGTCAGCAGCTTCCTGGCAGGCCACCCAGCTCCTGAGTCTCAGACTCACCCTCTCCCTCTTCCTCCAGGCAGGCATACTATATACCAATTACCAACAGCAACTGCAGCTTTATAACATTCCTCCCCTTCCCTTACCAGATGGTAACCTACTGCTTAATTCATTAAAGGTCTCTCCTTCCCTCCCGCCAGTGAAGGGTTCCTGTGCTGTCAACAGTGAAGAGAAATCTGGAAGAATTTGGACTGGAGCCTGGCAGGAAAGGAGGACAGAGTGGAAAATCTTCAATCAAGATTCAACAAGCAGTGAAATAGTCTGGTGGATGTCCTGTGCTGTATTGTTTGAGACTGACAGTAGGTGAACAGCACCAGCAGGTAATGGACCAGCACAGTCCAGTGCGCTTTGTCTGTGTTAGAGGTGTCATTAGGTAGCATGACAGGGGTAGGAGAGTGGTGGCAGGTGACAAAGCAGCAGGGATCGGTGCTCTATCTCTAATGTGTTGATGCAAAGCCAGGGGGAGGGGGTACAGTACAGCGGTCGCAGAAGTGTCACTGACCCTCTGTCAGTGAGACAGAGAGGGACACCAGCACATTTAATTCAGCAGTGCTGCACTGTCATCTCTCCTCTGTATCTGGTTGCTGATCTCACCCCACCCATGAGAGAGAGAGAGAGAGAGAGACAGTAACAGCAATATCGGATCCGGACTGTCTTCTGTGCTGTTTGGAATAAAATGTTTAACCTGTAAAAAAAAAAGAAAAGTCCATTGATGTATTTTGCATTGTTACACTGCCCTCTACCTGGCCCTCCCAAGCAGCCCCCCAAGCCCTTACTTACTGATCGGGGTCCAACACCATAATCCTCTTTGGACACAGACATGTCTTCACTCTTCAAAGCTGGACTGCAAACTGAAGAAACAGGTATGCAGACAATGTATTTCAATGGGGGTTTTGAACTTAGTGCCATAACTTGTTACTACGGTTGTTTGTGCCCTATCTCCATTGCCTTGGCTTTGCCCATTACGTAGGTGCTGCAGGCCTCCCTTCCATGTGTTTGACTCTATTAGTATTTTCTGCTTACTTATTCATTTATTCATTCAATTGCTTGAAAACTCATCAGTTTACACTATTAGTAAATGAATGAAGATTTAATATTGAATTTTTTTCCCCGACTGTCTGGAGAAGTCTGGTCAGACTGAATTTAGTGCTATCCCTGCACCTCTAATTGTAAAGTGCTATGAGTTTCTGAAGAAAGGTATTATGTAAGAATAAATCCTATCCTACTCTAAAACTTTTGCAGTTCTCCTGCTGCTGAATTGCACTCCTCAGATGGCAGGCAATTTTAATAGCACCCTGTAGCTCTGTAGCACTTTTCCCTAGTTACTGCCTCATGGGAAATTTCATGTAAGTGATCAAAATGGATCAAAATGGGTGTAAATTGTGGGCAAGCTCCATGCACTCTACAGCATGTTAATGCCAGTCTCTTGCAAAATACAGCTCTTGATGTCTGATGGCTGACTCCTCCTGATGACTAGTTCTGGACTACTGAAGACTGACACCATATATTGTCCAGTCCACTGGGATTGAGAGGTGTTGCCTGCAGAGTCCTGTGAAAGCTCACAGATCTATCACAAAGAAATGTGTTACACATGAATAGGAATAATCAGGCATGTCCACTGTTATTTCAGTTATAGTGGGAAATGAACTATAGTAGATACCAAAATGACCTCAAACGGTATCTCATTATGTGCTAAACTGAATTGCAGTTAGCCCATCATATCCCACATAAAACTGTGGCGTATCTTAGGATGCTGCTGTAATAGTACATCATCTAGATGGACAGTACTGTACTAGACAGTTTACGACTGATTTCTGACATTGGATGTCTGACACCTGGTTCCTGAATTGATGTCTGACTATTGATATCTAATGATTCCATATATTTTATATTAGATGGCCAGTATATGGAATTAGTTAGACACACTGAAGGTAACAAGTTCAAACCAGGCTTACTCATAAGTTGTACATAAATTTGATAGTAAAAATATTTGTTAGGGAGGCTGCTGGTTTTGTGGTTATTCACACACTTAAAGGGACACAGTCAACTGCTTTTACATCATATTATTTCTAGCTGAAAATCCACATTTTATGATTGCTTACCTTCTTTGAAATTTATTGATGTTTCTGGTTGTTATCTACATCCTTTTTTAGTAGAACTGTAAATGCATGCTAATGTTGTAGTTATACCGAATCTTGTTTTGTTTCATAGCCTTGATCTACTCTTATTCCCTATTTCCTGAACATTAGGAACACCCCCAAACAATGCAGTCACTCATAATGTAATAGCCTTCTCAACTCCAGTCTCAAGTTGCAGTGGCACTCAGTACCATCAGCAGTCAAACCTCGACTTATGCTCAGAATTGTACATTTTATTCCATTATAAACAACATTCCATTCAGACGTTCTGATTATTAGAGTGAGCCATGAGCAAGTGCTACAGGTGCCTCAGTGCTTCAATAGTAAAGCCTTCATTGAGGGCAAGCTCCTGTCATTAGCCCATTCCTCTTATACCTGTCAAGTCTTGGTGTGACTACTCATGGTGTTACACCTTACAATAGGTAGACATGCTTAGGCAAAGGGTGGGATCCAAAGTGCTGGGGTACCTGTAGCACTTGCTCACAGCTTACTCTAGCACCAGACCTTGTGAATGAAATGTCATTTATAATGGAATAAAATGTACAGTTCTGAGCATAAGTTATGATTTGGTTGCTGATTCTATTGAGTGCCACTGGAACATGAGACTATTGTTAGTATACAGGGTTGGCCAGCCCACAGCAGCACCCCACTTTCCACACTACCAGAGTAAGAGTTTCCACTTGCCCTTGGGTCTTCTCAACTTCCACTACATCTTGACTGACTAGTCTGTATTGGGGTGTTCCCAAGCCCTGAAAATATACAGCAGTGTGAGCTGATCAAGGAATATAAACAAACATGTTTTTGTGTGGTGTCACCAGTGTGGTGGCCAGTCTGCTTTTCACTTTTAAAAAGAAAAAAGGAAACAGAACCAAACCACTAGCTAGATTAGTAAATTAGATAGAATGTAAGTAATTGTTTTAGGGCTGCAGTGGGCGGAGCCATGCAGACCTCTTGCTTTCAAAAAAGGACTCTGCACTCCTTGCATTCTTTGCTAAATAACAACATGTTAGAGTTACACCACAGTTGCCTCTGCAACTGTGGAGCACTCTTGAAAAAAAATCAGCAGTCCTGATCAGGACACTGGGGAATTGGGCACCCCCATGGTGACTCTTATGCTTCTGGGGGGAGGGTTATTTGATGGGTGCTGAGAGGGAGGGTTGAGTGGGTGGGTATCTCCAATTAACAAAATGGTGGTCATGGCACAACACACAAAGTCCACCATGTCCAAGATGGCTTCCGCACTCTAACATACTAACATACTAACATACTATTTGCCAGTAGATTAGGCCTTATGGTCTATCAAGTCTGCTCGAACCTAGATCCTTAGTTGGGTGCCAAGACCCTCCCATCCCTTGTGCTCCAGAAACCCCTATCATCCATCCCCACCCCCCCGGGACAGGCCATCATCTGATACATCCACTTTCTGTGTCTGTCCCCACTCTTAAAGCCCTCCACTGTGGATCTCTGAACCAGCTCACCAGGCAGATCATTCAAGGGTCCACCACCCTCTCAGTGAAAAACCTCCTCCTCTTTTCCCCTCACCTTCCACCTTCCAACTTCAAACCATGCCCTCTGGTGATGCCTCCCTGCTTTAGTCTAAGATCCCTCCATGTTTACCCTATTTATTCCCTTGAGGTACTTGAAGACCTCAATCATGTCCCCCTGTCTCTCCTCTCCTCCAATGAAACAGGCAGAGCTCCTCAAGTCTGTCCTCGTAAGTCAAATCCCTAGCCCTCGTATCATCTTTGTTGCCCTCCTCTGTACCCTCTCCAGGAGCTGTATGTCCCTCTTCAAGTGTGGTCTCCAGTACTGTACACAGTACTCAAGGTGTGGTCTAACCAGTCCATTGTACAGTGGCAGAATCACTTCCTTGCTCCTAGAGGTGATCCCCCTTGCGATGCATCCCAACATCCTGCTTGCCTTGCTAGCTGCTCTCCTGCACTGCTCAGAGTTATTCATACATGTATCCACCATGACCCCTAGGTCTTTTCCCCTGTTGAGGCTTCCAGCACCTCCCCTCCCAGGGTGTACCTGTGTTTAGGGTTTCCCCGACCAAGATGCAACACCTTGCACTTGGTGATATTGAAATTTAATTTCCATGTGTGAGCCCAGCTTTCCAGGTTGTCCAGGTCCCCTTGCAGGGCCAACCTCCCCTCTTCTCCCTCAACTACTGCTCCCATCTTGGGTCATCCGTGAAGAGACTCATTTCACACCTATACCATCCCTGATGTCTGATATGTATGCATTAAACAGGATTGGACCCAGGACGAGCCCTGTGGTACCCACTACCAACCTCTGTAGGGGTTCGAGAGCTCCCCACAGACCACTACTCTCTGAGTGCGTCCAGCTATCCAGTTTTCAATCCATCTGACCATCAAAGGCCTACCCCTAACCCCATCAGTTTCTCCACCAGACCATTGTGGGGACAGAGTCAAATGCCTTGCTGAAGTCCAAGAATAATACATCCACAGGCTTACCCTGTCCAGTTCTGATGTTACCCATTCATAGAACTCCACAAGGTTGGTTTGACATGATCTACCTGGCACAAACCCATGCTGCCGACTATCCAGACCTCCACCTCCCCAAGTAAACCCCAATCGTTCCTTTAGTATACTCTCCATTAATTTTCCCACCACCGAGGTTAAACTGATGGGTCTATAGTTTCCTGGTACTTCCTTCGACCCCCCTTTATGGATTGGTACCACATGTGCCTCTCGCCAATCCCTAGGTACCCTCCCTGTCTCAAGTGACCTGTTGAAAAGCTCCGCACTCTACTGTTCATTCGTAACCACTAGCGCATGCACAGTGTGCTGCGGTGGCCATCTTGGTCACATTGGATTTACATGCTGTATTCTGCCATGAACGCCAATTTCTTTTTTTTTTTAATTATGCATATTCCCCACCCAACCCTCCCTCTCAGCACCCCACCAAAACATAACAATGACACTGGGGTGCCCAATCCCCCAGTGTCACGATTGTGTTCCGTACCCCATTTTTTATATTTTGTTATCCCCCCACCTGACACTTGCTATCAGCACCCACCACTCTAACCTCCTGAGAAACATAACAATGATACTGGGGGTACCCAATCCCCCAGTGTTGTGACCGTGTTCCATGCCCCCTTTTTTAAATATGTATTTTCTATACCCTCACCTGACCCTCCCTGTCAGTACCCACCCGCCACCCCCCCAGAAACATAATGGTGACACTGGGAGGTGCCCAATTCCCCAGTGTCGCAATGATGATTCCTCGTTCTTTTTGCTGTTTACCCTGCAAAAATAAAACCACCCGTCCATGTCATTTGTGTCCATTACCACCCCCACCAGACCCTCCCACTCAGCACCCACCACCCTGCACCCCCCAAGCCCTTACTTACCATTTGAGGTCTAAAGCCTTAATCCTCTCTGGATTGCAGACACATCATCACTCTTCAAAGCCGGACCACAAACTGAAGAAACAGGTATGTGCTTCAATGTATTTCAATGGGGTTTTGAACTTAGTGGCATAACTTGGGCATTTGTGTATATTTTTGGCCCAAATTTTCAATATGCCTTCTTTGGTACCCTACCTCATAAAGAATTGAACTGTCATTAGGCAGCTCTATACCAAAAGGTGATTTCACAGTCCCTGCATGAAATCACCTTTTGGGCAGCAGTTGAAAATGTTCTCTGCCCTTGTTCATGAGGTGGGGTCATAAGAAGGCTATGTTGAAAAGGTGCTGTAGAAATATTAAAAAACAATAAAGTTATGAGCCTATGTTTAATTTTGCAAATGCAGGCTCATGACTTTGGTAATTTCCAGTAGTTTTATCTCAGATTTACAACACAGCCATTTCTTTACAGCACCTCATGAATGTGACAGCTGTCATTTTTCATCTCTAGTTCAAAATGTGTTTTTGCATCCTGAAAGTTGATTTTGCAGTCCCTGTCCAAGATCACCTTTAGGTCAGGAGTTGAACATTTTCTCTGCCTCTTCTTCACAAGGCAGAGTCTTAACAAGTTTATGTTGAAAATTTGATGTAAAAATATAAAAAAAACTAATTTTCAATATTTTTACCCCACATTCCTCACCTGTAGCCCCATTGGCTCTGGCCAGAGTTTGTTTCCTCTGTGAGTGCCCCCAAATGACTTAATGAATCAAGCATAGAAATAGAATCTCTGAACAACATGGAAGCAAGTGCTTTTATCTGTGTGAAGTTTAACATTTTTATTTATTGTCATAAAACTGTTATGAAGTTCTGCTGTAAAGTCTTGACTGTATCATATATGTGTTGCAGCAGGTGAGGATTTGTTTAGTAACCTTCAGTGGTGATGCAGCTAATACAATACACCTCTGCCACATACACCATGCAAGGAAACATTTGGCATTGAGAAATGCTTGTTCCTTTAGATACATTTAGAACTGAGCAGTCTGCTGCTTCTATTACTGTCTTTTTAAATCCTGCCCACTTTTTTCTGCACCACCTACTTTCACTATATCATCCATGCTTTTCTCCAATTTTCCCTCATTTTGCTTAAGTCTGCTTTTTAAAGTTCCATATCCTTGTTTCTTTTGCCCCTTTGCATATCCCCATCTGAACCTCCAATGTCATTAACTTGTGGTCATTGGACCCAAGTAGTTCCAAGACTGCTACATTCTGAATCCTCTTACTGTAGGTGAGCAGCAGACCCAGCCATGCCTCCTTCCTTGTTGGGCCCTGACTTAATTGCTCCAGGAATGCCTCCTGGCAGCCATCCACCAGAATTTGATTTCCAGTACTAGCTGTGACTGGAATTTTCCAGTCTGCATCTGGCATATTGAAATACTCAACTACTACCACTTCCCCCAGGCTGCCCACCCTACTAAGTGTCTTTTCCAATTCCCTTTCAGTCTTGTGATCCTGATCCTTACCTAGTGGTCTGTTAACCACCAGATCCAGATTTGTTTCCCCTTCACTGTTTCTACTAATACCCATAAAGTTTCCAATTCACCCAGCCTCCCTAAGCTATCTATTTCTGTTGTATCAACCCCCTCTTTGACATACAGCACTACCCCACCTTCCCTGCCCTTTGCCCTGTTCATTTGGAGTAGCATGTAGTCCAGTATGGTCATGTACCAGTCATGGTATGAGGTTGCCTACACCTCTGTTACCACCACCAGGTTATGTCCAGTGCCTTAAGTTCTGGCATTTTATTGTCAAAACTCCTTGCATTAGCACACATCATTTTCCAACATTTTCCCCTAATTCCCCCTTCCCCACATCCTTAGGTCCTTATAAGTTTATCAGTAGAGGGAGATCAGCAAGGCCCACCCTTGTTTGTGTCATTTTATATGCCTTGGCACTTTTATTTCCCCCTTACTAATTTAAAGAGCTGCTGACACCTCTAAGAAAACATTAAAGAAACATAATTAGGTACAATTCTGCTTGCATTCTATTTATATTTTTCTCCTCCCCCCATAATGTATTACTAAAGAAATGTGTATGAATATATGATTGTTGTCCCATATAGTTCATTTTGAGTTAATCTGCCTCTATAGCTTACTCCCTGCTTTAAGTCATAATCCTCTGTTGTGACATCACAATCTGTTGCCATGAAAGTAACTATGAGGTCACAAGCAGTGCTCTATGACTTTAGGTAGAGAGAAAGCAGCAGAAATAGATAAAACTCTTCAGGGCTGAAGATCCTGTTTTTATGCAGACGATCTCACTACTAAATAATGGGGAGGAGGAATACAGGACTAATGGGAAATACAAGCTGGACAGTGCCTAAATATTATGTTTTGTTAAAGTTGTCCTGAACGTGTCACCAGCTCTTTAAGATAGCTACATGTTGTGCCCACCTTTCTCCCAGCACCATCCTGCTGTCCTCAATGGGATGCCAGTCTTTCCTTTTAAACAAAAGCCACCATCTCCAAGCTGTGCCCAGTCCCTGAGGAAATACAATCCCCCCTCCATGAACCAATCATTTAGCCATGCAGTGAACTGGAACATGTGGAAGTGTTCCCTTTAGTTCAGGTATGGATGCAGTAGTACCTCAGAGAAGGTTTCCACTCCTGCTCTCTCTCCTTCTCTTCATTCTCTACCTTTCCCAGTTCATAGGAGTCTACATTTACCTGTTATGTGCCACATTTGCTCAGATCATTTGTACCCACTTGAACAATCAAATTTTGCTTTTCCAACACATCACCTGTGAGTTCTACCACCCTGGCAAGATGTTTGCCTGCTGTCATCCCAGGATAACAGCCAACCACCTCCTTATCATCATGGGTGAGACCCAGTTTCCTTCCAGTGCCCCTCATTATTCAATTATTTACTATGTGTACCTTTCTGTTGTCCCTTTTGGGCTTGACCCCCCAGCTTGCCCTCTGGCAGAGCCTCATAGCTGAGCATGCTGGCTCCCTCATCTCTCTTGGTGGTAGACTGGGGTACCTCCTGTTGTAAATGGGTGAATCTAATGCTGGTACACAGCTCCAGTTTCTCAGGCTTGGGCTTCCCTTCCCCCTCCCCCCACTACTGTCCAGGTGCCTTCTTGGGCCTGAAGTGGCCTATGAGGTGGCTGTGGCAGATCATGGTCGTGAAACTCCTACAGCCAAGCCTGGTGTCAACCCCACTATCCAGAGTGGTTCTACTGTTTTGTTTAGAAGAAGAGGAGGAGTTACCTAAACCAAACAGTAGAAGCACTCTGGATAGTGGAGTTGACACCAGTCCATTTACAGAAGAAAGAGTACTGAAAGAACTCCTAAAACTCAAGGTGGACAAAGCAATGGGGCCTGACGGGATTCACCCTAGAATCCTAAAAGAGCTAAGGGAGGACCTAGTGACACCACTAACCACACTTTTTAACAAATCATGGGAAGATGGGGTGGTACCTGAGGACTGGAGGAGGTAGATGTGATTCCCTTCACAAAAGTGGGAGCAAGGCAGAAGCAGGAAACTACAGACCTGTTAGTTTGACCTCAGTGGTGGGAAAATGATGGAATCACTTCTGAAAGAAAGAATTGTTGAGTACCTAGAGGCCAGCAGGGCACAGGACCCAAAGCAGCATGGATTCACAGCAGGAAGGTCAGGTCAGATGAATCTAATCGATTTCTTTGACTGGGTGACCAAAGTAATAGACCAGGGAGGGGCTGTGGATATGGCCTACCTAGACTTTAGCAAGGCATTTGACACAGTCCTGCACAAAGATTAATAATCAAGTTAGCCAGCCTGGGAGTGGGTCCCAGGGTGGTAGCCTCTAGGTAGCAAACTGGCTGCACAACAGGACACAGAAGGTAATAGTGAATGGAACACATTCTGAAGAAAGGGAGGTTACTAGTGGAGTACCTTAGGGCTCAGTACTGGGTCCAGTCCTCTTTAACGTCTTTATAGGTGACATTGCAGAGGGTCTGGAAGGAAAGGTATGCCTCTTTGTGGATGACACAAAGATCTGTAACAGAGTTGATACACAAGGGGGGGTAGAAAGGATGAGAAGGGACTTGGCAAGGTTGGAGGAATGGTCAGACATATGGCAACTTAGATTCAATGCAAAGAAGTGCAAAGTAATGCACCTGGGAAATAAAAATCCAGGAGAAGAGTACACAATAGCGGGGAGGTACTAACGACAACAGTAATGGAAAGGGATCTGGGTGTAGTCATATCAGATGACCTAAAGGTGGGTAAGCAGTGTGAGAAGTCAGTAAGGAGAGCCAGGGGGATACTGGGATGCATAGGGAGGGGCATCACAAGTAGAAAAGGGAAGTGGTTATCCCTCTGTACAGACAGTTGGTGAGACCCCATCTGGAGTACTGCTTGCAGTTTGGAGACCTTATCACGCAAGGACATAGACAGGATGGAAGCAGTCAGAGGAGGGCAACTAAAATGGTGCAGGGTCTATATCAGAAACCATATGAAGAGAGACTAAGAGCTTAATATGTATACCCTTGATGAAAGGAGGATGGGGGACATGATAGAAACTTTTAAGTACCTCAAGGGAATCAACAAAGTCCAGGAGGGTAGCATCTTTCAGAAAAAGAGATGTGTAAGAACAAGGGGCACAATTTAAAGTTAGAGGGGGGACAGCTCAGGGGTAATGTGAGGAAATTCTTTTTCACGGAGAGAGTGGTGGACGCATGGAACCGCCTTCCTAGAGAGGTTGTGGGGTCTAAAACAGTGAGGGAATTCAAACATGCATGGGACAGACATAAGGCAATTATAGTGGGGGGTTGCAGGAAGTAGGCTGTTGGTTAACTAGAATCTGCAGCTTATCCAATAGGTAGGGAAATAGGCAGACTGGGTGGGCCAAGTGGTCCTTATCTGCCATCAAAGTCTATGTTTCTATGTTAAGATAGTGGCTGAACTCCCAGAGCACTCTTTTATTCACCACTGGGTGTTCCAGGCAACCAAGGACCACAGGAAAATCAACCTACCAGATCACCTGCAATTACATGTGTTCCCAAACCTAAAGTATGCTACACAGGAGCACCGCTAGGGCTTTGATCCAATCTGGGTAGTGCTCCATGAGCTAATGATCTTACACTCCTTTCAGTTGCCTACAAAACTCAAGTTATTACATGCCTGGATATTCTATCCTACTTACTTTGTGATCTTGCTGAAGTGGGTAAACTCATGGAGACACTTCACCTGGACTTCACTGCATGACAAACTGAACAGCAATCAGAGACAGAGGATGAAATCTACCAGACTTAATTGTCTAACAATGTTCACTGTGGGCCTGGGGACAGGAAATCTGTACAAGTTAAAATGTTTGGAGCTGGAATAACCATTTTAGTGTGCAAATGAGTGGGTCATGAAAATACGCTTGATGAAGTCTGCAGTTTTTCTTTTCAGCATTTCATTTGGGAAATGACGGTAACCAAGAGGCCACTCGTGGTGTCTTTATTCTCCTTTGAGGGGAATAAGCTGGCTGACCTCTTCTGGTGCCAGAAAAGAAACCCATGCACCTTTGAGGACAACACTGCTATTAGTGAGTCATACATATGTCTGAATGGGTATGTCTGCACATAATTTATAAATATCAGGGTCAGTAAGCCTTTACCTTTCAGCTAGTCAGTAAAACTGTCATCTCTTTATTTAAGTAAAAGTTCATAAGATGCAGGTTAATGCTCCACTTGAGGCTTTGCTGCATACTCATTATGCATAATTACTAGTTTAACACTGTAGCTGCATACATCAGAGTTTCAGCGTCATTGAAACTTTCTGGATTAGGTAAACTTCCCTGCTCTCTGAAGGCAGCTTTCTATCAGATTAATGTAATCTTTATATCAAATGCATCTTGCTGTAATATGTCTTCATCAAAGTAGGGACTCATTCTGATTTAAAGACCATATACTATGTTCGGCAACCACCTGCTATGTTTGTAATAAAAGGATATCTAGAGTGGGAATCCTACTGTGATATGAATTGCAATAAACAATGTGTTCTGATGCCCAAGTGTTGATTGTATTTGTTTGCATTTAAAAAGGAAAAATATAATTATTAAAAAAATGATTAACAGAAAAACTAAAAGCTGTACATAGGATATGAAACAAAATGGTTAATGAAGTGCTGGTGGTAAAAGATTACAAGGAATATTCTAATGTATTACTATAGATAACATTATATAGTTGTGCTGCTAGTAGATAAAACAGACACTTGTAATATACTGTAACAGGTAACACTTGTTGTAATATACTATTAACAGGAACATTGTAATAAACTAACAAACTCTAGGCAGAGCCGATATGGCTGTGTGGAGCTTGAAGAAGCTGCAAGTAATGAGTGCCATGAGTGCCACTGAATGCCTTCCCACATACACCTTGCAAGGAAATCTTCAGCATTGACAAATGCTTGTTTTTTTGTCTTTGCAAGGCTACCAGCAGCCTAACTGAGATGAAGACATTATCTCTGATTGTACACTGAAGTCGCTAAACATTTTACTATAATTCATCTTGCTCTGTGTTGTATATTACAATGTAATCCAGTCTACCTGTTGCTGACCAGGGAAATTCTAAGTTGGAAGAGCATTTCTGACAGATAGCAATGCTCGCAGACAGGTGCCAGAAGAATGATTATAGATGGGGGTGCTGAAAATTGGAAGGGCATTTGTTAGGGTATAACGGGCATTTTTTACCAATCATTTTTCTATATACATCATAATACAACAGTATAAGATACTGTCAATCACAGAGATTAAGTATTGCCAGTGGCAGCCATTCTAATGTCTTAAGTCATTAATTACAAATACTGTATAGTTATAAAATCTGCTTTTAAGTATGTGACCCAGTTAGAAATATACTGATTATGAATGCAATGCATCTTTTGCTAAAAAATAAAATTGATGTTGATTAGCAAATACTACTGCTTTAAGTGAACAAACCCCTAACACAATTTCGTGGAATAAAATAAGCATAAATGGGAAGTACCAGATTTTAAAAGTGTGAAATTATTGCCATTCATGTGTTACTCAGACTTTATAACATAAGAAGCATTACTTCAGTGAAAACAGGGTGGTGCATCTCAACTGGACAATCTATCTGTCTGTCTGTACACACCACACACACACACACACACACACACACACACACACACACACACACACATATATATATATATGTGTTTAGCAAATATGAGATATGCTTTGAACTTTTACTCTGAGGTGTGAAATGGTCATGGTGCCTCTAGTCCAGTAACACATAAAGACTTAGTGAAAACTAATACAGTAGGCTATCCTAAATCTTACCAGCAATCGTACAACATGACATTGCTGGAGGAGCATGTTTTCATCATTGTACTTCTTTTGTTATAACAAATGTGTCTTCTTTTAGATTGAGACAGAAAGACTGTATTTTTCTTATTAGGAGGTAGTATAGCATAGTGGTTAAGAGCACTGATTTACAAAGCTAGAGACCTGGGTTTGAATCCCATCATCTCCCACTTGCATACTGTGTGACCCTAAGCAAGTCACTTAACTTCCCTGTGCTCCCAGGTCACACCTGGAAACAAGCTCTATCTTAGTGTGCCTTTCCTGGTTAAATGATTTCCTCTTTTCCTCTCCATATATATGTTGAGGTTATATCAGGAAGTTGGTATTGTGTATAAAATTAAGTGCTGCAAATATAGTTTTGTTTGTCATTCATGCTAAAAAATATATTAAAGTGATTGCAAGGTCTTATGAAGATGACGATTTCCCTGTTTCAGAAAAAACATTGTTTTACATCTATATCAAAATTAAACCATCACTGGATCTCATTTTCAGTACAAACCATACAGTATGACTTTTGAATACAGCAAAAATCATGGTGGAGGTGTCAAAAAAACACCCTTTCAGTAAGTGTATTTATTTATTAATGCACCATTCATGGTTGCATTTGATGGGTTTTCATTCATTCAAATTTATGGTGTTACAGTGGTTAGGATTCTGAGTTTATATTTATAGTGGATATTTACTTCCTTCTGCTAGTTCTGTAGTTTGATTATATACTGTTACGTTTTTACATTCTGCACTTATTTGGACGCATTATCTCATCTACTTGGGGGGTTATGATAGGTGTAATACCTTTTGGGTAACTATTGCAGTGATTGGTGTGAATGATGGTTTATTAGGACTTTTGTACATATAATTCCATCTAAGTAGTTATCTTCCGGGGGGGATTTAATTCCTGGGACTTCTTGTTTAGATTCCATAGACTGTTTCTGTAAATGTATTCATTTGATGGGACATCAACCCTTTATTGAAATCTCTACATATCAGACTGCATTGACTCAATTTCTTGGGGGTTCCTGACTAGTTCTTTTTATCTGTCACTTATACTGACAATTGATATTATCATGTATAAAATCTTGTTACAACACTGAAGGCTTTATGTTTCCAGAACATAATATTTGCTTGACAGTATGCTGGGAAAATATCTCCAGCTAGTTGTACATTACATACAGTGTAATACACTTACTCACTTTGGGTAAACACCACTTTAATCCCTCTGTATGCCATGTATAGACTTTTCTGTTGTTGTACTTTTGGGGCTTGTTTTTTACTTGCCAGTAAGTCACATTTTGGCATGCAATTTATGAATCTAGGGTTATTTGCTTTTCATTGACCATATTTTCAAACTTACAGAGTTCTGAGCTGAGTTGAAGCTGCATTCTACTCATGCTACTTGTATCTCATTCTGGAAGCATGTGTTTTTGGGAGGCTTTCTAACTTGACATATAATTTAGTGAGTAGAGAATCCTAATGGTTTGATGTTCATTAGACTGTAACATGGTATAATATATGTGGGTAGACTCTCTGCTTGCTGTTATCTTTGGATAATCTTTGACCTTTAGGTCAGTACAGCTAAAAGCACACTTCAGGTATTTTACATCTCTGACGTAAACTTTAGTTATGTTTTGAATGCCTGTTTTAAACCAATGAGAATTATTTCTGTTTTTTTCTGCATGTTGTAATTGTCAACAGTATGGGATTTTCTAAATAACTGTCATTAAGCTTCTGAAGAAGGACTTGGTCTGAAAGCTAAAGCACTTTGTTCTTTTTGTAACATCTTTTTTGGTCCAATAATAGGTATCAAACCATCTGTTCTGGATTTGTGATTAATTACGGTCATTAAACTCTCAGCCAGCAAACTTCAGAGGTATAACTCAGAATCTGCTTTTAAATTAAGCATGACAAGATATAAACCATTTGCTGGTCTCAGCGTAGTAATTTTTTAGCAAAGCAGGCTGCCTGAAGGAAATGCTGCACGTAGTGGATGAATGTCTGAACCAAAACAGAAAATGTATATTGTTTATACAAGCAGGCAGTATAATGCTGTGGTTAAGAGCACCGAGCTGCAAACCTGGAGAGTTGGGTTTAAATCACATCAGCCACCACTTGCATATTGTGTGACCCTGAAGTTAAGCAGAAAGAAGGGAGTATTTCTATAAGTGCCATAGAGATTTACAGAACTGAAGGATATACTGAAAACTCCTAAAATATGTGTTCCACAGAAACAGCTTTTTTCAAGGGAAAGCAGAATGGCTGTAGACTCCACCCAAAGCCATAAAAATGGTCCCGTCTCATGAATACAGACTAAAGGCAGGAAATGATTTTTCATCCTCATCACCATAATACAAGCCTAACATCAAAGTATAAATATTTAGTTAGGGGTAGATGGTTTGATAAATGGCTGTCTCTTACTTGCAATCTTACAAATTGATAAACTTCCATACCACAGTAGTCTAGCCTCACAAATGTTCCCCACTGTCACTTGCTAAGTAAAAAAAATTTCACTACTAGTAGTTGCAAGCAAACATTACTAACATTGAGCAATGCTGGTGTACTGAAGAGTCTGGAATGCTTTCAAGGGAACTCATATTAGGTACAGCCATACTATACTTTGGGCTTCTCAAAGTTAAAGTACTATGAAGAATTTCTGTCTAATATAATCACTGAACCATTATTAATTAATTAATTAATTAATTTATGTCATTTGCTTTCAGATAATATGAGAAATAAATAAACCAAGCTGTAGATTCTAATAGTTACCATAATAATAATAATAATGATAACAATAGTTCTTATATTCTATAAAATAGTTTTTTAAATTTTCTGGGCCCAATCCATAAAGGATCTGGGTGCCTTACATGGCTGTGTAGCAACAGTGCATGGGCACTAGAACTCTTACTACTTTGTTTTTTTGATAATGTTTTCTGTAGTTCTTTTGCTTGAAATAGCTACTGTAACTCTGCTAGATAGGTGTAGTTACACCTTATGTATCTTAGCTAGTTATAAAAAAAAACACATGAATAAAGCCATGGAAGTCAGCTGGACACCCCTACAGAATGGACACAGTGTAGCAATGGATCTACGTTCATTGGCATTTCCTGTATGTGAGCCCAATGCACACATGAATGCCAAACCATAGCATGAAATAGGCATTCTCATGTGTAGCATAGAGGACTCAACACTATACCACCAGAAGGGCAGCTATGGTGGTGGCACATCCCTTACACAAATTTGCATAGTAAATACAAACCCATACTGGTACAATGTGTACAGTCAAGATATGTGTCCCAGTTACCACACATGCTGCAGCCAATGTATGTGTGGTCAGGTGTTCCATGCTGTACCAACAAATAAACAATGTACACCACAATCAGACATTGTACACGGCATGCACACCAACAATAACACAGACAGTATGCATGGATAACAAATATATTGCATAAAATAATCATATAAACAAGCACGTGATGTCTCATGATGACACTTGACCCAGGTGGCTCCTGAACCAAGTGCCCATATACCCCCATACTAAAACAATAAACACATTCCCCAAAATGTCTGCACAACCGAAACAGAAAAGGTTGGGTCACATGTGAATGTCTCACCAGTGCAAAACAACACATCACCCATTAACCCAAACCAAAGTACTCATACACCAGATGCAGCAACTCCCCCTTCCCCTGAAGTCACACTAGTTGTCTTTTGGGGCTTCTCCTCTATGTGATGCACACAGAAGATGGCCATTGATACCCATTTTCCTTTGTACATCATTGGCTAGTCCAGTGGATGCCCACAATCATCAATGCAACTCCCACAGATGAGTTCCCTCCTCACAGGCCCCTGATAACTCTGGAAAGACATATAATACAAATAGAAGTACTCTACACAATACCACCACAGACCTGAGGCAGTTCCCACCTATCTGTGGCCTTGCATCCACATATGATGGCTATATCACTTACCACAAGGTGCCATAATCCTCCACATGTGCACCAACTGCCAGCTCCAACACAAAGGGAAGACACATTTTTGGGCCATCTGCATGCCCCTGTTCTTGCCATTCATTATGTAGCTTCAGGGACATAATAGCCAGTTGACTAGTGGTATGCTGCAGAGAGAAATAATAATAGTGGATGCTGCACTTTAGTAATTAGTATGAAAACACCAGTATGTTACTGTGTAAGCAGTGGCCATAGGCTGTAGTGATGGTCCTTGGCTGGCATTGTCACCTGCCCAATGATGCCCATCCCATCCTCATAGTGGCAGCATGCCACCACTGACATTCAGAATGGCAGACATGGTTATTTAAGTGGCCTGGCTGTGGCTGTCACATCACTAGCCCCTTGACCATGGCCATCCAAATGCCCATGTTAATCAGCAGCATTAGTCGCCATTACACCCCCACTCCACTCCACTCCACTACACTACACTATGGATACTTACTGGCTCTGACTGTGACCAAAGGTGCACAGTGACCTTTAAGACCAACTTACTAGGATACAGCATACATGCAGCCCCACATCCGTAGTAGACTGCATACGTAAGAGAAAAGTAGCATTGTGTTATGCTTCATATCCATGGCGCTCCAGTCATTACCTCATGGGTTATCGCTCACCTGATAGGCTAATGATGCACATGTGACCCAGGATCAAATTTTGCAGTATACCCAAGTCCCAGGAGCCCCTGCTTCCTAGTTCTTTTTGTGCACCTGATAGGGCAACAGTACACCAGGAGTCCCTCTGCATGATCCTAATTACTCAAGATCAAGGTAGGCCGTAGTTATGTTTTGATCCACAACTTCTTCTCTGTGTTAACGTGCACTAATAGTATAATGAAATTGTTTTGCTTTGATCCTGGCTGGGATCTAGCTGATTTATGAATTTTGCTAATTTAGGAAGGTCTGAGTGGCTTTCTCCTCATGTTTAAATTGTTGGAAGGCCTCCTTCCCTCACTTCTTATGGTTTTTAAATCAACCTTATTTTTTTTAAATTGCTTCTGGACTTATGTTGTGTGTTTTTTTTTAAATCACTTGAATTGTTTATGGATTTATGTCTGTTAGTAACTTAACGAATACAATGGTTGTTTATCAATAGAACGCTGTTGGATATTCAGTGGTTCAGTGCCTGGCCTATTTTTAACTTGCAGGCAGAGGGGAGGCTCTAGGCAGGCACTTTCAAGTCTTTCAAATGACAGTGCGCTCTGCCTATGTGGTTCCAGGAGGTTGGTGTCTTTTCTACACCATTCACTGGCATCTCCCACACACCTGGCATGCTGCCAGGCCTTGGTCCTTAGGGCCGTGTGGCAGTGGACCAATGTGAATACTCCCCCCTTCCAGCTTTCTGTGCCTCTGATCAGCCTCTGGGCCTTTTTGTGGCCAGATTAAGGAATTCTCTCCTTAAGCGGACAGATCCTCCCACGACCTGACTCTCCTCACAAGCAGGGTTGGGTGCCTTTTTTATGCTCTGCTGGGTTGTTGGTTCACTCTGGTTCCTTGGAGTCTCTACCCCTACTTAGTGGTCCTGAGCTCTTTTCTTTGCCAACCAGTTCTGCTATATCCATGGTCCCCATTAGCAACCGCAACTCTCCCTACTGGTCTAGGCAGTCTCCCCCTGGTAGGCCCCTCACATAGCAGCCTCTAAAGAGTTCTTGGCAATATATGACATGGTCCCTGTCTACCCCTATCTCAGCAGTAGCAGGGACATGCGAGATTCAGGCAACGCTGCTAGGCTGGGTCGCGGCTTCTGCTTTTACAGGCACCTCTCACGGTGGCCTCTAAATAGATTGAAATGGCCAAGTATGGCATGGTCCCTGCTAACCCCTCCCTCAGCAGTTTGCAATAACCCTCGCTCAATACCTTAGACTGAGAGGTACAATAAAAGGGGGTGTTTTATGTCGAATGAGGGCGGTTTCCAACCCCGCTAGCCAGCAGCCCCTATGGGTTGGATGAGGTAGAGCTAGCCATTTCCCCCTCATGGCATCCACCATTTTAGTTTCCCCAGTCCCCCATGACTCAGTACATGCGCAATGTGGGAGGGTGCCATTTTGGTAGCCTAGTCTAAGACCTCCATGCATGCACAAGGCAGTCAATTAGGACTGCCATGTTTGTAGTTCACCCACTAATGCCGCGCATGCACAGATCGGTGATGGCTGCCATATTCATAGTCCTTTCCAGTTCTGCACATGCGCAGAGCAAAAAGGCATCTCTCTTTAGAGGACTGATGATACAGGAGCTCCTCCACCTCCTGTGCACTAAAGGTGGTTTACTGGGGTATCACACTGGTATTTCTGGAAACAAGGAGAGCTAGACTCTTATTCTGTATATTGGGCAGATATGTTTTCATATTAAATCCAGGAAATATAATTTTTTTTTTTTACTACTTTGATCTGAGTATCCTGGGGGTCAAGCATGTTCTCACCTGGATGCTCTTTATGGGTGGTGTCTAATTCATCTTCCATTCTATCATCTCTAGATGGTGAAGGTGAAGAAATGCACCTCATGCAGTGCCACCTTGATGCTGCACAATTCAGGACCACAATGCCCAGATTGCTTACATGATGAGGAGGACCTTTCCCTAGATCAGTCACTTGTCCTAGATCCCAGTAACCCGGGTACCAGCGGGACCAATTGGGTGAATCCTGAAACTTTACTTCTCTAGAACTAACAGGCCACTGTGGCCATGATGGAGAGTCAGCAAAACTTTATGCTTAAAGTGATGAAAAGGTTGGAGGCCTTAATGCAGTCAAGGCTACCAACCATACCCCTGGCCCCGCCACCACCACCTCCACTCGAGCCTGTCACTCCACTACCTGATAACAAGCCAGGAGGAGCCAATGCAGTTCTGGTCCCACCAGTGCCAACCCTGGGAAATAATAAGGAAGATGAAGAAATGCCATATGATAAGGAAGATGTTGGTTCAGATGGAAGAGAAATGAAATCCATTTGTTCCATTCCCTCACTTACCTCTTAGCTATGTTCATTCAATCTAATACCCAGTCTCATGAAAGCCATTAAAGCCACAATGGGGTTCAAGCTGGAACCAACAAAGACTGAATCCAAGCTCTACCCTATGATCCAACAAAAGCAGATCATCAAAGAGACCTTTCCCATCTGCCCCGCGATTGATGACATCTTTGTCAAAGAATGGGAGTCCATGGATCTGGAGCATCTGTCTGAAAAGAGGAACCTGGACAGGATGTACCCTGTCCAGGAAGACAAAGCAAACACTTGGTACATGGCTCCTTCCATTGGCCCCCAAATTGCATCTCTGAGTAAGAAGACGGTCTTATCCTGTGGAACCATTTCATTAAAGGATCCCACCAACAAGAAGGGAGAAGATATGTTGAAGAAACTGTTTGAGATTACAAGGATGGCAGCAAGAGCTGTCACAACAGCATTATATGCAGCCAGAGTGCAAATACATTGGCTGGAGGAACTCTTAGAGAAAGTTGACCCTAATTCCTGGGAAGCTGAATTACTTGAATGTACTCTAGACACTTCTAGATACTTGGGGGACATGGCAGTAAATACACTCAAGCTGGAAGCAAGAACATCTGCTTTAACCAAAAGAGCCAGAAGATCTTTATGGCTAAAATGATGGGAAGCTGATAACAAATCTAAGACCCTTCTACAAAATCTACCCCTAAGAGGGAAACACATGTTCAGAGAGGGCCTACATGAGTTCTTGAGGCAGAAGGAGGAAGGCAAGGGTCTCAACAAGGATAAGACAAGGTTGATCTATCTACTATCTGGTAGATGTCGCTTTCAGGGTGGCAACAAGTACAAACAGGGCAGGAGGCTGAAACAATTATAACACAAATTCCTTTCAAGGTAAAGAGTACCTTGCTAACAATGGACACAGTGCCTCCTACCAGTCCAACAACTACTCTTGCTCATTCAAAGGAAGAAATGCCAAATTTGGAGGCAGAGGAGGAAGGTGCAAACAACAATGACTACTTGACTGCACTACTCCCCACAACCTCACAGGAGCATCAATACCCTCCGATGGGAAAAAGACTATCTCTATTCCAAACTCAGTGTTGGTGCACAACCTCAGACAGGTGGGTACTGGAGGTAGTGTCTCAGGGGTAAGCCATAGAGCAAATTCAAAGGCCAGACAGGCACAGGTTCATTCAGTCCACAGAAATGAAAAGGAAAGCATCTGCTCATCAGGTTCAGCGAGTAGTACAGGACCTGGTGCACAACAAGGCCATTCAGCTGGTCCCAGACAGAAAACAAGGAATGGGGATTTACTCCATCTTCTTCCTGGTCAACAAAAAGAATGAGGACCTGTGTCCCATCCTAGACCTAAAGTTTCTGAGCAAATTTGTCACCACACACAAATTCAAGATGGAGACCTTGAGAATGACCCTCAGGAGCATCAGGGTAGGTGACTACCTAACCTCTGTCAATCTAAAGGAAGCCTACCTCCACAACCCAATTATACCAATTCATTGGCAATTCCTAAGATTCCTCATCCTCAGTCAACATTTTCAATATCAGGCTCTACACTTCAGACTAGCGCCCACACTGAGAGATTTTACCAAAGTCTCTATTGTCCTCGTGGCATGTCTTCGGGAACAGGGCATAGACGTAATCCCTTATCTAGGTGACTGACTGATTTCAGCACTATTCAGAGCCCAGTCAGACAAAAACACGCAACTGGTTCTTCAAGCCCTAGAGGAGAATGGTTGGGTAGTCAAGCATGAAAAGAGCTCCCTTGCTCCATCCCAGCATACAGCACATATAGGTGCAGAGATCAATACCTCAGAAGGGAAGGCAAGGCCATCCCCAAAGAGAGAGGAAAACCTCATTGGCTTAGTCCTAGCACTGAAGGACAACAGTCTCCCCACGATTGGGCAAATAACACAAGTCCTGGGGTGCATGGACTCATGTATCATTCTGGTTCCTTGGGCCAGGTGGAACATGAGACCTCTTCAGAACTACCTGCTCACACAGGCTTTGCTAATGAGTGGGAACCTGGCAACTACGATCCCCCCTTCCAATGGCTGTAAGACAGTCCCTGTCCTGGTGGACTCTCAGGTGCAACCGCACATAAGGCATGCCTCTAGAGATGTCTCATGAGGCCATGCTGGAGACCAACACAAGCCTGATGGACTGAGGGGGCATGACTGGGGTCATCATTTGCCCAGTGTCAATGGTCAATGTCAGAGACCAAGTTATCCATCAATGTTCTGGTGATGAGAGCAGTATGTCACACCCTACAAGCATTCAAAAAGACCATAACTGGCCTCTCAGTCTTCATATGCTCCAACAGTCAAGTCACAGTAGCCTATATATCCAAACAAGGGGGCACCAGGAGCAAGACTATGCAGTGGGAGGTATCAAGGGTAATGGGCTAGGCCCAAACCCACCTGGTGCACATTGGCACCATTCACACTGGCAGGTAAGCTCAACATCCGGTGGACTGGCTCTGCAGCAACAGATGCATCCAGATGAATGCCAACTACAGCCCAACATCTTCATGATGATCCAGAAGAGATGGGGTCCCATAACCATGGACCTTATGGCATCTGGGGCAAACACACAAGTGGTCAAATTCTATTCCAGATACAGAGAACACCAATCCAAGGAAGTCAATGTGCTGTCTCAGGACTGGTTTCAGGACTGAGCCTATGTGTTCCTCCCCATACCCCTTGTCCCACAGGTCCTGGCCAAGATTCAACAATCTAGAAGGCTCATCATTCTAGTGGCCCCATACTGGCCTCAGAGGGCCTGGTTTTCAACAGCCATGGCAGTGGCAGTGAACAGATGCAGTCTATCTTACAGGAGTGACATGTTGATCCAAGGTCCAGTGACTCACCCAGCCCCAGAGACTCTGAAGTTATCAGCCTGGCTCCTGAGAGGCAGAAACTGCTGACAGCAGGTTACCACCATTTTGTCATTTTGACCCTGATGCAATCCAGGAGGTCTTCCACCATCTCCACTTATGGATGGTAGTGGAACATCTTCTCATTGTAGTGTAGAGCTAGAGACCTGGATCCAGAGAAAGTCAACATGTTTATAATCCTGCTGTATTTACAGCAGGGTTTAGATAAAGACCTGTCACACTCTTCGCTCAGAGTACAGCTAGCTGCCATAGGAGCAGCACTGGGTCTGGCTGGCCATCACAGCCCCGGGGCACATTCAGATGCTATAAGATTCCTGAAAGTGGCTGAAGTGTTCAGACCTCGCAAACAACCACTCATAGCACTGTGGGACCTCACACTGGTCCTCGAGGCACTAGCTGCACCCCCATTAAAGTCATTTCATGACACACAGCTCTCCTGGGTGGGTCTTAAAACCTGTTTTTTGGTAGCTATTTGTTCAGCCTGAAGGATAAGTGAACTAGGAGCACTTTTATGTAGGGAACTGTATACTATGTTCATGCCAGAGGGTGTATCCCTCAGGACAGTACCTGCATTCCAACCAAAAGTCTCATCTCCTTTCCACAGGGAACAAACTATCAAACTCCCAACTCTGTACAATCAGACAGAGAAAGGGAACATCCAAATCCCTCATTATCTTGATGTTAAGAACACACTGGCTGCACACACCTCTGGGTCTCAGGACATACGCAAATCAGAAAAACTATTTATCATTGCACAAGGACATAAACAAGGTATGGCAGAATTGAAAACAACCATTGCTGGGTGGCTGAAATGAACTATTCAGGAGGCTTATAAACTATGGAGCTTAACTCCACCTGAAGGCATAAAAGCCCATTCAACAAGAGCTGAGGCCACCTCTTGGGCAAAAAGAGAGAATGCCACATCTGAAGATATCTGTCGAGCAGCAACATGGACTTCCATTCACACCTTTGCAAGGTATTACAGACTTGATGTGTTATATAAGCAGTGAGCCTCCTTTGTGAATAGTGTTCTTTCATTAGCAGAAGCACATCCTCCACCCACTGATCACTCTATCCTGCCGTGATGGGATTGGTACTGCTTCTTAGGGTAACCCATGAGGTAATGACTGGAGTGCCATGGATATGGAACATAACACAGTGGGTGTTTACTCTCCTGGTAAAGATGATTGTGTTAGTTCATTTCCATGGCACTCCACAGCCCTCCCATCAGAGCGACCAGTGTGTTTCAGTGCCCTAACTAGGTGAATATTTCTTAATATGCAGATGTTAAAATGTATTATGATGATGGTGTTATTGGGGCAGCTACACATTATGTAGTGTGGGTAGTTTTGTAGACTTATGCATATATACTCAGTCATAGTAGTGTATGAATGACCGTCAGAAACGTTAGGTGGCCGAGCTTTAGAATAGTATCAATAGGAATTAAAAAGCTATTGTTTTGACTATATTAATTTTCTATCTCGTACATTCTGCGGTTCAATAAGTAGGCCTATTGTAAGTAACCATTTATGTCAGCTATGGAAGAACTCGAATTGGGAAGCAGGGATTCCTGGGATCTAGGTATACTGTGAAATTTGATCCTGGGTTACATGTGCATCATTAGTCTATCAAGTGGGCTATAACCCATGAGGTAATGACTGGAGTGCCATGGATGTGAACTAACACAATCACCTTTACCAAGTGAGTAAACACCCAATCCAATCCAGCCCTTTACTGCTGTTTATATCTGTGGAAATGGCAGGTGCTACAATTCTCTATTTTCTGACCCCTTCACTCTTGTGTATTTTCATCTGAGTGGGTGCTAGGTGTATAAACAAACACCCCTCCATTGAATGGTGGTTTTCTATACTATTAGTAACATTCATTGTCAAAACACTGTATAGGATATATGGAACATGTAATGATTATGGTACACTGAACAAACCTCCATGCCCTCACTTACTTTCAGGGTAAAAAAATAGGATTAAAGCTACAGTACAGCTCACTGGGGTGCCCATGGGTGGCCAAGCTGTTGTAGGACACCACTGCCTAATCCTACAGGATGGAATGCCTATATACCCTTACACACTATCAACATCAAAACCCTAAAGAAATGGCAGATATTTTCAATAATGTTTTTTGTAAAAATTACACAATTTCTGATAAATCTGTTTCTCAATTTCAAAATACCAGCTTAGATATTATTACCTTTCCATCTATAAACATTCTAAATAAATTAAAATTACTAAAAGGTAAAACATGCATGGGACCAGATAATATACTTGGACAATTGCTTTTTTTACTAAAGGATTATTTGGTAATACCTCTTAAATTATTATTTGAATCTTGCCTGTCAGAGGGCTTTGTTCCTGATCAATGGAAAACAGTCATTGTTGTTCCCATACATCAAAAAGGTTTAAAAATAGATAGTTTGAATTATCATCCTATCAGTCTCACCTCTACCATTTGCAAAATTTTAGAAAGTTTACTTAGAGATTCATTAAATACAATATTACTTAATTCAGATAAAGAACAGCATAGTTTCATAAAAGGTAGAGGTTGCCAGTCTAACCTGATGATTTTTTATGAATATATCAGTTCACTTATAGATAAACGTATACCCTGCAATATTATCTTCTTGGATTTTAGTAAGGCCTTTGATGCCATGCCACTCTGGGCCTTACAAATTAAGTTACAAAAATTAAAAATTAATATGAGTATTATTATCTGGATTACAAACTGGTTATCTAACCGTACACAAAAAGTATGTATAAATGGGAATTTATCTGACATAGGCAGTGTGACCAGTGGAGTACCCCAGGGCTCGGTGTTGGGTCCTGGATTATTTCAGGCCTTTATTTTGGATTTAACTTCAAATTGTATATCTTCATCTATTAAGTACGCAGATGATATAAAGATCAGAGGTCCTTGTGATAGTACAGAAAATTCAGATAAAATTCAGAGAGATTTGGATACTATCTACGAATAGGTAGGAAAGTGGGGCATGGCTTTACATTTTTCCAAATGGAAGGTGATGCATTTAGGTAGTACAAATCTATACAGAATTTATAGATTAGGTCCACATCAACTCAATATAACAGCTGATGAAAGAGACTTAGGTATAAATGTTTCTAATACTATGGATTTCTCTAATCATATTAATAACTCTGTTAAGAAAGCTAATGAAGTGGTGTGGTCAATTAAAAGAAATATTTCTACAAGAGACCCTGAAGTTTTGTTGCCCATCTTTCGATCATATATTAGGCCTCACCTTGAATATGTGTCTCAGTTATGGTGCCCCTATAAAAAAACAAATATAATTCAGTTAGAGAGTGTTCAACGTAGATTTACTAAGCACCTAAATGGTATGTATCATCTATCTTACAATGACAGGCTTCAGGAATGTAACTTGTTTTCACTTGAAACCCACAGGTTATGTGGTGACCTTTTATTTCTGTATGATGTAATTCGGATCCAGAATTAATGGTTGATTTGGGTTTGTGTTTTAAGGATTCTGTTCACAATACTAGAGGACATCCACTTCAACTGACCAGACAGTCATATAATTACATTAGCAGGAATATTTTTTCACTTTAAGGGTAATTAAGCCATGGAATAATTTACCCTTACATAATATTAATAGTAAAGACAAAGCACAATTTAAAATCTGACTGGACAAATATCTATTAACTGCTAAGTCAATGACATATTATTAGGTTTGAATGTGAGCACTTATGGGCCTTGGCCTTCTAGCTCTCATAAATCCTTAGAATGATCCTTAGTAAGTAAGTATTAGAAGGGTGAAATGGGGAAACTGCAAAGAAGAGGACTAAGAAAAAGCTGGCATCCTGAACAGGTACTTCAGCTCAGTCTTCACAGTGAGGGGGGAGGGCACCAGAGATGCAGCAAGAACAGAGGGGGGAAGGTGGATGCAAGTCCATTTTCAGAGGAAAGACTCCTGAAGGGACTTGCAGCTCTGAAGTGGGACAAGGCTATGGGACTGGATGGGATACGATTAAAGGTACTGAAAGAACTTAGGGCAGTGCTAGCAGCACCACTGACTGCCTTGTTCAATAGCTCACTAGAAAGAGGCATGGTTCCAGAGGATTGGAGAAGCGCTGACATGGTTCCTCTACATAAGAACAGCAGGAGGGAGGAGGCTAGGAACTAAAGGGTGGTCAGTCTTATTTCAGTGATGGGGAACTTAATGCACCCTCTACTAAAAGAAAGGCTGGTAAAGTATCTTGAATCCAATGGGCTGCAAGACCACAGGCAGCATGTATTCATGGGGGGAAGATTATGCCAAACGAATCTGCTAGGTTTCTTTGACTACATGATAAGGGAAATAGATCAGGGGCAGTGGAGGTGGTCTATCTGGACTTTAGTCAGGCCTTCAACATTGTGCTGATTAGGAGGCTGATAAGGAAACTGAGCAGCCTAGGAGTGGGATCCAAAGTGGTGTGCTGGGTTAGAAGCTGGTTAACGGATAGGATACAGAGGGTGATGATTAACTGCACACACTTTAATGATGGGAGAGTGACTAGCAGGGAGTCCCAGGGCTTAGTACTGGGACTGGTCCTCTTCAATGTCTTTAGAAGTGTCATTACAGAAGAACTGGAAGGAAAGAGATGCCTTTTTGCAGAAGATAAAATCTGCAATGGGGTGGACATGCAGGAAGGGGTGAAGGTAATGCACAGGGATTTTGGGAAACTCGAGGAGTTGTCAAGAGCAAGGCAGCTGGGGTTCAGTGCCAAAAACTGCAAATCATGCATCTGGGGCATAGGAACCTAGAAGCTGAGTATAGGATTAGGGAAGGTATTGCCAGTGACTAAATAGGAAAGGGACCTTTGGATCATCATATCTGATGATCTCAAAGTGGCAGGGCAGTGTGACAAAGCAGTAGTAATGACTAGAGATGCAGCAAATTTAAAATCTGCCGGCAAAGTGAACGTGAAGTGGCCACTTCGCTTGTCACTTCACTACACAAAGTGCCCCATAGAAAAGGCACACTTCACCTTATTATTACTTCATGTTGTCATTCCACTGTAAACCCGAAGTAAGGCGGAGTGACAACAATATTGGCAGCACCCCACCCACACAGTCACTAGAATTAATGAAATCCCAAAGTGCTACTGTCTTGTGTCCAGAAACTCCCCAGTGCTGACAAAGTGAAATGAGAGTGTAACAAGAAATGCAGTCTCCCAGAATTAATGGTGCACTGCAAATGCACAAACAGATTAAGATTGCGCTGCACACTCAAGGGATGCATACAAAAAGGCACAACAACACCTAACCAGTGCTCACAAGTCACAAATCCAAATCTGGAAAGGAATACATTTTGCCAGTTAGGGGATTAGTGCACGGCAGTAACAATCCACTACAAGTAAAGATACCACAAAGCAATATAAACAATTCATGCAGGTGCGGTGGATAGCAGGTTCACACTGCTGCAATTACTCTGTGGCACAATAAAAGGTGTCTAATTTAATGGCATGCATTGCACACACACTCAAACACACACTACAAGTAATGCAAAACAAATTGAAAACCTTTAGTGATATATAACCAAATATTTTAAACAGACAAATTATACACTGCTGCACCACAACAATCAGCAAAAAAAATGCAAGAATTACTGAAAATATTACAGTGTGTACATTAACACAGTATAAAATATAAACAAAACAGAATGACTGCTTTTTTCTCCCAGTTAATGTACCTACACCACAAATAAGCTCCCCCAAAGCACACTTCACAGTACACAGACTGACTGTTTTAAATTAACATCCAAAATCCACACACAACAATAAACACTCGATGATATGAGCACAGAAGGGTTTCCTACAATCTATGTACTAAATTTTGAGCAAACAAAAATGACTCAAAAAGGCATTCTAAACAGCTTTTAGAGATTTTGAATTGCAGACCTCTGAGAGAAATTGTCTCCAGTTACCACTACACACACACACTACCCAGGCCAGAACTGAGGCTGTGCAGAACAATCTAGAACCCATGTGACCTGCAATCCCATGAATAACTGCAGAATTTCATTTGGAGCTCAATTACAGGGTGAAGTGAGGTGAATTACATTGATTTCAATGTACTTTGCCTTAAAATTGGTGGAGAAGTGATCGGGGGAAGGCAGAATAATGCAAAGTCATTCGTTTTAATGGACTTCGCATTCCTCATTATGAAGTGAAGTACTCCGCTTCACATGGTGGAGTACTCTATGGATTCCACATTACTCCATGAATCACTTCATGGAGTGAATTGGGGCCACTTCACCCACCACTACTTACAGTACTGTAACTCACATGCTGTACAGGAAGGAATGTGAATGCCTACGGCTGTACTTCCCTGATGAGCTGAGCCTGTATCACAAAACTCCACAATTTAAAAACTCTTATTAATGAGTACAATGGTGGGGTGGTGAAGTCTGGAGAGATACTACAAAACAGGCTTGCAATACATCCAAATAACTAGTAAAACAATTAATGTTGTGATTCATGACATGATCGTGAATCATGATTTGTGACTGCATTTGTGACCGTGATGATGAAGAATGTGATTCGGTGTCGATGGTGTGAGATAACCAATATGGAACTGTATTAGGAATGCAAATGCCTATGGCTGTACTTCCCAGATGAGCTGTAGCATAAAACTCCTTGACTTAAAAACTTATTAATGAGTACAATGGTGGGGTGGTGAAGCCTGGAGAGATACTACAAAACAGGCTTACAATACATCCAAGTAACTAGTAAAAAAATGAATGTTGTGATTTGTGACATGATTGTGAATCGTGATTTGCAACTGCATTTGTGACCGTGATGATGAAGAACGTGACTTGCACCACGAGTGACTCATGATGATGGTCCTGACTTAAAAATGCATATTAATGAGTACAATGTTCATACAGAATTATGCACCACACCAGTGCAGTACTCTGAACGGCAGCCAAAGAAACAACTGTGACTTAAGTTAAAGATGGAGATCGGGCCCTAAAGAGATGTAAATGTACAGAAATATTAAGATGGCACTGCGCACTGAAGAAATGCAGATGCAAAGGCACAACACCTAATCAGTGCTCACCATCAGAAATTCAAATCTGGAAAAGAATACCTTTACCAGTTGGGGTGGGCCACGGGGGGCAGTGTACTGCACTGCTGCAGTAACAGTCACTAGTACTAGTACCAGTAAAGATACCACAAAGAAGTACAAAAATCACACAGCTGCAGTGGATAGCAGGTTCACATTGCTGAAATTACTATGTGGCATAATAAAAGGTGTCTGATTTGATGAAATGCGTCACACACACAGATACTCACACAAACATTAAGTAATGTGTAACAAATTGAAAACATCAGTAATATGACCACATATTTTAAACAAACTAAAATTATGCACTGCTGCACCACAACAATCAGCAAAAAAATGGCAAGAATTATTGAAAATATTACTGTGTGTACATTAACAGTTATGCAAGAAAAATATCACCAAAACAGAAAGAACTGTCTTTTTTTCCAAGTTAATCTATCTACACCACAGATACACCCCTCCCCCAAAGCACACTTCCACTGTCTCTTAGTACATAGACTGAATGTCATACATTAACATGCAGAATCCACACACAAACAATAAACGCTCGATGATATGAGCACAGGAAGGTTTCCTACAATCGATGAACTAAAGTTTCAGCAAAAAAAATTACTCAAAAAGGCTTTTTTAAATAGCTTTTAGAAGGTTTGAATCACAGAGAGCTCTCAGAGCAGACTGTCTCCTACAGCTTCCTACACTACCCTGAACTGAAGCTGTGCAGAACAATCTAGAGCCCATGTGACCTAAAATCCCATGAATCACTTCAAAATTCTGCTTTGGAGCTTAAAAACAAGGTGAAGTGAGGTGAAGTACATTGTTTTAAATGTACTTCAGCTTAAGAATTGATGGAGTAGTGGTTTGGGAAGGTGGAGTAATGTGAAGTCTTTGTTTTCAATGGGCTTCGTGTTATCCATTATAACACGAAGTACTCCGCTTCAGGTTGCGGAGCACTCCGAGAATTCACTTTCACTTTGTGATTCACTTCGTGGAGCAAATTGTGGTCACTTTGCCAATCTCTAGTAATGACTATTGGAATGCTGGGGTGCATAGGGAGGGGTATCTCCAGTAGGAGGAGGGAGGTGGTGTTACCATTGTATCACTTGTTGGCGAGACCCCACTTGGAGTTCTGTGTCCAGTTTTGGAGGCCACACCTCAAAAAGGGAATAGACAGGGTGGAGGCAGTTCAGAGGAGGGCAACTAAAATGGTGCAAGGGTTGCATGAGAAACCCTACAAGGAGAGATTGAGGGATCTCAGCATGGGCACCCTGGAAGAGAAGCATGTGAGAGGTGACATGATAGAGACCTACAAGTGCCTTACAAGGGTGACCAGGGTGCAACAGCAGAGTCTCTTTCAAATGAGTAAGAGAACTGGGATTATGGGGCATGCGATGAAGATGGGGTGGAGTTTAAGAGTGATGTGAGGAAATACTTCTCTACTGAAAAGGTGGTAGATGCCTGGAACAGACTGCCAGAAGAAGTGGTGGAGGTGAAAACGGTGGGGGCTTCAAGCCTGCGTGAGATAAACATGGGGTAAACTAGAAAACAGGCAGGGAAAAGGGAGGGTCACTGGATAGCAGTTAGAGTCTGCTGAGACAGATTATGCAGGGAACTTTTATGTTTCTATGTTACAACCTGAGTAGGTCTACACTGATGTGACTTTTTCTTGCCTATCCCCAGCTGTCATGTCCTCATTGCTCCACATGGAGCATTCTACCTCCATGCATGGTGGGATTAAGCTGGGTTCTCGGGTAGTGTCCATGTTGCCATGGATCCAATCCCTACTCACTTAATGCCTCTCCACCCACAATTGCACACCTGTTGATCCAACTAACTGCCTTGGTGAATGTTATTACGGTATGTGCATAAAAGTTGCACAATGCGGAGCTACATGACTGAGTAATGTGACTTTTCCACATATCAGTAGATCTTTATGGATCAAGCCCTTTATCATTTTATGGGGGCTTTTCCCAGTGATAGGGCCCAATATTCAGCCAGCAACAGCTGCGGTGTGCTAACACCAGTGCACTGCCACTGGGATATTCAGTCAAATTGCCCCGGTGCAAACACCTTTAAATATTGGGCTTCAGCGCAGTGTATATGAACAGCACATATGCATAGCACTGGCATGGCATGAATGGCACTAGCACAGTGCAATGCACTTGCACAGCACTGAATATACCGTAGCACTGAGTATAGTGCTGAACACAGGGGGAAGCTGTTGGTGGTAGGGCACCAATGAAGAGACACAACACAGCAGCATAGGTGTCTGAAATTAACTTTATATAAAGAGCAACAGGTCATAAAAAACAACAATGATACAACAACAACTTAATAATAATAACAGTAACATGGCTGGTTCGGCGGCACTAAGGGGTTGAGATGCTGGACACCACTCCTCGTGGTACGCCAGTGACCCAGGATTAAGAATGAGCCTGGATCATCAGGGGTCGGCCAGGGGGAGAGTGGGATTGAGCAGCCAAAAGGCAGCTCTCCTCTCCTTGGGAGTGACCTTGTCACCCCCGCAGTACAGCTGCCCACAGGTGGAGGCCTGAGGACAGTGCAGGCATGTGGGTGGCATGAGTAGGGAGGGCGTTGCAGAACTGAGATATGCGCATGCCTCCATATACATGGCTGTGGCATGGGTGGGCAAAAACAATGGAAAATGGTGCCAACCAACAGGATGACTCTGGTCCCCCACAGGATCTGTACCTTTCTAGCTGGGTACCTCCGTGCCACTGAAGTAAGTCCCAGAGAATGTCCGGGTGACAGGGCTGGGGCAACTGGTAGAAGAGGGCCATTCAGCACGAGGAGGCAATAAAATGTAAATTAAAAAAGAAACAGCAATACTACAAAATAAAACCTCAAACAATGCCAACCGCCCATATTGGGGGGGATGAAAATAGGCAACCAGCTGTATAAAGGGTATGAAACAAAACAAAAAGGGAAACTGCCCATATAAAGGGGGATTTAACAAAAGAAAAAGGGAACATTCCCATGAAAACATGCTGAATATCACCTGCCCATGAAAACAAAAAATGGGCGACCTGCCCATGAAAACAAAACAAAAGCCCACCCGCTCATGAAAAACAAAAATGGGCTACTCACCCATGAAAAGCAACAAAAAGGACACACACCTGTCATTAAATGTCAAGTGTCATCTGGCCACTCAAGGGTTGCTAGTAGTTGTGGCTGGTGCAGTTCCCATGCCAGTGCTGATGGCATAACTTCTATGGCATGGATGCATTCACCAACCACAGTCCTTCACCTGCTATAGTAGCAGCCTCAGCAGGTGGACCTGTCATCTTAGGAGGTATCCCATCCCTCAGTCAGGGCTGCAACCCTCTGACCCTTGCAGACTCCTACATCCCTCTGGGCACCTATGGAAAGAAATGCACTGAACTCTGCTAGCAGTGCATACAGGATGATGCACATAGGAGTGGCATAATGTGTATAACACACGTACAACCAGCCAACACATGGGCCACTATGCCACACATAGGTGAAGGGAGCCAAACAGACACAAAGGAATGCGTGTGGTATATCAGAGATAGCATTGTGGACTCAAACAGTAGAGGACTGCACATGCAATGGGTGTGATAAGCTGCAATGCAGCATAACTGAGCCATGCAAGGCACACATGACACCAGCAGTAATGCCAGATGTGGAAACACAGCACAAGCAATAGCAGCAACGAGCCAGAGCAAGATAGGCTATGTAATGGCCCAAGGGGCTTGAAACTGCACCTACACACCCAGTGCCCTGCACACCAGCCATACTGCATCCAGGCCAACACAGGTGTACAGGACAACAGACATCCATGAGCTACCCTGTTCAGCTGTAGGGGCAGGCCCAGGTATTCACATGTTACCCACAGCATGTCTGTATAAGGACAGCACTGTCCTGCAGCACTGTGCATGGCAGCCACAGTAACACAACAGTGCAGCAGTACTGTCCATCAATGGGCACTTTACACACTGTACCTTGTCAGCACAACCCCAGAACCCCAGTATGAGATGCAGAGCCACCTGGAGGCACCCCCCATCCCAGCAGATGCTGGTCCCATCTTAGATATAGGGTTTCCACTTATACAGAGCCACTGCGGAATAATAATACTCTGGACATCATTGTGTTGGTCAGACATTACTGACTATGCATCACAATGTTGATCACATATGGTAAGGTACATGCAACATCCAGCAATGGCATTGACTCCATGCCACATAAACTCAGCTCTGTTGTGATACAGTGGCATGACACCTAGTGCATATTGCACTGGCGATGACATAGATGTGTGCAGACTGCCACTGGTGCTATATGATGCATATGGCATATTGTTGTGGTGTACTGGTACAACAGTGCCCCATGCCTACATCTGCCAGATAGGTGTATTGCCTGGGGCTGTAAGCATTACTGCAAATGCCCTGGTGTACCATTTTGGCAGCACAGGGACCATGCTACCTCATGGTGTAATGCTTACCAAGGCACAGTATACACACACTCATGTATGCGCACACTCACACACACACACACGGCAACATGCGTACTGCAGGGACATGCACAACAGTAGACTACACATACTCTGACACACCACAGTGTCAGTGTTGTGACAATGTCCCAAAAACCAGGTGAGTGTCCCCAACCCCAACTGCCTGGGTGCTACCCCCACAGGCAGTTCACAGAATGTCCTTCCATGCTGGGCCCCATCATGGCTTGGTGTCCCCTCTAGCCGGCGCTGGTCCTGGTGGCCACACTCCATCTCCCTGGCTCTGGCATGTCTCTGCTGAGCACTGGTGTTTTTGGAAGAAGAGGAGAAAAAAGAAGATGTGCTCAACAGCATGCAGTAGAACACATGGCACAGTACCATAAACTCTAAACATTAAGCACACCTATATACTGGTACTGCGCACCAACAGCCATATGTGCATGATGTAGATGGACAGAACCATGTAGGGTCATGTCCTACCATTGTGCACCACTGTGGTACCCCTCACAGACAAGTGTGCAAGGGCCCAGGCAAAGCCAGACTGTTACATCCCACTGTTGTAGACTATAGCCTAGCACTGTGTATGCAAGCCCATGTAGTGCCCAGCTGACCTCACAGCCCCTGTCTAACATAACCATTCGTGTCAGCTACAGGCCATGTACACCTCATAGTATGCAGTAAGATGCACGTAGTCCCAGTTCTCATACAACAGGGGCACAGGAAGCATACCTATGCAATGGTAGGGGATGGTATGACACTGTAGCTGTAACTCAACACAATCGCTGGTCCAAGAGTGCCACACCCTGTGCTGTACAATAGTATACCATGCATTGTGAAAACAAGAAAATGCAGAAGAGCTAGTAGAGAGGTCTAATTAATATTTGACTCTATATTACCTCTTCGTAGAGTCATATGTATTAATTCAAATAGTAGATAATAACCTATTCTGGTATTATTTCTCCAACTATCCTGGAATCTAAAACTATAGGAAATTTACATGCACTAACCTATTATCAGATTTACTAATCCTATTTGAAATAAGCATACACTATGTTCACTACATTTTAAAGTCATAATCACGCATATTTAGTGTGTGCATATTATTTATCATGTATAAACTTACCCTGACAATGGTATTTGTGAATATACGTGTAAATACTGTTATGATGTATATCTTTTTATTATATTGTAATGACTATAACACATACATGCATACATAGCTGCCAGCAGATTAGGCCTAGAGATCTATCTTGTCTGCCTGACCTAGCTCACTGGTAGAGTATAGTGGCTACTCTACCTCCCTCCCCCTTATTTCCCCTCCCTAATAAAATTTTTCTACTACTACTACCATGCATTACAAGGCAAATGCATACCAGCACACATGCCTCAGAACACAGTGTACACAGAAAAGACAGTGCCCCCTGCAAAGTGCCATTGGGTACACCTGCCACCATGGCTACATGTAGACTACATGTCATATGACAGAGTCATCCATTCTGACACTGCAAGCATGTCACTGTGTTACCAAATACCTTTGTTGCCATGGTGGGTGCATGTCTCAGCAATCCAAAGCAGGTCCTGTGATGAACAGGACACCAGGGACAACCATTGGGACAGTGGTTCCCTATACCTGAAATGGTAAGTTCAGGCTATACATTGTAGCATGTCTCATAGGAGAGAGGGGATATAACAGGGACGCACAGCTACAGTGCACATTCCCTCAAGGGCAGAAACCCAGAGGTATATTACTATGGAAACATTACTGCACACAGAACACAACCCACACCATACATATAATCTGTACTCACCTGCCAATCTCAACCATCACCCTCAGCTGCTGCAGGTGGTATAGTTCTGTGTGGGTCAAATCATTATACTGGTGCCTGCATTGGTCCCTAGTGCATATGACTCCTTTGCACCATGTCAGTTGCCTCCCCACCGAGGCTCACACATCACACCTGGGCCTGCCAGCCTCACCCCCCTCACCCAGTAGCTGGTCCTCACTGGCCACCACCAGGTCAACCAGGTTGGCCAGCTCTGTTGCAGACCACCTGGTGTCCCTCTGTGTTTCTACCTTCCTCTCTTTGTCAGTCATTGTTGCAGTGTCCCTAGTTCCAGCCCTCAGACCAAGCTAGTGACAAGTGCCTGGCTCTGTGGATGTGGCCTTCCATTTGCACAACACGTTCTGGCTTTTGCCGATTAGCACAGTGCTATGCTTGTTTCCAGTTTGGGGGGCATTCACACACAGCTGATATAGGGCGGCACATGCACATGGTGCACATGAGCATGCCAGTACTGTACGAGCACAGTGCCATAGCATGACATTATAGTGCACATGCCGGCACTGTCATAACATCATTCCCAACATGTATTGTCATGTCTGCTCCTCATATGGATGTAGTGCTGGTAATATCAGCACTAGAGCTAGCACAAATACAAAAGCTCTTGGGACAAACCTGTAATATTCAAATATTATATGCCAGTTAGCTTATTTTGTAGCTAGAGGGCAAATTCAGCAGTTTGTATGTCATTACTGGAATATGTTCATTCATTTGCATGCCTCATTGCACCTGGAGCAGGTAAAAGGAGCAAAAGGCACCACACAGATTCCACAGAGGAACTACAGGCAGCTAGAGGTACTGTAAGTGTATTGTGGAATGGCCTACAATAGAGACATGAAATAACACTGTGCCGATGCTGTATCTGGACAAGACTATTGCTGTATCTGCACATGGTCAAGGGCTGTATTAGGCAAGCAGCTTGCTGTGTGTTGGGACCAGCCATGCAGGAACTACATGTCTTGGCCAGAAGCAGTGGGGCCTGCACACTACTGTACATTTGCTCTGTGCTCTGGTTTGTGTATGCAAGACTTGATGCTCTTCTTTCTATCCATTTCCAACAAGGATCATGGAGGACTCAAAGTGCCAACATAATGGAAATTTAATGAGATGGAGGTCATGGTCCTGGCCTAGACATACATGATCTGTGAGGGCCTCATAGCAAGAAAAAGGGATCATGCAGGCTGTGAATAAGTTTGGGGGGAGACCCTGAAAGCTACAAGATGTCTGTAAGAGGTTCATGGACATGAAAAGGCACACCAAGCTGGTCCTGTCTGTTTCCCTAGTCCCCCTCCCTGCAAAGTAGGTGATAGTCACAACTCTGATGGCTGTGGAGGTGACCGGTGTTCCAGAAGGTGGCTACGGGAGCCAGGTTGGACCAGCACAAACGTGTCCCTTACCGCATTTGTTCCATTACATTGTGTATGTGTGTGTGTATATTCACCGATGGTATTGGAGTGTGCAGGGGTGGGAATGTTCTAGTAATTCCAGACAGACAGGTGTAGTGTGGAGGCACAAGATGTAATGCAAGATTTGTGGTATGTGTACCCACCCAACTGTAGGCATAGTTATGCATGAACCATGGGGCAACACAACTATGGGTTATTACTGCTGCATGCTGTGTCTGTACTGGTGTACCTGTTTACAGTGTTTGACAGACCCACCAGAAAGCTGTGATCAGTTCATGGTACTTCATTAATGCATCAATTAGGGTTGAAGTGACAAAAGTATGGAAATGAGATGTTAGGGTTAAGCCCCTAACCCCCCATCCTACCACCCCACCATCCATCCTCCACACACCAACAGACATCAGGGTGTGCCATGGGGTTGTTAGGCCTAAATCACACCCCATTCCATGTGTAAACAGGCTGACATGGAATAGTATAGGAGAATGGGGTGAGAGTTAGACCTAATGACCCCATGGCACACCCCGATGCCTGTTGGTGTGTGGAGGATGGGGGGATGAGGTGGAAGGGTGGGAGGGTTAGGGGCTCAACCCTAAAGTCTCATTTCCATACTTTTATCTCTTCATCCCTAACTGGTGCATTAACAAAGTGTTTTGCAATGAATTTCCTTACTTTTTGAGAAAAGTGTAAGGTAACTGGTAACTGGTATGTGTTAGTGGGAGCGTGGGTTCTCCAGGACCTTCACTCCCTTAAAACTGTCCATTTTTGCATAATGATATGCGTATGTGGGAGTGTGGGCCCTCCGGGCCCTGCGCTCCCACTTATACATAAATACAGAGCCATACAGCAGCCCTATAGGGCTGAAATCACTAATTTGCCAATATCTCTGTAACCATAGCAGCTATGAAAAAATTCCACTGCAGTTGTAATCAAGACTTCAAAACCTCCACACGTGCTTAGTTCACCTAAGCTGCCCAGAGCAAAAAATCCATGTCTCAAATTGTTTCCAAGATATGAGCACTGAAAGGCACTGCGGGCACTGCAGTGTTATCCTATGGGAAATATCTCAACTTCGTAACGGCATAGCTATGGAACCAATGAATATTTTTGCAACTAAATAGCATAATTCACATCTGTGGGACACCCCCTTTGTACCCTGAAAATTTTCAGCCGAAAGACCAAACCATTTATTAGCAGTACACTGGGAAGTTTTTTAAATTCCTTGTTTATGAGATGTCAAAATCCCCATTTGCGAGGTGAATCCTCATTTGCGACCTGTCAAAATCTCCATTTGTGAGAAATCCTTGCTTGTGAGATTCTGGCCATCTGGTCCTGATCTCATGAACAAGGATTTTGACAGTACATGGAAAGGGATTGCCTCTTGAAAAGGGATTTTGATAGCTAGAGAAAAAAACAATCCCCTTTCGCGAGCTGTCAAAATCCCCTTTCGTGGGTTGATCACCTTTCATGAGGTGACAAAATCCCTGTTCACAAGGCAAACATTGTTCATGAGATAGGGCCATCTGGTCTGCAAGTCACGATCAAGGATTTTGACAGCTCATGAACAAGGATTGGAAGTGAGTGATGAACAAGGATTTTTAAAATTAGAAACAGTCATTTTTTTCACAAAACTGAAGTAAACCAAAGCCATGGGTCTGTACAGAGCATCACCCTGAACAAACCCATACTTCAGTTACCACACAACACAACCATAGGACAAGTTACAATGTTTTATTTGTGGGGAAAAATGAAAACAAGATGGTCGTCTCACAAAAGGGGAATTTTTCATCACAAACAGGGATTTTATAAATCCCTGTTCATGAGGTGAAAAAAATCCTTGCTCGTGAGCCAAATCCTCTTTTGCAAAACATACATGTATTCTAAAGACTGAACTGAACATGCTCAGAACCCGAAAATTCAAAAATAATAACTTTGGAATGGATTCATATTTTTTCACCAAACCAACACTGGATTGTTCTTTGGAGCAATCTATCTGTATCCAGAAAATGTCAGACCAAAATTCTAAATGGTGTGGCCTTGCAATGGGCAAAAATCAGCATAAATGGCAAAAAAAAAAGTGGAAAATGCATTTTTGGTGCTTTGCTGCACAAAAACTACAAATCCAATCAAAACACATCTTGGCACATCAAGAGATCTACCCCATGGGACAGCACATACCAAATTTTGTGCAAATCCATTGAACAGTTGCAAAGTTATTAATGTGCAAAATTTGGGGTTTAACATTAAATTGCCTACTCAACGACTGTGCCCTATATTATATATATATATATAGAGAGAGAGAGAGAGAAAGAGAGAGATCTATCTATCTATCTATCTATCTATCTATCTATCTATCTATCTATCTATCTATCTATATGGGATATGCAATGGAAGCAAGTGTAATAAATGATTTTTTTGCACAAGAACAGTTTGACCTAGGGTAACCTCACCAGTGGTGTAAGCTCAAGTGCAGATAAATCATTTATCACATGGGTTTTCCATTGCATATTCCATTTATGCAATTCTTTTGTTTTTGCTTTTGTAGGGAGCATTTGTTAGTCAAACAAGTGAATAAAAATTGTATTTTCTGCTTTTTTTTTTGCTGATTATAGAAATCTAAAATGAATCTAAAAATGAAACACCTCTCATTTTGTATATACTGTATTTTTATGCTGAACAACCTTTGTGCTCAAAGTACCATACTATCATTTTTTGTTTTTAAGTTATTTGCATTTGTTTGATGAAAAAGTGCACAAAAAATTAAATTTTCTGCTGTTTTTTTAATAATTTTGAAAAACTAAAAAGTATCTATAAATGAAACACCACTCATTTTGTAGATATTTCTGTGCTGAGTAAACGTTGTGCTCACAGTACCATACTACTACTAATAATAATAATACATTTTATTTCTCAGAAGCACCTTTCAGCCATCAAGGCACTGTACAAAAAGACAAAGGGATCATAATAAAAACTCAGAAAACCAATAAAATAATCAGATGGTCCAAGATTAAACTGTGCCACCAAAAGCATGGCACCACAAATACTGTATGTTTTCATTGCCTGCTTAAACCCCCCCCCCACAGTCATGCACTCCTGAAACTGGTGGGATAGAGAATTCCAGAGGGTCGGGGCCGTGTGCATGAATGCAAGGGCCCCTTAAGATTTCAAAGACACCCTCGGAATCTCTAGCAACCCCTCGTCAGCTGAGTGCAACTGTCGCACCAAGTGGTAGGGAATGAGGAGCTCTTTCAAGTAGTCAGCGCCCAGTCCATGTAGGACTTTATAAGCCAGTAAACTGACTTTAAAGGTGATCCGCCACCTAATCAGCAGCCAGTGCAGATTGTGCAGCACAGGTGTAATATGAGAGGACCGAGGGATTCCCATCAACAATCGTGCTGCCGCATTCTGCATGCACTGCAGGCAGTGGATATCAACCCCAGTCAATCCGAAGTAGAGTACTAGGATTCATACTAGGAGAGTTAGGTGCACAGCAGGCTGAAGCCCATGTAAGCACACCTCCATCATAGCTGGGCAATGTTTACTCACAGATTGAATAGATATCCTTTTTAAAAATGTCTATGTTTTTAACATCTACTATATAGTTAGGGAGTGTATTCCAGATTGGTATAATCCTTTGTGTAAAAAAGTAATGTCTGTTGTTTTTCTTTGGATATGTTAATGTTAACTGGTATTTGTGACTTCTTAAATTCCATACTCTTTTATTAAATGTCATCCCCAATTCTTTCATTAATGTAGGATCCCTAGATATTTTAAACATTAATAGTATGTCCCCTCTGATTCTTCGAAGTTCCAAGGGATACAGTCACAACCCCATTAGTCTTTCCTCATAGCTTTTTATTTGCATATTATTAATTATTTTTGTCGTACGTCGCTGTATCCTTTCTAATTTTAACATGTCGCTTTGTAGATGTGGGCTCCATACAGCTGAGCAGTAGTCCAAGTGTGGGTGTACATAAGCTCTGTAGATTGGCAGTATACAGCTTCTGTCTCTAGAGGTAAACACTCTTTTTATATACCCAATTATTTTGTTACTTTTTTAAGTACTTCATTACAGTGTTCAGTAGAGGATAAATTAGATGAAATAATAATCTCAAGGTCCTGTTCAGTGGTGACATTTTTTAGGGCAACACCATTTAACCAATACTGATGTCTAACATTTGTGTCCCCTAAGTGCATAATTACACATGTCTCAGTGTTAAAGGTCATATTACTGTTGAGTGCCCATTCTTCCGGTATAACTAAGTCTTTTTCCAGTGTACATATGTCGCTGTTGGTAGTAACTTTTGCTGCCACTTTGTTGCCATCGGCAAATTTTGTAGAAAAAATTGCTAAGTAAGTTTGTCATATCCAAGATGAAAAGAGAAAATAGCACAGGCCCCAATACAGATCCCTCTGGGACACCACTAGTAACTAATCCTGTGTTAGAGTGAAAACCCCTGATACACATAGTTTGAGTATGGTTGCTTAACCATTCTTCTACCCATTTCACGAGAAAGTGATTTATCCCCCATTTATACACTTTTGTAATAAGCCCTGAGTGGGGGACCCTATCAAAGGCTTTGCAAAAGTACAAATACACAACGTCCACTGGATTTTTTTTCATCCGAAAAATTACTGACCCTTTAGTAGATTATCATATTATTTGTAAGGCAAGATCTTTCACTCTTGAATCCAGTTGTGTGTTATCCATTAGATTTTTTGATTTCATGTCTATTTCAAACCTTTCCTTGATAAATGATTCAAATATTTTCCATAAATTGCTGGTAAGACTGATTGGTTTATAGTTTTTCATATCTCCCCTGTTTCCCTTTTAAAGATGGGGTGACCATTGCTGTTTTCCAGTCATTTGGCATTTTTTCTGTTGTAAGGAATAGATTATAGATCCTGGGCAATGGGTCCACCGGAAAAATGGTTAATTCCTTTATTAATCTTGGATGCAATTTGTCAGGACCTGGTGATTTGTTCATATTTAATTCACTCAATTGTTTTAATATATCCTCTTTTGTTATTTCTGGTATGCACTCAGGATTATTTAAGTTATTTGCATGGTTGGAATTGTTACAAGTGGTACTTTTATTGAATACTGAACAAAAATATTTGTTCAGTTCTTCTGTCATTTCTTGAGGTGCCACAACACTTTTATTGTCTACTATTAGGGGGCCTATGAGATTTGTTGTTTGTTTTCTGTTATTAATGTATGAATAGAAACTCTTTCCTCCATCATTCATATGTCTTAGACAACTAATATCGGAACCCACTCCAGAGGGAGCAATCTTAGACTTGGTACTTTCAAATGGAGATGGCGAGAGGATCACAGATTTAGAAGTGGGTAGCCATCTGGGAACTAGTGACCATTGAACAGTATGGTTCACGATAAACACAGCAGTACAGTCAAGCCATACAAAGGCAAAGGTACTGGACTTCAGGAGGGTGGACTTTGCCAAAATGTGTGAGTGCCTAAGGAATGCAATAGCAAATGGGCAGGAAGGAGGGGTGGAAGAACAATGGGGAATAATCAAAACTGCCATCACAGAGGCAACAAGCCTTTGTGTAAAGCAAATAAACAAAACAAAAAGATGTAATAAACCACTATGGGTCTCAAAGAAGGTGGCAGGAAAAGTTAGGGAGAAAAAGAGAGCATTCAGGAAGTACAAGGAATCACAGAAGAAGCAGGAAAGAGAATTGTATCAGTTAAAGTAAAAGGAAGCAGGAAAGGCAGTCAGAACAGCAAAGGCCCAAACCAAGGAAAAGATAGCCAACTCAGTTAAGAAGGGGGATAAAACCTTTTATAGGTACATCAGGTAGCGAAAGAAGACCAAGGGAGGGATAGTGAGGCTTAATAAAGGGGAGGGGTGTGGGCAGAGGGTGACTGTGAAAAGGCAGAGATACTAAACAAATACTTTTGCTCAGTATTCACAAATGAAGAGGGGGAGGTACCTAAACCAAACAATAGAAACACTCTGGATATGGGGGTTGATACCAGCCCTTTCATAGAAGAAGGGGTTCTGAATGAACTCTTAAAACTGAAGGTGGACAAAGCAGTGGGGCTTGATGGTATTCATCCCAGAATTCTAAAAGAACTAAGGGTAGAACTAGTGACACCACTGACTACCCTCTTTAATAAATCATGGGAGGATGGGGTAGTACCTGAAGACTGGAGGGGGGCAGATGTGATTCCTCTTCATGGAAGTGGGAGCAGGGCAGAAGCAGGAAACTACAGACCTGTTAGTTTAACCTCAGTGATTGGGAAAATGATGGAATCACTTCTGAAGGAAATAACTGTTGAGTACCTAGAGGCCAGAGGGGCACAGGACCCAAGGCAGCATGGATTCACAGTGGGAAGGTCATGTCAGACGAATCTAATAGATTTTTTTGACTGGGTGACCAAAGTAGTAGATCAGGGAGGGGCTGTAGACATGGCCTACCTAGACTTTAGCAAGACATTTGACACAGTCCCACACAAAAGATTAATATACAAGTTGGCCAGCCTGGGAGTGGGTCCCAAGATGGTAGCCTGGGTAAAACATTGGCTGGAGAACAGAACACAGAGGGTAATAGTAAACGGAGTCCACTCTGAAGAAAAGGGGGGGTTACTAGTGGGATAACGCAGGGTTCAGTACTAGGACCGGACCTCTTTAATGTTTTTATAAGTGACATTACAGAGGGACTGGAAGGAAAAGTATGTCTCTTTGCAGATGACACAAAGATCTGCAACAGAGTTGATACACAAAGTGGGATGGAAAGGATGAGAAGGGACTTGGCAAGATTGGAGGAATGGTCAAATGTATGGCAGCTTAGATTCAATGCTAAGAAGTGCAAAGTAATGCACCTGGGAAAAAAAAACCAGGGGAAGAGTACACAATGGGGGGTGAGATACTAACAAGAACAAAAATAGAAAGACACCTGGGGTAGTCACATCAGATGACCTAAAGGTGAACAAGCAGTGTGAGAGGGCAGTAAGCAGGGCTGGTGGGATACTGGGATGCATAGGGAGAGGCATCACCAGTAGAAAACAGGAAGTTGTTATCCCTCTGTCCAGACAGCTGGTGAGACCCCATCTGGAGTACTGTGCGCAGTTCTGGAGACCCAATCTCCACAAAGACACAGACAGGATGGAATCAAAAAAATCAGGGTACTAAGTGAGGTAGACACCAACATAGAGATGTCAAAAGGGAGAAGCGCAGGGGTAAATGGAGAAAGTGACAAATGCAATAAGGACAAGGATGGTGCAAAAAGGGGTAAGGCCATCAAGAAATGGAGGGTAATGAGTACCAATGCCCATAGTCTGGGCAACAAGCTTCTTGAACTGGTGGCCTTGATGGAAGAGGGATGCCTGGATATCATAGCAGTCACAGAAGCATGGTACACAGAGAACCATGACTGGGATGTTAACATACCAGGGTATACAACTTACAGCAGAGACAGGGAGGGAAGAAGGGGGGGTAGCTCTCTATGTAAGGGAAGGGATAAAAGCAACTGAACAAAAGAGTAAACAGGGAGGAGAGGAGGCACTGTGGGTCACCTTAGAGACTGGAAATGGCACCATAATCCACACAGGGGTTGTATACAGATCCCCATGTCAGGGGGAGGGAATGGACAAGGATATGATAGAAGGCATAGAAGGCAGAGAAAGGGGAGATACTATTGACGGGGGACCTTAACATGCCAGATGTTAACTGGAGCACCTTTGCTGCAGCCATCTCCTAAAGCAGGGCCACTCTTGATGCCCTTCAGGTGGCATGCCTCAGACAGCTTGTTTTGGAACCTACTCATGAGGGAGCAATCTTAGACCTCATACTCTCAAATGGGGACAGTGAGAGGATCTCAGATCTACAATTGGGTAGCCATTTGGGAACAAGTGACCACCAAACAGTGTGGTTCATGATAAACTCAGCTACAGAGTCAAGCCATACAAAAGTGAGGGTTCTGGACTTCAGGAGGGCTGACTTTGGCAAGATGGGAGAGTGCCTTAGAAAAGCACTAGCAAACAGGCTAGAAGGAGGAGTGGAGCAACAATGGGGAAATATCAAAACTGCCATCACAGAGGCAAAAAGCCTTTGTGTGAAGCAAATAACCAAATCAAAACAAAAGAAAAAGCCACTATGGTTCTCAAAAGAAGTGGCAGTGAAGGTTAGGGAGAAAAAGATAGCATTTAGGAAGTATAAGGAAACACAGAAGGAGCAGGACAGAGAACTGTACCAGTTAAGGCAGAAGGAAACAGGGAGGGTAGTCAGAATAGCAAAGGCACAAACTGAGGAAAGATAACCAACTTGGTTAAGAAGGGGGACAAAACCTTTTATAGGTATATCAGGGAGCGTAGAAAGACAAAGGGAGGGATAGTGAGGCTGAATAGAATGGATGGTGGGTGGGCAGAGAGTGACAGTGAAAAAGCAGGGATACCGAATGAATACTTCTGTTCAGTATTCACAAAAGAGGAAGTGGGGGAGGTGCCTAATCCAATTAACAGAAGCACTCTGGAGAGGGGGTCGATCCCAGTTCTTTCACAGAAGAAAGGGTTCTGAAAGAACTCCTAAAACTGAAGGTGGACAAAGCAATGGGGCCAGATGGAATTCACCCCAGAATTCTAAAAGAATTAAGCAGAGAACTAGTGACACCACTGACTACCCTTTTTAACAAATCATGGGAGGATGGTGTGGTACCTGAGGACTGGAGGAGGGCAGATGTGATTCCCCTTCACAAAAGTGGGAGCAAGACAGAGGCAGGAAACTATAGACCTGTCAGTTTGACCTCTGTGGTGGGGAAAGTGATGGAATCACTTCTGAAGGAAAGCACTGTTGAGTACCTAGAGGCCAATGGGGCACAGGACCCAAGGCAGCATGGGTTCACAGCGGGAATGTCATGTAAGATGAATCTAATTGATTTCTTTGACTGGGTGACCAAAGTAGTAGACCAGGGAGGGGCTGTGGACATGGCCTACCTAGACTTTAGCAAGGCATTTGACACAGTCCCACACAAAAGATTAGTAGTCAAATTAACCAGCCTTGCAGTGGGTCCCAGGATGGTAGCCTGGGTAAAACATTGGCTGAACAACAGGACACAGAAGGTAATTGTAAATGGAGTCCACTCTGAAGAAAGAGGGGTTACTAGTGGGGTGCCACAGGGTTCAGTACTGGGTCCAGTCCTTTTTAATGTCTTTATAAGTGACATTGCAGAGGGACTGGAATGAAAAGTATGCCTCTTTGCAGATGACACAAAGATCTACAACAGGGTTGATACACAAGGATGCATGGAAAGGATGAGAAGGGACTTGGCAAGGTTGGAGGAATGGTCAGAATTATGGCAGCTTGGATTCAATGCAAAGAAGTGCAAAGTAATGCACCTGGGAAACAAAAACCCAGGGGAAGATTACACAATGGAGGGGAGGTAGTAACAAAAAAAATGGTAAGGGACCGCGGGGTAATCGTATCAGATGATCTTAAGTTTGGCAAGCAATGTGAGAAGGCGGTAGGGAGGGTTGGGGGATACTGGGATGTATAGGGATAGGCATCACCAGCAGAAAACAGGAAGTTGTTATCCCCCTGTACAGACAGTAGGTGAGACCCCATCTGGAGTACTGCATCCAGTTCTGGAGACCCCATCTCCACAAGGACATAGACAGGATGGAGGCAATTCAGAGGAGGGCAACTAAAATGGTGCAGGGTCTGCAAGGGAAGCCATACGAGGAGAGACTAAAGGAGCTTAATATGTATACCCTTGAGGAAAGGGGGGGACATGATAGAAACATTTAAGTACCTCAGTGGAATCAACAAAGTCCAAGAGGGTAGCATCTTTCAGAAAAAGAGATGTGCAAGAACAAGGGGACAGAATTTGAAGATAGAGGGGGGATGGCTCAGGGGCAATGTGAGGAAGTATTTTTTCACAGAGAGGGGGGTGGACGCATGGAACAGCCTTCCTGAGGAGGTTGTGGGGTCTAAAACTGTGGGAGAATTCAAGAATGTGTGGGACAGACATAAGGCAATTTTTGTGATGGTAGGAAGAAGTAGGCTGTTGGTTAAATAGGATCTGCAGCTTATCCTCTAGGTAGGGAAATGGGCAGACTAGGTGGGCCAAGCGGCCCTTATCTGCTGTCAAGGTCTATGTTTCTATGAGGCAGTCCAGAGGAGGGCACTAAAATGGTGCAGGGTCTGCACCAGAAGACATATCAAGAGAGACTTAAGGATCTTAATTTGTATAGCCTCGAGGAGAGGAGGGAGAGGAAGGACATGATTGAAACTTTCAAATACCTCAAGGGAATCAACAAAGTCCAAGAAGGTAGCATCTTTCAGAAAAAGAGGTGTGCAAGAACAAGGGGGCACAACCTGACGCTAGAGGGGGGACGGCTCAGAGGTAATGTGAGGAAGTATTTTTTCATGGAGAGGGCTGTGGATGCATGGAACAGCCTTCCTGAGGAGGTTGTGGAGTCAAAAACAGTGGTGGAATTCAAGAATGCATGGGACAGATATAAGGCAATTCTCAGAGGTGGAGGTTGGAAGAAGTAGGCTGTTGGTAAGCTAGGATCTGCAACTTATCCATTAGGTAGGAAAATGGGACGACTGGGTGGGCCAAGTGGTCCTTATCTGCCATCAAATTCTATGTTTCTATGTTTCTATATGTACCAATTTAAACTAAATTTTTCTTTTTTCTGTTCTGATTGCATTTTTACATTCCCTTAGTGTGAGTTTGTATCTGTATTTGTTATAATTATTTCTGTCCTTCTTTAATGCTTTATATGCTGTTTTTTTCTTCAAGATGAGTCTTGAGATTTTTGCTGTGAGACAAATAGGTAGTTTGCCCCTTTTATTGTAAGCTTTTTTTATTTGGTATATGTTTGGTTTCAAGTTCCAGAATTTAATTTTTAAGTCTTGTCCATAATTCTTCTGGTTTGGAAGGGACATTTTCCCACTGCCATTTCCTGAGTTCATTTTTAATGCTAGTGTAATTTGACTTATTATAATTTTTGAATGTAGTTTTACCTATAGTATTGTTGACTGTTAATGAAGTGTTGAATGTTATTATTTATGATCACTATTAATTAAAGGGACATGGGTTTTGATGATGTTTATTTGGTCTGGAACATCAGTCAGAACTAGATCCAATGTATTGTTGTTTCTTGTTGGCTCATGTACTGTTTGATAAAGGCCATTACTTATGCAATTGTCTAGAAATGTATCCTCAAAATTATTACTGTAGGTACCTGTCATCCAGTTTAACCCTGGAAGATTAAAATCACCCATAAGTATAGTTTCAGTGTTACCATGCTATCATTTTCATTTTAAAGTAGTTTACATTTGTTTGCTGACAAAATTAAATAAAAAATAATGTTTTGCTGTTTTTTAACTAATGTTCAAAAAATCTAAAAGGTATCAATAAATGAAACACCACTCATTTTGTAGATATTTCTGTGCTGAACAACTTTCATGCTCACAGTACCATGCAATCATTTTTATTTTAAAGTTATTAGCACTTGAATATGGTTAATACTGCTACTGAGGTCGAATATTCTAAATGACATAAGCACTGTATAGATAAATGTTTGATGACATAAGCACTGTGTGGATAAACGGCTGATGGCATAAACACCGTATACATAAATTTCATTTATGTATAGTTACTCAGATAAACGGATTTATCACACTCTGTTTATCTCCACCTGTATTACATAACTATATATATGTGTATACGTGTATATATATATATATATATATATATATATACGTGTGTGTGTGTGTGTGTGTGTGTGTGTGTGTGTGTAGGAAACAGGGAAACACACAGAGCTAGTGTATCCTGGGGCACTTCACTGAGACAGCAGGAGGTGGCCAACAGAAAGTTTCTCCAGTTAGCTGTGAGAGGACAGGAAGGCATGCAAGCAAAACTGGCTTGGGTACATGACGTGCTGCAGGATAATGAGCAGTGTGCAGAGGCCTGCCATGTGGGTGGGAAGGGAGAAATAACTGTAGATTAAGTAGGGGCTGTGGTGAGAATGTTGGTAGGGAAAATGTGCAAATTAGGTGGGCCAAATGTCCTTTTTCTGCTGTGAAATTCTATGTTTCTATGTGGAGCACATTGCTGCCTTGGTTGGACTGCAGCAGTCCCTGTCTGCTGGCATGCATGCTGGCCTCAGTAGACTAACTGCAGCTGTGCTGGAGGCTGTAGTCACAGTCTCAGGCACTGTGGGAGATGGAGAAATCACTGTCCATTTCAGCGGGGGTACTGTCACCCCACAGTGGATGCCTGGACATACTGCCACCCCATAGTGCAGGCATTGGGATACCCAGCACACCCAGGAAGCCACAGAGACTGAGCACATCTGGCCATGACTTGCTCCTTGACAGGATCAGTACCCAACAAGGCCATGGCAATGTGTGGCTAATACTGTCCCCATGGTTACTCCCAACTGTGTTGATGATAACCTCCCATGCTACCCTCCCGGATACAGTGCTTGCACAGTGCCCATCTCTGTGGAGGTAGTAACAGATGCACCTAGGCTACATATTGCCCCCATTCTTATCACACAAGGGTCCCCCCTCACATTACTCATTTCCCATCCCCCTACTGGGATAGCATATTATTATTTCAGCCCCCTTTTCCCGCCACCTATATGGCATAATATTTTTGTTCAGACCCCTTTATACCCCACCTGCCAGGATGGCATATTATTTTGTTTCTGCCCCCTTTACACCAACCCTCCTGCCTGGATGGTGTCATATTTTTGTTGAGTCCTATTTATACTCCCTGGTGGGATAGCATATTATTTTATTTCAGCCACCTCCCACACGCCTGGGTGGCTTTGTTCTTTTTGTGCTTTTTTTCCATAATATATATTTTGAACATATTACAGTCTCCTGTGTGGTCTGTACCTACCATTGGGGTCAAAAGAGGTCTGTGATGAGGCTGGCTTTATACTCCCAAATCTCCTGACCATGCTGAAGTCATGCCTGTTCAGCTGTTCCTGCATCCCTTGGTCCACTGACTCAAAATCCTCTGCAGTGTTTCCCTCTGGGGCTAGCAAACATATCCTATGGTTGAGTACTACAATGTGCAGTATGCAGCAGATAAGGAATATGGCACAGGCCTTCTGAGGAGTGTATGGTACACCATGGGAATGGTCAAAGCAGCTGTTTTGCATCATGATCGTGCCAAAGACCAACTTGATGACATTGCATGTAGTGGTGTGTGCTGCATTGTACCTATCATCTGCAATGGATATGGGTTGTAGGACAGGTATTAGAAGCCAGGGATTCAGGGGATATGCACTGTCCCTTGTGTAGGTAAAAGGCATTGGTTAGTGACATCATTGACATCGGGGGGGGGGCTTGGGCGTATACCCACAGAGGAGGTGCCTTCAAACCACTGTTACAGGATGGAGTTGTACCAGATGAATGCATCATGGGTGCTGTTGGGGTACTGTGTCAAGTAATTGATGATGCATCCTGTTGCATTACACACACCAACTGACAGTTGATGGAATGGAAGGCCTTTCTTTTCATGTAGGCCTCCACTCCATCACCTGTGGGTTCCTGGATGGCAACATGGGTGAAATCAATTTCACCCAGTACAGCTGGTTAATTGCTCACCTTGAAAGAATTGTGGTATGGTTGCTGTTCGCTCTGCTAGTGTGGTGGGGAATATGATAAACTCCCCAGCATGGGACAGAAGGAATTGTCTCAACAGGCACAAGGTGACAGGCTGTTTGATACTGGTTGTGTCCCCTACTAGTGTCTGGAATGATCCAGTGACTGAGAAGCACATTGTTGCTGTCATATTGAGCTCCATGGACATTTCATGGTTGTGGTGGGTGTCTGTCTGGAGCTGGTCATGCAGTAGCTCACACAGTTGCATGGTCATGGGACTGTTGCAGAGGGTACCAGCCTACAAATTGTTCATCACTGAGGACTTTGAATGTGACTCATCGACAGTACTCTCTGTTTGCAGCATAGAATCTCTGGAGCCTGCACTGGGGCCTGGGGGGGAATTGGCCCCATCTTATCTTGCATGACTGTCTACATCAGGTACACAATGTGTGCCATTTTATTTTCTGAAGTGTGCATGTATGTGCTGCAGTGCATCTCTCCATTTTTGGGGTTTGCCCTAGGTTTACTTCTGCTTTTTATAGTCCTTATTTGTGTTGAGATATGCTGCAGGACTATTCTATTAGTGCAGCACTAATGCTTTGAATATAGTGCTGTACCTATTATGCATGTCACAGCCTCCATTGGGGCACTGCGTATATTATTTGTGTGCTCAACTGCTAGCGACAATGACAGGCACAGTGATATTGGTTGAATATGGCAAAAAGGCACTAAACAGGGGTAGCACTAAGGCAATTTTTTAGCACCTGTCACAAACCTTTTGAATATGGGGGCCATAGCCTTTTCTGTTTCTAAGATTTAATATATGTGCCTATTATCAGAGATTACGGTTTTGCTTACTTCTGTGGTGGTCCAGTGGTCCCTCCTCCCACCTATCACTGCCCTGATGTATGGAAACATATGCTGTGGTGGTCTAGAGGTCCCATCCCTCACCAATCGTCACTCCGATCACAATGACATATGCCGGTAATGGTACCCTGGTGGTTAGTGGTCCCTCCCCCCAACCGATCACCCACCTGATGGTGACAAAATATTCCCAGTGTTCATTCCCTGTAATATCCCAATGCCCTGTATAGGTATGAAAACTCTCTCTGGTGGTCTAGCACCCACTATACCCAATATTCCCCATGGAAAACTTCAAATATCATCCCTGGTGGACTAGCAGCCCCCCATGCACAATCTCCCACAACATTCCTGGTATCACTCCCTGGTGGTCTAATGTTCCCCACCCCCACCCTGGTGGCAGTGCCTCACCACCCCGATCCCTCCCCTTCCCAAACCTGGAGCCCTCGACTGGCACAGTCTTCCACTCACCACCATGGCAGACTGCCAACTGGGCTGTCAATGGAGCACATACTGTAAACAGTATGCACTCTATTGACAACTCAGATGGTGGCCAACTGTGGTGGTGAGAGGAGAGCTGTGTTGGTCACTGGCTCCAGGTTCAGGATTGGGGGAGTGGGGGGGCACTGCCACTGGGGTGAGGGGAACACTAAACCACCACAGAGTGTTACTTCAGTGATGTTGCCGGAGATCGCAGATAGGGGGTGCTAGTCCACCAGGGATGATATTTGAGTTTTTGGGGGCATCAGGGATGAGGAGATGCTGGACCACCAGGGGAAGTTTCTATACCTATACAGGACATCGGGATGTGGGTGGGATGGACACTGGCAATATTTCTCACCATCGGGTGGGTGATCAGGTGGGGGAGCCTGGGATAACTAGCCACCATGGTACAATTATTGGCATATGTCATTGTGATCAGGACGGTGATCGGTGAGGGACAGGACCACCAGGCATCCAAGGCAAATGTTTTCATACATCGAGACAATGATCAGCTGGGGGAAGGGCCACTGGACCACCATGGAGACTGGGTTTCAGTAATAGAACTGGAGATCGGTGATTGGTGATGGGGAGGGACCACTAGACCACCAAGGAAACAATATGTGTATTATTACAGGGTCGGCGATTGGCAATCAGGACAGAGGACAGACCACTGGACCATTAGGTACTGCGGCTGCATTGGGAAGGTGCTGGGGGCTGCTGTAAGCCAATCTCATTCCATGTAAATGAGCCCATAATGGGCATGCAAATGGGCACCTAGTGTCTTGCATGCCCAATGAGCTCATTTACATGGCTGCTTTGGTGAATGGGAAATAGTGAGGTTGGGCTATTCATTATGGAGCTATTCTCCTGACTGTCTATCGGGGCAGCGCTAGTAGGGTTAGTGGTGATTTCCCTGGATTAGCTCTGCCCTCACCAGCCCCTTTTCATAACTGTGAATAGCAAGATTTCAAACTTGTGCAACTACAAGGCGCAGCACACACTTTTGAGCTGCACTTTGCACTTTTTTGTGAATCTAGCCCCAGATGTCATGGTTAATTGTTTAGGTTGTTTGATAAGTATAGCTCTTCAATGTTTCAGGTTGCCCTTGTGCAATATACCAATTGTATGTTCAGAGGATCCATGCACAGTTAGAGTTAGGTATGAAGAAGGTTGGACTGACTCCTATGTATTCAAATGTTTATATTTATAACAACCACCTATCAATCAATCAATCAATCAAGTCTTTATTTATCCAGGTGAACACCATTGAGCAAGCTCATTTACAAGGTGGACATGTGTCACACAAGGTCAAAAAATAGTACATATATGTACAGGCAATGAAATAGGTGTAGTTATACATAACACAGAAAAGGAAAGGTACATACAGTGCAATGGTAAATATGTAAGCAATAATACCTGACAGGGTGGGCAGTATTGTGCTATACCGGACCGCCCAGGGGCATAATGAGGCCTGAAGCCGCAGGCGGAGGGCCTTATAGCCCCTGGAAGGTCTGGTATTGCACAATACCGCCCACCCTGGAGGGTATTATTGCGCTTAGAAATGGGCACTGTAAAAAAAAAAACGCAAAATAGTTGAAAAGCTGCCTATGAAAAAATAAGTTTAAAGTAACTTTTGAAATAAAATAGTTCCTCCGCCTGCATTTGACTTTTGTCCTGTCTGAAGATTGTACTTAAAAACTGCCTCATTTTATTTTTCTGCAGTATCTTGTCATTACCTGCCCCCAACCCCAACAGAAACACATAGGCACAGAGACTCAATTTAATTTGTTTTCCTGCAGTTTCTTATTGATTCCCCCCCACCACCACACACACACACACACACACACACACACACACACACCTTGTGCTCTTTTTTCCCCTTGGAGATGGAGCTCCCTTTACTTATTTATTGAATGGGTGGGGAGTTTCAGGGCTAATATTTTAATACTTGAGTGAGTACAATCAGACCCAGGAGTGATGGTGGCACATTGTTGACTTCGGCATCATGGAGATGCAGATGGTTGCCGTTGCCGGTTTGATTGTGCTACTACATTAGCCTGCTTTGGAGCGGGTGCCGCCGTGAGTACCTCTTTCCCCTTTTAGAGGGCAGCAAAAATGTTTAGGGAGGTAAAGGAAGGGGAAACAACTCAGTTTCACTTTTTTTTTAATATACTGCCACATGACATGAGCGAGACAGCGCTATGTCCGGCAGCACTACTAATGTTTAATCGTAATGAGGTGGCGAGAGACCGTGGTTGAGAATGGCGCCATTAGGAATTTGAACGGCTGGGATAAACGGTCTGTTATTCTCCTCTCTCTCTCCCGACTGCATAATAAAATGGCAGTGTGTTTCTTTTCTTGTTGCTTGTTTTTTTTTAAGCCCTTTAGTACTTTATGTCCGATTCAGTTTGTAGCTTACTTATGGAGCGTTGGGGCCACTATAAGTCTCGCTTAGTGGTACAAAAAAAATAGCAGAGATTTGAAATTAGATTAGGGGGGTTTGGCCAATTAGGAAGCAGGGTGGGCACTAGGATGCTGGTGATGGGGCAGGCTAGACTGGCACTTTTAATAGCTGGGCATCTGTTGTCTGATAGATGCCCAGCTAGAAAAGTATCTCAGCCAATTGGAAGCCTCAAATCATTTTACCCATTTTCTAAGATCAGGTAATGGGTTACAATATTTGGAGAGAAATAGAAGTAAATAGTGGAAGCAATAGAAATATGACAGTCACACTATCAGAACATTTTAGCAAGGGTCAGACATAGTAAAAGGGCTTAAGGGGGTGGAAGTAGAAAGCTGACATGGGGGGTTGATGAGGTACGGGGGAAGTTACTCTAAGAGGAGTGGAGTGCTAAGATAACGGGCTGGGGACACATATGGAAGAGGTCAGGAGTAAGAAGCGTGGGGAATAAAAGCAGTGCAATTGAGGAATTTTAGTAAAGACAGACGAGGGGCCGGGTTATGAAGTGATGCAGTGGGCAGTTAAACAGTAGACAACAAAGCATACTAGGAGCGAGGGAAGCAGTTGCATAGCTCCTTAACAGTCTTGGCATACAAGGTCTTGAAGACAGCAAGACTAACGGGGGTGCTCACTTTCATTGATTTCTGTAATTTGTTCCAGAGTGAGGGCAGCACAAAGCCTATGGCCACTCTTCCAAAACATGTGTTGGCCCTAGGCGCTTTCAATGAAATCAGGGAGGAACTTCTCAAAGCATTGTTGCCTATCAAACTTAAAGGCAGGCAGTCAGCAATGTATGGGGAAGTTTGTTGGTAACAGCTCTGAAGGTCCAGATAGCCACATTTCTATCCCATCTATACTGAAGAGAGGTCCACCCCATGGCTGCATATAAGGAGCAGTGGTGGGTGGGGAGGGGTAGGCCAGTTATGAATCTCAGGGCTCTGTGATACAGTATGTCCAGTTTACCAATACAGGACGCAGTGCACTGAATATAAATGAAGTCAGCATAGTCAATTAGAAAGAAGAATGTGGATTGAACTAGTTGCATTTTAGCATCTTTGGTCAGGAGGTGGTTTATCCTAAAGAAGTGACCAAGCCTCTGCATCAGGTTTTCAGCAGATCCTCGACATGATCCACAAAGGAGAGTCTGTGGTCCAGCCAGACCCCCAAGTACTTGAATTTTGTCACAAATTCCAGACTTTATCCTAATAAAGTGGTGATGGGGAGGTAAGAAACCAACAATAGTAGGGTACTCCATATGATTAGCAGGTGAGAACATCATTGCTTTTGTTTTCTTGGCATTGAGTAATAATTTTTTGCTTAGGAGCTAACTCTGCAGCAGATTGAAGTCTGTTTGCAAGTCTCCACAGGCAGCTTCTGGTGATGGATGGCTTAGGTAAAGCACCATATCATCTGTAAACAGGTGAATATTGGCCTCCTTAATGCCGACATCTATATTGTTTATATAAAAAGCAAACAGTAAGGGCCCCAGGATGGATCCCTGTGGTACACCTCTTTTTAATGGTTTGAGTTGGGGAAAGCTCCCCTACAGCCTTGACCTGCTGTTGCCTATCTGTGAGGTAATCATTAAACCAGCACAAGGAGGTTGAGCCCAGGCCTATCATTTTAATGTAGAAAGAAGCAGGCAGTGGTCAATGGTGTTGAAAGCCTTGCTAAGGTCCAGGAACACGGTGCAGATGAAGTTTCTGTTTTCCAGAACTTGTTGCCAATCATTTGTAACGTTTACCAGAGCCATAATAGTACTATGTTTAGCTCTGAAACCAGACTGCATAGGGTTTAGAAGGTTTGTGTTCTCTAAGTAGGTTCTCAACTGAGCATTCACAGTTTTTTCCAAGAGTTTTGACAGTATAGGGAGGAGTGATATCAGCCTATAATTATTTAGATCACAGGGGTCCCCTGATTTGAACAGAGGGATGACATGGGCAGTTTTCCACAGGTGAGGGAAAATCCCCTGTGATAAGGATAGGTTAAATACGTGTGTGATTGGTACAGCTAGGACATGGTATGCAATCTTTAGGAAGTAGGGGTCAAGAGAAATCAGCACCAGCACTTTTCTTAGTATCCATTTGTAGAAGAAGACCTTCAACCTCTTTCAGTGAGGCTGGTAAGATGGAAAAGACTGCATTAGTAGGTTCAGGAAGCTGTGCACTAATCTGTGAGCATAGCATGCATACAGGTGAGTTGTCGAATGCTAGACCTGCAGTGGTAAAGTGGTTGTTGAAGGCCTGTAGGATCTCCGTTCTATCATTGATAGTAACATTGTCAAAGGAAATTTTTGAGGGAAGCACATTTCCAGACGTATGGCCAGACAATTCTTTTATTGTGGACCAAAATTTGGTAGGGCATTTTGAAGCAGAGTCTAGCTCCGAGTGGTAGAAGTTGGCCTTAGCCTCTCTGACCAGCTTGGTGCAGAAGTTCCTAGCTGTTCTGAAATAACACCAGTCTTCAGCTGATTTTGATTTGCAAGCTTTTTTCCAGAGTTTGTCTCTCTCTAATAATGTAGCCTTAAGATCAACAGAAAACCAACAGCATGTTCTAGCCTTTATGTGGACTTTTACCAGGGGAGCATGGTTATTTAGGGCACATGACACAATTTCATGGAAAATGTTGTATGCCATACTCACTGATTTAGCTAGGTAAAAGCTCTGCCAGTGCAGGGAGGCTTTTAGTTCGTTGATGTATGCAAATGGGTTAAGGTTGCATCTGGACCTTTTAGTGGAGAACTTAGATGTGGATGGAGGTGTGGAGCCCGCTCTTACACCACCAATGAAACAATGATCACTAACATCCAAGGAAAATATTCCAGTGTGGGAAAAGGAATGTGGTTTACTTACAAGAAGGAAATTCAGCAAGGTGCTATTCATAGGGTTTTTCTTGTTTGGGCATGTTGGTTCTTCAATAAGTTGTGAGAGCCCATGGGAGTCACAGAAGGATTTAAGAGGTAACGAGGCCTTAGACAGCCAGTCATAATTAAGATCCCCTAGTATAATTGTTTCAAGGGTCCCAAGACCCATGATAGTCGACAGGTGGGACAAGAGCTGAGACCCCACGGATGGAGGCCTGTAGCACCCTATGACACAAATAGCCATTGAAGGGGATATTTCAGCTTTAAGGGACAGGCATTCAAATCCATTTGCAGTAGAGGAAGAGTCGAGGGTAGTGACCGTGAATTTGTCCTTCATATAAATGGCTACCCACCACCCCTGGTCTGCCTGTCAGCTCTAAACAGCAAGTAGTTAGGGATGTAAACCTGCCTATCAGGGGTAGATGGCCTAAGCCATGATTCTGATACCATGAGTACATCTGGCTTGGTGTGGATGACCCAGGCCTGGGTTGAGGTGAACTTTTTTAAAAGACTACATGTATTAACATGCACACATCTCATTCCTTTAAGCCTTGTAAGGTTGGACAGAGATGAGAAGGCTTCTCTTGGACCAGGATTAAGTTCAACATTGCTGGAGCACAATAAAAGGAGGAGCACAATTTTCCTTAAGGCAGCAAGAGATAATTTGAAGGCTCTAACCCTTCCACGACTACTTGAGTTTTCAGTGCAAGAGTGCAGGGTACTGCTTTTTATGCTGTGCTGTCCTAAGGATGCATAGACTAGAATCCTCATCATATGGCACCAACAGGTATTACTGGGAGGATGGGGTGACATACCCTGTGCAGGTAACGAGGTGCAGGTCCCACCCCCAGATGGTACCTCAAACTGGTACAGATGCGGAAGCATAGGGGTACAGCAAGAGCTGTGAGATAAGTTGTTATGTAGGTAACATTGGGAGAGGGGGAACGACTTCCCTGGAAGTAATTTTGGCCTAGAGGATACGCTACATAAGGCACCATACATAGGATGGTGAGGAGAAGGAGCCAGGTAACAGCCCTCATGATTGCAATTTATGGCGTCGGAGGAAGGATTATGTGTAGAGAAGCTAGCTGGACTATGAGTTCTAGGATGACCATACAGGACAGAACTAGCTGGGAGTCTTCGCAGTGCAGGACAAGACAGCATTCGACACAAACCCCTAAAAGCCTACTGCAAGGAAGTGTGGAAATGCCTTCATGGTTAACACTTTACAAGGGGTAAATAGACTGTTGCCAAAGTAAGCTGCTTCCTCAGTCCCACACCACTAAGTGAAATGAACTTGCAGCATTTATTGGCCTATAGAAGCGTCTGTGAGGAAAAGCATATTGGAAAGGCGGAAGGAGGTCGACCAACGAACAAGAAGGGGTTGGGGAAGACAGTCTATATAATAATGGGGCGAGAGGAGGGATGGGTGGGTGGGTGAAAAATGTGACTTTGCCATACCTCTTGTGTCAGGGAGTCTGAGCTTGTGGTTTGCTGCAGCTATGGAAGTGCCGTCCAACCGGTGGCCATGTCTCCCTCGGTGGTTGAGCTGGAAGCCCTGGAGGGTTCACGGCTAAGGAGGTAAAGAAACAGAGGGTTTAAATACTGGCCTCCAGACAAAAGCCAATCAAACCAGCAAGAAACTCAATTTACAAAACAAAAGGGAGTGATTTTCTAGGCGCCCAGAGGTCTGGATTCCAGGCTACAGGGACAGGGAGGGGCTGTAATTACTTTACCATAGAAAAATACTTAGCATATAGGCTTTAAGTTTTAAGCAACTTGGCAGACAGGCTTTAAATTTAAACAACAGGTAAAATCATGAATATCTTTGCTTTTCAGTAAAATACAAGTTCAAACAGCTTTTTTTAGCCTAGTTTTCAAGTCGGGAAAGCAGAAAAGGACTGCGGACCAATCGGAACTGGCCTAAAAAGGGCGCTTGTGTTCCGATTGGTGGGCAGCTTTGCTGTACCTCTTGTGTCAGGGAGTCCGAGCTTGTGGGCTCGGGTGGCTATGGAAGCGCCGGTGGCTGTGTCTCCCACGGCAGTTGAGCTGGAAGCCCTGGAGGGTTCACGGCTAAGGAGAGAAAGAAACGGAGGGTTTAAATACTGGTCTCTAGACAAAAGCCAAGCAAACCAGCAAGAAACTCAATTTATAAAACAAAAGGGAGTGATTTCCTAGGCACCCAGAGGTTTGGGTTGCAGGCTACAGGGACAGGGAGGGACTGTAATTACTTTAGCACAGAGAAATACTTAGCATATAGGCTCTAAGTTTTAAGCAACTTGGCAAAGAGGCTTTAAATTTAAACAACAGGTAAAAACATGAATATCTTTGCTTTTCGGTAAAATACAAGTTCAAACAATTCTTTTTAGCCCAGTTTTCAAGTTGGGAAAGCAGAAAAGGACTGCGGACCAATTGGAACAGGCCTGAAAAGGGCGCTCGCATTCTGATTAGCGGGCGGCTTTCCCGTACCTCTTGTGTCAGGGAGTCCTAGCTTGTAGTGTTGGGCGGCGGCTATGGAAGCTCTGTCTGCCTGGTGTCCGCATCTCCCACAGCGGTTAAGCTGGAAGCCCTGGAGGGTTCACGGCTCTTGTGTCAGGGAGTTCAAGCTTGTGGTCTCAGGCGGCGGCTATGGAAGTGCCATCTGCCCGGTGACCGCGTCTCCTCCGGCAGTAGAGCTGGAAGCCCTGGAGGGTTCATGGCTCTTATGTCAGGGAGTCTGAGCTTGTGGTCTCAGGCAGTGGCTATGGAAGTGCCATCCGCCCAGTGGCCATGTCTCCTGCAGCAGTTGAGCTGGAATCCCTGGAGGGTTCATGGCTCTTGTGTCAAGGAGTCCAAGCTTGTGGTCTCGGGCGCCAGCTATGGAAGCACCGTCTGCCCGGTGGTCACGTCTCCCACAGCGGTTGAGCTGGAAGCCCTGGAAGCTCTATTATAAGGTTGATAATGTTTTGTGGCATGTAGACACTTCCTCAGAATATTAGACGTCACTTCTTTCTAGGTTCTTGTCTACATGGTTGTTGACTTACAGTGCATAATGCCTTCTCTTGATTTGAGGCTTACTGGACGGCTTCACTTTTCTTTGCTTTTTCCCTGTTTGCTGCTTACATGTTAGTAATTTGCAGCAGCTGTCTGTCACACTGAAACTTAGTCAAAGCGGTACAGTAAGCCTGATATCAAGAGAAGGTATTGTTTGCTGAATGCCAACAAGTAAATAGACAATAGCCTTTCAAGGAGTGTCCACCAATGTTCAGAGGAAGTGGCCACATGCCACAAAATGTTAGCAACCTTATAATAGGTGAATGCTATAAATGAAGAACATTTGAATACATCAGTCTATCCAACTTAATTCATAGCTAGGTTCTCTGATAGAATAATTAAGGATTAATTGGGTCTGCCTCTGATTTGTACATACAGCAAAAATCTTCTGAGAATAAAGCTAAAACATGGTTGCCTGATTAATTAACTAATATTATAAAAGCAGGGACTTTGTGGACACCAAAAATATTGATGAACTTTGTCCACAGAAGTTCAGTTGAAGATTTTCATGAACATTGATATTCAAGAACATTTATGAACACAGGCATGCCATTTATTGTTTATGCCTAGCTCACAAACAATTCGGTGCACACCTGATGAATAGTCATGATCTGAATTCATAAACTGTTCATAAATAATTCACGAACATTCACGTAAGGTTTATGATTACTTCAACTGGGTGGCAAAACAAATAAAATCCTGTCATGCATCAAACTAATCTTCATAATCAGATTGAGAAGTACTGTATTGCCCCTCTACAGATCACTGATCAGACTTCATCTTGAGTGTGGTACAGTTCTAATCACCACATACTGTATGAGGAAAGATATCAGCAGGATTGAGAGAGTACAGAAAACAGCAATCAGTGTTGCTGAAGGCTTAAACAACATGAAGCAACAAGTGATGTCAGTCAACACTGTTTCTATTTTCAACTAAATAAATACCTCAAAGAAAAGGGGTGACAGGGTGTTAATGGTGAAAAGATCTTGATTGACAGTGGTCTTCTTTCATTTCTAAATGCATACAGTATGTTTGCATGTCATGCACAGTGGCTAGAAGCAAAATCACCATGGAAATACAGTAAGTGATTTCATATATATATAAAGTTTCCTAATAATTACGTAAGGCTTATATTAAAAAGCAAGTATGCACTTCAGTATGTCCTTTCATAATTATAATGTTCCAACAATTACTGTTCATAACAGAATACATTCTTTTTTTTTGTATTATTTCTTTATGTGCCCAGCCACACCCTAGCCGGTGTCTCCTTCAGGCCCCACATGGACCTTTCTCAGCTGGCAGCCCCCGACCCCACCACCCCACATCGCAGCCAGCCCAGGCGACCCCGATGTATCCCTGCATCGAGAGGGTCCCTTACCTCCAAAGGGGATCAGCCTGCATGGCCATACCAGTGATCCTGGGTACTGCTGAGGTGGCAATAGGGGTCCAGGAGCTCTGCCGTCAGGGTCCGGAAGGCCATCATCTGGCTGACCAGGGTGCCATTTTCCTGTTTTCTCCCTGAGGAGTGGTGTGCCACAGACGTCAAGGCTTGCGCCAACATTCACCACTCCACCTAGACATCTGGGGCCTGACGTCTTGCCATGCTTCCAGCCTCTGCCAGGGCCCAGCAAGCACCGGGCCTCAACCCCACCCTCCCCCTGGAGAAGGTGAGCCATCGCTCCAGCCTTCTCCCCCCAGCAGTCCCTCCAGTGACCCGAGTCCATTCCCAAACCTGGGTCACTGGTGTCACAGACGGAAATCCAACCACTGCACCGATGGGCCAGAATACACTCTTTTTTTACAATTTTGTTATCCTTTCAAGGATTTATAATGCATCTTGGTAGCCTGCCCAAGAAGTCATAATAAAAAGTACATGAATGACCCCAACTGATTCCACAATTAGAGGTGGGCGAAGTGGCTAAAATTCCCTATGGATAGTATTTCACATAGAACCCAAATTTCACATAATTTTCCAGATAGTGAAGTGAAATACTTTGCATCCTGAAGTAATGTGGCTCCCATTATTCTCTATGACCTTCGCCTCACTTGGCTTTTTTTTTTTTTTTTTTTTTAGTTTTTGCTCTTTAAGGTGAATTTTGCAGGAATTCATGGGATTTAAGGTCACATGGGCTCTATATTGTTTTGCACAGCCTCAGTTCAGCATAGTGTGTGTAGTGGAAAGCTGGAGACAGTATGCTCTCAGAGCTCTGAGATTCAAACAGTGAAAAAATCTTTAAAAATGCATTTTTGCCACAAAAGGTTGTGTCAAAATTTAGTACACTGATTGCAAGAAACCCTTATGTGTTTATATCATCGAGCATTTATTGTGTGTGAATATTTAATGATAATTTAGTACATTCAGTCTCTGTAGTGACAGACACTGTAGAAGTGTGCTTCTTGGGAGGGGCGGATCTGTGTTGTAGAAGGGAGATTAATGAGAAAAGCAGTTTTTCCAACTTTTTTTGGCTACTTTTTATGTTTGCTTACACATATGCACAAGAAACCTGTTGCAGTAGCTTGCTGTAGTAGTGGGTTGTGGAGGTACGGCAGTGTTGTGGCCAGTGCCAGCAGTGCTTTTTGGGGCTGGTCTCTGTGGTGCTAATAGAGGAGCATGCTGTTGATGACAGCAGTATTGCAGTATGCCACCAACTTTAAAGAAATTCACCACTGCAATCAGGGAGTGCCCCATCATTTGACAATCAACTGTTTTTGCTGCTGGGGTGGTCCCTGATTCCAGCAGCGAATCACAGCTTGCTTTGTCTGGTGTCCCATTTCAATAAACATGGTGCCGGCTGTCACCATCCACCTCTCACAGTCCCAATGGAAGCCATTGGGGAGCCCAATCCCCCTGTCCGCATGCCCTTTCCCCAGTTCATTTGCCAACGGGGGAGCCCAATCTCCGTCTGCATAATGTCCATGTAATAGTTTTGTATGCCAAGGGGGTGCCCAGTCCCCACTGGCATCATGCACCTCCCCAAACAGAGACCCATTTTTGGTGCTGATGGGGGGCCCAATCTCTGTCAGCTTCAGTCCCCCTTCCCCAAAAATACAGGAGGCACACTGGGATCCCACCCTAGTGTACCAAAAATAAACTTTTAAAGAAAAAACCTTCCCACAATGTTTTTTTTTAAATTTGTAAAAGAAAAAAAATGATCCCTCATTGTCTCCGGTGCCCCATCCCCCAACCCGCACCCACCCTCTATGCACCCAACCTCCCCACACACACCCTCACCCCATACTTACCTCCATAGCCCAGCGTGATGATCTCTGGTGGAGCGGGAACACGTCTGCACTCTTCAAAGCTGACTGCAAACTGAAGAAATGCCAGTAAGCCATATAATGACACAAATGTTTTTTTTTCCAACTTAGGTGCATATCTTGGCCATTTTTGTGAATTTTGGCACAACATTTTCAACATGGGATTCTTGGGACCTCACCTCATGACTTCAGTCACTGTCATCTGGTTATTCAGTCCAGAAAGGTGATTTTGTGGTTACTGTTTGGAATCACCTATCAGGACTGAATTAACAAAATGACAGTGTCACTGTTCATGAGGTGGGCTCCCAAAAAGCCTATGTTGTAAATTTGGTGAAAAAATTCTAAAAACTGACTGTTACAAGTGTGCATTGCGCAGTTTCCACTCACACATGTGACTTCACGAATCTGTAATATTTTCACTCCAGATTTTCAACACTGGCATGTTTCAGACCTCCTTATGAACAGTACAGCTGTCATTTTTAGCATCCTGGCTGAAATGTGTTTTTGCACATCCGGCACACAACTGCATGATCGCTGTGGGAAATCAGTATTCGGGACAGATTAAGAAGATTACAGTGACACAGTTCATAAGCGGATGTCCCAAAATGCCTATGTTGAAAATTTGGTGACAAAAGTCCACAAAATGACTATGTTACAAGTGTGCATTGCGCAGTTTCCACGCACACTCATAACTTTAAGAATTTGTAATATTTTCACTCAAGATATTCAACATTGTCATTTTGCACACCTCCTTATGAACAGTACAGCTGTCATTTTTCACATCATGTCCAAAATGTGTTTTCACACATCTGGCGCACAATGGCACAGTCGCTGTAGAAAATCAACGTTCAGGACAGATTAAGAAAATCATAGTGACACTGTTCATGAGCAGAGGTCACAAAATGCCTATGTTGAAAATTTAGCGAAATAATTCCACTACATGACTGTGTTACGAGCATGCGTTGTGCAGTTTCCATGTACGCTCATAAGTTAGAGCACTTTTAATATTTTCACCCCAGATTTTCAACATTGCCATCTTTTCACACCTTTCTATGAATGGTACAGCCGTTATTTTTCACATCCTGCTCAAACTGTGTTTTCATACATCTGGTGCAGAATGGCATGGTCACTGTGGGAAATCAATGTTCGGGACAGATTCACAAAATCACAGTGCCACTGTTCTTAAGCAGAAGTCCCAAATGCTTTCATGAGGTGGGGTCACAAAAAGGCTATACTGAAAATCTGTAGTTCAAATACCAACAAATGCCCGGGGCATTAGGGTTTCTAACCATAATGTCCCACCCTGCACAGACAGTCAGGGGTGTGCCTTTGGATTGCTGGCTGTAATGCTCACACCATTCCACCCACACCCCCACCCTAAAGCCAGTAACAGGCATCAAGATGTGCCTTGGACTCTTTGGCCCCAGAGTTCACCCCATTCTCCTATACTGCACCCATTTCAGTGTACGTCCTTATGGAATGGGGTGACTGTAAAGCCAAACCCCCCAAGGCACACCTCAACACTTGTCAATGTCTGCAGGATAGGGTGTGGTGACATGGTGTGAGCATTATGGGCAATGACCCAAAGACACACCCCAATGCCTGTCCATCTCTGCAGGGTGGAGGTGGGGTTGGCGTGAGTTCAGTACTTCACTGCCATTCCTATTCTGCATCTGTCTAAGTCCTACACTTCCAATGCTAATATCAGCACACAAACATTTGACATTGATAAATGCTTTTTTTCTAACACGTGCTTTAAAATCATGTTAGGCAAAATGACTGCACACTGTAATTGCCACTTGCTGCAAAAATGTATGCAGACGACTCCCTTGTCCCATTCTGTGTTCTGAATCTTAATAAATAAATTAGTGTTGTGCAAAATAAGGATAATCTATTAGAGGGTGGGGTGAAACTTTTTCTCAAATTCTATCTCCATTTATTAGTTCTCATATTTTTCCTCTCATATTTTCTTTCATCTCCTCTTCTCTCATCTCTGTGCCCCCCCCTTTTCCTGTCATCTGTGCTGCATTCATTCCTTTTCTGAATCTTCATCAGTCAGTCCCCATGTGGTATGGGCAAACTGGTAAGCTGTGTCTCTCAGATACAAACTTTACCATCCCAAAGGATAAAGTGTGATGCAAGAAAGAATACTGTTTGTTGAGCACCTGGGGGAAACTAACATTTCAGAAAGAAACCTTGACCAGAACCACGTCCGTACTGGCTTATGATAATGAACTAATCTAGTTAGACTCTCATGTCTAATAATTGGAGGATGATAAGGTTAGGGCCTTTCAAGCTGTTCAGAGAAAATATAATCTTACAAAAACAACTGAATGTGGGGCTATTTATGGGTTTCACTAAAGTTATCCATGAGATTAGCCAAACATAAATTGTACTATTACACAGAGTTTTCTTTTGCTATGGAAGACAAAGAACTGGACATAGTGATAATAATAAATGTCCACCCTGATTGGCTTTTCTTTACCTCAGTGTCAGACCTGAGGATGGGGTGCTACAAATACTTGGAGCACTTAAACAAAGCCACAGAATATCTGTGCATAGACCAAAAACACTTACTCCTTTTTCTTCAAGCACCAAAACTGCACACAGACAAGATTCAAGTCAGCTTGTAGTTAAAAAGGTTATTTCAGGCAGATCTCTAGTGATGAGGCAGTTGGACTACTTGCCACAATAGTAACCTATGGTAGGTTGGCATGTAAGCCTGAATTGTATCAGACCAACGGAGAAGGACTTGCTGTTCCCATGGGATAATCTCCTCCTCTGAGCTAGGAAGGCAGCATTGCCCATTTTTTGTTCACCCAGTAGTGCCTCAGGAAGTGCTGTACATAGATCCGGACCATGTTGAGCCACATAAGACAGGCAGAGAATGTCAGGGTAGCCTGTAGGGGTGGCTCTACACATTGAAAGAGTGAAATGGTTGTGGGAGGCTGGGATAATTCAGGAGACATGGAAAATCATGATTGCCCAACCCACTCCCAGGTTTAATAGAACCAGCCAGGCCCCTGTGATCTACCCCCAACCCCAAGAAGATCGCTTCATTGGCCTGAAACATGCTGCAGCAATTAGCCTGCCAAGTCACACACTAGGATTGGGAGAACATTTCACACCAGCATTCCAGTGCTGTGAAAGTCATTTGGCCAACCACTAATGGGCTGGAAGAGGGAGTATGTCAGTGCTGGATTGGACCAAGAGGATGGAAAGAGCATTAGGAATGTAGAAGAAGTGGTTCAGACAGCTGGGGCATCCAGACAGCTAGGTTTCCATGGTGGGTAAAAGATACAAAAGTGCCATTGTTAGAAACACTATATGACTCTGGGCCAAATGGAGGCAGGAAAAAAAGGGAAAGTGCTGAAAACAAGATTAATTTCACCACTACTTCTATGCTAAGCTATTACAGTATTTCATTCCACTATGTCAGAGTTGAAGTGACAGTCGAGCCAATGATTTGGCTCTGAAATGTAACCATGATGATAAAAGCACATTCTTGGACATAGTATGACATATGTGGCTCAACCATGGTCTTGTACAGGGACAAGGATCACCTTCCTTGACCTGGTCTTTACCCCCCCCCCAATAATCCCAACACTACATTTGCTCTTTTGACTATTGAAGGTATGACTTCAGCTCACTGTTCACAATTATGCTGTCCTTTGCCTCAGTTGTGCTGTCCACTGTTGTGACACACAGTGTTATGTGCGTAACAAAATCTTTCATCCTAGGTGTAGTCTCTTGCAGTTCTCCATGGTATCTCTAAGCCCCCATTTCTGGGCCCGCAGCTGTAATTTGTACAGACCCCTCTTGCTGTACATCCACCTCCTCTGCTGTGCCAACTTTTCTTGCCAACTTAGTGTCAGCAAATATCAGCAGCCTGTTGCTGACCCCTTCCTCCATGTCATTAATTATTATGTTAAAGAGCAAAATTCTCAGCATCATCCTCAGGGGTACTCCAGTCAAAATATCCCTCTGGCTGGAATGATGACCATCCATCACTACTCTTTGCTTCCTATTGCTAAGTCAGTTTGTTATCTACTTTGCTAACCACTGCCTTTGCACTTTGAAGATTTCATATTACATTATTTTCTCAATGAGAGTTCCATGCAGTACAGTATCAAAGGTTTTGTTGAAGTCCAGACAGACTGTATACACAGGGTTCTATTTCATAAGGATGAAGAGAAAACAGTGAAGACAACAATGGCAAGTGCACATTACTGAAAACCCAAACCACCAGCACAGGAAGTGATGACTCTACCCACTGCACCACAAGTTCAGCTCAGAATTGGTCTGCTGAAAACCCCTTATATAGTGTACAGCTCAAGAACTCTCTGAAAGCAAAAGCACTGAATTTACCATGTGCTATTAACAGCACATAGCCCATGTTGCACTCACTATTTTTACCTCGCCCAAACTGAGTCGCTCATATAGACTTGCTGTATTCACAGTATACCCATACACAGTCAGGTCCCTGTTCACCTCTCTCACTACCTGCTTAAAAAAAGAATCAGGTTGATACAGCAGGATCTACCTGTTTTGAAACCATGTTGTGTGCTTGAGAATAACACATTCTCTTCCATGTGCTGAACTAGCTCATCTTTTATGATTGACTCAAACACTTTGCCAGGTACGGTATCATGGTAATGCTCTCAGGTCTATAGTTTCCAAGGATTGACCTTGCTTCCTTCTACTTTAAGAGGACATGCAGTCTTCTAGCACTATGTCCCTGTCTAGAACATATATGTATATTTCTTTTGAATTTTGCATAAATAAAAACTATTCTTTGTGAGAATGGTCTATTGTCTTGCCAAAATGAGATATTGACATGGTACCATACTAGACAGCAGCTCTAGCAGTCTTTTGGTAACACCTGAATTGTACGTAGGAAAAGCACATTTCAAGTAAGAGGTAGCTTGAGTTACTGTCTTTGTATTTATTAAAACTTAAAGGGGACAGGACATATGCGCTACAGTAATTGGTTGCAGTCAATAATGTACAATGGAATGTATACTGAGTCCAACTGATGCATATTTAACTGCATGTGAATAAACACTGATGTGATAAAGTGCTTTCAATTGTTTTCTTACAGACAGCACGCTGCAAGCTCTTTTCATTGAACTGGTTGTTTAGAGTTTTAACTATGTCATGGTTTGTATACAGAATGCTAATTATGAGCTGTTGCCCTATCAGAACCATGCTCAGAGTACTGTGCACACACTTTGACATTAAGTAGTAAAAAGTCCAAATCACAGGTTCCATGACAAGAACTGTAACAGAATTCTGCCCATAAAAACAAAACCATGCAAAATATAGTTTTTCATATCACATTTATTCAGGTACAGTTACCTATGGATCATTTAGTGGAATGAATATCATTTCAGAAAATAAGAAACTTCTAAACAGCTGCCAATTAGAAATGATTTTCTGTCCTCTTTAAATGTTGAGTAACATGGAATATACTGCTTAGTTTCCTTAAGGGCCCTTTAGGGGTAGTTAGATACATCATTTGAACATTCCTCATTCATATACTTTTAGCTTTGTTTATTTTACAGTTTATTTCCCTTGCATAACCCAAGTGTGGTGCAATGCTTCATTTTACTGGTGGAGCTTTGACCCCTTTTAAAACTACTGCAGGCTGAAATACTAAGTGTTTCAGTGACTTTCTCAAGGACAGCCACACAGTGAGCAAGTGTCTCCAGTGGGATTCAAACCTGGATCCCCTTGTTCATATTTCTGCATAGTTCTGCTTTCATTTCCATTTGCCTGTTTTGCAGTTCTAAGTACATATCTGCCATGTTTTACACTCATTATATACTGTACTTCTTACATTTTTAGCTTAATTAGTCATATATAGTTTACTATCTGCATAGCATTGTGTTCTTTGCACTATACTATTGACTGTACTTTTTTTGCCATTTATAAAATGGGCTGTGAAAATCCTGTAACCTCATTGGTCAAAACACATCACATGATCTCTGATTATTTTCTGATAGACACACACCTCACTTGAATAGCATAGTTTTGTAAAGCCCATTTTAAAAGTGGGATAATATACTTCAGGGTGTGCAGTCATAAGGGAATAATGCATTTGGCATGTGGTTGTGGCACTCCATACACACATTACTTCCTTTTAACTACACATTCTGTCATGTGTTATCCCATATAGTTACTTTTTCCCCTTGTACCCCTCCCTCAGTCACACCTGGAAACGGGCCTTGGCTCAGTGTGCCTTTCCTGGTTACCACTTTTGAATGAATATATAATCACTAAACTTCATTACTTGCCCTAATGTTGGATGATATGTGAATTATAATCAGAGGCTAAGTAATCCTTTAACTATCCTCTTTTATTGCTTACTACTGTAACAAGACATACTTTAGCTCCACAGGTAAGGAATTTCAGCTGATTGGCACACCATACACTGAGGCTTTGCTTCCAGTATCACTCTATAAATTATGAACAAGATGTGCCATAATCAAAGGCACTGATTTATTATCACAGAAAAGGTCAGAACTCAGGAATGTTTCTTATGTTTACTGCTTTGTAGCATTTCTAACGTTTAGTGGATCAGCTGAATTTACTACAGACAGAGCACTTTCATTAATTCTAAAGGCTGACAGTCATTGAGGAGTGGAGGTTGTGATGGTCACCATTGGATATCAAAACTGGGTGTTGGTGGGAAGAGGGTGGGCTTAGGGTGCTGCAGGGTATGGAGACACTAGGAACTTTGTTTGGCACAAACAAGTGCTTTTCGTTCCTGATGGTGGCTGATCATGCAGGCTGGTAGGTTGTGCCAGTCGCCCACCATGGAATTATATAATACTAAAAATTGTGTGTTCTGGGGTGAGAAGGATGGGATTAGGGTATTAACACAGGGTGGGGACAAGGGGAGAGAAAGTGTAGGGACCTTAGAAAACTCAAGGAGTGGTCAAGAGAATGGCTACTGGAGTTCAATGCCAAAAAGTGTAAAATCATACACTTGGGGCACTGTAAACCAACAGCCGAATATAAGATAGGGGGAAGCATTGACAGTTGCTAAGTAGGAAAGAGATCTTGGAGTTATTATAGCTAATGACCTAAAAGAAGCAGGGCAATATGAGAAAGCAGTGAGTAGTGTAAGTGGGATGCTGGGATGCATAGGGAGAGGTATCTCCAGCAGGAGGAAGGAGGTGGTGTTACCACTGTGTCACTTGCTTGTGTTACCCTGCATGGAATATTGTGTCCAGATCTGGAGGACACATCTCAGAAAGGACATAGGGTGGAGGCAGTACAGAGGAGGGCAACTAAAATAGTGTAGGGGTTGCATCAAAAACCTTATGAAGAGAGACTGAGGGATCTCAACATGTACACCCTGGAAGAGAAAAGAGCGAGAGGGGACAAGGTAGAGACTCACAAGCACCTCACAGGAGTGAAAAGAGTGTAGCAGGGGAGTCTCAAATGAGAAAAAGCACCTGAATCAGGGGATATAGGAAGGAGCTGGAAGGGGGAGTTTAAGAGGGATATGAGGAAGTACTACTTCACTGAAAGAGCAGTGGATGCATAGAACAGACTTCCAGTGAGCGTGGTGGGGGCAAAAACAGGAGGGAGCTTCAAACATGTTTGGAACAGACATAGGGGAATATAAATAAATAGGCAGGGAGGAGGGAGGGTCACCGAAGACCAGTTAGAGTCTGCAGAGACAAATTAAGCAGGGACCATCTGGGCAGACTGGGTGGGCTAAGCGTTCCTTTTCTTTCAACAGATTCTATGTTCCTAAGAGGTTGCATTACTTACTGGTTTGGGCTAAGGAGAAGGGTGAGACATTTGTAACATAGCCATGGGTGAGAAAGGGACATTTTTTTTACCTTTTCTTATTACCCTAACTAATGAGTACCTGAATATTTTGCTGCCAAATACTGAATATTTGGCCAAATATTTGGAAAAAAGTATTTGCACAACCCTCACCTGGATCCCTATTGTAAAGGAAACTCATCCTGGTAGTCCAGTGGTGTCCTCTGCTTGCCTCAATGCCCATATTAGAAGAAAGCATACCCCAGTAATCTAGTGGTACTCCCCCCCCCCCAAGTTTTGATCCCTGTTGTTAAAGAAAGCATACCCTGGTAGTCAAGTGGTACCTCACCCCTGCCCTGATCCTGCCCCATTATATAATAATGCTCCCCTCCCTGGCACACCCACTCAGCACCAACCAACCCCATCTGGATCTGGCACCCAAGTCACCATAAAAAGCCTGTCAGTGAATGCAGGCAGACTGGTAGATGGCAACTGGCACAGACCTTCCTCTGACAACTTTGGCTGGCTGCTGTCTAAGTGAAGAGTAGAAACAGCCCCAGCCCTTGGATAGAGTGACTCCATTTTTCCACACAGAGCAGGTAAATGTGGGATATGGCAGTCCTTCCAGGACTGATGTGTCCCTTAAAGAGCTATTGACGCCTCAAAGAAAACTTTGAAAAACATGATATTAGGTACAATTCAGCTTGCATTCCATATTATAGTGGTGCAGTCGGGCCACTATAAATAGGGTTCAGTGGTCACTGACATACTAAAGTCAAAGGTTTGGGCGTTAATAACTTTGGACCTGTTCAACGGATTTGCCTGACATTTGGTACACACGGTGGGACATGTTAGATCTCTTGATTTGCCAAATCATATTTCGGTCAGACTTACGGTCTTTGCGTACGATAGCGCTTAAAAAATGCAAAATTATCCATTTTTGGAGGCAGCTTTTGAGATTTTGGACGTGGCCCTGCACGGCCATCGTATGGTGTGCCGCTCTGTGAGATGGCTCATTTGAAAGAGCTTTGGTGGCCGAACATGTCGCTTTTCATTTGGTGAACAAATATTAAGGCATTCAAAAGTTATGCCACTTTTAATTTCCCATTATAAGTCAATGGGAAAATTTATATGTCTATTTTGCGATCAAAGAATGGGGTTTTGGCTATCTGGTCCCACCTGGCGATCAAAGAGTTGGCAGCCTTGCGGTTCAAGAATCTTTGACCCTGAGGATTTTCAAAATTCTTTGATCGTGAGGTCCGCCATCTTGTTTTGAAATTTCCGATCGTAAAAACACAAATATCTTGACTCAGGGGTCATTCTGAAGTAAAACTTGGATGGGTTTTACTCAGGGGACCCCGATCTATCAAGCCATGCCTTTGGTTTTATCCAAATCGGTCCAGAAATACAGTTTTGAGCTTTTAAAATCTTCATTCATGGCTCACTAACGATCTTTGATTGCGAGCCTGCAAATTCTCTGATCGTGAGATTCTTTGATCACGATCGTGCACCACAAGCGAGGGACAAGATGGCCAGATTTTAAAATGAGTTTTCTCAGTCCAGGGGTGCCCTACAAACTTAAATGAGGCTGGGTTTTGCTCAGGGGGCTTCGTTCTGCCCCATCTGAATAACAATAATAATGTATTAAATATCCCAGGTAGTCTAGTGGCCCCAGCCCCATCATAAAAAAAAAAAATGTTATCATGTGTAATGTCCTGGTAGTCTAGTGCTCCCCATGTGTATTTTTTATATCCCTGGTAGTCTAGTGCCCCCGAGTTGTATAAAATAATTACTACTGTTAATATCCCTGGTAGTCTAGTGGCCCCCCGATCTGTATGAAATAATATTCATTGTCATTGTACATCATCATTTCATATTTCCTGGTAGTCTAGTGAACCCCTACCCCCCTACCCAGCTGTGCCAGCCCACCCAGCACCCCCACCCTTCCCTAGCCAGCGACTGGCACAGCCCACCTCTCTCCTCCACGGCCAGCTGCTGTCTGCATTACGAATGCTAATGCAAAGAAGCGCTCTGAAAATATACACTCTGAAAAATATGGCTGGGTGGGGGAGCCACTAGACTACCAGGAAATATGAAATGATGATTTATTTTATTATGATGGGGGGCAATAGACTACCAGGACATAGGTACAACGACAACGAATATTATTTCATACAAATTGGGGGGCCACTAGACTACCAGGGATATTAACAGTAATAATTATTTTATACAACTCGGGGGGGCACTAGACTACCAGGGCTGTAAAAAAATAAAATTGGGGAGGCACTAGACTACCAGGACATTACACATGATTAAATATTTGTTATTATGATGGGGGCGGGTACTAGACTACCAGGGATATTTAATACATTATTATTGTTATTCAGATGGGGCAGAACAAAGCCCCTTGAGCAAAATTCAGCCTCATTTAAGTTTGTAGGGCACCCCATGGCTGAGAAAACTCATTTTAAAATCTGGCCATCTCGTCCCTTGCTCTTTGTTCGAGAGCAAGCAAATTCTTTGATTGCAAGATTCTTTGATCGCAATCGTGCATCGCGAGTGAGGGACGAGATGGCCAGATTTTAAAATCAATTTTTTCAGCTTAGGGGTGTCCTAGGAAGACAAATAAGAGTGGGTTTTACTCAGGAGACTTCGTTCTGTCGACCCATGGTGGTGGTTTACAGCAATTCTTAGAATTTCTTTAATTAGAACAGTTTTTATTCCTTGTTCGTGAGCCTGCAGATTCTTTGATTGTGAGATTCTTTGATCGCAATCGTGCATCGCGAGCAAGGGACGAGATGGCCCAATTTAAAAATCAATTTTCTCAGCCAAGGGGTGTCCTAGGAAGTCAAATGAGGGTGGGTTTTACTAAGGGGGGCTTCGTTCTGTCGAACCATGGTGGTGGTTTACTGCAATTTCTTCAATTTTTTGATTTATAAGGTTTTTAATTCTTTGTTCGTAAGCCCGCAAATTCTTTGATCACGAGATTCTTTGATCACGATCTTTGACTGCAAAATAGGGACAAGATGGGAGATTTTTTATAGTGGAATAGATAGGGAAATTTTACTAATCTTTGACATTAAATATCTTGGAAACGGTTTGGTCTTTTTATTTGAGATTTGGAGGGAAGAAAGGCAATATTCCACAGATGTGCCTTCTGGTGGTTTGGTCAAAAAATATTACAGGGTGGCAAACTTATGGCACTACGAATTTGACACTTTTTCCTATAGGATAACATTACAGCATCCGCCGCATTACAGGAATTCTTTGCCACCCTGCCACTAAATAACGGTTGGTCTTTTGGGCTAAAATTTGGTGGGAAGAAAGCCAACATCCCACAGATGTACCTTTTGGTGGTTTGGTAAAAAAATATTACAGGGCAGCAAAGTGACGGCACTATGAAGTTGATGCTTTTTCCCATAGGATAACATTATGGCATCCGTCGTACCTTTCAGGGCCTGTATCTCGGAAATGGTGTGAGATACGGACTTTTCATCACAAAAATGCTTAGCCCCTCCCAGCTAGGGGCTAAGTACAAAACTAGCCAGGAAAGTCATAATTCATATCAAATTTTTACTTTTTTTCTACGTCGTATGGTTCCTGAGATATAAGCAATTTAGTATTCCAAGTCCTAATTTTGTGCTCCGAGATCCATTATTATGCATACATTCTTTGTTTTCACGGTGTTTTTCAATGCAGCTTTTGTGGAAAAGGAGGGTGTTTCCTTTCGTTACTGTGCCAGTTAACGTTTCCAGTTGCGCTTCCATTACCGTTCGTGTCACCGTTACCATCTACGCCATCGTGTGCGTTACGGTTTGCGTTTTCATTTGCACTTGTGTTTCCATTTCTGTTTCATTTGGCGTTATTGTTGCTGTTACTGTTATCATTTGCATTTGTAATTGCGGTACCGTGCCCATGCGCATTACAGTTTGCATTTCCATACATGCTTGCATTTGTGTTTGCGTTTTTGTTTCCTTTGGCTTTATTGTTGCTGTTACCATTACCATTTGTGTTTACAATAGCGGTACCATGACCATGCATGTAACAGTTTGCGTTTCTGTATGTGCTTGCGTTTGCGTTTGCATTTCTCTTTCCTTTGGCATTATTGTTGCTGTTACTGTTACCATTTGCTTTTACATTTGCAGTACCATGACCATGCGCAGTGCCGCTTGCATTTCTGTATGCACTTGCATTTGCATTTCCATTTCTGTCTCTTTTGGCATTATTGTTGCTGTTACCATTAGCATTTGCATTTCCAATTGCGATACCATGAACATACGCATTACCAGTTGCGTTCCGTACACACTTCCGTTTGAGTCTCCTTTTCTGTCACTGTTCGCTTTGGCATCACTTTGTGCTTGCATTTCTATTTAAGTTTGTGTTACCATTTACACTTGCATCACCATGTGCATAACCATTTGTGCTTGCATTTGCATTGCACTTTCTGTTACTATGTCACACAAAAATATGTGGTGGGAGTGCGGGGCCCCCACCGACTTGCTCAACTTTCTACTTTTGTATTCTTTCTTAAAAAGTAAGGAAATTCTATGCAAAATAACTTCATTAATGCATCAGTTAGGGTTCTTCTACAGTGAAAAAAGGGAGAAAATTTGATTTTAGGGTTCCCAACCTTGCACCCACCCAGCCCGCCCCCACCAACAGGCATCGGGTGCGCATTGGGAGTCATTGGCCTAACTCTCACCCCATTCTCCTACAGTGCACCATCTCAGCTTGTTTACACATGGGATGGGGTGAAAGTTAGGCCAATGACCCCAACATACACCCTGATGCCTGGTGAGGGGCAGACTGGGGTGAGGGTGCAAGGTGAACCCCAAAATTGAATTTCCTAGCTTTCTGTAGACTCTAACAATGCATTAATGAAGTTTTTTTGCATAGAATATATTCCATAGATTTCTCCTCCCCATTATTTATTACTAAGGAAATTTGCATGAATACATGATCTTTATACCTTAGAGTTCATCTGCCTCTTTAGTTTACTCCCTACTTCAAGTCATAATACTGTGTTGTGACATCGTAGTCTTTTGCCATGGGAGTAACTGTAATATCACAAGGGTGCATTATGACATCAGGTAGGGAGAAATCAACAGGAATAGAGAAACTCTTCAGGAGCAGCGATCCTGTTTTCATGCAAATGTCTTCAGTAATAAATAATGGGGAGGAGGAATATAAAGCTAAAATGAAATACAAGCTAAACTGTGTCTAAATGCTATGTTTTGTTAAAGTTCTCCTGAAGGCGTCTGCTGATCTTTAAAGAGCACCTTTCATGATGGTCCAAAAACTTACAGCTTGTAGTCATTATATGCAGTACTAGACCTGAAAGGGTGTGTGCATTTGTTATATTTGGCCAAGGTTTACTCTGCCTTTCATAATTTGGATTTGTTTTGGACCCCTGCTGCACTTGTCTTTGCTGTTCAGCTGCTGGGCTGCTGTCTCCTGATGACATCACTATAGAGCAGATGAGTGACTCACATTGTGCAGTTGCAGCATTGTTGCAAGGGAAAACTACCAGTACTCAGTGTACATACTGTGTTCCCTCTTCCCCAAGACACCCTGTTAGCAATGCATTATGCCAAAATCCAAATGTCTTGTCAGTTTTGGTTTTTGTTTTTGTTTTGTTAAATTGACTCTGCCCTATAGTGATGTCAGCAGTACAACCCTGGGCCCACAGCAACACCAGGCTTACTATAAAAGCTCTGGTACACCCTGTAGTTTTTAGCAGCTCAGAATGCAAAAACTAACTGCAGCACACAGTAATGAAATACAGTTCCAGAATCAATGCAAAAAGGGATATTTTATGCATGAAAGTCAAAAGGACCATGAAAGGTGCTCTTCAAAGGGACCACCATTTTGTAAAAATAAAAATCAAATTTGGAACAAGGCCAACTTGGAGGTCTGAGAGCACCTGGCCCAGGCAACACTTAGCCCCCAAAAGATACTGGGAGTGCAGGGAGACACTTATGCAGAGGGTGCACAAGCATTACTTCTGCCCCTCCATGGCATAATGATGCCACCCTCCACAACCCCTCTCCAGCCTGAACTGCTTTCTGTTAATAAGTGGCACTGATCAGGTCAAGCAGGCTTCCATTGAGGGCCATGGGTGTGTGAAACTTTCTACATATGCAGAGATCCACCTCTGTACACTCGCAACCTCCTTACACACCCCTGAGTGTGGAAGTCCTCAATGGACTGTTGCTGATTGGGCCTTAAGACGTGGCAGGGTGTTTGCGTTGCTGTGGAACGTATGGCACCATGACCTCAATTTTATCTGTGCAGAGCAAGCAGCAGCTACTACCCTGGCAAGCAAGGATAGAAGGGGGATTTTTCCTAGGCAACAAAGAAACATGAGAAATAAAACAATGAATAGTATGTTTTATGTTTGCCTGTGTGCATGCGCAAGAAACTTCTTGTGACAGTACCACATTTCAGAGGTGTGTCAGTGTTGTGGCCAGTGCAACAGATGCTTTACTGGGCACATCCCTCAGTCACCAATCAGGGGGAAGCTGCTGATGACAGCAGCTTCAAAGAGAGCCAAGGAGTTGAAATGAATCTACCGCTGCAATCATGAACAGTTTCATCAATGCAGTGGCACCTCCCCCCCCACAACCTTGTTAGCTCCTGCCACCCAGCACTCTGTCCCTGGCCCTTGCTCCGCCAACAACTTGTTTGTTCTGTGTGCCTCTCCTGGTGAAACAAGTAATGAGTGGCTGCTCCTGATGTCCACCACACACTCCAAGGAAAGCCAACATTGGGTGCCCAATCCCCATGCCGGCATCTATCCATCCTCCCTCCATAAATGTGGCACACTGGGAGCCCACCCCAGTGTGCTAAACTGTTTCTGACACCAGGATACCCACTCTTAGTGTTAGAAGTGTCCCCCAAAACCTGTCTGTTATCTGCCAATATTGGGGTGCCTAATCCCCATGTTGACATGCTCCCCCACTACCACTATCGTGGCACACTGGGAGCCCACCCCAGTGTACCAAAATGTATTTATTTTTTTAAACCTGTGAAAGAAAGAAAACCTTCTCCTGGCATCTTTTTTTTTTCCGTGTAAAACAGAAAACAATCCCACCATCATCTCCACAGGCCCCCCTCCCACTTAGCATGCACTTCAGCACACCCCCTCACCCATACTTACCCTCTGGAGGTCAGGAACAGTGATCTTCTCTGGACCAGGACACATCTGCATTCTTCCAAGCTGATCTCCAAATTGAGGAATCGGGTAAGTGCTGTATAATGGGAGTCAATGGGGGGATTTCAACTTAGGCTGATATCGCAGCCAGTTTTAGGAATTGTGATCCCAAATTTTCAACATGGGGTTCTTGGGACCCCAGCTTGTGAACATGTCACTGTCATTTTGTTACTCGATCCCAAAAGGTGATTTCGTGGTCACTGCGTGGAATCACCTTTTGGAACTGATTAACGAAATGACAGTGCCACTGTCCATGAGGTGGGGTCCCATGTTGCAAATCTGATGAAAGAATTCCAAGAAATGATTGCTGTATGAGAGTGCATTGCGCAGTTTTGACACACACTCATAACTTCACCAGTTTTTAATATTTTAACTCCAGATTTTCAACATTGCCATTTTTTCACACCTCCTTATGAACAGTGTAGCTGTCATTTTTCACATCCTGCCTGAAATGTGCTGTCAAACCTGAGGTGCAGAATGGCGTGGTCACTCGGGAAATCAACTTCTGGGACAGATTAACAAACTCATAGTGACACTGTTCATGAAGGAATGTCCTAAAATGCCCATGTTGAAAATTTTAGGGAAAAATTTTAAAAAAAACTGCATTAGAGGCGTGCATTGTGCAGTTTCTATACATTCACGTAATTTCACCAGTTTTTCATATTTTCACTCCAGGTTTTCAACATTGCCATTTTTTCACACCTTCTCATGAAGAGTTCAGCTGTCATTTTTTACATCCAGCCTAAAATGTGTTTTCCCACCTGTTGCGCAGAATGGAATAGTCGTTTCACAAAATCACCTTTCGGGATTGAGTAATGAAATGATAGTGCCACTGTTCATGAGGTGGGGTCCCAAAAAGCCCATGTTGAAATTTGAAATGAAAATACCAACAAATGCAAGGGGTGTTAGGGTTTCCAACAGTAATGCTCCACCCTGTAGAGACTGACAGGTGTCGGGTGAATGACTTGGGGTCATTGGCCGTAATGCTCATGCCTTTCCACCCCCACCCCCAACCCCACCCTGCAACCAGTGATAGGCATCGAGGTGTGCCTTGGGGTCTTTGGCCCTAATGTTCATCCCATTCTTCTACAGTGCACCCATCTTGGTTTATTTCCTTATTGAAAGGGGTAAGCATAAGAGCTGAAGACCCCAAGGTACACTGCAACACCTGTTGGTGTCTGCAGGTTGGAGTGAGGTGGAATGGCATGAATGTTATGGTCAATGATGCAAAGGCACACTCCCAATGCCTGTCAATCTCTGCAGGTTAGGGGTGTGGGTTGGCGTTAGTTCAATACTTCACTGCCATTCCTATTACGCATCTCTCTAACTCCTGCACTACCAATGCCAATGCCAATGCCAGCAAGCAAACATTCAGCATTGACAAATGCTTGTTTATTTGTGTGTTCAGGTACACACTGTACAAATGTACATACATTTTTATAGTTTTTTTCTGTTTGCTGGGCATTTTTCAGCCATTTTAAAAGACTGTTTGTGTTGTAGTTTACTGAACAGTTAAAGTTTCTGTGGCTGACCTATAATGTGTGTGCACTGTGTAACTTGATATGCATTTTATTGTGGCACCACAGTAGCAGTACTCAGAATTTCTCAGCCTGTCTGGAATTTTTTTCCCTTCTTCTGTCTGTGTAGCTAAAGCTGTACCCCACTGTGACAGAAATGGGAAGGAAAGAGTTAATGGTTTGGATTCTGTAGATGCCTTATTTTTTTAGCAGTGTGGAAAAAATACACTGAGGCTGAAATCCTCCAGCAGCAACCAGCTTGTGGAATTCCTAGCTGCTAGATAAGAGCTGGGTCATAAATCTCGAGTGGACATCTCCAGACACACACAGACCTTGCAGACACGGACACAGGGCAGTTTGAATGGATTGGATCATTCAAATATAACCTTAAGGTGAAAAGGAATATAATTGGTCACCAATAGGTGTTCACTCTGATTGGGACAATTAAATACATACATGTTAGGTGGTTGGTGCATTTAAGGGAGAATAGGAATGACCTAGTCTCCATAGACTATATAAGCTTCTGTAAGACAGAGACTCTCTCTCTTGCCCTGGAAGCTGTGAGGAAACATAAGCTTGGAGCCTACCTGGTATGTCCGTGGGAGCTGGCAGTTAGAACAGGGTCCAGTGTCTCTTGTAAGGACAGGGAAGGGTAAGTTTAGTGATAGTATATTTCAGTAATAGCCTTCTTCTTTTGCCATCTGTTGTTTAAAAACATTTGTTTACTTTTCCTGTATAAGTGTTATTCTCTTGTGTTGTAAATACATTTCCTGTAAATGCTCATTGCACTTTCTGTTAAGTAAAAGCTATTTATTTGCTCAACAGTTGTGACTCTGATGTCATTTTTCTAAGGTAAGATTTGGTTTTCCACTGGCTAAGGTAAACTCTATGTAGCATCCGCACCTGAAAGAGACACACTACCAGACTTTAACTTGTGCAATTGCACGTGTGATTATTCAAGTTTGTACACTTGAAAGAGGTGCGGAAGGAAAGTCGGCTGGTGGCAGTGAATACCGAGGACACACACCTCTCTAAAAGCTGTTTCAGCCCAGAGGAGAGGTGGGTTGTCCATATTAGTTAGCAGTGGTGGGGTGAGGATAGCGGACTGTGTACACTGAGATACAAAGTTTGCCAGTGGAACAGTTACCTTAGCATTGCAAAACAGGATATACAAGAGGATACATTTGTACAACAGTTTCATTTGTTTCTAGATAGCACAGTAAAGTGTAGCAGTAGAGAATGAGCTCCACGGTATGACTCACTTACTGTAACACAGCTTTTGAAAGGTGCCAGGAAAAGGGATTCAGCCTGAAAGTCTAAAGCAGAAGAAAAGGCAGACCTCATAGCTACTCTCTTGGCACATGATCTGAAGCAGACTGTCGCTGGGGTGAGTCAGGAACTGAGGCAGCAGACCCCCAAACCAGCTTGAGGCACTGCGACTGCAGCTATTGCTGCAAGACAAGGCATTGGAGGCAAAAGACTGGATGCTGAAGCAGAAGCAAGAAGGTTGGAAGCAGAAGCAAGAAGACAGGAAGCAGAGACAGAACTTGAAGAAAAGAGACTGGCAGACAGAGAGAAAGAACGCCAAGACAAAGAGAAGGAACGTGAAGACAGAGAGAAAGAACATCAGGAAAAGGAGAAAGAACGTGAAGAAAGAGAAAAGGAACGACAGCACGAGAAGGAGATGATGACCCTCCGCAGTCAGCAAACCGTGAGTAATGGTGGAGTGAGTTTACCTCATGAAGCCAAAATGAATTCTAAATTGTTCCCTCAGTTTAAAGAGGGAGATGACTTTGATTTATTTTTAAGGTCATTTGAGAGAGTATGTAATCAATTACAATTAAATAAGGCTTCCTGGTCAACTTATCTCACACCCTTGCTGATGGGGAGAGCGCTGAATGCATTTGCTAAAATGAGTAATGAAGACTATGCTGATTATGATAAAGTAAAAACAATGTTGTTGAAACATTTTGAATTAACTCCTGAGGCTTATAGAAGAAAATTTAGGGAGTTAAAGAAAAGCCCAGAAGACAGTTATGCAGAACTGCAGGTTAAACTGTATACTTACCTTGATAGGTGGATGGAGGGGGCTAAAGCAACTACTGTGGAACTGATTAAAGATGTATTGGTGAGAGAACAATTCCTTAAAATTGTACCTGAGGACATGCGTGTATGGCTCATAGACAGGGCATGCGCCTCTTCCACAGAGGTGGCAGGAAGCGCTGACGAGTATCTGTCTAGCTGGCCACACACACAACGTAAGTCTTATGGTATGGGGGCAGCACATGGGTATAAGGGATCCCATGGGGGCAGCCCAAAGGAAACCAGCCTGCACCTGAGCCCAAAGTAGAGCCCTCTGGTTCTAAGGGGACTCAAGAAATAGGTCCCAAGAAATGTCATATTTGCAATCAAGTGGGACACTTGAGATATAACTGCCCTCAGAAACTGGTTAAGGGGCAGAGATATTGGAGCGGGGTGATCAAAAGGGCACTGGTGTGTTTGTAGGTGTGTCCAGTCTGAAGAACCACTCTCCTCTGATGAGAATCTGCGTCCCATTACAGTTAATGGAATAGTAACACGGGACTATGGGACACAGGTGCTAACATCTCCCTGGTAAGGCAAGATCTCATTCGGGCAGAGCAGATCATGCCTGGGAAATACTCAAGGTCGGGCATTCACAGGGCCACCAGTCCCATTACCAATGGCTAGAGTCTTCCTCAGCTGGGAAGGGGCCATGTAGAAAAGGAGGTGGGAGTTGTAGAGGACCTACCTGTAAGTATGATTGTGGGGAAGGATTTGGACCCCAGTAAAAAACTGGTGTGTGTTGTAACTCGTAGTCAGACACAAGGGCAAGCTTCTGAGGGGGAAGAGGGGTTGACTCTGGGTGGTCCAGCCACACCCTCAGCAGCTGAGGAAGTGTCCAGCACAGGGGAGGGGCTGGCTAGAAGCTGCAGTCCAGAACCCCAGTCACAATAGAGGAACCCACAGGACTTCCTTCAGAAGGGGCACTGGGAAGGGTCAGACGAGGGCAGCTGAATGCTGCACAGCGAACTGACCCTACCCTGGAAAAACTGAGGGAAATAGCTCATATGGCTGAGCATTCTCAGGGGGGTAAGGAGTCCATTTACTGGGACAATGGGCTGTTGTACAGAAGAATGTACAACAGAGGAAGGGCTAGCTGGTGAGTACTCCAGCAGCTGGTAGTCCCTAAGGTTCACCGTCAGCAGCTTTTGGCCCTTGCACATGATATCCCTTTTCAGGGCACTTGGGAGTGAGGCATAAAAAGCGACTCACCAACAATTTCTTCTGGCCTGGTATTGGCAAGGATGTGGCAATTATTGCCGGACTTGTCCACAGTGCCAGCTGGTAGAAAAATGGGGACAAGGCCAAGGCAGCTTTGGTGCCCCTGCCCATTATTGATGAACCCTTCAAGAGGGTAGCAGTGGACATAGTGGGGCCATTGAGCACCCCAAGTCGCACTGGCAAGTGGTATATCCTGGTAGTTGTAGACTATGCCACTAGATACCCAGAGGCAGTGGCCCTAACATCCTCTGAGGCAGGACCAGTGGCAGATGCACTGTTGGAAATATTTAGCCAGGTGGGCTTTCCCCAGGAGATACTGTCAGACTGGGGTGCCAATTTTATGTCAGGATTAATGAGTAGTTTGTGGGAGAAGTGTGGGGTAAAGCAGCTCAAAACCTCCCCATACCATCCCCAAGCTAATGGTCTAGTGGAGCGATTTAATTCAACCCTTAAGACCATGCTAAGGACTTTTGCTGACCAGCATAAGAGAGACTGGGACAATATTTGCCTCATCTCCTATTTGCATACAGGAAGTCCCACAGGAGTCCACAGGGTTCTCACCTTTGAGCTCCTGTTTGGTCATAGGGTCACGAGGCCACTAGATTTGATTTGGGACGAATGGGAGGGTGACCGTGCCTCCCAAGGGGAGTCTGTTGTGGAGTATGTCCTGAACTTCAGGACCCACCTTAGGGAGCTCATGGGGTTTGCTCAGGAGCACCTGGCCACTGCACAACAGCGGCAGAAAGTCTGGCATGACCGTGGGGCCTGAGCCAGAGAATATGAGGTGGGACAGCGAGTGATGGCACTCATCCCTGTCCGACAGAATAAGTTACAGGCAGCATGGGAGGGGCCATTCTCCATTGTCCAAAGGTTAGTGGCGTCAATTACATGATAGAGCTCCTGGACAGGAGATGCAAACGAAAAGTGTATCATGTTAACATGCTGAAGCCCTACCATGACAGAGATGAAATGGTCCTCGCTGTAGCAGCGCTCCAGAGAAGAAACAGGTAGATCCACTGGTGGACCTACTTGGGGAGGCCAGGGTGCATCCTCTGTGGACAGCCTTACCCCTCTCGAACAGCTGACACCAGCCCAGGTGCAAGAAATTAGGGTGCTGAGAGAATTTGAGACATGTTCACAGGAAACCAGGGTACACCACGATGGCAGAGCACCATGTGGATACAGGGACCCAGGATCCCTGAAACAGTCCCCTACAGGGTACCTGAGCATGTTAAGCAGACTGTGAAAGAGGAGCTCAAAGAGATGCTGGAACTGGGGTAATCCAGGAATCTAGTAGCCCTGGGCATCACCCGTGGTACTGATCCCCAAAGAGATGGCACCACACGATTCTCGTGGACTACCAGAAGCTTAACAGCTGCGAGGAGTCTGATGCTTATCCCATGCCCAGAACAGATGAGACCCTGGGCGACTGGGGGAGCCAAGTATTTGACCACAATAGACCTAACAAAGGGCTATTGGCAGGTACCTCTGACCCCTGCGGCCAGGGAAAGATCAGCGTTTGTTACTCCATTTGGTTTATATGAATTTAAGGTAATGCCATTAGGAATGAAGAATGCACCTGCAACCTTTCAACGGCTTGTAGATCGCATTCTGTCTGGGGTAGGTGAGTTTGCATTGGCTTATATGGATGATATAGCCATATATAGCCAGACCTGGGATGAGCACATCAAGAATGTGCGGGATGTGTTCCACAGGTTAAAGAAGGCAGGTCTGACAGTCAAGGCAGAGAAGTGCCAGATAGGTATGGCAGAAGTATCCTACCTTGGGCACCGGTGGGTAGTGGACACATCCATCCGGAGCCTGCCAAGGTTGATGCCATCCTGGCCTGGCCTACTCCTACCACAAGAAACAGGTCAGGGCATTTCTAGGGACTGCAGGGTACTACCGAAGGTTTGTTCCCCGCTATAGCGATCTGGCTAAGCCCTGACAGACCTAACCAAGAAGGGAAAGCCAGATGCAGTGAAGTGGTCAGAAGGCTGTGAGGTTGCTTTTCAGGAGCTAAAGAAGGCCTTAAGCAGCCGCTGTATTGGCTAGCCCCAATTATAGTTTAAAGTTTATGGTCCATGTGGATACCTCAGATCATGGGCTGGGGCTGTGCTGAGCCAAGTTACTCAGCAGGGGAGGAGCACCCAGTTGTGTACCTTAGCCGAAGGCTTTTGCCCAGAGAGGAGGCATACGCACTACAATTGAGAAGGAATGCTTGGGAATAGTGTGGGCCCTTCAGAAGCTGCAGCCTTACCTATATGGGAGAGAATTTACTGTGGTCACAGATCATAATCCCCTGATTTGGCTTCATAGGTCCAGTGGACAAAATGGTAAACTACTACGTTGGAGTTTGGTACTGCAGGCATACAACATGACCATACAGCATCGCGGTGGCAAACAAAATGCAAATCGGATGGGCTATCAAGGCAGGGCTAATGGCCTGGCTGGATATCTTGGGCACTCCCAGTAATTGCATGAACGGCTGTGTCACTTGGGGTAGCCCAAGGGACACGCCTTCATTATCTGGGGGAGATGTGACAGAAATGGGAAGGAAAGAGTTAATGGTTTGGATTCTGTAGATGCCTTATTTTTAGCAGTGTGGAAAAATACACTGAGGCTGAAATCCTCCAGCAGCAACCAGCTTGTGGAATTCCTAGCTGCTAGATAAGAGCTGGGTCATAAATCTCGAGTGGACATCTCCAGACACACACAGACCTTGCAGACACGGACACAGGGCAGTTTGAATGGATTGGATCATTCAAATATAACCTTAAGGTGAAAAGGGAATATAATTGGTCACCAATAGGTGTTCACTCTGATTGGGACAATTAAATACATACATGTTAGGTGGTTGGTGCATTTAAGGGGAGAATAGGAATGACCTAGTCTCCATAGACTATATAAGCTTCTGTAAGACAGAGAACTCTCTCTCTTGCCCTGGAAGCTGTGAGGGGAAACATAAGCTTGGAGCCTACCTGGTATGTCCGTGGGAGCTGGCAGTTAGAACAGGATCCAGTGTCTCTTGTAAGGACAGGGAAGGGTAAGTTTAGTGATAGTATATTTCAGTAATAGCCTTCTTCTTTTGCCATCTGTTGTTTAAAAACATTTGTTTACTTTTCCTGTATAAGTGTTATTCTCTTGTGTTGTAAATACATTTCCTGTAAATGCTCATTGCACTTTCTGTTAAGTAAAAGCTATTTATTTGCTCAACAGTTGTGACTCTGATGTCATTTTTCTAAGGTAAGATTTGGTTTTCCTCTGGCTAAGGTAAACTCTGTGTAGCATCCGCCACCTGAAAGAGACACACTACCAGACTTTAACTTGTGCAATTGCACATGTGATTATTCAAGTTTGTACACTTGAAAGAGGTGCCGGAAGGAAAGTCCGGCTGGTGGCAGCGAATACCCGAGGACACACACCTCTCTAAAAGCTGTTTCAGCCCAGAGGGAGAGGTGGGTTGTCACCCCAACAAAACAAGGTATTGTTTTTTGACTTTGGGATTTTTGAAGACTGGTTCAGGTCTTGTGTTACATGTAGCTTGCAGACTGAGACACACAGAGGAGAGGGTGCTCTGAGACTCACACAAATATAGAACAATGAAAGTCATGGCACACCACTAGACACCAATAAAAAGTCCACAGCCAAAGTTATGCTGCTAAAAAATATTTTTTACTTAACTTTGCAGCAGTCAAAAAAGTATAAAGTACAAAGTGCAGGACACAGACAACTCCTCATGTTTCACCCAAGCATGGGCTTTGTCATAATAGCAGTACTCAGAATGTCTGAGCCTGTCTGGAAGTTTTTCCCTGCTTCTGTCTGTGTAGCTAAAGCTGTACCTCCCCGCAAAACATGGTATTGCCTTTTCACTTTTGGATTTTTGAAGACTGGCTCAGGTCTTGTGTTACTTGTGCCTGTGCAGCTGCATCTCTTTCATATTTTGCTTCCCATCCCCCCAAAACAGCTGAAATAATAAGTTGCAGTTAATCGTCTGTGGAATCTTAAAAAATGCACACGGAGAGACATTCATGCAAAGCTGTTTCTGGCTGTGGCACTGTTGCCAATAAGACTATTAGCAGTGGAAGGTGTTGTGATGATGAGACCGGTTCAACAGGGGCTAGTATTAAGTCCAGCAGTGTTAAGAATAGTGGTCAAGGATGTGGTTGTACACAGCAGAAGGGAAAGGTAGTAGCTGTCACAAGTAAAGGGATTTCTCCAACTCTGTTTTTCATGGTGAAATCAATCACTTCAATGCTGGTTGTGTCAGAACAAAGGCTATAATATCACATTTTATAATGCAGCACTCGGATTTACCTCGGCCTTATCCAAAAATATTTTCATAAATTACCAGAAATAATTATAAAATTCAAATGTGATATTATTCCTGTTCTCAAGAGTCTAGATAATGGCAATAACACTTCTGTCACATTTCACATAGTGCTACGCAAATTTAAAGTTACCTACTTTGGGTTAACTTCACAGGAGAGTTTAAACTTTGCTGCATCTCTATCCGCAATACCTTTGTAATGGCATGGGGGTTAACATGACAACAGACTATGATGACACAGAAACACAGCAACTGAGAGGTTAGATAGGAACAGTAAGATAGTTCTTGAAAGACACAGTAAAATAAATACTACATTATCTACATTTTTTAGAAGAATAGCAAAAGGAAAAAGTAACAAAATCAAGAAAACATTCAAATTAAATAAAAATGCATGTTTTACAGCATTCAGCCCTCCTTTCATTGAGTGTTGTTGGGCTATATTAGTGCTGTCCTCACTGAAAAAATTCTTAGCTGTTATTCTCACATTGTATCTGTGTGGGCTGCTCCACCACTTTACCAGTGTCAGTGGCTCAGCTGGTTGCACACTTGCTTCTGAGGATGGAAGATTGAAAGGCTGTGGGTTCCATCACCACACCAGGAACTTGGGTTAAATCCCAATATTGACACTGTAGTGCAGCATGCGGTGCCATCTATCAGATGAAATGTTAAACAGAGGTCCCACCTGCCTGTTCTGGTTGTGTTCAGGTGGATGTTAAAGATCCCATGTCACTTCCTGGGGAAAAAAAGTAGGGGAATTCTCTGGTGTCATGGCAAATATTCACCAATTCACTATAAAAATATCAAGAGCTTAATCTGGTTGAATTTCATTTGGTTTCTATCTGTAGCCCCCCTTCCCCAGGATGAGGCTGAAAATAGGCAGAATTGCCTAGCCCTCCTTTTCTGGTTAACGAAAGAAAAAAAAAAAAACTAAAGTAAAAACTAACTTTACTGTATATGGTGGAGTCAACAGTTGTTCTGTGAGCAGGTAATAAAATGTTCAAATGCAGCCCCTTAGCATCACACACCACTCCACACACCTCTATGTGCATGTCGGCTCATCCCACCAAAATTGTGAATCTAATGATATGTGCAGTTGTTGTGCGGCACATAGCTTCATGTGCCTCACGCACCGCTTTTTCCTGTATCTCATGTACCTCTGTGTATCAAGCCCTAAATCAGAAAAAAAAAGCATGAAGTTGTGGTCCACACTCCAACTGGACATAGCAGGTCAATATACTATATTACTGGGGTGTGGTCAACCCAGGTAAAGTGTTCAGCATGTACTGTAGGTTCCCTCAGTTTAGATCATAGTCATTAAACCCTTTAGGCCAATCAGCTTTCCTCCCAAGGTGATGAGATTTATAGGGTTCAGAAAATGTTACGAAACCACTGCTTCAAGCAAACTGTGCAATGGGATACATAGCATTAAACCTGAGACTACAGGAAAATGGGTATAAGAGATTCTAAAATGTTTTTTCTTTTGGCAAATACACCCCCTGCTATGCTGGTTTCAGGCCTCTGTTGCTTTGGTGGTGCTACCAGATTCAGTGGCAGGTGTGATGTTAGTGAGCAGGTAGGGTTAACTTGCCCTTTAAAGGAGCTCTACGAGAGGACTTTGAACAGCGGTGGCACTGAAATAGCTTTTGAAGACATTGCTACCTAATGTACCATCTCCCCCTCTCCACTCTGTGGCTCCTCAGTACTATGTTTAAAGGCAACAATCTGCCCCACTGCTGTGCTAACTCCCTGTCTCCATTGTCATGGTGGTGCTAACAGAGATGGTGTTGGGGTGACATCCAGGGAGGGAAGAGATAGCTTGCCCTTAAAAGGAGAGGTGCATGAGGACTTTGAGCAGTGGCAGTAGTTAAACAGTTTTTTGGGGACATTGAAACTTACTATCCCCCCCATGCTGCAGCTCCCTAATACTGTGTTCACCAACAACTGTCTGTCATCCCCTACTATGCTGACTTCCAGTCCCTGTTGTGGCTGCCTCACTACTGGAGTCTGTGTATGGATTATTATCAATGAGGAGATGGATTTAGATTGCCCGTAAAAGAAGCACAGCACAAGTAATACTCTGTGGAGCAAAACTTGGTGTGAGTGGCTTTCACAGAAGTTGTGTATGTCCTTAACAAAAGTTACTGGTAAAGGTACTAGTGCAGGCAAAGACACCAGTGCAGGCCCAGGAGTTTTTTGTTTGCTTTGATCTGAGAATTTTACATATTCATTATCCTTGGCTGTTACTTGCATCTCTTATGGGCATAAAGTTTGTATCTCTGTATTTTTAGTATGCCCAAATGCTATTTTTTTGGAGATGGTATGTCTCTAATGGTAGGGGTTATGGCACCATCTTTACTCATATAATTTTATTTTGTAGAGTTATATGTGTGAGTCACAGCTAAATAGACATGGCCACTTGATTTTTGACATGAGTACGTATCTCTGGTCAGCCACTCTAAGTTGCATCTATGGCAACTGTGAGTACGTATCTCTGGTCAGCCACTCTAAGTTGCATCTCTTTTCATTTCATTTCATTTTTTTCATTTAAAAGTTTTATTCATATAGTTATATGAACTACTGTAGGATGTACTCAATTGAGCCGAGGCTCATTTACAATGAGGTCCTATACATACAATATTCTGCATCATGTACAAATTTGGCAATAAAGACAAACATACAGGTAACACAGGTTGAATAATTTAAAATAATAAATATTCTTCACTACTGACAACAATTCCCATCATTAATAACTTGCTGTCTAAACCATGCCTAATATTCCACCAGGATAGTTTCCCCTTACAAGATTTAATATCAGCTGGGATCTTATTCTGTGCCATTGGGCCTCTAAAAAAGACAGAATGTCTACCAATCTCTAGGTTAAACCTAGGTACAACAAACTCTGGGGCATATGAAGCTCATAATGAGCATAATTTGATTTGTCGTGGGATCGCTACATCAATATAGGGGGGCAGTGTTCCCAGTCAACATCTACACATAAAATCAAGCAAGCAAGTGCTCCTGTCTATATTCAGATGGTCTCAGCCACTGGAGGTGATCAAATAGGAAACATTTGTGAGTAAACCTATCAGTTGCAAGGATAAATCTGGCTAATCAATCCTATCCAAATTAGTTTTCTCTACACTGGCATAAATAAAATCCCCATAAAGTAAAATGGGCAAAACCACAAAATGTACCACTTTCTCCCTAGTTTCTATGGCAATTGTGAGTACATATCTCTGGTCAGCCACTCTAAGTTGCAGCTATGGCAACTGGCCAAATAACAGAGCAATTATTTTAGTCACTTTTTCCTTCTGTATTGAATGGGGAATACTATCTAAAATGCAGAAAGCTCCTACATTTTACTCCTGGGGTTTCAGGAAAAGTAAACAATGAAAGATCATTTATATTTACTGTACCTAGAGGAGTTACTTATGTTAAGAATAGGTTTTCTAACATATTTGCCCTGATTTTATGGTTATGAATGTGTAAACAGGTCTTAGTCCAGCACTTTGAAAAAATGGGTGAGAGCAGGGGGAAGCGGGATTCCTGTGGCTATTGCCATTATAATCTTCAACTTTTTGAAAATGGATATATATTTGGTAATAGAAATTATGTAGCACAGTATTATTATTACTTTTATTATTATTTTGGTCTACATATACCTCATTCCTCGTGTCATAATATGTGTTATTTATTGCATGCAGAAGTATATAAATATGTAAAATGAATATCAAATTGTGAATTTTTATAAATTACTGGGACATGAGCTTCAGCTCATTGGTCTGTGTTACATTCCTCTTTAAAAACCTACCCTTAATTTTCAACTGAACTGTGGAAGAATGCTCAGTGTACAGTACAAGATGACTATTCCCAATGTACATAGAAGATGTAGTTTAGCAGGGCACCCTTCACCTGTATTTATAATAACTATTTTTTTTTTCAGAATCAGAAAAAATGTTTCTTTTAAAGTGACACTGTCAACCCCTTTAGGCCTCACAGTGTCTCTAGTTTAAACAATACAATTTATGATTGGTCACATTCTATAGGGATTACTGATGTAGCTGGTAGTTTGATTTGTTAACATTCTTTGATCAACATCACTCATCTTTCCTGGACTTGGGAATGCCCCCAATGCAATCTAGCCACTCACTATGCAATGGGAGGAGAGGAGACTACTACATCATGAGTGGCTACACTGTTTGGTGGATTGCCCTAATGTTCAGGATATATGCAATAAAAGTAGATTAGGGATTTGAAGCAAAACAAGGTTGGGTATAATGGTACCATTCCCATGCCTTTTAGTTCAATTAAGAAAGGAAGCAAATCAACCAGCCAACTACTTCAATGAATTTTAGAAAAATGAGCAATCATAAAATATGGGTTTTCAAGCAGAAATCATTGGATGCAAAACAGGTTGACAGTGACCCTTTAAGAACTGGACACACCACGGAGTCACAGACTCATTTACAATGGTTTAAAGTGGTAATGCATGGCAGGATCTGGTTACAATTAAGTGTTACAGTACATAGTGTGTACCCCACTTCTCATGTCTAGGGGTATCCCAGACGGTAAAAACTGGGAGGGGGCACTCCATAACACAGCAACACTGTCCAAGACAGTAAAAGTTCATACCTAAGTGCAGATGGTGCCACTGAGCAGACGACTTCAGGGGTACAGCCAGGAGGTCGACTTTAACACACAGGGTAGTGGGGTGCAACAGGTCTTGATGGAGAGCTAAGGGGAAAGCTGGTTTGTGCTAAAAAAGTCCACTGTCCAGGCTCAGATAAAGAATAAACAGCAATAGATTTAATGAATAAAAGATCAATCAAGCTCCATGGAGTGGGGGGTACAACTTTTGTGTAGACCAAGTGATCTTCAAGGCACAACCTCTTGAAACAGATTTCTTGGGAGCCGAGACTCCCTTACCTGATGGCAGTTGCATCACAAGTCCCTGAACACGCTGTGGCATCCCATCCTGTGCCACTCTTCTTGGTCTCAAAGGCTTCATGAATGTGCAACGTGTTCATATTCTCTCCCTCTATAGACCAGCCTGACCATCCCACTCCCACTTAATTCCCTGGAAGTGGTGACCCCAAGGCACACTGTGCCCCACACAATTGACCCACATACTGGCCCAGAGGCCCATGGATAAGCCTGTGATGCCACTTCCTTCTCTTACTGCTGGATGCAGGCAATATGGAGTCACCAGGGACAGGCTGCCACCACTGTCCGACACCATGTAGGCCTCTTACTCTGCAACGTGCTCGACCCATAGCAGCCAATGGCTGCAAGAAAGACTCTGCCTGAGGCCTACCCCAGTGTGAGGGATCATGAGCCAGGCCAACCCCTTACAACACCAGGCTCCAGCTCCCATCTTCTCTTTATGGCAGACCAAAAATGACCCAACACCTGACCACTCCACTCATCCGACAAGGCTGTGAAATGAAACAGAGGGTGGACAGGGATGGCCATCACCCCATCCCAGCCTTGAACCTCAGCCCTGCATTCAGACTTGTCTCACCAACCAGCCCAGGAGCCCTACCTCCCACTCCTTGCCATGCCAAGAAATACCTTATAAGGGGGACTCCCAGCTCCTGCTCCAACTCCACCTGCCAGAAGGCAGACCTGAACACTGGCCAGCCCCAATTTAAAGGGCTCTAAACTGGTAAGCTCCTGGAGGAGGTTTACAATAGCATAAATACATGTAACCCACCTGTCTATTCACTCTTCTTCAGACCAGTTGCTACAGGGCTCTCAAAGGATTAAGCATGGCAAGAAAAGCTGTCCTGCAAGAGGCAGTGCTTGGAGACAGGGGCTTGATTTTCAAAGACCCCTTAGAGCAACACAAATTGCATCTCTCTAAGGGTTGCAGCAAACTCCAGGTATGCCGGGGACCCTGGGCCAGATTTTAGAACATGCTGAGTCCCTGCGCCAAACTCCCCAGGTTTGCCTCAGATCACCAAGTGCACCAAACACTTGGTGAATCTGCGAGAATTGGCACACATATCCAGCCCTCCTCACCCAGTGCAACACTAGAGAGGTCTGAATGTTGGGGGGTGAAGAAATGTGTTGCCAGCATAGGCCCTGGGGCATAGGGGCATAGGAGGAGGTGGTTGGGGTGTCGGGCAACAACTAGGCATCAGATGCAGTAATGTGACACCCAGTTGGCTGCTGTTACAATTAACTGCAAAGAAAGATTAATGGTATTGACACTGAGACCATTATGCCTGGTACTCTAGTGCCCCCCCAATCTCTGATGTGTACAGAAGTCCTGGTGGTGTAGTGCCCTCCCCCCTACTGATCCCCGATAACCCCCGAGTAAATTACGACAAGTGCCCTGGTCCAATAGCACCCCTTCCCTGATTGTCAATCTCACCCCAATAAAAAAGCATTAATAGTCTCTGGTTGTCTAGTGTACTCCTCACCCTGTCCACCCCATGAGGCATTACACAGCCACCCCACTCCCCCCATCCCTGCCCCTATCCTGCGACAAGCACAACCCTCCACTCACCACCACAGTCAGTTGCAGAATGCGCAATGAAGGAGCACTATCAGACCAGGGCACTTCTTGCAATTTACTTGGGAGTGATCAGGGATAATGGGGGGGGGGGCACTGTGCCACCAGGGCTTCTGTAAACATCAGAGAGGGAGCACTAGAATACCAGGCATTAAGGCTCAGTGTTAATACCATTAATCTTTCTTTGCAGTTAATTGCAATGGCAGCCTACTGGGTGCCACATCACTGTGGATGATGCCCAGCTGTTGCCCAACACCCCAACTGTCACTTCCTGTGCCCCTAATTCACTCCTACTGACCCCTGCACTCCTGCACCCCACTGGCACAACCCACTTAGACCACTTTATTGCTGGTCTAAGTGGAGACCCCTCCTACTTCCCATGGTGGGGCTTGCAAAATCACAAAAAAGGGGATGATGCAAGCCCTCTTGTGACCTGGCATACCTGGTTGTTTGACACAACCCTGGTGCAAGGGGGCTTTGGTGCAGCAGTGTCTGGATCAGACCCAGGCTGCTTTAGAAAATCACATTTGACACAAGTTGCGACGCAAGTCATCACTTGCATTAAACTCTTTTGACTCAAGTCCCTTGCGTCATTCTAACACCTTTGAAAATCAGGCCCAGGATGTCTGGATGTTTGTGTACTGAGTGTTCTGGCTCAGCTAGAAGCAGGAAACTCTGTCATGAATATGCAAGGTCCTGCCCTTCCCCATCCTCTATAAAAAAGGATGGCAAGCTCTGGAAAGGAGGGAGGTTATAGAGGCCAGAGATCAGACAAGGCTCAGAGAGGGAGCCCCACTCTCTGGCAGGGGGCCTGTGAGCCTAGGGATGGTGGCAGGGTTCCTAGGTCCAGGTGGCACTGGTCCCCTGGCAAGCTTGTGGGAGCAACACCAATAGGTACAGCAGGGAGGATGGAGCATAATGGTATTTAGACCTCCAGCACAAGGAGAGAAGTTGGATATGGTACTTGGGAATGACATCATCAGGATGGCAAATAAGGGGAAGTTGCTACTAGTTGGCGACTTCAGTCTGCCAGATGTGGATTGGAGCCTTCCAGCTGCAACTTTAGTAAGGAGCAGGGCCATCCTTGTCTCCCTACAATGGGTCTTTCTCAGACAGCTAGTCAACAAACCCACTAGAGCTGGGACAGTGCTGTACCTGGTGCTTACAAATGGAGCAGCATTGCAAACATCACAGTGGGCAGTCCCCAGGGTATCAGTGATCACTGTACAGTGTGGTTTACCATTATTTATTTTATTTATTTTCTTAAGTTTAGGATTAATACCTTTGAGTCAAGGGCTCACTTTCAAAGGTTCCAAGTCAGCCAATACAGTACAATGCAAGATATAGCATAACTAACATGACCTTGTTTAACAGAGGTTACACAGTACACACAGGTGATGTTGTAACAGCAAATAGGGAAATATTTACAGGATGGAAGTGCTAACAGTGTCATCACTCACTGAGTAAGGTACAGTGCTTTCAAATTGCCATGCAGATTCACTACTGAGGGGTAGTGAAATGAGCAGCCAGAGTAGGTTTTGTCAGGGGTGAGTCCATAGAGGGGAGGAGCGTGAAGTAAGCAGCCAGAGTAGGCTTCATCAGGGTTGGGTTTGAGGCGGGGAGAGAAAAGGAGAGGCAGGCAGTGGGAAGAGCATAGAGACAGGGAAGGGAGAAGGGGCTTGGGAGGCTATGAAGTAATAGGAGCAGCAAGGGTAGGCTTTGTTAAGGGTGCCATGAGGGAGGAGTGTGAGTAGTAGGGACTGGGGAGGGGAGGAAGGGGTATGAGGAGGTGCAGATGGGTGGGCTGGACAGGAATGCAGGGAGAGAGGGTCAGGTTGAGGTGGGTGGGTCAGTATTAGGAGAAGCAGGCATAGACATTTTCGTGGTCCAGGTGGGAGCAGAGCCCAGCTTTGAACTGGTTGAGCTTGTTACACTCAATTAGGCCAGTCATAGCTGGTAGATCTTGTACCACCAGCTTAATCAGCTTTTATGAAAGAGTTAATTATCATCTAGACCAAGGAATACCAGTTGATGTGCTATTTTTAGATTGAAAAAAAAGCTTTTGATAATGTATCACATTAAATTTTGATTGACAAACTAATGAAACTAAAAATAGAATCAAAAATTATCAAATGGGTAGAGGCATGGTTGTATAACCGAACCCAGATTGTTAAGATCTCTGACACCTTTTTTGACCCAATTAAGGTAACTAGTGGAGTGCTACAGGGCTCTATGTTAGGCCCTGTCCTCTTTGAAATGTACTTCTCCGATCTGCATCAAGGGTAAATGGACACATCAGCAATCAGTAAATTTGCCAATAACACGAAGCTGGTATACACACCCGACAGTGACATTTCAACCGTGGGGTCCCCTACAGTGACTACAGTGCTACAACACTGTAGGGAACTTGCTATAACCCGGCACTGTCTGTCAGGGGTCCTGCACCCCCCCAAATCAGCTGCGACTCGGAGTTGAGAATCCTTAGTAGGGGTGTGGGGGCATAGCCCCCTGTGTGGAGGGTTTGGGAGAGGGAAAGCCCCCTAAAGAAAACACTTGTTGTTCTCCAAAACTGGCAGCCAACTGCAAAATAAGGTCGACCTGCCAGTTTCACTGTCGGGTCATTTGACAAAAATTTTGTCGACGATCTGTCATAGATGCTATCAAGCTCTGTCAGGACATTGATGCAGATGACAAAATTGATAGTTTTAGGAGAGACATTGTCCATCTAGAAAACTGAGCAATTCAGAACAAAATGGATTTTAATATAGAAAAATGTACTATTAAGCACCTGGGAGGCAGCCCCCTCCCCCCCACGGACACAATATTACCTTAATGGGAACCCATTAAATCAAGTTAAAACAGAGAAAGATTTGGGGGTAATTATTAATACTTCTCTTACAGCAAGCAATCACTGTTGACATGCTGCACAAATAGCTACTGTAATAGGATTCTGGCATCGATTAGGAGAGATTTTACTTCAAGGAAAGAAACATGTATCTTGCCCTTATACAAGTCCTATATAAGACCACACCTGGACTATGCATCAACCTTTTGGGCTCCATTCTTGACAAAGGACATAACACTTATAGATAGTGTACAAAGAAAAGCCACTAAACTTATTTCAAGAATCAGAAATTAGCCCTATCATGACAGATTGAAAGAGTTAAATTTATTTGACATGGAAATAAGATGCCAGAGGGGTGGCCTATTGTTACTATTTAATATACTTAATGATGAATACTTAATGGCTAACTGTAACATTACCTATGCATACAAACCAATAAACCTTTGATGTAACACTAAACAACTGGTGGTCCCAAGGATCATAACTAATAAAAGGAAATACTACATTATTATTAGAGCAGTGAAACTGTGGAACAAATGACCTCAAATCAGAGTAGATTCAAAAAATGCCCTGCAGTTTAAAAATGAACTAGATAAATACATCATGGGACTAGAGATCAAATAGCCCACATGCATGGGAAGGTGGACTCGATGGGCCTAGTGCCTCCTTCTACCTTGTATTACTGAGTTACTGAGTTAGTTCATTGATCCATTTGGGTCCCTGGAAGGATTGGACCATTAAGACAGGAGCAGAGGTACCCCAAATAAGGACTAGGGTCCTGCCTTTAGGAGGGTGGATTTTAATGAAATGGGGGACTGCTTAAGAAACTGACTATTGGGAGGGATACCAGGGAGGGGTACAGGAACAGTGTGGAAAAACAAGGGAGGGCTTAATTAAGGCTGTCAGCCTCACTGGGAATGAAGTGAGTTAACTCATTGCCTCCACAGGCTGACTCTGAGAATACACCACTCGCCTCCTGAATCTCCTGTATACTTTTAACAGTGAATTCTGGGCCTTTCTAAGCAAAATCAAGCCATAGTCAGCATGTTGCAAACAAATGCTAATAGCTCAATAACTGTATATGCTAGACACAAAGTATGAGTGACAGAGTTATTCAGCACAAAATTGCCTTTCCAATGGTGGCATGCATGTAATAATAAGTAATTTAGTTTTTTTTCTATGCTGGTCGAAAGAGCAAACTAAATATTTTCTTCACTAAAAAAGTGCAACATAAGCCATTTTTTGTTGGAAAATATGTAAAATATCAACACCAAATTAAGCATACAGACATTAGATGGAGTTTTAATATTATGTTAGTTAAAAAAAAGATATCTTTTTGCTATAAAACTTAATTTTTCCCCATTTTAGTCAAGGTGCTTTGGCGAGATTTGAGGGCTGAATCTCAACCACACACACATATCATAAACAAATGCGTATAACTCAAAAGTATACATGATACACACAAGTATCAGCATGAAAGTTGATTAGCACAAAAATGCCTTTTCAATGGTGCTATGCAACCAGTTGTAATCAATACGGTTTTTATTTTATACCTGCTGAAGTGCCAAAAAAGTGAATTTTATTCAAGCTGCTTAGGTGAATCTTGATGGAAAACATGTCAGCCATACACACCATACCATAAAGAAATGTGAATAACTCCTAAAGTATACATGATATACACAAAATATCAGTGGCAAAGTTGTTCAGCACAACATTACCTTCCCAACAGTGGTATGCAAATAATAATATGTAATTTTGTTTTGTTTTTTTTAAACTGGTTGAAACAGCAAAAAAAATATTTTTTCACTAAAACAGGCAACATAAGCCATACACACCATACCATTAACAAATGCAAATAACTCCTAAAGTAAGCATGATACGCACAAAATATCAGTGACAGAGTTGTTCAGCATAACATTACCTTTCCAACGGTGCTATGCAGTCAAATATATATTATATTCTGTTACACTATAAATTAAAATATACAAGTGACTTCTCCAGACATTGCTTGGGCACACTGGGAGTCAGTAGCCGACTTCTGCAGATGTACTCAGGACACTCCAGTGTTTTTTTACTGACGACTACAGGCGTTGGCTAGGAGACAATGAGTTAAAGCAAAAGGAAAAAGTGGCCATCACCGTAATCCAAGGAAGTGCCACGGTGGTGAAGGAAAAAAGAGTGACATTCAGGAGATATAAGAAAATGCAAAGAGAACAAGACAGGAAAGTGTAACAGGTAAAACAGAGGGAAGCAAGTAAGGCAGTGAGTGGAGCAAAGCTGCAGATTGAGGAAGGGATAGCCAAAGGAGTAGTAAATGTATATTATAAAAAAATGGTCTTGTCAATGGTGAATTCTGATTGGCTGATGGCATTCCATAAGCTGTACATTAATCTTTTAATTAATATACTTTTAGAGCTGTTTTGCATGCGTAGTGGTTTCAAATATCAAGTGCCAAACTTTAAACCATTCTTTTTTTTAGAATCTTCATCTGCCATTACCTTTAATGTCTTGTAAAAGCAGCAACCAAATTTGAGCTATTTAATAAAAAAAGTGCCTTCTCATATACCCACCCCACAAACTCATGCTGTTTGAAACAATCCTTGAACACACACACACACACTGTTAGATGTTGTAAGACACTGTCTACGGAGCCACATTAAGTGCCTCAACTAACTGCCAGTAGCGTGAGTTCCAGAGATTCCTCTGTTAAAAAAAAGTCATGGCGCACAAGCTGTTAGACACCTGAGTATCTCTACTAACTACAGCCAGACATTGTACCATTCTCCCCTACTAACACTGCCCTGCTGCACTGAACTGCAAACAGAAATAAACTAGTAAGAAGAACCCTGATAATCTGAATTCTGATCTACCAAGTCAAACCCTTGTCACCTGTTTTTTCCCCCTATGCTTCTAGTTCAGTAAATGGGGTGGAATAACTATGATTCTGCTGTAAAGCTGCCACTGCCAGTGTATAAGCACAGTGGAGAAGACTGATCATCACATCTTTCTAATTCACACAGTTGCAGGCTGTATACAGGTGCCATGGCTCAGCGTTTTGTTTGAATCAGTGGGTTTCCCTTCAGTTGTCAGTTATGATGCCATGTAGTCTGACTTGTAGTTACTATTTTTTTTTTTGGGGGGGGTTGTTAGCTTGCACACAGCTCTTTCATTTTGGCAATGAATGATGAAGGGTGAGATTTTAAAATTTAATGCATCAGAGATAGGGACTGAAGTTGCTGTAGGTCAAACACTCAGGCCTGGATATTCAAACTGCGCCATTCTGAGGCGCAAGCCCTTGGGCTGCTCAAAATAGTTGTGGGGGGTGTGGCGGGTGATATTCAAAGGGTTGCGTGCGCCTTCTTTGATATCCTCCCACTCACAACACTTGTGCATGGCGCAGTGGAACTTGCGCCACCGAGAGTTGCCAGAGATGAGCATTAAACTTGCGGTGGCGCAAGTATCATTGCGCGCCATCGCAAATTTCCGATATTCAAAAGGTGACATGCAAATGGGGCCATAATTTATGCAAAAGGCGCAGGGGCCATTTGCATCTATTTAGCCCCATTTGCATACAATTTGCATGTAGGTGCACGATCCCCAAGGACTTGCGCCTGGCCACCCTGCCAGGCAGCAGCCGTTGAGGACCGACGCTTACAATACAGCCCGATTCGCAGGCATTACAGGTACATGTAACACCCCACGTGCCCGAGCCCGATCCGGGCATAGCGTGTATGAACCCCCAGTGTGATCGCGGGCAGGAATGTAACCCCAACCCAAATATCTCCCTGGTGGTCCAGTGGACCGTAAAGCCCGATTGCGAGCAGAATCATCACAAACCCCCAAACATCTCCCTGGTGTCTAGTGTCCCCCATGCAAGCCCCTCCACCCCGCTCCCCGCCCCGCGGCGGTGGCGACAATCCACCGCCTGCCGCCCGCCGCCCGCCCGCGATGACTGTCGGTAGGGCTGCCGCCCGATTGGTGCAGAGCTACAGCCAATGAACTTGCAGCCCATACCATACATGACAGTCCAATTTGTGAATGATCATTCCAAAGTGGACTGTCATGTAATATAAACTGCAACCCATTATATGCCCGCAATCGGCTCGGGATATGGGGGTGTTACATGTATTTGTACCGCTCCGCGATCGGGCTGTGGGAGATGTGGGCGGGGAGTCATAAATACACTATGCCCGCGATCGGGCTGGTGGGGAGAACAGGGAAAGAGTTGGGGCCAGCCAGGGGTGGCAGCTGCTGTGTTGCGCCTGCAATGCAGCAGCTCTCACCTGTGGTGGCCCTCAGCTAAACCTTTTTGGGCTCAAGGTTGTGCAGGCGCGGGTTGGGGTTGCGCATGCACAACTCTGCACAACCTGACTGAATATCAGGTTGCGAAGTTAGTGCATGGATCCTCCCTCCTGTTGAGCATGCATTCATTTGCATTGCTCTCTTGCGCAACCTGATGCCAGTGGCGTAACTGCCTCCTGCTGAATATCGCAGAATGGCTCATTTTTGGACTTGCGATACAAGAACCTCGTCAAGATGGCTAACCCTTTTGAATATCCAGGCCTCAATGTTTTCCATGCCACGTGATCTTGCTTTTGATTCAGCACAGAGATTGGAGGTCAAAAGCAAAGGCAACAGATTTCATGAACACCAGCTTCAGTGTGTATGTCTGCCTCTTAGTAGCAGACATTGTTAGCAGTAAGATCTTTTGGAACAGATGATGTGATCCATAGCCCTTTTTATTGTGCCTGGGCTTTAAAATGAATTTTACTGCCATTAGCCACAGATAAAAAAATCTAGTCACCATGACAACTCCTCATAAACATGTGTGCATCTACTGAATAATCTCTGCAAAGCCAGCAACCTCAGTCAGCATGGAAGGACTATTTAGGCACTGAAACTTGAGAAGGATAAAATAAAAGGATTATACCAAAAAGTAAAATAATTTTAAAAGTATTTATTTTTTTATAATAGCAATAATGAACTCCAGGGATTAAGTTAATGTTCAAGTGAATCACCTCCTGGGGCAGTGACTATGCTTTATGCCACATTACACCCCCAAGGGGTGATTAAATAGAACATTAATGTAACCCCTGTCATTCATTATTGCTTAATAAAACTTTCTGTAGGTACATAAGTGAGCAAGGGGAAGGATAGTCAGCATAAGGAGAGTGGCAGAGGGAGACTGCATATCAATTAGTTATTGCTGTATATCAATTGCATAATATATATATATTCCTCTTTATGTATATGCACTTCTGATTTATGTACTATATCACCTTGTATCATGTGGATTTATGTATTTTGCTACCTTATATCTTGTGTACTATTGTAACCTTTTATTATTTATCATACTGTCTACTGTTCTATGCATTGTTGTTTGTGTTTTACTCTGTGCTACTGTATGTGGCCCGGGTCATGCCTGCAAATGGTCCCTGGCATCAGTGCACCTACCCAGTTACCAAAGTCATAAATAAATAAATGAATGAGTACAAAGAAAAAACAGACATCCTAAACAGGTACTTCTGCTCAATCTTCACAGTGGAGGGGGGATGGACCACCAGTGATGAGCAGGAACAAAAGAGGAGGTGAGATGAACTCAAGTTCATTTTCAGAGGAAAGAGTCCTAAAGGGACTTGCAGCTTTGAAAATGGACAAGGCTGTGGGACTGGACAGTATACACCCAAGGGTACTGAAAGAACTCAGGGAGGTTCTGGCTGCTCTGCTGATGGACTTATTCAACAGCTCACTGGAACCAGGAATGGTTCCAGAGGACTGTAGGAGGACAGATGTGGCCCCCTACATAAAGGCAGCAGCAGCAAATAGGCTAGTATCTATAAGCCAGTGAGACTCACCTCAGTGGTGGGGAAACTAATGGAAACATGTACTATGTGATAAGGGTGACTTTTAAATGCCAAACGCCCTTATCGCAACCCCACATCGCCGAAATTCAATGTCGGTGATGTGGGATCCTGGCGACATAAAAAGCAGAGCAAAAACGTTTTGTTTTTTGTTTTATGCAGGGGGCTGTGCCCCCCACACCTACCTTAATTAAGATTCTCAACTCCGGGGGTATGTCAAGAAAATAATTTTACTGCCTCAGGTCGGGTGCAACAAAAACTACCAGCACCCGGTGCCAGACCCTGCATCCCCACCACCACAAGCTGGCACCTAGCCCACCACGCCATGATGCCAGCTCACCGGAACCCCGTGGCACCACCCTTCACATACCCTCCCACCTCTCCCTCAGTGGGTTTGCTTCCCCCCACGCGCTTTTATATGCGTGACATCCTGTTGCCTTTTCACCAACTACCCCATCCATTTGGCGATCCCACACCCCCACCATTGGGGCACTAGCTGAAAGTGGGTCACCGTTTCAGCAGGCACCCACTTGCTAGTGCCCCATATCACAGGATACCATGGAAACACTGTTAAAGAAAAGGATGGTAGGGTATCTTGAATACAATGGGCTGCAGGATCAAAAGCAGTATCGATTCACGGGGTGGGGGGGTCATGCTGATTGAGTACTTTGACTGGGTGACAAGGGAAATAGATCTGGGGAAGGTAATAGATGTAGCCTATCTGGGCTTTAGCAAGGTTTCTGACATTTAGCTGCACAGGAGACTGATTTAGAAATTGAACAGCCTAGGGGTGGGATCCGGAGTCGCAAATTGGGTTATAAACTGGTTAATAGCTAGGTGACAGAGGATTGTGATAAATGGCACTCACTCTAATGATGGGAGAATGACAAGCAGTGTGTCATTGGGCTCAGTACTGGGGCTGGTCCTCTTCAATATCTTCATAAATGACATTTCATAGCAACTGGAAGAAAAGGTAAGCCTTTTGCAGATGATACCAAAAATCTGTAGTAGGGTTACACAGACACATAAATAGATGATGTCGGCAGAAATGGAAACCTTTGTCTACTTAGTCTGCCTTAAACATACAATAAGGAATGATAATAAGAAAGAGGTGGAAAGAATGTGTATGGATCTTGGGAAACTTGAGGAGTGGTTAAAAGGATAGCAGATGATGTTCAATGCCAGAAAGTGCAAAATCATGCACCTAGGGCATAGGAACACAAGAACTGGATATAGGATGGGGGGAGGTATTGTCAGTCACTAAGCAGGCAAGGGACTACTGGGTTATCATATTTGATGGTCTCAAAGTGGCAGTGCAGTGTGGCAAACAGTGGGTAGGGTCAGTGGGATGCTGGGATACATAGGGAGAGTAATCTCCAGCAGGAGGAGGGAGGTGGTGTTGTCACATTATTGCTCACTGGTGAGACCCCACCTCAAGTACTGTGTCCAGTTCTGGAGGCCACATCTCAGAAATGACATAAACAAGGTGGAGGCAGTCCGGAGAAGGGCTATTAAAGTTGTGCAAGGGATGGACCAAAGCAGCATGAGAAGAGACTGATGGATGTCATCATGTACACCCTGGAAGCCAGGAGAGTGAGAGGGGGCACAATAGAAACCTGCAAGTATCTCACTGGGTAAACAGGTGCAGGAGGGGAGCTTCTTTCAAATGAGGAAGAACACCAAAACTAGAAAGCATGCAGTGAAGTGTGTGTGTGTGTGTGCGTGTGTGTGTGTATGTGTGTGTGTGTGTAGGGTTTAGGAGGGATGTGATGAAGTACTACTTCACTGGAAAAGTGGAGGATACAAGGAATAGACTGCCAGCAGCAGTGGTGAAGGCAAAAACAGGAGGGGGGCTTCAAGAATGTGTGGGATGGACATAGGGGAATATTAGGAAATGGGCAGGAAGGAGGGATGGTCATAAGAAAACAGCTAGGGTCTGTGTAGAAAGGCTAGATAGGGACCATCTGGGTAGACTGGTTAGGACAGGCAGTCCTTTTCTGCTGACAAATTATATGTTTCTATAAGCATCCCAGGAGTTTGCCTCAAGGACCTCAGATGAACAAGAACCAGCTTGGCACACCTGGAATTAGTGGAGGGCCACCCCAAAAAGGAGATCACTGGGATCCAGGAGGACTGACTCCTGCCATGAAGCTCAGCTTGAAAGAGAGCACCATCTGAAAGGACACATTTGTAAGTAAGCCTCATATTAAAGATGTCCTGTTAGAGAATTAAGAAACTCTGTGTAATGTAATGTAACATGGCTCCCACTGGCATCAAAGCTGAATTTATGAGTCATCATTAGAAAAGGCCTGGCAAGAGTCTGAGTGGGTAAGTCCCTGTTAAACTCCATACATGTGTGTTCTCTTGTTAATGGTACCCCAGAGTGCAATCGAGGTGCCCCTGACACCAGCATCCCAGACCTGAAGTGGTAAAAGTAAATGGTGAAGGTGCTGTTTTCTGTGTCATAAAGTGGATGCTCCTCTGATGAGAGATACCACTATATGCCCCTGGACACATTAGGGTTCGCAACCCTTACATGGTGGGGTTCATCCTCTGACATTTTGGAGGCTGGTGGACTGCACTGTTTAAACTTTTTATGGTGCAAATCTGTGTCTCTATGTTTCTATCCAATATTACAGTAGCTTAGTATAGTACATGGTCAAACCTACCATAGTCACTAGATTTATGACATATTGGACCAGTGACATCACTGTACCCACTCAGCCACAGCATGGTTGAGAGAAGTGCAAATGGTGCCATCTGCATGAGGGGCCAAATGTGGGAGGGAGGCCAGAGGCTGGACACCATCCAATATGTAGGTTATTCCAAGCCAGAGGAATGGCATGAGAGAAGAAGACAGTGTTTGCTCTGGTTTTCATTGGGGGAACAAAAAACTCAAGGTCAACAGCAGATCTGCGCCTCTACTGGACTGATCTATGCTCTACTTGGACCAAGATAAATATACATATTTATAGAGAGAGAGCCTATCACCATTTTTGTGGTGCATTTGTATATGGAATGAAGAAGATTAGGCTTCCTTTGGTTGTTTATGTCTAGCTAGTTCATTTTTCTTTTTTTGTAATAACATTTTTATTGAGAAGAGTACAAATTAGAAACATACAAATATTATCAACCATGAACAGACAAGGAAAAAAGTGAACTATTTACAATGGGTACAAACCAGTGATAAGGAAATAACAAGACTTCCTGGCCAGAATAAATTTAACAAAATTATATGTGTGTCTTAAAGCCCCTATCAGATAATGAAACTCCAACAGGAATCACCAAATGACTACAGTTGACAGAATAATGAGGGACAAAACTGGAGTCTGATTACAACTTATATAATAAACAACGATACCAAATTTCATTGAAAACTGAAAGGTGGTTTAAACAGTAGTAGATGAGCTTTTCTAAAAAAATAGAGTCTGTAAAGGCCACCAACTGCTGCAGTGAAAGGGGCAGTGATTTAAGCCACAATTTGGTAATGACTTTTTTAGCTTCTGTATTAATATTTTTAAGAGGCTCTTGTATTGTCTGCTTCAACTAGAAATAGATTTAGTTCAACAGAATAAAAGATGGAGACAAAAGCTGTGGAATATCAAATACTAAATCTAACAATGAGACACCGGTCCCCAGAAATTGGCGCGACTAGAACATGCTGAAAAGATATTAGCCTGATCTACTAATGCCTCCCCACAAGCTCGCCAACACTCCACCCTTCCCTCCCTTTGATACTTTGCTAATACTGCTGGAGTTTAAAAAATCTCATTCGGCATTTCCTTGCAAATTCACAGAAGTAAGGGGCCATAGAAAGTTTATAAATGAGAAGAAAACATCTGTCCCACTCAAAAATCACAGGGGAGTTGTAAATCTGAATTCCACTTAGTAAATACAGAAAGTGTAGGTTCTTTGTTTAAATCTTGCAGTGCAGTATATAATCTACCTATAAGATTTCATGTATTTATTTGTTTGTTTTACCAGGAAAAGCTCCATTGAGCACAACTCATTTGCAAGGAGATGCTTGATAGGACAGCAAACAACAGTAGTACACTGAATTCAAAATACAAAGTTGAAAAACAATAGTCATCAGAATAGTGCATAAATACATATATCAGATGCTCCCCTACTGTGCCTTGTTGATGAAGGAGAAACTGTGCAAACAAATCTGGGGTTGTGTCTGGAAACTGTCTAAGATGTGAAGGCAGGGAGTGGTCATAGGCCCAAAGTTGCAAATAACCAAAATGGTCAGAAGTCAGCAAAGAATATTCTGTCTAAAGAGCTGAAAAAAGCTTAACTGAATTAACAACAAGGAATTGATGCAGATAAACAAGGCCATACTTGACTTAACGATGAAAAATAAAGTCATTTGCATTTAGTGAAGAAATTTGCATCCATGAACTGCTCCTAAAAGAAAGGCAAAGTCATCCAAATATACATTACACACTTTATGCCACACCAGAGGGGTTGTGATCACATATGAATAAATTTGGAAAATGGGAGGTAACATTGGGGGAAGGAATAAAAGATTTTGCTCACATCATATTGAACATTGAGGGAAAATTCAATATATTTTCAAGGGACTTGGTAACCCTTAGAAGGCCAAAGACAAACCATGTGAAGAAGACTGGCCAGGGCATAAAGATTGAGATTTGGGAGATTTAACCCACCTCTAGCTTCTGGTAGATGAAGCAATAAAATATATAGATAGATAGATAGACAGACAGATAGACAGATAGACAGATCTAGATATATATATATACAGTGGCGTGAAAAAAGTATTTGCCCCCTTCCTGATTTTCTCTATTATTGCATATTTGTCACACTGGATGTTTTCAGGTCTTTAGACAAAATATAATATTAGATAAAGGGAACCTAAGTGAACAAATAACACTTTTTTTTTTTACTTATTTCATTTATTTAATGAAAAAATGTTAACCAAAACCAACTGGCACTGTGTGAAAAAGTAATTGCCCCCTAGTTAAATCAACCCAATTAAAGGGATAATTAGAGTCAGCTGATTGAACACAGCCAGGCTTGATTACAGCCAGCCCTGCTCAATATAAACCTCACTTATTTTGGCCCTTACCATCAGAGTCACGTTGCCAGCACAAAGATTCAACAAGCACATTATGCCATGATCAAAGGAAGTTCCTGAAAAGATCAGAAAAAAAATTTGTTGCCCTCTATCAGTCTGGAAAGGGTTACAAAGCTATTTCTAAGGCTCTGGGACTCCATCGAACCACAGTGAGAGCCATAATCTCCAAATGGAGAACACTTGGAACAGTAGTGAACCTTCCCAGGAGTGGGCGGCCTGCCAAAATTACTCCAAGGGCGCAGTGTAAAATCATCCAAGAAGTCTCAAAGGATCCTAAACAACATCCAAAGAACTGCAGGCTTCTCTTGCCTCAGCTAAGGTCAGTGTTCATGACTCCACAATCAGAAAGAGACTGGGCAAAATGGGCTTCATGTGAGAGTAGCAAGTGAGAAACCACTGCTAACCAAGAAGAACATAAATGCTCATCTCTCATTTGCCAAGAAGCACCTGGATGATCCACAAGCCTTTTGGGAAAATGTTCTATGGACAGATGAGTCCAAAGTGGAACTTTTGGACAACATGGATCCCATAATGTCTCGTGTAAAGCAAACACAGCATTCCACAGTAAGAACACCATACCAACAGTCAAACATGGTGGTGGTAGTGTGATGGTGTGGGATGCTTTGCTGCCTAAGGACCTGGATGACTTGCCATAATTAAAGGAACCATGAATTCTGCTCTGTACCGGAAAATTCTTAAGGAGAATGTCCAGTCATCCTTCCGTCAGCTGAAGCTGAAGCGTAGTTGGGTCATGCAGCAAGACAATGATCCAAAACACAAAAGCAAGTCCACATCAGAATGGCTAAAAAGAAGTAAAATTAAAGTTTTGGAGTGGCCTAGTCAAAGTCCAGACTTAAATCCAATAGAGATGCTGTGGCAGGACCTGAAACGAGCAGTTCATGCTCGAAACCTACCAAATGTTACTGAATTAAAGCAGTTCTTGAGGAAGAGTGGGTTAAAATTCCTCCACAGCGATGTGAAAGACTGATATTGAATTATAGGAAGTGTTTGTTGCAGTCATTGCAGCTAAATGTGGCATAACCAGTTATTAAGTGTAAGGGGCAATTACTTTTCACACAGTGCCAGTTGGTGTTGGTTAACTTTTTCATTAAATAAGTGAAATTAAAAAAAACAAGTGTTATTTGTTCACTCAGGTTCCCTTTATCTAATATTACATTTCTCTAAAGACCTGAAAACATCCAGTGTGACAAATATGCAATAATAGAGAAAATCAGGAAGGGGCAAATACTTTTTCACGCCACTGTATATATATATATATATATATATATATATATATCTAAAAACTTTGTTAATGCATCAGTTAGGGATCTTCTACAGCAAAAAAAGCGAGGAAATTCGATTTTAGGGTTATCACCCTTTGCACACCACCCCGCCCCCACCAACAGGCATTGGGGTGTGTGTTGGGGTCGGCGACCCTAACTCTCACCCCATCTCACGTGTAAACAAGCTGAGGTGGTGCAATGTAGAGAATGGGTGAGAGTTAGGGCCAACGACCCCAACGCACACCCCGATGCCTGTTGGTTGGGGGTAGGCTGGGGGTGGGGTGCAAAGGGTAGGAACCCTAAAATCAAATTTTCTTGCTTTTTTCACTGTAGAAGAACCCTAACTGATGCATTAGCAACATTTTTTGCATAGAATTTCCGTACTTTTTAAGAAAGAATAGAAAAGTAGAATGTTGCGCAAGTTGGTGAGAGCGCGGGGCCCAACGCCTCACCACGTGATTTTGTGTGACATAGTAACAGTAAGTGCAATGCAAATGCAAGCACAAATGGTTATGCACATGGTACTGCAAACATAAATGGTAACACAAACGGAAATAGAAATGCAAGCGCAAAGTGACGCCAAAGCGAACAGTGACGGAAACAGAGACACAAACGGAATTTTGTATGAAACGCAACTGGTAACATGCACATTCACGGTACCACAATTGGAAATGCAAATGGTAATGGTGACAGCAACAATAACGCCAAAGGAGACAGAAATGTAAACGTAAACACAAGTGCGTTCAGAAACGCAAACCATAATGCGCGTGGACACGGTACTGCAATTGTAAATGCAAATGGTAACAGTAACAGCAAGAATAACACCAAAGGAAACAGAAATGGAAACGTTAATGCAAGTGCATATGGAAACACAAACCGCTACACACACAGTCACAGTACCGCAATTGTAAACACAAATGGTAACGGTAACAGCAACAATAACGGCAAAGTAAAAAAAATGCAAGTGTGTTGGAAAATGCAAACCATAAAGTGCACACTCATGGAACTGCAATTGTAAATGCAAATGGTAACGGTAACAGCAACAATAACGCCAAAGAAAAGAGAAATGCAAATGCAAGCACGTACAGAAACGCAAACCGTTACACGCAGAGTCATGGTACTGGAATTGTAAATGTAAATGGTAACGGTAACAGCAACAATAAAGCCAAAGGAAACAGAAACGCAAACACTAACACAAGCGTGAACGGAAATGCAAACCGTAACGTGTACAGGCACGATACCACAATTGTAAATACAAATGGTAATGGTAACAGCAACAATAACGTCAAACAAAACAGAAACAGAACTGCAAGCACAAACAAAAACGCAAACCATAACGCACATGCTGGCGTAGACAGGAATGGTGATGCAAACTGTAACAGAAGCACAATTGGAAACGTTAAGTGGACAGTAACGAAAGGGCACACCCTTCTTCTCCCCCAAATCTGCATTGAAAAACACAGTGAAAACAAAGAATATATGCATAATAATGGACCTCGGAGCACAAAATTAGGACTTGGAATACTAAATTGCTTATATCTCAGGAACCGTACGATGTAGAAAAAAAATTAAAATTTCATATGAATTATGAGTTTCCTGGCTTGTTTTGTACTTAGCCCCTAGTTGAGGGACTAAGCATTTTCGTGATGAAAAGTCCGTATCTTGCACTGTTTCTGAGATATGGGCCCTGAAAGGCGTGACGGACACCATAATGTTATCCTATGGGAAAAAGTGTCAACTTTGGAGTGCCGTCAGTTGCCGCCCTGTAATATTTTTTCACCAAACTACCAAAAGGCACATCTGTGGGATGTTGGCTTCCTTCCTTCCAAATTTCAGCCCAAAAGACCAAACCGTTATTTTGCAGCAGGGTGGCAAAGAATTCCTGTTATGCAGCGGACGCCGTAATGTTATCCTGTTGGGAAAAGTACCAGTTTCGTAGTGCCATAAGTTTGCCACCCTGTAATATTTTTTGACCAAACCAACAAATGCCACATCTGTGCAATGTAGCCTTTCTTCCCTCCAAATCTCAAGTAAAAAGACCAAACCGTTTCCAAGATATTCAATGTCAAAGGTTAGTAAAATTTCCCTATCTATTCTATTATAAAAAATCTGGCCATCTTGTCCTGCCCTCACGATCAAAGATGGTGATCAAAGAATCTCACGATGAAAGAATTTGCAGGCTCACGAACAAAGAATTAAAAACCTTATAAATAAAAAAAGTTAAGGAATTGCTGTAAACCACCACCATGGTTTGGCAGAACAAAGCCCCTTGAGTAAAACCTACCCTCATTTGAATTCCTAGGACACCCTTGGACTAAGAAAATTGATTTTTAAATTGGGCCATCTCGTCCCTTGCTCACGATGCACAATTGCAATCAAAGTATCTCGCGGTCAAAGAATTTGCAGGCTCGCAATCAAAGAATTTGCATGGTCACGATCAAAGAATAAAAAGTCTTCAAATTAAAAAAATTAACAGAATTGTGGCAAACCACCACAATGGTTTGTCAGAACGAAGCCCCCTGAGTAAAATCCACCCTCATTTGTCTTCCTAGCACACCTCTAGGCTGAGATAATTGATTTTTTAATCTGACCATCTCGGCCCTCCCTCGCAATGCACAATTGCAATCAAAGTATCTCGCGGTCAAAGAATTTGCAGGCTCGCAATCAAAGAATTTGCAGGGTCATGACCAAAGAGCGAGGGACGAGATGGCCAGATTTTAAAACCATTTTTTAAGTCCAGGGGTCCCTAGACAGTTAACTGAAGGTGTGTTTTGCTCAGGGGGCTTCGTTCTGCCCCATCTGAATAAAGAAATATAAGTTTTTTATATCCCTGGTAGTCTAGCGCCCCCCCTCATGATAAGATATATAACTATCATTGTGTCCCTGGTCATCTAGTGGCCCCCAAATCTGTATTGAACAAATAAATATATTTTTTATCCCTGGTAGTCTAGTGCCCCCTCCCAAATGTGTTTTGCCTCTATATTTGTTGTTTATCTCCCTGGTGGTCTAGTGGCCCCCCCAATCTGTATATAATTATTATTCTTCATATCCCTGGTAGTATAGCGGCCCCTCTCATCATAATGCAGTTGCTCTTTCCTGGTAGTCTAGTGGCCCCCAGCTCAGTGTACCAACTCAGCACCCCCACCTTCCTTGCAACGCGGCATGTACAGCCAGCCTGCTCACCTTCACAGCCAGCTGCTTTCCACTGTGTGTTTTATGGAGTGATAATGGAAAGATGCGCCTGAAATTATTTCTGAGTGCCTCTTTCCATTATAGTGCTCATAAAATACACAGTCGGCAGCTGGCCGTGGAGGTGAGAGGTGGGCTGTGCCAGTTGCCGGCTGGGGAAGGTTGGGGGGTGCTGGGTGGGTTGGCATGGCTATGGGGACACTAGACTACCAGAAAAGGGCAACTGCTTATTGATTCCATTATGATGGGGGAGCTAGACTACCAGGGATATGAAGAATAATTTTTATAAACAGATCGGGGGGGGGCACTAGACCACCAGGGAGATAAACATAGAAACATAGACTTTGACAGCAGATAAGGACCGCTTGGCCCACCTAGTCTGCCCATTTCCCTACCTAGAGGATAAGCTGCAGATCCTATTTAACCAACAGCCTGTTTCTTCCTATCCCCCACAAAAATTGCCTTATGTCTGTCCCATGCATTCTTGAATTCTCCCACAGTTTTAGACCCCACAACCTCCTCAGGAAAGCTGTTCCGTGCATCCACCACCCTCTCTGTGAAAAATATTTCCTCACATTGCCCCTGAGCCGTCCTCCTCTATCTTCAAATTGTGTCCCCTTGTTCTTACACATCTCTTTTTCTGAAAGGTGCTACCCTCTTGGACTTTGTTGATTCCACTGAGGTACTTAAACATTTCTATCATGTCCCCCCATCCCTCCTTTCCTCAGGGTATACATATTAAACAACAAATATAGAGGCAATACACATTTGGGGAGGGTCACTAGACTATGAACGAAGCCCCCTGACCAAAATCCACCCTCAGTTAACTGGCTAGGGCACCCCTGGGCTGCAAAATATGTGTTTAGAAATTTGGCCATCTCGTCCCTCCCTCGTAATGCACGATCGCAATCAAAGAATCTCGCAATCAAAGATCATTAGTGAGCTGCGATTCAAGATTTTAAACATTCAGAACTCTATTTGTTGACCAATTTGGATGCAACCAAAGATGTGGCTTGATAGATCAGGGCCCCCTGAGTAAAACCCATCCAAGTTTTACTTCAGAAGTGACCCCTGAGCCGAGATATTTGTGTTTTTCTGATCAGAAAACTAAAAACAAAATAGCGGACCTTGCGATCAAAGAATTTTTGAAAATCCTCGGGGGCAAAGATTCTTGAAATGTGAGGCTGCAAATTCTTTGATCGCCAGGTGGGACGAGATGGCCAGAACACCATTCTTTGTTCGTAAAACATACATATAAATTTTCCCATTGACTTATAATGGGAACTTAAAAGTGGCATAACTTTTGAATGCCTTAGTATTTTTTCACCAAACAAAAAGCGGCATGTTTGGCTACCAAAGCTCTTTCAAACAAGTCATCTCACAGAGTGGCACACCACACAATGGTGGTGCAGGGCCACATCCAGAATCCCAAAAGGTGGCTCCAAAAATGGATAATTTTGCATTTTTCAGTGCCTTCGTACGCAAAGACCGTAAGTCCAACTGAAATGCAATTTGGCAGATGAAGAGATCTACCATGCCCACTATGTGTACCAAATTTCAGGCAAATCTGTTAAACAGGTCCAAAGTTATTAACGCACAAACTTTTGAGTTTAGTATGTAAGTGACCGCTGAACCCTAACTATAGTGGTGTGACCATGCCACTATAATAACCACTCTGGTGGGAGAAGGTCCTATGCTCCCACCAACTTGCCCATTTCTGCATAACAATATGCATCTGAGTGAGCTCGGGCCCTCTGGGCCTGCGCTGCCACTTATGCATAGCTACAGAGCCATGCAGCTTTCCTATTGGCCACCAAATGCTTGTACCAGTAATTTGTCCATATCTTGGGACCATAACAGCTAGAAAAACAATTCAAGTGTCATTGTAACCATGATAGCGAGAAGGTTATGCCACAGTCACAGACCGTACCCATATCTCACATCGTTTCTGAGCTATGGGCACCAAAAAGCACTAGACAGGCACTCTTTCAACCCTTGTGACAGTACGTTCACAATATCTCATGAACCGTGCAATGTACAAACAAAATTCCACTGCAGGCTGACTCTACAATGTCAAGTTTTTTTCCAGTGGCTTAGATCACGTAAAGGTGATCTAAGCCACCTGTAGTGAAAAGTCTGTTTCTCGCTTCGTTTCCAAGATAACGGCACCAAAAGTCATGACACAGACTGCATTTTAATCCTATGGGAAAAATGTCAATTACGTCATTGAATATCTCTGCAACAAATTATTTCCCCAACATTTGCATTTTCAGCGTTTTCATATGCAAAGACTGTAAGTCTGACCAAAACACAATTTGGCAAATCAAGAGATCTACCATACCCCATCACACATTCCAAATTTCAGGCAAATCCATTGAATGGGTCCAAAGTTATTAATACCCAAACTTTTGACTTTAGTATGTAAGTGACCACTGAACCCTAACTGGTTGTGCCACTATAATGTGTATATATATATATATATATATATGTTCTAGGCTTCTGGCCCTTCCAAAGAAAATGAGATAGAGACCTATTCCAATCTCTGCAGTAAGTGCTACTGGGGAATAATGGAAGGGTCTGAAGGAAAAATAAGATGTACGGCAATATATATTGACAGATGGCAGCAACCTGACTAAGAAAGAAAAGACCAAAAGTAGGGCTGTGCGAACCTCTAAAAGTTCTACCTCACGAACTTTCTCAGTAGAACCCAAAAAAGGTCTACCATGTTCTATCTGGTTCTACCAGGTAGAACCAGGTAGCACTGGGTTCCACCAGGTAGAACCAGGTTCTACCAAGTAAAACCACATTTTCTACTGGGTATGACCAGGTTCTACAATATGTAATTAAGTTCTACCTGGTGCTACTTAGGAAATCCACAGAAGTAATTTTTTCTTTTGCATGTTTGGGATGTCGTACTAAGAATGGTATGTTTTACAAGGTTCATCCATGCCACAGTGACATTCAAACTGCCAATGTAAATCACAGTGCCAGCGGTCTGTCAACAGCAGCTGCAGTGCTATGACAATTTTCTGTCCAGCAGTATGTGTGACCTATACTGTGGAGGGGCTCCACCCCCTGCACCCCCATGTATTAATATAATCAACTCCAGGTTCTGTCATCTAGGGAGATGGTGTCATCAAATAGGTAACGCCAAAACACAACTCACCAAAAAATCAAACTTGTGAAGAAAGCCTGTTGGCAGCATTCCTTTGCTAACATCATGGAGACAATATTGAGTTGCCCTACTAATGGACTACAGTTTTGCAAAGTTTGGGGCATAGGATTCTGTCTCTGTGTTCCAGACTTTGCAAAGCTTACCATTTTTAAAATCTTAGTAATACATGTACTTTCCCAAACATGCAAAATATGCAGATTTTTTACTCAAGCAGAACCAAGTAGAACTTGGTTATACTGTATATTATATTGTAGAACCTGGCTATATCCAGTAGGTTCTATAAAAGAGTGTTGAAACAGATTTATAAAGCGGTAGAGTTCAGGGATTATATATAATTCACAAGGCCACTGTTTTTCGGTTTTTACAGGAAAATCCGGTAAAATTCCGGAATTAGGGCTGCCTGAAAACCGGTAAAAATGAAGATTTCATGGAATCTGGCATTTTCTATCAGATCAGTAAATCTATAAAAAAGTCTGTTTTTCCTTTAATTCCTTCCTGTACTATTTTCAGTTTGCATTATTTAATGCTCTGTATATTAAGCCATCTCTAATTCTGATTATTTATGCACATACTAAAAGAATGATAACAGAATCCAGGTAAAATCCAGAAATTAGAGTAACAATCACCGGTGAAATTCCGGAATCTTAAGTCTTGAAAACGGAATTTAATTGTTTTAATCACCGTAAATCAGTGGCCTTGATAATTCGTATATCATCCCTGATATCTTTCTCTTTCTAAGTCTGGTTGCTTCCCAAAGGGTTAATCCCCAGAGCTACTCCCTGTTACAATAATTTAAATTCTTACTCCATTATTGGACCAAGGTACAGCTAGCTCCCAATGCCTGTGGCCATGAGCTATAAAGAAATGCATGGGCAGCTGGCATCTGCTATCAGTTTTGAGTTTTCTGTTATTCTGAGTAAACATCAATATTAACCCCCATTCTCCTCATACCCTCCACAAGTTAGCTATGCAAACAATAATACCAGACAGACTGGGTGGTACTGGGCAAGACTGGACTGCCCAGGGGGCGCAATGTGGCTGGATGCCACAGGCGGAGGTCCTTATAGCCCCTGGAAGGTCCGATGTTGCCCATACCACCCACCCTGGAGGGTATTATTGCACTTAGAAAATGGGCATCAGCTTTTTTTTTTTCAGTACAGTATTAAAAAAATAGGTAAAAAATAAAACAAATTGTAGAAATACACAAAAAAGTTTTATGTTCAAGTAGTCCCTGCCTTCCCTGCCTGGCACGGTTGTCTGTAGAGGGTGCTGCTATAGCAGACTGTGGTATTTTTTCTTCTGTAATCTTGCTTCCTGTTTCACTGGCATCAGCTCCTCACTGTATATTTCCCTGATCTGCTCCCATGCTATCTATTCCACAGCACTGTATACCCCCTCCCCTGCCAGTGGCGGTCAATCTACCACCTCTCATTCGGATGCCTGCATGCCAGCCTCCCACACTCCTGGTTAATAATTTTTGCCTCTTAGAGCCATGGCCTACAACCAACATGTTGCAACCACAGAAAGCAGAAATGGCATCACACAGTGGGTCGACACCCTCCCCCGGCCTCCCAGACTGTTCAATCGACTGGCAATCATTTCGGCCTTGCCTATCCAGAAATGTTTTAGAGCCACAACTGAGGGGTGCTAGCATGGGTGATAGAATGTGCAGCACACACAAAGTGGTGTGTGCACTCTCAGTTCAATGCAAAAGAATGGCCACACAGCCTGCTGTCTCAATCTGCTACCCAGCCAATCAGTTGTCTCTAAGTTTCCACAAACAGCAGAAAACACAAGATGCTCTTGCTCAGAATTAGCCAAAAAACACACAGAACTTAAACATTTATACATTAATTATAGGTGGCTGCCTGGATTGGAAGGGACTGAGTTCCGATTAGAGCTAGCATCACCCTGAACCACCATGAAATGGTTACATTTGTGATTTTTCAAGGTATTTGGGGAATGCTGTAGGGGCCTTCTCTCATTTGAGTGGGCTGGCTCACTCAGCCATCTGCTTAGTGAGCGGGGAAAAAAAGTGAGTCTACTGGATTTTGAATTTCCAACCTGCACAAGGATACCAATTTCAGGCATGGTAGGCTGGAACTTTTTATTTTCTGTGCAACTATTGAAAGTTAATGTATCCCTCTGGAATGGGTACCAGCCAATCAAAGCCCAGGAATTAAGAAGTCCATTTTCTATGTCAATATTACTCCCATTTGTCTCACTCTCCCTAACACCCCTTCCCCAACTTTCCCTCTAACAACAGAACTTTTTGGCTTATATCATATATAGTGTGACAACCAGCAAGCACTACTTCCATATATGAGAGAGAGAAGCTGTTTCTGACAGACTGGTCAGGTGCAAGAGCAACAAAAAAGGCAGGAGAATGTCCAGTAAAGTGAGAGGAGGAATTCAACAGATGGATGAGGAAAAAGGGAACTAATTGATTTTTAACTTTTTTTGTGGCATACACTGAATAGTGAAGAAGGGTTGTACATGCTTCCTAAAAGCCAAAGTGTTTGGGGAAAATTATCAATGTGATATTGCTAAGCAGAAGAGTGTGACCAGAATGTGTGTGAGGGTAAGTGAAGGGGAGGTATTGGCCTACTTGGGCATCTGGTTGAAGGAGGATGGGATTCAGTAGAGTGAGTGCGCTTGTTGGAAATGAGAAAAGGGGGATCCTGGATATATTAATCACCTTTACTCAAAATAATGAAAAAACCCATAACAGTTTACCATCAGCAATTTTTCTTTATGATGCCAGGTGTGGGGTTGAGGATCTAACAATGGAGTATGGATTGTATTTGTAAAAGGAGAGTGGCCCAGGGGGTCTGGAGTTGGACCTGAGAGGCTATAGTAAGATCAGGGATTTATTTATTTATTTACTTACAGTATTTGTATATTCGGAAATAATCTTTGAGTATGAACTCTTTTACAAAGGTGCTACGTCATGAAGACAGAACAGACAATACAGACATGCATTTCTTTACAATAATGTAGGTTACAGGCATACATTTTATACAAGTAAACTGGTTCATTACAAGGCTAAAAACATAAAAGATTCCTATAGCAACAAGAGTGGACTACCACCAAGAGAAAACCAATTGCAGCCCTAGTAGGGCCTTGTCAGGGTAGTGCTGGGATAAGGGTGCACAGAGCTTTGTAGAACAGGGTAGGGGGCAAGAGGGAGGGTGAAGTAGAGAGGTGCTGTAGAGCGGGGTGGAATGATAGAATGGCATCTGGAGCAGGAAATAGGAACATGGTGCAGGGACAGAATTGGGAGCAGGTGGTGGGAGTTAGGTGTGTGAAGGTTTACACTTCCATTGGTATATTAGATGAGGGTGGTAGCAAGGAGGATAGTGGTAGAGGGAGACAGGGGGAGTATGGGGAGATGCCCTGGGGTAGTAATCATAAGGATAAGCAGAACAGTGAGTGAGGTGTCAATGGAAGGAGAGACCATCTCAGTTCAGGCAATCACAGATGTTCAGACTCAATAGATTTTGCTTCAGTTCAGTTTTAAAGGCCCAAAGATTTGCAGTGTTAAGTGCAGCAGCAGGGATCTCATTAAGCCAAAGTGGTGCTCGGTATGAGAATGAGCATTGACCCAGTGCAGTCTTACGAAATGGGACACTGAGCGGGGTAATAGCCATGCTTCTAGTGTTGTACTTGGAACTAGCTTCGTTTACTAGTTCAGAGATGCAAGGCAGGGTCTGGGAGAGCATGGCCTTCCTCCCTAGAAGGCAGATTTGGTATCTGATTCTGTTTCTGAGAGCTAGAAGGTTGGACTGCCCATACAGAGTGCAAGTGTACCTGTACATGAATACATGTTTTCTCGTGATGGTTAATCAGTACATGGGAGCACAATTTTTTTAAAATTCTAGTCTTTTATGTTCATTTTCCAGGTTAGGATGAAAACAGTTTGCATCTTGAGGATGGCTCATTTCAGATCAAAGCCTTGGATGTATCCTTGGGTGCAGCACTGAAGCAGAGAAGGGAAAGTAGACATTAAATAAATCCCCATCTGGACCCGAAGAAAGACCATTTATGTGTTTGTTTGTTTATTTATTTATTTTTTTTAACAGCCTAATAATATAAATTTTGAATCTGTAGTTAACAGAAATAGCAACCAAATGGCAGAATGACTGTGTGGCACTAATGCCTAGACTTTTATGGTTGTTTTAGCTGAAGAGTTTGTAATGGCCCTTAAACTGCTGGTGTTAGGTCGGGCCTTAGTGGCACATGAGAGAACCAGCAGATGTTAGTTTGAGAAATGAATGGAACTTAAAGAAGAGGAGCAGGAGGGGGAGACAGGAGGACTTATCAGTGGGGAAAAGACAGGTGGAAAGGCTAGTGGTTAGTGGCAACAGAATCCCTCACCATCATCATCATCATCTGTGTGACATGCCATCTGGGTGCTGTTAGCCTGCATACATTTTGGACAGTATATATTCTTGAATTGTGGCAGGTTCATTTTTAGAAAAATGAGCCTCTCTATGCTTTTGTGGAAAGACATGGGGCCCGATTCTAAAAAAGTCGGTGCAAGCAGTGATAAAGGCAGCTTCTACCAATTGCCAGTGTGCCGGGGACCCTGCACCCATTTCTCTGTCGGGTAGGGTCCCATCATCAAAGTCCTGTGGCTTGCAGCGAACTTGGCCCTGCACCAAACAGAGGGCACATCAGGAAGGTTTTATGCAAGCTGTGGGTTGGCCATGCAGCAATAGCACCACAGAAAACAGTCCCTGGTGTCTATTGCCCCCACAAGCCCTGATACCCAGTACCATAAGAAAAAGAAACCCCCTGGTGGTCTAACAGACCCCTGATCAGCCCCGATCCATACATAACTAAATGTACAAAATGTTCCCTGGTAGTCTAGCACCCCCGCCCAGCCCCGATCCCCAGTACCATAAGAAAAAGAAACACCCTAGAGGTCTAATGGACCCTATATCAGCCCTGATCCATACATAACTAAATATATAAAATGTTTCCTGGTAGTCTAGCACCCCACCCAAGCCCTGTTCTCCCATTATAATGCTTTGAATATCCCTGGTGGTCTAGCAGAGCCCCTGGTAAATGAAATTCCCCACTTCCTGGTGGTCTAGTGGATCCCTGCCCCACAGTGCCCTACCACCCTGCTCCCCTCCCAACCTGTAACAGAGCCAGCAACTGGCACAGCCTGCCACTCACCTCCATGGCCAGTGACCAACTGAGCTCTGAATGAATGTGTACCGTATACAATACGTGCTCATTTGGAGCTCAGTTCGCAGCTGGCTGTGGAGGTGAGTGGTGGGCTGTGCCAGTCGGCGGCTCCGTTACAGGTTGGGGAGAGTGGATGGTAGAGCCCTGTGGAGTGGGTGGCAGGGGGGGATCGACTAGACCACCATGAAGTGAGGAATTTTATTTACTAGGGGATTGAGCCGGGGTGGTCCGTTAGACCACCAGGGATATTCAAAGCATTTTAACGGGAGATCGGAACTTGAGAGGGGGATGCTAAACTACCTGGGAACATTTTGTACATTTATTTATATATGGATCAGGACTGATCAGGGGTCCGTTGGACCACCAGTGGGTTTCATTTTCTCATTGTACTGTGAATTGGGTCTTTTGGGGGGGGCCACTAGACTTCCAGGGAACATTTTCTACATTTATTTATATATGGATCAGGGCTGATCAGGGCTTAATTAGACCACCAGGGGGTTTCATTTTCTTAAGGTACTGGGGGATCGGGTCTTGGAGGGGTGACACATTGGTGCACCCTCCCAGAGGATTTCTAGTATTGTTAGACAAACGGTGCTTAGACCATTGACCTCTGGGAGGGTTTTGGGCATTTCAAATGAGGGGATATGGCAGACTGCATCTGCCGCAAGCTCCCTAGTGCCATGCCACAGCCCATTTTGTGGGACAAGGCTGGCACCCCCCCCTTGATGCACACCGCCTGTGTTTAAGGCAGGCTACTTTTTGGAACAGCAACAGGCACATCTTTTGATGCAAGGTGCCACTTGCATCACAAATGTTTGATGCAGGCACCTTGCGTCCTCCTAAGGGCTTTGAGAATCGGGCCCATATTCTTTTTTCATTCACTATTGTTCCAGCAGCACTGAAAATTCTCTCTGAATGTCTTCTGGTGGGTGGTCAACTGAGGTATTCAATTGCAATCTCAGTTAAAGAAGGCCACATTGATTTCTTCTGTTTCCAGTACTGTAATGGTTTGTTTCCTGTGGCAAGATGCACAGTCTCCTCCTTATAATCTTTCATTATTTTTACAGCATGGACTTCTGGTACCACAATAGCTGACTAAGGCTTTCCAACTGTCTTTATCAGACCAAAGTCTGACAGCATGTCCCACAGTGGTTTGTCTTCTTGTGGTGTAGCACCAGTCACCCTGGTAGTGGCAGCAGTTCTGGCTGGTGTTTGATAGCCATAAATATCAATAGTGGTGGTACCAGCTGCAGATACTATGCAGAACCTGAATGTGGCCAAAGGGGTACTGATGATGTACTATTTTTCTCAACTATATATACTGACACTTTCTCAATTAATAGTTCACAATAATATTCCAGGTCCTTAAAGTCATGTAGTGACTCAAGGCGATGAAGATTATGGGTCGGAGGTTAGAGCGCTGCAGGCGGAAGACTGGGCTGGAGGTGCTATAAACTAATCCTGCGTGCTCATTATGGTGAGTACCAGGGGCAATCAACTGTAAGAAGGCAAAGTTCCTGTCCAGGGAGATTGCAGCCAGGAAGAATTGACCAACTGTGTTTTTTCAGACTGTAGACAGGCTGTTACATCCTGCCTGTCTACAGTCAAAAAATGCTTTTTTTGATGCTTTATGCAAAGAGTTTGCTCAATTCTTCTTGGACAGAGTTTCCACCATCTGGCGGGGAATTCTGCCAGTGAGCCAAACTGTGGCCGACAGTGGTCGCCTTGAGCACCTGAAGAGCACTCTGGTTGGAGCGAGTTTAGACCAGTGGAGGTGGCTGAGGTCTTTGGGGTTATTTCCAAGCTGAAGCACACTTATTGTGAACTGGAACCAGTGCTGACATGGTACTTGATGAGATGTATCAACTCCGTAGACCCAGTGTTTGTCTTGACTGTCTGGTGCTCTCTGTTGGAGGGTGTCTACCCAGATGCCTTGAAGGAGGCACTGGTGAGACCCCTTCTGAAGAATCCATCTTTAGACCCTGATGTCAAGGCAAATTACCATCTTATCTCCAACCTTCCTTTTTTAGTTAAGGTTGTTGAGAAGGTTACGGTGCTTCAGCTTCAGGAGCACCTCGTGGCTATGGTCTACTGTATATGAACCTCTCCAGTCTGGGTTTCGTGCTTGGCATAGAACAGAAACTGCATTAGTTTGGGTGCACAATGACCTCTGCAGGGCAAGAGATCAAGGGGAAGGGACAATTCTTGTTCTCCTCGATCTTTCCTCAGTCTTTGACACAGTGGACCATTATGTTCTACTCGACTGTCTGAGGGAATTTTGTGAACTCGTTGGCCCCATCGTCTTCTAGTTTGAATCCTATCTCACGAACAGGAGGCAAAGGGTAGTGATGGGGAATTTCACCTCTTCCCCTAGCCTCCTGTCCTGTGGAGTACCTCAGGGTTCAGTCTTGTCACCGATGTTGTACGCCATGTATTTGCTGCCCCTGGAAGAGCTCATTAGGGAGTACAGTCTGGGTTTTCAGTGCTATGCAGATGATACCCAGCTGTACCTTTCCTTTGTCCTTGGGACATCCAATGCAGTGGATGTGCTAAATAATTGCCTTGCTGAGATCAATGACTGGATGGTCTTCAGCTGGTTGTAACTGAACCTCGATAAGACAGAGGTACTGGTAGCGGAGTCAAACAGAAGGTGTAATAGAAAGTCCTCTGGCACAGAGACAGGACTGTTACTGGGTTCATTGCCATTAAAGGCCTCCTCTAGGGTGTGCGATCTTGGCAATATCCTGGACAGTGGATTGACATTTGAATCCCAGGTGTCATCCAACTGTCCATACTAGATTCCCTCATCATAGGAATAACATCAGGATCAACCTTCTAGTTCTGCCCCGGACCTTCCTACCTTGGTGCATGCCTTTGTAACATCAAGGCTTGACTACTGTAACATGCTCTACCTCAGGGTCTCAGGAGGTACCCTTCACTGGCTACAGCTGGTGCAGAAAGCAGCTGCCAGGTTGTTGACAAGGCAGCCTAAGTCTTGTCACATCACCCCAGTGCTGCGTGAACTGCACTGGCTGCCGGTCAGGTGGAGGGTCCTCTTTAAGGTGGGCTTGCTCACCTTTAAGGCCCTACATGGCCAGGCCCTGGTTACCTGGTGGACCTTCTTAAACCTGCTGCCTCAGTCCGCTCCCTCTGTTCCTCCTCTAGGGGCCTCCTTGCCATTCCCAGGTTGAGGTTTTAAATGGCCGGTGACAGAGCTTTTCGTGTTGCCTGCCCCATCCTGTGGAATTCCCTACCTCCAGCTGTAAAGGAGGCCCCCTCAGTAGAGGTGTTCAAGGCCCAGCTCAAGGCCTTCTTATTTAATCAAGTCTTCCCTGACTCTGTCTTTTAAATACTGTCCTGGCACTGATACACTATGAAACAGCTTTTGTCCCATGCTTCTTAATTTTTTATTTATGTATGTATTTTTCTGATTTTATTCTATCATAGTTGCTTATTTAATACTGTTTATGCATTGGTATGTTGTTTTATTTATTTATTTATTGGCTTTTTGTTTTGTTTGGCGCCCAAAGCCTCAGGGATTGGGTATCTTTAAATAAAATGTGCCTTGTCTTGCCTAGAGTGAAGAATGTTTCAAGTATGTCCTTAAACCAAGGATCCAAAAGTGTGGCCAAAATGTAATGTTCAGCTTTGCATCATTGACGTCATCATTGTTGAGAAACTGTGACTCAAGACACTCCAGTGCCAGCCTGAGAGGTAAAATTAAGGGTAGTATCTGACTTAGACCAGCATCATTGGTGCTTACCACTCAGGTAGGCTCCTCAAAGGGCTTATGGACACAACAAAGATTCATTATCAGATGCCACTGACTGGGGCTGATGTTCACATCTCCTATCCCAATGCCACGTTGGATTGCATATTGATGGATGGCTTTCTGTTGTTCAAGCATTCTCTGCAGCATATAGTAAGTGGAATTCCACTGGGTTGGAACTTCCTGTATCATCTGGTGGAAAGGGAGACTATTTTCATTCTTAATCTGCTGCAACAACCTTTGGTCTTTAACAAAATGGCTAAAGTGGTGCACACAGTGTGAGCACCTGCATTCAAATTCTGAATTTCTGTCTTCATCGATTACTGTAAGTTTTTTTACCACCAAGTTTATAGTGTGTGCAAAGCATGGTACATGCGTAAAGTTACCAAGTCTTATTGCTTTCATGATATTTGAAGTGTTGTCAGACACTATAAACCCAGGTTGCAAGGACTTTTCTTGAAGTTCCTCTAGAAGATGTTCTGCTTTGTGGTCTTTATCAAAACCACAAAAACATACAGTAATGCTTCCTGCCTTTAAACAGTTGCATCTTGCTGCTACTGCTGCTGCTGCTGCTGACAGTGCCACTACATGACGATAATGAGGAGGAGGAGCAGAAAGGAAGAACGTTTATCCAATGGGCAATCATAGCCATGTAGTCAGTCATCTGGCCACTGGTCCGCATATCTGTGGTGACTCGAACCTTTTTGCCCACCAAACCTTTCAGAGCATCAGACATGCTTTTCCAAACAGGGTCATACAATTCTGGGATGGTAAAAGTTGAGAAATAGGTCCAGCTGGGAACCTGGTACTATACTCTTGCATTGTGATTTCCATTAGTGCCTTAAAATCTAGGTTAGCCACAAAGGAAAATGGGAACAAGTTGTGGCTGTCATCTCTGCAATTGCCTTTGCTAATCACCTTGCCTCAGGCTTGTTGGGCTTATATTTCTGTGACCACTTAAAAGAGTTTTTTTAAAGAAATTTGATGGCCACAACACCTGCTGCTATCACCTGTTTTGTTTGGGGGGGGCTGCTTCCCTTGACCTTTACCACCAAGAGGGGTGGATGCTAGGGTCATGGATGGTATACCACTCCTGTTAGGGTGTGGTGGTGGAGTCAAAGGGGTATAAAAACAAGAAATTGAAGATATGCTTTGACTGGAGGGTAGACGTTCATCATCTTTCTCCTCCTCATCAGTTACTTCCTCACCTCAGTTAACATCCATATCCTCATCCTCCTCAGCTGAGTGCAGCAGTGCAACAACTTGTGTGTGCTCTTTTTGTACTTTTTAATACTTATAAATGTGAGACTTGTTCATATGTCTTATTGTTGATGTTCCCATCCAAGTATCCACTTTACTGCGACTTAATTCTGTTTTGCATAATTTGCAAACCACATGGCTTCCAGACGATTTATCTTGTATGGAAAAAATCCTACACTATAGATTTCATAGATTTTCTTGCACTGTTGCTTGTGGGGAGGGTATGTTCATCACCACCACCACTGCCATCACCACAGCCACTAGCATTACCATTATCTCCTTGAGGTCTTTCCATGTCCATCTGCAAATTTTGATACACAGCATCTCTGACTGATTCAGCTGCTCCTGTTTCAACTCCTCTGGAAGCCTGCCCATCTTCTAGCCTCTGTTTTTTCCTCTGCATGTGTGGGTGTCTCCTTATATCCCACTACCATCTTTCTTTACCACCACCACCATCATCCTTCCTAGAAGTCTTTTTTTTCCTTTTCTGGCCCTTCATTCCTCCTTTTCATCCCATCACCAGAACTACTGCTACTTGACAGACTGGCTTTATTTACTACAGACTTTATCTACTACAAACTCAGGATCTGGTTCACTGATTTCCCCCTCAGCCTTATCTGTCTTCTCCTCCTCCTCCTCATTATGATCATCCATCACTCTGTTTACTAAGACAGGCTGCCACACTATGGTGGCCCTTGTGCTCATCCTCAGAGCACCACAACAGGTTACTCCTGCAATATCCTGAATTTTCTGTACCATTGTCACTGTTCCTTGGACTGCCTGAGAAATGCTGCTACTGTTTTCTTTACCTCCCATGGCTCTGCATAAAGGATCCAACACACATGCTTCCTATCTTTTCATAATGGATTTTTATAAATGTTCCTAATTACATTTTTTTATAGCAAATAGTGGTTGCATTTCTAGCTGCAAATTCAGGAAGATGTATTCCCAAACAGGTCGATACAGCACTACTGACTGTGTCGAGTTCAGTAGTTTAAGTAGTGAAGACACATGGAGATTTATTTGGAAACAGGTCAGTACAGGACTGCTGGCTGCATTGGGTCAAGTAGTTTAAGTAGTAAAAACACAGGGAGATTTATTCCCAAACAGGTCAAAACAGCACTGCTGGCTGCATTGAGTAGCTGTGTCAAAAACAAGGAAATGTATTCCCTAACAGGTCAGTAAAGCACTGCTGGCTGCAAGTTAAGTAGTTTTAGCAGAGAAAACACAAGGAGATTAATTCCCAAACAGATCAGTACAGCACTGCTGGCTGCATCAAGTAGCTGCACCAAAATCAGGGAAATTTATTCCCAAACAGGTCAGTACAGCACTACTGGCTGTGTCGAGTTAAGTAGTTTTAGTAGTGATAACAAAGGGAGATTTATTCCCAAACAGATCAGTACAGCAGTGATGGCTGCATTGAATTAAGTAGTTTAAGCAGTGAAAACACAGTGAGATTTATTCCCAAACAGGTCAGTACAGCACTGCTGGCTGCATCGAGTTAAATAGTTTAAGTAGTGATAACACAGGGAGATTTATTCCCAATTGGGTCAGTACAGCACTGCTGGCTGTGTTGAGCAGCTGCACCAAAAACAGGGAAATTTATTCACTAACAGATTAGTACAGCACTGCTGGCTGCATCAAGTTAAGTAGTATTAGTGGTGAAAACATAGGGAGATCGATTCCCAAACAGGTAAGTACAACACTGCTGGCTGCATCGAGTTAAGTACAGTGCTCCCTCACTTATTCACCCCTCGATTATCCGCCACCCTCCGTTATCACCATTCTTACCTCCTGTCCCAATTTAATGTCCATGTTATTGCACTCCGTAATCCACCTCCCTCACTGTCCGCCATCCGCTGTTCTTTAATATTCCCACTTGCCCACATTGTAATTGAAATTGCCCTCTGTATCCCGCCATTGTCATCACCTGCCATCACATCAAAAATTCACAGCGTGTTGTAGTGTGAAATCATTTGTGCATCAATTATCCTGCTTTGTTAGCCGAGCACGTAATTCCACCCTGTCAGCCCCTGTCTGCCCTTATTTAAAACCCTTTCACCTGAGTAGTCACTAGTGCTGCAATTTAGTTTTATTGAAATCTGTCTGTTATAAAGTCTGTAAGCATTTGATGATCTTCAGTTTCGCTATCTGGTGAATGAAAGTGTCGGTCAGTCTGGGGAGATGATAGCAGAGTCGGCAAGTGGAAAGCGATCTCGTCTTACTCTTACTGTGGCTCAGAAGAGCCTGATTGTTAAGTTTTCTGTTGATAACCCGAAAGCAACCCACCAGGAGATTGCTCGTCATTTTTCTACACTGTGGTGCCGGCCCATGGCCCGACGGACCATTGGAGATGTCCTTTCCCGCAGAGACGAGTGGCCTGAGGCTGTAGCTGCTGCTGCCGCTGACCGAAAGTCGAAGAGAACACCAAAACACGGTGATCTGGAGGAGGCGTTATTTCTGTGGTTCAGCAATGCCAGAGCACACAATATTCCGGTCACAGACGAAATCCTAAAGCACAAAGCTAAGTAATAAAAACACAGGGAGATTTATTCCCAAACAGGTCAGCAGATGGGCTATCACAGCAAGGACTAAATAAATTGCTGGTTGTATTTTAAATTTTTTACAAGCTTTTTTATCTTCTTCTTTGGCCTTTTGTGCTGCAGTGCAGATAACATGTGAGTGAGTCAGTCAGCAGAGCACTTCTCAATAGTAGCACGTGAGTTTCTCTCTCTTCTCTCTTTACTGGGCCTCTAGACGTTCACTCCCTGCTCCAAAATCCCTCCAAATTATTCTTTTTTTTAATTTTTATACTTTTGCAGTGCAAAAGACTGTTAGGTACTGCCTTTCTCATCTACCCTGCACATTAGCCCAGATGCCATGCACAGAGCAGAGCAAATGAGTCACAAACTCTGACCCTGCCCTTCTGTGCTTTACTTTATCCTTTCCTCACTGAAAATAATCAATAAGCTATTTTTTCCCTGCATAGATTTCTCTACTCAAATGTCCCGTTTTAATTTTTTTTTAGTGCCAGAAAAAAGCAGACAATGGACAAAATAAACACACTGCAATGTGATGCAGTCCTGCTCTCACCACTCACTCACGCACTCTGTCAGAAAATGGCAATGTGCAGCAAGTAACTAAGGCATCCCATGTGTTTTTTACAACCTGCTGCACCAGTGGTCACTGGTGTTGCTGCTGAGTACCCTCCTTCCTCCTTCTTCATCCAATGATCGTGACTGACACAGGTGATTGACATACTGGTCTCCTAACTCTCCTCTCATGCACCAAATGACTCATTGCTGTGACCCAGGAGCCTATAGAGAAGCAGAGCATGCACCAGGTAGGAAAAGGAACTTTTTTCAAAGTTATTGGGGCAAACCAGAGTTTGCATTTTTAGAGAAAATGTTCACGCTCAGCGGACAAATGCGAACACAAAGAATTCAAGGATTTTCAGGGCCACATCGAACTGAACTTAAGCCCTAACCAAGAGATGACCAATGGTCCAGATCTGTTACTACTACAGTTGTAGTCAGGGGTTCATAATTGAGAACCTCTGAATGATTTGGATTTCTAGTCAAGCATACCCCTAAATATTTCAAAGAATTTTTATTCCAGCGGATGTGCCATATATCCTTAACTGTTTGTGGAGGCTCATAGTGAAAAGTTAAAACCTCAGTTTTATGTATATTTAATCGGAAGCCGGCTACCCACTCAAAATAGGATAAAATCTCCACTGGTTGTCAAGAAGAATTCAGTAGTTGAGTAATTGTATGGAAAATATCATCAGCAAATAAATGTATTATTTATTTATTTGAAAAGTTTCACCAGAAAGGACATACAGAGCTGCAATAGCTAATTTCCAGTTGTGTTCTCTGGGGAGGGGGATACATTGGAGAAGGAATGCAAGAAATATAACATTGCACAGTGAGTGCAAAAAGAATATAGTACATGCCTTCCAGTTGGAAAACAAATAATATTATACAGGTAACATAGCAAAACTTAAGCTTAATACATATACAATATTTTACAGAGAAACACATCACATATACTTGCACAGAGCAAGCTATACATTTCTATATATCCAGTTACAAAACAAACTTACGCCTTAACAAATACAAATATTTTACAGGGCGACCAGAACACAATACATGTAAAGTGCTAAGTTATACATTTCCATGGCAGAAACATAGCAGAGAAAGTGCTAGAATCAACCAGCTATTGTGTAAACTGTATAGTCACAAGGGTACGAGTAGAGGTCCATTAGTTGGATCAAGAGGTGGAAGCTAGCTAGGTCAGCTAAAGGCCTTTACCCCTTCGGGATGCCAAACACCCCACAAGGGGTGGACAGGGAATATTGACTGGGCATTTTTGAAGGGTGGAGAGTTGAACAAGAGGGGAATAGTAGAACTAAAGGGGTAGAAACTGTTTAGGTGCAGTTGCTAGAGGGAGCTATTTGATGAGGGAGAAGGAGGGATAGGGAATGCAGGAACTGAGCAGAGTGGATATCTAATGGGAGGGAGTTAAAGATACTTGGGAGTTGATAAGAGAAGGCAGCTCACCCTGAAATGGTGCACGGGGAGGTGGGCGAGAGCCCAGTGTGCAGAGTTAAGGAGGGAGTACAGGGGAGGAGGGTGGGACAGAGATGAGGGAGTGCAGGTAGGGAGACAGACAGCCAAGCCAGTACTTTCCAATTAAAGAAGCACTATGGGCAAGGTGTCTGGCACTGAGGGTTGGAAAGGTGATTGAAGTATAAAGAACACAGTGGTGAGTATGAGGCAGACAGCCAAGAGCAAAGTGGCAGAAGGAGTTAAAAAGAGTGCCCAGTCTGGATAGGGTGGATTTGGTGGCAGAGTTGTGGACTTTGTCTCTGAAGTCAAAGATAGAGAGACTCATCTATTGAATGATCTCTCTCCAGACATGCAGTGGAAGGCAGCTGTGGTGTCTGTACAGAGCACCAAGTCTGGGGATTAGCTTTTTGTGGATGGCATCCATGTGTACTGCAAAGTCGAGGCTCTTGTCAAGCCATAGCTGAGGTATTTGAAAGAGGAGACATCTTCCAGTATGGAACCATCGAGGGTATGGAAGGAGGAAGTGGCATCAAGCCTGGCAAGCTTTTGCCTGGTGCCAAAGGTCATAGAGACTTTTTTGGCATTTAGGGAAAGTTGATTTGTGTGAAACCAGTGCTGGACATCGTTGAAGTCTAGCTGAAGTCTGGTCACCACCTCCGAGGGGGAAGTACCAGAGGTAAATAAAACAGTATCATCTGCGTACATGTGGATGCTAACAGATAAGCCGGTGTCAGGCAGGTCGTTCAGGAATATGGAAAATAAAGCAATCTTATATTCCCTTCCTCCCAGTGGGATTCCCTGAAGCCAAGGTGATTGCTGAAATTGTGCAGCAAACAGTTCAATATACAATGCAAATAAAAGCAGGGACAAGGGGCATCCCTGCCTGGTACAATGCTGCAATGCAAAAGATGATGAAAGGCACCCATTCACTTTAACAAATATGCAGGGATCACTATAAAGAGATTGTATTAATATAAAGACATGCCGGCAGGAAGCCAAAGGCCTCTAAGGTATCCCACAGAAAAGGGCATGACACATGATCAAAGGCCTTCTCCGCATCCAAGCTAGCCAGAATCAGTGGTAAAGATCTCTGTATTGCATAATACAAGAGCAATAGGATCCTATGAATATCATTATGTGGTTGACACTTACATACAAATCCTACCTGGTCCTGGCTAAGCAAGGATGGGAGGAGGTCCTCCAATCTTGATGCCTAGGCATAGGTAAATAACTTATAATCAATGTTTAAAATTGATATGGGTCTGTAGGAAGGTAGCGACAGTAAATCTTTACCAAGCTTAAGAAAAGCCAATATAATAACATTATCACCAAGAAGGGGGCAGAGATTCCTCTGCCAGGATGGAGCAGAAAACTCACAGTAGTAATGGTGCTAAAAGCTGTTTTACAGAGGATGGCTTATAAAACTCAAAAGGGAAACCATCTAGTCTGGGCACTTCCCTATTTTAGTAGAGGGTAATACCCCAGACTATCTCCTCCAGTGTAATAGAAGCAATTAAACTTGCAACTTGCTTGACTGTAAACTTCAAAAGTTTAGCTTGCTGAAGAAATGTTTATATTTGTTGCTGTGAAGGAGCAAAGCTTTCCCAAGCATATAAAGTGGAGTAAAAAGTCTAAAATATTCTTTTAATGTCAGCTTCAGGATAAGTAATAGAACCTGTTTGAGGATCTCCAAGCTTACCAATGATTGCTTGAGCCCTATAGGCTCTAAGTCAGTGAGCTAAAGTGGGAGCACCGTGAACTCCGCCTTCATAATAACGATGCCTAAGATAAAAAAGAAAATGCTCCACTTTTTGATCTAGAAGCTGCTGAACCTGAGCTTTGATATTTAGTAATTGTATCCACACAGAGGTGTCACCTTGCATATAGAATAACTGAAGTGCATGTAAAGTATTTTCAAGATCACAAAGTTTTTGTTCTCTGTTTTTATGTTGGGCCATAGTACATGCAATGATGGTTCCATGCAGAACTGTTTTCAGGGTGTCCCATAGGATACTAGAAGTTATGGTCCCATTATCACTGTCCTGAAGAATCTGCAGATTTTGGCTGAATTATAAACAGAAGATTTTGATCTTGCAATAAACTAGGATGTAAATGCCAAGAGGTCTGTTATCTTGGTTTACCCAGGGAAAAGAGAGCTACAACTGGAGAACAATCAGATAAATGAAGTGAGCCATGATGAAAATCATGGAGACTATATATATGTTCAAATGTAGAGAAAATATAGTTAAGCCTGGCAGAGCACCTGTGACAGATGGAATAATGTGTAAATCCCTGTTTAGTAGGATATAGGTGTTGCCATGTGTCTAAAATACCAAACTGATGTACAGTTTTATGCAGATATTTTTGCACTGCAGAGAGATGGTGAGTTTTCAAAAGGGGAGTATGTTGTTCAGGGTATAGTGTTAGATTAAGGTCACCCCCGCAATCAATTACCCCTGTTAATGAGTCAATAATTTTGAAAAAAGAAGTTACAACATTCTCTGGGCTGTTCAAGGGGGAAAATACGTATCTGTTAAAGTTAATGGCCGGCCATACATGTTTTCAAGCACTATTACATAACAACCAGCCACAACTGTCTCTACACGATATGTTTCAAAAGGGAGACCATGCCTTAATAAAATTAAAACACTTCTCTGATGGCCTGAACTATGATATAAGAAAAAACATTTGCACATAACTTAGTTTCAGGAACTTTCAAGTATCTCAAGGGAATCAAAGTCCAAGATGGCAGCATCTTTGAGAGAAAGAGATGTGCAAGAAGAAGGGGGCACAGTTTGAAGAATGAGGGAGGATGGCTCAGGGGCAACATCAGAAAGTATTTTTTCACGGAGAAGGTGGTGGATGCATGGAACCACCTTCTTAAGGAGGTCATGGGGTCAAAAACAGTGAGAGAATTCAAGAATGCATGGGACAGACACAAGACAATTACATTGATGGGTAGGAGGAAGTAGGCTGTTGGTTAACTAGAATCTGCAGCTTATCCAATATGTAGGGAATGGGTAGACTAGGTGGGCCAAGCGGTCCTTATCTGCCTTCAAAGTCTATGTTTCTATGTTTTAATGATCCTCTGGAGCCAGGTGAGTCTCTTGCAGGATAACAATATCAGCTTTTTCCTGACAAAAGACAAAAAATGTTTTGTGGGGTTAAGAACACCATTAAAATTACAATATACTACTTTAGTGAAGGAAGTCATAATACTAAGCATAGAGAGGAATCAGAATATGGTCTCCTTCAAGAACAGGTGGTAACACATGAAATATTCCCCAGAAATGACAACTATACCATTCACCCAAAGCTGGCCTGTAAACAATTAAACAAAAACTAGTGCTTTTACTGGTGTACCACAATCAAAAAAATAATAATAAACCAACCAACTATAAAACTGCTCACCAACAGGGTGAGATTGTAACTTGAACTCTAACATAAAGCACCAACATTGAAATAAGATTTACCATCTCCCTACATCTCACTTTTGGAGATACCTCCAGTTAAGAGATGCCATATCTCACCTTCCAAATTTCCCCTACCATAATACACCAAGAAAAAGCCCACATCCCATTTTTTCATGGGGTAAACTTACCAAGAATAGAGCCAGCTGCATATATAGTGCTCTCAGAGAATCCACCAAAGACCCCTCCCAAAAAGCCAGATTGCAATGGGAAAAAGAATTACAGATTTCTATTTCAGAGCAACAATGGGAACAAGGATGGGTACGAATCCATTTAGCCTGCCGGGATGGACGTACATGACTTATTATGAATAAGACCCTCCATAGATGGTGTAGAGACCTGGCTAAACTAGTTAAGATGGGACTTATTTCAGCAGATACGTGTTGCAGATGTGGTAAGCCCACCTGTTCCATATACTCTGGGACTGCTCCAATCTTCAGCACTTTTGGTCAACAATTCAGGACATGTGCCAACAGGTGTTCCCCAATACTGTTCTGTACCCTCTTTTGCTCCTTCTGGGCTGTGGTAACTCGACCGTGCCCAAGTACAGTCCAGAGGCACAATGGATCACATTGGTCGGGGCACTGGACAAGAGACTCATATTGATGAGATAGAGAACCCCGGAGATTCCGACTGTGCATGAGTTCCTCCTGGCACTTGCCCAAGAGTCCACATTCGAGAGGATCTCCAGTTTTGCCTAAGGCTCTTTAGCCTGGTATGATAAATGCTGGCAGCCTTATTTAAGGTCTAAGTATTGTCATAATACTTTTTCCAATTCCATTTCTTAGATTTCTCCCCCCTCACAAACAGGTCTGGGTTTTATCTGTAGTCCCCTTGTCCCTTTCTCCACTCTGGTTATATGTATGCCTCAGTAAAGATTGCATTCTGTATATAGTTGATATCACAATCTGCAGGGTGGATGGACATACCTGAGGTAGAGAAGTTAGATTATGAATTAGGCTTATTTGTCATATCTTTCTCTTGTCTGCAATGTATGTATTTTCTTTTTTAACATGCTCCCTTCTATTGGGGGGGAGCAATCCTACATCGGCTTGTTAATCCCTGGATCCAAGGACTGTAATATGGACATTATCTTAAATCATATTTTTTTTAAAGTTTGCAGCCAATGGAGTGAATATTTGTTAATTTTATTCACTGGCCGTACCAAATGTTGCGGTATGAGTCAGATCTGTATGTGCAATACTCTGCCTCTATGTGTGTGTTCTGTCCAAACATAATAATAATAATAAAATGTTAAACAACAAAAAACATTGAAATAAGATAGGTATACTAACAAGTCAGGGAGCAACAGTTAAATCCTTCCTAGGCAGCCCTGAAGTATAGATAGGCATTACAAGGTGGTTATTTGGGATGCGCCCAAAAAGCCTGAACTCAGTGGGAACCTGGCCCTGACCTTTCTCATAAATTTGGCATTCACAGGCCCTGATCCCCAAAAGACCCAAAAATGTGAATACTATGGAACAACAATGGTATTAATAACTATACAACTTTATGCCAAGCTAACTTGTAATAAGTAAGTATACCTACGTAATTACAGCAGACACCCAGATGCAATAACAGTAATCATTCAGATAAAAAAGGAGACTTCCTTTAATCAACAGTATCAGTTGTATAACAAGGAATGTAGCAGGATAATCAAAAGAGAGAAGAAAAAAACACCCCTCCACAATGTGAGAGGTAATAGAAGGGTCAACAAGATAAAGTTAGTTTTCCACAAAAACTACAATACGCAAAGAGAAGCAATGAGTAGCAAACTACCAGGGGTTACCCACATTTTCAGAACATTGGGTAGTGCCACAAAAAAGTCCCCCTTCTCACTGCCCCTCACCTAGACAGGTAAAGGATGATATTCTCATAAGTAGTGTGTGGAATGATGGCAAAAAGTTATACTAAAGAATTGAAAGCCCCCCAGTCACTCCTTGCCAGGTCAGCCCATGCTTCTAGGGTGTGCCACCCCCTTCTGCCCCTTGTGAGCAAAAAGACAGATTTAATCACCTTAGAAGTGGTTCTCCAGGAGCATATCTCCAATGTTACCCAAGGTATATCATTAAAATGGCCTGAGAAAGCAGTAGGTTTACCAGCAGAGTTTCATAATTTATATTTAGTGAATAAAGTAAAATAAGTTATGGAAAAAATTCCAAGGAGATCTATCGATCCAGTAAAATTCCTAAGGCCAGAATCCAGTCTGTGTAGGTCAAATCTCACAGTGTCTACATATAAAAAAAACAGTAAGGACCGCAACAAGTCAGAGAACACCATCATAAGCCAATTAAAAAGTATATGTGGTGAGGAAAGTTAGGAAGGACTAACTTAATTACCTAAATATGATGTTTACAGTTACATTAAAAAAAAAATAGAGACATCAATAAATATATACCTCACTCAATGACCCCACTGCCAGTAAATACCATCTACTGAAAAATGAATGACCAATTCAAACTTTCATAAAACAAAAAACAAACAAAACAAAAAACAGTAATAGCCATGTATTGTTGATACAATGGGGGAGGAATGATATAAGGAGAAGAGAGAGAAAAAAAACTTACTAAACCTTGTCTTCATGACCGTTTTTTCTTCCTTCTCTCTCCTCAGTCCCTTGTCCTATCTTTCCTTTCTCCTTCAGGTTTTTCCCCCTTCAACACTCAAACAGTAAATGAAAAATTAGAAAAGTCCAATTCCACCCACATTTCAAGACTTATAGATCCATTGGAAGTGACCCATAATAATGCACAAATGCAGTGTATGAACTGACAATGACAGCCAAAGGGATTTAAAGAGCTAGAAGAAACATATTGCCTGGAGAAGAGTAAATAGTAAAAAAGAATGACTAGAAACTAGGAAGTCTCTTCTCTGCAAAATGTCTGCAACAAAGCTTTTATCTCTATTAAGGCTTGCTGCATACATTTTTTTTTACTGTGCGGGGAGGGAACTTGGACCACATATCTCTCTGCAGACCCCATGTGTCTCTGGTATTGCTATGTTCCAAAGACTCTTCTGTAGAGTCATATTTTTGTGTTTTCAGTTCCTGGGCTGCATCCTCTTGGCTATCAAAAGTCTGAGGGCCATCAGGGAAGAAAACCTGTAGTCTAGCTGGATAAAGGGTGGTAAACTTAAGTCTATGCTCCTTTAAAAGCAGTAAGATTGGGGAATAAGCTCTTTGCTTAACAAGGAGGACTGGAAAATAATCATTATTGAAGAAGATACAATGCCTTTTATAGTCATTTTCTTTGTGTCAGGCTCTGATTAATGAATCATGCTTACCAGCATAGTTGAGGAAGTGCACAACTATACAGTAGCTCGAGGTCTTGAGTTAGAGCCATCGGGTTTAGGAGATAGAGCTTGGTGGGCTCGCTCAATCATCAGGGGGGCATAAGTCAGTAATATCCAAAAGATAAGGTAAAAAACTCTGCAAGAATTCCCCCATATCTTTACCTTCCTCCCCCTCTGGCACACCATAAATTCTGAGATTATTTCTCTTCGACCAGTTTTCTAAATCTTCACACCGGTCTGCCAAAAGCTGTTGATCCTGTAAAAGGTGCACTATCATCCTTTCCAGGTTTTCAACCCGGGAATCCATTTCTGCTGTGTGTTATTCCAGTCTGACTACTTTAGTGTCAAGAGCCACAATATTGTCTTTTAATTTGGCATGTAAAGACTGAATTTCCACCCTAAATTCATGCAGCTCCTTGAGAATGCCCGCAAGCATAGGTTGCGCAGTAGTGTTAGGTCCACCGTCTGCCATACTACACACCAAACCAGAACAGAGAGAGAGTGGAATGAACAGAAATCACTAAGAGCTACCCATCAAAAAATGAATTTGCAATGTTCTGCCAACACCTCACCTGGTAACACACCTGTGCTGATTAAAGTAATGTAAGTAGATTGAAATAATCTAAGAATATGCAAGGCTATTTTGGGGAGTGGGTAGGAGCTCCATACTCAATTCTGCATATTGGATGATGATGTCACCAGACGCCCTAGCCAGTTAATTTCTCTATAGAGAGTGCTTTAGTGGATATCATCAGGTGCATTTAATACAAAGTTTGAAAAGTATTCATTATATTATTTATTTAGTAACAAAATAAAATAATAACTAAGCAAGTTTAGTAGTTTATAATTAGGTTTAATATTTATTTAGTTAACTAAATATTAAATTAGTTTTTATTTTGATAGCAGTAACCAAATAATAACCAAGCAAGTTTAATTGTTTATTATTTAGTTAACTAAATATTACATTAGTTTTTATTTTGATAACAATATTCCCTTTTAGACCTAAACGAACATTTGATCAATAAAATAGTGATCAGAACATCAATTAAATATGTTACACAGTGATTTAATTGACACTGTGTACGTGGTGGATTGCTGTGTTTCTCCGTGTAAATCTTTGCAAACAAACACTCTGCTTAGCAACACAAAATAATTGATGATCAACGAATTGTATGACCTGCTTATAAATATTTTTTTCAGGTTCAGGATGGTTGACACTGTCCTTTCAGTGGTTTTACTTTTTAAAGTTGACCCTCTCTTCATGTGTGTGTGTGTACTCTGTTTTTTCCTTCACTTTTTTGAAACATGTTGACATAGCTTATATTATCTAACTTTCTTTGCCCTTCATTTTGTCTTAATGGGTTTGAATATAACTTATTTAAACTTGTTAATTGAGGAACAAAATTACATGTTTAAGGAAATGGTTCACCCATGCTGGTGCATGGACAATGTGGACGATATACTTTAGGGTGCAGGAAATATGTCACCCGGAATTATCGCCGGTGAAATTACGCCACCCAACAGGTGCAGTGGCAAAGCACCGTCCCCTGAAACATGTAGGCTTTGTTAGGGCTTGGCCCTCCACATCCCCCGATGTAGGAGGCTTTGCCCCCACACACCTCTGTACTAAATAGAGCAACCTCCAGGCTGGGCATGCTGTGAAGGGGACATGAATAACAGAGACGCCCAACAGGGTGTGAGTGCTGGACGATCTAAAATACAGATCACCACTGTCACCCACCCTTGTTGTGGCATCCACATTATGGCACCCTAATCACAGTGCCCTAACAACAAGATACCTGAGGAAATCAGGATTCATTACAGTTGCAAAGTGTGGAGGCACAAGGGGCATGGCTTAGCCAGTGATCAAGATTGTGCCTTAAACGACTCAGGCCATTTCTTCAGAGCATTAGATCCACCCGTTACCTGTCCTTTAGAGGAGCCAAGTCCTGAATTTTGGACCCAAAGCTGTAGGAAAACTTGCGGTACCCGACAAAATTTTTTGGGGCTAAACAGTGAATACTGCTTTCTCATGTTCTCCATAACAAAGAACGTTGCAGCCACAACTGCATAGCGCATGTCATGAAGGAGGGGGAGCTCTCAATCAAGGAGATGTTCTCTTTGATAATGCACTGAATCGATGCCCTAACACTAGCCACCAACACCAATTCAGGTGTAATTCAGCAGCTAGATACCAGAATGGGGGCTACAGAGCAAAAAGTGGAAGAACACGACACTGCCTTGCAAGGGCACTGCGCTACACTAAGGGAGCAGGCAGCCCAGATTAAACAACTCCAAGAAAAAATGGATGATCTTAAAAATAGGAGCCGTCAGAACAATCTCTGCCTCCTGGGCTTTCTGGAGGGCTGCAAGGAGGGCAAAACTGTTAATTTCCTTCAGCAGGCCCTACCGGAGATTCTAAGGCTGCCTCCAAACACATGAATTGTTATTGAGCATGCTCACAGGTCTTTACAACAGAAGCCATCGGCAGGAGATAAATCCAGACCAATCCTTGCCCCGATTCTCAACTTCGCAGAGAAAGAGGTCATACTAGCTTGTGCCTGGGAGCTGGGCTGTCTGACCTGGCAGGGGCACCGGAGAATGATTTTTCAGGACTACTCCAGGGACTTGGCCACTAAAAGGAAGGCCTACACCAAGGTGTGGCATCGCCTTCATGATCTGAACATTCCTTTCTCTCTCCGATATCCAGCTGTACTGAGAATTATTCAAATGGTACCCCACAGCAGTGTTTTACCCCAGAGTCAGCCATGGAATTCATCAGTACAACCTGGCCTCTCATGAACAACAGGAGTCACAGTCATTTGCCGGACACCCCGGATCTCTCTCATGCCTCCTATCTTGATCGAAGTTCTCCCAGAAGAAAGACAATGACTTAAGCACAGAGCTGGCTGAGCTATCCAAGGGAAACTGAAGAGAACTTGAACCCTGATACCCTAAGGGCCAAAAAAGACTCCCAATGGTGGCCCATGCCAAACAAGATCACCCGCAAGACCGAGACAAGGCTGGAGTTGCCCGGAGTTGTCTCACATGCAAACTCACTCTCAAACAGCTCTGGAGCCTATCTACACCAGTCCTTACTTCTAATAGAACTGCTTTGCTCTACTGGGCCTCTCAGAAAAAACCTTGGTGGCTGCACTCCCTAAAGAGATGGAGCTTTCTGCCTCCGACCTGCAAGAACAACACCTAGAAGAGGCACTGAGCTCCTGGGCTAATGCTGCAGACAATGCCTTACCGATGGGATCCAGGACAATTTCATCTCAGGAATGGTACCCAGCAGTAGGAGTGTCACAGTGCCAAGCTGGGGACACCAAGGAGAAGATGACCCACAACGTGCTCCCTGGTTGAGCAATTGCCAGATAAGCGTCCATAGGGTTTAGTGTCTAGGGGAGTAAGGGGTTGGATAATCAGGGTAGGGGCTGGAGAGGATGGGCTGTGAACATTCTCTCTAACCCTAGGTATAAGGGTTATAAAGACAGGCAGCGTGGCTTCTGCCTGCCCCCACCTGACACTTCTCCTAATGGGACATTTGTGTCCAAATTGATATATAATATGTTTTTTGTGGAAATGTACAGGACTATGGTCACTGTGAATGGATGGAGGGTAGGGGTGGGGGTTAACAGGATAATGGGTTGGTGTTGGGGGTGTCTGGCTTGCCTAGACTAACTGGTCCCCGAGTTGTCCCCTTTTCTGTCTTTTGGACTACTTGCCATGGAGCTCATACACCCCCCACCTCGCGCTCTTTGTTCCTAGCCACCGATAGGATGAGACCCCTTGGCTCTCATGCTACATGTTGGGCCTCCCATGCAGGTCTCACCCCCCCCCACCCAGACTGCTGAGATGCCATATACCCTTCTCCCCACTATCTCACAGGTCTTTCCTTTCAGGGGGTTACATCCCTGCCTGAGCTCTCAAGGAACCTGTACCTCTTATGCTCTGATAGGCATTCACAATGACAGGTTGAGATACCCCTTTGTGTCAGACAATATATTAGAACCTGAGTTTATTGTTTGGTTCTAATACCTAATTGTCTGGCATGAGCAATTTAGCCCAAAGTTTTGCCTAAAATTCACACCCCACAGGTGAGGCCGCACATGCCATTGGCTGGGGATCCAGCCAGCTAAGTGCTACCTTCATTCTCACAGGAGTTTTTTCTTTTCTGCAGGTAGATTTAATAAGAGTTCACTGGTGTGTATAGTGACTTACTGTTTATAGTTATACTGTTGAACATTACTTGGTATAGACTGGCAATTAGGTAGGCAGGGAACTGCTCACAGATTCCACGGCTACCTTGCTGATTCTGCCCAGCCGTGGTACACCTCAGGTGGTCACACCCAGCCTTCTCCCTTCCCTACCCAGACAGGGATTGTCGGGGCCCCGCCCCCATTATTCTCTCCCTGAGACACACTGTCTTTCGCATACTCTTTTCTTTTTGTGTGTAGCTACTGCTTAAGGGCTCAGTGTGAGTGTAGGAGAAGCGGTGCCCCCCCCATTATGATATGGCTGAGCTCCTCTTCCACACGTGGAATGTGCGGGGGCTCAACTGCCTCATAAAAAGAAAAAAAAGTCCTCTCCCACCTCAAATATTTGAAATCCAAAGTGGCATTCTTACAGGAGAACAAATTGACTGGTCAGGACCAGAGTATGATGTTGAAAGACTGGGTCAGTCAAATGATATACTTCCAATGCCCCCACAAGGAAACACGGTGTACTTATTCTTTTACATAACTCACTGCAATGGAACCTCCATACCTCCACCAGGGATGCAGACAGCAGGTGGATATTTTTTAATAGTCTTTGGTAACTGGGTAAGGCCCACTAGGCACAAGTGCCTGTTTTCAGGGGTGACCTGGGAGCACTGGGTGGTTAACTGACTTGCTCAGAGTCACAAAGTATGCAAGCGGAGGTTGTGAGAATCAAACTCAGGTCTGGTTTGCTGGATGTACCAAGCTTGTTCACACCTCATTCCTCTAACCTTTAGGCTATACTGCCAGCTGAATTGGGTTTGTACAATACTCCAACTGGTCCTATTGTATTATGTAATGTATATGCTCCGAACAGTGATGACCCACAATTCTTTCATACTCTGGCTAACACCATCAATACCTTTCTACCCGCCCACTGCCCACTCCTTCTGGGAGGTGACTTTAATTTAACACTGGTCCTGGCCCTTGACAGAAATGACACTGGTCAGTCAATCAATCAATCAATTAATCAAATCTTTATTTATCCAGGCGAACATCATTGAGCAAGCTCATTTACACGGTGGGCCTGGTTATGTCCAGAATATATTACAAACAAGCAGCAATATTTACATTTGGAGTAAAACATAGTAGAAGCACAAATCAGGATACACAAATGTACATAACATTACAGTTGATTCTAGAGCATTAACAAGACCAGTGAGCAGTTGGAACTGACAAGTCCACAGAGATACAGCGATGGATATTGTTACAGAAATTTTCATAAGGAAAAAAAGGACAGGCGAGACCCAGGTATCGCTATCATGGCAGATAGACAGAAATAAGTGATAACAGCTTTTTCTTGACCAGTTCACAATGAGTAAAAAACAGGTATAGCTATGTCTGAAGGAAGCAGGCAGCCTGCCAGGCACTAACACGACATCTCCAGGGAATGCTTATATTATGGCTGAGACCGCACCGTCTTTCGCATGATCTTTCTATTTTGTGTGTAACTACTACCTAAGGCCTCAGTGTGAGTGTAGGAGAGTGTACTTATTCTGGTAAGGAGGGACATGTTAGGGGTGCTCGGGCCCTACATCAACTAATGACATACCAAAGCCTCAGTGACGTATGGAGGCTATTCCACCCTAGAACTAGGGATTACACTTTTCATTCTGAACCCAATGTCTCATACAATAGGTTGGACTATTGGCTTCTGTCCCCTTCCCTCCTGCATAGTACCCTTGATGTTGCTATTCTCTCTCGTGTGATATCGGACCATGCCTCAGTTCAACTGTTGCTGCAATGGGGTCCTGCATTCCCCCCTAGCCGCCGCTGGAGACTGGATCCCTCTAATGAGATCAGATTTTTTATCCATGGGCGAGAGGAAGCCTCATTGTTTCTTACCTAACCCCCTCGGATACATTGGCTGGGAACATTTTGGAGGCCTTCAAGGCCACCATGGGGGGCCATATTATGGGATATGCAGCTGCCAAGCATAGAGAACGTGAACTACATCTTAAGGACCTGGAGGAACAATTGACCTTGGCAGAAGCTGCATTTAAGGCCATGCCCTCCCCCTCCTCCCCTATTGGGAGATCTATCCGTGGCCTTCACCTCAAAATCAATCAACTCCTTAACAGGAAAGTGGAGGTGGCTATCCTCTGTCTCAAGTATGCTTTCTGGGAGGAGGGGAGATAAAGGTGGAAAGGTGTTGGCTTACCAACTTAACTGCCAACAATCCAGCTGGCTTATCCCTGGCTTAAAGAATGACCAAGGAGGCATGGACAACAGCCCGCAAGGCATTTATCAGATCATGGCTGCCTTTTATGAGACGTTGTATACCACCACACATTTGGTACCCATCCCAGGCACCCAGCTCTTCCTTCAAAGCTTGCACCTTCCCACTCTCTCCCTATAACAGCCTTGTGTTTTGGAGGCCCCAATCATTGAGGTAGAAGTTGCCACTGCCATTAAGAATCCCTATGTGGGTAAGTCACCAGGGAGTGATGGATACACTGCAGATTTCTACCAGGCCCTAGCCCCCATGATTAAACCAGTCCTTACTGAAGTATTCCAAGAAGCTGGAATCACATTTATGAAAGAAGTTATCCATTTGTGTTAATCAGGGGTATCCTTAAACTAACTGGGGAATAACTGCCCCTAATTCCCTGTAGGGTGGATAACGTTCTACCATTAGTGTAGTACTTGTGTCAGTTATAGAAAGGGGTTCCATATTGTATGAAACCTATCCAGTTTGCCATTGGACCAATGAGTCAGCCTTTCATATTCCACCAATCTAATAAGAGAGCTTAGCCACTGTGCTAGCATTGGGGTTGGCTGAGTTCTACATTTCAACAGTAACTGTTTTTTGCTGCTAGGAACACTATCCACAGCCTTTGTTTCTGGCTGCTGGTACTTCTCTAGGCATTGGCCAGCCACCCAGGACCCACTGGAGTGGTTCAGGCTGCTGGGTCTTGCCTACTACTAGCTCACAAAACTCTTTAATCTGATTCCAATACCCTGTAATTTCTGGATACAACCACAGTATGTGTGTTAGTGTGCCTACCTGCTGATGGCATCTCCAGCATGTGTATGTGGACATGAGGTTCATTATGTTTGCTTGCACGCATGTGCAAGAAACATAGTGCCATCATCGGAGTTTTCGGAGGTGTGTCAGTCCTCTTCCAATTCAGTCAGGTGTGTTTGCAGGCGGCACGGTTCTCCAATGCCTGCTGGAGCTGTATGACAGCTCAAAATGCAATGGCATACAGTTGAAGGGGAGCTACGCTGGTGAGCGGTGATCAGATATCGCCTGCTCATCGCAGCGCTCCTACACACACCACACACACACACACACACACACACATGCTGCGTGCTGCCCCAATGCACACACTGTGCCAGCGTGGGGTGCCCAATCCCCATCGGCTGTGCTCGCCCAAAACACAGTTTCATATGCCACACTGGGTGCCACCCCAGCGTGGCTACCGTCGTGTAGCTGTGGGGTGCCCAATGCCCGTCGGCTCACTGTGTCCCAGTACAGGATGCCAGCTGGGGAGCCCACCCAGTGTGGCAACAGATACCGATGGCTGACGGGTGCCCAATCCGCCGGCTCCATGCTTCCCCAGTATTCTTCTGCCACGCTGGGAGCTCACTCCCAGCGTGGCAAACGCCCGCATCTTTTGAAATAAAAAAAACAAAGAACTGAAAATCGAAAATGGTCCCTCGGTGTGTCTGCCCCTACCCACGCCCACTCCACTGAGCACTGCCACACCCACACCCCCTTCACCCCACACTTACCTCTGGAGCTCGGGCGCGACGATCTTCGGCGACCGGGAACACGTAAGCACTCTTCAAAGCCGACTGCAAACTGAGAAAAATGCCGGTAAACTGTATAATGGGATAGATACAGTTTTTTCAACTTTATTGCATATCTCAGGCATTTTTTGGAACTTTTGCACTAAATTTTCAACATGGGGTTTTTGGGACCCCTTCTCATGAATGCTGTCACTGTCATGGCATTACTGGGGCCTGAAGGGTGATTTCGCAGCCACTGCGCGAAATCACTTTTCTGGAATGATTAACAAAACGACACTGCCAGTGTTCATAAAGTGGGCTCTCAAAAAGTCTATTTTGAAAATTTGGTGGAAAAATTCTTAAAAATGACTGTTTTACTAGCTTGCGTTGCGCAGTTCCTACTCAAGGTCGTAAGTTCGCTAATTTTCAATATTTTCACTCCAGATTTTCAACATTGCCATTTTACCACACCTTCTTATGAGCAGTACAGCTGTCTTTTTTCACATCTCTCCCAAAATGTGTTTCCGCCCATGTAGCGCACAATGGCACAATTGGTGTGCGAAATCAATGTACGGGACACATAAAGAAAATCACAGTGACACTGTTCATGAGCAGAGGTCTTAAAATGGCTATGTTGAAAATTTGGTGAAAAAACTCCTGAAAATGACTGTTTTAAGAGTGTGCGTTACAGAGTTCCTATGCACGCTTGTAAGTTCACAAATTTTCAATATTTTCACTCCAGATTTTCAACATTGCCATTTTACCACACCTCCTTATGAGCAGTATAGTTGTCATTTTTCACATCTTGCCCACAACATGTTTTTGCCCATGTAGCACACAATGGCGCAGTCGGTGTGCAAAATCAATGTATGGGACACGTTAAGAAAATCACAGTGACACTGGTCATGAGCAGAGGTGTTAAAATGACTATGTTGAAAATTTGATGAAAAAATTCCCAAAAATGACTGTTTTAGGAGCGCACGTTGCACAGTTCTCATGCGCTGGCAGTTTGCGAATTTGTAATATTGCACACCAGATTTTCAACAGTGCATTTACTGCACTTCCTTATAGGTATTACAGCTACCATTTTACATCTCGCCCAAAATGTGTTTCCGCACATGTAGCGCACAATGGTACAGTCGGTGTGCGAAAACAATGTTTGGGACAGATTAAGAAAATCACAGTGACACAGTCATGAGCAGAGGTCTTAAAATGGCTATGTTGAAAATTTGGTGACAAAACTCCATAAAATGACTGTGTTACGAGTGAGCATTGCGCAGTTTCCACACACCCTTGCAAGTTCATGAATTTGTAATATTTTCAGTCCAGATTTTCACCAGTGGCATTTTTCCACACCTCCTTATGAACATTATAGCTGTCATTTTCCACAACATGGCCGAAATGTGTTTCACACTTTCAGCACAGAAATGCATGGTCGCTGTGGGAAATCATTGTTTGGGACAGATAAAGAAAAACACACTGACACTGTTCGTGATCGGAGGTCCCAAAATGCCTGTATTAACAATCTGCTGTAAAAAAAATCCCCAAACTAGTTACATTACGGGTGTGCGTTGCACAGTTTCTACGCATGCTCGTGACTTCACCAGTATTTTTAAGATTTTCATAGCAGATTTTCAACATTGCCATTTTTTACACCTCCCATGAACAGTACCGCTGTCATTTTCACATCCTGTTCAGAATGTGTTTTTGCACCTGTGGTGCCAAACGCCATAGTCACTGTGCAAAAGCAGTTTTCAGCTACCAAACTGATATTGCCACTGTTCATGAGGTGGGGGTCACAAAAAAAACATGTTGAAAATTTGGAGTGAAAATACCAACGAATGCCTGAGGCATTAGGGTTTCTGACCATAACACCCCACCCTGTAGAGAATGACAGGCATCAGTGGTGTGACTTGGGATTCTTGCCTGTCATGCTCATACCATTCCACCTCCACCCACACCCTGCAGCCAGTGAGAGGCATCAAGGTGTGCCTCGGACTCTTTGGGCCCAAACTTCACCCCATTCTCCTATACCGCACCCATCTCATCATATTTCCTGATGGAATGGGGTGCGCATAAGGGCCAAAGACCCAAAGGCACATCGTGACACTTGTCAGTGTCTGCAGGGTAGGGTGTGGTGAAATGGTGAGGTCGTTATGCCTGACGACCCAAAGGCACACCCCAATGCCTGTCACTCTCTGCAGGGTGGTGGTGGAGTTGGCTTCAGTTCAATACTTAGCTGCCATTCCAATTATGCAGCTCTGTAACTTCTACACTACCAATGCCAACGCCCGCAAGCAAACATTCGGCATTGACAAATGCTTGATTTTTCTAACTTATTTAGGATACAGTACCAGCAGTGGAGGATTTTTTTTCTGAATGAGCTGATGACACATGTTTCTATAACCTTTGTGTGCCTGCTTGAGTAAAGCCTTCAATTTCTCTATAGAGATGGTGATGTGAAGTTACAACTCCCATTTTAGTCTACTGCTATACAGGGTGGGAATAAAGGGGCTAAGAATAAAATATTAGATTTGCCTCAGAGTCTCTGAGGGTTTTGCTACCAACTAGACTAGAGTCTTAGTAATTCTGCTTGGGGGCCTAGTGGTGCATAAACCTGTCTGTCCCTCACCACTGTTCACAGTTGGAGATATCTCCCAAAGTCTGCCTTGTTCAGGGAGAATTTTAATGACAAGTTTACAAAGGAAACAAATGCTCTGTTTGCTTATCTAACAGATGAATCATTGCTGTTTTTCCCCTAGCTTTCCACTGTGTCCAATTTAGGGGTTGACCATCCACTTTAATATATGGGTTATGCCACAAAGGTTCCCACTGCAGAGTCCAGCCTTTTATGTTAAACCCCCTACCTGTCACTTCTGCCGAAATTCACTACCCCCAGACAGTAGACAGGCTCAGCTCATTAATATTCACCAGTCTCATTAATATGTATGAGGCAAGGCACAGCACGATTGGCGCTCCTTAAATAAGACATCTAGAAGTTCCTTTTATACCTTCTTCAGGTCTCCAGTCCCCAGTTAGCTAAATATGGGGACTGGGACCAACTCAAACAACTCCCATATACTGCAATTGTGGTCCGGAGAAAATCAATATCGCTATTTCCCATGCATGAGCTGCTCTCATTTAAACTGCAGGCAGTGCTGCACCGCAGTTTAGCTCCTCCAGCCCCATTCAGACTAAAAACAATGCAGGGGCCAGATGGAGGCTTTAGGGGACCATTGGGGCTCAGCCAGGCAGTGGGGAGCATTCGGGTGGGGGGAGAAACAGCGCAACAGGGCAATGGGAGGCAACCAAGGTAAGCCCCAATGGGGGGGCTACACTACCCCTTGCCTTAAATCAGGGGTCAACTTTAACCTTTTTTTGCACTAGCCAACAGGGCAAGTTGATTCAAAATTGCACTAGCCCACAGATGGTTGCACTAGCCCTTAATTATAATGGTACATTTTGATCACTTACACAGGAAACAAAGACTGCAATGCCATCACACACAGTGAGCCCCCCCATTGTTTTGTACCATGGCCTCCTCTCTTCCTCTTTCTGCCCCCCCCACCACCAAACAGAGGATATCACAATGACAAATGTTCAATCAAGTAGCCCTAGCTCTACACACACAATAGTGACATCATCATGCACCTCTCCACACTGTCACCACCACCCACAGGGCAATGAACAGAGTCAGGCAGAGACAGACACTCTCATCCCCCACTCTATAATCAACTAGAGATCTGCACTTCTGGAAATTTTTGTACGGTCTCAAATGAGCCAGGTGCATATCTAAGATTTCTTTGGGGTGGGGGCTGCACAAACCTAAGGGGCTTGGGAAATAGAAAACTATGATATTTTTATTTTTAAAAGCATTGATTTTAACATGCTCTGCCCTGACAAAACAGATTTTTCTTTAACATTGTCCTTTCATCAGCCATGGGGAAACAGTACACATGCACAATGCTATACTACCTCTATTTCTATATAGGATGATCTATGTACCCCAGAAATGCCTATTTCAAGCTTTCAAATTATGTATTTTATTACAGTTTATTTTTGTACCATACATGATCTGAAGCTTTGTTTTTAGGATGAAAGGACATGCTGGGTGGGATATGGGTGGGACTGCATGGATGGTGATGGCTGGCATGGTCCATTTAGAAGAGCTGGGGACCCCATACACTTGCCAGTAATGGCAGCTATGGATCTGTGGATGGCCATTTCAGAGTCTGGTCTGCAGTGGTGTCCAGAGAAAGAACAGAGTCAACAGATCTGGAGGGAAGAGGGGAATTATAGTGAGGCTGGGATAAAACCCACCACCTGCAGGGCCAATCCTGTATACCCCCTTGCATTTTGTCACTGAAACATTGTATACAAACACTCAAAATGTAGGGAAATGAGTGGCACTGGTCTTAATAATATGGGACAAATTGTTTGACAGACGCATTCAGAAAACTGGAAACTGGTGACATAACAGCACTCTACCCTTGATCACACCCTGGACACTACAGAAAGTCCTTACAGTGGAGTGATAATGACTCACCATGAGTCTTTCGTGGAATCCCCCTCTTGAACTGCCAGATAATTGCAGCTCTTAATGAGCTGTTAATCACAGTAGGCCATCTGGAACACTGAGAGAGATTAGAAAGAGCACTGGCTTGGAGGGACAGGGAGCGAATCCTCAGGATTGCCGGAGCAGCTGCACAGGGGAGGGAGCTGGATGTCATTGTTCACCTAGGGACAAATGATCTGGCTAAGAAAGAGATCAGAGCAGTGCAGGAAGAGTTTGTGGAATTGGGGAGGGGCCTTAGACAAGTAGCACGCACGGTAACCTTCTCGGAGGTGCTGCCTGTCTATGGCGTACGAGAGGCTAGGGTGCTCCATACCATGGGATTCAATCAGTGGTTGAAAAACTGGTGCAGAGCTCAGGGATTTGGTTTCACTGGGGACTGGGGGTCCACCTGGAGTGATGCAAGCCTATACTGGCATGATGGGCTGCATCTGTCCAGGAGGGGAACCAGGATCCAAGGTGATAGGTTTAAATGCTTCATTGGCAAGTGTTTAAACTAGCCAAGGGGGGAGGCACTGGAAAGGAGCAGAGAAATCCTAGTTCCCCCAAAAAAGTCATGGTAGCAAGTGCAGTAAACACCAACATAGAGATGTCGATAGGGAAAAGGGCAGGGGTAAATGGAGAAAGTGACAAAGGCAAGAAGGACAGGGATGGGGCAAAAATGAGTAAGGCAATCAGGAAATGGAGGATAAGCAAGCAATAATACCCAACAGGGTGGGTGGTATTGGGCAATACCGGACCGCCCAGGGGCGTAATGAGGCCTGACATCGCAGGCAGAGGGCCTTATAGCCCCTGGAAGGTCCGGTATTGCCCATACCGCCGACCCTGGAGGGTATTATTGCACTTAGAAAATGGGCACTGTGTGAAATGTTTTATAAAATAATTTTTAAATGGTAAAAATATGCTTAAAAAATATGATAACTTAACAGAAGTTGTTTTGTTGCAAAATAGTCCCTGTAGTGGTAAAGCTGTGTAGCTGGCAGCAGAGGGCACTTTTATTGTGCATGTTGTTATTTTCTTTGCCTTTATCCCTGCTTGAGAGGTTGTTTCCTTGTGTTCCCTTTGTTTTTTGAAACAATTTGCAGTCTTCTCTGTCACTGTGTGGCTTTTTTTTGTAAAAGAGACTGAGGTGGGGTGAGACTGTGATTGGTGGCATGGTTGGAAGAAAGTGTTTGGAGCCAAGATTACATTTATAAGCTGCTGCTCTGTGTTATGCTACGTCAGGCAGGAAGCGCGAGTAAAAAGTCTTCGGGAGGAAAGATTAGAAGGAGATGTTAGCGGGCACTGTTTACTGGCAGGAACACTGAAAGTAAGATTTTTTTAAACATGTAAAGCCAGAGTGCTCGAGTACGGTGAAGGAGTTTGATTGTGTGACAGGACTAAACAGTTGGGAATTTTAAAAAGAGTTTTTTTTGTGGACTAAAGTGTTTAAGACACTGAAAAAACTGTTTCAAATTTGGAGAATGTTATAAAGCTGCCAAACTGCACTGCCATTACTATTACAAAAAAACAACCTGTTCTGTGAGTTGTTTTTTTAAGCCAGAGAGTCTAGTGATCCTGTCAGTTTCTTTTGGAGGAGAAAGGCAGACTGTTACAATGCTGTAATCCGTGTTTACTTCTGTATTGAGTAGTAAGATATTTAAACAAAAAGTGTAAGGTGAGACAGTAGAGTAGGGACATATTTCAACGGGTAATGTGTGCGAGTGGATCAACAGCTGAGAAAGACGGTTTGCAACAGAAGGTCCTGTTTGTTTCTTTCAGAGGAGGAAGAAGGACTCTTACAGCCACTGTTTTATCTGTTACAACATGGTATGGCAGGTGCTATCTCTCACTAGCTGAGAAAAAAAATGGTGGCGATTTAAAATTGAATTAGGTGCTTTCCACCAATGAGAAAGCAGGCTGTGCACAAAGATACCTCAATGGGAGAAGGGGCACTTGGACTGGCTCTTATTTTTAGCTGGGCATCTATTGTCTGATAGATGCCTACCTAAATAAGTGTCTCAGCCAATCAGGAAGGAGAATTGTCTTTGCCCATTTTCTAATGAGTACCAATGCCCATAGCCTGGGCAACAAGTTCCCTGAACTGGTGGCCTTGATGGAAGAGGGATGCCTGGATATCATAGCAGTCACAGAAACATGGTACACAGAGAACCATGACAGGGGTGTTAACATACCAGGGTACATAACCTACAGGAGAGACAGGGAGGGGAGAAGAGGGGGAGGAGTAGCTCTCTATGTAAAGGAAGGGATAAAAGCAACTGAACAAAAGAGTAAACAGGGAGGAGAGGAGGCACTGTGGGTCACCTTGGAGACTAGAAGTGGCACCACAATCCGCACAGGGGTTGTATACAGACCCCCAGGTCAGGGGGAAGGAATGGACAAGGATATGATAGAAGGCATTCTTAGGATGGCAGAGAAAGGACAGATACTGTTGGTGGGAGACCTGAATATGCCAGATGTTAACTGGAGCACACTTGCTGCAGCCACATCCAAGAGCAAGGCCATTCTCGATGGCCTACAGGCGGCATACCTCAGATAGCTAGTTTCGGAATCCACTCATGAGGGAGCAATCTTAGACCTCATACTCTCAAATGGGGACAGTGAGAGGATCTCAGACCTAGAAGTGGGTTGCCATCTGGGAACAAGTGACCATCAAACAGTGTGGTTCACTTTAAACTCAGCTACAGAGTCAAGCCATACAAAAGTGAGGGTACTGGACTTCAGGAGGGTGGACTTTGTTAAGATGGGAGACTGCCTCAGAAAAGCACTAGCAAACAGGCTAGAAGGAGGGGTGGAGCAACATTGGGGAATCATCAAAACTGCCATCACAGAGGCAGCAAGCCTTTGTGTGAAGCAAATAAACAAATCAAAACAAAAGAAAAGCCACTATGGTTCTCAAAAGAGGTGGCAGGGGAAGTCAGGGAGAAAAAGATTGCATTCAGGAAGTATAAGGAAACACAGAAGGAGCAGGACAGAGAGCTGTACCAGTTAAGGCAGAAGGAAGCAGGGAGGGAAGTCAGAAGAGCAAAGGCCCAAACTGAGGAAAGGATAGCCAACTCAGTTAAGAAGGGGGATAAAACCTTTTATAGGTACATCAGGGAGCATAGAAAGACAAAGGGAGGGATAGTGAGGCTGAATAGAATGAACGGTGGGTGGGCAGAGGGGGATAGTGAAAAAGCAGGAATACGGAATGAATATTTCTGTTCAGTATTCTCAAAAGAGGAGGGGGAGGTGCCTAATCCAACTAACAGAAGCACTCTGGATGGGGGGGTTGATCCCAGTCCTTTCACAGAAGAAAGGGTTCTGAAAGAACTCCTAAAACTGAAGGTGGACAAAGCAACAGGGCCTGATGGAATTTACCCCAGAATTCTAAAAGAATTAAGGGGAGAACTAATGAAACCACTGATTACCCTTTTTAACAAATCATGGGAGGATGGTGTGGTACCTGAGGACTGGAGGAAGGCAGATGTGATTCACCTTCACAAAAGTGGGACCAAGACAGAGGCAGGAAACTACAGATCATACTTGGAGCATATTATAGGCCTCCATCTCAGTCTAGGGAAGATGATACCATGTTGTGTAGACACAGAGAGTTTAGACCCCACTGAAAAGCTTATTCTGTTGGGAGATTTTAACCTTCCAGGGGTAGATTAGGGGCACTAAAGGGTGCGACCAAAATGGAAGGGGAGATTTTGGCATCGTTAGATGTGGCTGGGTTGGAGCAATAAGTATGTCAACCTATCAGAGGCAATCACATTTTAGATTTAGTGCTGACAACATGGGGGAAGAAATCCAGGATTGCATAGTAACTACCCCCCTGGGAAGCAGTGAGCATTCTATGGTGGAGTTCAAAATGGTGGAGGCAGGTGGCCAAGTACATGGGGTAACTAGCACTAAAAATTATGCAAGGGCAGACTTTGAAGGCATGAGATCAGAACTAAAAAACTGGGATTGAGAAAAGGATTTATGGGGAAAGTCACTACAAATTACAGTATGTGTAGTGAGCTATTAAAATCAATGGCTTGTTGATTAGATATGTACCCAATAAACAGAAATACAAAAGAGCAGGGCAGAATACCATCATGGATGATCCCAAAAATTAAAAAATGCTTAAATCGAAAGAAAAATGCATATAAGAAAGCTAAAAAGGATAAGACAGTGGCTTCATGGGAGAAATATGTAAGCAATAATACCCAACAGGGTGGGCGGTATTGTGCTATACCGGACCGCCAAGGTGTACGGAGCCCGGCGCGCAGGCGGGGCCCATAGCCCTGGAAGGTCCGGCATAGCATACCACCCACCCTGGAGGGTATTATTGCGCTTAGAAAATGGGCACTGTAAAAAAAAATAAGTTTAATAAAAAACTGCTAATAAAATAGTAGTTTCATGTAAGTTTTGAAATAAAATAGTTCCTCCACCTGGATCAGAATGACTAGAAAGCACCCCTCCCCCAACCTGTTAGGATGAGGCACCTTTGCTTTTCTATTCAATTTTTTTTTGTTTCATTTTTTTGTTCATCCCCCCATCGCCACTGGCAACAGAAGTTTGTTTTTGTAAGTGGCAGATGTTGCTGGAGGATAGAGAGAGATAGGGGCTGTCAGCACAAGTGGCAGATCGCTGTTTGTGAGACCGGGGAAGTTATTCCGGTTTCAAAAAAAAAACGGAAGTAATTTCATCTTGTGCTGAGATGTGCAGGGAAATTTGCTTTTTTTTTCTGTTGCTCAGCTGATGGTTTGTGTGGACCAAGGAGATAAATGAAAAACGGCGTACCTTAGTGGCATGAGAGGGCACAGAGTGAGACGGAGACAGCACCGATCTGTTGGCTGCCCAGACATGCGCGTCAATCCGGGTAGGTGCCAGTACTGCAGCAGCTGGTTTTTGAGGGGCCGTTAATCGCGGGGAAATGGGTTTGTCCGCATCACTTACTCACACTGTTCTGCTTTTGGAAAACGTTTTGTAAGTGATGTTTGTTATATGGGTTACTGTGATATTTTTCTGCAGCAGGGACCGGGAGAGAATAAGACACAGACGGAGCATGCAGCCTTTGGTACCGCCAGTGTTTGACAGGAGCAGTAGCACTCTATAACTCTGGCATGTCTCCTGAAATTAATTTTTGCTCCGGCTGCAACGTTTATTTCATTGAGAACCATGTTGCCTTTTTTTTTTTGACTACAGACAGAGCGCTGGAGATCAGCATGGTGTGGGGAAGTTCGATGGCTGATTATTTAGAATGAATTTTTTAAATGTTGCGCTAACGTTTACTTTCTTTTCTATGGTGGTGGCAATGGTAGTGGGGGGCATAAGTCGCTCGCTAAGCGTTAAAAAAAAATGGCCACAGTTTGAGATTGTGTGCCCAGCGCTTCAGCCAATGAGGAAGCAGGGTGCTGGGCACAAGGATACTTTGCTGGCTATCAGGAAGGTTTGGGCTGGGGCTTTTTATTTGGTGGACATCTATTGTCTGATAGATGCCCACCTAAATAAGTGTCTCAGCCAATCAGAAGTGAGAATTTTCTTTGCCCATTTTCTAAAAGAAATTAATGAAGGAAGCCAAAGGGCTATTCCACAAGCAAAAAGGAAATTCAAGGAAGGCCTAACATTTAGGGTGAAGGACAATCATAAGCTGGAAGAAGCAGGAGCTACAGTGTACAGTGTGTTCCTGGGGACTAAAGGGAAGTATTTATTCTTGTAGTTTGGTCTGGTTAGTTCATACTGGGAGGAGGACTTGTGGCCTGTTTTCTCCCACCTTCCCACCCCTCACTGCTACCACTATTAAATAGGCAAGTGGACCACTCCCAGTAGTGGTTCCACTTATTAGGAAGGAGCAGGAAGTGGAGTAATTTAAAGGGGGTGAAATCTGGTTTAAAGTTTTAAAGAAATACGTATGTAAATATAATGGTTGTGCATTTTCTTTTTTGAGGTGAGGGCTATTCTGGGGACAATGTTTTGACAGAAATGCAGATTTACAGTTCTTAAGTAATACAACTGCAATTGTAATCATCTGTGAAGTATTTACAGCCTAGGGAATACAGGGAAGATGCGGAGGCCAGGGCACGGAAGCAGCTGGTTGAATGGGAGGGGAAGAGTGGAGGGGTAGGGATGACTGGGGTTGGGGGCACTAGGAGGCAGGGAGGGTTGTGAGCTGCAGTGGGTGTGGGGCAACACTGTTTCTGGGAACCAGGTGGAAGGTGGGGTGGTATTCAGTGTGCAGGCTGTTCAGACAGCTTACGCTGGAGATAGCTTGAGATGGGAACTGGGAGAGGGGACAGGAATGAGAGGGTGAGGAGGGGATGGGGCAGAGAAGCATGGAGGGCTCCATCGCAGGATGGACCAGGCTGCCAAGGGCCAGAAGGGGACACTTGGCCAGGGGGACCAAGTCCATAGGGTCCTGGGAGCGCCGAAAGGGGGTGTTGGCAGTTGGTAGGGAACATGGGCAGACAGAAAGGAGGTAGAAAAGAGGTTCAGGGTAAGCAGAGGCAGGGTGGGATTACAGGGAAGCGCTGGGGCAGGAGGTTGGAGACAACAAACAAGTACTCAGTTCTGGCTGATGAAACAGAGTAGGAGGTTGGGGAAGGCATGACAGAACAAGAGTCAAGGGACCCAGAGGCAAGGAGGCAAGGGGGTATACAGGGTACAAGGTGAGAGGGAAGACTGTAGGATAGAAGTAGGGAGTGGCAGAGAAGCAGGTCGAGTTGGCATGAACACACTAAATAAAGGGGGAGGAAGGCCAAAACATGTTGGGATGGGGGAAGGGGAGTCACAATGCAGGAGCAGTGTGAGGATGTACACATAGTGGAGGGGGAAGGGTTGTGGAAGGGAGTGAGCACAGAAGGGGTGGAGGAGGAGAAAAAACGGTGGAGGTGCAATTGGAGGAGAAGGGAAGGGTGAAAAGGGCAGTATATGGAAGGAGAGACACTGAGGAAAAGGGGCTCGTAGGAGGGCAAACCATGGGGTAAGTGCAAGGGATGGGGGAGCAAGTACTTGTATTAGAGGATTCTATACTCAGGAAGGTGAGCTGGGGAAGTAAGGGAGCAAGGACGAGCCATACCTTGGTGGAGTGTATTCCGGATATGACAGCAGGGAGAGTAGGCAGTGCATTCAGAAATGTATGAAGAAGGTGGGAGGGAAGCCTCATATCATTGTGTATCTAGGAACAAATGACCTAGAGAGCAGTACAGTGGAAGAAGTACAGGAGAGGTTCAGAGAAGTGGGGGGTATCTGCAGTCAGGTGGGAAGCTCAGTGACACTCTCTGAGGTACTCCCAGTACCTAGGGCAAGAATGGTGAGGAAGCTAAGAATACAAGAGTTTAATGGGTAGCTGAAGGGGCGGTGTGCAGAAATGGGGTAGGGGTTAGTAGGGGAATGGGGTGAGACGTGGAACAATAAGGGGCTTTATGCCAAGGATAGGCTGTATCTCAGCATCGAGGGTACAAGGGCATTGGACAGGGGCTGGAGAAGTATATTAAAAACAACATAGATTTAAACTGAGGAGGGGGGAGAGCTGAGTCAGATAGCAGGGAAGGGGCACCTTCCAGGGGAGACTGGAAGGCCTGTCCCCCAGAGAGGGAGGAGGAGAATGAGGGGAAGTTACCAAGACAAAAGTAGAAAGGGGAGAGACGAGAAGAGGAGGGGCGGGGCACAAGGTGGACTGTTGTATCCCTGAATGCAAGCAGCTTAGCAAACAAGGTGGCAGAGTTCCAGGCAATGATGGTAGGGGGAGAGGTAGATATTGCTGCCATCTCAGAGACCTGGCTGACAGTAACTACAGCACACACAAGGGAACAGGTGCTGCTGGAGACTATCCAAGACAGCTATCTAGTGCAAGGGGTGATGGAACCAACTAGAGAGGGGAACATACTGGATATGGTGCTAACAAATGGTGATCAAGTCCAGGATGTGGTAGTACAGGACTCTGTAGCAGGAAGTGACCACTGCTCAGTGCGGTTCCTCCTCAACACAGGAAGGCAGTTTGGCAAAGACCAGAACAAGAGTGTTGGACTTCAGGAAGGCAGATTTTGCCAGAATGGACAGCATCATAGAGGGGTATTTAGCTAAAATTAACCCACTGATGGATTCTGAACAGAAGTAGGTAATCATTAGGAAGGGGCTAAATGAGGCCACAAACACATGTGCCAAATCGCAGAGTAAGCAGCCCAGGTCCAAAAAACTTAGCTGGCTCAGCAAGGAAGTGGAGTGGAAGGTGAGGGAAAAAAGATTGCCCTTCATTAAGCTCAAAAAATTAGGGTGTGAGGAGGATAGAGAGGTGTTCACAAAGGCATCTAGGGAGGTGACCAGGTCAGTCAGAGCAGCCAAGGCAGCAAAGGAGCTGAAGTTGGCTCAGGGGATCGGGGGGGGAAGAGGGGTTATTGAAACACATAAGGGAGAAGAGGAGTTGTAGAGATGACATTGTTAGAGTTAAGAGGGGTGGGGGATGGGCAGAACTAGAGGAAAAACAGGCAGAGGCACTCAATGAGTACTTCTGCTTGGTGTTCACAAAAGAAAGGGATGTCCCAATACCGCAGGGGAAAAGGGGCAAGGGTAAGGGGGAGAGAGATAACAGATGGGGTCATCCAAGAGGACAGAGTTCTGAAGAGCCTTAAAGCCTTGTGGGTGGACAAGGCACCAGGACCCGACGGTGTACACCCAAGGGTCCTGAAGGAACTGGCGGAGGTGTTGGCAGGCCCCCTGATGGACCTCTTCAACACCTCCACGTGGTACACCTTCACAAGAGTGGATCCAAGGACCAGCTGTGCAACTACAGACTGGTAAACTTGACTTCCATAGTCAACGACATTGATAACAGAATCCTGGCTCTCGCCCTCGACCCCTCACAAATCCATTAATATAACAGGCTACAACATTTACCTCTGTGACAGACCGACTAGAGGAGGCAGGGTAGTAATCTATGTCAAATGCAAATACTCTGTCTCAGTCATAGATTGCACTTCAAAGAGCAAGGAATTTGAATGCTTGACACTCAAATTAGCCATCTCCACCAACAAAACCCTCCTTATTGCAGCTTGCTATCGACCTCCTTCAGGTGGCATGGCCATCTTGCAGCACCTCCAAAAGCTAATTGACTCATCTAACTCCGAATGTATATTAATAGGGGCCCTCAATCTAAATTGGAACGACTAAAGCTCCAAGAAATTAAAGGATCTATGCGATGCTAATGGTCTGTCCCAAATAACACCTGCACCTACTAGACCCAACAGAAAGTACCCTGAGCATAGCTCCCTTTTGGACCTCGTTTTAGTAAACAAGCCTCATAACTTCTCGCACAGCAGAGTGTTCTTCAATGACATAAGTAACCATTGCGCGATAGCCTGCATTAGACACTCTCCCCAAATAAAACTGGCCCCCAAATTCATACTGCAAAGATGTCTGAAGAATTTCTGTCGGCACGCCTTCTTGAAAGATCTAAGCAACATTAGGTGGCAGGACTTCTACCTAGCCCCATCACTTAGTGAGGCTTTTAATATCTTTCACAGCCTATTAACGGGGCTAATTCACAAATACGTCCCCCTTCGGCTATTTAGGTCAAAAAAGAGATCTTCTGGATGGTTCTCTCCTAACCTGAAGAAAGCGCTCAAAGAAAGGGACTCCCGGTGGAAAAGAGTGAGGAAATCTCAACTGGAGGTAGATTGGCTTGCTTTTCGCATTTTCAGAAATGCCTGCACCAAATTAATTAGGTCCAAAAAAGCTAGGTACTTCCAGGCAAAACTTGAAGACAACAAAAACAACACTACCAAATTCTAGAATATCCTCAAGGAAATTGAAGGTCAGCATCCAGCCACCTCCCTGCCAGCCAGAATTGTGGCCAACGGAGTTACATATACGGATAGAGCTGCTATACTAGAGCAATTCAATGCTCATTTCTCCATGGCAGGACTTGCCTTCGACACCTCGCCCGTCAGTAAGCATAGCCCTGCAGGTGATGGCTCAATTAGCCCAAATGCTATTCCTTATCCTTATCAATGATACCCTCCTTTATTCGGCTTTTCCACAATTTCATTTAAGTAAGTAGAGGACCTCCTTTTGGCATTAGACACGAAAAAAAGTGTCGGTGCGGATAACATTGAACCATTCTTCACAAAAATTGGCTATTTCTACTTGACTGCCCCTATCACCCACTTATTTAACACTTCCTTGAGTCAGGGTGAACTACCTGTGATGTGGAAGACTGCCTATATTCTACCTCTTTTCAAGTCAGAGGACCCTTGTGACCTGAACAATTACCTGCCTATTTCTATACTCTCCACCCTCTCTAAAGTCCTGGAAAAGATTGTCAATACTCAAATCAGAGAACACTTGGACCAGCACAATCTCCTAAACCCTGCCCAGTCCGGGTTCCGGGCCAAACACGGTACCACTTCTGCTCTTGTAAAAGTAACTACCAACTGGCAAATCGCCCTAGACTCTAAAAAACACGTAGTTGCTCTGTTTCTCGACCTCAGCAAGGCCTTCGATACCGTGGATCATAACATCATGCTTACATCATTGAAAAATATCGGCTTTGACAACTCTGCCATCAACTGGTTCATTAGTTACCTTTCCAATAGATTACAACAAGTTAAATCAGCAGGTGACCTGTCTCCACAGAAATTCCTATTGCGAGGAGTCCCCCAAGGCTCCGTTCTGGGCCCTATTCTATTTGCTATTTACATCAATAACTTGGACTCTCACCTGCAAGTAGCAAATGTGCAACTATTTGCTGATGACACAGTACTCTATGCCTCAAACTCTTCACTTCTCATGGCCTATGAAGACCTACAACCAGACTTTACCTCCCTACAACATAGTCTTATCAAGCATAAACTTCTTTTCAATGCTAAAAAGACTAAATCTATGATTCTTTCTCCAAAAGCAGCCTCCGGTTCCACACACATCCCATTGTTACTAACACTCTTGGGTGAACCCCTGGATTCAGTAGATACTTTTAAATACCTAGGGTTTCGGCTGGACAACAAACTTAACTTTCTATGCCATATAAATGAAGTCTCGAAAAAGCTAAGACAGCGACTCGGCCTATTCTATCGTATTAAACATCTGCTTACCACAGAAGCTAGAAAGAGATTAGTACAAACCACATTTCTACCCATTCTCGATTATGTTGATTTCCTCTACAATTATTGCCCTCTTACACCACTAAATAAACTTGACACTCTTTACCACTGAGCCCTAAGATTCATCTTTAACCTGCCTTTTTGCACCCATCACTGTCTTCTGTACCAAATGGCGGGAAGGCCCTCACTTTCAACAAGGAGAAAAAGAAATGCACTCCTTTGGTTCTATAGAGCTCTCACAGACAAGCTTCCTGCATATATTTCAGCCTTTTCAAACATGCTAATGGCTCCTATGGCCTCAGACGATATGCAACTCTTTGCTTCCAAATGCCCAGAATGAAAACTAACCTTGGATTGTCCGCAATTAACTCCACACTCCCCTCACTCTGGAACACTATGCAAAGCACACTTAAGCTTACTTCACTGCCGAGCCTTCTCTCTTTTAAAGCCCTGCTAGTCGAGTACTTGAGGGAACCCTGTAGCTGTTATAGGTAATCTGCTTTTTCAGTTATTGATGTCTCCACTCTAACAACTGTTAGAATGTTACCTTTTTCATCCCTTCGGGTTTTCCAGTACACTCAGTCCCCCCCTCCGCTCCATGGCTCTCACTCCCTCTCTCTGCCTTCACATATCCCCTTGCAGGCCCTAGCCTGTATATAGTTTTTTACCTTACCCGACCCCTTTACTCTATTTGTTATTGTTTTGGAAATGTCTAATTGGGAGTACCCATGACAGACTCAAGTATTTTGTATCCGACCTTGTACCATATTTTGTTGATGTTAACAATCTTCGTATTGCTATGTCTATGTATTGTATTGTTCTATGTCCAGGACCACTTTGAAAATGAGCTTGCTCCATGGTGTTGATGCCTGGTTAAATAAAGTTTGATTTGATTTGATCTGATTTGGAAGTTGATGGAGACCATTATAAAGGAGAGGTTGATAACCTTTCTCGATATGAATGATCCACAGGGGCGACAGACAGCATGGGTTTGTCTCAGGAAGATCATGCCAAACTAACCTGATCGACTTCTTAGACTGGGTCACTAGGGCGGTTGATGAAGACCATGATGTGGATGTCCTGTACCTGGACTTCAGTGAGGCTTTCAACTCGGTGACCCATGGGAGGTTATTGAGGAAGCTGAGGGACATGGGGGTGGGGGAGAAACTGGTGGGGTGGGTTGACAGCTGGTTGCAGGGAAGACAACAATGGGTAGCCGTAAGGGGGGGGAGACATTCAAGCCAAGGCCAGTAACAAATAGGGTACTGCAGGGTTAAGTGCTGGGCCCTGTTTTGTTTAATATCTTCTTTGGAGACATTGCAGAGGGGGTCAAAAGTAAGATCAGCCTGTATGCAGATGACACTAAGACTTGTGCAAAAGTGGACAATGAGGAAGGGAGGCAGGCACTCAGGGAGGAATTAGCTAAACTCGAACACTGGTCTAGGGAGTGGCAGTTGGAGTTTAATGCTAAGAAGTTCAAGGTCACGCACCTCACAGTAAGAAATCCCAGGACCTGCTACTGGCTGGGGGGGAGGAGTGCAGGTAACAGATTCAGAGGAGAAAAGGGACCGCAGGGTAATAATCACAGGGGACATGAAGGTTTCAACACAGTGTAGGAGGGCGGCAGCAAGGGCAAATAGGATGCTGGGGTGCATTGCCAGAGGGATCACCTCTAGAAGGGAGGACATCCTGCCTTTTTATAGATCACTGGTGAGGCCACACATGGAGCACTGTGTGCAGTACTGGTGCCCATACCTCAAAAAGGATGTGGGATTACTGGAAGGGGTGCAGCGCAGGGCTACAAAAATGATCATGGGAATGGGAGAGCTGCTGTATGAGGAAAGACTGAGGAAGCTCAACATGTATTCACTGGAAGAGAGAAGGGAAAAAGGGGACATGATAGAGACTTTCAAGTACTTTAAAGGCATAAACAAAGTCAGAGAGGGAGGATAGTTCTGCTTAAGGGGGAAGGGTCACTAGGGGGCACAGTCTGAAGTTGGAAGGGGGAAGGTTCAGGAGGGAGATAAGGAGGCACTACTTTACAGAGAGAGTGGCAGCGAGATGGAATGCACTGCCGGAGGAGTTAATCGAACTGAGGACAGTGGATACCTTTAAGCAGGGTTGGGATAGAGTCAAGGGCAGGATTAGTACAGACAAGAACACAAAGAGGTGAAAGACCAGGAAAGGGGAGGAAGGGAGGGATTTGGGAGGGGCTGGGGCAGCTGTAGTAATATGAAATTAAGAGCTGCACAATCAGACTTGATAGACCTGTGGGCCTTTTTCTGCTGGCAATTTTGTATGTTCGTATGTATGTTCATAATGTTTTAACTATATAAGCAATAAAATAGGAATTGAAAGTAAGACCAGTCCTATACTGAACCAAAATGGGGACCTGGTGACAGACATGGAAGCAATAGTAGAATTGCAGAATCATTATTTTGTTTCTGTATACAATAAGAAAACACACAATGATGAGACACACTGGAAGAGTACTCTTATTATTCCATTACACATAGGAATAGAAGGTATCTTTAGCAGACTTAGCAAGCTGGATACAAATAAGGCCAAGGGACCTGATGGTATACATCCTACGCTGGTTTAGGAATTGCCCAGGCAACTAGCTGGTCCTCTTACAATAATATTCCAGAAATTTTTAAAAGATGAAGAAGTGGTAGACTCCTGGAAGGCAGCCAATGTAACGCCGATATATAAAAAAAGTAGTAGGAGAATGGCCGGAAATTACAGGCCTGAGTCTTACCTCGGTTGTGGGAAAGGTACTGGAAGGGATAATAAAGGAACACCTAGAAAAGTATATTGAACATTTGGGCATTAGAGAAATTACTCAACATGGATTTACAAAGGGGTGCTCCTGCCACCAAACAAATCTGTTGGAATTTTATGGTAAGGTCCTTAAAGCATTGGAAAGAGGGGGATCTGTGGCTGTGGTGTACTTAGATTTTACCAAAGCTTTTGACAAGGTACCACATGGAAAGTTAATTGATGTTCTAATAGCTATGCATATACCAGGAGAAATAACTAAATGGAGCTCTTCTTGGCTGACAGATAGGAAACAGAGGGTGATGTTAAGGGGGATTGCCTCAGGATGGGCCAAAGTGACAAGTGACATGCCCCAAGGGTCACTGTTAGGTCCTTCCCTTTTTAATTTACATATTCCCTCAATGAAGGGCAACAAAGGGATCTGGGTGTCTAAATTTGCAGACGACATGTGCATTGGCACTAGTGTTGATAGTCTTGAGGCAAAAGAAAATCTGCGGCATGCTCTAAATAGCTTGGGTGAATGGGAGAAGAACATAGGCTTGGATTTAATTTTTATAAGTGTACTGTCATGCACTTGGATAAGAAAAACATGCAAGAAAATTATATATTGATGGGCAGGCAACTGAAGGAAGTTAAAGTAGAAAGAGATCTGGGCATTATGGTCTCAAATGATTTAAACTTTAAAGGTCAGTGTATTCAGTTGTGTCAAAAGGCCAATAGGATGTTAAATAGTATTTCGAGGCACATAAAAAGCAGAGCCAAGGGGGTAATTGTGCCATTGTACACCGCACTGGTAAGGCCTCACATGGAATACTGTGCCCAGTTCTGGACCCCTGGTACTAGAATAGAGATCAAAAACCTGGAGAGGTACAGAGGAGAGCCAGAAGGATGGTCAAAGGTTTTAGGGGTATTTAATATCAAGATAGGCTGGACAGCCTTATCCTATTCACTCTGGAATATCAGAGATTTAAGGATGACATGTGTCTCCTATACCGAGCATTGACAAATAGCGACTTATGGGAAAATTTGGGTCTGGAGATGTATCTCTAGCAGTGCAGCACAAGATCACGCCGCTTCAGATAAAAGGTGAAACATATCATACAAACATAAGATCTAGCTGGTATAATCAGACAGTGGTGGCAATTTGGAACTCACTCCCAATAGAGGTGGTAGGAAGTGAAAATATGGAGGAGTTCAAGCATAGGCTTGATGATTACTGTGATAACAAAAACATTAGGGGTTATTTATAATCAGATGTTTGAGCTATATGGACTATTGTCTACTTTGCTCAGTAACCACCTATGAAACCACATCGACCAGCGACGAGCAGCCTAGGACAAAAATTGGTGCCATACAATTTTCCAGTACTTTTCATAAGGCTTTACCAATTTTAAGGGTCACCAACAACTTAGTGGGGGGGGGCTGTTCCATGCTGGGTGTGACTGGCAACATGATATTCTAGCAGTGCCTCCTTTCTGTAGCCCCAGCACTGTGTACCAGAGGACTAATATCCTGCCTGGGTGGCCACTAACTAGGTTGAGGGGCCTGGGTTCCCATTTCTGATATTACAGAGGTTCTTTCCCAAGACAGAACAAATAACATGCACAGTGCCTCCACCCAGAGTACAGTTTACAAGTGGGCCTGGTATTTAGCAGTACAACCCCAGAGATGCTGTACCTACCCACTACCCCATACCATCACCCCACACATGGATTAACATAAACCAGATTTTAAATACTTTGAATTAATGACTTGCATTAATAATATGCTCACTAATAAAATGCTCATGAGTCAAACTTTTTAAAAACAGTTAAACCACCTTTTATTTATAAGGGGGGGTTAGGAAAGGGAGATTGGAGGCAGAGGTTATGCAACAATTACATTTGCCAATTGTCATTTAGTAACTGGCATCAGAAAACAATCATTTGCATTTTTTAGTTCAAAACATATTCTTCAGGCAAGCCACCCACCAATCCTTTGATGGATCTGATTTAGTTTTTTGACTGACTAGCTGCTTAGATTTTAATAATTATTCAAGCCTCAACTGGTACCAGTCCTCAGTTCAGATAAAGCCCCCTAAATTCTGTCCCTGGGTACCTGTACTAACTGTTGCAGGCCTGTACTATGCAGCTGGTTGGTCAGCATTAGTGGACTTGTAAATCATATTCAATTCAAACCCCTTAGCTGTAGAAACAATTCAATGGTGACAATTGCAACTTTTAGCTAGGTAACCGAATTCAGTACCTGGCAGCAACTATGTAGAGAGTCCCCAGACGCAGGACAATCCCTGGTTTTATTCACAGTTCAGCAGACAGTCTTGGGTGGCATTTGGACTGTAAATCGGGGTGGCTGGAACAGTAGAGCTCTGGATCTTGAGAAGCTTGAGACATGTAGAAGGCACCTTGCAGCTTGGACCTTTTCTTTACAGCCGACTCTTGCAGCTTTAGAAGGCTGGTGCCTTTCTCAGCTCCTCTAGCAGCTGAAACTCTGGATAAGGTGAAGTCACAATCTGGAACACAGAATAGCACAGGGACCTGGGCTGGCATGCTTTAGACCCACATGCCCAGACTTGACCCCTCAGTGGGAGGAGCAATGACAGTTCCTCGCTAGTGGCACCACCAGGCTGATTTTTAATGCTGATCCTAATAGAAGACCTCTTTTTTTCTTTTCTCCTTCTGGAATCGTGGACACATCCAGATACATTCTGCATATTCAGCCACACTGCCAGCCTGGCAGCTGTTGCTCTTTCTCATCAGAACACAGTCTCTAGATGTTCACTAGAGACTCGGTCACAGTGAAACTGGGGTACACACACTTGGTTTCTCTGAGGACCCTCAACTTGGCACTGAATGAACACACCTTTTTCTTGAACAGTCTCATGGTACTGAAAATCACGTTCCTTATCATGCAGGTGCACTCAATCAGAAGAGGCTTCCTCTTCTCCTTATGAAGATAAACCTTAGCAATACTGGTGAGCCCCTGCATTTCAGGAAGACTCCTATACCATTTTCCAAAAACCTTTCTGAAAACCAAAACCATCCATGGCCATTCCATTAACCAAAAGTCCACCCCTTCTTTGTGACTTTGGGTCCATGCAGGATTGCAGACATACTTGAACCAGTGGCCACTTGGCCCCTGAGTAGATTTCCATCTTTCTTGAAATTCACAGACAACTTTCTCACTCAGGAACCATCCAGGCAAGTTCCTCTAAAATGTGGAAAGGCAAACTGCAGGCCCTGGGGGACAGGTAAGTGGCAAACCCCAGGCAGACCTATCCCACACCTTGCATGCACATCTTTCTGCAAAGGTGCAGGAGCCTCCCTCCCTCTGGAGGGGCTCCCACTAAACTGACTCCAGAACCAAAAGTCCTTGTGTTTTTTGAACTCCAGACAGCTCCAGATTGGCTGAAACACTTGCCCTTGTAAGAAATTAATATTTATTAAGTGCCTTTCAATGCCTGACTGGTCCTGTAAAAGGATGCCAAGAATTTCGCCAGCTTTTCCCCCATAAGTCCATTAAACAGTCCTAGAAACCTTGGCACAAATCCTGGCATTCTGATTGGCTGGGCTGAGATCACAAGGCTGGAAATATGACTGCTGTCCAAACAGTTCATATACAGTCCACCAGCAGTCCCAATGTTTTAGTCCTGGTGCAGCCAGAATAAATATTTTTATTTAACAATAGCCCCATGGACTGGTAACAGCCCCTTTGCTTTAAAGATCACTGCAGAGTCCAGCCTTTTATGTTTAACCCCTTGTGTGTTGCTGCTGCTGAAATTGACTACCCCCAGACAGTAGACAGGCTCGGCTCATTAATATTCCACAGCCTCATTAATATGTATGCAGCAGGGCACAGAGCGATTGGCATGCCTTAAATAAAACATCTAGATGCTCCTTTTACACCTTCTTCAGGTCTCCACTCCCAAGTTAGCTAAATTTGGGGACTGGGACCAACCAAATGGCTTCACTTTTTACTGTAAATGTGGTTGGAAAATCAATATGCGCTACTGTGCATGCGTGGGCCACTGCTACTTATTTTAAATTGCGGGCAGCATGGCAGCCCCGTGGTTTAGCTCTTCCAGACCAATTCAGATTAAAAACAATGCAGGGGCTGGATGGAGACTTTGGGGGACCATTTGGGCTCAGCTAGGCGGCAAGGAGCATTTGGGGAGAAAACAGAGCAACAGGGCAATGGGAGGTAACCAAGATAAGCCCCCGAGGAGGGTTACAGTAACACTGGCATGGTCAGAAATAACAGTCAGCCCAATGGAGGCCTGTTGTACATCTTTTAGGATCTGACTGGGTACTAGAAAAAATTCTATACAACTTTCTTGTATTATGAGGAGTGGAGTAAAACATGAAGTCTCTGTCCATTGGATGCAGACTCCTCCAGGGATCTACTAGTGAGAATTCTGCTACCATACCATGCAAGAAAATTCTAGCTTTTGTGGGGAGAAGAGAATTCCCTCAAAGGTGCTCCAACAGGGGGTCCAATACTTCATTAAAGTCACCATCCACAACCAGAGATTCCCCCTCCATGTGGGTCTTGGCTATTGCATTAGCTAACTCTGGGAACAAGGAAATTGTGTCTTGATTGGGGACATATAAGTTTATGAGTAGGAAAGTCTGCAGGTTAATGAGAACCCTAGCTATGACCCATTTGCCCTCTGTGGAACATACTTGACTGAGGACTTGAGCTTTCAGTTATTATAAAGGATAATAATTACCCCTCTTGCTTTTTTTGCAAATGAGCTACCTATAACTTGACTCACCCACTCCCATGCAAACTTTTCTGTTTCTGTTGCAAGAAGGTGAGTCTCCTGTAAAAAGGCTACATCACATTTTCCTTTCATTAGACAGGATAAAATCTGCTTACACTCAATAGGAGAGTTTATGCCCTGCACATTCCATGAACTAATTTGAACTAGATTTGATACCATGTTGTTTACTGGCAAGCTTCTGTCTTTAATGGGAATGTGCTGCCATGTTACACTGTATACTGGGATTGTTTTTGGCCATAGGAAGCTGTGACTGAGCTGCCCAACCAGCCCTGCTCTGCTGTAAACACAGCTGACTTGGCATTACACCCCTTACAGGGTAGACTAAGTCTTCTGCAATACAAATAATAAAAAATTATGTAGCATGTCCCTGTTGAGGGCTATAATAAAAACTTAAACTCCCCAGCTTACCCGGCCCCAGTGCTGATCCAGGTGACCAATTCCTTGGGGTCTTCTGTGATCTAGGAACTGGTACTTTTACCCTTCTGCACAACTGACCATTTGCAACTATTACAATTGACCACAGCACATTATAAACATATAGCATAATAACAAGAACTAAGTAAAAATACTGCATTTCTGTATTTCAGTGGGAACAACTACCGCTCCGGTAGAGACCAATAGAAAAAAAGCAGAGAAGGGCAACTAACCCAGTTCCGTACACCTTCTATCAGACTCAAATCATAGTACTCTAGAACTTCCTTCAAACTGTACTCCTTCCTTCAGGAGCCATGACATGGGGTTTCTGTTTGTAAGTTTAGTAGTGATGCTGGGGGTGTTGACTTGGCTATATAATCTGCCTTCAGTGAAGCTCCTTTATGATGATAGTATACCACTATGTGGAGGGGGATCAATCCATCGGAACAGCATCTGCTTACTAACATACATTTCAGGTACACAGGAGTCATATACCCACAAAGCAAACAGTGGCTCAAGACTCACAGGGATGGAGCCAAGCCGGTACACTGGCAAGAGGGACAAGAAAACAGGGCTCGATGTCCAGGAAATGGCACATTCTAATGTTAGGAGACAATAAAAAAATGCATTTATTATTAAAATGCACAAATAGCACAGCTTTCTCAGGTAACATAAAACCGGTAGCACCCCCAACACACACAACTGTGTCAACTTTTCACGTCACTCTGATGCTCTGTCAAGGTGAACAAAGCATCAGAGTGACATGTAATGTTGATACAATTGTATGTGGTGGAGTGCTACCTGTTTTATGTTACATGAGAAAGCTGTGCTATTTGTGTGTTTTAATAATAAATGCATATTTTATTGTCTCATAACGTTGGAGTGTGCTGTTTCCTGGATGTTGAGCCTTGTTTTCTTGTCCCTGTTACACAAGAGTCACTGTCTGCTCACTTCTTCCCTTTCACTACCCCAGTGCCCCTTGTTCCCCTCCATTTTCAAACATGGTTGGTGGTGACTAGAGGTCCAGCCCATGAGACCCTTGTGATCCCTGCCTACATTCCCTTCCCTTTTCTGTGGTCCTCCAAGCCCCCTGTGGACCTATCCATGATACTTTCAGCCCAGTGAGGAGAGTATTGATGGGCCATGTGGTTTGTAGAAGCTGACTAGTGGTACCAATGAGGGGAGTAGCAGACAGAAAGCTGTGCACACATCTTGCAGCCTACCCTTTATATTCAAAGTAATTGAGAGGCCCCATGCCCCTACTGCAGCCCCTTGGATCCTCATGCAGTACACTCAGCACGATGGAGGTTCTCTGAAGTGTTCCCTGTCCAAGGTTATTACACCTCATCAGGATAGGGCTCCACAGGCTACATTCAGGCAAGGCAGCCAGGTCTAAGGAAACTATGGAGTAAAGCACATACTGCTGCAGTGTCTGCTTGGTCCACTAATTTGCAAGCTGCATACCTTGAGCCCCATATTCAAGTCTCTTTAGCAGAGCAACTACCTGACTTTGCAGAATTTTACCCCCTGTGCTCTATTCAGTCATGGGAGACCTTGCTAGTTTCCCTTGCTGGGAATCTAAAACAAGGTGGCATCACTTGGAGTCTTGGGAATTTGCTTGAGACCATGAAGGGCTGTGCACTCCAGCATCACTCTTAACAAGTTCACCTTCACACTTTCTCTACAACCTTGTGACCGCTACACTGTTGGCCCATGTCTGGATCATGCAGACTTCTCGTTAGTTTTGCACGGATATTTAATTTGCCTCTACGTTCTGTCCTGCTATCTCTGCCCCTCACCTGCACCTCTGCATCATATGAGCTCTGGCTGGACCCGAAAAACACAAGACAGAAAAAAAAATGCACTGTCTTGTTCCCCATCCTTGAGGTGTGGGCTCAGTGATGGGGCAATCTGATGATCTCTGGTATCTCTGATGATAAGAACAGACTGGATACAGTGCAATGTAGGGTGACTAAAATTATTCAGGGCCAACAGGGCAGACCCTATGAGAATCGACTCAAGGCACTGAACATGTACTTGCTGGAGGCCACACAAGAGAGGGGATGGGAGCTCTAATAGTGACTTTTAAGTTCCTGAAAGGAATGAATGCTTTAAATTGCAAGGAACTATTTAGTATAAGTAGTGGATCCAGAACATGAAGGCTCAAGTGGAAACTGATGAGGGAAGGTTTAAGAGGGACATGTGAATGTTTTATTTTACAGAAAGGGTGGTGGAGCCTGGGAACAATCTGCCAGTGGGGCAATTGAACTACCTGCCAGCTGATGTGGTGGGTGCCAAAACTATCAATGATTTCAAACATGGCTGGGACAGAGTGTAAGGCTTGGTGGTTGGTCAGGGTGGTAAAGATAGGGCAGGGAGCATGGCGGTGGATAATGTGGGTTAGAACCCTGTATAAACATTAGATAATGGGTTAGAGTTTTATGGGCAAACTAGATGGATCAATGGTCTTTTTCTGCTATCATTGTCAATGTGTCTATGTATATCTGAGGACAATTGCCAGTTACAGGGGTGGCCAAAACCTCATATACAAAATCCTTTCATGGACTTTTAGTCCATGACGGATACTGTTTCTGAATGCCCCCTTTAAAGTGATTTGTTTCTACTTCCCATACCCACTCCATGCACCATTTCATTTACTAACAAGTGCCCCCATCTGTCCCCCAGACTCACCTCTCACTAGCATCCCTACCTCCAGGCTCTCTGAGGCGTCTGTCACTCTTTCAGCTTTGGCTGATCCTTGTCTGGAAGATTGGTGCTGACACCAGAGAGAAAGCACTTTTTGACATCAGAGATAGTGGTTGAGGAGCTGGTGGGGTGCGTTGAGGGGCTAGGTGGCATGGGGGACATGGAGAGGCATATTCTGGTGCACCACAGGTGTGCATTTTCCTATGTTCTTCCTCCCCACTTCTTCACATAAGTCCATGTCTCAATTTCTTGAGGGTGCACAGCAGCATGTGGCCCAAACGTGCCTTCCCTGGTCCACTTCCAGGAGGTGTTCTAGGAATGGTGCACACCAGATGCTTCCTCCCAGGGAGGAGCGCATCTACATGGATGTTCCTTACCCTCACTGCATGTCTCCGCTCAGCTGTCATAAGTGCGGGGTGTGACTGTGAACCTGTGTCACCAGCATGCTGAACATGTGCCTCAGTGCTCAACTTCACAGGGTCTGCTACTTACAGTAAGTGTTTTTAACTTCATTGTAGCTTGAACTATGTAGGACTTGGGAGATTTGGGTAACACCTGGTAGACCTTCCTCAGCTTCAACACATGAAGTTCTTACAGTAGAACTTTTAAAGTTTCTTGAAACCAAAAAAATGACTGAAGATCTGACTGAGTGCTAGCATATATATTTACAATGAATAAACCCACTATTTGTTTGGTAGTGACATCAAGTAAATAATATGTAAACACTAAGTTGAAAGAAATGAGAAAAAAATGATGGCAAATTGTATTTATAGCCTGAAGATTCAAGGTTTTTGAGAAAAGAAAACAATAAGATGAATTTATCCATGAACACTGACAGTTTAATGTATTGAAATTACTTTAAAAATGTTAATCATATGGAAAACTTGCATTTAACATAAAAGACACACAGACACTGTGAAGATGTAGGTGTAATTTATAAATGGCAGATCCTTTCCCACTCATCAGTATTTTTATCATAGAGCACTGCTGTAACCACCATTTTATTCATTTGCCAATAAACCCCCCACTCACTGAGCTGCACTTCTTAATTAGCTTTCAGCCCCCGCATCATAAAAATCACCCTGGTGCCATCTCTCACTTTCTCCAGTTAGCTAAACACTAATAAATTCTAAGTTTGTTAACTTTATGAGCCACTCTGAATAATTGCCTGCAGCTTTGGAAATAAATTTTGGATGAAACTGGACCAAAGCTCGATTGTTTCTTGTATACATTATGTGGTGCAGTGACTAGACAATAGTCAGCAAAATTATTGTGCAGGCTTTCCTTGTCATGCACAGCTTGTCCTGATATAATTAAATAGGATGGAAAAAGAGAGTGCATTTTATACATACAATATATCTCAAATGCTGTCCACCCTTCTGCAGAAATGGATAGAAGCAGGACCCCACTGGAAATGAGATGTTCCAGCTTACATAAGCTATCCTGGGTAAATAACTTGTAAAATGAAGAATGCTTCACAGTCCATTAACAGTTTTCAGCAGCATTTATACATACATGAGAAGGGTCAGCAAGATCAAAGGAGTTTAATATGATTGTCTAATCTTCTGGAAAACTAAAATAGTCAGATACAGTTCAGAGTACATCATAATTGCAATGTTTTATCTCTCCTCATCCATTATTCTTGTGGAGATTACTGTGGAGATCTGTAGGGAGGTAAAATCTTTGTCCCCTGGTCCTGCTGCAAATGTCTGATGAAGTCATAATTCCCCCTTTACAGCAACAGTTTCAATGTCGTTAAGAGAAAATTGGGATTTCATCGGAATCTGATGCCAGAGGAACATGTTATCTGGGTGACAGTGACCTTGTTTTCAAGCAGATGTCCTCAGCCGTCAGAAACGCAGGGTGATCAATACAGAAAATGAATTTAGTATTGACTGAAATGGCTCTGATTATTATATTTAAAAAGTTTTACCTATGGTATGGTGTATATGATGATGTAACTTGTTACTGTATACTGTATGTTCCCATACAAAAAAGTACATTAGCAAATAGCCAGTGTTTTAAATAATGGCTAACTAAAAAGTTGAGCATTAAGTCTGATTGTTGGTTGAGGGATTTTACTCAATTAATGTGTCATCCTTGCTATCTAGTGATTAGCTGAGACTTTTTTGTTTACTTGTGCATTTATTGAGAAATGAGACTTTGAAAAATACTATAGTTAAGGATTGATTAAATTGTTCAGCGTAAACAGAATCCAGTTTATAAGCTAGTTGTTTATATGACTTTGAAACATTTTCTGTTGTTAATTACTTGAAATGTAAAACTTAGAACATTTCTCAGTTATTAATTACTTGAGATTTTAACTTAGATTTTTTGCAGTCACTAACTACTTGGTAGTGGCCAACTTTAAGGTTTTTCTCTTAAAAAGCATTAAAGTAAAACATGTGAAAAGGGATCATGAAGAATACACAATTCAGGAGACCCGATCTAAATAATGAACAACTAGAGGAAAAATGTCTGATAATTGTGGGAGGGGACCAAACTAGTAAAAGAAAAGATCAAACTAAGACTATGTAAAAGTTTGAAATGCTAAACAGTATAGTAAGGGATTCCCATTCTGTAGCATAAAGGGGTCTGCTTGGGTAATCTTACATAGAGGCTTAGGGAGTCCAGCTTTAGGAAGTGTTGCCTGATGGGAACAATCTGGTGTGGGGGGCTTAGAGTGTGATCCAGCTGCAGCAAGGAGGGTACTCAGTTTGGGTAGGAGGCTGATCTGTGGCTGTAAGGGTGGTTCACCACAGGGAGGGCAGTCAGCTATGGTTGTGAGGCTGGTCCAGCATTTGAGGGTGATCCAGCTGCAGGGACCATTGTCATCTGAGGGGGACAAGGCTGGCCTATGGGTGGGAAGGGAGGTTCAAATTTATTAAGACAGGTTGGCACAGGATAAGGGAGGGTGATCCAGTGACAGGGAAGGTGGATCTACTGAAGCTGGGGCCACTAACTCTTGAGTCCACCAGCCATGATTTCATATTCCCTATCATACCCCTTGTAGCCCTGGCAGCAGGCTCTCGAGCCCCAACCCCAGCTTCAGGTTTGTCAGCCCCCATAGCCATGTTGTCAGGCTCTTGACTGCCCCAAGCCCCGGCCGTAGGTTCCTGATCCCTCCCCAGTCAATGTCCTGGGTGGGGGCAGCATGGTTCAGGTGGTCCTCTAGGTGGTCCAGATGGGAGATGAGGGTGAACATAGGTGGGAGAGTCTAGTATGTGTGTTTCCTGGGAGGACCAGGTGGGGGAAGGGGCACCATTGCTGGGGAAGCCTGGTCTGGGAGTCCTTTGGTGATTCAGATGAGTAAATAGACTTTGAGGGGGTTCTGTTGGTCATCTGTGAGGGGCAGAGTATGATGGTTGTTGAATCCTGGTTCTGGGGTTCTATGAATCATCTGGTTGGGAGACGAGGGTGCAGGTGGGTGTCAAAATCTTAGTATAGTGGCCTTAAGGGTAGTCCAAGTGAGAAATGAAGGTGCCTGTGGGTATTTGAGCCCTGTTAGAGGGTCCTAAGGATGGTCTGAGAGGGAAATGTGGTTGCAGGAAGGTTTCAGACCCAAGTCCCATGGTCCTAGGGGTGCTCCAGGTGGGAGAAGAGGGTGGGAGTAAGTGTGGGACCCTTGTATATGAGTCCTAATGCTGGAATGAGTGGACAATAAGAGAAGAGCTGTGTGCTGGTCACCCATCCATGGGTCCCTTATCTGGTCCTGCTAGAAGAGCAGCATAGAGGTGAATTTTGGACACCTATCTGGGGATTCAAGGCTTGACAGCATGGGAGATGAGTGTGGGAGTTGGTGACAGATATTCATCTAGGGCTTGCAGGGCTGGTACTGGTGGGCAGAATGAAGGACGTACAGTCGGTGGGAAATGCCAATCTGAGATTCCAGAGCTTGTCTGGATGGGGGAGGCAGGAGGGACATAAATGGGGGATGCCAGCATAGTGGTCTCATGGCTAGTCTGGGTGGAGGGACATGGGAACATAGGTGGGGAAAGCTGGACCAGGAGTCCCAGGGCAGGGCTGGGTGGGCAGGCAGGGAGTCATATATGTGGAAGGCTAGTCAGGTGATCCAAGGGATTAGCTGGGTGAAGGAACATTGTGACATAAGTGGAGACAGCCAGAATGGGTCCCCATGGATAGTGTAGGGCAAAAAGGGAAGATGTTGCTAGGGAAAGCTAGTCCTTGAATCCCAATGCTGATCCAGATCGAGGGATATGGAGGATGTAGGTGGTGGAGGCAGATACAGTGCTTCCACAGCTGGTCCAAGTGGGTGGACAATGGAAACATAGACATGGGAGGCCATTCCAGTCACCCCAGGGCTGGTCCATGTGGGAATACCATGGGGACATAGGTGTGGCAGGCCAGTCCAGCAGCCCCAGGGCTGAATCAGGGTGGGGATGGGTGGAATGTAGGTGGGGAAGAATTGTCTGGGTTCTAACTGCTGGTCAGACTGGGCAGAGAGGGGATATGTAAGTAGGGGATGCTAGTCAGGCGTCCCAGGGTTGCTCCAAAGGTGAAGAAAATGGGGCCTTAGGTGGCAGAGACAAGTCTGGTGTTCCAGGGTGTGGCAATTTGGCCACTGTGGTCATATTGTAAACATATTGCTGTCACATTTATCCAAATGTTTTATGTTTAAATTCCCAAAAAGGCCAGGATATGAGATTTACCAGAAGTATGCCCATGTTTTTTTTAAAAGGGTACTTGAAAAGAGAGACTGAAAATGAAAATGTCTGACATTCCTCTTTGCCTTAGACAAGGCTTGCTAGAAATAAACAGGGGTTAAATTTCAATGGGGGATTGAAAATTTCCAGTTACCCCCAAACAGTGACATTTCACCAGTGAGGTCCCCCACAGTGACTACAGTGCCTAGCTGTGGTGGGAGACCTGCTGAAACCCGGTGCTGTCTATCAGGGAGTCCTGCACCCCCCAATCAGCTACGACTAGAGTTGAGAATTCTTAAGTGGGGGGTTGGGGGGCAAAGCCCCCCGGAGAAAATAACAGCACAAAATGCGAACCGGCAGCTGACTGCAGAAGGAGGTCAACCTGCCAGTGTCGCTGATGGGGCGTTATACAAAATTTTTGTCGGACTCCCATCATGGATCCTAAAATTTCCTGGGAGCAATCTCCTCCACTAATAACCTTTTACATTTTAAAGGGTACAATTGGTATTTCTTGGTAAACTGATCAAAGGATACAAGTCCAGAAGGACAGGAGATGAGAGAAACTATCTCACTGTCATAAACTTTTACACTTCAAGGAAAAAAATACTTTGAGAACAGGATCTGGAAGTATATTGTGAGTACACTTCAAGTGTCATAATTCATCTCCATTTAAAATAGGTCAGGGGATACTGGATCAGTCCAGCCAGGAAGTTGGTGTGGTGAGGAAATTGAAATAAAATTTTGGGAAAGAGCAAGAGAGAGCTCTGCAGGCCTAAAGATAAGGCCACTTGCTAATTCAAAGGACAGTTTTACAAACTGCAGGACCAGGGGTATTTAAGGCCCCTCAAAACAGAAACGCAGGGCATTTTGCAGAATACACTTTTCCTGAAGCACAGAGGCAGACTGCCAAGCATATGCCTAGGACCAGTGGCTGCAAGAAGAACTGGGACTTTACAGACTTCATTTATTTTCTGGACTTTTGATTCTCCACAGACAAGGTAAAAACTAGACAGTTAAATTTCACAGTGCATTTTGTATGTATTTTGTCCAACTTTTTTTGTTATTCTGTAACCAAATTTCTGAATCTTTTGTTTGTAAGTCTTATATAATAACTATTTAACTACTAGTAAAAGCACGTGCTTCTAATAACTGCCTGGAAGTAATTTTGATGTGTTTGTGAAGGTGGGAAGATTTATTCAATCTTTGACAGCCTGTGTAATGCTAAGCTGCCACCATCGCTACTAAAGACTGGAATCCTGGAAGGGAATCTGGGTGACTAAGTAGGGGAAATACACAAGGTCCCAGGAGGGGCCTGTAGAGTTTGAACTAGGTTCCTGCACCACCTGGGGAAGAAGACACAATCAGAGTTATGAGGACAACCCCAAAGAAGCTTATAACATAGAAACATAGAAACATTGAAGTTGATGGCAGATAAGGACCGCAAGGCCCATCCAGTCTGCCCATTATTTTCTACCTTATGGATGTGCCATAGGCCTTTACTCTATCAATGGCCTAACTACCTATTCATACTCATCAGCATTGCTGCCTTATGCCTATCCCATGCCTGTTTGAAGCCCTGCACTCTATGTTTGAAGCCCTGCACTATATGTATAACACCTGGGTTCTTCCCTCAGTGCAGCAACCAAGGAGGATTCTTACCTGGCTATGGACTTGAGACAGTATTTTACCCTTACCCGGATTTGAGAGAAAGCCCTGTGCCCTTGTGGTGAGTGTTCAGTTGTGAATACAGCAAGCAGTCTAGAATGATACGAAGAGAGTATTTCTGTTCCCCCCCGTCACAGACTGCACTTAGGGGTGGTCACTGTGAGCTCAGTGGACCCGGCCTCCAGGAGTGGGTTCATGACACAGGGTACTTGCATATAAGTGCTGGAAGATGGGTTGGTGATACAGTTAGTTATGAGAGGTAACACAATGCCAAGGCCACCCCTATAGTACTGAAAAGTTTAAACATAATTGTACACATAGTTTTAAATGTTTGCTTCAGTGTAATGCTGCTTTTTTACACCAATGAAAGTAACAGCCATGAGATCAGCATGTACCAGCTCGGAACTTGGTACATGCTGTGACATATTCCCCATCTCTCCTTTTGGTGTACAGACATTCAGAAAACAGTTCAAAAGTAGCATCAGTGCTGGGATAATAACCATATGAAATGTCTAAATGTTAAAAAAAAAATAAAACAAATACTTTTTCTTGCACAGTGAAAAAACAAAATACAGTCACCTGTGGGACCATGGTAAATTGTTCCATAGAAACATAGAATTTGATGGCAGATAAGGACCGCTTGGCCCACCCAGTCTGCCCATTTCCCTACCTACTGGATAAGCTGCAGATCCTAGTTAACCAGCAGCCTACTTCTTCCTACCCCCACCCCCTAGAATGGCCTTATGACTGTCCCATGATTGCTTGATTTCCACTACTGTTTTTGACTCCACAACCTCCTCCGTAAGGCCGTTCCATGCATTCACAACCCTCTCTGTGAAAAAATACTTCCTTAAATTACCTCTGAGCTGGTGGCCATCTTGAGTGGTTGCCATCTTTGATGCTCTTGCTACTGCTGAGAAAGTTCTGCTGGGGGCAGCTTATTGTCTCTTATCAGTTAGCATGTCAGTTTGTATGTCTAAGCAACACTGACTGGACTTGGCAGATGATGACACAAATAAGAAACGTGCTTTGGATGGGTGAGTAACCATTCTTGTCTGCTTTTTTTTTTATCTGGTAAGCTGTTTCACACCCCCTCCCATGATCTGATTTTGCTGTATCAGCCTGTGTTTAGCCATGAGTTGGACCTGTACACAGTCCGATAAACAATGTGCACATTGCTTCACCTTAAAAGAGTGACAATTGGAATCCCACATATGTATTTAAAGGGGCATGTTCCTCTCAGATGCAGTATGAGGCTTTTAGAGAGCTTGTTGAGATGAAGGAGGTCTCTGCAGTTGTGTGGGAAGGGCATATTTGCTGGCCACTGTGCAGAGTGATAATTTTTATTGTGGTGATTTGGGTTATTTCTCACCTTTTTTCCTCGAGCATCTACTTTTTTGAGGTGTCTTGCAGTAGGTTAGGTGGCAGCTGTATTTTTAAGCAATGGAGAATCAAAGACCGGTTTATTTATGTGTTAATTCAGGATAACTGGCTGACTGAGGGTAACTTGTGCAGCTGTGTGCAAATAACTTTGTGGAGTGTAATAAGTTTCCGTTTTGCAGACCTGTGTAAATGTGATGTAATGGGATGGATGTGGGAGACAAAGATCCTCTCCACAATGTCTTCTGGTTGACATTGGCCATTCTGAGAAATGCGGGGGGATGGGAGAAAGACAGAAAGCATATTGATTCATGCAGTACCATATGTGATTGAACTCCACTGGGCAGAAATGAGGAGAAAACAAAATGCTGCGTGTTCGGTATCTGACCATGCCCCCCAGAACTCTTTTAAACAATATGTCAGCAATACCTCAGCATAGCTCTCACTGTGCAACCATAATAAATGTTCTATGTTTGGAGAGCTGTGGAGAGGAGCTCCTGTGTTGTTGGGGGGAGTGTAACTCCTGTGTTGGGGGGAAGGAGCACAGCTCCTGTGGTGGGGAAGAAGCAGCTCCTGTGGTGGGGAGAGGAGTGCAGTTCCTGTGTTGGAGGGGGAAGAGAAGTAGAGCTCTTGTGTTGGTAGTGAAGTGCAAAGTTGGAAAACTTTATGTTATGGATTAATTCATGAATTCACCTCACTTTGTGGAGTTAATCCACTTTGCAAAGTCCCAAATTCGTTAAAAACTCATAACTCTTCAGAATGTGAAGTTGACATCTCTGCCGATGGAGTCTGGCACAGAGTTGAAGCTTGATACATGCGAAGTTGGTAACTTCACTGGCGAAGTTTGTCACAGAGGTGAAGTTTGCAATGTACTCTGGGAATGGTGGTCACATGTTGCTGAAACAAGCTGTATACCATGATAAAGCTGTCTTAAGTGCAGTATTCTGTAGACAGAGTTGAAGAGAAGTGTGTGTGTGCTTGTCTGAGGAAAACAACTTAAATACATATCAAAACTGAGCTTTTTGAATCCAAATTGCTCCCAAATTGTTCCAGAGAGTCTTGTGCTGCTAGAGTTGTGTTTTTAAATTTATTTTTTCAGCAATTATTTATTTTAAAGTAGTGGTTTCTCTTTTGTTAGTCTGTGTGATGCACTGGGGGAGGGGGAGGGTAGGTGTACTTAAAGAAAAGCAGGCCTGAAAGACCTGGAGCCTTTTCGTGTAAGCAGGGTGTTTTGTGTCATATTTTGGTTCTCTTACTCTTTCTTGTTCATTATTAGGATCTATAATGAGTAATTTCTCATTTTTATTTCTGTGGTTTACTTTGGTGTGTTTAAAGTATTTTGTTAATGTCTTTCTGTATAATTTTTGGTGACTGTTTACCTATATTTTTCTTAAAATGACTGTGTTCTGTCACTTTTGGTTATACTTAATATTAATTTACCCATTTTACCCCTGTCATTGTAATCCACGTTCTGTTCAAAAAAAGAAAAATAAAGAACTTTTTTGGTTATTCCTAGAGGTAGTTTTTCAGACTGCACTGCTGATTCCTTATGTTATTATGTTGTTATTATTACCATGTAATTGTTATGTACATTCACTCAACCTGTTATGTCTTAACTCTGTTGGCAATTGTTTTGCCCCAGGTCCATCTTATAAATGAGCTTGCCTCAATGATGTTCCACCTGGTAAAATAAAGATTTTGATTGATTGACTGATTGATTGATTCTCTAGGGGGAGGTGTTGTCTGCTGCTGGTACTTTATTTATTTATTTAAGGGAATCAGATACACCTTTGAGCCATGGGCTCTTTTACTAAGGTTCCACGTCAGGTTACTTGAAACATTAGGACAGGCAGTGGTTTTGTGCAAAAGAGAAATAACTTGTTTAACTGTTTTACTCCATTATGTGTGTCCTGTCAATCCCTGTGATGTTTTATTTTTTTAGATCACTCTGCTGATCCCTGATCATCTAGGGAAGGTTTGTCTGCTCCTGGTACTTATTTGTACTGCAGGCTTTATTTAATTTTGTAATTTTTCATTCCAAATTAAGTTATAATTAGCATATATGAATGACATGGAAGAGATGCTCTGCTAAAGGGAGAGGTGCCAGGGAGGCAGCAAAGAAGTATTCTAAACTTGTCAGGCAAAACAGTGCTGCAGTTAAAAAAAAAAACTATGTCTGTGGCAGTGTGTTCTGTTGATTCTGGGACTGGTAGTAGTGAAGGAATAGCTGGAGGTGGTGGCATTAGTGTAGCCAAATTTTTCTCTGCCACATCTGTGGCAGCCATGCTGGTAGGGGATGTGGGGAAGTGACAAAAGAAGCAGCAGTAAACAAGGAACGGTGATTGAGGAGGAGGTTGTTGTTGTCCCCATGGCTGGTAGTGGTGGTGATGCTTAGCCTGATAGTGTGGAACTTGAGTTAGTAGTTGAGGGCAGAGATCTAGAAAATGTGCATCACACTCAGACTACTGATGATGAGAGGGTCAGAGAACCTAGAGATGATGATGAGGAGGAGGACAGACTTGTGGAGGAAAAGAGCATTAGTGGCTGTGCTGATGATGATTTGCTGGATCCTGTATGGGAGTCTGAAGAGAAAAAGTGTAAGAGTTGGACTGCAGATGATATAGGGGACTTTGTTAGCAGGGATTCAACTACCAAAGTCCCTCCTCCCAATATTACTGAATGAATGAAATCATCCCCCAAAACATTTTACACCTAGAAACATAGAAACAGAGACTTTGATGGCAGAGAAGGACCGCTTGGCCCACCTAGTCTGCCCAGTTTCCTACCTACAGGATAAGCTGCAGATCCTAGTCAACCAACAGCCTATTTCTTCCCTTCAGCTGTCCCACTGCCTCCACCATGGTAAATCAATGGTTATGAAAGACCTAGTTTGGAATTTTATACTGTATATACTTGACCCAGCTGATGAGTTAGTGGCTATCTGTCAGTCATGTCAAGCACAAGTTAATGGGGAGAGAAGGGCACCCAAGCACACCTGAAGAGCAGGCACCTGTTACTCTGGCATCAGCACCAGAAGGAAGCCAGTGCAGTGAATCACTGTCCCTCATTATCATCATTAGGCAAGGCAAAAAGAATTGTGGTAACAGACCAGGTGAATGGAGGGGGGGGAGTGTGGAGGAATACAAAGAAGAGGATGATGATTCTGTGGGTTTGCCTGTTAGAGGGCATGGCAGCAATGTTGAGATGAGTAGTACTACCTAGAATCAGAAAAGCACAGGGTGACACTTTATTTTAAGTGTCCTTAACTACACTGTAACTACTGTATAACTACACTGTAACTGCACTATAACTACAGTGCAGTTACATGCAACTACTGTGTAGTGTTAACTAGTTTCACACTTGTGTGTTGTGTAGGGTATACCATCAATTCAGTGAAAATAAAATTACAATGGGGAAAATGGCTGCCGACAATACAGCGCGGTACAAAGGGTGAAGGGGAGACACAGCGATCACCAAAACAGCGACCTACAGCTTTCACCCCTGCCCAAGTTGTGCTCCCCCAGAATTTTTTATTTAAAGTAAGGGGGAATGGGGAGGCAAAGGCCCCTGCAGAAACACACTATCACCATTTTGGCCATCACTATTTATCCCAGTCTGAATTTGAACCTCATTGTATTCCAGGCAGCCATTTTCCCCATCATGATTTTATATTTGCTGACTTGACATGGAACCATTGTGTAGTTACACACAATTTACATGAAGTAACTACACTGTAACTGTACTGTAACTACTATGTAGTTTTTAACTGGTTTCACAATTGCATGTTGTGTAGTTAGTCATTTTGCATGAAGAAATAGTTACATGTGCAACTATTACTGTCTCCCTTTTGGCACAAATAAATTCATTTTAACAAGTGTAATTACACATGTAATAGTTACTCCAAATTGTAACAGCAAATTTATTGTGTAACTACTATGTTACTAATTTTGCTATTATTAAATTTGTTCTTACAAGTGTAACTACATATGAATGCAGGTCTATGTCTATCTGACATTTCATTAGGAGATAATCACACAGAAAAACTTAAAAGTGTAATCAGAATGGTAAATAAAATATGATTGCAATGTAACTTCCATCTGCTACACTTAACTGCATTCACTAGCAACTCTTGAGATGATGTTCCATGTCTGTATTCCAGTTTTGAAACTGAGCGGTAGTCCGCTCAGCATGCCTTTCTGGTAAAACGTTTAAATAAATAAATAAATAAATAAATATCATAAATCTACATATTTATTTATTGGCTTGTATCAGTGCTGTAGTTACTAAGGAATGTGCTGTTTCTGTGGTATTGTTTCCACAGCTGATGCCTAATTAACATTTATTTGTTAAGTAAGTACACAGAAACTGACGCTTAACATAAAGTGTAAGAAGAAAGGTGTAACAGTGCTGTAGCTACTAAGGAATGTGCTGCTTCTGTGGCATTGTTTCCACAGTTAATGCCCAACTAAGATGTATTTACAAAGTAAGTATGCAGAAACTGACACTTAACATAAAGTGTAAGAAGAGGGGTGTAACAGTACTGTAGATACTAAGGAATGTGCTGCTTCTGAGGCATTGTTTCCACCGCTAATGCCTAGCTAGCGTGTATTTGCAAAATAAGTACGTAGAAAGTGACACTTAAAAAAAGTGTAAGAAGATGTGTGTAACTAACTACTATACACTTACATTGATCAAATGTCAATAATATAGTTCTGATGTATGTCCTCCTTCAGAAACCATTCCCTCATGAACTTTCTGCTTAATAAACATGTAATCTAATATTGTTAATTGCTATACAGCTACTTTGTTTACTTATACAATAAAAAAAGCATTTACATAATTAATTATTGGCTTGTAGCAGTGCTGTAGTTACTAAGAAATGTGCTGCAGCATTGACCTACACCACTTCTGTACACATACCCCATCCTGCTGGGCAGCTGTGCTACTATGGTTCTCAAAATAAGTGGTAGGAAAGGTTATGGAGAAAAAGACAGCATTCAGGAAGTATAAGGAAACACAGAAGGAACAGGACAGAGAACTGTACCAGTTAAAGCAGAAGGAAGCTGGGAAGGCAGTCAGAATAGCAAAGACCCAAACCGAGGAAAAGATAGCCAACTTGGTTAAGAAGGGGAATAAAATATTTTATAGGTACATTATGGAGCAAAGAAAGACTAAGGCAGGGATACTGAGGCTGAATAAAGAGGAAGGTGGTTGGGCAGACAGCGACAGTGAAAAAGCAGGGATCCTGAATGAATACTTCTGCTCAGTATTCACAAAGGAAAAGCAGGGGGAGATACCTAATCCAGTCAATAGAAGCACTCTGGATAGAGGGGTTGATATTAGTCCTTTCACTGAAGAAAGGGTTCTAAAAGAACTCTTAAAACTGAAGGTGGATAAAGCAATGGGGCCTGATGGGATTCACCCCAGAATTCTAAAAGCACTAAGGGAAGAACTAGTAACATCACTGACTACCCTTTTTAATAAATCATGGGAGGATGGTGTGGTATCCAAGGACTGGAGGAAGGTGGATGTGATTCCCCTTCACAAAAGTGGGAGCAAGACAGAGGCAGGAAACTACAGACCTGTCAGTTTGACCTCAGTGGTAGGGAAAATGATGGAATCACTTCTGAAGGAAAGAATTGTTGAGTACCTAGAGGCCAGTGGTGCACAGGACCCAAGGCAACATGGATTCACAGCAGGAAGTTCATGTCAGACAAATCTAATTGATTTATTTGACTGGGTGACCAAAGTAGTAGACCAGGGAGGGGCTGTGGACATGGCCTACCTAGACCTCAGCAAGGCATTTGACACAGTCCTGCACAAAAGATTAATAAACAAATTAGCCAGCCTGGGAGTGGGTCCCAGGGTGGTAGCCTGGGTAAAACACTGGCTGGACAACAGGACACAGTGGGTAATAGTAAATGGAGTCCACAGTGAAGAAAGGAGGGTTACTAGTGGGGTACTGCAGGGTTCAGTACTGGGGCTGGACCTTTTTAATATCTTTATAAGTGGCATTGCAGAAGAAATGGAAGGGAAAGTATGTCTCTTTGCAGATAACACAAAGATCTGCAACAGGGTTGATACGCAAGGTGGGGTGGAAAGGATGAAAAAGGACTTGGCAAGCTTGGAGGAATGGTCAAATGTATGGCAGCTTAGATTTAACGCAAAAAGGTGCAAAGTAATGCACCTTGGAAACAAAAACCCAGGGGAAGAGTACACAATGGGGGGTGAGGGTGAGATACTGACAACAACAAAAATGGAAAGGAACCTGGGGGTAGTCATATCAGATGACCTAAAGGTGGGCCAGCAATGTGAGAAGGCAGTAAGGAGGGCTGGGGGGATCCTGGGATGCATAGGGAGAGGCATCACCAGTAGAAAACAGGAAGTTGTTGGTCCTCTGTACCGACAGTTGGTAAGATCACTTCCGCAGTACTGTGTACTGTTATGGAGACCCCATCTCTGCAAAGACATAGACAGGGTAGAGGCTGTCCAGAGGAGGTCAACCAAAATGGTGCAGGGTCTGCACCAGAAGACATATGAAGAAAGTCTAAAGAAGCGTAAGATGTATAGCCTCGAGGAAAAGGGGGGCAGGCATGAAAGAAACCTTTAAATACCTCAAAGGAATCAACAAAGTTCAAGAGGGCAGCATCTTTCAGAAAAGAGATGTGCAAGAACAAGGAGGCACAATTTGAAAATAGAGGGAGGACGGCTCAGAGGTAATGTGAGGAAGTATATCTTCACAGAGAGGGTTGTGGATGCATGGAACAGCCTTCCTGAGGAGGTTGTAGAGTCAAAAACAGTGGGGGAATTCAAGAATGCATGGGACAAACATAAGAAAATTCTAGGGGGTTAGGAGGAAGTAGGCTGTTGGTTAACTATGATCTGCAGCTTATCCATTAGGTAGGGAAAAGGGAAGACTAGGTGGGCCAAGCGGTCCTTATGTGACATCAAATTCAATGTTTCTATGTTTCTATGTTGCCCAGGTGGATGGCTGGGGTTGGGGCATGGCTACAAGCCATGCTTCATCACTGATCTGCTGTGCTGAGTGATGGTCGGTGGTGCCAGATGTACAGGCAGGGATCCTTCCATAGCCTTTACATGCCCTTCCCACTGGCTAAATGGGGTGGCAGCCATGGCACCATTCTTCATACCAAGCTATCCTGGCCCTCTGACTATACCATGAGGATTGGAAGCAGAGGTGTGAACATGGGCAGATCAGTTGGTCCCCTTACTGGAAAACTGCAGTACTAGGAGGACAAGCCATATCCCACAATTTCATACTCCACAGAGTGCAGGATCCTGTTTGGTGGGGGACAGTACATCTAATTGGATAGCAGCTGTTGATCGCCAGGCCTTGATATGCATATTTGACACATTCCCTGGTGAGTGTGTGAATAGGGTCTAATATTAGATTGCATATTTAGTAAGCAATAAGTTCATGAGGGACTGATTTCTGAATGAGAACTTACACAACAGCTACTGTACTGACGTTCAGTAAATGTAAGTGTGCGCACTTGCAGTTACATGTTACCTAGACATTAACTGTGAAAACAATACCATTATTTCTTAGCCACAATATTATTTCAATGCCAATTAGTAATTATGCAAATCTAATATTTTTATTTACAGTTATACATTGATTCCCAGTATTAGACTGCATATTTATAAACCTGTAAGTTCATGAAAAACTAGACTAGAGACATGAAATGTCATCTAAAGAGTTGCCAGTGCATTTAAGTGTAGCAGACTAAACTTACATTATAATCACATTTTAGTTACCATTATGATTACACTTTTAATTTTTTCTGTGTGATTACCTTTTAAATAAGTGTCAGATAGGCATATATTGTTGAAACAGTATAAAAGACCTGCATTCATATGCAGTTACACTTATAAGAACAAATTTAATATTACCAAAATTAGTAACATTGTAGTTACATCATAGATTTGCTGTTGCAATTTGCAATAACTATTACATGTATAGTTGCCCTTGTAAGAACAAATTACATAATGCCAGAAGAGATACGGTGGCAGCTGCACAATAGATTTTCTGTTACACTTTGCAGTAGCTATTAAATGTGCAGTTACACATGTCAGAATGAATTGTGCCAAAAAGGAGACAGTAGTACTTGCATGTGTAACTATTTATTCATGCAAATTGTGTAACTACACAATACATAATTGTGAAACTAGTTAACTACATTGTAATTACATGTAAATTCACAGTAGTTACAGTGCAGTTACAGTGTAGTTGTGTAGTAGTTGCTGTGTAGTTAAGGACACTTAAAGTGTTACCAAACACATTAATGCCAATGCAGACCTCCCCCCAAAACCACTAGTGTCATTCAAGTAGCAACACATATGAGTCCCCAGAAGTCAAATATCACCCCACCAACAATCCCACCACAACGACAAGTTCAGCTGTTTGGTAGCCCAACCCCACTGTGAGTTATAATAGCTCAGATTTTGTGAAATGCATCAGTGATGGGGGGGATGGTTCTCAGGGTGCCATGCCTGACACACTGTCTTAATCTCATTGTGCAGGAGTTTCTAACCCTGTCCTGATATCAAGATCCTGTTGACTGTGGCCCAGCACATCTGTGTCCACTTTGCCCATTCCAGAAAGGCCAGTGACCACCTCCGTCATCCGCAGATAAACAAGAAACTGCCTCAGCACAGTATGAAGTTGGATGTTGCCACCAGATGAAACATGACGTTGTACATAATTAAGCAGTTGTACGAGCAGCATAAAGTCATATCTGAGTATCTGCTGCTACATACAAGCTGTGGCAGTTCTGGAGCATTCATGCCTCTGACAACAGAGCAGTGGCACCAAATGGATGACCTGATCATAATTCTCAGGCCATTCAAACATGCAATACTGGCAGTGAGTGGGGACACTGCCTATATCAATCAGTCCATTCCATTACTACATGTACTGAGGCAGACACTGTTGAATGTGCAGTAAGTGGTGGAGGCAGGTGGTGCTCGAGGAAGTTGCACCTTAATGCAACACATGCTCCATGTCTTAGACTGCAATATACATATTTCCAGTATTCTGCAGTCTGAAGATTTTGGAAGTGCCACCATGCTGGATCCATGCTATAAACATGAGCAGACATCAGTAATTGAAGATGAGCATGAGCAGGTGCAAATGTTGACTGATCTTCTAATAAGATGAGTACACAGGGCACAGATGCTAAAGACACATTTATCCAAGGCACAACGTGAAACTTGATATACACCAGGTGTTGCTACCACCACCTCATATGTGAAACAGGCTGAGAAAACATGCAAGTTAAAAGAGAAAATGCCAAATCCCATTTAGGATGTGTTAGATCAGGTGGGAGTTGAAGACATGGAAGAAGAGGAGGAGGCTGATGAGGCAGCAGGACTGCGGCCAGTGCAACGCAAGGTAGATGCATATTTGGTGGCCACAAGGCACCTTACCATTGTTGAAAAGCCCTTGTTACACTGGAGCAGCAAGGTCACTAATTGGCCAGCACTGACCTCAGTTGCAATTAAATACCTCAGCTGCCCACCCTGGAGTTTCAGTGTGGAGTGAGTATTCAGTTCAGCTGTGGCCATTGTGTGGGACAGGCACACCAATCTGTCACCAAAAAAATGTTGACATGCTAACATTAAAATGAATGCAGCACATTCTGCACAAGACAATCATGTCCATGTTCTTACCACAGGAAGGTGATGGTAGTGGTGAAGATGAAGAGCAAGGTGTTATCGGCATTAGCAAATTGTCTTTTGCCACCACAGTGGATGAAGCAGTAATGAAGAGAAAATTCCCATCTGGTGACAAATCCAGTCTGGAAGACTGTGAGGGCTGCTTCCTTGAAGAGGTTGAAGCATAAAAAAAGATGTGTTGTTTCCCTCCTTTACACTCATCAGTATAATCCTTTACTTTACGACTCACAATTCTGTTATTTTCGGTCATTTCACTGTTCCCCATCCCCAATTGTTGAGCAGCAGTTTCCTTGCACCTAATCGATTACCTGCCTCCACCACCTGAATGTGATGTCTAGAGATAATGCCTGCTCCAGCCAGCCAAACACAGCACCACCTCCTATTCCTCCTCCTCCTCTGATCTGCATAGGTCCTACACAGCCACAAGCAGCATGGGCCACCACCTCCACACTGATGCAAAAATTGTCATGTCTCTAGGGAATACTGTGACTTGATCCTATGGTACGACTTACAACTCCCCGACCTAAAAACTTGTATGAATGAATACCATGTTCACTCTGAGATAATGTCTACTGGATTTGGAACTGATAATCCACATCATGTAGAGCAGCTAAAAATACTTTGCAGAAAATCCAGAATTGTTACTGGGAGGTGGTACCAACTCAACTGTACTGCAGCAGTCCAACCTAGAACTGTATTCTCAAGCTGATCCTCCAGTCAGCAAACTCTTCAGGGCAGCAAGACCCCAGCTCCAACAAGGCCTATCTTTGTCTGCTGTGATGGTAAGTCAGTTTCATTGTTTTTCACAGTCCTTATCCTCACTGGTGGCAGGTGACTCCAATCCTCAGCCTTGCAGAGGATGAAAGTCCTTCCAGTTTACTCAGAAAGACTTTAAAATGTTTTTCTTTCATTCCTTTTGTCTCCATGCAGGTTTCACCATTCACAAGGATGACTGCCAAAGGCAGTCATAAAGTCAGACAACCCTCAAGAAACAGAGAGGAGTTACATGACATCTTCCTACACCATCTCAGTGGCATGCACCAGCTAGTAAACAGCACAACCAACAGCACTAATATAACGGTAAGTATCATTATGATTTTCTTTTTTTTTCATTATTTTTTTTTTTCACAGGTACTCAGTGTGCAATGGTGGACAAAGGGAGGCTAAATAATTTCTCTTTTTTCTTCACAGGTGACAGGTATAGTAAAACAGGGAGTCAACAATGACTATACTGTACTGCTACCACAGTGGCCGAGTGAGGCAAAATAATTTATCTTTTTTTCCACAGGTAAGTAGTAGAGCTGTGTGGAATATACAGTTCTGCCCATAGAATGCCTGCAGAATTACCATTCCAATTCCATGAAATTTCACTGAATAGTCATGAAAATTCTGTGGAATTTTGCCAAATTTTAAATGTCACTTATTTCACCATAATTTTAAAAGTATGCATTCAAATAACACCAAGTTTGGAAAGTAAATGGTACCTAATGACTTACAAAAATTCTTCCAAAATGTAGAGTCTTTGGATGATAAGGAGAAGAGTTACAGGTGACCAAACATTTAATCAAAATTAAATTTTCAGTTATTTTGAGATAATTTTAGAATTTCTTATCCAAATTTCTCCGCAATGTCAGAATTTAGAGAACTGTCCAGCATGGGTATATGCACCATGTTGTAAGTCTCAAATTTCAATGGAAACTGAGTTATTGGTAGCCAAACATTTGCCACAATTTCAATTTCCGTAATTGTAGTATAATTTTGATAGTATTCATTGAAATATTATAAAATTTGACAGGTATGCAGGTTATCTTTACATTTATATAAGTAGATAGTTTCAGATGAGACTGAGTTATAACCTGTCAAACATGTTGCCGAAATTTAAATTTCAGTTATTTTCCTCTAATTTTAAAACAACATATCCAAATTTAATCAGAGTTTAAACATTTAAATTACTATTCCACATCGTCATTTCTGAAAAAGTTCATATTTGCAGCTTTAAATGGGATTGAATTAAAAGTAGTCAGATGTTCACAACATTTAAAAATAAAATTTTGCAAGAATGTAAACTACACATTTATAAACCCCAGAAAGTTTAAAACTAGAGAATACAATACCATTAAATTTGATAGATTCTTATACCTTACAAGGAGACTGTGTGTGCCAATTTTATTTATTGCTTGCTTCCAGAAACTGCAAAATAACATCTGTACTTGAAGTCAAATCCCATGAGTCATGATGAAAATTATAGAATTTCATGAAAAACTCCATAAAACTAGAATGTATTAATTTCACTCAGCCTTATCTGGGGGTTCTAATTAAAGGATAGGGGTATGAGAGGCAGGAAGTGCAGGGGGTTACCAGGTTCAGGAGTTAGATGCACAGTTTCACAAAGAAATGGACAGGTGAGCTGGGTAGCACAACAGTGGTAGACCCCCAGGTGGGAGCAAGAAAGCACAGTGTCAACAATTCCAACCTGAATTCGGGATATTTAAGGATCACATCCAGTAAATTTATAATCCAGATAGCCTAATGTCCATACAAGTCTGGGAGTTAGAGGTACTGAAAAAGATACAGTGGGGGGAGTCTGGGGCAGCAGGAGGGAAGAATTCTGGCTATTCCAACAGGGTAGGTCTATAGGAAAAGGGGTAGGTAACTCAGCTTTTAAGGGAGTTTATCAGTGTAAAGAACAAAGAGAATATCAGTGGGATCAGTAGTTCTACTGAGTCAATCTGGTTATATCAAAAGAGAAGGGGGTGGGTGGTAGTCACTGAGAGTGGAACATCAGGACTGCAAAAAAGCTCTGTCCAACTTATCAAATAAAGTAGAGATATGTGCATTGTTAATGTTTAATTCCACAATAAGAATTCTGGTTGCTTCATCTATATACTACCATAACTAAGTGAGAATATGTTACCAATAATTTTTTAATTCTACTCCAAATTTAAAACTGCTAAACCAATTTTTTCAGTTGTGTTAGACACCAGGATATGCTGACTATGGATATGCATATCAAGTGTTAGGTCTATGGGGGGGTGTGGTCTAGCCACCAACAAGATGGCAGCTTAATTTGTGAGCTCTCTCCTGGCCGAGGTCCATCCGAGCTTAGATGCCGCAATCCTGTGGAGTTACTACCTCCTTGTTACAGCTTAATGCATGGGTGACGATCTGTTTACTGGGCGGCGTGCTCTTAAACTGATTCTGGCATAATTTGTGTCTCATTGCAGCGTCATTATCCACAGTACCATTGGCCGAGTTAGGCCACACAGGCACCACACACTATAGCTGCCCCTGTCTACCTCACAGTCAGTGGCCTCAGTTCTACAGGCATCCGGACGACTCCGGGATTTATACCCTTATATCCCTTTGCAAGCATGGACCCCCCGATGGCTGCCCCTCCTCTAAATCTGGTGAGTTCTGATGCTAATCAGCCAGCATCCATGGGAGAATCTCTACAGTACATAACTAAGATGTTGGAAGCTTTACTTTTGTGGGTGGATGATATTAGCCTCTCCCTGTCAGGTACTGTTACAGAAGTCAGACAACTTCAGGAAAGAATGAATGTCACTGAGCAGTGGGCAGAGGCCTGAGAAATGCAGCAAACACAAATCTGTCAGCGCCTCCACCAACATAAAGAATGCCTTACAGCTCTTTGGGACAGAGCCGAAGATCAAGAAAACAGAAGCCGCCACAATAATCTATGGAACATTGGGCTCCCTGAGGGGGGCTGAGGGGCAATCAGTGGAGAAGTTCCTCAACGACAATCTCCCTCACAGCTGGAGGAATGCTGGAGGGGATGGCTCATTGGGTCACCACTCACCCTAACAGACCTGTTGACACTCCTAGACCAGTGGTAGCATACCTGCTCAGATACTCAACCAAAGAAAGGATTCTTCATGCTGCCAGAGACATTGGGGTGACTAGATGGCAGGGTGCTCAGATCTCTCTATACTGGGACTTTGTTCAAGAGACTGCAGCGAGGAGGAGAGCCTTTGGCCCTTTCAAACATTTTCTGTACCAGCATGACTTTCATTTCAAATTTAAAAATCTTACCAGGCTCTGTGTTTCTAAAGGGGGGCACGAAATAATTGCAGATCATTCCACTGAGCTCGAGCACTGGATTGCCAGATTCTGGTCAGGCCTTCATATTCCAACTACAAATTCCAGCAGGCTGTGGGATCCCTCCCAGGTGATGCCCTCTAGTAGGAACTCTTCTTCTAACTCTGGGACTCCAAGGGACCCCTTGTCAGCTGGACTGGTCCCCTACCAACTCAGTCCCCCATCGACTAATGGCTCTCCTCCAGCTCCTCCTGTCCTGGTTCCTGCAGCAACTCTGGCATCTCAATCTAACCTGCCTTCTCTCCTTCAATGCTCTAACAGCTCATTTTCTAAGTCCAGACAATGAGCGAGGACTGGGCCTCAATATTCCCCCAGCAAACACTCCACGGCACGACCAGCAAAAAATTCTGGAGAAGATCTCTCCCTTGCCTTGAATCCAATAGACTTAGAGCTACCTGACTCCCAGGAGATGGATACCACACAACCGGTAGACTGGGCTGACTTTCCTGATGCCTCCCACATTGAGGCAGTGGACACTGTTTCCCCTGTGAGACCTGGGCTGATTAGTTATGCTGTGGCAGCAGTGAAAGTGACTGTGGACTCTGGTGATGCCCTTCGGGTTCAACCCAAGCAGACTGAAGGGCTGATTACATGAACTATACTATTTTTCTCTCCAGCTAACCTCTATATCATTGCTATTACTGTATGATGGGGTGCCACTATAGCTATAACCCCCCTCCCTTCTCCTTCCTCTCCCCTCATTACCCCTTGATGGTAACTGTGAAGGTCTCAGTGGTATGGCAAGCATCTTAGTCTTTTTTCAATTACATGCCTGACTGGCCTTCCTCCCCCGAGCCTGCGGATTGCTTCACCTTGTTAAGCCCTTTGTTTAGGTTCCCTATCACCCAGCCCTGGTGTTAGCTGGCTCCTCCCTTTTTTCTAACCAGCCCCAATGGCAGGTAGCGGCACATAGCTCCCATAGCCATGACCATGCCTTGCTCTATATCTGATCACTGGGCCTGTTGCTTCAGTGATACTGTACTTTAACTAGTAGGTGGGTGTGCCCACCTTCCTCCCTTAACCCATGACTCTTCCCCCCTTCCCCCATGGTTGGAGTGCCCGACCTTGGATGACCTCCCGGCTCAGGACATCTCCACTCGGTTGGACATCCACATTATACCCCCATACTGAGTGTTGGAGGTAGCATAGCTGTAGGGTAGCTTACTATCCTCATTTGCTTTGACCTCCTCCCTTATAGCGTGCTTACGTGGTTGTGTCCTCCTTGACACTTGTTTGTTGACTGTTAGGCTATTTAGCCCGTAACTTTGTTTTTTATATTTGTACTCTAATTGTTCTCTGTTTGTTGTTCTTCTCTGCAGCCTCCAATTGTTTTCAAGGGCAACATATTTCAGACTTTCAGTAATGCTTACACTCCCGTCATTCTTAGGCTACAGATCTGCAGTTCTGATTTGCTTAGGGTGCTTCTCTATTTCCGGAGTTTTTACACAACTGCCCCCCCCGGGGCTTACAGTAAGTACTCCTTTTTGCTTATTGGGCAGGATCATGGCCTCAGATACCACTGTACCTCATGGCTATCGTTGGATATCCTGGAATGTTAAAGGACTCAATCATCCAATCAAACATGCAAAAGTTCTTCAGCATCTATGGTCCCTGCAGGACGATGTTGTACTCCTACAGGAAACCCACCTTTCATCCAGTACAATGGCATGGTTAAAGAAGTCCTGGGTGGGTGAGGTCTTAGTTAGTTCATCCACAACCAAATCCAAAGGGGTGGCTATTCTTCTTCGACATGCTTCCCCTTGGAAGGGGAAAGGCGTCAGCAAGGATACCCATGGCAGGTGGTTGGTGGCCAGACTATCTTCCCCAGAGGGTCCCATGTTGTTGGGCAATATCTACTGTATGCCCCCAATGTCAAACATGTGGACTTTTTCCCTGTGATCAGTCAAGCCCTGGTGGCGTTACAGCCAGACGGCCCACCCGTCCCAATTGTGATAGGTGGAGATTTCAATATGGTAAATGATATTTTTCTTGATAAGTCCTACTCCACCCCACATGCCACCCCCAAAGCCAGACAATCCCTTCAGGACCTGATGGAGGAATAGGCTTTCACCGAAGTTTGGCTTAGAGACCACCCCACTGGTCAGGATTATACATTCTACTCAGCACCACATCAGTCACATAGTCACATAGATTTTTGGCTGGCTAATGAAGTGGAGGCATGAGGCATAACTGACTCTGGCATTGGCTCGATCTTGATCTCTGACCACTCACCTATCCAGCTCACTTACACTCCCCTGGCCACCATCCCCCTGGTGTCCAGTTGTGATGTAACCCCCCTCCTCTTCAAGGATTCTGGCTTCCACCCCATGTTAATTCAGGCCACCAGAGATTATTTTTCCTGCAACTCTGTGGAATATCCCATGGCACAGTCTGGGAGGCCTTCTACGCAGTCATCTGGGGCCGCATAATTGCCTTCTCTGCAGCCCTAGACAAGGCCCGTAGAGTGACCCTGACCAAATTACAGGCTGATATAGCCACCCTGGAATGGCACTTCAAGGCCATTCCCCATACCACTCCTGATGGTACCTTGCACCGTCAAATCATTGGCCTTAAATATCAGATCAATGTCATCCTGCATCAGAAAGCCGAATGACTTCTCCTCAGGTCAAAACAGACCTTCTGTGCTAGTGGGGAAAGGTCTGGTAAGCTCCTCATTTTTGACTCTGTAAACAACAGGCTGCTACTTGGATACATGCCCTTCATAGTCAAGCAGGTTCCATAGCCTCCAACCCTAAGGGCATCAATGACACCATGAGATAATTTTAAGAATCCCTCTACCAATCTCACTCTACTAACACTGACTCACAGCTCTTGCAAGGTGTTGCAACCTTCTGCCAGCAGACCCCCTCCCGGCCCTTATCCCTGACCAGGTAGCCGAGCTCGATGCCCCTATTTCATGTGAAGAGCTATGTCTGGCACTATCAAAGATGGCTCGAGGGAAAGCCCCTGGCCCTGATGGTATGTCCATAGAACTGTATCAAGCCCTGGGACTGGACAACCTTTAGCCACTCCAGCTCGCCTTACAGGCCTCTCATGAAAGTAGATTCCTCTCGCATACCATGAGAGATACACTTATCACTCTCATCCCCAAAAAATCCATGGACCCACTAGATTGTGACAACTTTCAACCCATATCTTTGTTAGCTGTCGATACAAAGATCTTGGCCAAAGCTCTGGCCACTAGAATGATGTCTGTTCTCCCATCAATTATCCACCCCACACAAGCTGGATTTATGCAGGGCAAAGCTGGGGTAGACAACACCAGACTCTTACTCAACCTTAAATGGTTTGCACCTAAATCGTCTTACCCCATGGCCACCTTAGCAATTGATTTCTCTAAGGCATTTGACTCCATAGAGTGGGATTACTTGCATGAGATTCTTCACCTCTGTGGCTTTGGGGATCATTTCAGACAGTGGGTGCATATGCTTTACTGTTCCCCTATGGTCCTTATCTTCACTAACAGGGACATCTCCCCTTCCTTTCCCCTCCACAGGGGTTCTAGACAAAGTCACCCCCTCTCCCCCCTTTTATTTCTGGTAGCCCTGGACCCCCTTCTCAGAGTCCTTATCACTTCCCGGAGGATCCAGGGCATCAAAGTGGCTGGTCACCCATACCTAGTGGTGGCGTATGCTGACGACCTCCTCCTAACTTTATCTAATCCCCAGCAGTTGATTCCAGAGGTGCTTCAGGTCTTGGATAGCTTTGCGGCCCTATCAGACTTGTGAGTCAGCCAAAAAAAGACCACCCTGGCCCCCTTGAATGCTTACTGTACAAGTGCCTGTCTCCAGGACACTAATCTCTCCTGGGTTGCCCAGGGCTTTGCCTACCTTGGTATACAGTTACCGACCAAATGGTCTGCCTTTGAGTCGGCCAACTTCTCCCCCTTACTGATGCAACTGTCCACAGAAGTGGAAAGATGGTGTAAAATGCAACTCTCACTACCGGGTAAGGTGGCTGCAGTCCGTATGCTCCTCTTCCCTCCACTTTTATACCTATTTAACAATTTACTCATATCTCTTCCCCTAAACTCTTCACCTCTCTGGAACATTTGGTCTCTTGCTTATTCTGGCAGAATAGGCCACCTAGATGGAGTAAGCAAAAACTGAGAGCACACTGGTCTCGGGGGGAAGCTCAATGCCTCATGGTTCTTGGGCTACCACATGTCCTGTATGGTGGCACATGCAACTAAATGGTTTGTATCCAGTCCTTTGGGCACCCTGTCTGGGTCCAGCTGGAAACTGATCTGGCAGGTGGGATGGCCCTCTACTCCCTTCTCATGCTATGATCACAACTACCTCAGCACCTTCCGCCCACTGTCACTGACACAGCCCATGCTTGGAAGCTCCTTATGTCCAAATCATATTTGCCTAAACATGCTTGGTACTCCACAGTATGATGTGCCCCACTGTGGTGCAATACCCTCATTCAGATTGGTGGGTCTTCACTATACTGGCCATTCTGACAGAGATGTGGTATCCAGATGATTCAGGACCTTTGCTCATCTGGCCCCATCTCCTTATTATCCCTTGCCCAGCTGCAAACTAAATTCTCCCCGCTGCATAAAGATTTTTGATGATGCCTCCAGATTCGCAGTGCCATACAACCTTTCCTCACCAGACATCCAGACACCACACTTTGGCAATGGTTAAATGATCTCCACACCCACCCTACCTCAAAAGGCCTAATGGGTCATTTTTATAACACCTGGAAGGACTCCCAACCAAATGCTACCCTATCCTGTAGCTTGAAATGGACTGAGCAATTGGGCTCTCCATCTCTGAAAAACAGTGGAATTCTTACCTTAAAGACACCCATTGCATCCATCGAGACACCAGAAGTCAATTCCTTCAGCTTAATATCCTGCTACTTTGGCACCACACTCCAGTGGCCCTTCATGCATGAGGCCTGCTCAACCACACCCAATGCTGGTGGTGTTCACAAACTGAAGCCCACCTCATGCATATACTATGGTCTTGCCCACACCTGGCCACATTCTGGAACATGGTGGCCTCTGACCTTTCTAAGGTGTTGAAGTCCCCAATTACCCTCACAGACTCTAAGCTGCTCTTGGGTGACATAGCCTCCTTGACTGGCATATCCAAGCCTCTCTGAGACTGGATCCTCCTAGCCTTGCTAGAGGCAAAACATCTCCTTCTTATGCACTGGTGCCAAGATGCACTTCCAACTCTGAGAGCATGGCATGTGGCTTTAGCTTATTTATCCCTCTTTGACAGACTATCCTACCTTCAAGGGAACAATATGCGCCACTACCAGTTTAAATGGGGGCTGTACTTACAATCTGATTTTTGCAAACTCCCTGCACCACCTGCAAATTCTCCTGTATGATTGGCTGCTTTAGTTATCCATATTAGTGTCCTAGCTTGTTATTGATATCTTTAGAGGGTGTAAGCACTTGTTCTACCTATTTGTATTGCTTTTAAGGCTTTAGCACAGACTAGTATTTATAGCTACCTCACTGTTAAATCTGAAACTATGACGTGTTGTATACTTGTACCAGACATAGTTATACCTTTGTCCTCGACTACGTATGACTCTGTATGCTTATTCTGCTGCACTATTTACTGTGTGCTGCATTAAGAAAAACTCAATAAAACCTTATATGATAAAGTGTTAGGTCTATGCCTGCAAGAGCAGAGAAGTTGCAAACATCTGCATTTTTGAGAGTTTTAACAAAATTCTGCAAATATTTACATTGTAAAGAATTTAATCCCTATAACTTACACATCTCTGATCCAATTCTCTCCATATGTAATTAATTCTATAAGCATTATAAAAAGGTTATTTGTGCTAATTTACACATGTCTGGCTTCAAAGATGCCTGCATTATATGCAGATGAAATGTTTTCACAAAATTTCCTGCAAAAAACAAATGACATATTTTAAGCACGTATAATTTTGAGACGATGTATCATATTGTCATGAAATCTGGCACACTGTTAGAACACCTATCATCAGGGAATCCTAACAAATTTAAGATATGTGTCCCAGCAGACAGCTGGGGTATATGCAGATAAAAATATTCATGAAATTTCACACAAAAAACAAAATGACAGACTTTGAGCACCTATAACTTTAAAACTATTAATCTGAATTTCATGCTATTTGGCACATTATTGGTCCTCCACTCAGAGCATGGACATGTCAAACTGCAAAGCTGTAGCTTAAATGACAGCCAAGTTATGAACATATTACTACATTTTAAAAAGTCAGCAAAATTCTGACAAAATTCTATGAAAAGTCATGGAATTTCATGAAATGTCTTCAACATTCTGTGAATTTAGAATTTTTCCATTCTGCACAGCTCTAGTAACAGGTATAGTAAGATGGGGAGTCAACAACAGCTATACTGTATACCCACAGTGGGTACTTGAGTAGAGTCTACATATCTTTGCTTGTCTTCATTGGTCTCCTGCACTACTGTCTTTTGTTCCAGCAATCAAGCTAGCGCCATCTTCTCCAGCAGAACATTCCAAATGACACCTGCTGAAAATTACATGAAATTAGAGCAATAGTATCAGAAAACAGTTACTCTGACATCTGCAAAACTTTTCTGAATTTAAAAAACAATCCCCCCCCAAAAAAAACACACTTCTGTGGTTGGAAAAAGTGCTAAACTCCCCAAAAAAGATATAAGCTGAACCTATGCCATAACATGATTTCATCACCCTAGTGATAACACTAGAAAGTAGAAGACCAGAAAGAAAAATGGTTAGAAAGTGGTTACAACCCCCCCAAATCAAATAAAGAAATAAAATACTTACCTTTGCTGGTAGATCACCAAGCTACTGAGTAAAGAGAATCTTTTCCCATGCAAAGTACTGGAATGTCTTATTAATGTCTTCCCAGTTTGTATATTATTTTGGCATGAATGAAGCTGCAAATTTGGAAGGGGTCAATAAACAGGATTAAACAGATCCCCCCAGAGGGATACCGTGAATCAATCTAATTGCTTCAGGAGCTCCTTTTGATTATTTAGCTTTTAGAGAATTTCCAGAAATGAGAAAGTTCTTGACAAAATGACAGAACAGACTATCCTAGAGGACGGCTTAAACAGCATAGTAGCAGCAGCAGTACCAGCAGTTTATTACCTGCATTGCTGATTTCTGGTTTAGGGGACAATTTCCAAAAGTGAGAAATTTATGTTTGGCAGTTGTGTGTCCTAAAGTGCTTGACAACACAAGTTGTCTGTCTGAGAGGGAGATTTAAACAGCATAGTTGCAGTGGCAGCACCAGCAGTTTATTACCAGTATTAATGATTTCTGGTTTGGGGGAGAATTTCCAGAAGAGGGAAATGTATATATTGCTCTTGGCAGTTGTGCATACTAAAGTGCTTGACAACACAGACAGCACAAGAGGGCTACATAAATAGCACAGTAGTAGCAGCAGCAGCACCACCAGCAGTTTATTACCAGCCCAGCATTACTGATTTCTGATTTGAAAGAAAATTTCCAGAAGTAAGAAATTTATATTTTAAGCTTGGCAGCTGTGTGTACTAAGGTGCTTGACAAAATCACAACACAGACTGTCTGAGAGGGTGACTTAAACAGCATAGGAGCAGCAGCAGCACCTGCAGTTTATTGTCAGCATTACTATTTCTGGTTGGGGGAGAATTTACAGAAGTGAGAAATTTATATATTGTGCTTGGCAACTGTGTATACTAAAGTGCTTGACAACACAGACTATCCAAGAGGGTGACTTAAACAGCATAGTAGCAGCAGCTCCAGGAGTTTATTACCAGCCCAGTACTGATGATTTCTGGTTTGAGAGAGAATTTCCAGAAGCGAGAAGTTTACATATTGTGCTTGGCAGTAGTGTGTACTAAAGTGCTTGAAATTTGGACATCTGAGACAAACCATGGGAGAACAAAAGTAATGTGTATTGTGATTAATGCACAACTAGCACAAAATGCATAAAGAACAGTGTTGGGGGCAGTGACACACAGTGCAGTACCAAGTGCCAGCAGTAGTTGAGAACAATTTTAGTGATAGTGTGAGGACTGTGAAGTTGCACAAGAAAGACAACAATGGAGTTGAAATTAGATTTTTTTCCTTTTGAATGGATGACAGAAGAATTTCAATAGATAGAATAACGCAATAGCAGAAATCAAGAAAAACAGAGAGGAATAAAGATGGATAAAAATGTTGTTTTTTCCTTTTAACTTTTTAATTTTTTCTTTCATTTTTAGGGGTTAACAGTGCTGCAGTTACAAAAATAAAGAAATACAGACAGAGACAAAAAGGATAGAGCAACAATTTTGTTTTAATTTTTTTCATTTTTTATTTTTTATTTTTAGGGTTTAACTAAAGGCAAAACACAAAGATGAATGAAAATATCTAGGTTGGAGCCAGGCTATGGCCTGGGGACAGAGGGTGCACAGCCACTTCTAAGTTCTACCAAGCCCACCAGAATAGTTTACCGATTTCTCAGCAACAACTCCAGCAGCTCCTTCATCTACCACAACTTACCAGGAGAGATCCCTTACTTTCCTGTGGAGCTGTTAAACTTCCACACAGGTGAATGTAGGAGAAGGATCTGAAGCCAGTCTCTCAGGTGCCCCCTGCTGCAGCACACAACTCTGACTGCAGGTCCCTGTTTCAGTCCCCTCCATCTTCCCCTCCTGCACCTGCACACCATGCTTCCTTCTCTTCCCTTTGCCAAGCACAGAAGAGGCAGTATGGGTGGCACCACCTACACCTCTCTCACCACCTTTTCTTCTCAGATGCTCCTTCCACTCATTGTGGTGCCTCTCTCAAAGGTGTATGTGTTCCATTCCTACCTGCCCCCGGATGAATCCCTCATTTCCCATACCGAACAACAGTGTGGCACAATTTGCAGGTGACCACACTGTTGCCAGAGGGGTCAGTTTCAAAAAAGGCCCAGACAAGGGACTTCAGCTGCTGCTGACAACGGGAGGAGCAATGGTGCTGGCTGTGTCTCCTCCTCCTTGTTTATTTATTGTTTATTGAATAGAATCAGAATTACAACCCTTTGAGCCATGGAGTCTTTTGCAAAGGCTCAATGTCAGATTAAAGTAACAGTACAGAGGAAGCAAAAAACAAGGTACACATACAATATTAAGTAATAATACAAGGTCATACAGTCCTGGCCTATAAGTAAATTGAGGGTTACAACAACAGGTAGCATAAGGAAGGTCCCGGGTCAGGTTAAGACAGTATCATCAGGTGAGAAGGGGGTTAGATACAGTCACAGGTTGTTGAGTCAAGGAGTAGGGTTTTGAGACCTGGTTTAAATAGGTTGAGATTATGGGCCTGGAAGATGGAGGATGGTAGGCTGTTCAGCCACAGAGGAGCATGATAGCAGAAGGATCTTTGTCCAAGCGATGTTCTGCCATCTGGGACTAGGATGGTGGGGTTAGCTGAGTGCCTTTGTGTCCTCCTATGAAGAATTGTGTGAATAAGTGGATGGAGGCTAATTGGGGCTTGCTTAAGGTGTATTTTTTTTGCAAGGAGGCAGGTATGGTACTTTAGTCTGCCCTGGAGGTTTAGCCAGCCAGTATGTTTATGAAGGTCGCATGTGTGAGTTAACCTGTCACATCCTGTGACCAGGAGGCAAGCTTTGTTGAGGGTGAGGTTGATGCTGCATAGGGCAGTATGGCTGGCCGACCCATAGATTACTAATCCATAGTCCACCAAAGATAAAATAGATGAAGACACCACAAGTTGCATGTCGTGAGGGGGTAGGCAGTGTTTATGCCTGTACAGGATCCCCAGTCTAGTGTTAATAGAGGAAGAGAGTTGTTGTATGTGCGAATGGTAGGTAAGCGGGGTGTCTAATGTGACTCCAAGGTATTTGAACTCTGAGACCTGTTCAAGCATGGAGCCAAGGGCGTTCATTACAGCTAGTGGTGTGTGATAATGGGGGCTTTGGTGATGTGTAAAGATCATAGATTTAGTTTTCTTGTAGTTGATTATTAGTCGGTGTTCCAAGAACCAGGTTTCCAGCTCCCTAAGGAAGCCCTGCAGGGCAGTTTATAGGGAATTAGGGTGGGGGTGTTTCCAGTAGACTGCCACATCATCTGCATAAAGCAGCATTTTGCCACTGCAAGAGTTCAGGAGGGAGTTCAGAAAGAGGGTGAAGAGTAGAGGGACAAGTATTGATCCTTGGGGACACCAGTTTGGACCAGTTTGCTGGAGGAGATAGTTGTATTGAGTTTGACTTGCTGTGTCTGACCTGAGAGATAATCTTTGAACCAGGCAGTGACCTCTGGGGCAAAATTAAGGGATAGGAGAGTATGTAGGAGTAACTTGTGACTGACGGTATCTAATGCCTTGGTCAGATCAACGTAGAGAGCACCTGCCAGGGAGCCTTGTTCTAGGGCCTCGTCAACAAATGTGGTAAGTTCAATGAGGGCGGTTGAGGTGCTGTGTCCCCTCTGGAAACCGTGTTGTCGATGGCAGAGCAGGTCGTATTTGGAGAGGTAGTTGGTTAGTTGATCTGATACTATTTTTTCAAGGGCCTTTGAAAGGGGTGGCAGGATTGATATTGGTCTATAATTGCTTGTGGCGGTGCGGTCGCCACTTTTCAGGATAAGGGTTATTATTGCTTTCTTCCAGGCCGAGGGGAATTGGCTGAGGCATAGGGACAGGTTGAGGATTTTGGTGAGATGAGGCAGCGTAACATCCAGTGTAAGCCGAAAGATTTTGAGGTCCAGGGAATCACTACTATAGCTAGAGTTCAACAGGGCTTTGGTGACATAGTGTTTTGCCTGATTACAAGAGATGACTCTTAGTCTGAAAGGGGCAGTGTTGGAGATGGCTGCGGTATCTGTGGGGGGGTAGGTGGTTGAATCAAAAAAGTTTGGGTGGAGAATGTGAGAGAGAGAGATCAGAGAAGAAAGTATTGAGGGCATTGGAGATGACATGAGGGTCCTGAGTGGTAATTCCATCAACTGTAAGCAGTACAGGGGTAGGGGATACAGTTTTCCCACAGAGTTCCTTAATATTGTTCCAGAAGGTTTTTCTGGAGCCCCAGGAGGAGGTGAGGGTGTGCTTATAGTATGCAGCTTTGGCTTGCCAGGTAGCCCATGTGCATCTGTTTCTGGCTCCTCTGTACAGCTACCTATCTTGTGGGAGCTGGGAGTCAAGGTCCTTATACTATAGTGCATTATATGTAGTGCATTAGGTCTAGGAGAGGTTGGGTGATCCGAGGGGTGTGTCTTCACTTTACTATCTGCTTGGAGAAGGGTGCAAATATGTCACAGACCATATTGAAGATGGCAATGAAGTAGGTAAGAGCAGCATCCACAGATTGGGCAGTGTGAATAGGGGACCAATCACAGGAGGCAAGGTGAGACTCGAGCCATGCTAGGGCACCTTTTTTGAGACGTCTTTGTACAGAGACATTTTGGGGGGTGGGGAGGATTTTGGTGAACCACCAGCAGGTCAATGGGGAGTGATCGCTTATTGAGTTAGGAAGCACTGTGACTTGGGAGATGTTGTTAGGCCTGTTGGTGAGGATAAGGTCAATAAGGGTATAAGTTCCTGTTCTTGTGTCCAGTCTGGTCGGGGATTTTATGACCTGGGTGAAGTCGTAAGCTAGGACTGAGTTCTTGTAGTGGGACAAGGCCGATGATTGCCAATTGACATAGAAATCTCCCATTAAAACAACTTCGCTCTTAGGTGGGAGGTGGGTGATACTGTCCAGGACAGATTCAAAAGTGAGCTTTTAGTTACAAGGGGGTATGTACACCACCATATTGTGGAGGGTTTTACCTCGGTTGCTGAGGCTGAGCTTGATTGTTAGGGTCTGGGCTCCATGCAATGGTGGCGGTATGGGGACAATCAGGGAGCGCAGGAAGAATTTTATGTAAATGGAACAGCCGCCTCCCCTCTTACTAAGTTTGTCAGCACGATACATGGTGTAGTCACTGAGAGAGACCAAGCCATTGGGTATTCTGTCTGACAGCCAGGTCTGTGATAGGGATAGGACATCAGGTGAGTGTTGGTCAATCCAGCCCTGCAGGGGGGTGAGCTTCTTCTGCAGGCTGCAGATATTAAGGGTGGCCAGCAGGAGGCTTCCTTGTTTGCCATCAATAGAAACAGTAGGGATGGTGGGTGGGCCTGGGTTAGGGTGAACATTTCCTGATAGAAGCAGGAGAAGGAGAGCATGTCTGAGTAGTGCTAATCTGTGCAGTTTTGGAGATGCACATTTTGTCTGGAAGTTAGTGTGATTTTTGTAGAGTGTGATTGGGACTGGGAGGGTGCGTATGAGGTGGATTATAAGGGTGGGGGATATAGGAAGGTGGTTACCAAAGTGATAGATAATAGGAGTTGATGGAGGTTCTAGCCTGAAACAGAACACTGTAGTAGTGCAACGTGCATTGTGGGTGTAAGGGTTGGTTATTAACACATATAGGTAGCATGTGCACTCAGTGTGTCATGCCTTGGGGGAGCATGTGGGTGTGCAGATTGTGGTCCCACCAAGGTATTAAGCATGTGCCCCTAGTGTGGTGGGCAGTGGGGCATCCAAAATGGGGAGATTTTGTGGGGGTGGGTGGTTGAGCCATTAGGGGGATTAGTGAGGCAATGAGGGCAGACATCAGGAGACGAGGGAGCATGTTTGCTAAAGAATGGATTAGGAATAGGATGATTGAGAGTAGTGACCACTAGTGGTGTGTTGGCATAAGCTGCTGCTGGAGAAGTGGGCTGATAGGTTATTTTCTACTCACACGTGATGCTGTAGTCCCTATATATGTGCAAGTCAACCAAGGGTGGTGGTGGGGGCATTGGGGAGCCGAACGCACAGCATTCAGCGGGGTAATCTTCTGCAAGCTGCACTGAAGCACTGATGGTCATGATCAGGCGACTGCGCACAGCTGAAATCCGTGCCTTGAATTTTTTGCTTTCTGCTCCTGGCTGTGGGGGAGGGCTGCTCCAAGCCCTCACCACCTCCAAGGTCCATGGGGGTCAGCTGTGGAGGAAGGAGAGGGAGAAGAGACTCAGGTTAAATAGGTAAGGGGAGGGATGGGACACTGCTGGGGGCTGAGCTGTATCGGGATAATAATTACAAAATACTGTTCACAGCTATTGAATAACCTTGAAAGTGCAGGACCAGTCAGGCTAACTGATTTGGGCTCCTTTTATTTTTATATATTGTCTCAGGCTCTGCTAAGCTACAACTATACTGGTAATTAAAGTAGCTTGCATGTACTTAAAGCAACTCCATTGGCACTTTACAGTTAGGTTTTTAACTCGAGATTTAAAGTAACTTACTTGCACTGGGATTATACACAGTTTAGCCCCAAGTGACAAAATAAGGTTGCATTTAAGTTCAGATTTAAGGTAACTTGCACTGAGATTACACACTTTTATGCCCCAAGTGACAAATTAAAGTTGTAAATACACTATCTCCACTTGTACGCTGAGAATTAATTTGAAATGAAAAAGGCACCAAGATAGCAGTCTTTGTCTTCTGCAAGCTGCACTGAAGTACTGATGGTCGTGATCAGGCAACTGCGCGCAGCTGAAATCCTTACCTTGAATTTTTTGCTTTCGGCTCGTGGTTGTGGGGGAGGGCTGCTCCAAGCCCTCATGACCTCCAAGGTCCATGGGGGCCGGCTTAAATTTTTTGCTTTCGGCTCCTGGCTGTGGGGGAGGGCTGCTCCAAGCCCTCATGACCTCCAAGGTGGTGTGCAAGTGGTGATGGTGTTTGCACAACAGCTGGCTGGGCTGGATTAGTTGTTGCTGGTGGTGGTGCCCCTTGCCTCATCTCACTGCTGGAGGTGCTGCACTGTGTGCGGGTGGGGTTTGGTGCTACCACTGTATCCTACTGCTGCTAGTGCCTTGGGCCAGGTCCTCTTAAAGCATAAACCACATCTTCTCTGTGATGCCTGCACTCCCCTCTCCTCCTGACCACTTCCAGTCCCACTCATTTTAAACCAAACAAAAAACATGGAGTAGAAACACTGAGTAAAAAGAGTAAAAAAAAACACATTAAAAGAGGTGAAAAATATCACAAATAAAAGTGTTCAATATAGATAAAATAACAGGCAAATAACAACGAAACAAAGACTCACTAACTATAAAGTAAAGATAAGGGGCACAGTTCACAAAGGCCAGACAGACAGTGAATTCTGAAGGTGTGCCACAAGTCATGGGGCAGCCGTGGGGCAATAGCACCATGGACAGCATTCTTTGCTGGCTATCACCCCCCTGATCCCAGTTAAGTAGTACAATAAAAAATATCTGGTGGTCTAGCAGCCCACAATCCCTGATTCCCCATCAATATAATATTTAATATCCCTGGTGCCCCCTCAATAACATCCCTGATAGCCTAGAGAACTGCCCTCCCCAGCTCCGACCCCCTGTCAACATAATATTTAATAGCCTTGGTGGTCTAGTGGAACACCCACCCTGCAGTGCCCTACCACCCTGCTTCCCCCATCCCATAACCCAAATGGTGACTGGTGCAGCCTGTGCTCACCACCGTGTCCAGCTGTTGACTAAGCTCTGACTGAGCACGTACTGTATATAGTAGGTGCTGAGTGATTGACAGCAGCTGTCAGTAACTGAACACCTACAATATACAGTATGCACTCAGTCCGAACTTAGCAGGTGGCTGGCTGCGGTGGTATGCAGTGGGCTGTGCCAGTCACTGACTGGGATATGGGATGGGAGAGTGGGGTGGTAGGGCACTGTGAGGTGTGGGTCCACTAGATCACCAGGAATATTTGGAATTACATTAACATGGTATTGGGGCTGGGCAGTCCACTAGACCACCAGGGCTATTAAATATTATTTTGACAGGGACCGGGGGCTGGGGAGGAGGGTTTGCTAGACCACCAGGGATTTTAAATATTATATTGATGGGGAATCAGGGGTAATAGATATTCTATTAATGGGGGATTGGGGCTTGGGGGGTGTTAGACCACCAGGGAACACGAAACCTGTATTACCAGGGGATCGGGGCTGGGCCGGGGGGACAACAGCACATTGCCGCACAGTGCTGGACTGTCCCAGAGGGACATATTTTAAGTACCTTTAGACTAGCCCTGGCTGGTCTAAGGGTACTTAGAATATGACCCTCTGATGCAGTTTTATGTATCTCGATATAGGGGCTATGGCAGCCTGCATCTGCTGCAAGGTCCCTAGCAGCATGCCACAGTCACTTTTGTGGCACAAGGTTGGCCCCCTTTGGTGCAGACAGCCTGTGTTTGATGGAGGCTACCTTTGTTAATCGCTCTAGAGGCATTTTGTGGTGCAAGCTGCACCATGCACCATTCCTAGTGGCACAAGTGGCTTGCACCATTCCCAGGAGCTTTATGAATTGGGCCCAAGATATATAATATGCAAAAGAAAAGGTGAACATTTTTTTTTTGCCTAGGTTTAAGAATCAACAGAGCAGATCTGTCACCTTCCACTCACTAGCTCAGACTTGAATGAGTCAGTACTTAGAACAGTGGCATGTGACCTGCAGCACTTGTTTACCACCAAGCAGTCACCTCATTTTGAGCAGACCTTGCCTGTCTCAATAGCAAAATTACCACTGGCAAAGTTAACATAGTTCACCTTACTGTCTTAATGACTAAGTTACCATGAGGGTCACTGGTGAAGTCACACAGGTGAATTTACAAGATATGGTAACATTTTGACGGATTGCTCTCTGGAGGCGAAGTTGGTGACTTCTCCGTAACCTCTATGGTGATTTAAAACTTTGGTACATAGAAACAGAAACATAGAAGGTGATGGCAGAAGGAGATTGCTAGGTCCATCTAGCCTGCCCAGTGTGTTTGTATTTGTCATTTCCTACCCCCCAGCTGTCCTTAGGTGTGAGGGCTCCTTTGTGCCTATCCCATGCATTCTTGAGTACCACCACCATGTTAGCCCTCACTACCTCTGGGGGCAGGCTATTCCAAGCATCCACCACTCTTTCTTTGAAGAACAACTTCCTGGTGTTGGTTGAGAATCTCCTTCTCTGCAGCCTTACATCATACCCCATGGTTCTGCTGCCCTCCTTGAAGTGAAAAAGTTCCTGTGTCCACACCTTGTTTATACCTTTTACATATTTGAAAGTTTCAATCATGTCACTCCTCTCTCTTTCCTGTTCTAGGGAATGCATGTTCAGTTCTCTCAACCTTTCTTCGTAGGACATCTTCTGCAATCCCTGAATCATTTTTGTCACCTTTCTCTGTATTGCTTCAACCCAGTCAATGTCAATTGCTTTTCAACAAACCATACCCAACAGACATGAAATATTGCTGAGGCACCCCAAATATTTTATGGTGTACAGACATTATAAAGTCGGAATATATAACGGGTCCTCCAGTCCACTGCCACCACACTGTTCTACCACTGGTGCCGTGTTGTGTTATGGTGTGCAGCAACTTGCTGCAAAACTGACACTGCCAGTCTAAACTAGAATGACATCACTTAGTCAGAACAAAAAATGCAAAGAAGAAATGTGGTAGCACAGTGTGGTGGCAGTGAACTGGATCTGTTATATAATTTCTGACTTTATAATGTCTGCACACTGTGAACTATTTTGGATGTCTCAGCAATATATCATGTCTGTAGGGTATGGTTTGTTGAAAAGCAGGAGTTTTCTGTGCAATTATCTCCTAAAAGTTATGTGTGCATGTGTTGAAAAGCAGGATTTTTTTTGTGCTATGACCTCCTAAAAGTCATGGGTGCGTTGTGATTGTGGTGCACACTGCCCCAAGACCTCTGAAAACATATTATATGACTTTGTCCACTGCTGATGATGGTACAAATAAAACATATGTCATATATTCTTATCTTTATTCTTTATACCATAAACACTGCAACAAGTCAGTATATACAGTATGTTTGCAAGAAGCTGGACAGTGTCTACACACACAGGAAAATACACTGACTGTACACATGCAGTTTAGCACAGTAAGCACAGTATAATTGCACTGCTCAGTCCTGTTTTTTGACAAAGACTTCACCATACCATGACATAAAGTAAACATTACTGAGGCTCTAAAAATATTTATTTTTGGAAACAGACATTATGACATTATATGTGCTCACACACAGTCACCAGAAATTAATGTGCATCCCCAAAATGGTACTGTCTTGTGTCCAGAAAATTCCCCAGTGCTGATGAAGTGAAATGAGAGCATAACAAGAAATGCAAATTCTCCCAGAATTAATGGTGCACTCAGTCATGTGCACAGTGCTTACACACAGTCACCAGAATTATTGAGCAATCCCAAAATGCTACTATTTTGTGTCTAGAAAATTCCCCAGTGCTGATGAAGTGAAATGAGAGTATAACAAGAAATGCAAAGTCTCCCAGAATTAATGGTGCACTCAGTCATGTGCACAGTGCTCACACAGAGCCACCTGAACCATTCCACTGGGGTGTCAAACGGACGAGGCATACTGATGAGTCCTGGTAGGACGAAACACGTGTCTATGTCTTCTGTTAGCACCCTTTGCAAACTGTGTGAGAGACCTTTCGGCACCATGCAATTCTGCTTAAAGTTGGACCAGCATAACATTATGTGGTGATTTGCATATGCAGCCCATGATGCTTTGCATTGTGGGGGCATGTGTGATTTTGTATTTTCTTGAAACTTGGCTTCCCAGCCAAATGCCCTTTGGGGTAACCCTTGCCTCAGTGTTTGCGCACAGAGGTTCTTTGTATTTTAAATAGTTTTTTATTTTAATGGGTTCACCACAATATATCCAAGGCACATTGCCTTAAGGGTAGCTGGTCCATTCCACTGGGTTGTCAAACGGATGAGGCATACTGATGAGTCCTGGTAGGACCCTTTGCAAACTGTGTGAGAGGCCTTTCGGCACCATGCAATTCTGCTTAAAGTTGGACCAGCATAACATTCTGTGGTGATTTGTATATGCAGCCCATGATGCTTTGCATTGTGGGGGCATGTGTGATTTTGTATTTTCTTGAAACTTGGCTTCCCAGCCAAATGCCCTTTGGGGTAACCCTTACCTCAGTGTTTGTGCACAGAGGTTCTTTGTATTTTAAATAGTTTTTTATTTTAATGGGTTCACCACAATATATCCAAGGCACATTGCCTTAAGGGTAGCTGGTCCATTCCACTGGGGTGTCAAATGGACGAGGCATACTGATGAGTCCTGGTAGGATGAAACACGTGTCTATGTCTTCTGTTAGCACCCTTTGCAAACTGTATGAGAGGCCTTTCGGCACCATGCAATTCTGCTTAAAGTTGGACCAGCATAACATTCTGCGGTGATTTGCATATGCAGCCCATGATGCTTTGCGTTGTGGGGGCATGTGTGATTTTGTATTTTCTTGAAACTTGGCTTCCCAGCCAAATGCCCTTTGGGGTAACCCTTACCTCAGTGTTTGTGCACAGAGGTTCTTTGTCTTTTAAATAGTTTTTTATTTTAATGGGTTCACCACAATATATCCAAGGCACACTGCCTTAAGGGTAGCTGGTCCATTCCACTGGGGTGTCAAATGGATGAGGCATACTGATGAGTCCTGGTAGGATGAAACACGTGTCTATGTCTTCTGTTAGCACCCTTTGCAAACTGTGTGAGAGGCCTTTGCGCACCATGCAATTCTGCTTAAAGTTGGACCAGCATAACATTCTGTGGTGATTTGCATATGCAGCCCATGATGCTTTGCATTGTGGGGCATGTGTGATTTTGTATTTTCTTGAAACTTGGCTTCCCAGCCAAATGCCCTTTGGGTAACCCTTGCCTCAGTGTTTGCACACAGAGGTTCTTTGTCTTTAAATATTTTTTATTTTAATGGGTTCACCACAATATATCCAAGGCACACTGCCTTAAGGGTAGCTGGTCCATTCCACTGGGGTGTCAAATGGACGAGGCATACTGATGAGTCCTGGTAGGACGAAACACGTGTCTATGTCTTCTGTTAGCACCCTTTGCAAACTGTGTGAGGCCTTTCGACACCATGCAATTCTGCTTAAAGTTGGACCAGCATAACATTATGTGGTGATTTGCATATGCTGCCCATGATGCTTTGCATTGTGGGGGCATGTGTGATTTTGTATTTTCTTGAAACTTGGCTTCCCAGCCAAATGCCCTTTGGGGTAACCCTTGCCTCAGTGTTTGCGCACAGAGGTTCTTTGTCACCTGAATTAATGTGCATCCCCAAAATGCTACTGTCTTGTGTCCAGAAAATTCCCAGTGCTGACGAAGTGAAATGAGAGCATAACAAAAAATGCAAAGTCTCCCCGAATTAATGGCGCTCTCAGTCATGCACGCAGTGCTCACACACAGTCACCAGAATTAATGTGCATCCCCAAAATGCTACTGTTTTGTGTCCAGAAAATTCCCCAGTGCTGACAGAATTAATGGCACACTCAGTCACGTGTGCAGTGGTCACACACAGTCACCAGAATTAATGTGCATCCCCAAACTGCTACTGTCTTGTGTCCAGAAAATTCCCCAGTGATGATGAAGTGAAATGAGAGTGTAACAATAAATGCAAAGTCTGCAAGAATTAATGGTGCACTCAGTCATGCATGCAGTGGTCACATACAGTCACCAGAATTATTGTGCATCCCCAAAATGCTACTGTCTTTTATCCAGAAAATTCCCCAGTGCTGACGAAGTGAAATGAGAGCACAACAAGAAATGCAAAGTCTCCCAGAATTAATGGCACACTCAGTCATGCATGCAGTGGTCACACACAGTCACCAGAATTAACTCTTTGACTGCCGACAGAATTAGAATGTATAGGTACTGTATTTTGGACTGATATATCAGTTTGCTGCCCTGCAAGGGTTGATGTACATCCCCAAAATGCTGCTGTCTTTTATCCAGAAAATTCCCCAGTGCTGACGAATTGAAATCAGAGCATAACAAGAAATTCAAAGTCTCCCAGAATTAATGATGCACTCAGTCATGCGCACAGTGCACACACAGTCACCAGAATTAATGTGCATCACCAAAATACTACTCTTTTGTCCAGAAAATTCCCCACTGCTGACAAAGTGAAATGAGAACATAACAAGAAATGCAGTCTCTCACAATTAATAGCACACTCAGTCACGCGTGCCGTGCTCACACACAGTCACCAGAACTAATGTACATCCCCAAAATGCTACTGTCTTGTGTCCAGAAAATTCCCCAGTGCTGATGAAGTGAAATTAGAGCATAACAAGAAATGGAATATCTCCACACTCCACACTTCAATAAGAACCAAGTGCCCCGCTGCTGCTGTTGGAATTACATGTAATGCTGCAGTTGACATGACTGTGATGGGATGATGCACAGTGTCTTGCCAAATGGTGTGCAGGAAGGAGAACCTGACCATTGAGTTTACCATCCAAGATGATGAGACTGAGAACGCTGTTGGTTGCCCAAAGTGGGCTGCACTGACCCCAACAGGAAGGATGCCCTTTGTGTGTACACTAATACTACCATTGGTAAGTTGATTAATGTACCTGCCCGGCACCATCATTGTTTTCCAGAGAACCTGACCTTAACTGTATGATATCTATCTATCTATCTATCTATCTATCTATCTATCTCTCTCTCTCTCTCTCTCTCTCTCTCTATATATATATATATATATATATACATATATACATGTAATCATTGTTTTGTTTTGTGTCACAGGTCACATAGTCACACTTGGTGTGTGCATTTCTGTGATGAGGAACTGTGGTGTTGGAATACTGTCAAGCAAGTGAAGGTAAGTATTTTTTTGGGGGGAGAGGGGCATTTCAATTTCCAGTAAGTTTCATTAATGGTTGGATTATTGTTTGGTAAATTCTTTGCAGGTTTTATCTGCATCCTCCTCCAGTCCAGTCCTGATGGAAGAAATGTGACATTGTGCGTCATCGTCGCCATGATCAGAATCATGTTCAACTACCATGGAGGTGTTACTGGGGATGGGGAGTATGACATCATCTACACTGTCACTCACTGCTTTACACTCAACTATATCTTTTGATGCAGTTAAATGGACAGAAATGAAACTTGAGGCAGCAATACTCATGCCAGCAGAAACTGCACTAACACCACCAGCTGGGACATCATCATCTCCTCCATTATGAGTGAAGCTACAGATTGCACTGTAAAAAACATTGATGGAGAGATCCCTTTCTTCACATCAGCTATGCAGTTCTGTGTACTACCACGCCCACAGACAATCTTACCCTGGCAGCAGTGCCATGGCCAGAAACAGCTTTGCTTGCATGTCTCTTTGCAGGCATTTTGGGAGATCACCAAGAAAATTCTAAACAAATTTAGATTTCTGAACTTTCAGTCTCGGCCAGTTGATGTGAAGTCAAAAAAAAAAACTGTGGCTTGCAGATGGAGATTGGACACTAAACAGATGCAAAAGCACAGACAGATTAAGATTACACCGTGCAATCAAGAAGAGATGCAGACGTAAAGTTACAATAACAACACCTTAACCAGTGCTCACAAGTTACAATCCAATCTGGAAAAGAATACCTTTTGCCGGTTGGGTGGTGGTGGGGGGGGTGCAGTGCACTGTAATAACATTCCAAAATCAAGATACCACAAAGCAGTACAAAATCACACAGTTGCGGTGGATAGCAAGTTCACACTGCTGCAGTTACTCTGTGATGCAATAAAAGGTGTTAATTTGATGGCAAGCATCGCACACACACTCACACACACACTACAAGTAATGTGTAGCAAATTGGAAACTTCAGTAATATGGCATCTTTTAAACAAACTGAAATTATGCACTGCTACACCACAACAATCGGCAAAAAAAATTCAAGACTAGTTAAATGAGGCCCGTTGGTCCCTATGCTGGAAACTGGCACACTCAAACTACCCAGATATGTGCAGTAGACTTATGCAGAACAAAATCTTGCATCATTGGCATAGGACCCATGAGGTGCTGTACAAAGCCAAGCTTCTGAACAACAACCTATGCTGGAGGTGCAATGCCCACCCTGGGGATCTATGTTGCATTCTCTGGCAGTGCCCCCAGCTGACCCTCTTCTGGCAGAAGGTAGCACAGCTGGCTTCCCAAGTTCTGGGCTGTATGTTCTGGCTGGATCTGCAGGTCTGGATACTGGGCCTCCCTCCTTTAGGAACCCGACTAAAAGCCCAGCAACTCCACTGGCTTGCTTTTTTTAGCATTTCTGCCAAGTGCCTTATTTTATGTCGCTGGAGAACCACTGAAGTCCCCCCCTGTCTCAGAACTCTATCACGCACTCATGCAGCTGGCATTGCTAGACTGTATGTCCCATGTAGTGGCCAACAAGCTCAGTTATTATTCTGACTGTTGGGCTCCCTTCCTTGCATACCTTAAGCCATGGACAGGAATTGGGTGAGGCTTTGCATGGCCTTTGTCTTACCTTCTCTCTATGTATTCCTGCTTGATGTATCCCTGTGACTGGCTAGAATCATCAAGCACCTATCACCGATTTGGTATTCTAAGAGACTGTTTTGACATACTTGAACTCCCGGTTCTCTATGTTGTTTGCTTTTTTTGACTGTAGTGTTAACATGCAGCAGAGAATCTGGCCAACCCAGCCCCCTTGGGTTGCAGTCTTGGTTCTTTTAGACATCCAGCTTCTGTACCTAGTCCTTGCATGCTTCAGTAAGGGGGTTACCCTCCTTTCATATGCCATGTTATACTTCCTTTGTTACTTCTTGATGTACACCATTGTTTATGGATTATGGCCTCATATGTATGCTTGACCCTTCTCTGCCAACATTTTACAGTCTAAAAGAAAAATGGTAGTGACCGCTCTAGCCATTCAGCCATGACACGTACATTTCTTAAGTTCAAATTTTATTCGATTTCTTTTGAATTCAGTGTCCCAATGTTTTGCCAACAAGTGGCTTCTTCTGGCGAACTGTTAATTAAATGCAAAGATAATATGTATTTAGATTCTCATATAAAGTCATATATTGTTTTTCAAAATCTCAGACAATGTTAAGTTCATCAATAAATCAAGACCCTTCATTCTATGTGTATTACATTTCATATTATATACTGCACTAACCAAAAGGAAATAATACAACAAATGTTAAAGTATGTCATCACAGTACAGTTCATTTCTTACTAATCTTATTAGTGCAAAAAGCCTCTACACTTCTCACCATCCATTGGCGTTTACCCAGTAGCCAATAGTTCTTTATTCAGCATCCTCATTTATTAACCAAAAATAAAACAAAAAATATTGTATCAAGTTCTCTTCCAAATTACTAAGATTACCATCCTCAAAATTCAAACATTTTTAACCAAACTTACTTCTGAATTAATTCACTTCAAAATTACAAAAATTCAGCCTGAGCGTAGTCTATAGCTTCACTTTCTGTAGCAACAATCACAAATGTCTCTTAATTTAAGTTTTTCTTTGAAGGCATAAATAAAATACTGTATATCTTTCCCAGTTCAAATAATCACATTTCTCAACATAGAAATCCTTATTGTGGACTTACTTAGTCACCGTTGTACTTGAATATATGCACACTTAATTTTCATAGAAACACTACACAGCACTCTCTACAAAAGCGAGCAGAAACACAAAATACATCTAAAGCCTTTTAGAGTGTAAGAACATATTCTCTTTAACTAGAAATCACAGATGTCTGCTCAAAATGTGTTATCACGCACCTCTAATTGGAGTTCAAAACATGGACATACTCTTCCTTCGGGTCATTATATTAGGCGGAATAAGTAAGCCACCTATATTTAGAAAACACAGAACACAGACTCTTAAGTCTCAACAGAGTAAAACTTCTCAAAAATCATTCAAATGGACTGTGTTTTTGTAAAGTTAAGCCGTACTCACTCAGGCGAACTGGCGTCCTGCACTATTCGTACAGACTTCTTACTTTGGCTGGTCGTCTGTCCAGATTCATGCCTCTTATGTCTGCATTGGATAGCGTGCCTAGGCAGATGTAATGATGTCATTGCCATCCACGAAGGAGATGACAACCGCTTTCCAATGCAGAGATATAGAAAGAACTGAAAGCAGCAAATCAAAATGCCAAACTTATTGAGGCTATTACATTTAAATGGTAGTACTCCAGAATTATAAAAACAGTAAAAAATAGAAAGAAGGAAGAGAAAACTTCAGTTTATAGCATTTCACGAGATGACCAAAGGGGTGGGGGGTTGGGGGACTAACAGGACAAAACTTACTAGGATCAGAACAGCTTAATGTATATTAATCAAAACACTCCAGAGGGGTTAGCATAGGGGCTGCTACCATTTTCACACCTAGACATAATCAATGAATTTCTATTACCTAAGGACAATCAACCAACCTACTATTTATACATCATTTCTACAATTTCCTTTATGGTAGACAGCAAGGTGCTAAAAGGGCATACAGTATATACCCAAAACCTTTTAAATTTGTATATATTGAATTGAGGGGAAGGGTATTACCACCCAATATAAATCATTCCTTAATGAAAATCCAAATTTAACATACAGATGATAGCAAGGGGCTGGTGGGGTGTATCAAACCAGAATATCTTTAAAATAAAATACCTAATTTTCACCAGCAAGACTGCCAGTTGATTTCTTCATTTAAACCCCAATTATTCTCAAATGTCCCTAGTTCAAATATGCATCTTGTTTCCTTGCTTTCTAACAACTTTTTATAATCTCCACCTCTCTCCAAATTCTGTACATACTCCAAACCCCAAAAACGCAACTGCACAGGAGTATGACCTCTTGCCAAAAAGTGACATGCCACCGAGGAGTTTTCATCTTTTAACCTGATCCTACTTTTATGTTCTAAAATGCACTTTTTAAGTTCCCTAGAGGTTTGTCCCACATATAAATGATTGCATGGACACTGTAGTACATAAACAACCCCAACAGTATTACAATCTATAGGCTGCCTGATAGTGTATTCTTTTCCTGTGAAAGGATGTTTGAAATTCTCTTTTCTAAAAGTATTCTCACATGTGACACACATATTGCAGGGATACATTCCTGGTTTCAGGGGTCCCAAAAGCAACTGTCCCACTGGAGGCTTAACAAATTAATGCTCTGCTTTTACAAGATGATCCCTTATACTGGGAGCTCTCTTTGAAGTAATCAATGGGGTATTCAAGAATGTATTTTGTGTCTCTGTACTATTTTGCAGAATACTCCAGTTTCTAATCATGATTTTCCTAATATCGTCCATTTCTAAGCAACATCTTGCAGTCTGTCATGCTGTTTTATCCATGTATAGTTGTGTGGGAAAATTCAATAAAGATTATTAACTGAAAAAAAAATGTCAAGAATTACTGAAAATATTACTGTGTGAACATTAACACAGTTATACAAGAAAAATATAACCAAAACAGAAAGATTGCCTTTTTCTCCAAGTTAATCTACCTACATCACAGATATGCCCCTCCCCCAAAGCACACTTCACGTGTCTGTCAGTACACAGACCGAATGTTCTAAATTTACATTAAAAATCCATACACAAACAATAAACACTCGATGATATGAGCACAGGAGGGTTTTCTACAATCAATGTACTAAATTTTGAGCAATAAAAATGACTCAAAAAGGCTTTTTTAACAACTTTTAGAGGGTTTGAATCGCAGAGTCTTTGGGAGCAAACTGTCTCCAGCTACCTGCACACACACTACCCAGAACTGATGCTGTGCAGAACAATCTAGAGTCCATGTGACCTGCAGTCTGATGAATCACTGCAAAATTCACCTTGGAGCTCAATTACAAGGCAAAGTGATGCAAAGTACATTGATTTCTATGTACTTCGCACTAGAATTGGTGTAGAAGTGGTTGGGGGAAGGCAGAGTAATGTGAAGTCATTGGTTTCAATGGACTTTGCGTTCCTCATTATGATGCAAAGTACTCTGCTTCGCGTTGAAGATTACATAACGGATTGCACTTTGCTCTGCGAATCACTTAGTGGAGTGAATTTTGGCCACTTCGCCCACCTCTATCGGTGTGACTGACCGGGGCAGTTGAGCTTGTGAGGCTATTCCATGTTGTTGTACCCTTGTAGTGATGTACTCAGGATGGTACAACAAATGCTTGATGTCACTACTAGGGTAAAACAACAGTAGGAATTCATTGAATTCCATGAACAATAGCCCTCTCCCATATACTATTAATATTTACTCTGTGTTTACCTTTCAGATTGAAAAGACTGCACTCTGAAGGAAGTCAGTGGCTCAGTAGGTAGCACACTCACCTCTGAGGCCAGGAGATCAGAGGGCTGTGGGTTTAGTTCCCACATCTGGCACTTGGATTAATATCCCAGTACTGACACTGTAGTGCAGCATGAGAGGGGTGCTGCACTTCTGAGGTGCCGTCTTTCGGATGAGACATTAAACCGAGGTCCCATCTGCCTGGATTGGTGGTAGTTCAGGTGGATGTTAAAGATCCCATGGCACTTATCGAAAAGAGTATTGGAATTTCCCTGGTGTCCTGGCCAAATTTCCCTTGTTCACTAAAAAATACCACCAACAGCTTAATCTAGTTCAAGGTCAGTTGGCATTCATCTGTATCCCCCTCCCCCGGGTTGTGCCTGAAAATAGGCAGGATTTGTCTAGTGCACTTACCCGGTAAACAAAACGACACAAAAAAAAAAACCCACTTGGGATAAAAAAAATTTGATTAGATAAGTAATCTTTGACTTGTTTGTTGAACAATTATTTGTTCCTCCTTCCAGATGTCTTGTTAACCTTTTTGGACACGTAATTCTTTAGAAGTTTTTGTCTAATTTTTTTTTCAGGCGCAGTCCATAGGATGCTGGAAATAGCCACAAACAAAAATAGAGTACATAAGACAAGTCAGAGATATTCTTTTCTTACCTGTTTAATTTCCCTTTTAATTATGCATCTTGCATTAAAGATAATGTAGCTGACTCTAGAAGATGCCTGCGCCAAACACAAAGTGCAGCACAGCTGGGGACTGTGTCTGGCACAGGTGCGGCAACCGTAAAATGTGCTATTCCAGAAAGTTTGCTATGTGCGGCAAACAATCTGGAATAGTTGCAAATCGGCCCTGTGCCAGAAGCAGTGGTGCAAAGGGCAGCATTGTCGCATGTCCATGATGCAGCTACAGACTAGGTGGCAGGGGCCCACCCAGGTGGTGCAAGGGCATCAAGCATGGCATCAGGACACAAATGGGGAAGACAATGCATGGCTATGGCCCTGGGCAGGTGCCATCATACCACTATGCCCCAGCAGAGGATGGGTGGCTGCCTTCCAGTGCAGGATGATATCCTGCCATGACAGGCACCTGGCAACACCCCCAGTCCCTAATACTGGCAGAGCCCGGTTGTGTCACGTTGAGCACCCCCCATCTGGCATTGTGCCTCCAGCACCCCACTCAATTCAGAAACCTGCCTCAGTCCCAGTCTGCCCCCAAAATATGTCCCGCTAGTGCCATAACAATTCCCAGTGCCAAACCCTGGTGGTCTACTGGCCCCCACCCTTTCCACCCTGACAGGCAGTGGACACCCACCCTGGTCCTCCCCCCCAGCCCTGATATGCATCAATGACTGTCGTAGCTCTCCTCACACCACCATGGCTAGACGCAGACTGCATATGATGCATGCTGTACACTGCACTGTATGCAGTGTACATTAAGTGGTCCTCAAAAATGGATTCTGCAGCTGGCCATGGTGGTGTGAGGAGGGCTGTGCCAGTTGCAGATGCATGTCAGGGTCGTGGGTGGAGTGGGTGGTTGTCCATTGCCTGTCAGAGAGGGAGGGGCCCACCAGACCACCAGGTAATGTGTGAGCAGTTCTGTGTGGGTACGTGGGGGAAACACGGGGGGGGGGGACACAGACTGGGACTGTGGTTGTTTTTGTCAACAAGGGAAAAGAGGATCAGGGCTACTGGCACAAGGGTGCCCATTGGGTAGTATGCCAGTCCAAGGTGGCATAATCCCTGTCCATGCCTCATGCTGGGGTGGATTGCTACTCCCATCCATGATCCCACCACAACATGTCCAGCCCCTCGTGTGCCCCTACAGGCCCTTGTCCTAACTCACACCATTGCTGCAAGCCAGTTAGACCACCTCCTTGCTGATCTAAGTGGCGGCCCCCTCCTTCATCCACGGTGGGGCTTCCAAAATCCCAAAAAAGGGGATGTGGCAGCCCCATCATGGTGCAAGCCCCATTGTGACCTGGTGCACTGGGTTGTTGGATGCAACCCTGGTGCAAGGGGGCTTTGGCACAGCATGTCTGTGGCAGATGCTGGCTGCCTTCCAGAATCGCAGTTTGATGCAAGTGGTGACTCATGTCACCACTTGCGTCAAACTCTTTAGAAGCAAGCCTATTGCTTCATTCAACCCCCCCTTTTATAATCTGTCCCAATGTTTCACCATGGTGACAAGTATGCAGGAGTCTGACTGCCAGAAAAAACTCCTGCTTGACCTGATGTGCGATGAAGCACTAGTCTGTGTGACATCAGTTACAGAAAACAGACTCTGGCTTCTTAAGCTGATCATCAATGTGACTGCTCAGCTCATCTGACTGTATGTGCTTGTGCTGACTGTAAAGAACTTGAAAGCACATTTTTAAAATAGGCTGCAAGCCGAGCAATCAGCTGTTTGACATTGTCAGCACTCTGTCTCTGTTTCAAGAGCAAGAGAAAGCGTTATGAGTGCAACAGCTGATTGCTGACTAGAAGAGAAGTTTCAAAAGTTTTTGTGGCTGGAGTGCAGACAGCAGAGTGATCATTCACAATTAGAGTGATTTTTAGCAGCTATTTACTTAAAATAGAATGACCTCCACAGATAAAGCAGTGACTGCTGCACAGATTGGGGTTTCAGTACCCTGATCTCCCCTGCAGGCACAATATGCATTGAAATGTGTTCTTACTTGAATTCTCACAAAATCTAAAAAGGTTCTCATAGCTGGCAGCATTTTGTAACATCCCAATACTCACCCCTGAGATTGCACTGTCAACAATGTAATATCATGATGCACCACTGCCTCTTCCTGTATTGTGCCCTTATTACAGAGACTTAATAATCTCCATATCTCCCATGCCCTGCTCTATTTTCATTGACTTTGTCTAAATGCTATGTGTATGCTATGTTTGCACATGGCATTTAAGCAAAGTCTGTGAAAATGAGCGAACATGAAATAAGTAAATTTCCATATATGGGCACAATATAGGAAGGGCAGTGCATATCTTGATATCACATTGTTAGCAGCGCAATCTCAGGGGGTGAGTACTGGGATGTTAATAAATGCCGCCTGCTATGAGATCCTTCTTAGATTTGAAAACATTTCAATGAAGATTGTGCCTACAGAGGGGATTGGGATACTGAAACCCTGATCTGTGCAGCAGTCGCTGCTTTATCTGTGTTGGTAGTTCTCCTTTAACTGATACTCTGAGGTATTTGTCACCATTTATGTGACTGTCTCACATCTTGTCATATGTGAAGGTAGTGTCAGGGAGCAGTGCTGTTTTCTAGTGCAGGCATCCAGCAAGATCAAGAGATCACAGACTGTTATTGTATTATAATCCATGCAGTGTAATAATATACACAGTGTTTTATAATAGGAATATACACTGTCATGTAAAAATGTCACAAAAAATTGGAAAAAAAAATCACTAATAGCTAGGCAATATTTATTGTGACATTATGCATCTGAGCCATCCTAATTCCTTGAAGATGTTGAACATATGAAAGCTTACATACGCAGTTCATGGCCAGGAAAATTGAAGCCATAAAAATGGCTCTCCCACCTGAACTCTCATACTCTTGACAAGCATCAGGCAATTTGGACGCCTGACATGACCTATCTGAAAGCAAATCATCTAGCACTCACACCACCAGTCCCAGCTTGTGGAACTGGGGTTCGCAAACACATACATCACCCATCCTCTGTAACAGAATATCTGGGAATAGCAGATGTTACCTTTTATGAGTTTGTTAACTAAAGTCACTGCATTTCACCAGGGCAGTTGAGGGAAGGGGTAATGTAAGGGGAAGATTAAATGCCAAACTCCTTAGCAAATAAGGTTTTCAGACACACTTAAAAGCCTCCACTGAAGGCTAGGGGCCTCCCTCAAATTTCTCGGCAAGCAATTCCACAGGACTGGATCTGCTACTGCAAAGGCCCAGTCCCCTGAGGTCTTGAACCTTGCTCTTGGAACTACCAGGAGGCCCTCCCCAGCAGAGCAGAGAGGATGTGAGGGTATTTGAGGGTACAACAGCTCAACCAGATAGCCTAAGGCAGAGTATGTGGGTGTGGGTAGGGGTGTGTGTGTGTGTGTGTGTGTGCTTGACCATGCGTTTTGGATGCTGCAGTTTTGAAGGGATACTGGGCAATTCTGTGTCATTCTGATGTCCACAGAAAAAATGTAGAATGCATTTTGTTACATTGAGAAATTGGTTATTCTTAACTAATAACTATTATGGATTACACATGTGGTGTACAGCTAATTATCAGCTAATGCTCAACAAGTTGAGTGTTGATCATACAATAAATTATTTATTACATAAGCTCAACTAGTAATTCATGAATACTAAATTAATACTCAGTTCAAGGGGATTAGTTAATTCTTAATTAGGCAATAGATCAATAAATTAACTGCTGAAACTGTTAAGAATTAGTTAGCAGTAAGTTGAGCTAGATGGGGTTAGCAGCTAACTCATTTGCATATGAAAATCTCAACCAAAGCAAAACTGAAGAATAGTTGAACATTTATTAATTGTTAGTAATTTGAGGCAGTTGAGCATTAGGCCTATTCTTTTGCATGTTCTGTTACATATGCTCTGCCTTCAATAAAGCTGAGTTAAAAAAAACAGAAAGTCTGGGGGAATGGGGAGGTTAGTATAGAAGAAAGAGTGAGTGAGTGAGTGAGTAGTGAGTGAGTGAAGTAAACCACATGTACTCTGTGTCTAAGACTGTACCAAACAATTTGCCTCTGTCTTACTACTCAATTTCTTGTATTATATTAGTTTGTTAATGTGTTAGTAATTTGTTTTTTTGACAATGCCTGTTAGCTGCATTTGCTATTCCAAACTCATGTCATTGTTCCCCTCCTTTGATTGATGAAGACCCTCTGTAAATGAGCTCTTAGCTCAAAGATTTGTAATTCTGAATCTTTAATAAATAAATTAAAAAATGAAAATAAATTACTTGCTGAAGATCTCACAGTGAGTAAGTAGTTATGGTAGTGGGATTCAAACATGGCTGTGTCTTCTGGTTCATACTTCTGGGATCTAGTTACTAGGCTACACTGTCCCCAGCATATCCCCCAACTACGCTTGTCATCCTGCAACACCTACTCATTTGAGATCTCTCATGTTTCAAGTTTGTTGTGGTTAGCAAGACATGTGTCAGAGAGACAGTCCTTTGGGCTAAGATTTATGTTCACTTGCAGTCTTATTACTGAGGTCTGTGGAGTGTAGGTGTGTTTTGAAGATAATGCATTTGTGCTCAAAGTCTGGACTTTCAGCAGCCGCGCCCCCCCCAGACTGCCTCAGACTACCAAATAGTGGAAGAAATATTTCGGTCGGGGAAAATCTGCTTTTGCTCTCAAAAATCCTTGTTTTCACATAATGAATATTAACATACCCAGTACAAGGATTTGTCCATTTCCAAAAATTGATAAAATAGTGAGAAAATTGCTCATTTTTTTACAAAAATTGCTGTTTTCACTACAACAAAATCCTTGGTCTTCAAGTAATTACAGAAATATTAGAAACATAGAAACAGAGACTTCCACTGACATCATCAAATAAATGGCAGGCTAGTCGTGGAGCTCCTCTACTCTCCATAACTTTTTCCTACCACAAAGTAACTTAACATTGAAATATTTTGCAACAAATAACTTCTAAGGATGGTGGTAGGGATAAACATAATAGATCCCAAACCCAACAACCACAAATGAAACAGGATGTCAGTGGATTAAGTCCTGCCAGCTATACAACAACAAACGTTCAAGATTCGCCTACAAGCATGGTGGGCCCTGAATTAGACATGGATGTGGAGTATGAGAACCTCTCCAGCTCCCATTTTGAAAGTTTGCTGGCCGAAATTAAAAATTTCTGAACAGAGAATCAGCAGGAGTTTAAAAGCTTAAACACTAAACTCACCAGCTTGGAGACCCGGGTCCAAGAGATGGAAGACAGGGTAGTGGTGACTGAGGATGGCTTAACTCATCTTACACAACCCTGGACTTTCTAATTGATCACCAAGAGCAACTCAGCTGAAAGCATATGGATCTGGAGGCCCATTCCAGATGGGATAATCTCAGAATCTATGGCCTCCCAGAGGGGTCGGAGACAGGGGAGATGGCAGATGTTGTCTCCCACCTCCTCAGACATATGCGCGATCCTCCTACGGCACTGAATTTCAAAATTGAGCGAGCTCACAGAGCCCTAACTCCTAAGCATGCAGATTCAAAAGCCTGCCCAGGTCAATTGCGGCCAAATTTTCTATCTTTTGGGACAAAGAAAGAATTCTTAAACAGACCTGGTAACAAAAGACTGTAGACTACAATGGCACCCACCTCTACTTTGACCAGGACTATCCTCCCGCCATACTGCAAAAATGTTTGGCTTATGCTCCAATCCTAAAAACCCTACAATCACACTGGGTAAGATTTTAAACCCCTTACCCTGCGAAGCTGCATGTGTTTTGGGAGACAGGAACTACGCTCTACTCCACACCAGAAGAAGCCTTCAAGCATTAACGGTGAAAGGCTGGGAGAATGCCAAACCTGAGAATGCTGAGGGAGTCCCTGGGAACCTTCAGGGGAAAGCAGTGGCAATCAGCAAATGGGCACAACACCCGAAGTAATGGAATGTGCTCAGCTCCTTTCACATTGCAAGAGGTTAGAGGCCTACTAAAGAAGCTTACTGGCAATCAGGTCCAAGAGGGTGGGGATGGAAATTGAGAAGCCACAACCTGAAGGACCTTATGGGCGGTGCAGTGTACCACTGTTTTTTCATGGCGCACTTGAGCGGCAGGCAAGTCTGACTTTCTGTTCCTCACTAAAAACACTCTCTAAAGCTAACGACTATTCAAATTGAAAGTCTGTGGAGAATATCCTCTGTGGGAGCTTTCCATATTAACTGCTGTACTCTCTCCTCTGTGTTGAGACTTTCAGCAGTCAAGGAGCAAGATTTATGTTTCATATTAGTTAATAACTGAGATGGGGACTGAGTAGTTTTTTGCTCTTCACTTTATTTACTGGGAGGCATACCTTATAAACAGTGGGTGAATTAACCTGGTTTATTTTGCAGTCTTTTCTCTCTAAGGGGCATAGGCCAGCTTATACTGTGTTTTGGGTCTGATGTCTCACTGAATTTTGAGCAAATCCCCTGGAGTACCACTAGATGGAGCCTGTTGTCAAGCCAGTAACAGCTTCTACCCTCTCAGGTACACTAGTGGAAAATATTGTCCCCAATGCCACTTCCACTGCTCTCTATGCTTTTTTTTTCTTCAGGAACACCAGAACAAACTGGACATTACCACTCAAATTATTGTAAATATAACAATATGGAGACAGCTCAGCATGAGGAGATAAGATGGGATCATAAAATGTTGAAATGTTGTTGACGTGAATACTGGAGAGTGGGGAGGGCTAGGGTTGGAAGGGCATGGTACTTCACAGCAGTCTGTTGGGGAAATGGTTATTTCTGTCCCTCCCTTTAATTCAGACTGCCTTGCTGTTGTTTAGGGTCCCACTATGGCAGGATCTAGGAGGCATAGATAAGCTCACTGCTAACTTGCCTCCTAGCTGGGCCCCCCAAATTTTGGGGGCCTTCCCCAGCTACAAAGAGGGCTTCTATTTGAGCTCTTCTCCCTTGGGAGTACTCTATTTTGTTTACATTTTCATACTAAATTGTGACTGTTTCATGTAAATAGTTTTTATGTTTGTTGGTTTAATACACAGGACGGACAGGGATAATATGTCACACAGGAATATGAACTCTGGGCTGAGTGAAGTAAGGTCTGGGAGGCCTGTTTGGCCCCGTGCATTGCTGGTTAGCCCTAATGGAAAGAATAGAACATGGTTCTTGCTAATAGGACCACAGTCTAGACTACTGAGGCATACCCATGGCTCGATTACCAAAACTTAATATCTGCTCTGTTAATGTCAATGGGATGAATAATCAAGCCAAAAGATACACAGTTATGTCTTTTATTAAGACGCAGCATCCAGATGTAGTCTTTATACAGGAGATGCACCTGAGTACTGAAGAACATCAGAAGTTAACCAAATTTGGTTATACCCAGGTGTTCTCGTCTGCATATAGAAAGAGCAAGTGAAGGGACACTGCCATTTTGGTTTCCCAGGCCACATAATTTCAGGTAGATTCCAGTTACTCCAATCCAGAGGGTTGTCTGGCAATAGCTAGTCATCACCTGGAGGGAACCCTGGTTACACTGATAAGCTTATACCTCCCCCAGGGTCTGGCCCAGAAGTGGTACGTCCTTTACTCCAAAAATAATCACCTCATGTCATGTGGGTCTGCTGCTTATGGGAGGAGATCATAACATGATTTATGACCATAAAGACTCAACCAGTTCCCACCCTCTGAGGAGGACAGCGCCCAAAAAGCTGCTCTCACATATATCAAATCAGCCAAGTGGGTGGACACGTGGAGACACTCCCATCCAACACAGAGAAAATACTCTCATTGTTCACACCCTCACAGAATTTATACCCGAATTGACTTATGCCATATCTCTGCAGTGCATGCTTACATGATAAAGACAAGCGAGATGATGCCCTTCTCCCCATCGGATCATGATTTGATAAAATTAACCCTGCATTGGCAAAGAGAGGAGAGGAAAACCTGCTGAAGGTTCAATAATTTTCTGTTGAATATCCCAGATTTAAAAAAAAAAGATGGCAATAACTTATCTCACAGATCCTTACGGACAACCAGAGAGAGGAGACATCTCCGGGAGTCATATGGGATACCATAAAGGCAGTGCTTAGAGGAAACATTTTTAAATATGAAACCCATTACAAAAAAAAAAAATAAATAAACTGATGGAAACACTGCAGACTCAACTGCAGGAGCAGCATTCGGGGGGGGGGGCAAATCTGCACTGCCTTTGCTGAAGGCCGCTAGACAGCGTATTTAGTATCTGCTAGATCAGAAGTCTGAACAAGCTCTGCAATATATTAGGCAGAAGTATTATGAGACAGGGCCGAAAGCTGCTAGGATACTTGCACACAGACTGAGACAGAGAACAACTCACTCATCCATAACACAGGTTTATTCCCCCTCTCACAGTAAGATTACAAATATTCCAGCAGTGATTAGGAAGGAGTTTCAAGACTTCTATGTGAAGCTCTATACCCTGGAGTCTAGATTTAACACTGAGGCCACCCAGGAATTTTTGGGTCGACTCCGACTCCCTAAGATCTCAGAGGCCCATATAAAACTGCTGGCAACACCAATCTCGACTTTAGAAGTGGAGGTAGCAGTTAAAACCCTTAAGTCAGGTAAGAGTCCGGGTCCTGATGGGTACACCAGTGAATTTTATAAGGCCTTTAAATCCCTCCTGCTTCCCCCATTACTGGAAGCATGTCAGGGAACAGCGAGTGGGGATCCAATGCCTGACTCATGGAGATTTCCAATCATATCGAGCATCCCAAAGCAAGGGAAAGATCCAACCCAGTGCTTGTCTTAACACCCTGTCTAGGTCCTGAATATTGATTATGAAGTTTTCATAAAGGTCCTGGTATCTTGCCTACAGGACAGTGTGGTTTTGTGCCCTCGAGGCAGACGCAGGACAATATGAAACATTCCCTTTACCTACTACACCATGCCACTCAGTTGGGGGCCCCATTCCTACTAATGAGCCTGGACGTGGAGAAGGCCTTCAACCGAGTGGTGTGGTCTTTTTTGATGATGCCGTTGGGAGCACTGGGCTTCTCAGAAGGCTTCCAGGGAATCATTGGGAGGCTTTATGATAGACCCATGGCATATGTTAAAATTAATGTCTCTATTTCTGATCCAGTAGCACTGCAGAGGGGGACCAGGCAGGGATGCCCACTTTCCTCATTGCTATTTGCAATATACCTGGAGCCTTTAGCACAGGCCATAAGGAAGAAAGAAGCGGTTGAGGGTATATGAGCAGGTGTGGATCATCACCAACTTGCACTATATGCAGATGATTTGCTGGTGCACCTGTAGGCACCAGAGAGGTCTATTCCTCCACTGTGGAACTTGCTGGAGACTTTTGGAACCTTATTGAGTTATAAGGTGAACCTGGGAAAAACAAAGGTGCTCTGCATACGTTATAACCCCTCCATAGAAATTCAGCACCAGTTCCCTTTTAGATGGAACCTTCCTAAATTAAAATACCTAGGGGTTAACCTCACAGTTGACCTCGACCTGCTATACAAACATAATTAAGAACCACTTATGACTTATTTAAATACGGAGCTGAAGAAATGGCGGACCAACCCTTTCCCTCTCATACAAAGAATAGAGGCGATAAGGATGAATCATCTCACCAAGGTTTTATACCTATCACAGACCCTTCCAATTACACCACTGAAACAATTCTTTATGGGTATAAATAAAAATATCTCACATTATATGTGGGATTACAAACCTCCTAGGGTAAGATACGCAACCCTACAACTACTCAAAGAGATGGGTGGCTTAGCTCTCCCGGACCTTGAGGGGTATCATAGGGCAGCCCAGCTTAGAATTATTTTTCTGTGGCTTCATAAAACATATTATGCAAAGTGGAGAGAGAGAGCTGGAGATTAAGGCAGAGGACCTCTCTGATCTATGGCCGATCCTGCTGGCCTGTCGCAGTCCTTCGCTGGAAGATATTATGACCAATCCCTATACATCTAGTATTATAAAATGTTGGAGAACCCTATTTAATTCCACTCAATTTGTACCCCTTAGACATTTGTTAATATCTCTCTCTAGCACTCCCAATTTCTACCGGCTAGGTTAGACTCAGGGTTTAGACTGTGGGAAAGACAGTGGATCATCACATTAGGACACATCTTAAAAGATGGGGTACCATGTACATTTGCAGAACTATGTGATCTATATGGGTTGTGCCCCCACAACCAATTCTGCTACTTACAGGTTCTTAATTTTACCAAACAATTTCCTAGAATAATATTAGAACAGGGTTCCCAGACAGGGCTATACGATGTATCTGACAGGCACTGGAAGGAAGAACCCCTCTAGCTCATATGATCACATATACATATAAGGTATTGATGGCACTCTGGGGTAATTCTATATCTTATGTCAAACAAAGCTGGGAGAAAGACCTAGGTGTTGTCCTCCCAGTACAAAGCTGGGTGCCCATCTTAAATCTTTGCACTCTTACACAACCTCCTACAGATGGAAAGAATTTCATTGGACATTAGCCATAAGATATTTTAGGACCCCTGCCATACAAGTTAAATATTTGCCTAACTTGGGGGTCTCTTATTGGATGAGATGCGGGGTATCCCCCGCCACACACGGTCATGTGTTCTGGAGCTGCGCCGCTCTGGCCCATTTATGACTGTGCTGCAGGCAACTCTTGGGGAGCTTTTTATTTCCCAGTCTTAACTTACAGTGGAAGTTTTTCTATAAACCCACTTACCACCACAACTCCTGGACCCGACAACCAAGAGACTTATGGGCATGTATCTCCTGATTGCCAAGAAGGCAATTACTCATGGGTGGCTTTCAGCAGTAATTCCGACTATAGAAGAATGGAGGGACCCTATCATCGAAGTTTACTACATGGAGTGTCTGACGGCTCTGACACGCCATGCGACATGAACAATTTTAATTATGTTGGCACAGATGGGTTCTCTATATAACACAGTATGGGGAGATTTTGTGCCATAGGAGCTGTCTCGGATGGGAGGGTGAGGCAGCATAAGTGTACTGCAGTTCTTATTTAAGATGTAAAGAAATACCTAGAGACCAGCTGGATGGGTCTCCTAAAGAACTACGAGGCTAGTATATGATCCTACACACAGAGCAGACTTTGGGCATCTTTGGTTTTTCTTGTTGTGTATAAGGTAATCCTGTGAGCAATCTTTTTATTTTCTTATATATAAACTGAAGATAATCCTAATTTTTAAAGTACTGACATCCATCAACTGATATAAGTTCTGACCTGTGTATGTTATATATTTGTTATTTAAGTTATTTGTTGTCTCTTTGTGTAACTTTGTTTACAAGAACTGTAAACTGAAAATATGAATAAATAAAAAGTTTAAAAAAAAGAAACATAGAAACAGGATCTGATGGCAGATAAGGCCCACCAAGTCTGCACATTTTTTCCCTGCCTATACTGTTACAGTAGACTCTACCTTATTTCTGGCTACTCCCCCCTCCACTCCCCCACACACACACTTTCCTCACTGTTTTTCCCCCACCACCTCTTCAAGAAGATTGTTCCAGGTGTCCACCCCTTCCAGTTTCACTGCATGCCCCCTTGTTCAAGTGCTTCTCTTCTGAAAAATACCACTTATCCGGTACTATATTCACCTATGTAAGGTACTTATGGGTCTCTATCATGTCCCTCCTCCCCTTCTTCTCTTCCAGGATGTGCCAACAAGGAAAGAGTTTGCACAAGGCTGTGGTGCTCTTGGTTAAAAGACTAAAAACAACAACATGTATAAACCCGGCACTCACCACCACATATGATGCCACTGCTGACAACCGCTTGAAGTAAAAAAAGTTTTTAATAAAAGTCATTGCACAAGTGTGTTTGCCTTTGAGAAAGGGTCCAGCTGGGAACCAGAAATGCATTAGGCAGACACACTTGTGCAATGACTTTTTATTTAAACTTCTTTTACTTCATGCTTTTGTCAGCATCATACATGGTGGTGAGTGCCTGGCTTATACATGTTGTTGTCTTCCAGGATGTACATATTGAGATCCATTAGCTTCTCCTCATAGGGCTTCTGCTGCACCCTGCACCATTTTAGTTGCCCTTATCTGGACAGCCTCTATCCTGTCTATGTCATCCCTGAGATATGGGGCCACAATTTCAAAGGGTGATGAAGGGCTTGTGTCAAGCCCTACACTGCAACACTTTGTTCCTGTAGCTATGCCAGTCCCATGCGCTGCAACTGCATTTAATTTTCAAAGCTTGGATTCAGTTGCAACAGTTTTCCCACTTTATGGCAGCTTGCACCAAATCTAGGGTGCAAGCTCTGTAAAAATGGTCCACAATATTAATGCAAGCTAAACCACGAAAAGATGGTCTAACCTGTGACAATTGCCAAGCAGGATAGAAAATCCTGTTAGACTGCACAGGTGCGGTGCACCATATCTTTGGCACACTTGGGGCTTGTGGCCATCTCAATATCTGAAAATCTGGCTCATGGTCTCCAGAACTGGACACAGTATGCTGAGGGGAGTCTTTGCCGTGATCGATACAGTGGTAATGCCACCTTTCTCCTTCTGCTGGTGATTCCCCTCCCTATGCTCCGAAGCATCCCACTTGCCTGCCTACTGCCTTGTTGCACTGCCTTGACACCTTGAGGTCATCAGATATGAAAATCCCAAGGCCCCTTTTCTGTTTAATGGCTGTCAATACCTCTTCTCCCATTTCCTACACCACCTCTGGGTTTCTGTGCCCTAGGTGCATGATTCTGCACTTTTTTGCATTGAAACCCAGCTGCCATACCCTTGACCACTGCTCGAGTTTTCTCAGGTCTCTACTTATTCTCTCCCCCCCCCTTCCCCCTGGGAGTATCTACTGTACTGCAGATTTTGGTGTCATGTGCAGAGAGGTATACCTTCCCTTCCAGCTCTTATGCAGTGTTGCTTATGAAGATATTGAAGAGGAGTGGTCCCAGTACTGAGCCCTGAGATACCCTGATAGTCACTTCCCCTCAATAGCATGAGTGCCACCAGTGAATTTATTCACCATCCTCTATCACCTGTTTGTCAACCAGTTCTTTACCCAGCTTACCATCTATCAGTTCTGTACCCAGTTTACCTCCTTGAGTCCCACCCCAAATGGCTCAGTTTCCTTATAAGCCTTCTATCTGCTATAGTGACAAAGCCCTTCCTGAGTCTAAAGTAGGCCAAGTCCACTGCCCCACTCTGATCTATTTCCCTAGTCACCTAGTTGAAAAAATCAGTCAAGTTCACCTGACATGACTTCTCCCACCCATGTTAATCTGTGCTGCCTCGGTTCCTGTAATCCTCTGGATTCAAGATACTCCACTAGCCTTTCTTTTAATGGTGTCTCCATTAACTTCCCCACCACTGATGTTAGACTGACCAGTCTATAGTTGCCAGCCTCCTCCCTGCAGTGACTTTTATACAGCAGGACTACATCTGCCCTCATTCAGTCCTCTAGAACCACAAACAATTCTGTTTCTAGTGAGTTGTTAAATAGGGCTGTTCGAGATGCAGGCAGTACCTCCCTGAGCTCTCTCATCATCCTTGAGTGTACCCTGTTTCTTCCCATAGCCTTATCCACTTTCAGATTCACAAATCCTCTCAGGAATCTTTCCTCCGTGAATTGACCCACATCTGGCTCCCACTGCCCAGTGTTCCTGCTGCCGATATGTGGTACTGTATGTCCCCCCCTTCCTCCACTGTCAAGACTGAGCAGGAGTATCCATTCAGGATATCTTCTTTTTCCTGATCCTCCTCTGCACAGTCTCCCTGTCCTTATTAATCTCACCCTCCTCCGCTTCTTCTTCTTTTTGCTTATGTACCTGAAAAAGAAAACCATTGTCTTGCTCAGCTCACCTTGTGAAAGAAACTTGCAAGAGCAGGATAGTCCTAACACCAATCATAGCCAAGTAGAAGACAAACTGATTGGTGAAACAGGCCCTCTCACAAAAATATTACTTATGTGTCAGTAATTCATTAATGTCACTTCCAGACTTAACATGTATTTCCAACATTTAGGGGTATCCCCATTCCTTCCTCAGGGAGTCTATTTCATATGTAAAATGTTTAAAATATGTATATATATATCTATCTTATGTTTACAGGATGAATTCAAAATTAATTGGCACAGAATGCATGCATCCCTTGGACTGCATTTACTTTATCCCATAAAGCTTAACTAGAAAGCAAGCTTCTCAGTATACTGTGCTTCTGTGTGAATAACCTAAATAATAAAAATATGCATTATTCCCTTTAGTCAGATTGACCTTTAAATAGTTACTTGATACACATTGTTTCTTTTCTTTTTTTGTAATTATTATTTTTATTGATTTCCACACAAGCATACATAAATCTACATAAAGACTGTTTTAACACAACTATAGCAGTTTGAATTGTGGAGCACAACACATTTTTACATTCCAAATTCCTGGCCGTGTTGCCCCATGGATTACAGACTAAGACCAAGAAACATGATCTAATAATTTCCTATAACTGTTGGCATTTCAATTAGAAAGGGTACAAAGAACCGAAATTAAGTCCTATGGGTCAGGTAGTAATACTCCATCTAACAAGTGTGTGTGGGGGGGTATTTCTGATCGCTATCTGTGCCACTCTTTATCCAGCTCCTATGCCTGTGCCATTGTTCAGAGGAGTGAGGGGTGTTGGGTAGGTACTGGCAGATGGGATTTGTGCAATACTGTAAGTTTAGATATTTGCCCCATATTTCCAATTATAATGAGAGTCTGTTCTGCACATTGCTCATCACCCTCTCAAAACTGGCAGCTTTACCTACATTAGCTCCTCCAGTCACTCCTGTGTACTCGGGGGAATTTTGTCCCTCCAATGTCCAAGGATGACATGCTTGGCTGTTATTAATGCTCCTAGTAGCCAGGGCTTGAGGGGGTTTTGGTAGTCTAGTACCTGTTGGGGATTCTTGATACAGTCCCAGTAACACTACCATGGGGTTCAACGCAAGTTTGAAACAGAAAATCTCATCACATGTACTTCTTACATTTTGCCAGTAGGTATTAAGGCTTGTACAGTTCCACAGAATGTGGATATATCCCCCCCTCAGATTGGCACCTCCAACACACGTCTTGTGGGATGAGGCCCCGCTCTTTCAATTTAGTGGGTGTTCTATGCTATCCATGCATTATTTTCAGTAGGGTGAACCTGTCTTTGGTATCTTTTACTGCAGCCTGAAGGTCTCCAACTCTTTCCCCACATTTCTAAAGTACCTTCTACCTGTAGTTCTTCTGACCAACTGTGTCTGACCCTTACCGATTCATCTGGGGCTATACTTCAGTATATGAACATATATGGCACTGCTTATAGGTTGCTTCCCCCTCCTTGGCCAGAGAAGGGAGGCTAGTGGATTAGTGATGCCTCCTGTCAGTTTCTGCCCCAGCAGGCCCTGTACTGCATGCAGGAGTTGTAGATACCGCCAGTGCTCTTGGTTGGGCAGCCCAAACCTGGTCCTTATTTAAGAAAAACACTTTCTGTAGCCAGATAAAAGGTCAGCACTCCCAAAGCTCTTCCAATTATTTATTCCATGTGCAAAACTTCATTGTAACCATAAGCAGATAATGGCAAATTACAGCAGCAAATAGGCGTAGGGTAATCATCAGAGTCTATAGACGATAGCTTAATATTTAATTTTAATCGGCCAACTCAACCTTGGAGAGATTGGAAACCCCAAAAAGCCACCAAAACGCCACCACAGAACCAAGGTTGAGTCAGTGGATTAAAATGAAATATTAAGTTACCGTCTATAGACTCTGATGGACCTGCTGTTATGTATCTTTATGGATTACCCTACGCCTATTTGCTGCTGTAATTTGCCATTATCTGCTTATGGTTACAACGAAGTTTTGCACATGGAATAAATAATTGGAAGTGCTTTGGGAGTGCTGACCTTTTATCTGGCTAGAGAAAGTGTTTTTTTGCAAGATGTCCCTGTAAAGTGCATCCCTTCAGTATCAGTCTGAAATCTTGACTGGAAGAGCAGTGCAATTTTTTGTATTTCTCCTGGTCCTTATTTGTTGGAAACTCATAAGGGTATTAATTTCCATATCCATAATGTCAGATAACAGGTGGATTCCCGCCACCTCCCATGCCATATATTTGATCTAGTTTCCCCCAATCAGCAGCCTAGGATTATTTCATAGAGGAAAAAACCTTGTATTCTCTGGTTGCCAGTTGGCAAGCCTCAACGATTTACCACAGATCTGGGAAGTGTGTACATATGTGGGGGGTAATGAGACTCATCTACAGCCTGAGGGAAAAAGCATCATGCATACCAAAGGACTACCCATTATTTGGGCTTCACAATTGGCCCATTTTGGGGTTTCAGTTTGGGGATATGGAGCCATTCAGGCTAATTGTACCATTGTATGAGCTATAATTTGGAGCTTGAAATCTGGTAGTATCAAGCCCCCTGCACAGAAGTCCCCTTTCAGCTTCCCCCAGGCAATTCTCTTAGGGCTCCATCCCAAAAGTAAGCCCAGAGTCTGATATGTATGAGGGCAATTAGTTTTTTGCCAGTTTGTATGGGTAGATTATCTAGAACATATTGCACCTTGGGCGCCACCATCATTTTATAAGTTTGGGCTCTCTCCCAATGGGAGATGTGCAGCAGTTTCCACCGCTGACAATCCCTTTCCATTTCTTCCATTACAGGGAGTAGATTGTCTTTTCCTAGTTGTGAGAAGTCCCATTGGAATTTTAGGCCCAGGTACTCTATGCTCTTGTTTGCCGGGTGTAGCCCCCATGGGTAATTATGGAGTTGTTCTACCTCTGCATTGGTGGCTAAGAACTGGGACTTAGAGGCATGCAATTTATAACCCAACAGAAGACTGTATTGATCTATAATGGCCAGCAGACAGGGAACCGACTTAGCATGCTCAATAAGCTGCAGCAGGATGTCATCTGCATAGGCCATAGTATTATGCTGTTCCCCCATTCTCACACCTCTGATGCCCTTGTCTTGTCTGATAGTCTGCAGCAGTGGCTCCAGAGCCAGAATGAACAACAGTGGGGAGAGTGTGCAGCCCTAACAGGTTCCCCTATTCAACCTGAATGGTGGTGAGGCCTTTTCATTGGTGACAACTTCAGCTGATGCCCCATTGTAGATGACCTGAGTCTATGTGCTGAACTCTGGCGCAATTTTAAAGACTTCCATTGCGGCAAGGCGATACTTCCACTCCACCCTATTGAAAACCTTCTCAGTGTCATGGGACAGAAGTATTGAGGGTGCTTTCATTTGCTTTGTTTTCCACAGCAAATGTAGAATCCTCTTAGTATTGTCTGTCCCCTTCTGCCTGGGATGAACCCCACTTGGTCCCACTTGATAATGCTTGCAATGAGAGATCAAAGCCTGGTAGTTTGGTAGCCAGTTTGGCAAGCACTTTACAGTCAGTGGGGATGAATGAAATGGGCTGTAACTGCTGCAGAGGAAGAGGCCCTTCCCTGGCTTTGATAAGAGGAAGATTTGAGTGGTTGTCATGGAACCTGGCAGACTCCCAGTGGTTTGGGACTCCACTAGAGTGTCATGCAGGGGGCCCACCAAAACCTCCTTTAGGCTTTGAGAAAGTCTGCTGAGAGGCCATCTTCACCTTGGATTTTCTATGATGGTATGGATTACAGGGCTTTTTATACTTCCCCCAGCTCCACAGGCCTGTCAAGCTAGTCCAAGTGATCTGGTGAGAGTTTAGGAAGTTTTAAAGTGGCTAGAAACTGCTCTATGGCTGAATCTGGGGAGTGAGCCTTGCTGGTATACAACTTCTTGTAGAAGGTCTGGAATTCACCATTAACTTCACTTTCCTTCCTTGTAAGCTGCCCACTCCTCTTCTGAATGGAGAGGATAAGGGACCTCTCCTGCTTCTTTTTCAGCTGATAGGCCGAAAGCCTTCCCAGTTTCTCTCCTGATTCCCAAAACACCTGTTTAAGTCTAAACATGGTGTATTCCACTTTTTGGTGGAGAAAGGTGTTGATTTTGTATCTTAGCCCAGTGATCTTGGCTAGGAGTCCTGGGTGGGTGAGTGAGGGTGTAATAATCCCTAAATTGTTTCTCCATCTCTTTCAGCTTTGCTTGAGAGGCCACCAGCTCCAGTGCAGTCGCTTTATGCATATGCACTGTGTGGTGGCTGATACGTGTTCCCCGAATGTATGCTTTTAAAGTCTCCCATCTGATTCCTGCAAAGGTGTCCTCAACCTTATTTATTTCCAAATATACTTTAATGTCTTCTTTCAGACTGGCACAAAAAGGCCTTGTCCTTTACAGTGGCTACATTAAATCTCCATGCCCCCCTTTTGACTGCCCCAGCCATGGATGGATGCCAGGTGAAAGATACCAGAGCATGGTCTGAGATAATTATTGCCTCAGTCATGGCTTCTAATACATTTGTTGCCGAGGTCCCCAGTGTCAACCACATCAATCCTTGAAAAAGTTTGGTGTGGGTTGGAGAAAAATGAGTAGTCCCTTTCTGCAGGGTATATTAACCTCCATATGTCTGTTAGGCCCAAGTCCTTTGTGAGGTCTTTTGGGCTTCAGAATCTGACTGGGACAGGTTTGTTTGCTGTTTGCTCCTGTCCAAAATTATATCCACGGGGCAATTCATGTCTCCACCCACAATCAGGTCCCCCCTCTGTATCTCTGCTAGCATCTGGGCCAGTGCCCTACAGAAGGGTGCCCCAGCAGTAATGGGACCATATGTATTACACAAAATGACATCCTGGTTCCACAGAGTGCCTATTGCTATGACATATCTCTCTTCTGGGTCCCTTATTTCTTTGTGAAGTTGGAACAGGACACCCCTGCTTATTAGGATGGCTACCCCTCTACTCTTGGTGTTGTAGGTGAAGTACATTACCTGTGATGCCCAACCCCCTCCCAGCTTCTGGGCCTCATTCCTAGACAGGTGGGTTTCCTGGAGAAAGGCTATCCCTGTTAGGGTTGTCAGAACCCTCTGAAGTTCTGGGTTCTAGTTCTAGTCTAGAACGTTTGAAACAGTTCTAGGGTTCTAATCTTTTTTAGAACTTTTTAGAACTCGAACCCTATTTTTTAATTGTGCTGCCAGTAATGAAGATAGTAATGAAATACATATAAAGGAAAAACAGTTTAATATAAGGGGGAGAGAAATGATCATGTGTGACATTGATAGGAATACAACTAGGTTTATCTATGGTTTCTTCTGTTTGCTAAAGCCAGCAACTTAATATGTAACAGGCCACCACCCACCCATATGTTAAAGTTTTCCTGCTGCAGCTGCATCATGTTCCTTAGTGAAAGAAAGAGGCACGTTAGCCATTTATGTACTCAGTTATATATACCCATCATCATGAATTATTAGAAAAAATAACTGATATTACCTAATGTCAGCTATTTGCTGCTTTGTGTTTTAAATGAGTAAATCAAAAGTTGCTATGTTTAAAAGAAAGCTTTTATAACAAAGTCAAACCAAGGTACTGTAGCCGCAGCACATGGAACTGTTGCAAAACACATTATGTCATAACGTAGTCAGTCAAGACAATTGAATAAAAAAAAAAATATGCCAGTCATTGTTGCTGGCAAAAAATGCGTGCAGTTTTCTAAGATAATGCATACATATACCAACATTCTTGTTGGCAAATTAAAGTAATACATACAACTTTCTAAGATGATGCATTTTTCCAGCTGATACGTCAATAAAATCTGTATTTCAGTCACATAAATAAAAAAAGTGGTTTCCTCACCACATACTAACTTAAGGAACATTTAATGTAGCTGCAGCAGTTGGCATGTGATGTTTAACGGACAGTGTCTGTCAACCCCATTATGTATCAAATTATCACTACTTGTAAAGCAAAAACACTTTATGACAGGTCACATTCTGTGAAAACTGCTGATGCAGATTTTCTTTTATTTCTGATTTCTTTATTCTTTTTTTTAAAGGGGACAGGACACTTGTGCTAGGTGGCAGCAGTTTGCAATGTATTAAGAAGAAAAAAAAAAAGTATATATATATTATATCTATAGTAGGTTCCACAGTGGGTAATCGATGTAGCCCTCCCATACCATTGGTCTGTCATTATCTTTTTCCTCACCATCCCCAGTCGATCATGAATCTGTAAACGAAAGGACTAAAACAACACCCACCTTTCATCCCAGCACCCATTCCACTTTTCTTCCACCACCCTCATCTATGCAGTAGCACCCCATACCGCCATTACACCCATGTGTTAAAACCAACCCACAACCCTCACCCCCCTCAAGCACGTATTCCACCCTCCTCCCTCACCCAAATGTTTAAACTACCCCCACACTTAGTCATGAACTACCATTCATGTCACCCTTCTCCGTCCCTCATCCATGTTAAAACCCACTCCCCCAACCATCACCCATGTACTAACAACTATGCCATGTTTCTCCCTCCTGCATCCATGTTAAAACCAACTCCCAACCCTCACCCATGCACTAGTATCCATGCCATCTTTCTCCCTCTTGCATCCATGTTAAACCAACCTCCAGCCCTTTCCCACCCTCCAGCACCCATTCTACCCTCCTCCCCCCTCTCAAATGCTAAAACTACCACATGCTTACTCAAGAAAAATGAAACTCTTGCTTCCAAATGAGCCATACTTAACTGTTCCTTAGTAAACAACACTTATGTGAAAAACTGTCTTTTCAATTGCTTTCTTCTTATGGACAACATTCTGTACAGTCCTCTTCATGGAACCAGTAATCTGAGAGTTGTTGCTATTATGCCATGGTCTGTGTACAACAGAATGTTAAACACGAGCTATTGTGGTATGATACCTATGCTTACAGAATATGTGCTCAACCATGACATAGGTAAAACTCCAGATGACTCTGTTTCCCGGAAGAGACTTGTAACAGGATGCTGTCCACAGAAACATAACAATACAAAATACAGATTTTCCCATAATTTTTTATTCAGTAAGATAAGTTACATATGGATCATTTTGGTTTATGGCTAATATTCTGTAATTGAAAAATAATAAACAGCTACCAATTAGAACTCATTGTTTTGTCCTCTTTAAAATTGAAAAATAGACCGCCCCCGGTCCCAGCCCATACTGATGCACCACAAAGTCACAGAAGGTAAATCCAAAAATATATGTTTGCACTTTAACTATAAATAATGTGATACAGAAATGAGTGACATGACAGTGTCACTTTTATGTCAAATTTGGGCCTGTTCCCACTGATGTTAAAATTGCCCTGTACATAAAACTTGTTGACTTTAGACCCTAGCTACAAAGCAGTTTGCCATGAAATGGTGAAAGTTTTGTGGGGTATATAGTCCAAGGTAGTAGATCGAGAAAGGAGAGAGACAACCAAAGTCATCACAGCCTGTAAAAGTTTCCTTTTTGGTGCAGAGAGACTCTGTCCCACACAGTATTTACCAGCCACCACCATCTGAGTTGTCATCACCATCAACATCCACAACATCAATCACTTCAGGATCAGTTTGCATACTCTTGTAGGGATACGAAAATCTTGACTTATTAACTTTAGTAAAAGTTAACATTTGTACATTTTCTGGCATCAACCTAGTTCTGGTTTCTGTCACAATATTGCCAGCTGTACTAAACATGCATTCTGAAGAGACACTTGTTGCAGGGCAATCAAGATATTTACAGGCTTCATCATATAGCTCTGTCCAAATTGACTTTTTTGATCTCCAGTATTCAAAGGGGCATGCATCAATAAGAATAGGCAGTTCTTGCAGGTAACTGTCTACCATGATGGACAGAGGAATCAGCATAAGCTGGTATGGCAGCAATTTGGGAAAGGTTTTGCCACAGATTTAGCTTGCTACTAAGGGTTGAAGAAGTGGCAGTTGTGGAACAATTACTGTTAATATTTGGTGACTTTTCCAGTTCTGTATCCCTTTGTGAAGATGAACCTGCATGTTGTGGTGATGACAACCTGAGGGCACTGTGCATGTCTGTGTTTGACTCCTGTGAGTGCTGCAGCTCATCTAGCAACAGACATTTGTACTGCTCTATATCACCTGTTTTTGGAAGATGTATAGCCTTGAACCTGGGATCTAAGAGAGTTGCAAGGATGTAGTGTTTTGATTTCGTCATTGCAACTAATTTGTCATTGGTTTTGAAGCCCTCGCTCATTCTCTTTACTAGATTCCCATGATACAGGCGACATGCTGTCTGAGCTTCAGATCTGTCTTTTTCTATTTGTAGATTTAGAACACTAAGATGATGTGAAATCAGCATTATGAGTGGGATAACCTGACCCACAGATGCACCTTCAGAAGACATGTCTCTTGTGGCTGTCTCAAAAGGAGCTAGGATGCAGCACACTGTCTCCATTAATTTCCACTGCAGCACAACAGCATAATGCCATCTCCAATAATGTAACTGGAGCAATACTCATGTACAGCTTACTTTTACTCCAAGAGGCACTGCAGCATATAAAGCGTTGAGTTCCAAAGAGTGGAAACATTTTGAATCAGCTTTTGCTGGGGCAGCTTGTGTTTTTTTTGCAGTTCGGACAATGTCTGTATAGCCTTGGTTGAATGTGAAAAGTGAGTCACAATTTTTTTGCAAACAGCAATCATACCATCCACTTGTGTTTCATTGCTGAGAAATCCTGTGACAATTAAATGTAAGCAATGTGCAAAGCAAGAAGCATGAATAAATACACCATCCTGTACTGCTTTCAAGATGTTGGCTCCATTGTCACTTACTATGAAGCCACATTTTAGACCGTGAGAATAAACCCATTCGTCAAGGAGGTCATTTAGTTCCTGCAAAATGTTTGCAGCTATATGACTTTGCCCAAACTTCTTTATATGCAGCAGCACCATCTTCTGGGGCATCTTTGTTTTTGAAGAACCAAAAGAAAATGTGACCCAATGAGTGGTAAGGAACATGTAATCTATGTTTTGAGTGCTGGTCCACATATCTGTTGTGACATGAATAACCCCACCCTCTGCAGTTTTAAGTGCAAGCATCACTATTGCTTTTAAAGCCTGATAAATGTTTGGTATTTCAACATAGGAAAAGTACCTTGGATGAGGAACATTGTAACGAGGCTCTGCTAGTTTCAAGAGCTCCCTAAAATCCTCATGATCTACCAAAGAGTATGGGAGAAGGGCTCCAGCTAACAGTTCACCAATTCTGTGATTAAGATGAAGTGTCTTTGGATGATTTTTAGTAAAGGTGTTCTTCCTTTCAAATGCCTGAGACAGTGTTAGCTGTTTACAACATGTCCCTGCTGGTTTATTATACACCGTGCTTCGATGGGCATATGGACGCTGGGATGGTGGACTAGGACTTATACATTCAGTGCCATCACTGGATGTGCAACTGGTACTAATGGTGCTGGCACTGGTGGTAAGAGTGATTCTAGGGCTGGCAGTGGTTCTGTCCACATCAAGTTCAGACAATTCAGTATCCATTTCAGATTCCTGACCCTTCTCACATGCGGTCTGGAAGATGGAGGACATGGGTTTTGGATGATCAAGCAAAACTGAATGCTTTTTCAGATGGCGTTTAAGAGCTGTAGTGCCAAGGCATGACACAACTTACCACGGCTTACACTCTGTTTACACAGGGAACAAATTGCTCTGCATGGATCAGTTTTACTGAAAGAGAAATAATTCCACATCTCAGATGTGACAGATTTTGTTTGAGTGCTAGGAAGATAGCTAAAGACTATTTGCTTCTTTTCACCTGTCCTAACAGAACCCGGGACATGCTCCTTGGTGCTAGAAGAGTGGGCAGAAGAATCTGATGGATTTTCATTGCTGGCTGACACAGAAGTGGTGGATTCAATGGATATGTCCTTTTCATTGCCAACAGTGCTGGATGTATTTGCAAGTGCTCTACCTGATTCATTGTCAGCAGACTTGCTCATTTCACTTTGTTGAGGAAGTAATGATACGTCACAAGACACAACAGTTTCGGACTGAGACAAAGAGCTACTGTCTGAGTCTGAGTCAGAGAGGGACTCACTGTCACTTGCATTATTACTGCTAGTCACATGGATTTTAACAGCATGACCGGCATACCTTATGGTGCCTCTCCGTGTGACCCCAGCAGCTGCACAGGTTTTCTTAAAAGGTTCCCCTTTACCACACTTTGCTGTTGCTCTTTTGCTGTTCGTTGAATTTTTATCACGTGAAACATTTTGGTTATTTCTGCTAGCACCAGGATTACCACTACCACCAACACCTGCTCCAACACCAGCACCAGATGCTTCATCTATGTTGGTGTCAGCCATAACAGTACCAGTACACTGCAGTGAACACACCCACACCCACACAATTCCTCTGTAAGAAAGCAATGTGATCTGTGATCGCTGGTTACAACTCCAAAATTTTATTTTGGTTGTGTGACACTATGATGCAGTGGACTGAAAGTAATTGAAGAATATGACAGTTTGCAACTAAAGGATCCCAGGTTCAAGGCTTACAGAATGATTGGGCTGCTGGGCGTAGGCATACACATAGCAGTCAAGGGGCGCACAGCAGCAGGGTGATGGGCTGACCACAAGAGACGGAGTTACATACACAAACCGAGGAAAGAGATTTTTCTGTCTCTCCTCTCAATGGGGAAATATATTTTTAGGCTTCTGTCATGTATTTAAGGATAATACCACCACACAACTGGCCACTGGGCTTCACATGGTAAGACACACTGGGTAAGGTACAGTGCAGTCAAGGGGCACACAGCAGCAGGGTGATGGGCTGACCACAAGAGACAGAGTTATACACACAAACCAAAGAAAGAAATACCACCACGAAACTGGCCACTGGGCTTCACACAGTAACACACACTGGGTAATAGCCCGGTAAGTACAGTCAAATTGCACAGACAGCAGCAGGGTGACTTGCTGGCCACCTCACAGAAGATGCAGTGGAGATTTTTTTAGGGAGAAAGTTTACTGAAGCCCCCCCCCCAGCACAGTTCTGGCTGAGAGAACCGTGTCTTCCTTCCAGATGATTTTTGGGTGGGACTGGGACCAAATTATTTTTTCCTTTTTGTGGGCTTAGAACATCAAGTTTAACACAATCAGTAAATTGTTTTAATTTAACCTCTTTTTTCCCCAAAATAAAACACCCCTCCCTCAGCCAGGGAGCTCTCCCAGGAGTGCCACGGCCCACGAGTCACAATTGTGATTTGCAAAGAAAATGTGTTTAATTCAGCAAGCAACTTGAGGTATGTGTGATTGAGCACTAGCACACAGGCAGTCTCCAGGCAGCAGTCTGCAAGTTAACTAATTCCCGACCCTGAGTCCTCCCGACAGTACTGAATCCCAACCGTTTAGCTCCTTTCTCGGTTCCCGACCTAGTTTCTTTCCTCAGTTCCCGATCCTGAGATTCCTGACTCTCCACTTCCTTTTCCCCACCTGCCCATTAACTTTTTTTTTTAATTTTCAGGCACATACACACTCATACAGGACCAAGTTTAATAACAAAAACAGTCACTCGTGTCATCACACGCACAACTGAACTGAGAGCACACAGATGCTGCAGCTCCTCCTTCTACACTACAAGACTGAATGGCAATGGAGCCACAGAGATGACTTCAGCAGGATCCCTCAACTCGCGAGACTGACTCAAGTTGCACTACCACCACCACCTGACTGCATAGCAGATGGTCAGGTGGTACAGTTACACTAGCATGACAAACCGACAACAGCTGCCCCCCCAACAATAACACTGATGGGAAGGGGAGCGAACTGAGCTGCATTATTCAGCTGGTGCCAAAATCGGGAACAACGGGAATGGGAGGGACGCAAAGCAAAAGCACACAGAAGTGAGAAGATTCATGGATGATTCGAACCCTGTTGCGAACCCTGCAGTGTTCAAGTTCTAAATTAGAACTCGAACACCAGGGTTCGAGGAGGGTTCGAATCTTTCTTGAACTAGTTCTGACAACACTAATCCCTGTTTTCTCTTTCCGTAGGAAATCCATTATTTTTCTTCTTTTCACTGGAGTGTGGATACCTTTAACACTCCAGGACACCCACTTCACATCATGTGCTGCCATTTATGTTTTCTGGTGAATGACAATACGTCATAAAGTGAGTGCATATAACCCTTGGAGGCACACCCACCCTGAGGTTCATGTGTAAGGGGAAGCCATCCTTGTATGGTTTTCTAGTAGTATGGTTCTGTCCAAATCATTGTTTTCTACTTGTCACCTAGACTTTGGACTGATTAAAACAAAATGTCTGGCAGTGCATTGTGTAAACCTATTTTCAAACACTTCCAATGTAACCAAAAACTTGGTGACCATGAATATAGATCTCGTACTCTTACTTGTCTCAGCTAACCTTTTGGGGCCCCTTGAGTCTCCTGGTCAAGGAGAGTGATCCTCGTGCCAACCCCTCCAGTCCCTGTGCATACCATGGGCATGTTGCTGTCTCTGCTAAGCTCTTCCAAACTCAGCCATTGTCAGATTGGCCCCTATCTGGGGCACTGGAGACCTTGGTATGGGGGGGTGGCTTACCGACTGTTCACCTACACTCCCCTTAGTATCCTGAGATCCCCCTCTACATTGCATAGGTTAGGTCAGAATGCACGGGGGGGGTACATGCTAGGTAGGGGGGGCCTAATGAGGGGTGGTCATGCCCATAATGTATTAGTATATCCCTCAATTAAGCCTCAGGGAGAGGAGATGAGGGCCTCTGGATATGACATTATTCAGTCCCCTGCACAGAGGCATATCAGGGATTTGTTTGGGAGTGTGTGTGTGGGAGGGGGCAGCTCCCTACTATAGCTGCATCTGGGCTGTGGACATGAGTTGTCCTTTGTTTCTGTCTCCTCTTTCGGACTGTAGCCTGCTCCTTCATCCTCCTCAAGGAGTTGCAGGCTCCACCCCCACCTTAAATTTGGTAGGATTTCTCTCTGCCACCCTACACACGCTAACACGTCCAGCCCCTCTATTTCCCAGTTTAGCTGGCTAGCCACAATTAGCAGTACTTTCTCCTCCATCTGTTCGGGTGCTGCTCGGCTGCAGGGAGTGTATTGCTTGCCTATCTGATGGGGCTCCACACTGTCCCCCTGAGATATGCTATCTCTGCATTACCATCTTATTTACTCATCTGTGGGTTCTGCTGCTCAGTGAACCACAACATAAAAATTTAAAATTACAAATTTAAATGGCCAGTCTCAGAGCATCCCCTTATGTCTCCCCTTTTTGCTTTCTTGATTTGGGGTCGTTTAATGCAGGGTTCCGCTGTTTACTCTTGCCTCTGTCTCTCCACCACCTGGTTAGAGCTGGTTTCATGGATAATCGTTGTACACAGTCACAATTAACACTGGGTGGGGGGAAGGGAGGAGAGGGCCCAAGACCACTCTTTGGCTTTCTCTGAGCTTCATTATCTAAGTTCAGGTAGCCCTTTCTTCTGTTTTTTCCCCCCAGGCTCTATGACCGGAACAGGGTGGTGGGGGAAGGGAGAAAGGAGGGAGGGGTTCTGGCATCAACAGCTGCTTGCAAAGTTGGGCTGTTCAAGTTATCCAACTCCTCCCTCTAGCTCATCACCGTACATACATTACATCATGCTGGTCCTCTCGTATCCAACTCTGGCAGTAAAGCATTAGGTAATGGAAATTCCCCACCACTGTTGAGCTGCGTTTTGGCAGTGCAACAAAATGGCCGACCCGGGATAGCCCACACTAACTGTCACAGCACCCACTGCAGTCCCCATGGCAACCCCACACTACAGGTATCTTATAGGAGTTGCATTTTGGATACTGCCTTCTGCGCTGCATCAATTGGTTTGTCAAGGCATTCCAGCCCCCTGCCTTACCATGGCTGCGGCCGTCCCCTCTCGAACCCCCTTAAGTCAGCAAGCAGGTTGCAGCATCAGCTCCCTTATCCCAGTGCTCTCTACATTCATTTCCCCTTGTTTGGTGCCTCATGCCTTTCTCTCTTCCTGGTACATGTACTGTATGCCCTGAAATAATATTAATCTCTTGGTGTTAGGCTCCGGATGATAGTGCCCATCTAACTGTCAAATAGCTCCCCTTGGAGTCACCCGAGGCTTACATTAGGGCAAATGGCCACATGTAAAAAGCTTTTAATTTAGGATGGAGCACCAGGAAGGGATGCCCTTTGTTCCCTCTTTTGTTTGCCCTTTATATTGAGCCCTTGGCCCAGAGTATTAGGCAGAATCCAGATATTAAGGGAGTGGAATTGGGGGGAAATTGCATAAACTAGCATTGTATGCAGATGATGTGCTTTTATATTTAGTTGATCCACAGACTTCCTTGCCAGCCATTTTCAAACAGCTTGAAGCTTTCTCCAAGATAGCTGGATATAAGTTAAATAAAAGTAAGACTGAGGTCCTCAATATGTATTACTACCCCGATGTAGAGATCAGACAGAAGTTTTCCATGAAATGGGACATGTTAAACCTAAAATATTTGGGAGTTAGAGTGGGGGTAGACACATCCCGACTTTGAAAACAGAATTACCCACCTATAATTTAACAGTTAAAGGAAGATTTTTGGAGATGGGCTTTACTTCCCTTGTCCCTAGGAGCTAAGGTGATGGCGCTTAAGATGAATGCTTTACGCTGGCCTGGTGGCACTGAGGGTTGAGGTGCTGGACACCACACCTCGCACCATGCCAGCGACCCGGGTTCAGGAGTGGACTCGGGTCACTGGGGGAAAAAGGTGAGTGTCCGATGACAGCTCGCCTTCTCCGGGGGGAGGGTGGGTGACCCATCCTGGCGAGCGGTGACCTCTGGCGGAGGCTGGGGGCACGACAGCTCATTGGCACCTCAGGGGTTCAATTGGTCATGGGTGGAGGCCGTTGGACCAATCACCTCTAGGGGCTGCACCATCAAGAGGTGGAGGACGTTGTGGACATTGGCGCTCATGCCTTGATGTCAGGGCCAGCAATGTCCTCACAGAACAGGGAAAATCACCCTCCAGAGCTGGGTAGACAGAGCACTGAACCTAGTCCTGATGTGCCACTGATTGCTGCTGTCTCAGGGACTGGACAAGAAACTAAGGTACAGGGGTTCACCCCACCCCGAACCCCGCCCAGGGGGGTAATCCGCAGCAGGATGAGGGACCCCAAGCAGTAGGTAAGTCGGTGGCAGGGATGGGTTTCATTGGTGACTCCTGAAGGGGTGGCTCTGGCAGGGATGTAGGAGGGGAGAAAAAGAAATTAAAAAAAAAAAGATGAATGCTTTGCCACGGCTTCTATACTTATTTCAGTGTATGCCATGCATAGTTTCCCAAACAGATCTGGGGACCTGGCAGAAGCTCTTTTTTAAATACATATGGGGTAAAAGCAGACCTAGAGTCCAAAGGGCTCTTTTACATCTCCCAAAGTCAGACGGAGGGCTGGTATTTCCAGATCTTCGCGGATACTGGGTGGTGGCACAGAGGCGGGTAGCTCTATTATGGAACAATCAGGGCTACAACGCACAATGGAAGAGGATAGATCTGAAGAAACAAGGAGATCCTCCAATTCAGGCATTACTGTTCCAGGAAGGTGGGCCCTTGGAGGTACGGGGATTCTCGGGTACTGAGGCTGTGCTGGAGGGATGGAAGAGGGGCACAAGTAAAGGGGTGACTCATGCACACTTATGGAAATATAGGTGGTGGGCCTTGGATCCAAAGTTCGCTCCTGCCCAATTTGATAAATGGTTTCTTGCGCAGACTCAAAGAGGGTTCCATTCACCATATCAAATATTAACAGGCAATATGGTTCACTCTTTTGAAACAGTTATACAGAAATTTGGTCTAAGGCCAAAGGATAGGTTCAGATATTATCAACTTAGGGACTATTTAAATAAACAGATCAACAAACTTTCCCCTGGCACCCAGGCACTTGCAGAGTTTTCACTTTTTCAAAGGCTTTGGGATCCTGGGGGTGCTAATCATGCCATTACACTGTTATATAATAATTATCTCGCTGACCAGGGGTACACAGCCCACTGTCTGAAACTTAGATGGGAACAGGTCCTGAACATCTCATTGATGGAACATCAATGGCCATTTATTTGGCCAAGTGCTTGTACCACATCCAGCTCTCCCCCTCTCAGGACTTTTTGTTGGAAGCTCACGGCACGTTATTTCTTAGTACCAGTGCAAGCTGCACACAATAATAATCGAGCATCATTGACCTGTTGGAAAGGCTGCAGAGAGCCAAGAGCCATGCAGGCCCATATTTTCTGGTTTTGTCCCAAACTCACCCCATTTTGGGAGGAGATAATTTATCATCCATCACATATTTTTTCAATTCAAATAACACTGGGACCAGAACACCTAGTACTAGTTATTATACCTAAAGAAGTATCAGGCAAGGAAGCAAAATATTTATGGCTGATTATGATAGCAGCAGCCCTAAAATCAATAACTAGGAGGTGGCTATAGGGGTCTCCACTGGATGTCTCTGAGTGGTCCTCTGTAGTAGAATCCATACACCATATGGAAAAAATAACTTTTAACCTGACACGACATCCCCAGTTTTATCAGAATAGATGGACGAGATGGCTCGTATATGGGCGCCTTCAGTCCACTGACTAGATGACAGATAAACTTAGGAATCATGGTCATTTTTGCAGTACTTTGTTCTGGACATCTACAGATGATGGTAACAATTATTTTTGAGTAGGAAATTTAATCCCAATATTGTTAGATGTCTCCCAACCCAGTCAGCACAGACTTGAAAAGTATGATACCTGAATTCTAAATCCTAAATGTATTTAAAAATCCTGATATAGTTAATAGTTAGTAGTTAATAACATCCCTAAATGTTTTTAATTCAGTGGTAAAGTCATGAACCCAGACTACTGGTGTGGAAGTTAAATGCTGTGTATTTCACTTTTCAGTGGTCATGGTGAAGTGGATATGGAAATGTAATTTTGAATGGTTGTAATTATATGCTGTATAACATGAAAACTCTTAATAAAGCAAGTATAAAAAAAACCAATAGCTCCACTGGGGGAAAGCAGGCAAGGGGAATTTGTTTTGTTGTTCCTGCCCAAGCTGTTCCCGACCAGATACCCTGCTGAGTGTGGAGGATGGGAGATGTCTGCCCATTGCTTAAAACTAGCCCAACTCCCTCTATTAAGAAGATTATATGTAAAAAATTCAGCAATCCAATACTCCAGAAATTCAAAGAAATATTTTATTGCAAAAAATTTGCAATACTTATAGAACTGTAAGACAAATAAGTTAGTGCAAACAAAGCTTAAGTTCTGTTTCACTTCCCTCAACCAGCCTCAACGCTTCGGGGCTATGCCACCCTTTGTCAGAAGGTGTGACCAAACCACAAATCTAAGTGATTTAAATACTTAATCAAAGTGCAGGGGCAAACAATATATATTCACATACTTTCACCATACTCGTGCATTCCACTTTTCCAGACAGAGTGAGTGCAGGGCACTCCAGCTCTCATTAGTGATGATGTGCCAAAACATTTAAAGGAAACTCCCTGAATAATATGCTCGTACATCACTGAGGGGTGTGCTGTCATCAGTCTAAACTGAAACTTGTAGAATCAATAAACATTAAAATAAGCACCAAGCATACATATTGTATGGCGCTGTGGAAAATAAATGTCACGCTTTCTGTTAGAATGTTAATTTCTCTATGAATATGTTCATAATAATCTCATATACTGTATATAATTTATATAAAAAAATAAAACAAACAAAAAAATCCTAGCACATATCAAATCAAAAGATAAACATCATATGCACAGTAAATGTCAAAACCATATACATAAATTGTAGGCTCACAGGTGCACACCTTAATACCACTGTCAATATTTATTCATTCTTTTATTATATTAACCAAAAAATAATAAAAAAAAACAACTTATTAAAGCAGAAGTAATTTTTCTTCTTTTCTTTTGTTATTCATTAGAATTTTATTCACTCATCTGTGCTCTATAAATAAATCTTTTTTTCAGTTTAACCACCTATTTCATTTATCTGTGTATGGTTTATTTTCATTTTTTCCCTTTTTTCTGTGCTTTATGAATAAATGTTTGCCAATTCATTGAATCATTAAAGCCAGCTCATTTCAAACTTTTTAAATGAAAAATATACATTGCTTCTGCTCTGTCCAATTCCAAAAATCTATTTCCTCCCCTGTGTCTTTATGGGATGTGATGTATTCCCATATATGATACATTATGATTACTGATATTTTCTAAATCTACCTAATGTTTACCTACGGAATGCATCAGGTCCCTTTTCTGAATAGCCCTGTAGTGCTCCTGTATTCACTCCTTCAAAGTGCAAGTTGTTTGACCCACATACACCTTCCCACAGGAGCACCACAGGGCATAAAGCACAAACTTTGTGGAACAGATGATGAATTCCTGTATTTTGACAGAACGTTCCCTTAACAAACTAGGGTTCAAGAACTCTTTCCCCTGTACCGCTGATCTACACATTTTACAATGCTTGCAGGGAAAGAAACCAATTGTTTTTTCTCCTAACCAAGTCTTATGTTTCACACCTTCAAACTCACTTCATACCAAAAGGGTAGGTAAGTTTTTAGCTTTTCTGAAAGATACCAGGGATCTTGCTTCAGACACTTTTTTTTAGGTCCCTAGCTGTTCCCAAAATGTGCCAGTGTTTTTTATGATAGATTTTAGGTCCATAGAACCAGGGCCATGCTCAGCCGCAAAAACAACCTTATTTGTGTCTAAGTTTTTTTGTTTATGCTATAATAATTCACTTCTGTGCAACTCCTCAGCCTTTGCCAGTGCTTTTTGTATGGTAATTTCTTTATAACCCCAATTCCTCAGCTTGGTAAATAACTCTTCCTTAGCTTGAACAAAATCTAATGAATCAGAATAATTTCTCTTAAGTCCCTCTATTCGGAGCAGGGTCCGGGGATGCATGAATGAGACAAGCAACCATGCTAGCGTCCCTACCTACTAAGACTACTGACAGAATACTACAGGAGAAAATGATTAAAATATATAAACAAAACGACAATGAAAATGGAAAAAACTGCACTTTACATCAGGATTTTATTTAACTCTAAAAACTGATTAGCGTTTTGCTCATAAAAGTGCTAAAACATTGTGAAAATGCATAGCACCTGCCTCACTGTGTTTAACAAACGTAACACTTCGAGAAAACCTATATAAATACTTTCTGAACAGTTAGTGTTGTCCCTAGGAAAAAACTGCTAATCAATTATTTAAAACCCTGTACGTTACATAAATGAGGTTTGCAATGGTCTACTGGAAATATCGCAGATATTTCCCCTTGTGCAATTTGACCTTGTGACCTCACTTGTGACTCCACCACTTGTGAGGTCATAAGGTCAAACTGCACTCTATGCTTTATAAGGGATATGACATGGGTGAAAGTGAAACAGCAGAAATATCTTCATGAACTATAGGGAAGGGAAGAGGAAATTGTTTATCCAGGAGAGGCACACTAAGCCAAAGCTTGTTTCCAGGTGCAACCTGGGAACACAAGGAAATTAAATGACTTGCTCTAGGTCACACATTATGCAAGTGGGGAGGGGTCTGTGGGATTCAAACCCAGGTCTCCAGGTTGCAGCTCAGAGCCTTAAACCACTGTGCTATACTGCCTCCCCATACGTGACCTCCTGACCTCACAAGTGGCAAAGTCACGAGTGAGGTCAGAAGAGGTCTAGTATGGTGACCGTGCCCCTATAATATAGAGATATACTGTATATAAAAAAGAGTATCTCCTGCGAACTGCAGCTCCACAACCATTGCACTGCACCACTCCTATGTCTATTAAAGTCAGTCAGTCCATTCGGTTTTTCAAATGTAACTTGTCCTTGCTGTCACTTTCCTTTACCTGCTTCTCCCAGCTACACCCTCTATCAGGATCTACTTTAACAACTTACCCCACATAGGGTGTTGCCTGCCTTTCTTTTAAACAGTTATTTCAAGGTAAAGCTCTCCCTGTACCCTCCTGCCTTTTTACTTCTCCCTTTTTCTAACTTCCCCCTATTGTCCTTCCTTAACTACTACTTTACTCTACCCCAGACACTCAGGGTGCCTCCTATGCTTCCACCTGTAGCTGTTATCTGCCTCCTTTCTTCTCTGCAATTACCCACAACTCCACCACCTGTAGCTACCTCTGAAGTTTAATAGTAAGTAACAATAAGCTTTAGAGTACCTTATCTTTTCCTTTGTTCACCCAGCAGAGCCTCGTGCAGTCGTCTAAGATGCCAGTAACCTGTTCCACTCCTGCTCTGCTACACTCATGCTTTGTGACACAAGCATGAAGGGACATGCTGGAAGTGGATCTTTTTAGAGCAAGTCAGGGCTTTCTGGTCTGCCCTGATTGGTCGTTGGCCATCACGTGCAGCTTCTTTGTTCCCTATCTCTAAGATGGCTCCCGGTTCAGCTTCCTGTTCTCTCCCTTGTGGCCTGACCCCTGGAAATCAGAAAACAGTGGAAAGAAAAACCAAAAAGTGAGTTATAGTTTTTAATCAGTTGAATCTGGCTACTGTCTTTAGCAACAGTGTGGTGCCATTTCCATGACCGAGCAGCACAATGGAAATGTCAGTCCCCTTTTTTTTATGGCCATTGAGGGCTTCCTGGTCGGCCCTGCTTGGCTGTTAGTTATCATGTGCTGTTCCTTTGTTCCCTGCCTGTAGGATGGCTCTCAATCCAGCTTCCTGATCTCTCCCCCATGGCCCAACTGCTGGAAACCAGAAAACAGGTGAAAGAAAAAATAAAACGTGAATTAAAGATTTTAATCAATTGAATCAGGCTGCTCTCCTTAGTAGCAGCATGGCGCTGTTTCCCTGGCCGAGAAGCACTGTGGTGTTCACAATAAGACAGGTACTGTTTGCAAGAAAATTGCAGTTTTTAAGTAATTTATTTGCAAAATATTGTAATTTCTTAGGAAAAAAATGTGAAAATGAGTGAGTCAGTTTTGCAAAGGACTAGAAAAATCCTGGCTGTTTTTGAAAGCTTAATTCTTCTGCAGCATACTGTAAGGCTATATTAAAGCTGGGACCCCCCCTCACAGGGACTGCAGACTCCAACCGCTAACCCACTCATCCCCCAGACTGATGGTGCTCCTCAAGCTGCCGCACGAGTCCTCCTGCCTGTATCCTCAGCCTTCCAGCTGGGACCCCCATTGCAGGAACTGCTGGCTCCAACCACCGACACACTTGGCTCCCAGATCGATGGCACTCTTCAAGCCGCCACCTGAGTCCTCCTGCCCGGATCCTCAGCCCTCCAGCTGGGACTCCCCTCGCAGGGACCGCAGGTTCCAACCGCTGACCTGCTCGGCCCCCGGACTGACAGTGCTTCTCAAGCCGCCGCGCAAGTCCTCCTGCCTGGATCCTCAGCCTTCCAGGTACAGCACTAGCTGCCAGCCAATCAGAACATGAGGGCCTTTCCAGGGCCCTCTCCAATTGGTCCGAAGCTCTCCTTGGACTCTGCTCCTTCTAAACCGGCAATTTTTAGACATTTCAAGCTTTCCTACTGAATTGTATACCAAGCTACAAATTGTTTAGAGTTTTAAGTTATTCAAGTGTTCAAAAAAGGGCTGTGATTACAGTTCTCTCAGGGAATTGGTGCTGCTCCACTCAGGCCCAGACTTTTTGGTGCCCAAACTACTGGTCCCATTGTTGTGCAAATTGGGCTCCCTGCTGAGCTGACTGCACCTCTTGCATCAGCTAGCCTACTTAATCTCTCCTTCTCTTCTTTCTCCAGCTGGGATCCCCCTTGCAGGGACTGCAGGCTCCAACCGCTGACCCACTCGGCCCCCGGACTGACAGCGCTCCTCAAGCCGCTGCTCGAGTCTTTCTTCCCAGATCCTCAGCCTTCCAGGTATGGCACTAGCCGCCAGCATTTCTCCCCACTGGCACCGCAGCCGGCTCCCCACCCACTCCTCACCCACCCACCCTTGGTCAACACTTATATTTATAATCAACACTGATCAGCTGATCAGCTTTTTCTATCTACCCAATTCCCCATTGGCTCCTTATATTTCTCTACCACTAGAGGCATCTGGTTGTGGCTCTCCCTACAAGAGCTGCAGCTTGCTATCCCTTCACATCCCCCTCCAGTGTTCTCTCGTCCTCACTGCGTGTACTATGGAATCCTGGCTAACTTCAAAAATTTGGTTCATAGGGTTCATACTTCTTTCACTCTGTACTGAGCTGCCAGAAGACCAATCTAGTTTGCTAGTACCCCCGACGGTGGTTAACAGCTTGGCCTGCCCCACTGGAACAATGCACCACCCGCTTGCTACTTTACTCCCCCACTGCCCTACACTCCCCTGTACCACGATCACCTCGGAGCCCACTCAGCTTATTACCCTCCTCAAGATAGTATCCTCTCCTATCATTCTGTCTCACCCCCCTAAAACTAGTAAACGATTACTCTATCGCTCACCCAAGGGAAGCAGGCTACCCCAGCTCCTTATCGTCTTGCTCCTTCTAGCATCTGGTGATATCCACCCAAACCCTGGCCCTGCACTTGACCATCCACCAGCTGGTGCCCACCCAGCCACAAATCCACTTTCACTACCAAATGGTCTTAAAATCATCTGCCTAAACATAAGAAGTCTTGTTCCCAAAAATCTCCCTATTGCAAACCATGGTCCATGCCTACACCCCTGACATCATTGTGATCTCTGAAACCAGGCTGTCCAAAACCATTCCTGACCATGCTATCACTATCCCTGGCTTTACAATAGCTAGACAGGACAGGACCGGGCGAGGTGGCGGTGTGGCTATCTATACTTCCTCTACCCTCCAGATCACTCCCTCCTTCACAACCTCTGTTCAGTCATCCCATGAGACTCGCCTTTTAAATATCTCCTATCCTCACACAGTCCCCATCTTCATCGCTGGAGTTTATTGTCACCCTGTTCAGCCACATTCCAACTTCACTGACCCGGTCTCAAAGCTCTCTTTGTTTGCCAGCGGTGGTGAGCTATTCATCCTGGGTGACCTAAATCTAAACTGGCTGGCCCTATCGCTGGCTAATATCCACTCCACTATCGAAGCCTTAAACCTCCATCAGCTGATTATGGAACCCACTCTTCTAAACCTTAAAACACTAAACCACTCCCTGCTGGACCTGGTCCTCGCCTCCCATCCCCATTGAGTAATGGCCTCAGGGCTACTACCAGACTCTATCAGAGACCACCACATGACCTTTGTAGTGTGGAAAATACATAGGCCTAAACTCCCAGCTAAACCTATTCTCACTAGACCCTTCGCATCACTTAACTTACAATCCTTGCTCCACAACCTTGCACAAGCTGACTGGTCCCCCCAATCACAGCAGCATCAGCTGACAAGGCCCTTGCCTACTTCACCTCTAAGTTTCTACAGGTTTGGAACTCCCGTGCCCCGCTTCGTAAAACCAGGGTCCATGGTGGGCACCTCCCCTGGGTCACTCCTGAGCTTCTGGCCTGCCAACGTGCTCACGATCTTGCGTGGTGCAAAGCCAAAGTCTCCAACTGTCCTGGTGATCACCAACGTTACTGTGAACTTAGGAATGGCTGCACTAAAGCAATCTGCCTTGCCAAAGCTTAGCATTTCAAGTCAAATTTCCAAACTAATACAAACAACCCATCTAAATTCTGGAAGGTCATTCACTCCCTCTTCTCACCATCCTCTACCCCTCTGGCTCCCATCCTCAGGCACAATCACTCTGTTCTCTCCGAACCTATCACCATTGCTGTATGTTTCAGCTCCCACTTCACCACCTGTGCCTCTTCTCTGCTAAGCACCCTTCCAAGCCTATCCCTTGCCCTATTGGCCCCCTTTTACACCCCATACACTGACACACCCTCCACTGCTCTTCCTCCCACCCCCATGTTGCCCCCATATCCTGTCCCCTCCCCCCTCTGCTCCTCTGCCCCGTCCCCCTCCTCGGATCTCCCCCCCATTCTTCTTCTCTCCTGTCTCTCCTGACACTACCCTTCAAGCTGTCCTGGCTCTCAACCCTACCAAAGGCTCCTCGCCTGATGGCCTTGACCCTAGGCTCCTCTACCTCTCCGCTCTTGCAATAGCCTTCCCACTCTCCCTGTTACTAAACCTCTCCTTTGAGACTGCCACTGTGCCCTCTGTCTGGAAACATGTTGTTGTCCTCCTCTTCTGGGAACTATCGGCCTATCTCTCTACTGCCAACCTTAGCTAAATTACAAGAACACATAGCCCTCAACCAACTCTCCTTGTTTCTCTCTGACTCCGCTTTCTTCATCCCCTTCCAGTCTGGCTTCAGGAAATCCCAGTGTACCACCACCTCTCTGCTAAGGTTAACTGAGACCATCTCCTCAGGCTTTGACAAAGGGCAAAATACCTCAGCTACCTTTGTAGACCTGACCAAAGCCTTTGACACTGTCTCTCACCTCTTCCTCCTTCACAACCTTTCAGCTGCTGGACTATCCCCTTCTGCTACAGGATGGTTCAGCGCCTACCTGTCCGGCAGGTTGCAATCATTAAGAATAGCTGATGCTATCTCTACCCCCCTGCCTATAACCACTGGAGTCCCCCAAGGCTCAGTGCTAGGCCCCATTCTGTTCTCCATCTGTTTAAATGACCTCCTCCTGGTTTGCACTGCATCCAGCATCCACATTTATGCTGATGATATAGTATTGTTTACCTCTGGCAACACTGTTGCTGATGTCACTACCAGGCTCCAGTCCGACTACACTAAAGTCCAACTCTGGTTTAGTTCTCATCAACTCTTTCTAAATGCCAAGAAGACAGTTTCCATGTCCTTTGGCACAAAGCAGAGACTTGCTAGGCTAAGTCACCTCCCCACCTTTCTCACCCTCGATGGGACTGCTCTTGAGGACTCCTCTTCCTTCAGGTATCTCAGCATCTGGCTGGACAGCCATCTTGACTTGTCTGTACACATTGATGCCATTCTGAAAAAACTAAGGCCCAAGCTTGGGGCTCTTTACAGAAAATGCAGCTGCATCCCACTCGCCGCCAGGCATGAGCTGGTACAGAAGATGATCATGCCCATTTTTGACTACTGCGATGTAGTCTATGATGCTGCCCCACAATCCCACCTATCCAGACTGGACTTTCTCTTCAATTCCTTCTGTCATTTTGCTCTTGATGCCCCTTCCCACACCCATCATTGTGACCTCTACCGCTCTCTCAACCTCCTTCCCCTACACTCCCGGCATGCGCTACATGGTGATAAGTTTATCTCTAAATTCTGCCTTGGATCTCTCCCCTCATATATCTCCTCCTCTCTTGGCTCCCCTACCCACTCCCTCTATTCCCTGAGATCCAAGGCTGATACTCATGCCCGCTTAGTCCCCTGCAGAGCTACTTCCTCTGGCCAAAAAGTCTTCTCTTACCACTTGCCTAAAATGTGGAATGCACTCCCTCCACAAATCCACCATGCCTCCTCCCTATATTCTCTTACCTCTGCTCTGCACAATTACCTTACACCTACCTGCACCTGCTCCTGACCCCCTCCTTGCATACCTGTCTCCCTCTCACTTTTTTCTCTCACTCTCACTCTCCTCTTCTCATCCCCCCAACCCACCTGCACTTATACTACTCCTTATAGACTAGCTCTTAAAAAGGGTGACTGGATCCTATGTGTTCACCCTGCTGCATCTGCATCACTAATGAACTGCCTGTAATGTATGCATTGTCAACCATGCATCCTATGCTTGGTCCCTGTACTGATTCTATATGTATTCTGCTCCTATGAACTGCCGGTACAGTAACTGTTGTATCAGCCAATTATGTACTCAATTTCCATGAACCTGTTTTGTAACTGTATGTATGTATTCATCATCTGTTATGTATGTATCTAAGAACTCTCACTCTGTACATCCCTCTTCCCATTCCCCCAGGATGTACCGTGAGATGAGCATTAAGTTGCTCAGTGTATCTTTCCTGGTGAAACAATTCAATAAATAAATAAATAAAATAAAATGCTGTATTTGCAACACATACATTATAGCCATTTTCAAGGCAACTGTCCTGAAAGCAACTAAGAAATGGCACAATGGTAGAAATATGAAAATCTAGGGCTGGCGCAGAGGCAGAGCATCTATCTGTGATGCCAACAACCCAGGTTCAGAAACGAACTCGTGACGTCAGAGGGCCAGCAGCGGGAAGAAGAACTGAGCATCTTATAGACTGCTCTCCTTCTCTGGGGTGGGGGGAAGGGGGGTAGAGTGTACGACACACTCCATGGACCTCTGGAGGAAGCTGGGGAGTCCCACCATGGTGGTGTCTTCACTTTGGGTGATGGGGCAGACACAGGACATCATTGCATGTCCCCGCTCCCAGGTACTGCTAAAAAAAATCTCTCCAGTCCCTGATCATGATGCCCCCACTCTGCTGCCATTCCCACTGCCCACCAGTGTCCACCGGGGGGGTCCTACTCCCATGGCCCCACCCTGAGGGGTAAGCCAGGTCTAGTGACCATTGCTCATGGGGAGGGGTGCCCGCCTGGCAGCCCTGCCCAGGGGGTAAGCCTGGGCATGGTGGGTCAGCATGTGGAGTTGGGGCTGAAAGCTCCATTAGGGGGTCATTACGAGAAGACTGGAGGGAAAAAAAAAAGATATAAGAAAATCTAATTATAGCACCGCAGTGCCAGTATATTGGAGTTAAGTAGGCAGTTTAATGTTAAACCCAATTTCTGCACATTAATAATGTGACTGCCCTGAACCCGTTAGTTTAAAATTTAGCATGTGTAGGGTTGGTACCAGTACCTTAGGATCCTGTACATTTGGTAATGTTAAAAATATAGAAAATAAGACTTTTTGTTGTTCACCGATAGCCAGGGGCCCCATGTACACTGCGACAAAGTGGACCTACTATACATTCCATAGCAGGACCTCATGTTTACTGCAGCCAAACTATGAGCAATTCTGCAGCGATATTGCAACAATTCTGTGAAGGACTTAAATGAGCCCCAAAATGAAACCTAGTTGCCTGGAAAGAATCTCCAGAAAAAGGCAACCTGGGGCAGTCTACCAGATATACAGGAAGGCAATACAAAGCAATTCTGGCATCATGATTTGGATTGGAGCTATGACATGGGGGAATGGAAAGATTATTTATTTTTTACTGCAATTTGTTTTATCCACTCATGGCTCCCTCCTACTGGTTTACCGCAGTTATGCTTCTGTAGATTTCTCCTACTGCTGACCCACTTGCTTGGAGACCAGTACTGCCACGTCGCAAAGCAATGCTGCTCTAATGACTCACTGTCTTCCAGCCACTTCCTTAGAATCTGGTGGTGCCGGTTTGTGCCATTACGCCACTCCAGTTCCTTCTTTCTGCTCCCCCATTTCAACAGAAGTGGTGCTCTTTGCATCAATGCTACTTGGCTGTCACATCTTCCTCTCTCCCACCCTATAAGAGGATCTGGGTCACTTTACAACAGACACAGGTCTGCAGGGCCTGCTGTTTTGTGTTTTTGAAATAAGCGGTTTGTAAGGAGCGGTAGTGGATGACCTAGGGGGATGGAAAGGGTTGCAGGATGATCTGGCAAAGCTTGAAACCTGGTCAGACACCTGACAACTGGGGTTTAATGCCAAAAAGTGCAAGGTGCTGCATTTTGGGATGAAGAACCCAAGGAGGAGTTACCAGCTGGGGGGAGTGCAGCTAGCCCAGACAGAGGAGGAGAAGGATCTGGGGGTGCTCATTACAGGGTCAATGAACAACTCGGCACAATGTAGGAAGGCAGCTGCAAAGGCCAACAAAATGCTGGGTTGTATTGCAGGGTATATCCTCGAGGAGGAGGAGGTGATTCTGCCACTGTATAGGTCATTAGTTAGACCACACCTGGAGTACTGCGTGCAGTATTGGTGCCCGTATCTGAAGAGGGACATTAAGTTACTGGAGGGGGTGCAGCGCAGGGTGACAAAGATGATCAAGAGGCTGGGAGACTTATCTTACGAGAGGAGGCTGAGGGAGTTGAACATGTACTCGCTGGAGGAGAGGAGGGATGGGGGGGGACATGATTGAAACCTTTAAGTACATGAAAGGAATAAACAAGACAGGTACAGAAGGGTTATTCAAAGTAAGGAAGGGGAGGGACACCAGGGACCATGATATGAGACTGGAGGGAGGAAGGTTCAGGAGGGAGATGAGGAGACACTTTTTTACAGAGAGGGTGGTGGCTGGGTGGAATGCGTTACCTGCAGAAGTGGTATCCAGTAGAATAGTGGACTGCTTCAAAAGAGGATGGGACAGGACAAGGGAGAGGGTCAATGAAGGGGAAGGGTGGAAGGGAGGGGCAGCTGCAGAATAAGGGGGTGCTAGCTGCACATTCGAGCAGACTTGATAGATCTCTAGGCCTTTATCTGCTGGCAAATTTTGTATGTTCATATGTTGGTAATTATTAATACCTTTTTATTCTACAGTTCTGCAGTCAACAAAATGAAACACCATTTTGTATATGAAACAGACTTCTTGAATTTCATCAATGTTTGTGAAAGGCCATAATGGTCATAAACTTCATGGCTCAGTGCCAGTGGATTGGAAAGGGGTTGCCCCACTGACTCCTGGAATCCAGGGCGAAGAGATCTGTTTAATAGAGGTGCCAGAAAATTCACTGCTAAGCTTGAGGCTTGATGGGTGGAAGCAACCAGCCACATCCCTTTCCTGGGCTCTATAAACCAGTTTCCACCAGCCTCATTTGGATGCTTCATTTCATTGCTACAACTGGAAGCTCTGCCCCCCCCCCAATGATTGCAGCCTTCCTCTCAATTGTTTTGAGCCTTTCTGTTTGGGTTTTGCCTTCTGCAGCTTTGGGTTAGTATTTTGTTTGCTCCTCTGGCTGCAGATATACATTCTGACTTTTTAGGGCAGTCACTTCTGCTGCTCTTTGTCATTCTGTAACTCGGTGACCACTTACAATGTATTTTCAGAGTGCTTGTTTGATTCTGTGTCCTGCCTCTGTTATGCTGCAGCATTTTGTGTGTTTTCACAGCCTGTTTTACCACTTTTCATATCAAAACACTTGCTAGTTATTCACTGATTTACTTGCTGTTCATAACCAACACTTGCAAACAATTCACTGCAGTTCCTCTGCATGCTTTGTATTCAGTTACTCCACCTGGCTCTGCCAACAGCTGCAACCACTTAACTCAATCATTTCAGCCAGTTTTCTAGGTCAGTCTGTTTCAGCATTTTCTCACAGACATGGTTATTCTACTTCTCTGGAATTTCTGCTTATGGCTTAGTGTTTTCCAAGATATTGTAATGGCTTTTTATATGCATTGAAAGTTTCAGTACCTTGTCATTCAGTTCAGTTTTTATCATACCAGTCCTTTTTTCAGCCAAGCAATTGACCTGCTGGCCACCATTCCACTCACAAGCATTGGGCATGTCAGCCTCATCACACTGCTTACTGGTCAGTCCATTTCTGCATCATGCCAGCAGACTCTATGGACCCATTCCTACTGACCATTATCAGTCAAGCTCACTTGCTCCCTTTGAAGACCACATCTTGAGGGTGAGTACCTCATCATGGACAGCGGGCCATTTGGGGTTGCCCGTCTCCTGTTGTGCCTCCTGGCAGTCCCACCAGCTGGTATGAAGGTCCACCACTCAGGGAGAAGCTGTAGCTGTGCAGACCCATAGTTGGCAGCACCTCACAGTGTAGTATTTAAGACTTCAGCTGCTGGAAGGTGGGGCTCTAAGCCCACATGGGTTCCTTTAGCTATGCAGACTACATCGGCAGCATCTCTGAAAGCTATTCTCCTTGCACCTGCCTAAGGTTCACCTAGTCTCATTCTATATCTCCTTCCTTTACTTTCCAGTTAAGGTTAAGCCTCCTCACAGTCTCAAGGCTGGGTGCTAGCCTTTCAGCAGTCGGTCTCTCCCCATTCCATGTTCTTGATGGCCTCCTCCACTGAGGTACCTCCTTTGGCTTCAAGATCTACTCAAGGAACTCCCACAACATTATTCCGTTAGAAGGACAGAGCAAGAGGTATCTCTTGAAAAAGTTTTCCTGATTTAAAATGTCAAATTAACACATTAAACCTAATAATAATACCCATGCCAGGATGGATGGCAGCTGAGGCCATGAATCTCCAGAGATTTCCCCCACGGTTTTTCTCCTACAATCCTGCCATTCCATCTCTCCTCTGGAAGTCACACCTCAGTTTATTATCACTCATCACCAGCTAACACCTATCTCTGCCATCACAATGCTCATCTGTGTTCACAGCTCCTGCTGCGCAGTTCTTTTGGGCTCCTTCCTAACATACAGTACCTTTAGCCAAAGGAATCACATTTCTATGGCACCTCTAGGGATGGAATCCTCCTCAAGAGGGTTCCTTTGCCTTCTCTGTGCCCTGATAGGGTAGCAGTCCAACCAGAGACAGAGAGTGCAAATGGCCAAAGTTAACTACACATGTCAGTCAGCATCCTACCATACAGCTAGCCCTTAGCTACCAAAAAGTTGCACAAGCATTACTCCACACTGAAGTTGCATAAGCCCAATAAATTAAAATGCTAAGCCTGAGGTTTGATGGGTGGGAACAATAAGCCACTCCCCCTTCCAGGGCTACATAAACCAGCTTCCTCCAACCTCATTCAGATGCTGTATTTCATTGCTCCCACTGTCCACCCTCCTCTTTCAGTGGCTCACTTTTCTTCTTGGGCTCCTTCCTAAGGTACCTTGCACAAAAGCAAACACATTCCTGTGGCACCTCTAGGGATGGAGCCATCCTCAAGAGGGTTCTTTTGCCTTCCCGGTACCCCAAAAATGTGGCTGTCCTTAAGGGAGAGAGAGCACAAAATGTCAGTCAACATCCTACCATATAACTAGCCTTCAACTACCAACAAGTTGCACAAGTGTCACTTCACATTGTTGTAAGACCCCTTCAAGGGAAGGCTTTTTGCTCACCTTTAGGGACCCCCTCCCCCCAGTGTTTAGGGAGTTCTGGTGCACTGGGAGGTGTATTTTCTGATTGCCACCACTTGAAGGCAGCAGACTAGGGAGCTATATATAGAGGGAGTTAGGAGAGAGTTGAGGAGAAATCAGCAGGTTCTGCAGCAGGGCAGTCTGGAGAGTGGTTTCACCCCCCTCCTCTTGGGCAGGTTGGCAGTTTCAGTGGCAGAACACCGGGTCCCTAGGTTGGTGCATTCTTGGGAGGTGAGCAGCAAGGCAGTTTGCGGTCATTTGGGTCCTGAGTCCCCTTGGGACTGGGTGGTAGAGAACCTAGAGAGTGTTTGGAGGGCAGGTAGAGAAGGACCCCAGGGATGTTGGACCCAGAATAATAAGAGGATTTTCGAGCTGTCGGGGCTGGAGAGGTTGTGGCAGGGCCTCATCAGTGGGGTCAGAGGATGGTGGCAGCTCCCTCCCATTTCTTTCCTGGTATGGCAGGATGGCTCACGGGCTTGCAGAAGTGAGTGGGCAGTGGCCTGGATTTGGTGGGGCACTGCTTGGAGGGGCAGTCCCTGGCCTACAGTTGGGTAGCCCCTTATGCCAGTATAGGCCATGGCTCATCTCAGCAAGAAAAACAGTAAGTAATTGAGCCACTGTGACTGCTGTGGGAGGCTCAGCTTCAGGGAGAGCTTCGGAAGCCAGTTTAGAGAGAGAGAGCGGCGTCAGGGACCAGGCCAGTCCAGGACAAGGGCTTCAATAAAGCAACATGAGCAGTGTTTGTGATCAGCAGCAGAGGAATTAACAGGCTGTGAAATTTACACCCCCCGAGTATAAAATAATTTGGTGGTGTCAGAGGAGCACATCGCTGCCCTGGCTGAGGTGCTTAGGCAAAAGAAGTGTATGTTGTGGATAAAAGTCCCTGTTTCTAGTAGAAGCTCTGTAGAGGAGGTGAACATTTGGGTTAAAGTCCCATTGTTCTATGAGAAGCTCTGTAATAAGGGAGGCAATGACAAATTCAAGTACTTACCTGTGCCAGTGGCCAATCGGGAGCTTCACTCTTCTGGCAAAGGAAAGAACAGTCTCTGGTCCTGAGTAAAAAGGTTTGCTGCTGATTCTGTGTAATGGAAAATCTAAGCCTAAGAATGCCCAAAAATATACCTCTGTCAGTATTCCAATTGTGTAAAACATTAGTGCCATGGAGCTGTGACATTTTAAAAGTCTTTATGAAACTGAGACCCTGAGCTCCTGCAATCTTTAAGGGCTCTGGAGAATAAATCTGCTTTGTTTGTGGGAGAAACTGGAGTCCAGAGTGATCAATTTAAATGAAATAACAAGTCCTTTAGTTTTAGGGATTCCATTATTTCCCAGGGGTCTTGAAGATTTCTGTTTTTATCCTGCACCCTCTTGCTTCGGAATCAGTGGGTGGAGAAGCTAAGAAGCCTGAAGATGAACTGCTTGGTCTGCATGCTGGTCTGGGTCTGCTAGGGAGAAGTTACATTGTTTTGGGGCACTGAGATGGTGAGATAGAAGATGTTTCAAGGTAAGAGAATCTATTTTACATGCTGCCATCTCTCAAGAAATGCTTGGTGAGATTCTAGAGTCTGGGACCCCCTTTCCCAGTACATCTGGCCCCTAGACATTTTGGGAAGTAGGGCTACATTGTGACTGTGTACGTCCATTAAATTACATGTGAAGTTTGTTCACAACTGTTTTAGCCATTTACTTGGGGGCATTTCAATTGTGGCACCAAACATGCTATTCCCATTGCAGGATCATGTTTCTGTAGCCCTTGCTGCAAGTGCAGAATCCCAGAAAACACAAGGCCCTGCTGGTAGCACAAACACAGCTGAGATTTACAATCTGAAATGTTCAGGTCATGAGAAACTAGCTCAAGAATGCTTCTTTCATAGATGTTTTTCCACAAAAATGTGTAGATTGGGAATTATAAATTACAGTTTATCCCATCTTTGGGCATGCTCAGTTCAAAATCTGAATATTCTGAAGATAACCAAATTTTTGCAAAACTGGCATACATCGTTTTGTCAGCTGAAAACTACTGATGTGACCAAATGCCACAATTAATGTCAATGTTAGCATTCACAAAAATTGTTAAAAGAGAAAAAAACTTTGCACATCTATAACAACATAGTTGTTAACTGTGAAGTCTGAAACTGTTGTGATCGACTGTACTGAATGTCAAGATTATTCTTTACTGCACTGAGTTTTAAAATAAACATTATTTTATTATAATTTATTTAAAATAGAAAGGTGCAAGTCACAAAAACGATCTCTTGTTTTATGACTTATGATTCGGAAAACATTTGGCATGTGGCTGGTTACATGATTCATCTGCTTTGCAATGAGCCAAAAACATAACAGTAATTCACCAACGGTGTGTGCCTAATCTCGCTGCCAGTGTCCCCTCCTCCTGCCAGACCTAGTTGTGATTTGAATGACTGATGGTGGGTGTCCCACTCAGCCACTGGTACCCCTGATCCAGGTGATATAAGAACATGACAGGGTGGCAAACATCCAACCCTGTTCCCAGTCCTCCCCCCCTCCCAAATACTTAGTCAGTTACCAGCAGAAGGTTCTTAACCTCACCAGAGATGCACCCCTGACCAAACTCTCAAATCAGTTAACAGCAGCTGGTGCCAGTAATGGTGCTGGTATCCACCTTCCTGCCAACTCATAAAAAATACTCCCATCCTCGCCCACCTTCTAGCACCCATGATGCCATTCTCACCCCCCCCCACCAGTACCCACATTTTGGTCCTTTGTCACAGATCCTCAATATCCCACACAGCAGTTTGTCAGTGTTTGTGGACAAACTCTGTTTCTTGCACTGAGGAAAAAAAAATAGAAAAAATAGAAAAAACTAAGTCAGAAATATTACGAAAAAAAAGAAACCTTAAATCTGAAAATGTGCCTACTGTGGACGCACATGACAGTCAGTTTTTATTTCCACATTTTCTTCTTTTACTTATAACTTCTGAGTCCACATATTCTGGGGTGGCCTACTCACCACTAGTGGTTCAAGTTCAAGTTCAAGTTTATTGCAGGAAAACTCCATTGAGCAAGCTCATTCACAAGGAGGTCCTGTGACATAAACACTTAAAGTACAAACATAGATAGGTAATAACAGTATATACATGAAATGCACGTTACACGATACAGGCTGGATATACATACAAGGGTACCACACAGGGTGACCGCAGGTGGTAAACATTAATATGAGACAGGCAAGCGACTTACAGGTTGCATACTGATAAATGAAACATGATAACTGGTGTGTGCAATACATATATTTTGGCAGCTAGAACAAACAACAGACTACAACTGATATGGGGGGGAGAAGTGATTTGATAGAGTAGCAGTGGAGCGTAAGCATAGATATAGCCAGGAGTAGAAGGGGAAGGGAAAGTAGTTAATATGACAAAGCAATTATACCTTACCAGTGGATAAATATGGCACACATGGGGAAGGAAGAGACTTAATGACAGTTACAGATGTCTTTTATTTTGGCTGAACTTAGCGATTTGTAGAAGTTTATTGAAACTGTGCTAGTTAGTTTCAGCATGGTTTGTAGTTGGTTCCAAATGGAGGGAAGGGCATATGCAATAGCACGTTTACCAAAGGAGGTCCGCGTCCTTGGTATGTCAAGCATAATAAAGTCAGATTTTCTTAACGAGTATGCACTATGTGAGATACTAATAAGGGAAGAGAGATAGCTTGGCAATTTCTGCAGGAGCAGTTTAAGAGTCCATAGCTCAGCATGGGACAGTCGTCTAGTAGTAAGGGATGTCCAACCAACAGCTGCATATAAGTCACAGTGGTGCGAACGGTAAGGAGTTGGTAATGAACCATAACACACGGTGATAAAGGATGTCCAGTTTACTTAGATTTGTAAGAGTGGTGGAGGAATAGATTACATTGCCATAGTCGAGTAGGGGAGAAAAAGTGGCCTGTACAAGCTTGTTTCGAGTTTCAAGGGTAAAGGTCCTATTTCTGTAGAAGAAACCTAACCTTGCTTTTAACCTTCTAGAGACATCTTGATGTGGTCATTGAAAGATAACTTATTGTCAATCCAGATACCTAGATATTTAAATTTGGTTACAACTTCCAGAGGCTCGTTTAGCGTGGTGACTATGAAGTCTTGGGCAAGGGTATTGGGGGCCTGTGACAGCACTGTGGAGAATATCATCGCTTAGTCTTCTTAGCATTGAGCAGAAGCTTTGCCTTTATTAGATTATGCTCAAGTTGTGCTAAGTCCGCTTGAAGCACCCCTTGACTTCAGATAACGATGAGCCAGAAGTATACAACACAGTATCATCTGAAAAAAAGTGCAGATAGGACGTAGATATGTTAGCATCTAAGTCATTAATGTACTAAGAAAACAAGATAGGGCCTAAGATGGATCCTTGGGGGACTCCTCTTGCAACTGGCAAGGCAGCAGAAAAAGCCTTCTGCCTTTACTTTTGGAATCTTCCAGTTAGGTAGCTAGAGAACCACTGGGGGTATGGTATGTGGCACCCAACTTTGCAAGGCAATTGACTAATAGTTTGTGATCAACAGTATCAAAAGCTTTGCTGAGGTCCAAAAGACTCGCGCCAGTTACCTTCTTAGCATCTATAGCAGAGATCCAATCATTGGTTACTTTTGCTAGTGCAGTGATTGTGCTATGATTAGCCGGAAGCTGGATTGAGCTGGGTTAATGAGAGAGAAGGTTTCCAAGTGAGATTTTAACTGAATATGGATCAGTTTTTTGAAAACTTTAGAAAGGATAGGCAATATGGAGATAGGCCTATAGTTGTTTACATCGCATGGATCACCAGATTTAAATAAAGGGAGGATATGTGCTGATTTCCAGCAGGACGGCACAGTAGCAGATGTAATGGAAAGATTGAAGATGTGGAGAATTGGGGCAGTGAGATGGACGTAGCCTGACCTTAGGAAAAAGGGTTCCAAGCCATCGTCCCCTGCGCTTTTTTTGGTGTCTAAGTTAAGAAGAGAATCTTCTACTTCTTTATAAGTTATCTCATGCAGTTGGAAGGGGCTGGGTGCAGGACTAGATGTAGGGGTGGGGTATGCTGGCTCACCACAGCACCAGCATAAGGTGACAAGTCAAAAGCTAATCCAGCTGTGGCAAAGTGGGAGTTAAGTTCCTCCAGGATTAGGGACTTGTTTTCCACAATCTTGCCACTTGCAACTATCTTTGTTGGGACAGAGGGGGCCATGGGCTGTCCTTCTATAGCTTTGATAGTCTTCCATATTTTATGAGGGTTACCTTTAGCTTGTTTGAGAGTAGAAATATAATAGTTAGCTTTAGCAGTGCGAAGTTTTTTCACACAGTTATTCCTGGCTGTTCTAAAGGCCTGCTAATCCGAAGATTCTCTGGAATGTCTAGCTTTAGCCCAGAGCTTATCTCAAGCTATAAGGGCTGCCTTGAGATCTGAGGTGAACCAGGGGTTGGAATTGTTCCGTACCCTTACTTTGATGAAAGGGGCATGCTTATTTATTATTGTAGTGAGTTTGTCATTAAGGATGTAAGCTGCCTTGTTGACATCTTTGGCTAGGTAGAGATCTTGCCATCTGATCATGCTCAGGTCAGCTAGGAAGTTTACTGCACTGAATTTGCGAAAGGATCTTTTTGTTATAAAGATGAGTTGCGGCCGGGCCTTAATTTGAGATCTTATGCAAGCAACAATTCCATGATCGCTCATGTCATTGTGAAACACTGCCGAATGAGTTATTTTGTGTGGATGGGTGGTTAGTACCACATCCAGAATGGAACTGTTGGCAGTATTTAGAGTGTTGTTCCTAGTGGGTTCACTGACTAATTGCCCAAGACCTAGCTCATCACAAAGGGATTTGAGGCCGTGTGATTTAGGTGACAGCCAGTCCATATTTAGATCTCCTAGAAATATTGTTTCAGTTTTTGCATCTAGAACATGGATTTCAAAGATTAAGGACTTCATCACCACCAGATGGGGTCTATAGCCACCTAGGATAGTGATACATTCCAAGGAGGGAGATGAAGGCTCAGCGAAACTAACTCAAATTCCTTGGCTAGAGATTTGCAACTAATATTGGTGACCGAGCTACTTAGATTTGGCGAGATAACCACACCCCCGCCTCTAGACTCTCTATCTGCTCTAAATAAATTGTAGCCCTGCAGTGATATTTGTTGATCAGTGTTCGTCTTTTTTAACCATGACTCAGTAATCATGATAAGGTCAGGGTTAACGTGTGCAGCCCAGGCTTGCAGCTGTACAAGTTTTTTAGGCAGGCTTAAAATGTTGACCATCATCATTTTGAGACCTGTGGCCTCAGCAAAATCAATAAGCAAGGTAAGTTGAAGGGGGGGGGGCCAGGGTTGAGCTCCACATTTCCTGAGCAGAGAAGAAGCAGAAGTATAACTTTCTTTAAGGAGCTTATAAGAATGGAGACTGCTTTTTGTTTCTCAGCAAAGTGGCCCCAATTAAAAGCTCCACTAAAGTGATTCGGCAATTGAAGGTGAATGTAGGTGCTCCAGAATGCGACAGAGTGCTCGCATTATAATCGTAACGGAAGTCCATTAAAACAATGACTTCACATTACTACACCTTCCCAAGTCACTACTCCACCAATTCTTAAGGCGAAGTTCACTTCGCCTTGTTTTTAAGCTCCAAAGGTGAATTTTGCAGTGATTCATGGGATTTCAGGTCACATGGGCACTAGATTGTTCTGCACAGCCTCAGTTTGGGGTAGTGTGTGTAGGAAGCTGTAGGAAACAATCGGCTCTGAGAGCTCTTTGCAATTCAAACCTTCGAAAAGCTGTTAAAAAAGCCTTTTTGGTCATTTGTTTTGCTGAAACTTTAGTTCATCGATTATAGGAAACCCTCCTGTGCTCATATCATCGAGCGTTTATTGTTGTGTGTGGATTTTGAATGTTAATGTACAGCATTCAGTCTGTGTACTGAGAGACAGTGGAAGTGTGCTTTGGGGGAGGGGCATATCTGTGGTATAGGTAGATTAACTTGGAGAAAAAGACAGTGCTTTCTGTTTTAGTGATAATTTTCTTGTATGAATGTGTTAATGTACACAGTAATATTTTCAATAATTCTTGCCATTTTTTAGCTGATTGTTGTGGTGCAACAGTGCATAATTTTAGTTTGTTTAAAATATGTGGTTATATTACTGAAGTTTTCAATTTGCTACACATTACTTAGTGTGTGTGTGAGTATGTGTGTGACGCCTGTCATCAAATCAGACACCTTTTATTGTGCCACTTGATAATTTCAGCAATGTGAACCTGCTATCCACTGCAGCTGTGTGGTTTTTTCACTTCTTTGTGGTATCTTTACTGGTACTAGTACTAGTGACTGGTACTGCCCACCCCGCAGGCTGCCACAACTGCAAAATATATTCTTTTCCAGATTTGAATTTATGATGGTGAGCACTGGTTAGGTGTTGTGCCTTTGCATCTGCATCTCTTCAGTGCACAGAGCAATCTTAATCTGTCTGTGCATTTGCATCTCTTTAGGGCCCAATCTCCATCTGTAACTTCAGTCACAGTTGTTTCTTTGTCTTCCCTTTAGAGTACTGGACTGGTGTGGTGCATAATTCTTCATGAATATTGTACTCATTAATAGGCATTTTTAAGTCAGGAACATCATCACGATTCACTCATGATACAAATCACATTCACAGTCACAAATGCAGTCACAAATCATTATTCAAGATCACGTCACGAATCACAACATTCATTTTTTTTCTAGTTACTTGGATGTATTGTAAGCCTGTTTTGTAGTATCTCTCCAGGCTTCACCACCCCGCCATTGTACTCATTAATGAGCGTTTTTAAGTTGGAATTTGTGCTACAGCTCATCGTGGAAGTACAGCAGTAGGCATTTGTGTTCCCCTCCCGATACAGTTCCATATTGTTTTTATCTCACACCATCGACACTGAATCACGTTCTTCATCATCACAGTCACAAATGCAGTTACAAATCACGATTCACGATCATGTCACGAATCATGATATTCATTTTTTTTACTAGTTACTTGGATGTATTGTAAGCATGTTTTGTAGTATCTCTCTAGGCTTCACCACTCCACCATTGTACTCATTAATAAGCATTTTTAAGTCTGGGAGTTTTGTGCTACAGACCATCGGGGAAGTACAGCCATAGGTATTCGCGTTCCTTCCCATACAGCATGCGAGTTACAGTACTATAAGTAGTGGTGGGCGAAGTGGCCACAATTTGCTCCATGAAGTGATTCACTGAGTAACGTGGAACCCATGGAGAACTCCACAATGTGAAGTGGAGTACTTCGCTTCATAATGAGGAACGCGAAGTCCATTGAAACCAATGACTTTGTGTTATTCCGCCTTTCGCAAACCACTTCTCCACCAATTTTAAGGCGAAGTACATTGAAATCAATGTAATTCACCTCACTTCACCCTGTAATTGAGCTCCAAATGAAATTATGCAGATATTCATGGGATTGCAGGTCACATGGGCTCTAGATTGTTCGGCACAGCCTCAGTTCTGGCCTGTGTAGTGTGTGTGCAATGGTAGCTGGAGACAGTTTGCTCTCAGAGCTCTGTGATTCAGAACCTCTAAAAGCTGTTTAAAATGCCTTTTTGAGTAATTTTTTTTGCTCAAAATTTAGTACATTGATTGTAGGAAACCCTTCTGTGCTCATATCATTGAGTGTTTATTGTTGTGTGTGGATTTTGAATGTTAATTTAGAACAGCCAATCTGTGTACTGTGACGTGTGCTTTGGGGGAGGGGCATATTTGTGGTGTAGGTAGATTAACTGGGAGAAAAATGCAGTCTTTCTGTTTTGGTTATATGTTTCTTGTATAATTGTGTTAATGTACACACAGTAATAGTTTCAGTAATTCTTGAAATTTGTTTGCTGATTGTTGTGGTGCAGCAGTGCACAATTTGTCTGTTTAAAACATTTGGTTATATTACTAAAGGTTTTCAATTTGCTATGCATTACTTGAGTGTGCGTGTGAGTATGTGTGTGATGTGTGCCATTAAATCAGACACCTTTTATTGTGTTACAGAGTAATTGCAGCAGTATGAACCTGCTATCCACTGCACCTACATGAATTTTTTATACTGCTTTGTGGTATCTTTACTGGTAGAGGATTGTTACTGCCGTGCACTAATCCCCCAACTGGCAAAATGTATTTCTTTCCAGATTTGGATTTGTGACTTGTAAGCACTGGTTAGGTGTTGTTGTGCATTTTCATATGCATCCCTTGAGTGTGCAGCGCAATCTTAATCTGTCTGTGCGTTTGCATGGCACCATTAATTCTGGGAGATTGCATTTCTTGTTACACTCTCATTTCACTTCGTCAGCACTGGGGAATTTTCTGGACACAAGACAGTAGCATTTTGGGGTTGCACATTAATTCTGGTGACTCTGTGTGTGACCTGACCACTGCGTGCATGACTGAGTGAGCCATTAATTTTGGGAGACTTTGCATTTTTTGTTACACTCTCATTTCACTTTATCAGCACTGGGGAGTTTTCTGGACACAAGACAGTATCACTTTGGGGATGCACATTCATCCTGGTGACTGTGTGGGTGGGATGCTGCCATTATTGTTGTCACTCCTCCTTACTTCATGTTTAAGGTGGAATGACAACGTGAAGTAATAATAACACGGCGAAGTGAGCCTTTCCTATGGTGCGCTCTGCGTAGCGAAGTACCAAGATGAAGTGGCCACTTTGCGTTCACTTCACCGGCAGATTTTAAATTCACTGCATCTCTAGTCACCACCCCATCTCATGGCACGTAGGTGCCAACATGAAAATCTGACCTGAAATGTGTTTCTTTGGGTCAGGACTCTGCTCCTGTTTTACGCACGGCCCTGTGTGAAGCAAGTTTGGATTTAGCGCCTTCAGGCACTGCCTGAAGCAAGACAGTAGTCAGTACCTATTTTGTTCAGGGCCTGAACAGCCCCAGTTGAAGCAATTAGGATGGGTGCTGTGCAAAGGAAGCTATGACTTTACTTTCCGATAACGGAAATTCATTGAAAACAATAACATTAAGGCGTTATAAAGCATAAGTCCCAGTAAGAACCAGGGGAGGTCAGCACATCATTGTGAAGTCAGGAGACCTTATAATAGCAACATTCGGTTGCTTTCAACCAGAAACACCAGTAGATAAAAACAAAAGATGAGAACAGCACACCTCAGGGGTAGCTATCCTCATAAATTATGAATTTATTGTCATACCATAAACCTCATATTGCATGATTTCATCTGCACATAAATAAAGTTCAAAGAACTCCTTCTGCAGTGCGGTACTATTTTGGCAAGCACTATTACATAAAATTTTTTATATGACATCAAGTTCAAATGTTGCTGTAAAGTGTAGCTCTCTATGTAAAGGAAGGGATCAAAGCAACAGAACTAAAGAGTAAACAGGGAGCAGATGGGGCACTCTGGGTCAACCTGGAGACAGGAAATGGCACCACAATCCGCATGGGGGTTGTATACAGACCCCCATCTCAGGGGAAGGGAATGGACAAGGAAATGATAGAAGGCTTCCTTAGAATGGCAGAAAAAGGGGAAATATTGTTGATAGGGGACCTGAATATGCCAGATGTTAACTGAGCACCTTTGCTGCAGGCACATCCAAGAGCAGGGTCATTCTTGATGCCCTACAGGGGCATGCCTCAGACAGCTAGTATTGGAACCCACTGGAGGGAGCAATCTTAGACCTGGTACTCTCAAATGGGGACAGAGAAAGAATCTCAGATTTAGAAGTGGTAGCTATTTGGGAACAAGCGACCACCAAACAGTGTGGTTCACGATAAACACAGCCATACAATCAAGCCATACAAAAGCAAGAGTATTGGACTTTAGGAGGGCTGACTTTGGGAAAATGAGAGCGTGCCTCAGAAAAGCACTAGCAAACAGGCTAGAAGGAAGGGTGGAGGAACAATGGGGAGTGATCAAAACAGCCATCACAGAGGCAACAAGCCTTTGTGTAAAGCAAATCAACAAAACACAACGAAGGAAAAAAACACTATGGTTCTCAAAAGAGGTGGCAGGGAAGGTTAAGCTGAAAAGGATAGCATTCAGGAAATTTAAGGAAACACAGGGGGAGCAGAACAGAGAACTTTATCAGTTAAAGCAGAAATAGGCTGGGAAGGCAGTCAGAATAGCAAAGGCCAAAACCGAGGAAAGGATAGCCAATTCTGTTAAGAAGGGGGATAAGACCTTTCATAGGTACATTAGGGAGCAAAGAAAGACTAAAGGAGGGATACTGAGGCTTAATAAAGGGGAGGGAATGTGGAGAGGGAGATAGTGAAAAAGCAGGGATACTGAATGAATATTTCTGCTCAGTATTCACAAAGGAAGAGGAGGGGAAGGTACCTAAACCAAACAAGAGAAACACCCTGAAGATGGGGGTCGATACCAGTCCATTTACAGAAGAAAGGGTTCTGAAAGAACTAATAAAATTGAAGGTGGACAAAGCAATGAGGCCTGATGGGATTCACCCAAGAATTCTAAAAGAACTAAGGGTAGAACTAGTGACACCGCTGACTACTCTCTTTAACAAATCATGGGAGAATGGGGTGGTACCTGAGGACTGGAGGAGGGCAGATGTGATTCCTCTTCACAAAAGTGGGAGCAGGACAGAGGCAGAAAACTATAGACCAGTTAGTTTGACCTCAGTGGTAGGGAAAATGATGGAATCACTTCTGAAGGAAAGAATTGTTGAGTACCTAGAGGCCAGTGGGGCACAGGACCCAAGGCAGCATGGATTCATGATGGGAAGGTCGTGTCAGACTGATCTAATAGATTTCTTTGACTGGGTGACCAAAGTAGTAGACCAGGGAGGGGCTGTGGACATGGCCTACCTAGATTTTAGCAAGGCATTTGATACAGTCCCACACAAAGATTAATACACAGTTAGCTAGCCTTGAGTGGGTCCCAAGGTGGTAGCCTGGATAAAAATTGGCTAGACAACAGGACGCAAAGGGTAGTAGTAAATGGAGTACACTGTGAAGAAAGGAGGGTTACTAGCGGGTACCGCAGGGTTCAGTATTGGGACCTGTCCTTTTAATGTCTTTTATAAGTGACATTGCAGAGGAACTGAAGGAAAAGTATGTCTCTTTGCAGACGACACAAAGATCTGCAACAGGGTTGATACACAAGATGGAGTGGAAAGGATGAGAAGGGACTTGGCAAGGTTGGAGAAATGGTCAAATGTATGGCAGCTCAGATTCAATGCAAAGAAGTGCAAGGTAATGCACATGGGAAACAAAAACCCAGGAGAAGAGTACACAGTGGGGGGTGAGATTCTGACAACAGTAAAAATGGAAAGGGACCTGGGGGTAATTATATCAGATGACCTAAAGGTGGGCAAGCAATGTGAGAAGGCAATAAAGAAGGCTGGGGGGATACTGGGATGCATAGGAAGAGGCATCACAGAAAACAGGAAGTTGTCTCCTCCGCACAGACAGTTAGCGAGACCCCATCTGAGTACTGTGTGCAGTTCTGGAGACCCCATCTCCGCAAAGACATAGACAGAGGGAGGCTGCCCAGAGGAGGGCATTCAAAATGGTGCAGGATCTGCACCAGAAGACATATGAAGAAAGACTAAAGGAGCTTAATATGTATACCCTTGAGGAAAGAAGGGAGAGGGACGTGATAGAAACTTTCCAAGTACCTCAAGGAATCAACAAAGTCAAGAGGTAGCATCTTTCAGAAAAAAAAGATGTGCAAGAACAAGGGCACAATTTGAAGATAGAGGGGGGACGGCCCAGAGGTAATGTGAGGAAGATTTTTCACAGAGAGGGTTGTGGATCCATGGAACAACCTCCCTGAGGAGGTTGTGGAGTCAAGAACAGTGGGGGAATTCAAGAATGCATGGGACAGACATAAGGCAGTCCTAGTGGGGGGTAGGAGGAAGTAAGCTGTTGGTTAACTAGGATCTGCAGCTTATCTGTTAGGTAGGAAAATGGGCAGACTAGGTGGGCCAAGCGGTCCTTATCTGCCATCATATTCTGTGTTTCTGTGTTTCTATGTTTCTATAAAGTGTAGTACCAGGTTTCTGCCATTCTGAGGTAGAGAAAAAAATAAAGTTTTGGAAGTCCAGCTCCCACTCACTTGCTGGAGTGTAACGTCAATTCATATCGCATGCCAGGAAGTAGAATTCACATTAAAGTGCCTTGTAGTGCTGAGGGCAAGCAAGAAGGTCCCCTGACTGAGGAGTACCTTTTGCTAAAAGCCATTTGTTAAAAATGCACAAAATACCAGCAAAAAACACCCAAAGAGCGACTGGCATTTGGCGCAGTTTGAAGAGACACTCACAGCGTGAGCAGCAAACAGGTAAGGCAGCAACGCTGTTATGTTTTGATCAAGGCGATCATCATCAGAGTGTGCTGTGAATACTGCTAGTGCAGTTTAAAAACAATAGGAATTAAAGACACACACACCAGACAAGATAAGCAAAGAAATATATTCAAGACAATACAGGGAGTGCAAAGTGCAGTACAAAAACAGTGATAAAAATCCATGCATATATATATATATATATATATAGAATAAGTGATCAAGAGCAAGTACAAATATAATATCTATTGATCCAGATGAGTGAAGTGTCAAGTGCATAAAACCACAAGTCACATAGAATACAGGAGACAAAAGGTATTACAAAACAATATTCCTGCATGTGGCACAAGCCAATTTACACTAAGAACAAATAGTGCAAGACAAACTACATAAAGTATACTAATAATTTTCAGCATGAGAAAGCAATGCATATGATATCATACCATTACAATAATACAGGCTCAGTTCCAGTAGAACCTAAAACATATATGAATTGAAAATGTCAGAGAATATCAAATCCAGAAGAAAATGATTTGAGACCTTTTAATGGACCAACATAGATGTAACAAGAACAAAGTGCTCTAGCTTTCGGGCCAAACAGTCCTTCTTCAGAAGCCTAATGGCCATTGTTTAGAAAAAACAACACTTCTAACAGCTAGATCTTGCAGAAAAAACAGAAAAAATTCCCTTTGGTTTGAAATACTCATTTAAAAAAATACAGATGATGATGTCAGAGAAGTTTAACAGTACCATATTACCTTCAGCCAGGAGGGTCCCAGGGTTAGAGGGGCTTGGTACAAAACACATACAAAGAATCCTACTGCATATAAATTTAATTGACATGAGATAACATTGCTGGAGCAGATGACTCTTAAATCAAGCTTTGAGTGTCACAGTGTGTATAAGGATGTGATTACTGAAAAGCAACCCCCACCCAGATTAAAGACATACTAAGATTGTCTTAGGACTCCAAGAAGTTTCAATGCATGCATTATAGACAAGAAATTACCAGTAAAGTTTACCCTGGAGTATTCTACCACCAATGTTAATTTTCTGGACACCACAGTCACCATTAAGGATGGAACTTTACATACGTGTATTTACAGGAAGCTAACAGACAGACAGAGATACCTACACAAGAAAAATAATCACCCAAACCATACAAAAAAATCTGACATGTACAGCCAAGCACTCCGATGTCACCATATTTGTTCAAATGAGGATGACAGAGATACACATTTGACTATGTTGAAAAACACCTTTATGGAGCAGGGACACTCCTCCAGAGAAATTGACAGGATAACAGAACGTGCAACGCAAGTACCAAGACAACAACTACTTCAATATAAAGAAAAGACAGCTACAGACAGAATACCTTTAGTAGTCACATATCATCCAGACCCTGAACTTCTGCATAAGATTATTAAAGTCCTCCACCCAATACTTAGTGAGGATGAAACCCTTAATTGTATTTTTAAGGAACTCCCATTACTATCTTTTAAACAACCACCAAATTTAGCCAGCCTAATTATTAGGAGCAAGCTTTCACCAGAACAGAATACCATGTCACACAATGGCACACAACCCTGCAATCAGCACACCTGTAAGACTTGTGAGCTCATTTCCACCTCGGACTGAGTGGTTACTTCACAAAACAGGCAATTCAATGTGCATGGGAGTTATACATGCACATCACAACATGTTGTTTATTTCATTCAGTGCAAAAGATGTCCACAAACAGGTTATGCTGGAGAGACAAGCCAACAGCTCCGCACTAGGATGAACTCACACAGACATACTATTAAAACAAAGAAGACTGAAAAAACAGTGGGGCACCACTTCTCCCAGCCTGACCACTCAATTTTGGATATGTCAATAATGGTCTTAAAAGGAAATCTCGAAAACACACAACAGAGGCGAGCTTTTGAGATTAAATTTGTTTTACATCTTAATATGGTAGCAGATGGGATGAGTGTTGATCTGGGTTTCATGGGACATTACAGAAACTGACATACACAGACTCCTTCTTCAGACTGGCATATTATAGGACTTCAGCATGTGTGGGATGTGGGTGCATGTGAGTATGTATGTGTGTGGGTATGTGTTGTGAGGTACGTGATATAACTGGTGTGGGGCTTGCTGTCACATTGAGGTAGGCCTCTATTTAGATACATGAAGTTACAGTGTGTTACTACTCTTACTTCACACACAAAATGAATATTAATTCCTCCTTACTTTTTATCTTTGCCCGGGAGTGGGGTTGATTCCGTTGCACCATATTCAGATTACCTAGCCTGTTACTGTACATACAGGAGTGTTATCATAGACTGTCACATATTTTTTTAACTCTGTACATATTGGGGTGCAAGATCTCATTTGCATGGGGGTTCTGGACAGCTCTTTTTACATTAGGGTAATATTGTAGTGATTTGTGGAAATGTAGGTATGTTAGACCTCTGGTCTTACTCACATACTTTATATTTACTTCTACTTACCTTATCCTGGGGAGGGTGGCAGTTTTATTTCATTGTAGTTCTATCCAGAATCCTTGGAAATGTTACTACGCAGATAGGAGTACAGTTACATAGTGTCACATTTTTGCTCTGTAGGTATTAGGATGCATAAGCCCTTTTACTTAGGATTTCATGACAAGTTGAATTCCTTTGGGGAACAACTGCAGTGACTGATGTGAATAATGGTCCATTATGAGAGTGAGTGCATGTGTGTGTGTATGTGTGTGTGTGAGAGAGAGAGAGAGAGAAAAAGTATCTCCTTAAAGCTAGTTATCCCTCCCCCCCCCGCATTATGGGGATGTGGGGTAGGGTAGAGTGTATTGTTTGTGTGAAGAGGAGGAGAGAAATTACATTTTTATCACTTTTTCAGATTCCTTAGACGCTTCTGGTAGATCAAGTTGTTAAATTCTCAGTGTATATTGACATCAGTACATATCAGGCTACATGGTCTTAATTCCTTGGTGGTCCTCGACTAGAGTTTTTTGTTTGACACTAATACTGTCAATTTGTATTTAAATTATCATTTATAAAGTCCTGTCACTACACTAGAGGTTTTTGAAGTTATGGGGCATGATATTTAGCTGGAGAGTACAGCTGGGTGATAGGTCCAGCTAAGTTTTACACATCATACAGTGTGCACTGATGTTTTTAAGACAACTTTACTGGTAATGTCTTGTCTATAATGCATGCATTGAAACTTCTTGGAGTCCTAAGACAATCTTAGTATGTCTTTAATCTGGGTGGGGGTTGCTTTTCAGTAATCACTTCCTTTATTCTTGTAGTTACATCTATGTTGGTCCATTAAAAGGTATCAAATCATTTACTTCTGGATCTGTTCTTGCAAGGACCAATACCGCAAATACTAAATCTAGAGAATATCAAAAAATGTATATTGAATATTACGGGGGGAACTCACAGGGCCAGCAAGATCTACTGAGTCACTAGTCACAATGGTGGCCACATAGCAGAGCCAGCAAGTCATGCCATACAGGCTAGTAAACACCAAAGAGACCACATAGCAGAGCCAGCAAGTCATGCTATGTGGACTGGCAGACTCCAGACTAACACAGAGTCACTAGTCATAATGGTGGCCACATAGCAGAGCCAGCAAGTCATACTATGCAAGCTAGTAAACACCAAGGGGACCACATAGCAGAGCCAGAAAGTCATACTATGTGGACTGGGAGAATCCAAGCTAACACAGTACATAGCAAAGCCAGCAAGTCATACTATGAAAAACAGGCACGACATAGCAGAGCCAGCAAGTCATGCCATGTGCCTGTAAGGACCAAAAAGATGAACTTGTGAGACTAAAAGGGATAGACATCACATGGCAGAGCCAGCAAGTCATGCCATGTACCTGTACCTAGGGCTTCACAAATAGCAGAGCCAGCAAGTCATGCTATTTAAACAGAATAAGGGCAGAGAGCTTATAAAACAAAGAAAAGCAAAACAAACAAGTCCAATGGGGGGGGGGGTTGGTTTGTACTGGACATCATAAGTAGCTATACATGGGAATCTCATCGTTCAGACTGAGGGATGAGTGTGTCCAATGTATATATCTAGAATGCCTCTCTCTGTAGTAACATATCTCTCAAATTTCCTCCCCTTATATTGCATTCCACTTTTTCCAAAACCACAAATTTCAGGGATGCTGGAGACTCATGTCTGCCATCCAAATAATGTCTTGCTATTGCATACTGCATGTTGTTATTTCTGATTGCTGCCTTATGTTCCCAGTCCTTAATTTCAATGCGCATTTCATTTGGCCCACATAACCCAGACCACCGGAGTATATAAGCACATAAATGACCCCACATGTACTGCAGTTAGTAAACTGATTGATGTTACATTTCTTTCCGGATCATGGGTGGGAAAAGGTGTGGGTGTTAGAGGTGTTAGAGCAATGTGTACAATGTCCGCACCTAAAATTTCATTAAGGTGGATTTGATAGCCAATTCCTAGGGTTGGCAGTGGGTCCACAACAGCATGTACAGGGTGTCTCTAAGGCTTTTGCTTCTAAGGTACATAACTCTTGGAACTTCATTAGCCAAATGCTTTAATTTTGGGTCACATTGGATCAGTGACCAGTGTTTTTTGTTCACATTGCCTATCTGTGGGGCAATTGGATTGTACTCTGTGACAAATACAGGTCTTTTATCTGTGTCCTCATTTCTTTATTTATTAAGAATGCCATCTCTATTTAATGTGCTGGCTGTATTTTTGGCTTCAAAAAGTAGTGTGGTTGGATAGCCTCTTTGTAAAAACCTGGAGGTAAGTTTCTATGCTGCTTCTGAAAAGTCATTTTGGATGGAGCACACTCTTTGGGCCCTGATAAATTGACCTTTAGGGATGTTTTTAATGAGTTTTTTTTAGGATGGCAACTTTCCATCTTGAGCAGGGTGTTTCTAGATAGAAGTGTTCTATATAGTCATGTTTCAAGTTTCCCTTTTGATTTGTATAACATAATGTCCAAAAAGGGAATCTCTATAAAATCTATATTGTGGGTGAAATTTAAGTGTTCAGATGTAGAATTAATGTATTCTAAGAATCGGTGTAGTCTCTCAAGGCTGCCACTCCAGACTTACAGACAGTCATCAATGTACCTCTTTCAGAGTTTTATATCTGAATAGAATTCATTCATCATTTGGTCAAAAATATACTTGTCTTTCCATGCCCCCATATATACAGCAGGTTGGCCAGACTGGGGGCAAAGGTGGTGCCCATGTCCGTTCCTTTGTGTTGGACATAAAACTTGTTCTCAAAGGCAAAGTAATTTGACTCTAGTACAAATCTGGCTAAATTCACTATATAGTCATTAGAGGGCGGCATACCCTCACAATATTCCAGAGTTTTCCTTTTGGAATCCAGACCACCCTCATGGGGAATATTTGAGTAAAGACTTTCTACTTCAATTGTAACCAACCTGTCAGTTTCTGTGATAGATATGTTTTGTAATATAAGAAGTGCTGGTGGAAGTCCGCTCTTGATACCGACCACCTTAGATTGATGGACCATTATCAAGCCTATCAATCTGCAATCACCTGTAAGAAGGCAGAGTTCCTGACTGGGAAGATTGCGGCTGCTCAGAATTGACCAGCTCAGCTTTTCCATACTGTGGACAGACTGTTCAACCCAGCCTGTCTACAGGTCTGGAAAGCCTTTTTGCAATTAGAGTGCAATGAACTTGCTCGATTCTTTGCTAATAAGGTGGCTGACATCAGAGCTGTACTTCAGCCGACACACTGCATGGGTGTTGTTTTTGATCAGTTTGAGGGCACTACACCTTGATTCTCGTGGAGTACCTTCAGCCGACCGGAGTTCATGGATGTCATGTGGATTATCCAGGATGTGCGTCCTACATGCTGTAGTTTGTACCCTGGACCAACATCCCTAATTTTGTCTGGTATGGACCTCAGGTGGTTTTCATTATTCCTCATGGGTAGAACACAGAGAGTGGTGTCTGAGGTTTATTCTTCAGACCCTATCTCTCTGTCGTGAGGGGTTCCTCAGGGCTCTGTGCTCTCACCCATGTTGTTTGCGGTGTACATGCTACCCCCCAGAGACATTGTAAGAAGGTATGGGCTGAGGTTTCACAGCTATGCTGATGATACCCAGCTCTACCTGTCTTTTGCACCCGACCATGTTGGAGCTGTCTCGGTCTTTAATAACTGTCTGAAGGAAATCCAGTAGTGGATGGATTCCAGCTGGCTGAAGTTGAACTCCAAAATGAGTGAGGTGTTGGTTGTGGACCCTAGTCACCAGATAGGGGGGTTGAGGGTTGGTTCGCCCTTGGGAATTTTCTCAATGGCGTCTCACTCCAGACCTCTGAATGGGTGCATAACCTGGGGGTAATATTTGATGAAGGACTGACCCTGCATTCCCAGGTGTCAGCCGTCATGAAATCTTCCTTTTACCATCTTAGGAATATCACCAGGATTAGGCATCTGGTTCTGTCAAGTGACCTCCTTACTCTGGTCCATGCCTTTGTGTCCTCACGCTTAGATTATTGCAACTCCCTTTACTTAGGGCTACCTGGGGTAGAAATCTGTCACTTGCAGCAAGTGCAGAACGCGGCGGTCCGGCTCTTGACAGGATCTGCTCGATCCTGGCATATTTCACCGGTCCTGCGCGAACTGCACTGGCTGTCAGTACAGTGGTGGATCACCTTTAAAGTCAGCTTGCTGACTTTTAAAGCCCTACACGGACTGGGCCCGGATTACCTTAAAGCGCTCCTGGTTCCTTACTGCCCTGGACTATCTCTCCACTCAGCCGATGAGGGGTTGCTAGTGATTCCAAGGGTATGCTTTAAAACATCTGGGCCGAGAGCTTTTACGTATGCAAACCCTACCCTTTGGAATTCTCTACCCCATCAGCTACGGGAGTGCACAACTGTGGAGGGATTTTAAGCAATCTTCTAAAACATACTTGTGGCACTAGGCTTTGGTAATTGATTTTCCTTTTCTTCTTTGATGCACTGTCATTTTAATGTTGATGTTATTGATGTCTGTTTTGTTTTAACTGTAAGGTGCCTTGGTTATTGATAAGGCACCCTATAAATAAATGTTATTATTATTATTATTATTATTATTATGTGTAGGGTTGGTATCTTTGGTATGCGAATGTAGGTCACAGACTGTTTTTTTGATGTAATATGAAATTAGCCAGCAGATAAAGGCTTAGAGGTCTATCAAGTCTGCTCAAATGTATAGCTAGCACCCCTTATTCCCCTTAATAATCCACAAATCTGGAGATGTGTTCTGTTGTGGAGCCTATTGCAGAAACAATAGGCCTCCCAGGCACAGGGTTGATATTTTTATGGATTTTAGGGAAAAGGTATAATGATGGTTTCTTTGGAGAAGTAACCCTCATAAAACCTGCCTCTGCCTGTGCAATCCACTGAATCTCTAAACCAGTATTAATCAGATGTTCATCTTTACTGGAATCTTCCAGGGCTGGATCCTGGGCTAATCTTGTGTAGAAGTCAGTTTTAGACAATTGCCAATTAGCTTCAGCAATATAGTCCTCCTGCCCCAAACTACCACTGCCCCTCCTTTTTCTGCAGGTTTTATTATTATTTCTTGCATCTCATACTTCTTTTAAACTCTTTCTCTCACTTTCTAAGATGTTTTGATAGTAATTGTTGTTCTTTATTTTTCTATTAGTTCTTTCGCATCCTTTTTGACCATATTGCAGAAGGTAATTAAGGTAGGGTTATTAGTATTGGTGCAGAAGGCAGATTTAGGTCTAAACAGGTCTAAACAGGGTTTTTTCTCTAACACCTGTATTGTTGGTATCAGTATATGTGGTGTTAGTTAGGATCAGAAATAACAACATGCAGTATGCAATAGCGAGACATTATTTAGATGCCAGACATGGGTCTCCAGCATCCCTGAAATTTGTGGGTTTGGAAAAAGTGGAATATAGTATAGGGGGAGGAAATCTAAAAGATATATTACTGCACAGGGAGGCATTCTGGATATATACATTGTATACACTCATCCCTCATGGTCTGAACGATGAGATTCCCATGTATAGATGTCCAGTACAACCCCCATCGTTTTGACTTGTTTGTTTTGCTTTTCTTTGTTTTATAAGCTCTCTGCCCTTATTCTGTTAAAATAGCATGACTTGCTGGCTCTGCTATTTGTGAAGCTCTAGGTACAGGTACATGGCATGACTTGCTGGCTCTGCCATGTGATGTCTATCCCTTTTAGCCTCACAAGTTCATCTTTTTGGTCCTTACAGGCACATGGCATGACTTGCTGGCTCTGCTATGTTGTGCCTGTTTTTCATAGTATGACTTGCTGGCTCTGCTATGTACTGTGTTAGTTTGGATTCTCCCAATCCACATTGTGTGACTTGCTGGCTTACTTTGTGGTCCCCTTGGTGTTTACTAGCTTGCATAGCATGACTTTCCAGTTTTACTATGTGGCCACCATTGTTACTAATGACTCTGTGTTAGTCTAGAGTCTGCCAGTCCACATAGCATGACTTGCTGGCTCTGCTATGTGGTCACCATTGTGACTAGTGACTCGGTAAACCTTGTTGGCCCTGTGAGTTCCCCCCGTATTACTCAGTATACATTTTTTGATATTCTCTGACATTTTTGATTCATATATGTTCTGGGTTCTACTGGGTCTGAGCCTGTATTATTGTGATTGTATGATATCATATGCATTGCTTTCTCATGCTGAAAATTATTAGCAAACTTTGTGTAGTATGTCTTGCACTATTTGTTCTTAGTGGAAACTGGTTTGTGCCACATGCAGGAATATTGTTTTGCAATACCTTTTGTTGTCTGTGTTGTATGTGACTAGAGATGCAGTGAATTTAAATTCCACCCGGCGAAGTGGGCACTTTGCGTTGCCACTCCACTAAGTGGAGTGGGCAATGCAAAGTGTTCCTCCTTGTCGTCTCACGTCGCATTAAAGGCGGATGGCAATGCTGAGTAAGGCTAAGTCATTGTTTTAATGGACTTCGTGTTCCTTATTATGATTCTATGTGATCCACTTGGTGTTTTAGCAGCCCCCCCCCCACACACACATCACATGGCTTACAGTACTGTAAGTCACATGCTCTTTAGCTAGGCAGGAAGAAAGTGAGTCCTACTAGCAGACACTTTTACTTTCTCCTGTGCAGACGGAGAGAGAGAGTAGTGTGTTTTATGACTCTGATATTTTGAGATCAGATCGAGGAGGAGATTTAAACTTTGATTTAGACCAAACAGCTTTTTTAAAAGATACATTTTTTTGTCTTTTCTGTACTCTTTTTTACTTAATTTTTTCTTTCTGTTAATTTTATTTTTCTTACCTTTTAAGTAGTCAGGGGTAAGGGGCAACAGACTTCCTGGAAAACATAAATTGAACTTACAGACTTAAATGGGCAGACTGGGTGGGCCATAGGCCCTTATCTGCCGACACTGTCTATGTATCTATGTATGTATCTATGTTAGTTGTTTGTCTGTGTCTGTGTGACTCTGTGTGTGTGTTGTGTGACAGTGTGAGTAGTGATTGCTCGGACTGAGGGAGCTCAGCAGGAGAGATCGACAAGGGTGAGGGAATGTCTGGGGTGGGGGCAGCTCTGGGAGAGCTTGGTAGTGGTAAGCATCATACCATGCACAAGTGTGGAGGGCATGGGCGCCCATTCCTGTTGGACCACTCAAAACTTGTGAGTGTCCCCCCCGGAACCAGGACCAACACTGCCTCCTGTCCTGACTCTGAGGCAGTTGAACCACCACCACCACCACCAAGTCCAGCACCAGGTCCTCTGGAGCAGGATGTGCCTGTTCCCCCGGGCCCAGGTGTGGATCCCATCCCTGTTCAGCACTGTGACCAGCCAACTGCCAGTTCATCTGGCCATCCCCTGCCTGTGCTTGGTCCTCCCCGCACCTCTGTTGTTTGGCAGTTTTTTGACTGAGTCGGGGGGGGACAGCAGTGTGGTCAAGTGCAGTCACTTATGTGAGGTGGAGGTGTGTCATGGCCCCTGGGGGACACACCTGGGGACTGGGGGCCAGCACACCCATATGCTTAATCACCAGCAGTTGGAGTGGCAGGCTGCCACAGAACAGACCATGCCTGCATCTGCTGGCCATTCTGTGGCAGAGGGTGCGGCTGTGCATTGTGATATCCCTAAGAAGAGGAGGGCCACAGCAGCACTTACTGCTCCACCAGCACCCCCACCACCACCATCAGCAGGTCAGCCTGTAGAACATGCGGACCCCAGAGAACTGTGTGTAACACAGGCTGACTTGGCAGTTTTCTTGAGTGCTGTTGAGGAGAACAAAGAGAGGGTGAGTGCTGTGGAGCAGCGGTTGGATCACATAGAGGGACATCAGTTGCAAATTATGTCCATGCTGGAACTGCTGCTGGATCACCATGGGATCCCACATTAGTTTTTTTTTCCTCACATCACGTGCCCCCCCACACCTTCCTTGCTGTATTATAAAATGTATTCCTCCACCATCCCCAACTCTTTTTGTAATTATGCCCTTTTTTTGTTGTCTTCCGTATGCCTGACACTTTGTATTCTGAGCAGTGCAAGTATACTGTGTTAAACTGCATGTGTGCAGTCAGTTTTCTTTCCAGTCTGTGTATGTACTGCAGACACTGTCCAACTCCCTGACTTAAAAACAAACATTAATGAGTACAATGGCGGGGTGGTGAACCATGGAGAGATACTACAAAACAGGCTTACAATACATCCAAGTAACTATAAAAAAAAATTAATGTTGTGGTTTGTGACGTGATCGTAAATCATGATTTGTGACTGCATTTGTGACCGTGATGATGAAGAAACATGAATGCCTACAGCTGTACTTCCCCGGGCCCCGATGAGGTGTGGCACAAAACTCCCCGACTTAAAAACAAACATTAATGAGTACAATGGTGGGGTGGTGAAGCATGGAGAGATATTACAAAACAGGCTTACAAAACCTCCAAGTAATTATTAAAAAAAAATAATGTTGTGATTCATGACGTGAACATGAATCGTGATTTGTGACTGCATTTGTGACCGTGATAATGAAGAACATGATTCAGTGTCGATGGTGGGAAATAACCAGTATGAAACTGTATTGGGAACGAGAATGCATATGGCTGTACTTCCCCGATGACCTGTAGCTTAAAACTCCCAGACTTAAAAACACATATCAATGAGTACAATGGTGGGGTGGTGAAGCCTGGAGAGATACTACAAAACAGGCTTACAATACATCCAAGTAACTAGAAAAAAATTAATGTTGTGATTCGTAACGCGATCGTGAATCATGATTTGTGACCGTAATGATGAAGAATGTGATTTGTATCACGAGTGACTCATGATGATGGTCCTGACTTAAAAATGCATATTAATGAGTACAATGTTCATGCAGAATTAAGCACCACACCTGTCCAGTACTCTGAAGGGAAGCCAAAAAAACAACTGTGACGTAAGTTACAGATGGAGATTGGGCTCTAAAGAGATGCAAATGCACAGACAGATTAAGATTGTGCTGTGCACTGAAGAGATGCAGACACAAGGCACAACACCTAACCAGTACTCACCATTAGAAATTCAAATCTGGAAAATAATACCTTTGCTGGTTGGGGTGGGCCGTGGGGGCGTGTACTGCACTGGTACAGTAACAGCCACTAGTACTAGTACCAGTAAAGATACCACAAAGAAGTACAAAAATCAGACAGCTGCAGTGGATAGCAGCTTCACATTGCTGAAATTATGTGGCGCAATAAAAGGTGTCTGATTTGATGACTCGCGTCACACACATACTCACACACAAACTTCAGTAATATAACCACAAAATAAAGTAATATAACCACATAATAAACAAACTAAAATTATGCACTGCTGCAGTAACAGTCACTAGTACTAGTACCAGTAAAGATAGCACAAAGAAGTACAAAAATCACCCAGCTGCAGTGGATATTAGCTTCACATTGCTGAAATTATTATGTAGCACAATAAAAGGTGTCTGATTTGATGACACCCATCACACACATACTCACACACACACACTAAGTAATATGTAGCAAATTTAAAATTTCAGTAATTTAACCACATATTTTAAACAAACTAAAATGATGCACTGCTGCACCACCACAACAATCAGAAAAAAAATGGCAAGAATTATTGAAAATATTACTATGTGTACATTAACACAGTTACACAAGAAAAATATTACCAAAACAGAAAGCACTGTCTTTTTCTCCAAGTTAATCTACCTACACCACAGATATGCCCCTTCCCCAAAACACTCTTCCACTGTCTCTCAGTACACAGGCTAAATGTTGTACATTAACATTCAAAATCCATACACAAACAATAAACGCTCGATGATATGAGTACAGAAGGGTTTCCTATAATCGGTGAACTAAAGTTTCAGCAAAACAAATGACTCAAAAAGGCTTTTTTAACAGCTTTTAGAAGGTTTGAATCGGAGAGAGCTCTCAGAGCAGATTGTCTCCTACAGCTTCCTACATGCATTACCCAAACTGAGGCTGTGCAGAACAATCTAGTGCCCATGTGACCTGAAATCCCATGAATCACTGCAAAATTCACCTTTGGAGCTTAAAAACAAGGTGAAGTGAGGCGAAGTACATTGTTTTCAATGTACTTTGCCCTAAGGATTGGTGGAGTAGTGGTTTGGGAAGGCAGAGTAATGCGAAGTCATTGTTCTCAATGGACTTCGCGTTACACATTATAATGCGAAGTACTCTGCTTCACGTTGCGGAGCACTCCGCAAATTCGCCTTCACTCCATGAATCACTTCACGGAGCTAATTGGGGCCACTTTGCCCATCACCATATGTGACTTGTGGTTTTATGCACTTGACACTTCACTCATCAGGATCAATAGATTTTATATTTGTACTTGCTCTCGAGCACTTATTCTATATATGCATGGATTTTTATCACTATTTTGTATTGCACTTTGCACTCCCTATATTGTCTTGAATGTATTTCTTTGCTTGTCTTGTCTGGTGTGTGTGTCTTAAATTCCTATTGTTTTTAAACTGCACTAGCAGTATTCACAGCACGCTCTGATGATGATCGCCTTGATCGAAACATAAGCGCGTTGCTGCCTTACCTGGATGCTGCTCATGCTGTGAGTGTCTCTTCAAACTGCGCCAAATGCCAGTTGCTTTTTGGGTGTTTTTTGCTGGTATTTTGTGCATTTTTAACAAATGGCTTTTAGCAAAAGGTACTCCTTGGTCAGTGGACCTTCTTGCTTGCCTTGAGCACTACAAGGCACTTTAATGTAAATTCTGCTTCCTGGCATGCGATATGAATTGATGGTACACTCCAACAAGTAAATGGGAGTTGGACTTCTAAAACTTAATTTTTTTCTCTATCTCAGCACGGCATGAACCTGGCACTACACGTTATGCATTTTACAGCAATATTAGAACTTGATGTCATATAAACATTTTTATGTAATATTGCTTGCCAAAATAGTACCACACTGAAGATGGAGTTCTTTGAAATGTATTTATGTGCAGATGGAAACATGCAATATGACTTTCATGGTGTTATAATAAATTCATAACTTATGAGGATATCTACCCCTGAGGTGTGCTGTTTTTATCCTTTGTTTTTATCTATTGTGTTTCTGATTGAAGGCAACTGAATGTTGCAATTATAAGGTCTCCTGACCTCCCAGTGATGTACTGACCTCCCCCAGTTTTTACTGGGACATGTGCTTTACAATACTGCATTTGCACTCCTAGGTATGTGCACCCACCTAGAAGTGAGCCCCCACACCTGTGCTTTTGTAAGTACATTAAGGCATCTAGTAAGGCTGGAAAATGCAAAGTGGACAAAATATATGAAAAATGATGGTTTAAAGTCTCATAAGTCTTGTCAAATCACTGGAGTAGTGTTCTTCATAGAATCATAGAAATATGGTGGCAGAAAAGGACCCTCCGGCCCATTGAGTCTGCCTCCCGTTACTCATTACCTATGTCATGGGACACCCACTTCCCCCCACTTGTCAACCTTTTATGTCTGTCCCATGCCCTCTTGAATCCCTCCACCGTTTCTGCCCCCACTACTTCCTCTGGTAGTTTATTACAGGCCTCCATTACCCTCTCCATGAAGTAATGTCCCCTCACATTGCCCCTAAATTTTCCTCCATCCAATCTTAGACTATGCCCCCTCGTTTTACCCCTCACCTTCCTCTTAAATAAGCTCCCTTCTCTTACCTTATTGATTCAGTTTTAATGCCCACCCCGTATACAGGCCCTAGCCACATGATGCCATGCCAAGCTTAAGGTTTGGGTTTATTGACTAATCTCTTGAGTTGGACAGGGCTGCAGAACCCTGCATAAAAAAAGTTATGAATGAGCTCATACTTTGCACAACACCTGCAATGTCCTGTGCACTGAAATTTATGATTTAGGGCCAGAGGGTTTTATGCAAAAAAAGTTACGATTGATTCTGTGAATCCTATGTAGAACAACAGAGTAGTAGGGCACAGCTTCAGACCTTTAGCTTGAAGCAGCAGAGCCATGGGGCACGGCCCCAGATCTGCAGCTTGGCCTTGGGTCACAAAACTAGGGACTGGGGGAAGGGTTAAGCATTAAGGTTGAATACCACAAGGAACACCACACCACTAATTTCCCAAGAGTTATGAGACTTTGAACACTCATTTTTCATTTCCTTATGACATCCACATTATAGTCTTCAGCCCTAAAAGATGCCTTTAAGTAGCTGTTTGAGTTTCATTTTCTTACTTTTTTCTGAAAAAATAGTTGCAGGTTGCTTCATGTGGGTCCTGTCCTAAATTACTTTATGCAAGTCCTTTTTGAGCCTTGTGCAAACCAGGTGCTGACTCCTAACTTACTTGGCACATGTGTAACCTCAAGGTGGCACTTTCTTATGGGCTACTACCCCTGCCTGCATAACTATGCACAGGTTAAGGGGCCTGAGCTCAGTGAAAGGGTGCCTCCACCTGGAGGTATGGTCTTGGGGTAGCATAACTGCTGTTGGTATAGCCCTCCAGGATGCTATAACCCCCCCACCAACCCCTGTAGTGACCTAAACAGTATAGCAACAGAACACTCACATGTACCATGTGACAGTAAGAATATGCTCACACTCCTTGCACTTACCACCAGGGCTGGATCTTCTGTAGCTGCCCTGGAGACCCCCTGGAAAATAAGACCAGTGATGCAACAATACAATAACAATACTGTATCCCCACCCAGAAAGTACACACTAGCAAGGTTAAAATGTAAGAAAAACCAACAATCTGATTTTTTTCAGGGGGATGTGAACAAGGGTGGGGCATATATTTAACAAGTGATTTGCAATTCTGATTAAATTCAGGTTGATAAAGCATACACAGTGAGTCTCTTTGACACAGTCTCACAACTCTGGGTACCCAGTTGGAGAACAGGCTAGCCTGAAACATTGCCCGGGGTAGGCCAGCATTGCAGCTGATATTGGGACCCTTAGGGAAGAAAACAATTAGCATGCACTCAAACCCAAATATTTGTTATCTGGAGCCAGATGGCTCAGTCCATTGCAAACAAACCCAAACAAGCAAATTAGATGGCACACAAAAATTGATTGCAGCTTTGTTGCAAGGAGCTACCCTGTTTGTCCTCACACTACCCAGACCAAGAAGATGATCCGATGAAATGAGACCTGGTGCAGATGGTTTCATGAACAGGGTGAAATTTCCCTTGTTGTCCTCATCAAAATGCTGGTCTTCAGGATGCAGGGAGCAATTCAAACACTGACCAAAACATGCACGCCGAATGTCACGAACTGGTCGGCCGTGCAAACACTTCGGCAGACTAAGCACATTTATATGTAAGGCTTGTCCTTTTTCTGGTCCTTCCAGGCAGGATGCAGGCTGATCCTTTTCTTGCAGGATTGTGGAATTGATCCCCTGCTGCTGCAGGCAGCAGCTGCACACAGGCTGGAACAATCTGGACCCGCAGACTAAATGGCCAAAAATGTCTAGGCCTACCAGGCATAACCTCTGAGAGCTGGCCGGCTCCACTGAGGCACACACACTGAACTCCAGGGCAAATCTCTCAGATCTGACCATCTTGAGCAGTTACCCCCTTTTATATGGGCTGAGTACCAGAAATCTTACTGGCTGCCAAAACTGTCCTGAACAGTTCCAATACTCTAATTGGTACACATTTTGGCACCTAGAAATGTTCTCCTTTTCCTACCATAAATCTGTATTAGTCCCCATAAGTCTATGCTCAAAGGTCCAGGCTTTCAATTGGCTATAGGACTGCACAATGATGGCTAAAGCATAGTCCCAACATACATTTTACAGGCAGTCCAAAATTAAGTGTTCTGGTGCAGCCAGAATAAACATTATATTTACACTTCCCCCCCGCTGTATGTTATAGCCCCAACACTTCTCTCCTGCACATATTTATTTATTTATATTACTTGTACCCCAGAGCTGAGTTGTGGCTACTGAAACACACTGCCCCCAGATTCACAGTTGTAGCTCATTAATATTCATGAGGGCTTCTCTTGCCCTGACCGTTGCCCTGGAGGCAGCGCTTCAGGCATCTGCCTAAACATTTATTTTAAAACCCTCTTCCTCTGTTTTCTTGTGTTCCCGGTGCCTCTTGACTTAGCCCTGCACTGGGAACTTTTAATTTGAACTGTAACTGGCGGTCACAACAGTGTGCATGTTCCCTCATGAACGTGTGAGTGCCAGTAGCATTTTTCTATGCCAGTCGCTCGTGCTGGTGCACCATGATCCCTGTAAGGCTTGGGACACAGGGGCTGCCTGGGGGAGACCAGGGACATTGGGAGGTGCCCGAGGTGGCAGGAAATGGGAAGACTTCAGGTAAGCCCCCCGAAACGGAGTTACACATAGTTTTTTTGCAATTAATATAATCTAAAGCCCCTCCACAATGGTGCAAAATGAAATGATTCTAGTTCAAGTTGCTCCAGTCTGAACTTCTGAAAGTGCTTCCCAAGGAAGCATGTTGTTAACTAGCACAGCCAAGTGACTGATTCATGAGCAGAAGTCACATTGGTCGTGGATAAGGCCACTTGGCTTTACCCCTCTTGGTTGGGTGTGGTGACAGCAACACGGCTGAAAAGACAATTTAGGAATCAGTGGGATATGAGTGAAAAATTGTAGGCCTCTCCTGTCTTTCAGAATGAAGAACTGAAATTCTGCAGATGGAGTGCATGAAGGTGGGGGCACAAAAAATACTGAAGGTTATTAATATAGCCCACTCCATTCAACATGCACTAAAGTGGTGCTCCACTAATATTAGGGTTGAGTAGGCACTTCTGATTAATTTGCACCTAACTAACATGGTCATCCTTGGATGGAATAGCTTGATATTTGTCATGTGCATTGTTGGTACCAAGATCTCTAGATCCTGTAAATTTAGTAATAGTCAGCTTAGATGTTTAAAGTGTATAGAAAGTTGAAAATACATAACAGGCAGGATTCTCAAAAGGGATGCCCAGCACAGCTGGGATGCACCAGTGCATCCCCGACTTGTACACCTGCTCGATTCTGGAAGGGGTCCGATGCGCTGGTGCATCCTCGATGTGCCAACACATCGCAAATGAGCCACACACCACCCAGAATGATATGCGGCCCATCTGGAGGGGCTGTGCAATGGGCGTGCCCATGCACATGGTGCGCAGCCCCATTCACAACCCATCTTGGAGGCGCATCCCCAGAGCAAGTTCGGAGATGCACCCCCATGAGATAATTCTACTTCAAGTAGACATAAGTGAGTGGCCACCCACAGGAAGGCTGCCATACTGTAGACAGCAGCACGGCAGCCTGCCCACCCTGCCAGTCCAGTATGCCCACCTCCCTGCCCATAGACTCTGATGCACTTTGTGAATGACAGAGTACAGTACTCACTGCAAGCCCCTTGGTTAACAGGGTCCACCAATAGGCTTTTAGTAGTACAGTAGCTGTCATTCATGGATAACTCTGTCAGCAGGCAGCCATGGCAGTGTGCAGGTGCGTTGTGCTGCCCGCCAAACTTCAGGACCTGCTGGGAAGGGGGGTGGGGATGGGGTGCCTGAGTGGGTGGGGGTGGGAGGTCTACTGGACTGATGGGATGGTTCATTTGGAGCACTGTCTGTGGTGTGTGCATGTTGGGTGGGGAAGGGGGTTACATTGTACATGGATCCATAGCCACAGTGTGCAGCTTGATAATGGGGCTGCGGGCAGGGAGTGGGGTTTCATCATACAAGGATCTACCACTGCAGGGTGCAGCACAGAAAATGGGGCTGTGAGCAGGGAAGGGAGTTTCTTCATACATGGATCTACTGCCGAAGGGTGCGGCATACAAAACAGGTCTGCAGGGAAGGGGGACCACTGGACCACTGTGGCTCCTTCATGGTTGTCCTCACGGCCAGTGAAAGGGCGGGGACTGGTGGGGGGTGCAACTTGCCTCCCTGGGGTTATGTGTGTGGCCCATTGCCATTGCAGGACACCTGGTGTATTCTGCCAGGTGCATCTCTGCACAGCGCATGCAAATGGGGCCATTATGACATGCAAATGGCCCCATTGCACCTTGCATGCATAATGGCCCCATTTGCATGTTGTTGGCTCTGAATGGCAACTTTGGGCACAGCGCATTGCAAGATGCAGTGCCACATTGGTTTCTCCAGCCCGACTAGAGGGTTGCGCTGGCACATCCAGAGCTGGGCGCAACTGTGGTATTCACAGAAGGGATGAAACGGGAGCATCCCCTGTGCATCCTCTGTGAATACTACAGTTGGTGCTTGGCACATCTCATTTGCGCTGGGTTATCCGAGATGCACTGAGCACATGTCCTTTGTGAATCCTGCCCAACATTTTTTTTTGTTGTTGTTCTCACCAATAGCACAAAAATGACTGAACTAAAATTGGAAACTTTCAGGTTTGTTAGAGTTTGGATCCAGGGTGATTCTTTAATAGGGGTAATTTTGTGTAAATTTTAAATTTAGAAAATAAGATGCCTTTTTTATATATGCACACTTTATTTTTTTATTAATGTTTCATAACTGGATTTTTGAGAAACTGATGTTTGTCAATTTTATGTCAGAGCCCACCTCTGTGAGAAAAGGCTCACAATTTTGTAAGTCTTAGCAGTCATGAAAGTGAGCGAAACAGCAGAAAAACAAAAAAATGTGTTGGAAGTTAAGCCTGTCGCTTATATGGTGGATGAATGTTCCACTCCTCAAGTCCTGTGTGCTGAATCAAGGTCTGAGCCATGGTGCAGAGAAGAGGCAGCAAACCCCTTATTCACAATAAGAAAGAACAGTCTCTCTGCACTTTGTTTTGTGTAATTAACTACCAACACCAGGAGATTCCAACTTCAAAGATTTTTTATTGCAGCATCTCAGCATACAACTGGAACATTTTCTCCAAGTGTATCCATTCACATTTGAAAGATAGCCCCGGCGCTTCGACCAAGGTGTGGTCTTCATCAGGGGTGGAGATCATTCATTACAACCCTCCTTAAATAGCCCTTATTAACTGGAACATGTTAACCCTTAGATGTTCTCATTTATCATTATCATTTTGTTTTCCTTTTTTTTTTTAGTTGTTTAACCAGGTGTAGCACACTAAGCTGAACGTTTTTTTACAGGTGTGACCTGAGAGCACAGGTAAGGTAAGTGACTTGCTCAGGGTCACACAGTATGCAAGTGGAAGCTGTGGGACTCAAACCCAAGTCTGGTCTGCTGGATGTCACCAGATTTGCAGCTCAGAGCCTTAAACCACTGTGCTATACTGCCTTCCTGTGGCCCTGGAGAGCTTCGAACTTGTTCCCTTCCAAAATACAAAATTATATTTTTTAAACAATCAGTTCAATATTTTACATCTTATGTTACAATTAAATTTAGTTACATAACCCTTAGACATTCACATTTATCATTAACATTTTGTTTTCCATTTTAAGTGGCCCTGGAGAGCTTCAAATTTGTGTCCTTCCAAACTACAAGATTTACATTTTTTAAACAGTCAGTTCAATATTTTACATCTTATGTTACAATTAAACTTAGTTATATAAATACAAATTCAATAAATAAAAGGGTAAACAAGAAAAAAGGAAACTTTTACATTGTTTAATATAGCTCCTAATACTGTTCTAGGGTTACAAAATTATCTTCTCGTCATACATTTTTGAATATCTATAACAGTTTCCTCATTTTTAGTATCTATTTCAACTTTAAATTATGTTCCTTTTGTTTATATTTTAAGTCTTTTTAAAACTTTGTTTCTGATATTATGTAAGGAGGATTTTATCCCAAAAAAAATTATTAGGAGGTCATATTTACTGGGTTACTAAAAGGAGCTGTGTGAATTTCTTTTACTATCACAATTCTGCATAAACAGTAAACTGGGTTCAAAAAAAAAAAATAAAAAAAAAACAATTTACAAATAATACTCCTGAGCTTTCTAAACTTGCACTGTAGACAAATAACTGCCCTTAAACTTTCATTTCCATAGTTATGTTATTAGTATCATATATAATCAAATAAATCTTTTACTGCTATGTATACAATCCCAGATTAGTGACATTTTCATTTTTTACATAAAAATAGTTTTAGATCCCATTCCAAATTTAAACCCTTTGGCTGAATGGAGTCCAGCATGAAGATCCAAAAGCTTTCATGGTGCAAGAGGGTATTTAATCTGTCCCCTTCCCTAGGATTGCTTTCTATCTTTTCAATTACCGTAAACTTTGTACCTACTACACTATTACTGTGACTTTCTGAAAAGTGCTTTACCATAGGTTTATTCATAAGGCTCAATCTTATATTTCTAAAGTGCTCTTGCACTCTTTGTGTTACAGGCCTTATTGCTCTCCCTATGTAAATCAAATTGCAGGGGCACCATATGGTGTATACAACATAGGTACTGTTACAGATTGCAAAGCTTTTGATCTTCATGCTGTATTTGCCACCATCAACTCCCATGGTTTTCCCTGGTTACAATGTTCACATATATTACATCTTCCACATCTGTACATCCCTATTGGAGGTGGGGGTAACCACATTCTATGTACTTCTTTCTTTTCTTGAAATCTGCTGTGAGCAATCTTGTCTTTGATTGATTCTGCCCTAGAAAAAGTGATTCTTGGATAACTGTCCAAATCATCACACAGATTGGAGTCATTTAAAAAGATAGGCCAGTATTTTTTGATTACTGACCCTATTTTTTTCGCCTGTCTACCATATTGTGTAACAAAAGTCACAGGTTGTTTCTCTATTTTCTTCAATTCTTTTTCTGAATTATTTTTTGGCATCAGAAGTGCATTTCTATCTCTCATTTCTGCTCTGGACAAAGCCTTGTCCAGAAGCTCTTTTTTATAGCCCCTACTTAGGAATCTTGAATGTATCTCTAATTCTTGTTTTTGAAATGCTTCTGTCTGTGAGCAATGTCTATGAAACCTCAGAAACTGTTCATATAGGATGGACTTAATTAGGGCACCAGGATGTGAACTTTCGGCTCTTAAAATGGTATTCGTAGCAGTAGTTTTCCTGAAATTCCTAGTTTGTACATTGTTATTTAAATCCACAGACAAAGTCAAGTCCAAAAAATCTATTTCTATTGGATGTTCAGTATAAGTGAACTTCAGATTAATTTTGTTACTATTATTAAGCCATTCCATAAAATTTTCCAAATCTTCCCTATTTCCTGACCATACACAAATTATGTCATCAATAAAGCGATGCCATCTAATAATACTTTCAAAAAACAGATTTTTTTTCTCTGGAAAATATCACATCATGTTCCCAGGACCCCAGGAAGAGATTTGCATAACTAGGGGCCATTGTGGCCCCCATAGCAGTCCCTTGAAGCTGCAAAAAGAACTCACCATCGAACTCAAAGAAATTATAGGTTAGAACAAAATCTAAAGCTTCTAAAATGAAGTCTATGGGGATTTCAAAGCTTTGTTTATTTTTAGTTAGAAACTCAGAAAATGCCTGTAATCCATCACTGTGCCTAATGCTAGTGTATAAGGACTCCACATCTATACATAGCCAGCGATATTCATTCTTCCAACTAAAGTCTCTAAACTTTTCCAGGACATCAGTGGTATCTTTTAAATGTAATTTGACATCAATCAAACAAGTTTTTAAAAATAAATCTATAAATTGATTTAATCTATGTGTAAGTGAGTCTATCCCTGATACTATAGGGCGTCCCGGTGGATGTTGAATATTTTTGTGAATTTTTGGCAATGCATATAATGTAGGTGTAACAGGTGTATTGTTCCAAATGTATTTCAGCTCTTTCTCAGTAATCAGTCTTCTGTTTTTTCCTCTTTCCAACAGGTCTAATAATTCCTTCTTACAAACATTTGTTGGATTTTTTTCCAATTTTTTTGTATTTATTCTGGTCACTGAGGAGGTGTTTAATACTATTTGCATAATTTTCAGGCTCCATAATTACTATGCTGCCCCCTTATCTGCTTGTTTTATTATTATTGGGAGCTCGCTTAATTCTTTGAAGGCTTTGTTTACAGAACTGCTTAGATTATCCCATCCTCTCTTTTCTATTTTCTATTTTTTAACAATTCATCCACCTTTTTTAACACTACTGTTTCAAAACTATGTATGCAACTATTGTTTGTGATGGGACAAAATAATGATTGTTGTTTAAATTGTTGTTTTCTCTTTTTACTCAAATCTGACATTACCTCCAACATATAATCATTTCCTATAGTTACAGACCCCCTTCCCTTTCAGTAAGCAAATCTTCTAATATTTGTAAATCATCATTTATATCATTACACACTGCAACATCAAATTCTTCATCACCCTCAGTATAGTCCTCAAACACGTTTTCATCAAGTTCAGCTAATAGATTCACCATTTCCATATCAACATGTTTAAGGGCACTTATTTGTCTACAGTGCAAGTTTAGAAAGCTAAGGAGTATTATTTGTAAATTGTTTTTTGTTGTCGTTTATTTTTTGGTTTTAGTTTTTGAACCCAGTTTACTGTATATGCAGAATTATGATAGTAAAAGAAATTCACATCAGCTCCTTTTAGTAACCCAGTAAATATAACCTCCTAATAAATTTTTTTGGGATAAAATCCTCCTTGCATAATATCAAAGACAAAGTCTTAAAAAGACTTAGAATATAAACAAAAGGAACATCATTTAAAGTTGAAATAGATACTAAAAAGGAGGAAACTGTTATAGATATTTAAAAATGTATGAAGAGAAGGTAATTTTGTAACCCTATAGCAGCATTAGGAGACACATTAAAAAATGTAAAAGTTTCCTTTTTTCTTGTTTACCCTTTTAGTTGTTGAATTTGTATTTATATAACTAAGTTTAATTGTAACATACGATGTAAAATATTGAACTGATTGTTTAAAAAGTAAAATTTTGTATTTTAGAAGGGAACAAGTTCGAAGCTCTCCAGAGCCACTTAAAATGGAAAACAAAAAGATAATGATAAATGAGAACATATAAGGGTTAAAATGTTCCATTTAACAAGGGCTATTTAAGGAGGGTTGTTATGAATGATCTCCACCCCCTGATGAAGACCATACCTTGGTTGAAGTGCCGGGGCTATCATTCAAATGTGAATAGAGAAACTTGGAGAAAATGTTCCAGTTGTATGCTGAGATGCTGCAATAAAACATCTTCAAAGTTGGATTCTCCTGGTGTTGGTGGTTAATTACACAAAATAGAGTGCATACAAACTGTTCTTACTTATGTGGTGGATAAAAGGACACTGTCAGCCCTTTTTCAGTAATATTATTTGTGGTTGAAAACCCACATTTTATTATTTTTTACCTCCTCAAAAATCACTGATGTTGCTGGTTGCTTCTTCTTCCTTCTTATTACAACCAAAATGCATGCTATTGGTGTAATTAAACCCAACTTTCAAATCCTTGATATACTGGTATTGCATACTTTCTGAACATTAGTAACACCCCCAAATAGTGCAGCCACTCATGATGTAATAGTCTCCCCTCTTCCCACTGCATCATGATTGTCTTATCTGTGCTGTTGGTGTCCCAAGTTCAGGAAAGATGCAGTGGGTAATGATCAAGGAATCCAAATATGATTTTGTGTGGTAACATCGATACAGTGGGCAGTCTATTTTTGGTAGAGCTTTGCCATGATTTAGTGTGTGGGAATAACTCCTCCCACCAACCAAATAAAAGTCTATCTCTCCCTTCCCTACATGCTTAGCAAGTCTTGACCACTGAGTCACTACATGGTCCGTGTGGCTGTGCTGTTCTGCTTGTTCTCTCCTGTTTTTCTCCCTGTTCCCTTTTTTACTGCCTGTGGTTCACTGCCCTCCCTCCTTGCTTTTCTTCCTGCTAGTCAAGCTTTGCTGTTCTTGCTGGCCTTTGATTCCTCCTTTTCCACATCACCACCACTCATGGCTTGTCTGTGCATTTGTTTCCCCCGTACCTCTTCCTCTCTCATCCTTCCTTTTCTTCTTTGGGGGTTTATTTCATGTGCTTCTGTGGCTCTGCTCAGTCCTACATCTTTGTTCCATTTCTGCAGCAGTTTATACTCCTCTCTCCCAGGTCCATGACTTGTGACATTGTTACTCAGCTTCAAGCTACAGCACCCCTTTTTCATCCTCTTGCCTCCTTTTAACTTATCTTCAGTGTTCTATCTTCTCTGCACTCTTTCCCTATCTCCCCTTCTTCAGATTTGCATTTTTGTTTTCTTATCCAGCTCAGTTTCTGTTAATATTGCTTCTCTTCAGCTCTATTCCTTCTTCTAGCAGCTTTTCCTATTGTCTTTTTTACTCCATCTCCAGCCCTCACAAGCAGTGCATTTCAGACTCCATCTCCCTACCTTGTACCTTTGGGAGGTCATACGTGTAGGCTAGGGTTCGACTTTGTCCACCAAGAGTCAGAAGTCTTCATTCTCCTTAGATTTTAATCAATCACTGCTATTCACATCAATTTGGCACCATGGCTTCCACTTCTGGAAATTTTTCTCCTGATGCTGAAGTACAGTGCCTTCAGAAAGTATTCACCCACCTTGGATTTTGTCACATTTTGTTGTGTTACTACCAGAATTGTTAATGTATTGAAATTATTTTTTCCCCCTTGATTCACACAGCATACTCAGCAATTTAAAGGGGCAAAAATATTTATATTGTGTAACAAAAATTTATGAAACATTAAAAACTGAAATAGCTTGTTTACTTAAGTATTCACCCCCCTGAGTCAATACTTTGTAGAAGTGCCTTTGGCAGCAATTACAGCTTTGAGTCTTCTTGGGTATGTCTGTGTCAACATCTGGATTTGGGGATTTTCACCCATTCTTCCTTGCAGATTTGCTCAAGCTCTGTCAAGTTGGAAGGGGAGCGTCAGTGAACTGCAATCTTTAAGTCTTTCCACAGATGCTCAATGGGATTCAAGTCTGGGCTTTGGCTGGGCCACTCAAGGACATTCACCTTCTTGTTCTGAAGCCACTCCAGTGTTGCTTTGACTGTATGCTTGGGGTCATTGTCCTGTTGGAACATACATCTTTACCCCAGTCCAAGGTCTATTGCAGACTGATGCAGGTTCTCCTCAAGGATGTGCCTATATTTGACTCCATTCATTGTTCACTCTATCCTGACAAGTGCCCCAGTCCCTGCCACTGAAAAGCATCCACATAACATGATGCTGCCACCACCATGCTTCATGGTAGGGATGGTGTTACATGGGTGATGAGCTTTGTTCGGTTTGTGCCAGGCATGTAGCTTTGCATTCAGGCCAAATAGTTAAATTTTTGTTTCATCAGACCAGAGAATCTTTTGCCACATGGTCTCAGAGTCTGCCATGTCCCTTCTTGCAAACTCCAGGCATGATATTACATGGCCTTTTCTCAGGAGTGGCTTCCGTCTAGTCACTCTCCCATACAGGCTACATCTGTGAAGTGCTGCAGAGATTGTTGTCCTCTGGACAAGTTCTCCCATCTCAGCCATGGAACTCTGTAGTTCTATCAGGGTGGTCATTGGGTTCTTGGTCACTTCCTTGACCAAGGTCCTTCTTGCCCGGTTGCTCAGTTTGGGAGGACGGCCTGCACTAGGAAGAGTCTGGGTGGTTCTGTAATCTTTCCATTTCCTAATGATGGACTTGACTGTGCTCCTGGGAACTTTCAACACCCTAGAAATGTTTTATACCCTCCCCAGATCTATGCCTCCTCACAATTCTATCACGGAGTTCTACGGACAGCTCTTGGTCTTCATGGTAGAGTTTCTGCTCTGACATGCACTGTCAACAGTGGGACCTTATATAGACAGGTGTATTTCCTCTGAAATCATGTCAAACATTTGAGCTGACCACAGGTGGACTCCATTCAAGTTTTAGAGTGATCTCACAAGGAAATTGGATGCATCTGAGCTCAATTTGGAGTGTCATAGCAAAGGGGGTGAATACTTATCAGATCAAGACATTTCAGATTTTTATTTTAAATTACATGTACAAAAAATTCCAGAAGTTTCATTCCGCTTTGACATTATAGAGTAATTTGTGTAGATACGTGACAAAAAAATCCCATATAAATGTATTTTAATTTGAGTTTGCAACATCACAAAATGTGACAAAATCCAATGGGGGCGAATACTTTCTGAAGGCACTGTAGGTCCTTCAGGGCTCTCTCAGACTTCTTTCAACATGCAATATTTTTCCTGATGCTGAAGTAGATCCTTCAGGACTCTCTCGGACTTCTTTCAACATGCAAACTCCACACAAATAATCTTCTAAATCAAAATATTTTTTAAAGGATTTGACCATTTCACACCTGATTTCTGAACTTCAGAAGCTTGGCATTTCCTACTCAGTATCCACTTGAAAACAAGAACTATTTGATTTGTTTGTAACAGCTAAATCCCAATGTGTCAAAACTCCTTTTTCTAACCAACCAACTCTACAACCAGCCTCTGCTGCCTTATTTGTAATTTGGGACCTCATAGCTCAGCTCACTATCTCAGTATCTGATTTACAATCCCATATTACCTCCCTCGAAGCTCACAATCCTTCACAGTCTACTTTGGCTCCTAATTCAGCAACTCCTGCTGCTCTTCTATCCTCTAGCCATTCCCAAGAAGAGGTGGTCCCAACTAGCGCTCCTCCTTCCTTAAGTGCTCCATCGACTTCAGATGTGCCAACTTATCAAAATCCAGGTACTTCTTCCTCAGCCACTACTCCGCCATTTATATCTCCTGTATACCTCATCCCAAGTCACATCTGCGGGAGCATCATTGAAGGAAAATCCATCAATTTAATATCTCTCCTTATTTTGTCTCATGACATCATAGAAAACAGAATAATATCCCACTGAGAAGTTTCTGTCGTACTGAAATCAAAAGACCCCAGGCTCATGAAGAAATTGAATATTCCTGATTTCATCCTTGCCTTCAGCTTGTATGTTGTTTACTCCACATTTTCTTCCAGGTGAGAAGAACTAGTCTCATATTTATATCTCTTAGAGCTTGGGATTAGATATGGAGGAATGCATTTCTACAACTACCATCGCTCCTTCTCTGCAAAAGCAGCAGCTGGTCTAGCTCATTTCAATACTAAGCTGAAGTGGGCTGTCCTGGACAACGAATTGTTTTGTCATCATTTTGCCAGGCAAGAGGTTCATTCCTACCCCTTATGTGGCTCCTTTGTCCATTTTGCCTCTCTCTGTCCATTGTCAATATCAGAGATCCCTTCATCATCCAATCCACCCAGGAAGGATTCATCAGTCAGATCAGCTCCTCCTTTCTTTTCTTCTTCAAGATTGGCCCACATTTTTTTAGTCTAATGCTCTCACTCACCCAAACTTGGATAGATGAGGCAGACAAATAAAATACGTGGGAAATAGGCTGATTTGCAATAATTTCAAAGATGAATGGCGCTCTGGCTCTAGCTCTCAGTTCGTTCATATCTGCAGTTTCTACAGCAATGCACATGATCAAATAATTTGTCCAAAAATATCTCGGTCAAAACAATGACAGCTAGTGCATCTCTCTACCCCATTAACATTCAAGCCTTAGCTCAAGTGCTAGCTTCCATCCTTCATGCATTTTGGGTGAACTTTTTCATCTCTTGAGTCTCAGAAGACTTTCATGTGGGCTGAAAATTTCAGTGTTTCCTTCTGATTCATTCATATGTACGAATTTACAGTCCCAAGCAAAGGTGTGCACAGCAGTTTTTAGAACTTGGTGATTAGCTGGGGCAGCCGGCCCCAATCAACATAAACAAAATCCAGAACAGTCAAGCACTCACCAGGCATGACCCAGCGGGACCCACACAAAGAAAGAAGGGCTAGTCCAGTTTCAAAGTTTCCAAAATCAATTTTATTCTCTGTAACCCTGGCTCTGTTATACCAAGGGCCACTACCCCTGTCTGCTTCTCTGGCTGCAGGTTGAGGGGCCTGGATTTGGAAGTAAGGGGCACTGTGGTTTGCCTACCAACAGTAGAACTAAGATTTTGGTGCCTCCACCCAGACTAATGGTTACATAGGTTACTTGCTAAACTAGTACAGCCCTTTTGAAAGCTATACGCATCCACATACCTGACTAGTGATCTTATACCATAAACACAGCAATTGCTATATGCAGCTATCAACATAAAATTAATGGCTAGTGCTAATAATATGTTCATGGATGCCACACTTACCAACAGGGTCTGGAATTCTGGCATATACCCTGAGCCCTCTGTAAGAAAACAGCTTCCTGCAACAGCAATGCTTTTGCACATTACCTTTGGAATGACTCAGTAACTGAACACTGGGTAATAATATGCTCCCGGCCCAACTTAACATCAAACAGTAAATTAGATTTATTAAAGTGGACTTGAACAAGGAATGGGCATGAATTTAGGCTAATAATTGCTACAATACTGTAATTAGGTGGATATGAAATAGTACACAGTTGTTCTGTACCTGAATTAATCAGTCTAACCAGCTAATGAGGTTATCCAGTGAGGATGGCTACTAAATATGAGTGACCATCAAAATGGTGACTCATATTCAGTGCTTTCCTTCTGGGCTACCCTGGAAAGATAGCGACCCAACACAAACACGAGGATACTACACAGTGACAGGAAGGGGAGGATAGTGAGGGGAAAGGGAGGAACAGGGAAGAGGTTTTGAGGGTCTGGTGTACCTGCTGACACCAAGCTAACAATTTGGTGTGGTGGTGTGGGTAGCTAGCTCAGGTGCAGCATGCACAGAGTTCAGGACTGGGTGCAGGAAAAATTTGCCGCTGCCTGCATCTATGGCACTTAATTTTTTTTAGATGCAAGGATTTTGCCCCCTCTCTAACGTACATCACCCTGGATAAAGGTGGGTGTGGGATGGGGGGTGAAGCCCCCTGCAAAAACACTTTTTTCTTTTTCTGGATGTCAGGTTGCCTGGAAGTGTATATTGATGATTTGCTTTTCGGTGATATACACTCACCATAATAGCGATCGCTATTTTGCAATCACTATTATGACATGGAATACCTGCTGGGTACCCAGAGTGGAATTTAGGTGCAGGCCTGAAGTGTTGCTTCAGGTAGGCCAGTGTTGCAGCTGGTTGGGACCCTTGATGGAAAGAAGTGTGTTATTAAACAGATGAAAACACTGGCAGACAATAAGATATTTGTAATTCCAGGCTGAATGGTCCATAAAAACAGTTAGAAACAAATGAAAACTGATAAAGCAAATCAGATGACACAGAAGCATTTGTTTGGAGATTGTAGGAGCTACCCTGCTTGTACTCACTGCGCCCAGACAGATGGATGGAATGGCTAGTGACACCATGGACCACTGACCTCTCAGGATGCTGGTGTGGACTGTGGCCAACACGACTCACCTTCTCTTCACAGCCTTTCTCTGTAGGTGGCAACCTAAGATTTGATTTTCTGCAGGGTCTGACTCCACAAGGCTAGTCTCTCACTGAGCAGTAGTTGGGTCTGGTGCAGGAACAGTCTTGTAGGGCTGAAGCTGGCATTGACCCAGTAGTTGAAGTTGACTTAAGAACAGATTGCCAAAGTCTTTTAACATGCAGCTTGCAGGCTGACTTAAGAAGCAAACAGGAACAACTGGCAACAGGACTCCTTTCTTTCCAACTGGGGTAAGAGACAAATGCCACATTTACTGGCTCCAACTAGCACTGGAGTCCTTAGACTGAGAAATCTTCTCATAGTTTTGTCAAATGCCATCTCTTCTGGCAAAACATTTGCTCTGATGTCAGCCTCTGAACTTAATCAAGGCAACAGGACTTACATTTTTAGTTCTCAGTTTCAGCAGTTTGAGGCCTTGCAGGGTGGCAGAGTGGGCCAAAAATCCCCACAATGCTTTTAGCGCACACATAAGTTTCTTCCTTCTCAGTGGTTCAAGTTGAACTTCCAGCCAAACTGCTGCAAAAGTCTCTTTCTCTCTACTTTTATACAGTCCGAGTTTCTTTCAGCTCTTGCAGGGAGGCAAATCAAGCCTTTTCCCAGGTCTATGTGATAATGGCAAATGCCTAAAGGCAATCTCCATTATCGTATAGTCAGAGTGCCGAAAAGCTTTTGACACTCTGACTTCTTCCAAGTGCACACGGACAACGGTGCCAGGAGATTTTTTAATGCTTTCTGTGGGTGAGCTGCACCCCCATGGGGGCTTTGCACCCACACCCCCCCTTCTTAAGGATTCTCAACTCCAGGGGGGTGCATGTTGGGCGGGGTGAAAGCACTAAAAAAAATAAAGGTTCGGGACTGGTGCAATAAAATCGCACCAGTGCCTGGACCTGAACCCAGTACCTCACCCACCCCAGCCACTAGCTAACCCCCGATGCCATGACGCTGCTTGGCCATCCACCACAGCGCCTCCCCCTACAGTCCCTCCACCCACTCCCAGCCCAAGATCACCGTGCTCGCATCCCCCCCATGTGTGCATACACATAGTGACATTCTGTCACCCAGTTCACCCGACCCCTCATCCGGTCGCCCTACCTTCCCATCACCATGAGGGGTTGTGCCGGGAAGGTGTCACCATTATGGACTGCACCCTTCCTCATGCGCCCACCTCACGAGTTACCCCTTTTCCCTATGATTTCTCTCAGCCTGCACAGCTTCTCCTTCTCGGTAGCTCAAGCTGAACACAACTGCTCCCTTCCAATTGAGAGCTCAAGCTGAACTGGTTCATTCATACACAGTTCCAACTGAAGGGCCAAGATCTCTGCATTCCAGATGGCTGCCTGCACTGTGAATCACAGTCTGAGAGCTCTTATTGGTTAATTTAGGTGCCAACAAGGAAAGTTCACAGTTTTTCCCACAAGTCACTGTAATTAGTACCCCTTGAGGACCCCTTGGTTCTGATTGGTCCAAACATAGAGTCCAGGACCAAAGATGGCAGCTCCCATATCGGAGAAACATATAGGCAAAGTAAACAACTTATTTATTTAGCAAAAGTAAGGATTTAGAAATAAATATTTACAGTACTTTGAAGGTCTCAATCAGCGCTACTGAGCAACTGCTAAATGGAGTAAATCAGGACTATGCCTGGATGGTCACAGGCCTTGATTTAATCAGACCTAGCCCTGGCTATAATACACTATACACAGGCTGAATCTCTTAAAGAGGTAGTGCAGTGGCATGGATCTGCACACTCGTGCTGAATAACACCAAAACATTTCTGTACATAGATTTGCTTTCTCGTACTGGACAACTGCCAGGCAGTAGGCATCAATGGAGCCCAAGGGGACACCAAAGGTAATCACCCCAAATTTTGGGGCGGGGGTTACACTCTTCCCTGCCCAGGAAACTTGGCATTCATATCAAGTCTATAATACAAGTAACGGTGGCTAGTAACAAATGTTATATTCAGGTGTAGACCATGCTTAATTACATACAAGCAAATATTTGCACAGATATAAAATAAGTATATAAAAAATAGTATGCTTTACCTTTAACTGTCATTTCTGTTAAGCAAGTGCATAGTTTGCACATATACATCTCTTCACAGCAATGAGCATTTCTTCAATCACCCTTAGTTTTAACCATTTACCCATATGAAATGACAGTTTCTCCCCTTTAAAATTTTAGTATTGACCCATTGATACAAATATCCTGTACTTTTCCAATGACCCTTTGAATGCTGTAAGGGCAACCTATAGGATATTGGGTGGAAGTTTTGATAATTACCTTGAAGGCTGCAGTAAACATTAGTTTGGGCAGGGAATTGGCTGTAATGTACACCCCTTTATGAACTACATTCATGGGGAAGTCAACAGCTATTCCTGGTATGTCATAAGTTAGCTGAACCACATGTTTTACAACCCTTCCTGAATGTCTAGGAGTAGGGGGAATTGGCATTTCAACATTAGCATTCAGGTTCATGACTCCCAGCTCATTGTCCAGCAACAAGACAGCTTCTGAAGAAAGGGGTACCACTGCACTCTCTTGAGGATCAGAACTGGTTATAGGTCCTTCATTTGATACATTACATTGGTTTTCTGATTCTTGAGTCTCATCTTCATCTGAAAGTGGTATTTCAACAAAGTTAGATTCATTCAACTTAGTTAGCATTTTCTGGAACAGCAATATATTCTTGGATATGAAATAGTTCACTTAATCCACTTAGTCCAGAATCACTTCTTTGTTCATTTGCGTGCTTGCTACTGGCTCTTTCTGGTTCTAGCACATTAGGTTCAGACAACTCCATCAGGCAAAGTGATTCTGCTACTTCAGAGTCCACACTTTGAACATCACTCTCTGGTGTTTCAGGGACAATTGAGAGAGCAGGACTGATAGAGGTCACTGGACTGTTATGGTTATTACTGGCAGCATGAGGAAAAGCTCCTTAGAACAGCTGGGCTAATTTGAGAAAAGGATAATAAGCAGCACCAAACTCATTCTCATTGTCTTCAGAGTTAGAGTCATTGTTATGCATGGCAGTACTGCTGAAGGCTCTGGCTGTTGGGCAGCAGGAAGCTGGCTTAACTGTTTTCTATGAGTAGCTGATCTGGTAACAGGCCCAGTTGAGGCAGCATCTTGAGGCATTATATCCAAGACTATTTGCCCAATATGCAGAAGGTGATTTCTGTGTATGGTCCTTACAGCATGAAGATCTCCTTCTGGGTGCATTTTGTATATTGGTAAGTCAGGTAGCTTGCTAACAACAATATAAGGAATATAACAACATCAATCAGCTATTTTGTGCTTCCCTTGAAAACCTAAATTGTGCATCAACACGCAGTCCCCTGCTTTAAGCTATTCAGCCTTAACATGTTTGTCATGACGAGCTTTGTTGGCTAGGTTTTTCTTTGCTGCTATGGTGTTGGCAAGCTGGTATGTATGATTTAGTGGGGATTTCAGTTTTTTTACATACTGTAGGTAGTTGTCTGATTGGGCACTGTCTGGGGAAACTCCAAAACAGACATCAATTGGAAGGTGAGCTTCTCTGCCAAACATAAGATGATTAGGGGGGAAAAATGGTTGCTTAATTTTTAGTACAATTATAGGCGTGTACATGGGCAATGATCTGTTGGCTCCACCTTGGCTTATCTTTAGGATGCAGCGTACCAAGCATGTCAAGCAAGGTCCAGTTAAATATTTCTGGTTGCGGATCTCCCTGCGGATGATAGGGGGGTAGTTCTGAACTTTTGTATACCCCAGATAGACAATACTATGGCTCTTTAATAAGGCAACTTTCAAAGTCTCATCCCTGATCTGAATGGATTCTTTAAGGAGTACCATAGTGGACAAAAACATTTCCACAAGGACTTTTGCTACTGTTGAGGCCTTTTTGTCTTTTGTTGAATAGGCCTGATCATACTGTGTAAAGTGATCTGTTACTACCAACACATTGGCAATGTTTTTTGAATCTGGCTCCAAGCTCAGGAAATCAATGCAGACAAATTCCATTGGTGCACTAGTAGTTATGTTAACTAGGGGGGCTGCTCTCTGAGGTTGAGCCTTACACTGTTAGCTGGGGTAAAGCACTCAGGTCCAAGGTTTCAAAATTACAATAAGCTATGGATATGCATATGTCAGGAGGTCCCAGGCAATCTGCCAAGCAATTTACTGTTTCAAATGATGGAATCTCATCTCTATAAAACTTGTGGCATAAAGCTGTCACTGACCATTCTGAAAGGTGCACCCATTGTTGCTTTGAGGCAGGTCTTCTTGAGAGAGCATCGGCATCTGTGTGGTTCAGACCAGGTCGGTACTCCACTGCATATTCATACATTGATAAAGCTGACAGCCATCGGTGACCAGTATCATCAAGTCTGGCTGATGTTTGGACATCTGTTAATGAATTGCTGTCTGCCTCAACCAAAATCTTTGAGCCATATAAGTACTCTTGAAACTGTTCCATGATCACCCACTTGAGAGTGAGAAACTCCAATTTATGCACTGGATAATTTTTTCTGAAGGCGTCAGACTTCTGCAGGAAAACATCACTGGGCACTGTCCTTCTTGGTAACTGGGTACTCCTGGTAAAGTAGTGCCCCTAGGCCACTCAAGCTAGCATCTGTGTGTAGCATGAAAAGTTTGGACGGATCAGCATAGGCAAGCACAGGTGCATGAGGGAGCTGATTAATAATCTCTTGTAAAGCTGTGTCACATTCAAGAGTCCATCTGGAGCCAAAGGATTCATTAGGTTTGAAATATATTTTTCCAGTCTCTTTGTCGGTACCCCTTTTGAACTTTCTCTGAATAGGTGGGTACTCTTGGGTTAAGGTCACCAATGGCTGCACCAGCTTGGTGTAGTCTTTAATGAAACAGTGGTAATAGCCATAGAATCCAAGGAACCTCTGCAGTTCTTTTAAGTTGTTGGGCTGAGGCCAGTTGGCTAGAGCTTCCACCTTGCTTGGCTCAGTCTGGATACACTCAGGAGACATGATGTTGCCCACGTATCTTATGGAGCTTTGAAAAAATGGACATTTATCAATTGACAGTTTCAAGCTGAACTCCACCAGTCTGTTGAGTACTTTAAACAGTCATCTTTCATCGTGTAGTTGTATATGATGTTCAGCCTCAGTTACACAGTCAAGATCCCATTCCTTGAGGGAAAATAATCTGGTACAGTAGGCCAACTTCTGACTAATACAGTCCTTTCAGCTGTCCGTGATGGGAGACTCCCAGAAATCAAACATGTTGGGTGATACTTCACACTCAGCTCCATTCTGGCACTTGGACAGCAACATGGCAGTATCAGTGCAGAAGACCTTGGCTAAGGTGCAACCTCACTTAATGCTGATGTCCCAATCCGTAACATTTTGAATTTAGACCACCACTCTCCGAGCATGTGCATGAGTACAGACAAGCAGCACACTGGGCTTAACTAGGAGTCCTTTGGTAGTTTTCCCTCTTCTGGGGTGTCCATCATCAATATTTTGTTGGTCACATCTTTACGCAATCGCACTTCTCCACTGACACTACATTGTGCCTTCGGGGGGAGAACAAGAGTTGAAATATCTTTTTTCCAGACAAACCCCACAGGCTCATCTTGGTTGTCCTGTTCTGGGTGCATCTGCATCATATATGCCTTTTGAACCATAGCATGAATATATAGGGCTCTTCCAGGCTTTTGTGCTTGTCTCTCTTGGCACATTTGAGCAAGGCACCCAAACATATGCGTGTTGGTACCTATTAACACTGGAATCCCATCATACAGGCCTGAGGGAGGACACACTAAGGCTAGTGTTTCCACAGGATCTCCTACTCCTGCTACAGAGAATGGAAAAGAGAGCCACACTCGCAAATATCCAAAGTATGGGTATGACTTGTCGCTCAACCTGCACACGTGCAGTCCATCAAAGGGTTGTAAGGGATGGTCTGAGAGATGCTGGTTGTACCAATTTTTGAATATTATCATGACTTGGGACCTGCTATCTAGAACTGCTCAGGCCGGGATACTATCTATATGTACAGTAGTCTCCATAGACGGACCCAACATCTCTGCCCAGTCAGAGGGAACTTTATTTATAGGGTGTGTAACAACAGACTATCCGCCATACGGCTTGGAGAGAAGTTTAGACTGAGGCTTCAGACCACTTTGTCTTACTTGGTTAAGTCACAGAAAAATGGTACACAGAGAACCATGACTGAGATGTAAACATACCAGGGTACACAACCTACAGGAGAGACAGGGAGGGTAGAAGAGGGGGAGGAGTAGCTCTCTATGTAAGGGAAGGGATAAAAGCAATGGAACAAAAAAGTAAACAGGGGGGAGAGGAGGCACTGTGGGTCATCTTAGAGACTGGAAATGGCACCACAATCCGCAGTGGGGTTGTATACAGATCCCCATGTCAGGGAGACGGAATGGACAAGGATATGATAGAAGGCATCCTTAGGATGGCAGAGAAAGGGGAGATACTGTTGATGGGGGACCTGAATATGCCAGATGTTAACTGAAGCACCTTTGCTTCAGCCATATCCAAGAGCAGGGCCATTCTCGATGCCCTACAGGTGGCATGCCTCAGACAGCTAGTTTTGGAACCCACTCATGAGGGAGCAATCTTAGACCTCACACTCTCAAATGGGGACAGCGAGAGGATCTCAGATCTAGAAGTGGGTAGCCATCTGGGAACAAGTGACCACCAAATAGTGGGGTTCATGATAAACTCAGCTACAGAGTCAAGCCATACAAAAATGAGGGTACTGGACTTCAGGAGGGCCAACTTTGGCAAGATGGGAGAGTGCCTTAGAAAAGCACTAGCAAATAGGCTAGAAGGAGGGGTAGAGCAATAATGGGGAAACATGAAAACTGCCATCACAGAGGCAAAAAGCCTTTGTGTGAAGCAAATAAACAAATCAAAATGAAAGAAAAAGCCACTATGGTTCTCAAAAGAGGTGGCGGGAAAGGTTAGGGAGACAAAGATGGCATTTAGGAAGTATAAGGAAACACAGAAGGAGCAGGACAGAGAACTGTACCAGTTAAGGCAGGAGGAAGCAGGGAAGGAAGTCAGAATAGCAAAGGCCCAAACTAAGGAAAAGATAGCCAACTCGGTTAAGAAGGGGGATAAAACCTTTTATAGGTACATCAGGGAGTGTAGAAAGACAAAGGGAGGGATAGTGAGGCTGAATAGAAAGGACGGTGGGTGGGCAGAGAGGGACAATGAAAAAGTAGGGATACTGAACGAATACTTCTGCTCAGTATTCACAAAAGAGGAGGAGGAGGGGAGGTGCTTAATCCAATTAACAGAAGCACTCTGGATAGGGGGCTCAATCCCAGTCCTTTCACAGAAGAAAGGGTTCTGAAAGAACTCCTAAAACTGAAGGTGGACAAAGGAATGGGGCCTGATGGAATTCACCCCAGAATTCTAAAAGAATTAAGGGGAGAACTAGTGACACCACTGACTACCCTTTTTAACAAATCTTGGGAGGATGGTGTGGTACCTGAGGACTGGAGGAAGGTGGATGTGATTCCCCTTCACAAAAGTGGGAGCAAGACAGAGACAGGAAACTACAAACCTGTCAGTTTGACCTCTGTGGTAGGGAAAGCGTTGAAATCACTTCTGAAGGAAATAATTGTTGAGTACCTAGAGGAAAGTGGGGCATAGAACCCAAGGCAGCATGGGTTCACAGCGTGAACATCATGTCAGACAAATCGAATTGACTTTTTGACTGGGTGACCAAAGTAGTAGACCAGGAAGGGCTGTGGACATGGCCTACCTAGACTTTAGCAAGGCATTTGACACAGTCCCACACAAAGATTAATAATCAAGTTAACCAGCCTGGGAGTGGGTCCCAGGGTGGTAGCCAGATAAAACATTGGCTGGACAACAGGACACAGAAGGTAATTGTAAATGGAGTCCACTCTGAAGAAAGAGGGGTTACTAGTGGGGTACCGCAGGGTTCAGTACTGGGTTCAGTCCTTTTTAATGTCTTTATAAGTGACATTGCCAAGGGACTGGAAGGAAAAGTATGCCTTTTTGCAAATGATACAAAGATCTGCAGCAGGGTTGATACACAGGGAGGCGTGGAAAAGATGAGAAGTGACTTGGCAAGGTTAGCGGCATGGTTAGAAGTATGGCAGCTTGGATTCAATGCAAAGAAGTGCAAAATAATGCTCCTGGGAAACAAAAACCCAGGGGAAGATTACACAATGGGGGTGGGAGGTAGTAACAACAACAAAAATGGAAAGGGACCTGGGGATAATCATATCAGATGACCTTAAGGTTAGCAAACAATGTGAGAAGGCAGTAGGGAGGGCTGGTGGGATACTGGGATGTATAGGGAGAGGCATCACCAGCAGAAAACAGGAAGTTGTTATCCCTCTGTACAGACAGTTGGTGTGACCCCATCTAGAGTACTGCATCCAGTTCTGGAGACCCCATCTCCACAAGGACACAGACAGGATGGAGGCAGTCCAGAGGATGGCAACCAAAATGGTGAAGGGTCTGCAAGAGAAGCTATATGAGGAGCGACCAAAGGAGTTTAATATGTATACCCTTGAGGAAAGAAGGGAAAGGGGGACATGATAGAAACTTTTAAGTACCTCAGTGGAATCAACGAAGTCCAAGAGGGTAGCATCTTTCAGAAAAAGAGAAGTGAAAGAACAAGGGGACACAATTTGAAGATAGAGGGGGGACAGCTCAGGGGTAAAGTGAGGAACTATTTTTTCACAGAGAGGGTGGTGGACCCATGGAACAGCCTTCCTGAAGAGGTTGTGGGATCTAAAACTGTGGGAGAATTCAAGAATGCATGGGACAGACAGAAGGCAATTCTTGTGGGGGATAGGAAGAAATAGACTGTTGGTTAACTAGGATCGGCAGCTTATCCTGTAGGTAGGGAAATGGGCAGACTAGGTGGGCCAAGCGGTCCTTATCTGCCATCAAAGTCTATGTTTCTATGTTAAGCAGCTTGGCTGTTATTTTCCACAAATTGTCCGGGGCCTGACAAATTTTTTTATTGTGACCATCTTCCCCACAACGGGAGCAGAAGACATTTGGTCTGGGGTTATGGGGCAGAGCAGGTTTCTCAACCTGATTTCAGCTAGGGAGAGGACCAGGTTTGTAGTCATATTTAGTCTTGGTCCAACTTCAGTTTCACTGGGCCTTCTCCAGGTTGAAGGCTGGTGAGATATCTGAACAAGGTCACACACTAAGGCTCTCAACTCCCTCATCTCTTTCAGCATATCCTCACTTGGTTCCCCACCAGGGACTTGAACACTTGCACTGGTGGCAGAAGACTGCACATCACTGATGGCTTCAGGAGCGGGGGGAGAGGGGTTTGACCTTTAACCAATTCCACAGCACTCTGTGCACTGGCCTTCATTTCTCTTAACTCTCTTAATAAGTCTTTAATATGCTGTGCATCAAGAGCAGATTAATTTTCAGCAGGCATTTCAGGGGCTGGGGCCACTTGGAGAGCACCTGCATAAGGGTCCCAAAACTTTTCCTCATTCTTTGCTTCTATGATCTCTTTCATTAGCCAGCAATACTCAGGCAGATCATCTTTATGATCCTGAAACCTTAGTTTAAGCATTAGCACACTGGAAAATCTGGCAAATTTGTGGATATGTTCTAGTCTTACTCTCTTTAAATCACTTGCTAACACCCCACCTTTTTTGTGGGCCCTCTGAGATGCCCTCTCTAAATGGGTTACATAGCAGACAAATGTTCATTCTGCCACTGTTTGGTGGACTTGAACTTCCACATTAAGTCTTCTATGGACTCAGAACTACCGAAAATCCATTCTAATGCAGATAAATACTCACTGGATAAAGCATCAGGATTGTTGGACTTCAGAAATCTAATTGCTTCAAGTACAGGGCCCCTTAAACTCTCCATGAGTCTTTTCCTCTTCTCTGCTTCTGCACATTTTAACTCTTGGACCAGGGGAGATGCATAATGCATTCAAGTCTCTAAGTCATCTTCCCCCTGGAGTGTGGGAACAGTACCAGAGAACACCCTCAGCCTGCAATATGAGTCAAGATTTACTGAGTGTATGGGCACTGGGGTGGGCACAAGCGAAGGTGCCGGTGTGGGAACTGCTGAAGGAGCATGGTAGGGGTTTGTAGGAGTAACATCCCCTGGGGTATCTAGGACCTCTTTAAATCTTCCCAAGTTTATTTATTTATTTTATTTATTGAAGTCTTGAAATTACAACCCTTTGAGTCAAACACTCTTTTGTGAAGGCTCCACGTCAGATTTACAAACAGACAGGTTACAAAAATAAATTACAGGAGATTAATACAGTACATTATACATATGATATGAGCATACAAATAATACAGTACATTATATATAAGTACATCATAAATAAGGGCGGAGTGCATGGCAAAGAAACAACATGGCGAGTAGATTTAAAACAGACAGGATACAAAACATTATAGGAAATGAATACAGTACATACAAACATACGAATGTGCCAGCAGAAACAGACCATCCAGTCTATCTCAGTCTGCTCGAGTGTGCAGCTAGCACCCCTAGTTAGCAGCTGCCCCACCTCCCTCCCCCTTGTCATCCCACTGCCACCCCCCACGGCCCCACCTTCCCACCCTCACTCTCCCCTGTTCCCTCTCCCATACCCTTTTGAAGCTGTTCACAGATTTACATGGTACCACTCATTCTGGTAGTGCATTCCATTTTGCTACCACGCTGTCTGTGAAATAGTGTCTCTTCATTTCCCTCCTAAATCTTCTCCCCTCTATTCTTAGCCCATGCCCTCTGGTGTCCCTCCCACTCCTTAGCTTAAATACCCTGTCTGCCTCATCCTTATTGATTCCCCTCAGACACTTGAATGTCTCTATCATGTCCCCTCGTCCCTTCTATCCTCCAGAGTGTACATTTTCAGGTCTCCAAGTCTGCTCTCATAGTCTCTCCCCTCCATTCTATATATCATCTTTGTTTCCTTCCTCTGCATCCCATTCAGTAGCCTGGTATCCCACTTTAGGTGTGGCCTCCAAAACTGCACACAATACTCTAAGTGCGGCCTTACCAGTGACCTGTAGAGGGGCAAGATCACCTTTCTTTGCCTGGATGAAAACCCCCTCGCTATGCACCTCAGCATTTTGTTCACTTTTGCAGCTGCTCTCCTGCACTGGGCAGTGTTGTTCACGGTCCCTGTCATCATTACCCATAGGTCCTTCTCCTTCTCAGTGATCCCCAGCTTAACCCCCCTCAGCCAATATTCTCTTCTTGGATTCTTCGCCCCAAAGTGCATAATCTTACACTCCTTTGCATTGAACCCCAGTTGCCACCTCTTTGACCACTCTTCTAGCTTGCTTAGGTCCCCCTGTAGCTTCTTCCATCCCTCCTCTTCATCCACCACTGCTCTGATTTTGGTGTCATCAGCGAATAGACCTACCTTGCTCACCATCCCATGTGCAAGGTCTGATATGAAGAGCCCAAATAATACTGGCCCCAGCACAGAGCCCTGTGGCATCGCACTCATCACCGGCCTTGCAGTTGAGAGCTCCCCTCTCACCACCACCCATTGCAGCCTCCCACTCAGCCAACTTGTAATCCAGTTCATCATTTTTGCCCCTACCTGTACACAAGTTAGTTTCCCCCCATGATAAATAGGATACGAGTATACAAGTAATACAGTACACTATACATAAGTGCATCATAACTGAGGGCAGAGTACATGAAAATGAAACAAACATTGTGCAGGCAGTGCTAACTATGTAAACAGATAGGAAATTAAAGAAAGAAAGGAAGACCAGAATGAAGTCAGTTGAGGAGAACTGTGAGACAGCTGGTGGGGGGGGGAGGTAGGGAGAACAGTTGAGTAGAGGGGTATAAAGTGTAGAGAAGGTGGAGTAGGAAAGCATGCAGGTAAAGGATGAGTAAAGGGCAGGAAGGGAACAGAATAGGGAGTGAGAAATTAGACCAAGATAAGGTGGGGAGGAGCAGGGGGAAATTGAGGGACAAGCCATGAGCAGTCCCAGATTGACCAGTAAAACCTAGGAGCAGTCACAACTATTCACAGAGAGTAGGTGCTGGCAAAGTTTAGTTTTAAAGGGGCCCAATTTAACTGTGGAGAAAACCAGAGGAGGCAGACCACTGAGCAGGGCAGGGGCCCTGTGGAAGAACACTAGCTGCCCTAGGGATGTCTTATAGAAAGGGACAAGGTAAAGGGCCTTATCAGAGCTCCTAGTAGAATGAAGGATAGGGGCAGGGGAGATGAGCTGCTGGATTGAGGGAAGGGAGAGTGAGGTGGCAGGCTTCTTGGCCAACAGGCAGGTGTGATAGTCAAGCCTAACCTTAAAGTTTAGCCAGTTCACTTGACTGTAAAGATCACAGGTATGGGTTAGCTTTGGTGCTCCTGTTATGAGGTGATATGTTTTATTGAGGGAGTGCATTATTCTTTTAAGAGTAGTGTCAGAAGCAGATCCATAGATTACTATACCCTAATCCACTAGGGATAGAACGGAACTAGTGACAACCAGGTGGAGGGTGTCATTTGTCAGGCAGCTCTTATGCCTGTAGAGGAGGCTGATACTGGTGTTTGCTGCTTTGCAAAGCAGATTAATAAGTTCTTGGTAGGGGAGGGAGGAGTTTAAGGTGATCCTGAGGTATTTAAAACTCCTGACCCGCTCAAGAAATGTGAGTTGACTATTTCAGATGTTTAGTGACACTCCTTTATGTCTATTCTGGTGGTTTGGAAACAGCATTACTTTGGTCTTTTTGTAATTGATAAGTTTATGAAAGGAGAACCAGGACCTGATTTGTGTAAAGCTATTTTGCAGGCATTGTTCAAGCATAAGGGATTCAGGATGACTAGAGAAAATAACTGCATCATCTGCATAGAGGAGTAGGTTGCCAGAGCAGGCTTGGTGAAGGGTATTTAGAAAAAGACTAAACAGGAGCGGGCCAAGAATTGACCCCTGTGGAACCCCTGAGTGAAATGGCTTACTGGAAGAGAGGGTATCTAGGATTTTAACCCTCTGGGATCTCCCAGAGAGGTAACTATCAAACCAGGTGGTAGCATCAAAGGATAGGCCCAGCCCTGAGAGGGAGGCAGAGAGAAGGCCATGGTGGACCGTGTGAAATACTTTTGTTAGGTCTATGTACACAAACCCAACCCAAGTGACCCCAGTCCAGAGCTTTATGTATAAAGCTAATGAACTCCAGGAGAGCTGTGGAAGTACTGTGGTCCTTGCTAAAGCCGTGTTGTTGGCTACACTGCAGATTATACTTTGCAAGTTATTCAGAGATTTGATCGTTCACTGTTCTTTCATGCTTTGTCCTTCAGCTGCTAACAGCTTGCCTAGTTTATCCATAAGTCTCTGTAGCTTGGGTGACCCCCACAGACATGGATGCTCCACTATGCCTAGTGATCCCTCTCCAACCTACTGCGGACTCATCAGAGATAAGGACAGGGGATACCTGCTCTGGGTCCACTGAAACACTGCATTCAATTAATGCCACTATACTTTGAGTAAATAAGTCAGCATTTTGCCCTTTCACAGTGGATTTACCTAAACATTTGACTTTATTTACAACCTCCTCTATAGCAGCTATATTGGCGCCCAAAGGCATGTCCAACAGCATCAAGACCTTGTGAGAGTCAACCTCCTCAGCTTCACACTACCCTACTAAGTGATGCACAGACATTTATGGGCAGGGATCAGAAGTCTAAGACCAGCCCCATCCTCCATTTTTATATCAATGCTCATATAAAAAGTAGTTGCAATTTTGCATTTTGGCCACTAGAGGGCAGTAATCCCAGTAGTGCCTCCAATTTGTGTAACCCTGGCACCATTATATCAAGGGCCACCATCCCTGCCTGGTTCTCTGGCTGCAGGTTGAGGGGCCTGGGTTTGTAAGTAAGGTGTACTGTGGTTTGCATACCAACAGTAGAATTAAGATTTTGGTGCCTCCACCCAGAATAATGGTTACGCAGGTTACTTGCTACATAGAAACATAGAAACATAGACTTTGACGGCAGATAAGGACCACTTGGCCCACCTACTCTACCGATTTCCCTACCTATTGGATAAGCTGCAGATCCTAGTTAACCAACAGCCTACTTCTTCCTACCCCACACAAGAAAAAGACTAAACAGGAGCGGGCCAAGAATTGACCCCTGTGGAACCCCTGAGTGAACTGGCTTACTGGAAGAGAGTGTATCTAGAATTGTAACCCTCTGGGACCTCCCAGAGAGGTAACTATCAAACCAGGTGGTAACATCAGAATATAGGCCCAGCCCCAAGATGGAGGTATGCTAAACTAGTACAGCCCTTTTGGAAGCTATACGCATCCACACCCCTGACTAGTGATCTTATACCATAAACACAGCAATTGCTGTATGCAGCTATCAACATAAAATTAATGGCTAGTGCTAATAATATGTTCATGGATGCCACACTTACCAACAGGGTCTGGAATTCTGGCATATACCCTGAGCCCTCTGTAAGAAAACAGCTTCCTGCAACAACAATGCTTTTGCACAGTACCTTTGGTATGACTCAGTAACTGAACACTGGGTAATAATATGCTCACGGCCCAGCTTAACATCAAACAGTAAATCAGATTTATTAAAGGGGACTTGAACAAGGAATGGGCATGAATTTAGGCTAATAATTGCTGCAATACTGTAATTAGGCAGATATTAAATAATACATAGTTGTTCTGTACCTGAATTAATCAGTCTAACCAGCTAATGAGGTTATCCAGTGAGGATGGCTACTTAATATGAGCGATCATCAAAACGGTGACTCATATTCAGTGCTTTCCTCCTGAGCTACCCTGGAAGGATAGCAACGCAGTGCAAACACGAGGGTACTACACAGTGACAGGAAGGGGAAAAGCGCTATTCCAGTGTGAAAACGTTCGACTGGCACTTTTGGAGCGAGGCTCCTGTGGGGAGGGGTTAGCCACTGACTTTTGGTGTCTCACCATTTGGCTTCATTGTTTCTTTGTGGATTATTTCTGTTGGACCTTTTACACAGATTCCAATAAACAATATCAATTCTGAAGCTGCAGCTGTGTTGGATATCTGACATTCATTTAGTTGGAATGGATCTGTGTGCTGACTGTACACATATAAGTCACTTTTAACTTTTCTGTTGGCACAGGCTGTTTTGTGTTGAGCTGCCTCCTTCTTCCGTAACCAGCTGCTGGGTACAGAGCAGCATGGAATTTAGGTGCAGGCCTGAAGCATTGCTTCAAGTAGGCCAGCGTTGCAGGTGGTTGGGGCCCTTGATGGAAAGAAGGGCGTTATTAAACAGATGAAAACACTGGCAGACAATAAGGTATTTGTAATCCCAGTCCAGATGGCCCATAAAAACAGTTAGAAATCAGTGAAAACTGACAAAGTAAATCAGATGACACAATAGCATTTATTTGGTTGTTGCAGGGGCTACCCTGCTTGTACTCACTGAACCCAGACAGATGGGTGGAATGGCTGGTGACACCATGGACCACTGACCTCTCAGGATTCTGGAGGGGAATGTGGCGGACACGACTCACCTTCCCTTCATGGCCTTTCCCTGTAGGTGGCCTGCAACCTGCGATTTGATTCTACGCAGAGGCTGACTCCCCAAGGCTAGTCTCTCGCTGAGCAGTAGCTGGGTCTGGTGCAGGAACAGTCTCTTAGGGCCGAAGTTGGCATTGGCCCAGTAGTTGAAGCTGACTTAGGAACAGATTACCAAAGTCTTTTAACATGCAGCTTGCAGGCTGACTTAAGAAGCAAACAGGAACAACTGGCAACAGGACTCCTTTCTTCCCAACTGGGATAAGAGACAAATGCCACATTTACTGGCTCCAACTAGCACTGGAGTCCTCTGACTGATAAATCTTCTCACAGTTTTGTCAAATGCCCTCTCTTCTGGCAAAACATTTGCTCCAGTGTAAAAGTCTCTGAACTTCATCAGGGCAACAGGATGTATACCTTCAGTTCTGCGTTTCAGCAATTTGAGGCCTTGCAGGGTGGCAGAGCAGACCAAAAATCCCCACAATGGTTTCATCTCACACAGAAGTTTCTTGCTTCTCAATGGCTCGAGATGAACCTCCAGCCCAACTGCTGTAAAAGTCTCTTTCTCTCTGCTTTTATGTAGTCCGAGTTTCTTTCAGTTCTTGCAGGGAAGCAAATCAGTCATTTATCCTACGATTTCTCTCATTCCGCTCAACAGCTCCTTCTCAGTGGCTCGAGCTGAACACAGCTGCTCCCTTCCACTTGAGAGCTCAAGCTGGACTGATTCATTCATACACAGTTCCAACTGAAGGGCCAGGCTCTCTGTATTCCAGTTGGCTGCCTGCACTGTCAATCACAGTCAGAGCTCTCATGGGTGAATTTAGGCACCAACAAGGAAAGTTCAGTTTTTCCCATAAGTCACTGTTATTAGGACCCCTTGGTTCCAATTAGTTCAAACATGGAGTCCAGGACCAAAGATGGAGGCTCCCATAGAGGTGGAACACATAGGCAAAGTAAACAACTCATTTATTTAGCAACAGTAAGGGAATAAATATTTACAGTACTTTGAAGAGCTCCATCAGCACTACTGAACGACTGCTAAATGGAGTGAATCAGGACTATGCCTGGCTGGTCATGGGCCTTGATTTACTTGGACCTGGCCGAGGCTATAATACAGTATACACAGGCTGAATCTCTTAAAGAGACAGCATGGCGGCATGGATCTGCACACTCACGCAGGATAACATCAGAACATTTCTGTACATGGATTTGCTTCCTCTTACTGGATGGCTACCCAGGCAGTGGGCATCAAAGAAGCCCAGGGAGACACCTAAGGTAAGCCCCCCAAATTTGGGGGGGGGTTACATCACTGCTGGTCTACTTTGTTTTTAAAGCAACGCTGAATTGCCACACAAACCCCCTTTGGAAGACTGCGGTAGAAGCACAGAGGTATTTGTGTGGCAGTACAGCTTTGCTTTAACCTCAATGGTGACGATCAGTGAATAAAACTGAATTTGGAAACTTTGAAACTGGAGTAGCCCTCCTTTCTTTGTGTGGGTCCTGCTGGGTCATGCCTGGTGAGTGCTTGGCTGTTCTGGATTTTGTGTAATAAGTTACAGTCTGCTGTAAAGGAACCAGAAGTTGTCCAACAATTAGTGCAAAAAGAACTATAAAAAAGGATTTCTCATTGGTCCTTTTGAGCATCCACCATTTCCCTTCCTATTGGATTACCCCTATCAACATCTCAACCAGAAAGTTTTCAGGCAAGAAATGACTGATCATCGAACTATCATTTCCTCATTCTAAACCTATTCCCAGCATTAATTCATTGATTCCATTGGATAACTACTTGCTCTCATATGCTCATATCTCTGATGTCATAACCATTATTAAACAATTCAGCCCTGGCTCCTGGCTTTTACAGGCAGACATTTCAGATGCTTTTAAATTATTGCCCATCCATCCATCCCTGTGGCATCTCAATGGTATCAAATGGGAAGATCGCTATTACAGTACTTTGCTGTTCATTTGACCTTCAGTTGCAAAAGCAGCCCGAAACTATTCAATATGTCTTCAGAGACACTTTGTTGACTATTGTTCAACGTTTGCCATCATCCAACTATTATCCATCTCCTAGAGGTCTTCCTACTAATCGATCTGCCCAATTCTCCTCCAGTTGCTGGCATCTCTGCGCTCATACATTTCAATCAAGAATTAGCAGTGGCCTTTTCTGAAGAGAAAATGCTTGGTCCTTCCACATCTAATGAATTCCTCAGCATTGAATTGGATACAATATGCATGGAAGCCTAACTGCCTCCTGACAAACTTCAGAAGATCCAAGCTGTCATCAAATCCTTCTCATTTTATTCCTCCTGTACCAAACATGAACTTCTTTCGCTATTAGGGCATCTCAATTTCACCATGCAAATTATTCCTCAGGGTCTCTCTTTTATCTCATATCTCCTGACACTGGCTTCATCTGTCTCTGATCTGCATCATCACATCACCATTACAGCTGCAGCCAAATCAGATCTAGCAATGTGGTCCCATTTCTAGCATGATGGAATGGATGTTCTATGTTTTACAAGGATTCATCTCTAGATCTTCATCCCGTAATTTACACTGATGCATCACCTAACTATGGCTTCGCAGCAATTTTCAAACATTCCTGATTCGCTGCTCCTTGTCCCCTAGACATATATAGACTCTGTGACTTTTCAAAGATATCTCTATTCAAAATCTACCAGATTGTAGCTGCTGCTTTTACATGGGGCCATCGCTGGTCCCTCCAGACAGTCATATTCTTCTCAGATAATTAAGCCCACAGTCAATATCATTAATAGCGGTAGATCCTCATCTCATTCCATCATGTTGTTCATGCAGAGACTGACTTGGTTATTGTTGTACCATAACTTTACCCTGAATATTTTCACAATCTTGGTTTTGTGAATTCAGCAGCTGATTATTTATTTCAATTTCAATTCAAGGAATTCCATCTTATCTGTCCCACAGCAGATCCAACAATGATTCCCCCTCCTCCTCTATTCGCTGATCTCATCATGACCTACCATTCTACCATTAGCAAGCTGAAGCTTTCATGTGGTAAGCATTATCTCCCAATACTCAATCTACTTAGTCTACAGCCTGGAAGAAATATTTCTCATTTTGTGCATTCCAGTCACTTCATAGCAATCCATTCTCAATCTATCATATACTAATATTCAAAACACTGCCATCAAGCACTCAAGCTATCATACGGGAAAATATAACAATATCAATCTGAAATACAATATTTCCTTTCTCAAGCAAATCCATCCTTGTTCCTGATTCTATCCAGTTCCTCCATTAAACTCCTCCTACTTGGAATCCATAGAACATCTTTCCCAAGTGCTCCTAAATGTATGCTTATCAATGGACCTATATTTCAGAAATTATTGGAGTTGCTCCATTCCAGTCCTTTTGAGTGTAGCACAAACCTGATGATCTCCTCAGCTATTTGCTTAGCCATTAATGGTTTTCTATGCCCAGGTGAGTTTATGGTACCATCAGCCTCCTCTACTAATTTTCTCACACCAGCCAGTTTAAGAAAATAAGCAGACCATCATATCCTGCATTTGTCAAATTCAAAAACTGTCAGACTGCACAAAGGATCTCAGATCGCATACTATTCAACTCATAGCAACTGGTGCCCAGTACAGATTCTCGATCAGCTTATGCAAAATCATACCAGATCTAACCCCTTACATCTTCTTCTGGTGGCTAACGACCTTCCTACATTGGTCCACACTTTTGTGACCTCACGCCTGGATTATTGCAACTCTATTTATCTAAGGCTTCCTGGGGTTGAAATCCGCCACTTGCAGCTGGTGCAGAACGTTGTGGCCCGATTGCTGACGGGTACATCTCGTACTTGTCATATCTCACTGGTATTACGTGATATGCACTGGCTGCCAATTCAGTGGCAAATCACCTTTAAAGTAGGTCTTTTGACCTACAAAGCCTTACATGGACAGGGTCCAGACTACTTGAAATAGCTTTTGGTTCCCTACCGCCCCAGGCGATCTCTCCGCTCAGCAGACGAGGGGTTGCTAGAGATTCTGAGGGTTTCTTTAAAGTCATCAGGTGCTCGTGATTTTATGTTTGTTGCTCCGACCCTCTGGAATTCTCTACCCCGTCCGCTTCATCAGTGTGCTACCGTGGAGGAGTTTAAAAAGGCCCTCAAGACCTATTTATGGTCTAAGATTAATTTTAATTAATTGATTGTGATTTGGAGCTCAGATTTAATGTAGTATTAATTATTTATGGATTGTGTTTATTATTTATTGTTTATTGTTTTCAAATTACTGTAAGGCGCCTTGGTTTAAGAAAGGAGCCATATAGATAAAGTTTAATTCATTCATTCATTCATTCATTCTGCAATGACCACCAATTGGTTTATGGAACCTGTGAGAAATGTACTACAGTGACTTGAACTCAATCCTTTTTCTTTTACGGGACACTCATTCTGGACAAGAGCAGCTTCTTCAGCCTCACAAAACAACATTCCTGCTCACATCATTAAAAGGCCTGGAAGATGGACCTCCTCATGTTTTGAAACTTACATACCAAATCCAGAAAGGAAATCAGACAAGCCTTTAGAATTATCTCCTCATAGTTTGCCCAGAGGAAGGGCCATTCAGTAGCCAAGGTTCCTCAGAGGTCTCCTCCACAGAGGGGTTTTCCTCTCCTGTGTGCTACTGTTCATACTCTCCATGAGTTGGAAGAGGTAATCACACTCTTCTTTGGGACTTTTTAGTCCTGTAATGCCGCCAGCACTTTTACTGAGGGTGGGAATAGAGAAAGGCCAAATTAAAGTTCTATAAGCACTCACAATATTCACCCAACATTGAATGGGAGGGCTTTGCCTTTGATTCAGTGTGGGGAATAGCTCCTTCCACCAGCCAAATAAAACATAGAAACATAGAAGTTGACGGCAGATAAGGACCGCAAGGCCCATCCAGTCTGCCCATTTCTTTTTCTACCTTATAAATGTGCCATCGGCCTTTGCTCTGTCAGTGGCCTATATATTCATAGTCATTTGTATTGCTCCCCTATGCCTATCCCATGCCTGTTTGAAGCCCTGCACTGTATTCATAGCCACCACTTCTTGTGGTAAGCCATTCCATGCATCCACCACCCTTTCTGTGAAAAAGAATTTCCTCACATTCCCCCTTAATCGGCCCCCCTCTAATCTCATGCTGTGTCCTCTTGTCCTGCTATTTTTCTCATATTTAAACATGTTAGACTCTTTCACCTTGTTAATGCCCTTAAGGTGTTTGAATGCCTCTATCATATCACCTCTCTCCCTCCTTTGCTCAAGGGTATACATATTGAGCTCTGTTAATCTGTCCTCATATGTCTTCTGATGTAGCCCCTGCACCATTTTGGTTGCCCTTCTCTGGACTGCCTCAATTTGGTTAATGTCCTTGTGAAGGTGTGTGGCCTCCAATACTGCCTTGGTACTTCAGATGGGGCCTAACCAGTGTCTTGTAAAGAGGATTATTACCTCCCTCTTATGACTTGTGATACCCCTACTAATACACCCTAACACCCCCCTAGCCTTACCTACTGCTTTAGAGGTCTGCTTGGATGATTTCAGGTCATCAGTGATGATGATGCCCAAGTCTCTTTCTTCCTTTGTGACTGCTAGCAACTCCCCTCCCAGCCTATAGGTGGCTTCAGGGTTTCTCTTCCCTATGTGCATGATTTTGCACTTCTTTGCATTAAATCCCAGTTTCCAGTCTTCTGACCATTTTGCTAGTTTATCCAGATCTCTTCTCATTCTGCCCACCCCATCTGGATCATCTACTCTGTTGCAGATCTTGGTGTCATCTGCAAACAGACAAGCCTTACCCTCTAGTCCATCTGCAAGGTCACTAATGAAGATGTTGAAGAGGACTGGCCCCAGAACTGATCCCCGAGGTACCCCACTTGTGACTTGCATCTCTTCTGACTGTATACCATTCACCACCACTCTGTGTTTTCTGCCCGTCAACCAGTTTGCCACCCAGTTGACCAACTTTTGACCCACCCCGAGCCTACCCAGCTTTTTTATCAATCTTCTATGTGGAACAGTGTCAAAGGTTTTGCTGAAGTCAAGGTAGGCGACATCAACTGCTCCCCCTTGGTCCACCACTCTGGTTACCCAGTCAAAGAAATCTATGAGATTAGTTTGACAGGACCTTCCTTTTGTAAACCCATGCTGTCTTGGATCCTGTGCCTCTATGGATTGCAGGTGTTGCACTATCCTTTTCTTAAGGAGTGCCTCCATAATCTTGCCCACTACTGAGGTAAGACTGACTGGTCTGTAGTTCCCCTGCCTCCTCCCTGCTACCACTCTTGTGGAGCCGGGATCACATAGAGCCCTTCTCCAGTCTTCTGGGACCTCTCCTGTGTCAGAGACTCACTAAACAGTTCTGCTAATGGCTCTGCTAGTTCCACCTTTAGCTCCTTAAGTACCCTGGGATGTATGCCATCAGGTCCCATTGCCTTATCCACCCTGGAGCTTAGCAAGCTCTTGTAGGACCCTTTCTTTTGTGAAGGAGTAGTGCTCACCTCCCTCCCCTGTGTCCATGATGCTGCTGAGCTGCTGGGCCCTTACCTTCTCTTCAGTAAATACTGAGCAAAGTATCTATTTAGGATAGATGCCTTTACAGGGTCCTCCTCCTCACATGCTCCCTTTTCTCCATTAAGCTTAGCAATACGCCCTCTGGACTTTCTCCTTTCACTAATGTATCTATAGAAAGTCTTGTCACCTTCTTTTACTATTCGTGCTAGTGTTTCCTCAGTTTGGGACTTTGCCTGCCTTACTGCCTTCCCTGCTTCCCTTAGGGCAGTTTGGTATGCCTCCCTATCTTCATCCTGCTGTGTTTCCTTATATTTCCTGAAGGCCAGCCTTTTGGCTTTGACCTTTTCTGCTACTGTATTTGAGAACCAAAGTGGTTTCCTTCTTCTTTTGCACTTCCTTTTCTGTCTAACACAATGGGATGTTGCTTCAAGTATTGCATCCTTAATGCTTGCCCACTTTGCCTTTCCCCCCTCACCTGTGTTTCTTTCTGCTAGGGCTAGCTTAACTCTGTTGGCCATCTTATCAAAGTCAGCTCCTCTGAAGTCCCATATTTTTGCCTTGGAATGGGATGATTTAGATGTAGTAGCCAAATTGAACCATACCATGTGATGGTCACTGTCCCCCAGGTGACTTTCTACCTGGAGATCTGTGATCCCTTCCTTGTTAGTCAGTACTAGATCTAGGATAGCCCTGTCTCTTGTGGGTTGCTGTACCAGTTGTTTGAGGCTCTCCCCCTGCAGGGAATCCACTATGTGTCTAGTTCTGGCAGATGTTCCTGCTGGTATTGACCAATCTGTATCCAACATGTTGAAGTCTCCCATTATCAGAACCTCCCCTTTAGCTGTCATGTTTTGTATATCTTCTAACAGTAATGTGTCTATGTCCTCCCCTGGTCTGGGGGCCTGTAGACAACCCCAGTTCTTATGGCTGTCCCATTTCCTGTTTCCAGGGTGACCCACAGTTCTTCTGGCTCCTTATGTATATTCTGAATTTCTGTAGCTTTGATATTTTCATTGACATACAGGGCCACTCCTCCCGCCCTTTTGCACCTCTGTCTCTTCTGAACAATACATAGCCAGGTACTGAAGTCTTCCAAGTGTGGTTACTGGTAAACCACGTCTCACTAATTGCTACTATGTCCAGTTTAGCCTCTGACATTATTGCCTGCAGGTCTGGGATCTTATTTCCCAGGCTGTGAGCATTTTGTACATGATTTTCCATTGGCCAGATTTTGGTGTGTTAGTTGTTGGGTGAGGTTTGGCATTACCCGTCGCGTCGCATGGGGAGACAAACCTTTTTCTTACCTGGTGATGCAAATGAATTGCAAACATGCTGAATCCCTGTTTGACCACTAGCTGAGGGGGAAGGGTATTCTTCCCATTCGACGTATGGGGTGCTGCACCCCTCTCCCCATTTGCTAGTTTAAATATTCTGCAAAGACATCAAACTTCTGCCCCAATGCACTGACTCCCTCCTTATTTAGATGCAGTCCATCAAATTTAAAGAACTTTCGCTCCCAAAACTGTTGCCAGTTCCCTACAAATCTGTGTCCTTTTTCCTGGCACCAGCCCTTGAGCCACGTGTTTAGCTCCCCTATCTCCCTTTCTCTGACCTTCCGTCCATCTGCTCCCCTCTGCCAGACTGGCAGGATCGCAGAGAAGGAGATGCCGGACGAAATAGATGATAGTTTGTCACCCAGCCTGGTAAAAGCCTACCTCTCTCTTCCCTCCATGCTTAGCATATTTCAAATCCTTCATCCTCCCCACCTCCTCCTCCTCCAGCACTGTTCTCACCCATTGTATCAGGCCTTTTATTCCTGCAACACTGCCTGGCACATCTAGTGAGGGTTGGAATAGAGAAAGGCCAAATTAAAGTTTGCGCAAGCACTCACACTATTAACCCAACACCGAATCACTTTTAAAAGGAAAAAAAGGTATCATAATCAAACTACCAGCTGCATCAGCATACACTACAGAATGCGACCAATGATAATGTGTTTTTTAACTAGAGATGATTTGAGGCCTAAGGGGTTGACAGTGTCCATCTAAAACCATTTTTTTTAATATTAAGAAATTAAGCTGTTGAGTCTCATGAAAACAAGCCTTGCTTTCATGAGATGTGAGTTTGCTTTTGTAGATTGTTAGATAGAACTTTATTTATATAGGCCCAGATATTCAAACTGCGCCATTCTGAGGTGCAAGCCCCTGCGCTGCTCAAAATAGTTGCGCTATTGAGCAACTCCTTTGAATATCACCCCCCCAGCCACAGCCACTGTGCATGGTGCAGTGGAACTTGCGCCACCGCAAGTTGCCAGAGTTGAGCATTAAACTTGCGGTGGCGCAAGTACCATTGCGCCATGCAAAATTTCCGATATTCAAAAGGTGACATGCAAATGGGGCCATAATTCATGCAAGGCGCAGGGGGGGGCATTTGCATCTATTTATGGCCCCATTTGCATGCCATTAGCATGTAGGTGCCCCGATCCCCGAGGACTTGTGCCTGGCCACCCTGCCAGGCAGCAGCCGTCGGGGACCGACACACCCTGCAGCCCGATCGCGGGCAGTGTGTCTGAATACACTCTTCCCCTCCACACAGCTCCCAATGCCCGATCGCGGGCTGAAAGTAACATGAAACACCCCCCCCACACACATCTCCCGATGCCCGATCACGGGCAGAAAGTAACATGAAACACCCCCCCCACACATCTCCTGATGCCCGATCACGGGCAGAAAGTAACATGAAACACCCCACACATCTCGATGTCCGATCACGGGCGAAAGTAACAGAAACACCCTCCACATCTCCCGATGCCCGATCGCGGGCAGAAAGTAACATGAAACACCCCACACACTCTCGATGCCCGATCACGGGCAGAAGTAACATGAAACACCCCCACATCTCTCGATGCCGATCGCGGGTAAAGTAACATAGACACCCCCACACATCTCCGATGCCCGATCGTGGGCAGAGCGTGAAACAAACCCCTAGTGCCCGATCTGCGGGCAGAATGTCAACCCCCCAACCCGAATATCTCCTGGTGGTCAGTGGACCGTAATGCCCGATCGCGGGCAGAATGTCAAATTAACCCCCAAACATCTCCCTGGTGTCTAGTGTCCCCCCTCCCATCCACCCATGAGCCCCTCCACCCCCTCCCGGCGGCGGCGGGTGGCAGCATCCTGCCTACGCCCGCTGCCCACCGACTGACTGTCCGGTAGGGCTGCCGCCATTGGTGCAGAGCTACAGCCAATGGGCATGCAGCCCATACCGTACATGACAGTCAGATTTGTGAATGAACATCATTCAGCGTCTGAACTTCATCTCCACGGTATGGGCTACACACCAGTGGCTGTGGCTCTGCGCAGAGGCGTGCAGACCAACGGATCAGTCGATGAGCAGCAGCAGGCTGGCGATGGATGCTGCTGCCCGGCTGCGAAAAGTGAGAAACAGCGGTGGAGAAAGGTGAGGCACCGAAACTCAAGACCGCATTCTGCCAGCGATGGCGACCGTCACTGAACCTCAAAATAGTTCGGGTTGAAACTACCATTCTGCCAGCGATCTGCTCACGGGCATTTCACGTTCTGCGCGATCGAGCATCGAACATGGGTGTTTCATGTTACTCTGCCAGCGATCAGCATCGGAAATGGGGTTGTTTACATTCTGCCAGCGATCGGGCTGGTGAGGGGCACAGAGACTGAGTTGGGGGCCAGCCACGGTGGCAGCTGCTGTGTTGCCCCTGCAATACAGCAGCTCACCTGTGGGTGGCCTCAACTTGATCCTTTTTTGGCTCAAAGTTGTGCAGGCATGGGTTGGGGTTGCGCTATATCATCTCTGCACAACCCGACTGAATATCGGGTTACGCAGTTTATGCATGGTTCCTCCCCCTCCTGTTGAGCATGCATTCATTTGCATTGCGCTGTTGCTCAACCTGTTGTCAGTGGTGTAACTGCCTCCTGCTGAATATCGCAGAATGGCACAATGTAGGACTTGCGCATGAGCAACCCTGTTGCACATGGCGCACCCTTTGAATATCTGGGCCCTAGTGTCTTTCCAGAGCTCAAAGTGCTTCACAATCAAGCAAACATCACAATCACATACATCTCAGATCAGTTTTAATCAACAGTATTATTTGTGAATCACAAATCTGGTTTTGTGAGTCTTTGTAGTTATAAAACTGAATGAAAAACACAGAATTCAAAAACACAAAATCTGTTGGAAGTTTAAAACCTGCGCATTTACTAATATTCCCCTATGTCTATCTCACGCATGCTTGAAGCCTCATACTGTTTTTGCCTACAAAACTTCTGCTGTCATTCTGTTTGTGAATGGGCTGTAGGATAACAGAAGTACAATACACAGAATGTGAAGTGCATCACAGTCTTGTGTGATGTTTATTTAAAAATAATAAACTTCAGAAAAAAATTAAGAAAAATAACATTCTTTACAGAATTGCAAGTTGTACACTTTCTTCAGTTACTGTATCACATGGGATAACCCTGAGCAGTGGTATACCCCTTCTCCACCACAGGTTTTGCAGCAATAGGCAATGCACGTCCTTCCTTTGCACTGGTCAGCACCTACTGACCCATGAATCTCATTCTCAGCAAAATTACAGTCTTTTTATACCTGCCCCTAAGTGGTCTTGTGCGTCAGTTTTAATATTTCACCAAACTCTTTCAAACACAATTTTGGTCATGTACTCTACTACATTAAGATGTCCCACATCCTTCCCTTCTTCCCAGTGTGCTTTGACAACATCCAATGGCCCCCCTCAGGTTCTTCCCATACAGTAATGAAGGAGTGAAACTGGTGGATGCTTGAGGAATTTCCCTGTAGGTGAAGAGTAAATAGGGGAAGAAGCTATCTCAGTCCCTGTCCTCTTCTTTTTCAAACTTCCTCAGCATTCTCTTTAATGTTTGGTTAAAACTTTCTATAAGGCCATCAGTCTGTGGGTGGTATGGGGAAGTAAATACAGCCGCCACACCCAGCAGAGGGTACAATTATTTCAACAGGTGGGCAGTAAAATTACTCCCCTGATCGGTCAGTATTTCCTGGGGTATACCCATGCGACTAAACATTTTGGTCAGCTCCTCTGCTATTCTCGGGGCAGGGACAGTTCTCATGTGGATAGCTTCTGGGCAGCGAGTAGCATAATCACAGACCACCAGTATGACTCTGTTATCCTTGGAGCTGTTTTCAAGGGGACCCACTACATCCATTGCTATTCTGTCAAAGGGGTTAGTCACTATGGGGATTGTTTGCAATGGTACTCTATCCCATTTTTCTGCCTAAGCTACCTTCTGGCACTCTGTACATGATCTACAGAACTCAGCAATGTTTTCATGGATAGAGGGTTAATAAAATCTGGGCAATATCCAGTTCAGGGTGCTGTCTCTGCCTGCATGCCCTGCCAGAGGGAGGTCATGAGCCAAGTACATTATTCGTGAGTGGAATTTCTCTGGCACCATAAGTTGGTCTATCATCTCTTCAGTTCTGGGGTTAGTACATTCTCTATACATTATTCCCTGTTTCAAGACAAACTGAGGGGAACCTTTTTCTACTCCCTTCCCCACCTGTAAAAAGAAAGGGGTTAGTGAAGGGTCTGTTTTTTGCTAATTTTAAAGTGTGCCCCAAATCTGGCTGTACACCAACATGAGTATCAGTCCATTCTTTTTTCAGCTTCCTCTTCTCAGCCTTAGTTTTTCAGTCCTTGCCAGGATCCTCAAAAACATGATCATCAAATGGAACTACTGTTGGTAAATGTCCCTACTTCACTTGAGCTCTGGTGGTTACTGTGACTACAGAGTTCTGGGCAGCATGGCATTTTATAAATGATGAAAAGTCTGGGTGGTCATGCCTAATAACAACTGACATGGGCAGGAGAGGTTCCAACCCCACTTTTACCTCATGCATCTTATTTTGGACAGTCATTTGAATGGTAGCTGTTGGGTAGCAATGGGTATCTTCATGTACACAGATGACTGCTGTATCAGACCTTTTATTATTAACCAGTGACAAGATCTGTACTCACCAGAGTCTGGCAGTTTCTTGATTCAATTAGTCCCATAATCTGCTAAGATCCAATCTGAGCAGTAGCCATAAAGTAGCCCCTGTTCGCTAAGGCTAAGTGAGCAGTCTCTTTCTTTATATTAGGACAGTTTCTGACATAATGTCCTTTCTTTTAGTACCCATGACATATTATCTCAGTTACTGGGATTTGCCTCCCTTTTTCTAATAGCCAGTCTTGTTTTACTGGTACTGGAGTAGACAGTTTATAAGAAGCAGGCTTTCTTACTGGGTTACTGGTGGTTGCAGTTGGTGATGTCCCTTGGAACCCTCTGGGTCTGGATGGTTGGGCTGCCAGGAAGTCTTCTGCCAACATGATATTTTTTTTCTGCGAAAACAGGCTTGTTCTCCTGAACCCAAAGTTGTACATCTTGTGGCATAACTTCAATAAACTGTTCAATAATCACTGCCTGTGGAAGCTGGTCTTTGGTTTTGCTATCTGGCTGCAACCATTTGTAGCATGGTTCCTTGAGATGGGCATAAGTCTCTTGGGGGGTATCCAGTGACTGCAGTTTCAGAAACCTAAACCTCTAGTGATAGCTTTCAGTGCTTAAGTCATAGCATCTGAAGATCTCCTGCTTTACATGTTCATATTCCTCTGCCTCCCAGGAGTCCATATGGCTATAAACCAACTGTGCACTGCCTGCCAGGTGCAGTGCCAGTCAAATGACCCACTGTTACCTTGGCCATGCACAAGTTCTTAGTAGCCTCTCAAAAGTTGTGAGGTAAGCTTTAATGTCATCATTGTCCAATAACTTGGATGGTTTAATGTCTTTTGGGCTACCCCCTCTTTCAGTTTGCCCAGCGTTATTGGCTTGCAAGATCCTCATCGTGACCACCCATTTGGCATCTTGCCTTCTCTGGTCAATGTCTCTTTCTCTCTCTCCATCTGCTTGTGTTTTATACAAAGCCATTTCAACAGCTCACTTACATCCTCAGGTGGAGCATCTTTAAGATGAGGTGCTTCAGTAGATTCTTTCTCATCACCTTGCATCTTGTTGTCATCCTCAGGCTTGGCCTTCCTCCAAGCTCCCAGGTCCAGTCCAGGCAGCAGCTTCTCTCCCAATCTGTTGGCCATTGTTCTGGTCAGAACACCACGGGCTTTCCTCTCTGGGTTCTCTTATGGCAACCCCTGGTGCATTTGTCCACCTGGGATAGCTGGGCAATATCCACCAGAAAAATGTCCCCTAGCCCAGTCCAGATGTTTCCAGCAAGTTATCCCACTACTAACACCAAGTCTGTGAAGGGGTTGTGGGATAACAGATGGGCAATACACAAAATTTCAAGTGCAACACACAGTCTTGTGTGATGTTTATTTAAAAATAATGAACTTCAGAAAAAAATAAAGAAAAATAACATTCTTTACAGAATTTTAAGTGGTACACTTTCTTCAGTTACTGTACCACAGGGGATAACCCTGAGCAGTAGTATACCCCTTCTGCACCACTGGTTTTGCAGCAATAGATAATGCACATCCTTCCTTTGCACTGGTCAGCTCCTACTGACCCATAAATCTCATTCTCAGCAAAATGACAGTCTTTATATACCCACCCCAAGTGGTCATGCGCTTTAGTTTAAACATTTCATCAAACTCTTTCAAACACATTTTTTTTTTAATTTTATAGAGGGATAGAAGCTAAAGATATATCACTCTGTTCTATTAATTTGCTGTCTATACAGAGATAACATTTCTTTAGGCAGAATGCCCTTCCATCTATCATGATCAAGGCCCCTAGAATTCTGCGGCCGCAGAATTTTACACAGAGCTGCAATCTACCGCCAGAACTTCTCTTGATTGCATAAAATTCACTCTTCTTGGTGATTTTTTATTAATATTTCTGTTTATACATAGAATCTGGTTCCCTTCCCCTCTTTTTATATCCAGAACCCCCCTATATGTTCAGAATGTGATGTTATCATTGCTATAACATCTTACATTAGCTAATGAAATGGCTGCATTCTGCAACAGAAATGAACAGTCACGTATCTACCACAGCTCCCACTGCCAGAGACGGTGGCACAGCACATCATGCATGGTGATATTTGCTCAACCTGCACTACAGCCTAATACAATTTTCAGTCTTACATTGTTGCACTAGGGCCAACTTAAACAAAACCTTGTCAATAGTACAGACCTGTTAAGTCCACACCTCACTTTGTACTAACCTATTTGTGCCTTTAAGGTATAGAGACGCTATCTGAAATGAATAACTGGTAAAATGAATTTAACTGTCTAAATTTTTAAGAAAAATAAAGTAATCATGCCCAGAAAAGTGAAATATAATAATGTTTAGACCTGTTGAAAGAATAGACCTGTTAAATAAATAATTGCACAGTACGCATTTTTCGCAGGGTTATTGATTACGTACTGTCATTGGTTGATAGAATCACCTAAAAGTTATTAAGAAATGTTGTGTGCAGGGACAGCTGTTGGGCCAGAGGGTAGCATGCCGTGTTTCCGTGCCAACAACTCAGGTTCAGAGATTAGCTTTGGGAGCTGGCTGGGCAGCACAAGGATTGGTGGAACACATCACTGCTTGGAGCATGGGAAGGTATGGTGCAGTGTTCTGTCACATGGTGGACACATTGTGATGGGCTGGAGAGCTGTATCTCACAATTGGTTCACATGCATGTCATGGCCTGATGGTGTCACGCAGTGTGTCAGGGAAAGCAGGTTGACATGAAAAATGAGTTTTGCAATAACTCCTCTATTCCATTTCCAGTGGGCCCTGTATGAATGAGGATGCAAGTTCATGGAAATTAAAATATATATATATATATATATATATATATATATATAAATATATATATATATATATACACACACACACACACACACACACGTATCTCTGTCTCTCTGCTACGCATACACGCATATTTGTATGTATGTTACAGATTGCATAAAAATATATAAGTGGTACACAGTGGGAACCTCATGAGTGGTGTAGAAAGCACATACAAATATATAAGTGATAGACAGTGGAAACCTCATTAGTGGGATAGATAGCATGCATATAGAAATACCTTATTTATCACATAAGATCCCCTCACCATATGTCATTTATGCAACAGGCTAGGACCTTAAGGGAGAGACATTTATTTTGCTTTTTTAGGCATAAAATTATTTTTATAAATCTGTTATTTTTTGAACTAGTGTTACTGTGCTTTCTACCATCCTGATTGCTATAACCACTGCCATGAAAGTGAAGTCAGGATGACAAGCTGACACTGTGATGTGGTAGTTTGTTAGTGCCGCAGAAATTACAAACCACCGACACAGAAGTTCTGCAGCAAATAGTAGTCTTGCCGCAGAACTTGGTCCCACTGTGCTGCAGAAAAGAGGGGCCCTGATCATGATTGACATATTTTAAGGTATAAAAGTAATCCTTAGAGGCTGCTGCCACCCTATAAGGCACACTCTGACAGAGACTCCCTCAGGTAAGCACTAAAATTTGTACTATGCAGTGCAGTACTGCCTAAGTAAAATAACTAGTTGTGCTAAGAGGCTTGTTTTAACACCAGTATCCTAAATAAAATGCTATTGATAGAGTATATTACTTCAAGGCAAAGTAAGGGCACCTTTAGGGACCTTCAGTGGCTTATACATTTAAACATGTTTTATTTCTCTAAATATGGTTCATTTCTACATTGAGTTGTAAGAGAGGGGCTCCTTGTACACTGGCCTATGCCTAGAAGTGGTTGCTACCATTTTTCTATATTATTAATTAAAAGCACAAGCTTTGTTTTTTAGTCTGCTGCACCATAGGATGCTCATCAAGTGAAAGGGAGAGTGAGAGTGAGAGTGAGGAGAACTCCTGTTTTAATGTAAAAGGTTCTCTCTCCTGAAGTAAGGCTATCTCGGGGAATAAATTAAGAAAACCCCTACAAGCTTATTTCCCCACTAAAGAGAGGTACCAACATGTCTGAGCAAACCCTGTCATAGGGCCATTGGGGAACAATTTTCACCAGCCAGTTATTATGGGGAGCAGCTTCTTGGTGGTACAATCTCACCCCAAAAGTAACAAATTAATGTACCGCCACAGTGAGAAGACTCCTAGTCTGTCTGAATATTTCTAGGGAAACCAGGATGTCCTTTTTCCTGCCAGATTAGCCCTTATTTCTAATGGTTTACAGGGGACTTCCATACATGGAGCAGCAGGAGTAAAACATGAGTTGAAGCAAATGCGAGCCACTCCGTCGTCTCTGATATCCAACCATGATATAAAATAATAATAAAACAATAATTACAATTTACATTTGGAGTAGTGCACTATGACTAGTATTCACCGGGAGTCCTAAGTTTGAACACTGGCTTATTAAATATCATTCTAATGTTTTAAGTACCAGCGGATAATTAATTCAACATATACACGCTTCTATTTGGAGTTTGCACATAGTTTTGCTTTTCATTTTAATAACAACTTAAGGATAACAGCCTGTTGGTTTTAGCCAGCTAGGAGGTCACTGTTATTACCTTCCTCTATGAGGACCAGAGAGGGGAAAAAAGAGAAACAAAGCTCATTTTACAGCACATTTTAATTGGGGGTGCCCATAGGTGGCCAGCCATACGGAGCTAGAAAAGAAAAGGATAGACTAGTAAAGGAGAAGAGATAACTGTTGCAACATAATTTTTGAAGGCATTAGACCATCCTCTGGAGTGATAGGATCTCCCTATCACAATGTTCCAAGCATTGGACTTTCTTTCAGTGAAGTAGTACTTCTTCACATCCCTCTTAAACTCTCCCCTCCAGTCCAGGTTCATCCCATGCCCTCTGGTCCTGGTTCTGTTTTTGTCATTTGAAAGAGACTCCTGTCTTGCGCATTGTTCACCCAATGAGGTAATTTTGTCTGTATCATGTCCCCTCTCACTTTCTTCTCTTTCAGGATGCACACATTGAAATCCCTCAGTCTCTCCTCATTGGGCTTTTAATGCAACCCCTGCACCATTTTAGCTGCCTTCCTCTGGACTTCCTCCACCTTGTCTATGTCCTTTGGGAGGTGTGACCTCCAGAACTGGACACAATTTTCTGGGGGGGCGGGTCTCACCATCAAGCAATACAGTGGCAACACCAGATCCCTCCTTCTGTTGGGCATACTTCTCCATATGCATCCCACTGGACTTACCCACTGCTTTGTTACACTATCCTCACAATTTGAGGCAATCAAATATGATAACCCCAAGTCACATTCCTGCCTAGTGACTATCAGTACATCCCTCATCCTATACTCATCTCCTGGGTTCCCATGCCCTGAGTGCATGATTTTGCACTTTTTAGCATTGAACCCCAACTGCCATGATCTTCACCACTCCTCAAGTTTCCCAAACTCTCTATGCATTCTCTTCCATATCCTCCAGACTCTTGACCCTATTTCAGATTTTGGTGACATTTGTAAAAGCCATACCTTCACTTCCAGTTCTTCAGCAACGTCACCTATGAAGACAATGAAGAGGACCATTCCCAGTATTGAGCCCTGCGGCACCCTGCTGGTCATTTTACCCTAGTTACAGTGAGTGCCATTAACCAACACCATCTGTTGCCTATCAATCCGTTCTTTATCTAATTCACCACTTTTGATCCCACCCCTAGGCTGCTCAATTTCTTTATTAGTCTCCTGTGCATCACTGTGTCAAAGGCCCTGCTAAAAACCAGAAAGGCCACATCCTTTGCCCTCCCTGATCTATTTCCTTGGTCGACCAGTTGAAGAAATCAATCAGTTGTTATACAGTATTGTATATGTTTTTCCAAATACAACAAAATACATGTATTTCTCTATTGAAACACAAACCATACAAAGTAGGTAAATTAAAAATTAAGGTCAGAAGTCACTGGAACCTTGGCAAATTGCAAATTGGTGGTGTGGTGTTCCTTGGGGTTTGAATGATCATGCAATGTAGTGTTGGTGTTACCTTAATATCAGCACTATCTTGTCAAACAATGTAAAATGATGCAGCAATGCTTACACAGAGGGTACCAATATTAGAGTAATGCCAACCCTGCATGTCTTGATTGTTCAAAGGTTGAATCATGATAACTGCAATAGATGAAACAGACAAACAATAAGAACCAAAAATGCTGTATAAACAAAAGAGGTGATATAACCTTGGGTCCCTCTAATACCAGAGTAGCAATTAATGAAGAACTATGCTGCAGTCAACTGTTTCAGTCAATAAAGAAATATTACAACAAAAATTAATGTTATGCAAAATGTGAAGTATAATTATAGCATTAATATAAAAGAAACAAAGCAACCAAAGACAGACAAATCTGTACACAGGGCATCTTCAAGATGCCTGTAGCTATAATTGTGGGAGCTTAATTCTGTACTGTTTGTTCCACTGCCATAAACTTACTGTAAACTAAAAATGGTACTGTACCTTTAAATAGCGTGATTATTTAAGCCAGAACACTATCCCCAGTAACACCCCCCCCCCCCCCCCCGACAAAGACTTGGGAGAGTCAAAGTGCTGTGGCAGTTTGGGAGAGAGGTAGCCTAGAAGCTATGTGGTAATGCACCCTAAATTTTGTAACTGGGTCCAGCATTTTATTTTTGGATTTAATGTTTAAATAAATTAACACTGAGCACTTTAACTTCTTTTATAAAATGGGCTAAATAGTCTAAACCACTGATTGGCTGTGTCAACTTCCCAGCCGTGTCCTTAATCCATGATATTTTAGCCAACCGGCACTAACATCTGCCAGTCTGCCCCCTTGACAACAACGAATCACTGAGCTGTGCCAAGCAGAAACAAAAACACAGCCTGGCACAGCTCAGCGAGCAGCAGTGGGAAATCAGTAGTCCACACTGACAGCTGCACATAGCTTGTCTCTATTCAAACAGGAAGAGAAAGTGTACACCGTAATAAGGTAGCTAAAATAAAAAAAAACTTCTACAAAGAAACTCCGACCTGTACTGTTTTAGTTCACAGCAAACCCGAAAACTACGATGAACGTTCACCGCCTGCCATCTGTATGAACCTTTGAAATCTTCAACATCTCCTCTGGCTCCACAGGTCATATAATTGTAAGAACTGTTCACAAAAGAAAATACAACACATATACCTGTACAGCAGCCAAAACCTCGATCAAGAATGTGCTACCGGGAAAGCCCTAAAAGCCCTAAATACGGCACCTTGTGAGGGACACGCTCGCTGCCACTCCTCTCACAAAAATACTTCCTGGGCAGTTACTTAGTCCTGCAGTGGCTCAACAGTCCCAGTCCTCTACCAGCTTGTGATTTTTTTTCCTAACATTCCGGCCAGTTTCAGCATTACGGCACACTGAGCAGTCAACCTAACCTTGCTCCTGAAAGACACTCTCACTTCGACTCCTCTTGCAGAAACATTTACTTGCATTTCCAGTGGCTCACCAAACCCAATGAACTGTTCCTCCATTGCCTGTTTCACAACATGGTTAAAATAAAAAATAGAAAAAGCATATACTGTGTGTGTGTGTGTGTGTGTGTGTGTGTGTGTGACCCTGTACTGGCCATCACAACCAACAGAGGGACTGTTTTTACTATTTCACTATTAAACCTCACTTTTTAAAATGTTTTGCTTTTCTTTTTTGCATTTTTTTTATTCTTAAATACTTATTAAACTGCCCATTTTATAAGTGCAATAACACACTCCGAGGTGTGGTTTATTGCCTGATAAGAGCACACCCAGTGGCATAAGGCAGTCAGCGCAAGCGCCTCGTGGCTTAGTACACCCCTGGTCATTCTCTTATCAGGTGATAAACCACACCTCATTGTGTGTTATTGCTAGCATATAGACCCACTATTTTATTGTCTTAGTGCGCAGCAGTATTGTGTTCAATGTTTTGGAGCTTGGATGTGAGCCCTCCTTGTTGCTGCAGCACTACTTGCTGCTTAAGTAGAGTGGCTGCTTTGTGTGCGAATCTAGCTTAATTCTTCATGGACATCCTAATTTCAACTATAGATGGACATGACATGACAGGGTAAATCATCAACCTAATAATAGTTGCATACAGTACATAATGCATATGAATGCATTTGTACTAAACAGCCCCAAAAACATTTTCAGGTGCATCTGAGAAATGTGAATCTGAATCACCAGGGAACATCTTTAAATGTTAAAAATTACCCCATCTAAGAAGATATTATTCATGCTTCAGGGTGTTTGAATGGGGGTAATATCTTTTCTCTAATGTTCTTAATTGCCATCTCATCTCATCTAGTATGTAATATTTCAAATCATGCATTGTGGTTCTAGCTCAGTTTTCATTTTCAGTATACCCCGACCTAGATCACTAGGTTGAATTTGCTTTGTAAACCAGTGTCCTCTCCAGTTCTGCATCTCACCATATGCTTCTTCCAAGTTAGTTTCTTAAAGACGACCAACCCCCTTCCCCCAAAAAATGCAGATTCCTGAAGATATACCTGGTAAGATCCTGACTAAAGTACTTTTGTTTGGCAAGACAGAAATGTCAAGTTGTAAATGTAATGATATAATATACTGTAAATATGAGAAGGGTGCTAACCTGCTGAGGCAGTGGGTGTCCATGACTAGGGGATAGAGGCTCCTCCTAGTACATGACTGCAATTCATAGGCCAATGAGCAGGGGACTGTGCAAGTAAGAATACACAGAAAATAACTGATGAGCAACCAAGCCTGTGATGCCACAAAGGGATTTTGATTACGTCAGGCATCAAGAGCAGAGCTCAAGAGGTCTGATGTAATCAGAACCCAGAGGTGGCAGTAAAGACTTGTTTGGAATAAGATTATACATTTAGCATTTTATATAGTGTATAGCTAAGTGTTACTTATTTGTTTTTGTTTTGTTTTTTTGTAACAAAAGTTGTCTTGCAGCATAACATGGAAGCAGCAAAGATGCCTGCAGTTTCAGTTCAGAACTTGAACTGATTGCTGTGCATATTGCAGGGTAGTGTAAGACATCAGGTGCCACAAGGATTTCTGATCTGCTGAAATGCTGTTTTACAACAAAAAGGTACATTCTATGACCTTTGAACTGTGGTACAGCAACATTTCAGCTAGATGGAAATCTATTCAGAACAAGTGGCAACTATACATTATATTCTTTGCAAAAAACTTCATCAATTCACCAGTTAAGGTTCAGATTAAACCGAAAAAAGTAGGGAAATGTGGTGTTAAGGTTTCCAACCCTAACACCCACCTCCACCTTGCAAGCAGCAAAAGGAAAATATATATGGTTTTGGGTGTCCTGAGTCCTGCCAAATCAGGGGTCTTCTTTGGGGTTGCCAATCCTAATGCTTCCCCCATTCCATCAGCAAATAAACTCAAATGTGCAGACTATATGAGAATGGGGTAAGTGTTAAGAAAGAAGGAAGGCCCCAGGCCAGATCTGGCAAGACAGACTCAGGACACCCAGAAATGTAATGTTTTTTCCTTTTGCTGCTTGCTGGGTCGGGGGGAGGATGTTAGGGTTGAAAACTCTAACACCACATTCCCTACTTTCGTCTGTTTAATTTGAACCCTAAATGGTGCATTACCATAGTTTTTTTGCAAATAATTTCCTTATTTTTTGAGATAGTATAACTGTATCCTCAGAACACATCCATGTGCAGAGGGAAGCATAGGGCCCGGAGGTCCCTGAACTTCCATCCCTTCATATATGCACAATTGCATTGGGCTGTGGAAGTGTAGGGCTTTTCCGGCCTTGTGCTTCCATGCCTCCAGAAAAGCAGTTTATGTGCTTGGTTGTAATTGTTTTCTTTGTGGGGCTGACTTCAAAAAGGAAAATATATCAAGTATCCCGCTTAACTCCAGTGCTTGACTGTATATGGGCCAAAATGTGTTTTTTTGTTTTTTTACCCATATGTCAGTAAATTTTTGTTGGTTTGCTTTCCAGTTTGCTGTGGCTATAGTGGAAGAGTAGATACACATTTGGTGCAGGTTTGATGATGATCGACTTCATTGTCGATTTGGCACCGTGGTGAATATTGCAGGTAATTTTGGGGAGCACTCTGTACCCCATTAATGTATGAGGGATTGTGTGTTAGAGTTGTACTACTCATTGACACCTTTTGTTTTACATATACATTGTTTCTTAACTGCAACTATTGGCAGACTTATGGCTTGTAAAGTTGCAGTGTTATCCTAAGGGAATTTTCATTTTTCAGTTTTATGTTTTCTTATATGGCCCCTAAATGTTTGTGAGGTATTATGTGTTAGTGTTGCAGTACACATTAAGGCCTTTATTTGATGTATAGATTTTCCCATAACTGCAAATATTGACAGAGTTATGGCTTGTTAAAGTTGAAATGTGGGAAAAAACTTAAGTCTAAATTCTTTTTTCATATGAAGGAATCTTTTTTTCATGAGAATGACACAATTTCATAAAAAAGATTCCTTCATATGAAAAAGAATATTAAAAAAAACTTTTGTGAGAATGACACAGTCACAAAAAAATATCCCTTCATACAAGAAAAGAATATACAAGTAAAAAAAAAAACTAAGTCCAAATTTGTTTTCCATGTGAAGGAATCTTTTTTAATAAGATTGTGTTGTACTCACAAAAAAGCTTCCTTCATACAAAAAAAAAGAATATGAAAAAAAATTGAGTCCAAATTCTTTTTTCGTATGAAGGAATCTATTTTAGTGAAATTGTGTTGTACTTATGTAAAAAGATTCCTTCATGTGAAAGAAGAATGTGAAAAGAAACTAAGTCCAAACTGTTTTTTTGTATGAATGCAATCATGTTTTGTATGGCCATACAAAATAAGAAAATTGCCTTACAAAAAAGATTTTTAAATGTGTTAAAAACACATTTCTTGGGCATTTTTCTAAAATATAACTGCAGAATCCACATAAAGGGGTCCCAATTAACAAGGTGCATGTGCTGATGTTTTTCCATGATACATTTTGAATTTTTGTTTTTGGGGGGGGACTGAAACATGATGGCAGCCATATGAAAAATGAATTTTTCTCATGAAAAAAGATTACCCCCATATGAAACAAAATCCTTTTTTGTGTGGACCAACTTCTTTATTTATTTGAAACAACTATCTAAAAGTCTGTACTGAGAATGCTCAGAACTGAAATTTCTAATCCTTATAATTCTGGAATGGATTAGCATTTGTTCATCAAACCAATAAAAGGCACTATTCTGGTCTAGTCCCGTTCCACCCTGAACATCTCAGACCAAAATTCTAAACTGTCTAGGTGCTAGGCAATGACAAAAAACAGCAAAAAAATCCCAGTTTTCTGCACTTTGCTATCTGTATCTCAGAATCCACACATGTGACTGGAATGAAACTTGGCACATCAAGAGACATTGCTCCCCAAGGCCATGCATGCAAAATTTAATGCAAATCCATTTAATGGTGGCAAAGTTATTAAGGTGTGAAATTATCTGTTTAACATTAAATAGCCTACTCAACCCTAACTATAGTGGTACTATACATGTTTCTTGTCACTTGCATGAGCACATACTGTACTGTATGTAGTATGCTGATTTTGAGGCATCAGCATACAAGTGAGTACAATGGTGCAATGACCTTACATAGAAGGGCAGAGCAGAGGGCTCCAGCTGACTTGGCCTTCACAGGATATCACTCCCCCCTGAGGTTGGAGAGAGCTGGGATGAAAATGAGAGGGTCTGATCTCATCCAACAAGGCTGGTAGTTCCATGGGCTTGACCCACCATGTACATTGTATTTCCCTTGGAGTCTGCATGTCCCTGGGGCCTCACCATGGGGGAGGGACAATTAGTGTGTGTATATGGGCAGAGCACTGGTGGAGTAGACAGAAGGCAGAAGTAGGAGAGATATATGGCAATCCTTGGATAGGAACAGAGGATTACTTGTTTGATGAAATTAATAGATCTGGCACTGGGGCCAAAATAGTGGGGAAATATGCAAGTTAATGGGACTGAGGGGGAAGAGTCACCAATTCTTTTTTATGACAGTGTCTATGGCATCCCCACTGTCCATATCATGGTAGAATCATTATATGGAGACTGCTGTAGCACTCTCCATTCAGTTCATTGTCCCAGATTCCCCCCTTTTCCCTCACAAAAAACACAGAGACCACTGTTTGTTGTTGTGCTCAGATTGGCAATTAATTTATTTATATTCATAAATCCATATTTCAAATTTCCATTTCTTTATTGTCATATTTCCATAATTTTCATTTATTTCCATCCATATATCACTCTCTGATTATCCATCCCCCAGGCGAAAACCGGGGTGCCTTCTTCTTCTCCTTTTCTGTTAGGTAACGGTGAAAACCGAGACCGCTTTCTCCTTCATTTTCTTCTTCCTCTTGTGTTACTCCTTTTTTCTTCCTCCTCCTGCCCCCCTTTCTCCCCTGCCATCCACCTTGGCAGTCCATAGCCTTATTATTATCTGCCACCCACTTCCTTGGCAGTCCTCAAGAATTTCCACCTGCCATCCACCTTTGGCAGTCCATAACCATATTATCTCCCGCCATCCACCTTTGGCAGTCCAGATCCATATTATCATCACCTGCCATTCACCTTTGGCAGTCCACTGTCCTAGCAGACGTGTCTGTCCTCCACCTTGACAGACCCACATACAGCCCAAACTTGACTGTCTTTCCTCTTACTTAGTCTAATAGGTGGTGGAGGATCAAAACTCCAGCAAAAGTGGCTGAGGCCCCTTGTGCTGTCCCTTATGTACCTCCCTTCCCCTCCCCTTCCTGTTGCCTGCCCATTGTTCTAGCTCTTGGCTCCTCCCCTTCCCTATCCCCTTCCCTTCTGAGCACAACCATTCCTAAAGGAGAGAAGGGGTACACCAGGACAACATGGTCTGCCCCTTAAAGGGCAAACTCCATTGTCCCAGATTCCCCCCTTTTCCTTCACAAAAAACACATAGATCATTGTTTGTTGTTGTGCTCAGATTGGCAATTAATTTATTTATATTCATAAATCCATATTTCATTTTCCATTTCTTTAGTGTCATATTTCCATAATTTTCATTTATTTCCATCCATATATCACTCTCTGATTATCCATCCCCCAGGCGAAAACCTGGGTGCCTTCTTCTTCTCCTTTTCTGTTAGGTAACATTGAAAACCGAGACCGCTTTCTCCTTCATCTTCTTCTTCCTTTTGTGTTACTCCTTTTTTCTTCCCACCTCCTGTCCTCCCCCCCCTTTTTCCCCACTAGCCAGTCTCCAGTTTGCGTTGGATGACTGTCTTCCCCCTAACTTAGGGTATCCCTCTCCCTTACCTCTGGGATGAAAACTTCCTTCCCCCTTTCTTTTTATTTATTTTTTTTTTATTTTTATTTACCAGCTTTTGTCCATTTTCTCCATTCTTCTATGAAGCCCATTGTTTCTGTATTGAACATATCTACTGCTATATCTGACAAGTGTACCCCACCTGACCTGTAGAAGTCATCCACCCATTCTTCAACTCCGCGCAGTATCACCTGTCCTCCCATCTGCCTTATCAGTGTCCCCACTCATCTATTCATCTTTCTCCTGGCCCTCTCCACCGCCCTGTGGCTGTGTTCCTGTCTCCATACCCTTCGTGGTATTATATCCGACCAGGCAAGGCATACTTGAGGCCACCACTGTCTTATTGCCACTAGGTCCCTCTTTATCTGTAAATATGTGTGCACCCATGGTCTGCCTGCCAGGTCATTGCCCCCTAGGTGTATAATGATTAGGTCTGGACTGGGCTGATGTCCCTTGAGTTCCTTCAGAGCGGGCAGAAGCTGTCCCCATCTCATCCCCCATAGGCCGTGCCATACCAACCTACACTGCCTTGCATCCTGGTACAATTGCTTTCCCCCAGCTTTTTTCTCTGCTCTCTTACCAGCCCAGTAAATATAGGAATGGCCGCAGATCCAGACTTCTGTGCTCCTCCCTCTACCTATGGGGTGCAGAGCCATTAGCAGAACTGTTTAGTGAGTCTCTGAGCACAGGAGAGGTCCCAGAAGACTGGAGAAGGGCTCATGTGATCCTGCTCTACAAGAGTGGTAGCAGGGAGGAGGCAGGGAACTACAGACCAGTCAGTCTTACCTCAGTAGTGGGCAAGATTATGGAGGCACTCCTTAAGGAAAGGATAGTGCAACACCTGGAATCCATAGGGGCACAGGATCCAAGACAGCATGGGTTTACAAAAGGAAGATCCTGTCAAACTAATCTCATAGATTTCTTTGACTGGGTAACCAGATTGGTGGACCAAGGGGGAGCAGTTGATGTCGCCTACCTTGACTTCAGCAAAACTTTTGACACTGTTCCACATAGAAGATTGATAAATAAGATGGGTAGGTTCGGGGTGGGTCAGAAGTTGGTCAACTGGGTGGCAAACTGGTTGATGGGCAGAAAACAGAGAGTGGTGGTAAATGGTATACAGTCAGAAGAGATGCAAATCACAAGTGGGGTACTTCTGGGATCAGTCCTGGGGCCAGTCCTCTTCAACATCTTCATTAGTGACCTTGCAGATGGACTAGAGGGTAAGGCTTGTCTGTTTGCAGATGACACCAAGGTCTGCAACAGAGTAGATGATCCAGATGGGGTGGGCAGAATGAGAAGAGATCTGGATAAACTAGCAAAATGGTCAGAAAAGTGGCAACTGGGATTTAATGCAAAGAAGTGCAAGATCATGCACATAGGGAAGAGAAACCTGAAGCCACCTATAGGCTGGGAGGGAGTTGCTAGCAGTCACAAAGGAAGAAAGAGACTTGGGCATCATCATCATCACTGATGACCTGAAATCATCAAGCAGACCTCTAAAGCAGTAAGTAAGGCTAGGGGGTGTTAGGGTGTATTAGTAGGGGTATCACAAGTCGTAAGAGGGAGGTAATAATCCCTCTTTACAAGACACTGGTTAGGCCCCATCTGGAGTACTGCGTGCAGTATTGGAGGCCACACCTTCACAAGGACATTAACCAAATTGAGGCAGTCCAGAGAAGGGCAACCAAAATGGTGCAGGGACTGCATCAGAAGACATATGAGGACAAATTAACAGAGCTCAATATGTATACCCTTGAGCAAAGGAGGGAGAGAGTGATATGATCGAGGCATTCAAACACCTTAAGTGCATTAACAAGGTGAAAGAGTCTAACATGTTTAAATATAAGAAAAATAGCAGGACAAGAGGACACAGCATGAGATTAGAGGGGGCCGATTAAGGGGGAATGTGAGGAAATTCTTTTTCACAGAAAGGGTGGTGGATGCATGGAATGGTTTACCTCAAGAAGTGGTGGCTATGAATAAAGTGCAGGGCTTCAAACAGGCATGGGATAGGCATAAGGGAGCAATACAAATGAGTATGAATAGATAGGCCACTGACAGAGCAAAGGCCGATGGCACATTTATAAGGTAGAAAAAGAAATGAGCAGACTGGATGGGCCTTGCGGTCCTTATCTGTCGTCAACTTCTATGTTTCTATGTTTCTATGTTTCAAAGAAAATTAATTAATTTACATATACTCTCCATGTCCTCATTGTATTATCCCCCCCCACCTTATTATTATATATTTATATATTTTTTTAATTTTTTTATTATACCAGTGCTCTGATGTATCTTTTATAACTGGCTGACCGCCAGCTACCTTTTTCCAAAATGCCCTTCACGGGTTCACCAATTGCTGCCCACTGTGAGGCCACCCCAATCCTTAGGGAATGGGATGAGTAATTAGCTGGGTTCTCCCCCAAAAAAAACATTGCCTTTTTCAGCACTGCCATAATTTGATAGCCAGTGACCCTTTTTCCATCACCGTGCATGAACAGCTTCCCCGTCCTGGTTACCTGCCCTGCGGCAAAAACCCACTGGGCCTGCACTGGGCATATTGAGATCTCTGACTGCCCTCTTAGTGTTATCATGCACCCTTGCCCTTTTTGGTCAGTCTTTGACCGTCTTAGCTTGATCTGTATTTCCCTTGTCCCCCAACTCACATCCTCCCATTCCACTCCTCCTTCCCTGTCACCTTTTCCATGGCCTACCACCTCACTCACTCTCATAGCCCCTGCAAACATTATCACATAAATTGTGTGAAATAGCTGAGCCTCCTCCTTTGATTTGCATATTACCGGGAGCACCTCTTTTAGCTTTATTAGCCACTGCTCCCCTATAGGCCTCCTATTATCCCCTGTCCCTCTTTTCAACCTGCCCCAGCCCTGCATCATCCTTCTGATGAGCATTGACTTTGTTGGGTCATTCCATCCTTTCAGCTGCAGATCACACTGATCCCTGCCAGATAAACCCCCATTGTGGCGTGAGCAGTCCCTTTCTGCCTTTGTTCCACCGTGAACATTCCCAACTGTTCCTCTGAGAGTGGCCCACTTACCTCCATCTGGTGTTCTGCCCTGAATGTTTGAAAAACCCTCCAAGCCCCATCGTAGGCCCTCAGAGTCCGAGGTGCCCATGAGCTGCGAAACAGCAGTTCTGCTCCTTCCCGCCAACATCCCAGATGTTCGTTGGTATGGGCGTTTTTTGTTCTTCCACTGCTGGTGCCAGCTTCCGGAAATGGTCCAGCTGCAGATGGGAAAGGCTGTCAGCCAGGGTATTGCGTAACCCTTCTATATGTTTTGCTCTGAAAGACAGTTCAGCTGCAAAGCCCTTAAGACTAACTGTCGTACTACCTGCATGACTGTGTTCAACCTGGCTCCCTTATTGTTCAGCACCTCAACCACTGCTCTATTGTCACACCAAAATATCACCTTCTGGTCCCGTAATTCCTCCCCCCACACCAGAGTGCATGCCCATATGGGTATGATCTCCAGTAGTGTTATATCTTTCACTTTACCGTCCCTCATCCAACTGGCTGTCCATGGTTCTGCAAACCACCTGCCCCTCAGGTAACCCCCCATGCCTAGTCCTCCAGCTGCATTCGTGTAGAGGTCCAGGTCTGTGTTGTACAGCCACTCCTCCTGCCAAAACGAACACCCATTATAATCCTTCAAGAATTCCTCCCATATGCTAAAATCCTCCCTGATGCCGCGAGTCAGATTAACCCAGTGATGTGGTTTTGTGACCCCTGCCGTAGCTCTGGCCAACCTCCTTGTGAATGCCCTTCCTGGTCCTATGGCCCTGCATGTGAAATTCAGGTGCCCCAGTACCTGCTGAACCAGCTTTAGTTGTACCCTTTTCTTGCCTGCATGTACCCGGATTAGATCCTTCAACCTCTTTACTTTTTTGTCCGGTAACCTGAATACTTCACTTGTGGCATCAATCTCTATCCTGAGGAATTCCATAACCTGCTGGGCCCCTCTGTTTTTTCCGGTGCCAGTGGGACTCCCAACTCCCGGCACAATTCCTGAAACTTACCCAGCATCCTCTGTGTCTCCCTTTTGCCTTTCCCAATGAGGAGAAAATCATCCAGATAATGGATGACTGACCTATAACCCATTTTCTCTTGGAATATCCACTGCAAACATGTGCTGAACGCCTCAAGTGTCGCACATGCTGTGGAGCACCCCATTGGCATTGCCTTGTCGAAATAATACTGCCCTTCACTTTTAAAACTCAAGAGATCCCAGTCTTCCCTCCTGACTGGAAGCAGTCTGAAGGCGGACTCAATGTCCGTTTTTGCCATCCATGCATCCCCTGTGGCCCGGATTATCCGGACTGTGTCTTCAAGAGTCGCGTATGTCACCCTACTATGCTCCTCCCTGATATAGTCATTCACCGACTCTCCTTCTGGATAAGATAAATGGTGTATCACCCTGTATTCCCCTTCTTGTTTCTTAGGTACCAAACCCAAGGGCGATATCCGCATGTTTTCCAATGGGGGGGTGTCAAATGGACCCTCCACCCTACCTGCTGCTTTCTTTTTCTCAATCTTCTGTCTTAACATTTCCTCTTTACCCTTTACAGACCCCAGGTTGCTTGCCTCCCTTGCTTTCCTGGGTCCTTTAGACTGCAATGAAAACCCTGTGTCAAAACCACATAAAATCATATCCCGCACGCTCGTGTCTGGATATCTGTCCAGGCGAACTGTCAATGCCGCTATGTTGATGGGGGTTCTGGCCATCCCAAACTGCTCCTTGTTGTGCCACCTGTCCCCCCTCCCTGAACCCTCCTTTCCTGCCTGTCTACCCTCCCTTGCATCAATGTTTTTGACCCCATCTACTCCCATTCCCCCTGCCCCCCCTCCGTTGTTCCATGTTTGCCCTCTAAACCCCTGGCCATCCCGGAAAAACTGTTGGCCTGATCCTTGCCCCCCCCATGCCCTTGTGCTCCCTGTATACCTGTTATTCTGCACTTGCTTGCCGAGTGCCCCCCCCGGATTTTGCACAGGCATGCCGAAAACAACACTGAGGCCACGAGCAGAAGGCGCTGTTATACGCCCAGCAACATCTCTGCAGCGTAGCTCCCTTTCTACCCCACCTGCCCTTGGGTGTGGACTGATCTGTTACATAATCCATCCATAAATCTATTTGCTTGGTGTCCCATCTTACATCCCCAAATGTTGCCATTCTGTGCCGAAAACATTTGTCATAGTATATCCATCCCACCCCGCCTTTTGCTTTAGCTCTCCGTATTATCAATGAATAAGTAATAAGCGGGATACCCAGCTCCGGCCTCTTTTCCAGAGCTATGGCTGAAAAGATGGCAAAACCTTGAAACCACCAATCCCAGGTCTTCCCTTTCATGAATTTGTCATCCTCTTTCTTTCCTAAGAGCACTATGGCAGCTGCCATCTCACTCTTAGCTATGCTTTCTGTCTCTTTGTATTTTGCCACCACCTCTCGGCTCACCAAAGCAAATATATACACATATTCCCCTCTCCATATTTTTTCTTTTGTGGCAATGGGCACATGTTCGCCTATTCTCATCCCCGGCACCCCCACCTCTCTTGTACCTTTTCCCTCTCTTTTCTCTCCATTTCCGTATCTCCTGGCACCTCTTTTCCTGCCTTAATCTCTGCCAGAGCCGATTCCATCTGCCCCAGCCCTCCTGTCCCCAGTGCTGCCACTATTTGACCTATATACTCTTTTATACTATCTCCTACTGTGTTGGACACATTACCTGTGACCTTGTCCTGGCCAGGCTGCCTGGAGGCCTACAAAGGTCCCCTTGCTTCTTCCTGTGGGTGAGGTGAAGGTGGAGGGTGAGCTACCAGGATCTGCAGGCCAGACCTCCCGTTCCGGGTTTCCTGTCCAGGTTCCGCCGGGGAGGATCTCCTTTGATCTGGGGTAGGTGCTGGTGCCAGTGGGTCACCCGGCTGTGTGGGTACTGGCTTGGCTGCCTTGGCAGGCCCTGCTGCCATTGGAGCTACCCTAGTGGGACTGTGTCGCCCCTCAGCTGGACTCTTCCCTTTGCCACCTTTTTCCGTGCCAGCTTTTCTCTTCTCCCCAGGCTTCCCCAGGTCCTCCCCCTCCACCAGTTCCCACATTTTGTTTGCTTTTTCAGCCAGTTCGATTATAGCCTTGTAAGCATCTTCCTTCGATGGCCTGCTCTTCTTGGGTGCCATGTCCATCCTGTCCTGTGCTCTGTGAAAACAACTATAGAAAAATGAAAAACAGGGTTATTCGTGTCTCAGTGCCTCCCTATACATCTCTCTCCTGTCCATCCCATCCCCCCATGCCACGCCGACTGGGACCCCCACATGAAGGGCCCCCCTATCCTGCCTGGCAGGTCATCTCTCCCTAGCCCAGGCTCCGCCTTCCTTGCCGACCTTTATCACGTGAGGTGCACCATGCCCTTTAAAGCTTTTTACATGTGCGACCTGGGAGCACTGGGAAGTTAAGTGACTTGCTCAGGGTCATACAGTATGCAAATGGAAGCTGTGGAATTCAGACCCAGGTCTTTCTGCTGGATGTCGCCAGGTTTGCAGCTTAGAGACTTAACCACTGCGCTATACTGCCTCCTGAATTCCCGGGTCAGGATTCCTCTCCTACTTCTCCTTCTCTTTTTTTTTTTTAATATCCTTAGCGTGCCTCCCTAGGAGGGCAAGCATCCCCGACCCCCATATCCCCTAGCGGCACACAACACCTTACCGCGAGGTCCCGTGCCTTATTCACCCTCATATGTACCAGGGCCCCTTCCCCCCTTTATTCATTTACTATTTATTTATATATTATTATATATATTTATTATTGTTCTTTTTTTGATGCTTTGTAAGAAGCAACAATGTAGCGCAAGGTACATCTTGTTGTGGGATGCTTGCTCAAACATCCTGAATCCCCAAAATTTTTCAGCACAGTGAGTGGCCATCTTTACTGTCACCAATAACGTGGAGTCCATAGTGAAAGCGTGGGCCTTGTGGCCCACAGCCCTCCCCCACAACCTCTTGTTCACCCCTCTCTGTATGCTTTTTTGGTCAGCCCTGAGTTAAGCACCATCCAGATTCCAATTATTCCCTCTGTCTTCTTATAAGTTACTCCCTTTGTATTAAAATTGCCACCTGATAATATTTTAACCCCTTGATATTGTGCTTGAATGTCTAAAACTAAGTCTTTAAAGGCATTAAGAGTCTCTTCTATGGAAGATGTCCTGGGTTGAGGGACAATGTAAACAACAATTAGGATACAGTGAGAAGCTTTATCATCTGAAAGTTCTAAACATAGAAAGAAGTGACTGAGTAGGGCCCTGCACGAAATGGACTCCATCGCGACCCCCCACGTGGCGTGTGATGTCACGCCATGGGGTCGCCGCTCCGCGATCTCCCTTCCAGCCCTTCAGGGCCCCTTTCAGCCAGCCACCATGGGTCCTCCATCCACACACCAGCAAAACAAATCCTGAACTGTCACCTGCCCACCGAATGAGTCACAAGCTTTCTGTGACCCACCTGCTCACTGTGATGATCCGCCGGGGTCTCTGCTCCCTTCCTTTACTTACCAAATCCCACACCTGCTCCTCATGACCCACAACCCCTTATCCAGCCCAACGGCAGCCACATATCCCACACAGGCAATGGGGGCTCACCGCAAGCACTGCGGAAAAGCGAGACGCCTGCCGGGCCTCTGTAAGACTTAGCATGGCGTGCTTCCCATGTGCTTCCAGTTCATTCTTGCCAGGGCCTTCACAAATAGCTTCACAGGCACACACCACTTTTCTTCACACTAAACAAAGGAAAAGGCTTCCTCATGACCCTAGCCACGTGTGACGCCATGCCACGGGTTGCTCCCTCCACAGCTAATCCCTGGCCTAACCAGGCTTGTCCCCTTATTAGCCACACACTCTCCATCGGGCCAAAAGGCAGCAAGCATGCTAAAAAGGGGCTCATCTTCCTTGCCAACACCACGCGGCGTGTGCCTACCCAGGTGGCCTCGGGACTGGCTTTCACTCTTTCCTTCGGGGCCTTTCCTGGGCCTGCTAATCAACCGACAACCAACATTTTCTCTTCCCCAAAACAATTGCAAAATACCCTCCAAAGAATTATTCTACTGCCCTGTGCTGCCCAAAGCAACTCTCCCCTGACACTCTCCTCCATGCAAAGGAGCTTCCATCAAAAACTTGCTTCATCTTGTCTTCTAGTAGCTCACTTCTTTCTACCAAATGCTACACATTTCTTTTCTCTCTCTCTCCCCTTTTTTTTTTCACTTCGCCTATCGTAACAAATCAATTGTTGCCTCCTTACCTCTTTCTGCTGTGAACCAACCTCAAAATTAGTGCCAAATCTGATGTGCTGCAGTTGATCAGATCAAAACTCCAGCAAAAGTGGCTGAGGCTCCCTTGTGCTGTCCCTTATGTACCTCCATTCCCCCCCTCCTCTCCCTGCTGCCTGCCCATTGTTCTGGCTCTTGGCTCCTCCCCTTCCCTATCCCCTTCCCTTCTGAGCACAACCATTCCTAAAGGAGGGAAGGGGTACACCAGGACAACATGGTCTGCCCCTTAAAGGGCAAACTCCATTACTGCATTTTTCGGCACTATCTTTTGGGTTCAACACCATTTTCTTTTTTTATCCCTGCTATGATAGGACCTCTTACAGAGTGTCTTTAGCATTTTTTGAGTGAGACCCCTGTGAAAGAAAGCAGAGTTATCTTGGTGCCTGAAGGATGTGTGAGGTGATGCTGATGTGCAAAGAAAAATGTCATGTCTTCAGGAGGTTTTAGGTCTTAAAAAACAGTTGCCTGAGCTATTTATGGAAATATTCCATTAGGTAAAGGGACACCATACAACACTTAGTAGATTTTGCTTCTTGCTGCTACCAGTCTCTGAGTAAATGAAACAGAAGTTTGGTCCTAAGCAGAACATGAGAAGCAGCCATGGCTTGATAATGCCATGCTCTGTACATAGTTAGTAATGCAGCAAATTTAAATTTCACCGGTGAAGTGGCCAAATTCACCTTGTGGAGCACTTCATGATATTTTCCCGTGGAAGGCAGAATTTTGCCTAGGGTAAATTTCGCCTTCCGATGGCGAAATTTCACCTTCCATGGTGAGTAATTAAATCCCCGGTGGCTAGCAGTCCCTCCCCCCACCAGTTCACCCACCGGCCACCCAACATAGAAATAAATTCTTTATAAATAGCACTCCCCACCCTACAGTGCCCACACATCCAAATGCCCTTATGCCCTGGTGGCTAGTGGTCCCTCCCCTACACCCCTTCACCCTAAGCCCAGTTGTATAAATTTATAGTACACCCTCATGTCCATCCCACTCTCTACTATACCGCAGTCATAATAAATGCTCTGGTGGTCTAGTGGTTTGAGGTACAGGAATGTGCTCATTCATTAAAAGTTCAGTCAGTGGCGGGCCGGCCATGGAGGAGAGGAGGGATGTTCTGGTCCACCCGCTGCAGGGTTTAGGGGTGGAAGGATAGCAGGGAGGTAGGTTGGACTCACTCCAGCTGGGGTGGGGGGTGGGAGGCACTAGACCACCAGAGACTGGAGGGATTCAGTGAAAATGTGATGTGACTGGGCTGGGAAGGGATTGTGATGGGGGTTCAGGATGGGAAGGGCAACCTATTATGGAAACCTCAAACTACTAGATCACCAGAGCATTTTTTTATGACTGCAGTATAGTACAGAGTGGAACGGACATGAGGGGGTACTATAAATTTATACACTTGGGCTTGGGGTGAACGGGTGTAGGGGAGGGACCACTAGCCATCAGGGCATAAGGGCATTTGGATGTGTGGGCACTGTCGGGCGGGGGGGTGCTATTTGTAATTTTTTTTTCATGCCGGGTGGCCGGTGGGTGAACTGGTGGGGGAGGGACCGCTAACTAGCAGACATTTACTGTGTACCTGTGGGGTGGGTGGGGGGAGGGACCACTAGTCACCAGGGTTTGTTTTTTTAAATATGTGCAACATTTTGCCCATAAAATAACACTTTCACCCCCCCCCATCCATGGGCAAAATTTCACCTCCATGAGCGGAATTTCACCACAGAAGGTGGAATTTCACCACAGAAGATGAAATTTCGCTCTTCTGCCAGGTGAAATTTCACCACTCCACCAGGCAAAATTTCGCATTTCACTCCGAGAAATGGGTGGAATTTGGTGGATTACTCCGCAAAGTGAAATTCGCCCACTTCGCCCACTACTATACTTAGTTTTGTTGAGCTAAACATAATACAGCAAAATATTTTTTTATAATGGACTAGAGCTCATATTCATATATATAGTACAATGATATTTGGTAATAGGATGGGACAGAAAAAATATGAAAAATGGAAAGTTTTGGAAAAGAGTTAGACATGGAGTTTGATGAAGCTAGAGCATCAATATCTGGAAGCAAGCCAGTTTGAGGATGAATGTAAAGTGACATTTTTCTATTAGTGGTTAGAGCAAAGGCATTTTCCTTCTTCAGAAATCTTTTATATACAAATAAACCTGACAAGACTTCAGTCTCAAGGCTTTTCACAACACTAGGAGACTATTAACTGTCAAATGACAAATATAATAGATGAAAGGTTTCAGTTTCACAACCAAACACAGCTCCAGCAATACATTAAACTATCACAAGGTACAGAATATTGCATGCTAAAAAAATGACTGCCTCTAGTACAGATTTGGAACCAGCCTGGTAAATAATTAAGAGACTAATCTGTATGGGCCATTATCAGACTTGAGCTGCAGCAGTTTTCTAAATTCTTCACAAACTGAAATATTGCCTCTGCATTAGGCCATTGTAATTCCCAGTAGTTTTGAAGTAACTAGTCACAGCACAGAACACTTTCACCACCAAAAACAAGCTGAACAAAATGTCTTGGAATTGTTAAAGGACTACACTCACTACATTCACTAAACCAGTGTACGTAAAGAGTACCAGTTTCAGTGCTTTTATCACACTCTCCCACTGGTGCTTTACCTGTTTTGGACTTCAGTAGTCCATAACCCAGATTATTATGTTGTCTAGACTTGACAGGGGAAGGGGTCATCATTCATGCCTCGGAGAAGCTGACCACCAGATCCCTTCCCCTTCCTTGTTTCGAATTGTAAAATCACCATCCCATGCCACCCTTGCATTCTTACATTTTGTCACATGGCTGTGTGTAGAGTTCTGGGGCTCACTCAATTGATATCAGTGAGAAGCAGGTTTAAAATTACCTTTTTTTTTAATCATATTTCTTTTTTCCTCCTTGCAGCCTGACTGGCAATCATCCAGCCACCGCTTCACCTTCCCTGAGTGACCTGCAGGCTTGCCCACACACCGGCTGGCATTTGCTGCCATACCCTTGAAACAGACCACCCCCAGACCCTGCAAAAGGCCGGAAACCAATACTCGAGTACGTCTGTGCATGGCAGGCCCCACCGGGTGAGGAAGTTGCGGCCATCAAGCTGCCCCAGTCAATCACTGCCATTTTTCCTCTTTAAATCCCCTTGGAGTATAGATGTGCAATGACATCTGAGACACAATGTGCCAACATCCGCTGCACTCCACCCCGATTGCACCAGCTCTAGTAGTGCCCTCGGTCATCATCAGGAGCCATTACAGAGCAGTGTAAACCCTCAACCCTCCCCGGAATAGGAGAGCAGTCCTCCGGACACTCAATCCTATCCCCGCCCGCCAACCCCTGGTGACCTGGGCAAGTTTCCAAACCCAGGTCACTAACATGGAGCAAGGTGTGGCATCCAGCGCCTCAACCCTCAGCTCCACCAGACCGGCCTTAAAATTACTTTTTATATGTTTTATAGGTTACTGGGGTCAAATCACAGCCACCACTCAACTAACAAGAGCCTTGTTGTTGAGCAGTGGCTTTGATTTTACCCGAGTGTACCTCTAAAACATATAGGAAAGTCATTTTAAACCCACCTCCATTGATATCAATGGATCACGCCTCCACGCTCTACAGACTACTCTGTCACAAAACGTAAGACTGTGGGGTGGCACGGGGCAGCCCTTTTACAGTTTGGGACCAGGAAGAGAAAGGAATATGGTGGCCAGCTTCTCCAAGCCATGGGTCGTGATCCCTTCCTGTTTCAAACCTGGATGACAGAAAATTCTGACTTATGGACTATTGAAGTCCAAAACAGAGAAGGCACGACAGGAAGCTTGGGGAATTTTTTTTTTATACCACCGTGATTGCTGCTCTTTTAAAGTCACCTGCTATGAGGGCAATGGAATGAAAGGCAAGAAAGTTAACTTACATGTATATGAAAAACAGCTTCCGTCAGGATGTTAAGACAAGCTCTCTGCCACATGGATTACAAGAAGCTTGGAATGAGCAAATGAGAAAACTGGAACAAAAGGACATAATTTTTCCAGTAGCTTTCAGAGAATGGGCAGCACCCACTGAGTGTAAACTAAAGCTTTAGGTTGAGTTCTGGGGAATTGAACTCCTCAAACTTTGTGTGTTTGGTTCATGCAGAATCTCATGAACTTTAGATCCAAAACACAAACTTTATTTTGACTGGTGCAAAGCAATGGAAATGGCACTTTAAGAACTATTAAGCTGTGTTCTGTGTAGCCTAGTCCTCTGTCACCCCAACACACACACACAGATTATGCTGGTTTCTGTCACTCTGCCAGAAGCTGAACATGTCCTTTAATACAACCTCCTTTTCAAGCATGAATCTCTTCAGTCCCTTCTTTCCTTTTAATAGTATTCCCACATCCTGTCCCAAGCCATGATTGGGGGGAAGGATAATATAGCCCATTCCATCATAACTCAGTTGCCCCCCCAACACATGCCCACTCCATTCAGTACTGTATATAAAGTCCTGTGACTGCACCACCGATGGAGAGCAACTAAGGGGCATGGGCAGAGCAGTCTGCTTTACCTATAATGCTAAGCAGACTGTCTATCAGTTTGTCTAGCAACATTAATAATGCAGAAAGTCGGCCCAGTGATGAAGAGGGCTGAGTTGTTGTGGGCATGTTATGTCTTTCCATGCTGGTGACCCAGGTTCAGGAATGGAGGTGGGTCACTCCAGGGTTGGCTGGAAGAGGGAAGATTGAGCATCCATAGGACTGCGCTTTTCCCTGGGGGTGGGGGGATTCCATGACTCACTGCTTGGCAGCCACCTGGAGGAATCCATGTGATAGTGTGTGCAAATCACCAAGATGGGAGGTCCCATGTTCAGAGCACCATGTGTGTAGGTGGGGCATGCACAACATGCTCATTGCACATCCATGGAGCCCAGGGGAGAAAATATGGGGATAAATGGAGGACAGGCTTCATGAAGCACTGCTCATCTTGCTGTGGCCCGCCCAATCTCTCTGGGTCTGGGACTGTCTGGATTTGCGTTCTAGGTGGGGGAGGATGCCCCTTCCTTTATGGCCCCATTGCATGGTGGCAATCTCTGGGGGACAAGGGTCCCAGACATCAGAGGAGATTCAGTACAGCTGCGGCTGATGGGGATGGGGCTGAAACAGCTGCCCATGCCTGCCAAGGAGGACAAAAACCTATATAAAAAAAACATTAATAGTGCAGGCTGTTCCACCCTTCCTCCCTTCCAGTTGTGAAAACAGGAAGTTGTTGGCCCTCTGTACAGACAGTTGGTAAGACCACATCTGGAGTACTGTGTCCAGTTCTGGAGACCCCACCTCTGCAAAGACATAGACAGGGTGGAGGCTGTCCAGAGGAGGGCAACCAAAATGGTGCAGGGTCTGCACCAGAAGACATATGAAGAAAGACTAAAGGAGCTTAAGATGTATAGCCTCGAGGAAAGGAGGGAGAAGGGGGACATGATAGAAACTTTAAAATACCACAAGGGAATCAACAAAGTCCAAAAGAGTAGCATCTTTCAAAAAAAGAGATGTGCAAGAACAAGGGGGCACAATTTGAAGATAGTGGAGGAATTCAAGAATGCATGGGACAGACATAATGCAATTCTAGGGGGGGTAGGAGGAAGTAGGCTGTTGGTTAACTAGGATCTGCAGTTTATCCGTTAGGTAGGGAAATGGGCAGACTAGGTGGTCCAGGCAGTCCTTATCTGCCATCACATTCTATGTTTTCTATGTTTCTATGTGTGCCCACTCACTCTTCAGTCACAGAACTATATACACTAAAATAAGTGGGAGAAATGAAGGTAGGAGGTGACAGAGTTATCCTGGATTGTGTCATATTGGCAACCCCACCATGAATCATGGATTGAGGTCAGGGGTTGACACTATTAAAAATGTGTTTGTGTGGACTGGGAGGAGTCAGGCTTGTGGTGGGATTGGATAAAAATATATCTTTGACTCCTTGCAGAGTGCCAGGAGTCAGAATATTTTTTAAACTTGTGTTTGAGAACAGGAAGAGGGTGACGTGGGTGAAATGGCTAGGGCTGGGAAGGGCGTGGTCATGGGGCTAGCCCATATGACCTGGGGAGGGCTGTGAGGTTTTTTTGCATATAATATGTTACTGATTTTCAAAAAATAGCACATTCAATTACACAGGTCGAATTCCTGTCCAGGGAAATCCCCTTGGAAATACACCTCTAAAGAAAGCGTATAGAGTGCAGATAAGAAACAATTACATAAGATTTCATGCTGTTTAGAAACTGCATCATACTAACATACTAAAATTCCAGCAGAATAGGCCTAACGGTCTTTCGTGTCTGCTCGTTTGGTCAGTCCCCAACCTGGGTGCTGACCTTGTTGTCCCCCTCGCCTTCTCTGGCTTCTCCCTTCCCAGTTCCAGATATTCTTGCTGCATTGGATTTTGCTTCCAGAACCCTTCCCTGTACCTGTCCCACCCCTCTTGAACCCCTCCACTGTCTCTGCCTCCACCAGCCCCTAGGCATTGCATTCCATGGCTCCACCACCCTCTCAGTGAAGTAGCCTCCTCCTTTCTCCCTGAATCTTCCCCCTCCAGCTTCCAGCCATGCCCTCTAGTGGCCCCTTCCTCCTTCCTTGAAGCACCCGACTGTTCCTCCCCTATTTACCCTCTTCATGTACCTAAAGACCTCGATCATGTCCCCCCGGTCCCTTCTCTCTTCCAATGTGTACATATTTAGCTCTTCGAGCCTCTCCTCATAGGTCCTGTCCCCCAAGCCCCAAATCATTTTAGTTGCCCTCCTCTGGACCCTCTCCAGGAGGTTAATGTCCCGCTTTAAGTGTGGCCTCCAAAACTGCACACAGTACTCAAGGTGTGGCCTCACCAAGCAGTTATACAGAGGGAGTATCACTTCCCTCCTTCTGGAGGTGATCCCCCTAGCGATGCATCCCAGCATCCTGTTGGCCTATGCTGCCCTCCTACAAGTCTCAGAGTTGTTCATCTTGACATCCACCACCACCTCCAGGTCCCTCTCAGCCATCGAGACTTGTAGCATTTCCCCAGGGTGTACACTTGGCCTGGGTTTCTGGCCCCCAGGTGGAGTACCTTGCATTTCCCTGCATTGAACCTCAGCTTCCACTTTCTAGACCATCTTTCCAGAGCCTCCAGGTCCCCCTGTAGGGCCACCCTCCCCTCCTCCCCATCCACCACCGCCCCCAGTTTTGAGTCATCTGCAAAGAGACTCATCTCACTCCTGATTCCTGTCCTTATGTCAGATACGTAGGCATTGAACAGAAGGGCCCAAGGACTGATCCCTGTGGGACCCCACTAATGACCCTCCTTGGGGATGAGACTATCCCACCAACTACGACCCTCTGGGTCCGGTCCTGGAGCCAATTGCCTATCCATCTGATCATCTGGTTCCCCATCCCCATTTCTCCCAGCTTATCCAACAGGCCTACATGAGGAACAGAGTCAAATGCCTTGCTGAAGTCTAGAAAGAGGACATCCACTGGTCTACCCAGGTCCAAGGCACTTGTCACCCAGTCATAGAACTCCACCAGGTTTGTCTGACATGATTTCCCCAGGATGAATCCATGCTGTCTATCATCCAGGCACCCTGACTTATCCAGGTCCCCCTAGCCTCTCCTTGACAATGCCCTCCATCACCTTGCCCACCACGAGGTCAGGCTGACAGGCCTGTAGTTCCCTGCCACCTCCTTGATCCCCTTGTGGATAGGCACTATATCGCCACCTTCCAGTCTTGGGGCACCCACCCGTCCCTCAGAGATGGTGAAAAGCTCTGCCAGGGGTTTGCCAGGACATCTGCAAGCTCCTTCAGCACTCTGGGATGTAATTTATCCGGCCCCAGTGCTTTCTCAGGCTTAAGGGAGCTGAGGCTTCCTCACTCTCTCTGCTGTGATTTCCACTTCCGGTACCCTTCTCCTTGCTTAGCCCTCCCCCCACCTGCCAGTGATGCCTCCCCCTCTCCCCAGACCTGCCGATCGGTAAGGGTCCCCCCCCCCTCAGTATCTCTGTCTCCTCCCATGTATGATGCAGCACCCCCATTTTCCCTGGTGAAAACTGAGGTGAAGTACTCATTTAGTACCTCAGCCTGCTCCCCTGGGTCTTGTGCCCATCTCTCCCCTGATTTAATCCTGCTAATCTGCCCCTTCACCCTTCGTTTTTCCCCAATGTATCTAAAGAACCCCCTTGTTCCCTCTCCTAATTTCCCTGGCCAGGTTCTGCTCCTTCCTTGCCTTAGCCGCCCTCACCACTCTAGTGGCCCTTCTAGCCATCAGCTCGTACTCCCCTCGATCCCTTTCACTCCTTGAGCACTTGAATTGCTTATAGGCTGCTTTCTTTCCCTGCACCACCTCCTGGACCTCCCTGGTCCACCAACAGGGTTTTTGGGCCCTAACGCATTTTCGTCTTACTCTTGCACAGGTGCTGGTAGCATCCTGCATCCCTCTCCTGATGATTTCCCCACCTACTATCAGCGTCCATGTCTGACCCAATCCCATCCAAATGCTCCTTAAGGATCCTTCCCATTTCCTTAAAATCCGCCCCCCTGAAGTCGGTTACTTCCGTCTTTGTGCAGCCTTCTACCCCTCCTAGGTCCAGGCAGAACCAGACCGTGGCATGGTCACTCCCCGCCAATGGGTCCCTTACCTCCAGGCCCCCAATCTGGTCACTGTCTGCCAGGACCACATCCAGTACCCGTGCCTCCCTGGTCGGTTCCCTCACCTGCTGAGTTAGGGCAGCGTCTTGAAAGACATCAAACAACCTCTGTTCCCTGGTCACAGAGGATGTCATAGTCTCCCAGTCTGTTCCTGGCATGTTTAAGTCCCCCAACACCACCACCGTTCCTCTGCCCAGTCTGCAGTGTCTCCTAACATCTGCCACCAGACTGTCCTCCAGCTGCTCCGCCAGGGCAGGGAGTCTATACACCACTCCTATTTTTAGTCTCTTGCCCCCCCTTGTTATCAAGGTGACCCAAATCACCTCCACGGTTCCCTCCGCCTCCTCTACTCCCCCTATGCCAATGCAGTTTTTGACTATCATTGCTACCCCTCCTCCCCTTCCCTCCCCCCTGTCCTTCCTGAACATAGTGTATCCCTCCAGGTTCAGGTCCCAGTCATGTCTTGCAGTGGCCCAAGTCTCAGTGACCGCTGCCACATCCACTGCTCCCTCAGTTAGCATCGCCTGGAGCTCAGGCATTTTATTGCCCAAGCTCCTGGCATTTAGCAGGACTACCTTCCACCCTTTCCCTTTAGTTCCACTTCCCCTGCTCGTGTTCCCATGGGGATTCTGTTTTCCCCTGGTCTGCACTTTGCCAGTTGGCCTTTTCCTGCAATCCTCCTGGTCCCCAGGGGGGTGGAGACAAGTCCCTCCTTTCCGGCCTCCCTGACAGCCTTTTCTCCCATCCCACCCCTTCACAAGTTTAAACCCCACTCTTCACCAATGAACCCCTCTATTTTCAACTTAAGGATTCCCTCCTCCAAATTGAGATGTAGTCTATCTCTAGCATACAGCTCTTATCCTCCCAGGTCTCCCCAATCCCCCATCAACCCATACCCTCTGGCCTCACACCACTCCTGAGCCACTGGTTTATCTCCTAATTTTCCCTTTGTGTTCCCCACTAGCCCTTGGCACTGGCAGGATTTCTGAGAAGGAAACTGCATCCTATGTCATGACAGACCCTGGCGAGCTCCCTGAATCTTGCCTGTATCTCGCTCCATCTCCCTCAATGTCATTTGTACCCAGGTGGACCAGTATGTCTGGGGAACCCCACAATCCTTTGCCAGCTGATATACCTCGTGCTTAGCCCTGTGCACCGTGAGTCCAGGGAAGCATCTTGTTCTAACTAGTGAGGCTTCTCCCTCCCTATCCATTTGATACCCTGATCATAGAATCCCCAGCAGGAGCACTCTGACCACTCCTTTTCCTCCATTTCCCCCTTCCATGTCCCTCATCCTTTCTACAGGCCCCTCCACCCAGCTGGCTCCGTGTTCCTCCCCCTATCTGGGTGCCACATGCCACCCCCTCCTTATTTACCATGGCCACCCCTCCTCCAATCCTATGCCTCTCCTCCTCCTGAGTATCCTTCTGTACCTTGCTAATTCCCCCTCACTGCTCGCAACTGGTCCTTCTCCCCCATCTGCTAAACTAACCTGGCTCATCCTCCCTTCCTTCCTGTCTCCATTTAGTTCCTCCTTGCTAGTCGTGCTCCCCTGGTCTAAACCCTCATCTCCCTTTACTGAATCCTCCTTGTACTTCTGGTCCTTCTCCTTTATCTTTCCTCCCAACTGGTCCTTCTCCTTGCGCTTTCCTCCCTCTTCCCCCTGCCCCTCCTGCTCTGATTCACTGCTCCCCTCATTCTCCTGCATTCCAGGTCCCCCCTGTTCTTCCTGCTATCTGGCCCCTGCCTCCTGCCTCCCACTCCCACTCCCTTTCCATCTCTAACTACCCCTGTCGTGGCTACATCACCCCCCTCATCCTTGAGCAGAAGAAGAGAATTGAGCGGTTACTGAGTGTAAGGTCTGATCCACCTCCCGCCTTGCTTCCTTCTGTCCAGCCCTGGCCATCTGCCTACTTCCCTGAGAATGTTGTCCTCCGTCCCCCTTTGTGGGGGCCCCAGTTACCTGCCTGCTTCCTTGGTAGTGTCCTTTTGGACCCCCTCTGCCAGGTTCCCTATGGGACCCTAGTATTCTCCTGCACTCCTTTCCCTATGCCCCCCACCCCAGTGCTTGGTGCAACCCTGTGGGAGATTCCCAGCCTTCCCAACCATACCACCCCCTTCCCCCAACTTCTCCTGAATCACCGCAACCTCCTCCCTAAGCTGTGCTAGCTGGTAGCACACTGGGCAACCACCGAACTTCCAAGCCCAGTCCAGTATCATGGCTGCTCCACACCCTGTGCACCCCACCACCCTCCCAAAGATGCCGGCCCTAATGATGTGATCATAGGTGGCAGAAGTGTTTGAAAAGTTGTAGGTCCAAAGAGGTAAGAGGTTATCCCCCTTCCCATTGAGTGGGTTCACATACACCCTTATTTTTTGTTATCAATCAAGTCTGTAATACCATGAGTAACTAAACTCCCTTCCACAGCTGACAGCATCTCCTTACGCTAGTTTCTTGACCCCCCTGAATGTCTGGCCCTTTAGTTTCACTGTTAAGGTTTGACCACTGTGCTTTAACTCAGAAGGTTATGACCCCAGCCACCCCCAACAACAGGTCTTTTCTTTCTAAAATTCTCCTGACACCTTGCAAGCCACAAAGAGAGTGATTACTAGTAAGTAACACTGTTTACTGCCCATGCTGCATTTTAAAGGCACAGTCCTCCATAGTAGTAAATTAATATGATAGCAAATACTAATAGGGCCTAACGCTACCACTTACGAAAGTGGTAAGGCCATGGCTGTAATGCCCCCCATTCTGGCACCTGTGAACTGTAAGTTCTTTAAATGGAGCCTAAAAGATCATTAACAACTTTAAACAAGAGATTAAATAAGAATATTCAACGCTACAACATTTGGACTTTTATAGTCAAATAACTCAAACTGTTCATGCACACTTAAATATGACATACACATTAAGACAACAAATTCCACAATAATGCAATTTATAATCTCTAGCAGTTTAAGTGGTTGTAAACTAATTACTGTACTATTTAGAAAGCCCGAAAAGACAGTAAGTAGCAATTAAGTGCTCAAGTCATACTTTCCAATATGTAAGAAATATGAGCCTAAGGGAATTTGTCCTAGTTATAATTAAATGTTGAGTTATTTATTATTTATTTATTTCAAAACTTTCACCAGGAAAGTCATACTGAGCTGGTAATAACTCATTTCCAGATGTATCCTGGGGAGGGGGAAAAGAGGAGAAGAGAACATATATAAGTGCAATGTGTTAAATAGTGCTATAAAAATTGGAACTAATAAATCAAAGTATACAATCTAAGAGCACTTAAGAATAAACTGTCAAACAGTAAAATTACCATAAAGAAAACTGTGGAATGAGCAAAAAAAAAAAAAAAAAAACTCCAAAAAACAGCAACAAAAAGAACAGGGAGAAATTACTGAAAACAAGGGGAGGGCAGTGCTAGTGTCAGTGCTGGTGGAAGGCAAATATTAAGGAATCCACCCCAATATCAGAAGCAACTGCAGGAGTGAATAGAGAATTTGTGAAGGAGAGCTCTCAGAGCAGGTAAGGAAGGAACAGAGTGAATAGAAGGGGGAGAGAAAGTTTAGGGAAACAGAATGAGGTGGCAGGTTGACCAGCAATAGATTTAACTTGAGGGAAAGCAAGAGAGTGAGAGCAAGCATTGTGAAGGGAGTAGCAGGAAGAAGTGGTGGTGGGGGGGGAGAGAAGAGAAGCACGATAAGAGGGGAGAGAGCTGAACCAATATTTGGAGATGAAGGAAACACAGTGGGAGAGACTCTAAGAGGTGACCTTGAGCGATCTATCTAACCTTTTCAAATCTACATTATCTGTGCCTATTCTTTTCAGAATTCAGAAAGCCAAAGCCTGATACCCATTCTGTGTGTTATTACTGTATTACTGTGTCATGGCAACCTATAATAGTTAACATCCTTCTCTAGTCCAGTACATTCCATTAGTCCCTATTCCCTTAGCTACACCATATTAATATCTGTTGGTGATTCTATCAGATATAGTTCACATGGTCCTGTACACCTTTTGGGGTTGAGTAGGAGGTCACTAGACTCCAGGTCAAGTTGGCTATATTCAGGGGACCCATTTCTCCACCCAGGGGCCACCACGTCTGACACTGTTACCTCAGATGATGCTAGGGAGGAGGGATGACTGGACTATGGTGGGCTCTGGAAGGGTGGGGGTGGTGGGACAGAGGACCAGTCCTCAACCACTACCATTCTATAATTCCTACACTGCTCTGGTGGGGTGGGACTGCCAGAAGGAGGCAGCTTCAGTAATGACCAGGGAGGATGTGGGGGCCCTCCATAGTGGAGACTTCAAGGAAGGTGGCAGAGGACCCCAGAGGAGAAGAACACACCTTCTGGTGGTGGACTTGATTGTGAGGGGGATAGATTTGGGAATGGGAAAGGTGGTAGAGAAAGATTTGGTGCCCACACAGTGACACAGCACAGAGGGATGGGAAGGGGATCTTGAGGATCGCTAGGACAGCAGGATGGGAGGAAGAGCTATATGTCATTGTCCACCTGTGGACTAATGACCTGGCTAGGGACAGGACAGGGATAGTACAGGGGGAGTTTAGGGAGCTGGGGAGGGGTCTTAGACAGATAGCTCACTCAGCGGCTTTTTCTGAGATGCTGCCTGTCTATGACAGGGGACAGGACAGGGATCTCTGCACCAGAAGCTTCAACATATGGCTGAAGAAATGGTGCAGAGAGGAAGGGTCTGGCTGCACTGGGGACAGGACCCTCCTGGGGAAATAAGGTCCTATACGGGGATGATAACCTGCATCCATCTGGGAAGAGAACCACAGTCATCAGTTGATGGTTTAAATGTTAATTTGATGAACTCTTCAACTAGCCAAGGGGGTGGCAGAAGGAATTGGGGAGTTAGGTACTGCTTCCCCACCGGCTGAAGTAAAGAGTAAGGAGAACCTGAGGGGAGAGGAATCCCCCAAGGTGCAAACTAATAAAGGAAGCAAGGTAGCAGAGATAAGATGGAAAGGAATGAGAACATTAAAAGGAGAGGGGGGAAGGAGGGAGGGCAAAAAGGAAAAATTGGGGGAGGGCAACAAGCAGAGTGGAAACAAAATCTTGAAGGCCATGAGTACGAATGCTAGAAGTCTAGAAAATAAGATTCCGGACCTAGAGGCCATCATGGCAGAGGCCAACCTGGATATTGTGTCCATTACTGAGTCATGGTGCCTGAAAACCATGAGTGGGACATGGCCATATTGGTCTGTACTCTGTTCAGGAAGGACGGGTTGGAAGGAAAGGAGGGGGTGTGGTGCTTTATGTGATAGAAAGCAAAAAAGCGATGGAGATGGAAGGAATACGGGGAGGCAGAGGTACTGTGGATCACCCTGGAGATAGGGAATGGAGCCACCATTCACACTGGAGTGATCTACAGACCTCCAGCACAGGAGGAGAAATTAGGTAGGGTACTGGTGGAAGCCATTGGCAAGATGGCAGAAAAGGGGGGAGTGCTTCTGGTGGGGGACTTCAACCTGCTGGAAGTAGATCAAAGCCTCCCAGCAGTGACTTCAGCTAGAAGCAGGGACATACTGGACTCTCTGCAGGAGGCATTCCTCGGGCAACTAGTCAGTGAATCCCCTCATGATGGGGCAACACTGAACCTGGTACTCACTAACAGGGACAGTGTTGTAGACACCAAGACGGGAGACCACTTGGGGAGCAGTGACCACTGTATGGTGTGGTTCAATATAAGGACATCTGTGGAATTGAACCACACAAGGGCAAGGGTCTTGGACTTTAAGAGGGCAGATTTTATAAATATGGGTGAATGCCTCACAGATGACCTGGCAGGGGGGATGACCTACGTGGGGTTGAAAAACAGTGGGTGAAGATACAAGGAAGCATAGTGAAAGGCAACAGACCTCTGTGTCAAACAAGTGAGTAAAAGTAAGAGGAAAAAGAGACTGCTGTGGTTCTCAAAAGTGGTGGCGGAAAAGGTAAAGGCAAAAAGGGTAGCATTCAGAAGGTATTAGGAGATGCAGAGAGAGGAAGGTAGGGCGGTGTTTCAAGGGAAACAGAGAGAAGCAAGGAAGGAGCACAAAGGTACAAAGTGACAAGAGAATAGCCCAGGAAGTAATGAAGATGTTTTTTAGTTATTATTCAGAAGGTATAAGGAAATGCAGAAGGAGGTGCATCAGGAGAACAGAGGGAAGCAGGGGAAGCAGTAAGGAATACAAAGGTGCAAACTAAAGAGAGAATAGCCCAGGCAGTAAGAAAAGGAGAGAAGACATTTTTTGGTATGTGAGTGAAAAGAGGAAGACCAGGGATGTAATTGTAAGGTTAAAAAGGGAAAGGGGGAACTGTACAGATGGGGGAGCAGTAAAAGGCAGACATCCTGAACAAATACTTTTCATAAATGTTCATAGAGGAAGGAGAAGGGGAAGGGCACAAAGTAACTTTGGAGGGAAGGAAGTGGACACTAGTCTTTTTTGGAGGCAAGATTCTTGAAGGGATTTGCAAATCTGAAGATGGACAAAGCAATGGTCCCAGATGGGGTGCATCCAAGGGTATCGAAGCTCAGGGAAATACTGGCAGCATCATGGACAGTTACATGTAATAGCTCATTTGAAACAGGAGTGGTTCCAAAGGACTGGAGGAGGGCAGATGTAGTCCCACTGTACAAAAGTGATAGAAGGGAGAAGGCTGGCAATTATAGGCCAGTCAGTCTGAAATCAGCAATGGGAAAGTTAATGAAATCACTACTGAAGGAAAGGATTGTGGAATAATGATTGGGGGCCCATTCACTAAAAAACTACCACCAACAGCTTAATCTGGTTCAAGGTCAGTTGGCATTCATCTGTATCCCCCTCCCCCATGTCATGCTTGAAAATAGGAAGAATTTGTCTAGTGTACTTTCCTGGTCAACAAAAACTAAATAAATAAATATCTTGAATCCAGTGGGTTACAAGACCTGAGGCAGCATGGTTTCATAGAGGAGGGTCATGTCAAATAAATCTGATACATTTCTTTGACTGGGTGGCCAAGGAACTAGGTCAGAGTGGAGTGATGGATGTGGCCCACCTAAATTTCAATAAAGATTCTGACACTGTTCCACAGAAGAGACTGGTAAGCAAGCTTGGTAGCTTAGGAGTGGTCCACAACAAGACAAGAAAAGACAGCATGGTCAATAATCACACAGGCAAAACACCGACAGCCAAAACTGCACTTCACAAAGACAGTGCACAGTAATAACAACACGACAACTTGGAGGCCGGCATTTACGATTGCTAACTCTGGGGCAGGGTGGAAGTTGGGGGGTGATTTACAATTGCCAGCTCCTGGAGGGGTGAACGCCGGGGATACTTATTGCCAATTCCAGGAGTGCTATAATATCCTGACACCAATATTTACAGGTCGCTGTTTTCACTGACGCTATTTGCTCAGCATGAATTTCATTGCGCTGTTATTCCAACACAGTTTTGCTGTATGGGAGTGGGTTCAAAGCTGGTAAACTGGATAAGAAATTGTTAAGAGGATGAATGACAGAGGGTGGTAGTAAACGGAGTTCACTCAAAATCTCCAACAGGTTGGACACTTGGGGTGTGTGTGGAAAGGATAAGCAAAGACCCAAGAAAACTAGAAGAGTATTCAAGGGTATGGCAGTGGGGTTTCAATGCAAAAAAGTGCAAAACGATGCACTTAGGGCACAGAAACCTAGGGATGGAGTACAAAATGGGTGAAGTGGTATTGGTGACCACAAAGCAGGAAAGAGTCCTGGGGGTAATCATATCAGATGACCTAAAGGTGGCCAGACAGTACAACAAGGCAATAGAGAGAGCTAGTGGGATGTTGGGTTGCATAGGGAGGGGTATCACCATCAGAAAAAGGGAGATGATGTTGCCTCTGTATGGATTGCTGGTAAGACCCCACCTAGAATACTATATCAGTTCTGGTGGCCTCATCTCTGGAAGGACATAGAGTGGAGGTGGTCCAGAAGACTGGCAACTAAAATGGTGTAGGGTCTGACTCAAAAGCCCTACAGGAAGAGACTAAAGAACCTCAATATGTACACCCTGGAAAAAAGGAGGGGGGGGGGCATGATAGAGATCTTTAAATATTTGACAGAGGTAAATAAGGTACAAGAGGGGAGTATTTTTTCAGAAAAAAGGTGGTCAAGAACAAGGGGACATGCTATAATGCTGAAGGGGATAGATTCAGAAGAGATGTGAGGAAGTACTTCTTCACAGAAAGAGTGGTAGATTCCTGGAATAGTCTTTGAGCAGGGGTGGTAGGGGTGAAAAAAGTAGTGGGGTTCAGAAATGCGTGGAATATAGATAAGGAAATCATGGTGGAAAGGAGGGGGAAGGGAGAAAAAGCTATTGATCAGGCATGGTTTGCGGAAACAGTGTAAATAGGGAGAAGTGGGCAGAATGGATGGGCCAAACGGTCCTTATCTACTGTTAGAGTCTATGTTTCTATACTCTCTGATATTTTTGAGGTGATTTCCTGGATTTGTATAACATTTTGATGTTGGGTGTTGATCTGGATAACCCAGTACAACACTCTTTAATGGCTGGAGGATCCTCCTGGTGCCAATGAATAAGAATTGGTCTTTTGGCCTTCATAGGCATCATAACAAACATGCGTGTTGTTGCCCATTGGATGAAGTTGGGAGCTATCTCTCAGAATACAGATAGCCAAGCAAGAGGATACTTGATCTTTTATAATTTCTTCTGCCCTAATAATAAATGCTGTCCAGAAGGGTTGGATCTATGGGCACAGCCACTGGATATGAGAAAAGTCTGCAGAGGAGTACTTTCACCTCCAACATTCATTGGGAATCAAAATGCTCAGCTGTATCAATTTTACTTAGCTTCTGTGCCACCTGCGTAGCACTTTTGTTTTACATTACTTTAAGTTTGGGGTCCTTCACACAAGTGTGGGTTATTTGCCAACATCTATCCCAGTTTCTGGAGAGACTGCTATGGACAAGTCTTGGTTCCACTTAACTCTCTGGGTTTCCCAGTCAGGGTGGTGTCATGATTGTAACTCTTTATATATTATCCTACCTGTCCTCTTTTTAGTTTTTAGCAGTTGTATCAAAATGTGCTGCATATCAGAGGATGCAATTTCACACCTGAGGTTAAGCCAACCTCTCAGGGCATGTCTAAATTGCAAAAACCTTCAGTGATCTGCTGGCAGCTGGCATAATTCTTCTTTAGGATTTGTGAAGGATTTTAGAGTATTATGCTTGCCCATCACTAGATGCTGCACCCTCTGTATTCCTTTATCTTGCCATCCCTTTCATGAGATTGTGTTCATGAGATTGTACTAATTATGTCCACTATATGCTATGCTCAATGTTTCATCTGTTAAGGTTTATCAGAAGAGGTGTCTCCTTTAAAAAACATTTAAACAAAAAAAAATGTATAAATATATGTACTCCTTAAAGCATAAAATCACATTATTTTTCTCAACATGAAATCATAGTATATATAGGGTCACACCTCATGTGATTGACTTAACTATTGTTTGTGTCTATAGTGCATCTCATTTTCAGTCGTAATTCTTATTTTCTTATAGGTTATCAATGTCTATATTTAAAAGAACATATACTTTATCTGCATCACATAGTCTATATGCAGATCATATCAGCACACCTGCAGTGGCAATAAAGGCATCTGCTTATATACAGAATACTGTCTCCTGTTATGTTCATTCTCAAAAGTGTCTTTTAGAATTTATCAGCAGAAAAGTTCTGCTTTGCCCACCTTATCTGCCCAGATGCTCCCTGCCTAGTCTGTCTATGCAGACCCTCCCTCCTCCCTGCCCATTTTCTAATATCCCCCTATGTCTATGCCATGCATGCTTGAAGCTCCCTACTCTTTTTGCCTTCACAACTTCCTCTATTAGCCTATTCCAGGCATCAGCCACTCTTTCAGTTTAGTAGTACTGTACTTCTTCTTATCCCTCCCTAACCCCCTCCTCCAACTTTATGACATGCCATCTGGTTCTAGTGCTCTTCCTCATTTGAAAGCGACTCCACTCATGTACCCTGTTCTTCTCTGTGAGGTACCTGTAGATCTCTATCATTTTCTCTCTTGTTCTGTTGTCTTCCAGAATGTACTGTACATGTTTAGATCCCTCAGCAAAGTATCTCCTTGTAGGGCTTTTGGTGCAACCTCTGCACCATTTTAGATGCCCATCTCTAGAGTGGCTTCACTCTGTCTATGTTCTTTCTGAGGGTCAGCCTTCAGAACTGGAGACAATACTTCAGTTGAGGTAACACCAGCAAGTTATATAGTGGCAACACTATCTCCCTCCTCCTGCTGTAGGTGCCTCTCCCTATATTCATCAGAGCATCCTACTGTTCCTACCAACTGATTTGCCACACTGCCCTGCCACTTTGAGGTTATCAGATATGAGAAACCAAAGGTCCCCTTCATGTTTAATAACTGACAGTAACTCCCCATCTTATATTCAGTTCTTGGGTTCTTATACCAAAGGTGCATGATTTTTTACTCTTTGGCTTTGAATCCCAGCTGCCATGATCTTAACCCCTCCTTGAGTTTCCCAAGATTGCTATGCATTCTTTTCATCCCTTCCCTAGTATTCACCCTGTTACGGATCTTGGTATCATCTGCAAAAATGCATACCTTTCCTTAGAGTTCATATGCAATGTTAGTTATGAAGACATTGAGGAAGATCAGTCCCAGTGCTTATCCTTGCAGCACCATGCTGGCCACTCTCCCATACCTCCTTTGTGAGGCACTTTCTTTAGCTGCAGAGATTAATTCATGGCACTCCACAGCATTATCCTGTTAGAGGGATGGCGTGAGAGTTATCCCTCTAAAACATCCCCTTCATTGAATTCCAAATTAGTAAAGCTGAGCTTTTATAATAATAAGTACCCATGCCTGGAGAGATAGCAGCCAAGGCCATGGATCTTCAGAGATTTCCTCCACAGGGTTCTTATTTTCTCTCCTGAGTGCCAAACACTATAACATAGTCATTTACAGTTTTTTGGGCTCCTTCCACAGGTACCTTTAGCCAAACAAATTATTTTCTCCTGGCACCTCTAGTTGTGGAACCCCCCTTAAGAGGGTTCCATTGCCTTCACATCACCCCAAGAGGGTGATAGTCCCTTAAGGGACAGAGAGTGCGAATGGCCAAAGTATCTATGTATAACAATCAAACAACCCACTCATTCAACTAACCTCCAGATGATCAAAAATGTTGCTGTCACTTTGATTGTGTGCACCCATTAAAATAAAAGGCTATGCCTGTGGTTCAATGGGCAGGAGCAAGCAGCCACATCCCCCTCCATGAGCTATTTAAGCCAGCTTTCTCCAGCCTCATTCAGAAGCACTGTATTTGCTCCCACCATCTTCCCCTCCTCCAGTGGTGTGCTTCTCTCTCCTTGCGGATCCTTTTTAAGGTACCTTTAGACTAAGGGAATTATCATCATCATCATCATCATCATTTTATTTGTATTAGGTGCCCTCCCAGTGCTCAGGGCACCTGAACAATTTACATATAATAAAATCAGTAAACAGTTGATATATAAAATCATCATAAAACATATATATGTATATATACAGCTCATACACAGTTCCTAGTTATTCCACCATCTTCAACAGGCCTCCTGGAAAGCCTGGAGGAAAATATGTGTTTTTGAGGGCTGAGTTGAAACCCTGGATGGTCAGGCTATCTCATATCCAATGAGGTAGAGAATTTCACAGGGTGGGGGCCATTAAAGCAAAAGAACTAGCTCCCAATGTTTTTAAACATACAATGAGAATCTCTAGCAATCCCTCACTGGAGGATCAGAGTGGGCGGAGGGGACAGTAAGGGTGCAGGAGATCTTGCAGGTATTGAGGTCCCTGGTTGTGTAGGGCTTTATAGATCAACAACATGACCTTGAAGGTGATTCACCACTGTACTGGCAGCCAGTGCAGTTCGCGCAGGACAGGTGTTATATGCCTGGATCTAGGGGCCCCAGTTAACAACCTGACCATCGCATTCGATACCAGCTGCAAGCAGCAGAATTATGTTGCCATGGAACCTCTGGGGTGGAACCCCTCCTCAAGAGGGTTTTTTGCCTTCACCGCACTCTGACTGGGTGGTACTCCCTTAGGGGATAGACAGCGTAAATGGACACTCACATAAAATAGTCAAACAACTCACTCATTCAGCTAACATCCATACTATTAGCAATGCTGCAAAAGCATAACTCCTCACTTAAGTTGCATAACCCATTGAACTAGGCAGTTGGCAGATAGCTTTCACAGTGTGAGAAGGTATAGAAGCTGCTGTCCAAATCTATTAGATGAAGCCAGCCTAGGGCTTCTACAGCCACATCTCAAAGTTTCTACAACCTGAGAGATACAAAAAGAAAAAGTGTATTTGCTGCCTGTGTCAGAATCCACCTGAAAGAGAGAGACTTTCTGCCTTCATAAAAAAAGGAGGCAAAAGTGTGCTAATCCAGCACTTGTGCCACTGCTGCCAGCCTGCAGTGTGAACAGAGACTGTGTAAGTGCTATATTGTTTGGAATATTGCATTTAGTGGTGGGGGGGTGCAGACCACCAGTGGTCAGCAGGAACAAAGGGGAAAGGGAGGTGGACTCAAGTTAATTTTCAAAGGAAAGAGTCCTGAAGGGACTTGTAGCTTTGAAAGTGAACAAGGCTATAGGACTGGATGGGATACATTCAATGTACTAAAAGAACTCAGGGCTTGCTGTCCCCCTGACAGCTGTTTTCAGCAGCTCACCAGAATCAGGCATGGTTCCAGAGGACTGGAGAAGAGCTGACATTGTCCCACTGCATGAGGGTGGCTGTAGGGAAGTGACTAGCAACTATAGTCCGGTAAGCCTCACCTCGGTGGTGTGGAAATTAATGAAAACACTGTTAATGGGAAAGTGGAAATTGTTTAACCAGGAAAGGCACGCTAAGCCAAAGCCTGTTTCCAGGTGTAACCTGGGAGCATGAGGAAGTTAAGTTACCTGCTCAGGGTCACATAGTATGCAAGTGGGGACTGTGGGATTCAAACCCAAGTCTCCAGGTTTGCAGCTCAGTGCTCTTAACCACTACATTATACTGCCTCTTTAAAAGTACTTAAAAGAATGGTTGGTAGAGTATCTTGACTCCAATGGGCTACAAGACCAAAGGCAGCATGGATTCATGGAGGGGGGAAGGTAATGCCAGATGAATCTGGCCGAGTTCTTTGACTGGGTGACCAGGGAAAATGATCTGGGGAGCACAGTGAACATGGGCAATCTTGACTTTAGCAAGGCCTTTGACACTGTGCTGTACAGGAGACTGATAAAGAAATTGAGCAGCCTAGGGGTGGGACCCAAAGTAGTGAACTGGGTTAGAAACTGTTTAATGAATAGGCAACAGAGGGTGGTGTTTAATGGCACTCACTCTACAGATAGGAGTGTGAGTAAAGCAGAGCTTCAGGCCTCAGTACAGGTACCGGTCATCTTCAATGTCTTCATAAGTGACACTGTAGAAGAATTGGAAGGGAAGGTATGCTTTCTGCAGATGATACCAAAATCTGTAATAGAGTGGACACTCATGAGGAGTAGAGAATGTGCATGGCTCTTAGGAAACTCGAGGAGTGGTCAAGAGCATGGCAGCTGGGGTTCAGTGCCAAAAAGTGCAAAATCATGCATCTAGGGGATAGGAACCCAGGAGTTGAGTATAGGATGGGGGGTTACTGACAGACACAAGACAGGAAAGATACCTTGGGGATATCATATCAGAGGATGTCAAGGTTGCAGCACAGTGTGACAAGGCTGTGGGCAGAGCTAGTGGGATACTGGGATGCTTAGGGAGGGTATCTTTAACAGGAGGAGGTAGGTGGTGTTGCCACTGTATCACTCCCTGGTGTGACCCTACCTGGAGTATGGTGTCCAGTTTTGGAAGCCTCACCTCAAAAATAATATAGATAAGGTGGAGGCAACCCAGAGGTGGGTAACCAAAATGGTGTTGGGGTTACACGAGAAGCACTATGAGGAGAGACTGAGGGATCTCAACATGTACAGCCTGGAAGAGAGGAGATCGAGAGAGAGAGGTGATATAATTTCTGAGTCTGCAAGTGAGACAGATGAGTTGACATAGCTCAGCAACTCAGTCTTAGGCAGCAGCTGGTAATTGTGCCCAAGAGGCAAGTATAAGTGTTAAACTGCTGCCATTGTCTAGTTCCCTGCCCTAGTTGGCAGTCTGACTTGGGGTTTAGGAAAAGATGGGGAAAAGTGGATGGGTCGTCAGCAACACTAATTATGCTCCAGTGTTTGGCAAGATATGGCTTTAAGATCCCAGTACAGGAGGTTGAAACCTAGAACCCTGAGACAGAAGTCAGCCTAAATATGTCCCATTACAGCAATAACTATTCTAAATATTGGTCCAGTCAGTTAGTGAACAGAGACCTGCCCTATCTAAAGTAGGGAGGGTAGTGCATTACATAAAGGAGGAACAGGGGAATGGCCAGTCTCTCAAATTCAAAGTCAAACACAGAGAGTGATCAGGGGGGAACAGGTGCACAACACAGAGTAACAGGGTTTAACATCTGACCCGCTAATATCCCCCTCCCATCCAACCCATGTCATCTTGCCTTGTGGACTGATTCAAGGAACTCTGCAGAAGCTGAATGTGGCAAAGTCCTGGGACAGGTACTAACTAGGACATTATCTTTGGTGTGGGAGGTTGGGACAGAATGGGTACTGCTATCTGTGCTGTGAGATCTAGGGGCAGAATGGGCACTGCTATCTGTGGGGTGGGATGTAGGGGCAGAAGGGGCACCGCTGTCTCTGGAGTGGGATGTAGGGGAATAATGTGAGCACTGCTATCTGTGGGGTGGGAGATAGGGGCAGAAGGGGCACTGCTATCTGTGGGGTGGGATGTAGGGACAGAATGGGCACTGCTGTCTTTGGGGTGGGATGTAGGGGCAGAATGGGCACTGCTATATGTGGGGTAGGATATAGGGGCAGAATGAGCACTGCTATCTGTGGGGTGGAATCTAGGGGCAGAATGGACACTGCTGTCTGTGGGGTGGGATGTAGGAGCAGAATGGGCACTGCTATCTGTGGGGTGGGATATAGGGGCAGAATGGGCACCGCTATCTGTGGGGTGGAATGTAGGGGCAGAAGGGGCACAGCTATCTGTGGAGTGACATGTAGGGGCAGAATGGGCACTGCTGTCTGTGTGGTGACATGTAGAGGCAGAATGGGCACTGTTATCTGTGGGGTGGGATGGAGGGGCAGAATGGGCACTGCTATCTGTGGGGTGGGATATAGGGACAGAATGGGCACTGCTATCTGTGGGTGGGATGTAGGGACAGAATGAGCACTGCTGTCTCTGGGGTGGGATGTAGGGGCAGAATGGGCACTGCTATCTGTGGGGTGGAATGTAGGGGCAGAATGGGTACTGCTATCTGTGGGGTGGGATGTAGGGGCAGAATGGGCACTGCTGTCTGTGGAGGGGGTTGTAGGGGCAGAATGGGCACCGCTATCTGTGGGGTGGAATGAAGGGGCAGAATGGGCACTGCTAGCTGTGGGGTGGGATGTAGGGGCAGAATGGGCACTGCTATCTGTGGGGTGAGATGTAGGGGCAGAATGGGCACTGCTATCTGTGGGGCGACATGTAGGAGTAGAATGGGCACTGCTATCTGTAGGGTGACACGTAGGGGCAGAATGGGCACTGCTGTCTCTGGGGCGGGATTAGGGGCAGAATGGGCACTGCTATCTGTGGGGTGGGATATAGGGGCAGATTGGGCACCGCTATCTGTGAGGTTGAATGTAGGGACAGAATGGGCACTGCTAGCTGTGGGGTGGGATGTAGGGGCAGAATGGGCACTGCAATCTGTGGGGTGGGATGTAGGGGCAGAATGGGCACTGCTATCTGTGGGGCGACATTTAGGGGTAGAATGGGCACTGCTATCTGTGGGGTGACATGCAGGAGCAGAATGGGCACTGCTATCTGTGGGCTGGGTTGTAGGGGCAGAATGGCACTACTATCTGTGGGCTGGAATGTAGGGCAGAATGGGCACTGCTATCTGTGGGTGGGATGTAGGGGCAGAATGGGCACTGCTATCTGTGGGGTGGAATGTAGAGGCAGAATGGGCACTGCTATCTGTGGGGTGGAATGTAGGGGCAGAATGGGCATTGCTATCTGTGGGGTGAGATGTAGGGGAAGAATGTGCACTGCTGTCTCTGGGGTGGCTGGTAGGGACAGAATGGAAAGGTATCTGTGGGTTATGTACTAGGGTGTAGGGACAGAATGGTCACTGCTATCTTTGGTGTTGGAGGTACTGTCATAATAGGCACTGTTATCTGTGGATCAGAGGTAGGGACAATCAAATCAATCAAAAGTCTTTTTATTGTTCGATATAGCCATTACAATATCTCTAGACATAAAATCTAGTTTACATAAAACATTTATAAAAACAGTTTAATACATTTTTTATCATTTTAAAAACATTAATCATATATAACTTAATACTTGCATGAATTTAACATGTATTACACACATTACTGAATAAAGGATAAAGGATATGAGCTCCTATAGTTTTATTTAGTTCATATATGATATTAACCTATTTTGTGTATCTTTATCTTTCCTGTTAAACAGTGCAACAGGCAGTTGATCTGGGGGAGGCCAAGGTTCTTCATTATGGGTCCTAGCAATCTTTGCCTGCTCCTTTCACAAACAGGGCAGATTAGAATGACGTGTTTCAGATCATCAGGGACATGCATTTTGCATTTGTACCATCCTGAATATGCTCCTGGTCATTTTTGCCTAAATCATAAGTAGTTACTTTTGAAAATCTCAAACCTTAAGCATGTCAGTGTCCTATATTTTTTTGGATCATTATATGTAGTAAGGTAAGATTCATAGTTATGATCTTTTTAAAGAATCGCATACCATTGATGGCTTTTGAATGTCTGTATAGATGCCATGTCAGAGGCAAAGTATGTGTCTCTTATTCTTGTTTTTATTTGTTCTTTAATTTCTATGTATGACCTGTAGTATGTTTGAAACATCAGATGCATTAGGCGTGTAGAAATGATTTGTTTGTTATGCTATCTATTGAAATAGGGAACCTGTCATTGTATCCAAGTTCTTCCTCTAGACACTGTCTTGATAAGCTCTAATCTGGATGCAAAGATAATTTTAATACATGATTTATTCTCTTTTCATCAATATATGCAGCTAATGGGAGTTGTCCTAGTTCTGCTCTGATCATGGGGGCAGGTGTCAATTGTGGTACTCTCAGAGTATAGCGATAGAGTTTGTTTAATTGAGTTTCTAGACTTTTTGGATGTTGTGTTGCCCAAATGTCCGCTGCATATATTATTCTTGCTCTAATTTTGGCTTCCACTATCTTTTTCATTTAACTGATCTATTACCTATTTTATTAGCAAACCTTTCGAATGCATTATAAGCAGGGCCACTGGAAAATTGCAGGCGCAATTTTTTGCCGCAATTTCCACAATTTCCACAATTTTCACCCTTCTCCACACAAAATCCGCAATTTCTTGTGATTTCTTACATTTATGGAATGTATAACTGAAATTGTATAAAATATTTAAATTCTCAAGGAAATCTACTCAGATATGCTAACAATTTAGTACACAGACTTGGATTTGACCAAAACAGTACAGTTTGAGGTGAGAAGTGGTCAAATGTGACTCTGCTTCATGTGATTCACTTCCCTGCTTTGGTTTCAAAATCCTCTGGTCATGCATATGTAGACTTGAACACTTAGGCCCTGTCCACACTCATCACTGTGTACAATTATCACGGGTCGCAACCGTTACGGATCATGTAAAAAACGGTTTGTGTCCACACTGAAAATGGTACCTGATGCATTTTGGCTACCGATCTTGAGACCTGTTGGAAGGTAGTCTCGAGATCGGTAGCACAAATGGTTCATAGTGAAATTGCTCTTCAAAATGGAATACTCACCAGTGCAGACGGGACAGCATTCTGTACTGTGCCACTCTCAGATTTTGTACTTCTTACCCACTTATCCAGGACCTAAGGAAATGTGCTCCCTTTCTTTCTTACTGTCAAAATGTACAACCCAACTGGGATTCCAGAATGTACCTCTAGCCCATGATCAGAATTAACAACTTTACTCCTAGAAATCACATTTCTGAACAAATTCAGAAACACACCACATCCCCACTTGAAATGTACACTTACTAAAATGCACACTTTTAATGCTGTTCCTGGAATATAATCACTACACTCCCATCATGGCGGCATCACTACTGCATTCTGGAGCACTACAGTGTGGACACAAGATGACCGCTCTCAAAACTGGTCACCACACAGTGCTGGATAGTGTGGGTCGGCTGTAATGGTAAGTGCTAAACCATTTTTGAAAGCATTACACTCCTGTGTGATTAAGTGTGTCAGGGCCTTTAAATCTGTGTTAAAGCAGACTATCAGAGAACTTTTGCTGACACAGAGACTGAAATAATAGTTGTGAGAAGAGGTGCAAAGTGCCCCATTCACCTAAATGAAGCATTGGCCACAATGCTTGTTTTGAATGGAAGGGTAGATTTTCCTTGTATAAATACTTCAATCTGAAAGTATTTTGATTCAAATTGTCAGGAGTTTGGGTGGCGCTGCTGATTATAAACTTGAATAGTGCTTCTGAGGGGTTGGTGACAGTGATTCCTTACATGTCACACAACTGCATACTCACATACAAAGCCTACAGAAAGCAAACTCTATCTGAAACCATGCTGAACAGGTTAAGTATAGTTAAACAGTTACCTTCAAATAGACAAAATAATTGCAACCCAAGTAAAATCACTACAAGCTGAGTAGAATAAAAGTACAATGTATTGAAAACTAGTGTATGATGTAATGAAAGCTGGTTAGATTTGATAATTTTATCATGTGATTTTAAAATGTACTTAGAGTGCTGATTAAGAACAGTAATTACAGTAACAATGATTATTTTAACAAAATAAAAATTTTTCTTACTTGACCTTTATTAGGCACCCCGGTTATCTGTTTATTTTGTTCTTGCACTGAATGAAATCTATTTAACACTGCATGATTTAGATGTCTTGATTTTTAGAAGGGATGCTACATAATGATTAATTTGCAGTTCATTTCAAAAACACACACATTTCTTCATATTAAAAGCATATGGCCAGTACACTTACCCAGTAAACAAAAACTAAATAAATAAAATAAATTTACAAGTGGCAATACATTTATCTAACAATTCATGTGATCAATACAAGCTACAATAAACAACAAAAGATTTCTATGGGGGCAGTGAGGATGAATTGGGAACCCCCACAATTTTCCCACAATTTCTGCAAAAAAGTCACCACATTTTTAGGTAAAATTTTCCTCAATTTTCAAGTGACCCTGGTTATAAGAAGTTTTTGCTCTTTAGTATATTGTTCTGATATGAGAATTCCATGATAGATTTTGCAAGAAACATACCCCTAGATATGTAACATTTGTTGTTGTCGGAATTTTCTCTTTGTCTATGTATATAAATAAAACCTTTTTTTGCTTTTGTCCAAATACCATTAGCTTTGTTTTGGCTTTATTAATATGTAGGTTATTTGCTTTACAAAAGGTGTTAAAGCAATTTACCTTTCGCTGAAGACCTAATTTATTTATTTAAGAGATTAACCAGGCAGGCATACTGAGTGGGGGCTGCTCGTTTCAGATGTGACCTGGGGTTACATAGAAAATACAACAGGAAATGTACAGTATGGGGTAATAACAACAGGTGCAGCATTAGTAACAGAGCTAGACACGCATTTGATTCAAAATATTACTACAAGGTTGGTCCAAGACCACAGAGTATATACAGTCAGAAAACATGCAAGTAAACAGTAGTTTGCTGAGACATATTAAAGCTGTCAAGGTACATCTAGATGACCCTTGGTTGTGGATCTGGGCTGCTGGTAGCAGTTGCATGTGTCAGAGAAGTGGTCATGGAGGAATGGTTTTAGGAGCCTGGGGGCAGGGGGCAGCCTGATGTGAGCAGGAAGATCATTCCAAAGTTTTGGCAGGCGGTATTTGAAGGCAGATTGACTCTTCAAGATGTGCATAAAAGGGATTTTGAGTAGCCTGGAGTCGGAGCATCTGAGAGAGTAGTCTGGGGAGGGTTGTGCTGACAGAGCATAGCTGAGGTGAGGGGGAAGGAGTTTGCCCAGAATTTAGCTATGACATTTGCACCATGTATTCGACATCGAGACTCGAGCGAGGGTAATGTTAAGGAGCTGTATAGGTCACAGTGATGGGTGGTGGGCGGGCATTCCAGGATGAAGTGACAGTAGGAAGGAAGAGGGTATCCAGGCTGGCTAAGGTGGTTTGGGGTGCTGATCCGTAGACCCACGTTGCCGTAGTCAAAGATAGGGAGAATAATTTTATGCACTATTTCCCTTCGGACCGTGGAGGGCAGGCACCCTTTATTACGATGAAGTGCACCTAGTTTGGGGTGCAGTTTTTTGTGTAGCAAGTCAATGTGGATGGAGAAATCAAGTTATTGATCAAGCCATACTCCCAGGTATCTAAACGAGGTGCAGGTCTCCAGAGGTGACCCGTCCAGGGTATGAAATGTAGGGGGAGCAGCTAGGCATGAGAGCCGTGGTTGCATGCCAAAAGTAAGGGAGACAGTTTTCTTCGAGTTTAATACTAGTTGATTGCATCCAAGCCATTTTTGGACAGCTTCAAAATCCTGTTGGAGGGCTGCGTACATGTCCCTAGTGGTGGGGTCAGAGGCATACAGTACGGTGTTGTCTGCATACATTTGTATGGCTGAGGTTGAGCAGGTCAGTGGGAGGTCATTTAAAAATATGGAGAAAAGTATGGGCTCTAGGACTGAGCCTTGGGGGAACCCCATGGTGATTGGGAGTGGGGGGAATTCTTCTGTCCCAATTTTGACAGACTGTTTTCGGTCAGTCAGGTAGGCATGGAACCTGCTAGTGGCAAGGCTGGAGAGGACTGCTTCATTTAGTTTTGCAAGTAGTTTTGGATGGGAGTTGGTGTCGAATGCCTTGGCCAGATCAATGAAAATGGCAGAAGTGAAATGCCCCTTGTCCATCTCTGAGGAGATGTCATTTGAGAGTCTTAAGAGTGTGGTGATGGTGGAGTGGGATTTCTGAAACCCTGACTGATAAGGGGTGAAGAAGGAGGTGGAGAGGAATTGAGTGAGTTGGGTAAGAGCTAGGTGTTCCTGATGTTTGGCCAGAATTGGAAGAAGGGAGATGGGGCGATAATTTCCAGGTGCAGATGGATCACCACCCTTAGGTAGGGGTATGACAAGCACCTGCTTCCATACAGCTGGAATTTGAGCCGTAGAAAATGAGAGGTTTAGGAGGTTGGCTAGAGGGGCAGCTATTGCAGGGGCTGATAGGTGGAGAAGTTTGGCATCCAGCCCTAAAGGGCATTTTCCTTTGTTAGGGTCAAGAGATCCCAGGGCATGGAGTACTTCTGCCGTTGAGACTGGACGGAAAGTGAACATGGAGCTGGGTGGGGGGTGCCGGGGTTGCAAGGAGGGACTGGTTGTGGGTGGGGTGCACGGGTGGTTTGTGAGAAGCGATACAGTGCCATTAGTAAAGAGGTTGTTGAAAGCAGAGGCAACTTCGCTAGGGTCTGAGACAGAGTTGCCATGTATGGATACGGTTGGGGTAGATGGTTGGGCGGGGGGGTGAGTAGGGTTTTGATGGTTTTCCAGAATTTTGAGGGGTGGCTCAGGCTGGAGGAGAGGGCCGCCTTGAAGTAATTTTTCTTTGCCTGCCAAATAGCTTTGATGCAGTAGTTACAGAGATTGCGATAATGCTGCAGGGAGTCGGGTGTGCCGGTTTGCTTTTGTTTTCTCCAGGCCTGTTCCCTTACTCGGCAGCAGCCAATGACTTCGCCGGTGACCCAGGGGAGATGTGATCCCCTGACCCTATTAGATCTTAAAGGGGTGTGATAGTCCCATATAGCAAGCAAGTTGTGTCTGAACATGTCGAAAGCGTAGTCAATAGAGGGAGCCATCTGGATGAATGACCAGTCAACTAGGGCGAGATCATTTAGAAGGGAATGGAGACAGAGGGATTTATAAGCCCTCATGAGGAGAGTTCTGGGTGGGTGGGGGGTTTGTGGGTCTGTGCACCTTCTAACCATATAAACCATATGGTGATCACTCAGGAGTCAGGGAGGAGGCCGGCTAGTTGTTATCCTATGGGGTGGGTTGTGAGGGCCCAGTCCAGGAGGGAGTGTTTTGTGTTTTGAGTTTAGTTGGGTGGGTTGATCAATTTGTTGGGATAGGTTTAGGAGTGCACTTTGTCCGTAGTTTAAGCATGATCTTTTGCTAGCCAATTGGTTAAAATCCCAGGATGTAGTGAGAGCCCGCCCGCCCAGCAGCAGATTTTAGAGTGGCTAGGTGGTCAAGGACGCTAAGTGTAGGGGTAGCCGGGGTGCAGTAGGTCCCTGCCATGTACACTGGGGTAGAATGAGGTAAAGTCATTTAATCAGCATAGATTCTATTAGGGGTGTGGGTCCAGGGATCATGACAGAGATGTCCTGGAGCCTAGTGGATATGTACATGATGATTCCTCCTCCTTTTTTCTTGCCCAGCCTGTCCTGCCTAATTACTGAGTAGCCAAGGATGGCTATTTCTAAATCTGCATGGTGTGGTTTCAGCCATGTCTCAGATATAATGCAGATGTCTGGGCGGAGGTTTAGGGCAGTGAGTTGCAACTCCAGTACTTTGTTCAGGAGGCTGCAGATGTTTAAGTGAAGTAATCTTAGGCCCTTTGGGAGTGTGTGGGGGGTAGAGTGGGGCACTGGGCCAGGGTTGGTTTCAACATTCCCTGCCAGGAGGAGAAGAAGGGTGATGTAGTGCATGGAGATGTTCCATGTGTATCTGGACTTTAGTTTTGAGTGGCTTGTTTGTGTTGTGTAGAGAGAGGTTGAGGTAGCTAGGTTACGTAGTATGAATATGCCATGAAAGAAGGAGGGGGGGGATAACAGAAGAGCTTAGAGCCCATGTATGGGTGTGCATTATTTGCTGGAGCAGAGGGTGGAGGTTGATGGGGCATGGGGAGATGGCGCTGTTGAGGGTGGAGGTTTGGGTCCTGCATGGGCTGGGTTGCTGGGGAGAGAGGAAAGAGGAAAAGCTAGAGAAAGGAGTGGTATAAAGTAGAGGATCATGATTGATATGTGAATCCTGCAGTAGCAAACCGAGCTCTCAGTATAGCAGCCACTAGTGGTGGGATAGTATAAGCTGCTAGTTAGAAAGTGGGCTGATAGGTTCTGGCGCGTGTCACCTGGTATCAGCGTCACCAGTCTATCGTTATATAACTGAGTGCCGACCAAGGGTGGTGGTGGGGTGGTGAGGGCGGCCGCGCAGGCAGACAACTCACAGTACGCCGTGCTCCAGGCAGGGAGCTGTATCTCCGGCCTCCGTGCCTGGCTACTCGCTCAGTGGTGGGGGGGCCTCTTTCGGTCTCCGGTGGGGAAGGAGGCTATTTCTGAGGCCCTCGCGACCCTCGTGGGGTTCCTGGGGGAAGGCAACATCTCTGGCGCTCTCGACCCTCTGTGTAGAGAAGATAAGGAGAAGAAGGTTATTTATGAGAGATCTGGAGGGGTGGAGTTAATTGCAGGTAAGTGTGGTACTGCTATAATCTTTAAACAAGCTACGTTGCTACCAGCCTGGTTTGCACTACTCTAGATTATTCAATATTGGCTGCATAGTACAGTTTAGCCCTATAGGTTATTTCAACCACAATTCTACTTTAAACATGCGTGCCAGTATAACAGTAATTACACCCAACAGCCTCTAGCACAGTATGTGACTATATAGGAGGTCAAAATAAGCAGGAATCAGATGCAAGCTGTGAGCAGGCAAGAGGAAACAGCGTGTGCAAGTAATTTTTTAAGTTTTAAGGTGCAGACTGTATTTTTAGTTCTTAAGGCGCATGCCATGAGGCAGTAATTCAGGACGGATGAAGGCACCGTTTACAGTGCGAGTATATAGCAAGCAAACAAGCGGGACAGCATGTACAAATAAAAGTTCTTAAGGTGCAGGCTGATAACACATACAATGAGGTAGCATTGAGGAAAAAATAGAGCAAAAAAACTATTTGCAGAGGTGCGCCGATTTTTTTTAAAACAATAGTCACAGTATGGCATTTGTTAGATTTGGCTGCATTTAAAGGCAATACAGGTTTGTTCTAGTCCTGTTGAAATGGCACCAAAAAACACAATGGAACTCGCAGCCGCCGTGCTCAGGCAGGTAGCTGTATCTCCGGCCTCTGTACCTGGCTACTTGCTCCAGTGGTGGGGGCTCCTTTTGGTCTCCGGTGGGGCGGCTGTTCCTGAGGCCTAGTGACCCTCGTGGTGTTCCTGGGGAGGGCAATGTCTCTGGCCTCTGGCCCTCTGGCTACTTGCTGCAGTGATGGGGGGCTCCTTTCGGTCTCCAGTGGGGAGGGCAACTGTTCCTGAGGCCCTCGCGACCCTTGTGGGGTTCCTGGGGGAGGGCAACATCTCTGGCCCTCTCGACCCTCTAATAGTGAGGTAGGGACAGAATGGGCACTTCTATTTGTGGGGTGGGTGTTAGGGACAGAATGGGCACCACTGTCTGTTAATGGGTGGTATGGGTGGTAGGGATGGAATGGACTCTAATATCTATGAAAGGATGGTAGGGACAGAATGGGCTCCACTAGCTGTGAATGGGTGATAGGGACAGAATGGATACTGCTAATAGTAAATGGATGGTAGGGACAGAAAGAGCACTGCCACCTGTGGAGTGGATAGTAGGGACAGAATGGGCATCACTAGCTGTGGGGGGTGGTAGTAGGGGCAGAACGGGTGCTTCTATCTGTGTGGTAGCTAGTACGGACAAAAAGTGCACCACTGTGTGGGGGGTGGGTGGTAGTGGCAGAAAGGGCACCACCATACCGTTCAACCTTTCATCACCAAGTGGGTGACATGGGGAAAATGTGTGACATAATCAAACATGACATTGCTGACTCAGAGCAATGTATTCAGTTGTATAGTCCTGTGAATTGCTTAACTACCTCCACACCCTCCCATCCCTCTAAAAAGACATAAATGGCATCTACTATGATTTATATAGTTCATATGACAAACATTATGTAAGCAGTAACACACAACAAGGTGTGCGCCAGTGCTTAATTACCACATAGCCTAGGTGGGTTGTGAGGCACAAGGTGCAGTACAATTTATAGCATTACCATTCACCCTGGAGAGCATTACTGGACATATAAAATGTTTTAAAAGTTAAAAAATCAATAAAAAAATAATGAAAACAAAACCCCATAACTGTGCGACCAGTAAAATGAAATTCATTCCAAGTCATGAAACCAGTTTTGAACAATCATTTCATTTCATTTTATTTAAAGGTTGAAACCTATTGAGCCAAAGCTCAAGTACATTGGGGACCTTATGGCTATACAGCACAAGTTGCACAATAATCATACTGAACTAAAATTCAGCACACCTAATTAGCAGACAAAATGCTATTATTTGTTCATGGAGAAAACAGGAACCTCCTACAGTGGAGACCTGGCGTCAAATTTAAAAAAAGAATCCAAGTCATTTTATAAGTAGCTGTAACTGGTTCCATTTGTTAAATGGGTTTGCAAATGTGACCCACTCTGACCATTGGGCACTTGGCAGTTAGCCATTTGTAAGTTATGCCATTTCCTGCCAAAGCTACTGTATAAATATCCTCCAAAGGTAGGATTTTTTTGTTTGAAGATTTTATGTGAAGCAACTGGCGACCAGTATGGGCCCAGCTTTGGACATGCCCAAAATATGTGAGTATGGGACCCACACTGTCCTCATTGTCTCCAGCAGCAGTCTGAGTAACTGCTGCCAAAGTGTTTCTCATTTTGAAGAAATAGATGATCTGTTTTCTGTGTTTTGTAAGAGGATTCACCTCCATTACTGTAAAATTGGGCCAAAGGGCGGGTCACTGTCTTTGCTGCATTACTGCCACCTGAGTGACCACAGATGGAAATGCAGTTGAGGGAGCCATTGTGGACAAGACACAGGCCACAGACTTGCATGGCAGCACACTCAGCATGCATGTGCACCTTGGTCTCCCTAGTATGCTTGCATCTTTGGGGAATCGGGGAAAAAAGGGAAAAAAGACAGCCCTGCTCCCTGAGGATGAAGGCGCCCCAGTGCACCACACCTGAACCTGCCTAGCATAACTCATCTCCTGATGGAAGCAATGCATTTCGAGGGTGTAGTCCTTCCACCTCATTCCTGCAAAGGGGGGCAAGCCGAGGCAGTGTAGAGGATGGTGACTGAAGCAGGTCGGTCCGGTGGGCACATGCACCATGAAAGATTCTGGAGGGATTGTAGGTGGTACAGCAAGGGGCATAAAAGAGAATTAAAAAAGGTGCCAAGTTATCAAAACAACTTGCACATGCTCTTCAGTAATTACATTTTGTAATGAAATAAGTGACAGAGCCTGTATTGCATGTGTGAGAGGCACCAGCATCAAAGATCACCAGTGCACAGCCATTTGCAAACATAGCCTGTCAAAGGCCTAGTTGGCTTCCAGTAAAACTATAAAGTTTTCATAAATGTGGTAACTGTAATGTTTACAGATTTGATGTGCTGGGTAAGCAGTTTTAGCACCCCACATTGGACATCCATATGGAAGCAGGGGAGTTTATAAACTGTACTACAAGCTTTGTTGTATGTGTTTTGTGGTGTACTTACGGGCTGTTACATGTTGGACGCACTATATGACCACTCAAAAAAATCAAGAACATATGTTCCATTTACAGTAGAAAAGTGAAACACAGTAGGTGTACAGTACATTGCCATGAACAATATATGGCAAACATTTTTGACCTTTCATTTATTTTTATTTATTTATTGTAAAATCGAATTACAACCTTTGAGCTAAAACCTCATTTACAAAGGATCCTCGTCGAACAGAGGGTGGGGAACATCAAGTACATGGACAGTGGAGAAAAACAGAAGCAGCTAGATGGCATTGTTAGTCACAGTCATTAAAAAGTCTAAACAGCATTACAAATAGAAGGATGGGAGAGACAGAATACATTGCAAAAGCCATCACTTAATTACATAATACAGAGGAAAATAGTCCAATAACAGATTAGGTGAATAAAGTGCAGATTCCAACTACTTACAAAGTATGAAAATTCCCAGAATGCAGCTATACAGCTTAGATAGGTTCCTGGAGAACAGTTAATATGACCACCAACAAGTACAGCCATTAAGGGAGAGTAGGCTACAGGCTAGACGGGTGAGTGGGAGAGCACAATGGTGGGTGATAGTTTAAGGTCGGGGCTAAGTGGATGTGGAGGTGGGGGGGTATGGAGAGTCAGGAGGGCTAAGTGGGGTGGGGTGGGGAATGGGGGACCAAGGGGTGGGTAGGTGGGGATTAGCGGGAGATTCTTAGGAGCCATGGGTCACTGCAGCCAAGCCATACTGTGTCAGGGGGCACCGGGAGGGCTAGAAATGGCTGGGGTGTTCTTTACTGCAACATTGTACTGGAGGGGAGATGGACTTCTGAATTTTAGATTTGAACTGGCCAAGACGAGTAAGGCTAGTAGTGACCTGGGGGAGCTCATTTAGCCATGTGGGGGCCCATACTGCGAAGGCTCAACCTCCCCAAGGCAGTTCTTCTGAAAGATACTGCTAGGGCGTGTCTTGTAACACTTCTCGTGGAGTGCTTAGACAGGACCAGATGGAATAAGGCTTGTAGGGAGGGGGGGTGTAAGACTTAGAATGGTCTTCTTCCCTATAAGGCAGGAGTAGAGCTTGATTCGGTCCATGAGATGAAACCACTGTGTCCTAATATAAAGGTAGTATGTGTGTATAAGGCGATCTGCACCTAAAACAAAGCTGCATGCTTTGTTGACGGTAGTATAGACCCTGTGCAGGCTGGTTTCAGAAGCTGCACCACATACCACATTACCATGGTCCAGGATGGGTAGAACTGCCTCTTTACTGCCTGGACCCTAGCCTCAGTGTCTTGCAGCAGAACTGAGCTATATAAGGCACTTAACTTCCTATGTAGCAGTGATAATATTTCGTATATGTTTGTTGAAAGGAGAGGACCGTTGATTTTAATCCCAAGGTACCGGACGAGGGAACCTGCTCAAGGGTGGAGTGGGAGTTGCACGAAATTGAGAAGGGAGTGGTATACCTCCTCTTTTGGCTTCTGGCAAAGCTTTGACTTGTTTTGTTTTGCTGTTGAGCACTAGCAGGCTATCTTTAAGTCAACTCGTAGGAGATCAAAGTTGTACTGCATGTCCTTAGTGAGTGCATCTTGGTAAGAGCCTCGCCAGAACACCACCATGTCATCTGCATAGAGCAGTACCTTGGAGGAGGAGCCTGCTTCTGGAAGGTTGTTCACAAAGAGGCTGAACAGGAGTGGGCCCAGGATGGACCCCTGCAGGACCCTCACTATGACTTCACTGGTCTTGGAGATGGCTCCATTGATTTTCACCTGCTGAGAGCTCCCAGACAGGTAGCTGGATAACCAACTGACTGTGCTGGAGGATAGTCCAAGGCAGCTTAGTATGTGCAGCAGCAGCTAATGATTCACAAGGTTGAAAGCCTCGGTTAGGTCTATGAAGATTGCTCCGACCAGTTGGCCCTGGTCAAGTGTCTCATGCAGGTTATCTGGGAAGGCAATTAGGGCAGTATTAGTGCTATGCATCTTGTGGAAGCTGTGCTGTTGGGGGCAGAGGAGTTTATATTTATGCAGGTGGTCAGTGAGTTGGTTGGATATGATTTTCTCCAGTCCTTTGGAGAGTGGAGACAGAATTGAGACAGGTCAGTAGTTGGATACTAGTGCCCGGTCACCTCCTTTATGCACAGGATTGACCAGAGTGGATTTCCAGGTAGAGGGGAAAGTGGACTGGCAGAGAGACAGGTTAAACAGAATGGTGATAGGAAAGACAACCGCTTGTAAGGCAATGGAAATTAATTTCATATTGTTTCCATCACCCCCATCCTTGTTTTTTCCAGGACACTTGTAAGGTATTTTCTTGTTTCCTTTATGGTCACCTGTCTGAAGTAAAAGCTTGGGCTGGGCTTGGCAGTGGTAGATGAGGGCAATTGACTGGAGGCTGGCATTCCATCAGAGTGTGTGGCAGGCCTGGGAGGCAAGACTGCGCTGTAGTCAGAGAAAGCCTTATTAAAGAAGTTGGCCATGCCAGCATCATCAAGTATGATTTTGTCATTTTGGTGGAGCATGGTGTGGGGGGTTCTGTTATCATACCTGAAGAGGTTTTTAATTGAGTCCCAGAACTTCTTCATGCTACTCCAGCAGTGAGATTGCTGGTTCTTGTGGAATGATGCCTTGGCCTATTGTATTGCCCAGGTGCACCTGTTTCTGACCACTTTGTAGTTTGGGATATCCGTAGTTATCCCTGTTGCCCTGGCCTGGTGCCAAAGGAGATCCCATTGTCGCATCATACCGAAAAGCTCAGGGGTGACCCAGTCCATACTATGACCTTTTATCATCTTCTTACGGTACGGGGTGAACTTGTCCGCAGCTGCATTGAAATGAGTAAGGAAGAGTTGGAGGGCAGTGTCTACAGAAGGGCATATCAAAGGAAGCTCCAGTCAATGCCTGAAAGGTGATTCCTGAAGTTGGTCATAGCGCTATTTTATACTTTGCTCCTCACCAATTTGGGTGAGGGGTTGACCTGTTTTGTCGACCACTCACATTGGATAGGTGAGCGGTCACTCAGAGTATCCGGGAGTACCTTGACATCAGTTATCCTTTCTGGGTGAGCTGTTAGTACCCAGTTGATCAGAGTGCTTGTAGCGGTGCGGGACTGTAGTTTGATCTGGTGCAGCTCTTGATAGCTTGCGTTAGGTACAGTCCGGATACAAGATCTCTGTGCTGGCAAGCTAGTTGGAGATAAAATCCCCTAGTATAATAGTCTCCTTGTGTTGGCTAGCCTGGGTGTAAAGCTTAGCAAAGGCTTCTAGCCCAGCTTGCTGCCACACTGGTGGGATGTAGACTGCCATAACAATCAGGCTTTTTTGGCCCTTGCCTAGTAGGATTTTTATTGCTAGGCATTCAAAGTCATTGTTGACAGTAGCCAGTTGAATTCTGCAGCACTGCAGGTGGTTTCTGGTGTATATTATGCATCCACCACCTCTTTTTCTGGAATGGTCCTGTCTATGAATGTTGTATCCAGCAATGGAGACTACCGAGTTGGTTGTTCGTGGGGAGAGCCAGGTCTCTGTCAGAGCAATGATATCAGGCAGAGTATGTGCCACCCAAGCCTCAAACTACGTTAGCTTGGCTAGGAGGCCCAATGTTCAAGGCCACAATCCATAATTGCCCGTAGGAATCGGGGTCTGAGTGTGTGAGTTGGAATGGGAGCCACAGTTAGGTGTGAATATTTCCAGAGATCAGCAGCAGGATTAGGATGAGTTTCCTACATATTTTTGGGAAGGTAGTCTTTACATTCGACCTCCAGGAATCCTGGTAGCAGCATTTAGTGTGTGGTGAATCAAGCGCAATGTTAAGTCCAGGAAAAAGACATATGGCTGGGGAAAGATCTGGGTGACAGAAGGGGTCAGGAGGGATGCTGCATGGAGTGGGCAGATAGAGGCAGTAGAGCTGGTCTCCCACTGAGGCAGGTTTTCCACATTGTATGATGATAGGAAAATCCTGGTGGCAGGTGGAGGTAATCGTCGGCTGTCTTAGTTTCAGGGCAAGCAGCAAGAGTAAGAGTATTTGAGTAGGCATTTATGGGTATTGAGCAGGTTAAACCCCTAAACAAGGAAGGGACTGACTTCAGTCATTGTTACAGTAGGAAAGTCGATGGATTCATCAGTTGAGATCCTTGAAACCCATAGGATTAAATGACATTATGGATTACAAACCTTTCCTGTAGGGGTAATTTATACCCCAAGTAGTAAGGTGCTAGAGTTATATATGGAATTACACTTGTCTAGGCTATTATAAGGTGATATTGCTCCAAAACTGTATATAACAGTATATTTTCTCTCTCTGATCTCATTTTATTTCATGTTCACTTCTATCTCTCTCTAATTTCATCCATCTGGACCAGACCTGGACGTGGGCTGCAGATTAATTATTTCTTTGTGCTTGAAATGCAATGTTTTGGTCCTGAAATGTACAGGTTTGAAATATCAAGTGGACAATGCATGTACTGTAAATTATAAGACAGTGAAAACTGGATAAAGATATTTTAATCTGGTTAGGAGCATAGGAACTGTAACTTGGAACTATTTCTTCAGTCATGATATAGTTACCAAGAAAAGTATTTATACAATAGGGGTGAAAAGATACGCCATGGGAAAAAACAGCATATCAGCCATAGTAACAGGATAAAAATGAGTGATTCATGCTTAGCAGACCTACTGTACCATGAGATAAATGTAGCTACAGTGGAATAAATGACATTTATTTCCACAGCAGCTACATTTATCTGAGATAAGTAGCTATGTCACAGAAAGCAGCAAATCTCAAACAACTGAACACCCCAAACCAAGTGAACACACCTGCACAGAATAGCATAGAGATCACATTTCCAACACAGAGCTACACCTTGAAACTGAAAGCAAAACCCAAACAAACAGAGACCAAATGCAGAAAAACAAAAGTCACGAAGAAACATAATACAGAACTTTAAACTACCATGGAGAAAACATTTAAACTAACAGAAACCTCTAAAACAACTTCTGACACACAGAGAAATAAATATTAAACACACCGAAACCACACTGCAAAAAGCAACAACACAACACATTTCAATGCCATATCCTTTCACCGCTATTGTATAAACTGAATATGTTTGTTTATTTATTTATTTTGAATATTCAGAAACAACCTTTGAGCAACATGCTCTTTTACAAAGGTTCCATGTCAGGTAACTAAAATACATAAAACAGTGAATAAGGCAATAACACAAATGATTCCAGTAATCCAAACAGAATGGGAGGATAAAACATAAGAAATTCAAAGTACCATAAAGATGGGATGATATAGCACCAGTTCGATTGAAAAACAAAAATTGTCCCTGGGCCAGAAAGCGAATAGTGCAGTAGACAAGAGCAGCTCAGAGCTAGAGCATTGTCAAAATAGGGGGGCAGGCAGATGAGAGAAGTTTGAGACAAGACGAGGGAAGAGAAGGGGGTAGATACTGAGAAAGGAGAAGCAGAAGGGAAAGGGGCTGGGGAAGTTAGAAAGTATTAACAGGGGGAAGCAGTGTGGGTGAATTAGTGGTTGGAGGTGGGTGACTGCAGAGGGAGATAAGGTGAGGGGAGGTAGGGTTTAGGGTGAAAGGGCCAGGGGTAGAGGGAGGTTGAGTGAAGGGGGGAGTAAGTGATAAAATGGGTGAACTCGAGGTCAAGGGAGAGGTATGTGATGGTCTTACAAGGTTAGCCTGGGTCTAACTAAAGTAGAATGGTGAGGGTGGGAGTAAGGGCCAATAGTACCATATACTATTTATCTGCACTCATGCACACTGACCTCAGCATCACTGTTGGCTCCGCTACGCTCTGCCACTCGAGAAGGAGGTCAGTGTGCACTCATGCAGATAAATAGTGTATTCTACCACAGCCCAACACATGTCACCTATAAGGTGGTAGTTATAGCTGTATTAGAAAAAGGAGGGAACTGAGACCATTTCCCCAATATCATCACCACTAGTGCCAGGAAGCCAGGGAACTGCTCAGTGACTGAATACATTCCTGGAGTTGCCAGATATCTCCATTATCCAGGCATCTGTCCTGGGTAAGCAGATGCCCAGATTCTTCCTATCACTGCATTTACATGTAACTGGTGTTACTGGGTAATGAGAAGATCTCCGCTACCTCGACAGCAACCTGCTAACACTAGGCTCATGTATCATGAGGTGAGTGAGAGTGAGATTGAGATGGGGCAGGAGTGGAAAATAATAGCAGGCATGCACACATTAGTCAGTGATTGAATGAGAAGCCTAGCTATACAGCAGTGAAATCACAGTTGCGAGGGGGGAGGGACGTTACTTCACTGGCTGATGGCTCTCTCCTCTCATAAATTTCTCTTGCACTTGTGGCTTAGGCTCAAGAGATCCATAGCAGGAGTGACGAGTCAATGTATCAGATTGCTTAGTAAAAGCAAAAGAAAGAAGCAGCCACTGTGGTTCTCTAAGTCAGTAGCTGAGAAAGTGCAAGAAAAAAGTAAGGCATTCAGGAAATATAAAGAGACGCAGAAAGAAGAAGACAGAGTGAAATATCTGGAGAAGCAGAGAGAAGCTGGGAAAGCTGTCAGAGGGGCTAAGGCAAGAATGAAGGAAGGAATAGCACAGACTATTAAGAAGGGAGACAAGACCTTCTTCCATTATATTAGTGAGAGGAAGAAGACCAGAAATGATATTGTTAGGCTAAGGAAGGAGAGGGTGGGTGGGTGGAGGATGACCTTGAAAAGCTGAGATACTGAATAAGTATTTTTGCTCAGTATTTACCAAGGAAGAGGCAGGGTAAGGCCAAACCTCATGAGGAAATGTGTACAGGGGAAGAGGTGGACACCAGCCCATTTACGGTGGAGAAAGTCTTGGAGGAACTAAGGGAAAGTAAAGACAGACAAAGCAATGGGGCCAGGCGGGATTCACCCTAGAGTGCTGAAGGAACTCAGGGAAGTCCTAGCAGGTCCACTGACAACCCTCTTCAACCAATCACTAGAGATGGGGGAGGTACCTGGGGACTGGAGGAGGGTAGAGGTGGTCCCCTTGCACAAGACTGGAAGTAAGGGGGGTAGCTGATGGAGTCCCTGGTTAAGGAGAGGGTAGTGAAGTTCCTGGAGTCAAGCAGTGCAAAAGACTCAAGGCAGCATGGATTCACTGAGTACAGGTCCTATCAGACTAATCTTAACAAATTTTTTGACTGGGTGACCAGAGTGGTGGATCAGGGAGGGGCGGTGGATGTGGCCTACCTGGATTTCAGTAAGGCCTTTGACACCATTCCACATAGAAGGTTGCTTAACAAATTGGGAAATCTGGGTGTGGGCTCTAAAGTGGTAAAATTGGTTGGAAACTGGCTAAAAGGCAGGACCCGGAGGGTGGTAGTAAATGGCATAAAATCAGAAGAGAGGGAGGTGACTAACGGGGTTCCACAGGTATCGGTGCTGGGTCCAGTCCCATTCAATGTCTTCATAAGTGACATTGCAGAGGGACTGGAGGAGAAAGTATGCCTGTTCACAGATTACACCAAGATCTGTAACAGAGTCGACACACAGGAGGGACTAGATAAAATGAGAAACGACCTAAGACTACTTGAGGAATGGTCAAGGGTTTGGCAGTTGGGTTTCAACGCTAAGAAGTGCAAGATAATGTACCTGGGACACAGAAACCCAGGAGAGGAATACAGGATGGGGGCAAGGTTCTAGCCAGAAGTCAGGAGAGAGACTTGGGAGTTATCATATCCAATGACCTGAAGTCAGCCAAACAATACGAAAAAGCAGAGGGGAAAGCAAACAGAATGTCGGGGTGCACTGGAAGGGGCATAATCAGTAGGAGGAGTGAAGTGATGATGCCACTGTATAGATCACTGGTGAGGCCTCATCTGGAATATTGTGTCCAGTTCTGGAGACCGCATCTTGGGAAGGACATAGACAGAATGGAAGTAGTCCAGAGAAGAGCAACAAAAATGATACATGGACTGCACCACAAGCCTTATGAGGAAAGACTCAAGGAACTTAACGTCTATTCACTGGAAGAGAGAAAGGAGAGAGGGGATATGATAGAGACTTTCAAATACCTTAGAGGAATAAACAGGGTACAGGAGTGGAGCATATTTCAGAGAAGAAAGTGCACAAGGACAAGGAGACATAACATAAGGCTGGAGGGAGGAAGGCTTGGGGGAATGCTAGGAAGTATTTTTTCACAGAGAGGGTGGTGGATAAGTGGAACAGCCTACCAGCAGAGGTGGTGGAAGTGAAAACAGTACAGGGATTCAAAAGTGCATGGGATAAGCATAAAGGCACCCTGCTGTACAGTAGAGTGGGGAAAGGCAATCCAGATAAGAGTAGGGATTGCCAAACCAAGTAGGGAAATGGGCAGACTAGGTGGGCTGTATGGTCCTTATCTGCTGACAGATTCTATGTTTCTATGTTGTAGTTGTGAGGGATCCATGATTCCAGGGCCACAGCCAAGTCCACAGAATGCTGGGCCAACTGCAGAAACTAAGGTAAGCTTGCACATAGCTGTAGAAATGCTGTTAAGATGGCCAGCCCAGACTGCAACTGCAATTATGTGACAGTGCTATGCCTGTGCCCTCTCCCAAAATGGGTTCTGTGTGAACAGTGCACCTGGCAACAACTACTACAATATGGTGCCTATTTCAGAACAACACTAGAAGCCCAAACTTTTTGCAAAAAATAGTGAAAACTGGCATTTACATGATCTGGCCGTAAACCATGCCTCTGTTATAGTATTCACAGGAGCAAGAAGCAAGCAACTAGTCTGCATGACAAAAAGTAAGAGCCTTTGGAACACTGAAAGAGCTACAAATTTTCAAATTCTGCTCCTGACATTGTTTACACCGGACTTGTTTTGCCACAGCTTTTCTGAAAAAGAAAAACATAAATAATTGGTGTTGCCATTAAGGAGTGTCTGCTCATCTTACTTGCACTGCACTTGTTCCTGACCTCCAGGCCATGAGAAAGATTGCTCCTCCAGCTCTGAGTATGACCATGTTCAGACTCGAAAGCTTGCTGCTTGTTCCTGCCAACATATTTCCTCCCTGCTTGTGAGTTGCATGACTCAGCCTTGGTGCCTGCTTCCCAGCAAATTAAAAAAATAAATAAATATCTAAAGAATTGGTGCAGTGATCAAATGACAGCTGCAGCTGCTTGTAGCTTGAAAAATGGCGATTGGTACCAAATGCAACTGCAGCTTTTCTGTAGCCTGGTTGAAGGAAATAGCCTCAGACAGCCAGTCAGATATATGGAAGATGGATGGTAGATGGATAGAAGCAGGCACCTACTTAACCTCCTGCTCTCCTCCCTACTTATGAAGACATGATTGATCATCACTGCTGTCTCTCCATATCACCCCAAAGAGAAAATCTAAGGAAGAGGACCTGATAGAGCCATATGTAGAAAAGCAGTTTTGACAGCTGCTGCCACATTCATGGATGTGTTTTCTATTCAGAATTGCCTTTAAAATTTCACATACACATGCACGCATGCACGCATGCACACACACACACACACAATGTATATGCAAAAAATGGGCATGTAAAAAAAATGCAAGAAAAGCTTCTTGCAGAGAGAGGAGAACCAGATCTCCAGTTAACTTTTGGTGACAAAAGACTGTTGGGTTCCACTTTTGGCCATGCTAGTTGCACCTGCATGCGAGTCTAGACAGGAGAAACTATAAATAAACTGTCCAATTCAGCTGAATTTACAAAAATAGTCAATGGGGGTTGTCGGGGGGGGGGAGGAAAGGAGCAGGATTGAGCAGCCATTCTAGCAGCTCTCCTCTCCTGGGAAGGATCTCTGTCATCCCCCCCCATAGTTCTGCTACCATTGGGTGGAAGTTCAATGGGTAGCACAGGCAGATGGGGTGTCAAGGCATCGGGAAGGTGCCCGGAGACATGGTGCGATGCCTCCCACGTGTGTGCACGAGACTGGGGCAGGGCAAGGGCAAAAGTGGGGGAAAAAACGCACCAAAATAAAAATGGTAAGCCAAAATAACTAGCTTGTCTGGATCTCTTGGGACAAAATAAGAAATGGCAGACTTGTGCAGATGAAGTGCATTTTGTACTATGATAACATGGAACCCATGATTTTGGTGGTGGGTAAATCAGGTGGCAGCTGCTAGCTGGGGTTGTTGGCTATCCAGTGCCACCCCATTCCCCATATGGTGCAGGTACTGGTAATTAAAGTTTGGCGTGGAGAGTCAGACTTGGAGGTAGGCACAAGCAGTAGTATACAATGGCTGAACATCCTTCTGCCACTGAAGAATGCAGCATGGACTAGAATAGTCACTGGACAACAGTGGACTGTGAACACATCATCATCAACACCCTGTAGCCTGAGTAAGGTTTGGCACAAAACAGAAGCTCTGCCTCTCCATGAATCTCTTCTTGGTCCCCTAGCCCCAATAGTCTGAGAGGAACCCCCAGTGCAGACCGAGTCAGACACACAGTTCTTTCCCCAATGGTCCAACCCTGACTTCATTGCTTTGAGAGAGAGACATGACCCAGCATGCTCCTCTCTCCGAGTAGTGGCCAACTGAGATCAAGCCCTGATTTGCCACAACTAGATGCTTACTCAGTAAAGTGTCTGGTAGTACCTGTAACTCAGACCCTGCTCTTAGTCGACCACCCCGAGTGACCACCACTCTGGGAAAGCAGGAGGATTCTGGGTCAAGTTTTACTCTCAAGGGGCCTAGGTACTAATGTGAGTCAGGTACATTCAAGAGGCATGTACCCAGCCCACATAGTTCCACACCTGTAGACGGGCCCTCTGTGGCCAGCATTAATGATTGCCAGGTGCCTGTCTGCAGCCCCGTCCCATGATGCGCAGTCATGGGCGGCAGATTGGTGCAGATCAGAGGACACAGGCAGGAATTTAATTGGATGCCCAACCTAGTCCTGCAGTAGATCTGCAATAGATCCCCTACTTCATGGGGAGCAGGGGATTGTGGGACAGTGCAGGTTTTGAACTTGCAAAATGTTCAGCAAGTGCTCAAATGGCAGCCTCCTGTCTCCCCGCCTGATCAGAGGGCTAGGGCAGCATGGTAGGTAGGGGCTATGGGTTCCTGTGGCCAGTGGGGATATACTGTGGTGGGTACACAACAGTTATGGCAGAGTCTCTGCTGCCATGTAGTGTGCTCCCCTCGCCCAGCACTCCATTACTTTATGAATGGCGTGGAATGCAGGCACACCCCCAACACTTTTCTGGACCATCTGCGCATGTAACCACCTGACCGTCATGGGGATCCAGTGCAGAAGGGATGCACGTTCCATCTGTGCATGTGTGTAGAGATCCATGGGGCCCTGGTATACAGAAACGACACTTAGGATTGTCTATGCATTGCGGATCCACAGTGCATAGGCAACCCGTCATATAGTGCATAGGATCCAAAATGAATAATGTGGAGGTTTGACCTATCAGAGGTCAGAAGGGGGAGAAGAACTGTGTGTCTAACTCTGTGTCCATTGGAGGGACCTTCTCTCTGACTATAGGGGTCAGGAGACTGGGAAAGGCTCTGTGGGGAGGAGCTGTGGGTTGATGTTATGTGCCAAAGCTTTCTCTGCATGGGAGGAGCGGTTGAAGATGTAAGTTGTCCAGTGACTTTAGTCCACTCTGCTAATCTTCAGTCTGCGGGGGGGGGGTTAAGCTGCCACCGTACACTGTTGCCTGTGTCAGCTTCCAAGTCAGATTCACCGTGCCAACCTCCAGTTTCCTCCCTGTCTGAACCCTACCCCACCTGATGACCAAAACCCCAGCTAGCAGCTGCTAGCTGATAACCCATCACCACATGATGACAGCTTGAGGTGAGGGGACAGGGGAAAGAGATTTGGCCAAGGCTGCCTGACTGCACCAATTAGCCTTGGTGACATATCATAGCCTACAGCCATCAGTTATGTCCTTTTCATGACGTTATCACCATTTAAACCATTATTTTTCAAATGTGCACACACTAACACACAGCATAATACACAGATTGTAAAGCACTTTTAAAATGCATATATGTTTTTACCACCCCCAAATGTCAGCCTGCAACATGCAATATATTTTCTCTGCCATATCTCGTCCTTCATGGATCCAGATTGTGTAACAAGTCTAGGCAGAAAAAGCAGCTTTTACACAGAGACCAAAGGACCTTACATTTGCTGGGGCCTGGTGGGAAATAATGATACATACACTATGTGCTGATTGCTTTAGCTCTTTTTGGTCTGCTAACTGACTGGTTTATTCCCAGACCTTCTAGTTCTGCTGCATTTAGGGCTATCTGGCGAATGTAGATGATGCAGCTCTTCTCCATCACTTCACGAAGTGACTGACTGCTTTCCTCTGTCTGTCTGGTGGTGTGTGTCATTGACCTACCACCAGGCCCTGTGTTTTCTGCAATTCTGCGGTTGCAGCAGTGGCACATGAAATCAGGGCTGACTGCAGAAATCAGTACTGGCCACAGAAATCAGGAAAACCAGCCATATGGCCACAGAAATGCTAACTTTGCTATATGATGACACAAGGCAAGGGCATAGCTACTGATATATTAAGTATGCCATGGCATACATACTCATTAGAAGGGCAACAAACTGATGCTGCCCACTACAAAGCTGAAAAGATAGTGGCTGCATAGCATCTTCACTCGTGCTGGCTCTTGATACATAACTCCGTTCAGCCAGTATTGTGGGGAGGCTGATGCAAAGTAGCAGAGCTTGATTAGGTCCACAGCAGTTATGATTTTCTGCTGTGTAGGTGTGGCTAGCTCAGCCATGTTAATTTTTCATTGTGAGGCTGCACACAGTGCATGCTGAATCCCTGGAAGATGAATTTGGAAGGAAGAACTGGTAGGCAAGCAGTAGTCAAGAAGTGAAAAGATTCAGTGGTGTCCGTGGAGGTGGAATCGATCTTGGTGTGGTGGCAGGTATTGGAGGAGGAGGAGCTGATTGCAGAAACATGTGGCTGGCAGCAGACTGAGCAGAGGACTAGTCCTCCACTGATGGACATTGATCACAGTTTGATTTGTGGGCTGCAGATCTGTACCTGCAAGTGTGGAGTAATTTCTTGGCAGATTTGAACCTGCAGCCTAAGTGGTGACATCAAGCTCAATTCTTAAGGAGGGTCAAGTTGCCCAGCTGCAGTAGAGTTGGGGACCAGGGTATACTAGAACTGGAGCGAGCAGATAAGAGAAAAAATAAGAATGGAGAATTGTACTGATTGCTGCTATACATAAGTGAAATGAGGATCACTGACTGAAGAACACCACCACCCCCTGAGCTGCTGGGAGAAAACATGCTAACCAAGGTTACTCCAGCTTGATAAGAATGACTTGCTTGCATTTTTTAGTGTGTTCCCCAAAAGAAAAATCAGGAGTCAGCAAATCCTACAGACACTTCAAGTTACATCCTCCATCACTATTATAGGAAGACAATCCCCCCCACACACACGCACACACAGATTTGCACACTGCACTCAACATGTTTGTTGCAAGACAGTTGAGATATTCCTAGTTTAAAAAAATTATAATCTAAAAGAATGTTGATCAAAATCAGAAAAAAAAAAGGCTTTCAACTTGGAGTCTATCTTTTGTCTGCTAACTGTAAATATAAACCAGAAGAACTCTAAGCAGGTTTGGCCTTCTGTGTAGTTTTAGCTGAGTGTTTATGTCTTCCTCAATTATAACCTAGGAGAACAGCAGAAACCACCGATTTCCATAAGAAGAACAGATGAGCCTTCAAATTTGGGGTGGGAGGAAAAGTCATTAAAGAGAACACAAAGTTTGGGTTATTACAGTTAAATATTTGTGATAAGAAGACTATATACTGTTAAATGGCCTGCTGCCTCATTTTCAGTGTAGCTGAGTGGTTGCATGAAGGCAAAGGATAAACTAAGACTTAATCCCCTTGAAGGTTTGCTGTTTAACCACAATTTATCTGCCTCAGAATGGCCGCAGAATCAGCAGTTGTTCTGCCCCAGAAAATATGAGGTCCTGTCGCAGAATGTAAGTCCACTTTGCCACAGTAAACACGGGGCCCTGCCTACCACTGTCCAACTCAAACAGGCAGTCTGCACACCATAGAAGTGAGTGAGTTCCATCTTCTACCAAAAGCCCGAGTCTGGAGCAGTACGTTCTGAAACACAATGACCGACGGCCCACCACCACACACCACAGAATCGCACACTGCCACACACCTTAGAACTGACTGCCATCTGTTGACAACAGCTATTGAGTTCCTGTTCTGAATTACGATGAGCTCCAACTCTGATGCCATGGCACAACTCTTCTCTCCAGTCATGTAAGCAATAATACCCAACAGGGTGGGTGGTACAGGGCAATACCAGACTGCCCAGAGGTATAATGAGGCCTGATGCTGCAGGTGGAGGTCTGGTATTACCCAATACCACCCACCCTGGAGGGTATTATTGCACTTAGAAAATGGCACACATGTAAAATTTGTAATAAAATGAAATTAAAATTAAGAACAAATAAATGGTAAACATAGAATAAAAATATTTTTTTTGTAAAGTAGTTCCTGTATTGCGCTATGTTGTCCAATAGAGGGCACTGCAGTTTATGGGACCCTGTCTGAATGACCCGGATTTTTGCCACACGGTTTCATTGGATTGTAGTCCTACTTTATAGCGATAGGGAAGGATTCCAAGGTTGTAGTAGTCAGTGAGAGGAAAAGAATCAGGTCCAGTTAAAAAAAAAAAAAAACTGAATTGCAACATTCCAGTGACTGAAGACAGTATGCATGTACTGAACTTGAAGGAGGAAAAGAGTGAGCCCTTTGACACTGGGTAAGGAGTTAAAGCTACAAGGTGTCTGCTGGTGTTGGTGTGTTCCTTGGAGTTTGAGCTGGCAAACAAAGCGAGGTGGAGGCAGTGCACACAGATCTAATTGGTGGATTGGAGTTAAGTTCTGCAGCATGTTTGTTGGTAGTTTAGGAGAGAAATGCAGTCAGGAAACACATGAACTGGAGTTGTTTGAAGTGGCTCTCACAGATAGAGTCACACTGCTGGGTTGTGGCAGTTGTGAGAGCCGGCGGGGGACTGGAGATCCAGAGTGGTTTTAGCGGCTGAATTGGTTGTGTTTTTTTGGGAAAAAAAGAAGTAGAGGGGTTCTTTTATGTTTCTGAGGCTGGAACTGTTTCAATTTGTTTGTGTAGGGACTGCTTTGAGGAATAAAGGGGAGTGAGGCCTCTCGCTCACTCTCTCACTTACCGAGGGGAAAAAATGGTGGCAAACGCATTTTAAAATTCGGACTGGAAGCATGACTTACATATTTTGGGCAGAGCTGGCACTTGTTTTTCAGAGTGCTCTATCGAAAAATAGAGGCACACCTCTGGAAGCTTGCCGGCCAATCAGGATACAAGGATTTGTTTTGCCATTTTCTAAATGGTGATGGTCCACTGCAGTCCAGTTCACTTTCTGGCTTAGAGTGGTGCTTCAGTGCTGGATGCCATTGTCTGTCATTGCCAGTTTGCAATGCCGCTGATGCTGTGCAAAGTTTAGTGCAGTTAAACAGTGTGGCATTAGCAGCACTGCCACATACCAGCAGGAGCCATAACTGGGAAAGGGAAGAGGGAGATAGACTCAGCAGGAGCCATGACTAGGGACAGGGGTAGGTGGGGTGAGGCTCAACTGGAGTCACAATGGGGAGGGTAGGAGAGAGATTATGCAACAGAAATAACCATCATGGCATATGGCAAACTTGTGGCTCACAAGCTGCAGGGCCGCCTAGCCTTTCCTTCCTTTTTCACTTATTATGGGGCCCAGCACATCAGCAAGTTAGCACTTTGGATGAGTGACTTGGTTGTGCAGAATACCAACACTTATACTCCCCATCTGGTTAGAAATTGAATGGGCCTTAGTGACTAAATAACATAGCTCCCTTCCTGCTCTGGTAGATCAGCTTTCCTCCCATCTTCCACACTCCCTGAAGAATTCCCCAATTGGCTGGTCTCTTTGAGCACTGCACCAAATACAAACCAACTTATCACTGAACTGGCATAGATCACCTAGTCAACCCACATTAAACAATCTTCATTTCCAAATTGGCTACCGTGCGGTACCATTATCCTTCTGGCCCCAACAAAAAAATTGCACTCTTGCTAATTTTATTTAAGACAATAACCTAGTCTCCTTTCCTACCCTTCAGCTTCAGTTCCAGGTTAGCAATAAAGACATATTCAAATAGTGGCAGTTAAAAAATGCCATACTCTTGTTTCTGGGACCCAAGTCCTAGACTCTCCCATCCCGGGTGGACCTACCCTCTGTATTTCAGGTGACTAATCAGCCCCACACCATCTCCAGAGTCTATAAACATCTACAAACCCTAGATTCATCTCTTCCATCTGGAATCTGCTACTATTGGGTCCAAACATTGTCTCTTCCAGTGGAGGTTACCTCCTGGAGGAAGCCCTGGAGGGCTACATATAAATTCATTAAACAAGACAGGCTGTGCTTGATCCAGTTCATCATTATGCACAATCTCTACTACACCCCTATTAGATTACACAAACTAGGCAACCTCACATCCCCACTATGTTCCTGTTGTGGAGATGCTCCTGGATCATTATGCCATCTGCTTTGGAGTTGCCCAAAGTTCCAACTGTTTTGGAATTCCATAAAACAGGCCCTACACCCTCTTTTGGGACTGGAGCCATTATTTACCCCAGAATGTTGCCTTTTAACCTTGTACCCTCCTGGAATACCCCGAATCAGGAAAGCTCACCTTGCCCTGGTGTCTGCCATGGCAAAATTAGTAATGTTAAGGCACTGGAAGGAAGATTCCCTTCCCTCTGTACTAGAATGGTATCGAGAAAACAAGTTAGCAAATTCAGTTGCAGAAATATATAGCCAATATGCAACATAGACTATCCTTCTTTCAGTCTACATGGGAGCCCCTCTTGACCCTACTTTCTCTTTGGAGGCCATAAGTTAAGGGCCCTTGTATTACGAGACCCTTGTAATTCCCCTTTTTCTTTCCTTGTCTGACATACAGGTTTTTTGGGGTGGTGGAGAGGGATGGGGGTATATGTTCTGTGATTTGTATTTCCTCTTTTTGTCTTTTGTAAGCTGTGTTTGTTTTATTTTATTGAATGTATTTGCAGCTCCCTGCTGTACTTCTATAATAGCCTACAATGATTGCTGCATGAAACTCAATAAAGTATATTGAATTGAAAAAAAAAAGAAATGACCATTGGCTGGGCAGGGAGATGAGAGACTCAGTGGGGAGAAAATAAATGCATCCACAAGAGGGGAGACACAAAGACAGGAAAATGCCCACTGTTTAAATTATAACATCAGGAAGTGGGACCCTATGCCATTGGTTTTCAGAGGGTCACATGTTGAGGTGGTAGATAAAGTAAAGTTCTTGGGACTTATCGTGCAACATGATTTTGGTTGGAGGCAGCAAGTGGAACAGATGCTCAAGAAAGCAAATAAATACAGGCTTTATTTTTAGGGCTGCAGGTAGGTGGAGCCTGCAGCCCTCTTGCATTAGTTCTAAAAACGAGCTTACCATGGAACTTCCTTTTTGGACTTTTGGAAGTATCCATCCATAACTGCAAAATTGTGCACTCTCCCTCTGTTGTTTGCTATTAGCTGCTCTGTGTTAAAAGCATCTGAAGGGAGGGGGGATGCTACTGTGCCTCCCAACTTCTCAGGATATAAACAATGACAAAAAAAGTAGTTTGAAGCTGCTGTCTTTTTTAGCCCCTCAATGTAACCCTTGCAGGGTTGCAAACTGAGCATCTCTCCAGCTCAATCAAATAGATTCATTCTAGTTCTTTCAGAAGCCTAGGGGTTAACTTGTTACCTGGCTGTCCTTTCTAGACACCCCTCACCCCCCCCTCCCACACAAACACAGGGACAGCAAGCAAGATTTTAATCAGTTGCTTGCTATAAATGTTATTGTTCCCTAAATTATTGGAATTTTCAGTGTATACTGCAACAACTGCTAATCACTATGCCACTTGAAATATAGTATTCCCTTCTCTCTGTTGAGTAAGCTTTTTGTTTTTTTTGTCTTAATTTCCAACATAGGACACATCAAGCTTCTAAAGGAACTCCAGAGGAGTTGCAAAATTACTTTTTTAATGGCTGCAAAGAAAAAACATAGAAGTACTGTATACTGAATTGGAATTTCCCTTATTGAAGCTTTGAAGCAGTGTCTCATTAAGCAGACTACAGTGTCAAATTACAGACAGTCCAGACCCAGTTTTGCCCCTGTAATTCAAAGCCAAGACTCTCAGTGCTGTGGAGGAATGCTGTGCATTTTTTTTTATATTTTAATAAAAAAGAATGTATTTGCAAACTGGAAACATTGCAATATAAAATAAATGTGTGCAAATTGGCACTGAAGAATATGTATGTATGTGTGTGTGTGTGTGTGTGTGTCTGTCTGTCTGTCTGTCTGTCTGTCTTTGAAGAACACTGTCACAAGCTGCTGACAACCTTCTCCTGCAAATGCTCAACCACACTTCCCTCCACACAGATAAACTAAGTTTTAACCCTTGTTCCTATGGGCATTTATTGGGATCTAAGACCATTTTCTTCTGTTGTTTTTTTATATATATTTTTTCGATTCAGCCTTTGTATATTTGCTATCTACTGTAGTGCTAGTGAAAGGTGGTGGCTTACAACACCTTTGTTTATCCACAGAATCGTGTTCACTGCTGACTTTTCCACTCTGATGTATTTAATGCTCATAAAAGGCACAGTTCAGATGGCACTGGACAGTAAACTAAAGCTCTTTGTTTAAACACAGGGACAGTGCTTGGTTTCCACACTGTCTGCATTTACTCCTGGCGAATGGTGAGAGACTGTCAGAACTGAGGACTAAAGCCTTTTGTTTATCTACTGTGACAGGTACAGTCTGTGACTGGTAAACAGTAAAGGACTGGCACCACTGGAGTGTGAAGCCCTCAATAAATCCACAGGGGCAGATGCAGTGTAGAACAGACAGTCCAGGGTTTCTGTACTGTGATAGATATAGTGCTGATGAAATGTGGCAGACTGACAGCACTAGAGGCTGAAGCCCTCTGTTTATCCACATGGGTAGGTACAGCATGGGGACAGGAACAGTGCAGAGTTCTCACACTGATGGATTCAGTGCTGGCAAAAGCTAAGGAATTGGCAACACTGGGGACCACTCTACTGTCTTCATGTCCACAGTCTCTATTGGCAGGTCATTTTAGAAGACTACCACCTTCTGGGACAAAATATGCTTCCTAACGTTACCCCTAAACTTGCCATCTTTGACCTTTACAGCATATCCCTGTGTCCTGCTGCAGAACATATACATTTGTTCAATCCTGTCAATACCCATGAGAATGGGAAAACTGAGATCATGCCCCATCTCAGCCTGCTGTTCTACAGGAAGAAGATGGTAACAACTACTAGTAAACATAAATGTGGATATTATCAGTTAGCTCCTTCCAGGTATTCCTGTTTTGAAAATGCAGCTTCTCCTTAACAGCGATATCTAAACAGAAAGCCCACCAGCAAATTTGTTTTTATTTTTAGTACTGAACACACTCTCTTTACTGCTGCAGTAAATGTAAACACTAGAGGAAATATGAAGAAACTGATAGAGGGAAGCTTACAAAGGATGTTAGTAGGCATTTTATGTGACTGCATAGATATGTAGAATTAAAAAATGCTACATAAATTCACTGCCACTAAGCAAGTGACTGATGGGGGGTGGGATTTGTCAACACAAAAAGGGGGCTTGGTCTGCACTCTGAGATGAGTGAGAAAGTTAGTTTTCCTACGTGGGACAGTGATCCACAGGGTGCAAAATGTTGGGGTTATTGAAAATATGATGGATCATAATGGTCTACAGAGCTCATTTTCTTAAAGCAGCAGTTTTGTTATCAAGGAAGAAAAAAAAGATGCACTGGAATTGACAACCATCTGACATTTCTCATAATCCCCCACTCAAAAATGAATAATGACACAAATTAACTTGCTGCAGTATAAGACTGCACCAAAGAATTCAGCATCTATGCAGGCTGGTGTTTCTCTGCTTGACATACGTATTGCATCCTTTTAGCAGGGATTTTCATAGAGTATAGTACCACAATAAATTTTCTTGACATTATCTTCACTTCCATCTGAGTGCACCCTAACCCCCTTTCTGCCCTTATATCATGATATGTAGGGCTTGATTAAGTAAAGCTGTATCCAAATTTCTAACCCCATGGACCAAGTGAAACTTTTTCAATACCAAAAAAAGACTAGCAATGCATTCCCTGGCCTTGAATAAATGTAATATGGGGTGGTATTATACTTTGCACATTCTTGTGTTCTATGATTCTAATATGTTCACCTATTAAGTTATGTGACTATGTTGAATTTTGCAAATATAGGTTCATAACTTTGGTAATATTCAATATTTTCACCACAAATTTTCACATAGCCATTTTGGTACAGCAACTCATGAATGTGACAGCTGTCATTTTTCCACTCCTGCCCAAAATGTGTGTTTGCAGCCCAAAAGGGCATTACTGAGGAAAAAGACTTGGGAGTTATAATTCCTAACAATTTAACCTTCGATAGAAACACCACAATACTGGTTAAAAAATGCAATAAAATTGTAGGTTCAATTATGGGTAATATTAAAAGCAGAAACCAAGAAGTAATTATGCCATTTTATACTAGTCTAGTACATCCACATCTGGAATATTGTTCCCAATTCTGTACACCAACTTTGATTAGGAGTCTGAAACTAGCTGAAGGTGTGCAGTGTATATTTACCAAGAAAGTTATATCTTTACAACATAAAAGTTATGATAATAGACTAAGAGAACTAAAACTTTTTTTCTGTCAAATATCGACAAATAAAGGGAGATTTATGTTTAGTATATAAAACACTAAAAGATAACTATTTAAAAACAACAATAGGCTTAACAGTTGCTTCTATTATTAAATCAACTAGGAGTCATAGTTATAAACTCATTGGTGAGAAATGTGTATCTAACAAACGGAGTCGCTTCTATACACAAAGAGTAGTGGGAATGTGGAATGCTTTGCCAGTTAGAGTCATTAATAGTAGCAATATAACAACATTTAAACAAAGATTGGATGACTTTATGGGAGAAAAAAAAATTGAATTCCACCCATAGGGTATATGGGTGGCGAGTGCAATAAAGGGCATTTCGTGCCTACTGTACTTGTAAACTTCTATGAAACTATGAAAAGTTGCTTTTGCAGTCCCTACACAACATCACCTTTAGGCCAGAAGTTGAACATTTTCTCTGCCCTTCTTTATGAGGCAGGGTCATAACAAGACTGTATTGAAACTTTGGTGTACAAATATTAAAAAAAAGAAAATTAGTATTTTTAACCGAGATTCCTCTCCTGCAGCCCTATCAGCTCTAACCAGAGTTTGTCTTATTCTGCTACGTAGGGCAGATGTGAGTTAAACAGATTTAGTATATAATTACTATACTGTCCTTAGACAAGTTTTAGAACATGGATGCCCAGTTTGGAATGGGGGTCTAACTGAGAAACATGTCTAGGATATTGAAAGAATCAAGAAAAGAGCAGTTAGTATAATCTTGGCAAAGTTAGATTGGATATGAGGAAGCTATAAAAATCTGTAAGCATGAAAAACTGTGTAACCGTAGATTGTGCACGAAGACAAAACAGTTCCAAGAAGTTTGTAATGACAATCATAAACTTTTTTCTTTATTACCACCTAAGGTGATGTTGGGTATTACTTGAAAACACATGGGAAATGAGAAATGGAAAATTCCAAGGGCCAGAACTGAGACATACAAGAAATATTTCCTGATGAGGGGTTTAATATGGGGCCTGAGGCAGTGATAGTATGAGTTTTTTTATATATTTCTGCCTATGAGTTGGATACATGTTTGCACCTGACTGCTGCATGTATCCTACTAAATAACATAAAACTGAGCCTTTTTGCAAAATACGGTATTTTTTTAAATTGAAATCTTTGATTACAAAATTGAGCGGATGCTTGTTAACTGGTTCCACATCAGTTGACAAAATACAGAATGGTACAAAAAACTGAGACAAGTATACATGGTTGGTAAAGGAGGTCCAACAATACAATTAATGCACAGGGGTAAACTCTACTGAGACATTGTACAATGTATGCCTGTGTTCTGGGGAGACATAAAGCATTAAGAGTGGACCCATAGGGAGGGGTATGAGAGGAGAGGACAGGGAAATGTATAGGGTAAGTGAATAGGGTAGGCAATATGGGGGTGAGATGGAGGCAGTGCCAAGGTGGGAGGGTGGGGAGTCAAGGATGTGCTAAGGCAGGGCTACCCAGTGGTACAGTTGACTGGGTAATTAAGTGATAATGGTGGATTACTGACTTCAACAGTTGAGATTACTGACTTGAGGGGGGGTCTAGTGGAAGCACGCACAGGTACCAGTTGCAATAAGGTGCTAGTGAAGTTTATGTTTGAAAGAGCCAGTCATTGCAGCATCAGTAATGACTTGAGGTAGTGCATTAGTCTGGGGGGGGGCAAGGTAAGAAAACCCCCACTGTGCCAATACAGTGCGGCATCTGGGCACATGGAATACTTGAGTGGCAGAGCTTCTAGTTTGTTTTGAACCCTGAAGCAGGGTCAGTAGATTTTGTACACCTGGTGGAAGTAAGTTTAGGGAGACATTTTTGGCGAGGAGACAAGTTTGATATCTGATTCTTCCAGTAAGCTGTAATCAGCCTGCCAGGGTATAGAGATCACAGGTGTGCATGAGTCTAGCAGCACCTGTGAGAAGCTGGCAGGCTTTATATAGGGCAATAAAGATGCGAGAAGATCTATATTTGTTGCAGACCCATAGATCGCCAGCCCATAGTCGATGAGTGAGACAATTGAACTGTTGATGACCATGTTCAATGCTTCATGTGTAAGACAGTGCCTGTGCCAGTAGAGGATCCCAATTCTTGTATTGATAGCCCTTGAGGTATTGTCAATGTGCTGGACATAAAGTAGGGTGAAATCAGTTGTCATGCCCAGGTACTTGAAATACTGAACAAGCTCCGACACCGTCATTCCTGATTGCAAGGGGAAGTTTTGAGTTTGCTTCTGGGGGCAGAGTGCATTATGGTCTTAGTCTTTTTATAGTTCATAACCAGTCTATGCTCCTTAAATCACTTTTCCACAGATGCAAAGCCTCTTTGAAGATTAGCCTGTAGAAGTTCAGAGCGATGGTTGCTGGTGAATATGATCACGTCATGGAAACATAGAAACATAGAAGCTGATGGCAGATAAGGACCACAAGCCCATTCATTCTGTCCATTTTTTCTACCTTATGAATGTGCCATAGGCCTTTACTCTGTCAATGGCCTATCTATTCAAACTCGTCTGTATTGCTCCCTTATGCCTATCCCATACCTGTTTAAAGCCCTGCACTGTATTCATATCCACCACTTCCTGAGGTAGGCTGTTCCATGCATCCACCATCCTTTCTGTGAAAAAGAACTTCCTCACATTACCCCTTAATCGGCCTCCCTCTAATCTCATGCTGTGTCCTCTTGTCCTGCTATTTTTCTTATATTGAAACATGTTAGACTCTTTCACCTTGTTAATGCCCTTAAGATGTTTGAATGTTTGATCATATCACTCTCTCTCTCCTTTGCTCTAGGTATTGTTACTGGGTGGGTTCTACAGGTAGACAAAAAGCACACACAGGGCAGTAATTCAGGTGCAATCAACTTTTACTTAGCAGGATGTTTATTTAAGCATTAACAAATTCAGCACCAGGAAAGAAAATAATGAAATAAATAAATAAATGGCAATGCAATAGCTTTCTTTAGCTCTCTCTCTGAACCTCTCTGCAGCTAGGTCAGGAGGAACTGACCTATCTGATTTCATACCTGGGAAGGTAGGATTAAGTACCCGCCTCCTGATCAGGTGACCAAGTATCTGTTCCAGCATTAAAACATGTTTAATATTCTCCTAAACATTGATTTAAACAGCAATTATCTCTTTTATACATTTAAAGAATCCCAAAAGCATTTTGATATTACAAAATAATGCTTTTCTAAGAGAGTTTGTATGACAACTAGGAATTCTGGAAGTGATTGACAGCTTGGACTGTTTAAAACTGAGCCACTGGGGGCTGCTGATCCCCTATAGTGACCGTCAGTATCCTGCAGGACCTCCAAGTAACCAGACCCTACCCTTTTATTTCTCTAGGAGCAGACACCAAAACTTTTACTTTCAGAGAAGAATTCTTCCCAGGTAAACCTAGTCTGTATGATTGTTACCATTTCTATGTCCCTCTTTCAGAAGAAATGCCTAAACAACAAAACCTCACTGAAGCCTAAAAACGTTTTATTGTTTATATAACAGGAGCTGTGTTTTTATGGAGGATTGCAAGGTGAAGGAGCCTTTTTGCCCTTACCAGCCATCGGGTATGCTGCAATGCTGATGGCTTACAGTCCCATAAAACTACTGCAGTAGGGTAATATCCTGGCATTCTGCATAACAGAGCAAAAGGAGCAAAAACACTCCTCAAATAAAAAGCCCCGGACAGACTGTTTATACAGCCTGCAATATTCACAGCAATAGAGCTAACTGGTTTAGCTCCAAAGAGAAATAGTCAAGCCGTCGGCTGAAATTTACAAACCGATGGCTGACACTTTTACTTTTTAAATTAACAGCTTGAGAGGCTCTCCTAGGACACAGGAGAGCTTCAAACACCAGCACATGTTCAAGGGGCTAAGTCTCCTTCCTAGAGATAATTTAAAAGGCAGAAAAGTAATTGTTTAAAAAACTCAAAGCACGAGCGCTGCGTGAGGGTTCGCACGATTCGCGATTGTGTGAACGGTCGCTCTGGAAATAGCTCCACCGGCCTCTCACAGGGGGCCATTGCTGTGACACCCAGAGGGTGTGGGCTAAGAGGCCGCCCACCGCGGGAGGCGGCCCCAGAGTAGGTGGCCAGCCACGAGCAGCCCAGCAGGGCCTGACTCTAGAACCTCCCAGAGGGGTCTGGCGTTTTGATAAAAGGAGCTGTCCCAGGGATCTCGCCTTCTCCTGGAACAGCTCTGCTACTAAAGTTTTTTTTTGCCCGCCGGGCGGCTTCGTTCTGCAGCCCGAGTCGGTTTTTGGCTTTGGCCTGGTCCGCACAGCCAGCTTCAATCGCTGTTTTCCGGCCGGCTTTTTTGGCGTCTCCCCTTGTTTCCTGGCTCCAGGTAAGCGTGCCTCCTTTATTAATTTATTTGTTTTGATTCAATTCTTGTTTTCTGGTCCCTGCTCCCTTCCCCGTGTTTCCCTCAGCCAGCCTCCTTCTGTTGCCTCTTGTTCGGGGTGTGTTCACCGGCCGCCTGGTCCCCTGCCTGCTTTCTTTGGAGTGTCCCATCACCCGGCGGCCTGGCCCCTTGGCCCCAAGTGCGTTTTAAAAAAAAAAAAAAAAAAGTAGCGATTGCTGCTTTCCCGTCCACCTGAGCCCATGCTTTTGTTCTGGCCAGTCCCCGTGGGTTTGGGTCGCGCCCTTTCTCCCTCGTGGTCTCCGGCGTCCCCCCTCCCCCCCAGTTTGTTTCCGGTTTGCTTTCTGCGGCTCCCAGGGGTGTTTTCTTCTGTTCCCTCTACCCTAGGCGCCTTCAGCCTTTTACTGGCCTTGCTTCTCTGCAGTGTGCTATCGCCGGCGGTTCCCTGGAAGCCGCATGGCTTCCTTCTTTCTTTCTGCTTTGCCGGCTGGTTTTGCTGCTTCCTGTTCCCTCGTTTTCTCCGTTGTTTCAGCCTGCCTTATCTTGCCTGTCCACGTGGCCTCGCCCCCTCTGTGGTTTGTTCTCCAGGTCATCTGGCCAGCCGTGCTGCAGTTGTGGTTTCCGCATCCCTTGCGGTGCTGGCCCTAGGCCTTGGAAGCGCCCTAGTGTGCTGGCACGCCCCCTGCTCCCTGGTTTCAGCTTGTTGGGGCCTTCCTGTTGGCCTCCCCTTTCTCAGTGCTCCTGCCTGCCGGTTCCCGGAGCCTTGGCCTGCAATTTCTGTGTTTCGCTCCTCCCTGTTTTGCGGTTGGTCTCTTCCGTTGTCGGCTGCTGCCCCATGTGGCTCTGGGGGTTATATGGCGGGAGGTGTGTTTCTCTTCTCCTCGGTTCTGCCTAGTGTGCTCACGGTTGCCGAGCCTCCCCAGTTGTGCCGGTGTTTGCTTCCCCACCGGGCTCTTAGCTTGCCCAGTTTAATTAATATTCTTTCCCCCCCCTCTGTTGCTCTGGGTACTAGGCAGCAGTCTTTGCTCTGAGCTGCAATCCTGGTGTTTTCCAGCAACTCAGCCTGGTTTTTTTTTTTTTGTTTGTTTGTTTTTTTTCTCCCCTCAGCAGCCATTTCCATGCTGTAGGGCCCTGAGCAGTCTTTAAACCTCCTTATTGTACCCCTTTTTCTCCCTGTTCCCCTGTATTAATTCCAGTTTCTCCCCTGGACCATGCCTACCCCCCTTTTACAGTGTCCCTCTAGCAAGTTTTAGGCCAGTCTGCACAGTTTAGCCACTGGTGTTTAACTGCCCCGTTAATATTTCTGGACTAGCAGGAGGAACAGGGAGATTTCTCTGAGCAGTAACGTTGCTTTGCAAGCATGCTTTTTCAGTTAGTAGTGAGCCAAAAAAGGTGTGTTTTTTTTTTTTTTCATATCAAGGGCATGATGGAATTATAGCAACTAATGTTTTATTTTATAGGTATTGCATCGAATACACTGCCTTGCCCCTTAATAGCAATAACTAAATGGCTGAAATGAGGAATAACCTATCACTGGACAATCAGTCCACTCAAAACCCTCCACAGGCACAGGGCAATGGTCAAGACCCTATGGTACCAGGAAGCCAGCCACAAGTGGTGGCACAGGCTATACCAGTGCAAGGGCACGACCAAGCCTTCCGTGAGGCTCTACAACGCCTAAAAGACATTGGTGGAGCTGATTGGCTGTCAACCATGTCCAGTTAGAACCGAAATACTGGTAGCCCAGCAAAATGGGCAACAGAAGCCAGTTTCAGAACCCATTAACATGCCAGATCAGAAGCCACAAGAACCATTGGAGGATTTGGGACTGACAGCCTAAGCGCAGCCAGCCATCTGCCCGCTTGTTAGAATCCATGGCACAGAAAAAGTCGGTTGCAAAAAGGGGCAGGGCAGGCAGAACAAGCAAGTCTTCACCAATGGCAGAGGCAGGAAAAGGCGGGCAGGAAAGAAACAGAACAAAGAAGAGGCAGCTCACAAGGCGCGACCAGAAGAAGGAATGACAAGCGTGGACCAAGTAACAGTGGCACAGCCACAGAGTGAGTGAGTATGAAGGCGATCAGACCAGCGATGTATCAATAGTGTGGTCTGAATCAGATAGTGAGGCAGCAGAATAGCGACGGCACAAAGGGCTGTCGGTTGAACCTGCAGAGGAGGCAAGGCATAAAAAGAAAGGAAACTGGAGGGTATATTAAAAGCCAAAAATTAAGGAGCCAAACGGAGGAGGGCAGGGCACAAGGTGGGCGTGAGTGGAAGGCGTGCCCAAAACACTGTCAATAAGGAACCCTTAGAAAGAAAAGAAGAAAAAGGTAAGCAACTGGTCAAACGTGCAAGAGAACCAGGGTGCAATCCCGGGCTAGTGGGAGCAGGGCAACACACAGGCAACAGAATCCTTTATGTGGCCTTTTCAGTATGGGTCACGAAATGTACCATTACTTGGCCTGCACTGACCCTTGGGGCCCTTACCACAGGGTGTCGTCGCAACAACCTGCAGGTTGGAATGCCGCCACCATTGGGGGGCCCTGATATACCAACTAATGAACTTGGTCAAGGAACTTCACTGTGTGAGTTGGGGCTGCTGGGGCAAGAGAAGGGTACTTCAGGGACGTACCATTTGGGCGTGCACTGCATGCTACTACCGATGTAGGTCAGGTAAGTCAAAAGAAGGTGTACAACGGAACACCAGTGTGCTAGATCCTCGCTCGAGTCAACCTCAATCCAATTTCTCACAAAATCATAGGGGAGGGAGAATGTGCAAGAGCAGCGGTTCATGTATGGACAGGTGCTGGGCTTCCTGCATTGCATCCCTCCCAACTAATGATGAGGATAGGGCATCAGGCTCACAGGGGCATGAGAGGGTAGCCACGGGGTGGATAACACTCAGAATATTACAATAGTGACCAGACCCCAAGAGCGCTGGGCTTATGCTGGGTAGAAGACCCATTGGGGATCATTTATCTGACACGGTTCGAGAGAAAATATGGAAAGGGAATTTATAGACATGTTCTCCTTACTGCATAGGAAATCCCTGAGGTGAGCGGCGAGAGGGTATAAACAGGAGAGGCCACGACGACCAAAGGTACCATTCACATTCGAGAATGGGCAGCTGCTTTTGACATATTCATGTCGGTTTATGGATGAAGCACCCTGATAAACTAATTGCACTGTTAAAATACAAGGACACCATAAAATTCGCACACCTCTCTTTTGATGGATATGCATGGTTGAAATATGATGAGCAATTTTACTAAAGCTTTCCAGGCAACCCAATCTCAAATGGGAAAACAGCACATAGACTTGTGGGTTCACTATATGACGCTATGTGGCCGGTCCAATGTAGTGACACATACGGATAGTGGCCATGTTATTGCACAGCAATTGAGTGGAGAACGCAGGAAAGAGCAGAAAAAAGGGCAGGGAGAAGGCCTGTTATGATTACAATAGAGGAAAATGTTTCGTTCCTTTTTGAAATGCAGGCACATCTGCAAGTCCTGCGGAGGGAACACAGGTTCCCCGAATGTACTCGGCAACCCCCCAGAGCATCAAGTAATGGGGGAGCAAGTAGCGAAAAAGAAAAAGGGTCTGGGAAGTTTGGCTAACTCACCGGTACGACTACATTTGATGACCCCCTGGCTCGACCGCTACCCCAATAAATCGGCTGCACGATATATACGCGATGGTTTCAGGTATGGGTTTAGGATACCTTACAAGGGCCCCAGGATAGAAACCACAGCGCGCAACCTGAGGTCGGCAATCTTGCTTCCCAAAATCCTTGGTGATAAAATTGCTAAGGAGGTTGAAGCAGGCAGGTGGCAGGACCATTTGACCATCCCCCAGTGCAAAACCTCAGGGTATCCCCACTGGGCCTGGTTCCCAAAAAGGAACCGGGGGAGTACAGGCTCATACATCACCTGTCTTACCCAAAAGGAAAATCAGTTAACGACTTCATTAACCCGGAGGATTGCACAGTACAATATACAACGTTGGATGCGGCTCTGCGCCACATACAACAGTTGGGACAAGGTGCAATGATGGCAAAAAGTGACATCAAATCCGCCTTCCGTCTGTTACCTGTACATCCGAGTGATCAGGATTTACTAGGTTTCAAAGTGGGAGGTCGTTGGTATGTGGACAAAGCTATGCCCATGGGATGTTCAGTCAGCTGCTCAGCCTTTGAAACATTTTCAACATTTTTAGAGTGGGCCACCAAAGAATGCACAGGAAACAGTCATGTAGTCCACTATCTGGATGATTTCCTATTTATGGGGCCAAAAGGGGGAACCATATGTGGGGAAACGCTTCAGGGCTTCACCTCACTGATGGGCTATTATGGTGTCCCTCTCGCCGGGGAAAAAACAGAGGGTCCAGTGACGTCTCTCTCATACCTGGGCATAGAAATAGACTCCGAGGCCATGGTTTCCCGGCTACCTCAAGACAAGGTGACACGGTTGTACAACATATTGGATGAAATGGGGAAAGCAAAGAAAGTGACCCTACAACAGCTGCAATCTGTGATAGGCCACTTGAATTTTGCATGCCGTGCGATCCGCCCAGGCAGGCCATTTCTGAGGCGGATGGCATCTGCCACGGGTGGTGCTTAAAACCATATCACCACATCAGACTGACACGGGTATAAAAGCAGACTTACAGGTCTGGGAACTTTTCTGAAAGATTTCAATGGTATCACATCTGGCAAACACCAGTGGACCAATATTTTGACCTACACTTGGTAACCGATGCTTCTGGGGGCATTGGTTTTGGGGCATTCTGGCAGGGAGCATGGTTTGCGGGATATTGGCCACAGGAGTGGGTGTCAATGGGACTCACAAAGAATATCACACTGTTGGAATTGTTTCCCATCATGGTAGCCGTAAGGGTATGGGGGCAAAAATGGCAAAATAAAAAAGTGCTGTTCTACACAGATAACAGGGCGGTAGTGGACATATTGAATTCGCAGACATCTCACTCCGAGGATGTGATGAAGGTTCTGCGGGTCTTTGTGTTATGCTGCTTACGTTATAACATCTCTTTTAAGGCACGACATCTGCCAGGGAAAGAAAATGTTATCGCTGATGCCCTGTCTCGATTTCAGCTCGAACACTTCAGGCAGTTAGCTCCATGGGCGGACCAGTTCCGACAGAAATACCGGAAGCGGTCTGGAGACTAGGGAACCAAGATTGCAGCAACTGGTACAGCTCGCTGTGGCCCCCCCGACCTGGAGGAAGTATGTAGGTAGCTATGAAGCTTTCCAGCAATTTTGTAGTCCGCGAGGTAGCGTGGAACTACACAGGGCTCAGAGGCAGGTTCAGAGCTACATCACCACCTAGAAGGCCTGGGAAAATCTCCGGCAGCTACGCCTCCAGCTAGCAGGCATTGCATTTCTTCATAAATACTAAGGTTTCCCGACCCAATCCAATAATTTCATTGCAAAGAAAATGGTGCAGGGCATGGCGTAGACTTGGGGGGGGGGGAAGGGAGATGAAAGGAAGCCCATTGGGCTACCAGAATTGTCCGACCTTTTGACAGCACTGGGGGTCACGTGCAGCTCTGGCTATGAAACCAAGCTGTTCAGGGCCCTATACACATGTGCATTTTTTGGGGCCTTCCGGGTGTCTGAGTTGGTACCTCAGTCCAACTCTACGAGCCAGAACAACAATCTCCAATGGAGCGATTTTGTCATCTGGCAAGACAGACTGTGTCTTCAACTCCGGAAATCAAAAACTAACCAGTGCGGCCCCCCGGCCAAGATTACACTGTTTAAAGCCCCTTCCGGTAATATCTGCCCATGGAGGGCAATGAGTGATTATCTGGCAGGTCGTCCTACGGGAACAGGTCATTTGTTTGTGCACGGGGATGGGAAAGCGGTTACAAGACGGCAGTTCGCTGCAGTCTTACGGAAGGGCTTATGGATGGCGGGGAAAAACCCGACCGCGTATAACACCCATTCATTCCGAATTGGGGCAGCCACGGAAGCTGCCAGGTGTGGTTTAAGTGAGGAACAGATAAAAGGGGTTGGCAGATGGGCCTCAAAGGCGTACAAGGGTTACATAAGGCCCCAGCAAAAAACAGCAACAAGTAACAGTGGGGAACCCAGCACAAGTTATGATTGTTAGGTCAAGCTCATGAACACTCACATGTTTATACTTTTGTTTTACAGGCATGTTGGCGACAACCCCCCAAATATGGATCGTGGGTCATTCGCACGTGAGGGAGGCGTACAAGAGGGCGAAGGCACGCCATTATACAACTCAGCTACTTATTCCAAGAACTAGAGCAGTGATAAAATGGGCAGGAAAAGGGGGGATGAGGTGGGGGGCTTTGTGTAATACAATCATGGCACTGGTTCAATTATTGACCACCGCTTATGCTGGTGATCCACCTCGGAGGGAATGACTTGGTCACCCTAGGGCAAAGAGATTGATTGGGGACATGAAGAGGAACTTGTCCCACTTGAAACAGTTGTTGCCTCACACCATCCTGGCATGGTCCCAAATGTTGCCTCGCCGGCACTGGGCGTGGGGAACGGAAGGCAGGGGCTATGGACAGCGCGGAGGTCCGTGAATAGGAGGTGTCCCATTTTGCGGCCTCAATGGCGTGGAAGTAATCTGACACTTACGATTACAAAAGCTGATGTGGAATATTATAGCCATGATGGGGTTCATTTGTCGGGATGGAAATGATATATTGAACAATACATTTAATGATTTTTGCGAAACTGTGTTGTTCGGGAAAAGTAAGATCCCTTGGGCATTAGTGGGAGATACTGGTTGCCCAGTATGAAGTGGCAGTAAATTCATGGCTGATCCCGGGTAAGATGCTCCCGACATAAGAGCTGCGATTGGGTGTCACATCGGAGAGGCACGACCCTAGGACGGGTATGCCTCTGGGGATCGGGAGAGGAAGACACCCAGGCTGGAGGGCGTGCACGGAAACGCTGGGATCCAAGCCTCCAGGAGGAGGAGTGCGGCCCTCGACGGGCATGCTCCTCGTCAAGGGGGCAAGGAGCCCCAAAATTCTGGGGGGGGAACTGTCTTGCGGAAAGGCATGGCCCTCAACGGGTCTGTCGGACTAAAGGGCCAAAAAGTTCCCCTCAGACAAGCGGATGAAGGAGCAGGGGTTTCAGCAGGACATGAATTATGGCTGCCCAAGGGGTCTTACAGGTTGGGACATGTAATGTACATATGTTACAATTTTCTGTATAGCTTGGTGTGTGTATGTATAGATATAATGTATGTAAAGTGCATATCTGTAAAAAGGGTGATGTACTGATTAGGCTCATAGGAGCCAAGCGTCCCATGTAATGTATGCAATTTTGTTGAAGTAAAAAGAGCTGCGGCCCCTTTTTATCCAAAAACAGTGTGGTGTCTTGATTGATTTGGGTGCCGCATTGGGCAATAGCCCCACCGGCCTCTCACCGGGGGGGCCATTTGCCCGTGGCACCCAAGAGGGTGTGGGCTAAGAGGGCCGCCCACCGCCGGGAGGAGGCGGCCCCCGAGTAGGTGGCCAATACGAGCAGCCCCTGCTGGGCTGGATTCACAACCTCCCCAGAGGGAGGGTCTGCTGCTTGGATAAAAGGAGCTGTCCCAGGGATCTCGCCTCCTGGAACAGCTCCGCTACCAAAGTTTTTTCCCTCCCGCCCACCACAAAACTTCGGGGCCGTAGCAAGAGGTCTGTCGCGGCTTTTAAAGCTAATAGAGGGCATTAAGGCAGTAAATTCATGGCTGATCCCGGGTAAGATGCTCCCGACATAAGAGCTGCGATTGGGTGTCACATCGGAGAGGCACGACCCTAGGACGGGTATGCCTCTGGGGATCGGGAGAGGAAGACACCCAGGCTGGAGGGCGTGCACGGAAACGCTGGGATTCAAGCCTCCAGGAGGAGGAGGCGGCCTCGGCGGCATGCTTCTCGTCAAGGGGAGTGAGCCCCAAAATTCTGGGGTGGGGGAACTGTTCTATGGAAAGGCATGGCCTCAACGGGTCTGGTCGGACTAAGGGCCAAAAGTTCCTCAGACAAGCGGATGAAGGAGCAGGGGTTTCAGCAGGACATGAATTATGGCTGCCCAAGGGGTCTTACAGGTTGGGACATGTAATGTACATATGTTACAATTTTCTGTATAGCTTGTGTGTATGTATAGATATAATGTATGTAAAGTGCATATCTGTAAAAGGGTGATGTACTGATTAGGCTCATAGGACCAAGCGTCCCATGTAATGTATGCAATTTTGTTGAAGTAAAAAGAGCTGCGGCCCCTTTTTATCCAAAAACAGTGTGGTGTCTTGATTGATTTGGGTGCCGCATTGGGCAACAGCCAAGCGCTTGCTTACTAACCCCAATGAATTTTCACAGAAAGGGGGTTTCTCTGGAGACTGCTGGCTCTCCTGCCTGTACTAACCAGTAATTTTGCAACCAGTACACCAAATCACAATGCAGCTTAGGAAGCTTTACCAAAAATAAAAGGGGAGAGGGGAATGCTGCTGGTGTAATGCCCACTTTTTATTCCTTATTAGCAGACTATCTGCCTAAACACATCTCACAGAACTGCTGAGGAGACTAGGGGAGACTAAGGACCTTGAAAATGACAAAGAGAAACATAAGAAGAGATAAGAAAGGGAAGAAGGGTTGTTGTAAGGAGGTTGCCTGCCTCCACAGAAAACAGGGACAGCAATAAGCACAGAAACGATAGTGGTTGCAACCAGAAGATTAAAAGAAAAAGAAGTTCCCAAGTCTCAGTGGCAGGGACTGACCCTGTCACACTTACTCCCTTCTTCAGAGGGAACGATAACACAAAATCCCCTCCAGATACCTGGGAGGGGTGGAACTCCACTCACCCACTCAGGAGTTCCATCCCAGGGTTCCTCAAGAACAGAAGTACTAATTTCTGTTCAGGTTCAACCAGAACCATACACACCCTGGGACAATGAATACTTCACAATACTGTGTATCCTGGTATCATAACATTGTACAACAAAAGACATTTTCTTCCATCCAAACAGGATGTATTCCACAGTCCAACCCCCTTCTATTATTATGGAGGTTGGAGGAGCTCCGGCCCAACCACTCCGTGAAGCTCCATCCCAGGGTCCTGTTACACTAGTACTAACAATAAAGCACTTATTATTTCACATAATACTATTTTTACCCTGGGATCTGTTCAATACACTGATTATTACAATTCACTTAAACATGATTTTTACTCAGATACCCTTTTAGTTGTGTTTGGCACCTCATGTCCTGTGCCAAAACGTGATAGGAAATCAGCACTGGTGTTTTCACTACCTTTTCTATGTGTGACAGTGACACGGTAAGGCTGTAAAGCCAGATACCATCTCATAATGTGTGGATTTTCACCTCATCTGTTGAATCAAACAGAGGGGTTGTGGTCTGTCACCACCTCAAATTCGGCTCCCCACAGATAGTATTTAAAAGACTCTATTGACATTCCTTTTGACAGTAGAATATCTACGTTCCTCTCAGTAGCTTCCTACTTATATATATAATGGGATGCTCTTCCTCTAGTATATATTGTGTCAGCACTGCCCCTATACCCACCCCAGATGCATCTGTTTGCACCTACAAAGGCTTGCTAAATCAGGGCTTCTCAAAACAGGGTATGCACACAATGATGCTTTTAATTTGCCTAAAGGCAGTATCACATTCTGGAGTCCATTCTACTTTGTTAGCATATCTTTTCTTGGTCAGATCGGTAAGGGGGCCTGCTATAGCTGAAAAATTTGGAATAAAGCGCCGATAGTATCCAGCCAGTCCTAAGAAAGCACGCACTTGCTTCTTAGTCTTATATATGGCACAATCAGACACAGTGGATACTTTATTCAGTTCAGGCTTAATAATCCCATTTCCTATAATGAACCCTAAATACCTAGTCTCAGACTGACCCAGGCAACACTTTTAGGGTTAATAGTGACTCCTGCCTTTTGATTACTGTAAAACCTGCTCCAGATGTTTTAAATGTGTCTCCAATCGGCTAAATACTACACACCATCAAGGTATGCAGCATAAAAGTCTGTATAGGGACTAAGCATTTGGTCTATGAAATGCTAAAATGTTGCAGGCTCTCTATGGAGACCAGATGGCATAGTGACAAACTCAAATAGCCCAAAAGGGGTAATAAATGTGTTCTTTTCTTTTGATTGTGTGTGAGAGAATCTGCCAGTGTCCTTTGGTAAGGTCCAGCATGGAAATAAAAGCTGCATTTCCCAAACGATCAATAATGTCATCTATTCTGGGCATTGGATATCGATCTAAAATGGAGTCAGCATTCACCTTCTGAAAATCAAGGCAGAGGCGATACTTCACTCTTTCTTATTCACAACCACTATAGGAGATGCCCATGCACTATGTGAGGGTGTGATGATGCCCATTTGTTCCATTTTCCTTACTTCCTTAATGACCTCTTCCCTGGTATGAATGGGTAGATGTTAAGGTTTTTGATATATAGGGGTAGTTTGGGTGATCCTAATGTCATGCTCCACACTGATCACCCTGCCTGGGATACTTGTGAAGGTTTCCCCATAGGAGTGTAATAGGTGTTGCAACTATTCTTGTTTCTGTGTGGTTAGTGCTGGAGTAACATAGACCTCTTGTACTTGACCCGTCTGTTCTAACTGACTGTATTCTATATCCAGTTCCGAGGTGTCAGTCTCAGTCTGTATGTAACAATTTATTTTGGGGGTCTCATTCCGCTCATGCCATAATTTTAACAAATTGGCATGATATATTTGTTTACTACATCTTCTGGTGGGCATCTGAACCTCATAGGTGACTGGTCCTACTTGTCTGAGTATAGTATATGTCCCCTGCTACTTCATCAGCAGCTTGTTTTCAGTGTCTGGTAGTAGAAGTAGAACCTTTTCTCCTGTGGAAAACTGCTTCTGCTCCACCCCGTTATCATACTCAGTTTTCTGCTGTATTTGTTTTTCCAGCAATGATCGGTGAGCCAAGGTAATATACATCGGAGGTGTTTTCTTAAGCGGTCATATATTCAAGTACCCTTTGTTTCCTATATGGGTGTTTTCCTCCCAATGTTCTTTAATAATATCCAGTGACCTCAGGGGTTTCTTTCGTATAGAAGAGAGAAAGGGAAACCCAGTGGAGGCTTGGGGTACTTTGAGATAAGAAAACAGAAGGTAAGGTAGAAAGGTGTCCCGATTCCTCCCTTCTTTGTTCACTAATTTTTGTAGCATCCTTTTAAGTGTTTGATTAAACCTTTCTACCAACCCATCTGTCTGCGGATGGTAAGGTGAGGTTCTTACGGCATGTATCCAATAATATGTACTGTTCAGTCAACATTACTGATGTAAAATTTGTACCCCTGTCTGTAAGAATGACCTTCAGAATACCCATTCTACTAAAGATTTTTGCCAGTTCTTCAGCCACCCTGGATGCTGTAACAGTTCTCGTGGGTATTGCTTCGGGATACCTAGTGGCATAGCCGCAAACAACTAGAATGAACCTATTCCCTTTGGAGCTAGTCTGCAGGGGTCCCACTACATCCATACTTGCTTGGTTTACTTGGTTTGGTGGACAAATGAAGGTTGTTGCCTATCGAGATTGTCCTCTACATGTGTGGACCATTTACCCTAATTTTGATTTAATAGCCATTTGTCAAGTTTATTTTTAAAAACTGAAACAGTTTGTGAATCAACAATATCTTGTGGCAATGTATTCCATAACCTAGGTGTTCTGATAGTAACAACATTTTGCCTTTTATTTATATTTGTTTTTTTGACTTCCAATTGTTTATTATGCAACCTAGCCTACAGTTCTTCTGGTGGAATAAATTATACCACATTGTTCCATCAGTACTGGTGACTGCAAAATTTTAAATAATTGTAAAGATCACCCTAGTTCTTCTCTGTTTGAGGGAATATAAACCAGTTTTTTGGAGTCTAGTAGCATAATCAAAATGGGTGAGATAAGGAACACGTTTAGTTGCCCTATGCTGAATTTGTTCTATTCTATTTATATCTGAAACCAAATATGGACTCCAAAAGGGAGAACCATAGCCCGTGTATGGCCTGACATGTGACCTATACAGGGTCATAATACATTGTTCTGATTTAGAAATGAATGTACAGTTAATCCTATGAAGAAGAATGTTAGTTTGATTGGCTATTTTGTTACAATGAGATGATGAAGAAAGTTTATTGTTTACTAATATCCCTAGATCTTTTTCGAAATTTGATGCCTGATAATAGTATTATTTAGAAGGTATGTTTGTTTAGAGTTGTTTTTCTCATGTAACAATGCACATTTTGCAACTTTAAGTACATTTTATTTGTTTGTGCCCAGTGTTCTATTGATGTGAGGTCAGATAGTAATGTTTTTTGTTGGTCTCATTATTAACAAAACCACCTAGTTTTGTGTCATCGGCTAATTTCACTATGGTGTTAGTAGAGGAAATTTTCGAATCACTAATAAAAATATTGCAGAGAGTGGGCCCCAGAATGGAGCCCTGGGGAACACCACTAGTCACCCTTCCTAGATCAGATAAAGCACCATTTACCCTGACCCTCTGAGTTCGATTACTCAGTCAACTACTTATCCATGAAACTATAGATGATGAAAAACCTACAGTGGTGTGAAAAAGTATTTGCCCCCTTCCTGATTTTCTCTATTATTGCATATTTGTCACACTGGATGTTTTCAGGTCTTTAGACAAATGTAATATTAGATAAAGGGAACCTGAATGAACAAATAACACTTGCTTTTTTTTTTATTTCACTTATTTAATGAAAAAGTTAACTAACACCAATTGGCACTGTGTGAAAAAGTACTGCCCCTTACACTTAATAACTGGTTACGCCTCATTTAGCTGCAATGACTGCAACCAAACACCTCCTATAATTCAATATCAGTCTTTCACATCGCTGTGGAGGAATTATAACCCACTCTTCCTCGTAGAACTGCTTTAATTCAGTAACATTTGGTAGGTTTTAGCATGAACTGCTTCGCTTCAGGTCCTGCCACAGCATCTCTATTGGGTTTAAGTCTGACTTTGACTAGCCTACCCAAAACTTTAATTTTACTTCTTTTTCGCCATTCTGATGTGGACTTGCTTTTGTGTTTTGGATCATTGTCTTGCTGCATGACCCAACTACGCCAGCTTCAGCTTGACGGAAGGATGACTGGACATTCTCCTTAAGAATTTTCTGGCACAGAGCAGAATTCATCGTTTTCTAATTATGGCAAGTCATCCAGGTCCTTAGCAGCAAAGCATCCCACACCATCACACTACCACCACCATGTTTGACTGTTGGTATGGTGTTCTTACTGTGGAATGCTGTGTTTGCTTTACGCGAGACATTATGGGATCCATGTTGTCCAAAAGTTCCACTTTGGACTCATCTGTCCATAGAACATTTTCCCAAAAGGCTTGTGGATCATCCAGGTGCTTAGCAAATGAGAGACAACATTTATGTCCTTCTTGGTTAGCAGTGGTTTCCGCTTTGCTACTCTCACATGAAGCCCATTTTTGCTCAGTCTCTTTCTGATTGTGGAGTCATGAACACTGACCTTAGCTGAGGCAAGAGAAGCCTGCAGTTCTTTGGATGTTGTTTTAGGATCCTTGAGACTTTTGGATGATTTTACACTGCGTCCTTGGAGTAATTTTGCAGGCCGCCCACTCCTGGAAGGTTCACTGTTCCAAGTGTTCTCCATTTGGAGATTATGGCCTCACTGTGGTTTGATGGAGTCCCAGAGCCTTAGAAATAGCTTTGTAACCCTTCCAGACTGATAGAGGGCAACAAAATGTTTTTCTGATATTTTCAGGAAATCCTTTGATCATGGCATAATGTGCTTGTTGAATCTTTGTCCTGGCAATGTGACTCTGATGGTAAGGGCCAAAATAAGTGAGGTTTATATTAAGCAGGGCTGGCTGTAATCAAGCCTGGCTGTGTTCAATCAGCTGACTCTAAATATCCCTTTAATTGGGTTGATTTAACTAGGGGGCAATTACTTTTTCACACAGTGCCAGTTGGTGTTGGTTAACTTTTTTCATTAAATAAATGAAATAAGTAAAAAAAAAAAAGTGTTATTTGTCCACTCAGGTTCCCTTTATCTAATATTATATTTTGTCTAAAGACCTGAAAACATCCAGTGTGACAAATATGCAATAATAGAGAAAATCAGGAAGGGGGCAAATACTTTTTCACGCCACTGTAGATGTCTAAGTTAATTGATCAAGATGACATGTGACACTTTGTCAAAAGCTTTACTGTAGTCCAGGAGGTTAATGTCGGTGGGGATGTTTGAGTTAAGGTTTACACTAATACGATTGTAAAATGAGAGCAGATTTGTGGTGCAGGAAAAGCCTGATTTAAACCCATGTTGGGCTGTATCTATTATGTTCAAAGTTTTCATTTCTGTTTCTAAAAGTGATTTGATTATTTTTTCCATTAGTTTGCAGGGGATTGAAGTAGCAATTCTTTCAAATGGTTGACTGACTAAAGGGATATTTTGAAGGGGTATCAAATCTTTCTTTCCTGTCCAGGCTACCTTCTGACATACTGGGCAGCTCTGGACATATTCTGCTATTTGTTCATGAATACCCAGCCAGTAAAATCTATGCAGAATTCTACTCAGGGTGGTATCCCTCCTTGAATGTCCTGCCAGGGGTATATCATGTGCCAATTGAATTATTTCCCTGATATTTGTGTGGACAATCAACTGTGTGACTATATTTCCATTTCTGGGATTCATACATTCCCTATGTAAAATATTATTTAACATCACATATTTTGGAAATCCTTCCTGGGGTTGCTTTCCCACCTGTGAAAAAAATGGGTTAATGTAACATCCTGTTTTTGCTCAAAGGCCATTGTCTCTGATTTAATATCTACAGGGCCCATAAACTGTTTATTTTGCCAGTCCTTATTTCCTTGTCTTTTGATGGAATTTCCCTTCCAATCTTTCCTGGGGATCTCATACAGTTCATCTGAGAATGGGGCTAGTTCTCCGAGATCACTTGGTTGTTTTGATTGTGACCGAGTTGTCACTGCAACAAGAGGTGAGCAGTTCTGCTTAACCATTAAAGTTGAAAAATCCAGATAATCTTGCCCAGTAATTACAGGGACAGGTAAATGAGGAACAATCCCAACCACCAACTCCTATGATTTCCCATTGACAGTCAATTCCAGAAGGATGGTGGCATAAAAATGAGTGTCCCTGTGTATGCAGGTAACCATCATGCCCTTCCTAGTTCTTTCTAGGCCCTCCACTAAGTCTGCATGGACCAAAGTCTGATGACTTCCAGAGTCCAACTAGCCCAAGACATTGTGTGCCCTAACTTCCACAGCTGCCACATAAGGTGTCCAATTAGCTAGGGCGAGATGTCCAGAGTCTCTTTTATTACTAGGAAATTTCTGATTAGGTGGCCTTTCTTTGGCAACCATGACATGTTATTTCAGATAATGGTATCTCTCTCCTATCTCTTCTTGAGTCAATCTGTGTTTTAACATTTACAGAGGAAAAGAAGGTCTTACCAGGTTGGTGGAGAGGGTTGTTGTACTACACCCTGGTTCCTCCTCTTGTAGGTCGAGCAACCATGAAGTCTTCGCCAAGGCAATAGTTTTCTCTGCGACTTCAGGTTTATGTTCTCGCACCCATAACTGCACATCCTGGGGTAGAACCTTTATAAATTGTTAGATGGTTATAGTTTCCATGATTTGGTGCACAGTCTTACTACCTGGTTGTAGCCATTTATCACTTAAGTCCTTTAATCATGCATAAACATCTCTGGGGCATCTGAGGCTTGCATTTTAAGTATCTGAAAGCTGTCTGTAAGTCTCAGGACTAATGTCATATCTCCTCAGGATTTCTGTTTCACATGGTCATACATTGTAAGTTGAATATCCAGCCTACTATATACCGCCTGAGCTCTTCCAGTTAGTTGGGGCAAGGCACCACCATTGGTCTTTAGGCCAACCACATGTTTGTGCTACCCTCTCAAAGGTGGTTAGATAGGCTTCAGTATCATCAAAGTCCTGAAATCTGGCCAGCTTGATATCTCTAGGTCCTTGTGGGCATTCTGCATGTTCCGTTCAGATGGCTTGGAGCACCCTCATAGTATCTGCCCACTTGGCATCCTGTCTCCTGCTGTCAATCTCTCTCTCTCTCTCTGTCTAGTTATACCTGTCTGATACACAACCATTTCAGTAATTCACCCACATCTTCCATGGGAGCTTGCTCAAGGTAGGAGGCATCCACTTCCTTTTCTGGATCCCCGGTCTCCAGGGGTTGATCCAGGGGCATCCCTTCCCCATGCTCACTGAGATCCCACTCTTAAGATCTCTCAGAAGGCATCCGTTTGACTTTAGGATGTGTGTCTGGTAGGCTGGATAATAATTGAGCTCCCATTTGTGCTGCCATATGTCTGGTGAGGGTGCCCTGAGCCAGACCACCCACCGCCAAGTTTACCTTGGGCACAGGAAGTACTCGCTGCAACACCTCCCTTCCCTGGCAAGGCGTAGCAGGCAGTAGAAAATCCCAATTCTAATACCAAAATGTTACTGGGTGGGTTCTACAGGTAGACAAAAAATGCACACAGAGGCAGCAATTCTGGTGCAACCCACTTTTTACTTAGTGGGATGTTTATTTCAGCATAAACAAATCCAGCACCAAGAAAGAAAATATTTACAAAAGAAAATTAATAAACAAATCAATGGCAATGTAATAGCTTTTTTAGCTCTCTCTGAACCTCTTTAGCTAGGTCAGGAGGAACTGACCCTATCTGATCTGATACCTGGGAAGGTAGGATTAAGTACCGCCTCCTGATCAGGTGACCAAGTATTCATTCCAGCATTAAAACATGTTTAATATTTTCCCAAACATTGTTTTTAGCAGCAATTATCTCTTTTATACATTTAAAGGATCCCAAAAGCATTTTGATATTACAAAATAATGCTTTTCTAAGAGAGTTTGTATGGCAACTAGGAATTTTGGAGGTGATTGACAGCTTGGACTGTTTAAAACTGAGCCACTAGGGGCTGCTGATCCCCTATAGTGACCGTCAGTATCCTGCAGGACCTCCAAGTATGCAGACCTCCCCTTTTATTTCTCTAGGAGCAGACACCAAACTTTTACTTTCAGAGAAGAATTCTTCTCAGGTAAACCTAGTCTGTATGATTGTCACCATTTCTATGTCCCTCTTTCAGAAGAAATGCCTAAACAACAAAACCTCACTGAAGCCTAAAAACGTTTTATAGTTTATGTAACAGGAGCTGTGTTTTTATGGAGGATTGCAAAGCAAAGGAGCCTTTTTGTCTTATGAGCTTGTCGGTATGCTGCAATGCCAATGGCTTACAGTCCCATAAACTGCTGCAGTAGGGTAATATCCTGGCATTCTGTGTAATAGAGCAAAAGGAGCAAAACACTCCTCAAATAAAGCCCGGACAGACTGTTTATACAGCCTGTAATATTCATAGCAATAGAGCTAACTGGTTTAGCTCCAGGAGAAATAGTCAAGCCATCAGCTGAAATTTACAGCGATGGCTGACACTTTTACTTTTTAAATTAGCAGCTCGAGAGGCTCTCCTAGGACATAGGAGAGCTTCAAACACCAGCACTTGTTCAAGGGCTAAGTCTCCTTCCTAGAGATAATTTAAGAGGCAGAAAAGTAATTGTTTAAAAACTCAAAGCGCGGCGCTCACGTGAGAGTCAGCGACGATCGCGAGACTTCAATTGTATGAATGGTCACGTTAGAAACGACCAAGCGCTCACTTACTAACCCCAACGAATTTTCACAGAAAAGGGGTTTCTCTGGAGACTGCTGGCTCTCCTTCCTGTACCAACCAGTAATTTTGCAACCAGTACACCAAATCACAATGCAGTTTAGGAAGCTTTACCAAAAATAAAAGGGGGAGGGAGGGGAATGCTGCTGGTGTAATGCCCACTTTTTATTCCTTATTAGCAGACTATCTGCCTAAACACATCTCACAGAACTGCTGAGGAGACTAGAGGAGACTAAGGACCTTGAAAATGACAAAGAGAAAAATAAGAAGAGATAAGCGAGGAAGAAGTGTTGTAAGGAGGTTGCCTGCCTCCATACAGAAAAACAGGGACAGCAAAAAGCACAAAAACGATAGTGGTTGCAACCAGAAAATTAAAAGAAAAAAGAAGGTTCCAAGTCTCAGTGGCAGAGACTGACCCTGTCACAGGTATACATGTTGAGCTCTGTTAATCTGTCCTCATATGTTTTCTGATGCAGTCCCTGCACCATTTTGATTGCTGTTTTCTGGACTGCCTCCATTTTGTTAATGTCCTTGAGTAGGTGAGGCCTCCAGTACTGCACGCAGTGCTCCAGATGGGGCCTAACCAGTGTCTTGTAAAAAGGGATTATTACCTCCCTCTCATGACTTGCAATACCCCTACTAATACACCCCAACGTCCCTTTAGCCTCGCCTACTGCTTTAGTAGTCTGCTTGGATCATTTCAGGTCATCTGTGATAGAAACATAAAAACACAGACTTTGACAGCAGATAAGGACTGCTTGGCCCATCTAGTCTTCCATTTCCTACCTACAGGATAGGCTGCAGATCCTAGTTAACCAACAGCCTATTCTTCCTACTCCCCACAAGAATTGCCTTATGTCTGTCCCATGCATTCTTGAATTCTCCCACAGGTTTTAGACCCCACAACCTCCTCAGGAAGGCTGTGCCATGCATCCACTACCCTGTCTGTGAAAAAGTACTTCCTCAGTTTGCCCCTGAACTGCCACCCCATCTTTAAATTCTGTCCCCTTGTTCTTGCATGTCTCTTTTTCTGAAAGATGCTACCCTCTTGGACTTTGTTGATTCCACTAAGGTACTTAAAAGTTTTTATGTCCCCCCTCTCCCTTCTTTCCTCAAGGGTATACATATTAAGCTCCTTTAGTCTCTCCTCATATGGCTTCTCTTGAAGACCCTGCACCATTTTAGTTGCCCTCCTCTGGATTGCCTTTATCCTGTCTATGTCCTTGTGGAGATGGGGTCTCCAGAACTGGATGCAGTACTCCAGATGGGGTCTCACCAACTGTCTGTTCAGAGGGATAACAACTTCCTGTTTTCTACTGGTGATGCCTCACCCTATGCATCCCAGTATAACCCCAGCCCTCCCTACTGCCTTCTCACATTGCTTGCTAACCTTAAGGTCATCTGATATGATTACCCCCAGGTCCCTTTCCTTTTTTGTTGTTACTACCTCTCCCCATTGTGTATTCTTCCCCTGGGTTCTTGTTTCCCAGGTGCATTATTTTGCACTTCTTTGCACTGAATCCTAGCTGCCATACTTCTGATCATTCCTCCAACCTTGCCAAGTCCCTTCTCATCCTTTCCACGCCTCCTTGTATATCAACCTTGTTGCAGATCTTTGTGTCATCTGCAAAGAGGCATACTTTTCCTTCCAGTCCCTCTGCAATGTCACTTATAAAGACATTAAAAAGTACTGGACCCAGTACTGAACCCTGCAGTACCCCACTAGTAACCCTTTTTCTTCAGAGTGGACTCATTTACAATTATCTTATGAGTCCTTTTGTCCAGCCAATGTTTTACCTAGGCTACCACCTGGGACCCACTCCCAGGCTGGTTAATTTGACTATTAATGTTTTGTGTGGGACTGTGTCAAATGCCTTGCTAAAGTCTAGGTAGGCCATGTCACAGCCCCTCCTGGTCTACTACTTTGGTCACCCAGTCAAAGAAATCTATTAGATTCGTCTGACATGACCTTCCCGCTCTGAACATATGCTGCCTTGGGTCCTGTGCCCCACTGGCCTCTAGGTACTCAACAGTTCTTTCCTTCAGAAGTGACTCCATCACTTTCCCTACCACAGAGGTCAAACTGACAGGTCTGTAGTTTCCTGCCTCTGTCTTGGTCTCACTTTTGTGAAGGGGAATCACATCCGCCTTCCTCCAGTCCTCGGGTACCACACCATCCTCCCATGATTTATTGAAAAGAGTAGCCAGTAGTTTCACCAGTTCCCCCCTTAATTCTTTTAGAATTCTGGGATGAATTCCTGCCCTGAACAACATGGGTTCAGAGCAGGTCATAATACCAATACAGCACTCCTGGAATTTTCCAACTTCCTCCATGCCTCCTTGGACTCTGGTGCCCTGGCTGGTGCTATATTCATTGACCTGTCTAAAGCATTCGATACTGTTTCGCATCCTCTTTTGCTCTCCACCCTCGACCTAATACGCTTTGCCTCAGGACCTGTTTCCTGGTGCACCAGCTATCTCTCTGCCCACTCCCAATGTGTGAAAGTCAACAGTACTCTCTCTGAAACATGCCCCATTCACTCTGGGGTGCCACAGGGCTCAATTCTTGGATCCCTACTATTCTCACTCTTTCTTAACTCCCTACCCAGCAGTTGTACTGGTAAGATGCTTCTCTATGCTGATGATGCTGTTCTCGCTGCCTCCCACAATGACCCCATGCTGCTACAGAACTCCCTCCAACTAGTCTTTGACTCTGCAGCTACCTGGTTCACTGAGCACCGACTTGTTATCAACCTTAAGAAAACAAAACGATGCTCTTTCTCCCACCCCAAAATAAGTACAGCAAGTTTCCCTTAGCTGTCCACTCCACACCAATCTCGTCATTGACCAGGTGCAGTCCTATAAATATCTTGGTATAACCTTTGACCCTTTCATTCCATGGACATATATCTGCCCTAAATTCTGTCACCAACTCACGGCTAGGCATTCTTTACCGGCACAGAAATGCCTCCCTCCTGATGCACTCCACCTGGCTGTCACCTCCTCTGTCATGTCTCTCATTGACTGTGGCCTTCCGGGTTCATGGCTCAGCAGATCAGACTGCCCTCAACAAGGTTCACCTCACAGTTAATAAGGCCTGCAGACTTATCACTGGTGCTCCCAGACTCACTCACACATGTGAGCTGTACACCTGGCTACCCTACTCAACCTGGAAGAGCGACTCATGTATCAGACATGCCAGCTCACCTTTAAAGCCCTGTGTGGCCTATCCCCATAGACCTATCCAACTCCATTTGCCGTCTGCACCGACTCCTGATCACGCTGCAGCCTGTCAAGAGCTACCCTAGTTATTCCGAGAGCCAGGACCTCTCAAGGTTAGAGGGCATTCCCCTACCGTAGCCCCACCGTATAACTCCCTCCTGCCAGTGTCTCAAACTCACTAACCTTAGCTTGCTTTAAGCCCAGGCTCAGAAACTTCCTGTTAGCTCTCTAAATGCAACTGCCGCTGGCCTAGTGTAAAAATAAAAATATATATATATATACTCTGTTTGACAATGTTCACTGAGCTGCTCCTCCCTTCCTTTCCCTACTAATTCCTCCTCCCTATCTCCCTCCTTCTACCCCACCAGCTCTCCCTGACCATAAGTTTTGCACTCTTTATCTTTTGCTTCGTTGGAGATTGTATTCTATTGTAACAAAATTGTAATTGAAATGTAACTTTTGTTTGTAAGTACTGTGTCCCTTGTACTACTGTTCTGATGTCCTCTTTGTGACGAGATACCTTTGTAAATGAGCCTCTGGCTCAAAGGTTTCTAAACTGATGTTTAACTAAATAAATAAATAAATAAATAAATAAATAATTCCATCAGGACCCATTGCTTTGCCCACCTTCAGGTTTAGGAGTTCTTGCAGAACCATTTCTTCTGTGAAAGGACTGGGATTGACCCCCCATTAAGAGTGCTTCTGTTAATTGGATTAGGCACTTCCCCCTCTTCTTTTGTGAATACTGAGCAGAAATGTTAGTTCAGTATCCCCGCTTTTTCACTGTCCCCCTCTGCTCACCCACCGTTCCTTCTATTCAGTCTCACTATTCCTCCCATTGTCTTTCTACGCTCGCTGATGTACCTATAAAAGGTTTTATCCCCCTTCTTAACCGAGTTGGCTATCTTTTCCTGATGCCCAAGTCTCTTTCTTCCCTTGTGATTGCCAGCAACTCCCCTCCCAACCTATAAGTGGCTTCAGGGTTTCTCTTCCCTATGTGCATGATCTTGCACTTCTTTGCGTCACCTGCAGCTGGTGCAGAATGCTGCAGCTAGGTTGTTGACTGGGCTACGAGAACTTGCCATATCACCTCTGTGCTGTCGAACTGCACTGGCTGCAGTCGGTGGAGAATCACCTTCAGGTCGCATTGCTGACCTATAAGACCCTACATGGTCAGGGACCGAGCTACTTGGAAGATTTCCTTTGACCTTACCGCCCTCTCCGCCCACTCTGCTCCGCTGACGAGGGATTGCTAGAGATTCCCAGGGTTCGCCTTCAGTCATCTGGGGCCAGAGCTTTTTCTTTCATGGCCCGAACCCTGTGGAATTCTTTACCTCGTCAGATTAGAGTGCCTATCCATGGAATCATTTTAGGTGTCCCTAAAGAGTTATTTATTCAAATTAGCATTTGGATAGGTTTATTGCTGCTTTTATTGTTTTATGTCATTATTTATTATGTAAGATGCTGTTTTGTACTTGCACTTTGATATGCTGAAAAGTGCATTATAAATAACATTTGATTGATTGATTGAAACCCCAGTTGTCACACTCAGACCATTTGCAAGTTAATCCAGATCTCTTCTCATTCTGCCCACCCCATATGGATCATCTACTCTGTTGCAGATCTTGATCTCATCTGCAAACAGACAAACTTTACCCTCCAGTCCATCTGCAATGTCACTGATGAAGATATTGAAGAGGACTGACCACAGGACTGATCCCTGAGGTACCCCACTTGTGACTTGCATATCTTCTGACTGTATACTGTTTACCACCACTCTCTGATTTCTGCCTGCCAACCAGTTTGCCACCCAGTTGACTGACCTCTACCCACTCGAGCCTATCCAGCTTATTAATCAATCTTCTATGTGGAACAGTATCAAAAGCTTTGCTAAGGTCAAGGTAGGCAACATCAACTGCACCCCCTTGGTCCACCACTCTGGTTACCCAGTCAAATAAATCTTTGAGATTAGTTTGACAGGACCTTCCTGTTGTAAACCCATGCTTTCTTGGATCCTGTGCTCCAATGGATTCTAGGTGTTGCACTATCCTTTCCTTAAGGAGTAACACCATAATTTTGCCCACTACTGAGGTATGACTGACTGGTCTGTAGTTTCCTGCCTCCTCCCTCCTACCACTCTTGTGAAGCAGGATTACATGAGCTCTTCTTCAGTCTTCTGGGACCTCTCCTGTGCTCAGAGATTCATTAAACAGTTCTGATAATGGCTCTGCTAGTTCCACCCTTAGCTCCTTTGGTACCCTGGGATGTGTGCCATCAGGTCCGATTGCCTTGTCCATTCTGATCTAAGTGAGCTCTTATAGGATCCTTTCTTTTGTGAGGGGACTAGTGAACACCTCCCTTCCCCCTGTGTCCATGGTGCTGAGCTGTAGGCCCTGCCCTACCTTCTCCTCAGTAAATATCAAGCAGAAGTATTTATTTAGGATAGGTGCTTTTCCTTGGTCCTCCTCCAAACACTCCCCTGTATCCCCTTTGATCTTAGCAATACCCCCTCTGGACTTTCTCCTTTCACTAAGGTATCTATAGAAAGTCTTGTACCCTTCTTTTACTGTTCATGCTAGTGTTTCCTCAGTTTGGGCCTTTGCCTGCCTTACTGCCTTCCCTACTTCCATTAGGGAAGTTTGGTATGCCTTCCTATCTTCATCCCACTGTGTTCCCTTATATTTATTGAAGGCCAGCCTTTTGGCTCTGACATTTTCTGCAACTGTTTTTGAGAACCAAAGTGGTTTCCTATTTCTTTTGCTCTTGCTTTTCTCTCTAACACAATGGGATGTTGCTTCAAGTATTGCATCCTTAATGTTTGCCGACTTTGCCTGTACCCCCTCGCCTGTTTCTTCTTGCCAGGGTTAGCTTAGCTCTGTTGGCCATCTTATCAAAGTCAGCTCCTCTAAAGTCCCATATTTTTGCCTTGGAAAGGGATTATTTAATTCTAGTTGCCAAATTGAACCATACCATGTGATGGTCACTGGCCTCAACTGCACCTGGAGATCTGTGATCCTTTCCCCATTAGTCAGTACTAGATCTTGGATAGCCTGCCTCTTGTGGGTTGTACCAGTTGTTTAAGGCCCTCCCTACAGGAATCCACCACATGTCTAGTTCTGGCAGATGTTCCTGCTTGTATTGACCAATCTGTATCTGACATGTTGAAGACTCCCATTATCAGAAACTCCCCTTTAGCTATCATGCTTTGTATATCTTCTAACAGTAATGTGTCTATGTCCTCACCCTGGTCTGGAGTCCCATAGACAACCCCAGTTCATATGGCTGTCCATTTCCTGTTTCCAGGGTGACACGCAGTTCTTCTGGCTCCTTATGTGTATTCTGAATTTCTGTAGCTTTGATATCTTCATTGACATAAAGGGCCACTCCACCCCCCCCTTTTTCACCTTGGTCTCTTCTGAACAGTACATAGCCAGGTACTGAAGTCTCCCAAGTGTGGTTATTGTGAACCATGTCTTGCTAATGGCTACTATGTCCAGTTTAGCCTCTGTCATTGTTTGCAAGTCTGCAATCTTGTTTCCTGACTGTGGGCATTTGTGTACATGATATTCCACTGGCCAGATTTCGTGTGTTAGTTGTTGGGTGAGGTCCGCATTTCCCTCCGTGTCGTATGGGGAGCCAGACCTTTTCCTTACCAGTGATGCAAATGAACTATAAACATGCTGAACTCCTGTTTGATCACTAGCTGAGGAGGAGGGTCTTCTTCCCATTCGATGTATCGAGTGCTGCACTCCTATCTCCATTTGCTAGTTTAAATATTCCACAAAGATGTCAAACTTCTGCCCCAATGCACTGACTCTCTCCTTAGTCCGATGCGGTCCACCAAATTTAAATAACTTTTGCTCCCAAAACTGTTGACAGTTACCTACAAATTGGTGCCTTTTTCCTGGCACCAGCCCTTGAGCCACATGTTTAGCTTCCCTGTCTCCCCTTCTCCAACCTTCCATCCATCTGTCCCCCTCTCCCAGAATGGCAGGATCTCACAGAAGGAGATGCTGGATGAAATGGATTACAGTGTGTCTCCCAGCCTGGTCAGGTGTTCCTTGGTCACCACAACTGACTGGCTGGCAAGATTGCCAGTCCCTATGTGTACCAGGATGTCAATGTTTTTTCCTGCTTCCTACAGAATTTTAGCAATGTGGTTAGTGTCTGTCTACGCTGATGTACCTGGGAGACATCTGACCATTACCCCCGACTAGAGGAAGGTATCAACTCCCTGAATCATGGAGTCTTCTATGATCAGAAGTGTTTTGGATTTCCTTTTCTTTTTTGTTTTGGTCCCTGTTTTGGGTGAGTTTTGTTGCGTTAGCTTCTGTGCTGCAGTGTCCTGCTCTGCAGTGTCCTGCTCTGCAGTGTCCTCTGCCCCATTATTTGATTTAGAAGATAGAGGCAGATACCTGTTTGTAGTTTTTATATGGTTTGTGGAGGTGATACGTTGGAGAGCACTGAGTGATGGGGCACCCGATTTGACCCTCCTAACCATCTACCAGCCTCCTGTACCAACTACTCTCTGCGGTCGAGATTCTTCAGTTGGATGTTGGGGAAATGACGGTGGCTCTTATAATATATTTCCTCCTGAATATGTGATTTGAGGCATGCAATCTCTGTCCATGCTGCCTGGAACTGAGCCCTTAGATCTCTAGTGGTCCAACATGTAGGACAGTGTCCTAAATCCTGTATAACTGCCCTTTGAAAAGTGTCCCGCAGTACCTGCAGTTAATAATATCAATTCCAGATGAACTGCTGGATTTATAACCTGGTCCAAATAATTAGAACGAGGAAAATGAAAGCAAAAGTTAGATTTTTGTTTTGTTTGTTTGTTTTTGTATAACTTGTTATAACAAGTTAAATTACTTGTGCCCCTGTAAGTGAGGTCACTGTTTCATAAGTTTCATAAGTTAGTTCAAGCAGTGAGACTTACGCCCATTATGCTTGCCGCCTGCATTAACATTTAGTAGTTTTGTAAAAGAGATGTTTGTCTAAGCTTGTTTTAAATATATCAATGATCAAGCTACCAACAATACTTGCAGGTAAGTTGTTCCATGCTGGCACCCCTTACAATAAACCAGTTCTTCCTTTTATTTGTGTTCCACTTAGGCAATACAAATTCAACTTTGTGTTTTCTGGTGCTACAGCATCCTGTGTTATAGGTAATTTTTAAGTCTGCTCTTAATATATCGTCATGTGATATCTTGTACATCATGCAGAGGTCTCCCCTTAGTCTTCTATAGTGCAGTGAGTATAAATTTAACTTAGTTAATCTCTCCTCATAGGGTAAGTTTTTTAGTCCGAATACTGATCTAGTTGCTTTACGCTGCACACCCTCCACTCTCTCAATGTCCTCTCTACGCTGTGGGGACCACAACTGTACACAATACTCCAAGTGAGGCCTCACCAGGGCCTGGTACAAGGCATGATAACATTATGGTGTCTACTAGAAATGTGCCTCAAATGCAATTCAAAATCTGATTAGCTTTTTAACTTGTTGACTGCATTGTGAATTTAACTTTAAATCTGACGTAATTTTAATGCCCAAGTCCTGCTCTTCAGATGTTGTTAATAAGGTGTTGTTCCCAATATTGTATGAATGATTGTTGTTTGTTCTACCTAAGTGCATAATTTTATATTTGGAGATGTTAAGTTCCAATTTGCTAGTTTTGTCCACTCATAAACTTCATTTATAGCTTGTTGTAAGGATAACGAATCAACCATAGTAGACACTGGACGCCTAGTCTGCAATCATCTGCAAATTTTGAAATCCATATAGAAGGATTGCTAAGGTAGAAGGATGAAATATATATATTAAAAGACACGGGCCCAGCACCGAGCCTCCTGCACCCGCTAGTCATGGCAGACCACTCGGACATCACGCCCTTACCACCACCCTCTGCCTCCTGTTGGTCAGCCAATTAGCTATCCATTTCACAATGTTGTGGTGAATGCCAATTTTAGCCAGATTTTGTATTAGTTCTGTATGTGTTACTTATCAAAAGCCTTAGCAAAATCCATAAAGACCACATCCACTGGTCTCCTTGGTCCAATTCTGAGTTAACATTTTCATAAAGGATGGTAAATTTGTTTGGCATGATTTAGATTTAATAAATCCATGCTGCACAGGATCAGATAAATTGTTTGATGAGATATAATCAGTCACAATTTCCTTTAAAATGCCCTCCATGACTTTGCCCAACAATGATGTTAAGCTAATGGGTCTAAAATTAGCTGGATCAGATCTAGATCCCTTTTGTGAGGGGTACAACCAAGCATTCTTCCAGGCTTGAGGAACCTCAGCTCTATCTAAAGATGATTGATATAAAAAGCTCAAAGGCTCAGCTAGTTGATCTGCAAGTTCCCGTAGAATTCTAGGGTGAATATTGTCTGGGCCTGGAGATTTATTGATGTCTAATTTAGTCAGTCTGCATTTTACCTCAGCAGGTGTTATTTTAATAGCCCCAGGTGACAGTGTATACTTATTAACAATCGCAGATGTATTACCAGGATTAAAAACCGAACAAAAATAGTCATTTTGTGTATTTACTAACTCCTGTTCATTTAGCATAACCCCATTGTTATCATTAAAGGGTCCTATTATTGATTGTTGATTTTTTTTTGCTATTTATGTATGAAAAAAAGATTTTTTATTGTCTTTAATCCTGTTGGCTAGAGTGAACTCGATTTGTGCTTTTGCTTTTTTAATTGTTAATTTAACCAATTTGGCGCATTCCTTATATACTATGTAATTTTTTATGGATTTTTTTTTCATGTATTTTTAAATAGTTTATCCTTGCGGTTAATTATACATGCTTATTTGCCTGTTTAACCAAATTGGACTAGTTTTTGCTCCATTCATTTTAGGTTTAGTAATTGGGATATATTGGGCTATTAATTCATTAAGCTTGTTTAGGATTATATTCCACATATCATCTGTACTCTTCCCTTCCAGAGCCTTATACCAATCCCAAGCTGCCAATTCCTGTCTAATATGAGAAAAATTGGCTTTAGCCAAGTTTAATTTAATAGCTCCTTCGGATTTATAGTTTTTTGTTTTGTCTAATGTCCCAACTAAGCAATAGACTTTTGAGTGATCACTGTTGCCCAGAGGGGGAAGAATCTGCACATTACTTATTAATTCACTTGTGTTTGTTAATATGAGGTCTAATATTTTGTTACCTCTAGTGTTCTCATGAACTAATTGCACCAGACCTAGCTGGTCGAATGCATCTAGGTACAATTGTTCGATTTTGTTACCTGCTTTAGTTAGCTGCCAGTCTATATTAGGAAGATTGAAGTCTCCAAACAAAATTAAGTTATCATCTGGGTTCAATTTGTTAAGTAAATCCAAAAAAATAACATCATTATTGTATGAGTTAGATGGAGGTCTATAAAGTAGGCCAATTATAATTTTAGGGCTGGTAGAGGGAATTAACTTAAGCCATATGGTTTCTGCTTCGCTGCTTTCATAGGGCAGTTGTATACTGTTTATGCTATTATGTACGCAAATTGCAACACCCCCACCCTTTCTGTATGATCTAGAAGATTTTTGATATAAATTATATCCCAGTATTGTTTTCTCCCAGGTATCATTGATATCCCACCAGGTTTCTGTAATACAAGCTATTTGTATATTATTTGTTAAGATAAAGTCTTTAAATTCATCATATTTATTAACAAGACTTCTGGAATTTATAAGTGTTGTTTTCCAACCTTTATATTTATTTGAGCTTAATGTTGTTTTTAAGTCAGGATAGCTAGCTAGAATGGGCTGCCTCTTGCTCCAGTTTAAATGAAATTCAATCACCTCGTTCAATTTTTCTTCCAAAAATCCTTGACCCTGCTAAACTAAGGTGCAAGCTGTCTGATTTAAATAAAATTTTATTGCTAAATGTTATAGAATTGTCCATATAGCCTACATTTTCCCTGATGCAAAAGGTCCTTAGCCAATCATTTAATGTTTTGATTGCTGTATTTTTGTAGTTTAAATACCCATGTGTTGGTAATATACTTGAGAATATTAATTCTGCTCCTTTTTGCTTAATAAATGTTATGTCAGTTATTTTAGATTGAAATGCATTTAAACTAGTTTTGTATACATCATTTGTTCCAATGTGTATTATAACTAATGGGCTTATAGTGTTCTCCATGAGTCCTTCTAGCAAATCTAACACATCGCCTGCTTTGGCGCCTGGAAGGGTGCTAACAGTGGTGTTAAATTTCCTGCCTTCACAAACCACTGTGTCCACTCCCCTAATTAAAGAATTGCCTATAACCAATATATCTTTGGTCACAGTTTTGTCAGATGATGTAGTCTGAGGAGCAGTTCGCTGTTGATTGCACTGATGATTTTATTTACATGCAATTGCAATATTTTTGCAAGCAAGCATATCATGGTTTGGCAAGCTAACTTCTTTCAAACTAGTGCTACACTGATTTAATAATTTTGTAGGTTTTTGTCTTGCATAATTAGGCCCAAGTTCTGCAGGCACCTTATTCCCACTCCCAGTTTGCCTTGCATAATTTGACCCAAGAACTGTAGGCACCTCCTTCCCACACAGTTTGTTTTATTGTATTGTTTTGTTTTGGCAACACACTTTTATCCTTTATGTTTGGAATTTGTAAGTTTAATAGAACAGGTTACTGATCTGGATTCTGCAGTTTTTGTTTGACTATTTCTTCTGGATTTATGTTATCCTGAAGACAATCAAACATATTGAAGACTGGTAAAGTATTATTGTTGCTGTTAATAAGGCATGTCTTTACAATATTTTTGGGTTTTATCCATGGAGTGCTAACCACAGGTATAACAGACACTTCACCACCTAACTCAACTTTAATTAACTCATCTTCATTAGTTGCTGTTCTTTTTGTTTTAGTATCTGAATTTTGTAAATCGGGTATCGTAATATCATATATAGCTTGATCTATGAATCTTTCTAGACAAGTGATCTCCTTCTGAGTTGCTAACCGTTCCGATAAGGTATCGATTTCCTTTCTTAAATTTGCAATTAAAATACAGTTATCACATACAAATTCCTTACATGCTGGTGCTTCAGTAAACATATGGCAAGAAATACAGATTCTTTTTGCTTTACTGCCACGTTTACCCTTGATTTGTGACATAATGAAATTATAAATGTTACCTTCTTAGTTTAAGATTGTATTTCCAAAGCACGATATGGGTCCTTAAACTCCTCGAACTCAGCGGACACAGCAGACACGTGCAGACGCGTGTGTCTCTGCGCGCGCCCTGCGCACACTCGCCCTGCTCGCTGCAGGGCTGCTTATGAAGCAAGTGTCCCGGAAGTTGTTATTGCTGGTTGCCACAACAAACTACCTGGCAATGGCTTGTTGGACTCCTAAAACTGTTGTTTTTACTCAGTTACAGTGTGCGTTTTCCACTCATGCGGATTCAGGCACGAGAATCAAGCTGCACACCAGCACTTTTGACAGCACTATTCAGTGCTCTTCCTGAATAACAGGGTCCTCAGTTACACACAAACACAACACACTGGTTTAAAACTTTAAATTGCTAATATAAAAGCCCCAAAATAAAATGATGCTTAGTCAGGCGTCTAGTAGCTATTACTTTTGCTGCAGGGCTGCTTATGAAGTGAGTGTCCGGAAGTTGTTATTGCTGGTTGCCACAACAAACTACCTAGCAATGGCTTGTTGGACTCTAAAGTGTTTTTTTACTCAGTTACAGCGTGCGTTTTCCACTCATGTGTGGGCCGAGGAGGCCGACAGTAGTCTGTAGCTGCACACCAGCCCCTTTGACTAGCACTATTCAGTGCTCTTCCCAAATAACAGGGCTCCTTGGTTACACACAAACACAACGCACTGGTTTAAAACTTTAAATTGCTAATATAAAAGCCCCTAAATGAAAAATGACACTAGTCAGCGCCTAGTAGCTATTCGCCTCACGCTGCAAGGCTGCTTATGAAGTGAGTGTCCCGGAAGTTGTTATTGCTGGTTGCCACTACAAACTACTTGTTGCCTTGGTTGGACTTGGATACTTCCCTTATTGAGTTTTTCTTCTTCCAAAGTTGGCTGTACTGGAAGCTTTCTTGACCCTGAGAGCTGAACCAGAAGTCTGGATCAATCAAGGTAAAATTTCAGAATACACATGCTCTTGATGAAAGTTCTGAGAAGTCAACCACTTTTTGGTGAGACAAGGTGTAATGTATTGCAGTGGGCACGTTCTTCAACTCAGAAGGATCATGAAGAGTAAATGAAATAACAGCTGTTGCTAGTCTAAATCCTTGTAAACTTCACTCAAAAGCCTTGATAGCTCAGAATAGGGAATCTGTATCTTGTCTTCAGTATTAAACTTGAGGTGAGGTGCTGACTTGTAAACTTTGGCATCAAGTACTTCAGACAAATTATATGGTTCTATGTGCACATCTGAACTCTGTTTGGGCTGCTCACCAACAGAGCAGCTGTCCTCAAGGCTAACTGCTTCCTCCAAAAGCAGTTCCTGTTAGCAATGCAGAGAGACTAGGAGATGAGCTGTTTCAGTCTCCAACACACCACCTCCTGATAATGATTCAAAACCACACAGGAGTGTGAGTAGCTTCATTTCTTCAGCACTTAGAAGCCTTTGGACTAGGAGAACAAGAGATATCCACAGTTCCCTCTGCAGCTCCCTGTGTGCTCCTGTCTGTAGCTGCTGTCAGTCTGAAGTCATTTCCTGTCCTGTTGATACACCTCTGATCCTCCCCTTCCTGCTTTGCTACAGGAAATGTCACTACTGTGCTTTTCTATAAAAGCAGTGTAGCATTGGGTGATTGGGGATGGGGTGGGTGGCTGGGCCCTTCCCCTGCCAAAAAAGAAGAACCACAGATGAAAGAAACAAGGAGGTAAGAGCAGAAGCACTCAACCAACAACAAATGCAGTAGCTCTGAAAACTTAGCCTAATGATAGATAAAACTGTAAAACCTGTAAAGCACCACCTGTAATAATGTCACAGAAGATATATCCAGCAAAAAAACACTTTGCTAGAGAGAAAAATAGAGCAGTAACAGAAGATATGCCTTGCAAAAAACAATTTTAATCAGTGAAGATTACAACAGTAATCTGTAAGCACAAAACAGTAACAAACCCGTAGTCACACCCTGTAATAATGTAGCAGAAAGTATATCTGCATAAAGGAGCATTTGACAAGGGCAGGAATTCAGTGATGTTTTAAGAATAGACTGAAAGCAAAGGTTCTATTAGGGACCCTTGCAGTACACCAGATATGACAGGTCAGCTGTAAGACAGAACTTCCCAAATCTGACTTGCTGGTAGTGGTTGCTCAGGTAGCTGTTGAACCAGTCCAATGTTTCTGATGAGAGCTCAATGTCTGTTAGCTGTCTGAAGAGGAGCCCATGGTGACCATATATCAAATGCCTTTGATAGGTCAATGAATGCTGCCCTACCAGGTGGCCTTGGTCTAAGGCATGGTGGATGAAGCCTGTAAATTTGAGTAAGGCCGTTATGGTACTGTGTCCACTCCTGAACCCATGTTGTTCAGGACACAGTACTTGTGTTGGTTAAGATATTCCAGAAGCTGATCAGCCTAATCTGCTCTAGGGCTTTGGAGAGTGGGGAGAGTATGGAAATCGATCTGTAGTTATTGTGCAGTGTCCGTCCCCACTTTTGTGCACAGTGGTAACTGTTGCAGATTTCCAACATTGGGGAATTGGGAGTGGCAGAGGGAAAGGTTGATTATTTAAGTCAGCGGGCTGAGGATTTCTTCAAGTGCCAATCTGACAAAATTAGGGTCCAGGGAGTCCCTCTGCATCTTTATTTCCAGAACCTTTCCAGATATTTTCTGGCATCAGCTTCAGAGACTTCTTTGAAGTGAAATAGCAGTGGGTTGTGGGGAAGAGCTGGTTTCTCTTGTGGATCTTTTAGGGTGGGGGATTGAAAAAGTCCACAGGGGGCACACTGCTTCGGTCCATGAATGCATTATTCAGCGAGCTGGCAATGAGAAGAGTCTAAGGATGGTACCCCATCAATGATGAGCATAGTTGGGGCATTTTTGGGGTCCTTCCCAGTGATGTCATTGAGGTTGTTCCGTAAGGACTTGCTGCTGTTCCACGATCTGGTGAGGGCTTCTTTATAGTATGAGCATTTTGCATGACAGATATAGTAGCTTTCATGCAGTCATTTCAGGCTTTTTTATACTGTTGGGTGTTTGCAGCAGTGCCATGCGCTCATGCCATTTGCCAAAGATGATCTCTTGTAGAGAGATGCTCTAGCAGGTCAGGGGTAATCCAGGGTTTGAAGAGTCCATTGACTATTGTTTTTCTAGGTGCATGCTTGTCACAGACAGCATTGAATTTAGTTATGAAGAGGTCAAGGGCTATATCTACGTCCTTGGCTTCATACAGATCAGTCGAGTCTGGGTACTTTACTTTGGATTTTAGCTGTGGTAGATGGCCTTTTAGGAGTACACGGTTTGATATATTTCTTATGGGAGGTTTGCAGTAATTGTTATTCCAGATGCATGTAATAGGGGAGTGGTCACTCACTGAGTCTGGGAGAACAGTAATATTGTTGATATGTGTAGGACAATTGATGAGTAGTCAGTCCAGTAGGGTACTGGTGCTGGTCTTGTATATGATTCTAGTTGGTGTCTCTATCATTTGGGAAAAGTGGATGGATGACAGGGTATCCTTAATAGTGCCAGATGCTGTGGAGAGTCAGTTGATGTTAAAGTCTCCTAGTAGTATGATTTGAGGCTGAGGGTACTGATACTGGTAACAAAAAGTAAATGCTACATTACAAGTATTTTATATTGTATGCAATAAAGTGTTTATTTTGGGCACTGTGGGCAGGATTCACAAAACATCTGAAATACCCACAGCTGTGGGACAGTCCAGTGCAAGTGGGTTGCCACTTGCAGATCCACAGATTTCCACAGTTGTCCCACAGCTGTGGATATTCACAAAGATGGAGCTGGATTACAACTGGCTTCAAGATTTACAGTGGCTTGTGGCTGGTGTTGCCAGAGAAATCTCAGCAGCTGTGGAGATCTATTACAGGTGGCGGGATCAGCTGTAAAATTGTCTGCAACTGCTATGTTTTGAATAGCAATCTCGGCAGCTGCAGAGATTTTGGTACGTAAATGGAGTTGTGGTGTGGGACTTAGTCCCAGAAATCTTTGTGAATCCAGCCCAATGTATCTTATATAATTATGTCAGCAGGTAGGTTTTTAAATATAGCATAGATTTTCTTTGGTAACGGCTATTATCTTGTACATAATGATGTATGTTCTACTTTTCAGATTGTAATGGACTTCAGTTAGTCTCTACTGAATTGATTGTAATTTTTAGAGCAATAAATCAAATCAAAATCAAGTCACCTGCACATGGCTGTAAAAAACATAGCAGACCTCCCCTCAAGTAACTCAATGCCATTAACAAACATGGACAACCTCCACTATTACAGTATGTACTTCAGAGGGAAGCAACTGGGAGGGGGAAGTATGGCAGTAGCAGAACACTGATAATCACGCCCAGTTGTTATGCTAATGGATGTAAACTCACAATGATAGGTGAGGTTGCATCCTTTCATATGTGAGAAATTTCCATCCATCAGCAAACTGACTAGCATCATCATCCAGCTTCCTGCAATTGGATTTTGACTGTCAGTCCTCGGCAGTCAGACATCCATTGGATGACAAACCACATCACTACCAGACCCCAACACTGCACCAATGTGTTTGCTTTGCACATGCACACAAGCAAACATAAAATGTGACCACCCGTAAGTACCAAAGCCATACTTTATGATCTCCATATTTTTGTCTTGCCAACTGATGTACAGTTGTTGCCAGTAATAAGTAACACTATATGCCTAGATACTATATGTCTGTATATCTCGCAGAAAATCCTATTGAAATTAATGGGGATTTTTATCTACAATAGATGTACAGCATATTTTCATTGGCTGTAACTGTATTTAGTAGTATATCTATTTGTCAGTATATTCAAGTGAATAATTCATTTAACAACTTGTAAACATATCTAGAATAGCTATAGAAGGGCAATGCATGACTTTTAAGCTGATATAAGACATACCTTCAACAGTACGTGTACTGGATTGTACTTGACTGGATTGTATAATGCCAATTGCAGGAATTTGGAGGACTACAAGTAGCTACTGTTTCAGATGTATGATTCCTATTGTAGACTTGCAGTCAAAGCATAACATAATCATTAAGGATGCATGCTAGTTATCATTTGATATTTTCATTGCCAGCTGAGTCATTGATTATTCATACATTGCCTGCTTACACTGGATGCCCAGTGCATACAGCACAGTGTTTTGCATAAACAAGAAAAAATGTACGTAGTGTACAGTAGCTATAGCATTTATATGTTGCATCAGTTTAAATGAAAGGTCAAGTTAAGTTTCAGCTAAGGACATCCCTCTGGTCTGTGGGTTTAGGAGAAATGGAGACTTTTCTTTGGAACATATAACTGAGTCCTTGGGTATTATGATGATGGGCTTTGCCAATTTGCAGGATATAATCTATTTCTAGTTAATACTCTGTTGGTAATGATTCTGACCATGTTCATCTTGATCTTAATGCATTTTAAGATTCATCAATAATTTTATAAGTAATTCTGGCAGGTGTTAGGTACTTGCTATTTTGCAAAAAAGATAATTGTTACACAGTGTAGTAATTAATTATGTGAAACAAATCAAGATGGTGTGGCTCTTTATGCAGCTTTGATACTGTTTCACTTGTGATAATGACGTAACAGAGTGTTTTAGACAGCGATGGTGCCTGTATTTGGCTAACCAATTTGAAAGTGGCAGTTCCTGAGATCTTTATGATTTTTTAACTAGTTTTACAATTGAGACTGAATCTTCCAGAAATCATCATAAAACTCCTACCAGGATGAGAATAAATGCATTTATTTAAATTTTGGTGATCGGGAAGGGCACACTGATTGGACATTCATTTCCAAGTGCAGCCCTGGGGAGAGGGGAGAGTTACATAAATAACAATCATCTATAACTGTAAACATTATACATGGTGCAACTGTGCATAATGAGATGGTGTGATGAATAAATAAACTGGTAAACAATGAGCGAATAGTAATACTTGGCAATTACTGTATAGCCACAAAATATTACGCATGGTGCAATTGGGCATTAGACAATATGTAGTACCTTAGTAATACAGCATAGTATAACAAGGTGCAATATGCGTGGAATAACTGAAATATCATGTGGTAAAAAAAGCAGCCACTAAGGGCCACCAGAAACAGAATTGTCTAAATAGCCATAACCTACAGTACATTCTGGGGGAGAAAGTCTAGGGTCAGGATAAAAGGGAGGATGTTATATCAAGAGATGGAATTCACCACAAAGTGGAGCTACTGTATGTTGACTCAAGTCTTAACACCTTAAATGAAATCAAAAGCTAGAGATCTAGAATAGGCAAAACTAAGAATTGGAGTAGATTATTATTAAAGAATAATTTTAGCCATTCTCAGTAATGTGGTACCAACGTATCCCAAATTTATTGTCCAAAGTTACATATATGCCTCTACCAGTTAAAACTAATTACATATTTCTTGTGTAATTGGGTCACCTTGGATGTTGTGCTTACAACCCCACCTTATGGGCTCAAACAAGGTTGAGGGGTCCTAGTTATTACAGTACAGTACTGTACAGTGCAGTTAAGTTTATTGTTTGACACAAAGGTCATTACAATCATACATACAGAAATTATAAAAGTAAAACTCTATCACAGTATAAATATATCTTCAACGTGCAATATAGTCAATTCTATAGCATTAAAAACATATATCCATGTCATATCTCACAGTTTGTAATATAAAGAGCATATTAGCTAGAGTTATGCAGATTCTTACTGGTGATAATTTATTTGGCTGGCACACTTAGTTTTTTCCTTATACATGCTGCGTTTACTAAAAAGCTGGCTACTGCCTTAATTGTTGTTTCATCCTCGATATTTAGCAAGATCTTTGTAAGGATTCTTATCCCTGCACCCAATTATTCTATTGATTCTATGGAAAAGATTCTTTTTATAAATATATTCCTGATCTTACTATACCAGGAACAATCCCAGAGTATATGTAGTAGGTTTTCCAGACCTCCTGCACTGCAATCACACTCAATTGACAACATGTGTGTTTTGTTCTATTTTGCTAATAATACATTACTCTTACAGGTTTCAAATTTGTACCTGATATATATATATATATATATATATATATATATATATTCGTTAAGGCAGGGTTAGTCAGAAATTCAAAATAATGCTGAGTTTGAAAATTACTTAAGCAGTTCTCAATGAACCATGGAGAATATCTGGACCTATGGTAGCCCATGACATGGGTGTTGGTGATTGAGCACTTGCAATAATGGCTACTCAATCCTGGCACATGTTGATGGGGCTACTGCTGAGTAAGGGTGACTGGATGGGGGAGGTGGATGCATATAGTGACAGGACTTCACTATGTGTATACGTGCACAGGAGGGGAGCGAGCTTGATGGAAGGGAAGGAGGAGGGTTGACCTGGTGTGGTTGTTATGGGGCTGCTGAGCTGGCCTCTAGTGTGGTGGTGGGTGGGTGGCAGCCTAACGCTGTGAGGGTTCCGGGTTTGGGTCCAGGCACACATACATTTTTGTGCTCCCAGCCTGAAATTTTTATTTCTAAAGATTTTACACTCCGACATGCACCCCTGCTGGAGTTAAGAATCCTTTAGTATGCACAGCCCCCCACATGAACAATTAAAATCTAAGTCCCCGACACCATTTTCTTGTGCGCCGGGGATGTACATTGCCAAAATTGATTTTCGGCAATATACGCTTGCCCTGCCTCCGATCGCGATCGGGCTTTCGCCTTATCACATAGATCCGGATCTATTGATTTTTTCCATATCCATCTTTGACCAATATTTTCTTATTTCTTTTGCTTTAAGGAAAGAAATGTATAGATTTAAACCCCCCAAATGATCACCCCCCCACCTGGAGAAAACTGTAAATGAGGACCATATGATTGCACATAATAAATTAGTGTACTACAACCAGATATGAGAGTACATTGTGTGCCCCACAACAAACACTTAATAAGTCATTACTGGAAGACAGTGTATATCTTACATCTACCACCTTCTATGGAGGGGAATGCATAGACAGCAGAGTTTCTAACTTTCCCCATCTTTTAGTGTATAATGGTGAGTGGTTATGTATGCTTGCTTTTGTCTTCTCTATATGCAGACCATATAATATTTCATTGTACCATTCCAGGTATGCTATGATCTCCTGATCCAACCAATGCTTCAATACTAGTCACTTCACTGATATTGTTATTAGTGAAATGAAATATCTCCTTTCTCTCACTACTACCTTAGATAGGTCACCTACCACACAGATTTCAGAGTGAAACAGTCCTCTAGACCTAGCAAAGGATTGAGCCTAGCTTTAATCTGTGTCCACAAGGAGCAACTTCAGGACATTACCACAGAATATGGAGCAGGGATCCTCAGCTAGGTTACATCCGGTGCATGTGGGTTGCTGGAGTGTCCCATTTTGTACAAGTGAGTTGGGGTGTAGTAAATGTTATGAAGAATATAAAATTGGGTGAGGTGGCGCTTATCATTGGTTAAATAGCGATAAACATCCCCCCATGTTCGGGCCCAATTGTGTGATAAATTGGGAAGTGAAGAAACCCAATAATGAGGGATTCCTGTTATCAAGGGAAACGTGGGAAAATAGTAAAGTAGTTAGCCGGGAAACAGAATGGGGTTGCCAGGAGAGGGTTTGAAGGCTTGATATAAAGTTATTCTGGTCCACTGTCCAGGCATTGACCCCCATCCATTTAATCAGCATATGCCAGAGCTGGCTGATCTTAAAAATCTGTATGGAAGGAAGGTTAAGAGAATACAACTCTGAACTTATGGGTAGTTTACCACCCACTAAAAGATCCGACACCACCTTACCATTCAGTTTGAGATGACGGAGAGGCGATAACATCCTTCCTCCTAATTTAAAGTTTGGGTTGCCACATAATGCTTGTGATATATCTTTAAGATTGTCATATCTTAGGGTCCTGCAAAACTGAGTGTGGACTCATAAAGATCATAAGATAACTGTGTTGGTAATTTGTGGAGGTAAATGCTATAGAAAAGGCTACTTGGGGTAATGTCCATTTCTGCTATTATCTGCCTTTCTATTTGAAGCCATATAGTATGTACTCTGCAGAGTCCAGTTCCTCTGGAGGTTTAACCCATTTCACATACTTCAGATATCACTAGCCAAATAGTTAAGGTAAAATTGGGTAGCCTCAGTCCTCCTAAGTTGCTTAGCTGCACTTAGTTTAATGTAGGCCCTACGGGCAATTTTCCTTTCGGATAAAGCTGGAGACAATAGCATGCAGATGTTGAAACCATTTTACTGGAAGGTGAAGATTTAACATATTAAGGGGATAAAAGAGGCGGGGGAGTATAATCATTTTTACTATTCTAATACGTGCCTGTCAAGAAAAGGGGAGTGTATTCCATCTATGCAGGTCCTGTTTAATGGTATCTATTAACATATCAAGGTTTAATGCCTTTATAAGAGAATATTTCTGGGAGAGAGTAATACCTAAATATTTGAACGTGGAGGCCCACACCATTCCAAACTGATCATAGTCAGCAGGAAAAGTCTTAGGGTTTAGGCCATTACAGTGGATTTGTCCAGATTAAGTTTATAATTAGAATATGTGCTATATTCAGAAATGATATGTAGAACTTCTGGTATAGAGGATGTAGGTGTGAAAGATGCAATAAAGGTCATCTGCATAAGCAGAGATTTTAATATCTAGGGTGCCAATGGAAATACCAGAAATTTTAGGGGAAGTTTTAAGCTTGTGAATCAGGAGTTCTAAATAAAGATTAAAAAGCAAAGGGGATAAAGGCACCCTTGATGAGTTCTTGAAAACAAAGGAAACCCATTGACAGTTACATTATAGTAAACCTTAGCTGCAGGATTGGAGTATAGAGCATGGATCCACTGTATGAAGCATGTGGGGAAGCCAAATTTCTCTACAACAGAGAACAGGAAATCCCAGTGGACTCTGTCAAAAGCCTTCTCCGCATCCAGGGAGACCAAGATCATGGGCTGATTGGCCTCCCTGACCATGGAGAAGATATGTGCCAACTTCCTCAGATGATTCATCGAGGACCTTCCTGGCATAAAACCTACCTGTTCTGGACCAATCAGTCCAACCCATGCCTGCAAAAATCTGGCTGAAAGAATTTTCACAAAATAATTTCATAACCTGATTCATAAGAGAAGTGGGACAGTAGTTGGATACTTTATCCTTGGATTTATTCGGTTTAGGGAGTACTATAATTAGGGCCTCCATTAAGGAGAAGTCTGAAATACCTTTAGTGCAAAAATAGGAAAACAACTGTTGGAGGATAAGGAGTTACTCTGACACCAGACCTTTATTGAAGTTGGAAGGAAAGCCATCTGGTCCAGGGGCTTTGTCAGGGGAAAGGGACTGAATGGCCATTAAAATCTCTTAGGTGGAGATAGGTCGAACCAGAAACGCCTGCTGTTCTGGTGATAATATGGGAAGCGGGATGGAACATAAGTATTCCTGAACCTCATCTGGAGAGTAAAGGTGAATCTGGGGGCCATAGAGTTGGCTATAGAAAAGGTCAAATTCTTGAGCGACTTCTTTGGGATTAGTTATGAGGGATTCGTTAGATTGGGAGGAGATGGCTTGGACCAGTCGGGAGCCTTCCTGTTGCTTAAGACAGAGGGCCAGAAGGCATCCAGCTTTATCCCCCTGATCCACACACTTGACCTGAGTTTTGAGAAGAGCATATTCAGCTCTTACTCTCAGACATTCTACATATCGATGTCTCAGATTCATTAGGCCAGCTGTTGAGCCTCCGAGGAGTCTAACGGGACTATTTTCCAAAATTTTAATTGGTCTAAGAAGGTGCTCATAGAGGCTTGTTGCTTCTTTTTCCTAATTGATGCTAAGTGAATAAATGCCCCTCTGAACATACACTTCAAGGAGCACTAGACTTATCCACATCTGGAACTGAGTCCATGTTGTGCTCTAGGAAGTGCACTATGAGATTCTGGATTTGGGACAAGATTAGTGGGTCTTTTAATAGCTGGGTATTTAATTTCCAGATCTTGTCTGTGGTAAGGTTTGATCTAAAGTCACACTCTAGCCACACTGGAGAATGGTCAGAAAGGACTCTGGAGTGATTCCCATCTCCATAACTCCTGGCATACTGCTGATACTAAGTAAAAAATAATCTAATCGAGAGTACAATTTGTGCGCAGGAGAGTAGAACGTGTATATATGATCTGAAGGGTGCAGAATCCTCCCGGGTCACATAGCACTGTCCTTTCCTTAAGGAGTACCTCCATAATCTTGCCCACTACTGAGATAAGACTGACTGGTCTGTAGTTTTCTGCCTCCTCCCTGCTACCATTCTTGTGGAGTGGTATCATATGAGCTCTTCTCCAGTCTTCTGGGACCTCTCCTGTGCTCAGAGACACACTAAACAGTTCTGATAATGGCTCGGCTAGTTCCACCCTTAGCTCCTTTAGTACCCTGGGATGTATGCCATCAGGTCCTATTGTCTTGACCACCCTGAGCTTATTGACCTCTTGTAGGACCCTTTCTTTTGTGAGGGACTTGTGCATGCCTCCTCCCTCTGTGTCCATGGTGCTGAGCTGTGGTCCTTCCCTACTTTCTCCTTAGTAAATACCAAGCAGAAGTATCTATTTAGGAGATGATTTTCCTGGTCCTCCTCCACACACTCCCCTTATCCCCTTTGATCTTAGCTATACCCCTCTGGACTTTCTCCTTTCACTAATGTATCTATAGAAAGTCTTGTACCCTTCTTTTACTGTTCGTGCCAGTGTTTCCTCGGTTTGGGCCTTTGACTGCCTTACTGCAGTCTCTGCATCCCTTAGGGAAGTTTGGTATGCCTCCCTATCTTCGTCCCACTGCATTCCCTTATATTTCCTGAAAGCCAGCCTTCTGGCTCTGATCTTTTCTGCTACTGTTTTTGAGAATCAAAGTGGTTTCCTCCTTTTGCTCTTGTTTTTCTCCCTAACACAATGTGATGTTGCTTCAAGTATTGCATCCTTAATACTTGCCCACTTTGCCTGTATCCTTTCACCTGTATTTCTTCTTGCCAGGGCTAGCTTAACTCTGTTGGCCATCTTATCAAAGTCAGCTCTTCTGAACTCTCATATTATTACCTTGAAATGGGATGATTTAGTTCTAGTGGCCAAATTGAACCATACAATGTGATGGTCACTGGCCCCCAGGTGACCTTCTACATGGAGATCTGTGATCCTTTCCCCATTAGTCAGTACTAGATCTAGGATAGCCCTATCTCTTGTGGGTTGTTGTATCAGTGTGATTGAGGCCCTCCCCGCAGGAATCCACTATGTGTCTAGTTCTGGTGGATGTTCCTGCTGGTATGGCAATCTGTATCTGACATGTTGAAGTCTCCCATTATCAGTTTTGTATATCTTCTAATAGTAATGTGTCTATGTCCTCCCCAGGTCTGGAGGCCTGTAGACAACTCCAGTTCATATGGATGTCTCATTTCCTGTTTCCAGGGTGATCTACAGTTCTTCTGGCTCCTTATGAATATTCTGAATTTCTGTAGCTTTGATATTTTATTGACATAGTGCTACCCTCCCCCTCTTTTGCACCTCAATCTCTTCTGAACAGTACATAGCCGGGTACTGAAGTCTCCCAAGTGTGATTACTGGTGAACCATATCTCACAAATGGCTACTATGTCCAGTTTAGCCTCTGAACATTGTTGCCTGCAGGTCTGGGATCTTGTTTCCTGACTGCAGGCATTTGTGTACATTATTTTCCATTGGCCAGATTTTGGTGCGTTAGTTGTGGGTGAGGTCTGGCATTTCCCTGTGTGTTGTATGAGAAGCCAGATCTTTTTCCTTGCCTGGTGATGCAAATGAGCTACAAACATGCTGAACTCCTGTTTGATCATTAACTGAGGGGAGGGGTGTTCTTCCCATTCAAGTATCAGGTTCTCAACCCTCTCCCCATTTGCTAGTTTAAATATTCTGCAAAGGCATCAAACTTGCCCCAATGCACTGACTCTCCTTAATCAAATGCAGTCCATCGAATTTAAAGAACTTTTGCTCCCAAAACTGTTGCCAGTTACCTACAAATTTGTGTCCTTTTTCCTGGCACCAGCTCTTGAGCCATATATTTAGCTCCCCATCTCCCCTCTCTGACCTTCCTTCTGTCTGCCCTCCTCCTCTCAAACTGACAGGATCTCAGAGAAGGAGATGCCGGATGAAATGGATGACAGTTTGTCTCCCAGCCTGGTCAGGTTTTCCTTGGTCTCCACAACTGACTGGCTGGAGAGACCATGAGTCCCTATGTCTATCAGGACATCAATGTTTTCTCCTGCTTCCTGCACAATTTTAGCAATGTGGTCAGTGTCTCTCCATGCTGATGTACCTGGGAGACATCTGACCTTTACCCCAGGCTGGAGGTAGATATCAACTCCCCAAATCATGGAGTCTCCTATGATCAGAAGTGTTTTGGATTTCCTCTTTGCTTTTTTTGTTTTGGTCCCTGTTTTGGGTGAGTTTTGTAGTGCTAGCTCCTGTGCTGTAGTGTCCTGCTCTGCAGTGTCCTCTGTCCCTTTGTTTGATTTCAGAGATAGAGGCAGATACCTATTTGTAGATTTTATATGGTTTGTGGAGGTGATACGTTGGTGACCACTGAGTGATGGGGCACCTTATTGGCCCCTCCTAACCACCTGCCAACTTCCCAGACCAATTACCTTCTGCGGTCGGGTGCGTCAGTTGGATGTTGGGGGAATGGTGGGCAGTTGTTGTAATGTATTTCCTCCTGAATATGCAATTTGAGGTGCACAATCTCTGCCCATGCTGCCTGGAGCTGAGCCCTTAGATCTCTGATGGTCCAGCATGTAGGACAACATCCTAAATCCTGTGTAACTGCCCTTTTGAAAAGTGTCCCACAGTACCTGCAGTTAATAATATCCATTCCAGTTGAGTTGCAGAGTTTATAACCTGGTCTGAGTAATTAGAAGGAAAATGAAAGCAAAAGTTTGATTTTTTTATATATTTTTTGTTTTGTTTGTTTGTTTTTGTATAGCTTTTTATAACAAGTTAAATTACTTGTGCCCCTATAAGTGAGGTCATTGTGTCGATAACCCTCTGATCCTCCCTTTCCTGCTTTGCTACAGGAAATGTCACCACTGTGCTTTTCTATAAAAGGAGTGTAGCATTGGGTGGTTGGGGTTGGGGTTGCATGGCTAGGCCCTTTCCCTGCTGAAAAAGAACCATGGATGAAAGAAACAAGGAGGTAAAAGCAGAAACAATCAACCAACAACAAATTCAGTAGCCCTGAAAGCTTAGCCTAATGATAGATAAACTGTAAAACCGGTAATCATCATCTGTAACAATTTCATAGAAGATATACCCTGCAAAAAAAACTTTGCTACAGAGAAAATAAAGCACTAACAGAAGATATACATTGCTCAGTGGAGCTCAGGGTTTGGGCTTCATTGGGGACTGGGGAGCCACCTGGAGGGATGCAGACCTATACTGGTGTGATGGTCTGCATCTGTCCGGGGGGGGAACCAGGATCCTAGGTGAGAGGTTTAAATGCTTCATTGGCAAGCATTTAAACTAACCAAGGGAGGAGGCACTGAAAAGGAGCAGGGCAATCCCAGCCTCCCCCCAAAAAACATGGTGATTAGTGAGGTAAACACTAAGGTACAGAAGTTATTAGGGAGCAGAACAGATTTAAATGTAAAAAAAGGCAAAGACAGTAAGGACAGAAATGGGGCCAAAAGGGGTAAGGCTATCAAAAAGTGGAGGGTTATGAGTACCAATCTCCGTAGTCTGTGTAACAAGCTCCCTGAACTAGTGGCCTTGATGGAAAAGGGTTGCCTGGATATTGTGGCAGTCACAGAAATATGGTACACAGAGAACCATGACTGGGATGTCAACATACCTGGATACACAATCTACAGGAGGGACAGGGAGGGTAAAAGAGGAGGAGGAGTGGCTCTCTATGTAAAGGAAGGGATCAAAGCAACAGAACTAAAGAGTAAACAGGGAGCAGATGAGGCACTTTGGGTCACCCTGGAGACAGGAAATGGCACCACAATCCGCATGGGGTTGTATACAGACCCCCATCTCAGGGGCAGGGAATGGACAAGGAAATGATAGAAGGCTTTTTAGAATGGCAGAAAAATGGGAGATATTGTTGATGGGGACCTGAATATGCCAGATGTTAACTGGAGTACCTTTGCTGCAGGCACATCCAAGAGCAGGGTCATTCTTGATGCCCTACAGGGGGCATGCCTCAGACAGCTAGTATTGGAACCCACTCAGGAGGGAGCAATCTTAGACCTGGTACTCTCAAATGGGGATGGAGAAAGAATCTCAGATTTAGAAGTGGGTAGCCATCTGGGAACAAGCGACCACCAGACAGTGTGGTTCATGATAAACACAGCCATACAATCAAGCCATACAAAAGCAAGAGTACTGGACTTTAGGAGGGCTGACTTTGGGAAAATGAGAGAGTGCCTCAGAAAAGCACTAGCAAACAGACAAGAATGAGGGGTGGAGGAACAATGGGGAGTAATTAAAACAGCCATCACAGAGGCAACAAGCCTTTGTTTAAAGCAAATTAATAAAACACAATGAAGGAAAAAAACGCTATGGTTCTCAAAAGAGGTGGCAGGGAAGGTTAAGGAGAAAAGTACAGCATTCAGGAAATATAAAAGGAAACACAGAAGGAGCAGGACAGAGAACTTTATCAGTTAAAGCAGAAAGAGGCTGGGAAGGCAGTCAGAATAGCAAAGGCCCAAACTGAGGAAAGGATAGCCAATTCTGTTAGGAAGGGGGATAAGACCTTTTATAGGTACATTAGGGAGTGAAGAAAGACCAAAGGAGGGATACTGAAGCTTAATAAAGGGGAGGGAATGTGGTAGAGGGTGACAGTGAAAAAGCAGGAAACTGAATGAATATTTCTGCTCAGTATTCACAAAGGAAGAGGAGGGGGAGGTACCTAAACCAAACAAGAGAAACACTCTAAAGACGGGGGTCAATACCAGTCCATTTACAGAAGAATGGGTTCTGAAAGAACTAATAAAATTGAAGGTGGACAAAGCAATGGGGCCTGATGGGATTCACCCAAGAATTCTAAAAGAACTAAAGGTAGAGCTAGTGACACCACTGACTACTCTCTTTACCAAATCATGGGAGGATGGGGTGGTACCCGAGGACTGGAGGAGGGCAGATGTGATTCCTCTTCACAAAAGTGGGAGCAGGACAGAGGCAGGAAACTACAGACCAGTTAGTTTGACCTCAGTGGTTTGGAAAATGATGGAATCACTTCTGAAGGAAAGAATTGTTGAGTACCTAGAGGCCAGTGGGGCACAGGACCCAAGGCAGCATGGATTCATGATGGGAAGGTCATGTCAGACAAATCTAATAGATTTCTTTGACTGGGTGACCAAAGTAGTAGACCAGGGAGGGGCTGTGGACATGGCCTACCTAGATTTTAGCAAGGCATTTGATACAGTCTCACACAAAAGATTAATACACAAGATAGCCAGCCTTGGAGTGGGTCCCAAGGTGGTAGCCTGGATAAAAAATTGGCTAGACAACAGGACGCAAAGGGTAGTAGTAAATGGAGTACACAGTGAAGAAAGGAGGGTTACTAGCGGGTACCGCAGGGTTCAGTACTGGGACCGGTCCTTTTTAATGTCTTTATAAGTGACATTGCAGAGGAACTGGAAGGAAAAGTATGTCTCTTTGCAGATGACACACAGATCTGCAACAGGGTTGATACACAAGATGGAATGGAAAGGATGAGAAGGGACTTGGCAAGGTTGGAGGAATGGTCAAATGTATGGCAGCTCAGATTCAATGCAAAGAAGTGCAAGGTAATGCACATGGGAAACAAAAACCCAGGGGAAGCGTACACAATGGGGGGTGAGATCCTGACAACAGTAAAAATAGAAAGGGACCTGGGGGTAATTATATCAGATGACCTAAAGGTGGGCAAGCAATGTGAGAAGGCAGTAAGGAAGGCTGGGGGATACTGGGATGCATAGGAATAGGCATCAATAGTAGAAAACAGGAAGTTGTTATTCCTCTGTACAGACAGTTGGTGAGACCCCATCTGGAGTACTGTGTGCAGTTCTGGAGACCCCATCTCTGCAAAGACATAGACAGAGTGGAGGCTGTCCAGAGGAGGGCAACCAAAATGGTGCAGGGTCTGCACCAGAAGACATACGAAGAAAGACTAAAGGAGCTTAATATGTATACCCTTGAGGAAAGAAGGGAGAGAGGGGACATGATAGAAACTTTCAAGTACCTCAAGGGAATCAACAAAGTCCAAGAGGGTAGCATCTTCCAGAAAAGAGATGTGCAAGAACAAGGGGCACAATTTAAAGATAGAGGGGGATGGCCTGAGGTAATGTGAGGAAGCATTTTTCACAGAGAGGGTTGTGGATGATGGAACAGCCTCCTGAGGAGGTCATGGAGTCAAGAACAGTGGGGGAATTCAAGAATGCATAGGACAGGCATAAGACAGTCCTAGTGGGGGGTAGGAGGAAGTAAGCTGTTGGTTAACTAGGATCTGCAGCTTATCTGTAAGGTAGGAAAATGGGCAGACTAGTGGGCCAAGCGGTCCTTATCTGCCATCAAATTCTATGTTTCTGTGTTTTTATGTTTCTATTGCAAAAACAATTTGAATCAGAGGAGGTTACAGCAGTAATCTGTAAGCACAAAACAGTAACAAACCTGTAGGCACAGCCTGTAACAATGCAGCAGAAAGTATACCCTGCAAAGCAATTTGAATCAGAGAACAATGAAGCAGTAAAACGTAAGCAAAAAAACAGTAACAACCTGTGAGCACAAAAGAAAATAATAACACACAGTAAATCTGCCTAGCCAAAAGAAGCCTTAATCTTTTTGCTTTCTCTGATAATGTTGTTCCTTGCTCTGTTCTTACAAGCAAACCTAGAAGAAAAGAGCTCAGGTGAAGCTAGGTGCCTTTGCAAACCTAGTCTTCCACCTCAAAAACATTAACTAAGCTGACCTTTTAACTCTTCTTTCTGTTGGAAGTCACTAGGACTTTGTCAGCTTCACCCCCCAGTTACACTCCTAATCCCTTGGAAGAGCTGTGGGAGGAGAGCAATTAGCTTCTTCAGTGTGAGAAGGAGACTGCAACACATTTGAGACCAAACCAAAAACCTTTCAGCAATAAAATAAAATAAAATAGTAGCAAACAGTAATTTTGCTTAGCCTAATGATAGATAAAAAAAGTCACAAAACCTGTAAACACCACCTGTAACAATTTCACAGAAGATATACCCTGCAAAAAACACTTTGCTACAGAGAAAAATAAAGCAGTAACAGAAAATATTTCTTACAAAAAACAGTATGAATTAGAGAAGATTACAGCAGTAATCTGTAATCACAAAACAGTAACAAACCTGCAGGCACACCATGTAATAATGCAGCAGAAAGTACACCTGCAACAGCAATTTGAATCAGAGAACAATAAAGCAGTAAAATGTAAGCAAAAACAGTAACAAAACCTGTGGGCACAAAAGAAAGTAGTAACACAATAAATCTGCCTAGCCAAAAGAAGCCTTAATCTTTTTCTTTGCTCTGATAATGTTGTTCCTTGCTCTGTCCTTTCAAGCAAACCTAGAAGAAAAGAGCTCAGGTGAAGCTATGTGCCTTTGCCAGCAAACCTAATCGTCCACCTCAAAACACTAAGTTGACCCTTTAACTCTTCCTTCTGTTGAAGTCACCAAGACTTTGTCAGCTCCACCCCCAGTTACACTCCTAATCTCTTGGAAGAGCTGTGGGAGGAAAGCAATTAGTTTCTTCAGTGTGAGAAGGAGACTGCAACACCTTTGAGACCAAACCAAAAACCTTTCGGCAAAAAAATAAAATAGCAAACAGTAATTTTGCTTAGCCTAATGATAGATAAAATTCACAAAGGAGGTGGTTGTAGGGCAAGCCTTGAGTTTACGGACAGTTCTCCAATATCAATGGATCTCCCTTGATGCACAGGGGTAATGGCACAATTTGCAGCAAGCCCCTTCTTTGGCTGATTTCACTCTCACTCCTTCCTCTGTAGTGCAGAACTGCAGTGTCAGCTGGCAGATAACAGTTTCTTCAGTCCCAGTCACGCCTTCACATTCAGTAGCCAATCAGACAATCTTCCACGTCACAGGGCAGCTCCTCCTGTGGCAGCCTCTGCAGACTTGCCCCACCAACATATCCTGGCATCCTGCCTCGATGGTGGTGATAACCATCACTGGGCTGTGACACTGGCTAGAAACACAGAATAAAGCACACTCCAACAACAACATGCCGGACATAAAATATCTCATGCAACATATCAATGCTAGAAAGTTTTTACTTCATGAAAGTGCTCAGTAAAATGATATCAGTGCAAACAGACTCACATAGTCCCAGAAGGTTTATTGAGAAAGCACAGTTCAGGTCAACATTCTGAACATGACATTCAGTGATACTTCCAAACAAATTAAGCAAAGTCCAACAAGTTCAGCAATTAGGATTCACCAAATGTCCCAAATGGTAGGATGACCACCAGCCACCTAGCTCCTATTAAATGAGGGTTCAAATGATTTAGAAAGCACCAGCGAAAATGAAACTGTACCTATATTTGATGTGTCAGGGAGTAATAGTCAGTTTGTACTGAGCACTTTCATGAAATACAAAACTTTCTAATATTGATCAGCTGCGTGATGTGATATTTTATGACCGGCTCCTTGTTGTAGGAGTGCTCTTTATTCTGTGTTTCTTTACTGTAGTGAAGGTACTCTGACTGAAGTGCACCCCAAAGTGATTGGTGGCTTTCCTAGTGCTTGTCCTGTTTGTGTGTTTGGTGGTACTGTCTAGGCAGTCTTCTTTGCAGCCTCCAGAACCAAACAATGGAAAGGCCCACACACAGCAGTGCAGGATCTCTGGTGCTTCTGTAGTGAGATTCCCCTCAGGAATGTATAAAAACTTTGTGTCTCACTTCATTTTGTACTGATTTTAAGTAGCCCACATGTATCCAACTTAAGTTCCAGTTATGTAAGTGGTTCTGGCCAACTGCATCAGACCTCAGTAAACACTTGGGATACATAAGGGAATGTTCACTGTAGAAGCTCACCCCTGATGAAGACTCAGCTGGTCAAAAAGCCAGGGCACCTTTTAGTGTGTGGTTTAGCACTGGCGTCTTGCTGTTTGCTAGTTTTCAGCTTGTGGAATAAGCTGTATGTTCAGCAGCAGCTCCACTCTCTGTGAGTGTCATTTTACTGTGTGTACCTCTTTTCTGCAGTTTTTCCATCACAGCCTCCAGCTGAAATACAATCTAAATTTAATTATCAGATGCAATCTGCAGCATTAGCTTTCATGCTGGGCTAGCAATTTCCTCTTTTTTTCTGGGGGCAGAAATTCTGCTTCTGTCATTCACTTCATCTCTAAAAGATACAGTCTGCCTCAGCAGCAGTTCCACTAGTCTGCTTACCACAGCAGTCACACACAGACAGCTCACCACAGTAGCCAATACAGCTGTACTCAGTCTGAGGCCAGGCTAAAGGTCCATCACTCAGTAGATCATTGGCCCCAGCTCTAATTCATGCCTGAATTCCTGCAGTCCTTCTGTGTCTCAAGATCTCCTTGTGACTCCTCTTCAGATTCTGCAGCCTGCTTGTTTTGTGGTTCAGCTCCTGACCTCCGTTGCTGTGGCTGTGTGGTTCAGGGCATGCCAAGATGGTGGCAGCCCTCTTTAGTATGGGGCATAGACCCAAAATGTCTTATTTTAAAAGTGCTCCTGCCATTAGACAAATATCTGGTGTGCACTATGTCTTTGCGCATGTTGCGCTACAGTCCAATTGATCGGGGCTTGCCATTAGGAAATCCTCAAGCCAGTCTTGAGTACCCACCAGACTTGTTCATTGGTGGAAGGTGGCAGCCTTTGAACTATGGTGGGAGCGGCAGTTTTATGGCCAAGAAGGCACCAAAGATTTTAAGCACTCCACTTCACACCTGCTGTGGCTCATTTACAGTTAGAGTCCACAGGAGCAAAACAAATGGACAGCTGATGCCATTGGGCAGGCTCCATGGAGCTGGGGAGGTAAGCTCTATTCTTTTTTCGTGTGGGGTACTTTTATTTTAATGAAACATTTTGCAGTCAGGAAAATTAAGAAAACCACAAAGAAAAATGCCACTCAAGTGATAGACTAGTGTATATCTAATCCTGTTTTTGCTCCTGTTTCATTGCTGCGCTCCTCTGCCATTAAGGGTGAGACAAGTGGCCCAGAGCCAAGTTTAGTGTGGCTTTGAGTTGTGGCCTAAAATTCATTTTGACTTTGCCAGTTTGGCTAAACTACTTGGGCTCCCAATGCACTAACAGGTATATGGTAAATTGGATAACAAATGGTGTAAAAAAAGCCTTGAGGTTAACATAAGCTACTGTAGCTTACTTTTAGTAGGTGCTTTTTATAGTATTGTGACAGTCTGCAAAACCCATTAAAACTACTAGCTCAATGATGCTGGTTTGACAACACTTTTGTCGACCAGCATCACAGCATCAGGAATTATGTTGACTGCAAGTTGCGGTTGACATAATTCCTGAATGTCTCCCGGTCTTGTTTTTCTATCGGGGGTGAAGCCACCTGAACCCTCCATATGGGGGGGCAAAGCCCCCCCCACACCCCCAGTACTTTCTGTGATCAATTCCAGTCAGAGTTAATTCAGGGAGGGGGGGCAGGACCGGGAGACAGTGTCCCTCAGCCAGACACAACACAGTGACCTGTTCAGCAAGCTGTCTTTCATCGACAGCCATGTAGGTTGCTGTGTTGGTGTCGTGCACAGGGGGTATTGCAAAACTACCAGTCTAGTGTAAGTTCCGATAATAATTACTATTCATTGCTGATCTCAAGGTATATTCCCCCATAGTATTTGATCTCTCTTTCTCTCATGTCACTTACTATATTCTTCCTTGTGGCCTATAGATTTCACAATCATATTTTTTATTATGATTATTATTTTATATTCTATACTGATGTTTTTATTTTTATGTTATCACTTGTGTTTTATATGTTAGATAATGAATAGTAATATAATGATGATAATAATAGGTATAAACATCTGATCTGTTATATGACAAGAAAATATGATTTCTGAATGAATGTGATGAATCATGAAGATGACAATAAAAGCAATATATATATATATATATATATATTTATATATATTCTTTGCAAAAACTTCATTAATGCATCAGTAAGCATTGTTTCCACACCGACAAAAGTGTGGAAATTACACGTTAGGGTTACCACCCCCCCACCCCAACCTGAACACACCACCAGGCATCAGGGTGTGTGTTTGGGTGGTCGCCTAACTCTCACCCCATTCCATGTGTAAAGGAGCTGTGGTGGTACAGTATAGAGGACCGGGTGAGATTATGTATATATATATATATATATATACACACACACACACACTATCAATCATAGGGATGTGGTAGCACCCAATAGTTACGGTTGAGTAGGGTGTTTAATGTTAAACCCTTAACATTGCACTTTAATAGCATTGCCCCTCCCATTCAATGGAATTGCATGAAACTTGACATTCACAGTCTTGGTGGCAAGGTCACTTAATTTCGTAAGTTTTATTCTGGTTAGATGTGCAGATTCTGAAATCCGAATAGTGCAAAAAGAGAAAAAAAAAATGGGGTTCTTTGCTGTTTTTTTGCTCTCACCTACAGCCCAGATGGTCTGGAATTTTATTCTGCAATTTTTAGAGTAGAAAGGGCTTGCCCTAGAATGATCCATTTGTTGGTTTAGTTAAAAATAGTAATCCGTTTCCAAGTTATAAGGATTGGAAATTTTGGTTCTGAACATGCTCAGTAGGGTCTTTCAGTTAGATGTTTGACATGAAAAAAGAATTCCTATTCATGAAAGAAGATTCTTGTTTCGTGAGGCAGAATTCCTGTTTCATAAGAAAACATTCTTGTTTTGCATGTCGGCCTTCTTGTTTTAGTTTTTTTCAAAACATTTTTTGAAAAACCATAAAAGTGATGCCTGGAGGAAAACAAACATGAATTTAACTTAACAGGACTTGTTCAGCTCAATTCTAGTCTTCGTTTTTAAGAAAACAACTCAAAAATGTCTTTATGGGACATCCTAAAATCCATACTAAGGCTTGTTTTGTGAGCCGATTTTCTTGTTTTGTGAGGCTCACAAAACAGGAACAGGGTCTCACAAAACAATAATTTTAGCTCATGAAACAAGATTTTGGAATTAGTTTTTTTCAGAATCTTGTTTCGTGAGCAGGCATTTTGTTTCACGAGCTCACAAAAATCTTGTGAAACGAAGGAGGGCTCACAAAACACAATTTTGGACTTAGTCTTTTTTTCAGAATCTTGTTTTTGGAGAAGACATCTTATTTCCTGAGCTCACAAAATCTTACAAAACAAGAAGATGGTCTCATGAAACAAAATTTTGGATTTCATTTTTCCAGACTCTTGTTTCATGAGCCCTCAGTCTTTTTCTTCATCTTCATGAAGCAAAACTGCTGGCTCACAAAACAGAAATATGGTCTCAGGAAAGAAGAATTTCTTTATATTGAATCAAGATTTTGCTCATAACTGTGCCATTTGTAATAATTTTCAAAGCCAGATTTTTAACAAGTGCTTTTTATGACCTTACCTCATGAACTATTGTGGAAATATACTTGACACATAATCTAAAATGTGCATCTGTAGCTGCACAGAAGCACAGGGCCCCTTCCATACCCAGACAGACTCTGTGTGTCTGCATCTGTTGCAAAATGGAACTGTAAGGCCCAGAAGGCCCTGTTTCCACACCCACATGGACTTCTCAGTTGACACATGGCCCAAAGGGCCCTCTGTCTGCATCTGTAGCTGCATGGAAGTGAAGGGCCCAGGGTGTCCAGTGCTTCTGCAGCCTGGTAGATTCCACATGTGGCGCACATTCCAAAGTGCCTTGCATGTCTGCATCTATAGATGCCAGATGTGTGAGGCCTTTTGTGCCCTGTATGTCTGCATCTGTAGAGGCCAGAAATGCAGGGCCCTCTGCACCCATGCTTCAGCAGCAAGATGGATGTCTTCATGCAGAGACCTGTGGAATGATACTATTCCACTATCTCAAAAAGAAGGTAAATTCATTGCAAAAAACTGAATTAATGCACCAGTTACAGTGTTCAATCCTAACTCCCCAGCTGCCTAAGCAGCAAAACGACAAGCCCACAGAACCAACCACAGACAGCTATCATCCGGTAAGACAAACAGCATACAACTGTTTTCAGATGACACAAATGCAGTAGCACTAATGTGCAACCTTCATAGAGTTCTATCTGCAGCATATGCAGTGCAAGACATACACACTTCTCCCTGCAGACAGAAATCCAGGATAGTCAAATGACAACAGAGCTTCTATGTGCAGAAGCACAGGCTCCTGCAGTCACATGTATAAATCCATACCTAAGTTACTTACCTTCTTTTGTCTGCAGAAGTGCACACCTGTAAGAGGCCAATGCTTCTGTAGCCTCATGAACTCATGCACAATGTAAGACATACACACACTTGATGGGCCTGCACTTCTGCAGCCATAGGTGTAAGACATACACACCTACCTCTGACTGGAGAAGTGTGAGAGCCACAAAATCTGTTATACCAAAATTGCAACATACTCTATCTGCTGAGTGCAAGCCCCAGAGGGGCCTTCTTTTCTTCAGCTATAGGTGTAACACATACACACTGACTTGTGCTTTCAGAAGCACAAGCCCCTGTGGGGTGTCCCACTACACAGACAGAAGTACTGTTGCAATGTGGGTGTCATGTTTCAGCAGTGGATGTAGAAATTGTACAAGATAGTAGCAGCTTTTCAGTTATGCAGCTGCATATTGAAAACAATGCTGTAGTGGATCATGCTGTCTAGCAAGGTACCTCATTCAGTATGCATGACTATCTCTTTCTAAAGAGGTACAGACTCTCATGGAGCCTTCTGTCTGCATAACACACTGTATGACATACACATCAGGTGTGGCTGCATCAGCACATACCCCTTTGGGGCCTGTTTGTATGCAATCACAGATAGAAATCCATGACAGCAGCACCTCAGTACTATTGCATTTGTGTCATCAGGAAACAGTTATTTGTTGTTTGTTTTACCTGATGATGACTGTCTGTGGTTGGTTGTAGGGCTTGTTGTTTTTCTGTTGGGGTGTTAGGTTGGAAACCCTAATGCCACATTTCCTACTTTTGTTGTTTTAAGTAAACCCTAATGGGTCCATTAATATAGTTTTTTTTGCAATGAATATATATCACAGGGGTACAGTGGTGGCCCTTTAGTTAGGGTTGAGTACAGTGTTTAATATTAAACCCCTTAATTTTGCATCTTAATAGCTTCACCTCTGTTCAACAGAATTGCATGAAATTTGGCTTGCAGGGCCTGGAGTGGGGCAAGTGATTTGGCAAGTTTTGTAATGGCCAGATGCCTAGAGTCTGAGATTCAGATAGGGCACAAAGAGGAAAATTGTGTGTGTGTGTTTTTTTACTGTCACCTGCAGCCAGATGGCTTGGAATTTTGTTCTGAAATTTTCAGGATAGAAGGTGCTTGCCCTAGAATGGTGCCTTTTGTTGGTTTGGTGAAAAGATATTAATCTGTTACCAAGTTACAAGGATTTGAATTTTTGGTTCTGAGCATGATCAGTAGGATCTTTTAGATAGATGTTTGATACAAAACAAGAATTCCTGCTCGTGAAAGAAGATTCTTGTTTCATAAGCCAAAATTCCTGTTTCGTGAGAGAAAAATCTTGTTTCATACTGTACGGCGGCCATCAAGGTTCTGTTTTTTTCCAAAACTTTTGTTTTTTGAAAACCCAAAAAAATGATGCCCTGGAGAGAAAGAAACACATGAGTCTAGCTAAATGGGAGCCAATTAGTTTGATTCTGGACATCGATTTTTTGGAAAAATTACCCCGAAATATGATTTGGGAACACCTGAGAAAGCATTAGTGAGGCTTGTTTCATGAGCTGGTTTTCTTATTTTGTGAAGCTCACAAAAGAAGTATAGGCCTCACAAAACAAGAATTTCACTCACGAAACAAAATCTTAGATTTAGTTTCTTCCCAAATCTTGTATTGTGATCAGGGGCTAGATTCATAAAAAACTGCAAAGTGCAGTGCAAAAGTTTGTATTGCACTTTGCGTTTGCCCAGATGTCAAAAATTGCTATTCACAGAAGGATAGTACACCACACTATCTGACTATGAATAGGGCTAGTTCAAGTTAGCAATAACCCCATTACTGCATCCATTAGCCCCACTAGCACTGCCCCAACATGCATACATATTCACTATGCACTCATTGACATCCCAATCTGTTGCCTGCTGTGGTGGAGAGAGGAGGGCTGTGCTGGTCACCAGCACAGGGAAGGGATGGGGGGGAGCAGAGTGGTGGAGCACCACCTGGGACCAGGGGATTGGGTGGGAGGAGGGACCACTGGACACCAGGGAATGTGTTTCTGTATAACAGGGCAGAGGATCGGTGGGGAGGGGGACCACTGGACACCATGGTAAACATATATATTTTTTTGTATATAAACATTTTATTGAATGTTAATGTGAAAATTACAGTTGTGTCACTACATCAAATATCACAATGCCAATTCCACAAGTAAACAGAAAAACATTCTCTGCTACACAAAGGAAAATTAATAAAACTCTCCACCCAGAGAAATTGACTTAATAAAAAAATCTAGTGCATAAACAACAGTACTTAAGAAATAATGATACAACTCTCCAATATTAACCAAGTTATGCAGGACATTCACATTCCCCCCAAGAATAAAAAAAACTTATACAGTCCTCAGGAAGAATTCAGAAGGCATTCTGCAATATCCACAGAGAAGCAGTTCCTGGCCTTCAATCAGCTATCCCACCCATTATGAAAACTTTTAAGCTTATTTTTCCTCCATAAAATAAGCTTATAGAAAGCAGCCACTTTATCTGAAGCTTGTTTCCATCTCAGTACAGGTAGTACTTCTATCAACTGCCAGTTTAATAACAAAAGTATCTTGGCCTCCAAAGCTGCAGCAAGCAAAAAGCCTTTGTATACTAATAAAATCTGGTCCAAAAGAAGGGAATCCCCCAAAATCCAAAAACACTGAGATCTGGAAATGGAACATTGCAGAATGCTTTCCAAACATACAATAATACCTTCCCACCACCCCTGTATTAGGGAGCACCCCATAAGATATGGTATATTGTTCCAGGTACCAGCAGACAGCACCAACATAAGTCACAATCCAACATCCTCAATTTTACTAACTGAACAGGTGTACAGTGCCACCTACTTAGCAATTTCTTCTGAATCAACTGGAGCTTGGGGTCAGGAGAAGCCATATGTGCCTTCTTTCAGCACCTCATCCAAGCGTCTGGGTCACCACTGAGCCTAGTTCCTCCTCCCATTTAAATCGATGAGCATTCCAGTCTGGTAAAATCTTTACTGCAAATCTTTATAGAGTAAGCTAAGAAGACCCTTAGATGCTTTAAATCACTTTGTATGGAAGCCACCAGTGGGCCTCTTAAGTGAGATTGCTGAAAATAGGCTGAAAATAAAGCATGTCTTAACTGAAAATATTGCCACAAACAATGTGAGGGGATATCATACTTGACTTGCAAATCAGAAAAAGAAAGCAAAACTCCCGACACAGAATCAATCAAGTCCCCAATTGTCTGTTTGCCAAGTTCTCCCCACCCATACCAAGACAGCGACCTCCCACCCACTGTAATATTAGGATTATTCCACAATGGCTCATTAAGTAGGATGGATCCCACCCCAGCAATTTACAATACCTAGCCTACACCCACCAAGGAAACAATATCAGAGGTGTGGCCCCAGGAAAGGAGACCTTTGGTGACATTAAGAAAATGGTCAAGGGCAGGATCTGCAAGTAACGTTATATGTCAACCCATAATGGGGACATCAAAGAGGTGGGAGTTAGCCAGGCTAAGGATTATTTAACCCCATGCACAAATGATATGCCCATAACCAAGGCAAATTCCTAGCCTCCTGCAATTCCACGAGCATGTAACATTTTCCTGCTAAATCTTGGAAGTCTTTTCTCCCTGATAAAAGCCAAACATAACTTATCCATTTTGGCCCAGACCCCCAGTGAAATCTGAAAAGGTATGTTGGTAAGCTTATAAAAAATGTGGGGGAATGCCATCATCTTTCCAGTAGCAATTTTACCTGGGAGAGATAAGCCCAGCTGTTTCCACCTATGAAAATCCACCCTTAACTCTTCCATCACCCCATCTAAATTTTGAGAACACATGCTCCTAAAATTGCTAGAGATAAACATGCCCATGTATTGAATTCCATACGGGGACCATTTCATAGTATGAGGACCAATAGACATCCAACCAGAATCTGCCACATAAAGAGGCAACATCTCCATCTTTCCCCAATTAATCCGGAGCCCAGCTATGTTACCAAATGATGCAATAATCTTCCAAGCTTCTGGTAGTGACGTTTCTACCTTAGTCAACATAAGTAACATGTCATCCATATACAATAAGGTAGTGAAGAACTGGTCCCCCACGGGTATTCCCCCGGATCCCTGGACGCTGACAGATGGCTAAGCTGAGGAGTTCAAGAGCCAGTAGAAACAACAATGGACTCAAGGGGCAGCCTTGCCTAGTACCTCAAAACAGAGGAAAACTATCGGAAAGAACCCCATTAACTAAAACTCTTGCCCTAGGGCAAATCAAACCTAGTAAGAACAAGCTAAAAGTATTTCCACTCTATAGAATCAAATGTGTTTTCTGCATTGAATCCTATAAGTGCCACAGAATCTGGACCATGTACTGCCACCTGCATCAGATTAAGAACAGCCCACAAGTTATCACTGCCCTGCCTACCTTTCATGAAACTGGATTGTGATTTACTAATCAAACGAGGAAGAACTTGCTCTAGTCACATAGTGAGAACTTTGGCAAAAATTTTACAGTCTACATTCAGAAGAGATATAGGATGATAGTTACTACACAATGTAGCATCTTTCCCAGGTTTAGACAGGACAGTGATGGTTGCTTCTTTTATGGAATCGGAGTGTGCCAGATTTTTCCAGTTCTGCTATAACCAACACTAAAAGCCCAGAAAGAACAGACTTGAATGCTTGATAAAAGTCTGCACTGAGTCCATCAGGACCAGGAGCCTTACCCTGTGACATAGTTTTAATAGCCAGCTGAACGTCCAAAACCATAATATCCGCTTCAAGCAGAATCACTGCCTCCGAAGACAGACAGGAGTCAGAAAGAGCAGCAAAAAAAGATCCAAATTGAGCTGGGGTAGGGTTAGCCACAGATGTGTAAAGTTTCACATAGAAACCTCAACTCTGCCACCATCTGTCTAGCATCCGAGATATGGTCACCATCTTGTCCCCGAAGGAAGGGTATTTGGGTCTCCAAAATTTTCTTTTTTAGATGGTAAGTCAGAAGCTTCCCTGCCTTGTCTCCCAATCCCCAATATGTCTGTTTCATGAAAAACAAAGCCCTCATGGCCTTTTGTTGGAAGATATTATTCAACATTCTTTACATTGCATACGTTCTGCCAGTTTGGTATCCCAGTTATCAAGGAAGCATAAATGGATTCTTCCAACACATGGATCTGAGTGGAGAGAGTGTCAACCTCATGGCATCACTGCTTATTAATATGGGATGCATAGACAATTATATGCCTTAACATATGGTTTAAAAGCATCCCAAACTGTTAGGGTGAAACATCTGAAGTCAGATTAGACATAAAATAAAAACTGATTTTCCCTCAAGCTAGATTTTAAAATCTTCAAGCCCCAATAACGCTGGGTTAAACCTCCACCACAGTGTTCTAGTAATAACTTGCCTACGTGTCCAAACTAAGTCTACTGGGGCATGGTCTGATAACAATGTAGGTCGGTGCCGAACTGTTAGATCAGCCATAATAGAGGAACTCACTAAAAAATAATCCAATCTAAAAGAAAGAATGAAATCTAGGGGATCTGAAAGTGAAATCCTTAGTCGCAGAGTGTAAAGTTCTCCAACAATCTATCAGCTTAAATTCTGAAATGAGCCTGTTTAACACAACCCTGGACCGGTAATGGGAAGGGACCCCCTTTTCTAGAGGGTCCCTATCCTTGACCAGATCCAGAACTAAAATCTCATCCCAGGATTAATAGCATAGGGGAATACCATTCAGAAATCTGTTGGGCCAAAGTGGAGAAAAATCAGAGATATCTTCATTTGGCAAGTATAAATTTACCATTAACACTGGCAACAGATCTATCTTACCCAAAAGGAAGACCCACCTCCCCTCTTTATCTGCCTCCCACCTCTCCATTATCAATGGCACCCCACCTAACCAAAGTAGTGACCCCTCACTTTTGGAGCTATAAGTGCTCTAATAAGCCTGATTAAACACCCTACACCAAACAGCCCACATCTTTTTCAAGATGTGGATCTCTATAAAAATATGATATCACATTCAGAAGACCTCAAAAAGGAATACACTTTTTTCCATTTCACGGGGATATTTATACCTTGAACTTTCCAGGACATTAAGGTAAATTGAGCCATATACCAAACTGTGATATAACAACAAGGACATTTACTGAAATAATAAACAAGCAAACCATCAGATAGAACCTAAACAACATTGTGAAGGTGGATGGCCCATGAAAATACTCAACCCCTAAAGAGTTACCCTTCACCAAACAAGCAAACCATCCCTCCACCCTCCAAAACTCACCATAAGTAAACATTCTGCACACAGGCAAATTCCCAAAATATTTTCAAACCTCCCACCACCCCAACTCCATCCCCATATAAAGCATGAGAAGTGGGCATAAACAGGCCAGTGGGAATCTCCACCAATACCCTCCCACTCCCCAGCTGGCATGGAGGGGGAAGCATACCCATCTGCACTGCCCTCCTAAGTGAACTCCAACCATGGAGCCAAGGGCTCACAATTTATAACCACCCCCACATGAAAGAGCATAAGTGGCCTCACATGCTAATGCCAAATCTTAATACATACAGGAAGAGAAGAACAAATCACTCTCCTAATAAGTATAAATATGCTAAGCCAACATGGGCATAAACAATCAAGAAAGTCTCTTAGAACAACAACATATAGTCCACAGAGTCCAGCTGCATCATATGAATATACAACATAATATGTGAAAACAAACAGAAAACTGTCCAAGAGACTGCAGGAAGGTCCTCAAAAAACTACTCTGGCTAAACCGTTTATACCACAGTTATTTGCAATATTAAATCAACAGCCAGCAGATCATGGGACACTGCCCAACAAAAGAAGATCCTTCCCTGCTGATTCTCACTGTCGCACACTGCATCAGTAATTTCAAGCAGGGGAAGCAGCAGTTGGCTCTGTTGAAGCTGGATGAGTCGATTGAATTTCCGCAACTTGATTCGAACCATCCTCTGATGGTGAAGCTGCTTGCATCAAAGGATTCTGATAAACTGCAGGATTCACCTCTCTCTTGATCTGGGATGCCTCCAGGAGCTCCTCTTCATGATACTCCACCCAGTCCACACCATACGGAGTGGGAGATGATCTTGGTACAAATCCAAAATTTGTTATGCTCAGTGCAAAGATGCACACAGAAAGCTCTTTTCAACAAGTAGTTGCTATTTTAATAGTCCACCTCTGTGGAGCCCCTGAGGCCTTGGCTAGTGTGCCTTCAATGGGGCATTTAACAGCCTGGCAAATTGTCTACATTCAAATATACTCCAAAGCAGTGACAGCATACATATTTAACTAATCACCAAATACTTAAGTTGAGAATCACATACAATAAAAATCAACACTTTAGAATTATCCTTCGTCTCGAAAAACTCATATACAGCTTTAAAGGGGAGTTTTGGAGCTAGAAATTACATTTATAAATAGGTGAAATATATTGTCAGTTAAGTTAAACTTTATATTTTAAGAAGGTTAGGATGCAACAGTTAGTTTTTTACTTCAAGTATGTATTGCTTGGGTTCTCCTATGGAAACAATTCCTCAAGGGACACACCTGTAAAGCCTATTTTGACTTTTTAGAAGTTTAAAAACTGTAATGTCATTAGACCTAAATTATAATGTACACTCACAATATTGACAAAAGTGGAAAGAGGGGACAAGGTAGAAAAGAATCCAGTAGATACTGGACGCCATCTATACTGGAAACAGTGTGTCCACACATTATTCTAGGAGAGATAGTAAAAACAAGCAGTTAGTTATCAAGACACTGCAATACACATCACTAAGAAATGCTAGCATCTAACTAGAATTCTAAATTCATTTTAAATTTTAAATCATACTTAACACATTTCATTACATACATATATATTTCTACAGATTTCAAAGTGGAGAAAGGAGGGAAGTTGAGGAAATGGGGGAACAGAAAGAGGGAAAGAAAATTGAGAAGAGGGGTGGAGGAAGGAGGGAGGGGGAAGCGGAAGGGGGAGGGAAGGGATGAGGAGGAGGGGGAAGGAACAAAGTGAAAAAGAGGGAGAAAGGGGGAAGGAGAAAGAAAGACTTGAAAAGGTTCAGTTTATTTCACATTTCTCAGGAAAGGCTTCAAATCCCATCTTTCATTCAGGCCAAGTTGCCTTACAGTTTCAGTCCTAAAAATCCATGCACTCTCTCTCTCTGCAATAACAAGTTTGATCTATCACCACCTCTTGGAATGCTTTTAACATGCTCTATACCCATGAATTTAAAACAAGATGGATTAGATTCATGCACTTGAAAAAAAATGTCTCCCAAATGGAGTATCCATCTAATGGTTGATTATAGATCTGATGTGTTCCTGCACTCATTCTTTAAAGGCCTCACTGTCTTTCCTATGTAATACATATCACAGTTATACCTTAAGATATAGACCACAAATGGAGTAGTGGATGTTATAAAGTTCCTCACATCAATTTGTACAGTATTTGGTAAAATGAGTTCTATTCTTGTGTGCATACAGGTACATGCATTACATCTTACACATTTGTGGTTGCCCATTGGCTTTGCAGGTAGCCACATCCTTTCAGGCTCCTCTCTTTTGTAAACTTGGCAATGCACTAACTTGTCATGAAGGTTTGCAGTTTTTCTGAATGTGATTCATGGTCTTTCAGGGATCACCACCCTCAGTTCGGGGTCACCTTTCAATATGTCCCAACATTTCCAAACAATACTCCCTACCTCTCCTGCTACTGCATTATATTCAATGGAACAAGTTAGCCACTGTACAAATTCCTGAGCTGCTTCTAGGCCATAACTCCACACACACAATCATCTACATAACGTCCACATTTAACTATATTCCTATAGTGTGGGTTCTTTTCTGGATCACGTAGCTGTTTACTTTCCCACAGCCCCATAAACAGGTTAACATATGATGGGGCCATTGATGCCCTAATTGCTGTACCACATGTCTGTGCATAAAACTCTGTGCCAAATTCAAAATAGCTGTTGTCTAATATAAATTCTAGTGCTTCCATAAGGAACTCTACCGGTGCACCTGTCTCATCCTGATCTTTTACCAAAAAATGTCTGGCTGCTCTGATACCATCTGTGTGTCTGATTGAGGTGTATAATGCCTCATCCACACTAATCCACGTGTAGTCTGGCTCCCATTCAAGATTGTTAAATTTTCTGATGGTGTCCCCAGTACCTTTCAAATAAGAGGGTAATTTCTTTATACTGTGCTGCAAAACAGGTCCACAAATTCACATAAGTGCTCTGTAACTGAACCTATACTAGAGACAATAGCCCTACCTGCTGGATTTGGCCATATTTTTGTGGACTTTGGGTAAACAGTAAAGAGTAAGGACAAACCAGGAATTTACAAAAAAGATATTGAAATTCATTATCACTAATGTCATCTCTCTGTACTGCTTTGTCCAATAACATGCACAGATCTTTCCTCTATTGAAAGGTGGGGTTAGAACGTAATCTCTTATAGTTAACATCAAACAGCAGTTTTTCTAGCACTGATTTGCAATTATTCTTATCCATAATTACAATGTTTCCACCTTTATCTGCTTTTTTGATAATGATAGTCTTTCTGCATGTGGTAAATTCTGAACCAAATGTTTTTTTCTTTTGGATAGCAGTTCTCTTACCTTGAACAACAGTGTATTTTCAAAGGCAGTGACATGGTTGTTTACTACTAATGGACAAAAATCAGACCTGTTCTTGAACACCATGCCACGCGTTTTTTGGAAGTCTTGTGGTGTGGCATCTGTGAATCCTAAGTCAATGCCTTCAGTTTCCGACAAACGTGCCAGTTCTTTTAAATTTGCATCTGCTGTGTTGTTCAAATCCTCAGTTAAACCATTCTCTGACATCTCAATTGTCATGGTCTCTTCTCCTGACTCTATTTCTGCCAATAGCACGTTGAGTGTTTCATTATGCTGCTCATTTGACTGCTCATTAAACCCCACGGTTCCTTCTGAGAACCCCATACTTGCTGGATGGTCTGTGTTGCTTTTGTCCAAAAAACAGAATTTAAGTCTGATCTTCCTAAACAGTTTAAATAGGTCCACGAAGACAGAGAAATTATTAATGGGGGTGGGGGGTGAGAACAAAGTTCAGACCTTTCTTGAGTAGAGACATTTGATATTCATTTGGAGCAAAACTTCTAAGATTAAGTATCTGTAACTCTGATTTTTCTGGTTCCTTAGTAGGTGTCGTTTGCTTCCTAAACCTTCCTCCTCTTGTGTCATATCTTGTTCTTTTCTTTCGATGCTTCCTGACCCCTCTTTTCTAAAAAAGGTTTAGTAGTTAAATCAATAGTAACCACCCTTTGTCCTTTATTAGAGACAATTGCTACAGTATTGATTTCCTTCTGTCAGCACTTCTATTTTGATTTCCACTTGTGCTCTGAATTCTGTTTTGGGAGTTCTTTGGATTTCTATTTTTTGACCTTCCCCTACTTCTGAAATGTCCCTCAAAGTTTTTTATTGATAAATAGGCAGCCCCTCTCTCGTAGTCTCTATCGTCCCACAAATGTTTTACCTGTTTCCTCTTGATGACCTCTTTCTCGTGCTTAAGTATTTTCAATTTAAGAGTTTTATTGAGATTTGTAAAGTCTCTATGTTCTTTAAATTTACTCACTTCCTCCTTAGCAGCTTTTAGCTCTTTTTCTAACTCCACATAGTTCTCATTATCTTCTTCTGCTATCAGTTTAGTGTACACTAGAAAAGCTGCTTCTGAAATCTTTTTGAAATTCTCTAATCCCTTTCTCCACTTTGAAATCTGTAGAAATATGTATATATGTAATGAAATGTGTTAAGTATGATTTAAAATTTAAAATGTATTTAGAATTCTAATTAGATGCTAGCATTTCTTAGTGATATGTATTGCAGCCCCAACCACCCCACGCTACACTCCTTTTATAGGGTACCACAGTTGTGACATTTCCTGTGGCAGAGCAGGAAGGGGCAGATCAGTGGGGCCTCCACAAGGTGATCTCATTTACAGGGGCACTAGTAATTTAACTTGTTATAACAAGTTAAACAAAGCACAATTAAACCATTACTTGCATTTTTTTCCTTTTTTTTTCCTTCTAATTACTCTGACTAGGTTACAAACCCAGCAACTTATTTGGAATGGATTTCATTAACTGCAGGTACTGTGGAACAATTTTCAGAAGGACAGTCTTACAGGATTTAGGACACTGTCCCACATGCTGGGCCTTTGGAGATCTTAGGTCTCAGCTCCGGGCAGCATGGGCAGAGATTGCATGCCTCAAATTTCATATTGAAGAGGAAATACATTATAAGAACCACCCGCCATTTCCCCAGCATCCAACAGAAAACCTCGACTGCAGAGGGTAGTTGGTCCAGGAGGTTGGCAGGTGGTTAGAGGAGCAAATCAGGTGCTCCATCACTCTCTGCTCTCCAACACATTACCTCCAAAACCATATAAACACTACAAACAGGTATCTGCCTCTATCTCTGAAATCAAATAAAGAGGCAGAAGACACTGCAGAGCAGGACACTCAGTGCACAGGAGCTAGCACAACAATACTCACCCAAATCAGGAACCAAAACTAAACAAGCACAAAGGAAATCCAAAAACTTCTGATCATAGGAGACTCCATGATTCAGGAGTTGATACCCATCTCCAGCCAGGGTGATGGTCAGATGTCTCCCAGGTACATCAGCATGGAGAGACACTGACCGCATGCTTAAAATTGTTCACAAAGCAGGAGAAAACATTGATGTCCTAGTACACATAGGGACTAATGATCTCACCAGCGGTCAGTTGTGGAGACCAAGGAACACCTGACTAAGCTGGGTGACAAACTATCATCTATTTCGTCCAGCATCTCCTTCTCTGAGATCCTGCCAGTCTGGGAGAAAGGAGCAGATGGACGAAGGTCGAGAAGGGGAGATAGGGAGCTAAACACGTGGCTCAAGGACTGGTGCCAGGAAAAAGGACACAGATTTGTGAGGAACTGGCAACAGTTCTAGGAGGAAAGTTCTTTAAATTTGATGGACTGCATCTGACTAAAGAGAGTCAGTGCATTAGGGCAGAAGTTTGGCGTCTTTGGAATATTTAAACTAGCAAATGGGGAAAGGGTGCAGCACCCCATCGTCGATGGAAGAACACCCCTCCCCTCAGCTAGTGGTCAAACAGGAATTCAGCGTGTTTGCCGCTCATTTGCATCACCAGGTAAGAAAAAAGTTTGTCTCCCCATACGATGCACAGGGTAATGCCAAACTTCACCCAACAACTAACACACCAAAATCTGGCCAGTGGAAATCATGTACGAATGCTCACAGCCTGGGAAATAAGATCCCAGACCTGCAGGCAATAATGACAGAGGCTAAACTGGACATAGTAGCAATTAGTGAGACATGGTTTACCAGTAACCACACTTGGGAGACTTCAGTACCTGGCTATGTATTGTTCAGAAGAGACCGAGGTGCAAAAAGGGGGGGGGGCCTGTATGTTAATGAAAATATTAAAGCTACAGAAATTCAGAATACACATAAGGAGCCAGAAGAACTGTGGGTCACCCTGGAAACAGGAAATGGGACAGCCATAAGAACTGGGGTTGTCTATAGGCCCCCAGACCAGAGGGAGGATATAGACACATTACTGTTAGAAGATATACAAAACATGACAGCTAAAGGGGAGGTTCTGATAATGGGAGACTTCAACATGCCAGATACAGATTGGTCAATACCAGCAGGAACATCTGCCAGAACTAGACTCATAGTGGATTCCCTGCAGGGGGAGGGCCTCAAACAACTGGTACAACAACCCACAAGAGACAGGGCTATCCTAGATCTAGTACTGACTAACATAGAAGGGATCACAGATCTCCAGGTAGAAGGTCACCTGGGGCCAGTGACCATCACATGGTATGGTTCAATTTGGCTACTACATCTAAATCATCCCATTCCAAGGCAAAAATATGGGACTTCAGAGGAGCTGACTTTGATAAGATGGCCAACAGAGTTAAGCTAGCCCTGGCAAAAAGAAACACAGGTGAGGAGGTACAGGCAAAGTGGGCAAGCATTGATACAATACTTGAAGCAACATCCCATTGTGTTAGACAGAAAAGGAAGTGCAAAAGAAGAAGGAAACCACTTTGGTTCTCAAATACAGTAGCAGAAAAGGTCAGAGCCAAAAGGCTGGCCTTCAGGAAATATAAGGGAACACAGGGGATGAAGATAGGGAGGCATACCAAACTGCCCTAAGGGAAGCAGGGAAGGCAGTAAGGCAGGCAAAGTCCCAAACTGAGGAAACACTAGCATGAACAGTAAAAGAAGGTGACAAGACTTTCTATAGATACATTAGTGAAAGGAGAAAGTCCAGAGGGGTATTGCTAGCTTAATGGAGAAAAGGGAGCATGTGAGAGGAGGACCCTGAAAGGCATCTATCCTAAATAGATACTTTGCTCAGTATTTACTGAAGAGAAGGTAGGGCAGGGCCCACAGCTCAGCATCATGGACACAGTGGGGAGGGAGGTGAGCACCTCCCCTTCACAAAAGAAAGGTCCTACAAGAGCTTGCTAAGCTCAGGGTGGATAAGGCAATGGGACCTGATGGCATACATCCCAGGGTACTTAAGGAGCTAAAGGAGGAACTAGCAGAGCCATTAGCAGAATTGTTTAGTGAGTCTCTGAGCACAGGAGAGGTCCCAGAAGACTGGAGAAGGGCTCGTGTGATCCCACTCCACAAGAGTGGTAGCAGGGAGGAGGCGGGAACTACAGACCAGTCAGTCTTACACCTCAGTAGTGGGCAAGATTATGGAGGCACTCCTAAGGAAAGGATAGTGCAACACCTGGAATCCATAGGGAGCTGGGATCCAAGACAGCATGGGTTTACAAAGGAAGGTCCTGTCAAACTAATCTCATAGATTTCTTTGACTGGGTAACCAGAGTGGTGGACCAAGGGGAGCAGTTGATGTCGCCTACCTTGACTTCAGCAAAGCTTTTGACACTGTTCCACATAGAAGATTGATAAATAAGCTAGGTAGGCTCGGGTGGGTCAGAAGTTGGTCAACTGGGTGGCAGACTGGTTGACTGGCAGAAAACAGAGTGGTGGTAAATGGTATACAGTCAGAAGAGATGCAAGTCACAAGTGGGGTACCTCGGGATCAGTCCTGGGGCCAGTCCTATTCAACATCTTCATTAGTGACCTCGCAGATGGACTAGAGGGTAAGGCTTGTCTGTTTGCAGATGACACCAAGATCTGCAACAGAGTAGATGATCCAGATGGGGTGGGCAGAATGAGAAGAGATCTGGATAAACTAGCAAAATGGTCAGAAGAGTGGCAACTGGGATTTAATGCAAAGAAGTGCAAAATCATGCACATAGGGAAGAGAAACCCTGAAGCCACTTATAGGCTGGGAGGGGAGTTGCTAGCAGTCACAAAGGAAGGAAGAAAGAGACTTGGGCATCATCATCACTGATGACCTAAAATCATCCAAGCAGACCTCTAAAGCAGTAGGTAAGGCTAGGGGGGTGTTAGGGTGTATTAGTAGGGGTATCACAAGTCGTAAGAGGGAGGTAATAATCCTCTGTACAAGACATTGGTTAGGCCCCATCTGGAGTACTGCGTGCAGTATTGGAGGCCACACCTTCCATGAGACATTAACCAAATTGGGGCAGTCCAGAGAAGGACAGCCAAAATGGTGCAGGGACTGCATCAGAAGACATATGAGGACAGATTAACGGAGCTCAATATGGATACCCTTGAGCAAAGGAGGGAGAGATGATATGATCGAGACATTTAAACACCTTAAGGGCATAAACAAGGTGAAAGAGTCTAACATGTTTAAATATAAGAAAATAGCAGGACAAGAGGACACAGCTTGAGATTAGAGGGAGGCCGATTAAGGGGAATGTGAGGAAATTATTTTTCACAGAAAGGGTGGTAGATGCATGGAATGGCTTACCACAAGAAGTGGTGGCTATGAATACAGTGCAGGGCTTCAAACAGGCATGGGATAGGCATAAGGGAGCAATACAAATGACTATGAATAGATAGGTCACTGACAGAGCAAAGGCGATGGCACATTTATAAGGTAGAAAAGAAATGGCAGACTGGATGGGCTCTCATGTCCTTATCTGCCGTCAACTTCTATGTTTCTATGTTTCTATGCAGTGTCATGCTAACTAACTGTTTGTTTTACTATCTCTCCTAGGATAATGTGTGGGACACTGTTTCCAGTATAGATGTCCTCTGATCTGCTGGACTCTTTTTCTACCTTCTCCCTCTTTCCCACTTTTGTCAGTACAGTGAGTGTACTTTATAATGTAGGTCTAATGACATTACAATTTTGAAACTTCTAAAAAGTCAAAATGAGCTTTACAGGTGTGTCCCTTGAGGAATTGTTTCCATAGGAGAACCTAATCAATATATACTTGAAGTAAAACTAACTGTTGCATCCTAACCTTCTTAAAATATAAAGTTTAACTTAACTGACAATATATTTCACCTATTTATAAATGTAATTTCTAGCTCCAAAAATTCCTCCTTTAAAGCTGTATATGAGTTTTTTCGAGATGAAGGGATAATTCTAAAGTGTTGATTTTTTATTGTATGTGATTCTCAACTTAAGTATTTGGTGATTGGTTAAATAGGTATGATATCATTGCTTTGGAGCATATCTGAATGTAGACAATTTGCCAGACTGTTAAATGCCCCTTTGAAGGCACTCTAGCCAAGGTGTCAGGTGCTCCCACAGAGGTGGACTATTAAAATAGCAACTGCTTGTTGAAAAGAGCTTGTGTGCTTCTTTGCACTGAGCACAACACATTTTGAAATTGTGTGTTGGTTTGGGGCTAGTCACCCCATTGTTGCGGACTCCTTCACACTTGAGCAGTTATTTGTACCTTTGAATAGATGATCTTGGCAACCTGGTGAGAGCCTGGAGTGCTTGGGGTCAGGTGGGTGGGATCTCTCAGCAAACTGTATGGGAGAACCAGATCCAGATTTAGGACTGACACCAGATTCAGTAGCTATGCCCAGTGCCACTGGGGTTGCATTAGACCTGCTCACTCTGCCCGCGAGAATGCTCCCCAACTCCCCTTTCAACAGTCTTGGAACCAGGCTCAAAACAACTCGAGAGAGAGTGGGTGACATGTTCAGTGCAGCACTAGGATCCAGATGCGATATAAGATTGCTGGCTATCTGAATCCCTTTATCCTGCTTCAGAGGAGGGTGATGCTTGTTCAAGAGGGGCTTGTTGGGCTTGTTAATAGAGCAGCCAAGGTCCTGGGCCACTTGAGGTGTGGTGAATCAGTTCCATTTTTCATCCCACCACACTTTCAAAATTGCAGTATAATGTAAACTAAAAGAAATCCACTTAGCAGCCAAGTCTTTTTTAATGCCAGCAAAAGCCCTCCTCTGCTTGGCCACCAATTTGGAAAAATCCTGATACATGCGTACCAAGTGCCCATTCTATTTCAAAGGCCCCCTATCCCGGGCCAGGCATAAAATGTGCTCCTTTGTGGAAAAGTGCAAAAAGCACACCACGATGGGGTGTGGAGGGGACCCCCAAGCCAGGTGAGGTCCTAGGGAGTGGTGCACCTGCTCTATCTCTAAGGGTACATCCCAGGAATAATTCAGAAGGCACGGGAAAAATGACTGCAGAAACTGATAAATATCACCTTCGGTCCCTTCTGGCAGCCCAATAACATGCAAATTATTGCAACAGAAATGATTTTCGAGGTTATTGACTTAAAAAGTTAGCTGACAGAGTTGCTCCTTTAGGGACATTACCTTGTCCTGCTACTTTGCCAAAGCAGAGTCTATCTGCATAATAAACAACTCCACTCTGGCTATACACTGTTCCACCACCTCCATCCTTTCTTCCAGCTCAACTACAGTGGCTTTTAACTTAGGAATATCTTGCATTAGGGTTTTTAGAATATCCCTGATGTCTGTGATGTCTTTCCATGGGATCACCACCTCCAGGGACTCCATCATTAGCAGGTTGCACCGAGTGGGTACCAATGAGGCCCACTAACCTGGAGACAAATCTATTGACAAATATTGCTCACAAATCACTCCAGACAGTGGCCCCTGGTATAGTGAGAAGATTGCTATCCAGTACCAAAAAGTGGTCAGTATCAGGAATTCTGCAGCAATATATGTAGGTGGCCAAAACAGCTCAAACTTCAGGCTGCCATCTTGCAGTCTACCATGCCAGAAGTCCGGTAAATGTATCTTTGTACAGTCGGGCAAGTGATCGACAGGGAAGGATGTTGTTTTTATACTCAGACTTGTGATTGGTGATTGTGGGGGACAACTAGCACCGGGGAGACTTCCTTGTTTTTACTCCAGCGTGTGATCAGTGATAGGCGGGGCACTAGCACCAGGGAGATGTGTTTTTTTTTTAACTCAGGCCAGTGATGGGAGGAAACACTGGCATCAGGGAATACACATTTTACAACTGGGACTGGCAATTGTGGGGATGCGATGCAGTACCTCCACCAATCACTTGGGTTGTGTGGGATTAAAGCAAGATCTTGGTTAGTGGTATTTCCTCCATGCATGAGAACCCCACTAATGGCCTTGCATGGAACAAATGCTTTCTGTATTGGATTGTGCCAATATGCAGATCCCCTTCCCTTCATTTGCATTGCACCCTACTCCACACTTTGCCCTGGGGTAAATCCAGTTTGACTGCACAAACCAGGCTTTTGTGAATACCAACTCAGTGCAAAACCCAGTTTGCTCAGCATAAAACTGGGTTTGCACTGGGCAAAGTTTTGTGAATTGGGGCCCAGGGCTCAGATATTCAAACTGCACCAGGCTGTGGCGCAAGCCTGGGTGAAGCTCAACTTGGCTGCGCTGGGGCATTGACTGGGCGATATTCAATGGAACTGCGCCATGGCTCTGCAACATTGAATATCGCACCCTGGCTACCCACAGTGCGCATGGCACAGTGGCACTGCACCAGCGCAAGTGGCCAGAGTGGAGCAGGGGGATGCGCTAGTGCAAGTTCCATTTGCAATAGGCGCAACAACCATGATATTCAAATGTGCACATGGAAATGGGGCCATAATGTATGCAAGGCACAAATGAGGCCATTTGCATGTCATTATATTTATTGCATGCAGGTGCACTGATCGGTGACTAGGCCTGGCATATATGGGCAGCAACTGATGGGGACGACACCTGCTGCAGCACGGCAATGTGCCCCACTGCCCGATCGTGGGCATTTGAAAACTAATAAAGTATCCAATATCCCTGGTGGTCCAGTGAACCACAGTCAGCCTGATTGATGGCTTCAGTAAAATAATAAAGATTCCTTGTCCCTGGTGGTCCAGTGGACCGCTGTCAGACCGATCATGGGCTTAAGTAAAATTATAATGATTCCTATATCCCTGTTGGTCCAGTGGACCGCTGTCAGACCGATTGTGGGCTTAAGTAAAATTATAATGATTCCTATATCCCTGTTGGTCCAGTGGACCGCTGTCAGCCGATTGTGGGCTTAAGTAAAATAATAATGATTCTTATATCCCTGGTGGTCCAGCGGACCCCTCCCACCCACCCACTGATCCCCACCATCCACTCCCCTGGTCAATGGCGGGTGACAGCACCCCACCACCTGCCGCCCCACCGCCCACTCGACTGACACTGTCAGTAGGCTGTACACCCATTGATCCACAGCATGAGCCAGTGGGCATGCAGCTCGATAACATATACATTCCAGATATGTGAATGGATCCATTCACATATCTGAATGTGTAGTACGGTAGTAGCTCACGCCTATTGGCTCATGCTGTGGACCAATGGGCGACAGCCCTGATCTGACAGTGTCAGTCAGTGGGCATCGGGCAGCAGGCGGGTGGGAGCTGCCACCCACCACTGACTGGGGAGGGTGGTGGGGACCAGGGGCGGATGGGGAGGGGGGGTCTGCTGGACCACCAGGGATATAGGAATCATTATTGTTTTACTTAAGCCTGTGATCAGGCTGACAGCGGTCCACTGGACCACCAGGGATATAGGAATCATTATTATTTTACTTAAGCCCGCTATCGGGCTGACAGCGGTCCACTGGACCACCAGGAAAAAGGAATCTTTATTATTCTACTGAAGCCCACAATCAGGCTGACAGCGGTCCACTGGACCACCAGGGATATAGGATTCTATATTTTATACCAATGCCCGTGATCGGGCATGGGGTGCCACCACGGAGGTGCAGCCAGAGCTGGTGGCCACCCACAGGTGGCAGCTGCTGTATTGTGCTCATGAACATGGCAGCTCACCTGTGGGTGGCTGGCTGTTGCTCCTTTTTTGATCAACTTTATGCGGCACAAGTAGGGGTTGTGCATGCATGGCTTAACTATCCGGGCTGAATATGGGGTTGTGCAGAATGGCATGGGCACACCCCCACCTGTGCCTGCACACACTGATACTGATGTGCTCCAGTGCATCAGGATTTGTGCCAGGTGCATCCCATTTGAATATCGCACTGGGGCACATCAGTGGGTTGTACATGGTGCAACACTGTTGCACCATGTGCAACCCTTTTGAATATCTGGGCCCAGGTATCTTGTTTTGTGAGCCCTTGAAGCACTTGTGAAACAAGAAGGTCGGCTCATGAGATAAGATGCTGGACTTCATTTTTTTTCCCAATCTCATTTCATGAGTACCCCATCTAATTTTGTGAACTCATGAAACAGTTGTGAAACAAGAAGGTCAGCTCATGAAACAAGATGTTGGACTTAGTTTTTTCCCAGTCTAGTTTCATGAGCAGCTATCTTGTTTTGTGGGTTGTTTTCTGAACAATTTAGCAGTAATTCAATTGGCATTATTTTATCATTTTAAAAAAAATTTCTACTGTGTTTGCATTTCTTTATTAATTATATTGTGTTTATTAGTTGTATTGCAAACAGGCAGTGAAGAAATATCATGGGTGATCAATGTTATTAGTACATAAATATCACATGTATAATTTCTTCAAAAAAGTTGACTTAGCAGGTTAAAACAGTTATTCAATTTTACAAATGTTGAAATCTAAAGCAACCTTGTACATGAGGAGGCATGATGGTGAACATGAAGCTGGATGACATGTGAAGATCCAAACATGAGACCCTGAGAACATTTCTGAAGACATCTATTATTTTTGTCATGAAAAAATAAAGAGAAGGAAAGAAATACTATTTCAAAAAGAAAGGAAATTCTTAAAAAAAAAACTGTATGAATGCACCAGTTAGGGTTCAACTTAAAACAACGAAAGCATGGAAATTTGGTGTTAGTGTTTTAACCCTACTCCCTATTCTTCATCAAAAGAAGTGCCAAAGGGACAAAACAACACAATCAGACACAAACAGCCATTAGAGACAAGACAAACAACATGCAACTCTTTCCAGATAAGACAAGAGACATCCATCATCATGGTCCAGCACTTCTGTAGCCATGGATACACATGCACACTTCAACACATACACACCCACTTCTGGCTGCAGAACCAGAGCTTAGAAACAAACAAATGAACATGCCTGCAAGCAATGTCATGGTAGTGATACAGCCAAGAAAAGTAAGAGGTGCTTCACCCAACCTCATGAGCCCTATAGATGAAAGTTTTGAAATGTAATTCCATGCCAGCAAAACATCATTCCATGCCATAGGTGGTAAAATACATTTTGGCCAGGATCTGAAAAATGGCAGCTATCCCATTCATGAGGTGGTGTGAAAAAAATGGCTGTTAAAAATTTTGGGTGAAAATACTGAAAATTACTGAAGTTATGAGCGAGCATAGAAAAATGCCACCATCTGCTCATTTGTTATTTTTACATATTTTGACCTCATTTTCAACATAGCCTTCTTATGGCCCGAGCTGATGAACAAAGAAGGTAACAATTTTTCAGATGCTGCACGAAAGGTGATTTTGCAATGCAAGTGCAAAATTACCTTTTGAGCCTGATTTGCATAATTCCAGCACAACTGGTTATGAGGTGGGGTCTCAAAAGGCCATGTTGAAAATTTGGGGCCAAAATATGCAAAATTACAAAGTTATGCTTCAGTTTAAAACCCCATTGAAATACATTGAACCACACTTACTTTAGTTTCTCATATTGTAGTCAGCAGTTCCAGCAGCAAGAAGTGTCTTTGATAGGAGAGTGAATCTTAACCCTGAGACCTGGTCAGGTGGTGAGGGGTGTGTGGGAGGTGTGGCATGGTGACTTCTGAGTGGGAGGTCTGGGTGGGAAGGTCAGCTTGACAAGGTACCGTTTATTGACTAACAGAAAAATAATAAGTGTAAAATGATAGGCCAACTGAGATGAAATGCATTTAAAATGACAACCTCCTATCCACCCAATATGGTACCAAACTACAATAATGGTTTAATACAAAGACACATTTGTGGTCCTCAGTTTGTATAAGCTGTAGTTTTATAACTTGGAATTTCTGTAAATGTGAGTATGGGAGTTGTATAAAATTATATCATTTTATACTACATGGTTACAGTACTTGTTTGTATGATTATGATGCTCCATGTAAAGACATTGTTCTGCTGAATTTCTATAGGCAGATGCTTTCTGTGCCTATGCCATAATGATGTTAATTGGGCTTGTCTGAAGCCTGCACATGTGTGTAATGCTGTCATGCTGGCTTCTTCAGAGCAGCTGTTTTGGGTTTGAAATTCCAACATGGCAGAGGCCGTTGTCAGTCTTCCCTTAAAAAACTTGGAAAGGTTTCAAATCACAGACATCCTCACTTATACAGAACTCCGATTTGTCATAAAATGCATAGGATTGATGGCACTCTAACCTGCCAGACAGGCAAGCCAGCCATGCCACACATCCCGGTAGGAGGCTACTTGGAAATTTCAATGATCAGTTAAAATTTAAGAAAATAGAAAAGATCAACTGCACGCAATAAAGGATTGTCGGCTTACACCATAAATATTTCCTTTCTTGAATGATTACTAGCAGGAATGAGCCATGTTGCTACATAAGCACAAAGTGGAAGCCAGAAACCACAGATGTAGCAGATATTTTAACTGATTGATAACACAAAATAGTATTCGGGATTAAGAATTTGCGATTGTGAGACCTATGTGCATTTACAATTCAGTATAGTTTTACTAGATTTCTGGAACAAGAAAGCAAAACTGGGACTGAAGCCAAATTTTTGAAACTAACTCAGAGTTACATAAAATGTACACATCGGGATTATTACAAAAATTGGATGACTGAATTGTAATGTCCTGGTTGGGGGGGGAAGGGGATGAAAATGTCACAGAATATTTTGCAATAAAATGTGAGCACAGCATCTTGCCTTGGACTGAAGGGGCTAGTAACATGGTGGGCCTATTAATGCCATATTTCAAAAGAAAAAAGACATATAATTTTAATGGTATTTCATTAAAATTATCCTTTGGAATTCCTGCTTGTGAAAACCCCAATTCGGCTTTTTGTGTTGCCAGCAAAAAATGATCAGTAGCACCAGAGTTTATAATATGTCAGTTTTGAGATCAACTCCCTTTGCATCTGAAGGCAAGGAAAATAGATAGTGCATAACTAAGCCTTGGGGAGTTTTGCATGTAAATATGGCAGCATGAAATGGCCAGTGTTTAAGGTATGTTATTTTGCTATTTTGTTTTCTCACTTGCACGAACACATTTCACTTTTGTTGATGCCAATTGAGAATGCACATTAGCCTGGTTATTTAGTATTTGCATAGTTATATGGTGTTATTGCTGTATAGTTGACATTAGTAGATTAGGAAAAGGCTGGAACTTATGAACAAGGCTTAGAAATATAAACCTAAGTGTGTGATTTTTTTTTATTATTGCATGGTCCCCTGGAAGCTCAAGCCCAGCTCCATCCACCATCTCACCATGCCCAGGCTTACCCCCTGAGTGGGGGGCCACTGGGTGGGCACTCCCAATGGACAGTGGGTAGGCAAGAACTGACTTACTCCCTTGGTTGGGGACATGGAGCAGGCCCCCATGTCAGACATGTGTAGGCACCGAGGATGGCAGTGAAGATGTCATATGTGGGCAGGTGTTTTTTCCTTTTGCTACAAGGATCCTTGGGGGTGGGGATGTGCAATGACAACCAGTGTCAACCCCGCCACCCTGACATGTGGTGCCGGCCATGGCTGTATCCCCAACCTCCGGAAGAGGTTTGCAATGCACCGGACACTCAACCCCCCCCGGAAAAGGAGAGCAGTCCCTGGGATGCTCAGTCCTCCCTCCCAGCTGACCCTCTGATGCTCGAGTCCATCCCTCACCAGCAGATGCTTTGCCACTGTGCCAGCATTTTGGCTAAATGTGTGATGTTGCTGTGACCATTTTCCCCTATAAATAAGTTTGGCTGTGTTCAGTATTGTCCTTAAGATGGTTGTTTTTGGGTTTAATTTGAGCAGTGCTTGGAACATCTAGTTTATGTGCCATAAAATAGTGTAGCAGTGGGGTGGGGAGTCAGTACTGAATGTAGAACAGCAGAGAGCTTCAAGTAGTGGAGTGATTGTGCTTTAGCTCAAAATGTTGTGCTTTGTTCAGAATTTGAAGCTCCTTCTCTCTCTGATAGCAAGAGGTTATGCATAGCTTCGATATGCAGCCACAAGGAATGAAGTCAGTGGAGTGCTTCAAGTAGCAGAGTGATGGTGCTTCAACTTCAAAATGTTGTGCTTCATTCAGAATCTGGAGTTCTTCTCTCTGTAACAGCAAGACGTCATGCATAGCTCTGCTATGGAGCCATAAAAAGGTGATAGAGATCAATTTGAAAAGGCACCCAGAAAAACCATTAAGCATATTCCTGTTCTTAGGGACATGTCATATAGCAGGACAGGCTTAAGGAGCTTAATCTAATGCCACTGGGAATTAAAGACCTGAGAGGCAATTTACTCCCAATGTTTGACAGTATTAAGAACCTCTACATGACATCATGACATCTACTTGGTATCAATTTCAAACAAAACCCTATGGACACTACAAATCACAGGACAAAAATTCAGCAGTGTAAGGAGAAAATATTTTTTCACTCAGAGGACAGTTAACCTCTGGAATTCACTGCCACTAGACAATATCATCAGCAAAACAAAAGTAGAATTGAAGAACAAGTTTGAACAAGCATTTGTCAATGCCGAATGTTCACTGTTTGCATTGCTGTTGTACAAGGACTTGCTTGTACACATTTTTACTATATACTGTCTATACCAAGGATAGACCAGATGAGATGCAATATCTCATTTTCAGTGGTGTCCTGATTTTACACATGTTTTGGATTGTATTTTCCCAGAGTAGGCCAGCTGAGATGCAATATCTAGTTGTCAGTGGTCTTTTTATGACTAAGTGTTATAATCAAGATAGGTGGAATTTTTCAAATCCCATCCAAAAGGTGATTTTACAGTGCGACTGTGAAAACAAGTTTCAGCTGGGATTTAATAAATAGCATATGTCATGCTCAGGAGGTGGGGCAACACAAGGAATATGATAAACATTAGTGGTCAAAATCTGCAAAAATAAAGTTATGAGCAACAATTCAGTGTTTCTTCTTAACTTTATCGTTTTTTCACATTTTGACCCCACATTTTCAACATATTCTTTTTTATGACCACTCCTTCAGAACATGACAGGTGTCATTTATAAAATAGTGACTGAAATGTAATTTTGCACCACAAGTGTGAAAACACATTTTGGACAGGATTTTAAAAATGACAGCTGTCACGTTCATGAGATGGTGTGTAAAACATGGCTATGCTGAAAATTTGTGGTCAAAATATTGAAAATTACCAGAGTTATGAGTGTGCATTGAATAATTTCAGTGTACACTCATAACTTTGTTGTTTTTCAATATTTTTATTCCAGATTTTAAAAATAGGCTTCTTATGTCCCAATCCCTTAAACAATGGTGGATAAATTTTAAAATCCTGTCCAAAGGGTGATTTTGCACCACAACTGCAAAGCACATTTTGGCCAAGATTTGAAAAATGACAACTGTTACATTCATGAGGTGATGTGAAAAAATGGCTATGTTGAAAATTTGGATTCAAAATATATAAAATTATCAAAGTTACGAGTCTGTGTTTTAAAATTTAAATGTACACTAATAACATTGTTGTTTTTTAATATTTTACCCCACATTTTCAAACTAGGGTGGAGAAAATATGCAAATCCATCCCGAAAGGTGATTTCACAGTCACTGTATAAAATCACCTTTTGGCCAGGATTTGAATTTCATGAGGCAGGGGCCCAAAAAGGCCATGTTGAAAACCTGGGGAAAAATATTCAAAAATGACCAAATTATGAGGACAAGTTCAAAACCCATTGAAATATATTGATCCACATACCTGATTTCCTCAAATTCTGGTACAGCACTTAAGAGTAAAGACATGTCTGTGGTCCAGAGAGGATTATGGCATTGGACCTCTGGTAAGTAAGTAATGGTGGGAGGAGGGTCTGGGGTGGAGGTTGTTGAGTAGGAGGGTCAGGTAGAGGGAGGGCAACAATAGTGATGTGCCAGCGGCAAAGCAGACATCAATGGATGATTTGGTACTAGGTGGCATCAGCAATTGGGCACTCAGGTGTCTGGAAGTTAAGTGAGGATGGTGTGGGGTGGTGAATGCTGAGTAGGAGGGTCAGGTGGGGAGAGGGTAATGACAGCAGTGTGCCAGCAGTGCAACAGGCATTGATGGACATTTTTCTTTTTTTGCCTTCTTTATTCACTCATTGCTCATTTTAAAATAATAGCCAAAACAAAAAGTCACTAAATGAATCAGAGGGCTGCCAGTAAAGTAAAGTGTAAAAAGTGAAAGTAACAACTGGTGCTACACTCCTGCACAGAATGAAAGACTGAATGCTAACATAACACTTAAACAAGATTTATTTCAGCTCAGCAACTCACTCCAACAGTTGGCTGATTTTGTTCTGTTAGCCAACTGTTGGAATGAGTTGCTGCATTTCTTAATGGACAGTAACACCACTCACTTTGATCCCCTCTGTTCCTACTGTACATCTAACCTTCTCATCCTCTCCCTTTTCAGCTCTGGACACTCAGTATATCCTCCTAGCTGCAACAGCTGCTTGGATGCTGTTCTGCCCTTCATTTGCAACTTGCCTGTGATACTGTTTTGACTCTCCCTGCAATTTGTTCTCTGCTAATTTGCAAAATTGTTTGCTCCATCACCTCACTGTTACATTTCATTTTGCTTTTTTCATTCAATTACTTTGTACCTTGTACCAATCATAGTTTTTCACTGTGTGCATCTGCCCTTTGCTTGATTGTACTGTAATCAAGTTTTGTATGTTGCCTATCCTGATTTTCACTCCCACGTATGCTTCCCTCAGGTCACACTTGGAAATTAGTCTAGGCTCAGTGTGCCTTTCTCTGGTCACCAATTTCTAAATATATGCATCAGTAATGGAAAAATGGAAGGTGCTTCAATTCAAACTTTTGGTGATGTTAATATAAATGTGTTCTGCTGTCTGCTGATGCCAATGGTGTATTTTAATGGAGACAAAAAAACCTTTTTTAAAAGCTGTTAGTGTCAAGACTAGAAGGTAAAAAATGCTATTGATTTTAAAGTGTAGTCAGCTGCTACATTTAATGTCTACATTATTTGTCATGTTCCATTTGCTCATTATAAGGATTTTTACCTGATAGTAGAAGGTGTGATGTGAAGAGCAATAATTTAGCTGGACACTTGCATGTCTAGTTCTGTTCTCATTCATACTTGATCAGTTTTGTGTACTCACTTATAGTGACACCAAAAGAGATCGATCTTGCAGCAGGTGAGTAGCTCTTCTTGGTTAGTTGTGATGTCACAGTTACTGTACAAAGGTCACAAGGTTGTTGTTGTATGAAGAGGAGTAGACTAGATACTGTATGTCATCCCCAGGTTGTGTACCATTCCATACATCACACTGAGTACTGCCATCTAGACTATCATTAGAGCTGTAAGTATTTCACGGGGGTCACGGATTTCATGAATACCGTGAAATCGGTATTCCCCCCCATGAAATTCACCAGATTCCTGTAATCACACCTAATCCTCCTTTCTGCATGCATTTTACGTGTATTTTAAATGTATTTATTTATTTAATGTATGCCACAATTTCCCATCATTTCCTTACTGAAGGATCAGAGGAATCAGTCGAGCAGTTGGGTCAGCTGAAAGCATGTAAGTAGACAGTACCATGATCCTCTGTCTGCTGTCACTACTGTTACACTGATGGGGATGGGGGCTTGTCTTTACACCCATGACAGCCGAACTAAGGACCTTGCAGAAAATGCATGCCCTCTCTCTCTCTTTCTTTCTCACAGTGACAGTGGGTTACAATTCTGCCGCATGCCTGCATATCGAGATCCGCTGCCACACTCCTGCATATGCACTAGTTTCTGGGAGTACTTTTTAAGGGCTAGCTGGAAGAGTACTGAGAGTACTGTGATCTTTTTAAGGGCTGGCTGCTCTAAATCTGTGCTGCATAAGAGAAATGGTATTATGTACTGAAACACAGAGGTGCAGAACCTGTAACCACAGTATGTTTCACCAAGGTGTGTATGGGTGACGCAATGCTATTTCTAGCATGCTGTGCCATAAAAAGCTATTTTCAAAGTGAACTTGCCATGAATTTTGCCCTTTTACCGTGGAAAAATTACAGCCCTAGATATCATCTAATTAGTAAAAGGAAAAGCACAAAAATACTTAGATAAAATAAATAATAATGTTTGACTACTTTTAAAGGTTAACATTAATTTCTGTCAGTATACTACAAGAGCTCTTTAAATATCCCATTTGATCATACAACTATGAAATACATGTTGATGACAGATCTATTGAGGGAATAAATGTGGTGTTCTTAGTGTAGACCTGTCCCAAACTAAAATAACATGATCATTTTTTTTTCAAAATGTATTATCACTGGTTTGATATAAATGCATTTTATAAATTAAGGGTATGTTCTAGACCTGCAAGAGTGCTCCTTCTGCCTATATGCCAGGCATTCTGGTTTAGACAAGTGTGTCTCACATATGAGTTTGTGGATCTATGATGGCAGCTCGACAAAAATTTTGTCGACCGCTGTTATAGCAACACCTTTATGTTGACCTCATTTGCGGTCAGCATTAAGGTGGTCACTGCCTCCCATGTTTTCTTTGGGGGGCTTCACCACCAAAACCCCTAAGTCGGAAGCTGTGCCCCCTGCACCCCCCAATTGAAATAATCAACTCTGAGTCAGAGCTGATTAGGGAAGGGGGTGCAAGACCCCAGAAAATAGTGCTGGGTCAGTACCGACACTACAGCAACCAGGCACTGTTGTCTCTGTAGTGTCGGTCACTGACTTGTCACAGTGGGGGGATGTATACTGAGTTTGTTACCACGGTAATGGTAACATGTAGGCACATTGTAAAATTGGATTAGTATATTTTTTATTTATTTTTCAAACTAATATTGATGTCCCCAAGAGCGCTCTTACAGTTACATCATATAGCTTTGCAATTTGTACACCTTAATAACACATGAGACCACCCTTATAAGCATAAGTGCCATTGGTGGCCCATTTAACATACAAAACATAGACATTTTCAGGAAGTTACTGTAATTTTGGAAATACAATAATTTAACTTTAATCATGTTTTCTAATCAGTTACAGCACCGTTTCATCCTTTTTATGCTTTTAAGCAAAGATAAATAAACAATGTTACCAATGGGTGGATAGTACAGTATTTAGTGGGCACAATGAAGCCTGTTTGATTTATCACTGCAGTATTTTGACCTTCACTGTTTTGTAGTACTATGTTTTTGTTGTGTAATGCAGGTGTTAGTACAGTAATTTCACATCTGTTACTGTTTAAAGAAATAGTTCTATTCTGACTAAGCTAATGTTCTCTGGTTTTGTAGCCTTCCTCTATCATTGTTGGTGGTGAAAAAGTGAAATGCCTATTTGTAGCTTGCTATTTATAACTATAAACATGCTAAAATAATTTAAGTTTGAATATTGGTACATGTTGCTTTTATCAGAACCAGTGTGTTTCTATTGTCTAGAAAATATGTTTTCCTAGTATGCTGTAGTGATAATATTAATAAAAGAAACATTAGGTTTTTTGCTAAATTCTGGGTCTAGTTTTAGTCAAAGATAGTATAATCTAATTCCAAACACCTACAACATAATGGGAATAACAACAACTTTGAATCTATGTATCTCTTTATAGACTGCTACCAGTCTATAAGTAGAAACATGGAACAGAATTTGAACTGCACTGTATCTAGTGATTAACCAGAGGGAAGATATGTACTAAATTGTATTCTTCTGTATGCTCATCACATAAATTTATTACAGTATTTATTATAATACCTGTACCCTTCCTCCAGGACACATCTAGAAATATGTTGGTCCTCATCTCAGCACGACTTTCAAAGTGAAACATTTTAAATAAAAAAGTAATGAAATTTAGTTTTTGAGGCAGAGGTCAAATCATACCCAGGCAAAAGGGAAGGCAGAAACAGCTATACAAACTCGTAACATCAGCAGAGTCAATTTTGGCAAAAAAGAAAGATTGTAGAAAGGAACATTTTAGAAATGGGGTTTGTTGGAAGGGAAATTGTAGAAATGGGGTGTATTGCTGAGATATGAACTTGCTTAAAATCATTAAGTGAGAAGGCAGTGAGGGAACACATCGCCAGAGTGAACATGACCAGAAGTTAAAAAAAAAAAATAAATCAATTTGGATGAGTTAGGTAAAGAGGACAAAAACTAAGAGCACAACAAAAAAAAAAAAAAGAAAAGAAAGAAAACAAGAGCTGAGTGGTTCTGTACTTAAATGCATGGCATTTGGATAGCTAGAACTTGGGGGAAATACAAAGTACATCCCGAAGTCTGACCATGTCTGTCACTCAGTCAGCACCCAGTCCCATAGCTATGCTCAAGTCATGCATTCAGCCACTTCAGCCCCAACCACGAGGTCTTGGAGCAGCCGCAGCAACTCAGTCTGGGTGGCAACATCAGCACATGGAAACAGACTGGTCCTGAGGATATGACCCTCAAGGAGCGGGTAGCAGATGATTTTGGCTGCTTGCAGGCACCACCTCAAGAAGCCCTGCACCCTGTGCTACAGGAAACAGAACTTGCAGGACATGAGTAGGTGGAAGCAGTGTGACTCGGGCTTCTTTGATGACTGGGAAGTCCCTGACCCTCCACCAGCAGCCAACCCCAGCCACCCCCACCCATTGAGCCCCTCACAAGGGATTAACTTGGAGAGTCCAGCACTGAGGGGCTGCCTGTCTGGGAAAGAGTTGGCCCTCATCTCAGCATGCCTTTCAAAGTGAAACATTATGTTAAATAAACAAGTACTAAAATTTAGCTTTTTGAGGCAGAGGTCAGAGCAAACCCAGGCAAAAGAGAAAGGGGAAATAGCTATACAAACTGACAACTTCAGCAGAGCCAAGTGTGGCAAATGAGAAAGATTGCAGGAAGTGACATTGTAGAAACAGGGTTTGTAGGAAGGGAAATTGTAGAAGCGGGGTTTGTAGGAATGAAAACTGTAGAAATCGGGTGTGTTGCTAAGATATGAACTTGTTTAGAATCACTAAGTGAGAAGGCAGTGAGGGAATGCACGACCAGGAGGACCAAAAAAGAGATCAGTTAGGATGAAGTAGGTAATGAGGGCAAAAATTAAGAGCACACACAAAAAAACAAAACAAAGAAAAGAAAAAAAAAGAAAAGAAAAGAGAACTCAGTAGCACTGTACTTTAAACATTCCATGTTCGGACAGCTAGAACATGGTGGAAATACAGCTGCATCCCTGAGCCTGGCTGCCTCTGTCACTCAGTCAGTACCCAGTCCAATAGCTATGCTCAAGTAATGCATTCAGCCATATTATACTATTGATTAAACTGTTGTGCCTGCTACTCATACAGAGTACTGCTTCTGATCACTGCACCTGTCTGGTTTTCTCTGTTTCCCTCTCACATTTGCAATTATAGTCAGTGAGGCTTGCTGTCCCATGCAGCTAGTTGCAGATTGTGCACAGGTTGCGCTGGATGTCTCATTATATTTTCTGTTACCTGTTATATCCTAGATCTAGTACTGACTAATATGTATAGGATCACAGATCTCGAGGTAGAAGGTCACCTGGGGCCAGTGACCATCACATGGTATGGTTCATTTTGGCCACTAGAACTAAATCATCCCATTCCAAGGCAAACATATGGGACTTCAGAGGAGCTGACATTGATAAGATGGCCAACAGAGTTAAGCTAGCCCTGGCAAGAAGACATACAGGTGAGGGGGTACAAGCAAAATGGGCAAGCATTAAGGATGCAATACTTGAAGCAACATCCCATTGTGTTAGAAAGAAAAGGAAGTGCAAAAGATGAAGGAAACCACCTTGGTTCTCAAAAACAGTAGCAGAAAAGGTCAGAGCCAAAAGGCTGGCCTTCAGGAAATATAAGGGAATGTTGAGGGATGAAGATAGGGAGAAATACCAAATTTCCTTAAGGGAACTGTATCAATTAAAGCAGAAAGAAGTGGGGAAGGCAGCCAGAATAGCAAAGGTCCAAACCGAGGAAAAAATAGCCAACTCAGTTAAGAAGGGGGACAAAACCTTTTATAGGTACATTAGGGAGCATAGAAAGGTTAAGGGAGGAATAGTGAAGATTAATAAAGGAGAGGGGAGATGGGCAGAGGGAGACAGTGAAAAGGCAGAGATACTGAATGAATACTTTTGTTCAGTATTCACAAAAGAAGATGAGGAGGAGTTACCTAAGCTAGACAATAGAAGCACTCTGGGTAGGGGCATTGACACCAGTCCATTTACAGAAGAAAGAGTCCTGAAAGAACTCCTAAAACTCAAGGTGAACAAAGCAATGGGGCCTGACGGGATTCACCCCAGAATCCTAAAAGAACTAAGGGAGGACCTAGTGACACCACTGACCACACTTTTTAACAAATCATGGGAGGATGGGGTGGTACCTGAGGACTGGAGGAGGGCAGATGTGATTCCCCTTCACAAAAGTGGGAGCAAGGCAGAAGCAGGAAACTAAAGACCTGTAAGTTTGACCTCAGTGGTAGGGAAAATGATGGAATCACTTCTGAAAGAAAGAATTGTTGAGTACCTAGAGGCCAGCGGGGCACAGGACCCAAAGCAGCATGGATTTACAGCAGGAAGGTCATTTCAGACAAATCTAATTGATTTCTTTGACTGGGTGACCAAAGTAATAGACCAGGGAGGGGCTGTGGATATGGCCTACCTAGACTTTAGCAAGGCATTTGACACAGTCCCGCACAAAAGACTAATAATCAAGTTAGCCAGCCTGGGAGTGGGTTCTAGGGTGGTAGCCTGGGTTGCAAACTGGCTGCACAACAGGACACAGAAGGTAATAGTGAATGGAACACATTCTGAAGAAAGGGGGATTACTAGTGGAGTACCTCAGGGCTCAGTACTGGGTCCAGTCCTCTTTAACATCTTTATAGGTGACATTGCAGAGGGTCTGGAGGGAAAGGTATGCCTCTTTGCAGATGACACAAAGGTCTGTAACAGAGTTGATACACAAGGGGGTAGAAAGGATGAGAAGGGACTTGGCAAGGTTGGAGGAATGGTCAGACATATGGCAACTTAGATTCAATGCAAAGAAGTGCAAAGTAATGCACCTGGGAAACAAAAACCCAGGAGAAGAGTACACAATAGCAGGGGAGGTACTAACAACAAAAAATGGAAAGGGACTTGGGGTATATATCAGATGACCTAAAGGTGGGTAAGCAATGTGAGAAGTCAGTAAGGAGAGCCAGGGGATACTGGGATGCATAGGAAGGCGTCACAACTAGAAAAGGGAAGTGGTTATCCCTCTGTACAGACAGTTGGTGAGACCCCATCTGGAATACTGTGTGCAGTTTTGGAGACCCCATCTATGCAAGAACATAGACTGGATGGAAACAGTCCAGTGGAGGGCAACTAAAATGGTGCAGGGTCTGCGTCAGAAACCATATGAAGAGAGACTGAGAGAGCTTAATGTGTATACCTTTGATGAAAGGAGGGATGGGGGGACATGATAGAAACTTTCAAGTACCTCAAGGGAATCAACAAAGTCCAGGAGGGTAGCATCTTCCAGAAAAAGAGATGTGTAAGAACAAGGGGGTACAATTTAAAGATAGAGGGGGGGACAGCTCAGGGGTAATGTGAGGACTTTTTTTCACGGATAGAGTGGTGGATGCATGGAACCGCCTTCCTGGGGAGGTTATTGGGGTCCTAAAACAGTGGGGAAATTCAAACATGGGACAGACATAAGGCAATTGTAGTGGGGGTTGCAGGAAGTAGGCTGTTGGTTAACTAGAATCTGCAGCTTATCCAATAGGAAGGAAATGGGCAGACTGGGTGGGCCAAGTGGTCCTTATCTGCCGCCAAAGTCTATGTTTCTATGTTTCATACAACTCAAGGAAGCAGGGAAGGCAGTAAGGCAGGCAAAGGCCCAAACTGAGGAAAACTAGCATGAACAGTAAAAGAAGGTGACACACTTTCTATAGATACAATAGTGAAAAGAGAAAGTCCAGAGTGGGCATTGCTAAGCTCAAAGGGGATAAGGTGTGTGTGAGGAGGAGGACTTTGTAAAAGCATCTATCATAAATAGATACTTCTTCTCAGTATTTACTGAGGAGAAGGTAGGGCAGGGCCCACAGCCCAGCATCATGGTCACGGGGAGGGAAGTGTGCACTGGTCCCTTCACAAAAGAAAGGGTCCCACAGCTCGATAAGTTTGGGGTGGACAAGGCAATGGGACCCATGGCATGCATCCCAGGGTATTAAAGGAGCTAAGGGTGGAACTAGTACAGCCATTATCAGAACTGTTTAGTGAGTTTCTCAGCACAGGAGAGGTCTCATAAGACTGGAGAAGGGCTCATGATCCCGCTCCACAAGAGTGGTAGCAAGGGGAGGCAGGGAACTACAGACCAGTCAGACTTACCTCAGTAATGGGCAAGATTATGGAGGCACCTGATAAGGATAGTACAACACCTGGAATCCATAAGAGCACAGGATCCAAGACAGCATGGGTTTGCAACAGGAAGGTCTTGCCAAATTAATCTCATAGATTTCTTTGACTGGGTAACCAGAGTGTTGGACCAATGGGGAGCAGCTGATGTCATCTACCTTGACTTCAGCAAAGCTTTCAATACTGTTCCACATAGAAGATTGATTAATAAGCTGGGTAGGCTCAGGGTGGGTCAGACGTTGGTCAACTGAGTGGCAAACTGGTTGACAGGCAGAAAACAAAGAGTGGTGGTAAACGGTTTACAGTCAGAAGAGATGCAAGTCACAAGTGGGGTACCTTAGGGATTAGTCCTGGGGCCAGTCCTCTTAATATCTTCATCAGTGACATTGCAGATGGACTGGGGGTAAGGTTTGTCTGTTTGCAGATGACACCAAAATCTGCAACAGGGTAGATGATCCAGATGGGGTGGGCAGAATGAAAAGAGATCTGGATAAACTGGCAAAATCGTCGGAAGAGTGGCAACTGTTTTTTTTTTGTTTGTTTTGCCCCTGTCTCCACAGATGGCGCTCTCTTCTGGGGTATCCTCTGCTCACTCTGCCCACCCCTGGTAACTCTGGGTACTGCCATATCTGACCCATGCTGCCTCGGCATACCCCCCTCGGGCGGGGAGGAGGGGGATCCTGGGATGTCCCCCTCCAGTCCATTAGTGTGTGTTGGGCAGTCTGGATGGTTCCTGAGAGCTGGGTTATGGTGTCTGGGAGCTTGGATGCCCATCTATGCCAGCATCCGTGAGGTATTTTTTTCCATGTTTCTGGTGCCATCCCCATAGGATGTAAGCACGCAAGGGGGGGGTCCAAGAGGCGGAGCACGTTGTGATGTGCAGGCGCTCTGGCTTCCAGCCTACATCCTCTCCTCCCACTGGCTATCCCAGCTGCACCACCACCCATGGTCTGCCAGGTTGTGGTAGAGTAGCGGGACAGGCAACCCTTCCCTCCTGGAGAAGGAGAGTGGCCAATGAGCGCATGATACTTCTCCCCCATGCTGGCCCTTCAGCTGCCCAAGTCCGTTCCTGAACCCAGGTCGCTGGTGCCATGAGCGGTAAACCTACCACTGTACCAGCAGACCAGTTTGGCAACTGAGGTTTTATGCAAAGAAGTGCAAGATCATGCACATAGGGAAGAGAAACCCTGAAGCCACCTATAGGTTGGGAGGGGAGTTGCTGGCAGTCACAAGGGAAGAAAGAGACTTGAGCATCATCATCACAGATGACCTGAAATCATCCAAGCAGACCACTAAAGCAGTAGGTAAGGCTAGGGGATGTTGGGGTGTATTAGTAGTGGTATCACAAGTCGTAAGAGAGAGGTAATAATCCTCTTTACAAGACACTGGTTAGGCCCCATCTGGAGTACTCATGTGCAATACTGGAGGCCACACCTTCACAAGGACATTAACCAAATTTAGGCAGTCCAGAGAAGGGCAACCACAATGGTGCAGGGACTGCACCAGAAAACATATGAGGACAGATTAACGGAACTCAGTATATATACCCTAGAGCAAAGGAGGAGAGAGGTGATATTATCAAAACATTCAAGCACCTTAAGGGCATTAACAAGGTGAAAGAGTCTAACAAGTTTCAATATAACAAAATAGCAGGACAAGAGGACACAGCATGAGAGTTAGAGGAAGGCCGATTAGGGGTAATGTGAGGAAGTTCTTTTTCACAGAAAGATTGGTGAATGCATGGAATAGCCTACCTCAGGAAGTGGTGGCTATGAATACCAGCGTAGGGCTTCAAACAGGCATGGATAGGCATAAGGGAGCAATACAGATAGGTGTGACTATATAGGCCATTGACAGAGCAAAGCATGGTACATTCATAAGGTAGAAAAGAAAGGGCAGACTGGATGGGCCTTGCATTCCTTATCTGCCATCAACTTCTATGTTTCTATGTTTCTTGTTTTTTTTTCCCTGGTTTAGCCATCTATTGCATCAGTGTCTCCAGGTTTTTATATTGGGTAGATTGGGTTGCTGCCTGATGCTATGGCTGGCCAGATGGGGAAAAGAGAAGGTTCTGAACTGGTAGCAAGGGATTTAGTGAGTTGTCAGGAGCAGTTTGCACATTTCTGTGTTGGGCTTTGTGGAACAGCAATTTTAGCCAATTACAATAGGAGAATGATTCAAAGGTCCTTCTTGATCTTTCTGCCGCATTTGACACTGTAGACCATGAGGTGCTATTGGAGCGACTGCGGGTTTTTTGTGGGCTGTCTGGTACAGTCCACGAATGGTTTCATTCTTACCTCACTGGCAGGTCTCAGAGAGTCGTCACCGGAATTTATTCCTCTGACGCCTTCTCCCTACCATGTGGGGTACCACAGGGCTCCATTTTAGCTCCCATGCTGTTTGCAGTGTATATGCTGCCATTAGGAGAAATCATCAGGAGATACAGCGTGAGTTTTCACTGCTATGTAGATGATACTCAGCTGTATCTATCCTTTCTCCCTGATCAGAGTGATGCACTCTCCATACTTAACAACTGCCTGGATGAGATCAGAATTTGGATGAGTTCGAGCTGGTTAAAACTTAATCCGGATAAGACTGAGGTATTGGTTGTGGACCCAGGTCATCCTGGAGGGGTTTGGGTGCAGGACATCCATCAGGCTTATTACTTGGTGGTGTACCGCTCTCTAGCTCTTTTGACAGGTGTGAAATCTGGGCGTTACTTTTGATGACAGTCTGACCCTGAAATCACAAGTGTCAGCTGTTGTCAAATCCTCTTTTTACCATCTAAGGAATATCACCCTGGTGAAACATCTGATTCCCCAGGAGGACCTTCCGACTTTGGTCCATGCCTTTGTTACCACCCGCTTGGACTACTGTAATTCCCTATACCTAGGGCTACCAGGGGTTGATATCCGCCGCCTGCAGCTGGTGCAGAACGCTGCAGCCAGGCTTTGACTGGGACTCTTAGAACCAGTCATGATTGCTTCTATTACCTGAACTGCACTGGCTGCCTGTGGGGTGGCGGATCACCTTTAAGGTTGGTTTATTAACTTTTAAAGCCCTACACGATCAGGGACCCGGTTACCTGAAAGATCTTCTGGTTCCCTATTGCCCCCTCTGCCCCCTCCGCTCCGCCAATGAGGGATTGCTAGAGATTCCCAGGGTCCGTTTGAAGTTGTCAGGATCTCGTGCCTTTGCCTTTTCAGCTCCTACCCTGTGGAATTCTCTACCTCATTGGTTAAGAGAATGCCCGACCGTTGACAGTTTTAAAATTGCTTTAAAAACACATCTTTTTACTTTGGCTTTTTCTTTGTAGTTCTGATTGTTTAATGTTGGATTCTTTTGTTTTATTTATTCTGTACAGCGCCTTGATTTTGAAAGGCGCTTTAAAAATAAACATGAATTGAAAATTGAATTGAAAAAGTACACCACAAATTAGAAGAGAGGGTCAATGAGGAGACACAAGGAGTGGCATAATATAGGTAACTTTTATTGTGGGCTGGGATAGCATTTCTTAATGGACAGTAACACCACCGAGACAGAGGGTGGATTCTGGGTGTGTTGAGCTCAACCAGCCTGTAACTTTAAAAAAACAAGCTGAATGCAGCTTTAAATAACCATATTCATATCCTTTCAAACTGTTATTTAAAGAGGGAGTCCAGTCAAAATTTCTGTCATCAATAAATTCAGAATTTGGATCAGCAAAGCTCCTGTCAGCCTCATGCCAAAAATTAGATCTCTAAGTTACTTTGTTTAAAAGTTACAAGTCATTTTACAACCCTATATTCACTGGCAGTTAAAAAAAGCCAGTTTCAATGAAGAGCTGCTGATGATGTCCTCTCCTGAACTCACAGTCTAGTCCTTCCTGTCAGCAAGCTTATAGGACTGCTTTCTCCAAAGTTTAAAGATGATGTGCAATGGTTTTCACAAGTGAAACAGGTAGCACCATTTAATAAACATTGCTTTAAAAACTACATGTGTTTCAGTTTTTGTAACAAAGTTGACAAATTAAATTTTTTTGGTGCCTGTTTGTTGCGGTCCATTTCTCCAGGTTTGCTGGATGCTGAGTCCTAGCACATTGCTATGAGGTTTACAGACTGAATAACTGTGATGTGGTGAAAGGACAGGACCTATGAGGAGAGGCTCGAAGAGCTAAATATGTACACTTTGGAAGAGAGAAGGGACCAGGGGGACATGATAGAGGTCTTCAGGTACATGAAGAGGGTAAATAGGGGAGGAACAGTGAGGGTGCTTCGAAGGAAGGAGGAAGGGCCACTAGAGGGCATGGGTGGAAGCTGGAGGGGGGAAGATTCAGGGGAGAAAGGAGGAGGTGCTACTTCACTGAGAGGGTGGTAGAGCCATGGAATGCACTACCTAGGGGGCTGGTGGAGGCAGAGACAGTGGAGGGGTTCAAGAGGGGGTGGGACAGGTACAGGGGAAGGGTTCAGGAAGCAAAATCCAATGCAGCAAGAATATCCGGAACTGGGAAGGGAGAAGCCAGAGAAGGTGAGGGGGACAGCAAGGTCAGCACCCAGGGTGGGGGCTGACCAAACGAGCAGACACGAAAGACCATTAGGCCTATTCTGCTGGCATTTTAGTATGTTAGTATGAAAGGCTGTGATCATTTACACCTGTCATTCAAATGAAGTGATTTCTCAGGATGGCACTTAAACAATTATTCCATCTCCCTGTAAATGGGGGTCGGAGAGGTAATGCTGTTTTGAAACCTTAATACAAGTTTCTGTGCAGTAGCCAGCCCAGTGTTTTCTTCCTGCCGGCTGTTTCTTGACCTATATTCAGGCTCGTCTATTTTGTATTCCACATTATACAATGGCAAGAAAGAATGCTGGGCTCTGATTGGTCAATCTGGGATTGGACCCATGATGTTATCCAAGCATAATATCACGAATCTAGTCCCAGCACACATATGACCAAATGTCATCAACAGGGAGATAGAAAAATTGTCTATTTACTGTACCCACAATTCCTCACTATATAAATTAGTATACAGGCTATTATATTTCTGTACTCACTACAGACATAGGAGACTGCATCTTTCAGTAAAGAAATCTTATCAGCTGTATAGTGTATGCACAATGCTTCATTTTGAAAATAAACATTTGAGATCTGATGTTGTTGTAACCACTACAAAAATAAACAGTTGCACTGCTAATTAAGGAAAATGGAATACTGCTTCATATTTTACCCACAATGCCTTGCTACATGCATCTGCATATTAAGTGCTATACTGCATTCACCACTACCCAAATAGGAGATTGCACTGCTGAGTAAGGAAAATTTAAGTTAACTTTATAATCTACCCAGAATTTCTTGTTGTTGTATGTAAATCAGCATATTAGCTGTTATACTTCTCTAACCATTACTAACATAAGAGTGAACTGACTTAAGAAAAAGGTACTACTTCATGTCCTAATGTTAAAATGTTACAAAAATGTATTCCAAAATGTGTTTTTAATCCTTTTACTTTGTTTTCAACAAAGGAGCCATTGCATAATAGGAATAATGCACTCCAGGATGTATGTCGTGCTAGGATAATTTCACGCCTTGGGTGGTTGGGTGCAAGGTGTGACATTATCCCAGCATGACACATATCATGTTGTGCATTATTCCTTTATTAAAATGATCATTTTGACAGGGCTAACACTTCCACCCCAGTAGGAAATAACACATATAAGGCCCCTATTAAAATGTATTGTAAAGCAGACACTATAAACAACAATGAAGTTACCAACATTACAATACTAGTAGCAATACAACTTCCTAACAGGCACATTCTGTTGTCCTTTCCCTGCAGCACTATCAACCCCAAAACTCATGAAGATTTAGCACTCCCCCAGCTGTTCCTGGAATCTCATAAGCCACTCCCATGGGTACCATCAGCCCATTATGCTTAATCCCTCTATAACCCCTGCCAAAGAATATGCCCTTTTATATTCAGGTTTGTATCTGATATACACTGTATGCTGTCCTATGTTGCCCTGGGTGGAGGTCACTTTATACCCTGTGTGTGCCTTCAACAGAAACCGTACCCTGTAAGAGGCTCAGGGGTAGTGTTGTAAGTTGGGGAAGAGGTTGCACAAAAGTACCATCTGCTCCATGTATGATCTAGGCATCCTTCTACTGTTAGGCTGGCCCCTCCCATCATTTTCTTGTATTGTGGTCCATCAAATCTCACAGGTTAGGGGACAATACACCCAGCAGCCTATGTTAGCTGATAGAGTAATGTCATATAGACAAATATCCAATGGTGTCCAGGATCTGAGGCAAGATGGATTCACAGCAGGAAGTTATTGTCAAACAAATTGGATAGATTGTTTTGATTAGGTGACTAGGGAAGTGAATCAGAGAGGGGCAGTAGACATCGCCTACCTAGATTTCAGCAAAGCCTTTGATACCGTCCCACACAGAAGGCTGGTTAACAAGATGAGTAGCCTGATCATGGGGCACACAGTGATACAGTGGGTTAGAAACTGGCTGATGGACAGAAGACAGAGGGTGGTGGTAAATGGAATCCAAACTAGGGAGATAGAGGTGACCAGTGCAGTACTACAGGGATCAGTACTGGGACCAGTCCTGTTCAATGTCTTCATTAGTGACATTGCAGAGGGGCTGTAAGGAGAGGTCTGCCTATTTGCAGATTACACCAAGATCTGCAACAAAGTGGATACTCCAGAAGGGGTGCAGAAAATAAAGAGGGACCTGGAGAAGCTTGAAAGATGGTCGGAGGTGTGGCAACTGAGGTTCAGTTCAAAAAAGTGCAAGATAATGCACCTGGGTAGGGGGAACCCTGGGGAGAGGTACAAAATTGGGAGGGAGGTGCTGACTCTCTCCAAAGAGGAAAAGGACCTAGGGGTTATCATATCTGATAACCTTAAGGTATCAAAGCAATGTGCAAAGGATACAGGGAGGGCTAGTGGCATGCTGGGGTGCATAGGGAGAGGCATTACTAGCAGGAGATAGGGGGTGTTGATGCCATTGTATAAAACACAGGTAAGGCCTCACCTGGAATACTGCATGTAGTACTGGAGACCACACAGACGCAAGGACAAAGACAGGGTGGAGGCTATCCAGAGAAGGGCGACAAAGATGGTGCATGGTTTGCATCACAAAATATATGACGAGAGATTAAGAGTCCTCAATATGTACTCACTGGAGGAGAGGAGAAAGGTTGGACATGATAGAAACTTTCAAGTACCTCAAGGGCATAAACAATGTGCAGGTGGGGAATCTTTTCCAATGTAGAAAAGATATCAGAATGAGGGGACACAATATGAAATTGGAAGAGAGTAGATTAAGAGGCAACATGAGGAAGTTTTTCTACACAGAGAGGGTGGTGGATGCTTGGAACAGTCTGCCACAATAGGTGGTGGGGGCAAGCACAGTGGAGGGGTTTAAACATGCCTGGAACAGGTTCAAAGGAACATTGTGTGGGGAGGGAGTGATGAAAAGCCATTGATCACTTAGGGTCAGTGACTGCATACAAGTTTAGGGCTTATGGACAGACTAGATGGGCCGGGCGGTCCTTATCTGCCGACAATTTCCATGTATCTATAAACACTCTTTTATCCCCTAGGGTCTGCAGTGAACTTTTAGTTAGGGGTCTGTCAGGGTGGTTCCTCCTCCAGTAAGCTGAGTTTTATCAACCCTAAAGCTCTCTTCTCCTTTCTCTCAATTAGATGGCCACCGCCTCTACAGCCCCATATCCCCATGCCTTTCTACCACCCCTGGGAACTGCTTTGAAATTGTCACCACTTGTAAGCACTGAAGCCCCTGCCCCTTCTCTCCTGTCCCATGACTGAACCCTTGAACTGTGAGTGCCATCATTGAGAGGTGTTTTTTTATCATGTAATATTTTATTGAATTTTTCCTTATCAACTAAACATACATTACAGTTAACACTCTCCATTACAAAGATTAATACAAAATTCAGCAATAAAACATTCCAATTCATCACATAATCATCCCTTTATTACAAGTATCAAGGTTACACCATAAAATAACATTCATAGATCTCCAGTGACTATTATATATTATAATATTCAGCATGAAGGACTGTCTAGGTATTTTATCCTGAGCCTAGATTTAACCATGGTAAATGTCTTATGGAGGGATAGGCAAAGTATTTATCTCTCTACTGCCTTCCTCTCTACCTTCTAAATTCTAAGGAGATATTCATTAAGAACCAGCACCATTTGTTGTACAACTGAATACATATGCATTCCAACTCAAGTTATTCCCACAAGGCATTCTGGGTCACCCACTGAGAAGCCTTCTGCACCGTTCGGTCTTTATCATCATCTAAATTTAGAGGTTACACTGGAGATGACCCAAGTACACTCCTTTTCATGAGGGCAGGTTCAGGAATGCCAGGGGTGGGACCGAATAAAGGTAGGACCGAATAAAGGGGGTCCATTTCTTTGTGTATAGATGTAGCTTTCCCTTGGAGATGAATGAGAAAGCCTTTCAAACATGGCTACCTTAGCCAGGGCAGAGTGCCAGTACAGGATTGAGGGGGGTGAAGCTTGCCTCCATTTCATAAGTGTTACCCTCTTGGCTTCCATCAAAGCTAGGAGCAGCCAGTCAGCATTTAGAGAAGAGCCTTGTGAGAGGTGTGTAGTGGTGGGTGAAGTGGCCCCAATTCGCTCTGCGAAGTGACTCGCGGAGTGAAGGCGAATTTGTGGAGTGCTCCGCTATGCGAAGCTGAGTACTTCACGTTATAATGGGTAATGTGAAGTTACTCTGCCTTCCCAAACCACTACTCCACCAGTTCTTAAGGCGAAGTACATTGAAAACAATGTACTCCGCCTCACTTCGTCTTGTTTTTAAGCTCCAAAGGTGAATTTTGCAGTGATTCATGGGATTTCAGGTCACATGGGCTCTAGATTGTTCTGCACAGCCTCAGTTTAGGGTAGCATGTGTAGGAAGCTGTAGGAGACAATCTGCTCTGAGAGCTCTCTGCGATTCAGACCTTCTAAAAGCTGTAAAAAAGCCTTTTTGAGTCATTTGTTGTGCTGAAACTTTAGTTAATTGATTATAGGAAACCCTCCTGTGCTCATATCATCGAGTGTTTATTGTTTGTGTGTGGATTTTGAATGTTAATGTACAACATTCAGTCTGTGTACTGAGAGACAGTGGAAGTGTGCTTCATGGAGGGGCATACCTGTGGTGTAGGTAGATTAACATGGAGGAAAAGACAGTGCTTTCTGTTTTGGTGATATTTTTCTTGTATAACTGTGTTAATGTACACACAGTAATATTTTCAATAATTCTTGCCATTTTTTTGCTGATCGTTGTGGTGCAGCAGTGCATAATTTTAGTTTGTTTAAAATATGTGGTTATATTACTGAAGTTTTCAATTTGCTACACATTACTTAGTGTGTGTGCTTGAGTATGTGTGTGACGCGTGTCATCAAATCAGACACCTTTTATTGTGCCACATAATAATTTCAGCAATGTGAACCTGCTATCCACTGCAGCTGTGTGAGTTTTTTGTACTTCTTTGTGGTATCATTACTGGTACTAGTACTAGTGACTGTTACTGCAGCAGTGCAGTACACTGCCCCCCTGCCCCCGCAGCCCGCCCCAACCGGCAAAGGTATTCTTTTCCAGATTTGAATTTCTGATGGTGAGCACTGGTTAGGTGTTGTGCCTTTGCATCTGCATCTCTTCAGTGTGCAGTGCAATCTTAATCTGTCTGTGCATTTGCATCTCTTTAGGGTCCTATCTCCATCTGTAACTTAAGTCACAGTTGTTTCTTTGGCTTTCCTTCAGAGTACTGGACTGATGTGGTGCATAATTCTGCATGAACATTGTACTCATTAATATGCATTTTTAAGTCAGAAACATCATCACGAGTCACTTGTGATACAAATTACGTTCTTCATCATCATGGTCACAAATGCAGTCACAAATCACTATTCACGATCACATCAGGAATCGCAACATTAATTTTTATTCTAGTTACTTGGATGTATTGTAAGCCTGTTTTGTAGCATCTTTCCAGGCTTCACCACCCCGCCATTGTACTCATTAATGAGTGTTTTTAAGTCAGGGAATTTGTGCTACAGCTCATCGGGGAAGTACAGTCGTAGGCATTTGCATTCCCCTCCCAATACAGTTCCATATTGTTTATATCACACTGTCGACACCGAATCACGTTCTTCATCATCATGGTCTCAAATGCAGTCACAAATCACGATTCACGATCACGTCACGAATCACAACACAAATTTTTTGACTAGTTACTTGGATGTATTGTAAGCATGCTTTGTAGTATCTCTCCAGGCTTCACCACCCCACCATTGTACTCGTTAATGAGCGTTTTTAAGTCGGGGAGTTTGTGCAACAGCTCATTGGGGAAGTACAGCTGCAGGCATTCGTGTTCCCAATACAGTTTTCATATTGGTTAACTCACACTGTCGACACCGAATCACGTTCTTCATCATCATGGTCACAAATGCAGTCACAAATCACAATTCACGATCATGTCACGAATCACAACATTCATTTTTTTACTAGTTACTTGGATGTATTGTAAGCATGTTTTGTAGTATCTCTCCAGGCTTCACCACTCCACCATTGTACACATTAATAAGCATTTTTAAGTCTGGGAGTTTTGTGCTACAGCCCATCAGGGAAGTACAGCCATAGGCAATCGCATTCCTTCCCGTACAGCATGTGAGTTACAGTGCTGTAAGTAGTGGTGTGGGAAGTGGCCCCAATTTGCTCCGTGAAGTGATTCACTGAGTAATGTGGAATCCATTGAGAACTCCACAATGTGAAGTGGAGTACTTCGCTTCTTAATGAGGAACGTGAAGTCCATTGTAACCAATGACTTTGCATTATTCTGCCTTTCCCAAACCAATTCTCCACCAATTTTAAGATGAAGTACATTGAAATCAATCTAATTCACCTCACGTCACCCTTTAATTGAGCTCCAAATGAAATTCTGCAGTTATTCGTGGGATTGCAGGTCACATGGGCTCTAGATTGTTCAGCACAGTCTCAGTTCTGGCCTGGGTAGTGTGTGTGCGGTGGTAACTGGAGACAGTTTGCTCTCAGAGCTCTGCGATTCAAAACCTCTAAAAGCTGTTTAAAATGCCTTTTTGGGTATTATTTTTTGCTCAAAATTTAGTACATCGATTGCAGAAAACCCTTCTGTGCTCATATCATCGAATGTTTATTGTTGTGTGTGGATTTTGAATGTTAATTTAGAACAGTCAATCTCTGTACTGTGAAGTGTGCTTTGAGGGAGGGGCGTATTTGTGGTGTAGGTAGATTAACTGGGAGAAAAAGGCAGTCTTTCTGTTTTGGTTATATTTTTCTTGTATAACTGTGTTAATGTGCACACAGTAATATTTTCAGTAATTCTTGACTTTTTTGCTGATTGTTGTGGCGCAGCAGTATACAATTTGTCTGTTTAAAACATTTGGTTATATTACTAAATGTTTTCAATTTGCTGTGCATTACTTGAGTGTGCGTGTGAGTGTGTGTGTGATGTGTGCCATTAAATCAGACACCTTTCATTGTATTACAGAGTAATTGCAGCAGTGTGAACCTGCTATCCACTGCACCTGAATGAATTGTTTATACTGCTTTGTAGTATCTTTACTGGTAGAGGATTGTTACTGCCATGCACTAATCCCCCAACTGGCAAAATATATTCCTTTCCAGATTTGGATTTGTGACTTGTAAGCACTGGTTAGGAGTTGTTGTGCCTTTTCATATGCATCCCTTGGGTCTGCATCACAATCTTAATCTGTCTGTGCATTTGCATGGCACCATTAATTCTGGGAGATTGCATTTTTTGTTACGCTCTCATTTCACTTCATCAGCACTGGGGAATTTTCTGGAGACAAGACAGTAGCATTTTGGGGATGCACATTAATTCTGGTGACTCTGTGTGTGACCTGACCACTGTGCGCATGACTGAGTGTGCCATTAATTTTGGGAGAGTTTGCATTTCTTGTTACACTCTCATTTCACTTCATCAGCACTGCAGAGTTTTCTGGACACAAGACAGTAGCACTGTGGGGATGCACATTCATTCTGGTGACTGTGTGGGTGGAATGCTGCCAGTATTGTTATCACTCCACCTTATTTCGCATTTAAGGTGTAATGACACTGTGAAGTAATAATAACAAGGCGAAGTGTGCATTTCCTATGGGGCACTCCATGTAGCGAAGTGCCAAGGCAAAGTGGCCACTTCGCGTTCACTTCACCGGCGGATTTTAAATTCGCTGCATCTCTAGAGGTGTGATGTGTTTCCTAGGATGATGAGCACTGGGTGGGATGGAATTTGTATATTCAAGACTGTGGAACAGTCCCTGAGAACAACCTCCAAGAACTGCTTAAGTTTGGGGCAATGCCAGAGGATGTGCAATAATCCAGCATTGGGTGCCTGACATCTCCAGCACTGAGAGTGGGGAAGCAAGCCCCACCATTGTAGGGTTTGGGAGTTCTGCACCAGTGGTGTAAGATTTTAAATTGAATTAGTTGGCTTTTAGCATCTCTGTAAGCCATATAGGCTTTGCGAATGCATTTTTTCGATTGGGTTTAGGGAATAACCCATTGTAATTCTGCTTCCCAGTCTGATTTACACTTACCCATGGTGTCCGGTTGTGCATCTCTCAGGGTAGGATAAATTCTGCCAGTGAGACCCTTGGCCATATTCAGTTTGTGAACGGTAAGCAGCCAAGATCATTCTAGCATGCAAGATATTGTGTTTTTCTTTTTCCTCATAGCGCCCCCCCCCAGCTGCAGATATTGCCAAAACTCTTGCTTTTTAATGCCAAATTTGTGTTTTAGCCACTCAAAAGATAAGAGAGTATCAGAGTTGGGTAAAGATATGTCCCCCACTGTCTGAATGTTTCTCTTCTTTCAATTTCCACAGTGTATGGGTTTTCCATCACAGACATTTCACCCATGCTACTTTAGTATCCTGCAGGATGGGGTTGTCTACAGACACACTCTTGTCCTTAGAGCAAAGCATGAGTCCAAGCCAATGAATGTTAGCCAGCTGTTTTTCCAATTGCACCTATGGCAGAGTGAATTCTGAGCTAGGAAGATACCATTTTTGTGGCCTGTGCCATACAATACACATACACATAGCCTTGAAGCCATGGGAGGCCTAGCCCCCCTTTTCCCAGTGGGCCCTCAGTTTAGCTTTATTTAGCCTTGGGATTTTGTTGCCCCAGAGGAAGATTGAAATTAGCTTTTGGAACTTCTGCAAGATTGTCTCAGGCACTATAAGAGGTATGTTCAAGAGCAAGTAGGCCAAACGAGGCAGGATAAACATCCTGACTGCCTCAATTTTGCCCCTGAGCAATAGACGCATTTGGCCCCATCTCTTGATTTCTTGTTCAAGAACCGGCAACATGGGAAAGTAATTCTCGGGAATAGTTTTCTCCCATCTCAAGGGAATTTAAACCCCCAGGTAGGGAAAAACCCACTTGAGCCCAATCTATGTTTGTTCCTTTTGTGCATTGATTATCACAGGCTAAATCGAGAGGAGAAATCATTGTCTTGCTCCAGTTGACCACGAACCCGGAGTTGCAAGCAAAAGCATTCAGCACTTGCATGACCTGGGGAACAGAGTCTCAGGGGTGAGCAAGAGTTAGAAGCATATCATCCGCATACATATTCACTAAGTAGTGACAGGAATTAAAGGGGCACTGTCAGGCTTTGGCGGTATTTTTTCCACCTCGTAATCCTGGTGTTTTTTGCTCCTCACAGTCACATAGAGAGCACACCTGGGCACCCAATTGCTGAAAGAAATAAAAAATGCTATTTTTAACGCAGCATTACTTTTGAGCCAGGAAGGCTAATTCTCCCCCCGCCTGCAGCATGGCGCGTTCACAAGTGTTCTTGGTGCCGGAGCACCTGTTGGCTCGTTCGTGTGCAATTTCATTTTTTCAGAAGGCATATAAGTTTATTCAGAAATTTAAATTTATATGGATCCAACAAGACTGCCAATGTAACTCTTTCCTTGAGCAGGCAGTATATCTCATAGAAAAACACTTTTGAAAGAGTGAAGTCATGACCATGGCATGCTGGTAACATCGGTCATGGCCACCTGAAAAATACTAATGCTAACTGTTTCAGAAAGGAGACCCATTGCGTGTTGATCCCTGTAGTTGAATTTTGAATAAACTCATGCCTTCTGGAAAGAGATTAACTCATGGGCGAGCCTGGCGCTCCGGCAAACGCAATGACGCGCCAGCGGAGGAGAATTGCGTCGACAGGTGATGTTGCGTAAAACAACATTTTTATTTCTTCCAAGCAAGCGCAGGTGTATATGTGAACTGAAATAAGCTCTCAGAATACAATTGAATACGCAAAGAAACCTAACCGTCACAATGAATCTGTATATGTCACTAATCCAGTAATTTCCTGGTGAGGTAGTCTTAGGCTAATAAGAATAGTAAGGGGGACAAGGGCAGCCCTGCTGAGTACCTTTGAAGTACAAATGGGGAAGAGGTGGTATTCTTGGTGAAGATGGCGGCTGTTGGTGCACTGTAAAGGGCTGCTATTCAGCTCCTGAAGTAAGGATCTATACCATAGGTCTGCAGCACCATATGCAGATGTTCACAGATAACAGAATCAAATGCCTTTCAGAAATCAATGGCCATTGCCACCTGGCCACCATAGGTGTGGATGATTTCCCAGCAGCCCATTTAAGGTTAAGCAGTGTTCACAAGTTATCTGCCATGTCCACCCTTTACAAAATCCTGCTGGTGTAGGATGTATTAGTGAGGATAGGGCTTTTCCAACCTATTTGCTAGTACTTTGGCCAGAATCTTTGTGTCCACTGAGATAAGTGAATGGGTCTTTAGTTAACGCTGTCCAGTGGGTCATTGGAGTTTTTTAGGAGCAAGATTATGAGCACTTCTTTCTTAGTAGGAGGGAGACTACCTGATGTTCTCTGGCATTGTTTAATGCCAATAAAAGATGTGAAATAATAATTTAGGACATTGACTGGTAAATGTCTACAGTGAACCCATCTTTTCCCGGGGCCTTACCAGTTTTCAGCTGTTTTAGAGCGGAAAATAGCTCTTGTTCAGACAAGGGCCTATCCAGAAGATCACATAGTTCAGGGTACAGAACAGGGTGGAATTGCACATAAAAATTTGCAAGGGTGTGAGGGTGCTCGGTCAGTGTTGGCTGTGGGGGAGGGGGCCATAAAGTGTTTCATAGAATTGATGCATACTTTTGTTAATTCCTTTATAGTCAGAAACAACCTCACTTGACTGAAAAGCTGCAAGTGGCCTGGAATGGGCAGCAATTCTTATTTAATGACGCAAAAGATGCTGAGAAGCTCATCACCTGAATAGAACAAGAGCTGGAGGATCGAGAAGAAGGGGAGAATTTGTTGGAAGAGGACTGATCTACAAATTGACTATGGGCTAAAACAGTAAGACTGCCAAGGTCTTGTATGTTTGTTAATGCCTAGGCCTGTGACATTACATTGTGTTACCTATTATAAGCCGTATTATTTGCCTCATTGAGAGGGAGGTTTGGGAATGGGACCTTTTAGATCAAGTTAAATGTTTTTCTGGACTAACTTTAAGTCCTTAGTTTTCTTTTGGGTCCCTGGATGCCTGATCTCCATGCCATTTTATTAAAATAATTCTGTATAACGTGGCAGGTAGTGTGGATTGTTTTCTACTGATTTAAAAATTGTGCCATAAGTTCTTGTAACCTGAACGTGCTTGCTAACATTGACAGTAGACGTGTGTGGTTATACTGTTGGTGGGTTCCTTCTGGGAGCTGGGGGACTGCATTTTTATTATGCATAAACTTACAAATAATAGGGGACTCGTTATGACCGAGAGATCACTATGTTAAAAGGGACTCGACTATGACCTATTTACTAAGAATGATTCCTCTGGACTCTTCCATGGCTGCATGAATATGGACAATTTATTCTGGTCTCATATTTCTCATTTATTGTACTCCCCCCCCATGGTGTACCAAATAAGGGGGTGTCCTACCTTAATCCTTTGTAAGATGAAAAATGTTATGTATACTGTGCTAACCACCTATGTATAATTGATCTGTGAGTTTTGCTTACAAAATCAATAAAGATATAATACAAAAAAAAAAAGAAACAACCTTACCCTGTCTGTTGCATTGGGTTTGTATCTGTGATTTGGCTTTTTGTTTTATGAGATGGTATGAAAGTAATTTCAATCAATCAAAATCTTTATTTAACCAGGCGAACATTGCTGAGTGAGCTCATTTTCAAGATGGACCAGGAAAGGAGAGGTTAACAATACATACAAAGGAATATTCACTTACATCATAATTGGATAAACAATATATACACAATTAATTCACACTTACATAGTATTTACATAGAGCAGTAATTATACGCAGGAGGTTTATAATACACACGAAATAGAGTATTAAAAAGATCCATTAAGCTAAGACCATGAAGAGTATACAGCTAAAAAGTATAGCAACTGTAGTACAGTATATACAGGTTAAACCTACAAAACTATAATTACAGCGTGTATTTGTAGCATCCTTGAACAAATTATTGATTGAAGGAGCTTGGTGGGTCATGGGAGGGGTGGGAAGGGGGACACAAGAGGGTGAGTGAGGAGAGGTACATGGTACATGGAGTGCCCGCAAAGGCATGTAGTGATTGCAGGGGGGAAGGTGGCAACAGTTAGGGAGTGGAAAGCAAAACACAAAGACGGTATCAAAGGGGGTAAGCAAGGAGTGTACCCTCTTTATCACCAGATTCCCAAAAGTTATGTTTAGAGCATAAGAGAAACCACTCTGTTTTCTGTTGGAGCAGTGCATTAATCTTATATTTGAGCCCAATTATCTCTGCCGCTAAAGTTGGGAGGAGACGGGAATTGTCTTTGCACTGAGCTTCCTTAGAGCAGAGTACCGCTTGTAAGGAGACCATCTCTTGCGTCCATTTATTGTGACTGGTTGCAGAGTAAGCAATGATCCTACTCATCAGGAAGGCTTTGAAAGCTTCCCAAACAGTTCCTGGTGAGACCTCCCCCGTGGCATTCTCCTGAAAATAAAATGTGGCTTCCTTATCAATCCATGCATGAAATTCCCGGTCTTTTAATAGAATGGGATTGCAATGCCATCTAGGCAATTTTGGGAGACCCCCAAGGAAGAATGTCAACCCCACTAGTGCATGGTCTGAGATCAGGATAGTATCAATGGAAGTGTTTGTAATACCTTTGGCAGCTATGCTATTGGCAAGCCACGCATCTATTCTGTTACAGTATACTGTATGAGCCATGAACAGGGGGAGAAAAAGGTGTAATCCCTTCCCGTAGGGTTGACTCTTCTCCATGGGTCAGTCAACCCCCACTCTGACATGAGGGTTTGCAATGCAGTTCTAGCCTTAGGATGGGAGTCAGCAGCATACCTCTCAACCTTTTGTCCCCCAAATGTGGAACATTGCCTGTCACAATGTGGAACAAATGGGCAAAATGTGGAACACTTAATCAAATCTTTACCTAAGAAGCTCAAAACATTATTAAAATGTTGCATTTATGTTGAGAATGTCTGTTATTAATTGAATAAGTTATTTTTTCCATCATTTACTATGGATATTTGCTTTGAAATGTTGACTCTGAATGTGGAACAAGTCCTCACAATGTGGAACAGGGACTTTTCTGAAGTAAAATGAGGAACGTTCCTCGTAATGTGGTACAGTTGAGAGGTATGGTCAGCAGTCAGCATTAGTTTATCTAAAAATCGGTCAGTGGCTAAGTCAAGGTCTCCCCAATGAGGACAGATATGTCCGGGGTGTACCCCATGATGTCAGTGATGATCTGGTTGATCTTATGATAGAAAGTGGGATCATCAACATTTGGACCATGCATGTTGGACACAATGAGCTGTCCCCCAGGGTTGGAAAATAATGTCACGGTCAGTCTACCCTGCTCGTCAGCTACCGTTTGGACTTCCCTCCAATGCAGCGCTTTGTGAATCAGGACCACCACTCCCTTGGATTTAGAGGGGCTGTATTGTGGATTATTTGCCTTACCTAGCTCTTCTGCAACCAGTGGGCCCACTACCTACTACATATAGCACAGTGGTTTAAGGCTCTGAGCTGCAAATCTGGTGACATCCAGCAGACCAGACCTGGGTTTGAATCCCACAGCTTCCAGTTACATACTGTGTGACCCTGAGCAAGTCACTTAACTTCCCTGTGCTCCCAGACCACACCTGTAAAAAAGCTTTTAGCTTAGTGTGCTACTCCTGGATAAACAAACAAACAAAAAAAAACCTATGAAGTGAGATGAGTCTCCTGTGGAAGTGTTACCTCGGTTTTTATGCTTTTAAAGTGCTATAAGACTTTCTTTCTTTTTTTTTTTCTTTTTTGCAGTTTACTGCACTTTTTCATGCCATACCTCCCAAAGCTCAGCCCCCACCCCGAGCTTCACCCATCCCCCAGACCTACCTGCGATCAGATCCCAGGCTTGCCCCACTGGGTGGGTCACCGGTCAGCCAGACCTGCTGGATCTGAAGTCGGGATTCCGGCAGGAATCCCCCACCGGAGGAGCACCCTGGCTTGCCCTCCCAGGGTGGGGCCATGGGACCAGGTGCATGTCAGAATCACTTCTACCATCACAGGCAAGGTCATGAAATGGCCGGGCATGGGGTGGGGTGTCATGGAGTTTGGTGGCACTATTTCAGAGTGTGGGTCCCTGGGGGTGGGACGTGCAATGATGTCCAGCATCTGCCCTGCCCCCCTAAGCAGCAGCACTGTCCATGGCAGTATCCCCCATCTTTGCCAGGGGTCCATGAAGCATCGGACACTCTTCCCCCAGAGAAGGAGAGCCACCCCCAGGACACTAAATCCCTCTCCCCCCGGCCAGCCCTCCAACTCGCGAATCCTTCTCAAAACCCAGGATGTCAGCACCAGAAGCACATGCCTTGCCGCTGGGCCAGCAGGCTGGCAACTTTATTTCTCTGTACCGGGTGATTAAGCCCATTTGCATTCCAGGAGAGGCATCTCACCCCACAGGATCTTTTGTTGCTGTCTAAGTTAGCCATCCTGATTAAGGGGGTGGGGATCCTGCTTTCCTCCTTACTTTAGTTCTATCTCTCACATGCACCCCTATGATGAAAGAAACCCCTGGACAGATTGGTGGATTGCCTGTTTAACAGGAAGGGTGTTCATTGAATCAGAAGAGCTGGATTTGTGAAATGATTACAAACACAAAAAGGGTATAATGTAAATCCCTAGACTCCCCCAGATGCTGTGGGAATATATAAGTGTGAATCTTGTACTTTATAACCAGTGTAATAATGGGCCACTAGAACCCTTGCAAACCTTATACAAGAAGCAATAAGTGTAACACAGTAAACTTGCCCTGAAGTCAGAGACCTTGTCTGAACCATTAATACCAACTTATAGAAGTGAATATTTATACTAAGAAAAGAAGAAACTTCAAACGTTTCGGCAGTGTGAGCAGAAAGGTTGTAAATGCACAACCAGCTCTGCCACCAAAAACTACTACCAGGTCGGTGGTATGAGTCACTTATCAGACCCGTCCCATCCTCTTGTAGTGATGGGTGCTCCGTCAACCAGGTGGGCCACTAACAGAACACCAAGCTGTCTCTGTATGGCAGCGGTGATACATTCTTTATTCTGACTTAGAAGATGTGTTAGGCAAGGGGACCAAGCTGACTTCTATGCAATCTAAGAATGGAGGGGGTGCCAAAAGGAAAAAGGGAGATATTGAAGAGGAGGGAAACCTGAATAGCAGGTAAAGCGTGATGACGTAAGGGGAGTATTTCGTGGTTATGTATCTAAGGGGAGCTGTACTCAGTGAAGAAAAAATATGTTCTATAGCTGGAGCCAGGCATGACCCTGACAACAAATAAAACACATTATAAACCACGCTTACCTGTCTCCCACACTTACGTACCTATAAAGAGTCCTGCAGTGCACTTTTACAACATTGCCTATAACGTGACATGCCTTCCTTGTAGCCTTTGGGAAGATGGGGGTGGGACTGGGCTGTCTAAAGCTAGAGTGGAGTGGGGATATTCTTTCCCCTTGGTTACCCATGCTGCCAGAAGTCATTGGCCTGTAAATTCCAGGGGGTAGGGAGTAACAGCCTTTACCTTGATTCAAGTTGCAGCACCACAGTGCAAGTGGGAATCATCGGGAGGTTAGAGGTCCGGAGTATAATGAGGGCTCAGAGGTTTATTTAAAGCTATCCACTATTAAAGTGTCCTCTGCTCCAATACCTAGAGCTGACCCTGTGTAATGTTCAGATTCACACTGGTAAAGGGAACGAGAGGTATAGTAGTGGAGGGGTAAAGTGGTGGACTAACTGTCACATGGAAGGGTGTTTAGGAGGGAGCTCCTCAGTGAACTTCACAAATGTCATAAGCGAGGTCAGGATAATATGCATGTACTGCCGTTCATGCCTGGAGCACTCCCTGCCTCTCAGCTTCTCACCCCCGGCCCCCGGGGCTGCATTACTTGAAACTCAGCTAAACCAATAAACATCCCAAACACATAAACTATCAAATCAGAGGCAATAGTTAGAGATGCAGCCTAAAAGGATATGTGTTGCTTCTTCATGCTGACACAAAAGCACCTCAATGAAGCTTCTTAAGGTGGAAGCAGCAGCTGTTAAGCAAAAGAACCAGGTCCCAGTGCTCACAACCAGTTCAGAGATGGATCTGTCACCTGGGACAATGTACTCTGCGGCTGCTGTTAAACAGTCCATATCTGATATGTCCTCTGAGATTGTTGCTCAAGACAAGAGGTCATATACAGGAGAAGTGTCTGCATTCTGCTGTATATGCTGTGCAGCTCTCCTGTACTGGTGCAGTGGTCTCAGGGATTCTCTTTTACCTTTCGCAGGAGGAGATGGCACTGCAGCTTCCATGTGGAGCTGTCTAGGATGAGGACTCCTAGATCATAGCCTGCTGCAGTTGCTGGACACTTGATTAGGGTCATAAAAGTATATTTTTCCCTTCTGCAGAGCTGTCTGAATAGGAAGGATTGTAGTGCTCCCTGCCATCCTGTACTGACATGTGGTTGCTCTGCGAGTGTTTGCCTTCATCGTGCTAGAAATTCTGGCAGTTCTGGGGACACTGTAGGTCTGTCTGTCTGTCCCCGTGCTCATCCCACAGATTTCTGGGACTCGTAATATGGAGTCTTAAGTCTGGCCAGTGCTTTTGTATTAGTTTTAATAACTCTTTAGGCATCCCCCCCCAAGGGACTGTCCTTTCTGCATCACACAAAAATTTGTCAAGCCCTTGAATCTATACTGTAATCCCTTCTGTCTGAGCATCACTTTGACATGATTATAAGACTTGAGGGATTGCACCACTTCATGAGAAAAATCTTGATACATAGAGATGTGAGCCCCTTTCCAAAAAAGCTCACCTTTTTTCCCTCAGTGCTGTACAAAGTCTCCTCTTTGTGGAATAGCAAAGGAGGTATGCTACTATGGAATGGGGTCAGGAGCCAGGCGCTGCGGGTGGCTCTTTTCTTCTGTGGGCATGTTCCACCTAAATGGGCTCCTGCCAGTGTGTGCCTACCAGCTGCGGCAAAGAGTTTGACAGAAACAACTCCATATTACCCCCTTCTGCTTTCTCAGGTAATCCGAGTATCCTTATGTTATTTCATTGTCTGCAATTCTCCTGATCTTTAGCCCTCTTCCAAAGCCTCTCCAGATGCTTTTCATGCGCATCAAGATGTCTGAAAATAGAGTGTTGAAAATCCTCTAGATCTATGACAAGTTTCTCCACGGCAAACATGGTCATTTAGGCTTTTAACCTCCTCAGCAGTAGATTTGATGGCTATCTTTAATTTCTAAGGCAGGATTGTGTAGTCTGTGGATGCTGCTCTCTCTACTGGTGACCACTCCTCCTCTATGATCCGATGAGATTTTCCCTTGTATTTCTCATCGGCATGTCTCCACTTGGTCAAGTCCAGTTAGCCCAGCTCTTATAATCCTCCTCCGCTTCTGTTACATTGCATATGGGAAACTCCTCCATATTCTCCCTTGTTAGGTAGCCATGAGTGGTCGCCAGTCAGCGACTGATCCTAATCTCTCATCCCAGATGTTCCTGGACCCTCCCCCGATAACTCTTTTGCATGCAGCCTCTGCGGATCACTTAATTCCTTTGTTTTACCCTACCCTTTCCTGTTCTCTATGCATGTTACTATGGGAGAACTCACCATTAGTGGGTGACGTGGAGGCAAGGGGCACTCTGCAATCCTCAAGGTCCACTTACCAGTTAGTACCATCCCCAATACCCCCGTACCGAGATTGCAAGGATGCTTTTTTCACAGTGCATCCCTGATCCTTGTAATCCTGTGAAAGAAAAGAAAAAAACGGAACATACATTAGTTAGAGGTTCTTGAGAGAAGCATGTTAGAGGGAGAGAAATGGGAGCAAGAAGGCAGTACAGTGAGTGGAGATTTGGTAAATAGATAGAAGGAGAAAGAAATGAGTAGCAATAGAAGGAGGCAGCAACAAATAAAACATATTTAGAGTATGTTGCATAGGAAGAGCTTATGCAAACATTGTTCAGGTCAGTCAGAAATCAGCCAAGCAGTCTAGCCGCTAATCCAGCGAATAGTTGATAACAGTCTCTCAGCTATCAGTAGGCGGGTCTATGCTCTGGTGATACAAGAAGTAAGCAGTTTCTCTTTGGCTTCAGATTCTTCATGTCTTCCTCAACTAAAGCAGCCCAGCTAGGTTACAAGGAAAGTTCTTCTTCTAGTGGATAGTAACAGTCCATGTCATCGGTGTCCTTGGTTTCATCAGCTCTGGTTTCCTGCTCTCTGTGGGATGATTGTTGATCCTGAGACACTTTATTTGGAGATTCTCTCCTCCTCAGCTGGGGTACTTGATCCTGGGGATGAGTGTCGTGAGCCCCGACTCTTACTATGCAGCCTTGACTTGGGAGACACAGACTTGCTCTGTGGAATCTTGTCCCTGGGTCTTCCACGAGGACCAGATCTTTTGGATTTCACAGTTTGCCAGCTGTCTTGTCCTCCCAGTCTGTTTGGGTTCTGGACCTGCAGTAGAGGGGCTGAGGAAATCCGGCCTGCTGTGGAGCAAGGCCTGTCCTGCATGAGGTCATTCTACAGAGGCTCAGCACTCTGATACCTATCAGATTGTTCCCTCTGGCTTTTGATAGTCTGGTTAAAAAAATGTGACTTCATGAGGAGATTGAAAGGAGTACCACTTCTGGGCCCACTAACTTTGCAGAGTAGCTGGGTATCTCATGGAGTACTGTATATTGACACTGGCCAGATCTTTTTTTACAGAGGTAAAGGCTTTACATTGGTCAGCCACTTCCTGGGAGAAATCTTGGAATAAGTACACTCTACTCCCATTCCAGTAGCAAGGGTTCTTCTCCCTGCCTTTTCATAGAATAAATTCTTTTACACTGTACCTTAGGATGTAAGCCAGCATTGGTCATGGTGGAACTCCTCGCATTGGTTTTGGCACCAGGGTTCTGTGCAAGTGCTCAACCTCCAGTGGGCCATCCCAGTAGTATTCAATGAGCTTAAGGATCAGTTTTTGAAGAAATTCATTCATATTTGGACCCCACAACCCTGACGGAACCCCTACAATCCGGATATTTTTGTGATGACCTCTGTTCTTGAGGTCGTCAACATTCTCCCACAGTCGTGCCATTTGTTTTTCCATCTAGGCGATGCAATCCTCATGCCAAGCAACTTTCAATTCCACTTGTATAGCAAACAGTTCATTGTCTGCTATTCTTCCTTTCACAGCTTCCATCTGATGACCAACCTCTGATACCAAATGTCTCATCCTGGGAATGTCATCAATCAGGGTCTTTAACATAATTTTGATTTCCTGAATGTCCGAGTTTTCTGCTACAGGCTGACTCATGGCAGCTTCTAAGTGTTGTCCATTAGCAAGCATTTCACAGTGCTCTTCAGAGTTTGCTGGTGTTCCAAGGGATGTAAAAACTTCAATAAAAACAGAGTCCCAAATGAAGTCTGTGGCAAATTTTGGCTTGACCCTCTGTGGTAGCAATCTTTCATTTACCCTTCCTCTTGCAGTTCAAAGAACATTATAGCTGTCCTTTGTGAATTTATCTTAATTAATTCTGACAGCTCGATGGAGTTCAAAGCTCAAGTGGCCATCTTAGTTGGTGGCTCTCTAGTGCCCCCCTAATGCTTTTCTTTTTGTTAACTTTGGATGTTTTGTCCTACTGTGGTCTCTGTAGTTTTAGTGATTTTTGTAGGTCAAACTGTGTTTGCCTTGGCACACCACTCCACTGCAGTTGTTAGTGAAAACTTAATTTTTCAGTAAAATAGATTTGCAGATGAGCATTACTAGATGCTCCTTGTAACTGATGATTTTAAATGTCTTTTACTGTAATTGTTGGTTTGATATGCTGGGTCCTGACAGATGCGAGTTGCAGAGCTGGAGGAAAGACGTGAGCTTGTACTGGAGTACTGAGTGGCTGCTGTCAGTTATTTGGTATTACTCAGTATTTTAAAGGCAGAAGTAGGCACTAGGCCCATCGAGATTGCCTTCCCCACATATGTGGAGGACATTATCTGTCCTTATTATAGAGGTACCTGTCAAGTTCTTTTTAAAACTTTGTGAAGTCTTTTATATCAACTATGTGTAGGGTGAGAGCATTCCACCTTTTAAATACCCTTATGGTGAAATAATATTTCCTTTTATTTGTAAATGCCACTGTATATGGAGTTGCTTACTGTAGCACCTAAGGTTTGTAGGTTTAGTAGCCATTGTTAGATTGTACTCTTTACTAAAGTTCTAATCCTGAAGTATGTTAAAGATCATTAAGATGCCTCCTCTATCCCTCCATAGCTGTAGGTCATATAAGTTTAACTCCCTGAGTCTATCAGCACAGGGGTGGGTTCTTACCCATGTAACCAACTTGGTTGCCCTTCTCTGGACACCATGCAATACATTAATGTCCTTCCTCAAGAATAGTGACCAGAAAGAGGCAGCATAGTCCAGATGTGGGTGTACATATGCCTTATAGAAGGGGACAATACATGATTCTCATCTGGTTATGAATGCCTTCCTGATGGATCATATAAATCTATTGGTTGTTAATACCCACTTCCTGCATTGTTCACTTACAGTTAGATCTTTATTTACAACTATCCCCAGATCTGTTTCCGAATTGACTGTTTTTATTATGGTACCATTCAGCACATAGATGTACATTGGATCACCCCCACAAGATGGATAACAAAGCATTTCTCAATATTTGAAAGCCATTTTATTAGAAAGGGCCCAGTTTTCTATATTTAATATGTCTGTGGCCAGGATATCAATTTTGTCTTCTGTGTCAACTTCAGCACTGATCTTATAGTCATCAGTAAATTTTCTTAAATTGCTCCTTTTATCAGCTTGGAGGTCACTTATGAAGATGCCGAGAAGCACAGGCCCAATACCGACCCCCTGTGGAATCCCATTGGTAACCCTGATTTGTTCAACTAGTGTGTTTAGGATTTTAACTTGTTGCATCCTGTCATGGGGCTATTGTTCAATTCAACTGATGGTATAAGAGCTAAGGCCTAGCTTAACCATTTTTTTTATAAGTAGTGCACAAGGGACAGTATCAACACCTTTTGGAAATCCAGTAGTGCCAAATCCACCAGGATTCCACTGTCTATACTGCCAGTTATCTTTTCATAAAATGAAATGAGGTTAGTTGCACAGGAACATCCTGCCACCAACCCATGCTGTGTTGGATCCCTCAATCCTTTTGTTATGATTTCAGTTTCTAACCTCTTTTTAAAATTATTTCCATTGTTTTCTTGACCACTGCGGTCAGACTAATAGGTCTGTAATTGCCAGGTATATGTTTATTGCCCTTTTCATGAATTGGTGTCACAATTGCTTTTTTCCAGTCCTCTGGTACCATACTAGTGCCATATGATTTATTGAAAAGCAGTGTCAGTGGTTGGGTCAAATCCTCTGCTATGTTTTTAATGAAATGAATATTTACTTATGTTATCTGGCCAGGGAGCGGAGTTATTCTTAAATGCTTTTATGGACATGTTTACTTCTTCCACAATAATCTGTTTATAAACTGGCTCCTTATTTATGTCACATGCTTTAGCTAAATCTTGAGTAGTAAAAATGAATCCAAAGTATCTGTTTAGTGCATTTGCTATTTCCTAGTGGACACACAACTCAGTCCCATTTTCTGTATTTGGGCCCAGGCTGATGTCCTTTTTTTATTATGATTTATATAAGCGAACAAAGACTTGTGACTGTCTTTAGTCACTGACAGATGAAACTCTTATTTTCCATCACTCCTTTTTAATAAATGGTATTGTTTTCTTTTGTTCTACCTTATATATTGATTTTGCAAGTTTGCTTTTTACCTTTTAAAATCTTTTGAATGCTTTTTCTTTATTTGTTTTTTATTTGTGGTGTGATCTAAGGTGGCATTTTTCCTCTATTGTTCTGGACTTGTTTGAGGGGGACATATACAGTTTCCTTTTCCTCAATAACTGATTTGAGTAGTTCCCAACACTCATTTGTGGTAATATCCGCCATCTTTGTTTCCCGATCATATGCCTGAAGGGCAGTTTTAATACCTTTATAGTTGCCTTTTGCATAGTTATACCTGTACCAACTGTGTCTTAGGTAAGTTATTTGTCCAGCCACATTTAAGGTTAGACAATTGTGGTCATGTTTTGCTAGTTAGTTGTACTCCACCAACATGGCACACTAGAAGGGACTGCTTTATGTATTTATTTACTTTTTATTTGATCAACACAGTCAGCATACCAGCAGTACTGAGACCAAGAAGGTGAGTGGACAAACCTAGATATGCACACGGAGAAAGGGGCTGTTTTTAATTTTTATCATTTTTTTATTTTTTTAGCATTGGAATGAGAGAGCACTGCAGGATTATGAACACAGAGCAAGACAGTGATCAAGCAGTGTGACTCCTCACTGCATGTCAGCAGTTCTTCAATGACAGGCACAGTTTCACTGAGTGTCAACAGTTTCTTCAAAGAGAGGCGCAGGGTGATCAAGGTTCACCAAATATAAAATGCTTGTCTGCAGTCAAGTTGAATAGAAATTTAAGGTATGCACTGCCTTCACAAATGATTGTGAAGTTTACGAGGTTTGGGTAACTTCGTGGTTAGTGGCAAAAAAAAAAATGCAGACGAGTCATACAGTAAACATGCTCTTCTGCTTAGTAATACCTTATTTTTTAAGTGTGGCTGTGGTTACCTGAATTTGTTGGTAGCCATGTATTAGACACTTCTAATGCACGGCTACCCGCCAATCAAAATACAGAATTTCCCCTACCCATTTTATAATTAGCTGATAAATCAGGCTGGGGACACTCAGGCATTGATTTCTGGATGGAATGCTCTGAATAGACAGGATGCAACCAGGCACTATCAAAATTAATAAAGAACTACAGACTACACTGTTTCCATGAATTAAACTCCCTTTTTTAAGCTGATTAAAACAAAAAAAATCAATTAAATTAATTCAAAGTTTGCAATTCCCTTTAGCTGCTGTACACAGAACACTACTGGTGTGTCCCTGTGGGTGGAAACAAAGACAATAAAGGCAATAAAGACCTCTAATTGAGCGCCTCCTATTGCATATAGGAAGCACCTGGCAGAGCATCATCAGGCTCAGTGCTCCACATCACAACACCCATCCCAATTCCCAGAGGCAATTCTCATGCTCTTGGCGAGCCAAAAAGACACTGAAAATTCCACACGAGCAATTGGACTGATGCAGAGCTGCAGCATCTAAACAAAACCCCGGGCGGTGCCCTCAGAGTAGAGGGAGCAGATTCCAACCGCAATGCTCCAAGGTAGGCTCAATGTAAAAGCACCTTAAGACTACTGCTGTTTGGTGTCCAGTGTTGGGTGCAGTGCAGGGCAAGCTGCTACTACTTTAGACAATTGGTGAGTGGAGTGGTCTGTATCACTTGGGAACAGAAGCAAGAGGCCGTTCAGGACAGAGGTTTGGTTTTATCTTCTGTTTTAACTGAAATATTTGAACAGGTTTGTACTTGAAATTAGTTCTGTGTGTTAAAATTACTGCTTTGAGTTAGAACTGTTACTTGGGCTGTGATATTGTGACTATTGGGGCTTGTGTGCTGGGTGGGGGAACAGTTGTTTGGCAGTGATAATTAGAGTGAAATTTAAATGTGATGTTTGCCTGGTGGTGGTAGAGCCCTCCCACCCACCCTGTTTTGTAGGCTTTCTTAAATACTGAAAAGCCACTGGGGCTGGGATTAAAGGGCTGTGCATTTCTGTTTGTGACTGAAATTTGAAGCAACAGGAACTGGTGGGCCTGTGACATCATACGGTACCTGATGTCTGCATACACACACTGTTAGTGGGACTGGACACACACTGGACTGAATGTGTTTGTGAGACTTGGGAACTTTATTGGTGGGGTTGAAATTGGGTTTGTAAATAACTGCAGTCAGAATAGAGAGAGAGACAGTATTCCGGGGGAAGGGACTGAGAAAAGGGGTGTGTGCCATTATAAACAGAGAGGGACAAACAGGGTGGCCATATTCTACCATAGCATGCATCTTTGGAAGGGTTGTAGGCTGCACAGGCTGTGGAATGGCAATAATTCTCAATTGGGCCTGAAGAGAGGGCGGCTGCCCACTCTGTAGACAGCTGTCTTGTATCAGGAGTGACATATATTGGTTAAGGAGTGAGTTGGGGGGTGTCCAAGGATAAGGGGTGTGGATATGGGCAGCAGAAGGGTGGGGCTGAGGGGAGGCTGGGGCAATGCTCAGAAATTACAGAGCATTATGTTACAGCAAGCAGGAGGGGGGATATTAGGGGCAGAGGACCCTTAGATAGGGATGTTGATGCTAAGGGGAAAATGTACAGGGTAAACATTCTGAATATAAAGAGAGTGGAGGGGGAAGAGTCAGGAGGGGCTGTTGTGGGGAAGCCAAGAAGAGCAGACATTGAGAAGGGAGGGGCTGTTGTGGGGAAGCCTAAAAGAGCAGACTGTGGGAAGTGAGCTCCTAAGGAGAACAAAGCAAGAGGGGAGGAAGAGGGGCAGTTTAGAGGGGCAGTCGGGGGAAACTCGGGTTACCTGATGGAAGCTGGCATAGAGTGTTACAATAAATTTGAGCTACTAAACAACCTAGAGGGGGAGGAAGGGGTTGGTGGAAATGAGGAAACTGATACAGAGGCCGGGGGAGTCGGATACCCATAGGGCATCACAGACCGGCAATGGAAAGGATAGAAATAGTCCCAGAGGGAGAAGTGGAAACATAAATGTTAAGCAGATGGGGAGATGCAACATATTGCAGACATGAGGGAGGAGAGCATGACTGGAGAAACTGGGAGACAAGGAGGTGGGGAGGGGCCCCTTCAGCAGCGAGGTCTGTACCAAGGATGGGGCCCCTAGGTTAAGAGGACCCACAGAGGGCCTCTGGAGGTGAGGTACTATTACAAGGGGGAGGATGGCAGTGTGGGGGAAGGGGAAACAATCAGGGCCAGGATAAATGGTTCAGATAAGATAGGGTTAAAGGGGACCCCTATTCAGGGGGGTCTGAGTTAAGTGAGCAAAATAACAAGGGAGACAGAAAGGGGAGGGTGACAAGGGGGTCTCTAATAAGGCAGGAAGACTCCCATGGAATTGAGATCATGAATAAAGGGGAGGATTGGGGGTTGAGAGTGCATAATGGAGGTAACCATAAGGATGATGGCGGTGTTTAGGTTCTGTTATTGGGAGACTCGATGATTAGGGGTATCCAGTGGGAGGGACAGGTGGGTGGATGCCATAGCCAGAAGAAGGTAGTGAGTATCTCTGGGCTGACGGTGCACAGAGCAAAGTTCATGGTGTACGAACTGGTTAGGGATTATGGAGGGAAATCAGATTTCCTGGTGCATTTGGGAACTAACAATCTAGAGGGAAATAGCGTTTTGGAAATTCAAGCACGGTTCCAAGAGCTTGCCAGAGACTGTTGGGATAATGGATGCAACATTTCCTTTTTGGAGATATTGCCAGTACCAAAGGCCTCAGTGGAGAAAAAAATGAAGATCACAGAGGTTAATGACTGGCTTAGGAAGTGGGGTGAAGAGAGTGGGTTGGGGTGTTAGGGAACTGGAAAGGAGTTTGGGAGGATAAGGGACTGTATGCCAAGGACAGGCTTCATCTTGACCCGTTAGGGAAGGAAGTCCTTAAATGGGGAGTGGCTGACTACATTCAAGAAGGTGGGGTTAAACTTGAGGGGCGGAGGGATAAGGAGGGACTGACCAGAAGCCTCCTCCAGATGAGGGGAGTAGCCTCTAAACCCAAGGGGGAGGGGGAAACAGACTGGGGAGGAGGTTTCAGGAGGAGCAGAGGAGGATGAAGTATAAGGAACCTGGGTGGGTCTCGACAAAGGGATCAGGGATAAGGGGTGGGGTGATGGTGTTAGTAAATGCCAGGAGCTTGGGAAACAAGTTGCCAGAGTTCCAGGCCATGCTGTTCGAGGGGAGGGTGGATGTGGCGGCTATCACGGAAACGTGGGCCAACAAAAACCATGACTGGGACCTAAACGTCGGGGGTACACTATGCTTAGGAAGGATAGAAAGGAGGGAAGGGGTGGAGTGGCTATGTTCATTAGAGATGACATAGAAATTGCTAGAGTAGAAGAGAGGCAGAGGAAAGCGTGGAGGCCTTATGGGTCACCTTGAACCCCAGCAGGAGGTAAGGTCAAGCTGGGTGTAGATATAGGCCCCTGGATGGGTGATGTTCTGAGGATGGTTTGCTGGACAACATCATTGCCCAGTGTGGACCAAAAGGGAAGGAGTGGTGTTGATGGGGACCTTAATATGCCAGGTACAAACTGGGGAACCATGTCTCTCTAAGGTGGCCAAGGAGCAGAGGCTGCTGGACGGCTTCAGGATGTGTTCTTAACACAGCATGTGATGGAGCCCACAAGGGAGGGCATGTCCTGGACGTGGTTCTGGCAGATGGGGATCTGGTAAGGGACCTGGTTGTAAAGGATCCCCTGACTGGGAGCGACCACAATACTGTCTGGTTTCAAATAAGCATTGGGGGAGGGGAGATCTAGGACACTGGCAGTGGACTTCAGGGGGGCAGACTTTGTGGGCATGGGAAATATTCTCAAGGATCACTTGAAGGGGATTACATCAATGACAAATGTGGAAAAGAGATGGGAGGTCATAAAACGGGGACTTCATGAGGCAGTCAGGACCTGCGCTAAGGTGAAACGTAAGGGAGCAAGGTCACATAAACCATGCTGGTGGTCCAGTGAGGTTCAGGTAGCAGTCAGAGAAAAGAAGGCGGCCTACAAAAAATATAAAACAACAAGAGGGGATAGGGATAAGGAAATGTACCATCTTGCATCTAGAAAAGTCACCTGGATGGTGAGGGAGGCAAAGTCCTGTAAAGAGCAGAGGCTGGCACAGGGGATACATGGAGGAGAAAAGGGTTTTTTCCGGTACATTGGGGAGCAGAGAAAAAGTAAGGGCCATCTCAGCAGATTGAGATCAGAAGGAGGGTGGGTGGAAGAGGTGAGGGACCAGGCAGAAGTATTAAACGAGTACTTTGCCTCTGTGTTCACTAGGGAGGGGGATGGGATATCTACAAAGCAAGGCACGATGGGGATAGAAGTGGCAGTGAGTGGGATCAGGGGAGCAACAGAAATGGAGCAAGAGAGAGGGAGAGGTACCCCAGGGGTGTCACATCAGGATAAGGATAAAAAGGCCAGTAAGGTGGAGGGGACGGATGATGCTATCTCCACTGAAAGGGTGTGGTTAGCTCTCAAGGCCCTAAAGAAAGACAAATCTCCTCGGCCAGATGGCATTCATCTGACAGTACTATGGGAATTGGTGGACATACTGGCTGCACCCCTGGCGGAGCTCTTCAACAGGTCACTTGAGACAGGGAGGGTACCTAGGGTTTGGCAAAAGGCACATGTGGTGCCAATCCATAAAGGGGGGTTGAGGGATATACCAGGTAACTATAGACCCATCAGTTTGACCTTGGTGGTGGGAAAATTAATGGAGAGTATACTAAAGGAACGATTGGGGGTGTACTTGGAGGAGGTGGGAGGTCTGGATAGTCGGCAACATGGGTTTGTGCCAGGTAGATCATGTCAAACCAATCTTGTGGAGTTCTACGAATGGGTAACATCAGAACTGGACAGGGGAAAGCCTGTGGATGTATTATTCTTGGACTTCAGCAAGGCGTTTGACTCTGTCCCCCACAATGGTCTGGTGAAGAAACTGATGGGGTTAGGAGTAGGCCCTTTGATGGTCAGATGGATTGAAAACTGGCTAGCTGGATGCACCCAGAGAGTAGTGGTCAGTGGGGAGCTCTCGAACCCTAGAGAGGTCTGTAGTGGGGTACCGCAGGGCTCGGTCCTGGGTCCGATCCTGTTTAATGCATACATATCGGACATCAGGGAGGGTATAGGGTGTGAAATGAGTCTCTTCACTGATGACTCCAAGATGGGAGCAGTAGTTGAGGGGGAAGAGGGAAGGTTGGCCCTGCAAGGGGACCTGGACACCCTGGAAAGCTGGGCTCACACATGGAAATTCCAATATCACCAAGTGCAAGGTGTTACATCTTGGGCGGGTAAACCCTAAACACAGGTACACCCTGGGAGGGGAGGTGCTGGAGACCTCAATAGGGGAAAAAGACCTAGGGGTCATGGTGGATGCATGTATGAATAACTCTGAGCAGAGCAGGATGTTTGGATGCATCGTAAGGGGGATCACCTCTAGGAGCAGGGAAGTGATTCTGCCGCTGTAAAATGGACTGGTTAGACCACACCTTGAGTACTGTGTACAGTACTGGAGACCACACTTGAAGAGGGACATACAGCTCCTGGAGAGGGTACAGAGGAGGGCAACTAAGATGATATGAGGACTAGGGGATTTGACGTATGAGGACAGACTTGAGGAGCTCTGCCTGTTTTCATTGGAGGAGAGGAGAGACAGGGGGACATGATTGAGGTCTTCAAGTACCTCAAGGGAATAAATAGGGTAAACATGGAGGGGATCTTTAGACTAAAGCAGGGAGGTATCACCAGGAGGCATGGTTTGAAGTTGGAAGGTGGAAGGGTGAGGGGAAAGAGGAGGAGGTTTTTCACTGAGAGGGTGGTGGACCCTTGGAATGCACTGCCTGGCGAGCTGGTTCAGAGATCCACAGTGGAGGGCTTCAAGAGAGGGTGGGACAGACACAGAAAGTGGATGTATCAGATGATGGCCTGGCCCAGGGGGGTGCGGATGGATGATAGGGGTTTCTGGAACACAAGGGGGAGGCCTCGGCACCCAACTAGGGATCTGAGGTTCGAGCAGACTCGATAGACCGTAAGGCCTAATCTGCTGGTAATTAGTATGTTAATATGTTAGTATCAGATTGTCCTGTGGAGTGCTGTAATCTGCTGGAATTTATGTGTCCCTGAGTTAGCAGGCAGATAAGCATGATCACTAGCAAGTATGATCAAGTGAAGATGGAGCTCTGAGTTTTGTTTGCGAGAATCAGTTCATTGCTGGCAGGGGTGAGTGTCACAGCCAGTAAAGCAACAAGATGCAGCTACTGCTTCTTCTCAATCTAGGTTAACAAGTCTTTGTAATTTATTGTACTGTATGTACATTTAATTTGACTAGGAGTGAGCTGTGATTTGTGTTGGGCTGGGGGGGGGTGTGAGCCTGGATTCTACAGTAATTCCAAATGCTGAAAAACTGGCAGATTGTGTTGGTCTAGCTGTCTGGCAGCAGGATGAAAAAAATTGACTCCACTCTTCTGTTTTGTTTCCTCAGCAGTTGGTAATGTGATTGCTGTTGCTGTTTTGCCTATCTGGGCTGGGGTAAAATAAAAAAACTTTGTAATTTATTTCATGAAATCATCCTTAATCTGATTAGGATGGAGTGGGCTGTGGTGGTGGTGATGGTGTTCTAAATGCTGAAAAAATACCCTGGCTCCTATTTTGTGGTTCCTTACCTGTAGTAATTGTCTTTCTCTAGCAATAAAGTGGGCTACAAAGTAAGGGGCACTTCTAATTGTTGCTGATGGAGCATGTGAGAAATATGGTTCTTGGGGCAGTCCAGTGGCTCAATCTGGGCAACATGTCTGGTGCTTGACTAAAGGTTTCAAATCAGTTGGTTCCATAAAATGAGCCTTTACAGTCCCACAGGAGGTAATCAGCTATCTAGACTCGCTACAGAAGGAAACAGGCTATGAGTCATGGGAGGCAATGAGATTGTCCTTGACTTACAGCACATAGCTGTGGGCATGGAAACCAGGTCTGACTCCTACATCTGACCCACTTGGAAAGAGCCACTTTCTCACAACAGTATGTAAAGGGATTCACATACTCTGTAATTTTTCTCTAACCAATTTCTATACTATTTAAATCTGCATATGGATGAAAACCAGGGCTAAAAATGGCATTAACCTTCTCTCCCCCCCCGATTGTAAACTGATGTTTGAGATACATTTTGTAAGAAAGGTGCATAAAAGCCAAACTTGTAATCTCCACTAGTACCACGATTGATAATGTAATGTGGGAACACTTGCACTGATATTGAAACTATGGTACACAGACATTACCAGTGTGCACTGGTTCTCCTGAGTCCCAGTGAAGTTTTTAAAGAACTGTAGCTAGGATCTGTAATGGGAATCAGATCCAGAGCTGGAAATGTGGGTAGACTGGCAATAAAAATACCTGTGGCAGGGCCATGGAATGATATCTGTGGCCTCTGCCCTGCCTCATACAGAATATATTTGAAAACCAAGAGAAGGTGGGAGAGACATATCTTTCTAGATTAGATTTTATAGCTTTTTATAGTACCTAGGGTGGGAGGTAATATGCAAAATGTCAGAATAGTCTGTTTGGACCACAGACCCTGTGTTGCAATAGATTGTAGGACATATTGTAGATCAATATAGTGTATCTCAGAAACAGTTTTTCAAGCTCAGTGTGATAACTGAATTACTCACAAGCTTAACTACTGCATATTTGATGTGTCCTATTTTATGAGATGCTTTTTCTTACAGTCAGATTATAATTAGTTTGCTTCTCCTGCTGACATGAAATCTATGGATGGGGTGAAAGATTAAGAAGCAATGTGCAGCATGCAGCAGACATCAGCACAGAGGTTAGCACTAGCAGCACATAGCAATGACCTATAAAATAGCTTCTGCTGTCTGACTTGGAATCTTGACCAGGAGTGCTCCATGTGATATTACTGTAGTTAGGTTGGGATTCACTCAAATGTTGAAATGCTAAGATTTTAAAAATGACTGTCTGTTAAGGACTTACTGAACTTCCAGCTCTTTTGTTAGAGTAGCAATTCAAGAGTTGTTTCCTTATGTTTTTATATTATGAATACTGGGTATATAGGTGTGGTCACACACACACATATATATATATATATACACACACACACTCTGGCCTGGATATTCAGACTGCGCCAGGCTGTGGCACAAGCCTGGGTGCAGCGCAACTTGGCTGCGCAGGGGCATTGACAGGGTGATATTCAACGGAGCTGCGCCATGGCACAGCAGCATTGAATATCGCACCCTCGCCACCCACAGTGCACATGGCGCAGTGGCACTGAACCAGCGCAAGTGGCCAGAGTGGAGCAGTGGAATGCGCTAGCGCAAGTTCCATTACGCCAGGCTCAATAACCGCGATATTCAAAAGTGCACATGCAACTAGGGCTATAATGCATGCAAGGCGCAAATGGGTCCATTTGCATGTCATTATGGCCCCATTTTTATGCAGGTGCGCCGATCCCCGGTGACTTGCACCTGGCGCCCTGCCAGGCTGCAGCCATTGGGGACCGACGCCCCCTGCACAGCATGGCAATGTGCCCCACTGCCCGATCACGGCATATGTAAATTAATAGATAGTCTCAATATCCCTGGTGGTCCAGTGGACCGCTTATAATAACCAGAGGCATAGGTGAAATTTAATTCATCCTATATCCTGGTGGTCAGTGGATCACTTGCAGCCCGTCGTGGGCATATAGGAAATGAAATAATCATCTATATCCCTGATGGTCCAGTGGACAGCTGTTAGCCAAATCATGAGGCGTCGGTACAAAATGCCACATCAAACCAACCCTGGTGGTCTAGCAGTACCCCCATCCGCCCACTGAAGCCCCGCCACTCACCCCGGTCAGTGGCAGGCAGCTCCCCCCACCCGCTTGCCACCACGCCGCCTGCTGACTGACACCATCAGTAGGGCTGTACGCCCATTGGTCCACAGCATGAGCCAATGGGTGTGCAGCCTGTAGCCTACCACACAGTCCAGAATTGTGAATGGATCCATTCACAATCTGGACTGTGTAGTACGGTATGGTTGCACGCCTACTTGGCTCACACTGTGGACCAATGGGCGACAGTCCTACCACGGTGTCAGTCGGTGGGAGGCGGGTGGCAAGCAGGTGGGAGCTGTCGCCCACCACTGACGGGGAGCGGGCATGGGGCCCAGTGGTGGGTCGGGAGGGGTACCTCAGATCACCAGGATTGGTTTGATGTGGCATTTTTGTACTGACGCCCACGATCGGCTTGTGAGCGTCCACTGGACCACCAGGATATAGGATGATTATTTCATTCCATTTGTGCCTGCAATCGGGTTGCAAGTGATCCACTGGACCCCCAGGGATATTGGACGAATTTAATATTCATCTTATGCCTGCAATCAGGCTGCAAGTGGTCCACTGGACCCCCAGGGATATTGGATGAATTTAATATTCATCTTATGCCCGCTATCGGGCTGCAAGTGGTCCACTGGACCAAAAGGGATATGGGATGTTTAACTTCTTCTACATATGCCCGCGATTGGGCATGGGGGGGTGCTGCCAAGAAGGTGCAGCGGAGCTCGAGGTGGCCACCACAGGTGGCAGCTGCGTGTGCACCCTGCAACACGGCAGCTCACCTGTGGGTGGCCAGCCGTTGTTCCTTTTTTTTTTTGGCTCACCTGTGTGCAGCCAAGTATGGGTTGCACATGCATGGGCTCAGCACATCCCCGGCTGAATATCGGGATGTGCGGAGTATGCAGGGCACGCACCCTACCTGCACTGCATACATTACTAATGCGCTCCAGCGCATCGGGATTTGTGGCAGGCACAATCCCCATTTGAATATCATGCCAGGGTGCATCAGTGGGTTGCGCATGGTGCAACAGCGTTGCGCCATGCTCAACCCTTCTGAATATCCGGGCCTATATGTATTAGGATAAAAAACATTTTTATGGTTACAGAGGTTTTCTACATGGAGAAACTCTGCCTCTTGAAATGGAATAAAGCAGGATTACAGCCCTTTTATGTCTACTGCATAAAGTTCTTCAGACATTTCCAGTTGGTTCACTTCTATGAATTACATAGTGTGTCTCCCTCCCCACTCCCAACATGTTGCTTCCATCTAACACTGACATGAGCAAAGCAATTTCAGACCCCTGCACAACTTACCACTCCTATAGGCTAAGACTGGCTTGTTGTTCCTATCCAAGTCTGGTAAATCATGATTTGCAGTTCTTTTAATGCAATTGATTGGTGATATTTTGAAGTTTAATGTAAAATAAACAGTTTTATTGATTAGAGATTTAAAGGTGCTGTGTAGTGATCTTGAAGTATTTATTGAATCTCCGTATAGATCAAACTAGAAAACAAAACATTATTTTGGTTGGCCCTGCCTTAAACTCATTAAAATTAGAAATCATGTTGTTTTGCAGTGTGTACATAAACAATATTAAACATGCCAGTTTCTCAGTATTAAAATATAGTTAAAACAGATTTGCCCAGCAGCAGATTCCCTGATTTTATCTGCTACTGCAGAAGCTTCTACAGCGTGTGCAGCCAGAAGTGGTTGTGTGTATCTTGCAGTGTGAATGTGTATCGCTGGCTCAGATATGCTGGCCTCACAGTACTGTTGTTATTTTACTTTATTAACATTCTCTAAAGGAAAGGAAATTCACTGTAAAAAAACTGTGGTACTGTACCAGTTAGGGTACAATGCAATGCCTCAAAAGTATGGAAATGTGGCATCAGGGTTTCCATCCCATATCTCTCCAACAAGTAGCAAAAGAAGACCACACAAGCAACCCCAAACAGTTATCATCAGGTAAGACAAACAACATATAGCAGTTTCCAGATGATGCAAAGGCAGTAGCACCAATATGGCACCTTCAAAAGTATGCATACAGCATGCTGCACTTTAAAAGAACATAGTGTAGCCAGCCTTATGATGCTGAAGGTTGAGGCACTAGATGCCACACCTCACACTGTGTCAGCGACCCGGGTTCAGGAACAAGCCTGGGTTGTTGGGGGTTGGCGGGGGAGGGTGGGAGTTAGACTGAGCTGCACTAAGGCAAGCTCTCCTCTCCTGGAGAGAGTTCTGGTCATCCCACAATATGGCTAGCCCCCAGGTGGAGGACTGAGGGTAGTGCAGGTGGATAGTGGCAAAAGTAGGGAGGGCACTGCGGATCATGGCAGTGCGTGCCTCCACACTTGCATGCATGACTGTGGCATGGGCAAGAGAGAAAATCAGAGCTGGCAGGTGTAAGATATACACACTGACTTCTGACTCCAGGAAGGCAGACCTCTGTGGGGCCTGAAGTTACACAGACAGAAGTATTCTTGCAATATGGGTGTCATGATTTCAGCAGCAGATCTAGAAACTGTTCAGGGGGAAGCAGTTTTTTCAGTTATGTAGCTGCATGTAGATAAATATGCTTTAGCAGATCATGTTATCTAGCAAGGTACCTCATACAGCGTGCATGAGTACCGCTGGCTGCAAATTTTCAAGATAGGTGTTTTATGATCCCCATCTTATAAGCATAACATGTGACATTCATAGAATGCTGGCTGAAATGTCACTTTGCATCACAAGTGTGAAAATACATCTCATCCTGGATTTGAAAAATTACACCCATCACATTTATGAGGTGGTGTGAAAAAATGGCTATGTTGAAAGTTTGGGGTACGATTTTCAAAGGCAGATGCAAGGCTTGCATCAAGGGGAGGCAGTATAGCACAGTGGTTTAAGGCTCTGAGTTGCAAATCTGGTGACATCCAGCAGACCAGACCAGGGTTTGAATCCCACAGCCCCCACTTGCATACTGAGTGACCCTGAGAAATTCACTTAACTTCCTTGTGCTCCCAGGTTGCATCTGGAAACAAGCTTTGGCTTATTGTGCCTTTCCTTGTTAAACAATTTCCTCTTTCCCCTTTCCCTTTCCCTTGCGACTGCCAGCAACTCCCCTCCCAGCCTATAAGTGGTTTCAGAATTTATCTTCCCTATGTGCATGATCTTGCACTTCTTTGCATTAAACCCCAGTTGCCACTCTTCTGACCATTTTGCCAGTTTATCCAGATCTCTTCTCATTCTGTCCACCCCATCTGGTTCATCTACTCTGTTGCAGATCTTGGTGTCATCTGCAAACAGGCAAACCTTACCCTCCAGTCCATCTGCAATGTCACTGATCAAGGGGAGTTATACATGTGGATCCCAGAATGTTCTCTATCACATCCAGTGCAAGAAGTATTCACATTCGGGCTGGGGGGGGGAACTAAGCAACCCCTTTAAACTAGAATGAACTCACAGCAGGCATGACATAAAAGAGAAAAAAGACTGAAAAACCAGTGGGACAACATTTCTCTCAGTGTGACCACTCCATCTCTAACTTCTCTGTACTGGTTCTCAAAGGACACTTCAGAAATATACATGTAAGGTGGGCTTATTAGCTCAGGCTTATTTATCTTCTGAACACTAAAAATAATGGAATAATTGCAGACCTTAGTTTCAAGACCCATAACAAAATTTAAACTGACAATTGCCTTTCTTTTGTGTCAGGTGCACATGCATTTCCTGAGCATAAATTTATATACATTATCTTACATTTGGTATACATTTTTGGTTTTATTATTCTTATTTATCCACCTGCTGCAGCGACTACCGGCGGGGGCATCCAGCCACCAGCCCTGCCCGCTGGGAGAGCACCAGGCTCACTCACATGATGGGGGATCCAGCATGGCCATCGCCGATCCACTGGAGGGTCTCCCCATACCCTATCCAGCCAGACCGGCTCTGGATCCCCCCAGTGCGATTCCACGTGAGTCCTCCCGGCGATGCAGGGCACGGCCATCAGACTGCACGGTCGAACCCAGACATTTCCACTTTTTCTCCCACTGGGAGCACAAACGTGCAATGACGTCTGCGCATGTGTGTGCTGACATCTGCTGCACTCCCTACCAGTCACACCAGCGCAAGCGGTACCCCTGGGCATCCCCAGGGGTTGCCGCAGCGTGGTGTGGATTCCCCAGCCCTCCCCAGGACTAGGAGGCTGTCTCCTGACACTCAATCCTAGTCCTCCCTGCCGACCCCGATGACCCGGGCTCATTCCCAAACCCGGCCACCGCATAATGCGGTGTGGTGCATCCAGTGCCTTAGCCCTCAGCACCACCGGGCCAGGCATTTGGTATACATTTTTAATGTGCCTTATATGTTAATGTGGTTTTATTTATATGTCTGATCATACTGTTTGTCTGATGTACTCTTGTGGATATGTGTGTTTATGTAGCATAGATATATGAATAAGTGCTTCTTGTCACACACACACACACACACATGCACACGCACACGCACACACACACACACAGTCTGTTTTAAGGAAGGTTCTTAGAATGTAAAGATTTAACAATTTATAGGCCTCCTGCTGTCACATTCCATCCATGGAGAGGAGCCAATATCTATAATAATTTATAACCACCTAGGATTTCAAAGACTGACTTTTTTGTCTCTGTACATATTCAGTTCTTTACTTCCTTATCTGCAGAACTGTCACACCTATGTGTAAAAGTTTATCAGTTCTACCCAATGAATTATTTTTTTTGTTTTGGTTTTTTGAAGAAATTGCCGTTACCTGAAGAAGGACTCTGTAGCCTGAAAGGTTATGTTTCGGAAATCTCTTGTTGGTCCAATGAAAGGTATCAAATCCCCCACTATATTCATTTTTTTAATTTCTTTTCAGATATTTATGGTGAGTATGTGTTCCATTCTGTTGCTATGGGCAGTTGTTAAAGGACTGAACTTCAAGAAAAGATTTTAGGAGCAAAAATTATTATCCAACAATTTTGTTTCAGAGGCTTGTTTCCTAACTTGCAGTATGGATGGCACTGTACACTACTTGTACATAGTTCTATAAGTAAACCAATTGTCCATCTGATACAAAGGAAGTACATGGCAACATATTTTGGTGCTTCTAGTTCCAGTGCAACATTTTCAAATACACATCTTTCAAATAATAAATTATTATTGACCCTTTTTCTATTCCCCTGATGGTATACATTGTTTAGCCTCTCATGACCTTCTAACATGAATTGTCAAATCCTTCAATGGTTTCATTCTCAGCATGCACACACTACAATAGTCAACTCAGAGGAAGTGTATCTAGAACACAGACATGGGAGGCATAAGATGCAAGACACACAAGTTTGTATCTCATCATAACCACTGATAGGCTGTGTGAGCTTGAACAAGTCATATGATGTCTCAGTCAGTCCACCTGGCTGGAAATGTGTAAAGGCAGAACACCATGACAACAAGAAATTGCATATTAGCTGGGCTGTCCTGGGTAAATAAATGGTAAAACAGAACACAGAGGCAAAGGATACTTCCATTGTGCAAAAGTCAAAATGAAAAACTAGTGCTTGCTGTCAGTATTGGGATTACTGGAGAGACCTTTCAACTTGGGCCACTATAGCTCTGACATGAATATCTGCAACACGAGTATAATTGCATGTTCCTATTTAAAAAAATATATACCCCATAAATAATAAGATGATGAAAGCCAGTACTCACTTAAGTTTAGATAAATAATCATTTCTGATGGTTACCATTTGGATCAGATCAGGAGTATTGTACCACAAAAAGGTAATGGCCTTGATTAAAATACTCAAATTAGGAGATTATTTTACTACAGTATGGACAAAGTCCATGTGGCAAATAATACCCAATGCAATTTTAGTAACCTATGCATTGAAATTGAAAATCCATGCCTGAAATCACTACAGTCATCTATTGCATGCCAACTGATGTTCACACAAAGACTTGTATGTAATAGGGAGATATTGTAACTTTATTGTATTACCGAACAGATGTTAGAGTTATAAGCATTGGACAGGTGCCAAAAGGGCTTAAATGGAAAAAGCTGTAAAAAGTGGTCATGGGTCCTAAATAAAAAGAGGAAATCTTAACCCAAGTGGCGTTAATGGGGATAAAAATGGGGAAATCATGAGTTATAATTTTAGATAAACCTTAAAGCTATGAGCAATGTCCATAATAGGACTTGGGAAGAAGAAACTATCATAACTTGTGGTTACTTCAGATAAAAAAAAATGATATTGTTACCCAAATAGCCAAGATGATCCAATATCATATGCTTATCATAAATCCCTCCCCCAAAAGGTTTAAACTATAATAGATTGCAAATGCATATAAATGGGATAATCTTAAAGAAGCTCAAATTTAAAGTTGACAAGTTAATTTAAAAAGTGATTCAATGTGCAACTGTGCATTTACAACTTGCTCAAAGGAGATGTGAAGGGGGGAGGGTGGAGTTCCATGGCTCATAATAAAGCTGAAAATAGAAATACTATAGTAACTAGTTGCAGCTTCAGATAATGGGGGGGTTATCTGCCGAGGGTTTCAAAAGGCCCAGTACCATAGCTGAACATGAATACAAAAATAGTTTTTAAGCTCCAAAATATGAAAAAAGAGGGCTAGTATTGAGGAAGCTCAAATTCAAATTCAAAAAAGACAAAGTAGTTGCAAAAATGAAATCAGTGTGTATTATAAGCATTTACAATTTGACCTATTGAGATTAAGAAAGGGGGAAGGTGGACGGAGGACAAGCATGCAATCTGTTCAGTAGTCACTTATTGTCTATCATGATTAAAAATACTATGGGAATTTTGGGAAATACAGAAAACAAAAAGTACTGGAGATAAAAGTATCTTAATAAAAAAAAACTGCAAGTGGTCCAAATCAATCAAATATTGCACTGATAGGCCCATGAGGTGCATACACAAAAATAGGAGCACTGACTACAAAATTTGAACAATGAACCCAAGGTGACTGTGAACACAGAGCACATTATAGAACCATGTGTATGAAAGCATAAGTGCTCATGAGTTAAAGTGCTGACTAAGTGACAAATATTAAAACTAGGTATAAATAAATATAAAAGATTGGGTGGTTACAAGCTGTATCACATTAATTTATTAATCATTTTATTTTATTTTAAAATAGTGTGCAGCCATCAGGAGACCCCAAACCTTCAGGGGCTGGTTGAAGGATAATTTGTACAGCTGCATTACTGATGTGAAAGGCTCCCAGTGATATAACTGAGCAGCCTATAATATAACCTGTTAATTTTTGTTGATGGTGTTCTAGTATCAGTGCAAACTGATACATATATTTATCCAGCTGCATAAGTGATGTAAGGAGCCCCCCAAAAAAGGAAAAAAAAAGGATACCATAACCAAACAGCGTATGACTTATTTTATTTGTGAGGGTGGCATTCTGAATTTGGAACAAGCTTAGAAATAGGGTATGTTTATATAATTTTTTTTTGATACTGTATGTATATTTTGACTTATAAAATGTGTTTTTCTTTACCACATACAGTGCCTAATCAACAGGTTGATTCTACATGCTTGATGCTTAGTGCTGTTAACAACTCAGCAGAGATGCTTTCCTCCAACCAGCAATTGTGGGCACAGTCTCTGCAGCATGGTGACATGGGGAGAAGTACGGTGCAGCTGAAGAGAAGGTTGTTGCTGCAGAGCGCTGCTAATTGATATTGACTTTCAGACACCACTGTATTTCATTTTACATTAATTTACAGGCAGGGGATGATAAAGAAGAATATAGCCCACGGACAGTGAGATTTCAACTATTTTTGGTTATTCTATATATTTTCTCTCCTCTAAATTTTTTCAGACAGACTTTGATGGTGAGTGGGAGGAAAAGCAAGTGGCTGGATGTGCAATACATCAATTTCCCTTCTGTGATTTTACCTTTTTTTTATTAATGCTGTTTCTGTTTACATTCCTGGCATAATGTATCATCCTGATTTGGTCGAATATGGAGTATGCATTTGAATGAAGGCATCTATGATCAGACCAGGACGATAGTGAAAACTTGCCTGGTTATGTATATTCCCTACACCGACTGCAGTCTATGCACAGTAAGTCACCACTTGCCTGGCAATGTCTATTACCCAATATTGGCTGCAATCCAGATGTCACTAGCAGCAGGAGCATCACACACAGTCTCACAGTCCACACATAATTATGTATTTCCAGTTCCTCATACTTTTATTACATTGACACCCTAGAATAAACTGAATTCTTGCATAACTTAATATATGCCACATGTCATAACTAAATTGTTTATCTCAGTAGTTGCTCAATTACACACATAACTGCTGTGTTTCACGATGAGGTTTGCCTTGTGAAGAATGGTATTGCAAGGCTATAATTCAGTTATTTACTCTTTACCTGTCATGTATACTATGTTGAATAATGTGAATGAATTAATATTTGAATTATAATTTTTTTCTTATCCTTCTTTTTATAAAATTTGTGCTTCTATACTTTTCCCTTTTTTGGAGGAGGGGGAGTTCATGGTTGGACTATGAAGCAACATCCATTATTGCAAAAGTCACATGATAAACTGTGAACTCTAAAGAATGTATCATACAATGCATATTGACCAAACTTGTTAGCACATGTAACATTGAATCCCTTGCATAATGAGCCACTGTTTGCATACTAATTTCAACTTCACTCTTTCCTTCTTCAAACAGTGTATGCAAGTGGAATGGAAGGGAGATTCACTGTTATGATTGGGCTGGCAATATAAACTAGAGGTTAGAGTAACAAGCTGTGAATAAGCTTTGTACATTCAGCGGACAGACCTGGGTTTGATTCCCACAACCTCCATTTGCAATCTGTGTGACTCTGAGCAAGTCATTTTACTTCCCCTGTGCTCCTGGGTCACCTCTGAATATAGGCATCTGTGTCTAGTGAGCATTACCTGGTTACTAAAACAAAAAAATAGTTTCTCTCATGTTTTCTAAGTTCGATTATGCATGTAACTTGTAACTTCATTGTCTGTTTCTTAATTTTCAGTTTTGAGATCCCTGTACTTCCTTTATCTGTGAATCAAAGGAATGCAGTGTGAAAAAAACTTCTTTATTCACATCATGTGACTGGTTGATAAAAAAAAACATAAAACGTTATCATCAATACCTGTGTTTAAATACCAACGCATTGACTAATGGTGTTGTATTATCTTAATTCATTTTTGCAAGTCACTGAATCAGATCCTCATTACTTTACCATACTGCAGCCCCTCATGTCTACACTGTTTCATGCTATTTTTGTTGAATTGGTATACAATGTTCAAAATACATTAACTATATTTATAGAAGAATTACACTCACTGCCTATACATTCCTGTATATTGTTCCAGAGAAACGTGTATCATTAATTAAAGAAGACTGCCTGTAACAGTAGAACTTTGACTTTAATAATCTGACCTGTTCACTGCATTCATAACTCCCTAAACCTTATTAAAACTGTATTGTCTTTAGTCTCTCTATATTTTTACCATATATGGTCCCATTCTCTCATTAATTGCAGTAATTCAAGTGTTATTCATTTATCTGAATTGCCACTCTTTTTTTTTTCATTTCTATAGGGTGCAAAAATACCACAAACTCTGTTGCATTCAAACAGAAAAAAAATCAAGAAGCAAATCTATATTGGGAATACAGTCAATAAACGACTAGTCTGTAGAACCTAAAGTACTTTTTTTTCTCTTACTTTTTGCTCCTCATGGCCCCCGGTCAGCTCCTACTCCTCTTCTTCTCCTACTCCTGCAGCTGTCCACCTGCTCTGTACTCCGGGGCCACCATCTTGTACTCCCCACTGCTTACCCCCATGGTGAGGAGGCAAGGAAGCCCACAACTACCCCACCAAGCATGGATCTGGATCAGGTGGTGCCCTTTGAGATGGTGCATGCTGGCAGATGGCCATCAAGCTGCATGACCTGGCTGCAATTTTTTCCATTTTCTCCCCTTGCAGGATAGCAGCGTGCAATGACACCTGTGATGGGGGTCATGCACACTCCCATGTGCAGCCACGTAAAGCATCTGCCACACTCCACCCCACGTTCTTGTGGCACCATGCCATCAACTCCCAGCCTCAGCTAGGGGTCAGGCATGCACCGGCCAAAGGTTCCCCCTCCTCGGAGATGGAGAGCAGTCCATCATATGCTCAATCCATCTCCCCCCTGCTGACCCACAGTGGCCTGTGGTCATTCCCAAACACTGGTTACCGGTGCAGTGCGAGGTGTGGCGTTCAACACCTCAACCCTCAGCACCACTGGGCTGGCACTTAAAGTACTTTTAAAGTCAGTTATTTTATGTTTTATTTGATATTTTATCACTCTGTAAATGCTAAAATATTTATGCAAAAGCTGATGTAACTTGTACAAGCACTCTAAACCAAGAGTGCCTACTGTAAACCTTTCAAAAGCTAAAATTTAAATATGTGAACTTTGTTACATACCCACTCCCCAATTATATTCATTATTAATGGTGAGATTTTGAAAAAACTGCTCCCAAGCACTAAATGTTTACTTAGATTGCCCTCCCTCCCCATGCATTTCTATTCCAACAAGAATGTGCGACAATCAGATGTATAAGGAGGCATTTTGAACACATGCTAAATCATGCTGTAAAAGTCATTTTTATAGAATAACAAACATGCAATAAACAAGAGTTCAACTTTATATATCAAAACCAGAAACAAAAATCTGAGTTTGAATTTTGCTCAGCACATAGAACCCTATATCAGGCCAAGCCCTTCTACTAGAGAGCAGAACATTATTTATTCTTTGATAACTGGATAAAATCCACTAAGCACAATGCCTGTTTTCAGGGGTGATGCAACAACACTGGGGAGGTTATATGACTCGCTCAGGGTTATTCAATATTCAAGTGGAGGTTCTGGGAATCAAAGATCTGTTGAATGTACCAAGCTCATTCACAGCTCATTACTGTAATTGCTAGGCTATACTACCTTTCCCAAGCAATAAGCACCCCAAGTGCAACACTTGCGGTGTGACAGAGAACAGGACGGGATCAGCAATATCAAGTACACCTTAAAACAGCACCATCTTAACATCAGTGATCTGGTCTGAATTTTATAATCCTAGTCTGCAACATAGCAATACAATGTTTATGTCCAGCTGACCAGATCCCCTTCTCATAACTCCTCAAGTCCAAAAGTCATAAATTAGCCCAGTGCCTACCGCCAACATTTTAAATCTGTCTGATTACCATCTCAATTGTCCACTTATTGTACTTGGATATTTCTTCTTCTGTCTGCTGTAATAGCTCATTCTTTTTACGTTTTTGTAACTACCTCCCCTGAATCTGAATAAACAAACACATGGTCTTTGTGCACAATGCGGCGTCTCACTGGCTACATGATTGTTAGAGTGATCCCTCTTTTTCTCAGCACCACGCTCACCCCATTAAATCACTTCTGTCACAGTCTTGTGGCATAGCTCATATCTGGATGGATCTGAAAGCAGACACCATTCAGAGTTGTGTCCCTCTTCTTTTAAGAGAGTTGCAAGATGTGATTTTGGGCTCTAATAACTGACATTACCTCCAGTACTGTTTATGGTGCAGAGAGTTCTGCAGAATTTCTCCTTGGCACTACCTGATTCATGCATGCCTTTTCAATGGTAATTTGCTGAATCACTGGGTCCATGTCTAAGTCCTTAGGTAATCAGTCTGAGAGGAACAGGAAGAGGGAATCTCTCTCCACTTCTTTAGCCAGGCTAACCTGGTTTACATAAGTTACTCATGTTTGGTTCTTTAGCATTTCCAGCTTCTTAAGAAATATGTAATTTTCTTGAATAAACTGTGTGGTGCCTTATCTCACCATTCTGGATGCTGTTACTGCCCCTTACATGTCTGTGTGCAGCACATCGACTAAGAGTCGATCAGTAAACAGTAAATGAGTCATTTGTTTTCAATGCAACTGATTTACACAGTTGTTTTACTTCAAGGCTGATGCTGGCAAGGCTCAGTTCTGCAGTGGAGTCTAGGCCTCCCTCAGCACCTGCAGGCTGGAAGTCTTGTTATCATAGTCTCCAGGCCTTTCTGCTTACAGCTAGTGCTGTCTCCTCTGGGACAGGATCCCTTTGGTTTGCCCAATTTCTTTTAAGACTGAGATAATCTTCTAAACCATGTAATCATAGTCTCAAAAATTTCACTGGAATAAAGGTCTTTTTTATTGAATTAAAGGGTAATGTTAGCAGATGACCAGCAGTTTTCTCCATATTAGGCTGAGATGCAAGTCACACTGTAGGAACAGAACTAATTTGATTAAACTATTTTCTTATTATAATATTATTATATTCTTAATTGCTATTCTATATCCATATATTGGCTTAATTATTAAGTACTATAAATGTTTCTGGTCACATTAATATCTAAATGAACTCTAGAACAAGGACTATGCTGCTTAAGGCTTGAATACTGATATGGAGGAATGATGCTATGAAAAGGGAATACAGCATACATGGTCAACCCCAAGAAAAAAAAGTTGTTTCAGGGATAGTCTGTTTAAATTGAATGGCCTCTTCCAATTAGTAGCAGAAGAGCTGGAAACTTGACATAATTTATGATTTTGTTTTTCAGTACCAGCCAGAGCACATCTCAGAGGTTAACATAGATTTAGACTGGCTTTAGGAAATTAAGACCTTTATTTATAGAAAATATATGAAAACTCTGATACATTTCAAAATGACACAGGTTATTGGAAATGCATGAACCTTTGCAGTGACTAACTTTTAAACCTATCAGCATAGTATAGAGTAAGCTATTTACAAAAATATGTAGCTCCAAAACTGTTTAAAATATATTGACACGTTTGGTATCTATAGTAAGCTGACCTTACCACCTTTTCAATGGAATGAGAGTGAAGTGGTTATCTAACAAAAACAACTAATCAGGTGGATTATAAGACTCTGGATAGAATCCAAAGCAACATGAAGTCATGCCTCATTTACCTCAAACAAAGGAGATCTCTGTCTTAAAGAAGATTGCTAAATGTGCACAGTTCCTAATTATAGCAGGTATGCCAAACTAACATCATTTTAAACAGAAAAAGATGTACTTCTGAAATCTGCAAATACTTTTTAGATATCTATAAAGGAAAATGTTTTATTATGGTTTTATAAATGATAGATTTCATATTAGGATTGACACCATCATGTTTGGTCTTGAATGAATCCTCTCTGTTAGCTGTATCTAGGAATGTAAGTCTTATATATGTACAAAGGTGCACATAGATGCAAGAAAGAAAAGTTGTTTTATATCAAACATAGTTTTTGAAGATGAGGTCATATTGAGAAAAAAATGTCTTAGGAGGGGCTAACAGTAACACCCTCAAAGATTACTCAGACCAATCATAACTTGATGGTGATGTCGCCCAGTAAGTGGGACATAAATGGGATGCTGACAAAGCTGACCCAGAACTGCTTGATTCTTTGGTGTGTGAAGACATTTGCTGGATGTTCTCAATGTCTGCCCAGTCTTGGTGGAGTCTGTGAGGCCATTTGCAAGGCCTGAATTAAGAATAAAAAGCTTGGTTAGGAAAGAAGTGAGCTGGGAGGCTTGCGAGGCAGCGTGGGGGAGAGAGCATAAAGGGTGTTTTTGGTTTGTGCTCTTGGCTGGCATCGTTGTAGGGAAGCAGATGATATGGCTGGGGGGCCTACCCAGTGTTTGTGTTGTGGCCTATGGCCAGAATGATAGCCGTGTTGCTGGTAAAGATTTTCAAAAAAAAAAAGAGAAAACCCAAAGGCATTGGAGAAAAACAATCAGGACTAAGGGGTTGTGCTAGAAAAGGAGCAATGAATAGCAGGTGACCTCAGGGGAAGAGGTCGGTTCTTCATTGTTGCATTGTGAGGCAAGGGCTATTGGAAGGGAGCAGCATGGAGGCGTGGGGGCTTGGTGGAGCATCCTAGCATGGCATCTTTATTTTCTATATCATTAAGTTTCTCGTGTTTTCACTGTACAGAAGCAAGGATGAGGCCCTGGTGGCATAGATCCAGGATAGCATTTCTGGCAGCTCATGCCAAGGTTTTTTTTTTTTTTCATTTAGGAAAAGGCTTTTTGATGGAGCCCATGACATGGCTGGGTGAAAAGGGTAATGATGTGAGCATTGTGAGGGGTGGACAGAGGCCTGTGAGGCATTCAGACACAAGAGGGTGCATTGTTTGGTTGGTTTCACTGTTAGTCCCACAGGCAACAAAGAAAGCGGTGGGCTAGAGACCATGAAGTGGAAGTAAAGGGTGGGCGGGAAAGGAGGGGAGAAGGATGACGGTGTGCATAGGGTAAGCAGAGAACAGAATGAGCGGGCCCTCCAGGAGAGTGCAAGCAGCTGGCACAGTGGAAAATTGAGGAGGTCTAAGTGACCATGGAGCCCAACAAGGCCTAGGGGGTGGGGAGGGTTGTTTTTTTCTGGTATCCAGCTTTTTCCAGCAGGAGTTTTTGGAATGTTGGATACAGGCAGCATTTGTGGTTTGTTTTTCAGGAAATCTGGACAAGAATCTCGAGAGAACTCCATTTTGGGTCATGAAGTTGACTGAGCATATTTGTAGGCAATGGACTTGTGCAGCAGGAGCAGGGGATTGCGTGGCTGAAAAGGAGATGCAGCACATGATTTGGGACTGGGGGCCCTTGACAGTGGCATGGAGCCTGGTAGAGCATGGAAGCACACAGCATGGTACTACAGCCAAGGGGAATGGACAGGGTGGTCAAGAAGTGGGAGGCTATACCTCTGGGGGGCAGGGAGTCTCAAAGTCCTCAGGTGCAACCAGGACAAGAGCCAGTTTTTAAGTTTGGTCCAGCAGACAGTTTGTATTTTGGGCCGACCCTGTGGGGAGGAGCTAGAGACCGACACACGGGAGGAGGATAGACCCCCCATTTTCCAGGTAGTGCAGCAAGGGCATTTGGGGGCAAGTTATGGAAGGAACATAGCACAGTTGAACAAATTATTTTTCCCCCCGAACACAGTGACATAGGATACAGCATGGCACCAAAACAAGCCCAACTCTCCAGTGAAAAACTGATTCAAGAGGCATCTAAACTGTTGGGGCAAATGTCGGAGCTGGTGGCTGTGGTGAAGAAAAGGGAGGCAGAAGAGGAGGCTCTGAGAAAATGAAAGGAGTGCCCGGGCAGGGGAACAGGGGTCAAGAGACCCAGATAGGAGGTGCCACAGCCTGCACCGATACCGGTGCCGATGCCGGCACTGGAGCCAGATGAGGAGAACCTGGATGGTGGTAAGAATAATAGGGATCTCTCGGATGAGAATGAGCTGAAGGAGTATTTGGAGGGGCTCCTGGGGGATATGGGTGATGCATGTTTGGAGAGAATGGAATGGGCCATGTAGGCCTTGAAGAGCAAAGGGGCGGGGGCCAAAAAGGGAGGGGGCCAAAGGAGTAACACAAAAATTGTTCGACGGGCCCCAGGAATGCTCAATCAGGGACCATGTCCCGGTGTCTATAAAAGAAAAGATTTGGAAGGGGAAATATGTGGACATCTTTGGGCTAGTGGACGAGGACACGGCCACAAGGTACGAGCAGAAGGAGCCAGTGGGGAAGTCATAAATGGCGGTGGTCCTAGCGGTGGTGGGCCAAAAGACAGAGGAGGCAAAATACAAAGGGAAGAACATTGACAGCTGGCAAGGGGGTTTCATCATCTGCAGCACGCTGGTGCTGGAAAAACAGCCGGAGCTCACCATTCCCCTATTGACATACATGTCCATTATCAGGGACACGTACAAGGCAAAAGTTGGGTATGGGTGGTTGAAGTATGATGAAGCATTCTGGAAGAGAATAGCAGCAAAAGGGGATTTGAGGTGGGACTGCACCCATTTGGAATTATGGGTGAGGATGCTATCCGGTGAGGAGAGTGGACCTGGGGAGCAAGCAAAGGAGGCCACAGTCACCACACCAGTCAGGGTGTGTTGGGGATACAATAAGGCCACATGCACATGGGCTAGTTGTAAATTTCTACACATCTGCTCCAAGTGCAGGGGGTTGCACCCAGTCTCCAGCTGCTGATAAGGAGTGGATAGAGGGGGACAACATGGGGGGCAGTACCACGATCAGTCCTTTCGGGGTGCTCAGGGGCAGGGCAGGGGCTGGGGGGTGGGCAGCGAGGACAGCACCACGCTCCCAGGGGATGGCTCTAAGGAAGAACACAAAGGGGGTGATGGGGCTACGTGCTGGTGTGCACTCCCATCATACAGGTGGTGGTGGAGGAATGGACTGTGGACTACCCAAACAGGGCAGCAGCGGAACTGCTCAGGGCAGGTTTCAAAGGGGGTTTCCCTTTGGGATTTAGGGGAGAGAGAGAATTCGGATGTAAGTCAAAAACCTAGGGTCAGTGCAAGGGAAAGAGGGAACAGTGGGGACCAAGATTGAGAAGGAAATAAGGGTGGGCAGAGTGGAAGGCCCACTGGGGGGCCCACCATGTGAGCATTTCTGGGTGTCCCTGCTGGAGACTGTGCCAAAAAAGGTGGTGGGGGAATTCCACTTGATACATCACTTATCTTACCCGGAGGGCTACTCCATGAACGAGGGCAGACACGACCACCTTAGGGTGGTATCGTATGCCTCACTGGAGCAGGCAGTAGGGCTGATCAGGGTGATTGAGGTGGTGTGGCTGGTCAAGATGGACATAGAAGCAGCCTTTTGGCTGTTACTAGTCTGGCCCGAGGATTAGGATCTGTTGGGTTTTCAGTTCCAGGGGGGCATATATTTTGACAAGGCCATGCCCATGGGTTGCTCTGTGTCATGTTCCACATTTGAAACATTTAGCACCTGGGTTCAATGGGTATTCAGGGCCTGTTAAGGGCATAGGAGGGTGGGGCACTACCTGGATGACCTCCTCCTCATTGGGGAATCTGAGGCCAAGGCACAAGAGATGTTAAGGCATTTTGAGACTGTGTGCCAGCAGGTGGGGATACTGCTGGCACAAAGCAAGACAGAGGGCTCTGCCTGAAAATTGGAATTTTGGTGTATAGAAGTGGACATGGAAGAGAGCTGTTTCAGGCTACCTGGGGACAAGGTGGCATGCCTGAGGGGCCTGCTCAACCAGGTGGTGGGGTGGCAGAGGGTGCTGTTGGTACAGGTACAGCAACTGCTGGGGCAAATTAATTTTGCCTGCAAGGCCATCAGCCCAGGCAGGGCTTTCACAAAAAGAGGGGGAGGGCAACAGGGAAGGCCTGGCTGCTGCACCATTGGGTGGATGTGCCAAGGGGAGTGTGGGGAGGACTTTCAGGTATGGGAGGAATTTCTTGAGGGCTACAATGGGGTGACATTCTGGCAGAAGGAATGAGAAAGGAGCAGCATGGATCTGGAGCTATTCATGGACATGTCTGGTACCCTAGGAATGGGGGTGTATTTTCAAGGGGATTGGATGTTAGAGCCTTGGCCAGCATCATGGGACAAAATGGGGTGGTTGAAAGATATCACATTCTTGGAGATTTTCCCAATATGGGTGGCTCTGGAGGTATGGGGACATAGGATGCAGAGTAAGTGCATTTTGTTCTGGTGTGATAATAAAGGGGTAGCAGAAGTCATTAATAGACAAGGGGGAAGATGGAGATGGTGGGAAAGCTAATGAGATGACTGGTCCTGTTGGGGCTACATTTGAACATATCTTTCAAAGCGCGGCACATTGAGGGTTTGAAGAACGAGGTGGCTGACAGTCTTTCCCGTTTACACCTCGACAGGTTTTGGGAACTAATGCCTCAGGAAGCACCATACAAGATCAGGATACCCAACCGGATGTGGGAAATTGGAGGGCCATGGCCAAGGCACTGTATTGGGGGGCCTGGGCAGCCAACACATTGAGGGCATACGAGGTAGGTTGGGCAAGCTTTAAATAATTCAGAAGGAAACATGGGTGGGATGGCGCTGAACTGGCCCCAGGACAAACAGGTAAAGAGGTTTGTGGTGATAATGTGGGAGGAAGGGACGGCCCATGCCACGATGGTGGTGCAATTGGCTGGCATCAGTTGGGTATGCCAGGGAAAAGGATGGCCTGATGTAGGGGCTGACAGGACAATAAAATGCATGGTGACAGGTTGGTGGCGGGGCCAACTGGCCAGGGTGGATGGGAGACAACCCATAAGGGGGAGTTGCTGAATAGGGTCTTAGGGGCCACCCAAAAAGTATGCACATCAGTGCAAGAAGGGGTGCCGTTCTGGGCTGTGTTTGCAGTTATGGCAGCAGGCACATTCTGAGTGGGGGAGGTGGTGACCCCGAGAAGGGTGGCCGCCGGACAGGTGTTGCAACAGGAGGAGGAGGAGGTCCAGTGGGGGCAGGACAAGGTAGTCATCACTTTGGTCAGGTCCAAAACTGATCAAGGGGGTGAGGGTGGCCTGGGTGTCACTGGCCAGATCCCAGTCTGCCAGCTGTGCAGTGGGGGCATTAGAAGAATATAGGAGGCTTCAGGGGTGGGCTGGGGGGTACTGTTCTAGCATGGAGACAGTTTCCCGGTCACAGGTTTTTAGGTGGGGGCAGTCCTGAAAAAGGCGCTGGCATTCCTGGGTGAGGATCCCAGCAAGTTTGCCCTGCATTCATTTCGGATTGGGGCAGCCACAGAGGCAGCAGAAAAAGTGGCTACAGTGGTGGACATGCAAAAGGTGGGGCACTGGAGATCCAGCCGCTACAAGAGGTATGTGAGAAAGTAACAGCAAACAACTCACACTGTTTATTTTGTTTCCATGGCAGGTTCCAGGAGAAGGATCTGGATAGTGGAGCAATCTTTCATATACTGGGCTGAAAGGTTTACAGTTGCCACCTCCAGAGGAGCAGAACTGAGGTACAACACAGAGCACACCAGGGTGCTATGGAAGGGCATCAGGGGGATGAAATGGGCACAGTTCATGCCTCTAATGGAGGAGTTAAAACTACAATGGGGCCCCCCAGATTGCATCGTTGTACACTCGGGGGGGCAACGATTTAGGGAGCCTCCCATGGGGGGCATTAGGGCAGGACATTTTGGGAGACTTAGAAAAGATAAGAGGGTGGTGGCTGAGATTGATAATTGACTGGTCTAAAATCACTTCCTGGAGGGTATGGAGGGGGCAAGGGATGTTAGGCTGATCGAGAAAGTTAGAAAGTGTTTAAGCAGGAGGGTGGCCAGGGGGATAATAGAGATGGGGGGTGCATCTGCAGCACAGAGAGACATCTCTTATGACCAGCCAGCAGTGTACAGGTTGGATGGTGTCCACCTGTTAGAATTTGGGATGTGTCTGTTCCTACGGCCTATTGGGGAGCTAGTGACCCTGATAGCCAAAAGACTTAGATATTAGTCTGCAGGGGAGGCCCTCGTCCTGTGCTAGCTGGAGAGAGGGAAGTGGAAGAAAGAAAAAGGGGCGAGGAAAGGGGGTAGGATACATCGGCTGGAGACAAAGAACCCAGACGTGGTGGTAAAAGCTGGAGGATAGGTCCAGTAGCCAGATTCAGAAGTGTCCGGGCTTGGAGGGCGAAAGCCTGGGTGAGGGAACTGGCCTGGTTCTGGTGTGGAAGAGGGGGCTGGATTCACAGTGTCCAGGCCCTGAAAGCAAGATGGAAGAAGCAACCAGAAGAAGGACAGAGGCCGGAACCAGAAAAATTGGAAATGAAATTTGGATGTAAATTTTGAATTGTGAATACTGAAACATATGAGTTGTAAATATGGTCTTTGTGCCTTGAATAAATTTGCCAATGAGCAACCAACAAGTAAAATGGTGTGGCATCCATCATTCCTTGGTGGGATGCAGGGGACAATGGGGATTGCCAATAAAAGGCAAGCCAGGTTGTCCAGTAATCCCCCACAAGGAAGATGTGAATAGAGGGGAGGGGTGAGAGGGGAGAGAGGAGAGGGAGGGATAGAGGGGAGGGACTTGGTGACATCACCAGGCAAGAAAGGGTAAAATGATAAGGTCGAGCCAGAGCCTCAGGGATTGGCTGAGGGGCAGAGTCCAAAGGGGAGGTGGTTCTGACCGGGGGGCCTATAGGGGTATATTAGGCCAGGTCTCAGGCAGGATGGCCTCTTTTGCTGGGAATTTTTTCTCACCCTCCCACCGATATTAAGGAAGGCGATAGGGGGACTGGTATGGCACAATAAAAGACTATGGAGGGCAGGTTGAGTGCCCTAGGGGCCATGGGCATAGGGCCAGGTGGTGTATATGGCTGTGGGGAGGCAGCAGAGGGCCAGAGGGCTAGGGCAAAGTCCCCTGGCAGGAAGGGCAGTATGCCCAGAGGGGAAGAAAAAGAGGGGTGTGGGGAAGGGGAGGGTGTAGGATACATGGGCTGGGGACAAAGAACCCAGGCGTGGGAAAAAAGTGGGGAGGGATACGTCCAGGCGCCAGATTCAGAAGTGTCCGAACTTAGAGGGCAAAAGCCCGGGTAAGGGGAACCGGCCTGGTTCTGGTGTAGAAGAGGGGACCGGATTCACAGTGTCCGGGCCGTGAAAGCAAGATGGAAGAAGAGACCAAAAGAAAGACAGAAGCCGGAACCAGAAAAATTGGAAATGAAATTTGGATGTAAATTTTGAATTGTGAATACTGAAACATATGAGTTGTAAATATGGTCTTTGTGCCTTGAATAAATTTGCCAACGAGCAACCAACAAGTAAAATGATGTGGCATCCAACATTCCTTGGGGAGGATTCAGGGGACAATTTTGGATGAGTTTGGCTTGTACTAGGCCAAAAGCCTGAATCTACACCTGCTCAGAACATTATTTGGGCTTTGACATTGCCACCCCAAGGGGGTGCTGAACCAGCTGCTGAAACTGACTGTTACAGAAAGGACTTTCTTCCAATATTGGATTAAGCAAGGCCTATGTTTTACATACTGAGAATCTGGACTAAAAGTAATGTTTTGGAATTTCTGTTAAAAGCCTGAACAAGAAACTGACTTTGGAATTTACCAGCCAGCAAGCCTGCAGTGCTGTTAAATAGCAGTGAGTCCAAAATTCCAGGTTCAAGAGCAGAAATGAACTGAAACAGGCAAGAGTCACAGAGTCCAGTTACTAAAGCAACATTGCTGTCCACAGAGGGAGATCTTTCAACAGACTGTGCTGCTAGACTGCCCACAATCTTGCTGTCTGATTTTTCCTACTAAATCCTGAAGTGACTTTTGATGATTTGTGATGTCAAGCATAAAGGATCCAGCCTGCATAGCTTCATTGATGTCAGAAGACTGTACAGTTTCAGGATCAAGAGGAGAAGACAGAAGACTAAAGCCAAACTCACCACCAAGGACATTTGCCATCCAAAACCAGAAGTTCTCACCAAGGCTTTGAAAGTTAAAAAGTAGAAGACCACATCTACAGATAACTAAAATATAAGTATTCCTTTATCCTACGTTTAGTACTTATTTGGCTACCTGGGATGATAACTTTTAGCTCCAAAATCTTGGGTATATGGTTAAACTAGAATTTAGATGTAAAGAAAATACCTTTTATATTCCATGAGGTTTAAATAATTATTATACCAAGATAATCTGAAACACTAGTGTAATGAGTTGCAAGTTCTCATATTAAAAAGAAAAGGTCATGCTATTTGTAAGTACGAACATACAAACATATGAAATTTGCCAGCAGATAAAGGCCTAGAGGTCTATCAAGTCTGCTCGAATGTGCAGCTAGCACCCCTTAATTTGCAGCTGCCCCTTCCTTCCACCCTTCCCCTTCATTAACCCTCCCCTTGTCCTGTCCCATCCTCATTTGAAGCAGTCCACTGTTCTACTGCATACCACTTCTGCAGGTAACGCATTCCACCCAGCCACCACCCTCTCTGTAAAAAAGTGTCTCCTCATCTCCCTCCTGAACCTTTCTAGCTCCAGTCTCATATCATGGCCCCTGGTGGCCCTCCCCTTCCTTACTTTGAACAGCCCCTCTGTACCTGTCTTGTTTATTCCTTTCATGTATTTAAAGGTTTCAATCATGTCACCCCTGTCTCTCCTCTCCTCCAGTGAGTACATGTTCAACTCCTTCAACCTCCTCTCGTATGATAAGTTCCCAGCCCCTTGATCATCTTTGTTGCCCTGCGCTGCACCCCCTCCAGTAACTTAATGTCCCTCTTCAGATACGAACACCAGTACTGCACGCAGTACTCCAGGTGTGGTCTAACTAATGACCTACACAGTGGCAGAATCACCTCCTCCTTCCTCGAGGATATACCCCTTGCAATACAACCCAGCATTTTGTTGGCCTTTGCAGCTGCCTTCCTACACTGTGCCGAGTTGTTCATTGACCCTGTAATGAGCACACCCAGATCCTTCTCCTCCTCTGTCTGGGCTAGCTGCACTCCCCCTAGCTGGTAAGTCCTCCTTGGGTTCTTCATCCCAAAATGCAGTACCTTGCACTTTTTGGCATTAAACCCCAGTTGCCAGGTGTCTGACCAGGTTTCAAGCTTTGCCAGATCATTCTGCAACCCCTGCCATCCCCCTAGGTCATCCACCACCGCGCCAACCTTGGTATCATCAGCAAACAGACTGATTTTGCTCTTGATGTCCCATGATATGTCTGCAATGAATATCCCAAACAACACTGGTCCCAACACCGAGCCCTGTGGGACATGCTAAAGAAATAGTATATACTGTCATTTATTATGCTGAATATTGCTTATTACTTTGCATTGCTTAATTGCTGACATTTGTTGTTTTATTTTATTTGATTTACTTGATTATCTAAAACTGTTTTGTTTATATTACAATTTATGTTTGCATTATTTTTATTATGCTTGGTATTTATCCTAAGTATGAATATTTAAGACTTGTACATATGTGAATAAAATATATTTGTCTCTTATATAATCCAAAGTGTGGCAACAGTGTTTTTTACCATCATTTTTGAATCTGGAGAGCATAGGATAATATCACATGCAAATATTTATTATTTTTGGTAATTTATGAAATAATTGTTAGGTAAGGCCCGAGGTGAATCTAAGTGCATCATTATAAAAAGTGATATCATAAGCCTTTGTTCTGACATCATTGGGGTTCTCATTTACGAGATGATTGTTGGTGAACAGTCCACACTTAGGTTGTATGAGAAATAAATATTATCATTGTTATTGTTTGCAAGTTACTAAATGGAATAAGTAATATTTTTCTGTTTTTCTCGAGGATTTAAAGATAGAATTACCCATGGACAGTGAGAAAAAGACCAAAAGAAGTAATTATCTGTCAGTAAAGCTGCAAGGAAAAGGATTTTTGAAGTATCTCAAGGAATGATTTGGTTCTTTTTTAAATTGTGTTGGATAAAAGGTTATTGACATTTCATGGTAATTGTTAAAGTTTAGTAACAAGAACTTGAGACATGGCAGCTGCTATTGTAACTGTAGGTATGGTTCATGCAGACACGGGGCAACACTTTTAGAGCTGCCAATACCTGTCATCAGGGAGGAGCCATTGATACCGCTGCATCCAAGTTGTAGGCCAGAAGAAGTAATTGAAGAATTAAATGAACGGAATAAAGAGTATGTTGATATGATTGAGAAGCTGTGTGCTGACAAATTAAGGTTATGTAATGATGTAAAACAGTTAAACCAACAACTAGGAAAGAGATCTCATGAATGTAGTAGACTTGCAGGCCAGATGCATTTGCTCAAAACACAGTTAGATGTAAGTAATCTGAAAATATCTGATGGAGACTGTGTCCTAATCAACTTAAAGACTGACATTGCTGCCTTGAAAAACTTGAATGAACAGTTAAAAGTGTAGTGCTCAGCTGCAGAGGCACAGAAGACCAAAATAATAAAGACTAATGAGAAGCTCAAAGAGTGGGGCACAGCTTTGGAAAGGGAAAAAGCAAAATTAGAGCATGCTAATGAACAGGTTATCAAGGAGCTAACTGAAATGGTATGAATGTATAATGATGTAATGGAGCAATATCAAAGTGATAAGAAACAAAGAGCAGACAGGGAAAGACACCTCTTAGCCAAATGGAAAGAGGAAACCTCTGAACAAAGAAGCATAAGCTGTTCACCCCTAAGATATCTACCCCAGGGCAATGAACAAGAGGCTTATCCTTCTTAGGATTTCTGCAGTGCAGGACCCACAAATGGAACAGTCCCTTGCCAACCACACTCACCTGATCATTCTAGTGTTGAAAAAGAGTTAAAATGAGAAATAGTGCAAAAACAGAAAATACATAAAGATAGAGAGATCAGTGCACAAACAGAAAAGGAGAGATGTGAAGGTGCAACCCCACAAAATGAATTAAAGTAGGATAGCCAATGGAAAGAGTGGTGTACCCTTTTGGAGCAACACCTCTATAAACCAGGAAAAGAAGTCAAAGATTTACAGGTCCAGAAAGGTGATACCAAAAGTGAAAGAAAAATTCATGTAAGAATAAATGCATCTGAGGAATCAGGCCCAGATAGCTCCTCCCCTGAAAAGGAATATTCCTGTTTGGAAGATGAACCGCCTGATAGGCATAATAAGAGATATAACATTAGGCAAAAAGGAAATGCTGATTCCAAAGGTTACTTATCTGATGGGTCCAGGAAAAATAAAAAGATTTCTGAAAAGGAACGGGAGTATTTAAAATCAAAAACTGTTACACAAGCTTTGAAACTGGTAGGTGAGAGGTATAATTCTAAATCTGCAAAAGGAGGCATTGAGCAGCATATTCAAAAACTAAAAGAGTGTTTTGAATCTTTGTGCATAACTGATGAGGGAGAACAGAGTTTTGTGATTAGGTGGTCTGTTGATGATCCTCAAGCAGAATGGTCAAGAATGTCTAGAGAAAGTAGGAACAAACCTGACAAACTGTATAAATTCCTAAAGAAGGAGTTTGGTAAATATCGCACTAAGGGGGCAACCGGATGTGCAGCCTATCAAATGCGGTGTGGGGCTAATCAAAGTCCTAGGGAATATTATTAAAGGCTAAAGGATGTGTACTTTGGAGCAGAAGATCACTCAGACAGTAATTTAGATGACTTCCGAGATGCATATTACCAAGGTTTACCCCCTGCTATCAGGACACAATTGCAACTTGAGCATAACAGGAGGTCCAGGGGCATTCACTGGATTGCTAGACAGGCAGAACACATCTGGGACTCTGGAAGAGAAGATCACTCTCCTCCACAGAAAAAGGGAGGGGATCCCCCCCAAGATCCAATTGTCTGAAGCAACTACCTCTGATACTTTGACTATGGAAGGGGGTGAGCTATCTACCCCCAAAAACAGAAGACAAAAGAAGAAAAAAGGTAATAACACTCAATCAGAAAAAGCTGTAGAGTAGCCTAAGGCTGTGCCTGACCCCACAGTAGTAACCCAACCTACCAACCCTGCCCAAGCATCCCCTGTGGTGGTTCCACCACCTTGCTCTGAGTCACAGTTCTATCAGAACCTTCAGCAATTCCCACAACCTCAGCCATACCAAAACCAAGGACCCTCCTATAGAGGTTATGATCCTGGTAGAGGACGTGGCTGATGGTATGGGAGAGGATACTACAGAGGATACAACAATGACTATAGGGGTGGAAGAGGTGCCTATAGGGGCATCAAAACTATAACAATGAGCAAGATGGTTACATGTTCCAAGACAGACCTCAACCTGGTTCCCCAGTCATGGATGAAATACAGGGAATAAAGGAGGAGGAGATGGGAGACTTAAAAATGCTGCTCCAACATTTGGTCCCACCTCCCCCTCTGCCTTCTGGGTTTCCTGCACCTGTGCAGAACCCATCTGCAACCTCAAATGACAATGGAACCAATAATAATGACCAGTGACTACAGCCTTCTGTCCTTCCAAATGCTGCCTAGGTTAATGAAATTGCAATTGCTGATGATAGTAATAAAACTGCTATGAAATTGGAAAATGAGAGTGTTAATGCAAAACCTGACCTTACTCTAGAGGTATCACGAGCTACTGCTGCAGGCAGTGTAGAGTGTCATAGTAAACCTGCCATGTTGCCAGGAGTTAAGAAAAGCAAATTCTACCTGGGCAACTTAATCCCTAAAGGGGGGCAGATAGGTTTTACTTTGACATCAACATTGAAAACAGCCTAAGTCATGAAGCTTTAGTTGACTCTGGAGCGGAAGTTACCCTGATGTCTAGAAGCTTTTCTGACAAGCTGGTTGATGCAGTAGGTGGCTCTAAGGTGTTAAAAACCTTTTCTGATGGCTTACAAGTAGTAGGTTATGGGGGGGGGTGCTCAACAGACCCTAGGTAAAGTGTGGCTGAAATTGAGTTTTGGCAAGATGGAAATCAACCACCCGGTGTATATCACTGATAGTACTGGGGATGATTTCTTGATTGGAAATGACTTCCTAAAAAGATTTTGGCCTATCATTGACTATTTCCATGGAATCCAGTGGGCACAAATAAACCCAGCCCATTCCATTTGGGAAGAGTCTTAAGGTTGCTAAACAATCAGAATCATGCTACCTTGAGAGAAATGATGCAATGATTAAATTGAATTTTGTATGTTCTGATGTACCTGATGTATCTGTACTAGGTGATCCTGAAAATTTGGCTCAATGGAGAAGTAGATCCCACATGGTTTGTCTGTCAAAGCATGATGTGGTAAAGTCTGAGTTTAATGCAAGAGGCCTCACTTTCTTCACCAAGGAAGTGGACCCTGCTGTCTCAGAAGCACACCCTGCAGTTGACACAGAGACACTGAATTCAGAGTACCCAACACCCTCTGGGGATGGTGGAAATGAAACATGGCCACTAAGTCACGGGTCCTTAGTCTGCAATATAAGGTCAGAGGAAGGCAGGTTAAAGGTGCCCATCAAAGTAGAGAGTTTGCAGACAATTAATTCTGTGTTATGCTTAGGTTATGAGCACTGTTTAATTAGTAAACTGTTTTACAAGATGTTAAAGAGGCGAAGGCCTAGTTTAACGTGTAAAGAAACAGGAGTGGTTGGAAAATGTGCCATATCAGATCACTAGCATGAAAAGCATAGGTATCTGTGCTCTGAACCTCCAAATAGGGCAAAAGAAAATACAACACCCTGTAAGGGTAGTACAAGGCCTAAAATCTCCCATGTACCTGGAGCTAGACATCCTTGTATGACTGGGTATGTATGTTGACCTAGCCAACGATGTTCTTTGGTCACGAATAAGGGGGGGGACCCTTATCCAATAAATGTGACACCACAGGCCTTGAGGTCTGGACAAACTATTCCTCAAGTGTGTCAGGTGGCAAATGAGTTCACTACAAAAATTCCAAGTAATGTTAAGGATTTCTCTCTTGGGGTTAATGTAAAGGAAGGCCAAGAGATGCCTGACAAGACTGTACTCTTTGTGCTTGACAAGCAACTTAGTGAAATGAGTTTAAAAATTCACTCCATACCTTGCTTGGACATGAGCAGCAGAGTAATGCACCTCTTGGTACATAACCCAACAGTAGAGCCTATCACCATAGCAGCTAAGTGTGAGTTAGGGATAGTGATAGGGGAATCCTTTTTATGATTTGGAGTTAACTGTTCCAGTTATTGGGGAGATACCAGACGACATTGTTCAGGATGACACAGATGAAGAAATAAGGTCCATACCAAATGGTTTAATTGCTTTACGAGAGATTTGTCCCATAGATAAGGAAGAAATACAGGCATGTACAGTTGAAAATGATTACCTTGTACTGTCCACTATGGTTAATGAAACAAAACAATTTAAAGAGGTTCATGTGATTGATGCTGAAAACGTTTTTGAGATAATAGAAGATGAGGTAGAAATAGATACAAATTTACCTTTCCCAGATTCTAAAGAACAAATTGAGCAAGCTTTACAAAATTGTAATTGTGAAAAGGAAGTAGAAAAGGAAAAAGTTTGTGAAATGTTCCTTCAGTTTAAGGACATGTTTGCAAAAAGGTGCTCATGATTGTGGGGTAACTGACCTCCATGTTACCAGGGTACCTACCAACCCCAGTAAAGGTCCAGTTTATGTACGCCAGTACAGAATACCTCTAGCATCTTACGAATATATACAAGAGATACTGGATACCTTAATGGAGTGAGGAATTATAAGACAGGTAAATTCTATTCATAATGCCCCCATTTGGCCTGTGCTGAAACCCACAGGAAAGTGGAGACTCACTATTGACTATAGGAAGTTAAACCAACATGTGCCTTTATCTCGCTGGCCCATGACATATTTGGACCAAAGTTTGGCCAAAGTTTAAGGTGCCAAATATACCCTAGATATAGCAAATGGAGGAAGTATAGTGCAGTGGTTTAAGTATCTGAGCTGCAAATCTGGTGACATCCAGCAGACCAGACCTGGGTTTGAATCCCACAGCTTCCACTTGCATACTGTGAGACCCTGAGCAAGTCACTTAACTTCCCTGTGCTCCCAGGTCGCTCCTGTAAAAAAAGCTTTCAGCTTAGTGTGCTACTCCTGGTTAAACAACTAAAAATAAAATGGATTCTGGACATTAAAAGTAGACCCAAAAGATCAATATAAACTGGCTTTTACCTTTGGAAGGAAATAGTACACATGGAATAGGTGTCCTTTTGGATACTTAAATTCACCAGCGGATTTCAGTATCTTTCTGCACAAGGCTATGCCTGATGTGGAAAGCAGAGGAAATCTGGTTTATGTGGATGATGTACTAATCAAAAGCAACACTTTTGAGAAACACCTAGCTGAGGTCACCTATGTGTTAAACCAGCTCAAAGCCACTGGTGCCAAGTTGTCCTTACCAAAGGGGCAATGGTCCAGAGATAGGGTAAACTATCTTGGGCATGAAGTTGGTCCTGATGGGCTATGTCCTCAGCATACCAAAGTTGAGACCATCCCAAAAATTGGTCCACCCAAAACTTTAAAAGAGTTATGCAGTTTCCTAGGGAGATGTAACTACTCAAGACAGTTTATCCAGGACTATGCAGAAATTGCCTATCCTCTCACCAGGCTGCTGAAAAAGTCAGAACCCTTGGTGTGGGGGGGAGAGCAAGAGACAGCCATGCACGCTTTAAAAGATAGTCTGTGTCAGGCACCATGTCTTGCTTACTCATAAATGGATAAGGATTTTTATCTACAGGTAGGACATACTAGTAGCAGCATCAATGCAGTGTTATATCAGAAACATGATTCAGACAAACGTGTTATTGCTTATGCGAGTAAAACCTTGAGTGATGTCGAGAAGAAGTTTTCAGATTGTGAAAAGGCATTGTTTTCCACTGTATGGGCAGTACAATGGTTCAAACCTTGCATTTGTGGTAACAAAGTTGTTGTAGAGACTGGTTACCAACCCTTTACCCTTCTGGGGAGCCAGAAGCTTAAGGATGGTAATGTGTCTAGTAGCAGAATTGTAGCCTGGGCCTTAGCACTCCAGGGTCTACCCCTAGAGGTTAAGTATGCAAAGAATAAAAGGAATACAGTAGCTCAAGGGTTAGCAGACCTGGAGATGCATAATTGTACTGTAGATGAACTTCCAGTACAAGACCCTGACCTATCTCCTGAGTTGGATATGGTGTACCAACATAACAGGCACGACCACTATGATGAAAATGTATCTGAAAATTTGCCTAGAGTCTATGTTGATGGTTGTTCATTCTGGCAAGGTGACGGCCGATGTTCTGGTTTAGGAGTGGTATGGCAGGATAATGTACCATGTACTCCTATCAAGCACAAGCTCGGTCCTAAGTCTAACCAATATGCAGAATTGGCAGCCACCTATATAGTGGTACAGACTACAGTACAACATAAGTTACAAGACATTGTAATTTGTACTGACTCGGATTATGTTAGGCAGAACTTCCTTGCACATTTACCAGGGTGGAAGGTGAATGGTATGATCAATTCAAGAGGCAGTAAGGTGATGCATGCAGACCTTATCCTAGCCATAGATCAGTTGATTCAGGAACATAAGTTGGTTGTTTATTGGAAAAAGGTAAAAGGACACTCCAAAGTTCATGGACCAGACAAAACAGGAAATGACCTAGCAGATGCTCTGGCTTGGGAGGGTGCTTTAAGTGGAAAAGAATGGAACTTTGTCCCTCTTGTCCAAGCTAAGGTGGATGTGGTTACCCATAGACAAAAGCAACAGGAACAGGAAAATAAGGTTCTACACTTGTATAGTGAGAAACCTGACTTTGATTAAGTGAAAATGCAACAAGAGGATGAAGTGGTAGGAAAATGTTATTGTTTCATTAAGGATCCCACTAAAAGTATGATTTCTGACAATGACCTACAGGATAACTGGGACCTGACAGCCATGTATAACCAGAAGGATAAATTCTAATTAAGGAATGATCTCTTGGTAAAAATTGGCAAAAACCCACATGAGGTCCAATGGGTGGTTCCATTAGGCCACAGGGGAATTATGTTACAACATGCCCATGATGAACCATCAGGAGCACAAGGGGGATAGGAGAACTTACGAAACCTTAAAAGAGATAGCCTACTGGCCCTACATGTAGGATGATGTTGCAGGGTATGTACAAGGGTGTATAACCTGTTGCAAGTTCCAACCAGCTACTCCTAGACATAGAGCACCACTACAGTCAAAAAACATCACTATGCCTTGGTCAGACATCCAGATTGACTAGATTGGTCCTGCTACCAGATCTTCAAGAGGTAACCAATACCTTTTGACAGTTACTTGTCTGTTCACAAAATGGGTCAAGTGTATACCTGCTCCTAATAACACTGCTGGAACCACTGCTTTCTTAATAATAAACCATGGCCCGGATATTCAGAAGGGTCATGCATGGCCTAACAGTGTTGCACCATCGCAACCCACTGATGTGCCCCAGCACGATATTCAAACAGGGATTGTGTCTGGCACAAATCGATGCACCCAGTCAGCAACAGTAATGTGTCTGCGGCGCAGGGTGATTGGTGTGCCATGCATACTCGCACATCCCGATATTCAGCCGAGGATATGCTGAGTCCATGCACGATGCAACCCCTACTTGCGCTGCACACAGGTGAGCTAAAAAAGGAACAACAGCTGGCCACCACAGGTGAACTGCCATGTGCAAGCAATATGGCAGCTGCCACCTGTGGTGTCCACACTGATCTGGCTGCACCCAACAGGTGGTGCCCCCCATGCCCGATCATGAGCATCTGTGCAAAAATATAGGTCCAATATCCCTGGTGGTCAGTGGACTGCTGCAAGCCGATCATGGGCATCTGTGTAAATATATAAGTCCAATATCCTGGTGGTCTAGTGGACTGCTTCGCAGCTTGATCATGGGCATATGTAATAATAAGGAGAGCTCTACAGTACCCCATCCCCACCCACCCACTGAGCCCCACCACCCCACTCCCCCAGTTAGCCGTGGGCAGCAGCACCCACCGCCTGCCGCCCTGCCACCCACCGACTGACGGTGTACAGTAGGGCTGCAGCCCATTGGTCCAGCGTGAGCCAATGGGAGTGCAGCCCATACCATCTACACAGTCCAGATATTGAATGGATCCATTCACATATCTGGACTGGTAGCAATCTGGTACATCTACGCCCATTGGCTCATGCTGTGGACCAATGGGCGTACAGCCCACGTCACTGTCAGTCGCGGGCGGGTGGTGGTGGCAGGCGATGGCTGCTGCCCCCATGTCCAGGGGGGAGGAGGGCGGTGGGGCTTAGTGGGCGGTGAGGAGGTACCGTGGGCTCTCCTTATTATTACATATGCCCGATCGAGCTGAGAGTGGTCCACTGGACCACCAGGGATATTGGACTTATAGTTTTACACAGATCCCCACAATTGGGCTGCGAGATGTCCACTGAACCACCAGGGATATTGGACGATAATTTCAATCTACATATGCCCACAATCAGGCAGAGGGGTGCATTGCCACACTGTGCAGGGGGTGTTGGTCCCCGACGGCTACTGCCTGGCAGGGCGCCAGGTGCATGTCAAAAGGGATCGGCACACCTGCATGCAAATGGGGCCATAATGACATGCAAATGGCTCCATTTGCATCTTGCATACATTATGGCCCCATTGGCATGTGCACTTTTGAATATCGTGGTTGTTGCGCATAGCGCAATGGAACTTGCACTAGTGCATCCCCCTGCTCCACTCTGACCACTTGTGCTGGCACAGTGCCACTGCATCATGTGCACTGTGGGTGGCCAGGGTGCGATATTCAACAATGCTGTGCCATGGCGCAGCTCCATTGAATATCACCCAGTCAACGCCCCTGCGCAGCCAAGTTGAGCTGCGCCCAGGCTTGTGCCTCAGTCTGGCGCAGTCTGAATATCCGGGCCTGTGTGCTTAGTCGATGGGGATTACCATTGAGAGTAGAATCTAATAGAGGTCCTCATTTCACTGGAGAGGTAATAGAAAATGAGTGGAAAATTCTAGGAGTACAGAGAAAACTACATGTGTGCCACCATCCACAGTCATCTGGACAGGTGGAATGCGCTAATCAAACACTTGTGTATATACTGAAGAAATATATCAGTTCTTCAGGAAAAGATTGGGATGTAAAGTTACCACTAGTATTAATGGCCATATGGGCTACTCCTAATAAGTCTACAGGTGTTTCTCCTTTTAAAATGATGACAGGAAGACAGATGGTGTTACCTTTACATCTCCTGTATACCACAGGAAATGTAAATTCAGCACATGCCACTACAGCACATGAATATGTAACCCATTTAAAACAGCATTTGTGAGAAACCTTTTCATTTGCTCAGAAAAATTTAAGAGAAAAGTGTTGAGGCTTCTAAGTCATATTATGACAGGAAAACTAGTCCAAAAGAGTATCAAATTGGTGATAAAGTGTTTTACTTTAACTACAATAGAGATAAAACCAAGGTCAAAAAGTTTCTTCCAAGTTAGCAAGGACTCTTTGTGATCACTGACAAAATCTCACCTGTAGCTTACCAAATTGAAGTAAAGCAGAAAAGCACTGGAGAGGTAGTACCTAAATGGGTTCATATTAATCAGTTGAAGCAATATCATTAATGCAACAAAACACAGGAATATGTTCATAATGAATCTATGAGTGGTGATCAGGAATTAGAGTCTATCTAAAATGTTAATTGTCATAGTGACCATAGTGAAACTGTTGAGCAAAGAGAGTTTGTTGTACACGTGAAATGTTCAAAATAATGTAAAAAATGTTATTTTGAAAGTGTACATAATTGTAATCATGTTCAATCATGTTAGTTCATGTAGTACTGTACACCTATCTATGCAAAATAGTACATCTCCAATGATGGCATCTAGTGATGTCACATCCTATAATGTCATATGTGATGACGTAATGTGCTGATGATGTCATAAGTTACCACATGATGATGCAACTTTGTCTTTTATGTTTCATTTTCCCTGCAATGCTTAAAACTATATACCCATATATAGTAGGATTATCGTTTTGAATTACAAATGCATTTTTGAAGTGCATTTTAATTCAAAAGGGGAAAAATGTAGGAACAGAACTAATCTGATTAAGCTATTTTATTACAATATTATTATATTCTTAATTACTATTCTATATCATTATATTGGCTTAATTATTAAGTACTATAAATGTTTCTGGTCACATTGATATCTAAATGAACTCTAGAACACGGACAATGCTGCTTAAGGCTTGAATACTGAAGTGGAGGAATGATGCCATGAAAAGGGAATACAGCATACATGGTCAACCCCCAGAAAAAAAAAGTTGTTTCAGGGATAGTCTGTTTAAATTGAATGACATGTTCCAATTAGTAGCAAAAGAGCTTGAAACTTGACATAATTTATGATCTTGTTTTTCAGTACCAGCCAGAGCACATCTCAGAGGTTAACATAGACTTAGACTGGCTTAAGAAATTAAGACTTTTATTTATAGAAAATATATGAAAACTCTGATACATTTCAAAATGATACAGGTTATTGGAAATGCATGAACCTGCCCAGTGACTAACTTTTAAACTTATCAGCATAGTATAGAGTAAGCTATTTACAAAAATCTGTAGCCCCAAAACTGTTTAAAATTTATTAACAAGTTTGGTGTCTATAGTAAGCTGACCTTACCACCTTTTCAATGGAATGAGAGTGAAGTGGTTACCTAACAAAAACAACTAGACAGGTGGATTATAAGACTCTGGGATAAAATCCAAAGCAACATGAAGTCACATCTCATTTACCTCAAACAAAGGAGATCCCTGTCTTAAAGAAGTTTGCTAAATTTACACAGTTCCTAATTATAGCAGGTATGCCAAACTAACATCATTTTAAACAGGAAAAAATGTACTTCTGAAATCTGTAAATACTTTTTAGATATCTATAAAGGAAAACGTTTTATTATGGTTTTATAAATTATAGATTTCATATTAGGATTGACACTATCATGTTTGATCTTGAATGAATCCTCTCTGATAGCTGTATCTAGGAATGTAAGTCTTATATATGTACAAAGGTGCACATACAGTAGATGCAAGAAAGAAAAGTTGTTTTATATCAAAAATAGTTTTTGAAGATGAGGTCATATTGAGAAAAAAATGTCTTAGGAGGGGCTAACAGTAACACCCTCAAAGAGTACTCAGATCAATCATAACTTGATGGTGATGTCGCCCAGTAGGTGGGACATACATGGGACGCTGACAAAGCCGGCCCAGAACTGCTTAATTCTTTGGTGTGTGAAGATGTGTGCTGGATGTCCTGACAACTCTGGATGAGCTTGGACTTGTACTAGGCCAAAAGCCTGAAGCCACACCTGCTTGGAACATTATTTGGGCTTTGACATTGCCACCAAAAGGGGGTGCTAAACCAGCTGCTGAAAGTGACTGTTACAGAAAGGACTTTCTTTCAATAATGGATTAAGCAAGGCCTATGTTTTGCATACTGAGAATCTGGACTAAAAGTAATGTTTTGGAATTTCTGTTAAAAGCCTGAATAAGAGACTGACTTTGGAATTTACCAGCTATCAAGTCTGCAGCAATGTTAAATAGCAGTGAGTCCAGAGTTCCAGGTTCAAGAGCAGAAATGAACTGAAACAGGTACGACTCACAGTGTCCAGTTACTAAAATGACATTGCTGTCCACAAGGGAGATCTTTCTACAGACAATGCTGTTAGACTGCCCACAATCTTGCTGTCTGATTTTTTTCTACTAAATCCTGAAGTGACTTTTGATGATTTGTGATGTCAAGCATAAAGGATCCAGCCTACATAGCTTCATTGATGTCAGAAGACTCTACAGTTCCAGGATCAAGGGGAAAAGACAGAAGACTAAAGCCAAACTCACTAGCAAGGACATTTGTCATCCAAAACCAGAAGTTCTCACCAAGACTTTGAAAGTTAAAAAGTAGAAGACAGCATATATAGATAACTAAAACATAAGTATTCCTTTATCCTACTTTTAGTACTTATTTGGCTATCTGTGGTAATAACTTAGTGCATTCTAGCTCCAAAATCTTGGGTATATTGTTGAACTAGAATTTAGATATAAAGAAAATATCTTTCATGTACCATGAGGTCTAAACAATTATTATACCAAGATAATCTAAAACACTAGTGTAATGAGTTGCAAGTTCTCATAGTAAAAACAAAGTCATGCTGTTTATAAGTATGCTAAAGAAATAGTATAAACTGTCATTTATCACGCTGAATATTGCTTATTACTTCGCATTGCTTAATTGCGGCAATTTGTTTTATTTGTTTTATTTGATTTACTTGATTTTCTAAAATCTGTATTGTTTACATTACAGTTTATGGTTACATTATTTTTATTATTTTTGATATTTATGCTAGTTATGAATATTTAGGACTTGTACATATGTGAATAACATATATTTGTCTCTTATATAATCCAAAGTGTGGCAACAGTGTGTTTCACCATCATTTTTGAATCTGGAGAGCATAAGATAATATCACATGCAAATATTTATTATTTTTGGTAAATTATTAAATAATTGTTAAGTAAGGCCCAAGATGAATCTAAGTGCATCATTACAAAAAGTGATATTATAAGCCTTTGTTCTGACAACACCTCTAGACAGATATCTGTGTAAGTATACTTCACTTATTCTTAGTGTTCTAAGCTGTTTGGAAGTGAACTGGGTTTCAGAATAGTGTTTTCTGACATATGTTTTCACAAATAATGACATAGAAACACAGAAACATAGAAGCTGACAGCAGATAAGGACTGCAAGACCCATCCAGTCTGCCCACTGTTTCTACCTTATGAATGTGCCATTTTACTCTGTCAATGGTCTATTTATTCATACTCATCTGTATTGCTCCCTTATGCCTATCCCATGCTGTGTCCTCTTGTCCTGCTGTTTTTCTTACATTGAAACATGTTAGACTCTTTAACCTTGTTAATGCCCTTAAGATACTTGAATGCTTTGATAATAGCATATCTCTCTCCCTCCTTTGCTCAAGGGTATAAAGTAAATATTGAGCTACTTTAATTGGTCATCATATGTTTTCTGATGCAGACCCTGCACCATTTTGGTTGCCCTTCTCTGGACTGCCACCATTTTGTTAATGTCCTTGTGCAGGTGAGACATCCAGTAGTGCAAGCAGTACTCCAGATGGGGCATAACCAGTGTCTTGTAAAGAGGGATTATTACCTCCCTGTTACGACTTGTAGTACCCCTATTAATACACCCCAACATCCATCTAGCCTTACCTACTGCCTTTTTGGTCTGCTTGGATGATTTCAGGTTATCTGTAATGATGATGCCCAAGTCTCTTTCTTCCTTTGTGATTGCCAGCAACTCCCCTCCCAACCAAGAGGTAGCTTCAGGGTTTCTCTTCCATATGTGCATGATCTTGTACTTCTTTGCCTTAAACCCCAGTTGCCACTCTTCAGACCATTTGGACAGTTTTTTCAGATCTATTCTCATTCTGCCCACCCCATCTGGATCATCTACTCTGTTGCATTCTTGGTGTCATCTGCAAACAGGCAAACCTTACCCTCCAGTCCATCTGCAATGTCTCTGATGAAGATTTGGAAGATGACTGGCTCCAGGACTGATCCTAGAGTTACCCCACTTCTGACTTGCATCTCTTCTGACTGTATACCATTTACCACCACTCTCTGTTTTCTGCCCACCAACCAGTTTGATATCCAGTTGACGAAATTCTGACCCACCCGAGCCTACCCAGCTTATTAATCAATCTTCTATGTTGAACAGTATCAAAAGCTTTGCTGAAGTCAAGGCAGGTGACATCAACTGCACCCCATTGGTCCACCACTCTGGTTAACCAGTCAAAGAAATCTATGACATTAGTTTGACAGGACCTTCTTGATGTAAACCCATGCTGTCTCAGATCCTGTGCTCCTATGGATTCCAGGTGTTGAACTGCCCTTTTCTTAAGGAGTGCCTCCATAATCTTGCCCACTACTGAAGTATTACTGACTGGTCTGTAGTTCCCTGCCTCCTCCCTGATGCCACTCTTATGGAGCGGGATCACATGCGCCCTTTTCCAGCCTTCTGGGACCTCTCCTGTGCTCAGAGACTCACTAAACAGTTCTGCTAGTGGCTCTGCTAGTTCTACCCTTAGCTACTTTAGTACCTTGGGATGTATACATTCAAGTCCCATTGCCTTGTCCACCCTGAGCTTGGTAAGCTCTTGTAGGACCATTTCTTTTGTGAAGGGACTTGTGTACACTTCCCCCCCATGTCTATGGTGTTGAGCTGTGGGCCCTGCCCTACCTTCTTCTCAGTAAATACTAAGCAGAAGTATCTATTTAGGTTAGATGCTTTCCCTTGGTCCTCCTCCACACACTCCCCCTTATCCCCTTTCATCTTAGCAATTCCCCTTCTGGACTTTCTCATTTCAGTAATGTATCTATAGAAAGTCTTGTCCTTTTCTTTTACTGTTCATGCTAGTGTTTCCTTGGTTTGGGTCTTTGTCTGCCTTACTGCCTTCCCTAGTTTCTGTAGGAAAGTTCGCTATGCCTCCCTATCTTTGTCCCGCTGAAGGCCAACCATTTGGCTCTGACCTTTTCTACTACTGTTTTTGAGAAGCAAAGTGGTTTCCTCCTTCTTTTGTGCCTGCTTTTCTCCCTAACACAATGGGACGTTGCTTCAAGTATTGCATCCTTAATACTTTGCCACTTTGCCTGTACCCCTCACCTGTATTTTTCTTGCAATGGCTAGCTTCACTCTGCTGGCCATCTTATCAAAGTTAGCTCCTCTGAAGTCCCATATTTTTGCCATGGAAGGGAATGATTTAGTTCCAGTGGCCAAATTGAACCATACCATGTGATGGTCACTGGCCCCCAGGTGACCTTCTACCTGGAGATATGTGATCTTTTTCCGTTAGTCAGTACTAGATCCAGGATAGCCCTGTCTCTTTTAGATTGTTCTACCAATTGTTTGAGGCCCTCCCCCTACAGGGAATCCACTATGCACTTAGTCCTGGCGGATGCTCCAGCTGGTATTGATCAATCCGTATCTGGCATGTTGAAGTCTCCCATTAGCAGAACCTCCCCTTTAGCTGTCATGTTTTGTATATCTTCCAACAGTAATGTGTCTATATCCTCCCCCTGGTCTGGAGGCCTGTAGGTCACCCCAGTTGATATGGCTGTCCATTTCCTGTTTTCAGGGTGACCCACAGTTCTTCTGGCTCCATAATGGTATTCTGAATTTCTGTAGCTTTGATATTTTTATTGATATAAAGGGCCACTCCCTCCCCCTCTTTTTCACCTCAGTCTCTTCTGAGCAGTACATAGTTGGGTACTGTAGTCTCCCAAGTGTGGTTACTGGTGAATGAAGTCTCACTAATGACTGCTGTGTCTAGTTTAACCTCTGTCATTGTTGCCTCCAGGTCTGGGATCTTGTTTCCTAGACTGTGGGCATTTGTGTACATGATTTTCCATTGTCCAGATTTCAGTGTGCTAGTTGTGGGGTGATGTCTGACCTTTCCCCTGCATGTCGTATGAGGAGCTAGACCTTTTTCCTGACCTTGTGATGCAAATGAACTACAAACATGCTGGTCTCCTGTTTGATCACTAGCTGGGGAGGTGCTGCTCCCATTTGATGTATTGGGTGCTGCACCCCTCTTCTCATTTGCTAGTTTAAATATTCTGCAAAGACATCAAACTTCTGCCCCAATGAACTGACTCCTTCCTTAGTCAGATGCAGTCCATCAAATTTAAAAAATGTTCACTCCCAAAACTGTTGCCAGTTACCTACAAATTTATGTCCTTTTTCCTGGCAGTAGCCCCTGAGCCACATGTTTAACTCCCCTAGCTCTCCTTCTGTGATCTTCTGCCCATTTACTCCTCCTTCTCCCAGACTGGCAGGACCTCAGAAAAGGAGATGCCAGATGAAATGGATGACAGTTTGTCTCCTAGACTGGTCAGGTGTTCCTTGGTCTCCACAACTAACCAGCTAGTGAGATCCTTAGTTTCTATGTGTACCAGGACAACAGTGTTTTCTCCTGCTTCCTGCATGATTTTAGCAATGTGGTCAATGTCTCACCATGCTGATATACCTGGGAGATATCTGACCATTACCCCCGGACGGACCTAGGTATCAACTCCTCGAATCATGGAGTCTCCTATGATCAGAAGTGTGTTGGATTTCCTTTTTGCCTTTTTTGTTTTGGTCCCTATTATGGGTGAGTTTTGTAGCATTAGCTCCTGTTCTGCAGAGTCCTGCTCTGCAGTGTCCTCTGCCCCTTTGTTTGATTTTGGAGATAGAGGCAGATACCTGTTTGTAGTTTTTATATGGTTTGTGGAGGTGATACGCTGGTGAGCACTGAGCAATGAGGCACATGATTTGCCCCTCCTAACCATCTGCCAACCTCATAGATCAACTACCCTCTGCAGTCAAGGTACTTTAGTTGGATGTTGGGGAAATGGCAGGTGGTTCTTGTAATACATTTCCTCCTGAGTATGTGATTTGAGGTGCACAATCTCTGCCCATACTTTCAGGAGCTGAGCCTTTAGATCTCTGATGGTCCAGCATGTAGGTCAGCATTCTAAATCCTGTATAACTGCCCTATTGAAAAGTGTCTTGCAGTACCTGCAGTTAATAATATCCATTCCAGTTAAGATGCTGAGTTTATAACCGGGTCCAAGTAATTAGAAGGAAAATGAAGACAAAAGTTTAATTTTTTATGTTTTTTATTTGTTTGTTTTATTTGTTTGTTTTTGTATAATTAATTGTGACCTTTTAAGTGAAGTCACTGGGTGGCTACCCCTCCGATCCTCCATGTCCCACTTTGCCACAGGAAATGTTATGACTGTGATATTCTGTAAAAGGAGTGTAGTATGGGGTGGTTTGGGATGGGGTGGGTGGATGGGTTCGGTGGGTGCGTGGGTCCTTCCCCTGCCAAAAAAGAAGAACCATGTATGAGAGGAACAAGAGGTAAGAGCAGAAACAATCAACCAACAACAAATGCAGATGCTGTCCCTCAGTCTGTATCTCGTATCTGCTCCTGCAATTATTCCTTAAAGCTTAGCCTAATGATAGATAAAACTGTAAAACCTGTAAGCACAACCTGTAACAATTTAACAGAAGATATACCCTGTCAAAAACACTTTGCTTCAGAAAAATAAAGCAGTAATCTGTAAGCACAAAAATTAACAACCTGTAAGCACAACCTGCACAACAGTTTAACAGAAAATATATCTTACAAAAAACCTTGAAACAGAGAAAAATAAAGCAGTATTCTGTAAGCACAACACAATATTAATCTGCAAGCACACTCTATAACAATTTAGCAGAAAATATACCCTGCAAAAAACAATTTCAATCAGAGAAAAAATAAAGCAGTAAACTGTAACACCCATAGGCACAACACAGTAACAAAAACCTGTAGGGGCAACCTTGAACAATTCTACAGAAAATATACCCTGCAAAGAAACAATTTGAATCAAAGAAAATAAAGCAGCAACCTTTATGCACAAAACAGTAACAAACCTGTAAGCACACCCTGTAACAATGTAGCAAAAAGTAAACCCTGCAAAAGCAATTTGAATCAGAGAACAATAACGCACTACTGTGTAAGCAAAAAACAGTAACAAAACCTGTGAGCATAAAAGAAAATAGTAAAACACAGTAATTCTGCCTAGCCAAAAGAAGCTTTGATGTTTCTCCTTGCTCCGATAATGTTGTTCCTTACTCTATCATTTCAAGCCAACCTAGAAGAAAAGAGCTCAGGTGAAGCTGGGTGCCTTTGCTAGCAAATCTAGTCTTCCACCTGACTTTGAACATTCAGTACTGGTGCAGTAGCAGTGATTGGAACTGAAGTGAAAGTAAGCTTAGGTTGAGGGGTGGTAATAATTTTGCAGTCAGAAGGATGTAGGTGAGGAGTTTGCTCTATTTTTCTCTGACGTGGTGTCCTCCATATGGTCCGGGATCCCGTTGCTTATGCAAGCGTTGCCTCGCATTGGTCGGCCTGTGATGAGCAGAGGTGCTCCATATGTCTGGGAGAAGTTTAAACCAGTAGAGCTGACTGAGATCATTGAGGTGATCTCAAAGCTAAAGCACACTTACTGTGAACTGAACAAAGCCTGACCCTTTTCTTGATGGGATGTGTCGGGTCCATTGGCCTGGTATTCACTTGGATTGTCCCATGCTAGAGTCAGAGGGAGTCTTTCTGGATACCTTGAAAGAGGCTCCCAAGAGACCTCTTCTGAAGAAGTCATCTCTCGACCCTGAAGTTCTAGCTAATTACCGTCCTATCTCCAACCTGCCATTTTTTGGCAAGGTTGTTGAGAAGCTAGTGGCATACCAGCTCGAAGAACACCTCATGTCCTTTGATATCTATGAACCATTCCAGTCTGGTTTCAGGGCTGGGCATAGCAGTGAAACAACATTTGTTAGGGTGCATAATGACCTCCTCAGGGCTAGAGATAGAGGAGACAGGTCAATTCTTGTTTTCCTTGATCTCTCCACAGTGTTTGATACAGTGGATCACATTGTGCCTCTAGATTGCCTTCAAGAGTATTGTGGACTCACTGGCACTGTCATCAACTGGTTTGAGTCCTTCCTGTTGAGCAGGGTGCAACAGATAGTGATGGGGAATTTTTCCTCCTCTGCAAGACCCCTGTTTTGTGACGTTCCTCAGAGGTTGATCCTGTTGCATATGTTATTCATGGTATACATGATGCCCCTGGGGGAGCTCATTCAACAGTACAGTGTGGGTTTTCACTGCTATGTGGATGATACTCAACTGTATCTGTCCTTTGCCCCTGGAACACATGTCGCTGTGGGAGTGCTTAACAACTGCCTGATTGAAATCAATGACTGGATGTCCTCCAGCTGGTTGTGACAAAACCTGGATAAGATGGAGGTACTGGTGATTGAGGCAGTTATAGGCATGATGGTAGTGCCTCCGGAGTGGGTACAGAAGTGTTTCTGTGATCCACTCCAATGATGGCTTCTCATAGGGTGCGGGATCTTAGCATCATCCTGGATAGCAGATTGACACTTGAAGCTCAGGTGTCACCTGTGGTCAAAAGTATTTTTTACCACTTGAGGAACATCACCAGGATCAAGCCCCTAGTTCTACCCAAAGACCTGCCAAAACTGGTACATGCCTTTGTTATGTCAAGGCTCAACTACTGCAATGCTCTTTTCTTCAGGGTCAAACAGTAGAAACACTCTGGATACAGAAGTTGATAACCAGCCCATTCACAGAAGAAAGGGTTATGAAAGAACTCTTAAAACTGAAGGTGGACAAAGCAATGGGGCCTGATGGGATTCATCCCAGAATTCTAAAAGAACTAAGGGTAGAACTAGTGACACCACTGACTACCCTCTTTAACAAATCATGGGAGGATGGGGTGGTACCCGAGGACTGGAGAAGGGCAGATGTGATTCCCCTTCACAAAAGTGAAAACAAGGCAGAAGCAGAAAACTACAAACCTGTTAGTTTAACCTCAGTGGTAGGGAAAATGATGGAATCACTTCTGAAGGAAAGAATTGTTGAGTATCTAGAGGCCAGAGGGGCTCAGGACCCAAGGCAGCATGGAATCACAGTGGGAAGGTCATGCCAGACAAATCTGATAGATTTTTTTGACTGGGTGACCAAAGTAGTAGATCAGGAAGGGGCTGTGGACATGGCCTACCTAGACTTTAGCAAGGCGTTTGACACAGTCCCACACAAAAGATTAATATACAAGTTAGCCAGCCTGGGAGTGGGTCCCAAGATGACAGCCTGGGTAAATAATTGGTTGGAGAATAGGACACAGAGCGTAATAGTAAATGGAGTCCACTCTGAAGAAAGGGGGGTTACTAGTGGGGTACCGCAGGGTTCAGTATTAGGACCGGTCCTTTTCAATGTCTTTATAAGCGACATTGCAGAGGGACTAGAAGGAAAAATATGTCTCTTTGCAGATGACACAAAGATCTGCAACAGAGTTGATGCACAAGGTGGGGTGGAAAGGATGAGAAGGGACTTGGCAAGGTTAGAGGAATGGTCAAATGTATGGCAGCTTAGATTCAATGCTAAGAAGTGCAAGGTAATGCACCTGGGAAACAAAAACCCAGGGGAAGAGTACACAATGGGGGGTGAGATACTAACAACAACAAAAATGGAAAGGGACCTGGGGGTAGTCATATCAGATGACCTAAAGGTGGGCAAGCAATGTGAGAGGGCAGCAAGGAGGGCTGGGGGGATACTGGGATGCATAGGGAGAGGCATCACTAGTAGAAAACAGGAAGTTATTATCCCTCTGTACAGACAGTTGGTGAGACCCAATCTGGAGTACTGCATGCAGTTCTGGAGATCCAGTCTTTGCAAGGACATAGACAGGATGGAGGCTGTCCAGAGGAGGGCAACTAAAATGGTGCAGGGTCTGCACCGGAGGACATATGAAGAGAGACTTAAGGAGCTGAATATGTATAGCCTCGAGGAAAGGAGGGAGAGGGGGGACATGATAGAAACTTTCAAGTATCTCAAGGGAATCAACAAAGTCCAAGAGGGTAGCATCTTTCAAAAAAAGAGGTGTGCAAGAACAAGGGGCACAATTTGAAGATAGAAGTGACTCAGAGGTAATTTAAGGAAGTATTTTTTCACAGAGAGGATTATGGATGCATGGAACGCCTTCGGAGGAGGTTGTGGAGTCAAAAACAGTGGTGGAATTCAAGCATGCATGGGACAGTCATAAGGCAATTCTAGGGGGTTGGGGTAGGAAGAAGTAGGCTGCTGGTTAACTAGGATCTGCAGCTTATCCATTAGGTAGGGAAATGGGCAGACTGGGTGGGCCAAGCGGTCCTTATCTGCCATCAAAATCTATGTTTCTATGTTTCTATGTTACTGGAGGGACCCTCCACCAGCTGCAGCTGGGGCAGAATGCAGCAGTTCAGTTACTGATGGGCCTGCCTAGGTCTATTCATGTTACTCCAGTCCTGTGGGTCTGCACCGGCTGCTGGTTAGGTGGAGGGTCATCTTCAAGGTGGGCATGCTCACCTATAAGGCTCTATATGGACTGGGTCCTAGCTATCTGTTTGATCTCCTTATACCTGCCACCTCTGTCCATTCCCTCCAGACTTTGACTAGGGGCCTCCTTGATGTTTCTAGGGTTGGGCTGAAAACATCTGGCAACCGTGCTTTTAGTGTCACAGGGTCCACCCTGTGGAACACCTTTCCAGCTGGCTGCTCTCAGGTGGGCTCTGACCTTTGAGGCATTTAAAAAGGGGCTATAGACACACCTGTTCTTTCAGGCCTACCATAGTGAAGATGTCTGACCTATACTGACCACCGGTGGTTTTAAGCATTCTGAATTTTAATGACTGTTTTAAATAATTGTGCTTATATATTGTTTTAAAGAGTTGTACTGCTCTTGCCTAACTTGTTTTGATGTAAGGTGCCCACAGTCTCAGGGATTGAGTGCCCTAGAAATGGAATTTGCCTTGCCTTGCCTAGGTACCGTTGAGTATATAAAGCAGCCCACAGGTGTGTGGCACCACTGCCACAACATAATGATGACTGTCTAATAATTACATGTTTTCCATTGCTAGCAGAGTAGCAAGTTCAGCAGCTCAGATAACAGACCACCAGTGCATCAGAATGTTATGCCTGTCTTCATTGTTGCCAAATAAAAGTATAGATGTATTTTGTTATAAACAAAATCAGTGAAAATAATAACTCATAACTTATAATATTAAAATATCATATATCATAAACTACTACTATCAGACAACCAAAAACTACTAATATCAGGCAACCCAAGTGCAGCTGTTGGTGATGTAGCAAAACGGTGGATAAATGATGAACTAAGAGATAACCAGAGTGAGAATTAATTGAGTTAGAATTATTGTATATCAAAATGGCATTTAAACAGATTTAAAAAGATTGAGGTCCATATATTGTGGGGTTGTGTACAGGCCTCCAGACCAGGGGGAGGACACAGACATGTTACTGTTAGAAAATCTACAAAACATGACAGCTAAAGGGGAGGTTCTGATAATGGGAGACTTCAACATGCCAGATACAAATTGGTCAATACCAGCAGGGACATCTGCCAGAACTAGACACGTGGTGGATTCCCTGCAGGGGAGGGCCTCAAACAACTGGTACAACAACCCACAAGAGACAGGGCTATCCTAGATCTAGTATGGACTAACAGGGAAAGGATCACAGATCTCCAGGTAGAAGGTCACCTGGGTGCCAGTGACCATCACATGGTATGGTTCAATTTGGCCACTAGAACAAAATCATCACATTCCAATGCAAAACTATGGGACTTCAGAGAGCTGACATTGATAAGATGGCCAACAGAGTTAAGCTAGCCCTGGCAAAAAGAAATACTGGTGAGGGGTACAGGTAAAGTGGGCAAGCATTAAAGATGAATTCTTGAAACAACATCCCATTGTGTTAGTGAGAAAAGGAAGTGCAAAAGAAAAAGGAAACCACTTTGGTTCTCAAACACAGTAGCAGAAAAGGTTAGAGCCAAAAGGCTGGCCTTCAGAAAATATAAGGAAATGCAGCAGGATGAAAATAGAGAGACATACCAAACTTCCCTAAGGGAAGCAGGGAAGCAGTAAGGCAAGCAAATGCCCAAACCAAGGAAATACTAGCACAAACAGTAAAAGAAGGTGACAAGACTTTCTATAGCTACATTAGTGAAAGGAGAAAGTCCAGAGGGGGTATTGCTAAGATCAAAGGGGATAAGGGTGTGTGTGAGGAGGAGGAGGACCATGTAAAAGCATCTATCCTAAATAGATACTTCTGCTCAGTATTTACTGAAGAAAAGATAGGGCAGGGCCCACAGCTCTGCATCATGGATACAGGGGGGAGGGAAGTGTGCACGAGTCCCTTCACAAAAGAAAGGGTCCTACAAGAGCTCGATAAGCTCAGGGTGGACAAGACAATGGGACCTGATGGCATACATCCCAGTGTACTAAAGGAGCTAAGGGTGGAACTAGCAGAGCCATTATCAGAACTGTTTAGTGAGTCTCTGAGCACAGGAGAGGTCCCTGAAGACTGGAGAAGGGCTCATGTGATCCTGCTCCACAAGAGTGCTAGCAGGGAGGAGACAGGGAACTACAGACCAGTCAGTCTTATCTCAGTAGTGGGCAAGATTATGGAGACACTTCTTAAGGAAAGGATAGTGCAACACCTGGAATCCATAGGCGCACAGGATCCAAGACAGAATGGGTTTACAAAAGGAAGGTCCTGTCAAACTAATCTCATAGATTTTTTTTGACTGGGTAACCAGAGTGGTGGACCAAGGGGGAGCAGTTGATGTTTCCTACCTTGACTTCAGCAAAGCTTTCGATGCTGTTTCACATAGAAGATTGATTAATAAGCTGGGTAGGCTCGGGGTGGATCAGACGTTGGTCAGCTGGGTGGCAAACTGGTTGACGGGCAGAAAACAGAGAGTGGTGGTAAATGGTATACAGTCAGAAGAGATACAAGTCACAAGTGGGGTACCTCAGGGATCAGTCCTGGGGCCAGTCCTCTTCAATATCTTCATCAGTGACATTGCAGATGGACTGGAGGGCAAGGTTTGTCTGTTTGCAGATGACACCAAGATCTGCAACAGAGTAAATGATCCAGATGGGGTGAGTAGAATGAGAAGAGGTCTGGATAAACTAGCAAAATGGTCAGAAGAGTGGCAACTTGGGTTTAACACAAAGAAGTGCAAGATCATGCATATAGGGAAGAGAAACCCTGAAGCCACCTATAGGCTGGGAGGGGAGTATCTGGCAGTCACAAGTGAAGAAAGAGAATTGGGCATCATCATCACCTATGACCTGAAATCATCCAAGCAGACCTCTAAAGCAGTAGGTAAGGCTAGAGGGATGTTGGGGTATATTAGTAGGGGTATCACAAGTCAGAAGAGGGAGATAATAATCCCTTTTTACAAGACACTGGTTAAGCCCCATCTGGAGTGCTGCATGCAGTACTGGAGCACATACCTTCACAAGGACATTAACAGAATTGAGGCAGTCCAGAGAAGGGCAACCAAAATGGAGCAGAGACTGCATCAGAAAACATATGAGGACAGATTAACAGAGCTCAATATGTATACCCTAGAACAAAGGAGGAAGAGAGGTGGTATGATTGAAACATTCAAACACCTTAAGGGCATTAACAAGGTGAAAGAGTCTAACATGTTTCAATATAAGAAAAATAGCATGTCAAGAGGACACAGCATGAGATTAGAGGGAGGCCGATTAAGGGGTAATGTGAGGAAGTTCTTTTTCACAGAAAGGGTGGAGGATGCATGGAACAGCCTACCTCAGGAAGTGGTGGATATGAATACAGTGCAGGGTTTCAAATAGGCATGGGATAGGCATAAGGGAGCAATATAGATGAGTATGAATAGATAGGCCTTTGACAGAGCAAAGGCCTATGGTACATTCATAAGGTAGAAAAAGAAATGGGCAGACTGGATGGGCCTTGCAGTCCTTATCTGCCATCAACTTCTATGTTTCTATATTTTCAAAGTAGATGCACAGCACAAAGTAGAGATGCCAAACAATGTGCCAAAGCATGCTATTTGAAAAACAGAGATGCAGTGCACATGTCCGGATGCACCAAACCACAAATATACTGTATACGGCACAAACAAAGGGTCATTCCCATGAATGTGCTGCACATTCCTATATTCAGCCAAAATGTGCCGTGCATCTCAGAAATGAGCCGCCCAAAGTTAGGCATACAAAAGGGTGGCCTAAATTGGCCAGCCACCCACAGGCAGGCTGCAGAACTGCAGGCAGGCCATCTGGAGACAGTCCTCAGAGGTGCACAAGAACATGCTCCAGGCACCCACACACCGCAGTCATGCAAGGACGGACAAACCTTAAGTCACAAGTGCCATGTCACCACTGGCACTATCCAGGGAGCCAAACCCCACACCGCACCCTGGACATAGACACCCAGCAGCCACATTCCAGTGTTGTCGTGTTCCCCCAGGCACACTGGTGGGGTAGACAGTCACACTGCAGCACATGTACTAGAGGCCACGGCCAGCACCCATGTGGCCTGCAGGGTGCCACCTGGTTGTGGCATGCACCCAGGGTGACATCTGTGGCAACAGTGCCCAGGTTACCTGGTGGTACTAGTGTCTGCATGGCATGGGCCAGGGACTGACCAGTGACACACACACACACACACACACACACACAGACACACACACACAGTGGTGCACCATGGGTGCACACAGGTGGGACTCTCCCTGGGTATCTGCTCACTGTCTGCAGACTGCCATCCCTTGTAGTACCCACCAGGTACCTCCTATACTGGGGTGTGTTGGGCACTGCAGATCACTGTGTGCAGCATATGGACCTGATGTATCACATGTATGTGGCACCCTGATCAGCCTGTGTCACCCTGTGCCTGCCCCTGTTGCATGTCCAGGTGGCCCCTGTGGCCACTGTACAGGTGGGCCCCCTGTACCCCTGTCCAACTCTGTAGATGGCTATGGGGTGTAGCACTGTACCCAGGCCAATGCAGTCCACCCACCCACACACTACCATTCCAGCACACCTGCCTGCTAGGCTGCAGTACCTCCTGTTCATCTTTGTGGGGTGGCGGGGCAGCTCAGCAAAGCTGGAACTGAGCATGCCTGGGGTATACAAATGGCCTGAATACATCCAGTAATGAGCTCTGGCATGTGCGGTTTGGGCTTGGAATGTGCAATGAGGCCATTTGCATATCCTGGCTGAATATTACAAAGTTGCACCATGCTCATCTCACCTGTCCCAGTGCATTTCCCTATGTACCTGCCTGTGGTGTGCAGTCCCCCCTGCCTGAGATTCACCTCATATTTTCAGATGCATGATTGCACATGTTCAGGATATTCAGCTGGACATGCACAAGCACATCTTCCCACACATCATCTGAATATACCATTTTTTGGTGCCAACACATCTCAGATGCATGGCTTAGGCACTTGTGCGATTTTGCAGGGGACTTTTGAATATGGGGGACTGAGTTTATATATTAATATGGGGCTCATGCAGTTGTTATATGCTTTGAGTGCTCATGTAACTCAGACAATCCTCCATGAAAGGAACATCTTGGGATTTCTATCTAATAAAGCCTTTGAGTCCCAAAGTTGTTGCTAAGACCCAGAGTCAATGGAATTTATGAACATGGGATATTAAGAAGGTGCCCGATGAGTCATGTAACCTAGAGTCAAAGGGAATTTGGAATCTAATCAATTTGAAGTGTATGCCATGGACTGCTTTCCAAATATTTTGTGAATAAAGATGCATTCCCAGAGGATATAGCCTAAGATACCATGGTGTTTATTATATAGCCAACTGGGAAGAATAGCTAAAATACTCCTTTTTCAGTGTGGCTTGGGCATAGTGTCAGTAATGGAGGATTTATATTAAATGAACCTATCCTGTACATTTTTATTTTTAAAGATATTTTACCATAATTTGAGCCATGCACAATCTGAAAAATTAAAATTAAAAATTGTTTTCCCATTTATTTTTGGATTTAATAGTCGAGTCTAGTTGTTGTACTGATAGTACCTTATCTGCATACTTTACTTTGTCTTTAATCAATGCCAATTTTAATAATTTTACCCAACCCCATCATATGAAAGAGAGAGATTGTTAGCTAAATTCCCCCTAAGCATTCCTCTCAGTTGAAGATACATCCTAAAGTCAATTCTGGAGGTGATATTCATTACAAATGTCATTAAACGACAAGGGAGTGTTATCACCGGGGTTTGTGATATCAGTATTTTCAATCCCTTATTTTCTCCAGTTCTGTGGCTGCAACATTTTCTTATTCTATCTGATCAGTTGTTGTTTTTTTTCTTTCAGTAATGGCCTCTGATTAAGAGGGAATGATTTCCATTTTAGACTTTCATTAATTCACTTACAAATATTGATTGTGCCTCAAATGTGATGCATTTGGGAGAGTCGGAAGGTTGGAACCATTCTGTTGTCTGTTTCACAATGTATACCCAGTGATACCTTTGGCACCAAACCAGTCTAGTTCCACCCATGGTTCATTTTCCCATATTGTTTGGCCAAGCCATGGAGGTCTGTCTTCTCAGATAAACTTTCTAATTAGTTTATCAGTTTGCTTAAAGTTTAAGTCTTAAACCAACAATTATGTATGTATTACGGGAAAGTTTATAAAAATGCTTTGGGCAGATGGGTCTTACTCCATATAGAAAGGTGTCATTTGTTCCATTTTTCAACATTAGATTTGATTTACAGTAATCTATCACATGTTCAGATTAAGATCATTGGCTTGCAGAAAGGTGTATCAGATTGCAATTCTATGTATTTTTAATGTACATGTACAGTTCATTTGTCTCTTATAGTTATAAAAGTGCATTCCCGGGTTCTTTGGGTGAGAGAACTACAATGTGAAGCTAGTCAGTTCTGGTACAAACAGGTCTTGAGAAGAAACTCATATAACCATAAGAGAAACAGGAACTATATATATATAAACATATTATAAATCATGTTAAAAATCTTTATTTAAAAAAATGAAATTTGAATTTAAAAATTTAAACATTTTACTTTGCAGAATATTAGAGAATCCCCTACATAGGAAAGAGACTTTGCCAACTGAACTTAGAACTTCAGAATTTTAGAACTATGTGCATAAGACAACCTCTTATGGATATAAGAATATCTAAAATGTGCAAGCAATAATACCCGACAGGGTGGGCGGTATTGGGCAAAACCGAACCGCCCAGGGGCGCATTGAGGCCCGACGCCATGAGGGCCTTATAGCCCCTGGAAGGTCTGGTATTGCCCATACCACCCACCCTGGAGGGTATTATTGTGCTTAGAAAATGGGGTACATGTGTCATTTTTTATAGGATTACAAAAACATTTAAGTAGTCTTGTAAAAAATGACTGAAAATGTTTTTTTTAGTCCTTTTTTGTTAAAGTAGTCCCTTGTAGTGTTGGAATAGTGGCTTCACTAGTGGTCAGTAGGGGGAGCTATTATATTTCATTACAATTATTTCATCCCCCCCCACATTGCTCAGTCCTAGCCCTGCTTCGCGTCTTTTTTTTTTGTGTGTGTTTATTTACAGTTTCCCGATCCTCGCTGCCTGTCCTGAGGACCGGGAACAAATCAGACTGTTTTGTCCCCACACACACACACACACTTTGCTTGGTCCTAGCCCTGTTTTTTTTTTTTTTTTTGTGTTTATTTACAGTTTCCTGATCCTCGCTGCCTGCCCTGAGGACCGGGAACAAATTGGACTGTTTCTGGGTTTTTTTTAGTGCCCGCTACCTGCCCTGTGTGTTTTATGAGTTTGCAGTCCTGCCGGGAGCATGAAGACAAGAGGAGTGCCATTTTGCCCAGCCATTCATGATCCTGTGTACCAAAGCAGAGGACACGCCAAGGCAGCCGACAAGAACACGAATATGGCTGCATCTGTAAGTTTGGTCTGTGTGCATATTGGGAAGGGGATTTGCGTACTGTGGCATTTTTTTTAACAGTCGGGGAGAACTAGGGAACGATACAGCTGTGGAGGAATGTATCAGGGAACTGAACTGCCACATCCACGCGTTCGATTGATGAAAAGCGGGAAAAGGGTTGTTTTTTTATTACAGGCGGCATTTTGTGTAGAGACTCGGGCACAAGAGCAAGGACAGGAGACTGATATTGTTAAGCGCGGTTTAATTAGGTGTCTGTAAGTGTAGTGATTGCTATTTTATGGTGTTGGGGGGCAAGGGAGAGGGAGAGAGAGAGAGGAGACCTATTCACTCGCTAACTGGTTAAAAAAAATGGCGGCAGTTTGAATTCTGTGCCCAGTGTTTCAACCAATAAGGAAGCAGGCTGGGCACAATGATATTTGGCTGGGCATGAGGCAGGTTTGGTCTGGCACTTTTTATTTGCTGGGCATCTATTGAAAGTTAATGTACCCCCCCGGCAGGGGTATTAGCCAATCAGAGTCCAGCAAATAAAAAGCCCATTTTCTAATTAGGAATAAACAATCTTGATTGGCTAAACATGATTTCGTGATTTGCAATGCCTAAATATTTAATTAATTCTTTATTAATTTAGTTTTTGGTAACCAGGTGAGTACACTAGACAAGAAAGTGCCTAGTTTCAGGAATGACTCAGAACTGGCAGAGCAAACAACGGTAAACAACTACATGAAAAATGTGGTAACAGAATCAAATACAATGCTAATAGAAAGTAACACACACATAAATGCAAGATATCAGTGACAAGTACAACTGGACAGATTACAGCAGTGCTTGAGAAGGGCCAGCCTAAAATGATAATGAGACTTTCAGCACCTGGCCTGGGGCATGAGAGAATTTCAGAACCCGTGGGCAGAGACAAAAAGGCAAGCAGTCTCATCTTTTTCAGTCTGTATTAGTTTCTTTTGAAAACTGGTAACTGGGAAAAGCACACTGAACAAAGATTCATTTCCAGCTTTGCCCTGGGGGATAAATGTACAGAAATAAAAATATATACACTTGGAATGACGCAGGCAATGTATACAGTGAAAACTGTACTGGCAATATATACAGCAACTAGGGTGCAGGCAGGAATGTCTAAAAAATACAATCATAAATACAGTACATGATAAAGTGCAGGCTCTGGGACCAAGATAATATTCAACAAATAGGTGCACATCGGTGCAACACAAGGCTTAGATGGAGAATGAGTGCAGCAGAAGGAGGAGCCATAAATAGGGAACCAGGGACAGAGCAGATGTCACAGAAGCGAAGGCTGTGGTGTGGGTCAGGAGGCTGCAGCTTGGATGACACAACAGGTACAGTAGGAGTACCAGATCTAGAGAGTTTTTCAATAAAGCAGTCCAGTACACACCTATGCTTGAAGAGAGGTAAAAGCCAATGCAGAGAAGAGTGAAGGAAGGAACCAATGAGTAACACAAGCAGCACCCAGTACAATATAGCAGCTATTGTTGTAAGCTATGTCTCACTTGGAAATGTATGATTTGGAGGAGTTATTGTATATTGGGATACAGTAGGTAAGGCTGGGGAGAAGAATCCCATTAGCAATGGCCAGTCTAGCTCTCAATGTTAAGCTTGATTTCACGGGGAAGGCCAGGCCTTGTTTTGAACTAACCGACCTGTAGGCAGCAACAGCATGTAGAGAGAAGTTCAATGAGAGATTCAGTGTAACACCCACATACTTAAAGGAGGACAGACTCTCAAGCAAAGATCCATTCAGGCCATGAACTGACATACGATCAGGGCAACAGCAAAGTTTGTGCTTTGAACCAAAGAGAATGATTTAAATTTCTGGGTCTTTATGGCAGTTTGTTTAGTGCCAGATGTCTCTGGATTCAGCCAAAGCCATTGTTTACACATTGATTAACAGTGGCAAAATTATTAGACCTATAGTAGGTAACGTGGTCATCTGCATAGAGGAGACTGCAAAAGTTCACCAAGGGGTATTGTGTTGTACTCCACATTGTAAGTCCTGTGTGGCAAAATAAATCTTTTTGATGATCCTGACCTGCTAGCCATGAGTTTGCACTTTATTTTTCACAAAAAATGTTTTTATTCCATCTCCCTAAGGGCAACTATTGTGTGTGTTTCTCCAAAGGTTCACCAAGGACTTTGAAAGATCATTTATAAAAAAGGGAGAAAAGCAAAGAACACAATATTGACCCTGGACAATGCCTATAGAGAATTTGGTTAAAATGGAGATGCAACTGCTAATTTTGACCTATTAACTGTGATCAGAAATGTAACATCTATTGATGCAGTGGTAGTACTATTGATCCTGACCCCACTGATGGGTTTAGAAGTGAGCCCCAGTCCTCTGATCATAGGGGGCCAGCCAGTGGGTGGAGGATCGAGCATCCCAGTGAATGCTCTCCTCCTCCAGGTGACCACAGGTGGCAGTTTGGCAGAGGAACACGACTGGGAAGGGGCAGCTTAAGACGTTAAAGTGTTTGACTCTGATGTGCGCACATCATGATGTCACCAGCCACACTGTCTGAAGTTCACCAGCTTAATTCCTATCAGGAACTTGAAGATCTCTATCATATCTCCCCTCTCTCATCTGGTCTTCAGTGATTACATGTTCAGTGCCTTAAATTGATCCTCATAAGATCTGCTGTGCTGGCCCTGAATCATTTTGGTTACCCTGTGTTGCATTGTCTCTAGCTTGTTCTTATCTTTCCTTAGGGTAGCATTCTAGAACTGGGCACAGTACTCCAGGTGGGGCCTCACCAGTGATCTACAGAAAGGTACTAATACCTTCTTCCTTCTGCTGTCAGTACCCCTTCTTATACACTCCAGCACCCTGTTTGTCTCAGAGTAGGCCTTGTTACACTGGTTTGATTGTTTTAGGGAGTCACTGATGAGAACCCCTAGGTCTTGTTCCTCAGAGGTCATGCACAGCTTTACCCTGCCCATCCAGTAATCTGTCCTCGTTTTTTTTTCCCTGCTGTATGTGCATCATCTTGCAGTTTTTGGCATTGAATTTCAACTGCTAATCCTCTGACTTTTGCAAGTCTCTTTGCATCTCTCTATCCCTTCCTCACTTTCTACCCTACTACTGAGCTTAGTGTTGTCTGCAAAGAGACACATTTTGCCATGGATTGCTTCTCCCCTGTCGCTAATGAACATATTGAAAAGGACTGGACCCACCACTGATCTTTGTGGCACCACACTAGTGACCTCTCTCTCTTCTGATTTGACTCTGTTAACTACAACCTTCTGCTGTCTTCCTTCTAATCAGTTTCTCACCGATCTAAACTGTGACATTTGCTGTACCCAGATCCTCTAGCTTGTTTAGTAACCTTCTGTGAGGCACTGAGTCAAAAGCCTTGCTGAAATCAAAGTAAATCCACAGCCTGACCCTTATCCACTACCCGAATTACCGACTCAAAGAATAGTTCCACCAAAGGTTCAGTTAGTTCCATTGACAATTTCTTAAATACCCTCAGATGCACCTCTTCTGGTCCAGGGACCTTACCTATCTTTAGGACTGCTAGCCCTTTAATACCCTTTCATTAGTAACTACTTTTTGCCTCATCTCTGGTATCCCCCTTACAGCTGCCTTATTGTAACTGTCTGGGAGAGACCCTCTGTCTTCCCTTGTGAATACAGAGCAAAAGTAGTCATTATGAGCGGCTGCTTACTGCCCATCCTCCTCAATTATCCTACCTCCCTCTGCTAGCCTAGCAATTCCTCCTCCCTTCTTTCTTTTTTCCCCAATATATCTAAAGACCTGTTTTCCCTGCCCTTGACTCCCTCCACAATATACATTTCTGTTGCTTCCTTTGCTTCTCTGACCACAATTTAGTTTCCCTTGTTCTCATTTGGTACTCTCTCCATTCTTCCTTCCCTTATTTCCCCATGTACCTGGTGAAGGCCTTCTTTCTGGGTCTCACTGTTACCCTGACCTTTCCAGAGAACCATATTGGTCTCTTATACCTTTTTCTTTTGATTACAGTTCTCATCCTAGACTTTGCTGCCTAGAGTATGGCCCCCTTGATTGCCCTCCACCCTTCCTCAACATCCGTGACATGGTCCACTCTGATTAAATTGTCCCAGACCAGCTCCCTCATCCAGTTGAAATCTGTCCTTCTGAAATCTGGGACTTCAGCCTTTGATGAGGTCTTATTTGTCCCAAGGGCTAGGTTGACCCATACAGAGTTATGGTCACTGGACCCTAGTAGGTTCCCTCCCCTCGCTCCTCTTACCACTTCAGGGTTGGTGAGCACCACATCGAGAATGGCAACTTGCCTGCTTGGTTTCTTAACTAGCTGCACCAGCAGGCCATCCTGAAATGTATCCAGAAGGGCCTAACATCTGGAGTTCCTGGTGCTGGAAGGTCCCAATCAATATCTGGCAGGCTTAGATCTCCCACCACCACCACCACCTCCCCCTTTGCCACCCCTTTCTAGTTTTACCCCTAACTCCTTATCTCTCTCTTCCCCCTTCTTGGAGGTCTAGCGATCACTTCCATTCGTAGTTTCTTGCCTGAGGTTGCCATGAGCTGAACAGCTTCTATTTCCCTATTACCTCTTCTGATGTTTCTATCCTTCACCACCTCTATGCCCTCTCTGACATACAGGGCTATGCTTCCTCCTTTACATTATCCTCCTATCCAGCCTAAACATGCTGTATTCTCAGACTGTCGGGTCCCAATCATTGTTATCCACTGTGGCTCAAGTTTCTGTGATGGTTACTAGATGTATCTCAGTGTCTGCCACCATTGCCTGGAACTCACTAATTTTATTTCCCAAAGTTCCGGCATGAAAGCAAACCCCTTTCCATCTTTCTCCTGTTCCCCTTTTGCTTTTTCCTATTCATTCTCCCTTACTCTTCCCCAGTCTCCTTATTTTTTTATTTTTCATTCTGAATGTAGACTTTGTCAGCCCTACCTTACTGGCCCCTTCCCCTAACCTAATTTTAAGTTCAGTCTTACTGTTTCCCACATTGCTGTTCAGGGGGAACACTAGCTAGACTCCCCACCTGCTCTCCTTTCTCAGTGGTACCCCTACCCTTCATCTCCTCCAAAGTCAAGTTTAACTGTTTGTCAAACTTCTGGCCCAGAGCACTGCCCCTTCTCTTGTCAGGTGAAGGCCATCACCCTTGAAGAGCCTCCTTTCCCAAAAGCCCCCCAGTCCCCCAACAAATGGTACTCTTCCTCCAGATATCATCCCATCAACCACGTATTAATCTCCTCAATCTCTTCCTTCCATTATTTTGTAAAAAGAGATTTTAGCCATATTGGTCCTTGAAAAACAGGAGTCGCTGGAAGGTTTAATACCTTTTATTGGACGAACATATGTTTTGTACAAAGATGGTATAGTACACAAGCTTTCAGGGCCTCACTGGTCCCGTTTTCGAGTGAATTCTCCTAAAGAAGCTTTTGGGGCCTCACAGGTCCCTTCTTCAGGAGAATTCTGTACCTCACTTCCATACTGATTCCATGATACAAAAAGGCCTACCTTATATATGGAGTTCCATTATATTTGGAGTGCTCTCTACACCTCCTTTACTTAATCCTTTTAACTTTTGGTTAATTACAAGTATAGATTTGTATTTGCATAATATACATATACATAAATATAAAAATACAAAAACATATACACCTATTTTACTTGTATCATCCAAATGTAATGGCAAAACTCAGTATTCTAGAACTCAGAGAGCTGCTACTTCAGATGTTCTATTAGAACTAGAACACTATGCCAGGAAAGCTGTTTCTTAGCAACATATAGAATAGCGGATGGGTGAACATCCACAACAAGGCTGTGTTTCCATCGAGGGAGTTGATGACATTACAGAGACCTCGAGAGCGAAGCGCGAGAGGTCTCATTGATGTCATCAACTGCCCGAGATGGGAACGCAGCCTTAGTTGTGGATGTTCACCCATCCACTGTTTTGTATAGTATATGGGGTTTTTTTGTTTAAATTTTGTTTTTTACCATTACTTCATATAGGCGCTGGTCTCGTTCTGTCTGGTGATTCTGCTTGCACCCGTTCCCGCTTAAGCTGCATACAGTTTCTCCCCTGCACATCACTCTTTTTAAAATCGGTGAAAAAAAAAAGAAATTGTCTTTTTTGAGAAAGGGAGCCATGTATGGCTCTCCGTGTCCCGATTCCCGACTTCCAAGTCACTGGCTAGGCTGCTGAGGCGCTCGCAAAATCGTGCCGCCATGTTTTTTTGTTTTTTTTTTGAGAGCCTCGTCTGAGCCAATCAGGTGGCAGGTCAAAGGTAAAAAGTTGTTGTACTATCGATGTGATGTCAGAGCGATAGTACAACAACTTTTTTGACCTTTGAACTGTACTACAACAAGATTTCAGCAGTTGCTGAAATCCATTGAGAATAGGCAGCACCCATATACTATAATCTGATTCTGGCTAAATATGCTTTCAATAAAAAGCCTTTATTAAAACAACAAGAAATCAACAGACTAGAAAGCCCACCAAACAGTGCCAAACAAACTCACAGTACCACATAATTAACAGGCCACCACACAGCAACAAGTCAGCAAATCCTGGTGACAAGGACAGACCCACAAAAGGCTCAAACAAACTGCTAAACTATATTAATGAAATGAAATTTACACTTGGTGTCCAACTCTCAAAGAGTGGTGCAAGCCGCACCAATGGTGGCTTGTGCCGATTGCCAGTGCATCAGGGACCTTGCATCTGATTCACTGTCGGGTAGGGTCCCGGCACCAAAGTCCCACAGCCTGTGGCAAAGGTGGCTATGCAACAAACAGATGGCACACATGAGAGGTTTGCTGTAAGAAGTGGCGTGGTCAGCTGGCATCTGCAGCCAAGTAATGAGACCCACTAGGAGGCTGCTGGGATAATGGGGGACAGGGCAGTGCGTGGGCGGGGCTGGTGGCACACAAATGGCTCCTGCAAGGGGTGGCACCAGCACCCACATGGGGCATTGGAGGGGATGCTGCAGTGCCAGTGTGTTAGGGGTGCCCACATGCTGAGCACCATGTGGGGTCCAATGCAGGCATCACACCATAAAGGGCTCTACCTTTAAATCATTAGTTCAGTTTTGTTTTCTGGATTGGTGCACTAGGCAAATACATGGCCAGTGCACATACTATTCTGTTTTGGGGGTGTAGAAGACCATGGGTGGATGGTGGGACATGCTCCCTTCTGCTCAGGGAGGGCTCCAGGGGTGACCCATGGATCATTAGACCAGCCCTGGCTGGTCTAACAGTACTTGAATATGTGCCCTCAGGAGGGTTTACAGAATCCTAATGTTGGGGATATGGCAGCGTGTGTCTGCTGGATGTCCCCTAGCACCCTGGCACACCCAGCAGCTTGGCACAGACCTGGCACAAGGCTGGTCTGGGAGACAGGGTCCTGATTTGGCATGGGGGGAGTCTTTGTGAATGGTGATCTCCTCAAGTTTTGATACAAGGTGTCCCTTGTGTCACTGCTGTGTGATGCAGGCACCTTGCATCAAATTTGGAGCTTTGAGAATTGGGCCCTAGACGTGATTCACCGCAGAACAAATGTGGTGACTATCCTGCTCCTAACCAACATTAAACACACAAATCTCACAACTAATTAATAGTTAATGGACAACACAAAATTAGTAGCTCAACTCTTGATCATTCACAAACTTTAAATGGCTTTTTATGGCTGCAGGGGAGGAGCTCCACAGTCGTTATGGCAACACAAGATCTTAGTACAGCACTGTGGAAGCATGCAACCAGACTACTGTTTTCAGCTCATTCATGAGCCGTTTCATCACTGCCGCCATCTTGCTGTATGGCATTCTTCTATGGCACTTCTTAAACACTTGGCGCAGCCTTATTGTCTCTGATCAGAGTTTGTTTCATTAGGAGTGGTACTGGTTTATGGCATACATCACTTACAACAGAGAATTCAGTGCTCCCCCACCCCCACACACATATGCACCATGGCAAATCTTTCAAATATAACATTCTTTCTGCCTGAATTAGCTACTTGCTTATTTTATCTCCAATGGGAGTGGGAGTCTCTTGGTGCTCATAGCAGATCTCTGCTGTGATGTTGCCGAGCTATGAAATGTCACAGTGAACCACTCTTCAGCTGGATCCCTATTCTAAAATTTAACTGCCTGGATTGACTTCTTTTATATAATGTGCACAGCCTAAATTGGCTTCCTCTTATTACTGCTAATAGAGACAGACATACATCTCCCAAGCATTAAATAAACATAAAATTAGCAGCTCAACCTTTGCTCTTTCACAGACTTTAAATCCTGTTATTATTTAGGGATGCTACTGCTTTATGGCATACATTCAGTTCTAACAGAGAATTCAGTGCACACCCCCTCCAAGCAAATCTTTCAAATAAAATATTCTTTCTGTCTGAATTAGCTATGCATGTGTGGTGCTCTCTATTAGCAGGCTCCTCATCAGTTACCTGCAAGTTGATTGGGAATTTAATCAGTTGAATTTGAATCAAGCACAAACAACATACAGTATCTTGGCCACTTACACAGATACTCAATCACTAAGGGAAACACTCACAGGCATACAAATACACAGGGCATACAGGAAGCCTTCTACACAATTAATAGCCCTCTAATATATACTGTATGCAAATTTACAAGGGCTCACATTGTGTACCTGGCATAAGGGCCCTCTACACATGCCCGTGGCACTTTCTATACACATGCAGTCCTAGATGCAGCATTGTAATAGCTGCAGTAACAGGCAGATATTGTGCCATAGCTACACATGCTATTTGGGTCTTATGTTACATTCCCTTCCTCGGGATGCCCAAACTTAATAAGGTAACTCTTTCAGGCTCCCTGCAACCTATCATAACTCCAGTGCACTACAGGGTGAGCTTTCTTGAGACATAACAAGGCACAGAACATACCTTTGAGGGCCATGGATGGAACACGTGTGATACCCTTTCAATCAGAGTGCTATCAATAACCATTTCTCTGACTCCCCATAGATTCATTCATTCATTCATTCATTCATTCATTCCTCCCTGCCTATTTCTCTGCAGAGGTAATTACTGCTCCCTGGCATACTGGGTGGCTGTATTAACCTGTCCTGTGACCACCGGCCATCCTGATTCATTTTCCACTTCCCGGGACTGGCAGGCCATGTGAGCTCTTGGGAGGGCTTCATTAAGTCCAGCCTCAGTGTGTTTTTTCATTATTTTCTCACCTGGTGCCCACAGATGTGCAATGGACATGATGTCCAAGCTCCACTTCTGTGGAGATGGCCCTGGAGCCCTGAACATGGGTTCCCCTTCCCTTGCATGGTGATGTGCATGTGCTGCCAGCCAGCCAATGCTGGGTCGGAGGCAAGCAGCATGCCACACTGATCTCCCTCCCTGAGGAAGGAGAGTTGTCTTGGGATGCTCAGTCCTTCCTCTCCCCACCAGCCCTTGAGCAACTCAAGTCCATTCCTGACCTGAGTGGCCAGCATGGCAGGAGGTAAGGTACCCAGTGCCTCAGCCCTCCACACCACTGGGCCAGCTCCTCCCTGCCTATTTACTAATATTCCCCTATGTCCCACACGTGCTTGAAGCCTCCTGCTGTTTTCAGCTCTACCACTTCAGTTGGCAGATTGTTTTAGGCATACACTGCTCTTTCAGTGAAGTAGTACTTCCTTACAGCCCTCTTAAATCTACCCCCTCCAACTTCATTGCTTTCCCAGTGGTCTTGGTGCTCTTTCTCATGCGAAAGAGACTCCTCTTCTGCACCCTGTTCACCCCTATGAGGTACTTGTAGGTCTCTATCATGTCCCCTCTCACTCTCCTCTCTTCCACAGTGTACATGTTAAGATCCTTCAGTCTCTTCTTTTAAGCATTTGATGCAACCCCTTCACAATTTTAGTTGCCCTCCTCTGCCCCGTCACTTAGAAGTAATTAGATTTGACAACCCAAAGGTCCCTTTCATCCTTAGTGACTGTCAGTACCTCTCTACTGCCCATACTTAGCTCTTGGGTTCCTATGCTCTAAGTGCATGATTTTGCACTTGTCGGCATTGAATACCAACTGCCCTACTCTTTACCACTCCTCAAGTTTCCCAAGGTCTCTATGCATTACCTCCACATGCTCCTGAGTGTCCACTCTATGACAGATCTATTACAGATTGTGGTGTCATCTGCAAAAAGGCATACCTTACCAGAGTACCAAAATGTAAATAAATAAATAAATGATGAAGATATTGAAGCGGAGCTATTAATATCAATAACTGAAAAAAGATTATTCAGCAGTAATGGACCTGCCCCTGAAATTATCATTTACCAGCCTGCAGATATGGGAATTTTAATTTGACAATAGATTATATTGAATTCCTGGTAGCATACTGAATAAAGCAATGTTAATTTTAAGTTTCTAAGAAAGGATTAAGGGGTAGCCAGTTTAAAAATGTCTATGTACTAATAGGGCCGTATTTAAATTGATATGAACAGCTGAGTGAAAATTACCCATTTTATTATATAATATACAGTACAGTGGTGGGTCAGATACAGCACCTGAAGAGCAAAACCGCAAATATTACTGAACACGGCTTGATAACTCGTCAGGTTGCTATACGCAAACCATGACTCCATTATCTAGTATGGGCAGTAGTTTCATTTGGCTACAAGAAGTTTAACTTCTGCAGTCAGACATTTTGCATTTATGTTGCGATAACTGAGTGCTTGATTCATTCTGTTGGAAACAAGGTTCAGATGAGAGACAAAGTTAAGGTTCAAATCCAGGCAAACACCCAAATGTTTAAAACCACTAACAGTTATCAGATTCTTGCCTACTCTCAGTTAGGACTACCCTCTGTCCTGTGCCAAACAGGAGGCAATATAGCACAGTGGTTTTAAGGGTCTGAGCTGCAAACCTGGAGACCTGGGTTTGAATCCCACAGCCCCCACTTGCATATTGTGTGACCCTGAGCTAGTCACTTAACTTCCTTGTGTTCCCAGGTCGCACCTGTAAACAAGTTTTCAGCTTAGTGTGTCTCTCCTGGTTAAAAAAAAAACAAACAAAAAAACAGCACAACCCTATTGTAGTTTTGGACTCATTTAAAACTAACTTATTTTCTTCCAACAAATTCACTCAATTGGTCAAACTCAAGTTGCAGGTTAGATTGAACTGATGACACAGAGGAGCCTGAACTGAGAATGACTGTGTCGACCATGTAAAGAAGAGGACATAAGGAGAAAGTATATCATTGTAAGTCATAAACAAAAATTGAGAACAGCAACAGGCCTAGAACAGATCCCTGTGGGACTCCCCTACTCACCACACAGGGACCAGAAAGGATTGAACCTATCCATGTCCTTTGAATTCTATTAGTTAGGTAACTTTAAAACCAATTCAGAGCTCCTGTCCCAATACCAAAGTCTTCTAGTTTTCTTTAAAAGCAGTCCTCGATTGACCAAATGAAGGAATGATTATGTCAGTGAATACTGTTCTGAATCCACATCCTAAGGTTGCTCTCCTCCACCACCTTAGAGCCTGGAGTGGGTCCTCATGAAGCTCAGGCACAGCTCTTGAGGGGATACCCCCATTACTCTATTTTATCCTCTTGCAAGTTGAGACTGTAGGGCCTCAGGATTCTCTTCTCTGGTCCTATGATCTCTTCTCAGTTCTCATTTTCTCTTTCTCCCTGTTCACTGATCTGTGATCTGGTACCACTGGGCTGGATTTTCAGAAGGGCAAGATTGCTGCAAGCCTCAGGTGGGCCAAATATATTGCGTACTGGACTTGCAGCAATCTAATGGGATTTTCTATCCTATGCAGCAATTGATGCAAGTTAGACCATCTTTCAGTGGCCTACTTGCATCAATCTTGGGGACCATTTTCTTGGAGCTTGTGCCTGAGATTGGCACAAGCTGCCGTGAAGCGGGTAAACTATTTATTTATTTAATTTCAAAAGTTCACCAGGAAAGAAATACTGAGCTGAGTAGCAGCTCGTTTCCAGATGCGTCCTGGGGGAGGGGGTAGAGGAGGCAGAGAACAATTAAAATACAAATACAATAACTAGCTGGTACAGAACAGTGAAAAAATAAATGTACAACATGCAGCATAGCTTAGGTTATTTCAGTGATTGTAGTTATGCATGAGGCAGCAGAGGATGCAATACAGTACAGCTTGAAGTGCATTGTGCGCATTAGGATGGGAGAGGCAGAGGGCTGTATAGCAGGATTACAAAGAAGGAGAAAAGGAGGAGTGATGGGGGTAGCAGGGGATTCAGCTGAGGATGCAATTTGGTGTACACCGAACAACTTGTGACTGTGGAAGAGGAAGGAGTTGCACAATGAGATAGCAAGGGATGCGAAATTAGGTGAGGAATAGGTATGTATAAGCTGAGGGGCTGGGGTGCAAGATGAGGTGAGAGTGGAGGTGGGGAGAGAGTAGAAGACTAGAGGTGCAGAGATGGCGGTCAGTTGCAGGTGGGGAATATGAAATCAAGGAGAAGTGAGGATACGGAGTGGAGAGAGGGGGCAGAGTAGATGGATAAGGGAAGGGAGTTCCAGAGTTTAGGGAAACGGGAAGAGAAAGCATCCTAGCCAGCTGTGGTAGTCCTAGGAGGGATAGTAAGGGACTTATAGCCAGATCTGTGAAGAGTGTAGGTGGGGGAAGGAGAGGTGAGGTAAGAGGGGATTAAACCAATCCAGTATTTGGTGATAAAGGAGGAGCAGTGGGCGAGATGTCTGGCTTCAAGGGAGGGGAAGAAGAGAGAGGTATAGAGGTCATTATGGTGAGTGCAGGATGGACAGTCCAGGGCAAAAAGGCAGAAGGAGTGAAAGAGGTGTTCAGTATGGCTAGGATGGACTTTGGAGCAACACTGTAGACTATGTCACCATAGCTGAAGATGGGGAGGATAATTTTCTGGACAATGGCATGACGGCCAGCAAAGGAATGCAGCCAAGGTTTCTGTATAATGCACCTAGTTTGGAGTGCAGTTTTTTTGGATGGCATTCACATGCCCAGAACAGTTGAGGTGCTGGTCAAGCCAGACCCTGAGGTACTTGAAGGAGGCAACATCCTCAATCTTGGTCCCATCCAAGGTGTGAAAGAAGGGAGGAGCAGTAAGCCTAGAAAGCCTTTGCCTGGTGCCAAAGGTCATGGCGACTGTTTTCTTGACATTGCAGAGCAGCTGATTAGAGCAGAGTCAGAGCCAAGTGTTGTTGAAGTCCAGCTGGAGTTTGGTCATCACATCAGAGGGGAGGAGCTGGAGGCAAATAGAACAATGTCGTCTGCATACATTTATATGGATGCAGATGTGCAGGTAGCAGGGAGGTCATTTAGGAAGATTGAAATGAGTATTAGGCTGAGGACAGAACCTTGGGGGACACTGGTGCTTATGGGAAGAGGAGGCAAATAGGAAGTCTCCTATTCTAACTGATTGAGTCCTACTTATAAGATAGAAATGGAACTAATTGGTTGCAGAGACAGAAAGCCCTGCTGCTGCGAGCTTGTAGAGAAGGAGGGAGTGGGCTATGGTGTCAAAAGCTTTGGCCAATTCAATGAAGATGGCAGAGGTGATAAGGCCCTGATCCATCACTGAGAGAATGGAAACAGTAAGCAAGAGGAGGGGAGATTAGGTGGAGTGGCAACTGCATCAGAACTTTGAAAATTGAGTGCAGTTATGGCAAAGGGGTATGGCATATGAAAAGAGTTTGATGCAAGCCTGTGTCACCCTTTGAAAATGTGGCCCCTCCCCCCCTCACAACTTTCTTGCTAATTCTGGCTGAAGCACACCTCTCACCCCTTGTGTGGAGCTGCTGGTTTCTCTTGCTGTGTGCCTTCTCCTCCTAGGCCAGCATCTGCACTCCTCTGCGCTGATGCTCAGAACTCTGCTCAGGCAAGACTAAGGTCATACATGCATCTCCCCTTTTTTATGGGTGGGGGTAGGCAGCAGTCAACAGCAACTTAGCTACTGAACACCTGCCTATGCATGGTCAATGACTGGACAGGTCAGCACTGCTAAAGGAGGTGAGCCTGGAATATTCCAGGTCCCTGGCCAATGTGCACATTAACCAGTATAGCAAGCAGGCTTGAACAGGCAGGGAGTGAAAGCCTGGCTACAGATGGCTACACAGCAGCAGGAATTCTCGTGTTTCCCGAACTCTGCCAGTGTGATAAAAGTAGAGTTTCTCTACTGGGCCCATCTCTAGTTAAAAAAAAAAACCTGGTCTGATTACCCTTTCTGGTCCTAGCTCCTGCTTGCTAGGGCACAGAACAATCATATTTGCCGTGCACAGCAAGAAACGTGGACCAGAAGAGCCAAGACCTGTGAAAGTTGACAGTAAGTGCCTAGAACTTGGGCTCTTCCCATTAACAGTGCAAGGTAGAGGTCTGGTGGTAATGCAAGACTAGAGTGGCAAAAATGGGAGGGGGTTGAGGAACTCAACAGTGTGAACGTGCCCCCATACACTCACACTGGTATGTGTGCCCCAGCATCAGGGGGAGAAAATGGTGGAAAAAAGGTTGGTGAGGCAGGTGTGCATGACGTCCTGCATGCTGATCCCATGCCCACTTCACCACTAGGCCCCTGATGGCTGGAATAGTGGATATGTCTCTTGGGGAAGGCAGTATTCCCCTTCCTGACTCTGCTGGGGGAGGGGTCCATGAGGGTTACCCAAGCAGTACAGGTAGGCCTGGGATGACAGTAGTCAGTGGGGGATGGCAAGGACAGGCTGCAGGGAGCCCAACCTGCCTTGGAAACGAGGACCATAAATACCTATACATTAAAAAAAATGACAGAGTGGAGAGCAACAAAAATAAAAAAATAATTCAGGGTCAGAAGGGGGGTCCATTAAAGAGAGACTGACAAGCCTCAACATGTAATTCCTAGAGACCAGAAGAGAAAGGAGTGATATGATAGAAACGTGCAGCTACTTCTAGCAACTATAGAAATGGCTACTGACAATCAGTTGGTTTTAAATATGAAAAAAAGTTGTTTCTATGATATGTGAAAATCTGAAGATAACTGCAAAATTTAAAATCTAATGATTTTAATTTGACCATTAAACCCCCAAAAGGACTCCAACTTTCCATTTTTCAGCAATTTATTTTGACTTTCTAGTTCTCTCTTTCCCCTCAGCCAGCCTTAGCCCCTCTCCAAGCCCCATGCTGTCCCAGACCCTTCACCCCACTATCTTCTAGGGAGTACCAATCTCCTGGAGTTGCACCCTCCCCATGGTGGACATCCATAGGCTGGGCCAGGTCCTTCAGAAAGGCTGCAGGTGGGACTTCAGAAGTGAATCTAGATTGGCAGGGTATGAGGTCTACAGGCAGCATGGAGCTATCATGTAGCATGGCAGCATTTTCCTCATTTACTGTATCTTCCTCACTACCCTTCTCTCCCCAGGGATGCTGGCTTAGACAGGTGTGTTCTTGCAAAGTGTGTGCATCTATCCAGCCAATCAGTAGTCCTGTAACCCATTTGGTGCACTTCATCTACATCACCACCCATGGTCACCAATGGCAGTCGCGTGGTGATAGTAATTCTCCCTCCCTCCCTCCCTGGATGAAGAGAGTATCCTGTGAGATACTCAATCTCCCTCCCTGTCCAGCCATCCAATGATCTAACTCATTCCCAAATCAGGATTGTCAGCATCGCCAGAGGTAGCACTACAACTGCGCTGGTTGGCCAGCATCTTTGAGGAATTTTAATAGCAAAGGCTTTGGTTAAATCACTGTTTGACTTATGCTTATTGTAGCTTGTATTTTACTAAAACTGTACAGCAGAAACTGGGGATCTTGTTCCAGATATCAAAACACCTTCATTAGATAACTAAAAGCACAATAACTTTTCGGGCAATCATGCCAGCACCTGAATATGGATGTTTAATACATCATGATGCTCCTGGTATTCCCTTGTCTGTTGTAGATTTTTATTAGGTGCTACTCCTGATACCTGGTATGCCAAATGTATTTATCAGCATACTATTCCAGAGGCACAGGGCAAGTTACATTACCTATTAAAACTTGCCTAACAAAACAAATAAATAAATAGAGCTGGAAGATTAACATCGATAAACCTTCACAAAAAATTGTTTTGTGTTTCTCTAGGGGGCTTTGCCCCCTGAGCCCCCTACATGGGGGTCATTGACCATTGTACCCCCATCTATATAGAATCAACTCCAGGGGGATGAAACTTGGTGAGGGGCTGAAAGCTGAAGGTCACTGTTTTGGCAATCGCTGTTGTTCCCAGTTGCCCTTTTTGCTAATGCCGTTATTCCTTCTCCATTATTGCAGTTGCCCTTTAGTTTTCACTCTTATCATGGGATACCAAGCTTCAATTGGTGCCTGAGGGAACCAGATGATGGGGAGAAGTGGAGGGAGGAGGGAAGTCAGTTCCAGAGTGAGGGAAGTCAATAGGAGGAGGCAGGTTGCCTAGCAGAGGATTAGGGTGAAGAGTGGCAAAAGTGTGACGTTCTGTAAAATGGGAGGAACAGGAAGCAGGGGGAGGAGAGAAGATGGATAAGAGGGAAGGGAACCAAAACAGTATTTGGATATGAGGGTGGTGCAGTGAGCCTGCCAACGAGAGTGCAGAAGGAAGATGGATAGGGATGAATACCGTGAACAATGGTGGGTGCGAGGAGGAGAGTTTGTAGCAAAACAGCAGAAGAAGTTGCAGAGAGTATCCAGTCTGTCAAGGGAAGTGGAAGGAGTGGTGTCATAGACCATGTCCAGGTAGTCAAAGACAGGGAGCACCATTTTAGTAACAATCTCTCTGTGGACATTTGGAGATAAGTATTCTTTGTTGCAGTATAGGACACCAAGATTGGGATGAAGTTTTGCATGGATGCTATCAATGTGGGCTAAGATGGCAAGTTTGCTGTCTAGACAAACTCCAAGTTACTTGAAGGACTGAATTGCTTCAAGAGACATATCATCCACAGTGGTGAAAACATGGAGGCATTGAGTCTGGCCAGTTTCTGACTGGTACCAATTGTCATGTACACCATTGTTTTCAGTGTTGACTCTGAGTTGGTTGGATTAGAACCAGTACAGAATGTGGCTGAAGTACCTCTGGGCCTTATCCAATGCTGAGCAAGATTTTAACACTATTTAAAAAAAAAACACATTATAATAACAATAAGGCACTCCAAGGGGTTATGGTAATGGCTAGTTAATCACCCTCTGGGGAATGTGGTAGTTGGCTACACCTTGTAACACATTACACCACTACAGGGTAATTAGCAGACTATTAACATAACCACTGTTCATGCCTTAGTGCTTAATAAACAAACACCCTGAATTATCTTAGTGTGCTTATAAAATGTATAATAAGCAAGAAGCAAGTATTCTACATTAAGTCTTATATAAATTTTGAGTTATAATATTAAAAAATAAACAAAAAGAGAAAACATTAGTCTCTCAGGCTATCACTGACAGCTCTCGTACCTAATACAATCCTTCATTTCTACAACCCCATCCCCTCGGTAACACCAAACACAAACACAACAGTCCTATAACCCCCCCCCAATAGTACAGATGCTTTTACACTTTCAGTTTTAAAGTATTGTATGTTTCAGCAGCCTGCAGTACTCCAGTAGCTGGGAGTTTAATTTTTGTGAATAATATCCTGTATTGACTGTATAGAGATACAATAGTGGGTATGGACTGCGTGTGGGATGGGAGTGAGCACTGACAATATTGTGATCAAGACTGATGACAAGCAACCACTTCTGTAGCAAAAGGGATTGTGGCATAGCTGCAGGCAGTATGTGTAGTCTGTGGTGATTGTGAATGCAAGAGTGTTGGGCCTTCTATTTCTTTTGTTTTTACTTTGAGGGGGGAATGCTTATGAGAGTGCTGTGTAAAACATGATATCCAATATAAAATAAAAACAGGGACAACCTCACACAACTCGGCAGGTGTTTTCATTTTGAGCCTGTCATGATGGTATGGACCTCTCAAGCTTCATTCTTGAGGTCCATATGTTACCATCTCAACACCTTGATGGAAACACAGCCTTCCCTTACAGAAATAACTATATGAAATGTTTTCATGCTGCACACATAAAACTGCCCAAGTGATATAGTGATAATAGTCAATTTTGGCTAGTGCAGTTTCTCGGTAAACAAAAACTAAATAAATAAAATATGCATGCTGCAAGTATGATTTAAATGTTAAATTGGAACCGATAGCATGCATATGGCATGTGTGCAGCAAGCAAGTGTGGAAAGCATGATTTTTATGTCAAATTGGGAAACACTGCATGCATGTGGCATGTGTGCAAAAAGCAAGTGGTCACTGATAACTGCACACGAAAAAGTTAAGTGACTTGCTCAGGATCACACCATACACAAGTGAGGGTGATGAGATTCAAACCCAGGTCTTCATGCCTCCTGGCTTGCAGTTCAGTGCTTTTAACCACTAAGCCATACTTGTCTGCACACATATGACTCGCTGGTATTTCAATACATATCTGAATACATCTGCACTCATGCGGCATGCTTGTAGCCACTATTATACTGTTCAGTTTTCTTCTGTCCCTCATCTCAATTTCACAGTTGAACTGCAGCACACATACCAATGGAAACATGTGGTTCTTCCCACCCCCAATACACACACTTACTCACAAAACCACTTAATTACTTCTGTCTGGGCTGTACTCCTACTATTTTCTGTCCATAGTTTTGAATGCTTCCACACAAACAGACTTTAGGGTGCAAACACAAAAGTAGCAATTACTCGACACACACCCACATGGCCAGTCACCCACACCCCATGCACACACACTTTAGCAGGTATGGCCATACTGCTACAGACAACCCACCAAGTATAGATATAAGCAAAAAGTCTCTTATTTGAGTAATAGAGAGCCAGAGGCAGGAGTCTTTAAGAGATGATATTCATGGGTCAGAGTGCTAGGGTGTACCCCCTTGAAATGAATGGAGTTATTTTTATTACCATTTTATATGTTATGATGGTGAGTTGGAGAATAATGAAGGCCACTCTTCTACTAACAAGGTCCTTGTTAGTCGAACGGTGGCCTTCATTAATCTCCAACTCTCCATCAATAATGTATAAAATAGTAATAAAAAATACCTGCATTCATTTTAAAGGTGCACACCCCTGCAGTCTCCTTTGCCCTTTGTCATAATGTGCCTGAGTGAGGGGATGTGGAGGTCAGTTTCACTGGGGGGGGCATAAGCCTGACTATAGTGGGGCTCCAATACTCTGTGCATACCATACCTCTCAACTGTCTGTCAATGCAAGGGACAGATCTAGGTTGTCTGTACCATCTCTAAAAGGTACAACTTATTTGTTTTGACTGAAAAGAGATATGCAAATCAGGAAAAATTCTAATGTATAAGATTCATCTGTATATATCCCAGAGCAGTGCATTAGATTTGGGCTTAAACCCACACAGTTACTAACCAATATTTTTCCTGGCTGAAATTATGCCCCAAAAAAGAACTTTGTCCTGATGTTTCTTCCCAAATCCATTCCATTCAATACCCATCCCCTATGGGTCATGCAGCCGTACAAAGGTGAAGAAATGTGAAAAACCCATTCATATTTCAGTCTTTCTTCCTTCTCCAATCCCCCTGTAAAAAAAATTATTTACTTTTGCTTACCCAGCCATATGACCAGAACCTGCAGCCTGGCACAGTGTGCCACTGATCCAGTTTTCAGTCTGCTCCCCCTCTCTCCTTCTGCCAGAAGCTGGATGCTACAGCTGACCATCACAGGTCCCCAACATGGTCCACGACCAAGTCACCCTGCCAACTGAACCCACCCAACCTGGGTTGCATGCCTCTTGCTTGGTTGTTGCTGTGGCTGTTGCTGCACTACACTGCACTGATCAAGGCCTATGAAGGCCACCCACACCACTGTCACCACTGCTGCTAAGCCTAGCTTGCTGCCGTGGGGGTCTGTGCTGTTTTTTTTTTGCAAGGCTGGCCTAGTAGAGTAAGTAAGTAGGTAGCCTAGTCTTGAGTTAGCTTCTAGCTCACCCTCTGCCCCTGCAGCCACCAGGGGAGATGGAGACTCACTAAGAGTAGACCAACAAAATTATGCTGCCACAACACTGCTATTGAGAGTTCAGTGCTCACCAACTCCTCCAAGCTGTAGTGTGCAGTCTGTCTACTCTGTGGTGGGAAAGACAGTGTTGCACTTGCAAGATTCCTGTGCTCATTCTTTGCTGGAGCTCATAAACATTACATGTGATAGTGCTACCACTAATAGGTGGAGAGAGTGGATAACACAATACAGACACAGTCGAGTCTGGAGAGTATCTGCAGCTTGACCACACACAGGCTAGGTTGGCACTTATTGTGCAAAAGATTAAATCTAAATTTAATGCCCATAATTGCCACACCATAAGAACAACCTAGGCACAAATACTGGGAGGGGGGACAAATGCCCCCCTCTGCCCTACCTAAATGGCACCCTGTTTTATGGTAGAAATTCATTCTCAGGTGCTAATGCAATGGTTTCCACTGTGTTCGGAGGTACTGTATCTTTATGTTTCATGATGTGTCCTGATCATCATGTGGGTCAGTGTCCCTCATTGTCCCTCATTTTGAGTGTCCATGTCCCTCATTTCAGTGACAAAATGTGAGATATGGTGCATGCTTCCAAGGGTTTTACTATGGTGCCGCAACATCTGCAGTTCCAATATCCCCAACAGCGACAGCCACAATGCCAAATGTTGGCATTGCACTATCAGGGATGCATCTATGATATATTGGGGGGCTGCACCCCCAAACCCCCCACACCTCCCTCACTCTGGATTATTAATTCCAGGTCATGGTTGTCATGGGGGAAGGGACTATACACTGGTGAGGCATAGAAACATAGAACTTAATGGCAGACAAGGACCACAAGGCCCATCCAATCTGCCCATTTCTTTTTCTACCTTATAAATCTGCCATCAACCTTTGCTCTGTCAGTGGCCTATCTATTCATAGTCATTTGTATTGCTCCCTTATGCCTATCCCATGCCTGTTTGAAGCCCTGCACTCCATTCATAGCCACCACTTCTTGTGGTAAGCCATTCCATGCATCCACCACCCTTTCTGTGAAAAAGAATTTCCTCACATTCCCCCTTAATCAGCCCCCTAATCTCATGCTGTGTCCTTTTGTCCTGCTATTTTTCTTAGATTTAAACATGTTAGACTCTTTCACCTTGTTAATGCCCTTAAGGTGTTTGAATGCATCGATCATATCACCTCTCTCCCTCCTTTGCTCAAGGGTATACATATTAAGCTCTGTTAATCTGTCCTCATATGTCTTCTGATGCAGTCCCTGCACCATTTTGGTTGCCCTTCTCTGGACTGCCTCAATTTGGTTAATGTCCTTGTGAAGGTGTGGCCTCCAATACTGTACACAGTACTCCAGATGGGGCTCAACTATGTCTTGTAAAGAGGGATTATTACCTCCCCACGACTTGTGATACCCTACTAATACACCCTAACACCCCCCTAGCCTTACCTACTGCTTTAGAGGTCTGCTTGGATGATTTCAGGTCATCAGTGATGATGATGCCCAAGTCTCTTTCTTCCTTTGTGACTGCTAGCAACTTCCCTCCCAGCCTATAGGTGGCTTCAGGGTTTCTCTTCCCTATGTGCATGATTTTGCACTTCTTTGCATTAAATCCCAGTTGCCACTCTTCTGACCATTTTGCTAGTTTATCCAGATCTCTTCTCATTCTGCCCACCCCATCTGGATCATCTACTCTGTTGCAGATCTTGGTGTCATCTGCAAACAGACAAGCCTTACCCTCTAGTCCATCTGCAAGGTCACTAATGAAGATGTTGAAGAGGACTGCCCCAGGACTGATCCCTGAGGTACCCCACTTGTGACTTGCATCTCTTCTGACTGTATACCATTACCACCACTCTCTGTTTTCTGCCCGTCAACCAGTTTACCACCCAGTTGACCAACTTCTGACCCACCCCAAGCCTACCCAGCTTATTTATCAATCTTCTATGTGGAACAGTGTCAAAAGCTTTGCTGAAGTCAAGGTAGGTGACATCAACTGCCCCCTTGGTCCACCACTCTGGTTACCCAGTCAAAGAAATCTATGAGATTAGTTTGACAGGACCTTCCTTTGTAAACCCATGCTGTTTTGGGATCCTGTGCCCCTATGGATTCCAGGTGTTGCACTATCCTTTCCTAAGGAGTCCTTCCATAATCTTGCCCACTACTGAGGTAAGACTGACTGGTCTGTAGTTCCTGCCTCCTCCTGCTACCACTCTTGTGGAGCAGGATCACATGAGCCTTTCTCCAGTCTTCTGGGACCTCTCCTGTGCTCAGAGACTCACTAAACAGTTCTGCTAATGGCTCTGCTAGTTCCACCTTTAGCTCCTTAAGTACCTGGGATGTATGCCATCAGGTCCCATTGCCTTATCCACCCTGAGCTTAGCAAGCTCTTGTAGGATCCTTTCTTTGTGAAGGGAGTAGTGCTCACCTCCCTCCCCTGTGTCCATGAGTGCTGAGCTGTGGGCCCTGCCCTACCTTCTCTTCAGTAAATACTGAGCAAAAGTATCTATTTAGGATAGATGCCTTTACAGGGTCCTCCTCCTCACATGCTCCCTTTTCTCCATTAAGCTTAGCAATACCCCCTCTGGACTTTCTCCTTTCACTAATGTATCTATAGAAAGTCTTGTCACCTTCTTTTACTGTTTGTGCTAGTGTTTCCTCAGTTTGGGACTTTGCCTGCCTTACTGCCTTCCCTTCTTCCCTTAGGGCAGTTTGGTATGCCTCCCTATCTTCATCCCGCTGTGTTCCCTTATATTTCCTGAAGGCCAGCCTTTTGGCTCTGACCTTTTCTGCTACTGTATTTGAGAACCAAAGTGGTTTCCTTCTTCTTTTGCACTTCCTTTTCTGTCTAACACAATGGGATGTTGCTTCAAGTATTGCATCCTTAATGCTTGCCCACTTTGCCTGTACCCCCTCACCTGTGTTTCTTTTTGCCAGGGCTAGCTTAACTCTGTTGGCCATCTTATCAAAGTCAGCTCCTCTGAAGTCCCATATTTTTGCCTTGGAATAGGATGATTTAGATGTAGTAGCCAAATTGAACCATACCATGTGATGGTCACTTGCCCCAGGTGACCTTCTACCTGGAGATCTGTGATCCTTCCTTGTTAGTCAGTACTAGATCTAGGATAGCCCTGTCTCTTGTGGGTTGCTGTACCAGTTGTTTGAGGCCCTCCCCTGCAGGGAATCCACTATGTGTCTAGTTCTGGCAGATGTTCCTGCTGGTATTGACCAATCTGTATCCGCATGTTGAAGTCTCCCATTACCAGAACCTCCCTTTAGCTGTCATGTTTTGTATATCTTCTAACAGTAATGTGTCTATGTCCTCCCCCTGGTCTGGGGGCCTGTAGACAACCCCAGTTCTTATGGATGTCCCATTTCCTATTTCCAGGGTGACCCACAGTTCTTCTGGCTCATTATGTGTATTCTGAATTTCTGTAGCTTTGATATTTCATTGACATACAGGCCACTTCTCCCCCTTTGCCTCAGTCTCTTCTGAACAATACATAGCCAGGTACTGAAGTCTCCCAAGTGTGGTTACTGGTAAACCACGTCTCACTAATTGCTACTATGTCCAGTTTAGCCTCTGACATTATGTCTGCAGGTCTGGGATCTTATTTCCCAGGCTGTGAGCATTTGTGTACATGATTTTCCATTGACCAGATTTTGGTGTGTTAGTTGTTGGGTGAGGTTTGGCATTACCTGATAGCGTCGTGTGGGAGACAAACCTTTTTCTTACCTAGTGATGCAAATGAACTGCAAACATGCTGAATCCCTGTTTGACTACTAGCTGAGGGAAGGATGTTTCTTCCCATTCGGCGTGATGGGTGCTGCACCCTCTCCCCATTTGCTAGTTTAAATATTCTGCAAAGACATCAAACTTCTGCCCCAATGCACTGACTCCTCCTTAGTCAGATGCAGTCCATCAAATTTAAAGAACTTTCACTCCCAGAACTGTTGCCAGTTCCTACAAATCTGTGTTCTTTTCCTGGCACCAGCCCTTGAGCCATGTGTTTAGCTCCCCTATCTCCTCTTCTCTGACCTTCCATCCATCTGCTCCCCTCTCCCAGACTGGCAGGATCTCAGAGAGGAGATGCCGGATAAAAAGATGATAGTTTGTCACCCAGCCTGGTCAGGTGTTCCTTGGTTTCACAACTGACCGGCTGGTGAGATCATTAGTCCCGTGTACTAGGACATCAATGTTTTCTCCTGCTTTGTGAACAATTTTAGTAATGCGGTCAGTGTCTCTCATGCTGATGTACCTGGGAGACATCTGACCATTACCCCTGGCTGGAGATGGGTATCAACTCCCCGAATCATGGAGTCTCCTATGATCAGAAGTTTTTTGGATTTCCTTTTTGCTTTTTTTGGTTTGGTTCCTGATTTGGGTGAGCTTTGTTGTGCTAGCTCCTGTGCTGCAGTGTCCTGCTCTGCAGTGTCTTCTGCCTCTTTGTTTGATTTCAGAGATAGAAGCAGATACCGGTTTGTAGTGTTTATATGGTTTTGGGAGGTAATATGTTGGAGAGCAGAGAGTGATGGGGCACCAGATTTGCCCCTCCTAACCACCTGCCAACCTCCTGGACCAACTACCCTCTGCGGTCAAGGGTTTTCTGTTGGATGCTGGGGAAACGGCCGGTGGTTCTTATAATGTATTTCCTCTTGAATAAGAAATTTGAGGCGTGCAATCTCTGACCATGCTGCCCGGAGCTGAGCCCTAAGATCGCCAAAGGCCCAGCATGTAGGACAGTGTCCTAAATCCTGTAAGACTGTCCAACTCCAACAAAGACCATCACAGTGATGTGTGGATTTCAGCCGATTCCTGCCGCTGCGATGGTGTTTGTGCACATGGGTTCACTGTACCACCGGTGGACTGCTTCCAAGACCCTACTCAGCACAAAGAGTGCTGAGCATGGCCATAGTGTATATGCTCAATACAGAATGAGCTGAAACAATAATGGAGAAACACATTTGTAGCACTAAATATGCATAAGGGATTTGCATGGTCCAAAACAAAAAGGATAGGCTTCACAACACAGAGGCCCCTCTTCGCACATCTGGAATGGGGGATGTTGGTTGGCTATATCCTAGGCATTTAATGCAGTAAGCAAACAATACTTTACAAATTAATGGTGATTTAATGACAAAAATCAAAAGCCATTAAACAACTTGCACAAGGATCAGAATTATTGTGTTTACCTAATTTTTATAGGAATTCAAATAAAAATTTATTTTAATGGCTCTAATTGCTAGCAATAATATAAGAAATAGGAACTGATGTGTTTTTTTTTAGATGAGATTTGCACCAGCTTAGCGTGCAGCATGTGAACCTGATGTGCTGTTTATATTTGTTCACACCAGCTTAACTGCGGCACTCACGTCAAGCGTACAACATGCAAACCTGATGTAATGTTTAAGATTTGTCTAGTGCACTTACCCGGTCAACAAAAACTAAATAAATAAATAAATAAAATAAATAAAAGACGTTCACACCAGCTTACATGCAGCACACTTGTCAAGCTTGCAGTATGCAAACCTGATTTGCTTTTTAGACCTGGTTTGCTTAGGTTCACTCTGTGTATGCAAATCGCATACAGCTGTTACACAATTAAGCATGTGGCATGCATTCTGCATGTACACAGCACACCTATATTTCTGTAAGGGTTGTTGCCCATACATTATTCTCTATATTGATAATCTTAATTACATATGACTATACATGATTTTTGTGTATATTTTCCATTGAACTTATTATAATTTTTTTCCACAGGTTTTGCAAATGTTTGTAGGCAATATAGCATAGAGGCTTAGGGCTCCGAGCTGCAAACCTGGAGACCTAGGTTAGAATCCCACAGCCCCCACTTACATACTGTGTGACCCTGAGCAAGTCGCTTAACTTCCTTGTGTTCCCAGATCACGCCTGGAAACAAGCTTCAGCTTAGTGTGACTTTCCTGGTTAAGCAATTCTCTCCTGTCCCCTTACCATACCATCATTTTACTCATTGGATATTCAGAATACTAAGGAAAAATGTTTGAAAGGTAATTCCAGCATGTGCACTTATTAAGAATCCATTGAAGTTCCCATTAGGCATTATTGTAGTTTCAAATATCCAGCTCAGCTCAGTTGCTTTAATCAGATACCATGTTTTATGCTTAGTTTATCATATCTTTCACAATATTCCTTCTTCATGATTATTTCTGTGCAGTACCATAGAAAAAATTAAAAACATATAGTCTTCAGTCAGAAAAAGAACAATTGACCCACTCACTCTGTCAATTTGTTCACTGCTGAATTTATATCTGCTGACACTGTACAGTGTGTTATCAGGCTACTCTTCTTTCACCATCCCGCCTTTTCTAATGTACTCATATGGTTACCATAGTCATTCTTGAAATCATACACTGTTATAACTTGTATCACCTCATATAACTTCAGTTGCAAACCCTGAACCCTTTCTATTTGCCCATCTCTGGACAGCCTTGGCCCTCCATCCTTTAGTATTGTATACAGTACTCCAAGTTGCGGGGGGAGGAGGTACAAGACAGTGCAGTAGTGGTAGCATCACATCCCTTTTCATGATGGTGACATCTATACATTGAAGCCCAGGGTTGTGCTAGCACTGCCACTAGGCTTCTCAAACTGCTCTGCCACCTTGATGTCAACTGATATAATGACCTCAAGGTTTTTATATGTACAGCTTCAATTTGTCTCTCAGTCACTGATGTTAGAATGAGTGGTCAGTAGCTGATAACTTCCTCTCTGCTGTCTCACTTATGTAACTCTACCACATCAGTCTTTCACCAGCTATCCCTATGCATTTATGTTTTTGTTTATCTGTTGATCAATTCTATTAGTTGTGTGTTTAGCATTTATCTGAGCTGTTTCAGTATAATTGGGTGTATTGCACTTGGTCAAATAGCATTTTCAACATGGATTTGATTTCTTTCTTTATTCTTTCATCTGTAAATTGACTTGTGTCTACTCCCCCAACATGCTAGATCTATTCTCCCAATCTCCAGCTCTGATGTAATACTCCCAAGTCATATGTCATACAGTCATTGATGCACATTCATGTTACACACCTCCCCATACCTCTATTCCAGTCAGCTTCCCCATCCAAGAGTTGAACTATGTCTCTTGATTGTTTTATATTCTCCACCATTTTCACATCAGAATCTCCAGAGACTGTCCATCCATGCCATCATGCTACTGAGCACACTATCCATGCTGGCATGGCTCCAGAGTAGAAATGTTGCAAAATTATATTTCATCTGAGAAATTCTCGTGAAATTGGCAATTTGGCTGTGCAAAATATTTCGTGAAATTCGCCCATTAAGCAAAATATTTTGCAAGGTGTGAAATGTGAAATTTTGCTGTTAAAGATGGTGAAATTTCACTGGTGAAAGGTGAATTTTGTCTTCTGTAGGTGAAATTTCACCTTCCGCAGGTGAAATTTCACATTCCGCAGGTGAAATTTTGCATTCTGCAGAAAAAATTCCACCTTCCCAAGGCAAGATTCAAAATTTCACTTCTGCGAAAAGTTTGTGAAATGGGCTAATTTCATGAAATATTTTGCGTAACAAAATTTACCAATTTTGAACATCTCTACTCCTGAGTACACCTTACTTAACTGGTCTCCAGTTTGCCAACATTGTCCTCAGTGTACCAATGACCTCAAATCATTAAAGACTGCTTTCTGTTCAAAATAGTCAAGCAACAACCTCAGATGCATATTCTAGAATACCATGCATTCTCCACCTTGACCAAACTTGTAGACCAAAAATATCAATTTTTGAATGTTCCATAGCCATCCACCCTCACTCACACCCTCTCCTAATGCCCTTTCCCCACTATAATTATATAAGCTAAGACTACAAGCCCCTACATCAATCTTAGGTTCTAATCCTCTCAACATATATCCATCTTCATGGGAATGCAAAGTGTGAGCTTGTCTAATTTATGATGTTGCTTCTGTAAAGTTGATAATGTTTGTGTATGTACATGATTAAAATATATGCATAGTAACCATAATATAATTAATTGTTACTTGTTGCACTGATTATGTTACTATTATATAGATACTGTATGACAGAGTGTGCTCTTGTTTATGTTTTTTTAGGTTATTTCAGTAATAAAATAATAAAAGCATGGATGCCTGTTTAAATGATAATCATTTTTGGGATTTTTTTTATTTGTTGCTTTGTATTTACCATTATTTTCCCATTACATAAATAAAAAGGGACAATCAAATAATAGACACCAGGATGTAAATGAATTACATATAGTTTATTACTGTTACTGTCATTCCCCGCAAAAAAGAAAATGTAAAACACAGAAACTATATTAATCTCTAAAGATATATATATATATATATATATATATATATTAGAGGCAAAAAACTCCATTTAATGCATTAGTTAGGGTTGTTCCACAGCGACAAAAGCGAGGAAATTCGCTGTTAGGGTTGAAAACCCTAACTCCGAATTCAGCCCCCCCAGCACCACACACACACACACACACACACACACATGCAAGTATGGGGAGGACCAAGTCAACACAACCAATGACAGACATCCAGCAGCAGGTGACAGAAATAACAAACAATTGTCTAAATGTACTACGAGACATCCCCACCCACCTGACCAGGTACTGCATGCTTAGTGGAGTCAACAGCAAAACTGAGGCCATGTACAACAAACATACACATCCCTGATTGCAGCTGCACACAACGTACCACACTTAGTAGTTGCATGGCCTTACCTACCGATGCCCCACACCAGACCACACCACATGTGGTGGGCCACCTGAGCAATAGAGTTCAGCAAAACCAAGGAGTTGTACAGGTATAATATCTGTAATTATAACAAGGGTTTGAGAAATGCAGCTTTCTAATTGACTGTAAACATTGTAACAGCCTTATGTTTAGTTTTTATTAACATACATGTAGAGCCTAACCATATGATGAACATGGTTTAATGTTGTTTAAAAACCCGTTTTATTATGATAGCAATAAGTCACTCCCAGGTATTATGTTAATGGTCAGTTTATCACTGTCTAGCGACATGTGGCACTCGGCTATGCCTCATTCAACATTAAACCCCTACAGGGTGATTAACAGACCATTTAACATAACTGTTGGTCATGCTTTATTGCTTAATTGTCTTTATGAGTAGATCTTCCTCTGCTAGGCACTGCAGCAGCTTTGCAACACAGTGTCCACCCAGTTCGCCATACACTGTCTAGTTACTGGAGAATGGCTGTGAATATGAACTCATGAAGATGAACAGTGTAACTTGATCATTACAGTCATCGAAACCTTAGTGTGATTATAACTGACACAGTCAGTGATAGAGAATAACCTCTGCTGTCCTAGTACACTTACCCCATTGTGAGTTAAATCAATACTAAAAGACATTCTGTTTATATCTACACCATACCTACTTGATTCCTGTTGTACCACAATTAACATAGTTATCACTTTGATAGCATCAGTGACAGAAGTGTGACAACCCAAACACTAGGCATACAGCCTGAGTACGAAAAGAACTGTAAAAAATTACACTGTGTCCATAAGTGGCATAGATCACTCATTGCAACAATAGTAAATGTATTACTATTTGAATAAGTTAGTCATCACAGATGCAATGAGATTGTCTTTATCAGGTACAACATACTCAGTAAGTGCCTACAGGAAAATCTATCCTATATACATCTCCGATACAGGTATGTCATTGTTGGCTCAGTAGTGCTATGATATTTAGAAGTTGTTTGGCCTGATCCATGCAATTACACTGTTTCTTACAAAGAATAATTACTGCATCTTTAGCATTGAAACACACTGAAGGTCTATGTATTTACATCAGCAGTACACCTCCATCAGTAAGAATGCATCTGATACTGGCAGTACGAATTTCACAGCGTTGAACAGGCAATGCTTTTCCATACGTTTACATCAGCCTCTCTATCTTGAGTTAACCGTTGCAGTAAATATACTACTATGTAAATCACATACTAAATGTAACACTACTTTTATCTTGAGCATGCCAGTGTCTTGTAGTTAATTTATGTACTTCTCTTAATTAATGTATACTCACTAGTGTTAAAACCTTTCTACAACTGCCATCATGCACCTTCAGCATTTATATTAACTAATGGCACAGTACCAGTTGTGGTGTGGTGTGGGGCATCGGTAGGTAAGGCCATGCAACTACTAAGTGTGGTATGTTGTGTGCAGCTGCAATCAGGGATGTGTACGTTTGGTGTACATGGCCTCAGTTTTGCTGTGGATCTCCACTGAGCATGCAGTACCTGGTCAGGTGGGTGGGGATGTCTCGTAGTACATTTAGACAATTGTTTGTTATTTCTGTCACCTGCTGCTGGATGTCTGTCATTGGTTGTGTTGACTTGGTCCTCCCCCATACTTGCATGTGTGTGTGTGTGTGTGTGTGTGTGTGTGTGTGTGATGCTGGGGGGGGTGAATTCGGAGTTAGGGTTTTCAACCCTAACAGCGAATTTCCTCACTTTGTCACTGTGGAACAACCCTAACTAATGCATTAAATGGAGTTTTGCCTCTAATTTCCCTTCTTTTAGGGTGTAATATGAAATAGTAGATATAATGCAGCGGCGGGGCCTTGGGGACCTTTGGGCCCTGCGCTCCTGCCACATGATGTCTTGTGGCATAGTAACAGGAAGAGCAACGCAAACAGAAGCGTTAACAGTGGTGCACATGGTAACGCAAGCGCAAATGACAACAGAAAGGGCAATGCACATGGTGGCATAGATGGGAACAGTCTGCCACATGATGTGTTGTCACATAGTAACATGGTGCCTGCAAACGGAAATGTCAATGGGCATGGTGACACAAAGTGAAACAGAAAGAGAAACAGTACTGTTGACACAAATGGCAAAAAATAACAGAAACACAAGCGCAAATGAAAATGCAAAGGATGACGCACGTGGTGGCGCAGACGTCAATGGTAAGTGAAAAGGGCATGGAACCGCAAGCGGAAAGGGCAATGGTAACAGTAATGTAAGCGCACAGGCTGGTTTTCCCCAAAAGCTGAATAGAGAAAGACAGTGAGTACAAAGAATGTATGCATAATAATGGGTATCGGAGCAGAAAATGAGGACTTGGAATACTAAATACGTTATATCTCAGGAACCGTATGACGTAGTAAAAAAATGTAAAAGTTGTATGATATATGACTGTCCTGGCTAGTTTTGTTAGGAATTTTCCGACAAAAAGTCCGTATCTCGCACCGTTTCCGAGATACAGGCCCTGAAAGGCGCGGTGAACAACGTAATGTTATCCTATGGGGAAAAAAAAGAAGTTTGGAGCACCATAACTTTGCCTCCCTGTAATATTTTTTCACCAAACCACTGAAAGGCACATCTGTGGGCTGTTGGCTGTCTTCCCTCCAAATTCCAGGAAAAAAGACCAAACCGTTATTTTGCAGCAGGGTGCCAAAGGATTCCTGTAATGCATCGGGCGCCGTAATGTTATCCTATGGGAAAAACTGTCAACTTTGGAGTGCCGTAACTTTGCTGCCATGTAATATTTTTTCAATACAACACTGAAAGGCACATCTGTGAGATGTCAGTTGTATTCCCTCCAAATTTCAGCCCAAAACTCCCAACCGTTCTTTTGCAGTGCAGTGCCAAAGAATTGCTGTCATTTTCCCACAGACTAGAAAATTACTGTCGCAATTTGTGAAAGCTTTCGCAAACATTTGCGACACTTTCATGAGCATGAAAGTACTTTGCGAAAGTACTTTTTCCAGAAATCTGAAAACATATTTCTGGGGTTTTTACCCAAAATAAAGACATGGCTAGCATCCTCAGGGTCCAACTAGGTGAATACAAAAAGAATTAGGTTGCTAGGGGTCCCGAATTTAAATGCCAAGCATTTTCTAATCACCAACTGAAAACAAAATGGCCGATTTGCGAAAGCAACAGGCCCATTTGCTAAAGTAAAAATGCATTTGCGAAAGTGTTGAACTTTTTGTTAACTTTTCCCATTGACTTATAATGGGAAATTGTTTTTTGAATAACTTTTGAACCGTTTAATATTTTTTCACCAAATGTTCAAAAGGCACATTGGGGACTCTAGCCACACATTCCCTGAAGATTTCGGGCCGGTCGCACAAACCGTGCGACCTGTACGTGCGACCGTAGAATTCCAGAAAAAGCGTAAACGTGCGCGCAAATCATGCTTAATAACTCTGCAGCTGTGTATCTGACTGGTACAAAACTTGGCTAATGCCAAGGCCTGTGGTTCTTGATCGTGTATTCCAAATTTCAGCCAAATCCATCAAACAGTTGCAAAGTTATTAAGGTGCAAAATGTTGGGGTTTAACATAGAAATGGCTCCTCAGCCCTAACTATGGTAGCACTACCGTGCTACCATAATATATATATATATATATATATATATATATATATATATATATATTTAATATATGGATCTTCAATTTAATAGGTCTATAAAGCATACAAAAAAAAACCCAGTAATGCCCTCAAAGGTTCAGTGATAACAGTATTGTCAATCACTGGTAATAGTACTGTCAATCACTGTTAATAGCATCATTTTGTGGTGATAACAGTATCATTGCAAGCTTCCGGAAAAATAGCTTCTGCCCCCACATCATAAGCATGCCTCCTCATTGGCCAGTTTTACTGTGTGGGTGGGCAGAACAGTTTAAAAAACATGGCGGCCCTTCTCTCGCTTACCAAGAGTGAACTCCGTCGTCACACTTTTTGCTTTTTATTTTACTTTTTTTTTCCCTCAGAAAATGAAACTATCTGGTTGATCCTGCCATTCTGGTCCTGAAGAGCAGGTAGGATCTCAACTTAAAAAAAAAAGGGCAGGGGCCGGGAACCGTCAAGAGCAGAGCGAGCAGATAGCTGAACCCACAGCTCAGAACAGTGTGGCAGTCGACCAGTACAAAGTCAGTTCTCCACTGAAATGTTCAACCACCAATTCAAAACAAATGGCGCATCCATATATTAAAAAAAATAACTGAAAGGTTTCTGTGTCCATTACCAGAGAGTACTAGCATCTCGAGGTTCAGGACACATTGGAACCTCTCGAGCTTAGCTCTCGAGGTTCATGTGTCCAGAACCTCTTGATGCTATTACTCCCTGGTAATAGACACAAACCTCTCGGTTATTCTCTTTATAGTATCTATTTGCATTATTGTTGTGCAGGCTATATCCAAGTAGATATTTTGTGTTAAATTATCCAGAACACCAATGTAAATCTAATCATCCTGCATAAGTTATGGTTTTCACTGTGGGATATTCAAATGGAATAAATGCCAATGGATAAGGAATAAAGTATAAGCAAGCATACATAATGAGCCTATGTTTCTGTGGAGGGGTTGGGATACCAGCACATGGACCTCAAAAGTGAAGCTTGAGAGGTCCATGCTGGTATCTCAACTCCAAGATGGAAACACAAGGTGAGCTGTGTATGCCTGCCCATATTTTATTTATTATAGTGTATGATTCCCCAGATGCAAAAATAAAGTTCCAGCATTTATGTTTTTCAAGGTTTCATACCTTGTGCCTGTGCTTGTGATTCCGTCAGCAGCTCAGTCTGTCAGGCAGAGTCTGTTGGTGCGGTCCTGTTTCATTACTGAACCTGATACCATTCCTGGGTGCAGTTTATGAACAAAACAAAAAAATTAATGTTAAATCTTTATGATTTGGGAAAATGGAGCGGACTATGACGGTCTGTGTCTGAACCATCTCTGTGAGCAGCTTGCTAAGTGGAACCACCATGTTGTTTTTTTTTGTTTCAACAGTGCTGATTCGACCAATCAGGTGGCAAATAGCACATGGAGTCATGAATATTAATCAGGGGCTCATGAATATTGATTCTAGAAGGTGCACAATAACTTATAGAATGTGCACAACAATGTTTAGAATGTGCACAACAACATTTAAAATGTGCACAACAACATTTGAGCAGCCACTGAATTCCATAAACAATAAGCCCAAACCATATACTTTGAAAGCATTGTTAATAATATTTTCTACTATCATCTGCCTCAGTGTTTGAATAAGATTGAGGCTGATGGCGGACAGATATAATTAATAATGCTATCAGCCTCAGTATTTGAATAAGGCTTGCTGAGGGTGTAGATAAGTAATCACACTCATTGTACAAAACAATCAAAACTATGTTAGAAACTATAAACAGTTCAGATAATGTACTTCTTGATTTTTCCAAGCCTATTTCTCCATACCTCATATTAAACATGGATTACTGAGTGGAGAATATTTGTACTCCACCGTGCAGTCTCTATGTTCAGTTAAACAGTCTGATATACAGTGTGTTCATGCAGTCTATGCTATTTAAAGTCATTTTATAATTCTGGATTTTTATATCTGCTCCAATGGCATCCAATTGCTTCCATTGTTTGACCTTTTGAAATGCATGGGTGATAGGTGGAGGACTACCCACCTGATATTGTGCATTAGCTGATGCATAACATGAATATTCAACCCTTAGTTGAAATACTGTCTCTTTCACAATCTGCATATAATCTTGTTACATAAAAAAGTAAACATAAAACATCATTGATGACAATTCATATTGTTCATATTGATCCATTTCTTAAATTTGACATTGTAATGTACTTATTTTGTAACAAATAAATTACAATATCAAATTTGAGTAACTCTGATAACCGCCCATTCCATCTGTCAGCCTCTATCCCAACTGCACGTAATACGTGTGCCTTTTTGTGTAACCATTGCCTCAGTGGTTTTGCATTGAGGTTCTTTATCTTAATACATATTTATATGAGTTCAGGGCAATGGAACAAATTGGTATACAATTATTTTATATATTTTATTATAGTCACCAAGAATAGTCTTTCAATTGTAGCAGTGGTCTTAGTCACTGACTCCTGACTGCACCACCAGCAAGCTTCCACTTAGTGTTGATCTATGAGCAGAGAAGCAGACCTCTTTCTGGTGGACCTCCCTCCACTAGAAGATAAGAGTGATTATAAATGTGCTCAATCCCTCCACTGGCCAACTTTCCACCAACCCCCAGGCATGATCCCAAACCAGGGTCTTTGGAGCCTTAGGCAAAACCTCTACTGCTGTGCCAGTGAGCCATACAGATGGCTAACTTTTTAACATGTGTTGTCCAATCTGGCATTCCTGATTTTATCAAATCCCTCTGCACTTTACCGTTATGTTAATCTGTTACTATATGTTACATCTACAATGACATCTTTGAACGCCACCACTTACAAAGAGCAAAATACAGTGTTTATACATATATATTTCACTTAGACAACATATAGACATAAGTGTAAATATCAATGAATATGACTTCCATATACTTTGAAAAGTTACATTTACATTACTATATAAACTGACCTATCATGCACCATGATCTGGCCACAACATCTGACAATGCGAGCTATACCCTGACACAGGTGAATTGTCTACAGCAACTGACCGTGTATATTAAAATAATATATTTGTTTCATGTGTCTTTTGAACACATATTTAGGCACATGGTAGGGGCTAGAATGAGATGGCAGACATTATAATATTTAATCTAACATTAGCTTCACACTGATCACTGACATCAAGTTGTGTGTTGTCATCACCATAACTGTTGTCACTATCAGAGCCTGCTGTGGTAGAAACAAATGTCTAAGCCACTGTAGAAGATGACAGTGGTTCAAGTGAGTAGGGGACAATAGTCCCCATGGACCTGAACCTGCATGATAAAGCATTTTCCTCACTGTCATCATTGGAAGACACTACTGCTGCTGTCCTCAGTGTAAGCTGACAGTACGCTCACATGCAGTCACCATCAAATTATGTCATCATATATGATGTCAGTAGCACTGCAATGGAGAAATGAAATTACTATGTGGAATATAAGGGATCTATGTGATGAGGGTGATCACGAAAGGGTGATCCCCAAAAGGGCAAGGGCACAATCCAGAAAGTCAGAATGGGAAGTCAGCACAGCCACGACCATCAAAATGGTGAATGGGGCACATTTAAAAAAAACAAATGCTATCACCACCACAGAATGCAGGAGAATGAATGGAAGACACACAATGGGGGGATCACTGCTTGAGGAGGATGGGGACGTGCACACACACTGGGACACAAGTGGACTGGACAGACGACAGACCACAACCACCACCATGGGAAGCCTGACTGACAACACTGCCCAGTACACAGTGCATAGCAGGACAAACAAGGCAGGGGTATGTGGGAGGACCACAGCTGGGTGCACTAGGGATGGAGGCACTTGGGTGTGCAGAGGCAAAGGGGTTGTGGGGGGGACAGCACCCCATGCAGGTGGGCAGATGAGGGGTACAGAACCAATTCTGGAATGGGACTGGGCCACACAATGCACCATGGACCAGGACTGTCAGCACAGCCAGTGGTACACCAGACTAGACCTGCATCTGAAACTTATACACAAACCCATGCAGGTAGTCAAGTCTTCTGCACTTGCCATACTCTGCCACAATAGCCTCTATGTGCCTGTTGAGGTCATGGTAGGTCTAGGTTTTTTCTGCTTTGCAGCCCCAGACCCAGAGAGAAGCTGCTCTATACAGAGGTCACTGAGATGTTGTTCCTCCATGAAACAGTTGAGGAACCTCCAGATGCTGGGGTGGCTGGCACAGAACCTGAATCCTCAGTGCCACCTTCCACCACATTGTTGATCTTTGCCAGGCCCACGAGCATCTCCTTGTACATGTTCCACAATGCAATGGTGAACAATGGGCATCTGCAGACCGACCTGCCCATGGGCTGCCTGACCCACATCTCCTCCATGTACTCCTGGATGGGCCTCAATATCTCCTCATTCAACCTATAGAAGGGCTGGTCAAGGAGTTCACCATATGCCCCCTCAACGGCACACATGGGCATGAATGCCAGGGTGAGGAGCATTCAGATTTGAAGGGAAAACTCCTCATCCCTGGTGTACCTTGCATGTACCTTAGGGGTTTTCTGGATTTTATGCCAGACTGCCTGACAGAAGTGGAAAAAACAACTGCTGAGGCACACCAGGCTGCCTGCTCAGAATCGAAGAGTGTTGTCTTTGGCTGCTCCCCACCCACAAGACATTGCACCTCACCAAATACCTGCATGTATGCCCACTCCATGCATGCTAACATCAGTACCTACATAGCTAGTACTACCACATCCTCATGTATCCCGTGTACAGTGTAAAGTTGACCAAAAAGTGGCAGTGAGCAATGGAAGGTCCCATCATGGAACCAATCCTCACACCCAGCCAGGTAAAATAGGAACTGTTGGGTAGCAAATATCAGAACATGATCCCCCCACAGGCTGGCTATCATTCTGCAGGAAGGCCCCCCACAATGACAGTGTACTCTGGGGGCATCCTCAGGTCAGTGAGTGACATCAGTGTGGCAGGGAAACACCTTGCAGCCTGCCGCACTTGCTGCATGGTGTGTTTCATGAGGGGCAGAGCTGGCAACCTGCCAGCCACTGCATAGGGCACACTGATGGTGCAGTGTACGAGCACTTGGGAGGTGCTTTCCACATTGGTGCTTGCCCATACATACACCTCTGCCATCACACCACGCAGTCTTATCTCACCTGCATCAGGGATGTGATTGTGTGGCCAGTCAGTGAAGACAATATGGTCGGTCACTGTGTGCACGCATGCAGGACACCTATATTTGTGGTCCTGCTCACACCTCCAGTATACGTTGCTCTTTAACTCCTTGTCATGCCAGTACACAAAGCCAGGGTGTGCAAGGAGTGGTTTTCCCTTTCAGCTGGTGAAAAACTGAACCGCGTCCATATTTCCAATCGCTGAAAGTGAAGAACTTCATGACTTCCTCATGATGTCCCTTTAATGTGGCGGGGGGGGGTCAGGTCATCATGAACCTGTGTGCATCTGTGCAGGTGTGCAACCCCAACCCCTGCAGCAGTGCTGCATAAAAAGAATGTCCTAGCATGGGCGGACCCCATAGTGTTGGGAAATATACTACATACTAACATACTAAAATGCCAGCAGAATAGGCCTAACGGTCTTTCGTGTCTGCTCGTTTGGTCAGCCCCCACCCTGGGTGCTGACCTTGCTGCCCCCTCTCGCCTACTCTGGCTTCTCCCTTCCCAGTTCTGGATATTCTTGCTGCATTGGATTTTGCTTCCAGAACCCTTCCCTGTACTTGTTCCACCCCTCTTGAACTCCTCCACTGTCTCTGCCTCCACCAGCCCCCTAGGCAGCGCATTCCATGGCTCCACCACCCTCTCAGTGAAGTAGCACCTCTCCTTTCTCCCTGAATCTTCCCCTCCAGCTTCCACCCATGCCCTCTAGTGGCCCCTCCTCCTTCCTTCAAGCATCCTGACTGTTCCTCCCTATTTACCCTCTTCATGTACCTGAAGACCTCTATCATGTCCCTCGGTCCCTCTCTCTTCCAATGTGTACATATTTATCTCTTCGAGCCTCTCCTCATAGGTCCTGTCTCCCAAGCCCCAAATCATTTTGGTTGCCCTCCTCTGGACCCTCTCCAGGAGATTAATGTCCCTCTAAGTGTAGCCTCCAAAACTGCACGCAGTACTCAAGGTGCGGCCTCACCAAGCAGTTATACAGAGGGAATATCACTTCCCTCCTTCTGGAGGTGATCCCCCTAGCGATGCCTCCCAGCATCCTGTTGGCCTTGGCTGCTGCCTCCACAAGTCTCAGAGTTGTTCATCTTGACATCCACCACCACCCCAGGTCCCTCTCAGCCATCGAGACTTGTAGCATTCCCCCAGGTGTACACTTGGCCTGGGTTTCTGGCCCCAGGTGGAGTACCTTGCATTTCCTGCATTGAACCTCAGCTTCCACTTTCTAGACCATCTTCCAGAGCCTCCAGGTCCCCTGTAGCCACCTCCCTCCTCCCCATCCACCACCGCCCCAGTTTCAGGTCATCCGCAAAGAGACTCATCTCACTCCTGATTCCTGTCCTCATGTCAGAGACATAGGCATTGAACAGAAGGGGCCCAAGGACTGATCCCTGGGGGACCCCACTAATGACCCTCCTTGGGGATGAGACTATCCCACCAACTATGACCCTCTGGGTCCGGTCCTGGAGCCAATTGCCTATCCATCTGATCATCTGGTTCCCCACCCCCATTTCTCCCAGCTTATCCAACAGGCCCACGTGAGGAACAGAATCAAATGCCTTGCTGAAGTATAGAAAGAGGACATCCACTGGTCTACCCAGGTCCAAGGCACTCATCACTCAGTCATAGAACTCCACAAGGTTTGTCTGACACGATTTCCCTGGGATGAATCCATGCTGTCTATCGTCCAGGCACCCTGACTTATCCAGGTCCCCCCCAGCCTCTCCTTCACAATGCCCTCCATCACCTTGCCCACCACCGATGTCAGGCTGACAGGCCTGTAGTTCCCTCCACCTCCCTTGATCCCCCCTTGTGGATAGGCATTATATGCGCCACCTTCCAGTCCTGGGGCACCCACCCACCCTGTTCTCAGAGAGATGGTGAAAAGCTCCACCAAGGGTTTCGCCAGGACATCCGTAAGTTCCTTCAGCACTCAGGGATGTAATTTATCCGGCCCCAGTGCTTTCTCCATCTTAAGGGAGCTGAGGGCTGCCCTCACTCTCTCTGCTATGATTTCCACTTCTGGTACCTCTTCTCCCTGCTTAGCCCTCCCCCCTCCTGCCAGTGATGTGTCCCCCTCTCCCCAGACCCGCCAATTGGTAAGGGTCCCCCCCTCCTCTGTATCTCTGTCTCCTCCCATGTATGATGCAGCACCCCATTTTCCATGGTGAAACTGAGGTGAAGTACTCATTTAGTACCTCAGCCTGCTCCCCGGGTCTTGTGCCCATCTCTCCCTGATTTAATCCTGCTAATCTCCCCTTCACCCTTCGTTTTCCCAATGTATCTAAAGAACCCTTGTTCCTCTCCCTAATTTCTCTGGTCAGGTTCTGCTCCTTCCTTGCCTTGCTCGCCCTCACCACCCTAGTGGCCCTTCTAGCCATCAGCTCGCATCTCGATCCCTTTCACTCCTTGAGCACTTGAATTGCTTATAGGCTGCCTTCTTTCCCCGCACCACCTCCTGGACCTCCCTGGTCTACCAGCAGGGTTTTTGGGCCCTACCGCATTTTCGTCTTACTCTTGCACAGGTGCTGGTAGCATCCTGCACCCCTCTCCTGATGATTTCCCACCTACTATCAGCGTCCATGTCTGACCCAATCCCATCCAAATGCTCCTTAAGGATCCTTCCCATTTTCTTAAAATCCACCTCCCTGAAGTCGGTTACTTCCACCTTTGTGCAGCCTTCTACCCCTCCTAGGTCCAGGCAGAACCAGACCGTGGCATGGTCACTCCTCGCCAATGGGCCCCTTACCTCCAGGACCCCAATCTGGTCACTGTCTGCCAGGATCACATCCAGTACCCACTCCTCCCTGGTCGGTTCCCTCACCTGCTGAGTTAGGAACGCGTCTTGAAAGACATCCAACAACCTCTGTTCCCTGGTCACAGAGGATGTCATAGTCTCCCAGTCTGTTCCTGGCATGTTTAAGTCCCCCAACACCACCACCGTTCCTCTGCCCAGTCTGCAGTGTCTCCCAACATCTGCCACCAGTCTGTCCTCCAGCTCCTCCGCCAGGGCAGGGGGTCAATACACCACTCCTATTTTTACCTCTGCCCCTTGTTATCAAGGTGACCCAAATCACCTCCACGGTTCCCTCTGCCTCCTCTACCCCCCTATGCCAATGCAGTTTTTGACTATCATTGCTACCCTCCTCCCCTTCCCTCCCCCCTGTCCTTCCTGAACATAGTGTAACCTCCAGCTTCAGGTCCCAGTCGTGTCCTGCAGTGGCCCAAGTCTCAGTGACAGCTGCCACATCCACTGCTCCTCAGTTAGCATCGCCTCTGGCTTGCATTTTATTGCCCAAGCCCTGGCATTTACAGGACCACCTTCCACCCTTTCCCCATAGTTCCATTTCCCTGCTCGTGTTCCCATGGGGATTCTATTTTCCCCTGGTCTGCACTTTGCCAGTTGGCCTTTTCCCACAATCCTCCAGCTCCCCAGAGGGGTGGAGACAGAGTCCTTCCTTTCGGCACCCCTTGACAGCCTTTTCTCCCATCCTCCCCTTCACAAGTTTAAACCCCACTTTTCACCAATGAACCCTCTATTTTCAATTTAAGGATTCCCTCCTCCAAATTGAGATGGAGTTCATCTCTCAGCATACAGCTCCTTATCCTCCCAGGTCTCCCCAATCCCCCATCAACCCATACCTCTGGCCTCACACCACTCCCTGAGCCACTGGTTTATCTCCCTAATCTTCCTTTTGTGTTCCCCACTAGCCCTTGGCACCGGCAGGATTTCTGAGAAGGAAACTGTGCATCCTATGTCATGACAGACCCTGGCAAGCTCCCTGAATCTTGCCTGTATCTCTAGCTCGCTATTTCCCTCAATGTCATTTGTACCCAGGTGGACCAGTATGTCCGGGGAACCCCCACAATCCTTTGCCAGCTGATATACCTCGTGCTTAGCCCTCTGCACCATGAGTCCAGGGAAGCATCTTGTTCTAACTGGCCAGGCTTCTCCCTCCCTATCCCATTTGATACCCCTGATCATAGAATCCCCAACAGGAGCAATTTGACTGCCCTTTTCTCCATTTCCCCCTTCCATGTCCCTCATCCTTTCTACCAGCCCTGCACCCAGCCGGCTCCTTGTTCCTCCCTATCTGGGTGCCACATGCCACCCTCCTTATTTACCATGGCTACCCCCTGCCCTCCAATCCTATGCCTCTCCTCCTCCTGAGTATCCTTCACCTTTACCAATTCCTCCTCACTGCTCACGACTGGTACTTCTCCCATCTGCTAAACTAGCCTGTCTCATCCTCCTTCCTTCCTGTCTCCATTTAGTTCCTCCTTGCTCGCCATGCTCCCTGGCCTAAACCCTCAGCTCCCTTTACTGAATCCTCCTTGTACTTCTGGTCCTTCTCCTTTACCTTCCTCCCAACTGGTCCTTCTCCTTGTGCTTTCCTCCTCTTCCCCTGCCCCTCCTGCTCTGATTCACTGCTCCCCATTTTCCTGCATTCCAGGTCCCCCCTTCTTCCTGCTATCTGGCCTCTGCCTCCTGCCCCCCACTCCCTTTCCGTCTCTAACCACCCTGTCAGTAGCTACGTCCCGCCTCATCCTCAGCAGAAGAAGAGATTTGAAGCAGTTACTGAGTGTAAGGTCTGATCCACCTCCTGCCTTGCTTCCTTCTGTCCAGCCCTGGCCATCTGCCTACTTCCCTGAGAATGTTGTCCCTCCATCCCTCCTTTGTGAGGGTCCCCAGTTACCTGCCTGCTTCCTTGGTAGTGTCCTTTGGACCCTCTGCCAGGGTCCCCTATGTGACCCTGGAGTATTCTCCTGCACTCCTTTCCTATGCCCCCACCCCCAGTGCTTGTGCAACCCTGGAAATCCCCAGCCCCTTCCCCAACCATACCTCCCTTCCCCAGCTGTCTCCTAATCCTCAACCTCCCCTGTTGTGCCAGCTGGTAGCACACTCGGCAACCACTGAACTTCCAAGCCCAGTTCAGGATCATGGCTGCTCCAGACCCCTGTGCACCCCACCACCCTCCCAAAGATGCCGCCCTAATGACGTGTGGTTCCATCCCTCCAAATAGGTTTCTTGTGTGAGCCACCAGGTTCCCCCCTAGTCCAAGATACACCCTACTGCCTAATCAGGTCACCCACTAATCTTAGAGACAGTCCCACTGTACACCAGTAACCCTGTTACTAGGTGCAGTACAACACATTAAACTTATAAGGGAAATGAACAACTCCCTAAGCTCCTCTATCCCAGCCTTTAAATCCAACCCCCAGTGGCTAGAACTACATGAGCTGCACCTGCAGCCTTTTCCTCAAATTGCAGGGCAGGTGTTCCCCTATAAATGGGCAGAATTCTGGGAGGGAGGGTGGGGAGGGTGGGTTATGGGCAGACACCTGACTCGAGAGACAGTGTATTAGCCCTGTGTCTTCCCTCCAAGCCCAGCAGGCAAAGAGCCAGGCCCAAGCAAATCCCACCAAATAGGTTTTAAATCAGAAGAAATAGGCCTCCACCAGTGCAGCCTGTTACACAGTGAAACATCCACAAAATGAGGCCACTTACAGCCACCAAACCAGTTTTCAAACTTCTAGCATCCCCCAAAACAATACCCTGCTAGCCCCTTAGAAGTAAGAAGGAAAAGAACTAACCTTCTACCAAGTAAAATCCACAAGAACCCTGTGAAAACAACAAGCAGCAGCTACTATCCTGGAACACAACTGATCCTGTCCTTCCAGTTCTTTCTGAGAAGACAAAGCAGCTAACACCTCAAACCTGATTCAGCTCTGCCTCCAGTCAATTGGCTGAGTGAGACCTGGCCAGACCATTAACACCCTTCCCCCTCTATGCACTAACCTTTGCAGCTAGTGGAGTCAGCAAAAAGGAATCAAAATTCAATTCAAAGCCCCCAAAATATGTTTGCTGCCAAAGGAAACAGGTCTCTAATTTAATCAGCTTCACTAACAACACATCAAAATAGGCTTGAAATTAACAGATATAGGTCTCCAATTCAAATAACCATCTCCAAGTAAATCCCACCAAATAGGTTTTAAATCAGAAGAAATAGGCCTCCACCAGCGCAGCCTGTTACACAATGAAACATCCACAAAATGAGCCCACTTACAGCCACCAAACCAGTTTTCAAACTTCTAGCAGCCCCCAAAACAATACCCTGCTAGCCCCTTAGAAGTAAGAAAAAAGAACTAACCTTCTACCAAGTAAAATCCACAAGAACCCTGTGAAAACAACAAGCAGCAGCTACTGTCCTGGAACACAACTGATCCTGTCCCCTTCCAGTTCTTGCTGCATGATTGGGCCATGGCAGGTGGAGGTGTGCTGCTGGTGCGGGGTCATCTCAGGATGTCGAATGCTGGATTGACTAGTGAGTGTCAGTGCCTGGTGTTCTGCCCACTGTGTGTCCTGTCGCAGCCTGCAGTATGTACGGTGGTACATGACTTGTCCCTCAATCGTATCTGCAGCATGGTTTCCTACAGTATGTTGGTGTAGTGGTGTAGGGCATGTGTAGCAGCATTTGGGATTTGAACTCCAAGCACATGGCCCTCCATGCACCACTACACAGACAGAGGCAGGCATCCTGTGGGGGTGTGCTATGATGGAGACATGTCATCCCCTTGCTGGCCGTGCACCTTAGCCTATGTGTGAGGCTGCCCAGGCATGGGGGAGTGGTAGGTCAGTGGCCCTTGAAGGGGAAGGAATGGTCCTAGGGGCCTGTGCACTGCCAGGGCTATGTGGGGGGAATCCCAGGCATGGAGGCTGCCCATTAAGGGGGGGGTGAGTGCTATGTTTCAGGGTCCTGTGTGCTGCCACAGCCCCCTGCATGCTGGCTGTCTGTATCTATGAGTGCGTGGGGATTCGGGAATTAACATTTTGGCAAGTAGACATTGTGCACATTCACAATGTTGCACAGTCATGATTATGACTTTCACAGTTATGGTAACTTAGTCTTACAATAAATTGCCCATATACATTCGCCCTTCCTCCAGTAGGCCTCCCTCAGTAACCCTAATCACTGGATACTGTATATAAGAATGGACAGTAATAGGAATGTTAAATTATATATAAACAATTCAGACAGTGAATACATGGAAAACATCAGTCAGACATGTTCAGACAGCCAACACATTAGTGTTCTCAAAAACAAGTAAATTGTAAGTATGCAATCTTTGCACTTATGAACATATGAGCATATGAATTTGCCAATAGAAACAGTCCATTTCGGTCTATCTAGTCTGATCGAGTGTGCAGCTGTCAGATGAATTTACTGGAGCTCCCTCCTCCTCCATTTTCCACATCGAGTCTTCCTTCTTCATTTACTTTGCACTTGATCTTTATGAGAATTTCTCTCTCGACAGTATTTAAGTTACTCATGACCCTTCCTTACAAATGTGAGGATAATAACAACAGTTTTGAGTCTCCTTTTCTTAAATTGATACCCAACAAAATTGCCTTCCCTTTGAGTGTTCTCTTTTATCTCTCTTTACCCATTCTTTCCCTATGATCTGGTAAAGTAAATGGTTTGTACCAGTCCCCAAGAAATCCAACTCTACCTAAATTGAAGACTTTTATCCCATAGCAACTCTCAATCCCCTTAGTAAACTTTTCTGGGGGAAAAGTGGCTAACCAGTTGAATTCTTATCTTAAAAAGTATGCTCTTTTTTCTTCTCAACAGCATGGGTTTTATTAGGGGCAAGGTACTGGGAGAGCCTTGGTCAGGTTCATGGACACAGTTTTTCATGATATGGATGATGATCTAATGACTGGTGATATGTTTATATACCTAAGACCTTTGACCATATACTAACATATTATTTGCCAGCAGATTAGGCCTTACGGTCTATCGAGTCTGCTCGAACCTTAGATCCTTAGTTGGGTGCCGAGGCCCTCCCATCCCTTGTGCTCCAGAAACCCCTATCATCTATCCTGACCCCCCTGGGACAGGCCATCATCTGATACATCCACTTTCTGTGTCTGTCCCACCCTCTCTTGAAGCCCTCCACTGTGGATCTCTGAACCAGCTCGCCAGGAAGTGCATTCCAAGGGTCCACCACCCTCTCAGTGAAAAATCTCCTCCTCTTCCCCCCCCTCAACCTTCCACCTTCCAACTTCAAACCATGCCCTCTGGTGATACCTCTCTGCTTTAGTCTAAAGATCCCCTCCATGTTTACCCTATTTATTCCCTTGAGGTACTTGAAAACCTCAATCATGTCCCCCCGTCTCTCCTTTCCTCCAATGAAAACAGGCAGAGCTCCTCAAGTCTGTCCTCATATGTCAAATCCCCTAGCCCTCGTATCATCTTTGTTGCCCTCCTCTGTACCCTCTCCAGGAGCTGTATGTCCCTCTTCAAGTGTAGTCCCCAGTACTGTACACAGTACTCAAGGTGTGGTCTAACCAGTCCATTGTACAGCAGCAGAATCACTTCCTTGCTCCTAGAGGTGATCCCCCTTACGATGCATCCCAACATCCTGTTTGCCTTGCTAGCCGCTCTCCTGCACTGCTCAGAGTTATTCATACATGCATCCACCATGACCCCTAGGTATTTTTCCCCTACTGAGGCCTCCAGCACCTCCCCTCCCAGGGTGTACCTGTGTTTAGGTTTCCCACCAAGATGCAACACCTTGCACTTGGTGATATTGAAATTTATCTCCATGTGTGAGCCCAGCTTTCAGGGTCTCCAGGTCCTTGCAGGGCCAACCTCCCTCTTTCTCCTCACTACTGCTCCCATCTTGGAGTCATCTGCAAGAGACTCATTTCACACCCTATACCCTCCCTGATGTCCGATATGTATGCATTAAACAGGATCGGACCCAAGACCGAGCCCTCAGGTGACCACTACCAACCTCTCTAGGGTTCAAGAGCTCCCCACAGACTACTACTCTCTGGGTGCATCCAGCTAGCCAGTTTTCAATCCATCTTACCATCAAAGGGCCTTCTCCTAACCCCATCAGTTTCTCCACCAGACTATTGTGGGGGACAGAGTCAAATGCCTTGCTGAAGTCCAAGAATAATACATCCACAGGCTTTCCCCTGTCCAGTTCTGATGTTACCCATTCGTAGAACTCCACAAGATTGGTTTGACATAATCTACCTGGCACAAACCCATGTTGCCGACTATCCAGACCTCCCACCTCCTCCAAGTACACCCCCAATCGTTCCTTTAGTATACTCTCCATTAATTTTCCCACCACTGAGGTCAAACTGATGGGTCTATAGTTACCTGGTACTTTCCTCACCCCCTTGTGGATTGGCACCACATGTGCCTCTCACCAATCCTAGGTACCCCTCCTGTCTCAAGTAACCTGTTGAAGAGCTCCGTAGGTGCAGCCAGTATGTCCGCCAATCCCATAGTACTCAGATGAATGCCATCCGCCCAGGGATTTGTCTTTCTTTAGGGCCTTGAGGGCTAACCACACCCTTTTGACGGAGATAGCATCATCCGTCCCCTCCACCTTACTGGCCTTTGTATCCTTACCCAGATGTGACACCCCTGGGGTACCTCTCCCTCCCTCTTGCTCCATTTCTGTTTCTCCCCTGATCCCACTTACTGCCGCTTCTATCACCTTCGTACCTTGCTTTGTAGATATCTCATCCCCCTTCCTAGTGAACACAGAGGCAAAGTACTCGTTAAATACCTCTGCCTGGTTCCTCGCCTCTTCCACCCACCCTCCTTCTGATCTCAATCTGCTGAGATGGCTCTTAGTTTTCTCCCTCCCCAAATGTACCGAAGAACCCTTTTTCCTATCCATGTATCCCCTGTGCCTGCCACTGCTCTTTACTGGACTTTGCTCCCCTCACCATATGGGTGACTTTTCTAGATGCAAGATGGTACATTTCCTTATCCCTATTCCCTCTTGTTGTTTTATATTTTTTGTAGGCCGCCTTCTTTTCTCTGACTGCTACCTGTACCTCACTGGACCACCAGCATGGTTTATGTGACCTTGCTCCCTTACGTTTCAACTTAGCGCAGATCCTGACTGCCTCATGAAGTCCCCGTTTTATGACCTCCCATCTCCTTCCACACTTGTTATTGATGTAATCCTTCAAGTGATCCTGAGAATATTTCCCATGCCCATAAAGTCTGCCCCTGAAGTCCACTGCCAGTGTCCTAGATCTGCCCCCCTCCCCCATGCTTATTTGAAACCAGACAGTATTGTGGTCACTCTCAGTCAGGGGTCCTGTACAACCATGTCCCTTACAGATCCCCATCTGCCAGAACCAGGTCCAGGACATGCCCTCCCTTGTGGGTCCATCACATGCTGTGTTGAGAACACATCCTGAAGTCATTCAGCAGCCTCTCGCTCCTTGGCCACCTTAGAGGACATGGTTTCAGTTTGTACCTGGCATATTAAGGTCCCCATCAATCACCACTCCTTCCCTTTTGGTCCACACTAGGCAATGATGTTGTCCAGCAAACCATCCTCTAGAACATCACTCATCCCAGGGGGTCTATATACTACACCCAGTTTGACCTTATCTCCTGCTGGGGATTGTAAGGTGACCCATAAGGCCTCCACGTTTCCCTCTGCCTCTTCTACCCTAGCAATTTCTATGTCATCTCTAATGAACATAGCCACTCCACCCCCTCTGCCCTCCTTTCTATCCTTCCTAAGGATAGTGTACCCCTCGTACGTTTAGGTCCCAGTCATGGTTTTTGTTGGCCCATGTCTCCGTGACTGCCGCCACATCCACCCCCCCCTTGAACAGCATGGCCTGGAACTCTGGCAACTTGTTTCCCAAGATCCTGGCATTTACTAGCACCAACCCCTACCCCTTATCCCTGATCCTCTTTGTAGAACCCCACCCAGATTCCTTATACTTCCATCCTCCCTCTGCTCCTCCTGAAACCTCCACCCCCAGTCTGTTTCCCCCTCCCCTTGGGCTTGAAGGTTACCCTCATCTGGAGGAGAGGGCTTGGTCAGCCCTCCCTTTATCCCTTCCCCCTCACAAGTTTAATCATACGAATATACGAACATACTTAAATTTGCCAGCAGATAAAGGCCTAGAGGTTCTACTGTATCTGCTCGAATGTGCAGCTATCACCCCTTATTCCAGCTGCCCTCCCTTCCACCCTTCCCTTCATTAACCCTCCCCTTGTCCTGTCCCATCCTCATTTGAAGCAGTCCACTGTTCTACTGCATACCACTTCTGCAGGTAACGATTCCACCCAGCCACCACCCTCTCTGTAAAAGTGTCTCCTCATCTCCCTCCTGAACCTTCCTCGCCCAGTCTCATATCATGGCCCTGGTGTCCCTCCCTCCCTTACTTTGAACAGCCCTCTGTACCTGTCTTGTTTACTCCTTTCATGTATTTAAAGGTTTCAATCATGTCCCCCTGTCTCTCCTCTCCTCCAGTGAGTACATGTTCAACTCCTTCAACCTCCTCTCTCATATGATAAGTCCCCAGACCCTTGATCATCTTTTGTCACCCTGCACTGCACTCCTCCAGTAACTTAATGTCCCTCTTCAGATACGGATGCCAGAACTGCACGCAGTACTCCAGGTGTGGTCTAACTAATGACCTATACAGTGGCAGAATCACCTCCTCCCTCCTCTAGGATATACCCTTGCAATACAACCCAGCATTTTGTTGGCCTTTGCAGCTGCCTTCCTACACTGTGCCGAGTTGTTCTTGACCCTGTGATGAGCACACCCAGATCCTTCTCCTCCTCTGTCTGGGCTAGCTGCACTCCCCTAGCTGGTAAGTCCTCCTTGGGTTCTTCATCCCAAAATGCATCACCTTGCACTTTTTGGCATTAAAGCCAGTTGCCAGGTGTCTGACCAGGTTTCAAGCTTTGCCAGATCATCCTGCAACCCCTGCCATCCCCTAGGTCATCCACCACCGCTCCAACCTTGGTATCATCAGCAAACAGACTGATCTTGCTCTTGATGTCCCATGATATGTCTGCAATGAATATCCCAAACAACACTGGTCCCAACACCAAGCCTGTGGGACACCTCAGTCACTGCCACTTGGGTGTGAGAGCCCCCACCCACCACCACCCTATGTTGCCTTCCCTGCAGCCAGTTTCCTACCCATCTCACGGCATTGCACCTGCCCCTGTGCCTACCACTTCCTTCCCAGCCTTCCATGTGGCACTGAGTCGAATGCCTTACTGAAGTCCAGATACAGGACATCCACTGCATGTCCCCTGTCCAGTTGCCTAGTTACCCAGTCATAGAACCCAACCAGGTTGGTTTGGCAGGATCGGCCACATATGAAGCCATGCTATCTGCTGTCCTGTAGTCCTTTGGCCTCTAAGAGGGCCACCAGCCTCTCCTTCAGGATAGTCTCCATTAGCTTACCCATGATGGATGTGAGGCTCACTGGTCTGTAGTTTCCCAGTTCATCCTTGGGGCCACTCTTGTGGAGGAGCACCACATGAGCCATCCTCCAGTCCTGAGGTACACACCCCGAATGTAGTGAGGCATTAAATAGGTCTACCAAAGGTCCTGCAAGGACCTCTGCCAGCTCCTTCAGTACCCTTGGGTGGATGCCATCTGGGCCTGGTGCCTTGTCCACCCTCAGTGCCTTCAAACCCTCTCGAACTCTGCCCTCCATGATTTCCCCATCTGTCACCACTTCCCCCTGTGTCTGCCATTTCTCCCATCTTGAGTGTCACCCCCCTCTTCTCTTTAGTAAATACTGAGCAGAAGTACTCATTTAGTGCTTCCGCCTTATCGTACCCTGCTTCCACTCAACCCCCCTCCTTCCTAATCCTTACTATGTGGTTCTTACAGCTCCTTTCTCCCTGATGTACTTAAGAAGTCCTTCTCCCTTCTTAATGCCTTGTGCCAGCCTGAGTTCGAGATGCTTTGGCTCCTTACTGCCCTTGTCACCTCCTTCGATTCTGTCAAGTACCTCTCTGTCCTCCCCCCTCCCTGTTTTCTTGTATTTCCTAAAGGCAGCTCTTTTGCTTCTTACCTTTTCCATGACCTCTTTGCTCAACCAGCTCAGTTTCTTAGCCCTAGCCTTCTTGCTCTGGGCTTTGCAGCAGGTTTTGGTTGCCTCCACTATCCCCAACTTTGCAGGCTCCCATCTCTGGTTAGTATCCATACTAGATTGAATTCTGGCCAGGTGCCCTTTACCACTTCCCCCATCCTCCCAAAGTCAGCCCTCCTGAAGTCCAGCACTCTTGTGCCAGATTCCCTCCTTCCTTGCCCATATCCAATGTGAGCCATACTGAGTGGTGGTCACTCCCTGACAGTGGTTCCTCCACTGTAAGTTCTCTCACAAAGTCCCCATTTGCCAGCACAAGGTCAAGGGTATTCCCTAACCTGGTTGGTTCACTGACCATTTGCAGCAGGAAGCTGTCCTGGAAGGCATCCAGCAGTACCTGCTCCCTTCTGTTCCTGGTTGTTGGGGTGCTCCAGTCCACTCCTGGCATGTTGAAGTCCCCCACAATCACCACACTACCCTTCTCACAGGTCCTCCTGATCTGTCCCGCTAGTTCCCTGTCTAACTCCTCCATCTGAGATGGTGACCTGTACACCCTCCCATTCTAAGACTCCTATTCTTGGAATCCTGGATTTGCACCCAAAGTGACTCTGTACTACCCTCCTCCCCTTCCTCCACCCACACTTTAGTCCTTCCTTCACATATAGTGCCACCCCCTCCTTTCCCAGTCATCCTGTCCCTCACAGAATAACCCTGTGCCCTGGTACAGACAGGTCCCAGTCATTATATTGGGTGGCCCATGTTTCTCGTGATGGCTGCAATGTCCACCTCTCCCTCTGCCATGAGAACCTGCAGCTCTGCAGTTTTCCTCCCAAGGCTCCTAGCATTAAGGGTAACCACCTTCCACCCTTTCCCCCTCCTCCTATCCTGCCCTCCTTTCCTAGCATCACCAATAGTACTTGCCATTTGTCCTTTGTCACTGTTATGGGGGGTAAGCTCATATGATTTCCCAACCTGTGGTCTCTGCATATCTCTTCCCCAACTGCCACCCCCCACTCCTAGTTTAAACTCCCAACTTCCTCTATATATTCTTCCATCCTCTGCTTCAACACTTTCTTTCCTTCCTCTCTCAAGTGTAGTCTGTCCTTGGCATAGAGACTACTGTCCTCCCAGGTCCCTCCCCCCCCCCAACAGCCCATACCTTTTAGCACTACACCAGGTTCTTAGCCATCTGTTAAATTCCTCTATTCTCAGCTTTCTTGTTGTGCTTGCCTTTGGCACTGGAAGTATCTTGGAAAAAGTTACTGATCTTCCTGCCCTCACATAATTGTGCTAGTTCTCAAACCTCCTCTGACTATTATATCCACTGTCTTGTCAGCCAGGTCGTTTGTCCCAAGATGTATAATTAAATGAGGCTTGTCCTACCCCTTCTAGCATATTTCAGAACAGACTGTCCCACCATTTCCGCTGTCATTCCTGGCATGGCCTCCACCCAAATGCAGACTATGCTCTCCGCCTTGCTACCCCACCTAACTCCTCTTAGTATTGAGTCCCCCAGCACTAAGATTCCACCCCTCTTACTCCCTGCTTGCTTCCTTTCATCTCCCTCCCTCATTTCCAGCTCCTCTTCTTCCTCCTGCACATTATTATGTAATCAATCATGATTTGTTACTTTTCAAACTTGGTGTTTTGTGTTTATCTAACAATTGTATTTCATGTTTGGGAACTATCTCTGGGATCATTCCTAATTTGCACAGGTTGGATCTGAACAGTCTAATTCCCTTTCAATTGATTGAGGTATCCCCCAGTGATACATTTTGAGGCCTCTTTTACTTTCCCTTTTCATAAATTCTGTTTCTGATTTTTTCTAAATTGTAATACACTTGTATTTGTTGATACTTTAATTGTTTACAACAGATTGGTATATAAGTAAAATTTCACAGGCTTTTAATTTGTATTTTGGTGTCATGTGTCATTGCTTTACTCAAAGTCATCTGGTTTCAAATGTAAAAAAAATTAATGCTTTTTGGCGCCAAGCCTAATATTTACGGGAATACAACATTTCAAATCTGTGACCCCTGTCATCTGGTTCACTTCTGGAACAAGTTTATTTTTGTTTAAATATTTGGGAGTACTCTTGGATCCATCTTTAACTTTTACTGAACATATTATTATGGTATCTGAAATTATCAGTTGTAGAATGGGAGTTATATATAAGAGAAAATAGTATTTTTTCCCTGAGATTCACATCGTTATTGCTATGGTCCATCCTCTTTTTTTACTATGTTTCCTACTTATCTTAGAATCTCAGCAGTCAGAATCTTAACATACTTTCTGTTGTATATAATAACATCTGTCATTTAGTCTTTCAAGTTTTATCCTGCACCCATCTCAGTTTATTTTATTCTCAACTTGGATGGCTGTCCCAAATTTGTTAAATACAATATTTTTGTGGTGTTTGATGTGCAAGCAATTCATAATTCTGATCCTATGACTTTACAAGGTTGCTATCAGTTAACCTTCAAACAATAACATCCAATCCACTAAAAGTTTCTGTTTGGCCTCAGATGGTTGTAAATCTAAAATGAAATGATGCACTTTTTGATGTCTGCACCATTTTTTGAAACCATCTTTCTAACTCTCTTCAGAATATTGGGTTATGCCAATCTTTGAAAAAATGTTTGCAGCAAAATTTGCATGATGAATCAAAATGTAATTGTGAATATCATTGAAAGTGACATTGCAGAGAGACTGGAGGGGAAAGTACGCCTGTTTGCAGATGACATCAAGATCTGCAACAGAGTCGACACACAGGAGGGGCTAGATAAAATGAGAAATGACCTAAGACTACTTGAGGAATGGCCAAGGGTTTGGCAGTTGGATTTCAATGCTAAGAAGTGCAAGATAATACACCTGGGACACAGAAACCCAAGAGAGGAATGCAGGATGGGTGGGGGGCAGGTTTTAGCCACCACAAATCAGGAGAGAGACCTGGGGGTTATCATATCCCATGACATGAAGTCAGCCAAATAATGTGAAAAAGCAGTAGGGAAGGCAATCAGAATGCTGGGGTGCATAAGAAGGGGCATAACCAGTAGGAGGAGTGAAGTGGTGATGCCACTGTATAGATCACTGGTGAGGCCTCATCTAGAATACTGTATCCAATTCTGGAGACCGCATATCAGGAAGGACATAAACAGAATGGAAGCAGTCCAGAGAAGAGCAACAAAAATGATACATGGACTGCACCACAAGCCTTATGAGGAAAGACTCAAGGAACTAAACATCTATTCACTGGAAGAGAGAAGGGAGAGAGGGGATATGATAGAGACTTTCAAATACCTTAGAGGAATAAACAGGGTACAGGAGGGAGCATATTTCAGAGATGAAAGTGCACAAGGACAAGACAACATAACATGAGGCTGGGAGGGAGGCTTAGGGGGAATGCTAGGAAGTATTTTTTCACAGAGAGGGTAGTGGATCCATGGAACAGCCTACCAGAGGATGTGGTGGAAGCAAAAGCAGTATGGGGATTCAAAAGTGCATGGGATAAGCATAAAGACACCCTGCTGTACAGCAGAGTGTGGGAAAAGCAGTTCAGATACTGTAAGAGTAGGAATTGCTAAACCAGGTAGGTAAATGGGCAGACTAGGTGGGTTGTATGGTCCTTGTCTTCTGACAAATTCTATGTTTCTATGTTCTATGAATGTATTTGTCTTTTTGTATTATGTGAACTGCATCCTTTTATGGTTTTTATTATATATTTGCTTCAGTCCAGTTGGAGCCTGTAAAATTACCTTGGTACAGTGCTCCTACCCAGTAAACAAATTTCAAATAAATAAATAAAACCGTCATTGACATCTGGCAGTGCAATAGATAATTAAGTTGATTGGGAAAATGGTGACATGGGATCTGCAGCCAATTTCCATAGTTGAAGATAACTGTTTCCAGTGGCTGCTGCAACATTTGCATGCTGAAATCAGGTACCATCCTGCATCAAATGTTTCTGTACTGTTGTGTCCCAGATATATGAGGATGTGTACAAGGCAGTGTTAAGGCAACTGTCACAGATTGTCAGTGGTCTATTTCATTGCACCACAGACATGTAGAGTAGCATTAAATTCTTGTACTGTTTGGCATTTTACTTGCAGACAGTGGCAACAAGTTATAATACTATTGCAAACTATAGAGGCTAGCAGGGAGGAGCTGTGCATTTCTTCCCTAAAGAACATAGAACTTAGCAAAGCTTGGCAATGACAGCTGCAAAAGAAACACACAGGCACTAGTGTTCAAGTAGTGTAATTGATTCTGGTAATCTGAACCTTAAAAAGCTATTTGTGACCCTAAAGACCTTAATCTAGTGAGAAATAAACATCTGGCATGATATGATGAGCCTGGAGGAATATCTAGAAATTGAAAAAGTACCACAAGCACTAGGAGTTGATAAACTGTCCTCAGTAGGATTTGAACAATTGACACACAAACATGAATGTGAAGAGGCACTGCAAGAATGCTCAATTAGATTATTAAAATTCTCATCAAGGAAAAGACAAACCATAAAATAGTACAGGAGGAGATAAGAGTTTTCAACTGGAACTAAAATATTTAAATAATCATTCCAATTTTGTAAAAAGGGAGAAATAAACTAAATAAAGTCTTACAGAAAGAAGAAACTGAAATGACTGAGGGGAAACTAACATAAGGGTTTGTGACAAAAGGAATTATCTGTCATGGAAAATATTTTAATTGGGATAGAAAATCAAGATTAATCATTCCAATTTTGTAAAAAAGTGTTACAGAAAGAAGAAACTGAAATGACTGAGGGGAAACTAACATAAGGGTTTGTGACAAAAAGAATTATCTGTCATGGAAAATATTTTAATTGGGATAGAAAATCAAGATTACAAAGTAGAGGCTGCAGGTTTGATAGTTCCCAATCGAGGGAGAGTCCCAAAAGTAGACAAAGGTCAAATCATGGAAGAAACAAGGCTTCATTTGCAAAATGAGACAGCAGCATCTCAAATGTAAACCTATCAGATTCAGGACATTCAGATGAAGCTAATCAAGGAGCAGCATTTAATTTTTTAGAAGGAGAAAGAATAAAAAGGCAAACGTAAAGAACAAAAAAAACGAACAAACAAAAAAGAAAACAAAACAGGAAGAGGGAAAAGGACCAAGGGTAATAACGTTCAAATCACCAAGGGAAAAACAGAGAAACTCAAAGAAGTAGTTAATTTGTCAATGGTCTCATGGACCCTTGCTTAAATCTGTGCTATGGAAAAAGGGCTTAGTTTTATACCCTCTCCTCATCAATACCTTCAATATCGATGGTGAAATTTTCAAAAGCTTGATAAAAATTAATTTTAAATGTTTTTTGGTTACAAGAAAATGGGCTTTCCAGTGGGACAAGAGGTAGATCTGAGCACTACTAAAGAAGGTTTAAACTTCCTTATTGAAACAATTAGTGAACGGAATGCTGCAGCTGAGCATCCTTTGACTGATGATATGGAAACTACCACTGTTTTGAATAATATAAATGGGACTATGGACTTTGTGGATGAGCAGCAAAATGAGATTGGGAACCCAGGAGAAGAATGGCCAGTAAGAACTGTTCTATTTAATAATAGTTATGAAACAGAGAACTTACTGGAGATGAGACACATTGATGATGCTATTAATGATACTGCAGACAACAAAGTTAATAATGTGGATTTGCAAAACGATATTGTAGTTAACATATACAGTTACATTTTAATCCGAAATCCATGTTTTACCTGGATACTCATGATTATGCCATATTCGCATACCAAAAAAATGTAGTAGTAGTAGTAATAGTTTTATTTGTTTCTGGCGTTCTTCCCCGGAGGCCCAGGTTGCCATTACAATGAAATAAAAACAACATATCCAGCCAATAATAGTTAACAATAACATCATAATAAACAATCAAAGCTCTTAAAAACCATAAAACACAGTTAAATACCAGTTAACAATCCACTTAAGTACCAAATGCCTGAGCAAAACAGATACATTTTAAGGCATTTTTTAAAAGGATTCTACTGATGGAATCTCCCTCTGAGCCCTTGGTAGTGAGTTCCACAGTACTGGACCTGCCACCCAAAGGCTCTGTCTCCTGATCATAAAATCATAGAAATTTGTCAGCAGAAAAGGATCCCATTGGACCATCTAGTCTGCCCATGCTCCCTCCCAATAGGTAGCCCTGACACTTCCGCCCTACACCCCATTTCCTTTTCCTCTTCCCCCTCCCCCCCATTGATTCTCGGCCCTTTTTTTACATCTGGGTATAAATCCCTCCCTCTCTTGTTTAAACCCATGTAGTTATCCCATACAATCTTGAATCCCCCAACTGTTAATGCCTCAACCACCCCCTCTGGTAGCCTATTCTGTGGGACCACTACCCTCTCAGTGAAGTAGTGGCCTCTCTTTATTACCTCTGAATTGACCACCCTCCAGCTTCAAACTGTGCCCCCTAGTTCTTGGATTGTCCTTTATCTTGAAGATACTCCTTTTCCTCACCTTGTTAATTCCCTTCAGGTATTTAAAGGTTTTAATCATATCCTCTCTCTCTCTCCTGGTTTCCTGGTCCTGGGGACGACCAGGAGGCCATCACTGGAAGAATGTAGGGAGTGCGCAGAAAGATATGGATGATATAGATGTAGGAGTTCATTCAGTGAACCCAAACCCTGCCCATGCAGGGCTTTATAGGTTAACATATAGATCTTATAGGAGATGCCCCACTTAAGTGGCAACCAGCGCAGTTTCTGCAGTGCAGTAGTAATGTGACTTGACCTAGAAAGGCCTGTCAGTGGTCTCACAGCTGCATTGTGCACTAGCTGCAGGAATTGTAGCACATCTCCACTGACCCCAGGTAAAGGATGTTGCAGTAATCAAGATGACTCATCACAAAGGCATGCACCAGCAATCACAGGTGTTCAGGGGAAAAGGGAATGAATACAGTTGATATTTATAAAGTAGTACAAACCATTCTGGACAACTGCTGACACCTGAGTCTCAAATGTCAGCCCTTTGTCCAGAATGATGCCCAGATTTGTCACCTTTTGGGCAGTATCAAGGCTGGAGGTACTAAGACAGAGGTCCAATAACCACTCAGATACTGCCAATTCCCCTTTACCCAGCTCAAACAACAGTACAGTACTTCAGCTTTGTCCAAATTGAATCTCAGACAGCTTGAGGACATCCAGCTTTGGATCTCACCCAAACACTTGTTCAACACATCCACTGTGCTCCAGTCCTGGGGTGCAAAGGATAGAAAGAGCTGGGTGTCATCTGCATAAGAGTGAAACCCAACTCCATGCTTCCTAATGATCATACCCAGGGGTAGCATGTGCACTGAAAACAACATGGGCAAAAGGACTGACCCCTGGGGTCCTCCACAGTGGAAGTCCCTTGGGTACAATGAGAAATTACCCATCACAACCTATGAGACCTGCTCCTAAGGAATGACTCCAACCAGCTAATGACTTTGCCAGTGAGTCCCATGTATTCCCTGGGCTGGTCCAACAAAAGCCCAAGGTGAACGGTGTCAAACACTGAGGAGAGATCCAGAATAATGATAATTGACTGCTCTTCTCTATATCTCACCATGAGCAAATCACTGTGCACCCTGACCAAAGCAGACTTAGTGCTAAACTTTGACCAAAACCCTGACTGGAGAGGCTCATATATGTTGAAGATCTTCAGATGAGTCACTAGCTGTAATGCAACAACCTTCTCAATAACCTTGCCTAAAAAAGACAGGTTAGAGATAGGCCTATAGTTTGCAAGTACAGTGCATCTGGATCCAAAGTCACATTTTTCAAAAGGGACTGCACCAGCACACTTTTCAGTTCAGTAGGAAAGACACCCTTCGACAAGGAACATCAAATGATCCCAGCAAACACTGGGTCCAACTGCTCAGTGCAGCCCACTAAGAGTCACATTGGTCCAGAGTCCAGTTCACAGTAAGTTGATCACAGCTCTGAGATCACCCTAACAACCTTGTCTGTCATCAGTGGCTGAAACTCACTCCATGACCACTGACTGCCATTCTAACATCCAGTCCAAACACTGCTATCCAGAGAATGGTAGAAAAGAAGGTACTGTTAATTCCTTCTTGAATAATGACTGGAAGTTAGGTCAGAAAACTGTAAATGTTGAAAAGAGCTGTTTTGTCTGAGCTTAAACTGATGAAAAATGTGATCTTTCAAAACTTTTGATAAGGCAAGAGATATAGTGCTTTAAAATAGAACTGATTATTTTAGGGAGACAAACTGATAGGTGGAGACACAAATACCTATGAGATTATAGGCTAGGGTCCAACAAAAAATCTATATTACATTATTGTACCATTTTTTGGAAATGCCGTCTCAGTGACGAACATTATCCCCACAGAGGCACAGTTCATAAAGGTGTCCCATCCTAGATCCTGTCATTTTATTACCTCCCAAAACTACATAAAGATCCCACCCCACCCACAGGATGACCATGAATCTTAGGTATTGGCTCAGTGTGTGAGACTCCATTGAAAGTCACTTGCTTCTTCCTGCAATCATGTGTAGATAGTCTCCCACCCTATACATGAGTAAATGGATCCGTTAAACAAGCTACAAATGTGGAGTGGAAACCTACCTGCAAGTGGATAGGAACCAATGTCACATTACTTTACTGTTCCCCATCATTTGGATCTGAAAGCATTATGATTCTGTTTAGGGAATGGAAATAATACCAGTGCATCTTCAATTGATTTTTTTTTATTTACTCCATGGAATTCATTCTCACCCATAATTTTTTCATGTTTAATGGAAATCTTTATTTGCAGAAATAAGGCACTGCAATGTGGGCTGCAGTAGCACCATATTATACAAATTTTTAAGGGACTATTAGGAGCGTAGGTTTATTTTTAATGAGTTACAGGACATTTTTTTAACCAAGTTTCACACTGGTTTAGATTTATTGATGATATACTAGTGGTTTAGGACATGACCTGTCAGGAAGCAGAAGAGTTAATGACATACATATTGGAACTTGAACACTTTGAATCTACCATTTCTCATGACATTCAAACAAAAGGACATTCATGTTTGGCTCTGAATCACTTTGTAGAACCAATGGCAAAATTGGTTCAAGGAGCTACAGAAAACCCACTGTAGGTAATGCTATTTTGTATGCATACATCCCCAAAACATATTTTGAGCATCTTTACAGACAGTGAAGAAACTGCTGAGGGAGACAGATTTTGATAAATGAGAGGCTTGCCTGTAGTTCTGTGGCCAAGTACCCAGCCACTCCCACTTCCTGAGCTATGTAAGCAGTTCCTCTAAGCCTCACTGTGAAGCATTTTTTCTTTGCAGCCAAAGGCTCTGTTGGCTATGACTGCCTCTGGTTCACCTGGTTTAATTTAGGGTGGGTAGGCCAGGTGAGTGCCTCAGCAGCTGTTGCTCTCCTCCTGCACCTTGGATGCACGTATTGTTGCAGAGTTTTCTCACAACCTTCCACGGTGTTCCCGCTAGAGGGTTTGAGTGAGAGCTTTCCTCTAAATTGGAATATTTTCCACCACCCTTTAATTGGGTTTTCCAAATTGCAGCTGCAGAGCAATCACTAAATAAACTATCCCAAGCCTGGAGGGAAGGTGACCTAGGCCTTGGATCCCCAGAGATTTCCTCCTCATAGGGTTTTTTTTCTCTCCTCCATTGCCTCAGGTCATAACACTTAGTTAGCTTAGTCATTTCCCCTAGTTTCTTTAGGTAGGTTCCGTTGTTGGATGGAGGTGGAGGATGTCCTGCCATTCCCTCTCTCCTTAGGGGATCACCTACTCCCAAAGCAAACCATCAGTATCGTGCTACACAGACCTGGGCAGTCATTACAAGAACTGAACATCTCATTGTGTTATCAAACTGCTTCTACTTCTCTACTACTATGTTACAGTTACTACTTCTATGTCACAGTTACTGCTTGCTCATATGCTTCATGTTGCCTCCTTTTTGGGAATGATACTACATTTTTGGGGGGGATTCCTAAGGTACCTTTAGCCATGGGAACCGTCCCGTTGCACCTCTAGGGGTGGAATCCTCTCTGAGAGTTCCTTGCCTTTGTACCCCTACAGGGTGGTAATTCCTCTGGAAGAGAGTGTGAATGGTCAAAACTAAACTAACACAGTTGCACAAGCATACCACTATACTGGCTGCATAGGACAGTGAAATAAAAGGCTTGCCTGTAGTTCAGTGGCTAAGCAGCCAGCCAATCCCACTTCCTGAGCTATATAAGCAGTTTCTCTAAGCCTCACTGCGAAGTATTTTTTCTTGCCCACCGCCCTCCCCTCCTCCTCCAGTGGCAGCACAATTCCTAAGGTACCTTTAGCCATGGGAACCATCCCGGTGCACCTCTAGGGGTGGAACCCTCTCTGAGGGTTCCTTGCCTTCATACCCCTACAGGGTGGTAATTCCTCTGGAATACAGAGTGCAAATGGCCAAAACCAAACTAACACAGTTGCTCAAGCATAACACTAAACTGGTTGCATAGGCAAGTGAAATAAGTGACAGAACTGAAAGAAATGCTTCTTGGTGAGAGGTTATGAACAAACAGTTTTGGCAAAGTCCTTTGGGGGAGCAGAAAAACTTGATAGAGACTCCCTGTCAGTACCAAAAATGAGTTATGCGGAGAGGGAATCCCAACTCATGTTTGTACTTGAATACAACAAACTGGCACCCAGAGTTAAAAATATCTTGATAAAAAAAAACAGGACATACTACAAAGCTCTGAGGTGCTCAAGGGTTTTTCCACATAAACTAAGAGTAACATACATCTGGTCTACTACCTTAAAGGACATGTTATCCACTAGTCATTTCCTATGCAAACAAACAAACAAACAAAACAAGAGATAAAATATTTGTCATGACTCCGTAGGAAGCCTAAATGTATTTTAAGGTGTGGTTCTTGCTTTATCGTAAATTTCTAGTAAATGGAGGCACATTTGAGCATCCTGTAACAAGGCAGGTTTTTGAGTTAAGGCAGTTTTTAAATTGCATTTCAGCATTTATCATCTATACGCTTGTTTGTGTCTGCCAGAAATTGCATGTTAGCAGGATAATTAGAGAAGAAAAGAAATGCCTACAGGAATGTGTGAGGGACATAAAATGTGGCCAAAAAGATACACGAGAGCTAAGAATTGATAAGCGGCACTCAGTGGGATTTGAACAAATCAAACGTAAAAGTGAATGGAAAGAGGCACTGCAAGAATGCTCAATTAAACTAATTATAGTTCTCAATAAAACAGGATAGGGCAAGTTATGAAGTAGTGTAACTGAAAAAGCAGCAGCACACAAAGTGAACTAAAAAAGCAAACAAAGAATAACTTTGCAGTGCAAAAGGTGATTTAATGTATGAGCTAGTAGCCCAACAACACAACAAAACACTCAGTCCCAACACCAGGGGCTCCCCGATGAAGCCTAATGTGGCAAAGTGCTGGGTCATCTTGGTGTTGGGATCAAGCATTTCTTTGTTTTGTTGTTGGGCTACTGAGCCAAAAAATAGCCAATAAATTAAATCACCTTCTGCTCAGCAAAGAGATTTGTTGTTTGCTTTTCTAGTTTATTTTGTGCGCTACTGCTTTTTCAGTTTTATTGTCTATTTGGTTGGGACTAGCCAAGGGGGAGGCCTACAAGTGGTCAATGGCCCAATCAAGGAAGCAACAAGGTTTCATTTGCAACAAGAGACAGCAGCGTCTCAAATGTAAACATGTCAGATTCAGGACATTCAGAGGAAGCTAATCAAGGAGTAGCAGATAAAATTCAAGAAAAATAGGCAGCAGATAATTTATTAGAAGGAGAAATGAGCAAAAAGGTCAATGTAAAGAGCAAACAAAAGTAAAAAAAAGAAGAGGGAAAACTGGAGGAAGGAACAAAGATAATAACTTGCAAATAACCAAGAGCAAAACTGGACACTGCAAAGAAGTAGTTGATGTGTCAGTGGACACATGAACCCCTGCTCAAATTAGCATTTTGGAAAAAGGACTTAGTTTAATACACTCGGATGGCTACAACAGAATATTTAAGATTCCTTATTGAAGTCATTAATGAACAAAACACTGCAACTGAGCCTCTTCTGACTGATGATGTGGAAATTACTGCTGTTCTGGATAATATGAATGAGACTATGGACTTTGTTTATGAGCAACAAGAAGAGATTGAGGAGTTAATGAACATTGTTTGAACAGAGTGGTGCACTGGTTTAGATTTACAGTATTGATGATATATACTGATGGTCTGGGTTGGGACATGTCAGGAAGCAGAAGAAACTCAAACACTTTGAACCTATCATTTACTTATGAGATTAAAACAGAAGGATTTAAGTTTTTGGATCTGAACCTCATTGTGGAATCCAGTAGCAGAGCTGGTTGAAGAAGCTATGGGAAACCCACTGCAGGTAATGTTATTTTGTATGCCACATGTGCCAAACCTTATTTCAAGCATCCCTTATGGGCAGCACGTCTGATTATGGAATAACTGCTTTAGGGATGCAGAATTTAATAAGCAAGTGACATAATTGGAAAATTGCCTTTTGATGAGTGGTTATGAGCTAACAACTTTGATGGAATCTTTATATTAGATAGCCCAGACAAACCTGATAGACTCCCTGTTAGTGCATAAATCGAGGTCTGTGGACAGGCAACCCCAGCTCACATTCCTACTTGAATACAACAAACTGGCACCTAGAATTACCTTGATAAAAAACAGGGCATGCTACAAAGCTCAGAGGTGTCTGAGGTTTTTTCACAATAACTGACAGTAACATACAGCTGGGCACTTAACTTAAGGGACATTTTATCCCCTAGTAATCGTCTATCTGAAAAACAAGAAATAACATATTTGCTGTGGCTATGCGACATTTTCTCCACTCAGTTTATAAGAAATATGACTAAATTTGATGGATGAGCAGGGTTAGAGTTTGTTAACCTTCTGATGTGATTATTAATTGGGAGATGTGTGGCACTCTCTAATAGGAAACTCCCCACACACCAGCCATAAGTTGCAAGTTATCTGCTCTCTTTACAAATGTGAACATGGAGATGCTTGAGAGGTGTATCACATAGAGATACGTGAATGAAGACTCCAGCTCAGATGAGTGAGTTATAATTTAAAATGTTAGAGCAGTTCCTCCATGGAAGTGCTTCAGTTTCACCTTGCCATCAGTGGATGGGTTTGTTTTAAATACCAGCTGGCATCTGAAGACTAAGAAACCCATTTTGAAAATCATGGAATAACAAGATGCGAGTAAGAAAGCATAAACTTAAAAAATAAATTGCAGCCTCTTTTGAGCATCTGGGGGTGTGAGTGCACTGTACACTGATGATTGCTTTGATATAGGCCACAAACCAGTAGCACACCCCTAGAAAATGCAAGAATTTATAAGAAATTTGATTAAATTTGGTGAATGAGCAGAGGCAGAGTTTGCTAATCCGCTAATGTGATTATTAATTGGGAGACATGTGGCACTGTCCAACAAAAAGCCCCCCCACACAACAGTCATACGCTACACTTTATCTATTCTCTTTACAGAAGTGAACACAGGTAAGCTCTTGTTGAATTTCAATTGCCAAACCTTAGATCACCTCTCTAGCCTTTGTAGATCTCTATACATCTCTCTGATCCCTTTGTCACTATTTATTCTACCACAGAACTTTGTGTCCTCTGCAGAGACATAACTTGCCCAGATACCCTCTCCAATGTTGACGATGAACATACTAAAGTGGACATGACCCAGCACAGATCCCTGCAACACCCCACTTGTAACCCCCCTCTCTTCAAGTCTGACCTCGTTTACCACCACTCTCTTCTGTCTTTCCTTCAAACAGTACCCTACTCATCTAACTGTGTACTTAACCACACCCAGGTCCTCCAGCTTCTTCAGCAATTTTCTGTGTGTCACACAGTTGAAAGCCTTGCTGAAATCAAAGTAGAGTAAATCCACAGTGCAGCCTTTATCTACCACCTTTTTCACCCAATCGAAGAAAACTATCAGGTTGGTCTGACAAAACCTCCCTGCCACAAACCGATGCTGCTTACTATCTCGAAAACAGCTGCTCTCTAGGTGGCCCACAAGGACCTCTTTCATCAGTGTCTCCATCAGTTTACCCATTACTGAGATAAGGATGACTGGTCTGTAATTCTCTGATTGCTCCTTGTTCCCACACTCATGTAGTGGGACTATGCCTGCTACCCTCCAGTCTTTCAGAACTACCCCGTCTGAATTAAGCTATTTAATAGCCTGTGACAGGGTAAACACAACACCGGGGGAACAAGGGGTTAACCTCTTGGTTGAGACTGAGGAAATGTAGAGACTGCAACAGGCAAAGGGGGGGGATGCCTCCACAGGTGTGGCTAATTAGAGAGAGATTGCTAAAAGGCAGAGGCCAGGGATCCAGCAAGGGTAAGAGTGAGAGGCTGGAAACTGCTGCTCTATGAGAGAGGAACCAGAGCTGAAATCTACAGAGAATGTTTAAGTCATAGAGTCTTTGTGGAAAAACAGCTGAAGCCTGCTACTGAGAACCAGACCATGCCTGGAGCAGAGGGTCCTGAGGGAAAGGATTAGTTTAGCCAGCTGAGCAATAACAGTGAGTGGAATATATTGCTGAAAACTGCCTGAAGAGAAGGCTAAAGGGGAAACTGTTTGTGCTTCATTTTAAGACTGTATCTTGAACAAACTGCTGGCCCACATAGGTGGTGCAAAGATTCCTTTGTCAAGTCAGCCTGAAAGAACTGTTTTATGTTAACCTTTATGTTACCTGACCAGGCTGGGGAAGTTGAACTGACTGATTATTATTTTCTGGAGTAACAACTCACAATTGAAGCAATAAAAGTGCATTTTGTTCTGTGAACCTTAAACACGGCATGTTGCCTTTCCATATACCATAGGCCAGCTTGTCACACATGGTGTTAGAAGTGGGATTTGAACCCCTGCTGGATTGAGAAGGACTAGTTACATTCTGGAAAGATGGATATGGAGAAATTGCTGAAGTTCCTCGTGGAACAGCAACAAGCACAACAGGCTCAGCAACAACAGGTTCTCACCCAGCTGGCTCAGCAGCAGCAGGAAGCACAACAGCAGCTTCTTATACAGCTGGGGCAACAACAATAGCAGCTCCTGCAGTCCCTGGTGCAACAGCCACAACAAGATCCTTCTGGTGAGACTGGTCCAGCTATCGTTCGGCCAGGGGTTCCTAGGATGAATGCCCTGCTGACCAAAATGACATCTGAGGATGATCCTGAGGCCTTCCTGGTAATGTTTGAGTGAGTGGCGGAACCTGTTGGATGGCCCAGACCCCAGTGGCTATCCGTCTTGCCCCCTGTCTGACTGGGGAAGCCCAAGCAGTCTATCGAGCTATGGACAGTACCACAGCTGGGGAGTACACAGAGGTGAAAGCAGCAATCCTGGACTGCCTAGGCATCAATGCAAAAAGTTACCAACAGAGGTTCCAGAGCTTCCAATTTGCAGCAGATGCATGACCTAGAGCAGTGGGACAACAACTGCAGGACCTGTGTTGGCATTGGCTAAAACCGAAGGATGCAGTGCCCCTGAAGTGGCTGAGTTAATCATCTTGGAACAATTTTTGAACATTCTTCTCCTGGGAATTCAGAGCTGAGTCCATAAACAGGGGATCGCCATGCTAGCAGAGGCCATGCAGATCTCAGACCAAATGTTGGATGCTGAACTCTCCTCCCACCCCATGACCCAGCTTACAAGGCCACCTGGAAAGAGGGGGAATCATTCTGGTAGCCAGACTGAAGGAATATTGTCTGGAATCATGCAGGGACTTTGGACATGTAGGGAGGGGGGTTATGGGCCAAATAAGGGTCAGAGTCTGGGAAAGATGACAACCCAGCAGCCCAGGGAGACTTTTTCTGAGGGCCCACTGCCTAAACCCGGAGGCTCACCCCAAATCCGAGACACAAGGGCATGTTTCTCATGTGGACAGAGGGCTCACTTTGTGAAGAACTGCTCCCACATGGACTGTACCTTTATAGATTGCACATTTACAGATGGGTATTCACTGTACAGAGAAGGTGGGGGCACTGAATCCTGAGATTTTGTGATCCCTGTTGAGGTAGAAAGGATAGAGACAGAGGCTCTGGTGGACTCAGGAAGCCATCAGACCCTAGTCAGGGTGGCCCTTGTGAACCTCCGATGCTGGCAGGACCAGAACCCCATCCCTATCCTAAGTGTGCATGGGGATGTAAAGGCTTACCCTGGTGCTATAGTTACACTTACTCTGGAGGGGCCAAACAGAGACCATAAAAGTGGGGGTTACCCTATCTGGTATTACTGGGGAGAGATTGGAAATGGTTTGACAATTTATGGAAAGCAGACTTATCTTTGGTAACTACCTGGTCTCAGGGTCATGAAGGGAGGGAGGCCGGCCACCTGAAGCTGGGGGAAGTTTTTCCTTTCCCAGACCTAGGGATTTTTAATACCCAGACCAGAACCCACAAATCTAAGTGAGAACATAGGGCAGCAAAGAAAAGGGGTCCTGAAGGGGAAGATGCACAGCAGGGAGGAGAAGCAAAGGCAAAAGTGGGTCCAGACCCACAGCATGACCCTAACACTGACCCCTTTAACCAAAGTTCAGGAAGGCCATCCTTATCAGAGCAAGATGTATTAAAGCACTGCCCAGACATTGCCAAAGAACAAAGGGCTGACGGCATACTCAGCCGGGTATACACCCAGTTGGCTGTCAGGGAAGGGGAGGTGGTGGATGAGAATCGTGCAGCACACTATCCTCATTTTGAGTTACAAGGAGGTATCCTGTATGAAGTTAGTAAAGAGGTCCAAATGGGGATACCTGGCATCAGTTGCTAGTCCCTCAAGTCTTTCAGGGGGAAGTACTATGCCTTGCCCACTCTATTCTGGTGGCTGGGCATTGTGGGGTAGAGAATACACTAGCCTGACTGTTACCCTGATTCTTTTGGCCAGGCATATATCAACATGCTAAAGATTACTGTGCATCTTGTCCCGACTGCCAGTTAGTAGCTCCAAGGAACAATCCCAGGGCCCCTTTAGTACCTTTACTTGTTATGGAGGCACCTTTTGACTGGATTGGGGTTGATATAGTGGGACCCCTGGAAAAGAGTGCAGGAGGGTACCAATACATTCTAGTAATTGTGGAATATGCTACCCAGTACCCCGAGGCCATCCCGTTATGAAGCATTTTAGTCATAATTGTAGCCAGGGAGCTGTTAAAGGTCTTTAGTCACATGAGAATACCAAAGGAAATGTTGACAGACCAGGGATCTAACTTCATGTCCCGCCTGACTCAGGAGGTATGTACTTTGTTGGGGATCAGCTCCATAAGGACCTCAATCTACCATCCCCAGATGGATGGTCTCGTGGAGTGATTCAACCAAACCCTTAAAACCGTGCTTCAAAAGTTCATAACCACTGAGGTCAGGGACTGGGACAAGTTACTTCCCTTACTGCTGTTCACAATGTGGGAGGTCCCTCAAGTATCTACAGGGTTTCTCCTTTTGAACTCTCTGTGGGCACCACGCATGAGGTGTTCTTGATGTAGTAAAGGAGATGGGGGAGAAACCTGACCCCAAGACTGAAAATGTGGTGCAATATGTCTTGCAATTGAAGGAAAGATTAGATTGGGTGGGGAAATTGCCCAACAGAATCTGGTGAAGGCTCAACAAAGACAAGAATACTACTATAACAAGGGATCCTGGTTGAGGGAATATAAACCAGGGGACCAGGTACTAGTGTTGTTGCCAAGCAGCCAGAATCAGCTTCTAGCCAAATGGAAGGGGCCTTACGAAGTTACCTGGAGGGTGGACCCAGTTGACTATGAAGTTTGCCAGCCAGAGAGGTGAAAAGAGACCCAGATCTACCATGTCAATTTGCTGAAATTCTGGAATCAGAAGGATAGCCCATTGATTTCCTCTGAACCAGACATAGTAGATCTGGGACCCCAAGTGCCAGATGACAATCTGGGGGTCCCAATGGGAGAGCAGCTGTCTCACAAACAGAAACAGCAATTAGGAGAGTTGGTAAGCCAGTTTTTAGATGTTTTCTCCTTTCTCCTGGGGACAACCCATATGATAGCTCACCATATAGAAACAGAGCCAGGGGAGAAAGTGCGGCAGCAACCATATCGCTTACCAGAAGCTGTTCGAGACACAGTTAAGAAGGAGTTACAGGTCATGCTAGAGTTGGGAGTGATTGAGGAATCTAGCAGTGACTGGAGTAGCCCCATAGTGTTAGTACCAAAAGAAGGTGGGGCTACCCACTTCTGTTTTGATTTTTGCAGGGTCAATGCCATCTCGAAGTTCGATGCCTATCCCATGCCTCGGGTAGATGAACTGTTGGATAGACTAGGGGAAGCCAAGTACACCACGATGTTGGACTTAACAGAAGGGTACTGGCAAATCCCTTTGACCCCAGAGTCTCAGGAAAAGACAGCATTTTCTACCCCCTTTGGGCTATGCCAATTCCGTACCATGCCTTTTGACTTACATGGGGCCCCTGCAACCTTTCAAATGCTTATGAATCACTTGCTGCGACCCCATGCCCAGTATGCAGCTGCTTACCTGGATGACGTGGTGATCCACAGCACTGATTGTGAATCGCATGTATCCAAGGTGGCAGCTGTACTGCAGTCCCTCCGAGAAGCAGGGTTGATGGCCTATCCAGCAAAGTGTGCTTTGGCCAAAGCTGAAACAAAGTACTTAGGGTACTGTATAGGCAATGGACAGGTAAGACCCTTGATCAGTAAGGTCCAAGCCATAGCCGAGTGCCCAACACCCACCACAAAAACGCAGCGTGAGAGGCTGGAAACTGCTGCTCTGTGAGAGAGGAACCAGAGCTGAAATCTACAGAAAATGTTTAAGTCATAGAGAGTCTCTTTGGGGAAAAACAGCTGAAGTCTGCTACTGAGAACCAGACCATGCCTGGAGCAGAGGGTCCTGAGGGAAAGGACTAGTTTAGCCAGCTGGGCCAATAACAGTGAGTGGAATATACTGCTGAGAACTGCCTGAAGAGAAGAGTAAAGGGGAAACTGTGCTTCATTTAAGACTGTATCTTGAACAAACTGCTGGCCCACATAGGTGGTGCAAAGATTCCTTTGTCAAGTCAGCCTGAAAGAATTGTTTTATGTTAGCCTTTATGTTACCTGATCAGGCAGGGGAAGTTGAATTAACTGATTATTATTTTCTGGAGTAACAACTCACATTTGAAGCAATAAAAGTGCATTTTGTTCTGTGAACCTTAAACACGGCATGTTGCCTTTCCATATACCACAGGCCAGCTTGTCACATAGCCCTATTAGAGATTCAGTCAATTATGCAGCCAATTCATTGAGCACCCTTGGGTGCATCCCCTCTTCCTGGGTTTGACCTAAGGATTTTGTGCAGCAGGAACTGCATCTGAGTCCAATATTGCAGTTGAGCACTAAGATGTTTGTGCCTTGCAAAGTGCTACCTGCTCAGTGTGAAGAGATGTTGAGCATGTGTGGTCACATCTGTGTTTGACTTACACAAACGTTAGGGCTTTACTTTGCATACTGATCACAGGAGATATGTTTTTAAACCTGTACAGAGCTTAAGCAATTCCAATAGAACTGGCATTCTGGTGTGGTGGTGAGGGTGGCTGCCTTAGTGAGGAAGATCCAGGGTTCGGGACTCAGTAGTGGTAATATTTATAGGCTGAAGGACTTCCTGGAGGAGAAGAGGGAGACAGGGGATATTATAGAGACAGAGTACCTTAGAGGGAGGAACAGCGTGCAGGAATACACTATTTTCCAATGAAAAAGATGTTCCAGGACTAGAGGGCATGGGATGAAGTTGGAGGGAGGGTGATTCAGAGGAAACATGATAAAGAATTTCTTCACAGAAAGGGTGGTGGACAAGTGGAACATCCTGCCTGAAGAAGTGGTGGAGGCTGAAACAATCATGGGATTTAAGAATATATGGGATAGACATAAGGGAATTCCGGAGGTCAGGGGTAAGGGGCAACAGAATTCTAGAAAAATGTAAAGGGAACTTATAAGCTCAAATGGGCAGACTGGGGGGACCATAGGCCCTTATCTGCTGACAGTGTCTATGTATCTATGTAATATACTTCCGGTTGTCTTGAGTGTACAGTTGTGCATGCACAAAACCCTCTGTGCTACACTTTGTGCAGTTTTCTAATATAAGGCCAAACATACTGTACAGCACTTGAAAATCAAGCTTGTGTTATTTTGAACTGCAGAAAGGGGTGTAGTTATTTTTTTTTTAACATGGTAGTCAAAAACTTCCATGACTCCAAATCTGATGTCATTTCAGTTTTTTTAAAGTCAAAATCAATCAATCAATCAATCAATCAATCAATCAATCTTTATTTAGCCAGGTGAAACTTCATTGAGCAAACTCATTTTCAAGGAGGGCCTGGTAGGTACAGAATAAAAAATACAGTAGCACAATAGAACATACAGTGCAAATGGTCATAGTAATACAATACATAGCAATAAAAACAAGTTGCAAGGATAATCAATGAGGCCCGGTCGTAAGGTTTGGAATTTTGGAAGACAAAACTGTAATAAGAAAAAGTTTGGAAAATTCACATAAAATACTATTAGTGAAATAAGGTTTGCTCAGAAAAATTGGCTATTTTTTTACTATGCTTAAGAAAGTGGAAATTAATTTTAATGTATCCCACATGGGAATCAAATACTTCCTTCCCTTTAAGCATTGGGATTTTTTGCCTTATTCTTGGAAGTTAAATTCTTCTAAAATGGAGTAAATTGTGGTCCAGGCTGCAGATATCTGTTTCATGTAAACAGTGACAGTGCACTGTTTTTCAACAGCATCTCCTTTGTGTAACTACACGTGGCATACACTTCAATTTTTATGCATCAGACCCTGATTACTGAAAACCAATCATGGGCTGCTGCTTTTAAACATAAGTACATACATCAGTGAGTTATGGATTCTTGTTTGCCATGTAACTGACAGCAAGCAATTAAAGGGAGTGTTACATAATGCCATTCCTTTTATAGACTACATCTTTCAAGAATATTAAAAGCAGAGCGATTCTGTAGAGTGCAAAAGTCCTGTGGGTACTGAGCACTCAGTACATCAATGCATTTCACATTTTCATTTGAAACCTAATTTACATTTCACATTTTCCAATACTTTAGTAACTTTTAAAATAATTTCCTATTTTTCCTATATTTTTTTTCGTGGTTTTGGTCAGAAGAGACAAAGTGCTCACTGAAATTTTAGCCTTATGGAGCAGTTGAAGAACTATGAAAAACAATATTTGATACAATTCAGGTATAATTCCCCTTTGTTATCTATTTATCGTCCTCCATTCCTTATTTATCACCCTCTAGTATTCCCATCCTTGTTGACTTTTGAAAGCCCATAATTTCTAATGTCCTCTGCTTGCGTCTTCTTTTTTCTATGCCCTGTTTGTATTGGGGAGAGAGTAATCTGGCTCCCTTTATGTGGTTGTGAATGGTTCTGTGCACTAGACCACCCCTGCCTTTCCTGTTTAAAAATGTGCAAGCTGCTGTATCAAGCACTGACCTAAATGCACTGCCCCCCCCACTCAGATGTGGGCCATCCTTGGAGAACAGTCAGCTATTGCCTCAGAAGGAACTCCAACCCCCTGAATAATGCAGCCCATCCTCATTACACTGAGACTTCAGCCACAAGTTGAGCTCTGTTATTTAATCCTTTCTTTACTGTTCTGTATGTGACACTGGCAGCACCTCTGAAAAGGTTGCAGTATCTGCAACTGACCTTAACTCTCTGTCTAGTTCCCTGAAACTGCATTTAATGTCTTCTGCACTCAGATACTTACTGTACAGTAGGTGTATCATAACATCTACTGCCCTCCCATGCTCTGGTCAGCCTCTCAACTAAGAAATTACTTTGTGGTCACATCTTGGGGACACACGATAGATCTCTCTTACTGGTTACAGCTGCACAATAACCTCTTAATTTCTCTGACTATGGAACTAGCTATGACTAAGGTGTGTTTCATTCTCCACCTAACTATTCCTGTTCCCTTCCCCCCCCTAGCACATCCTTACCAGATGAAGACGTACCTCTGGAGTCCCAACTGCTTCATGTTGGGTTGATTAATACAAAGTCTCTGCATAAATTAAATTGTATTACTTAAACCTTCAAAATTAATTACTCTGACTTTGCAGAAGCATGCTTTAGTATGTTTTTTTTTTGGGGGGGAGTGAAATGTCACAGCCCTGCACATTTTTCACTGGGAGTTTGCTGTCCAGGAAAGAAAGAAAATGAGAATATATTTGTTTGGTCAAGATAATACCTTTACTAGCCTAACAAAACGTTAAAGAAACTCTTTCACTTTTCATTAGCCTAATAAAATTGTCTTGGCTCAGTAAATAGATTCTCATTTTGTTTCTCTACTTGTTCTAGAGTGTAACTACTGTAAACAGCCAAGTATGCACATTTTTATACAGCTTCTCCATCCATATCACTGCAATGCATGAACAACTTCACCCCAAAACAGACATGCAGTACCACAGCTCCAGATATTGTGAAGCTTTACTTCACTAGCAAACTGTATGTGAAGTCAGGAACGTTGCACTTCATGAAGACTTTGTGAAGTTCCTGATGGCCGCACCCACTTTGCCACACTCTTTTTATTAAAAAAAACCACATTTTTTTTATAATACTGATAATCTCTTCTTCCACTGTGCCCTTATCAGAAATATCCATCTACCTTTTCCTGTACGTCATTCCCAAAAAGCCACCCTCTGCATAGAAAACAAACAATCCCCCGGCAAAGTTTGCTGCAAAGGCATTGATTAGTAATGCAAATAATCCCCTTTCCTAACCCATATGTCAGAAATCTTTCCACCCACCACCTTCACCTTACCAGTCCCCGATTATAAATGAACCAATAGCAGGGGTGGTTTTAGCCAGAACTCAGATCAAGCCAATCAGTGCACTGAGCACTGGGTGGAGATGGGGTTCCATCTCAGGGATTCGGCACAGCCATGGGTTTTTTCACCCAGTAAGGACCACTACAACAAGCTGGACACCAGCCACACAGCCAGAACCACTATCTTCTGCCTAGGAGTCATGAGCTTCCTTCAAGCCAAGGTTCCCCAGGACTTTTCTACCCCCCCCCAAAAAAAAAGTCCTCCTAAACAGCAGTGGTGGCTGCTTTAGCCCAGACTCAGATTCAGCCAATAAGCACAATGAGCACTGTATGGAGGAAGGGTTCCCATTCAGCTCTTTAGCACACTCTGTCCCAGTGGTCCCAATGTGAGTGGACCCAGAATGAATAGCACAGCAAGAGTGGCAGTCTTCAAGGGGAGTCACTAGAAGGAAATGCCATGATGTCAGGAGATTCTGCTCCTTATGTACCATAAGCAGAGTACAGTGTGTTTGCATCTGCCACTCCCTGCAGGGTGCATGCTGTAACAGTGTAATATTTTAAAGTAGCCTGTGATATCCTGTAGGCAGTTTACATGTAACCTTCATACTGTATGCTCTGCTTCTCCTTGCTATGCCATTGTGTTTGCCTCTCTTTAGTGTTGCTTGCTTGTTATAGTAAATCAAACTCTTCTACAAGTTAACTAAGTTCATTTTATACTAGTTGCTTACATACTGTGACTATAAAGTGATTCTGCTTGTTACAGTAAATCAAAGTCTCCTACAGGTTAGCTAAGTGCACTGTATATCAAACCTTTGTATTCTGTGATTGTATAGTTCTTTGTACCTTCTTCCTTAATATTACAGGGCTGTTCTAGTGGATATGTGCTTGTAGTCAGTCTACCTCCTTAGGGTGTCTCTCAGCTGAAAAGATGATGATTTATAATGATGTATCATTAATAATCATGATTAGTTATGTGCAGATATCATGTTCAACATTCAAAAATCATCATTGTGATCATGACTAACAATGATTAAACATCAGCGTTAAATGGCCACCAATCAAAAACCATAATGTTATGGAAATGGTGATTGTGATCTCATATCATCATGATTTTTCATGATTTACCATGGCCAAGAGTACTGTAATAAATTAACAAAAAAAAAACTATTTTATCTTCTTTTTATACTTTTGAAATTATAGGCAGAGGGGCAAGCTCCTAAGTGATAGAAGAGTTCTGAAGTCTGACAATGAAGTAACCAAATGCAACCCCCCCTTGTGTACTAGTGGATTTCTGACACCCACACCACCTGGAACCAGTAGATTTCCAACACCCACAAGACCTGGAACTACAACAGTCCACAGGTCACAGGACCTAACTCTAACCCATCAGTGACAATAGTCCTAATTCCTACAAGAAAGATACATATAAAGCTTCAGAGTCTTTAAATACCACTGGAAAATAATAGCAAAAAAAAAAAAAGAACTAATTTCCAACTCATCTGACAAATGCAGAGCACTGTAGCTTCTCATGTTTCCATGATGACGCCACCCATCCTAACCCTGGTAACTGCCACGCTACTCACATTATTACTGTATGGCATGGACTTTACTGCGGGTATCTTGTCACGGTGTCAGATGAGGCTTCACACATCTCTATGTACTCACAAGCATGGAAACCTCCCTAAAAGGCAGGGAACAAACCCCATGTGGCCTACTGCCATTACTGTCCCGCCCCCATGCAGCAACCTGATACACCAAGCCCAAATCCAGTATACAGGATCCAATACAAAAACAATAGCTCTACTCAGGGGAACTCTGCTATGGTTAATCAAAAGGGTGCTTACCAAATGCACCCACTCAGGTAAGAAAACGGCCCAACTGCTATTACTGAAATTGAGAAATGTCCATTCCAACCCAGGCCAACCTGTGCTGGCAAAGGCCCAAGCCTATCTGCAGGGAAAATTTAAAATTGCCTCCCCCAATGTGGAAAGCCTGCTAGCTAAACAAATCCTAATGCAGGCCTAAATAGAGCAGAGCAAGCCTGACCTTCTATCCCTAACAGAAACGAGGGTCACCCCCAAAATACCAGACACTGTCCTTGCACTTGACAGGTACACTATCTACAGGCAGAACAGGCTCACAAAAAGGGGGGAAGAGGAGGCTGCCTAGTCTATCTGAAGGACCACATTCAAGGACAAATACTTCACACTGGAGACTGCACCAATGATATAGAGTTGCTCTCCCTTAAACTACTCCTTGGGGAGTATAACAAATTCCTAGTGGTAACCACTGTCTATCTACCCCCCTGGTAAGCAGTCTTTAGGGATAAATGAAGTCACAGAACACATCAGCAACATTGGTAAATAATGGGAACATATACTGTTGGGAGATTTTAACATTAATTGACCATCCCATGATTTTGACAACCAAAAGGATCTGATAAACAACCTTTACCTAACTCAGATGATAAAGGAAGTTACTAGAACTATTGTACAGAGACCAGTACCTTGATTGGCTGGATACGCATACGCCATCCTGAAAGAATCACAGAAGTGGTCATACTGACTGACACAATTAGAGATCTTTCCCAAGCGATGTGCAAATGGTCCAATAAAACACCTAAACCCCACCCCACCACCCTTACAAGCCGAATACTACACAAGGGACAACTACCCCTACTTAAAACTTTCCTCTCAAAAATAGATTGGTCTCCCCTTGACTCCCTCCCAAACCTGGCCAGGGCTCTGGATTACCTAATCACCTCCTCTTTCACCTGGCTTTTGTGGATTGACTTTCCTGCCCAAACCATCCCAGTTATTTGCAGCTGATTTTAAAGCTGTTCATCTGAATTTTATTTATTCTGAAAATTGTACTGTGTTTTTATCTTTTACTTTATTTTCTGGATATGTTTTGTTAGGCACCCAGAGCTTCAGGGAATGGGCGCCATAAAAATAAAATGTGCCTTTCCTTGCCTTGCCTTGTCTTGTCTCCTTCGCCAGAGCCTGTGACATTTTCACCCCAATGCACAAATGTACTGTACAGCCAAAGGGACCAATAACGGCTGGGTGCCTCAACACCTGCTCCAGCTCATGTAAACCAGAGATCACCTCTGGCACAGGACCAAAACCATGGACAGGCCAGGAGACATACAGAACTATAAAATCACTAGAAACAAATGCACTGGCAAAATCAGGGCAGCAAAGGTGAAGTATTACAATTGACAGCTAGGGAATCACTGGGGCAATGGGAAATTGTTCTGGGTAAAAATTAAGGAATTAACAGGGAAAGAAAACAAAACACAACCTGCAATTCTAGTCCACAATGGAGTAGACACACTTAATCCAACTAAAATCGCAGACATCTTCAACACAGCTTTCACAGACCTTAGTAGCATAATCCCTCCGGATTTCCTCCCAGAAAGGGCAACCGACAAATGGATACACACTTATAACCCAAAACTCCCCTCTAAGATCTGACATCCCCTATTCTACTTTATATGGGTAACTGCCATGGAAACCAGAAAATACATCACAAGAGTACTAGGCAAAACAAGAGTAGGAAGCAACTCCATTGACATGAAACTAGTAGCCCTCACCCTGGACAAACTGATATGCCCAATCACAACACTGTTTAACAAGTCCCTAACACTAAGTCAGTTTCCCAAAACATGGAACATGGCCCATGTCATTCCAGTCCATAAAAATGGTGACATGGCCCCCATTCGAATGATAGACCCATCTCTATCCTTTCTCCCTGTCAAAAGCCCTTGAAAGAATTGTGTGTCAGACCAACTGACTGAGTACCTTAACAGGTACAGCATATAGTGCCCCCAGCACAGCTTCCACAAAGTGCACAGCACCTCAACTGCACTCATTGAATTTGCAAATTACATCCATTAAGGCCTTGATAGCGATGAACAGGTGGGGTCCATATACATAGACTTACCAGAGCTTTTGACCTGGTCAATCACCACCTACTCTTAAAAAAGTTATTACATCTAGGACTATTCCCCAATGCCACAAAGTGGTTCTTCAGCTACCTTATGGGCTGAAACCAACAGGTGAAAATTAACGGAACCGGTCTAGAAGCAAAGAAGTGTCACTTGGAGTACCAAGGGGTCTATCCTGGGACCCCTTCTCTTCAGCCTGTTCCTTAACACCCTCCCTGACTCCTACCCAGCTAATCTTCTGCTATATGCAAACGATGCAGTAGACTGTGCAAGCAGCAACCAGCTAGATAAGCTTACCAACACCTCCAAGGTAGCTTTGAGGAGCTCGAAGCTTGGTTCCATAGAAACAAGCTCCTCTTCAACTATAAAAAAACAAAAGTTATGATGTTTTCAAGCCAACAGGCTAAGAGAAAAACTAGCCAACTCATAATACATAACAACAAGGGCCAAACCCTGGAACAGGTAACTACTTTCAGATACCTAGGTATCATACTAGATGATTCTCTGACCTTCGGCCCAACATAGACCATATTGTAGGCATAGTGAATGCTAAACTAGAAATTCTATGTAGACATCGGAACTCGATTACACAGGAAGCCATGAGCACTGTTGTAAACAGTGCTATCCTCTCAGTCATAGATTATGGACTGATGGTCTACAGTATAGCCTCAGATACTGTTCTAAACAGGATCAGGATGGTCCTAAATAAAGCCTGCTGATTAGCTCTCGGTGCAAGTAAACACACATACACAAGCAACCTGTATGGTTTGATGGGCTGGCTCCCCCTTACTGAAAGAATAAAGTATCAAGTCTGCCTCCTGGGGAAGAAGGTGATGCTTAGCCTAACCCCACCTGAGCTGCAGGCTCTACTTAAACCAGCCTCCTCCTCTCATCTCACCAGAAGCATGGCCAATAATGCCCTGCACTGCAGGACTACACTGGCACAGAAATCCTTTGCCTATAGGGCCCCTAAATGGTTAAACAGCGTCCCTACCCCTCTACTGAATACTGCAAAGCTGGGCCACTTCAAATTGGAGCTCAGAAAGTACCTTGCACTAGAGGTAACGTGGCTGTTCTCATTAATCCTCCTGGCAAAACTGTCCCACTTTCCCGTCTTGTACTTCTCCAATAACCTCTGCTACTTGTCACCTCTGCCACCCTCCTGTAACCCTTTAGTACTGAGTCTAACATACCTAGTATCAACTACAAAATCCATCACATGACAAGCCTGTGTGCTGCTTTCAAATTACTTGTATTTAGACAAACCTTCATGTTCTATTTTAGTTGTGGTACTTGCTGCTGGTGGAAGAAACTGTGTTAATAGTGTGAATTCTTGTCTTTGTGTGCCCCTGTTCAGACATGGAACTTTGTAAAAGAGCTGTTCAGCTCAAAGGTATTGATCTGAATGTATCAAATGAATAAACTGTGTCTACTATTGTACTTTACTGGTATCATCAGTTATGATACAAGCTCCATACAAACAGACTGCCTTCAGTTTTACATATTCTGATACCTCATTTCTTACCAGTGTTATAAGGGCGCAAATAGGTTTATATATCTCCTTTGCATTATTCCATATATGGTTAAGCTTCTGAGGAAGGACTTGTTGGTCCAAAAGCTAAAGCACTTTCTTCTTTTTGTTACAGCTATGTTGGTCCAATGAAAGGTATCACATCATTTGCTTCTGGATCTGTTTTATGGTTGTGGTGAGTTTTTACAAGTACCTGGTTTCTATTCAAAACCTTTCTTAAAAGTTGGCAAAATACTACTGTCAAGGCAAAATTCTTTTAAACATAGAAATTACCACTGTTTTATCTCATAAACTGTGCTATTGAAATGTGCAAATTAATTATGTAAATGTGCATACTATGTCTATCATTGCATTTTCTCTTTCTAATGGGATTAAAACTTGACTTCACATGGTTTACAGTATAATTTGTCTGCTTTTGCTGATATTTGACATTCATATTTTCATATTAGGAACAAAACATATTGATAAGTATTACTCATGTGACTTACAGTCTTATAATACAGAACTAATACAGTCATTAATGATCATCAACAATCATAATTTGATCATCCACAAATCATCAAAAATCATAATGCTGATTTAAGCCTACAAAATAATCAATAATCATCAGTTGGTGATTTGAAAGTTACATGCTTGATTATTAAATCATAATCTAGATGGTGATCTTAAATCACAATCTATCTTGATGATCATATGGTGAAATCTGATGGTTAACAATGATCTATCATGATTGACCTTCAAAAATATGATTGATGATTTACCAGTTCACCTGGGCTAAGAGGTATAATGTTTTAAACATTTTCTGTCAAGCACTGTATGTTTCACCTACCTGTGTAAGGTGCCTCTTTTATTCACCTACTAGTATGTATCCACCTTCAGGTTTACATTTTCTTACTGTTCCCCTCCTCCCCACTCCATTCCCCCTCTGTCCCCTCTTCTCCCCTACATTGACTTACCTCTCAGATTCTGATCACCTCTCCCTATTCACCCAGGACTCCTTTCCCTCCCTTAATTTCAAAGTCCTCCACAAGACTCTTTCTTCTCCTCAATCCCCTCCACTTCCCCCTCCTCTCTACTTTGTCTGCTGTAAGCCTTTATCCATTATACTTCTCTTTACCTTACCACTCCCATTGTGTGGTGGTGTTGTGCTTTGAAGTTGCATTTTTTGCCTTTAATATTTTTGGTTTGAATCTGAACACTAATGTACTGCTTGTAAAGTATGAGGGATTTGATACACAGGTGTATTTAATATTAGTGCAAATTCAGGATTCAAAGAAGCACACCATGTGTCAGCACGAAAAACATCAATTCACAGAGAAGATATTTAGCCTCCAGGGTGAGGACTATCCCCAGTAACTAAGCTGCAGTACAAATCAGTCAGCCACATTTTAGTCAGAGCAAATGGGGTCTGAAGCTTCTAATCTGCTGACTAGAGACTGCCATAATGGTTTGGGTGTGGCATATCATCACTCACCATTTCATGCCTAGACTAGCCCTGGGCAAATGGTGCTGTCATCATACAGTTCCCCTCAAGCCTCACCTTTATGCTCACCTCTGAGCCAAAGAGTTTCTATTTTCATAGGCAAACTCCTGCAGTCCCTTGTGATACAATGGCTCCCTACCCAGTCCTCATCTTCAAACATTATTCCTGGCATCCAGAGGAACCTCCTTGCTAGCTCCTTTCTCCACTGCTAGAGAGGCCATGCTTAGATTCCATGATGAGCTTGTTCCATCTTCGGCTCCAAATAAGACAGACACTGTTTTGTAGCACTGCTGCTACTGTCTGTAATGGTTGTACAGGTAGGCAATGTCACAAAGCTACTGTCTGTGACTTCCTCTGGAAGGGTCACTCATTTTGTGTATGGCCCTGCAGGGCCTTTGTATGTTGACCAATCCCCTTTCCCTACACTATTGCAATGTTATTAGAAACTGCATAGAGAAAGGCTTGCAACCCTATTGTGCATAGCATAATGGGGTGCAACACAAAGGACCAGCACCAAGTGCTCATTGCAAATACTTAGCAGTAGTCCTTTGCATCTGTGTATTGGGCCATTGATGTCACCATACACTGCCTCTTCACTGTCAGTTTAAGTACACTGCTGGCAGTTCAAGCTGGGTTTCAACACATTTTATTTACTGCATTGCCAAAACATGGACTTGGAGAGACAATCTCTTCAGAGTGAAAGATCAATTAAGTCCTCATTGTCAGTTAATTTGGAATGGGGCGTGTAAACATCTTAAATTGAATATTCAGTGGAGTATTCTTCTTGAGTGCTCAAATAATCTAGGCCAGGATTCAGAAAGGGAGAGCAAAGTGGATGCAAACATTTGCACTGCACTTCCTGGCTGCGCTGTGGGCAGCGGAACTATTTACAGCTGGATAGCCTGCTGGGCTATCCAATTGTGAACAGGGGCTGGCGAGGAGGCAGCACTAATCCAGAAAAAGTAGTTTAATACTTGGTAGCACTGTCCCCACAGCTAGCCAGGAAAATGGCCTCAAAACCATTAGCGCTCAAGCACTAAAGTACAATTCATGGAAGAAGGAATGCAAATGAACCCATTGGGCATGCAAGGTGCTAGAGGCCATTAACATGCCCATTATGAACTCATTGGCATGCCATTAGTGTGTGATTGTGCTCCCCCAAGCAGCCCAAGCCTCATGCAGCGGCATTCCCTGGGAGTCTAGTGCCCCCCCCATCACCGATCCCTCATGTGATCACACATTTTCCATAGTGTAGTGGTCCCACCCCACTCCCCCATCCCTGATCACCCACCCAGTAATGACAGTAAACCTTTTCCATAGGTAGTGGTCCTACCCCAGTCCCCAATCTTCCGATCACCCACCCTGTAGTAATGTAATTATTTGCCGTAGTGTAGTGGTCCTACCCCAGTCCACAATCTTCGGACCACCCATCTGTGTTAATGTAATTATTTGTCATAGTATAGTGGTCCCACCCTGGTCCCCGATCTTCCGATCACCCACCCAGTAATAATGTACACTATTTTCCATAGTGTAGGGCCCCACCCCATTGCCCGATCTCCCACTCGATATGAAAATTGCCATATTTCCATAGTGTAGTGGTCCCCTGAACTCTCCACCCACTTTGATAATGACATACCACCCCACTGTTCCCACTCCAGCATGGCCACCAGTCAATAAGTGATACAGCTCTCCACACACCTCCATGGCTACCCACCGACTGAACTGTGAATGACAGTTTACAGTATATACTACAGTATAAGTCACATTAAACTGTTCCTCCAATTAGTTGTTTTAGCATTTCTGACTGAGATTCATAAGTGTTGCTGGATCCAACACAAAACCCTGCACAGACTGTTTCTTAAGAGTTAAAATGCAGTTTTACATTGCATTATGACTAGACTACAGATGCCTTCCAAGTGAGTTAAAGAAACGTTTTACAAAGACTGCTTTTGAGCTGGTTAAGCCCTGAAAAATGATGCAATATGTGTTGCCAGTGCATTAGCAACTGTAAAAAAACAATCTTAAATGAGCTAATTGGTGAGACAGTTTAATTTGAGTTATACTGTACAAGCCCATTGGTTGACAGTGTCAACCAATGGGTTTAGTGCATATACTGTAAACTGTCATTCACAGTTCTGTTGGAGGGCAGCCATGGAAGTGTATGGAGGGCTGTTCTGCTCACCAACTGGTGGCCGTGCTGTGGAGGGGTGGAGTAGGGTGGTATGTCGTTACTGGAATGGGTGGATGGTTGGGAGGACCACTGCAGTAAGGAAATATGGTAATGTTCATATTGGGTTGAAGATTGGGCAATAGGGTGGGGCCCTACACTACACTATGGAAAATAGTGTACATTATCATGGGTGGGTGATCAGATGATCAGAAACTGGGGTGGGACCAGTATACTATGGCAAAAATTTACATTAATACTGGGTGGTTATCAGAAAATCAGTGACCGGGGAGGGATCACTATGCTACGGTAAATAATTACATTAATACCAGGGGGGGTTAATCGGACAATCGGGGATGGGGTGGGGACTGCAGTTCCTTTGCCAACCAGTAGGGCTGTGCAGATTACTGCCAGCTTTTTTCAGCAGTATTTTACTCCATGCAAGGACCTTCACAAAGGCCCTTGCAAAGAGCAAATGTTTTGTGAATGGGATTGCGGGGATATGCAGGTCCCCGTCCCCTCATTTGAATTGCAGCCCCCCTCATTGCTTTGCCCAGGCACAAACACAGTTTGCGGGGCAAACAGGGCTTTGTGAATGCCAGTTATTCACAAAGCGCAGTTTGCCCTGGGCAAACCAGGTTTGCAGCTGGGCAAAGCTTTGTAAATCCTGCCCCTGGTATTCATTAATTAAGCAGTAAAGCACAGCTGGGTGAGTATGATGCTGAGATAATGACACATGCATTATTGGGCATGAGGCACTTGTGCAAAGTGCCATCAACCACCTGAGAAGTGACTTTACCCCAGCATCTCATGCCCTGGAGTGCACTATTACAATAATAAAATGGTTTGAAACATACATAGAGCAATAAAAAATGCTTTTCTATCTTTTGGGACTTGTAAAAAGAAATAGCTCCTACTGTGTATTTTTACCAGTAAATGGCACTTCTATATGTTGAGGTTGATTGGTGGCTTTTTTTTGCTCCTACTGTTTAGAAAACATAAACAGAAAGAAAAGGCAGAAATTTATTTTTGTTTTGATCTTGCTTTGAAAATTGTTTAAAGGGCAAATAAAGTTTGCAGGGCTTCTTAAAATCAGAAAGCCCATCCAGCCCAGTGGGGCTGAGGGTTGAGATGCTGGATGCCACACCTCGCGCCACACCAGCGACCTGGGTTCGGGAATGAGCCAGGGTCGTCAGAGGTCGTCGGGGGGGAGGGAGAGCCTGTGAGAAGCTGCCAGCTGGCAGCGCTCCACTTCAGATGGTGGTAGCCAGCTCTCTCAGAGCTTGGTCACCCTCTGGTGGAGGCCAGAGGGACAGCACCATGAGAAAGCTCAGACAAAGGTTGATGGGGAGGGTTGAGGGGACCCGTTCCGGAGCTGCGGTGCACATGTGCGCCTCCATGCGCATGCGCCACCGCTTCTGGGAGTCCCGGGGTAGCTCACAGGGAGAAATGGAGGAAAATTGTGGGGGCCGACATGGATGATGCCCCCAGACCAACTCTGGGGATCTGCCGGGGCGCATATGGTGCTAGAAGACCCCAAAGGACCCCGAGATCGGTAGGCTCAGCAGACACAGAGGTCGACCTGCCACAGGAGGATAAAAAACAGTTAACAAAAAAAAAAATTAGAAAGCCCATGAATATCTATTGCCAGTGAGCTATTTCACTTACCTTAAGGTCGTAGCAGTCTAGAGATATTCAAATGTATATCTGCCATACAGTAAAACAAGGCAACTGCAATATAATGATAAGCTGAAAAAGGAAGTAATGTCACTTGAGGAAGAGCTGTGTTGAAGAGCAGATGTTAACTGTATTGCTGAAAAACCTTTTACTGTCATAATAATTGCTATGTATATACAATGCAACTAGTGAGTTTTCACCTTTACATTTTAAACAGCAAGCAAAAATAATTCAATAAAATTCTGGTGTTGTGCTATTAGGAAATCACAAGTACTAAGCTACTAAACCTGTAGATTTTTTTTTCAAAAGAAATACTATATACACCCCACAAAAATGCATTGTGCCTTTTAAATATTTGTAATATTGTTGTTCATCTGTGTTCTTCTGCAATTAATAAACAGGTAATCATCTTCCACTGTTTCCCACTATGTAAAACTGGGTTCAGAAGGAAAAAATAAAATCAGCTGCTCAATCATTCCAAAAGCTCACAGATTCTCAAACATCACATGGTTTCATGGCTGGCTTCATGGTGCTCAGCAGTTGAGGACTATGGCATGCTGGTAAAGCTGCATGAACAATGAGTGGTAGATGACATGTTTCACTGCAGTTGATTAGTCCCTATATGTTGTAGCCAGCCTTCCTGCTTTCCTACAGTAGTTCTGTTATCCTCCTTGCCAATCTGTGTTCCTCCCTTGCTGGTCACAGGGTGAGAACTTGGGTTTCCAGCATGCAAGAGATGGGCCTAATTTGCTTGATGCCATGGAGCTGGCTTCGACATTTGTGATTTTGCTTATACAATAGCAAGAACATATCTTGCTCTCTGACTGGCCAGTGCCCAGCTTCACCAGTGATCTTATCCCACCATAACATCACTATATGAAGGTCCATCATGTCCAGGACTGCATCTTAAAGAAACAAAATCACTCCTTCCCAAATGCACAGGCCCAGGTTCATTCCTTCACTCCTCAGCAGGCCCGAACATTCATTGCACCTGTGCCTTTAGCGCACTTCACTCATGCATCAGCATTCTTCCCCTAAACATCCTGACTCTATGTTAGATATGTATTGTTTTAATCTTTTGTAGCAAAGCTGATCACCTTCACGGTCCAGCGCATCTGCTTTTTGACAGAAGAGTGCATGCCACATACCAGTCTCTGGCTTTCGTAATTGGCTTCACTCCCTGATAGCACACCTTAGAATTTGCCACCTTCCTGTACAGTCATGATACAGCAGGAAACAAACAAAAAAATACACAGTCATACTGCCTCTTGAAGCTGCGGGAGGGTTTTCAATCACTACCAAGTTGATATCTGTTCCATGTGGGGAGATAATAATTGACAGTAGCAGTGGGGGTCAAAACACTACCTGTCAACTTTTGTTCTTTTCCAGGTACAAGCATTTTAATATCCTGAACTGTACCTGAAGAACAATGGATACAATTGCAACAAGCACACGGTGGGGCAGATATGAAACAACCATGACTGGAAGACAAATAAAAAAGCAGAGACTGCTCTACCAACTAGAAAAACACAGCAGCTCTACTTGCAGGAGAAACAGAATGGGAGTTTATTTCATTTAAATATGCTCCCACACTGAAAAATAAAGTAAAAACTATTTTAAAAACATATTTTTATTTTTTATTCTGTTTCAAAATGAGCCATTGTATAATAGCAATAATGCACTCCAGGGTGTGTGTGTCATGTGGGATAATGTCACTTCTCGGGTGTCGAGCACACTCAGCCTGTGGTCTCGTGCATCACCCACCAGAGGTGTGATGCTATCCTAGCATGACACATACCTGTCATTCATTACTGCTTAATTATCTGTGAGCAATTGTTATAATTTAGCAGTAGGAAGTTCCTTATTATCCAGATTTATCTTGGCAAGAACTGATAACCTCTGTCCTTTTCATCTGCTTTAATCTGAAGACAGGAACTTTCAGAATATTTTCTGATAATATTTTGATAACATTTGCAAGGCTGTTTGAACCTGTAAAACAGGAAGCTTTATAGCTTATGGAAACACAGTGTCCATTTTTCATATAGTATATAATTAAAAGGTTTTGCCTGTGGTTCATTGAGCTGTAGCAACTGGCCACACCCCCTGCCTGACCTATTTAACTCCATCCTTCCTGCTTCATCCAGAAGCATTTTCTCTTTGTGACAAGAAGTTCTGTTGCTGCCTTTTCTCCCCGTGCTTTGGATTCTGCTGTTTTCTGCTGACTACTCATTTGTGGCTCTGTTTTTTGGTTGGTGCTTGTCTTTTAGTGTGTGCTTCTCCTGCTCATCTCACTGTGTTTTGTCTGCCTCTGACTGCTGATTCTGCTTCTCCTTGTCTTCCATCTTCCCCTCCCTACTCTTCCCATTTCTGCTGCCGTTTGCCCTGCAGTAGTGTGTAATCCCCCCCATTGCCATTGCCACTCACCCTGTGACTGTCTGTGCCCCCTTTCATTGTTGTTGCTGCTCACCCCATGGCTTGTTCTTCTGGATTGCTTGTTTTGTATCCCCCATCCCTCATCCCTTGTGCTTCCTCCTTGTTGTTTCCTTTTTGTTACCACTTGCCTGTGGCTTGTCCTTCTAGTTTGCTCATTTTGTGTTAGCAACTTCGCGGCTCGTGTGTCTGTGTCCCCCCCATCTCTCCCATCCCTCACACCTTTTGGGTCCCTCTCATTTCATTGCCGCTCACACTGCAGCTTGTCTTCTGGCTGCTCATTTTGTGTTTGCCGCTCTGTGGCTTCTGTCTCCATGTATAACTTGCTCTCCCTTCCCTTTTCCCTTGTGCTTATTCCTATTTTCATCCTTTGCTGCTTCATGCTCTTTTGTTTCTGTCATGTCTGCTCTCCAATAGCTTGTACCCTGCTGGGTCATGATGGCTCTTCTCTATTGCCTGACACTCTGTCTTGTCGCTCACCCTATAGCTGTCTGTACTCACTCCCTCCCTTGCCATTCACCCCATGGCTGTCTTTGTGTTCATCCCTCTCTTTATTCTGTCTGTTCTCCCTCCTCTCCCTCTGTTCTTGCCCCTTCCATTGCTTCTCAAATCATAGCTGTCTGTGCTTCCTCCCCTTGCTGCTCACCCTGCAGGTTTCTGTGCTCCCTCCTGTTGTTGCTCACCCCATGGCTGTCTAAGCTTCCTCTCATTGCTGCTCACTCTGTGGCTGTCTGTGCCCCCCTTGCTGCTCACCCCACTGCCATCTGTGTTCCTCCCTCTCTCCTTTCTGTTGCCTGTTCTCCCTCTTCCCCCTCTGTTCCTGCCCATCCCATTGTCACTCACCCTGTTGCTGTCTGTGCTTTCTCCCCTTGCCACTAACCTCATGGCTGTCTGTGTTCCCTCCTGTTGCCGCTCATCCAGTGGCCATCTGTGCTCCCTCTTGTTGCCACTCATCCCATGGATATCTGTGCTCCCTCTCGTTGGTGCTCACCTGGTGGCTATCTGTGCTCCTTTTTGTTGCTGCTCACCCTGTATCCGCCTGCGCTCCCCCATTGCTGCTCACCCTGTGGCTGTGGTGTGTTCCTCCCTCTCTCCTTCCTGCTGCCTGTTCTTCTTTTCCTTCTGTTCCTACCCCTCTCATTCCTGTTCACCCTGTGGCTGTCTGTGCTTCCCCCCCTTGCCACTAGCCCCATGGATTTCTGTACTCTCGCTCATTGCCACTTGCTCTGTGGATGTCTGTGCTCCTTCCTGCAGTGTAGGTGAGAGGATGACTGGGCTGGTCACTGGCTTCCAGTTGGGATGGGGGGGCAGAGTGATGTGTGAGTACCTCAACGGGTGTGGGGGCTTGACTAGAACATCATGGATGTGACGGGGGACAGGAGGACCACTAGACTACCAGGGAAATAAGATATTATTTGATCTGGGGTGGAGAATCGGTGAACAGGTGAAGGGGGGAGGGACCACTAGACTACCAGGGAATAATAGATTTTTTTTATATGGGAATGGCACTCAGTTAACAGGTGAGGGTGGATGGACAGCTACACTAGCAGAGAAATATATATATTTTTTTACATCGGGACAGCAATTGGATATTGGGCAAGAGGGAGGGACCACTAGACAACCAGGCAATTAATTTTATACAACCAGAACAGTGATCAGACATCATGGAGGGGGAAGGACCACCTGTGCAGTCTTTTTTTCATGAATTGTGAAAAACAATACTTTTCTGTTGTTCCTTTTTTGCAATTTGCAAAAAACAATCTCCGTCCGTGGCTCAGAATTCTTTTTTGTGGTTATTTTGCAATTTGTAGAACAGGAACCAATCCTTTTTCACAAATTTCAAAAAAGGATCGTGTTTTTTTATTCCTTTTTCACAATTAGTGAAAAAGAATTTCAGCATGTTAAGAAAATGCATTTCCGACTAAGTTATGAAAAAAATAATTCCAGAATAAGACTCCATGGGTCCCAATTAGGTAAACACAGCCATTGATGCTTACTAAATCCCTCTATTTTTTTAGCTATTTCATTTTGTTGCTACAGCTAACTGAAAACAGGATGGAGGCAGCATGAAAAAGGATTTCTCATTTGTGAGACAGGATTACCCATTTGTGACATACTGTAAAAATCCTTTCTCGAGGTGGACATCTGACTACTCCCAAAGGAAATAATGGGAAACTTTGAAATTTAATGACTTTTGAATGGATTAATATTATTTCACCAAACCTTCAAAAGGCACCACTGTGACCCAAGACTAGAGATGTTGCAAAATATTTAGCAGGGTGCGAACTTGCAAAACTTAGCCACAAAATGCAAACTTTTGCCCACAAATGGTGAAATTTCACCCACGAGCAATGATTTTCATCAGTCCACTGGTGAAATGTTGCCATTTTGTGGTGAAATTCACATTTCGCACCCCGCAAAATATTTTGCGAAATGTGTGAATTTCGTAAAATATTTAGTGTAATAAAATGTCTTCATTTTGCACAACACTACCCAAAACCTATGTACCCTAAAAATTTCAAATCAAAATTCCACACTATTTTTGTGCAGTGGTATGACAAGGAATTTGACAAAAAAATGGTAATTTACATGTTTTTTGACACTCTGTACCTCTGCACCCACACATCTGAAAAGAACAAAATTTGCCACATCAATAGATATGTGGGGCTGGAATTTCAAAGCCCCAGCACAAGCTGTGACAATGACAGCTTGCGCCGAGTGCGGTGCACCAGGAACCCTGAGCATGAATTTCTATTTAACAGGGTCCCAGCACCATAGTCCAGCGGCAAAAGTGGTGCTGCACCAGACATATGGTGCACCCACCCAGAATGCTGTAATGGCTGTGGAGAGTCTGCAGCACCCACAGACAGGGGCTGGCCAATGGGCACTTCCCCCCCAACACCACCGTGCCAATGGCACGAGCACCACAACACTCCCCGGTACCCTGGTGGGCTAGTGCCCCCTACCATCTCAGTACTCCCACCCTTCCATACCCCTATTCAGACTGGCACAGCTCCTCCGTTGATGCTCTGGCTGGCCACCGAATAGTTAGTCTGTGCGCGCATCTATATACGGTATACAGTACACGCACCAACGGCTCATTAAGTGGCCAGCTGTGGTGGCATGTGGAGGACTGTGCCAGTCACTGGATCAGGGTATGGGAGGGGGGTGGGAGTGCTGAAATGAGGGGTTGGCAGGACACATGGATGTGGGTGTCGGGGACCATGATGAGGGTGGGGGGACCACCGGACCACCAGGGATCACCCACCAGGGATGGATCGGGGTGGGCCACACAGTGGTACGTATAGGATGACCACCCGAGTGCCATCTAAGTCCCCTTAGACCAACCCCTCACTGGTCTAAGGGTACTTGGCACATGGTTCCAGGGGGAGTCTTTCAAAATCTGGATCCGAGGGCTGTGGCAGTCGGGGTCTGCCGCAAGCCCCCAGCGCCATGCTGCAGCCACTTTTGTGGTGCAAGGATGGCGCTAGCACACTTTGGTGCAGGCAGCCTGCTGTGTGACACAGGCTGCCTTTCAAATTACCACTTGGCACAGCCCTTGGCACAAGGTGCCCTTGCATCAGACCTGTTTGACACAAACACTTTGCGTCAATCTAAGAGCATTGAAAATCCATCCCCTGATCTTTGATGGCACATGCAAAATTCCATGTGAATCACTTGAACAGTTGTGAAGTTAATAAAGTGCAAAATGTTGCATTTACCATAGAAGTGAAGAATGATCCCAACTATTAGGGCATGACCATGCCCCTTCAATTACATAGTCTTGCAAAACATTATGTTAATGCATCAGTTACAGTTGATATCAAACCTTAAAAAGGTGGGAAATATGACGTTAGAGTTTCCAACCCTAACACCCCACCCCCACCCTGCACACACCAACAGGCATCAGGGTGTGCCTTGGGATCATCAGCCCTAACACTCACCCCATTCCATAACTAAATTTGTTAAGATGGGTACAGAATAGGAGAATGTGGCAAGCATTAGGGCTGATGACCCCAAGGTACACCCTGATGCCTGTTGGTATGTGCAGGGTGGTGGTGAGATGTTAGGACTGGAAACCCTAATGTAACATTTCCCTTCTTTTTATGGTTTGCTAGCAACCCTAACTGTTGCATTAATGTGTTTTTTTTTTTTGCAAAGCATTTCCTTACTTTTTAAGATAGTGTAATTGAAGCCTTATTTGCCTATGGGAGTGCAGTGCAATTTGGCCCTCCGCTCCCATCCTTCCATAGATGGGTATATGCAGGTTGCTGTTGAAGAACCCTGCCCTTCCATCCATAGGACAACAGTGACCAAATTTCCAGCCCAGTCATCTCATTACCCCACCTTATGCACCTGGTATAGAACATTTTCGAATCCCTGCCAAAATGTAATTCCACACAACTGCAATACGATTCCACGCCACAGGTGTGAAAACACATTTTGACTAGGATTTGAAAAATGACCGCTGTGAAACACGTGAGGTGGGGTTATAAGAAGTCTATGTTACAATTTTGGGGTCAAAGTCATTTAACTTTCCAAAGTTACGAGTGTCTGTAGCAAAATTGCAACATATGGTCATAACTTTGACATTGTTACATATTTTTACCCCACATTTTCAACATAGCCTTCCTATTACCCCACCTTATGAACAATATGATTATCATTACACAAATCCCACCCAAAAGGTAAATTCTCCAAGCAACCAGAAAAATCACCTAATTGGAGGGAGTTGCATAACAACACCTCCATTGTTCATGAGGAGGGGTCTCAGAAAGTGTATGTGGGCGGATTTTAAGGAAATGGGAAGGATCCTTAAGGGGCATTTGGATGGGATTGGGTCAGACTTGGACGCTGATAGTAGGTGTGAAATCATCAGGAGAGGGGTGCAGGATGCTACCAGCACCTGTGCAAGAGTAAGACAAAAATGCGGTAAGGCCTGAAAACCCTGCTGGTGGACCAGGGAGGTCCAGGAGGTGTGCAGGAAAGAAGGCAGCCTATAGGCATTTCAAGTGCTCAAGGAGGAAAGGGATCGAGGGGAGGCGAGCTGATGGCTAGAAAGGCCACTAGGGTGGTGAGGGCAGCTAAGGCAAGGAAGGAGCAGAACCTGGCCAGGGAAATTAGGAGAGGGAACAAGGGGTTCTTTAGATACACTGGGGAAAAACGAAGGGTGAAGGGGCAGATTAGCAGGATTAAAACAGGGGAGAGATGGGCACAAGACCCGGGGGAGCAGGCTGAGGTACTAAATGAGTACTTCACCTCAGTTTTCACCAAGGAAAATGGGGGTGCTGCATCATACATGGGAGGAGACAGTGATACTGAGGAGGGGGGACCCTTACCGATCAGTGGGCCTGGGGAGAGAGGGAGGCATCACTGACAGGAGGGGTGAAGGCTAAGCAGGGAGAAGAGGTAGTGGAAGTGGAAATCACAGCAGAGAGAGTGAGGGAAGCCCTCAGGTCCCTTAAGATGGAGAAAGCACCGGGGCCAGATAAATTACTTCCCAGAGTGCTGAAGGAACTTGCGGATGTCCTGGCAAAACCCCTGGCGGAGCTTTTCACCATCTCTCTGAGGACAGGGTGGGTGCCCCAGGACTGGAAGGTGGTGCATATATTGCCTATCCACAAGGAGGAATAAAGAGAGGTGGCAGGGAACTACAGGCCTGTCAGCCTGACATCGGTGGTGAGCAATGTGATGGAGGGCTTTGTCAAGGAGAGACTGGGGGGGGACCTGCAAAAGTCAGGGAGCCTGGATGATAGACAGCATGAATTCATCCCAGGGAAATCATGTCAGACAAACCTTGTGGAGTTCTATGACTGGGTGATGAGTGCCTTGGACCTGGGTAGACCAGTGGACATCCTCTTTCTAGACTTCAGCAAGGCATTTGACTCTGTTGCTCACATGGGCCTGTTGGATAAGCTAGGAGAAATGGGGTGGGGAACCAGATGATCAAATGGATAGGCAATTGGTTCCAGGACCAGACCCAGAGGGTCATAGTTGGCGGGATAGTCTCATCCCCAAGGAGGGTCATTAGTGGGGTCCCACAGGAATCAGTCCTTGGGCCCCTCCTGTTCAACGCCTATGTCTCTGACATAAGGACAGGTATCAGGAGTGAGATGAGTCTCTTTGGATGACTCAAAACTGGGGGTGGTGGTGGATGGGGAGGAGGGGAGGGTGGCCCTACAGGGGGACCTGGAGGCTCTGGAAAGATGGTCTAGAAAGTGGAAGCTGAGGTTCAATGCAGGGAAATGCAAGGTACTGCACCTGGGGGCCAGAAACCCCGGCCAAGTGTACACCCTGGAGGGGAAATGCTACAAGTCTCAATGGCTGAGAGGGACCTGGGGGTGGTGGTGGATGTCAAGATGAACAACTTGGAGACTTGTAGGAGGGCAGCAGCCAAGGCCAACAGGATGCTGGGATGCATCGCTAGGGGGATCACCTCCAGAAGGAGGGAAGTGATACTCCCTCTGTATAACTGCTTGGTGAGCCGCACTCAAAGTACTGCGTGCAGTTTGGAGGCCACACTTAAAGAGGGACATTAAACTCCTGGAGAGGGTCCAGAGGAGGGCAACTAAAATGATTTGGGGCTTGGGGGACAGGACCTATGAGGAGAGGCTTGAAGAGCTAAATATGTACACACTGGAAGAGAGAAGGGACCAGGGGAACATGATAGAGGTCTTCAGGTACATGAAGGGGTAAATAGGGGAGGAACAGTCAGGGTGCTTTGAAGGAAGGAGGAGGGGGCCACTAAATGGCATGGGTGGAAGCTGGAGGGGAAGATTCAGGGAGAAAGGAGGAATGCTACTTCACAGAGAGGGTGATGGAGCCATGGAATGCACTGCCTAGGGGCTGGTGGGAGGCAGAGACGGTGGAGGGGTTCAAGAGGGGGTGGGACAGGTACAGGGGAAGGGTTCTGGAAGCAAAATCCAATGCAGTGAGAATATCTGGAACTGGGAAGGGAGAAGCCAGAGAAGGTGAGGGGAGCAGCAAGGTCAGCTCCCAGGGTGGGGGCTGACCAAACGAGCAGACGCAAAAGACCGTTAGACCTATTCTGCAGGCATTTTAGTATGTTAGTGTGTTAGTAATATGCAAAAATAGCAAAGTTATGCACCAAAGTTGAAAATCCTGTTGAAATACACTGATTTCCCATACAATAAAAGATATTTTTTCGCAAGTCATCATACAAAACAAGATTTTTTTTCCTATGACGCTGATATGAAAAAAGAATTTAAATGCTAAAAAAACACATTTTAAGGGCATTTCTGGAGCAGTAAAGTGCAGAATGCAGCTGGCGGAGGGGTTGATAAGCAATCTATGTGTGTTGATTCCTTCCCAGAATATCATTTTTAAGGGGTTCCAAATTTGAATTTCTCAGGCAAAACTGAAAACAAGATGGTGGCCATACAAAAAAAGGATTTTCCTTAAACAAAAAAGGATGACATACAAAAAAATAATTATTTTTTGTTTCATACAGCTATCTTATAGTGCTTACTAAGCATGCTCAGAAATGTTTTTTTCTAATTTTTAAAATGCAATAACTTAACACTAAGGTTGCCAACAGAATTAGAACGCATAGTAATTCTGGACTGATATATTGGTGCACAGTACAGCAAGGATTAAAAATGACTTATTTTTTCAGAAGACTAGCAAAAGGCACATCTGTGGGCTTTTCCCTTTCTGCCCTGAAAATTGCAGACCAAGGTTCCAAACTGTCTACAAAGTCAATAAGAGAAAAAATGCTTTTCATCTATTCAGACCTCAGAAACCACAAATTAGACTAGAACATAACTTGCCACATCCAGAGATCTACTCTGGGAAATGGTGCATGTGAATTTCTAGTTTAACATTGAAGTGCCTACTCAACCCTAACTATAGGGGTGGGACTGCTCCCCATATTCATTCTCTCTCACACACTCTCTCACACTATATCTCATACTCTCTCTCTTACACTGTCTCACTTTCTCTCTCTCACACGCACACACTGGTGTCCCCCAAGATGAAACCCAATTATGCAGCATTTTTCAGAACTCTGCAGCAGACCTACTGAATAAAGCAATGTAAATTCAATGACAATTAGACCCTTTTGTCATTCAGGAAAATGTGACACTGCCAGGATGAAGTGAATGCCACAGTTTCCTGCATGACAAAAGTGACTAATTGCTATTGAAATTACATTGATTTATTCAGTAGATCTGCTGCAGCATACTGCAGAGTGCATTAAAAGTTTTCATCCTGGGGGATGCCACTGTATGTCTATATATATATTAGTGGCAAAAAACTCTGTTTAATGCATTTGTTAGGGTTGTTCCACAGTGACAAAAGTGAGGAAATTCGCTGTTAGGGTTGAAAACCCTAACTTCGAATTCACCCTCCCCCCAGCACCACACACACACACATATGCAAGTATGGGGGAGGACGAAGTTAACACAACCAATGACAGACATCTAGCAGCAGGTGACAGAAATAACAAACAATTGTCTAAATATACTATGAGACATCCCCACCCTCCTGACCAGGTACTACATGCTCAGTGGAGATCAACAGCAAAACTGAGGCCATGTACACCAAACATACACATCCCTGATTGCAGCTGCACACAACGTACCACACTTAGTAGTTGCATGGCCTTACCTACTGATGCCCCACACCACACCACAACTGGTACTGTGCCGTAAGTCAATATAAATGCTGAAGGTGCATGATGACAGTTGTAGAAAGGTTTTAACACTAGTGAGTATACATTAATTAAGAGAAGTACATAAATTAACTACAAGACACTAGCATGCTCAAGATAAAAGTAATGTTACATTTAGTATTTGATTTACATAGTAGTACATTTACTGCAACTGTTTACTCAAGATAGAGAGGCTGATGTAAACGTATGGAAAAGCATTGCCTGTTCAATGCTGTGAAATTCCACTGTCAGTATCAGATGCATTCTTACTGATGAAGGTGTACTGCTGATGTACATACATAGACCTTCAGTGTGTTTCAATACTAAAGATGCAGTAAGTATTCTTTGTAAGAAACAATGTAATTGCATGGATCAGGCCAAACAACTTCTAAATATCATAGCACTGCTGAGCCAACAATGACGTACCTGTATCGGAGATGTCTATAGGATAGATTTTCCTGTAGGCACTTACTGAGTATGTTGTACCTGAGAAAGACAATCTCATTGCATCTGTGATGACTAACTTATGCAAATAGTGATACATTTACTATTGTTGCAATGAGTGACCTATGCCACTTATGGACACAGTGTAATTTTTTTAACAGTTGTTTCATACTCAGGCTGTATGCCTAGTGTTTGGGTTTGCCACACTTCTGTCACTGATGCTATCAAAGTGATAACTATGTTAATTGTGCTACAACAGGAATCAAGTAGGTGTAGTGTAGATATAAACAGAATGTCTTTTAGTATTGATTTAACTCACAATGGGATAAGTGTACTAGGACAGCAGGGGTTATTCTCTATCACTGACTCTGTCAGTTATAATCACACTAAGGTTTTGATGACTGTAATGATCAAGTTACACTGTTCATCTTCATGAGTTCATATTCACATCCATTCTCCAGTAACTAGACAGTGTATGGTGTAACTGGGTGGGACACTGTGTTGCAAAGCTGCTGCAGTGCCTAGCAGAGGGAGAGTATCTACTCATAAAGACAATTAAGCAATAAGGCATTACCAACAGTTATGTTAAATGGTCTGTTAATCACCCTGTAGGGGTTTAATGTTGAATGAGGCGTAGCTGAGTGCCACATGTCACTAGACAATGATAAACTGACCATTAACATTATTCCTGGGAGTGGCTTATTGCTATCATAATAAAACTGTTCTTTTAAACAACATTAAACCATGCTCATCATATGGTTAGGCTCTACATGTATCTTGATAAAAACTAAACATAAGACTGTTACAATGTTTACAGTCCATTAGAAAGCTGCATTTCTCAAACCCTTGTTATAGTCAGAGATATTATACCTGTACAACTCCTTGGTTTTGCTCAACTCTGTTGCTCAGGTGACCCACCACATGTGGTGTGGTCTGGTGTGTAGCATCGGTAGGTAAGGCCATGCAACTACTAAGTGTGGTACGTTGTGTGCAGCTGCAATCAGGGATGTGTACGTCTGGTGTACATGGCCTCAGTTTTGCTGTTAATCTCCACTGAGCATGCAGTACCTGGTCAGGTGGGTGGGGATGTCTCGTAGTACATTTAGACAATTGTTTCTTATTTCTGTCACCTGCTGCTGGATGTCTGTCATTGGTTGTGTTGACTTCATCCTCCCCCATACTTGCATATGTGTGTGTGTGTGTCTGTGTGTGTGGTGCTGGGGGGGTGAATTCGGAGTTAGGGTTTTCAACCCTAACAGTGAATTTCCTCACTTTTGTCACTGTGGAACAACCCTAACTAATGCATTAAATGGAGGTTTTTGCCTCTAATTTCCCTTCTTTTTGAGAATGGTAACGAGAAATAGTGAATGCAATGCAACGGAGGGAGCACGGGGCCTCGCCACATGATGTCTTGTGGCATAGTAACAGGAACAGCAACGCTAACAGAAGCACTAACAGTGGCGCACATGGTAATGCAAGTGCGAATGAGAACAGAAAGGGCAACGCACACGGTGGCGTTGACGGGAACGGTCTGCCACGTGATGTGTTGTCACATAGTAACATGGTGCCTGCAAACGTAAATTTCAATGGGCATGGTGACGCAAAGTAAAACAGAAAGAGAAACAGTACTGTAAACACAAATGGCAAAAAATAACAGAAACGCAAACGCAAATGAAAACACAAAGGATAACGCACATGGTGGCGCAGACGTCAACGGTAAGTGAAACGGGTATGGAACCACAAGCAGAAAGGACAACAGTAACAGTAATGTAAGCACACAGGCTGGTTTTCCCCAAAACCTGCATAGAGAAAGACAGTGAGTACAAAGAATGTATGCATAATAATGGGTATCGGAGCAGAAAATGAGGACTTGGAATACTAAATAGGTTATATCTCAGGAACCGTGCGACGTTGAAAATAAATTTAAAAGTCATATGATTTACAACTGTCCTGGCTAATTTTGTTCTGACGAAAAGTCTGTATCTAGCACCGTTTCCGAGATACGGGCCCTGAAAGGCGTGGCGAATGCCGTAATGTTATCCTATGGGAAAAAAAGAGAAGTTTGGAGTGCCATAACTTTGCCTCCCTATAATATTTGCTCACCAAACCACTGAAAGGCACATCTGTGAGCTGTTGGCTGTCTTCCCTCCAAATTTCAGGAAAAAAGACCAAACCGTTATTTTGCAGCAGAGTGCCAAAGGATTCCTGTAATGCGTTGGGCGCCGTAATGTTATCCTATGGGAAAAAACATCAACTTTGGAGTGCCGTAACTTTGCCGCCATGTAATATTTTTTCACCAAAATACTGAAAGGCACAACTGTGAGATGTCAGCTGTGTTCCCTTGAAATTGCAGCCCAAAACTCCCAACCGTTTTTTTGCAGCGCAGTGCCAAAGAATTGCTGTCACTTTCCCACAGACTAGAAAACTACTGTCGCAATTTGCGAAAGCTTTCGCATAAAAGTTTGACACTTTCATGAGCATGAAAGTAATTTGTGAGAAATACTTTTCCAGAAATTTTAAAAAACATTTCTAAGAGTGTTTACCCAAAATAAAGAGCATGGCTAGCATCCTCAGGGTCCGACTAGGTGAATACAAAAGAATTAGGTTGCTAGAGGGTCACACATTTAAATGCCAACCATTTTTCTGATCACCAACTGAAAACAAAATGGTGGATTTGCGAAAGTAACAGGGCCATTTGCGAAAGTAAAAATGCATTTGCGACACTGTCAAACTTTTTGTTAACTTTTCCTATTGACTTATAATGGGAAATTGTTTTTTGAATAACTTTTGAACCGTTTAATATTTTTTCACCAAATCTTCAAAAGGCACATCGGGGACCCTGGCCGCACGTTTCCTGAAGATTTTGGGCCAGTCACGCAAACCGTGCGACCTGTACATGCGACCATAGAATTCCAGAAAAAGCATAAACGTGTGTGCAGATCATGCTTAATAACTCCGCAGCTGTGTATCCGACTGCTACAAAACTTGGCAGATCCCAAGGCCTATGGTTCCTGATCATGTATTCCAAACATCAGGCAAATCCGTCAAACGGTTGCAAAGTTATTAAGGTGCATAATTTTGGTGTTTAACATAGAAATGGCTCCTCAACCCTAACTATGGTAGCACAGTGTATATATATATATATATATATATATATATATATATATATATCTGTTAAGGCTACCATAGTTAGGGTTCAGAAACAACTTTAGATAAAAGGTCAAATTTTGCATAAATAACTTGCCACCATTAACGGGTGCCTGAAATTTGAATACCTGATCAAACACCATACATCTTGGGATCTGCCAACTTTTGTACCAGTCACATATACGGCTGCGGAGTTATCAAGAGTGATCTGCGTGCGCGTTTACACTTTCTGGTGAATTCTTTGCTCACGCCTACAGGTCTCACAGTTTGCGTGACTGGTCTGAAAACTTCAGGAAATGTGCATCCGGGGTCCCCAATGTGCTTTTTGAAGATTTTGTGAAAAAATATTAAACGGTTCAGAAGTTATTCAAAAAACAAGTTCCCATTATAAGTCAATGGGAAAAGTTAACCAAAAGTTTGACACTTTCGCAAATGCACTTTTTAGTGTTGCAAATGGCCCTACTAGTGTCGCAGATCTGCCATTTTGTTTTCAGTTAGCGATCAGAAAAAATGATTGCCATTTAAATTTGGGACCCTCTAGCAACACAATTATTTTTGTGTTCACCTAGTCGGATCCTGATGATGCTAGCCATGTCTTAATTTTGGGGTGAAACACCCTAGAAATATGTTTTTCAAATTTCTGGAAAAAGTAGTGTCACAAAGTAGTGTCACACTCATGACACTTTCGTAAATGCTTGTGAAAGCTTTTGCAAAACACTACTTTTTCAGACTATGGTGAAAATAACAGCAGTTCTTTGTCACCCTGCTGCAAAAGAATGGTTTGGTCTTGTGAGCTGAAATTTGGAGGGAAAGCAGCCAACATCTCACAGATGTGTTATTTGGTGATTTGGTGAAAAAATATTGCATGGCTGCAAAGTTATGGTACTCCAAAGTTGGTGTTTTTTCCCATAGACTAACATGGTGGCGTATGCGGTGCCTTTCGGGGCTCATATCTCGAAAATGATGTGAGATACAGAGTTTTTGTTGCGAGTTGCATAGCCCAAACAACAAAAACCTAGCCAGGAAAATCATGATTTTTGTGAAATTTAATTTTTTTTTCTAAATCATGCGGTTGCTGAGATATTTGCAATAAAGTACTTCCAATGCTCATTTTAAGCATCGATGCCCATTACAATGCATACATTCTTTGTGTTTCTCTATGTAGCTGTTTGGCAAAAACAGGGTATGCGCTTCCTTTACTGTTACACTTACTGTTTCCACTTGCATTTATGTCCCCGTTTGCATTACCATTCCCGTGTACGCCACCATGTGAGTTACCCTTTGCGTTGTCATTTGCACTTGCGTTTTCATTACTGTTACCATTGGTGTTTCCACCTTGTGTTTGCATTGCTGTTCCTGTTACTGTGTCACAAGACATCACGTGGCGGGGGCCCTGTGCTCCTGCAGCTGCAGTACATTCACTATTTCTCGTCATCATTCTCAAAAAGAAGGGAAATTAGAGGTAAAAGACTCCGTTTAATGCATCAGTTAGGGTTGCTCCACAGCGACAAAAGCAAGGAAATTCAGTGTTAGGGTTGAAACCCTCCTTGGACCCTTTCAGCTCACCCCCCCAACCGGCATCAGGGTGCGCATTGGGGTCATCAGTCCTAACTCTCACCCTATTCTCCTATTCCTCAGCTTCTTTACACATGTGATGGGGTGAGAGTTAGGGCCGACAACCCCAAAGTGCACCCTGAAGCGGTGGGGTGAACTGAAGGGGTTCAAGGAGGGTTTCAACCCTAACATCAAATTTCCTTGCTTTTGTCATTGTGGAACAAACCTAACTGATGCATTAAACAGAGTTGTTTGCCTCTAATATAGATATAGATATAGATATAGATATAGATATAGATATAGATATAGATATAGATATAGATGTTTATTTTGCAAAAAACTGAGTTAATGCTTCAGTTAGGGTTAATGCCACTAAAGTAGGGAAATGTGGCATTAGGGATTCCAAACTTAACACCCCATCCACACCCTGCACACACCAACAGGCACTGGGGGTGTGCCTTGGGGTTATAAGTCCTAACACTCACCCCATTCCATAAGTAAATAAGCTGTGATGGGTACAGTATAGGAGAATGGGGTGAGTGTTAGGGCTGACGAACCCAAGGCACACCATCAACACCTGTTGGTGTGTGCAGGGTGGGAGTGGTGTGTTAGGTTTGGAAACCTTTAATGCCACATTTACCTACTTTTGTGGCTTTAACCCTAACTAGAGCATTAATGCAGTTTGTTTGCAATTTATTTCCTTACTTTTTGAGATATTGTAGTATAATCGTATATTTATTTGCGTATGGGAGCACAGAGCCCTCTGGGCCCTGCACTTCTACTTATAGGACAATAGTGACCAAAACTGTCAGCAAAGCTGTCTTATTATCCCATCTCATGTACTCGGTACAAACATTTTTCAAATATCTTCATAAACAATTCTCTGCAACTGCAATGCCATTCCACATCACAGGTATGAAAACACATTTTGGCTAGGATTTGAAAAATGATAGCTATGATATTCATGAGGTGGGTAATAAGCTATATTGAAAATCTGGGGTCAAAATATTAAAAATTAACAAAGTTACGAATGTGAGTAGTGAAATTGCAATGAATGGTTATAACTGTGGCATTGTTACATATTTTGACCACACATTTTCAGCATAGCCATTTGGGGAGCCACCTCATGAACAATATGACTGTCATTGCACAAATTCTGCCTGAAAGGTGATTTCACCAAGCAACCGTGAAATCACCTTTTGGCCAGGAATTGTGTAACGGCAGTCATATTGTTCATGGGGGGGGGGTTCCCAAATGGCTATGCTGAAAATTTGGTGCAAAAATGTCAAAACATGGCAGAGTTGGCCAGCCCGGTCATGTGGTGGGCTAAGGCGCTAGGTACCCTACTTCCTGTCACGCCACTGAGCTGTGGTCAGGAAAGGACACAGATCACTCAGAGGCTGGAGGGGAGAGACATAGCTTGCTGCTGGAACTGGTGACTGCATATGAGAAATGAAGGTAAATGCAGTTCCCACCCCTTGCACCCCACCCCACCCTGCCCCCACCAACAGGCATCCGGGTGTGCGTTGGAGTCATCGGCTAACTCTCACCCCATTCTCCTACACTGCAGACCTCAGCTTGTTTACATGGATGGGGTGAGAGTTAGGACGACCCCAACGACACCCCGAAGCCTGTTGGTGGGGGCAGGGTGGGTGCAAGGGTGGGAACCCTAAAAGCAATTTCCTCACTTTTTTATCTGTAGAAGAACCCTAACTTATGCATTAACAAAGTTTTTTGCATAGACTATATATATATATATATATATATATATACACATATATATATATATATATATATATATATATATATATATATAGACCCCCATTGAAAATATCTCGATATTTTCCTGAGTAGTTTGACCATTGACATCATGAGTGGCAAAGTTTTCACGAGTGATGCCATAGGTCAAACTGCTCGAGGGGAAAATATCTGAGATATTTTCAGTGGGGGCATTGTATGTTCCATTTATGCAATGGGCCAAGTTTTTTATCAGTGTAATTTTCATTTTTTTAAAAATAGGTATGTCTTTATTTATTTCTTTTTGATTCCGGATGACTGAGCCCTGTGTTCCATAAAACTGAACTTTTGCATCAGGACACTATGCGGTTGTGCTGCTGGGGAGAGTGGTAAGAGTAAAAAAGAGAGAGTTGGTTGCTTTTTTTGTGTGCTGGGGTTTGAAGGAAGTTAATGTTTTATGTGAGACTAAAACTTTTTTTTTTAATATTTGAAGTGAAAGAACATGGGGTGGGGGAGACAATGAAAATAATTCAGTCTCTTTTGTCTGGTATTTTGGACCTTTAGGAGAAATGGTAATTAACATTGTGTGAAGCTGAAAGTTTTTTGTTTATTTTTAAGTAAGTTACAGTGAAAGAACGGGAGAAAATGAAACTGTTTTGTGTGCTGCTGGAGAGAAATGAAACTGCCAATGGGAGCTGGAATGCAAGTGAGCAGGTGCATTCTGATTGTGCTACTCATGCTGTCAGCTCCCACCAATCAAAACCTTTGTGAGCAGTTGTGCTGAAGTGCAGATGGTGCCTGGTTATTACCTACAGTGAAGATAAATGCCCTACAGTGAGGATAAATGCGATATTCTCACTGTAGGTCTGACAACCAAAATACTGCTGTTATTTGCCACTTTTATCCTCACCCCCACTGCATATATATATATATATATATATATATATATATATATACACACACACACACACCATAGTTAGGGTTGAGTATCCCATTTAAGGTTAAATGGTGAAATTCTGCACCTTAATAACTTTGCCACTGTTCAATGGATTTGCCTGAAATTTGGCAGGCCTGGGGCATAACCATAGATCTTGAGATCTGCCAACTTTTGTACCAGTTGGTTATACGGCTGAGGAGTTATTAAGTGACATTCCGGGCACATTTATGCTTTTTTGGTATTCTTTGCTCACCCCTACAGGTCGCATGGTTTGCGCAACCAGTCCAAAAACTTCAGAGAACATGCGGCCAGGGTGCCTGATGTGCCCTTTGAAGACTTCATGAAAAAATATTGAACGGTTCAAAAGTTATTCAAAAAACAATTTTCCCATTATAGTCAATGGGAAAAGTTAACAAAAAGTTCCACAGTGTCACAAATGCAGTTTTTAATGTTGCAAATGACCCCTGTAGTGTCGTGAGTCAGCCATTTTTTTTTCAGTTACTGATCACAGAAATGTTTGGCATTTAAAATTGGGACCATCTAGGGACACAATTATTTCTGTGTTTATCTAGTCAAGCCCTGAAGATGCTAGGCGTGTCTTTATTTTGGGGTTAAACACCCCAGAAATATGATTTTCAAATTTTTGAGAAAAGTAGTGTCGCAAAGTAGTGTCGCACCTGTGACACTTTTGTGGATTTTTTTGCGAAAGTGTCGCAGATCACGACACTACTTTGCAACACTATGGCCAAAATGACAGGAATTGTTTGTCACCTTGCTGCAAAAGAACGGTTTGGTCTTTTGGGCTGAAATTTAGAGGGAACATAGCCAACATCCCCCAGATGTGCCTTGTTTGGTTTAGTGAAAAAATATTACAGAGCAGCAAAGTTATGGCACTCCAAAGTTCACGTTTTTTCCCATAAGATAACATTATGGTGTCTGCCGCACCTTTCGGGGCCCGTATCTTGGAATCGGTGTGAGATATGGACTTTTCGTCAGAAAAATGCTTAGCCCCCCAAACAGGTGCTAAGTATAAAACTAGCCAGGAAATTCATAATTCATATGAAATTTTTATTTTTTTTCCACGTCGTACGGTTCCTGAGATATAAGCAATTTAGTATTCCATCTCCTCATTTTCTGCTCTGAGCCCCATTATTATGCATACATTCTTGTATTCACTGTGGTTCTCTATGCAGCTGTTGGGGAAAACAAGGGTGTGCGCTTCCGTTACTGTTATCCTTACTGTTCGCTCTTGTGTTTCCATACCCGTTTGCGTTACCGTTCCCGTGTACGTCACTGTGTACATTACCCTTTGCGTTTTTATTTGTGCTTGCGTTTGTGTTACTGTTACCATTTGAGTTTCCACTTCTGTTTGTTTTTGTGTCTACATTTGCGTCACTGTGTGCATTTTCATTTGTGTTTGTGGCTGCCCTTCCGTTTGCGTTTCTGTTTGTCTTTCATTTGGCATCATCGTTGCTGTTACCATTACCATTTGCATTTAAAATTGTGGTACCGTGACCATGCACATTACGGTTTGCGTTTCCATATGCACTTTCGTTCGCGTTTCTATTTCTGTTTTCTTTAGCATTATTTTTGCTGTTACTGTTACCCTGACATTTCCAATTATGGTACTGTGACCGTGCGCATTATGGTTTGTGTTTCTGGACATGCTTGCATTTGCATTTTTTTGTTTCTGTTTCCTTTGGTGTTACTGTTGCTGTTACCGTTACCTTTTGCATTTGCAATTGCAGTACCATGACCATATGCATTACGCTTTGCATTTCTGTAAGCGCTTGCGTTTGTGTTTGCGTTTGTTTCCTTTGGCATTATTGTTGCTGTTACAGTTACCCTTTGTGTTTACAGTAGTGGTACTGTGACCATGCGCGTTACCAGTTTAGTTTCTGTACACGCTTGCATCTCCGTTTGCATCACTGTTTGCTTTGGCATCACTTTGCACTTGCGTTTCTAGTAACATTTGCTTTACCATTTACATTTGCGTCACCATGTGCGTAACTGTTAGCCCTTGTGTTTGCATTGCAATTGCCATTACTATGTCATAAAAAATCACGTGGTGAGAGCACGGGGTTCAAAGGGGCCCGCACTCCAACCACCACATTCCATTCACTATTTATATTTCTCATTCTCAAAAAGAAGGGAAATTCATGGCAAAAAAATCCATTTAATGCATCAGTTAGGGTTGTTCCACAGTGACAAAAGCGAGCAAATTCAGTGTTAGGGTTGAAAGGCCCCTTGCACCCCTAGCCCGGCCCCCCAACTGGCACTGGGGTGTGCGTTGGGGTTGTCAGTTATAACTCTCATCCCATTCTCCTATACCTCAGCTTGTTTACACATGATGGGGTGGGAGTTAAACACAACAACCCCAGCACTTTTGCAGTGTGTGATTGAGGTTAGGGCTGGAGGGTGCAAGGGGCTTTCAACCATAACACTAAATTTTCTCACTTTTTCACTGTGGAACAACTAACTGATACATTAATGGAGTTTTTGCCCTGAATGAATATATATATATATATATATATATATATATATATACTATCAAAAAACTTCGTTAGTGCATCAGTTAGGGTTCTTCTACAGCAAAAAAGTTAGGAAATTTGATTTTGGGTTCCCACCTTGCACCCCACCCCAGCCCGCCCCCAACAACAGGCATCGGGGTGTATGTTGGGGTCATCGGCCCTAACTCTCACCCTATCTCAAGTGTAAACCAGCTGAGGTGGTACAGTATAGGAGATGGGTGAGAGGGCTGACAACCCCAATGCACACCCAATGCCTGTTGGTGGGGCGTGGGGGTGGGGCAAGGTGGGAACCCTAAAATTGAATTTCCCACTTTTTTCACTGTAGAAGAACTCAACTGATGCATTAATATTTTTGCATATAATATATGTGTATATATATATATATATATATATATATATATATATATATATATATATATATAACTACAAATTACACATACTCCAATAATGCAAAGCATCATGGGAAGCATATGCAAATGACCATTAATTAATTTGGACTGGCTCAACTGGCTGTTTGGCCAATATCCTCTGGGATTACCCATAGCTCAGTGCATTTGTTCTGGGGTTCTTTTGTAGTTATATCTCCACCTCTCCACCAATACACCCATAGACCCATAGACCCATACACACACACACCCATACACACATATATACATGTATACATACATACACATATACACATGCATATATATACATATACATATACTGTATAAACTCATATATATATAGGGGATACATGATGGGCATGAGTGTGATATGGCAAATATTGTCACTCCTGCAGCGTGAGCTCTGGATATCTCATGAGTGCCGAAGGCAAGAGTGAGATATCCAGAGCTCACAATGCAGGAGTGACAATATTTGCCATAGCACACGACCTGACCATCATGTATTCGATATATACAATAGGGCCAAGAGTTTTAGAAGTTTTGTTATGCTCTCTTGTGTTCTGTTCCTGTTTATGTGTTTGCTCATTCTGTGTGTGCACTTTTCTGAATGGGCTGGCAGTGTTATAAACTCTGGGAGACACATGAGTGTGTTTTGCACTGCTAAATGAGTTAGTTTTAGGTAGGAGTGAGAAATATACTTTTGTGAGGCTGTATTGTTTAGAAGTCTGGCTGCAGTGAAGCTGAGAGCATCACAGTAATTGTAATGAGCTAAGAGGTAGAGTGTCAGAACAGCTGATACTGTTTTCAGTGGTAATTAAGTTAGCTGCAGGCTGAGTGCAGAGTGTTCTGTGAAATTATGCTCTTTAGGATTCTGACTGTAGTCAAGCTGATAGTATCACAGTAATTGTAATGGGTGAGAATCAGAGTCTGAGGAACAAGTGGGGGTGTGTTTCAGTGGTAGTTGAGTTAGCTGCAGGCAGTAGTTTAGACTGTTCTATGAAGCTGTGCTGTTTAGAATTCTGGCTGCAGTCACAGTAATGAGCTAGAAGTTGGTGGGGGGATAGGTGTGCATTTTAATACTCATTGAGTTAGCTGTAGGCAGCAGTGAGACCTCTGAAGTAGTTCTGCATTTGTGTGTATGGTAACAGCACAGGTGTTTCTTGAATGCTGGGGAAAGCTGCCTAGAGTGATGACCTTTTGTGACCTGTGTGTGGAAATGACTGATATCATCACAGTAGAGCAGAAGATAAAAATATCACACTGCAGTTGATGATACACTGTTTTATATCACTCATTTACCACTCACCCCTATTGTATATACATATATATTTGTTGATGTAAAAAGCAATCTCTTGAGCTGATTGAATGCTGAAAAATAAATGCACCGGGTGCTCGGTTTATTATGCCGATCTCCAAAATACTAATTTTTTTAAAGCTGGGCATACCAGCACAAAAATACATGTATGCTCTTGTTTGCAAAGGGATTTGATCCAACCAGAGGAGAGGCATAGCAAGTTTGATTGCAGTGATTAAAAAAACAAAACAAAAAAAAATACATTTTTGGAGTGCTTATGAGGGCATCACTTGCACATCTCCAATAGTAAGACAACCTTTGGCTGAGGGTAGATGTGGGTGAAGCGAGCGAAATTCACTTTGCAGCATAATCCGTGAAATTCTGCCCGCTTTGCGGAGTGAAATGAGAAATTTCACCAAGTGGAACTGCGAAATTTCACCTTCCACTCTGAAATGCTGCCTTCCATGGTGAATTTTGACCTTCCACGGTGAAATTCCACCTTCTGCTGTGAAATTTCAGCCATGGAAGGTGAAATTTTGCCTGCAGAAGGCGAAATTTTGCCTAGGCAAAATTCCCACTTCCACAGCAAAATTTCTTGAATTGCTCTATGCGGCAACATTGGCCACTTCACCAGCACTTTGCCTGCAAAATTTAAATTCGCTGCATCTCTAAGTGGGAGTGGGGGGTTGCTTTTGCTGCAAAACTGTAGGAAACTAATGCAGTATATACAGCAGTGCTGTAGCCCAAAGTAAAGATGTACCTCCTGATATGCTTCTTTAATTGGGGGAGGGGTGGAGGATAGCCTTGACAGGGCATTAAGTAGCTGATATAGCATATCAAAATGCTACACAATTTGGAGAAACACTAACCATTTTCTCAGCTGCATAACAGTAGACTCGCAAACATTTTTAATTCATAGTTTTGTTTTTTTAACAATCAATCTGTTTTTTAACAATAGATCTGTTTTTATCAATAGATCTTTATTTTATTAACTGACCTGTTTTTTTACTGGCCACATTTGTACGTTATCACAAAAAATGTTAACATTCAAAAACCATCCAATATTTTTTAACCAAACCATCCAAAGGCAAAGCCTGGGCATAGACCCCATCATCCCTGAAAAATTAATGGAAAAAGTCCATACTGTACTGGTTGTATGTGACAGCAAAAATCCCCATTTTAAGTATAGGAAAAAAAAAAAATTTTTTTTAACTTTTATTGACCCTCCATATCTCAAAAACTGTACAAGATGTCATTATGAAACTTCCACATCATGATATTGTGACAGACTGACCACACCTGCCAAATTTTGTGCAAATTCTTTAAAGGAGGGCAAAGTTATTAAGGTGCAAAAAATGGGTTTAACATTAAACAACCTGTTCAACCCTAACTTTAGCTATAGTGGTGCTATTGCGCCACTATAAGATAGATAGATAGATAGATAGATAGATAGATAGATAGATAGATAGATAGACAGACAGACAGGCAGAGACAAATATAGTAGCTAGATAGAGATAAAGCTGTTTGGGTCTAAGGCCTAACTTAGTGAGAATATGACACTTCAAACCCATGCTCCCAAGGTCCGGATATTCAAAGGGGTTGTGCATGGTGCAACAGGGTTGCACCATGCGCTACCCCTAATGCACCCTGCATGATATTCAAAGGGGCAGGTTGCGCGGCGCAACTCCTGATGCACCAGGGCACATTAGTAATGCAAGCAGTGCTGATGCAGGAGGAGTGCCCATGCATATGCGGCACATCCCGATATTTAGCCTGGAATGTGCAGCGCATATGCTGGTGCAACCCCTACATGCGCCGCACACTGGTGTTCAAAGTTGAGCCAAAAATAAAAGGCTCAAATGCTGGCCACCCACAGGCTGGCAGAAGTATTGCATGATGCAACACAACAACCACCAGCCGTGGGTGACCGCCCGCCCAGCAAGAATACTATTCATAAGCGCCCAGACCCTCCGTGGTAGTTCAGTGGATCACCCTCCCTCCCCATATGCCCGATTGCAGGCAGTTGTAATAATAAATATTAACCTGGTGGTCTAGTGGTTCCCTTCCCATATGCCTGATTGTAGGCTTCTGTAAAATAAACTGTAACCTGGTGGTCTAGTGGTTCCTTCCCTGTATGTCAGATCACAGGCTTCTGATGTATTAATGTTTTACCTGGTGGTCTAGCGGTTCCCTCCCCATATGTTCAATCACGGGAGTCTGTAAAATAAACTGTAACCTGGTGCTCTAGTGATACCCTTATAGTATGCTGATTGCTGGCTGCTGTAATTTTAAATATTAGCCTGGTGGTCCAGTACTATCCCCTCCCCACCCTCCCACCCACAGGACTGACCCCTACAGCCCCCCCATATTTGGTGTTTCAGCACCCACCCACATACTGCCTGGCCACCTGCCGAATGACAGCTTACTGTATGATCTGTATGCCCTGTTGGTCCACAGTATGGACCAATGGAGCTACCAGACCATACTGTACACAGGACCAGATATGTGAATGAGCGTGTTCATTCACATATCTCAGTCTATGTTGACCATGGTCTGCAAGCCCATTGGTCCACACTGTGGACCAATAGGCATACAGATCATACTGTATGCTATCATTTGGCTGGTGGCCAGGCGGTACGCGGGTTGGGTGCTGCTGCCTGCTGATGATGGGGGGTGCTGGGTGGCCGGAAGTCCCCTGTGGGTAGGTGGGTGGGGAGGGGGGTACCACTGGACCACCAGGCTAATATTTAACATTACAACAGCCCACGATCGGGCATACGAGGAGGGATCCACTAGACACCAGGTTACAGTTTAATTTTACAGAAGCCCATGATCTGCAATACAGGGAGGGGAAGGGGTTACAATAGCCCACCAGGGACCCAACCCCAATGACAGCAGCTAGACAGGGTGCCAGGTGCATTTCACTGGGACGCCCTGCGCAACGCATCCAAATGGGGCCTTAATGGCATGCAAATGGCCCTATTTGCACCTTGCATATATTATGGTCTCATTTGCATGCCCTGGCTGAATATCATGGCTGATGCACCTAGCGCAACTGCACTTGCGCTGGTGCATCCCCGTGCTCCCTCTCTGTGGCTTGCGCTGGCTCAGTGCCACTGCGCCATGTGCAGTATGTGTGATGACCTTGCCATATTCAATGGTGCTGCACCATGGTGCATCACCGTTGAATATTGCCTGGTTTTGGCCCCAGTGCAGCCCAGTTACACTGCACTCAGGTTTGTGCCACTGCCCAGCGCAGTCTGAATATCTGGGCCCAAGAGTTTTAATGAACAGGTTCTTATGTTTAAAGATCTGAGTGTCTTACCAGATCCAATATTAGTTTTAGCTGAACATGTTAATTCAGTTTGTAAGTGTAGTCCCCCTACAAATGGGGGTTCCAAACAAATCTTCCTCTAGCTTGCCCAAATGCTCACTGCCAGGCTGGTGTCCTACATTTTAGCAGTTTAAACGTTATTGCCAGAGAGTGCCTGTATAGCCTCTGTGTACTGTCTATTTAAGAGCTGCCTGGATTGCAGTTATAATTAAGCTGCGAGGGGGCTGAGTGTTTCTATGCTTGAGTCCCACCCAGGCTGTCAGATAATTGCTCTGTTTCTGCTGACGCTAATTGCACGGTGGGAGCTCTGTTAGAAGATGTAATTGTTTGCTCAACATCTATTAGAGTGATAATGATAATGTAGTTTGTCTAACCTGCCTTCTTTGCAGCAAGGACTGTTTTGTTTATCTCCACCATCTTGGTCCTGGACTGCTGAATTGGACCAATCAGTACTTTGGAACTCTAAAATGGAACCAGCCTACAGGGGCTGTGTGGGGTCAGAACTTGCAGGAATTGTAGTTTTGGGCTTTTGGCACCTAAACTGCCCTGGAGGGGGAGCCCTTGTTGTGATTGACAGATGAATCAGCCAACCAAACCTTGTGGATCTTGGGGAAATTCCCAAGCTTCCTGCTGCTAGAGTCAGATCTAAGTTGGGAAGTAAAAAAGCAACAGCTCAAGACAGTCGAGCAGCTGTCTGCGTAGTTTTGCACGAGAGAACTGTGGAAAGGCCTGAGTTTTGGCCTGTATGCCTGCCTGCTGCCCCTGAGAGGGAGGAAAGAATTATTTTGGACTGAATCCGAGCTTGTGAGAATGAAACAAGCCACTGAATTGAGTCCAGGCTCAACCTGAAGAAGACCAAAGATTTGCTGAATGCGAATGGCCTGTCAGGATTTCCAGCTACCCTTAAACTCCCAGTGTGTACAGAGACTTTACGATTGTGACTGGAGAACGGTCTGCTGGTACAGTGGAAACTTCCTTGCATGTAAATGTGCTGTGTACTGAAAGTGGGTCGTGATTTGGTTCCCCACTGTGTGTTTGAACTGTGTTTGCTTACTGGAGGCTGCCTCCAGCACAAATGGACTGAATCCGCATTCTCCTCCATACAGCCTGGGCCTTGCCACACTGGCCCTGCCAGACTACCCGCTGCACAGAGAAAGCCATCGACAAGAGACCTGCCTGGGGATCAGCCCCTGCTCCATGCTTGAACAGGAACGACGCCTGAGCAATTCATGTGGGCCCTGCTTCTCCTGGCACACCAGACCAACCACCTGCAGACTCGATTTTCATCCAGCCTGTGACCAGTCTTGGGTATCATGAGTAATCATCAGGGTTGCTCCCTGCAACAACAGCCTAATCTAAAAGTGTGTCATCTGATTGTCTTGTTGTTTTTCTTTCACAAACTGAGCTCTTCGACTCTGGATTACAAATACTGTGTGTTGTTCATGTTGTTTTCTTCCATCACAGGGCCCCAACCAGCTGCAACGTTGGCCTACCCCGGGCAACAATCCTGGCTAGCCCACTTCTTCTCCACCTGGGTACCCAGAGTGTGTGACTGTTTAGGGACTCTAAAGTGCATGCATAACTGTCTGATTGAATTAGTCTTTAAACCAATCAACCTGATCACGCCCCTTCCTTGTTCAAGTACCTTAAAAAAATCAGATCTAACTCTTTTTGCATTTAACCTGACTGTGGTTCCAGTTTGTGCCAAGACTACAGTACTGTTGCTATTTGTTTTGCATAACCTTGTTTTACAGGGGGTCCCCAGGATCGAGTTAGAGGAATCTGCCCTGGTGGTAAGTGCAAACAGTGTGGGTAATTGCCTGGTGTACAAGAGGTATTGCGAAAGTGATTATTGTACTGTGTTCCAGCCACTAGCAGGGAAAGAGGGGGGTTACAGTGTCCTGGAGGGCTGTGCCCTGGTTAGCTTGACCACTACCAACCCTGACCTCTGGGTGGAGGCACCCATTTCAGAACTCAGGCCCCTTAACCTGAAACTAGCCAAGCAGGCAGGGGTAATAGCCCTTGGGATAGCGCCACCTATGGGTTACATAAGAATATCAAAAATTGGGTACAGTTTATAAACTAAACAATTGTTTTTATTAAGAGACACATACTGTATGGCTATTGTCTCTGGATCATTGTCAGTCGAACCTGAAAAAGGACCTTTGGTTCAGTGCTTCTACCCAGTAATAGATTTTAAATAAAACAAAAAAAAAATTACTTTTAATCAGTTTAATAATTAAGAATGATATATTTTCTTACCTCTTAGCTGTTGTTAAACTAAACAATGTGTTTAACAGGTACAGAGATGGAATTTTCATACATATGTTCCTCTTTTACACAATACATGCATTATCTTTGATAATTTAATTATCAGGAACGATGTATGGCATCTTTTAACCTACTGTACTAGAAATCATTAAACAAGATAATGTGGCTGTTAGTCGTAGGGATAAAATTTTCATGCAAGTGTTATATTTTTTAATTACTGACTAAATAAGCAATAAGACATGATGGGGAGTGCATGAGACATTTCTAGCGCACAACCGGGGCATAGTGTGTGACTCAGCCCATGGCTGTGTGCTAGAAATGGGTAGCGCACAACCCTAGAGTGTCTTACCGCACTTATGAAATGGGCATGTGAACTGTACATAATGCCAAAATTAAAATTAATAGGATTGAGTAAAAAAAGTTAATTCTTTGTCTTTATTTTAAATAAAATACTGTAGTTCCTCTGCTTTCATTAGTTTGGCATATGTTATTTGACTAAAGGACTTTAGTCCAACTGTAGCCACCATAGATATAGTTTTTATGGCAGTGGGCAGAGCCTACAGCCATGGAAACATAGAAACATAGAATTTGATGACAGATAAGGACCGCTTGGCCCACCTAGTCTGCCCATTTCCCTACCTACTGGATAAGCTGCAGATCCTAGTTAACCAACAGCCTATTCCTTCCTACCCCCCACAAGAATTGCCTTATGTCTGTCCCCTGCATTCTTGAATTCCCCCACTGTTTTTGACTCCACAACCTCCTCTGGAAGACTGTTCCATGCGTCCACCACACTGTCTGTGAAAAAATACTTCCTCACATTGCCCCAGAGCCGTCCCTCCTCTATCTTCAAATTGTGTCCCCTTGTTCTTGCACATCTCTTTTTCTGAAAGATGCTACCCTTTTGGACTTTGTTGATTCCCTTGAGGTACTTAGTAAAAGTTAAAGGTAAAAGTTTCGCTTTTGTTTGAAAAGGAGTTTCCATGGAGCACATTTTTTTGTGGTTTTCAGTGTATCCTTTATTACACTGCAAATCCCTATGGCAGTTACAAAAATACTCACTTCTTTCTGTTTAGAATGATGGACACAGAACTCAAAGTTGCTTTTCTCTGAGAGCAAATGTGCACACTTTCCAAATAAATTTAAATGTCTTTAAAACTATTCAAGGTTCCCAAAAACAACCTGCTGAAAGTCATTCAGGGTAAACAGACCTTTCACATGAGGGTAGTCACTAATTTGAATTCTTTATATTTTGTAAAATATGGTCTTCCAAAGAACCTCATTTTTTTTCTCTCTGAGTGAACACAGTAGGAGTCATGTCAAACACATGTAAATATCTTGGAAAGTATACAAGTTTCCAATATACAACCAACATGAAAGTTGTTCAGGATAAACTGACCTTTCAAATGAGTGTAGTCACTAATCTGAATTCATTAAATGCTTTTAAATATAGCCATCTGAAAGGTGAAAATTGTGAAGAAAAATGAAAATTCAGGTAAACAGATGGCCATAGTTTAAAAATATAATTAGTGTAGCTTAATGAATAAGCTCATTTGAAAGGTCATTTTGTGCTAAACAACTTTCATATGATGGTTTATGCATACTTGTATACTTTTAGAGATGTTTACATTTGTTTGCCATAACTCCTATTGAACTTATAACAGCCTCATTTATGTAAAGCACTACGCCACTTTAAGAGCAATGAGACCAGACCATCTTGTCATGCCTAGTTTAACAATAGATCATCATGACTTACTAGCACTTCTATGGAATTCTTTAGTGCTTACCAGCTTGCAACAAAATGATCTGCTTATTGTGGTCACACTAGATTTTTTAAGGATGGGAGTATGTCAAATCTTTTCAGAACAAAAGCAGCAGATTACTTTTAGTAATTATTAGCCAGCAATATCCTATGAGATCTATATGTGAAGCTGATATTGATCAGATAGGAGGAAGAAGGAAGACAGAGAAGAAAAACAGTGGCTGTCTGTAAAACATTTCGGCATCTATGCTGCAACACTGATTTTTTCATTTATTATGTCCTCTTTGGCAACTTATATTATTACAGTGCATTAAATGTATAGTTTACTAAATGTTGACCTTGGAATAATTCTTGAATGACTCCTAAATAAGTTTTAAGCCATTCCCTTTACGGGAGGTCAAGACCTGTGTGAAAGGTCAAGAACTATTTTTTTCATATTTGTTTATAAATTTCCACAGTAAAAGTGTGGAAAATAGAAAAATACGTACAACTAATCTCCTATGCATTTTCAACTAGGAGAAAAGTTAATATTTGAGCAAAATCAAACCCAAAGTTTATACAGATTTTGTTCTAAAGTAATTTTATTCTAAATCTTATTGGACTATTGATGAACTGAGCAAAGAGATGTTTAGACAAAACAAATTGAAGACTCCAGGATTGGGAGGTCATTAAAATTGCAAAAGGTCAAATTATGAAACCTTACATGAATTCATTAAGACCATTCTTCTTAGTGTGTAATTATAAGAGCTATCGCTCTCAAAAGTTAGGATTGATAATGTACTGTCTGACAGTAGACCCATTCACTCTGGTGTGCCCCAGGGCTCCATACTGGGCCCGGTTTTATTCAGTTTGTTTCTAAACAGGTTCCCCCTCGCCAGTAGTTGTCCAATTCTGCTCTATGCAGATGATGCAGTCCTTTATAAAAGTGACCACAATCCCTTTATCTTGGAACGCAAGTTCCTAGACAACTTTACTAGAGTTGAAAGATGGTTCAGAGAACAAAAACTCATAACTATAAAAAAAACAAGACCTTGCAGTTTTCCTATCCCCAGAATAGGCATTGTTCACACCCACTCAACATAACAAATGAGTCTGGAATTACATTGGAACTCATCCAGCATTTTAGATATTTGGGCGTCACTATAGGCAGCACTATGTCATATGCCTACCACATTGAAAATGTTGCAAAGGCTATGAACATCCATTTTGGTTTGCTTCATAGACATATTCAGAGACTTTCCCCAGAGGCCCTAAAACTTGCTATCCAGAGTACAGTGGTCTCGCTTGTTGACTACGGCATAGTAGTCTATGCCTCAGCTATGGACACAGCCCTCCTTCATATAAAAGTCACTCTAAATAAAGCCTGTCGACTCTTAACTGACTCCACATGGCTCACACATACTTGAGACCTATATGAACAGGCTAACTGGCTCCAGTTCACAGGTAGGTTCTGGTTCCAAATGTGCCTCCTGGCCAAGAAAATGTGCCTGCTCTCATGCCAATTGGCATCCAGTTGCTCTTTACTCCCTATGAAAACAGCTGATCCACCAGAAGCTCATATGGCACAGTCTTTAAAATGTCTAGGTGTCACACCTCCTTTGGTCAAAGAGCTTTTGCTAACCATGCTCCCAAATGTATTAATAATCTTCCTCCTGCCATCTCCTCTATAACAGCATTAGGCCAATTTCAAATGTGAACTCCAAAAACATCTCAATGCTAATGCCAGCTGTAACTGCTTCCCTTAGCCTCTCAGTTGCTGTTTCACCTCGTGCCTAGGCAGCACTCCCTCATGACCACATGGCCCCTAGTATCCTGCACTTGTTGTTTCTCTCCCACCCTGTGTCTTAATCCTTCCTCCATCAAACTCCCTTCTTACCCCCACCCTCTCTTTTCTCCTTTAATCCTCTCCATCTGCCTTCAACTCAACCCCCCAAAAAAGCTTCAACAAGACCTTCCTGTGCTAATGTTTCTGTACTTCTTGAGCAGGTATGGTTGCCATGGGCTGCTATAATCGCTGTACAATACAACACCCTCCATCCTGACAACACAGACTGCTGCAGTACCTCTCTGTCTCTGCCTTTCAGGCACCCCAGTCTGAGTTGTCCTCTCTCCCTTAAACTGCCTTAACCCTCTCAGATACTCTTTGTGCTTATAATAGCCTGTTGACTTAGTCCACTGTATTTGTCTTCTTGTTTATATTTAGAGTTATACTTAGACTCCTATTTGTTATTAGTCTGCACTTACAGTTCTACTGCATACCTAAGTGTCTTTCTTTTAAATCACTGGTGCATGAGTGGCTGTATCAAGCATCTGTGTAGCAGCCCTCCATCTGTAGGGATTAAGGGGACTCAGTTTAGCTGTCCTGTTTTATTCAAGCAGGATCAAGCTCCATTATGGCAGTAGGTCTGACTGGAACCCCCCCAACTCTGCCACTTGTACAGGACTGACCGCTTGAGAGTGAGGGATCCTTGCTGCTTGCAGAGGAAGTGGGAGGGATCGTGGTTGGTGTTCATTTGTGTGGCAGGGAGCTGGCTGGACTGGGAGGACTGCCTTTAAGTGTAAGCATTGCATGTGTCTGAACTGTTGTGGATTGCATGGGTGTAAGCAGGAGGGGGGTGTCCAGGGTGTTCAAGCTCCCCACAAAATTACCTCAGAAAATTTAAAATTCCTGTATTCTATTTTCAGGTTGGCTCAAGCTCAGCTGCTAAAAACCTCAGTGTCTCAGTAGTCTCCATAGCGGTTGGAGCTAGTTGCAACACAATGTGCATGTGCAGGACCATTGATGGCCAGGGGAGATGGAGATACCATCAACAGAGAGAGCGGGAGAAGCCTGGTGAGAGACTACTGAGCATGCTGCTGTGCTGCATCATCTGTACAGCATTGAGCAAGTTGTGGTGTCCTGTTGACTGTCATGGTGGTAGAGTGGGGCTGTGTGCTGCTCTTCTCTAGCCTCAGTTGAACTGTGGGAGAACTTGAAGTATGGGCTACTAGAGAAAGAAGTTACCCATCCAGTGCCAAGCTGCAAGTAACTCACTGCATGTCTTCTTGACTGCGCTGGACACTGGCTGGACTGGTGGTGTGGTCTGAAGAGAAGACAGGAGAGGTCAAGGAAAATCTGCTCTGGCATAATGGCCTAAAGTCCTGTCTCGGGAGGGAGTGACTCATAAGGCAAGCAAACAGGAGGGTAATTAGGCAAACAGGAGGGTAATCAGCAGAAAAGTGGTGAGTGGAGAAAAAAATAAAGAGGTGGGCCAAGTGGTCCTTATCTGCCATCAGAGTCTAGGTTTCTATGGGAGAATTCAAGAATGCATGGGGCAGACATAAGGCAATTCTTGTGGGAGGTAGGAAGAAATAGGCTGTTGGTTAACTAGGATCTGCAGCCTATCCTGTAGGTAGGAAAATGGGCAGACTAGGTGGGCCAAGCCAACCTAATCTGCCGTTAAAGTCTATGTTATGATTCGGGGGGGACTCCTCTCATTCAGAGAGGTGGTGAGGGGTATTGGCACCATCTCCCAGGGCAACCCACTCATTACATCTCAACACCATCAGTGTTCTGCCCAACTTGGAGCTTATCATGTGGAGTGGGAATAGGTGTGGAAAGGCAGATGCCTGACTGACAGCTTTGTGTCTTGCTGTTGCAGAGTGTTCCCATGTGCAAAGGTGGAATGTGATTAGGAGTACTCTCTATATGCAGAGGTTGGGTTGTGGTAGAGGAAGAGTGATGCAAATGTGTGGAGGTGTCCCCATGTGTAAGAGTGGGATGGATGGGGAGCAATGGTCCCCATGTAGGTGCAGTGGGATGCAGGGGTGAAATGCTCCCCATGTACAGAGCTGATATGAAGTAGAAGGAAAGCTCCCCATGTGTGAAGGTTGAATGGAAGGGGAGAAGTGCTCCCTATGTGCAGGAGGAGGGATGCAGTGGGAGAAGTGCTCTCCATGTGGGGGAGGTGAAATGTAGTGGGAAAAGCACTGGAGGGGTAAGGGGGCGAGTGCTCACAATGTATGGAGGTGGAGCAATGATACGTATGTGTGGAGATGGAATGGTGGGAAAAGTGCTTTCTATGTTCAAGTTCAAGTTTATTGTGAAGGGATAAAATCCATTGAGCACGCTCATTTGCAAGGAGGTCCGATGTACAAGCAATGATAAATACATGGTGTGAGATACAAAAAGTAAGGACACATAATATAAATTAAAATAAAGCAATTTTATTTGAAGTTTGAAGTTTATTGTTCTAGGAATTAATACCTTTGAGCCAAGGCTCTTTTACAAAGGTTCCACGTCATTAAGTACAAAAACATAGTAGACAGTGTTATAAATAATCAGTAAGCCGTTTAACAAGGCCACAACTTAAACAGTAACATTTATGTACAGAAAAGAAAAAGGAACTCAGAGGCAGTGTCAAGGGCAAGGAATAAGGATTGGAGAGCTTGAGAGGGAAGAGAGGGAGAAATAAGAAGTTTAGGAGCAGACAGAACCAGGTTAGTGGTACTCAGGTTGTCTTTGTCAAAGAGGAGACCATGGTGGTTGAGTGAAACAAATATAAGTGCACTCAGTGGGATGAGACTTTAGTCAAAGCAGTCACAGGAGCTGGAGGCTGTGAGGTGAGCGTAAAGTATGGATTTGAAAGTTCCCAATGTCGTGGAGGATAGGGAGGGCAGGTTAAGGGCATTGTACCAGGTAGGGGCACGGTATGTAAAAGATCTTTGTCCCTGAGCAGTCCGGCATCTAGGGACAAGGAAAGGTTGGTGGTCAGATCTTCTGGTGGTACGAGTGTCATTGTTCAGGTAGAGCAGGTCCTGGACACATGGAGGAGTGCAATTTTATTTACATTAGTATTTACAATATGTACAATTGTAACAAAAGGTTTGGGCCTGCACCTGGGATGACGTGCCAGGCTCATGAAGCAAGTAAAAGATGTAATGAAAATTTGTGCCCGCATAGGCTACTTACAGCCACAGGCCACGTCCTGCTATGAGGAGGGGGACAGTCATGTTTGGAAGCTCCACTGTGCACTTTAAATGAAATAAAATTTATCACTTTTGGAAACCTAGAATGGAGTTGCTTTCATCTTTATAAATGACCATTGCATACAAATGCAGTAAATAAGCTGTAACAAGCTGTAAGTAGCCAGTACTGGCACAAATTTTCATTACAATATGTACAATGTTGCATTCAACAAGGATGGAGGGGGAGGAGTACTCTCTATGTGCAAATGTGTAATAGAGGGGGAGGAGTGCTTCTCATGTGTGGAGGTGGGATGGAGGGGGGAGGGACAGTCACTTAATGGCCACCATCCTAGACCCCACTCCAGCCTGTGTGTGAAACTTTTTGGAATGGGTACAGTTTATGATGGGGCAGATGTGCAATCCACATCTCTTCTCTGGCTGCTGTAAAGTATTGGGTTGATAGGTGGATGTGCAAGAAGGGGCACCAGTCACTCAGGAGCACCCACTGTATCCTACCCCCACCCCACCCATCCAGCAGAGTGGGAACAGTTGTGGGGGGGAGTAAGATCTATATTTTTATATCTCAGTACCTCAGAGTGCTCTCCATGGGTAGAGCACATTGGGAGGGAGAGCGTATGGCTGAAGCAGAGTGTTCTGCAAGTGTAGAGGTGTGGCATAGGGTAAGGAAGTGCCAGTCACCCAAAATCCCACTCCAACCTTCATGCTACAGTAGCTCTGGTGGAGCAGGGACAGGTATGAAGAGACAGATGTGCAACTTTTGTCTCAATCCCTGGCTGCTGCAGGGTGCTACCATTGTGTGGAGGTGGGATGGAGGGATGAGGCATCATTCTCCCACAGCCACCTGCCTGGAGCCCACCCAATGCCAGTGACAGCTTTCATGGAACTTGGATGGGTGAAGATGGAGAGATGTGTGAATCACATCTGTCATTGGCTCCTGCAGAGTGCTCCTAATGTGCAGGAGGTGGAATGGAAGGAGAAAATGCTTCACAAGTGCAGAAATGTGGAAAGATGTGTTGAGTGTCAGTGACCTCAGGCCACCCAGTGGATCTGGTCTGCAACCCCATTTCCACCCACCTGGCACCCACCAGGCTAGACAGAAACAGGTGTGGCACGGCAAATGTGCAACTCACATTTCTATCTTTGGCTGGGGCAGCCAACGTGCAGTGGTGGGATGGTTGTGGAGGGGGCACCAATCACCAACTTCTGCCATGCCACAGTCCACTATTTACCTTGGGCTGCCCACCTTGAGGTCACCTTGTTACTTTGCCAACCTGTGTGGAGTGGGATGGGTGTGGAGGGGAAGATGAGTAACCTACATCAGTCTGTGGCTACTGCAGATTGCTCCACATGTGCTGATGTGAGTTGGAGGTGTAGGGGGCAGCAACCACACTGGGGTGCCCATTTTACACTGTGCTAGTCAAAGTGAAGGGGTAGATATGTGACCCACATATTTGTATCTGGCTGAGTTTGTTTTACCTCTCTATCTCTCTGTCTCTGTCTCTCTCTGTCTCTCTCTCTCTCTCTCTCTCTCTCTCTCTCCCTTCCCTCCCTCTCTCTCTCTCTCTCTCCCCCCTCTCCCTCTCTCGTCTGCTCCCCTACAGTGAAAGGAAAACTCTGCAGCACTGCTCCCTGTCATGGCATTCGTGCTGCCACTTTCTCTGCCTCTCTGTATGTGCTGTCTGCTTCCGCTGAGCTTCACAAGGAAAAACAGACAGTCAGACTGACAGCAAAGTGCCAGAAGAGTGAGTGGAAATAAAATAGATGGCAACTGAGCTTCTGTGCACACTGTACTCCACTTCTATGTTGGGGGGGTTGACATCATCTCTTACTAGAACAGATTGGACCTGCACATATACAGTGTATGCCGCAATGGAAGTGGCTCTCGCTGTTGCTGTGCCTCTTTTGGGGGGTGGGGGGGGGAAGGAGTAGACACTGCTAGGGGATAGGCCACCCATTTTAATAAATGTTTGTTCAGGTGTCGGTCTGGGAGCCACCGGTCATCCTGGTTATGGTCACTATATTGCACTGCCCCCAATTTCACACTGCCAAGGTGGTGCTGCAATAGTGACAGCCTGTCACCTGGCGATCACTCTCATTCTGTTTACTTGCCACATCTCAACATGTTGCTGTCACTGTTTGGGGGTGCTCTCTCCGCCCTTTCCTTAACACTGGTGCCACTCACCACCTCTTTGGATCCTGCACTCTCCTTTGGGGGGGGAATGCTGCTGCCCCTCCTTCTCAGTGTCTGTCCCTGATGCACGTGTCTCCCTCTCCCTGCCATCCAGGGTTAAGATACAGCCCTGCAGGCAATGCTGCCTCACTTCTCAGCACTCTTGCTCCCTGTATTGTGTGGCAGGGTGGGGGGCACACTGAGGCAACATGGACAGTAGGAGATCCATGTGGCAGGTCAGTTGGTACTATCACAGAAAGCAATGTTCAGGATTGACATTGTGGCACATATGAAGCACTGGAGAGACAGGAGCTCAGGGACAAGTACATGCACTGTCATTCACACAGAGACATAAGTTCAATGCGGACGTCTGTCTGGGGAAGGATAAATAATATTTATTTGTTCTTTGCTGATAGGACTGTTTACTGCTTATGGCACAGATTGTGGGGATGCAGTGTATGGCTGGGTACCCAGACATCTGCAGGATGAGTGGGGAGACAAGCAGTAAGATCAGTACGGGCATGAATGAAAGGAACGAGGCACTCTCATTCCAGCACTGTATTTCTTTTGAGTAGAGAACAGATTCTAGATGTGAAACTGTGACTAGTGTCAGTCTGGTTGCATGTAAATTGGTCTGCCAGGGACAAGCCCACTGTAGATTGCTGTGCATTGGACTCATCCCTGACACACCTCTGAAATATCGTTCTACCACAAGATGTTTCTTGATGATGCGCAAGGAAACATAAAAAACTATAAAGAATTTAGATTAGTGACTACCCTCACTTGAAAGGCATTTTTGTCCTGAACACAAAAATGTAAAACAATACACTTGGGGTACAGAAATCCAGGGGCAGAGTACACATTAAGAAAGCACACATTCCCCCCCCCAAAAAAGAGCTTTTACATACAGTTGATTACTGTTCAACAATATTTTGCATCATTAGTTGCCACTGCACATCTGATGCAAACCCATAATGGTGTTCCTCGCTTGAAGAAAAAATGTGGGGGTGGGGTAGAGGCCATAACTCACTCCTTGTTTTTGTGTTAAAGGGGTCAGTTTCTTTACAGCAAAAACAAGGAAAGGCATCATTTCTAAAATGTGCAGATGAGCATGGGAACCACTTTTTTCCAGAGCATGCCACCACTGGCAGCTGCCACTTCAAGACTGCTACTACCTCCGCCTAATACAATCAGGGGAAAACCAGAAGTAGTCTACCAGCACTGAGATCAATATGGTTAAGGCACATTTGCCAGAAATTACTTCTTAGAAAAGGATGAGAAAGTGACTGTGATGATGAGCAAGTCCCAGACCAGATCTCTAGTTTGTTATTAGACTTTTCCTGAGTCTGATTTGTTCGGCTGCATGGGCCAAGTTCCACGGATGTTATGCCATCATCAGATTTGTATAACAGCACTGTGGAAGCACATAACCAGACCACTGTTTGATGTGCTGCCACAGTGCTCTGACATAGTTTCCTGTGATTCTGTTTATGCAGCCCTTCCTCTCCACAGGCCACATAAACATACCCACTTCCCGGCACACTACTTTTCTGTTCTGCAGCTGCAGTACTGACGGCAACCATGTGCAACATGGATATGTTGACTTAAACTGAGCATGAATAACTATTGTGCATACATAGTTATGTCAGCATTGCCATGATGTGCAGGGATGATTACAGGGCAAACGTCACATGTGCAAGTATCACGCATGCGCAGTACTGTAATTGCTGCAGTATTACTTATTGCTGACTCCGGTGCAGCAAAAGCACTGCATATTCTTTTTCACGCTCTTGCCACTCCTACAAGCTCTCCACAGCCATATTAGATCTGACCAGAGTTTGTTTTTTGTAGTGGTTGTCATGGCTCCCCCTATACACACAGATATTTCCACTAGTAGACTCCCATCAGAGAGTTCCATAAATAGATCCCCATTTCTTTTTTCATTTTTTTTTTCTTTTGAATTTGAGTGGCTTGGCATGGAGTGAGCAAGCCTATGTACCGACATGGCACCAATTGCCAAGGTGTGAGCGTGCATGCTGCATAGGCGTCTACTACAAACAGGAACGTGAACTCTGGATTCCAGTATTTTTTTAATTGCTTTTTTATTAAAACCTGAGTCTGAAGCAGGGGTTGACAGTGTTTTGTACCTGGCAACCAAGTGAGAGTAAGTTAGCAAGAGAGTATGCAGGCATTGGAGATGCAAGCTAAAAAAGTGTACTGGTTAAGTTGTACACATATGACTTAAAAAATCAAGTTGCTGATCTACAAGCTCTGTTTGTTTGAGTTGCTAATTCAATTGGAGGGCAGCATGTGAGAACTGTTGGGAGGTTCCACAGCAGAATATCGACAACAATGTTGTCAACATCCTGAACAGTGACAGGAACAATACTGACTGTTGACAGTGTTCCCGTCAGGAAAAAGTGTGTTTTTGCTGGGTGAGGAGCTTCGCCCCCCACACTCCCCATCTCAAATTAACTAACTCTGAGTCAGAGCTGGTTTGGGGTTAGAGCAAAACACTGGGAGTTGCGGTGTCGGCATGCAGTGGACCACCACAGCGACCGGGCGAGATTTGTTGCTGTGGTGGTGTTCACTGTAAAATTGTTGATGTACTGACACGCTACCTTGTTGGGATACTTGACGTGGCATTGAGAAAAATAAAGATGGTGGCTTATTGTAAATGGAACATTCTACAGGCACAAGGTTATAAAAGGGGTACTACATCCTGGTTGCCAGGACTAGCTTTAGCCATGTCTTAGTCACTTTCAGTACATAGGTATCAACTAATCATAGGGCTCAAAATCTTAAGTGTATTTCATAATTGTTTTTATTTTTTTATATATATACTTGATTTCACATTTGTGCGTGTCTGTCATTTAAATGTGCCAGTAGTTTGTGCCATACCATTTCAAGGGGCTGCAATAAAAATTCAGCTCCTTCTGGCCCATGTCACTTCTGAAGAAGCACATTTTTTTCCATACAGATGTTTATGCCTTCCACATCTGGAGGGGCAGCTCTTCAACCCAGTTCCTGGCCTCCCTGCACCAGCTACCTGCTGCGTGGTCACCTACTAATCGGCGGTTTCTCCACAATCTTCCCCTTCATGGCAGGGCCAAGAGGGGAGGCCTCCCCCCCAAACAACACATCTGAGGAGGATCAGAGTATCAGAGTAGGGACCTGCAGTGATGCTGGCATGGGAGCAGCTGCAGTGGGTTTCATTAAGCCTGTTCATCACCATGTTCCTCCTTTTTCTCCCTATCCCCACCTTGGAGCATCAAATGCATGCATGGAGGCACACTTGTCAGACATACCCCCTCAGTTTCCTCCCTTGTGTGCTTGCAGGCCGACAGACCTCCCCAGGAGAGGACAGCAGCCCCTTAGGCACTTGATCCTCTCCCTCCTTGGCCAACCTTCAATGGACTGATTCTGTTCTCGAATCCCAGTCACTGGCATCGAAAAAAGTAAGGCACAAGGTGCCTCAGCCCTCTTCTCCACTGGGCTGGCTTGTAGAAGCAAATTTGAGTGAAACATCAGGTGATCATGGACTGTGGTCAGTATTGTTTGGTTTATGCTGTTTGCCAACATTATTGAGCACTGATATTTAAAACTTGTATATACTCAGAAAAGATCAGTGCCAGGAGTATCAAGACAAAGTTGTTGAGATATGGTACATTTTTGCTGCATATTAGCAATCTTTGTCAACATGTTACAGCTTCAAGTTCCAGGATTTGTGATACTAAGAGTCTTACGTATATCAACAAGTTGACACATGTCATTAGTTTGACACAAACTGCTATAACTTGTGGCAACTATTGGAAATATGGCAAAACATATGAATACAGTACTGGGATGTTTTGGCATGTCATGAAGGACACCAGCACATCTCAAAATTGGCAGTTATCCCCAATTCCTCCCCGTTGAAAATCCCAGTCCTCTTCTTTCATTCTAAAGTTGATGGTGCAACATCTTTTTTTATAGACTGGTTGGTAAGTGCCTGAGATTTTTTCATTTTGTGGATTTCACTTGTACTAATGTGCAGTCCCAGAGTTGGAAAGGACCCAAAGAATAACTGGGACCCTTCCCTGAGCCAGGGATTTGAACTCTTTTTTAATTTTCTTCTTTTTTTTTCCTCACCTGCCTTGCCAGTCTCAGGACCCCTGCCCAGCCTTTGTTCACTTCATGCTTTTAGCATGTTAGGGGGCTGAGGCAGGACATAGTCCTGACAGAAGACCCTCCCCAAGTCCCAAATGCCTGAATCCTCCTCTGGCTGCCAACCAGGACCTCCCCTGCCTTAGAAAATGGTCTGGGGAGAGGCTTTGAGTGGTAGTCTCAGCTCAGCTGGCAGAGTGGAGGACATGTGGAGCACGGATGCCTGAACTTATCTTCAACAAGCCCATGGCTCCTCTGGCATTGCTCCCCTCCAGCATGAGTCAGGTGGCAGCAGCAGTTGATTGGGAGCAGTAGCTCTCTGGCATGAACAATCCTCCTCTGCCCCTTTTGAGTTCTGATCAGCGGTAGTGGGGACAACTTTAATGGCAGAAGGAGGTGTGCAGTGGTGAGTCTTGTCCTGGTAGAAACACATGCCCTGGACCTTTTGGTTCTGTCTCACCAGCAGCAAGAGAATCCCAAGAAGCCGGGTGGGAGCACAGCTCCCCAGCCACCTTCCTGGATCCCCCAGGGTGACAGCAGTCCTGAGTCATGGCACCCAGTGGGCCATGTGCCCAATTTCATTTTAACTTGTGCCATAGGTGCTGTAAAATAGGGAAAGGGGAGAACAAGAAGGAATGGACTGATCACCCAAGGAAAGTGGGTAGAGGCACTGTGGGCTTGAAGCCTACGATCTATCCTTTGTGCCAGTCAGCATGGGGGTGAGGGGGTGCAGCCCAGGAAGAAGTGGACCAAGCACCCAACAAAAAGGAGAGGACCAGCAGTGCAAAAGAGGTGGGACCTCAGGCAAATTGGTGGTGCTGATCAGCACAAGGGAAAGGAGGGATAAGAAAGGGTGAGCCGAGTACCCAGGGAGCAAAAAGGAAAGATCCCCATGCCGCTGGTGCAAGGCAGGGGAAGGGGCACATCAGGCTTGAAGCCCTTTGTCAATGATTTTGCACCACTTGGCACTAGATGGGTGGGGACAAACCCTGATGCCCTTATTAATATGCATATGGGGCAGGACTAGGGCATAGATGCCCCAGAGGGAAATGGATAGGGTTCTCACCAGAGGCCCTATGAACATACGAATATACGAATCCGCCAGCAGAAACAGGCCTTATAGTCTATCAAGTTAGTCTGCTTGAATGCACAACTAGCACCCTTATATTGCAGCTGCCTCCATCCTCTCCCTCCTCACCTTTACTCCCCTCACCCCTGTCCCATGCCCTTGTAAAACTGCCCACTGTGCTACAGGATAACACCTCTTTAGGTAGGGTATTCCATTTCTCCACCTCCCTCTCTGTCAAAAAATGCCTCCTCATCTCTCTCCAGTATCTTCCACCCTCCAACCTAAGACCATGCCCTTTGGTGTCCCTTCCTCTCCTCAGCTTAAATATCCTTTCTGTGCCCATTTTGTTAATCCCCTTCAAATATTTGAATGTCTCAATCATAACCCCCCAATCCTTCCTCTCCTCCAGGGTGTACATATTCAACTCAGTCAGCCTGTCCTCATAGGTTTTGCCCTCCAGGCCCTAGATCCTCTTAGCTGCCCTACACTGCACCCCCTCCAGCAATCTGATATCCTTCTTCAGAAAGGGACACCAGAACTGCATGCAGTACTCCAAATGTGGCCTGACTAGTGACCTGTACAGTGGCAGGATCACATCCTTACTTCTGGATGAGATTCCTCTCACAATCCACCCCAGCATCTTGTTGGCCTTAGCTGCCACCTTCCTGCACTGAACTGAGTTGTTCATGTTACCCGTTATGACCACCCCTAGGTCCTTCTCCTCTCCTCTTCTGTGACCTCTATTTGAACCCCTCCTAACTTGTAGCTCCTCCCTGGGTTCCTTGCTCCAAAGTGCATAACCTTGCACTTCTTCGTATTGATGTTCAATTGCCACTTTTACTACCACTCCTCTAGTTTGATCAGGTCCTCCTGTAGCCCCTGCCACCCCTCTATGTGATCCACCACCTCCCCATCTTGGTATCATCTGTGAACAGACTGATCTTGTTCCTAACACCATGTGAGATATCTGATATGAATAACCGAGACAACACTAGACCCAGGACAGAGCCCTGTGGCACCCCGCTTGTCACCGCCCTTGGGAAAGAGAGTGGCCCCCACCACCACCACCTGTTGCTGCTGTGAATATTATGAATGATATAAATATTAAATAAGGGTCAGCTATGTCCCTAGAAGGGCCCCACTGAGGCAGCCAGAAAAGGTGAAAGATATTTAAAAGCGTAGTATCTTCTGGGGGACTGTCTGTTAGCCCTAGGTCACCTACAGAGCTATGTTGATGTGTCCTGAGCCCCTAAACCAAACTGTGCTGTAGTCTGCCTGGTGAGCCCTAGACACTGAATCACTTTTGCCTAAGAACTGAACTGTCTTGCTTGCACCCTGAACTAAGTTACTGACCTGTGTCCCTGGTATACTATGTGCCTTATGCTCCAGTGATGTGTAACCAGAGGCAATAACCACACTGGGTGGGGCAACTTTTATTGTTCAGCCTTGACTCCTGCATGGAGGTGGGCCAAAGTTTAAATTTGCAGGTGAATTTACTATGTAGCTGCCAAAATTCAGCTCCATGGAACTCCGTGAAGTTTTCCCCACCTTCAGAAACTTCAAAATGGCAATGTTTGACCTCGAAATGCGTAATTTCACCTGTGAAATGCAGAATTTCTGCAAATTTCTGCCATTTGTGGGTGAAATTCTATACTTTGCTAGCAGAATTTTGCACTTTGTGGCAGAACTTTGCCATGTGGAGTTAGTGAAATTCCGTGAAATTCCATGAAATTCGTGGATTACTCCATGGAGCAAAGTTTGCCAACTTTGCCCACCTCTACTCCTGCAACATGATCCTGTGGTATCTCTCCCGTGACTTTATGGAGTGATGTGAAATGCCAAATCATTTTTGACCAGTCATCGAGGTAGTTAGCTGTTAGTAAGGGTCTCTGAGTAAGTAAGCTGAGGAGCCACCCTGGCTCAAGTGTTAGGGTCTTCAATCATTCAGTGGGCTAGGGACTCTTCTTTCAGGTGTTATTATTCTGATGACCAGATTCATCTCAGTTGCCAGGACCAGCTTTGTCAACACTTGACACTGACCTAGAGAGGTCCCTGGCCACTTCTCCATCTCTAGAAAACCTGTTTCCAGTGACTTTGACCCACTTTGAATCTCTTCCACAGTGGTCCAGCATCAGTCCCATGGTAATAAGTGGTAGACAGCCACTAGTCAGGGATCCAGAAGTAAGTCAGCTTAGGAGCCGCTCTGTCTCAAGATTAGAGATTTGTCGACAAGGTTCCGGTGAAATCAGGAATTTTGCTGCATGAAATATTTAGCAAAATTCATACATTTTGTGAAATACAGTGGTAATCGCGCAAAGGTTGTATACTGCTGCCACACAATGACACACAGTGCACAGTTGCGCGGTAGCAGTATACATGTTATTCAATGGGTGCCACACTTGCGTACCACTTGGTATACTGTGCTACCAGGCAACCTTTGCACAATTACCACTGTAGAAAATGACGCCTGCAAAATGCAGAATTTCACATGCGAATGGTGGAATTTTGCCCGCGAGTGGTGAAATTTGGCATTTTGCAGGTGGAATTTCACATCCGCAAAATATTTCTTGAAATGCAAGAATTTCATGAATTATTTTGAGGAGCAAAATTTGCAGATTCTGACCATCTCTACTTAAGACTGAGTGACCACAATTGACGTCATGTCTGACCGTTTTCTTATCTTGATGCCCCTCTGCAAGTCATAAGTATATTACTGTCACACTGCAGAGGCTGCGCTGAGGCTTGCATTGCCAGTAGTCATCCCTTTGGAAGGTGGCCTGGATGCCAGAGGCCTACCAATGATCAGTGTTGTGAATCATCCAGTGAACCATTTGCTTGACCAAGAAACTGGTTTCTTTTCACCCAGGTCCTCCAGCTCTTCACCAGGAGCTGCAGAGGATCACCAATTTCTTTCAATGTACAGCTAGCAGCATTTCTCTTCATTTTCTGTTCAGCCTGGGGATGCACCATTATGTCCTGTTTATAAAAAGCACTTTGTGGGGTCAATTCCCAATAGCTGATCAGCCAGTGCATCACAGAGCCCAACCTTAGTTTGTCAGTTGTCTCATCGGATGACTATGTCATTGTTGTTTCTGCAAAGTGCACTCAGGACTTGAACTGAAAGGGTTAACCCACTGTTATTGGTCAGGCCACTTGTTGGCCCTGATTGTTTTGTTTTTGCTTATTTGATCTATTGTCTTGCAGCACTGTAGAGAAACAGTTATCCTGTTGTTCCTTTTGTTCTCTGTAAGTAAACCTTTTATATCTTGGTCCATGAGTAAGCTTCCTGTCTCTCCTTCCAGATTCATCTGGCCTATGATCCATCCTAAATTAAAAAGGAAGACATGATCCTCATTCCACTGGAGCTTCAGCCCTCTACACTAAGAGCACTGCTGTGGCCATATAACAGTTCTTTTTTGCTATTTTTAATATTACAAACATATAACAGGTATAGTTCAATGTGTTATTGAAAGAAGTGTTTATTTCCTTTGAAAAATCAAATGGCTCTACAGTTTCTCATAATAAAATACTTTGACCTCAGTGTTTGAGATTTTCTAATATAAAAATGCCTGAAGTTTACTGAATTCTTTTTACAAGCAGTTTGAAAACAATGGTGAAAGCTCATTAGTTTCATTGCATATGTAATAAAGCAACTGTCATAAAACTAAAAAGTCTTTCAGTAACACATTCAAGCACAATTAAGAAAGTAATTGCATATTTAATATATGTGACTGACTACCTGCTATTTAAGCACAGTTAGGCCTTCAATTATATCACTTCCTGTCTCAGCTTAACTTTACAAGGCAACCACCTTGATTCTTTGGAGGGCTAATATACGGTACATATGAATATCTCTGGACTGCTAAGACCAACAGAGAAGCACAATTCCTTGCTTTGCAGAGTTTTTTTTTTTATTTAGTATACTTGATTGTTTTAAACATACAACCATAAAACAAATAACATAGACATTAACATACCACATGAGACATGTGGATTACAGGAGTGTACGAGAGGGTGAAAAGCTGTACAATAACCACAAAATCAAATAAAAAGTACACACAAGACCGTTCACACCCCACTAAAACTACCCCCAGTCTCTCCTACCTTCTCCCTTCCCACCTCCCCTGTACCCTCCACACCCCCAGAGACATGGTTCAAAATAGTGTAGACACCATTACTAAACAGTAGGTAGTATCATCCGAGAACATTCTGATTCAGTACCTATGTACACAGTGTTTGGGAATAGATGGTTCTTGGGAAGAAGGTGCCAAGCACAGAAACATGTCTGGACAGCTTCCCACCATGTATGAGGATGGGCTATTAGAAGAGCTTCTAGTTTACCCCACCTTTTGGTATATGATGGACAGCAATGTTTAAGACTGGCAATCGTTTTCTCTACTCTGAGATTGAGCAGGATTTCATTCAGCCATTCAGGATAGGTGATGGTCTCCTGGTCAAACCAATGACGTAAAATTTTTTTTTTCACAGATAGTGATATTTAATGATACATGGAATCTTCTTTCCAATATTGGTATATCAGTCACGTTTCCCAATATACAGATTTCTGGGGTGAAATAATCTTGTAAACCTAGTAGGGATCCAGCTCTGTTTTAATCTTTTCCCACAGAGGTGTAACCTTTGGGCATTCCCAAAGAATATGAAGGAGGTGTCCTTCTCTCCTGATGCATCCTGAACAGTGATTATTGGGAAGTTTTCCCATCTTGTATAGGTGCTGAGGGGTAAAGTATATATTATGCAAATTATAAAACTATGTGAGACGTAATTTATCATTTGCAACAAAACGATATATGTCAGCCAAGAGTTTATCCCAATTAAGGGAAGAATCAGGAAATTGGGATGTCTAATATTTCGATTTACCAGTGGCATTTGGGAACAGTTGATCAAATAATAATAAAACCAATCGAAAGACAGCATGAGGTTAGGATGCCAGGGTGATACATAGATACATAGATACATAGACAGTGTCGGCAGATAAGGGCCTGTGGCCCACCCAGTCTGCCCATTTGAGCTTGTAAGTTCAGTTTATGTTTTCCTAGAAGTCTGTTTCCCCTTACCCCTGACCTCCAGAATTCCTTTATGTCTATCCCAAGCATTCTTAAATCCTGTGATTGTTTCAGCCCCCACCACTTCCTCTGGCAGGGTGTTCCACTTGTCCACCACCCGTTCTGTGAAGAAATTCTTCCTCATGTTTCTCTGAATCATCCTCCTCCAACTTCATCCCATGCCCTCTAGTCCTGGAACATCTTTTTCGCTTAAAAATAGTGTATTCCTGCACCCTGTTCTTCCCTGTAAGATACTTGTATGTCTCTATCATATCCCCTCTCTCCCTCCTCTCCTCCAGGGAGTACATGTTCAGTTCCTTCAACCTGTCTTCATAGGACTTGTGATGCAATCCATGCACCATCTTTGTTGCCCTCCTCTGAACCTTCTCTACCTTGTCTATGTCCTTACATAGGTATGGTCTCCAGAACTGTACACTGTACTCCAGGTGGGGCCTCACTAGTGTCTTGTATAGCGGAATTATGACCTCCCTTTCCTGCTGGTGATGCCCTGCCCATACATCCCAGTATCCTATTTGCTTTACCTGCTGCTTTGTCACACTGTTTCCCTACCTTGAGGTCATCAGAGATGATAACCCCAAGATTCCTTTCCTGCTTGGTGTATGCTATATCCTCACCCCCCAACTGATATATTGTGCCAGGTTTTTTGTGCCCCATATGGATTATCTTGCACTTCTTTGCATTGAATTTCAACTGCCAAACCCCTGACCATTCTTCAAGTTTCTGCAGGTCCCTTCTCATTCTGTCTACACCCTCTTGTGTGTCTACTCTGTTACAGAGCTTTGTGTCATCAGCGAACAGTGAAATTCTGCCTTCTAGGTCCTCACGCAATGTCACTGATGAAGATGTTGAATAGACCGGTCCCAGCACTGATCCCTGTGGTACCCCACTGGTCACTTTTCCCTCTGTGAAGTGACAGCCATTTATTACCACCCTCTGTGTCCTGCCACCCAGCCAGTTACCTACCCACCACACTACTGTCCTGCCCACACCCATATTCCCCAGTTTGTGTAATAGTCTTCTATATGGCACAGTGTCAAAGGCCTTGCTGAAGTCCAGATAGACCATGTCCGCTGCCCTCCTCTGATCCATCTCCCTAGTCACCCAGTCAAAAAATTCAACGAGGTTGGTCTGACATGACCTCTCCCTGGTGAAACCATGCTGCCTTGGGTCCTGTAGTCCTTTGACAACCAGATGTTCCACCAATCTCTCCTTCAGTAGTGCTTCCATGATCTTCCCCACTACCGAGGTGAGGCTGACTGGTCTGTAGTTCCTCCTTCCTCTTTGTTCCCACTTTTGTATAAGGGGACTACATCTGCTGTCCTCCAGTCTTTGGGTACCTCCTGTTTCAGTGATCAGCTAAACAGGATAGCCAGAGGTTCAGCCACCACCTCTCTTAGTTCTGTAAGGACCCTGGGTGCACCCCATCTGGCCCCATTGCTTTATCAACTCTTATTACTTCCAGTTCCTTCCAGGACCCTTTCTCGTGTAAAGGGACTTGTGTCCATTTCTGCACCATTCTCACCCCTTACCCCTTCAGACCCATTACCTCCTCTTTCTCAGTAAAGACTGAGCAGAAATACCTGTTCAATATGTCAGCTTTACTGTTGTCATCCTCCACGCAGCCCCCATCCTCCCCTTCAGTCTCACTATCCCTCCCTTTGTCTTTCTTTTTCACTTATGTACCTGTAAAGGTTTTGTCCTCTTCCCACTAATTTTGCAATGTGTTCTTCTGTCTGAGCTTTGGCTTCCCTTACTGACCTCCCTGCCTCCCTTTGCTTCTCCTGGTACTCTCCCTATCCCCTTCTGCCTGTGTCTTTTGTATTGCCTAAATGCAATCTTTTGGCTTTCACTTTCTTTGCTACCTCTTTGGAAAACCATAATGGTCTCCTCTTCCTTTTCCTCTTGCTAACCTGCTTAATGCATAATTATGTTGTTCTTATAATCCCCATTTTAAATACTGCCCACTGTTCCTCAACCCGATTCCTGTCCCATTCCCTTAATGCCTCTTTCAAGTATCTCCCATTTTCCCAAAGTCTGTCCCCTAAAATCCAGGATCGTGTTTTTGTGTGGTTTGGTTCTGCTCTTTCTGTGATTTCAAACCACAATGACTGGTGGTCACTGTTACCCAGGTGCTCCCCCACTGTTACCCCCATCACACTGTCCCTGTTTGTGAGCACAAGGTCCAGTATTGCCTTCTGCTGAGCTGGTTCCATGACCAGTTGCTTGAGGAAGGAAAATCGCTGTGGTCAACATCCCAGTTGTTTGTTCCAAACCAGGCAATTAACAAGTGCCTTAACTGGAAAATCTTGAAAATGTTTCTTGAGGGAAGATGGAGATGGGTCAGAAGATCCTGGCTATTGGGGATTAAGCCCCCAACCAGAAGATGGGATACCAACTTACCTTGTAGCTCAGGGAAGTTTAGGTGAGACAGCACAGCTCCTCCTATTTTAAAATTTGGATTCCCCCATAAAGGTTAGGAGATGTCTTGGGAGTTATTATATTGCATTGCTTAACATAGCTGAGAGCGGACAGGTAAGGAGGTATTAATTACTGTATTTTTAAGACAGACTGGTAACCTATTGGGGAGTGCATAGGAGAGGCTGATAGGGGTTATACTTAACAGTTGAAGTTGCTGTGTTTTAATTTGAAGCCAGATCAGAGTAGAAAGAGGAGTCTGAGTCACTTATAAACCATCTTGCATACTTGGAAAGGTGGCTGGCTAAATAATAAGTGTAGAAATTTGGGAGCTTAAGTCCACCTAGGTGTTTGGGGGCCCCCAATTTAGTAAAGGACCTGCGAGGCCTTTTACCCTTCCAGATGAAGTGTGTAATAACTGAATGAAGTCTCTAAACCAACTACGAGGGAGAAATGCGTTCAGCATACTCAAAGGGTAAAATAAGTGGGGAAGGATATTCATCTTAATTATGCTAATTCGTGCCTGTAGGGAGAGAGAGAAAATATTTCATTTATTGAGATCTTGTTTGATTGTTTCTACTATACTATTGTTTCTACTATCTTACATAAGTTAAGCTGTTTCACAAGTGACTACTTCTTTGGTAAAATAATGCCAAGGTATTTCAAACTCATTACCCAGGTTAGCCCAAGGTAAGCGTAGTTGGTAGGGACAGCTTTTGAATTTAGGGGCATTATTGTGTTTTTTCTATGTTGAGCTTGTAGCCAGAAAATTGGCCAAATTTGGTTATAATACAAAGCACCTCTGGTACAGATGAATGCAGCTTGGATAGGTGTAGTAAAATACCATCTGCATAGATAGAGGTTCAAAGGCCAAAGTCCCCAACTGGTATGCCTGTGAATGATTAATGGGGAAGTCTTGAGAAGGAAGATCAGTGGCTCCATGTATAAATTGAAAAGGAGAGGAGATAGGGGGCATCACTGCTGAGTACCTGAGAAAAGTGAAATACCTTTAGAAAGCATTCCATTATACTATACTTTCGCTTGTGGGTTGGTGTACAGAACCTGGATCCATTTTATAAAACTTTCTGGGAAACCAAATTTTCTCAGTACTAAGAACATGAACTCCCACCTGACCCTATCAAATGTCTTCTTCGTGTCCAGAGAGAGAGACCAAGACCATAGGCAACTTCGCTTCCCCAGACATGGAGAAGACATGTGCCAGTTTCCTCAGATGATCAGTTGAGGACCTTCCCGTCATAAAGCCAACTTGTTCGGGACCAATCAGACCATCCCAGACTTTCATTATCCTGAAGGAGAGGACCTTTATGAATATCTTCATATCATAATTCATGAGGGAAATGAGGAGATAGCTAAATGGTCTGTCTTTGGGTTTGTCAGGCTTTGGTAAAACAATGATTATCGCATCCAGCATGAAATGGTCTGTGATACCTTCCTGGCAAAAGAAGGAGAACAGCCGGTGGAGAATAAGCACCAAATCTTTAGCTAGGGCCTTATAAAAATTAGAAGAAAATCAGTCTGGCCCTGGAGCTTTGTCAGATGGGAGGGAGTTTATAGTCTCAAGAATTTCCAAGGTCCAGATGGGCTGCTTCAGTAATGCCCTATGTTCTGGGGCTAAGAATGGTAACTGGACAGAGTTCAGATAAGTTTGGGCTGATTCTAGGGAGGGAGGGTCAATTTGAGGTGAGTATAGCTCACTGTAAAACTTATTGAATTCTTGAGCTATATCAATCAGGGAAGTTTTAATGGTCCCATCCATTGGGGATAAAATAACTTGGATCAACCTAAAGGCTTCTTGTTGTCTAAGATGTAGGGCTAACAGGTGACCAGCTTTCTCCCCTTGGTCCACATATATTGAGTGAGTTTTGAGTATGGTATATTCAGCCCTCTCTCTTAGACAATCGACATATTGGTGTCTTAGCTTAGACAGGACAGTCTGTTTGGCATCGAAGGAGTCTAATAGTGGTCTTGCTTGAGGGCTCTTATATTTATTTATTTATTCAAGAGTTTAACCAGGCAGGCATACTGAGCGACTAGCCACTCGTTTCCAGATGCGACCTGGATATATGAGACAGCAGCTCCTGTAACAGGGCCTCTTGCTTCCTCTTCCTAATCGTGGCAATGTGAATAAATTCTACTTGTAGGGCGTACTTAAGGGAGCACCAGACCTTGTCATAGTCTGGGATTGAATCTTGATTATGTTCCATAAATTGACTGATAAAGGTTCTGATGCCATTTAGTATCTGGGGGGTCTTTCAGCAGTTGGGTATTGAGTTTCCAAATATGGTCTCTCTTGATATTGGGAAGAGGGGTATATTCCATCCAGACTGGGGAATGGTCTGATAAAACACATGCCGCTTTCCCACAGTCAATTACTCCAGGTAGGGAGGTTATGCTAAGTAGAAAAAAGTTTATCCAGGAGTATGATTTGTGGACAGGAGAGTAAAATGTGTATTGTCATTCCTGTGGGTGTGTAACTCTCCATGGGTCACACAGGTCACCCTCGTCTAAGAGCTCTTGTAAGGCCAATTGGGTGGGAAAGGGGCATATAGATTGATATTGTGACCTGTCAAGGTCCATAGCCAGGGTCACATTCCTGTCTACAGCCAGAAAAATTGGCAGGTGGATATAAGGGCAATCAGGGTAAGTAGGTGTGAAAAGAAATCTGGGGTGGGGACATTCGGTCCATATATGCTACCTAACAGCATCTCTGAATGTTCAAGTATACCATATAACAGAATGTAACATCCCATTGGGTTGACAATACTGTGCTTTATACTAAAATTGACCCCTCTGAAAAACAGTATTGTGACCACTCATTGTTGGATGGAGTTTCCAGCAGCAAACATCGTCCCACATTCTGGCGGTGAAAAAGAAGGAGCTCAGTGGACAGGAGGTGTGTTTTCTGCAGGAAAGCCACCTTACACTGTAAGATCTGCAAGTGCCTGAGGATTTGGTACCTCTTTCCCCTTGCTCTCACTCCCTTAAAATTGCATGAGATGTATTTCATCTGTGTAGAACATTATATGTTGGGCACAAACATAGGGTTTTAAGTTCATAGATGAATGGCTTCATAGAGTTCATAGATAAATGGCTTCATTCCCCTTAAGGTCCCATGTCTCCTTTCCCCTGCCCCTGGTGTATACGGTTCCCAACTGATCCCACCCAGTCCTCCTCTGTCCCTGAGTACCATCCTTTAACATTTTGGTCCTGTGTATTGAGAAAGTGGTACAAAACCAGACTCAACAAAGGACCCACAAGGATGTGAATGGGTTCAGGGGGGCTGGTAGTAAAATCCCTCCTCCCCCAGCGAAAAGGTCTTGCATTGGCACTGACTTAGTGTAGAGGTTATTAACAGTGCATGCAAGTCCTGTTCTCCTAGTCCTAATGACTGATTCTCCTCTTTATTCCAGGCCATGATTCTTCACCTTCCTCCCAGTAGGAGCTTCCCTCCCACAGCCCCTGCCCCTCCCCTTAACCAGAACACTAAACAACATGAACCATTTAAACATCAGTGTAAACTAATCAACTGAGTTATATAGTTTTGACCATCAAGTGAAGGTGAACTTGCTATTTAAAATAGATATTAAACAACATAACATGCAATTAGCAAATGGCCCCATGCAGGCACCAAACTAAGAAATCGAAATAACTTGACATTTTTGTTATATTTAAGGTATGGTATGGCTGTAAGTGTTGGCCAGTCTCCAGGACAAAAAAGATAAAGAAAAAAACAGCCCCTGTATAAAAAGAAAAGATCAGTATCCATTTCTGGCATCTGGCACTCGTGGGAGCAAGAAAAGACTTATATGGAGACCCAGGTAGCAGGTTCCAGCCATTAACTTAAAAAAAGACTATGTTTGCCAGGTGTACAAAAAAGGGAAAAATAACAGGGGATTGCGCAGTTTACACTGGCCAACTTATAACCAGGAAATTACAGGGTTTGTGGCACCCTATACTGTAGAGCCAACATAAGGTATCAGAGTGTTCCGAGGCATCAGTATATATATCCAGGTCTTAATCAAGGTCATAAAAGCTTAGTATTGTTGGGTTAACACAGCTCATAACCCTTGGCTTTTAGGAGCATGTGAAGTTACTTTGTGGTGTTACCGTGGCATTCCATTGCCAAAGCGGCCTTTCCTCCACGACCCTGTAACGCAGGCAGGATGTGAACCCGCATGCCTGCTTCACCCATAGAAGTTCAGAACAGTAAAGTCTCAGTCATTTTAATTCTGCACTTTAGTTTTGCAAGCAAGCAGTAAAAACAAAAGAAAAAGGAAGCCCAAATAAGAATATATATTTAAGGTAGTCCCCCCTCCCTTGTGGGCCCATGGATTCAGTGGTGACTTAAAATTTCAAGTCCTTTTGATTAGGGTACCTGGATCATTCTGTGGACTTAGACTGTCTCCTAGATGTAGGTCTCAATGCTCAGGAGTGCCTTTCAAGAAAATAAATGTGAGGGCTCTACGTGCCAGAATAGAAAATGATGTGGTGGGTCTGGACCATTATGCACAGCATCCTCAATGTGATGCGGAGTGGAATCGGATAGCTCCAGTAGAAAATGTGCTATAGCCTGCAGGCTAGTAGTGGGGCCCTTACCAGGGATTCAGAGACTAAGAGCACCAGTGGGACCACTCATATTAACACATCATGTCAGTCCACACCTTATGAGGCATGTCCCCAAGGCATCAGAAGCATAAAATTCCCAAGGTACATGAATTACTTTTATTTATTAATATCACATCGCAAGACAAGCTGGGCTTAATCTCGTTACCTAAATAGGTCTGGGTACAAGGATTTTAGTGTGGTAGTGGCCTGCTCCAAACTATGAAAGCTGTGCCAAGTATCTTTGTGTAGCACTTGCAGGACTGTGGGGTATTTCATTCTGCATTTGACTACTGCCACAATCAACTTGGTACCACAGGGTGCAAATCAATTCTTTTTATGCACACTGACTTAGGCAGGTTTTGTGCTATTCTGACCCGGCGGCCTCCCCATTGTAGCTCTTGCAGCTCTCGTACTTTGTTCAGAATGTGTTGCTTGTCCAAGAAGTTAAGCAGCCAGAAAATTAAGGGCCTCGTGGGAGATCCTGGAGCAGGAACAGGATGGATTGACCTGTGGGCTCAATCCATGATGTATTCCAGTCCATTCAGGGAAGGGCCCACTATCTTGGAGCAGAACTTTTAAATGAACATGACTGGCATTGACCCCTCTTCACCTTCAAGGAGTCCAAGTAAAATGAGATTGTTTCTTCATGACCTCCCCTCAAGGTCCTCCAGCTTAGATTCCATAGCTTTCAGCCTGTGTTGCAGATGGGCCATGTCTGGATCTACCCGGGCCCACCAATCATCTAAAGAGGAGATCCTGGATTCATTGTGGCTGGTGCGCCTGGTAAGAACCTCCAAGGAGGTCCTCATATTTTGTATATCCAGCACAAGTGTATCAAGTGTTGTTTTAAGCAGAGATAGACCCTCCAGAAACTGTGCCTCTGTTAGAGTGGCCTGGGGAGTTACAGTAGCGTCTGCCTTGGGAACTTGCACCTTAGAGCACTTTGCTGCTTTTTCCCTTGTCAGGGGAGTGTGGCGCGGTAGCGAGACTCTCATTTCTGACTCCATTCTGATCTTTTTTTGCTAGGTAAGCCACTGTCTGACTTCAGGAGTCCTCGACATGCCAGGGTTGCCAAAAGTTTGTACTGGTTAGTGTTGTAGTCGGGGTTTTACTACTGGGAGAAGTGGGAGCTCTGGAAGGTATGTCTGCTCAGGCAGTCATCACATCACATCCCACTTTACAGTGATTTTGCTGGACTTTCAGACTTATGGAGGTTTTTCAAACTTTACTTCCCCTTTTAGGGCCTGATCCAGAAAGGGATGCACACCAGTGAAAAGGTGACTACATGATCTGGTGGTACACAGAGATCCCACTCCGCACTTGGAGAGAGCTCCATGTGTCCACTGCCCTGGATATGCACCTCCTCTGCTCTCCCTCCTGAACCACTCATACAGTTATTCGAGTGACTGGGTTGGGAGTGGTAAAAGTGGTAGGGGTTTGCTAGCACCCGATTCCTGAAATAAACTCCATGGTGTGGATTGCTGGCAGAGGGGGCAAAGGCAACATAGAGTGAGACCCTGCCACAGTGGCTATGCACACCCCCAGCTCAGCTACTGTACATAACATTGCTGGGGGCACAATCTGATTCTTCACCACCTGACCCCAACCCTCTGTGCCAGTAAGGGGTACCTGGGGTTGTTCCCACACTATCTAAGTGTTTAAACAATCAGAGTCCACTCCTTTATGTGAAAATGGCAGTCCTTGGAGGTCTGCTATATTCCATGTCCCCCACTCCATCTGGAATGGAGAATCCACTGCAGTGCTGAATTCTTGCAAAACTCCACCCTCTATCTCCAATCCCAAACAGAAGGAGAGCACACTGTCATTCTCAAAGGCACTGCTAGTCTGAGTAACAAGTAGTAGAAATCAAAGAAAACAAGCAAGAGAAACTAATTAAGTAATTTATTTCCACATAAGCTCTAATCCAGAAGCAAATGATTTGATACCTTTTAATGGACCAGCATAGATGTAACAACAAGAACAAAGTGCTCTAGCTTTCAGACCAACCAGTTCTTCTTCAGAAGCCTAATGGCCATTGTTTAGAAAAAAACAATACTTTCAACAGCTAGATCATGCAGAAAAAAAGAAAAAATCCCCATTGATTTAAAACACTCATTTAAAAAATACAGATGATGATGTCAGGGAAGTTTAACGGTACCATATTACCTTCAGCCAGGAGGGTCCCAGGGTCAAAGGTGCTTGGTGCAAAACACATACAAAGAATCCTACTGCATATAAATATCCAGCCAGAAAGGTAAGAAACACAATTTTGAGCAAGTGAACAGAGTTTGATGCATAAGAAAAGTTACTGATGCCATTAGAGGGCAGGATCAACAATGTAAACATAGCAGCAGAGAGCCATTTTGTGAGGCAATATGTGACTAGTAAGCAATTCAGTAACAAAAAGTTGGTGTGTTTGCTTTTAGACATGGCTTTGGGAACTTCCTGCTATCTGGATCATGCCCGTGCTATGATCGCTGAGGAGGTGGCAGCACTAAGAGAACTAGAGAGAGCTTTCTATGGTGAAAAGATACCTCCAGATGTAGCAATCCCTAGCTATCCAGTGAGACTGTGCATAGTGCATCTAAAGGCTGGATGGGATGTGTTTCTGATACCCCATTGCTCAGACTGCCTTGTGAAGTATGGAATGAACAGGGATGCACTGTAAGAGAGGGCAACAAGAATTCAATTGGCTCCCACGTGGACCCTAGCAGAGGATCCTGCCTGCTGCAGCATGCAGTACCAGGTTAAACCTGTTGGGTAATGTTCTTCAGAGTGTGTTACAGAAGGAGAAAGTAAAATTGATGTTGATCCACTACAAGGGCAGGAACAGAGAGAGGTTTCCACTCCTGTGTCCCAAATGGACAATGCAACGGAGGGATCAGTGGACCTGTGGAATCAGGATCCAAGTCCTAGCCTAGTGGGGAAGGATGAATTGCAAAACCATTGAATTGGGAGGTGTCTACCTCCGCACCCAGTGAGGAATGGAATGTCTCAGGAGTGAGGATGTTTGTTCACTCTTGGGCACAGATAATTAGTGAGGAAGACGAGGATGAAGAAGTGTATTTTCATGCTGAGGGCTCCAGTGAGTTGCCTCAAGCTCTTGTCTCAGAGAAGCCAGAGACAGTTAAAGAAGGCTGTAGCAACTTGCTCACAGATATAGTAGGGGGCAAGTTATTTTATTCTTGGATTATGAGATACTGGCTCGAATAGGACTGGCCACCCTCAAGCCGGGCCACGGGCTGCAGACTAGTAAAGAGTAACAAGGAAGAGAGACTGATATTTAGGAAGGCTGATGCCACATATGGGAAGTCCTTTCCTACCTTTCCTCACCAAGTCTGGGAGGAAATTGAACAGAACAGGCAATCCTGGTTGTTGGGAGAGGCAAAAAATGGAGGGTAGTGAGTACCAATGCCCATAGTCTAGGTAACAAGCTCCCTAAACTAGTGGCCTTAATGGAAGAGGGATGCCTGGATATTGTGGCAGTCACAGAAACATGGTACACAGAGAACCATGATTGGGATTGCAACAGACCAGAGTACACAATCTATAGGAGGGACAGGGAGGGTAGAAGTGGAGCAGGAGTAGCTCGCTATGTAAGGGAAGGGATCAAAGTAACGGAACTAAAGGGTAAACAGGGAGGAGAGGAGGCACTGTGGGTAACCCTGGAGAGTGGAAATGGCACCACAATCCACATAGGGGTTGTATACAGACCCCATCTCAGGAGGAGGAAATGGACAAGGAAATGATAGAAGGATTCCTTAGGATGGCAGATAAAGGGGAGTTATCGCTGATGGGGGACCTGAATATGCCAGATATTAACTGGAGCACCTTTGCTGCAGCTACATCCAAGAGCAGAGCCATTCTCGATGCCCTACAGGGGGCATGCCTCAGACAGCTAGTGTTGGAACCCACTTGGAAGGGAGCAATCTTAGTCCTGGTAATCTCAAATAGGGACACAGAGAGGATCTCAGATGTAGAAGTGGGTAGCCATCTGGGAACAAGTGACCACCAAACAGTGTGGTTCATGATAAACCCAGCTGTAGAGTCAAGCCATACAAAAATGAAGGTACTGGACTTCAGGAGGGCTGATTTTGTCAAAATGAGAGAGTGCCTCAGAAAAGCACTAGCAAACAAGCAAGAAGGAGGGGGAAGAGCAACAATGGGGAAACATCAAAACTGCCATCACAGAGGCAACAAGCCTTTGTGTGAAGCAAATAAACAAATCAAAACAACAAAAAAACACTATGGTTCTCAAAAGAGGTGGTGGGGAAGGTTAGGGAGAAAAAGATAGCATTGAGGAAGTATAAGGAAACACAGGCAGAGCAGGACAGAAAATTGTACCAGTTAAAGCAGAAGGACGTGGAGAAGGCAGTCAGAATAGCAAAGGCCCAAAGTGAGGAAAAGATAGCCAACTCAGTTAAGAAGGGGGATAAAACCTTTTATAGGTACATTAGGGAGTGAAGAAAGACAAAGGGAGGGATACTGAGGCTGAATAAAGAGGCGGGTAGATGAGCAGAGAGGGACAGTGAAAAAGCAGGGTTACTGAATGAATACTTCTGCTCAGTATTCACAAAGGAAGAAGAGGGGGAAGTACCTAATCCAGTCACTAGAATCACTCTGGATGGGGTCGATATCAGTCCTTTCACAGAAAAAAGGGTTTCTGAAAGAACTCCTAAAACTGAAGGTGGACAAAGCAATGGGGCCTGATGGGATTCGCCCCAGAATTCTAAAAGAACTAAGGGGAGAACTAGTAACACAATTAACTACCATTTTTAATAAATCATGGGAGGATGGTGTGGTACCTGAGGACTGGAGGAAGGTGGATGTGATTTCCCTTCACAAAAGTGGGAGCAAGTCAGAGGCAGGAAACTACAGACCTGTCAGTCTGACCTCTGTGGTAGGGAAAATGATGGAATCACTTCTGAAGGAAAGAATTGTTGAGTACCTAGAGGCCAGTGGGGCACAGGACCCAAGGCAGCATGGATTCACAGTGAGAAGGTCATGTCAGATGAATCTAATCGATTTCTTTGACTGGTGGACCAAAGTAGTAGACCAGGGAGGGGCTGTGGACATGACCTACCTAGACTTTAGCAAGGCATTTAACACAGTCCCACACAAAAGATTAATAAACAAATTAGCCAGCCTGGGAGTGGGTCCCAGGGTGATAGCCTGGGTAAAACATTGTCTGGACAACATGACGCAGAGGGTAATAGTAAACAGAGCCCACAGAGAAAGAAAGGGGGGTTATTAGTGGGGTACCGCAGGGTTCAGTACTGGGTCTTGTCCCTTTTAATGTCTTTATAAGTGACATTGCAGAGGGATTGGAAAGAAAAGTATGTCTCTTTGCAGGCAACACAAAGATCTGCAACAGTGTTGGTAGACGTGGTGGGGTTTAAAGGATGAGAAGGGACTTGGCAAGGTTGGAGGAATGGTCAAATGTATGGCAGCTTAGATTCAATGCAAAGAAGTGCAAAGTAATGCATCTGGGAAACAAAAACCCAGGGTAAGAGTACACAATGGGGGGTGAGATACTGACAACAACAAAAATGGAAAGGGACCTAGGGGTAGTTATATCAGATGACCTAAAGGTGGGCAAGCAATATGAGAAGGCAATAAGGAGGGCTGGGCGGATATTGAGATGCATAGGGAGAGGCATCACCAGTAGAAAATAGGAAGTTGTTATCCCTCTGTACAGACAGTTGGTGAGACCCCATCTGGAGTACTGCATGCAGTTCTGGAGACCCCATCTCCGCAATGACATAGACAGGGTGGAGGCTGTCCAGAGAGGGCAACCAAATGGTGAGGGTCTGCACCAGAAGACATACGAAGAGAGACTAAAGGAGCTTAATATGTACACCCTCAAGAAAGGAAGGAGAGGGGGGACGTGATAGAAACTTTCAAGTACCTCAAGGGAATCAACAAAGTCCAAGAGGGTATCATCTTTCAGAAAAAGAGATGTGCAAGAACAAGGGGACACAATTTGAAGATAGAGGGGGGACGGCTCAGAGGTAATGTGAGGAAGTATTTTTTCATAGAGAGGGTTGTGGATGCATGGAACAGCCTTCCAGAGGAGGTCATGGAGTCAAAAACAGTGAGGGAATGCAAGAATACATGGGACAGACATAAGGCAATTCTAGTGGGGGGTAGGAGGAAGTAGGCTGTTGATTAACTAGGATCTGCAGCTTATCCATTAGGTAGGGAAATGGGCAGGCTAGGTGGGCCAAGCGGTCCTTATCTGCTATCAAATTCTGTTTCTATGTTTCAAGCATGAATTTGTACTATGGTGCAGCAGAATGTGTAAGGGACAAAGTCATAAGTGATCGCCTTAAATTCTAGAGCCTGGTAGGGCTCTGTTTATGGACACTGAGCAAACTGTGGATGGGGCTGGTAATAAGACATTTCACAACATTAACGTTGAACCCCCAGATGGGGTCATAGTACTTGCCCCACACCCTGAGATGTACTACCCTTAATGGTGCCACTCCCTGTGAATATGCCCAGCATGCCTAAAGGAAACAAGCAGTGGCAGACCAGTGTCTGTCATCAGGAGCAGTAGTATTTATGGAGGAAGATGCAGCTCTTCAGATATTCCAGGATCTCTTCAGGTGTATCCAGATTCATCAGCCGAGCAGTTTTCCTATTTCATCATTTGTTTTTCTAGAGGACATCTTCCCAGCAGTATACGAAGATGCCATCTGGTCTGAAGGGAGAAGGTCCTCAGCTCATAGAAGTAAGGTGATCCTTCGTTTCTGTTCTTCAAGGAGCTGGTAAGAAAACTTTTTTACATCAACTAACTTTGCACAAAGCATCCTACATTTGAAGACTATCCATTGAACTTTATTTTCATCAAAGACTCTCCCCATGGATTGCAGAGTTACATAGGCCCTGTCCTGTCCAATGATTGTTTTTCAGCAGACTTCAGCCTAAGAGAGACTCCTTACGGACAATGCCTATGGGCAACAGTAATCTTGTCATTCATAAGGACTCTAGGGCATCCCATCCCCAAATGTGTTGCATAAATGTCTTCGCTCCATTTTTTACTTTTGTGCTTTTATAGAAAAAAAATTGTTGGGGTTCTTTAGTGTTTAGGTGGAGGTTTAGGCACTGTGTGGAATGCAGCATGTGTGTTTGTATTTTTCTCCTTTTGCAGGAGTTCCTGAAGAAGAAAATAAGAGAAGAAGATGATCTTGGAGCTCACCCGAGTTCCCCTTTTCTTAGTGTTTTTAGAATAGTTTATGGTTATCAGGGTGTTAACATGTTTTCTTCACAGGTGTGAATTTTGTAGAGAAATGTACTGCAATGTAATGTATGTTTCTTTTGTTGTTCACAGGTACCCTATGAAGTTTGGGTGGATAGGTTTTCCTCAGTAGGTAGTTACGTCAGATAGATTTTCCCTAGAGGGCTAGGGGGATAGGCAGTGTGGCAGTCCTGAGCTGGATAGAGATCACCAGTGCTGTCTATTAGGGCATGCTTCAAGCAGTTTTCTTGGAGCCACAGAGAATCCATAGATAGATCATCTGATAGGGGCTGAAGTTTCATCAGTCAGCCTCTGTTCCTTTAGTGTTGCCTGCCTGTGCCTGACACATGGTAGGAGAGAAGTAGCACTACCTCTCCATAGGTAACACAGAGGGTAGGATGACCTGGTGCCGGGTGGAGATATGACTGCAGACAGTCATTTGTCTTGCAGGGGTGGCAGGAAGGGGAGGGAAGGAAGGTTCATTGACCTGCCTTCAGACCCTGCACTTCTGTAATTCAGCATCAGCTCTGGGGGGGCCAGAAAAGCAGGGACAAGCCCTGGAAGAAGTTTCGGCTCTCCCTTCGCCCTGCAGATCTGGTAAAATGTAAGCTAGCCATCAAACTTGCAAAAAAGGAGTATGTACCCCACCTCCAACAGTCCAACCTGGTGAACCACAAGCTTTTCTGGTCACACATCAATGAACTGCTTAAGGGCAATTCCAAGGAGGCAGTAGGTCCAATAGAGGTACAAGGACAGCGTGTCAGTGAGTGCCACCAGATAACCTCAACAATCAACCACCACTTCACCAACCTCGATGATTACAAGTTAGGGCTGCCCCCCTCTATGTCTTTACAGATCTCTGACGTACCCCCCCAGTCTGAAAAGACCCCAATTTCACATAAGATTAGCCAAGGTGAGTGAGGTTCTTAAGCTACTTAAAGCCCTCAAAAACAAAGTCTCTGGAGGCCCTGATGGAATTAGCCCAAGGTTACTCAAGGAGGTGCCCAGTCCCTTGCCAAACCTCTGGCCTGGATCATCAACAGGTCTCTACTTGAAGGTTACATTCCACACCATTGGAAGGTGGCCAGTGTGGTCCCCATTCACAAGGGTGGCTCGTGCAAACAAATTGGCAATTACAGGCCCATCTCCCTGCTATATATTCTTGCTAAACTGCAAGAAAGGCTAGTGTATGGGCAACTGAGGACTACCTTGAGCTCCACCAACTCCTAGCCCCCTCACAGCACGGCTTTCTGACAAACCATGGGACAGATACGGCACTCATCAATCTCACAGTGGATGTATTCAGGGCATTGGACATAGCCATGTTGACGGGTGCAATCTTTATAGATCTGTCAAAGGCGTTTGACCTTGTGGACCACAATCTTCTTCTAACTAAGCTTCACGGCATAGGTCTTGATGCCCAGGCCCTAAACTGGTTCAAGAGCTACCTATCAGGCCAGTCCCAAAGGGTCATTTGAAAGGGAGAGCTATCTGACCCTCTTCCCATCAAGGAAGGGGTGCCTCAGGGCTCAATTCTTGGCCTCCTCCTGTTCTCTCTCTTCACAAATGACCTCAACTGTCACTGCGGGGATAGCTCAGTTGGTCAATACGCTGATGATACAGTCATCTAGCGGTCCATGTCTACTCTCCAGGACCTGGGCCCTCTCCTCCAAGGGGACCTAAATACACTTGAGGCCAGGCTTACATCTAGCAGAATGGTCCTCAATGCAGCGAAAACAAAAGCCTTGCTGTTTGGCTCTAGATCCCTCGGCTAGGACAGGACCGATTCTTTACAAATAACTTCCCTTGCTGGAAAAAGTATAGACATTGTAGACAACATAAAATACCTTGAGCTAACTATCAACCAAGGTCTCACCTTTAAGTCCCATGTAGACCAGGTAACTAGGTCTATCCATGGCAAACCTGGCACCTTGTACCGGCTAAAAAAGCAACTTATCCCAGAGGCAAGGTGAGGAGTTGCCTCCAGTGTCCTCCTTCCTACATTAATGTATGCTGCCCTTGTAATTCAGGGTATGTCAAAGCATGAGGTTGACAGGCTTCAGGTCCTGTACAACAAGGTGATGAGGTTTGCGACACTGAGTCACCGAAGAAGCTACCCCTGTGTCTCGCTGGCCCAGCTTCAATGGCCTTCCTTTTGGGCTTGTCTTCAGTACCTCCTGCTCTGCCTTGCTTACAAACTGCAGCACCCAGCTCCCCCACCTAGCCTTACAAGAATAAACATTCCTAAGTCTAACCCTCATATAGTCAGGACCACCAGTCGGTCCCTACTAGCAATCCCTAGAGTCAAGACTAACACGGGAGGCAAATCCTTCACTCAAACTGCCCCTAAACTGTGGAACACTCTCCCACCTTTAGTACAGGAAGCCCCATCACTGTTAAACTTTCACACAAGGCTCAAGTCCCACCTGCATGGGACAAGCTCGTGCCATTGTCAGGGTATTGGATAGTCACCCCCGGTTCCACATCCTACACCAATCCCTTTCCTTTTCTCACCCAAAATGACTCCAAAAGAATGCCTCAACTTCTCAATTGTTGGACTTATGTTCAATATATTAAAATATTGCCTTTATTGTAACCTTGAATTTCATGTCTACTTTCTCTGCACCCTGTGCTGCCTGACTGTATTGTATTGTTTCTGTCTCCCGGGTCGGCACTGAAAAAGGGACCTTTGGGGCTCAGTGGGCCTACCCAGTCATCAAAATTCAATAAATAAATAACCACCAAGTCCTCTGGGGTTACTAGAATCCTCTCAGTGTCAGTGCTAGGTAGGCTAAGACAGCTGGTGATTAACTAGTTAAATGGGTTTTTTATCTACTCACTCTCTTGTTTACTTGGCCTCAACTGAGATGAGAGAGAGATGAGATCATTTATAACTCTCGTAGCAGTATAAGCCACAGCAGCTGTGAGAGGGGAGTTTAGAATCTTGAGTCAGTCAGTTATAGTTTGTAGTTGGAGCTGCAGTTTAAAGTGTAAGGAGTGAGAACCACTCAGCTTAGAGCTCTGAGGAGAACATGCTTTCTCACCCTAGTCCTGAAATTCTCCAGTTTACCAAAGAGAAGTGGGGGAAACTGTTGTCTACAGCAGAATATCCTGATTTTCATCCCCAGAGGGGTGATAAGGACTGCTAGTGGATGGATCCAAGGGACAATCCCCTGTATGATCCAGGATGTTTGAAGATGCCTGTATTCTTCTAACAGTGAGTAAGATCTGACTTTGCTGCAGAAAACAAGTACCTGTGCTGTGTTGTTTTCTCTGGCTAAGAGGGAAATGTACACCTTTTCTGTTCAGAAGTTTGAAACAGTTCTCAGTTTAAAACTGGCTGACAAGTGTGAGGTCCAGATGTATGACTAATTCACATTGTTCAGAACTTTAGTTCTCACACTACCAGTGTAGTGTTTTTAAATGCTGGATGTGAAAGCTTGTTCATTTAAGCATTTTCCAAGTGAGTTCAAGATGTTTAAGGTGTAACTCTGAAAGAATGGCTCGGTATGGATTTCAGTGCAAAGGGTGAGCAGACCCCCATCTGAAGTAACCAATTCAGGACTACAGGTTCAGTAAGGGTGCCTGGTTACTTTAGACATTGAACCAATGTCTGAAATGGATTTTACCCCCGAAGTGTGTGGTGCTAGTTATTAGCCAAATGTATGTTCAGTTGTGGCCAGTGCCACTAGAAGCACTGTTCAGTTGTGGCCAGTGCCACTGGAAGAAATGTAATTGTCTTATGACATATGGGAAAACAAGGTGAAAGAGTTCTGTCAGTACAGTAAATGCGTGTTCAGTTGTGGCCAGTGCCACTGGGAGAAAGCAAGTCCTGTGCCATGTGAGAATGCCTGTACAAGATGTTAAATGTCCTATGGAGTATAGGAATATGTAGAGTTTCTGTTAGATACTGTCATTTTTTTTGTTCTTCTAGTTCCTAGTACCACAATATGTAAATCTTGGGGGTCCACCCTTGCTTTAGAGAACGTATTTTGGAATAAAGTCACATTCTAGAACCCCAACTATGATTTAGACAGTTATGTTATTGCTTCCTGTGTGGATTTATTGGGTACCCCTCCAGAAGTATAGATCTAGCATAGCCATAGCAAAATGTTCTTTCCTCAGCACCTGGTTTTGTAAACACCTAATAGGTCATAGTTTGCTTTTGTACACTCCCACCCCTTTTGATCTCTAGAAGTAATGAACCTGGTATACATTCCCAAAGCTAGGGATAGTACCATTTCTAAATGCGTTTCCGAGTAGTCTGTGCCCAGTTAAGGGTGCCAGGACTAGCAGATTGTTATAAAGTAGCAGGGGGAGTTACAACATACATACATACATACATACATACATACATACATCACATACATACATACATACATACATACATACATACATACATACATACATACATACACATACATACATACATACATACATACATACATACATACATACATACATACATACATACATACATACATACATACATACATACATACATACATACATACATACATACATACATACATACATACATACATACATACATACATACATACACATACATACATACATACATACATACATACATACATACATACATACATACACATATATATATATATATATATATATATATATATATATTATATTGAATCAGACACAATAGACAGAGGAGTAAGATGGCAAAGTTGGGAAAGTTCTATTTTGGCACCATATTTGTTCTCTCTGTGTATATGCTGCCACTGGAGAAATCATTAGGTGGTACACTCTGGGTTTCACTGCTATGCAGATGATACCCTGCTGTACTTGTCTTGTGCCCCAGGTGACCTTTCCACCTCAGATATGCTGAGCCAGTGTTTAGCTGTGATTAATGACTGGATGCCCACTAACTGGCTATGTATCAACCCCAGCAAGACAGAGGTTATGGTGATTGAGCCTGGTAATGGGGGCATTTATGTTGATGGAGACTGCCTGCCTTAGTGGTTGATGGACGTCCCCTGTCAGTGATCAGTGCGGTCAAAAATCTTGGCATTTGTTCTTGACAACCATCTTAGTCTCAAACAACAGGTGTCTTCGGTCATCAGAAATGTTTATCTCCAGCTCTGGAACATTGCCAGGATTTATCTATTCCTGATGACTGCAGATTTGGCTACAGTTATATGTGCCTTTGTTACTAGTAGACTTGATTACTGTAATGCTATGTACCTAGGGCTGTCTGGAGGTTTGTTGAGTTGACTGCAGCTAGTGTAGAACGCCACAGCCAGGATGTTAATGGGTACCTCTATGAGGGATCATGTCACTCCTGTTCTGTGCACTCTGCACTGGCAGTCTTTGAGCTGGCACATAGGCTTGTTAACATACAAGGCCCTTCATGGAGTGGGACCTGGTTACCTAAAAGAGCTCCTGGTTTGTACTCTCATATCTGCCCCATCCTCTGCCGAGACTGGTTTGTTGGTTGTACCATCTTCCCTGTTAAAAAGATCTAGAGATAAAGCATTTGTTACAGCCGCACTGTTATTGTGGAATTCCATAATATATTTGAGCAGCCAGAGCCAGTCTGGTGGAGGCCTCTAAAGCCTCTTTAAAACATATTTGTTTCAAAAGCTTTGAATTTTCTTTGATTATATGATCTGCTGGGATGTTTTAAAGTATTTTATCATGTTTGTCAAGTGCTCTGAGTCTCTGGATAGGGTGCAATATAAATACAATTTGCCTTACCTTATCAGGAACTTACCTTGAATAGTTGTCAGGACAGTTAGCATTCTGTAGCCCACTAAGTTAAGGCCAGGAGAGTATTTGATGTGGGAGAGAGTCTAGATGGGGATCACATCTTGTGACTTAGAAACATAGAATTTGATGGCAGATAACGGCCACTTGGCCCACTCAGTCTGTCCATTTCTCCGTATCTATACTATTACATCAGACAGGCCTGATTTTCTAGCTAAATTAGTATGAACTGACTACTGCTCAAGCTGAATTTTGAGTTTGCAAAATCTTAAATGACCTGCCTAAATTAAAAAATGTACCTCGAATTTGCTATTTTTTGCAGTGAACTGCCATTTGCTGCATGCACCAGTGCTTTATCTGGAATTTGTGTTTGGTAACTCAGAACTGCTTTATTAGAAAGTTTGCTATTTTTCTAACTGTGCCCTAATTGTTCAACTGTACTGCTGCTAGCTGAATTGTAGGACTGTATCTGCATATATACCTGCCTTTGCTTGACTTTTCCTGCTAACTACGCTCTGTCTCTCTCTCCCCCTCTCTCTCTCTCTCTCTCTCTCTTTGTCTCTCTCTCTTTCACTGATCTTATCTTGTTTCTGCAATTACCTGTCCCTGCCCTCTGCTAGCCACCTGTTCTCCTGCTCTTCACACAACCCTTAGCTCCAAAGCTGCTGCTGCTTGATTCTGCTACCACCCATCTCTGCCTGTTAATTATCCCCTAGCTACTGAAAGCACTTACGCAAAATTGCCCATGATCCTTAATTACTCTCATTTGTTAGGTGCCCCCACTCCTCCTTGCTCAAAAGGGATTCAAACTTTGGCACCTCATCCCCTTTTGTTCACCACGGCACCATAGCCTCAGACTTCCTCCTGCCTGTGATCTTCCCGCTCACTACATTTCTCCCTCCTCCTTCTTTTGTTTCAGTAGTGGACCTCCCCAATGGAATCCTTAAAGTACTGACCCCGCCTCTTTCTCTCTCTCTCTCTCTCTCTCTCTCTCTCTCTCTCTCCTCTAGGAACCGCCCCCTGACAGGGCTTCCTGATGAATGGCGGCCATGCTAAGGACCTGCCGGCTGCATTTCAGCTCCTGACCACTCACTCAGTACCATTCAGGTACACATAAGAGCTCCTGGAAGAATGGCTTGAATGCCGCAGATCTGATTGGACCATGGCCTGGATGGACAGGCTCCCATTGGCTGCTTCTGTCCTTAGCTTTCTGGTGAACTGCTACCTATCCGTGCTTGCTCCTAATTGAAACCAAATTTTGTCCCACCCCCCAACCCCTCCCCTGGCCTTTATTAAGTACTCTTCCTCCCTTGAAAGATCCCACCCAGAAGCATTCCGCCACTTACTGGGGCATGCATTAAAGAGACAGACCCACTTTGCTGCTGCTGCTGTTCTGTCATACCTTACAGTGACAGGCTTACATTGCTGCACGTTTAGGTGTCCATACTGATCCATCCCTGCCACACTGATGCTTCTCTAGGACACAGGGACTTGGAGAGTCAAAGCTTATGGATATACTGCAAAATAATTAGCACCTCTAACTGTCAATACCCCAAAATGAGGTGGCACCCTGTCACAGGATGCTCTGTCACATGACTGTTCCTACTCCTGGCTCTAGCCATGATGCAAAACAACTAAACTCTGACTCTCCACCTGTAACCAGGACTACTCTTCCCCAGATGTGGGATACCTAATCAGTGGGAAACCAGCAGTAGTACTACCCAGGCACATCTCATGCAACACTACTTTTGTATCTCAACTCCCTCCTGGATACCCACTCTAACCTTGTGCTTGTTCCTTGGCCTTCAAAATATATTTGGCTCACTGCCTACTACTTGCACTCCACTAAACCAGCCAAGGTTAAGAGTGAAATGCCGGCACCTGAAAGTGCCAAGAAAACTCATATTAATCCTACTGCTGATCTCAGGAAACATTCACCCAGGCCCCCAGCCTACCCACTCCCAGACCAAAGCATCTGTGGGGCAATTAAAGATAGTGGCCATGAACATTGGTAGCCTCTTGGCTAAGTAAATACAGTTTGAAGCATGGTGGAGCAAACCCAGCCAGATGTGGTAGCACTGACAGAAACCTGGCTCACCCTGTGTACAGCTGACTTAGTTGTTACTAGCCCTGGTTACAATATGCATAGGGAGGACTGCTTTGGGAAAAGAGGTAGTGGGTGTGCAGTCTATACGCACAACCACCTACAATGCCATAGAGTCCAACTGGTTGCCGCCAACACTGTTTGCGAATGCTTAGCAATAAAAATAATGCTAGGCAAAGGGTAGAAGGGACTGATCGTTATCGCTGTCTACATTCCACCTGGAAGGCAGCAAACTGGGCTTGAAGCCTTTGCTAACCACTACACCCAGGCCAACCAGAACAAAGAAACCATTGTCCTAGGGGACTTCAACTTTGACTGGCAAGCCAGCTCTAATGCTACTCACAGGTACAGTCCATTTACTAGATCTCTAACACAAATGGTTAGGAATCGTACTAGAACTAACTATTGCACTGGAACTAGTACCCTGATCGACTGGGTGCTCACCTCGCTCCCTGAAAGGCTAATTGATGTTAAGGTACTCCCAGATGCCCTGAGCGACCACTCTCCCATCCAATGTGAGTGGTCAGTGAAACAGCTCAAGATTCCCCCAAGAATGGTGAGGAACAGAGTTATCAAAAATAGTTCTATGGCCAATTTCAAGATGCACCTCGAAGGTATAGACTGGAGCTTCCTTGACTCCTGCTCTTCTGTCAGTGCTGTGCTCCAGCTCTTCCTCACTCATCTCAACTCTGCAGCAGACAGGTTTGCCCCGTAATGCAATAAGATAATAAAAGGGAGAAGTATGGACTGGGTCACCCCTCAACTCATCAGAACGATGTGTGAACAGGATCTCCTTTGGTACTGAGCAAAAACAATGTGGTTAACCACGAACATACAATCCTACAAAGCGACAAACAACAGGTGCACTTGAGCTATCCGGCAGACCAAAGCCATGTATCACAAAAATCAGCAGTCTCAGTGTTGGAGAGATGGGAGGAAATTCTAGGCCTCTCTTAAGAACCTACTCGGGACCAGAGCTAGAATCCCCCTCCACAATGCCTCACCACAATGATGAAGTCATACTCGATGATACTACAATGGCCAATATCTTCAACAAGGCATTCACAGACTATTGCACCGTCCTCCCCCCAGACCAGCTACCCACTCAGATTCAACTCAGACTACTGACCAACTGCCCTTGCACTCTGACGCCAGGTCCAGCCCAAACTTCTACTTCCGACAGGTGACCAGCATAGAAACGACCAATTACATCACAAGAGTTCTGGACAGAACAAGAATGGGAGGTGATGGCATTGACATGAAGCTGATCGCTAGAACTCTCCCTGAAGTCATCATACCCATCACTAAACTCTTTAACCTATCACTCCAACTGTCCACATTCCTTCAATCTGGAAATCTTCACTGGTCACCCCTATGCTAAAAAGGGGTAATCAGTTATTAGCTCCAACTACAGACCCATCTCCATTCTCTCCCCGCTGACCAAAGCACTGGAAAGAATTATTGTGGACCAACTCACAGATCATCTCTTCAAATACAACCTCCTCATTGACCAGCAGCATGACTTCCACAAGATGCACAGTACAAGCACTACCCTAATTGATTTCACTAATCACACGCATGAAGCACTCGACTGAGGATAACTGGTTGGTGCTATCTTTATTGACCTAACCAAGGCATTCAGCCTTGTGGATCACCAGCTGCTGCTGCTCCACAGGTTAAATTGCCTTGGGCTGTCCTCTGACACGATTAAGTGGTTCTTGAGCTACCTGTCTGGGTACTCCCAACAAGTAAAAATCAATGGAGCTATCTCCACATCCTGTGAAGTCACCATAGGGTACCTCAAGGGTCCAACCTGGGCCCTCTCCTGTTCAGCCTTTTTGTGAATAACCTACTGGAAGCTTGCCCCACCTCCAATGTGCTGCTATACATTGATGACATGGTTGCATTCTCACAGGACTCCTTCCAAGAAGCACTGACCAGGAACCTGCAACACAGCTTTGATCTCCTGCAGGACTGGCTCAAACGCAGTTAACTGGTGCTCAACAGCCAAAAAAAAAAAAAAATAAGATGATGCTCTTTGCAGGATGTGAAAAGAGGAGAACTACAACACCCTTCACAATAACCTACAACCCCGTCTCCACCCTTGAGTAGGTACACTCATTCTGGTACTTAGGTGTTACTATTGATGAGTCCCTCTCCTTCAATGAACATATACGCTTTATAACTACTGCTGCTAATAGGAAGCTAGGGGAGATCTACAGGCCTTGGTTCTGCCATACACAGGAGTCTAGGTTTCTAGCATCAGCGGTACCATATTAACTATCCTGGACTATGGAAATGTGGTCTACTGCACTGCCTCTGATACTAGCCTGCATAAAGTCCACACGACCTCAAAAAGCCTGTAGGTTTGTCCTTTATGCCGATTGCCTTACACACCTGAAAACTCTACATTAGGACTAAATGGCTTCCACTCTGGAATCAAATCAAGTTCCATTCCTGCCTGTTGGAGAAGAAGGCCCTCCTGGGGCTCGTGCCCAGTCCCTGCAGGCATTATTCCAACCTGCTCCAGCCAAACATGTGACTAGAAGTGCAACAAGGCATGCCCTAGCAGTACCCTTCAAGAGAACTGCCCAGGGGAGGTGAGCTTTTGCAGTCACGGTGTAGTCACCTGGCTAAATGACTAACCTATTATAAGTAACATTATTATGTAACCTGTGTGTACTCTATGTTTAATGTTCTGCACCTGTATTGTTCTCACTGTCTTAACCACACTATATAACTCTGTCTGCCCCACTGCAACGAGGTGCCTTTGTAAATGAGTCCATGACTCAAAGGTTGTAAATCTGACTTTTCTAATAAATAAATGAACTACTCCACTCCATTACAACCCTCACATGCCTTGATCTCATCAAATCTATGCTGAGGAATTCCATCTCCCCTCCTGTCCACTGTTACTGCAACACTTAATTCCCTAGCTGAAACTATTCCCTCTCCTTCCTCTGGCCTGCCCCTTGCCTCACACAGGACTAAAACTATTCCCTCTTCTGCTTCTGGCCCACACCTTGCCTCACCTAGGACCATCTGGACCCTCCCCAGTCACTCCCACTCCATGTCACCCCACCATATACCTCTTTTCTCATATCCCCAGCTCCCCTGCTCACATTTTCCTCCGTTATTTCCCATGGACCCTCCCACCTTCACCTTGCAGCTGTCTCCTCCTCTGCACCATCTTAGCTTAACTCTCTGGGTGAATGTACCGTTTCAGTTGATGTAATTCTAGATCTTACATTCTAGGAATGACAATGCTCTATAGCTGCTACCTGTGTATCAACCACCTGTACTTAGCAGCACTTTCTGCATTTACCTACCCTGCGCTTGGGCCTGTTTACCCAGAGACTGTATTACCTGCTGCACAGACTTCTCTGTCTGTCCTAATGGGCAGTGGTTAGTCCTTTGCTAGATGTATTGCTGACAGTGCTGTAAGCTGCTAATGTCTCTCCCACTGATGTACTGTTTGTCTTCTACTGATGAGGATCCTTTGTAAAAGAGTTCTTAACTCAAAGGTTATAATTCCTATTTCCAATAAATAAAAAAATACATTTCTGTGAATAAAGTACTTAGGGTTTTACCCTGCACTGACCGGGACAAAATGTTTTGAATACTGCCTGGATTTTGGTAGAGGATTTGGTATTACAATTTAGGCACTGAGTTCAATTCTGGGACCTTAAAAGAAATGGAATGGAATGAAAATTAAACATAAACACCATCAAACAATATTGTGAAAAAATTGTGTAGAGTTTTGGGAAACTACGTCACTGACAGAGGTACAGTGCCATGCAACCTTCTTTCCCTTAGAAAGTCCACTAAATATTGCTCTGAATAATGGCTGTGGTCAGGAGCTCCTGTCCTGACCACAGTGCTGTATATAAAGGACTGTAATTGATAGCATTGTATATCATGTTTTACTGTATGCACCTTAACACAAATAATAATGCAGTGGTAGAAATGTGAATTGAATGAGACTTGTTCAACCCTTGAGAGACAAAGCAACAAATCATAGGTAACTGACCATAAATCTAAGTGGTTATGATCACCACAGCCAGACAAATCAGCATCTCTTTTCTGACAATGCTCATACTGTAATATAAGGGATGTTGCAGGTTAGATCTACATTTTGGTAATGCCTTGCTCCTTGAAAAACTGTGAAGTGAGGAGCTCTGTATGGAAAAGCAGCCCCCCCGAGCTTGACTTTGAATCTTATTGATGACAGGGATTCCTTTCAGGTTGGGGTTAGGAAGGAGTACTGGACCACAAGGGAAGACCTGTAAGGCACAAAAATAAAAATTCTTCAAGACACATAAATGGTCCTTAAAGTAAAGGGATAGCATGGTCCTTAAAGTACAGGCTGAGCAGATGGGAGAACAATTTATGTGAGAGCACCTATGCCTTCAGCTTCTGTGGATGGCACAGTTCAGTGTGACTGGCATTGTGTGACGTCCACATATTAAATCAAATCATATTTTATTGATAGGAAGTGCCTTTCCAAAAGTTCAAAGAGCTTTTACACAGTACACAGTAAAAACCAAACACATATAACAATCATTAAAACCATAATAAATAAAGCAGTGAATCATTTAAATTTCACCATATTAAAATAGCTACATAACAATCTTACATGACTAAAAACAATCTGGATAGGCCAGGATAAATAAACAGGTTTTTAAAGCTATCTTAAAACTTTGGATGGTCAGACACTCTCTCACCAACGATGTAGAAAATTCCATAGGGTGGGGGCTACAAAAGCAAAGGAATGAGCCCCCAATGTTTTCTAATTGCATCCTGGGATCCTGGGATCTCTAGCAATACTTCATTGCTGGAGTGGAGTAGGCAGAGGGGGCAGTAGGGGAAAAGGAGAGCTTGCAAGTAATGGGGTCCCGGCTCTTGTAGGGCTTTATAGGTCAGTAAACTGACCTTGAAGGTGATTCATCACTGTACTGGCAGCCAGTGCAGTTCTCGGAGCACAGGCATAATATGACTAGACCTGGAAGAGCCAGACAGTAGCCTGGCTTCTGCATTCTGCACCAGCTGCAAGCAGCGGATATCCACCCCCAGTAACTCTAGGTAAAGGGCATTGCAGTACTCAGAGTTTGAGGTCCTGAAAACATGGACCAGGGTTGGAAGATCATCAGGTGGGATGAGATGCTTTACCCAAGCAATATGCCTCAGATGGTAAAATGAGGTCTTGACAACAGCTGACACCTGAGATTTAAGTGTCAAGGCATCGTCAAAATAATGCCTATGTTTCCACCTGGTCTGGGGTAGTCAGCTGAATGCCCCTGAGTCATAGCCCTGATTGTTGTCCAGCCAACAAACCTGCCTCCCGGTGATCTGGGTCCACCACCAACACCTCGGTTTTATTGGGGTTGAACCACTGCTAGTTGGCGCTCATCCAGTCTTGTATATTGGAGAGGCAAAGAGAGTTCCGTCCTGTTCAGGCAAGGATATGTACGGCTGAGTATTATCTGCATAGCAGTGAAAACTCAGACCGTACTGCCTGATCATGTCTCCCAACAGCAGCATATACATTGCCGACAACATGGATGATAGAATGGAGCCCCCGAGGTACCCCTCAGGATAGGGGGGGAGAGGGGCTGAGGAATAAATCCAAGACACTACTCTTTGAGTCCTACCCTCAAAGAATGATCGAAACCAGCTGAGGACTGTACCAGACAGTCCACAGATAACCTGCAGATGCTCCAACAACACTCCATGATCCACAGTGTCAAATGCTGCAGAGACATCAAGGAGGATTAAGATAGAACATGTCCTCTGATCCCTCGCTATTAGGAGATCATTACGCACCCGAACAAGAGCTGTCGTGGTACTATGCCTCTTGCTAAAATCAGACTGTAGAGAATCATAGACATCATGGGTGGACAAATGATCATCCAGTTGCAGCACAACCAACTTCTCAATAACCTTGTACAAAGGGCAGGTTAGAGACAGGTCTGTAGTTTGCCAGACAGTCCTGATCAAGGGAGGACTTAAGGAGTGGTCATACAACTGCCTCCTTTAGGGAATTATGAAAAAAAAAAAAAACACTCCAATGACCTTCAGACTATCTCAGCTAGGACCGGGCCAATTTCATCAATGCAACCCACCAGGAGCCACATTTGGACCAGGTCCAAACTACAGCAGGTTGGCCACAAAGTCTGGATAATCCTCACAACGTTAGTGATTTCTGGCCGGCTTAAGTCAGACCAGGTAAACTGGGCACTCGCTATCTCCTGCTGACCTCCACAACACCTAATAGAGGGGCCTGAGCAGATCCCAGTGTTATGCCTGGCTTATATACTACCAACTGACCCACATGTAACCGTAACCTTATACACCTACAAGTATTAGTGCCTTACCATAGTCTCATAATGTTTTATTACTGATATGAGTGTTCTTACTGTTTTATTCATTATATTTGCTATGCTCATATTTGTCTGCAATGCATTTACCTATATGATATGTTTCTGCCACATATGCTGTTTTTGGTTTCCATATATATTCTGCTATAATCATATGTAACCCACTCCCACCAGCCCTCCTTGTTCAACTACCAGTGCTGTTCCTCTCACACATGGTGCCAATGAGAGGGATGGGGGCTGTCACTACAGTTCAGTTTACCAATACATCTACTTCAGAGCCTGCCATCCTCAGAAAGGCAAACCAAGTGTGGCAACTACCTGGCTCACACCTGGAGGGACCATTTACCATGGCCATCAACTTGGGTCCCTGGGAGAAAACATTTGCTCAAAATTATATTAGTTTGCACTTCTGGTCAGGGGCACCCAAGTGAATCCAGACACAGTGGAAGCAATAACAATACTGTCCAAACCAGGTTGGGATTCTAGAGTGTGGCTTTTATTCACATGAACAGAAAATAATCACAAAGCAAAGATGGACCCCTACAAGGCTACTCTCACTGGTAATGCAGATTACTGAGGTACAGATCACACACACAGTGAACCCTCAGGTTCTGAATGGAACAGTGAACACTGCTGGTTCTGAATTGAGATTGGTACACACGGTCAGAACTGGTACACTTCCCTGACTAGACACCCTCGCCAGTACTAAAAGACTTTTCCCATATTTCATCAGTAATTTCATGTGGCACCGACCACCAAAGAGCACATACAGGCTCATAGAAAATTCAATCCCATGTCTAAGTAAACTATTTTCTTCTGGCACTGGCCAAATGCACTGAGAGAAAACACAGGTGCCCAAACTGAGCCCAGAGAGGTAAATCAGTTGCTCCAGATGGGGGGGGGGTCTCCCACCTATTGCTTCCAAATTTATACTCGGCCATTCATCTGGTTAATAACACCATCACAGAAAACTTGTAGATGCTATCTCGAACTGTCTTTCACATTTAACATATTACTTTACACACCTCTGAGGTGTCATGAAGTTAAAAGTTCTGTAATTGGCAATGTCTCTTCACTAGACTCCAACTTTAGCAGGCACTTTTAAATCAGACATGAACTAAAAGTTCTGTACTTGGCAAGTCTCTCTCAGGACCCCATAGTAGGCAAACACTTTTAAACAGATACAAACTAAAAGTTCTGTACTTGGCAAGTCTCTCTCTCTTGACCCCATAGTGACAGACACTTATAAACAGAAAACAGTCTAGGTGACAGAGCCCCTTTGTCAGAGAAAAACTCACCACAGGAATGCAGGTGCCCCAGGGCTTTTCCACACAAAAATCTCGGGTACTCACAGAGCAGATGAATCTCAGACAGCTTCAACATAGTCCAGGCTGGACCAGGGGATTGCCCATCAATCCTGGCATCCCCCACCCATCCCTCTGGGGATGAGGTACTGGAAAACCCTTTTGGAATGGTTTCCACCACTTCACTCTCTGTCTTCTATGTTCTTCTTCTAGGGTGAGAACAAACTATCCAACCCATGGTAGCTCTCTGTCAGAGCTAAAACTGAAGTGCTCCCTAGGCTGCAGCCTCCTCCTTGAACTCCACTCTGCTGACTATTGAACTCTAACTGAACAATCTGAATCTAGCTCCCTAGCTAGCATTCCAATATGGCTTATGCTGCTGTGACAATTCTATGATTACATCATCCACCAGCTCAGCTGAGACTAAACTGAAGAATGACAGTGTGAAATCCATTTAACTGGCATTTCACAAGCTGTCTGCCCCTGCCTGCCACTCATTCTAAGTGGGATTCTAGTAACCCCTGGGCACAAGGGGATACACCCACCTCAGCAAGGAAAATGACTGTCTCAATCATTGCCTACCCAGCACCAGACCATCCTACCGTATGTGTTGACTATGGGGAAGTAGTGCTACCTTCTCCCTACTATGTGCCAGCACAGGCAGACAACACTAAGAGCCCAGAGGCCATTGGCTGATGCATCAGCCTCTATACTACGATTTTACTATGGTAACCAGTGACCCTGGAAGAACTGACTAGAGCACAGCCCAATGAGACCAGCACTGCTGCCCCCTACTGCAGGTCAGGACCGCAGCCTGTCTATCCCTTATCCCTGTAGGGAAAACCTATCTAACCAAAACAAACATACCCAAAACAGGGGAACCTACCCCCATCCCTGGACATCTGCAAACAAAACCTGGAGCTAACACTATACACAAGCATTACACTCCCGCACTCCCCTACAACTACACCTGTAGAAGGAAAAAGGTTAACACATGTTAACAACTACACAGTACTTTAAAAAACACTTTAAAGCACAGAAGAACTCTGATGAACACCTCCAATCCTCTTCTTGTCTTCTCTTCTTTCTTCATCAGGATCCACCTGAAAGAGAAAAGACAAAACACACCCCAAATCTGCAAACACAGTACATAACCATAACCCTTACCATTAAAACACTGGAGAATCTCAAAAAATATTTTTTTAGAAAAAGTAGAAAAGTAGAAAACAGTAGAAAATATCAACATTATGAACAATACATCTCTTGGGGATGGAAGGCCCTAAATGTCCCAGTTAGTGACTAGCAGTTCCCAAAGGCAAGGTCTATGAAAGAGTCTCTCCTGTGCCAGAGACTGGGAAGCACAGTTCCTTGAAGTACTGTAAACCCCAAAGGGCAGAGTCTTTGTGGACAGTTCAACAGTCTGTAGTCCACCAGGTGTAGAATGTGTATTGCAATGTCAATAAAGCAAGAAAAGTCTGGACTTACCAGTCCCTTGAAGAATGAAAAATGGAACAGCACTTGGATCTCCAGCTGAAGACTCTCCCTGGCAGCATTTTTGGATACAGCTGGGTGGAAATCTTCCAGAAATAACAGGATGGACATCTGGAAACTGCTGGGTTAATGTCATCTCTGGCTGACGTCATATAGGAGATGGAACCCTAGAACAGGAAAGGAACAGCTGGGCTGATGTCATCCAAAAGCCCAGGTGATAAATCAGGAAAACAGCTGGGTTGATATCACCTCAGACTGATGTCATTTGGAAGGTCAGGTGATGGAACTGGAAAGGTGCACTGCAAGGCTGCTGAATCTGGACGCACCTTTGGATCCTGGAACACCAGACTGGCAGAACAACATCGGTACGGCAATGGCTGGATGGCAGCACTGGCTACCACTGCTCTGCTTTACACTTGGTAGGCATGGGCAAAGTCACAGGATGATGGTTACATTGAGGGTAGTACCACAATTGGTCAGATGAAAGAATTATTACCCCTTCTGGGAGCTCATAATTCACATTATGGAAAGTCTAATTTCCCTGTTCTTCCACAAAACATACAGTGTCTATGAAAAGTGTCCTGCTCAACTTCCAAAACTTGAGTTTGTCTCGTATCACTTTGTCTCTGACATATCAAGTTGCACCTGGATGCAAGTTTTTTGGTTGCCTCTTCCATTAGATAGGATCTCCTGTTTTTCTCAATCTCCTCCCAGACTCTCCGAGGTAAGGTAGGAAAGGACTTTCCATAGATCTCATCTGCCTTCCTATGAACCAGTCTTTCCTCCTTACTACTCTTCATCAGCCTGCAACCCCCGGCCTGGCTTGGGGGCAGCCAGTCCTGGTTCTGCCAGTGTCGCATACTCAAATCTACATAAAACTTGTCCTTGACCCCTCCTTCTGGGGGCAGGGCTGTGGAGTCACCAGCTTCTTCTTCTGGTTCCTCTGAGGCAAGAGCCCAAGGATGTGGACTAGACCCTTCAACGTAAAGATACATAGCTCCCTCCTCCTACTCTTCCTCACTTAGGACCTGGGCCCAGGTGTGAGCAGTCATCCTCACTCCCAAGATAGTCCACTGATCACTGGGCATGGAGGCAGACACCTCCCAATTTAAGATTTCTCAAACCTCATCCTCTCCCAAGAGGCTAGGACTAGGACCCTCTCTCCATGGATCCACTGATTATCCCTCTGCACTGTCCATCTGCAACACAGGTGTGGAGACAGCACAAGGACTCTGCTCTGGCAGTACATCTACACTCTCTTCCTTAGCACCGCACTCTGCTGGGTCTCCCCCAACAGGTTCAACCTGGTGCTGTGTGCTGCTACTTGCAGGATCTTGAAGCTTTGTCCACTTGGGAGCCAAATGAATCTTAGGTGCACTAGTTAGACTTTGCTTCTCTAAGCACCCTGAACAGTGAGGAATCATGAAAACGTCCCTTCCAGCCTTGAGGCACATTATGCACATCTCTCTGGGGTATCCAGAAATCGCAACATGAGGAGGCCAATGTCCACTGTACAAACATTTCTCTAATTCTTTTGCTTGGTAACCTCCTTAACTATCATAGCCCAGGCATGATCCAGGTAGTGGGACGGTCCCAAAACCATGACTGTAGAAAAATACACAAATGTTCACTGTTATCACTGAGTTCACTTGCTTGGAACAGTCTCACAAAATGGTTCCTACGCTGTGTTTGTTCACCCCACCTGTAATAGCAACCGCAGCACTCCAGGCGCATCAACATTCTGCATCTGAATCAAGCCACTGCGCTCAGATTTACTGCATACTGATACTTTTACTCAAACTGAACAGACTGCATTGTTTTTCTTCCTCAGCACATCTATATGTTTTTCTAGGACTTTAACATTAGCTTTCAACCAGTTTTACTTGTGTAAAGTCACTAAAGCCACAGTATTTCTTGAACAGGATTGCTTGTTTGTTGCAGCCTCTCATACCACTCAGTCTCTCTGGTTGCTCAGAAAATTACACTGTTGCTGAATCCATAATACATGCTCACAGTCTAATGCTCAGAATTCTTGCTTGGGTTTCATTACTTTACACAGTCCTTCTTTGCAAAAACAATCACACTGTGTATACACAGATCCAGCTGGCTATAGAAAAATCACACAGTTTGAGCTCAGTTTTGCTGAATAGTACTCACTGAATCAGTAGCTGGCTTTTCGATGGAAATTCTTGGCCTACAGCTGATCCTGGAAGGCCTCTGGGTTGAAAGGGGCTGACGATCCTGCTGATTGTCCCTATGACCACCACATTTTTGCCCCAATCGATCAGAATATGGGTTGAGCCCAATTTAGCACAGAAAAGTCTGTTGTTTTAACTTTCAGAATGTTTGCAGTCACCATGACTACACTCCTGGCTAACCAGCTCACACACCACTCGCATTTGCCCTCTTGAACACTGTGCAGCACTCTGAAGCTGGCTTGGGGGCAGGACTGATTGCAGTCTCACCAATCACTCGACGCCATGCAAATGAGCCTCTTTCTTCTCGTGCTCTTTTCTTCCACAGCGATCTTCGAGCAGGCAAATATAAACTACAAAACAACTTTTCTTTCTTTTTTTTTAATACTTCCTTTATTTATTTAGGTCATGTCTAAGGCACTTATAGGAGTTTCAAAATCTTTTATACATAGTTACTTGTTGCATAGCACCCAGAGATTACAATATGGTATTATTGCAGTGTAACATTTTTAACTGTTCTCATTAAAATATGTATACATGATTGCTAAGCATATCAAACAAACCTTATATATTTGGAAACTAGACATTATATAAACTACAATAGGTTACATTAACAATGAAGACAGAGCATTAAGCACAAAAAGACTGAATGAGGTACAGTAATTGCTTTAAAATTACTGGTAAATTTACTTATTTTTCATAACCAGAGCTTAACCAGGAAGGGCTTCCAGGGGGGTAAATCCTAAAAGATAGGCAAATAGCAACCCCTCAAATTCAGGTTCTAAATCTGTTCTTGATACAGTATCCACCTAGTCCAATGTGTAGTAAAGGTTTCCATCTTATTATTTAGAGCATATGACATTTGTTCATTATGGTGTATATTCTGGATTATAGATTTCTACTCTTGTTGTGGGAGATTTGTTCTAGAGCCATTTTAAGTGATTGCTTTTATCGCGCTCCCATGTAATATAGCCCATAAATAGAGATGTGTTTATCTGTCAATCCCTCCGGAATAGCTAATATTAGGTTAATCTCTGATATGGGATTACAGCAATCAAATATATTTAATATGATCGAAATCTCTTTCCAGAAATTACCTAATGTGGAGCAATCATAAAACATGTTTATAAGTAGCTTTGTTTTCCCACATAGCCTCCAACATTTTCAGGCTGTCCTGGATTTCTAATAGAGTGGTTAGGCACGAGGAAGAATCTTGCCCTTACTTTCCATATGAATTCTCCACAATGGGAAGGTAGGTAGACCAAGTACCCCCCATCATATTTTAGACCATTCAATAATACTGATGGCTTGTTGAAATTCTTTTCCCAGTTTGCTTTGACTGGGTCCATACTATGTTTATGTAACCCTATTAAAACTTATAAATTAGAGATAGCTTTCCCTCCTGAAGGAGAAAACCATCTGCACAAATGGGGTTGACTTTGTACCCCTAGGGTTCACTTTTCGTGCTCTTGTTGGTGTTTATGTAGTTCCTCATTTGATAAAAGAATATTCTACTTTCCATCCACAAATTTTGCTGAGCTGCCTCAAAAAGTTAAAACCATATCCCCTTTTATAATTTGCCATGGAGCTAGTAACCCTTTTTAAACTGGATATTGTACCAAGAGCCAGCCACGGTGTTGAATTTGTTTGCAAGTATGAACCATTGGTACTTCCAAAATGATTTGATATTTGTTTGTTACTTAGTTCCTCTCCGCCAACCCTTCAAAATAGTAGACGTAGCCCTGGACATATTGTCTGGGTTCATTTTGGGGGAATAATACTACTGCAGTAAAGGATGGGGCATTTCTCTGAGAGGTCCATTTGTTTCCAGGCTGCTTGATATGAGGAGTGTTCATAATAGTGCCAGATGCATCTGGGCTGCAGCCCAATAATTGGTGAGGGGAATGCCACCTCCCATTGACTTGGGGAGAGAGCTTAATATTGAGTTGAGTCCTCTTGTGGTTCCATTGAAAAGCTAAAGGATTTCTGCCATGCTAATATTTCCTTGGGGTGAATTACTAGGGACACATTGAAACAGGTATAGCAAACAGGGCAATACGTTCTTCTTAAGAGAAATAGTACGGGTATAGAAAGAGGTAGGAAGGAGATTCCATCTTCTCATGTCACATTGAAGTGTTTCTACCAGGGGAGTATAATTTAGTTTGAATAATTGAGATAGATCTCTGGGGTTGTTAATTCTCAGATGCCTTATTGAGGATCCATCCCATTTTATAGGGAATTTCCCTCAACGAGGGTGAGGGTTCATAGTTTATTTTTAAAGCTTCTGTCTTATTAATATTCAAGGTATTGCCTGATAGTTGGGAGAAGGTTTAAATCTTCTGGATGACTGCTGGCATGAGCTTTCCAGATTAGTTAAGATACAATAAGAGGTCATCCACAAAAGCGCTAATTTGTCTCAGTCTTGGAAAGAGTGATTTCTGAATTTCTGGGGATTGCTGGAGGAATTGGGCCAGGGTTCTATATAATATGCAAATAGGAGCAGGATAGGGACTACCCTGCTTTGTTCCCTTTGAAGAGAGAATCGATCAGTTAAATGACCATTTGCACAGATATAACCTATGGGACTCTTATAAAATGAAAATGGTTTCTATGAACTGGTCTGGAAATCCAAATCGAAGCAAGGACTCCTCCCAGAAATCTCCAAGATACCATATCAAATGCTTATTCAGCATCTAGTCTCAGTGAGAGAGTTGGTATTTTCTGGGATTGAGAATGTTCCAGTAGATACACTGTATGCCTTACGTTGTCTTGAGCCTGATGCCCCAAGATAAATCCACATTGATCCATATGGATTTTGCTGGGGGAAAATGATAGAAGTCTCCTAGCTAATATTGATGTTAGTATTTTGTAATCCATATTTAATATGGATATGGGTCTATACGATGCACATAGGGTATGATCCTTGCCCAGCTTCAGAATAATGGAAATTATGGCTTCATTCCATGAGGGGAGGACATTCCCCTCTTTGGAGGTAACTAAAGTGTACACTGTGGCTAATAAAGGGGTCAAGATTTTGGACAGTGATTTATAAAATTCCCCTGGGAGTCCATCGTACCCCAGGCACTTCCCTGTTTTTAACTTACCTATTGTTACCATACTCTCTTTCAGTGTGATTGGAGATCAGTGGAGAACTCTGCTCTATTGATGGGGGATTTAATGTTTCTAAAACATTTTTAATTTCCTGATCAGATACAGAGTCTTTTGATGTATAAAGCTATGAATAATAGTTGAGGAAAGCCCAGCTATTCCCGAATTATGTTATAAAGTTTACCTGTTTGTGGATGTCTAATCCTCAGTATGTTCGACTTGGCCTTCTGTATCCTTAATTGGCATGCTATTGGTTTTAAAGAATGGGGCCCCATCATAAAACCTATGTCTGAGGTAAATTAGATTCTGTTCATTGAATAATCCAGTATTTTATTAAGTTCACTTTTCAAGGTAAGTTCCTTAGTTCTAGTTTTGTCATTTTAATAACCTGTAAATCTTCCAGCATTTTTATCCTGCTTTCCAATGATTTCCTATGTGCTTCCCTGAGTTTTTCTTATTAGCTGATATATAATCAGCTTGCCTCTTATAACTGCCTTAGCCTGTGTCCCATAAAGTGGATACAGAGATATGAGTTTATCATTTAGGTCCAATGTCTGATTTATTGTTTCCTCCACAGACTTCAGGACCTGGTCATTCTCTTTAATAGAGAGAGGTTTAATCTCCAGAATGCTGTTGTTTTTTTATAGCTTGAGGGTGAAACTGACAAATATCGGGGCATGATCTGATAATGTATAATCCGACCAGATCTTCGATTATATCTCCCATTTGTTCTTTAGGAGCTAGAAGAATCCAGACAGGAGTATACCTAGTGGGCTTGGGAATAATAGGTGCCTGGGGTGAGCCATGCAGATAACCCCAGGTATCTAATCAACCTAATTCCTGAAGTAATTTCTTCACCCTATTTGTGATTTATTTCTTCCTCCCCGTAGCTTGGGTGGTATAATTTTCTATTATATTTAAATTGAGGTCCCCACCACATATCGTTTGCCCTTCCAGCTCCATTCTGCCAGTTTGGAAAAAATGGAACTATATGCCTCATAGTCTGAAGGGGGATGTATATAGATGCAAAAGTTACCAGCTGGCCATCCAAAAGGCCCTTTACCATGGCAAATCTCCCTTCCTTGTCAATTAGTTGATCTTTAATTTCAAATTGTGTCCCTCGCTTCACCAATATTATTGTTCCCCTTCTTCTTCCTCCCTTATAAGAAGAGGCGATGACATGACAGAAACCTAACCTTTCAAACTTTTTATGTTCTGATTGTGAAAGGTGTATTTCCTGTAAAAGAATAATGTTTGCCCCTTCCCTTTTCATACTTTGGATAATTTTACTTCTTTTTATGGGGTTAGTTATATCATGCACATTGTAGGTGCATATAGTATAGGGTTTCCCATTATTCATTATTTAATCTGAGTGGCCATCCTGCTTTCCAGTTCTCTGATCTGGTCTCCATCAGGTGGCGGCCCCCCCCCTTCGCCCTTCATCCAACTCTGTGCTCTAATGAGTCTTTCTGTCCGCCTCATATATTCCAACAAATACAGTTATTTAACTAGGCCAACATGGCCCTAACAGAACGATGTAACAACCATGTATAACAAACAACAAGTGCTTCCAAGGTAGGGGCTATTTCCAGAATAGCCCTTTGTTCTCTTCTCCTAGGAGAAGAACGCAGGAATACTGGTGCTTCCATTACTGGAAGACCTCCTCCCAGCTATCTGATATTTATTGTGCTCTAAAATTTAGAGAGATTAAGATATCTCCACTCTCTGGGAGCAGGATGTAGTGTAAGGTTGTCCTTGGGCAAAAGGCGCTGTCAAATCCACTATGCTCAGACCCAGTCTGCCAATTCAGATTTAAGGATATTTCTCCTCATGAATTAAGTTACAGAAACGGAAGCCCTGTAATAGGGTCATACAGTATTACTTTGTGAAGGTTGAACTGTAAGGTAGAAAAGTCAAAGAGATCCCCCAGCCCATTGCCCTCTGGCCATTATTCACTGAGAGGTAATATGAGTAAGCCCTCTATGTTGCTCCCAAACAAACGGTCTTCCCTAGTCAGTAACTGTTTACATTCTACCTGAATGCGAACTTTGTTAACTTCAGATCTGGTAGACTGGGTGCAGCCTGTCTAATAATATGGGAGCAGAGGCTGCACTCGTGGAAAACAAGGAACAAACTCTACAACTTGAAGGAAATACAAATTGTAAGGTTGCTTGTAATTATTAGTTGCTTCACACTATATTAATTAGCCCAGGGCCCTATCATAAGTTCAAATTCATCTCAGTTGCTGCCAATGCCTAAATCTGTATATTGTTTCTGCATATAAAAAAAAAAAAGATTAACCAGAGGAAGTTGAAAAGCATGGCAGTGTTCAAGTTAAACTTTGCCCATTTTCATCACAGCATCCCCGCAACCCCCCAGTCCTCTGCTCAAAAGTTCGTAGAGTCAAACAGTTAATGGCAGACTTATCTCTTGTAGATTCGCTTCCATCAGCAGCATGGCACAGAGGGAGCCACTTCAGGGCTCACAGTCCATTCAACACAATGTCAGATGCGATACATCTAGATCAGATTGATTTTTCAGTCCTGTTTCCTCGCTTCTCAATGATGGATTGCAATCTACGAACTGCTTCACCGTGCAGCCATATTTTGGTTCCCATCTTCTTCCTGCTTGAGGTGCTCTGCCAAATGGAGTCGCTCTTCCTGCTGTTTTGGTTCCGGTTCTCGATTATCTGGATTTTTCTGTCTCTCAGGACCTCTCTCGCCTCCTCCACCGTGGTGTATAGCTTTGTGCCATCCTCCCCAAAAATCTGAAGTCTGGCTGGGTAGGGGGTGTGAAACCGAACTGCTTTCTCTCTCAAAGATCGCAAAATTGGTAAATATTTTAACCTTTGTTGCTGGACCTCCTGAGGGTAATTGTGGTCCATAAATAGTCTATTAGACAGGTATTTAATTTCTTTCTTGGCCCATGCTCATCTCAAAATTTCTTCTTTATCACTGAAAAGGCTTAGTTTGAACACTATGGATCAGCGGTCTGGCTGCAGGATCTGTTGGCTTGTTTGCAGCGATCTGTGAGCTCTTCCACATGGAAGAAAATGTATTAGGCAACTCCAGTACATCCTTAAGCAGGCTTTCAATAAAAGAGCATAGGAGTTGTTTCCATTCCCTCAGGAGCCCATACAAGTGGAGATTATCTCTGTGAGAATGCTCTTCCAAATCCAAGCATTTGGCTCTCAGCTCCTTAGATTGTTGGACCAGAGCCTGCATTATTCGGCCTAGTTGAGAGGTTGATTCTTCGCTCTGAGTTACTCATTCCTCAATCGTGCTTATATGAGATTCGAGTGTGGTTAACTGCTTTCTCACTGCTTTAAACTCCTGCTTATTCTCAGATCTTGATTCTCATATTTCGTTTAGTGGAGTTTCAAATCTTGTTCGGGAAAGTTGATCAGATTCCCCATCCATGTCATAGCCAGTCGTGTGGGAGCTCGCCGGGGAGACAGACCTACTAGGTGGGCCATCCTGTAATCGAGTGCCATCCATGTTTTTCTCTTTAGTTTTCTCTCTGTTTCTGCCTCTGTAGCTCTCAGATTGCTTCCCTCCTGTATTTCTGGACATTTTGAGGTTGATTTGATGATTTGTGGAGGTAGGAATTAGCAGACTGTGTGAGGGCGTTTAGCCTAAACTCCTAGCTGCTCCGTGAGCGTCACGGAGATCCCAACTTTTTCTTTTCAACTCGTAACTCCACAGCGGGAGCACCATTTTGAACCATTTTTCATGGCTATTTCTCTAGCAACTCCCTCAGCTGACACAGCAAGCATTTTAAACTTTCAGGGCACAATTGTCAATACTATTTCTTGTCATAACTTGAAAATTAAAGCTGGCAAACTTTTTTTTGAAGCAGGACAAATTAGCACACATTCTGGCTTTAGTGCATTAATGATATTGCTTCAACTGATTAATATGAACCCATTTAGTACTACCTCTCCAGTGCTTTTCTGCTTTACTTCAATTTGGTAAGCTACAGGTGAGATTTTGTCAGTGATCACAAAGAGTCCTTGCTAACTTGGAAGAAACTTTTTGACCTTGGTTTTATCTCTATTGTAGTTAAAGTAAAACACTTTATCACCAATTTGATACTCTTTTGGACTAGTTTTCCTGTCATAATATGACTTAGAAGCCTCAACACTTTTCTCTTAAATTTTTCTGAGCAAATGAAAAGGTTTCTCACAAATGCTGTTTTAAATGGGTTACATATTCATGTGCTGTAGTGGCATGTGCTGAATTTACATTTCCTGTGGTATACAGGAGATGTAAAGGTAACACCATCTGTCTTCCTGTCATCATTTTAAAAGGAGAAACACCTGTAGACTTATTAGGAGTAGCCCATATGGCCATTAATACTAGTGGTAACTTTACATCCCAATCTTTTCCTGAAGAACTGATATATTTCTTCAGTATATACACAAGTGTTTGATTAGCGCATTCCACCTGTCCAGATGACTGTGGATGGTGGCACACATGTAGTTTTCTCTGTACTCCTAGAATTTTCCACTCATTTTCTATTACCTCTCCAGTGAAATGAGGACCTCTATTAGATTCTACTCTCAATGGTAATCCCCATCGACTAAGCACACAGGCCCGGATATTCAGACTGCGCCAGACTGAGGCACAAGCCTGGGCGCAGCGTAACTTGGCTGCGCAGGGGCGTTGACTGGGTGATATTCAATGGAGCTGCGCCATGGCACAGCATTGTTGAATATCGCACCCTGGCCACCCACAGTGCACATGATGCAGTGGCACTGTGCCAGCACAAGTGGTCAGAGTGGAGCAGGGGGATGCACTAGTGCAAGTTCCATTGCGCTATGCGCAACAACCACGATATTCAAAAGTGCACATGCCAATGGGGCCATAATGTATGCAAGATGCAAATGGAGCCATTTGCATGTCATTATGGCCCCATTTGCATGCAGGTGTGCCGATCCCTTTTGACATGCACCTGGCGCCCTGCCAGGCAGTAGCCGTCGGGGACCAACACCCCCTGCACAGTGTGGCAATGCACCCCTCTGCCTGATTGTGGGCATATGTAGATTGAAATTATCGTCCAATATCCCTGGTGGTTCAGTGGACATCTCGCAGCCCAATTGTGGGGATCTGTGTAAAACTATAAGTCCAATATCCCTGGTGGTCCAGTGGACCACTCTCAGCTCGATCGGGCATATGTAATAATAAGGAGAGCCCACGGTACCTCCTCACCGCCCACTAAGCCCCACCGCCCTCCTCCCCCCTGGACATGGGGGCAGCAGCCATCGCCTGCCACCACCACCCGCCCGCGACTGACAGTGACGTGGGCTGTACGCCCATTGGTCCACAGCATGAGCCAATGGGCGTAGATGTACCAGATTGCTACCAGTCCAGATATGTGAATGGATCCATTCAATATCTGGACTGTGTAGATGGTATGGGCTGCACTCCCATTGGCTCACGCTGGACCAATGGGCTGCAGCCCTACTGTACACCGTCAGTCGGTGGGTGGCAGGGCGGCAGGCGGTGGGTGCTGCTGCCCACGGCTAACTGGGGGAGTGGGGTGGTGGGGCTCAGTGGGTGGGTGGGGATGGGGTACTGTAGAGCTCTCCTTATTATTACATATGCCCATGATCAAGCTGCGAAGCAGTCCACTAGACCACCAGGATATTGGACTTATATATTTACACAGATGCCCATGATCGGCTTGCAGCAGTCCACTGACCACCAGGGATATTGGACCTATATTTTTGCACAGATGCTCATGATCGGGCATGGGGGGCACCACCTGTTGGGTGCAGCCAGATCAGTGTGGACACCACAGGTGGCAGCTGCCATATTGCTTGCACATGGCAGTTCACCTGTGGTGGCCAGCTGTTGTTCCTTTTTTAGCTCACCTGTGTGCAGCGCAAGTAGGGGTTGCATCGTGCATGGACTCAGCATATCCTCGGCTGAATATCGGGATGTGCGAGTATGCATGGCACACCAATCACCCTGCGCCGCAGACACATTACTGTTGCTGACTGGGTGCATCGATTTGTGCCAGACACAATCCCTGTTTGAATATCGTGCTGGGGCACATCAGTGGGTTGCGATGGTGCAACACTGTTAGGCCATGCATGACCCTTCTGAATATCCGGGCCATGGTTTATTATTAAGAAAGCAGTGGTTCCAGCAGTGTTATTAGGAGCAGGTATACACTTGACCCATTTTGTGAACAGACAAGTAACTGTCAAAAGGTATTGGTTACCTCTTGAAGATCTGGTAGCAGGACCAATCTAGTCAATCTGGATGTCTGACCAAGGCATAGTGATGTTTTTGACTGTAGTGGTGCTCTATGTCTAGGAGTAGCTGGTTGGAACTTGCAACAGGTTATACACCCTTGTACATACCCTGCAACATCATCCTACATGTAGGGCCAGTAGGCTATCTCTTTTAAGGTTTCGTAAGTTCTCCTATCCCCCTTGTGCTCCTGATGGTTCATCATGGGCATGTTGTAACATAATTCCCCTGTGGCCTAATGGAACCACCCATTGGACCTCATGTGGGTTTTTGCCAATTTTTACCAAGAGATCATTCCTTAATTAGAATTTATCCTTCTGGTTATACATGGCTGTCAGGTCCCAGTTATCCTGTAGGTCATTGTCAGAAATCATACTTTTAGTGGGATCCTTAATGAAACAATAACATTTTCCTACCACTTCATCCTCTTGTTGCATTTTCACTTAATCAAAGTCAGGTTTCTCACTATACAAGTGTAGAACCTTATTTTCCTGTTCCTGTTGCTTTTGTCTATGGGTAACCACATCCACCTTAGCTTGGACAAGAGGGACAAAGTTCCATTCTTTTCCACTTAAAGCACCCTCCCAAGCCAGAGCATCTGCTAGGTCATTTCCTGTTTTGTCTGGTCCATGAACTTTGGAGTGTCCTTTTACCTTTTTCCAATAAACAACCAACTTATGTTCCTGAATCAACTGATCTATGGCTAGGATAAGGTCTGCATGCATCACCTTACTGCCTCTTGAATTGATCATACCATTCACCTTCCACCCTGGTAAATGTGCAAGGAAGTTCTGCCTAACATAATCCGAGTCAGTACAAATTACAATGTCTTGTAACTTATGTTGTACTGTAGTCTGTACCACTATATAGGTGGCTGCCAATTCTGCATATTGGTTAGACTTAGGACCGAGCTTGTGCTTGATAGGAGTACATGGTACATTATCCTGCCATACCACTCCTAAACCAGAACATCGGCCGTCACCTTGCCAGAATGAACAACCATCAACATAGACTCTAGGCAAATTTTCAGATACATTTTCATCATAGTGGTCGTGCCTGTTATGTTGGTACACCATATCCAACTCAGGAGATAGGTCAGGGTCTTGTACTGGAAGTTCATCTACAGTACAATTATGCATCTCCAGGTCTGCTAACCCTTGAGCTACTGTATTCCTTTTATTCTTTGCATACTTAACCTCTAGGGGTAGACCCTGGAGTGCTAAGGCCCAGGCTACAATTCTGCTACTAGACACATTACCATCCTTAAGCTTCTGGCTCCCCAGAAGGGTAAAGGGTTGGTAACCAGTCTCTACAACAACTTTGTTACCACAAATGCAAGGTTTGAACCATTGTACTGCCCATACAGTGGAAAACAATGCCTTTTCACAATCTGAAAACTTCTTCTCGACATCACTCAAGGTTTTACTCGCATAAGCAATAACACGTTTGTCTGAATCATGTTTCTGATATAACACTGCATTGATGCTGCTACTAGTATGTCCTACCTGTAGATAAAAATCCTTATCCATTTATGAGTAAGCAAGACATGGTGCCTGACACAGACTATCTTTTAAAGCGTGCATGGCTGTCTCTTGCTCTCCCCCCCACACCAAGGGTTCTGACTTTTTCAGCAGCCTGGTGAGAGGATAGGCAATTTCTGCATAGTCCTGGATAAACTGTCTTGAGTAGTTACATCTCCCTAGGAAACTGCATAACTCTTTTAAAGTTTTGGGTGGACCAATTTTTGGGATGGTCTCAACTTTGGTATGCTGAGGACATAGCCCATCAGGACCAACTTCATGCCCAAGATAGTTTACCCTATCTCTGGACCATTGCCCCTTTGGTAAGGACAACTTGGCACCAGTGGCTTTGAGCTGGTTTAACACATAGGTGACCTCAGCTAGGTGTTTCTCAAAAGTGTTGCTTTTGATTAGTACATCATCCACATAAACCAGATTTCCTCTGCTTTCCACATCAGGCATAGCCTTGTGCAGAAAGATACTGAAATCCGCTGGTGAATTTAAGTATCCAAAAGGACACCTATTCCATGTGTACTATTTCCTTCCAAAGGTAAAAGCCAGTTTATATTGATCTTTTGGGTCTACTTTTAATGTCCAGAATCCATTTTATTTTTAGTTGTTTAACCAGGAGTAGCACACTAAGCTGAAAGCTTTTTTTACAGGAGCGACCTGGGAGCACAGGGAAGTTAAGTGACTTGCTCAGGGTCTCACAGTATGCAAGTGGAAGCTGTGGGATTCAAACCCAGGTCTGGTCTGCTGGATGTCACCAGATTTGCAGCTCAGATACTTAAACCACTGCACTATACTTCCTCCATTTGCTATATCTAGGGTATATTTGGCACCTTAAACTTTGGCCAAACTTTGGTCCAAATATGTCATGGGCCAGCGAGATAAAGGCACATGTTGGTTTAACTTCCTATAGTCAATAGTGAGTCTCCACTTTCCTGTGGGTTTCAGCACAGGCCAAATGGGGGCATTATGAATAGAATTTACCTGTCTTATAATTCCTCACTCCATTAAGGTATCCAGTATCTCTTGTATATATTCGTAAGATGCTAGAGGTATTCTGTACTGGCGTACATAAACTGGACCTTTACTGGGGTTGGTAGGTACCCTGGTAACATGGAGGTCAGTTACCCCACAATCATGAGCACCTTTTGCAAACATGTCCTTAAACTGAAGGAACATTTCACAAACTTTTTCCTTTTCTACTTCCTTTTCACAATTACAATTTTGTAAAGCTTGCTCAATTTGTTCTTTAGAATCTGGGAAAGGTAAATTTGTATCTATTTCTACCTCATCTTCTATTATCTCAAAAACGTTTTCAGCATCAATCACATGAACCTCTTTAAATTGTTTTGTTTCATTAACCATAGTGGACAGTACAAGGTAATCATTTTCAACTGTACATGCCTGTATTTCTTCCTTATCTATGGGACAAATCTCTCGTAAAGCAATTAAACCATTTGGTATGGACCTTATTTCTTCATCTGTGTCATCCTGAACAATGTCGTCTGGTATCTCCCCAATAACTGGAACAGTTAACTCCAAATCATAAAAAGGATTCCCCTATCACTATCCCTAACTCACACTTAGCTGCTATGGTGATAGGCTCTACTGTTGGGTTATGTACCAAGAGGTGCATTACTCTGCTGCTCATGTCCAAGCAAGGTATGGAGTGAATTTTTAAACTCATTTCACTAAGTTGCTTGTCAAGCACAAAGAGTACAGTCTTGTCAGGCATCTCTTGGCCTTCCTTTACATTAACCCCAAGAGAGAAATCCTTAACATTACTTGGAATTTTTGTAGTGAACTCATTTGCCACCTGACACACTTGAGGAATAGTTTGTCCAGACCTCAAGGCCTGTGGTGTCACATTTATTGGATAAGGGTCCCCCCCCTTATTCGTGACCAAAGAACATCGTTGGCTAGGTCAACATACATACCCAGTCATACAAGGATGTCTAGCTCCAGGTACATGGGAGATTTTAGGCCTTGTACTACCCTTACAGGGTGTTGTATTTTCTTTTGCCCTATTTGGAGGTTCAGAGCACAGATACCTATGCTTTTCATGCTAGTGATCTGATATGGCACATTTTCCAACCACTCCTGTTTCTTTACACATGTTAAACTAGGCCTTCGCCTCTTTAACATCTTGTAAAACAGTTTACTAATTAAACAGTGCTCATAACCTAAGCATAACACAGAATTAATTGTCTGCAAACTCTCTACTTTGATGGGCACCTTTAACCTGCCTTCCTCTGACCTTATATTGCAGACTAAGGACCCGTGACTTAGTGGCCATGTTTCATTTCCACCATCCCCAGAGGGTGTTGGGTACTCTGAATTCAGTGTCTCTGTGTCAACTGCAGGGTGTGCTTCTGAGACAGCAGGGTCCACTTCCTTGGTGAAGAAAGTGAGGCCTCTTGCATTAAACTCAGACTTTACCACATCATGCTTTGACAGACAAACCATGTGGGATCTACTTCTCCATTGAGCCAAATTTTCAGGATCACCTAGTACAGATACATCAGGTACATCAGAACATACAAAATTCAATTTAATCATTGCATCATTTCTCTCAAGGTAGCATGATTCTGATTGTTTAGCAACCTTAAGACTCTTCCCAAATGGAATGGGCTGGGTTTATTTGTGCCCACTGGATTCCATGGAAATAGTCAATGATAGGCCAAAATCTTTTTAGGAAGTCATTTCCAATCAAGAAATCATCCCCAGTACTATCAGTGATATACACCGGGTGGTTGATTTCCATCTTGCCAAAACTCAATTTCAGCCACACTTTACCTAGGGTCTGTTGAGCACCCCCCCCCATAACCTACTACTTGTAAGCCATCAGAAAAGGTTTTTAACACCTTAGAGCCACCTACTGCATCAACCAGCTTGTCAGAAAAGCTTCTAGACATCAGGGTAACTTCCGCTCCAGAGTCAACTAAAGCTTCATGACTTAGGCTGTTTTCAATGTTGATGTCAAAGTAAAACCTATCTGCCCCCCTTTAGGGATTAAGTTGCCCAGGTAGAATTTGCTTTTCTTAACTCCTGGCAACATGGCAGGTTTACTATGACACTCTACACTGCCTGCAGCAGTAGCTCGTGATACCTCTAGAGTAAGGTCAGGTTTTGCATTAACACTCTCATTTTCCAATTTCATAGCAGTTTTATTACTATCATCAGCAATTGCAATTTCATTAACCTAGGCAGCATTTGGAAGGACAGAAGGCTGTAGTCACTGGTCATTATTATTGGTTCCATTGTCATTTGAGGTTGCAGATGGGTTCTGCACAGGTGCAGGAAACCCAGAAGGCAGAGGGGGAGGTGGGACCAAATGTTGGAGCAGCATTTTTAAGTCTCCCATCTCCTCCTCCTTTATTCCCTGTATTTCATCCATGACTGGGGAACCAGGTTGAGGTCTGTCTTGGAACATGTAACCATCTTGCTCATTGTTATAGTTTTGATGCCCCCTATAGGCACCTCTTCCACCCCTATAGTCATTGTTGTATCCTCTGTAGTATCCTCTCCCATACCATCAGCCACGTCCTCTACCAGGATCATAACCTCTATAGGAGGGTCCTTGGTTTTGGTATGGCTGAGGTTGTGGGAATTGCTGAAGGTTCTGATAGAACTGTGACTCAGAGCAAGGTGGTGGAACCACCACAGGGGATGCTTGGGCAGGGTTGGTAGGTTGGGTTACTACTGTGGGGTCAGGCACAGCCTTAGGCTACTCTACAGCTTTTTCTGATTGAGTGTTATTACCTTTTTTCTTCTTTTGTCTTCTGTTTTTGGGGGTAGATAGCTCACCCCCTTCCATAGACAAAGTATCAGAGGTAGTTGCTTCAGACAATTGGATCTTGGGGGGGATCCCCTCCCTTTTTCTGTGGAGGAGAGTGATCTTCTCTTCCAGAGTCCCAGATGTGTTCTGCCTGTCTAGCAATCCAGTGAATGCCCCTGGACCTCCTGTTATGCTCAAGTTGCAATTGTGTCCTGATAGCAGGGGGTAAACCTTGGTAATATGCATCTCGGAAGTCATCTAAATTACTGTCTGAGTGATCTTCTGCTCCAAAGTACACATCCTTTAGCCTTTAATAATATTCCCTAGGACTTTGATTAGCCCCACACCGCATTTGATAGGCTGCACATCCGGTTGCCCCCTTAGTGCGATATTTACCAAACTCCTTCTTTAGGAATTTATACAGTTTGTCAGGTTTGTTCCTACTTTCTCTAGACATTCTTGACCACTCTGCTTGAGGATCATCAACAGACCACCTAATCACAAAACTCTGTTCTCCCTCATCAGTTATGCACAAAGATTCAAAACACTCTTTTAGTTTTTGAATATGCTGCTCAATGCCTCCTTTGCAGATTTAGAATTATACCTCTCACCTACCAGTTTCAAAGCTTGTGTAACAGTTTTTGATTTTAAATACTCCGTTCCTTTTCAGAAATCTTTTTATTTTTCCTGGACCCATCAGATAAGTAACCTTTGGAATCAGCATTTCCTTTTTGCCTAATGTTATATCTCTTATTATGCCTATCAGGCGGTTCATCTTCCAAACAGGAATATTCCTTTTCAGGGGAGGAGCTATCTGGGCCTGATTCCTCAGATGCATTTATTCTTACATGAATTTTTCTTTCACTTTTGGTATCACCTTTCTGGACCTGTAAATCTTTGACTTCTTTTCCTGGTTTATAGAGGTGTTGCTCCAAAAGGGTACACCACTCTTTCCATTGGCTATCCTACTTTAATTCATTTTGTGGGGTTGCACCTTCACATCTCTCCTTTTCTGTTTGTGCACTGATCTCTCTATCTTTATGTATTTTCTGTTTTTGCACTATTTCTCATTTTAACTCTTTTTCAACACTAGAATGATCAGGTGAGTGTGGTTGGCAAGGGACTGTTCCATTTGTGGGTCCTGCACTGCAGAAATCCTAAGAAGGATAAGCCTCTTGTTCATTGCCCTGGGGTAGATATCTTAGGGGTGAACAGCTTATGCTTCTTTGTTCAGAGGTTTCCTCTTTCCATTTGGCTAAGAGGTGTCTTTCCCTGTCTGCTCTTTGTTTCTTATCACTTTGATATTGCTCCATTACATCATTATACATTCATACCATTTCAGTTAGCTCCTTGATAACCTGTTCATTAGCATGCTCTAATTTTGCTTTTTCCCTTTCCAAAGCTGTGCCCCACTCTTTGAGCTTCTCATTAGTCTTTATTATTTTGGTCTTCTGTGCCTCTGCAGCTGAGCACTACACTTTTAACTGTTCATTCAAGTTTTTCAAGGCAGCAATGTCAGTCTTTAAGTTGATTAGGACACAGTCTCCATCAGATATTTTCAGATTACTTACATCTAACTGTGTTTTGAGCAAATGCATCTGGCCTGCAAGTCTACTACATTCATGAGATCTCTTTCCTAGTTGTTGGTTTAACTGTTTTACATCATTACATAACCTTAATTTGTCAGCACACAGCTTCTCAATCATATCAACATACTCTTTATTCCGTTCATTTAATTCTTCAATTACTTCTTCTGGCCTACAACTTGGATGCAGCGGTATCAATGGCTCCTCCCTGATGACAGGTATTGGCAGCTCTAAAAGTGTTGCCCCGTGTCTGCATGAACCATACCTACAGTTACAATAGCAGCTGCCATGTCTCAAGTTCTTGTTACTAAACTTTAACAATTACCATGAAATGTCAATAACCTTTTATCCAACACAATTTAAAAAAGAACCAAATCATTCCTTGAGATACTTCAAAAATCCTTTTCCTTGCAGCTTTACTGACAGATAATTACTTCTTTTGGTCTTTTTCTCACTGTCCATGGGTAATTCTATCTTTAAATCCTCGAGAAAAACAGAAAAATATTACTTATTCCATTTAGTAACTTGCAAACAATAACAATGATAATATTTATTTCTCATACAACCTAAGTGTGGACTGTTCACCAACAATCATCTCGTAAATGAGAACCCCAATGATGTCAGAACAAAGGCTTATGATATCACTTTTTATAATGATGCACTTAGATTCACCTCGGGCCTTACCTAACAATTATTTCATAAATTACCAAAAATAATAAATATTTGCATGTGATATTATCCTATGCTCTCCAGATTCAAAAATGATGGTAAAAAACACTGTTGCCACACTTTGGATTATATAAGAGACAAATATATTTTATTCACATATGTACAAGTCTTAAATATTCATACTTAGGATAAATACCAAGCATAATAAAAATAATGCAAACATAAATTGTAATATAAACAAAACAGTTTTAGATAATCAAGTAAATCAAATAAAATAAAACAACAAATGTCAGCAATTAAGCAATGCAAAGTAATAAGCAATATTCAGCATAATAAATGACAGTATATACTATTTCTTTAGCATGTCCCACAGGGCTCGGTGTTGGGACCAGTGTTGTTTGGGATATTCATTGCAGACATATCATGGGACATCAAGAGCAAAATCAGTCTGTTTGCTGATGATACCAAGGTTGGCGCGGTGGTGGATGACCTAGGGGGATGGCAGGGGTTGCAGAATGATCTGGCAAAGCTTGAAACCTGGTCAGACACCTGGCAACTGGGCTTTAATGCCAAAAAGTGCAAGGTACTGCATTTTGGGATGAAGAACCCAAGGAGGACTTACCAGCTAGGGGGAGTGCAGCTAGCCCAGACAGAGGAGGAGAAGGATCTGGGTGTGCTCATTACAGGGTCAATGAACAACTCGGCACAGTGTAGGAAGGCAGCTGCAAAGGCCAACAAAATGCTGGGTTGTATTGCAAGGGGTATATCCTCGAGGAAGGAGGAGGTGATTCTGCCACTGTGTAGATCATTAGTTAGACCACACCTGGAGTACTGCGTGCAGTACTGGTGTTCGTATCTGAAGAGGGACATTAAGTTACTGGAGGAGGTGCAGCGCAGGGCAACAAAGATGATCAAGGGGCTGGGGAACTTATCATACGAGAGGAGGTTGAAGGAGTTGAACATGTACTCACTGGAGGAGAGGAGAGACAGGGGTGACATGATTGAAACCTTTAAATACATGAAAGGAATAAACAAGACAGGTACAGAGGGGCTGTTCAAAGTAAGGAGGGAGGGCCACCAGGGGCCATGATATGAGACTGGAGCTAGAAAGGTTCAGGAGGGAGATGAGGAGACACTTTTTTACAGAGAGGGTGGTGGCTGGGTGGAATGCGTTACCTGCAGAAGTGGTATGCAGTAGAACAGTGGACTGCTTCAAATGAGGATGGGACAGGACAAGGGGAGGGTTAATGAAGGGGAAGGGTGGAAGGGAAGGGCAGCTGCAAATTAAGGGGTGCTAGCTGCACATTCGAGCAGACTTGATAGACCTCTAGGCCTTTATCTGCTGGCAAATTTCATATGTTTGTATGTTCGTACTTACAAATAGCATGACCTTTTCTTTTTAATATGAGAACTTGCAACTCATTACACTAGTGTTTCAGATTATCTTGGTATAATAATTATTTAAACCTCATGGAATATAAAAGGTATTTTCTTTACATCTAAATTCTAGTTTAACCATATACCCAAGATTTTGGAGCTAAAAGTTATCATCCCAGGTAGCCAAATAAGTACTAAACGTAGGATAAAGGAATACTTATATTTTAGTTATCTGTAGATGTGGTCTTCTACTTTTTAACTTTCAAAGCCTTGGTGAGAACTTCTGGTTTTGGATGGCAAATGTCCTTGGTGGTGAGTTTGGCTTTAGTCTTCTGTCTTCTCCTCTTGATCCTGAAACTGTACAGTCTTCTGACATCAATGAAGCTATGCAGGCTGGATCCTTTATGCTTGACATCACAAATCATCAAAAGTCACTTCAGGATTTAGTAGGAAAAATCAGACAGCAAGATTGTGGGCAGTCTAGCAGCACAGTCTGTTGAAAGATCTCCCTCTGTGGACAGCAATGTTGCTTTAGTAACTGGACTCTGTGACTCTTGCCTGTTTCAGTTCATTTCTGCTCTTGAACCTGGAATTTTGGACTCACTGCTATTTAACAGCACTGCAGGCTTGCTGGCTGGTAAATTCCAAAGTCAGTTTCTTGTTCAGGCTTTTAACAGAAATTCCAAAACATTACTTTTAGTCCAGATTCTCAGTATGTAAAACATAGGCCTTGCTTAATCCAATATTGGAAGAAAGTCCTTTCTGTAACAGTCAGTTTCAGCAGCTGGTTCAGCACCCCCTTGGGGTGGCAATGTCAAAGCCCAAATAATGTTCTGAGCAGGTGTAGATTCAGGCTTTTGGCCTAGTACAAGCCAAACTCATCCAAAATTGTCCCCTGAATCCTCCCCAAGGAATGTTGGATGCCACATCATTTTACTTGTTGGTTGCTCGTTGGCAAATTTATTCAAGGCACAAAGACCATATTTACAACTCATATGTTTCAGTATTCACAATTCAAAATTTACATCCAAATTTCATTTCCAATTTTTCTGGTTCCGGCTTCTGTCTTTCTTTTGGTCTCTTCTTCCATCTTGCTTTCACGGCCCGGACACTGTGAATCCGGTCCCCTCTTCTACACCAGAACCAGGCCGGTTCCCCTTACCCGGGCTTTTGCCCTCTAAGTTCGGACACTTCTGAATCTGGCGCCTGGACGTATCCCCCTCCCCACTTTTTTCACCACGTCTGGGTTCTTTGTCCCCAGCCCATGTATCCTACACCCTCCCCTTCCCCACACCCCTCTTTTTCTTCCCCTCTGGGCATACCTGCCCCTTCCTGCCAGGGGACTTTGCCCTAGCCCTCTGGCCCTCTGCTGCCTCCCCACAGCCATATACACCACCTGGCCCTATGCCCATGGCCCCTAGGGCACTCAACCTGCCCTCCATAGTCTTTTATTGTGCCATACCAGTCCCCCTATCGCCTTCCTTAATATCGGTGGGAGGGTGAGAAAAAATTCCCAGCAAAAGAGGCCATCCTGCCTGAGACCTGGCCTAATATACCCCTATAGGCCCCCCGGTCAGAACCACCTCCCCTTTGGACTCTGCCCCTCAGCCAATCCCTGAGGCTCTGGCTCGACCTTATCATTTTACCCTTTCTTGCCTGGTGATGTCACCAAGTCCCTCCCCCTCTATCCCTCCCTCTCCTCTCTCCCCTCTCACCCCCTCCCCCCTCTATTCACATCTTCCTTGTGGGGGATTACTGGACAACCTGGCTTGCCTTTTATTGGCAATCCCCATTGTCCCCTGCATCCCACCAAGGAATGATGGATGCCACACCAATTTTACTTGTTGGTTGCTCATTGGCAAATTTATTCAAGGCACAAAGACCATATTTACAACTCATATGTTTCAGTATTCACAATTCAAAATTTACATCCAAATTTCATTTCCAATTTTCTGGTTCCGGCCTCTGTCCTTCTTCTGGTTGCTTCTTCCATCTTGCTTTCAGGGCCTGGACACTGTGAATCCAGCCCCTCTTCCACACCAGAACCAGGCCAGTTCCCCTCACCCAGGCTTTCGCCCTCCAAGCCCGGACACTTCTGAATCTGGCTACTGGACCTATCCCCCTCCAAGCTTTTACCACCACGTCTGGGTTCTTTGTCCCCAGCCGATGTATCCTACCCCCCCTTTCCCCGCTCCCCCCTTTTTCTTTCTTCCACTTCCCTCTCTCCAGCTAGCACAGGACGGAGGGGCTCCCCCCTTGCAGACTAATATCTAAGTCTCTTTTTGGCTATCAGGGTCACTAGCTCCCCAATAGGCCGTAGGAACAGACACATCCCAAATTCTAACAGGTGGACACCATCCAACCTGTACACTGCTGGCTGGTCATAAGAGATGTCTCTCTGTGCTGCAGATGCACCCCCCATCTCTATTATCCCCCTGGCCACCCTCCTGCTTAAACACTTTCTAACTTTCTCGATCAGCCTAACATCCCTTGCCCCCTCCATACCCTCCAGGAAGTGATTTTAGACCAGTCAATTATCAATCTCAGCCACCACCCTCTTATCTTTTCTAAGTCTCCCAAAATGTCCTGCCCTAATGCCCCCCATGGGAGGCTCCCTGAATCGTTGCCCCCCCGAGTGTACAACGATGCAATCTGGGGGGCCCCATTGTAGTTTTAACTCCTCCATTAGAGGCATGAACTGTGCCCATTTCATCCCCCTGATGCCCTTCCATAGCACCCTGGTGTGCTCTGTGTTGTACCTCAGTTCTGCTCCTCTGGAGGTGGCAACTGTAAACCTTTCAGCCCAGTATATGAAAGATTGCTCCACTATCCAGATCCTTCTCCTGGAACCTGCCATGGAAACAAAATAAACAGTGTGAGTTGTTTGCTGTTACTTTCTCACATACCTCTTGTAGCGGCTGGATCTCCAGTGCCCCACCTTTTGCATGTCCACCACTGTAGCCACTTTTTCTGCTGCCTCTGTGGCTGCCCCAATCCGAAATGAATGCAGGGCAAACTTGCTGGGATCCTCACCCAGGAATGCCAGCGCCTTTTTCAGGACTGCCCCCACCTAAAAACCTGTGACCGGGAAACTGTCTCCATGCTAGAACAGTACCCCCCAGCCCACCCCTGAAGCCTCCTATATTCTTCTAATGCCCCCACTGCACAGCTGGCAGACTGGGATCTGGCCAGTGACACCCAGGCCACCCTCACCCCCTTGATCAGTTTTGGACCTGACCAAAGTGATGACTACCTTGTCCTGCCCCCACTGGACCTCCTCCTCCTCCTGTTGCAACACCTGTCCGGCGGCCACCCTTCTCGGGGTCACCACCTCCCCCACTCAGAATGTGCCTGCTGCCATAACTGCAAACACAGCCCAGAACGGCACCCCTTCTTGCACTGATGTGCATACTTTTTGGGTGGCCCCTAAGACCCTATTCAGCAACTCCCCTTATGGGTTGTCTCCCATCCACCCTGGCCAGTTGGCCCCGCCACCAACCTGTCACCATGCATTTTATTGTCCTGTCAGCCCCTACATCAGGCCATCCTTTTCCCTGGCATACCCAACTGATGCCAGCCAATTGCACCACCATCGTGGCATGGGCCGTCCCTTCCTCCCACATTATCACCACAAACCTCTTTACCTGTTTGTCCTGGGGCCAGTTCAGCGCCATCCCACCCATGTTTCCTTCTGAATTATTTAAAGCTTGCCCAACCTACCTCGTATGCCCTCAATGTGTTGGCTGCCCAGGCCCCCCAATACAGTGCCTTGGCCATGGCCCTCCAATTTCCCACATCCGGTTGGGTATCCTGATCTTGTATGGTGCTTCCTGAGGCATTAGTTCCCAAAACCTGTCGAGGTGTAAACGGGAAAGACTGTCAGCCACCTCGTTCTTCAAACCCTCAATGTGCCGCGCTTTGAAAGATATGTTCAAATGTAGCCCCAACAGGACCAGTCATCTCATTAGCTTTCCCACCATCTCCATCTTCCCCCTTGTCTATTAATGACTTCTGCTACCCCTTTATTATCACACCAGAACAAAATGCACTTACTCTGCATCCTATGTCCCCATACCTCCAGAGCCACCCATATTGGGAAAATCTCCAAGAATGTGATATCTTTCAACCACCCCATTTTGTCCCATGATGCTGGCCAAGGCTCTAACATCCAATCCCCTTGAAAATACACCCCCATTCCTAGGGTACCAGACATGTCCATGAATAGCTCCAGATCCATGCTGCTCCTTTCTCATTCCTTCTGCCAGAATGTCACCCCATTGTAGCCCTCAAGAAATTCCTCCCATACCTGAAAGTCCTCCCCACACTCCCCTTGGCACATCCACCCAATGGTGCAGCAGCCAGGCCTTCCCTGTTGCCCTCCCCCTCTTTTTGTGAAAGCCCTGCCTGGGCTGATGGCCTTGCAGGCAAAATTAATTTGCCCCAGCAGTTGCTGTACCTGTACCAACAGCACCCTCTGCCACCCCACCACCTGGTTGAGCAGGCCCCTCAGGCATGCCACCTTGTCCCCAGGTAGCCTGAAACAGCTCTCTTCCATGTCCACTTCTATACACCAAAATTCCAATTTTCAGGCAGAGCCCTCTGTCTTGCTTTGTGCCAGCAGTATCCCCACCTGCTGGCACACAGTCTCAAAATGCCTTAACATCTCTTGTGCCTTGGCCTCAGATTCCCCAATGAGGAGGAGGTCATCCAGGTAGTGCCCCACCCTCCTATGCCCTTAACAGGCCCTGAATACCCATTGAACCCAGGTGCTAAATGTTTCAAATGTGGAACATGACACAGAGCAACCCATGGGCATGGCCTTGTCAAAATATATGCCCCCCTGGAACTGAAAACCCAACAGATCCTAATCCTCGGGCCAGACTAGTAACAGCCAAAAGGCTGCTTCTATGTCCATCTTGACCAGCCACACCACCTCAATCACCCTGATCAGCCCTACTGCCTGCTCCAGTGAGGCATACGATACCACCCTAAGGTGGTCGTGTCTGCCCTCGTTCATGGAGTAGCCCTCCGGGTAAGATAAGTGATGTATCAAGTGGAATTCCCCCACCACCTTTTTTGGCACAGTCTCCAGCAGGGACACCCAGAAATGCTCACATGGTGGGCCCCCCAGTGGGCCTTCCACTCTGCCCACCCTTATTTCCTTCTCAATCTTGGTCCCCACTGTTCCCTCTTTCCCTTGCACTGACCCTAGGTTTTTGACTTACATCCGAATTCTCTCTCTCCCCTAAATCCCAAAGGGAAACCCCCTTTGAAACCTGCCCTGAGCAGTTCCGCTGCTGCCCTGTTTGGGTAGTCCACAGTCCATTCCTCCACCACCACCTGTATGATGGGAGTGCACACCAGCACGTAGCCCCATCACCCCCTTTGTGTTCTTCCTTAGAGCCATCCCCTGGGAGCGTGGTGCTGTCCTCGCTGCCCACCCCCCAGCCCCTGCCCTGCCCCTGAGCACCCCGAAAGGACTGATCGTGGTACTGCCCCCCATGTTGTCCCCCTCTATCCACTCCTTATCAGCAGCTGGAGACTGGGTGCAACCCCCTGCACTTGGAGCAGATGTGTAGAAATTTACAACTAGCCCATGTGCATGTGGCCTTATTGTATCCCCAACACACCCTGACTGGTGTGGTGACTGTGGCCTCCTTTGCTTGCTCCCCAGGTCCACTCTCCTCACCGGATAGCATCCTCACCTATAATTCCAAATGGGTGCAGTCCCACCTCAAATCCCCTTTTGCTGCTATTCTCTTCCAGAATGCTTCATCATACTTCAACCACCCATACCCAACTTTTGCCTTGTACGTGTCCCTGATAATGGACATGTATGTCAATAGGGGAATGGTGAGCTCCGGCTGTTTTTCCAGCACCAGCGTGCTGCAGATGATGAAACCCCCTTGCCAGCTGTCAATGTTCTTCCCTTTGTATTTTGCCTCCTCTGTCTTTTGGCCCACCACCGCTAGGACCACCGCCATTTATGACTTCCCCACTGGCTCCTTCTGCTCGTACCTTGTGGCCGTGTCCTCGTCCACTAGCCCAAAGATGTCCACATATTTCCCCTTCCAAATCTTTTCTTTTATAGACACCGGGACATGGTCCCTGATTGAGCATTCCTGGGGCCCGTCGAACAATTTTTGTGTTACTCCTTTGGCCCCCTCCCTTTTTGGCCCCCGCCCCTTTGCTCTTCAAGGCCTACATGGCCCATTCCATTCTCTCCAAACATGCATCACCCATATCCCCCAGGAGCCCCTCCAAATACTCCTTCAGCTCATTCTCATCCGAGAGATCCCTATTATTCTTACCACCATCCAGGTTCTCCTCATCTGGCTCCAGTGCCGGCATCGGCACCGGTATCGGTGCAGGCTGTGGCACCTCCTATCTGGGTCTCTTGACCCCTGTTCCCCTGCCCGGGCACTCCTTTCATTTTCTCAGAGCCTCCTCTTCTGCCTCCCTTTTCTTCACCACAGCCACCAGCTCCGACATTTGCCCCAACAGTTTAGATGCCTCTTGAATCAGTTTTTCACTGGAGAGTTGGGCTTGTTTTGGTGCCATGCTGTATCCTATGTCACTGTGTTCGGGGGGAAAAATAATTTGTTCAACTGTGCTATGTTCCTTCCATAACTTGCCCCCAAATGCCCTTGCTGCACTACCTGGAAAATGGGGGGTCTATCCTCCTCCCGTGTGTCGGTCTCTAGCTCCTCCCCACAGGGTCGGCCCAAAATACAAACTGTCTGCTGGACCAAACTTAAAAACTGGCTCTTGTCCTGGTTGCACCTGAGGACTTTGAGACTCCCTGCCCCCCAGAGGTATAGCCTCCCACTTCTTGACCACCCTGTCCATTCCCCTTGGCTGTAGTACCATGCTGTGTGCTTCCATGCTCTACCAGGCTCCATGCCACTGTCAAGGGCCCCCAGTCCCAAATCATGTGCTGCATCTCCTTTTCAGCCACGCAATCCCCTGCTCCTGCTGCACAAGTCCATTGCCTACAAATATGCTCAGTCAACTTCATGACCCAAAATGGAGTTCTCTCGAGATTCTTGTCCAGATTTCCTGAAAAACAAACCACAAATGCTGCCTGTATCCAACATTCCAAAAACTCCTGCTGGAAAAAGCTGGATACCAGAAAAAAACAACCCTCCCCACCCCCTAGGCCTTGTTGGGCTCCATGGTCACTTAGACCTCCTCAATTTTCCACTGTGCCAGCTGCTTGCACTCTCCTGGAGGGCCCGCTCATTCTGTTCTCTGCTTACCCTATGCACACCGTCATCCTTCTCCCCTCCTTTCCCGCCCACCCTTTACTTCCACTTCATGGTCTCTAGCCCACCGCTTTCTTTGTTGCCTGTGGGACTAACAGTGAAACCAACCAAACAATGCACCCTCTTGTGTCTGAATGCCTCACAGGCCTCTGTCCACCCCTCACAATGCTCACATCATTACCCTTTTCACCCAGCCATGTCATGGGCTCCATCAAAAAGCCTTTTCCTAAATGAAAGAAAAAAAAAAAAAAACCTTGGCATGAGCTGCCAGAAATGCTATCCTGGATCTATGCCACCAGGGCCTCATCCTTGCTTCTGTACAGTGAAAACACGAGAAACTTAATGATATAGAAAATAAAGATGCCATGCTAGGATGCTCCACCAAGCCCCCACGCCTCCATGCTGCTCCCTTCCAATAGCCCTTGCCTCACAATGCAACAATGAAGAACCGACCTCTTCCCCTGAGGTCACCTGCTATTCATTGCTCCTTTTCTAGCACAACCCCTTAGTCCTGATTGTTTTTCTCCAATGCCTTTGGGTTTTCTCTTTTTTTTTTTGAAAATCTTTACCCGCAACACGGCTATCATTCTGGCCATAGGCCACAACACAAACACTGGGTAGGCCCCCCAGCCATATCATCTGCTTCCCTACAACGATGCCAGCCAAGAGCACAAACCAAAAACACCCTTTATGCTCTCTCCCCCACGCTGCCTCGCAAGCCTCCCAGCTCACTTCTTTCCTAACCAAGCTTTTTATTCTTAATTCAGGCCTTGCAAATGGCCTCACAGACTCCACCAAGACTGGGCAGACATTGAGAACATCCAGCAAATGTCTTCACACACCAAAGAATCAAGCAGTTCTGGGTCAGCTTTGTCAGCATCCCATTTATGTCCCACTTACTGGGCGACATCACCATCAAGTTATGATTGGTCTGAGTAATCTTTGAGGGTGTTACTGTTAGCCCCTCCTAAGACATTTTTTTCTCAATATGACCTCATCTTCAAAAACTATGTTTGATATAAAACAACTTTTCTTTCTTGCATCTATGTGCACCTTTGTACATATATAAGACTTACATTCCTAGATACAGCTAACAGAGAGGATTCATTCAAGACCAAACATGATGGTGTCAATCCTAATATGAAATCTATCATTTATAAAACCATAATAAAACATTTTCCTTTATAGATATCTAAAAAGTATTTGCAGATTTCAGAAGTACATCTTTTTCTGTTTAAAATGATGTTAGTTTGGCATACCTGCTATAATTAGGAACTGTGCACATTTAGCAATCTTCTTTAAGACAGAGATCTCCTTTGTTTGAGGTAAATGAGGCATGACTTCATGTTGCTTTGGATTCTATCCAGAGTCTTATAATCCACCTGATTAGTTGTTTTTGTTAGATAACCACTTCACTCTCATTCCATTGAAAAGGTGGTAAGGTCAGCTTACTATAGATACCAAACGTGTCAATATATTTTAAACAGTTTTGGAGCTACATATTTTTGTAAATAGCTTACTCTATACTATGCTGATAGGTTTAAAAGTTAGTCACTGCAAAGGTTCATGCATTTCCAATAACCTGTGTCATTTTGAAATGTATCAGAGTTTTCATATATTTTCTATAAATAAAGGTCTTAATTTCCTAAAGCCAGTCTAAATCTATGTTAACCTCTGAGATGTGCTCTGGCTGGTACTGAAAAACAAAATCATAAATTATGTCAAGTTTCCAGCTCTTCTGCTACTAATTGGAAGAGGCCATTCAATTTAAACAGACTATCCCTGAAACAACTTTTTTTTCTTGGGGTTGACCATGTATGCTGTATTCCCTTTTCATAGCATCATTCCTCCATATCAGTATTCAAGCCTTAAGCAGCATAGTCCTTGTTCTAGAGTTCATTTAGATATTAATGTGACCAGAAACATTTATAGTACTTAATAATTAAGCCAATATATGGATATAGAATAGCAATTAAGAATATAATAATATTATAATAAGAAAATAGTTTAATCAAATTAGTTCTGTTCCTACAGTGTGACTTGCATCTCAGCCTAATATGGAGAAAACTGCTGGTCATCTGCTAACATTACCCTTTAATTCAATAAAAAAGACCTTTATTCCAGTGAAATTTTTGAGACTATGATTACATGGTTTAGAAGATTATCTCAGTCTTAAAAGAAATTGGGCAAACCAAAGGGATCCTGTCCCAGAGGAGACAGCACTAGCTGTAAGCAGAAAGGCCTGGAGACTATGATAACAAGACTTCCAGCCTGCAGGTGCTGAGGGAGGCCTAGACTCCACTGCAGAACTGAGCCTTGCCAGCATCAGCCTTGAAGTAAAACAACTGTGTAAATCAGTTGCATTGAAAACAAATGACTCATTTACTGTTTACTGATCGACTCTTAGTCGATGTGCTGCACACAGACATGTAAGGGGCAGTAACAGCATCCAGAATGGTGAGATAAGGCACCACACAGTTTATTCAAGAAAATTACATATTTCTTAAGAAGCTGGAAATGCTAAAGAACCAAACATGAGTAACTTATGTAAACCAGGTTAGCCTGGCTAAAGAAGTGGAGAGAGATTCCCTCTTCCTGTTCCTCTCAGACTGATTACCTAAGGACTTAGACATGGACCCAGTGATTCAGCAAATTACCATTGAAAAGGCATGCATGAATCAGGTAGTGCCAAGGAGAAATTCTGCAGAACTCTCTGCACCATAAACAGTACTGGAGGTAATGTCAGTTATTAGAGCCCAAAATCACATCTTGCAACTCTCTTAAAAGAAGAGGGACACAACTCTGAATGGTGTCTGCTTTCAGATCCATCCAGATATGAGCTATGCCACAAGACTGTGACAGAAGTGATTTAATGGGGTGAGCGTGGTGCTGAGAAAAAGAGGGATCACTCTAACAATCATGTAGCCAGTGAGACGCCGCATTGTGCACAAAGACCATGTGTTTGTTTATTCAGATTCAGGGGAGGTAGTTACAAAAACGTAAAAAGAATGAGCTATTACAGCAGACAGAAGAAGAAATATCCAAGTACAATAAGTGGACAATTGAGATGGTAATCAGACAGATTTAAAATGTTGGCGGTAGGCACTGGGCTAATTTATGACTTTTGGACTTGAGGAGTTATGAGAAGGGGATCTGGTCAGCTGGACATAAACATTGTATTGCTATGTTGCAGACTAGGATTATAAAATTCAGACCAGATCACTGATGTTAAGATGGTGCTGTTTTAAGGTGTACTTGATATTGCTGATCCCGTCCTGTTCTCTGTCACACCGCAAGTGTTGCACTTGGGGTGCTTATTGCTTGGGAAAGGTAGTATAGCCTAGCAATTACAGTAATGAGCTGTGAATGAGCTTGGTACATTCAACAGATCTTTGATTCCCAGAACCTCCACTTGAATATTGAATAACCCTGAGCGAGTCATATAACCTCCCCAGTGTTGTTGCATCACCCCTGAAAACAGGCATTGTGCTTAGTGGATTTTATCCAGTTATCAAAGAATAAATAATGTTCTGCTCTCTAGTAGAAGGGCTTGGCCTGATATAGGGTTCTATGTGCTGAGCAAAATTCAAACTCAGATTTTTGTTTCTGGTTTTGATATATAAAGTTGAACTCTTGTTTATTGCATGTTTGTTATTCTATAAAAATGACTTTTACAGCATGATTTAGCATGTGTTCAAAATGCCTCCTTATACATCTGATTGTCGCACATTCTTGTTGGAATAGAAATGCATGGGGAGGGAGGGCAATCTAAGTAAACATTTAGTGCTTGGGAGCAGTTTTTTCAAAATCTCACCATTAATAATGAATATAATTGGGGAGTGGGTATGTAACAAAGTTCACATATTTAAATTTTAGCTTTTGAAAGGTTTACAGTAGGCACTCTTGGTTTAGAGTGCTTGTACAAGTTACATCAGCTTTTGCATAAATATTTTAGCATTTACAGAGTGATAAAATATCAAATAAAACATAAAATAACTGACTTTAAAAGTACTTTAAGTGCCAGCCCAGTGGTGCTGAGGGTTGAGGTGTTGAACGCCACACCTCGCACTGCACCGGTAACCAGTGTTTGGGAATGACCACAGGCCACTGTGGGTCAGCAGGGGGGAGATGGATTGAGCATATGATGGACTGCTCTCCATCTCCGAGGAGGGGGAACCTTTGGCCGGTGCATGCCTGACCCCTAGCTGAGGCTGGGAGTTGATGGCATGGTGCCACAAGAACGTGGGGTGGAGTGTGGCAGATGCTTTACGTGGCTGCACATGGGAGTGTGCATGACCCCCATCACAGGTGTCATTGCACGCTGCTATCCTGCAAGGGGAGAAAATGGAAAAAATTGCAGCCAGGTCATGCAGCTTGATGGCCATCTGCCAGCATGCACCATCTCAAAGGGCACCACCTGATCCAGATCCATGCTTGGTGGGGTAGTTGTGGGCTTCCTTGCCTCCCCACCATGGGGGTAAGCAGTGGGGAGTACAAGATGGTGGCCCCGGAGTACAGAGCAGGTGGACAGCTGCAGGAGTAGGAGAAGAAGAGGAGTAGGAGCTGACCGGGGGCCATGAGGAGCAAAAAGTAAGAGAAAAAAAAGTACTTTAGGTTCTACAGACTAGTCGTTTATTGACTGTATTCCCAATATAGATTTGCTTCTTGATTTTTTTTCTGTTTGAATGCAACAGAGTTTGTGGTATTTTTGCACCCTATAGAAATGAAAAAAAAAAGAGTGGCAATTCAGATAAATGAATAACACTTGAATTACTGCAATTAATGAGAGAATGGGACCATATATGGTAAAAATATAGAGAGACTAAAGACAATACAGTTTTAATAAGGTTTAGGGAGTTATGAATGCAGTGAACAGGTCAGATTATTAAAGTCAAAGTTCTACTGTTACAGGCAGTCTTCTTTAATTAATGATACACGTTTCTCTGGAACAATATACAGGAATGTATAGGCAGTGAGTGTAATTCTTCTATAAATATAGTTAATGTATTTTGAACATTGTATACCAATTCAACAAAAATAGCATGAAACAGTGTAGACATGAGGGGCTGCAGTATGGTAAAGTAATGAGGATCTGATTCAGTGACTTGCAAAAATGAATTAAGATAATACAACACCATTAGTCAATGCGTTGGTATTTAAACACAGGTATTGATGATAACGTTTTATGTTTTTTTTTATCAACCAGTCACATGATGTGAATAAAGAAGTTTTTTTCACACTGCATTCCTTTGATTCACAGATAAAGGAAGTACAGGGATCTCAAAACTGAAAATTAAGAAACAGACAATGAAGTTACAAGTTACATGCATAATCGAACTTAGAAAACATGAGAGAAACTATTTTTTTGTTTTAGTAACCAGGTAATGCTCACTAGACACAGATGCCTATATTCAGAGGTGACCCAGGAGCACAGGGGAAGTAAAATGACTTGCTCAGAGTCACACAGATTGCAAATGGAGGTTGTGGGAATCAAACCCAGGTCTGTCCGCTGAATGTACAAAGCTTATTCACAGCTTGTTACTCTAACCTCTAGTTTATATTGCCAGCCCAATCATAACAGTGAATCTCCCTTCCATTCCACTTGCATACACTGTTTGAAGAAGGAAAGAGTGAAGTTGAAATTAGTATGCAAACAGTGGCTCATTATGCAAGGGATTCAATGTTACATGTGCTAACAAGTTTGGTCAATATGCATTGTATGATACATTCTTTAGAGTTCACAGTTTATCATGTGACTTTTGCAATAATGGATGTTGCTTCATAGTCCAACCATGAACTCCCCCTCCTCCAAAAAAGGGAAAAGTATAGAAGCACAAATTTTATAAAAAGAAGGATAAGAAAAAAATTATAATTCAAATATTAATTCATTCACATTATTCAACATAGTATACATGACAGGTAAAGAGTAAATAACTGAATTATAGCCTTGCAATACCATTCTTCACAAGGCAAACCTCATCGTGAAACACAGCAGTTATGTGTGTAATTGAGCAACTACTGAGATAAACAATTTAGTTATGACATGTGGCATATATTAAGTTATGCAAGAATTCAGTTTATTCTAGGGTGTCAATGTAATAAAAGTATGAGGAACTGGAAATACATAATTATGTGTGGACTGTGAGACTGTGTGTGATGCTCCTGCTGCTAGTGACATCTGGATTGCAGCCAATATTGGGTAATAGACATTGCCAGGCAAGTGGTGACTTACTGTGCATAGACTGCAGTCGGTGTAGGGAATATACATAACCAGGCAAGTTTTCACTATCGTCCTGGTCTGATCATAGATGCCTTCATTCAAATGCATACTCCATATTCGACCAAATCAGGATGATACATTATGCCAGGAATGTAAACAGAAACAGCATTAATAAAAAAAAGGTAAAATCACAGAAGGGAAATTGATGTATTGCACATCCAGCCACTTGCTTTTCCTCCCACTCACCATCAAAGTCTGTCTGAAAAAATTTAGAGGAGAGAAAATATATAGAATAACCAAAAATAGTTGAAATCTCACTGTCCGTGGGCTATATTCTTCTTTATCATCCCCTGCCTGTAAATTAATGTAAAATGAAATACAGTGGTGTCTGAAAGTCAATATCAATTAGCAGCGCTCTGCAGCAACAACCTTCTCTTCAGCTGCACCGTACTTCTCCCCATGTCACCATGCTGCAGAGACTGTGCCCACAATTGCTGGTTGGAGGAAAGCATCTCTGCTGAGTTGTTAACAGCACTAAGCATCAAGCATGTAGAATCAACCTGTTGATTAGGCACTGTATGTGGTAAAGAAAAACACATTTTATAAGTCAAAATATACATACAGTATCAAAAAAAAATTATATAAACATACCCTATTTCTAAGCTTGTTCCAAATTCAGAATGCCACCCTCACAAATAAAATAAGTCATACGCTGTTTGGTTATGGTATCCTTTTTTTTTCCTTTTTTGGGGGGCTCCTTACATCACTTATGCAGCTGGATAAATATATGTATCAGTTTGCACTGATACTAGAACACCATCAACAAAAATTAACAGGTTATATTATAGGCTGCTCAGTTATATCACTGGGAGCCTTTCACATCAGTAATGCAGCTGTACAAATTATCCTTCAACCAGCCCCTGAAGGTTTGGGGTCTCCTGATGGCTGCACACTATTTTAAAATAAAATAAAATGATTAATAAATTAATGTGATACAGCTTGTAACCACCCAATCTTTTATATTTATTTATACCTAGTTTTAATATTTGTCACTTAGTCAGCACTTTAACTCATGAGCACTTATGCTTTCATACACATGGTTCTATAATGTGCTCTGTGTTCACAGTCACCTTGGGTTCATTGTTCAAATTTTGTAGTCAGTGCTCCTATTTTTGTGTATGCACCTCATGGGCCTATCAGTGCAATATTTGATTGATTTGGACCACTTGCAGTTTTTTTTTATTAAGATACTTTTATCTCCAGTACTTTTTGTTTTCTGTATTTCCCAAAATTCCCATAGTATTTTTAATCATGATAGACAATAAGTGACTACTGAACAGATTGCATGCTTGTCCTCCGTCCACCTTCCCCCTTTCTTAATCTCAATAGGTCAAATTGTAAATGCTTATAATACACACTGATTTCATTTTTGCAACTACTTTGTCTTTTTTGAATTTGAATTTGAGCTTCCTCAATACTAGCCCTCTTTTTTCATATTTTGGAGCTTAAAAACTATTTTTGTATTCATGTTCAGCTATGGTACTGGGCCTTTTGAAACCCTCGGCAGATAACCCCCCCATTATCTGAAGCTGCAACTAGTTACTATAGTATTTTCTATTTTCAGCTTTATTATGAGCCGTGGAACTCCACCCTCCCCCCTTCACATCTCCTTTGAGCAAGTTGTAAATGCACAGTTGCACATTGAATCACTTTTTAAATTAACTTGTCAACTTTAAATTTGAGCTTCTTTAAGATTATCCCATTTATATGCATTTGCAATCTATTATAGTTTAAACCTTTTGGGGGAGGGATTTATGATAAGCATATGATATTGGATCATCTTGGCTATTTGGGTAACAATATCATTTTTTTTTATCTGAAGTAACCACAAGTTATGATAGTTTCTTCTTCCCAAGTCCTATTATGGACATTGCTCATAGCTTTAAGGTTTATCTAAAATTATAACTCATGATTTCCCCATTTTTATCCCCATTAACGCCACTTGGGTTAAGATTTCCTCTTTTTATTTAGGACCCATGACCACTTTTTACAGCTTTTTCCATTTAAGCCCTTTTGGCACCTGTCCAATGCTTATAACTCTAACATCTGTTCGGTAATACAATAAAGTTACAATATCTCCCTATTACATACAAGTCTTTGTGTGAACATCAGTTGGCATGCAATAGATGACTGTAGTGATTTCAGGCATGGATTTTCAATTTCAATGCATAGGTTACTAAAATTGCATTGGGTATTATTTGCCACATGGACTTTGTCCATACTGTAGTAAAATAATCTCCTAATTTGAGTATTTTAATCAAGGCCATTACCTTTTTGTGGTACAATACTCCTGATCTGATCCAAATGGTAACCATCAGAAATGATTATTTATCTAAACTTAAGTGAGTACTGGCTTTCATCATCTTATTATTTATGGGGTATATATTTTTTTAAATAGGAACATGCAATTATACTCGTGTTGCAGATATTCATGTCAGAGCTATAGTGGCCCAAGTTGAAAGGTCTCTCCAGTAATCCCAATACTGACAGCAAGCACTAGTTTTTCATTTTGACTTTTGCACAATGGAAGTATCCTTTGCCTCTGTGTTCTGTTTTACCATTTATTTACCCAGGACAGCCCAGCTAATATGCAATTTCTTGTTGTCATGGTGTTCTGCCTTTACACATTTCCAGCCAGGTGGACTGACTGAGACATCATATGACTTGTTCAAGCTCACACAGCCTATCAGTGGTTATGATGAGATACAAACTTGTGTGTCTTGCATCTTATGCCTCCCATGTCTGTGTTCTAGATACACTTCCTCTGAGTTGACTATTGTAGTGTGTGCATGCTGAGAATGAAACCATTGAAGGATTTGACAATTCATGTTAGAAGGTCATGAGAGGCTAAACAATGTATACCATCAGGGGAATAGAAAAAGGGTCAATAATAATTTATTATTTGAAAGATGTGTATTTGAAAATGTTGCACTGGAACTAGAAGCACCAAAATATGTTGCCATGTACTTCCTTTGTATCAGATGGACAATTGGTTTACTTATAGAACTATGTCCAAGTAGTGTACAGTGCCATCCATACTGCAAGTTAGGAAACAAGCCTCTGAAACAAAATTGTTGGATAATAATTTTTGCTCCTAAAATCTTTTCTTGAAGTTCAGTCCTTTAACAACTGCCCATAGCAACAGAATGGAACACATACTCACCATAAATATCTGAAAAGAAATTAAAAAAATGAATATAGTGGGGGATTTGATACCTTTCATTGGACCAACAAGAGATTTACCAAACATAACCTTTCAGGCTACAGAGTCCTTCTTCAGGTAACGGCAATTTCTTCACAAAACCAAAACAAAAAAAATAATTCATTGGGTAGAACTGATAAACTTTTACACATAGGTGTGACAGTTCTGCAGATAAGAAGTAAAGAACTGAATATGTACAGAGACAAAAAAGTCAGTCTTTGAAATCCTAGGTGGTTATAAATTATTATAGATATTGGCTCCTCTCCATGGATGGAATGTGACAGCAGGAGGCCTATAAATTGTTAAATCTTTACATTCTAAGAACCTTCCTTAAAACAGACTGTGTGTGTGTGTGTGCGTGTGCGTGTGCATGTGTGTGTGTGTGTGTGTGACAAGAAGCACTTATTCATATATCTATGCTACATAAACACACATATCCACAAGAGTACATCAGACAAACAGTATGATCAGACATATAAATAAAACCACATTAACATATAAGGCACATTAAAAATGTATACCAAATGCCTGGCCCGGTGGTGCTGAGGGCTAAGGCACTGGATGCACCACACCGCATTATGCGGTGGCCGGGTTTGGGAATGAGCCCGGGTCATCGGGGTCGGCAGGGAGGACTAGGATTGAGTGTCAGGAGACAGCTCTCCTAGTCCTGGGGAGGGCTGGGGAATCCACACCACGCTGCGGCAACCCCTGGGGATGCCCAGGGGTACCGCTTGCGCTGGTGTGACTGGTAGGGAGTGCAGCAGATGTCAGCACACACATGCGCAGACGTCATTGCACGTTTGTGCTCCCAGTGGGAGAAAAAGTGGAAATGTCTGGGTTCGACCGTGCAGTCTGATGGCCGTGCCCTGCATCGCCGGGAGGACTCACGTGGAATCGCACTGGGGGGATCCAGAGCCGGTCTGGCTGGATAGGGTATGGGGAGACCCTCCAGTGGATCGGCGATGGCCATGCTGGATCCCCCATCATGTGAGTGAGCCTGGTGCTCTCCCAGCGGGCAGGGCTGGTGGCTGGATGCCCCCGCCGGTAGTCGCTGCAGCAGGTGGATAAATAAGAATAATAAAAACCAAAATGTATACCAAATGTAAGATAATGTATATAAATTTATGCTCAGGAAATGCATGTGCACCTGACACAAAAGAAAGGCAATTGTCAGTTTAAATTTTGTTATGGGTCTTGAAACTAAGGTCTGCAATTATTCCATTATTTTTAGTGTTCAGAAGATAAATAAGCCTGAGCTAATAAGCCCACCTTACATGTATATTTCTGAAGTGTCCTTTGAGAACCAGTACAGAGAAGTTAGAGATGGAGTGGTCACACTGAGAGAAATGTTGTCCCACTGGTTTTTCAGTCTTTTTTCTCTTTTATGTCATGCCTGCTGTGAGTTCATTCTAGTTTAAAGGGGTTGCTTAGTTCCCCCCCCCAGCCCGAATGTGAATACTTCTTGCACTGGATGTGATAGAGAACATTCTGGGATCCACATGTATAACTCCCCTTGATCAGTGACATTGCAGATGGACTGGAGGGTAAGGTTTGCCTGTTTGCAGATGACACCAAGATCTGCAACAGAGTAGATGAACCAGATGGGGTGGACAGAATGAGAAGAGATCTGGATAAACTGGCAAAATGGTCAGAAGAGTGGCAACTGGGGTTTAATGCAAAGAAGTGCAAGATCATGCACATAGGGAAGATAAATTCTGAAACCACTTATAGGCTGGGAGGGGAGTTGCTGGCAGTCGCAAGGGAAAGGGAAAGGGGAAAGAGGAAATTGTTTAACAAGGAAAGGCACAATAAGCCAAAGCTTGTTTCCAGATGCAACCTGGGAGCACAAGGAAGTTAAGTGAATTTCTCAGGGTCACTCAGTATGCAAGTGGGGGCTGTGGGATTCAAACCCTGGTCTGGTCTGCTGGATGTCACCAGATTTGCAACTCAGAGCCTTAAACCACTGTGCTATACTGCCTCCCCTTGATGCAAGCCTTGCATCTGCCTTTGAAAATCGTACCCCAAACTTTCAACATAGCCATTTTTTCACACCACCTCATAAATGTGATGGGTGTAATTTTTCAAATCCAGGATGAGATGTATTTTCACACTTGTGATGCAAAGTGACATTTCAGCCAGCATTCTATGAATGTCACATGTTATGCTTATAAGATGGGGATCATAAAACACCTATCTTGAAAATTTGCAGCCAGCGGTACTCATGCACGCTGTATGAGGTACCTTGCTAGATAACATGATCTGCTAAAGCATATTTATCTACATGCAGCTACATAACTGAAAAAACTGCTTCCCCCTGAACAGTTTCTAGATCTGCTGCTGAAATCATGACACCCATATTGCAAGAATACTTCTGTCTGTGTAACTTCAGGCCCCACAGAGGTCTGCCTTCCTGGAGTCAGAAGTCAGTGTGTATATCTTACACCTGCCAGCTCTGATTTTCTCTCTTGCCCATGCCACAGTCATGCATGCAAGTGTGGAGGCACGCACATGCCATGATCCGCAGTGCCCTCCCTACTTTTGCCACTATCCACCTGCACTACCCTCAGTCCTCCACCTGGGGGTAGCCATATTGTGGGATGACCAGAACTTCTCCAGGAGAGGAGAGCTTGCCTTAGTGCAGCTCAGTCTAACTCCCACCCTCCCCCGCCAACCCCCAACAACCCAGGCTTGTTCCTGAACCCGGTCGCTGACACAGTGTGAGGTGTGGCATCTAGTGCCTCAACCTTCAGCATCATAAGGCTGGCTACACTATGTTCTTTTAAAGTGCAGCATGCTGTATGCATACTTTTGAAGGTGCCATATTGGTGCTACTGCCTTTGCATCATCTGGAAACTGCTATATGTTGTTTGTCTTACCTGATGATAACTGTTTGGGGTTGCTTGTGTGGTCTTCTTTTGCTACTTGTTGGAGAGATATGGGATGGAAACCCTGATGCCACATTTCCATACTTTTGAGGCATTGCATTGTACCCTAACTGGTACAGTACCACAGTTTTTTTACAGTGAATTTCCTTTCCTTTAGAGAATGTTAATAAAGTAAAATAACAACAGTACTGTGAGGCCAGCATATCTGAGCCAGCGATACACATTCACACTGCAAGATACACACAACCACTTCTGGCTGCACACGCTGTAGAAGCTTCTGCAGTAGCAGATAAAATCAGGGAATCTGCTGCTGGGCAAATCTGTTTTAACTATATTTTAATACTGAGAAACTGGCATGTTTAATATTGTTTATGTACACACTGCAAAACAACATGATTTCTAATTTTAATGAGTTTAAGGCAGGGCCAACCAAAATAATGTTTTGTTTTCTAGTTTGATCTATACGGAGATTCAATAAATACTTCAAGATCACTACACAGCACCTTTAAATCTCTAATCAATAAAACTGTTTATTTTACATTAAACTTCAAAATATCACCAATCAATTGCATTAAAAGAACTGCAAATCATGATTTACCAGACTTGGATAGGAACAACAAGCCAGTCTTAGCCTATAGGAGTGGTAAGTTGTGCAGGGGTCTGAAATTGCTTTGCTCATGTCAGTGTTAGATGGAAGCAACATGTTGGGAGTGGGGAGGGGGAAACACTATGTAATTCATAGAAGTGAACCAACTGGAAATGTCTGAAGAACTTTATGCAGTAGACATAAAAGGGCTGTAATCCTGCTTTATTCCATTTCAAGAGGCAGAGTTTCTCCATGTAGAAAACCTCTGTAACCATAAAAATGTTTTTTATCCTAATACATATAGGCCCGGATATTCAGAAGGGTTGAGCATGGCGCAACGCTGTTGCACCATGCGCAACCCACTGATGCACCCTGGCATGATATTCAAATGGGGATTGTGCCTGCCACAAATCCCGATGCGCTGGAGCGCATTAGTAATGTATGCAGTGCAGGTAGGGGGTGCGTGCCCATGCATACTCCGCACATCCCGATATTCAGCCGGGGATGTGCTGAGCCCATGCATGTGCAACCCATACTATGCTGCACACAGGTGAGCCAAAAAAAAAAAGGAACAACGGCTGGCCACCCACAGGTGAGCTGCCGTGTTGCAGGGTGCACACGCAGCTGCCACCTGTGGTGGCCACCTCGAGCTCCGCTGCACCTTCTTGGCAGCACCCCCCCATGCCCAATCGCGGGCATATGTAGAAGAAGTTAAACATCCCATATCCCTTTTGGTCCAGTGGACCACTTGCAGCCCGATAGCGGGCATAAGATGAATATTAAATTCATCCAATATCCCTGGGGGTCCAGTGGACCACTTGCAGCCTGATTGCAGGCATAAGATGAATATTAAATTCGTCCAATATCCCTGGGGGTCCAGTGGACCACTTGCAACCCGATTGCAGGCACAAATGGAATGAAATAATCATCCTATATCCCTGGTGGTCCAGTGGACCGCTCACAAGCCCGATCGCGGGCGTCAGTACAAAAATGCCACATCAAACCAATCCTGGTGATCTGAGGTACCCCTCCCGACCCACCACTGGGCCCCATGCCCGCTCCCCGTCAGTGGTGGGCGACAGCTCCCACCTGCTTGCCACCCGCCTCCCACCGACTGACACCGTGGTAGGACTGTCGCCCATTGGTCCACAGTGTGAGCCAAGTAGGCGTGCAACCATACCGTACTACACAGTCCAGATTGTGAATGGATCCATTCACAATTCTGGACTGTGTGGTAGGCTACAGGCTGCACACCCATTGGCTCATGCTGTGGACCAATGGGCGTACAGCCCTACTGATGGTGTCAGTCAGCAGGCGGCGTGGTGGCAAGCGGGTGGGGGGAGCTGCCTGCCACTGACCGGGGTGAGTGGCGGGGCTTCAGTGGGCGGATGGGGGTACTGCTAGACCACCAGGGTTGGTTTGATGTGGCATTTTGTACCGACGCCTCATGATTTGGCTAACAGCTGTCCACTGGACCATCAGGGATATAGATGATTATTTCATTTCCTATATGCCCACGACGGGCTGCAAGTGATCCACTGACCACCAGGATATAGGATGAATTAAATTTCACCTATGCCTCTGGTTATTATAAGCGGTCCACTGGACCACCAGGGATATTGGACGATTCATTAATTTTACATATGCCGGTGATCGGGCAGTGGGGCACATTGCCATGCTGTGCAGGGGGCGTCGGTCCCCAATGGCTGCAGCCTGGCAGGGCGCCAGGTGCAAGTCACCGGGGATCGGCGCACCTGCATAAAAATGGGGCCATAATGACATGCAAATGGACCCATTTGCGCCTTGCATGCATTATAGCCCTAGTTGCATGTGCACTTTTGAATATCGCGGTTATTGAGCCTGGCGTAATGGAACTTGCGCTAGCGCATTCCACTGCTCCACTCTGGCCACTTGCGCTGGTTCAGTGCCACTGCGCCATGTGCACTGTGGGTGGCGAGGGTGCGATATTCAATGCTGCTGTGCCATGGCGCAGCTCCGTTGAATATCACCCTGTCAATGCCCCTGCGCAGCCAAGTTGCGCTGCACCCAGGCTTGTGCCACAGCCTGGCGCAGTCTGAATATCCAGGCCAGAGTGTGTGTGTGTATATATATATATATATATATGTGTGTGTGTGACCACACCTATATACCCAGTATTCATAATATAAAAACATAAGGAAACAACTCTTGAATTGCTACTCTAACAAAAGAGCTGGAAGTTCAGTAAGTCCTTAACAGACAGTCATTTTTAAAATCTTAGCATTTCAACATTTGAGTGAATCCCAACCTAACTACAGTAATATCACATGGAGCACTCCTGGTCAAGATTCCAAGTCAGACAGCAGAAGCTATTTTATAGGTCATTGCTATGTGCTGCTAGTGCTAACCTCTGTGCTGATGTCTGCTGCATGCTGCACATTGCTTCTTAATCTTTCACCCCATCCATAGATTTCATGTCAGCAGGAGAAGCAAACTAATTATAATCTGACTGTAAGAAAAAGCATCTCATAAAATAGGACACATCAAATATGCAGTAGTTAAGCTTGTGAGTAATTCAGTTATCACACTGAGCTTGAAAAACTGTTTCTGAGATACACTATATTGATCTACAATATGTCCTACAATCTATTGCAACACAGGGTCTGTGGTCCAAACAGACTATTCTGACATTTTGCATATTACCTCCCACCCTAGGTACTATAAAAAGCTATAAAATCTAATCTAGAAAGATATGTCTCTCCCACCTTCTCTTGGTTTTCAAATATATTCTGTATGAGGCAGGGCAGAGGCCACAGATATCATTCCATGGCCCTGCCACAGGTATTTTTATTGCCAGTCTACCCACATTTCCAGCTCTGGATCTGATTCCCATTACAGATCCTAGCTACAGTTCTTTAAAAACTTCACTGGGACTCAGGAGAACCAGTGCACACTGGTAATGTCTGTGTACCATAGTTTCAATATCAGTGCAAGTGTTCCCACATTACATTATCAATCGTGGTACTAGTGGAGATTACAAGTTTGGCTTTTATGCACCTTTCTTACAAAATGTATCTCAAACATCAGTTTACAATCGGGGGGGGAGAGAAGGTTAATGCCATTTTTAGCCCTGGTTTTCATCCATATGCAGATTTAAATAGTATAGAAATTGGTTAGAGAAAATTACAGAGTATGTGAATCCCTTTACATACTGTTGTGAGAAAGTGGCTCTTTCCAAGTGGGTCAGATGTAGGAGTCAGACCTGGTTTCCATGCCCACAGCTATGTGCTGTAAGTCAAGGACAATCTCATTGCCTCCCATGACTCATAGCCTGTTTCCTTCTGTAGCGAGTCTAGATAGCTGATTACCTCCTGTGGGACTGTAAAGGCTCATTTTATGGAACCAACTGATTTGAAACCTTTAGTCAAGCACCAGACATGTTGCCCAGATTGAGCCACTGGACTGCCCCAAGAACCATATTTCTCACATGCTCCATCAGCAACAATTAGAAGTGCCCCTTACTTTGTAGCCCACTTTATTGCTAGAGAAAGACAATTACTACAGGTAAGGAACCACAAAATAGGAGCCAGGGTATTTTTTCAGCATTTAGAACACCATCACCACCACCACAGCCCACTCCATCCTAATCAGATTAAGGATGATTTCATGAAATAAATTACAAAGTTTTTTTTTTTTAACCCAGCCCAGATAGGCAAAACAGCAACAGCAATCACATTACCAACTGCTGAGGAAACAAAACAGAAGAGTGGAGTCAATTTTTTTCATCCTGCTGCCAGACAGCTAGACCAACACAATCTGCCAGTTTTTCAGCATTTGGAATTACTGTAGAATCCAGGCTCACACCCCCCCAGCCCAACACAAATCACAGCTCACTCCTAGTCAAATTAAATGTACATACAGTACAATAAATTACAAAGACTTGTTAACCTAGATTGAGAAGAAGCAGCTGCTGCATCTTGTTGCTTTACTGGCTGTGACACTCACCCCTGCCAGCAATGAACTGATTCTCGCAAACAAAACTCAGAGCTCCATCTTCACTTGATCATACTTGCTAGTGATCATGCTTATCTGCCTGCTAACTCAGGGACACATAAATTCCAGCAGATTACAGCACTCCACAGGACAATCTGATACTAACATATTAACATACTAATTACCAGCAGATTAGGCCTTACGGTCTATCGAGTCTGCTCGAACCTCAGATCCCTAGTTGGGTGCCGAGGCCCCCCCCTTGTGTTCCAGAAACCCCTATCATCCATCCCCACCCCCCTGGGCCAGGCCATCATCTGATACATCCACTTTCTGTGTCTGTCCCACCCTCTCTTGAAGCCCTCCACTGTGGATCTCTGAACCAGCTCGCCAGGCAGTGCATTCCAAGGGTCCACCACCCTCTCAGTGAAAAACCTCCTCCTCTTTTCCCCCCTCACCCTTCCACCTTCCAACTTCAAACCATGCCTCCTGGTGATACCTCCCTGCTTTAGTCTAAAGATCCCCTCCATGTTTACCCTATTTATTCCCTTGAGGTACTTGAAGACCTCAATCATGTCCCCCTGTCTCTCCTCTCCTCCAATGAAAACAGGCAGAGCTCCTCAAGTCTGTCCTCATATGTCAAATCCCCTAGTCCTCATATCATCTTAGTTGCCCTCCTCTGTACCCTCTCCAGGAGCTGTATGTCCCTCTTCAAGTGTGGGCTCCAGTACTGTACACAGTACTCAAGGTGTGGTCTAACCAGTCCATTTTACAGCGGCAGAATCACTTCCCTGCTCCTAGAGGTGATCCCCCTTACGATGCATCCAAACATCCTGCTCTGCTCAGAGTTATTCATACATGCATCCACCATGACCCCTAGGTCTTTTTCCCCTATTGAGGTCTCCAGCACCTCCCCTCCCAGGGTGTACCTGTGTTTAGGGTTTACCCGCCCAAGATGTAACACCTTGCACTTGGTGATATTGGAATTTCCATGTGTGAGCCCAGCTTTCCAGGGTGTCCAGGTCCCCTTGCAGGGCCAACCTTCCCTCTTCCCCCTCAACTACTGCTCCCATCTTGGAGTCATCAGTGAAGAGACTCATTTCACACCCTATACCCTCCCTGATGTCCGATATGTATGCATTAAACAGGATCGACCCAGGACCGAGCCCTGCGGTACCCCACTACAGACCTCTCTAGGGTTCGAGAGCTCCCCACTGACCACTACTCTCTGGGTGCATCCAGCTAGCCAGTTTTCAATCCATCTGACCATCAAAGGGCCTACTCCTAACCCCATCAGTTTCTTCACCAGACCATTGTGGGGGACAGAGTCAAACGCCTTGCTGAAGTCCAAGAATAATACATCCACAGGCTTTCCCCTGTCCAGTTCTGATGTTACCCATTCGTAGAACTCCACAAGATTGGTTTGACATGATCTACCTGGCACAAACCCATGTTGCCGACTATCCAGACCTCCCACCTCCTCCAAGTACACCCCCAATCGTTCCTTTAGTATACTCTCCATTAATTTTCCCACCATCAAGGTCAAACTGATGGGTATATAGTTACCTGGTATATCCCTCGAACCCCCTTTATGGATTGGCACCACATGTGCCTTTTGCCAAACCCTAGGTACCCTCCCTGTCTCAAGTGACCTGTTGAAGAGCTCCGCCAGGGGTGCAGCCAGTATGTCCACCAATTCCCATAGTACTGTCAGATGAATGCCATCTGGCCGAGGAGATTTGTCTTTCTTTAGGGCCTTGAGAGCTAACCACACCCTTTCAGTGGAGATAGCATCATCCGTCCCCTCCACCTTACTGGCCTTTTTATCCTTATCCTGATGTGACACCCCTGGGGTACCTCTCCCTCCCTCTTGCTCCATTTCTGTTGCTCCCCTGATCCCACTCACTGCCACTTCTATCCCCATCGTGCCTTGCTTTGTAGATATCCCATCCCCCTCCCTAGTGAACACAGAGGCAAAGTACTCGTTTAATACTTCTGCCTGGTCCCTCACCTCTTCCACCCACCCTCCTTCTGATCTCAATCTGCTGAGATGGCCCTTACTTTTTCTCTGCTCCCCAATGTACCGGAAAAAACCCTTTTCTCCTCCATGTATCCCCTGTGCCAGCCTCTGCTCTTTACAGGACTTTGCCTCCCTCACCATCCAGGTGACTTTTCTAGATGCAAGATGGTACATTTCCTTATCCCTATCCCCTCTTGTTGTTTTATATTTTTTGTAGGCCGCCTTCTTTTCTCTGACTGCTACCTGAACCTCACTGGACCACCAGCATGGTTTATGTGACCTTGCTCCCTTACGTTTCACCTTAGCGCAGGTCCTGACTGCCTCATGAAGTCCCCGTTTTATGACCTCCCATCTCTTTTCCACATTTGTCATTGATGTAATCCCCTTCAAGTGATCCTTGAGAATATTTCCCATGCCCACAAAGTCTGCCCCCCTGAAGTCCACTGCCAGTGTCCTAGATCTCCCCTCCCCCAATGCTTATTTGAAACCAGACAGTATTGTGGTCGCTCCCAGTCAGGGGATCCTTTACAACCAGGTCCCTTACCAGATCCCCATCTGCCAGAACCACGTCCAGGACATGCCCCTCCCTTGTGGGCTCCATCACATGCTGTGTTAAGAACACATCCTGGAAGCCGTCCAGCAGCCTCTGCTCCTTGGCCACCTTAGAGAGACATGGTTCCCCAGTTTGTACCTGGCATATTAAGGTCCCCATCAACACCACTCCTTCCCTTTTGGTCCACACTGGGCAATGATGTTGTCCAGCAAACCATCCTCAGAACATCACCCATCCAGGGGCCTATATCTACACCCAGCTTGACCTTACCTCCTGCTGGGGTTCAAGGTGACCCATAAGGCCTCCACGCTTTCCTCTGCCTCTCTTCTACTCTAGCAATTTCTATGTCATCTCTAATGAACATAGCCACTCCACCCCCCTTCCCTCCTTTCTATCCTTCCTAAGCATAGTGTACCCCCGCACGTTTAGGTCCCAGTCATGGTTTTTGTTGGCCCACGTTTCCGTGATAGCCGCCACATCCACCCTCCCCTCGAACAGCATGGCCTGGAACTCTGGCAACTTGTTTCCCAAGCTCCTGGCATTTACTAACACCATCACCCCACCCCTTATCCCTGATCCCCTTTGTCGAACCCCACCCAGGTTCCTTATACTTCATCCTCCTCTGCTCCTCCTGAAACCTCCTCCCCAGTCTGTTTCCCCCTCCCCCTTGGGTTTAGAGGCTACTCCCCTCATCTGGAGGAGGCTTCTGGTCAGTCCCTCCTTATCCCTCCGCCCCTCAAGTTTAACCCCACCTTCTTGAATGTAGTCAGCCACCCCCCATTTAAGGACTTCCTTCCCTAACGGGTCAAGATGAAGCCTGTCCTTGGCATACAGTCCCTTATCCTCCCAAACTCCTTTCCAGTTCCCTAACACCCCAACCCACTCTCTTCACCCCACTTCCTGAGCCAGTCATTAACCTCTGTGATCTTCATTTTTTTCTCCACTGAGGCCTTTGGTACTGGCAATATCTCCAAAAAGGAAATGTTGCATCCATTATCCCAACAGTCTCTGGCAAGTTCTTGGAACCGTGCTTGAATTTCCAAAACGCTATTTCCCTCTAGATTGTTAGTTCCCAAATGCACCAGGAAATCTGATTTCCCTCCATAATCCCTAACCAGTTCGTACACCATGAACTTTGCTCTGTGCACCGTCAGCCCAGAGATACTCACTACCTTCTTCTGGCTATGGCATCCACCCACCTGTCCCTCCCACTGGATACCCCTAATCATCGAGTCTCCCAATAACAGAACCTAAACACCGCCATCATCCTTATGGTTACCTCCATTATGCACTCTCAACCCCCAATCCTCCCCTTTATTCATGATCTCAATTCCATGGGAGTCTTCCTGCCTTATTAGAGACCCCCTTGTCACCCTCCCTTTCTGTCTCCCTTGTTATTTTGCTCACTTAACTCAGACCCCCCTGAATAGGGGTCCCCTTTAACCCTATCTTATCTGAACCATTTATCCTGGCCCTGATTGTTTCCCCTTCCCCCACACTGCCATCCTCCCCCCTTGTAATAGTACCCCTACCTCCAGAGGCCCTCTGTGGGTCCTCTTAACCTAGGGCCCCATCCTTGGTACAGACCCCGCTGCTGAAGGGGGCCCCTCCCCACCTCCTTGTCTCCCAGTTTCTCCAGTCATGCTCTCCTCCCTCATGTCTGCAATATGTTGCATCTCCCCCATCTGCTTAACATTTATGTTTCCACTTCTCCCTCTGGGACTATTTCTATCCTTTCCATTGCCGGTCTGTGATGCCCTATGGGTATCCGACTCCCTCCCCCCGGCCTCTGTATCAGTTTCCTCATTTCCACCAACCCCTTCCTCCCCCTCTAGGTTGTTTAGTAGCTCAAATTTATTGTAACACTCTATGCCAGCTTCCATCAGGTAACCCGAGTTTCCCCCGACTGCCCCTCTAAACTGCCCCTCTTCCTCCCCTCTTGCTTTGTTCTCCTTAGGAGCTCACTTCCCACAGTCTGCTCTTTTAGGCTTCCCCACAACAGCCCCTCCCTTCTCAATGTCTGCTCTTCTTGGCTTCCCCACAACAGCCCCTCCTGACTCTTCCCCCTCCACTCTCTTTATATTCAGAATGTTTACCCTGTACATTTTCCCCTTAGCATCAACATCCCTATCTAAGGGTCCTCTGCCCCTAATATCCCCCCTCCTGCTTGCTGTAACATAATGCTCTGTAATTTCTGAGCATTGCCCCAGCCTCCCCTCAGCCCCACCCTTCTGCTGCCCATATCCACACCCCTTATCCTTGGACACCCCCCCAACTCACTCCTTAACCAATATATGTCACTCCTGATACAAGACAGCTGTCTACAGAGTGGGCAGCCGCCCTCTCTTCAGGCCCAATTGAGAATTATTGCCATTCCACAGCCTGTGCAGCCTACAACCCTTCCAAAGATGCATGCTATGGTAGAATATGGCCACCCTGTTTGTCCCTCTCTGTTTATAATGGCACACACCCCTTTTCTCAGTCCCTTCCCCCGGAATACTGTCTCTCTCTCTATTCTGACTGCAGTTATTTACAAACCCAATTTCAACCCCACCAATAAAGTTCCCAAGTCTCACAAACACATTCAGTCCAGTGTGTGTCCAGTCCCACTAACAGTGTGTGTATGCAGACATCAGGTACCGTATGATGTCACAGGCCCACCAGTTCCTGTTGCTTCAAATTTCAGTCACAAACAGAAATGCACAGCCCTTTAATCCCACCCCCAGTGGCTTTTCAGTATTTAAGAAAGCCTACAAAACAGGGTGGGTGGGAGGGCTCTACCACCACCAGGCAAACATCACATTTAAATTTCACTCTAATTATCACTGCCAAACAACTGTTCCCCCACCCAGCACACAAGCCCCAATAGTCACAATATCACAGCCCAAGTAACAGTTCTAACTCAAAGCAGTAATTTTTAACACACAGAACTAATTTCAAGTACAAACCTGTTCAAATATTTCAGTTAAAACAGAAGATAAAACCAAACCTCTGTCCTGAACGGCCTCTTGCTTCTGTTCCCAAGTGATACAGACCACTCCACTCACCAATTGTCTAAAGTAGTAGCAGCTTGCCCTGCACTGCACCCAACACTGGACACCAAACAGCAGTAGTCTTAAGGTGCTTTTACATTGAGCCTACCTTGGAGCATTGCGGTTGGAATCTGCTCCCTCTACTCTGAGGGCACCGCTCGGGGTTTTGTTTAGATGCTGCAGCTCTGCATCAGTCCAATTGCTCGTGTGGAATTTTCAGTGTCTTTTTGGCTCGCCAAGAGCATGAGAATTGCCTCTGGGAATTGGGATGGGTGTTGTGATGTGGAGCACTGAGCCTGATGATGCTCTGCCAGGTGCTTCCTATATGCAATAGGAGGCGCTCAATTAGAGGTCTTTATTGCCTTTATTGTCTTTGTTTCCACCCACAGGGACACACCAGTAGTGTTCTGTGTACAGCAGCTAAAGGGAATTGCAAACTTTGAATTAATTTAATTGATTTTTTTTGTTTTAATCAGCTTAAAAAGGAGTTTAATTCATGGAAACAGTGTAGTCTGTAGTTCTTTATTAATTTTGATAGTGCCTGGTTGCATCCTGTCTATTCAGAGCATTCCATCCAGAAATCAATGCCTGAGTGTCCCCAGCCTGATTTATCAGCTAATTATAAAATGGGTAGGGGAAATTCTGTATTTTGATTGGCGGGTAGCCGTGCATTAGAAGTGTCTAATACATGGCTACCAACAAATTCAGGTAACCACAGCCACACTTAAAAAATAAGGTATTACTAAGCAGAAGAGCATGTTTACTGTATGACTCGTCTGCATTTTTTTTTTTGCCACTAACCAAAGTTACCCAAACCTCGTAAACTTCACAATCATTTGTGAAGGCAGTGCATACCTTAAATTTCTATTCAACTTGACTGCAGACAAGCATTTTATATTTGGTGAACCTTGATCACCCTGCGCCTCTCTTTGAAGAAACTGTTGACACTCAGTGAAACTGTGCCTGTCATTGAAGAACTGCTGACATGCAGTGAGGAGTCACACTGCTTGATCACTGTCTTGCTCTGTGTTCATAATCCTGCAGTGCTCTCTCATTCCAATGCTAAAAAAATTAAAAAATGATAAAAATTAAAAACAGCCCCTTTCTCCGTGTGCATATCTAGGTTTGTCCACTCACCTTCTTGGTCTCAGTACTGCTGGTATGCTGACTGTGTTGATCAAATAAAAAGTAAATAAATACATAAAGCAGTCCCTTCTAGTGTGCCATGTTGGTGGAGTACAACTAACTAGCAAAACATGACCACAATTGTCTAACCTTAAATGTGGCTGGACAAATAACTTACCTAAGACACAGTTGGTACAGGTATAACTATGCAAAAGGCAACTATAAAGGTATTAAAACTGCCCTTCAGGCATATGATCGGGAAACAAAGATGGCGGATATTACCACAAATGAGTGTTGGGAACTACTCAAATCAGTTATTGAGGAAAAGGAAACTGTATATGTCCCCCTCAAACAAGTCCAGAACAATAGAGGAAAAATGCCACCTTAGATCACACCACAAATAAAAAACAAATAAAGAAAAAGCATTCAAAAGATTTTAAAAGGTAAAAAGCAAACTTGCAAAATCAATATATAAGGTAGAACAAAAGAAAACAATACCATTTATTAAAAAGGAGTGATGGAAAATAAGAGTTTCATCTGTCAGTGACTAAAGACAGTCACAAGTCTTTGTTCGCTTATATAAATCATAATAAAAAAAGGACATCAGCCTGGGCCCAAATACAGAAAATGGGACTGAGTTGTGTGTCCACTAGGAAATAGCAAATGCACTAAACAGATACTTTGGATTCATTTTTACTACTCAAGATTTAGCTAAAGCATGTGACATAAATAAGGAGCCAGTTTATAAACAGATTATTGTGGAAGAAGTAAACATGTCCATAAAAGCATTTAAGAATAACTCCGCTCCCTGGCCAGATAACATAAGTAAATATTCATTTCATTAAAAACATAGCAGAGGATTTGACCCAACCACTGACACTGCTTTTCAATAAATCATATGGCACTAGTATGGTACCAGAGGACTGGAAAAAAGCAATTGTGACACCAATTCATGAAAAGGGCAATAAACATATACCTGGCAATTACAGACCTATTAGTCTGACCGCAGTGGTCAAGAAAACAATGGAAATAATTTTAAAAAGAGGTTAGAAACTGAAATCATAACAAAAGGATTGAGGGATCCAACACAGCATGGGTTGGTGGCAGGATGTTCCTGTGCAACTAACCTCATTTCATTTTATGAAAAGATAACTGGCAGTATAGACAGTGGAATCCTGGTGGATTTGGCACTACTGGATTTCCAAAAGGTGTTGATACTGTCCCTTGTGCACTACTTATAAAAAAAATGGTTAAGCTAGGCCTTAGCTCTTATACCATCAGTTGAATTGAACAATAGCCCCATGACAGGATGCAACAAGTTAAAATCCTAAACACACTAGTTGAACAAATCAGGGTTACCAATGGGATTCCACAGGGGGTCGGTATTGGGCCTGTGCTTTTCGGCATCTTCATAAGTGACCTCCAAGCTGATAAAAGGAGCAATTTAAGAAAATTTACTGATGACTATAAGATCAGTGCTGAAGTTGACACAGAAGACAAAATTGATATCCTGGCCACAGACATATTAAATATAGAAAACTGGGCCCTTTCTAATAAAATGGCTTTCAAATATTGAGAAATGCTTTGTTATCCATCTTGTGGGGGTGATCCAATGTACATCTATGTGCTGAATGGTACCATAATAAAACAGTCAATTCGGAAACAGATCTGGGGATAGTTGTAAATAAAGATCTAACTGTAAGTGAACAATGCAGGAAGTGGGTATTAACAACCAATAGATTTATATGATCCATCAGGAAGGCATTCATAACCAGATGAGAATCATGTATTGTCCCCTTCTATAAGGCATATGTACACCCACATCTGGACTATGCTGCCTCTTTCTGGTCACTATTCTTGAGGAAGGACATTAATGTATTGCATGGTGTCCAGAGAAGGGCAACCAAGTTGGTTACATGGGTAAGAACCCACCCCTGTGCTGATAGACTCAGGGAGTTAAACTTATATGACCTACAGCTATGGAGGGATAGAGGAGGCATCTTAATGATCTTTAACATACTTCAGGATTAGAACTTTAGTAAAGAGTACAATCTAACAATGGCTACTAAACCTACAAACCTTAGGTGCTACAGTAAGCAACTCCATATACAGTGGCATTTACAAATAAAAGGAAATATTATTTCACCATAAGGGTATTTAAAAGGTGGAATGCTCTCACCCTACACATAGTTGATATAAAAGACTTCACAAAGTTTTAAAAAGAACTTGACAGGTACCTCTATAATAAGGACAGATAATGTCCTCCACATATGTGGGGAAGGCAATCTCGATGGGCCTAGTGCCTACTTCTGCCTTTAAAATACTGAGTAATACCAAATAACTGACAGCAGCCACTCAGTACTCCAGTACAAGCTCACGTCTTTCCTCCAGCTCTGCAACTCGCATCTGTCAGGACCCAGCATATCAAACCAACAATTACAGTAAAAGACATTTAAAATCATCAGTTACAAGGAGCATCTAGTAATGCTCATCTGCAAATCTATTTTACTGAAAAATTAAGTTTTCACTAACAACTGCAGTGGAGTGGTGTGCCAAGGCAAACACAGTTTGACCTACAAAAATCACTAAAACTACAGAGACCACAGTAGGACAAAACATCCAAAGTTAACAAAAAGAAAAGCATTAGGGGGGCACTAGAGAGCCACCAACTAAGATGGCCACTTGAGCTTTGAACTCCATCGAGCTGTCAGAATTAATTAAGATAAATTCACAAAGGACAGCTATAATGTTCTTTGAACTGCAAGAGGAAGGGTAAATGAAAGATTGCTACCACAGAGGGTCAAGCCAAAATTTGCCACAGACTTCATTTGGGACTCTGTTTTTATTGAAGTTTTTACATCCCTTGGAACACCAGCAAACTCTGAAGAGCACTGTGAAATGCTTGCTAATGGACAACACTTAGAAGCTGCCATGAGTCAGCCTGTAGCAGAAAACTCGGACATTCAGGAAATCAAAATTATGTTAAAGACCCTGATTGATGACATTCCCAGGATGAGACATTTGGTATCAGAGGTTGGTCATCAGATGGAAGCTGTGAAAGGAAGAATAGCAGACAATGAACTGTTTGCTATACAAGTGGAATTGAAAGTTGCTTGGCATGAGGATTGCATCGCCTAGATGGAAAAACAAATGGCACGACTGTGGGAGAATGTTGACGACCTCAAGAACAGAGGTCATCACAAAAATATCCGAGTTGTAGGGGGTTCCGTCAGGGTTGTGGGGTCCAAATATGAATGAATTTCTTCAAAAACTGATCCTTAAGCTCATTGAATACTACTGGGATGGCCCACTGGAGGTTGAGCACTTGCACAGAACCCTGGTGCCAAAACCAATGCGAGGAGTTCCACCATGACCAATGCTGGCTTACATCCTAAGGTACAGTGTAAAAGAATTTATTCTATGAAAAGGCAGGGAGAAGAACCCTTGCTACTGGAATGGGAGTAGAGTGTACTTATTCCAAGATTTCTCCCAGGAAGTGGCTGACCAATGTAAAGCCTTTACCTCTGTAAAAAAAGATCTGGCCAGTGTCAATATACAGTACTCCATGAGATACCCAGCTACTCTGCAAAGTTAGTGGGCCCAGAAGTGGTACTCCTTTCAATCTCCTCATGAAGTCACATTTTTTTAACCAGACTATCAAAAGCCAGAGGGAACAATCTGATAGGTATCAGAGTGCTGAGCCTCTGTAGAATGACCTCATGCAGGACAGGCCTTGCTCCACAGCAGGCCGGATTTCCTCAGCCCCTCTACTGCAGGTCCAGAACCCAAACAGACTGGGAGGACAAGACAGCTGGCAAACTGTGAAATCCAAAAGATCTGGTCCTCGTGGAAGACCCAGGGACAAGATTCCACAGAGCAAGTCTGTGTCTCCCAAGTCAAGGCTGCATAGTAAGAGTCGGGGCTCACGACACTCATCCCCAGGATCAAGTACCCCAGCTGAGGAGGAGAGAATCTCCAAATAAAGTGTCTCAGGATCAACAATCATCCCACAGAGAGCAGGAAACCAGAGCTGATGAAACCAAGGACACCGATGACATGGACTGTTACTATCCACTAGAAGAAGAACTTTCCTTGTAACCTAGCTGGGCTGCTTTAGTTGAGGAAGACATGAAGAATCTGAAGCCAAAGAGAAACTGCTTACTTCTTGTATCACCAGAGCATAGACCCGCCTACTGATAGCTGAGAGACTGTTATCAACTATTCGCTGGATTAGCGGCTAGACTGCTTGGCTGATTTCTGACTGACCTGAACAATGTTTGCATAAGCTCTTCCTATGCAACATACTCTAAATATGTTTTATTTGTTGCTGCCTCCTTCTATTGCTACTCATTTCTTTCTCCTTCTATCTATTTACCAAATCTCCACTCACTGTACTGCCTTCTTGCTCCCATTTCTCTCCCTCTAACATGCTTCTCTCAAGAACCTCTAACTAATGTATGTTCCGTTTTTTTCTTTTCTTTCACAGGATTACAAGGATCAGGGATGCACTGTGAAAAAAGCATCCTTGCAATCTCGGTACGGGGGTATTGGGGATGGTACTAACTGGTAAGTGGACCTTGAGGATTGCAGAGTGCCCCTTGCCTCCACGTCACCCACTAATGGTGAGTTCTCCCATAGTAACATGCATAGAGAACAGGAAAGGGTAGGGTAAAACAAAGGAATTAAGTGATCCGCAGAGGCTGCATGCAAAAGAGTTATCGGGGGAGGGTCCAGGAACATCTGGGATGAGAGATTAGGATCAGTCGCTGACTGGCGACCACTCATGGCTACCTAACAAGGGAGAATATGGAGGAGTTTCCCATATGCAATGTAACAGAAGCGGAGGAGGATTATAAGAGCTGGGCTAACTGGACTTGACCAAGTGGAGACATGCCGATGAGAAATACAAGGGAAAATCTCATCGGATCATAGAGGAGGAGTGGTCACCAGTAGAGAGAGCAGCATCCACAGACTACACAATCCTGCCTTAGAAATTAAAGATAGCCATCAAATCTACTGCTGAGGAGGTTAAAAGCCTAAATGACCATGTTTGCCGTGGAGAAACTTGTCATAGATCTAGAGGATTTTCAACACTCTATTTTCAGACATCTTGATGCGCATGAAAAGCATCTGGAGAGGCTTTGGAAGAGGGCTAAAGATCAGGAGAATTGCAGACAATGAAATAACATAAGGATACTCGGATTACCTGAGAAAGCAGAAGGGGGTAATATGGAGTTGTTTCTGTCAAACTCTTTGCCGCAGCTGGTAGGCACACACTGGCAGGAGCCCATTTAGGTGGAACATGCCCACAGAAGAAAAGAGCCACCCGCAGCGCCTGGCTCCTGACCCCATTCCATAGTAGCATACCTCCTTTGCTATTCCACAAAGAGGAGACTTTGTACAGCACTGAGGGAAAAAAGGTGAGCTTTTTTGGAAAGGGGCTCACATCTCTATGTATCAAGATTTTTCTCATGAAGTGGTGCAATCCCGCAAGTCTTATAATCATGTCAAAGTGATGCTCAGACAGAAGGGATTACAGTATAGATTCAAGGGCTTGACAAATTTTTGTGTGATGCAGAAAGGACAGTCCCTTGGGGGGGGATGCCTAAAGAGTTATTAAAACTAATACAAAAGCACTGGCCAGACTTAAGACTCCATATTACGAGTCCCAGAAATCTGTGGGATGAGCACGGGGACAGACAGACAGACCTACAGTGTCCCCAGAACTGCCAGAATTTCTAGCACGATGAAGGCAAACACTCGCAGAGCAACCACATGTCAGTACAGGATGGCAGGGAGCACTACAATCCTTCCTATTCAGACAGCTCTGCAGAAGGGAAAAATATACTTTTATGACCCTAATCAAGTGTCCAGCAACTGCAGCAGGCTATGATCTAGGAGTCCTCATCCTAGACAGCTCCACATGGAAGCTGCAGTGCCATCTCCTCCTGCGAAAGGTAAAAGAGAATCCCTGAGACCACTGCACCAGTACAGGAGAGCTGCACAGCATATACAGCAGAATGCAGACACTTCTCCTGTATATGACCTCTTGTCTTGAGCAACAATCTCAGAGGACATATCAGATATGGACTGTTTAACAGCAGCCGCAGAGTACATTGTCCCAGGTGACAGATCCATCTCTGAACTGGTTGTGAGCACTGGGACCTGGTTCTTTTGCTTAACAGCTGCTGCTTCCACCTTAAGAAGCTTCATTGAGGTGCTTTTGTGTCAGCATGAAGAAGCAACACATATCCTTTTAGGCTGCATCTCTAACTATTGCCTCTGATTTGATAGTTTATGTGTTTGGGATGTTTATTGGTTTAGCTGAGTTTCAAGTAATGCAGCCCCGGGGGGCCGGGGTGAGAAGCTGAGAGGCAGGGAGTGCTCCAGGCATGAACGGCAGTACATGCATATTATCCTGACCTCGCTTATGACATTTGTGAAGTTCACTGAGGAGCTCCCTCCTAAACACCCTTCCATGTGACAGTTAGTCCACCACTTTACCCCTCCACTACTATACCTCTCGTTCCCTTTACCAGTGTGAATCTGAACATTACACAGGGTCAGCTCTAGGTATTGGAGCAGAGGACACTTTAATAGTGGATAGCTTTAAATAAACCTCTGAGCCCTCATTATACTCCGGACCTCTAACCTCCCGATGATTCCCACTTGCACTGTGGTGCTGCAACTTGAATCAAGGTAAAGGCTGTTACTCCCTACCCCCTGGAATTTACAGGCCAATGACTTCTGGCAGCATGGGTAACCAAGGGGAAAGAATATCCCCACTCCACTCTAGCTTTAGACAGCCCAGTCCCACCCCCATCTTCCCAAAGGCTACAAGGAAGGCATGTCACGTTATAGGCAATGTTGTAAAAGTGCACTGCAGGACTCTTTATAGGTACGTAAGTGTGGAGACAGGTAAGCGTGGTTTATAATGTGTTTTATTTGTTGTCAGGGTCATGCCTGGCTCCAGCTATAGAACATATTTTTTCTTCACTGAGTACAGCTCCCCTTAGATACATAACCACGAAATACTCCCCTTACGTCATCACGCTTTACCTGCTATTCAGGTTTCCCTCCTCTTCAATATCTCCCTTTTTCCTTTTGGCACCCCCTCCATTCTTAGATTGCATAGAAGTCAGCTTGGTCCCCTTGCCTAACACATCTTCTAAGTCAGAATAAAGAATGTATCACCGCTGCCATACAGAGACAGCTTGGTGTTCTGTTAGTGGCCCACCTGGTTGACGGAGCACCCATCACTACAAGAGGATGGGACGGGTCTGATAAGTGACTCATACCACCGACCTGGTAGTAGTTTTTGGTGGCAGAGCTGGTTGTGCATTTACAACCTTTCTGCTCACACTGCCGAAACGTTTGAAGTTTCTTCTTTCTTAGTATAAATATTCACTTCTATAAGTTGGTATTAATGGTTCAGACAAGGTCTCTGACTTCAGGGCAAGTTTACTGTGTTACACTTATTGCTTCTTGTATAAGGTTTGCAAGGGTTCTAGTGGCCCATTATTACACTGGTTATAAAGTACAAGATTCACACTTATATATTCCCACAGCATCTGGGGGAGTCTAGGGATTTACATTATACCCTTTTTGTGTTTGTAATCATTTCACAAATCCAGCTCTTCTGATTCAATGAACACCCTTCCTGTTAAACAGGCAATCCACCAATCTGTCCAGGGGTTTCTTTCATCATAGGGGTGCATGTGAGAGATAGAACTAAAGTAAGGAGGAAAGCAGGATCCCCACCCCCTTAATCAGGATGGCTAACTTAGACAGCAACAAAAGATCCTGTGGGGTGAGATGCCTCTCCTGGAATGCAAATGGGCTTAATCACCCGGTACAGAGAAATAAAGTTGCCAGCCTGCTGGCCCAGCGGCAAGGCATGTGCTTCTGGTGCTGACATCCTGGGTTTTGAGAAGGATTCGCGAGTTGGAGGGCTGGCCGGGGGGAGAGGGATTTAGTGTCCTGGGGGTGGCTCTCCTTCTCTGGGGGAAGAGTGTCCGATGCTTCATGGACCCCTGGCAAAGATGGGGGATACTGCCATGGACAGTGCTGCTGCTTAGGGGGGCAGGGCAGATGCTGGACATCATTGCACGTCCCACCCCCAGGGACCCACACTCTGAAATAGTGCCACCAAACTCCATGACACCCCACCCCATGCCCGGCCATTTCATGACCTTGCCTGTGATGGTAGAAGTGATTCTGACATGCACCTGGTCCCATGGCCCCACCCTGGGAGGGCAAGCCAGGGTGCTCCTCCGGTGGGGGATTCCTGCCGGAATCCCGACTTCAGATCCGCAGTCTGGCTGACCGGTGACCCACCCAGTGGGGGCAAGCCTGGGATCTGATCGCAGGTAGGTCTGGGGGATGGGCTAAGCTCGGGGTGGGGGCTGAGCTTTGGGAGGTATGGCATGAAAAAGTGCAGTAAACTGCAAAAAAGAAAAAAAAAAAGAAAGAAAGTCTTATAGCACTTTAAAAGCATAAAAACCGAGGTAACACTTCCACAGGAGACTCATCTCACTTCATAGGTTTTTTTTTGTTTGTTTGTTTATCCAGGAGTAGCACACTAAGCTAAAAGCTTTTTTACAGGTGTGGTCTGGGAGCACAGGGAAGTTAAGTGACTTGCTCAGGGTCACACAGTATGTAACTGGAAGCTGTGGGATTCAAACCCAGGTCTGGTCTGCTGGATGTCACCAGATTTGCAGCTCAGAGCCTTAAACCACTGTGCTATATGTAGTAGGTAGTGGGCCCACTGGTTGCAGAAGAGCTAGGTAAGGCAAATAATCCACAATACAGCCCCTCTAAATCCAAGGGAGTGGTGGTCCTGATTCACAAAGCGCTGCATTGGAGGGAAGTCCAAACGGTAGCTGACGAGCAGGGTAGACTGACCGTGACATTATTTTCCAACCCTGGGGGACAGCTCATTGTGTCCAACATGCATGGTCCAAATGTTGATGATCCCACTTTCTATCATAAGATCAACCAGATCATCACTGACATCATGGGGTACACCCCGGACATATCTGTCCTCATTGGGGAGACCTTGACTTAGCCACTGACCGATTTTTAGATAAACTAATGCTGACTGCTGACCATACCTCTCAACTGTACCACATTACGAGGAACGTTCCTCATTTTACTTCAGAAAAGTCCCTGTTCCACATTGTGAGGACTTGTTCCACATTCAGAGTCAACATTTCAAAGCAAATATCCATAGTAAATGATGGAAAAAATAACTTATTCAATTAATAACAGACATTCTCAACATAAATGCAACATTTTAATAATGTTTTGAGCTTCTTAGGTAAAGATTTGATTAAGTGTTCCACATTTTGCCCATTTGTTCCACATTGTGACAGGCAATGTTCCACATTTGGGGGACAAAAGGTTGAGAGGTATGCTGCTGACTCCCATCCTAAGGCTAGAACTGCATTGCAAACCCTCATGTCAGAGTGGGGGTTGACTGACCCATGGAGAAGAGTCAACCCTACGGGAAGGGATTACACCTTTTTCTCCCCCTGTTCATGGCTCATACAGTATACTGTAACAGAATAGATGCGTGGCTTGCCAATAGCATAGCTGCCAAAGGTATTACAAACACTTCCATTGATACTATCCTGATCTCAGACCATGCACTAGTGGGGTTGACATTCTTCCCTTGGGGTCTCCCAAAATTGCCTAGATGGCATTGCAATCCCATTCTATTAAAAGACCGGGAATTTCATGCATGGATTGATAAGGAAGCCACATTTTATTTTCAGGAGAATGCCACGGGGGAGGTCTCACCAGGAACTGTTTGGGAAGCTTTCAAAGCCTTCCTGATGAGTAGGATCATTGCTTACTCTGCAACCAGTCACAATAAATGGACGCAAGAGATGGTCTCCTTACAAGCGGTACTCTGCTCTAAGGAAGCTCAGTGCAAAGACAATTCCCGTCTCCTCCCAACTTTAGCGGCAGAGATAATTGGGCTCAAATATAAGATTAATGCACTGCTCCAACAGAAAACAGAGTGGTTTCTCTTATGCTCTAAACATAACTTTTGGGAATCTGGTGATAAAGAGGGTACACTCCTTGCTTACCCCCTTTGATACCGTCTTTGTGTTTTGCTTTCCACTCCCTAACTGTTGCCACCCTCCCCCCTGCAATCACTACATGCCTTTGCGGGCACTCCATGTACCATGTACCTCTCCTCACTCACCCTCTTGTGTCCCCCTTCCCACCCTCCCATGACCCACCAAGCTCCTTCAATCAATAATTTGTTCAAGGATGCTACAAATACACGCTGTAATTATAGTTTTGTAGGTTTAACCTGTATATACTGTACTACAGTTGCTATACTTTTTAGCTGTATACTCTTCATGGTCTTAGCTTAATGGATCTTTTTAATACTCTATTTCGTGTGTATTATAAACCTCCTGCGTATAATTACTGCTCTATGTAAATACTATGTAAGTGTGAATTAATTGTGTATATATTGTTTATCCAATTATGATGTAAGTGAATATTCCTTTGTATGTATTGTTAACCTCTCCTTTCCTGGTCCATCTTGAAAATGAGCTCACTCAGCAATGTTCGCCTGGTTAAATAAAGATTTTGATTGATTGAAATTACTTTCATACCATCTCATAAAACAAAAAGCCAAATCACAGATACAAACCCAATGCAACAGACAGGGTAAGGTTGTTTTTTTTTTTGTATTATATCTTTATTGATTTTGTAAGCAAAACTCACAGATCAATTATACATAGGTGGTTAGCACAGTATACATAACATTTTTCATCTTACAAAGGATTAAGGTAGGACACCCCCTTATTTGGTACACCATGGGGGGGGAGTACAATAAATGAGAAATATGAGACCAGAATAAATTGTCCATATTCATGCAGCCATGGAAGAGTCCAGAGGAATCATTCTTAGTAAATAGGTCATAGTCGAGTCCCTTTTAACATAGTGATCTCTCGGTCATAACGAGTCCCTATTATTTGTAAGTTTATGCATAATAAAAATGCAGTCCCCCAGCTCCCAGAAGGAACCCACCAACAGTATAACCACACACGTCTACTGTCAATGTTAGCAAGCACGTTCAGGTTACAAGAACTTATGGCACAATTTTTAAATCAGTAGAAAACAATCCACACTACCTGCCACGTTATACAGAATTATTTTAATAAAATGGCATGGAGATCAGGCATCCAGGGACCCAAAAGAAAACTAAGGACTTAAAGTTAGTCCAGAAAAACATTTAACTTGATCTAAAAGGTCCCATTCCCAAACCTCCCTCTCAATGAGGCAAATAATACGGCTTATAATAGGTAACACAATGTAATGTCACAGGCCTAGGCATTAACAAACATACAAGACCTTGGCAGTCTTACTGTTTTAGCCCATAGTCAATTTGTAGATCAGTCCTCTTCCAACAAATTCTCCCCTTCTTCTCGATCCTCCAGCTCTTGTTCTATTCAGGTGATGAGCTTCTCAGCATCTTTTGCGTCATTAAATAAGAATTGCTGCCCATTCCAGGCCACTTGCAGCTTTTCAGTCAAGTGAGGTTGTTTCTGACTATAAAGGAATTAACAAAAGTATGCATCAATTCTATGAAACACTTTATGGCCCCCTTCCCCACAGCTAACACTGACCGAGCACCTCACACCCTTGCAAATTTTTTATGTGGCAATTCCACTCCTGTTCTGTACCCTGAACTATGTGATCTTCTGGATAGGCCCTTGTCTGAACAAGAGCTATTTTCCGCTCTAAAACAGCTGAAAACTGGTAAGGCCCCGGGAAAAGATGGGTTCACTGTAGACATTTACCAGTCAATGTCCTAAATTATTATTTCACATCTTTTATTGGCATTAAACAATGCCAGAGAACATCAGGTAGTCTCCCTCCTACTAAGAAAGAAGTGCTCATAATCTTGCTCCTAAAAAACTCCAATGACCCACTGGACAGCGTTAACTAAAGACCCATTCACTTATCTCAGTGGACACAAAGATTCTGGCCAAAGTACTAGCAAATAGGTTGGAAAAGCCCTATCCTCACTAATACATCCTACACCAGCAGGATTTTGTAAAGGGTGGACATGGCAGATAACTTGTGAACACTGCTTAACCTTAAATGGGCTGCTGGGAAATCATCCACACCTATGGTGGCCAGGTGGCAATGGCCATTGATTTCTGAAAGGCATTTGATTCTGTTATCTGTGAACATCTGCATATGGTGCTGCAGACCTATGGTATAGATCCTTACTTCAGGAGCTGAATAGCAGCCCTTTACAGTGCACCAACAGCCGCCATCTTCACCAAGAATACCACCTCTTCCCCATTTGTACTTCAAAGGTACTCAGCAGGGCTGCCCTTGTCCCCCTTACTATTCTTATTAGCCTAAGACTACCTCACCAGGAAATTACTGGATTAGTGACATATACAGATTCATTGTGACGGTTAGGTTTCTTTGCGTATTCAATTGTATTCTGAGAGCTTATTTCAGTTCACATATACACCTGCGCTTGCTTGGAAGAAATAAAAATGTTGTTTTACGCAACATCACCTGTCGACGCAATTCTCCTCCGCTGGCGCGTCATTGCGTTTGCCGGAGCGCCAGGCTCGCCCATGAGTTAATCTCTTTCCAGAAGGCATGAGTTTATTCAAAATTCAACTACAGGGATCAACACGCAATGGGTCTCCTTTCTGAAACAGTTAGCATTAGTATTTTTCAGGTGGCCATGACCGATGTTACCAGCATGCCATGGTCATGACTTCACTCTTTCAAAAGTGTTTTTCTATGAGATATACTGCCTGCTCAAGGAAAGAGTTACATTGGCAGTCTTGTTGGATCCATATAAATTTAAATTTCTGAATAAACTTATATGCCTTCTGAAAAAATGAAATTGCACACGAACGAGCCTACAGGTGCTCCGGCACCAAGAACACTTGTGAACGCGCCATGCTGCAGGCGGGGGGAGAATTAGCCTTCCTGGCTCAAAAGTAATGCTGCGTTAAAAATAGCATTTTTTATTTCTTTCAGCAATTGGGTGCCCAGGTGTGCTCTCTATGTGACTGTGAGGAGCAAAAAACACCAGGATTACGAGGTGGAAAAAATACCGCCAAAGCCTGACAGTGCCCCTTTAATTCCTGTCACTACTTAGTGAATATGTATGCGGATGATATGCTTCTAACTCTTGCTCACCCCTGAGACTCTGTTCCCCAGGTCATGCAAGTGCTGAATGCTTTTGCTTGCAACTCCGGGTTCGTGGTCAACTGGAGCAAGACAATGATTTCTCCTCTCGATTTAGCCTGTGATAATCAATGCACAAAAGGAACAAACATAGATTGGGCTCAAGTGTGGGTTTTTCCCTACCTGGGGGTTTAAATTCCCTTGAGATGGGAGAAAACTATTCCCGAGAATTACTTTCCCATGTTGCCGGTTCTTGAACAAGAAATCAAGAGATGGGGCCAAATGCGTCTATTGCTCAGGGGCAAAATTGAGGCAGTCAGGATGTTTATCCTGCCTCGTTTGGCCTACTTGCTCTTGAACATACCTCTTATAGTGCCTGAGACAATCTTGCAGAAGTTCCAAAAGCTAATTTCAATCTTCCTCTGGGGCAACAAAATCCCAAGGCTAAATAAAGCTAAACTGAGGGCCCACTGGGAAAAGGGGGGGGGGGCTAGGCCTCCCATGGCTTCAAGGCTATGTGTATGTGTATTGTATGGCACAGGCCACAAAAATGGTATCTTCCTAGCTCAGAATTCACTCTGCCATAGGTGCAATTGGAAAAACAGCTGGCTAACATTCATTGGCTTGGACTCATGCTTTGCTCTAAGGACAAGAGTGTGTCTGTAGACAACCCCATCCTGCAGGATACTAAAGTAGCATGGGTGAAATGTCTGTGATGGAAAACCCATACACTGTGGAAATTGAAAGAAGAGAAACATTCAGACAGTGGGGGACATATCTTTACCCAACTCTGATACTCTCTTATCTTTTGAGTGGCTAAAACACAAATTTGGCATTAAAAAGCAAGAGTTTTGGCAATATCTGCAGCTGGGGGGGGGCGCTCTGAGGAAAAAGAAAAACACAATATCTTGCATGCTAGAATGATCTTGGCTGCTTACCGTTCACAAACTGAATATGGCCAAGGGTCTCACTGGCAGAATTTATCCTACCCTGAGAGATGCACAACCGGACACCATGGGTAAGTGTAAATCAGACTGGGAAGCAGAATTACAATGGGTTATTCCCTAAACCCAATCGAAAAAATGCATTCGCAAAGCCTATATGGCTTACAGAGATGCTAAAAGCCAACTAATTCAATTTAAAATCTTACACCACTGGTGCAGAACTCCCAAACCCTACAATGGTGGGGCTTGCTTCCCCACTCTCAGTGCTGGAGATGTCAGGCACCCAATGCTGGATTATTGCACATCCTCTGGCATTGCCCCAAACTTAAGCAGTTCTTGGAGGTTGTTCTCAGGGACTGTTCCACAGTCTTGAATATACAAATTCCATCCCACCCAGTGCTCATCATCCTAGGAAACACATCACACCTCTAGAGATGCAGCGAATTTAAAATCCGCCGGTGAAGTGAACGCGAAGTGGCCACTTTGCCTTGGCACTTCGCTACATGGAGTGCCCCATAGGAAATGCACACTTCGCCTTGTTATTATTACTTCACAGTGTCATTACACCTTAAATGCGAAATAAGGTGGAGTGATAACAATACTGGCAGCATTCCACCCACACAGTCACCAGAATGAATGTGCATCCCCACAGTGCTACTGTCTTGTGTCCAGAAAACTCTGCAGTGCTGATGAAGTGAAATGAGAGTGTAACAAGAAATGCAAACTCTCCCAAAATTAATGGCACACTCAGTCATGCGCACAGTGGTCAGGTCACACACAGAGTCACCAGAATTAATGTGCATCCCCAAAATGCTACTGTCTTGTCTCCAGAAAATTCCCCAGTGCTGATGAAGTGAAATGAGAGCGTAACAAAAATGCAATCTCCCAGAATTAATGGTGCCATGCAAATGCACAGACAGATTAAGATTGTGATGCAGACCCAAGGGATGCATACGAAAAGGCACAACAACTCCTAACCAGTGCTTACAAGTCACAAATCCAAATCTGGAAAGGAATATATTTTGCCAGTTGGGGGATTAGTGCATGGCAGTAACAATCCTCTACCAGTAAAGATACTACAAAGCAGTATAAACAATTCATTCAGGTGCAGTGGATAGCAGGTTCACACTGCTGCAATTACTCTGTAATACAATGAAAGGTGTCTGATTTAATGGCACACATCACACACACACTCACACGCACACTCAAGTAATGCATAGCAAATTGAAAACATTTAGTAATATAACCAAATGTTTTAAACAGACAAATTGTATACTGCTGCGCCACAACAATCAGCAAAAAAAGTCAAGAATTACTGAAAATATTACTGTGTGCACATTAACACAGTTATACAAGAAAAATATAACCAAAACAGAAAGACTGCCTTTTTCTCCCAGTTAATCTACCTACACCACAAATACGCCCCTCCTCAAAGCACACTTCACAGTACAGAGATTGACTGTTCTAAATTAACATTCAAAATCCACACACAACAATAAACATTCGATGATATGAGCACAGAAGGGTTTTCTGCAATCGATGTACTAAATTTTGAGCAAAAAATAATACCCAAAAAGGCATTTTAAACAGCTTTTAGAGGTTTTGAATCGCAGAGCTCTGAGAGCAAACTGTCTCCAGTTACCACCGCACACACACTACCCAGGCCAGAACTGAGACTGTGCTGAACAATCTAGAGCCCATGTGACCTGCAATCCCACGAATAACTGCAGAATTTCATTTGGAGCTCAATTACGGGGTGACGTGAGGTGAATTAGATTGATTTCAATGTACTTCATCTTAAAATTGGTGGAGAATTGGTTTGGGAAAGGCAGAATAATGCAAAGTCATTGGTTACAATGGACTTCACGTTCCTCATTAAGAAGCGAAGTACTCCACTTCACATTGTGGAGTTCTCAATGGATTCCACATTACTCAGTGAATCACTTCACGGAGCAAATTGGGGCCACTTCCCACACCACTACTTACAGCACTGTAACTCACATGCTGTACGGGAAGGAATGCGATTGCCTATGGCTGTACTTCCCTGATGGGCTGTAGCACAAAACTCCCAGACTTAAAAATGCTTATTAATGTGTACAATGGTGGAGTGGTGAAGCCTGGAGAGATACTACAAAACATGCTTACAATACATCCAAGTAACTAGTAAAAAAATGAATGTTGTGATTCGTGACATGATCGTGAATTGTGATTTGTGACTGCATTTGTGACCATGATGATGAAGAACGTGATTCGGTGTCGACAGTGTGAGTTAACCAATATGAAAACTGTATTGGGAACACGAATGCCTGCAGCTGTACTTCCCCAATGAGCTGTTGCACAAACTCCCCGACTTAAAAACGCTCATTAACGAGTACAATGGTGGGGTGGTGAAGCCTGGAGAGATACTACAAAGCATGCTTACAATACATCCAAGTAACTAGTCAAAAAATTTGTGTTGTGATTCGTGACGTGATCGTGAATCGTGATTTGTGACTGCATTTGAGACCATGATGATGAAGAACGTGATTCGGTGTCGACAGTGTGATATAAACAATATGGAACTGTATTGGGAGGGGAATGCAAATGCCTACGACTGTACTTCCCCGATGAGCTGTAGCACAAATTCCCTGACTTAAAAACACTCATTAATGAGTACAATGGCGGGGTGGTGAAGCCTGGAAAGATGCTACAAAACAGGCTTACAATACATCCAAGTAACTAGAATAAAATTAATGTTGCGATTCCTGATGTGATCGTGAATAGTGATTTGTGACTGCATTTGTGACCATGATGATGAAGAACGTAATTTGTATCACAAGTGACTCGTGATGATGTTTCTGACTTAAAAATGCATATTAATGAGTACAATGTTCATGCAGAATTATGCACCACATCAGTCCAGTACTCTGAAGGAAAGCCAAAGAAACAACTGTGACTTAAGTTACAGATGGAGATAGGACCCTAAAGAGATGCAAATGCACAGACAGATTAAGATTGCACTGCACACTGAAGAGATGCAGATGCAAAGGCACAACACCTAACCAGTGCTCACCATCAGAAATTCAAATCTGGAAAAGAATACCTTTGCCGGTTGGGGCGGGCTGCGGGGCAGGGGGCAGTGTACTGCACTGCTGCAGTAACAGTCACTAGTACTAGTACCAGTAAAGATACCACAAAGAAGTACAAAACTCACACAGCTGCAGTGGATAGCAGGTTCACATTGCTGAAATTATTATGTGGCACAATAAAAGGTGTCTGATTTGATGACACGCGTCACACACATACTCAAGCACACACACTAAGTAATGTGTAGCAAATTGAAAACTTCAGTAATATAACCACATATTTTAAACAAACTAAAATTATGCACTGCTGCACCACAACGATCAGCAAAAAATGGCAAGAATTATTGAAAATATTACTGTGTGTACATTAACACAGTTATACAAGAAAAATATCACCAAAACAGAAAGCACTGTCTTTTCCTCCATGTTAATCTACCTACACCACAGGTATGCCCCTCCATGAAGCACACTTCCACTGTCTCTCAGTACACAGACTGAATGTTGTACATTAACATTCAAAATCCACACACAAACAATAAACACTCGATGATATGAGCACAGGAGGGTTTCCTATAATCAATTAACTAAAGTTTCAGCACAACAAATGACTCAAAAAGGCTTTTTTACAGCTTTTAGAAGGTCTGAATCGCAGAGAGCTCTCAGAGCAGATTGTCTCCTACAGCTTCCTACACATGCTACCCTAAACTGAGGCTGTGCAGAACAATCTAGAGCCCATGTGACCTGAAATCCCATGAATCACTGCAAAATTCACCTTTGGAGCTTAAAAACAAGACGAAGTGAGGCGGAGTACATTGTTTTCAATGTACTTCGCCTTAAGAACTGGTGGAGTAGTGGTTTGGGAAGGCAGAGTAACTTCACATTACCCATTATAACGTGAAGTACTCAGCTTCGCATAGCGGAGCACTCCACAAATTCGCCTTCACTCCGCGAGTCACTTCGCAGAGCGAATTGGGGCCACTTCACCCACCACTACACACCTCTCACAAGGCTCTTCTCTAAATGCTGACTGGCTGCTCCTAGCTTTGATGGAAGCCAAGAGGGTAACACTTATGAAATGGAGGCAAGCTTCACCCCCCTCAATCCTGTACTGGCACTCTGCCCTGGCTAAGGTAGCCATGTTTGAAAGGCTTTCTCATTCATCTCCAAGGGAAAGCTACATCTATACACAAAGAAATGGACCCCCTTTATTCGGTCCTACCTTTATTCGGTCCCACCCCTGGCATTCCTGAACCTGCCCTCATGAAAAGGAGTGTACTTGGGTCATCTCCAGTGTAACCTCTAAATTTAGATGATGATAAAGACCGAACGGTGCAGAAGGCTTCTCAGTGGGTGACCCAGAATGCCTTGTGGGAATAACTTGAGTTGGAATGCATATGTATTCAGTTGTACAACAAATGGTGCTGGTTCTTAATGAATATCTCCTTAGAATTTAGAAGGTAGAGAGGAAGGCAGTAGAGAGATAAATACTTTGCCTATCCCTCCATAAGACATTTACCATGGTTAAATCTAGGCTCAGGATAAAATACCTAGACAGTCCTTCATGCTGAATATTATAATATATAATAGTCACTGGAGATCTATGAATGTTATTTTATGGTGTAACCTTGATACTTGTAATAAAGGGATGATTATGTGATGAATTGGAATGTTTTATTGCTGAATTTTGTATTAATCTTTGTAATGGAGAGTGTTAACTGTAATGTATGTTTAGTTGATAAGGAAAAATTCAATAAAATATTACATGATAAAAAAACACCTCTCAATGATGGCACTCACAGTTCAAGGGTTCAGTCATGGGACAGGAGAGAAGGGGCAGGGGCTTCAGTGCTTACAAGTGGTGACAATTTCAAAGCAGTTCCCAGGGGTGGTAGAAAGGCATGGGGATATGGGGCTGTAGAGGCGGTGGCCATCTAATTGAGAGAAAGGAGAAGAGAGCTTTAGGGTTGATAAAACTCAGCTTACTGGAGGAGGAACCACCCTGACAGACCCCTAACTAAAAGTTCACTGCAGACCCTAGGGGATAAAAGAGTGTTTATAGATACATGGAAATTGTCGGCAGATAAGGACCGCTCGGCCCATCTAGTCTGTCCATAAGCCCTAAACTTGTATGCAGTCACTGACCCTAAGTGATCAATGGCTTTTCATCACTCCCTCCCCACACAATGTTCCTTTGAACCTGTTCCAGGCATGTTTAAACCCCTCCACTGTGCTTGCCCCCACCACCTATTGTGGCAGACTGTTCCAAGCATCCACCACCCTCTCTGTGTAGAAAAACTTCCTCATGTTGCCTCTTAATCTACTCTCTTCCAATTTCATATTGTGTCCCTCATTCTGATATCTTTTCTACATTGGAAAAGATTCCCCACCTGCACATTGTTTATGCCCTTGAGGTACTTGAAAGTTTCTATCATGTCCAACCTTTCTCCTCTCCTCCAGTGAGTACATATTGAGGACTCTTAATCTCTCGTCATATATTTTGTGATGCAAACCATGCACCATCTTTGTCGCCCTTCTCTGGATAGCCTCCACCCTGTCTTTGTCCTTGCGTCTGTGTGGTCTCCAGTACTACATGCAGTATTCCAGGTGAGGCCTTACCTGTGTTTTATACAATGGCATCAACACCCCCTATCTCCTGCTAGTAATGCCTCTCCCTATGCACCCCAGCATGCCACTAGCCCTCCCTGTATCCTTTGCACATTGCTTTGATACCTTAAGGTTATCAGATATGATAACCCCTAGGTCCTTTTCCTCTTTGGAGAGAGTCAGCACCTCCCTCCCAATTTTGTACCTCTCCCCAGGGTTCCCCCTACCCAGGTGCATTATCTTGCACTTTTTTGAACTGAACCTCAGTTGCCACACCTCCGACCATCTTTCAAGCTTCTCCAGGTCCCTCTTTATTTTCTGCACCCCTTCTGGAGTATCCACTTTGTTGCAGATCTTGGTGTAATCTGCAAATAGGCAGACCTCTCCTTACAGCCCCTCTGCAATGTCACTAATGAAGACATTGAACAGGACTGGTCCCAGTACTGATCCCTGTAGTACTGCACTGGTCACCTCTATCTCCCTAGTTTGGATTCCATTTACCACCACCCTCTGTCTTCTGTCCATCAGCCAGTTTCTAACCCACTGTATCACTGTGTGCCCCATGATCAGGCTACTCATCTTGTTAACCAGCCTTCTGTGTGGGACGGTATCAAAGGCTTTGCTGAAATCTAGGTAGGCGATGTCTACTGCCCCTCTCTGATTCACTTCCCTAGTCACCTAATCAAAACAATCTATCCAATTTGTTTGACAATAACTTCCTGCTGTGAATCCATCTTGCCTCAGATCCTGGACACCATTGGATATTTGTCTATATGACATTACTCTATCAGCTAACATAGGCTGCTGGGTGTATTGTCCCCTAACCTGTGAGATTTGATGGACCACAATACAAGAAAATGATGGGAGGGGCCAGCCTAACAGTAGAAGGATGCCTAGATCATACATGGAGCAGATGGTACTTTTGTGCAACCTCTTCCCCAACTTACAACACTACCCCTGAGCCTCTTACAGGGTACGGTTTCTGTTGAAGGCACACACAGGGTATAAAGTGACCTCCACCCAGGGCAACATAGGACAGCATACAGTGTATATCAGATACAAACCTGAATATAAAAGGGCATATTCTTTGGCAGGGGTTATAGAGGGATTAAGCATAATGGGCTGATGGTACCCATGGGAGTGGCTTATGAGATTCCAGGAACAGCTGGGGGAGTGCTAAATCTTCATGAGTTTTGGGGTTGATAGTGCTGCAGGGGAAGGACAACAGAATGTGCCTGTTAGGAAGTTGTATTGCTACTAGTATTGTAATGTTGGTAACTTCATTGTTGTTTATAGTGTCTGCTTTACAATACATTTTAATAGGGGCCTTATATGTGTTATTTCCTACTGGGGTGGAAGTGTTAGCCCTGTCAAAATGATCATTTTAATAAAGGAATAATGCACAACATGATATGTGTCATGCTGGGATAATGTCACACCTTGCACCCAACCACCCAAGGCGTGAAATTATCCTAGCACGACATACATCCTGGAGTGCATTATTCCTATTATGCAATGGCTCCTTTGTTGAAAACAAAGTAAAAGGATTAAAAACACATTTTGGAATACATTTTTGTAACATTTTAACATTAGGACATGAAGTAGTACCTTTTTCTTAAGTCAGTTCACTCTTATGTTAGTAATGGTTAGAGAAGTATAACAGCTAATATGCTGATTTACATACAACAACAAGAAATTCTGGGTAGATTATAAAGTTAACTTAAATTTTCCTTACTCAGCAGTGCAATCTCCTATTTGGGTAGTGGTGAATGCAGTATAGCACTTAATATGCAGATGCATGTAGCAAGGCATTGTGGGTAAAATATGAAGCAGTATTCCATTTTCCTTAATTAGCAGTGCAACTGTTTATTTTTGTAGTGGTTACAACAACATCAGATCTCAAATGTTTATTTTCAAAATGAAGCATTGTGCATACACTATACAGCTGATAAGATTTCTTTACTGAAAGATGCAGTCTCCTATGTCTGTAGTGAGTACAGAAATATAATAGCCTGTATACTAATTTATATAGTGAGGAATTGTGGGTACAGTAAATAGACAATTTTTCTATCTCCCTGTTGATGACATTTGGTCATATGTGTGCTGGGACTAGATTCGTGATATTATGCTTGGATAACATCATGGGTCCAATCCCAGATTGACCAATCAGAGCCCAGCATTCTTTCTTGCCATTGTATAATGTGGAATACAAAATAGACGAGCCTGAATATAGGTCAAGAAACAGCCGGCAGGAAGAAAACACTGGGCTGGCTACTGCACAGAAACTTGTATTAAGGTTTCAAAACAGCATTACCTCTCCGACCCCCATTTACAGGGAGATGGAATAATTGTTTAAGTGCCATCCTGAGAAATCACTTCATTTGAATGACAGGTGTAAATGATCACAGCCTTTCATACTAACATACTAAAATGCCAGCAGAATAGGCCTAATGGTCTTTCGTGTCTGCTCGTTTGGTCAGCCCCCACCCTGGGTGCTGACCTTGCTGTCCCCCTCACCTTCTCTGGCTTCTCCCTTCCCAGTTCCGGATATTCTTGCTGCATTGGATTTTGCTTCCTGAACCCTTCCCCTGTACCTGTCCCACCCCCTCTTGAACCCCTCCACTGTCTCTGCCTCCACCAGCCCCCTAGGTAGTGCATTCCATGGCTCTACCACCCTCTCAGTGAAGTAGCACCTCCTCCTTTCTCCCCTGAATCTTCCCCCCTCCAGCTTCCACCCATGCCCTCTAGTGGCCCCTTCCTCCTTCCTTCGAAGCACCCTCACTGTTCCTCCCCTATTTACCCTCTTCATGTACCTGAAGACCTCTATCATGTCCCCCTGGTCCCTTCTCTCTTCCAAAGTGTACATATTTAGCTCTTCGAGCCTCTCCTCATAGGTCCTGTCCTTTCACCACATCACAGTTATTCAGTCTGTAAACCTCATAGCAATGTGCTAGGACTCAGCATCCAGCAAACCTGGAGAAATGGACCGCAACAAACAGGCACCAAAAAAATTTAATTTGTCAACTTTGTTACAAAAACTGAAACACATGTAGTTTTTAAAGCAATGTTTATTAAATGGTGCTACCTGTTTCACTTGTGAAAACCATTGCACATCATCTTTAAACTTTGGAGAAAGCAGTCCTATAAGCTTGCTGACAGGAAGGACTAGACTGTGAGTTCAGGAGAGGACATCATCAGCAGCTCTTCATTGAAACTGGCTTTTTTTAACTGCCAGTGAATATAGGGTTGTAAAATGACTTGTAACTTTTAAACAAAGTAACTTAGAGATCTAATTTTTGGCATGAGGCTGACAGGAGCTTTGCTGATCCAAATTCTGAATTTATTGATGACAGAAATTTTGACTGGACTCCCTCTTTAAATAACAGTTTGAAAGGATATGAATATGGTTATTTAAAGCTGCATTCAGCTTGTTTTTTTAAAGTTACAGGCTGGTTGAGCTCAACACACCCAGAATCCACCCTCTGTCTCGGTGGTGTTACTGTCCATTAAGAAATGCTATCCCAGCCCACAATAAAAGTTACCTATATTATGCCACTCCTTGTGTCTCCTCATTGACCCTCTCTTCTAATTTGTGGTGTACTTTTTCAATTCAATTTTCAATTCATGTTTATTTTTAAAGCGCCTTTCAAAATCAAGGCGCTGTACAGAATAAATAAAACAAAAGAATCCAACATTAAACAATCAGAACTACAAAGAAAAAGCCAAAGTAAAAAGATGTGTTTTTAAAGCAATTTTAAAACTGTCAACGGTCGGGCATTCTCTTAACCAATGAGGTAGAGAATTCCACAGGGTAGGAGCTGAAAAGGCAAAGGCACGAGATCCTGACAACTTCAAACGGACCCTGGGAATTTCTAGCAATCCTCATTGCGGAGCGGAGGGGCAGAGGGGCAATAGGGAACCAGAAGATCTTTCAGGTAACCGGTCCCTGATCGTGTAGGGCTTTAAAAGTTAATAAACCAACCTTAAAGGTGATCCGCCACCCCACAGGCAGCCAGTGCAGTTCATGGGTTAATAGGCGTGAATATGACTGGTTCTAAGAGTCCCAGTCAAAAGCCTGGCTGCAGCTGCTCTGCACCAGCTGCAGGCGGCGGATATCAACCCCTGGTAGCCCTAGGTATAGGGAATTACAGTAGTCCAAGCGGGTGGTAACAAAGGCATGGACCAAAGTCGGAAGGTCCTCCTGGGGAATCAGATGTTTCACCAGGGTGATATTCCTTAGATGGTAAAAAGAGGATTTGACAACAGCTGACACTTGTGATTTCAGGGTCAGACTGTCATCAAAAGTAACGCCCAGATTTCACACCTGTCAAGAGCTAGAGAGCGGTACACCACCAAGTAATAAGCCTGATGGATGTCCTGCACCCAAACCCCTCCCAGGATGACCTGGGTCCACAACCAATACCTCAGTCTTATCCGGATTAAGTTTTAACCAGCTCGAACTCATCCAAATTCTGATCTCATCCAGGCAGTTGTTAAGTATGGAGAGTGCATCACTCTGATCAGGGAGAAAGGATAGATACAGCTGAGTATCATCTACATAGCAGTGAAAACTCACGCTGTATCTCCTGATGATTTCTCCTAATGGCAGCATATACACTGCAAACAGCATGGGAGCTAAAATGGAGCCCTGTGGTACCCCACATGGTAGGGAGAAGGCGTCAGAGGAATAAATTCCGGTGACGACTCTCTGAGACCTGCCAGTGAGGTAAGAATGAAACCATTCGTGGACTGTACCAGACAGCCCACAAAAAACCCGCAGTCGCTCCAATAGCACCTCATGGTCTACAGTGTCAAATGCGGCAGAAAGATCAAGAAGGACCTTTGAATCATTCTCCTATTGTAATTGGCTAAAATTGCTGTTCCACAAAGCCCAACACAGAAATGTGCAAACTGCTCCTGACAACTCACTAAATCCCTTGCTACCAGTTCAGAACCTTCTCTTTTCCCCATCTGGCCAGCCATAGCATCAGGCAGCAACCCAATCTACCCAATATAAAAACCTGGAGACACTGATGCAATAGATGGCTAAACCAGGGGAAAAAAAGAAAACAAGAAACATAGAAACATAGAAGTTGATGGCAGATAAGGAATGCAAGGCCCATCCAGTCTGCCCTTTTCTTTTTCTACCTTATGAATGTACCATCGGCCTTTGCTCTGTCAATGGCCTATATAGTCACACCTATCTGTATTGCTCCCTTATGCCTATCCCATGCCTGTTTGAAGCCCTACGCTGTATTCATAGCCACCACTTCCTGAGGTAGGCTATTCCATGCATTCACCACCCTTTCTGTGAAAAAGAACTTCCTCACATTACCCCCTAATCGGCCTTCCTCTAATCTCATGCTGTGTCCTCTTGTCCTGCTATTTTTGTTATATTGAAACTTGTTAGACTCTTTCACCTTGTTAATGCCCTTAAGGTGCTTGAATGTTTTGATAATATCACCTCTCTCCCTCCTTTGCTCTAGGGTATATATACTGAGTTCCGTTAATCTGTCCTCATATGTTTTCTGATGCAGTCCCTGCACCATTGTGGTTGCCCTTCTCTGGACTGCCTAAATTTGGTTAATGTCCTTGTGAAGGTGTGGCCTCCAGTATTGCACGCAGTACTCCAGATGGGGCCTAACCAGTGTCTTGTAAAGAGGGATTATTACCTCTCTCTTACGACTTGTGATACCACTACTAATACACCCCAACATCCCCCTAGCCTTACCTACTGCTTTAGTGGTCTGCTTGGATGATTTCAGGTCATCTGTGATGATGATGCTCAAGTCTCTTTCTTCCCTTGTGACTGCCAGCAACTCCCCTCCCAACCTATAGGTGGCTTCAGGGTTTCTCTTCCCTATGTGCATGATCTTGCACTTCTTTGCATAAAACCTCAGTTGCCAAACTGGTCTGCTGGTACAGTGGTAGGTTTACCGCTCATGGCACCAGCGACCTGGGTTCAGGAACGGACTTGGGCAGCTGAAGGGGCAGCATGGGGAGAAGTATCTGTGCGCTATTGGCCACTCTCCTTCTCCAGGAGGGAAGGGTTGCCTGTCCCGCTACTCTACCACAACCTGGCAGACCATGGGTGGTGGTGCAGCTGGGATAGCCAGTGGGAGGAGAGGATGTAGGCTGGAAGCCACAGCGCCTGCACATCACAACGTGCTCCGCCTCTTGGACCCCCCCCTTGCGTGCTTACATCCTATGGGGATGGCACCAGAAACATGGAAAAAAATACCTCACGGATGCTGGCATAGATGGGCATCCAAGCTCCCAGACACCATAACCCAGCTCTCAGGAACCATCCAGACTGCCCAACACACACTAATGGACTGGAGGGGGACATCCCAGGATCCCCCTCCTCCCCGCCCGAGGGGGGTATGCCGAGGCAGCATGGGTCAGATATGGCAGTACACCTAGAGTTACCAGGGGTGGGCAGAGTGAGCAGAGGATACCCCAGAAGAGAGCGCCATCTGTGGAGACAGGGGGCAAAACAAACAAAAAAAAAAAACAGTTGCCACTCTTCCGACGATTTTGCCAGTTTATCCAGATCTCTTTTCATTCTGCCCACCCCATCTGGATCATCTACCCTGTTGCAGATTTTGGTGTCATCTGCAAACAGACAAACCTTACCCTCCAGTCCATCTGTAATGTCACTGATGAAGATATTGAAGAGGACTGGCCCCAGGACTAATCCCTAAGGTACCCCACTTGTGACTTGCATCTCTTCTGACTGTAAACCGTTTACCACCACTCTTTGTTTTCTGCCTGTCAACCAGTTTGCCACTCAGTTGACCAACGTCTGACCCACCCTGAGCCTACCCAGCTTATTAATCAATCTTCTATGTGGAACAGTATTGAAAGCTTTGCTGAAGTCAAGGTAGATGACATCAGCTGCTCCCCCTTGGTCCAACACTCTGGTTACCCAGTCAAAGAAATCTATGAGATTAATTTGGCAAGACCTTCCTGTTGCAAACCCATGCTGTCTTGGATCCTGTGCTCTTATGGATTCCAGGTGTTGTACTATCCTTTCCTTAAGGAGTGCCTCCATAATCTTGCCCATTACTGAGGTAAGTCTGACTGGTCTGTAGTTCCCTGCCTCCCCCTTGCTACCACTCTTGTGGAGCGGGATCACATGAGCCCTTCTCCAGTCTTATGAGACCTCTCCTGTGCTGAGAAACTCACTAAACAGTTCTGATAATGGCTGTACTAGTTCCACCCTTAGCTCCTTTAATACCCTGGGATGCATGCCATCAGGTCCCATTGCCTTGTCCACCCTGAGCTTATCGAGCTCTTGTGGGACCCTTTCTTTTGTGAAGGGACCAGTGCACACTTCCCTCCCCCCGTGACCATGATGCTGAGCTGTGGGCCCTGCCCTACCTTCTCCTCAGTAAATACTGAGAAGAAGTATCTATTTATGATAGATGCTTTTACAAAGTCCTCCTCCTCACACACACCCTTATCCCCTTTGAGCTTAGCAATACCCACTCTGGACTTTCTCTTTTTCACTATTGTATCTATAGAAAGTCGTGTCACCTTCTTTTACTGTTCATGCTAGTGTTCGCTCAGTTTGGGCCTTTGCCTGCCTTACTGCCTTCCCTGCTTCATAGAAACGTAGAAACATAGACTTTGATGGCAGATAAGGACCACTTGGCCCACCCAGTCTGCCCATTTCCCTTCCTATTGGATAAGCTGCAGATTCTAGTTAACCAACAGCCTACTTCCTGCAACCCCCCACTACAATTGCCTTATGTCTGTCCCATACATGTTTGAATTTCCCCACTGTTTTAGGACCCAATAACCTCCCCAGGAAGGCGGTTCCATGCATCCACCACTCTATCCTGTGAAAAGTCCTCACATTACCCCTGAGCTGTCCTCTCTATCTTTAAATTGTACCCCTTGTTCTTACACATCTCTTTTCTGGAAGATGCTACCCTCCTGGACTTTGTTGATTCCTTGAGGTACTTGAAAGTTTCTATCATGTCCCCATCCCTCCTTTCATCAAAGGTATACACATTAAGCTCTCTCAGTCTCTCTTCATATGGTTTCTGACGCAGACCCTGCACCATTTTAGTTGCCCTCCACTGGACTGTTTCCATCCAGTCTATGTTCTTGCATAGATGGGGTCTCCAAAACTGCACACAGTATTCCAGATGGGGTCTCACCAACTGTCTGTACAGAGGGATAACCACTTCCCTTTTTCTAGTTGTGACGCCCCTTCCTATGCATCCCAGTATCCCCCTGGCTCTCCTTACTGACTTCTCACATTGCTTACCCACCTTTAGGTCATCTGATATGACTACCCCAAGTCCCTTTCCATTTTTGTTGTTGTTAGTACCTCCCTGCTATTGTGTACCTCTTCTCCTGGGTTTTGTTTCCCAGGTGCATTACTTGCATTTCTTTGCATTGAATCTAAGTTGCCATATGTCTGACCATTCCTCCAACCTTGCCAAGTCCCTTCTCATCCTTTCTACCCCCTTGTGTATCAACTCTGTTACAGACCTTTGTGTCATCTGCAAAGAGGCATACCTTTCCTCCAGACCCTCTGCAATGTCACCTATAAAGATGTTAAAGAGGACTGGACCCAGTACTGAGCCCTGAGGTACTCCACTAGTAATCCCCTTTCTTCGGAATGTGTTCCATTCACTATTACCTTCTGTGTCCTGTTGTGCAGCCAGTTTGCAACCCAGGCTACCACCTAGAACCCACTCCCAGGCTGGCTAACTTGATTATTAGTCTTTTGTGCGGACTGTGTCAAATGCCTTGCTAAAGTCTAGGTAGGCCATATCCACAGCCCCTCCCTGGTCTATTACTTTGGTCACCCAGTCAAAGAAATCAATTAGATTCGTCTGACATGACCTTCCTGCTGTAAATCCATGCTGCTTTGGGTCCGTGCCCCGCTGGCCTCTAGGTACTCAACAATTCTTTCTTTCAGAAGTGATTCCATCATTTTCCCTACCACTGAGGTCAAACTTACAGGTCTTTAGTTTCCTGCTTCTGCCTTGCTCCCACTTTTGTGAAGGGGAATCACATCTGCCCTCCTCCAGTCCTCAGGTACCACCCCATCCTCCCATGATTTGTTAAAAGTGTGGTCAGTGGTGTCACTAGGTCCTCCCTTAGTTCTTTTAGGATTCTGGGGTGAATCCCGTCAGGCCCCATTGCTTTGTTCACCTTGAGTTTTAGGAGTTCTTTCAGGACTCTTTCTTCTGTAAATGGACTGGTGTCAATGCCCCTACCCAGAGTGCTTCTATTGTCTAGCTTAGGTAACTCCTCCTCATCTTTTTGTGAATACTGAACAAAAGTATTCATTCAGTATCTCTGCCTTTTCACTGTCTCCTCTGCCCATCTCCCTCTCCTTTATTAATCTTCACTATTCCTCCCTTAACCTTTCTATGCTCCTAATGTACCTATAAAGGTTTTGTCCCCTTCTTAACTGAGTTGGCTATTTTTCCTCGGTTTGGACCTTTGCTATTCTGGCTGCCTTCCCCACTTCTTTCTGCTTTAATTGATACAGTTCCCTTAAGGAAATTTGGTATTTCTCCCTATCTTCATCCCTAACATTCCTTATATTTCCTGAAGGCCAGCCTTTGGCTCTGACCTTTCTTGCTACTGTTTTGAGAACCAAGGTGGTTTCCTTCATCTTTTGCACTTCCTTTTCTTTCTAACACAATGGGATGTTGCTTCAAGTATTGCATCCTTAATGCTTGCCCATTTTGCTTGTACCCCCTCACCTGTATGTCTTCTTGCCAGGGCTAGCTTAACTCTGTTGGCCATCTTATCAATGTCAGCTCCTCTGAAGTCCCATATGTTTGCCTTGGAATGGGATGATTTAGTTCTAGTGGCCAAAATGAACCATACCATGTGATGGTCACTGGCCCCAGGTGACCTTCTACCTCGAGATCTGTGATCCTATACATATTAGTCAGTACTAGATCTAGGATATAACAGGTAACAGAAAATATAATGAGACATCCAGCGCAACCTGTGCACAATCTGCAACTAGCTGCATGGGACAGCAAGCCTCACTGACTATAATTGCAAATGTGAGAGGGAAACAGAGAAAACCAGACAGGTGCAGTGATCAGAAGCAGTACTCTGTATGAGTAGCAGGCACAACAGTTTAATCAATAGTATAATATGGCTGAATGCATTACTTGAGCATAGCTATTGGACTGGGTACTGACTGAGTGACAGAGGCAGCCAGGCTCAGGGATGCACGCTGTATTTCCACCATGTTCTAGCTGTCCGAACATGGAATGTTTAAGTACAGTGCTACTGAGTTCTCTTTTCTTTTTCTTTTTTTTTTTTCTTTTTCTTTGTTTTTGTTTTTTGTGTGTGCTCTTAATTTTTGCCCTCATTACCTACTTCATCCTAACTGATCTCTTTTTTGGTCCTCCTGGTCGTGCATTCCCTCACTGCCTTCTCACTTAGTGATTCTAAACAAGTTCATATCTTAGCAACACACCCGATTTCTACAGTTTTCATTCCTACAAACCCCGCTTCTACAATTTCCCTTCCTACAAACCCTGTTTCTACAATGTCACTTCCTGCAATCTTTCTCATTTGCCACACTTGGCTCTGCTGAAGTTGTCAGTTTGTATAGCTATTTCCTTTCTCTTTGCCTGGGTTTGCTCTGACCTCTGCCTCAAAAAGCTAAATTTTAGTACTTGTTTATTTAACATAATGTTTCACTTTGAAAGGCATGCTGAGATGAGGGCCAACTCTTTCCCAGACAGGCAGCCCCTCAGTGCTGGACTCTCCAAGTTAATCCCTTGTGAGGGGCTCAATGGGTGGGGGTGGCTGGGGTTGGCTGCTGGTGGAGGTCAGGGACTTCCCAGTCATCAAAGAAGCCGAGTCACACTGCTTCCACCTACCATGTCCTGCAAGTTCTGTTTCCTGTAGCACAGGGTGCAGGGCTTCTTGAGGTGGTGCCTGCAAGCAGCCAAAATCATCTGCTACCCGCTCCTTGAGGGTCATATCCTCAGGACCAGTCTGTTTCCATGTGCTGATGTTGCCACCCAGACTGAGTTGCTGCGGCTGCTCAAGACCTCGTGGTTGGGGCTGAGTGGCTGAATGCATGACTTGAGCATAGCTATGGGACTGGGTGCTGACTGAGTGACAGACATGGTCAGACTTGGGATGTACTTTGTATTTCCCCAAGTTCTAGCTATCCAAATGCCATGCATTTAAGTACAGAACCACTCAGCTCTTGTTTTCTTTCTTTCTTTTTTTTTTTTTTTTTGTTGTGCTCTTAGTTTTGTCCTCTTTACCTAACTCATCCAAATTGATTTATTTTTTTTTTAACTTCTGGTCATGTTCACTCTGGCGATGTGTTCCTCACTGCCTTCTCACTTAATGATTTTAAGCAAGTTCATATCTCAGCAATACACCCCATTTCTACAATTTCCTTCCAACAAACCCCATTTCTAAAATGTTCCTTTCTACAATCTTTCTTTTTGCCAAAATTGACTCTGCTGATGTTACGAGTTTGTATAGCTGTTTCTGCCTTCCCTTTTGCCTGGGTATGATTTGACCTCTGCCTCAAAAACTAAATTTCATTACTTTTTTATTTAAAATGTTTCACTTTGAAAGTCGTGCTGAGATGAGGACCAACATATTTCTAGATGTGTCCTGGAGGAAGGGTACAGGTATTATAATAAATACTGTAATAAATTTATGTGATGAGCATACAGAAGAATACAATTTAGTACATATCTTCCCTCTGGTTAATCACTAGATACAGTGCAGTTCAAATTCTGTTCCATGTTTCTACTTATAGACTGGTAGCAGTCTATAAAGAGATACATAGATTCAAAGTTGTTGTTATTCCCATTATGTTGTAGGTGTTTGGAATTAGATTATACTATCTTTGACTAAAACTAGACCCTAGAATTTAGCAAAAACCTAATGTTTCTTTTATTAATATTATCACTACAGCATACTAGGAAAACATATTTTCTAGACAATAGAAACACATGGTTCTGATAAAAGCAACATGTACCAATATTCAAACTTAAATTATTTTAGCATGTTTATAGTTATAAATAGCAAGCTACAAATAGGCATTTCACTTTTTCACCACCAACAATGATAGAGGAAGGCTACAAAACCAGAGAACATTAGCTTAGTCAGAATAGAACTATTTCTTTAAACAGTAACAGATGTGAAATTACTGTACTAACACCTGCATTACACAACAAAAACATAGTACTACAAAACAGTGAAGGTCAAAATACTGCAGTGATAAATCAAACAGGCTTCATTGTGCCCACTAAATACTGTACTATCCACCCATTGGTAACATTGTTTATTTATCTTTGCTTAAAAAGCATAAAAAGGATGAAACGGTGCTGTAACTGATTAGAAAACATGATTAAAGTTAAATTATTGTATTTCCAAAATTACAGTAACTTCCTGAAAATGTCTATGTTTTGTATGTTAAATGGGCCACCAATGGCACACTTATGCTTATAAGGGTGGTCTCATGTGTTATTAGGGTGTACAAATTGCAAAGCTATATGATGTAACTGTAAGAGCGCTCTTGGGGACATCAATATTAGTTTGAAAAATAAATAAAAAAATATGCTAATCCCAATTTTACAATGTGCCCTACATGTTACCATTACCGTGGTAACAAACTCAGGTATACATCCCCCCCACTGTGACAAGTCAACAGTGACCGACACTACAGAGACAACAGTGCCTGGTTGCTGTAGTGTCGGTACTGGACCCCAGCACTATTTTCTGGGGTCTTGCACCCCCTTCCCTAATCAGCTCTGACTCAGAGTTGATTATTTCAATTGGGGGGTGCAGGGGGCACAGCTTCCGACTTAGGGGTTTTGGTGGTGAAGCCCCCCAAAGAAAACATGGGAGGCAGTGACCACCTTAATGCTGACCGCAAATGAGGTCAACATAAAGGTGTTGCTATAACAGCGGTCGACAAAATTTTTGTCGAGCTGCCATCATAGATCCACAAACTCATATGTGAGACACACTTGTTAAACCAGAATGCCTGGCATATAGGCAGAAGGAGCACTCTTGCAGGTCTAGAACATACCCTTAATTTATAAAATGCATTTATATCAAACCAGTGATAATACATTTTGAAAAAAATGATCATGTTATTTTAGTTTGGGACAGGTCTACACTAAGAACACCACATTTATTCCCTCAATAGATCTGTCATCAACATGTATTTCATAGTTGTATGATCAAATGGGATATTTAAAGAGCTCTTGTAGTATACTGACAGAAATTAATGTTAACCTTTAAAAGTAGTCAAACATTATTATTTATTTTATCTGAAGTATTTTTGTGCTTTTCCCTTTTACTAATTAGATGATATCTAGGGCTGTAATTTTTTCACGGTAAAAAAGGGCAAAATTCATGGCAAGTTCACTTTGAAAATAGCTTTTTTTATGGCACAGCATGCTAGAAATAGCATTGCGTCCCACCCATACCTTGCCTTGGTGAAACATACTGTGGTTACAGGATTCTGCACCTCTGTGTTTCAGTACATAATACCATTTCTCTTATGCAGCACAGATTTAGAGCAGCCAGCCCTTAAAAAGATCACAGTACTCTCAGTACTCTTCCAGCTAGCCCTTAAAAAGTACTCCCAGAAACTAGTGCATATGCAGGAGTGTGGCAGCGGATCTCGATATGCAGGCATGCGGCAGAATTGTAACCCACTGTCACTGTGAGAAAGAAAGAGAGAGAGAGGGCATGCATTTTCTGCAAGGTCCTTAGTTCGGCTGTCATGGGTGTAAAGACAAGCCCCCATCCCCATCAGTGTAACAGTAGTGACAGCAGACAGAGGATCATGGTACTGTCTACTTACATGCTTTCAGCTGACCCAACTGCTCGACTGATTCCTCTGATCCTTCAGTAAGGAAATGATGGGAAATTGTGGCATACATTAAATAAATAAATACATTTAAAATACACGTAAAATGCATGCAGAAAGGAGGATTAGGTGTGATTACAGGAATCTGGTGAATTTCATGGGGGGGAATACCGATTTCACGGTATTCATGAAATCCGTGACCCCGTGAAATACTTACAGCCTAATGATAGTCTAGATGGCAGTACCAGTGTGATGTATGGAATGGTACACAACCTGGGATGACATACAGTATCTAGTCTACCCTCTTCATACAACAACAACCTTGTGACCTTTGTACAGTAACTGTGACATCACAACTAACCAAGAAGAGCTACTCACCTGCTGCAAGATCGATCTCTTTTGTGTCACTATAAGTGAGTACACAAAACTGATCAAGTATGAATGAGAACAGAACTAGACATGCAAGTGTCCAGCTAAATTATTGCTCTTCACATCACACCTTCTACTATCAGGTAAAAATCCTTATAATGAGCAAATGGAACATGACAAATAATGTAGACATTAAATGTAGCAGCTGACTACACTTTAAAATCAATAGCATTTTTACCTTCTAGTCTTGACACTAACAGCTTTTAAAAAGTTTTTGTCTCCATTAAAATACACCATTGGCATCAGCAGACAGCAGAACACATTTATATTAACATCACCAAAGTTTGAATTGAAGCACCTTCCATTTTTCCATTACTGATGCATATATTTAGAAATTGGTGACCAGAGAAAGGCACACTGAGCCTAGACTAATTTCAAGTGTGACCTGAGGGAAGCATACGTGGGAGTGAAAATCAGGATAGGCAACATACAAAACTTGATTACAGTACAATCAAGCAAAGGGCAGATGCACAGTGAAAACTATGATTGGTACAAGGTACAAAGTAATTGAATGAAAAACAAAATGAAATGTAACAGTGAGGTGATGGAGCAAACAATTTTGCAAATTAGCAGAGAACAAATTGCAGGGAGAGTCAAAACAGTATCACAGGCAAGTTGCAAATGAAGGGCAGAACAGCATCCAAGCAGCTGTTGCAGCTAGGAGGATATACTGAGTGTCCAGAGCTGAAAAGGGAGAGGATGAGAAGGTTAGATGTACAGTAGGAACAGAGGGGATCAAAGTGAGTGGTGTTACTGTCCATTAAGAAATGCAGCAACTCATTCCAACAGTTGGCTAACAGAACAAAATCAGCCAACTGTTGGAGTGAGTTGCTGAGCTGAAATAAATCTTGTTTAAGTGTTATGTTAGCATTCAGTCTTTCATTCTGTGCAGGAGTGTAGCACCAGTTGTTACTTTCACTTTTTACACTTTACTTTACTGGCAGCCCTCTGATTCATTTAGTGACTTTTTGTTTTGGCTATTATTTTAAAATGAGCAATGAGTGAATAAAGAAGGCAAAAAAAAGAAAAATGTCCATCAATGCCTGTTGCACTGCTGGCACACTGCTGTCATTACCCTCTCCCCACCTGACCCTCCTACTCAGCATTCACCACCCCACACCATCCTCACTTAACTTCCAGACACCTGAGTGCCCAATTGCTGATGCCACCTAGTACCAAATCATCCATTGATGTCTGCTTTGCCGCTGGCACATCACTATTGTTTCCCTCCCTCTACCTGACCCTCCTACTCAACAACCTCCACCCCAGACCCTCCTCCCACCATTACTTACTTACCAGAGGTCCAATGCCATAATCTCTCTGGACCACAGACATGTCTTTACTCTTAAGTGCTGTACCAGAATTTGAGGAAATCAGGTATGTGGATCAATATATTCAATGGGTTTTGAACTTGTCCTCATAATTTGGTCATTTTTGAATATTTTTCCCCAGGTTTTCAACATGGCCTTTTTGGGCCCCTGCCTCATGAAATTCAAATCCTGGCCAAAGGTGATTTTATACAGTGACTGTGAAATCACCTTTCGGGATGGTTGCATATTTTCTCCACCTAGTTTGAAAATGTGGGGTAAAATATTAAAAACAACAATGTTATTAGTGTACATTTAAATTTTAAAACACAGACTCGTAACTTTGATAATTTTATATATTTTGAATCAAATTTTCAACATAGCCATTTTTCACATCACCTCATGAATGTAACAGTTGTCATTTTTCAAATCTTGGCCAAATGTGCTTTGCAGTTGTGGTGCAAAATCACCCTTTGGACAGGATTTTAAATTTATCCACCATTGTTTAGGATTGGGACATAAGAAGCCTATTTTTAAAATTTGAATAAAAATATTGAAAAAATAGTTATGAGTGTACACTGAAATTATTCAATGCACACTCATAACTCTGGTAATTTTCAATATTTTGACCACAAATTTTCAGCATAGCCATGTTTTACACACCATCTCATGAACGTGACAGCTGTCATTTTTAAAATCCTGTCCAAAATGTGTTTTCACACTTGTGGTGCAAAATTACATTTCAGTCACTATTTTATAAATGACACCTGTCATGTTCTGAAGGAGTGGTCATAAAAAAGAATATGTTGAAAATGTGGGGTCAAAATGTGAAAAAACGATAAAGTTAAGAAGAAACACTGAATTGTTGCTCATAACTTTATTTTTGCAGATTTTGACCACTAATGTTTATCATATTCCTTGTGTTGCCCCACCTCCTGAGCAGCATGACATATGCTATTTATTAAATCCCAGCTGAAACTTGTTTCACAGTCGCACTGTAAAATCACCTTTGGATGGATTTGAAAAATTCCACCTATCTTGATTATAACACTTAGTCATAAAAAGACCACTGACAACTAGATATTGCATCTCAGCTGGCCTACTCTGGGAAAATACAATCCAAAACATGTGTAAAATCAGGACACCACTGAAAATGAGATATTGCATCTCATCTGGTCTATCCTTGGTATAGACAGTATATAGTAAAAATGTGTACAAGCAAGTCCTTGTACAACAGCAATGCAAACAGTGAACATTCGGCATTGACAAATGCTTGTTCAAACTTGTTCTTCAATTCTACTTTTGTTTTGCTGATGATATTGTCTAGTGGCAGTGAATTCCAGAGGTTAACTGTCCTCTGAGTGAAAAAATATTTTCTCCTTACACTGCTGAATTTTTGTCCTGTGATTTGTAGTGTCCATAGGGTTTTGTTTGAAATTGATACCAAGTAGATGTCATGATGTCATGTAGAGGTTCTTAATACTGTCAAACATTGGGAGTAAATTGCCTCAGGTCTTTAATTCCCAGTGGCATTAGATTAAGCTCCTTAAGCCTGTCCTGCTATATGACATGTCCCTAAGAACAGGAATATGCTTAATGGTTTTTCTGGGTGCCTTTTCAAATTGATCTCTATCACCTTTTTATGGCTCCATAGCAGAGCTATGCATGACGTCTTGCTGTTACAGAGAGAGAGAAGGGAGCTCCAGATTCTGAATGAAGCACAACATTTTGAAGTTGAAGCACAATCACTCTGCTACTTGAAGCACTCCACTGACTTCATTCCTTGTGGCTGCATATCGAAGCTATGCATAACCTCTTGCTATCACAGAGAGAGAAGGGAGCTTCAAATTCTGAACAAAGCACAACATTTTGGAGCTAAAGCACAATCACTCCACTACTTGAAGCTCTCTGCTGTCTACATTCAGTACTGACTCCCCCACCCCACTGCTACACTATTTTATGGCACATAAACTAGATGTTCCAAGCACTGCTCAAATTAAACCCAAAAACAACCATCTTAAGGACAATACTGAACACAGCCAAACTTATTTATAGGGGAAAATGGTCACAGCAACATCACACATTTAGCCAAAATGCTGGCACAGTGGCAAAGCATCTGCTGGTGAGGGATGGACTCGAGCATCAGAGGGTCAGCTGGGGGAGGACTGAGCATCCCAGGGACTGCTCTCCTTTCGGGGGTTGAGTGTCCGTGCATTGCAAACCTCTTCCGAGGTTGGGGATACAGCCATGGCCGGCACCACATGTCAGGTGGCGGGGTTGACACTGGTTGTCATTGCACATCCCCACCCCCAAGGATCCTTGTAGCAAAAAGGAAAAACACCTGCCCCACATATGACATCAGCTTCACTGCCATCCCCGGTGCCTACCTGTGTCTGACATGGGGGGCCTGCTCTCATGTCCCCAACCAAGGGAGTAAGTCAGTTCTTGCCTACCCACTGTCCATTGGGGAGTGCCCACCCAGTGGCCCCACTCAGGGGGGTAAGCCTGGGCATGGTGAGATGGTGGATGGAGCTGGGCTGAGCTTCCAGGGGGACCATGCAATAATAAAAAAAAATCACACACTTAGTTTTATATTTCTAAGCCTTGTTCATAAGTTCCAGCCTTTTCCTAATCTACTAATGTCAACTATACAGCAATAACACCATATAACTATGCAAATACTAAATAACCAGGCTAATGTGCATTCTCAATTGGCATCAACAAAAGTGAAATGTGTTCGTGCAAGTGAGAAAACAAAATAGCAAAATAACATACCTTAAACACTGGCCATTTCATGCTGCCATATTTACATGCAAAACTCCCCAAGGCTTAGTTATGCACTATCTATTTTCCTTGCCTTCAGATGCAAGGAGTTGATCTCAAACTGACATATTATAAACTCTGGTGCTACTGATCATTTTTTGCTGGCAACACAAAAAGTCAATTGGGTTTTCACAAGCAGGAATTTCAAGGATAATTTTAATGAAATACCATTAAAATTATATGTCTTTTTTCTTTTGAAATATGGCATTAATAGGCCCACCATGTTACTAGCCCCTTCAGTCCAAGGCAAGATGCTGTGCTCACATTTTATTGCAAAATATTCTGTGACATTTTCATCCCCCCCCCCAACCAGGACATTACAATTCAGTCATCCAATTTTTGTAATAATCCCGATGTGTACATTTTATGTAACTCTGAGTTAGTTTCAAGAAAATTTGGCTTCAGTCCCAGTTTTGCTTTCTTGTTCCAGAAATCTAGTAAAAACTATACTGAATTGTAAATGCACATGGGGTCTCACAATCGCAAATTCTTAATCCCCGAATACTATTTTGTGTTATCCAATCAGTTAAAATATCTGCTACATCTGTGGTTTCTGGCTTCCACTTTGTGCTTATGTAGCAACATGGCTCATTCCTGCTAGTAATCATTCAAGAAAGGAAATATTTATGGTGTAAGCCGACAATCCTTTATTGCGTGCAGTTGATCTTTTCTATTTTCTTAAATTTTAACTGATCATTGAAATTGCAGTAGCCTCCTACCGGATGTGTGGTATGGCTGGCTTGCCTGTCTGGCAGGTTAGAGTGCCATCAATCCTATGCATTTTATGACAAATCGGAGTTCTGTATAAGTGAGGATGTCTGTGATTTGAAACCTTTCCAAGTTTTTTAAGGGAAGACTGACAGCGGCCTCTGCCATGTTGGAATTTCAAACCCAAAACAGCTGCTCTGAAGAAGCCAGCATGACAGCATTACACACATGTGCAGGCTTCAGACAAGCCCAATTAACATCATTATGGCATAGGCACAGAAAGCATCTGCCTATAGAAATTCAGCAGAACAATGTCTTTACATGGAGCATCATAATCATACAAACCAAGTACTGTAACCATGTAGTATAAAATGATATAATTTTATACAACTCCCATACTCACATTTACAGAAATTCCAAGTTATAAAACTACAGCTTATACAAACTGAGGACCACAAATGTGTCTTTGTATTAAACCATTATTGTAGTTTGAACCATATTGGGTGGATAGGAGGTTGTCATTTTAAATGCATTTCATCTCAGTTGGCCTATCATTTTACACTTATTATTTTTCTGTTAGTCAATAAACGGTACCTTGTCAAGCTGACCTTCCCACCCAGACCTCCCACTCAGAAGTCACCATGCCACACCTCCCACACACCCCTCACTCACCTGACCAGGTCTCAGGGTTAAGATTCACTCTCCTATCAAAGACACTTCTTGCTGCTGGAACTGCTGACTACAATATGAGAAACTAAAGTAAGTGTGGTTCAATGTATTTCAATGGGGTTTTAAACTTCGAAGCATAACTTTGTAATTTTTGCATATTTTGGCCCCAAATTTTCAACATGGCCTTTTTGAGACCCCACCTCATAACCAGTTGTGCTGGAATTATGCAAATCAGGCTCAAAAGGTAATTTTGCACTTGCATTGCAAAATCACCTTTCGTGCAGCATCTGAAAAATTGTTACCTTCTTTGTTCATCAGCTCGGGCCATAAGAAGGCTATGTTGAAAATGAGGTCAAAATATGTAAAAATAACAAATGAGCAGATGGTGGCATTTTTCTATGCTCGCTCATAACTTCAGTAATTTTCAGTATTTTCACCCAAAATTTTTAACAGCCATTTTTTTCACACCACCTCATGAATGGGATAGCTGCCATTTTTCAGATCCTGGCCAAAATGTATTTTACCACCTATGGCATGGAATGATGTTTTGCTGGCATGGAATTACATTTCAAAACTTTCATCTATAGGGCTCATGAGGTTGGGTGAAGCAGCCTCTTACTTTTCTTGGCTGTATCACTACCATGACATTGCTTGCAGGCATGTTCATTTGTTTGTTTTCTAAGCCGCTCTGGTTCTGCAGCCAGAAGTGGGTGTGTATGTGTTGAAGTGTGCATGTGTATCCATGGCTACAGAAGTGCTGGACCATGATGATGGATGTCTCTTGTCTTATCTGGAAAGAGTTGCATGTTGTTTGTCTTGTCTCCTAATGGCTGTTTGTGTCTGATTGTGTTGTTTTGTCCCTTTGGCACTTCTTTTGATGAAGAATGGGGAGTAAGGGTTGAAAACACTAACACCAAATTTCCATGCTTTCGTTGTTTTAAGTTGAACCCTAACTGGTGCATTCATACAGTTTTTTTTTTAAGAATTTCCTTTCTTTTTGAAATAGTATTTCTTTCCTTCTCTTTATTTTTTCATGACAAAAATAATAGATGTCTTCAGAAATGTTCTCAGGGTCTCATGTTTGGATCTTCACATGTCATCCAGCTTCATGTTCACCATCATGCCTCCTCATGTACAAGGTTGCTTTAGATTTCAACATTTGTAAAATTGAATAACTGTTTTAACCTGCTAAGTCAACTTTTTTGAAGAAATTATACATGTGATATTTATGTACTAATAACATTGATCACCCATGATATTTCTTCACTGCCTGTTTGCAATACAACTAATAAACACAATCTTATAATTAATAAAGAAATGCAAACACAGTAGAAATTTTTTTTTTTAAAATGATAAAATAATGCCAATTGAATTACTGCTAAATTGTTCAGAAAACAACCCACAAAACAAGATAGCTGCTCATGAAACTAGACTGGGAAAAAACTAAGTCCAACATCTTGTTTCATGAGCTGACCTTCTTGTTTCACAACTGTTTCATGAGTTCACAAAATTAGATGGGTACTCATGAAATGAGATTAGGAAAAAAAAGTCCAGCATCTTATCTCATGAGCCGACCTTCTTGTTTCCAAGTGCTTCAAGGGCTCACAAAACAAGATACCTGGGCCCAGATATTCAAAAGGGTTGCACATGGTGCAACAGTGTTGCACCATGTACAACCCACTGATGTGCCCCAGTGCGATATTCAAATGGGAATTGCACCTGGCACAAATCCTGATGCACTGGAGCACATCAGTAATGTGTGCAGGCACAGGTGGGGGGGTGTGCCCATGCTTACTCTGCACAACCCGATATTCAGCCCGGGATATGCTAAGCCATGCATGCACAACCCCTACTTGTGCCGCACAAAGTTGATCCAAAAAAAAAAGGAGCAACAGCCAGCCACCCACAGGTGAGCTGCCATGTTGCAAGGCACAATACAGCAGCTGCCACCTGTGGGTGGCCACCCGAGCTCTGGCTGCACCTCCGTGGTGGCACCCCCCCATGCCCGATCACGGGCATTGGTATTAAAAATATAGAATCCTATATCCCTGGTGGTCCAGTGGACCGCTGTCAGCCTGATTGCGGGCTTCAGTAGAATAATAAAGATTCCTTTTTCCTGGTGGTCCAGTGGACCGCTGTCAGCCCGATAAGCGGGCTTAAGTAAATAATAATGATTCCTATATCCCTGGTGGTCCAGTGGACCGCTGTCAGCCTGATCACAGGCTTAAGTAAACAATAATGATTCCTATATCTGTGGTTAGCAGACCCCCTCCCCATCTCGTCACTGATCCCCACCACTCCCCCAGTCAGTGGTGGGCAGCTCTCCCACCCGCCTGCTGCCCGATGCCCACTGACTGACACTGTCAGTAGGGCTGTCGCCCATTGGTCCATAGCATGAGCCAATGGGCGTGAAGCCTATACCGTACTACACATTCCAGATATGTGAATGGATCCATTCACATATCTGGAATGTGTAGTATGGTATGGGCTGCATGCCCATTGGCTCATGCTGTGGATCAATGGGTGTACAGCCTACTGACAGTGTCAGTCAGTGGGCGGTGGGCGGCAGGTGGTGGGGTGCTGTCACCGCCATTGACCAGGGGAGTGGATGGTGGGGATCAGTGGGTGGGTGGGAGGGGTCCGCGGACCACCAGGGATATAAGAATCATTATTATTTTACTTAAGCCCACAATCGGCTGACAGCGGTCCACTGGACCAACAGGGATATAGGAATCATTATAATTTTACTTAAGCCCACAATCGGGCTGACAGCGGTCCACTGGACCAACAGGGATATAGGAATCATTATAATTTTACTTAAGCCCATGATCGGGCTGACAGCGGTCCACTGGACCACCAGGGACAAGGAATCTTTATTATTTTACTGAAGCCATCAATCAGGCTGACTGTGGTTCACTGGACCACCAGGGATATTGGATACTTTATTAGTTTTCAAATGCCCGACGAGTGGGGAACACATTGTGCTGCAGCAGGTGTCAGTCCCCATCGGTTGCTGCCCATATATGCCAGGCCTAGTCACCGGGGATCAGTGCACCTGCATGCAAATGGAGCCATAATGACATGCAAATGGCCTCATTTGTGCCTTGCATACATTATGGCCCCATTTCCATGTGCACATTTGAATATCGCGGTTGTTGCGCCTATTGCAATGGAACTTGCACTAGCGCATCCCCCTGCTCCACTCTGGCCACTTGCGCTGGTGCAGTGCCACTGTGCCATGCGCACTGTGGGTGGCCAGGGTGCGATATTCAATGTTGCAGAGCCATGGCGCAGTTCCATTGAATATCGCCCAGTCAATGCCCCAGCGCAGCCAAGTTGAGCTTCACCCGGCTTGCGCCACAGCCTGGTGCAGTTTGAATATCTGAGCCCTGGGCCCCAATTCTAAACTTTGCTCAGTGCAAACCCAGTTTATGCTGAGCAAACTGGGTTTGCACTGAGTTGGTATTCACAAAAGCCTGGTTTGTGCAGTCAAACTGGATTTACCCCAGGGCAAAGTGTGGAGTAGGGTGCAATGCAAATGAAGGGGAAGGGATCTGCATATTGGCACAATCCAATACAGAAAGCATTTGTTCCATGCAAAGGCCATTAGTGGGGTTCTCATGCATGGAGGAAATACCACTAACCAAGATCTTGCTTTAATCCCACACAACCCAAGTGATTGGTGGAGGTACTGCATCGCATCCCCACAATTGCCAGTCCCAGTTGTAAAATGTGTATTCCCTGATGCCAGTGTTTCCTCCCATCACTGGCCTGAGTTAAAAAAACACATCTCCCTGGTGCTAGTGCCCCGCCTATCACTGATCACACGCTGGAGTAAAACAAGGAAGTCTCCCGGTGCTAGTTGTCCCCACAATCACCAATCACAAGTCTGAGTATAAAACATCCTTCCCTGTCGATCACTTGCCCGACTGTACAAAGATACATTTACCGGACTTCTGGCATGGTAGACTGCAAGATGGCAGCCTGAAGTTTGAGCTGTTTTGGCCACCTACATATATTGCTGCAGAATTCCTGATACTGACCACTTTTTGGTACTGGATAGCAATCTTCTCACTATACCAGGGGCCACTGTCTGGAGTGATTTGTGAGCAATATTTGTCAATAGATTTGTCTCCAGGTTAGTGGGCCTCATTGGTACCCACTCGGTGCAACCTGCTAATGATGGAGTCCCTGGAGGTGGTGATCCCATGGAAAGACATCACAGACATCAGGGATATTCTAAAAACCCTAATGCAAGATATTCCTAAGTTAAAAGCCACTGTAGTTGAGCTGGAAGAAAGGATGGAGGTGGTGGAACAGTGTATGGCCAGAGTGGAGTTGTTTTATTATGCAGATAGACTCTGCTTTGGCAAAGTAGCAGGACAAAGGTAATGTCCCTAAAGAGCAACTCTGTCAGCTAACTTTTAAGTCAATAACCTCGAAAATCATTTCTGTTGCAATACTTGCATGTTATTGGGCTGCCAGAAGGGACCGAAGGTGATATTTATCAGTTTCTGCAGTCATTTTCCCGTTCCTTCTGAATTATTCCTGGGATGTACCCTTAGAGATGAGCAGGTGCACCACTCCCTAGGACCTCACCTGGCTTGGGGTCCCTCCACACCCATCACGTGGTGTGCTTTTTGCACTTTTCCACAAAGGAGCACATTTTATGCCTGGCCCGGATAGGGGCCTTTGAAATAGAATGGGCACTTGGTACTTATGTATCAGGATTTTTCCAAATTGGTGGCCAAGCAGAGGAGGGCTTTTGCTGGCATTAAAAAAGACTTGGCTGCTAAGTGGATTTCTTTTAGTTTACATTATACTGCAATTTTGAAAGTGTGGTGGGATGAAAAATGGAACTGATTCACCACACCTCAAGTGGCCCAGGACCTTGGCTGCTCTATTAACAAGCCCAACAAGCCCCTCTTGAACAAGCATCACCCTCCTCTGAAGCAGGATAAAGGGATTCAGATAGCCAGCAATCTTATATCGCATCTGGATCCTAGTGCTGCACTGAACATGTCACCCACTCTCTCTCTCGAGTTGTTTTTGAGCCTGGTTCCAAGACTGTTGAAAGGGGAGTTGGGGGAGCATTCTCGAAGCGGCAGAGTGAGCAGGTCTAATGCAACCCCAGTGGCACTGGGCATAGCTACTGAATCTGGTGTCAGTCCTAAATCTGGATCTGGTTCTCCCATACAGTTTGCTGAGAGATCCCACCCACCTGACCCCAAGCACTCCAGGCTCTCACCAGGTTGCCAAGATCATCTATTCAAAGGTACAAATAACTGCGCTCAAGTGTGAAGGAGTCCGCAACAATGGGGTGACTAGCCCCAAACCAACACACAATTTCAAAATGTGTTGTGCTCAGTGCAAAGAAGCACACAGAAAGCTCTTTTCAACAAGCAGTTGCTATTTTAATAGTCCACCTCTGTGGGAGCACCTGACACCTTGGCTAGAGTGCCTTCAAAGGGGCATTTAACAGTCTGGCAAATTGTCTACATTCAGATATGCTCCAAAGCAATGATATCATACCTATTTAACCAATCACCAAATACTTAAGTTGAGAATCACATACAATAAAAAATCAACACTTTAGAATTATCCCTTCATCTCGAAAAAACTCATATACAGCTTTAAAGGGGAATTTTTGGAGCTAGAAATTACATTTATAAATAGGTGAAATATATTGTCAGTTAAGTTAAACTTTATATTTTAAGAAGGTTAGGATGCAACAGTTAGTTTTTTACTTCAAGTATATATTGATTGGGTTCTCCTATGGAAACAATTCCTCAAGGGACACACCTGTAAAGCTCATTTTGACTTTTTAGAAGTTTCAAAATTGTAATGTCATTAGACCTACATTATAAAGTACACTCACTGTACTGACAAAAGTGGGAAAGAGGGGAGAAGGTAGAAAAAGAGTCCAGCAGATACGGGAGGCCATCTATACTGGAAACAGTGTGCCCACACATTATCCTAGGAGAGATAGTAAAAACAAACAGTTAGTTAGCATGACACTGCATAGAAACATAGAAACATAGAAGTTGACGGCAGATAAGGACCGCAAGGCCCATCCAGTCTGCCCATTTCTTTTTCTACCTTATAAATGTGCCATCGGCCTTTGCTCCGTCAGTGACCTATCTATTCATAGTCATTTGTATTGCTCCCTTATGCCTATCCCATGCCTGTTTGAAGCCCTGCACTGTATTCATAGCCACCACTTCTTGTGGTAAGCCATTCCATGCATCTACAACCCTTTCTGTGAAAAAGAATTTCCTCACATTCCCCCTTAATCGGCCTCCCTCTAATCTCATCCTGTGTCCTCTTGTCCTGCTATTTTTCTTATATTTAAACATGTTAGACTCTTTCACCTTGTTTATGCCCTTAAGGTGTTTAAATGTCTCGATCATATCATCTCTCCCTCCTTTGCTCAAGGGTATCCATATTGAGCTCCGTTAATCTGTCCTCATATGTCTTCTGATGCAGTCCCTGCACCATTTTGGTTGCCCTTCTCTGACTGCCTCAATTTGGTTAATGTCCTTGTGAAGGTGTGGCCTCCAATACTGCATGCAGTACTCCAGATGGGGCCTAACCAATGTCTTGTACAGAGGATTATTACCTCCTCTTACGACTTGTGATACCCTACTAATACACCCTAACACCCCCCTAGCCTTACCTACTGCTTTAGAGGTCTGCTTGGATGATTTTAGGTCATCAGTGATGATGATGCCCAAGTCTCTTTCTTCCTTCCTTTGTGACTGCTAGCAACTCCCCTCCCAGCCTATAAGTGGCTTCAGGGTTTCTCTTCCTATGTGCATGATTTTGCACTCTTTGCATTAAATCCCAGTTGCCACTCTTCTGACCATTTTGCTAGTTTATCAGATCTCTTCTCATTCTGCCCACCCCATCTGGATCATCTACTCTGTTGCAGATCTTGGTGTCATCTGCAAACAGACAAGCCTTACCCTCTAGTCCATCTGCGAGGTCACTAATGAAGATGTTGAATAGGACTGGCCCCAGGACTGATCCCTGAGGTACCCCACTTGTGACTTGCATCTCTTCTGACTGTATACCATTTACCACCACTCTCTGTTTTCTGCCAGTCAACCAGTCTGCCACCCAGTTGACCAACTTCTGACCCACCCCGAGCCTACCTAGCTTATTTATCAATCTTCTATGTGGAACAGTGTCAAAAGCTTTGCTGAAGTCAAGGTAGGCGACATCAACTGCTCCCCCTTGGTCCACCACTCTGGTTACCCAGTCAAAGAAATCTATGAGATTAGTTTGACAGGACCTTCCTTTTGTAAACCCATGCTGTCTTGGATCCTGTGCCCTATGGATTCCAGGTGTTGCACTATCCTTTCCTTAAGGAGTGCCTCCATAATCTTGCCCACTACTGAGGTAAGACTGACTGGTCTGTAGTTCCCGCCTCCTCCCTGCTACCACTCTTGTGGAGTGGGATCACACAGCCCTTCTCCAGTCTTCTGGGACCTCTCCTGTGCTCAGAGACTCACTAAACAATTCTGCTAATGGCTCTGCTAGTTCCTCCTTTAGCTCCTTAAGTACCCTGGGATGTATGCCATCAGGTCCCATTGCCTTATCCACCCTGAGCTTAGCAAGCTCTTGTAGGACCCTTTCTTTTGTGAAGGGAGTAGTGCTCACCTCCCTCCCCCCTGTGTCCATGATGCTGAGCTGTGGCCCTGCCCTACCTTCTCTTCAGTAAATACTGAGCAAAAGTATCTATTTAGGATAGATGCCTTTACAGGGTCCTCCTCCTCACATGCTCCCTTTTCTCCATTAAGCTTAGCAATACCCCCTCTGGACTTTCTCCTTTCACTAATGTATCTATAGAAAGTCTTGTCACCTTCTTTTACTGTTCATGCTAGTGTTTCCTCAGTTTGGGACTTTGCCTGCCTTACTGCCTTCCCTGCTTCCCTTAGGGCAGTTTGGTATGCCTCCCTATCTTCATCCCGCTGTGTTCCCTTATATTTCCTGAAGGCCAGCCTTTTGGCTCTGACCTTTCTGCTACTGTATTTGAGAACCAAAGTGGTTTCCTTCTTCTTTTGCACTTCCTTTTCTGTCTAACACAATGGGATGTTGCTTCAAGTATTGTATCCTTAATGCTTGCCCACTTTGCCTGTACCTCCTCACCTGTGTTTCTTTTTGCCAGGGCTAGCTTAACTCTGTTGGCCATCTTATCAAAGTCAGCTCCTCTGAAGTCCCATATTTTTGCCTTGGAATGGGATGATTTAGATGTAGTAGCCAAATTGAACCATACCATGTGATGGTCACTGGCCCCCAGGTGACCTTCTACCTGGAGATCTGTGATCCCTTCTATGTTAGTCAGTACTAGATCTAGGATAGCCCTGTCTCTTGTGGGTTGTTGTACCAGTTGTTTGAGGCCCTCCCCCTGCAGGGAATCCACTATGAGTCTAGTTCTGGCAGATGTTCCTGCTGGTATTGACCAATCTGTATCTGGCATGTTGAAGTCTCCCATTATCAGAACCTCCCCTTTAGCTGTCATGTTTTGTATATCTTCTAACAGTAATGTGTCTATATCCTCCCTCTGGTCTGGGGGCCTATAGACAACCCCAGTTCTTATGGCTGTCCCATTTCCTGTTTCCAGGGTGACCCACAGTTCTTCTGGCTCCTTATGTGTATTCTGAATTTCTGTAGCTTTGATATTTTCATTAACATACAGGGCCACCCCCTTTTGCACCTCGGTCTCTTCTGAACAATACATAGCCAGGTACTGAAGTCTCCCAAGTGTGGTTACTGGTAAACCATGTCTCACTAATTGCTACTATGTCCAGTTTAGCCTCTGTCATTATTGCCTGCAGGTCTGGGATCTTATTTCCCAGGCTGTGAGCATTTATGTACATGATTTTCCACTGGCCAGATTTTGGTGTGTTAGTTGTTGGGTGAAGTTTGGCATTACCCTGTGCATCGTGTGGGGAGACAAACTTTTTTCTTACCTGGTGATGCAAATGAGCGGCAAACACGCTGAATTCCTGTTTGACCACTAGCTGAGGGGAGGGGTGTTCTTCCCATTCGACGATGGGGTGCTGCACCCTTTCCCATTTGCTAGTTTAAATATTCTGCAAAGACGCCAAACTTCTGCCCTAATGCACTGACTCTCTTTAGTCAGATGCAGTCCATCAAATTTAAAGAACTTTCCTCCCAGAACTGTTGCCAGTTCCCACAAATTGTGTCCTTTTTCCTGGCACCAGTCCTTGAGCCACGTGTTTAGCTCCCTATCTCCCCTCTCTGACCTTCGGTCCATCTGCCTCCTTCTCCCAGACTGGCAGGATCTCAGAGAAGGAGATGCTGGACGAAATAGATGATAGTTTGTCACCCAGCTTAGTCAGGTGTTCCTTGGTCTCCACAACTGACCGGTTGGTGAGATCATTAGTCCCTATGTGTACTAGGACATCAATGTTTTCTCCTGCTTTGTGAACAATTTAGCAATGCGGTCAGTGTCTCTCCATGCTGATGTACCTGGGAGACATCTGACCATCACCCTGGCTGGAGATGGGTATCAACTCCTGAATCATGGAGTCTCCTATGATCAGAAGTTTTTGGATTTCCTTTGTGCTTGTTTAGTTTTGGTTCCTGATTTGGGTGAGTATTGTTGTGCTAGCTCCTGTGCCGCAGTGTCCTGCTCTGCAGTGTCTTCTGCCTCTTTATTTGATTTCAGAGATAGAGGCAGATACCTGTTTGATAGTGTTTATATGGTTTTGGAGGTAATGTGTTGGAGAGCAGAGAGTGATGGAGCACCTGTTTGCTCCTCTAACCACCTGCCAACCTCCTGGACCAACTACCCTCTGCAGTCGAGGTTTTCTGTTGGATGCTGGGGAAATGGCGGGTGGTTCTTATAATGTATTTCCTCTTCAATATGAAATTTGAGGCATGCAATCTCTGCCCATGCTGCCCGGAGCTGAGACCTAAGATCTCCAAAGGCTCAGCATGTAGGGACAGTGTCCTAAATCCTGTAAGACTGTCCTCTGAAAATTGTTCCACAGTACCTGCAGTTAATGAAATCCATTCCAAATAAGTTGCTGGGTTTGTAACCTAGTCAGAGTAATTAGAAGGAAAAAAAGGAAAAAATGCAAGTAATGGTTTAATTGTGCTTTGTTTAACTTGTTATAACAAGTTAAATTACTAGTGCCCCTGTAAATGAGATCACTTTGTGGAGGCCCCACTGATCTGCCCTTCCTGCTCTGCCACAGAAATGTCACAACTGTGGTACCCTATAAAAGGAGTGTAGCGTGGGGTGGTTGGGGCTGCAATACATATCACTAAGAAATGCTAGCATCTAATTAGAATTCTAAATACATTTTAAATTTTAAATCATACTTAACACATTTCATTACATATATACATATTTCTACAGATTTCAAAGTGGAGAAAGGGATTAGAGAATTTCAAAAGATTTCAGAAGCAGCTTTTCTAGTGTACACTAAACTGATAGCAGAAGAAGATAATGAGAACTATGTGGAGTTAGAAAAGAGCTAAAAGCTGCTAAGGAGGAAGTGAGTAAATTTAAAGAACATAGAGACTTTACAAATCTCAATAAAACTCTTAAATTGAAAATACTTAAGCACGAGAAAGAGGTCATCAAGAGGAAACAGGTAAAACATTTGTGGGACGATAGAGACTACGAGAGAGGGGCTGCCTATTTATCAATAAAAAACTTTGAGGGACATTTCAGAAGTAGGGGAAGGTCAAAAAATAGAAATCCAAAGAACTCCCAAAACAGAATTCAGAGCACAAGTGGAAATCAAAATAGAAGTGCTGACAGAAGGGAAATCAATACTGTAGCAATTGTCTCTAATAAAGGACAAAGGGTGGTTACTATTGATTTAACTACTAAACCTTTTTTTAGAAAAGAGGGGGTCAGGAAGCATCGAAAGAAAAGAACAAGATATGACACAAGAGGAGGAAGGTTTAGGAAGCAAACGACACCTACTAAGGAACCAGAAAAATCAGAGTTACAGATACTTAATCTTAGAAGTTTTGCTCCAAATGAATATCAAATGTCTCTACTCAAGAAAGGTCTGAACTTTGTTCTCACCCCCACCCCATTAATAATTTCTCTGTCTTCGTGGACCTATTTAAACTGTTTAGGAAGATCAGACTTAAATTCTGTTTTTTGGACAAAAGCAACACAGACCATCCAGCAAGTATGGGGTTCTCAGAAGGAACCGTGGGGTTTAATGAGCAGTCAAATGAGCAGCATAATGAAACACTCAACGTGCTATTGGCAGAAATAGAGTCAGGAGAAGAGACCATGACAATTGAGATGTCAGAGAATGGTTTAACTGAGGATTTGAACAACACAGCAGATGCAAATTTAAAAGAACTGGCACGTTTGTCGGAAACTGAAGGCATTGACTTAGGATTCACAGATGCCACACCACAAGACTTCCAAAAACGCGTGGCATGGTGTTCAAGAACAGGTCTGATTTTGTCCATTAGTAGTAAACAACCATGTCACTGCCTTTGAAAATACACTGTTGTTCAAGGTAAGAGAACTGCTATCCAAAAGAAAAAACATTTGGTTCAGAATTTACCACATGCAGAAAGACTATCATTATCAAAAAGCAGATAAAGGTGGAAACATTGTAATTATGGATAAGAATAATTGTAAATCAGTGCTAGAAAACTGCTGTTTGATGTTAACTATAAGAGATTACGTTCTAACCCCACCTTTCAATAGAGGAAAGATCTGTGCATGTTATTGGACAAAGCAGTACAGAGAGATGACATTAGTGATAATGAATTTCAATATCTTTTTTGTAAATTCCTGGTTTGTCCTTACTCTTTACTGTTTACCCAAAGTCCACAAAAATATGGCCAATCCAGCAGGTAGGGCTATTGTCTCTAGTATAGGTTCAGTTACAGAGCACTTATGTGAATTTGTGGACCTGTTTTTGCAGCACAGTATAAAGAAATTACCCTCTTATTTGAAAGGTACTGGGGACACCATCAGAAAATTTAACAATCTTGAATGGGAGCCAGACTACACGTGGATTAGTGTGGATGTAGAGGCATTATACACCTCAATCAGACACACAGATGGTATCAGAGCAGCCAGACATTTTTTGGTAAAAGATCAGGATGAGACAGGTGCACCGGTAGAGTTCCTTATGGAAGCACTAGAATTTATATTAGACAACAGCTATTTTGAATTTGGCACAGAGTTTTATGCACAGACATGTGGTACAGCAATTAGGGCATCAATGGCCCCATCATATGTTAACCTGTTTATGGGGCTGTGGAAAGTAAACAGCTACTTGATCCAGAAAAGAACCCACACTATAGGAATATAGTTAAATGTGGACGCTATGTAGATGATTGTGTGTGTGGAGTTATGGCCTAGAAGCAGCTCAGGAATTTGTACAGTGGCTAACTTGTTCCATTGAATATAATGCAGTAGCAGGAGAGGTAGGGAGTATTGTTTGGAAATGTTGGGACATATTGAAAGGTGACCCCGAACTGAGGGTGGTGATCCCTGAAAGACCATGAATCACATTCAGAAAAACTGCAAACCTTCATGACAAGTTAGTGCATTGCCAAGTTTACAAAAGAGAGGAGCCTGAAAGGATGTGGCTACCTGCAAAGCCAATGGGCAACCACAAATGTGTAAGATGTAATGCATGTACCTGTATGCACACAAGAATAGAACTCATTTTACCAAATACTGTACAAATTGATGTGAGGAACTTTATAACATCCACTACTCCATTTGTGGTCTATATCTTAAGGTATAACTGTGATATGTATTACATAGGAAAGACAGTGAGGCCTTTAAAAGAATGAGTGCAGGAACACATCAGATCTATAATCAACCATTAGATGGATACTCCATTTGGGAGACATTTTTTTTCAAGTGCATGAATCTAATCCATCTTGTTTTAAATTCATGGGTATAGAGCATGTTAAAAGCATTCCAAGAGGTGGTGATAGATCAAACTTGTTATTGCAGAGAGAGAGAGTGCATGGATTTTTAGGACTGAAACTGTAAGGCAACTTGGCCTGAATGAAAGATGGGATTTGAAGCCTTTCTGAGAAATGTGAAATAAACTGAACCTTTTCAAGTCTTTCTTTCTCCTTCCCCTTTCTCCCTCTTTTCACTTTGTTCCTTCCCCTCCTCCTCATCCCTTCCCTCCCCTTCCGCCTCCTCCTCCTTCCTCCTCTCCTCTTTCTTTCCTCTTTCTGTTCCCCATTTCCTCAACTTCCTCCTTTCTCCACTTTGAAATCTGTAGAAATATATATGTATGTAATGAAATGTGTTAAGTATGATTTAAAATTTAAAATGAATTTAGAATTCTAGTTAGATGCTAGCATTTCTTAGTGATGTGTATTGCAGTGTCTTGATAACTAACTGCTTGTTTTTACTATCTCTCCTAGAATAATGTGTGGACACACTGTTTCCAGTATAGATGGCGTCCCGTATCTACTGGATTCTTTTTCTACCTTGTCCCCTCTTTCCCACTTTTGTCAATATTGTGAGTGTACATTATAATTTAGGTCTAATGACATTACAGTTTTTTTAAACTTCTAAAAAGTCAAAATGAGCTTTACAGGTGTGTCCCTTGAGGAATTGTTTCCATAGGAGAACCCAAGCAATACATACTTGAAGTAAAAAACTAACTGTTGCATCCTAACCTTCTTAAAATATAAAGTTTAACTTAACTGACAATATATTTCACCTATTTATAAATGTAATTTCTAGCTCCAAAACTCCCCCCTTTAAAGCTGTATATGAGTTTTTTCGAGACGAAGGGATAATTCTAAAGTGTTGATTTTTTATTGTATGTGATTCTCAACTTAAGTATTTGGTGATTGGTTAAATATGTATGCTGTCACTGCTTTGGAGTATATTTGAATGTAGACAATTTGCCAGGCTGTTAAATGCCCCATTGAAGGCACACTAGCCAAGGCCTCAGGGGCTCCCACAGAGGTGGACTATTAAAATAGCAACTACTTGTTGAAAAGAGCTTTCTGTGTGCATCTTTGCACTGAGCGCAACAAATTTTGGATTTGTACCAAGATCATCTCCCCACTCCGTATGGTGTGGACTGGGTGGAGTATCATGAAGAGGAGCTCCTGGAGGCATCCCAGATCAAGAGAGAGGTGAATCCTGCAGTTTATCAGAATCCTTTGATGCAAGCAGCTTCACCATCAGAGGATGGTTCGAATCAAGTTGCGGAAATTCAATCGACTCATCCAGCTTCAACAGAGCCAACTGCTGCTTCCCCTGCTTGAAATTACTGATGCAGTGTGCGACAGTGAGAATCAGCAGGGAAGGATCTTCTTTTGTTGGGCAGTGTCCCATGATCTGCTGGCTGTTGATTTAATATTGCAAATAACTGTGGTATAAACGGTTTAGCCAGAGTAGTTTTTTGAGGACCTTCCTGCAGTCTCTTGGACAGTTTTCTGTTTGTTTTCACATATTATGTTGTATATTCATATGATGCAGCTGGACTCTGTGGACTATATGTTGTTGTTCTAAGAGACTTTCTTGATTGTTTATGCCCATGTTGGCTTAGCATATTTATACTTATTAGGAGAGTGATTTGTTCTTCTCTTCCTGTATGTATTAAGATTTGGCATTAGCATGTGAGGCCACTTATGCTCTTTCATGTGGGGTGGTTATAAATTGTGAGCCCTTGGCTCCATGGTTGGAGTTCACTTAGAGGGCAGTGCAGATGGGTATGCTTCCCTCCATGCCAGCTGGGGAGTGGGAGGGTATTGGTGGAGATTCCCACTGGCCTGTTTATGCCCACTTCTCATGCTTTATATGGGGATGGAGTTGGGGTGGTGGGAGGTTTGAAAATATTTTGGGAATTTGCCTGTGTGCAGAATGTTTACTTATGGTGAGTTTTGGAGGGTGGAGGGATGGTTTGCTTGTTTGGTGAAGGGTAACTCTTTAGGGGTTGAGTATTTTCATGGGCCATCCACCTTCACAATGTTGTTTAGGTTCTATCTGATGGTTTGCTTGTTTATTATTTCAGTAAATGTCCTTGTTGTTATATCACAGTTTGGTATATGGCTCAATTTACCTTAATGTCCTGGAAAGTTCAAGGTATAAATATCCCCGTGAAATGGAAAAAAGTGTATTCCTTTTTGAGGTCTTCTGAATGTGATATCATATTTTTACAGGAGATCCACATCTTGAAAAAAGATGTGGGCTGTTTGGTGTAGGGGTGTTTAATCAGGCTTATTAGAGCACTTATAGCTCCAAAAAGTGAGGGGTCACTACTTTGGTTAGGTGGGGGTGCCCATTGATAATGGAGAGGTGGGAGGCAGATAAAGAGGGGAGGTGGGTCTTCCTTTTGGGTAAGATAGATCTGTTGCCAGTGTTAATGGTAAATTTATACTTGCCAAATGAAGATATCTCTGATTTTTTCTCCACTTTGGCCCAGCAGATTTCTGAATGGTATTCCCCCCCTATGCTATTAATCCTGGGATGAGATTTTTAGTTCTGGATCTGGTCAAGGATAGGGACCCTCTAGAAAAGGGGGTCCCTTCCCATTACCGGTCCAGGGTTGTGTTAAACAGGCTCATTTCAGAATTTAAGCTGATAGATTGTTGGAGAACTTTACACTCTGCGACTAAGGATTTCACTTTCAGATCCCCTAGATTTCATTCTTTCTTTTAGATTGGATTATTTTAGTGAGTTCCTCTATTATGGCTGATCTAACAGTTCGGCACCGACCTACATTGTTATCAGACCATGCCCCAGTAGACTTAGTTTGGACACGTAGGCAAGTTATTACTAGAACACTGTGGTGGAGGTTTAACCCAGCGTTATTGGGGCTTGAAGATTTTAAAATCTAGCTTGAGGGAAAATCAGTTTTTATTTTATGTCTAATCTGACTTCAGATGTTTCACCCTAACAGTTTGGGATGCTTTTAAACCATATGTTAAGGGACGTATAATTGTCTATGCATCCCATATTAATAAGCAGTGATGCCATGAGGTTGACACTCTCTCCACTCAGATCCATGTGTTGGAAGAATCCATTTATGCTTCCTTGATAACTGGGATACCAAACTGGCAGAACGTATGCAATGTAAAGAATGTTGAATAATATCTTCCAACAAAAGGCCATGAGGGCTTTGTTTTTCATGAAACAGACATATTGGGGATTGGGAGACAAGGCAGGGAAGCTTCTGACTACCATCTAAAAGAAAATTTTGGAGACCCAAATACCCTTCCTTCGGGGACAAGATGGTGACCATATCTCGGATGCTAGACAGATGGTGGCAGAGTTGAGGTTTCTATGTGAAACTTTACACATCTGTGGCTAACCCTACCCCAGCTCAATTTGGATCTTTTTTTGCTGCTCTTTCTGACTCCTGTCTGTCTTCGGAGGCAGTGATTCTGCTTGAAGCGGATATTATGGTTTTGGACGTTCAGCTGGCTATTAAAACTATGTCACAGGGTAAGGCTCCTGGTCCTGATGGACTCAGTGCAGACTTTTATCAAGCATTCAAGTCTGTTCTTTCTGGGCTTTTAGTGTTGGTTATAGCAGAACTGGAAAAATCTGGCACACTCCGATTCCATAAAAGAAGCAACCATCACTGTCCTGTCTAAACCTGGGAAAGATGCTACATTGTGTAGTAACTATCATCCTATATCTCTTCTGAATGTAGACTGTAAAATTTTTGCCAAAGTTCTCACTATGTGACTAGAGCAAGTTCTTCCTCGTTTGATTAGTAAATCACAATCCAGTTTCATGAAAGGTAGGCAGGGCAGTGATAACTTGTGGGCTGTTCTTAATCTGATGCAGGTGGCAGTACATGGTCCAGATTCTGTGGCACTTATAGGATTCAATGCAGAAAACACATTTGATTCTATAGAGTGGAAATACTTTTAGCTTGTTCTTACTAGGTTTGATTTTGCCCCTAGGGCAAGAGTTTTAGTTAATGGGGTTCTTTCCGATAGTTTTCCTCTGTTTTGAGGTACTAGGCAAGGCTGCCCCTTGAGTCCATTGTTGTTTCTACTGGCTCTTGAACTCCTCAGCTTAGCCATCTGTCAGCGTCCAGGGATCCGGGGGAATACCCGTGGGGGACCAGTTCTTCACTACCTTATTGTATATGGATGACATGTTACTTATGTTGACTAAGGTAGAAACGTCACTACCAGAAGCTTGGAAGATTATTGCATCATTTGGTAACATAGCTGGGCTCCGGATTAATTGGGGAAAGATGGAGATGTTGCCTCTTTATGTGCAGATTCTGGTTGGATGTCTATTGGTCCTCATACTATGAAATGGTCCCAGTATGGAATTCAATACATGGGCATGTTTATCTCTAGCAATTTTAGGAGCATGTGTTCTCAAAATTTAGATGGGGTGATGGAAGAGTTAAGGGTGGATTTTCATAGGTGGAAACAGCTGGGCTTATCTCCCAGGTAAAATTGCTACTGGAAAGATGATGGCATTCCCCCACATTTTTTATAAGCTTACCAACATACCTTTTCAGATTTCACTGGGGGTCTGGGCCAAAATGGATAAGTTATGTTTGGCTTTTATCAGGGAGAAAAGACTTCCAAGATTTAGCAGGAAAATGTTACATGCTCGTGGAATTGCAGGAGGCTAGAATTTGCCTTGGTTATGGGCATATCATTTGTGCATGGGGGTTAAATAATCCTTAGCCTGGCTAACTCCCACCTCTTTGATGTCCCCATTATGGGTTGACATATAACGGTTACTTGCAGATCCTGCCCCTTGACCATTTTCTTAATGTCACCAAAGGTCTCCTTTCCTGGGGCCACACCTCTGATATTGTTTCCTTGGTGGGTGTAGGCTAGGTATTGTAAATTGCTGGGGTGGGATCCATCCTACTTAATGAGCCATTGTGGAATAATCCTAATATTACAGTGGGTGGGAGGTCGCTGTCTTGGTATGGGTGGGGAGAACTTGGCAAACAGACAATTGGGGACTTGATTGATTCTGTGTCGGGAGTTTTGCTTTCTTTTTCTGATTTGCAAGTCAAGTATGATATCCCCTCACATTGTTTGTGGCAATATTTTCAGTTAAGACATGCTTTATTTTCAGCCTATTTTCAGCAATCTCACTTAAGAGAGGCCCCACTGGTGGCTTCCATACAAAAGTGATTTAAAGCATCTAAGGGTCTTCTTAGCTTACTCTATAAAGATTTGCAGTAAAGATTTTTACCAGACTGGAATGCTCATCGATTTAAATGGGAGGAGGAACTAGGCTCAGTGGTGGACCCAGACGCTTGGATGAGGTGCTGAAAGAAGGCACATATGGCTTCTCCTGACCCCAAGCTCCAGTTGATTCAGAAGAAATTGCTAAGTAGGTGGCACTGTACACCTGTTCAGTTAGTAAAATTGAGGATGTTGGATTGTGACTTATGTTGGTGCTGTCTGCTGGTACCTGGAACAATATACCATATCTTATGGGGTGCTCCCTAATACAGGGGTGGTGGGAAGGTATTATTGTATGTTTGGAAAGCATTCTGCAATGTTCCATTTCCAGATCTCAGTGTTTTTGGATTTTGGGGATTCCTCTTTGGACCAGATTTTATTAGTATACAAAGGCTTTTTGCTTGCTGCAGCTTTGGAGGCCAAGATACTTTTGTTATTAAACTGGCAGTTGATAGAAGTACTACCTGTACTGAGATGGAAACAAGCTTCAGATAAAGTGGCTGCTTTCTATAAGCTTATTTTATGGAGGAAAAATAAGCTTAAAAGTTTTCATAATGGGTGGGATAGCTGATTGAAGGCCAGGAACTGCTTCTCTGTGGATATTGCAGAATGCCTTCTGAATTCTTCCTGAGGACTGTATAAGTTTTTTTTATTCTTGGGGGGAATGTGAATGTCCTGCATAACTTGGTTAATATTGGAGAGTTGTATCATTATTTCTTAAGTACTGTTGTTTATGCACTAGATTTTTTTATTAAGTCAATTTCTCTGGGTGGAGAGTTTTATTAATTTTCCTTTGTGTAGCAGAGAATGTTTTCTGTTTACTTGTGGAATTGGCATTGTGATATTTGATGTAGTGACACAACTGTAATTTCTACATTAACATTCAATAAAATGTTTATATACAAAAAAATATATATTACCATGGTGTCCAGTGGTCCCCCTCCCCACCGATCCTCTGCCCTGTTATACAGAAACACATTCCCTGGTGTCCAGTGGTCCCTCCTCCCACCCAATCCCTGGTCCCAGGTGGTGCTCCACCACTCTGCTCCCCCATCCCTTCCCTGTGCTGGTGACCAGCACAGCCCTCCTCTCTCCACCACAGCAGGCAACAGATTGGGATGTCAATGAGTGCATAGTGAATATGTATGCATGTTGGGGCAGTGCTAGTGGGGCTAATGGATGCAGTAATGGGGTTATTGCTAACTTGAACTAGCCCTATTCATAGTCAGATAGTGTGGTGTACTATCCTTCTGTGAATAGCAATTTTGACATCTAGGCAAACGCAGTGCAATACAAACTTTTGCACTGCACTTTGCAGTTTTTATGAATCTAGCCCTGATCACAATACAAGATTTGGGAAGAAACTAAATCTAAGATTTTGTTTCGGTGAGTGAAATTTTGTTTTGTGAGGTCTATACTTCTTTGTGAGCTTCACAAAATAAGAAAACCAGCTCATGAAACAAGCCTCACTAATGCTTTCTCAGGTGTTCCCAAATCATATTTCGGGGTAATTTTTCAAAAATCGATGTCCAGAATCAAACTAATTGGCTCCCATTTAGCTAGACTCATGTGTTCTTTCTCTCCAGGGCATCATTTTTTGGGTTTTCAAAAACAAAAGTTTTGAAAAAACAGAACCTTGATGGCCGCGTACAGTATGAAACAAGATTTTTCTCTCACGAAACAGGAATTTTGGCTTATGAAACAAGAATCTTCTTTCACGAGCAGGAATTCTTGTTTTGTATCAAACATCTATCTAAAAGATCCTACTGATCATGCTCAGAACCAAAAATTCAAATCCTTGTAACTTGGTAACAGATTAATATCTTTTCACCAAACCAACAAAAGGCACCATTCTAGGGCAAGCACCTTCTATCCTGAAAATTTCAGAACAAAATTCCAAGCCATCTGGCTGCAGGTGACAGTAAAAAAAACACACACACAATTTTTCCTCTTTGTGCCCTATCTGAATCTCAGACTCTAGGCATCTGGCCATTACAAAACTTGCCAAATCACTTGCCCCACTCCAGGCCCTGCAAGCCAAATTTCATGCAATTCTGTTGAACAGAGGTGAAGCTATTAAGATGCAAAATTAAGGGGTTTAATATTAAACACTGTACTCAACCCTAACTAAAGGGCCACCACTGTACCCCTGTGATATATATTCATTGCAAAAAAAACTATATTAATGGACCCATTAGGGTTTTACTTAAAACAACAAAAGTAGGGAAATGTGGCATTAGGGTTTCCAACCCTAACACCCCAGCAGAAAAACAACAAGCCCATACAACCAACCACAGACAGTCATCATCAGGTAAAACAAACAACAAATAACTGTTTCCTGATGACACAAATGCAATAGTACTGAGGTGCTGCTGTCATGGATTTCTATCTGTGATTGCATACAAACAGGCCCCAAAGGGGTATGTGCTGATGCAGCCACACCTGAGTGTGTATGTCATACAGTGTGTTATGCAGACAGAAGGCTCCATGGAGTCTGTACCTCTTTAGAAAGAGATAGTCATGCATACTGAATGAGGTACCTTGCTAGACAGCATGATCCACTACAGCATTGTTTTCAATATGCAGCTGCATAACTGAAAAGCTGCTACTATCTTGTACAATTTCTACATCCACTGCTGAAACATGACACCCACATTGCAACAGTACTTCTGTCTGTGTAGTGGGACACCCCACAGGGGCTTGTGCTTCTGAAAGCACAAGTCGGTGTGTATGTGTTACACCTATAGCTGAAGAAAAGAAGGCCCCTCTGGGGCTTGCACTTCAGCAGATAGAGGTAATGTTGCAATTTTGGTATAACAGATTTTGTGGCTCTCACACTTCTCCAGTCAGAGGTAGGTGTGTATGTCTTACACCTATGGCTGCAGAAGTGCAGGCCCATCAAGTGTGTGTATGTCTTACATTGTGCATGAGTTCATGAGGCTACAGAAGCATTGGCCTCTTACAGGTGTGCACTTCTGCAGACAAAAGAAGGTAAGTAACTTAGGTATGGATTTATACATGTGACTGCAGGAGCCTGTGCTTCTGCACATAGAAGCTCTGTTGTCATTTGACTATCCTGGATTTCTGTCTGCAGGGAGAAGTGTGTATGTCTTGCACTGCATATGCTGCAGATAGAACTCTTATGAAGGTTGCACATTAGTGCTACTGCATTTGTGTCATCTGAAAACAGTTGTATGCTGTTTGTCTTACCGGATGATAGCTGTCTGTGGTTGGTTCTGTGGGCTTGTCGTTTTGCTGCTTAGGCAGCTGGGGAGTTAGGATTGAACACTGTAACTGGTGCATTAATTCAGTTTTTTGCAATGAATTTACCTTCTTTTTGAGATAGTGGAATAGTATCATTCCACAGGTCTCTGCATGAAGACATCCATCTTGCTGCTGAAGCATGGGGTGCAGAGGGCCCTGCATTTCTGGCCTCTACAGATGCAGACATACAGGGCACAAAAGGCCTCACACATCTGGCATCTATAGATGCAGACATGCAAGGCACTTTGGAATGTGCGCCACATGTGGAATCTACCAGGCTGCAGAAGCACTGGACACCCTGGGCCCTTCACTTCCATGCAGCTACAGATGCAGACAGAGGGCCCTTTGGGCCATGTGTCAACTGAGAAGTCCATGTGGGTGTGGAAACAGGGCCTTCTGGGCCTTACAGTTCCATTTTGCAACAGATGCAGACACACAGAGTCTGTCTGGGTATGGAAGGGGCCCTGTGCTTCTGTGCAGCTACAGATGCACATTTTAGATTATGTGTCAAGTATATTTCCACAATAGTTCATGAGGTAAGGTCATAAAAAGCACTTGTTAAAAATCTGGCTTTGAAAATTATTACAAAATGGCACAGTTATGAGCAAAAATCTTGATTCAATATAAAGAAATTCTTCTTTCCTGAGACCATATTTCTGTTTTGTGAGCCAGCAGTTTTGCTTCATGAAGATGAAGAAAGAAGACTGAGGGCTCATGAAACAAGAGTCTGGAAAAAATGAAATCCAAAATTTTGTTTCATGAGACCATCTTCTTGTTTTGTAAGATTTTTGTGAGCTCAGGAAATAAGATGTCTTCCAAAAACAAGATTCTGAAAAAGACTAAGTCCAAAATTGTGTTTGTGAGCCCTCCTTCGTTTCACAAGATTTTGTGAGCTCGTGAAACAATGCCTGCTCACGAAACAAGATTCTGAAAAAACTAATTCCAAAATCTTGTTTCATGAGCTAAAATTATTGTTTTGTGAGACCCTGTTCCTGTTTTGTGAGCCTCACAAAACAAGAAAATCGGCTCACAAAACAAGCCTTAGTATGGATTTTAGGATGTCCCATAAAGACATTTTTGAGTTGTTTTCTTAAAACGAAGACTAGAATTGAGCTGAACAAGTCCTGTTAGTTAAATTCATGTTTGTTTTCCTCCAGGCATCACTTTTATGGTTTTCAAAAATGTTTTGAAAAAATAAAACAAGAAGGCCGACATGCAAAACAAGAATGTTTTCTTATGAAACAGGAATTCTGCCTCACGAAACAAGAATCTTCTTTCATGAATAGGAATTCTTTTTCATGTCAAACATCTAACTGAAAGACCCTACTGAGCATGTTCAGAACCAAAATTTCCAATCCTTATAACTTGAAACGGATTACTATTTTAACTAAACCAACAAATGGATCATTCTAGGGCAAGCCCTTTCTACTCTAAAAATTGCAGAATAAAATTCCAGACCATCTGGCTGTAGGTGAGAGCAAAAAACAGCAAAGAACCCCATTTTTTTTTTCTCTTTTTGCACTATTCGGATTTCAGAATCTGCACATCTAACCAGAATAAAACTTACGAAATTAAGTGACCTTGCCACCAAGACTGTGAATGTCAAGTTTCATGCAATTCCATTGAATGGGAGGGGGGCAATGCTATTAAAGTGCAATGTTAAGGGTTTAACATTAAACACCCTACTCAACCGTAACTATTGGGTGCTACCACATCCCTATGATTGATAGTGTGTGTGTGTGTGTATATATATATATATATATTATACATAATCTCACCCGTTCCTCTATACTGTACCACCACAGCTCCTTTACACATGGAATGGGGTGAGAGTTAGGCGACCACTCCAAACACACCCCTGATGCCTGGTGGTGTGTTCAGGTTGGGGTGGGGGTGGTAACCTAACGTGTAATTTCCACACTTTTGTCGGTGTGGAAACAATGCTTACTGATGCATTAATGAAGTTTTTGCAAAGAATATATATAAATATATATATATATATATATATATTGCTTTTTATTGTCATCTTCATGATTCATCACATTCATTCAGAAATCATATTTTCTTGTCATATAACAGATCAGATGTTTATACCTATTATTATCATCATTATATTACTATTCATTATCTAACATATAAAACACAAGTGATAACATAAAAAATAAAAACATCAGTATAGGGAATATAAAATAATAATCATAATAAAAAATATGATTGTGAAATCTATAGGCCACAAGGAAGAATATAGTAAGTGACATGAGAGAAAGAGAGAGATCAAATACTATGGGGGGAATATACCTTGAGATCAGCAATGAATAGTAATTATTATCGGAACTTACACTAGACTGTGGTAGTTTTGCAATACCCCCTGTACACCGACACCAACACAGCAACCTACATCGCTGTCGATGAAATCGACAGCTTGCTGACAGGTCACTGTGTTGGTGCGTCTGAGACAGGGGCACACTGTCTCCCGGTCCTGCCCCCCCTCCCTGAATTAACTCTGACTGGAATTGATCACAGAAAGTACTGGGGGTGTGGGGGGGGCTTTGCCCCCCCATATGGAGGGTTCAGGTGGCTTCACCCCGATAGAAAAAACAAGACTGAGACATTCAGGGAATTATGTCAACCGCAACTTGCAGTCAACATAATTCCTGATGCTGTGATGCTGGTCGACAAAAGTGTTGTCAAACCAGCATCATTGAGCTAGTAGTTTTAATGGGTTTTGCAGACTGTCACAATACTATAAAAAGCACCTACTAAAAGTAAGCTACAGTAGCTTATGTTAACCTCAAGGCTTTTTTTACACCATTTGTTATCCAATTTACCATATACCTGTTAGTGCATTGGGAGCCCAAGTAGTTTAGCCAAACTGGCAAAGTCAAAATGAATTTTAGGCCACAACTCAAAGCCACACTAAACTTGGCTCTGGGCCACTTGTCTCACCCTTAATGGCAGAGGAGCGCAGCAATGAAACAGGAGCAAAAACAGGATTAGATATACACTAGTCTATCACTTGAGTGGCATTTTTCTTTGTGGTTTTCTTAATTTTCCTGACTGCAAAATGTTTCATTAAAATAAAAGTACCCCCACACCGAAAAAAGAATAGGGCTTACCTCCCCAGCTCCATGGAGCCTGCCCAATGGCATCAGCTGTCCATTTGTTTTGCTCCTGTGGACTCTAACTGTAAATGAGCCACAGCAGGTGTGAAGTGGAGTGCTTAAAATCTTTGGTGCCTTCTTGGCCATAAAACTGCCGCTCCCCACCATAGTTCAAAGGCTGCCACCTTCCACCAATGAACAAGTCTGGTGGGTACTCAAGACTGGCTTGAGGATTTCCTAATGGCAAGCCCCGATCAATTGGACTGTAGCGCAACATGCGCAAAGACATAGTGCACACCAGATATTTGTCTAATGGCAGGAGCACTTTTAAAATAAGACATTTTGGGTCTATGCCCCATACTAAAGAGGGCTGCCACCATCTTGGCATGCCCTGAACCACACAGCCACAGCAACGGAGGTCAGGAGCTGAACCACAAAACAAGCAGGCTGCAGAATCTGAAGAGGAGTCACAAGGAGATCTTGAGACACAGAAGGACTGCAGGAATTCAGGCATGAATTAGAGCTGGGGCCAATGATCTACTGAGTGATGGACCTTAGCCTGGCCTCAGACTGAGTACAGCTGTATTGGCTACTGTGGTGAGCTGTCTGTGTGTGACTGCTGGTAAGCAGACTAGTGGAACTGCTGCTGAGGCAGACTGTATCTTTTAGAGATGAAGTGAATGACAGAAGCAGAATTTCTGCCCCCAGAAAAAGAGGAAATTAGCTAGCCCAGCATGAAGCTAATGCTGCAGATTGCATCTGATAATTAAATTTAGATTGTATTTCAGCTGGAGGCTGTGATGGAAAAACTGCAGAAAAGAGGTACACACAGTAAAATGACACTCACAGAGAGTGGAGCTGCTGCTGAACATACAGCTTATTCCACAAGCTGAAAACTAGCAAACAGCAAGACGCCAGTGCTAAACCACACACTAAAAGGTGCCCTGGCTTTTTGACCAGCTGAGTCTTCATCAGGGGGTGAGCTTCTACAGTGAACATTCCCCTTATGTATCCCAAGTGTTTACTGAGGTCTGATGCAGTTGGCCAGAACCACTTACATAACTGGAACTTAAGTTGGATACATGTGGGCTACTTAAAATCAGTACAAAATGAAGTGAGACACAAAGTTTTTATACATTCCTGAGGGGGAATCTCACCCCTAGGAAGCACCAGAGATCCTGCACTGCTGTGTGTGGGCCTTTCCATTGTTTGGTTCTGGAGGCTGCAAAGAAGACTGCCTAGACAGTACCACCAAACACACAAACAGGACAAGCACTAGGAAAGCCACCAATCACTTTGGGGTGCACTTCAGTCAGAGTGGCTACCTTCACTACAGTAAAGAAACACAGAATAAAGAGCACTCCTACAACAAGGAGCCGGTCATAAAATATCACATCACGCAGCTGATCAATATTAGAAAGTTTTGTATTTCATGAAAGTGCTCAGTACAAACTGACTATTACTCCCTGACACATCAAATATAGGTACAGTTTCATTTTCGCTGGTGCTTTCTAAATCATTTGAACCCTCATTTAATAGGAGCTAGGTGGCTGGTGGTCATCCTACCATTTGGGACATTTGGTGAATCCTAATTGCTGAACTTGTTGGACTTTGCTTAATTTGTTTGGAAGTATCACTGAATGTCATGTTCAGAATGTTGACCTGAACTGTGCTTTCTCAATAAACCTTCTGGGACTATGTGAGTCTGTTTGCACTGATATCATTTTTACTGAGCACTTTCATGAAGTAAAAACTTTCTAGCATTGATATGTTGCATGAGATATTTTATGTCCGGCATGTTGTTGTTGGAGTGTGCTTTATTCTGTGTTTCTAGCCAGTGTCACAGCCCAGTGATGGTTATCACCACCATCGAGGCAGGATGCCAGGATATGTTGGTGGGGCAAGTCTGCAGAGGCTGCACAGGAGGAGCTGCCTCTGACGTGGAAGATTGTCTGATTGGCTACTGAATGTGAAGGCGTGACTGGGACTGAAGAAACTGTTATCTGCCAGCTGACACTGCAGTTCTGCACTACAGAGGAAGGAGTGAGAGTGAAATCAGCCAAAGAAGGGGCTTGCTGCAAATTGTGCCATTACCCCTGTGCATCAAGGGAGATCCATTGATATTGGAGAACTGTCCGTAAACTCAAGGCTTGCCCTACAACCACCTCCTTTGTGAATTTTATCTATCATTAGGCTAAGCAAAATTACTGTTTGCTATTTTATTTTTTTGGCGAAAGGTTTTTGGTTTGGTCTCAAAGGTGTTGCAGTCTCCTTCTCACACTGAAGAAACTAATTGCTTTCCTCCCACAGCTCTTCCAAGAGATTAGGAGTGTAACTGGGGGGTGGAGCTGACAAAGTCTTGGTGACTTCCAACAGAAGGAAGAGTTAAAGGGTCAACTTAGTGTTTTTGAGGTGGACGATTAGGTTTGCTGGCAAAGGCACATAGCTTCACCTGAGCTCTTTTCTTCTAGGTTTGCTTGAAAGGACAGAGCAAGGAACAACATTATCAGAGCAAGGAAAAAGATTAAGGCTTCTTTTGGCTAGGCAGATTTATTGTGTGTTACTACTTTCTTTTGTGCCCACAGGTTTTGTTACTGTTTTTTGCTTACATTTTACTGCTTTATTGTTCTCTGATTCAAATTGCTGTTGCAGGGTGTACTTTCTGCTGCATTATTACATGGTTTGCCTGCAGGTTTGTTACTGTTTTGTGATTACAGATTACTGCTGTAATCTTCTCTAATTCATACTGTTTTTTGTAAGAAATATTTTCTGTTACTGCTTTATTTTTCTCTGTAGCAAAGTGTTTTTTGCAGGGTATATCTTCTGTGAAATTGTTACAGGTGGTGTTTACAGGTTTTGTGACTTTTTTTATCTATCATTAGGCTAAGCAAAATTACTGTTTGCTACTATTTTATTTTATTTTATTGCTGAAAGGTTTTTGGTTTGGTCTCAAATGTGTTGCAGTCTCCTTTCTCACACTGAAGAAGCTAATTGCTCTCCTCCCACAGCTCTTCCAAGGGATTAGGAGTGTAACTGGGGTGAAGCTGACAAAGTCCTAGTGACTTCCAACAGAAAGAAGAGTTAAAAGGTCAGCTTAGTTAATGTTTTTGAGGTGGAAGACTAGGTTTGCAAAGGCACCTAGCTTCACCTGAGCTCTTTTCTTCTAGGTTTGCTTGTAAGAACAGAGCAAGGAACAACATTATCAGAGAAAGCAAAGATTAAGGCTTCTTTGGCTAGGCAGATTTACTGTGTGTTATTATTTTCTTTTGTGCTCACAGGTTGTTACTGTTTTTTGCTTACGTTTTACTGCTTCATTGTTCTCTGATTCAAATTGCTTTGCAGGGTATACTTTCTGCTGCATTGTTACAGGCTGTGCCTACAGGTTTGTTACTGTTTTGTGCTTACAGATTACTGCTGTAACCTCCTCTGATTCAAATTGTTTTTTGCAATAGAAACATAAAAACACAGAAACATAGAATTTGATGGCAGATAAGGACCGCTTGGCCCACCTAGTCTGCCCATTTTCCTACCTTACAGATAAGCTGCAGATCCTAGTTAACCAACAGCTTACTTCCTCCTACCCCCCACTAGGACTGCCTTATGCCTGTCCCATGCATTCTTGAATTCCCCCACTGTTCTTGACTCCATGACCTCCTCAGGGAGGCTGTTCCATGCATCCACAACCCTCTCTGTGAAAAAATACTTCCTCACATTACCTCTGAGCCATCCCCCTCTATCTTCAAATTGTGCCCCCTTGTTCTTGCACATCTCTTTTTCTGAAAGATGCTACCCTCTTGGACTTTGTTGATTCCCTTGAGGTACTTGAAAGTTTCTATCATGCCCCTCTCTCCCTTCTTTCCTCAAGGGTATACATATTAAGCTCCTTTAGTCTTTCTTCATATGTCTTCTGGTGCAGACCCTGCACCATTTTGGTTGCCCTCCTCTGGACAGCCTCCACTCTGTCTATGTCTTTGCAGAGATGGGGTCTCCAGAACTGCACACAGTACTCCAGATGGGGTCTCACCAACTGTCTGTACAGAGGAATAACAACTTCCTGTTTTCTACTATTGATGCCTATTCCTATGCATCCCAGTATCCCCCAGCCTTCCTTACTGCCTTCTCACATTGCTTGCCCACCTTTAGGTCATCTGATATAATTACCCCCAGGTCCCTTTCTATTTTTACTGTTGTCAGGATCTCACCCCCCATTGTGTACGCTTCCCCTGGGTTTTTGTTTCCCATGTGCATTACCTTGCACTTCTTTGCATTGAATCTGAGCTGCCATACATTTGACCATTCCTCCAACCTTGCCAAGTCCCTTCTCATCCTTTCCATTCCATCTTGTGTATCAACCCTGTTGCAGATCTTTGTGTCATCTGCAAAGAGACATACTTTTCCTTCCAGTTCCTCTGCAATGTCACTTATAAAGACATTAAAAAGGACCGGTCCCAGTACTGAACCTCCCGCGGTACCCGCTAGTAACCCTCCTTTCTTCACTGTGTACTCCATTTACTACTACCCTTTGCGTCCTGTTGTCTAGCCAATTTTTTATCCAGGCTACCACCTTGGGACCCACTCCAAGGCTGGCTATCTTGTGTATTAATCTTTTGTGTGAGACTGTATCAAATGCCTTGCTAAAATCTAGGTAGGCCATGTCCACAGCCCCTCCCTGGTCTACTACTTTGGTCACCCAGTCAAAGAAATCTATTAGATTTGTCTGACATGACCTTCCCATCATGAATCCATGCTGCCTTGGGTCCTGTGCCCCACTGGCCTCTAGGTACTCAACAATTCTTTCCTTCAGAAGTGATTCCATCATTTTCCAAACCACTGAGGTCAAACTAACTGGTCTGTAGTTTCCTGCCTCTGTCCTGCTCCCACTTTTGTGAAGAGGAATCACATCTGCCCTCCTCCAGTCCTCGGGTACCACCCCATCCTCCCATGATTTGGTAAAGAGAGTAGTCAGTGGTGTCACTAGCTCTACCTTTAGTTCTTTTAGAATTCTTGGGTGAATCCCATCAGGCCCCATTGCTTTGTCCACCTTCAATTTTATTAGTTCTTTCAGAACCCATTCTTCTGTAAATGGACTGGTATTGACCCCCGTCTTTAGAGTGTTTCTCTTGTTTGGTTTAGGTAACTCCCCCTCCTCTTCCTTTGTGAATACTGAGCAGAAATATTCGTTCAGTATCCCTGCTTTTTCACTGTCACCCTCTACCCACATTCCCTCCCCTTTATTAAGCTTCAGTATCCCTCCTTTGGTCTTTCTTCACTCCCTAATGTACCTATAAAAGGTCTTATCCCCCTTCCTAACAGAATTGGCTATCCTTTCCTCAGTTTGGGCCTTTGCTATTCTGACTGCCTTCCCAGCCTCTTTCTGCTTTAACTGATAAAGTTCTCTGTCCTGCTCCTTCTGTGTTTCCTTTTATATTTCCTGAATGCTGTACTTTTCTCCTTAACCTTCCCTGCCACCTCTTTTGAGAACCATAGCGTTTTTTTCCTTCATTGTGTTTTATTAATTTGCTTTAAACAAAGGCTTGTTGCCTCTGTGATGGCTGTTTTAATTACTCCCCATTGTTCCTCCACCCCTCATTCTTGTCTGTTTGCTAGTGCTTTTCTGAGGCACTCTCTCTCATTTTCCCAAAGTCAGCCCTCCTAAAGTCCAGTACTCTTGCTTTTGTATGGCTTGATTGTATGGCTGTGTTTATCATGAACCACACTGTCTGGTGGTCGCTTGTTCCCAGATGGCTACCCACTTCTAAATCTGAGATTCTTTCTCCATCCCCATTTGAGAGTACCAGGTCTAAGATTGCTCCCTCCTGAGTGGGTTCCAATACTAGCTGTCTGAGGCATGCCCCCTGTAGGGCATCAAGAATGACCCTGCTCTTGGATGTGCCTGCAGCAAAGGTACTCCAGTTAACATCTGGCATATTCAGGTCCCCCATCAACAATATCTCCCATTTTTCTGCCATTCTAAGAAAGCCTTCTATCATTTCCTTGTCCATTCCCTGCCCCTGAGATGGGGGTCTGTATACAACTCCCATGCGGATTGTGGTGCCATTTCCTGTCTCCAGGGTGACCCAAAGTGCCTCATCTGCTCCCTGTTTACTCTTTAGTTCTGTTGCTTTGATCCCTTCCTTTACATAGAGAGCCACTCCTCCTCCTCTTTTACCCTCCCTGTCCCTCCTGTAGATTGTGTATCCAGGTATGTTGACATCCTAGTCATGGTTCTCTGTGTACCATATTTCTGTGACTGCCACAATATCCAGGCAACCCTTTTCCATCAAGGCCACTAGTTCAGGGAGCTTGTTACACAGACTACGGAGATTGGTACTCATAACCCTCCACTTTTTGATAGCCTTACCCCTTTTGGCCCCATTTCTGTCCTTACTGTCTTTGCCTTTTTTTACATTTAAATCTGTTCTGCTCCCTAATAACTTCTGTACCTTAGTGTTTACCTCACTAATCACCATGTTTTTTGGGGGGAGGCTGGGATTGCCCTGCTCCTTTTCAGTGCCTCCTCCCTTGGTTAGTTTAAATGCTTGCCAATGAAGCATTTAAACCTCTCACCTAGGATCCTGGTTCCCCCCCCCCGGACAGATGCAGACCATCACACCAGTATAGGTCTGCATCCCTCCAGGTGGCTCCCCAGTCCCCAATGAAGCCCAAACCCTGAGCTCCACTGAGCAATGTATATCTTCTGTTAGTGCTTTATTTTCTCTGTAGCAAAGTTTTTTTTGCAGGGTATATCTTCTATGAAATTGTTACAGATGATGATTACCGGTTTTACAGTTTATCTATCATTAGGCTAAGCTTTCAGGGCTACTGAATTTGTTGTTGGTTGATTGTTTCTGCTTTTACCTCCTTGTTTCTTTCATCCATGGTTCTTTTTCAGCAGGGAAAGGGCCTAGCCATGCAACCCCAACCCCAACCACCCAATGCTACACTCCTTTTATAGAAAAGCACAGTGGTGACATTTCCTGTAGCAAAGCAGGAAAGGGAGGATCAGAGGGTTATCGACACAATGACCTCACTTATAGGGGCACAAGTAATTTAACTTGTTATAAAAAGCTATACAAAAACAAACAAACAAAACAAAAAATATATAAAAAAATCAAACTTTTGCTTTCATTTTCCTTCTAATTACTCAGACCAGGTTATAAACTCTGCAACTCAACTGGAATGGATATTATTAACTGCAGGTACTGTGGGACACTTTTCAAAGGGCAGTTACACAGGATTTGGGATGTTGTCCTACATGCTGGACCATCAGAGATCTAAGGGCTCAGCTCCAGGCAGCATGGGCAGAGATTGTGCACCTCAATTGCATATTCAGGAGGAAATACATTACAACAACTGCCCACCATTCCCCCAACATCCAACTGACGCACCCGACCGCAGAAGGTAATTGGTCTGGGAAGTTGGCAGGTGGTTAGGAGGGGCCAATAAGGTGCCCCATCACTCAGTGGTCACCAACGTATCACCTCCACAAACCATATAAAATCTACAAATAGGTATCTGCCTCTATCTCTGAAATCAAACAAAGGGACAGAGGACACTGCAGAGCAGGACACTACAGCACAGGAGCTAGCACTACAAAACTCACCCAAAACAGGGACCAAAACAAAAAAAGCAAAGAGGAAATCCAAAACACTTCTGATCATAGGAGACTCCATGATTTGGGGAGTTGATATCTACCTCCAGCCTGGGTAAAGGTCAGATGTCTCCCAGGTACATCAGCATGGAGAGACACTGACCACATTGCTAAAATTGTGCAGGAAGCAGGAGAAAACATTGATGTCCTGATAGACATAGGGACTCATGGTCTCTCCAGCCAGTCAGTTGTGGAGACCAAGGAAAACCTGACCAGGCTGGGAGACAAACTGTCATCCATTTCATCCGGCATCTCCTTCTCTGAGATCCTGTCAGTTTGAGAGAGGAGGGGCAGACAGAAGGAAGGTCAGAGAAGGGGAGATGGGGAGCTAAATATATGGCTCAAGAGCTGGTGCCAGGAAAAAGGACACAAATTTGTAGGTAACTGGCAACAGTTTTGGGAGCAAAAGTTCTTTAAATTCGATGGACTGCATTTGATTAAGGAGGGAGTCAGTGCATTGGGGCAGAAGTTTGATGCCTTTGCAGAATATTTAAACTAGCAAATGGGGAGAGGGGTTGAGAACCTGATACTTCGAATGGGAAGAACACCCCTCCCCCCTCAGTTAATGATCAAACAGGAGTTCAGCATGTTTGTAGCTCATTTGCATCACCAGGCAAGGAAAAAGATCTGGCTTCTCATACAACACACAGGGGAAATGCCAGACCTCACCCCACAACTAACGCACCAAAATCTGGCCAATGGAAAATAATGTACACAAATGCCTGCAGTCAGGGAAACAAGATCCCAGACCTGCAGGCAACAATGACAGAGGCTAAACTGGACATAGTAGCCATTTGTGAGATATGGTTCACCAGTAATCACACTTGGGAGACTTCAGTACCCGGCTATGTACTGTTCAGAAGAGATTGAGGTGCAAAAAGGGGGGGGAGGGGAGTGGCACTTTATGTCAATAAAAATATCAAAGCTACAGAAATTCAGAATATTCATAAGGAGCCAGAAGAACTGTAGATCACCCTGGAAACAGGAAATGAGACATCCATATGAACTGGAGTTGTCTACAGGCCTCCAGACCTGGGGGAGGACATAGACACATTACTATTAGAAGATATACAAAACTGATAATGGGAGACTTCAACATGTCAGATACAGATTGGTCCATACCAGCAGGAACATCCACCAGAACTAGACACATAGTGGATTCCCTGCAGGGGGAGGGCCTCAATCAACTGATACAACAACCCACAAGAGATAGGGCTATCCTAGATCTAGTACTGACTAATGGGGAAAGGATCACAGATCTCCATGTAGAAGGTCACCTGGGGGCCAGTGACCATCACATTGTATGGTTCAATTTGGCCACTAGAACTAAATCATCCCATTTCAAGGTAATAATATGAGAGTTCAGAAGAGCTGACTTTGATAAGATGGCCAACAGAGTTAAGCTAGCCCTGGCAAAGAAATACAGGTGAAAGGATACAGGCAAAGTGGGCAAGTATTAAGGATGCAATACTTGAAGCAACATCACATTGTGTTAGGGAGAAAAACAAGAGCAAAGGAGGAAACCACTTTGATTCTCAAAACAGTAGAGAAAAGATCAGAGCCAGAAGGCTGGCTTTCAGGAAATATAAGGGAATGCAGTGGGACGAAGATAGGGAGGCATACCAAACTTCCCTAAGGGATGCAGAGACTGCAGTAAGGCAGTCAAAGGCCCAAACCGAGGAAACACTGGCACGAACAGTAAAAGAAGGGTACAAGACTTTCTATAGATACATTAGTGAAAGGAGAAAGTCCAGAGGGGTATTGCTAAGATCAAAGGGGATAAGGGGGAGTGTGTGGAGGAGGACCAAGGAAAATCATCTCCTAAATAGATACTTCTGCTTGGTATTTACTAAGGAGAAAGTAGGGAAGGGACCACAGCTCAGCACCATGGACACAGAGGGGAAGGAGGCATGCACAAGTCCCCTCACAAAAGAAAGGGTCCTACAAGAGGTCAATAAGCTCAGGGTGGTCAAGACAATAGGACCTGATGGCATACATCCCAGGGTACTAAAGGAGCTAAGGGTGGAACTAGCCGAGCCATTATCAGAACTGTTTAGTGTGTCTCTGAGCACAGGAGAGGTCCCAGAAGACTGGAGAAGAGCTCATATGATACCACTCCACAAGAATGGTAGCAGGGAGGAGGCAGAAAACTACAGACCAGTCAGTCTTATCTCAGTAGTGGGCAAGATTATGGAGGTACTCCTTAAGGAAAGGACAGTGCTATGTGACCCGGGAGGATTCTGCACCCTTCAGATCATATATACACGTTCTACTCTCCTGCGCACAAATTGTACTCTCGATTAGATTATTTTTTACTTAGTATCGGCAGTATGCCAGGAGTTATGGAGATGGGAATCACTCCGCGAGTCCTTTCTGACCATTCTCCAGTGTGGCTAGAGTGTGACTTTAGATCAAACCTTACCACAGACAAGATCTGGAAATTAAATACCCAGCTATTAAAAGACCCACTAATCTTGTCCCAAATCCAGAATCTCATAGTGCACTTCCTAGAGCACAACATGGACTCAGTTCCAGATGTGGATAAGTCTAGTGCTCCTTGAAGTGTATGTTCAGAGGGGCATTTATTCACTTAGCATCAATTAGGAAAAAGAAGCAACAAGCCTCTATGAGCACCTTCTTAGACCAATTAAAATTTTGGAAAATAGTCCCACGTTAGACTCCTCGGAGGCTCAACAGCTGGCCCTAATGAATCTGAGACATCGATATGTAGAATGTCTGAGAGTAAGAGCTGAATATGCTCTTCTCAAAACTCAGGTCAAGTGTGTGGATCAGGGGGATAAAGCTGGATGCCTTCTGGCCCTCTGTCTTAAGCAACAGGAAGGCTCCCGACTGGTCCAAGCCATCTCCTCCCAATCTAACGAATCCCTCATAACTAATCCCAAAGAAGTCGCTCAAGAATTTGACCTTTTCTATAGCCAACTCTATGGCCCCCAGATTCACCTTTACTCTCCAGATGAGGTTCAGGAATACTTATGTTCCATCCCGCTTCCCATATTATCACCAGAACAGCAGGCGTTTCTGGTTCGACCTATCTCCACCTAAGAGATTTTAATGGCCATTCAGTCCCTTTCCCCTGACAAAGCCCCTGGACCAGATGGCTTTCCTTCCAACTTCAATAAAGGTCTGGTGTCAGAGTAACTCCTTATCCTCCAACAGTTGTTTTCCTATTTTTGCACTAAAGGTATTTCAGACTTCTCCTTAATGGAGGCCCTAATTATAGTACTCCCTAAACCGAATAAATCCAAGGATAAAGTATCCAACTACTGTCCCACTTCTCTTATGAATCAGGTTATGAAATTATTTTGTGAAAATTCTTTCAGCCAGATTTTTGCAGGCATGGGTTGGACTGATTGGTCCAGAACAGGTAGGTTTTATGCCAGGAAGGTCCTCGATGAATCATCTGAGGAAGTTGGCACATATCTTCTCCATGGTCAGGGAGGCCAATCAGCCCATGATCTTGGTCTCCCTGGATGCGGAGAAGGCTTTTGACAGAGTCCACTGGGATTTCCTGTTCTCTGTTGTAGAGAAATTTGGCTTCCCCACATGCTTCATACAGTGGATCCATGCTCTATACTCCAATCCTGCAGCTAAGGTTTACTATAATGTAACGCTGTCAATGGGTTTCCCTTTGTTTTCAAGAACTCATCAAGGGTGCCTTTATCCCCTTTGCTTTTTATTCTTTATTTAGAACTCCTGATTCACAAGCTTAAAACTTCCCCTAAAATTTCTGGTATTTCCATTGGCACCCTAGATATTAAAATCTCTGCTTATGCAGATGACCTTTTATTGCATCTTTCACACCCTACATCCTCTATACCAGAAGTTCTACATATCATTTCTGAATATAGCACATATTCTAATTATAAACTTAATCTGGACAAATCCACTGTAATGGCCCTAAACCCTAAGACTTTTCCTGCTGACTATGATCAGTTTGGAATGGTGTGGGCCTCCACGTTCAAATATTTAGGTATTACTCTCTCCCAGAAATATTCTCTTATAAAGGCATTAAACCTTGATATGTTAATAGATACCATTAAACAGGACCTGCATAGATGGAATACACTCCCCTTTTCTTGACAGGCACGTATTAGAATAGTAAAAATGATTATACTCCCCCGCCTCTTTTATCCCCTTAATATGTTAAATCTTCACCTTCCAGTAAAATGGTTTCAACATCTGCATGCTATTGTCTCCAGCTTTATCCGGAAAGGAAAATTGCCCCGTAGGGCCTACATTAAACTAAGTGCAGCTAAGCAACCAGGAGGACTGAGGCTACCCAATTTTTACCTTAACTATTTGGCTAGTGATATCTCGAAGTATATGAAATGGGTTAAACCTCCAGAGGAACTGGACTCTGCAGAGTACATACCTATATGGCTTCAAATAGAAAGGCAGATAATAGCAGAAATGGACATTACCCCAAGTAGCCTTTTCTATCGCATATCAAAAATTTACCTCCACAAATTACCAACACAGTTATCTTATGATCTTTATGAGTCCACACTCAGTTTTGCAGGACCCTAAGATATGACAATCTTAAAGATATATCACAAGCATTATGTGGCAACCCAAACTTTAAATTAGGAGGAAGGATGTTATCGCCTCTCCGTCATCTCAAACTGAATGGTAAGGTGGTGTCGGATCTTTTAGTGGGTGGTAAACTACCCATAAGTTCAGAGTTGTATTCTCTTAACCTTCCTTCCATACCAATTTTTAAGATCTACCAGCTCAGCATATGCTGATTAAGTGGATGGGGACCAATGCCTAGACGGTGGACCAAAGTGACTTAATATCAAGCCTTCATACTCTCTCCTGGCAACCCCATTCTGTTTCGAGCTAACTACTTTACTATTTTCCCACGTTTCCCTTGATAACAGGAATCCCTCATTATTGGGTTTCTTCACTTCCCAATTTATCACACAATTGGGCCCGAACATGGGGGGATGTTTATCGCTATTTAACCAATGATAAGCGCCACCTCACCCAATTTTATATTCTTCATAACATTTACTACACCCCAACTCACTTGTACAAAATGGGGACACTCCAGCAACCTACATGCACCGGATGTAACCTAGCTGAGGGATCCCTGCTCCATATTCTGTGGTAATGTCCTGAAGTTGCTCCCTTGTGGACACAGATTAAAGCTAGGCTCAATCCTTTGCTAGGTCTAGAGAACTGCTTCACTCTTGAAATCTGTGTGGTAGGTGACCTATCTAGTGAGTGAAAGGAGATATTTCATTTCACTAATAACAATATCAGTGAAGTGACTAGTATTGAAGCATTGGTTGGATCAGGAGATCATAGCATACCTGGAATGGTACAATGAAATATTATATGGTCTGCATATAGAGAAGACAAAAGCAAGCATACATAACCACTCACCATTATACACTAAAAGATGGGGAAAGTTAGAAACTCTGTTGTCTATGCATTCCCTCCATAGAAGGTGGTAGATGTAAGATATACACTGTCTTCCAGTAATGACTTATTAGTGTTTGTTGTGGGGCCACAATGTACTCTCATATCTGGTTGTAGTACACTAATTTATTATGTGCAATCATATGGTCCTCATTTACAGTTTTCTCCAGGTGGGGGGTGATCATTTGGGGGTTTAAATCTATACATTTCTTTCCTTAAAGCAAAAGAAATAAGAAAATATTGGTCAAAGATGGATATGGAAAAATCAATAGATCCGGATCTATGTGATAAATGAAGTCGATCGTGATCGGAGGCAGGGCAAGCGTATATTGCGAAAATCAATTTTGGCAATGTACATCCCCGCGCATGACAAGAAAATGGTGTCGGGACTTAGATTTTAATTGTTCATGTGGGGCTGTACAATAAAGATTCTTAACTCCAGCAGGGTGTATGTCGGGGTGTAAAATCTTTAGAAATAAAAATTCCAGGTTGGGAGCACAAAATGTATGTGTGCCTGGACCCAAACCCGGAACCCTCACAGCGTTAGGCTGCCACCCACCCACCACCCACACTAAGAGGCCAGCTCAGCAGCCCCATAACAACCACACCAGGTCAACCCTCCCTTCCTTCCCTTCCATCAAGCTCGCTCTCCTCCTGTGCACGTATACACATAGTGAAGTCCTGTCACTATATGCATCCACCTCCCATCCAGTCACCCTTACTCAGCAGTAGCCCCATCAACATGTGCCAGGATTGAGTAGCCATTATTGCAAGTGCTCAATCACCAACACCCATGTCATGGGCTACCATAGGTCAGATATTCTCCATGGTTCATTGAGAACTGCTTAAGTAATTTCAAACTCAGCATTATTTTGAATTTCTGACTAACCCTGCCTTAACGAATATATATATATATATATATATATATATATATATCAGGTACAAATTTGAAACCTGTAAGAGTAATGTATTATTAGCAAAATAGAACAAAACACACATGTTGTCAATTGAGTGTGATTGCAGTGCAGGAGGTCTGGAAAACCTACTACATATACTCTGGGATTGTTCCTGGTATAGTAAGATCAGGAATATATTTATAAAAAGAATCTTTTCCATAGAATCAATAGAATAATTGGGTGCAGGGATAAGAATCCTTACAAAGATCTTGCTAAATATCGAGGATGAAACAACAATTAAGGCAGTAGCCAGCTTTTTTGTAAACGCAGCATGTATAAGGAAAAAACTAAGTGTGCCAGCCAAATAAATTATCACCAGTAAGAATCTGCATAACTGTAGCTAATATGCTCTTTATATTACAAACTGTGAGATATGACATGGATATATGTTTTTAATGCTATAGAATTGACTATATTGCACGTTGAAGATATATTTATACTGTGATAGAGTTTTACTTTTTATAATTTCTGTATGTATGATTGTAATGACCTTTGTGTCAAACAATAAACTTAACTGCACTGTACAGTACTGTACTGTAATAACTAGGGCCCCTCAACCTTGTTTGAGCCCATAAGGTAGGGGTTGTAAGCACAACATCCAAGGTGACCCAATTACACAAGAAATATGTAATTAGTTTTAACTGGTAGAGGCATATATGTAACTTTGGACAATAAATTTGGGATACGTTGGTACCACATTACTGGAGAATGGCTAAAAATTATTCTTTTAATAATAATCTACTCCAATTCTTAGTTTTGCCTATTCTAGATCTCTAGCTTTTTGATTTCATTTAAGGTGTTAAGACTTGAGTCAACATACAGTAGCTCCACTTTGTGGTGAATTCCATCTCTTGATATAACATCCTCCCTTTTATCCTGACCCTAGACTTTCTCCCCCAGAATGTACTGTAGGTTATGGCTATTTAGACAATTCTGTTTCTGGTGGCCCTTAGTGGCTGCTTTTTTTACCACATGATATTTCAGTTATTCCACGCATATTGCACCTTGTTATACTATGCTGTATTACTAAGGTACTACATATTGTCTAATGCCCAATTGCACCATGCGTAATATTTTGTGGCTATACAGTAATTGCCAAGTATTACTATTCGCTCATTGTTTACCAGTTTATTTATTCATCACACCATCTCATTATGCACAGTTGCACCATGTATAATGTTTACAGTTATAGATGATTGTTATTTATGTAACTCTCCCTCTCCCAGGGCTGCACTGGAAATGAATGTCCAATCAGTGTGCCTTCCCGATCACCAAAATTTAAATAAATGCATTTATTCTCATCCTGGTAGGAGTTTTATGATGATTTCTGGAAGATTCAGTCTCAATTGTAAAACTAGTTAAAAAATCATAAAGATCTCAGGAACTGCCACTTTCAAATTGGTTAGCCAAATACAGGCACCATCGCTGTCTAAAACACTCTGTTACGTCATTATCACAAGTGAAACAGTATCAAAGCTGCATAAAGAGCCACACCATCTTGATTTGTTTCACATAATTAATTACTACACTGTGTAACAATTATCTTTTTTGCAAAATAGCAAGTACCTAACACCTGCCAGAATTACTTATAAAATTATTGATGAATCTTAAAATGCATTAAGATCAAGATGAACATGGTCAGAATCATTACCAACAGAGTATTAACTAGAAATAGATTATATCCTGCAAATTGGCAAAGCCCATCATCATAATACCCAAGGACTCAGTTATATGTTCCAAAGAAAAGTCTCCATTTCTCCTAAACCCACAGACCAGAGGGATGTCCTTAGCTGAAACTTTAACTTGACCTTTCATTTAAACTGATGCAACATATAAATGCTATAGCTACTGTACACTACGTACATTTTTCTTGTTTATGCAAAACACTGTGCTGTATGCACTGGGCATCCAGTGTAAGCAGGCAATGTATGAATAATCAATGACTCAGCTGGCAATGAAAATATCAAATGATAACTAGCATGCATCCTTAATGATTATGTTATGCTTTGACTGCAAGTCTACAATAGGAATCATACATCTGAAACAGTAGCTACTTGTAGTCCTCCAAATTCCTGCAATTGGCATTATACAATCCAGTCAAGTACAATCCAGTACACGTACTGTTGAAGGTATGTCTTATATCAGCTTAAAGTCATGCATTGCCCTTCTATAGCTATTCTAGATATGTTTACAAGTTGTTAAATGAATTATTCACTTGAATATACTGACAAATAGATATACTACTAAATACAGTTACAGCTAATGAAAATATGCTGTACATCTATTGTAGATAAAAATCCCCATTAATTTCAATAGGATTTTCTGCGAGATATACAGACATATAGTATCTAGGCATATAGTGTTACTTATTACTGGCAACAACTGTACATCAGTTGGCAAGACAAAAATATGGAGATCATAAAGTATGGCTTTGGTACTTACGGGTGGTCACATTTTATGTTTGCTTGTGTGCATGTGCAAAGCAAACACATTGGTGCAGTGTTGGGGTCTGGTAGATGTGTGGTTTGTCATCCAATGGATGTCTGACTGCACGAGGACTGACAGTCAAAATCCAATTGCAGGAAGCTGGATGATGATGCTAGTCAGTTTGCTGATGGATGGAAATTTCTCACATATGAAAGGATGCAACCTCACCTATCATTGTGAGTTTACATCCATTAGCATAACAACTGGGCGTGATTATCAGTGTTCTGCTACTGCCATACTTCCCCCTCCCAGTTGCTTCCCTCTGAAGTACATACTGTAATAGTGGAGGTTGTCCATGTTTGTTAATGGCATTGAGTTACTTGAGGGGAGGTCTGCTATGTTTTTTACAGCCATGTGCAGGTGACTTGATTTTGATTTGATTTATTGCTCTAAAAAATTACAATCAATTCAGTAGAGACTAACTGAAGTCCATTACAATCTGAAAAGTAGAACATACATCATTATGTACAAGATAATAGCCGTTACCAAAGAAAATCTATGCTATATTTAAAAACCTACCTGCTGACATAATTATATAAGATACATTGGGCTGGATTCACAAAGATTTCTGGGACTAAGTCCCACACCACAACTCCATTTGCGTACCAAAATCTCTGCAGCTGCCGAGATTGCTATTCAAAACATAGCAGTTGCAGACAATTTTACAGCTGATCCCGCCACCTGTAATAGATCTCCACAGCTGCTGAGATTTCTGGCAACACCAGCCACAAGCCACTGTAAATCTTGAAGCCAGTTGTAATCCAGCTCCATCTTTGAGAATATCCACAGCTGTGGGACAACTGTGGAAATCTGTGGATCTGCAAGTGGCAACCCACTTGCACTGGACTGTCCCACAGCTGTGGGTATTTCAGATGTTTTGTGAATCCTGCCCACAGTGCCCAAAAATAAACACTTTATTGCATACAATATAAAATACTTGTAATGTAGCATTTACTTTTTTGTTACCAGTATCAGTACCCTCAGCCTCAAATCATACTACTAGGAGACTTTAACATCAACTGACTCTCCACAGCATCTGGCACTATTAAGGATACCCTGTCATCCATCCACTTTTCCCAAATGATAGAGACACCAACTAGAATCATATACAAGACCAGCACCAGTACCCTACTGGACTGACTACTCATCAATTGTCCTACACATATCAACAATATTACTGTTCTCCCAGACTCAGTGAGTGACCACTCCCTATTACATGCATCTGGAATAACAATTACTGCAAACCTCCCATAAGAAATATATCAAACCGGTACTCCTAAAAGGCCATCTACCACAGCTAAAATCCAAAGAAAGTACCCAGACTCGACTGATCTGTATGAAGCCAAGGACGTAGATATAGCCCTTGACCTCTTCATAACTAAATTCAATGCTGTCTGTGACAAGCATGCACCTAGAAAACAATAGTCAATGGACTCTTCAAACCCTGGATTACCCCTGACCTGCTAGAGCATCTCTCTACAAGAGATCATCTTTGGCAAATGGCATGAGCGCATGGCACTGCTGCAAACACCCAACAGTATAAAAAGCCTGAAATGACTGCATGAAAGCTACTATATCTGTCATGCAAAATGCTCATACTATAAAGAAGCCCTCACCAGATCGTGGAACAGCAGCAAGTCCTTACGGAACAACCTCAATGACATCACTGGAAGGACCCCAAAATGCCCCAACTATGCTCATCATTGATGGGGTACCATCCTTAGACTCTTCTCATTGCCAGCTCGCTGAATAATGCATTCATGGACCGAAGCAGTGTGCCCCCTGTGGACTTTTTCAATCCCCCACCCTAAAAGATCCACAAGAGAAACCAGCTCTTCCCCACAACCCACTGCTATTTCACTTCAAAGAAGTCTCTGAAGCTGATGCCAGAAAATATCTGGAAAAGGTTCTTGAGAAATAAAGATGCAGAGGGGACTCCCTGGACCCTAATTTTGTCAGATTGGCACTTGAAGAAATCCTCAGCCCGCTGACTTAAATAATCAACCTTTCCCTCTGCCACTCCCAATTCCCCCAATGTTGGAAATCTGCAACAGTTACCACTGTGCACAAAAGTGGGGACCGGACACTGCACAATAACTACAGATCGATTTCCATACTCTCCCCACTCTCCAAAGCCCTAGAGCAGATTGAGACTGATCAGCTTCTGGAATATCTTAACCAACACCAAGTACTGTGTCCTGAACAACATGGGTTCAGGAGTGGACACAGTACCATAACGGCCTTACTCAAATTTACAGGCTTCATCCACCATGCCTTAGACCAAGGCCACCTGGTAGGGGCAGCATTCATTGACCTATCAAAGGCATTTGATATGGTGCACCATGGGCTCCTCTTCAGACAGCTAACAGACATTGAGCTCTCATCAGAAACATTGGACTGGTTCAACAGCTACCTGAGCAACCACTACCAGCAAGTCAGATTTGGGGAAGTTCTGTCTTACAGCTGACCTGTCATATCTGGTGTACTGCAAGGGTCCCTAATAGAACCTTTGCTTTTCAGTCTATTCTTAAAACATCACCTGAATTCCTGCCCTTGTCAAATGCTCCTTTATGCAGATATACTTTCTGCTACATTATTACAGGGTGTGACTACGGGTTTGTTACTGTTTTGTGCTTACAGATTACTGTTGTAATCTTCACTGATTAAAATTGTTTTTTGCAAGGCATATCTTCTGTTACTGCTCTATTTTTCTCTCTAGCAAAGTGTTTTTTTGCTGGATATATCTTCTGTGACATTATTACAGGTGGTGCTTTACAGGTTTTACAGTTTTATCTATCATTAGGCTAAGTTTTCAGAGCTACTGCATTTGTTGTTGGTTGAGTGCTTCTGCTCTTACCTCTTGTTTCTTTCATCTGTGGTTCTTCTTTTTGGCAGGGGAGGCCCAGCCACCCACCCATCCCCAATCACCCAATGCTACACTGCTTTTATAGAAAAGCACAGTAGTGACATTTCCTGTAGCAAAGCAGGAAGGGAGGATCAGAGGTGTATCAACAGGACAGGAAATGACTTCAGACTGACAGCAGCTACAGACAGGAGCACACAGGGAGCTGCAGAGGAACTGTGGATATCTCTTGTTCTCCTAGTCCAAAGGCTTCTAAGTGCTGAAGAAATGAAGCTACTCACACTCCTGTGTGGTTTTGAATCATTATCAGGAGGTGGTGTGTTGGGACTCGAAACAGCTCATCTCCTAGTCTCTCTGCATTGCTAACAGGAACTGCTTTTGGAGGAAGCAGTTAGCCTTGAGGACAGCTGCTCTGTTGGTGAGCAGCCCAAACAGAGTTCAGATGTGCACATAGAACCATATAATTTGTCTGAAGTACTTGATGCCAAAGTTTACAAGTCAGCACCTCACCTCAAGTTTAATACTGAAGACAAGATACAGATTCCCTATTCTGAGCTATCAAGGCTTTTGAGTGAAGTTTACAAGGATTTAGACTAGCAACAGCTGTTATTTCATTTACTCTTCATGATCCTTCTGAGTTGAAGAACGTGCCCACTGCAATACATTACACCTTGTCTCACCAAAAGTGGTTGACTTCTCAGAACTTTCATCAAGAGCATGTGTATTCTTGAAATTTTACCTTGATTGATCCAGACTTCTGGTTCAGCTCTCAGGGTCAAGAAAGCTTCCAGTACAGCCAACTTTGGAAGAAGAAAAACTCAATAAGGGAAGTATCCAAGTCCAACCAAGGCAACAAGTAGTTTGTAGTGGCAGCCAGCAATAACAACTTCCGGACACTCACTTCATAAGCAGCCTTGCAGCTGACGAGCGAATAGCTACTAGGCGCTGACTAGTGTCATTTTCATTTTGGGGCTTTTATATTAGCAATTTAAAGTTTTAAACCAGTGCGTTGTGTTTGTGTGTAACCAAGGAGCCCTGTTATTTGGGAAGAGCACTGAATAGTGCTAGTCAAAGGGGCTGGTGTGCAGCTACAGACTACTCGTGTACTTGCAATCCACACATGAGTGGAAGCACGCTGTAACTGAGTAAAAAAACACTTTTAGAGTCCAACAAGCCATTGCCAGGTAGTTTGTTGTGGCAACCAGCAATAACAACTTCCGGACACTCACTTCATAAGCAGCCCTGCAGCGAAAGGGTAATAGCTACTAGACGCTGACTAAGCATCATTTCTATTTTGGGGCTTTTATATTAGCAATTTAAAGTTTTAAACCAGTGTGTTGTGTTTGTGTGTAACTGAGGAGCCTGTTATTCAGGAAGAGCACTGAATAGTGCTAGTCAAAAGTGCTGGTGTGCAGCTTGATTCTCGTGCCTGAATCCGCATGAGTGGAAGCATACCTGTAACTGAGTAAAAAAACAGTTTTAGGAGTCCAACAAGCCATTGCCAGGTAGTTTGTTGTGGCAACCAGCAATAACAACTTCCGGACACTTGTTTCATAAGCAGCCCTGCAGCGAGCAGGGCTAGTGGGGTAAGAGAGGGCGCCGCGAGAGACACGCCGCCTGCACGTGGTTCTGCTGTGTCCGCTGAGTTCGAGGAGTTTAAGGACCCATATCGTGCTTTGGAAATACAATCTTAAACTAAGAAGGTAACATTTATAATTTCATTATGTCACAAATCAAGGGTAAACGTGGCAGTAAAGCAAAAGAATCTGTATTTCTTGCCATATGTTTACTGAAGCACCAGCATGTAAGGAATTTGTATGTGATAACTGTATTTTAATTGCAAATTTAAGAAAGGAAATCGATACCTTATCGGAGCAGTTAGCAACTCAGAAGGAGATCACTTGTCTAGAAAGATTCATAGATCAAGCTATATATGATATTACGATACCCGATTTACAAAATTCAGATACTAAGACAAAAGAACAGCAACTAATGAAGATGAGTTAATTAAAGTTGAGTTAGTGGTGAAGTGTCTGTTATACCTGTGGTTAGCACTCCATGGATAAAACCCAAAAATATTGTAAAGACATGCCTTATTAACAGCAACAATAATACTTTACCAGTCTTCAATATGTTTGATTGTCTTCAGGATAACATAAATCCAGAAGAAATAGTCAAACAAAACTGCAGAATCCAGATCAGTAACCTGTTCTATTAAACTTACAAATTCAAACATAAAGGATAAAAGTGTGTTGCCAAAACAAAACAATACAATAAAACAAACTGTGTGGGAAGGAGGTGCCTACAGTTCTTGGGTCAAATTATGCAAGGCAAACTGGGAGTGGGAATGAGGTGCCTGCAGAACTTGGGCCTAATTATGCAAGACAAAACCTACAAAATTATTAAATCAGTGTAGACTAGTTTGAAAGAAGTTAGCTTGCCAAACCATGATATGCTTGCTTGCAAAAATATTGCAATTGCATGTAAATAAAATCATCAGTGCAATCAACAGCGAACTGCTCCTCAGATACATCATCTGACAAAACTGTGACCAAAGATATATTGGTTATAGGCAATTCTTTAATTAGGGAGTGGACACAGTGGTTTGTGAAGGCAGGAAATTTAACACCACTGTTAGCACCCTTCCAGGCGCAAAGCAGGCGATGTGTTAGATTTGCTAGAAGGACTCATGGAGAACACTGTAAGCCCATTAGTTATAATACACATTGGAACAAATGATGTATACAAAACTAGTTTAAATGCATTTCAATCTAAAATAACTGACATAACATTTATTAAGCAAAAGGAGCAGAATTAATATTCTCAAGTATATTACCAACACATGGGTATTTAAACTACAAAATACAGCAATCAAAACATTAAATGATTGGCTAAGGACCTTTGCATCAGGAAAATGTAGGCTATATGGACAATTCTATAACATTTAGCAATAAAATTTTATTAAATCAGACAGCTTGCACCTTAGTTTAGCAGGGTCAAGGATTTTGGAAGAAAATTGAACGAGGTGATTGAATTTCATTTAAACTGGAGCAAGGGGGGCAGCCCATTCTAGCTAGCTATCCTGACTTAAAAACAACATTAAGCTCAAATAAATATAAAGGTTGGAAAACAACACTTATAAATTCCAGAAGTCTTGTTAATAAATATGATGAATTTAAAGACTTTATCTTAACAAATAATATACAAATAGCTTGTATTACAGAAACCTGGTGGGATATCAATGATACCTGGGAGAAAACAATACTGGGATATAATTTATATCAAAAATCTTCTAGATCATACAGAAAGGGTGGGGGTGTTGCAATTTGCGTACATAATAGCATAAACAGTATACAACTGCCCTATGAAAGCAGCGAAGCAGAAACCATATGGCTTAAGTTAATTCCCTCTACCAGCCCTAAAATTATAATTGGCCTACTTTATAGACCTCCATCTAACTCATACAATAATGATGTTATTTTTTTGGATTTACTTAACAAATTGAACCCAGATGATAACTTAATTTTGTTTGAGACTTCAATCTTCCTAATATAGACTGGCAGCTAACTAAAGCAGGTAACAAAATCGAACAATTGTACCTAGATGCATTCGACCAGCTAGGTCTGGTGCAATTAGTTCATGAGAACACTAGAGGTAACAAAATATTAGACCTCATATTAACAAACACAAGTGAATTAATAAGTAATGTGCAGATTCTTCCCTCTGGGCAACAGTGATCACTCAAAAGTCTATTGCTTAGTTGGGACATTAGACAAAACAAAAACTATAAATCCGAAGGAGCTATTAAATTAAACTTGGCTAAAGCCAATTTTTCTCATATTAGACAGGAATTGGCAGCTTGGGATTGGTATAAGGCTCTGGAAGGGAAGAGTACAGATGATATGTGGAATATAATCCTAAACAAGCTTAATGAATTAATAGCCCAATATATCCCAATTACTAAACCTAAAATGAATGGAGCAAAAACTAGTCCAATTTGGTTAAACAGGCAAATAAAACGTATAATTAACCGCAAGGATAAACTATTTAAAAAATACATGAAAGAAAAAATCCATAAAAATTACATAGTATATAAGGAATGCGCCAAATTGGTTAAATTAACAATTAAAAAAGCAAAAGCACAAATCGAGTTCACTCTAGCCAACAGGATTAAAGACAATAAACAATCTTTTTTTCATACATAAATAGCAAAAAAAAAATCAACAATCAATAATAGGACCCTTTAATGATAACAATGGGGTTATGCTAAATGAACAGGAGTTAGTAAATACACAAAATGACTATTTTTGTTCGGTTTTTAATCCTGGTAATACATCTGCGATTGTTAATAAGTATACGCTGTCACCTGGGGCTATAAAATAACACCTGCTGAGGTAAAATGCAGACTGACTAAATTAGACATCAATAAATCTCCAGGCCCAGACAATATTCACCCTAGAATTCTACAGGAACTTGCAGATCAACTAGCTGAGCTTTTGAGCTTTTTATATCAAATCATCTTTAGATAGAGCTGAGGTTCCTCAAGCCTGGAAGAATGCTTTGGTTGTACCCCCCTCACAAAAAGGGATCTAGATCTGATCCAGCTAATTTTAGACCCATTAGCTTAACATCATTGTTGGGCAAAGTCATGGAGGGCATTTTAAAGGAAATTGTGACTGATTATATCTCATCAAACAATTTATCTGATCCTGTGCAGCATGGATTTATTAAATCTAAATCATGCCAAACAAATTTACCATCCTTTTATGAAAATGTTAACTCAGAATTGGACCAAGGGGAGACCAGTGGATGTGGTCTTTATGGATTTTGCTAAGGCTTTTGATAAGTAACCACATACAGAACTAATACAAAATCTGGCTAAAATTGGCATTCACCACAACATTGTGAAATGGATAGCTAATTGGCTGACCAACAGGAGGCAGAGGGTGGTGGTAAGGGGCGTGATGTCCGAGTGGTCTGCCATGACTAGCGGGGTGCCGCAGGGCTCGGTGCTGGGCCCGTGTCTTTTTAATATATATATTTCATCCTTCTACCTTAGCAATCCTTCTATATGGATTTCAAAATTTGCAGATGATTGCAGACTAGGCGTCACAGTGTCTACTATGGTTGATTCGTTATCCTTACAACAAGCTATAAATGAAGTTTATGAGTGGACAAAAACTAGCAAATTGGAACTTAACATCTCCAAATATAAAATTATGCACTTAGGTAGAACAAACAACAATCATTCATACAATATTGGGAACAACACCTTATTAACAACATCTGAAGAGCAGGACTTGGGCATTAAAATTACGTCAGATTTAAAGTTAAATTCACAATGCAGTCAACAAGTTAAAAAAGCTAATCAGATTTTGAATTGCATTTTGAGGCACATTTCTAGTAGACACCATAATGTTATCATGCCCTTGTACCAGGCCCTGGTGAGGCCTCACTTGGAGTATTGTGTACAGTTGTGGTCCCCACAGCGTAGAGAGGACATTGAGAGAGTGGAGGGTGTGCAGCGTAAAGCAACTAGATCAGTATTCGGACTAAAAAACTTACCCTATGAGGAGAGATTAACTAAGTTAAATTTATACTCACTGCACTATAGAAGACTAAGGGGAGACCTCTGCATGATGTACAAGATATCACATGACGATATATTAAGAGCAGACTTAAAAATTACCTATAACACAGGATGCTGTAGCACCAGAAAACACAAGTTGCAATTTGTATTGCCTAAGTGGAACACAAATAAAAGGAAGAACTGGTTTATTGTAAGGGGGGTGCCAGCATGGAACAACTTACCTGCAAGTATTGTTGGTAGCTTGATCATTGATATATTTAAAACAAGCTTAGACAAACATCTCTTTTACAAAACTACTAAATGTTAATGCAGACGGGCAAGCATAATGGACGTAAGTCTCACTGCTTGAACTAACTTATGAAACTTATGAAACAGTGACCTCACTTACAGGGGCACAAGTAATTTAACTTGTTATAACAAGTTATACAAAAACAAACAAACAAAACAAAAAATCTAACTTTTGCTTTCATTTTCCTCGTTCTAATTATTTGGACCAGGTTATAAATCCAGCAGTTCATCTGGAATTGATATTATTAACTGCAGGTACTGCGGGACACTTTTCAAAAGGGCAGTTATACAGGATTTAGGACACTGTCCTACATGTTGGACCACTAGAGATCTAAGGGCTCAGTTCCAGGCAGCATGGACAGAGATTGCATGCCTCAAATCACATATTCAGGAGGAAATATATTATAAGAGCCACCCGTCATTTCCCCAACATCCAACTGAAGAATCTCGACCGCAGAGAGTAGTTGGTACAGGAGGCTGGTAGATGGTTAGGAGGGTCAAATCGGGTGCCCCATCACTCAGTGCTCTCCAACGTATCACCTCCACAAACCATATAAAAACTACAAACAGGTATCTCCCTCTATCTTCTAAATCAAATAATGGGGCAGAGGACACTGCAGAGCAGGACACTGCAGAGCAGGACACTGCAGCACAGAAGCTAACGCAACAAAACTCACCCAAAACAGGGACCAAAACAAAAAAAGGAAAAAGGAAATCCAAAACACTTCTGATCATAGAAGACTCCATGATTCAGGGAGTTGATACCTTCCTCTAGTCGGGGGTAATGGTCAGATGTCTCCCAGGTACATCAGCGTAGACAGACACTAACCACATTGCTAAAATTCTGTAGGAAGCAGGAAAAAACATTGACATCCTGGTACACATAGGGACTGGAGAATTGCCAGCCAGTCAGTTGTGGTGACCAAGGAACACCTGACCAGGCTGGGAGACACACTGTAATCCATTTCATCCAGCATCTCCTTCTGTGAGATCCTGCCATTCTGGGAGGGGGACAGATGGATGGAAGGTTGGAGAAGGGAGACAGGGAAGCTAAACATGTGGTCAAGGGCTGGTGCCAGGAAAAGGCACCAATTTGTAGGTAACTGTCAACAGTTTGGGAGCAAAAGTTATTTAAATTTGGTGGACCGTGATCGGACTAAGGAGAGAGTCAGTGCATTGGGGCAGAAGTTTGACATCTTTGTGGAATATTTAAACTAGCAAATGGAGATAGGAGTGCAGCACTCGATACATCGAATGGGAAGAAGACCCTCCTCCTCAGCTAGTGATCAAACAGGAGTTCAGCATGTTTATAGTTCATTTGCATCACTGGGTAAGGAAAAAGGTCTGGCTCCCCATACGACACGGAGGGGAAATGCCGGACCTCACCCAACAACTAACACACCGAAATCTGGCCAGTGGAATATCATGTACACAAATGCCCACAGTCAGGGAAACAAGATTGCAGACTTGCAAACAATGACAGAGGCTAAACTGGACATAGTAGCCATTAGCAAGACATGGTTCACAATAACCACACTTGGGAGACTTCAGTACCTGGCTATGTACTGTTCAGAAGAGACCAAGGTGAAAAAGGGGGGGGTGGAGTGGCCCTTTATGTCAATGAAGATATCAAAGCTACAGAAATTCAGAATACACATAAGGAGCCAGAAGAACTGCGTGTCACCCTGGAAACAGGAAATGGACAGCCATATGAACTGGGGTTGTCTATGGGACTCCAGACCAGGGTGAGGACATAGACACATTACTGTTAGAAGATATACAAAGCATGATAGCTAAAGGGGAGTTTCTGATAATGGGAGTCTTCAACATGTCAGATACAGATTGGTCAATACAAGCAGGAACATCTGCCAGAACTAGACATGTGGTGGATTCCCTGTAGGGGGAGGGCCTTAAACAACTGGTACAACCCACAAGAGGCAGGCTATCCAAGATCTAGTACTGACTAATGGGGAAAGGATCACAGATCTCCAGGTGCAGTTGAGGCCAGTGACCATCACATGGTATGGTTCAATTTGGCAACTAGAATTAAATAATCCCTTTCCAAGGCAAAAATATGGGACTTTAGAGGAGCTGACTTTGATAAGATGGCCAACAGAGCTAAGCTAACCCTGGCAAGAAGAAACAGGAGGGGTACAGGCAAAGTCGGCAAACATTAAGGATGCAATACTTGAAGCAACATCCCATTGTGTTAGAGAGAAAAGCAAGAGCAAAAGAAATAGGAAACCACTTTGGTTCTCAAAAACAGTTGCAGAAATGTCAGAGCCAAAAGGCTGGCCTTCAATAAATATAAGGAACACAGTGGATGAAGATAGGAGGCATACCAAACTTCCTAATGGAAGTAGGGAAGCAGAAGGCAGGCAAAGGCCCAAACTGAGGAAACACTAGCATGAACAGTAAAGAAGGGTACAAGACTTTCTATAGATACCTTAGTGAAAGGAGAAAGTCCAGAGGGGTATTGCTAAGATCAAAGGGGATACAGGGAGTGTTTGAGGAGGACCAAGGAAAGCACCTATCCTAAATAAATACTTCTGCTTGATATTTACTGAGGAGAAGGTAGGGCAGGGCCTACAGCTCCAGCACCATGGACACAGGGGAAGGGAGGTGTTCACTAGTCCCCACAAAAGAAAGGATCCTATAAGAGCTCACTTAGATCAGAATGGACAAGGCAATCGGACCTGATGGCACACATCCCAGGGTACCAAAGGAGCTAAGGGTGGAACTAGCAGAGCCATTATCAGAACTGTTTAATGAATCTCTGAGCACAGGAGAGGTCCCAGAAGACTGAAGAAGAGCTCATGTAATCCTGCTTCACAAGAGTGGTAGGAGGAGGAGGCAGGAAACTACAGACCAGTCAGTCATACCTCAGTAGTGGGCAAATTATGGTGTTACTCCTTAAGGAAAGGATAGTGCAACACCTAGAATCCATTGGAGCACAGGATCCAAGAAAGCATGGGTTTACAACAGGAAGGTCCTGTCAAACTAATCTCAAAGATTTATTTGACTGGGTAACCAGAGTGGTGGACCAAGGTGCAGTTGATGTTGCCTACCTTGACCTTAGCAAAGCTTTTGATACTGTTCCACATAGAAGATTGATTAATAAGCTGGATAGGCTCGAGTGGGTAGAGGTCAGTCAACTGGGTGGCAAACTGGTTGGCAGGCAGAAATCAGAGAGTGGTGGTAAACAGTATACAGTCAGAAGATATGCAAGTCACAAGTGGGGTACCTCAGGGATCAGTCCTGTGGTCAGTCCTCTTCAATATCTTCATCAGTGACATTGCAGATGGACTGGAGGGTAAAGTTTGTCTGTTTGCAGATGAGATCAAGATCTGCAACAGAGTAGATGATCCATATGGGGTGGGCAGAATGAGAAGAGATCTGGATTAACTTGCAAAATGGTCTGGAGTGTGACAACTGGGGTTTCAATCAATCAATCAAATGTTATTTATAATGCACTTTTCAGCATATCAAAGTGCAAGTACAAAACAGCATCTTACATAATAAATAATGACATAAAAACAATAAAAAGCAGCAATAAACCTATCCAAATGCTAATTTGAATAAATAACTCTTTAGGGACACCTAAAATGATTCCATGGATAGGCACTCTAATCTGACGAGGTAAAGAATTCCACAGGGTTCGGGCCATGAAAGAAAAAGCTCTGGCCCCAGATGACTGAAGGCGAACCCTGGGAATCTCTAGCAATCCCTCGTCAGCGGAGCAGAGTGGGCGGAGAGGGCGGTAAGGTCAAAGGAAATCTTCCAAGTAGCTCGGTCCCTGACCATGTAGGGTCTTATAGGTCAGCAATGCGACCTTGAAGGTGATTCTCCACCGCACCGGCAGCCAGTGCAGTTCGCACAGCACAGGAGTGATATGGCAAGTTCTCGGTAGCCCAGTCAACAACCTAGCTGCAGCATTCTGCACCAGCTGCAGGTGACGCAAAGAAGTGCAAGATCATGCACATAGGGAAGAGAAACCCTGAAGCCACTTATAGGTTGGGAGGGGAGTTGCTGGCAATCACAAGGGAAGAAAGAGACTTGGGCATCAGGAAAAGATAGCCAACTCGGTTAAGAAGGGGGATAAAACCTTTATAGGTACATCAGCGGAGTGAGAAAGACAAGGGAGGAATAGTGAGACTGAATAGAAGGAACGGTGGGTGAGCAGAGGGGACAGTGAAAAGCGGGGATACTGAACTAACATTTCTGCTCAGTATTCACAAAAGAAGAGGGGAAGTGCCTAATCCAATTAACAGAAGCACTTTAATGGGGGTCAATCCCAGTCCTTTCACAGAAGAAATGGTTCTGCAAGAACTCCTAAACCTGAAGGTGGGCAAAGCAATGGGTCCTGATGGAATTATTTATTTATTTATTTATTTATTTAGTTAAACATCAGTTTAGAAACCTTTGAGCCAGAGGCTCATTTACAAAGGTATCTCGTCACAAAGAGGACATCAGAACAGTAGTACAAGGGACACAGTACTTACAAACAAAAAAGTTACATTTCAATTACAATTTTGTTACAATAGAATACAATCTCCAACGAAGCAAAAGATAAAAGGTGCAAAACTTATGGTCAGGGGAGAGCTGGTGGGGGTAGAAGGGAGGGAGATAGGGGAGGAGGAATTAGTAGGGAAAGGAAGGGGGGAGGAGCCGCTCAGTGAACATTGTCAAACAGAGTATATATATATAAATATTTTTATTTTTTTACACTAGGCCAGCGGCAGTTGCATTTGCGAGAGCTAAGCAGGAAGTTTCTGAGCCTGGGCTTAAAGCAAGCTAAGGTTAGTGAGTTTGAGACACTGGCAGGGAGGGAGTTATACCGGTGGGGCGCACGGTAGGGGAATGCCTCTAACCTTGAGAGGTCCTGGCTCTCGGAATAACTAGGGTAGCTCTTGACAGAGCTGCAGCGTGATCAGGGTGGTGCAGTCGGCAAATGGAGTTGGATAGGTCTATGGGGATAGGCCACACAGGGCTTTAAAGGTGAGCTGGCATGTCTGATACATGAGTCGCTCTTCCAGGTTGAGTAGGGTAGCCAGGGTGTACAGCTCACATGTGTGAGTGAGTCTGGGAGCACCAGTGATAAGTCTGCAGGCCTTATTAACTGTGAGGTGAACCTTGTTGAGGGCAGTCTGATCTGCTGAGCCATAGACCGGAAGGCCATAGTCAATGAGAGACATGACAGAGGAGGTGACAGCCAGGTGGAGTGCATCAGGAGGGAGGCATTTCTTGTGCCGGTAAAGAATGCCTAGCCGTGAGTTGGTGACAGAATTTAGGGCAGATATATGTCCATGGAATGAAAGGGTCAAAGGTTATACCAAGATATTTATAGGACTGCACCTGGTCAATGACGAGATTGGGTGTGGAGTGGACAGCTAAGGGAAACTTGCTGTACTTATTTTGGGGGTGGGAGAAGAGCATCGTTTTTGTTTTCTTAAGGTTGATAACAAGTCGGTGCTCAGTGAACCAGGTAGCTGCAGAGTCAAAGACTAGTTGGAGGGAGTTCTGTAGCAGCATGGGGTCATTGTGGGAGGCAGCGAGAACAGCATCATCAGCATAGAGAAGCATCTTACCAGTACAACTGCTGGGTAGGGAGTTAAGAAAGAGTGAGAATAGTAGGGATCCAAGAATTGAGCCCTGTGGCACCCCAGAGTGAATGGGGCATGTTTCAGAGAGAGTACTGTTGACTTTCACACATTGGGAGTGGCAGAGAGATAGCTGTGCACCAGGAAACAGGTCCTGAGGCAAAGCGATTAGGTCGAGGGTGGAGAGCAAAGAGGATGCGAAACAGTATCGAATGCTTTAGACAGGTCAATGAATATAGCACCAGCCAGGGCACCAGAGTCCAAGGAGGCATGGAGGAAGTTGGAAAATTCCAGGAGTGCTGTATTGGTATTATGACCTGCTCTGAACCCATGTTGTTCAGGGCAGGAATTCATCCCAGAATTCTAAAAAGAATTAAGGGGAACTGGTGAAACTACTGGCTACTCTTTTCAATAAATCATGGGAGGATGGTGTGGTACCGAGGACTGGAGGAAGGCGGATGTGATTCCCCTTCACAAAAGTGAGACCAAGACAGAGGCAGGAAACTACAGACCTGTCAGTTTGACCTCTGTGGTAGGGAAAGTGATGGAATCACTTCTGAAGGAAAGAACTGTTGAGTACCTAGAGGCCAGTGGGGCACAGGACCCAAGGCAGCATATGTTCAGCGGGAAGGTCATGTCAGACGAATCTAATAGATTTCTTTGACTGGGTGACCAAAGTAGTAGACCAGGGAGGGGCTGTGGACATGGCCTACCTAGACTTTAGCAAGGCATTTGACACAGTCCCACACAAAACATTAATAGTCAAATTAACCAGCCTGGGAGTGGGTCCCAGGGTGGTAGCCTGGGTAAAACATTGGCTGGACAAAAGGACTCATAAGATAATTGTAAATGGAGTCCACTCTGAAGAAAAAGGGGTTACTAGTGGGGTACTGCAGGGTTCAGTACTGGGTCCAGTACTTTTTAATGTCTTTATAAGTGACATTGCAGAGGGACTGGAAGGAAAAGTATGCCTCTTTGCAGATGACACAAAGATCTGCAACAAGGTTGATATACAAGGAGGCGTGGAAAGGATGAGAAGGGACTTGGCAAGGTTGGAGGAATGATCAGAAGTATGGCAGCTAGGATTCAGTGCAAAGAAGTGCAAAATAATGCACCTGGGAAACAAGAACCCAGGGGAAGAATACACAATGGGGAGAGGTAGTAACAACAAAAGGAAAGGGACCTGGGGGTAATCATATCAGATGACCTTAAGGTTAGCAAGCAATGTGAGAAGGCAGTAGGGAGGCTGGGGTTATACTGGGATGCATAGGGTGAGGCATCACCAGTAGAAAACAGGAAGTTGTTATCCCTCTGAACAGACAGTTGGTGAGACCCCATCTGGAGTACTGCATCCAGTTCTGGAGACCCCATCTCCACAAGGACATAGACAGGATAAAGGCAATCCAGAGGAGGGCAACTAAAATGGTGCAGGGTCTTCAAGAGAAGCCATATGAGGAGAGACTAAAGGAGCTTAATATGTATACCCTTGAGGAAAGAAGGGAGAGGGGGGACATAAAAACTTTTAAGTACCTTAGTGGAATCAACAAAGTCCAAGAGGGTAGCATCTTTCAGAAAAAGAGACATGCAAGAACAAGGGGACAGAATTTAAAGATGGGGTGGCAGTTCAGGGGCAAACTGAGGAAGTACTTTTTCACAGACAGGGTAGTGGATGCATGGCACAGCCTTCCTGAGGAGGTTGTGGGGTCTAAAACCTGTGGGAGAATTCAAGAATGCATGGGACAGACATAAGGCAATTCTTGTGGGGGGGTAGGAAGGAATAGGCTGTTGGTTAACTAGGATCTGCAGCCTATCCTGTAGGTAGGGAAATGGGAAGACTAGATGGGCCAAGCAGTCCTTATCTGCTGTCAAAGTCTGTGTTTTTATGTTTCTATCACAGATGACCTGAAATGATCCAAGCAGACTACTAAAGCAGTAGGCGAGGCTAAAGGGACGTTGAGGTGTATTAGTAGGGGTATTGCAAGTCATGAGAGGGAGGTAATAATCCCTTTTTACAAGACACTGGTTAGGCCCCATCTGAGCACTGCGTGCAGTACTGGAGGCCTCACCTACTCAAGGACATTAACAAAATGGAGGCAGTCCAGAAAACAGCAATCAAAATGGTGCAGGGACTGCATCAGAAAACATATGAGGACAGATTAACAGAGCTCAACATGTATACCTGTGACAGGGTCAGTCTCTGCCACTGAGACTTGGAACCTTCTTTTTTCTTTTAATTTTCTGGTTGCAACCACTATCGTTTTTGTGCTTTTTGCTGTCCCTGTTTTTCTGTATGGAGGCAGGCAACCTCCTTACAACAACCCTTCTTCCCCTCGCTTATCTCTTCTTATTTTTCTCTTTGTCATTTTCAAGGTCCTTAGTCTCCTCTAGTCTCCTCAGCAGTTCTGTGAGATGTGTTTAGGCAGATAGTCTGCTAATAAGGAATAAAAAGTGGGCATTACACCAGCAGCATTCCCCTCCCTTCCCCTTTTATTTTTGGTAAAGCTTCCTAAACTGCATTGTGATTTGGTGTACTGGTTGCAAAATTACTGGTTGGTACAGGAAGGAGAGCCAGCAGTCTCCAGAGAAACCCCTTTTCTGTGAAAATTCGTTGGGGTTAGTAAGTGAGCGCTTGGTCGTTTCTAACGTGACCATTCACACAATCGTGAAGTCCTCGCGATCGTGCGCACCCTCACGTAGCGCTCGCGCTTTGAGTTTTTTAAACAATTACTTTTCTGCCTCTTAAATTATCTCTAGGAAGGAGACTTAGCCCCTTGAACAAGTGCTGGTGTTTGAAGCTCTCCTATGTCCTAGGAGAGCCTCTCGAGCTGCTAATTTAAAAAGTAAAAGTGTCAGCCATCGGCTTGTAAATTTCAGCTGATGGCTTGACTATTTCTCCTTGGAGCTAAACCAGTTAGCTCTATTGCTATGAATATTACAGGCTGTATAAACAGTCTGTCCGGGGCTTTTTATTTGAGGAGTGTTTTTGCTCCTTTTGCTCTATTACACAGAATGCCAGGATATTACCCTACTGCAGCAGTTTTATGGGACTGTAAGCCATTGGCATTGCAGCATACCCGACAGCTCATAAGAGCAAAAAGGCTCCTTTGCTTTGCAATCCTCCATAAAAACACAGCTCCTGTTACATAAACTATAAAACGTTTTTAGGCTTCAGTGAGGTTTTGTTGTTTAGGCATTTCTTCTGAAAGAGGGACATAGAAATGGTGACAATCATACAGACTAGGTTTACCTGAGAAGAATTCTTCTGAAAGTAAAAGTTTGGTGTCTGCTCCTAGAGAAATAAAAGGGGAGGTCTGCATACTTGGAGGTCCTGCAGGATACTGACGGTCACTATAGGGGATCAGCAGCCCCTAGTGGCTCAGTTTTAAACAGTCCAAGCTGTCAATCACCTCCAAAATTCCTAGTTGCCATACAAACTCTCTTAGAAAAGCATTATTTTGTAATATCAAAATGCTTTTGGGATCCTTTAAATGTATAAAAGAGATAATTGCTGCTTAAAACAATGTTTGGGAAAATATTAAACATGTTTTAATGCTGGAATGAATACTTGGTCACCTGATCAGGGAGGCGGGTACTTAAATCCTACCTTCCCAGGTATCAGATCAGATAGGGTCAGTTCCTCCTGACCTAGCTAAAGAGGTTCCAGAGAGAGAGCTAAAGAAAGCTATTACATTGCCATTGATTTGTTTATTAATTTTCTTTTGTAAATATTTTCTTTCTTGGTGCTGGATTTGTTTATGCTGAAATAAACATCCCACTAAGTAAAAAGTGGGTTGCACCAGAATTGCTGCCTCTGTGTGCATTTTTGTCTACCTGTAGAACCCACCCAGTAACATTTTGGTATTAGAATTGGGATTTTCTACTGCCTGCTCGCCTTGCCAGGGAAGGGAGGTGTTGCAGCTAGTACTTCCCAAGCCTGAAACTTGGCGGTGGGTGGTCTGGCTCAGGCACCTCACCAGACATATGGCAGCACAAATGGGGAGCTCAATTATTATCCAGCCTACCAGACACACATCCTAAAGTCAAACGGATGCCTTCTGAGAGATCTTAAGAGGGATCTCAGTGAGCATGGGAAGGGATGCCCCTGGATCAACCCCTGGAGACCGGGGATCCAGAAAAGAAGTGGATGCCTCCTACCTTGAGCAAGCTCCCATGGAAGATGTGGGTGAATTACTGAAATGGTTGTGTATCAGACAGGTATAACTAGACAGAGAGAGAGAGATTGACAGCAGGAGACAGGATGCCAAGTGGGCAGATACTATGAGGGTGCTCCAAGCCATCTGAACGGAACATGCAGAATGCCCACAAGGACCTAGAGATATCAAGCTGGCCAGATTTCAGGACTTTGATGATACTGAAGCCTATCTAACCACCTTTGAGAGGGTAGCACAAACATGTGGTTGGCCTAAAGACCAATGGGTGGTGCGTCTTGCCCCCCAACTAACTGGAAGAGCTCAGGCGGTATATAGTAGGCTGGATATTCAACTTGCTAATGACTATGACCATGTGAAACAGAAATCCTGAGGAGATATGACATTAGTCCTGAGACTTACAGACAGCGTTTCAGATACTTAAAAATGCAAGCCTCAGATGCCCCCAGAGATGTTTATGCATGATTAAAGGACTTAAGTGATAAATGGCTACAACCAGGTAGTAAGACTGTGCACCAAATCATGGAAACTATAACCATCTAACAATTTATAAAGGTTCTACCCCAGGATGTGCAGTTATGGGTGCGAGAACATAAACCTGAAGTCGCAGAGAAAACTATTGCCTTGGCCGAAGACTTCATGGTTGCTCGACCTACAAGAGGGAGGAACCAGGGGTGTAGTACAACAACCCTCTCCACCAACCTGGTAAGACCTTCTTTTTCCTCTGTAAATGTTAAAACACAGATTGACTCAAGAAGAGATAGGAGAGAGAGAATACCATTATCTGAAATAACATGTCATGGTTGCCAAAAGAAAGGCCACCTAATCAGAAATTTCCTAGTAATAAAAAGAGACTCTGGACATCTCGCCCTAGCTAATTGGACACCTTATGTGGCAGCTGTGGAAGTTGGGGCACACAATGTCTTGGGCTAGTTGGACTCTGGAAGTCATCAGACTTTGGTCCATGCAGACTTAGTGGAGGGCCTAGAAAGAACTAGGAAGGGCATGATGGTTACCTGCATACACAGGGACACTCATTTTTATGCCACCATCCTTCTGGAATTGACTGTCAATGGGAAATCATAGGGTTGGTGGTTGGGATGTTCCTCATTTACCTGTCCCTGTAATTACTGGGCAAGATTATCTGGATTTTTCAACTTTAATGGTTAAGCAGAACTGCTCACCTCTTGTTGCAGTGACAACTCGGTCACAATCAAAACAACCAAGTGATCTCGGAGAACTAGCCCCATTCTCAGATGAACTGTATGAGATCCCCAGGAAAGATTGGAAGGGAAATTCCATCAAAAGACAAGGAAATAAGGACTGGCAAAATAAACAGTTTATGGGCCCTGTAGATATTAAATCAGAGACAATGGCCTTTGAGCAAAAACAGGATGTTACATTAACCCATTTTTTTCACAGGTGGGAAAGCAACCCCAGGAAGGATTTCCAAAATATGTGATGTTAAATAATATTTTACATAGGGAATGTATGAATCCCAGAAATGGAAATATAGTCACACAGTTGATTGTCCCACACAAATATCCGAGGGAAATAATTCAATTGGCACATGATATACCCCTGGCAGGACATTCAAGGAGGGATACCACCCTGAGTAGAATTCTGCATAGATTTTACTGGCTGGGTATTCATGAACAAATAGCAGAATATGTCCAGAGCTGCCCAGTATGTCAGAAGGTAGCCTGGACAGGAAAGAAAGATTTGATACCCCTTCAAAATATCCCTTTAGTCAGTCAACCATTTGAAAGAATTGCTACTTCAATCCCTGCAAACTAATGGAAAAATAATCAAATCACTTTTAGAAACAGAAATGAAAACTTTGAACATAATAGATACAGCCCAACATGGGTTTAAATCAGGCTTTTCCTGCACCACAAATCTGCTCTCATTTTACAATCGTATTAGTGTAAACCTTAACTCAAACATCCCCACCGACATTAACCTCCTGGACTACAGTAAAGCTTTTGACAAAGTGTCACATGTCATCTTGATCAATTAACTTAGACATCTAGGTTTTTCATCATCTATAGTTTCATGGATAAGTAGTTGACTGAGTAATCGAACTCAGAGGGTCAGGGTAAATGGTGCTTTATCTGATCTAGGAAGGGTGACTAGTGGTGTTCCCCAGGGCTCCATTCTGGGGCCCACTCTCTGCAATATTTTTATTAGTGATACGAAAATTTCCTCTACTAACACCATAGTGAAATTCGCCGATGACACAAAACTAGGTGGTTTTGTTAATAATGAGACCAACAAAAAAACATTACTATCTGACCTCACATCAATAGAACACTGGGCACAAACAAATAAAATGTACTTAAAAGTTGCAAAATGTGCATTGTTACACATGAGAAAAAACAACTCTAAACAAACATACCTTCTAAATAATACTATTATCAGGGCATCAAATTTCGGAAAAGATCTAGGGATATTAGTAAACAATAAACTTTCTTCATCATCTCATTGTAACAAAATAGCCAATCAAACTAACATTCTTCTTCATAGGATTAACTGTACATTCATTTCTAAATCAGAACAATGTATTATGACCCTGTATAGGTCACATGTCAGGCCATACACGGGCTATGGTTCTCCCTTTTGGAGTCCATATTTGGTTTCAGATATAAATAGAATAGAACAAATTCAGCATAGGGCAACTAAACGTGTTCCTTATCTCACCCATTTTGATTATGCTACTAGACTCCAAAAAACTGGTTTATATTCCCTCAAACAGAGAAGAACTAGAGGTGATCTTTACAATTATTTAAAATTTTGCAGTCACCAGTACTGATGGAACAATGTGGTATAATTTATTCCACCAGAAGAACTGTGGCTAGGTTGCATAATAAACAATTGGAAGTCAAAAAAACAAATATAAATAAAAGGCAAAATGTTGTTACTATCAGAACACCTAGGTTATGGAATACATTGCCACAAGATATTGTTGATTCACAAACTGTTTCAGTTTTTAAAAATAAACTTGACAAATGGCTATTAAATCAAAATTAGGGTAAATGGTCCACACATGTAGAGGACAATCTCGATAGGCAACAACCTTCATTTGTCCACCAAACCAAGTAAACCAAGCAAGTATGGATGTAGTGGGACCCCTGCAGACTAGCTCCAAAGGGAATAGGTTCATTCTAGTTGTTTGCGGCTATGCCACTAGGTATCCCGAAGCAATACCCACGAGAACTGTTACAGCATCCAGGGTGGCTGAAGAACTGGCAAAAATCTTTAGTAGAATGGGTATTCTGAAGGTCATTCTTACAGACAGGGGTACAAATTTTACATCAGTAATGTTGACTGAACAGTACATATTATTGGATACATGCCGTAAGAACCTCACCTTACCATCCGCAGACAGATGGGTTGGTAGAAAGGTTTAATCAAACACTTAAAAGGATGCTACAAAAATTAGTGAACAAAGAAGGGAGGAATCGGGACACCTTTCTACCTTACCTTCTGTTTTCTTATCGAAAAGTACCCCAAGCCTCCACTGGGTTTTCCCCTTTCTCTCTTCTATACGAAAGAAACCCCTGTGGGCCACTGGATGTTATTAAAGAACATTGGGAGGAAAACACCCATATAGGGAAACAAGGGGTACTTGAATATATGACCGCTTTAAGAAAACACCTCCTGATGTATATTACCTTGGCTCACCGATCATTGCTGGAAAAACAAATACAGCAGAAAACTGAGTATGATAACGGGGTGGAGCAGAAGCAGTTTTCCACAGGAGAAAAGGTTCTACTTCTACTACCAGACACTGAAAACAAGCTGCTGATGAAGTAGCAGGGGACATATACTATACTCAGACAAGTAGGACCAGTCACCTATGAGGTTCAGATGCCCACCAGAAGATGTAGTAAACAAATATATCATGCCAATTTGTTAAAATTATGGCATGAGCGGAATGAGACCCCCAAAATAAATTGTTACATACAGACTGAGACTGACACCTCGGAACTGGATATAGAATACAGTCAGTTAGAACAGACGGGTCAAGTACAAGAGGTCTATGTTACTCCAGCACTAACCACACAGAAACAAGAATAGTTGCAACACCTATTACACTCCTATGGGAAACCTTCACAAGTATCCCAGGCAGGGTGATCAGTGTGGAGCATGACATTAGGATCACCCAAACTACCCCTATATCAAAAACCTTAACATCTACCCATTCATACCAGGGAAGAGGTCATTAAGGAAGTAAGGAAAATGGAACAAATGGGCATCATCACACCCTCACATAGTGCATGGGCATCTCCTATAGTGGTTGTGAATAAGAAAGAGTGAAGTATTCGCCTCTGCCTTGATTTTCAGAAGGTGAATGCTGACTCCATTTTAGATCGATATCCAATGCCCAGAATAGATGACATTATTGATCGTTTGGGAAATGCAGCTTTTATTTCCATGCTGGACCTTACCAAAGGACACTGGCAGATTCCTCTCACCACACACAATCAAAAGAAAAGAACACATTTATTACCCCTTTTGGGCTATTTGAGTTTGTCACTATGCCATCTGGTCTCCATAGAGAGCCTGCAACATTTTAGCATTTCATAGACCAAATGCTTAGTCCCTATACAGACTTTTATGCTGCATACCTTGACGGTGTGGTAGTATTTAGCCCCGATTGGGAGACACATTTAAAACATCTGGAGCAGGTTTTTACAGTAATCAAAAAGGCAGGAGTCACTATTAACCCTAAAAAAGTGTTGCCTGGGTCAGTCTGAGACTAGGTATTTAGGGTTCATTATAGGAAATGGGATTATTAAGCCTGAACTGAATAAAGTATCCACTGTGTCTGATTGTGCCATATATAAGACTAAGAAGCAAGTGCGTGCTTTCTTAGGACTGGCTGGATACTATCGGCGCTTTATTCCAAATTTTTCAGCTATAGCAGGCCCCCTTACCGATCTGACCAAGAAAAGATATGCTAACAAAGTAGAATGGACTCCAGAATGTGATACTGCCTTTAGGCAAATTAAAGCATCATTGTGTGCATACCCTGTTTTGAGAAGCCCTGATTTTAGCAAGCCCTTTGTAGTGCAAACAGATGCATCTGGGGTGGGTATAGGGGCAGTGCTGACACAATATATACTAGAGGAAGAGCATCCCATTATATATATAAGTAGGAAGCTACATGAGAGGGAACGTAGATATTCTACTGTCGAAAAGGAATGTCAATAGAGTCTTTTAAATACTATCTGTGGGGAGCCGAATTTGAGGTGGTGACAGACCACAACCCCCTCTGTTTGATTCAACAGATGAGAGTGAAAAATCCACACATTATGAGATGGTATCTGGCTTTACAGCCTTACCGTGTCACTGTCACACATAGAAAAGGTAGTGAAAACACCAGTGCTGATTTCCTATCACGTTTTGGCACAGGACATGAGGTGCCAAACACAACTAAAAGGGTATCTGAGTAAAAATCATGTTTAAGTGAATTGTAATAATCAGTGTATTGAACAGATCCCAGGGTAAAAATAGTATTATGTGAAATAATAAGTGCTTTATTGTTAGTACTAGTGTAACAGGACCCTGGGATGGAGCTTCACTGGAGTGGTTGGGTCGGAGCCTCCAACCTCCATAATAATAGAAGGGTTGGACTGTGGAATACATCCTGTTTGGATGGAAGAAAATGTCTTTTGTTGTACAATGTTATGATACCAGGATACACAGTATTGTGAAGTATTCATTGTCCCAGGGTGTGTATGGTTCTGGTTGAACCTGAACAGAAATTAGTACTTCTGTTCTTGAGGAACCCTGGGATGGAACTCCTGAGAGTGGGTGAGTGGGAGTTCCACCCCCTCCCAGGTATCTGGAGGGGGGGATTTTGTGTTATGCGTTCCCTCTGAAGAAGGGGGGGGTAAGTGTGACAGGGTCAGTCCCTGCCACTGAGACTTGGGAACTTCTTTTTTCTTTTAATCTTCTGGTTGCAACCACTATCGTTTCTGTGCTTATTGCTGTCCCTGTTTTTCTGTAAGGAGGCAGGCAACCTCCTTACAACAACCCTTCTTCCCCTTTCTTATCTCTTCTTATGTTTCTCTTTGTCATTTTCAAGGTCCTTAGTCTCCCCTAGTCTCCTCAGCAGTTCTGTGAGATGTGTTTAGGCAGATAGTCTGCTAATAAGGAATAAAAAGTGGGCATTACACCAGCAGCATTCCCCTCTCCCCTTTTATTTTTGGTAAAGCTTCCTAAGCTGCATTGTGATTTGGTGTACTGGTTGCAAAATTACTGGTTAGTACAGGCAGGAGAGCCAGCAGTCTCCAGAGAAACCCCCTTTCTGTGAAAATTCATTGGGGTTAGTAAGCAAGCGCTTGGCTGTTGCCCAATGCGGCACCCAAATCAATCAAGACACCACACTGTTTTTGGATAAAAGGGCGCAGCTCTTTTACTTCAACAAAATTGCATACATTACATGGGACGCTTGTCTTATGAGCCTAATCAGTACATCACCCTTTTTACAGATATGCACTTTACATACATTATATCTATACATACACACACCAAGCTATACAGAAAATTGTAACATATGTACATTACATGTCCCAACCTGTAAGACCCCTTGGGCAGCCATAATTCATGTCCTGCTGAAACCCCCTGCTCCTTCATCCGCTTGTCTGAGGGGAACTTTTTGGCCCTTTAGTCCGACAGACCCGTTGAGGGCCATGCCTTTCCGCAAGACAGTTCCCCCCACCCCAGAATTTTGGGGCTCCTTGCCCCCTTGACGAGGAGCATGCCCGTCGAGGGCCGCACTCCTCCTCCTGGAGGCTTGATCCCAGCTGCTTCGCACGCTCCAGCCTGGGTGTCTTCCTCTCCCGATCCCCAGAGGCATACCCGTCCTAGGGTCGTGCCTCTCCGATGTGACACCCAATCGCAGCTCTTATGTCGGGAGCATCTTACCCGGGATCAGCCATGAATTTACTGCCTTAATGCCCTCTATTAGCTTTAAAAGCCGCGACAGACCTCTTGCTACGGCCCCTAAGTTTTGTGGTGGGCGGGAGGAAAAACTTTGGTAGCGGAGCTGTTCCAGGAGGGCGAGATCCCCTGGGACAGCTCCTTTTATCCAAAACGCCAGACCCTCCCTCTGGGGAGGTTCGTAGTCAGCCCCCCCGGGGCTGCTCGTATTGGCCACCTACTCGGGGGCCGCCTCCTCCCGGCGGTGGGCGGCCCTCTTAGCCCACACCCTCTTGGGTGCCGCGGGCAAATGGCCCCCCCGGTGAGAGGCCGGTGGGGCTATTGCCCAATGCGGCACCCAAATCAATCAAGACACCACACTGTTTTTGGATCAAAAGGGGCCGCAGCTCTTTTTACTTCAACAAAATTGCATACATTACATGGGACGCTTGGCTCCTATGAGCCTAATCAGTACATCACCCTTTTTACAGATATGCACTTTACATACATTATATCTATACATACACACACCAAGCTATACAGAAAATTGTAACATATGTACATTACATGTCCCAACCTGTAAGACCCCTTGGGCAGCCATAATTCATGTCCTGCTGAAACCCCTGCTCCTTCATCCGCTTGTCTGAGGGAACTTTTGCCCTTTAGTCCGACAGACCCTGCTGAGGGCCATGCCTTTCCGCAAGACAGTTCCCCCCACCCCAGAATTTTGGGGCTCCTTGCCCCCTTGACGAGGAGCATGCCCGTCGAGGGCCGCACTCCTCCTCCTGGAGGCTTGGATCCCAGCGTTTCCGTGCACGCCCTCCAGCCTGGGTGTCTTCCTCTCCCGATCCCCAGAGGCATACCCGTCCTAGGGTCGTGCCTCTCCGATGTGACACCCAATCGCAGCTCTTATGTCGGGAGCATCTTACCCGGGATCAGCCATGAATTTACTGCCACTTCATACTGGGCAACCAGTATCTCCCACTAATGCCCAAGGGATCTTACTTTTCCCGAACAACACAGTTTCGCAAAAATCATTAAATGTATTGTTCAATATATCATTTCCCATCCCCGACAAATGAACCCCATCACGGCTATAATATTCCACATCAGCTTTTGTAATCGTAAAGTGTCAGATTACTTCCACGCCCATTGAGGCCGCAAAATGGGACACCTCCCTATTCACGGACCTCCGCGCTTTGTCCATAGCCCCTGCCTTCCGTTCCCCACGCCAGTGCCGGCGAGGCAACATTTGGGACCATGCCAGGATGGTGTGAGGCAACAACTGTTTCAAGTGGGACAAGTTCCTCTTCATGTCCCCAATCAATCTCTTTGCCCCTAGGGTGACCAAGTCATTCCCTCCGAGGTGGATCACCAGCGCAAGCGGTGGTCAACTAATTAGACCCAGTGCCATGATTGTATTACACAAAGCCCCCACCTCATCCCCCTTTTCCTGCCCATTTTATCACTGCTCTAGTTCTTGGAATAAGTAGCTGAGTTGTATAATGGCGTGCCTTCGCCTCTTGTACGCCCCTCACGTGCGAATGACCCACATCCATATTTGGGGTTGTCGCCAACATGCCTGTAAAACAAAAGTATAAACATGTGAGTGTTCATGAGCTTGACCTAACAATCATAACTTGTGCTGGGTTCCCCACTGTTACTTGTTGCTGTTTTTGCTGGGGCTTTATGTAACCCTTTGTACGCCTTTGAGGCCCATCTGCCAACCCCTTTATCTGTTCCTCACTTAAACCACACCTGGCAGCTTCCTGGCTGCCCCATTCGGAATGAATGGGTGTTATAGTGGTCGGGTTTTTCCCCGCCATCCATAAGCCTCTTCCGTAAGACTGCAGCTAACTGCCGTCTTGTAACCGCTTTCCCATCCCCTGCACAAACAAATGACCTGTTCCGTGAGGACGACCTGCCAGATAATCACTCATTGCCCTCCATGGGCAGATATTACCGGGAGGGCTTTAAACAGTGTAATCTTGGCCGGGGCCGCACTGGTTAGTTTTTGATTTCGGAGTTGAAGACATAGTCTGTCTTGCCAGATGACAAAATCGTCCATTGAGATTGTTGTTCTGGCTCGAGAGTTGGACTGAGGTACCAACTCAGACACCCGGAAGGCCCCAAAAATGCACATGTGTATAGGGCCCTGAACAGCTTGGTTTCATAGCCAGAGCTGCACGTGACCCCAGTGCTGTCAAAGGTCGGACAATTCTGGTAGCCCAATGGGCTTCCTTATGCTCCCTTCCCCCAAGTCTAGCCATGCCCTGCACCATTTTCTTTGCAATGAAATTATTGGTTGGGTCGGGAAACCTTCAGATTTCTAAGAAATGCAATGCCTGCTAGCTGGAGGCGATAGCTGCCGGAGATTTTCCCAGGCCTTCTAGGTGGTAGGATGTAGCTCTGAACCTGCCTCTGAGCCCTGTGTAGTTCCACGCTACCTCGTGACTACAAAATTGCTGGAAAGCTTCATAGCTACCTACATACTTCCTCCAGGTTGGGGGCCACAGCGAGCTGTACCAGTTGCTGCAATCTTGGTTCCCTAGTCTCCAGACCGCTTCCGTATTTCTGTCGGGAACTGGTCCGCCCATGGAGCTAACTGCCTGAAGTGTTCGAGCTGAAATCGAGACAGGGCATCAGCGATAACATTTTCTTTCCTGGCAGATGTCGTGCCTTAAAAGAGATGTTATAACGTAGCAGCATAACACAAAGACCCGCAGAACCTTCATCACATCCTCGGAGTGAGATGTCTAATTCAATATGTCCACTACCGCCTGTTATCTGTGTAGAACAGCACTTTTTATTTTGCCATTTTTGCCCCATACCCTTACGGCTACCATGATGGGAAACAATTCCAACAGTGTGATATTCTTTGTGAGTCCCATTGACACCCACTCCGGCCAATATCCCGCAAACCATGCTCCCTGCCAGAATGCCCCAAAACCAATGCCCCCAGAAGCATCGGTTACCAAGTGTAGGTCAAAATATTGGTCCACTGGTGTTTGCCAGATGTGATACCATTGAAATCTTTCAGGAAAAGTTCCCAGACCTGTAAGTCTGCTTTTATACCCCGTGTCAGTCTGATGTGGTGATATGGTTTTAAAGCACCACCCGTGGCAGATGCCATCCGCCTCAGAAATGGCCTGCCTGGGCGGATCGCACGGCATGCAAAATTCAAGTGGCCTATCACAGATTGCAGCTGTTGTAGGGTCACTTTCTTTGCTTTCCCCATTTCATCCAATATGTTGTACAACCGTGTCACCTTGTCTTGAGGTAGCCGGGAAACCATGGCCTCGGAGTCTATTTCTATGCCCAGGTATGAGAGAGACGTCACTGGACCCTCTGTTTTTTCCCCGGCGAGAGGGACACATAATAGCCCATCAGTGAGGTGAAGCCCTGAAGCGCTTCCCCACATGGTTCCCCTTTGGCTCCCATAAATAGGAAATCATCCAGATAGTGGACTACATGACTGTTTCCTGTGCATTCTTTGGTGGCCCACTCTAAAAATGTTGAAAATGTTTCAAAGGCTGAGCAGCTGACTGAACATCCCATGGGCATAGCTTTGTCCACATACCAACGACCTCCCACTTTGAAACCTAGTAAATCCTGATCACTCGGATGTACAGGTAACAGACGGAAGGCGGATTTGATGTCACTTTTTGCCATCATTGCACTTTGTCCCAACTGTTGTATGTGGCGCAGAGCCGCATCCAACGTTGTATATTGTACTGTGCAATCCTCCGGGTTAATGAAGTCGTTAACTGATTTTCCTTTTGGGTAAGACAGGTGATGTATGAGCCTGTACTCCCCCGGTTCCTTTTTGGGAACCAGGCCCAGTGGGGATACCCTGAGGTTTTGCACTGGGGGATGGTCAAATGGTCCTGCCACCCTGCCTGCTTCAACCTCCTTAGCAATTTTATCACCAAGGATTTTGGGAAGCAAGATTGCCGACCTCAGGTTGCGCGCTGTGGTTTCTATCCTGGGGCCCTTGTAAGGTATCCTAAACCCATACCTGAAACCATCGCGTATATATCGTGCAGCCGATTTATTGGGGTAGCGGTCGAGCCAGGGGGTCATCAAATGTAGTCGTACCGGTGAGTTAGCCAAACTTCCCAGACCCTTTTTCTTTTTCGCTACTTGCTCCCCATTACTTGATGCTCTGGGGTTGTTGAGTACATTCGGGAACCTGTGTTCCCCTCCGCAGGACTTTGCAGATGTGCCTGCATTTCACAAAAGGAACGAAAACATTTTCCTCTATTGTAATCATAACAGGCCTTCCTCCCTGCCCCTTTTTTCTGCTCTTTCCTGCGTTCTCCACTCAATTGCTGTGCAATAACATGGCCACTATCCGTGTATGTCACTACATTGGACCGGCCACGCGTCATATAGTGAACCCACAAGTCTATGTGCGTGTTTTCCCATTTGAGATTGGGTTGCCTGGAAAGCTTTAGCCGAAATTGCTCATCATATTTCAACCATGCATATCCATCAAAAGAGAGGTGTGCGAATTTTATGGTGTCCTTGTATTTTAACAGTGCAATTAGTTTATCAGGGTGCTTCATCCCATAAACCGACATGAATATGTCAAAAGCAGCTGCCCATTCTCGAATGTGAATGGTACCTTTGGTCGCCGTGGCCTCTCCTGTTTATACCCTTCGCCGCTCACCTCAGGGATTTCCCTATGCAGTAAGGAGAACATGTCTATAAATTCCCCTTTCCATATTTTCTCTCGAACCGTGTCAGATAAATGATCCCCTAATGGGTCTTCTACCCCAGCATAAGCCCAGCGCTCTTGGGGTCTGGTCACTATTGTAATATTCTGAGTGTTATCCACCCCCGTGGCTACCCTCTCATGCCCCTGTGAGCCTGATGCCCTATCCTCATCATTAGTTGGGAGGGGATGCAATGCAGGAAGCCCAGCACCTGTCCATACATGAACCGCTGCTCTTTGCACATTCTCCCCCTCCCCCCTATGATTTTGTGAGAAATTGGATTGAGGTTGACTCGAGCGAGGATCTAGCACACTGGTGTTCCGTTGTACACCTTCTTTTGACTTACCTGACCTACATCGGTAGTGCATGCAGTGCACGCCCAAATGGTACGTCCCTGAAGTACCCTTCTCTTGCCCCAGCAGCCCCAACCGCACAGTGAAGTTCCTTGACCAAGTTCATTAGTTGGTATATCAGGGCCCCCCAATGGTGGCGGCATTCCAACCTGCAGGTTGTTGCTACGACACCCTGTGGTAAGGGCCCCAAGGGTCAGTGCAGGCCAAGTAAATGGTACATTTCGTGACCATAAAAAGGCCACATAAAGGATTCTGTTGTTGTGTGTTGCCCTGCTCCACTAGCCCGGGATTGCACCCTGGTTCTCTTGCACGTTTGACCAGTTGCTTACCTTTTTCTTCTTTTCTTTCTAAGGGTTCCTTATTGACAGTGTTTTGGGCACGCCTTCCACTCACGCCCACCTTGTGCCCTGCCCTCCTCCGCCTCCCCTTAATTTTTGGCTTTTAATATACCCTCCAGGTTTCTTTTTATGCCTTGCCTCCTCTGCAGGTTCAACCGACAGCCCTTTTGTGCCGTCGCTATTCTGCATGCCTCACTATCTGATTCAGACCACACTATTGATACATCGCTGGTCTGATCGCCTTCATACTCACCACTCTGTGGCTGTGCCACTGTTACTTGGTCCACGCTTGTCATTCCCTTCTTCTGGTCGCGCCTTGTGAGCTGCCTCTTCTTTGTTCTGTTTCTTTCCTGCCCGCTTTTTCCGCCTCTGCCATTGGTGAAGACTTTCGCTTGTTCTGCCTGCCCTGCCCCTTTTTGCAAACTTTTTCTGTGCCATGGATTCTAACAAACGGGCAGATGGCTGGCTGCGCCTAGGCTGCCGTCCCAAATCCTCCAATGGTTCTTGTGGCTTCTGATCTGGCATGTTAATGGGTTCTGAAACTGGCTTCTGTTGCCCATTTTGCTGGGCTACCAGTATTTCCGGTTCTAACCGGGACATGGTTGACAGCCAATCAGCTCCACCAATGTCTTTTAGGCGTTGTAGAGCCTCACGGAAGGCTTGGTCGTGCCCTTGCACTGGTATAGCCTGTGCCACCACTTGTGGCTGGCTTCCTGGTACCATAGGGTCTTGACCATTGCCCTGTGCCTGTGGAGGGTTTTGAGTGGACTGATTGTCCAGTGATAGGTTATCTCATTTCAGCCATTTAGTTATTGCTATTAAGGCAAGGCAGTGTATTCGATGCAATACCTATAAAATAAAACATTAGTTGCTATAATTCCATCATGCCCTTGATATGAAAAAAAAAAAAAAACACACCTTTTTGGCTCACTACTAACTGAAAAGCATGCTTGCAAAGCAAGCGTTACTGCTCAGAGAAATCTCCCTGTTCCTCCTGTAGTCCAGAAATATTAACGGGCAGTTAAACACCAGTGGCTAAACTGTGCAGACTGGCCTAAAACTTGCTAGAGGGACACTGTAAAAGGGGGGTAGGCATGGTCCGGGGAGAAACTGGAATTAATACAGGGGAACAGGGAGAAAAAGGGGTACAATAAGGAGGTTTAAAGACTGCTCAGGGCCCTACAGCATGGAAATGGCTGCTGAGGGGAGAAAAAAAACAAACAAACAAAAAAAAAAAAACCAGGCTGAGTTGCTGGAAAACACCAGGATTGCAGCTCAGAGCAAAGACTGCTGCCTAGTACCCAGAGCAACAGAGGGGGGGGAAAGAATATTAATTAAACTGGGCAAGCTAAGAGCCCGGTGGGGAAGCAAACACCGGCACAACTGGGGAGGCTCGGCAACCGTGAGCACACTAGGCAGAACCGAGGAGAAGAGAAACACACCTCCCCGCCATATAACCCCCCAGAGCCACATGGGGGCAGCAGCCGACAACGGAAGAGACCAACCGGCAAAACAGGGAGGGAGCGAAAACACAGAAATTGCAGGCCAAGGCTCCGGGAAACCGGCAGGCAGGGAGCACTGAGAAAGGGGGAGGCCAACAGGAAGGCCCCAACAAGCTGAAACCAGGGAGCAGGGGGGGGCGTGCCAGCACACACGAGGGCGCTCCAAGGCCTAGGGGCCAGCACCGCAAGGGGATGCGGAAAACCACAACTGCAGCACGGCTGGCCAGATGACCTGGAGAACAAACCACAGAGGGGGCCGAGGGCCACGTGGACAGGCAAGATAAGGCAGGCTGAAACAACGGAGAAAACGAGGGAACAGGGAAGCAGCAAAAACCAGCCGGCAAAGCAGAAAGAAAGAAGGGAAGCCACGCGGCTTCCAGGGAACCGCCGGGCCGATAGCACACTGCAGAGAAGCAAGGCCAGTAAAAAGCATGAAGGCGCTTAGGGGCTAGAGGGAATAGAAGAAAAACACCCTGGGAGCCGCAGAAAGCAAACCGGAAACAAACTGGGGAGGGGGACGCTGGAGACCACGAGGGAGAAAGGCGCGACCCAAACCCACGGGACTGGCCAGAACAAAAGCATGGGCTCAGGTGGACGGGAAAGCAGCAATATCGCTACTTTTTTTTTAAGCACCTGGGGCCAAGGGCCCAGGCCGCGGGTGATGGGACACTCCAAAGAAAGCAGGCAGGGGACCAGGCGGCCGGTGACACACCCAACAAGAGGCAACAGAAGGAGGCTGGCTGAGGGAAACACGGGGAAGGGAGCAGGGGACCAGAAAACAAGAATTGAATCAAAACAAATAAATTAATAAAGGAGGCACGCTTACCTGGAGCCAGGAAAACAAGGGGAGGCGCCAAAAAAGCCGGCGAAAACAGCGTGAGCTGGCTGTGACGGACCAGGCCAAAGCCAAAACCGACTCGGAGCTGCAGAACAGAAGCCGCCCGGCGGGCAAAAAAAAACTTTAGTAGCAGAGCTGTTCCAGGAGAAGGCGAGATCCCTGGGACAGCTCCTTTTATCCAAAACGCCAGACCCTCTGGGAGGTTCTAGAGTCAGGCCCTGCTGGGCTGCTCGTGGCTGGCCACCTACTCTGGGGCCGCCTCCCGCGGTGGGCGGCCTCTTAGCCCACACCCTCTTGGGTGTCACAGCAATGGCCCCTCTGTGAGAGGCCGGTGGAGCTATTTCCAGAGCCACTGCTCACACAATCGCGAATCGCAAGACTCACGCAGCGCCGGCTTTGAGTTTTTTAAACAATTACTTTTCTGCCTTTTAAATTATCTCTAGGAAGGAGACTTAGCCCCTTGAACATGTGCTGGTGTTTGAAGCTCTCCTGTGTCCTAGGAGAGCCTCTCAAGCTGTTAATTTAAAAAGTAAAAGTGTCAGCCATCGGTTTGTAAATTTCAGCCGACGGCTTGACTATTTCTCTTTGGAGCTAAACCAGTTAGCTCTATTGCTGTGAATATTGCAGGCTGTATAAACAGTCTGTCCGGGCTTTTATTTGAGGAGTGTTTTGCTCCTTTTGCTCTGTTATGCAGAATGCCAGGATATTACCCTACTGCAGTAGTTTTATGGGACTGTAAGCCATCAGCATTGCAGCATACCCGATGGCTGGTAAGGGCAAAAGGCTCCTTCACCTTGCAATCCTCCATAAAACACAGCTCCTGTTATATAAACAATAAAACGTTTTAGGCTTCAGTGAGGTTTTGTTGTTTAGGCATTTCTTCTGAAAGAGGGACATAGAAATGGTAACAATCATACAGACTAGGTTTACCTGGGAAGAATTCTTCTCTGAAAGTAAAAGTTTTGGTGTCTGCTCCTAGAGAAATAAAAGGGTAGGGTCTGGTTACTTGGAGGTCCTGCAGGATACTGACGGTCACTATAGGGGATCAGCAGCCCCCAGTGGCTCAGTTTTAAACAGTCCAAGCTGTCAATCACTTCCAGAATTCCTAGTTGTCATACAAACTCTCTTAGAAAAGCATTATTTTGTAATATCAAAATGCTTTTGGGATTCTTTAAATGTATAAAAGAGATAATTGCTGTTTAAATCAATGTTTAGGAGAATATTAAACATGTTTTAATGCTGGAACGAATACTTGGTCACCTGATCAGGGAGGCGGGTACTTAATCCTACCTTCCCAGGTATGAAATCAGATAGGGTCAGTTCCTCCTGACCTAGCTGCAGAGAGGTTCCAGAGAGAGAGAGCTAAAGAAAGCTATTGCATTGCCATTTATTTATTTATTTCATTATTTTCTTTCCTGGTGCTGAATTTGTTAATGCTTAAATAAACATCCTGCTAAGTAAAAAGTTGATTGCACCTGAATTACTGCCTCTGTGTGCGTTTTTTGTCTACCTGTAGAACCCACCCAGTAACAATACCCTAGAGCAAAGGAGAGAGAGAGGTGATATGATCGAAACATTCAAACATCTTAAGGGCATTAACAAGGTGAAAGAGTCTAACATGTTTCAATATAAGAAAAATAGCAGGACAAGAGGACACAGCATGAGATTAGAGGGAGGCCGATTAAGGGGTAATGTGAGGAAGTTCTTTTTCACAGAAAGGATGGTGGATGCATGGAACAGCCTACCTCAGGAAGTGGTGGATATGAATACAGTGCAGGGCTTTAAACAGGTATGGGATAGGCATAAGGGAGCAATACAGACGAGTTTGAATAGATAGGCCATTGACAGAGTAAAGGCCTATGGCACATTCATAAGGTAGAAAAAATGGACAGAATGAATGGGCTTGTGGTCCTTATCTGCCATCAGCTTCTATGTTTCTATGTTTCCATGACGTGATCATATTCACCAGCAACCATCGCTCTGAACTTCTACAGGCTAATCTTCAAAGAGGCTTTGCATCTGTGGAAAAGTGATTTAAGGAGCATAGACTGGTTATGAACTATAAAAAGACTAAGACCATAATGCACTCTGCCCCCAGAAGCAAACTCAAAACTTCCCCTTGCAATCAGGAATGACGGTGGCGGAGCTTGTTCAGTATTTCAAGTACCTGGGCATGACAACTGATTTCACCCTACTTTATGTCCAGCACATTGACAATACCTCAAGGGCTATCAATACAAGAATTGGGATCCTCTACTGGCACAGGCACTGTCTTACACATGAAGCATTGAACATGGTCATCAACAGTTCAATTGTCTCACTCATCGACTATGGGCTGGCGATCTATGGGTCTGCAACAAATATAGATCTTCTCGCATCTTTATTGCCCTATATAAAGCCTGCCAGCTTCTCACAGGTGCTGCTAGACTCATGCACACCTGTGATCTCTATACCCTGGCAGGCTGATTACAGCTTACTGGAAGAATCAGATATCAAACTTGTCTCCTCGCCAAAAATGTCTCCCTAAACTTACTTCCACCAGGTGTACAAAATCTACTGACCCTGCTTCAGGGTTCAAAACAAACTAGAAGCTCTGCCACTCAAGTATTCCATGTGCCCAGATGCCGCACTGTATTGGCACAGTGGGGGTTTTCTTACCTTGCCCCCCCCCAGACTAATGCACTACCTCAAGTCATTACTGATGCTGCAATGACTGGCTCTTTCAAACATAAACTTCACTAGCACCTTATTGCAACTGGTACCTGTGCGTGCTTCCACTAGACCCCCCCTCAAGTCAGTAATCTCAACTGTTGAAGTCAGTAATCCACCATTATCACTTAATTACCCAGTCAACTGTACCACTGGGTAGCCCTGCCTTAGCACATCCTTGACTCCCCACCCTCCCACCTTGGCACTGCCTCCATCTCACCCCCATATTGCCTACCCTATTCACTTACCCTATACATTTCCCTGTCCTCTCCTCTCATACCCCTCCCTATGGGTCCACTCTTAATGCTTTATGTCTCCCCAGAACACAGGCATACATTGTACAATGTCTCAGTAGAGTTTACCCCTGTGCATTAATTGTATTGTTGGACCTCCTTTACCAACCATGTATACTTGTCTCAGTTTTTTGTACCATTCTGTATTTTGTCAACTGATGTGGAACCAGTTAACAAGCATCCGCTCAATTTTGTAATCAAAGATTTCAATTTAAAAAAATACCGTATTTTGCAAAAAGGCTCAGTTTTATGTTATTTAGTAGGATACATGCAGCAGTCAGGTGCAAACATGTATCCAACTCATAGGCAGAAATATATAAAAAAACTCATACTATCACTGCCTCAGGCCCCATATTAAACCCCTCATCAGGAAATATTTCTTGTATGTCTCAGTTCTGGCCCTTGGAATTTTCCATTTCTCATTTCCCATGTGTTTTCAAGTAATACCCAACATCACCTTAGGTGGTAATAAAGAAAAAAGTTTATGATTGTCATTACAAACTTCTTGGAACTGTTTTGTCTTCGTGCACAATCTACGGTTACACAGTTTTTCATGCTTACAGATTTTTATAGCTTCCTCATATCCAATCTAACTTTGCCAAGATTATACTAACTGCTCTTTTCTTGATTCTTTCAATATCCTAGACATGTTTCTCAGTTAGACCCCCATTCCAAACTGGGCATCCATGTTCTAAAACTTGTCTAAGGACAGTATAGTAATTATATACTAAATCTGTTTAACTCACATCTGCCCTACGTAGCAGAATAAGACAAACTCTGGTTAGAGCTGATAGGGCTGCAGGAGAGGAATCTCGGTTAAAAATACTAATTTTCTTTTTTTTAATATTTGTACACCAAAGTTTCAATACAGTCTTGTTATGACCCTGCCTCATAAAGAAGGGCAGAGAAAATGTTCAACTTCTGGCCTAAAGGTGATGTTGTGTAGGGACTGCAAAAGCAACTTTTCATAGTTTCATAGAAGTTTACAAGTACAGTAGGCACGAAATGCCCTTTATTGCACTCGCCACCCATATACCCTATGGGTGGAATTCAATTTTTTTTTCTCCCATAAAGTCATCCAATCTTTGTTTAAATGTTGTTATATTGCTACTATTAATGACTCTAACTGGCAAAGCATTCCACATTCCCACTACTCTTTGTGTATAGAAGCGACTCCGTTTGTTAGATACACATTTCTCACCAATGAGTTTATAACTATGACTCCTAGTTGATTTAATAATAGAAGCAACTGTTAAGCCTATTGTTGTTTTTAAATAGTTATCTTTTAGTGTTTTATATACTAAACATAAATCTCCCTTTATTTGTCGATATTTGACAGAAAAAAAGTTTTAGTTCTCTTAGTCTATTATCATAACTTTTATGTTGTAAAGATATAACTTTCTTGGTAAATATACACTGCACACCTTCAGCTAGTTTCAGACTCCTAATCAAAGTTGGTGTACAGAATTGGGAACAATATTCCAGATGTGGATGTACTAGACTAGTATAAAATGGCATAATTACTTCTTGGTTTCTGCTTTTAATATTACCCATAATTGAACCTACAATTTTATTGCATTTTTTAACCAGTATTGTGGTGTTTCTATCGAAGGTTAAATTGTTAGGAATTATAACTCCCAAGTCTTTTTCCTCAGTAATGCCCTTTTGGGCTGCAAACACACATTTTGGGCAGGAGTGGAAAAATGACAGCTGTCACATTCATGAGTTGCTGTACCAAAATGGCTATGTGAAAATTTGTGGTGAAAATATTGAATATTACCAAAGTTATGAACCTATATTTGCAAAATTCAACATAGTCACATAACTTAATAGGTGAACATATTAGAATCATAGAACACAAGAATGTGCAAAGTATAATACCACCCCATATTACATTTATTCAAGGCCAGGGAATGCATTGCTAGTCTTTTTTTGGTATTGAAAAAGTTTCACTTGGTCCATGGGGTTAGAAATTTGGATACAGCTTTACTTAATCAAGCCCTACATATCATGATATAAGGGCAGAAAGGGGGTTAGGGTGCACTCAGATGGAAGTGAAGATAATGTCAAGAAAATTTATTGTGGTACTATACTCTATGAAAATCCCTGCTAAAAGGATGCAATACGTATGTCAAGCAGAGAAACACCAGCCTGCATAGATGCTGAATTCTTTGGTGCAGTCTTATACTGCAGCAAGTTAATTTGTGTCATTATTCATTTTTGAGTGGGGGATTATGAGAAATGTCAGATGGTTGTCAATTCCAGTGCATCTTTTTTTTCTTCCTTGATAACAAAACTGCTGCTTTAAGAAAATGAGCTCTGTAGACCATTATGATCCATCATATTTTCAATAACCCCAACATTTTGCACCCTGTGGATCACTGTCCCACGTAGGAAAACTAACTTTCTCACTCATCTCAGAGTGCAGACCAAGCCCCCTTTTTGTGTTGACAAATCCCACCCCCCATCAGTCACTTGCTTAGTGGCAGTGAATTTATGTAGCATTTTTTAATTCTACATATCTATGCAGTCACATAAAATGCCTACTAACATCCTTTGTAAGCTTCCCTCTATCAGTTTCTTCATATTTCCTCTAGTGTTTACATTTACTGCAGCAGTAAAGAGAGTGTGTTCAGTACTAAAAATAAAAACAAATTTGCTGGTGGGCTTTCTGTTTAGATATCGCTGTTAAGGAGAAGCTGCATTTTCAAAACAGGAATACCTGGAAGGAGCTAACTGATAATATCCACATTTATGTTTACTAGTAGTTGTTACCATCTTCTTCCTGTAGAACAGCAGGCTGAGATGGGGCATGATCTCAGTTTTCCCATTCTCATGGGTATTGACAGGATTGAACAAATGTATATGTTCTGCAGCAGGACACAGGGATATGCTGTAAAGGTCAAAGATGGCAAGTTTAGGGGTAACGTTAGGAAGCATATTTTGTCCCAGAAGGTGGTAGTCTTCTAAAATGACCTGCCAATAGAGACTGTGGACATGAAGACAGTAGAGTGGTCCCCAGTGTTGCCAATTCCTTAGCTTTTGCCAGCACTGAATCCATCAGTGTGAGAACTCTGCACTGTTCCTGTCCCCATGCTGTACCTACCCATGTGGATAAACAGAGGGCTTCAGCCTCTAGTGCTGTCAGTCTGCCACATTTCATCAGCACTATATCTATCACAGTACAGAAACCCTGGACTGTCTGTTCTACACTGCATCTGCCCCTGTGGATTTATTGAGGGCTTCACACTCCAGTGGTGCCAGTCCTTTACTGTTTACCAGTCACAGACTGTACCTGTCACAGTAGATAAACAAAAGGCTTTAGTCCTCAGTTCTGACAGTCTCTCACCATTCGCCAGGAGTAAATGCAGACAGTGTGGAAACCAAGCACTGTCCCTGTGTTTAAACAAAGAGCTTTAGTTTACTGTCCAGTGCCATCTGAACTGTGCCTTTTATGAGCATTAAATACATCAGAGTGGAAAAGTCAGCAGTGAACACGATTCTGTGGATAAACAAAGGTGTTGTAAGCCACCACCTTTCACTAGCACTACAGTAGATAGCAAATATACAAAGGCTGAATCGAAAAAATATATATAAAAAAACAACAGAAGAAAATGGTCTTAGATCCCAATAAATGCCCATAGGAACAAGGGTTAAAACTTAGTTTATCTGTGTGGAGGGAAGTGTGGTTGAGCATTTGCAGGAGAAGGTTGTCAGCAGCTTGTGACAGTGTTCTTCAAAGACAGACAGACAGACAGACAGACAGACACACACACACACACACACACATACATACATATTCTTCAGTGCCAATTTGCACACATTTATTTTATATTGCAATGTTTCCAGTTTGCAAATACATTCTTTTTTATTAAAATATAAAAAAAAATGCACAGCATTCCTCCACAGCACTGAGAGTCTTGGCTTTGAATTACAGGGGCAAAACTGGGTCTGGACTGTCTGTAATTTGACACTGTAGTCTGCTTAATGAGACACTGCTTCAAAGCTTCAATAAGGGAAATTCCAATTCAGTATACAGTACTTCTATGTTTTTTCTTTGCAGCCATTAAAAAAGTAATTTTGCAACTCCTCTGGAGTTCCTTTAGAAGCTTGATGTGTCCTATGTTGGAAATTAAGACAAAAAAAAAAAAAAGCTTACTCAACAGAGAGAAGGGAATACTATATTTCAAGTGGCATAGTGATTAGCAGTTGTTGCAGTATACACTGAAAATTCCAATAATTTAGGGAACAATAACATTTATAGCAAGCAACTGATTAAAATCTTGCTTGCTGTCCCTGTGTTTGTGTGGGAGGGGGGTGGGGGTGAGGGGTGCCTAGAAAGGACAGCCAGGTAACAAGTTAACCCCTAGGCTTCTGAAAGAACTAGAATGAATCTATTTGATTGAGCTGGAGAGATGCTCAGTTTGCAACCCTGCAAGGGTTACATTGAGGGGCTAAAAAAGACAGCAGCTTCAAACTACTTTTTTTGTCATTGTTTATATCCTGAGAAGTTGGGAGGCACAGTAGCATCCCCCCTCCCTTCAGATGCTTTTAACACAGAGCAGCTAATAGCAAACAACAGAGGGAGAGTGCACAATTTTGCAGTTATGGATGGATACTTCCAAAAGTCCAAAAAGGAAGTTCCATGGTAAGCTCGTTTTTAGAACTAATGCAAGAGGGCTGCAGGCTCCACCTACCTGCAGCCCTAAAAATAAAGCCTGTATTTATTTGCTTTCTTGAGCATCTGTTCCACTTGCTGCCTCCAACCAAAATCATGTTGCACGATAAGTCCCAAGAACTTTACTTTATCTACCACCTCAACATGTGACCCTCTGAAAACCAATGGCATAGGGTCCCACTTCCTGATGTTATAATTTAAACAGTGGGCATTTTCCTGTCTTTGTGTCTCCCCTCTTGTGGATGCATTTATTTTCTCCCCACTGAGTCTCTCATCTCCCTGCCCAGCCAATGGTCATTTCTTTTTTTTTTCAATTCAATATACTTTATTGAGTTTCATGCAGCAATCATTGTAGGCTATTATAGAAGTACAGCAGGGAGCTGCAAATACATTCAATAAAATAAAACAAACACAGCTTACAAAAGACAAAAAGAGGAAATACAAATCACAGAACATATACCCCCATCCCTCTCCACCACCCCAAAAAACCTGTATGTCAGACAAGGAAAGAAAAAGGGAATTACAAGGGTCTCGTAATACAAGGGCCCTTAACTTATGGCCTCCAAAGAGAAAGTAGGGTCAAGAGGGGCTCCCATGTAGACTGAAAGAAGGATAGTCTATGTTGCATATTGGCTATATATTTCTGCAACTGAATTTGCTAACTTGTTTTCTCGATACCATTCTAGTACAGAGGGAAGGGAATCTTCCTTCCAGTGCCTTAACATTACTAATTTTGCCATGGCAGACACCAGGGCAAGGTGAGCTTTCCTGATTCGGGGTATTCCAGGAGGGTACAAGGTTAAAAGGCAACATTCTGGGGTAAATAATGGCTCCAGTCCCAAAAGAGGGTGTAGGGCCTGTTTTATGGAATTCCAAAACAGTTGGAACTTTGGGCAACTCCAAAGCAGATGGCATAATGATCCAGGAGCATCTCCACAACAGGAACATAGTGGGGATGTGAGGTTGCCTAGTTTGTGTAATCTAATAGGGGTGTAGTAGAGATTGTGCATAATGATGAACTGGATCAAGCACAGCCTGTCTTGTTTAATGAATTTATATGTAGCCCTCCAGGGCTTCCTCCAGGAGGTAACCTCCACTGGAAGAGACAATGTTTGGACCCAATAGTAGCAGATTCCAGATGGAAGAGATGAATCTAGGGTTTGTAGATGTTTATAGACTCTGGAGATGGTGTGGGGCTGATTAGTCACCTGAAATACAGAGGGTAGGTCCACCCGGGATGGGAGAGTCTAGGACTTGGGTCCCAGAAACAAGAGTATGGCATTTTTTAACTGCCACTATTTGAATATGTCTTTATTGCTAACCTGGAACTGAAGCTGAAGGGTAGGAAAGGAGACTAGGTTATTGTCTTAAATAAAATTAGCAAGAGTGCAATTTTTTTGTTGGGGCCAGAAGGATAATGGTACCGCACGGTGGACAATTTGGAAATGAAGATTGTTTAATGTGGGTTGACTAGGTGATCTATGCCAGTTCAGTGATAAGTTGGTTTGTATTTGGTGCAGTGCTCAAAGAGACCAGCCAATTGGGGAATTCTTCAGGGAGTGTGGAAGATGGGAGGAAAGCTGATCTACCAGAGCAGGAAGGGAGCTATGTTATTTAGTCACTAAGGCCCATTCAATTTCTAACCAGATGGGGAGTATAAGTGTTGGTATTCTGCACAACCAAGTCACTCATCCAAAGTGCTAACTTGCTGATGTGCTGGGCCCCATAATAAGTGAAAAAGGAAGGAAAGGCTAGGCCGGCCTGCAGCTTGTGAGCCACAAGTTTGCCATATGCCATGATGGTTATTTCTGTTGCATAATCTCTCTCCTACCCTCCCCATTGTGACTCCAGTTGAGCCTCACCCCACCTACCCCTGTCCCTAGTCATGGCTCCTGCTGAGTCTATCTCCCTCTTCCCTTTCCCAGTTATGGCTCCTGCTGGTATGTGGCAGTGCTGCTAATGCCACACTGTTTAACTGCACTAAACTTTGCACAGCATCAGCGGCATTGCAAACTGGCAATGACAGACAATGGCATCCAGCACTGAAGCACCACTCTAAGCCAGAAAGTGAACTGGACTGCAGTGGACCATCACCATTTAGAAAATGGCAAAACAAATCCTTGTATCCTGATTGGCCGGCAAGCTTCCAGAGGTGTGCCTCTATTTTTCGATAGAGCACTCTGAAAAACAAGTGCCAGCTCTGCCCAAAATATGTAAGTCATGCTTCCAGTCCGAATTTTAAAATGCGTTTGCCACCATTTTTTCCCCTCGGTAAGTGAGAGAGTGAGCGAGAGGCCTCACTCCCCTTTATTCCTCAAAGCAGTCCCTACACAAACAAATTGAAACAGTTCCAGCCTCAGAAACATAAAAGAACCCCTCTACTTCTTTTTTTCCCAAAAAAACACAACCAATTCAGCCGCTAAAACCACTCTGGATCTCCAGTCCCCCGCCGGCTCTCACAACTGCCACAACCCAGCAGTGTGACTCTATCTGTGAGAGCCACTTCAAACAACTCCAGTTCATGTGTTTCCTGACTGCATTTCTCTCCTAAACTACCAACAAACATGCTGCAGAACTTAACTCCAATCCACCAATTAGATCTGTGTGCACTGCCTCCACCTCGCTTTGTTTGCCAGCTCAAACTCCAAGGAACACACCAACACCAGCAGACACCTTGTAGCTTTAACTCCTTACCCAGTGTCAAAGGGCTCACTCTTTTCCTCCTTCAAGTTCAGTACATGCATACTGTCTTCAGTCACTGGAATGTTGCAATTCAGTTTTTTTTTTTTTTTAACTGGACCTGATTCTTTTCCTCTCACTGACTACTACAACCTTGGAATCCTTCCCTATCGCTATAAAGTAGGACTACAATCCAATGAAACCGTGTGGCAAAAATCCGGGTCATTCAGACAGGGTCCCATAAACTGCAGTGCCCTCTATTGGACAACATAGCGCAATACAGGAACTACTTTACAAAAAAAATATTTTTATTCTATGTTTACCATTTATTTGTTCTTAATTTTAATTTCATTTTATTACAAATTTTACATGTGTGCCATTTTCTAAGTGCAATAATACCCTCCAGGGTGGGTGGTATTGGGTAATACCAGACCTCCACCTGCAGCATCAGGCCTCATTATACCTCTGGGCAGTCTGGTATTGCCCTGTACCACCCACCCTGTTGGGTATTATTGCTTACATGACTGGAGAGAAGAGTTGTGCCATGGCATCAGAGTTGGAGCTCATCGTAATTCAGAACAGGAACTCAATAGCTGTTGTCAACAGATGGCAGTCAGTTCTAAGGTGTGTGGCAGTGTGCGATTCTGTGGTGTGTGGTGGTGGGCCGACGGTCATTGTGTTTCAGAACGTACTGCTCCAGACTCGGGCTTTTGGTAGAAGATGGAACTCACTCACTTCTATGGTGTGCAGACTGCCTGTTTGAGTTGGACAGTGGTAGGCAGGGCCCCGTGTTTACTGTGGCAAAGTGGACTTACATTCTGCGACAGGACCTCATATTTTCTGGGGCAGAACAACTGCTGATTCTGCGGCCATTCTGAGGCAGATAAATTGTGGTTAAACAGCAAACCTTCAAGGGGATTAAGTCTTAGTTTATCCTTTGCCTTCATGCAACCACTCCGCTACACTGAAAATGAGGCAGCAGGCCATTTAACAGTATATAGTCTTCTTATCACAAATATTTAACTGTAATAACCCAAACTTTGTGTTCTCTTTTAATGACTTTTCCCTCCCACCCCAAATTTGAAGGCTCATCTGTTCTTCTTATGGAAATCGGTGGCTTCTGCTGTTCTCCTAGGTTATAATTGGAGGAAGACATAAACACTCAGCTAAAACTACACAGAAGGCCAAACCTGCTTAGAGTTCTTCTGGTTTATATTTACAGTTAGCAGACAAAAGATAGACTCCAAGTTGAAAGCCATTTTTTTTTTCTGATTTTGATCAACATTCTTTTAGATTATAATTTTTAAACTAGGAATATCTCAACTGTCTTGCAACAAACATGTTGAGTGCAGTGCAAATCTGTGTGTGCGTGTGGGGGGATTGTCTTCCCATAATAGTGATGGAGGATGTAACTTGAAGTGTCTGTAGGATTTGCTGACTCCTGATTTTTCTTTTGGGAACACACTAAAAAATGCAAGCAAGTCATTCTTATCAAGCTGAGTAACCTTGGTTAGCATGTTTTCTCCCAGCAGCTCAGGGGTGGTGGTGTTCTTCAGTCAGTGATCCTCATTTCACTTATGTATAGCAGCAATCAGTACAATTCTCCATTCTTATTTTTTCTCTTATCTGCTCGCTCCAGTTCTAGTATACCCTGGTCCCCAACTCTACTGCAGCTGGGCAACTTGACCCTCCTTAAGAATTGAGCTTGATGTCACCACTTAGGCTGCAGGTTCAAATCTGCCAAGAAATTACTCCCACACTTGCAGGTACAGATCTGCAGCCCACAAATCAAAACTGTGATCAATGTCCATCAGTGGAGGACTAGTCCTCTGCTCAGTCTGCTGCCAGCCACATGTTTCTGCAATCAGCTCCTCCTCCTCCAATACCTGCCACCACACCAAGATCGATTCCACCTCCACGGACACCACTGAATCTTTTCACTTCTTGACTACTGCTTGCCTACCAGTTCTTCCTTCCAAATTCATCTTCCAGGGATTCAGCATGCACTGTGTGCAGCCTCACAATGAAAAATTAACATGGCTGAGCTAGTACACCCACACAGCAGAAAATCATAACTGCTGTGGACCTAATCAAGCTCTGCTACTTTGCATCAGCCTCCCCACAATACTGGCTGAACGGAGTTATGTATCAAGAGCCAGCACGAGTGAAGATGCTATGCAGCCACTATCTTTTCAGCTTTGTAGTGGGCAGCATCAGTTTGTTGCCCCTTCTAATGAGTATGTATGCCATGGCATACTTAACATATCAGTAGCTATGCCCTTGCCTTGTGTCATCATATAGCAAAGTTAGCATTTCTGTGGCCATATGGCTGGTTTTCCTGATTTCTGTGGCCAGTACTGATTTCTGCAGTCAGCCCTGATTTCTACGGCCACTGCTGCAACCGCAGAATTGCAGAAAACACAGGGCCATGGTGGTAGGTCAATCAGACACACACCACCAGACAGACAGAGGAAAAGCAGTCAGTCACTTCGGTGAAGTGATGGAGAAGAGCTGCATCATCGAACATTGCCAGATAGCCCTAAATGCAGCAGAACTAGAAGGTCTGGGAATAAACCAGTCAGTTAGCAGACCAAAAAGAGCTAAAGCAATCAGCACATAGTGTATGTATCATTATTTCCCACCAGGCCCCAGCAAATGTAAGGTCCTTTGGTCTCTGTGTAAAAGCTGCTTTTCTGCCTAGACTTGTTACACAATCTGGATCCATGAAGGACGAGATATGGCAGAGAAAATATATTGCATGTTGCAGGCTGACATTTGGGGTAAAACATATATGCATTTTAAAAGTGCTTTACAATCTGTGTATTATGCTGTGTGTTAGTGTGTGCACATTTGAAAAATAATGGTTTAAATGGTGATAACGTCATGAAAAGGACATAACTGATGGCTGTAGTAGATATGTCACCAAGGCTAATTGGTGCAGTCAGGCAGCCTTGGCCAAATCTCTTTCCCCTGTCCCCTCACCTCAAGCTGTCATCATGTGGTGGTGGGTTATCAGCTAGCAGCTGCTAGCTGGGGTTTTGGTCATCAGGTGGGGTAGGGTTCAGACAGGGAGGAAACTGGAGGTTGGCACGGTGAATCTGACTTGAAGCTGACACAGGCAACAGTGTACGTGGCAGCTTAACCCCCCGCAGACTGAAGATTAGCAGAGTGGACTAAAGTCACTGGACAACTTACATCTTCAACCGCTCCTCCCATGCAGAGAAAGCTTTGGCACATAACATCAACCCACAGCTCCTCCCCACAGAGCCTTTCCCAGTCTCCTGACCCCTATAGTCAGAGAGAAGGTCCTCCAATGGACACAGAGTTAGACACACAGTTCTTCTCCCCTTCTGACCTCTGATAGGTCAAACCTCCACATTATTCATTTTGGATCCTATGCACTATATGACGGGTTGCCTATGCACTGTGGATCCGCAATGCATAGACAATCCTAAGTGTCGCTTCTGTATACCAGGGCCCCATGGATCTCTACACACATGCACAGATGGAACGTGCATCCCTTCTGCACTGGATCCCCATGACGGTCAGGTGGTTACATGCAGATGGTCCAATATGCTGGGGTGTGCCCATTCCACGCCATTCATAAAGTAATGGAGTGCTGGGCGAGGGGAGCACACGATATGGCAGCAGAGACCCTGCCATAACTGTTGTGTACCCACCACAGTATATCCCCACTGGCCACAGGAACCCATAGCCCCCTACCTACCATGCTGCCCTAGCCCTCTGATCAGGCGGGGAGGACAGGGAGGCTGCCATTTGAGCACTTGCTGAACATTTTGCAAGTTCAAAACCTGCACTGTCCCACAATCCCCTGCTCCCCATGAAGTAGGGGATCTATTGCAGATCTACTGCAGGACTAGGTTGGGCATCCAATTAAATTCCTGCCTGTGTCCTCTGATCTGCACCAATCTGCCGCCCATGACTGCGCATCATGGGACGGGCCGAGACAGGCACCTGGCAATCATTAATGCTGGCCACAGAGGGCCTGTCTACAGGTGTGGAACTATGTGGGCTGGGTACATGCCTCTTGAATGTACCTGACTCACATTAGTACCTAGGCCCCTTGAGAGTAAAACTTGACCCAGAATCCTCCTGCTTTCCCAGAGTGGTGGTCACTCGGGGTGGTCGACTAAGAGCAGGGTCTGAGTTACAGGTACTACCAGACACTTTACTGAGTAAGCATCTAGTTGTGGCAAATCAGGGCTTGATCTCAGTTGGCCACTACTCGGGAGAGAGGGAGCATGCTGGGTCATGTCTCACTCTCAAAGCAATGAAGTCAGGGTTGGACCATTGGGGGAAAGAACTGTGTGTCTGACTCGGTCTGCACTGGGGGGGGTTCCTCTCAGACTATTGGGGCCAGGGGACCAAGAAGAGATTCATGGGAGAGGCAGAGCTTCTGTTTTGTGCCAAACCTTACTCAGGCTACAGGGGTGTTGATGATGATGTGTTCACAGTCCACTAAGTTGTCCAGTGACTATTCTAGTCCATGCTGCCATTCTTCAGTGGCAGAAGGATGTTCAGCCATTGTATACTACTGCTTGTGCCTACCTCCAAGTCTGACTCTCCACGCCAAACTTTAATTACCAGTACCTGCACCATATGGGGAATGGGGTGGCACTGGATAGCCAACAACCCCAGCTAGCAGCTGCCACCTGATTTACCCACCACCAAAATCATGGGTTCCATGTTATCATAGTACAAAATGCACTTCATCTGCACAAGTCTGCCATTTCTTATTTTGTCCCAAGAGATCCAGACAAGCTAGTTATTTTGGCTTACCATTTTTATTTTGGTGCGTTTTTTCCCCCACTTTTGCCCTTGCCCTGCCCCAGTCTCGTGCACACACGTGTGGAGGCACGTGCACCATGTCTCCGGGGCACCTTCCCGATGCCTTGACACCCCCACCTGCCTGTGCTACCCATTGAACTTCCACCCAATGGTAGCAGAACTATGGGGGGGGATGACAGAGATCCTTCCCAGGAGAGGAGAGGAGAGCTGCTAGAATGGCTGCTCAATCCTGCTCCTTTCCTCCCCCCCCCCCGACAACCCCCATTGACTATTTTTGTAAATTCAGCTGAATTGGACAGTTTATTTATAGTTTCTCCTGTCTAGACTCGCATGCAGGTGCAACTAGCATGGCCAAAAGTGGAACCCAACAGTCTTTTGTCACCAAAAGTTAACTGGAGATCTGGTTCTCTCTCTCTGCAAGAAGCTTTTCTTGCATTTTTTTTACATGCCCATTTTTTGCATATACATTGTGTGTGTGTGTGTGTATGCATGTATGCGTGCATGTGTATGTGAAATTTTAAAGGCAATTCTGAATAGAAAACACATCCATGAATGTGGCAGCAGCTGTCAAAAACTGCTTTTCTACATTGGCTCTATCAGGGTCCTCTTCCTTAGATTTTCTCTTTTGGGGGGGGTGACATGGAGAGACAGCAGTGATGATCAATCATGTCTTCATAAGTAGGGGAGGAGAGCAGGAGGTTAAGTAGGTGCCTGCTTCTATCCATCTACCATCCATCTCTCCATATATCTGACTGGCTGTCTGGAGGCCATTTCCTTCAACCAGGCTACAGAAAAAGCTGCAGTTGCATTTGGTACCAATCGCCATTTTTCAAGCCAAGCAAGCAGCTGCAGCTGTCATTTGATCACTGCACCAATTCTTTAGATATTTATTTATTTTTTTAATTTGCTAGGAAGCAGTGCACCAAGGCTGAGTCATGCAACTCACAAGCAGGGAGGAAATATGTTGGCAGGAACAAGCAGCAAGCTTTCCGGAGTCTGAACATGGTCATACTCAGAGCTGGAGGGAGCAATCTTTCTCATGGCCTGGAGGTCAGGAACAAGGTGCAGTGCAAGTAAGATGAGCAGACACTCCTTAATGGCAACACCAATTATTTATGTTTTCTTTTTTTCAGAAAGCTGTGGCACAACAAGTCCGGGTGTAAACAATGTCAGGAGCAGAATTTGAAAATTTGTAGCTCTTTCAGTGTTCCAAAGGCTCTTACTTTTTGTCATGCAGACTAGTTGCTTGCTTCTTGCTCCTGTGAATACTATAACAGAGGCATGGTTTACGGCCAGATCATGTAAATGCCGTTTTCACTATTTTTTGCCAAAAGTTTGGGCTTCTAGTGTTGTTCTGAAATAGGCACCATATTGTAGTAGTTGTTGCCAGGTGCACTGTTCACACAGAACCCATTTTGGGAGAGGGCACAGGCACTGCACTGTCACATAATTGCAGTTGCAGTCTGGGCTGGCCATCTTAACAGCATTTCTACAGCTAGTGCAAGCTTCTAGTTTCTGCAGTTGGCCCAGCATTCTGTGGACTTGGCTGTGGCCCTGGAATCATGGATCCCTCACAACTACAACATAGAAACATAGAATCTGTCAGCAGATAAGGACCATACAGCCCACCTAGTCTGCCCATTTCCCTACTTGGTTTGGCAATCCCTACTCTTATCTGGATTGCCTTTCCCCACTCTACTGTACAGCAGGGTGCCTTTATGCTTATCCCATGCACTTTTGAATCCCTGTACTGTTTTCACTTCCACCACCTCTGCTGGTAGGCTGTTCCACTTATCCACCACCCTCTCTGTGAAAAAATACTTCCTAGCATTCCCCCAAGCCTTCCTCCCTCCAGCCTTATGTTATGTCTCCTTGTCCTTGTGCACTTTCTTCTCTGAAATATGCTCCACTCCTGTACCCTGTTTATTCCTCTAAGGTATTTGAAAGTCTCTATCATATCCCCTCTCTCCTTTCTTCTTCCAGTGAATAGACGTTAAGTTCCTTGAGTCTTTCCTCATAAGGCTTGTGGTGCAGTCCATGTATCATTTTTGTTGCTCTTCTCTGGACTACTTCCATTCTGTCTATGTCCTTCCCAAGATGCGGTCTCCAGAATTGGACACAGTATTCCAGATGAGGCCTCACAGTGATCTATACAGTGGCATCATCACTTCACTCCTCCTACTGATTATGCCCCTTCCAGTGCACCCCGACATTCTGTTTGCTTTCCCCTCTGCTTTTTCGTATTGTTTGGCTGACTTCAGGTCATTGGATATGATAACTCCCAAGTCTCTCTCCTGACTTCTGGCTAGAACCTTGCCCCCATCCTGTATTCCTCTCCTGGGTTTCTGTGTCCCAGGTACATTATCTTGCACTTCTTAGCGTTGAAACCCAACTGCCAAACCCTTGACCATTCCTCAAGTAGTCTTAGGTCGTTTCTCATTTTATCTAGTCCCTCCTGTGTGTCGACTCTGTTACAGATCTTGGTGTAATCTGTGAACAGGCATATTTTCCTCCAGTCCCTCTGCAATGTCACTTATGAAGACATTGAATGGGACTGACCCACACCGATACCTGTGGAACCCCGTTAGTCACCTCCCTCTCTTCTGATTTTATGCCATTTACTACCACCCTCCGGTCCTGCCTTTAGCCAGTTTCCAACCAATTTTACCACTTTAGAGCCCACACCCAGATTTCCCAATTTGTTAAGCAACCTTCTATGTGGAATGGTGTCAGGCTCTTACTGAAATCCAGGTAGGCCACATCCACCGCCCCTCCCTGATCCACCACTCTGGTCACCCAGTCAAAATTTGTTAAGATTAGTCTGATAGGACCTGTACTCAGTGAATCCATGCTGCCTTGAGTCTTTGCACTGCTTGACTCCAGGAACTTCACTACCTCTCCTAACCAGGGACTCCATCAGCTACCCCCTTACTTCCAGTCTTGTGCAGGGGACCACCTCACCTCCTCCAGTCCCCAGGTACCTCCCATCTCTAGTGATTGGTTGAAGAGGGTTGTCAGTGGACCTGCTAGGACTTCCCTGAGTTCCTTCAGCACTCTAGGGTGAATCCCGCCTGGCCCCATTGCTTTGTCTGTCTTTACTTTCCCTTAGTTCCTCCAAGACTTTCTCCACCGTAAATGGGCTGGTGTCCACCTCTTCCCCTGTACACATTTCCTCATGAGGTTTGGCCCCTACCCTGCCTCTTCCTTGGTAAATACTGAGCAAAAATACTTATTCAGTATCTCAGCTTTTTCAAGGTCATCCTCCACCCACCCACCCTCTCCCTTCCTTAGCCTAACAATATCATTTCTGGTCTTCTTCCTCTCACTAATATAATGGAAGAAGGTCTTGTCTCCCTTCTTAATAGTCTGTGCTATTCCTTCCTTCATTCTTGCCTTAGCCCCTCTGACAGCTTTCCCAGCTTCTCTGCTTCTCAGATATTTCACTCTGTCTTCTTCTTTCTGCGTCTCTTTATATTTCCTGAATGCCTTACTTTTCTCTCGCACTTTCTCAGCTACTGACTTAGAGAACCACAGTGGCTGCTTCTTTCTTTGCTTTTACTAAGCAATCTGATACATTGACTGTCACTCCTGCTATGGATCTCTTGAGCCTAAGCCACAAGTGCAAGAGAAATTTATGAGAGGAGAGAGCCATCAGCCAGTGAAGTAACGTCCCTCCCCCCTCGCAACTGTGATTTCACTGCTGTATAGCTAGGCTTCTCATTCAATCACTGACTAATGTGTGCATGCCTGCTATTATTTTCCACTCCTGCCCCATCTCAATCTCACTCTCTCACTCACCTCGTATACATGAGCCTAGTGTTAGCAGGTTGCTGTCGAGGTAGCGGAGATCTTTCCTCATTACCCAGTAACACCAGTTACATGTAAATGCAGTGATAGGAAGAATCTGGGCATCTGCTTACCCAGGACAGATGCCTGGATAATGGAGATATCTGGCAACTCCAGGAATGTATTCAGTCACTGAGCAGTTCCCTGGCTTCCTGGCACTAGTGGTGATGATATTGGGAAATGGTCTCAGTTCCTCCTTTTTCTAATACAGCTATAACTACCACCTTATAGGTGACATGTGTTGGGCTGTGGTAGAATACACTATTTATCTGCATGAGTGCACACTGACCTCCTTCTCGAGTGGCAGAGCGTAGCGGAGCCAACAGTGATGCTGAGGTCAGTGTGCATGAGTGCAGATAAATAGTATATGGTACTATTGGCCCTTACTCCCACCCTCACCATTCTACTTTAGCTAGACCCAGGCTAACCTTGTAAGTGACCATCACATACTCTCCCCCCTTGACCTCGGAGTTCACCCATTTTATCACTTACTCCCCCCTTCACTCAACCTCCCTCTACCCCTGGCCCTTTCACCCTAAACCCTACCTCCCCTCACCTTATCTCCCTCTGCAGTCACCCACCTCCAACCACTAATTTCACCCACACTGCTTCCCTGTTAATACTTTCTAACTTCCCCAGCCCCTTTCCCTTCTGCTTCTCTTTCTCAGTATCTACCCCTTCTCTTCCTCGCCTTGTCTCAAACTTCTCTCATCTGCCTCGCCCCTATTTTGACAATGCTCTAGCTCTGAGCTGCTCTTGTCTACTGCATATCTGCTTTCTGGCCCAGGGACAATTTTTGTTTTTCAATCGAACTGGTGCTATATCATCCCATCTTTATGGTACTTTGAATTTCTTATGTTTTATCCTCCCATTCTGTTTGGATTACTGGAATCATTTGTGTTATTGCCTTATTCACTGTTTTATGTATTTTAGTTACCTGACATGGAACCTTTGTAAAAGAGCATGTTGCTCAAAGGTTGTTTCTGAATATTCAAAATAAATAAATAAACAAACATATTCAGTTTATACAATAGCGGTGAAAGGATATGGCATTGAAATGTGTTGTGTTGTTGCTTTTTGCAGTGTGGTTTCGGTGTGTTTAATATTTATTTCTCTGTGTGTCAGAAGTTGTTTTAGAGGTTTCTGTTAGTTTAAATGTTTTCTCCATGGTAGTTTAAAGTTCTGTATTATGTTTCTTCGTGACTTTTGTTTTTCTGCATTTGGTCTCTGTTTGTTTGGGTTTTGCTTTCAGTTTCAAGGTGTAGCTCTGTGTTGAAATGTGATCTCTATGCTATTCTGTGCAGGTGTGTTCACTTGGTTTGGGGGTGTTCAGTTGTTTTGAGATTTGCTGCTTTCTGTGACATAGCTACTATCTAGATAAATGTAGCTGCTGTGGAAATAAATGTCATTTATTCCACTGTAGCTACATTTATCTCATGGTACAGTAGGTCTGCTAAGCATGAATCACTCATTTTTATCCTGTTACTATGGCTGATATGCTGTTTTTTCCCATGGCGTATCTTTTCACCCCTATTGTATAAATACTTTTCTTGGTAACTATATCATGACTGAAGAAATAGTTCCAAGTTACAGTTCCTATGCTCCTAACCAGATTAAAATATCTTTATCCAGTTTTCACTGTCTTATAATTTACAGTACATGCATTGTCCACTTGATATTTCAAACCTGTACATTTCAGGACCAAAACATTGCATTTCAAGCACAAAGAAATAATTAATCTGCAGCCCACGTCCAGGTCTGGTCCAGATGGATGAAATTAGAGAGAGATAGAAGTGAACATGAAATAAAATGAGATCAGAGAGAGAAAATATACTGTTATATACAGTTTTGGAGCAATATCACCTTATAATAGCCTAGACAAGTGTAATTCCATATATAACTCTAGCACCTTACTACTTGGGGTATACAAAATTACCCCTACAGGAAAGGTTTGTAATCCATAATGTCATTTAATCCTATGGGTTTCAAGGATCTCAACTGATGAATCCATCGACTTTCCTACTGTAACAATGACTGAAGTCAGTCCCCTTCCTTGTTTAGGGGGTTTAACCTGCTCAATACCCATAAATGCCTACTCAAATACTCTTACTCTTGCTGCTTGCCCTGAAACTAAGACAGCCGACGATTACCTCCACCTGCCACCAGGATTTTCCTATCATACAATGTGGAAAACCTGCTCAGTGGGAGACCAGCTCTACTGCGCCCCTATCTGCCCACTCCATGCAGCATCCCTCCTGGACCCCTTCTGTCACCCAGATCTTTTCCCCAGCCATATGTCTTTTTTCCTGGACTTAACATTGCGCTTGATTCACCACACACTAAATGCTGCTACCAGGATTCCTGGAGGTCGAATGTAAAGACTACCTTCCCAAAAATATGTAGGAAACTCATCCTAATCCTGCTGCTGATCTCTGGAAATATTCACCCTAACTGTGGCCCCATTCCAACCCACACTCAGACCCCGATTCCTACGGGGCAATTATGGATTGTGGCCTTGAACATTGGCAGCCTCCTAGCCAAGCTAACGTAGTTTGAGGCTTGGGTGGCACATACTCTGCCTGATATCATTGCTCTGACAGAGACCTGGCTCTCCCCACGAACAACCAACTCGGTAGTCTCCATTGCTGGATACAACATTCATAGACAGGACCATTCCAGAAAAAGAGGTGGTGGATGCATAATATACACCAGAAACCACCGCAAGGCAGAATTCAACTGGCTACTGTCAACAATGACTTTGAATGCCTAGCAATAAAAATCCTACTAGGCAAGGGGCCAAAAAGCCTGATTGTTATGGCAGTCTACATCCCACCAGTGTGGCAGCAAGCTGGGCTAGAAGCCTTTGCTAAGCTTTACACCCAGGCTAGCCAACACAAGGAGACTATTATACTAGGGGATTTTATCTCCAACTAGCTTGCCAGCACAGAGATCTTGTATCCGGACTGTACCTAACGCAAGCTATCAAGAGCTGCACCAGATCAAACTACAGTCCCGCACCGGTACAAGCACTCTGATCAACTGGGTACTAACAGCTCACCCAGAAAGGATAACTGATGTCAAGGTACTCCCGGATACTCTGAGTGACCGCTCACCTATCCAATGTGAGTGGTCGACAAAACAGGTCAACCCCTCACCCAAATTGGTGAGGAGCAAAGTATAAAAATAGCGCTATGACCAACTTCAGGAATCACCTTTCAGGCATTGACTGGAGCTTCCTTGATGTATGCCCTTCTGTAGACACTGCCCTCCAACTCTTCCTTACTCATTTCAATGCAGCTGCGGACAAGTTCACCCCGTACCGTAAGAAGATGATAAAAGGTCATAGTATGGACTGGGTCACCCCTGAGCTTTTCGGTATGATGCGACAATGGGATCTCCTTTGGCACCAGGCCAGGGCAACAGGGATAACTACGGATATCCCAAACTACAAAGTGGTCAGAAACAGGTGCACCTGGGCAATACAATAGGCCAAGGCATCATTCCACAAGAACCAGCAATCTCACTGCTGGAGTAGCATGAAGAAGTTCTGGGACTCAATTAAAACCTCTTCAGGTATGATAACAGAACCCCCCACACCATGCTCCACCAAAATGACAAAATCATACTTGATGATGCTGGCATGCCAACTTTCTTTAATAAGGCTTTCTCTGACTACAGCGCAGTCTTGCCTCCCAGGCCTGCCACACACTCTGATGGAATGCCAGCCTCCAGTCAATTTCCCTCATCTACCACTGCCAAGCCCAGCCCAAGCTTTTACTTCAGACAGGTGACCATAAAGGAAACAAGAAAATACCTTACAAGTGTCCTGGAAAAAACAAGGATGGGGGTGATGGAAACAATATGAAATTAATTTCCATTGCCTTACAAGCGGTTGTCTTTCCTATCACCATTCTGTTTAACCTGTCTCTCTGCCAGTCCACTTTCCCCTCTACCTGGAAATCCACTCTGGTCAATCCTGTGCATAAAGGAGGTGACCGGGCACTAGTATCCAACTACTGACCTGTCTCAATTCTGTCTCCACTCTCCAAAGGACTGGAGAAAATCATATCCAACCAACTCACTGACCACCTGCATAAATATAAACTCCTCTGCCCCAACAGCACAGCTTCCACAAGATGCATAGCACTAATACTGCCCTAATTGCCTTCCCAGATAACCTGCATGAGACACTTGACCAGGGCCAACTGGTGGAGCAATCTTCATAGACCTCAACCGAGGCTTTCAACCTTGTGAATCATTAGCTGCTGCTGCACATACTAAGCTGCCTTGGACTATCCTCCAGCACAGTCAGTTGGTTATCCAGCTACCTGTCTGGGAGCTCTCAGCAGGTGAAAATCAATGGAGCCATCTCCAAGACCAGTGAAGTCATAGTGAGGGTCCTGCAGGGGTCCATCCTGGGCCCACTCCTGTTCAGCCTCTTTGTGAACAACCTTCCAGAAGCAGGCTCCTCCTCCAAGGTACTGCTCTATGCAGATGACATGGTGGTGTTCTCTTGAGGCTCTTACCAAGATGCACTCACTAAGGACATGCAGTACAACTTTGATCTCCTACAGGATTGACTTAAAGATAGCCTGCTAGTGCTCAACAGCAAAACAAAACAAGTCAAAGCTCTTTGCCAGAAGCCAAAAGAGGAGGTATACCACTCCCTTCTCAATTTCGTGCAACTCCCACTCCACCCTTGAGCAGGTTCCCTCGTTCCGGTACCTTGGGATTAAAATCAACCAGTCCCTCTCCTTCAACAAACATATACGAAATATTATCACTGCTGCCAATAGGAAGTTAGGTGCCCTATATAGGCTTCAGTTCTGCCGCACACCTGAGGCTAGGGTCCAGGCAGTAAAAGAGGCAGTTCTACCCATCCTGGACCATGGTAATGTGGTATGTGGTGCAGCTTCTGAAACCAGCCTGCACAGGGTCTATACTACCGTCAACAAAGCATGCAGCTTTGTTTTAGGTGCAGATCGCCTTATACACACATACTACCTTTATATTAGGACACAGTGGTTTCATCTCATGGACCGAATCAAGCTCTACTCCTGCCTTATAGGAAGAAGACCATTCTAAGTCTTACACCCTCCCTACAAGCCTTATTCCATCTGGTCCTGTCTAAGCACTCCACGAGAAGTGTTACAAGACACGCCTAGCAGTATCTTTCAGAAGAACTGCCTTGGGAGGTTGAGCCTTCAGTATGGGCCCCCACATGGCTAAATGAGCTCCCCCAGGTCACTACTAGCCTTACTCGTCTTGGCCAGTTCAAATCTAAAATTCAGAAGTCCATCTCCCCTCCAGTACAATGTTGCAGTAAAGAACACCCCAGCCATTTCTAGCCCTCCCGGTGCCCCCTGACACAGTATGGCTTGGCTGCAGTGACCCATGGCTCCTAAGAATCTCCCGCTAATCCCCACCTACCCACCCCTTGGTCCCCATTCCCCACCCCACCCCACTTAGCCCTCCTGACTCTCCATACCCCCACCTCCACATCCACTTAGCCCCGACCCTTAAACTATCACCCACCATTGTGCTCTCCCACTCACCCGTCTAGCCTGTAGCCTACTCTCCCTTAATGGCTGTACTTGTTGGTGGTTACATTAACTGTTCCCTCCAGGAACCTATCTAAGCTGTATAGCTGCATTCTGGGAATTTTCATACTTTGTACGTAGTTGGAATCTGCACTTTATTCACCTAATCTGTTATTGGACTATTTTCCTCTGTATTATGTAATTAAGTGATGGCTTTTGCAATGTATTCTGTCTCTCCCCATCCTTCTATTTGTAATGCTGTTTAGACTTTTTAATGACGTGTAACTGACAATGCCATCTAGCTGCTTCTGTTTTTCTCCACTGTCCATGTACTTGATGTTCCCCCACCCTCTGTTCGACGAGGATCCTTTGTAAATGAGGTTTTTAGCTCAAAGGTTGTAATTCCGATTTTACAATAAATAAATAAAAATAAATGAAAGGTCAAAAATGTTTGCCATATATTGTTCATGGCAATGTACTGTACACCTACTGTGTTTCACTTTTTCTACTGTAAATGGAACATATGTTCTTGATTTTTTTTTTGAGTGGTCATATAGTGCGTCCAACATGTAACAGCCCGTAAGTACACCACAAAACACATACAACAAAGCTTGTAGTACAGTTTATAAACTCCCCTGCTTCCATATGGATGTCCAATGTGGGGTGCTAAAACTGCTTACCCAGCACATCAAATCTGTAAACATTACAGTTACCACATTTATGAAAACTTTATAGTTTTACTGGAAGCCAACTAGGCCTTTGGACAGGCTATGTTTGCAAATGGCTGTGCACTGGGTGATCTTTGATGCTGGTGCCTCTCACACATGCAATACAGGCTCTGTCACTTATTTCCATTACAAAAATGTAATTACTGAAGAGCATGTGCAAGTTGTTTTGATAACTTGGCCACCTTTTTTTTAATTCTCTTTTTATGCCCCCTTGCTGTACCACCTACAATCCCTCCAGAATCTTTCATGGTGCATGTGCCCACCGGACCGACCTGCTTCAGTCACCATCCTCTACACTGCCTCGGCTTGCCCCCCTTTGCAGGAATGAGGTGGAAGGACTACACCCTCGAAATGCATTGCTTCCATCAGGAGATGAGTTATGCTAGGCAGGTTCAGGTGTGGTGCACTGGGGCGCCTTCATCCTCAGGGAGCAGGGCTGTCTTTTTCCTTTTTCCCCGATTCCCCAAAGATGCAAGCATACTAGGGAGACCAAGGTACATGCATGCTGAGTGTGCTGCCATGCAAGTCTGTGGCCTGTGTCTTGTCCACAATGGCTCCCTCAACTGCATTTCCATCTGTGGTCACTCAGGTGGCAGTAATGCAGCAAAGACAGTGACCCGCCCTTTGGCCCAATTTTACAGTAATGGAGGTGAATCCTCTTACAAAACACAGAAAACAGATCATCTATTTCTTCAAAATGAGAAACACTTTGGCAGCAGTTACTCAGACTGCTGCTGGAGACAATGAGGACAGTGTGGGTCCCATACTCACATATTTTGGGCATGTCCAAAGCTGGGCCCATACTGGTCGCCAGTTGCTTCACATAAAATCTTCAAACAAAAAAATCCTACCTTTGGAGGATATTTATACAGTAGCTTTGGCAGGAAATGGCATAACTTACAAATGGCTAACTGCCAAGTGCCCAATGGTCAGAGTGGGTCACATTTGCAAACCCATTTAACAAATGGAACCAGTTACAGCTACTTATAAAATGACTTGGATTCTTTTTTTAAATTTGACGCCAGGTCTCCACTGTAGGAGGTTCCTGTTTTCTCCATGAACAAATAATAGCATTTTTGTCTGCTAATTAGGTGTGCTGAATTTTTGTTCAGTATGATTATTGTGCAACTTGTGCTGTATAGCCATAAGGTCCCCAATGTACTTGAGCTTTGGCTCAATAGGTTTCAACCTTTAAATAAAATGAAATGAAATGATTGTTCAAAACTGGTTTCATGACTTGGAATGAATTTCATTTTACTGGTCGCACAGTTATGGGGTTTTGTTTTCATTATTTTTTATTGATTTTTTAACTTTTAAAACATTTTATATGTCCAGTAATGCTCTCCAGGGTGAATGGTAATGCTATAAATTGTACTGCACCTTGTGCCTCACAACCCACCTAGGCTATGTGGTAATTAGCACTGGCGCATACCTTGTTGTGTGTTACTGCTTACATAATGTTTGTCATATGAACTATATAAATCATAGTAGATGCCATTTATGTCTTTTAGAGGATGGGAGGGTGGAGGTAGTTAAGCAATTCACAGGACTATACAACTGAATACATTGCTCTGAGTCAGCAATGTCATGTTTGATTATGTCACACATTTTCCCCATGTCACCCACTTGGTGATGAAAGGTTGAACGGTATGGTGGTGCCCTTCTGCCACTACCACCCACCCCCCACACAGTGGTGCACTTTTTGTCCGTACTAGCTACCACACAGATAGAAGCACCTGGCTCTGCCCCTACTACCACCCCCACAGCTAGTGATGCCCATTCTGTCCCTACTATCCACTCCACAGGTGGCAGTGCTCATTCTGTCCCTACCATCCATTTACTATTAGCAGTATCCATTCTGTCCCTATCACCCATTCACAGCTAGTGGAGCCCATTCTGTCCCTACCATCCTTTCATAGATATTAGAGTCCATTCCATCCCTACCACCCATACCACCCATTAACAGACAGTGGTGCCCATTCTGTCCCTAACACCCACCCCACAAATAGAAGTGCCCATTCTGTCCCTACCTCACTATTAGAGGGTCGAGAGGGCCAGAGATGTTGCCCTCCCCCAGGAACCCCACAAGGGTCGCGAGGGCCTCAGGAACAGTTGCCCTCCCCACTGGAGACCGAAAGGAGCCCCCCATCACTGCAGCAAGTAGCCAGAGGGCCGAGAGGGCCAGAGACATTGCCCTCCCCCAGGAACACCACGAGGGTCACGAGGGCCTCAGGAACAGCCGCCTCCCCACCGGAGACCAAAAGGAGCCCCCCCCACCACTGGAGCAAGTAGCCAGGTACAGAGGCCGGAGATACAGCTACCTGCCTGGAGCACGGCGTGCTGCGAGTTCCATTGTGTTTTTTTGGTGCCAATTTCAACAGGACTAGAACAAACCTGTATTGCCTTTAAATGCAGCCAAATCTAACAAATGCCATACTGTGACTATTGTTTTAAAAAAAAAAAAATCGGAGCACCTCTGCAAATAGTTTTTTTGCTCTATTTTTCCTCAATGCTACCTCATTGTATGTGTTATCAGCCTGCACCTTAAGAACTTTTATTTGTACATGCTGTCCCGCTTGTTTGCTTGCTATATACTCACTGTAAACGGTGCCTTCATCCGTCCTGAATTACTGCCTCATGGCATGCGCCTTAAGAACTAAAAATACAGTCTGCACCTTAAAACTTAAAAAATTACTTGCACACGCTGTTTCCTCTTGCCTGCTCACAGCTTGCATCTGATTCCTGCTTATTTTGACCTCCTATATAGTCACATACTGTGCTAGAGGCTGTTGGGTGTAATTACTGTTATACTGGCACGCATGTTTAAAGTAGAATTGTGGTTGAAATAACCTATAGGGCTAAACTGTACTATGCAGCCAATATTGAATAATCTAGAGTAGTGCAAACCAGGCTGGTAGCAACGTAGCTTGTTTAAAGATTATAGCAGTACCACACTTACCTGCAATTAACTCCACCCTCCAGATCTCTCATAAATAACCTTCTTCTCCTTATCTTCTCTACACAGAGGGTCAGAGCGCCAGAGATGTTGCCTCCCCAAGGAACCCCACGAGGGGTCGCGAGGGCCTCAGAAATAGCCTCCCTCCCCACCGGAGACCGAAAGGAGCCCCCCCACCACTGGAGCGAGTAGCCAGGTACGGAGGCCGGAGATACAGCTCCCTGCCTGGAGCACGGCGTGCTGTGAGTTTTGCCCCACCGGCGCTGTGCGCCGGCTCCTCACCACCCCCACCACCACCCTTGGTCGGCACTCAGTTATATAACGATAGACTGGTGACGCTGATACCAGGTGACACGCGCCAGAACCTATCAGCCCACTTTCTAACTAGCAGCTTATACTATCCCACCACTAGTGGCTGCTATACTGAAGCTCGGTTTGCTACTGCAGGATTCACATATCAATCATGATCCTCTACTTTATACCACTCCTTTCTCTAGCTTTTCCTCTTTCCTCTCTCCCCCCAGCAACCCAGCCCATGCAGGACCCAAACCTCCACCCCCTCAACAGCGCGCCATCTCCCCCATGCCCCCATCAACCTCCACCTCTCTGCTCCAGCAAATAATGCACACCCATACATGGGCTCTAAGCTCTTCTGTTATCCCCCCCTCCTTCTTTCATGGCATATTCATACTACGTAACCTAGCTACCTCAACCTCTCTCTACACAACACAAGCAAGCCACTCAAAACTAAAGTCCAGATACACATGGAACATCTCCATGCACTACATCACCCTTCTTCTCCTCCTGGCAGGGAATGTTGAAACCAACCCTGGCCCAGTGCCCCACTCTACCCCCCACACACTCCCAAAGGGCCTAAGATTACTTCACTTAAACATCTGCAGCCTCCTGAACAAAGTACTGGAGTTGCAACTCACTGCCCTAAACCTCCGCCCAGACATCTGCATTATATCTGAGACATGGCTGAAACCACACCATGCAGATTTAGAAATAGCCATCCTTGGCTACTCAGTAATTAGGCAGGACAGGCTGGGCAAGAAAAAGGAGGAGGAATCATCATGTACATATCCACTAGGCTCCAGGACATCTCTGTCATGATCCCTGGACCCACACCCCTAATAGAATCTATGCTGATTAAATGACTTTACCTCATTCTACCCCAGTGTACATGGCAGGGACCTACTGCACCCCCGCTACCCCTACGCTTAGCGTCCTTGACCACCTAGCCACTCTAAAATCTGCTGCCGGGGCGGGCGAGCTCTACATCCTTGGGGATTTTAACCACAATTGGCTAGCAAAAGACTGCGCTAAACTACGGAGCAAAGTGCACTCCCTAAACCTATCCCAACAAATTGATCAACCCACCCAACTAAACTCAAAACACAAACACTCCCTCCTGACTGGGCCCTCACAACCCACCCCATAGGATAACAACAGCCGGCCTCCTCCCTGACTCCTGAGTGATCACCATATGGTTTATATGGTTAGAAGGTGCACAGACCCACAAACCCCCCACCCACCCAGAACTCTCCTCATGAGGGCTTATAAATCCCTCTGTCTCCATTCCCTTCTAAATGATCTCGCCTAGTTGACTGGTCATTCATCCAGATGGCTCTCTATTGACTACGCTTTCGACATGTTCAGACACAACTTGCTTTGCTATATGGGACTATCACACCCCTTTAAGATCTATAGGGTCAGGGATCACATCTCCCTGGGTCACCGAAGTCATTGGCTGCTGCCGAGTAAGGGAACAGGCCTGAGAAAACAAAAGCAAACCCGGCACACCGACTCCTGCAGCATTATTCAATCTCTGTAACTACTGCATCAAAGCTATTTGGCAGGCAAAGAAATTACTTCAAGGCGGCCTTCCTCCAGCCTGAGCCACCCTCAAAATTCTGGAAACCATCAAAACCCTACTCACCCCCGCCCAACCATCTACCCCAACCGTATCCATACATGGCAACTCTGTCTCAGACCCTAGCTAGGTTGCCTCTTTTCAACAACCTTTTACTAATGGCACTGTATCGCTCACAAACCACCTGCACCCCACCCACAACCAGTCCCTCCTTGCAACCCCGCACCCCACCCAGCTCCATGTTCACTTTCCGTCCAGTCTCAACGGCAGAAGTACTCCATGCCCTGGGATCTCTTGACCCTAACAAGGAAAATGCCCTTTAGGGCTGGATGCCAAACTTCTCCACCTATCAGCCCCTGCAATAGCTGCCCCTCTAGCCAACCTCCTAAACCTCTCATTTTCTACGGCTCAAATTCCAGCTGTATGGAAGCAGGTGCTTGTCATACCCCTACCTAAGGGTGGTGATCCATCTGCACCTGGAAATTATCGCCCCATCTCCCTTCTTCCAATTCTGGCCAAACATCAGGAACACCTAGCTCTTACCCAACTCACTCAATTCCTCGAATCTACCTCCTTCTTCACCCCTTATCAGTCAGGGTTTCAGAAATCCCACTCCACCATCACCACACTCTTAAGACTCTCAAATGACATCTCCTCAGAGATGGACAAGGGGCATTTCACTTCTGCCATTTTCATTGATCTGGCCAAGGCATTCGACACCAACTCCCATCCAAAACTACTTGCAAAACTAAATGAAGCAGTCCTCTCCAGCCTTGCCACTAGCAGGTTCCATGCCTACCTGACTGACCGAAAACAGTCTGTCAAAATTGGGACAGAAGAATTCCCCCCACTCCCAATCACCATGGGGGTTCCCCAAGGCTCAGTCCTAGAGCCCATACTTTTCTCCATATTTTTAAATGACCTCCCACTGACCTGCTCAACCTCAGCCATACAAATGTATGCAGACAACACCGTACTGTATGCCTCTGACCCCACCACTAGGGACATGTACGCAGCCCTCCAACAGGATTTTGAAGCTGTCCAAAAATGGCTTGGATGCAATCAACTAGTATTAAACTCGAAGAAAACTGTCTCCCTTACTTTTGGCATGCAACCACGGCTCTCATGCCTAGCTGCTCCCCCTACATTTCATACTCTGGACGGGTCACCTCTGGAGACCTGCACCTGCTTAGATACCTGGGAGTATGGCTTGATCAATAACTTGATTTCTCCATCCACATTGACTTGCTACACAAAAAACTGCACCCCAAACTAGGTGCACTTCATCGTAATAAAGGGTGCCTGCCCTCCACGGTCCGAAGGGAAATAGTGCATAAAATTATTCTCCCTATCTTTGACTACGGCAACGTGGTCTACGGATCAGCACCCCAAACCACCTTAGCCAGCCTGGATACCCTCTTTCCTTCCTACTGTCACTTCATCCTGGAATGCCCGCCCACCACCCATCACTGTGACCTATACAGCTCCTTAACATTACCCTCGCTCGAGTCTCGATGTCGAATACATGGTGCAAATGTCATAGCTAAATTCTGGGCAAACTCCTCCCTCACCTCAGCTATGCTCTGTCAGCACAACCCTCCCAGACTACTCTCTCAGATGCTCCGACTCCAGGCTACTCAAAATCCTTTTATGCACATCTTGAAGAGTCAATCTGCTTCAAATACCGCCTGCCAAACTTTGGAATGATCTTCCTGCTCACATCAGGCTGCCCCTGCCCCCAGGCTCCAAAACCATTCCTCCATGACCACTTCTCTGACACATGCAACTGCTACCAGCAGCCCAGATCCACAACCAAGGGTCATCTAGATGTACCTTGACAGCTTTAATATGTCTCAGCAAACTACTGTTTACTTGCATGTTTTCTGACTGTATATACTCTGTGGTCTTGGACCAACCTTGTAGTAATATTTTGAATCAAATGCGTGTCTAGCTCTGTTACTAATGCTGCACCTGTTGTTATTACCCCATACTGTACATTTCCTGCTGTATTTTCTATGTAACCCCCAGGTCACATCTGGAAACGAGCAGCCCCCACTCAGTATGCCTGCCTGGTTAATCTCTTAAATAAATAAATTAGGTCTTCAGCGAAAGGTAAATTGCTTTAACACCTTTTGTAAAGCAAATAACCTACATATTAATAAAGCCAAAACAAAGCTAATGGTATTTGGACAAAAGCAAAAAGGTTTTATTTATATACATAGACAAAGAGAAAATTCGACAACAACAAATGTTACATATCTAGGGGTATGTTTCTTGCAAAATCTATCATGGAATTCTCATATCAGAACAATATACTAAAGAGCAAAATTCTTATAACCAGGGTCACTTGAAAATTGAGGAAAATTTTACCTAAAAATGTGGTGACTTTTTTGCAGAAATTGTGGGAAAATTGTGGGGGGTTCCCAATTCATCCTCACTGCCCCCATAGAAATCTTTTGTTGTTTATTGTAGCTTGTATTGATCACATGAATTGTTAGATAAATGTATTGCCACTTGTAAATTTATTTTATTTATTTAGTTTTTGTTTACTGGGTAAGTGTACTGGCCATATGCTTTTAATATGAAGAAATGTGTGTGTTTTTGAAATGAACTGCAAATTAATCATTATGTAGCATCCCTTCTAAAAATCAAGACATCTAAATCATGCAGTGTTAAATAGATTTCATTCAGTGCAAGAACAAAATAAACAGATAACCGGGGTGCCTAATAAAGGTCAAGTAAGAAAAATTTTTATTTTGTTAAAATAATCATTGTTACTGTAATTACTGTTCTTAATCAGCACTCTAAGTACATTTTAAAATCACATGATAAAATTATCAAATCTAACCAGCAGCTTTTCATTACATCATACACTAGTTTTCAATACATTGTACTTTTGTTCTACTCAGCTTGTAGTGATTTTACTTGGGTTGCAATTATTTTGTCTATTTGAAGGTAACTGTTTAACTATACTTAACCTGTTCAGCATGGTTTCAGATAGGTTTGCTTTCTGTAGGCTTTGTATGTGAGTATGCAGTTGTGTGACATGTAAGGAATCACTGTCACCAACCCCCTCAGAAGCACATTCAAGTTTATAATCAGCAGCGCCACCCAAACTCCTGACACATTTGAATCAAAATACTTTCAGATTGAAAGTATTTATACAAGGAAAATCTACCCTTCCATTCAAAAACAAGCATTGTGGCCAATGCTTCATTTAGGTGAATGGGGCACTTTGCACCTCTTCTCACAACTATTATTTCAGTCTCTGTGTCAGCAAAAAGTTCTCTGATAGTCTGCTTTAACACAGATTTAAAGGCCCTGACCACACTCGCAATCACAGGAGTGTAATGCTTTCAAAAATGGTTTAGCACTTACCATTACAGCCGACCCACACTATCCAGCACTGTGTGGTGACCAGTTTTGAGAGCGGTCATCTTGTGTCCACACTGTAGTGCTCCAGAATGCAGTAGTGATGCCCGCCATGATGGGAGTGTAGTGATTACGTTCCAGGAACAGCATTAAAAGTGTGCATTTTTAGTAAGTGTACATTTCAAGTGGGGGATGTGGTGTGTTTCTGAATTTGTTCAGAAATGTGATTTCTAGGAGTAAAGTTGTTAATTCTGATCATGGGCTAGAGGTACATTCTGGAATCCCAGTTGGGTTGTACATTTTGACAGTAAGAAAGAAAGGGAGCACATTTCCTTAGGTCCTGGATAAGTGGGTAAGAAGTACAAAATCTGAGAGTGGCACAGTACAGAATGCTGTCCCGTCTGCACTGGTGAGTATTCCATTTTGAAGAGCAATTTCACTATGAACCATTTGTGCTACCGATCTCGAGACTACCTTCCAACAGGTCTCAAGATCGGGTAGCCAAAATGCATCAGGCTGTATTGTTTCTGTCTCGGGTACGACTGAAAAGGGACCTTTGAGGCTCAGTGGCCCTACAGTCATCAAAATTCAATAAATAAATAACCGCAAGTCCTCTGGGGTTACTAGAATCTCAGTGTCAGTGCTAGGTAGGCTAAAGACGGTGATTAACTAGTTAAATGGGTTTTACCTACTCTCTCTTGTTTACTTGGCCTCAATTGAGATGAGAGAGAGAGATCATTTATAACTCTCGCAGCAGTATAACAACAGCAGCCGTGAGAGGGAGTTCAGAAACTTGAGTCGTCAGTTATAGCTTCAGAAGATGCAGTTTAAAGTGTAAGGAGTGAGAACCACTCAGCTTAGAGCCTGAGGAGGAATGATGCTTTCTCACCCTAGTCCTGAATTCTCAGTTTACAAAAAGAGTGGAAACTGTTGTCTACAGCAGAATATCTGATCATCCCAGAGGGTGATAAGGACTACAGTGGATGGATCAGGGACAATCCCTGTGATCCAGGATGTTTGAAGATACCTGTATTCTTCTAACAGTAGGTAGATCTGACTTTGCTGCAGAAAACAAATACCTGTAATGTTGTTTTCTCACAGAGGAAAATGTACCTTTTCATTCTTTGAAACAGTTCTCCAGTTTAAAAACGGCTGACAAGTGTAGTCCAGATGTATAACTAATTCACATTGTTCAGAACTTTGGTTCTCACACTACCAGTGGTATTTTTTAAATGCTGGATGTGAAAGCTTGTTCATTCTAAGCATTTTCAAGTGAGTTCAAGATGTTTAAGTGTAACTCGAAAGAATAACAAGAATGGTTCAGTGCGGTGACAGACCCCATCCAAAGTAACCAATTCAGGACTACAGGTTCAGTAAGGTGCTGGTTACTTTAACATTAACCAATGTCTGAAATGGATTTTCAAGTGTGTGGTGCTAGTTATTAGCCAAATGTGTTCAGTTGGCCAGTGCCACTAGAGAACTATTCAGTCAGGCCAGTGCCACTGGAAGAAATGTAGTGTCTTATGACATATGGGAAAACAAAATGGAAGAGTTCATCAGTACAGTAATCATTCAGTTGTGGCCAGTGCACTAGGAAAACAGTCACAACCATGTGAAGAATGCCTGTACAGATGTTAAATGTCTATGGGTATAGGAATATGTAGGTTTCTGTGAATACTGTCATTTTTTTAAGCTTCTAGTTCTAGTACCACAATATATAAATCTTGGGGTCCCCTTGCTTTAGAGAACGTATTTGGAATAAGTCATTCTAGACCCCAACTATGATTTAACAGTTATGTTATTGCTTCCTGTGGTTAATGGGTACCCTCCAGAAGTATAGATCTAGCATAACCAACAACAAAATGTTCTTTCCTCAGCACTGCTGTAAACACCTAATAGGTCATAGTTTGCTTTTGTACCTCCCCCGCAGTCTCTAGAGTAATGAACCTGGTATACATTCCCAAAACTGGGAATACCACCATTTCTAAATGTGTTTCAGTAGTCTGTGCCCAGTTAAAGGTGCCAGGACTACGAATTATTATAAAGTAAAGAGGGAGAGATTTACATACACACACACACACACACACACACACACACACACACGCACACACACACATACATACACACATACACACATACACACACACACACACACACACACACACACATACACACACACACACACACACACACACACACACACACACACATACACACACACACACACACACACACACACACACACACATACATATACATATACATATACATATACATATACATATACATATACATATACATATACATATACATATACATATACATATATATGTATATGTATTATATTGAATCAGACACAATAGACAGAGGAGTAAGATGGCAAAGTTGGGAAAGTTCTATTTTGGCACCCATGTTGTTCTCTGTGTATATGCTGCCACTGGAGGAAATCATTAGGTGGTACACTCTGGGTTTCACTGCTATGCAGATGATACCCCGTTGTACTTGTCTTGTGCCCCAGGTGACCTTTCCACCTCAGATATGCTGAGCCAGTGTTTAGCTGTGATTAATGACTGGATGCCCACTAACTGGCTATGTATCAACCCCAGCAAGACAGAGGTTATGGTGATTGAGCCTGGTAATGGGGGCATTTATGTTGATGGGAGACTGCCTGCCTTAGTGGTTGATGGACGTCCCCTGTCAGTGATCAGTGCGGTCAAGAATCTTGGCATTTGTTCTTGACAACCATCTTAGTCTCAAACAACAGGTGTCTTCGGTCATCAGAAATGTTTATCTCCAGCTCTGGAACATTGCCAGGATTTATCTATTCCTGATGACTGCAGATTTGGCTACAGTTATATGTGCCTTTGTTACTAGTAGACTTGATTACTGTAATGCTATGTACCTAGGGCTGTCTGGAGGTTTGTTGAGTTGACTGCAGCTAGTGTAGAACGCCACAGCCAGGATGTTAATGGGTACCTCTATGAGGATCATGTCACTCTGTTCTGTGCACTCTGCACTAGCAGTCTTTGAGCTGCTTACATAGGCTTGTTAACATACAAGGCCCTTCATGGAGTGGGACCTGGTTACCTAAAAGAGCTCCTGGTTTGTACTCTCATATCTGCCCCATCCTCTGCCGAGACTGGTTTGTTGGTTGTACCATCTTCCCTGTTAAAAAGATCTAGAGATAAAGCATTTGTTACAGCCGCACTGTTATTGTGGAATTCCATAATATATTTGAGCAGCCAGAGCCAGTCTGGTGGAGGCCTCTAAAGCCTCTTTAAAAACATATTTGTTTCAAAAAGCTTTGAATTTTCTTTGATTATATGATCTGCTGGGATGTTTTAAAGTATTTTATCATGTTTGTCAAGTGCTCTGAGTCTCTGGATAGGGTGCAATATAAATACAATTTGCCTTACCTTATCAGGAACTTACCTTGAATAGTTGTCAGGACAGTTGGCACTACTGTAGCCCACTAAGTTAAGGGCCAGGAGAGTATTTGATGTGGGAGAGAGTCTGAGATGGGGGATCACATCTTGTGACTTAGAAACATAGAATTTGATGGCAGATAACGGCCACTTGGCCCACTCAGTCTGTCCATTTCTCCGTATCTATACTATTACATCAGACAGGCCTGATTTTCTAGCTAAATTAGTATGAACTGACTACTGCTCAAGCTGAATTTTGAGTTTGCAAAATCTTAAATGACCTGCCTAAATTAAAAATGTACCTCGAATTTGCTATTTTTGCAGTGAACTGCCATTTGCTGCATGCACCAGTGCTTTATCTGGAATTTGTGTTTGGTAACTCAGAACTGCTTTATTAAAAGTTTGCTATTTTTCTAACTGTGCCTAATTGTTCAACTGTACTGCTGCTAGCTGAATTGTAGGACTGTATCTGCATATATACCTGCCTTTGCCTGACTTTCCTGCTAACTCACGCTCTGTCTCTCTCTCCCCCTCTCTCTCTCTCTCTCTCTCTTTGTCTCTCTCTTTCACTGATCTTATCTTGTTTCTGCAATACCTGTCCCTGCCCTCTGCTAGCCACCTGTTCTCCTGCTCTTCACACAACCCTTAGCTCCAAAGCTGCTGCCCCAGTTCTGCTACCACCCATCTCTGCCTGTTAATTATCCCTAGCTACTGAAAGCACTTACGCAAAATTGCCCATGATCCTTAATTACTCTCATTTGTTAGGTGCCCCCACTCCTCCTTGCTCAAAAGGGATTCAAACTTTGGCACCTCATCCCCTTTTGTTCACCACGGCACCATAGCCCAGACTTCCTCTGCCTGTGATCTTTCCCCTGCCCCCCTACATTTCTCCCTCCCTCCTTCTTTTGTTTTCAGTAGTGGACCTCCCCCAATGGAATCCTTAAAGTACTGACCCCAAGCCTCTTTCTCTCTCTCTCTCTCTCTCTCTCTCTCTCTCTCTCTCCTCCCTAGGAACCGCCCCCCTGACAGGGCTTCCTGATGAATGGCGGCCATGCTAAGGACCTGCCGGCGGCATTTCAGCTCCTGACCACTCACTCAGTACCATTCAGGTACACATAAGAGCTCCTGGAAGAATGGCTTGAATGCCGCAGATCTGATTGGACCATGGCCTGGATGGACAGGCTCCCATTGGCTGCTTCTGTCCTTAGCTTTCTGGTGAACTGCTACCTATCCGCGCTTGCTCCTAATTGAAACCAAATTTGTCCCACCCCCAACCCTCCCTGGCCTTTATTAAGTACTCTTCCTCCCTTGAAAGATCCCACCCAGAAGCATTCCGCCACTTACTGGGGCATGCATTAAAGAGACAGACCCACTTTGCTGCTGCTGCTGTTCTGTCATACCTTACAGTGACAGGCTTACATTGCTGCACGTTTAGGTGTCCATACTGATCCATCCCTGCCACACTGATGCTTCTCTAGGACACAGGGACTTGGAGAGTCAAAGCTTATGGATATACTGCAAAATAATTAGCACCTCTAACTGTCAATACCCCAAAATGAGGTGGCACCCTGTCACAGGATGCTCTGTCACATGACTGTTCCTACTCCTGGCTCTAGCCATGATGCAAAAACAACTAAACTCTGACTTCTCCACCTGTAACCAGGACTACTCTTCCCCCAGATGTGGGATACCTAATCAGTGGGAAACCAGCAGTAGTACTACCCCCAGGCTCATCTCATGCAACACTACTTTTGTATCTCAACTCCCTCCTGGATACCCACTCTAACCTTGTGCTTGTTCCTTGGCCTTCAAAATATATTTGGCTCACTGCCTACTACTTGCACTCCACTAAACCAGCCAAGGTTAAGAGTGAAATGCCGGCACCTGAAAGTGCCAAGAAAACTCATATTAATCCTACTGCTGATCTCAGGAAACATTCACCCAGGCCCCCAGCCTACCCACTCCCAGACCAAAGCATCTGTGGGGCAATTAAAGATAGTGGCCATGAACATTGGTAGCCTCTTGGCTAAGTAAATACAGTTTGAAGCATGGTGGAGCAAACCCAGCCAGATGTGGTAGCACTGACAGAAACCTGGCTCACCCTGTGTACAGCTGACTTAGTTGTTACTAGCCCTGGGTTACAATATGCATAGGGAGGACTGCTTTGGGAAAAGAGGTAGTGGGTGTGCAGTCTATACGCACAACCACAATGCCATAGAGTCCAACTGGTTGCCGCCAACACTGTTTCGAATGCTTAGCAATAAAAATAATGCTAGGCAAAGGGTAGAAGGGACTGATCGTTATCGCTGTCTACATTCCACCTGGAAGGCAGCAACTGGGCTTGAAGCCTTTGCTAACCACTACACCCAGGCCAACCAGAACAAAGAAACCATTGTCCTAGGGGACTTCAACTTTGACTGGCAAGCCAGCTCTAATGCTACTCACAGGTACAGTCCATTTACTAGATCTCTAACACAAATGGTTAGGAATCGTACTAGAACTAACTATTGCACTGGAACTAGTACCCTGATCGACTGGGTGCTCACCTCGCTCCCTGAAAGGCTAATTGATGTTAAGGTACTCCCAGATGCCCTGAGCGACCACTCTCCCATCCAATGTGAGTGGTCAGTGAAACAGCTCAAGATTCCCCCAAGAATGGTGAGGAACAGAGTTATCAAAAATAGTTCTATGGCCAATTTCAAGATGCACCTCGAAGGTATAGACTGGAGCTTCCTTGACTCCTGCTCTTCTGTCAGTGCTGTGCTCCAGCTCTTCCTCACTCATCTCAACTCTGCAGCAGACAGGTTTGCCCCGTAATGCAATAAGATAATAAAAGGGAGAAGTATGGACTGGGTCACCCCTCAACTCATCAGAACGATGTGTGAACAGGATCTCCTTTGGTACTGAGCAAAAACAATGTGGTTAACCACGAACATACAATCCTACAAAGCGACAAACAACAGGTGCACTTGAGCTATCCGGCAGACCAAAGCCATGTATCACAAAAATCAGCAGTCTCAGTGTTGGAGAGATGGGAGGAAATTCTAGGCCTCTCTTAAGAACCTACTCGGGACCAGAGCTAGAATCCCCCTCCACAATGCCTCACCACAATGATGAAGTCATACTGATGATACTACAATGGCCAATATCTTCAACAAGGCATTCACAGACTATTGCACCGTCCTCCCCAGACCAGCTACCCATCAGATTCAACTCAGACTACTGACCAACTGCCCTTGCACTCTGACGCCAGGTCCAGCCCAAACTTCTACTTCCGACAGGTGACCACAGCATAAAACGACCAATTACATCACAAGAGTTCTGGACAGAACAAGAATGGGAGGTGATGGCATTGACATGAAGCTGATCGCTAGAACTCTCCCTGAAGTCATCATACCCATCACTAAACTCTTTAACCTATCACTCCAACTGTCCACATTCCTTCAATCTGGAAATCTTCACTGGTCACCCCTATGCTAAAAAGGGGTAATCAGTTATTAGCTCCAACTACAGACCCATCTCCATTCTCTCCCCGCTGACCAAAGCACTGGAAAGAATTATTGTGGACCAACTCACAGATCATCTCTTCAAATACAACCTCCTCATTGACCAGCAGCATGACTTCCACAAGATGCACAGTACAAGCACTACCCTAATTGATTTCACTAATCACACGCATGAAGCACTCGACTGAGGATAACTGGTTGGTGCTATCTTATTGACCTAACCAAGGTATCAGCCTTGTGGATCACCAGCCGCTGCGTCCACAGGTTAAATTGCCTTGGGCTGTCTCTCTGACACGATTAAGTGGTTCTTGAGCTACCTGTCTGGGTACTCCCAACAAGTAAAAATCAATGGAGCTATCTCCACATCCTGTGAAGTCACCATAGGGTACCTCAAGGGTCCAACCTGGGCCCTCTCCTGTTCAGCCTTTTTGTGAATAACCTACTGGAAGCTTGCCCCACCTCCAATGTGCTGCTATACATTGATGACATGGTTGCATTCTCACAGGACTCCTTCCAAGAAGCACTGACCAGGAACCTGCAACACAGCTTTGATCTCCTGCAGGACTGGCTCAAACGCAGTTAACTGGTGCTCAACAGCCAAAAAAAAAAAAAATAAGATGATGCTCTTTGCAGGATGTGAAAGAGGAGAACTCAACACCTTCACAATAACCTACAACCCTGTCTCCACCCTTGAGAGTAGGTACACTCATTCTGGTACTTAGGTGTTACTATTGATGAGTCCCTCTCCTTCAATGAACATATACGCTTTATAACTACTGCTGCTAATAGGAAGCTAGGGGAGATCTACAGGCCTTGGTTCTGCCATACACAGGAGTCTAGGTTTCTAGCATCAGCGGTACCATATTAACTATCCTGGACTATGGAAATGTGGTCTACTGCACTGCCTCTGATACTAGCCTGCATAAAGTCCACACGACCCTCAAAAAAGCCTGTAGGTTTGTCCTTTATGCCGATTGCCTTACACACACCTGAAAACTCTACATTAGGACTAAATGGCTTCCACTCTGGAATCAAATCAAGTTCCATTCCTGCCTGTTGGAGAAGAAGGCCCTCCTGGGGCTCGTGCCCAGTCCCTGCAGGCATTATTCCAACCTGCTCCAGCCAAACATGTGACTAGAAGTGCAACAAGGCATGCCCTAGCAGTACCCTTCAGAGAGAACTGCCCAGGAGGTGGAGCTTTGCAGTCACGGTGTAGTCACCTGGCTAAATGACTAACCTATTATAAGTAACATTATTATGTAACCTGTGTGTACTCTATGTTTAATGTTCTGCACCTGTATTGTTCTCACTGTCTTAACCACACTATATAACTCTGTCTGCCCCACTGCAACGAGGTGCCTTTGTAAATGAGTCCATGACTCAAAGGTTGTAAATCTGACTTTTCTAATAAATAAATGAACTACTCCACTCCATTACAACCCTCACATGCCTTGATCTCATCAAATCTATGCTGAGGAATTCCATCTCCCCTCCTGTCCACTGTTACTGCAACACTTAATTCCCTAGCTGAAACTATTCCCTCTCCTTCCTCTGGCCTGCCCCTTGCCTCACACAGGACTAAAACTATTCCCTCTTCTGCTTCTGGCCCACACCTTGCCTCACCTAGGACCATCTGGACCCTCCCCAGTCACTCCCACTCCATGTCACCCCACCATATACCTCTTTTCTCATATCCCCCAGCTCCCCCTGCTCACATTTTCCTCCGTTATTTCCCATGGACCCTCCCACCTTCACCTTGCAGCTGTCTCCTCCTCTGCACCATCTTAGCTTAACTCTCTGGGTGAATGTACCGGTTTCAGTTGATGTAATTCTAGATCTTACATTCTAGGAATGACAATGCTCTATAGCTGCTACCTGTGTATCAACCACCTGTACTTAGCAGCACTTTCTGCATTTTACCTACCTGCGCTTGGGCCTGTTTACCCAGAGACTGTATTACCTGCTGCACAGACTTCTCTGTCTGTCCTAATGGGCAGTGGTTAGTCCTTTGCTAGATGTATTGCTGACAGTGCTGTAAGCTGCTAATGTCTCTCCCACTGATGTACTGTTTGTCTTCTACTGATGAGGATCCTTTGTAAAAGAGTTCTTAACTCAAAGGTTATAATTCCTATTTCCAATAAATAAAAATACATTTCTGTGAATAAAGTACTTAGGGTTTACCTGCACTGACTGGGACAAAATGTTTTGAATACTGCCTGGATTTTGGTAGAGGATTTGGTATTACAATTTAGGCACTGAGTTCAATTCTGGGACCTTAAAAGAAATGGAATGGAATGAAAATTAAACATAAACACCATCAAACAATATTGTGAAAAAATTGTGTAGAGTTTTGGGAAACTACGTTCACTGACAGAGGTACAGTGCCATGCAACCTTCTTTCCCTTAGAAAGTCCACTAAATATTGCTCTGAATAATGGCTGTGGTCAGGAGCTCCTGTCCTGACCACAGTGCTGTATATAAAGGACTGTAATTGATAGCACATTGTATATCATGTTTTACTGTATGCACCTTAACACAAATAATAATGCAGTGGTAGAAAATGTGAATTGAATGAGACTTGTTCAACCCTTGAGAGACAAAGCAACAAATCATAGGTAACTGACCATAAATCTAAGTGGTTATGATCACCACAGCCAGACAAATCAGCATCTCTTTTCTGACAATGCTCATACTGTAATATAAGGGATGTTGCAGGTTAGATCTACATTTTGGTAATGCCTTGCTCCTTGAAAAACTGTGAAGTGAGGAGCTCTGTATGGAAAAGCAGCCCCCGAGCTTGACTTTTGAATCTTATTGATGACAGGGATTCCTTTCAGGTTGGGGTTAGGAAGGAGTACTGGACCACAAGGGAAGACCTGTAAGGCACAAAAATAAAAATTCTTCAAGACACATAAATGGTCCTTAAAGTAAAGGGATAGCATGGTCCTTAAAGTACAGGCTGAGCAGATGGGAGAACAATTTATGTGAGAGCACCTATGCCTTCAGCTTCTGTGGATGGCACAGTTCAGTGTGACTGGCATTGTGTGACGTCCACATATTAAATCAAATCATATTTTATTGATAGGAAGTGCCTTTCCAAAAGTTCAAAGAGCTTTTACACAGTACACAGTAAAAACCAAACACATATAACAATCATTAAAACCATAATAAATAAAGCAGTGAATCATTTAAATTTCACCATATTAAAATAGCTACATAACAATCTTACATGACTAAAAACAATCTGGATAGGCCAGGATAAATAAACAGGTTTTTAAAGCTATCTTAAAACTTTGGATGGTCAGACACTCTCTCACCAACGATGTAGAAAATTCCATAGGGTGGGGGCTACAAAAGCAAAGGAATGAGCCCCCAATGTTTTCAATTGCATCCTGGGATCCTGGGAATCTCTAGCAATACTTCATTGCTGGAGTGGAGTGGGCAGAGGGGGCAGTAGGGGAAAAGGAGAGCTTGCAAGTAATGGGGTCCCGGCTCTTGTAGGGCTTTATAGGTCAGTAAACTGACCTTGAAGGTGATTCATCACTGTACTGGCAGCCAGTGCAGTTCTCGGAGCACAGGCATAATATGACTAGACCTGGAAGAGCCAGACAGTAGCCTGGCTTCTGTATTCTGCACCAGCTGCAAGCAGCGGATATCCACCCCAGTAACTCTAGGTAAAGGGCATTGCAGTACTCAGAGTTTGAGGTCATGAAAACATGGACCAGGGTTGGAAGATCATCAGGTGGGATGAGATGCTTTACCCAAGCAATATGCCTCAGATGGTAAAATGAGGTCTTGACAACAGCTGACACCTGAGATTTAAGTGTCAAGGCATCGTCAAAAATAATGCCTATGTTCTGCACCTGGTCTGAGGTAGTCAGCTGAATGCCCCTGAGTCATAGCCCTGATTGTTGTCCAGCCAACAAACCTGCCTCCCGGTGATCTGGGTCCACCACCAACACCTCGGTTTTATTGGGGTTGAACCACTGCTAGTTGGCGCTCATCCAGTCTTGTATATTGGAGAGGCAGTTATTAAAGACCGAGAGGATTCCATCCTGTTCAGGCAAAAAGGACATGTACGGCTGAGTATTATCTGCATAGCAGTGAAAACTCAGACCGTACTGCCTGATCATGTCTCCCAACAGCAGCATATACATTGCCGACAACATGGATGATAGAATGGAGCCCCCGTGGTACCCCTCAGGATAGGGGGGGAGAGGGGCTGAGGAATAAATCCAAGACACTACTCTTTGAGTCCTACCTCAAAGAATGATCGAACCAGCTGAGGACTGTACCAGACAGTCCACAGATAACCTGCAGATGCTCCAACAACACCCATGATCCACAGTGTCAAATGCTGCAGAGACATCAAGGAGGATTAAGATAGAACATGTCCTCTGATCCTCAGCTATTAGGAGATCATTACGCACCCGAACAAGAGCTGTCGTGGTACTATGCCTCTTGCTAAAATCAGACTGTAGAGAATCATAGACATCATGGTGGACAAATGATCATCCAGTTGCAGCACAACCAACTTCTCAATAACCTTGTACAAAGGGCAGGTTAGAGACAGGTCTGTAGTTTGCCAGACAGTCCTGATCAAGGGAGGACTTAAGGAGTGGTCATACAACTGCCTCCTTTAGGGAATTATGAAAAAAAAAAAAAACACTCCAATGACCTTCAGACTATCTCAGCTAGGACCGGGCCAATTTCATCAATGCAACCCACCAGGAGCCACATTTGGACCAGGTCCAAACTACAGCAGGTTGGCCACAAAGTCTGGATAATCCTCACAACGTTAGTGATTTCTGGCCGGCTTAAGTCAGACCAGGTAAACTGGGCACTCGCTATCTCCTGCTGACTTCCACAACACCTAATAGAGGGGCCTGAGCAGATCCCAGTGTTATGCTCTGGCTTATATACTACCATAATGACCCACATGTAACCGTAAATCCTTATACACCTACAAGTATTAGTGCCTTTACCATAGTCTCATAATGTTTTATTACTGATATGAGTGTTCTTACTGTTTTATTCATTATATTTGCTATGCTCATATTTGTCTGCAATGCATTTACCTATATGATATGTTTCTGCCACATATGCTGTTTTTGGTTTCCATATATTCTGCTATAATCATATGTAACCCACTCCCACCAGCCCTCCTTGTTCAACCAACAGTGCTGTTCCTCTCACACATGGTGCCAATGAGAGGGATGGGGCTGTCACTACAGTTCAGTTTACTAATACATCTACTTCAGAGCCTGCCATCCTCAGAAAGGCAAACCAAGTGTGGCAACTACCTGGCTCTACACCTGGAGGGACCATTTACCATGGCCATCAACTTGGGTCCCTGGGAGAAAACATTTGCTCAAAATTATATTAGTTTGCACTTCTGGTCAGGGGCACCCAAGTGAATCCAGACACAGTGGAAGCAATAACAATACTGTCCAAACCAGGTTGGGATTCTAGAGTGTGGCTTTTATTCACATGAACAGAAAATAATCACAAAGCAAAGATGGACCCCCACAAGGCTACTCTCACTGGTAATGCAGATTACTGAGGTACAGATCACACACACACAGTGAACCCTCAGGTTCTGAATGGAACAGTGAACACTCGCTGGTTCTGAATTGAGATTGGTACACACGGTCAGAACTGGTACACTTCCCTTGACTAGACACCCTCGGCCAGTACTAAAAGACTTTCCCATATTTCATCAGTAATTTCATGTGGCACCCTCGACCACCAAAGAGCACATACAGGCTCTAGAAAATTCAATCCCATGTCTAAGTAAACTATTTTCTTCTGGCACTGGCCAAATGCACTGAGAGAAAACACAGGTGCCCAAACTGAGCCCAGAGAGGTAAATCAGTTGCTCCAGATGGGGGGGGGGTCTCCCACCTATTGCTTCCAAATTTATACTCGGCCATTCATCTGGTTAATAACACCATCACAGAAAACTTGTAGATGCTATCTCGAACTGTCTTTCACATTTAACATATTACTTTACACACCTCTGAGGTGTCATGAAGTTAAAAGTTCTGTAATTGGCAATGTTCTTCACTAGACTCCAACTTTAGCAGGCACTTTTAAATCAGACATGAACTAAAAAGTTCTGTACTTGGCAAGTCTCTCTCAGGACCCCATAGTAGGCAAACACTTTTAAACAGATACAAACTAAAGTTCTGTACTTGGCAAGTCTCTCTCTTGACCCATAGTGACAGACACTTATAAACAGAAAACAGTCTAGGTGACAGAGCCCTTTGTCAGAGAAAACTCACCACAGGAATGCAGGTGCCCCAGGGTTTTTCCACACAAAATCTCGGTACTCACAGAGCAGATGAATTCAGACAGCTTCAACATAGTCCAGGCTGGACCAGGGATTGCCCATCAATCCTGGCATCCCCACCCATCCCTCTGGGGATGAGGTACTGGAAACCCTTTTGAATGGTTTCCACCACTTCACTCCTGTCTTCTATGTTCTTCTTCTAGGGTGAGAACAAACTATCCAACCCATGGTAGCTCTCTGTCAGAGCTAAAACTGAAGTGCTCCCTAGGCTGCAGCCTCCTCCTTGAACTCCACTCTGCTGACTATTGAACTCTAACTGAACAATCTGAATCTAGCTCCCTAGCTAGCATTCCAATATGGCTTATGCTGCTGTGACAATTCTATGATTACATCATCCACCAGCTCAGCTGAGACTAAAACTGAAGAATGACAGTGTGAAATCCATTTAACTGGCATTTCACAAGCTGTCTGCCCCTGCCTGCCACTCATTCTAAGTGGGATTCTAGTAACCCCTGGGTACAAGGGGGATACACCCACCCTCAGCAAGGAAAATGACTGTCCCCAATCATTGCCTACCCAGCACCAGACCATCCTACCGTATGTGTTGACTATGGGGAAGTAGTGCTACCTTCTCCCCTACTATGTGCCAGCACAGGCAGACAACACTAAGAGCCCAGAGGCCATTGGCTGATGCATCAGCCTCTATACTATGATTTTACTATGGTAACCAGTGACCCTGGAAGAACTGACTAGAGCACAGCCCTAATAGACCAGCACTGCTGCCCCTACTGCAGGTCAGGACCGCAGCCTGTCTATCCCTTATCCCTGTAGGGAAAACCTATCTAACCAAAACAAACATACCCAAAACAGGGGAACCTACCCCCATCCCTGGACATCTGCAAACAAAACCTGGAGCTAACACTATACACAAGCATTACACTCCCGCACTCCCCTACAACTACACCTGTAGAAGGAAAAAGGTTAACACATGTTAACAACTACACAGTACTTTAAAAAACACTTTAAAGCACAGAAGAACTCTGATGAACACTTCCATCCTCTTTCTTGTCTTCTTCTTTCTTCATCAGGATCCACCTGAAAGAGAAAAGACAAAACACACTCCAAATCTAAAACACAGTACATAACCTATAACCTTACTATTAAAACACTGGAGAATTTAAAAATATTTTTTAGAAAAGTAGAAAAGTAGAAAACAGTAGAAAATATCAACATTATGAATAATACATCTCTTTGGGATGGAAGGCCCTAAATGTCCCAGTTAGTGACTAGCAGTTCTGAAAGGCAAGGTCATGAAAGAGTCTCTCCTGTGCCAGAGACTGGGAAGCACAGTTCCTTGAAGCACTGTAAACCCCAAAGGGCAGAGTCTTTGTGGACAGTTCAACAGTCTGTAGTCCACCAGGTGTAGAATGTGTATTGCAATGTCAATAAAGCAAGAAAAGTCTGGACTTACCAGTCCCTTGAAGAATGAAAAATGGAACAGCACTTGGATCTCCAGCTGAAGACTCTCCCTGGCAGCATTTTTTGGATACAGCTGGGTGGAAATCTTCCAGAAATAACAGGATGGACATCTGGAAACTGCTGGGTTAATGTCATCTCTGGCTGACGTCATATAGGAGATGGAACCCTAGAACAGGAAAGGAACAGCTGGGCTGATGTCATCCAAAAGCCCAGGTGATAAATCAGGAAAACAGCTGGGTTGATATCACCTCAGACTGATGTCATTTGGAAGGTCAGGTGATGGAACTGGAAAGGTGCACTGCAAGGCTGCTGAATCTGGACGCACCTTTGGATCCTGGAACACCAGACTGGCAGAACAACATCGGTACGGCAATGGCTGGATGGCAGCACTGGCTACCACTGCTCTGCTTTACACTTGGTAGGCATGGGCAAAGTCACAGATGATGGTTACATTGAGGTGGGTGTACCACAATTGGTCAGATGAAAGAATTATTACCCTTCTGGGAGCTCATAATTCACATTATGGAAAGTCTAATTTCCCTGTTCTTCCACAAAACATACAGTGTCTATGAAAAGTGTCCTGCTCAACTTCCAAAACTTGAGTTTGTCTCGTATCACTTTGTCTCTGACATATCAAGTTGCACCTGGATGCAAGTTTTTTGGTTGCCTCTTCCATTAGATAGGATCTCCTGTTTTTCTCAATCTCCTCCCAGACTCTCCGAGGTAAGGTAGGAAAGGACTTTCCATAGATCTCATCTGCCTTCCTATGAACCAGTCTTTCCTCCTTACTACTCTTCATCAGCCTGCAACCCCGGGCTGGCTTTGGGGCAGCCAGTCCCAGTTCTGCCAGTGTCGCATACTCAAATCTACATAAACTTGTCCTTGACCCCTCCTTCTGGGGGCAGGGCTGTGGAGTCACCAGCTTCTTCTTCTGGTTCCTCTGAGGCAAGAGCCCAAGGATGTGGACTAGACCCTTCAACGTAAAGATACATAGCTCCCTCCTCCTACTCTTCCTCACTTAGGACCTGGGCCCAGGTGTGAGCAGTCGTCCTCACTCCCAAGATAGTCCACTGATCACTGGGCATGGAGGTAGACACCTCCCAATTTAAGATTTCTCAAACCTCATCCTCTCCCAAGAGGCTAGGACTAGGACCCTCTCTCCATGGATCCACTGATTATCCCTCTGCACTGTCCATCTGCAACACAGGGTGTGAGACAGCACAAGGACTCTGCTCTGGCAGTACATCTACACTCTCTTCCTTAGCACCGCGCTCTGGCTGGGTCTCCCCAACAGGTTCAACCTGGTGCTGTGTGCTGCTACTTGCAGGATCTTGAAGCTTTGTCCACTTGGGAGCCAAATGAATCTTAGGTGCACTAGTTAGACTTTGCTTCTCTAAGCACCCTGAACAGTGAGGAATCATGAAAACGTCCCTTCCAGCCTTGAGGCACATTATGCATACTCTCACAGGGTATCCAGAAATCGCAACATGAGGAGGCCAATGTCCACTGTACAAACATTTCTCTAATTCTTTTAGCTTGGTAACCTCCTTAACTATCATAGCCCAGGCATGATCCAGGTAGTGGGACGGTCCCAAAACCATGACTGTAGAAAAATACACAAATGTTCACTGTTATCACTGAGTTCACTCTGCTTGGAACAGTCTCACAAAATGGTTCCCTGCCGCTGTGTTTACATTACTGCCCCACCCTGTAATGGCACCCAGCACTCCCAGCGCGATCAACATTCTGGCGCTGAATCAAGCCACTGCGCCAGATTTACTGCATACCGATACTTTACTCAAACTGAAATAGACTGCATTGTTTTTCTTCCTCAGCACATCTATATGTTTTTCTAGGACTTTAACATTAGCTTTCAACCAGTTTTACTTGTGTAAAGTCACTAAAGCCACAGTATTTCTTAACTTAGGATTGCTTGTTTGTTGCAGCCTCTCATTCTACTCAGTCTCTTGGTTGCTCAGAAAATTACACTGTTGCTGAATCCATATTACATCTCACAGTCTAATGCTCAGAATTCTTGCTTGGGTTTCATTACTTTACAAGTCCTTCTTTGCAAAACAATCACACTGGTATACACAGATCCAGCTGGCTATAGAAAATCATATAGTTTGAGCTCAGTTTTGCTGAATAGTACTCACTGAATCAGTAGCTGGCTTTTCGATGGAAATTCTTGGCCTACAGCTGATCCTGGAAGGCCTCTGGGTTGAAAGGGGCTGGCGATCCTGCTGATTGTCCCTATGACCACCACATTTTTGCCCCAATCGATCAGAATATGGGTTGAGCCCAATTTAGCACAGAAAAGTCTGTTGTTTTAACTTTCAGAATGTTTGCAGTCACCATGACTACACTCCTGGCTAACCAGCTCACACACCACTCGCATTTGCCCTCTTGAACACTGTGCAGCACTCTGAAGCTGGCTTGGGGGCAGGACTGATTGCAGTCTCACCAATCACTCGACGCCATGCAAATGAGCCTCTTTCTTCTCGTGCTCTTTTCTTCCACAGCGATCTTCGAGCAGGCAAAATATAAACTGCAAAACAACTTTTTTCTTTTTTTTTTTTAATACTTCCTTTTATTTATTTAGGTCATGTTCCAAGGCACTTATAGGAGTTTCAAAATCTTTTACACATAGTTACTTGTTGCATAGCACCCAGAGATTACAATATGGTATTATTGCAGTGTAACATTTTTAACTGTTCTCATTAAAATATGTTTATACATGATTGCCTAGCATATCAAACAAACCTTATATATTTGGAAACTAGACATTATATAAACTACAATAGGTTACATTAACAATGGAAGACAGACATTAAGCACAAAAAGACTGAATGAGGTACAGTAATTGCTTTAAAATTACTGGTAAATTTACTTATTTTTCATAACCAGAGCTTAACCAGGAAGGGCTTCCAGAGGGGTAAATCCTAAAAGATAGGCAAATAGCAACCCCTCAAATTCAGGTTCTAAATCTGTTCTTGATACAGTATCCACCTAGTCCAATGTGTAGTAAAGGTTTCCATCTTATTATTTAGAGCATATGACATTTGTTCATTATGGTGTATATTCTGGATTATAGATTTCCACTCTCTTGTTGTGGGAGATTTGTTCTGGAGCCATTTTTAAGTGATTGCTTTATACGCTGCCCCCAGTAATATAGCCCATAAATAGAGAGTGTGTTTATCTGTCAATCCCTCCGGGGAATGCCTAATATTAGGTTAATCTCTGATATGGGATTACAGCAATCAAATATATTTTTAATATGATCTGAAATCTCTTTCCAGAAATTACCTAATGTGGAGCAATCATAAAAAACATGTTTATAAGTAGCTTTGTTTTCCCCACATAGCCTCCAACATTTTTCAGGCTGTCCTGGATTTCTTTGGGCTAGAGTTGTAGGCACGAGGAAGAATCTTGCCCTTACTTTCCATATGAATTCTCTCCACAATGGGGAAGAGGTGGTAGACCAAGTACCCCCATCATATTTTAGACCATTCAATAATACTGATGGCTTGTTGAAATTCTTTTTCCCAGTTTGCTTTGACTGGGTCCATACTATGTTTATGTAACCCTATTAAAAACTTATAAATTAGAGATAGCTTTCCTCCTGAAGGAGAGAACCATATCTGCACAAATGGGGGTTGGACTTTGTACCCCTGGGGTTCACTTTCTCGTGCTCTTAGTTGAGTGTTTATGTAGTTCCTCATTTGATAAAAGAATATTCTATCCTTCTCCATCCAAGCAAATTTTTGCTGAGCTGCCTCAAAAGTTAAAACCATATCCCCTTTTATAATTTGCCATGGAGCTAGTAACCCTTTTTTAAACTGGATATTGTACCAAGAGCCAGCCACCGAGGTGTCAATTTGTTTGTCAAGTATGAACCATTGGTACTTCCAAAAATGATTTGATATTTGTTTGTTACTTATTCCTCTCCGCCAACCCTTCAAAATAGTAGACGTAGCCCTGGACATATTGTCTAGGGTTCATTTTATTGGGGGAATAATACTGCAGGTAAAGGATGGGGCATTTCTCTTGAGAGGTCCATTTGTTTCCAGGCTGCTTGATATGAGTGAGTGTTCCATAATAGTGCCAGATGCATCTGGGCTGCAGCCCAATAATCTGGTAGAGAGGGGAATGCCACCCCTCCCATTGACTTGGGGAGAGAGAGCTTCTTAATATTGAGTTGAGTCCTCTTGTGGTTCCATTGAAAAGCTACAAAGGATTTCTGCCATGCTAATATTTCCTTGGGGTGAATTACGCAGGGGACACATTGAAACAGGTATAGCAGACAGGGCAATGCGTTCTTCTTAAGAGAAATAGTACGGGTATAGAAAGAGGTAGGAAGGAGATTCCATCTTCTCATGTCACATTGAAGTGTTTCTACCAAGGGAGTATAATTTAGTTTGAATAATTGAGATAGATCTCTGGGGTTGTTAATTCTCAGATGCCTTATTGAGGATCCATCCCATTTTATAGGGAATTTCCCTCAACGAGGGTGAGGGTTCATAGTTTATTTTTAAAGCTTCTGTCTTATTAATATTCAAGGTATTGCCTGATAGTTGGGAGAAGGTTTAAATCTTCTGGATGACTGCTGGCATGGAGCTTTCCAGATTAGTTAAGTACAATAAGAGGTCATCCACAAAAAGCGCTAATTTGTGCTCAGTCTTGGAAAGAGTGATTTCCTGAATTTCTGGGGATTGCTGGAGGAATTGGGCCAGGGGTTCTATGTAATATGCAAATAGGAGCAGGGATAGGGGACTACCCTGCCTTGTTCCCCTTTGAAGAGAGAATCGATCAGTTAAATGACCATTTGCACAGATATAACCTATGGGACTCTTATAAAAATGAAAAATGGTTTCTATGAACTGGTCTGGAAATCCAAATCGGGCAAGGACTCCTCCCAGAAATCTCCAAGATACCATATCAAATGCTTATTCAGCATCTAGTCTCAGTAGAAGAGTTGGTATTTTCTGGGATTGAGAATGTTCCAGTAGATACACTGTATGCCTTACGTTGTCTTGAGCCTGATGCCCCAAGATAAATCCACATTGATCCATATGGATTTTGCTGGGGGAAAATGATAGAAGTCTCCTAGCTAATATTGATGTTAGTATTTTGTAATCCATATTTAATATGGATATGGGTCTATACGATGCACATAGGGTATGATCCTTGCCCAGCTTCAGAATAATGGAATTATGGCTTCATTCCATGAGGGGAGGACATTCCCCTCTTTGGAGGTAACTAAAGTGTACACTGTGGCTAATAAAGGGGTCAAGATTTTGGACAGTGATTTATAAAATTCCCCTGGGAGTCCATCGTACCCCAGGCACTTCCCTGTTTTTAACTTACCTATTGTTACCATACTCTCTTTCAGTGTGATTGGAGAGATCAGTGGAGAACTCTGCTCTATTGATGGGGGGGGGGAATTAATGTTTCTAAAACATTTTTAATTTCCTGATCAGATACAGAGTCTTTTGATGTATAAAGCTATGAATAATAGTTGAGGAAAGCCCCAGCTATTCCCTGAATTATGTTATGAAGTTTACCTGTTTGTGGATGTCTAATCCTCAGTATGTTCGACTTGGCCTTCTGTATCCTTAATTGGCATGCTATTGGTTTTAAAGAATGGGGGCCCCCATCATAAAACCTATGTCTGAGGTACATTAGATTCTGTTCTATTGAATAATCCAGTATTTTATTAAGTTCACTTTTCAAGGAAGTTAGTTCCTTAGTTCTAGTTTTTGTCATTTTAATAACCTGTAAATCTTCCAGCATTTTTATCCTGCTTTCCAATGATTTCCTATGTGCTTCCCTGAGTTTTTTTCTTATTAGCTGATATGCTAATCAGCTTGCCTCTTATAACTGCCTTAGCCGTGTCCCATAAAGTGGATACAGAGATATTGGGTTTATCATTTAGGTCTAATGTCTGATTTATTGTTTCCTCCACAGACTTCAGGACCTGGTCGTCTCTTAATAGAGAGAGGTTTAATCTCCAGAATGCTGTTTTCTTTATAGCTTGGGGGTGAAACTGACAAAATATCCGGGCATGATCTGATAATGTATAATCCCCGGACCAGATCTTGGTTATATCTCCCATTTGTTCTTTAGGAGCTAGAAGGAAATCCAGACAGGAGTATACCTAGTGGGCTTGGGAATAATAGGTGTGCCTGGGGGTAGAGCCATGCAGATAACCCCAGGTATCTAATCAGCCTAATTCCTGAAGTAATTTCTTCACCCTATTTGTGATTTATTTCTTCCTCCCCTACGTAGCTTGGGTGGTATAATTTTCTATTATATTTAAATTGAGGTCCCCACCACATATCGTTTGCCCTTCCGCCCATTCTGCCAGTTTGGAAAAAATGGAACTATATGCCTCATAGTCTGAAGGGGGGGGATGTATATAGATGCAAAAGTTACCAGCTGGCCATCCAAAAGGCCCTTTACCATGGCAAATCTCCCTTCCTTGTCAATTAGTTGATCTTTAATTTCAAATTGTGTCCCTCGCTTCACCAATATTATTGTTCCCCTTCTTCTTCCTCCCTTATAAGAAGAGGCGATGACATGACAGAAACCTAACCTTTCAAACTTTTTATGTTCTGATTGTGAAGGTGTATTTCTGTAAAGAATAATGTTTGCCCTTCCCTTTCATACTTTTGATAATTTTACTTCTTTTTATGGGGTTAGTTATATCATGCACATTGTAGGTGCATATAGTATAGGGTTTCCCATTATTCATTATTTAATCTGAGTGGCCATCCTGCTTTCCAGTTCTCTGATCTGGTCTCCATCAGGTGGCGGCCCCCCCCCTTCGCCCTTCATCCAACTCTGTGCTCTAATGAATCTTTCTGTCCGCCTCATATATTCAACAAATACAGTTATTTAACTGGGCCAACATGGCCTAACAGAACGTGTAACAACCATGTGTAACTTAAACAAGTGCTTCCAAGGTAGGGGCTATTTCCCAGAATAGCCCTTTGTTCTTCTTCTCCTAGGAGAAGAACGCAGAGGAATACTGGTGCTTCCATTACTGGAAGACCTCCCGCCGAGCATTCGATATTTATTGTGCTCTAAAATTTAGAGGAGATTAAGATATCTCCACTCTCTGGGAGCAGGATGTAGTGTAAGGTTGTCCTTGGGCAAAAGGCGCTGTCAAATCCCGCTATGCTCAGACCCAGTCTGCCAATTCAGATTTAAGGATGTTCTCCTCATGAATTAAGTTACAGAGAGCAGGAAGCCCTGTAATAGGGTCATACAGTATTACTTTGTGAAGGTTGAACTGTAAGGTAGAAAGAGTCAAAAAGGAGATCCCCCCAGCCCATTGCCCCTCTGGCCATTATTCACTGTGAGGTAGATATGAGTAAGCCCTCTATGTTGCTCCCAAACAAGCGGTCTTCCCTAGTCAGTAACTGTTTACATTCTACCTGAATGCGAAACTTTGTTAACTTCAAGTCTGGTAGACTGGGTGCAGCCTGTCTAATAATATGGGGAGCAGAGGCTGCACTCGTGAAAACAAGGAACAAACCCCTGCCAACTTGGAAGGAAATACAAATTGTGTAAGGTTGCTTGTAATTATTAGTTGCTTCACACTATATTAATTAGCCCAGGGCCCTATCATAAGTTCAAATTCATCTCAGTTGCTGCCAATGCCTAAATCTGTATATTGTTTCTGCATATAAAAAAAAAAGATTAACCAGAGGAAGTTGAAAAGCATGGCAGTGTTCAAGTTAAACTTTGCCCATTTTCATCACAGCATCCCCGCTACCCCCCAGTCCTCTGCTCAAAAGTTCGTAGAGTCAAACAGTTAATGGCAGACTTATCTCTTGTAGATTCGCTTCTATCAGCAGCATGGCACAGAGGGAGCCACTTCAGGGCTCACAGTCCATTCAACACAATGTCAGATGCGATACATCTAGATCAGATTGATTTTTCAGTCCTGTTTCCTCGCTTCTCAATGATGGATTGCAATCTGCGAACTGCTTCACCGTGCAGCCATATTTTGGTTCCCATCTTCTTCCTGCTTGAGGTGCTCTGCCAAATGGAGTCGCTCTTCCTGCTGTTTTGGTTCCGGTTCTCGATTATCTGGATTTTTCTGTCTCAGGACCTCTCTCGCCTCCTCCACGTGGTGTATAGCTTTTGTGCCATCCTCCCCAAAAATCTGAAGTCTGGCTGGGTAGGGGGTGAAACTGAACTGCTTTCTCTCTCAAAGATCGCAAAATTGGTAAATATTTTAACCTTTGTTGCTGGACCTCCTGAGGGTAATTGTGGTCCATAAATAGTCTATTAGACAGGTATTTAATTTCTTTCTTGGCCCATGCTCATCTCAAAATTTCTTCTTTATCACTGAAAGAGCTTAGTTTGAACACTATGGATCGCGGTCTGGCTGCAGGATCTGTTGGCTTGTTTTGCAGCGATCTGTGAGCTCTTTCCACATGGAAGGAAAATGTATTAGGCAACTCCAGTACATCCTTAAGCAGGCTTTCAATAAAGAGAGCCATAGGAGTTGTTTCCATTCCCTCAGGGAGCCCATACAAGTGGAGATTATCTCTGTGAGAATGCTCTTCCAAATCCAAGCATTTGGCTCTCAACTCCTTGGATTGTTGGACCAGAGCCTGCATTATTTCGGCTAGTTGAGAGGTTGATTCTTCGCTCTGAGTTACTCATTCCTCAATCGTGCTTATATGAGATTCGAGTGTGGTTAACTGCTTTCTCACTGCTTTAAACTCCTGCTTATTCTCAGATCTTGATTCTCATATTTCGTTTAGTGGAGTTTCAAATCTTGTTCGGAAAGTTGATCAGATTCCCATCCATGTCATAGCCAGTCGTGGGAGCTCGCTGGGAGACAGACCTACTAGGTGGGCCATCCTGTAATCGAGTGCCATCCATGTTTTTCTCTTTAGTTTTCTCTCTGTTTCTGCCTCTGTAGCTCTCAGATTGCTTCCCTCCTGTATTTCTGGACATTTTGAGGTTGATTTGATGATTTGTGGAGGTAGAATTAGCAGACTGTGTGAGGAGCGTTTAGCCCTAAGCTCCTAGCTGCTCCGTGACGTCACCGGAAGTCCCAACTTTTTTCTTTTCAACTGTAACTCCACAGCGGGAGCACCATTTTGAACCATTTTTCATGGCTATTTCTCTAGCAACTCCCTCAGCTGACACAGCAAGCATTTTAAACTTTCAGGGCACAATTGTCAATACTATTTCTTGTCATAACTTGAAAATTAAAGCTGGCAAACTTTTTTTTGAAGCAGGACAAGTGGCACACACATTCTGGCTTTAGAGCTCCTTGGTAAACATTGGCACAATCACAGCAGCACATGAACAGCAGACACACAGCTGCACATATGGAAGGCACTTCTCTGGGCAAATCTCTTATGCGAAAACTTCTGATTTGTTGGGCTACCAACTGTCAGACAGACAAAATTCTAGCCACAACCTGAGCAAACATCTCTTGTTCTCTCCCAAATTCAAAACACATCCTCAGTAGTGCCTCCATTTTGTAACCCACCCCCACTGGCCCCCCCTTGTTCATCTAGCAGGGCTGCTCCTCTCACACATGGTGCCAAATGAGAGGGATGGGGGTTGTCACTAGTTCAATTTACCAATAGATCTACTTCAGAGCCTGCCATCCTCAGACAAGCAAACCAAGTGTGGCAACTACCTGGTTCACACCTGGGGGGACCATTTACAATGGCCATCAATCTGGGTCCCTGGGAGAAAATGTTTGCTCACAATTATGCTAGGTTTGTACTTCTGGTCAGGGACACCCAAGTAAATCCAGACACAGTGGAAGCAATATCAATACTGTCCAAACAAGGTTGGGATTCTAGAATGTGGCTTTTATTCACATACACAGAGAATAATCACAAAGCGAAGATGGACCCCCACAAGGCTACTCCCACTGGTAATGCAGATTACTGAGGTGCAGAGCCCACACATAGCAAACCCTCAGGTTCTGAATGGAACAGCAAACACTCTAGTTCTGAATGGAGATTAGCACACATGGCCAGAACTGGTACACTTCCCTTGACTAGGCACCCTCAGCCAGTACTAGGAGACTTTACTATATTTCATCAGGAATTACTGGTGGCACCCTCGACCACCAAAGAGCACATACAGGTTCACAGAAAATCCCATCCCATCCCACATCTGGCTAAACTTTTTTTTTCAGGCACTGGCCAAATGCACTGAGAGAAAACACAGGTGCCCAAACTGAACCCAGAGAGTTAAACTGGTTGCTTCAGATGGGGAGTCTCCCACCTTTTGCTTCAAAATTTATACTCTGCCATTCATCTGGCTAATAACACCCTCATAGAACACTTGTAGATGCTATCTCAAAATGTCTTTCACATTTAACATACTACTTTACACACCTCTGAGGTGTCATGAAGTCAAAAGTTCTATAATTAGCAATGTCTCTTCACTAGACAAAACTTTAGCAGGTACTTTTAAATCAGACATGAACTAAAAGTTCTGTACTTGGCAAGTCTCTCTCAGGACCCCATAGTGGCAGACACTTTTAAACAGAAAACAGTCTAGGTGACAGAGTCCCTTTGTCAGAGAAAAACTCACCACAGGAATGCAGGTGCCCCAGGGCTTTTCCACACAAAAATTCCAGGTCCTCAGAGCAGATGAATCTCAGGCAACTTCAGCACAGTCCATGCTGGACCAGGGGATTGCCCCCGAATCCTAGACCCCCCATTTCTGCAGGGATGAGGCACTGGAAAACCCTCTTGGAATGGTTTCCACTACTTCACTCTCTGTCTTCTATGTTCTTCTTCTAGGATGAGAACAAACTCATGCACTATAAATGGTTCTATTGCATTATTACTATTTGTACGTTCATATGTTCTTTTGTATGATTTTGGACATGTATTGTATTTTACCCAATGTTCCACTACTGTTTATTGTACAATACCTTGTGTTCCAACTGTTGCACAATCTTACAATGTTGTATTGTTTATACTACCCACATACTATTGCAACTGATCATCCTTCACAACCCTATGTAACCCCTCCCCTCAGGTTGCACCATGAGTCAAGCAACTTGTTGTTCAGTGTGCCCTCCTGGTGAAACATTTCAATAAATAAATAAATAAATAAATAAATAAATAAATCTACCCAACCACAGTGGTAGCTCTCTGTCAAAGCTAAAACTGAGGAGTTGCCTAGGCTGCTGCTTCCTCTTTGAACTCCACTTTACCAACTATGGAACTCTAAATGAATATTCTAAATCTATCTCCCTAGCTAGCATTCCAATGTGGCTTAAGCTGCTGTGACAATTCTATGATTACATCATCCTCCAGCTCAGCTGAAACTGAAACCAGATAATGACAGTGTGAAATCCATTTAACTGGCATTTCACAAGCTGCCTCTCCCTGCCTGCCACTGATTCTAAGTGGGATTTTAGTAACCCCTGGGAACAAGAGGGTTACACATATAATCACTCACATTCTGTATTTTACACCACTGTAGCATGCTGTATGCTTTTCTAATTACTCTGCAAGAATTACCAGTCTCCCTGCCCATTTATTGATGATGATGGATTTTGATTTTCCTTTGTTCCAAGTCTTATGCTAGCTTCACAGAACGGGTGGTGGACAAGTGGAACACCCTGCCAGAGGAAGTGGTGGAGGCTGAAACAATCATGAGATTTAAGAATGCATGGGATAGACAAAGGAATTCTGGAGGTCAGGCACAAGGGGCAATAGACTTCTAGGAAAACATAAACTGAACTTACAAGCTCAAATGGGCAGACTAGGTGGGCCACAGGCCCTTATCTGCCGACACTGTCTATGTATCTATGTATGCACTTCTATTTCCTGATGTTTCCACCCAGATATTACATTCTGCATATTATATCCAATTGTATTCATTTGCCTTATCCAAATGTTGCACCATTATCAGCAGTCTAACTGTAACTGCCAGTCAGCCCCTTCCTAGTTTTCTGGAAGTGCTTCTTTTCGTTTGTTTGTTCATGTACGTTTTGTGTCTAGATTTAGATTTGTGCGAGTACGTGTAACCCCGGGGCTGACTGGTGGAAATCATCCTCTTTGTAACTCCTTGTTGCATGCTTCAGAGTGTGTATTTTAGTAATAAACATTATTTTATTACTTACTTACTTGCCCTGTGTTTTCTTTGCTCAGTCACTTGCATTCAAGAATCTGAACTTTGAGTAGGACTTGCATGTAACATTGGCAACTTGAGGCAAAAGCAGTGGCTAGTAAAGAAATGATCAATTTTTCTTTGGAATTGAGTGCTGGGGAAGTAATTTCCCATATGATAGGCAAGTTGCTGTGAGTAGCTTTTGTTTGCCTCTGCTCGGTTTGTGTTTTTCCAGCATGACTCATAAGGCACCAGGGACCCCTGCTCTGCAGCTTTGATTCTGTTCAGAGGGGCTGTATTTGTCTACTGGATAAATAAACAGCAGAGTGAGAAAGAACATTAGAAACCTGCAGCTTGTTGAAACCTTTTTTTTTTTTTTAAGTCATCCACACACGCCTTTCAGTTTGCCAGTGTTCATCTCCTGTGGTTCAAAACACAGGAGCAGACCAATAAATGGTTAAAGCTTTCCCCTATTTAATAAACATGCATATGGAAATTTGCACATAGATGAGAGAAGACATCTCAGCTTATCTCACTGCACTTGGTTGGTGGGAGTGTTTTAGTTGACTACAGATGAGTTAACTAAAAATGTATTGGATCCAATTAAGTTGATTTGTGAGCAGTATATTGAACTGAGGCAATCACTTAAGAAGCAGTCTGCAACAGGACTTCTTGTCACTGCTATTGTGGCTTCTTTAGATTCTTCTATGCAGAACCTGAACACAGTGAAGTCAAGTTTCACTGATTTTACATCTGTGGGAGAGACAAATGCTAGCAAGAATGTTAGCAGACTTAGTCTGAGCTCCAAGCATTGCATCAGCAGAATGACAGCTGCCTGCTAGTAGCTTCAGATGAAAACTTTAACAAAGAAATGCATGAACTGAGAGAAGTTTGTGATAAGCTGCAGCTTGATAAACAGCAAGTTTTACAAATGAATAATCTACTGTCTAAAACTAATGATTCTTTGATTCAGAAGAATGATGAACTGAAAGCTGATTACAATCAGGTAAGTCATGATTTAGGGCAGTTAAGGATAGATCATGTTGAAATATCCACCGCGTACAGGGTGTTACAGAAAGAGGTGGCTAAAGGTTTGTTTGTTGCAAATGCAAAGGTTAATCATGACAAATGTTATGCTAAAATGTGTCAGCGTGGCTCAGTTGGTAGCACTTCCACCTCTGGACCAGAAGGTCATGGGTTCTTGTCCCACACCGGGATTGGACTTGCACCTAAAAATCGCTGGCATCCGCGTGAAGTATTGGGGGGGTGCTGTACTGCTGGGGTGTGCCGTCCTTCAGATGAGACATTAAACTGAGGTCCCTTCTGCCCATTCTGGTGTTGTCCAGGTGGAAGTAAAAGAACCCTCGGCACTCTTCACAAAGAGCAGGGAACATTCCCGGTGTCCTAGCCAACATTCCCCTTCCCATAAAACTGGTTCATGCAATTATCCAGGCTTTGTGTGGCTGATGATGTGTAATATGGCCACCACCACACATTCAGTCACTTCACTACCAGTCTAGCATTGCTTGTAATGCACTTTGGGATACTGTGTATGAAAAGCGCTATATAAATTATTCCTCCTCCTCCTTCTCCTTCTCCTTCTCCTCCTCCTCCTCCTCCTCCTCCTCCCTCCTCCTCCTCCTCTTCTTCTCTTCACTTCTTCTCAATAACAGTATCCCACAACACATCACCTCAGCTGAATGTAGCACTGACCAAGTCCAGACCAGTACAGAACAAGCTAGCAATATGTATTCTTCTGAGCCCCTGAATGTTCCCACTTATATTAAGTGGTGTTTTGGACAGTCAGAGCTGTCCTATTATACAAACTGAGCCCATGGAACAGAGTGATAGCAATCCCCCTCACCAGCATCAAACATATGTCTTGGTAGATTAAATCATAAAACATACTGACTGCCTTATATGTAATCCCGATAAGACCAACAGGACCTGTAGTAGTTTTAGAGGTGCTACCATAACCGATATTTTGACTATGGCAAACTATTTTATCCAATGGAAGGGATTCTCCCCTTGTCATTATTCATGTAGGAAAAAATAATATGAGAAAGAACAAACTAGAGGAAATCAAAAGAGAGTACATCATATTAGGAGAACTGCTTACAGCCAGAAATGCCCAGGTTTGCATTTTCGAGATTCTTCCTGTCCCATGAGCAACAATAGCCATCACAACTAACATTAAAATGATAAATAACTGGATCAGAATGTGGTGTCTTAAAAAAGGACACCACTGTATTACACACTTGGAAAACGTTGTTGATCTCCCAAATCTATTTTCATGGGATGGGCTTCATTTAAGCAAATGAGATAGCTCACTGTTGGGAAAGAGGATTGACTATTATATTCACAAAACTTTAAACTGAGATCTGGGGGGGTTGGCAGCAATAAAAATATCAAAACCATAAATACTAAATGTAATACCGAGATGGAGTGTAAAATCTTACTAGCCAATGCCCAGTGCTTAAACAAATTTAAACTTGAAGAATTGGAAATGTACTGTAAATTAAACAAGGTTGATGTAATAGCATTCATGGAGACATAGTGGGATCAGAATTCAGGATGGTCTAGGGATATTTATGGCTACCAACTTTACTATAAAAACAGAGATTCTAGAATGGGTGTTGGGGTATGCCTCTATATTACTAGCAGCATATCCTCGATATCCCATTAATTTTCAGACAACACTGAAGATGAGCTAAAATCTATATGGGTTAAACTGTCTCTCCCTGGTAGACCCAAATTACTAGTTAGATACTGTTATAGGCCCCCTAATGACACCAAAGTTTATAATTATGCCCTTGCGCAAGAAATTATATCAGCATCTGAATTTGGAGATGCTATTATTTTAGGGGACTTTAACCTGCCGGGCATTAATTGGCAGGTCCATTCAGGAACCACTAGGTATGAGCAGTCATTCATGGAGCACTGTTTCAGAAATGGTCTTGATCAGCTAGTACTAGAACTAACCCACAATAAAACATATTAGACCTAGTTCTTACTAACATTGGTGATAAATTTACAAACATCAAATTAATTAATACACTGGATAGTAGTGATCATAATATGGTTCAGGGTTACCTGTCCATAGTCAGGGACAAAACAAGTAGATCAATAATTATCAGAGATTATATCCTAGCTGACTTTGGTGCCAACAATAACTCCTTACGTAGAATTGACTGGGTTATTGCATTAAAAGGGCTATCTATAGTACCATCTGACAACATTACACTAGTAGAGGATTTGGGGAAAATTGAAGCCTGGTCAATACAAAATGGTGTGTATTTCAATATTAATAAATGAATAACTATGCATTTTGGCCATATAAATCATCAATATTCTTACATGCTAAACCAAACATTAATAAGGAATTCAGACCTAGAAAGAGACTTAGGTGTCCTTATAGGCAATAAACTCAGCTTTTCTCCTCATTGTACATCTGTATCCAAAACTGCAATGGGTCTGATCTCTAGAATTAAGCATTCCTTTACTACCAGAACTGAACAATGCATAATACCCTTATATAGGAGGTATACATGTCCACACTTGGACTAGGCATCCCACATTTGGTTGCCATACCTTATCAAGGATGTGGATAGGGTAGAGAGAGAGTTCAGAGGTCAATTACTAAAATTATTCCAAGACTTAGGCATAAGTCATATTTCGAAGGTTGTCCTATCTTGGGTTATATTCTCTCAATGCCAGACACCAAAGAGGTGAGCTTTTGCTTCTATTCAAAATATTGCAGAACAGGGAACTCATGGATTGCTTTGGACTGGTTTATAAAACTACTATTAATAATACTAGATCTCACAATAGCAAACTTCTAGTACCTCATGCTAACAACAATAGAAGAGACAACTTCTACATAATAAGGGTTGCAAACATTTGGAATAGGCTCCCAATAGATTTTGTTAGCATTCAGGACTTGAATTCATTTAAGATGTCACTAGATAACAGATACTATAACAAATTTACACTGATCTAAACTATCCCACAGGTGTGGGGGGCATTCTTGATGGGCTTGTGTTTACTTATGTCCAAAACAACTAATAAACTTAGTAAAATGCTGAAGTTGAGCCAACAAAGGTTCCTCTTACGAGGTCACATTAAAACTACAAAGGGTTTTAGCTATGCCCACACTGATCTTTGTTCTTTTAAGGAAAGAAACTCTGATGCAAAGGGTTCTACAAATCAATCCAAGCAGGCATGTCCAACGGCTGTCCCTGCTCCTGTTTTGTTACAAGATGGTGCATGCTCTCGTTCACAAAATGGAGATGGATTTCAACATCGTGTGCAGCAGTACCATTCACAAAATGTCACTGGCCTCCACCAAGATGGCCACCCTCATGAAGTCCTCTTCCAAGATGGCCACACTCATACTGCCTATACCACCCTCCAAGATGACCAACAGCAGCAAGCCAAAGGTAAATTAAATCTATCCTTCACCCCTGCAATTGCTGTTTTGAATACAAAAGACAGAGAGGAGATTGCTGATATGATTGATAAGGCTGTACAGAGGGTGGGTATCACTGATGAGTAGTAAGACAAATTGCGAGGGGAGGTTGAGGAAATGCTAAGGGAAGCAAGCTCACAGGAAAGTGTACTCAAGTCAGTAGTGCAGACTGCAGTGGAGATTGCACATCAAATGTCCAGAGCTACAGCCCTAGTCCCTGACTCAAAACCACCTACAGGCAACCCCATGCAGGTTGCCCATTCAGCACAACAAATTGCTGACAGCATTTGGCGTATGCACCCCAATAATAATTTGAGCTGTCATCTGGCAAATGTGCACTCACACTGTGAAATGTTTAGCCTTCCAGAGGACTGTAAGGTAAAAGTCCTACGGTGGACAATTGACCCTGGTCTCTGGTCCAAACTCACGAAGGTGGCACAGAATAATGATAACATGAATTTTGAAGATATCTGTACTAATTTGTTAGCTGTAGCTAACCCAGGAGTTGTGGATGTGCATTTTGCATTGAATGTGAGACAACAGGCTAGGGAATCCCCTGTCACCTACCATTCATGCTTGTGGATGGTTTACCACACAGGCAAGCTTCTTGCAAAGGAGAAGCATAACACGAACCAGATGGAATACAAGGATTTGTATATCAGAAATATGACACCAGCCCTGTGTGAGTGGGTTGAGTGTGTAGTGTTCCCAGAACAAGACACTTTTGAAAGATTCAAATGGTAACAGAGAGACTGTATCAGATTTACATCTGATCTCTCAATTCTAAAGACAAAAACAAGGTTGCTGTCATACAGCAGCCTTCCAGAAGCAACATCACTTATACAGTGGAAAGGGGGATGGCACCAACCAGCTCAGCTGCCACCACTTCCCCAACCTGTGGGGGGGGCAACAAAATGGGCATGGTACAAAGAACAACAAGAACAACTATCAGGGTAAAAAGCATAATAATGTTAATCAATCTGTGACTAATAAAGGTAGCCAGATTTACCGGACTGGGCCACCATACAAACAGATTGCTGAGGAAAATAAAAAAGTTAGGACAGATGCTAGATCAAGTCAGACCTACTACAAAAACTTGTAGTGACTGCATTGTGGCAATGATTGTACCAGCATCCCAGACTACAATGGGGAGGAGGGATACAGGGCCTGTGACAGCCCAGGTTTGGAAGCTTCTTTTTGCTGCCCTGCCACCACCCCACCCCCCACATTACCAGCACCAGTTCTACCTCCCATGCAGCACTCTCCATCAACACCTGCCACTGGAGCATTGCCTGTGGCAGCAGTGGCTAGTACTAGCCAAAGTCAGTTACTTCCAGCTCATAATATGAATAAAGCCAGAACTGGTCAGAAAATGCAAGCAATAGTTTCACAACTCACAGGAAGAAGCCCTAATACATCACAATGGTAATCAGAGGCCCCAGTTCACATTATTTCTCCTTTGGTTGTGGATGCAAGTGGAAGGCTTTGTGTAGAGGCCATGGTAGGGGGCTACCAACATGTAATGCTGCTTGATACAGGAGCAGCTATGTCAGACCTACAAAATGAGGTTCCAGCTTGCTCACACTGGTCCACTGGATGGTTGACTGGTGCTCAAAGTGTGGATGGTACCATATTGAAGACATACGGGTCCATCTCTATTGGAGTGGTAGTGGGTATCCTAAACACCCAATTCACTTTTGACATCGTGGTATTACATCATCATCCCAGTATTTTAGGGATTGATTTCCTTGCATGACATGGCTGTGTTGTGGATTTAGCCAACAGGCTAATGATTCAGATTCCAGGAGTACCATACTGCCATGATATGTGATTCACATGTCCTGGCTGCCATTACACACAATGACACTGAGTAAGACATAGATATCCACAAGGATCATGACTCACATAGTAAGCTGCAGCGTATACAGTACTTGCAAAACACCAAGATGTGTTTGCAACAAACAAACATAATTATGGCAGGATGAAAACATCCATTGAAGTAACAGGCCCAGACCCCGTTAGACAAAAACAATACCCTTTTCCTGAAGAAGCTCTGCCATCATTGAGAGAGACTATCCAGTCTCTACTCCAACAGGGGGTGATTAGACCATGTGTTTCAACTGTAAACTCCCCCATTTGGCCTGTGAAGAAACCGACTGGAACCTGCAGACTCACAATTGATTTCCAAAAACTTAATCAAGTAACCCCAAGCTGTGCCCTAACTGGCATCAGTACTAGATGTGTTAAGGATGTTAACACCTGACTGTAAACAGTTCACTACATTGGACATTTCCAATGAATTTTGGTCTTCACCATTGGCTAAGAACAGCCAATATAAATTTGCCTTCACTTTTAAAGGGCATCAGTACACATGGATCTGCCTCCCTCAGGGGTACCATAATAGCCCCTTCCTCTTTCATTTATACATGAAAGATGCAATACAGGGATTTTCAGCACCTGAATGCCTTCTGCAGTACCTGGATGATTTGCTCTTGTCCATAGCTACCAAAACAGAACATTTGGTTCTACTTGATGAGCTACTGACCCTTTTACAGAGCGTAGGCCTCAAATACAACCCTTCTAAAGCACAATTGTGCCAGAAAGAAGTCACCATTCTGGGCCTCTGCATGACAGAAAAAGGCAGAAGCCCAGACTTGAAAAAGATTCATGGACTACAAGATTTGCCCCTACCAACTAGTGTTAGACTTTTCCTAGGTATGGTAAACTACTCTAGTGATTTCATTTGTGATTTTGCACAGAAGGCTTCGCCTCTGTATGAGTTACTGAAAAAGAACACCCCTTGGACATGGGGTCCAGTACAGACAGCCGCTGTAGCCAGCATGAAACAGTCATTGGCCTCGGCTCGTGCTTTGGTTAATCCAAATCAATCTTTGCCTTACCACTTGGAAACAGCAGCTACAGATGTAGTCATTTCAGCAGTTCTAGCACAGAAATCCAATGGACATCTTAGGCCTATTGCCTATGCATCACAAATGCTTTCTCCTGTGGTATAACCTCTGTGAAATGAATCTCCTTTTTACTTACTGGGCTGTGAAACACTTTTCATACATCATTGGTTATGCTCCCATTGTTCTGCATACCAATCATACACCCACTAATTTTCTGTTGCCAGATAGAGTCAAAGATGGTTCTGTTTCTGACACCAGAGTTACACACTGGTCTCTTCTTTTACAGGACAGTAACATTACTGTACACTCTACAAAATTACCATCCCTGTTGGTCCATGTCCTATTATATACAGTTGATACACATGAATGCTCCCTTTAACCCCCTGATCTGCCTGACCCAGGACCCTTTCTTCCTGCAACACTGGAAGTACTAAATGACACCAACTTGTGTCATGTTTTCACTGATGGCTCAGCCTCATACAATGAAGGGGATCAGGCAGTGGGATTTGGGGTACTCATTATGTATTCTGGCAATAACATTGTCCGCATTGCCTGGAACTGTACTGTCATTTCCTCACAATATGCCGAATTGGCAACTGTGGCCTGTGCTCTGGAATTGCTAAAAAAAGGCACTGCAGACACAATCATCTTTATAGACTCTAACTGGATCTGTTCCTCCCTATCTGAATTCCTACCATTTTGGGAAAAAGCAAACTTTGCATCCTCTGATGGTACACTTGTAAAATACAGAGACTTGTTGGTGAACATCACAGCACTAGCACAACAGAACCTAGGGGAGTCCTTAGACCCCACCCCAAATCTTCTGTGAAAAAAGGTAAACCAAAACACTATAAACATTTTGCTATGACATCTACTGGTGCAGCTACCGGCACTGTCACAGGCCTCTTTGGTTCTGGTATGTCTATTTGGAATAAGGCTGAGTTAGCCAGTTTATTTTATTTATTTAGGTGAGTTGAAAATCCTTAATGTCTAAAACTGATGAAACTTTTAAATATAACCCTTTTCCACCACACGGTGTAGATGGTCTAAGCCAGGAAGAGTGTTTCACAGTTTGTAATATGAAAGAAATATTTGAAGGGTTTGAAGACACAAGATTAAAAATTAATCAACTGATTTCTGCTCACAATAAGGAAGCAGAAAAGCACTCAATTGGAAGGGAAATTGTATGCACTGCATATGGTTCCTACATCCAAACAATGATTAAGGGATTGTTATTTGATCTGGAATCTGGATGTATTCTGGATCGCATCCATGATAAACATCTTGGATGATGGTATTGACCTCAATGTTCCTCAACGTCATGTGTGGCAATATGTTTGAAACAAACTTTATCTATACTGTCATCAACAGCAAGAAATGTGGGATATATAACCCCAGACCTGGACATTTCTCCCTGCTTTGCATCTCGCTCATGCTTAATCCAGAATGCCTTGTATGTGACATTTACCATCTCCTTACCTCAATTTGATTCTTCATCAGGGATTTTTGACTGTCTGGCAACTATCCATTCTATTGGACATCCTGATGATAACATTTATTGTGAATGTCTGGATCTTACTCCATTGTTGGTGTTCCACCCTAAACTCAGTGTTTGGGCTTCTCCCATATTGATTTATGTGCCTGGCAAGGTTACCATCTTCTCTGTAGATGTGATGTCTTTGATATCATCCATCCTGTTTGTGGATATTCACCAATGAACTTGAATTGGTTGTTCGCATCTAATTTGGATCTTCTACACAATGGAACTTTAACTTCTCTTTATGGACCTTTGGAGTTAACACTGATGGAGTAACACCTGTTGATTCTTCTTTTGACACTGGAAGAAACCATGGATTTATCTCTAGAACTAATTTTGGAGCATGGATTGTGGACAAAAACATTGACATTGTTTGTCCTGTTAGCCTTCGCAAATGGATTGTACCATCTGCTAAAGTGACTTGTTCATCCGATGGAGAGTTTTGTGTTGTGTCCAACCTGAAAAGCATTCCACTATGGTAATAAACAACGTGACATTCTTCAATCCAATTTTTGTCTTACACCACATCAACAGAATATTATTGGTCACACAGTGAGAACACCTGTCTGTTCTATGGAAATTTACATCACTGAGTCTAACGCCAACTACCTGGATGCATTATATCAATATGAATCTATCTTCAATGTCCATATCGGACCTCTTTATATGTCTCTTCAATCCCTTCTCAATCATACTGATACTCAAATGCTTTACATTAGTAATGATATTACAACAGCAAATCAGTCTTTGAATGATTTAATTAATGATGATATTGGTTTCTTTTTAGAAAATCCTATAGTTGAATTTACCTTTAAATTGTTTGTTATAATTCAATCATTTTTGATACTGTTCATGATACTGACTCTTTGATCTCTTCGGCAAACCCTACAACATCACAGACAACAACTAGATTTCCTTTAAAAGTCCTGTATCCTGAGCTTGTTAACAAAATAAGACATACCATTACTACACCTAACCATCTTCTTTTTGTTGTGTCACCTTTTGAGCAAGGCAACAAGGAAGGGAATGCTATGCCTGGGTTATAGGCCACCAGCTGACCCACATATAACTGTAACCTTATATACTTACAAATATTAGTGCCTTACCACACTCTCATGTTTTATTACTGATATTAGTGTTCTTACTGTTTTATTCATTATATGTGCTATGCTAATATTTGTCTGCAATGCATTTACCTATATGATACGTTTCTGCCATATATACTGTTTCTAGTTTCCATATATATTCTGCTATAATTGTATAATCACTCACATTCTGTATTTTACACCACTGTAACATGTTGTATGCTTTTCTGATTACTCTGCAAGTATTGCCAGTCCCCCTATCCATTTATTGCTATGATTTTCCTTTGTTCTAAATGTTGTGCTAGCTATGCAATTCTATTTTCTGATGTTTCCACCCAGATATTACACTCTGCATATTATATCCAATTATATTAATTTGCCTTATCCAAATTTTTCACCGTTTACAGCAGTATAACTGTAACTGCCAATCTGCCACTCCCTAGTTTTCTGGAAATGCTTCTTTTCATTCATTTGTTCATGTACATTTCATGTCTAGATCTAGATTTGTATGAAGACGTGTACCTCTGGGGCTGACTAGTGGAAATCATCCTCTTTTTAACTCCTTGTTACATGCTTTGGCATGAGTATTTTAGTAATAAACATTTTTATAACTTATTTGCCCTGTGTTTTCTTTGCTCAGTCACATGCATACAAGAATCTGAACTGTGAGCAGGGCTAGCATGTAATACCAGACCTGAGGGTGGCAGCCTTATCTGCGAGAAATTGAGCAAACTCATCATACTTCTCTTATGGAAAAGCTCCTTAAGGCTGAAGACAGATTGGATAGCACAATCTGTCCACAGTCTGGAAGAGCTGAGCTGGGTGATTTTGCACAGTGGCAATCTCCCTGGACAGGCATTCTGCCTTCTTATTGGTGATTGCCGATTGATAGACTGTATAATAGTCGATCAATCTAAGCCTGTCAACCTCCAGGCCTGATTTCTGCCAACACCTCTCTAGCCTTCATCCCACTCTCCTCAACACCTTCAAGGTTCCATCAAACCATGGAGACCTTAGGAGAAAAGTGAGGGGGTGAATATGAACAGGAGCTGTGGAATCCAGGGCCTCTGTCACTGCCTTATTATAGGCTAGTACCAGATCCCCTGGCTCCAAACATTCCTTCAGTATATCCGATAGGTTCAGCACCACCATTAGGCAATCCGGGGTCACACCCCTTAAAGGGTGGTACCAGACCATCTCCATATGGGCAGACCTATTTGGGAAGCCACAAAGCTGAACCCTATGGTGTGATGATCAGACCATCTGACAGGTTCCACTGCCTAATCAAAGATCTCCATCCCCAGGAGGAATACTAGGTCCACTGAGTGACCATAAATGTGAGTCATGGAGGTAACCACCTGTGTAAGGCCCAACAAGGTCATCAGTTGGAGGAAGTCTTGTCCAAATTGTGAGAGTTCATCATCGACCCAGGCACTGAACTCCCTCAGAATTAACCATCTGGGGAACCCCAAAACCATGTTGATGAAGAAGTTTGTGACTTCCTGCAGGAACTGTTTCCCATTGTCGGGTGGATGGTAGATGAGAAGTATCCTGCACCTTATACCTGCACCCATGATACACTCAAAGGATCTGGTATCTCCCACTGGAATATCCACAAGGCCCCGTTCTTATCTAAAACAGATGGCTACACCCCCAACCCTATGATCCACCCTGGGGTAGTGTATCACTGAGTACTCAGCTGGCACTGCTGATGCCATTACTGGGATTTCATTTTTGTCCAGTCAGGTCTCAGTGATGCAAGCCAGGTCTGATGTTCCAGCAAGATCTACTATAATAGCATTCTTGGTTTTAATAGACTTGGCATTGCACAACACTGCCTGAGTAGGATGAGCAACTGAGGTAGAATGTGCCACTTGCCTGCACAATGCTGAGCCCTTGAGTATGGGAATCAGTCAGGGAGGACCCCTGTCCTGGTCCCATTTTTCCCCAGGGCATCTCCTTGTCCCCATTACCTCAATCTGCCCACTTCCCCCTGCCTCCCCGCCAGGCCAAGCTGTAGTCTGTAGGTATTATTTAGGCATTAGTGTACACAAACCCTGTTTATACACACTAAAAATTGGTTTTACTTTATTTGCATTCTGACTTAGTCACTCTTCCACTGAAAACTACATCAGCCCTTAGTGAATGGATGGCAACTAAGATTGCAGTCCCAACAGGGGGCATGTTCACATCCAGTTTTATGACTCCACAGCTAGTACCTGTGTATCAGGCTCCTGGTTCATACAGTGTTTCACTGATTTACTACATGACAACTTGTTTTGTCTTCTGGGCATTAGGGCCTTGCAGGTCATCCTACTGTGTGGAAGGCTCTGTAAGCCTATAGCAAAGGAAGGTCACAAAATTGCTGTGACAATGATTTTGTTCAAGTCCCATGCTACAAGCCAACAGAGCCATCCACAAAGCATGGTGACCCATACATGTCTGGTCACATCTTAGCAACACCATCTGCCTATAGAACTACTACAGGCAATTGGTAGGGGTGTTGCCGAACAGCCCTCACAGAGGAAGAAGCCAGTAATGGACAGAATTTGGTGAGGGACTGCTACAGAGTGACTGCATGTGGTGGAACAGGGCTGGGTGATCCACTGAATGCCAGGAACTCATTTGGGCTTGGTTGGGGGAGCATCACTAAAGTCTGACAAAGGATCAAAAATTAAAAGTCTTTAAAGTCCACAAGCGGGCCTAAAGATACAGTCTGGGTGGGTGGATGATAGTGCTGCTTGAACCACAGACTGCCGTGGATGGCACAGTGCCATGCATAGCAGTCCAAGAGTGTTCTTGATCATGTATTAATGTCTGTAAACCTGATTATGATTGGTTGACCATACATGGCACTCCAGACGTTACCTCATGGGTTTTAGCCCACCTGATAGGCTAGTGATGCACATGACCTTAGGATCAGATTTCTTGTATATACAGGTCCCAGAAACCCCTGTTCTCCAGTTCAAATCCTGCATCTGATCAGGCTACTAGCACACCAGGATCCCTGTTCTACTCTAGAAAGGTAGGCCTCTCCTCTACAATTGTGTAAATTGCATAACCTACAGATTCATTATGCCATCTCTGCTGCAGTTTCCTTGAGTGTGTTTATTTTCTCCACCATTTAATATAGTTCCTTAAGGGGAAGTTAACCCTGCAGCATGGTGTTTATTAATTGCCTTAAACGATTTATTCACTGTCATTTGTTGAGATATTCTCATTTGTTTTGGGCTAGAAGTTAAAGCCAGTAAGCCTTTCCTTATGGTCACGATGTGTTTATATTTTTTGTTTAAAGAAAGTTCATTCCTGCTTTGCCTCTGGCCTATTTATAAAAGTGTTAGGTCATTCCTGGCTTACTTCAAGCCTAGTGAGTTGTTCTGCACCTATCTTAGGTGTTTAGTGGTATTTGCATTTTTTTTTCAGCACTGCGTCTCCCTTTTTTTTCTGTACAGGGAAGAGGTTTTGTCCTTTCCAGGTCTGTTCACAGCTCTAGCATCTGCCTACACCTCCCCTGCCTCACGCGGTGGATAAACTCGCTCTCAGGCCACTACCCAAGCTTCCACTCGCTCAATAGACTTGCGAGCGAGTGGCTAAATGATCGCCCTGCAATTCAAAAAGAAGGTGAGCTCTAATACTGCAAGCTCATTTCACTTGTTCTTCAAGCCCTGGGGATAAATTCCAATTCAAGGCCTCTGGCCTGCTGCTGAGCACTGCGTGGCGCTTCTCCCCCCCCTCCGCATGGTCTTGGCGTCTTGGTGGCTGCTTCCACCATCGGAAGAATGTTCCTGGACAAGGATTAGGGAAACAGTACAGTTCTTTCTCACAGTTCCCCCCCTTTTTAAGGGATTCCTTCATTCTGAAAGATCCTCTCATCTTCCTCATGCTCTCTCGGCCACATGGTTCTCTCAGCCTACTCCGGCCATTGCGGTCCCAGGCCTAGCATTGGGGTGGAAGGTTTGGCCTCTCCTCAGAGCAGAGAAATAACTCAGGATACAAAGGCTGAACAGCAGATTCTCAGGATCTGATACAAAACAGAGCAATATAGGCCGTCCCCCTTCACGAACAGAAACTAGGAGCGTACTCCATTTTCTTCCTCATGCCCAAGAAATCAGGGGAACTACACCCCATTCTGGACCTGAAACATCTCAACCAGCATGTAGTCTCTCAAAGATTCAAAATGGAGACCATAAAGTCAACCCTACGCAGTATCCGGGTAGGCGACTACCTCACGTCCATAGATTTGATGGACGCATATTTTCACATTCCTATCAGACCAAAACACAGACAATACATCAGATTCCACATCCTAGGCCAGCACTACCAATATCAGGTCTTACCCTTCGGTCTTACCTCAGTACCAAGAGTGTTTACCAAGGTGTCGGTAGTTCTAGTAGCCAGACTCTGAGAACAAGGTCTCGATATCATCCCCTACTTGGACAACTGACTGATTCGGGCACGCTTCAGGGAGCATTCACATCAAGACACCATGCTCACTCTGAGAGCTCTCAAGGAGGATGGCTGGGTGGTGAACCAAGCCAAGAGTTGTCTGGTGCCCACTCAACAGATAGAACACCTAGGGGCTCAAATCAACATGTCACAGGGATGGACAAAACCATCCCAGACAAGGGTACACAACCTAATAAGATTGTCTCACCTCCTGAGAGCTCACCATCAGCCAACCATGGGATGAATAGCTCAATTACTAGGTTGCATGGCGTCATGCATTGACCTGATCCCTTGGGCCAGGTGGCATATGAAACCACTACAGACTTGCATTCTCACTCGGGGATCACTGAATGAACACAATCTACAGGTCATAGTCCCATTACCACCATCAGTAAGACAGTCACTAACATGGACAGTGAGCTCCAACCTCACATGAGGGATCCCACTAGAGGCATCTTACGACACCACTATAGAAATAGACGTGAGCCTACTGGGCTGGGAAGCATGCCTAGGCAACCTGACAGCACAGGGCCAATGGACAACATCAGAGGCCAAGTTGTCCATCAACATCCTAGAAATGAGGGCAGTATACCATGCCCTCAGAGCTTTCAGATCCTCCATTTCCAGCCAGTCAGTTCTGGTACAATCCAACAACCAGGTCATGGTGGCATACATTGCCAAGCAAGGGGGTACCAGAAGCAGAGCTATGCTGAGGGAGGTGGTGACCGTCCTCAACTGGTCACAGGTCAACCTCAAATATCTTGGCACAGTTCATCTCACCGGCAAGCTCAACATGCAAGCAGATTGGCTCAGCCAGCAACAAATCCACCCAGGTGAGTGGCGTCTCCACCTCAGCCTCTTCCAAATGATTCAGGAGACTTGGGGACCTGTATCCATGGATCTCATGGCCACAGTGGAAAATGCACAGATCAAGAAATTCTATTCAAGGTACAGGGAACTGATGCCTTGTCACAACCCTGGTCTTGGGATTGAGCATACGTTTCCCCCATTCCACTGCTGCCCCAAGTACTAGCCAAGATCCACATTTCACGATGAACCATTATTCTAGTGGCACCTTACTGGCCACGGAGAACCCAGTTTGCCACAGTATTGGTGATGATGATGGACAGTCTCAGGTTACCCTACCAGCTGGATATGCTGACCCAGGGACCAGTAGTACACCCAGCCCCACAGACACTAAAACTCACAGCCTGGCTCTTGAAAGGAAGAGACTGATGAGAGGAGGTTATCACAAATCAGTCTTCTCCACGATGCTTCAATCCAGATGATCCTTGACTGCCTCTACCTATGGTAGACAATGGTCAGTGTTTGTGAAGTGGTGCTGAGAACTGGGTAAGGATCTTGAGCTAGCAGACATGTCCACCATCCTCTTATTCCTTCAACAGGGACTAGACAAGGGGTTGGCCCACTCATCTCTCAGGGTACAGCTCTCAGCCATTAGAGCAGCCATTGGTCCCATTGCAGGACACAGTCTGGGGGCACAGCCAGACACCTTGCACTTCTTGAAAGCGTTGGAAGTACTATGACCCAGAGTTAGATCATCCATCACTCCCTGGGACCGCCCCTTGGTATTGAATTCTCTCAGTACAACCCCCTTTGAACCACTACACGAGGCAGACCTGTTCTGGGAGGGTCTAAAGACCTGCTTCCTCATTGCCATCTGCTCAGCCCAAAGGATTGGGGAACTAGGAGCGCTGTCATACAATGAACCTTACATGGTGCTCACCCCCAAGGGGTACACCTGCGCATGATACCAGCCTTCCAACCAAAGGTCTCCTCCACCTTTCACAGGTAACAACCCATTGAGTTGCCTACCTTCACAGAACGCTGCCATTACGCAAAACAGAGAGGTGTTCATTATCACAAGGGGACAAAGACAAGGCAGGATAGCTTCTAAGACTACCATTGCTGGCTAGCTCAAGAGAGCCATCCAGGAAGCCTACAGGGCTAAACAACTGATGCTCCCAGAAGGTATCAAGGCCCACTCTATGAGAGCAGTGGCCACTTCTTCGGTGGAAAGGGCTAACTTGTCTTCGGAAGATATCTGCAAGGTGGCAACATGGACTTCCATCCATACTTTCACCAGACACTATAGACTGGAGCACCTGTACAAGTTACAGCCCACTTTTGCCACCCAGGTCCTCTTAGCCACCAGCTCCTCCTCTCAATCCTAGAACACTCTGTCTCCCTCCTTAGGGTGCAGTACTGCTTTTTATTTACCCATGAGGTAATGTCTGGAGTGCCATGGATGGTCAACCAATCACAATGGGTGTTTACTCACCTGGTAAAGGTGATTGTGTTGGTTGACATCCACGGCACTCCACGACCCACCCGATAGAGTGCTCAGATTGACCAGGATCTCACTAAGCAGAAGAGTTACCTTAAGGGGAATTAAGCCATAGTTTACTAAGGACATCCAAGTTGTCAACTGTTGACCACTTACGGGTCGAGTTTAGATTGTATTAATAGGTAAATAAAACTAGGGCCCTTGGCCCATATGTGCTTACCGACTCAGTCTGTATTATTGTATAAAATGGTTAGTGTTGTTTTTCTCATGGTTGCTCTTTTACTAATCTTGATTGCAGCTAAGGAAGATTGAAACTGGAGAACAGGGGTTTCTGGGACCTGGATATACAAGAAATCTGATCCTAATGTCATGTGCATCACTAGCCTATGAGGTGGGCTAAAACCCATGAGGTAATGTCTTGGAGTGCCATGGATGTCAACCATTACAATCACCTTTACCAGGTGAGTGAATACCCATTACACACATTGACATCTGCCTTACCTAATTTGCATTCTGACTCAGTTGCCAACGAGGGTGGGACTCCTCCCCCTGACAACTAAGTCATCCTTGTGTGGATGAACACTAGATGTGTGGTCATAACAGGGCACCCCCTAGCACTTTGTTTTGTGACTGCACAGCTCAATATAGTGCATTTACTTTAACTATACAGTATATGATAATGGATATATTATCTTTTTATGTGAAACTGTATTTACTTCAATGAAATATAACAAATGCCTTTCAAAACAGAAACTGAAAAATAACAGCATTGTGTTAAATTTGTCTACCTTTTATAGAGTTATTTTTTTCTTATAATTCATTGTGTGAACATTTACTGCTGCTTCTGTTATCCATCTTACACAAGATGCAGCTGAAAACAATTCTTTCTCAGCCTACTTTCCTGAGTAAACAATAAAAAATACATACAGGAATAAATGGATGACAAAAAATTCAGAAATAAAACTGAGAAGTTTCCCAGTACAAACCAGATGCACAAGATTCTTTTGGAATGTTTTAATTTAATAGGCAGACTGTAGGCTAATTAACTCAAATCACCACTAAACTAGCTCCAAGGTGCAAAAGTTAATCAAGTTCTCTAAGTGATAATTATTTTTCCTAGCAATAAAGGTTACCTCCCACGTACATTTTCTTGCATGTGGGTGGCTTTATCAGTTCATTTGTATTTTTTTTAGTTCAAGATTAGTGGAATTAACATGCAAGTGCTAATCTGAAGATCATAATGATACATATAAAAAAATTAGACTCATGAAGTGCTTCATGTTAATTGGTGATATTTAAGAGAAGAGAAAAAAAAGCGTATTTTCTTTTTATAGCCAGTCTAAGTATGACTGGTTGCCCTCTGAAACAAGACAAAGCAACACAATCCACTAGACAGGCTTTGATGGTTAAATCAGACAACAAAAATACTTTTTTTTTTTTTTTTTACACAGACAGGTGGGGGACAAGTGGAACGGATTGCCCAGTGAAGTAGTCTGTGTACAGTCAGTAGTGGGATTCAAGCATAGTTGAGATATGCACATTGGTTTGGTGTGGAAAATGGGGGGGGGCAACAAAAGAGAAGAGGGGAGATGAGACCTCTAAGGACATATGGGTTCGGTAGCAACTACGGCAGGCTGGATAGACTGCAAGGCCTTCTTCTGCCAACAATTTCTATGTTTCTATAAAGTAGTACAGTTTTTTGTAGCTCATCTTTTTGCAGAGTTACAGATTGCTGTTCTAAAGGGAGAGATTTTCTCTCTTTCTCTCTCTAATGTATGCTTACTATGCTCTAATTAATGCAATATTGCTGCTTTTGATCATTTCAAAAATTATGCAAGCATTTTTTTATTTGACTCTGCTAAATGTAACTGTCATATGAATCTGCAAACAGTCTGTACGCATCAGTTACATGTCTGACCCCACTTAAAAATGGACAGCTGCTGCTTTTGGGTTCTTACCTGCTTAACAAAGTTTTAAATAAAATTAAATAAGCAGGAAGATGTCTGGCTTATCACTTTTTGTGAATCATTCTTTCTTATTGTTTTCAGAAAATGCTCTCAAACTTGACAAGAATCCATTTGTAAAATTTTTAAATATTTACATTTAGTGAAGCTTTACTATCAACAATTATTGTTACTATATATAATGTACAGTAGCACACCAATGGTGAATAAATTGAGTAAATAAATTATGTTGTTTTTTTCAGTCAGGATGAAAGCATTTTCTTCACATAAAACACATTATTTCTTAGAACATGTTATTTCAACGTAGAATCTAGAAACAGAATACAATAGGTCAAACAAGAGTTTACAAGAGAAACAAAGGCTGTTTTAATCTAAAACAGGGTAAAACTACTCAAAACATTAACATAGTGCTGTATATATCAATACATAGGGCCCAGTCCACATAGGTGGCTGGGATATGCTGGAAGGGAGCATATTATTGCTATAACTCCATATAAGGGATGGGCAAAGCTGGGGATTTGCTTTGCTTAGTACTTTATGAATTTTACCTAACTTTGCTTTGTTAGCAGCTGCACTTTGAGTAGTTTTCACCCTGAAGTGCCCGCCTTTGCACAGTGAAACACTACATATTCCCAGTTTGCTGATTATTCACCAATGAAGTAGCAGGCACTATGTGTAGTTTTCGCCCAATGAAGTAGGCAATACGCTGGTGAAAAACAGACAACGTGCTTTCTTTTTTCTTTTCCACACCCTGTCACCTCCCAGATCCTTTGAAATAATCCTTCCTGGCCAAGTAGCATGGTGGGCTGAGCAAGGGTTGCTGGGGGCTGGCTGGGGAGGAGGGGAGAGAGAGAATTGAGTGACTGACAGCTGCTCTCCTCTCCTAGAGGGGGGGACCTGCATGCACTGCCAAATGGCTGCCACATGGTGGAGTGGGTCAAGGTGGGCAGTGGAAGGAAGGGTTGCAGGACTTTGTGGTATGTAAGTGCCTCTACATGCTTGCTCTCAAGAGCATGCCCCAGCATGGGGAAACAGGGACAGCAAAAACAGAAAATAAAACAGGCTGGTGTGGGCTAAATGAAGCCCAGCCCATCTGCCTCTGCCCCACACCATTGGCCAACCATCTTGCCCCATCTGGATGTGTGTCACCTGGTGGGGGAAGATGGCCCTACCCTTCCTGGCCCTGACACGGTGGGGGGGTCTGTCAGGGATTTGGGGAATGGTGGTCTGCTGTGATGGAAGCTGGGTGATAGGAGGCAAGGACAGGGCAGAGAGTCCACCCACACTGACCCTGGGAAAAACATGTAAATGAAAAAAAAAATCCTTCCTCCCATCCTCCTGCTAATGTCCTCCTTCCTCACCCCCTCACCCCCACTGCCCTGGCAATGCTTTTATTACAGGGAGCCTGCTGGGAGGAACAACTTCATTTTTAAATTCCTTACCCCACTCAACATTCATACACACCACCCACCTTCCTTCATCCCATTCCTGTATCCCTCATGCATAAATAACTTACAGCAAACCCCCACAGCTAGAATACCCACCCTCTAGCACCCACATCCCTCCTCGCCATGTCTCTAGAATAAAATTGGTAGTGTACCTGTAAAACTACAGAAAACTGTCCCTCGTAGTAGAGAGACTGGCTCGCTCTTTCCCTGTCAATGGTAACTCATGGAATCAATCAAAATCTTTTTTTATCAAGGCGAACATCGTTGAGCAAAGCTCATTTACAAGATGTACCTGGTTAAGGCCGGTCAAAATAGAGTTACATACAACAATGACAATATATCATTAAGGCAACAAATAAATACAGAACTCATTTACAGGATGGGCCTGGTTAATACCAGTACACAATAGATTTATATACAACAGTGACAGTACATCATATGAAACAAATAATGCAAGGAAGGTGCTCAATGCAGCAGCAGAATAAAACAGAAGAGAATAGTGAGAGTGGGGAACTGGGAGCTGGGAGGGCATGGTGGGTATGGGAGAGCATAAGGGAGGAAGGTAGAGGACCTAAGCCAGAAAACAGTTAGCTAGTGTGCAGTTGCAACCTAATTGGGAAGAGAGAAATTAAACGGTTCGCTCACAGCACGAGTTGGATCCATAGGGCCAGCAGTACTCTAGTCTGCACTGAAGGCAGCTGAGAGCTAGGAGCCTAGGACTCAGGATAGGTTCTGGAGTGAGGGAAACAGTTAGTGTTCCCTCACAGTTCAGGCAAATAATGTCTTGAAGGAATCCAAGCTGATGGGTATGCTCAATTTCAGAGACTTTTGCAATTTATTCCATAAGGTGGGCAGTACAAAGCTAAATGCTGCTCTACCAAAGCATGATGAGACATTAGGAATACAAAGTGTGAAAAATGAATGAATGATGATGATGATGATGATGATGTTTACCCTATAGTAACATGTGAGTGACCAGTAGAACAAATGAATGAATGAATGAATGAATGAATGAATGAATGAATGAATGATGATGTTTACCATATAGTAACAAGCAATTGGCTGGTGTATAAATGAATTAGATGCCATTATTCATTCATTCTATGAGTTGCCATTGATAGAGAAAGAGCGGGACATTCTCTCTCCTATGAGGGACACTTTTCTTTAGTTTTACAGGTACACAACAGGCTTTATTCTGGGGGCATGGGGGAAGGAGGCAGGTGGGTGCTAGAGGGAGGGTTTGCTAGAGTGGGGGCTGGTTACATACATTATTTCTGCTTGGGGAGGTGGACGTAGAAATGGGGTGGGAGGATGAGGGTAGTATTTGTGAATAGCATGGGTAAAGGGAAGAATATGGAAGGATATTAATCATGACATGTGTCCTCCCAGCAGGCTGCTGGGGAAATAAGAGGGATGAGGGAGGAGAGAGCTACTGGATGGCTTCATTTTAAAAGTATCTGGTAGGTGGGTGGTGGTGGGGGGGGCAACACTAGTTTTGACAACTGGCATCCAATGAGATGCCCTATGGTTCACAAGTGGATCCCTGCCTAAGCAGGTTGCAGAGGCAAATGGAACACTGTAATTCTCCAGGATTGTTGTACCCCACCAAACTCAAGTAATAATATTTTAAAATACACCAGCTGGTGCCAGTGAAGTCCCCCAGCCCACCATTGAGGCTCCTAGGGCTGGGGACTGGAGGTGGTGAGGGGATTAATCTGTCCTGATATCAACATTTGTGGCCAGGCCGATAGGTACAAATTGCTGATAATGTGGTGTGCAACAAAAGAAAAAAAGACTGCACATGCCTCTTCAACTGGAGGTACTAACTTTATAGTTGATACCATGTAAACAGCAAAAAAGGCACATTTACCACCATGGAACATCAAGAAAATATAAATGTATTCAAAGTGCTAATACCTGGATGCCCAAATGTTAGCACTTTGAATAAATTAATATTTTATTGAACTTCTGTGGTCATGAGTGCACCATTTTTATTATTTTTACCTGCTAATACAGTGTGCAGGCAGGAATTGGGTGTTCTCTTGCTATGGACGCTGCAGAGTTCCCCTTTAGTTTGCATCCTGCACTACAGTAAGGGTACTATGAGACTTTTCTGAGCCCTTCATCTGTGTGGCCAGGCTGGACACCATCTGAGTATTGTGCCCATAATGGGTTACAGCAGAATAACACATTTTTCCTTGAAGCTACTCCCTCCTACTGGTTTTTGGAGTAGGTTATTCACCACTAGTGCCCAGCTCACAGTTGAGAGTCAGGTTTTACTTCTGAAGAGAGCTGAGTGAGTGGAGCTTAGAGTTGAAAACAGAGTGCCCTCATGGCATCAAGGTGAGAGATGGCATGGTGAGAGTGGGCACGTGAGATCAAGCACAGTAAAAGCAGGTATGGTGAGAACAGGCACAGTTGAAGCAGGTATGGTGAGAGCAGGCACAGTGAGACCAGGTATGGTGACAGCAGGCACAGTGAGAGCAGGCACAGTTAAAGCAGGCCCAGTGAGAGCAAGCACAGTTAAAGCAGGTATGGTGAGATCAGGCACAGTGAGAACAGGCACAGTTAAAGCAGGTATGGAGAGAGCAGGTATACTTAAAGCAGGTATGGTGACAGCAGACACAGTGAGAACAGCACAGGGTTATAATGTCATGGACGATACCTCACACACCACAACGGCATAGCAGCAAACAGCGTGAAAACACCCTGAACTGTTTTCCTTTTGTTTTGCAGGGGGCTCTGGCCCCATGCCCCCGACATCCTTCCTGACTTATTATAATCAACCCCCAGGGGGTGTGGACATACAGTAGGGCAAGAAAAAAAAATAATAGAGTTAAAGATTCCCATGTCGGGAATTAAACCTTGTTACCCAACCCCATCCACTGCAGGGTTGAGTGCTCTAGTCACTCCACTATGGGAGTGGCTCAATTGAACACCTGACCGGCAGTGTTTATATCCACTTCTTCCTTCATGGTGAGTGTCAGAGGGTAGTGATACTTTTATATCACTGTATTTCCCCTGTCACTGTAAAGGGATTCGCTGTTCTTATAGTACAATCATGCTGTACGTGGTTTTCTCCACGTGGGTATGACCCGGTAGGAATGAGGACAGGCACAGTTAAAGCAGGTATGGAGAGAACAGGCACAGTGACAGCAGTCTTAAGGTGAGAGGGCACACAGTGAGAAATTCAGAAAGACAGTTGTGCAGTTAGACTGAGAAGTTCAAAGGAGGCTTCCTGAGATGGCATTACTCAGCTGCAGATGAGAGGTATGGTTTTGAAGTCTTCAGCAGATCCTCAGGAAAGGGATCTGGGAACATTTTATGGTACTGTAGTTTGCCGATAAGTGGGAAGTATGGAATAAAACCAGTGGGATGTTGAGGAAACCCCCGAGGAGATTCCCTTCATGGGAAACAATCTGATGGCATCTAGGTCAGAGATGGGTTTCTCTGGAGATATCAGAGGAGACCATTGTGGGAGGTGAAGTTGTAGAAGTACCTATGAAGAAGTTGCAGCACCTGAAGATGAAGGCAAGACCTCATCAGGATGAAAAGCCACCAGGCATGGTGTAGGAGATTCATCGCCAGCATAGATAGATTACCTGAGGCACTGGGCTCATCAGTAAGTCTGCAGCTTTTCAGCTCAGCAGGGAAATGGCCTGGAGGGCATGGCAGCTGGCACAGTATGGAATTGCACATAGCTCTGTGTGGCTGCTAGGCAAGTAGTGCCAAGCTAATGATTGATCAGCGGAGTATTAGCCGGTGGCTAGGCAAGCAGGCACTGGGCCCCTGATCACTTCACTTTTGAAAACAAAAAGTGGGAACATGAGAATCTGAGGCTCATTCCTTTGAAACAAGGCAGCATCATTGGAACAAGAGAAATGGAAATTATAGCACTAAGTGTGTAACTGTTTTTAAAAATGTATCATTTCTTTTATATTGTAGTGTGAGATCTGGCTCTGGGATGTCTTGGGTGTGGGATTCCCTCCTTACAATGGCACCGCAAACCCTTGATATGCAGATGGGAGGAGACAGCTATGCTTAGAGCTAATTTCAGTCTGTGTAATCAGAAGAGAGCGCTCCTCATGTCTATTTATTACCTGTACATGACAAAAGAACAGGGAGTGTCAAGATGTAATCCAACACGGTGCTCATTTTATGTTACAAGGAATAAAATGGGGACTGCTGGGATGAGACAGGGTGATAATGCTTCTCAGCAGAAAGCTGTCCAGACAGTCAGATTAATCTATGTCTGTGTGCACAGGGTTGAGATTTGGATATAGCATCCTCAGTAAAGGTGAACAGTACTATGAAACGGGAGTAAGTCCTTGTATATTGTACTTGGAAAGAGGAGTGATGAATATGTACAGTATAAGACACTGAAAGAGGAGTTCTTGCCTGTTAAATATGGCCAAATGATCTGTGATGTTAGGATTGAACCACACAAGGGTGAGGGTACTGGACTTCAGGAGGCCAGATTTTAAAAAGATGGGTGAATGCCTCAGGGATAACCTAGCAGGGAAGGATGACCTGACTGGGGTGGAGGAACAGTGGGTGAAGCTAAGCTAAAAAAGACCATTGTGAAGGTAACAAATCTTTGCATCAAGCAAGTGAGCAAAAGCAAATGGAAACAAATTCTGGCCAGAGCCGATAGGGCTGCAGTCAAGGAGTCTGGGGTACAAATATTGAAAATTATCAAAGTTAGAGCCTGTGTTCACACAATGTAATGTAGGCTCATACTTTTTTTTTTTATATTTTTATGCCATATTTTCAACATACCCTTGTTATGATCCTGCCTCATGGAAAAGGGCAGAGAAAATTTTCATCTTCTGGTGCAAAGGTAATTTCACACAGGGACGGCAAAATCACCTTTCGGGATGCAAAAACACATTTTGGGCTGGAGTTGAAAAATGACAGCTGTCACATTCATGAGGTGCTGTAAAGAAATAGCTATGTTGAAAATCTGGGGTTAAAATATTGAATATTACCAAACGTAAAAGTCTACGTTGCAAAATTCAACATAGCCTCATAACTTTTTTGTTTTTTTAATATATTCACACTGGATTTTCAACATAGCCTTCTTATGACCACGCCTCATAAACAAGGCAGAGAAAATTTTCAACTCCTGTTCTGAAAGGTGATTTCACACAGGGACTGCAAAATCACATGTCGGGACAGATCTTCCTAATGTCAGTGCAATTGTTTATGATGTGAGGTCCCAAAAAAGACATGTTGAAAATTTGAGCCACAAATATGCAACAATTGCCAAGTTATGGCACTAAGTTCAAAACACCATTGAAATACATTGAACGGCATACCTTTTTCTTTAGTTCACAGTCCAGCATTGAAGAGTGAAGATGTGCCTGTGGTCCAAAGAGGATTACAGTGTTGACTCCCCTATGGGTAAGTAAGGACTTGGGGGGGCAGGGTGGTTAGTGCTGAGTGGGAGGGTTGGGTGAGGGGGACTGTAATGGCCACAAAAGACATTGATAAATGGTTTTCCTTTTACAGGGTGTAAAGAAAAAGAAAAGACTGAGGATTTCTGCTCTGAGGGATTGGGCACCCCAGTGTGACAGTTACATTTCTGGGGAGGGGTGGGGTGGTGGGTGGCTGAGATGGAGGTCAGTGGGTGGGAGCAAAAAAAAAAACAATTAGTTAATAAAAAAATAGGATTTCCTGCACTGGGGATTTGGTACTCCCAGTGTGACTAGTATGTTTCTGGGGGTAGGGTGGGTGGTGGGTGCTGAGAGGGAGGGCTGGGTGAGCAGGAGTCAAAAAAATATTTAAAAAAAGAAAGCGGAGGTCACAGTAGAACACGGCACAGTCCGCATTGTCCAAGATGGCTGACAAAGTGTATTGTGCATGCACAAGTGGTCACGCATGTGCAATATAGTTTGTTGGCCATCTTGGACATGGTGGACTGTGCTGTGTTCTGCTGTGACCTCTGACTGCAGTAAAATAGTGCTATGCTGATTGTTAATGGACAAAGTGGAGTGCTTCATGGATGCAGAGATGACTGTGAAGGAACTCCACACTGTTGTTCAGTCTGACAAATCTCCCTTTTCCATTCCAGGAGGTCTGCAGGGCTCCACCCAATGCAGCCTTAAAAAACACTGCTATAGTTCTCGAAAGAGGTGGTGGAAAATGTAAAGTCTAAAAGGGTAGCATTCAGAGGGTCTAAGGAGACACAAAGTAAGGAGGATAGGGTGCTCTATCAGGGCAAACAAAGAGAATCAAGGAGAGCAGTAAGGAGCGCAAAGGCAGAAACTGAAGAGAGAAGAGTCATCGCAGTGATGAAGGGAGACAAGACTTGTTTTAGTTAAGTAAGCAAAAGGAGGAAGACAAGGGTGGGATCATAAGGTTAAAAAAGGAAGGGTGGGGACTGTTCAGAGAAGGACCAAGAAAAGGCAGACATCTTGAATGAATACTTTTATTCAGTGTACAGAGGAAGGAGGAGGGAAGGGGCCACAAAAAAGTAACAGGAGCATTGGCAAGAGAGAGAGAGATGGACACCAATCCATTTTCAGAGCAGAGAGTCCTGAAGGGACTCAATAATCTGAGAGAGTGGTTAAAGCAATGAGGCCAGATGGGGTGCATCCAAGGTATTGAGGGAGATCAGGTTCAGTAGCTACTGGCAGTCCTATTTAACAACTTACTGGAAACAGCAGTGGTCCCAGAGGACTGGAGGAGGGCAGAAGTAGTGCCACTTCACAAAAGTGGGAGGACGGAGGAGGCTGGCAATTATAGGCCAGTCAGCCTGACCTCATTGGTGGTAAAGTTAATGGAATCACTGCTGACAGAAAGGATTTAAGCAATAAGGTGTGACTAGGGGTTAGAGTAACAGTCTGTTAATCACCCCTAGGGGTGTAATGTGGCACGAGGTGCAGCCAAGTGCCATATTGCCCCTAGGGGGTGATTAACTGTTAATCTAAATACTGAGAGTGCCTTTTTGCTATTATAAAAAAATATTCCAAAAGAAAACTGTTAAAAGTATACTTTTTAAATGTTTTCTTCATTTAGAGGGAGATTTTTTAATAAAATAGTTTTTCCACCAACAGTTTAAGAATGTTGGTTCAAAATCAGAATGCAGCATTCCAGTCATTCAGCAGTGCTAGAGGATGGAATGCTGACAGGAAGAATTCATGTTCCATGGTGATCAGGCTGTACATAACAGTATAACATGGATTAATGTAAGGTTGTTGGAATCCTAACAGCCAATCAGATTGCAGCATTTCTGAGACCCTTTTTATAATGTGGAATATCTTGAATCCAGTGTGTTATAAGACTCGAGATTGCAAGGATTCATGGTGGGAGAGGTCATGTCAAATGAATCTGGTAGATTTCTTTGACTGGGTGACCAAGGAATTAGATCAGGGTGGAGCAGTGGGCATGACCTACCTAGATTTCTTAAAGGCTTTCTACACTGTTCCTCATATAGTAGGAGGCTAATAAGCAAGCTGGGTAGCTTAAGAGTGGGTCCAAAGGTGGTCATAAATTGATTAGCTAATAGGCAGCAGAAGGTGGCAGTAAACAGAGTTCACTCTGAGGAAGAGAGGATGACCAGTGAGGTACCTCAGGGATCAGTGCAGGGACCGGTCCTCTTTAATGTCTCACAAGTGACATTGCAGAGGATCTGGAAGGAAATTACTGCCCGTTTGTGGATGACACCAAAATCTGCAGTAGGGTAGACACTCTGCGGGGGTGGAAAGGTTGAGCAGAGACCTGAGAAAACTTGAGCATTGGTCAAGGGTATAAGAAGGGTAATAAACAAAATAGATTAAATTACCAACCTATAAGCCTTACTTCTATAATTGTTAAGATCTTAGAATTTATTATTAAAGAAGAAATCCAACCTGAATTAGAAATAAAACCAATATTTGACACAACTCAACATGGATTCAAAAAAGGATGCTCATGTAACACAAACTTGACTTGTTTCTATGAACAGGCATATAAGAACCTTGATAAGGGTAAATCATATGATGTTATACTTTATTATAGTAAGGCCTTTAACTTAGTGCCTCACTGGGCAATTGAAGAAAAACTTAGAAAATACAATGAAGATAAACACATCATTTGGTTGCAAGACAGAGAACAAGTAGTGATAGTTAAAGGATATAAATCCAAAGTTGGAAAAGTGACAAATGGTGTTCTGCAAGGTTCAGTGATCGGCCCACTTTTGCTTCAGGTATTCACAGCAGATATGGACGGTAACATCCAAAATTATATCGGCAAGTACGCAGATGATGTAAAATTAGGAGTCATATGTGAAACTACAGAACAGCGAAAAAGTATACAAACTGATATTAATCACTTAGCATTACAGGCACAGAAATGGGGTATGATACTCATTTAAGACAAGTTTTGTATCCTAAATATGGGGTTACATAATAGCGAACATCTGTTTCTTTTAAATACAGTACCACTTCTGTCCAAAACTTACGAAAAAGTCTTAGGTGTAATTATTGATGTCGAACTGAGATTTAAAAACCAATACACATCAATTACTGGCAAGGTCAACAGAATAATTGGAGCTATTAAAAGAAACATAAAAAGTTGATCTAAAGAAGTTATGTTAGCCCTATATCTATCTTATGTAAGACCACATATGGATTTCTGTAGCCAGTTATGGAGCTCATATATACAGGTGGACATACACCACTTAGAAAAAGTACAACGCAGGTATACTAAATCAATACAACCTCTTCAAAACATGTCACATCAAGAGCATATATAGTTACTCATTACTAGAGCTAGAGGGGATTTCCTACTTTTCCGTGATAAAATGTATGACCCTTTACACATGAATGAATTAAATATAGAATATAAGGACAAACTCGGCTACACAAGGACACCCATTACAAGTTAAAATGAGCAAATTTAGAACTGATAAAAAATTAAAGAAAACATTGTTTTACACAAAGAACAACAAATCCCTGGAACAAACTACCAGAAATAATTATTATATTGAAAGTAAAGAATCCTTTAAAAAGCATTTAGATATTTATATACAGCAAAGGGGAAACATTTTTTACTTAAACTCAGGAACTATGTGTGGCTTCAGCCTTTTTTAGTTCCTTTGCATTCAGTGACATTCAGTGACCAGGGTATGGCAGCTGTGTTTCAATGTGAAAAAGCGCAAAGTAATGCACTTGGGTCACAGAAACCCAGGGGTGGAGTACAAAATGGGAGGAGTGGTACTGACGACCATGAAGCAGGAAAGAGATACGAGGGTGATCATTTTGAATGACTTAAAGGTTGCCAGTCAGTGCAACAAGAAGGTTAGGAGGGCTAGTGGGAAGCTGGGGTGCATAGGGAAGGATATCATCAGCAGAAAGAGGGAGGTGGTACTCCCCCGGATAGATTACTAATAATACCCCACCTAGAGTTCTGTGTCCAGATCTGTAGACTACATCTCTAGAAGGATGTAGACAGAGTGGAGGCAGTCCAGAGGAGGGCAACTAAAATGGTGCAGGGTCTACATCAGAAGCCCCAAGAAGAGAGACTTAAGAACCAAAATACTTACACCTTGGAAGAAAGGAGGGAGAGAGGGGATATGATAGGGACCTTTAAATACCTCTAGGGGTAAATAATGTACCGGAAGGAAGTATTTTGGAGAAAAAAAGGTGCTCAAGGACAAGGGGGCATGATAACAAGCTGAAGGGGGTAGATTCAGGCAAGATTTGAGGAAGTACATCTTTACCAAAAGAGCGGTGGATTCCTGGAACAGTCTTCCAACTGAGGTGGTGAGGATGAAAACAGTGGTGGGGTTCAAGAATGGATGGGACAGGCATAAAGGAATCTTAGGGAAAGGGAAAGAGGGGTGGGTGAATGGGCCAAAGATCAAGTAATGTAGATCTGTGATGATACTGTAGGTAGGCAAAACGGGACATACTTGGTGGGCCAAGCAATCTTTATCTGTTAGCAAATTCTATGTTTCTATGTGTCTATGTATTCTCAGATCTAATCTATGAACGTGTACAGTTTATTCACCAGTAAGAGTTGGCTGCACCTCTGACAGCCCTGTTCAACCGGTCACTAGAAAAAGGACAGTACCAGGGGAGTGGAGGCTGGCAGATGTAATCCTACTCCACAAAAATGGAAATAGGGAGGAGGCCAGAAATTATAGGCCAGTCAGTCTGACTTCGGTAATGGGCAAAGTAATGGGATTACTACTGAAGGAAAGGATTGCAGAATACTTTGTTACCAGAAGTTTACAAGATCCAAGACAAAATGGATTCACCAGGGGAAGTCCTGCCAGGCAAACCTGATTGAGTTCTTTGACTCGGTAACAAAGGAAGTGGACCAGGGAAGGGCGGTTGACATGGCCTATCTGGATTTCAGCAAGGCCTTCGACACCGTTCTACATAGAAGGCTGGTAAACAAACTGAGTAGCCTAGGATTAGGTCCTAAAATAGTAAAATGGGTTGAGAGTTGGCTCAGTGATAGGAGCCAAAGTGTGGTGTTAAATGGGGTACACTCCGAGCCAGACATGTACCATGTGATTTTATTAATAAAAGAAATCAGTTTTGGAACTGTATACATGCGCTAGTCACCTTATTAATGTGCTGCAGAACTTTGCCCACTGCCGCAGAAATAGGCCTAATGGTGTCTCAGATCTTTATAGTCCTTGCCTCAGAAGTTAAGTCTACTGTGTTGCAGAGAACAGGGGGCCTTGAGTATAGTGTTTCTCGACTGAATCCACATTTTGATGGACAAGTAAGGTCATCTGTAGACACACATGATCATCCCTGCTGTGTCCCTGATCATTGTCCATGACGGTTCTATCCATGCTTTGTACATAATTTATGGACAAGATTGTCCATGGTTGATGAACATGCACAAATATCTGGAAAAAAACACATAATCAAGAGAGACCAGTTAGGACAGATAAACTTATTTTCAAATTAGAAAATAAAAGAAAAAAGTGGCTGGCCCATTGGTGCAGTGGTAGCGCTACTGCTTGTGATGCCAGCGACCCACATTGAGGAATGGGTACTAGTCATCAGGGGCTGGTGGGGGGGGGAGGATTGAGCATCCCAGGGGACACTTTCTTCCTCTGGGAAGGGGGTCAGCCAGCTCTGCCACAATACTGCCACAATACATGCCACATTTACTAAATTAATTATATTGAAACTGAGATTTAAAATAAAGTGTACACAAGGCTGGGATCAAGTAACAGTCTTAATAGTTACACGGGGGGGGGAGAGTAGTAGGGCAGGAGGCAAGTGGGAAGAGGTGAGGGTAATAACCCTGAATAGACATTTGGTCCTGAGGTAAGACAGAGTAAAACAGGGCAGACTGGATGGACCGATGTTTTTTTCTGCCAACATTTTCCATGTAGCTAACATTTTCAACTATTTCTGGTATCAACCATGTCTGTGCATGATCCAAATATGTTTTGTTTTTTTATTGTCCATTGTCCATGCTTGACAATAGTTTTGTTTTTAAGTATAATATTAAATCAAATGTATTTTCTTTGAGTCCTGTATAAGATGATGTCATTTAAACTCCTAATAGTACAGATTCTACAGTGAGATTGTAAAAACATTTCAGGTTTGTCAATTTAAACTCATTTTGAGATGGGTCCACATAAGCCCTTTACAGAGGTCTTGACAATTTAAGCAGTGTTAGAGGGATCAATTATGCATGCAAAGATTAGATTGGAAAACAAGGCTCTTTTGATTTATCTTATTCTTAGTAACCCTCTTTTTTCAGTTTATACCGTCTCTTAATTCAGCCAATTATAATCCAGCCAAAGCCTTGCCAGGATCAGTTTAATTCTCAAACTAAATTACACCATCTCTCACCACAACTGTAAATAATAAATTCCTAGCGCATCTGCTTGGCAATGGCAATGCAAAAAATAAATAAATAAATACATTCTCAAATTTATTCATGATGATTCTGTATTCCTAAAATCTGTACTTATCGAAGGACCATATTAAATAATAAACTGCACTGGTTCAATTTGACTACTGTTCTTGGCATAATTGCTATAGAATTCTTCAAGGATTATCTTTATATATTATGGTCTTTCCTTATATGTTTTCTGAAGGTTCCATAGTCAACCATGGTCAATCATGGTTCATCCATGTGTTTATTTTGTAAATTTTATTTAAGCTTTTAGCTGTTACAGTAAGACAAATTCAAGATATACAGTACAGGCATGAGTACAGGAGTACAAGTCTCAATTCATTCCAGTGATTTCTCAATAATTCAACTACTGTGTGTCACTTACATATGCATTAATCCCTTCTTTGTGCTATGTTATACCTGGATCTCCCCGATGGGTTGGGGGTGCCACTGTTTGTTTAGTAGTTGTGTATAATAAAGCATCGGGTTAACCTTGTTTAGAGTCCCACATCTCCACATTCTATAGCTCTCAGTACCAGAGCCCACACCCTCTCAATTGTATACCCCTCCACATTAGTATTCATTCGCACCTGCTCTATCTTTGTGCAATTCTGAAGAGTTACTAACCAGTGCACCATCATGGGAGGGTGGCCGGTGCTTCCGTCTAACTCCAATGCTCATCTATGATTTTCCTAGAGTTCACTAGTGCTAATTGCCATAGTGGTCCTCCTCTGTCCTTCCAAAATTTAGTGTCAGCACCCAACAGCAGTTCTACTGTGAAGGAGGGCAACTTTGTTACCATTTTTTTTCCATTATGCTATAGACCTCTCCTCAATAAGATTGTTTTTCTGTGCATCCCCAAACTATATGTCTGTACTTGTCCACCTCTCTATTATACTTTGGACATATTTCATTCACTGCGGGTTTTATTTTGTGAAGTCTATCTGGGGGAGTATGATCTAAATAGAAAATTATATTGCACCTGCATAAATCTGTTAAACCTCACATGCTCTGCTATATGCCTGACAACCTTGTCCCATATCTCTAATAATTGCTATTCCCAGATCTTTTCCCCATGTATTACTATAATCCTTCACAGGAAGAGGTACAGTAGCACTCTCTGATTAATTTATAGCATGTTAATAGTGGTTTAGTAATTGGCAGAGGTATAAAAAAAGATGTGTTCCACAGGTGATTCTTCTATTTTCAGGGTTGCACCACTTCCATCCCCACCCCAAGAGCCCTCATCCCCTTAAGTATACAAAATACATTCTGGGGGTAGATTATATGTATTCCTCTGATTCTTAAATTGAGCCATCACACCTGCCTCTAGTAAGTCCCTGACCATTTGGAGCCCCCTTGCTTGCTTGCCCACTCGAGCAGACTTTAGTGTATAAATACTGTATAGCCTCTACTTCCTTTAAAGACTTCAGGTAGGGCTGCATTCAAGGAGAAGGTTGGTGGATGTTGTGTGTGTTGGTGTTTCTTTTTCCAAATAGTCTCCCTCACGCTTGTGAAAGGGTTTTAAAGAGCCACTGACGCGCCTCAAGAAGAACTTTGAATAACATAATATTTGGACACAAAGCAACTTATATATCTCATGAGCTCTGTATTTCTCCTTGCCATTATTTATTACGGAGGTTTTATGCATAAAAACAGGATCTTTGTTCCTTGAGGGTTAGTCAGCTCCTATTGCTTATTCCCAACCTGATGTCATAATACTCTGCTTATGACATCACAGTTATTCCCATGGCAATCAACTGTGAAATCATAACAAAGCATTATGATTTCAGGTAGGGAGTATGCTGAGGGGGCAAATGAATTAAGGGATAAAGATTATGTTTTTGTGGATACTTCCTCAGTAATTAATATGAGGGAGAAGACATCTATAGAAGGTAAATGACATACATACTTAATTGTTTCTAAATATTACGATTTTCAAAGTTTTCCTAGGGCAGTCAGAATCTCTTTAAGAGTTCTTTAACTATCTCTGAGTCCTGGGGCTTAACATGGATCTCATAAGAGAGTCTACACAATTCCTGCTCCTCCAACAAAGTTCACACCCAATTCCTGCTCATCCAATGTCAGCCAGAGAGGTTTACTACCTGCTCCCTCCTTGCCCAGAAATATCAGTTGGGTAGCCCAGTAATATTGTTGCACACTGGGCAGGGCCACTCCCCCTCCTTTGAGTGCTCCCTGTAATGTTGCCAAACTGATCCTTGCCAATTCTCCCTACACAGAAATGTGTGCAGTGCACTATTAGCTGTTCTTAAAAAAACATTTTGGCATTTTAATGGAAAGGGCTTGCAACAGGTACAATATTTTAGAGAACACTGTCATTTTTATAGTATAGACCCGACCTGTAAGGTAGGGATCCCCACCTGTCCAAGTCCTCCTTTATTTGCTTAATCAAGGGAGGAAGCTGAATTTATAAACTTTTGCAACACTTGCCGGAACATTTATTCCAAGATATTTCAAGTTGCCTACTGTCTTTAGCTCAAGCCCACCAAATTGTGGTGTATGTCCTTTCCTCCCTCCAATATATAAAATTTTGCTCTTGCCCCAGTTTACCCTATGCCCCAACAAATCTCCATATCACTTCAGAACTTGTGCCATCTCTGGTATTGCTACCTCCAGTTAACATACAGTACAGCAGCATTTCATCTGGAAAAAGATACTTTGTGCTCTTCCATCAATACACCCGAGGAGCTCTATTCCATCCTCAGCCCACAGCATGGCACACAGAGCTCCAGCATCATGACATACAACAGAGGTGATAGGGGCACCCCTGCCTAGTACCCCACGGGAGGTTTATTGTGTGAGGCCCCCATTTAGCAATACTTGTGCAGTAGGACCAGAGCACAGTGTTTTAACCCAGGACCTGAATTGTTCTCCAGTGACAAACCACTCCAGCATTTGAAAGCTTTTTCAGTGTCTAGTGCTAGGATCCCTGCAGGATCATCCCTCTTTCCTCTTCCTCTAGATTATATTCAGAGATTGTATAATGTTGTTTTTACCCCACCTCTCCTTCACAAAGCCTGACTGGTCTGGATGAATTATACTGTAGCTTCCTTTTCTAGCTATGTAGCCATCAATATTGCAAAAATGTTGTAATCAGCTATGAGTAGAGATATAGGTTGGTACGAGGAGAATTGCACAGGACCCTTCCCCAGTTCTGACAGAACCACTACTGTGGCTGACTGTGTATGTGTGGGGAGGGGCAGTCTACCAAGCGCCAGGCTTTCCTGGTGCATTCCCAGTAAGTGCACCCTTACTTCCTGTTAAAAGGACTCATAAAAATCTATGGATAGCCCATCTATAGCCTATTTGGCCTTGGAGCCTCCCTCCCCACTAGTTCCTGAATTACCCTCTCTAATTCCTTCCAGGTTATTTACTCACCCAACTGCTGCTCTTAGTCCTTCTTGACTCACTCCCACTGCAGTTCTTTTCAGAAAGTCTTATATTTACACTTCCCCTTGGTGACGCACTGAAGTATATAGTTGTTGACAACATTTCTGGAATTCTTTTTCTTTTTTGTTTGAATGGTGTCCGCATCCACTGTAGTTTTTATATTGGAAACAAATGCTGTCCCTTTCCTAGCTTTTTTTTGTGTTTTGCAATTAATAATTTTTATTGAGTCACAAGAAGAAGTGTACAAGAGAACATGGAAATCTAAATCACAATCATATGTATTGCTTGAATATTACATACGAGGGATGAAAACTGGTCATAGATATATCAGTCAATACTGCTACTGATTCGTACATAATTACTGTATAGTCAAAAGCTACGTATTCAAGAGCCTTGTTTTAACAACCAGAATCTTTCCAAACCCTTAAAAATGACAACTATACTATGCCAGTCAGTAATATCTAAATCTTTACTTGATGACCGACAAGTATAGGTGTCTTCATAAACATATCCATGATGTCATAAAAAATAATGTTTTCACCCAGACTACTACATATATCTTTATTACATACTTTCTAAAGCCTATCATTGCTGTGGAAAAAAGTTAAGATTCTATAATGATTCAAGAAAAAACTGTTTCCATTCTTTAACAGGGAAAGGTAGATTTATATTGGAACAGTTCCAATGTTTTAAAGTCAGTATTTTAACAGCCATATTGTTGGCTTGAAATAAGGACCAGTCCCAGTCTTCTGGTTTATTAGGCCATTCTAAAATGACATACTGTGCTTTTTCTCTCTTTTATTTGGACCCCTATTTTGTTTAAATAGCTGAAGGATTGGTTCCCACCAATTTGTATAGCTGTGGGAGGTGCCTACAGCCATCTTGTTGTCTGTAGCTTGAAAATGGAGTATTGTGGAACACATTTTTGGACTTTCCAATGTATCCTTCCACATCTACAAATCACTATGGCAATAAAAATAAAATAATCCCTTCTTTCTGTTTAGAACAGTGGAGACATAACTCCAAGCTGCTTATCAGATGGCCATTAGGAAACTGAAACAGCTTGATAAATATTGGTTGCCTATTAAACTGAAGATTTGCTTACCCATTTGAAATGTAACAACTTGCACATTTAAATGCCTAGTATTTAAACATTTTTTGCTACTGACTTTAGTTGGGCATGAATATCTTTCAAGAAAGATTCATTCCTCAGAAATGTTACCCTTTACCAGCAAATTTATAAAGATTTACATGTTTTTTTAACCTCTCAAGACCTATCTGATAAAATACCATGCCTTCAGTGAACTACCCGGACTAAATATATGAATTTATTTTTGACAGAAGGGTTACGTTTGTTTCACAAACATAACAGATAAGAGCTACTAAGATCTCTTTTAGTAAGAGAGTGTGTGTGTGTGTGTGTGTGTGTGTGTGTGTGTGTGTGTGTGTTTGGATGAGGGGTGGAAAAACAGTCAACCTCCTGGCAAGGGAGACCTCATCTAATGAATTACCTCTGACAAACCATGAGTGTGAAATTCATCTGTATAATTATTTGATTCCTTATATTCCCATATAGAGTTATAAAAAGTTAGTCAAAACAACTGAGAAAGAAATTTGTAGGGGACAACAGTTGAGTTGTTCTTGTGCTTTGGACCTCCAACTCTAGGCTGTGGAACATAAATGTATTGTTTGTGGTTGAAATGAGCAATCTAAAGAGTAAGAAGTTCTGAACAGTAATATTTTAATTTACAGCATTAGTAATGTAACCATGCATAATTTCTATAAATAAATTTGAGGTCTGATAATAATGTAGCCATGGTATGTGTTAACTTGCTTTGATCCCTCACGACATGTAGTAATAGTAATAGTAAATATGTTATTCTGAAAATTCAGAAAAGGATAGCCTGGTTGAGCCAATGCTCATTTTCAATGCAGTCCCAATGTACAAAATAAACAAATAGTTACACAGAATATGTAAATAAATACAAGCATATCAAATACAATATATAACCTGTATCAAAAGATAACACTGCACATGACAGACATGTAGATGTTTTTCAATTAATTACAACACACTTTAGGCATTTCAGCACTTTTTACAAGCCAAGATCATATTTGATGCCAAGATGGAAGAGATATTGACTTGATATATAATGTGCTATTTTTGAGAATGAAACAGATCATGCCATTTATTATTGTTTAGATACATAGACCCTGCCAGCAGATAAGGGTCTATGGCCCACACAGTCAGCCAATTTAAGCTTGTAAGTTCCCTTTATGTTTTTCTATATTTTTTTTATATTTTTGGAGGCTTAATGTAGGCTTGATATTATTCCTGGAATGTCAGAGATCTTCCTGGGGAACTTGCAAGATACTGGTATATAAGTATACCATTTATAAAATTCCTGATCAAACAACTGGAAACAGAAGACTGTTTCTTGTCATTTTATAATATGATGTACTGAGTGTGTATTTGCTGAGTTGCTGGATCAGGGCCTTGAAGAAAATAATAACATTTACTTAACTCATTGAAGATTCCATCAGGTAGACAGAAAAAAGTCAATGAGAATTTGTCTGAAAACTAAACCATAAGATGCAAAAATATAGCATTTGTGTGTGTGTGTATATATACAGTGTATATCTATCTATATATCTATATATCTATATATCTATCTCTCTCTACCTCTCTCCATATCATATCTATATATCTCTATATATCTCTATGTATCTCTATCTATCTATATATCTCTATATCTATCTATCTCTACCTCTTCCTATATATAGATATATATATATATATATATATCGATATATCTATATCTATATCTATATCTATATCTATATATATAGATATATAGATATATATCTATATCTATCTATATATATATATATATATATATATATATATATATATATAATTTGTTTACAGGCTTTACTAGTATTTTTTGAAAGATTGTCCGACTTGTGATTACTAATTTTGAGTACAATAGTTCATGAAATAATGAGTGTGATATTTGTTATTTCATATAGTCTCCCACTGTGCCTTATGCATATCATGTAAATCCAAATCATTCCAAGGCCATCATGACATATAATATTAATACTGAACAGCAAATCAGAGCTCATTTCCTGATAGAAGGCTGCTGATATAATAAATAAAGAACAAAGTCATAAATAAGGAACCAGTGGCTTATGGAAAAAATCTACAGGGATTTATACAGGGATTTGATTCTGCCACTATGGGGAAAGCACAGGAAAAATCAGGGCTTCTTACAGGGAAGTGGTTATTTGGATCTGGGAGCACTTAATATTTCTTATCCTATATTTTGCATTCTGTATTCTGGATAGGGCAGGGGACATGCTACATCTCATTTTCATAAGGATCTTCATTTACACATTTTTGCACTGTATTTACTCATGCTGTCCCAGAATAGATGCAATATCTTGTTTTCAGTGAGGTCAAGATTTTACCATTTTTATAATGTATTTGTTCAAGCTACCTAGTCCAGGGCCCCCGTATTCAAAGTAGATGTGCAGCACATCCCGGCGGAAAAAGAAGATGTGCTGCACAACTCCAATAATGCACAGCAGCGCAATATTTAAATGTGTGGGATGCACCAGCTGCAAGGAAATGGGCCAGGGCACACATAAACAGTATGCCATGTAAGTCAAGGGGGTATTCCATGCTTCTAGCATATTCAGTGGTAATACATCCCTTGCAGTCCAGAGCACTGCAGCCCACAGTTGGGCCATGAATAGCTGGCCTAACCCAACCAGCCATCCACAGGCAGCCTGCAGATGTGTACCCAGTTGCACAGCAGCCTGGCAGCCCTGGTGGACTAGAGGTACCACCTTTCCATCCCCAATCTATCCAACTCCATCTCTGAAGAGCTCCATAGTGTAGGGCCCCCCCAGACCCCATTGCACTAGAGGAAACCATTGTCCATATCCATAGTGTAGAGGACCTCCACCCACCACCCTGTAAGCAAACACCCTCACTCCCCCCATACCCAACCTGTTGCAAAGACTGGTACTGCTCTCCACACCCTGCCATAGCCAGACATTGGCTGCACTGAACCTGGGCTGTGGACCTGCACTCTGGAATGACCCAACTGGCTGTACCATGCATTGGGGCACCATGCAAGCTGTGGACCCACCAGTGTATGCAGCCATGTGTATGTCTCTGGCAAACTGTAAGAGGGAATTTGCATACCTCCAATGTATGCTTTGCTGATGCTGTATCTTCCTGCTGTCATACACTGCTGCAAGTCCACACTCTCCCCATTCCCCTGTGTAATATGTCACCTTCTGAACTGCTGAAGTATCACGGGTGCCATGGGGTGCGGTATCCTGCAATGCCAGTTGCAGTGTACACTTCAGGCTATGGATAGTTCATCTGCAGTTCCCCAATTGTACAAATGAATGGGAGGTTGGCTGTAACATGCCTGTGTTGGGACCTGTGTGAGTGGTTACAGCATTGGCTGTCACCTGCACTGAGCAGTGCAATGGCACTGGGATGATGGAGCCACATGCGAGTGCCTGAGGTGTATGGCCACTGGGAATTATCACGCACATGCAGCTCATGCCTATGCATAACACATTCCAGTGTCCTACTGAACATGTTCCACCACCTGCCAATACAGTGGTATGGCCTGGGGTGGCAGGGAAGGGGTGTCTATTCTCCATTGAGGGGGAGCAGGGGCCACTACACTATGAACGTGGACACTAGGTGTATTCAGGTGCAATCAGGGATGGCATTGGGGTCCCTACAGTATAGAACCATTAGACCATGGACTCCAGTATGATCGGAGCTGGTGAAATGGGTGAGGGGTGCCACTTCACGACCAGAGATTTCAGGGCCTGTCCCACATGGAAGCATTCAGGGTTGAGGCTTGGGGGTGAGAGCTGCTCCAGCACATTCATCCCCATGCCTACATGCAAATGGGCCAGTAATGAGCATGCATAATGCCCCTTTAGACCCTGCATGCTTAATTAGTTCATTTGCATTCCAGAGCTAAATATCTCCTATGGGTGCTACAGCATATATCGGTATGTGCAATGCATTCCCCCTTGAAGGTATTCAGTCGGAGTCACCCTGAATGCACCTGGCTTGGCAGCTGCCTGCACTGCAACTCCCATCCAGGATCCACATTTTCAACAGGTACAATGAAGCCAGCCAGGATGAAGCACAGTGTCACAGGTTTACTGCATGAGAAAAGGGATTAACTCCCAATGAAATTGCATTGTTTGCTGCAGTAACTCTACTGCAGAATTCTGCAGTGCTGCACTTCATCCTGGTGGGCTTCACAGTAAGCACACCCTGTACTGGTGGTGCATTCTCTTTGAATATTGTATCAGTGCTGACCGGTGTACCCTCTTTGCGTAATGCATCTTTCTGCTTGTGCATCAGTACAGCACTTAATATGTCCCCCCAGATGTAAAATATTTTCAGTGCATTCTGATTTTACACAATGCAGCATAATATTGTGTAGATGTAGAGCCCCACTGAAAATAAGATGCCATTTCTTCTGTGACCTATCCATGCTAAATATATAGCAATCAGCAGGCATATTCTAGGAAAACACATTGCAAAAATGTATTAAAGGAAAACCACATTGAAACTGCCTCTCCACAAATCTGCATTGTGCAAATTCATTAGAAATAATGGGTAAAAGCATCTCAAAAGCTCTCCACAACCATATCAGCTCTGAACAGAGTTTGTTGATTAGAATACAGTCCTACCATACATAAAACATATCTGAATTGGGTTGGTCACCATGCAAACAATTTGTGTCAGATTTCAATTTCATGTTAAATAGTCTATGTGGGGTGTAGTAGGATTGATAAGGTGTAGTCATTTATTTATTGATTTACTTATTTAGATTTTGATAACTGGCTAAGCTCACTGAGACCAGAGGTCACTTTTTCAGGAGCAACCCAGATTAGTTACAGACAATAAGTACATATATTGGCAGGAGTACACAGTAGTACATACATTGGTAGGAGTACACACTAGCTGGAGCATACATTGGATAGTATATAGAGTACATTACAGAGCATGTCAGTTACATACACATAATAACATAGCAAATAAATCAGACATGTGACATCTTAACCAACAATGCTTTAGGGGAGAGGTGGTAACAGCAATATGCAGGATATATTGCCAGCTAGTAGGCTGACTACCATGGGACAAGCAAGTTTCAGCCACCAAGACTAAGTTCTGGGCTAGTGGTTGCAGCCACAGAGACTGAGATCTAGCAGATATACTTTCAGGCCGGACTTAAAACCCTGAATAGTACAACAATTAGCCAAGCCAACTGGGAAAAGGTTCCATAAATGTGGGTCAGCGTACCTAAAGGAGCGCTTGCCATAGTTAGTTCGGACATGAGGGATGTCTAGGGGATGGCCAGTGGAGGATCTCAGGCTCTGGCCCTGGACTTTGGGATTTAGTAGCCCATGCAGGTGAGGAGGAGGGCCAACAGTGGTAAATTTGAAGGTCAGGCTCAAGGTGGAGTAGGCTAGTTTTTGTCACATAGAAGGCCAGTGGAGATCAGCGAGGACCTCACAGTGGTGCCTTCTTGGGGAGGAGTTGGTGGCGAAATGAGCCACCCTGTGGTAGAGTGTAGTAAGCTTTCTTTGTTCACCCTCCCTTAGGGAATGCAGCAGGGGAGCCCCATAGAGGAGGGAGGGGAGTAGGGTGCAGTTAGATATATAGCGCAATGAGCCTCAAGAGAAAGAGAGTGACCCAGCCTATAAAGAAGTCCTTACTTCTGGTGGGTGGACTTAACAACAGAGTCAATATGATGCTGGAAGGTCATCGTCTGATCAAGCAGGACTCCAGTGTACTTGATCTTGTCTGTGACCTCCATTCTCTTCCCTTGGGCAGTATGAAGCTGTAAGATGCCACAACAGTCTGAGCCAAGACATCTGGACCCAGACATGACTGCCTTAATTTTTTCTTCATTCATTACAAGTGAGTTTGTGGAGAACCAGGCTTCCAGTGCAAAGAGACCAGCCTGGAGGTTGGTACTGATTATGCTAGGAAGTGGATCACTGCAGTAGACGACAGTGTCATCTGAATAGAGGATAAGGTTGTTCCTCCTGCCAACCCCCTCTATATCATTGACAAAAAAGAGTAAATAACAGGGGACCAAGGATCGAGCCCTGGGGTACCCTGGAGATTACCAGTTTAGCACTAGGCTGGGTTCCTCTCCATAGGACTTTTTGGGTTCGGTTGAGCAGATAGCTCTCAAACCATGTAACAGAGAGCCTGTCCAGTCCAAGTAGGTGAAGTTTAGTGAAGAGAAGTTGATGGCTGACCAAGTCAAATGCCTTGGATAGATCAATGAATAGAGCCCCCGTTGGGGAATCTTGGTCCATTGCATCAAGGATGTCCGATGTGAGCTGGATAAGGGCTGTATCAGTGCCATGGCATTTCCTAAAGCCATGTTGAATGTCAGCTAGGAGTAGGTGCCTTTTGAGGTAGTCCTTTATTTGATTGTAGACCAAGCTCTCCTGCACCTTTGCTAGTGGGCAGAGAATGGAGATTGGCCTGTAGTTCTCCACATTGTCCCGGGGCCCTTTTTTCTGAATGGGGACAATAGTTGCCACCTTCCATTTATCCGGGACCTTTCCTTCGAGGAGGGACCTGTTGATAAGCAGAGCAACTGGGCGGAAGATAGCCGGAGCTGCAGCCCACAGAAGTCTAGGTTCAAGCAGGTCATGTCCTGGAGAGGAGTCCTGGTTTATACATTGCAGAAGGGGAAGTACCTCGGTAGACTTGACCAGCTTCAAGTGAAACTGGGGTCGGGAGTGTTCCCAGGTGGTGCCTCTGTTGCTGGGGGCAACTGAGGCAGGTGGGGTTTGGTTACTCCAGGATTGGAGAAAGCGGCACTAAACACCTCTGCAATTAAGGTAAGATCATGGGTTAGGGTATCATCGACCTGGAGTGCACCCTCTTGGGCACTGGGGGCACCCTTTATCAGCAGGTTAATTTGGCCCCAGAATCTCTTGGGATCCCGTAGGTGCCTAGACTGGAGATTTTGTAGGCATTTAGATTTAGCCAACTTGGAGGCTTTCTTGCACTGATTTCTCAGTTCTCTATACCTCTCCCAGTCAGTTTTCCAGCCTGTGGATTTGTATTGACCCCAGGCCTGATCCCGAAGCAACATGCTCCATTTGAGGCTAGGGTTAAGCCATTTGTGGCATTTACCCTGTACCCTCAGTTTCTTGCTGGGGGTGTGTATATTGGCCACCAATGTAAAAGTGTTGGTAAAGAAGTCAAGCGCCTGATCTAGGGTAGGGAGGGAGATAAGTGGATCTCAGTTTATGGCACATAGGTCAGAGCAGAGAGCCTCGGAAGAGAAACTGTTGTAGTTTCTGGCTTCGATTACTTTGGCAGGCAGTTTAGGAGGCCTGTTGGACCAGATGCAGAAAATTGGGGAATGGTCACTTACATACTAACATACTATTTGTCAGCAGATTAGGCCTTATGGTCTATCAAGTCTGCTCGAACCTAGATCCTTAGTTGGGTGCAGAGACCCTTCCATCCCTTGTGCTCCAGAAACCCCTATCATTCATCCTCACCCCCCCGGGACAGGCCATCATCTGATACATCCACTTTCTGTGTCTGTCCCACCCTCTCTTAAAGCCCTCCACTGTGGATCTCTGAACCAGCTCACCAGGCAGAGCATTCCAAGGGTCCACCACCCTCTCAGTGAAAAACCTCCTCCTCTTTCCCCCTCACCCTTCCACCTTCCAACTTCAAACCATGCCCTCTGGTGATGCCTCCCTGCTTTAGTCTAAAGATCCCCTCCATGTTTACCCTATTTATTCCCTTGAGGTACTTGAAGACCTCAATCATGTCCCCCTGTCTCTCCTCTCCTCCAATGAAAACAGGCAGAGCTCCTCAAGTCTGTCCTCGTAAGTCAAATCCCCTAGCCTCGTGTCATCTTTGTTGCCCTCCTCTGTACCCTCTCCAGGAGCTGTATGTCCCTCTTCAAGTGTGGTCTCCAGTACTGTACACAGTACTCAAGGTGTGGTCTAACCAGTCCATTGTACAGTGGCAGAATCACTTCCTTGCTCCTTGAGGTGATCCCCTTGCGATGCATCCCAACATCCTGTTTGCCTTGCTAGCTGCTCTCCTGCACTGCTCAGAGTTATTCATACATGTATCCACCATGACCCCTAGGTCTTTTTCCCCTGTTGAGGCTTCCAGCACCTCCCCTCCCAGGGTGTACCTGTGTTTAGGGTTTCCCCGACCAAGATGCAACACCTTGCACTTGGTGATATTGAAATTTAATTTCCATGTGTGAGCCCAGCTTTCCAGGGTGTCCACTTAATGAGTCTGCCATGACCCCAGCAGCCTGTATGTGGTCTGGGCTGGATACTAGGGCTCAATCAAGCAATGAGTGGTTACCAGTACTAGCATTGTGCCTTGTGGGCTGGTGGATAACTTGGGTCAGATTGGTGTCATGTATAGGGTTCTTGCTGGCAGAGGTCTCTAGTGAGAGCCAGTTTTGGTTAAAGTCCCCCAAGAGAATCAACTCCCCCAAGGAGTGTTCAGCCAAGGCATGAGTTAGTGATTCGAGGGAAGATGTAGCCATTTCGGGTGGGAGGTAGGCACGCCCTATGTACAGGGGTTTGGTGTCTCCAATAAGCACCTTCACAAATATAATCTTATTCACAGAGTTGCAGAGGGGAGAATGTTCTATCTGCATTGCAATAAGACCACTCCGGATGTAAATGAGAACCTCACATCTTTCTTCCCAACACAGTCCTTCCTGAAAGCATTAAAGCCAACTAGTTCCATTTTGTGAAGAAGGATGCAGGGTTTGAGCCAGATCTCAGTCACTGCAAGTATATCAGGTTTGTAGAGCATTGTCCAGGCTTTGAGGGCATGGATTTTGTGCCTTAGGCTACCTATATTCATGTGCACCACCCTGAGTCCCCTGGCACTGGTCCAGAGAGGGCAGGTGGGGTCGCTGAGTATGGTATTTGAGGGGTAGGGACCAGGGTTTGATTCCACATCCCCCTAAGGCAAGCTTTAGCCAGGCCAGGTAATTGATAATTCTGGTGGGAGTAGGGAGGAGCCTCTTTATGTCACTTAGAGAGAGGTGGTAAAATAGGTTGTAGCAGTTGCCATGTCTGGTTAAGTCGTGCATGGAATATAGTACAGCATTGTTCCCTTCCTCCAGGATATCCAGGGATACTGGGGAGTGGTGACTGGGACTGGCTTCTGGATCAATGGGACTATAGCCCCAGGAGTAGAGCAGGTCGGTCCCCAGTATTAGCACTACATAGGTAGCAGCAGACATAAGGCCCACACTCCGCATGATAGAGTTTAGGCAGTAGGTGGGTGAAAAGAGAAAAAGAAAAAACTTCCCCTCACAGTAGTAAAGGAGTACCCTAGACTAGGTGTAGCTGGAGGGGCAGGTTCAGAATGAAAGATTAGATCCAGCAGCTCCAGGTTAAGGGATATACCAGGTTAAGTGTAAGCGGAGCAGGGGGAGAAAAAAAGTAGCAGTAAGGATGGCAAAGTGCAACTCAGACACTTTAATCCCAAGCTTGCAAAGACCAGGAGTTAAAGTATGGTGGATACTTCAGACAAGGATTCAAACAGAGCTGTAAAACCACAGCCAGGGAAACAGAGAGCAGGCTTATAGTGAAGATGTCTTTAAGAGGAGGGCAGGATCAAAGATCAGCAAAGGGGGTTGGGAGGCAGAAAGCTTCAAGCTTAGAGCACTAGTACTGGGAGCCAATGGGGCAGGATGGGGTAGGGGAGGGGAGGGAGGAGCTTAAGTGTATTTAAGGGTGGCCTGGGAGGGGGAAGGGGTGAGCGAAAAATGTGTCAGTCAGAGCAGCAGCCTCGCTGTCTATAGGCCATACCTGATGCTTGATTCCAGCGGGCTAGTGGCAGCAGGCTCCTTGGTGCTGAGAGGCACACAGAGTGCTGTCTCGGCATGGAGGAGGTGAACCGCGGGTGCGGTAGGTAGCCGAGTGGGCTACAAGGATGCCTGTTGGAAAAGAGACAGAACTGGGATTTATAGCCCAGCAAAGGGTTGGGAAGGAAACTAAGATTAGCACAGAGACAAAAGATCTGCAATTTACTAAAGGAGGGACAAATAATGTGTCAAAAAGCAGACAGATAGGCACCAGCTCTGTAACTAAGATTTGTAAAAAAGTGTGGGGGCACAACTAAGAGACAAATTAAAATACAACAATTCAGTATGCTATGTAGACTTTCAGCTAAGAAACCTTAAACTCTGAAATCTGACTCTAAATTCTGTAAATTTTCTAAAACCCTGTAAGTGCAGGGTTCCAGCTACAAGAGAGAGTGAAAAACAAATTTATTTCTTTACTAGTTCCAGAGTGTTTGAACAGAGGCAGCACAAATTAATTCACTGGCTTAATATCTATACAGCTGAGTCCAGTACTGGGAAAGCAAAAAGCCAGTCCATAGGGCAGGCAGTCAGAAATGCTTCTGCTCAGAAGCAGCCAATGAGTGCTTTCCAGAGAAAGGTGCTGGTTTTCGAAAAATTTGTCAGCCAGAGCAGCAGCCTCGCTGTCTTTAGGCCATACCTGATGCTTGATTCCAGGGAGCTGGTGGCAGCAGGCTCCTTGGCGCTGAGAGGTGTGCAGGAGGTGATCCACGGGTGCAGTAGGTAGCCAAGTGGGCTACAAGGACGCCTGATGCTTGATTCCAGGAGGCTGTTGGCAGCAGGCTAATTGGCGCTGAGAGGCACGCAGAGTGGTGTACGTGCATGCAGGAGACGAACTGCGGGTGTGGTAGATAGCCAAGTGGCTTACAAGTATGCCTGATGCTTGATTCCAGGGGGCTGGTGGCAGCAGGCTCCTTGGCATTGAGAGGCACGCAGAGTGGTGTCCGGGCATGCAGGAGGTGAACCGCAGGTGCAGTAGGCAGACGAGTGGGCTACAAGGGCTGAGTTGAACATTAATTGCCATTGTTGACTTGTTATAATACTATTAAGCTCCTTGGTCCATTTTTCAATAGCATCTTTAAACTTCTCTTGAGAATTGATACATATAATTTAATATCCACAAATAAATTTCCTTTGATTTACTATCTTAGAGGTGGGAAAAAGTTGCAAATTCTGCTTTTGTGATAATTCTGAAATTTTCACAGAATTTTCTGAACTTCTACCACTGGAGAGATTGGAAATGTCCGAATGTGTTTGGCAGATTTTCATCCTGTTCCACTGAATTTCTTTGGCTGAACTGTGGAATAATACACATTAACTATGGAATAACAGTTGAGGAATTTTGTTTTCTGCAGTTTAATGAATTATTCCTCCGTACATATAACTATTCTGCAGTTCAGTAATCAGTTTGGCAGACTTTTTTCTCTGCGGTTTAATACAATAATCTGCAATTTACACATTTATTCCTCCATTCTACCTTGGAATTTCCATGAAAGTTGCTAATTTTATTTCTGCATTTTCTCGGAAGCGAAAATTCGACTTTAGCAGAAATTCTGCCAGCAGAAGTTTTTTTCTTACACCTCTACTATTCATAATTGTCATTGCCATTTGCCAATTGCCAGTGTCAGTGGCTCAGTAGGTAGCACACTTGCCTCTAAGGCTGGGAGATCAGAGGGCTGTGGGTTCAGTTCCCACATCTAGCACTTGGGTTAATGTCCCAGTACTGACACTAATGCAGCATGAGAGAGGTGCTGCATTTCTGAGGTGCCGTCTTTCGAATGAGACATTAAACTGAGGTCCCATCTGCCTGGATTGGTGGTAGTTCAGGTGGATGTTAAAGATCCCATTGCGCTTATCGAAAAGAGTAGGGGAATTTCCCTGGTGTCCTGGCCAAATTTCTCTCATTCACTAAAAATACCACCAACAGCTTAATCTGGTTCAAGGTAAGTTGGCATTCATCTGTATCCCCCTTCCCCGGGTCGTGCCTGAAAATAGGCAGAATTTGTCTAGTGCACTTACCCGGTCAACAAAAACTAAATAAATAAAAAATAATTAATCTTAGATCTTTCTTTAGCTGCCTGGCATTTGGTGCTCTCTCTCATCATTGAAAGTCTTTCTTATATATACTGCTATACTAGTAGAAATAATCGATTTGCTGATTGTCCCAACCGTATTTATCTCTGCACCTTGCCCATTCCGTAAGTTTGCCATTTTCCATGAAATCCTGCCATCTGAAAATTTCTTTTTTATTCAAGTTTCTTTTTATGTAATGTTTTTCCATTTGTTTTGAAACTGGGATTGTTCCATATTAGACTGGAAGGTGAAATGTTAGCAGACCATTTAATCTTGCTGAGATATGTTTTGACTGATGTATTAATATTTTTAATAATGTCACTATTTATTATGTTATGTAACATTATTGAATATTCCACAAAATGTTGATATATTTACTAATGAGATGTTGTGTGACTTAATATTTGTATCTGTATGTAAGAATGTATGAAATGGATCTTTTTATGTTTGTACAGGACAACTTTGTAAATAGGTCCTCCAGGCCTAAAGTTCATATCTTGTCAAAAAAAAGTTTTAACTAACTAACTACTTATTTTCATGAATATAGATGGTGCATACCAAATATTTTTCACATCTAATTAGTCCTCTTGTAGTTCTCCTACAACAGAATTTTCTACTTGTGTAGCACATGTTCAGACCATGACCAAGATGACTGCTTAGATAATGAGCTTTGGAGCCTTAAAAAATTAACTCTCAGAAATCCACCATGTAAACCATGCAATCCCTATTCTAAATTGACCTAGCAAGTTAGCAGGAGTTGGCAGTCACTCAGAAACAGTTTGAGCTTTTCCAATCAATTATCCAGCACCTGAGACATCATCATCTCAAATCTTACCTCAGTTAGCAGGCATGAGTGGGAATGTCAGATGCAGTGGCTCTGGGTCAAATAACTGCAGTCAATGTCATGGATCTCACTGAAATAAAACAGATGCTGCAAGCCCCCTTCAAAGATATATCACAATTGAGGGGCACTGTACAACAATAGGGCCAGAGGGTGGAAGCCATACAATTACAAATTGTGGATACCCAGGTGTCAATCCAGGCAGACAGCTTATTTGGACATCAAGTCCACCACCACTGGAATAAAACAGATGACGTGAAAAATAATGGACACATCCACCACAACTGGAATAAAATAGATGACCTGGAAAATAGTGTGCACTGTAATAAGGTACAGACTGTGGGTCTGCTTGAAGGAATGGAGGACATATATTTGCAACTTGCTGCAAATGATGCTTCCTAAAGTGTTGGACTTTTACTGGGATACCCCTCTGGAAACTGAGGGAGCCCATGGATCATTAAGACCTCAACCTGACTGTGGTGCTGTTCTTTGACTTATACTTGTGTTCTTTCTCCGGTACAGTGTTAAGCAGCAGGTATGGAAATTAACCAGAGAAAGAGGGGTGCTTAAGTGGAACCAACACAGAATTTCCATATTTCAAGAGTTCTTAAAGGACCTTGCTGATTGATGAAAAGTATTTGGCCCTATTAAAAAAGACTTAACTTGCTCAACGGTGATCGCCTGGTTAAATAAAGACATTGATTGATTGAAGATAAAAGTGCCTTTTTTCTTAAAGTATCCGGCAATGTTTCTAGTCCACCTGAAAGGAAAGTGGCACTTCTTCTCTACCACTCAAGATGCTAACCAACTCATAAAGTCACTGCCAGGTCAAGTGGGGGGTAGACAACACACCCCAAGCAAACACCCAGTGGGACCATGGGGAATGCAACACTCGCAGAAGAAGGCTGAAAAGAAATCTCAGTCAGATGACACAGATTGGCAACATCTGAGAAGTAATGAGCCATGGCAAACTGTAAAACTCCAGTGACATGGGTAAGAGGACATGATCATACCCCAAGATCAGAGAAGCCCTCTACCCATCAGATATCTAGAAATCAGGAATCCAGGCATTCTACTCCTGAGTCCAGTCCACCCTCTTCATGGATTGAACTACCTAGCAAAGTCCCCAAAGAACCCCATGAAGAGCCTGGAGGTCCTGCAGCCCCACATCTCATGAAAGTGAAAAACAGGCTGAAATGGAATATGCTTGTGCCATGCCACCTGAGGAACACTGTCACTATGATCCAGCTGGGCCAACATTGTGGAAGGGGCCGAATTTTTGAAGAAATCTCCTCAACATCCCCTCGAATTCACGTCATAACCAAGAATACAGAACAATGAAGCAGCCTTGTGGACTGAAACTGAACTTGATGTTGGACTATAAAGTCTCTCTCTCTCTTGGACTATAAAGTCTCTCTCTCTCTCTCTCTCTCTCTCTCTCTCTCTCTCTCTCTCTCTCTCTCCTCCCAGGGCTAGGCCACTGTAAGTCACCACTTCCACCTGAGGCTTCCAGTCACTCCCCTTTCCAACCTGCCAAAAGGTATGCGTCCTAGCTATATATGTGACTGTTTTGCATTGAGTTCCTGATACCGCATTTGAGAGTGGCAGGATAAATCTTTTTGAAGTAGAACTCTGACTCGGAGGTCTCTGCCCAATACCTTGACATATGAAGATGGCTGGGGAGGGGTAATACAGATGTCCTGTGGTTGAAATGGGGATACCAAGGATGTCTCCCATGTGTGGGATGCTGTGGAGCCCAGGCCTCCAAGGGCAGAGATGTGGAATGGGAGGGGATGTGGGGGATGTCTTATTGGGTGCTATGCACTATTGTGCAGAGGGTACACACCGGGGATTCATAGCCCTACCCCATAGCTACACAACCACTGACAGGTGTGCCCATACTGGCATTCATTAATGCCGGCCACCTGTCCATGGCCCAGCCCCTCTGGCCTGCAGGTGTGTGGAGGACTGTTCCGCAGACTGGATGTCCACCCAGTGGGATGCCCAGACTCAGTCCACTAGTGGATCCCTTGTACCCGCAGGGCACAGATTGTGGCAGATAGTACACTGTTCACTGGCAGCACAGGGGCAGTGGGTGCCCAGTTTGCCACCCCCAGCCCTCTGTGTGGTCCCTATGGGCTGGGGCAGCATGTTGAGAGGTTCTGCTTTACCCCGTCATTCCCGCTGAAGCCCGCTGGTGACATCCTGGGGGGTGTGTATACCTTACAGCAAGGTGTTACCCAGCATAAGGTGTGCCCCCCATGCCCAGCATTCTGCACCATTGTGAATGGTACAGAGTATGGGCACGCTCCCTGCCCACCCCCAGCTCATTACTGTCCATGCGGCTGGGGATCGGGCACGTACCTGCCTTTTTCCCCCTTAGTGAATGCCGTGCAGGGTCTGCAGGACACCACTTTGCAGGCATTCTGACAAATCTATGTCAATATGCTCAGTTTACATGACACATGGCATACTGCATACAGCCCATTGAATGGGTCCAAGGCTGGTGGCCTTAGTGCTCCCTGCAGTAGCTGGCCACCCGTGAGTAACTGGTTTCTCCAGCTCCCCCCAACCACTTGATTGCTACTTTAACAGGGGTTACTGGTTTTCATGTGTTTGTCCTCAGTTTGGATGGGGTTCCCCAGTGCCGCCAGATGCTTGGGATGGAGGGGATCACCACTTTGTGTGGTATAACATGGTGAATCAGTAGGAATGGCTGTGTGACTGCAAGCATGAGAAAAAGGCTTCCACACAAATGGCCACATGGTCAAGCCGCTTGACTATGCAACCAAAGGGAGGGAGGGTGGGAGCTATTTCCTCACAAAGTAAAGGAATGTGAAGGTATGGTCATAGTAGTCTCCTCTACTACCCCGGTACTTTTACATGGATCTCAGGCTAAGGCTGACCTCAGCTTTCCAGATACAGTTTCCCTCTTTCTAATGAAAACCACCTTGGTTCCCATGTGTCTGTGCTGTGACTTCCCCTCCATCACCAAATGACTGGGGAGCAGAGATTGCCACTTCATGTGGTGCAACACTGAAAAACATTAGAAATGGCTGCCTGACTGTAATGTGCAAGAAAACAGCTTCTGCATGAATGGTCACACAGTTGAGCTGCTCAAACGTGTGACCTGGTGGAGGGAGAGCGGGTATCACTTCTCAGCAAAGTCACAGACTATAAAGGTATGCGCACAGATGTCCCTCCCAGTACCATTACATATATCCTATGCTGGGGCTGGCCTCCACTCTCCAGGTACAGAACTTATCTTTTTAATAAAATCCACTTGATGGTAGCTATTTTTGTAGCAGTATATACTGAAGGTTTCCCGAAACCGAGCAGACATAATTCTTGGTGTCCTGTAAAGTTAATACTTCCCAAAACTACCCAGTACTGCTCTGCAAGCCACAAATGGAATGGGCCAATATAGGGCTCAGGACACACTTTCATGGCAGATGAAGGTTGAGCAGCTGGGGACTACTGTAGTCACAAAAACATAGGGTCACTCTTGCAGCTTATCTGCATACCCAAACAGATTGAACATGTGACCTGGGGGATGGGGAGCAACAGTAGATTGAGCCAACATTATGGACAGTTGTAATATGATGACCTCAAAATGGAGCAGATTTAAATACACCTGCAGGACAGAAGACTTGTCCCATCAGCTGGAGGAGGGAGGGCAGGATGTTGAGGTGCCCTGAGACTGTCCCTTGGATGGGCTGATGAAACCGGCAAGTCAATATAGTTGTAGATAACTGAGGACAGGCAACTTTTCCAAATCATGGGGTGGAGGGAAGTCAGGGCGGGCTGGGCCGACTATTTAAGGCTATGCAGGATTGGAAGGCAGCACTTCTCACAATTAACGTGTTGGAATAGAAACCTCCATTGACTTGTCATGGGTCAAAAGGGTGGTCCATTGAATGAGCAGATGTGTAGCAATGCAGTAAACCCATGGCTCTGGTTTTTGGAGCAGAGAGGGAGCCGCCCTAGCCCAAGGCTTGAGAGATAGCCCATGGCATTTAGTGACAGTGTCAAGGTGACTCAGCAGCTCACAGTGCCTAATGCTAAAGGATACTTCCACAGAGTACATAAGGTGTCTGCCTCTGATGTGAGACATGATGCGAGAATGCATCAATGGCCTTGTGCAGTGATGACATCTGGTAAATGGTTCAGCCTGTCAGCAACCCCATCATGTGTTTGCATTACTGCCCTCTTCACATACAGTTACCCTTGTTTCACCATTCAGCATTGAGCACACAGGCTCCACATGAGAAACATAGAAACGTAGACTTTAATGGCAAATAAGGAGCGCTTTGCCCATCCAGTTTGTCCATTTCTCCCTACCTACACTATTACTTTAGACCGTGCCTGATCTATAGCCCTCCCTCCCCCCTTCCTTTCCACTATGATTCCTGAGGTAGTAAAGTGAGGCATTAGCTAACCTCATTCTGCACCCCCCCCTCTTTTCCCAGTCTGACAACCCCCAAAATGCCTTGGCTAGGGACTACTGGGGGGATGAAAATAAGGGTCACCAAAACCAAAAAACACAGGTACAGCAGTCACAACAGCACTGTTTTCTTTTAGATCAACTCTTTGGATAAGGTGCTATGTACATCCCTGTTTCCTGGGATGTGACAGTTGGCTTTCTAAGGGCAATATGGTGGCTAGGTGACACACCATGGTTTACCGTGTTGCTGGAAATAGGAGGGTGGGTGGTGAAGGTGGTGAACACATTCTTCAACATGACTGGCCCTTGTGGTTGATCATAGAATCATGCCAGTTTAGTATGAGTTTGAGAAACAAGCAACAGGACTTATATAAAAACATAGAAAACATAGAATCTGATGGCAAATAAGGACTGCTTGGCCCACCCAGTCTGCCCATTTCCCTACCTAATGGATAAGCTGTAGATCCTAGTTAATCAACAGTCTACTTCGTCCTACCCCCAATCCCTAGAATTGCCTTATGTCTGTCCCATGCATTCTTGAATTCCACCACTGTTTTTAACTCCACAACCTCCTCAGGAAGGCTGTTCCATGCATCCACAACCCTCTCCATGAAAAAATACTTCCTCACATTACCTCTGAGCCATCCCCCCTCTATCTTCAAATTGTGTCCCTTTATTCTTGAACCCCTCTTTTTCTGAAAGATGCTACCCTGTTGGACTTTGTTGATTCCCTTGAGGTACTTGAAAGTTTCTATCATGTCCCCCCTCTCCCTCCTTTCCTCAAGGCTATACAAGTTTAGCTCCTTAAGTCTCTCTCTTCATATGTCTTCTGGTGCAGATACTGCACCATTTTAGTTGCCCTCCTCTGGACTGCCTCCATTCTGTCTATGTCTTTGCGGAGACTGGGTCTCCAGAACTGCACACAGTACTCCAGATGGGGTCTCACCAGCTGTCTATACAGAGGGATAACAACTTCCTGTTTTCTACTAGTGATGCCTCTCCCTGTGCATCCCAGTATCCCCAGTTCTCCATACTGCCCTCACATTGCTTTCCACCTTTAGGTCATTTGATATGAGTACCCCCCAGGTCCCTTTCCATTTTGTTGTTGTTAGTATCTCATCCCCCATTGTGTACTCTTCCCTGGATTTTTGTTTCCCAGGTGCATTACTTTACACTTCTTAGCAGTAAATCTAAGCTGCCATACATTTGATCATTCCTCCAACCTTGCAAGTCCTTCTCATCCTTTCCACCACCTTGTGCATCAACTCTGTTGCAGATCTTTGTGTCATCTGCAAAGAGACACACTTTTCCTTCCAGTCCCTCTGCAATGTCGCTTATAAAGACATTGAAGAGGACCGGTCCTAGTACTGAACCTTGGGGTACCCCACTAGTAACCCCCCTTTCTTCAGAGTGGACTCCATTTACTATTACCCTCTGTGTCCTGTTCTCCAGCCAATTCTTTACCTAGGCTACCATCTTGGGACCCAATCCCAGGCTGGCCAACTTGTATATTAATCTTTTGTGTGGGCCTGTCTCAAATGCCTTGCTAAAGTCTAGGTAGACCATGTCCACAGCCCCTCCCTGATCTACTACTTTGGTCACCCAGTCAAAGAAATCTATTAGATTTGTCTGACATGACCTTCCTGCTGTGAATCCATGCTGCCTTGGGTCCTGTGCCCCTATGGCCTCTAGGTATTCAACAATTATTTCCTTCAGAAGTGATTCCATCATTTTCTCAATCACTGAGGTTAAACTAACAGATCTGTAGTTTCCTGCTTCTGCCCTGCTCCCACTTTTGTGAAGTGGAACAACATCTACCCTTCTCCAGTCCTCAGGTACCACCCCATCCTCCCATGATTTGTTAAAGAGGGTAGTCAGTGGTGTCACTAGTTCTACCCTTAGTTCTTTTAGAATTCTGGGATGAATCCCATCAGGCCCCATTGCTTTGTCCGCCTTGAGTTTTAAGAGTTCTTTCAAAACCCTTTCTTCTGTGAATGGGCTGGTATCAACCCCTGTATACAGAGAGTTTCTATTGTTTGGTTTAGGTACCTCCCCCTCTTCATTTGTGAATTCAAGCATGCATGGGACAGTCATAAGGCAATTCTAGGGGGTGGGGGTAGGAAGAAGTAGGCTGCTGGTTAACTAGGATCTGCAACTTATCCATCAGGTAGGGAAATGGGCAGACTGGGTGGGCCAAGCGGTCCTTATCTGCCGTCAAATTCTATGTTTCTATGTTTATGTTACTGAGCAAAAATATTTGTTTAGTATCTCTGCCTTTTCACAGTCACCCTCTACCCACACCCTCCCCTTTATTATGCCTCACCATCCCTCCCTTGGTCTTTCTTCGATCCCTGATGTACCTATAAAAGGTTTTATCCTGCTTCTTAACTGAGTTGGCTATCTTTTCCTTGGTTTGGGCCTTTGCTGTTCTGACTGCCTTCCCTGCTTCCTTTTACTTTAACTGATACAATTCTCTGTTCTGCTGCTTCTGTGATTCCCTGTACTTCTTGAATCCTTTCTTTTTCTCCCTAACCTTTCCTGTCACCTCCTTTGAGAACCATAGTGGTTTCTTACATTGTTTTGTTCTGTTTATTTGCTTCACACAAAGGCTTGTTGCCTCTGTGATGGCTGTTTTGATTATTCCCCATTATTCTTCCACCCCTCCTTCCTGCCCATTTGCTAGAGCATTCCTTAGGCATTCACCCATTTTGGCGAAGTCAGCCCTCCTGAAGTCCAGTACCATTGCCTTTGTATGGCTTGACTCTACTGCTGTGTTTATTGTGAAACATACTGTTCGATGGTCACTAGTTCCCAGATGGCTACCTGCTTCTAAATCTGTGGTCCTCTCACCATTTCCATTTGAGAGTACCAGGTCTAGGATTTCTCCCTCTTGAGTGGGTTCCAATATTAGTTGTCTAAGGCATGCCCATGTAGGGCATCTAGAATGACCCCTCTCTTAGAAGTGGCTACTGCAAATGCACTCCAGTTAACATCTGGCATATTCAGATCCCACATCAGCAACATCTTCCCTTTTTCTACCATTCTATGGATACTTTCTATCATTTCCTTGTCCATTTCCTCCCCCTGAGATGGGGGTCTGTATACAACCCCTGTGCTGATTGTGGTGCCATTGCCTGTCTCCAAATTGATCCATAGTGCTTCCTCTCCTCCCTGTTTACCCTTTTTGTTCTGTTGCTTCGATTCCTTCCTTTATGTAGAGAGCGACTCCTCCTCCTCCTTTACCCTCCCTATCCCTCCTGTAGATAGTGTATCCTGGTATGTTTACATCCCAGTCATGATTCTGTGTGTACCATCTTTCTGTGACTGCCACAATATCCCCGATGTTCCTCCTCCATCAAGGCCATTAATTTAGGAAGCTTGTTACCCAGACTACGGGCATTGGTACTCATTGCTCTCCATTTTTTGATGGCTTTACCTCTTGTAGCACCATCCCTGTCCTCATTGACTTTGCTTTCTCCATCATCCCCTGTCCTGCTCCCTACTGACTGTTCTACCTTGGTCTTTACCTCATTTAGTACCCCGTTTTGTAGGGGGAGGCTGGGAATTCCCTGCTGCTTATCAGTGCCTCCTCCCTTGACTAGTTTAAAAGCTTGCCAATGAAGCATTTAAACTGATCACCCAGAAGACTTGTTCCCTTCCTGGGCAGATGCAGACCATCCTGCCAGTATAGGCTGGTATTCCTCCAGGTGGAACCCCATTCCCCAAATGAAGCCAAACCCCTGTGCTCTGCACCATTTTTTGCAATCATTCATTGAATCACATGGTGTGAAGTACCCTCACCTCACCCTTGCCATAGACAGGCAGCACCTCTGAGAAGGTACTGTGTGTGCTACTTGCCTTAGGCACCTCCCCAACTCCACAAACTCCTCCTGCATTGCTCTAATCTCATGTTGAGCCAAGTCATTTGTCCATAGGTGGATAATGATGTCCAGCTCAGTCTCCCATGCAGCTGTTCTTGTGAGCCTCAGGATGTGCTTCCTGTTCCTCCAAGCCATGGCACTAGGCAGGCACCTTACTTCAGTTTTCCCTGCTCTCCCCAGTTCTATCCCCCTAATAATTGAGTCCCCCAGCAGGAGCTACTTCCTTTCCCTGTAGTGTCCTCTGCCTCCTTCCTGTGGGGCTCCCTTGTTATAGTTGTCCATAACCTCTTTAGTGTCCTCTGCAGGTGCATCCATAGGGGAACTATGCTCCATCAGAATGGTGTATGGATTGTGGAGTAGTACAACTGACTGGGTGTGCTTCTGTTCCACCCTCCTCACCCTTCCTGAGCCCACTGTGGTCCAACTGCTGTACATTCTTGGCAATCTCTGAGGTAGTGGTGGTGGTTCTGGTGCTCCCTGGGTGGGGGGAGTTCTCTTACTACTGTCCAGTGTGGCCTGAAGACAGGCAACCTCCTCCCTCAAGGCAGAGAGTTGACTGCAAATAGGGCAGTATCTCAGCCTCCAGAAAGTCTCCTGGAAAACTGCTGCCCCACAGCCAGTACATTGCACTACTCCCCACATGTATGTCTACCTTCCTGTTTATCCTGTGTAAGTTTCTTTTCTTCCCAGTTATTGTTTTGTGATATATATATATATATATATATATATATATATATATATATATATCATATATATATCATATATATATCATATATATATATATATATCATATATATATCCATCTCTGTCCTCTCTGTCCCTCTCTGTCCCTCTCTTCCTCTCTGTCTCTCTGTCCCTCTGTCCCTCTCTGTCCTCTCTCTGTCCTCTCTGTCCTCTCTGTCCCTCTCTCTCTCTCCTCTCTGTCTCTCTCTGTCTCTCTCTGTCCTCTCTGTCCCTCTCTGTCCTCTCTCTCTCTCTGTCTCTCTCTGTCTCTGTCCCTCTCTCTATCTATATATATATATATATATGTATATGTATATATAATAATGTGAATGTGCATATAGTCAGTGCAGTGTGCTGGAAATGATATGACAGTGGTATGCACCTTGCCCTCCTCAGGAAAAGATGCCAGAACCCCTTGTATAATGGAAATCGTACCAGGGGTGGGTGGGGTGAGGGACAGTGAGGATCTCAGATCTAGAAGTGGGTTGCCATTTGGGAATAAGTGACCATCAAACAGTGTGGTTCATGTTAAACTAAACTACAGAGTCAAGCCATACAAAAGTGAGGGTACTGGACTTTAGGAGGCCTGACTTTGGCAAGATGGGAGAGTGCCTCAGAAAAGCACTAGCAAACAGGCTAGAAGGAGGTGTGGAGCAACAATGGGGAATCATCAAAACTGCCATCACAGAGGCAACAAGCCTTTGTGTGAAGCAAATAAATCAAAATGAAAGAAAAATCCATTATGGTTCTCAAAAGAGGTGGCTGTGAAAGTCAGGAAGAAAAAGATAGCATTCCAGAAGTATAAGGAAACACAGAAGGAGCAGGACAGAGAGCTGTACCAGTTAAGGCAGAAGGAAGCAGGGAGGGAAGTCAGAATAGCAAAGGCCCAAACTGAGGAAAAGATAGCCAACTCGGTTAAGAAGGGGGATAAAACCTTTTATAGGTACATCAGCGAGCGTAGAAAGACAAAGGGAAGGATAGTGAGGCTGAACAGAATGAACGGTGGGTGGGCAGAGGGGAACAATGAAAAAGCAGGGATACTGAACGAATATTTCTGCTCAGTATTCACAAAAGAGGAGGGGGAAGTGCCTAATCCAATTAACAGAAGCACTCTTGATAGGGGAGTCGATCCCAGTCCTTTCACAGAAGAAAGGCTTCTGCAAGAACTCCTAAAACTGAAGGTGGATAAAGCAATGGGGCCTGATGGAATTCACCTCAGAATTCTAAAAGAATTAAGGGGGGTAACTAGTGAAACCACTGGCTACTCTTTTTAATAAATCATGGGAGGATGGTGTGGTACCCGAGGACTGGAGGAAGGCAGATGTGATTCCCCTTCACAAAAGTGGGACCAAGACAGAAGCAGGAAACTACAGACCTGTCAGTCTGACCTCTGTGGTATGGAAAGTGATATAGTCACTTCTGAAGGAAAGAATAGTTGAGTACCTAGAGGCCAGTGGGGCACAGGACCCAAGGCAGCATGGGTTCTCAGCGGGAAGGTCATGTCAGATGAATCTAATAGATTTCTTTGACTGGGTGACCAAAGTAGTAGACCAGTGAGGGGCTGTGGACATGGCCTACCTAGACTTTAGCAAGGCATTTGACACAGTCCCACACAAAAGATTAATAGTCAAATTAACCAGCCTGCGAGTGGGTCCCAGGGTGGTAGACTGGGTAAAACATTGGCTGGACAACAGGACACAGAAGGTAATTGTAAATGGAGTCCACTCTGAAGAAAGAGGGGTTACTAGTGGGGTACTGCAGGGTTCAGTATTGGGTCCAGTCCTTTTTAATGTCTTCATAAGTGACATTGCAGAGGGACTGGAAGGAAAAGTATGCCTCTTTGCAGATGACACAAAGATCTGCAACAGGGTTGATACACAAGGAGGCATGGAAAGGATGAGAAGGGACTTGGCAAGGTTGGAGGAATGGTTAGAAGTATGGCAGCTAGGATTCAATGCAAAGAAGTGCAAAATAATGCACCTGGGAAACAAGAACCCAGGGGAAGAATACACAATGGGAGGAGGTAGTAACAACAACAAAAAAGGAAAGGGACCTGGGGGTAATCATATCAGATGACCTTAAGGTTAGCAAGCAATGTGAGAAGGCAGTAGGGAGGGCTGGGGGTATACTGGGATGCATAGGGAGAGGCATCAGCAGCAGAAAACAGGAAGTTGTTATCCCTCTGTACAGACAGTTGGTGAGACCCCATCTGGAGTATTGCGTCCAGTTCTGGAGACCCCATCTCCACAAGGACATAGACAGGATAGAGGCAGTCCAGAGGAGGGCAACTAAAATGGTGCAGGGTCTGCAAGAGAAGCCGTATGAGGAGAGACTAAAGGAGCTTAATATGTATACCCTTGAGGAAAGAAGGAGGGGGGACATGATAGAAACTTTTAAGTACCTCAGTAGAATCAACAAAGTCCAAGAGGGTAGCATCTTTCAGAAAAGAGACATGCAAGAACAAGGGACACAATTTAAAGATAGAGGGGGTGGTTCAGGGCAATGTGAGAAGTATTATTTCTCAGAGGGCAGTGGATGCATGGAACAGCCTTCCTGAGGAGGTTATGGGGTCTAAAACTGTGGGAGTATTCAAGAATGCATGGGACAGACAAAAGGCAATTCTTGTGGGGGGTGGTAGGAAGAAATAGGCTGTTGGGTAACTAGGATCTGTGGCCCATCCTGTAGGTAGGGAAATGGGCAGACTAGATGGGCCAAGTGGTCCTTATCTGCTGTCAAAGTCTATGTTTCTAAGGGGGGTTTGAGCCAAACTGTGCCGTCTCAAAACAATCAGCTAAAAGCTCTGACCCATCACTGCGATGAGTGTTGAACTTCCTGTCAGCAAGACAACCTACACAACAATTTAACAGAGAAAATACCCCAAATACCCTGCTAAACAAACAGAGAAAAAAGCAAACAACTGAGTCAAACACAGGTAAACTCCCCAGCTCCAATACAGCCTGGTTATTTGTGCTCTGAAAGCAATCAGCCCCAATACAAGTCAGCTGTACACAAGGACAGGCACAGTAAACAGTATTTCAATCCCTCTAGGTTTAAACTCCCATTCTCCAAAGCAGCATTGCAAGCCCCTTCACTAAAAAGAACAATAACAATTGTAAAATGTAAAGTAAGGTACACCTCCCTCTGCTGTGAGGAAGACTGTCTTTCCTACGGAGTCTAAGTTCAGTATTTCAGCTTTCAGTTAGAGGTAGCTTCCACCTGAAGAATATTAGCTTTTCCGATGAATCTGCAATAAACCACTTGCTTATAGTAATCTGATGAGGTCTGTAAGACTCTTCCAAAAGCTATTGGCTGATAAGTAGCTGTGATGCAAGTACTTTCTGACACAGCCTGGTCTGGCATTTGAAGGCACACACAGAGAAACAAAAAACAGTTTCCACCCCTTGGGGCACTTTCTGGATCAAATGCACAGCCCTCTAACCTGCACTCACTACAGTACTTATTGTGATGGTGACCCCCCCATTTATCTATGGTATAGAATGTTGCTACCTGTATCATGACTCCAGGATATCTGGCTGCTTTTTCTGTTCCCCTCTTCTTTATCTATTCAGTCTGTTGTGCAACAGCATTAAACTAACTCTCTAGTTCTTTTTTTTCCTCTATTCCCCGCTATATCGTGTTGGCCACTTGTTACAGTGGGGACCTTCTTCTATATTTCAAATGCCAATTCCATCTCTGGAGTCAATGACAGGAAAGCTTAAGCTGTGTATTAAAATGGCTTTAGAAACTCCCCTCTGCCCAAACTGCCTGGCTCTCGGGTATAATAGTAACAGCAGTGCTGCAGCAAGTAAAGTGATGTGGAAAGGATTGGTAAACCTTTCAAGGAAAACCCACTGTTAGCTGTGGAAAAACCCCTTGTTTTGAACCACTGTTGGTTTTACTTTCACTCAAACAGCTTTGGGCTGTCTGTCAGCTGTTAAACAGACTTTTTGCTCATTTATGCAGCCAGGTAAGATGCAGACTGCTTACCTGAGCTGCTATTTGGTAGTTCTTCATGTGGGGCAAAACAAAATGCTATGCTGCAGTGTGTCCCTGTGCTGTGCTGGGATTCCTTTAGGCAATGAGCTGCAGCCTATACCTGAGTTATATGCTGTACAGAAAGCTCCTCCTTTTGCACAGAAGCAGAGTACAGCATAATGCCACCCCTTTTGTTCTAATTAGGGGATAATATAGTGTATTGAAGTGATTTATCACACATTAGACATGTTGATGTTGATTATTTTTATGTGCCAATAAACTAATATGTTCTGCCATATAAATAACCATGAATTTAGTTCAAGTAAAGAATAAACTGTGTAATTAATGGGAGGAGTTTCAGCTTCAAGGAGGAGTCTGAGCCCTATAAAAAGAGTAGTCTTGTCATGCTAAGACATATAGTTGTTGGGAGAGGACCTGTGTGGTTCTCCCACTGAGATCTCTGTTGGAGGTCAGGCACAGAGTCATGTTAGCAGATAGCCTTTATGTCTTGCTAAGCTGTGCTTTTTGTTTTCTTTTCTTTTGTACTTGTAAGAAAAAGTGAATTGCTTTGTTATGTTTCTTTGCCTATTTTGATTTATTTATTTGTAACAAAAATCACACCTGGTAGGTGTGTTGTACCTGCATTATCGTTTCCTGAGTATTCTATTTTACACTACCCATGACATTTGGTACTAGGAGTGGGGTGTACTGGAGGTCCATGCTATTTGGGGGGACTCCAGAAAGGATACTGCTGATATAGTATCCAAATAGAGTATGAGAGATAGATAGGTACATGGCTCAGAAGATGGAAGAAACTGCTTTTCCACCTGGAGCTGTAAGCAGAAGCCAAACTCTCCTGACAGGGGAACCCTTGTTATCAGGACATCCCCCTGTGACCAGACCTAAAGTGAAGCATGGACCTGATACTGATATTGAGGACATCACGCATCACCTGGAAGCTGTTAACATGAAAGAACCGGAGGAACAATGACCTGAAGATGTGTCACCCAAAGATATTCGGGATTTGATATGATGGTTGGCATTGAGGCAGGTAGACCAAGATAGACAAAGAGAAAGAGCCTATCGGGGAAAGAGTTATAACATAAGAGGCAAGATCAGCAGTGGGCAGATACTGTTCAAATGTTTCAGACCTTAGGGACAGGCCAAGGGGTGCAAGCTAATCCTAGAGACATTAAGCTCACTAAAATGACAGTAACTGATGACATAGAGTCATATTTAACTACATTTGAGTGAGTGGCTGAAGCATGTAATTGGCCCCAGACCCAAAGGTTGTGGTTCGCCTAGCCCTCTATCTCATTGGGAAAGCTCAGTTAGCCTATACAAACATGGACAGCACTCTTGTGCATGACTATATGGCAGTTAAGAAAGAGATTTTAAAACATTTTGATATTAACACAGAGACATATAGACAATGGTTTAGAACTCTTAAACACCTGCCTCATGTCCCACCAAGATAGACATACCCACGATTACAAGATCTATGTACAAAATGGATACAACCAGAAGGAAAATCTTTTAAGGCCATAATGGAACTATTTGTTCTCTAACAATTTATTCAAGTTATGCCCCCTAAGGTCCAGCTTTGGATTAGAGAACATAACCCAGATACTGCTGATTGTGCTATTACTCTGGCTGAGGACTTTCTAGCAGCACATCAACCACTACGAAAGGAATATCATAGAACTGACGAAACCCCAAGCAATACGATGGCCAGCACATCATCCCCGGTAAGGCCTTCTCTTATACCTTCTTCTACTACTGGACAGAAAAAAGAAACTGTAACTGGCACTTTCAGACACCCTGATGTATCTATAGAATGTCACTATTGTCATGGCCTAGGTCACATTGCTAGGTTCTGTCCCAAAAAGGAAAAAGAGCCTGCCTATTTTGCTTCAGTGAATCTGGGTAATTTCATCACTCCTGTACAGCTCAATGGACAAATCATAGAAAGGCTCGTGGACTCTGACAGTAGACAGAGCTTGGTACATGCTGACTTGGTGGACATAGACAAACTTATCACAACAACAGGAGTTATTTGCATCAATGTGGATATACACCAATACCCCACCACTTCTGTGACTTTAACTGTTAATGGACATACAGACATTATTACTGTAGGGGTGGTTCCAACTTTGCCTGTTCCACTTATTATTGGGCAAGAATATGTTAATTTTAATAGATTGCTTTTTTCATGTCCTAATCAGCCTCCCCAGATGGTTGCAGTGGTTACTAGAGCTAAGACTAATGTTGTAAATGTATCACATTTTTCTTTTCAGGATGATATATTTGGTGAGGTTGGTAAACCCAAAAAGACTAGGGCAGAGAAAAGAATAACACAAGCCACATGGAAACAAGGTGTTGTAATGAGTGTAGATCAAATGCCATCTTTCCAAATGTATGACATTACCCATGAACAGCAGCAGGATATGTCACTTAAAATTTTTTTTCTCAGCTAGGAAAAGAAGGGTCACTGGGTTCCCCTATGATTGAAAGTAAGAATCAACTTCTGTAAAGAATATGTACCCATCCTACCACCAATGAACACGTTGAACAACTACTGGTACCCTCTAAATATAGGCAGGACTTGTTATTTCTGGCACATGATATACCCAGTGCTGGTCATGCCGGATGGGAGAGAACTTTGGCTAGACTTTTGCAATATTTTTACTGGCCAGGGATCCATCCAGCTGTTGCAGAGTACTGCCAAAGCTGCCCAACCTGTCAACAAGTTAGCCAGGGCAGGAAGAATCAGGTACCCTTACAACCATTACCTATAGTTTCACAACCTTTTGAACGTATTGCTATGGATGTTGTAGGCCCCTTGATCAAAAGCTCAAAAGGTAATAGATTCTTATTTGTCATCTGTGATTATTCTACAAAGTATCCCAAGGCTTTTCTCCTCCGAAGTGTTACAACTCCGAAAATAGCAGAAAAAATCATGGAATACAGTAGTAGGATGGGATTCCAAAAGAAATACTAACTGATAGTGATACTAATTTTAATGCGGCCCTGCTAAAAGAAATGTACAAAATGCTTGGGGTTACCCCTCTCAGAACATCTCATTATCACCCACAAACCGATGGCCTTATAGAAAGATTTAATCAAACATTAAAGCCTATGATATGTTACTTTGTGAGTGATGAGGGCAAACACTGGGATTTGTATTTGCCTCTGTTTCTTTTTGCTTATTGTGAGGTACCTCAGGCCTCCACAGGATTTTCATCATTTCAATTACTGTTTGGGAAGAATCCTTGTGGACTCCTGGATATAGTTAAAGAAGTTTGGGAAGGTGAGTTGCAAGTCAGGCATGTAAACATTCTGGAATACTTGACAAACCTCCATAAGAAGCTTCTCGTGTATACCAAACAGGCCCACCACAACAATAGTACAGCCCAAACAAAACAAAAGAGTCTATATGACCCCAAAACACAGGAGAAAACATTTTCACTGGGAGACAAAGTTTTAGTACTTCTTCCCTCAAGTGACAACAAATTGCTGATGAAATGGCAAGGGCCCTATACCATTCTAGAAAGAACAGACCCTGTCACATATAAAATTGAAACTCCTGGAAAAAGGGTATCCACAAAGATTTTTCATGCCAATTTGTCAAAGAAATGGCAAGACCAGGAAGCATGTAAACCTTGTTGTTATGTTTATTCTGAACAACCTGAATCAGATCTTGACATAGCTTACAAGAGATTAGAGGGACAAGACACTATTAAAGACATTCATGTTAATCCATCTTTAACTGCAGATCAGAATAGGGAATTGTGGCAGACATTGCAGAGATTTGGTACTGCCTTCACCAATGTGCCCAGACAAGCTAGGAATGTAACTTACACTATTAATACCTCTGTGGAGCCTATCAGACAGAAAGCCTATCGATTACCCGAAAAGCTTCGTAATGATGTTAAAATGGAGATAGAGAAACTTCTCCGTTTAGGTATTATTGAACCATCTAGTAGCCCCTGGTCGACTCCTATGGTAATAGTACCTAAAAAAGAAGGAGGAATCTACCTCTGTCTTGATTTTTGGAAATTAAATATTGTCTCCCAGTTTGATGGGTATCCCATACCCCAAGTAGATTATATAATCGACCATATAGGACAGGCCCAGTACATTACAACTTTAGATCTTACTAAAAGGGTACTGGCAGATTCCTCTGGCTGCAAATTCCAAAGAAAAGACTGCTTTCAGTACCCCTTATGGATTGTATCAATTTGTCTATATGCCCTTTGGTTTACATGGCGCACCAGCAACCTGTCAAAGATATATGGATAAACTGTTAACACCACACACACAATATTGTTCAGCATATTTTGATGATGTACTGGTTTATAGTAAAGATTGGGCATCACACCTGAAACAGCTAGCCAATGTTACTTCTACTATTCAAGCAGCTGAACTTACTATAAACCCCTTTAAGTGTTGTGTAGCCATACCAGAAACTAAGTATTTGGGGTTCAAACTGGGGAACGGGATGATATGACCTGAAATTGAGAAAGTAGCAGCTGTGGCAAACTGTCCTATCCCCAAAACTGAAAAGGAAGTTAGAGCATTTATAGGACTCACTGGATATTATAGGCGATTTATTCCTGACTTTGCCACACTTGCTACGCCACTAACTGATCTTATGAAGAAAGGTATACCTGATAAGGTCCCCTGGTCTCCCAGTTGTGATGAAGCCTTTCGAACTATAAAAGCTGCCTTATGTGCTTCTCCCGTATTAAGGTCTCCTGAGTTTTCACAACCTTTTGAAGTACATACTGATGCCTTGGAGACTGGACTAGGGGCTGTATTGTGCCAAAACATCAATGGGGAAGAGCATCCTATCATATTTATCAGCAGGAAATTATTCCCTAGGGAATATAAATACACAACCATAGAAAAAGAGTGTTTGGACATCAAATGGGCTATTGAGGCCCTAAAATTTTATCTTTGGGGTAATCGTTTTACACTTATAACTGACCACAACCCATTATGTTGGTTAAATCAGATGAAGGATAAGAATGTTGGTATCCTATGCTGCTATTTGGCACTACAAACATATCAATTTGATATTAAACATAGAGCTGGTTCTCAACACACGAATTCTGATTTTCTATCTAGGTATGGTGCTGCATAATACCATACCGCAACCCCAGGGCAAAATGTAATGAAAGAACTGTCATCTGTTGGTGTACAGTATGTATTGTATGTATATTTGTTTAGGGTGCCCTGGGGTGGGGCTTCTGTGAGGGAGGGTGGAAGCCCCATCCTATTCCTCTTAGGAATGTTGATTCCATACAGGTAACAAACCAAGAAGGTATGGTTTGTTCTTGAACAGGGGGGTATATGTGATGGTGACCCCCCCATTTATCTATGGTATAGAATGTCGTTACCTGTATCATGACTCCAGGATATCTGGCTGCTTTTTCTGTTCCCCTCTACTTAATCTATACATTCTGTTGTGCAACAGCATTAAACTAACCCTCTAGTTCTTTTTTTTTCTCTATTCCCCGCTATATCGTGTTGGCCGTTCGTTACAGTGGGGACCTTCTTCTATATTTCAAATGCCAGTTCCATCTCTGGAGTCAATGACAGGAAAGCTTAAGCTGTGTATTAAAACGGCTTTAGAAACTCCCCTCTGCCTAAACTGCCTGGCTCTCGGGTATAATAGTAACAGCAGTGCTGCAGCAAGTAAAGTGATGTGGAAAGGATTGGTAAACCTTTCAAGAAAAACCCACTGTTAGCTGTGGAAAATCCTTTTTTTTTAAACCACTATTGGTTTTACTTTCACTCAAACAGCTTTGGGCTGTCTGTCAGCTGTTAAACAGACTTTTTGTTCATTTATACAGCCAGGTAAGATGCAAACTGCTTACCTGAGCTGCTGTTTGGTAGTTTTTCATGTGGTGCATAACAAAATGCTCTGCTGCAGTGTGTTCCTGTGCTGTGCTGGGATTCCTTTAGGAAATGAGCTGCAGCCTATACCCGAGTTATATGCTGTACAGAAAGCTCCTCCTTTCTGCACAGAAGCAGAGTACAGCATAATGCCACCCCTTTTGTTCTAATTAGGGGATAATATAGTCTATTGATGTGATTTATTACATATTAGACATGTTGATGTTGATTATTATTATGTGCCAATAAACTAATGTGTTCAGCCATATAAATAAACATGAATTTAGTACAAGTAAAGAATAAACAATGTAATTAATGGGAGGAGTTTCAGCTTCAAGGAGGAGTCTGAGCCCTATAAAAAGAGTAGTCTTGTCATGCTAAGACAGATAGTTGTTGGGAGAGGACCTGTGTGGTTCTCCCACCGAGATCTCTGTTGGAGGTCAGGCACAGAGTTATGTTAGCAGATAGCCTTTATGTCTTGCTATGCTGCGCTTTTTGTTTTCTTTTCTTTTGTACTTGTAAGAAAAAGTGAATTGCTTTATTATTTTTCCTTGCCTATTTTGATTTATTTATTTTTAATAAAAATCACACCTGGTAGGTGTGTTGTACCTGCATTATCATTTCCTGAGTATGATATTTTACACTACCCACGACACTTATGTCAAATCCTTAGCCCAGTGAATAACTCACAGTATCACAAATATTGCAATGCAAAAGTCACCAGACAACAATTCCAAATAAGACAGCTATGCACAGGGAAAGACACAGTAAACAGTATTTCAATCCCTCTGAGTTTAAACTCCCAATCTCCAATTCAGTACTGCAAGCACCTTCACCGGAAAGAACAACAACAATTGTAAAGTGTCAAGTAAGGTACACCTCCCTCTGCTGTGAACAAGACTGTCTTTTCTGTTGTCTAAGTTCAGTATTTCACCTTTCCAGCTTTCAGTTAGAGGTAGCCTCCACCTGAAAAATATTAGCATTTCTGGTGAATCTGCTACAAACCAAAGCACAATAACAATTGTAAAATGTAAAGTAAGGTACACCTTCCTCTGCTGTGAGCAAGACTGTCTTTCCTGTTGAGTCTAAGTTCAGTATTTCATCTTTCAATTAGAGGTAGCTTCCACCTGAAGAATATAAGCTTTTCTAACTATTTTTATCTTGCTGAAAAAATGACAAATGCAATGGTTACCTTGTGATGTTCAGATGTATTCAATGTTTTCTTGTCTGCAGACTGATCCCTCACCCTGGGTACATGCTCTTCCTCTTCTTGTATCATGTCTACTCTTTCTACAGAGCCTCTCCAATGGTGGGTCATCTGATGAAACATTACTGTCTTGTGATGTTGAGGAAGATAAGGGCCCCCAGGGGCATCTTTTTTGGCTGGTCATTTTCAATTTCATACACACAGAATATGGCTGAATTTAGATTCATTACCTGGAATGTGCAAGTGGTAATTCACCTAACAAAAAGGAAGAAGCTGCTGGCTACCTTGAAATACCTTAAATGTGATTTGGCTTTCCCACAGGAGACACATATCCTAAAGCTGGAGGTAATTAAATTATGCAGAGTGGGTGGTGGAGGAGGAAGCCTCTTGTTGTTTCACTTCAAAAAAAAAAAACAGGGGAATCTCAGCTGTGGTGAAACAGGGGTGCCAGTTTAAAACTGACTCTTCACAAACATATAAGGAAGGAAGATGGATTATTGTGAAAGGATGAGTTCAGAATAGAGAATTCATTATAGCTAACATATGTGTACCTAACTCTGATAGTGTCATTTTCTTTCATATGGTAGCACAATGGGTACTTGACATCGCTCAGTCAGGAGATAGTGTCATTGTAGAAGGGGATTTCTGTACTAGGTTCTATACTAGGTTTGTAGACAGGAGAATATGTTAGCACATTGGGCCTGTCTTCCAGCCTAAGCAAGGCTGCTTTAATCCTTAAAATTAAGTAGATACTGTACTTGTCCAACATATTTTTGAAAATATCAGATGATTCTGCATTAACCACCTCTTTTGACAGTGTATTCCAGAGTTTAGGTGACCTGTATGAAAATGTGGTGAGTGACCTACTATTAGACAGAGCTCCCAGAAGAAAGGGCACACCATCACATAGACAGGCGAGGGATGCCATGTTACAGATGTGCACAGAACTTTCTTGCCAAGGTGTCTGGTGGGTGTTGCATCCTACTGCACAGGATTCCACCTACCGAGCACCCTGTTTCCACATGCAGAGTCATCATGAGTATTTCATGGTCAGTGGGGGAAATACAAATGATGTCACCGAAGCCTGTATTCATCCCATCATGTGTCACACCCTGGTATCATTGTCTTTGCTCCTGTCACATACAAAAGGTCAAGTCACCACATTGTGGACTAAACCTATTTCTCCTCCAATCTGAGGAATTTGTTGGGTGGCTAATTGCAAAGATTAATCTATACATTGACATAAGCAAGTAGCATGACACCTCAGAGCAGACCCCCTGGAACCCATTTAAAGCATTCATCAGAAGATACATAATCAGGTAGGCAGCAAAGGTGAATGGAGACAGAAAAGTGCAACTCTCTAGTCTAGAAGCCCAACTCAAAGAGGCCAAAAAGCAGGTATACACTAATAATATGAGTAAATATAAGTTGAACACCTTACCTCATTATAAGGTGGAAAGAGCCATATTATTCATCAGGCAGCATTACTGGGAGAGTGGGGAGAAGAACTCCAAATTTCTAACATATGGGCATTGAAAGGGGGCAGATGCACACATAACTTACATTAGAACTCCAGGTGGCACCCTATCTGTGAACCCAGAAGAAATAGCACATTTAGAAATTTCTGTAAAAGACTCTACATGACCTGGGACTGCTCCCAAAGGGAGGTAATTTCATCCTTCCTGGAAGGCATGGGGCTCCCCCAAGTCTCAAATATAGTGAAACAGGAACTGGATAAGCCAATTATATTAATGGACCTGAATCAGGTCATCCACTCTATGTCCAAAGGTAAAGCCCCAGGGCCTGATGGCTTAAGCATGGAGTGCTAGCAGACCTTTCTTGATCAAGTAGCACCCATCCTGCACAGACTCATTCAGCAAATGGGAATTGGAGAGGATCTCTCCTCAACTTTTCAGGAAATGACCATAATTGTTTTGCCTAAGCTGTGGAAAGACATAACCTGTTGCTCTAGCTACAGGCCAAAATTCCTGATTAATGTAGATGCTAAGGTGTTTGCCAAAGTACTGTCAGCTATGTTGGAAAAGTCTCTAATCCAAATCATGCAACCTACACAGACAGGGTTCATGAAGGGGAGACAGGGGGAAAACAACACCAGAGCCATAGCAAATTTACTGGAGCAGGTGCAAAGGCTAGATGACTCAGCTGCCCTGGTTCTAATAGCTGCAGAGAAGGCATTTGACTCAGTGGAGTGGGGTTATCTCTTTAAGGCAATGAGGCACTTTGGTATGGGATCTAACTTCATCCATTGGGTCTGAAAGCTATATGCCACCCACAGGGTATTAGTTCTCACCAATGGCTTCCTGTTCCCCTCTTTCTCACTCCACTGAGACACTGGACAGCATTGTTCAATCTCCCCCTTCCTATTTGTGATGGTTATAGAGTCACTCTTAGTGGCAATCAGAAATCACTCGCGCATAGCAGGGATCCCACTAGGTGCTGTTCCATGTAAGTCACTCTTGTTTGATGACAATGTGCTTCTTGCTCTGTTGAAGGTGAATTGGTCATTGCCTGAAGCCTGTCCATTGTCTCTCATTATGGAACCCAATCAGGCTTCCAGGTCAACTGAGACAAAACTGAGGAACTCTTCATAACAGACTTCATCAGGTAGGAAACTACAGTACAGCAGCATTATTTAAAATGGTCACCCGAGGGTGTCAGATACTTGGGAGTGACCATCAAGCCCAGAGTAAAAGAATGGATTGGGGCTAACAGTCAGCCACTACTTACTGAATTAGCCCATAACACTGATAGGTGGAGACACCTTAACCTCTTCCTCTCTGGAAGAATACCACTTTCAAAATTATGGCATTCCTACAAACAAACTACTGTAGAGCTAACCTCCAAATCCAAATCCCTCCTGAGCAGTGGACAAAAGTAGACATACTGTTCTCAAAATTACTATGGGACTAACACAAACTAAGGTTTGGAAGATGGACTCTGCATGTCTCCTCAAGATAAGGATGATGGAATGTCCAATGGTTTGGGTATTTCCATGTAGTTCAGGATATGCAAACAGCTGTATATTGGATAAGAGGGTACCAACTAGCACCCTTCTGGCTCCAAATTAAAGAATAATTATCTAGTAAATTTCTACTTCAAACCAGACTCCATATGTCCAATGGAACACAAGAAGGTCTGCCTGCTACTTCTGAGTTCACAAGTTACTCTATAAATACAGTTAAAAAAAATTAGGGTGGAAGGAAATTATGCTGGGTCTTAATGAACACCTATGGGAGAACTTCAGATTGCATCGAAAGGAAGTGTCCCCATTGCAAATCATGATCTCACCCTCCTAGCTCATGTGATAAATCCAAGCTCTAATTTTCTATAAGTATTTGCTTGCCAGTAGTCTGAATTAAGTCTACCCTCTATAGACCATTGGTGTGACCTCCAGCTCCACCATAGTCTGCAGGTGTTGTTAGGGCCAGACTATACAGTTGCAGCCAAAAACATGGTCAGATATTTCCTGAAATTTCTCTGATATCTCTGGAGAAATTCCCTGCCTGTCTGCAGCTCCACTGTGGGCTATCAGAGAGACTCTCTTTAGATATACAGTATAGCAAAATATATGGAAATATCTGAATGTATCTATGGTTACAACTGTAAATATCATCCCACAGAGATGGATCAAAACATAGACCACTGGGCTAAGTTGTCCTAGCCTAAAGAGATATAATTTACTAACACATTCAGAAAATCCATGAACTCACCTGGGACAAACAGAGAATTACATGGATGGCTGATATCCACACAGGGATCCCACCAGAGATATGGGAAGCGTGCTGGACCACCTGGCCCCAGACACCAGCCTATCCAGAAAAAAAATACAGAGTAGATGGCACAGGACACCATACAACCTGCTAATCATGGGCACTGAATCAGGGATGCATGTTGGTCACATCATATGGGATTGCCCACTTGTAAAAACGTTCTGGAAAGACATCATTGCCACAGCAGAATGAGACATAGGGAAACTCAACCTAGATCTCTGATCTTTTGAATACTGGGTGACCCTGGATAACATGGATTTGGAGGCAAAGAGAACATTTCTTATGAGATGGAGACAGACTGATTCACTCTCATTAACAGAATGGGAAACTGGGATTACTACAATGGCCTCCTTCATGAGGATCCAATACAGGGGCAGAAGGGAATTAACTAGATTTGAGGAGTCATGGACACCTTGGTTTGCTAGCTGGGCCAATGGTAAAGCCCAGGAGGCAGAGGGAGAGTGTAAGTGAAGGACAACTTATAACGGTCACCAGTTGAGCTTCTCAGTGACACCTTGGCCTACAGGGACACTATCAACTGGGGATCAAGGGCAGTATCACCAAACTTTGCTTATGAACCATTCCTTACTTGCTAGCATTCTCTTCTCTCCATTAGTACTATTATCAGGAAACCAGAGTAGCAAAGACAGAATTTAAATATTCTTGTCCAGAAAGACTGACCCAGCAGGGATCAGTGCATTACATGTGAGAATCCACTCAAGAGCATGGGTGCACCCAGATTACTGATACTGTATGTTTAGGGGTAGGGGAATAGCTAATACATCTATATAATGCTAGTATTCTTATGTATCCAATACCATTTTTCAATTCCACATTGGTTTGTATACTTAAATGTTCTAGTCAAACAAGTGTTTATTTTAGCTTCATAAAGAATTTCATTTGCTATTTATATGTATGTAGTATGTGGTACTTTCTATTAGTTCAATTCACTCATTTTATACTAATGTATCCCACCCTATATGTAGATGTTATATCACTTTGGTGTTTTGTTAGTTATGCTTTAGCATTGTACTTCCAAGGAAATCTTCCTGGCTAGGCTTAATGTGTATATAAACATGCCTGCATGCACACACACACACACACACACACACACACACACACACACAATGTTCCACTTCCAAGTCATTCACATCTGTATATGCCTAAAGTATAGATAATTTAACTAAGTAAGCCAGATGGTAAAATTCAGTGTCTCCGCAAGGGTATCACATCATTTGTGCTAAGCAATTTGGGTGAATCACATTGGGCAAAGCAATATGGACAACAACTTGGATGACCACCAAACTACAGCACCTGCACACATTTGGTGATCTTGGTAATCAATGTGCAGTGTGGAGTAAGATAAATAGAAATAGGGGGGTGCAGAGGGCAAGGGAGGATGAAGCCTCCCGCATTAACAAATCTTATCATATTAAATGGTAGCAACAAGGTTATCATCTATGATGTAATTAAATTATTTCTGGAAGCCAGCAATATTTTAAAGCTTTGACCATTGTGGAGTGATGTGATGCTACTCAGCTAGTGCAGACACACTGATCTGAGTTCCAAGGACCCACTGCTTAAACTACACAAATAACCTTAACAACTTGCTCTTCAGGTCTACAAACTGAAGCACATTCACACAAATAAAGATTTTAGTTACAGGTTTGCCATACTAATGTAGCTGAAATGTGCTGCACTGTAGTGTGCAGTCACCATAATGATGCTCATTATTATTGATGTGCCAAAATTGTATTCACTTTAATTGCGACGCCCAAATGACATGAACCCTGGGCAAGCAAATCTGCCCTGCTCTTTACTTAGACAGTTTGGACCAAAATATTCTGGATCCTTTATGGTTCCATACAAGGTTCCTAAACAGAACATTATGTTTTTGGAACTAGTTGTGAGTTACTTTTATTATGAGTGGTTATAAAATATAGGAGAGGTATTGAATTGTTAATATTTTAATCACTTGTATCTTCCCCCATGGTGACAATGCAATTTTTCCCCAGCCCCGGAGCTTATCATTCAAATTTGTTAGTAAAATGTAATGGTTAAGACTGTGTAGTTTATCCACCCTGTTTGCTATCTGGATTCCCAAATAATGCATGCCTTCTTCTGGTTGGGCAGTATTAAAAATGTGTTGTATATTTGTTGATTGTTCCCATTTGAAAATAACCATTTCTGACTAATTTACTTATTTTGCATTGTGCTACTTTAAAGAATTCATCTATTATTTTCTTTAGTTCAATTAAACTTTTAATAGGGTCCTCTATTAATATAAATAAATCACCGGCATAAGCTTTTTTTTGTTTGTTTGTTTCAGTGGAGCCTAATTCGATCCCTGTTATGGCTGTGTTTGCCCTTATTTCATTTAACAAAACCTCTAGCCATATAACAAATGGAGTGGATGAAAGGGGCAACCTTGCTGGACACCGCTATGTACAGTAATGTCTCTGTACATATCCTGAGACTTTATAGAATGACCTCTATGGATTTTTTTCAAAACTCTATGTAATTCTTCCATCTTAAGTGCATTGAGCATGACTAGACTGCATTTCCTTTGGAACTGCTTATTGTACTTGTAATGTTTTTGTGATTATGTATTTGACATGGAACCTTTGTAAATGTGCACCTGTGCTCAAAGGTATTCTCTGAAGTTTTCAATAAATGAATAATTAAATACATGTGGATGTTTTCAAAAACAAGTGTTGAGTCTAATTTTAGATATTGGCGCACTATAAATATTTTTGATATATGTGATGAATATAATGGGAAAGCCAAAGGCTTCTAAAGCAAATAATTATTCCCATGCAAGCATATCAAATGTACAAGCATTGAAGGATGGCAATACTGCCTTTTTTCAGTTAATTGTAAATTTTTAATAACAAAGTGAACTCTATGGAGACTAGTATATATGGATCTTTGGGGAATAAAATGGCTTTAATCCTGATAAATCATAGTGTCCAGTACTGGTAAAACTATGTTTAATAGTTTAGTATAACTTTTACAGTCAACATCTAGGATGGCCACATGTTCATAATTTTCCATGAATTTAGTCTTTTCCTTTCCTTTCTTAGGAAACAGTGATATGTAGACCATCCTAAAAGACTCTGGTAGTTTATTTTTCTTTTGAATTTGTGTTAAGAGCATTTCCAGCAGAGGTACTATAATGGGCACATCTGCAAGATCCATCCACACCAGGACACTTAACCTTTGCCATATTTAAAATTGTGTTTTTGATTTTTTCTTATTGCTGTGATGAGGTTATCTGCTTGTAAGTCAGAATGATTCTTTTTTCTGTGTATGTATTATAATAAGCAACATCATCTTTGGTTGGATCATGTTCTGATTTGTATAAGTTTTGATAAAACCCAAGAAATTCTCTCTATATTTTTGTTGTGCACTTGAAGTGTACATTTTCTGTCATAAATAGATGTAATTTCAGTTCTATCTTAGTTTTAAGACTTTTTGCTATTTTTCCCCACTTGTTCACCTTTTACCTGCCAAACTATTTTCCCTTTTAACTAATTATTTTTATATGGTATATTTCTGTGGAATCTGTTAATTTCTTGACATTCAGGAATTCATCTTTTTTAGCTATCCCCCAGCTCTGATGTCTGTTTCCAATAATTTTATTTTTTTCTTCAGCTTCTTCTAACATCTGTTTTCTTTTTTTATTCTTCTATGGTGCTTCAGATAGCAGACATCCTCTTACCATTGCTTACAAACAATCCCAGAATTTCAATGATATTCTTCTCATAAATTTTATTATGTGCATGAAAGTACTCTATGGTTTTGCTTATCTTTTGAACAATGTCTTGGTCCAGTAGCAAATTACTGTTTTCTCTCCATAAATATTTAATTTTACCATGAGACTTCATAAATATGTTAAAGAAAACAGTATTATGATCCGAGATTAACATTGGTTCTATATTGACTAGGAAGCTCAGACAATTAACTGCAATTTCTTGAAGATTAAACTATAGTCTAATCAAGAAGACTTGTTGAGTCTTGTTGAAAAAAGTGCATGTTTTATCTAAGTCATGTGCTTCTCTCCATAAATCTACTAGATTATTAGAAGTCCTAACATTATTAAACAGATGAGACTTGCATTTATCCCAGTTAGTAGCTACAGAATATTTATTGAACAAAGGATTACTTACACAATTGAAATTGCCTCCGAATATAATATTTGGGCAGTCTCAATTGAGCAACAATTTGTTGATTTCTGCTAGAAATGCCCCCAAACCATTAAAGGGTGCATATAGTGAACCAAAAACCACAATATCACTGTCTACTAGTGTCTTTATTAAAAGAATCCTATCTTGAGTATCAGAAGGAGACTCAATTATTCTGCATTTGAATTGTTGGCTAAGCAGTATCGCAACCCCTCTACTGTTATTAGTGTTGCTTTGTGAATAGAAAATATTCACTACCCAACCTTTTTTCAATTTCAGCATTTCTTTTTCATTTAACAAAAAGATTTCTGGAAGCAGTACAATATCAACGTTGTTCTTTTCTTAACTTGTTCAAAATGATATATTTTTTAAGGGAGAATGTATTCTAGTCACATTCCTTGAAACTCCTTGTTAATACTCTAATCGTTAGACATTAGCTTTAGTGTGTAGTAGTACAGTGTCCTGTAAAGCAAAATCCTCTTTCTTTTCCATGTAATATGTCTAAACAAAACTATGTGACCCATATTATTTTTTCCCTAAATAGCCACCTCCCAATCCCCTCCGTCGTGTATGCCAAGGACCTAATGTCTGGCAGTCACCTTACCTTTCTTTGGTACATCAACAATAGAAAGAGCTATTCCTTCCATACTCCTAATGAGTTCTATATATTTACCTCAAACATGCCAAGAATATAATGACCATAAATAGTCTAGAGATTATAGCTTTTTACATTTCCATGTGGGTCCAATCAAAATGCTACAAACAAAACTGGAAGATGAATTTTTAAGTCTTTGAGTGCTTCTGCATAGTTGTTGTATAACAAGGATTGACTGCTAAGCATGATTTTGAATTTAGCAGGATAAATGATGTGTGCTTTGATCCCTTCTTTCCATAGAGTTGTTGAATTGGTCCATATTGCTTTCTAGTGGACCATAGATCTTTGCAAAACTCGTGTTTAATGTACAACTGCTGTTCCCTAAAAGTAAAGCTTCTTGTTCTGTAATAGGCTGTAAAATTCTTGCATCACCATCTGATGTGAGGAATTGAACAACAGCCAGATGTGGTAAGTTCATGTTTTTCATCTCTGTTTGTGGACACAAGCAGTGGACTCTGCCAATAAGTGGAGGATTTTTATCTGTTCCTAGCAGTGCTGAAAAAAATCTTGTTCAATATATCATTATTTAGTCCATGCAGGTAACGCCCTGAATGTTCTCAAATTATTCCTACTGAATCCATTCACCTGATTCTTTAGTTTCAGCTTAATCAAATCTTTTTTTTAATATCTTTTACTTCTTGCACTATTGGGTTAAGAGTATCTTCTAGAATAGACCATCTCTGTTCTAGGTCTTTTAGTCTTTGAATCCCTTTTTCAGGTTTGATATCGATTCTAGGTCAAAACCACTAAACAATTAGAGTGAGGTTGAGAAGAGCATATGCAAAAGCCCATAAACAAAAACAGCGCTCAGAAAAAAACAGTGACAGAGCAGACAGGGGCAATAAAGCCACAAACATGCAGACAGAATCAGAAAGTAGAACTCTGATTCGGGGAGTCCAAAACTTCAGGAGTGGACATCGGGACAAGGCAAGTGTAATGGGTCAGGACTACAGATGGGCGAACATAGAAAACTTTGCTCCGCAGATTCCAAAGGTCCACCCATGAAGTGGTGACTTTCACCCCACACACACCCCTGAATATATATAATCAACTCTAGGAGGGGAAAAATTGGAGGGGGAATATAATATTACTGGGGTGTCTGACAGCAAAAGAAAATAGCCCAAGATTCAAACCCCGGTTAACTGGATGCTGCAAGGTACTTCACTGCCCATGACTCTACCCTGCACACTGCTGTGTCAGCACAGCCAAGCAGCACACAGTCATGCACTTGTACTGCTCTGCATCAATAACAGGTAGGTGTACTGCACTGTAATGACCATGCTATTATTGACACCTAGCTGTTTTCACTTATACCCTTTTCTTTGGGTGGTTTTTACTGCACTCTTATTGAAACACACTTTTAACCGGCTACCTGGTCAATGCTTTCCATAGTAGTTTATCTCAATATTGTTTTAAGGAATTTCTTTGTAGTTCCTCTACGTTCTTTGGAAGGAAATTTATATTATTTATTTATTTACAATAATTTTGGGGGAATAACATCTTCTTTACCTCCATCATTTTCTTTGCTATTTTTAGTGGCTCATCATTTGAAGCAGAAGATGCTTTATCAGGTGTACAGTAAGGTGCTCAAAAATATCCTTTGTTTTTGAAGATGATGCTACTGATTCATTATTTGACCAGATCGTGCAGATTTAATTGATTTTGCATTTTCTGCCATTGTAGTTGTGCAGATTTAATTGATTTTGCGTTTTCTGCCATTGTAGCATTTTGAATGTTGTTATTGTTTTCCTGATGTAGAGCCACCATTTGGTTTTTCTTCCCATATTTTTTATCTTTATCTTTTTTTTTATCTAAGTCCATCTGAGTCTTTGTTCCCATTTTAGCATGAGTGAAACAATTAATTTTCTTAAATAAAATGTGCATCTGAGTTAAGTTTTTTTGAAGACTGAAGCTTTCTCTTTTTTTCTTTCAAAAGTGTTATGCCCTTCTGCACTGTTTGAAGTTTATCCATAATTTTCCAGATTTTTACCTGAAACTTTGAAAAGTTTGCTTAGCCTTTGGTCTTCTTGCTCTGAAGAATCTAAAAGAAACTTCTGTGACCTTGTTGTAATTCTGGCTTCTCTCCCATTTACACCCTGCTTGAATCACTGTTCCCCCCCCCCAATCTTTCTTTGGTTTAAATAAATGAGCTAAGGGGGGGGGGCAGCAAGCATCCAAGAGTCTGTTGAATTAGATTAAGTACCCAATGACACACACACTCTTCAGAATTTAAGATTCACACTTTTTTATTTCTTATGTAGCCTGTTTCAGTACTTGTTCATTCTCAGTTTATAACCAAAAGTGGACGAGTTTAAAGATAGTTATTTTTCAAATTTGTTGGAATTTGTGCTATAAATAGCAAGGTCTCAAGCAAATAATTTCATTTATACCACATCAGCAAAAGACTCAGTTTAGAGCATTCCAGCATTTCAGCAACTAGTCTTTTCAAAAATTAATGTATTAACTGCAGAGTGACAATGTCCGTATTTATTTATATTTCAAATGGCCTTTTGCTTAAGACTTGCAGGTGGTTGAAGGTAATTATCACACTTGCAGATAGTTTCAGATAGTTATCAAGATCTTGAAACAAACAAACAGACAGACACATTCATTTCCACTGCAGCATCAGAAAAACACTGAAACTGTTTTCCAATAAGTTGTCTTGCAGAGATTTGTTCAGCTCTTTATAATACATTCACAGACACTTATCTTCATGTCACCCACATTAGTTCAGTTATCTTTCTTGACCTTTAACTGTTTCTGTGTCCCAGGACAGTGAACTTTCCATGCTTGTCTGCAAATGTTGAGAATGGCTACAAGGCTCCTTAGGGCTCATTTCGACAAGACCAGACATTAACACAGGCTTCTATTGAACACTAATTCAAAACATGTCAGGATATATCAGGGCATGAAAAATATAGAAAGCAAATCTGCGTGAGTTAATCAGCTTTTAACTAATACAAAACATCTGTATCAAAAAAGAGATAGAGCACACATTTATATGCGGTCAACAACATGAAAAGAGCTTTTAGTGGCTCTTAACAGCTCTTACTCTTTTGTCTTACTTAAACCACAGACTTTACCAGCAAAATCAAAAGAAATTGAACCATATTTTCATTACCACAACTGGACTCTCGTCACTGCCAGTGATGTTTTTATGCAGGAAGGCAGTGAAGCTAACTGGTTCAACACAATGGCATTTCACAGGAAACCTGAAACCAGATGCACAGAGTACAAAGGGAGCCGCTTCATTCAAGCTGCCTAGCTCAAGCACATGCTTGATGCCTCATCACTCCTCTACCAACCCCCAAGAAATCACACCAAAAGGTCAATCCGTTCCCTCTCTTAGCTATTAATTGCCAGACCATCAACTTGCTCACTCAACCCCCTTGTAGTATGCTCCCCCTCTAGCCATTAAAATGCCTCTTTCAATTCTTTTGGTATCAAGTATGTTATACTCTGGTTTTGTTTTCTGTATCTCAAGATATAGGTCAGATCTAGGTCCTTTTTGTGTTCCCTTTCCAACTCCCGTGTACGAGCCTTAAATGCCACAGCTTTCTCTCATGTCTCTTTCTTCCTGTGATGATCATAAGAGATCACTTCCCCCTAATAAATGCCTTGAGTGCTTCCCCCTTCTGTCTCACTCATAACATCCTCCTTGTTATGCATCAGGAACTGCCTAATACATTGTACAATGTCCTACTTAAATCATTCTTCCTTCAGGAGATCAGTCCAGCTTCTAAACCTTGTCTCTGGGAGTCTCATCATTAGCCCCGCCTACATCCTCAACACACAACTGCACATTATCTGATACTAGAATGTATAGTCCCTCTCTGTTGGGTTGTTCACCCTCCATACATTCACCATGCTATGGGTTCTCATGAGGTCCATCACTGAGGCTGCACTCATGGTGGCTATTTGGTTATTTTTTGAGGAGCTGTCAAGTACTCCATCTAGGGTGTAGTTAGTGTCTCCTTTCAGCAACCAGCTACCCAATAAGCTGGCAATCTCTAGGGACAATTTAGTGTAGAATTCCCATGTGTCATAATTTGAGCCATAGAAAGACCCCACCTATAGCATATTGCCAGACTGTAATTTCAGCCACATCAGAGAGTAATGCCCCTCAGATTGTCAACGGCATTGACCATATGGGCTTGCTCAAGAGGCCTCACCCAGATTGTGGTACCCTCACTTTGGAACTGAAGCATACCCCAGTCCAGATTCCCTCCCAGATTTTGACTAGGTAGTCCAGCTATTCTAATTAGTGTGTGTTTCCTACAGGCACTCTATGTCCACCAATTTCTTTATCATTCCCAGAACCCTTTTCCTCTTCACCACCAATTTTAATCTGTTGATGTTCCATAACAGCATTTTTATGTTTTCAGCCATACTGTATGTACAGTCATAGATGCACATCAGTCCTACATTACTGTTACTCAAGTGAGATGAGCTTGTCCACCTACTAAGCAACTTTTTGCCATGTGCTCTGCTGATTCCTCTTTGTGTTCTTAACTGATTTTTCACACCTTTTTAATAAAGCTTTTTTTAGCTAGCTGCAACATTGATATTAATATTAATTACTTATTATTGATTTTAACTGTTTGTATCTGTCACTGACCCTTGTATTTCTTGTATGTAATTTTGTATGTTCTTATACCTCTTTGTAAAGTGCTAAGGCCTCCAGGATGGGGCGCTGGATAAATAAAGATTTATCTACCTACTTACTTACCCTGCAACTCTCCCCTCATAAGAAGCCCCTATATCTCTCACATCACCACCTGCTGTTCCCCTTCCTCCAAATTGTCCACCCCCAACAAAACCCTCCAGCTTCCCACATTTATGGCAGTAAAAGACTGTGGTTCTCTCTTGTGAACCAGATGCCATCCCCAGCATTTTCTATGGAATTTCATTTCACTTCACTTCAGTTTTATTTTTTTATACTGGAAGGCATGTGACCAGTGCTGCCTGTTTTCACAAGCATCCAGTTGGTGGAGAAACATACATTAGTTTGGTGGTAAAACAGAGTATAAGTCCAAAATAAAGGTGAAAGTGGAATTTATACATGCTTTAACATCAAAATTAATAGGGAGGTAAGGGGGGGGTGAGAGAAGGAGGGCCAGGGACAGGAACAGTTGGAGGAGAGTTAGAGACAGTAACAGTTGGACTTTCCAAGGATGTAGTGCTTGATGTTATGTTTGAAGGCTCCAAGCGAGGTGCAATGGGTAAGTGAGGATGGGATGGAGGTGAAGTGTCTGGTCTCTCTTGAGGAGAGGGATTGGAGTCCATTGATAGAGTGGCAGAATGGAACAAGGGAGGACAGAAGAGGGGAAAATCTGGTGTTACTGGTCTTGGTTGGCTTCTGGAAGTAGGAGCTGATGCTGTGGAGAACCAGGCTGTGGAGAACTTTATAGAAGAAAGTCAGGATTTTGGAGTTTATTCTACCTTTGAGGGAGAGCCAGATAGCAGCCTGGTAGAGGTGGCAATGATGGGTTCTTTTGGGGAGTCCAGTGATGAACCAGATGATGCAATGGTAGGTGTTGTTAAGCTTACTGAGCATTTTAAGGGATGATGTATAGGAGTAGATGACAGAACCATCCTGAAGAGGGAGGAGGAAACTGTTGGCTACAAGTGCTCGAGTTTTGGGATGAGAAATTGCTTAATTCTATACAGCATACCCAGTCTTTGGTAGATTTTATGAATAAGTTGGGTGATGTGGTGTTTGGAGGAGAGTTGGCAGTCCAGGTAGTTTCCAAGGTATTTCAATTCATTCACTTTCAGTGGGGTTGCCATCATTATCTCTGAGTGTAAAATAAAAGTCAGAGGTTTACCTTGGTCCAGAGAAAACCATGGACTAATTATTTTTGATATTTAGAACTAGACCATAAGTAGAGAACCAGGAGTGCAGGCAGCTGAAATCATGCTGTAGTTTGTTGAGGAGGGAGGTGGGGCACCTATCCTTGTAGAAAAGAGCTGCACTGTCAGCATATAGAATTAGCTTGGGTTGTGTACAGATGGAAGGGAGGGAATTAATGGCAAGGGAGAAAAGAACGGAACCAAGAAAGGAGCTCTGGGGAATGCTGTATTTCATATGATGGATGTTGGATGTTGGAGTATGGTTCTATGTCATAACAGCAATCGCCGTTATGGCAAATGTACATTTCCAAAAATAAAAACAGCAATGTACATTCACTGTGAGGAAACTCCCCTCTACTATTTATATGGGGGCTTTGCCCCCACATCACCTTACTGAAAATAACAAACTCCGAGGGACATGTCGGAGGGAGAACGGGAAAAAAAACCCACCAGCTCAGTGAAGTACAAAATACTGTGCTCCTCCCCATCTCCAAATCCTGCACCCTCACCACCAAAGCCAGTTGGCTCTGTAGGAGGTGGCTGTAGCCACTACTCTAAACTGCCAGCTTGGCAGGATTTGACCACACACCTGCCTATATCCTGTTATAGCAAGTGTAGTTCACTGCTACACTTTCTATACAGTGCCCTTCACTCTCTTGCAATGGTTGCCCTAACACGAGCGGTATTACTGAGTCACTCATATTGAGCCACTCAATAATACTCGCCCACATAGGGTGCTACCAGCTAAGCATCCAGATGCCTGCACTGTGGAAGGGTGGTTGTATGCCAAGGCATCAGCTGTGGGGTGACAGTCCTCCCACTGGAATGGCTGGAGCACTGGCTGGTCTCATGGTACCTGAGACCGTAGCTGTAGCCTCCAGCACAGCAGCAGTCAAATGATCTAAACCATTATCCATCAAGTGCCACAGTTCAATCAGGGCCGCCATGTGATCTGCATGGTGGGCCACTACACACCACTCATTGTCTTGTAGCATGAGACATGCACATGCCTGTTTATCCTGCACACTCTCCTGTGCCCCCTCGGCTGACTGCAGCAGCTTCCTGTTGGCAGCCTCCTGTTGTCTCCATGGACTGTGTCAGGGGAAAGGGTCAGGCTGTAGCACCCTGCACCAGTCTGTGGCCAGGGTTTGCACTGTGGTCAGTTCTGCATGCTGTTGTGGTGGCCAGAGTGGTACAGCAGTGGCTTAGATAGTGCATTTGGCCTGGGAGGGGAGGGGAGGGCAGGGCAGTGGTCGTGTCAGTGGCAGGGACCTCGGGTGGCACATCATTGGCTGAGCCAATGGGATTGGCCTGGGGGGCAGGGCATAGGCTGTGCCAGAGGTGGGGTCCAGGGGTGGCACAACAATGGCTGTGCTGAAGGCAATAGGCAGGTGTGGCATGGAGATGGCCATGCCAGGGAGGGAGTTGCCTGGTCTCCACTGGTAGAGAGGCCAGGAGGGGCAAGCAACCCATCCTGGTCCAAGATGTACAGCTCTCTCCTTCACTGTTCCTCAAAGGTGTCATCTTTGTCTTCATTGTCATCATCATCATCATCATCATCATCATTCTCAATGGAGTCTGACTGGGCCCCAGCACATTTGGGCAGCAGGGGCAGTCACCACCTTGATGGTCCCAAGCCACTGTTAGGGATGGTGTCTGCTATGATAGAATGTGCTGTCAAGAGATGAGAGAGGCACTGCTGAGTAATGTATATACCTGTGTGCTGACCATGGCAGCATGCAGGCCAAGTGTAATGTGTACTGACACTCTTGCCACCTTTGCAATGCAGTGCCCATACAACCCAGGTGTCATACACATCACATGCTCCATCACCAGTTATCATACATGCAACTATACACGTGACACAGTAGGGGATTACCCCACATATGGCCACCCTCACAGATACCAGCATGCAGCTGACACCCATTGTGTAACACACCCAACAGTCAGGGTCTGCCCAGGGTACCAGAGGCCAACAGCAAAGCCGATGCAGCAGACAACTTGGGATATCAGTGGGGGAGAGACAAACATGGAAATATTACATGTAAATGACACACTAGCTCTTTGTGTTCCCCATAACTGTACCATGAAATGATCAGATTCCTGGTGGGCCTGTACAACCCTGGAAACAGGTGCATCATTACAGATAGGACATGCAGAAGTAGTGATCCATGTGTGTGGTGTTCTGGACCAGTGTCCAGGTCTGGAGACCACTGGCTCAATTCTCAAATGTTTTAGACTGCTATGGAGCCCTGGGTGCACCAAACACAAGGCACATGGGGCTTGTGGCAGTCTGTGGGTGGCGATCAGGATTCTTAATCCCCTAGCCCACCATGCACCACATGCCACGAGTTAGAGCAGCTTTTGCTTATCTAACTTTGCAGACATTTTTCTGGGTTTTGCACCAAATATTTTGTGCAAGCTGCCATAGAAAGGGTAATGTGTTGCAAATGCATGCAACCTTCTAGGATCTGGCACAAGGTCTGCTAGTATGGTTGATACAGTCAGGGTTTGACACAGGGCTTGTGCAAACTCTGTGTCAACCTATGAGAATCGAGCCCCACATCTCCGGAACAACCTAGACAGTGTGGAGGTGTCCAGAGGAGGGCAAATAAAATGGTGCAGGGCCTGCATCAGAAGCCCTAAGAGGAGAGACTAAATGACCTCAGTATGTCTACCTTGGAACAGAGCTGGGGTGGGGAGAAGGATATAATAGAGATCATTAAATAGCTCATGGAGGTAAATAAGATACAGGAGGAAGTATTTTTCAGAAGAAAAGGTATTTAAAAGCAAAGGGACAGGCTATAAAGCTGGAAGGGGGTAGATTCAAGGGAGATGATAGGAAATACTTCACTGAAAGAGTAGTGTATACCTGCAGCAGCCTTCCAGCAGAGGTAGTGGGAGCAAAAACTGTGCTGGAGTTCAAGAATGTATGGGATAAGCACAAGAGAATCATAGTGGAAAGGAAGGGTGGGAGGAAAAAAGAGCTGTAGAGCAGGCACGGTCTGCAGTAATAGTGTTGGTAGAGAGAAAAGGGCAAACTGAATGGGCCAAGCAGTCCTTACCTGTCAAAAAATGTTGTGTTTCTATGGACATGCAGGATGCATGACTATGACAACAGTTGGATGGGTGCCATACCACAGGTCTGTGCATTACATCCTGTGCCTCCACACTGTGCCTGTACATCAGGGACCACCAGAATCTTCTTTCCACCCCTTCTTGCACCCCCAAATATCACCCATGTGTGCATGCAGGCAGACACACACACACACCCACACTCAATGTGATGGAGCAAATGCAGTTACTCACATCGTTAGAAACATAGAAACAGAAACATAAACTTTGACGGCAGATAGGGACCACTTGGCCCACCCAGTCTGTGCATTTCCCTACCTATTGGATGAGCTGCAGATTCTAGTTGACCAACACCCTACTTCCTGAAACCCCCCACTATAATTTCCTTATATCTGTCTCATGCATGTTTGAATTCCCCCACTGTTTTAGACCCCACAACCTCTCCAGGAAGGCGGTTCCATGCGTCCACCACTCTCTCCGTGAAAAAGAATTTCCTCACATTACCCCTGAGCCACCCCCCCTCTAACTTTAAATTGTGCCCCCTTGTTCTTACTCATCTCTTTTTCTGAAAGATGCTACCCTCCTGGACTTTGTTGATTCCCTTGAGGTACTTAAAAGTTTCTATCATGTCCCCCCTGTCCCTCCTTTCATCAAGGGTATAGAAACATAGAAACATAGATTTTGACGGCAGATAAGGACCGCTTGGCCCACCCAGTCTGCCCATTTCCCTACCTATTGGATAAGCTGCAGATCCTAGTTAACCAGCAGCCTACTTCTTCCTACCCCCACCCCCTAGAATTGCCTTATGACTGTCCCATGCATGCTTGAATTCCACCATTGTTTTTGACTCCACAACCTCCTCCGGAAGGCCATTCCATGCATTCACAACCCTCTCTGTGAAAAATACTTCCTTAAATTACCTCTGAGCTCGCCCCCTTCTATCTTCAAATTGTGCCCCTTGTTCTTGCACACCTTTTTTGAAAGATGCTACCCTCTTGGACTTTGTTGATTCCTTGAGAGATACTGAAAGTTTCTATCATGTCCCCCCTCTCTCTCCTTTCCTCGAGGCTATACACATTCAGCTCCTTAAGTCCCTCTTATATGTCTTCCGGTGCAGACCCTGCACCATTTTAGTTGCCCTCCTCTGGACAGCCTCCATCCTGTCTATGTCCTTGCGGAGACTGGGTCTCCAGAACTGCACGCAGTACTCCAGACGGGGTCTCACCAACTGTCTGTACAGAGGGATAATAACTTCCTGTTTTCTGCTGGTGATGCCTCTCCCTATGCATCCCAGTATCCCCCCAGCCCTCCTTGCTGCCCTCTCACATTGCTTGCCCACCTTTAGGTCATCTGATATGACTACCCCCAGGTCCCTTTCCATTTTTGTTGTTGTTAGTATCTCACCCCCCATTGTGTACTCTTCCCCTGGGTTTTTGTTTCCCAGGTGCATTACCTTGCACTTCTTAGCATTGAATCTAAGCTGCCATACATTTGACCATTCCTCTAACCTTGCCAAGTCCTTTCTCATCCTTTCCACCCCACCTTGTGCATCAACTCTGTTGCATATCTTTGTGTCATCTGCAAAGAGACACACTTTTCCTTCCAGTCCCTCTGCAATATCGCTTATAAAGACATTGAAGAGGACCGGTCCTAATACTGAACCCTGCGGTACCCCACTAGTAACCCTCCTTTCTTCAGAGTGGACTCCATTTACTATTACTCTCTGTGTCCTATTCTCCAGCCAATATACATATTACATATGGTATACATATTAAGCTCTCTCAGTCTCTTCATATAGTTTCTGATGTAGACCCTGCACCATTTTAGTTGCCCTCCTCTGGACTGCTTCCATCCTGTCTATGTCCTTGCGTAGATGAGGTCTCCAAAACTGCACACAGTACTCCAGATGGGGTCTCACCAACTGTCTGTACAGAGGGATAACAACTTCCCTTTTTCTACTTGTGATGCCCCTCCCTATGCATCCCAATATCCCCCTGGCTCTCCTTACTGACTTCTCACATTGCTTACCCACCTTTAGGTCATCTGATATGACTACACCCAGATCCCTTTCCATTATTGTTGTCATTAGTACCTCTCCTGCTATTGTGTACTCTTCTCCTGGATTTTTATTTCCCAGTTGCATTACTTTGCACTTCTTTGCATTGAATCTAAGTTGCCATATGTCTGACCATTCCTCCAACCTTGCCAAGTCCATTCTCATCCTTTCTACCCCCCATTGTGTATCAACTCTGTTACAGATGTTTGTGTCATCTGCAAAGAGGCATACCTTTCCTTCCAGACCCTCCACAATGTCACCTATAAAGACGTTAAAGAGGACTGGACCCAGTACTGAGCCCTGAGGTACTCCACTAGTAACCGCTCTTTCTTCAGAATGTGTTCCATTCACTATTACCTTCTGTGTCCTGTTGTGCAGCCAGTTTGCTACCCAGGCTACCACCCTGGGACCCACTCCCAGGCTGGCTAACTTGATTATTAATCTTTTGTGCAGGACTGTGTCAAATGCCTTGCTAAAGTCTAGGTAGGCCATATCCACAGCCCCTCCCTGGTCTATTACTTTGATCACCCAGTCAAAGAAATCAATTAGATTTGTCTGACATGACCTTCCTGCTGTGAATCTATGCTGCTTTGGGTCCTGTGCCCCGCTGGCCTCTAGGTACTCAACAATTCTTTCTTTCAGAAGTGATTCCATCATTTTTCCCACCACTGAGGTCAAACTAACAGGTCTGTAGTTTCCTGCTTCTGCCTTGCTCCCACTTTTGTGAAGGGGAATCACATCTGCCCTCCTCCAGTCCTCAGGTACCACCCCATCTTCCAATGATTTGTTAAAAAGTGTGGTTAGTGGTGTCACTAGGTCCTCCCTTAGCTATTTTAGGATTCTAGGGTGAATCCAGTCAGGCCCCATTGCTTTGTCCACCTTGAGTTTTAGTAGTTCTTTCAGTACTCTTTCTTCTGTAAATGGACTGGTGTCAACCCCACTATCCAGAGTGCTTCTACTGTTTGGTTTAGGTAACTCCTCCTCTTCTTTTGTGAATACTGAGCAAAAGTATTCATTCAGTATCTCTGCCTTTTCACTGTCTCCCTCTGCCCACCTCCCCTCTCCTTTATTAATCTTCACTATCCCTCCCTTAACCTTTCTATGCTCCCCAATGTGCCTATAAAAGGTTTTATCCCCCTTCTTAACTGAGTTGGCTATCTTTTCCTCAGTTTGGGCCTTTGCTTTTCTGACTGCCTTCCCCACTTTCTGCTTTAATTGATACAGTTCCCTGCCGTGCTCCGTCTGTGATTCCTTATACTTTTTGAATGCAGCCTTTTTCTCCTTAACCTTCATTGTACTGGTTGGACCTAGCTATCATAGCCTCCTCCTGGCACAACGGTCACCTCCACAGTCATAAGGATGGAGGCTATCACCTCTTCTGTGGGTGTTAGGGAGCCTGTGGTAGAGTTGCCACACCCTCATTGAGATAATAGAACACCTAGAGACATCTTTTCTGTCTTCTCCTTTTTCCTTTTAGTCTGTTGCAGCAGTAAGGTATCTATCCTATTAAATTCACCTTTTCTGCCTAGGTTGGTTGGCCACCAACCTAGGTGTTCTCCCCTTGTACTATCCTTAGTCTTAATTTTTTATATATCGTTTTCTGTCTCTGGATGGTGCTAAAGTGCTGGTGCTTAGTATAAAAGTGTGTGCACATATTAAAGAAAAAATAAAACAGTAGTGTGAATGTGCATTAAGGAAATGAGGGAAGTTGTTGAAATGTCCCCAGAAAGGGCCTAGTCTTTGGGAGGGTTGTTAAAACTGTAAGGGAGCAGCTGGTATTTTTCTTTATTCATTTGTAAGCCACTCTGCCCTTATGCAGCTTATACATTTGTAGACAGTAAAGTGAAGGCTCAAAAGCTCTGTTTATAGCCTGATGTTATAGCGCCCACATATTTAAGTGTGTAAAGCGTTATTACACAGAATGGCTTTCCTGTCACTTTCTCTTAAAGAAAACAACCGCTCCATGAAAAATAAAGGTTCCCTGGTTAAACAGTGTAAAAGACTATATACAGGGGAATTAAGAAGTCTCTCCCTCATTTAAAATCCTGACATGGATGGGGAGCAGCTTCACTATTTTTCTGTTTTAATCAAAAATCTACTCCTGCATTGAATATTGCTTGAAAGTATCCAGCTGTAAAACGTAACTGCCCAAAATGGCAGAAATAAATAAAGTAATGCTGGTTGAGGTACCTCCTGTCTGTGAGGGTACCTAATGAAGTTGCAGGGAGAAGAATTATTTTAAAGGCAATGCTGTCCTTTGTTTTCTATTCTTTCCTTGTCCTGGGTGCTGACAAATAAAATCAATAAGAACCTCAGAGCACTGTAAACAAAATACAGGAGCGCTTTTAGCACTTGTGCTCTCTGTCTCTCTCTCTCTCTCTTTGTGCTGTACACTGGCTGGTTATGACGCAGCAAAGATGAAACGTCTTCACTTTCTTTGGAAACTTTGAAGGAGTCGCTCTGCTAAAATTATGTTGCCATCCAGAGCAGAGAAATGACTGCAGCCTTAATAAAATAACAGTGTATTCCTGGTGCCCCACACAGTTAAATCCATAGCCACAAATTAGGAAATTATTGTTTTAAAATATAGAGGCACATGACTGTTGTAATAGTGCCTTCCTAACATTACAGCCTATAGAAACAAAGCTGTTGGGGGGGGGGGGTGTTATATAATACTGTCTGCCTAACATAAAGTGGCTAGTCAAAATACAGAAAGTGTAATTGCTCCCTCCCTTACTGTCTGAAGCAAGGTCAAGAATGCATCCTCCTTTTAGGAGCCATTGGCCTCAATATCAGGTATATTTCTATGACACCACTACTGTTAATCTCAACAAAGTGGAAGGAGCTTAACCTCATTAACTACCACTTAGACATGCAAGTATAAAATCAATGGAATAAGCTCATGTATGAAGGAAATGTTTATGATCTTGTATTCCTCAAATGTTGTGTTTGTGGGAAATGTGTCAACCTGCTCCGTACTACTTGTATTAGATAAGGAATTTCCTTGTATTAGAATAGGGGTGGATCAGGTGACCTATACACACAGTATTGAGAGCCCCTCCTGTACAGAGTTCCTCAGATCAGCCTTTGGAGAGGAACCAGGAGGACCTGTGACAGGCTTTGCATGGACTCAAAGATATTCACAGAGGAAGGTGGATCTCAGTGTTGAATGAGATCCACTCTGTGGTCAGTGCTATAAGGTATTAGCACTGAAGCTCTAGAAGAGCTATTTTTTTTTTTATTTTAGTTTATTATTTTTATTGCAAGTTAAAATAAAATTCAAACATCAGTGTCTATTCCTGTGTTGGTGTTATCTACTTCCCACAAACCTTCTACAGAGCAGGTGCTTAAAGACCACTGCATGTGGCCTGGATGTCCTAGCATGCCTTGGCCAAGACCTGCTTAGCATGCTACTTCATGTCCCTCAGCCTCTTACAGACGTCTGTGACAGTGCGGGTTCATCTTCCAGTTGCACTGACTGCCTCTGTGATTACCTCCCAGACTGTCCAGATTTTGTTCCTGGTCCCCCTTCTCCTGGCTACGAGGCCTCATGAGTCACATAGGTTTGGGCCAGGGCCAGAACCTCCTTATCACTGAAATTTCTATTTCACTGGCAGTCAGACTCCTTCATGGTCCTTGTTGAAAATGTGAAGAAAGAATAGCATTGCGCATTGCATACCCACAGCAGAATACAGAGAAAAGGTGTAGTGGTGTGTAGGGTTCACTGCCTCCTAGCCAAGACACATATGCGTTTCTGCATTGCCAGTCCCAACACACAGAAAGCAGCTTGCCTAACACATTCCTATGCCATGTGCAGATACAGCAATAGTCTAGTCCAGATACAGCATAAGCAGAATGCTATGATCACCCATATCTCTGTTGCAGGCCATTCCACAATACATGTACCTCTAGTCACTTGCAGTTCTTCTGTGTAATCTGTGAGGTGCACTTTGGTCCTTTTTTATGCTCCAGGCACAATGAGACATGTAAATGAATAAATACATTATAGTAATGACAAACACATGCTGAATTTGCCCTCTGACAGTGAAATTAGCTCATTTAAATACAATGTTTGAATACTGCAGTTTTTTCCACAAGCACTATCATATTTGCACTAGTGCTGACATTGCACTAATAATACATTCCCATATGGTGCAAACATGATGTCACATGTCAGGAGAGACATCATGATGCAATGCCAGCATGCATGATATAATGTCATGCTATGCCCTTGTGAACATGCAGTGCTGGCCTGCTCATACTATATGCACCATGCGCACATGGCACAACACACCTGCCACATGCAATGGTCCCCCAATGGAAATACACATACTGTAGCACTGCGTTAAACAACATTAGCACTGTGCTAATGCCAAAACATGTTGTACAAACAGCAGGCCACACCCACAAAGCCAGGGACTTCCCACTAGCTTGATGTGAGGGCTGGCACTAGGGACACTCCAACAATGGCTGACAGAAGGTGGAGGGCAGTCAAGCAGAGGCACAAGGTGGTCTGAAACAGAGCTGGCCAACCTAGTAGACCTTGTGGTGGCCAGGGAGGACCACCTACGGGCTGAGGGGTCTGATGTTGACAAGCTCAGATATGAGGTGTGGGCCTCTGTGGGGCAGCATCTGGCACAGCACACAGGAGTCAATCGCAGCAGTGATAAATGCAAGCATTGCTACAGTGATTTGTCCCACAGGGAATCATACTACCTTAACAGTGGAAGGTGATGGTCGAAAGTGGCACTGTGCCAAGTCCGGGTGAGTACAGATGGCTCTCTGTATGGTTTTGGTTGTGACCTGTGTACAGTAATGTTTCCATGCTAATATACCTCTGTGTTACTGTCCCAGAGGGAATGTGCATGGTACATGTTTGTCCCTGTTGTGCCTGTGTGTCAGGCGGGTGACTGCCAGGGAGGTGGGACCACTGGACAGAAGAGAATAATTTATTCCAACATCAGGCTGGCAATCAGCGTGGGGTGGGGAGGCACCACTAATGCCAGGGAATGATTGCTTTCACCATTGGGCTGACAATCAGTGGGGAGAGGGGACAACTTGCTCCAGGGAATGATTACTTTCACCATCAGTCAAAGAACAATGGCCAGCCACGCTTTTCAGTTTTTCAACAACTTTTTCTTTCATTTTCTTTTATTCTTTACAATAGATCCTATATGACCCAACCTTTCACCTCAACAGGCTTCTTCAGGGATAGGATCTAATTTTAAATAATACATTAATCATGTTTAGTGTTTTGATTTCAATAACATCAGTTTCTCACACTGACAACCTCAATTTTACAAATAAAAATACTTAAAATTATTATAAGTTCATGCCACAATGGTCATGTTGCCATATTCTATCATTCAATATCTAAAGTATAAAGACTTGTACTATTATTTACATGGTAAAAAGCATTTTCATTCAGTGCCCCAGTCAACCTCATGGCAGCCTGCACTAAGGAGAAGGGCTATGTCCATCAAACCCGCAATATCCCACTGTGTGCCACAGACCTCTGTTATCAGCCAGGTCATACACTTGTTTAAATCAAGGATACTAATTAATTACTATAATGCATGCTTCCTACAGCAGTTTATTACATAATGCATTTATTCTGGCCGGAGGCCCACATACCTTTAGTATCTGCAATATTGAAAAGATACTTCAGACAGTCTTGTGCAGGACTTGAGAGTTCTCTCTGCTGTTCATATAACTTAAAAATGAATCATACTAGGTGTACCCATTCCTGTATTTAAAAAATATAATATGAAAACATTTACTTAAACACAAATAGCGCTGCTGACCTGTGTCCTTTAAGTTCAACAGGAGCTTTTTCTTTTGCTTTTCTAGCTTCACTCTATTCTGATCCGTAACACAGTGTATCTTTATTTGGGCTTGTTGCACCCTAACTTTCTCAAAATAGGTAGTACACACAAAAGAAGCTTAAAGTGTAGGTCCTCTAACCTTACTAGCAGAGCACTCCTCTACATGTCTAATAGTAAATTCCTTGCAGCCAGTCATTTCTCAATTTTCACAACCATAGTTAAACAGGTTAAGCTGTTAATACCACACATCTAGCAAAACAGTCCAAACCATAATTCAGTTCAAAAATGGGCTTATCTAGCTGAATTGCAGATAACAACACATTATTAATTTTACAGGATACATCACCCACTTCTGGGTTTTCAAACAAGGGTTCCAGTAGCTGCTTGTACTCTGCCTGCATACAAGGTTCATATTAAGCTTGCTATTAAATACTTTACATATCTACAATGATTAGAATATAGTTATATGTACCTATACAATCATTTCTAGCCAAGTTAGGGAAATAAAAGACTTACACGTTATTTCCAGCTGTGTCATGCACTGCCAAATTTTCAAGTGTCTATTTCATTTGAATCCAGCATGCTGCCTGCACAGAAAGTTGTATTCAGCTTCCTTTTAAACATTTTGTCTAACAGGAAATAGACCCATTCTAGGATGCAAACTAGCGGTTTGTGTTCCTTACCTTCACTGTTCTGCATTACTCTCACCAAAATGATCCAGTCTTTGTTGCACTGTGCTTGCTTCTGGTAGAGTTTATATAGGGGAGTGATCCAAGGGCAGAACTGCAGCTGTAACCAGAAAGATCAGATGCAGAAAGTGGACCAATCCTGGAGAGGCAAAAGTGCCATGACAGCTGTGAATACACCACCAGAAAAACCTGGTGGGTGCTTTCCGCCCAAAGGAATCGCAGTGTATATGGCTTGCTAATGTGTTGTCATTACCCAGAGCAGGACATGCTGACAATAGTTTCACAGACCTGTTTCTCTGTCAAACACCTGCTAACTATTTAAGCTATCATAAGTTACTCACTCACTAATGCCTTTTTCATATAGTGCTCAGTAAAAAAGGATTTTGAGTTATGGATCCAGGTCCTATGTATCCACACCAGGTTTTACTGAGTTTCAATCATGTTATGTTACATCTTAATGAAGGTGGAAGTCAGCTATCCAAGGAACTGCTTGGCAACAACACAGTCACAAGCATATATTCATAATGCTAGTCATTTGGTTTTGCCCAGTAGTCAATCTTACTTTCAAAGGAAGTTATTGTTCTGGGTATATTATGTTTCCTATAAATGAACAGGGTTTGTTCTCAAGTTCTATGTGACTTAAACAGAACAGATTGTGAAAGGTCAATGAGGGACCCATCACACATCGGTGCAAGGGTTATTATTTTCCATAGATCACTTTTAAGTATCTTATGTCCACAGACTAAATTTAATCAGAACACGAGGATTGCTCAAACACTATTGTTTAGAATTACCTGTGAAAGGGTATGAAGTCCCTCCATATTTGTTTAGCATTATACTGTTTTAAAGCATAAGTAGTTAGACTAAGGACTGCCCTTCTGTGTTAGTTATATGTGGTACCTGTTTGTCCTGTGTCTGTTTGCTGGGCTGGCCATCCATTGTTTTATGTTGTGTACATCTTCAGTGTTTTGCAAACAACAGAAGGCAGCCCTAGTTTGTTACTTTAACTTTAGCGCTAAAAAATAAATATAAACCCTGGCCAGTTGGTTTGCATTAACACAAGAGAGGGAGAAAGGTAAAACAATGTGAAACAAAAAGCCCCCTTTCTACTAGTTTCGAGGATATAGAAGGACATAGGGGCAAGGAAACAAGTGTCCTGTCCTTAGCCCCTATGTCGCCGCTTACATTAAAATCAAAGCTGCACTAGTGGTTGTGAGTACTGAAGTGACTCTCCTTAGAGGGAGAGAGACACCAGCTGGACTCCCACATTAGAAACACAGACAAAGTTTTCTTTTATTCTACCTCTGGGTACAGTAATCAGCGAGTGTTTAAGCAAGTCCTGAGGAGCGGCCAGACGTCACCACACAGAGGAAAGCAATGACTGGATGTGTTTTTCTCCACAGCGGTCTGACTTCTAAGGCTGTGCACCTAGGATTACTGTTTTTGGCTGCTCGCACACTCATGTGGTCATGCAGTCTTGTTATTTTTACTAAGCTGGCTGCAAAGATATTTTAAAACTGGGTGAAGTCTCTAAATGTACAAGCATGTTTAAGTGCTAGAAATAGAACTGACAACCAAAAGACGCATTCCCTGCTCACAACAGGAACACTACCTGTATGAATCTTAGCTGCACCCGTTCTCCTCACACTGTTCTCATAGAATGTGGCTATACAGCCGGCTAGCCATTCTTCTGATCTAATTATAGTGCATCACTGTTAGGGGTGGTGTTCTGGTGATTTTGGTGTGGTTTAAAACTATGAGAAGAATTATGTCTGTATTATTACAGTTGTATGCACCCACACATATGGGAAAGAAGTGTTAGGAAATGTAAAATGCATATACTTTCTGTATGATTTGTAAATCTTTCTCTGCATCAGGAAAAGTGGGTGGAGCTATTACAGATACATGATTAGTTACCTGTATAAAAGAATAGTTAAGGCAGATAATGGGAAGGTATGGATCGAAGCACACCTAAAGCAACTAGTTCTTCTCATTGATTAAACCAGTGTGAACTATTTCATTTTGAAATTGTATTACTCCTTATTTATTTTGTCACCTAAGTTCACTGTTATTCTGTTATACTGCTATTCCTGCTGAACTGCTATGGAAGAAAAATAAAGCAGTTTTGTTTTCTTTGAACCACATCTACTGACTCCTAGTCCATCATTTCCCGCTGCCTGTGACATGTGGTGGCAGTAGTGGGATTCCTGCAGAGGGTCTGACTGAGACCTGGGTGGACTCGATGCAGCAGGAGCAGACAGTGGGCAGTACAGGATGAGGTGATGTAACTCAATATATGTCCAAAACATTCCAGATCCCATTGGTTCCTGGCAGTGACCCAGTGGTGAGAAGGAAGGAAGGTAAAGAAAAGGGACCTGGAATCAAGATGGAAGGTGACAAGAAGGAGGAACAGGCACAGACCAAAAGGGATGGGCCTGAGGAATGCCCACCAGTGGAGTCAAATTAATTGCTGAGGTGGCAATGTGTAAGAAAAATGGAAATGGAGAAACAGTGAGAAATCAATCGGAGGGACAGTGAGGCTAGATGGACAAATACCCTAAGGGCCATCCAAGCCTTAGGCACAGCAAAACCTCCAGCACCCCCTGGAGGAGGGCAGAAAGACATAAAGACGGTAAAGCTGGTGGAGACCAATGATACTGAGGCCTATTTAATAACTTTTGAAAGGGTAGCAGCTGCATGTAATTGGCCAAGAGATCAGTGGGTAGTGAGGTTAGCCCCCTACCTCACAGGAAAAGCCCAGCTGGCCTACAGTCATGTTGAGATAGCCCAAGAAAACAACTATGATGCAGTTAAAGCTGCTATACTGAAACAGTACGATATAAGTAATGAGACATATAGGCAGAGGTTCTGAACTTATAGATTCCATATGGCAGATTCCCCACAAGATGCCTATACACAGTTAAAAGACCTCTGCACAAAATAATTACAGCCAGCTATCCGAACAGTGGACCAAATATTAGAAGCTATAATTCTGGAACAGTTCATTAGAGTGCTCCCACAAGATGTGCAGATGTGGGTAAAAGAACATCACCCGGAAGCAGCAGCAGACATCACTATCAGGTTGGCAGACGATTATACTACAGCCCTTCTCATCGGCAGCGAGGACCTCACCAGCCTACATCAACCCCGGTAAAACCTTCTGCTACTTCTACTACTGTTGGGCAAACCAATATTAACACAAACTCTGGGGCCTGAAGCACTAGCCTTAAGACTACCAGGTTTATTCTGGACATTGTTTGCCATGAATTAAGAATAAAGGGCACATTGCTAATTTTTGTCCATGGAAAAAATCAGAACCAGCGCACCTGGTTCTTGCAAATTGAGGCCATTATCTTATACCTATACAAATAGGCAATAAGACTGTGACTGGCTTTGTGGACTCTGTAAGTAAGCAAACATTGGTACATGCTAGTTTACTGGACACAATACCAAGCACAGGGAGTCCTTCCACCAGGGTTACCTGTATCCATGCGGATACCCATTATTATCCATTGCAGGACAATGAACTTCATGTCCAGGGACAGAGTTACATCATGAGAGTAGGGGTGGTACCACATCTACCCATACCAGTTATCATCAGCCATGACCACCCCCAGTTTGAGGCCCTGTTAACTAATACTGTCTGTTCAGTTACCACCTGAGCCACTGGTAAAACAGAAAAGGATTTGGCAGACCTTTTTCTGTTTGAACAAGTGCTATTCGGGCCTGAGGGTGAAACAAGAAAGTCCAGAACAGTGAGGAGAAAAAAAACACACATGGACTCAGAAAACCCAGAAGGACTTTCAGTCTGATATTGATAAGATAGATATTGTGAACAATATAAAGAGGGGGATTGATAGTTTTAAAACATTACAAAGCAATGATGTTACTTTACACCCCTTTCTTTTACAGGTGGGAAAGGCTGAGACTGGACATGGTACATTTACATTGCATAAGGGGCTATTGTACAGGGTGTGTGTGAACCCTCAGACAGGGGAAAAGGTTGAGCAATTAATGGTACCAGCACAGTACAGAACTAAGCTGATGGAAATAGCCCACGATATTCCCCTGGCAGGACGTCTAGGGAGGGATCAAACAGTGAATCACCTGTTGAGACACTTCTTTTGGCCAGGCATTCATGACGACGTTGCAAGGCATTGTAAAAGCTGTCCTGAATGCCAGAAAGTAGCCAAGCTAGGAAGAAAAGATATGGTACCCATTCAATCTATGCCCATATTCACCAACCCTTTTGAGAGGGTAGCCATGGATATTATTGGGCCCTTACCTAACAGTGCATAGGGCAATCGCTTTATCTTAGTAATCTGTGATTATGCGACTAAATATCCAGAGGCTATCCCTCTCAGAACTGTTACAGCCCCCAGTATAGCAGAAGAATTGGGTAACATATTTAGTAGAATGGGCATTTTGAAGCTCTGAATACCACCCCATACCATCCACAGACAGATGGACTGGTCAAGCGCTTCAACCAAACCTTAAAGAAAATGCTCCAGAAGTTCGTACAAGAGGAGGAACAGTAATGGGATGTTTACCTATCATACCACATGTTTGCTTACAGAGAGGAGCCACAGGCCTCTATGGGTTTCTCCCCCTTTGAGTTACTGTTCAGGCATAACCCTAAAGGTCCTTTGGATATAATAAAAGAAGAGTGGGAGGAGGGGACAACTGGGCAAATTGGAAGTCCAATAGACTACTGGCATCAGTTAAGGCTGAAACTGAGCCACTATAGAAACATAGAAACATAGACACTCTTCCACTGGGTTTTTGTTTCCCATGTGCATTACCTTGCACTTCTTTGCATTGAATCTGAGCTGCCATACATTTGACCATTCCTCCAACCTTGCCAAGTCCCTTCTCATCCTTTCCACTCCATCTTGTGTATCAACCCTGTTGCAGATCTTTGTGTCATCTGCAAAGAGATATACTTTTCCTTCCAGTTCCTCTGCAATGTCACTTATAAAGACATAAAAAAGGACGGTCCCAGTACTGAACCTGTGGTACCCCACTAGTAACCCTCCTTTCTTCACTGTGTACTCCATTTACTACTACCCTTTGCATCTGTTGTTCAGCCAATTTTTATCCAGGCTACCACCTTGGGACCCACTCCAAGGCTGGCTAACTTGTGTATTAATCTTTTGTGTGGGACTGTATCAAATGCCTTGCTAAAATCTAGGTAGGCCATGTCCACAGCCCCTCCCTGGTCTACTACTTTGGTCACCCAGTCAAAGAAATCTATTAGATTCATCTGACACGACCTTCCCATCATGAATCCATGCTGCCTTGGGTCCTGTGCCCCACTGGCCTCGAGGTACTCAACAATTCTTTCCTTCAGAAGTGAATCCATCATTTTCCCTACCACTGAGGTCAAACTAACTGGTCTGTAGTTTCCTGCCTCTGTCCTGCTTTGTGAAGAGGAATCACATCTGCCCTCCTCCAGTCCTCATCCTCCCATGATTTGTTAAAGAGAGTAGTCAGCGGTGTCACTAGTTCTACCCTTAATTCTTTTAGAATTCTTGGGTGAATCCCATTAGGCCCCATTGCTTTGTCCACCTTCAATTTTATTAGTTCTTTCAGAACCCTTTCTTCTGTAAATGGACTGGTATCAAACCCCATCTTCAGAGTGTTTCTCTTGTTTGGTTTAGGTACCTCCCCCTCCTCTCCCTAATGTACCTGTAAAGGGTCTTATCCCCCTTCTTAACAGAATTGGCTATCCTTTCCTCGGTTTGGGCCTTTGCTATTCTGACTGCCTTCCCAGCCTCTTTCTGCTTTAACTAATAAAGTTCTCTGTCCTGCTCCTTCTGTGTTTCCTTATATTTCCTGAATGCTATCCTTTTCTCCTTAACCTTCCCTGCCACCTCTTTTGAGAACCATAGCGTTTTTTTCCTTCGTTGTGTTTTGTTGATTTGCTTTACATAAAGGCTTGTTGCCTCTGTGATGGCTGTTTTGATTACTCCCCATTGTTCCTCCACCCCTCCTTCTTGCCTGTTTGCTAGTGCTTTTCTGTGGCACCCTCTCATTTTCCCAAAATCAGCCCTCCTAAAGTCCAATACTCTTGCTTTTGTATGGCTTGATTGTACGGCTGTGTTTATCGTGAACCACAGTTTGGTGGTCGCTTGTTCCCAGATGACTACCCACTTCTAAATCTGAGATTCTTTCTCTGTCCCCATTTGAGAGTACCAGGTCTAAGATTGCGCCGTCCCGAGTGGGTTCCAATACTAGCTGACTGAGGCATGCCCCCTGTAGGGCATCAAGAATGACCCTGCTCTTGGATGTGCCTGCAGCAGAGGTGCTCCAGTTAACATCTGGCATATTCAGGTCCCCCATCAACAATATCTCCTCATTTTCTACCATTCTAAGGAAGCCTTCTATCATTTCCTTGTCCATTCCCTCCCCCTGAGATGGGGGTCTGTATACAACCCCCATGTGGATTGTGGTGCCATTTCCTGTCTCCAGGGTGACCCAGAGTGCCTCATCTGCTCCCTGTTTACTCTTTAGTTCTGTTGCTTTGATCCCTTCCTTTACATAGAGAGCTACTCCTCCTCCTCTTTTACCTCCCTGTCCCTCCTGTAGATTGTGTATCCTGGTATGCTGACATCCCAGTTATGGTTCTCTGTGTACCATGTGTCTGAGACTGCCACAATATCCAGGCAACCCTCTTCCATCAAGGCCACTAGTTCAGGGAGCTTGTTACACAGACTACAGGCATTGGTACTCATCACCCTCCACTTTTTGATAGCCTGACCCCTTTTAGCCCCATTCCTGTCCTTACTGCCTTTGCCTTTTTTTACATTTACCTCTGTCCTGCTCCCTAATAACTTCTCTACCTTGGTGTTTACCTCACTAATTACCATGTTTTTGTGGGGAGGCTGGGATTTCCTGCTCCTTTTCAGTGCCTCCCCCCTTGGCTAGTTTAAATGCATGCCAATGAAGCATTTAAACCTCTCACCTAGGATCCTGGTTCCCCCCCTGGACAGATGCAGACCATCGCACCAGTATAGGTCTGACTCCCTCCAGGTGGCTCTCCAGTCCCCAATGAAGCCAAAACCCTGAGCTCCACACCAGTTTTTCAACCACTCATTGAATTCCCTGGTGAGGAGTGTCCTAACATCACCCTTGCCATAGACAGGCAGCACCTCCGAGAAGGTTACCGTATGCACTACTGGTCTAAGGCCCCTCCCCAACTCTAAAAACTCCTCTTGCACTGCTCTGATCCCATTCCTAGCCAGGTCATTTGTCCATAGGTGGACGATGACATCCAGCTCCCTCCCTCATGCAGCTCCTCCCATGATCCTGAGGATTCGCTTCCTGTCCCTCCAAGCCGTGGTGCCAGGAAGGCACCTTACCTCTCTCTCCCCTTCCTCCCCCATTTCTACCCCACTAATAATTGAGTCACCCACCAGGAGTTGTTTTCTTCCCCTGTGGGGTCCCATGCCACCCTCCTGTGGGTCTCCTTTGTGAAGATTCCCAGCATCCTCCTTGGTCTCCACTGCAGGTGCCTCCATAGAGGAACCACTATCCACCAGAAGAGTGAATGAATTGTGGAGATGTACAGCTGGAGGGATGCAACTCTGTTCCACCACCCTCTCCATCCTGAGCCCACCCTGGTCCAGCCTCTCCTCTTTCTTGTCAACTTCTGAGGTAGTGGCATTGGCCCTGGTGGTCCCTCGGTGGGGGAAGAGGTTTCATGAATCCTAGCCAGGTCAGCCTGGAGACAGACAACCTCCTCTCTCAGACCAGAGAGGTGCCTGCAAATGGGGCAGCATCGCAGCCTCCAGAATGTCTCCCAGAACACTGCCACCCCACAGCCATTGCACTGCACCACTCCTATCATGTCTTATTTTGTGTCCCCTCTCCTGTTTCTCTGTGTACTTACTGTCTCCTCTCCTTACAACTCTCACCCTTCCTGTTCCTCACAACTTCCTATCTTCTTCAGTAGCCTCCTTCTTCCTTGCTCAATATCAGACCACCAGCAGCTGGGGGGGAGAGTGAGCTACTTTTTTCCCTTAGGGTTGACAAAACCAATGTTTCTCTATGATCTTGTGCAGCAAGTACATCAGAACAATCAACATAAACAGGACACACAGAAGTAGCACTGTGACAAGGCTACCCGGGTGAAAGAGTTCAGTGACGGGGAAAAGGTATTGTTACTCTTACCGTCTTGTCATAAATTGTATATGAAATGGCAGGGTCCATTTACGGTTACTAGACATGTGGTAACATAACTTATGAGGTATTTATGAGTTTTGTTTTCTTTGAACCACATCTACTGACTCCTAGTCCATCATTTCCCACTGCCTGTAACATTACCCTTATTAATTACTGTTCATTATCATATCTCTGTTTGTTAACGCACTTTACCAGCTAGCTCCCCAGTTTTCATCCTCATTAAGAAAAAAAAACTATTGCTGGTGGTGTTGAGGGTATATATCTAGAACATTTCTCAGTTCTCAGCTGCTTTAGTCCAATTCCCACCCCTATTTAGGGGATATACATACTCAATCTCTCAGAAGCAAGTACAGTGCAACAAAGACCGGACCAATTTGGTGAGAGTAATGCAGAACGGTGAAGGTAAGGAACACAAACCTTTAGTTGGTAGCCTAGAACAGATCTATTTACTGTTAGACAAAATGTTTAAAAGGAAGCTGAATACAACTTTCTGTGCAGGCAGAATGCTGGCTACAAATGAAATAGACACTTGAAAACCTGGTAGTGCATGACACAGCTGGAAATAACGTGTAAGTCTTTTACATCCCTAACTTGGCTAGAAATGATTGTATAGGAACATTTAACTATATTCTAATCATTGTAGATACATAAAGTATTTAATAGCAAGCTTAATATGAACCTTGTATGCAGGCAGTGTGCAAGCAGCTACTGGAACCCTTGTTTGAAAACCTAGACATGGGTGATGTATCCTGCAAAAGTCAGTAATGTTTTCTTATCTGCAATTCAGCTAGAGAAGCTCATTTTGAAATGAATTATGGTTTAGACAATTTTACTAGATATGTGGTATTAACAGCTTAACCTGTTTAACTATAGTTGTGAAAATTGAGAAATGACCGGCTGCAAGGAATTTACTATTAGACATGTGGAGGAGCGCTCTGCTAGTAAGGTTAGAGGACCTGCATTTTAAGCTTCTTTTGTGTGAACTACCTTTTTTGAGAAAGTTAGGTGCAACAAGCCCAAATAAACATACACTGTGTTACAGATCAGAATAGAGTGAAGCTAGCAAAGCAAAAGGAAAAGCTCCTGTTGAACTTAAAGGACACAGGTCAGCAGCGCTATTTGTGTTTAAGTAAATGTTTTCATATTATTTTTCTGAAATACAGGAATGGGTACACTTAATATGATCATTTTCAATTTATATAAACAGCAGAGAGAACTCTCAAGTCCTGCATTATGAATATATGCTTGTGACTGTGTTGTTGCCTAGCAGTGCATTGGATAGCTGACTTCCACCTTCATTAAGATGTAACATAGCATGACTGAAACACAGCAAAACCTGGTGTGGATGCATAGGACCTGGATCCAGAACTCAAAATCCCTTTTTACTGAGCACTACATGAAAAAAGCATTAGTGAGTGAGTAACTTATGATAGCTTAAATAGTTAGCAGGTGTTTGACAGAAAAGCAGGTCTGTGAAACTATTGTCAGCATGTCCTGCTCTGCGTAATGACAACACATTAGCAAGCCGTATACACTGCGGTTCCTTTGGGCGGAAAGCACCCATCAGGTTTTCCTGGTGGTGTGTTCACAGCTGTCATGGCACTTTTGCCTCTCCAGGATTGGTCCACTTTCCTCATCTGACCTTTCTGGTTACAGCTGCAGTTCTGCCCTTGGACAGCTCTCCTATATAGACTCTACCAGAACCAAGCACAGTGCAACAAAGATTGGACCATTTTGGTGAGAGTAATGAAGAACAGTGAAGGTAAGGAACACAAACCTGTAGTTTGCAGCCTAGAACAGGTCTATTTACTGTTAGACAAAATGTTTAAAAGGAAGCTGAATATAACTTTCTGTGCAGGCAGTGTGCTGGCTACAAATGAAATAGACACTTGAAAACCTGGCATGCATGACACAGCTGGGAATAATGTAAAAGTCTTTTACATCCCAAACTTGGCTAGAAATGATTGTATAGGAACATGTAACTATATTCTAATCATTGTAGGTACATAAAGTATTTAATAGCAAGCTTAATAAGAACCTTGTTTGTAGGCAGAGTGCAAGCAGCTACTGGAACCCTCATTTGAAAACCCAGAAGTGGGTGATGTATCCTACAAAAGTCAGTAATGTTTTGTTATCTGCAATTCAGCTAGTGAAGCTCATTTTGAACTGAATTATGCTTTAGACTGTTTTGCTAGGTATGTGGTATTAACAGCTTAACCTGTTTAACTATAGTTGTGAAAATTGAGAAACGAGTGGCTGCAAGGAATTTACTATTAGACATGTGGAGGAGCACTCTGCTAGTAAGGTTAGAGGACCTACACTTTAACCTTCTTTTGTGTGTACTACCTATTTTGAGAAAGTTAGGTGCAACAAACCCAAATAAATATACATTGTGTTACAGATCAGAATAGAATGAAGCTAGCAAAGGAAAAGAAAAAGTTCCTGTTGAACTTAAAGGACACAGGTCAGCAGCACTGTTTGTGTTTAAGTAAATATTTTCATATTATTTTTTCAAATACAGGAATGGGTACACCTAATATGATTCATTTCCAATTCATAAAAACCGCAGAGAGAACTCTAAAGCCCTGCACAAGACTGTCTAACATATCTTTTCAATATTGCAGATACTAAAGGTATGTGGGCCTCCCACCAGAATAAATGCATTATGTAATAAACTGCTGTAGGAAGCATGCATTATAGTAATTCATTAGCATCCTTGATTTAAACAATTATATGACCTGGCTGATAACAGAGGTCTGTGGCACACAGTGGGATACCGTGGGTTTGATGGACAAAGCCCTTCTCCTCAGTGAAGGCTGCCATGAGGTTGACTGGACCACTGAATGAAATTGCTTTTTACCATGTAAATAATAGTACAAGACTTTATACTTTAGACACTGAATGACAGAGTATAGCAACATGACCACTGTGGCATGAACTTATAATAATTTTAAGTATTTTTATTTGTAAAAATTGAGGTTGTCGGTGTGAGAAACTGATATTATTGAATTCAAAACACTAAACATGATTAATGTATTATTTAAAATTAGATCCTATCCCTGAAGAAGTCTATTGAGGTGAAACATCGGGTCATATAGTATCTATTGTAAAGAATAAAAGAAAATAAAAGAAAAAGTTGTTGAAAAACTGAAAGGCGTGGCTGGCCATTGTTCTTTGACTTTTGGATTATATCTGCCTACCAGCCCCTGAATAACAAAGATTTTATGAAGAGGGAACCCACATTTCCTGAACTTCTTGCAGTACTTGCGGACCAGTGATTGGTCCACATCGTGGAAGGATTACTGATCCAAATAAATTTCTTGAACCATTTGGACTAACTTTTCATGCCAGGCTATTGTTGCCCACCTTTGGGTTATTTCCCTTTATTGGAATCATTCACAGGATTTAGGAGATACATATACTGTAATTATAAGCATGTATACATGGGCTGATTAAGTGGTTGACCCTTCAACAGTCATGGATGGCTTTGCAGAGGCAGGAGGTAGTGCCGAGGAGAGACAACATACATTTGGTTTCAGTGGGGCAGAACAATTAAAACTCTTCACTATGATTAGAGCACAAAGAACTCTGGAAGTGTCCACCAATGAACAGGAGTTGAAAAACAGGTTAAAGCAGTTACAAAAGAAAGATAGAAAGCTTGAGTGGCATGGCATCACATTGGGTGAATACTTGAATTACAAGAGAATACCGTGAGGCCTCAGGGTCCTCATAGAGCCAAACATAGTGGTTGAATCCAAGAAACTCACAGACAGATGGGAAGGTATTAGAAATAAAAGTAGCAATGGCTTTATGTATACCATCATTGAGGCAGTACTAGAAGGCAGGAGTACTCTAGCAGATGATATTGAGAAAATACAGGATCAGCTCAAGTTAGTGACTGAAGAGGAAACCTTTAAAAAGAATCTAGAAGAAATAAAAAAAACACTATGTGATTTCAAAGACGATCTCAAAAAAACAAATTAAAGAAATTTAAGAGAGATTCCAATGACTACAGATTAGACAGGGTATATAATTGGAAAATCAAGTTAGGATACAAAAACACAGAACTGAGACTGACTCAGATAGTTTAGATAGCTGCACTCAAAGAACAGATGGAGTACCATACCAAGCCCCCCAGTCCTCAAGACAAGTTGTTTTAGACCACTGACAGGACCAGGAAAGATGACCAGACCCTATCAGGAAGAACCCCAACAGAGATACAACACTCGGTCCCAAGGATATATACAAGAAACAGATGCTTGCCCAGTAGCAGTGCAAGGAGGAGGAAAAGAAGAGGCAAGAGGGGGGGAGGTACGGGCAAGAAGTTATAGTTATCTTTAACCTCAGTCACAAATAACTGACAGACACTGGGATCCAGGTGCTTAGCAGGGGTCTCTCCTTTTCCCCTTACACACCACCAGACAGATACCAGATCATGAGTGATCTTCACCATTTTTTCAGACAATTACATCTTAAAGAACAATTTCACTTACAGCCACACCAGGACCCTGCAGGTAAAAGTCTGAAAAACGATATGAGACATAAATTAGCCTATAACCCTCCCAAAGGGAGAAATCCTAATATTAAGGCCTAAATTAATCTAGTACTACTGGATATAAAAAAAGTTCTGAGGGACACACCAAACCCAAAACTAAAATACAACCTGAATAAAGCTGAAGCACAGGCCCTGAAAGCACTTGAAACATATGATACCATAGTAATCAAACTGGCTGATAAGGGTGGAGGGATTGTTTTGATGGACCTAAAGAAGAAGAAGAAGAAGAAGAATCAGCATTTATATAGCGCTTTTCATACACAGTGTATCCCAAAGCACTTTACAAGCAATGCTAGACTGGTAGTGAAGTGACTGAATGTGTGGTGGCGGCCATATCGCACATCATCACCCACACACAGCCTGGATAATTGCATGAACCGGTTTATGGAAGGGGAATGTTGGCCAGGATACTGAATGTTCCTGCTCTTGCGAAGAGTGCCCTGGGTTCTTTACTTCCACCTGACACCCACCAGGACAACACCAGGATGGGCAGAAGGGACCTCAGTTTAATGTCTCACACGAAGGACGGCACACCCCAGCAGTACAGCACCCCCCCAATACTGCACTCGGATGCCAGCAATTTTTAGGTGCAAGTCCAATCCCGCTGTGGGACGAGAACCCATGACCTTCTGGTCCAGAGGTGGATGTGCTACCAACTGAGCAACAAAAACACTACATAGAGATGTGTGGAGAATTATTTAATGTTCCCTCTAACTATGAGAAACTCACCGGGGACCCAACCACTAGAATTGCCACTAGCCTAAATGCCATCTTAAAAATTGAAACAGAACTTGGACATCTTCAGGACTGGAGGCAAAACTACTGAGAAAGGAATTCCCTAAAACACCTGTGTTTTATAAGTTACCTGAGATACACAAAAACCCTGTAAAACCACCAGCCAGACCCATAGCATCCGGCAATGACTCCATCCTAGAGGCCTCTTCTAATTTTGTTAACCATTTTGCAAGTGAAGCAGTTCCATTATTGCAGAGTTACCTAAGAGACACTAGTGAGGTCATTGACACCACAAAAAGTCTCAACCAGACATTACAGCAATACCAAATTCAGGACCTAATACTCTGTACCATGGATGTCAAAGACCTCTACACCTACATACCACATGAAGATGGACTGTACACCCTGGAGCTAGGCATTGACACAATTAGAGATATTACCACTCCACCTACCAGACCACTTCTAGAATTAGCAAGACTAGTTCTATTTGAAAACTATTTTAAGTTCAATGGGACCTTTTACAAACAAATCAGAGGTACTGCCATGGGCAGTACCATGGCACCTACCTATGCCAACCTTTTTATGGAACACTTTGAGACTCTTTTTATCTTTAACCATATGTACAATCCATATTATAAACCTATTGTTACAGACAAGAGGTACATCGATGGTTTATTATTTGTCTGGGATGTTACACAGGAGGAACTTGGGAGTTTCCACAAACACCTGAACTCAATGGGTGACACCCTACAATTTACCATAACCGCAAGCACAACAGAAATTCCTTACCTTGACTTACTGATTTACAAAAGTGAAACATTTGTAGAGTATTGCCTATACAGAAAGGACACTGATAGAAATACTTTGCTACATGCCCAAAGCTACCACCCGCTCCACCTCATTAAAAGTATTCCATACTCGCATATATTGAGTCATACGAAATAGCAGTGAGGAAAATCTTAGACACAAGGGAATGGATGAGATGTCAACTAGGTTTGCCAATAGGGGCTATGGAAACAGAACAATACAGAAGGCAGTATACAAAACTATATTACCACGACAGGACACAAACAATACTGTAGGAGCTAGTGACAGGTTGGTACTACCACTTATCTATTCTGGGTTTACTGAACCAATTAAAGAGATTGTTAACAGACACTGGCAGACACCGAGGCCAGTGGGCATTGAAGAGTTCAGAAATAAACCCATAATAGCCTCTAAATAGGAAAACACACTTAGGGATAGATTGGTGCATTCTGAACAAAAAGGAGCTCCCACACAGAGTGGACAATTACTGTTAGGACCATTGGCACCAGGCATGCATTCATGTGGCAGATGCTGCCACTGTAACAACACATCAAAGAAGAAAGAATTTAAACATCCTAATGGCAACACTACCTACAGTATTAAGAACCATATAACCTGTGACACTGATCATGTGGTCTATATGTTAACTTGCCCATGTTCCAAATACTATATTGGCATGACCACCAGACCCTTTAAACAGCTTATCACTGAACATAAGAATAATATAAGACTGAGGAATGAGACCTCTCCAGTAGCTGTCCATTTTACCCAGGCAGGACAAAACCCTTCCTCCATTAAGTTCTGGGGGACTGAGTATGTATATCCTCTGATAGGGGTGGGAATTGGACTAAAGCAGTTGAGAACCAAGAAATGTTCTGGATATATACCCTCAACACCACCAGTAATAGGTTTGGGCTTAATGAGGATGAAAACTGGGGAGCTAGCTGGTAAAGTGTGTTAAACAAAGATATGACAATGAACAGTAATTAATGAGGGTAATTCTAAACAACAGTGTTTGAGCCAATCCCCCCAACCCCTGTTTGTGTTCTGCTTAAATTTAGGCTGTTGATATAACATACTTAAAAGTGATCTATGGAAAATAATAACCCCTTGCACCGATGTGTGATGGGTCCCTCCCACCTGACACCCCACTGTCCTCATTGACCTTCCACAATCTGTTCTGTATAAGCCACATAGAACTTGAGAATGATCCCTGATCATTTATAGGAAACATAATATCACCAGAACAATAACTTCCTTTGAAAGTAGGATTGAGTACTGGACAAAACCAAATGACTAGCATTATGAATATATGCTTGTGACTGTGTTGTTGCCTAGCAGTGAATTGGAAAGCTGGCTTCCACCTTCATTAAGATGTAACATAACATGACTGAAACACAGCAAAACCTGGTGTGGATGCCTAGGACCTGGATCCAGAACTCAGAATCCCTTTTTAATGAGCACTACATCAAAACAAGCGTTTGTCAGTGCCGAATATTTGCTTGCTGGCACTGGCATTGGTAGTGTAGAAGTTACAGAGCTGCATAATAGGAATGGCAGCGAAGTATTGAACTGAAGCCAACCCCACCACCACCCTGCAGAGAGTGTCCGGCATTGGGGTGTGCCTTTGGGTCGTCAGGCATAACGACCACGCCATTTCACCACACCCTACCCTGCAGACACTGACAAGTGTCACGGTGTGCCTTGGGGTCTTTGGCCTTTATGCGCACCCCATTCCATCAGGAAATACGGTGAGATGGGTGCGGTATAGGAGAATGGGGTGAAGTTTGGGCCCGAAGAGTCCAAGGCACACCTTGATGCCTCTCACTGGCTGCAGGGTGTGGGTGGGGGTGGAATGGTATGAGCATGACAGGCAACAATCCCAAATCACACCCCTGATGCCTGTCATCCTCTACAGGGTGGGGCATTATGGTCGGAAACCCTAACGCCTCAGGCATTCGTTGGTATTTTCACTCCAAATTTTCAACATGGTTTTTTTGTGACCCCCACCTCATGAACAGTGGCAATATCAGTTAGTTAGCCGAAAACTGCTTTTGCACAGTGACTATGGCATTTGGCACCACAGGTGCAAAAACACATTCCGAACAGGATGTGAAAAATGACAGTGATACTGTTCATGGGGAGGTGTAAAAAATGGCAATGTTGAAAATCTGCTGTGAAAATCTTACAAAAACTGGTGAAGTCACGAGTGTGCGTAGAAACTGTGCAATGCACACCCATAATGTAACTAGTTTGGGTATTTATTTTACAGCAGATTGTTAACACAGGCATTTTGGGACCTCCGATCATGAACAGTGTCAGTGTGATTTTCTTTATCTGTCCCGAACAATGATTTCCCACAGCGATCATGCATCTCTGCACTGAAAGTGTGAAAACACATTTCGGCCATGTTGTGGAAAACGACAGCTGTACTGTTCATAAGAAGGTGTGGAAAAATGCCACTGGTGAAAATCTGGACTGAAAATATTACAAATTCATGAACCTATGAGGGTGCGTGGAAACTGCGTAATGCTCACTAGTAACACAGTCATTTTATGGAGTTTTGTCACCAAATTTTCAACATAGCCATTTTAAGACTCTGCTCATGACCAGTGTCACTGTGATTTTCTTAATCTGTCCCAAACATTGTTTTCGCACACCGACTGTACCATTGTGCGCCACATGTGCGGAAACACATTTTGGAGCAGATGAAAAATGGTAGCTGCACTGCTCATAAGGAAGTGCGTAAATGGCACTGTTGAAAATCTGGTGCAAACATTACAAATTGCGAACTACAGCCAGCGGCGTTGGAACTGTCGCTGCACTCCTAAAGAAATATTTTTGGGAATTTTTTCATTAAATTAAATATAGCCATTTTAACACCTCTGCTCATAACCAGTGTCACTGTGATTTTCTTAACGTGTCCATACATTGATTTCAGACACCACTCTACCATTGTGCGCTACATGTGCGGAAACACGCTTTGGGTGAGATGTGAAAAATGACAGGTGTACTGTCCATAAGGAGGTGTGGTAAAATGGCAATGTTGAAAATCTGGGGTGAAAATATTGAAATTTCGCAAACTTACGAGCATGCATAGGAACTGCGCAACGCACGCTAGTAAAACAGTCATTTTTAGGAATTTTTTCACCAAATTTTCAACATAGGCATTTTAAAACCTCTGCTCATGAACAGTGTCACTGTGATTTTCTTAATGTGTCCCGTATATTGATTTTGCACACCGACTGCGCCATTGTGTGCTACATGGGCGGAAACACATTTTGGGTGAGATGTGAAAAGTGACAGCTATACTGCTCATAAGAACATGTGGTAAATTGGCAATGTTGAAAATCTAGAGTGAAAATATTGAAAATTCGCGAACTTACGAGCGTGTGTAGGAACTGTGCAATGCACGCTCGTAAAACAGTCATTTTTAGATTTCCACCAAATAAAATAGGCTTTTGACAGCCCACCTTATGAACACTGGCAGTGTCGTTTTGTTAATCATTCCGGAAAGGTGATTTCACGCAGTGGCTGCAAAATCACCCTTCAGGCCCTAGTAACGCCATGACAGTGCAAGAATTCATGAGGAGGGGTCCCAAAAACCCCATGTTGAAAATTTGGTGCCAAAATTCCAAAAAATGCCTGAGATATGCAACAAAGTTGGAAAAACCCTATCTATCCCATTATACAGCTTACCGGCATTTCCTCAGTTCGCGGTCGGCTTTGAAGAGTGCAGACGTGTTCCTCGTCCACAAGATCATCGCCGCTGGACTCGGAGGTAATGTGGGTGGGGGTGGGGAGGCAGGGTGCACAGTGGGTGGGTGCGGTTGTGGGGGGCAGGAGATCAGTAGGGACTGTTTTTTTTCTTTACAGGTTTTTTTTTTGTAAAGGTGACGTGAGGATGTTTGCCACACTGGGGTGGGCTCCAGCGTGGCAGAAGGACGCCTGGGAGGGCACGGAGCTGATGGGGATTGAGCACCCCATCGGCCATGGCATCTGTTGTCACGCTTGGGGTGGGCTCCCAGTGTGGCACCCTGTACTTGGGGGGCAGAGACAGTGGAGCCAACAGGGATTGGGCACCCTGCCGCGAACAGCATGGGGTTAGGGGAGAGACAGTGGAGCCGACGGGGATTGGGCACCTCGGCCATAACATAATTTTTCCGCTGGGGTGGGCTCCCAGTGTGGCACCTGGATACTTTGGGCGTGGAGCCGACGGGGATTGGGCACCCTGTCGGCTGTACAGTGTGGGGAGGGGAAGGCGCATGAGCACAGTGTGCGTCGTGCCTTCGTGTGTGTGTGGGGGGGGGAGAGCTCTGCTCACTCAAGTGAAGCTCTCCCTTTCAACTGTATGCCACTGCATTTTCAGCTGATATAGACAGCTGGAGCAGTGATTGGCACTCTGTGACCGTGCCTGCAAACACACTGACTGAATTGGAAGAGGCTGACGCACCTCTGGAAAACTCGTATGATGGCACTATGTTTCTTGCACATGCGTGCAAGCAAACATAAAAATATTAGTGAGTGAGTAACTTATGATAGCTTAAATAGTTAGCTGGTGTTTGACAGAAAAGCAGGTCTGTGCAACTATTGTCAGCATGCCCTGCCCTGCGTAATGACAGCGCGTTAGTAAGCTGTATATTCTGTGGTTTTTTGGGGCACAAAGCACCCACCAGGTTTTCCTGGTGATGTGTTCACAGCTGTCATGGTACTTTTGCCTCTTCAGGATTGGTCCACTTTCCTTATCTGACCTTTCTGGTTACAGCTGCAGTTTTGCCCTTGGACCGCTCCCTATATAAACTCTTCCAGAACCAAGCACAGTGCAACAAAGACCAGACCATTTCGGTGAAAGTAATGCAGAACAGTGAAGGTAAGGAACACAAACCTCTAGTTTGCAGCGTAGAACAGGTCTGTTTACTGTTTATTCAAAATGTTTAAAAGGAAGCTGAATACAATTTTCTGTGTAGGCAGAGTGCTGACTACAAATGAAATAGACACTAGAAAACCTGGCAGTGCATGACACAGCTGGAAATAACCTATAAGTCTTTTACATCCCAAACTTGGCTAGAAATGATTGTATAAGAACATATCACTATATTCTAATCATTGTAGATATGTAAAGTGTTTAATAGCAACCTTAATATGAACCTTGTATGCAGGCAGAGTGCTAGCAGCTACTGGAACCCATGCTTGAAAACCCAGAAGTGGGTGATGTATCCTGCAAAAGTCAAGAATGTTTTGTTATCTGCAGTTCTGCTAGAGAAGCTCATTTTGACCTGAATTATGGTTTAGACTGTTTTGCTAGATATGCGGTATTAACAGCTTAACCTGTTTAACTATAGTTGTGAAAATTGAGAAATGACTGGCTGCAAGGAAATTACTATTAGAAACATAGAAACATAGAAGTTGATGGCAGATAAGGACCGCAAGGCCCATCCAGTCTGCCCATTTCTTTTTCTACCTTATAAATATGCCATCGGCCTTTGCTCTGTCAGTGACCTATCTATTCATAGTCATTTGTATTGCTCCCTTATGCCTATCCCATGCCTGTTTGAAGCCCTGCACTGTATTCATAGCCACCACTTCTTGTGGTAAGCCATTCCATGCATCTACCACCCTTTCTGTGAAAAAGAATTTCCTCACATTCCCTTAATCGGCCTCCTCTAATCTCATGCTGTGTCCTCTTGTCCTGCTATTTTTCTTATATTTAAACATGTTAGACTCTTTCACCTTGTTTATGCCCTTAAGGTGTTTAAATGTCTCGATCATATCACCTCTCTCCTCCTTTGCTCAAGGGTATACATATTGAGCTCCGTTAATCTGTCCTCATATGTCTTCTGATGCAGTCCCTGCACCATTTTGCTGCCCTTCTCTGACTGCCTCAATTTGGTTAATGTCCTTGTGAAGGTGTGGCTCCAATACTGCACGCAGTACTCCAGATGGGGCCTAACCAATGTCTTGTACAGGGGATTATTATCTCCTCTTACGACTTGTGATACCCCTACTAATACACCCTAACACCCCCTAGCCTTACCTACTGCTTTAGAGGTCTGCTTGATGATTTTAGGTCATCAGTGATGATGATGCCCAAGTCTCTTTCTTCCTTTGTGACTGCTAGCAACTCCCTCCCAGCCTATAAGTGGCTTCAGGGTTTCCCTATGTGCATGATTTTGCACTTCTTGCATTAAATCCCAGTTGCCACTCTTCTGACCATTTTGCTAGTTTATCCAGATCTCTTCTCATTCTGCCCACCCCATCTGGATCATCTACTCTGTTGCAGATCTTGGTGTCATCTGCAAACAGACAAGCCTTACCCTCTAGTCCATCTGCGAGGTCACTAATGAAGATGTTGAAGAGGACTGGCCCCAGGACTGATCCCTGAGGTACCCCACTTGTGACTTGCATCTCTTCTGACTGTATACCATTTACCACCACTCTCTGTTTTCTGCCAGTCAACCAGTTTGCCACCCAGCTGACCAACTTCTGACCCACCCCGAGCCTACCTAGCTTATTTATCAATCTTCTATGTGGAACACTTAGACATGCAGAGGAGCGCTCTGCTAGTAATGTTAGAGGACCTACTCTTTAAGCTTCTTTTGTGTGTACTACCTATTTTGAGAAAGTTAGGTGCAACAAGCCCAAATAAAGATACACTGTGTTACAGATCAGAATAGAGTGAAGCTAGCAAAGCAAAAGAAAAAGCTTCTGTTGCACTTAAAGGACACAGGTCAGCAGCGCTATTTGTGTTTAAGTAAATGTTTTCGTAATATTTTTTTGAAACACAGGAATGGTTACACCTAATATGATTCATTTTCTAGTCATATAAACAGTAGAGAGAACTCTCAAGTCCTGCACAAGACTATCTAAAGTATCTTTTCAATATTGCAGATACTAAAGGTATGTGGGACTCCAACCAGAATAAATGCATTATGTAATAAACCACTGTAGGAAGCATGCATTATAGTAATTAATTAGTATCCTTGATTTAAACAAGTATATGACCTAGCTGATAAGAGTTCTGTGGAACACAGTGGGATACCACCAGTTTGATGGACACAGCCCTTCTCCTCAGAGAAGGCTGTCATGAGGTTGACTGGACCACTGAATGAAATTGCTTTTTACCATGTAAATAATAGTACAAGTCTTTGTACTTTAGATATTGAATGATAGAATATGGCAACATGACCATTGTGGCATGAACTTATAATAATTTTAAATATTTTTATTTGTAAAAATTGAGGTTGTCAGTGTGAGGAACTGATGTTATTGAAATCGAAACACTAAACATGATTTATGTATTATTTAAAATTAGATCCTATCCTTGAAGAAGCCTATTGAGGTGAAACATTGGGTCATATAGAATCTATTGTAAAGAAGAAAAGAAAAGAAAAGAAAAGAAAAGAAAAGAAAAGAAAAGAAAAGAAAAGAAAAGAAAAGAAAAGAGAAGAAAAGAAAAAGTTGTTGAAAAACTGAAAAGCGTGGCTGGCCATTATTCTTTGACTTTTGGATTATATCCGCCTACCAGCCCCAGAATAACAAAGATTTTACTGGGAGGGAACCCACATTTCCTGGACTTGTTACTTTCACCATCAGGCCAGCAATTAGTGGGGGGACACCACTAACACCAGGGAATGATTACTTTCACCAACAGGCTGGCGATCGGTGAGGGGGCACCATTAGCACCAGGGAATGATTACTTTCACCATCATGCCTGTGATCGACAGGAACCACTAGCACCTGTGAAAGTTTATTCTCTACATTGGGCCAGTGATTGTCAGGGGTATCACTGGACACCAGGGAATGATTTATTCCAACACTGGGCTGGCGATAGGTGGAAGAGGCACCACTTGTACCTGGGATAGCTCTCTTGGACTGGGCAAGTGGAGGGGAATTGCCAGGCTACTCATGTAAATGAGCCCATAATGGGCATGCAAATGGATGGCCCCTTAGTGCTTCACACATCCAGTGAGTTCATTTGCATAGTCCATTTGAATATCGGAAATTTAGCATGGGCACAAGCCATTGTGGCACCCTATTTCAGGAGTCATGTCTTCCCAGCACTAAGTGGCTTAGCACTGGGCCCCATGGTCTGGTCCTATATTCAGTGGAATAGTGCCAGTGGACTATTCCACTGAATATATCATTTTTGGACACCTGGGCAACCACAAGGGGCAGTACTAATGTTTGCTCTGTGCTTTGTGCCTTTTTGAATATCAGGCCCCAGATCCTTTAAAAAAAAGATTTCTTAGGTTTCTCAACTGATGGCAATCTTGAGTCTCCTATTTGATTCTACAGAAATACCTGAAATGGAAAGGAATATAAAGGATTGTATATGAGCAGTCATACACAACAAGGCAGTTTTTGATTGAGAGGTTTACGTGGTAACAAGTAACCTCAAGAGCACAGCTTGAGCGGTCCATAACCACGGAAGTCTCAAGATCAGTAAACTGCCTTGTTTGTGTATGATTGCTCATGCACAATCATTTTATAGTGTATGGGCAAATATACTTTGCCTCCATTTGTAAAATAAAATGCATCCCCAGTGCTGACAGGTGCCTTTGTGGCATGGTTTGTACAAGTGCCACTTGTTTATGGGTCTGCTTTCACCGCGTGGAGGTCCCCTTCATCGTGCATGCACAATGATATTCGATCTTGTACTGCACTAGTGACATACTCCGTGCAGCACAACAAGATCGTGACACACTCAGTGCAGCAGAACAATGCTGTTCTGAGCATGGATTTCCATGCTCAACAGCATTCTACCATATGCTATAAGGGTGTGGTCAGACTGACTGAAAGACATTCCTGAAGAATGCTGACACCAACTGAAAGAAAGGCCAGACCCCAAAATAGATGTAATCTACAAAAAAGACATCAGAAGAGATGTACAGTATTGCTGTCCACAATAACAATATTCCACAGAGCCAGGCCAGTGCCTGGAGGATTGTTTTGAGAAATACCACACCAAGCTTGTTTACTAGAATGACAAATTAATAGGTGCAATAGCTCATCCTGTGTAGAAGGAGAAGGCCAAAGTAGTCACTAGGTTAAAAAAAATGGGAGAGGTTATTTTCTTATCTCAGCACACACCAACCTTTGTTATTATTCTTTTGCTAACCAGGTAAGGCCCACTACGCACAATGCCTTTTTTCAGCAGCACCCATGAGAATTGGGGAAATTAAGTCACTTGCTTAGGGTCACAGAGCATGCAAGTGGAGGTTGTGGGGAATCAAAACCAGGTCTGCTGGATGCAAGCTAATTCACAGCTCATTACTCTAACCTCTAGGTTATACTGCCAGCCCTTTGTTCAAAGCACATCAGGCTATGGTTTATAACTGACAGAGTAAGTTGCTGTCATTCAGCATCTATGGGAATAGCAGGCTGATACTGTCACTTTATATTGTTAACAAACTTTGGGGAGGCAGGATATTATTTACCTATCTGAGCACAGAGGACAGGAGCCACATAGCATTTCAATTTATATTTTACTACATTTTCCAACAAATACAAGTCATTCCATCCACAGACAGTTCTATTTGATGTTTGCAGAGTAAAAATTTAAATGAATACCATGCATACAAAGTTTTGTAATACATATAAAACTTTTAATATTAGTTAAAGTTACTAAATGGGTTAAGGGCTCAACAATACTTTCTGGCCTTTATGAAAAGTATTTATTTTCTGACTCTTCAGAAGTTAACACCCCCATTCAAATGTTTGCTATGATTGTTGTCTTATAAATTATGCACAATAATATAAAACACAGACACAATGTGCAATATTCTCTCTTTTTCAGATTATATGTCTGCTTATTTTACATTGCATGGGTAAAATCACCCGATTTCTAATTCCACCAGAGTAGTCTGATAATAGAAACATAGAAACATAGAAACATAGAAGTTAACAGCAGATAAGGACCACAAGGTCCATCCAGTCTGCCTATTTCTTTTTCTGCCTTTTGAATGTGCCATCAGCCTTTGCTCTGACAATGGCTTATCTATTCATACTCATCTGTATTGCTCCTTTATGCCTATCCCATGCCTGTTTGAAGCCCTGCACTGTATTCATATCCACCACTTCCTGAGGTAGGCCATTCCATGCATTCACCACCCCTTCTGTGAAAGAGAACTTCCTCACATTACCCCTTAATCAGCCTCCCTCTAATCTCATGCTGTGTCCTCTTATCCTACTATTTTTCTTATACTGAAACATTAGACTCTTTCACCTTGTTAATTCCCTTAAGGTGTTTGAATGTTTCAATCATATCACCTCTCTTCCTCCTTTGCTCTAGGGTATACATATTAAGCTCCGGTAATCTGTCCTCATATGTTTTCTGATGCAGTCCCTGCACCATTTTGGTTGCTCTTCTCTGGAATGCCTCAATTTGGTTAATGTCCTTGTGAAGGTGTGGCCTCCAGTACTGCATGCAGTACTCCAGATGGGGCATAACCAGTGTCTTGTAAAGAGGGATTATTACCTCCCTCTTCTGACTTGTGATACCCCTACTAATACACACCAACATCCCTCTAGCCTTACCTACTGCTTTAGAGGTCTGCTTGGATGATTTCAGGTCATCGGTGATGATGACGCCCAAGTCTCTGTCTTCCCTTGTGACAGCCAGCAACTCCCTTCCCAGCCTATAAGTGGCTTCAGAGTTTTTCTTCTCTATATGCATGATCTTGCACTTCTTCGTGTTAAACTCCAGTTGCCACTCTTCTGACTATTTTGCTAGTTTATCCAGATCTCTTCTCATTCTGCCCACCCCACCTGGATCATCCAGATCTTGGTGTCATCTGCAAACAGACAAACTTTACCCTCCAGTCCTTCTGCAATGTCACTGATGAAGATATTGAAGAGGACTGGCCCCAGAACTGATCCTTGAGGTACCCCACTTGTGACTTGCATCTGTTCTGACTGTATACCATTTACCACCACTCTCTGTTTTCTGCCTGTCAACCAGTTTGCCACCCAGTTGACCAACTTCTGACCCACCCTGAGCCTACCCAGCTTATTAAGCAATCTTCTATGTGGAACAGTATCGAAAGCTTTGCTGAAGTCAAGGTAGGTGACATCAACTGCTCCCCCTTGGTCAACCACTCTGGTTACCCAGTCAAAGAAATCTATGAGATTAGTTTGACAGGATCTTCCTTTTGTACACCCATGCTGTCTTGGATCCTGTACTCCTATGGATTCCAGGTGTTGCACTATCCTTTCCTTAAGGAGTGCCTCCATAATCTTGCCCACTACTGAGGTAAGACTGACTGGTCTGTAGTTCCCTGCCTCCTTCCTGCTACCACTCTTGTGGAGTGGGATCACATGAGCTCTTCTCCAGTCTTCTGGGACCTCTCCTGTGCTCAGAGACTCACTAGACAGTTCTGATAATGGCTCTGCTAGTTCCGCCCTTAGCTCCTTTAGTACTCTGGGATGTATGCTATCAGGTCCCAATGCCTTGTCTACCCTGAGCTTATCGAGCTCTTGTAGGACCCTTTCTTTTGTGAAGGGACTAGTGCACACCTCCCTCCCTCCCCCCTGTGTCCATGATGCTGAGCTGTCGGCCCTGCCCTACCTTCTCTTCAGTAAATACTGAGCAGAATTATCTATTTAGGATAGATGCTTTTGCATGATCCTCCTCCTCACATGCCCCCTTATCCCCTTTGATCTTAGCAATACCCTCTCTGGACTTTCTCCTTTCACTAATGTATCTAAAGAAAGTCTTGTCACCTTCTTTTACTGTTTGTGCTATTGTTTTCTCGGTTTGGGCCTTTGCCTGCCTTACTGCCTTCCCTGCTTCCCTTAGGGAAGTTTGGTATGCCTCCCTATCTTCATCCTGCTGCATTCCCTTATATTTCCTGAAGGCCAGCCTTTTGGCTCTGATCTTTCCTGCTGCTGTTTTTGGGAACCAGAGTGTTTTTTTCTTCTTTTACACTTCCTTTTCTCTCTAACACAATGGGATGTTGCTTCAAGTATTGCATCTTTAATGTTTGCCCACTTTGCCTATACCCCCTCACCTGTATTTCTTTTTGCCAGGGTTAGCTTAACTCTCTTGGCCATCTTATCAAAGTCAGATCCTCTGAAGTCTCATATTTTTGTCTTGGAATGGGATGATTTAGTTCTAGTGGCCAAATTGAACCATACCATGTGATGGTCACTGGCCCCCAGGTGACCTTCTACCAGGAGATCTGTGATCCTTTCCCTGTTAGTCAGTACTGGATCTAGGATAGCCCTGTCTCTTGTGGGTTGTTGTACAAGTTGTTTGAGTCCCTCCCCTGCAGGGAATCCATCATGTGTCTAGTTCTGGCAGATGTTCCTGCAGGTATTGATCAATCTGTATCTGGCATGTTGAAGTCTCCCATTATCAGAACCTCCCCTTTAGCTGTCATGTTTTCTATATCGTCTAACAGTAACATGTCTATGTCCTCCCCCTGGTCTGGAGGCCTGTACACAACCCCAGTTTGTATAGCTGTCCCACTTCCTGTTTCCAGGGTGACCCACAGTTCTTCTGGCTCCTTATGTGTATTCTGAATTTCTGTAGCTTTGATATTTTCATTGACATAAAGGGCCACTCCACCCCCCCATTTTTGCACCTCAGTCTCTTCTGAACAGTACATGGTGAGGTACTGAAGTCTCCCAAGTGCGGTTACTGGTAAACCATGTCTCACTAATGGCTACTTTATCCAGTTTAGCCTCTGTCATTATTGCCTGCAGGTCTGGGATTCTGTTTCCCAAATTGCGAGCATTTCTGTACATGATTTTCCATTGGTCAGATTTCGGTGTGTTTGTTGTTGGGTGAGGTCTGGCATTTCCCCTGTGCATCATATGGGGAGCTGGACCTTTTTCCTTACCTGGTGATGAAAAATGAACTACAAAATGGACACCAGTCCATTTACAGAAGAAAGAGTCCTGAAAGAACTCCTAAAACTCAAGGTGGACAAAGCAATGGGGCCTGACAGGATTCACCCCAGAATCCTAAAAGAACTAAGGGAGGACCTAGTGACACCACTGACCACACTTTTTAACAAATCATGGGAGGATGAGGTGGCACCTGAGCACTGGAGGAGGGCAGATGTGATTCCCCTTCACAAAAGTGGGAGCAAGGCAGAAGCAGGAAACTATAGACCTGTAAGTTTGACCTCAGTGGTAGGGAAAATGATGGAATCACTTCTGAAAGAAAGAATTGTTGAGTACCTAGAGGCCAGCGGGGCACAGGACCCAAAGCAGCATGGATTTACAGCAGAAAGGTCATGTCAGATGAATCTAATAGATTTCTTTGACTGGGTGACTAAAGTAATAGACCAGGGAGGGGCTGTGGATATGGCCTACCTAGATTTTAGCAAGGCATTTGACACAGTCCCACACAAAAGATAGATAATCAAATTAGCCAGCCTGGGAGTGGGTTCCAGGGCGGTAGCCTGGGTAGCAAACTGGCTATACAACAGGACACAAAAGGTAATATTGAAAGGAACACATTCTGAAGAAAGGGGGGTCACTAGTGGAGTACCTCAGGGCTCTGTACTAGGTCCAGTCCTCTTTAACATCTTTATAGGTGACATTGCAGAGGGTCTGGAGGGAAAGGTATGCCTCTTTGCAGATGACACAAAGATCTGTAACAGAGTTGATACACAAGGGGGGATAGAAAGGATGAGAAGGGACTTGGCAAGGTTGGAGGAATGGTCAGACATATGGCAACTTAGATTCAATGCAAAGAAGTGCAAAGTAATGCACCTGGGAAACAAAAACTCAGAAGAAGAGTACACAATAGCAGGGGAGGTACTAACAACAACAAAAATGGAAAGGGACCTGGGGGTAGTCATATCAGATGATCTAAAGGTGGGTAAGCAATGTGAGAAGTCAGTAAGGAGAGCCAGGGGGATACTGGGATGCATAGGAAGGGACATCACAAGTAGGAAAAAGGGAAGTGGTTATCCCTCTGTACAGACAGTTGGTGAGACCCCATCTGGAGTACTGTGTGCAGTTTTGAGACCTCATCTACGCAAGGACATAGACAGGATGGAAGCAGTCCAAAGGAGGGCAACTAAAATGGTGCAGGGTCTGCATCAGAAACCATATGAAGAGAGACTGAGAGAGCTTACTATGTATACCCTTGATGAAAGGAGGGACAGGGGGGACATGATAGAAATGTTCAAGTACTTCAAGGGAATCAACAAAGCCCAGGAGGGTAGCATCTTTCAGAAAAAGAGATCTGTAAGAACAAGGGGGCACAATTTAAAGATAGAGGGGGGGACGGTTCAGGGGTAATGTGACGAAAATTCTTTTCATGGAGAGAGTGGTGGATGATTGGAACCACCTTCCTGTAGAGGCTGTGGAGTCTAAAACAGTGGAGGAATTCAAACATGCATGGGACAGACATAAGGCAATTGTAGTGGGGGGTGGCAGGAAGTAGACTGTTGGTTAACTACAATCTGCAGCTTATCCAGTAGGTAGGGAAATGGGCAGACTGGGTGGGCCAAGTGGTACTTATCTGCCATCAAAATCTATGTTTCTATGTAACATGCTGAACTCCTGTTTGACCACTAGCTGAGGGGGGAAGGGTGTTCTTCCCATTCAACATGTGGGGTGCTGCACCCCTCTCCCCATTTGCTAGTTTAAATATTCTGCCAAGAAGTCAAACTTCTGCCTCAATGCACTGACTCCCTCCTTAGTCAGATGCAGTCCATCAAATTTAAAGAACTTTCACTCCCAAAACTGTTGCCAGTTTCCTACAAATTTGTGTCCTTTTTCCTGGCACCAGCCCTTGAGCCACAAGTTTAGCTCCCCTTTCTCCCCTTCTCTGACCTTCCATCCATCTGCCCCCTCTCCCAGACTGGCAGGATCTCAAACAAGGAGATGCCAGATGAAATGGATGATAGTTTTTCACCCAGCCTGGTCAGGTGTTCCTTGGTCTCTACAACTGACCAGCTGGTGAGATTGTTAGTCCCTATGTGTACCATGACGTCAATGTTTTCTCCTGCTTCCTGAACAATTTTAGCAATGCAGTTAGTGTCTTTCCATGCTGATGAACCTGGGAGACATCTGACCATTACCCCTGGCTGGAGATATGAATCAACTCTCTGAATCATGAAGTCTCCTATGATCAGAAGTTTTTTGGGTTTCCTTTTCTGCTTTTTTTGTTTTTGTTCCTGTTTTGGGCAAGTTTTGTTGTGCTAGCTCCTGTGCTGCAGTGTCCTGCTCTGCATTGTCCTCTGCCCCTTTATTTGATTTTGTAGATAGAGGCAGATACCTGTTTGTAGTTTTTATAAGGTTTGTAGAGGTGATATGTTGGAGGGCACCAAGTGATGGGGCACCCGATTTGCCCCTCCTAACCACCTGCCAACCTCCCAGACCAACTACCCTCTGAGGATGAGGTGCTTCTTTTGGGTGTTGGGGAAATGGCGAGCAGATCTTATAACATATTTCCTCTTGACTATGCAATTTGAGATGTCAATCTCTGCCTATGCTACCTGGAGCTGAGCCCTTAGATCTCCAATGGCCCAGCATGTAGGACAGTGTCCTAAATCCTGTAAAACTGCCCTTCTGAAAAATGTTCCACAGTACCTGCAGTTAATTATATCCATTCCAGATAAGCTACTGGGTTTATAACCTGGGCAGATTAATTAGAAGGAAGAAAATGAAAGCAAAATTTGATTTTGTGTTTTGTTTGCTTGTTTTTGTATAATTTGTTGTGGAGTGCCAACTAGATGCAATCGTACCATGGTATTCTGTCCACACTTATCTATTACAATATGCCTACTGTACGTAAAAAAACTTTGTCATGTGGCACCTCCTTGCCACATTTCTAGCCCCCAGACAATTTGATTCATTGTGTTACCCAGGGAACAATATATATTGCTTTAAAGTGTACAAAATGAGGACTTCAGGGGTGTATAAGAAAGTCTCCCCTCAGAATGTTTGCTACAGTACCCATAATCCTCCATTAAATTAGGCTCCACAGCTAAAATTGCAGAAAAAAAATGCAATATTGTGTCCATTTTCTCCCTATTTATCTGGCTGTCTCATTTGTCAAGTACAAAATCATCCCATTTTGGGCTACTTCAGTTATACTAACTGTGTAGGTACCACAAACATTTACCTCCACCAAAGGATCCTAGGTACAAAATGCCCCTTACCTGCTATCACTACATATTCAAGGGATTTAAAATGCACTTAGTAACCTTTGTATTTCAGGCTTATTTCTACCAGATGCTGTGATAAAGGAACATAATATTAGTACCACTGTAACCAGAACTCTCTCAAGAATCCAAAAAAGTGTTGTTTACCTGCATCCTATTTTTATATAGATATTTTGTTGCTAAAATGTGAGAATCTGCAAATTTTCATTATTTTTCATAGACCTTTGAAAGGTAGAGGACGAATATGGATAACACATATATGGGTAGTGGGCAAAGTTACCCATGATTAAAACCAATATTTTGTGCAGTTTCTGAAAATATATACTTTTCCTGTGGTAATGCACTGTCTCAAATGTCTACAGGCTAGAGAATCAATGTCATGCATTTTTCATTATGGGCCCAAATATGTTCTCATTAAAATACAGTACACTTAGCACCCTCAATGTTTTGAGCCTATCTCAATCAAACCTTTGTGGTAAAGGTACATACCTGTATATATTAGGTTTCATACAGTAGGTTTCATAGGTTGTTCAGGCTACATAGACTTGCGTCCTTAATGCTAGCCTTGTTTTAAACTATAGGTTACAGTTGTTTTCTTCTGATAGTATTTATCCAGTCCATGTTTGAAGTACCCCATGGAATCACTCATTACTATTTCATTTGGCAAACTGTTCTATAGCTTAACTCCTCTCTGACTAAACCAGTTTTTCCTCCTCGAGGATCTCCACTTGTCTTGTGTTAATTGTAGTTTATGTGTCCTGGGATCATGTAGGTAAAAGTCCATGACCTCAAGTCATATGTCCTATCTGAAATGATTATCCTGAAGGGCCCTATATATCATGCACATATCTCCCCTTGTTCTACGATATTGTAGTGTATACAATCCTAAGTTGTTTAATCTCTCCTGATATGATACATGACACTGACCAGCAAGTCGCTTTGTTTCCCTATGTTGTATCCCCTCCAATCTTATAATATCATCTTTTTTTATACAGGGACCAGACCTGGACACAATCCTCCAGATGAGGCCTCACCAAGGCTTTATACAGGGGCAAGATCACATTACTATCTCTACTGCCGATGTGTCATAGTACACAATTTAATACTTGATTAGCTTTTTTAAAAACCATATGACAGTGAGTGCTAAATTTTAATTCATTTGTTATTTTCACCCCCAGGTCTCTTTCCTCCATAGTTTGACGTAACTGGACCTTTCCTATGTTGTACTCATTTTTGCTGTTCTTACTTCCCAAGTGCATTACTGCACATTTACTGATGTTACATTCCAGTTTATAATGATCTGTCCATTGGCTCAACACATCCAGTGTTACCTGTACCTTTTTTGTTCCTTGGTACTGTTTACTATGCCCCCAATCCTGCAGTCATCTACAAACTTACTTAACCAAATGTTGGAGAAACTACACTTGATTGAGGAAACATAAAAATTAAATAAACATGGACCTAAGACAGAGCACTGTGGAAATCCACCCAGAACTACTTTCCAATATGAAAGAGTCCCTCTGATAGCAACCCTTTGCCTTCTATCATACAGCCATACTTCCACCCATTTAACTATATTAGTTTGTGACTTTGCAATGCTCTATACTTCAACTAATTTCTTATGTGTCAGTTTATCGAATGCCTTGGAAAAATCTAAAAATATGTCGTCTACTGCATCCCCGTTATCCAAGGCTTTATTAGCTTTTTCATAGAAGGTTAACATGTTGGTCTCACATGATTTTGTTTTTGTGAAGCCATGTTGGGTTTGGTCAATTACATTATTCAATGACAAGTGGCATAAAATACAGTCCTTCAGGATTCCTTCTAATAACTTCCCCACAATAGACGTTAAACAAACTGGTCTAAAATTGTCAGGTTTTGTAGCAGGGCCTTTCTTCAATAATGGAACTACTATAGCTTCTCTCCAAGTCTGTACCACTATTCCCTGATCTAAGTATTTCCGAAATAAATATGTCAGTGGAGGAGCCAGACTGACTGCCAATTCCTTTAGTATCCTAGGATGAAGGTCATCTGGTCCCCGTGATTTGTTAATATTAATACTTTCCAATCTTGTTAGTACATCTGTAGGGTCAATTTTAACCTGCCCTACCTGGGGACTTACTTTGTTGTCAGTTCCTTTGGTAGTATCTTTAGTAAATACTGAACTGAAATAAGACTTTTGCATGTCAGCCATTAACTTAGTGTCAGTTATAGGTTCTTCCATTTCATTTTTAAAAGGGCCTATGTTGCTAAAACCCTTCTTTTTACCATTGATGTAAGTGTAAAAAGCTTTATGGTTGTCCTTTACTCTTGTAGCCAATCTAAGTTCATATTTTGCATTAGCTTTCTTGATTTCCTTATTAAGTTGTCTAACCTTCCCCTTATACAACAGCCATTCCTCATGGTTATCTTTTTTGTTTACCCTTTAAAACATTTTGTCTTTTTCCTTTACCATTTTTTTAAGTTTAGAATGAAACCAACCTTTGATGTTAGTTTTCTTATCATATTTATTGGTACATGGTACATATTTTAGCATGCCTATTTTAATTTTATTAATTAAGCTTTCCCACAATTTATCTACAGAAATATTGGAAAACTCAGCATACCAGTCCCAAGCAGCCATCTCAGTCCTAAAGTCAAAAAAGTTTGCCTTATTTAAGTTGAGTTTTTATGTTAATCCTTTTGGACAATTTATAATTGTTTCACCTGACATTGTAAAACAGACTTTACAATGATCACTGTTTCGTAAGGGTCTTCCCAATGTTACATTACTTATTTTATTCTGCATATTGGTTAGCACCAACTCTAGGATGTTTTGATCCCTCGTTGCAGTCATCACCCTCTGTTCAACCCCACTTGGTCAAGTACTTCAAGGAATTTTTTTTCTGTGCTAGATTTCCCACTTAGTTCCACCCAGTTTATTTCTGGCATAATAAAGTCCCTGGTTAACATTATATCTTCAGCTGGGTCCAAGTTAGAAATAAAGTCGAAGAGAAGGTTGTTATCCTGTTTAGTTAAAGATGGAGGCCTGTACACCAGTCCCAATCTAGTTTTTGGCTGATCCTTTTGCAATATTTTTATCCATATCATTTCGACATTCTCAAAATGGATCTTTTCCTGTTCACTATTTATAGTATCCTTTATATATATATATATATATATATATATATATATACTGTATATATATATATATATATATATAGCAATTCCGCCTCCTTTCCTGTGGGTTCTAGATCTTGAATATAATTTATACCCAAGGATCAGCTTCATCCCACCATGTTTCAGTGACCAAGGCTATATCGATATTGCCAGATTCTATCATATGCTGGAATACATCAAATTTATGTGATAAACTTCTTGCATTCAATAATACAATATTCCAGTTCTCACACTTCTTTTCTATAGTGCCCATGTCATTCATTTTCTTCATGTCTGCATGTACCTGCCCCTCTCATTCCAGTTTAAATGAAACTGAATTACCTTATTTATTTTAGTCCCCAACATCCTAGCTCCTGCCCTATTTAGATGCAGCCCATCATGTCTAAAAACAGATTTATTTTGAAATGTCCCAGTATTATCCTTAAAACTGATATTTCTCTCTGCTCAAAAGGATCTTAGCTATTTATTTATTTGGTTTATGGCTGAATTTTTATGTTCATGTGGCCCCTGCACTAGCAGAATCCCTGAGATTATGAGCTCACCCCCTTTTGCTTGAATGTTATTTACTATATTCTTTAAACCTTCCTGTATGGTTTCCAATTTGTTTTTCCCTATGTCATTTGTCCCCACGTGTAGAATGACTAAAGGTTCTTGTGTATTCTCCATCAGTCCATCAAGCAACCTTTCTGTGTCTGTTATTTTAACTCCTGGTAACATACTATCTGTTGTGTACATTTTCCTATTTCTACAAATTATTTCATCTGCCCCTCTAGTTATTGAGTCCCCAATTACAAGGATATCTCTATTTACTCTTTCCCCAGTGCTCAAACTATTTGCTGTCTCAACTTGTACACCAACATTGCCTACGATGCTATGCTTTTGTTGCTCCTTTTGTTCACCATTTTGGATACAGTAACATTAATATTTTCTCTTGCTACTTTACTGTTATTCTCTTCTGATTCAGATGTTTTGTTTAAGACCTCGTACTTATTGCTAAGTTGTAGGGGGATACCCTGACAAGTACTTCCCCCCTTTTTCCTTGTTGAAATTCTTGTGTTATTGCCCCCTGTTGACATCAAACCCATGTCCTTTTTGTTAGCTCTGGGCTTTTTTTTTTTTTGCTGATATATAGCTAGGAGTACTAGTTGCAACATCTACTTTATGCGCTGTGAGACTATCTGACATCAAGTCGATAAACTTTTCTAGCTCACCTATTTCTGTTTTTACTTCTAATCTCTCTAATAAGATTCTGATTTCCTCTTGTAGTGTCTTCATCAATAAACAATTTTTGCACTTAAACTGCTGCTCTTTGCTTCACAAAGTATAAATTGTTTTTGTATCTTTTTGGATTTTCCCCTACCTTGTGACATACTGACTCTTAATTTCACCTCCAATGCTGACTGACATACAATGTTATTTGGTGTTGGCTCCTGGTCCTGGCATCCACAACAGACACTCCATCCTCAACATGGAGCACAAAAGTGGGCACAGGCCACAACTGTTGTAACCAGTACTTACAGCAAAATCCACAATTGTGATATCTGTGTACCTTCAACCTATGTTATTTAGACTATTGGTTTGCCAAAGTGGAAACACTGTGTGAATTTCCATCTTTTTTTCAGAGTTATGCCAAATTTAAAGGATGATTATGGAAAGCAAAAGGTTGGATAGCAGGCAGTGTTACACATTTTTAAAACCAATACTTTGTGCAGTTTCAGAAAATATATACTTTTCCTATGATACCATAGTTTTTTGAATGGCTATAGGCTAGAGAATCAATGCTGTGCATTTTCCATTAAAGGCACACATTTTCCCCTTGAAAATACACTTAACACCCTATATGTTTTGAGTCTATTTCAGCCAAACCTTTTTGGTAAAGCTACTGTATATAAATGTGGTATTGTTGTAACTGATGCTCATAGCCAAATCCAAAAATCTGGTGTTTGTGTACCTTCAACCTATATTATACAGACATTTGCCTTTGGTGGTCATCTTCATGCAATGGGGAGCGTTGAACCATTTTAAATCTTAGTGTCATAAATATTTTCATGGTTGATGGACTCACCATGTAGTGGACACACATGCTTTTGACACTTTCCTGGATAACTGCACACAACAGCTGTACAAGTGAAGGGAAAAACGTAAACTTTAACTGTTATCTGCGGCACATTTGCTGAGTTCATCAGTTAACTGCTAATCCCCATTAACTGTTCTGTTATGGCTACCTGTTACTGGCGTATGTTCTAGCCAGAAGCAGCCTCTTTACCTGCCCCCTTGGGCATGTTTCTGAGTCTTTGGAACTGGTTTCTTGAGTCCTGCCTAGACTAGTCTTAAGGGAGAAAGATGGAGACACTGGTTGGGACTCATGAACTAAAGAACTGTAACCCGCTGTTGCTTCCTCTCTTCTTTAACCACCTTCTCTGGTTTTCCTCAAAACAGGTTCTCCATCCTCAACATGGGACACAAAAGTGGGCCCAGACCACAGGCAGTAAAATGCACCATGTGGAACATTTTCTACAGCTCCTCATGAACGTTTCAAGGGATTCCCATATATTGTCCAGATATCCTTTATGTAGTACCATTTTCCAATGCTGAGACTCTCATGTGGTGCCTGCGAACAGTGATATATTTTACTCTGTTTTCTTTTACTATAGCATCTCAGGGAGCAGCAGGTGGAGCTGCGGGGATTTCCCCGGCCTTGGCCACTTTGGGTTCTGTGGCAAGATTCACATACTGGTGCCTTTGGTCTCCTTCGAGCTCTGCTAGAGAGAGCATCTGACTTGCCTCAGTCAGCTGCGACCACATGTTATTTAGAATATTTTTACTTTTACAATTTTGTTAGTTGAATTGCGATACTGTACTTGCTTTTACATATATATGGGACTACTATGGTGGGGAATACTATTGTTCTTTCTCACTTCCATTGCCCAGACCTGGGGGCTGGAGAGATGGAAGAATCTGTCTGATCTGGGCCCCTGGGACTACCAGGACTAGTATTCATATATTCCTCCCTTTGATATGGCTTTCTTCAATTGCCTTGAAATTTCCAGGAACCAAAATGGGCTAAACAATCTGGAAAAAAACTTAAGATTTGAAGTCATTTTTCATCTCAAACCCAGGCCCATTTTGTGTGTGTGTGTGTGTGTGTGTGTGTGTGTGTGTGTGTGTACGTCTCTCTCTCTCTCTCTCTTCCCCCTTTCTCACATTCTCCTAACCTGTTATCTGATTCTGATACCAATCCCTTCATACCAGTATTTTAACTCCCAGCTCCCTTCTACTTCCAGTATTGGAACCACACCTGTGTGCTGCCTAGCTGGAGCTCCTATCATCATCTCCACTCACAAACGAAGGCACGCTGAACCCGGATCTTCCTGTCTGCACTAGACCCTACAGCCCTCTTTTTCTGTAGCCCATTCTGAACTTGACGACTTTTGAACCTCCTCATCCTGTTTTCTATCTGTTTTACCTAGTTTAATTATTTTGAAGCATATCTGAATGACAGCCTGCTTATCATCTGTTTATAGTGTTTAATTTGGGCTAAAAAAATTCATTTTACTGTTTTTGTATTAATTTGAGACAGTATTGCATTTTAAGAGTTTAAAGTAATTTTCATCTCAGACCTAGGCCCATTGTGTGTGTGTGTGTGTGTGTGTGTCTCTCTCTCTCTCTTCTCTTCTCCCCTCTCTCACATACTCCAGTGTGTGTGTGTGTGTGTGTGTTAGTGCGTGCGCGTGTCTCTCTCTCTCTCTCTTTTCCATTTGCAAATTATTCTGCATAGCCACTAGAGGGCAACAACTCAATTCATTTGCTGCTGCTGGCAACTGGCACTGCCCACCTCTTCTCAGTTGTTAGAAAACCTCTGTCACTGCTACTTATCTTCTCCTTACTATAGATTAATATACCCTGTTCTATTCTTGCTCCACCAATCCATACAATATGTCCATCCTTTCTTCACCACTTTCCCCCCTCCTAATTCTTCTATCAATTTTATCTACCTCAGCTCCACACTGTCCTCAGTCCAGTAAACCTTTCTCACCTTTCCCTTCTGCTCCCCCATCCCCTACCGTTATCCTTGCCATAACTCCTACACCCTCAAGTACTCCTTTTCTTACTTCCCTCACCACCCTCTTGCTACTCTATTCTCAGCCCCTAGCCACCTAGCTTTCCTTCCCCATCTTATTTTCACCTCACCTAGCCCCCACCCCACTCAAGTACTTCCAAAATCCTCAGCCCATCACAAATGCCATAAACTACACTCACTCATAATAGCACTCCTCTTACTCGCATCAGGAAATGTTCATCCCAATCCTGGTCCTGCTACACACATCCCTGCAAGTTGCAATCCTTTCACTAATATTCCAATGTTCCCTTCCCCCTCTGCCCTCCCCAAGGGCCTGAAAATCCTCCACTTTAACATCTGCAGTCTTGTGTCAAAAATTGACCTTTTACATCCTATGGTAATCTCTCTCACACCTGATATACTAATTTTAATGGAAACTTGGTTAAATGCTAAAATACCTGATCTTGCCACTAATATCCCAGGTTATTCCATAATCAGGCAGGATAGGACTGGCAGGGGTGGTGGAGTAGCCATGTATATCCTGTCCTCACTTCAGTTCTCAACCATTCTATCATCCTCAATACCCTCCACTTATGAAGCACTTGTAGTAAACATTACCTTGCCTTTTTTCTCCCCTATCTTCATAGCTGGCATCTACTGTTGACCTGGTTCCAAGTCATCCGATACTTTAGATCTCATTACCTCCATAACTTCCCTCTTGCATAAAGGGTATACATCCTGGGTGATGTAAAACAAAACTGGCTATCATCAACAACTGTCATGACATAAAATGACATCATGGCCCTCAATCTTTCCCAACTCATCCTGGAACCCACCTGCCTAAATCATAAATTTCTTAACCACTCCCTGATAGACTGGGCTCTCACCTTTCACCCCATCGAGTTATTAAATCAGACATCATCCCGGATGCCATCAGTGATCATCATCCAATCTTCATAGTCAAGAAAGTCCATAGACCTAAATCGCCTCACAAAATTCTGCAACTCTGCTCCTTCAGCTCCTTAGACCTTAATCCCCTTCTTAATGTACTGGCCAACTCTGACTGGTCCCTTATTGTCTTTGCCCCTTCCATTGACTGAGCCCTCGCTTATTTTAAAGATAAATTTCTAACTACGTGGAACTCCTACACTCCTTTCAAATGCACCAGAGTTCATGGCAGCCATCATCCCTAGGTCTCCCCTGAGTTACTGACCTGTCTCAGGGAACAGGACAAAGCTTGGTGGAAACATAAGGCCTCCCAGCTTCCCCTAGACCATGCTTGGTATTGCATGTTAAGAAATGCCTGCACAAAAGCTACCAGACTTGCCAAGTCTGAATATTTTAAATCATCTTTTCTCAAAAACATCAATTCTCCTTCCAAATTCTGGAAAGTGATCCATGCCCTATTCTTCCCCCTTCACATCCACCTCCCCCTGTGCTTAAAATAAACAACTCATTGGTCTCTGAACCATGTGCACTGGCTCAAGAGTTTAACTCCTATTATATCTCCTGCACCACAGCACTTCTAAAGTCACTCCCCTTTAACCTCCCCCCTCCTCATCCTCCCACACCCAGTTCTCAACCCCTCCATGCCCATCCTTCCTTCTCTTTTTCTGTGGTCTCCCCAGAAGAAACACTATTGGCCCTTGTCTCTCTTAATCCTTCCAAAGGCTCCTCGCCAGATTATCTTGGCCCTAAACTCCTCTACCTTTCAGTTTCTGCTATAGCTTACCCTCTCTCCTTGATCTTAAATCTTTCCTTCTCATCCTCATCTGTCCCCTCATCCTGGAAACCTGCTGTGATCCTCCCTCTCCCAAAGAGTGGTGACCCCTTCTCCCCTGAAAATTTTCACCCAATCTCCCTACTCCCTGCCCTTGCTAAACTCCAAGAACACCTGGTCCTCTCTCAGCTAACCTCCTTCCTTGATGGCTCTTCCTTTTTTACCCTGTTCCAATCTGGTATTTGGAAGAACCACTCCATGACCACCTCCCTACTCAGGCTCACTGACTCCATCCTCACTGGGATGAATAATGGCCTCATTACCTCTGCCATCTTTGTCGACCTCGCCAAGGCATTCGACAGTCTCCCATGCCCTGCTTCTTGACTCCCTTATGGCTGCTGGGTTGTCTACTTCTGCCCAAAACTGGTTTAGAGCATACCTCTCAGGCAGGACACAATCAGTCAAGATCCAGGATACAATCTCTCCCCCCCTCTCTATTTCCACTGGAGTCCCACGGGGCTTGGTTCTTGGGCCCATTCTCTTCTCCATCTTCTGAAATGATTTGCCCTCAGTATGCTCCCCCTCCACCTCTATCCATATGTATGCCAATGACACTGTCCTGTTCACGTCCGGCAAATGCCCTGCTAATGTTGCAACCACCCTTCAGCAGGTTCAGTTATGGTTTGCCTCACATCAACTATTCCTAAATGCCAAAAAGACTGTCTCCATGACCTTTGGCACTAGGCAGAGACTCTCTAGGTTCCACCCTTTGCCATCTTTCCATACCCTTGATGGGACAATATTAGAAGATACCTCCTCATTCAGATACCTTGGGGTCTGATTTGACCAACATCTCAACTCCTCTGGCCACATTAACACCATCCTGAAAAAAATGCTTCCCAAGCTTGGTGCCTTATTCAGGAATCATAGTTGCGTCCCTTCTACAGCGTAACGTGAACTAGTCCAGAAGATGATCCTTCCCATTTTTGACTACTGTGATGTAGTCTATGGTGCCACTCCCAATTCCTCCTTAACCAGATTGGACACTCTATTTAACTCCTTCTGTCGCTTTGCCCTTGATGCTCCATCACGCACTCATCACTGTGGCCTCTACCACACCAGTTCCCTTCCCCTGCTTGCCAACAGGCACCTCACTCATTGTGCCAAACTCACTTATAAATTTTGATTAGGAGAACTTCCCTCCTACCTCTCACATTTGCTCTCTTCCCCACCTCCCCTCTCCCATTCCCTCAGATCCTCTGTCACTCGCACTTTGTTGGTCTCCCATCGTACCACTCTCATTGTCAGGTTTTACCCATCATTTCCCACAAATCTGGAACTCCCTCCCCCCCAAATATGGCACTTCTCCTCCTCCTCCCACTCCCTTGCCTCTGCCTTAAATAACTTTCTCTCATCTAACTGCTCCTGCTTTAACCCTCTTTAACTGTCCTCATATGCCTCTGCTCTTCTCCATGACTCACATCACCTATTAAACCTTCCACCACCTGGCTTGTGTCTTGGCATGCTGTCCTCCCCCTTCACCACTATGTACTATGTTCCTCAGATACACCACTTGTAATTAAATGCATATTTCACAGGTATGATATACTTAATTGTATGTTATGTTACAAATGTGACTGAATGATTATTTACGATATTTTTTTAACTGTCTTGTTACCAATGTAATTGAATGTTTAATTTCTTGTATGTTTTAAATGTTAAACTGTATGTCTAATTCTTCATCCAATAGTACCCCCCCTCCCCAGGTCACACTGGCAGATGAGCAACTTGTTGTTCAGCGTGCCTTCCTGGTGAAACATTTCAATAAATAAAAATAAATAAGATTTTATCCAAACTCAGTGACATGGCCTATGATATAACTTTGGTCCAGAAGACCCAGCTTTTTGCATCTGAGGTGCAGAATCTACACTGTATGTTGGTGAGAACTGTATATCATAGTTCAACCCACACAAAACAGCAAGGGGTAGTTGTACTTGTTCATAAGCAGTTGCAGTTTGGAGACCACAAGATTACATCTGACACAGAGGACAATATATACTGGTGGAGGGGACTTAAAAGGGCCTCCCTCTGATACTTGACTTGGAATATGCCCCAAATTCCCTAGACCACCAGTTCTACCTCACCATCCTCTGACTGTTACCTGCAGAGATTTCATTGGTAATACTAGGGGGTGATTTCAACCTTGCCCCACAACCGGCCTTTGCTTGGACCAGCCTAAGATCCCAGAGTGAAACATTTTTTACAGCATAGTTTCTCCAGGCCTATCACTCCCAAGGCGTTCGAGATATCTGGCAGACACTACACCCAGATGAAAAGATTTTACCTTTTACTTCTCAGCACACAGCACATACAAAACAAAAAACAAACACAAAACAAACAAACAAATAAAAAATTCACACATGGTAAACTGGAAAGAAGACAGACGTGCGGAGTAGTGCAATGCACTGGCTGTGGGGCAGCAATCTTCCAGGTGACTTTCTGGAGGCTGAAACGATGTCCTATTTGCAGGCAACTCTCTGCTCTAAGGGAGGAGGTTGCCCATCTCCAGGCCAAACTGGATAGGAGTACAGGACCCCCCCATGCAGGGACCACCAGGGCCACCACCTCTGCCTCAGAGGTTGCCAAGAAGGAGCAGCGGTTGGACCACAGTGGGATCAGGGAGGGTGAGGGTGGTGGAACAGAGGCACATCCTTTCAGATGTACCACTCCACAATCTATACACCATTTTGGTGGAGCATAGTTCCCCCTATGGAGGCACATATGGTGGAGACTGAGGATGCTGGCAACCGTCACAAGGGAGGCCCATAGGAAGGTGGTACAGGACACCACAGAGAAAGGAAGCAGCTCCTGGTGGGGGACTCAGTTATCAGGGGGATAGATCTGGGGGGGCAAGGGAAAGTGAAGTAAGGTACTTGCCTAGCACCATGGCTTCGAGGGACAGGAAGCAGATTCTGGGGATCATGACAGCAGCTGCACGGGAGACAGTGCTGGATGTCATTGTCCACCTAGGGACAAATGACTTGGGCTATACATGGGATTAGAGCAGTGCAGGAGGAGTTTGTGGAGTTGGAGACGGGCCTTAGACAAGTAGCTCATACAGTATTCTTCTGGAGGTGCTGCCTGTCTATGGCATGGGTGAGGCAAGGGTACTCCACACCATGCAGTTCAAAGAATGGTTGAAAAACTGGTGTAGAACACAGGGTTTTGGCTTCATTGGGGACTGGGGTTCCACCTGGAGGGATACCTACCTATACTGGCACAATGGTCTGCATCTGTCTGGTAAGGGAGCCAGTCTCCTGAGTGATTGGTTTAAATGCTTCATTGGCAAGCTTTTAAACTAGCCAATTGGGGAGGCACTGAAAAGCAGCAGGGAATTCCCAGCCTTCCCCAACAAAACAGGGTACTAAATGAGGTAAAGACCAAGGTAGAAAGGTCAGTAGGGAGCAGGACTAGGGTAAATGGAGAAAGCAGTCACTAAGGGCAGGGATGGGGCTACAAGAGGTAAAGCCATCAAAAAATGGAGAGTAATGAGTACCAATGCCCATAGTCTGAGTAACAAGCTTCCTGAACTAGTGGCCTTGATGAAAGAGGAACATCTGGATATCGTGGCAGTCACAGAAACATGGTACGCACAGAACTATGACTGTGATGTAAACATACCAGGGTACACTATCTACAGGAGGGACAGGGAGGGTAAAAGAGATGGAGGAGGAGTACTTTTACCCAGACTCTACAAACCTTCCAGAACCGTCTTTTCCCCTGCTACTACCAGGCAGGTCAGAGGCGAGTGCTCGCATTGGCTCTTCAAAGTCCTCCTAATGCTTATAAAGGCCAGAGACCGCGCCTGGTCCACTTTCAAAGCTACCCCCTCTCCTGCCTTCTGGGATGCTTACAGGAGCCTGAGGAACAAATGTAAACCACAGGCCAAATCTTTGAAACAGACCCACTTCCCGTTACTTGCAACAGGCCAACCTTGGGTACCCTAGAAAATTCTGGTATTCAATTAGCTCCCTTCTAAACCCACACTCCAGCAATACTGTGCCACACCTCAGCTCTCATGATGGGCTGCTTACCGACCCTCACAAAGTGGCCAGTGTCTTCAATTGCAAGTTCACCAACTTATCCATGTACCTAAATAATCTGTTAACTGTCCAACCGCAAAACCCAGCCCTAATACCGGATCCACTGACATCCTCCTCCAGCTCTGCCAATCACTCACAAACACCCCCTTTCCATTTTAAAGCCCTCTCCACACATGACACAGTTAACCTACTCAAAAGGCTACCTCACCACGGCTCCTCCGGATCCGACAGCCTATCGCCAGTCTTTCTCAAACTGATCTCTCTGGTGATTGCCAAGCCACTCACCTTCATCTTTAACCTTGCCCTTTCCACCTCCTCCATGCCTGACCCATGGAAGATAGCTAAGGTTATCCCCATTCTTAAATCTGGTGACCCCAAATCATCCGATAACTACCGTCCAATTTCCATCCTCCCTCATCTTAGTAAACTGCTCAAAAGAGTGGTCAACAATCAACTCACTGAGTACATAGGCAAACACACCCTCCTATGCAGCCAACAGCATGGCTTTTGCAAAAACCATTCCACTGCCACTGACCTCACCCTTCTGACTGACCACATCCTCTCTAACATGGATAATGGTAAAGCCACCGGGGCAGTTTTTGTTGATCTCTCTAAGGCTTTTGACATGGTCGACCATGCTCTCCTTACCTCCAAGCTTAGCCTCCTTGGTTGTTCTCAAAAAATCACAAACTGGTTCACTAACTACCTAACTGGCCCCTCACAATATGTGTGCATTGGCCAAACCTGCTGCCCCATACTTCCTGTCTCTGTAGGGGTCCCTCAGGTTTCAATCCTGGGTCCCCTCCTTTTTTTCTTATTCGTCAACTTACTCCCCTCCGACTGCCTCAACCATCACTCTTTCCTGTATGCCGATGACCTTGTCCTCTTCCACAGAGACAAATCCATGGCCACAGTCTCCTTCTGTTCTCTCACACAACTATGCTGCAGCCTATAGCTGGTTCTCAAAAAAACTCCTCTTAGTAAATGTCAAAAAAACTAAATCCATGCTGTTTGAATCCAAGCCCTTACTTGCCAAAACTAAAAATCACGCCCCTTTAGGTATTCTCACCCCTGACAGTCCAGCCCTAGAGGACATCGACACCTACAAATACCTAGGCATACTACTCAATCCCTCCCTCATCTTCGCTGACCATGCAATTTCCCTTGTCAGAAGGTTCCATCAGAAGTTAGGTTCTGCCTATAGATTCAGGCAATACCTCACCCCTGAAGCCAGACTAGCCATTGTCCAGGGTAATCTTCTCCCTATTCTTAACTACTGCTCTCCTGTCTATGCCAGGACCTCTGCTACCGCCATGGCCAAACTCTCTGCTGCCTACAACAGTGCCTGTCGCTTTGGTTTATTGGCCCCATTCTCCACCCACCACTGCACCCTCTATAATACCCTTGGATGGCTACCACTGCAAGGCCATTTTGACCTAGCCCTCTGCTGCATGGTGGACAACATCATCCACACGGCTCAAGAATCCCCCAACTGCCCTCCTTACAACCCGAACTCTACACTGCAACCTCTGCTCTAATGGTACTTCCCTTCTAGCTGTTCCTAGGGTATCCACCAACATGGGTAGCAGAGCTTGGTCTACAGCTGCCCCTTGCAGTGGTACAAACTGCCGGCCAAACTTTGTTCTATCGATACTCACACCAGCTTCACGTTCCACCTCAAAATCTGGCTCCTGGCAAATTTCTCCTGCTGCTGCTCCCAGGGTTTACCCACCTAACCACACTAGACTACTCATGCTAGACTACTCCCCAGCCCACAACTGTTACCGCATTGCCTTATTAATTATATTTCCACGGTATAAGTGACTTCCTTGCCTGTACATATTGTATATATTTTTTTTTACTGTCTTTTCATGTATTACATTGTATTGTGGGTACATATTGTATATATTTTCTTACTGTATATTTGGTGTATTACATGCCCACTGCTCTATGTTTCATACCTTGTACACTGTTCTTACGATTGTTGTTTTCTATCAAATCTCTTCATGTCCCATATTGGAACCTTGTACTCACTGTTCTCAATGGATTTATGCAGCATGCTTGTACACTGTGCTTAATATTGTTGCTTGTATCTATGCTGTTTCATGTGCTCTACAGTTACCTTGTATTTCACTGTCACTCTGTGCCATGTGTTATGGCCCATGTCATGCCTGAAAACGGTCCCTAGGACCAGTGCATTCACCCGGTTATCAAAGTCATAAATAAATAAATAAGGAGTAGCTCTCTACATAAGGGAAGGAATCAAAGCAACAGAACAAAAGGGTAAACTGGGAGGAAAGGAAGCACTGTGGGTCAGCTTGGAGACAGGCAATGACATCACAATCTGCACAGGGGTTGTATACAGATCCCCATCTCAGGGGGAAGAAATGGACAAGGAAATGATAGAAGGCATCCTTAGAATGGCAGAAAAAGGGGAGATATTGCTGATGGGGGTTCTGAATATGCTAGATGTTAACTGGAGTGTATTTGCTGCAGCCACATCCAAGAGCGGGGTCATTCTAGATGCCCTGCAGAGGGCATGCCTTAGACAACTAGTATTGGAACCCACTCAGGAGGGAGCTATCTTAGACCTGGTACTCTCAAATGGAGATGTAGAGAGGATCACAGATCTAGAAGTGGGTAGCCATCTGGGAACAAGCGACCATTGAACAGTATGGTTCATGATAAATACAGCAGTAGAGTCAAGCCATACAAAGGCAAAGGTCCTGGACTTTAGGAGGGCTGACTTTGCCAAAATGGGTGAGTGCCTAAGGAATGCACTAGCAAATGGGCAGGAAGGAGGGGTGGAAGAACAATGGGGAATAATCAGAACTGCCATCACAAAGGCAGCAAGCCTTTTGTGTGAAGCAAATAAAACAAAACAATGTAAAAAAACACTATGGCTCTCAAAGGAGGTGGCAGGGAAGGTTAAGGAGAAAAATATAGCATTCAGGAAGTACAAGGAATCACAGAAGGAGCAGGATGGAAAACTGTATCAGTTAAAGCAGAAGAAAGCAGGGAATGCAGTCAGAACAGCAACGGCCCAAACCGAGGAAAAGATAGCCATCTCAGTTAAGAAGGGGGATAAAACCTTTTATAGGTACATCAGGGAGTGAAGGAAGACCAAGAGAGGGATAGTGAGGCTTAATAAAGGGGTGGGGATGGGCAGAGGGTGACTGTGAAAAGGCAGAGATACTAAACAAATATTTTTGCTCAGTATTCACAAATGAAGAGGGGGAGGTACCTAAACCAAACAATAGAAACACTCTGGATAGGGGGACTAGTACCAGTCCATTCACAGAAGAAAAAGTTCTGAAAGAACTGTTAAAACGGAAGGTGGACAAAGCAATGGGACCTAATGGGATTCATCCCAGAATTCTAAAAGAACTAAGGGTAGAACTAGTGACACCACTGACTATCCTCTTTAACAAATCTTGTGAGGATGGGATGGTACCAGAGGACTGGAGGAGGGCAGATGTTATTCCACTTCACAAAAGTAGGAGCAGGGCAGAGGCAGAAAACTACAGACCTGTTAGTTTGACCTCAGTGATAGAGAAAATGATGGCATCACTTCTGAAGGAAAGAATTGTTGAGTACCTAGAGGCCAGAGGGGCACAGAACCCAAGGCAGCATTGAGTCATGTCAGATAAATCTAATGCATTTCTTTGACTGGGTGATCAAAGTAGTTGATCAGGGAGGGGCTTTGGACATGGCCTACCCAGACTTTAGCAAAGCATTTAACACAGTCCCACACAAAAGATTAATATACAAGTTAGCCAGCCTTGGAGTGTTTCCCAAGATGGTAGCCTGAGTAAAGAATTGGCTGGAGAACAGGACACAGTGGGTAATAGTAAATGGAGTCCACTCTGAAGAAAGTGGGGTTACTAGTGGGGTACCGCAGGGTTCAGTACTAGGACCGGTCCTCTTCAATGTCTTTATAAGCAACATTGCAGAGGGAATGGAAGGAATGGAATGTCTCTTTGCAGATGACACAAAGATCTGCATCAGGGTTGATACACAAGGTGGGGTGGAAAGGATGAAAAGGGACTTTGCAAGGTTGAAGGAATAGTCAAATGTATAGCAGCTTAGATTCAATGCTAAGAAGTGCAAAGTAATGTACCTGGGAAAAAAACCCAGGGGAAGAGTACACAGTGGGGGGTGAGATACTAACAACAACAAAAATGGAAAGGGACCTGGGGGTAGTCATATCAGATGACCTAAAGGTGGGCAAGCAATGTGAGAGGGCAGTAAGGAGAACTGGGGGGATACGGCGATGCATAGGGAGAGGCATCACCAGTAGAAAACAGGAAGCTATTATCCCTCTGTTAAAACAGCTGGTGAGACCCCATATGGAGTACTGCATGCAGTTCTGGAGACCCAGTCTCCGCAAGGACATAGACAGGATGGAGGCAGTCCAGAGGAGGGCAACTAAAATGGTGCAGGGTCTGCACCAGAAGATATATGAAGAGAGACTTAAGGAACTTAATATGTACACCCTCGAGGAAAGGAGGGAGAGGGGGAACATGATAGAAACTTTCAAGTACAGTAACTCAAGGGAATCAACAAAGTCCAGGAGAGTAGCATCTTTCAGAAAAAGAGGTGTGCAAGAACAAGGGGGAACAATCTGAAGATAGGAGGATGGATCAAGGTAATGTGAGGAAGTATTTTTTCATGGAGAGGGTAGTGGATACATGGAATGGCCTTGCTGAGGAAGTTGTGGAGTCAAAAACAGTGGGGGAATTCAAGAATGCATAGGACAGACATAAGGCAATTCTAGGGGGTTGGGGTAGGAGGAATTAGGCTGTCGGTTAACTAGGATCTGCAGCTTATCTATTAGGTAGGAAAATGGGCAGACTGGGTAAGCCAAGCCATCCTTATCTGCTGCACATTCTATATTTCTATGTTTCTATACTGACTTGATTTTTCTCTCCTTAAAAAAATGGTTACTCACATTTGGGGAGCATCCCTGGGGAGTATTCTAATTTAAGTAATCTTATCTGTATCATGGTGGTGGACCACTGTGCAGAATTGTGTCCCTGTCTTGAACAAGAGACTTAATTCTATATACAGGACAATGATACCTCACATGTCCCAATCCCCACTCAGTGGGAGGCTCTCTAAGCAGTCCTTTGGGGTAAGCTGACAGCACACTCCTCAAAAGTCAGAAAAGAGAGGGAAGGCTCACTCAGACATCAGGAAGGCCAGCTTATAGCTTTAGAATAACAACTGACCCACCACCTGGATCAGTTGGCCACCCTTAGACCAGAAACAGACACTTAGGATATCTATTGAATCCTACCTCCAGTATCAGGGAGAATATAGCCTTTGTAGGCTCATCAAGACCCATTGGGAGGCCAGGGAGCACCCAGGGCACCTACTCACCAAGAGATTGAGGGAGAAGGATGTGGAAAAATATATTCCCTTGATATACAGCACCAGGTACATTTATCACTACTCCCAGGAAATTAATGAGGTCATTTTAGATTATTACTCTGGGCTTTATTCATCATAGACCTCTTCAATTCCAGGGATCAATTTAATGCATTTCATGAAGATGTCACACTCCCGCAGGTTATGGCAGACACCAATTGGGCACTAGCTGAGCTTTTATGGTTGCAGAACTGGTCATTGCCATTAATTCCATGGCAACTGAGAAATATCCTGGACTGGATTGCTTCCAATCTGATTTTTATTAAGCATTTCAAATCATCTGATTCCCTTTCTCACCAGAGTGTTCAATGATGCACAAACTGGGAGAACCCTCCCGCCTTTCTTTGCTGAAGCCTTAATACCAAAGAAGGAGAAGGACAGCATACCCTACTCCAAGTTTTGAACCATCTCCTTGATCATTGTCAATGTGCAAATATATGTGAAGACATTGGTAGGGAGGACAGAATTCATGAAAGGTGAGCTGATAAGTGCAGACAAGTGGGATTTGTGACAGGTGACATGGGGTCTGATAACACATGAAGAACATGGAACCTTCCGTTGGAGGTACACATCCCAGATAAACCCACTACCATCCTGTCTCTAGATGCTGAAAAGGCCTTTGACAGGATGGAGTGGGCTTACCTTTTTGACAGCATGGGCAGCTTTGGCTTTGCACCACAGTTTATGCATTCAGTCCACCTACTTCAAGGATCAACCGAGGCAAAGGTCTTGACCAACTCCACCATATCCAGATGTTTTGCACTAAGATGTGGGATGAGGTAGGGATGTCTTTCCCTGAATGCCCACTGTACGCAGACCATGTTTCAGGCATACCTTTATCAGTGGGCACCAGAGAAGGTGACCTGCTTTGGTATCTTACCGAAAAATTCAGTCAGAGACATAGTAAAAGCTGATGTACAAGTTACGCTTGATAAACATGATGCAGATTTTCATAGATAGCAAGGGGTAATGCTCTCTACCTGGGGCAGAATTAGTGCCATCAAATTGACCTTAATCCCCCAAATTCAGAACATTTTGTCAAACTTTCCAGTATGTATCCCAGTCACTTTCTTTCAACATCTGAGAACAAAACTGACCCATTTTATATGGGAAGGGACATAGCCCAGAATCTGATGGCAAACCCTCCAGCAATATTGGTCTGAGGGTGGGTTTGACCTCCCTGATCTTAGAATTTTTTTCACCAAAGTGTGGTCCTCTGTCAAGCCATACTCTTCTGAAGACCAGAGTTGCTTCCTTATCAACCCCATTTGCTGCACATGGAAATATATCAAAACAAGGTTCACACAGCAGTGGCCCTGGTACATGAGGACTGGTCTATCTCTAAAACTTCCTTCCCCTACACTACCCACATTAAATTTGTCTGGAACCAACACCTTAAGGCTTTGGGATAGAAACATAGAAACATAGACTTTGACGGCAGATAAGGACAGCTTGGCCCACCTAGTCTGCCCATTTTCCTACCTAGAGGACAAGCTGCAGATCCTATTTAGCCAACAGCCTATTTCTTCCTACCCCCCCCGACAAAATTGCCTTATGTCTGTCCCATGCATTCTTGAAATTTCCCACAGTTTTAGACCCCACAACCTCCTCAGGAAGGCTGTTCCATGCGTCCACCACCCTCTCTGTGAAAAAATACTTCCTCACATTCCGCCTGAGCCATCCCTCCTCTATCCTCAAATTGTGTCCCCTTGTTCTTGCACATCTCTTTTTCTGAAAGATGCTACCCTCTTGGACTTTTTTGATTCCACTGAGGTACTTAAACATTTCTATCATGTCCCGCCTCTCCCTCCTTTCCTCAAGGGTATACATATTAAGCTCCTTTAGTCGCCAGGTTGGAGCAGGTCCACCTCCAGAATGCGATCCATTTGGAACAACCCATCCCTCAAAATACGAGTAAAACCCATAGACAGGCCCCAATGGAAAGCCTACTGTATCCAGACAGTAGGGGATCTGTACTACCCTACCACTGGGGTGTTACATTCCTATGCTACACTAACCTGTGCACAACAGGGAGCCCTATTCTTGTTCTGGAAATACCATCAATTTAAAGATCTCCTTGGAATCTGTCTCATGCCCTCCATGATGCTTCCGAGATCTCACCCTCTAGACCAGTTGGTGGCAGCCATCCCAATACTGAGACACATAACAGGACAGCTGGTGAGATTGCAAAATGCCCATGCTCCTAACATGGTTTCCACAAGGCCATGAGAGCGCTGGGAGAAAGAGTTAAATACATCTGTTACATTGAGGGAGTGGGACACAGTTTGGATCCAAGCCCATCATGCTAATAGAGACCTCCAAGCCAGAACACTTCAGTTCAAAGTTCTACATGGGGCCTACAAAAACCCACATGCTCTTTATCATATGGGGCTTCTGTACCACAATGATTGCTGGAGTTGTACCTGCCCACAGGCTACACTTACTCATATTCTATGGTCATGCACCATCCCGAACACTTATTAGCTCCACATCTGAGCATTCTGCCATACATTAGATCCTCTCCCACCCCACAGGGATCCTAAACTTGATCTGCTGGGCATTCCGGATAAAGGGACACCACTGAAACAGGAGCTGCTCACCTGGATCAATCTGCTTTTTCAACAACTAAATGTCTGTTGCTTCACAGTTGGTGACAAACAGAACCCATCCTACAAGAAGCGGGAAAACCTCCTCCACTTGACAGCCAAATATGAATGTGTCTCACATGCTGCCCAAAGCAAGATAGAGACATATACATCAGTTTGGGGTCTATAACTACAACGCCTACAAACCAAGCAACTCAAACCCAGCTTTCCGCACAGATGACCTAGGTGAGGACCTCTCCTTAATGCTTCCTATAATTGAGTCTCCCCTTTTTCCCATTGGGAAACCATGCCATAATTTGCCATTATAAAGGAGCATTTGTAACAGCAAATGCACACGGTTTCCCTGGCTCTGCTCATGCACCTGCCGTAGGTTTGTCCCTGCCTGCTGCTCACCGCTTCCTTCTTGTCCAAAACTGGGCCAACAGAGGAACTCGGCAGTAAGTTGTTTTTTTTTTTGTTTTTTTTTAAGTAATTTTCCACATATATGGGGCAAGCAAAACATGTCTCCACTATTGCCGAAAACATCTTAAACCATTTAAACATCTCCACATTGAAAATCTGGGGTACCGCCGAAAATGGAAGAGCAGCATGGCCGCACCAGATGTCTTGTATTTTATATAATTACTGTGGTGAAAAAGGGGAGACCCAGCAATTATACCAAATAAAATATGGAGTAGTGTGTGTAAACTCAAAGTTTACACACTCCCTCGATGTTAGATGCTAACGTAAACCCCTTGAGCTTTGCTCTCTGGGTTTATGAGCATCTAACACCTCGGGGGATTGTAAAATTCTTATTACACACACCACCCCGTACTTTATTCTATATATTATGTTCAAAGTACTAAACTGTTACCTGTGGTGTCCTCATTTGAAACCCCCTTGGACTTTGGGGGTACCAAAGAAAAGCTCAAGCCTCCAATGTGTACCCTTACCACCCACTCTGATCATCCACCCTCTTCCTCCCAACATACCTCTTCACATATCTCCTTGTATGTACACACTACTTCAAGTGGATTGTAACATCTTGGGTGTGATACTAGAGATAATATATTTATATGAAGTAACACTGCTGCTTCCCATTTAAACAAAGAAATACCTCTGCAAATAGTGTTATGCTTTCCCTTGGTATGCACCAGTTAGGACTCAGGAACAGCTTCCCACATCTCAGAGAAACCTATTTGTTCACTGACAGTTATCTGAAACTGGACCCACTAGAAGGCAGAAGAAGTAGCCTGCTGTTACTTATGCTGTTATCCATGTTACATTGAACTCATTGTGCCTCTTCCATGAATATTGTTAATATGTTTCTATACCTGGTTACTGCAATGTGCAGCAGGGACTCCAGCAAAATAGGAGTCACTACTAAATGTGGGTTATTATATCTTTATTAAAGTTGTTTCCAGTGTTGAACTACTTCAATCAGTTTATCTAAAGGCTACATCTGTACACTTATTCTACTTAAAGCTTAAACTTATTGTCTGCATTTAAATTTAAAAACATACAGTAGCACTGACTTAATTGGAGGACAGGCAGTCCCTGATTTACTTCAAATTTCAAAACTTACTGGGCTCGATTCTTGAAAGAATTTGAATGCTGCAAGCCCTGTGTGCGCCGAACACATGGGGCCTGCAGCATTCCCGGAGTGGCAATCTGGATTCTCTATACCCGAGCCCACCATGCACCACATGGGGTGAGTTAGACCAACTTTTGCTGGTCTAACTTTGCCAACCTTTTTACAGGGTTTGCACCAAGTATTTGGCACAAGCCACTGTGAAAAGGGTAAAGTGTCACTAAGGTGCGCGACCTACCAGAATCGGGTGCACCATGCACCAAAGTGTTCGGGGACAGCACAGAGTCTGATGCAGGGCTTGTGACAGCCATGTGTCAATCTTTGAAAATTGATGCCATGAAATTTAAAACACTCTTATCTTCAGCCACAGTCTTGCTGGTCATCCTGCCCACCTCAACTCCAGACTTTTATAACCTCAGTACTAGCCCAAAATGAAACTGCACCTAAATTTTCACTCTGCTTCAGTTTGTACCAGCATTACTTTAGACTTTCTAATGTTTGTTGCTTTTTCAGATGGTAGCTTTCCTTTTACTTCTGCCATTGGCACCTGTTTTTATACATTTGTGGTACAATTGTTGAACAAATGGGTGTAAAGTAGCTACAAACATGGCAGGCCTTTTAAGATTGATTATTTCTGACAGTGAAAATGAATGCATCAAAAAGGACACAATTTTGTGGCTGCAGTACTGTAGCTTGCAGCCATGTTCAGGCCGATGTGCTAAAAAGGTACAGTAGATACTGAAAAACAAAGCTGGTTACTAATGCTTCTCCTTGAAGAAAAACACTGATACTATCAGCTACAAGTACTGTATCAAACTTTATTCCAGTTAAGATTAAACTGGCATACAATAGTGAGACCCCTGCAGTACCACTCCAGTATAAATGCAGTCCCTTGTCTAACTGCTTGCACCAAACTATGGGCACACCAGTCACAATCTGGAATACTTTGGGGGAAGAAGAGTTGTAAAAGTCTAGTTAAAAATCAAGCATAGGATTTAAATGTAGACTGGCAAAGGTGGATTCGGCATCTAATTGGTCACATTCTTCATGGGGGTTCAGGTGGGGGCAATCCTTCAGTTGGACAGTGGTCACTATATTCCCCACACATGTGAAATGGTCCAGACTCTGCAGTGCTCTCTTTCTTGAATGTCCCATACTACAACTAGCCAGCAAAGCAAGCTTACATTCTCCATATGTGCAGCTGCCCACAGAGAGATGGCTTCTATGTGGGATAGAAATGGATCCCAGAGCAGTTGCAGTGTGCCATTCAAAGTGCTGCATGGCTGGCAGGAGATGGGTTCTGGCAGGGCCTGAAGGATAGACAGAGGAAGGCAAGGGTGAGGTGTAAAAAAATTCATCCAGAATTTCCAGGTTCCACAAAACATATGACTGGACCCACAACAATTAGGCCTCAGTATTTGAAAATCATGCAGTCCCCATCTTGATGCTGAAAGTGAAGGTATTGGAGTGTGTGAAAAAAGATAATAAAAGAGTTGAAGCTGTGAGAAGATCTATTTATTTATTTTATTTATTGAAATGTTTCACCAGGAAAGGCACACTGAGCAACAAGATGCTCATCTCACGGTGTGACCTGAGGGGTTACAGAGGAGTGCAGGTGAGTACATGATAGATAGGAGTGAGTTACACACTGGAGTCATGAACTGAGAGTAGCATTACTTACATTGACTTGAATTTGAGTTACACATTGGTAGAAATAGTGACAATAACAGTGTACAGGGCTATGCAACAGCCTTAAATGCAAAGGGTGGGGGCTACATCAAGAAGGGATACAGCATGGGGTAGGTTTAAAACAATACTATGTTATCAGCCATGGGAGAACAAGGAATTAGGTTAAGACCTGGATTATGTTTACACAATACATAGGTGACAGCCACTAACTACGGGAACATGTTTGACAGAGAGACAAGGCTAGAAGTGCAGTATGGGGTAAGTGCGGCTGTAGTAGAATATATGCCAGCATTTGTAGCCATTGCTAAAGCCACTGGTCAGGCTGCATAGGATGTAGGGGGGAGCAGTGGAGGGGTAGTAGTAGGAATTGGGGGAAGGGGAGGTTGGGCTAGTGGGGGGGGAGGAGGTCAGATGCATGAACAGTTTACTGCGTAGAAGTTTATCAGGGCAGAGGATAGAGAATGCCTAGAGGAGGAGTGGCAGATTTGGACTGGCAGGTCATTCCAAAGCTTCGGGAGATGGTAGAAGAAGGCCGATTGGCCTGCAGTGGTCCGGTGAGGGATTACCAACAGTCAGGAGTCAGGAGACCTGACAGCATGAGAGGGGGTTGGAGGAGATGATAGAGAGGAGGCAAGGTAGGGTGAAGAAACCTGAGCCAGAAGTTAGAAGCAAACTTAGCACTGTGAAGTAGGCACAAGTTGCTAAGGGAGGGGAGGGCCAGCAAATGGTAAAGCTCACAGTGGTGGGTACAAGGGGGGGGCATCAAGGGCAAAATGACAGAATGTATTGAAGAGAGGGTCCAGTTTGGATAGGGTGGACTTGGGAGCAGCACTGTAGACTACATCGCAGTAGTCAAAGGTAGGTAATATAATTTTCTGCACAATTTCACATCTCATGGGTAGTGAGATACTACTGCGATTCCTATAGAAAGCACCGAGCTTAGGGCACATTTTTTTTCAGGATATAGTCCACATGGGCTGAGAAGAATAGGTGTCGGTCAAGCCAGACACTTAGTTACCTAAAGGTGGACATGTCCTCAAGGACTGTCCCGTCAAGGGTGTGGAAGATAGGGGGTGAGATAAGCCTGAATAATCTCTGCCTAGTGCCAAAGGTCATGGATACAGCCTTCTTCGCATTGAGGGAGAGTTGGTGGGAGCTAAACCAGAGCTGTATCTTGTTGAAATCAGCCTGTAGATTGGTAGCGACCACCTCATGGATCCGGCCAAAGGAAAAGAGGACTGTGTCATCTGCATACATGTGAATTGAGGTAGGTGAACAGGTTTGTGGCAGGTCATTTAGCAGGATGGAAAAGAGAATAAGGATGAGACCTGAGCCCTCGGGAACACCAGTGTCGATAGAGAGTGGAGGTGAGGTGGAATCAGCAATTTTTACAGACTGAGTTCTGCCTTGCAGATAGGCTTGGAACCAGTTGGTGGCAGTCGCGTATAACCCAGCTTCAGACAGGCAGGATAACAACAGGGGGTGAGAGACAGTGTCAAAAGCCTTAGCTAAGTCGACAAAGATGGCTGATGTAATTAGACCTTTGTCCATCCCCGAGAGGATGGAGTCCGAGAGTCTTAGTAGGGAAGTGGCGGTAGAGTGTTTTTTCCTAAATCCAGACTAGAAAGGCATGAAGAAGTTGGATTCTGAGAAGTAGTTGGAGAGTTGTGAAAGTGCGAGGTGCTACTGAAGTTTTGCGAGGGTGGGGAGGAGGGAGATGGGGTGGTAATTTGCCGTGGTGGTGTGTCCCCTCCTTTTGGAAGTGGTAGGACTGTGTCATGCTTCCACTCCATAGGAACTGATTCAGTGGTGAATGAAAGGTTTAGAAGGGCAGCGAGGGGAGATGCAATGGCCAGGGCAGATAGGTAGAGGAGTTTGGTGTCCATCCCATCAGGGGACTTTCTCTTGGAAGGGTTCAGGGTGAGTAGAACATCTAGGGCTTCCATGAGAGAGATGTTCCTGAAGTAGAAGGTATTCAGGCCGGGAGGTTTAGGAGCTTCATCATGGTGAGTGGGTGGGGTTACAGCTGGAAGGGAGGCAAGGAGGGTAATAGCACATGTGGTGAAATAGGAGTAGAACTCCGAGGTAACCACGAGAAGGTCTGAGTGGAGAGTCCCTTTTGAGAACAATAGAGGAGAGGGATTTGTTGATGGGGGAGGAGTTGATAACTTTCCAAAATTTAGATGGCCTACATAGATTGGCGTTGAGGGTGTTGTTAAAATATTTGGCTTTGGCTAGTCAAGTGGCCTTGGTGCACTTGTTTTGGAGCATGCGGTAGGTGATGTTGTCACCTGGGAGGAGCGTAGTCTTGTAAGTTCTCCATGCCTTGTCCTGGGCATTTTGGCATGCTATTAGTTCAGGGGAAATCCAGGGAAGGTGTGTCTACTGGACCCTAGTGCCTCGCAAGGGGGCATGATTATCCCAGACACTGAGGAAGGTGTTTCAGAAATGTGTAAGGGCATCATCCATGTTATTAATTCTAAGGTGATGGCCCCAGTTTGAGTGAGCTGGTTCTTCCAGAAGGGGGTAAGGTTTAGTGTTTTGTATGACTGTTGTAGTAGAAATTTGGGAGGGGATTTAAGGCAATGGAATTTGGGGACTAAGTAGGTGATGTGATGGTTGCTTATAAAGTCTGGAAGTAGGCCGGATTTGATGACCCTGTGGGGGTGGGAAGTGAGAGCCGAGTCAAGTAGGGAGTGGTTGCCAGTCTTGAGGTTTGTACGCGTTGGTTCTGGGATGACCTGGGTGAGATTGAGGGCTGTTATCTCAGAACGAGCTTTATTAAAAGAGGGAGATGGCCAGTTGTAATTAAAATTCCCTATAATATGAAGTTCACCCAACGGGGCTAGAGAGGCTAGGTGGCTTAGAAGGTCAGTGACTGTTGCGGTCAGGGTTCCAGTGCAGCAGTATACACCAGTAACATAAATAGGGAGTGAGAAGGGAAGGGACAATTTGAGCATGAGCAGTTCGAAGGCTTTGGGCTCTGTTTTACCAGTGTGACAGAGAAATGTAAGTCTGAGGCGGTGTAGATTGCAACTCCTCCACCTCGGATGGGTCGGTCTTGATGAGGGACATTGAATCCTGGCATGGCGATGGTTGGGTCTTTGAAGTTAGAGTTTAGCCAGGTTTCTGATATGATGATAATGTCAGGGGCATGTTGGGTGGCTAGCACCTGGAGCAGATTGAGCTTGGGGGCTAGGCTACGAATGTTTAGGTGGAGTATTCGTAGTCCATGGGGGAGGGAGCCAACCTGAGTAGCAGTGGTGACCTTTGCAGGGGGCCTGATCACTGAGCTAGAAGGGCAGAGGGCTGGTACTGGGCCAGAGTTGGGATGTATGTTGCCCGCTGCAAGGAGTAATAAGGCAAAAGTTAGATAGCGAGGAAGTAAATAATAGCACCATGTTGTGGGAGAGCACTGCCTAGGAGACGCTTTAGGGCGGACAGCTTGAGAAGTGTGGGAGGTAATTAGGTGGAGGGTTGACCAAAGATGGGCATAGGAATAGAATGGGGGGGGCTCATAGGATAGTGGAACCAGGTAGTGACTGGTAGAGATAGAGTAGCGGTGGGGGGCCATGAGTAGGATGAGCTAGTTCACCCGTAGAGAGGGGGGGTCGGGATAATAAATTGTGAGAGGTATTGGTGGGGTATGCAGAATGTGAAGAAGAAGATTAGGAGTAGATTTCTAGCTGTTAGTGCCATAACTGACAGTACACAGGAGGCAGTAATCCAATTTGTGCCCGTGGTTCATAGGGGAGAGAGGAGCGGCCACGCGGACCACTTGGATGTCAGCTATAGGCTGGAAGGGCACAGAGGGCATTAGGCAGGAGAAATAATACTGGGCACCAGTAATGTTAGAGCAGGCTTTGGAGGTGGGGCAATTAGTGCATTTAATAGCAGGCCTGGGAGGGGGTTGGGAGGCGGGATGCAAAACAGGGCTGGTAGTCTCTTATTTCTGCATGGTTACAACCTTCGGTATAAACTGCTAACAAATCCTGTAGTAGGGCTCCAAAAAGTCATAAAACAGCTTGGCTTGCACAGTCTATGAGGTGCACCAGTCGGGAGCTTAGGGCTACCCGCTGGTCCAGTCAGGAGCCACTCAGTCAGCAGGTGCTCCAATCAGAGAGCTGCCGAAAGCTGGATGGCTCCGGGAGTTCTGGAGATAGTACCTGTGTGGATGGTCCAGGAAGCAGGACTAGGAGGGCGGCTGGATTTGTCCGTGTGCTGGGTGGCGCCGCCTGGGTCCTGAGGCACTGCTCGGGGTGTGGGTGAGATCTTGGAGAATGAGAGCATAGCATTGGTTATAGGGAGAATGTTATAAACAGTAGGGACGGAGACTGACTTGCATTCCAGTGGGGGTGGGGGGAAAATGGGTCACACTTAAGATTGAGAGGAGGGGTTAAGGGAGAGGTTTAAGAGATAAGAGAATAATAGCTGGGGGAGGTGAAGGTGGGGGCTGTCTGCAGATAGATTGCTTAGTATAGGAGTTAAATAACATAGAAACATAGAAACATAGAAACATAGACTTTGACGGCAGATAAGGACCGCTAGGCCCATCTAGTCTGCCCATTTCCCTACCTACAGGATAGGCCACAGATCCTAGTTAACCAACAGCCTATTTCTTCCTACCCCCCACAAGAATTGCCTTATGTCTGTCCCATGCATTCTTGAATTCTCCCACAGTTTTAGACCCCACAACCTCCTCAGGAAGGCTGTTCCATGCATCCACTACCCTCTCTGTGAAATACTTCCTCACATTGCCCCTGAACCGCCCTCCTTCTATCTTAAAATTGTGTCCCCTTGTTCTTGCAAGTCTCTTTTTCTGAAAGATGCTACCCTCTTGGACTTTGTTGATTCCACTGAGGTACTTAAAAGTTTCTATCATGTCCACCCTCTCCCTTCTTTCCTCAAGGGTATACATATTAAGCTCCTTTAGTCTCTCCTCATATGGCTTCTCTTGCAGACCCTGCACCATTTTAGTTGCCCTCCTCTGGACTGCCTCTATCCTGTCTATGTCCTTGCAGAGAAGGGTCTCCAGAACTGGACACAGTACTCCAGATGGGGTCTCACCAACTGTCTGTACAGAGGGATAACAACTTCCTGTTTTCTGCTGCTGATGCCTCTCCCTATACATCCCAGTATACCCCCAGCACTCCCTACTGCCTTCTCACATTGCTTGCTAACCTTAAGGTCATCTGATATGATTACCCCCAGGTCCCTTTCCTTTTTTGTTGTTGTTACTACCTCCCACCCATTGTGTATTCTTCCCCTGGGTTCTTGTTTCCCAGGTGCATTATTTTGCACTTCTTTGCATTGAATCCTAGCTGCCATACTTCTGACCATTCCTCCAACCTTGCCAAGTCCCTTTTCATCCTTTCCACGCCTCCTTGTGTATCAACCCTGTTGCAGATTTTGTGTCATCTGCAAAAGGCATACTTTTCCTTCCAGTCCCTCTGCAATGTCACTGATGAAGACATTAAAAGGACTGGACCCATACTGAACCTCCTGCGGTACCCCACTAGTAACCCCCTTTCTTCAGAATGGACTCCATTTACAATTACCTTCTGTGTCCTGTTGTCCAGCCAATGTTTTACCAGGCTACCACCCTGGGTCCCACTCCCAGGCTGGTTAATTTGACTATTAATCTTTTGTGTGGACTGTGTCAAATGCCTTGCAAAGTCTAGGTAGGCCATGTCCACAGCCCTCCCTGGTCTACTACTTTGGTCACCCAGTCAAAGAAATCTATTAGATTCATCTGACATGACCTTCCCTGTGAACCCATGCTGCCTTGGGTCCTGTGCTCCACTGGCCTCTAGGTACGCGATATTCTTTCCTTCAGAAGTGACTCCATCACTTTCCCTACCACAGAGGTCAGACTGACAGGTCTGTAGTTTCCTGCCTCTGTCTTTTGTGAAGGGAATCACATCCGCCTTCCTCCAGTCCTCGGGTACCACACCATCCTCCCATGATTTATTAAAAAGAGTAGCCAGTGGTTTCACTAGTTCCTCCTTAATTCTTTTAGAATTCTGGGTGAATTCCATCAGGACCCATTGCTTTGTCCACCTTCAGTTTTAGGAGTTCTTGCAGAACCCTTTCTTCTGTGAAAGGACTGGAATCGACCCCCCTATCAAGAGTGCTTCTGTTAATTGGATTAGGCACTTCCCCCTCCTCTTTTGTGAATACTGAGCAGAAATATTCATTCAGTATTCCTGCTTTTTCACTGTCCCCCTCTGCCCACCCACTGTTCATTCAGCCTCACTATCCCTCCCTTTGTCTTTCTACGCTCAGTTTGGGCCTTTGCTATTCTGACTTCACTCCCTGCTTCCTTCTGCCTTAACTGGTACAGCTCTCTGTCCTGCTCCTTCTGTGTTTCCTTATACTTACGGAATGCTATCTTTTTCTTCCTGACTTTCACAGCCACCTCTTTTGAGAACCATAGTGGCTTTTTCTTTCGTTTTGATTTGTTCATTTGCTTCACACAAAGGCTTGTTGCCTCTGTGATGGCAGTTTTGATAATTCCCCATTGTTGCTCCACACCTCCTTCTAGCCTGTTTGCTAGTGCTTTTCTGAGGCACTCTCCCATCTTGCCAAAGTCAGCCCTCCTAAAGTCCAGTACCCTCACTTTTGTATGGCTTGACTCTGTAGCTGAGTTTAACGTGAACCACACTGTTTGATGGTCACTTGTCCCCAGATGGCAACCCACTTCTAGATCTGAGATCCTCTCACTGCCCCCATTTGAGAGATATGAGGTTCAAGATTGCTCCTCATGAGTGGGTTCCAAAACTAGCTGTCTAATGCCTGCCACCTGTAGGGCATCAAGAATGGCCCTGCTCTTGGATGTGCTGCAGCAAATGTGCTCCAGTTAACATCTGGCATATTCCGTCTCCCATCAACAGTATCTCCCTTCTCTGCCATTCTAAGAATGCCTTCTATCATATCCTTGTCCATTCCTTCCCCTGACATGGGGTCTGTACACAACCCCTGTGCGGATTGTGGTGCCCTTTCCAGTCTCCTAGGTGACCCACAGTGCCTCCTCTCCTCCCTGTTTACTCTTTTGTTCAGTTGCTTTTATCCCTTCCTTTACATAGAGAGCTACTCCTCCCCCTCTTCTCCCCTGCCTGTCTCTCCTGTAGGTTATGTACCCTGGTATGTTAACATCCCAGTCATGGTTCTCTGTGTACCATGTTTCTGTGACTGCTACGATAACCAGGCATCCCTCTTCCATTAAGGCCATCAGCTCAGGGAGCTTGTTGCCCAGACTACGCGCATTGGTACTCATTACCCTCCATTTCCTGATGGCCTTACTCCTTTTGCCCCATCCCTGTCCTTCTTGCCTTTGTCACTTTCTCCATTTACCCCTGCCCTTCTCCTATCGACACCTCTATGTTGGTGTTTGCCGACTTACTACTGTGATTATTTGGGGGCTAGGATTTTCCTGCTCCTTTCCAGTGCCTCCCCTTGGCTAGTTTAAAAGCTTGCCAATGAAGCATTTAAACCTATCACCTAGGATCCTGGTTCCCTCCCAGACAGATGCAGCCCATCATGCCAGTATAGGCTTGCATCACTCCAGGTGGACCCCAGTCCCCAATGAAGCCAAATCCCTGAGCTCCACACCAGTTTTTCAACCACTGATTGAATCCCATGGTGCGGAACACCCTAGCCTCTCCTATGCCATAGATGGGTAGCACCTCCGAGAAGGTTACCGTGTGCTACTTGACTAAGGCCCCTCCCCAATTCCACAAACTCTTCCTGCACTTCTGTAATCCCTTTCTTAGCCAGGTCATTTGTCCCTAGGTGGACAATGACATCCAGCTCCCTTCCCTGTGCAGCTGCTCCGGCAATCCTGAGGATTCGCTTCCTGTCCCTGCAAGCCATGGCGCCAGGCAGGCACCTTACCTCCCTCTCCCCTTCCTCCCCCAGTTCTACCTTCCTAACAATGGAGTCCCCCCCCAGGAGTTGTTTCCTTCCCCTTCAGGGTCCCTTGCCACCCTCCTGTGGGTCTCCTTTGTGGAGGTTCCCAGCATCCTCCTTGGTTTCCACTGTGGGTGCCCCAGAGGAACTACACTTTGCCAGAATGGCATAGGGATTGTGGAGAGGTACAGTGGGAGGGATGCACCTCTGTTCCACCACCCTCATCCTCCCTGAGGCCACTGTGGTCCAACTGCTGCTCTTTCTTGGCAACCTCTGAGGCAATGGCAGTGGCACTGGTGGTCCCTGGATGGAAGAGGAGGTCCCACAAATCCTGGCCAACTCAGCCTGGAGATGAGCAACCTCCTCCCTCAGCCCAGAGAGGTGCCTGCAGATGGGACAACACCGCATCCTCCAGAACATCTCCCAGAAGACTGCTGCTCCACAGCCACTGCACTGCACCACTCCAATCATGTCTTATTTCTGGCCCCTTAACTGTTTGCAATCCTTACTCTTTCCTCTGTTTTTTCTCTCTCCTTACTTTCTGCCTGTGTGCCCTTTAAGCTCCTGATTGTCCTGTTCTGAGACAAGAATATCCTATATTCTAGTAGACCACTTACTTGCTCAGAGGCAGACCTCCAGCAGCTAGAGGGGGCCGGAGAGCTACTCTTGCCCTTCTAGGATGGTGGGTCCTTGGTGGTTCTATGATCACTCACTTCCTGCCCCTAAACAGGAAGTTCTTGTTGTCAGTCAAATTCTGTGCCTATAAAAATAGAACTAGGTTTGCGTGGGAGGGAAGGAGGGCAATATAGTCCCAGCAGAGAAGTTCAGTCACACAGCAGTCCTTTCTCCTGGTGTCTTCTGCCAAGCTAATAGCAGAAACTTTCTAGGCAGTCTTTAAATGTAGCTTCCTTCTAGCTAAGCCACTCCCCCTACTTACCAGATCTTTCTACAAGTCATTTAAACCTCACAGCAGTTAAATCATTTCAGTCACCTGAGATTTACACCTAGATAACTCTTCAGATACCCATTCAGTTCAGTTAACCCAAACACACACTTTTTTTTTTGTATGTTAGTTTTTTACCCTAAATTAAAGGTCAAATACAAAAGTTCTTCTACTTTAGTCCCAGCAGAGAAGTTCAGTCATACAGCAGTCCTTTCTCCTGGTGTCTTCTGCCAAGCTATTAGCAGAAACTTTCTAAGGCAGTCTTTAAATGTAGCTTCCTTCTAGCTAAGCCACTCCCCCTACTTACCAGATCTTTCTACAAGTAATTTAAACCTCACAGCAGTTACAGTGGCGTGAAAAAGTATTTGCCCCCTTCCTGATTTTCCCTATTATTGCATATTTGTCACACTGGATGTTTTCAGGTCTTTAGACAAAATGTAATATTAGATAAAGGGAACCTGAGTGAACAAATAACACTTGTTTTTTTTTTACTTATTTCATTTATTTAATGAAAAAAGTTAACCAACACCAACTGGCACTGTGTGAAAAGTAATTGCCCCTAATTAAATCAACCCAATTAAAGGATAATTAGAGTCAGCTGATTGAACACAGCCAGGCTTGATTACAGCCAGCCCTGCTCAATATAAACCTCACTTATTTTGACCCTTACCATCAGAGTCACATTGCAGCACAAAGATTCAACAAGCACATTATGCCACGATCAAAGAAAGTTCCTGAAAAGATCAGAAAAAAGTTGTTGCTATCTATCAGTCTGAAAGGTTCAAAAGCTATTTCTAAGGCTGGGGACTCCATCGAACCTCAGTGAGAGACATAATCCCCAAATGGAGAACATTTGGAACAATAGTGAATCTTCCCAGGAGCCGGCAGCCTGCCAAAATTACTCCATATGCAGCATAAAATCATCCAGGAAGTCTCAAAGGATCCTAAACAACATCCAAAGAACTGCAGGCTTCTCTTGCCTCAGCTAAGGTCAGTGTTCATGACTCCACAATCAGAAAGAGACTTGGCAAAATGGGCTTCATGGGAAAATAGCAAGGTGGAAACCACTGCTAACCAAGAAGAACATAAATGCTCATCTCTCATTTGCCAAGAAGCACCTGGATGATCCACAAGCCTTTTGGGAAAATGTTCTATGGACAGATGAGTCCAAAGTGGAACTTTTGGATGACATGGATCCCATAATGTCTGGGTAAGCAATACAGCATTCCACGGTAAGAACATCATACCAACAGTCAAACATGGTGGTGGTAGTGTGATGGTGGGATGCTTTGCTGTCTCAGGACCTGGATGACTTGCTATAATTGTAGGAACCATGAATTCTGCTCTGTAACAGAAAATTCTTAAGGAGAATGTCCGGTCATCGTCCGTCAGCTGAAGCTGAAGCGTAGTTGGGTCATGCAGCAAGACAATGATCCAAAACACAAAAGCAAGTCTACATCAGAATGGCTGAAAAGAAGTAAAATTAAAGTTTTGGAGGACCTTAGTCAAAGTCCAGACCTAAACCCAATAGAGATGCTGTGGCAGGACCTGAAACAAGCAGTTCATGCTCAAAAACCTACCAATGTTACTGAATTAAAGCAGTTCTGCAGGAAGAAGTGGCTACAATTCCTCCACAGCGATGTGAAAGACTGATATTGAATTATAGGAAGCGTTTGGTTGCAGTCATTGCAGCTAAAGGTGGCGTGAATCAGTTATTAAGTGTATAAGCAATTACTTTTTCACACAGTGCCAGTTGGTGTTGGTTAACTTTTTCATTAAATAAATGAAATAAGTAAAAAAAAACAAGTGTTATTTGTTCACTCGTGTTCCCTTTATCTAATATAACATTTTGTCTAAAGACCTGAAAACATTCAGTGTGCCAAATATGCAATAACAGAGAAAATCAGGAAGGGGGCAAATACTTTTTCACGCCACTGTAAGTCCTTTCAGTCACCTGAGATTTACACCTAGATAACTCTTCAGACACCCATTCAGTTCAGTTAACCCAAACACACACTTTTTTTTTTTGTGTGTTAGTTTTTTTACCCTAAATTAAAGGTCAAATACAAAAGTTCTTCTACTTTAGTCCCAGCAGAGAAGTTCAGTCACACAGCAGTCCTTTCTCCTGGTGTCTTCTGCCAAGCTATATAGGTATAAATATAGGTACAAATGGATCAGGGAAGATGGCGCTGGAGGAGCGCAGTTAGAGGGGAGATGCAAACAGCCAGTGGGAGGAAGGCCAGGCAAACAGAAGACCCTGGGCAGTAAAGAATAACAAAAAGCAATACAGGAGTTAAATAGAAGCTTAATTTACCTCTAAACTGAAGATTTCTGTAGCAAGCTTGGAGGCATGCAGCTGACTAGGAATACCTCATTTAAAATGACTCAACAGGGCTGTTAATCACTTAAGAAACAACGCGGGTTTCAGATACTGTTTGATTACATCCGATAACTTTTAGAATTACATAACAGAGCTCTTATGCTTAGCTACTGTGCTGAAACATACACTAGTTAGAACTTGCAGAAACCTGTAAGCATGGCACTTTGCATTAGCAAAAACAGGGCAGGTAGTCTCTTATTTCTGCAAGGTTACAACCCTCGGTTGAAACTGCTAAGAAAATCCTGCAATAGGGCTCCAAAAAGCCATAAAACAGCTTGGCTTGCACAGTCTATGAAGCGCACCAATCTGGAGCTTAGGGCTACCCGCCAGTCCAACCAGGAGCCATTAAGTCAGCAGGCACTCCAATCAGACAGCTGCCGAAAGCTGGATGGCTCCGGGAGTTCTGGCGATAGTACTTGTGTGGCTGGTCCTGAAAGCAGAACCAGGAGGGCAGCTGGATTTGTCCGTGTGCTCAGTGGTGGCATCCGATAGTGCCAACAGGGTCCTGAGGTGCCACTTGGGGTGTGGGTGAGATCTGTGTGGCGGGCCCGGGAAGCAGGACCAGGATGGCGGCTGGATTTGTCCGTGTGCTTGGCGGCGACCAATAGTGTCACTGGGGTCCTGAGGTGCCACTTGGGGTGCGGGCAAGATCTGTGTGGCTGGTCCGGGAAGCAGGACCAGGAGGTTGGCTGGATTTGTCCACGTGCTCAGTGGCAGCATCTGATGGTGCCGCCAGGGTCCTGAGGCACCGCTCAGGACACAGATGAGATCTCAACCTCCTCTCTCTACATTGAAGGTAAGTGCCTCTCTCATTGTGTTGTCCCAAATATACACCATTCTGGCTTGGGTCTCTTCCCATTTACCTTTCCTCCCTTCTCTGTTCCTCTCTTCACTCCTAACACTCACTGCATAATGCCGATTCCCACTCCTTTCTCCCCTGCCCAGGCACCTCTGCTGAGCAGACTGTTCTCTCTTTAAAGAACTGACACCTCAATGAAAACTTTGAAAAAACATAATATTTAGGTATAATTCTGCTTGCATTCCATTTATATTTCATATATTTCTCCTCCTCATAGTTTATTACTAAGGAAATGTGTATGAATATATTATCTTTATCCCTTAGAGATCATTTAGAGTCCATCTGTCTCTATAGGTCACTCCGGACTTCAAGTCATAATCCTCTGTTGTGACATCACAATCTGTAGCCATGGGAGTAAGTGTGAGGTCACAAGCAGTGCTCTATGACTTCAGGTATTGTAGGGAGAAAGCAGCAGGAATAGAAGAACTCTTCAGGAGCAGAAATCCTGTTTTCATACAAATCACCTCAGTAATAAATAATGGGGAGGAGAAAAACAGAACTAATGGGAAACACAAGCTGGATTGTATCTAAATATAATATTTTGTTAAAGTTCACCTGAATGTGTCACCAGCTCTTTGAAGTTTTTTGGCTGTGGTCTGACTCCCCCCCCACTCCCTCCCTACCTCCTCCACTCCACCTTCTCCCCATCTGCTCTAAGACATCTCTACCATGATCATAGCTTCCACATCTATACCTCTGTTTTTAATATGCTATTCAACCATTCACTTGCTGTCCCCCAACCTCTGGTTACTGCCTCCTACATCATGTGGCCTTCTGACTCCCTTTCTGTAGTGTGTTGTTGCATTGCTGCACCCTAAGTAAACAATAACACGTGACAGGGTGTGCAGTAATGCTAAATTACTGCACACCCCTTAGCTGAGTTGTCAGGCACAAGGTGCAGCCAAGTGCCTTCAGCTACCTGGGAAGTGCAGTAATTTATGGCATTACGGCACACCCTGGAGTGTGTTATTGCACTTATAAAATGGTTTTAAGAGGTAAAAAAGTAAGGAAAAAGAATGTAAAATCTGAGCTGTGTGCTAATTGAAATTAGAAATTGGGCTTAAAAATGTATGGACTCTGATTGGCTGGCAGTCAAGCCATGGGGTGCATTAACTACCAGTTAGAGTCCTGTAGATAGTAAATGCCAGCCTAGCCTGCCTCACAAGTGAACTGGTGTCCCTGTGCTAGTTCCAATTTCAAAATACAGTAGCCTCCATTTTTTTTGCTCACTAAGTGAGCTGATAGCCTGAGTTAGCCTCACCACACACACAAACACAGAACTCATGTCATCTCAAACTTCTTTACTTTGTTTTTTTTTTTGTCTTTTTTAAACAGTATCTCTGCCCCAGCAGTCCATTTCCGATGCAGTTCACTCTTCCCTACCATTGCATCAAAACTCCAGATCTAGACACTGTGCTGCAGCTGACTGAAATTACTGTCTCTTGTTGAAATTGGCTCTATTAAATCCACACTTTATCATGTGTTTTCCAAGAGACGAAGCAATCCAGCTTTTCTCTGAAACATGCTGATTTTGGCCATGCAAGTCTTGCAGAGCCATTTGTGGTCTCACGCCCTCATGCTCCAGCTAGCCGCCCGCTGACTGTCAAGCCCACAGTTCACAAAAAATAACACAAAAATGAAACTGTTTCTGTGTGTGCTACTGGGGAAAATTAAAAATAAAGTGTCTGTTCTTCTTGTGGTGCTTGAGGGGGTAAATAAAATGAACTGGCTCAGACACAAACACAGACCTGTATCTCACAACTGAAGGAAACCACCAGGGAGGAAAGCAGAAGACAGCATAGTCTCACAGCACCATCTAGTACCAAAACAGAAACTGCTGACTTTTTTTCTAAACATATACCTACACACACCAAAAAATAAAAAAAAACAACATTTTAAACATTATCTTTTTATGTTTGCTTGCGCATGTGCACAAGAAACATTATGCGGCAGCTTTGGAGAGAAGCGGGTTGTGGAGGCGCGTCACTGTGGCAGCCAACGGAAGCATTGCATTTGGGGGCTTGGTACTGGTGTACCAATGGAGGCACAGTGTGCTGATGACACTGGTTTCCAAAAGTGCCAACAAGTTGTAACATTTTCACTGCAGCAATCATGGGCCGCCTTGTCATTGCAGCATCAGGCTTTCCTCTGCAATGAAGGAGTGACACGTCATTGCAGGGTGGTACCTTGCCTAATGTAATATTGTTTGTGAATGTGGCAGCAAGCCACCACCATGCTTACAAACAATATTACACAGCCCCCAGTGCTAAGGGGGTGCCCAATCCCCCTCAGCATCATGCACCCCCCCAAAAACAGTCTTTGTTTGCTGATGAGGGAGCCCACTCCCCAGCGGCATAATGTCCCCCCTATAAAAAAATTTGTTTTGTGATGTGGAGGTGCAATATCACCCTCGTCTCTTGTCCCCCCCTCGGTATGTGCCAACGGAGGTGCCCGATCCCCCGTTGGCTACAGCCCCTCTAAAAAAAAACACTAGAGTGGCAAGCTGGGAGCTCACCCCAGTATGCCAAATGTCCCTGTTAAAAAAAAAAAAGGCCTGCAATGTTTTTTTTTGTTTGTTTGTTTTTAACCTGTAAAACAGAAAACAGTCACTCTTTGAGTCTGGTGGCCCTTCCCACAACCGCCGCCCGTACGTTGGATAGTTGCTATGCACACTCATAACTTCATGAATTTGCAGTGTTTTCACTCCAGATTTTCAACATTGCCATTTTCCCACACCTCCTTATGATCAGTACAGCTGTCATTTTTCACATCCAGGCCGAAATTTGTGTTCACACTTCTGGCACAGAATAGCGCATTCACTGTGAGAAATCAGTGTTCAGGACACATTAAGAAAATCACAGTAGATAGCCCGCTGGCGCAGTGGTTGTATTTCCGCTTGTGACGCCGATGACCCAGGTTCGGGAATGGATCCAAGTCGTTGGAGGGCAGGCCAGGTGGAGGAGGATTAAGCATCCTTCGGACTACTCTCCTTCTCCAGGGTGAGCGGGGTAGTGTGCTTGGCACAGGACCAACACCTGACAGAGGCAGAGTCATCACCCTAGGACCGACACAAGATCGAGAAACTCTGGGGTGGAACAGATGCTGGCGTCATTGCACATCTCCGCCCCAGCTCAAAGGGGATAAAAAAAAAATTCTCACTCCTACCGCTTACATGAAGCCCTGTCTCTGGGCTTCAATTAGTCTCCTTGCTCCACTCTGTCCTAAATAGATACTGGTATCATGGTACCGGTCTCCCCTACGGTACCATAACCCTGCCCCCTGGGGGGTAAGCCAGGGGTAACCGGGGGAGCATGAAAGGGCTTAGTAGGAGGTGGAAGCATCAGAGACACCATAACCAGGGCAGATAACGCTGGCAGTAGGTAAGGGGGGCTAAAAATAGCAGAATATAAAAAAGGAAAAAGAAAATCACAGTGACACTGTTCTTTAGCAAGGGTCCTGAAATGCCTATGTTGAAAATTTTGTGATGAAAGTCCATAAAATGAGTGTGTTACAAGCATGCACTGCAATTTTCCACGAACACTCATAACTTTGCAAATTTGTAATATTTTCACTCCAGATTTTCAACATTGGCATTTTTCCATACCTCCTTATGAACAATACAGCTGCCATTTTTCACATCCTGGCCAAAATGTGTTTTTGCACTTCTGACCTAGAATAACGTGGTCGCTGTGGGAAATCAGTGTTCGGGACATATTAAGGAAATCACAGTGACACTGTTCATAAGCAGAGGTCCTAAAATGCCTATGTTGTAAATTTTGTGATGAAAGTCCATAAAATGACTGTTATGTGCATGTGTTGTGCAGTTTCCATGTATGCTCAGAAGTGCAAGCATTTTTAATATTCCCACTACAGATTTTCAACATTGCCATCTCTTTAAACCTCCCTATGGATGGTACAGCTGTCCTGTCTGATCTGTGTTTTCATACATGTAGCGCAGAATGGCACGGTCGCTGTTGGAACTCAAAGTTGACAAAATCACACTGCCACTCTTCATGAGAAGAGGTCCCAAATGCTTTCATGAGGTGGGGTCACAAAAAGACCATGTTGAAAATTTGTAGTTCAAATACCAACAAACGCTTGTGACATTAGGGTTTCTAACCATGACGTCTCACCCTGTACAGACTGACAGGCATCAGGGTGTGCCTTTGGATTGCTGACTGTATTTCTCATGCCATCCCACCTCTACCCCCAGCCAGTGACAGGCATTGAGGTGTACCTTGGACTCTTCGGCCCCAGAGTTCACTCCATTCTCCTATGCTGCACCCATTTCAGTGTATGTCCTTATGGAATGGGGTGACTGTAAAGCAAAACACCCCAAGACACACCTCAACACATGTCGGTGTCTACAGAATAGGGTGAGGTGACATAGCATGGACATCATGGGCAACATCCCAAACACTTAAACCAATGCCTGTCCTTCTCTAGAGGATGGAGGCGGGGTTGGCGTGAAGTTCAATATTTCACTGCCATTCCTATTCTGCAACTGTCTAACTCCTGCATTTCCAATGCTAATACCAGCAAGCAAACATTCAGCATTGACAAAGGCTTGTTTTCTTTAGTAACCCATTTTCTAAGTGCAATAATACACTCCAGTGTGGACAGTATGGGCAATTATGGACCTTCCAGGAGCTATAAGGCCCTCCACCTGTGGTGTGGGGCCTCATTACACCCCTGGGCAGTCTGGTATTGCCCAATACCACCCACCCTGTCAGGTATTATTGCTTGCTTACTGCATGGTCATGTGACCTGTTTTGACCAGTCAGCTTGCTTGTTTGAGTCAAGCCATTTTATAATCTAATTTATACCTGTATAATAAAACATTTTCTTAGTTATGCCTGGTGTAGTGCTTCTATGTGACTCTGTTTCTGCAATTATTGATATTATATTATTACCTAATTATTTATCCTTATTCTCATAATTTTTTTATGACCTGTCCCTTGTGACCTTTCTCCTAGGACACCTCTGGAAATGAGTTGTTTTCTCCTCAGAAAGCCAGTTCCTGGTAAAACCTTTCTAAAAAATAAACAATGCACAGGAAATAACCCCCCAAAAATAAAGCAGTTCCAGCTAACAGTGACTTCTTCAAGAAAGCTGGTATAAGACTTTCCAGAGAACAACAACTTCAGGTGAAAATAACATAAAAATGGCAGCATTGTGAGATGCAGCCATAACTATAGCTATTTATATGAAATCTATCATAATTTTGGTTCCTTGACACCTCTGTTTTTCCTTTACAAAAGGCTGCATAATGATGCCCAGTAGGAGATAATGATATCTTTCTGTTCAAGCTGTGCTGGTTAACACAGGAACATTAGATAGGCTTGCGATGTCTGAAAATTTATTGGACTTCTAAGAATGTGTGAATTTATTTCTGTGTTTTTTTTATGTCAGTGGAGAGGAAAATCACTTTTCTGCTGCAGCAGATCAATGACCATAGAGATCTGCACATAAATTATAGCTTGCTGGTGCACTATGGACACTTGTTATGAATCTAATCATGTGTTGGCAAAGAATGGGTTGTAATCCATCTTTGCTAAATTGGCCCTCAATCTGCCATCCCTATTTAGAGTGTAAGACAAGGGTTGTGTAAGTGAAGCACTGTAATACCATGTACATCCATTATCTTGAAGCTTCTACAAAGAATAAGCATCACTCGTTAATAAGCATGATTCTGGTGCTTTGTCTACTTATCTGTGCTTTTGCTGTATTTGATGTCAGCAGCTACTCAGCAAGCATATCATCAAGGTATATTTTTTGCTAAAACTACAGTGTTTGATTGGCCTTGAACTTCCAGTACCCATGGAATCAAAATGGTAGTGCATAATTGTTCAAGTTCAATCTTCTCTTGGGATCCATTTTTCATCCTCCCTCTGTATGAAATGTTAATGGAAATCATTCCACTTTAGTGCTTTTAAGGTCATAACAGTAATAGGAAGTATAGTAGTGCATAAAAATGCAGCCATGACAGCTCTGCTGAATTTTAGTTTCTCTGCGTACATAGATTTCTGCACGTTAACCTTTCAACGAAGACTACAGAAGATATAAATGAGCCAGAAGGACCAAAAACAAAGCACATTTATTGCCAATACTGTAAGAAATGTTTTTAAAGCAGTCAGATGTAATTTTTCATATCTGAAACATTTTCTCCTACTACTATAGATACTGTTTGTAGTGGAAAATGTGGATTTGTCATTGAAGGCAGTATAGCTCAGTGGGTAAATCATTGAGCTGTGAACCTGAAAAACTAGGTTTGAATACCACCACCAACTTTGGGCTGCAACCCACAAGAACTCAGCTCCCATGTTACACAACTGAATGAGTTCCTGCATCTCTGTAATCTTTCTCCGTTAAATACCATAGGAGAGTTCTACCACATACTGTAAATAGCTTAAATAACCAAACTGAGGGCTGCTGTATATGTGAAGGACTGTTATAATAGTTTTAAACAGGGCTACAATCTCTATTTGTTTATTATTTTATACTTTTACCGGTGGTCAGTGTGGGAGCCCTGATTGCTATGACAACCAGGAAAACAGACTCATTGAAGTCTAGTAGATAAACCATTATTGTGATTGGTTGACCATCCATGGCACTCCAGACATTACCTCATGGGTTTTAGCCCACCTGCTAGGCTAGTGATGCACATGACTCTAGTATCAAATTTCTTGTATATCCAGGTCTCAGAAACCCCTGTTCTCCAGTTCAGATCGTGCATCTGATCAGGCTACTTGACCACATCTACTGCAGTTCCTTATGTGGCCTCCCTAAAAGGGGAAGGAAACTGCAGCATAGTATATTTTTGAGACTGTAAATGTTTGAGGCCAGTGTTGTACATTTCGTTATTCAGATATAATTTTTCACTTGTTTGGCATATAAACGAATCTTTACGTTGGTTTATTGTGAGGTACCGTTTAGAGATGTCTAGCTCGATGTGTTGTTTCAAGAATCAGTTTATGCCTGGCCTTCTCTGGCCTTATTTACAGTTGTTGCCCCCAATCTGGCTTATTTTAAGCCAACCAAAGATTCTCTGCTCCTCTGCAAACAAGGAGAACCCTTCTCTATGCTTGTTGCATTCCTCTAGCTTCGCGATTGGCAAAGCGAGAAGTTTTTTTATTTTCCCATTGTCCACTCACTTATGCACAAGTTCTGGCTTCTGCCTGCTCCCCTTACCTCTCGCAGGCAGTGCAGCACCCAGACAGGCTGCCCCCAAGCCCTCTTTCTCTCTCAGCAGACCTGCTAGCGAAAGTGCACCTATCATTCGCCCTTGTAGAAGGAGAACAAGGGAACCGGTGGCAGCGACTACAAGCAAGCTCTTTTTTGCTTGCCCCACGAGTATAAGCAAGCACTCTTCCATTGTTTTCAGGCCTCTTGCCTACGGCTAATGCTGAGTGGTGCTCCTCCCCCACCGGTGTGTGGCTTCAGTGTCTTACTACCCTCTACTTCCCGTTCCAGAAAGTCAGCAGGGGAGAACATTACTGTTAAAGAAACTGCTCTCCTGCCAAGAATCCCCAAAATTTAAGGAATTTTTCTCCTTTTCTTGATCTGGATGGGGTTTGCTTTCAACCCCATGCTCCTCTCGGCCGCATAGTCCCCGCGGCCTACTCCTTCATAATGCCGCGAGCATCTCCCTGGCAGAACCAGCCTCTCTAGCATCTAAATCCCCAATTCAAGTGATATTCTACCAGGAGAGGCCCCTTCTTGCCTTCCCCATGCTAGTTTTGAGCTGCCTGGCCCGTGCGGCCTATTCCAAGGCCATTGCTGCTTCTGGGTCTAGCATGGGGGGGGCCAGGGGTTAGACACCTTCCTGCAAGTAAGCAACATTAGAGCTTGCTGAGGCATTTCTAACGTGTTTCTAAGCTAAATCCTCTAGATGAATCCTGGAAGTGAGGCATGTTAGGTTATTTCCTGGGCAAATTAATAAGAAGCTGACATGCTATACCAGAGTGGGAGCTATAACAGACTTGAGTTATAATAACAATTCTTGCAGCCCCATGAAGCACCCTGGCTCAATTTTTTTACTACTCAGCACCTCCTCTACCTCCATATGGGGCCCCTCCCATAGCGATCCTATATGAATTGCATAACAAACTAGTGGTACCTCTCCCCTAGTTATATGGAGTCCCTTTTCTCAGTGACCCCATATACATCACAAGAATCTGGTGGTCTCTCCCCATAACAACCTCCACAGTTTCCTTCTCCATGTGGGGTCCCCACTATAGCGACCCCCCCATGCTGAACCTCGCCTGTAATTATTCTTGTACTCCACACTAACAGTTTCTCAATGGTGAGCATCTGATAAAGGGTTATCAGCAGACCCCTAGGGCAGTTCTTCCCTAGGACATTCTGTTCTGCTAAGACAGTATTGAGCAGATAGGGGGCACCCACTGAGTTGGAGGCCCATTGTCACACAGTCCTAACATATGCCTCCTTGTCTCTCTCTCTCCACCAGATGGTCAAAGCCAAGAAATGTACTTCCTGCAATGCTACCCTTCTGCCCCATGCTCTGGGTCTCCTATGTCCAGCCTGTCTCCATGATGACGATGACCTATCCCTGGAGCAAACCTCTGTCATGGGCTCCAGTAACCCAGGGCCCAGTGGCTTTACTTGGATGGACCCTGGATCTCTCCTACTCCAGAACCAGCAGACCATGGTAGCAATGATGGAGAGCCAACAGAATTTATGCTGAAGATAATGGAGAAGCTAGAATCCCTTACCCAGTATAGAACCACTACCACACCACCTCCAGAGCCAGATTTCATGGGGGGCAAATGAAGAGTGCTCAGACCCGGTAGAACTAGCACCAGACAGCCATAAACTGGACTCTGGAGAAGACAAGGAAATGCCAGATGAGGAAGAGGGGGCAGAGACCGATGATGAGGACATGGAACCACAATCCATGCCATCCCTCACATCAAAACTTTGTACTTTCAACATGGTTCCTGGACTTATGAAAATAGTCAAGGCCACCATGGGATTTCACATTGAAGAGGGTAAGCCAGAGTCAAAGTTAGACCCCATGAGTCAGCAAAAGGTGACTATCAAGGATACATTCCCAGTATGCCCAGCGATCAAGGATAACTTCAACAAGGAGTGGCAAGCCACAGACCCTAGCAGAATGTCAAACAAGAGAAACTTGGATCGCATGTATCCGGACCAGCAACTGGTGCACAGCCCCGACTATTGACCCTCAGGTGGCAGCACTCAGTAGAAAAACCATCCTGCCATGCGGGACCATATCATTAAAAGATCCCACAGACAAGAGAGTGTAGGACATGCTGAAAAAGGCCTTTGAAATCGAAGGAACACTCGCAAAAGGCTCTACTACGGCCATTTACATGGCAAGTGCCCAGATCCGCTGGCTTGAAGAACTCCTCGAGCAGGCAAACCCCAAATCTAGAGAGGCAGAACTGTTAGAATGCACTCTTGATGTGGCAAGATACCTGGCTGACATGGCAGTGGGTACCCTCAGACTGAATGCCAGGGCTACGGCCATCACTAACTGTGCCAGAAGAGCATTGTGGCTAAAATTATGAGAGGCCGACAACTAATCCAAAACATTACTGCAAAACTTGCCCATGAAGGGAAAACATGTATTTGGGGAGGGACTGCAGGAATTCCTAAAGCAGAAGGAGGAGGGCAAAGACCTACTCAAAAATAAGAATAGGCACACCTATCTCCCTTCTGCTAGGCAGAGGTTTCGAGAGGGCAACACATCTTATCAAGCATGCAGAGACACCCATTACCACAACAATACATTTTGAGGCAGAGGAACACACAGTGGACACTGCAGTTCCTTCACCCATTCCTATCAGCCATCCTCCTTCAGACCCCGTGGGTCCAAGTTCAGAGGAAGAGGTAGAGGACATAGGGGAAAACTACAATGACTACCTGACCAGAACTCCTCGTGGATGAGAACTGTGCCCCCCTGTGGGTCAAAGGTTGTCACTTTTCAGACACCAGTGGTTTTGCACAATCTCAGACAAGTGGGTCCAAGAGGTGGTGTCGAGAGGATACTCTATAGAGTTATCCCAATTCCCCATCACACACAGATTCATAAGCTCTCCCATTGCCAAAAAGAAGGCAACACCTCATCAGGTCCAACAAATCCTGTGGGATATAATACAGAACAGAGCAATACAACCCATTCCTCTTCACGAACAGAAACTAGGAGTGTACTCCATTTTCTTCCTCGTGCCCAAGAAATTGGGGGAACTATGCCCCATCCTCAATCTGAAGCATCTCAACCAGCACGTAGTTCCCCAGAGGTTCAAAATGGACACCCTAAGGTCGACTCTACGCAGCATCCGCATAGGCGACTACGTCACGTCCATAGATTTGAAGGACGCATACCTTCACATACCTATCAGACCAAAACACAGACAATACCTCAGATTCCACATCCTAGGCTAGCACTACCAATATCAGGCTCTACCCTTTGGTCTTACATCAGCACCAAGAGTGCTCACCAAGGTGTCCATAGCGCTAGTGGCCAGACTCCTAGAACATGGTCTCGATATCATCCCTTACCTAGACAGCTGGCTGATTCGGACATGCTCCATGGAGCGCTCGCATCGAGACAACGTAACCGCTCTGAGAGCACGGCTGGGTGGTGAACCAGGCCAAGAGTCATTTGGTGCCCACGCAACAGATAGAACACCTAGGGGCACATATCAACACATTACAAGGGTGGGCAAAACCATCCCAAACAAGGGTTCACAACCTAATAAGACTGTCTCACCACCTGAGGGATTGCCATCAGTCAACCATGGGCCTAATAGCCCAGTTATTAGGCTACATGGCATCATATATTGACCTGATCCCTTGGGCCAGGTGGCACATGCGACCCTTCAGACTTACGTCCTCACTTGGGGATCCCCGAATGGATACAACTTGTATGTCATAGTCCCATTACCTCCACCAGTGAGGCGGTCACTAACATGGTGGACAGTGTGCTCCAACCTCACAAGAGGGGTCCCACTAGAGGCATCTTACAATGACACTATAGAGATGGACACAAGCCTATTGGGCTGTGGAGTATGCCTGGGTCACATCATGGCACAAGGTCAATGGACAACATCAGAGGCCTAGTTGTCCATCAATGTCCTAGAGATGACAGCAGTATACCATGCTCTCAGAGCTTTCAGATCCTTCTTTTCTGGTCAGTCAGTTCTGATACGATCTGACAACCAAGTCACAGTGGCGTACATCGCCAACTAAGGGGGTACCAGAAGGAGAGCTATGCTGAGGGAGGCTGTGACAGTCCTCAACTGGGCACAAAGCAACCTCACTCATCTCAGTGCAGTGCATCTTACTGGCAAGCTCAATGTGCTAGTGGATTGGCTCAACTGACAACAGGTCCACCCAGGGGAGTGGCATCTCCACCACAGCCTCTTCAAAAAATGATTCAGGAGGCTTGGGGACTGGTATCTATGGACCTCATGGCCACAGCAGAAAATGAGCAGGTCAAGAGATTCTATTAGAGATACAGGGACACCCAGTCCCAGGGAACCGATGCCGTATCGCAACCCTGGTCTCAGGACCTGGCGTATATTTTCCCCTCAATTCCATTGATACCCCAAGTTCTAGCCAAGATCTGAACATCATGATGAACCATCATTCTAGTGGCACCCTACTGGCCATGGAGAACCTGGTTTGCCATGGTGCTGGCTATGACAAAGGACAGTCTTAGGTTACCCTACCAACTGAATATGCTGACTCAGGGACCGGTATTACACCCGGCTCCATGGACGCTAAAGCTCACAGCCTGGCTCCTGAGAGGAAGAGACTGTTGAGAGCAGGTTATCATGAGTCAGTCATCTCCATGATGCTGCAATCCAGAAGAGCCTCAACCACCTCTACCTATGGTAGACAATGGTCGGTGTTTGTAAAATGGTGCCGAGAACAGGGTAAAAATCCTGAACTAGCAGACATGTCCACCATCCTCTTATTCCTTCAACAAGGAGTAGACAAGGGGTTGGCCCACTCATCCCTCAGGGTACAGCTCTCAGCCATTGGAGCAGCCATTGGTCCCACAGGGGGACACAGTCCAGGGGCCCACCCAGATGCCTTGTGCTTCCTGAAAGTGGTGGAAGTTCTTCGGCCCAGAGTGAAACCATCCATCACTCTCTGGGACCTCCCTTTAGTATTAGATTCCCTCAGTACAACTCCCTTGAACCACTACATGAGGTAGACCTGTTCTAGGTGGGTCTGAAGACCTGCTTCCTCATTGCTATCTGTTCGGCTAGAAGGATCAGAGAACTAGGGGCACTGTCATACAATGAACCCTACATGGTATTCACCCCTCAGGGAGTTTGCCTATGCACAGTGCCAGCCTTCCAACCAAAGGTCTCCTCCACCTTTCACAGGGAACAACCCACTGAGTTGCCTACCTTTACTGGAGACACTCAATCAGGTGAAAAGCCTGTCCCACACCATCTAGATATCAGGATCACCCTGTCCATCTACATATCCAGAACTTTGCCCTTACACAAGACAGAGAGATTGTTCATGGTCACAAGGGGACAAAGACAAGGCAATGCAGCCTCTAAGACTACTATTGCTGGCTGGCTCAAGAGAACCATCCAGGAAGCCTACAGGGCTAAACAGCTGATGCCCCAGAGGGCATCAAGGCCCATTTCACAAGAGCAGTAGCCACCTCTTGGGCAGAAAGAGCAAACGTGTCTTCAGAAGACATCTGCAAGGCAGCAACATGGACTTCCATCCATACATTTGCCAGACACTATAGACTGGAGCACCTGTACAGGCTACAGCCCACCTTTGTCACTCAGGTCCTCTCAGCCACCAGCTCCTCCTCTCACTCGTTGACCACTCTGTCTCCCTCCCTAATGTACAGTACTGCTACTTAGCTACCCATGAGGTAATGTCTGGAGTGCCATGGATGGTCAACCAATCACAATGGGTGTTTACTCATCTGGTAAAGGTGATTGCGTTGGTTGACATCCATGGCACTCCACAACCCCACCCGGCAGAGTACTCAGAGCAACCAGGATTAGACTACACAGAAGAATTACTGTACCTTGAGGGGAACTAAGCCTTTTTGTAACTAAGGACATCCAGGATGTCGACTGTCTACCACTTATGGGTCGAGTTTAGATTGTATAATAGGTAAATAAAACTAGGTCATTGGCCCACATGTTCATATCGCCTCACTCTGCATTGTTGTATAGGAGGTTTAGTGTTTTTTTTTCTAGTACTTGCTCTTGTACTAACCTCGATTTCAGCTATGGGAGATTCAAACTGGAGAACAAGGGTTTCTGGGACCTGGATATACAAGAAATTGGATACTAGAGTCATGTACATCACTATCCTATCAGGTGGGCTAAAACCCATGAGGTAATGTCTGGAGTCCCATGGATGTCAACCAACACACTCACCTTTACCAGGTGAGTAAACACCCACTATACCTTGGCACTGTAACAGCAATAAGATTGCTGGTATTATTCTTTTTAATGTTAATAGCTCTAATTTTCACATTTAAAAGGGAACAGCTGTTTGCAGTGAATAACATGCATTTTCCCCACCTGCTTCCGGGGTTACTTGTTATATCAGCAAGCCCCACTGCGAGCGCAGTGTGTAAATAGCTTAAATAACCTAACTGAGGGCTGCTGTATATGTGAAGAACTGTTATAATAGTTTTAAACAGGGCTACAAGCTCTATTTGTTTATTATTTTATACTTTTACAGGTGGTCAGTGTGGAAGCCCTGGTTGCTGTGACAGGGATAGGGAAGGGGAACCGTTAGATCTCCAAGGAAGCATATATTTTAATGCAAGGAGAGATCGAGGATAGGGAGGGGAGACAACTAGATCATCATGGAATGGTTTATCTAGTGCATAGCAGATCTGGATGGGGCAGGGATACACTGTACACCAGCAAAATTGTGTCTGTATGTTGGGTGGTTGATCAGGTAGGAGGAAGACCACTGGACACCAGGGAGTATAACATTGGGCATTAGTGCAGGTGTGGGGGGGGGCACTACTAGACACTAGGGAAAGATTTTTATTTAACATCAAGCCGACATAATGGCGGGGGGACAACTCGATATCAGGGAGGTAATGAACATTGCAGACTTCACCTCTGTGCCAAACTCCTCTGGCAAAGTTGCCAACTTCACATTTCATGGAGTTTTCAATGTTCCACAAATTTGGACTTTGCACCACAGATTAACTTTGCGAAAGGAGGTCAATTCATGAAATTAATTAATGGAGTGAAGTTTCCCAACTTCGTAGATCACTAATGAGGAAGTACTACTTCACTGAAAGAGTTGCAGACACCTGGAACAGACTGTCAGCAGAAGTAGTGTTGGCAAAAACAATAGGGGGCTTCAAGCAGGTTTGGGATAGACAGAGGGGAATATTAATAAGTAGGTAGCAAGGAGGGTGGGTCATGTGAGACCAGTTAGGGTCTGTGGGGGCAGATAAGATAGGGTCTGTAGAGAAGACTAGGCAGAGATCATCTGAGCAGACTGGGTGGGCCAAGTAATCCTTTTATGCTGACAAATTCCATGTTACTATGTTTCTGCTCCTGCCTTGAAGGCAGGTCACAAGGCTCTGTCTATTAGAATCTTCCTCTCCCCCAATCCAAATCTGCTCAGACATCCCCCAAGGTTCTGTCCTTGGCCCAGTTCTTTTCTCCATTTTTTAAACAGCCTTCCCAATGCCTACTGTACTGCGTCCATTCAAATGTCTGCAGATTATACAATATTCTTCCCCTCTGCCTCCTCTGCCCTTGACCTCATGGACAACCTCCCGATAGACTTCGACAATGTTCAACATTGGTTCTGTGAAAACCAGGTGTCCCTCAATGCCAAGAAAATGGTCTGTATTACTTTTGTCACCAGGTACAGGCTTGCTAGACTCACTTCTCTTCCCTCCTTCCATACCTTTGATGATGCAGTGATTGAAGATGTCTCCTTCTTTAAGTACCTTGGGGCTTGGTTGGACCATCACCTTGATGTTTCTGTTCATCTGGATGAAATCCACAACACGTTCCACCCCAGACTTGGTGCACTTTACAAGAATAAGAGGAGCATCCTGTTTCCATCTGATAGAGAGATTCTAGCGAAGGTGATTCTCCCCATTTTCAACTATGCTGATATTGTTTACAGTACTGTTTCCAAGTCTATCATAGCCAGACTGGACCCTTTCTTTCACTCCTCCTTTTGATTTAGTCAGTGTCAGTGGCTCAGTAGGTAGCACACTCGCCTCTGAGGCCGGGAGATCAGAGGTCTGTGGGTTCAGTTCCCACATCTGGCACTTGGATTAATATCCCAGTACTGACACTGCAGTGCAGCATGAGAGGGGTGCTGCACTTCTGAGGTGCAGTCTTTCCGATGAGACGTTAAATCGAGGTCCCATTTACCTGGATTGATGGTAGTTCAGGTGGATGTTAAAGATCCCATGGCACTTATCGAAAAGAGTAAGGGAATTTCCCCAGTGTCCTGGACAAATTTCCCTCATTCACTAAAAATACCACAAACAGCTTATTCTGGTTCAAGGTCAGTTGGCATTCATCTGTATCCCCTTCCCCCGGGTCGTGCCTGAAAATAGGCAGGATTTTTCTAGTGCACTTACCCAGTCAACAAAAGCTAAACAAATAAATAAAAATTAACCCTTAACTCCAAATATTGATGGAGTTGAGATTGCATTATTATCCTATGGTGATTTTAATTTTTTAAATTGTTATATTTTTTATATGTGCATTTATAGTTATTATTGCTTAGGGATTTGGTCTTGTAGCACTCACTGAGACCTTTGTTTTGATTACAGGTAGCTTCTCCTTTAAATCAAAAGATGTACAGAGTTACAGCTTGTTAAAGTTGCTGTGTTTTCCTTTGGGAATTTTCATTTGTAATTTTTTTTATATAACTTCTATTTTTGGGGGGGGTGGGGTTATTATGTGTTAGTGTTGTAGTACTCACTGAGACTTTTGTATTGATAGACTGTCTCCTAACCCTCAAGACTGATGGTTACAGCTTGCTAAAGTTGTAATCTTATCCTATGGGAATTTTAAAATGTTTTTATTTTTATATGGCTCCTGAATTGTTGGGAGGATATTATCTGTTAGTGTTGTAGTACTCATTGAGACCTTTCTTTTGATATATAGATTGTCCATTAACTCCAAATACCGACAGATTTATGGTTTGTTAAATTGTAAATGTGCCAAAAAAAATAAAAATACAAATTCTTGTCTCGTATGGACCTATCCTGTTTTGTGAGATTGTGTCATTTTCACTAAAGACAAGTGTTTCTTACAAAACAAGAATGCGGAAAAAACACCTAGTCCAAAATCTTATTTCATATGAACCAATCGTCTTTCATGAGATTGTGTCATTCTTACCAAAGAGGATTGCTTCATACAAAACAAGAATGTGAAAAAAAGTCAAAATTATTGTTTTCTATGACACTAATCATGTTTTGCATGGCCCTGTTCCTGTTTTGTGAGGCCATACGAAACAAGAAAATCATCTCACAAAAAATATTTCTAAATGTTTTAAAAACAAATTTCTGGGTCCTTTCTCCAAAAACAAACTGTGGAATCCAGGTAATGGCATCCACTTTAGCAAGATTTAGTTGATGGTGTCTCTACAGGATATGATTTTTATGGGTTTTTTTTTTTTTAAATGACAGTAACAAGATGGCTGACATATGAATGAAAAATGTTTTCTCATGCAATAGGATTACCCCCTCAAGAAACAGAATCCTGTTTTGTATGGTCAAACTCTTTTGAATGGCTAAACACTTGTTTCATATGAAACAGCTATCTAAAAGAGTGTACTGACCATGCTCAGAACCAAAAAGTCTAATCCTTATAACTATGGAATGGATTTGCATATTTTTCACCAAAGCATGATTCTGGAGCAAGCCCTTTCTACTCTGAAAATCTCAGACCAAAATTCCAAAACATCTAGGCTTTAGGTAATGACAAAAAAAAAAAAGAACAAGATTTTATTTTCACTTTTTTCACTATCGCAATCTCAGAATACACATATCTGACCTGAATGAAACTTGTCACATCAAGAGATCTTTCCTCTGAGACCATGCATGCAAACCTCTGTGCAAATCTGTTGAACATGGGTGAAGCTATTAAAGTGCAAAGTTAGGGGGTTAACATTAAACAGCCTACACAGCCTACTCGGTATAGACTTTTTTGTATTTTTCATATATATTTTTTTCATCCAGCTCTTTTTTCCTTGAGCTGGTGACCTGCTCATTCCAATAAGGTCTCAGTCTCCTCTCAGTCCTGTCTGCCATTTCAGCTGCTGTCATGACCAGTAGGGAACCACACAAGGCAGGGCCTGAGATAGTTCTTTAGACAATCATTTACACAGCTCATGGTACATAGGGTTTTATCCAGTTTGTTTCCCTGCCTACCACCTGCACAACACCAAGCAGTTGCCCAACATACAGTACCTTACATGCACACAATGTCTCCCTGTGAAGGAAGCAAGCTCCCCTATCCAACTGCAGGGGTCACTGGCATGGCAAAACCTGGTGCCAGCCCTCCTCTGCTGGTAGTGCTGCCACATTACAGCTCTTCCTCTGCCCCTTGGGCAGCCCATCTAGCTCCCAAATCCGTTCTTGAGCCTTGGTCACCAGTGTGGGAGCACAATATGCTACCCATTGGGCCATTTAATGATCCTTTTTTCTCATATATTAATAAGTCAATAGAAAGAAATGTATCACCAGCTTACCTTGTGGTCAAACTTTTTTCCCTTGTTCCTATATCTTTTCATGGCAGGTAGCTAAAAATATCACATCAAAGAAATTCATTTAGACTTGCTTTAATTTGCAAATATTACAACATAAAACTGTTCATACTTATAGAAACAAAAGATGGTTGTGGTGGAGATTTTAACATGCTGGGGTGGACTGGTGCACTTACGGCATCATCATCTGCAAAAGAACAGAGGATACGGAATGCATCCCAGGACAAATTCCTGTCTCAGTTGGTGGAGGAGCCGACCAAAGAAGAAAACATTTTGGACCTGGTTCTGGCAGATAGAAATTAGATAAAAGAAGTGATTGTGGAGGATCCATTGGAGGGGAGGGACCATTGCACAGTATGGTTCTCCCTGGACTTGTGTGAAAAGCATGACTTAGTCAAATATTAAGGTAGTGGATCTTAAGGGGGTGGATTTGGGGGGGGGGGGTCGCTGTCATCCTGGAAGAACACTGTGAGGAAATTAGGCCGGATATGGACACAGAACTTAGATGGGAAATTTTGAAGTTGGGTCTTTTACATGCCACTAATACATGCACTAAGACCCGTTGTAAGAAATCTAAGTCCAGGAAACCCTGTTGGAGGACTAGGAAGTTGCAGTAGGTTAGAGAGGAGTGGGTAGCCTTCCAGTAATACAAGAGGACCCGAGGGGAGCATGACAAGGAGGAATACCACAGGATTTCAAGGGAGGTCAATAGGGAGGTAAGACCAGCCAAGGCCTCCAAAGAACTGAGATTGGCCTAGAGGAGCAGGGCAGGGGAGAATGGATTTTTTTGATACATAAGGGAGAGATGAAAAGGGGAGGCAGATCACCCAGCTGAAAAAAGATGGATGGTGGGCAGAGGGGGCAGTAGAGCAGGCTGAGGTTCTAAATGAGTACTTCTGCTCTGTTTTTACTGGGGAATTAGAGGGGCCCATATCTCAGAGGGACGGGGGAAGGAGTCTGGGATTGAGGATGTGGGAGTTCTAACAGATGGGGAGATCCAGGTAAGCAGAGTGTGGGTGGCCCTTAAGAACTTGAGGATGGACAAGTCCCCCAGGCCTGGACAGTATACACCTCAGAGTCTTGAAGGAACTGGCAGAAGGCGTGGCAGCACCGCTGATGGAATTATTCAATTCCTCCCTTAAATTGTGGTGTGTACCTCTGGACTGGAAGATGGCACATGTTGTATCCCTCCACAAAAGTGGTCCTCAGGATGAACTGGGGAACTACAGACTGGTAAGCCTGACCTCAATAGTAGAGAAACTCCTGGAAACCATCATGAAGGACAGGCTGGTGGAGTACCTGGAGGTAAAAGGCCTGCATGATGTCCAGCAACATGGGTTCATCAAGGGGAAATCTTGCCAGATGAATCTAGTCAAAGTTTTTGACTGGGTGGCAAGATCTCTGGATGGTGGGTGCCCGGTGTCCTGTATCTAGACTTCAGCAAGACATTTGACTCTGTACCACACAGGAGGCTATTAGGCAAACTGAGGAACTTAGGGGTGGGGTAAAGATGGTAAATTGGATTGGGAACTGTCTGAGTAATAGACAACAGTGGGTGGTGGTAGGGGAGCTTTGGCACCCAGAGGGTCATTACAGGGTTCTGCAAGGGTCTGTCCTGGGTCCTCTCTTGTTTAATTCATACATAGCAGACATTGCAGGGGGAGTCAGGAGCAAAATGTGCTTGTTTGCCGATGGCTCCAAACTAGAAGCAGTGGTGGATAGCGAAGTGGGGAGGATGACTATCCAGAAGTCCCTGGAAACACTGGAAGAGTGGTCTCACACATGGCAGCTGGGGTTTAATGCTAGAAAGTGCAGCATCCTGCATTTGGTGGCTAGGAATCCAGAGTACAGTTACCAACTGGGAGGGGGGGCAACTAAAGGTCTCAAAGGTGCAAAGGGACCTGGGGGTGATGATTGATGCTTGAAAGAATCACTCAGAGCAGAGGAGAGCGGCAGCAAAGGCAAACAGGATGCTGGGGTGCATTGCCAGGGAAGTCACTTCAAGGAGCAAGGAGATCATACTGCCATTGTACAATTCCTTGGTTAGACCACACCTGGAGTACTCTGTGCAATTCTGACATCCTTACTTGAAGAAGAACGTCATGCTCCTGGAGTGAGTTCAGAGGAGGGCATCTAAGATGATCCACGGTGTGGGGAAAAAGGTCCTATGAGGAGAGACTTAGGGAACTGAACATGTACTCCTTGGAGGATGGACAGGACAGAGGGAATGTGCTAGAGACCTTCAAATACTTGAAAGGAATCAATAGAGTAAATACAGAGGGGTTGTTCAAATTAAAGGGGGGATGGTTCATGAGAGGGCACAGCCTAAAGCTAGTAGGAGGAAAGTACAGAAGGGAATTGAGAAAACACTACTTCATGGAAAGGTGGTGTCTCCCTGGAATGAGTTACCTGAGGATCTGCTTCCTTGGAATCAGTGGGAATCTTCAAGAAAGAATGGGACAGGTACATGGGCAAGGTGCAGGTTTGGGGAAGAGAAAACAGTATGGGAACTGAGGAGGGGAACACCTTTTGGCATGGGGAGCATGGAGGGGGCTGCAGTGACTGTAATGTGAGCAGCACATGAGCGGACATGATAGACTATTAAGCCTATTTTGCTGGCATCTTCGTATGTTCATAAGTTTGCAAAAGTTTAGAATCATTTATAGATGCCCATATTCCAGGCTGAGAAGGCAGGGAAGAACAGCAAACTGAAGTGCTTACCACTGTGCTGATATTTTGTAGCCACCTGACTATTTCTTCAGAGCAACAGAGGTGCTGCCAAAATCCTAATATGCCCTGTGTGTCTAGAGAATCTGCCCATATTTACACATATGAAAGGGAAACATCAATGTGCTATAGCCCTGCACCTCAGTGTAGGGCCTTCTCTGTCTAGTTGTTTCACATTATTTTTCTTACCTGGCTGGTTGCTGACTATTTTGTACTTTTATCTGGTTGATACTGCTATCCCTCCCACCAGCATTATGAATGGGGCACTTATTCCACAACCTCAAGCAGCTGTCCCAAGAATAACTTATAAGCTGTAGCATAGCAGTGGGAGTGTATGATATAAATCTATGGACAGAGCTCATTAATAGCTCAGTTTGAGAACAGGTTTGGGTGCTCTACTGTGACCAATCATAGATCAGCAGTCAACTGCTGAGCTATACTTGGTCACGGTATAGCACCCAAACCTGTATGTCTTGAACCAGAGCTATTAATAGCTCCATCCATAGACTTACACTAGACATGCTCCCCTGCTCATATGTCAGACTCAGGACAGCCATGGGAGGTTGTGGGATGGGTTCACCATTTAATATACCAGCAGAAAGGATGGCAGGATCAACCAGATAAAGTACAAAATAGTCAACAACCAGACACGTAAAAATATACTTATAATGTGAAACAGATAGTTGGGGGCTGACCTACACTGAGACATGGGGCATTGGCATGCGGGCATTTCCCTTTAAAGCAGCATCACTTAAGGCTCCTCTTAAATAGAAAGTCAGGTGCCAAAATATGCCATATAAATCACCAAGATTAATGGTTCCATAAATGCCATGTGCAACTAACACAATGTGCAAATGAAACATCAGTAGTGCAATGTCCAAACTGTGCAAAAAGAACATCCAGAGCAACTAACATCCAATAATAACTAAATCAATAAACAGCTGTTTTTCTTTTTATCTTACGTAGGTCTAATATGGAGAAGCCTGTAAACAGATTGTTCTCCAAGTACTTATTTGCTTAGGTAACATGCAAACAAACCCCAGGCTGGATACCCTGGAACAAACCCCTTCAGATTTTGCTAATCAAGCTGGTTTAAAATGTATGACTGTCACTGTCCATAACCTGATGAAATACTGTATCTGTGTCTGGGTCAACCGCACAAACCCTGACATATCGCTGCTTACAGAAACATGGCTCAAAGGTGTTTTGAATGCAGTGTAATCTCCCTATCAGACTGTGAGCTATATCAGCTTGACTTAGTCACTGGAGGAGGAAGAATTGCCCTGTGTATCAAAAATAAACTATCCTGCTCTGTTATTAGTTCTCTTTCCTTTTCCCTGGCCTAGGAATTTAACTGCTTAGCAGGCTCCATAGCTCTCTCTGGCAATGAGGCAAGACAGGGTGTGGGTTGTTATGTCATGAATTCATGCTTAGGTGGGCAGTGAGCAACAAAGTCATAGGCACCCTAAAGTATCTTATGTCACTTATAAAATGGATAACCTAAAATCCTCAAATGAATACAATATTAAATAATTAACTGAAAAGGGTTTTCTTACTTTTATATGTTTCTGATAAATTGAAAAATGAGTCCCTCTGCCAGTAGTAAACCACTACGTAGAGCTTGCTTACAGTATAGGTACAGTAGGAAGGCTTCTGAGCTGCCTACCCCTTCCTCTGTCTTCTATACTCCCTAAATGTCTTTGATATACATTTTTAAAATAGGTAGGACTGTTAATAAAAGTTTGTCACTAAAGTCAGGGTCAGTAGCCCCCGCATGAAAAGGGTGTTTTAGTAGAAATTTTGTGGCTAGGCAGGATATATTTTGCTTCCCAGTAGAGGGGTAGTTTGGCCCTCTGTGTAGTGGCACAGAATGTGGCAGATATACCAGTTACACTTGTTGAAGCAGGTGTGATTAAAACAAGAGGTGACTGGCTGGCACTTTTCTTGCTGCTAATAGGAGATCTGTTACTGTAGCTTTGTTCAGTGAAAGGTGATTAGCGGGAGCACAGTCAGTAAAATGACTGACTTGGCAATGCTTTCTGTAGAAGCCAGGGGAATGGTATTTCTATTTTTAAAGGTATTACTGATCCAGCATTTTTTTTTTTGTTAAATGGAAAATTGAGTATAAGGCACAATGGGAGATACAGTACAGGTAGTGAGAAGGCAGCAGTAAATGCGCTGTAAGAGAAGACAGTGGAGGACATGGGCACTGGAACTTTACCAGCCTGTACAAAACAATAAGAAAAATGGAGAAAGCAAATTTGCTAGAAGTGGTTTAAGCATGTATTTTCAGCAAAGTAGACATGTGGTTTGGGGTTGGAGGATTATAAAACTATGTAAAGTGCTATTTCTCAAGTAATGGCATGTGAAGGGTAGTACAGTAGGCATTTTAACATACCACCATTCCTGCCAGAAATATTTTTCAAATGGTCCCATGAGACCTGGCTACTTGGGATTGCTGTGTTCTGGTTGCCAGAAGTGTTGCCAGACTGTTGGTTGTCACCCCATAAGGGCAAGAATTCAGAACCCACTGAGCCAATCATGATGCAGCAATTTGTTTTACCCATTTTGTAAACATATTTAAAATATGTTGATGCATTTAAAGAATTTTAACATATTTGTAGCACTCTGACAGTACCCATACAATTTTACAAGATAAGAAGCAAGATTTTAGAATATGTATGGAGTGCTCACGGATGCAAGTTCAGAGGTGAACTTAGGCTTGATATGTACCTAGTCCATTTGAGGCACCTGTGCTCACTTTTCAAACACTGGCTGAGACTATGGCACATAGATGTTGTTTCCAGCTGCTTGTATCTAAGGGTGGATGTACGAAGCCCAAAGAGGTGTACAGCTGGCACCAACTTTTGATGCACACTAGACTACAGAGATGTGGTCTAGCCAACATCTCTTTGTAACAACCATGGAAAATCCTGATGATCTGCCACAAGCCATATGGCTTCTTTTTAAAGATTTTTTTCTGTATGTGAATTTAGTGCTCTTGAAATGTGCTGGATCTACATGACATGTGCAGTATGGATGATCATAGTGCAAGCTTCCCCACACTGACCCACCAGTGTCTCAACTCTGCCATGGACAAACAATCATATAGATGTGAAGGTAGTTCGGACTCCATTCCCATTCATTCATTGGCCTCTCATGTGAGGAAAAAAGGGTGCCAGTTAATGCCAATTGTGTTGATGGTTTTGGGATGTGGACACTTTCCCACTGGGAATTGAACTGAGACCACCACAACTTATTTTACATAGACCATTGAACAGCCCTCAGGTGATAATGACTTTTGGCCACTATTGACCTGTGCTGGATTTGAACCAGTGACCTGGAAGTGAAAGGCTCCTTATCCTGTTACCATTCCATCAAGCCATCCAGTTCCCCATTATTTCTTAAGTCTAACACTTTGGGGACTCATAGCAGAAAAATGCTTTGGGAATCCTTCCTAATACATTTGAAACCAAGAATACTAGAAATGTGCTTAAAAGACATTGGTGGTCTTTGATTCTCAGTTGAAAAACACGGGTAAGTAATCTTTGTGACAATGATTTGTAACTCCTGGAGCTATGCTCAAAAGGGGGTGGGGTCACATGCCCCTCCTCTGCCAGCACCATACATCAGAGTGCAATTTTGAATGAAGGGGGCAGGGTGCCATGAAATTGGCACACAGTGCCATTATCAGAAACACGGAAACCCCATTGCACCAGGTGCAAAAATATAAAATGCCTCTCCCCTATGAACATTTAAGGGCAGGTAGTAGGGCCATCAGAACTCTGCTTCCAGTGCAGAGATGTACTGGGAGACTGAGATCATTAAGGGACCACTTTGACAAAAGGACGTATGAGCAGAACCAGCATCAGAACTTACTGGTGACCTCATTCCATATTTGTTTAACCCCAAAACCACTGATATAGCAAATCTCCTTTCACACAGAATACTACAAATAATGTCCCGGATGTATTCACTTGAACTGTATCTCCCATGCTATTAAAAAGATAAGAAATTGTCCATTTCAATACCACTCTAATTGAGTTTCTAAAGAGTTCTGTGGCCACACAACATTGTACTAGTTGTTGCATGCGAACGCAATGGCCTAATTTGAGAAATACTGATTTAAGTATCATTAAGGAGCAAAATCTATTCAGCGTACAGTTTCATAGACATACTCTACTTAAGCACAACTTACTAGATTTCTACTTGACATTCTCAGGCTTTGTATTAAATATGTTTTGCCTGTTTTCTATGAGGTCTATATAAAAAGATTTCATCAGGATTTTGTGACTTTATAGTAAACATATAGTGACACCATTAGCCAGCAAATAAACCAAAAACACATCAAATTTAACGTACTAGCATATTTCTAAAACACGGCACATTTTACTCTCCAACCATATATAATACATTATGCCTTTTGTCATCTTAGAATATTATTTGAAAGAGATATTAACCCCAGAGTACAGTAACACTGTTGTTTCACAAAAAAATAGCAGTGCAAAGGATAATTAAAAAAACTGTAGTATTCCTCTAGCTTTTACCCCCAATTTTTTTTCTCCAAACCCTACCCCTTTTCTGGATGTTCTGGTGTGTAAAAACAGAGCACATAATAAATTTCTAGTTCCTTTTTGCTAGAGGTAGAGTTAATTTTATAGAAAAAATGAATGTGCCAACATGGTGCATTGCTTAGTTTAGCCTGCTAGAGTTCAGAGGAGAGGGAGGTCACAGCACTGGTCAAAGAGAGAAGGTTCTCCATTAATTTATTTCATCATCTCTGAGAGATAATGAATGAAACTAGAAAAATGGTGTGGTTCTTCTTAATGGAATACCATTATTACCTTCTGCATACTTGATCTCTGTTATACAGTATGTGAAATTGTCTGTTTCCATTTTTTGTAAAAAATCATGAAATGCTTGAGGGGGCATACAGTAGCATCAGGATAAACATTGTAAGGATGTTTGCATCAATATACTACAATACACCTACAACCATACTACTGTGGTTAAAAGTGTATTGATTTATGTGAACATGTGGCAAACATTTTAAGCATTTTAATTAAGGAGATACTGTATTTGCTTTTCAAGGGGGGAGGGGTAGGTTACGGAAGTCATTGGCCCAGTGGTGATGGCCCACTGGTTATAATTACTTTAAATTATTACATTTTAGGTGGCACAGAGCCTGGACATGGGCTTAACTAGCCCTCATCTTCTTCCATAAGACCAGGACGTTGGTTTATCTAGCTTTCTATTTTCTGGGATGCCCATAGACATCTGTCCCTTTAGAAAGAATTTTCAGTAAAACTGGGGATATGGCCTCAACACATGCTCAAGGTTAGATCCAGAGAAAGTTGAATTGTCAGTATTTCTCAAACTCAACTCATAGTTCCACATGACATCTTTGACTATGGATTCAGCTATTCCAAATAAAGGACATTTACTACTGCCAATCACAACCCTCTGATTACATGTATCCTCAAGTTCTCAGTGGTACTGGCACCCCTGAAACAGATCTTCATACTAGCCACAGCAGCTTAAGAACTCTTCTGACACACATCACACCAAGTCCTCATGCTGTCATTGTATATTATCACTAACCAGGTTGTCATGCAGTCACACAGAGTAGTCATCACTACTGCATCATCAGCCATCAATGTTACTGTTCTCATAATCATTTCTATCACTACCACTATCATCCGTACATCATGGTCTTCAAATACCATCACTGTCTGTCTGTCTGTCTTTATTGTAATCAGATGCTACTATCAGTGATCTCACTGCCTCACAGCTCCAGCTCAAGAGTGAATTACTAACTGTTCCTCCTTCTCTCCTTGTTCTCCATCTGCTCCTCCTCTACATTATCTTTCTGGATATATAACATAAATAAAAATATACAGTATAGGTAAAACATAAAGAAATAAAAATAATTAAAATTCATTGATGGATGTTCCTATATTGCTAAGAAAATTAATAGTATATACAAGTCCTAAATGTACTTTGTATAGTATGCATTTGGGGGGATTATATACAATTTGAAAATGAATGGGTTCAGTGGACTGTGGTATTAGTGGCTGTGATTTTTTCATTTTAAATATGTTTCATTGAATAGGTATAAAAGATTGACAAGGACAATTCAACAATGTGGTAAACTGAACATTCAAACTCCCCAATACTAAATAAATTACAAAAAGTGATAACATGATATATATATATATATATATATATATATATATATATACATACACACATATCACAACTTAGCAGGATAGACTCTGAAACATCTCCTTTCATAGGTGGGAAAGAGGGACTCAGGAGTAGAGGCTTTACTCCTCTTTGAATATGCTGTACCTATGAAAGGATCCCAAATATTGCTGAAAGTATGTTTTTTTTGAGGTATATTGAATTTCTTTCCACTTTGTAAATATAAATCATACAAAATATCCACATCAGAAAGATGGAGAAATTGTGTCCTTCCATTTTATTAAAATTCACTTTTGCTACAATAGTGGCAGTTATGTTTAATTTGTTCTGGATAAAGAGATCTGAAAATATGAGTGCAGAAAGAGCAAAATAGTTAATGCAGGCTTGGTGTGTAAGTGGATGTGTGTAAGCATTGAGAAAACTAGCAACATTTGGGATTAGAAATTTGATAAATAAGGGCTTGAGTGTTATAAATTAGTTATTGTACCAGGAGCAGTGGTGGAATTGGGTGGGTGGGGGCTGGATCTAGGAAACTTAGTTCCTGGAGTGAAATTCAAAGTCTGACTTAGTTGCAGGAGCAAAATGGAGAAGGACTGTTCTTGTGTAACATGTACCCCTAAATGCATAATAAAACAAACTAAATAAAGTGTAAACATGCACTAAAATGAACTAAATAAAGTATAAAAGTAAAACATATAATGAGGAAACATGTACGCCCAGTCCTCAGTCAGGTACATTGGATCCCACATCAAAAGTATTGGGTCCCCAGTGAATTCTTTCCATTTCCAACAGTGACCAGGAGCATCTGGGCAGCATTACCAATAATTATACCAATGTACAGACCTTACTCATTAAAATCAAACTAGTAATGCACATAACAAAACTGAGGCCATTCTATTTGTGTCAAAGCAAATTTCTTAACGATTCTATTAGTAACCTGTTTATAATCAACATTGTTGGTTCCACCTTAGAAGATATTACTACTAAGTTTTCTTGAAGCCACTGAGCAGAATCATAATCATTGATTCTGTTCCTTTTTAGGATTTATGATTTTGGATTTGGTATCCCCAAATTTTAAATCCTAAACTGTATTTTAGAGTAGGATTTCAGAATTCAATTCAGAAATTTGAATCCAAAATCTAGTCTCACTATAATTACTGCAGGCAGAAAGTTTAAGTCTAAACTTCCTGACTGCTAGCCTTGCTGTTGTCGTAGTTCTTGGCAATCTTTATGTGGTGTAGGTGACGGATAGCCAGCTCTGATACTTCTTGTTCCAAAGAAGTGTTCTTAGATCTGTATCTTGGAGTTTCTGTCAGGTAAAAACTAATTTATCTGCCTTGTTGGTGTGTACTTCTGTGAAAATTCTAATTGTGTAAAAAAGAATATGTTTTCTCCTTTCTGTGCTTTGTTTGTCTTATTATCTCTCTGTGGTCTGTGTTTCCCAGGTGAGACAGCAGGCCAATATTTTCAAAGTACTGAGTATTTGACTTGTACTGCTTGTTAAATGTATTCAATTTTTCTATTTTCTCTGTTTTAAATACTGAGACATTATTTAAAGTGACAATATTTAGAATAAATATTTCTTTGACTGTTGGCAGTTTGAAATGCTTGGAGGGGGAAGCAGTGATGCAAAAAACAGCAACTGCACCTATGCTGGGGGACTGGGAATGTGTTAGTTGTGAATCCTTCAAGTGAGGGAATTGATGCGGAGGATTTGAGCTCATTTTCCCAAAGAGATGTGGTGGGTCAGGCTGGAGTACATCCCACTCTGTGTGATGTGGGAGGTGATGGTCATGGTGAACAATTAGTTTCACTCAGCATTTTGGTGTGCAAGAAGTCACTGCCCTTTACAGAGTTCATCAAATGTGGTAGTTGTGGTACATCTGATGAAGGTGGTGCTTGTCCTAGCAGCACCATTGCTGCTGACATGGTAGGTGGTGGTGCCAGTCATGTTGTGGATGTGTCTGTGGATAAGGAGGCATATATTGTGGAAAAGGTCAAGAAACCTACTATTGTTATTGATAGATTGTCTCCTAACCCTCAAGACTGATGGTTACTGCTTGCTAAAGTTGTAATCTTATCCTATGGGAATTTTAAAATGTTTTTATTTTTTTATGGCTCCTGAATTGTTGGGAGGATATTATCTATTAGTGTTGTAGTACTCATTGAGACCTTTCTTTTGATATATAGATTGTCCATTAACTCCAAATACCGACAGATTTATGGTTTGTTAAATTGTAAATGTGCCAAAAAAAATAAAAATACAAATTCTTGTCTCGTTTGGACCTGTCCTGTTTTGTGAGATTGTGTCATTTTCACTAAAAACAAGTGTTTCTTACAAAACAAGAATGCAGAAAAAAAAACACCTAGTCCAAAATCTTATTTCATATGAACCAATCATCTTTCATGAGATTGTGTCATTCTTACCAAAGAGGATTGCTTCATACAAAACAAGAATGTGAAAAAAAGTCAAAATTATTGTTTTCTATGACACTAATCATGTTTTGCATGGCCCTGTTCCTGTTTTGTGAGGCCATACGAAACAAGAAAATCATCTCAAAAAATATTTCTAAATGTTTTAAAACAAATTTCTGGGTCCTTTCTCCAAAAACAAACTGTGGAATCAGGTAATGGCATCCACTTTAGCAAGATTTATTGATGGTGTCTCTACAGGATATGATTTTTATGGGTTTTCTTTTTTTTTTTTCAATGACAGTAACAAGATGGCTGACATATGAATGAAAAATGTTTTCTCATGCAATAGGATTACCCCTCAGAAACAGAATCCTGTTTTGTATGGTCAAACTCTTTTGAATGGCTAAACACTTGTTTCATATGAAACAGCTATCTAAAAGAGTGTACTGACCATGCTCAGAACCAAAAAGTCTAATCCTTATAACTGTGGAATGGATTTGCATATTTTTCACCAAAGCATGATTCTGGAGCAAGCCCTTTCTACTCTGAAAATCTCAGACCAAAATTCCAAAACATCTAGGCTTTAGTTAATGACAAAAAAAAAAAAGAACAAGATTTTATTTTCACTTTTTTCACTATCGCAATCTCAGAATACACATATCTGACCTGAATGAAACTTGTCACATCAAGAGATCTTTCCTCTGAGACCATGCATGCAAACCTCTGTGCAAATCTGTTGAACATGGGTGAAGCTATTAAAGTGCAAAGTTAGGGGGTTAACATTAAACAGCCTACACAGCCTACTCGACCCTAACTATAGTGGCACTACTGTGCCACTATAATACAAAAAAAGTATAGACTTTTTTGTATTTTTCATATATATTTTTTTCATCCAGCTCTTTTTTCCTTGAGCTGGTGACCTGCTCATTCCAATAAGGTCTCAGTCTCCTCTCAGTCCTGTCTGCCATTTCAGCTGCTGTCATGACCAGTAGGGAACCACACAAGGCAGGGCCTGAGATAGTTCTTTAGACAATCATTTACACAGCTCATGGTACATAGGGTTTTATCCAGTTTGTTTCCCTGCCTACCACCTGCACAACACCAAGCAGTTGCCCAACATACAGTACCTTACATGCACACAATGTCTCCCTGTGAAGGAAGCAAGCTCCCTATCCAACTGCAGGGGTCACTGCCATGGAAAAACCTGGTGCCAGCCCTCCTCTGCTGGTAGTGCTGCCACATTACAGCTCTTCCTCTGCCCCTTGGGCAGCCCATCTAGCTCCCAAATCCGTTCTTGAGCCTTGGTCACCAGTGTGGGAGCACAATATGCTACCCATTGGGCCATTTAATGATCCTTTTTTCTCATATATTAATAAGTCAATAGAAAGAAATGTATCACCAGCTTACCTTGTGGTCAAACTTTTTTCCCTTGTTCCTATAACTTTTTCATGGCAGGTAGCTAAAAATATCACATCAAAGAAATTCATTTAGACTTGCTTTAATTTGCAAATATTACAACATAAAAACTGTTCATACTTATAGAAACAAAAAGATGGTTGTGGTAGGAGATTTTAACATGCTGGGGTGGACTGGTGCACTTACGGCATCATCATCTGCAAAAGAACAGAGGATACGGAATGCATCCCAGGACAAATTCCTGTCTCAGTTGGTGGAGGAGCCGACCAAAGAAGAAAACATTTTGGACCTGGTTCTGGCAGATAGAAATTAGATAAAAGAAGTGATTGTGGAGGATCCATTGGATGGGAGGGACCATTGCACAGTATGGTTCTCCCTGGACTTGTGTGAAAAGCATGACTTAGTCAAATATTAAGGTAGTGGATCTTAAGGGGTGGATTTTGGGGGGTCGCTGTCATCCTGGAAGAACACTCTGAGGAAATTAGGTCGGATATGGACACAGAACTTAGATGGAAATTTTGAAGTTGGGTCTTTACATGCCACTAATACATGCACTAAGACCGTGTAAGAAATCTAAGTCCAGGAAACCCTGTTGGAGGACTAGGAAGTGCAGAGGTTAGAGAGGAGTGGGTAGCCTTCCAGTAATACAAGAGGACCCGAGGGGAGCATGACAAGGAGGAATACCACAGGATTTCAAGGGAGGTCAATAGGGAGGTAAGACCAGCCAGGGCCTCCAAAGAACTGAGATTGGCCTAGAGCAGCAGGGCAGGGGAGAATGGATTTTTTTGATACATAGGGGAGAGATGAAAAGGGGAGGCAGATCACCCAGCTGAAAAAAGATGGATGGTGGGCAGAGGGGGCAGTAGAGCAGGCTGAGGTTCTAAATGAGTACTTCTGCTCTGTTTTTACTGGGGAATTAGAGGGGCCCATATCTCAGAGGGACGGGGGAAGGAGTCTGGGATTGAGGATGTGGGAGTTCTAACAGATGGGGAGATCCAGGTAAGCAGAGTGTGGGTGGCCCTTAAGAACTTGAGGATGGACAAGTCCCCCAGGCCTGGACAGTATACACCTCAGAGTCTTGAAGGAACTGGCAGAAGGCGTGGCAGCACCGCTGATGGAATTATTCAATTCCTCCCTTAAATTGTGGTGTGTACCTCTGGACTGGAAGATGGCACATGTTGTATCCTCCACAAAAGTGGTCCTCAGGATGAACTGGGAACTACAGACTGGTAAGCCTGACCTCAATAGTAGAAAACTCCTGGAAACCATCATGAAGGACAGGCTGGTGGAGTACCTGGAGGTAAAAGGCCTGCATGATGTCCAGCAACATGGGTTCATCAAGGGGAAATCTTGCCAGATGAATCTAGTCAAAGTTTTTGACTGGGTGGCAAGATCTCTGGATGGTAGGTGCCCGGTGTCCTGTATCTAGACTTCAGCAAGACATTTGACTCTGTACCACACAGGAGGCTATTAGGCAAACTGAGGAACTTAGGGGTGGGGTAAAGATGGTAAATTGGATTGGGAACTGTCTGAGTAATAGACAACAGTGGGTGGTGGTAGGGGGAGCTTTTGGCACCCAGAGGGGTCATTACAGGGTTCTGCAAGGGTCTGTCCTGGGTCCTCTCTTGTTTAATTCATACATAGCAGACATTGCAGGGGGAGTCAGGAGCAAAATGTGCTTGTTTGCCGATGGCTCCAAACTAGAAGCAGTGGTGGATAGCGAAGTGGGGAGGATGACTATCCAGAAGTCCCTGGAAACACTGGAAGAGTGGTCTCACACATGGCAGCTGGGGTTTAATGCTAGAAAGTGCAGCATCCTGCATTTGGTGGCTAGGAATCCAGAGTACAGTTACCAACTGGGAGGGGCAACTAAAGGTCTCAAAGGTGCAAAGGGACCTGGGGTGATGATTGATGCTTGAAAGAATCACTCAGAGCAGAGGAGAGCGGCAGCAAAGGCAAACAGGATGCTGGGGTGCATTGCCAGGAAGTCACTTCAAGGAGCAAGGAGATCATACTGCCATTGTACAATTCCTTGGTTAGACCACACCTGGAGTACTCTGTGCAATTCTGACATCCTTACTTGAAGAAGAACGTCCATGCTCCTGGAGTGAGTTCAGAGGAGGGCATCTAAGATGATCCACGGTGTGGGGAAAAAGGTCCTATGAGGAGAGACTTAGGGAACTGAACATGTACTCCTTGGAGGATGGACAGGACAGAGGGAATGTGCTAGAGACCTTCAAATACTTGAAAGGAATCAATAGAGTAAATACAGAGGGGTTGTTCAAATTAAAGGGGGGATGGTTCATGAGAGGGCACAGCCTAAAGCTAGTAGGAGGAAAGTACAGAAGGGAATTGAGAAAACACTACTTCACGGAAAGGTGGTGTCTCCCTGGAATGAGTTACCTGAGGATCTGCTTCCTTGGAATCAGTGGGAATCTTCAAGAAAGAATGGGACAGGTACATGGGCAAGGTGCAGGTTTGGGGAAGAGAAAACAGTATGGGAACTGAGGAGGGGAACACCTTTTGGCATGGGGAGCATGGAGGGGGCTGCAGTGACTGTAATGTGAGCAGCACATGAGCGGACATGATAGACTATTAAGCCTATTTTGCTGGCATCTTCATATGTTCATATGTTTGTAAAAGTTTAGAATCATTTATAGATGCCCATATTCCAGGCTGAGAAGGCAGGGAAGAACAGCAAACTGAAGTGCTTACCACTGTGCTGATATTTTGTAGCCACCTGACTATTTCTTCAGAGCAACAGAGGTGCTGCCAAAATCCTAATATGCCCTGTGTGTCTAGAGGATCTGCCCATATTTACACATATGAAAGGGAAACATCAATGTGCTATAGCCCTGCACCTCAGTGTAGGGCCTTCTCTGTCTAGTTGTTTCACATTATTTTTCTTAACTGGTTGGTTGCTGACTATTTTGTACTTTTATCTGGTTGATACTGCTATCCCTCCCACCAGCATTATGAATGGGGCACTTATTCCACAACCTCAAGCAGCTGTCCCAAGAATAACTTTTAAGCTGTAGCATAGCAGTGGGAGTGTGTATGATATAAATCTATGGACAGAGCTATTAATAGCTCCAGTTTGAGACATACAGGTTTGGGTGCTCTACTGTGACCAATCATAGATCAGCAGTCAACTGCTGAGCTATACTTGGTCACGGTATAGCACCCAAACCTGTATGTCTTGAACCAGAGCTATTAATAGCTCCATCCATAGACTTACACTAGACATGCTCCCTGGCTCATATGTCAGACTCAGGACAGCCATGGGAGGTTGTGGGATGGGTTCACCATTTAATATACCAGCAGAAAGGATGGCAGGATCAACCAGATAAAGTACAAAATAGTCAACAACCAGACACGTAAAAATATACTTATAATGTGAAACAGATAGTTGGGGGCTGACCTACACTGAGACATGGGGCATTGGCATGCGGGCATTTCCCTTTAAAGCAGCATCACTTAAGGCTCCTCTTAAATAGAAAGTCAGGTGCCAAAATATGCCATATAAATCACCAAGATTAATGGTTCCATAAATGCCATGTGCAACTAACACAATGTGCAAATGAAACATCAGTAGTGCAATGTCCAAACTGTGCAAAAAGAACATCCAGAGCAACTAACATCCAATAATAACTAAATCAATAAACAGCTGTTTTTCTTTTATCTTACGTAGGTCTAATATGGAGAAGCCTGTAAACAGATTGTTCTCCAAGTACTTATTTGCTTAGGTAACATGCAAACAAACCCCAGGCTGGATACCCTGGAACAAACCCCTTCAGATTTTGCTAATCAAGCTGGTTTAAAATGTATGACTGTCACTGTCCATAACCTGATGAAATACTGTATCTGTGTCTGGGTCAACCGCACAAACCCTGACATATCGCTGCTTACAGAAACATGGCTCAAAGGTGTTTTGAATGCAGTGTAATCTCCCTATCAGACTGTGAGCTATATCAGCTTGACTTAGTCACTGGAGGAGGAAGAATTGCCCTGTGTATCAAAAATAAACTATCCTGCTCTGTTATTAGTTCTCTTTCCTTTTCCCTGGCCTAGGAATTTAACTGCTTAGCAGGCTCCATAGCTCTCTCTGGCAATGAGGCAAGACAGGGTGTGGGTTGTTATGTCATGAATTCATGCTTAGGTGGGCAGTGAGCAACAAAGTCATAGGCACCCTAAAGTATCTTATGTCACTTATAAAATGGATAACCTAAAATCCTCAAACGAATACAATATTAAATAATCAATTGAAAAGGGTTTTCTTACTTTTATATGTTTCTGATAAATTGAAAAATGAGTCCCTCTGCCAGTAGTAAACCACTAGGTAGAGCTTGCTTACAGTATAGGTACAGTAGGAAGGCGTCTGAGCTGCCTACCCCTTCCTCTGTCTTCTATACTCCCTAAATGTCTTTGATATACATTTTTAAAATAGGTAGGACTGTTAATAAAAGTTTGTCACTAAAGTCAGGGTCAGTAGCCCCCCCCCCCCGTGCATGAAAAGGGTGTTTTTAGTAGAAATTTTGTGGCTAGGCAGGATATATTTTGCTTCCCAGTAGAGGGGTAGTTTGGCCCCTCTGTGTTGTGGCACAGAATGTGGCAGATATATCAGTTACACTTGTTGAAGCAGGTGTGATTAAAACAAGAGGTGACTGGCTGGCACTTTTCTTGCTGCTAATAGGAGATCTGTTACTGTAGCTTTGTTCAGTGAAAGGTGATTAGCGGGAGCACAGTCAGTAAAATGACTGACTTGGCAATGCTTTCTGTAGAAGCCAAGGGAATGGTATTTCTATTTTTAAAGGTATTACTGATCCAGCATTTTTTTTTTTTGTTAAATGGAAAATTGAGTATAAGGCACAATGGGAGATACAGTACAGGTAGTGAGAAGGCAGCAGTAAATGCACTGTAAGAGAAGACAGTGGAGGACATGGGCACTGGAACTTTACCAGCCTGTACAAAACAATAAGGAAAATAGAGAAAGCAAATTTGCTAGAAGTGGTTTAAGCATGTATTTTCAGCAAAGTAGACATGTGGTTTGGGGTTGGAGGATTATAAAACTATGTAAAGTGCTATTTCTCAAGTAATGGCATGTGAAGGGTAGTACAGTAGGCATTTTAACATACCACCATTCCTGCCAGAAATATTTTTCAAATGGTCCCATGAGACCTGGCTACTTGGGATTGCTGTGTTCTGGTTGCCAGAAGTGTTGCCAGACTGTTGGTTGTCACCCCATAAGGGCAAGAATTCAGAACCCACTGAGCCAATCATGATGCAGCAATTTGTTTTACCCATTTTGTAAACATATTTAAAATATGTTGATGCATTTAAAGAATTTTAACATATTTGTAGCACTCTGACAGTACCCATACAATTTTACAAGATAAGAAGCAAGATTTTAGAATATGTATGGAGTGCCTACGGATGCAAGTTCAGAGGTGAACTTAGGCTTGATATGTACCTAGTCCATTTGAGGCACCTGTGCTCACTTTTCAAACACTGGCTGAGACTATGGCACATAGATGTTGTTTCCAGCTGCTTGTATCTAAGGGTGGATGTACGAAGCCCAAAGAGGTGTACAGCTGGCACCAACTTTTGATGCACACTAGACTACAGAGATGTGGTCTAGCCAACATCTCTTTGTAACAACCATGGAAAATCCTGATGATCTGCCACAAGCCATATGGCTTCTTTTTAAAGATTTTTTTCTGTATGTGAATTTAGTGCTCTTGAAATGTGCTGGATCTACATGACATGTGCAGTATGGATGATCATAGTGCAAGCTTCCCCACACTGACCCACCAGTGTCTCAACTCTGCCATGGACAAACAATCATATAGATGTGAAGGTAGTTCGGACTCCATTCCCATTCATTCATTGGCCTCTTATGTGAGGAAAAAAGGGTACCAGTTAATGCCAATTGTGTTGATGGTTTTGGGATGTGGACACTTTCCAACTGGGAATTGAACTGAGACCACCACAACTTATTTTACATAGACCATTGAACAGCCCTCAGGTGATAATGACTTTTGGCCACTATTGACCTGTGCTGGATTTGAACCAGTGACCTGGAAGTGAAAGGCTCCTTATCCTGTTACCATTCCATCGAGCCATCCAGTTCCCCATTATTTCTTAAGTCTAACACTTTGGGGACTCATAGCAGAAAAATGCTTTGGGAATCCTTCCTAATACATTTGAAACCAAGAATACTAGAAATGAGCTTAAAAGACATTGGTGGTCTTTGATTCTCAGATGAAAAACACAGGTAAGTAATCTTTGTGGCAATGATTTGTAACTCCTGGAGCTATGTTCAAAAGGGGGGGGGGTCACATGCCCCTCCTCTGCCAGCACCATACATCAGAGTGCAATTTTGAATGAAGGGGGCAGGGTGCCATGAAATTGGCACACAGTGCCATTATCAGAAACATGGAAACCCCATTGCACCAGGTGCAAAAATATAAAATGCCTCTCTCCTATGAACATTTAAGGGCAGGTAGTAGGGCCATCAGAACTCTGCTTCCAGTGCAGAGATGTACTGGGAGACTGAGATCATTAAGGGACCACTTTGACAAAAGGACGTATGAGCAGAACCAGCAACAGAACTTACTGGTGACCTCATTCCATATTTGTTTAACCCCAAAACCACTGATATAGCAAATCTCCTTTCACACAGAATACTACAAATAATGTCCCGGATGTATTCACTTGAACTGTATCTCCCATGCTATTAAAAAGATAAGAAATTGTCCATTTCAATACCACTCTAATTGAGTTTCAAAAGAGTTCTGTGGCCACACAACATTGTACTAGTTGTTGCATCCGAGCATAGTAAGGCCTAATTTGAGAAATACTGATTTAAGTATCATTATGAGCAAAATCTATTCAGCGTACAGTTTCATAGACATACTCTACTTAAGCACAACTTACTAGATTTCTACTTGACATTCTCAGGCTTTGTATTAAATATGTTTTGCCTGTTTTCTATGAGGTCTATATAAAAAGATTTCATCAGGATTTTGTGACTTTATAGTAAACATATAGTGACACCATTAGCCAGCAAATAAACCAAAACATACATCAAATTTAACGTACAGCATATTTCTAAAACACGGGCACATTTTCCTCTCCAACCATATATAATACATTATGCCTTTTTGTCATCTTAGAATATTATTTGAAAGAGATATTAACCCCAGAGTACAGTAACACTGTTGTTTCACAAAAAAAATAGCAGTGCAAAGGATAATTAAAAAAAACTGTAGTATTCCTCTAGCTTTTACCCCCCAATTTTTTTTCTCCAAACCCTTACCCCCTTTTCTGGATGTTCTGAGTGTGTAAAAACAGAGCACATAATAAATTTCTAGTTCCTTTTTGCTAGAGGTAGAGTTAATTTTATAGAAAAAATGAATGTGCCAACATGGGGCATTGCTTAGTTTAGCCTGCTAGAGTTCAGAGGAGAGGGAGGTCACAGCACTGGTCAAAGAGAGAAGGTTCTCCATTAATTTATTTCATCATCTCTGAGAGATAATGAATGAAACTAGAAAAATGGTGTGGTTCTTCTTAATGGAATACCATTATTACCTTCTGCATACTTGATCTCTGTTATACAGTATGTGAAATTGTCTGTTTCCATTTTTTTGTAAAAAATCATGAAATGCTTGAGGGGGCATACAGTAGCATCAGGATAAACATTGTAAGGATGTTTGCATCAATATACTACAATACACCTACAACCATACTACTGTGGTTAAAAGTGTATTGATTTATGTGAACATGTGGCAAACATTTTAAGCATTTTAATTAAGGAGATACTGTATTTGCTTTTCAAGAGGGGAGGGGTAGGTTACGGAAGTCATTGGCCCAGTGGTGATGGCCCACTGGTTATAATTACTTTAAATTATTACATTTTTAGGTGGCACAGGAGCCTGGACATGGGCTTAACTAGCCCTCATCTTCTTCCATAAGACCAGGACGTTTGGTTTATCTAGCTTTCTATTTTCTGGGATGCCCATAGACATCTGTCCCTTTAGAAAGAATTTTCAGTAAAACTGGGGATATGGCCTCAACACATTGCTCAAGGTTAGATCCAGAGAAAGTTGAATTGTCAGTATTTCTCAAACTCAACTCATAGTTCCACATGACATCTTTGACTATGGATTCAGCTATTCCAAATAAAGGACATTTACTACTGCCAATCACAACCCTCTGATTACATGTATCCTCAAGTTCTCAGTGGTACTGGCACCCCTGAAACAGATCTTCATACTACCCACAGCAGCTTAAGAACTCTTCTGACACACATCACACCAAGTCCTCATGCTGTCATTGTATATTATCACTAACCAGGTTGTCATGCAGTCACACAGAGTAGTCATCACTACTGCATCATCAGCCATCAATGTCACTGTTCTCATAATCATTTCTATCACCACCACTATCATCCGTACATCATGGTCTTCAAATACCATCACTGTCTGTCTGTCTGTCTTTATTGTAATCAGATGCTACTATCAGTGATCTCACTGCCTCACAGCTCCAGCTCAAGAGTGAATTACTAACTGTTCCTCCTTCTCTCCTTGTTCTCCATCTGCTCCTCCTCTACCATTATCTTTCTGGATATATAACATAAATAAAAATATACAGTATAGGTAAAACATAAAGAAATAAAAATAATTAAAATTCATTGATGGATGTTCCTATATTGCTAAGAAAATTAATAGTATATACAAGTCCTAAATGTACTTTGTATAGTATGCATTTGGGGGGATTATATACAATTTGAAAATGAATGGGTTCAGTGGACTATGGTATTAGTGGCTGTGATTTTTTCATTTTAAATATGTTTCATTGAATAGGTATAAAGATTGACAAGGACAATTCAACAATGTGGTAAACTGAACATTCAAACTCCCCAATACTAAATAAATTACAAAAAAGTGATAACATGATATACATATATATATATATATATATATATATACATACACACATATCACAACTTAGCAGGATAGACTCTGAAACATCTCCTTTCATAGGTGGGAAAGAGGGACTCAGGAGTAGAGGCTTTACTCCTCTTTGAATATGCTGTACCTATGAAAGGATCCCAAATGTTGCTGAAAGTATGTTTTTTATTGAGGTATATTGAATTTTTTTCCACTTTGTAAATATAAATCATACAAAATATCCACATCAGAAAAGATGGAGAAATTGTGTCCTTCCATTTTATTAAAAATTCACTTTTTGCTACAATAGTGGCAGTTATGTTTAATTTGTTCTGGATAAAGAGATCTGAAAATATGAGTGCAGAAAGAGCAAAAATAGTTAATGCAGGCTTGGTGTGTAAGTGGATGTGTGTAAGCATTGAGAAAACTAGCAACATTTGGGATTAGAAATTTGATAAATAAGGGCTTGAGTGTTATAAATTAGTTATTGTACCAGGAGCAGTGGTGGAAATTGGGTGGGTGGGGGGCTGGATCTAGGGAAACTTAGTTCCTGGAGTGAAATTCAAAGTCTGACTTAGTTGCAGGAGCAAAATGGAGAAGGACTGTTCTTGTGTAACATGTACCCCTAAATGCATAATAAAACAAACTAAATAAAGTGTAAACATGCACTAAATGAACTAAATAAAGTATAAAAGTAAAACATATAATGAGGAAACATGTACGCCCAGTCCTCAGTCAGGTACATTGGATCCCACATCAAAAGTATTGGGTCCCCCAGTGAATTCTTTCCATTTCCAACAGTGACCAGGAGCATCTGGGCAGCATTACCAATAATTATACCAATGTACAGACCTTACTCATTAAAATCAAACTAGTAATGCACATAACAAAAACTGAGGCCATTCTATTTGTGTCAAAGCAAATTTCTTAACGATTCTATTAGTAACCTGTTTATAATCAACATTGTTGGTTCCACCTTAGAAGATATTACTACTAAGTTTTCTTGGAAGCCACTGAGCAGAATCATAATCATTGGATTCTGTTCCTTTTTTAGGATTTATGATTTTTGGATTTGGTATCCCCAAATTTTAAATCCTAAACTGTATTTTAGAGTAGGATTTCAGAATTCAATTCAGAAATTTGAATCCAAAATCTAGTCTCACTATAATTACCTGCAGGCAGAAAGTTTAAGCCTAAACTTCCTGACTGCTAGCCTTGCTGTTGTCGCAGTTCTTGGCAATCTTTATGTGGTGTAGGTGACCGGATAGCCAGCTCTGATACTTCTTGTTCCAAAGAAGTGTTCTTAGATCTGTATCTTGGAGTTTCTGTCAGGTAAAAACTAATTTATCTGCCTTGTTGGTGTGTACTTCTGTGAAAATTCTAATTGTGTAAAAAAAGAATATGTTTTCTCCTTTCTGTGCTTTGTTTGTCTTATTATCTCTCTGTGGTCCGTGTTTCCCAGGTGAGACAGCAGGCCAATATTTTCAAAGTACTGAGTATTTGACTTGTACTGCTTGTTAAATGTATTCAGTTTTTCTATTTTCTCTGTTTTAAATACTGAGACATTATTTAAAGTGACAATATTTAGAATAAATATTTCTTTGACTGTTGGCAGTTTGAAATGCTTGGAGGGGGAAGCAGTGATGCAAAAAACAGCAACTGCACCTATGCTGGGGGGACTGGGAATGTGTTAGTTGTGAATCCTTCAAGTGAGGGAATTGATGCGGAGGCTTTGAGCTCATTTTCCCAAAGAGATGTGGTGGGTCAGGCTGGAGTACATCCCACTCTGTGTGATGTGGGAGGTGATGGTCATGGTGAACAATTAGTTTCACTCAGCATGCTGGTGTGCAAGAAGTCACTGCCCTTTACAGAGTTCATCAAATGTGGTAGTTGTGGTACATCTGATGAAGGTGGTGCTGGTCCTAGCAGCACCATTGCTGCTGACATGGTAGGTGGTGGTGCCAGTCATGTTGTGGATGTGTCTGTGGATAAGGAGGCATATATTGTGGAAAAGGTCAAGAAACCTACTATTGTTATGTGGAGTGGGTGTGTAATGTATGGGAAACATTCAGAGTGCAAGTATGTTGCGACTCCCATTCCCAGTATCCAGACCACTGAGCAGACACTGCAGCCCACCAGTATGCCTACAGCACTGCCACCTATGAGGCAATATGCTCCACAGGTTGAAGGTGAAGTGAACCTAGTTCTGTTATAGCTGTTGCTGTTGAGGAGGATGTTCCTGTAGATCAGCTACAGTGACAGCATCCAGCTGAAGAGATGGAAGCTGAGAAACAGGAAGCTGAATTATCAGATGAGGGTGGTGGTGATGATGTGGAGAATGTTCCTGATCCTTCAGATTTACCTTTGGATGATGAAAAAGAGGAGGATGTTTCTGGTAGTCAGAGGAAGAAGCAAAGATGACCAGAAAATCTCCTGCTGTCCTGGAGAATGTCGGTCATAGGAGTAGTAAAAAGACTGCCAAAGGGCGGTCATGTGATTCTGATGCTTCAAAATATAAAGCTGGTACTGGTGGAATCTTCCAACCAGGGTGGTGGTGGTGGTGAATGCGGTGAAGGAGAGAGTTCATCTCCTGAACCCACTGTTCCTGCCAAAAAAGCTAAAGGGCTTTGGGTATGGGCATATTTTGAAATATGACCACATGACTGCCCCTATGCATGGTGTCTAGTATGTTTAGTAAAGATCAGCAGGGGCCGGCTACTTGCTCTGGTCACCTTCATGATGCATATCCACTTGCACAAAAATCATCATCTCACCTGGGCTGCAAGGACTGGTTATGTTGTCCAGAAAAAACAGAGCTAGATTGGTGAGCACTTCATGTGATTCCAGAGAGACACCTAGGAGGGGTAGGATATCATCCCGGTCTGAAGAGCCAGCTATCCCATCATTCACAGAGGCTCCACCCATTCCCATAAGGCAGGAGTTGACCTTGCAGCAATGTTGAGAATGTACAGGGAAGTTTGCATCTGGGAATGTAAAGGCTAAGGAGATAAACAGGGCTATGGTAGAACTGTTGGTGGAAATCTTACTGCCCTTCTCCTTGTTTTCCAGCACTGCAGTCCACAGATTAATGTAGATGGCTGTGCCTCAGTACTGTGTGCCATCAAGGCATTTCTTCACTCAAGTAGCTTTGCCCAAGTTGTATAAGAATATCATTGTTAAAGTTTGCCATGGCCTGCTGCAGTCTAGTGTCCCACATGTTCATCTGACGACAGACATGTTGATGAGTGGTCAAGTAATGATCTACATGGCAGTGACAGCACATTGGATGTGCCTTATTGACACAGAAGACAAAAGATGGGAGAGCACTGGCTGCAGTAGTCAGGTCTGATTATGATGATACTGCATGTAGATGTCATGCAACACTGTGTTGTGGAGTTCGACAACACCCATACTGTGGCCATTTGTTGGGCAAGCAGTAGGAGGTTATAGATAACTAGCTAACAAGCAATGGTCTGGAGCTGTGGTTTTTGTAACTGACATTGGTGCCAATGTGCTGAAAGTTGTGAATGATGTTGGGTACACTCATGTGCCATGTCTCACCCACTGGCTACACTTGGTTGTGCATAATCTGCTCAGCAAATACAGGGCTGTTGAAGATATAGTGGGTCCTGTTAAAAAAAAAAAGTACCCACTTTTCACACTCTGTTAAGGTCAGGAAGGAATTGAGTGTGCTGTAGTGGGAGAAAAACACCTTCCAGAACATTGTGTGATACAGGAATGTCTGATGAGGAAGAACTCAACAAGTCTTATGTTTTAACAGTTCCTAAAGCAGAAGCTGGTTATTAAAGACTTTATGCTTTGAAATAAAATCAGCTGAGTAGATGTCATTGTGCCTTCTAACAGCTGGCATATGGTCAATATACTAATGGAGGTCTTTGAACCATTCAATGCAGTTATGAGAGATGTCAGTTCCACCTCATGATGCATAAGCAGGATTCTGCCATAGTTCAGATTCTTACATGTATTCTTGGAGTAGAAGAGTTTCCAGTATGAAGCCAGACTTAATGAAGAATCAGAAGTTGTAAAGAGTGTTGTAAACTCATTGCTGAGTGTCCTGTGTGGCAACTGAGGAGTTCAACAAATGTTCTTGGAGGACCAATATGTCCTCACAGCTATGTTGGACCTAGGTTCAAGGATCAGCTCAGTAATATCCTGCCTTCCAAAAGTGATGTGGAACAGTGGTATGTTCTGCATGGCCACTTGGAGAATGTGACTAATTCTTGTCCATCCAATGAGCCTGATGTTGAGGAATATCAAAGATTAGAAGAACACAAGTCGAATGATAAGGAATCTGATGGTCATGTTTCTCTTCCTGCATCAGGGCATCTTTGCTGGAGTGAATGTTATCAATGAACCTGATGATGAGGATCCAGCAGAAATCAACCTTCAAGAGATCCAGTAACATCAGTTGTCTGCTGGAGGACTACTGGAGAGACTGCTCAATCTTTCCCATGGTTTGGATCCACTAGAATAATCAAGCTCCAAGATACATGTGTAGCTTGAGCTGTTTCAGCTGCCTGAGTTCTTTTTATTATGCCCATGCAGTAGCCTGTATTCCAAGTGTGTTAATAGTGCTACTGGAGCAATTGTCAATGGCAGCAGAACCAGACTGATCATGGGGAGTATGGAGATGATCACATTTCTTAAAACGAATAAGGAGTTTTGCCAATGTCCTGTTCACCCACAGGATGTCAGTTTTGACAGCTATTCTCTTGACAGTCTCAGGGGTGGTGATGCTGCTGACACTGGATGGGAAGACAAAGATGATGAGCCAGTGTCGGACTAAAGTACTTGGCACTAGTGAATGTACTGTTATTACTGTGCCAGAAAGCACCACCATGTCTCATCAATCATAACCAACCATTTTGTGTGCCTGGTTCATAATGCAGGCAGATTACACATACATTCCACACGTGTTTAGAATTGGTGCCTCTGTAAATTTACCCCTGTCCCCATGCTTTTGTCCATGACCACTCGTCCCATGTTTTCACCATGTGCAGCACAGGAGCTGGAGTTTTGACAGTATCACCCAGTGAATACTAGAACTGTATCAGAGCAAGACATCACTCCCTAGACTCCAGCAGTCCTCACTTCCAACACAGCAGCCTCATCCCCATTCTACATTTCTACACATCTTCTTTTTGCCCACCTACAGCTGGTTGTATGAAGTAAGGTTTGCAGTGTCACTTCAATGCATATGTAATGTACATTTGTATCATTACTTTATTTATGTCTGTTTTTCAGTGTAATTGCAAACTTCGTGGTGGCTGTTTTCTGTCAGTTGTGTCCAGTCAACTGAAGGCTGGCCTACTATGGTTGTTACCAGCTAGCATGTTGGTGTGCTGTGTGTCATACACCGTGTGCATTATTGTCTATGTTTAATTTCTGAAACCACACATTATGCATATGGTTTGTTATGTATTTTTAGTCTAACAGTGACCAGCATACCCATTGTGAAAATTGTAAATATATTAATATAATGTGTTGTTTTATCTTGCTGTTTGGGATGTGCCACTATTGACACCGAGTCAACACTTCTGTTATTATGTAATAGATGCTGTACATTAGTAACTTATTTTGCATTAGTCACACTACCATATGCAGTAATGGATGGAAGAAGGATTACGTTTTTTGTTTCCAAAAAACACACCATAAAAATTAAAATGAAAATATGACATCATATTTAAAATTTACAAAGGTTTTGTGATGAAACAGCATATAAGAAAAAGTTAATTGATTGTCATTAGTTGTCAACATATTATACTTGTGTAATATTTGTAAATAGCAACTGTATATGTGTTTGTGTTTTTACTTTTTCTGTTGATTTAAGATGCCACTGTCTATAGAACAAAATAACATATTAGTGGTTGGTTGACTTGGTTGTCTGTCTAGCAGACACAAATTCTATTTAAAGAGAAGTGCATTTTTTCTCAGAGATGCAAATAAAGAATCAGAAGCTCACTTACATCCATGGGAGTTCCTGTTTTGCAGTACTAGTGGACTTTTTTATAATGCCCCCATGGAAGTGAACAGAACATTAGTTGCCCCCTAAAGTACTAACCATGTGATTTCTTCCAATTCCTGATGGCTGACTCTGCACATGTGCCCCAGTGTTTTGTGATGCAAATGTGGATGCTGTGGTGGCACACTCCATGCAAATATATGGAGCATCATGCTTTAAATGCTTTGTTTTTGGCTATTGAATTGGACATTTTGTTAAATGAAGTTGGAGCCAACGTTCAACTAACAAAAGCACCATGGCTCAACTAACAAAAGCCATGTTAGTTGATCCCTGGCTCCAATTTTATTTAACAAAACATCCAGTAGAACAGCCAAAAAAAGCATTTACATCATGCCCCATAGACTTGAATGGAGCATGGCACAATACCATCCACACTTGCATCACAAACATTAGTAGAAAGAGTCAGTCTTAACTTTGTTGTGGGTAAACTGATAGATACTCTAGTCAAAGAGGACCAGGTTGACAACCCAGAGAGAAAGACTCCAGTATAGTAAACAGCATGGGTTCATGGCAAGGTGGTCTTTTCAGAGCAACCTGATACTATGACAGTATTCTCTGACTGGGTAATAAGGGTAACAGATAAGGGTCATGCTTTGCATTTGCTCTACTGTACTTTGAGTTCAGCAAGGTATTCAACTCAATGTCTCACTGAAGGTTACTGAAGAAGCTAGAGGATCTGGGTGCAGAAAAGGACACACATAGATGAATGAGAAATTGATTGGAATGGACACAGTAGATGGTTGTGGAAAGCCGAGTCAAATCCGAGGAGAGGGAGGTCACCAGTGGGGTGCCACAAGGATTGTTCCTGTGTTCAGTTCTTTTCAGCATGTTTATCAGCTACATAAGGGAAGGAAGTCGGGTGAAGATGTGTCTCTTCACAGATGATCCAAGCTCTGTGGTATGGTAGACAGCAAGAAAGGGATCAGGGAGTTGCACAAGGACATACAAATATTTTATTTATTTATTTATTAACATCTTGGATTCAAGACCTTTGAGCAGATGTTCTTTACATAGGTTCCACATAAGAATGATAACATAGCCAGGTTAACATTTACAATAGATACATTACAAGTGTCACCAGGCCTAAATACATTTATGTGTAAACAGAAGGGAGATGAAGATTCAGGAGATTACTATAGATAAGGTAAAGTGAAAATGACACTAACAGTGATCAAAGGTACATCTTACATACAGCAGAGGCATTGTACAATGCAATGTATGCCTGAGTCTAAGTGTTACTAGGTTACTAAATACAGAGTGAAACGGGCAGAAGGCCATAAGGGAAGAGAGGGGGGAGGAAAAGTGAGGGAGGAGCTGTGGGGTGTTATAGGGGTGGGGGATAGGGGGAGGAGAGGGGGCAGAGGATAGGTGGGGGCAGGAGGGCCCCAGAGGTAAGTGCAAAATAAGTGCAAGTTAAGGTAGTAATTAGAGTAGATGAGGATCAGGGAATACCGATAAGGAGCAAGTGTGGTAGAATTTGGTATTGCCTAGCAGTAGCAGTCACAGGTAGCCTCGGTGGCTAAATGCTGCTGAAGTAAGCTCTTTATGGAGCCCAACTTTGGTGCATTAGAAATGTCTGACTGCAGTGCATTTATCCAGAGTGGAGCTCTATAGGTGAAAGCATGCTGTCCAAGAGAGGTACAGCATCTTGGAGTTCTGAAAATTTGGCTGCCAGAACTTCTGGTAGTGCGAGGGTTTAACGATGGCACCCGAAGGGACTGAACACCAAGAAGCATCATACCTAGGTTGACTTTTTTGGCTAGCAAGCATGTTTGATATCTGAGTCTATTGTTGAGTTGGAGCCAGTTGGCATGGTTATATAGGTCACATGTGTGAGTTAGGCATTCTGCCCCAGTTAGAAGGTGCCAGGCTTTATTTAGAGCTATTTTGATATGCTGAAGGGCTGTGTCTGAGGCAGATCAGTAGTTGACAATGCCATAGTCAGCAAGTGGGATACCAGAATTATGTATGGCTAGGTTCAGCACTTCAGGGGTCAGGTTGGGTCTAAGCCTGTAAAGCATACCTATTTACCTGTGTATTACTTTCACGGTTGAATCCATGTGCTAGGTGCAGGACAGTGTGGAGTCAATGGTTATACTCAGATATTTAAAATGTTGTACTTGTTCCACATCGTTATGGATGATAAGGGGAGAGGACTTATGTTTGCTGTGGATGCTGGAGAACAGCATGGTATTCATTTTTTTGTAGTTCAGTATTAGCTTTTGGTCAGTGAACCATTTTGTGGCAGATGCAAAGCCTTGCTGTAGCTGGTCCTGAAGGTGTTTTAAATGTGGATTACTACTAGTATATATTATGGCATCATCTGCATATAGTAGGAGGTTGCCATGGCAGGGCTTCAGTAGCTTATTCAGAAAGATGTTAAACAATAGCAGTCCCAAGATGGATCCTTGAGGGACTCCAGATCGTACTGTTCTACTATCAGAGATGACATCTCCGTTTTTTACTTGTTGGGAGCAATTGATTAAATAGCTGGAGAGCCATTTGGTGGTGTCAGAGGAGAGGCCAATGCTTGTAAGCTGGTCGATAAGTAGTGTATGGTTAACAGTATCAAAGGCATTGGTTAGGTCTATAAATGTTGCACCAACCAAGAGCCCTTGTTCCAGTGAGTTATGGATAAAACCAGTAAATTCCAATAGGGCAGTGATGGTACTAAGCCCACACCTAATCCCATACTGTTGGGCACATTCCAGTTGGTAGGTTTCCAGGTACTCCTCCAGCTGGTTGGCCACGATGTGCTCCAGGGCTTTTGAAAGGGGTGGAAGAATCGAAATCAGGCAACAGTTTCCATGCTGTGTCCGATTCCCACTCTTATGTACTGGGATGACCATAGCAGATTTCCATCTCTGTGGTAATTGTGAGAAGATAAGTGAATAGCTGATTATTTTAACAAGAGGTGCTAAGATTTCTTCAAGTATGAGGTTGATAAATTTGAGATCCATGGAATCCCCACTGTATCTGGATTTCCCTAGCACTTTCTTAAGACAGCGTCTCACTTCGCATTCAGAGACGGACTTGAAATAGAATGGAAGATAGTCACGGTGAGGATACTGGTTCAGCGATTTGTCACTAGTGGTGGCAGGGTTGAAAACATCTGGTGGGAGGACAATGCTCGGATCTGAGAATGCCTTATTGAACATTGTCAGTGATGACTTTTGGGTCCATTGATGGGGTTCCTTCTATGTTTATCATGTTGGGTGTTGACATGGGGCCTGTACCTGTGATGTAATGAATGTTTTTCTAGAATGACCTGCTGTTGTTCCAGGTTTTAGATAGGGTGTCTTTATAATATTGACTTTTTGTGGTCCCGACCTATCTGGTGCACTCATTTCTTGCCGTTTTGTAGTTTTGGAAGTTGGATTGGGTACAAGAGGCCCACACCTTGTGCCAACGGCTATCCCTAGATTAGAAGAGTTCAATAAGGGGAGAGGTAAACCATGGATTGCTGGCACCCTTTACTTTTCATGTTTTAAGAGGGGCATGTGTGTCACAAACTGCGTTGAACCTAATAATGAACTGGTCAAGCGCAGTGTCAACATTGCTGGTGTTGTGAATATCTGACCAATCTTGGTGCCTAATGTCGACTTTCAGTTGCTCAAGGAGGCCCTGGATTAGAACCCAATTGGTAAGGGTTCTAGCAGGGGCTTTGCAATACTTTTGGACCAGTGGCAGGTGACAGACGAGTGGTCACTAATGCAGTTGATGAGAACAGTGTTGTATGATATGGACGGTTAGAGAGTACCCAGTCCAGTAAGGTACCAGACCCAGCTTGGTAATTTAGTCTTGTATGGGTCTCAATGATCTGTGAAAAGTGAATGGCAGACAGTGCATTCTTGTGGGCAGCAGCTGCAGAGGAGAGCCAATTGATATTAAAATCACCTAGCATTAGTATTTCAAAGTGCAGGCACAGGTTGCTTAAATTGTACATCAGAGACGTGAACCCAGTTGCGGTATGCTTTGGTGGGATGTAAACTGAGATCACTAAGTGATTTATTATGGGAACCATGGATCAGCTTGATAGCCAGCATTTGTATTTGGCCACTAGTGTTAGGTACTGGGATGGTGAGGTCTTTTAACTTGTCCTTGATATATGTCGCACATCCTCCACCTCTCTTTGAAAGTCATTCCTAACCAAATACTAGATATCCAGGGACAGAAATTGCTGCATCACGAATGTCAGGAGGGATCCAGGTTTCTGATATAGAAAGGACATCAGGATTATGCTGAGTGATCCACACTTGTAGGCTATCTAGTCTAGGGAGGAGGCTGCAGATATTAATTGATGCCAATGTAAGTGTCCTTGAATTTTTCAATGGTGAGATCAAGTTATGGGGTGGTCCTGGATTAGGATGAATGTTGCCCGAGAGCAGTAGAAGCATTAAGAGTATTATTTTAATGTTCTCCTTGAGCAGTTTGTTGTTGTGGGTATGATTCCTTCTACTTGAATGGCTCCACGTGTAGGTTCCCTGGAAGAATGTGAGTTGAGGAAGAACATATGAACTTGCCTGCAGATACAGGCCTTATGGTCTATATAGTCTGCTCGATTGTGCAGCACATTAGTCCATTAAACTATAGCTGCTTCCCCATCATACAATTCCCTTCCATCCCCTCCCTCCACCCCCCCCACCATTTGTACTCTCCCTTTGAATCTGTCCCACCCCCTCTTGAAGTTCTCCACTGTCTGCAGTGATACGATTTCCTCTGGCAGTGCATTCCACCCTATAACCCTTTCAGTGAAATAGTGACTCTTCATTTCCCTCCTGAATCTGACCCCCTCCAGTTTCAGAGAGTGCCCTCTGGTTTCCCTTCTGGTCTTAAGAATGAGCACACACCTGGTGCCCACTCTGTTTATCCCCTTCAGGTACTTGAAGGTCTTAATCATATCCCCTCTCTCTCTCTCTTCTATCCTCCAAGGTATACATATTGAGCTCCTTCAGTCTTTCCTCATATGGTCTATCCCCCAACCCCATGATCATCTTTGTTGCTGTGCACTGCACTGCCTTCAGCAGTTTGATGTCCCTTTTTAAGGAGGGGCACCAGAACTGCATGCAGTACTCCAAGTGCTGCCTCACCAGGGAACTCTATGGGGCAACATGACATCACTACTCCTAGATGTAATTCCCCTTGCTATGCACCTTAACATCCTGTTTGCCTTTGCTGCTGCCTCCCTGCACTGTGCCGAGTGGTTCATTTTCCCGGTCACAAGCACCCTCAGATCCTTCTCCTCCTCAAATGTGGATAATTGGACACCCACCAACCAGTAACCATATCCTGGGTTCTTGGCTCCCAGATGCATCACTTTGCACTTCTTGGCATTGAACGCAAGCTGCCAGGTGTGTGACCATTCACCTAGTTTTACCAAATCCTCCTGGAGTACCTTGCCCCCTCACCCCCATCCACCTCAGCACAGATCTTGGTGTTGTCTGCGAAGAGACTGATTTTATTCTTGATCCCTACTGCTATGTCATCTATGAAAATGTTCAACAGGACCGGTCTCAGTACCGAGCCCTGTGGGATACCACTTGTCACTGCCTTGGGCTCTGATGCCTCACCCCCGACCACCACCTTCTGCTGTCTCTCCCGCAGCCAGTTTTGAACCCATCTCACTAGTTTCCTCCCTACTCCCAGATTCTTCAACTTGCAGGTCAGCCTACCATGTGGCACTGAATCAAAGGCCTTGCTGAAATCCAGGTAGTGTACATCCACCGCATGGTCCCTGTCCAGTGCCCTCATAACCCAGTCAAAAAAGTCAACCAAGTTTGTCTGGCAGGATCTGCCAGAGACAAACCCATGCTGCCTGATGTCCAATAGATTGTTATCCTCAGAGAACTGCACCAGCCTTTCCTTGAGGATAGCCTCCATCAGTTTTCCTACAATTGCGGTAGGGCACACCGGCCTGTAGTTCCCTGGCTCATCCTTGGGCCAATTCTTATGGACAGGTACAACATGTGCCTCCCTCCAATCCCTGGGCACACACCCTGTATTTAAAGTGGAGTTGAATAGGTCCACCAATGGCCCTGCCAGGACATCTGCCAGCTCCGTCAGCACCCTGAGATGAACTCCGTCTGGCCTAGGTGCCTTGTCCGTCCTCAGGGACCTAAGGCCCACCAGCACCCTTTCCTCTGTGATTTCCCCATCTGTGATTGCCTCACCCCCCCACCCCACTTTTCCCTTCTGGTAGAGGACCATCTCTCTCCCTTGTGAATACTGAACAGAAGTACTCATTGCGTACTTCTGCCTTCTCAGACCCCTTATCTACCCATCCACTGCCTTTAATAATCCTAATGATTTGATTCTTGCTCTTCCTCTTTTCTCTGATATATCTGAAGAAATCCTTTTCCCCTTCTTTTATCCCCTGTGCTAATCTCTGTTCCTTAGCTGCCTTTGATGTCCTTATTGTTCTGTTCACTTCCCTGGATTTCCTCACATAATCCTCCCTGTCTTCTGCCCTATTGGTTCTCTTGTAGGTTCGGAATGCATTTCTCTTATCCCTCACCTTCTCCGCTACCTCCCTAGTCATCCTGCTTGGTTTTTTGGTTCTGGATTTTATAATCTGACTCTTGACACAAGCTTTAGTAGATTCAGTCAGTCCTAGCTTGATGAATGCCCACTTCTGCACTGGGTCTATATCTGGGTGGATGCTAGCTATATGCCTTCTTAGTATGTAACCCATCCTGCCAAAGTCTGCCCTTATGAAGTCCAGGACCTTTGTTTATGTAGTGGCTGATTCTCTACCCAACTCAACTGAGAACCACACTGTGTGGTGATCACTACCCACCAGCGGTTACTCCACCTGAACATCCCTAACATGTTCCCTATCCTCCAGCACCAAGTCAAGAATGTTGTCCTCTCTTGTTGACACTATTACCCTTTGGGTCAGGAAGCCATCCTGGAATGCTTCCAGGATGATCTGCTCCCTGGCACATGTGATAGCTGGGTTGCTCCAATCCACCCCTCGTAGATTAAAAGTCCCCCACTACCACCGTGCTCCATGAGTGTCCATGAGGACTGCCAATATGTGTAACACTGATCACTTAGACTTGGATGGATGGCCCTATGCACTTCATGGGTAGCAAATGCTAGCGAGGTGATCCAAGGTTTGGCAATTGAAATTCACTGCCAAAAAGTGTAAGGTGATGCAAATAGGGAACAAGAACCCCAGGAAAGAGTACTGGATGAGAAGAGTTAAACCAGTGCCTAATTCTGAGGAAAGTGACCTTGGCGTCATCATAAATAACCCTCTTCAACAGTCTAGACAATGTAACAGGGCCTACAGTAAGGCAAACAGGATGCCGGGGTGCATCGGGAGGGGTATTGACTGAAGAATAAAGGAGATATTACTATCTCTATGAACCTAACTAACTAACTCTGACCATCAACCAGGGGTCAAGCATAGTGACCAGAAAGCCAAGGGGAGTTTAAATCTCCCTTGCAACAGAACCAGGGTGCATACTCCAGGGCTACTCAGAGTCAGTTCTAATAGCTTGAATCAGACAGCAAGAGCAATCAGAGGGAGCCAGAAGGCAATACCTTCACTTGTCGTGAAACCACTGGGTAAGCAGGGTGAGAGACAAAGCAGGTGAGATGTGCTGAAAGGCACCAAAGAGGGGAAACAGTACAAGAGGAAATGTTGCATCTCAAGGGGCAGGGATTATAATGCAATGGATTTGAGGCAAGGTTAATTAGGCAGTAGGAGGGTAATAAAGTGTGCTAAAGGAAATAGATGTTTACAATAAATGGAGATAAAGGACAAATGTAAAGGCAAACAGAGGAAATGGAATTAAAAGACATATAAAGGCAAGGTTTTTTTACATAAATGGGGATAAAGAGCAAATGTAAAAAGCTTTGTATTGTACTGCAAATGGGTGGTTTTTGCTTTCATTTCTGAGCACTAGGACTGATAACTAGGGTGTATAGTTGTTGCCTTCTGATTCTATAAATAACCTGCTTAAGAGTGTTACTTTTCTCTGCAGGACAGCAGCTGCCTCTTGCTCTCTCTCGCTCTCTCTCTTTTTTTCACTCAAAGGTCGGGGGTGGGGTGTTGGAGACCGAGTGGAGGAAGGTGATGTGATAGCCTGACCATCCACCAATCAAGAGAACAACAGATAAGTCTGGAACTCCCTCCTGGAGGAGGTGTCAGAGGTGGGATAAAAGTAAACACTCCCAACAAGTCCTACAAACGTTTATGTCCCAGCACGTAAGTGGAATAGCACAGGAGTGGAAGAGGTGTAAGACTAGCATCTTAGATGTTGGCAGGCATCCACAGGAGGAAACAGTGAATGAGAAGCCTCTGCCTGTCAACTAAGGCAAGGCACCGGGACACTCCTGTTGTAACATTTACTGCAGGGAAGGGTGGAGTGAAAACTTTTATGTACAGCAACCCAATCTAGGGTAAGAACACAAAGAGTTTAAGAAGGAATGTGGAAAACTGAAAACACCCCATCTAATGTCAGGGTACAAAAGGGAAAAGCTTGTAAAGTCCAACTAAAAGCTTAAGGTGAAGGCAAATTAGTAATCTAATTAAGGTATATCAACAAGGGTAATCAGAACAAAAGGGAAATCAAGAAACACCCTTTCTGTGGCAAGGGCATAAATTGCCTTTCAGGCAATAAGGGGAGTAGATTTGGGAATGATGGGAGTGGTGCAGTGCAGTGCAGTGGCTGTGGAGTGACAATCTTCAGAGAGGCCTTCTGGAGACTGAGGTACTTCCCCATCTACTGTACATGCACCTCTCTGAACTGAGGGTTGATGTCTCTAGACTCCGGGTTGAGTTGGCTAGCATATAGAGACCTCTTCTTCCATCCAAGGCCATGAAATCCACCACTGTTTCCTAAGAGGGTGCCAGGAAGGAAGAAAGGATGTCTTAAGTGTGGTGGGCTCCTTGAGGGTGGGTAGGGGGAAGGGGACACATTCATCAACCGGGCCACTACTCAACTGTTTTGCATCTCTGGTGGGATGGGACAAGGCACCCATGGTAGAGGCAAGGAAGATGTGGGAGTCCTCTCAGAGAGGCCTCAAGGTGGAAGGCTAAGGACCCCAACAGAAAAGAAAAACTTCCAACGCTGGACTCAGTCATCAGGGGGGTAGTTTTGGAACACCACGAGGGAGGGAGGGAAGGTGTCTACCTGTCACCTTGGCACAGAGGGATGGGGAGCAGATCCTTAGGATTGATAGAGCAGCAGTGCAGAAGGGGGAAGGGCTTGATGTCATTGTCAATCTGGGGATGAATGACCTGGCAGAGGAAGCAGTAGGGGTGGTAGAGAACAGGTTTATGAAGCTAGGGAGGGACCTGAATTAGGTAGCATGCATGGTGTCATTTGTTGAGGTGCTATCTGCACATGGCTGTGAGGAGGAAAGGGGACACCTCACCACAGTCTTCAATGACTGATCAAAGGCATGGTGCAGAGACGAGTGGTTTGGCTACATTGCGGACTACAGTCCTACCTGGAGAGATAAAGGCCTGTACAAATGGGAAGACCTCCATCCATCCAAGAGGGAAACATCAGTCCTGGGTGGAAGGTTTGAAGGCTACTTCGATGGACATTTTTTCTTTTTTTAATTTTTTGGTAACCAGGTAAGGACCACTGGGCACAAGTGCCTGTTTTTAGGGGCTTCCCAGGAGCACTGAGGATGTTGACTTTATTATTTATTTATTTATTGAAATGTTTCACCAGGAAGGCACACTGAACAACAAGTTGCTCATCTCCCGGTGCGACCTGGGGGAGGGGGAACAGGGAAAATACATATAGTAAAAATTACATAACAGTCATTACTCTGGGAGTATACAATTCAAAAATACAGCAAAGGTATACAGTATACATTATACAATACAAAACACAGCAATAGAGGAACACAGTATGTAATACAAAAATAGACTAATACAAAAATACAGCAATTGTAGGAATACAGTATACAGTATACAATACAAAATACAGCAATGCAGAAATACAATATACAGTATACAATACAAAATACAGCAATGTAGGAATACAGTATGTAATACAAAAATACACTAATACATAAATACAGCAATGGTAGGAATACAGTATACAATACAAAATACAGCAATGCAGGAATACAGTATGTAATACAAAAATACAGTAATACAAAAATACAGCAGTGGTAGGAATACAGTATACAAGTGCAGCAATGCTGGAATACAGTATGTAATACAAAAATGCAGTAATACAGAAATACAGCAATGGTAGGAATATAGTATACAGTATACAATACAAAATACAGCAATGCAGGAATACAGTATGTAACACAAAAATACACTAATACAAAAATACAGCAATGGAAGAAAAAATAGGATACCATTATACAACAGGGTGGAACAGTAACAATTAATTGACATTTAAAGAGTTAATACTTTGTACATAAATGCAGTTGGGTAAAGAATATTACAGGGCAAGAACTGTCATGAGGAAGACTTGCTCAGAGTCAGAGTACAGTATGCAAGTGGAGGTTGTGGGAATCAAACCCCCAAGTCTGCTGGATATAATACGTTCATTCATAGCCTGTTACTCTAAACTCTAGCTCATAATGCCAGCCTCTGCACCTGACATTTAAACTAGCCAAGAGGAGAGACAGAAGAATCAAGGGAGGCAGTGAATGCCCCCACCCTGAAAATGGAGCAAAAGTGAAGAAAAGCCATGGGGAAATAAATTCTCCAGAGGTACTGGGAAGTAGGGGCAAGGAGGGAGGGGGGATGGGATGGTCACGTGATGGCCTTAAGGCTATGAAAAATACTATGGAGGGTGAGCAGAGGGAAGATAAAAAGGGCAAGAACAGTATCAGAGAAAAGAGAAGGGTGAAGGAGAGACTCAGGAAGTGAGGGCCAAGTTGGGGCAGGGAGGGACAAAAGAAGTGCAGAGCCACGAGTGCCAATGCAAGGAGACTAGGAAACCCTTGAGGTTACTATTGCAGAGACAGATCTTGATTTGGTGGCCATAACAAAATCATGGTGCACTGACAACTGCAGCTGGAAGGTGCCCATACTGAGTTACAGCATATTTCAAAAGGATAGGGAAGAGAGGAAAGGGGTTGTTTTATATATAAGGGAACATAAATAAGCCATGATAATAGAAGAATACAGTAGGGAAAAGGAGGATCTTGAGGTTCTTGTGATTGGATTAAAAATGGGGTCCATGTCCTTTATACATGTGGGGTAGTGTGCAGGCCACCAACACAGAGGAAGGAATTGGACAGGGTTTTGGGGAGCCCATAGACAAAATGGCAAGCAAAGAAGAAATAGTAATTGTGGGAGATTTTAATCTGCTGGATGTTGACTGGAACATCCTGATCCCAGCTACAACTAGGAGCAGGGTAATCTCGACTCCTTGCAGGAGGCATTTCTCAGGCAGATGGTTACAGATCCCACTAAAGATGAGGCTCTGCTGGATGTGGTACTGTCAAACAGGGAGAGTATTACAGACATCACAGTGGGAAGCTCCATGGGTACAAGTGATCATTGTACAGTGTGTTTTTTTTACATGGTTTGGACAGGAGAAAAAACAACACAAGGACTAAGATCCTGGACTTCAGGACAGCAGATTTTAAAGAAACAGAAGACTGTCTGATTTTAAAGAAATGGGAGATTGCCTTTGGCAATATCTTGAAGGAGGGATAGCTGGGGGAAGTGGAGGCCCAATGGAAAAGAATAAAGGTGTGAATAATTAAGGTAATGATGAGCTGTTTAAAGGTAGCAAGCAAGGGAAAGGGGAGAAAAAGGCCACTGAGGTTCTCAAAGGAGGTAGCTAAGGTAGTAAAGGAGAAAACAAAAACAGGTTTCAGGAAGCACAAGGAGACCCAAATAGAGGCAGACTGGGAGGTATGTCTAGAGAAACAAATGGAGGCTGGAAGGAGGATGACAGCAAAGGCTCAAACTGAGGAAAGGAGTATCAGAAGGTCAAGAATGGGGATAAGACTTTCTCCAGGTACATGAAGGAAAAGAGGAAGGCAAGGGGTGGTACAGTGAGGATCAGAAGATATGGGTGATGGGGACTCTCATGAAGAAGACCAAGAAAAAGCTACCATTTTAAATGAATACTTCTGCTCAGTCTTCACGGTGGAAGGTGGTATGGGGAGACATGCATTATCAGGCACCAGTGTGGAGGGAGTAGTGGGCACAAGTCCATTTATGGAAAAGAGAGCCCACCAGGGGTTGGAAGCCCTAAAGGAAATCAAGGCATCGAGGATGGGTGGGGTCCACCCAAGGGAACTAAAGGAACCTAGCACACTGCTAGCCACCCACTGGCAACATTATTTAGCACCTCATTGGAGACAGGGGTTGGTTCCACAGGAATGGATGAGGCTGATGTGGTCTCCCTGCACAAGATTGTCAGCAGGGAGAAGGCAAGCAATTACAGACCAGTCAGTTTCTCATCAGTGGTGGGAAAATCAATGGAATCCCTGCTGAAGGAAAACAGATAGAGTGCCTGTAGACATATGGGCTGTAGGGCAACAGGCAGCATGGCTTCCCAAGGGGAGGTCATGTTAGACAAATTTCATACATTTCTTTGGGTAACTAGGGAGGTGGAGCAGGGGATGGCAGTGGATATGGCCTATCTGGACTTCTGTAAGGCCTTTGACACTGTATCACACAGAAGGCTAATAAAGAAACTTAGCAGCCTTGCAGCTGGGGAGCAAGTGGTGAATTGAGTATCTAACTGGTTGATAGATAGGAGGCAGATGGTGATGGTAAAAGGCAATCACTTGGAGGACAAGAGAGTGACCAGTGGAGTACCACATTGATCAATACTGGGTCCTGTCATCTTCAAGGTCTTCATAAGTGACATCACTGAAGAACTGGAGCAGAAGGTATGTCTCTTTTCAGAGAACACAAAAATCTGTAACAGGGTGGTTACCCAGGAGGAAGTGGAAAGAATGCAAACAGATCTGTGGAAACTTGAGGAGTGATCCGGGGTGTGCCGGTTGGTATTAATGCCAAAAAGTGCAAAGCTATGCACCTAAGGCAGGGAAACCTGGGGGCTGTGTATAAGATGAGGGAGGTACTTACAGTTAAAAAGCAAACGTGAGACCTTAGGGTGATCATATCTGATGACTTCAAGGTGACAGGGCAGTGAAACAAGGCAGTAGGTAAGGCAAGCTGGATGCTGGGGTGCATGGAGGAGGGTTCTAGTAGGAGTACAGAAGTGGTGTTGCCTCTATATTGCTCAACTGTGAGACCACACCTGGAGTATGAATGAATGAATTAATGAATAAACATTTATTTTTATACAGGCAGTATATTATTAGAGTGACACCCTATTTACAACAATTATCCTGTACAAGACCATAAAATAAGCCACACACATGCACAATTGCATAATTTATCACGCTCATACAACACAATGCATGTTAAAATACATTGACCTATCTAAAATAATCACAGGAATGTTGCAAGTACTTTTTTAATTGTTTTAGGACTTGATTAAGAGAAGTAATACTTTTCAATTTGTCTGGCAACCTGTTCCAAGTTCTAGCTATAGATGGCTGGAGCATTGTATCACCAAATCTATTGTGAGTTCAAACTGCCTGTACATTCAGGCTATTAAATTTTAAATTATTACCCGTATCTCTTCTGGTGGTGAGATTTAAGTTACAACTGGTATGACCATTACCGTGAAGGTATTTACTGTAGTGTAATCAAATGTAATTCCTTTTTTCATCTGGGTGAAGCCAGTTTAATTTATGATAGAGCTTACAGTGGTGTGTACCACATGTACTTCTTGTAACAGATTTTGTTAATTTATAATTCAGTTGGTTAATTTTATTCAGTTCTGTTTCATTAGCATTTCTGTACAATACTGAACCTTACTCTATTACTGAAATTATCATGTGGCTAACTATTTTATTTCTAATTTCTTTTGATAAGCAATTTTATGTCCTTCTAAGGGCACCTTGCTTTTGGTTAGTCTTTAACAGCGGGCTTTATACAGTATGTTCTTTGAAGTCTAATTTACAGTCCACCAGTACCCCAGATATTTGCACTGGGTAATATTTTCCATCCTGAGTCCATCCCCAGATTTCATGTCCAGGATACAGTCCTGTTCTCTTTTTTACTGTGTTAAAAATATATGCATTGGGTCTTTTTTTTTTTTTTTTTATTCAGTAACAGTCTGGATTTCCTTAACCATACTTCCATGTTACTCAAGTCACTCTGGAGTTTTTTCTCCAGTAAAAAGCGGCTGCACACGGATGCAACCAAGACGGTGTCGTCCGCATACAGCCACACCTCACTATTCCCAATATGGTTCTCCAGAGCATTGACATAAACATTGAATAATAATGGGCCCAGGATGAATCCCCGTGGTACTGCACAGATTACATGTTTAATACTAGAATTGTCTGTAACGTTTATAACAAATTGTCTTCTGTTTGATAGGTAGGAGTGGAACCAACTTAATGGTTCTTGATATACTCCTATCCTCAGTAGTCTCTCCAACATTGTTTGGTGATTGATCAGGTCAAAGGCCTTACTGAGGTCTATGAATACTGCCCCCTTGTCCCTCACCATATCCATTGAGGAAGTAACTGTTGTTAAAGTCAAGAAGCGTGGTACTTGTGGACCTCTCCACCCTAAATCCATACTGTACATTTGACAAAAGGCCATATCCCTCTATGTATTGGCTCAGTTGTCTATGGACCAGCCTTTCCAGGGTCTTTGACATGGCCATCAGCAAAACAATGGCTCTGTAATTAGAGGGCTCTGTTGCCTTTTCCCCTTTGTATATAGGTATGATTTTCCCTACTTTCCAGGTGTCTGGGAATATCCCACAGCACAGGCTCCAGTTGTATAAGTAAGTCAGCAGGGTTGCTATTATATCAGCACCCATTTTCAAGAATTTAGGTTTGATACCATCAATCCCGTCTACCTTATTTGTTTTCAGAGTTTTTAGTTCTTTCACTACCTCTTTAACCATGAGTCTTAAATCTAAACAGGAGGAGAGGGGTTTGATAATCTTATTGTTTCTGACCTTGTTCAGTTCTGGAGACAACAACTGTGAAAAGACACCAACAGGGTAGAAGCGGTCCAGAGGGGGTCTTCTAAAATGCTGCAAGGGTGGAATGAAAAACCATATGAGGAGAGGCTATGGGAGCTCAACATATACAAACATACGAATTTGCCAGCAGATAAAGGCCTTATAGTCTATCAAGTCTGCTCGAATGTGCAGCTAACAACCCTTATAATGCAGCTGCCCCTCCTTCCCCTCCCCTGACCCTCCTCCACTCATCCCATCCCCTTTGAAGCAGTCCACTGTTCTACAGGATACCACTTCTGCAGGCAACGTGTTCCACCCAGACACCACTCTTTTTGTAAAAAAGTGTCTTTTCATTTCCCTCCTGAACCTTCCCCCCTTCAATCTGAGATTGTGACCTCGAGTGTCCCTACCCCCCTTAACTTGAATAGTCCCTCTGTGCCTGTCTTGTTTATTCCCTTCATGTACCTGAAGGTTTCAATCATATCCCCCTTGTCTCTCCTCCAATGAGTACATGTTCAACTCCTTCAGTCTGCTCACATAGGGTATGTCCCCTAGTCCCTGGATCATCTTTGTTGCCCTGCTCTGCACCCCCTCCAGTAACTTAATGTCCTTCATCAGGTATGAGCACCAGTACTGCATGCAGTACTCCAGTGTGGCCTAACTAGTGACCTATACAACGGCAGGATAACCTCTCCTCTCCTTGAAGATATACCCCTGGCAATACAATCCAGCATTTTGTTGGCCTTTACAGATACCTGCATTGGGCTGAGTTATTCACTGAGCCCATTATAATCACCCCCAGGTCCTTCTCCTCCTCTGTCATGGCTAGCAGAACCCCCCCATCCAGCTGGTAGCTCCTTCTTGTTTTTTTTTTGCCCTGAAATGTTCTGTAGCACCTGCACTTTTTGAACCCCAACTGCCAGGTGTCTGACCAGGTCTCCAATTTTGACAGATCATCCTGCAACCCATGCCACTCTCCTAGGTCATCCACTACTGCTCCCACCTTGGTGTCATTTGCAAACAAACTGATCTTGCTCTTGATGCCCATTGAGATGTCTGATATAAGCGATCCAAACAACACCGGTCCCAGCACTGAGCCTTGTGGTACTCCGCTTGTCACTGCTCTTGGAGATAAGAACTCCCCTCCCACCACCACCCTCTGCTTCCTTCCTTGTAACCAGTTTACTACCCATCCCACCATTTTCATCCCTGCACCTATACCTCTCAGCTTACTACCAAACCTCCCATGCAGCACCAAGTTGAATGCCTTACTGAAGTCCAGAAACAAGATAGCCACTGCATGGCCCTTGTCCAACTGTCTAGTTACCCAGTCATAGTAATCCACCAGGTTGGTCTGACAGGATCTTCCCATGACAAACCCATGCTGCCTAACGACCTGCAGCCCATTGGTCTCCAGAAGGGACACCAGCCTCTCCTTCAGGATTATCTCCATCAGTTTTCCCATGACGGATGTGAGGCTTACTGGTCTGTAGTTCCCTGGCTCATCTTTGATACCGCTCTTATGGAGGGATACCACGTGAGCCATCCTCCAGTCCTGAGGTACACTTCTTGAGACCAGGGAGGCATTGAACAAGTCTGCCAAGGGCCCTGCCAGGATTTCTGCCAGCTCTCTCAGTATCCTGGGGTGAATGCCATCTGGTCCTGGTGCGTTGTCCACCCTCGGTGCCCTGAGGCCCTCCAGTACCCTGCCTTCTGTGATTCCCCCATCTGTCACCTCCTCCCCCTGAGCTTGATCTCCCACCCCTCCTTGGTAGCACCCCTCCTTTCTTCTTAGTAAACACCAAGCAGAAGTATTCATTAAGTGCCTCTGCTTGCTCTGCCCCTGTTTCCACCCACCCCCATCCCTCTTAATCCTTACTATTTTGTCCCTACAACTCCTTTTCTCCCTGAGGTACCTGAAGAATTCCTTCTCCCCCTTCTTTATATCTTGCTCCAGCCTGAGCTCCTTAGATGCCTTGGCTGCCCAAACTGCCTTTGTCACCGCTTTCAATTCTTTTTCAGGTAATCATCTCTGTCCTCCCCTCTCCCTGTATTTTTGAACCTCCTAAAGGTGGCTCTTTTATTTCTTACTTTCTCCATGACCCCCTTGCTCAACCAGCTGGGTTTCTTGGCCCTAGCTCTTGTTCTGGACCCTGATGTAGGTTTTGGTTGCCTCTTCAATCTGCAGTTTTATGACCTCCCACCTCTGGCTAGTGTCCATATTAGTTTGGATTCTGGCTAGATACCTTTTAACTACATCCTCCATCCTCCCGAAGTTGGCCTTCCTGAAGTCCAATACTCTTGTACCTGTTTCTACTCCCTCTTTACCCATTTTCAATGTGAACCACACTGAGTGGTGGTCACTCCCTGCCAGCGATTCTTCCACCCCAGCTCCCTCACAAACTCCCCATTTGCCAGCACGAGGTCTAGGGTGTTCCCTAACCTGATTGGCTCGCTGAAAATTTGCATTAGGAAGCTATCCTAGAAAGCGTCCAGAAGTATCTGCTCCCTTCTATTCGTGGTAGTTGTGGTACTCCAATCCACTCCTGACAGGTTGAAGTCCCCCACTATCACTGTGCCACCCTTTTCGCAGGCCCTCTGATCTGTCCTGCTAGTTCCCTGTCTAACTCCTCTGTCTGAGATGGTGGCCTGCACACTACTCCCATGCTGAGAGTCCTATTCTTGGAATCCAGGATTTGCAACCAAAATGACTTTGTACTACCCTCCTTCCCTTCCTTTCCTCACGAACACACTTCAGTCCTCTCATATACAGTGCCACCCTCCCCCCCACACTTCCCATTTACCCTATCTCTGTGGAATATCTTATACCCTGGTACCGCCAGGTCCTATTCCTGCTAATGGGTGGCCCATGTTTTGGTGATGGTTGCCATGTCCACCTCCCCTTCTACCATGAGAGCCTGTATCTCTGCTGTTTTGTTCCCTAGGCTTCTAGCATTCAAAGTGACCACCCTCCACCCTTTTTCTTTCCCCCTACCCCTTCCTGCTCTCCCTCCCTTCCTAGCATCCCCTCTAGTACTCACTTTTTTCTCATTGCTTCTAGCATGGAGGGTAAGCTCATTCAGTTTCTCTTCCTGTGGATTCTGCATGCCTCTTGTCCACTTGCCACCCCCACTCTTAGTTTAAATGCCTTTCTTTTGCTATATAATCCCCCATCCTCTGCTTCAATACCTTCATGCGCTGTTCACGTAGGTGATACTCCCTGGAGGAGAAGAGAGCAAGAGGGGACATGACTGAGAGCTGTAAGTACCTCACAGAGGTGAACAAGATGCAAGAGGGAAGTCTCTTTCAATGGAGGGAGAGCACCAAAACATGGGGGCATGCTATGAAACTTGGGGAGGGGTTAAGAGGGTTGTGATGAAATACCTCTTCACAGAAAGGGTGGGGGATGCCTGGAACAGCCTGTCAGAAGAGGTGTTAGGGGCAAAGATAATGGGGAACTTCAAGCGTGAATAGGATAGGTACATGGGTATAATAAACAGAGGTAGGGAGCAGGGAGGGCACCTGTGACCAAGTAGTGCCCAGGGTGTAGTAATAGGCAGGGAAAATAGGGCAGGCTGGGTGGGCCAACTGGTCCTTTTCTGCTGACACATTCTATGTTTCTATATAAAGATCACAGGTGGGCCGCACCTGGAGTACTGTGCCCAGTTCTGGAATCTTCACCTGAAGAAATATAAGGACAGGCTGGAGATGGTGCAACATAGGGTAACTGAAATGATTCAGGGCCAGCATGGAAGATCTTATGAAGATCAGCTTAAGGCACTGAACATGTACTCACTGAAGGCCGGGGGCGGGGGGGGGATATGATAGAGAGCCTCAAGTTCCTGAAAGGAATGAACAAGGTGAACTGGGAGGAACTATTAAGCAGGAATAGCAGATCAAGAACACGGGGACATGAGTGCGAACTGGAGGGGGGGATCAGTAGGGACATGAGAACATTTTATTTGACAAATAGGGTGGCTGCGCTGTGGAACAGTCTGCCAGCTGATGTGGTGGGTGCCAAAACCATTAAGGGTTTCAAGCACAGCTAAGGCAGAATGAAGGGCTTAATAGCTGCTGAGGCTGGTAGCAGTAAAACATGGAACATGGAGCTAAATAGTGTGGCTTGAAACTATGTATAGACAAAAGGTCTTGGGGAATGATATGGTGTTACTGGCAAACCGGATAGATCAATGGCCTTTTTTTGCCATCATTGTCTATGTTCCTGTACTAGACAGACACCAAGACCAAATTTCAAATTGGCCTAGAATTTCTATATGTAATACCTGCCTACTTCCAGTTGGAGGCTGAGGGTGTGGGGTGTTTACGATATGTCTGGCCAGAGTCTGGCAAAGGTTGTGCTAATGTCTCAAAGCTTAAAGAGAGAGCAAGGTGTTGGTGTTATATAAAACTGGGAGCCTAGGTAGTTTTGGAATATTTTTACTTCTGTTTTATCTCACAAGGGACTGGAGAATCTGAAAGCAAGAGACAAAGAAAGACAGAAAAAAGGAGACAGGGAGGGAGTAGGAGTCTGGGAACAGACAGATCAAAAAGAGATTATGGGGAGATCAGGATTTAATTCTCTTTAGCGACCCTTAGATAATTCCAGTACACAGAAGGACCACTGGGAGGGTGTGCACACAGGGTTAGGGTCTGCCCTTCAAGGGGAGCACCCTGATGGCTGGCTTAATCTGGTTCAAGGTCAGTTGGCATTCATCTGTATCCCCTTCCCCTTCCCCCAGGTCATGCCTGAAAATAGGCAGAATTTGTCTAGTGCACTTAGTCAACAAAAACTAACTAACTAACTGGACAGAGGACATCCTTACTCCCAAGCCTCAGAGGAAGATTCTAATAGGGATCAGAGAGTGAGTTTTTTATGCCACTAAAGAGGCACATGAAGATACCAGAGGGAGTGCCCAGAGAAGGAGGTGCTGCAAAAATATAAAAGATGCTGTGTCTTTGTATTACACCCAGTGTCATGAGAGGAAATACCAGTGGGGGGTGCTAGTAGGCCCCATGCTTTGTAACTGTACACCATTATGACATGAATGTGAATCAAACATATGCTGGGATAAGAATTTTACAACTGAAAAGAATGGTTTGATGCCAGCCATACTATTTTTTTTTTTTATTATATTGAAAGGAGGAAGGAAAGTTGATGCCTGTAAAGCACCAAGTTAAACCATGCATTACTATATATTATGAAATGCTGGCTCCTGATTGGCCAAAAGGTACTTTCAGTTAGGCAGTTATCCCAGAATAACAGCCCAGATGAAAGTAGCTCAAGAAAAATATGTTTAAAAATATATCCAATTTACTAAAAAGGATCTATTTCAAAATCAGTATAAGCCACTCCAGCGGGCACGTTATGGTGGGCTAACTGTTCTTTTTGCATGTTGGAAGCACTCGGCTTTGCCATTTGCTTCAACTCACCCGAGGTGGGCCATTATCCCACCATAGTGTACCCCCTGTCATACCTTATTGCTTAAGTGTGTTATATGTTTATGCCCATCCAGTTTTTACAGCCTTATGCCCCAGATGGGAAGAAATTAGGGGGATAGTTCAGCCTGATCCAAGTTCAAACCAAAACAGAGAGAATATCCAATAGTCCTACATATGAGTAGACATATTCTGCATACTAGGTCACCTGCTGAGATAAGCATACGTGTATGCAGGAGTGGGTAGGCTAATCACACATTCCAAGACAGAGGGTTTCACTTACCATGATGCTGATACCTGCTGTGCTTTGAGATGGGAGTACTGGTGTAGCCACTCTCAGTAAAACCAGTTGTCATGGAGAACTGACCCAGGAATAATGCAGCACTGCCTCAGTCTGAAATAAACTAAGGTACCTGGACCTCACTGTAAACAGTAATGAACTTTGTCAGTTTATTATTACATGAATCCCTATGCGTGTTTCAGTATTGTATCATGATTATAGACTGCAAGAGGCCCTGTATTTGATCCTTGTACCATCACTATAATGCCAAGATTCTGGCAAAATATGACTGTCACTGCAAGGAACTCCACACCATCAAGCATCATCTCTCAACAGGGAGGTTCCTGAGCACCGGCCTGTGAGATGAGAGTGATAAAAGACAAGGCTGGCATAGCCCACTTTTCAGCATTAGGTCAGGTCACGCAACATATCCACTGAATCAGTCATAATTATTAAATTTGTTTTATTTTAATGAAGTACCGTCTATTTTTATGTTCCACCTTGCACTTGTGCAAGGGCAAACATGTTGGTATGATAGTGAATTTTGAGATGTGTGTCACTGTCAGTCCAATGCAAGGCAGTCTGCAAGGGGCTCAACAGTGTCAGTCCAATCATCAGCCAGGCTGATGATGACACTCTTCTGAGCTTACTTGGTGGAAACTCCATGAAGTTCAAAGAAAAGAGCCGCCCGATTTATGGGGTGGCTCTTTCCATTGATCTGCATAACACTACACAGCAAGCACTGCTGAGCAGTATCATGATCAGCCTGCTATGATCTCCCCCCAACATAAAAACAATCCCTCCCACCCTCTGCCAAGTATCCCTCCCACTTCCCATTGCTCCTCCATTCCTTCCAAATTTTTCAGCTCCAGGGTGCCCAATTCCTGGTGCCAGCTAGCACCCCCCACCCCACCCATTTTCTCGTGCGGCACTGGGAAGCCCACCTCTAGTGCAGCCAAACATAACACCAACACAGGAGTGTTCCATCTCCAGTGTCTGTACCTAAAATAAAGAAACCATGCCGTGTAGTCTTTTTTAAATTTTTATTCACTGTGTGAAAAAGAAAATGGTCCATCGATGTCTGTTGCTGCCACCACCCTGCCACCATTACCCTTGCCTCACCTGACCCTTTCACTCAACAGCCACCACCCCATACATCCCCCATCCCTTATGTACCTAACAGGGGTTCAATGCCGTAATCTTCTCTGGACAAGCGACATGTCTTTCCTCTTCAATGCCAGACTGGGAGCTGAGTAAATCAGGTATGCGGTTCAATGTATTTCAATTTGTTTTGCACTTATGCTTATAATAAGGTCATTTATTAAATATTTTTCCCCAAGTTTTCAACAGGGCCTTTTGGGACTGCACATCATGAACAAGGGTGGTGAAATTATTCAAATCCATCCCAAAAGGTGATTTTGTAGTAGCTGCATAAAATCACCTTTTGGTCAGGATTTGAACATTTTCTCCACCCTTCTTCATGAGGCGGAGTCATAAGAAGGCTATGTTGAAACTTTGAGGTAAAAGAAAAAATATGAGCATGCATTGAAATTCTTCAATGCATGCTCATAACTTTAATAATTTTCAATATTTTTGACCACAGATTTTCAACATAACCATTTTTTCACACCACCTCATGAACCTGACAGCTGTTACTTTTCAAATACTACCCAAAATGTGTTTTTGCACTTGTGGCACGTAATGATGTTTTGGCCACTGTTTCATAAATGACACCTGTACATGTTCAGAAGAAGTGATCATAGAAAGACTATGTTGCAAATTTGGGGTTAAAATGTGAAAAAAAAAACTAAGTTATGAAGACAAGCAGAATTGTTTCAGAATTTACACAATTTCATTTTTGCAGATTTTGGCCCTTAATGTTCAACATATCCATTGTGTTACTCCACTTCCTGAACGTGGCAGGTATCATTTTTCAAATCTTCCAAACGTGTTTCCACAGCAACACTGTGAAATCACCTTTCAGATGCACTTTAAGAAATTCCACTTGTCTTTTTCCTTTTTCATTCCCTTTTTATCCCCCTCCCCCACATCCTGCATGGCCCCAATCTGCTCAGACCCCCCCCACCCCTGTCACCTTGATGTCCACCGGGGCTTACCATGAACCAATACCTCAAGGCTTGCCCCCCCAGCGGGGTCAGCAGTGCTCCCCAATCCTCTGTCATAAGACCAGATCCAGTAGTTCGACCAGTGAGCCCAGCTAATTGAGGGTGTGGCCTGTGAGGGTCCAAGCATCATCCTGTCACAAGAACTTTCCTTGTTTCCTTCCCCTGAGGGTGTGACATGCAGTGATGCCAAGACATGTGACCTGCACACCCACATGCCATGTGTCAGTATCTGCCTGCTCCTCCTGCCTGTTTTGAGGCAGATCTGGGTGCCTTTCCCCCAGCAAGCGGTAGAGGCCAGGCATGCACTAGGTACTGCAATCCCCCCACAGGAGGAAAGCAGTCCTCTGGATGTTCAATCTTCCGTTCCCTGGCTGTCCCTCTGATGCCCTGGTCTCACCACTGAAGTCAAGTTACTGGCATCATGAGCGGTAACACTACTGCTGTGCTGATGGTCTGACCCTAATTCCACCTGTCTTGACCATAATATCAGCTCATAGAAAGACTGCTGGACAGTGGTGTAAAAGCAGGACACCACTGAATACGAGATATTGCATCTCATCAGGTCTATCTGGGTAAATATTTAGTAAAAATGTATAGGGGCAGGACCGTAATACAGCAGAACCCCCAATGAACTGTGCATCTATGATGCTTCATCCTGGGGAAAAAAACACGTTGTTAAAACTGTACCCCACTGAAAATGTAACTTGCCTTTCAGCTTGGCTATCCTGAGTAAATACATTATAAAAATGGGTAAAAGCAGGGCTTCAATGAAAATGAGGTATTTCACATTGGCTGTGCTATCCTGGGCAAAGACAGAGTAAAAATTGTGAAAAGTGGGATCCCACTGAAAATGAGATATTGCATCTCAGCTGGGTTATCCTGGGTAAATATATTGCAAAACTGTGTAAAAACAGGATCGGACAGCAGAACCAACTGAAAAGATGTTGCATCTAAAATTATCTTTCCTAGAAAAATATGTTATAAAAGCTCAGCCACAGTAAAAATGAGATATCACATCTCACCTCTACTATGCTGGGTAAATGCAGTATAAAACTGTAAAATCAGGATGCCATTGCTAATGACATATTACATCCCAACTGAACTCTCTTGGGTAAATATATAGTAAAAATGTGTGCAATCAAGACCCGGTACATACAACAGCAATACAAGTAGCAAACATTTGGCATTGACAAACACTGTTTTTTTCAGTTGTGCCTTTTTCCTTGTAAGTGTGAATGTATCATGTCTAACAAAGATGGATGTTTCATGGGAATTTTTTCCACAAGAGATCATAAACAGAAAAAGCTGCCATAAATTTTTGCAGAACTGAAAAAAAATCACATCAGTCTATCACAATCTATGGCACCAATAGAACCATATAGTATTTACAAAATAATTTATATTTCTTTATTTGGTTTCTAGTAAACGAGCAGGTACACTTGACAATTAAATGCCTGTTGCCAGGTATAACCTGGGAGGATACAGAACAAACTTTCATACAGAACAAACAAATACAAAGACAAATTTAAAAAGCACACAGTTCCAGACGTAGTTCCGGAAAGGTACATAGTAAAAACAATAACAAATTACAATTAGTGCACAGAATACAAAATATGATGTTCAGGTACATTGTGAGATATTGACAGTTTTTTTTCCCCAGGCATGGCCCCGGTCAGCTGTCTTCCTCCTCTCCTCCTGTGGCTGCCATCTGCCTGCACCAATGTCAGGCCACCACCACCTTGTACTCCTCCACAGCTTACCCCCCACGGGGGGAAGGTAAGGGATCTCCTAATCCCCCCACCAAGAACAGATACAGATCAGGTAGCAGTGCCCAAGGAATGGCGCATGCTGGCGGACGCCTATCAAGCTGTGTGACCTGGAGCAATTGATTTTCTGCTTTTCTCCCCTTACGGGAGCATGGCATGCAATGATGCCTGCATCAGTGTTTACACACGCTCCCGTGCATGCCCCTGTCAAGTGTCTGCTGCGTCCCCTGCCCCCCATTCATGCAGTGCCATGATGTTGAGCCCCAGCCACCGCTAGGCGTAAGACATGCACTGGCCACTGCACTCCTCCTCCCCAAAGATGGAGATCAGTCCGTCAGATGCTCATTCTGTCTCCTCCCTGCTGACCCATGGTGACCCATGCTTGTTCCTGAACATGGGTTGCCGGCATGGCAAAAGGTGTGGCATCCAATGCCTCAGTTCTGAGTGCCACCAGGCTGGTGCATCAGATATTAACAGTTTTGATGCACCTTTGTGCCAGAACTGGGAGATGTGGTCCTTGATCACTAGAAACAAAATATCTTTTGAAGTAAAATTTAACTTAGCTCCCTTGTACATTTAAGATTTTGACCTTTGTGAGACAAGTCTGCCAGTTATCATGAAATGTATTTTTGTATTATGCCATTCAGAGCAGTTCTATACATAAATCATGCCACATGCAACATGAACACTATAAATAAGCACAACACCAGAAGGTACTATGCACTATAGAAGTCATTTTAATTTTATTGGTTGTCCATATTGATATTTCACAACAGGGATATTGCAATGTTTACAACTTTTGTTATTACATAATAATATACTTCCACAGACATTTCCAAAGTACAAAACTTCTCACCTTTATAAAAAAACATTAATTTATAATTCTCAAGCCACTATGTTTGTCCTGTCCTCTAACTTAGCCATTCATTAGAGCAGTAATACAAAAAAAGCTTTAACAACTAATAGGCATACTTTAAAATTGCGAGAGGGAGATATCTCCTTAGTTTTTACTTACCCACATTAGATAGCTGTAAAATAAATGGCCTCCTATAACATTTAATTCAATACTGAATATTTAGATTGTTTATACCTCTTTTTTATTCTAAATATGAATGCTAAAAAATGTGTTATGGTTGCTTCATCTAAAAGTCAGAAAATAATATAAAATGAAGTTTTTACATGATCCAATCAGTTGCTATAAGCTTCCATAAAAGGGTACATTTTCTTAGCCTGCTAATAAATTCTATAGGCAGCATGCCTGCTTAGGGAAAGGTACAATGTTCCAGATGAGATGCACTGCTATTATAAGTGCAGACTGTTTGCACGCATTTAAGAGGAGCAATCAGTATGCAGAGCCCAATGATCTATGGGGCCAAGAGAGGTCAGATTGAACAAGAAGGTCCCTACATTTAATGGGTCTGACTCCTAATCTTTTTATATCCTTAACTAAGAGCAGAAATACCTTATAGCTTACCCATTACTGTTCTGACAGCCAATGCAGATCTTGCAGAAAAGGGGTAATGTACTCACAAGGGGCAGAAAAGGAAATGGACTTTCACTATAGCAATAAAGCGTGATGTACAGCACTTATGAAATGGGTGGGGAAATTACTGGGTCCTGATTGGTTAGCAGTTGTGCAATGTCAGACAGTTTACCCATATCGGTGTGACAGTCATTTTGTTGATGCTGATATGGGTGAAGGTAATATGCTGCCCAGCTTTACTGCACTGGGTATTGCAGCACCTGGCACCATCCTGGGAAAAAGTCTGGTTTTGTGGGGGTCTTCGTCCCTGCACCACCCAAAACTAAAGATAATCTTCTCTGGGGTGGGCATGCCCTGGATGGGGCATATATTATGTGGGCACTAAGGACGGCATGAGTGAGGGGCAATCTAAAATCAATATCGCCCCTGTCACTGTCGCCCTTGTTGCAGTACCTTAATTGTGGAGCCAAAATGAAGTCTCTGTGCTAACAGTAGGTTCCACCATGCCACATCAACATGAAGTTTGTCGATTGGCATTACAGCGATGGCAGAATGCCAACAATCTGCATTGTGCTGCTGGGAGCAGAAGATGTGTTTTGTGGGGGGCTTGCCCCCCGCACCCCCCCACATGGGGTGCTCTGCCCCCAGCACCACCCGCAGTCGGAGTTGTTTCAGAGAGGGGTTGAAATCACCACAGACATTAGTGTTGGCAATACCGCGGACTGTTACAGCAAACTGCAGATTTTGTCACTGTAATGGTCTTTGCGGTATTGCCATCGCTGTGTGAACTGTATACCCTAACAGTATGCTATGTCAGGCTACTACTGGTTAAAAAAGGGCTGGTAATCAGAACACAGCACACTGATATGTCAGTGCCTTTTGTAAATAAAGAAAAAAAGTCTTGGCTGCCATTACAAACATGGCCACCACCTTTACTCTCGCTAAAAAAGTCAGCTGGGTCCTAAAAATGAAATTCCCTCAAAATATAAAAAGAAAAATAGTAATTAAATTTTCTTTTCTTTTATAATCCCCTTTTTACACATATATACCCATTAAAAAATGAAGTATAGCTTTACCTTTTTGTAGCTTCTTTCTGACCTTAACAAAAAAAAAAACCTTCATATCTATACCTGCTCACCAGGGAAATCTATGCTGTTTAACCCCGCCCAGAAAAAAACTGAGTCCATGGCTTTACTGAGGCCTTCTCTTGTGTGTGTTTATGTGGCGAGAGGTGAACATTCTGCTGGTAAGGGGGAGGAGCAGACAGAAGCACTGAATTAATACTTTTGCTCAGTGTTCGTGGAAGAAAAGGGGGGACCACTACCAGCATGGGCTGGGAGGGTGGGAACGGGGGAGAGGAGGCAACAGATGGAAGAATTGAGGTAAGTAGAGTCCTAGAAGGACCGAGGGCACTGAAGGTGGACAAGGCACCAGGGCCAGATGGTATCCACCCCAGGGTGCTGAGGGAGATGACAGAGGTGTTGGCGGAGCCGCTGGTGGATCTGTAAAGCACCTCACTGGAGTTGTGATGCATGCCACTAGACTGGAGGATGGCACATGTAGTACCATTACACAAGAGCGGACCAAGGGAGGAACCAGGTAATTATCGACTGGTAAGTCTCACCTCCATAGTGTGCAAACTCATGGAAACGATACTAAAGGAAAGACTGGTGCCATACCTGGAGGACAATGGCCTCTACGATGTGAGGCAGCATGGGTTCATTTCAGGGAAATCTTGTAAAACCAACCTGATACAATATTATGACTGGGTGACAGATGAGCTGGATAAGGGTCATGCGGTGGATGTTCTTTACTTGGACTTCAGCAAGACCTTCAATTCAGTGCCTCAAGGGCGGCTTGGGGGAAGCTAACTGGTGTAGGGGTAGGGGCAAATATGACAAACTGGATTACATGCTGGCTGAGTGGGGGGCTGCAATGGGTGATGGTGAGAGGGAAGCTCTCATCTTCAAGGCCGGTGATGAGTGGGGTGCAACAGGGCTCTGTGCTGGGGCCAGTATTATTTGGGCTCTTCATATCAGACATTGCACATGGGGTGGTGTGCAAGGCAAGTCTGTTTGCTGATGACACCTAAATGGGAGCAGTGGTGGATGGAGGGGAAGAATGGAAGCAGCTGCAGGGGAACCTAAGCAAGCTAGAGAAATGGTCAGAGAGGTGGCAGCTGGGGTTCAAAGTAAAGAAGTTTAAGGTTAAACAAAATGGTTATATTAAATGTACGATGAAAATAGAAAATAAAGTTAAAAATCTACGTTTTGACCTTAGGTCTTCTTCAGGAAATATCTAAAAGAGAAAAAAAACAAAGTTAGTGTAGAGGGGAGGTAAAATGGGAGATACATATTTGTGGGGAAAGAAGAAGCTCAGGGAAAAGAAGTGATAAATGGTAAGATTAAGAGAGAATCTGTAGAACAAAAAGGTAATGATGGGAAAGATAAAGCATAATGGGAGTGAAAGAGCTAGGGAAGTTCCCAGGTGGGGACTAATTAACAGGACATAGTAAGAAGGCTGACAGGTGATAAATGTGTGGGAAGGAGACAGAGATGGAGACTTATGGTGAAAATGAAAAAGAAATTAAATGAGTACAAAAACAAATAGACTTTAGGGAAAAAAGGGATGGCTGAAAGATGTTAGTGGAAAATAAGTCTATCATTTAAACCAGAGGGCTGCTGGGAGCCAAGGCGGATGATCAGCTTGGCTTCCATGTTTTTTCTATGGTCAGGATCCCAGAAGCCCTGCTGAAGGCACAAACAGAAAGGTCATTGACATTGTGGTCCCTGGAGATAAAGTGGGATACAATGGGTTTAGCAGTTTCACCATTCCTGACTGCTCTGTAATGTTCCCTTAAACGGTCAGGAAGACACCTACCAGTTTCTCCGATGTAAATAGCTGTACACTTCCTGCAAAGAATACAATACACCACATTAGTGGAGGTGCATGAGAACTCCTTGGTAATGTGAAAAACACCTGTAGGCCCCCAAATTTCAGTCACACTGGAAATAAATTTGCAGGTCTAGCAGCGAGTCCTGTTGCAAGGTTTGGTACCTGGGAGGGAGGAACTGTTAGGAGTGGGTAGGCTGCTTTTAACCAGGAGATTACGCAGGTTAGGAGGCCAGCAGTAGGAGGCAATAGGTGGTCCTGTAAAGGAAGCACCAATGTTAGGGTCAGTCTGCAAAATGGGAAAGTTACTGGTGATGATCCTGTGAAGAGAAGGTGTGCTCTGATGGAAAGGAAGCACTAGTGGAATTCACCATTGTTCTTGTGTGATAGTATCCTTCCTGGGGGGGTTAAGGTTACGGAGCATGTTACTGACCCAGGAGAGTGCTCTGTCCACTGTGCTTTTAGGGTACCCCCTGTTGATAGAAAAAAAACTGCATTATTTGGGTCTGCTCAGCAAAATCATTCTCTTCACTGCATAACCTGCGAAGTCTAAGAAACTGTGAATAAGGCAGGCCATTCTTGACATGTTTAGGATGGAAGGAGCTGCGGAGGAGGAAACTGTGAGAGTCAGTGGGTTTGTAATAGACTGATGTCTTCAGACCAGTGTTCTGTACTGACAGCTGGATATCCAGAAAAGGCAGTGTAGAGGAGGATACTTCAACAGTGTATTGAAGGGAAGGATGGGCTGTGGTAAACTTGTCAAGGAAGACTTGGAGGGTCTCCCTGGAGCAGAAGGTGGCCCCCACACAGTCATAAATGTAGCGTTTGTAGAGTTTAGGCACAGTTCCTGTGAATGAGAGAAAAAAACGTTCCTCCACCCAACCCACAAACAGATTAGCAAAGCCGAGACCCATCTTGGTACCCATGGCAACTCCACTGACCTGCTAAAAAAAACTGTTATTAAAAGAAAAAGCATTGAGTATAAGAACCAGTTCTGCCAGATGAGTTAGTGTGTGTGTGGGTGGCTGCTGGACTTCCCGCTTATTCAAGAAATGTTGCAAAGCTGTCAGACCATTATCATGGGAGATCGGATCACTGTGTAAAGAGATTTGATGTCCATGGTGAAGATGAGCTGATGAGAGTCACTGAATCTGAACCTGTCAAATAACTGGAGAGCATGGTTAGTGTCTTTAACATAGGAGGGCAGGGACTCAACAAGGGGTCTCATGAGGCTGTCCAAAAATACAGAGATGTGGGATGTGGGGCAGGAGCAGGCAGACACTATGGGATGACCCGGGTTACCTGTTTTGTGGATTTTGGGAAGGAGATAAAACCTGGATGTCTGGGGATGCTGAACTATGAGTCTCTTAGCAGAAGCAGGGAGCTCTTTGTTTTCAATAGCAGAGGTGATGGTGGTGGTGACCTCAGTCTGATAGTCAGCAGTGGGGTCCTGTAGAAGAGAAGAATAAAACCTGATGTCAGAGAGATGCTGTGTGGCTTCAGTGATGTATAGCTCCTTTTGCCAGACCACAACAGCACCTCCCTTATCCTTAAGTTTAAGGTTATACACTTCGGGGTGAAGAACCCAAGGAGAGAATACTGGCTGGGGGGGTAGTAAGCTGGGGATCACTGAGGAGGAGAAGGACCAAGGGGTAATGATAACAGAGACCATAGGCAACACTGCCCAGTGCAGGAAAGTGGCTGCAAAAGCAAACAAAATGCTGAGGTGCATAGCGAGGGTTTTTTTGTCCAGGCAAAGAGAGGTGATCTTTCCCCTCTACAGGTCACTGGTAAGGCCGCACTTAGAGTATTGTGTGCAGTTTTGGAGGCCATACCTAAAACGTGATATCAGGCTACTGGAGGGGATGCAGAGGAAGGCAACAAAAATGATATGTGGAATTGAGGGGAGAGACTATGAGATCAGACTGGGAGACTTGAATATGTACACCCTGGAAGATAGCAGAGATTGGGGGGAACATGATACAGACATTCAAGTATCTGAGGGGGATCAATAAGGATGGGGCAGATAGGGTGTTTAAGCTAAGAAGGGAGAGGGACACCAGGGGGCACAGACTAAGAATAGAAGGCGGAAGATTTAGGAGGGAAATTAGTAGACACTATTTTACAGAGAGGGCGGTAGCAAAATGGAATGCACTAGCAGAATGGGTGGTATCATTTAAATCTGTGAACAGCTTTAAAAGAGCATAGGACAGGGAACAGGAGAGAGTGAGGGTGGGGGAGGTGGGGGTGGCAGTGGGATGACAAAGGGGAAGGGGGATGGGGCAGCTGCAAACTAGGGGCTAGCTGCACACTCGAGCAGACTTAGGTAGACTGGGTGGTCTGTTTCTGCTGGCACATTCATATGTTCGTATGTTCGTATGGTAGGTTTCTGCAGAAAACTGAATTCCTGCATTTCAGGATAAACAAATATTTTATCTGCTGAATATGTATAAAAATAGATGATAGACAGATGGGGATGGATAACTTTTTACTATACCCTTTTAACAAAAGGAAAAAAACCTGTTTTTAAATAAAGAATGCTGGCATTTTTTAAGATTCCTTGGTTTCCCTATCTTACAAGCACAATAAGACACGTCAGGGTATGGGTAGTTATTTGATAATGGCTGAAGGCACTCAGTGTGAACTCCTCATGCCTTGCAATGCAACTGGGAATGCATTTATCACATAACTACTTCCACTCTGTTTTTCTTATTGCTTACATATTACTAGAAATATAAATGGAGAGAGATTTAGGATAACAAATAACTAACAATTTGAACTTTGACTTGCATTGCCAAGAAATAACCAAATCATGCAATAAAATATTGGGGCATATCATCCATCATATAAATAGCAGGACAAGAGAAGTATCCTATTGCGTGTTTATATTCCAGTAAAAAAAAACTCCCTAAGAAACTGTCTCTCACCCCAGGAGCCACTTCCCTGAGGATTCATGCCCAATTATGTTCCTTTTTTAAATACCCCCACTATAAAGACCTCAATCAACTTCTTTGTGGTAACCCGAATCTTAAAATCAGGGGAAAAATTATCAAGGATACATGGATTCCCCCTTTGATAGGGGTAAGAGTCCAGGAGTTAATACAAGATGGAGGGTGTAGCTCAGTGCAGTCTATCCTAATACAATTTAAGGCGGGCCCTAACCAAGTGTTTAAGATTTATCAGATAAGACATTTACTGATTCAAAAACTAGCAGAGTTTAAAACAGGGCCAATTTCAGAGAAATTCTTTGAATTCCTCGCCAAGACAGTGTGGGATCCACACCCAGTATCCAGATTCTATTCACAATTATATGAACAAGCATACTGTATAGGGATTGGTTAGGTACTCCTAAATACTGGGAGGATCAACTTCTGGATCGAGTAGCTGATTGGTCCACCATCTGGCAGAATACTTATAGATATATTTCCCAGGACCGCCTCATGCTGATGCAATTTCAGTTTCTGAATAATTTATTTTGGACCCCAGTCAAACTCCATAGGATAGGGAGAATTCCTAGTCCTCTTTGCAACAGATGCCACCAGGCAGAAGGATCCCTCCTCCATATATTTTGGGATTGCCCCTCAGTGAAGGCCCTATGTCATAAGATTAACATCTAAGTGAATCCCTTGCTTGGTTTGGACTAGTACTTCACACCGCAAATTTGTTTAATTGGGGACTATAATAGGATCAATGTGAAGGTCAGGAGATATTATATGGCTGCCATTTCTTCCTCGCTCAAAAAGGTAATATTAAGGCAATGGCTTGATGACATCCCCTTAACCTACCTGGAGTGGCTCCAGGAACTGCTATTTAACCTGAGCATGGAGAAAATGGGAGCCAGTATGAATAACTCCCTCCCTAGTTATTCTAAAACATGGGAGACTTTTCATATTCTGTACTTACTTCAAGCCTCTGATTTGTGTTCTTGATGGTACAGTTTGAGGATCAGGATCCTATGCTCAACCTAGTTGAACATCTCCGAGTATATTGTTATCAATTGTCGCCTCCTGAATTTTTGTGTCCCTGGTATGCAAGACGGGTGGGATATGGGAAGGGGGTGGAGGTGGGTAGACTAAGTTGTATCCATCACTCTGTACATTTGGTTTCCGATGTTTTTCTTTATTGTACATCTTGTTCCATAATGGTGGTATAACAATAAACTTGAATTAAAAAAAAAAGACAAGAGAAGTAATTATACCTTTGTATGGTGCACTGGTCGGGCCAGACCTCGAGTACTGTGGGACGTTTCAGGGTCCTCACAAAAAATGAAGTGCTAAAACACTCGAGGGCGTGCAGACGAGGGTAACAAAACTGATGTCTAGTATAAAGAGTCTAGCCTATGAAGACAGATTAAGGGAGAAGAACATGAATACCCAGGAATATAGGCGGTTAAGGGGAGATATGTGGTGTGTAAAGCATACAATGATAGTAAATTTTGGGAGTGTGTTGGGAACAAGGGAACATATTAAAGGGACAAGACAGCAAAATTTACAGTTAAGGAGAAATTGATAGGGCTAACAAAAGAGATACATGGCTTAATGCTGTCCTGTCAAAAGAGCAAGTGAATTTCAGTGACTGGAAAACAGTGAAGTAAATATAGCGAATGGTATAACAGTGACGGGGTCATTAGAGTGCATGCTGATTTCAATGATGTAGGTAGTAAATAGAGCCATGTGCGTTTATTTGCTTTTCTGTTTATGCACTGCAGGTATTTGTAATTCTCCCGACTTTGTCCCCCTCCCTGAGTTGTGTCCCCCAAGAGTGAGGATATTTCATCTGCCCCCTCCGATTTTGTCCCCCTCCCCTAGGAGCATCCCCCCGGAGTGAGAATATGTAATCTGCCCCCTGCCAAGTTTGTCCCTCCCTAGCTGCACCCCAGCTGGAGTAAGAATATTTAATGTGCCCCATCACACCCCCCCCCCGCCGAAATGCCATTCTCCATTGCACCAGTTGTGTAAGTTGCTTATTTTTTTCCCCGTAATATTCACGGTTCTTAGTGCTCGCAATTAATCTTGCTCACTATTTTTGTTGGTACTGATATTCATGCGCTGTTATTGTCTTCAAAATTTTGCTGTTGCTGTTTTGACATAGAACCTGGCGTAACCAGAGAGTGGTATTTATCTGGAATGGACTCCCAGACAACATAATTATCATCAGTGCAATGGATATCTTAAAAAAACATTAGATGACTTTCTTATTTAAAATGGAACAGAATATTACCATTGAGAAACAATGAGTCATTACGGCTAAGGCTATGTGACTCATAAAAAACTATGAAACTTATGAAACTAGGTTAGTCCTAATGTGAAAATGTCATGAAGTGCACAAGATCTACATGAGTGTAATGTAACACAGCCAAAATCTGCTATTAAGAAATCAGGGCCTAATATTCAAAACTCTGCCTGGGGCAAAATAAGCACTTCCCGGTGGGCAAAATTAGCCCACATCCATCTGCACGCAATATTCAAAGGAAAAGCCCAAGGGCAAACACTGCTGAATATAGCAGGCAAACAAAGGTGGGAAAACATGGCAGTGAGTGCAGTGCAAAGACAGCCCAGAAAAGAAGACAGCTCTGAATATAGCAACTGGGCAGTGCAAACAAGAACAGTAGCCCAGTGCACACAAAAGTATAATCAGACACAGGTAAACCATGTGACCACTGTGGGTGCCAGCAAAGAAGCGAGTAGAACAACTGAAAACAAGAGTGAAAACAAAATACTGTAGAGCCATGATAAGGCTCAGACACGTTTGCCCAGGGCAAACACATTTGCCTGGGGCAAAAGTTTTCCATATTCAAAACTTACATGCAAATGAGCCTGCTTAGGAATTCTGAGGGCAAACAGCTACATTAGTATGTCATCATGGCCTGGTTTGCATGCATTTCCATGTGTTGATTGCCTGAGCTATTTCAGGGTGCACACAACACCACCTGTATGTCAGACAAGTCAGTAGCAGCGGGCTGGGTTTGAACACAGCAGCACCGACAATTGTGCCCCAGGGGACAAGTACCATGGGCATGGGTGGTTGTACTGCATGCCATAGATATATTGATGTTTCTGCTGAAGTGTGTATCATACGCTACAGTACCATGGGTAGCCTGTATTGTGAGGGACACATCAATGCATACTGTGTGTCAGGTAACATTGAATGCTGCTATCCACACATAGACAGGACCAGAATGCAGGTGTGTACTAACAGTGGACAACACTGTTATACTGCCCTGTGACCCACATATGCTGTGCCAGTGGTATGGGATTCTCATGGTACCACACATATGGCTGGTCATGTGTGATGGAGTGCATGAACAGGTGTGTGGTATAGGCTCCGGGGGGCGAGACACATATCATCATACAGGCCCAATGATGTCAGGGGCATTCCCATCACTGGAACATGTGCACTGTGTGGCTGACCCCAGCAGTGTGGCACCATCTACCATGTGGTGCATCCTTTGCACATGTACACCCTTTCCTTACTACCCTCCCTCCCCTCAGTGCAGCATGTGTGTGCTGTATTGTGTTGGTGTACCCACTATGGAGGGATTGGGAGGGTGAGCTGCATGTACTCATTGACAGGGTGTCCACTGGGTACTGTGCCACCCTCAAATGCCTGGCAGAGTTAGGACTAGTGCCAGATGAAAGTGCCATGGGCACTGCCAGGGTACCATGCAAGAACTCGTGGCTGGTACCATTGGTTTGCAGCATATCTCTTCCTTGGTATATGGAGTGGCCCAAGGTGGTCTTCTGCCCTCTCTTCCTGCCCAATGACTGCAGTCATCAGGTGCACCATGATGCTGTTGTTGCATACAGCCCTGTTGCCTGATGCTGCTGTGTCCACACACCCCACCCCCATCCTTGTCTTGTCCAGAGTTAAGACTACCTTTTTCTGGGCGGTAACTTGAGTCATGCTATGTGTCACACAAAGTCATGCAAACACACTTTGCACAGTGCTAACGTGCTGAATATAACATAGCGCCTATATTCATGTACATGCCCCCTCTCTTTTCCCAATGCATACATTATCATTTTGCGCTGCGCTATTCCCGTTTGCCCATGCTAATTGGACCTTTGAATATAGTACAAACACGCAAACTGCATGCAAAGGGCACACACTCTGTTTGCTGAAAGGGCAAAGTTTTGAATATTGGGCTCCAGGTGGTAGTTCAGCTGTACACCCAAACTACTCACAAACAGAACAGTGCCAAGGCTTAGACTGGCAGTATAGCCTTGAGGTCAAACATAAGTGCTGTGAATAAGCTTGATACATCCAGCAGACTTGAATTTCACAATCTTTATTTTATTTATTTATTGAAAATTTCAGAATTACAACCTGTGAGTTAGTGACTCATTTACAAAGGTTCCACATCATAAAACAAAATACACATCAGGAACAAACAGGATATACAACAAAGATAACAATACAGTTATCTCCATACAATCTCCAAGTGCATACTGTGTAACAATGTTTATTAAGTAATTCTGCCTATTTTCTGCCTCATCCCAGGAGGGAGATACAGATGGAAACCAACTGAAATTCAATGAGATTGAGCTATTGGTGGTACTTTTAGAAAACAAGTCACTGTAAATGAGCCTTGCACCCATTCGGTCTTACCTAGTTACAAATGAATAAAATAAAAATAAATAGTCCCCACTCCAGTTTATTTATTTATTTAGTTTTTGTTGACCGGGTAAGTGCATTAGACAAATTCTGCCTATTTTCAGACACGACCCGGGGAGAGGGATACAGAATGCCAACTGACCTTGAACCAGATGAAGCTGTTGGTGGTATTTTTAGTGAATGAGAGGAAATTTGGCCAGGGCACTGGAGAAATTCCCCTACCGTACTATTTTCAAGAGGTGCCATGGGATCTTTAACGTCCACCTGAACTACCACCAGAACAGGCAGATGGGACCTCGGTTTAATGTCTCATCCGAAAGACGGCACCTCAGGAGTGCAACACCCCTCTCATGCTGCACTACAGTGTGAGTATTGGGATATTAACCCAAGTACCTGGTGTGGGGATAGAACCCACAGCCTTCTGATCTCCCAGCCTCAGAGGCGAGTGTGCTACCTGCTGAGCCGCTGACACTGTAGCTTAGCAGCACTGACACTGTGTACAGTTAGCACTTGTACACTGAGATCTTCACAGTTGATTCACCCTGACTTCTAAAATGTCCATGCTTTATCTGGGTTAAGCTGTCACCAGCTGTCAAACAGAGGACCATCTCAGCAAGAGAGTTATTTGCAACCAAAACAGCTATAATAAAATTGTTTGGAAGACAAATACAACTTGATACCCATTTGCAAAACAATGAAAACATAGCCAATAATACTTAGGATCAGCCTTAAGGGCTTCATATTGTCCTTATCTAGTGCAATACCAGTATTAAGAAGCAGCCTTGTAGGATGTTGTAAATACTCCCATCACTATGGACTGAGCCACATCCTTAACATATGGGGCCCAACTTTCAAAAGGGGCTTAGAGCAGTGCAAACCACGACAAACAGCAACTTGCACCAAAACCCATTGCACCAGAATCCCTGCACCAGATTCTGGTGCAGGAGGGGTCCCGGTGCCTAAGTCCCCACACTTGCAACATTCCCTCCCATGCAGTGAACACCTGGCACATGGGATGAGTCTGCCACAGGCTCCATGCAGGCATGTGCAAGAGCCTCCCCACCTGATCCCCAATGCTTCCAGTGTTGATGTAAGAAAAAGTAACCCCAGTCCTTAGTAGTCTAGTGGCCCCCCACCCTGATACCCATTGCCATTGGTGAATGACAGTTTAAATAAATTCCCTTCTCTGGTGGTCTAGTGGATCCCCACCCTGGCAGGTAGAGGGGTAGTGGGCACTATCTGCCGGGGTGGGGGGCCACTAGACCACCAGGGAAGGGGAATATATTTAAACTTTCATTCACCAATGACATCAGATATCGGGATGGGAGCCACTAGACCACCAAGGACTGGGGTGACATTTTCTTACTTCACCACTGGGGTCATCGGGGCAGGGGAGCCACTAGACCACCAAGGACTGGGGTATGTTTTTATTAATACAACAGCATCATCGGAGATGGGGGGCATTTTTACTAAGAAAACACAGGCCACTTCGGGGCTGAGTGCCATCTGCATACATATGAATGTATGAGCCAACACAGGCTAAGGTGAGGTAAGGAAAATTGTGAACAGATTGTGACCCAGAATGGAGCCTTGGGGAACCCCAGACTAAATGGGGGCAAGGAGTCATCAACCTAGTCCAACTGGAGACAGCTGGAGCAGTTGGATCTGAATCAGCTGATGGTGGAAAGAGAGAGAACTGCACCTCTCACCTTCTCCAGCAGGAGGAAAGGGGTTACTGTATCAAAGTCCATGGCAAGGTCAATAAAAAAGGCAGTGTTGCTGTGCCCTAGTCCATCCCTGTAAGGATGGAGTCAGTGACACGAAGGAGTGAGGAAATGGTGGACTGGAATTTTGAGGGTAAGTTTGAGGGTAGAGGTAGTCCACAAGTTGAGCTTAAATCAGCTTCTACTGGAGCTTGGCAAGAGCATGAAAAGAGAGAGAGAGAGAGAGGCTGAAAGTCAGTAGGCAAGGTTGAGTCTCACTTTTGTGTAGAAGGAAAATCTTGGCTAACTTCCAGTGCTGAGGTACAGAAAACAGGTTAAAATAGAGGTCAAAAAGATGGGTGAGTGGGGTAGCAATGGCAGGGGTAAATAGGTTAAATAGTTTAGGGTACAATCCATCTGGGCTATGATCTTTGAAAAGGTTGAGAGAGTGGAGGGTCAGTAGAGCCTACTGAGAAGGAGAGAAGAGAAGGAAAAACAGGCTGGCTGGCACTGAGAGGTGGGTGACTAAGGCAAGACAAGGCAAGTCAGTTTTATTTCTATAACGCCCTTACCCAAAGGCACAGGATGCTTTACAATAAATACAACACAGCTTCAAAACAGTATAACAACAGTCAGCGAGTAGTAAATCATAAATATCAACAATAATTTAAAAAATCAGGGAAAGGCTTCAGCGAAAAGATTTAGGTTGGACGTAAAGGCCCCTACCATGTGGGCAGATTTAATATGTTATGACAATGCATTCCACAAAGTAGGTGCCAGAACACAAAATGCCCCATCCCCCAATTATTGCAACCTGCATACAGGGACAGACAGCAGGTTCACATCGGAAGAGCAGAGGGAGTGAGCTGGGCAGTAGGGAACTGGGAGGTCTTTTAAGTAGACTGGTTCAAAACTGTGTAGGCCTTGAATGTTGTCAAGCATAACTTGAAGGTCATGTACCACCACATAGGCAGGCAGTGTAGTGCATGCAGAACCAGTGTAAAGTGGTCCCTATGACAGGAGCCCACAATCAGCTGGACTGCAGCATTTTTGACCAGCTGCAGGCATCGTAATAAACCTCCAGATATCCTTAGGTATAAAACTTTGCAATAGTTGAGCCTAGAGGTGACAAAGGCATGAACTATCATTGCCAGGTCAGCAGGGGCTAGACACCATTTAATCCTGAAGATGTTAGGAAGATAGTAAAAGCCAGCCCGGACCATATAGATACATAGCTGCATAGACATGTGATGGCAGAAAAGGACTGCCAGGTCCACAAAGTCTGACCACTTTACCTAGTTATCTGCTAGGACATGCCCCCCCCAATCCCCACCTTCAACAGTCCCTTTTGTCTGTCCCATGCTATGTTGAACCCCCCACTGTTTCTCAAACCAATTTCTCAGGGATCCTATTTCAAGTATAGTGAAATAGTACTTTAATGTTCCCCTTGAACTGTTCCTCCACAATCTGCAATCCATGGCCCCATGTCCTCTGATTTTCCTTTGAACTGGAAGATGCTCTTCACTGACACTTGGTTTATACCTTTTAGGTACTTGAAAGTTTTAATCATGTCCCCCCATTTCCCTCCTCTGCTCCAGGGAGTACATGTTCAATTCCCTTAACCTTTCCTTGTAGAATAGGTGGCTGAGCCACTTTACCATCTTCGTTGCCCTCCTCTAAACATGCTCCAGCCTCTCCACATCCTTTCTGAGATATGGCCTCCAGAACGGGACCCCATATTCCAGATGTGGCCTAACCAGATGGGTGTATAACATCTGACATCTGCTGATCAAGTGTCAACTTGCAGTCTAAGATGACCCCAAGATACTCAACTGCATCTATACCTGTGAGTGGTAGACCACCCAAGTGAAGGATGTAAATCAATCAACTCATCATTGCTGGACCCTGCCTACCCGGCTTGACAATCATGACATCTGTCTTACCCAAATTAGGACTTAGCCAGTTTGAGGCAATCCAGTCACTTATTTCAGCCAAGCAGTTCTCCAGCACACAAATGGCATTCTGTCCAACAGAAGCTCCAGAGACGTAATGCTGAGTATCATCTGAATAACAGTTAAACTCAACACCATATCATCTAATGATATCACCCAACAGCAAAACATACAATGAGAGCAACACGAGAGCAAGGATCAAGACTTGAGGGACTCCACAGTAGAGCACCAAGACCCTGGAAAGAAAACTCCCCAGAACCACCTGCTGCATTTTCCCAGTTATGTAGGACTCACACCAGCTCAGTACAGTCCCAGTAAGTCCCCCATAGTCCCTCAGGTGATCCAAAAGCACACCATAGTCAACAATGTTGAATGCTGATGAGAGATCTAACAGGAACAAGATGGCACAAAGTCACCAATCCCTCACCATGAGGAGATCATTCATCACTCTGATGAAGGCAGTCTCTGTGCTGTGGAGCAACTGAAAACCTGACTGGAGAGGTGAGAGAGACTGAGGTTGGAGAGGAGGAGAAGTGGGCTGAGCTATAGGCAGGCAGGCACAAGTTTTGAAAAATCTATTTAAGTGTCAGGAAACCTGAGGAGTCAGAGATGGGGAACCACTCTTGAGAAGGACTATGGAGGAGGAATGTGAGAGAAGATCAAAAAGGGAGAGGATCACCTTCCAGAATTTAGTTTGGGATTTAAGATTTTTCTGGAGGTTTGAAGCAAAATAGTTAGCTTTATCTGCCCTAAAAGCATTGGTGCAGAGATTTCTAAGTTTCTTTTGATTCTGGAGATCCGCAGGGAGTTAGTCACTTTATAACAAGACCAGGCAGTGTCGGATGCCCTACATAGATCAGTGAGGTCAGATGAAACCCAGGGGAGGTGAGACCCACTTACACAGGACATTCTAAGGGGAGGGCATATTTGTCCAAAACACTAATGCAATTTGAGTGAAACAGGGAGAGGGCCTCATCAATACCAGTCACAAAGGACCAGTTAGCAGAGCAGAGGAGAGGTCAAGAAGGAGGGAGTCCAGACTGAGACCTGAAAGACCTTGACCAGATAAATGTAGGAGGGAAAGAAAGGAGCCAAATTTTCCTGACACAGTAGATCATGCCTTAGTCATTGAAGGCACCATATAGTGTGCTAGCAGCAATGATGTGGTGAGGAGGAGTGAAGAGGACCCAATAAATATGAAAATGGTGGAATAAGGATTAAGATGAGTTGGTTCAGTTATAATCTGGGTGAGGTTGAGAGACTAGATCATTTAGGTTACAGGTTTGGCAGATGGGGAGAGCCAATTAATAATAATGGCCCTTAGTAGCATCAGTTCCCAGGAAAGAAATGAGAGGCCAGTGAAGTAATAGTTTCAAATGGTACACAGGAAAAAACAAGGGGAGGCATAGACGCCAACAAAAAAGAAAGAGCTTAATCAAGAGAAATTCATAGGAGGAGGGGACTACCCAGCAGGACTACCCAGCATGTGACTAGGTTTTATTTTTGTAGATATCAAAGATTTGCACTTGTTAACTGTAGAATGGGCATTAAGACCCAGGAAATATCTGGCTGTAATGGTGTTATTGGGCACTGGGTTAAAATGGTGACTGAACAATAGCACAAACAAAAACTGCGTGGGCAAATCAGCGACAAACAATGTAGGGCATTGGGAAAATGCAGAGCACTACAAGTAAACAAAAGGTACGTCAACTGACTGTCCACTTCACCCATCAAATTATAAATAATCATCTCTGGGGGGAGGCAAATTGGGGATGGGGAGGAACCTTGAGGGGGATGTATTTGTGTTGGAGGGTGCAAGTCAGAGGGAAGAAAGTCACGGGGGAAGGGGGAAACTGACCTTGACAACGGGGGGTGGGGGGGCAAATGTGCCAGGTGAGGGAGCAGACAAATTAAAAATAAAAGTCATGGGACCAGGAATCAAACACTGGTTATCGAGATGTTCCACCACCTTTCACTGCTCATGGCCCTAACCTCTGCACCACAGGAGCTGCTCAGCAAGGCAGCATGCCGGGAACGTGTTATCAGCTTTGTTCCAAGTGACAACAGCTACAGGGATAGTGGTAATGTACTTGCGTTGTGCTGTTCCTATAGCTATTTGAGGTATGCTATTTTTGCCACATGGATTATAACCATGCTATAATGCATGTGACATAGTCACCAGATACCGTGTTATTGTGGCAACAAATGAAATCATTTATTTTTAATTTTTTTTCCTTACATGTTTGCATTTGGTTTCAAATTAAAAACATGTACTGTGGTTTTCTTTCTTTCTTTTACTTTCTTTTTAGCCTTCTCTTCACTCAGCCTGCATCAGGCCTCTCTAGCCCTTCCTTAGCCCAAAACCCATCACCCCGCCTCCTCCCAGGACTTGACACTCCTCCCTTATGTCTACTTATGGTATTCTATTCCCATGATGGAAGTCATTTGGCTGGTTCAGTTACCCCTCGAATCTGACAGGCTGTGAGCAGACAGTATGCAAGGATCAGTGGATAGGGGGTTCTGTATGCTACACAGAGCTGTAACTTTGTGAGGTCTAATGGTTTTTCCATGTTCTTCCCTCAATGTCCCCTGGGACACAGGCTGAAGCAGATGTGTATACACTGCATGTCAATGTCAGCTCAGTCAGTCATATCCCTCCCTTCCACTGCATGCATTCCAGCTTGCACTACCATCTGTGGTCACCCAAGTGGCAAAAATGTGACAGAGTGCCCCCCCAGAGGAGGAGAGCATCTCAAAGTCCTCCTCTCCCTGGTCAACCTTCTGACAACATGGGATTGTTTCCAAACCTGAGTTGCCAGTGTCACAAATGTAGAAATGTAAAATTTGCCAGCAGATAAGGACTGCTTGGCCCACCAAGTCTGGCCATTTTTCCCTGCCTATAATATCACTGCAGATACTACTTGATCTCTGGCCCCTTTACCCACCAATCCCCTTCCCTTTCCCTAAGATTCCCTAATGCTTATCCCATGCATTCTTGAAACACACCACTGTTTCCACCCCAGCCACATCCTCTGGAAGACTGAGGAATCCACCATTCTTTCTGTAAAGAAGTACTTCCTCACATCTCTCCTGAATTTACCCTCTCCAGCTTCTTATCATGCCCCCTTGTCCTTGAGCACCTTTTTTGTGAAAATACAGTACTTCCTTCCATTATGTTATTTACCCCCATGAGGTATTTAGAGGTCTATATCATACCTCCCCTTTACCTCCTCTCTTCCACAGTGTACATATTAAGGTCCTTAAGTCTCTCTTCATGGGGCTTCTGATGCAGACCCAGCACATTTTAGTTGCCCTTCTGTGGATACCCTCCACTTTGTCTATGTCTTTTCAGAGATGTGTTCTCCAAACTGGACACAGAATTCTTGGTGGGGTCTTACTAGTGATCTATACAGAGGCAGTACCAGTTCACTCTTTCTGCTGGTGATACCCCTCCCTATGCACCACACAATCCTACTAGCCCTCACAACTGCCTTGTTGCACTTCCTAGCCAGCTTTAGGTCATCCAGTATTATTATCCCTAGGTCTCTTTTCTGCTTGGTAGTTGTCAGTACCACTCCTCCCATTTTGTACTCTTCCCTTGGATTTTTGTGCCCCAAGTACATTATTATGCACTTTTTCATGCTGAAATCAAACTGAGATACCATTGACAACTCTTATTTATACTTCTTTTTATTCATTTAGGTCATATTCCAAGGCACTTATAGGAGTTTCATAAGCCTTTGCACATAGTTACATATTGCATAGCACCCAGAGATTACAGTATGGTGATGCTGTAATGTAACATTTTAAACTGTTCTTATTAAAATAAGTTTATACATGATTGCCTAGCACACCAAACAAACCTTGTATATTTGGAAACTAGACTTTATATAAACTAAAGCAAAATAGTTTAACCATAGAGGACAGACATTAGGCACAGAAGTTTTGAATGAGGTTCATTGTCTGCTTAAGAATTACTGGTAACTCCACTTATTTTTCCTTACCCAACCTTAACAATGAAGGGCTTCCAGGGGGGTAAATCCCAAGGAACAAGTAAATAGCCACCCATCTAATTCAGGTTCTAATTCTGTTCTTGATACAGTATCCACCTAGTCCAACGTGTAGTAAAGGTTTCCATCTTATTATTTAGTGCATATGACATTTGTTCATTATGGTGTGTAGTTTGGATTATAGATTTCCACTCTCCTGTCATGGGGGATTTATTCTGGAGCCATTTTTTAGTGATAGCTTTATATGCTGCCCTCAATAGTATGGCCCATAAATAGAGAGCATGTTTATCTGTCAAACCCTCCTGGGGAATGCCTAATATTAGGTTAATCTCTGATATAGGATTACAGCAATCGAATATATTTTTGATATGATCTGTAATCTCTTTCCAGAAACCTTCCAATATGGGGCAATCATAAAAAATATGTTTATAAGTGGCTTTGTTTTCCCCACATGGCCTCCAACATTTTTCGGATTGTCCCGGGTTTCTGCGGGCTAGGGTTGTAGGCACGAGGAAGAATCTTGCCCTTACTTTCCATATAAATTCTCTCCACAGTGGGGAGGAGGTGGTAGACCATGTACCTCTCCATATTTTAGACCAGTCAGTAAAACTGATGGTTTGTTGGAATTCTTTTTCCCAATTTGTTTTGACTGGGTCCATGCTATGTTTATATAACTCAATTAGAAACTTATAAATTATTGAAATAGCTTTTCCCCCTGAAGGAGAGGACCATATCTGTACAAATGGGGGTTGGACTTCATACCCCTGGGGTTCACTTTCTTGTGCTCTTAGTTGGGTATTTATGTAGTTTCTGATTTGATAAAAGAATATTCTATCCTTCTCCATCCAAGCAAATTTTTGCTGGGCTTCCTTAAAAGTTAAAACTGTATCCTCCTTCATAATTTGCCATGGAGCTATTAACCCTTTTTTAATCTGGATACCGTACCAAGAGCCAGCCACAGAGACATTAATTTGTTTGTTAAGTGTGAACCATTGGTACCTTCAAAAGTGATTTAGCATTTGTTTATTACTTATTCCTCTCCGCTAACCCTCCAAAATGGTAGATGTAGCCCTGGACATATTGTCTAGGGTTCGTTTTAGGGGGAATAGCACCGCAGGTAGAGGATGGGGCATTTCTCTTGCAAGATCCATTTGTTTCCAGGCTACTTGATATGAGTGAGAGTTCCATAAAAGGGCCAGATGCATTTGTGCCGCAGCCCAGTAATCATGTAGAGAGGGGAATGCTACCCCTCCTATTGACTTGGGAAGAGAAAGCTTCCTAATGTTAAGTTGAGGCTTCTTATGGTTCCATTGAAAGGCTACAAATGATTTCTGCCAGGCTAATATTTTCTTGGAGTGGATTACACAGCAGACACATTGAAACAGGTATAGGAGACAGGGTAATGCATTCATCTTAAGAGAGGTAGTGCGGGTGTAGAAAGAGGTAGGGAGGAGATTCCATCTTCTCATGTTGCATTGAAGTGTTTCTACCAGGGGAGAGTAATTTAGTTTAAATACTGTAATTGGGATAGATCTCTGGGGATGTTAATTCCCAGATGTCTTATAGAGGATCTGTCCCATTTTATTGGAAACTTTTCCCTTAACAAGGGTGAGGGTTCATAGTTTATTTTTAGAGCTTCTGTCTTATTAATATTCAAGGTATAACCTGATAATTGGGAGAAGGCTTGGATCTTCTGGATGACCGCAGGCATAGAGCTTTCCGGATTAGTTAAGTACAACAAGAGATCATCTGCGAAGAGTGCTAACTTATGTTCAGTCTTAGAGAGGGTGATTCCCTGAATTTCTGGGGATTGCTGGAGGAGTTGGGCCAAGGGTTCTACGTAATATGCAAATAGGAGCGGGGATAGGGGACATCCCTGCCTTGTTCCCCTTTGAAGGGAGAATTGGTCTGTTAAATGACCATTTGCACTGATATAACCTATGGGACTCTTATAGAAATGAAAAATGGTTTCTATGAACTGGTCTGGGAATCCGAATCGGGCAAGGACTCCTCCCAAAAATCTCCAAGATACCATATCAAACGCTTTTTCAGTATCTAATTCCTGTAGAAGAGTTGGTATTTTCTGGGATTGAGAGTGTTCCAGTAGGTACACTGTTCGCCTTACATTGTCTTGTGCCTGTTGCCCCAAGATAAATCCACATTGATCCATATGGATTTTGCTGGGTGAAAATGATAGAAGTCTACTAGCTAATATTGATGTTAGTATTTTGTAATCTGTGTTTAATATGGATATGGGTCTATATGATGCACATAGGGTATGATCCTTGCCCGGCTTTGGAATAACGGAAATTATGGCTTCATTCCATGAGGGGGGAACATTCACCTCTTTAGAGATAACAAAGGCATACACTCTGGCCAATAAAGGGGTCAAGACTTTGGACAGTAAGTTATAAAACTCCCCTGGGAGTCCATCAGAACCCGGGCATTTCCCTGTTTTTAACTTACCTATTGTTACCATAATCTCTTTCGGTGTGACTGGAGAGATCAACTGAGAGCTCTGCTCTGTGGATAAGGTGGGGAGACTTAGTGTTTCTAAAAAAATTTTAATTCCCTGATCAGATGCAGAGTCTTTTGATGTATAAAGCTGTGAATAATAGTTAAGGAAAGCCCTGGCTATTCCCTGAATTGTGTTATGAAGTTTACCTGTTTGTGGATGTCTAATCCTCGGTATGTTCGACTTGGCCTTCTGTATCCTTAATTGGCGTGCTATTAATTTTAAAGATCGGGGACCCCATCATAAAACCTATGTCTGAGGTACATTAAATTCTGTTCTATCGAATAGTCCAATATTTTATTAAGTTCACTTTTCAAGGAAGTTAGTTCCTTAGTTCTGGTTTTTGTTATTTTAACAACCTGTAAATCTTCTAGCATTCTTATCCTATTTTCCAGCAATTTCCTATGTGCTTCCTTAAGTTTCTTCTTATTAGCTGATATACTAATCAGCTTACCTCTTATAACTGCCTTAACCATGTCTCATAAGGTGGATACACCGATATCGGGTTTGTCATTTAGGTCTAATGTCTGAGTTATTGTTTCCTCTACAGACTTCAAGACCTGGTCATCCCTTAATAGAGAGAGGTTTAATCTCCAAAATGTTGTTTTCCTTATAGCTTGGGGGTGGAACTGGCAGAATATTGGGGCATGGTCTGATAGTGTATAATCCCCTGACCAGGTCTTGATAATATCTCCCATTTGTTCCTTAGGAGCTAGAAGGAAGTCCAGATAGGAGTATACCTCATGGGCTTGGGAATAATATGTGTGTCTGTGGGTAGAGCCATGCAGATAACCCCAGGTATCTAAATAGTCTAACTCCTGAAGTAATTTCTTCACCCTATTTGTGATTCTTTTCTTCCTTCCCTTCGTAGCTTGGGCAGTATAATTTTATGCTATATTTAAATTGAGGTCCCCACCGCATATCATTTGCCCCTCCACCCATTCTGCCAGTTTGGAAAAAATGGAGCTATATACCTCATAGTCTGAGGTGTGGGGGATATATAGAGATGCAAAGGTTACCAGTCGACCGTCCAAAAGGCCTTTCACCATGGCAAATCTCTCTTCCTTGTCAATTAACTGATCTTTAGGTTCAAATTGTGTCCCACGCTTCAGCAATACTATTGTTCCCCTTCTTCTTCCTCCCTTATAAGAAGAGGCTACGACATGAGAGAAACCCAACTTTTCAAATTTTTTATGTTCTAGTTGTGAAAGGTGTGTTTCCTGTAGGATAATATTTACCCCTTCCCTTTTCAAACTGTGGATGATTTTACTTCTTTTAATGGGATTAATTATACCATGCACATTGTAAGTGCATATAGTAAAGGGCTTCCCTTTATTCATTATTTAATATGAGTAGCCATCCTGTTTTCCAATTCTCTGGTCTGGTTTCCATCAGGTCGCCCCCCCTCATCCAGCTCTGTGCTCCAATGAATCTTTCTGTCTGCCTCTTATATTTAACAATTAAACAGTTATTGAACTGGGCCAACATGGCCTAACAAAACGTGTAACAATCATGTAAAATTTAAAGAAGTGCTTCCAAGGTAGGGGCTATTTCCCAGAGTAGCCCTTTGTTCTTCCTCTCTCAAGGGAAGAATGTGGAGGAGTACTAGCACTTCCATTACCGGAAGACCTCCCACCTCCCACTGGATGTTTATTGTGCTCAAAAGTTTAGAGGAGATTAAATTATCTCCACTCTATGGGAGCAGGATGTAGTGTAGGATCGTCTTTGAGCTAAAGGCGCTATCTAATCCCACTATGCTCAGACCCAGTCTGCCAATTCAGATTTAGAAATGTTCTCCTCACAAAGTTAAGTTACAGAGAGCAGGAGACCCTGTAATAGGGTCATACAGTATCATTTTGTGGAGGTTAAACTGTAAGGCAGAAAGAGCCTAAAAAAAAAAAAAAACCCCCCCAGCATAGCTCCCATGACCCTCCAGCCATTATTCGCTGCGTGATAGAAATGGGTAAGCCCCTCATACTGCTCCAAAACTGGCGATCTTGCCTGGTCAGAGATTGTATACGTTCTACCTGACTGGAAAACTACATTAACTTCAAATCTGGTATGTACTTGCTTGAACTTAAATTAAGTGCAACTTGTCTGATAATATGGGGAGCAGAGACTGCACTCGTGAGTACAGGGAGGAAATCCATGTCAACTTGGAAAGAAATACAAATTGTGTAGGGTTGCTTGCAATTATAAGTTGTCTCATTCTGCATTAATTAGCCCAGGGCCCTTTCATAGGCTCCATTTCATCTCAGTTGCTGGCAAAGCCTAAGTCTGTATATTACTTCTATATGTACCCATATATCCGCTACCCATAAATCTGGGCACTCTTTGGAATTAGTCTTTCTCCTTGGGATTGATGCTTTCAATTTGGGTGTGGAACCAGTCATTTGGTAGGACCACTACACGGTGAGGTTCAATTTTAGTACCCCCCTGAGAAGGCCTACCCCTGTGGAGATGGTGAGATACCGCCCTTTATGGGATATTACACCCCAGGGCCTTGCTGCGGTTCTCGACCTCTCGTCCCTTGCGTTGGCGAGCAGTAGTCCGGAGACTGTGGTGACAGCCTATAATAAGGCTGTTACACTGGCTCTAGATACTATTGCTCCTGTTCGTGTACGCCCCCTCTCCCTTCATCCCATGGCACCCTGGTTTGATGGGACGCTGAGGGAGATGCGGAGACAGGGGTGAAGATTAGAACGCTGCTGGCGCAGATCCACCCTTGATGCCGACCGCCTTAGATTGATGGACCATTATTCTGTCTATCAATCTGCAATCTCCCATAAGAAGGCAGAATTCCTGTCCAGGGAGATTGCAGTAGCCAGGAATTGACCGGCTCAGCTTTTTCGAACTGTGGACAGGCTGTGCAACCCAGCCTGTCTACAAGTTCGGAAAGCGTTTTCGCAATTAGAGTGTGAGGAGCTCGCTTGATTCTTTACTAATAAGGTGGCTGACATCAGGATGGATTTGCATCCGGTGGCTTCTAAGGGGGTTGCTGTTGAACAACATGAGTTCACAGTACCTCTGTCTTCCTGGTGTTCCTTCAGCAAACCAGATTTTGCTGATGTCATGAGGATTATCCATGGTGTGCGCCCTACGAGCTGCAGTTTGGATCCTGGACTGACTTCCCTAATATTGGATTGTTGTGATATCATCGGCCCAATCCTTGTGCAAATAGTCTGGTGCTCCTTGGAATCAGGTGAGTTTCCTAGCTCCCTGAAAGAGGCGGTGGTGACACCCCTCTTGAAAAAAGCTGCCTTGGAGACAGACTGTTTCACAAACTACAGACCTATCTCAAACCTTCCCTTTATTGGGAAGGTGACTGAGAAAGTAGTGGCGTCCCAACTGGAGAACCATTTAACCATCCATGGCATCTACGAACCCTTCCAATTGGGTATTCATAAAAGACACAGCACTGAGACTGCGCTGGTTTGGGTGCTTAATGATCTCTTGAGGGTGAGAGACCAGAAGAGACGTTCTATCTTAGTTCTTCTTCTTGATCTCTCGTCAGCTTTTGACACCGTAGATAACGTGGTGTTGCTAGCACACCTGAGGCAGATTTGTGGAATATCGGGAACCGTCCTCCGATGGTTCACCTCAATCCTCACTGGGAGATCACAAAGGGTTGTGTCGGTGCTTTTTTCCTCCTGCTCTATACCTTTGTTATGTGGGGTGCCTCAGGGTTCTGTGCTGTCTCCCATGTTATTTGCGGTGTATATGCTGCCCCTCAGAGACATTATAAGACGGTACGAGCTGAGGTTTCATTGCTATGCAGATGATACCCAGCTATACCTGTCTTTTGCTCCTGACCAGGATAGAGCTACCTCAGTGTTTAATAGCTGTCTGAGAGAAATCCAGGGTTGGATGGATTCTAGCTGGCTGAAGTTGAACGCAGAAAAGACGGAGGTTTTGGTGGTGGACCCGGGCTGTCGGATAGAGGGGTCACCTGTTGTTGCACCGTCAGGAATTTTTCTTGGGGGTGTGTCACTTCCAACCTCTGAACAGGTGTGTAACTTAGGGGTTATCTTGGATGACAGGCTGACACTGCATTCGCAGGTGTCAGCGGTCATCAAGACTTCCTTTTACCATCTTAGGAATATCGCTAGAGTGAAACGCCTTGTTCCGTCTGACATGTTACCTATGTTGATCCACGCCTTTGTGTCCTCTCGTCTGGACTACTGAAACTCCCTGTATTTTGGGCTTTCTGGGGTTGAAATCCGCCACCTTCAGCTAGTGCAGAACGCGACAGCCCGGGTTTTGACGGGAATCAGTAGGTCTTGTCATATTACCCCGGTGCTGCGCGAACTGCACTGGCTTCCTGTTCGGTGGCGGATCACCTTTAAAGTCTGTTTACTGACTTTTAAAGCCTTACACGATCAGGGTCCAGCTTATCTGAAAGATCTTCTTGTATCTTACTGCCCTGGCCGATTGCTCTGCTCGGCCGACGAGGGGTTACTAGAGATTCCGAGAGTGTGTTTAAATTCATCTGGCTGTAGAGCCTTTTCTTATCCTTTTTCTTATTCTTTCTGACGTGGAACCTTTGTAAAAGAGCCATGGCTCAAAGGTATTTGTAATCCTAGACTTGATAAAGAAATAAATAAAATAAAATGCAGCTCCCACTCTCTGGAACTCTCTACCCCGTCGGTTACGGCAGTGCACCTCCCTGGAGGAATTTAAGAGCAGCCTTAAAACCCATCTGTATCACATGGCCTTTTTATAGTATTAAGTGATCTGTTTATAAAATTGTGGTTTTATGAGTGTTTTATATTGTATTATAATGATGATTGTATTGGATTGTATTTTTTGTATGATTGTACAGCGCTTTGAAATTTGAAAGGTGCTTTAAAAATAAAATTATTATTATTATTATTATATATATATATAAAAAAGGAGATTAATCAGAGAAGGTTAAAAAGCATGGCAGTGTTCAAGTTAAACTTTGCCCATTATCTTAAGAGCATCCTCACTATCCCCCCTCCCCTTCAGTCCTCTGTTCGAAAGTTTGTAGAGTCAGAGAGTAAGTGAGGGACTTATCTCATGTAAGTCGTTTCCATCGGCAGCGCAGCACAGAGGGAGTCACTTCAGGGCTCACTGCCCATTCAGCACAATGCCAGGTGCATTGCATCTAGATCAGATTCGTTTTTCAGTCCTGTTTCCTCGCTTCTCGATGATGGATTGCAATCTGCGAACTGCCTCACCATGCAACCATATTTTGTTTCTCACCTTCTTCCTGCTTGAGGTGCTCTGCCAAATGGAGTCGCTCTTCCCGCTGTTTTGGTTCCGGTTCTTGATTATCTGGATTTTTCTGTCCCATAGGGCTTCTCTTGCCTCTTCCACTGTGGTATAAAGCTTTGTACCGTCCTCCCAGAAAATCCGGAGTCTGGCTGGGTAGGAGGTGTGAAACCGAATAGCTTTCTCTCTCAAAGATCTCAAGATTGGTAAATATTTCAACCTCTGTTGCTGGACCTACTGGGGGTAATCATGGTCCACAAAAAGTCTATTAGACAGGTATTTCATTTCTTTTTTGGCCCATGCTCATCTCAAAATTTCTTCTTTATCACTGAAAGAGCTTAACTTGAACACTATAGATCGCGGTCTAGCTGCGGGATCCATTGGCTTGTTTTGCAGTGATCTGTGAGCTCTTTCCACATGGAAGGAGAAAGCAGTAGGCAATTCCAGTACATCTTTAAGCAGATTTTCAATAAAAGGAGCCATAGGAGTTGTTTACATTCCCTCAGGGAGCCCATACAAGCAGATATTATCTCTGCGAGAATGCCCTTCCAGGTCCAAGCATTTGGCTTTCAACTCCTTGGTTTGTTGGACCAGGGCCTGCATTATTTGAACAAGTTGAGTGGTTGATTCTTCGCTCCGAGTTACTCATTCTTCAATTGCACTTATACGAGATTCAAGTGTGGTTAACTGCTTTCTCACTGCTTTAAACTCCTGTTTGTTCTCTGATCTTGACTCCCTTATTTCATTCAGTAGTGTTTCGAATCTTGTTCAGGAAAATTGTTCAGATTCCCCATCCGTGTCATAGCCAGTTGCGTGGGAGCTCGCCGGGGAGACAGACCTGCTAGGGGGGCCATTCTGTAATCGAGTGCCATCCATATTTCTGCCATTAGTTTTCTCTCTGTTCCTGCCTCTGCAGTTCTCAGACAGCTTCCCTCCTGCATTTCTGGACATTTTGAGGTGAATCTGGTGATTTGTGGAGATAGAATTGGCGGACTGTGTGAGGAGCATTCAGCTCAAAGCTCCTAGCTGCTCCGTGACGTCACCGGAAGTCCCCCTTGACAACTCTTTAAGTTTTTTTCAAGTCTTTGCTCATCCTTTCTACTCTCCCTGGCGTGTCCATCCTATTGCAGATTTTGGTGTCATTTGCAATAAGGCAGACCATCCCTTCCAGCTTCTCTGCAATGTCACTTATAAAGATGTTAAAGAGAACCGGTGCCCGCACTAATCCCTGAGGCACCCCACTGGTCATCCTCCCTTCCACAAAGTGAACTCTGTTTATCACCACTCTCTTCCACCTATCCCCTAACCAATTTCTTACACAGTTTACCACCTTTGGACCCGCTCCTAAGCTATCCAGTTTGCTTATAGTCTCCTATATGGAATGGTGTTGAAAGTGTTATTGAAATCTAGGTAGGGCACATCCTCCGCTCTGTCATGATCTAATTCCTTGATCACCCAGTCAAATAAATCTATCAGATTCATTTGTCAGGACCCCCACATGAATCCATGCTGCCTCAGGTCTTGTAACCCATTGGATTCAAGTCCACAATCCTTTCTTTCTGCAGTGATTCCTTTAATTTTCTCACCACCGATGTCAGGCTGACTGCCCTATAATTGTCAGCCTCTGCTCTGCTACCAGTTTTGTGAAGTGGGACTACATCTGCCCTCCTCCAGTTCTCTGCAACCACTCCTGTTTCCAATGAGCTGTTAAACAGGACTGTCAGAGGTGTAGTCAATACCTCCCTGAGCTCTGTCAATACCCTTGGATGCACCCTATCTGGCTTCACTGCTTTGTCCACTTTCAGATTAGGAAGCCCCTTCAGCACACTCTCTTTTGAAATTGGACAAGTGTCCACTTTCCTCCCTCCAATGCACCCGTTACTTTTTTGTGGACCCTCCCCTTCTCCTTCCTGCCTTTCCTGGTCCCCCTTTGCACAGTCATCCCTTCCCTTTTTAGTTTATTTCTTTATACTCCTTGCTGACTGGCCCCCATCACCCCAGCATCTACTGGGACTTACCTTCTCTGGATCTTCCCCCAGGACTTGCCCCCCCAACAGGGTCCATGGGGCCCCCCAATAGCCCCAGTGAAACAGGATCCAGTTCATTGGAGGTACCCAGATGACCGGGTGAGGAGCCTGCGGAGGACCGGTTTTAACCTACTGGCTGGCAGCCTTTTTCTCTCCTGTTTCTCCCCTGGCATGGAGGAGGTGGCATGCAATGATGTCAATGGAAGTGCTGCGCATGCTCCTACATGCAGCACACCAGGCATCTGCCCCCTCCTCCATCGCCCCCATTTGCAGTGTCAGTGTGCCAGCCCCCAGCCTTCGCTAGGGGCCAGGCTAACACTGACCAATTTTCCCCTTCCCTCCCCAGAGGAGGAGAGCAGTTCTTGGGATGCTTGATCATCCCCCCCGGCTGACCTTCTGGCTCTGTAGGTCACTGATGACCTCCTGTCATTGGTGATGTAAGTGGTAGCCCTATCACTGCACCGGTGGGCCATCCCAACACCTTCCTTTTTTAACCTTATGATCCCACTCCTGGTCTTCCTTCTTTTGCTTACATACCTAAAAAATGTCTTGTCCCCTTTCCACTGCACCTGCAGACCAGCTGTTCTGTGGTTTCTGAGCTGTTCTGGATAATTCTAAGATATGACCGCCTTGTACTGTAACCAGTCAGAAAGCATTCCTGCTTCATGAGTAATAAATAAGAAATTACATACAACAAACCACAGCTGCTTTGTTCACTGTATATTTGTTTTTTATATATATAACCTTTTCTCTCAGCACCTGGTTAGATACATCCTGTTTTCATGATATACCCTGATCAGGCCTGTTAGGCACTTGTCGTTCTCGGTAGCCAGCTCAGCCCTGTGTCTCCCATGGGTCTGTCCCTCATGGTGGAGTTTTTTGGGAAAGACCATCCTTCCCATGAATCAGGCCACTACATGGACTAGGATCCAGTGCCAGCTAGCACTGGGACTCAGAAATGCCCATTACAGCCCAGGCCGCCATATAGATGGCAATGCAATTGTTACCTTTGGTTTTCTTCTCAGCTCCTCCTACCACTCCAGGCATGGTGCGTATCCTCAGTCAGCCTCAATTGCATGAAGCTACATACTGCAGAATGAGCAAGCTCCCATTCTTTGGCCCACCAGTGTCCAGTGCCTTCCCACCCTGACTGCAATGTACTGAGCAGCAGCTGCCATGGCGAGGCCTGTCTTCTGACATGGCAACCTGAAATCACTCCAAATCTTGGGTAGCCTGCATGGCAACATGATGTGCTGCCACTAAGCCATCAGGGTGGCCTGTTCATTGTACATTTTTAATGTAAAATAAATGCTTCATAGTATTTCTTATCCTAACTGTTAATCTCAGTTTATGATGTTCTTATGGCATTACAATAATGTGAATGTCTACTTCAGCAAAATCAATGAATTCTTCGCCTAATTCTGTTTCTTTAGCAAATAATCCTTTATGTGTAATTTGATTAAACTATGTATAACTACTACTAATGCTGCCCCCCTAACACTACCACCACTAAAACCCTTGTAAATAAGACATGTGTATAGGGTTTAGGTTAAAAAAGGGCAGCCATTCATCATGTTCCTCCAGCCCACAAGCTCAGTTGGAATATGCCATCACCCTTTGCATCAATGTTAGACTTGAAAAGCACACTGAATGGAAATTACAGCATTACCTGATTCCTCATGCTCTTGTAGTCTATTACAAGTGTCCAGTACTCATTCTGTGAATTACTTCTTCCTAATGATTCTCTTGTATTGCCCTTTAATGGCATTGAGTGTTGCCTGGTCTTTTTATTTGTGTAACTCAGAGAGCTGCACTTATGTAGATGGGGTTATCCGATTGGTTGGTTGGTTGGTTGATTGATTAAGTAATTTCAAAAGTTGTGCAGAAAGGACATACTGAGCTGGTAACAGTTCCTTTCCAAATAAGTCCTGGGGGAAGGGGAAAAACAGTGCATAAAATCACTAAGACATCAATACATAGGGAGCACAGTAGTCACATTACTATACAGTGAAAACACAAGGTAAATAATAATCACATTACTGGACAGTGCAAGTAATAATATAATAAGATACAAGTAAATAGTAACAAAACCATAGCGTCACATTGTAGGATACAAATACAGTACAGTTTGACCTGTTAAAATGAGTACCTGAACAAAGGGGCAGTCTTTGCCCATATGAGTATTGTGAATTAAGGGACTTGGGTGCCAAGAGGGGGGAGAGAGAGACAGGGCTAGAAGGCATCAGCGGGAATTGTAGGAGTGTGACATTTCACCCGGACATCTGTGACTAATGGATGCTGGTGATCAGACTGAGTGCAATGAGGAGGTTGACACACTGCACACTGCCCCACTGAGGTGAAGCGAGGAAAGCAGGAATCACACAGGAATCACACAGTGCTTTATTTTTATCAAGAATAGGTATGCCACCGTTACCATATTTTAAATAGTGTGATTCTTACTGGACTGACTTATATGGTCTCCCTCCTAGTGTGAGTTTTCTGCTGCCGTTGTTTCTGTTCCCCTAGGGGCTAGGAGTCTAAAGGCGAAGGAGCCTGCTCATAGGGAAGCAGAGAAAGGGGGCTCTATGGAGAGCCAACAGCAGAACTCGCATATCTGCATCTGCAGGAGAACATTTGCCATTGATGAGGATTAACCGAATGAAAGAAGATACAAGGGCAATGCCAATTGGAGAGAATACTACATCTCCACCATTGCTGTGTCAGACACAGACACATAGAACAGGACCAGGATATTGGGGCTGGAAGAAAGACACCTTGTTTGGACTCTGGGGAGCTGCTTTTTTCTTTTAGACTCCAACTTCAAACTGTGGGCCTATTTGGGAATCTTCTATCAGCTTGACAGCTTGGAGCTTGATGACTGTGTGTGAAGTTAATATCAAGCACACAGGGTTAAGGGTTAAGGTTAAACAAATAAAATGCAAATAATATAAATTGAAGCCTTTCTTTCTTCGGAATCAAGAGATTATATATAACATGAAAGTATGTATAACTGGGCATAGGCAGACAGTGGATAACTAATAGATTACACAGTTGCACAGTTTTCATTTTACATGCAGTTTTAGATTTTTAGAATGTTAAATTCTTTGATCTTTCGCACCATAAGACATGTTATCTTCCTCCATATAGTGCATGCTCTGGTGTCTGGAGTCCAGCATCACCATTTTGGAGGAGACTGGCATGCATCAGGACACAAAGAGCTTAAGCTGCCTGACTGACTGCTGCAAAGTGAAGTTTTTTTCCACTGAAAATGTTTTCTTCATTGAGCTGCTACCTGGCAGTCTTTCCAATGTTGATTGCCAGTAAATTACACTAAATTCAGCCTCCTGACTTGAGCAAATTTTTCAGCATTTGCTCAGCATTGACTCCTTTGTGATGGCCAAGACTTGAGGAGTGCAGTGTGTTTTTAAAACTGTATGTGGAGCTCTGGCTTGATTGTGCTCATAAGGGTTGAAGCACTGAGTATTCTTTTTTAATAAAAAGGTTCAGAAGTAAGTGAATTTCCCAAAACAAATTACTTTTAAACTATACATCTCTGCCTAGCATAACTCTTTTAATAACTATTTAACATTAATCTGAGGTACTCCTTCCATTGTACAATAGCCTGGTTAGACCACACCTTGAATACTGTGTACAGTTTTGGCATCCCTACTTAAAGAAGGATATTGCGTTACTGGAGAGGGTACAGAGGAGAGTGACCAGGATGGTACTAAGGTTAGGGGAAAGGCCATATGAGATATGACTGGGGGAGCTCAATCTATACTCATTGGAGAAGAGAAGTGATGGGGTGGATATGATAGAGGTCTTCAAGTATACCAAAGGGATCAATAGGGTAAGCCTTGAGGGGGTCCTTTCAGCTGAGGGAACTAAGGGGCCACTGGGGACACCCCATAAAGCTGGATGTGAGAGGCTGAGGGGGGAAAACAAGGAGGCGCTACTTCACTGAGAGAGTGGTGGGGACCTGGAATATGCTGCCCAGGGAACTGGTGGCTGCTGCTACTGTGGAGGAGTTCAAGAAGGGCTGAGATAGGTGCAGGGGGAGGGTACATCCAGGAGCCCTACTGAGAAATAGAGGTCCTTGTTGGGAGGGAGGGAGGGCTAAAATCGGTGCCCTGTGTAGGCACTGACCATCAAGCTGAATCAATAGATCTTAGGGCCTCTTCTCCTGGCATCATAGTATGTCAGTATGTCAGTATATTAGAATGTTAGTATATTTATCCCAATTTCTTTTGGGCTAATAGGTATTTGCTAATAACTGATCTAATAAAGTGCCATAAAATGTTATAACTATTATTAATATTTTAAAGCTTGAGGCATTGAGGCCTGCATTGTAGTGGTCTAACTGGTTTTAAACCTTTTTTGTAGTGACCAGACCACAGTACATGAGCCCAGTTGAACCGACATTGCCCAAGCAAAAAATACAGAAAGTGGAACCTACTCGAGGACCAGAAGATCTTGTAAACTCAGTAACAAAGAAGAAAAGAAAGAAGGAAAGAGACCCTGGAGGAACTGAAAGACCGTTCTTCATATTAAAGTAGGAGATCAAGGACTATAAGCTTTGTCTCAAGGTACTAATGAAAAAGTGAACACCTAAATATGTAGTAGTAGTAGTAAGTAGTAAATCATTTTTTATTCATAAACGAATAAAAGGATACATTCAATTGAGCAAAGCTCATTTTCAATGAAGCTCCATGTCACGATAAAATGAGGTTCCACATCAAAAAGACATGACATCAAATCACTAAAAAGCCACATATAAATTGGGACAATTTACAGTACAGCAATAAATGAGAAAAGAAAAATAACAAAAAAAAATAAAAAGAAATTAAAATACAAACAGTCAGTCTCATTACACAATAACATACTTTAAGACACTAACAATTATTGCATGTTGTGGTATTGTGTAATACAGTTATGCACCAATTCCTTAATTCACTTTTATTATATCTAGTTCTATTTTTTCTTAATTCTAAGGGAGATTTATTCCATAGACTAATTCCTCTAGCAGGTACGGAAGATCTTCCAATATTCAAATTACATTTAATTGAAACAAATTGGGTTCCAACAGAGGCTCTCAAACATTCCTTTGTTTTCCTAACTTCAAAAAGGTCAATTACATAATTAGGTACTCCTCGTACCAGACCTTAATCATAAGTTGTAACAAGTGTAAGTCTCTTTTCACTACAGGTTTATGCCAATTTAATTCCTTAAAAAGCATGCACCTATGTGTTCTATAAGGGGCATCCAGTATAAAATGAGCTAACCTACAGAAAACTAAATCCACTTTATCTATATGCTTTCCAATAGCCCCTCCGTAGGGAAAATCACCATAGTCAATCACTGGGAGTTAAAGAGAATTTACCACACTCAGACGAATCTCTCTAGTCATAAACTTTCTATACTTATATAGGGCGCCCAATTTCCTATTTGTATTTTTTATAAGGGTAAGTCAATATAAACATCCTAGCCCAGACATGGATCTAACCGAACACCCAAATACTTGTAGGAATCCACCTGCTTAATGGCAATACCATCCTCAGTGTTGATTTCCAAATATAGATTTTGTTTTTTATTATTATTTTTAAACAAAAGTGACTGTGTTTTATTGGCATTTAAAATAAGATGGTTCATCTTTAAAAAATCCTGTACTTCATCAAATATAGAGACTTTATGAACTGAACTCCATTTTCTTATAATCTTCTTCCTTATGTGAAGGCTTATTACAGAATTTTGCTAGTATTAAGTGGAAGAATAAGTACAATATTTGGTATTGCTTGTATTGAGAATATATTTTATGGCTTTTTATAAAATGTTAGCTACAAGGCTGTAAAGAGAGATACAAGGGGGCTGTTCATCACTATATAGTAACTCTATGCTAGAACTGAAAAGTAAAACCAAAAAAACTAAAGAGACTAGTAAACCGCCACCTACAGCTTGTGCAGAACGCGGCAGCCTGGGTTTTGACTGGGACAAGCAGGTCCTGTCACATTACTCCGGTGCTGCGCGAGCTACACTGGCTTCCAATATGGTGGCGGATCACCTTTAAAGTCATTTTATTGACTTTCAAAGCCCTTCGCGACCAGGGTCCATCCTATCTGAAAGACCTCCTGGTTCCTTACTGCCCCGGCCGATCACTCCGCTTGGCCGACATGGGGTTGTTAGAGATTCCAAGAGTGAGTTTGAAATCCTCTGGCAGCAGAGCATTTTCTCATGCTGCACCCACTCTTTGGAATTCTTTACCATGCCGGTTACAGGAATGCTCCTCCGTGGAGATTTTCAAGAAGGAATTGAAAACACATCTATGGAGAATGGCCTTCTTGGAAGGTTACATGTATTGTAAAGTGTGTGAAATTTTATTGTAATTTATTATGTCTTTATGATATATTTTATAATGTTCATGGTTTTGATGTTTGTATTGTATGTTGAAGTTTTTATTAACTTGTTCAGCGCCTTGATATAGTGAAAGGCGCAATATAAATAAAATTATTATTTTTATTATTATTATTAAACAAATGATTAAGAAGCAGATAAAAATCACAGATCACATGAAGTTGGAGGAACACCTTGGGGTGGGGGGGACCTCAACACCAAGATTAAGATCTAGTAGATCACTGCCCTTGTTGCATGCTATTACAAATAGGAATAGCAATTTAGAAAAATCCCCAGACCTCATGTTATACAATACATTGAAAGATCTTACTAGCAGTCAAAGTATAATGGAAGGGAACAGTTACTTAAATGTATCGACTGAGATTACTCAGAAAAAACAAATGGAGCATTTATCAAATTACCCCATAAATGAAACACAAAACAATTTATTAATTATGCCTGGAGCTGAATATAGGGAAGTCATCACTAAGCTGCAATACACAATTGAAAGTACTAAACAAACTGAGTTGAAATATGAAGAAATTATAGAGGGGGAAAAGCAAAGCCTGCCTAAATACTATGGAGAAAGAGACAATAATCAGGAACAACTTATGTATTTTCCCTCTTGCCTAAGTGAAGACCTGATTATTCTAGTGAAGAATCAGCATAATACAAATCTAATAATGGAACAAATGCTGGTTTTAAAAACTGAAATAGTCAGCTAGGCATGACACAGCAATAAATGGGGCTAGATTAGATACTATTTTATGGAAATTAGATGAAATAGATTCACCAAGAGAATCTGCTTCAATACCTTTTAACTTAATGACAGCTTATTCAAATAACATTAGACCTGACTTTAGTATTATAGATATTCTAGAATCCCCAAAAATTCAGAAAAAGGAAAAATAAGAAGGGAAAAGAGTCTCTGTCCTCCTAGGCTGGATATATGTAATAGCACAGGGGAAAATGCATGCATGCATGCATGCAGTGTCAGTGGCTCAGTAGGTAGCACACTCGCCTCTGAGGCCGGGAGATCAGAGGGCTGTGGGTTCAGTTCCCACATCTGGCACTTGGGTTAATATCCCAGTACTGACACTGTAATGCAGCATGAGAGGGGTGCTGCATTTCTGAGGTGCCGTCTTTCAGATGAGATGTTAAACCGAGGTCCCATCTGCCTGGATTGGTGGTAGTTCAGGTGGATGTTAAAGATCCCATGGCACTTATCGAAAAGAGTAGGGGAATTTCCCCGGTGTCCTGACCAAATTTCCCTCATTCACTAAAAATACCACCAACAGCTTAATCTGGTTCAAGGTCAGTTGGCATTCATCTGTATCCCCCTCCCCCGGGTCGTGCCTGAAAATAGGCAGGATTTGTCTAGTGCACTTACCCGGTCAACAAAAGCTAAATAAAATAAATAAAAAAAAATCAATCAATGGATTTAACTGGAGGCACAAAGAAATGGCTTTACCCCTACAGTTAAGAGCAGAGCAGAGGAAGTAAATATTGATGGACTGGATTAAAGTGTAGTTTCCCCAATGGATAAAGGTAGGATCTGAGTACACCTGACTAAACTGCAACAGGAAATAAGACTATTGGGTAATCAACTGGGGGCTGTTCCCCCCAAGGAAATTGGCTATCAGGGGGATAGGGAGCCTACTGCAAAATTCAAGTACTAAGGAACAAGTTGTGAATAAATATAAACAAAACATAAAAACAGTGTACTTGCTGAGGTGGACCCTGAGTGTGCAAGAGGCTCAGATCAGACAAATTCTCCCCAACAGAGACCACCATTCTTAATGCTAATAGTGAAAAGAGAAGGACTGAATTTTACTGATGTTAACCTGAAATCCTATTTTGTGGACATATGCATCAGAGATTTGGACTTGAATATTACAGTATGTGACAGAGCTGACATAAGTAGAAGCTCTGATGATCTGACATGCATTATTGAAGTTACTTTTGACTCACCTAATGTGCCAAATTATCTCTGGTACAATGGAGAAAGATTTACAGTAAAAGGAATTTATCTAACATATCCTAACAGATTGGAATTTAATAAATTGAAAAGAGCTGATTGCAATACTCATGATACCTCAGTAATATTGGGTCTGTTTGGAATGCAACCTATGCCAAAAGAGAACAACCACAAGCTACTGGGTTCATTGTGTAACCTATTTAGGAACTTCCTCCAGGTTCACCCTGGGGGGAAAAAAGGTATTCTAAGAGTGGAAAGATCAGAGGGAAGTTCACAAATAGATATATGGATTTAAGATAAAACTATAGTGAAAAATCTACTGGATAACAGTCTAGTACTTGGCAGAACAGGACTGCACCTTACTAACACACAAGAGGTTTTGTCTTGTAATTGGAAGGGAAATAAGCTCCTTAAAGTTCAATCAAAACAAAGTTCATCAGTTCAATTAACTAATAGATGACAGATGCTAAAACAACATAATGATTGACTAGCATTACATAGAAACATAGAATTTGATAGCAGATAAGGACCGCTTGGGCAACCTAGTCTGCCCATTTTCCTACCTAACAGATAAGCTGCAGAACCTAGTTAACCAACAGCTTACTTCCTCCTACCCCACTAGGACTGTCATATGTCTGTCCCATGCATTCTTGAATTCCCCCACTGTTCTTGACTCCATGACCTCCTCAGGGAGGCTGTTCTATGCATCCACAATGCTCACTGTGAAAAAAATACTTCCTCACATTACCTCTGAGCCGTCCCCCCATCTTCAAATTGTGCCCCCTTGTTCTTGCACATCTCTTTTTCTGAAAGATGCTACCCTCTTGGACTTTGTTGATTCCCTAGAGGTACTTGAAAGTTTCTATCATGTCCCCTCTCTCCCTCCTTTCCTCAAGGGTATACATATTAAGCTCTTTTAGTCTTTCTTCATATGTCTTCTGGTGCAGACCCTGCACCATTTTGGTTGCCCTCCTTTGGACAGCCTCCACTCTGTTTATGTCTTTGTGGAGATGAGGTCTCCAGAACTGCACACAGTACTCCAGATGGGGTCTCACCAACTGTCTGTGCAGAGGGATAACAACTTTCTGTTTTCTACTACTGATGCCTCTCACTATGCATCCCAGTAACACCCCAGCCTTCCTTACTGCCTTCTCACATTGCTTGCCCACCTTTAGATCATCTGATATAATTACCCCCAGGTCCCTTTCTATTTTTACTGTTGTCAGTATCTCACCCCCCATTGTGTACTCTTCCCCTGGGTTTTTGTTTCCCAGGTGCATTACCTTGCACTTCTTTGCATTGAATCTGAGCTGCCATACATTTGACCATTCCTCCAACCTTGCCAAGTCCCTTCTCATCCTTTCCACTCCATCTAGTGTATCAACCCTGTTGTAGATCTCTGTGTTGTCTGCAAAGAGACACACTTTTCCTTCTGGTTCCTCTGCAATGTCACTTATAAAGACAGTAAAAAGGACCGGTCCCAGTACTGAACCCTGTGGTACCCCTCTAGTAACCCTCCTTTCTTCACTGTGGACTCCATTTACTACTACCCTTTGCGTCATGTTGTCTAGCCAATTTTTTATCCAGGCTACCACCTTGTTACCCACTCCAAGGTGGGCTAACTTGTGTATTAATCTTTTGTGTGGGACTGTATCAAATGTCTTGCTAAAATCTAGGTAAGCCATGTTCATAGCCCTCCCTGGTCTACTACTTTGGTCACCCAGTCAAAAAAATCTATTAGATTCGTCGGACACAACCGTCCCATTGTGAATTCATGCTGCCTTGGGTCCTGTGCCCCACTAGCCTCTAGGTACTCAACAATTCTTTCCTTCAGAAGTGATTCCATCATTTTCCCTACCACTGAGGTCAAACTAACTGGTCTGTTGTTTCCTGCCTCTGTCCTGCTCCCACTTTTGTGAAGAGGAATCACATCCACCCTCCTCCAGTCCTCAGGTACCACCCCATCCTCCCATGATTTGTTAAAGAGAGTAGCCAACGGTGTCACTAGTTCTACCCTTAGTTCTTTTAGAACTCTTGGGTGAATCCCATCAGGCCCCATTGCTTTGTCCACCTTCAATTTTATTAGTTCTTTCAGAACCCTTTCTTCTGTAAATGAACTGGTATCGACCCCCGTCTTCAGAGTGTTTCTCTTGTTTGGTTTAGGTATCTCCCCATCTCTTTCTTTGTGAATATTGAGCCTTGTGTGCAACAATAATAGATCTAGTATTCGTAAATAAGGCTGGTCTCCATAAATTTACCATAGGTAAACCCTGGGCTTCTGTTTTGAAACATACTTGGGCCGCCAGGCTGGGTGAGCCAATCGTGTGAGCGTACAAGCCTTTGCCATCTGCCGTTGAGTTTTATTTTAGAGTGTGTTCATCATGAGCATTTTATGGTTTTCATCTTTTACTCCCAGTTTTTTATATCTGTTCTTGGTTCAACATTTGAAGTTTGGACAGCTTGAACATCTTGTGGGACACTGTTAATTGAGCGTTCCATTTTCGGGTCCACGGTCCGAGTGCCGTTTTACAAGCTCTATGGTTTTGATTGCAGTTTTCTTTCAGGGAAGGTACCGGGATTGTTTTGCCTGTTTGCCTAACGCTTGGACTTGGTCTGTGGGATGGACATTAGAGGAGGAGCCCTTATCGAATGGAATCTGGGGTTTGGTGGTCTTCGCAGAGGGAGTTTTTTAAAGAAGCTGTCTTCTGGCAATCGTGAACGGCTCCTGTTGTTGTTTGCCTATTGTCTGGTTGGCCAAGAACTGGGAGTCCCTGTTGATCATCCCTGGGCTGTGGAAACTATAATATTAATACTATCTTGCATGTGTGGGGCTACCTACTGACTATCTGTTGACGTGGAAGCAGGGGTCTACTCTGTTCCTGGTTGTTCCATTGCAGGATTTCTCGTTGTGCAGGAGTCAGGGTTTTGCCAGTGGGGAGCCAACTGGCATGGCCTGGGGCTTCGAGGTCTTCGAGGAATCGGCCGGTGAGCCATTTCTCATTGAAGACCGAAGCTACAGCGGGAGAACATTCCTGGTGGTGGTTCTCCTGGGTCAGAGTATTTGGACCCCTGCTAGCGTTCCTGGTGGCTGACGAACTTGGTCTCTGCATATTTCGAGTGTTTGATACCCCACTTGAAGACCCACAAGAAGATTCGCCCGGATAAAGTTCTGGACTTTGGTTACGGTCAGATTTTGACTAATTATATCTGGAAACAGTGAAAATGCATTTTACTTCGTTAATATTATTTATGGCTCTGTCTTCTATGTGAGAGGTAGTCTGATCAGAGCCTTTTGCTTCAAGTCTACTGGGTAGTGAGAGTGTCTGGTTAATTTGTCTTTTATTATTTTAGTCTAAACCTGCCTTCGTGAGAGATTGTGCAGGGGGATATTTTGCTGTACTGTTTCTGTGAGTAACTTAAGTACCGGACTATTATCCTTTTCACCTAGTCGTGATTTCTTTTCTGCCTTTCTGAGAGACTGTGCAGATCAGATACTGTGTGACATTTTTTGGCTAAGTGTGAACTTTTTATTAGTTTTTTTTTATCGTTTTCTTCTACTCACTGGCCATAAGAGATTTGGGGGGGGGGGATGTGTTTTGTATTTCCAAGTCTGAATTATTTGAGCTGTTTTTGAATATATTTATTATTTTGGTTTGGTTTAGGATTATATGTTTAGTTAGACTTATTTTGGGGGTTTATTTAATTTAAGTTTATTTATTTTATATTAGTATTTTGGTTTAGTTGTATTGTGGCGGCATGTGTCTGCCTACAATCCCCATGGTGGTGCTCTATTCATCCTCCTTGCTTCATGCCCTCCGCCCTTTTTCTCCTCCCCCTCTCCACTTTGTTACATACCAGCATTGTAGAGCATTGGGAATTGCTCAAAGGAGAGGGAGGAGGGTGGGGGGTTGCGAACCAGGGAGGATGGATGAGGGGGGCCTTCGTATTCGGGTAGTGAGATCTAGAAAGCGCCCTGGGGCAAAATGGAACCCAGACCATAGTTTGCCCTGTCTGGTGTCCATACCCAAGGGCACTACGGAATTTGGTAGGCAGATGAGCTTGACAGCATCCGAGGTTCATTCAACCCGGGCAGTGTTATGCAATGCTATGTCCGTCAGAAACAAGACCACCATTATTGCTGATCTTGTTGGTTTGGTGGACTTAGCTTGCATCACCGAGACCTGGCTGGATGAAAATCCAGGCCCCACATTGGAAGCCATGACTCCAGATGGGTACTCGGTGATACACCACCCGAGATTGGACCGCAGGGTTGGGGGTTGCAGTCTGTTTTAAGATGGAATGGGACCTCACAAGTGTGGTTGTGGGGGAGACTGAGTCCTTTGAGTGAACAGTGGTAGCGGGTGTTGGCGTTCAAATCGTACTCATCTACCGTCCACCAGGAGATGGGAAATGGTTCTTACAGGAAGTGGCAGACTTCATCATTGACATGTCATTGGAGTCACCCAGATTGATGGTTCTGGGTGACTTTAATGCCTGGGTTGATGATGAACTCTCACAATTTGGTAATCACTTCCTCCAATTAATGACTTCTTTGGGCTTTTCACATGTGGTTTCCACTGCTAGCCATAAATCTGGACATTCCTTGGACTGAGTCTTTCTCCTAGGGATTGATATTACTGATTTGGGGGTGGAACCAGTCATATGGTCAGACCACTGCACCATGGGGTTCAATTTTAATACCCCCTTGAGAAGGCCTACCCCTGTGGAGATGACGAGATACCACCCTTTATGGGATATTACTCCCCAAGGTCTTGTGGTGGTTCTTGACCTCTCATCCCCCGTGTTGGCGAGCAGTAGTCCAGAGACCTTGGTGATGGCCTATAATAGGGCAGTTGTGTCGGCTCTGGGTACTATTGCTCCTGTTCGTGTATGCCCCCTCTCCCTTCTTCCCAAGGCGCCCTGGTTTGATGGGACATTGAGGGAGATGCGGAGACAGGGGCGAAGATTAGAACGCTGCTGGCACTGATCCGCCAGTGATACCGACCACCTTAAATTGGTGGACCATTACTCTGTCTATCAATCTGCAATCTCCCATAAGAAGGCAGAATTCCTGTCCAGGGAGATTGCTGCTGCTAGGAACCGACCGGCTTAGCTTTTTCGAACTGTGGACAGACTGTGCAACCCAGCCTGTCTACAAGTTCGGACAGCCTTTTCACAATTAGAGTGTGAGGATCTCACTCAGTTCTTTGCTAATAAGGTGGTTGACATCAGGGTGAATCTGAGTCCTGTGACTTCTAAGGGGGATGCGGTTGAACAGCGTGAGTTCACAGTGCCTCAGTTTTCATGGTGTTCCTTCAACAGACCTGATTTCATGGATGTCATGAGGATTATCCATGGTATGCGCCCTACGAGCTGTAGTTTGGATACTGGACCGACTTCCCTAATATTGGGTTGCTGTGACATCATCAGTCCAATCCTTGTGCAAATAGTCTGGTGCTCCTTGGAATCGGGTGAGTTTCCTAGCTCCCTGAAAGAGGCGGTGGTGACACCGCTCTTGAAGAAAGCTACCTTGGACCCAGACTGTTTCACAAACTACAGACCTATCTCAGACCTACCCTTCATTGGGAAGGGGATTGAGAAAGTAGTGGCGGTCCAATTGGAGAACCATTTAACCATCCATGACATCTACAAACCCTTCCAATCTGGTTTTCGTAAAAGACATAGTACCAAGACTGCACAGGTTCGGGTGCTTAATGATCTCCTGAGGGCGAGAGACCAGAAGAGACGTTCTATTCTAGTTCTTCTTGATCTCTCCTCAGCTTTTGACACTGTGGATCACGTGGTGTTGTTAGCACGCCTGAGGCAGATCTGTGGAATATCGGGAACCGTCCTTGGATGGTTCACCTCATTCCTCACTGGGAAATCACAAAGAGTTGTGTCAGGGATTTTTTCCTCTTGCCCAATTCCTTTGTTGTGTGGGGTGCCTCAGGGTTCTGTGCAATCTCCTATGTTATTCGCGGTGTATATGCTGCCCCTTGGAGACATTATAAGATGGTATAAGCTGAGGTATCACTGCTATGCAGATGATACCCAGCTTTACCTGTCTTTTGCTCCTGACCAGGATGGAGCTCTTTTGGTGTTTAACAACTGTCTGAAAGAAATCCAGGATTGGATGGATTCTAGTTGGCTGAAGTAGAACTCAGAAAAGACAGAGGTTTTGGTAGTGGATCCGGGTTGTCGGATAGAGAGGCCGCCGGTTGGCGCACCCTCAGGAATTTTTCTTGGGGGATGTATCACTTCCAACCTCCGAACGGGTGCATAACCATGGGGTTATCTTGGACGACAGGCTGACACTATAGTCACAAGTGTCAGCAGTCATCAAGACTTCCTTTTACCATCTTAGGAATATTGCTAGAGTGAAGCACCTTGTTCTGTCTGACTCATTACCAACGTTGGTCCACGCCTTCGTGTCCTCACGCTTGGACTATTGCAACTTCCTGTATTTTGGGCTTTCTGGGGTTGAAATCCACCACCTCCGGCTAGTGCAGAATGCAGCAGCCCGGGTTTTGACTAAGACAAGCAGGTCTTGCCACATCTCCCCGGTGCTGCGCGATCTGCACTGGCTTCCTGTTAGGTGGCGGATCACCTTTAAAGTCTGTTTATTGACTTTTAAAGCCCTACATGATCAGGGTCCAGCTTTTCTGAAAGATCTTCTGGTTTCTTATTGCCTGGGCCGATTACTCCACTTGGCTGATGAGGGGTTGCGAGAGATTCCAAGAGTGAGCCTAAATTCATCTGGTTGCAGAGCTTTTTCTTATGCTGCTCCCACTCTTTGGAATTCTCTACCCTGTCGGTTATGGCAGTACACCTCCATGGAGGAGTTTAAGAGGGATTTAAAAACTTATTTGTATCAGTCTGCCTTTTTGGATTGTTGATTGTGTTGTATTATTGTGAGACTGAAGTTTTATCTGAGTTTTATCTGTGTTTTATTATGCTTGTACAGCGCCTTGTAAATTTGAAAGGCACTTTAGAAATAAAATTTATTATTATTATTATTATTAAATATTCGTTCAGTATCCCAGCTTTTTCACTGTCACCCTCTACCCACATTCCCTCCCCTTCCCTTTATTAAGCCTCAGTATTCCTCCTTTGGTCTTTCTTCACTCCCTAATGTACCTATAAAAGTTCTTATCCCCCTTCTTAACAGAGTTGGCTATCCTTTCCTCAGTTTGGTCCTTTGCTATTCTGACTGCCTTCCCAGCCTCTTTTTGCTTTAACTGATAAAGTTCTCTGTACTGCTCCTTCTGTGTTTCCTTATATTTCCAGAATGCTATCCTTTTCTCCTTAACCTTCCCTGCCACCTCTTTTGAGAAGCAAAGCAGTTTTTGCCTTTGTTGTGTTTTGTTGATTTTCTTTACACAAAGGCTTGTTGCCACTGTGATGGCTGTTTTGATTACTCCCTATTGTTCCTCCACCCCTCCTTCTTGCCTGTTTGCTAGTGTTTTTCTGAGGCACTCTCTCATTTTCCCAAAGTCAGCTCTCCTAAAGTCCAATACTCTTGCTTTTGTATGGCTTGATTGTATGGCTGTGTTTATCATGAACCACACTGTTTGGTGGTCACTTGTTCCCGGATGGCTACCCATTTCTAAATCTGAGATTCTTTCTCCATCTCTATTTGAGAGTACCAGGTCTAAGATTGCTCCCCCCCAAGTGGGTCCCAATACTAGCTGTCTGAGGCATGTCCCCTGTAGGGCATCAAGAATAACCCTGCTCTTGGATGTGCCTGCAGCAAAGGTGCTCCAGTTAACATCTGGCATATTCATGTCCCCCATCAAAAATATCTCCCCTTTTTCTGCCATTCTAAGGAAGCCTTCTATCATTTCCTTGTCCATTCCCTTCCCCTGAGATGGGGGTCTGTATACAACCCCCATTCAGATTGTGGTGCCATTTCCTGTCTCCAGGATGACCCAGAGTGTCCCATCTGCTCCCTGTTTACTCTTTTGTTCTGTTGCTTTGATCCCTTCCTTTACATGGAGAGCTACTCCTCATCCTCTTTTACCCTCCCTGTCCCTCCTATAGATTGTGTATCTTGGTATGTTGACATCCCAGTCATGGTTCTCTGTGTACCATGTTTCTGTGACTGCCACAATATCCAGGCAATCCTCTTCCATCAAGGCCAATAGTTCAGGGAGTTTGTTACACAGACTACAGCCATTGGTACTCATCACCCTCCACTTTTTGATGGCCCCTTTTAGCCACATTTCTGTCCTTACTGCCTTTGCCTTTTTTTACATTTACCTCTGTCCTGCTCCCTAATGACTTCTCTACCCTGGTGTTTACCTCACTAATTACCGTGTTTTGTGGGGGGAGGCTGGGATTTCCCTGCTCCTTTTCAGTACCTTCCCCCTTGGCTAGTTTAAATGCTTGCCAATGAAGCATTTAAACCTCTCACCTAGGATCCTGGTTCCCTGCCTGGACAGATGCAGACCATCGCACCAGTATAGGTCTGCATCCCTCCAGGTGGCTCCCCAGTCCCCAATGAAGCCAAAACCCTGAGCTCCACACCAGTTTTCAACCATTCATTGAATTCCCTGGTGAGGAGTACCCTAGCATCACCCTTGCTATAGACAGACAACACCTCTGAGAAGGTTACTGTATGCGTTACTTGTCTAAGGCCCCTCCCCAACTCTACAAACTCCTCTTGCACTGCTCTGATCCCATTCCTAGCCAGGTCATTTATCCCTAGGTGGACAATGACATCCAGCTCCCTCCCTCATGCAGCTGCTCCCACGATCCTGAGGATTCACTTCCTGTCCCTCCAAGCCATGGTGTCAGGCAGGCACCTTACCTCCCTCTCCCCTTCCTCCCCCATTTCTACCCCCTAATGATTGAGTCCCCCACCAGGAGTTGTTTCCTTCCCCTGTGGGGTCTCATGGCACCCTCCTGTGAGTCTCCTTTGTGAAGGTTCCCAGCATCCTCCTTGGTCTCCACTGCAGGTGCCTCCATAGAGGAACCACTATCCACCAGAAGAGTGAATGATTTGTGAAGAGGTACAGCTGGAGGGATGCAACTCTGTTCCACCACCCTCTCCCTCCCTGAGCCCACCCTGGTCCAGCCTCTCCTCTTTCTTGGCAACCTCGGAGGCAGTGGCATTGGCCCTGGTGGTCCCTGGGTGGGGGAGGAGGTTTCACAAATCCTAGCCAGGTCAGCATGGAGATGGGCAACCTCCTCCCTCAGACCAGAGAGGTGCCTGTAAATAGGGCAGCATCGCAGCCTCCAGAATGCCTCCGGGAACACTGCTGCCCCACAGCCATTGCACTGCACCACTCCTATCATGTTTTATTTTGTGTCCCCTCTCCTGTTTCTCTGTATGCTTACTCTCTCTTCTCCTTACAACTCTCACCCTTCCTGTTCTGGGACAGCAACTTCCTATATTCTTCAGTAGCCTCCTTCTTCCTTGCTCAGTGTCAGACCACCAGCAGCTGGGGAGGGAAACTGAGCTACTTTTTCCTTTAGGGTTCGCAAAACCAATGTTTCTCTATCATCCTTCCCATCCTACTGCCAAACAGGAAGTTCCTGTTGACAGTCAAATCCAGTGGCTATAAAAGTAGAACTGGCTTGGGAGGGGTGGGATGGAGGGCAATTAATAAGAAAAAAGGCTAGCAACAGCAAGTTGTAATTTGAGTCACCTGCTTTTATAGTGTCTAAGCCACATCCCCAATTAAGTTCTCTCTCCTGCTACTGGTTTAGCAAAGTAAACTGATACAGTACCCTACCCAGCAAAGAACACACACTGACTTTCTTTCTTTTCTTTTTTTAACCCTAAATAAGACCCCTTCTACTTCTAATAAAGTATCTGTTTCCTTAATCTCAACAGACACTGACTCCTGCTGAGATATAAGTGTTAAATTAATAAGAACATGTAGCTTCTTTTAGTTAGCTGCTTTCTGCTCTACAAGCAAGGCTAGCAACAGGAAGTTGTAATTTGAGTCAACTGCTTTTATACTGTCTAAGCCACACTCCCAATTAAGTTCTCTCTCCTCCTACTGGTTTAGCAAAGTAAACTGATACAGTACCCTTCCCAGCACAGAACAACCACTGGCTTTCTTTCTTTTCTTTTTTTTAACCCTAAATAAGACCCCTTCTACTTCTAATAAAGTATATGTTTACTTAATCTCAATAGACACTGACTCCTGCTGAGAAATAAGTGTTAAATTAATAAGAAAATGTAACTTCTTTTAGTTAGCTGCTTTCTGCTCTACAAGCAAGGCTAGCAATAGGAAGTTGTAATTTGAGTCACCTGCTTTTATAGTGTCTAAGCCACACTCCCAATTAAGCTCTCTCTCCTCCCATTGGTTTAGCAAAATAAACTGATACAGTACCCATCCCAGCACAGAACACACACAGATTTTCTTTCTTTTCTTTTTTAACCCTAAATAAGATCCCTTCTACTTCTAATAAAGTATGTTTGCTTAATCTCAACAGACACTGACTTCTGCTGAGATATAAGTGTTAAATTAATAAGAAAATGTAGCTTCTTTTAGTTAGCTGCTTTCTGCTCTACAAGCAAAGCTAGCAACAGGCATAGTGTAGTGACAACTAAAAAATGAAATAATTCAGACAAATACTGAAGAACTCCTCTGTATTTCCTGGAATATTGCAGACTTAGAAAATAAGTTTTTGGATCAGGATTGGTTGAATTTTATAAAAAGGGGGGACATAATATGTTACCAGGAAATGTGACATCATGGTGTAGATACCATTGCCCTAAATGAGTATCAAATAAATCATAGCTCTGCAACATGGAAGTCCAAACAAGGAAGACTATCAGGTGGTATAGTCTCATATTTCAGAACTGGGTCATTTCCCTCTACAAAACAGTTATACATGGACAATAATTTTATAATTACACTTGTCAGTACAAGATCAAATAGTTTTTATCTTAATAAATACATACATTCCACCAAGTAATGCAAAGTATTGTAATGAGGATATTTGGAAACTACTTGATAATCTATTGACAGCAATTGTGACCAAGAATCCTCAATTGAATATATTATTAATGGGAGATAAGAATGCAAGGATAAGGGACTAAGCTGGATTGCTAGAAAATTATTTTCAAGCATGCACTAATACATTATCTACTATTCCCAGGAGATGCACTAAAGATCAAAAGATGAATAAGGCAGGACAGATACTTGTTAACTTGGCAAAGTTACACAACTTATTCCTGTTAAATGGAAGGCTAGAAGGAGATCTAGGGGTAATTGTACTTAATTTACAGCATCTGGTTCTACACTTATTGATCTTGCATTGTGGTTTGGACCTGTAAATGCTTGGAATAATCTTAGCATACAGACTAGGTCAGAGAGTGACTGCCTGCATATTCTCCTAAGGAAACTCCCTTAATTCCCATGGATAATACAGCTGGGACTGAATTAAATGCACTAGACTTTGGAACACTAGAGAAAAGAAAGAATGTTAAAATTACGTGGGATTATAAGCTTGCAACATTGGTAGGGGATCTAATTCAAGAAAACAAATGAACTTTCCAGTTTGGGGACAAATTAACATTCTTTTGTGTAGACAATTGTGGTCTATGATTAATGGTCTATATTAGTGCTCTGTGGAATTTTTGAATTCTGCAGAATTTTCAAAATTCTGCTGAATTTTGCCACAAACTGAATATTGAAATTTCACAGTAGAAAATAGTTGTGGAATGATTTTCCATGGAAAAAATACTGTTCTGCAGAATATTATTCTGTAGATCTCAATATTTTCTGTGGAAATTGCTTTTCCATGGAATGATCACAATAGGCAGAATTCCACTGAAGAACCAGTGAAATTCTGGTGGAAATTCCACCAGCGGAATGGCCATTCCACTCTAATTTCACCTGCAGAATTCCACATTCCGCACAGCACCAGTCTACAGTATATAGCATAATTGGATAGCAAATATACAGTACAAACAAATTTACTATAATCTAGTGAAAAAGCAATTAAATACCTGGTTTGATAAAGATTGTGTGAGATATAAAGCTCTATTAACAACACAAATAAGACAAACTAAGTTATTCAGAGATGAACAAGAATATAAAAAATATAATCAACAGCGTAAAAATTATAAAAAATTCCTTAAAGAGAATAAATTAGAAAATCCACATAAGAACTGGGACAGTATGCTGCAAGCCATACAAACTAAAGATTATAAGGCATTTTGGTATATGGTAGTGAGAGAAACTATAGATTGTAAAAGTACTATAGATTCATATAGAACAGAGAGACAGTGGGTAACACATTACACTGTGATATTTTATGATGGAAATTTATTAAGTAATCCATTCATACCTTACCAAGCCAGGTTTCACTAAATAGCATGATTTTTATGCTCCGAAGTCTACTTAGCAATAATAACACTTAAAATGAATAAAGCACCAGGCCCTGCTCTTATGCTACCAGAAATATATCTGTCCAAAGTACAATTATGGACCAATTCACTGGCTGTATTTTTCAATAAATGCATTACAGAAAACATATTTTCCCCCACATGGAAAGGAGCTATAACAGTCCCAATTCATAAGAAAGGAAATTTGGAAGACTCCTTAATGTAAAGGCCTATTAGCCTTCTTGATGTCAGCTTAAAGATCTTCTTCAAAATTATACTGGGGAAATTAATGCATCAAATAGAAATGACAGGAGGTTTAAGCAAATACCAAGCAGGGTTTAGAAGTGACTATACTACTACAGAAAATTGTTTAATAATAAATCATTTGGTGGAGAAATATATTACATTAAGGAAACAAAGACTATATGTAGCCTTTCTTGACTTAACAACATCATTTGACACAGTGTCAAGAAATATACTTTGGCAAATAATGACTTTAAGAGGTATTGGCCCTAAACTGGTTAATATAATTAGCAACCCGTATGATGCTACTTGGCAAAAATAATGTATGACATTCATGGGGCTCTGTCTGATTCTATACCTGTTAACAGAGGAGTGTGCCAAGGGTGCATATTGGCTCCCACACTCTTCTGTTTATACATAGAAAACCTTACAGAATGAAAAACACAAATAAACTCCAATTCCCCAAAAATACAGGACACTTCATGTCTGATTTTGGTTTATACGGATGACATTATATTACTGGCTTCATCAAGGAGTGGTCTGCAGAAAAAACTTGATGCCTTGGAGCTACATACAAAGAAGCTTAAATTGCAAGTTAGTTTGTCAAAAACCTCAAGTAATGGTCCTTGGTAAGGGTAACTGGAAAGGTTATTGAAAATTAGGACAAAATAAACTAAATATAACTAAAACATTTACATATATTGGCCTAGTACATCAGGCAACAGGCTTCTGGAGGATTCATGTGGATAAAGTCAAAGTAACAGCTAGGAAAACAGCAACTGCCTTGGGCAGATTTAACTTTTTATATGGGGACTCTCCATAAAACCATTACTGGATGCTATACATGCAAAATATTTCACTCAACTATTATACAGGATTGAAATATGGGACATGACAAAGAGAGATAGCCTAATCGTGCTTATACATAAACTACCAAGGAAAAATCTTGCCCTTGGACATTCATGTCCAGCAAGCTATCTGTGAGCAGAATTAGGCCTAGAAAACATAAATGCGCTTGTAGACTGAAGGAAACTAAACTTTTGGTTATAGATAACTAGGTTAGAACCTTACAGGCTTGAGCATAAATGTCTGAATGAAAAACAAAAATGGGCCTTGTTAGGATGTTCAAAATCTGTTTGGTACAAAACTATACTGACTTTATTGGAAAAGTGTGATCTACAGGTACTCTTATAATAATTAAACAAGAATGCTAAGCTATGTTCAGCATATAAGAAATATATAAAGACCAAAGTCAATAATTATTGGATACAAAAAGACTTACAATTAATTAAGAATTCAAAATGTTCAGCTTGGTATGCACAAAATACAAATATAATGGAATATAAAACATACCTTACAATTTTGAAAGAACCTGTAGTAAGGAAAAACTGTATGCTACAAGTTTGAATTGTTTCCAAGCAATGTTCTGTTAGTTAGGTATGTGGAAAACTTACCAAATAGCCAAAATTGTTCATGCCCTTGTGGTGGTAAAGAAGACCTTTTGCATGTACTATAGGATTATCCATGATACAGTAAAACTCAACATTATTGACTTGCACCATATATAGATTCTCAATATGATACAACTAATACAGATTTTCTAACAAATATTATTTTGAACATAAATGATGAGTACAATTAACAGGATGGCAAACTGCTTTCTAGAAATAGAGAACATGCAGAAAAAGGCAAAACAGGCTGTTTAAAGTAGTAGAATAAATAAGGGCTAGGTAACCAATGTTTATATTATACTGGAATGAAATTAATTAGTCTACTCTAAAAGAATGTATTGCACGTATTGAGCATCTGCATATGCACTTTATGTATTTATTGTATGCCTATATTTGATATTGTATCTTTCTTTTACAATGTTTTTTAATTGAAACTTTTGTATGGGAAATTGTAATGGCTTTTAAGCTGAACAATAAATGATATTACTTAGCAGGAGTGTGATATGAGGTCATGGAGGAGGAGGTTTAGAGTTGAATGAGTGGAGGCAGAATGGCTTACAGGGGTAGGTTAAAACAGAATTTCGAGAGTTGCCACCTGGCTGTCCATTCTGTTTCCACTTGTTAAGCTTTAGAACCCCTCCTCTGTGAACTCACATCACACGGCTATGATTGCAACTGATCCTGCCTTGCCTTCTCCCCCGTAGTTATTTTAATACAGTAATCACATCCCCCTTGCTCAAGTTTTCACTCTTCCTTGAAGAACAGTCCCAGGTCTTCCAGTTGGTCCTCATAACCCAGGTTTTCCAAGTCATCAACCACATTAATCACTTTCTTCAGTATTTTCTCTGTCACATCAGTATCCTTCCTCAGATACAGGGATGTGAACAGCACACTGTACTGGAAATAAGGCCAAACCATGAATCTGCAAAAGGGAATTACAATGTTTCCTGACCTACTTAGGACATTTTGCTTCTTACGTCATGCCATGATTTTATTTGCTTTGCTAGCTGCGAGTTCACATAGCTGCTTCATTTAAAGTTGCTGCTGATCACTTGTATAGGACCATGCCTTTCTCTTATAATCACTATGCAGTTTCAGTGATATTTAGCCTTTATTTATCTTTTTCATAGATGTATCACCTTGCATTTGTTCAGAGTGAGATTCATCTGCCACTTCTCAAGAATTTATTCTGGGGAACAGAATTTCTTAAATTATTACCCAGTTTAGACACTCCAAGAACAAGTGAGACTACACTACTGCACCAATGGTAAATATTAGTGATCTGAATCCTTGTAACTTAACTGGGAATTTCAAACATTGTTTTATGAAAAAAGCAGCTTTATATAAACATTGAAATATTCATACTTTGTCTTTTGACTGTTCATGGTATCTTGGTGCATAAGACAAAAGAAGGCTGAATCCCATCATTATTGTCTCCCACTATAAGGTGGATTAATGCCTGGGTCTGGACCGGCTAAATTTATCAAGTTACTGCTTAAAACTATTCATTGATTGAAGGTTTACTAGATATGTAGGGAGCAAACTCCACATGTGTGCTGGTCTTATAGTAAAGAAGTTTAACCTTTAATTTGTTTTAGCCCTTTGTACAATAAGTTGCTTATGGTTAGACCTTAACTGAGCATAACTTTCATTTAATTTTGTACCCAGTTCAGACACAGTTTTCTCATTCTTTAGTATGTTGTACAGGAAAAGGAGATCATTCCTCCCCTCTCTCTCTCTCTCTCTCTCTCTCTCTCTCTCCCCTTTCCTGTAAATTAAACAGGTCCAGTTTCAACAATCTGTTGCCATGGTACATATTGTGACAACCCTGAATCATTGTTGTTATTCTTCTCTGTGGTCTTTCTAAGAGTTTAATATCCCTTTTAGGTGAGGACACCAGAAGGAGGAGCAATAGTCGATGTGAGGAATTACAAATATATTGTAATGTTTGTTTATAATATGCACTGGGAGTCTCTTGACACAAAAGAATGACTGATCACTTGTGTAAGATAATTAGCTTTCCTGGTGACTAGTGCACAGTGATCAGAATGGGAAAGTGTATTATTTATGGTAATTCCCAAATCCATTTCTTTATTCACTGATTTTAGTAATATCCCATTCATATTGTAATTGTATTTAGGATCATTCCTCCCAAAATGCAGTACTGTACATTTGTCAGTGTTGAATGACATTTTGTTTCTGCCTGCACAGTTTAGGATAGTGGTTAGATCATTTCATAACACTGAGTGTTTGTCAAAACTGTTCATTACACTGCAAATTTTAGTGTCATTTGCAAACATAGTAAAATAACTGTTTACTCCCAAGCCCATATTAGAGATAAACAGTGCAAAAAGTACTGGCCCCTCCATGGAGTCTTGAGGCACCCCACTGCTCACATCACCCTCTCTAGATAAGACTCCTGACAACCAAAAGGTCATGAGGTACTTTATCAAATGCCTTTCCCATGTCCAGCATGACCAGATCATATGATATACAGTACCATCTAAACTTTTACTGACCTTCTCATACAAAGTTATCAGATTGGTATTACAAGAAAGGCCTTTCTTGAAACCATGCTGGGAGATGTCATTTAGCTTTAGTCAAACTATCTCTTCTTCAATAACAAGTTTTAGTAATCTTTCCATTACCTTGCAACACATAGGGGATAGACTTGTTGTTGTTTCTGATTTGAGTATAACCCCATGTATCCTATAACTAACTAGTATGACAGCACCAAATGGAATCATGTCCCACAGGGATGTGTTGTCATAGGGCTCTGTTAGCAAATGAACTGTCTGGTTCTCTCTATAGCCCTGCACTATCAGTAGCTAACTCACTGATACTTATATGCTCTGCCATTAGACTGTGCTAAAGTACATGTTTTCTCCATTTACATACAGTATTTATTTATTGAAATACATATAATCCAGGCAGGCAAGCAGAGATTAACAGCAAACTAATAATTGCCAGCTGTGACCTGTTGGAAGGGGAGTGGGGACCATGCAGAGAAAACAGACATGGGAAAACATACCCAAAAAAACATCTGTTATAACTCATAATCAAAGCAATAACAACCAAACATGATGGGAGAAGCCAATGAAACTCAAAATAAAGCAAACACTGCCATTGCAGTACAAGAGACAGAAGGATTTCCCTCTTGCAAGCAAAATTTGTACACAATGAGGGAGGCTCATGGGTGTCTGCTGAGAATCAGAGGCATGCAAATGTCCCTTCAGGCATGAGTGTAGAGAAGAGGGTGTGATGGGTGTACCCTCCATCTAGATTTTGCTGTTAGGAATACTTCAGAGGTTGGTGTGGAGGGGGAAGGTGTTCTAGATATGTGGCAACATATAACAGAAAGCCACTTAGCCAGCCGTTCATCTACAGAGGAAAGTGGAATGCTACTCTCTGGTCATCTGTTTGTTGGCACATCCATCCAGGCATGCATTTTCAACAGATTCAGTGGAGATTGTTCCAGCCTTATACTTATTTTTCTTAACTATTTACATAAAATAGATTAAAATGCAAGATCTTATTTTCAATAGACCTCTGTAGATCACATGGTATGGTTCACTTTGGCCACTAAAACTAAATCATCCCATTCCAAGGCAAAAATATGGGACTTCAGAGGAGCTGGCTTTGATAAGATGGCCAACAGAGTTAAGCTAGCCCCGGCAAGAAGAAATACAGGTGAGGGGGTACAGGCAAAGTAGGCAAGCATTAAGGATGCAATACTTGAAGCAACATCCCACTGTGTTAGAGAGAAAAGCAAGAGCAAAAGAAGAAGGAAACCACTTTGTTCTCAAAAACAGTAGCAGAAAAGGTCAGAGCCAAAAGGCTGGCCTTTAGGAAATATAAGGAAACACAGCGGGACGAAGATAGGGAGACATACCAAACTTCCCTAAGGGAAGCAGGGAAGGCAGTAAAGCAGGCAAAGGCCCAAACTGAGGAAACACTAGCATGAGCAGTAAAAAGAATGTGAAAAGACTTTCTATAGATACATTAGTGAAAGGAGAAAGTCCAGAGGGGGTATTGCTAAGATCAAAGGGGATAAGGGGGAATGTGAGGAGGAGGACCAAGGAAAAGCATCCATCCTAAATAGATACTTCTACTCAGCATTTGCTGAGGAAAAGGAAGGGCAGGGCCCACAGCTCAGCACCATGGACACAGGGGGGAGGGATGTGTGTACTAGTCCCTTCACAAAAGAAAGGGTCCTACAAGAGCTCGCTAAGCTCAGGGTGGACAAGGCAATGGGACCTGATGGCATACATCATAAAAGGAGCTAAGGGTGGAACTAGCAGAGTCATTATCAGAACTGCTTAATGAGTCTCTGAGCACAAGAGAGGTCCCAGAAGACTGAAGAAGGGCTCATGTGATTCTGTTCCACAAGAGTGGTAGCAGGGGAGGCAGGGAACTTCAGGCCATTCAGTCTTACCTCAGTAGTGGACAAGATTATGGAGGCACTCCTTAAGGAAAGGATAGTGCAACACTTGGAATCTATAGGAGCACAGGATCGAAGACAGCATGGGTTTACAACAGGAAGGTGCTGTCAAAATAATCTCATAGATTTCTTTGACTGGGTAACCAGAGTGGTGGACCAAGGAGGAGCAGTTGATGTCACCTACCTTGACTTCAGCAAAGCTTTCGGTACTGTTCCACATAGAAGATTGATTAATAAGCTGGGTAGGCTCGAGCTGGGTCAGAAGTTGGCCAATTGGTGGCAAACTGGTTGGTGGGCAGAAAACAGAGAGTGGTGGTAAATGGTATACAGTCAGAAGAGATGCAAGTCACAAGTGGGGTACCTCAGGGATCAGTCCTGGGGCCAGTCCTCTTCAACATCTTCATCAGTGACATTGCAGATGAACTGGAGGATAAGGTTTGCCTGTTTGCAGATGACACAGAGATCTGCAACAGAGCAGATGATCCAGATGGGGTGGGCAGAAGGAGAAGAGATCTGGATAAACTGGCAAAATGGTCAAAAGAGTGACAACTAGGGTTTAACGCAAAGAAGTACAAGATCATGCACATAAGGAAGAGAAACCCTGAAGCCACCTATAGGTTGGGAGGGAGTTGCTGGCAATCACAAGGGAAGAAAGAGACTTAGGCATCATCATCATCATCATCACAGATGACTTGAAATCATCCAAGCAGACCACTAAAGCAGTAGGTAAGGCTAGAGAGATGTTGGGGTGTATTAGTAGGGGTATCACAAGTCATAAGAGGGAGGTAATAATCCTTCTTAAAAGACAATGGTTAGGACCCATCTGGAGTACTGCATGCAGTACTGGAGGTCGCACCTGCACAAGGACATTAACAAAATGGAGGCAGTCCAGAGAAGGGCACCCAAAGTGGGGCAGGGACTGCATTAGAAAACATATGAGGACAGATTAACAGAACTCAATATGTATACCTTAGAAAAACGGAGGAAGAGAGGTGATATGATCGAAACATTCAAACATCTTAAGGGCATTAACAAGGTGAAAGGGTCTAACATGTTTCAATATATGAAAAATAGCAGGACAAGAGGACACAGCATGAGAGTAGAGGGAGGCCGATTAAGGGGTAATGTAAGAAAGTTCTTTTCCACAGAAAGGGTGGTGGATGAATGGAATGACCTACCTCAGGAAGTGGTGGATATGAATACAGTACTGGGTTTCAAACAGGCATGGGACAGGCATAAGGAAGAAATAAAGATGAGTATGAATAGATAGGCCATTGACAGAGTACAGGCCTATGGCACATTCATAAGGTAGAAAAAATAGGCAGACTGAATAGGCCTTGCAGTCCTTATCTGGCGTCAGCTTCTATGTCTCTACGTTTCTATCTACTGTACCAAATGTGATAGCTGAGTTCACTCCATCAAATGGGGTCCAGTTATTTGTCCTTCTAAGAGTGAATCAGTGACTATGATGTGATTCAGACCTGCAATGTCTTTTTACATACTGTAGTGCTCTATTAAGGCATACTATAAATTGCTATAAAACTTATTTGAGAGACTTTGAGTGTTTTTCCAAGTCATCATGAAATCAATTGTGATATCTGTTCCATTTCTTTCATAGATGGTACAATAAAAGCTGTTTAAATTTCTAAATGAAATGTTCTGCCAACACAGGATGATGTGGTGCTGACCTCAAATGCTCTATCCCATCATATGTTATTAAAGCAAGAATCGGCTTAGACACAAATGGTGAGTTCATTATTGAGTTCTCTGGCAACTCAAATCTGAGGGACAAAGCTTGCAAAAATGCACATCTGTGTGCATGCAGTTATGTTCATGCAATGTACTTTAGACCACATGGAGATGGCTTGCATTATCCTCCCACCCCCCAAAAAATAATGTTTTTGTATACTCAGTATAGATACAAATCCACAAGGAACAGCATTATAACATTTGGCAAATGTAGGGCCTATATAATAATCAATGTACAGTATGCTTATTTACCATTTAATTTGTTATGTGCCTGGCCACAAAACATAAACCATGGGGCCAGTGTTTTATTTTAATCATGCCAGATGGCTATCATGCGATTGGTGTAGTATTTGTCCTCACAATTTCCAAGAAGCAATAACTGTACCTCCCCAAAGAAAAAAACCTTGGCAAATATGGATTGGATTTTCAGTTGTGTGTCAGGGGACTTGGGCAGGAAAATGCTGCATACCTGATGCTTGAGTCAGTATGTAAGGCCACTTTAAAGGTAATCTAATTAGTGTGCATCCGTAGTGATTTGCGGCAGTACAGGAGCCTTATAATGATGCGTACATCAGTCTTTGATGCATGCATCATTATTTTGCCATGATGCAACAGCAACAGCCATAAATACTTCAAAACATTTGAAAATGGCCTTCACACATTTTGCTGTATTTACCATGCTACAGGCACACACCAGAATTGGATCTGTGCCTGCAGCAGGGCTTCTGAAAATCCAGCCCCAGTGTCTGCAGGTTCTAACTCACATGCTGTATGTTTCGGTTTGTTTAATCTATCGATTGTCCTTGTAAGCAAATTAAGCAAGTTACCCTTTTTGGAGACAGTATTGTGAAGTGGTTCAGGGCATAGAGCTGCAAACCTGGGTTTGAATCCTATTTGCCCCACATGCATGCTGTGTGATCCTCAGCAAGTTACTTTACTTCCTTGTGCTCCCAGGTCGCACCTGGAAACAAGATCTGGCTTAGTGTGCCTTTCCTAATTAAACAATTTCCCCCTTCCCCCCTTCTTCAGTTGTGACCAGCAAGTTGCAAGCAATCAAATTAAATTACAAGTACAGTGCGCTTGGCAGGTTAACAAATTATGCAAAGATTACTTAGATTAACAGTTAAACAGTTTTTTACAAAGAGTGGTAAATTATTGTACAAAATTTGGCCAGAAAAGCCTTGTGCCCACTCTCCTTGGGAAGTGTTTTTGAAAGGGATATCAAAATGACATCCATCTTTTGGCCTCGTATTTCTTATGAAACTGGATAATGAAGGGGTGAAACAATTAAAGAAGGTAGCTTATACAGTCCAAGTTTGTAAAAGAAGATGACCACTTTGCATTTTATTCTGTCCGAAGAAGATAAGACAGTGGAAATTCACAGGACTCTCTGCTGTCTCTGAACAGTCAAACCTGTGATAAACTTACAGAACGTATTATAGAGGACTCTTACCCTGGACAGCACACTAGAGTCAGCAAGATGAGTAACAGAGAATTCCATTATCAAGTAAAGTTAGTAAAAGACTGGTTCCCAATAGCCTTCCAGATTCCAGAAGGAGAAAATGTCCGAACATATATAGGGATTTTAATCTTTGGTGAAAAGTTTTAACCAAATTGTCAATATGATGGTCAAATGACAGGGTGCTATCCTTGATCATGCCAGGGTATCTGAATTCACTAATCACTTGGATAACATTGCCCTTGTAGCCTCTATAATAAAATCAACATCAGTATATTTATTACTATTTGGACATATGAAACACCAGCAGAAACAGTCCTCATGGTCTATCGAGTCTGCTCAATTGTGCAGCTAGCCCCTCAAATGGCAGCTGCCCCTCCCTGCCCTCCCCATCCCACTTCATGCTTACCCCCCCTCACTCTGTCCCAACCCCTCTCAAAATCACCCACTGTCCTACTGGATATCACCTCCTCGGGTAGAGTATTCCACTTGTCTACCACCCTCTCCATGAAAAAATCCTTCCTGAATCTACCCCACTCCAATCTCAGCTGATGCCCTCTCATATCCCTCCCACTTCTAATCTTGAAAATCCCTTCAGTATTAGTTTTGTTTATCCCCTCTAAGTATTTAAAGATTTAAATCATATCCCCCATCCCTCCTCTCCTCCAGGGTATACATGTTCAGCTCGCTCAACCTCTCGTTGTAGGACCTCCCCCCCCAATCCCTGGATCATCTTAGTCACTCCCAAAGATCATGACCTGCATCTTTTTTATATTCTAAACCATTATTTATAAGAAGAAACAATCTTGGAGATTGTTTCCAATCTTAAAAATATGACGGTGTCAATGTATAGCATCATGTCAGTGGATGGACAGGCATTTGGGAAATCATTTACAAAGAGGAAAAAAAGGATGGACCCAAAAATGGAGCTTTTCAGGACACCACAGTAATAGAAACATAGAAAGTGATGGCAGAAGGGGACCACAAAGTCCAACTAGTCTGCTCAAGACCCTACCCCCTCCATTAACTGCTATTCAGTGTTATGATGCCTTTGTCTTTATCCCATGCATTCTTTAAAGCTTCAACCATTTTTGCCTCCACCACCTCCTGGGGTAGGCTGTTACATGTGTCGACTACCCTTTCAGTAAAAAATAATTTATGTGTGTTGCTCCTGAATTTGCCCCCCCCCCCCGGCTTCGTATTGTGTCCTCTAATTCTGGTATAACTCTTAACCTGAAAGAGGTCCTGAACCTGTACCCTATTTATTCTCTTCTTGTACTTAAAGGTCTCAGTCATGTATCTCCTCTCTCTCCATTGCTCTAATGAACACATGTCGAGATCCTGTAACCTTTTGTCATATGAGTTCTCATGCAGTCCTTATACTATCTTTGTGGCCCTTCTCTGCACCATCTCCAATCTCTCTACGTCCCTTCTAAGATAGTGATCTCCAGAACTGCATGCAGTACTCCAGGTGTGGTCTTATCAATGATCTATAGAGTGACATCACAACTTCCCTCTTTCTACTGGTAATCCCCCTTCCTATGCATCCCAGCATACCATTTGCCTTTGATGCTGCTTTTTCACATTGTTTTTTTTTTAGATCTTCCATAATAATCACCCCTAGATCTCTCTATTGCTTTGTGGTCTCTAGTTTAACACCCCCATGAGGTATTCTTCTCTAGGGTTGCCCTTCCCTAGGTGCATGACCTTGCTTTTCTTTTCATTGTATCTCAACCGCTATGTTCTTGACCACATTTCCAGCTTTCTGAGATCCTCCCTCATCCTATTGCCCCCCCCAGGAATGTTGACCCTATCGCATATCTTCATGTCATTAGTGAGCAGGCTCACCTTACCCCTCTAAGCCTTCAGATATGTCCCCAATGAAGACATTAAAGAGGATGGGACCCATCACCAACCCCTGTGGCACACCACAAGTCACCTTTTTTCTTCTGATAAGGTTCCATTTACCACTACCCTCTGACAGACATGGAACTATGAATGATTATTCTGTGCTCTTTCCCATTTAAGTTATTCTTAAGTAAGTAATAAGCCACAACAGGTGTGCATTATAGGATTTTAATGCACACCCCTGTAGTAAGGCGCAAGGTCGAAGGTCAAGTGTCCTTACCTCCCTGGGAAGTGCATTAAAATCTATGATGCACACCCTGGAGGGTCTTAGTACACTTATAAAATGGCTGTAAGTAGGTTTTTGGGAGAGCAAAATGAGATTCGGCACCTTGCCATGCGTATATAGAGTTTATGCACAATCAGGTGGTGCCCCTCAGACAATGAAATTGCTAGATTTTTTTCCTGCCATTTTATAAATCACTTTGTTACATCCTTGGAGGTCCATGGTTGAAATCCCGGTGCCCCCACATTTTCCTTTCTTATTTCCATCCTTGATTTAAAAAACAGTATCCTTGAAAAAGTAAGTTTGATGTAGGCATGATACAAAACAGAAGTATGTAGCATTAATGCAAAGATACCCACACTGTTCAAAATTCAATACAAATACCACTGCCATGAACACAAAATCAGGTAATGTTAACTCATGTTTTTTTATCTGTTGGCATAGGTTATGCCAGTTCAGATGTTTAAGGGTTTCACACACACAGCAATGTTACTGATAAAATTATATACTAATTAATGTTTTTTTTTCACTTAATATTGGAGAAACCAAAGAGGTTTTCACTTTATAAGTTTTTATCATAACCACTTTTTTCGTTAAACATTTTAGCCTGTTTTCCATTTCTATTCATTTTTAAGAGAATTGTACCTTTTAGAACAAACACATCAGAAGGGACCTAATGGAGCTGTCTGCAAGCCATTTACTACACATCAACAGGACTATAACAGCTAAAATGCCCTGTGGGTTTTTTGACTTCACTCTCTGTTGTGTGCACCTGCATTTTTGCTTTTTTCCTCCAACTGATGTCCTTTTTGATGTACATTAACTGCACTTTTTCTGCAGCATTTGAGATGTACCTGTCATATTTCAAATGTTAATGTATGTGAAAGTTATAGCGATTTACAGTCAAGGCAAGTTGCTGGTTACAATTCAACAATGTGCAAGCACTTAAAGTAAGTAAGAAAGTAACATTTTATTTGATTTACCATCCTTTCCCTGGGTTCAAGTTGCTGTAGGGGATACAGGAAATAGAATTATAATTTAATTATTATAATTATAATTATATAATTATAATTTATAATTATAATTTATTTAATTATTATAATTAAATAAACAGCAGAGTTAAAACACATAAAGATTTTAATAAAAAAGCATTACAGCAGCTAAGACTAATGAAAAGGGAGAAATTGACAAATTCCCAAAACCTCCCTAACAAGACATGCCTTCAGACAGGGTAGAGCTGCTGATGGGGAACTTCAACCTACTGGCTGTAGATTGGGGCTCCACCCCAACCCTGGTCCATCAGCGTCTCATGGCTCAAATGCTCCATTATCTACCATGGCCCCTTCTATTGATCCCGCTGTCCTCCCAAAAGGTTTCAAGATCCTTCATCTAAATATACATTGTTGCAAAAAATTGATGTTCTACAAACCATGGTGGCAGCTCTAAAACCTGACATACTGATCATCATGGAAACTTGGCTAAAGATTAGGATTCCGGATCTCTTGGTTTCCATTCCTGGCTACTCCCTCCTGAGGCAAGACTGAGCAGGTAGAGGTGGTGGTGTTGCCATGTACATTCTTACTTCCCTCCAATATTCTATTACTTATTCATCCACTAGCCCAGCATCCCATGATGCACTGGCTATTCATTTAACTCTGTCCTTCACCCTCTCCATCTTTATAACCAGTATTTACTGTCGCCCAAATATCCAGCCTTCTATTGCTCTCAACCTCATAACCTCCATTGCAGCCCTTTCTTGCTCTGGTGAACTATACATCTTAGGTGACCTTAACTTAAACTAGCTGTCTCCCAAGACGTCCAAAATATGTAATGCTCTTGGAGCCCTGAACTTCTCACAATTGATATCGGAACCCACCTGCCCTAACCATAAGACACAAAATCACTTCCTAATTGACTAAGCTCTCATCACCCTCCCCCACAGAATAATTAGCTCTGGCATCCTCCTAGACACTCTCTGTGACCACAACCCAATTTTCATTGACAGGAAAATCCACAAACCAAAATCTCTGCATAAAATCTTGCAACTTCACTCCTTCAAATCCCTAGACCTTGAACCTCTCCTACACAACCTATTTCTTTCTGACTGGTCTCCCTTAGTCTCCTCCTTCTCAGTTGATAAGACTCTAGCCTACTTCAAAGAAATATTCCTTGAAAATTGGAATGCCTTTGCCCCTCTCAAACAAACCAGGGTAAGGGGTAACCACCTACCATGGATTACTCCAGAACTCTTAGCCTGTCTTAAGACCAGAGATCATGCCTGGAAGCATCACAAATCCACCCAGCTTCCTAGTGACCTCACGGACTACAGTAAGCTCCAAAACACCTGTACCAGGGCAACAAGGCTAGCCAAGTCTGATTACTTCAAAAATGCTTTCCCCACTAACATAAATTCCCCTTCCAAGTTTTGGAAGGTGGTTCATGCCCTTTTTACCCCTCAGTCCCACCCTTCTTCCCCAGTGCTAAAGGTAAATGCCAATCTTGTAGCCAACTCCCATGCCATACAGGTAGCTGTGGAATTTAACTCCTATTATACCTCCTGTGCAATCGAACTGCTGAAGTCCCTCCCTAATTACCCCTCCCCCTCAAATGTCATGGCTGCCCCTTTATCCTCCTGCCCCCCAAAAACACTTTATTTCCAATTTCCTCACACCTTCTCATTCTCTTCAGTCTCCCCCACTGATACTCTAAATGCCCTCCTCACCATCAACCCCTCAAAAGGATCTTCCCTAGGTGATCTTGACCCAAAACTCCCCTCTCTCTCAGCCCCGGCCATTGCCCAACCCCTCTCCTTAATCTTAAATCTCTCCTTCTCAACCTCTGATGTCTCTACCACATGGAAGCATGCAGTGGTCCTCCCCCTACCTAAAGGTGGAGACCCCTCATCCCCTGGCTACTATTACCGCATCTCGCTACTCCCTATCCTAGCCAAACTACTAGAACATCTAGTCCTTTCTCAACTCACCTCCTTTCTATCTGATACCTCCTTCTTCACCCTGCTCCAATCTGGTTTGAAGAAAAAAACACTCTACCATCACCTCCCTACTTCAGCTCACTGACTCCATCCTCTCCGGGATGGACATTGACCAAATCACCTCAGTCATATTTGTTGACCTTGCCAAGGCTTTTGCCACTGTTTCCCACTCCCTTCAACTTGGTTCCCTCTCATCTGCTGGTCTAGCCCCTTCTGTCACTAATTGGTTTAAGGCCTACCTTACTGGTAGAACCCAGTCAGTAATGATTGCAGATGCCATCTCGCCACCCCTCCTGATCTGCACTGGCATCCCTCAAGGCTCCGTGCTTGGTCCCCTTCTATTTTCCATCTTCCTTAATGACCTGCCATCAGTCTGCTCCCCCTCCTCTGTCATACACATGTACACTGATGATACTGTCCTGTATGCATCTGGCTCATGCCCAGCTGAGGTTACATCTAGTGTGCAGGATGATTTCAACAAGGTCCAGCTCTGGTTTGCAAACCGTCAATTATTTCTTAGTGCCAAGAAGACAGTCTCCATGACCTTTGGCACAAGGCAGAGACTCTCTAGGCTTCCCTACCTGCCCACTTTCAGCACGCTTGATGGGACTTTGCTTGAGGACACCTCATCCTTCAGATACCTTGGGGTTTGGTTAGACCAATACCACAGCTTCTCTGAACACATTGAGGCCATCCAGAAAAAATTGCGCTCCAAGCTTGGTGCCTTGTTCAGGAACTGCAGTTGCATTCCTCCTGTTGTTAGGCGTGAGCTTGTCCAGAATATAATCCTCCCCATTTTTAACTACTGTAATATAGTCTATGATGCTGCTCCTAAGTCCTCCCTGACCAGATTGGACACTGTTTTCAACTCCTTACGCCACTTTGCCCTTGATGCTCCCTCTCGCACCCATCACTGTGACCTCTATCAAGCCCTTTCCTTCCCCTCCCTTACAAATAGACGTTTCTCACACTGTGCTAAATTTATTGTTAAAAATTGACTGGGTGAACTCCCTTCCTACCTCTCCCCCTCATTTATAATACCCCCTCCTCCTTTCCACTCCCTCAGATCTACTGACACTCTCACACTAAATGTCCCCTGCCACTACACACTCTCTGGCCAGTCTGGGTACTCTCACCATTTCCCTATGGAACTCTCTACCTCCCCAAATCCAACACTTCTCCTTCCTGTATTCCACCCACTCTGCTGTCTCCAACTATCTTGCGCCTAACTGTTCCTGTCATGACCCATCTTAATTTCCTTCATCTTGCTCCTTACAGTTTGCCCCACTTTGTAATTTACCCAGTGCCTCTACTGACCCTAGCCCCTCCTAGGTGCTAGTTCTCATACATTTCTCCCTTCCCCTACTCTCTTCCCCTTTTCCCTAGCCTTCACACTCCCTGTATATGGTTCTCAGCATCCTGAAGGGGTCCTAGAGTGCTTAGGCTTGCCACCTTTTCTTCCCCCATCTACCTACCCCTGGCCTTCCAGTTCCCCTTGCAGGGTCCCCAGCATCATGGAGGCTTCCTTGGATCAGGCCTCATCCCCTCCCAGGTGTTATTTCACATTCCCTCCCTCTCACTATTTATTTATTTATTTAAGCGTTTAACCAGGAAGGCATGCTGAGCAGACTACTGCTCAATTTCAGATGAGTCCTGGGGGAGGAGGAACATAGACACAGAGAATGACATCATACAAGTGCAGGTACATAATGCTAACAATAAGTCCTGGTATTAAAACATAATACAGCGAGTGCAATAGATACAGGCACAGTTTATATACATTATCAAAAATAAAGGCGAATAGGTAGAACAATACATTGATATAAACATGGGTTGGTTAAACAGTGTTGCCACTCCATGGCCTGTAGACTGCCTATACACATGTGCAGGTAGAGACAAAGTGAACTTGGAACATGGAGTTAAGGTGCTGGTGGGAGGAGAAGTGATGAATGTTTGTAGGGAGGGAATTCCACAGTGTTGGTATGCAGTAGCTGAATGCTGCCTGGTCGACAGCAGTGGACCTATGTGGGACAGCTAGGAACCCCAAGTTAGTGTTTCTGAGAGAGTAAGCTTGGGTGCTAGGGTTGGCTAGGGCAGTGGCAAGGTGGGGGTGGAGCAGTTGGGACCAGAACTTGGCTGGGATTTTATCGCAGTGGGACTGTCTACGATTATTTAGAGAGGAGAGGCTCATTGATTGATATAGGGCACAGTGGTGTGTGAAGTATGGACAGTCCAGAACAAAGTGACAGAAGGAGTGGAAAAGAGGGTCCAGTCTGGCTAAGGTGGACTTGGGACCAGTACTGTAGATTACATTGCTGTAGTCAAAGATGGAGAGAATCATTTTCTGCGCAATGGCCCTATGGGCTGGTTCAGGGATGCTGTCTCGGCTCCGGTAAAGTGCAACAAGCCTGGGGTGCAGCTTCTTGAGCTTGGAGACAGCCAACATGTGCAGAAAAGTTGAGGTGGTGATCAAGCCAGACCCCAAGGTATCTGACGGAGGTACAGGCCTCCAGGGGCATCCCTTCCAGGGTGTGTAATGTGATCTGGGAGGGTAACCTGAAAGTCTCTGCCTTGTTCCAAAGGTTAATGAGACTGTTTCCTTGGCATTGAGGAGGAGTTGATTGGTGTGAAGCCAGTGCTGGACCTTAATAAAGTCCAGCTGCAGTCTGGTCAAAACCTTTGAGGCCGAAGGGCCAGATGAATACAGCACAGTGTCGTCTGCATACATGTGGATTGCGTTGTGTGGGCAGGCAGAAGGCAGGTCATTCAGAAAGATGGAGAACAGGAGTGGGCCTAGGATGGAGCCTTGTGGTATCCTGAAGTGACAGGAAGAGGTGCCGAGGTGGAAGAACTTATTCTGACAGATTGGGACCTGCCTGCAAGGTACGAGTGGAACCAACTGGTGGCCCAGGTGGATAGACCAGTTTTGGCGAGTTTGGTCAGGAGAAGTGAGTGTAAGACAGTGTCAAATGCTTTGGCCAGGTCGATGAAAATGGCAGCTGTGATGTGACCAGTATCCATATCAGTGAGGATGGATGGCATCAGTGAGCCTGAGAAGTGAGGTGGTGGTAGAGTAGGATTTCCTAAAGCCAGACTGGTAGGGGAAGAAAATGGAGGAGGAATCCAGAAAGGGTGATAGGTGAGAGAGTACTAGACACTCTTGTAGTTTTGTCAGAATTGGTAGAAGGGAGATGGGTCGGTAGTTGCTAGGGATTGAGGCATCCCCACCCTTGGGGAAGGGGGATTACGGTGGCATGTTTCCATTCAGAGGGGACTTCAGCAAGGGAGAAGGATAGGTTAAAAAGGAGGCCTGGGGTTTAGCTATGGTGGGGCCAATAGGTGGAGCATTTTGGAGTCCAGTCCAGTGGGGCATTTGCCCTTACTTGGGTTAAGGGTAGCCAGAGCATTATATACCTCATCCGGTGTGACCTGAAGGAAGGAGAAGGAATGAGCTGAGGGTGTGACACTGGCTGGGGAGGTAGGGGTGGTGTACTGTGCAGGGTGAGGTGAGGACAGGAGAGAAGCATGACTGTTTGTGAAATGGAAGTTAAACAGTGTGGCTACTTCTGGGGGGGGGCACTGATGGTGATACCACCTACCTGCAGAGAAGGCGTGGAGGGCTGTGATGGAGGTCAGAGAAGTGATTTTAGCACTTTCAAGAATTTGGCTGGGTGATAGGAGGTGGAGTTGAATGCAGCTTTGAAATAGTTGGCCTTTACTTGGCGGATTTTCCTCGTACTAGCATTGCATAGCACACGATACTGCTGGAGGTCAGCTGTTGAACTGGAAGTCTTAAAGGCTTTCCAGGCTTTTTCCCTAATTCTGAGGAGGTCTAGGATTTCAGTTGAGATCCATGGGAGATGAGCACCTCTGATTCTGGTTCGCCTGAGAGGGGGGCACGTAACGGTCCCAGACTGCAGTGAACTTGGTAACATAGAACCATAGAGGTTGACGGCAGATAAGGACCGCATGGCCCATCAAAGTCTGCCCATTTCTTTTCTACCTTATAAATGTGCCATTGGCCTTTGCTCTGTCAGTGGCCTATCTATTCATACTCATCTGTATTGCTCCCTTATGCCTATCCCATGCTTGTTTGAAGCCCTGCACTGTATTCATAGCCACCACTTCCTGAGGTAGGCTGTTCCATGCATCCACCACTCTTTCTGTGAAAAAGAATTTCCTCACATTCCCCCTTAGTCGGCCTCCCTCTTATCTCATGCTGTGTCCTCTTGTCCTACTATTTTTCTTATATTTAAACATGTTAAACTCTTTCACCTTGTTAATGCCGTTAAGGTGTTTGAATGTTTCGATCATATCACCTCTCTCCCTCCTTTGCTCAAGGGTATACATATTGAGCTCCATTAATCTGTCCTCATATATCTTCTGATGCAGTCCCTGCACCATTCTGGTTGCCCTTCTCTGAACTGCCTCAATTTGGTTAATGTCCTTGTGAAGGTGTGGCCTCCAGTACTGCATGCAGTACTCCAGATGGGGCCTAACCAGTGTCTTGTAAAGAGGGACTATTACCTCCCTCTTACGACTTGTGATACCCCTACTAATACACCCTAACATCCCCCTAGCCTTACCTATTGCTTTAGAGGTCTGCTTGGATGATTTCAGGTCATCGGTGATGATGATGCCCAAGTCTCTTTCTTCCTTTGTGACCGTCAGCAACTCCCCTCCCAGCCTATAGGTGGCTTCAGGGTTTCTCTTCCCTATGTCATGATCTTGCACTTCTTTGCATTAAATCCCAGATGCCACTCTTCTGACCATTTTGCTAGTTTATCCAGATATCTTCTCATTCTGCCCACCCCATCTGGATCATCTACTCTGTTGCAGATCTTGGTGTCATCTGCGAACAGATGGACCCTCTAGTCCATCTGCAATGTCACTAATGAAGATATTGAAGAGGACTGGCCCCAGGACTGATACCTGAGGTACCCCACTTGTGACTTGCATCTCTTCTGACTGTATACCATTTACCCCCACTCTCTGTGTTCTGCCTGTCAACCAGTTTGCCACCCAGTTGACCAACTTCTGACCCACCCCGGGCCTACCCAGCTTATTTATTAATCTTCTCTGTGGAACAGTGTCGAAAGCTTTGCTGAAGTCAAGGTAGGTAACATCAACTGCTCCCCCTTGGTCTACCACTCTGGTTACCCAGTCAAAGAAATCTATGAGATTAGTTTGACAGGACCTTCCTTTTGTAAACCCATGCTGTCTTGGATCCTGTGCCCTTATGGATTCCAGGTGTTGCACTATCCTTTCCTTAAGGAGTGCCTCCATAATCTTGCTCAGTACTGAGGTAAGACTGACTGGTCTGTAGTTCCCTGCCTCCTCCCTGCTACCACTCTTATGGAGAGGGATCACATGAGCCCTTCTCCAGTCTTCTGGGACCTCTCCTGTGTTCAGAGACTCACTAAACAGTTCTGCTAATGGCGCTGCCAGTTCCACCCTTAGTTCCTTAAGTACCATGGGATGTATGCCATCAGGTCCCATTGCCTTGTCCACCCTGAGCTTAGTGAGCTCTGGTAGAACCTTTTTTTTTGTGAAGGGAGTAGTGCTCACCTCCCCCCCCCGTGTCCATGGTGCTGAGCTGTGGGCCCTGCCCTACCTTCTCTTCAGTAAATACTGAGCAAAAGTATCTATTTAGGATAGATGCTTTTACATGGTCCTCCTCCTCACATGCCCCCTTTTCTCCTTTGAGCTTAGCAATACCACCTCTGAACTTTCTCCTTTCACTAATGTATCTATATAAAGTCTTGTCACCTTCTTTTACTGTTCGTGTTAGTGTTTCCTCAGTTTGGGACTTTGCCTGCCTTACTGCCTTCCCTGCTTCCCTTAGGGAAGTTTGGTATGCCTTCCTATCTTCATCCTGCTGTGTTCCCTTATAGTTCCTGAAAGCCAGCCTTTTGGCTCTGACCTTTTCTGCTACGGTATTTGAGAACCAAAGTGGTTTCTTTCTTCTTTTGCACTTCTTTTTCTGTCTAACACAATGGGAAGTTGCTTCAAGTATTGCATCCTTAATGCTTACCCACTTTGCCTGTACCCCCTCACCTGTGCTTCTTTTTGCCAGTGCTAGCTTAACTCTGTTGGCCATCCTATCAAAGTCAGCTCCTCTGAAGTCCCATATTTTTGCCTTGGAATGGGATGATTTAGATGTAGTGGCCAAATTGAACCATACCATGTGTTGGTCACTGGCCCCAGGTGACCTTCTACCTGGAAATCTGTGATCTCTTCCCTGTTAGTCAGTACTAGATCTAGGATAGCCCTGTCTCTTGCAGGTTGTTGTACAAGTTGTTTGAGGCCCTCCCCCTGCAGGGAATCCACCATGTGTCTAGTTCTGGCAGATGTTCCTGCTGGTATTGACCAATCTGTATCTGGCATGTTGAAGTCTCCCATTATCAGAACCTCCCCTTTAGCTGTCATGTTTTGTATATCTTCTAACAGTAATGTGTCTATGCCCCCCCTCAGTCTGGGGGCCTGTAGACAACCCCAGTTCTTATGGCTGTCCCATTTCCTGTTTCCAGGGTGACCCACAGTTCTTCTGTCTCCTTATGTGTATTCTGAACTTCTGTAGCTTTGATATTTCCATTGACATACAGGGCCACTCCACCCCACCTTTTTGCACGTCTGTCTCTTCTGAACAGTACATAGCCAGGTACTGAAGTCTCCCAAGTGTGGTTACTGGTAAACCACATCTCACTAATTGCTACTATGTCCAATTTAGCCTCTGACATTATTGCCTGCAGGTCTGGGATCTTATGTCCCAGGCTGTGAGCATTTGTGTACATGATTTTCCATTTGCCAGATTTCAGTGTGTTAGTTGTTAGGTGAGGTTTGGCATTTCCCCTGTGCTTCGTATGGGGAGATGGACCTTTTTTCTTACCTGGTGATGCAAATGAACTGCAAACATGCTGAATCCCTGTTTGACCACTAGCTGAGGGGGGAAGGGTGTTCTTCCCATTCGACATATGGGGTCTTAAAGAACTTCAGGGCCTCATCTATGGAGGTGGATTGACCGATAGGTGACCAGTCAGAACTGACCAGTTCATTAAGTAGTGAGGTGAGGTCCAGTAATTTGAAGGATCTGGTCATAATGATTCTGGGTGAGGGAGTTTTTGGTCTGAAAATTTTGCATACTGAGTAGATTCCATGGTGGTCACTAAGATAATCCAGAAGGAGGCCTGAGGCTAGGATCCTATGAGGGTGTGAGGTGAGGGACCAATCTAGGAGAGTTTGATTCAGTGTTTTGTGGTTTAATCGAGTGGGTTTGGAGATTAGTTGAGCTAGGTTTAGGGCAGTCACCTTGTCCCGAAGCCTGGAGTTAGCCCCTGAAAGCCAGTTCAGGTTAATGTTCCCAACTATATGGAGCTCACCTCCAGAGGCCAGGGAGTTTGTGTGCCCAGGAGATCCAGTATAGCAGGTGTGTTGGCATTAGGAGCGCTCTAGGTACCTGCTATGTAAATTGGAATTGAGTGGGGGAGGGAGAGTTTTACCATTAGGGCATTGATGGACTCCGAAGGCAGGGATAGGGCGACAGGGGAGAACTGGATGGCGGAGGCAATGTACATAGCTATGCCATCCCCTTTTTTGCCCAAACTGTCATGCCAGATGAGTGCATAGCCAGGTATAGAGAATTCAGTGTCAGGGTTGTGGGGCTTCAGCCAGGTTTCACAGATGATTAGGATATTCAGGCTAAGGGACTGGGCAAGGGGTTGAAGCAGGGTAATTTTACGTAGTAAGCTACATATTTTTAGGTGAGTCAGTTTTAGGCCTGAGGGGAGTTGGAGAGGTACAGAGGGGTTTGGGGTGTGGTGGTGGTTAGGTCCGGGGTTTGGCTCAATATCACCTGCTAGGAGTAGCAGTAAAGTGAGTAGGAGTTTGGTATAATGTACTACCCAGTGAAGCTTCCTAAGGATGGCATGAGGCTTGGCAATAGCGGCTGCTGGCCTATGAGCATGGGGCAGAAGGGCTAGGTGGCTAATTTGGAAGCTGGATGGGAGTACTGCGGGGCCAAGTGATAGTGTGTGGAAGTGGCAGCCATGGTGTGTGTGTTGGCTTTGGTACCAGAGGTAATAAAGTTAGTTAGGCGGTTGATACATGATACATGACAGTTTTGCAGATCAGGGAAGTTTGATGGTGGGAGGGACACCCAGGGGATGAGGTTGAAGATAATTATTAGGTCCAGTGGGAACATCATATAAGTTTATCTATATATAGTAGTGCAAGAGTTAACTTTTGTTTTGTTGTTGTGTTCTTAGCGTAGTGGCCTCTGGTGGTTGAAAGGTATAGCCTGCAAATGGGAAAGTGAACAGGTTGGTGGGGCAGCTGACATGAAGCGTCAGTGGGGTTAAGCTGTCTGCTGAGCTGCTGAGAATGCCGTACCTGCTTGCTGTGTGTCGGTGGGGGGGGCACTCTCCGGAACAGGGGAAGGCTTCACAGATACCCTCATGACTTCCTGAGCTACCGACTGCCTTGGAGAGCTATGGGGGAGAAGAGGGAACAGGTTTTAAACAGGTAAGAGTAAGGGAGGTGCTAAACTGAACTGCAGCACAAAACGCTCAGCAAACTAAAAGTGCTTTAGTACTACAGAGTTTTTTTAAATCATAAGCTGTACTGCACTAAAACGCTAACAAGGTACTAAATTCAGCACAATCAGTGTGTTACATTGTAGAACTAGCCTCCTTTAATTCATTACATTAGTACAGCATTTGAGCTGGAATTACATAGGGAGCAGCACAGTTCAGTTAAGCCATGCATTAATTCTGTGATTCGAATTGTGAACAGAACAATGGATTCAGGCAGATGTACATGCAGTGATTCAGTAATTCAATTGTGTGCAGCTAAATATTTAAAGCATACTGCTGTAGGCTGAGAAAATGCCCATACTTATTTATATATATATATATATATATATATATATATATATATATATATATAAATGGGTAGAAAAAAAGTAGCTCATCTAGTGAATAATCATCATCACATGACCATGCGTATATTAGAACACGACCGCACACCTGCACTTACCCCCAAAAAAAACAATTTTGGCATTTTATAAGATAGATAATCCACTCTAGGATGTAATCCCCTGATATATACACTTTGGGTGGTTGATGCACACCAAGGCGCAGCATACATCAGAGTGTGACCGCACACCAAAGAGTGGGTTATTTTATTACATACATATATATATATATATATATATATATATATGTTTATAAAATAGGTAGGAAATTACTGCTTTATCATTGGGGCATGAGCATCACATGACCGTGCGTATACCAAAACAGACCACACACCCTGCACTTTACCCCCAAAAACTATTTTACCATTTTATAAGATAGATAACCCACTCTAGGATGTGTGGTGGCGCTCTGATATATGCACACCTTGGTGGCTGGCAGCACACACACCAAGGCGTATATCAGGCCTTCTAAGATAATGGGTTATCTATTACATATATATATATATATATATATATATATATATTTTTTTTTTTTTAAAGGCATACAGCAAACTGAAGTAAAGTGTCTGGCTATAGGCAGAGAAAACTCAATTTTTTGTCAGGAAGCAGGGAGTAGAAAAACTATCACCATCCGTCTGCTGACTGGAATTCAAATTTGGTGCCCAAACTTAGCTCAAGCTCTCTGCTGAGCTGCTGAGAATGCTATACCTGCTTGCTGAGTGTCGGTGGGGGCGGGGTGCTCTCCGGAACGGGGGAGGGCTTGCACTGCTGACTGCCTTGGAGAGCTGCTTGCTCCATGTTGTGGGGGGTGCTCTCCAGAATGGGGGAGGGCATCACAGAAACCCTCACGACCTCCTGCTTTGCTGACTGCCTTGGAGAGCTGCTTGCTGCATGTCGGTGGGAGGGCGCTCTCCGGAATGGGGGAGGGCTTCACAGATACCCTCATGACCTCCTGCACTGCCGACTGCCTTGGAGAGCTGCTTGCTGCATGTCCTGCTAATTACAATGCCGAACTGCAGGAGGGTTTACAATCATCTGAACTTCCCTTCCCCCTTACAGGGTTCATCACATCCTGAAGGGTTCTCTTTTTGGGTCAGGCCTTATTTCCCCTCCTAGGTGTTAATCACACTCACACTCTCTCTCTCTCTCTCTCACTCTCTAATCCCTACTCCAATTCTCTGTCCCCTTGCAGGATTCCCTGCATCCTGAAGGGGTCTCTCTGAGATATGACTCTGCACTATCTGTCTTCTCGTCCTCTATCTCCTTCACCCCTTATTTCATGATAGCAATTATCATTGCACTTATCAATTGTTATTACAAATTACATATGTATGCAACACTGTTTGTAACAACTGCCTTAATTAATTGTGTGCTATGTTGATCTTAGTAACTTGAGTATAAAATGACTCATCCCTATTGTACCCTTTCCCCCAGGTCACACCAGGGGATGAGAAACCCGTTGCTCAGTTTGCCTTCCTGGGGAAACATTTCAATAAATAAATGAATTGGAGCATCCCAACTGCAGCTTCAGCCAGGAGCAGAGACATTGTGGATTCCCCTGCAGGGGGCATTCCTCAGTCAACTTGTGGGAGAGCCCACTCATGAGGGAACAATGTTGAACCTTGTTCTCAATAATTGGAACAGTGTTGCAGAAGTCACTGTGGGTGGCCACCTGGGGACCAGTGATCACTGTACGGTGTGGTACGATGTAAAAACTGTGAAAGAAGCAAATCACACATAGGCAAAGGTCCTGGATTTCAGGAGTGCCAATTTTACAAACATGAGAGGATGCCTTAGGGATGGCCTGGTTGGGGGGGGGTAGAGCTTAAGTGGAGTGGAGGAACAATGGGGTGAAATTAAAAGCAGGGATAGTGAGGACAACAAATCTCTGCATCAGGCAAGTAAGCAAAAGCAAGAAGAAAAAGAGACCACTATGGTTCTCAAAAGAGATGGCTATGAATGTAAAGGCAAAAAAGTTAGCATCCAGGAAATATAAGGAGACACAGAGGGAGGAGGATTGGAAGGAGTATCATGAGAAGTTCAGGGAGGCAGGGAAAGCAGTCAAGTGTGCAAAGGCACAAAGGGAGGAGAAAATAGCCCAAACATTAAGGAATGGGGACAAGACATTTTTTCAGGTATATACAGGAAAGAGACTAGAGAAGGAATTGTAAGGATAAGGAGGAAAGGGGGAAGAATGTGGAAGGGGATCAGGGAAAAACAGACATCCTGAATAGATACTTCTGTTCAGTGTTCACAGAGGAAGGAGAAGGTGAGGGTCCACTGATAAGTGCCAGGGGCATCGATAGTAGGGTGGTGGAAACTAGTCCATTTACAGAGGAGAGAATTCTGGAGGAATTCGCAAATCTGAAAATGGACAAGGCAATGAGACCAGATGGGATTCATCCAAGGATATTGAAGGAGCTCAGAGAGGTGCTGGCTGTACCTCTCACAGTCCTGTTCAACCACTCACTGGAAACGGGGGTGGTCCAAGAGGACTGCAGGAGGGCAGATGTAGTCTCACTTCAAAAAAGTGTTAACAAAGAGGAAGCTGGAAATTACAAGCTAGCCAGCCTGACCTTGGTAGTGGGGGAATGAATGAAATCACTACTGAAGGAAAGGATTGTGGAATATCTTTAATGCAGTGGCTTACAAAATCCAAAGCAGCATGGATACACAATAGGGAGGTCATGTCAAACAAACCTGATAGATTTCTTTGACTGGGTGACCAAGGAAGTAGATCAAGGTGGAGTGGTGGATGTGGCCTACTTAGATTTCAGTAAGGCCTTCAACACCACTCCTCATAGGAATCTCATAAATAAGCTGAGCAGCCTAGTGGTGGGTCCAAGGGTGGTAAACTGGGTAGGAAAGTGGTTGAAGATAGGAGATAGAGGGTGGTGTTAAATGGAGTTCTCTCTGAGGAAGGGAACATGACCAGTGGTGTGCCACAAGGATCAGTAAAGGGACTAGTCATCTTTAATGTCTTTATTAGCAGCACTGCAAAGGGACTAGAAGGGAAGGTATGCCTTTTTGCAGATGACATTAAGATCTGTACTAGGGTAGACACTCCTGGGGGAAGGGAATGAAGAGGGATCTAAGAAAGCTTGAGGAGCGGTCAAGAGTGTGGCAACTAAATTTCAATGCAAAGAAGTGCAACATCATGCACTGGTGGTACAGAAACAAAGGGGAGGAGTATAAAATGGGGAGAGTGGTACTGGTAAAACTAAACAGGAAAGAGACATGAAGGTAATCATTTCTGATGACCAAAAGGTGGCCAAACAGTGTGACAAGGCAGTGGGGAGAGCCAGTGGGATGCTGGGGTGCATAGGGAGGGGTATCACCAGCAGAAAGATGGAGCTGGTGATACCACTGTATAAATCACTTGTGAGACCTCACCTACAGTACTGTGTCCAGTTCTGGAGACTGCATCTCAGGAAGGACATAGACAGAGTGGAGGCAGTCCAGAGGTGAGCAATGGAAATGGTGAAGGGCCTGCATCAGAAGCCATATAAGGACAGACTGAGGGACTTCAGTATATACACCCTGGAGGAAAGGAGAGAGAGTGGATATGATAGAGACTTTCAAATGCTTCACAGGTATAAATGTAGTTCAAGAAGAAAGCCTTTTTCATAGTAAAAGATGTTCAAGAAAAGGGGACCATGTTATGAAGCTGGGGCGTAGACTCAGGGGAGATATAAGTAAGTACTTTTTCATAGAAAGAGTGGTGGATACCTGGAACAGCCTCCCAGTGGAGGTGGTAGGGGCCAAAACTGTAATGGGATTCAAGAAGGCATGGGATAGGTATAAGGGAACCTTAGTGGCAGGGAAAAGGGAGCAATGCCGGAGATCAAGTAGGGTCTGTGGTGTTACAGTAGGTAGGGAAATTGGCCAGACTAGGTGGGCCAAGTGGTCCTTATCTGCTGCCAAATTCTATGTTTCTATAACCCCTCTTGAAGATCTCCACTGAGGGGGCCTTCCTCAAGGACCTTGAAAGTGAGTTCCAGAGAGCTGGTCCTACCACTGTGAATGAACAGTCTCCTGAGGTTTTAAACCAAGCCCTATGAACTGCTAGGAGGCCCTCAGAGAAGGAGCAGTGAGAGAGCACAAAGGGCAGCCAGGAGTCAGGAGGTTACTCGGGTAACCAGGTCCAGTCCATATAGGGCCTTATAGGTGAGAAGATCCACCTTGAAGATGATTCTCTGCCTCACTGGTAGCTAATGCAGAACACGCAGGACCGGGGTCACATGACAAGACCTTGGAAAGCAGGTCTGCAACCTGGCCACTGCATCCTGCACTAGCTGCAAGTGATGCAGAACCCCATCATTGACCTGAGGTAGAGAGCATTACAGTAGTTGAGTTTGGATGTCATGAAGTGTGTACTAGTGAGGGCATATATTGATCTGTATGACAAAGTTGAACACCAAGAGGACAGCCCTATTACAGGCTGCCACCATCTTACTCATATACCTGTCCCACAAGAAGCACTCCCAAGAGGTTCATTACCACCATCAGTCCCTCTGGGGACAACCCCTTTAAAGGACAGTAATGGACCAACTCCACAGGGGAGGGACTACCAAGGGGGTCCCCGAATGAGGACTCAACCGTGCAATGATCTGATCAAGTGACCTGATCACTCTTGAGATCAGTTATCTCAAGCCACAGTGAGACTACTAGGTCCAAGACGTGTCCGTGAGTTGCAGTAGCAACAGCGTGTGTGAGGCTGAGCAAGTTCATCAACTGGAGGAAGTCTTGGCCTAACTGAGATAGTTTGTCATCAGTACAGGACGTCACCAAAAATGGTGCACCCCTACTACTGAGAGACCAAAATCTGTACAATGTACCTAACAAAAGTGCTTGCTTACCTATCTTCAGTCACCAAATGTTTCATTACAGTGTATGGTGAGGGCTTGTTCTGCATAGAAATCCATCCTAGCTGAAATGTTGTTGTACCACAGTTCAAAGTTCATAGAATATAGTAATACCCTACTGTGGTACAACAACATTTCAGCTGTTTTTATGAGCACATGAGCTACAGATTAACTCAGGCAACAGAAACTGCAGGATCAACCAGATAGACACTTGCAACGGCGGCATGATCATTCGAACAAATCCTGTACATGCAGTATCAACCACATGCATTAAAAAATAAGTCTCAACCAGATTCTTCCTTCTACAAAAATCCAGTTCAATATCAATCAGATATTTAAATTTATTTACAAAATCAAATGCTGTTCCTCCCAATTACAGTCAATGAGCCGTACTATATACAGTACGTGCTCCATGAGGGCTCAGTCATCAGCCAGCCATGGTGGTGTGAGAAGGCTGTGCTGGTCACTGATCATGGATTGGGATGTGTGGGTCACACTGGATGGGGTGGGGTGGGGAGGACCCTAGACTACCAGGGAATAGGGTTTTCCGCATTTGGGGATGGTGGTCGGTGATCGGGGGGGAGGGAGCACTACACTATGGAAACATGCTATGGGATATAAGGCCAGTGATCAGCACAGGGGAAGGCACCACCACACTACACTATGGAAAATTCATATAGCATATGGGGTCCACAATTTGGGCAGAGGAGGGCACCACAACACTATGGAAAATTCATATAGTATATGTGGTCAGCAATCAGGGATGGGGGACCCTAGACTACAGGGGTATAATTATTTCTGTGGGGATGGTGATCAGAGAATGGGGAGGAGGGTGGAGGAACTGCAGTACCTCTGACAACCACTAGGGTTGCGATTACTATGAGGTTTTTGTCAGCGGTAATTTCTCCACATAAGGACCTTCGCAAATGGCTCTTGCATGGAGCATAAACTTTGAGAATTGGACTGCAGGGATATGCAGGTCTCCTCCCCATCATTTGTATTGTGGGTAAATTTGGAGACAGGCAATGGCACCACAATCCGCACAGGGGTTGTATACAGACCCCCTTCTCAGGGGGAGGAAATGGACAAGGAAATGATACAAAGTATACTTAGAATGGCAGAAAAAGGGGAGATATTGCTGATGGGTGATCTGAATATGCCAGATGTTAACTGGAGTGCAGTTGCAGCTGCCACCTCGAAGAGTGGAGTTATTCTAGATGCCCTACAGGGGGCATGCCTTAGACAACTAGTACTGGAGCCCACTTGAGAGGGAGCAATATTAGACTTGATTCTGTCAAATGGAGATGGAGAGAGGATCACAGATGTAGAAGTGAGTAGCCATCTGGGAACTAGCGACCATCGAGCAGTATGGTTCACAAAAACACAGCAATAAAGTCAGCTTACACAAAGAAAAGTACTGGACTTTAGGAGGGCTGACTTTGCTAAAATGGTGAGTGCCTAAGGAATGCACTAGCAAATGGGCAGGAAGGAGGGTGAAGAACAATGGGGAATAATAAAACTGCCATCACAGAGGTAACGAGCCTTTGTGTGAAGCAAATAAACAAAACAAAACAATGTAAGAAACCACTATGGTTCTCAAAGGAAGTGGCAGTGAAGGTTCAAGAGAAAAAGAAAGCATTCAGGAAGTACAAGGAATCACAGAAGGAGCAAGATAGAGAACTGTATCAGTTAAAGCAAAAGGAGGCTGGAAACGCAGTCAGAACAGCAAAGGCCAAAACCGAGGAAAAGATAGCCAACTCAGTTAAGAAGGGAGATAAAACCTTTTATAGGTACATCAGGGAGCGAAGGAAGACCAAGGGAGGGATAGTGAGGCTTAATAAAGGGGAGGTAGGGTGGGCAGAGGGAGACTGTGAAAAGGCAGAGATACTAAACAAATATTTTTGCTCAGTATTTACAAATGAAGAGGGAGGTACATAAAACAAACAGTAGAAACACTGGATACAGAAGTTGATACCAGCCCATTTACAGAAGAAAGGGTTCTGAAAGAACTCTTAAAACTGAAGGTGGACAAAGCAATGGGGCCTGATGGATTCATCCCAGAATTCTAAAAGAACCAAGGGTAGAACTAGTGACACCACTGACTACCCTTTTTAACAAATCATGGGAGGAGGGGGTGGTACCCGAGGACTGGAGGAGGACAGATGTGATTCCCCTTCACAAAAGTGGGAGCAAGGCAGAAGCAGGAAACTACAGACTTGTTAGTTTAACCTCAGTGATAGGGAAAATGATGGAATCACTTCTGAAGGAAAGAATTGTCAAGTATCTAGAGGCCAGAGGGGCACAGGACCCTAGACAGCATGGATTCACATGCCAGACGAATCTGATAGATTTCTTTGACTGGGTGCCCAAAGTAGTAGATCAGGGAGGGGCAGTGGACATGGCCTACCTAGACTTTAGCAAGGCATTTGACACAGTCCCAACAAAAGATTAATATACAAGTTAGCCAGCCTGGGAGTGGGTCCCAAGATGACAGCCTGGGTAAAGAATTGGCTGGAGAATAGGACACAGAGAGAATAGTAAATAGAGTCCACTCAGAAGAAAGGAGGGTTACTAGTGGGTGCCGCAGGGTTCAGATTAGAACTAGTCCTCTTCAATGTCTTTATGTATACATTGCAGAAGGACTGGAAGGAAAAGTATGTCTCTTTGCAGATGACACAAAGATCTGCAACAGAGTTGATGCACAGGTTGGGGTGGAAAGGATGAGAAGGGACTTGGCAAGGTTAGAGGAATGGTCAAATGTATGGCAGCTTAGATTCAATGCTAAGAAGTGCAAGGTAATGCACCTGGGAAACAAAAACCCAGGGGAAGAGTACACAATGGGGGGTGAGATACTAACAACAACAAAAATGGAAAGGGACCTGGGGGTAGTCATATCAGATGACCTAAAGGTGGGCAAGCAATGTGAGAGGGCAGCAAGGAGGGCTGGGGGGATACTGGGATGCATAGGGAGAGGCATCACCAGTAGAAAACAGGAAGTTATTATCCCTCTGTACAGACAGCTGGTGAGACCCCATCTGGAGTACTGTGTGCAGTTCTGGAGACCCAATCTCACCAAAGACATAGACAGGATGGATGCTGTCCAGAGGAGGGCACTAAAATGGTGCAGGGTCTGCACCGAAGACATATGAAGAGAGGCGAAGGAGCTTAATATGTATAGCCTCGAGGAAAGGAGGAGAGGGGGACATGATAGAAATGTTCAAGTGCCTCAAGGAATCAACAAAGTCCAAGAGGGTAGCATCTTTCAAAAAGAGTGTGCAAGAACAAGAGGGCACAATTTGAGGATGGGGGGTGGCTCAGAGGTAATTTAAGGAAGTAATTTTTCACAGAGAGGGTTGTGGATGCATGGAACGGCCTTCCGGAGGAGGTTGTGGAGTCAAAATCAGTGGTGGAATTCAAGCATGCATGGGACAGTCATAAGGCAATTCTAGGGGGTGGAGGTAGGAAGAAGTAGGCTGCTGGTTAACTAGGATCTGCAGCTTGGGGGAGTCACGTGATGCAGAGCACCGACTAGCTGCTTTCTCCGAGTGCTCCGACCACCCTTCCTCCAAAACAGCCCAGAATTAAGTTGCAGTTGCAGTTTTCTTTAAAGGAACCCTTTTATTTCTACCAACTTGGAAGATCATACAAACGCGACTGGAACCCTAATGGAAATAGAAATGCGTAAAGCCCCTCCTAAACATACCCCACCTGCGACTCCGGAGAAGGCCGCAAAAAAATCCAGGGCCTCGATTTCTCAGCATTCGCAGATCTCCGCGAAGGGGGCTTCAGAGGAAGAACCTCTTACCTTGACTAGATTTTTAGAAGAATTTCACCCTTTCAAAACGGAGATGCAGGAAATGGCTGGCGAAATTAAAAACGTTACCTGTGCGCTCGAAGATCTAACTCAGAGGACTACGGACAACAAAGCATGAATACGGTCCCTGGAGGGGTATAATGCAAGAATGGATCCTGTGGTGAACCAGATGAAAAAATGAATTGCCAAACTTGAACTGAAAGTAGAGGATCTGGAAGGAAGGAGTCGCCGAAATAATGCGGTAATTATTGGATTGCCAGAAAGGGAGGAAGGTCCAGACCCGATCAAATTCGTTCAGAAACTTGTAGAAAAAATTGCGGGTCCCTCACCATTCAGACCCTCATACATCATAGAAAGGGCTCACCGTGCCTTGCTCCCATTACCACCACAGTCTGCACCGCCACGTACCCTAATATTCCAGTTCCTTAACTATCAGGAGAGACAGTTATTCCTAACAAAAACCAGAGAAGCCAAGGAATTGCATTGGGAAGGGGCTAAGATCCGAGTAGCGCAAGATCTGCCTTTATCAGTCTGGCACAAAAGAGCTGCTTTCCACCCACTGGTTAACAAGCTAATCGCGGCTGGTATTAAATTTAAAATGGGTTATCCGGTGAAATTTCAGGTGCAGATAGCAGGAGACTGGAAATCGTATGATACTGTGGAAGCTGCAACGACTGCTCTGCAAACCGCATTTCCCAACCTTTTCAGAGATCCTTGAAATATTCAGAGGGATCGAAACAGTATAAGGGAGACATGGTGTTTGTCCGGGGTTCATGGGTGAACTTTTGGTTGGTGCTCCTGCAGGGGGACTTGCAAATTGTCTAATACGACTTTGTGGTCATCAGTTGCATTGAAGTTGGCATGATCTAGTCCCAAGAAGCAGCTGGACTTTCTTTGATCAAAGGTGAACTGCGGGTTTTCGTTTTTTCATGGTGGTGTTTTTGTTTTAGGGAACAACGTTTGCTCAAAGGCATAACAGGCTTATCTGTCCCTTGACTTCACGGAGAAGAAGGGTAGGACCGGAGAGCTCCTGTCACTTGATGTGTCCAGTCAACATAGTGGCAAAATTTACATTTTTAAAGTTTTAACTTAACCAGAAGCTGGTATCTTAATTTAAAAGAGCCGCCACAAGAGAGAACCAGAGACTGCTTGTTTGCTCTAACACAGCGCAACTGAGGGACTTATCTACATTCAAGTCTAGGTAGATATAGTATTCTCATAATTTAAGGGTTGAATTAATATGCGCAGTAGCCCAAGAGCCAAAAGCATTTATGGTCATTTGCAGAATAAAGTTTTTGGTTATAGTGCTACATTAGAATACCAGCAGGGGTTGGACCAATATTGTTTTAAATAGGTTTTTATTTAACTGGGTAGCACTATTCATCGTAATTACATGGGGAATGATACATGTCCCTGGTTTATACATTTCAGAGTTTCTGATAGGATCCTGTTTTAGTTAATGTGATGTTTAAAGTATGTAAACGTTGTTAACGTTGTTACATGAGGTAGATAACAAATATAGTGGGTTGTCAATTGTTTGATTAAGAGTAGTTGTGATGGAGGGAGGGGGTGAGGGGTAGTGGAGAATGGGCTTTGTGTACTGCTGTCATGGACCATGATAGTATGGGGTGGGTTGGGGAGGGAGGGAAAGCTTTGCACTGCTGTGGTTATTAGGGTGGGGATGGAGGATAGAGGCGCTTGGGTGAATACTCTGTATGGGTTTTATTGTGTTTGGGAGTTTGGGGGGGCACAAGAACTCAGGTTCGGAAGTTCGGTACACCGAAGTGGGTTGTGCAGATCATGGTGTTGGCTAATATGAAGAATTATGGCATCGAATAAGGTTATTAAATTTCTCAGCTGGAATGTCAAGGGGGCACAACTTAAATCCAAACAGTATCAAATCCTGAAGCATGTAGAGGTTGTAAAGGCAAATTTTGTGTTCTTACAGGAAACGCACCTACTCCACACAGAAAATAACAGTATGAGGCGATTACAAATAGGGATGGTCTTCTCCTCTCAGGGTAATACACAAAGCAGGGGTGTTATGGTATTAGTGCACAGGTCGGTTCCATTTACCCCCCTGCAAGTTATCCAGGACAATGAGGGTAGATATGTCCTTGTCAAAGGAAAGTTGCAGAACACAGAGATCCTAATAGGATCTGTCTACGGTCCCAATGCTGACACACAGGATTTTGTTGTAAAGTTACTGGAAGCACTTACACTGTTCAACCAACTCCCCATGATTTTAGGGGGAAATCTCAACCAGGACCTAGACCCCTTAATGGATAGGTCCAGATATTCCCAAACTGGTCCTACCCCTGCCCTGTGGGCTTTAAGGGAATTAGCTGATCACCTTGGCTTAGCAGATGTATGGCGAGTGCTTCACCCAAAATCTTGGGAATATACTTTTATCTCTCAAGCTCATGGTACAGCATCTCGCATTGACTACATATTGCTTTCCCGAACTCTCCTCCCAGGGGTATTGGATGCGGCAATTGTGGCGGGACCTCCTTCCGATCATTGCCGCGAGTGTCAGCCTCAATATCTTTTTCGCCTTTGCCCAAAAGGGTAATAGGTGGAAGATAAATAATCAGTTTTTGAGACTACCTAATGCGGCCCAATTCATTTCAACACAAATAGACGAGTTTATTACAAATAACCTGAAAGACAACATCCAGCCAGATATGTTTTGCGGGGCATTTAAGGCCTTTATAAGGGGCATCTTAATTGGGCAGGCCGTTAAAAAGAAAAAGGAGAAGGAGCACATCATGTCGGACTTAGTGGCGGATAAGGACAAAGGAGACCAACATGTTCCCCACCCCAGGAGGAAGATAAACTGGAGCTGGTTAAATCGAAGATTTGTACCTTAATTTACTAGGGAACAAGCAGAATTAGCTCTAATAAAAACTAGAGCCAATTACCTAGATCAAGGGGAAAAAGCGGGAAGGCTCCTGGCAAGGCGTAATACGCAGTTAGAGTCCTCCCGAATAATTTCTGGGATTCAGTCCCAGGAAGATGGTTATATTAAGACCACCCCCGGAGAGATTGTCCAAGAATTCCGAAATTATTTTGAATCCCTGTATGGGGCTATGGAATCCCCTCCTGCCAAACCTGAGATACTCGCTTTTCTTGAAGACCTGGAGCTCCCCTCAATGGTGGAATCCGACCGGACACGTCTGACTGCCGATAAACCCAAGAGGAGATTGAGGTAGTTATTCAAAACCTCCCGTTAGACAAAACACCCGGGCCCAGATGGATTCTCGTGCAATTTCTATAAAAAATTTTCTAAACAAATAGCCCCACTGTTGCTTATGCTATTCCAATATATTCTCACTGGCCATGAGCTGGACAAGTCGCTTTTCGAGGCGCTCATTGTTCTAATTCCAAAGCCAAACAAGCCTCCCAAACAGTCAGCTAGCTACAGACCTATCTCCTTGTTAAATTACGATATTAAAATCCTGGCGAAATTATTAGCAGAACGAATGAACGGGGTGTGACCTAAACTTATAGGAGCAGAGCAAGTTGGTTTTATGAAAGGCAGGTCCGCTGCCAACCACCTCAGAACATTGGCCCATGTCTTCTCGGTGTCTGAGGAGAGAGCAGCTCTCCCATGGCTTTGGTCTCCTTGGACGCCGAGAAGGCATTCGACAGGGTCTACTGGGGATTTCTGTTAACCACAATGGGTAAATTTGGGTTTCCAGAGATGTTCTTAGAATGGATAGGCGCCCTTTATTCAAGTCCCACAGCCAGAATCACCTGCAATGGGGCCACATCGGACCCCTTTCCTCTACATGTAGGCACTAGACAGGGATGCCCCTTATCCCCCTTCCTTTTTAATTTGTATTTGGAACCCCTTATCAGGCGCATAGTGCGTAACAGGGAGATAAATGGCATCAAAATACTGGATCAGGCTACTAAGGTAACAGCATATGCAGACGATCTTTTGCTATACATTTCTATGCAGAATACATCAATCCCAGCTTTATTAGAGTCCATTCGGGAATATAGTTGTCTGGCTAATTATAAATTAAATCAGGATAAATCCGTGGTTTACCTCCTTAGTAAAAGCCTCTTCAAGCAAGAAATTACTGAGCTAGGCCTAGGGTGGAAATCTGACTCTTTCAAATATCTGGGTCTTACCCTGATGAGGAGTATGACACGGACACGCCAGTTGAACTTAGATTCTCTGGTGCATACCATTGATTTAGATCTCAAAAGGTGGGCACAACTTCCACTTTCCTTATGGGATAGGATAAATATAGTTAAAATGAATGTATTCCCCCAGTTGTTCTATCCCTTGAGTATGTTAAACATTTGGCTTCCACTTTCATGGTTTAAGAAGCTCCATGGAGCTATAGCCAACTTTGTTTGGGATATAAGAAAGCTAGGATGGCCTACAACAAACTGGCTGCCCTAAACTTTTTGGGGTTTAGGATGCCACATTTTGCTCTTTATTTTTGGTAAGGTCATGTTAATAAATATCTTAGATGGGTTCAGAATACGGATTCTCTTACGCAGACAACCTATGTACCCTTGTGGATACAATCTGAGGTAGCTCTTATCAAGAAATATGGTCTTGTCCCTGAGGCTTTACTTCATCTCAATCCAAAACTACTACCCTCTCCTCTGAGGAAATACCCGATAGGGGTTTCTCTAAAGATCCATGCTCAGCTTTGTAGCTTTTTAAAATACGACCATGTTAAGGACTGGTCTCAACCTATCCGGGGCAACCAGCGTTTTTTGATTGATAACAAACCTATCAGCCCCACCTGGTTGACCCTACCAGATAAATGTTGCTTGAAAGATTTCCTCAACGAAGAGGGAAACATATGTTCCTCATTGGAGATTCTGCACAAATTCAATTTGCCCTCCACGGTGATTTTTAAAGTATATAAACTCCGACACCTTTTACTTAACAAGATAGGTAGGAGTCCAGTCCAGGCTCCGCATGTGGACTTTCATGTATCTTTGGGATCTCTGGTGGGCCTCTTACAGGCAATTTCCAAGGTATACATTGTATTATTTAATTGGGCCTACTCCCAAAACCTTGCTCCATGCTCATATTGGGCCACAGTGTTTCCGATGAAGATCTGAATTGGAGTGCCCTATGGCAAGGTTGCCATAAATTCATCTTGCAGGACCAGTTAAGGCTTATACAGTTTAAAATTCTCCATAACATTTATTACTCCCTTCAAAAACTTGCTAGCCTAAAATTGGCGTCGGATCCCACATGTAACAGATGTCATTCTGGTAATGGGGATCTGATGCATATTTTCTGGAATTGCCCAAAGATAATCCCGCTTTGGACAGATATTAAAAACAAAGTAGATCCCTTGCTGGGCCTGGAAGACCTTTTTACTCCTGAAATATGTCTGCTGGAGGATGTGTCCTGTATTATGGTTAGGAATAGGAAGTTCTATATGGCCCTGATCTCGATTACCCTGAAAAAAGTGGTCCTTAGACATTGGAAGGAGTCTAGCGTGATTAGCTATTCTGAATGGCTGGAGGAACTCCTTTCTAGCCTGGGGATTGAGAGGATGATAGCCGTCCTCCAAAATAAGATTCCCAGGTTTGATAAGATATGGGGGCCCTTTTATACTGTTTACTCATTGTAAGAGATATGGGTACCCCCTTTGGTTGAAAACAGGTTAATAGGTCTTGTGCGGGGAGGTAGTGGGGCGGAGTGGGGGGGGAGAGGGAGTTTGTTCTGTTAGGAGGGTTTTTATATTTTATTTACTTTTCTGTTTTGTGTGTTATTGGGGGGTATTGCAGAGAATGACTCCTGTCAGTAATTGTAATACGTATCAATGTATTCCTTTATGTTTATACTTATGTTTCTTGTAAGCATTCTCTGTAAAAAAACTGGAATAAAGACTTAATGGCAAAAAAAAAAAAAGGATCTGCAGCTTATCCAGTAGGTAGGGAAATGGGCAGACTGGGTGGGCCAAGCGGTCCTTATCTGCCGTCAAATTCTATGTTTCTATGTTTCTATGTAAATTCAGATTAATACAGAATTGACCCAAGTACAAAGGGAAGAGATTGATCATCTCTTGGAGTATTTTGTAGAAACATTCACAAGAAAACCAGGGGAAAGCAAAAGGGGTGGTACATGAGATAAGGGTTACACAATCAAAACCAATCCATCAAAAATCATATAGATTGCCCGAAAAGATTAGACCAGATGTAGTTGCAGAGGTTAAAAGAATGGAGCAAGCAGGAGTTATTGTTCCATCTCGTAGCCCCTGGTCTTCACCACTGGTAGTGGTACAAAAAAAAGAAGGAGGAATCAGGCTTTGCCTAGACTTCCAGAAAATTAATGAAGTTTCAGCATTCGATGGGTATCCAATGCCATGCATTGATGATCTGTTAGACCAGATAGGTTCTGCCAAGTATATTAGCACACTTGATTTGACTAAAGGGTATTGGCAGATACCCTTAGCACCCCAAGCTCAAGAACTCACTGCTTTTTGTCCTCCACTTGGTTTATATCATTTTACCACTATGCCGTTTGGTCTTCATGGGGCCCCGGCTACTTTCCAAAGGTACATGGATCATGTTTTAAGACCACATAAATGTTACAGCGCAGCCTATTTGGATGACGTTGTCATTTACAGTACAGACTGGGACTCTCACTTAATACACCTTAGTGCTGTCATACAAAGCATCAAAGATGCTGGTCTTACCATCAACCCGTCTAAATGTGCTATTGCCAAAACCAAAACGCTCTATCTAGGCTTCATAATTGGACATGGGGTGGTTAAACCCGAAGTGGACAAAGTTGAAGCGGTAGCAAATAGTCCCATACCCACCACCAAGCGACATGTCAGATCTTTTCTTGGACTGGCAAGTTATTACCGCCGGTTCATCCCAGATTTCTCAACAATTGCCACACCACTTACTGACCTCACTAAAAACAAATTTCCAAACAAAGTAAAATAGAGTCCAGCCTGTGAAGAGGCATTCCAAAAGATCAAGGCAATTCTGTGTTCAGCTCCAGTGTTGAGTAGTCCAGATTTCTCTAAACCCTTTGTAATACAAACTGATGCCTCTGACATGGGTATAGGAGCAGTACTAACCCAGCATAGTCAGGGAGAGGAACACCCCCATATTGTTCCTCAGCAGAAAATTGCATGAAAGGGAGAGAAAATATTCCACAGTGGAAAAAGAATGTTTAGCCATCAAATGGGCAGTAGAGGCCCTTAAATATTATTTATGGGGAAATCAGTTTACAATAGTAACAGACCACAACCCATTATGCTGGCTGAACTTAATGAAAGATAAAAATGCATGTATTTTACGGTGGTATCTGTCATTACAACCTTATACATTTGTTGTAAAACATAGAACTGGTTCTCAGCATCAGAACGCGGATTTTCTATCACGTTTTGGTGCTGATCAAGGTAGTGCATCCATTCCGGGTATGAAAAATAGAATTAAAAATGGAATGCATGGTGCCAAGAAGGCACAACCCCAGGGAAAAGAATGAATACAAACAGTATTATTATAGGTATAGTAATGTGTTGAATACTGTTTATCTTAAGGGTCCCTGGGGGGAACTTCTGGAGTGGGTGGGCGGAAGTTCCAACCCTTCACAGGGTGGGAGGTCTTAAGGCAACAACTAGTTGGTTGCCTTCTTGTGTGGGGAGGAGTGTGCTAGGATGTTAATAAACAAACATCAGGCATAGCTTAAAATTTCAACTTCCTTTTCACTCTCTCCTATCTTCTTTCCTTTTTCTGACTATCCTTTTATTCATATCAGGGGTGGCCAACCTGATACTCTTCATTCTTATCTATCCCTTGTCTGAAATGCAGCCTGAACCCCCATTTTGTCTTAAAGACATCCTTAAAACATGTTCCCCATTACACAAGTTCCTTAGTCGTAGTTAAGAAAACAAAGTTATCTGTGTACTAAGAGTCCAAGGCTACTGTTCAAAAAGTTATCATTGGGTTTCTGTTTCCAAATGAAGAAAGGAGACATGGTTTTTGTTTAGTTAAGCTGCCATGTGTATCCTAAGTCCTTTGCAAATGAAAATGTTGATTCTGCCTTCTTAATGGTTCTGGAATAGAAAGTCATACCCTTGCGAAAACAAGCAGATAAAGGAGCGCACCCTGGTCTGTTTGGGTTTCCAAGATAAATGCCCTTTTCTTCTAGTAAAAAAGAAAAAAGGTATAAAAGGTAACATGATTCCATAGAAATATCAAGTATAGTTACCCTGTTTACTGAGATAGGTCCTCAGTAGCTGAGACAGGTGCTGCTACAGGGCTGGCTGCCCACAGACTGACAGGTTTTATAGACCCAGGAGAGAGTGATGTCATGAGGGGGAGGAGCTAAGCTAATGCTCTGACATCATTAGCCCTATAATTAAGCATTTAGCTCCCTTCTGTCTTGGTGTGCTGCATTAAATGAACATATGTTCAAATGATAAGGACTTGAACACATTGTTTGATGATGTAAAACATATGTATGGTGTATTCAAAGGCTCCAGTAGATATTTTTGCCTTAATAAGGGTGTCACATGACTTATGAGGTCACCCCTGATTGACTTAAAAAGTGCTCCTCTAAGGGGCTCAGAGAGGTGTGGTGATCAGTAGCTTGCTGATCACAGTGAGAGAAGGTTCTAGTGAGAGTGTGCCAGTTTTCACATTGTTCCATGGAAAGGAAAGACTGCAGGAATTCTTTTATGTTCTCTGAAGGAAGAAGAATAATATCCTGTGTTCTGAAGGTGTGAAGGACTAACAACATTTATTTTCCTTTCTGTATACAAGTATTTTTTTTTTTTTTTTTATTTATTGAGACAATAAAATGATAAACGCAGAAGTATGCATTTTTTATGCATCTTAAACTGATTGTAAGATCTGTTATTGGAACCCACACTACCACACCTCCCCCTCCCATCACTGAGCATATAATAAAGTAAATCATCCCTCCTCCCTGGTAGTCTAGTGGCCCCCACCCACATCCCACCCAGCTCCTTCCATCCCAGCAGTGGCAAGGAATCGGCGGGCAGCAAAGCCCACCCGCACACCACCACGGCTGCCTGCTGACTGAACTGTCATGAATGACATAGTACTGTTCCTACTACTATCCTATTGGTTGACACTGTCAACCAATGGGTTTGCAGTGTGTACTGTAAGCTGTCATTCACAACTTTCACAAAGTTCTGAATGAGGGCTGACAGTATACACTGCAAGCCCATTTGTTGACAGTGGCGACCAAGAGGATTGTAGTAGGAACAGTACTCTGTCATTCATGACAGTTCAGTCAGCGGGTAGCCATGGTGGTGTGCGGGTGGACTGTGCTGCCCGCCGACTCCTTGTCAGTGCAGGGATGGAGGGAGCGGGGTGGGAAGTGGGTGCTGAGTGGGTGGGGTGCCACTAGACTACCAGGAGATTTCCAATGGGGATGTGTTTTGTAACATCAGGGTCAGGGATGGGCAGGGGGGTCCACTAGACTACCAGGGAGAAAGGAATGATTTATTTTATTGTGTGATCAGGGATGGGGGTTCACTAGACTACCAGGGAAGGAAGGATGATTTACTTTATTATGCACTCAGAGACAGGAGGGGGGGCCACTAGACTACCAGGGAAAGAGAGGATGATATATTTTATTTTATGATTGGGGCTGGGACGGGACCTCTACACTACCAGGCAAAGAGGGGATGATTTATTTTATTATATGCCCGGGGATGGAAGGTGGGTTACTAGACTACCAGGTATGTGTTGTGTACAAGTGTTTATTGTATGATTGGGGCTGGGGGGGTAGCCACCCAGGGGCTGGAGGCTGTTGTGCTGCACTGTGCAATATAGCAGCCAAACTGTGGGTGGCTATGACTTAGTCATGGTTCTTTCATGCCTAACTTTGTGCTGCACACCTCCGAGATGTGCGGGCAGCTGTGCCGCACATCTTGGCTGAATAATGAGATGTGCCACATATGGATGGGAACGCCCCCTCCGGATGCACTGCATACATTATCTTTGTGCTGCAATGCATCCGGAATTGCATGGCACATCACCTCCTTTCGAATATGGCCCAGGGGCACATTTTAGAGATATGCTGGTGCAACTCAGTTGCGTTGGGCGCATCTCCTCTGAATATTTGGGCCTATGTCATGTGCCTCCCTACGGGATTTTTTTCTTGTTTCTCTAAAGGGGTGTGCACCTTAAACAGCAGTCCTATGAAAGAACTTGCTTTGCTGTATGGCATTAACTCTTTGGAAGCAACACCCAGCCAGGGTGAAACATCGGTTTCTGTTGCTGTTTATGCCCGGGTGAAAGATCAATTTTTTTTTTTTTATCACTGTGGTGTGGTGGTAGTTCTTTGTCTGCTGTTCCTGTACAGGCTTCAGCACTTTGATTACTGCCTTACACTTTGCCTGTCTTTTGCACATATAGAAGATGCTTTTCTCCAGTAATTTATATGGTGACTGTGAAAGTGCACAAGCCAACATTTTATAAGTGTACATTGAATACATTTTGGTCTCTCAGGGGTGGCTGTGGGTGCACCATTTAATTACTTGCACATTAGTAGTTTGGTATCACCTCTGTAACTGTGGGTGGAGCAGCTACTCTTTGTGTTCTAACTACAATGTAATAAACAATACAGGAAAGCTTCCTATTGTTGCAAAGCTGGGTCAGTGGACACCACCACCTCCTCCAAAATACAAATGACTCTAAAGTGATGACCATCAAAACTGAACGGAGGCTGGAAAACAAAAAGATAATCAGAAGACTGTAGGAGCAAATGGGGCACAAATGAAAAATGTTATTACCTTTTAATAGCTGGAAATCTATTTGTATCAAAACTTAAACATGGAAAATCACATTGAACCATTAACCAAAAAATGTGCTACCTCTTTTGGAAAAAAAAAGATTACATAACCACTAAGGTAAGAGTTTCATTAAAACAGATTTCCCTCCCAACACTGGAATATGGTAACGAGGCCTTGTGCAAATTACTAATGCAGCCATTCGCAAATACAATATATAATCACTTTCAACATTATCCACTTTGTGTTACAAGCCCCCTTGAATACCCATTAACTGCCTACTCTATAGTGATTTTGGGACATTATCCCAGATGAAAGAATCTTGCTCAAACTACACACCTTGTTGTCACAGATTCGCTCAGCAGGTCAGCCCTCTACTCCCAAAGTGCCAACCTCTGAGCGTAGTCTTGTGAACAGTGAACAGAACAAGGTAGCCCTCTTGTCTATTTTGTGGATTTGAGTCACCTTAGTCCCAAGTTCTGGAGAGATTCCAACTTGTTAACCTCTTGTTAGCATACCTAATTGTCAGGCTTAGATAATTCTGTCTTTGGGGGGCCAGATATCTTTGCCTACAGGCACCTAACCAGGTATTACAAAATGAACCCTTTTTGAACTCTATGCAAGACCCAGAGAAACTCTTAAACTGTTTCCCAGTTTGGTACACCCATAAACTCATGCACCGTGTCAGCTTTAAAACCATCTAACTTCACTTAACCAAAGAAATGTTTCAAGGCACACCAGGCAGTTTCTGTTTTTAAAATATATCTTTACTAAACAAAAGGTAAAATAGTAAACAATAATATACAGAACTCTTATCACAAAAAAATATATAGGTCATTAAACAAAAAGGTGAAAAACTGCAGCTATATTTCTTATCCACAAAATACTTAACTTCTAAAGGCTTGATGTTGCGGTTTCAAAGTCAGGTAAAGAAGTCACTCTATGAAACCAGAATCATAGTTTTAAAAGCTGCTTTGTCCAGCCCCCTGGATGAGGTCACTGTACTTCCTCCCTATCAGGATATTATTACTAAAAATATATCTCTACAGGAAACAGGATCCTTATAAGGCAGTAAGATCCTGTTTTTCTCAGCATAACATTTATTCCCAAATGACACCTCTTTGATGAAAAAGGGTCTTCCTGATCTTCACAGATATCAAAGCCTTTTTAATTTCACATAGAAGTGTCATGCCCTGCTTTCCTTTCCTGTAAACGTTGTAAAATGGATATATTCTTTCCTGCCAACTCGGCTACTGATAATAGAACTAGCTAAACAGGATGTCCCTGATTTTAGGTACCTTTTAGCCCTGCAATTATCGTGGCCTTACAGGTGCTAGATTTTTTTTTATCTAAGTTCCTGTGTGTGTGGTCATGTCACATACTGAGATATGGGGGGGGGGATGTGTGTGTGTGTGAGTGAAGGAGGTCACTCCAAGTACACTGGCATTTCCCACAGACAAATTCAATACCACATTTCTGTTATTTTTAAGAAATAAAAAATGATACAGGACTCAGAGCTGGCTGTCTATGTCACAATCCTCCCCACGTAGACTGAAGTTGGGGATATATTCCCTACATGGGATGAGCTTCCCAAATCAGTTCACTCCTCATAGACCCAAGCCAGCCCATCTGAGTTCTGATTCTTCGCTCCAGCCCTGTGTACAATTTTTAGATCATACCCTTGTAAAGCAAGGCTCCATCTTAGCAGTCTCCCATTGTTCTTCCCCATCTGCATCAGCCAAACTAGGGGGTTGTGGTCAGTCTGCACCACAAAATGCTGCCCATACAATTATGGCTCTAATTTATTTAGGGCCCACACTATGGCAAGACACTCCTTTTCCACCGTGTAGTATGCTTGCTCCCTGGGAAGCAGCTTTCTGCTCAGGTACACAACTGGATGATCTGTCCCTTGGCTAGACATCTGGCTCAGTACTGCCCCAATACCCACATCTGAGGCATCCATCTGAACTATAAAGGTTTTGCTACAGTCAGGACTTGTCAAAACAGGAGCACTGCACAGTGCCTCCTTTACTCTGGTAAAGGCTGTCTCACAGGATGGGTCCCAGGTAATTTTCTTGGGCATCCTTTTCTTTGTCAGGTCAGATAAGGGTGCAGCCAGGGCACTATAATTAGGTACAAACTTTCTGTAGTACCCTGCTGTCCCTAGAAAGCTCGTGATCTCCTTCTGGGTTTCTGGTCTGGGCCACACCTGGATCACCTCTATCTTTATTTGGTTAGGATGGAGCTGTCCCTGGCCTACCACATGTCTGAAGTATGTCACCTCTCCCATGGACACCTGACACTTTTTGGCTTTGACAGTGAGCCCTGCCCTCTGTACCCTTCCCAGCAATTCCCTAAGGTGTGAAAGGTGTTCCTCCCATCTGCTACTAAAGATGGCAATGTCATCCAGGTATGCTACAGCATACTCCTCCACACCATTCAACACCTGGTTCACCAACTTTTGGAAAGTGGCCGGGGTGTTCTTCATTCCGGAAGGCATTACTTTAAACTCAAATAAGCCTATCAGAGTGATGAAGGCCGACCTCCCCCTAGTCCTGTCTGTCAATTCTACCTGCCAATACCCCTTGGTCAGGTCAATAGTTGTAAGCTAGGTCACCCCTCCCAACTTGTCCAGGAGCTTGTCCATCCGGGGCATCGCTTGGGTGTCGGACTTCGTGACTGCATTCAGTCCATGATAGTCCACACAAAAATGATTTGAGCACCTGGCTTGAGCACAAGGACTACAGGTGAGGCCCAGGGGCTGTGGGATCTCTGGATTACCCCTAAATCCAGCATCTCCTCCACTTCACTCCTAATGTCCTTTTGGACAGCTTCTGACACCCACTACACTGTCCGCCGTATGGGCGTGTGTGTCCCTGTCTCCACATCATGTGTTGCTAAGGGGGTTAGTCCAGGCTTGGTGCTAAACAAGTGGGCAAAGTCTGCTAAAACCTCCCTCACTTTCTGGATCTGGTCCAGGTTCAGCTGGGGAGACAGTTTTACTGCCTCCACAGAGGACTCCCATTTACTCTCTTCTAGCAAGTCCAGAAGGGGGTCTCCTTCATCCATCCCCTTCCCATGACTACACACTACAAATACCATGTTAGCCCTATTGGCATATGGTTTCATCATGTTGACATGGTACATCCTTTCTGTCTGACTATGGTCAGGTAACTCCACAATGTAGTTTACGTCATTTATCTTCCTAACCACTTTGTATGGTCCTGCCCACTCAGCCTGCAGCTTGTCTTTCAGGACCAGAATAAGGACCATGACTTCCTGACCCATCATGTATGAGCGAGATCTGGCTCTGCGGTCATACCATACTTTTTGTTTCTGTTGGGCAGCTGCCAGGTTGCTCTGGGCTATCCTCATAAGCTCCTTCAGCCTTTCCCTAAACCTAAGGACATAATCCATAATGGGAGTTCCCTGGGTGGCATGCTTGCCTTCCCAGTCCTCCCAGATCAAGTCTAGGGGCCCACGTACCCGGTGTCCATACAAGAGTTCAAAGGGGGAAAATCCTGTCAACTCTTGGGCACCTCTCTGTATGCGAACAACAAGTGGGGAAGGTATTTCTCCCAGTCCTCCCATGCTGTTCAGCAAACACCTGGAGCATTGCCTTCAGTGTACCACTGAATCTTTCCACAAGTCCATTGGCTTGTGGGTGATACGGTGTCGTGCATCTCTGCACCACCCCACACTCCTTCCATAGACATTTCATTAGGTCTGACATGAAGGAACCCCCTCGATCAGTGATTACCAAACATGGGAGAAAATCCCAAGTAAGGCATCTGGCACTTTGTTCATCCTCAGCGAGGATAGGGTGACTGCCTCTGGGTACCGGGTGGCATAATCCACCACAGTTAGGATGAATCTCTTCCTTGAGGAGCTGGGGTATTTAAAGGCCCCACAATATCCATTCCCCACACTCTGGAATGGCTCCTCCACTACGGGCAATGGAATTAGGGTGACTTGGGTTTTCTTGCCCACCTTCCCTATTTCTTGGTACCAGTGACAAGACCTGCAGTACTCCTTCACCTGCTGGGTGAAGTTAGGCCAGTAGAAATTCTGGGCCAACCGCTGCATTGTGCATGTGATTCCCAGATGACCAGACAAGGGAATATCATGGGCAACCATGAGCAACTGCTCACGATATCCCTGGGTAATGACAAGCTGCCTGCCTAGCATCCCTCCCTCTGTCTGTACTGTCTGTATATACATAAGTCCATTTTCCCAATAAACCCTATGTCTTCCATCACCTCCCTGTGCTGTGTTCAAGTCTGCCCATGCCCTCAGCTTCTCTAAACTAGGATCACTTCTCTGAGCAGCTGCAAACCCCTCACACCTTCCCACATCATGGGACAAGTCCCCCCTCACTTGCTAAACTAGGGTCCCTAGCTCTAGCGTCAGAGGATCACTGTCAATTCCAACCCTCTGACAAGGGGTCACCCCTCCCTCTTCATAGTAAACCTCTGTAGCTGGGTGGTTACTTGCTCCTGGGGAAATGTCTACCCCCTTTTTATCAGTCTCCCCCTCTGGAGACACAGGCTGGGGAACCAGCCTCTCAGTATCTTCCCCAATGGCTTCTGGGGGGTTCAGAGAACTACTATTTTCCCTTGCCGCTTGGCTATGGGTAACTGCACATACCACCCCCTGCTGGAAATTGTTACCAGGATCACATCCACTGCTAATGTGTTGGCTACAGCCACCTGCTGTACAGTTCTCCCTGTGTCATGCCGGTCAAGGAGAACACTAGCGAGTGGCAATGTTTTTTCTTCACCAGTAAACCCTTGTACAGTTACGTATTTATTGGGTATAAGCTGACCAGGCTGTACCAGATCCTCCTTTACCAATGTCAGGGATGCCCCTGTGTCCCTTAACCCCTGTGTCTGTACACCATCTACTATGACTGGGTGCATGTGTTCCCTCATGTTCACTGGCATGCTCCCAGGGACACACAAACAACCAATTTCTTTTCTAGCACCCTGTTGTGTATTATGGCTCGCCTTTTTGGGGCACTGTCTAGCCATATGCCCAGTTTCCTTACATAACCAACAGGCATTTCTTATTTCAGATAAATCTTTTTGTTGAAACCGGGGGCTAACTGGTTTTGGTGGAGGCAGTGAGGGTTTTAGCTGCCCTAAAGGCATGCTTTTCCCTTTCTGTGCTGCCACACTTGCCCCATTCACTCTCAGAGCAGGTTTGCTCTTTGCATAGAGGTCCAAGAGTTCAGCAGCCTCTTGCACTGTTTTTGGATCTCGGTCCTCTAGCCAGGTTTTTAGCTCTGCTGGGCATGCCCACTAAAACTGTTCTAATAAAATTGCATTTTCAATTTTAACAACAGAGTTTGCCTCAGTTCCTTCCCACCAGTGTTTTAAAAACTGTTGTTTCATGACTAGCTCCTCATAGCTCATATCAGGGCTTCTCCTGAGCTTATGGAATTTAGCTCTGTATGATTCAGCAGTTAATTCAAACTTTTTTAACAGTGCAACTTTTAACTTGCTGTAATCATCACTGTCTTCATTGTTCATTTGACCCAATGCATCCCGAGCTTTCCCGGTAAGTAGTGGGGATAGCTGGAAGCTCCAGGACTCTCTAGGAATTTCAGCCTGAATACAAACTTTTTCAAAAGAGTTTTAAAAAGCATCTATATCTTCCCCTTCCTTAAATTCAGCTATTAATTTGGAGTTCAATTTGTAACCCAGTCCTGCAGTCCTAGTTAAACCCAAGCCACTTACCTGCCCTGGTGTGGTTGGTTGGAGTCGTAGCTTCTCCAGTTCGCGTTACCACTGGCGCTCCTCTCTTTTCCCCTCTGCATCTCACTGGCGCTCACATTCCTCTCTGTCTGCCTCCCTCTGTTGTCGCTCTGCTTCATGATCCGCCTCTCTCTGTTGTCACTCTGCCTCACGATCTGCCTCTCTCTGTTGTCACTCTGCCTCCAGTTCCATCCTGTGTAACTCAATTTGCAGTTTGAGTACCTCTGGATTCAGGATATTGGTGACCATCCCCTGCCACTGTGGTCCTCCATTAACAGTGACCCTGCTGTCCTCCTTATCAGCTTGGGACCCCTCACTGGCTTCTAGTCCTGCCACACTCAAGGTCTGGTCCCCTTCAGTCATGGTCTGTGACTCCCTGCTCTGGGTATCTGCTACCGTCAGGGCCTCTATGAGGTTCTGCTTACTGGGTTTCACCCCAAATGGGACTCCCCATCCCCACACAACTGCTTTAAGAAATATACAGTGTGCCTACCGTAGTCAGAAGCCATTTTCCTCTTCCCTCACTACTGCTACTCTGACTTTGCACTTTAGAAAAAAAATAAAATAGGTAGGAACTTGACTGTACGCCAAGTGATAAAGTTCTGTTTCCCTTTTTTTAAATTAAATCACTGCCTTTCTTTCTTTCAAGTGAGCTTAACAGTCTCAAGCTGACACACTGTACAACAAAACTTATTATACCAAACTTTATCCACACTGCTGCCAACCAATCTGTCGCAGATTCGCTCAGCAGGTCAGCCCTCTACTCCCAAAGTGCCAACCTCTGAGCATAGTCTTGTGAACAGTGAACAGAACAAGGTAGCCCTCTTGTCTGTTTTGTGGATTTGAGTCACCTTAGTCCCAAGTTCTGGAGGGATTCAAACTTGTTAACTTCTTGTTAGCATACCCAATTGTCAGGCTCAGATAATTCTGTCTTCAGGGGGCCAGATATATTTGCCTATGGGCACCTAACCAGGTATTACAAAATGAACCATTTTTGAACTCTATACAAGACCCAGAGAAACTCTTAAACTGTTTCCCAGTTTGGTATACCCATAAACTCATGCACCATGTCAGCTTTAAAACCATCTAACTTCAATTAAAACCAAAGAAATGTTTCAAGGCACACCAGGCAGTTTCTGTTTTTAAAATATATATTTACTAAACAGAAGGTAAACTAGTAAACAATAATATACAGAACTCTTATCACAAAAAACACACAGGTCATTAAACTAAAAGGTGACAAAGTGCAACTACATTTCTTATCCACAAAATACTTATCTTCAAAAGGCTTGATGTGCTGCTTCAAAGTCAGGTAAAGAAGTCATTCTTTGAAACCAGAATCATAGTTTTAAAAGCTGCTTTCTCCAGCCCCCTGGATGAGGTCACTGTACTTCCTCCCTATCAGGATATTATTGCTAAAAATATATCTCTACAGGAAACAGGATCCTTATAAGGCAGTAAGATCCTAGTTTTCTCAGCATAACATCCATTCTCAAATGACACCTCTTTGATGAAAAAGGGTCTTCCTTATCTTCACAGATATTAAAGCCTTTTTAATTTCACATAGAAGTGTCATGCCCTGCTTTCCTTTCCTGTAAATGTTGTAAAATGGATATGCTCTTTCCTGCCAACTTGGCTACTGATAATAGAACTAGCTAAACAGGATGTCCCTGATTTTAGGTACCTTTTAGCCCTGCAATTATCTTGGTCTTGCAGGTGTTAAAAGTTTTTTTTTATCTAAGTTCCTGTGTGTGTGGTCATCTCACATACTGAGATCGGGGGGGTGGGATGTGTGTGTGAGTGAAGGAGGTCACTCCAAGTACACTGGCATTTCCCACAGACAAATTCAATACCACATTTCTGTTATTTTTAAGAAATAAAAAATGATATAGCACTCAGAGGTGGCTGTCTATGTCACACTTGTTACTGTATATCATGTTTGAACAGCAGCTCCATAGCAGTCTGGCCTGCAGTTCTCTAACTCATCAAGGACCTTATCCTACTAGAAGAAGGGAAAATGTGCAGTTCTAGGAGAAGGTTAGTGAAACCAAGATGAGATAATGCTTTGCCACACTTTATGGTCCCAGGCTTTTAAGTTCCTTACCTTTCAACCAATGCTAAACAGAAAGTGCAGGACTGTCTTGCAGAATCTTCCAAATGTTCATGTAAATTGCAGTGTATGTTTACTGTTCCTTTCTTACATGCATAATCCCGCCTTAAAACACATTATAATGCTATGTTATCTAAATCTTGTCAGTGTCAGTGGCTCAGCAGGTAGCACACTCACCTCAGAGGCCAGAAGATCAGAAGGCTTTGGGTTCTATCCCCACACCAGGCACTTGACACTCTAGTGCAGCATGAGGGGGTGCTGTCTTTCAGATGAGATGTTAAACTGAGGTCCCATCTGCCTGTTCAGGTGGATGTTAAAGTTCCCAGGCACTTCTCAAAAGGAGTAGGAGAATTTTTTTTATTGAAGGAGATCATACCATCTTCAAAATACAAAAACACAGAGTTAACCAAAACAAACTGTAAAGAACACAGTTCCATACAAAGAAAAGCAATCAAAACCAGAAAAACAAAAATCATCTCCTGCAAGGTACATAAAAAAAATAAAAGCCACCAAATTTACACTCGGGGAATAAAGAACAAGTACATTATCAGAAAATTATTTCAGAAACCCCACGGGAGGGGGAACAACTCCCAAACCACTCGGGAACACCACGAAAGAGGGAGGAGACTCCTCAACCTCTATGAAGATCAACTAGTACGTGGTTATATTCGTAATGCATGAACTTCCATTTAAATGTAATAAAAAAGGAGAGGCCTTTCCAACAAGACTTGATAAATGACACATCAGACAATGCAAGTTCAGACTCATAAATCTTCCACAGTGCATTCTCACAAATAACTTTAAAAACAGTATGAGGCATCCATTGCTGCCTTAGAACCCACTGTGTTCTAACAGTCCAAAAATAAAACTTAAGAACTGCAAACAAAACATGCAACATTCATGTATGATAATGTTTCAGCCTATCCAAATAGTTCCCCCACATCAGAGCTTCATAAGACAAATTTTGTAGCCATGGAAGTTGCCACACCCTGGCCAGAAACCTCCATAGGTCCTGAGAGACTGGACACAAAAGAATAAAATGTTCCATGGTCTCTTCTGGGGCACTGCAGCCTGTGAAAGGGCATGATCTTTCCTCCAGTGGCTTATGTTCGTTGTTCTCTCGGACATTCAATTTCCCATATGCACTCAGCCAAAGTACTTCCCACTGGTACTCTGGTATACATTTTTCATTCAAAAGTGCTAAGACTAGTTCTACTTTCTGGGGTGTACAACCTTTAAAATCTGGTTGGATGGGGCCAGTAGTATTTAAGATATACTGGTACAACTGTTTTAGAGAGGACTGCCTCAAAAAGGTGCTCTGAATTTTCCATTTAAAAAGTTTTTGAACAGAAGATTTCATGGAGCCTGGAACTGATAAATGTTGTGAACATTTTGAAGGATCAGTCTCCCATTTTAACATATAAGTACATTAATTGTTCTGAAACCAAGCATTCACCATGGAATTTACCAGGTGACCTGGAGTTTCAATAGAATGAAAAAAAAACAAGGAATGAAAAAAAGCCACAGGATCAATCATCCCCAACCCCCCTTTTTATTTGGGTAAATAAGTGAAACCCCGTTTCACCAGGTTTAAACGACAACCCCAGAGCATTCCAAAGAAAATACTATATAACCGAGTCTCAAAACAGACAGGTAAGGGGAACACTGTACCAATGTAAATCAAACTCGGGATTAAAAATTGTTTTATAATATGGACCCCTTTTTTCTTTGAAAGCTTCTATCCTTTCTAAATTTTAACCTTTGCTTCACATTTCATTAAAGCTCCTTCCCAGTTTAGAAGACCTAAGTCTTGAGACCCAAAAAGGATCCCCACATTTTTTCACTATTTTTTCACTGGGCCTAAGACCACTGGGATATCTCCAATCTTGTCCATTGTAAGGGAAGTGGGGTCTCTAGTACTACCAAGTATAAGTGCTGTACATTTACATAAATCCAGCTTTGCTGCAGAAACCTGTGAGAAAAGTTGGAATTCATTCCTTGCTTCCAAAACACTATCTGTATCAGCAAGGGTTAAGCATGTATCATCAGGATATACCAATAGCTTCACTTCATCCCTCCTCACAACTCCTGACACCCCTTGAATTAAGGAATTGTCCATAATACATTCTAGCAAGGGATTCAGAACAAATATATACAATAAGGGACTTAGGGGGCACCCCTGACAGACCCCTTCCCTGATAGGGACTCCGGACCAATCTTTCCTAAAATCAAAGGACAAAAAACTGCATGATGGCATAACATTTGAATTTTGGCAATGAACTGGTGAGGTATCCCATAAGTCTGTAAGACTGCAAATAAAAATGCATGATCAACCCTATCAAAGGCTTTTTGTTGTTCAAGAGATATGACCCACCCTGATTTCTGTGTTCTTAAATAATATTCCCACATTTTTCATAAAATAATGAGAGGGTGTGAAATCAATCTATCAGGTAAGTGTCAGTGGTTCAGTAGGTAGCACACTTGACTCTGAGGCTGAGAGATCAGAGGACTGTGGGTTCAGTTCCCACATCTGGCACTTGAATTAATATTCCAGTACTGACACTGTAGTGCAGTATGACAGGGGTGCTGCACTTCTGAGGTGCCATCTTTTGGATGAGATGTTAAACCGAGGTCACATCTGCCTGGATTGGTGGTAGTTCAGATGGATGTTAAAGATCCCATGGCACTTTTTGAAAAGAGTAGGGGAATTTTTTATTGCAACAAACAATACATCACAACAAATCAAAGTAGAAAAAAACAGAAAAACATCAGCAAAAGTAATAAAACAGAACATAAAAAGTGCACCCAAGTAAAAAAAATAAGAACTCCCCACCACAAAACCCAGTCAAAACTCTAGAAAAAACAGTGTTTTACAATAATTTTACACTCAACCGAAAAATCTCTCAGTCATGTAAACTGTAGAAAAAAATAGTTTCACAGCCAAAAGATATGTTTCCATAAATTCTGAAATTTAGGTAAAGCAAGCGGCGTTCATTCAGAATCCTGCTGTCTCCGAGTCATATTCTCAACCTGTGAAATAACAGTAAAAGTTGGTACATTTAAATGTTGTCATGAAAATTGACAGTGAGCCTGCCAAAGAAAATATTTAATACCAGCAAATAAATTCAATGTATTAAGGTGATACTGTGAAAAAAACCCTGAGTAATCCCCCAAATCAAAACCTCATAGTTAACTAATAATGCCAGATCCCAATGCCACTTAGAAGCCAGGTCTTGCCAGAACTGTTGAGCATAAGAACAAGTGAAAAAGAAATGTACCATAGTTTCCTCAATACCAGCACATTCCAAATGAATACATTACCTTTCTAACAAGGGCTTATGTTTTAAATTCCCCTTAACCCCGAGTCTACCATGACAGCAAAGCCATAGTATATCCCACATTTGTACCAGAATTCTCTTATCTACCAATATACACAGAGCAGAAGTCAATTTTGTTGGAATGCATCTGGGAAAATCCACCTGACAAGCAGAGTTTCTCCTCATAATGTCCCCATACAAACATTTATGAGAAAGTGTCATAACCTGCTCCTTCTTAATACCCCATTGATTAAGTTTCCGTATAGCAGGAATAGCAAAATCTGGAACTTCTAAAGTGTCAGTGAGCCTAGGTACGGTGTCTCCCCACCTCGGAAGAAAATTCCTAAAGAGTACCTCTGTCCAAGCATCCCACTGATACTAACATACTATTTGCCAGCAGATTAGCCTTACGGTCTATCGAGTCTGCTTGAACCTCAGATCCCTAGTGGGGTGTCGAGGCCCCCCCTTGTGTTCCAGAAACCCCTATCATCCATCCCCACCCCCCCGGGACAGGCCATCATCTGATACATCCACTTTCTGTGTCTGTCCCACCCTCTCTTGAAGCCCTCCACTGTGGATCTCTGAACCAGCTCGCCAGGCAGTGCATTCCAAGGGTCCACCACCCTCTCAGTGAAAAATCTCCTCCTCTTTTTCCCCCTCACCCTTCCACCTTCCAACTTCAAACCATGCCCTCCGGTGATACCTCCCTGCTTTAGTCTAAAGATCCCCCCACTGTTGTGGGAAGCATGGTAGGGAAAAAAAGAAAAAAGGAATACTAATGGATGTATCATTCCAAGGCCCCCTTTTTTCACAGGTAAATATGTGAAATCCCTTCTAACCGGATTAAATCGGCTCCCCCAAATCATTTGGAAAAAACACTATATAATCTGGTGTCTAATGAGGTAGGGAGGGGGAAAGAACTACAGACATATAAAAATAAAGGAAGGATAATTTTTTTCATGTTCAAACACCTCTTTACTTTTGATAAAGCCCATGTTTTCCGTAATTGTACTTTAAGTTCTCCAATTTTAATTCTATCTAACCAATTTAGCAAAGCAATATTCCCAGGGCCAAAAAGACACCCCAAAATGTTAATTGGCTTCTGGAATATAGAAATTTATCCAATATTGGAAGTGGCAATCTCTTCACCAATATACACCCCTTTGCTTTTAATATAATTAATAGCTGCTCCTGAAATAGTGGCATATTTGTCCAATACTCGAATGGCTGCCTCCCCAGATTCAGCTCCAGGTACCATAAGCACAATGTCATCAGCATAAACATCTAATTTCTTAGGTTCCAAAACAGGGGAAGGGGACAACCCCTGAATAGTAACGTCATTTAGTATCTCCTGGATTACTGGATCCAGGACAAAGGTATATAACAGGGGACTAAGCGGACATCCCTGTCTAACACCCCTATGTAAAACTAAAGGTTATCCTAATTCCCCATTAAGTGCAGTAAATATTTTAGCCCCTGTATAACATAGATTAATCCAAGTCCTAAAACAACTCGGTAAACCATAATGTTCTAATACTTCCCAGAGAAACTGATGAGATACTCTGTCTATTGAACAGGTACACGACCTAGGGGTAATTCTTGATGACTGGTTGACAATGCGTGCGCAAGTGTCGGCTGTTGTTAAGCTATGCTTTTATCATCTTAGGAATATCACTAGGATCAAGCACTTTGTTCCGTCCGGAGACCTACCTATGTTGATCCATGCCTTTGTGACCTCGCGCTTGGACTACTGCAATTCCCTCTACTTTGGGCTTCCAGGGGTTGATATCCACCACTTGCAGCTGGTGCAGAACTCCACAGCCCAGTTATTAACTGGGATGCCTCGTTCCTCCCATATTACCCCGGTGCTGCGGGGCCTGCACTGGCTGCCGGTTCAGTGGTGGATCTCCTTTAAAGTCAGTTTGCTGACTTACAAATCCCTGTATGGTCTGGGCCCTGACTACCTGAAGGAGCTTCTGATCCCTTACATCCTGGAGCGACCACTCCGCTCAGACAACGAGGGGTTGCTAGAGATTCCAAGGGTAGTTTTGAAATCTTCCGGTGCCCAGGCCTTCGTATTCGTGGCACCGACCCTCTGTAATTCTCTAACCCATTGGATTAGAAAGTGAACGACGGTGGGGGTATTTAAACAAGCTTTGAAATCCGTTCTGTGGAGAAAAGCGTTTGGGGAGGATATTGAACTGATCTGATTTTATTATTTATTATGAGGCTGATATTATTTATTCTATTGATTTTTATGATGTTTTATTTGGATGTATTTTAAAGTCTGTTCTGTGCCTTGATTTTCTGAAAGGCATATTAAAAATAAAGATTATTATTATTATTATTGCCTTAGTCTGATCCAGAGCCAACAAATAACCTGAAAAATGTCATTGTTTCCCAAACTCACAAATATTGCATAAAAATTTCAAATTTTGCTGAATGTTTCGTCCCAGGATTGAGCAAGTTTGAACCGTGTGTATCAAAATAGAAGCTATTTTTTGTAATCTGTGACAAAGGATGGCTGAAAAAATTTTGTAGTCCATATTAAATAAACTGATAGGCCTCCAATTTCCTATATCAGATTTGTCAGCCTTTTTAAACAAAAAAAGTAATATGGCATCTGAAAAAGGCCGAGGCAATACTCCTGTATCTAAAATTTCATTGTATACAGTAGATAAAATTTCACAAAAATCTTCCAAAAAAACTTATAAAATTAATTTGTCAAGCTGTCAACCCCTTGGGAAACACCCAAGGTTAGATTTGAAATTTTTTGCTGAATTTCCTCTATTGTAATAGGTTTTTCCAAAGTATCAACATTAGCCTGTGAAAGACTCAGTTATGTGCTAGAGAAAACATCCCCCATTGAACCCCTGAAATATAACTAGACCCTTGTAGTGAACTAAGAGAATGTCTAATCACCTGAAACATTCCAGTCTTTGAATTTAATACCACCCTTTTAGTATTCTTCAGATCCTCCATTAAAGTATTATCCAATCTAGATTTACAAGCTGCAGAAGGGTCAGCAGAAGGTGACTTTACAGTACCATACTGCATTTCAGGTTGCAGTGACACCACCCGATCATATTGATAGCTTCTCATATGCTGTTTTATTGCATCTATCTGCAACTTGACCCTGACATCTGCAACATTTGGCGAAGATGTCAATCAATAAACTGTTGTTGAAAATTCAGATACTGTATATATTTTTTACTTTGTTATACCGCCCTTGAGACATAAAGAAATCTCTAAAGTCCTTTTTAGTGTCTGCCCACCATTGTGTCATATAATCATATAAAACCCAAACCGAATTACGGGCCGCTAGAAGGGATTTCAATTTAATCTGCACGACCTGATCTTGTAATACCAAAGAATTTAATTTCCATCAAATTGGGTCTCCTAGGAATCTAGGAGGAAACTGGGACATATTTAATGTACAGATTAAAACAATATGATCAGAAAATTCACATAATCGAATGATAAAAGTGTGTGGAAATAGAAATTTGGACAAAAAGAAAATACATATTCTAGTGCGAAATGCACTGCATCTATAAGTAGCTCCTTCATCATTATGGAGTATACGATATGCATCTTTCATAGAAGCCATTTGTATAACCTTCCATAAAGCTTGTGAATCACAATAAACTTTTGTCTGGAATGAATCCTTAAATCGAACATGCAGACCACAATTCATATTTCCGCCCCGAATAATTCATTTTTTAGTAAAGTGGTAGGGTTGGATAGCATGAAACAATTCTGTCTGTAAGGTCTTAACTTGGGGCGTATAGGTATTCATCAAAAAGAGTAGAAAACCTTTATAGACACAATCCAAAAGCAAAACCCTCCCGGGGGGTATATCCACAAGTCTAGATACCTGGACAGAGGTATGATTGAATAGAATACCTAGGCCATCGGCTTCTTCTTCCCCATATGACCAAAAAGTAGGTCTTGTAGTCCATAATTTAGATGCCTGCCTTATGTCAGTGAGGCAATTAAACCTGGTTTCCTGCAAAAAAATGATATCTGCTTGCAGCATAAGACAGAAATGTAAACAGGCTATCCTTTTCTTAAAATTCTTAATACTACAAGTGTTTAAAGAAATGAGTTTAATTTCTGCCATAAATCAAAGAAAGGAAAATGTAACAGTGCCTTAAGGGTTAGGGATATCGTTGTTTTTCCTTTTCTTCCCCTTTTTTTTCTTTCCTTCCAAAATCCCCTTCCCCCATCTGCCTCACAATCCACGTCAGAGGCAAGGCCTGACTGTAAAGAAACATCTGATTCCGATCCTCCCTCCAAAATCTGCAGGGGCTGAAAAGGGTTGTCGATGGGAAGTTCGGATGGCTGAATCAAACTCCAACTAGAAGCTCTAGTCACTCGTTTAGGAGGGGGTATTTGAAACTCTGAGGTGGAGGGAAGTTTTTCGGCCTGTGTAAGAGGGAGTTCCCCTGACAGGGAGGTTCCAGAAACCTCAACCAAGGAAGTCATATCTTTTTTTTCCTGGTCAGAATCTACAGAAATTGCTTCAGGGACAGTTCCTGGACTCTGTGTACCATTTTGGGAGTAGTAGTAAATGGGGCAGATTCATTACCTGCCTGGGTTGGAGCAGGGCCTTGATCGGAGGTTGGGGCCTGATTGGAACCTGCATCTGACCTTTCTCTGTGCCGAAATCTATCTGGTGCATTATTTATTAAATCCTCCTTATTTACCCCACCCTGCTTGTTCTGGCCTGCCCAAGAACACTGGTGATAAGCATGTCCTTGTTCACCACAGAGGTTAGAACGAAAGACATTTCTGCAAGTAATGCTACTGTGGTCAAAATCCCCACACAGAGCACATTTGATTTTGTCGCAGGCACTACTGAGGTGCCTCCTGCTATTACACTTATAACAAGCCTTAGGTTGTCTGGGATAAAAGCAGACCCCTCTGTCTTTTCCAAGAAAAAAACTATTGGGGTTATGCAGCACCTTTGTTCCCACAATATGTAATTTCACTTTAAATTTCCAGCTTCCTGTCCAAATCCCTTCACCATCAATAACAGCTTCTGAAGGTCCTAGAGCAGTGCACTTATGATCCAACCAGAATAGAATATCCCCCACAATTACCCCCTCATTCCTAAACATAATATGCATATTTTTATAAAGGGGTTTAGTGATTGGGATGGCCCAAAAAGGCAACCAAAGAGGTTGAGTTTTACAGTTCTCATAGCGATTCCAAAATTTATCTAAACCAGAGAAACTTTTAAAACTAATGTCAAACGTTACTTCTCCCTGTATGTTGATTATAGCAAAAATATCATTAGCATGAAAATTCATTGAGTCTTCTAAAAATCTTCTGGCCACATAAAGCCTATCAGGGTGTTCATCTAGGCCCCCGCGGTAATGGAGGTGCACAGTGTTCCTTCTGGGTGCCTGCTCTAACCTATTATATTAAATAGATCAGAAAAATCAGGCCCCAGGGTGGTTTTGAGCTCGGGGGAGAAACCGGAGGAGAAGTTTGTGGAGCCTCTGTAAATATATCAGCATTGGTCAGTGCTTCTTCTCCCTCTAACTAACATACTAACATATTAAAATGCCAGCAGAATAGGCCTAACGGTCTTTTGTGTCTGCTCGTTTGGTCAGCCCCCATCCTGGGTGCTGACCTTGCTGTCCCCTCGCCTTCTCTGGCTTCTCCTTCCCAGTTCCGGATATTCTTGCTGCATTGGATTTGCTTCCAGAACCCTTCCCTGTACCTGTCCCACCCTCTTGAACCCTCCACTGTCTCTGCCTCCACAGCCCCTAGGCAGTGCATTCCATGGCTCCACCACCTCCTCAGTGAAGTAGCACCTCCTCCTTTCTCCTGAATCTTCCTCCAGCTTCCACCCATGCCCTCTAGTGGCCCCTTCCTCCTTCCTTCAAGCACCCTGACTGTTCCTCCTCTATTTACCCTCTTCATGTACCTGAAGACCTCTATCATGTCCCCTGTCCCTTCTCTCTTCCAATGTGTACATATTTAGCTCTTCAAGCTCTCCTCATAGGTCCTGTCCCCAAGCCCCAAATCATTTTGGTTGCCCTCCTCGGACCCTCTCCAGGAGGTTAATGTCCTCTTGAGTATGGCTCTCCAAAACTGCACGCAGTACTCAAGGTGCGGCCTCACCAAGCAGTTATACAGAGGGAGTATCACCCTCCTTCTGGAGGTGATCCCCTAGCGATGCATCCCAGCATCCTGTTGGCCTTGCTGCTGCCCTCCTACAAGTCTCAGAGTTGTTCATCTTGACATCCACCACCACCCCCAGGTCCCTCTCAGCCATCGAGACTTGTAGCATTCCCCCAGGGTGTACACTTGGCCTGGGTTTCTGGCCCCAGGTGGAGTACCTTGCATTTCCTGCATTGAACCTCAGCTTCCACTTTCTAGACCATCTTTCCAGAGCCTCCAGGTCCCCTTAGGCCACCCTCCCTCCTCCCCATCCACCACCGCCCCCAGTTCGAGTCATCTGCAAAGAGACTCATCTCACTCCTGATTCCTGTCCTTATGTCAGATACATAGGCGTTGAACAAGTATTTATCTTCAGACACGTCTGACCTGATGCAGAGTCCTCAGCTCATTCACGATTCTGCTGTGTCTTCTCTGGAGTGAAAATTTCCCACCTTGAATCAGGAAGCCATTTACCATTAACCAAATCCAGCCTGCATCAGACAGAGCACCGTCTTATGACCAGTCTGTGGTCAGAAAGAAATCCCTTCATTCAGGTTGTTTCTGCATTCCTAGGTGTGCCTTGTCATCCGGGTGAGTCATGCCGACAGGATCTGTCAAAGTCAGCCACTCAGAGCATTCCCCAGAGACCAATACAGTTTTAGAAACCGCCAGAGAAATAACGTTAGATTCCATGTCAGTATGCACAAGTGAAGCGACGTGCGGCAAAGGAGGCAGCTTGGAAGGCACCGACAGCTCAGGTATCAATAAGCAAGATTCCTTACACAATATAGCACCTCCCGATACTTGGCTTGCACCACGCTCCACGGAATCCATCTCCATATGAGAACCCAAAGCGTTCTCACTCTCCAGCACTCGTATCTGTACAACTGAAACCTGCTCAAGCTGAGCAACGTCTGGGGCATGTTGCTTCTTCACCATTCCAGAGGCATCTGCCATGTTAGCACAGCAGCCAAAATCCCCTTACTGTGAGAGATGGGGATCTTTTCCGGTGTCCTGGCCAAATTTCCCTCATTCACTAAAAATACCACCAACAGCTTAATGTGGTTCAAGGTCAGTTGGCATTCATCTCTATCCTCCTCCCCCAGGTCATGCCTGAAAATAGGCAAGATTTGTCTAGTGCACTTACCCGGTCAACAACAACTAAATAATAAATAAATAAATAAATAAATAAAACTACCGAATTGTAAAGGGGAGATAATTTGATAAATTGTTCATTTTCCAATGGGACTTGAAGACCAAAAAATTTGGATCTGATCCTAAAGATGTCTTTACCATCTGATGGTCAGAGAACTCGATTGGACAGACAACCAGGTCTTTGATCCTCAGATGCTTTGAAAAAAATACATAATCAATTATAGCGGTATATTGTGCCCTTTTATGTGTAAAGTAAGATGGGGATGTGATATAAGCATTACAATTCAAAAGGGCAGCTACCAAAACACATTTTCATAGTGCAAGAGAGTCACAATATACTTTTGGGACTGAAGCAAGCCCTCTTGGTATCCGTAGGCTACAATTAAAGTCCCCCCCACAATAAGTACTTTTGATGTAACTAAGAAGGGCTGTAAAGTTTCTAATAAGGAGACTCTAGCAGCCTTCATTTGGGGTGCGTATATCGTAATTAACTGGCATGGAATGCCGTCCCAATACCCATCTAAAATCAGGGCTCTCCCAGGCACTAGGTCTAACAGCCAAAACAAAGAAAACCTTGTCCCCAATACCAAAATGCCCAACCCATCCACCCTATCTCCCCCGAAGGACCAAAAGGAAGGATCCCAGGGCCAAGCGGCCTGAAACTGAGTGGTTTGGGAGAGGGAACCAATCCATGTCTCCTGTGGAAAAAAAAAGATCCAACTTTAAACCATATAATAGTGAAAAGATAGCCAGTCTTCTCCTAAAGTTCAGCAAGCTGTAACAATTCAATGAGGCCACCAATAAAGAGTTCAGGACCATTAGGGATATTTAAGCCATCTTCTTTTTCTTCCACTTTTTTTTCCCAACGTAAGGAGCTTCTGGGGGTTTTGGGGGAACCGCCTTCACTTCCATTAAGTCTTTGGGGTCTCGTTCCATTTCCGAATCTCCCCAACTTAAGGGGCCCAAAACTTCAGAAGGGTTATTTGTGAGGACAGGAATCGTCACCTCTTCTTGATGGTGGGGGAAGAAAAAACTTGCTCTGAAGGGAGCATAGGGCCAGAGTCTGTTGTACAGATGACAATGTTAGAAGGGTGTCCTGTTTTAGTAGTAACAGTACTAGTTGGTGGAGGCTGTGAAGTGGGTGGAAGCAGGACTTCAGAAGCTGGGGGAGTTAGTTTGAGCTTTATTAATGAAATCCTTTGTATCCATTTTCTGTGTAGTATTCACTGAAGCCCATGGGCAGTCCTGATATTAATGTCCAGATTCCTCACACAAGTTACATCTCGTAGTATTGGTAAATTGGTAACTGATATGACCCACTTCTGCACAAATTCCGCAGCAAAGCTTTTCACAAACACTTGACAGACGCATTTGTGAACTGCAGTGGTAACATGCCTTTGGTTGCTCTGGGTAGAAACAGACCCCCCTGTCTCTACCCAGAAAATAGCAGTTGGGTATGTGAATAATACCTTCTTCAGACTGTTTTAGCTTAACCTTAAACCTCCATCCCCCTGTCCAGAATTGTTCCTCGTCCAGCACTGCTTCAGGGGAACTGAGGACCTCACATTTCTGTTGTAACCAATGGTTGCTGTCTCCTACGGGGACACTTTCATTGCAGAACATAATGGTAACAGTTTTCAACAATGGTTTCATTAATGAAATAGCCATAAAGGGAGTCCAGAGAGAAGTTTTGAGTTGGTTATGCTTAGTCCAAAATTGATCCAACAGATATGCTGAGCGAAAACTGATGTCAAAAGTGTCCTCCCCAGATACATGAATTAATGCAAAGACATCAGCTGGGTAGAAATGCAATGATTCTTTGAGAAGATGTTTTCCTACACACTGTCGATCAGGACGAGTATCTAGACCTCCTCTATATTTCAAACAGACAGCATGTCGCCTGGGTAAAGGGTCGGTTTTGTTAAGTTTAAGCAACTCTGAGATTAAGGGTTTCTGTGGTTGTTCATCAAGAGAGTCCAATTTGGACAGGGGTGGGGGGTCCGTGGTAATCACATCTGTAGGCTCCTGTGGTATTGGTACCCTCCCTGAATCTGTTGCCACATTTGGTACCGCCGTTGAGCCTAGAGGAATAGCAGTGTTTATTTGTTGCAAAGCTGTGGAGTCCAACTGAGGTGAAAAACCAGCTGGGAGAGAAATCAATGATACAGAACGGGGGGATTCACATCTCTATCCTGCATTAATGTCAGAGGAAGAGCCCTCCCTTGCCCCGGTGCAACTGCAGGCAGACGCCATTCAGGAGACACAGACTGTGAACAAAAAGAAGAGTCCCAATTTGGGTCACGGATCCATTGCCCAATATCATCCTGAATCCAACCTGCTCCCTGCAGTGCAAAGTCAGTCCATGGTTTAGTGCATACTGCTGCTTTTGGAATGCCAAACACAGTCTGTATAGCTGCTGCCACTGAGTCCTGAGAAGAAGAATCCGGTTGGGTGGTATCTTGCGCTGGAGGATTCCCAGAGCTGTCATCGGACAGAAGTTTCCTGTGGGAAAGCATCACCACATCCCTTTTTTTTCATAAGTCCTCAGATTTCCATTTGTTGGTGACCTCCTCTTCTGAGATAATTTTCAGAAGTGTAGCTTTTTGTTCTAAAAGAACAGAATCAGTCAGTTCAGACTGATCTTCAGACCTATGTCCTCAGTCCATTGCAGACAAATCAGTTTGGGGCAGCTGTAGGCCGGGGACACTATCCCTGTAGATGCCATTCCAAGCTCTAAAGTCCCCATTCTCTGGTCATCAGCCATGGCGACAGGCAAGTCAGCCTCTCTTTCATGCTGTACACCCAGGAATACAGGTACGGTGCTTAATTCAGAAGTTGAAACATTTGCAGCAGTGGTGCAAAACTCTGGAGAAACAAAACCCTCTCTCTCACTCTGCGGCAAGTCTATATGCTCAATTTTTCCATTTAAAGTGCCACTTTGCTCAGTTACAGTGTTCACAGAACAGGAGTTAATCCCAAATGAGACACCCGCTAAACAAATGAGAGGTCGCTCAGTGACAGCTAATTGCTCTGCAGCTTTGCGATTTGAAAATAAAAAGGTGGTAGCGTGTTCTTAAGACATTTGTGTAGTCTGATAAATAATATTTCAGGGTTGTACCTGTAACGTCCCATTTCCAGTCATAACATCACTGTCACCAATGGTTCCATTGTTAGGGAGGCCCGATACTGACTTCTTCACCCTTTGGGGACATCCAACCATATTTCTGGCCATCGTAGGCTGCACTCTTGCCTGCAAATACCATTGTTCTTCAGTAAGTAGAAAATCATCACCTTCAGCTGCAGTAGTTGTAGTTAGAGAACTTTCCCCCAAAAAGGCGCTGATTGTTTCATATGTAATCCAGAATCTTTAGCACTGAACTTCATCCTTCTGAGGAGCCATCTACATCTCTGAAACATTTGGTCTCCTGTGTACCTGGAGTCAAAGGGGAGACCAGGCCCTCAGACTCCTCCACATCCACCTGCATTGGTTCACCGTTTGAACTGGCCATCCTGACAAAGACAGCAGCTCCCCCTACAGCTGAGCAGGTGAATTTCCATGGTGCCCTGGCCAAATTTCCCTCATTCACTAAAAAAATACCACCAACAGCTTACTCTGGTTCAAGGTCAGTTGGCATTTTATCTGTATCCCCCTCCCCCGGGTCGTGACTGAAAATAGGCAGAATCTGCCTAGTGCACTTACCCGGTCAACAAAAACTAAATAAAATAAAATAAATAAATAAATAAACATGCCATATGTAAAGACAAAGAACCTCAGTGCAGAAGCACTGAGGCAAGGGTTACCCCAAAGGGTACCGGCAGTAAAATCAAGTTTCAAAGAACTACAAAATTACACTTACCACCATAATGGAAAACATCATGGGATGTATATGCAAATCACCATGGAATTTTAGACCAGTTCAGCTTTAAGCAAGACTGCATGGTGCCAAAAGGCCTCTCACACAATTTGCAAAGGGTGCAAACTCATGCCATACGTACAGTATATATATAAACTCTTTTGACTAGGACCCTAGATGTGGCTAAAAATGGACCACTGTCTCAGCCCACTTACCTAGTTCCAAAAATAATTATATAAAATAACTTTTCTTTAAAATTACTTTTACACAACTTGACCTGACTCTGTAGCCTGCTTTTTGTGTGTACAATATTTGCCAAGAATGCTCAGATCTCTATTCTTTCTAGTCAGGCCGATCCTTAGTACTCTTGCAAACAATCAGAGTCAACAGCAGCAGTACAGGGCTAACTATTATAGAAAGATAGAAACATAGACAATGATGGCAGAAAAAGACCAACTGTCCATCTAGTCTGCCCAGAATTCCCTATCTGCTTCAGGACCTATTGTCCATACAGGGTTTTATCCCTCCTGGTCCACTTGTTTTCTCCCCTCCTTACTGCTTCCAACCTGAGCAACCACCAAACCCTTCACTCTGTCCCAGCCTTGCCTGAAATCATTTACAGTCTTGGTTTCTACCATCCCCACTGGCAGACTGTTTCATGGCTCCACCACCTTTTCCATAAATAGAACTTCCTCACATCCCTCATAACCCCCCCCCCCCATCAGATTTCACTTGGGACCTTGAGTCCCTAACTCTGTACTGCTGCTAAATAGTTACCCACAGTTCATCTTGCTTATTTCCTTTAGGAACTTGAATGTCTCTGTCATCCTCCCTCTTTCGCCTGGTCTCCAGTGAGTACATGTTCAGTGCACTGATGCAATCCTCATAAGATCTGCTCTGTCAACGCTGAATCATCTTGGGCACCATGCACTGCACAATCTCCAGCATGTTCCTGTCATTCCTTAGGTAAGGACTTTAGAGGGTATCCGCCAAGAAGAGCACCAAATAAATGGTGAAGTATCAGGGGCAAGGCAAGAAGCACAACCACAGTAAGGGTGACTGCTCAGAAAGGGAGACCGACAGCTCAAGAGCAAAAAGCTCTGCCGCACAACAACAGCACCCGCATGAACAGCAGACATCAGCACTGCAAACACTGGCAGGCCACCAGGCAGGAGAGGTGTCTCTGGCAGGGAGACACAGCTAAACAACTAGTGCTGGATGGCATGCACAGCAGGCCGTGATCAGAGGTGGCAACTGGAGGCAATGGGAGAGCGCAGGGTAGGCCACACAGAGGACAGTACTGATGCAGCAGCACACACACCGTGGGGCCCCGCTGGCAGGGCACAGTGCTAAGGGGGGATGTATGAGCCTGTACCACCTGGCTGTTCCAGGGCCAAACACATGGACAGGGTGCAGGACAACAACCCTAACCCCATGTTCAACACAGCAGACACATACACCTGCCTCACAGGACAGCATGGGGAGGGATGGAGCCCACAACATCGCACAGGAACAGGGGCAACACAATGGAGGGTGGCAGTCCATGGTACTCAGGGCCCATGTACAGGGCGACGATGGGGAGGGGGGCGCAGAACATCACAACTGGATAAGCAGCATAGACAGGAAGTGGGCATGTCCAGGCAGAATCTGCGCGGGGCACCCAGCGCCCATAACAATGACAGCCGCAGCACATCCCTCAGATGTGACAGCATCTACACCACAGAGGTGCGTTTTATGTGCAGAGCCAGCAGGGCAAGCCAATGGCTGTCCACAACGGCTTTGTATATTGCAAAGATAAGGAAGGACATGATAAAGTATACTGGAGGTGTGCCAAGGCGAGGAGGTACCATTGCATGGCTCGCCTGCACACAGTTGAGGATATAGTGGTAGCCACCATCACGGAGCACAACCACACCCCCGACACAGCCGACTTGGGCATGTGGCGAGTGATGGGAATGCTGCAGGACACGGCACAGCATACCATAAATTCTGCTTCACAGGTCGTCGTGGCAAGCACGTCAGGCATCCCTGCAGCCATGGCTGGTCGACTACCCAGAGTGCGTCTGCTGTGCCGGATGGTACAGCATGTGTGACACATGGCTCATAGCTGGCCAACCACCCCACAGTCCATTGAGAACCTAATCATCTCGGAGGAGTACACCCATGCTGCAGATGGCACGTGCTTCCTCCTGTACGACAGAGGGAGGAAGCGAGACTGCATCGTCATCTATGCCACAGACCGTGGCATGCAGCAGCTGGCCAGCAGCATGGACTTGTTCATGGATGGCACATTCAGGGCTTCCCTTGCCCTGTTTGACCAACTCTACACCATAAATGCCATCTAGTCGGGTACAGTCCTGCCTGCCGTCTATGCCCTGACATGCACCTGGTGGGCACAGACGTACATCAGACTGCTAGGCCAGCTGAAGCTGCACAACCCTGACATAACACCTGCCACAGTCCTGACAGACTTCAAGCATGCCAGTTAGCATGGGGTCACCACCATATTCCCCGAGGCACAGGTCAGGGGCTGCTTTTTCCACTTCACCCAGGCCCTGTGGCACAAAGTACAGCGGCTGCCAGAAGTACCCATGAGTGTGACTTTGTGCTGCAAGTCCAGAAGCTGTTGGCATTGGCTTTCCTACCACCTGCCAATGTACCAGCAGTCCTCGAGGAGCTCAGGGAGTGGAAGTTCATCACCAACAATGAGGATGTCCTCCAGCCCCTGCTGGACTATGTGGAGGACACGTGGGCCAGCCGGCCCACTGGACGTTTAGGACGCTGGTGTGCCCCATTCCCAGTCGAGCAGCGGAACTGCTATGACTCCACTGTCCAGGGCCTGGCGAGGACTAACAATGTGGTGGAAGGGTGGCACAGGGCCTTCAACACCCAGGTCGGTGCCGGACATACCTTCATCTGGCGCTCTTCGAGTGCCTAAGAGAGGAGGAGGAGTGACTTACTGCTATGCGTCCTGAGATGCTATTGTCTGGGGTGGAGGAACCACAACCACGGAGATGGTATCGTGACCTTGATGCCAGGATCCACGCCATTGTGGCTGACTATGCCACCAGAAGCCACTATGACTACCTGCGTGGGCTGGTGTATAGCTTTGTTTTCAATGTCTAACCTACTGCATGTTCACCCCGTGCATGCACCAGACCCTGCTGCCAATGCCCAGCCCTGGGCAGCATTGCCCTGTGCAGCACCGCACGGTGCACGGTGTGTGACCAGTATCACCACCCTGCATGTCATGCATCCGCAGCTTCCCCGGAGTCGCTCTTTTGACCCCTTGTGCATGCCGGGGCCCCTCACAGATTCGTGATATGACACACGCTGAGGGGGGGCATCTGCATTGTGGGCCTCTGCACTACCCCTTGGCTGCACCCCCTGGTGATCTGGCCATCCCCCTGACCCACCGTATGTGCCCGTGTGCTGGGCCCCCCTGTGCCTGGGTGGTGGCTCGCTGCCACTGCTGTTCCCCCCTTGTGGCCGTGCCCATCCCGACCATCCTTGGTCACTCATATTCCAGGGCTCTCCCTCACCATTGGGCTGCCTTCCAGGCCCGACCACACCACACTGTGCTTTCTATCCACTGCCTTGCAGGGCATGCCATGTGCTCAGTGCCCTTCCAGCCACTCTTTGCTGCTGTCTCCCTTTTGGCCTATCGGTGTTATTGTGCTGTCGCCTTTCTAGCATCCGCTCTGTCTCCCTTGCTGTTCTGGGCAGCGCGATTGCGGACACACCCATATCACATAAAACCCTTTAGAGTGAAGCATAGTATTCTAGGTGTGGCCTCACCAGGTGTCACCCACTTTAGGGCTAATATGAACAGAGCGCTGTAAAAAAGAGTGCAATCAAAATGCCGAGAGTCAGTTCAGTGACATAAAATTGTCTCACCATGCACAGAAGACTGCATGAATTGCAGGTGCAAAAGTGAGTCTTGTCACCATGATTTATCAAAATGAGCCCCAAATTTGACTATAGTGACAATCATTCACAAGTATAGCATGTCAGATTTCTCTGTTTGACCTCGATTGACTTCAACAACAATATGGAGCTGATCCAGAGTCATCACTGAATGTAAGACTGTTGGCTGCACTGGCATTCATGCCTATACATGATGCAGTGAAAGCATTCAAGGCTTTAATGGACAGTGTGTATTACTGAGAGCATGAGGATTTGCTACATCCTATGACTGACTATTTTGAAGATGTTTGGTTGGGGAGGATGGACAGAAAACAAAGGCGATGACAGCCCAGATTTTTTCACAGTCAATGGAACTGCAATGATGCAACTAACCAAGGCATCACAAAGACAAACAATGCCGTTGAAGGATAGCACAACAGTTTTGCAAGCCTCCTAAGTGCTGATCATCCCACAATATGGAAACTTATCGATGCTATGAAAAAAGAATAAAGCCCACCACAAGAACCAAGTAAAGCGTACAAGAACTCTGCTGAAAGAATTCAGTACGTTGTTGCAGAATACCATGCAAGAGAAACTGTGGAGTACCTGAGAGGACTTGCACACAGTTTCATGTTTTAACTTGATGGATGCTTATAATTTTCTCAATGGGTCCTATTCACTATAGAAAATTGTGGCTATGCACCATGTACCTCGGGCGTATAGCCACCATGCAGCTGGCTGTGTGCACTGCACCCCCTCCACCCCACTCATGACATAACTGCGCTCACCCTCATGCCCCGGATCCCCTGGCCAATTGCAGAGCTCTGTGCAGGAGCAGGCCTGGAGGTGGTTCAGGGGGGGAGCCAGTACTCTGTGCATTCACAACCTTACGGAGTGCTGTGCATGGCGGCAGCTGGCTCCGCTTCTGGAAGGCAGCTATAAACCACTGGGGCTGGTTTCGCACCCCCCCCCCGGGAAACTGCCTCCAGACACAGCAGGCACAGTGAGTGGCAGTGGCCCCCCAACAATGTTGCCCCTGCCATTGGGACACTTCAGGAGGATAAGGGTTGGGTGGGCAGAGTAGCCCCTCAAATCTGCATGGTTGGCGCTCTGTGTGCCGACCAACAACATGGCACTCGTGCACAAGGAATCCACTGCGAGTCCATACCTGGGCAGTCAATTGGCTGCCCACCCAGATCCTCTGCTCCGCACCCGCCTGCCCCCTGTGGACCTATGCACAGGAGGGGGAAGGGCCACATATGGGAGCTGAGCAGGGGCCAGTGTTCATGAAGGTGGCCCTTGAGCAGAAATCCCATGGGTGCAGAGCTGCGTATCCCTGTACGCTGCTCATGTGTATCTATTTATGAATGGAGGCCAATATGTTTTAATGCTTCACTCTTCAGCCTTTCCTCCATTTTTTAAACCGGACAGTTGTCTGTTGGGAGAGTACTCTGCACTTCCCACCATTAAGCAAAAAACCCAAATGGCAGTTATGTCCTTAGTCACTCTCCATTCTAGTAATCACAACTGGAGTTGTTGGAATGTGCACAAGGGTTGGGGTGGGTTAGTAGGGGTGGTTTGTGTATTGTGTGGGTTAGAAGTTTATGTTTAGGCTTCTTTGTGTTCTGTTGTTTTGTTTTTCTGTCTGGTTTATGTGATTTGGTGTTTGGTGCGTGTACTGTAAATGCAAATTAACATTTTCAATTAGGTGTACTTATCTGCAAAAAAAATATGTTTTAAAGCTTTCAGTAAAGCTTAAATATGTTTACATATGTTTTTATTTATATTTATGTTAGTCCAGAACCAAAAGGAGTTGAATTGACACAAGGGCTGAATTGACGTGGGGCTGAATTGAAATAGGAGTTGAATTGACATAGGAGCTGAATTGACTCGTGTTGAAGGGACTGGGGCTGAACTGATACAGGAGCAGAATTGATATGGAGCTGAATTGACATGGAGCTGAACTGACTAGGGCTGAATTGACACAGGAGCTGAATTGATTCAAGCTGAATTGTCATGGAGCTGAATTCACAGGGCTGAATTGACTCGAGCTGAATTGACAGGTGTTCATTGAACTATTACAACAGAATAACAGATGCCTTCCAAGCATGACTTTAAGTTGCAGACACATTAATTAGTTGCTAGATAAAAACAGGAAATTACAGTCCAGAGACCTTTCTCTGCTACACAATTTTTAAGAAAGTGATGCAATTTCACATCAGACAAGTACTGATACATTTGTTTTATGATCCACAATTTAATGTTAAACTGACATTTCACACTCTATGGCCCTGGTTTATATATATATATATATATATATATATATATTTATATCACAAATCACTAGTCCAAGAGTGCAAAACTAGAAAGGAAACTTACTTACTAGGTCTGTTGTGTCTATGTTTATGTTTATTGACAAGATTCTTCTTTCAAAGCCATTGAGCCCAGGTTAATTTCCGAAGACATCCCTTTTACACAAGTTGGATTACAAATGAACTACATTTCATAAAAATTTCAACACAAGTGCACATACAGTAACAACTTATTTAACGTACATATGTGCAATATTAAAAGTAATAAATAATCATTTAACAATGCTCTCATCTTATACAGTATTCTGAGTAGTAATCATCCTTTTAGCTGTTATGAGGAGGGGGAAAGGGCAATATTTACTCTTGGAACCTCAAAAAACAATCCAGATGATGATCACATACCCAACTGACTAAGTGTGTATGTCTCTCAGTCACTAAAACCCTAATGTAACAGGCAGAATTGTCTTTACTGTAATACACGCTGTCATTAGTTGGGTCAGGTATAATATTTGTTTCTTCTTTAATTAAAACAATTTAGCTTTTTTTTGTTTTTAGATTACAGTAACCACTGTGATGGGCATAGAATCAGATGACAGCATGCAGTCTTGAACCCCACTGCTGTTTTCTCCCCCACTACCTCCGCTGGAAGGCTATTCCAGGAATCCACCCCTCTTTCTGTGAAGGAGTATTTCTTCATATCTCTCCTGAATTTACCTCCCTCCAGTTTCATAGTGTGTCACCTTGTTCTTGAACACCTTTTCTTCTGAAAAATATTTCCCTCCTGTACCTTATTAACCCCCCATGAGGTATTTAAAGGTCATTATTGTATCCCTCCTCTGTTCCACAGTCACCATATTGAGGTCCTTTAGTCTCTCCTCATAGGGCTTTTGATGCAGACACCGCACCATTTTCATTGCCCTCCTCTGGACTGCCTCCAGTCTGCATATGTCCTTCCAGAGATGTGGTCTTCAGAACTGGACACAGTACTCTAGGTGGGATCTTACTAGTGATCTATACAGAGGCAGAATCCTCTCCCTCTTTCTGCTGGTGGTACCCTTACCTATGCACCACATCATCCCAGTAGCCCTCCCTACTGCCGTGTCACACTGCCTGGACACCTTTAGGTCATCTGATATGATTAACCCCAGGTCTCTTTCCTGCTTGGTGCTCATCAATACCACTCCACCCATTTTGTACTCTGCCCTGGTTTGTGATGCCTGAGTACGTTATTTTGCATTTTTATGTTTGCTTGCACGCATGTGCAAGAAACATAGTGCCATCATCGGAGATTTCGGAGGTGTGTCACCTCCTCCTCCAATTCAGGCAGTGTCCTGGCAGGCGCGGCCCAAGTAGGCCAATGCATTTTGGAGCTGTCTATGACACGCTCCAAAATGCAGTGGCATACAGTTGAAAGGGGGAGCTACGCTGAGTGAGCAGCGATAAGAAGCTGCTCACGGCAGCTCCCCCAGCCACAGGCGCGGCGCGCTCTGCACGCAGTGTATAGCCGACGGGGTGCCCAATCCCTCACGGGTTGAGCTGCATCTGTCTCCTCCTCCCAGTAGTTGATGCCACGCTGGGAGCCCACCCCAGCATGGCAATCAGTCATGAGCCGACGGGTGCCCAATCCCCCGGCAGAATGCGCTCCTCCGAAAGCTCTCAGCACGCTGGGAGCCCACCCCAGCGTGGCAAATGGTCCCGCGATTTTTTTAAATTTTTTTGCCGACGGGGTGCCTAATCCTCGGCCGGCTGAACGCCCCCAAAGTCCTTGTGCCATGCTGGGAGCCCACCCCAGTGTGGCAAACGGTCCCAAGACGCTTTTTTTTTTTTTTTTTTTACCTGTAAGAAAAATGGTCCAGCGGTGCTGCCTCCACCCCCCTCCCACAACCCGCACTCCACCCACTGCGCACCCAGCTCCCCACACCCCCACCCCATACTTACCTCCGGACTCGCGCGACGATCTTCGTGGACTGGAACACGCCTGCACTCTTCAAAGCCACTTACTAACTGAGGAAATGCGTGTAAGCTGTATAATGGGCTAGATAGGGGTTTCAACTTTATTGCATATTCAGTTATTTTGGTTGATATCACCTAACATGGGTTTTGGGATTCCTTCATGAATGAATCACTGTCATGGCGTTATTCAGGCCCTGGCGGGTGATTTCACGCAGTGACTGTGCAGTGACAGCGAAATCACCCTTTGGGCCCAAATACTGCCATGACAGTGACATCATTCATGAGAAGGGGGCCCAAAACCCCCATGTTGAAAATTTGGTGCCAAATTTCCCAAAAATTACTGTTTAACGAGCGTGCGTTGCGCAGTTCCTACGCAGGCTCGTAAGTTCGCAAAATTTCAATATTTTCACTCCAGATTTTCAACATTACCATTTCACCACACCTTCTTATGAGTAGTATAGCTGTCATTTTTCAAATCTCACCCAAAATGTATTTCCACCCATGTAGCGCACAATGGCGCAGTCGGTATGCTAAATCAATGCATGGGACAATTAAGAAAATCACAGTGACACTGTTCATGAGCAGAGGTCTTGAAATGGCTATGTTGAAAATTTGGTGAAAAAACTTCAAAATGACTGTTTTTGATAGCGCAAGGTCACGCAGTTCCTACGCACGTCATAGGTTTGCGAATTTTCAATATTTCCACCCAGATTTTCAACATTGCCATTTTTCCACACCTTCTTATGAGTAGTATAGCTGTCATTTTTCACATCTCACCCAAAGTGTGTTTCCCTCATGTAGCGACAATGGCGCAGTCACAGCTAACTCAGTGTATGGGACAATTAAGAAAATCACAGTGTCACTGTTCATGAGCAGAGATCTTAAATGGCAATGTTGAAAATTTGGTGACAGAATTCCTAAAATGACTGTTTTATGAGTGTGCGCTTGTATAGTTCCCACGCACGTCAGAGGTTTGCGAATTTTCAATATTTCCACTCCAGATTTCCAACATTGCCATTTTTCCACACCTCCTTATGAGCAGTACAGCTGTCATTTTCACATCTCACCCAAAGCGTGTTTCCACCTATGTAGCGCATAATGGTGCTGTTGGTGCGAAAGCAATGTTTAGGACAGATTAAGAAAATCACAGTTACACTGTTCATGAGCAGAGGTCTTAAATGGCTATGTTGAAAATTTGGTGACAAAAGTCCATAAATGACTGTGTTATGAGTGAGCATTGTGCAGTTTCCACGCATCCTTGTTAGTTCATGACTTTGTAATATTTTCAGTCCAGATTTTCACTAGCGGCATTTTTCAACACTTCCTTATGAACAGTACAGCTGCCATTTTTCACAACATGGCCGAAGTGTGTTTTCACACTTTCAGTGCAGAGATGTATGGTTGCTGTGGGAAATCATTGTTCGGCACAGATAAAGAAAATCACAGTGACACTGTTCATGATCGGAGGCACCAAAATGCCTGAGTTGACAATGTGCTATAAAAAATCCCCAACCTAATTATATAACGGGTGTGCGTTGCACAGTTTCTATGTACGCTCGTGACTTCATCATTTTTTTAAATATTTTTACTACACATTTGCAACATAGCCATTTTACACCTCCCCATGAAAGAGTACAGCTGTCATTTTTACATCCTGTTCGAATATTTTTGCACCTGTGGTGCTAAATGCCATAGTCACTGTGCATAAGCAGCTTTGGCTACCAAACTGATATTCCCTTGTTCTTGAGGTGGGGTCACAAACAAACATGTTGAAAATTTGGAGTTAACATACCAACGAATGCCTGAGGTATTAGGCTTTTCAACTAAATGCCCAACCCTATAGAGAATGACAGGAATCAGGGTGTGACTTGGGATTCTGCCTGTGATGCTCATACCATTCCACACCCTGCAGTCACTGGAGAGGCATCGAGGTATGCCTTGACTCTTCGGCCCCAAACTCACCCATCATTCTCCTATATCGCACCCATCTCACCGTATTTCCTAATGAAATGGGTGCGATAAGGGCCAAAGACCCCAAGGAACACATGACACTTGTCAGTCTCTGCAGAGTGGGTGTGGTGAAATGGCGTGGTCATATGCCTGATGACCCAAATGCACACCCCAATGCCTGTCACTCTCTACAGGGTGGTGGTGGGGTTGGCTTCAGTTCAGTACTTAACTGCCATTCCTATTACGCAGCTCTGTAACTTCTACACTACCACTGCCAATGCCAGCAAGCAAACATTCGGCATTGACAAATGCTTGTTTGCATAGAAACCCAATTGCCATTCTCTTGACCACTCTAATTTTCTTACAACTCTGCTCATCCTTTCCACCTCTCCCTTGGAGTTTCCACCCTATTGCAGATTTTGGCATCATCTGCAAAGAGGCAGATCTCCTCTTCCATCTCCTTTGCAATGTCACTTATAAAAACATTAAGGATGATTGGTCCCAGCACTGATCCCTGAAGCACCCTGCCAGTTTCCCTCCCTTCCTCAGAGCATACTCCATTCACCACCACCCTTTGTCGCCTATCTCCTAACCAATTTCTTATCCAGTTTATTACCGTTGGACACACTCCTAAGTTATCCAGCTTGCTTACAAGTCTCCTGTGTGGATCAGTGTCAAAAGCATTACTGAAATCTAAGTAGGCCATGCCCACTGCTCCACCCTTATCTAAACCCTTTGTCATTCAGTCAAAGAAATTTATCAGATTTGTTTGACACAACCCCCCCCCCAAGAAACCATGCTGCCTCGGGTCTTGTAACCCACTGGATTCAAGACAGTTCAACAGTCCTTTCCTTTAGCAGTGACTATTAACTTTTCCACCACCAATGTCAGGATGACAGGCCTATAATTGCCAGCCTCCTCCATGCTACCACTTTTGTGTAGTGGGGCTACATCCACCCTCCTCCAGTCCTCCGGAACCACTCCTGTTTCCAGTGAGCTGTTGAACAGAACTGTTTGTGGTGCAGCCAGTATTTCCCTGAGCTCCTTTCACACCATTGGATGCACCCCATCTGGCCCCATTGCTTTGTCCACGTCCAGATTAGCAAGTCCCTTCAGGACTCTCCCCTCCAAGAAAAGACAAATGTCACCCCAAGGTTTGTGTTACTTTTTTGTGACCCCTTCCCTTATCTTTCCTTTGTGAACATTGAACAAAAGTATTTAAACATTATGCCTGCCTTTTCCTGACCCCCTCTGCACATCCCCTCCTTAATATTTTAACCTTACAATTCCACCCCTGGTCTTCCTCTTTTCACTTACATACCCAAGAAATGTCTTGTCCCCTCTCATTATCTACTGAGCTATTCTCTCTTCAGTTTGTGCCTTTGTGAGCCTTACTGCTTTCTGTGCTTCCCTCTGTTTCCCCTGATACACATCCCTATCCTCCTCCCTCTCCATCTCCTCATATCTTCTGAATGCTTACCTTTTAATCTTTATCTTTTCAGCCATTTCTTTCAAGAACCATAGCGGTCTCTTTTACATAGAAACATTGGCTTTGATGGCAGACAATGATCGCTTAGCCCACCCAGTCTGCCCATTTCCCTACCTATTGGATAAGCTGCAGATTTCTCACTTGATTGACACAGAAGTGTGTTGCCTTTACTATGCTCCAGTTTATCTTTGCCCACTGTGGCTCCATCCCACCCAGTCCAGCCCCTCTTACCAGGTCATCACTGAGGAATTCACCCATCTTTATAAAATCTTGTCTCCTGAAGTCCAGGACCCTCATCCTTGTGTGGTTTGATTCTGCAGTCATCCTTTAATTGAACCATATTGTAAGGCGATCACTGGTCCCCAAGTGGCCTCCCACCTTGACATCTGAGACACTGTTCCTATTAATGAGTACCAGGTCCAGTATTACACCATCATGAATGGGTTCACCAACTAGCTGCCTGAGGAATTACCCCACCAAAGACAGTCCAGGATGTCCCTTCTTCTAGCTAAAGCCACTGCAGTGAGGCTTCAATCTACATCTGGCAGTTTGAAGTCCCCTACCAGCAACACATCCCCCTTTTCTGCAATCTTGCCAATGGCATCCAACAGTACATTAACTATTATCTTCCCCTGTGATGAAGGTCTGTAGATCACGGTATCGGCTCAGTACTGTGCAAGAAAGACAGCACAACATTAACTGTGCTGTGTAGAGCATGCTTGGATTTACAGCGACAGGGTATAGCAGTGGTATGGAATTATTGCTACTCCTGTTCCTGTGTGATCTAAATATGAAGGTAGCAAGTTGCCATGTGCTGTGGTGCCTGATCGTGCCACTCCCATGGTGGAGTAGCTAAGGAACCAACACACTGCAAAACTGGAGACCTGGGACTGTGGTTTGGTTCCTCCCAGGTCTCCCCATGCAACCACTTTTTGCAGTTTTATTTTGAAAATAACAAAACAAAGTTTTCCCTCCTCCCGAGTGTCTTCCCATCCCCAGAGTCCCTCACTCCCAGAGTTTGCTATATAAATTCCAGTGGGTGTGGAGGCAAAGGCCCCCACAACAGCGGGTGCTGGGGTTGAAGCCCCCCGAAAGAAAGACAGCCCATTTTTGTTTTGGGTGTGTACTGTTTGTGTTGTTGTCGGTGTTTTACCTGACCTTATTTCAGCACACACCCTTTTGCTTGTGGCATTCATTGCTGTGCAGTTTTTGTTTAGGTGAGATGACCCCGTGCCATAGATCATTCCACTGGGAATAGTGGCTACATTTCCCATCTCCAGGGTGACCCACAGTACATCTGCCTCCCCCTGTATTACCTGTATCTCTGCCACTTTTATGCTTTCCCTCACATAAAGCACCACACCCCCTCCTTTCCTTCCCACCTGGTCATTCCTGAACAGAATATAGCCTGGTATGGCCATGTACCATTCATGGTATTGAGTGTACCACAACTCGCTAATGGCCACAGTATCCAGATTGGCCTCTGCCATGATGGCCTCTTTGTCCAGAATCTTATTTCCTAGAATTATCGCATTTGTACATATGGCCCATGAGATTTTGATTCTACTCTGCTTGTTGCCCCACCCCCATTTTTCCTTTTTGCCGTCCCACTCTCCTTCCCACCTTTCTTTTTAATACTCCCATTCATTTCCCTCTTTATCTCTACCACCCTTATTTCTTTATTAATTTGCACCCTGGGGGATTCCTCTTCCCTTTGGTTCTCCTTTCTCTCTGCTTCAGTCTGTGGGGGGCAGATTCTGAGTCCCTGATTCCTTCTGCTCCTTCCTTAGCTTGTCGAATGTTCATCAAAGTAACATTTAAACCATCCACTGAGGATGGCCATTCCCTTCGTGGATGGATTCAGGTCATCACCCCTGTATAGGTCCTTATCCTCCTAGATGGGTCCCTAGTCCTCAAATGTAGCTAAAACCTTCTTTTCTGCATCATTTTTTCAGCCACAAGTAGAAACTCCTGGTGCAGAGATCCTTCTCCTGTCCCCTCTCATCGACAGGCAGCATCTCAGCAAAAGCCACTGAGTGAGCTACCTGTCTATGAACCCTCTCCAGCTCCCTAAACACCCCCTACACCATCCCAGCCCCATCACTAGCCAGCTCATTAGTCCCCAGGGGAGCAATGACATCCATTTTTCCCTCCTGTCCTGCTGACCTAGTGATTCTCAGGATTAACTTCCCATCCCTCTGGACCATTGTAGGCACCTACTCCCCCTTTCTTGTCCTTAAATCTTACCCTCTCACAGTCAAGTCCCCCCCAGGAGTTGCTTCTTCCTTCTCAGGGGTCCTCTACCACACTCCTTGGGGTCTCAGCAATGGAGGCCCCCACATCCTCTCTGGTCACTACCATAGTGTCGCCTCCCAGCAGTCCCAGCATGCTGGAATGGCATAGGAATTAAGTAGACATCTTTAAAATACCCAGGGTGAAGCAAGCCAGTCTGTCAAGACATCAAGTTTACCCAAAAAAACTACCCCACTTTCGCCATAGGTTACATCCCATCTTCAAAAATTTGCGTAATCATCACCTTAGCAATCTGTTTCCTAGTTTTCATTAGTAACGAGGCACAGTTTGTATGCACAAATTCTAGGACCAACTATTTTTTTTAAATGATGCTATTTATTTGACAATCCCAATTTAAATGAGTTTGTAGCCAGTCCACAAAGTATTTACATGATAGAAACAAATATAAAGGAACGTTATCATAAGTAGTAATAGTTAAGGAGTCCTCAATAATATCCATTTTCCTAGCCAAACTAAACAACATAATTTGGGATTTCTTAGAATTAAGCACGAGACTGTCATAATTTAGAAAATCCTGCAGGCCAGCTGTAGGTTCATCAACAGTATATCTGATAAACAATACCACCATCACAGCGCAGCACCTTATCATCAGCATACAGTAGTAGCACCAAGTTAGTCAAAGGATTTTTAATAATTTTTAAAAATCCCTACTGAGAATTGTGAAACCTTTAGTTAAGGATTTTGTTTTGTTTGTTAATGTGTTCACTGCTTCCCAGAGAGAGTTGTCTCATCTGATAGTGTAGTTGAAAATCTACCAGATGGCACTTAAGTAATTTTATAAAGATGGGTGAATTCCTTAGTGATGACCTGGCAAGGGGGGATGGCCTGGGTGGGATGGAGCCATAGTGGGCAAAGATAAATTAGAGCATAGTAAAGGCAACAAATTTCTGTGTCAATCAAATGAGAAATCTGCAGCTTATCCAATAGGTAGGGAAATGGGCAGACTGGGTGGGCCAAGCAATCATTGTCTGCCATCAAAGCCTATGTTTCTATGTAAAAGAGACCACTATGGTTCTTAAAGAAGTGGCTGAAAAGGTAAAGATTAAAAGGTAAGCATTCAGAAGATATAAGGAGATGGAGAGGGAGGAGGATAGGGACGTGTATCAGGGGAAATAGAGGGAACCACGGAAAGCAGTAAGGATCACTAAGGCACAAACTGAAGAGAGAATAGCCCAGTAGGTAATGAAAGGGGACAAGACATTTCTTGGGTATGTAAGTGAAAAGAGGAAAACCAGGGGTGGAATTGTAAGGTTAAATGTTAAGGGGGGGGGGAATGTGCAGAGGGGTCAGGAAAAGGCAGGCATAATAAACAAATACTTTTGTTCAGTGTTCACAGAGGAAAGATAAGGGGAGGGGTCACAAAAAAAAGGAACACAAGCCTTGGGGTGACATTTGTCTTTTCTTCCCATTTGGTATGAGGTGGTCTCCTTGTTGCATTAAATATCTTGGTATATATTTAACCACTGATCCCTTCTTAATCCGGAAATTGAACCTAGAAGACCTTTGGGGTACCATTCAACAAGACCTAACATGTTGGAAGAACCTCCCTCTCTCATTATGGGGCATGATCAATATCATTAAGATGAATGTTCTCCCCAGGCACTTTTACCCTTTAAATATGCTTAATACTTGGTTTCCTTTATCTTTCTTTAAATGTATTCAGTCTGGTATCACTTAATTTATATGGTTGGGTAAAGCTCCCTGACATGTCTATCTTAAACAGGGATTACCCAAGGAATCCGGGGGTCTACGGCTACCTAACTTCATGCTTTATTACTGGGCCAGCCACCTTTACAAGTGTGGAAAATGGCTTTCTGTACCTCAAACGATACCAGGAGAGGAATACATCCCCATCTGGTTGCAAATAGAGCTAATTTCTAATTGCAACCTGGGCCCTTCCACTATTTTCTTTTCTCCCTTAAAATCTCTCCTGAAGATGTTGGGATCCTCCCCAGTTGGTATCTCAATTAAGGCCCTCCTATAGCTCTGTGCCTATCTTAAGGTGTCCCCCTCCACAGACTTCTCTCAGCCTATGTTTTCCAACTTAAACATTAAGATTGAAGGTCACCCACTACCCACCACTTTGATTCTGGCACTCTAGGAACTTAAAGTATCAGATTTCTATTCCCAGGTGTCTCTACTCACCTCTCCTGAGCTACTAGCTAAATTCCAACTTTCTCCAACCTATGTTTTCAGGATCTATCAATTGAGGCACCTCTTAGCCAAACAATTTGGCCTCTCATTACTACAAACTCTTTTTGGGGACTTTTTACAGCAGATCCAAGACCTTGCTTCTAAACCCGATGGGATCTCCCTTATATATATGTATTTGTTCACTAACTCCTGATCTTTCTCCCTGGTGCGTTCTAAGGTATGGGAATCTATCTTACCAGATCTTGAAATCAACTGGAAGCACCTTTGGAAAGACCTATATAGTTATCTGTCTTAGGACCAGCTTAGACTTACCCAATATCATATTGTAAACAATGGCCCGGATATTCAAAAGGAATGCGCCATGCACAACAGGGATGCACCAGCACAAGTATGGAAATGCACCATTGTGTTATATTCAGTGGGAGACAGCTGTGCAGTGCAAGTAGCAATGCACAAGAGTGCAATAGTAATGAATGCATGCGCAACCATAGGGGGCGGAACCATGAATAACATGTGCAGTACGATATTCAACAGCATGCGCCATGCGCAATAGGGGAGCTAGCGGAAGTTGTGTGACAGCGGAAATGATCCAAAATTAAAAGGAGCAAGAGAGGGGTGCAAGAATGCTACAGGGAAGCCACAAGTGGGAGCATGGTGACAGACACAAGGGCAGTACAGAGGGTAACAGTGAGCAGAACTGGGCAGGAGCAGGACAGGGCACACCTGAACTGATCCAGGAACAGGATAGGAGTGGGAAGCCTGTGCCACTGTGCAGGATAGATAGTGGAGTGCCACAGTGGACTGAGGGCAGTGGCAGGAGGCAGGACAGCCACAGCCAAAGGCTGGAGGTGTACCCAGTGCAGGGGGAGCATCAGAAACGGACAGCGGGGGGAACAGGATAACAGCCGCTGGGGGGGAAACACCAGCCAGGGACATGGCCAGCACCACCTTCCAGATGGAGGTGGTAATGAGGGGTGTGAGAAGGCAGGCAGCAGGGGGGCATGGCCGTGGAAGGGCCCATCAGCGGTATGCCCAGAACAGGCAGTACCAAGCCCACACCACCTTCGAACACTACTCTGACACAGAGATTGTGGGCCAGTACCGCCTGAACTGGGTGATCCTGAGGCAGCTCTGTGAGCTGTGCAGTGATGAGATGCAGGCACCCACACGATGGAGCCATGCTCTGTCAGTGGAGAAGAAGGTGACAGCCGTCATGTACCTGCTCACCATGGGCACCTTCCAGAGACCAACAGGGGACACAACAGGCATAACCCAGTTGGCCGCGTCACGCCTACTCACACAGTTCCTCAGCACACTGCTGCCACATGCTGTGGAGTGCATCCATTTCTTCAGCACACAGGTGGAGTGCACAGCACACATACAATAGTTTCACAGGGTAGCATGGTTGCCTGGCATGCTTGGGGCCATTGACTGCACCCATGTGGCCATCTTCACGCCACCTGGCCCAGACGGTGTGTCATACATCAACCGGAAGGGGTATGCAAGCATCCACTGCCAGGTGGTGTGCGATGCCAGGGGGTGCATCACCAATGTCTGTGCCATGCACCCTGGGGGAAGACATGATGCCTTCATCTGGCACCAGTCCACACTGTGCCACAGGTTTGAGAGTGGGGACATCCCCACTGGCCACCTAGTGGGTGAGTATGCATATCATGCAGGATGACATGAGCAGACTTGGGGGGGTGCATAGTCAGAGGTGCCATGTGTACCAGCCTTGTCAGCCCATGGCAAAGCAATGCAGACCACCATACTAATGTCCACCCTCTACACACAGGTGACAGTGGCTACCCACTCCATCCCTGGCTGCTCACACCATACTGGTGCACCACGACCCCATCGCAGCTACGGTACAATGAGGCACACGCCACAACATGGAATGTCATCGAGCGGGTGTTCAGGATGCTGAAGGTGCGTTTCCGGTGCCTGGACACGTCTGGCGGTGCCCTTCAGTACAGCCCCTCGAAGGCCTGCAGGCTATTCCTGGCCCGCTGCATCCTGCACAACATGGCCAACAACTGTGGGATAGCCATAGAGGTTTAAGAGGGGGACAGCGGTGGGGACGATGAGGATGCCGGTCCAGCTGGTGATGGGCAGCCACCCCCTGGGCGAAGGGACCCCCGCCTGATCCGGATGTCACAGCTGCACCGGGAAACCATTACAGAAGAGCACTTTGGTCAACACAGGTAGGTCACTGGGCCATGCACAACCACCAATGGCAAGGGCACAGCCCACAGACAGGCAGGGAGGAACCCCAGGGGTGGACGATGATAAGGGAATGGGTCTGAGTGTGGCACCACACATGGCATCAGGGATGGGCAGGGCCAAACACGACACGTACACACACACACACACACACACACACACACACACACACACACACCACAAGGCATGCACAAGGGGTAGACAGCATGCCAACCCCAATTGCCACCCCCACCCCCACACAGGTCCACACACGACTACACCCAGTGGCCATCACTGTGCGTGCCTCAGATGCTGGGCACCATTGCACACTGGCTGACAGCGCAATGCAGGCATTATCATGCACACGCCACAGTGGCCAGCAGCTGGGAGGGTGTGCACAGGGAACGTGTGTGTGCAGGGCTGGATACCCCACCCATGCATTGCATGATGCACACCACACTGCACATAGGGCAGTGGCAGACAGTGGGCATGGAGGGAGACAGGTCAGTCACGCGGCACAGTACCACAGCTGCCACAGATGCATGTGCGGCCCCGCCGAGACCTGCCAGCTGTGCCAGGCTGAACATTGGCTTCATGGGCTGGCACCAATGGTCCCCCAGAGGAGACACAGCATGAACATGACTGTGTTCATGCAGGAGTCTGCAGCTCACTGAACATGCCCACGCCAGGCATGCTCAGTATGCCCACAGCCGAACCCAGTGTCGACATAGCAGGTGTCACACTGTGCCGGGAATGGGGGGTGGACATGACACTGCACGGTGTCTGTGGTGCATGGGCACCAAACTGGGTGCCCAATGTGGCCGGGACAGCTGTGAATGCGTTTGTCTGCCTGTCAATGGCAGCTGTAACATCCTCCCACTGCCAGACCATCTCTGCCAGGAGCAGACCGTGGCCTCTGCTGCACCGCTCCTCTGCCTGGTGCAGAACCATACTGAGTGCATCCACTGCAGTCACAAGCCACAACTGCTGATCTACTGAAGCTTGGAGTAGACGGCTGTGCTCGTCAAAGAGGTCTTCCTCCGGTCTGGCATACTGTCCCTCATGGTGTTCCTGGCCCTGCTGGGCAGCACCCCTTGATGATGTGCACTGCACACCAGAGCCATGCCAGGGCATGTCCACACATGGTGCACTGCCACTGTTCCCCCATCACCATTGGCCGACTGCTAGCACTGCCCCTCCGGCTGGTGATTGCCAGGACTCACCAGTGCAGCCGTAGCGGCCACAACAGCCCCACCAGCCTAGATGCACACCAGTTCTGCCCCACTGGGGCATTCAGGCACAGGCTGGGACTGTGTTGTTATGCAGGCCTCCACGGAGGCACCACCCACAGCAACGCCCATGTCGTTGCCTGCTGTGGGACCATCCTGCGTCCCACATGTATCACTGTCCAGGACATATGATCCATCATCATCGGTGCTGGATCCGGCACCAATCCATGTCCCAGCACGCTGGAGACTATGGGCACTGTCATGCTGGGACACAGGCAGGGCCTCGACCACACCAGCACCACCCTCTTCAGTCTGGACAAACAGGCAGGTATGTACTGGCCTGGTCCCTTGGACACCTGTGGAGGTGGATGGGCGATCCTCCATGTCCAGGGCATCACCCTCGGTGGACACACCCACCACCGCTGCCCATGTAGACACTCAGGAGCTGTAAGGGAACACAGTAGGGTTAGTGTCTCCGCCCTGCCCTGTGGTATTCCTCCCACCACCCACACAGTGACAGTACAGTACCTGCCATGCAGTGATGGGCTGCCACCTGTCTGGAAGCCACCACCAGGAACACCCTCTATGGCACAACGCTGCATGCTGCCGGCCACCCGCTCCTCCTGTGGCATCAGGCGTGACACATCCGGCTTCCCCACCAGTGGCAGCACAGCCTGCCCTGATGGCAGCCACCTTATCCTTGATCCTCCTCCTGTCTGTGCCGATCTTCTTTTTACACTCCTGCATGGACTGCTGGTGGCTGCCATGCTGGTTCATGGCACGTGCCACCTCACCCCACACTGCAGCATGTGCCTGTGGTGTTCCCCGCTGTCTGCTGAGCAGCGGTTCCCTGTTGAGATATGCCTTGAACAGGGCATTTGATTCAGCCCGGGTGAAGTTGTGCCTCCTCCTTCTCCCCCGTCCCTGTCCCTCCTCATCCTCTCATTCAGTCATGATCAAGCCTGTGGGAATGACAGGTGTTACCTTTTAATGTGCAGTCCCATTCATCCCTCACAAACCACAGTCCACGCATCCCAACAGCATGCAACCCACCACAATAGACTGCAATACCAAACTATGTCCTCTGCAGCCCCATGTCACATTTATATAGTGCAACGCATGCAAATGAGGTGAGGCACAACTTTAAGTGGATGCTAATGCAGTGGTAGTGCCATGGAATTGCTGATGAGCTTATTTGCATATGCTGGCTGAATATCATGCTGTTGCACTTTGTGCAATGTTGTTCAGCATGCTCAGGCTATGGCGCAGCTCTGTGACTTGTGGAGTAGGCACCGCACAGCGCATGCCCAGGGTGCTGACTCTAACGTGTGCTGTGCTGATGACGTGCCATGTGTGAGAGGCAGTGCAGGGCATTGCCACCACTGTGCCAGTGGCACTAGTGCATTGTTCACCCATGTGGCGCTCATGCTCTGGTGCGCCATAGGCGCCATGGAGCCACAGCGTGGTAGGCCACTGCAGGGTGTCACACACAGGCACCCTACCCCGCTACATGCAGGGCATCCCAATAGCCCTGTGGCGCTCCGTGCGTGGACAGACCCATGACCCTGCAGTCGACCTTTGGCCCCTAGGCACCATGCATCCACATGGGTGCACCCCTATTGTGCAGTTCAGTGACAGTGCGATGGGGAATGGCAGCGCAGTACTGTGCAGCCTCCGCATGTGGGGAACGTGCACTACAGAGCACCATTTTGATAGCAGTACTCACTGCAGGATGGCACGGAGGTGAGCACAGCAGTGGAGCGCCATAAAGCTGGCCAACCTGGTGGCCATTGTTGAGCCCCATGATGGGGCCCTGTTTGGCCAGAACCCACTTGATAGGCCACGCAGTTCTGTGTGGGAGGAGGTGGCTGAAGGCATGGAGGAGGCCACCGGTATAGCCAGGTCTGGTGAGCAGTGTCGCCACCAGTATGGCGACCTGTGGCAGATGGACCCGGACAGACTGGGGCATCTGCAGGCATGCGCGAGGCAAGGTGCTGTGCCACGGCCAGGTGGTGCTCCATCCATACTGGACGCCCGTCCATCTGACATCGCCCTGCAGGAGGGTGGGTCCCATGATGTGGTGGTGGTGGTGGTGAAGTGATGGGTCGATTGTGGGAATGAACACCTGGGTGTTTGCTACTGGTTTTACTGATGTTCTCCCATGTTTGCACCCTAGGCCCGGAGAAGCACCTGAGGGGTGAGGCAGGCCCGATCCAAGGACAGAGCTGGTGCTGCAGCTGCAGGGTGGTGGTGGAGGGGCCAGGCTGCAGCGCCCAGCCACAGCCTGGGATGCAGGTAGTACTGTTTTGCCTTACATCTGTGCATGTGTGTTGCAGGGTTGGCGGCGGGTATACCACCATGACTGCCCACCACCGTGCATGCCACACACAGCACCCAGCACTGTCCTGTGGCACTGCATGTGGGTGGGTGTCGCTGGTGGTCCGTGCATGCACTGGGTACATGGCTGTGCCACTGCCTTCGCACCGCATAGCCATGTAACTGTATGGCTATGGTGGTGCTTGCGGGACATGGGCGGTGGGTGTGTGCAGTGGTCTGCATCCCTGTGGGTGCCTGGGTAGGTGGGTCATGTGGGTATGGTCACTGTGGGTGGTCGCATGCCATCACAGGTGCAGGACCCATGGCTGTATGCCGGTGGGCTGAAGTGGTCTGGCCAGTCATGCGTAATGACTCTGCTCCCTTGTCCTAGGTTGACAACGCTGGACGGCACTTGAGAGAAGTGTACAGGAGCTGCTGCAGCTCACCAGGGCCACCCTCGAGCTCCTGCAGAGGCTGGAGCAGGATGGAGGACGGTGGCACAGAAGACGGTGAAGGGACAGAAGTGGGGAGAGGGGCCGGCAATAGGCCCTCTATGCTCCTTTATTGTATTCCCCCCCTTGACTAACCCTCACACCCCTTCATCCCTCTCCCAGTTGTTCACTCCTGCCCCATGCCCACCCCTACCTGGTCTGTGGCCCTTCCCCATTGTATATAGTTGTAAATATGTTTTGTATTTCACACTCCTTTAATATATCCATTTTGTTATGACATCTGTGGTGGTCTCTGATCTGCAGTGGGCTAATGGTGCTTGGCTGCAGTGGTGTGCATGGTATTGGGGGTGGTGCAGGCCTGGGCATATGTGTGTCCAGCAGGGACCCACCTATGATGTGGGTGAGGGACTTGGTCCCTGTCTGTGGTATGTGTGTTGTTCCCTGTGCACTGGACGCCTGTGTGAAGTGGTCCCTGGTGCATGCACTGTGTCCATAGTGCCCCTGTCAGTATTCCCATGGCTCATGCAGCTGACACCCTTGCATGTCTGTGCTATGCATGGTCTGCTGGCATGTCAGTGGTGGCTGTCCATGCTGGCCACCCTCTGGACCTGGCACAATGGTGGATTGCCTCATGTCACTGGTTAGGTGCATGTCTGCCTCGGGTGGCACTGTGGCCTCTGCTGTTGTTGTCCCCCCTCCATGCTGTTGCTGGTGTCTGTTGCAGGGTCTGTGCTCCGATGTCTGTTACTTGTGTCCCGGCCACATGCTGGTGGCAGACAGCTTCACGGTGCATGTGCAGGATGGCTGGTACACCTGTGCCATAGTGGGGTGCTGGCCATGGGTACACGGCTGCTGTGGTCGCACGCCAGCAGAATTTGTTGCCCTGCTATTGTGTCCCAGTTTTGGGGTGCCCTTGGGTCTGGGTGGGTGTTTGTCCGTGCCCTGTGTTGCATCCTGTGTGGTGCATGCCTCCATGCACCACTGTGGGCATCTGTGCTGGCTGATGGGGCCAGTGCTGGGACAGAGTGTGTGCTTGGGTGGGTGTGTGGGGTGCTATCCTGCTGGCGGTGGGGTCCAGGGCAGGCCCTGTCACATGCAGGGTACCTCGGGTACTGACGCAGGGTTGACCTCTCGGCTGTGCCATGATGGGGGCTGTGCAGGGCGGCACTGTGTCTGCAGTTGTTGTATCGGTGGCTGGTGCCACCCACTGTGTGGTGCTCATGGTGGGGCTGCCATGCATGGCTCCATGGTGCACAGGGTTGCAGTGTCACAGTGGGGGTGGTGGCATGCATACAGAGCCATGCACTGTTGGGCGCTACTCCTGGGCAGGGTGTCTGGGGATCGCTGTGCAGGGTGTGCTCTGCATTGGTGGGATGGGGTGGCACAGGTTGGCTGGACCTCCTTGTGTTGCGGTCACTGCTTGCCAGGGGGTGTGCTGGGGCACCATGCCCCAGCTGTGGATTCAGTGCTGGTGTTCATGGGCTGGTGGTTCATCCAGCTCACCACATGTTATGCAGTTCATGGGGTGCGGGGGGGGCGATATCTGGTCTGCTGCATGCTCCTCTGCCCATGTCTTCCATGGGTGCTGCACCCCTGCATCCTGTCCCTGGGCATCCCTGGTTGTGCTTCTGCACTGCTACCCTGCTCCACTGCGCATCCCTGGTTGTGCTACTGCACATCAGCCTTGCGTAACTGCGCATCCCTGGTTGTGCCATGGTGCGGTTGGTGTGATATTCAGTAGCATTGCGCAAGCACACCTTGGTCTGCACTGTGTTTGAATACCACGTGTGTTGCGCATGGGCATACTGCACTTGCACCTGCTCCTGCTTTTGCGCTACTATGTGGCGCAGTTTGAATATCTGGGCCAATATGTATTACACCACAGTCAAATTGGCCAAAATGGGTCATCCCCCCCCCTCACTTGCACCAGATGTGGTAAGGAAGAAGATACCCCACTACACATTGTTTTGTGCCTGTAAGAAGGTGTCTTCCCAGGTGGCACAAATTGAAGAATGAATGGACCCCCTTTTAGGCCTGCAAGGTCTCTTCTCCCTGGGTATATGTATTATTGGTGATTATTCACAGATTCAGGTTAAGAAAAGGAGATATCACATGGCCCTTATTTCCTTAGCAGTTGAGAAGTTGGGTCTCAGACACTGGTTGGACCAAGTACCCATCACTTATAATGAATAGCTACTCAAAATCTCTTTTTCTTTAGGAACTGAACAGTTAATCACCGGTATATGATGCCGTAAGCCTCTATTTAACAAAAAATTGGGCAAATTATACGCCCTTTATTTAAATTAGCTTCCTTTTGGATTTTCCAGACACCTCACTGAGATGGATAGGCTATATATAATCTTAATTTAAGTACTACTTTCTGAGGTATTTACTCCCTGGTATTGTTGTGCACTCTGCTGGGGGATATTGAGAATTGGGGAGGGATGGGGGGAAGGGAGGATTTTGTTTTATCCTGTTTTTCATGCTCCCAATGGCTTGTATAATGTTGTTGATTGTTGTATTTATAAACTAATAAAACTTTTTCAATTAAAAAAAGGTCATCCAATATGATCACCTTCATCTTTTTCCTGCTTGGTAGTCGTCAATACCACCCTCCATTTGGTACTCTGCCCCTGAGTTTCTGTGCCCCAATTGCATTATTTTATACTTTTTTGCACTGAAATCAAGCTGCCATCCCCTTGTCACTCTGAGTTTTCTCATGTCACTGCCTAGGCTTTCCACCCCCCCCCCGACAGTCCACCCTACTGCAAAGGTTGGTGTCATCTGCAAGAGGCAGACCTTTCTTTCCAGTTCCTCTGCAATGTCACTTAAAAGGAAATTAAAGATGGCTGGCCCTTGCACTGATTTCTGAGTTATCCTGCTGGTCACCCTCCCTTCCTCGGACTGAACTCCATTTACCACCACACTCTGCTGCCTATTCCACAACCAATTTCTTACCCAGTCTACTACCTTTGGACCCACTCCTAAGCTACCCAGCTTTGCTTACTGGTCTCCTATGTTGAATGGTGTTGAATGCCTTAACAAAATTTAGGCAAGCTATGTCCACTGTTTGACCCTGATCTAGTGCCTTGGTCACCCAGTGAGAAAACTCTATCAGAATTGTTTGACTTAATCTGCCCCCCAGTGAATCCATATTGCCTCAGGTCTAGTAACCTGTTGGATTCAAGATATTCCACAATCCTTTCTTTCAGCAGTGATTCCATGAGCTTTCCCACCACAGACGTCAGGCTGACTGGCCTATAATTGACAGCCTCTTCCCTGCTACCAATTTTGTGAAGTGGGAATACATCTGCCTTCCTCCACTCCTCTGGGATCACTCTTGTTTCCAATTAGCTGTTAAACTTGATGGTCAGAGGGCTGCCAGTACCTCTCTGAGCTCCACCAATGCTCTTTGATGGCCTCCATTCAGCCCCATTGCTTTGTCAACTTTCAGATTTGTGAATCCCTTCAGGACTCTCTCCTCCAAAAAAGTACTATTGTCTGCCTCCCTTCCATCAGTACTCCTGTTAAAATTTTGAGATCCCTTACCCATCTCTTTCCTCTATGAACACTGAATAAAAGTATTTGTTCAGGATGTCTAACAAACAGAGTCACTCTCAGTGGAGTCATGGTGCCAGCATTACAACAATATGCAATGTGAAAAGAAAATTGTGTTCACTGACGCCAAACTGAAGTTTCAGTGGAGGAATCCACTAAATACAAGAAGGCTGTTTGTGTTCAGTTTTAATAGTGCAGATCAAAGAAAGCAACAGTGCAGGTACACAAGTTCAGATGACACACCTGAATGTTTCGTGCCTATGCACTTTCTCGGGAGGACCTCTTGAGAAAGTGAGCAAGCGCAAAACATTGAGCTGTGTCAGCCGAACTTGTGTACCTGCACTATTGCCATCTTTGATCTACACTATTAAAACTGAACACAAGCAGCCTTCTTGTGTTTAGTGGAATTCTTCACTGAAGCTTCAGTTTGGCATGAGTGCGTGTGTTTTTCTTTTCACATTGCATATTTGTTTAAGATGTCTGCCTTTTCCTGATCCCCCTCTGCACAGCCCCCACTTCCCTTTTTAACCTTACAATTCCACCCCTGGTCTTCATTTTTTCACTTACATATCTGAAAATGTCTTGTCCGCTTTTGTTACTGCCTGGGCTATTCTCTCCTTAGTTTGCACTTTTGCTCTCCTTACTGCTCTCCCTGCTTGCCTCTGTTTCCACTGATATGCCTTCCTATCCTCCTCCATCAGAATCTCTTTGTACCTTCTGAATATTAAACTCTGCTTTTACCTTTTCTACCACTTCTTCAAGAACCATAGCAACCTCTATCTGGCCAGGTCATTAGTCCCCAGATGGACAATGACATCCAGGTCTGCTTCACATCCTGCTACTGTAGTGATCCTCGTGATCTGCTTCCCATCCCTCTGGGCTATGATGCCACGTAGGCACCTAACTTCACTCTCTCCATTCCTATTCCCAAATCTATCCCCCTCATAGTTGAGTACCCCACCAGAAGTTGCTTCATCTTCTTCTTGGGTCCTCTTCCATCCTCCTTAGGGGGTCTCCACTAAAGAGGATCCCCATATTCTACCTGGCCTCTTCCATAGTTGCCTCTTACTGACAGCCCCACCTCACTAGAACAGCATAGAAATTGCACAGAGGTACCAGCTGAGGAATTTGCATTTGACTCATCATCCACATCCTTCCTGAGCCCACCACAGTCCAGCTGTTCCTCCTCCCTGGCATCCTCTGAGGCAATAGTGGCAGACTTAGTGGTCTCTGGGTGGGGCTAGAGGTAACCCAAATCCCAGCCAACTCACCCTGGAGTCTAGCAACCTCCCCTCTCAACCAAGAGAGGTGAATGCAGATATGGGAGCACCACTGTCTCCAGAAGGTCTCTGAAAACTGCTGCCCCACAGCCACTGCACTGCACCATTACTAGTATATCCAGTTTCTATTCTCCCTCTGTTACTGGGAACTACTTATGTACCCTTACCCTTATTTATTTTATTTTATTTAGAATTCTTGGAAAAACCTTTGAGCCAGAGGCTCTTTTACAGAGGTTCCATGTCAAAACATTCTTTTACAGAGGTTCCATGTCAAAACATTAGACATTGGGAAAGCTAGTTTACAGATCAGGTAGCATGCAGAGATGCAAGATAGTACAGTAGGTATAGGAACTGAGTACTAAGCACAAAAAGAAACCCATTATACAAGTATAGCATTTGTGGCTGGGAAGTGCATTAAGGTAGCTAGACATGTACTAGGCCTACATGGGCCTAGTTTTATTTCCTGCAGTGTGTCTTTACTGAGTGCGTTAAGCCAAAGTGCTGCACAGTATTTATAGGACTTTTGTCCTTCTGAGGTCTGACAGAAAAGACCTTTCAAGATGAGATTATTTAACCTTCAGTGCATCTGGTGGGGTTAGAGTGACTTAGTAGGTTTTGCACGCCTGGAGGAGTCAGTCCGAGAGTAGATTTTTTGGCAAGTAGGCACACTTGGTAGAGTATATGATTGTCTAGGTTGAGCCAGCCTGTCTGAGTGTAGAATTCACATGTGTGTGTGGGACGGTGAACCCCTAGTACCAGTCTACAGGCTTTATTGAGAGTGGATCTGATACATTTGAGTGTGGTGCTGTTGGCGGACCCGTAAACTACAAGCCCATAGTCTATCACTGAGAGTACTGAGCTATTTAGTGCAATTTTTAGTGCTTCAGGGGTAAGACATTGTTGATGTCTGTAGAGTAGCCCCAGATTTGCATTTACTGCCTTAGCTACCAGGTCTCTATGGTAGGCACATGTGAGGGTACAGTCTAGTGTCATGCCTAAGTACTTAAAGGTCTGGACCATTTCTAGGGGGGAGTTCTTGGTGTTAAGAATCTGTAGGTGGTAGGTATGGTGTTTATTGTGGGCAGAGGAGAATAACATGGTTTTGTTTATTTTGTGGTTTAGGAGTAACTTGGTTTGGAGGAACCAGTTTTCCATGTCAGAGAAATTAGTCTGCATCTGTCTTTCAAGTAGAACTGGGTCAGCATTGCAAGAGAAGAGATCCGTGTCATCTGCATAAAGTAGAACATTGTATTTTACTGCTAGAGGGAGGTTATTTAAAAATGTACTGAAACGCAGGGGGCCCAGGATGGAGCCTTAGGGTACTCCTGTGGAGACATGCCTGTTTTCCAAGAAGGTGTCCATGATTTTGACTTTTTGAACCCTCCCACTGAGATAGCTCCTAAACCAGGCTACAGATTCAGGGAGAGGCCTGTTGATGAAAGCTGTTTCAGAAGCAGATTATGGCTAACAGTGTCAAATTCCTTGATGTAGTCAATGTATGTTGCCCCCACCAGGAGCCCATTTCCAGAGCATCGTGAATAAACCTGGTAAACTCTATAAAAGCTGCTGTGGTGCTGTGCTTTTTATGAAAGCTGTGCTGTTGCAACACTATAACTGATATTTATCTAGATATTCTACCAGCTAGTCAGACACAATGTGCTCTAATGCCTTAGAGAGAGAGGAAGGACTGATATTGGTCAGTAGTTTGTGTGGCTGGCTTTGTCTCCATTTTTGAAGACATGTGTAACTACAGCCGCTTTCCAGATCTGGGGGAATGTGCCAGTTTTTAGAGACAGATTAAGGATTTTGGTGAGGGGGATAAGTATTATGTCTAAGGTGAGCCTGATTAGCTTGAGGTCTAGTTGATCACTGCTGGCTGTTGATTTACTGAGTGCTTTCAGAAGGTATTTTTTTGTCTCTTTGGGAGTGAGGACTTTAAGGTAGAAGGAAGGGTGAGTGTCAGGATAGGACTGTGGGCTGTGGGTAGTATCATCAGGTGATCGGTGAAGGAAAATAGGTGGTAGTACTCCGCTGAGGTCAGTAAACACCTTATTGAATGTTTTAGTTATGAGATTATTTATTTCAGGACAGAAATAAGCCTTGCTGAAAAATTGCACAAGTTGAGCTACAACAGTCTGACCAGTAAATTGATCTCTTTAAATTTAAGAGGCTTAAGGCAGTACCTTACTATGCATAGCAGTCTGTGAAATGATATCCCCAGTCTGAGCTGCAAAATCAAGTCTTCAAGCAGCTTACAGTGAGAGCAGCAAGGCTCTAAATAGCAGGCTGAATTGGATTTAAATCCTCCACCTGCTTTTTCACTAGAGCTGAGGGCTGCACACTGCAGGAGCAGCGAGCACCAGCAGGAGCCAGCAGGAGCTGGAAGGCACCAAATTGAATTGTTCAACTCCACTGTAGCTGAAATTGGAGGGGAGCAAGCGGGTGGCTTTTTCAGCAGTGGGGGGGGGGTTCGAACCTCAGATGTGGGTTCGCTCTTTGAGGACTCTGGAGCCCAAGCAGGCAGGCAGATCCCCTGAAATCAGAGGGGAGCATGTGGGCAGCTTCTTCAGTATTTGGGGGGGTTCGAACCCTAGATGCGGGTTTGATCTTTGAGAACTCTGGAGCCCAAGCGGGCAGGTGGATCCCCTGAAATTGGAGGGGATCAAGCTGGCGGCTTCTTCAGCAGTGAGGTGGTTCGAACCTCAGATGCGGGTTCAATCTTTAAGGATTCTGGAACCCAAGTGGGCTGGTGCAGCCCCTGAAATCAGAGGGAAGCAAGCGGGCAGCTTCTTCAGCAGTGGGTGGATTTTGAAAATCAGATGTGAGTTCAACCTTTGAGGACTCTGGAGCCCAAGCAGGCAGGTGGGTCCCCCAAAATTGGAGGGGAGCAAGCGGGCAGCTTCTTCAGCAGTGGTGGTGGTGGGGGGGGGTTTGAACCTCAGCTGCAGGTTTGATCTTTGAGAACTTTGGAGCCCAAGCGGGTGTTTCTAGCTTTCCTTTTTTTTTTTTTGTTGCTGCTACTTGTGTTCTCCTGTACCTGGTTTAAATTTCCTTAAGCTTCTACCCTAGATAGGGTGTTGCTTCAATTCCCAGTTTAGGCCTATCTTTTACCTTCTACCCCTCCTGGTAGTGAATGTTGCACAGCAGTTAACAGGTGCCTTACCTTAGTCGACCAGTAGAGTCCCCTGCTTCATGCTTCCTTCTGCTCACAGCTGCCTACATCTAAGATGCCAGTCTTACATCTGTTCCACTCCTGTGCTGTTTCACTCATGAGCTGGGACACGAATGTGTGTGGAACATGCTTAGTGGATGGATCTATATACAGTAGAAAGAGCTTCCTGGTGTGCCCTCATTGGTCCATGGTTGGTCCTGGTCCCACCTTTCTGTCCAAACAGTATCTGGCTCCTAACCATGTGTTTCAGCTTCTGCAGCAAAACAAAATTAACTGGAGTGCAGATTATAGCTTTTCAAATGTTCTTACTCCCTTGTTCAGTGGTCCTGGCTAAATGCCTTAGACTGCATGCTTAACAAACACTCCATTCATATTTAAAATGACTACTGGACTTCATAGTATGGTCGAAGATACATTGGTACAGGTGAGTGGTGTCCTGTCCTCTCTCCTCCATATTCTAGCAGGGGTCCCACAGTGCTCCTTCCTGGGTCCTGTCTTGTTCTCAATTTTCTTAAATGACCCACCCTCTGAAACATAGAAACATAGACTCTGATGGCAGATAAGGAACACTTGGCCCACCTAGTCTGCCCATTTCCCTACCTAATGGATAAGCTGCAGATCCTAGTTAACCAACAGCCTACTTCCTCCTACCCCCCACTAGAATTGCCTTATGTCTGTCCCATGCATTCTTGAATTCCCTACTGTTTTTGACTCTATGACCTCCTCAGAAAGGCTGTTCCATGCATCTACAACCCTCTCTGTGAAGAAATACTACCTCACATTACCTCTGAGCCGTCCCCCCTCTATCTTCTAACTGTGCCCCCTTGTTCTTGCACATCTCTTTTTCAGAAAGATGCTACCCACTTTGACTTTGTTGATTCCCTTGAGGTGTTTGAATGTTTCTGTCATGTCCTGCCTCTCCGTCCTTTCCTCGAGGCTAGACATCTTAAGCTCCTTTAGCCTTTCTTCATATGTCTTCTGGTGCAGACCCTGCACCATTTTGGTTGCCCTCCTCTGGACAGCCTCCACCCTGCCTATCTCTTTGCTGAGATTGGGTCTCCAGAATTGTACACAGTACTCCAGATGTGGTCTTACCAACCATACCTGTCAACTGTCCCTGATTTTCAGGGACGTCCCTGATTTTGCCTCAGAATTTTACTCTGTCCCTCCTAAAAATTATGTTTCCATGACCAAACAGTGGGGATTGTAAGTACAAAATAATGTCAAACATTAAAGTTACAGACTTGTTCTTCCTTAGAAAATGCATTTTACACCAAGCCCCTTATTCTACCAGCTTCCTGAGTGGATATCACCAATTTTGAAGATGTGTCCCTGATTTTGGTCCTTTGTCCTTGATTTTTTAAGCCTTGTCCCTGATTTATGAGGCAGGTGGTTGAGAGGTATGTTACCAACTGTCTGTACAGAGGGCCAACAACCTCCTGTTTTCTACTGGTGATACCTCTCTCTAAGCATCCCAGTATCCCCCCAGCCCTCCTTACTGCCTTCTCACATTGCTGGCCCACCTTTAGGTCATCTGATATGACTACCCCCAGGTCCCTTTCCATTTTTGTTGTTGTCAGTATCTCACTCCCCACTGTGTACTCTTCCCCTGGGTTTTTGTTTCCCAGGTGCATTACTTTGCACTTCTTTGCACTGAATCTAAGCTGCCATACATTTGACCTTTCCTCCAACCTTGCCAAGTCCCTTTTCATCCTTTCCACCCCACCTTGTATATCAACCCTGTTGCAGATCTTTGAGTCATCTGCAAAGAGACATACTTTCCCTTCCAGTCCCTCTGCAATGTCACTTATAAAGACATTAAAAATGACCGGCCCAGGTACTGAACCCTGCGGTACCACACTAGTAGCCCCCCTCTCTTCACTGTGGACTCCATTTACTATTACCCACTGTGTCTTGTTGTCCAGCCAGTATTTTACTCAATCTACCACCCTGGGACCCACTCCCAGGCTGGCTAATTTGTTTATTAATCTTTTGTGCGGTACTGTGTCAAATGCCTTGCTAAAGTCTAGGTAGGCCATGTCCATAGCCCCTTCCTGGTCTACTACTTTAGTCACCCAGTCGAAGAAATCAATCAGGTTTGTCTGACATGACCTTCCTGCTGTGAATCCATGCTGCCTTGGGTCCTGTGCCCCACTGGCCTCTAGGTACTCAACAATTCTTTCCTTCAGAAGTGATTCCATTATTTTCCCTTTCACTGAGGTCAAACTGACAGGTCTGTAGTTTCCTGCCTCTGTCTTGCTCCCACTTTTGTGAAGGGAAATCACATCTGCCCTCCTCCAGTCCTCAAGTACCACACCATCCTCCAATGATTTATTAAAAAGGGTAGTTAGTGGTGTTACTAGTTCTTCCCTTAGTTCTTTAAGAATTCTGGGGTGAATCCCTTCAGGCCCCATTGCTTTATCCACCTTCCGTTTTAAGAGTTCTTTCAGAACACTTTCGTCTGTGAAAGGACTAATATCAACCCCCCCTATCCAGAGTGCTCCTATTGACTGGATTAGGTATCTATCCCTGCTTTTCCACTGTGAATACTGAGCAGAAATATTTGTTCAGTATCCCTGCTTTTTCACTGTCACTCACTGCCCAGCCACCTTCCTCTTTATTCAGCCTCAGTATCCCTGCCTTAGTCTTTCTCTGCTCCCTAACATACCTATGAAAGGTTTTATCCCCCTTCTTAACTGAGTTGGCTATCTTTTCCTCAGTTTGGGCCTTTGCTATTCTGACTGTCTTCCCTGCTTCTTTCTGCTTTAACTGTGTTTTCTTATAATTCCTGAATGCTATCTTTTTCTCCCTTAACTTCCCCGGCACTACTTTTGAGAACCATAGTGTTTTTTTTCTTTCGTTTGATTTGTTTATTTGCGCCACATAAAGGCTTGTTGTTTCTGTGATGGCGGTTTTGATGTTTCCCCATTGTTGCCCTACCCCACCTTCTTGCATCCTTGCTAGTGCTTTTCTGAGGCACTCTCCCATTTTGACAAAATCAGCCCTCCTGAAGTCCAGTACCTTCACTTTTGTATTGCTTGATTCTACAGCTAAGTTTATCATGAACCACACTGTTTGCTGGTTGCTTGTTCCCAGATAGCTACCCACTTCAAGATCGGAGATCCTCTCTCTGTCCCCATTTGAGAGTACCAGGTCTAAGACTGATCCCTCCTGAGTGGGTTCTAAAACTAGCTGTCTGAGGCATTCCCCCTGTAGGACATCAATAATGGCCCTGCTCTTGGATGTGGCTGCAGCAAGGGTGCTCCAGCTAACATCTGGCATATTCAGGTCCCCCATCAGCAACATCTCCCCTTTCTCAGCCATCCCAAGTATGCCTTCTATCATTTCCTTGTCCATTTCCTCCCCCTTAGATGGGGGTCTGTATACAACCCCTGTGCAGATTGTGGTGCCATTTCCAGTCTCCAGGGTAACCCACAGTGCCTCCTCTCCTCCCTGTTTACCCTTTAGTTCTGTTGCTTTGATACCTTCCCTTACATAGAGAGCTTCTCTTCCTCCTCTTCTTCCCTCCCTGTCCCTCCTGTAGATTGTGTACCCTGGTAGGTTGACATCCTAGATATGGTTCTCTGTGTACCATGTTTCTGTGACTGGCACAATATCCAGGCATCCTTCTTACATCAAGACCACCATTTTGGGGAGCTTTTTACCTAGACTAAGGGCATTGGTACTCATTACCCTCCATTTTTTTATGGCTTTATTTCTTTTTGCCCCATCCCTGTCCTTACTGCCTTTGTCTTTTTCTCCTTTTACCCCTGCCCTTCTCCCTGTCGACTGCTCTATCTTACTGTTTACCTCACTAACTACCCAGATTTTTTTTTTTGGTGGGGCTAGGATTTCCCTTCTCCTTTTCAGTGCCCCCCCACCAGATAGTTTAAATGCTTGCCAATGAAGCATTTAAACCTATCACCTAGGATCCTGGTTCCCCTCCTGGATAGATGCAGACCATCACACCTATATAGACTTGCATCCCTCCAGGTAGAGTCCCAGTCCCCAATGAAGCCAAATCCCTGAGATCTGCACCAGTTTTTCAACCAGTCATTGAATCCCATGGTGCAGAGTACCCTAGCCTCATCCATGCCATAGACAGGTAGCACTTCTGAGAAAGTTACCGTGTGTGCTACTTGTCTAAGGCCCCTTCCCAACTTCACAAACACCTGTTGCACTGCTCTGATCCCATTTTCAGCCAGGTCATTTGTCCCTTGGTGGATAATGACATCCAGCCACCCTCCCCTTGCAGCTGCTCCCATGATCCTGAGGATTTGTTTTCTGTCCCTCCAAGCCATGGCACCAGGCAGGCACCTTACCTCCCTTTCTCCTCCCTCCCCCAGTTCTACCCCCTAACAATTGAGTCCCCCACCAGGAGTTGTTTCCTTCCCCTGTGGGTTCCTGTGCCACCCTCCTGTGGGTCTCCATTGTGGAGGTTCCCAGCATCCTCCTTGGTCTCCACTGTGGGTGCCTCCATTGATAACCATGCTTCACCAGAGTGGTGAATGAATTGTGGAGAGTCACAACAGGAGGGATGCACCTCTGTTCCACCACCCTCACCCTCCCTGAGCCCACCATGGTCCAACAATTCCTCTTTCTTGGCAACCTCAGAGGCAGTGGCAGTGGCCTGAGTGGTCCTTGGGTGGGGGAGCAGGTTTCCCAAATCCTTGCCAGGTCAGCATGGAGACAAACAACCTCCTCCCTCAGACCAGAGAGGTGCCAGCAAACAGGACAGCAACACAGTCTCCAGAATGTCTTCCAGAAGACTGCTACTCCACAGCCAGTTCATTGCACCACTCCCCACATGTCTGTGCCCCTTTCTGTAACAGAAGTTTTTTTTTCTTGTTCGAATGTATGCAAGCTTGTGAGTGTCTCTACCCCCTATTAAGTGTGCTGTGCCTTTAAGGATATGAACAGGTGTATGCTGTTAGCAGTTTTGGGGAAGAGATGGCAGAACCCCTGCTATAAAGGAAGTTATGTGCTTGGGGTGGGTGGCAGTAAACCTGTGCCCTCCAGAAACAATCAACTACAACTCTGACCCTCCATCCCAGGGAGTGCCTTCCTTCCTTTCAGACACCTATTTCACAGAGGTTAAGCAGCAGGTCTAGTCACAAATGACTGCAGACATCTCCCAGCTATAGTTGCTCCCTGGCAAATTAAAATTAAACTAAGAAAAGTCAACCCCAAAAACAGAATCAATACTAGTTCATGTCTCTTCACATATCCATAAGTATGCAGATGACATGGGTCATTCACACCTCCAGCCCATCAGCGTCAGCCGTGAAAAGTCTGCTCCAGCATGATTTCCACAATGTATTGCACTAGTTTCATGCCAACCAACTTACAGTCAACACCAAGAAGACAGTGTCCATGACTTTCAGCACCACCCAGAAACTGTCCAGGCTCTTGCTCTCCCCTGTTTTCTCCATACTGGATGGCATTGTGGTGGAGGTTGTCCATGCCTTCAAATACCTTGGTATGTGACTTGATAGTAAGCTCGACTTCTTAGCCCACATTGATGCCATCCATGCCAAACTTTGCCCTAAACTTGGTGTCCTGTACCACAGCAAGGACTGCCTTTCCCCTCAGGTTCTCCACAAGCTGGTCACCAAAACGGTTCTCCTGGTGCTCCTCCCCCTGATGACGCATTAACTGTGAAACCTGTCGGGATTTCTGTACTGTTCATCCTGTCATTGTTTGGTGATATGTTTTTTTACAAATTACATGGAATAAAGTGTTTTTTATTGGCAGTGTGTGGAGTTGGTTTTGTTGTTTCCTGGTCTTGACTATGCAGATATGGTCCATGGCTCTGCCCCTTTCTCTTTCCTTGCTAGAGTGGATACCCTCTGCAATGCTACTGTTATTTCGCTATCAACTCTTCCCTCCATATTCATCACTGCTCCCTCTTTTCCTCCATCTACATCCTACCTGTACTGTACCTTCACATTGATAGTCCCACTGTACCTCATTCATTGCTAAATACTGGTTTGGATCCCTTCTGTCTTACCTCTCCTCACTCCTCTCTTCTGTTCCCTCTCCTTCTTACTCTCTCCCCTCCAGGAACTCCAATACCTTCCCCATTCCCCACCCTCACTCCTTTTCTGGGAAAGCTGCCTTCACCTACCACCTCCCTTCCCTCTGGAACCTACTCCATTACACCTCTCCCCTTCACTCCTGGCCCTTAGAAGCCAGCTAAGGCAACTTTCTTCTCCCTCCTGCCCCTGTCAACCCCTATTGACTCTTCTTTCCCTCTCTTCTAACCTCATCCTGCTTAAGACCCCCTTAATTTATGCTAATTGTGATTGCACCCTTAGTCTGATTCTGTACCTCATGGCAATGTCACTTTCCGCAACAGTCACTGCACACTTTATTGTGTTTTTGCACACTTGTCCTCATATCAGCGTGAAGAACCATGCTGCTGTTTGCCTACTTGTACACAATATTGCTGTTGTGCATGTAATGTTGTCTATGTAACCACACTCTGATGTTTTACAATTTAATCATTCTTGCATTTGTCTTCCCCTCTACCCCTGGTCACACCTGGAAATGAGCCTCAACTCAGTGTGCCCTTCCTGGTTAGCTAAATAAATGAATGAATAATTAAATACCATTGGTGCATGGTCTGAAAGGCACATAGATAACATCTTACAGGTGGATAACATGTGAAAGTGCTCTTTAGAAAAATACACAAGATCAATTCTGCTATATGTTTGGTGGGTATGGCCAAATAATGTGTGTATGAATGAGTGTTTGGATGGAGTGATCTGCAAGTATCCAGATAGGCATAATTTTGAACTAGGATATTGTTTCATTTTTTGGGCTCCTGTTTTCTTGGGTGGATTTGTATTGGTTGTGTCCATTTGATGGTAACCCATGAACAAAGCGACCGCAGTTGAGTGCCTGCAAAAATGGTGACAGTTATGATGCCTGTGTTCAGGGCTACCTGGTGGGGGGGTGACCGGTTACCGGGGTGGGCAACACATGGCGATGGGAAGTATGCACGTATATACACACATACATGTGGGGGAGAGAGGCACAGGAAGGATGGTATGTGGAAAGGGGGGTGGTGAGCAGCTGTTGAGCTGGTCTGCTAGCATGGTGAGGACAGTGGTAGGTTGGGAGGTGCAGGGTTCAGGTCTGGAGCAGCACATTTTATTTTTTTTGGCTGGCGACAGCTTTTCATTTTGTAAGTTTTTCACTCCCACGACATGCACCCCCCTGGAGTTGAGAATCCATTAGTAGGGGGATGGGGGTGAGGGGTGCACTGCCCCTGCATTAAAATCAAATCCCCTAGGTCTTGTCCCAAATTAAAATACAGATCCTCTAGGTCTCGAGTGCCCTCTTGCTCCTTGCCATGAGTGTGCATCACTGAAATTCTTTTTCTGTAATGTACACTCACCGTAACAGCGATCGGTATTGCACAATCACTGTTATGACATAGAACCCGATATGATCATAGATCATATGTGGTCACCTGCAAAAGTCAGAATTCCTGTTTGGTATTGTAATGTCTTCCCAAGCAATAAGATAACAGTAACAAATAAAAAAAAGGAAAACAAACAAACAAAAAAAACCCAGAAGGAACATCATTGCTACGATATACCGTATGTCTTCCAAGCCACTAGGGGAAGTTCTACCACAATACTTAGTTAACCGCATTTAGTTTACTAATACAGTCAGAGATAGCTAAGCTAGGAAGCTGAAGAGTGTTTCCTGTGTTAATCGCTATTGCACTTGGCTGTACTTGTCTTGAGTAAGTTTGGCATGAATAAAGACCAGGCAACTACTGTCCAATATCCCTGCTCCCAATCCTTGCCAAAATTCAAGAGCACCTTGTACTGGCACAACTATCTCCTTTCCTCGACTCTTCCTCCTTCTTCACCCCCTTCCAGTCTGGTTTTCATAAGGCCCACTCCACCACGACCTCCCTTCTCCAACTTACTGATTCCATTCTGTCTGGCATGTATCAGGACTGCATCACCTCTGCCATCTTTGTCAATTTGGCCAAAGCCTTTGACACTGTTGCCCACACCATGCTACTCCACAAGCTTGCAGCAACTCATCACTTTGAATCCACTTCTAGCTGTTTCCACTCCTATCTTGTGCAAAGGACTCAATTAGTTAGAATAGGCAACTCCATCTCCCCCCTCTCCCCATCAACACCTGAGTCCCTCAAGATCAGTCCTCAGCATGTTACTCTTCTGGATATTTCTAAATGACCTTCTTACTGTCTGCTCCTCCATGGATACTCATATGTATGCAGATGATACTGTTCTGTATGCCTTCAGCACCTCCCCATCAGATGTGGAGATCAGCCCCCAGCTGGATTTCAATAAAGTCCAACTCTGATTTTGCTGAAATCAATTGTCCTTCAATGCCAAGAAGACAGTCTCTATGACCTTTAGCACAAGGAAAAGGCTCAAAAGGCTTACTGCCACCCCATCTTTCCACACCCTAGATGGGTCCATGTTAGAGTATGTCGCCTCCTTCAAATACCTAGGGCTCTGACTCAACAGACATGTGACAGGGTTGAATAAGGCCCTGTCTCATCTGTTATGCAGAAAGAGTTAAAGGATCTAGTCTAGCCTCAATTTTCTGTCTCTTGTCTATCGGGTTGCACAACCAAATGTTCTCATGAGACCTAGGAAGTAATTACTCTGACGATCTCGCGATTTTCTGCCTCTCGCTATCTCTCTGCCTTCTTGCTGTTTCTATCATTTCTTCCCCCTTAGATATCTGCAGTTATAAAAATGTATGTGAATCTGTATGTGAAACTGGGATCCCATGGTTTGAAAATGTATATAGTTAAACTGTTGAAATGATTGCAAAAAAAACTATTTGGAACTCAAGGGGTGAAATTTGCCATGCTGCACAACCTTTTACACCGCTGTCAGCAGGGGGCCAGCTTGGGACACTGTTCTCTTTTTTGCACCTGCAAGGAAACTGACAAGAACATTTTGAAAAAAATAACAGGATGTCTGTTAACGAGTTCCCAGAAAAAGACATAAAAAAGAGCAGACATACTTTTGCTAGAGTGAGAGAGAAAGAGAGACTGAAACCTGGAATTAGATATACCCTCACATGAAGGACTTTTTTTCTCTGTTTGCACTGCCTTTGTAAATAATTATACTGAACAATTTTATTTTTTATTTTACTGTTATTGATAATAATGAAATGCTACTTACAGATTTTACAGCTGATCCTGGTCTTCCTATGTTTCCTGAGATGTGCCTCGACAACAAGACACCTTGAATTTTCTGGACATGTGGGTCATAAAAAATTGCATCCCAAACTAGGTACTCTGTACAGACACCATGGTTGCATCCCCTTACCAGCCCATAGTGAAATTGTCCAGAAAATGATCCTCCAAATCTTTGACTATGGAGCCATAGTGTACAGCACAACCCCCAAGTCCACCCTAACCAGAATGGACACCCTATTCAACTCCTTTTGTCAGTTTCCTCTTGACTGTCTGCCCTGTAAACACCATTGTGATCTTTATACCTCTCTCTCCTTCCCCCCTCTTGGGGCAAGATGCCTCACCCACTGTTCCTCCCTAGTTGGAAAGTACTGGCTCAGCCCCCAATCTCTCCACCCTATCTCCTGCCATCTACACTTTCTGTAACTCAGGCTACTGGACCCTTGCCTTCCCTTGCCTTCCGTGTTTGATCTTCCATGTCAGGTCAGGCTGCTTTCTCCTACCATTTCCAAAAAATTTGGAACTCCCTTCCCTTTGATATTTGATCTGCCCATCCACTCATTCGTTATCCTCTTTTCTTCATGATTACATTTCTCTAACCTGCAACTGCACCTGACCCACTTCCCAAGAGCTCCCACACCTCATTTCCCTTTCAAAACCTTGTCTAACCTTTTCTTCCTATTCTCCATTCCTACATTCCCCCAGGAAAGATGATATCCCAGAACACAAACTGGGTGAGCATTGAGCAGTGTTGGACCCTTGTGGGATTTCCACTCCAGAGAGTCAAAGTGTTTGCCCTCCTCTCTTCTACTCTTTTCTCTCTTCTTGTCAGCCTGTGTAACCAGTACTTTTGGTTTGCTTTGCTCACTGCGAGTCTGGTCCTTGTGAGGGGCTCATCCCAGAGAGGTGAAGGTCTGCCTCCCCCTTTTTCCTGTCCCTCTCCTCCCTGCTCCTTTCCTCAATCAGCCTAGCTATATTCTCTCTCTTCCCTTCACCTACTGTGTTCTCTGCTAATGGGATTAGTCTCCAATCTCAAGTCTGGACATGCAATATTATATTTTATTTCAATTTGTTTTATACTTTTCACAAAGTATGCTGGACATGGCTGTAATTGTTTCAGTTACATATCATTATATGTTTTTTTTTTGTATATCTTGCTTTATGTGTACACCAATTTTATTTCCCATTTCCCCTTCCCTCAGGACACATCTGGAAACTAGCTATTGTAGCTCAGTATGCCTTTCCTGGTGAAACTTTTTCAAATAGATAAATAAATAAAGACTCTTTCTTCAATCAAGAGCTCCTGTTTTGCCTCACAGTACATACCAAAACGTGGAGTCAGAAGTTCTGAACTCACACAGGTAGGAGGAACAGCCTATCTGATCAAATGCAATAAGAAAGAGAGTGTAAACAAGGTAATTTCCTGCTGAATCAAAAAAAAAAGCTAGCAATCAGCAAACAGTGACTGCAACTGATGACTTCAAGTCATATTCCAGTGCCAGCAACAATGGACAAGAAGGGCAATACTTATGACAATTGGAACAAATTTTAGATCTCAATGGGAAATGTCTGAAATGGCCACAGGCCTTAATGAAAAAGACACAATGATTAGAGTTGCATCCTTACTGACTATAATGGGGAAAGAATGCCACATGCTGCAATGGCACTTAGACATGGCTAAAGAGGCCAGAAACGATCCCAATAAAATTCTAGGTGCACTGCAAAAGCATTTTGAGCCTACTAAAAATGTGATTTATGAAAGATATATCTGTTCAACATATGTGAGCAAAGTCAATCAGAAACAGCTGATTAGTGTATTGCAAAACTGTGCTAAATGGCAGACTCATGTAAATATGGAGCTTTGAAAGATGATCTGAAACAAGATAGACTTGATATTGGCACAAAAGATGGTGGTGCCAGAGCCAGAATGTAGCAGAAACCAGTTTTAACTTTGGTAAAAGCCATAGATGTTCAAGATCAGTGAACAAGCACAAATTCAACTAAAAAAGCTAAGCCCACCTGAGACTGAAACAGTCCATCATGTTACACACAAGAAGCAAGAAAACCAAAGACAGAAAGTACCAAACTACAACACAAAGCAGCATCATAACCCTGTGCATGACAAAGCAAGACAGCCACCACTATAGCCATGCAAATATTGTGGCACACAGCATGCCAGGGCAAAATGCCCTGCTTATAGAGCAACATGCAAGAATTGTGGCAAATGAAACCACTTTGCAAAAGTGTGCAGGCAAAAGCAGCAAGGCAAGCCAATGCATATGGTAACTGAAGCTAGCAATGAGTCTGACTATGAAATCTTCTATATGTCAGATATTAAGCCTGTGAAGTATGGAGCAGATAAACGGTTTGTGATCCTGAAGCTCACCCCAGAAAAAAATGACTGTTATAGCCATAGCCTGACATATGAGACTGAGTGCCAGCTAGCTAGTGGGTCATCTGTGAATGTGATGAGCCATAAAGATTTCCTCACCATCATACAAGATGGAGTGTCAAAACTGAAGCCAAGGGCCCCCCAGCGCAGCTGTAGGGTTACCACTTGTGGCGCCAGCAACCTGGGTTTGGGAATGTACTCGGGCTGCCACCATAATACAGCCCCTTGGGCAATGCAAGATGCATGCAGAATATCAAGTATATACTAGAATTCCAAGTCATGAAAACCACACAGAAACCATTACTTTCACCCACACCTGAAAACAGATGAATCTTGTGCAAGTGAACCTCAAGCGGCCAGGGTTCACCCATGATGCTGCGCCTGTAAAATGACCGTGAGTAACCGGAGTGCAAGCAATGGTGCGCCATCAATTATGGTGACAGGCACTGCAGTGCAGACACACAGTACACTGATGGTTTGGAAGGGTTAATGCAGGGGGCTCTGTACCCCCCTTTAACAAATATAATCACCTCCACCCCTGACACATGGGGTGGAGGCGGCATAGAGAATGGCACCCAGAACTCCTGGGCACCTGGGTCAGTTTCTCCCTCATTTGGGTGCCCTAATGATGGTGCCATAATCATGTCACCCAATGAAAAGTATATGAGCAACCAGTCCACCAAGTGAAATCGGAAAAGCAAAATCAACATTAAGAAAGCCAAAACACGGACTTCCCGTAACATCACTGGTCATATAGCAGCATAGTCTGAGCACTCCAGGAACTGCCACTGAAGAATTAATATAAAACAGCGCTAAACAATTAGTACTCCTCTCTAAACTGACAAAATAGCCTTATTAAGTATGGCGATGGCTAAATCGTGAGGGAAAACTTCACAGTTCATTGTTTATGTAATAGATGAATTACCCATATTCAGAAAGATGTTTACTAGAATGTATTACTTATGTATCTTTGTTTGTGAATTTTGTGATTATGTGTATTCTGTATTGATAATGGTAACTATTGTTTTAAATAATGACATCTAAACAGGTACACCTTGTAAAGAGGGCTCATGTGGCCCTAATGGCTTTTGAAGTTGGTCTTCTTTCCTGTATAAATAAACATTTTACTACTACTACTACTACTACTACAAGCAGCAAAGATTAAAGCCCTAATGGAGACAGACAGAGGCCCGGGCCTGCACGACATCTCCCGCCCTGTCTCACCAGTTACAAGTATTGTAGACTCAGAGTAAGGGATGGATGTCTTAGATCAGCATGCAATTATGGCCAAACTTGATGGAATAATCAAAACTCTCCATCGAATGGAGTCCTCCATTGCAGATGTTAGAACAGACATCAAGCAAATTGATAAACGTACAATGGCAGTTGAACAAGCAGTGGGAACCCTTTTGGACTCAGTTGGCCAGCATGACTGAGTGATCCTGTATCTACTCCATGCAAAGCTTGATGACCAAGAAAATCGCTCCAGAAGGAATAATTTCTGTATGTATGGAGTACCAGAAGGAATGGAAACTTCATATCCCTGTATGGAAGACTTTGCATTTAATATTTTAAAATCAATATTAAAACTCCCAGAAGATCGACAACTCTTGATAGAAAGAGTCCACCGATCACTCATTCCCCAGTCAAAAGAGCAGAATGCTCACCTGCGCTCCATTATCGTCCGGATGCTGAATTACAGAGACAGACAATTCATCCTGCAAACAGCCTGGAAGCAGAGAGATCTCATGTTGGACAGATAGCAGATATCACTGGATCAGGACTTTTCTGACTACCTTAATGGCCAAAGGAAACAGGTTAGAGAAATAATAAAACTAGCCAGAGAAAAAAATATTAAAATTAAAATTCTATTCCCGGTCTAGCTACGTATTCATACCAACAAAGGGCCACAATTGTTTGAATCTTTATTTGAAGCAGTCCCCACATTGAGGAAATTGGGCCTCCAAGTTTCAGAATTCCCCTCAATGGCACTAGAACAGGAGATAGCATGAGCAGCATGGCACAGAGCAGGGAAACTGAGATAAGGCCAACCTGCCACCATGTCTTGGCAATCTCATCTCAGCGCAGACTTCAAAGAGCTTATGGCTAGAGAAAATAAGATGCAATCAGAAGACAACTGGGTTGGAGTTGAATATCGCACAGGCCCCTCTACCTGAATGCATTTAAAAAGAACTGAAAACACATAGGAGTATGAACTGTACCAACCCCTGCAAGTGTAGATCTTCGGTTCTGAAGCTAACCTGCCGCATAGGGTAACTACTGAGTTTCTAATCTTCCTGTACCTATCTAACCCGGGACAGAATTTCTTTATTAATTTAACCTCCAATTTTCACCTGAGGCTGAGGAATATATACCCAACTGGGATAAAAAGATGGGGGAAATTTACAGACCTACTGAAAGGCTCTCTCTTAAGTTGGAAACTGTACGTTTCTATTATGAGAAAGCCTCGGTAACCCACTTAAGCTTTTATTTAATCTCTGAGAAATGATCAAACACTTTAATTTGACTTTTGGGACTTTCCTTTTAAATACTGCATTATAATTATAACAGATGGGATCCGGATTTTGAATGCAATCTGGGAGAGCGGGAAGGGGGAAGACTGAAGAATGTTAGGAACTCATGGTGGTTAAGGTAGGGAAGAACTGATAATTTTCTACACAGGCCAGTGTTTACTTACCTAACTGGCACTTGAAATTTTGGGTTAGTGGCGGCCCCAGGAAATTGATCAACAACCACTCTCTGGGCAGGCAGTCTGTGACAGATGCTCAGCGCTGTTGCACACAGCCCCTCAGCAGCGTCATCATAATCGACTGACCTTCCAGGTCAGGCTTGTAATTTAACAAGCTTAAAGCAATTGTGTAAACACATTACCTAGGAAGTGAATTCTTAAGATGTATAACTTACTTTTTTCTGTTTTTCTTTAACATTTTTTTGAATAACAGATTAGAACTCTTGTTGTAAAGGTATTTTCATGTTCGATTTACACTGTTGGAGAAATCTTGTTTTTCAAGTTAAGGCACCAGTTGTGCCAAAATTGTTGTTACAACGGCTGGTAAACTTATGGGACTTCATAAAGGTGATTTTACTATTCAAGGGGATAGATGGAAAAAATGTGGGGGAAAAATGTTTTGGAGGGTGAATTCGTTAGGACAGAAAATAAGGAACACACAAGCCTCCTTTTAGTTACATAAATGGGTACTTTAACAATGGTATCCCTAAATGTTCAAGGGACAAATTCTCCGACAAAAAAAACCAAAATTCTAAGTTACCTAAAGAAGCTTAAGGCAGACAACTGTTTCCTTCAGGAAACCAGATTGTCACCCTCATAACATCAAACGTTACAATGATTTTGGGTGTGAAGGATTATTAGTTCCTCTCATCCCATGGGTAAAAAAATGGGCACAGCCATCCTACTTAGAAAAGGACTGCCCTTTGAACCTGAACCAGAAACCATCACAGGAGACGGTAGAATGGTAAGGGTTTTGGGATACCTGTTTTCTCAAAAAATGCACTTAATTAATGTATATGCCCCCAATATGGATGATTCTACTTTCTACAAGAAACTATTTGGTCAAATAGCTGAATTAGGGGAAGGCTTCATACTTCTGGGAGGAGATTTTAATTGTGTCTTAAATCCCATAATTGACCACTCCTCACACAATGCCAGTACCAACAAGAAGATGAGTAAGGTGGTATGAGTGGGAATACAGGAATTGTGTCTTCTTGATGTCTGGTGGGAACTGAACCTGACTCTAAGGGATTATACATTTTACTCCAATCTCAATCAAACATACTCTCAAATCAACTACATTATGGTAGTCAGGTAGACATACAGTACATAAGGTGAAGGACTGCACAATACATCCCAGACTGGTTTCTGACCACTCAGCAGTGGGGACAGGGCTCCAGATGGGGGATTGGGAGAAATGCACTACCTGGAGACTGAGCTCCTCCATGTTAGAGAGGGAGGAATTCCAAGATTTAATAAAAAAGGAAATAAGGGACTATCAAAATAATAACAAAGTACAAGACACAGGTTGGAAATGGTACTGGGATGGGCTAAAAGCAATTCTAAGGGGAAAGATAATCTCCTAGTCTAACCTGAAAAAACAATGCAGGGACAAACAGATATAACTAGAACATAAATTTAAAAAATTGGAGACAGAACATAACATTTCAGGTTATAAGGCAGTATGGGAAGAGCTACAGAAAGTTAGAACAGAACTTCAGGACAGTTTAGATACATTAATCAGAAATATATTTATATATATATATATATATATATATATATATATATTTATTTTAGTCTTTGGTAACTGGTAGGCCCACTAGGCACAAGTGCCTGTTTTCAGGGGCGACCTGGGAGCACTGGGTGGTTAAGTGACTTGTTCAGAGTCACACAGTATGCAAGTGGAGGTTGTGAGACTCAGACTCAAGTCTGGTCTGCTGGATGTATCAAGCTTGTTCACACTTCATTCCTCTAACCTCTAGGCTATACTGCCAGCTATTACCATTATGAGCATGGTAACAGAGCAAGCAGACTATCAGCCTTTCAGCTAAGAAAGCTTCAAGCAGAGAGTTATGTCAAAAAAATACAGAAAACCAACAAGAAGGGAATGCCACAGTCTACACCCCTAAAGACATGGCTGAGACCTTCGGAGAATATTTTGCCATGCTTTGCTCAACTGAGACCTCAGGCCCAGATAATCAAGCAAAATTACAAGACTTTCCAGATAGGGTAATATTACCTAAGCTATCAGAAGAGGATAAATTCACTTTAGAAACTCCATTTTCTGTTACAGAACTAGTCCAAGTTATAGCCAACCTGAAAATAGGCAAATCCCCTTGGCCTGATGGCTTCACGGACAAATTTTATCAAAAGCATTCATCCCAGATATCCCCCTTGTTAAAATATCTATTTAATTCCTGTGATGATGATATCAACCTACCTCATACTTGGAGAAAGGCATTCATTACAGTCATCTCTAAGGAGGGGAAATCCCCCAAAACTTGTTCCTCTTATAGGCCAATCTCTGCTTAACTTGGACTCAAAAATGTTCACTAAAATATTGGCCGTCAGAGTAAATGCATTTTTACTGGATTTAGTCCACTTAGATCAAACAGGATTTGTGCCAGAGAGACATCTACAGGACAACAGCAGATGCTGCCTTAATATATTGCAGACGAGGTCTACAGCACAAGACCAACAAGTGGTGATAGCGGTGGACGCCGAAAAGGTGTTTGACCATCTTCGCTGGGAATACCTACTGGATGTACTGAAAAAATGTGGATTTGAGGCACAATTCTTAACCTGGATACTAGCTATTTACCAGTCACCAAAAGCCAGGATTAAGGTACTGTAAAAGGCACCACATCAGACACTTTAAATATACAGGGTATACAGAGAAATGAGACAAGGTTGTCCGCTGCCTCCATTACTGTTTGCTCTGAGCATGGAACCCCTAGCTGAGCATATCAGAACACATCCTGAGCTGGAGGGAATTGGAGTGGGGGGGTTGAGAATCACATTTCTTTATACGCAGATGATACCATGCTTTATTTAAGGAACCCAATCAGAAATTACTCAACCCTGGTTAATATACACCAAACCTATAGTAGCATCTCAGGTTTTAAAATCAATACAGACAAAATGGAAATGTTGTTAGTGGTGTCCATACCCCAGAATTTACAAAAACCCGCTGTTTAAATGGGTCACAACTAGCATAAGATATCTGGGAATCCACCTACCAGTGAACCTAAACAACCTTTACCAAGTGAACTATGCTAGATTACTCCAAGAGATGTTCATGGATTTGAAACATTGGGACCTCTTACCCTTCTCTTTAATGGGAAGCATTGACTCAGTTCAAATAAATGTTCTCCCATGTTTCCTCTTTCTGTTCAGCTCACTGCCCCACATATACCTAGTAAGGAATGGTGTAAGACAGAAAAAGCCCTACATACTTTTGTTTGGGGTGATAAGAGGGCAAGGGTGGCTTGGCATACCCTCACACAACCTAAATTAAAAAAGGGGCACTTGGTTTGCCTAACCTGAAAACGTACTAACTAATGGCCCAATTGACCCCGTGGGTGAACATATTAAAATAAATTCCCAGAATGTGTGGGCAAACATGGAAGAAGGGAGCAATCCAGGATCTAATCCCACCCTAGACTTTTTTTCACCACTGGATAATTTACTTACTTCTAAACCATTAAATCCCTATCTAGAACAACTATACAGAATTTGGGGAAGGGTGAAAAAAGACCTGGGTCTGACACACTCCCTTTCTTTTTTTTTTCAATTCAAATTTTATTAGTTTTCTAGTACAAAAAGTGAATCATAACAATGGATGAAATGTCCATATACATCGGGTATAGAGTATGAAGTGATTCGCTCTCCCCCCACCCTCCCATCCACCCTACCCCATTCCCACCCCAACAACCCAGCTGCTTTTACATCTCTAGCACTATACCTATGAATGTAACCTATTAGTGCTTAACCTTGAAGTGCATAGAGAGCTTGTAGTGATCCCCAAATTTTATCGAACTTCTTAAGTTTGTTAAGTAAACTGACAATAGTCCTTTCAGTTCTGAGATTTGCAAGTAACTCCTGAAGCCATTCAACATATGTTGGTACCTCCGTATCCTTCCAATGTCTTAAAACCACCTTTTTAACAGACATCGACATCAGGGCTATATAATACTTCCTGTTCACCACCGAGATGGAAGAGAAATCCCCAAGAAGGCAAATTTCGGGGGTGAAGAGGTCCGAGAGCCCCAACAGAGGGTCAACATGCTGTCTAATTGCAGTCCAGAGTGGAACAATTTTAGAACAGCTCCAGAAAATATGACGAAGATCTCCTTCTTGAGATTAACATCTTGTACAAAGGTGGGAAGACACAAGACCAAGCCTAGCAAGTTTCTGCTGTGAGTAGTAGATATTATGCAGAATCTTAAACTGCATTAACCTAAGTCTGTCCTGCTTAAGGAACTTATGGCAGCTCTGCCACAGGAGAGACCAATCCAGATCTTTACCCTGAAAGAGAGAGGCCCAAAAGGAGATGGGAGCATAATTATCAGGGTAGGCCCAGATGAAGAGAACACTATATATTTTGGATACGGCATGAGGCAAACCTGCCAGCTCCATTAAGGTGATCTGAAAATTGAAATTGGGAGATGGGGGGGGGGGGTCGAGCCCATTACCTTAACCAAGAGGTGACGAAACTGGAAGATTTAGAAAATATTTGCATGAGGTATCGAGAACTTACACGTAATATCAGCTGAAGAATACCATTGACTATTAGGTGATACAAACTCCTCTAAACAGCAATTTCGTATCTGAGAAAGCCATGTGGGTGGGAGAGGCGTACCCTCTAATAAGAAATTGGGACTGCCTATTACAGGTTGTGATAAATCCTTGAGATTCATATATCTTAGAAATGCACACAACTGAGTATGAACCCTCATAGAGACAGCTACAGGGGAACTACGTAGAGACTTTGGTAGGGAACCAATTTTGGTATATAACAACGCAGCAGAGGAGAGACCGTGTTTTTTAATGGAAGCAGATTCTACAGCTAACCAAGTCGGAATATATGTAGCAACCGTGGACAGCTGGTCCACGGTCAGCCATCTGAGATATTTATTGGCCTGGCTGGCCCAATAGTATAGCCCGATATGCGGAAGTCTTAAACCTTCTTTGGCCTTCAGGGCAACTAACTTATGAAATGCCATTCTGGCCTTCTTATCCCCCATATAAAAGCGGAAATCATACCATGTACTTTTTTGACCCAGGACAAGGGAAGCCATATGTTCAACATGTTAAGGGGGTAGAACAGATGAGGGAAGACATTCATTTTGATTAAATTTATTCTGCCCCATAGAGAGAGGGGGAGTAGGGTCCACCTACGAAGGTCAAGCTCTACTTTATGTACTAGTGTATCAATATTTAGCTGTCTGAGCCGCATAGTGCTCCTTGTTAAAAGAAGCCCAAGGTATTTAATATAATCGGACTTCCAGGTGAGTCCAAACACAGTAATATCCTGTTTACAGACCCTATGATTAAGAGGAAAGACTACCGCCTTTCCTACATTAAGTTTATAATTTGAAACCTTACTGAAATCTCTATGTTTTAGGATAGCAGGAATAGATGTGAGTGGATGCGATATCTGCAACAGTAGGTCATCTGCATAGGCCGCTGCTTCAACCATCTGCTCCCCAAGAGAGATACCCGATATACCCTGGGCTCCTGATAACCTTCTGATAAGCTGCTCTAAATAAATGTTAAAGAGAAGAAGAGATAGGGGACACCCCTGTCTAGTCCCAACATATAGTTTAAAGGGGTTAGAAATAACCCCATTACATGAGATTCTGGCAGACGGGAACTTGTATAGACAACTCACCCAGTTCCGAAATTCCTTAGGGAAACCGAAGGCTTCCATCATAACAAATAGGTACTCCCAGTGGACTCTGTCAAATGCCTTCTCAGCATCCAATGAGATCAAGACCATTGGATGAGGAGCATCCTTGGATGCCAAGAAGACATGGGACAGGGTCCTCAGATGGTCAACCGATGATCTCCCTTTCATGAAACCAACCTGATCAGCCCCGCTAAGAGAATGAGTACTGCCTCCACACGGTTGGCTAGTAATTTTTCCAGGATTTTAATATGTTGGTTAAGTAGGGAGATCAGCCTATAGCTTGCCACCTGATCCGGCGGTCTGTCCGGCTTGGGCAACAGGACTATTAAGACCTCAAAAAGAGAGAGATCAGACACTTTACCCAAGAGAATAGCCTGGAAAAGCGGCAGCAAGATGGGAATCAGCTGCTTTGAGAAAGCTTTATAGAAATTGGAAGTAAACCCGTCAGGGCCCGGAGACTTATCGGATGGGAGAGATTTAATTACTCTTTCAATTTCGCCCTCAGAGATGGGAGACTCCAGAATTATTTGCTGGGATTGTGTAAGGGCTGGCAACTGTAAATCACTCAGATATTCATAAAGTCTTTCCTTAGATGGGGAATTAACCATAGGGCCATATAAATCCCGGAAGTACTTTGTAAACTCCTCCACTATCTCCGGGGGCCAGACCTTAAGAGAATTATCACTAAGAGAGTGGATAGCAGGAATGAGTCTGGCAGATTCCTATTGCTTAATACGTAATGCTAGCATTTTACCCGTCTTCTCGCTCTGATCAGTATATATCGCATTTGTTTTCAAAATTGCATATTCGGCTTGTTCCGTTAACATTGCTAGGTAGGCTTCTCTCAGTTTCGTTAAATCTTGTTTGAATGCCTCAGAGCAAGGGAGAAAGAACAGTCTCCATACTCCTAATTTGGGAGAGAAGGTTAGAAATCCAAGATGCCCTCTCCCTCTTCCTTTTTGATGTTAAACCAATTATAATCCCCCTTAGATACACCTTAGAGGTACCCCATATCATGTCCTGCTTCTACATAGAGTTAGAATTAGAAGCAATAAACTGCTCTATTTGGGATGCTAGGTATTGAACTGTCTTTGGCTCCTTCAGAATTTGGTTATTCAGCTTCCATCTGCCCCCTTTATTTGGCAATGAGGCCAGGGTTATTAGGCAGATGACCACAGAGTGATCCGAAGGGGGTCCTGAGACGATACTAGAACATATAACCCCTGGTAACAGGGTTTGAGAAATGAGGATATAATCAATCCTAGAGGAGGTTGCGTGCACTGGAGAAACAAAAGTGTATTCCCTTACATTGGGATGCAATACACGCCATATATCACAAAGGCCAATGGAGTCCACCAGGTCTCTAAAGGCTCTTTGTGCCGTGGAAAGACCTTGACGGGATTGACCCGACCTGTCAAGGGCCTAATCAAAAATGAAATTGAAATCACCCCCTATGACCATGGGAGCGTCCAAAAAGGGAGTTAGGACTTTAATTATCTGGGCGAAAAGCTAGGGAATCTACATTGTGGTCTGAGATAGCACCCAGGACAATGTCCAGGGTATGCAATCTACCTTTACAAACAACAATCTGATTCTGAAGGGTCAGATATAACCTGAAGAGGTTTGAATGGAACTGACCTATGTAGGAGGATCATGACCCCTCTACTGTGGGTTGTTCCTTCCGCTGCAAACATCTGCCCAATTTGTTGCTGTCTCATCTTTTCAGCCTCCCCCATGAGCAAATGCGTCTCTTGCAAAAACACAATTTCTGCCTTTAAATGGCTTATACCTTCAGTATTTTATGCTGCTTGGTCTTGTGCCTCACCCCCTTAACATTCCAACTAATAAATTGAATGTTTCTAGCCATCACTCATACTGCCAGCTCGGGATCCTCCAAAACACACATATATATGCATACTCCATCTATAGTGCTCCAAACATAGTATGCGCTGGATTGTTCTACCCTCCCCCCAATTCTGCCCCCATTAGATCCATTCCCCAGCCACTCCCCCACGATCCCCCACCCAAAACATCCCGTGGACCCCAACCCCTCCTCCCACCCTCCCATATTTTACATGGTACATGATGTCCAGCAAACTGAAAAGTTCCTATCCCCAACCACCCCGCCCTGACAAAGCAGAAATCAGGAACAAAGTTGCCCCTCGATAATCAAAACATTCCAGTATAATAGCTTATTCTCAGCATTAATAGCCTGACAATACCCCTAGATGATCCCGGGGGATTGGCTATACCAGTCCTTTGAAAAAACAGTCCTCCCTATAGTAATCCCATGAGCCATAGAATAACATGGCCTGCAGAGCATAAAGGCTAAAACACAAAGGTATTATATGTAAGGGTTAATCTCAGACACCCTCTTGTGGTGCAGCCTCACAATATCAGTGCTTAAAGACTGAGGGCAGGCAGTCCATGGCTACCCACCGTGGAATAGGGGAGAACTGAAAGTCCCAAGGTCGCTGTCCAGAGCATATATTATATCAAAACCATTGGCCATCACAATGAGAGAGGGAGATTTAAAAAAAAAAAGGGAGAAAAAGGAAAAAACGGGAGTCCTCCAGAGACAATACTTAAACATGGTTATAGAGAGGGGGCAAACCAGAGCCCAGTGTGAGCAAGCAAAACCCTGGCATTTTCGTCTATCCTTAAATGCAGGATCTCCCTTAACATACGGATTATCCTTGTTCATTGCCCATTAATAGCAGGGAGCGTGAGAAGGAGCACAACCTGAGAACAAAAAAAGAGCAGGCCATGTTAACAAGGCCAGGGAGAGACTGCTAATGCCAGAGAGGTCTCATAATAAAATCTGAAAAAGAGAAGCATTGCCCCCCCCCCCCCATTGCTATGAGATTGGGTCAACACCCTGAGAAACAGAGATATCAGAACTAGCAAATTGGGATTTAGCATAAGAACCATGACCCCATTCATATGCTCATTAAATGAAACTGAGAAAACACAAATGAGCCTGCTAACACCTAGCTCATGAATCACAATTGAGACAGAGATAAACCAGAGTGAGAAATAAGAGTCCACAACGTATCAAAAAGTCCTGAAGATGAAAACCAGATCGGGAATAGAATGTCCATGTTGCATCAGAAGGAGGACCCCACTCGAGAACTGTAATGAAGAGATAAGTAACCAGCTATACAGTATATCAGTAGCCTGGCCCCAAAAGTATTGCAGCCAAATATGATTTACTGCAGATAGGCAGCTCCACCAGATGGAAATTCGGCATGTCTTTCTATGCCAGATCTGCTCTCATATAGGCTTGAATAGATCAGGGAACGCTTCTTTGAGCCCAATAGATGCCATCTCCACCTTCTCATAGGTCACCCACAAGCCATTTATACAAACTTGAAGCCTTGCAGGAAAACCCATGCGGAACTTAATTCTCACGGCGATCAGCTTGAGAACTACTTTATGAAATGTAGCTCTTTTCTGGCGTACAGATAAGGGCAGATCTTGTGCCACCCTCAGCTTTTTACCTTCCCATTGTAAATCTTGCACCTCTTTAACCTTGTATAGGAAGTGTTGTCGCTCCTGAAAATTCAGAAAACGAAATATGAATGCGCTAGGAGGGGCTTCGGCCGAGGAAGGGGGGCGTAGTGCCCGGTGAGCTCTTTCTATGATGTAGCTAGCACCGAGAAGAGAAGGGCCTGACACCTTTTCCACAAACTTTTTGGTAAACTTGACTGGATCCGAGCCCTCTTCACCTTCTGGCAAGCCAATTATTACTGCATTGTTACGGCGACTGCGCCCCTCCAGGTCTTCCACCTTATTCTCCATTTTCACTAGCCTTTGTCTCAGGGCCACCAGCTCCAAATCAGCTTTATCCTGCTTCTTTTCAATGGATCATATACATATTTCGTTGTCAGCAGTTTTCTTAGAAAGCTCCTCCAGGGTAGTAGAAATGCTTTTAATTTCCCCTGCCATATTCTGCATTTCGGCCTTAAAAGGCTGAAACTCCTCTAGAAACCTCAAAAAGGTAAGACAGTCACTATCAGGTCACTCAGTGGTAACAGGCAGCGAGGGTTGTGAGGGGGAGGCCCTGGCTTTCTTAGAGGCCTTCTTGGGCATAGTAGGAGGTGTGTGCTTTGGAGCGATTTTCAGCATCTCCTCATCCATCGATGCCCCACAGAGAGAACAGGAGTGCTCAGAAAGGCTGTAGGTAGATAGTCTTCTATAAAAATTACTGAAGAGCACGATTTTCAAGGGCAAATAATGGGCGGTAGGTCGGAGTGGGTAGAGAGACGTCTTACCCAGCGCACTGCATCACGTGACTCCCGACACACTCCCTTTCTAATGAGACAAAAATCTCTCAATGACCAAGCTTTGTGCCACCCATGAATAGATCACTTTTTTGATAGATGGAGTAGATATGGTTTATGTTACTTCAGGCAATTCTTAGTCCAAGGCCAAATTAAAACATTTCAGAAAATACAACAGGAATATGGTATTCCTACCGCCCACTTTTTTCGATATCTGCGGGTGGTATCACTTTTAAGGAAGGACACCAACTTACAAAAGATCCAACAAGACCTACACCTTCTGGAGACTCTCCTTGGGAATGTGGCCAGCACCCAATGGGAAACGCATTTAATCCCTACGGTAGTAAAAACCTTCACAGAAAGTAGGAAGGGGACACCCCCCATATGTCAAACAGCATGAGAAAGAGAGGGGGGCCTGCAACTTCAAGAAAATACATGGTCACAGATATGGGAAAGAGATTTCTAAACCTTGGCTTCAGTGAATTGGAAAGAATGCCATTGGAAACTAGTTAGTAGATTCTTTAATACCCCAACTAGGACCAAACATTATAACCTCTCATACACAGAACAATGCTGGAGAAACTGTGGAGCCACAGGGTCATATTACCATATCTTCTGGGACTGTCAGTCATGCAACCTTTTTGGACAGAAGTCACAAAACATACCAGCAGATGGTGGGGAGCATGGAACAAATGCCATTCCAGCACATGATACAAAACATATGAAATTTGCCAGCAGATAAAGGCCTAGAGGTCTATCAAGTCTGCTCGAATGTGCAGGTAGCACCCCTTATTCTGCAGCTGCCCCTCCCTTCCACCCTTCCCCTTTATTGACCCTCCCCCTTGTCCTGTCCCATCCCCTTTTGAAGCAGTCCACTGTTCTACTGGATACCACTTCTGCAGGTAACGCATTCCACCCAGCCACCACCCTCCTCATCTCCCTCCTGAACCTTCCTCCCTCCAGTCTCATATCATGGCCCCTGGTGTCCCTCCCCTCCCTTACTTTGAACAACCCCTCTGTACCTGTCTTGTTTATTCCTTTCATGTACTTAAAGGTTTCAATCACGTCCCCCCTGTCCCTCCTCTCCTCCAGCGAGTACATGTTCAACTCCCTCAGCCTCCTCTCATATGATAAGTCCCACAACCCCATGATCATCTTTGTCACCCTGCGCTGCACCCCCTCCAGTAACTTAATGTCCCTCTTCAGATACAGGCGCCAGTACTGCATACAGTACTCCAGGTGCGGTCTAACTAATGACCTATACAGTGGCAGAATCACCTCCTCCCTCCTTGAAGATATACCCTTTGCAATGCAACCCAGCATTTTGTTCACCTTTGCAGCTGCCTTCCTACATTGTGCTGAGTTGTTCATTGACCCTGTAATGGGCACCCCCAGATCCTTCTCCTCCTCTGTCTGGGCTAGCTGCACTCTCCCCAACTAGTAACTCCTCCTAGAATTCTTTATCCCAAAATGCAGCACCTTGCACTTTTTGGCATTAAACCCCAGTTGCCAGGTGTCTAACCATGTTTCAAGCTTTGCCAAATTATCCTGCAACCTCTGCCATCCCCCTAGGTCATCCACCACCACTCCTACCTTTGTATCATCAGCAAACAGACTGATCTTGCTCTTGATGTCCAATGATATGTCTGCAATGAATATCCCAAACAACACTGGTCCCAACACAGAGCCCTGTGGCACATCGCTTGTCACTACCCTTGGGTGTGAGAGCTCCCCACCCACCACCACCCTCAGCTGCCTTCCCTGAAGCCAGTTCCCTACCCATCTCACCAGCTTTGCACCCGCCCCTGCGCCTACTAACTTACCTCCCAGCCTTCCATGCAGCACTGAGTCGAATACCTTTCTGAAGTCCAGATACAGGACATCCACTTCATGGCCCCTGTCCAGTTGCCTAGTTACCCAGTCATAGAACTCCACCAGGTTGGTTTGGCAGGATCTGCCCCATATGAAGCCATGCTGTCTGCTGTCCTATAGTCCTTTGGCCTCTGGGAGGGCCAGCAGCCTCTCTTTCAGGATAGTCTCCATTAGCTTACCCACGATGGATGTGAGGCTCACTGGTTTGTAGTTTCCCGGTTCATCCTTGGGGCCACTCTTGTGGAGGGCACCATATGAGCCATCCTCCAGTCCTGAGGTACATACCCTCGAATGTAGTGAGGCATTAAATAGGTCTGCCAAAGGCCCTGCAAGGATCTCTACCAGCTCCTTCAGTACCCTGGGGTGGATGCCATCTGGGCCTGGCACCTTGTCCACCCTCAGTGCCTTCAAACCCTCACGAACTCTGCCCTCCATGATTTCCCCATCTGTCACCCCCTCTCCCCCTATTTCTGCCATTCCCCCCCTTGGGTGTCACCTCCTCTTCTCTTTAGTAAATACTGAGCAGAAGTACTCATTTAGTGCTTCTGCCTTATTACACCCTGCTTCCACCCAACCCCCTTCTTCCTAATCCTTACTATGTGGTCCTTACAGCTCTTTTTCTCCCTGATGTACTTAAAAAAAGTCCTTCTCCCCCTTCTTAATGCCTTGTGCCAGCCTGAGTTCCGTAGATGCCTTGGTTCCCTTTACTGTCCTTGTCACCTCCTTCAATTCCATCAAGTACTCCTCCCTGTCCTTCCCCCTCCCAGTTTTCTTGTACTTCCTAAAGGCAGCTCTTTTCTGCCTTACCTTTTCCATGACCTCCTTGCTCAACCAGCTCGGTTTCTTAGCCCTAACCTTCTTGTTCTGGGCCTTGCAGCAGGTTTTGGTTGCCTCCACTATCCCCAGCTTTATGTGCTTCTACCTCTGGTTAGTGTCCATACTAGATTTAATTCTGGCCAGGTACCCTTTTACCACTTCCCCATCTTCCCAAAGTCAGCCATCCTGAAGTCCAGCACTCTTGTGCCATATTTCACTCCTTTCTTGCCCATATCCAGTGTGAGCCATACTGAGTGGTGGTCACTCCCTGACAGCGATTCCTCCACTGTAAGTTCTCTCACAAAGTCCCCATTTGCCAGCACAAGGTCAACGGTATTCCCTAACCTGGTTGGTTCACTGACCATTTGCAGAAGGAAGCTGTCCTGGAAGACATCCAGCAGTACCGGCTCCCATCTGTTCATGGTTGTTGGGGTACTCCAGTCCACTCCTGGCATGTTGAAGTCCCCCGCAATCACCAAACTACCCTTCTCGCAGGTACTCCTGATCTGCCCGCTAGTTCCCTGTCTAACTCCTCTATCTGAGATGGCAGCCTGTACACCACTCCCATTCTAAGAATCCTATTCTTGGAATCCTGGATTTGCATCCAAAGTAACTCTGTACTACCCTCCTCCCCTTCCTCCCTCCCTTTCACACTTCAGTACTTCCTTCACATATTGTGCCACACCCCCTCCTTTCCCAATCACCCTGTCACTACGAAATAACCTCTACCCTGGTACAGACAAGGTCCCAGTCATTGTATTAGGTGGCCCATGTTTCTGTGATGGCTGCGATGTCCACCTCCCTCTGCCATGAGCACCTGTAACTCTCCAGTTTTCCTCCCAAGGATCCTAGCATTAAGAGTAAACACCTTCCACCCTTTCCCCCACTCCCATTCTGCCCTCCTTTATAGCATCACCAATAGTACTTGCCATTTGTCTTTTGTCACTGTTATGGGGGGTAAGCTCATGTTGTTTCCCAACCTGTGGTCTCTGCATGTCTCTTGCCCAACTGCCACCCTCCGCTCCTAGTTTAAATTCCCAACTTCCTCTATGTACTGCTCCATACTCTGTTTCAACACTTTCTTCCCCATCTCACTCAAGTGTAGTCTGTCCTTGGCATAGACTACTGTCCTTCCAGGTCCATCCCCACCCCCCCAACAGCCCATATCCTTTAGCACAACACCAGGTTCTTAGCCATCCATTAAATTCCTCTATTCTCAGCTTTCTTGTTGTGCTCGCCTTGGGCACTGGAAGTATCTCTGAAAAAGTTACTGATCTTCCTACCCCCTCACATAATTGTCCTAGTTCCTCAAACCTCCTGTGAACTATATATACTGTGTTGTCAGCCAGGTCATTCGTCCCAAGATGTATAATTAAATGAGGCTTGTCCCTACCCCTTCTAGCATATTTCAGAACAGATTGCCCCACACTTTCCGCTGTCATTCCTGGCATGGCCTCAACCTAAATGCAACTATGCCTCTCCCCCTTGCCACCCCACCTGACTCCTCTTAGTATTGAGTCCCCCAGCACTAAGATTCCATCCCTCTTACTCTCTGCTTGCTTCTATTCATCTCCCTCTCTCATTTCCGCCCTCTTCTTCCTCCCATGATATTTCCCCCTTTTGCAATTCTCCCAGCAGAACTTCTCCCCGCTATGGTTTGGTCCAGGCATTTATCAATTACTCCTCTAATTTCATAATTTCCATCCTCCACCTTCTTCCTCTCTAGCAGTGCAAAACTATTTTCTGAAGACCCTTCACAAATGCTTGCTCCCTCTCTCTTCATAGTAACCTGTTCTCTCCTTTCCACTCCATGACTTTTACCACTTCTTCACCTCCCCTCACAAGTCCCTATCTCCTCCTTCCATTTGTCTTTTGTCTCCTGACTTGGTTTCCCCAGCAATTGTTCTTCCTGGCCTGGGCCCCTTTGTCTCTGCTTCACTTCTTCTGACCCTCTCCTCACCACTGTTGGCTTAAATCACCCTCCCTCATCTCCCCTTCTTCCTCCCTCCAGTATTGGGCTAAACCCACCCCCAATCTGCTTTGTCTGTCCTAGTTCCTCCTGTAGACCCCCAATCTCCCTTCTAAGTTTCTCTATGTGGTTGCACACTACACATCCTCCCACACTCCAGGCAATTTTTAGAAAGATTGGTGCACTACAGTTGTTGCAGCCTACCACCCTATCCATTGCTGTCGTTGCCTACCAGCGATCCCCACCCTTCCAGATGCAGGATACCAAACACTCCACCAAGTCTCCCCTCTCCCCCTCTATCAGGGCAAAACATTCTTTTCTTAATTTCCCTTACCCCCTTTGTTGTACAAGTTTAGATAGATTGAGCAACTGCTTTTTATATTCCTATTCTTCATATCCACACTCAAAAAGAGACTTCAAGTAGCTATTGCACAACCTTCTTCAAACTCCTACTCCTCCTTTCCACAATGCAATAGCCATGCAAAGTAGTAACAGTGAAAGCTCCTAGATTTGCAGTTACTTCCCTTCCATTGAGATTGCAGTCACCTCTTCACTCACTGCTGTTCCTTTCCTGGATGTCTGCTTCTGCTATGACAGGTGCATATCCCTTGCCTGTTTAAGGAAGTGATGTCAGAACCCCTGGTGTAAAGGAAATCATGGACCGGGGCGGTGGGCGAGGGGTTGGGGTGTGGGACCAAGCTAAATCTTCCAGAAACAATCAGGTAGCTGAGGCCCCTGGTCAGACCATTAGCACCCTTCCCCACTATGCACTAAACTTTACAACTAGTGAAGCCAGCAAAATGAATCACAATTCTCCCAAAGCCCCAAAATAGGTTTGCTACCAAAAGAAACAGGTCTCCAATTCAAACAGCTTCACCAACAACACATCAAAATAGGCTTGAAATTAGAAGATATAGGTCTCCAATTCAAAGAAACAGCCCCAGTTAAATCACACCAAATAGGTTTTAAATCAGAAGAAATCAGCCTCTACAAATGCAGCCTGCTACACAGTGAAACATCAAAGAAATGAGCCCACTTATAGCCTCCAAAACAGGTTTCAAAATTCCAACAGCCCCAAACAATACCCTGCTAGTCCCTTAGAAGTAGTAAGAAAGAAAAGAAATAGTCTTCTATCAAGTAAAATCCATAAGAAACAATGTAAAAACAACAAGAAGAAGCTACTGTGCTGTAACAGATCTGATCCAGTCCCCTTCTAGTTCCTTCTGATCAAGGCCATTGGAAAATTGCACCCACAGTTTTTTTGCAGAATCCGCAAATTTCACCATTTTCTACAAAAACTGACAAATTCCGCAATTTCTTGCACTTTTTGAGTTTTTACATTGAACTGTGTAAAAAGTATTAACATTTTTAATAAAATACTCTCAAATATATTGACAATTTTGCATGCAGACTTGGGTTTGGCCAAAACAATGTAGTGCAAGTTAGGCAAGGGTTTTATGTGACATTGCTTTCTTTTGAATCCTTGTCTTGTTTGGTTTCAAAATCCACTGGCCAAGCATAAGTACACTTAAACACTTAACATTTGTTTTGTGTTGAAGCAGTCTATCAGACAACTTTTTGTTGCCACAGAGACTGAAACAAAAGATGGGAGAAAAGGTGCAAATTATCCCATTCACTTAAATGGTGTGCTAACTGAGAAACCTTTTTGTAAATGGTAGGGCAAGTTTTTCCTTGTGAGCATACTTTCTTTCAGACTAGTTTTGATTCAAACAGCTGAGGATTTTTGTATGGCCCTGCTGATTTTAAACATGAATAAGCTAGTTGCTAACAGTAATCTCACTCCTAGCAATCTACCACCTAGATGCTCATATGCAAAGACTATAATAAAAACCTGAGTAAAGTCTAAAAAATAAGCTTATAAAATGCATAAAATGTATCTGAACATTTATCTTTAACTAAACAAAATCATTGCAGCCAGAGTAAAATAAAGGTACAATACAGGGTACCCTGACTACTGTATGATGCAGTAAAAATATATTGGTATTTTTTTATATTTTTTGGTAACCAGGTAAGGCCCACTAGGCACAAGTGCCTGTTTTCAGGGGCAACCCAGGAGCACTGAAGATGCTAAGTGACTTGTTCAGAATCACACAGTATGCAAGTAGAGGTTGTGGGAATCAAAACCAGGTCTGCTAGATGTCCTTGGCTCATTCAGTTTGTTACTCTAACCTCTAGTCTATACTGCCAGCCCTAATAACCCTCAGATTTTATGTTTAAATATGTGAATAGTGTACAGTACCTACAGTGCAAATTATGAACATTAAACACTTTAACAACATTTTACTAAAACTCAATTATTCACCACTTGATCTGCTTATTTTTTCTTGTACCAAAGTGGGTAAATAGCTGGCAGAGCACTATAAACAGCTGTTGATTAGGCGTCATTATTCTACATCCAGAAACAAAAAGAAATATTTCTTCTGGATTTATTTAATATTGATTTGCTATGGTTCACTTTCTAGAATCTATTTAGCACTGTAAGAGGCAGATGCTTTTAAATTTTGGAAGATATGCAATGTTTGTGATAGCTTATCATTTAGTATTCATTTTAGGAATATAAACTTTTCTTTATATTTTAAACATATTCACATAGTAGCGTATTCATTTAGCAGTTCATACTGACTAATGCATGCTGCAGAAAACATTAAAAGATTTATTGTGAAGCACTCAGGGTTTGTAGTAGAAGTCCTGCTGTTTCTCCCCAATTTTGCAAAAAGCTCAACAATTTTGGGTAACTTTTTCCACAATTTTCCAGTGGCCCTGTACATGATCCTAGGGGTCTGGCCAGGGGGTAGGAAGATCAACTCCCAGAAGTCCTTTGCGGGGATTCTACTAGCAGCTGCCAGTAAGGTCATTACTAAAAGGTGGCTGACACCAATCCCACCAATACAGGAATGGATTTATATCATTAAAGATATACAAAGGATGGAAAGAATCACAGCGGAGCTCCACTTACAAAAAGATAAATTCAATGGGACCTGGCTCCCTTTTATGTCCCTCAGAGAAGAATTAAAAGGGATTACAGTCCTCTCCCAACAAGCTTTTGCAGATTAACTTCACAAATTAATTTAGCAAGAAATCAAAAGGGTTTTAAAGATCAATATCCCACAGATGAATAACTGTTTGTAAGAAATTTACTATAAGAAAAGTGATTTCAGCCACGTTTAATGTTTTATTTGCTTTATTGAATGATTTATTTTCATATATTACTCTTCACTGATTTAAAATATGGTACGGATATGAACAAACAAAGAAATGGCACAATACTTTGACTCTTAGAAACAGCAATTAATGAAAATCCTGCCAGATAAGGAAAGAATGTTGCTTGATATTTATTTTTGTAGTTCCAGGATAAATATTGCTCAGTAGAAGAATCCTGGAATGAAAAGAAGAAAACTGTACTTCATCATACTATTAATTTAATTTTTCCATTTTTCTTTTAACAACAGAGTCTCAATAATAGTCTCAATAATAATTAGTCATAGTCATTGATGAGTTGATGTATTTATGTCTGAAAACTGTAACTCTGTGCCTACAACAATAAACCTGAAGTTTTAAAAAAAGAAAGCCTAAACACAGGAAAAGGCATTTCAGTAACACAAATTCTGAAAGACTATAAAGAAGGGTTTGAAGGCCTTGGCTGTCTTCATGGCACACTTCATCTTGAAATTGACAAGACAGTCACACCTGTGCAACACTTACCCCACAGAGTGCCCATTCCACTCAAGAAACAGGTAATGGCAGCAACTGAGAAAATGGGAAAAACAATTATTCATTACTAGAGGCATGCCTTAGACAACTAGTATTGGAGCCCACTCAAGAGGGAGCAATCTTAGACCTGGTTCTCTCAAATGGAGATGAAAAGAGGATCACAGATGTAGAAGTGGGTAGCAATCTGGGAACTAGCGACCATCGAACAGTATGATTCACAATAAACACAGCAATAGAGTCAAGTCATACAAAGGCAAAAGTACTGGACTTTAGGAGGGCTGACTTTGACAAAATGGGTGAGTGTCTAAGGAATGCACTAGCAAATGGGCAGGAAGGAGGGGTGGAAGAACAATGGGGAATAATAAAAATTGCCATCACAGAGGTAACAAGCCTTTGTGTGAAGCAAATAAACAAAATGAAACGATGTAAGAAACCACTATGGTTCTCAAAGGAAGTGGCAGTGAAGGTTCAAGAGAAAAAGAAAGCATTCAGGAAGTACAAAGAATCACAGAAGGAGAAGGACAGAGAACTGTATCAGTTAAAGCAAAAGGAAGCTGGGAAGGCAGTCAGAACAGCAAAGGCCCAAACCGAGGAAAAGATAGCCAACTCGGTTAAGAAGGGGGATAAAACCTTTATAGGTACATCAGGGAGCAAAGAAAGACCAAGGGAGGATAGTGAGGCTTAATAAAGGGAGGAGGGTGGGCAGAGGGTGACTGTGAAAGGCAGAGATACTAAACAAATATTTTGCTCAGTATTTACAAAGGAAGAGGGGAGGTACCTAAAACAAACAGTAGAAACACTCTGGATACAGAAGTTGATACCAGTCCATATACAGAAGAAAGGGTTCTGAAAGAACTCTTAAAACTGAAGGTGGACAAAGCAATGGGGCCTGATGGGATTCATCCCAGAATTTTAAAAGAACTAAGGGTAGAACTAGTGACACCATTGACTACCCTCTTAAACAAAATCATGGGAGGATGGGGTGGTACCTGAAGACTGGAGGAGGGCAGATGTGATTTCCCTTCACAAAAGTGGGAGCAAGGCAGAAGCAGGAAACTACAGACCTGTTAGTTTAACCTCAGTGGTAGGGAAAATGATAGAATCACTTCTGAAGGAAAGAATTGTCGATTATCTAGAGGCCAGAGGGGCACAGGACCCAAGGCAGCATGGATTCACAGCAGGAAGGTCATGCCAGATGAATCTGATAGATTTCTTTGACTGGGTGACCAAAGTAGTAGATCAGGGAGGGCTGTGACATGGCCTACCTAGATTTTAGCAAGGCATTTGACACAGTCCCACACAAAAGATTAATATACAGTTAGCCAGCCTGGGAGTGGGTCCCAAGATGACAGCCCGGGTAAAGAATTGGCTGGAGAATAGGACACAGAGAGTAATAGTAAATGGAGTCCACTCTGAAGAAATGGGGGTTACTAGTGGGGTACCACAGGGTTCAGTATTAGAACCGGTCCTCTTCAATGTCTTTATAAGCAACATTGCAGAGGGACTGGAAGGAAAAGTAAGTCTCTTTGCAGATGACACGAAGATCTGCAACAGAGTTGATGCACAAGGTGGGCTGGAAAGGATGAGAAGGGACTTGGCAAGGTTAGAGGAATGGTCAAATGTATGGCAGCTTAGATTCAATGCTAAGAAGTGCAAGGTAATGCACCTGGGAAACAAAAACCCAGGGGAAGAGTACACAATGGGGGGTGAGATACTAACAACAACAAAAATGGAAAGGGACCTGGGGTAGTCATATCAGATGACCTAAAGGTGGGCAAGCAATGTGAGAGGGCAGCAAGGAGGGCTGGGGGATACTGGGATGCATAGGAGAGGCATCACCAGTAGAAAACAGGAAGTTATTATCCTCTGTACAGACAGCTGGTGAGACCCCATCTGGAGTACTGGCGCAGTTCTGGAGACCCAATCTCCAAAAGACATAGACAGGATGGAAGCTGTCCAGAGAGGGCAATTCAAAATGGTGCAGGTCTGCAATCGAAGACATATGAAGAGAGACTTAAGGAACTTAATATGTATAGCCTTGAGGAAAGGAGGGAGAGGGGGGACATGATAGAAACTTTCAAGTACCTCAAGGAATCAACAAAGTCCAAGAGGGTAGCATCTTTCCAAAAAAGAGGTGTGCAAGAACAAGGCAAGGCACAATTTGAAGACGGAGCTCAGAGGTAATTTAAGGAAGTATTCTTTCACAGAGAGGGTTGGGATGCATGGAACGCCTTCCGAGGAGGTTGTGGGAGTCAAAACAGTGTGTGGAATTCAAGCATGCATGTGACAGTCATAAGACAATTCCAGGGGGTTGGGACAGAAAGAAGTAGGCTGCTGGTTAACTAGGATCTGCAGCTTATCCATTAGGTAGGAAAATGGGCAGACTGGGTGGGCCAAGCTGTCCTTATCTGCCATCAAATTCTATGTTTCTATGTAGAGTGACTGAGCCTACTAATAGAAACATAGAAAAATTGATGGTAGGAAACCAAGGAGCCATCAAATCTGCCCAGCGGTTTCTGAGACCTCCTCAGATCCCAGGACCTAGCCCCCATTCTGATCCCTACCCAGCCCAGTTTCCCCAGATTTTAATCAAGCATTCTCTTTATCCCAGCCCAGTTTGAAAGCTCTCACTGTCTTGGCTCCCACCACCTCTACAGAGAGCATATTCCAAAGCTCAATGACCCTTTCTGAGAAATAATGTTACCTGAGATCCCTCTTGAGGCTCCCTCCCTGCAGCTTCTAATCATGCCTTCTTGTATTTGAGCTGGAGACCTTGTTGAAGAGTTCAGAGCATGGCACTTATTTATTCCTTTCAGGAACCTGAAGGTTTCTACATGCCCCCCACTCCCTCCTAGTTTCTAGTGAGCACATATTCAATGCCTCCAAGAGCCCCTCATACAAGAGCCCCTCCATGCCTGTATCATTTTTGTCACCCTTCTCTGCACAGTCTCTAGTCTATTCTTGTCCTTCTTAAGGTGTGGACTCCAAAACTGGACACAGCATTCCAGGTGAGTCCTTACAGTGGACCTATAGAGTGGCAGTAACACTTCCCTGTTCTGTTCCTGCTGTTAAATCCTCTCCCAATACACCCCAACATTTTTCTGGCCTTGCTGTAAGCTGTGTTGTATTGGTTGGCCTGCTTAAGGGTGTCTGAGATGATAATGCCTAGGTCTCTTTCCTATGGTGAAGCACTGAGTCTGACCACATTAAGCCAGTATTCTGTCTTTGAGTTCTTTTTGCTTAGCTGCATTGCCTTATATTTTGTGGTGTGGAACTTCAGCTGCCAGACACCAGACCATTTTTCCAGCCTTTGCAGATCTTTTTGAAGATTCTTAACTGCTTCCTTGCTGTCCACCCTACCAACTAGCTTAGTGTCACCTGCAAAGAGGGCAATCTTTCACTGTATATCTACTCCAGTGTCACTGATGAACACATTAAACTGGACTGGACCCAAGACTGAGCCCTGCAGTACACCACTAGTGACCTCTCCCTTATCTGACCACTCCTCATTGATAATCACTCTCTGCTTTCTGTCCTTAAGCCAGTTACCTAACCATCTAACAATACTCTTTTTTGTGTCCATAACCTGCAACATTTTTAGCAGGCAATTATATGGTATTGAGGCAAAGGCCTTGCTGAAGTTGAAGTAGAGGAAAGCTACTGGATGGCCCCTGTCCACTTCCTTAGTCACCCAGTCGAAGAACATAACCAGGTTCATCTGACATGATCTACCTGCTATGAACCCATGTTGCCTATCATCCTGAAGGTTGGTTTCTCCAGATATTCTACTAGATCCTGTTTAATCTAGGCTTCCATTAGTTTCCCCACTACTGATGTGATGCTAACCAGTCTGTAGTTATCAGCCTCCTCTCTACTCCCACTCTTGTGTAGAGGCACCACATCAGCTCTTCTCCAGTCACTTGGCCTGACTCCCATCTGAAATGAATGGTTAAAAAAAGGTACCACAGGTCCTCTAATTCTCCTGCCAACTCCTTCAGCAGCTTTGGGTGAATTCAGTCTGGCCCTGGTGATTTGTCCTGCTTTATTTTCTCGAGTGCCTCTTTAACCTTGCTGGTGGTGAATGTTGGCATTTCCATCTGTGGGACTCCCTTGTCAACTGCTTTAATACTGCTATCAGGCATTGGGCTGTTGTGTTCCTTAGTGAACACTGAACAAAAGAAGCTGTTCAGAACAGCGACCTTCTGTCTATCATCTTCTACTTACCTGTCACCATCTTTAAGTTTAACTTCCTCTCCCCTTTCTTCCTTTTTTCTTGTGTATACCAAAAGAAGTGTTTATTCCCTGCTTTGACCCCCTCTGCCATCCAAAGTTCAGTGGCCAATTTGCTTGTCTAATCATCCTTATGGCTTCTTCATTCTTCTGGACATAATCTTCTCATTCACTGTCAATCAGTTTCTTTTTAAAGTTGAGGAAAGCCTCTCTTTTGGTCCTAATCACTGTTTTGACTTGGTTAGTGAATCATACGGGTCTTTTATGTTTATTTTTGGTTTTCCATCACTGTCCTTACACTTAGCTGCGTAGCCTATAAGTTGGCTTGCTTAATCAATCCCCAAATGTCCTCTACATTCCATTGCTCATGGATCCTTGCTAATTTTCCCCTGACTAATTCCCTCATTTTTGTTTGGATTAGCAACATTGTCACAGTGGAAAAAATCAAGCAAACTCTATATATGTATAGACCCACGTAACTTAAACAAAATGTTAAAGAGAGCTCACTATCAGATGCCAATGATAAAAAAAATTCTACGTGACTTAGCCAAAGCAAAGATATTTTCTATACTTGACATCAAAGATGGTTATTGGCAGAGTCACCTAGATGAAGAAAGCAGCTACCTCACCACTTTCTGGATACCTGCAGGCTGTCATCACTGGTTAAGAATGCCCTTTAGCATCAAACCTGCAGCAGCAAGATGCACTCGAAGGACTTAAAGGAGACTTAAAGGAGTCAGTGTCATAGCAGATGACATCCTAGTCTACAGCTGCAGAGGCAGCATCAAACAAGCAACAGCAGACCAACCCCACAATCTTGTTGATCTTCTTAAAAGAGCCTGAAAAGTAATTCTCAAACTAAACAAGAAGAAAATGAGACTTCATCTGACCAGCGTAGCATATATGGGACATCTTTTTACTGCTGATGGTTTGTATCTGGACCCAGAAAAAGTCAAAGCCATACAAGATATGCCCAAACTAAAAGACAAGAAGTCAGTGCAGTGACTATGGGCTTTGTAAATTACTTGACAAAATTCATTCCACACCTCTCTGATGTTTGCAAACTTTTGAGATGCCTGACAGACAAAGATTGTTTCATATAAATTTCAGCTGGCTTGGGAACTGCACTGATCATGACCCATTGATGACTTCTGGGTCATGGCACAGCATATAAACAGGGAGCATATTGAGCAGCTTTATCCTGGATGAAGGTGAACCTGTGTGGCCACCAAAAGCAGAGTGACAGGGGCTGGATCCTATCATGCTGTTCGTTTGGTGTGTTGCCTGTACTGCTTTTAACTTTTGGAGGTGATATCTGCTGAGAAGTTAAGGGGGCAGAACCTCAGGAAGTGATTACTGAGCTGTAGTTCTGATAGGGGAGCGAGGAACTACAGACTACAGCAGCTGTTTCCTTTTTAACACTGGTATGACAGTGTGGTATTTTTTAACAGTAGCAGTGTAAATGCTGCCTTGTTTTATATAAATTTCAGCTGATTTGGGAACTGTGCTGATCGTGATATCATTGACCACTTCAATGGTTGTGGTATAGCATATAAACAGGGAGCATAGCAAGCAGCATGAGCACATGCGGAGTGCATGGAGATGCGCAAAGAGATAGGTGTGTCCCAGCGTGTGTTTCAGTGTATTTATCATGGTAGCAGGAGAAGGAGCCATTACCCTTAGCTCCAGTGATAGTAAGTTACAGTAGATTAGGATCTTGTCCTTCCATTAAGCTGTCTGTGAGTTAAAATTGACTGCAAGATGCAATGAGCAGCATGAATAGTTTCATGGTTACATTAAGAACTGCAGAATTGGGGATTAAATGAAAAGAGTGTAACAAATTTAGCATACAGGAAGGTGTTGGGATTATTGAGTATGTATGTAAACAATGTCTGGAAATTAATGATTTAAAAGTGAAGGCTCTGTGGCTAGAACCTTAAATAAAATGCTATAAGCAGGTTAACCCACCTGAAGGTCTAACTAGGGAGAATAAGAATATCAATAAAGAAGCAAGTCAAAAGAGGGACAGGACTGTTACAGAAAATAAAAATGAATGGGAATTCCCAACTGTTACAAGCAAACAAAAGAAGGGTAGAAGGGAAATGGCATTTAATGTCCCAATTAAGAACACATTTGCTCCATTATTACAAATAATGGACAAAGAGGATGTGCAGGTTAATGAAGCCCAGCAGTCAGGGCAAGAAAATATACCTCCTAATGGGAGCTTCGAACAGGCCAGTATACAGGCTAATTTTGGGAACATGGCTCAGTGACCGAAGAGAGATGTTTAAATTATGAAATTATAAATGAAAATGATGACATGGAGATTGAAAATGCAGCCAGCAATCTGGGGGAGGTAAATAACAGGATTTTTGTGGTTAGCGATTCGATAATTAAATACACTGATGCATATATAACCAAAAATCTCAAAGAAACAGTTACAAGTAGTTATCTTCCAAGGGCTAAATTATCTTATGTGGTAAAGCTGATGCCAAAAACAGTCACTGAAAAAGGAGACAAATTGGTGGTTTTAGTACACGTAGGAAACAATGATTGGAGACACACCACAGAGAATCAAATGTTCTGGGAGTACATGGCCATAGAAAAAAATAATAAAACAAGAACATGGTACCCTTACTATATCAGAAATGTTAGCTGTTCCAAGGACACATTAATCAATAAATGCAAAGTTAACCAGGGTTAATAACTGATTGAAAATATGGAAGTTTAATGCAAAGGATTCAGTGCATAAGGACATTGGAAATCTTTAAGGACAAGAACACACTTTTTAGCAAGGATGATTTACATCTAAATAAAAAGGGAAGTAAGGAACTGGGACACCTGTTTAGAACCAACATAGATGACACTTTAAACTAGGTCAGATGGGGAGAGTGGGTCCTCAAGAGAGAAAGGCTGAGAAAGAAACTATCAGGACAAATAAGAATAGAATACAAACTCAGATGATAACATCCCAAAACTTGAGGCTTTTACTAGCTAATGCTAGAAGTGTCAGGAATAAACAGGATGAGTTGAAATACATCTTAATCAGGGATAATATAAATTTGGGTAGAGAGGAAGTATGGGATAGAGTATCTAGTAAATTACAGGGCTGTATAAAGGAATTTATCCCTGAGATTGAAAAATATGATAAAAGGACAGGATCCTCAAATGGTTTAACAAAAAAATATGTAAACTGATAAATAAAAAAGAAAGCTTTTAGGAAGTATAGGGCTAATCCAACGGAAGAAAGGAGGCAGAAGCATAAAATGATAGTAAAAAAATGTAAAAACGAGATACATAATGCCAGAGCTAGAGCAGAATCTGAATTGGCAAATAATAACAATGACAATTGTGAAAAATTCTACAGTTATGTGGGCAGTTTAAGAAATGGATTCAAACAGGATGTCAACCTGAAAGAAGGAGATAAAATAATTGACAAAGAATATGATATGGCAAATGCATTTAATAAATATTTTTTTATAAATGTCTTCCATGAGTCAGATGGATCACATAACACAGTAGGGGGGGAAATAATAGTAAAAGTTGGCCCAAAAAAATTACTGAAGCACACATTGAAGAGAAACTTAAAAAACTAAATAGATATACTGTAAGTCAGGGGTCCAGATGGTTTCTATCCAATGTTCCTTAACAGTATTGCACTAGAGATTGCAGGGCCTCTGGCAATATTATTCAACATATGTTTGAGTCTTTAAGGTCCCTAGTGTATGGGAGATGGCTTACATTACTCCAATACATAAAACAGATGACAGAACCATAGTAGAAAATTACAGACCAATTAGCATCACATCCATTACAGGTAAGATGATAGAGGCATTTATTAACAGATTTTTTGTGGAGGAAGATTTAAGAAGGTTACAGGTGGTGGATGTAAATCAATATGGATTTGCTGTGGGTAGGTCCTGCACAACTAATTTGCTTCATTTATTTGAGGCTGTGAGCCAGGCACTGGATCAAGGCCTACCAGTTGATGTGATTTATCTTGATTATGCAAAGGCCTTTGATTCAGTGTCTCATGGGGTACTTATTGGCTCTTTGCAAGAGCTTGGAGTAAATGAATGTCTAAGAAACTGGATTGGTGCATGGCTCATAGACAGACTTCAGAGAGTACATATAAGAGGATTCCTGTCTGATCGGGGGGCGGTGACCAGTGGGGTCCCTCTGGGATCAGTTTTGGGGCCTCTGCTGTTTAATGTGTTCATACACAATATGCAAGTATCTGAAGGGGTGTGGCTCTGCAAGTATGCAGATGACACAAAGGTGGGAGCAATTGTGAATGATGTTGCATCAATACAAAATCTTCAGGATCAGTTGTATAAGTTGGAGGACTGGGCAATGAGACATAAAATGAAGTTTAATCAGTTAAAACGTAGGGTAATGCACTTCGGTTATAATAATGTTAAAGCACAGTATCTAATTAATGGTAAAAGTAAAACAAGTACAGAAGATGAAAAAGATCTGGGGGTATTCATCTCTAATACTCTAACATTTGAAAAACATAATACAGAGATGACAAAACATGTGAACAAAAAAACAGATAAGATCTTGAGGAAAATAAAAAGCAGGACTGCGAGCGTTTTGGTCCCCCTGTATAGATCCTTGGTGAGGCCTGATTTAGAGTACTGTATGCCCCTCAGTGCTCCACAGAATATAAGAGGTTCCTGACTTATAGAGAGGGTCCAAAGAAGACTAACAAAGAGAGTAAAAACAGTACAAAATAAACAATACGCTGAGAGACTGGAGGATCTACGGTTATACTCAATGGCATATTGTAGAACTAGAGGTGACCTATGCTATGTTTATAATGCATTTAGAAATTAAATAGTGTGGGAGTCAGCAGGCTTATGTAAGAAAAAATAGGTAGGGAGATTAGGGCTCATTCATTTCAGTTGGCAGGGGAGATATACAGAACTACAAGAAGAGGTCAATGGTTCAATCAGAGAATAGTTAAGATGTGGAATGCACTTCCAAGCGCTGTGGTTGAGGTCGGCAGTATATCGACTTTTAAGTTCTTACTGGATCAACATATGGGAGACAAAAAATGAGATTTTGTCCACTGACAAGTGACAAGTCAGTCGATGACTCTGTAGCTGCTTGGACTTGTAACCAAATCTATGAATCTTTGAATCTAAGATGCTACATAGATTTGGCTATCACAGCACAATGCAGCCATCAAATGCATCAGACATCTTGTGACTAACCACTCAATATTGAACAGCAAAGTCACCATACAAAGTGACACAAGTGAAATTGGACTTGGTAACACTCCTCACAGCAAGGACAGCCAGCAGCATTCACCTCACAGTCACCAACTGAACAAAGATACAGATAGAAAATGAGTGCTTGGCAATTGCCTTTGCCTGTGACAAATTTGATCAATATGTTCATGGCTGCGAAGTCATTCACAAAAGTGACCACAAGCTACTGGAAAGTATATTCAAAAAAACCTTACTTTCAGCACTCAGTCACCTACAACGCATGCTACCCTGACTACAGTGATACCAATTTGACGTTAAATACAAAAGAGGACCAGAAATGTACATAGCTGATTTTTTGTTACATGCTTCACTACTCACAAATCAAGCATCTGGAACAACAGACTCTGAGGCTGTATACAATATAGAATCCAGTAAGCTGCAAGCAGAACTAGAAAACATAAATCAAGCAAGCACAACAGTCATCTCTACGCAAGGACCTGAAAGAGTCAAGCAACTCACGCAACAAGATGTAGCCCTCAAGACACTGAAATTGACTATTTTAGCAGGCTGGCCAGATACCAAAGAGGAAACACCTGTTCACTTCCATGAGTACTGGACCTATCAAGATGACCTAGTCACACAGAATGGCATTATTTACAAAGGTACAAGAGTCATAATACCCAAGGCAATGAGACTAGAAGTGCTGTCACACATTCACTCTAGCCACTCAGGTATTGAGCTTTGCCTTAGGAAAGCCAGAGATGTACACTGGCCAAACATGTCACATGAGATCTTAAACCTTGTCAGCAAATGCAGCACATACCATGAACACCAACACAAGCAACAAAAAGAAACACTAATGACTAACCAAATTCCAGAGAAACCCTGGAGCAAGGTTGGCATGGACCTCTTCACTGTTAACAATCAAGTCTACCTCATCATTATGGACTGCTACTCAGATACCTGGGAAACTGATGAAATGCAGGACACTACTGCAACCACAGTATACGGTATTGCAAAAGACACTTCAGCAGACATGGCATTCCAAACACTGTCGTGTCAAACAATGGACTGCAGTTCATGAGCAGTGACTTCGAACAGTTCTCAGAGGACCGGGAGTTTGAATATGTTACATCTTCTGCCTATCACAGCCAACTCAATGGCAAGGCTAAATCAGCTGTAAAGACAGCAGAAACCCTCATAAGGAAAGCAAATACTGATAGCAAGGATATATGGAAGGCTATACATGACTGGAGAAACACCCCAACAGAAGGCATAAACAGTAACCCAGTGCAACATCTGATTTCAAGATGCACATGCACAATGTTGCCAACTGCCAGCAAACTACTGATGCCCAACGTCATTGATAGAGTTGCTGAGAAGAAAGAATTGCGCTACAAAAAGGTTAAACTCTACTAAAACTGACAGGCCAAAGACCTACCTACACTGAATGTGGATGAGCCAATATGTTTTAGACTATTCCAAAATGACAAAACATTCAAATGGGAACTTGGGATATATACACAGAAAATCAGTCCCCATTTGTGTGAAGTAGAAGTAGATGGACAACTGTACCATCAAAATCTCAAGTCCATCCGTCCAGTGAGCAACCACCTGACCACCAGCAATTGGATAACACTGCAAGCCATCAGGCTGATAAAGAGTGCACATAAGACCCTGATACTGAATTGGAAAGGCCCCTGACACCAGCAGAAACTGATCCTCCAAGCGATGTGAAATCACCTGTAACGAAGATTGCAACACCAAAAGACACACCAAAAATCCTCAAAAGCACTCGCACAAGAACCAACATAAGACTTCCTGTGACTTACTCTAAAGACTTAGTTATTTAAAAGTTGGAATTTTTATTAATACTGTATTAACAGGGACAAGTTCAAAGCACTAGAGCAGTATTCTCACTAATGCAATGTTTTTTTATTGTTGTTGTTGTTGTTTAGGTTTAATATGTTCCTCAAGAAGGCAGGAAATATATACACACTCACTTCGCGGAAAGCTGAGTTGGCTATTTTGAGGCAGAGCTGAATCAGATGTGGTATCAGTGCTTTGGCTTCTCAGAAGGAACTAGAAGGGGGACAGGATCAGATCTACAGTACAGTAGCTTCTTCTTCTTGTTTTTACATTGTTTCTTGTGGATTCTACTTGGTAGGTTATTTCTTTCCTTTCTTACTACTAAGGGGCTAGCAGGGTATTGTTTGTGGCTGTTGGAATTTTGAAACCTGTTTTGGTAGCTATAAGTGGGCTCATTTGTTTGATGATTCACTGTGTGGCAGGCTGCATTTGTAGAGGCCTATTTCTTCTGTTTTAAAATATAACTGGTGTGATTTAACTGGATCTGTTTCTTTGAATTGGAGACCTATATCTTCTAATTCCAAGCCTATTTTGATGTGTTGTTGGTGAAGCTGTTTGAATTGGAGTCCTGTTTCTTTGGGTAGCAAACCTATTTGGGGGGCTTTGAGTAGAATTGTGATTCATTGTTGCTGGCTTCACTAGCTGCAAAGTTTTAGTTCAGAGTGGGAGAAGGGTGCTAATGGTCTGGCCTGGTCTCACTCAGTTAGGGAGGCAGAGTCGAATCAGGTGTGGTGTCAGTGCTTTGGCTTCTCAGAAGGAACTAGAAGGGGGACAGGATCAGATCTACAGTACAGTAGCTTCTTCTTCTTGTTTTTACATTGTTTCTTGTGGATTCTACTTGGTAGGTTATTTCTTTCCTTTCTTACTACTAAGGGGCTAGCAGGGTATTGTTTGGGGCAGTTGGAATTTTGAAACCTGTTTTGGTAGCTATAAGTGGGCTCATTTGTTTGATGATTCACTGTGTGGCAGGCTGCATTTGTAGAGCCCTATTTCTTCTGTTTTAAAATATAATTGTGTGATTTAACTGGATCTGTTTCTTTGAATTGAGACCTATATCTTCTAATTCCAAGCCTATTTTGATGTGTTGTTGGTGAAGCTGTTTGAATTGGAGTCCTGTTTCTTTGGGTAGCAAACCTATTTGGGGGCTTTGAGTAGAATTGTGATTCATTGTTGCTGGCTTCACTAGCTGCAAAGTTTTAGTCTGAGGGAGAAGGGCTAATGGTCTGACCAGAAGCCTTAGCTACCTGATTGTTTCTGGAAGACTTGGGCTGGTCCCACCCCCAAACCCTCACCCCACCCACCCTGGTCCATGATTTCCTTTATACCAGGGGTTCTGACATCACTTCCTCAAACGGGCGAAGGATATACACCTGTCATAGCAGAAGCAGACATCCAGGAAAGGAACAGCAGCAAGTGAAGAGGTGACTGCTATCTCAGTGGAAGGGAAGTAAATGCAAATCTAGGAGCTTTCATTATTACTTCTTCGCATTGATATTGCAGTGGGGAAAGGAGGAGTAGGAGTTTGAAGAAGGTTGTGCAATGATTACTTAAAGTCTCTTTTTGAGTGTGGATAGGAAGGATAGGAATATAAAAAGCAGTTGCTCAGTGTATCTAAACGTGTACAACAAAGGAGATAAGGGAAATAAAGAAAAGAATGTTTTGCACTGATAGAGGGGGGAGAGGGGAGACTTGGGGGATTGTTTGGTATCCTGCATCTGGAAGGGTGGGGGGTCGTTGGTGGGCAACGACAGCAATGGGTAGGGTGGTAGGCTGCAACAACAGCAGTGCACCAATCTTTCTAAAAACTGCCTGGAGTGTGGGAGGATGTTTATGTGCAACCACATAGAAAACTTAGAAAGGAGATTGAGGGTCTGCAGGAGGAATTAAGACAGGCAAGGCAGATTGTGGTGGGTTTAGCCCAATACTGGAGGGAGGAAGAAGGGGAGATGAGGGAGGGCGATTTAAGCCAACAGTGGTGAGGAGAGGGTCAGAAGAAGGGAAGCAGAGACAAAGGGGCCCAGGCCAGGAAGAACGATTGCCAGGAAACCAAGTTAGGAGACAAAAGACAAATGGAAGGAGGAGATAGGGACTTTTGAGGGGAGGCGATGGAGTGGCAAAAGTCATGGAGTGGAAAGGAGAGAACAGGTTACTATGAAGAGAGAGGGAGCGGGCATTTGTGAAGGGTCTTCAGAAAATAGCTTTGCACTGCTAGAGAGGAAGAAGGTGGAGGAGGGAAATGATGAAATTAGAGGAGTAATTGATAAATGCCTGGACCAAACTGGAGCAGCTGGAAATTCTGTTGGGAGAATTGCAACAGGGGTAAAAGGGGGAAATAATGTGCAGGAGGAAGAAGAGGAGCTGGAAATGAGAGAGGGAGATGAATGGAAGCAAGCAGGGAGTAAGAAGGGTGGAATTTTAGTGCTGGGGGACTCAATACTAAGAGGAATCAGGTGGGGTAGCAAAGGGGAGAGGCATAGTCGCATTTGGGTGGAGGCCATGCCAGGAATGACAGCGGAAAGGGAGGGACAATCTGTTCTGAAATATGCTAGAAGGGGTAGGGACAAGCCTCATTTAATTATACATCTTGGGACAAATGACCTGGCTGACAAGACAGTAGATATAGTCCAGAGGATGTTTGAGGAACTAGCACAATTATGTGAGGGACAGGAAGATCAATAACTTTTCAGAGATACTTGTGCTAAAGGCAAGCACAACAAGAACGCTGAGAATAGATGAATTTAATAGATGGCTAAGAACCTGGTGTTGTGCTAAAGGGTATGGGCTGTGGGGTGGGAGGACCTGGAGGACAGTAGTCTCCATGCCAAGGACAGACTACACTTGAGTGAGGAGGGAAAGAAAGTGTTGAAATGGAGGATGGAGGAGTACATAGAGAAGTTGGGAATTTAAACTAGGAGGGGGTGGGCAATTGGGGAAGAGATATGCAGAGACTCAGGCTGGGAAACCATATGAGCTACTCTACAACAGTGACAAAGGACAAAATGGCAAGTACTATTGGTGATGCTAGGAAAGGGGGGCAGGATGGGAGGTGGGGAAAAGGGTGGAAGGTGGTTACCCTTAATGCTAGGAGCCTTGGGAGAAAAACTGCAGAGTTACAGGTTCTCATGGCCGAGAGAGAGGTGGACATTGCAGCTATCACAGAAACATGGGCCACCCAATACAATGACTGGGATCTGTCTGTACCAGGGTACAGGTTATTTCGTAGGGACAGGGTGATTGGGAAAGGAGGGGGGTGGCACTATATGTGCAGGAAGGACTGAAGTGTGTAAGGGAGGAAGGGGGGGAAGTAGTACAGAGTCACTTTGGATGCAAATCCAGGATTCCAAGAATAGGATTCTTAGAATGGGAGTGGTGTACAGGCCACCATCTCAGACGGAGGAGTTAGACAGGGAACTAGCGGGACAGATCAGGAGGACCTGCGAGAAGAGTAGTGTGGTGATTGTGGGGGACTTCAACATGCCAGGAGTGGACTGGAGTACCCCAACAACCAGGAACAGAAGGGAGCAGGTACTTCCAGGACAGCTTCCTGCTGCAAATGGTCAGTGAACCAACCAGGTTAGGGAATACCCTTGACCTTGTGCTGACAAATGGGGACTTTGTGAGAGAACTTACAGTGGAGGAACCGCTGTCAGGGAGTGACCACCACTCAGTATGGCTCACATTGGATATGGGCAAGGAAGGAGTGGAATCTGGCACAAGAGTGCTGGACTTCAGGAGATCCGACTTTGGGAGGATGGGGGAAGTGGTAAAAGGGTACCTGGCCAGAATTCAATCTAGTATGGACACTAACCAGAGGTGGGACTCATAAAGCTGGGGATAGTGGAGGCAACCAAAACCTGCTGCAAAGCCCAGAACAAGAAGGCTAGGGCTAAGAAACCGAGCTGGTTGAGCAAGGTGGTCATGGAAAAGGTAAGGAGGAAAAGAGCTGCCTTTAGGAAGTACAAGAAAACAGGGAGGGGGGAGAACAGGGAGGAGTACTTGACAGAATCGAAGGAGGTGACAAGGGCAGTAAGGGGAGCCAAAGCATCTACGGAACTCAGGCTGGCACAAGGCATTAAGAAGGGGGAGAAGGACTTCTTTAAGTACACCAGGGAGAAAAGGAGCTCTAAGGACCACATAGTAAGGATTAGGAATGAAGGGAGTTGGGTGGAAGCAGGGTGCAATAAGGCAGAAGCACTAAATGAGTACTTCTGCTCAGTATTTACTAAAGAGAAGAGAGGGTGACACCCAAAGTTGGAGAAATGGCAGAAGCAGGGTGGGAAGTGGTGCTAGATGGGGAAATCATGGAGAGCAGAGTTCGAGAGGATTTGAAGGCACTGAGGGTGGACAAGGCGCCAGGCCCAGATGGCATCCACCCCAGGGTACTGAAGGAGCTGGCAGAGGTCCTTGCAGGACCTTTGGCAGACCTATTTAATGCCTCACTACATTTGGGGTGTGTACCTCAGGACTGGAGGATGGCTCATGTGATGCCCCTCCACAAGAGTGGCCCCAAGTATGAACCAGGAAACTACAGACCAGTGAGCCTCACATCCATCGTGGGTAAGCTAATGGAGACTATCCTGAAGGAGAGACTGGTGGCCCTCTTAGAGGCCAAAGGACTACAGGACAGCAGACAGCATGGCTTCATACGTGGCAAATCCTGCCAAACCAACCTAGTCGAGTTCTATGACTGGGTAACTAGGCAACTGGACAGGGGCCATGCAGTGGATGTCCTGTATCTGGACTTCAGTAAGGCATCTGACCTGGTGCCACATGGAAGGCTGGGAAGGAAGTTAGTAGGCATGAGGGGTGCAAAGCTGGTGAGATGGTAGGAAACTGGCTTCACGGAAGGCAACAGAGGGTGGTGGTGGGTGGGGAGCTCACACCCAAGGGCAGTGACGAGTGGTGTTCCACAGGGCTCTGTGTTGGGACCAGTGTTGTTTGGGATATTCATTGCAGACATCATTGGACATCAAGAGCAAGATCAGTCTGTTTGCTGATGATACCAAGGTAGGCGGTGGTGGATGACCTAGGGGATAGTAGGGGTTGCAGGATGATCTGGCAAAGCTTGAAACCTGGTCAGACACCTGGCAACTGGGGTTTAATGCCAAAAAGTGCAAGGTGCTGCATTTTGGGATGAAGAACCCAAGCGGGAGTTACCAGTTGGGGGCAATGCAGCTAGCCGAGACAGAGGAGGAGAAGGATCTGGGTGTGCTCGTTAGAGGGTCAATGAGCAACTCGGCACAATGTAGGAAGGCAGCTGCAAAGACCAACAAAATGCTGGGTTGTATTGCAAGGGGTATATCCTCGAGGAGGGAGCAGGTGATTCTGCCACTGTATAGGTCATTAGTTAGACCACACCTGGAGTGCTGCGTGCGGTACTGGCACCCATATCTGAAGAGGGACATTAAGTTACTGGAGGGGGTGCAGCACAGGGCGACAAAGATGATCAAGGGGCTGGGGGACTTATCATATGAAAGGAGGTTGAAGGAGTTGAACATGTACTCACTGAAGGAGAGGAGGGACAGGGGTGACATGATTGATACCTTTAAATACATGAAAGGAATAAACAAGACGGGTACAGAGGGGCTGTTCAAAGTAAGGGAAGGGAGGGCCACCAGGGGTCATGATATGAGACTGGAGGGAGGAAGGTTTAGGAGGGAGATGAGAAGGCACTTTTTTACAGAGAGGGTGGTGGCTGGGTGGAATACATTACATGCAGAAGTGGTATCCAGTAGAACAGTGGACTGCTTCAAAAGGGGATGGGACAGGACAAGGGGGAAGGTTAATGAAGGGGAAGGGTGGAAGGGAGGGCAGCTGCAGAATAAGGGGTCCTAGCGCACATTTCGAGCAGACTGGATAGAACCTCTGGCCTTATCTGCTGGCAAAATTTCATATGTTCGTATGTTCGTATTGGGAGAGTGGGGAGAAAAATGAGAAACTGTTAGCTAGTTAAAAAAGCAGCAGTCAGAGAGGTACATCTCATCGCTATTATCCAATACTGGTACCAAGTGTACAAATCCTGTAGAATTAAACACCATTATGTCATAATTTTATTAGAAACTATATACATCCACCACCTCTCCATCCTCCCAGCAACTTACAGATTTCCTTGATTTAGTCAGCTTGCCCAAGTTATCATCTGCCCAAAGAGTGCAGCTGGACCAACCAATGACCACCACCAAAACAGGGACTGTGATCAGAGGACTTAAAACAGAAAGAAGCCCCAGGTAATGACAGCCTTCCTATCGACATCTATCACCTGATTCTCCCTCAAGTAAGCCCAGTTCTAGAACACTTCTTTACTGAGCTCACTAGCAACAGAACATTCCCACCGTCAATGGAGGAGATCACGTGATGTCTGCAGCATAGTGGCAGCTCATCTTGGAGCTCTCCTGCCCTTCGCCACTCATCCTTGATTAAAATGGCATTTTTCCTACCTGACTGTGCTCCAAAGTCACCTGGAGACATCCTTTACTCATTGCTGCATCTACCTGGTTGTTCCACCACATCGCTATCGGTATTTTTCTACTGTGATGGAAATGGATACCAGTGTGGCCCCATTGAGGCATACCCCACTGGCAACACCTGAGAAGGCCACAAAGAAGAACAAGTCACAGCCCAAGCCTCAAAGCAAAGGAAACATGGCTGTTTCTTCTCTGATCATGTTAACGAAAGATCGATTTTGCAAGAGCTGGCTCCCTTTAAAGAAATGTTCACAGAAATCAATACCGAGCTGAAATCTCTGAGGGCTGGCCTCAGTGATCTAGGCCGCAGGATGGGGGACTCGGAGGCCTGAATATCTTCTATCGAAGATTGGAGAAATAGAGTGGAGCTTAAAGTAATAAAACTCCACCAGCAAGTCCAAAAGCTTCAGCACAAGAAGGAGGACCCGGTGGGGCACTCACACTTTAACAATATTCTAATCTTTGGGCTCCCGGATGGGGAAGAGGGCATAGCTATGATTCCTTTCCTCCAGAAGCTCTTGACCCAGATCACTGGCCCCTCTCCCCACAATCCATCTTACCAGCTTGAACGAGCGCATCACTCGCTGCGCCCCAAACCAGCTGAATCGGCCCCCCCAGACCATCATTGCTCACTTCTTAAATTATCTAGAGAAGCAGCATGTGCTTAGCAAGACAAAGGAGCTCCAGTCAATCTTGTGGGAAGGGAAAAGCTGCACATCACCCAAGACCTTCCCTATGAAATCAGACAAAAAGGGCCTTTTCAGTCGTGAAACAAGCTAGTGGCCACAGGCCTTAAGTTCAGGATGAATTACCTGGCTCGCTTCAGGCCTTCATCGCAGGTTCCTGGCTCCCCTACGACAGTCCCGATCATGCTACCAAGGATTTAGCTACTTGGCTGCCAGATCTTTTTAAAGATACATGAGGATCCTTAGGGCCTACCTTATGGCTTTTCTGACTACTGCCTGTTAACTGTAGCTGCATGCTTGCTGCTGTTTTTGGCCTGTCTGATGGATGGGACGCCATAGACTCTCGTCTCCGCTCCTAGGGATTCTGTTGATTTCTTTCTCCGGTCTGAGATGGACTCCTGTGGACTGTATTCCTTTGGGACTGCATTGTTTTAAATGAGATATCCAGCTCTGGAAGCATCCTTCTTCGAATGCCATCCCTGATCACCTGGCTTGGAACCCTGGTTAGGGTAGCGATTCCCCCGGGCTAGAGTTTTCCGATGGGATTGGTTCCATCAGTATTTTGGTTCCCCTGGTTCCCCTTTGGCACTTTCCATTGGAAAAGCCCCAGGGGGTCGGGTAATGAAAAAATTATTTACTGTTGCTCTATTTAAGAGCATATAGCTGTTAGCTTGGCTTTGCATCTTTTAATCGCCCTCCTTCCCTTAGTGACTGATCTGCTTATGCTAGCCATTGTAATAAATTTTCCCTATGGTGTTCTGGAGTTCCTTGCCCTCCCCCTTCTAACACTGCTTTTACCCTTCACCACTTCTACACCCCCATCTTCCCCTCATCATGTGTCTGCTTACCTTGTAACTGATATCAGTTACTCTCGAGGGGTGTTGGGAGTAGGTTCTTCACATGGCTCTGACAGGCTGGCGTCTCTAGGTAAGCATTCCTTCTGTTAAACTATTCTCTTCCATCCAAGATTTATGCCAGAACACACAGTGTCTCTGGTGACTGGATGGGTGGGTGGGTGGCTCAGTGGGAGGGCTCCAACTGTGCTATCTACTCCGTGCTGTTGTTGCTCACTTTCTGGGGTATAGGAGGGTGGGCCTTGTGCTTTGTTACTTATAATCTCCTACTAGTGCACAACCCCTGCAAGCTTGTATTCCCAAACATTTGGGGCTCTGGGATATGTTTTACTGGCTTTTATCTTAGGCACCATGGGCTGCCTCTAGCCCCAGTTGCTGCATTTTGCCTTGCTTGCATGGTCTTGTGACTGGTTACTGGTTCTGCAAGGGCCTTGGGGTTAGGGTTCTCTCCTGCTAGTCTTGATAAATGCTGTCTGACTTCCAGCCTTCTGGAGGGAGCCAATGTATATAGTTTTTTGTGGGAGGGTTGGATGGGTGGGGTTTTAGATTCAGGGAGAGGATCCATGGGGGGTTGGTTGGGGTCTAGATCCTTCATTTTTCCTTCGTTCTTGGTCTGGTTCATCAATGCTAGGGGGTCATTTAGTAGGGAGGAAGGATTGCACTTCACCTTTACTCATACCATGTTTCTGGGGTGGGGAGGGTGGGAGGATACTCTATACCAGTGGAGGGACCCCTTCTGTGATTAGATCTTTTATCCCGTTGCCTTTATTGTGAGGATTTTAGAAAATTCCTTTTTGAAATGTTTTGCCTAACTGCCTTTGTTTTTTTCAGTTCAGTGGAGAAAACTGGGAGCAGGTGGGTTCACTGTCAATATCCCTCCTCCTACCGTGTCAATGGATCATATACATGCTATTGGGTGGTAGATTTCCAGTTGGTTTTATGATTTACTATTGGATCAGTATGTCAGCCAAATGTTTTGATTATTCACAGAGGGATTATGCTGAGAGGGAGGAACAACCCTGTCATCAGTTGGGGAATGGGACTTGGGAGGGGTGTGGGGGGAGCGTGTCTCTGTCTATTTGTTCACTACACCATCTGGTTACAATGATCATGGCTAATAACAATGTGAAATTTGTGTCTTGGAATGTTCAGGGGCTCAGGGACATCCTTAAAAGGTATCAGGTATTTAAACATCTTTCTATCCTACACATTCAAATTGGTTTCCTACAGGAAACACATCTCCTCACTCATGAGACAACCAGACTCCGCAGACAAGGGTTCGGGCAAGTTTTTACATCTGGTGATTCAACCTCCTCCAGAGGAGTTGCAATCTTGATTGGGAGTTCCATTACTTTCCAAGTTAGCCACACTATTTCAGACCCTAAAGGTCGTTACATCCTAGCCATGGGTACTCTTGACCATCAGGAAGTGGTTCTGGGCAGTATTTATGGTCCTGTGAGTGGTGACCCAAGCTTCTTTATTGAGCTAGTGGATGTGTTCTCACCCTTCTCAATCTCCTCTTATATTAGGCAGGGACTGGAATGTCCCCTGCCCAAGACCTCGACAGATCCTCTCCCTTCTTAAGCCCCTCTCTCCTGCTCAACTAGCCTTGAGGGAATTCATGTCATTATTGGGGCTATGTGATCCATGGAGAACTCTTAATCCTCTATCCTGTACCTACTCCTTTTACTCCATAGTCCATCATACGTCCTCCAGGATTGAGTATGTGCTCATCAGTCATTCCCTACTCTCTGGGTTATGTAACACTGGTCTTGAGTCTATTGTCCTTTCTAATCATGCGGCAACCTGACTACTTATCTCCCCTTTCTCTAGCCAGGAACGAGATACCACTTGGAAGCTTAATACACAATTGCTTAAGGAGGATCATGTGGTCTCTAAAATTTCCAATCTTATTCATTCCTTTGTCGCTACCAATCAGAACACCATCAAGAGATAAGATCATGATCATGAAATGTTATCTACAGGAAAAATTCATCAGACTAGCTTCAACCCGGAAATGTTGTAAGGAAGCAGAGGCTCTATCACTCCTTGCACAAATCTGTACATTAGAAGTCTCTCCCTCCTCTGCTAACTCTCTTGATTCTTTGAATAACTTATTGTCCCTCCAAGATAAATATGCATCTCTTCTCCAGGAGAAGGCAGAGTACTCCATTCTTAAAATGAGATCCACATATATAGAGCAAGGTGAAAAGGCCAATCGATTACTTGCCCTCAGCTTGTGTCAGATCAAATCTTCTAGGATCATCTCCTCAAGCACCACTTCAGATGGCTCTCTAAAATCCACTCCTAGGGATGTGGCTGCAGTTTTTGAAAACTTCTACTCCACATTATATGGTCCATGTTCTTCCCCTCCGTCAGCTCCAGAGATCTCGGCCTAACTGGATTTGGTGCCACTACCCCACCTCCCAGACTCTCAACATTCTTTGCTCTCTGCCCCCTGTCTCTTGCAGAAGTGGAAGCTGCTATAAACAGTCTCACTCTAGACAAAGCACCTGGTCCAGATGGATTTCTCTAATTTTATAAAACTTTTATCAAAGATTTTACTCCTATTTTACTCCGCCTATATCAATATTTGTTCTCCACCAATGAACTGGACCCATCTCTTCTTGAAGCCACTACAATTCTTCTTCTCAAACCTGACAAGCCACCCCTTAGTCTCTTGAGTTATCTCCCTATTTCAGTGCTGAATTGTGATATCAAGATTCTAGCGAAACTCCTGGCAACTTGTATTAAATCAGTCTGGTCAGGTCTCCTAAATCCAGAACAGATAGGATTTGTCCCTGGGAGGTCCTCTGCAGATCATCTCTGGTAGCTAAGTCACCTATTCCAGGTGGCTCAGGACACCCCCCTCTCAATGGCCTTGATCTTCCTTGATGCAGAGAAGGCCTTTGATAGGGTGGACTGGTCCTTTCTATGGCTAGTCCTTCAAAAAATGAGCTTCCCAGACTCTTTAATTCAGTGGATCCAAATACTCTATTTATCCCGTTCAGCCAAGATTCAATGTAATGGGGTATTTTCTTCCACCTTTTTCTTGCATTCAGGTACGCGTCAGGGTTGTCCTCTGTCCCCCTTTCTTTTCAACCTTTACCTGGTACCACTACTTAGACAGCTCAAATCCTCCCCCAACATTAAAGGTATTCCTATTGCAGACTTGGCCCCCTCAATTTCGGTCTACGCTGACAATCTTCTCCTCCACTTGCCTGATCCAGTCTCCTCCCTCACTGAGGCCTTAAGTGTCATTGACCATTTTAGCTGGTACTCTAATTACAGAATCAGTCTCAGTAAGACTGAAATCTATCCTCTGAATCACTTCGCCAAAGGGTTGATTTTGTCCCCTTTGATATTAGGTGGTCCCCCACTCTCTTGGGTATCTCAGTATACCCCTCTCATCAGACCTATCCCAGTTAGTGAAGTTGAATCTTGAAGACCTTTTGACAGTAGTCCAGCAGGATCTGAGGAGATGGAGGGACCTTCCCATATCGCTATGGGGCAGGATCAACATTGTTAAAATTAATATTCTCCCCAGACCTTTTTAACCCTTAAGTTTGCTCAATTTGAAACTCCCTCTTTCTTTCTTCAAGTGTATTCACTCATTGATTACTTCTTTCATCTGGCGGGATAAAGCACCTTGGCACTCATATCTTAAGTTAGCACTTCCCAAGCCTTTTGGTAGTCTTTGACTCCTCAACTTTCAGCTCTGTTTTTGGGCCTGTCATCTCTACAAATTGTGGAAATGGTTCTCTTCTCCCTGCCCCACTTCTAGTTCTGAATATGTCCCGATCTGGCTACAAATAGAAACCCATCTTCTCACCCTGCATAACCTCTCTCCCTCCACTATCTTTTACATTCCTCTGAAATCTCTTCCAGCTCAGATCATCTCTTCCCCACCGATGTTTCTCTAAGTTCTCGCCCAGATTTGCTCCTACTTGAAAATTCATCTGCTTAAAGACCATGCACAACTTATCCTTGGTAATCCAAATATTAGGATTGGCGAATGTCCATTAACCCAGGGCTGGTTTTCCTTATCACAAGATGCCACCGTGGCCGATTGTTATTCATAATCCATGCTTTTAGCAACCTCAGAATTACTGTGAAAATTTCATGTGGGCCCGGCCTATGTTTTCAAAATGTATCAGTTTCGTCACCTGCTCCTGCAACAGTTTGGTCCCATTCCATCACCTTCTGGTTTCAATGATCTTCGTATGCAGATTCTGGATTGGGCCGCTAAGCCTCATGGTACTTCCAAATTATATGTGTGACTGCTTACAGCTCACCCCTCTCTTTCATTGGTAGGCTGCAAGGTTTGGGATTCCCTGCTTCCGGAGATCAATATCAACTGGCCCATCTTGTGGAAGGATCTTCATACTTATCTATCTCAGGACTGGCTTAGACTCTCCCAGTACCATATTTTAAACAGTATGTAGTACACACCAGTTAAGCTTGCTAAAATGGGTTGCCTTTCCTCTCCTACCTGCACTAGTTATGGTAAAGAGGATAGTACCCTCCTGCACATTTTCTGGCCCTATGAAAAGGTATCCTCCTTGTGGGAGCAAATTAAAACACATAGTGACCCATTATTGGGCTTAGATGTCCTCTTCTCCCCTGATATCTGTGTCCTTGGTAACTTCTCACAGATCCTGGTTAGGGAGAGAAGATATCATATGGCCCTCATCTCCCTGGCGGTCAAGAAGTTAATTTTCAGGCACTGGTTGGACCAATCCTGCATTTCATATGCTGAATGGTTACAGGAACTTTCCTTTTCTCTATGCACTGAGTGTCTGATAGCTAGTCTTTGTCATCGTCTCTCCCAGTTTAATAAGAAGTTGGGAAAACTACATGCCCTTTACTTTCCTTGACCTTTTGGTTAGTTCCCTGAGCTCCCATTCCACCATCTAGTAGCCTTTATGGTCTAATGTATATGGTGTATTCTTGCTTACTGTTTAGTTTATAGTCACGCTCCGGGGGGTGGGTTAGGGTTGGGGGCATTGGAGATTGTTGTTGTATGAGAGATTTTCATTGAATCTGTTTAGCTACATTCCTCTCTGAAAGCCTGTATGTTGATTGTGTGTGTTTATATGTGCTGTTTAATACTAAAATTAATAAAGTTGATTTAATTTAAAAAACAAAAATTCCCACCATCAATGTCTATAGCAACTATTAACAGTGCTACCAAAGCTGGGGAAAGACCCGATGTACCCATCCAGCTATAGACCTATCTCCCTAATCACGACCAACGGGAAGATATATATAAATGTTCTGGCAACGAGACTAGTGTCTCTTCTCCCTCTCTCAATACATCCGTCCCAATCGGGCTTTGTTCAGGGAAGACTGAGCTCAGACCACATCAGAATGCTAACTAACCTGATGCACTTAGCTTCTCAGTCCCTAAATTCCACAGCCGCAGTCACGGTAGATTTTGAAAAGGCCTTTGACACTGTAGAGTGGAAGTATCTATATGCAGTTCTTACCCATTTTGGAATAGGCCCCTGTTTCCTATCTGCATTGTTCTCAATGTATTTGGCCCCTCAAGCTCAAATTTTAACAAATTCAAATCTCTCCCCACCTTTCCCATTTACCAGCAGTACCAGACAGGGATATCCCTTATCCCCCCTTCTTTTCATGTTAGCAATAGAACCCATGGCAGCTATGATATGGCAAGACCAAAATATCAAAGGGATATCAGTAAAGCATCTGGAATACAAGACTGTACTATACGCTGATGACCTACTGGTGCTGATGGACCAGGCAGTCAGATCCCTACCCCACACTATTATCTATCCAAAATAAATTCTCCTCTCTTTCAGGTCTCAAAATCAACCAAACCAAGTCAGAAATCCTACCACTTAATAAAGCTGCCACTCCCCAACAGTTTTCATCCTTCTCCCTTCACTGGGTTTCTACATCCATAACCTATTTAGGCATAGAAATAACCCCCAAGTTACATACCTTTTGTTACTTAAATTTCTACTCACTCGTACCCAAAATTTGCCTGAAACTGGACCACTGAAAAGCGCTTCATCTGTCCTTGGTTGATAAGGTAGAAGCTATAAAAATGATAACAGCGCCAAAACTATTTCATCTACTGTCCCACCTACCCTGTCATATACCTAATAAATGGTTTGATGGATTCGTGAATAGGTAATTTCATATTGGAGGGCTGAAAACCCAGATACAATAGGAAAAAGCTTAGGGCCAGTTGGAAAGTAGGGGGATGGAACCTACCATGGTTCAAGGGGCACTACGGGTCATTTAGGATTGCCCAAATCCTGCGATGGTTCCCCATTGAAGGTAATCTCCCTCCACTATGGACACAAACAGAAACAGTCAAATGTGATTTAGTCAACTCTGCTTCTTATCTTTTAAATAGAAAACACTCCCACCCACACTTGCCACCACTGGTCAAAGTATCACTAAACATCTGGGCAGACACCAGTAAAAATTTAAAGAATAACATGTTTGCATATTTCGGCCTTCCCCTTGTGTCTTAATAAAAGTATCTGTGTAGAAAGGAAACCATTACACTGGCAGGAATGGAAACAAAAAGGAATACACACGGTCAATGATATACTCATACTAGGGACCATGACTATGGACTCATTCCAGGCCCTACAATCCTGGTATAACATGCCAAACTCTGATTTCTGAAAATTCCTACAACTTCGGAGTTCCTTGACTCGTATCCTCAAAGCTACAAACAAGCAAGAGGCTTAGGCTGTGATTTCACCTATGTGGAACTGGATTAAGGCCAAATGAGGAAGAGCAGGCATGATACATTGGGCAATTAGGGATGCTAACCCTGACCAAACAAAGTCAGCCAGAGACTACTGGGCAGCCACTTTAAATACCCCAATTACAGTCAAGCAATGACCTCAATGCTGGCGACATGCCCATGAATATGTTAAGGATCCCAAAAGCCACCTTATACAAAACAAAATCATCCACTGCTGGTATCGCACCCCTGAAATATTATACAAAGCCAAACTGGTGCCTTCACATCAGTGCTGGAGCTGTCACATGCCACCTGGTGGCCTTTATCATATCCTTTGGAGTTGCCCACTTATACAAGATTACTGGAGGCAGGTGACAAAGCTCCTCCAACAAATTCTACAAAGCACTACAGCCACACCCCCTGGGTTCCTCCTGATTCGTATAGATGAAGGCCACTTTAAATACTCTAAAAGAAAGAGATCTCTGCTGATACAGGCCAGTATCATAGCCAAATGGCTACTATTACAAAGGTGGCACACCGCAGAGATACCAACTATGGTAGAATTCATGGCTAGTCTAGCTCAACTAGCCATGTTTGACAGACTTTCCCACCTTACCAGCAATACTTTGCATATTCACTTCCTCACCTGGAACCCCATGTATAGATATTTGCAGCAGTTTAGCAATTACCAATCTAGATGGTCAAATCCTTCACCAAGACAAGGCATAGATTAAGCGGCATATTAGTGGACCTCACAGTCTCCCAAAGGCAGCTATCAATGTGGAGATGTTAAAGGTGCATGCAATCCTGCAACAGCTCAAAACATTTACTAACAGTTAAGTAGAGCCAAATGTTTAGGTTTAGGTTTTGTGGTTCACCCATCTAATTGAAGGATCCTAGCTTGAGGGGCCTATTAAATAACCGGCTGCAATCCGCCATTCATGTAAAGTTTCTTGGTATTATAGCCATGCAAAAACCATTCAATACTAAGCAGTACAAGTGATGACAGCGTTTATGATGGGTAATTGTGTGTTAGCAGGAATACAGAGAAGTTCTATAGCCTGTCATTTCTCAATACCAATAGGTTAATGCATTGCTTATACTAACCATTACCACTGACACAGCATGTAATACAAAATTGTCAAGCTTATAAGACTGCTGCAGCCATCCTTCTAATTAAGGCACTTTAACTGTAAACCTTGATATAATCCAAGTACTTACAGTACATGCAAGTCATATCTTATGTAAAATGTATGTATCTTGTGTTTTGAAAATACAATAACATTTTGAACTTTAAAGAAAAATATGTACCTCAAGAAAGTGTACTAACTTAATCACTTATGGAAAGGGGGCTTATACAATATACTGTATGTCTTCAAAGCCAAAAGGGGGAGTTCTTCCTCTATATTTTGATAACCCCATCCATTTATTTATTTATTTCATTTTTGTTGACCAGGAAAGGAGGACTAGGCAGTTCTGCTTATTTTCAGCCTAGTCCCTGGGGAGAGGGGAAGATACAGATGCAGACTGACATACAGAACCAGATTAAGCTGTTGGTGGTATTTTAGGAATGGAGGAAATTTGGCCAGGACACCGGGAAACTCACCTACTCTTCGCAGTAGAGGGTGATGGGAGTTAGCCTTTCCAAGTTGGAGGATTCCTTGATTGGAGGAGCTGCTCCTGCTCCTTCCATAGCAACATTGTATACAAGCTCCCATTGCTGTTTCCCCACTCATGTCAGTCGCAGGAGATTGTGGGATGTGCCACTAGAGGAGCTTCAATCAAAATAGCAGTGGAAGGGATGGCAGGATCAACCAGATGAAATATAAACAACATGGAAGCAAGTACCTGAAAAATTTAGAACTCTTCACAAAAATGCTAATCGGGGGAAACCCATCTCACATAATTGGCTTATACAGATATTTTGTAAATTCTCGGAAAGAACCAGAAGGTGGTGCATTATTGTTCAGTTCTCAAAGTAGTACCTTCTCTTTCTCTTGTTTTGAGGATCCTCCCAGCTCACTAGCTCAAGCTGGATCATAAAAAATACAGCTTTTACTCCCTTCAACTTCAAGTACTCCAGTAGGTCAGAAACAGTAAAGCATGAGAAAATAATTTGAAATGTCCTCCAAATATGATACAAGTCATCCAGTGACACAAAAGATAACCAAGGCAATTGCAACAATGATAGCACTGGATTTGTATCCCATATGATGTGCAGAGGCTGCTAGATGTCTGCATTTGATGCACACTACAGTGCCGCACTACCAGGTGCCATCTCAATCCTTTTTTTTCCCAAAAGGCAATAAGAAATATGTACATGAAATGTGTCAACAATGTAATCATGCTTTAGTGCAGGCTTTTTTCCCCAATGTACCTATCACCACTGACATGTGGACAAGTAATCAAACTTTTGACTATTGACAGTGACTGCTAGAGATGCAATGAATTTATAATCTGACGGCGAAGTGAACGCGAAGTGACCACTTCGCATTGGCACTTCGCTACACAGAGTGCCCCATAGGAAAGGCTTACGTCACCTTGTTATTATTACTTTGCTTTGTCATTCCACCTTAAACGCAAAGTAAGGTGGAGTGACAACAATATTGGCAGCATCCCACCCACACAGTCATCAGAATGAATGTGCATCCCCACAGTGCTACTGTCTTGTGTCCAGAAAACTCCCCAGTGCTGATGAACTGAAATGAGAGTGTAACAAGAAATGCAAAGTCTCCGAGAATTAATGGCACACTCAGTCATGCATGCAGTGGTCAGGTCACACACAGAGTCACCAGAATTAATGTGCATCCCCAAAATGCTACTGTCTTGTGTCCAGAAAATTTCCCAGTGCTGACGAAGTGAAATGAGAGAGTAAAGAAGTGAAATGAGAGTGTAATAGGAAATGCAGTCTCCCAGAATTAATGGTGCCATGCAAATGCACAGACAGATTAAGATTGCGCTGCACACTCAAGGGATGTATACAAAAAGGTACAACAACACCTAACCAGTGCTCACAAGTCACAAATCCAAATCTGGAAAGGAATACATTTTGCCAGTTGGAGGATTGGAGCATGGCAGTAACAATCCACTACCAGTAAAGATACCACAAAGCAGCATAAAAAATTCATGCAGGTGTGGCGGATAGCATGGTTCACACTGCTGCAATTGCTCTGTAACACAATAAAAGGTGTCTGATTTAATGGCATGCATCACACACACACTCACATGCACACACACTCAAGTAATGTGTAGCAAATTGAAACCTTTAGTAATATAACCAAATGTTTTAAACAGACAAATTACACACTGCTGCACCACAATAATCAACAAAAAAATGTCAAGAACTACTGAAAATATTACTGTGTGTACATTAACACAGTTATACAAGAAAAATATAACCAAAGCAGAAAGAATGCCTTTTTCTCCTAGTTAATCTACCTACACCACAAATACGCCCCACCAAAGCACACTTCACAGTACACAGACTGACTGTTCTAAATTAACATTCAAAATCCACACACAACAATAAACACTCGATGATATGAGCACAGAATGGTTTCCTACAATTGATGTACTAAATTCTGAGCAAAAAATATTACTCTAAAAGGCATTTTAAACAGCTAGTAGAGGTTTTGAAATGCAGAGCTCTGAGAGCAAACTGTCTCCAGCTACCACTGCACACATACACACACACACTACCCAGGCCAGAACTGAGGCTGTGCCAAACAATCTAGAGCCCATGTGACCTGCAATCCCATGAATAACTGCAGAATTTCATTTGGAGCTCAATTACAGGGCTAGTGAGGCAAATTACATTGATTTCAATGTACTTCACCTTAAAATTGGTGGAGAAGTCGTTTGGGGAAGGTGGAATAACGCAAATTCATTGGTTTCAATGGACTTTGCGTTCCTCAGTATGAAGCGAAGTACTCCGCTTCACATTGTGGAGTTCTCTGTGGATTCCGCATTACTCAGTGAATCACTTCACGGAGCAAATTGGAGCCACTTCACCCACCACTACTTACAGTACTGTAACTCACACGCTGTACAGGAAGGAACGCGAATGCCTATAGCTGTACTTCCCTGATGAGCTGTAGCACAAAACTCCCTGACTTAAAAACGCTTATTAATGAGTACAATGGTGGAGTTGTGAAGTCTGGAGAGATACTACAAAACATGCTTACAATACAGCCAAGTAACTAGTAGAAACATTAATGTTTTGATTCGTGATGTGATCATGAATCATGAATTGTGATTTGTGACTGCATTTGTGACCGTGATGATGAAGAACGTGATTTGTATCACGAGTGACTCGTGATGATTTCCTGACTTAAAAACGCATATTAATGAGTACAAGGTTCATGGAGAATTATGCACCACACCTGTCCAGTACTCTGAAGGGAAGCCAAAGAAACAATTGTGACTTAAGTTACAAATGGAGATTGGGCCCTAAAGAGATGCAAATGCACAGACAGATTAAGATTGCACTGTGCACTGAAGAGATGCAGATGCAAAGGCATAACACCTAACCAGTGCTCACCATCAGAAATTTAAATCTGGAAAAGAATACCTTAGCCAGTGGGGGAGTGGGGCGGCTGCGGGGGGCAGTGTACTGCACTACTGCAGTAACAGTCACTAGTACTAGTACCAATAAAGATACCACAAAGAAGTACAAAAATCACACAGCTGCAGTGGATAGAAGGTTCACAATCCTGAAATTATTATGAGGCACAATAAAAGGTGTCTGATTTGATGACACACATCACACACATACTCACACACACACCAAGTAATGTGTTACAAACTGAAAACTTACTTCAGTAATATAACCACATATTTTAAACAAATTAAAATTATGCACTGCTGCACCAAAACAATCAGCAAAAAAATGGCAAGAATTATTGAAAATATTACTGTGTGTACATTAACAGTTGTACAAGAAAGATATCACCAAAACAGAAAGCACTGTCTTTTTCTCCAAATTAATCTACCTACACCACAGATACACCCCTTCCCAAAGTACACTTCCACTATCTCTCAGTACACAGACTGAATGTTGTATATTAACATTCAAAATCCACACACAAACAATAAACGCTCAATGATATGAACACAGGAGGGTTTCCTATAATTGATGAACTAAAGTTTCAGCAAAAAAAAAAAGACTCAAAAAGGCTTTTTAACAGCTTTTAGAAGGTTTGAATCGCAGAGAGCTCTCAGAGCAGATTGTCACCTACAGCTTCCTACGCACACTACCCCAAAATGAGGCTGTGCAGAACAATCTAGACCCCATGTGACCTGAAATCCCATGAATCACTGCAAAATTCGCCTTTGGAGCTTAAAAACAAGGCAAAGTGAGCTAAGTACATTGTTTTCTATGTACTTCGACTTAAGAATTGGTGGAGTAGTGGTTTGGGAAGGTGGAGTAACGTGAAGTAATTGTTTTCAATGGACTTCGCGTTACCCATTATAACACAAAAAGTACTCCACTTTGCATTGCGGAGCACTCTGCGAATTCACCTTCACTCTGCAAATCACTACGCGGAATGAATTGGGGCCACTTCACCCATCTCTAGTGACTGCTTACTGGGTTTCATTTTACATTCCTCTGCATCAGACACCAGATCCACCTGTAGCAGCAACTTACAGCAACCTGTCAAAAAGCAGGCTGCCCTGTTTATCACTGCATTTGGGAAGGCCCACTGATGATACAATATATTAAGTGAACAGATTTCAGAAATGGCTCTACTCTCATTGCCTGTCAGTTGAATTTGTGGTTTCCAGTAATGGTAGTAATTTTAAAGGTAGTCCAACCTAATGTTTTCTCAAATGTCCCTTGATTTGCTTATACCCTGAACTTGGTAGTGCATGATTGTCTCAAGGAAGACCAAAGTACTGTATACAGAACGTGATTGCTGTTACCTAAAAAAAAACTGTGGCCATTTTAACCACTGTGCAAAGGATTGCAAGATCTTGTAAGCCCTGCAAAAGCAAAAGAATCTTCCACACCATCAGGTAATACAAGAAGTCATTATAGGCCCCAGGTCATCTCGCCGCAGACAATAACCATGTGGCAATATATTTATTTATTGAATTGATTCACCAGGAAAGGCACACTGAGCAAAATGATGCTCATCTCCTGGTGCGACCTGGGTGGGGGAGGGTACAAGGGAGGATAACATGCAGGTTATCACATAACATCATATAACACACAGGTTAATATAGAACATAATAATAGTTGGCAGTTTACACAGGAAAGAAGGAATTACTTGGTTAACAATTTGTAACAGACAGCTAAAAGCATGCGCTCTGAACTACAGATAACTGCTACACATACATACAATGCTCGCATACTTTTATGGAGTAGAGGTTGGTGCTGTAGATTGACCCAAGGGCTAAAACTAAGCAGGCTAGAGTTAGTCCAGGGTGTGAGCGAGTAAGTGCAAATATTTTTATTTTTTTTATAGAAATAGTTATATATGCCAGCTAACAAGGGAGGGCAGTGCCGCTGGTCAGGCAGAGGAAAATTTGGGAATGATGGGGGGATTAGATTATTGTACCCAGGCACAGTTTACAGTGAAGTAGTTTGTCTGTGCAGTTGCCAGGGAATGGGTAGAGGAAGAGTGATGAATTTGACAGGGGAGAGCATTCCAGAGTTTCAGGAATTGGTGTGAGAAGGCTGTTTGTCCAACGGAGCTCTTTCGGCTGGGAATATTTAGTAGATGGGAGTCAAGGGACCAGGAAGCATGAGGAGGGAAGCCGGCAACAGCATTGAGGAAAGGTAGGAGGGCAGAGCATCAAGCCAGAATTTTGAGACAAACTTGGAGTAGTGCAGTTTTCAGCCATTCTCTAGGGATAGGAAGGTGAGGGAGCGGTAGAGGTCACAGTGGTGGGAACGGGGTGTGGCATGTACAGTGAAGCAGCAGAATGCATTGAAAATAGGGTCTAGTTTAGACAGGGTGGATGTTGGTGCTGCACTATAGACTATATCTCAGTAGTCTATGGAAGGGAGGATCATTTTGTGAACTAGTTCTCGTCTAGCTGAGAAAGGGAGGCTAGAGTGGTTCCTGTAGAGGACACCAAGCTTGGAGCATAGTTTTTTGATAATTGTGTCAATGTGGTCAGAGAAGGTAAGGTGATGGTTGAGCCATACCCCATGATACTGGAAGGAAGCGATATCCTCCAGAGTTGTCCTGTCCAATGTGCGGAAGGAGGGGAGGGAGGGAAGTTTGGCTAACTGCTGTCTCTTGCCGAAGGACATAGTAACAGTTTTTTTTTGCATTGAGAGAGAGCTGATGCGAGCTGAACCAGAGTTGGACTTTTTCTAAGTCTGTCTGGAGATTTGATGCTACTTCTTCAGGGGAGGAGCCGGTGGAGAATAGGATGGTGTCATTCGTGTACATATGAATAGATGAATTTGTGCAGACTTGTGGCAGGCTGTTGAGGAAAATGGAGAATAGGATGAGACGGAGTACCGACTCTTGGGGGACACCGGTGGTCATGGGGAGGGGGGAGGATATAGCATCAACAATTTTTACTGATTGAGTTCTTCCAGAGAGGTAGGCGCTGAACCAGTTTGTGGCAGAGATAGAGAAGTCTGCTTCCGTGAGGCTTGTTAACAACAGTGGGTGGAAGACCATGTTGAAAGCTTTAGCGAGGTCGACAAATATAGCTGAGGAGGTCATCCCTCTATCCATGCCAGAGAGGATGGTGTCCGTGAGTCTTAACAGAGAGGATGCGGTGGAGTGGCACTTCCTGAAGCCAGACTGAAATGGTGTGAAAAAGTTATAGTCTGAGAGAAAGGAGGTAAGTTGGGCAAGCGCCAGGTGCTCTTGAAGCTTCATAAGGACTGGGAGGAAGGAGATAGGGTGGTAGCTTGAGGTGGAATGGGGGCCCCCTTTCAGAAGGGGAATGACAACAGCATGTTTCCAGGCCTGTGGGACAGCAGCCTTGCTAAATGAGTGGTTTAGGAGATTCACCAGAGGAGAAGCTATAGCTGGTGCAGAGAGGTGGAGGAGTTTGGAGTCCAACCCGTCAGGGGCATTACCTTTAGTCGGGCTTAGTGATAGCAGGGCCTCAAGGGTTGCAGTTTGAGTGATAGGTCAGAAGGAGAAGGTGCAAGACCCGAGAGTGTTTGAAACACTTATGGTAGGTCTGGATGGGGCAGTGGGGGGCAGGGAGGAGAGGACAGGAGAGTTGAGGCACACAAGGTAAAGTATGTGTTGAACTCTGCAGCCCCCACCTCTGGGTCAGAGGAGTGAGTTGTTTACTTTTAGGAGTGGTGTAGGGTTAGCAGCTGGGGGGGGAGAAGAGGGAGTGAATGACCTTCCAGAATTTGGAAGGGCTATTTAAATTTGACTGGAGGGAGGAGTTGAAATATTCAGTTTTAGTGAGTCGGGTCACTCTGGTGCACTTGTTTCTCAGCACACGGTACTTATTGAAGTCTTGTGGGAGGCGCGAAGATTTATGTGCTCACCATGCTTTATCACAGGCATCGTGGCAGGCTATAAGTTCTTGGGTGATCCATGGTAGGTGGTTGCCACATACCCTTGAGCAACGGAAAGGGGCATGCGCATTCCGGATATTTAGGAACATGTCATGAAAGTGTAGATGGGCAGCATCAATGGAGCTGGCTGAAACGGGTGTGGTCCAGTTTGTGAGGGCTAGATTTTTGAGCACGGCGGCTAGGTTGAGGGATTTATAGGAGTGCTGAATTAGAAACCTAGGTGCCAAAGTGGGGTGGTGAATTTTTGCTGATCAGATAAGTTATGTGGTGGTCACTTAGAGAATTGGGGAGCAGACCAGATTGAATGAGTCGATGTGGGTGGGAGGTGAGAGCCGAGTCTATTAGAATGTGGTTCCCAGATTTGAGATTTAGGCGGGTGGGCTCAATGATGGATTGTACCAGGTTTAGAGCCGAGATGGCAGTACGGGTTTTGCTGAGGGACTGAGATAACCAGTTATGGTTAAAATCCCCCATAACATACAACTCCCCCTGCGGGGTTAGGGAGGAGACTTTTGAGAGCAAGTCAGTGACAGAAGATGCTGGCATGCCCAGCCGGCAGTATACACCAGCAATGTAGATAGGGAGTGAGAAGGGTAGATCCAATTGAATCAATAATAGTTTGTGGGCCTGAGGTTCAGACTTGGTTAGAACAACAGAGAAGTGTCATTTGTTCTTTACATAAATGGCCACACCACTGCCTCTGCTAGCCCTGTCCTGGCGGGTCATGGTGTAACCTGGTATTGATACTGTGGACACAGCAATATTTTTGTTTAGCCATGTTGCGGACAGGATGAGGATGTCGGGGGCATAGTGGGCCGCAAGTACCTGAAGGGAGTTGAGTTTGGAGGCTAGACTTTGTGTGTTTAGGTGCATGAGACACAGGCCACGTGAGAGGGGGCTGCTGTTGTTGTATGCAGATGGGTTTTGAGAGGGACAGGGTGAAATTTGCAGGGTGGGGGTGTGATGGGGACCTGGGTTCGGGTGTATGTCCCCAGCTGCAAGCAAAACAGCAGCACACACAAAAAAGGTCAGGAATAACAGTGACCCAACTATGACAGAGAACTCCATTGAATACAATGGGATTTCTTGTTTTATGCAGGGTCTATAACCCCCGCACCTCCCGGACTTAAAATAACCAACTCCAAGGGGTTGTGTTCTTTAGGGATGGGAAGAAAACTGGGAGAGGGGAAATTACATTTCAAAAATCAATATAAAAAGTTGCATCAGGAACAGACCTGGTGGGAACCGAACCGCAGTCACAGGTCTCCTATTCTGCCGTGTGCTGGTACCCTAGCCACTCCACCATCGGAGCAGCTCAACAAGCACCCAAGCATACAGCAACTCGATTCCTACAGGGGGTGTGTGCAGAGTGACAGGGTTAGTGGTAATTCCCTACTGCTATTCTAACTCCTGTCACTCTAAATCTTTTGTCTTGTGGATGAGACGTTAAACTGAGGTCCCATCTGCCTGGATTGGTGGTAGTTCAAGTGGGTGTTAAAGATCCCATGGCACTTATCGAAAAAAGAGTAGGGGAATTTCCCCAGTGTCCTGGCCAAATTTCCCTCATTCACTAAAAAATACCACCAACAGCTTACTGTGGTTCTATTTCAGTTGCTTACCATCTGTAATGTGCAATAGTGTTTGGTTTTTTGTTTGACTTCCTTCTCTGTGAGAGAGAGTTAAGGAGTGAATTATTATTTTTGGTTATTTGATATTTATAGGTTTATTTTTATTATTTTTGTTTTTCCTCTCCTGTTTATTTGTTTATAATGTGTTGGGGAGGTTCAGCGATGGTTAGGCATTATTCCCCCACCAGACTCAGGGAATTATGCCCCTTTGAATGCCCCCCATTGTCATCTGACACATATTTTAGGTGTCGTGTGTTGGGCATTCTCAGGAAGCGTAGGTGAAGGTGGAGAGCTGGACCTGTTGGGGGACAGGAAGGGGGTGGGCAGATTGGGGTTTTGGAGTTCAGGAGATGCCCTGGGGTGAAATGGGGTCAGGATAGGGGTTATTCTTGTCTTGTCACCATACCCAAGGGTTCCAATGTAAATGGACAGGTGCCGAGGTCTTCCTCGACAACTCATCTCACCTTGGCGGTGTTGTGCAATGCCAGATCTATTAAAAACAAGACAGCTATTATAGCTGATCTTGTTGGATCAACTGCTCTGGCTTGCATCACTAAGACCTGGCTGGATGAAAATCCAGGCCCTATATTGGCCTCGGCAGTTCCATCCGGGTTCTCGGTGATACTCCGTCCAAGGTTGGATAGTAGGGGCGGGGGTGTGGCCATTATGTTTAAGACTGAGCTGGGCCTTGTGGATGTGCCATTAGGAAGTACCAGATCCTTTGAATACAGTATATCCTGGGAGAGGGTGTAGGTTGTGGGATTCTCCTCGTCTACCATTCACAAGGTGATGGTGGAGAATTCCTGCAGGAGATAGCAGACTTCATCATCGACATGATGTTGAGGTTCCCCAGACTGATAGTTCTGGGGGACTTCAATGCCTGGGTCGACGATGAACTCTCGCATTTTGGTCAAAATCTCCTCCAGCTGATGATAATGCTGGGTCTAACACAGGTGGTTACCTCCTCGACCCATGTAGGGGGTCATTCATTGGATCTAATCTTACTTTTGAGTATGGAGATCGCTGATCTGGGGGTGGAACCAGTCAGCTGGTCTGACCATCACACCATAAGGTTCAGTTTCAGGGCCCCCTCCAATAGGTCTGCCCCTACAGAGATGGTTCGGTACCGCCCTTTAAGGGGTATTAACCCCAGTGACCTAATGGCAGTATTGGATCTATTGGGTTTGTCGGGTGAATGCATGAGTCCAGATGATCTCGTACTAGCCTATACCCGTAAGAAGGCAGAGTTCCTGTCCAGGGAGATTTCTGCTGCACAGAACTGACCAGTTCAGCTTTTCCAGACTGTGGACAGATTGTGCAATCCAATCTGTCTCCAGCCTGGAGAAGCTTTTACTCAGCTAAGATGCGAGTTCGCTTGGTTCTTTGCAGATAAGGTTGCCAGCATCAGGTCTCGCATCGGTCCGACCTCTCCTATGGGGGATTGTAGTGGTCGACGGGAAGTGGCATGTACTTGGTCTGTCTGGCCAGATTTTTGCTGGCTGGAGTTCAGTGACATTGTGAAGATCATCCAGACATTGCGACCAACTAGTTGTAGTTTGGATCTAGGCCCTGAACCTCTCTTAGTCGGATGTGTAGAAGTTATCTGCCTAATCCTTGCTGACATTGTCTGGAAGTCTTTGGAGAGGGGGTCTTTCCTGACCCCCTCAAGGAGGCGGTCGTTTGACCACTCCTTAAAAAACTCTCCTTGGATCCAGATTTTCTAGCTAACTACCGGCCTATCTCTAACCTGCCATTTGTTGGTAAGGTTATTGAAAAGGCAGTTGTGTTGCAACTGGATGATCATCTTATAACTCACAATGTCTATGATACTCTCCAGTCTGGTTTTAGGAAGAAGTATAGCACGGAGACAGCCCTTGTCTGGGTATTGAGTGACCTCCTAATGGCTAGAGATCGAAAGGCATGTACCATTCTGGTCCTTCTCAATCTCTCTGCTGCATTTGACACTGTAGACCATGGTGTGCTGTTGGAGCGCCTACAGGTTTGTTGTGGGCTGTCTGGTACAGTCCTCAAATGGTTTCATTCTTACCTCACAGACAGGTCTCAGAGAGTTGCCACTGGAATTTATTCCTCTGGCACTCACTCCCTGCCTTGTGGGGTACTGCAGGGCTCCATTTTAGCTCCCATGTTATTTGCAGTGTATATGCTGCCATTGGGAGAAATCATCAGGCGATACAGTCTGGGTTTTCACTGCTGTGCAGATGATACCCAGCTGTATCTGACCTTTCTGCCCAGCCAGGATGATGCACTCTCCATGCTAAACAACTGCCTTGCTGAGATCAGACATTGGATGAGTTCCAGCTGGCCGAGAATGAATCCAGATAAGACTGAGGTGTTGGTAGTGGACCCAGGTCATCCAGGGGCTGGTTTGGGAGCTGGACAACCTTCAGGTTTGTTGCTTGGTGGTATACCACTCCCTACCTCTGATCAGGTGCATAATCTGTGTGTTATTTTTGATGACGGTCTGACCCTAAAATCTCAGGTGTCAGCTGTCGTCAAATCCTCTTTTTACCATCTGAGGAATATCTCCTGGGTGAAACACCTGGTTCCTTCTGGTGATCTCCCAACATTGGTCCATGCCTTTGTCACAACCCATCTTGATTACTGCAATTCCCTTTACCTAGGGCTACCTGGGGTTGATATCCGCCGCCTGCAGCTGGTGCAGAACGTGGTGGCCAGGCTTCTGACTGGGACGTCTAGAACCAGTCATATGACACCTGTGCTCCTCGAACTGCACTGGCTGCCTGTTTGGTGGCGGATCACCTTTAACGTCGGTTTACTAACCTTTAAAGCCCTACATGATCAGGGACCCAGTTACTTGAAAGATCTCCTGATTCCCTATTGCCCCTCCATCCTCTCCATTCCGCCAACGAGGGATTGCTGGAGATTCCCAGGGTTCGATTAAAGACATCAGGATCCCGTGCTTTTGCTTTTTCAGCACCAACCCTGTGGAATTCTCTACCTCATTGGTTGAGAGAATACTCAACCATCGATAGTTTTAAAGTTGGTCTAAAGACATATTTATTTAGTTTAGCTTTTATTTAGTTATGGTTAATATATTTTAATGCTGTTTTAATCTATAGTATGTATATGTTTTTATGTACAGCGCCTTGGCTCTGAAAGGCGCTATAAAAATAAAGTTGATTTGATTTGATTTTGTATCTCCTCCCCGGTTGCCCCTGAAAAGGGACTTCTAGGCCCAGTGGGCTTACCAGGTCAACAAAATTCAACAACAACAACAAATCCTCTCGCGATTTACACAGCACGGTTCTTTCAGTACCCTTCTTGCTGTCCTATTATGACCCGGTACTGTCATTACACAATGGAACTCAACATTCTACATGTTACACAGGTTTTTTGAACAGCGTAAAGCAGTACACCAGTATACGATGGAGCACCAACTAGGAAAGGAGGATGTGGTACTAAATTCTGCATGGTTATCACTCATGACAGTCCTCTTCTAGATAACTCCAACCATTCAAGGAAGCCATACGAGAAGTCAGCTCAAACAGTGCCAGTCTCAAATACTCCCACTTATATGTGTGCAAACATCAGCCCCTCTACTTTATTGGCTGATCATCCTTGCCTGCTGAACACAGATTGGTTACTTGTAGAATACCGGTGCTGGCACTGAAGCACAGCAGCTCGACCTGCTAGCTAATCAGTCTACCCTACTGGCAACTAAGCTTTGTAGCTGATACTCAGCCTGGTTTTTCATTCTAACCTGTACTGCTGTTAAGTTTTAGCTTGTACCAATGTTAAGCCATCAAAGCCATCAAAAAATGGAGAGCAATGAGTACCAATGCCCGTAGTCTGGGTAACAAGCTTCCTGAATTAGTGGCCTTGATGGAGGAGGAAGATCTGGATATCGTGGCAGTCACAGAAACATGGTACACACAGAACCATGACTGGGATGTAAACATACCAGGATACACTATCTATAGGAGGACAGGGAGGGTAAAAGGAGGAGGAGTAGCTCTCACATAAGAGAAGAAATCAAAGCAACAGAACAAAAGGGTAAACAGGGAGGAGAAGAAGTGCTGTGGGTCAATTTGGAGGCAAGCAATGGCACCACAATCCGCACAGGGGTTGTATACAGACCCCCCTCTCAGGGGGAGGAAATGGACAAGGAAATGATAGAAAGTATACTTAGAATGGCAGATAAAGGGGAGATATTGCTGATGGGTGATCTGAATATGCCAGATGTTAACTGGAGTTCAGTTGCAGCAGCCACTTCTAAGAGTGAGGTTATTCTAGATGCCCTACAGGGGGCATGCCTTAGACAACTAGTATTGGAGCCCATTCGAGAGGGAGAAATCTTAGATCTGGTTCTCTCAAATGGAGATGAAGAGAGGATCACAGATGTAGAAGTGGGTAGCCATCTGGGAACTAGCGACCATCGAACAGTATGGTTCACAATAAACACAGCAATAGAGTCAAGCCATACAAATACAAAGGTACTGGATTTTAGGAGGGCTGACTTTGCCAAAATGGGTGAGTGCCTAAGGAATGCACTAGCAAATGGGCAGGAAGGAGGGTGGAAGAACAATGGGGAATAATAAAACTGCCATCACAGAGGTAACAAGCCTTGTGTAAAGCAATAAACAAAATGAAACAAGGTAAGAAACCACTATGGTTCTCAAAGGAAGTGGCAGGAAGGTTCAAGAGAAAAGAAAGCATTCAGGAAGTACAAGGAATCACAGAAGGAACAGGACAGAGAACTGTATCAGTTAAAGCAAAGGAAGCTGGAAAGGCAGTCAGAACAGCAAAGGCCCAAACCAAGGAAAAGATAGCCAAATCAGTTAAGAAGGGGATAAAACCTTTATAGGTACATCAGGGAGTGAAGGAAGACCAAGGAGGGATAGTGAGGCTTAATAAAGGGAGGGAGGTGGGCAGAGGGTGACTGTAAAGGCAGAGATACTGAACAAATATTTTTGCTCAGTATTTACAAAGGAAGAGGGGAGGTACCTAAAACAAACAGTAGAAACACTCTGGATGCAGAGGTTGATGCCAGCCCATTTACAGAGGAAAGGGTTCTGAAAGAGCTCTTGAAGCTGAGGGTGGACAAAGCGATGGGGCCTGATGGGATTCATCCCAGAATTCTAAAAGAACTAAGGGTAGAACTAGTGACACCACTGACTACCCTCTTTAACAAATCATGGGAGGATGGGGTGGTACCTGAGGACTGGAGGAGGGAAGATGTGATTCCCTTCACAAAAGTGGGAGCAAGGCAGAAGCAGGAAACTCACAGACCTGTTAGTTTAACCTCAGTGGTAGGGAAAATGATGGAATCACTTGAAGGAAAGAATTGTTGAGTATCTAGAGGCCAGAGGGCACAGGACCCAAGGCAGCATGGATTCACAGCAGGAAGGTCATGCCAGACAAATCTGATAGATTTCTTGACTGGGTGACCAAAGTAGTTGATCAGGGAGGGGCTGTGGACATGGCCTACCTAGACTTTAGCAAGGCATTTGACACAGTCCCACACAAAGATTAATATACAAGTTAGCCAGCCTGGGAGTGGGTCCCAAGATGACAGCCTGGGTAAAGAATTGGCTGGAGAATAGGACACAGAGAGTAATAGTAAATGGAGTCCACTCTGAAAAAGGGGGTTAGTAGTGGGGTACCGCAGGGTTCAGTATTAGGACGGTCCTCTTCAATGTCTTTATAAGCGACATTGCAGAGGGACTGGAAGGAAAAGTATGTCTCTTTGCAGATGACACGAAGATCTGCAACAGAGTTGATGCACAAGGTGGGGTGGAAAGGATGAGAAGGGACTTGGCAAGGTTAGAGGAATGGTCAAATGTATGGCAGCTAGATTCAATGCTAAGAAGTGCAGGTAACGCACCTGGGAAACAAAACCCAGGGAAGAGTACACAGTGGGGGTGAGATACTAACCACAACAAAAATGGAAAGGGACCTGGGGGTAGTCATATCAGATGACCTAAAGGTGGGCAAGCAATGTGAGAGGGCAGCAAGGAGGAGGGGGGGAATACTGGGATGCATAGAGAGGCATCACCAGTAGAAAACAAGAAGTTATTATCCCTCTGTACAGACAGCTGGTGAGACCACATCTGGAGTACTGCGTGCAGTTCTGGAGACCCAATCTCCGCAAAGACATAGACAGGATGGAAGCTGTCCAGAGGAGGGCAACTAAAATGGTGCAGGGTCTGCACTGGAAGACATATGAAGAGAGACTTAAGGAGCTTAATATGTATAGCCTCTAGGAAAGGAGGGAGAGGGGGGACATGATAGAAACTTTCAAGTACCTCAAGGGAATCAACAAAGTCCAAGAGGATAGCATCTTTCAAAAAAAGAGGTGTGCAAGAACAAGGGGGCACAATTTGAAGATAGAAGGGGGGCGGCTCAGAGGTAATTTAAGGAAGTATTTTTTCACAGAGAGGGTTGTGGATGTATGGAACGGCCTTCCAGAGGAGGTTGTGGAGTCAAAAACAGTGGTGGAATTCAAGCATGCATGGGACAGTCATGAGGCAATTCTAGGGGGTTGGGGTAGGAAGAAGTAGGCTGCTGGTTAACTAGGATCTGCAACTTATCCATCAGGTAGGGAAATGGGCAGACTGGGTGGGCCAAGCGGTCCTTATCTGCCATCAAATTCTATGTTTCTATGTTTATATGTTAAGTTCTTGAAGTTCTATCTTGCTGTTACCTGCCATGCTCTGTGTGCAGTATTAAACTCATAGGGAACTAATAGTTGTACAGAGCAGAATTCAAATACGTATTTTTTGTAAACCTGAATGTTGAATCTGACTGTGTTCTACTTGCTGAAATTACTAGTACATTAGACCCAGAGGTTAAATCTTTTTGCCCATAGCCTGAGTATCTTCTCTACTACTGTCCTTTGCTCTGTATCAGAGCATAGGCATCTAATCACTCAGGCTGTCTTTAGTTTAATTTTCTTTAGGTTATTACTGTATAACTAGGGAACTTCTATCTTTTTCTCTTATTTCCTTGCCCTAATCAAACTGCTTTCTGATCTTCAGCCAAGTGCTCTGCTTTCCTCTCTGACTCATTCTATCTCTAAATGCCCCCTCCCCCCATACTTGGCACTGAACCGCCCAGCCCCCTTTTCTTCTTTCTACCCCCAGCCTTTTGTTCCCACACTCCGTAAGTGACCTGCCCCATGTTTAACTAAATTGCCCTGCTGCTTCACGACCCCCTGCTGTTCCTCTGTCTCTGGCTCCTGTCTACCCTCGCCCCTGACTGTAACTAGCTTTAAATTAATTCCAGCCTTGTCTATCTCTTCTGTAGATTTCCAGTCCCTGATCGGGTGCCTCCTCGTCGGCTGTGGTGCGTCACTTGCTGGCCCCACTGCCCACTCTCAGCACCAACTAGATGGCTCCCCAGGTATGGTCCTGTAAAGCTCCAGCAACCAAATTATTTGATTTTTGGTGCAAACATCGGCCCCTCTACTTAATTGGCTGATCATCCTTGCCTGCTGAACACCAATTGGCTACTTGTAGGATACCGGTGCTGGCACTGAAGCACAGCAGCTCTACCTGCTAGCTAATCAATCTACCCTACTGACAACTAAGCCTTGTAGCTGATACTCAGCATGGTTTTTCATCCCACGTGCCCTCCCCCAACCCTGAGTCTAATTAAATCCTCTTCCCCGTGTTCCCCGCCCCAATCTTGTCTATCTGCTGGCAATCCCATACTCTTAAAGGAGCTGGAACCTGCACATACATCACGCTAATTATTCACCTTGATAGAAAGTGCTCCTAAGTCTACAACATCCCAAAAACTAACCCTCTTACTAGACTCCATCCATCCTCAGTTTCTGCACTACCTAAGATGCCACTGCCTGTACTCCTATACCTCATGTTACATGCATTTATCTTGCTACTCCCTCTCCCCCCTTCCACTAACTTCAGTGCACAAAACCTAAATCTAGACAAAACCTCCCCCAAACTTGTCTGGGATCCTTCCGTCTTCCTGCACCTGTAACCAGGAGCACTGCTACCTCTTTCAGGCATCCACTAAGGATTGTACACCCAGGAAAGTGCATCTACCCATCTCATCAGATCAGCTGAATAAGCACCCAGTCACCAAGAAAGCGAACAATAATAAATCCAACTCCCTCAAAAGATCCCAGGCAATAAAATATTTGAAACTGCAGGCTCTAAGACTAGCCTGACTGCTCCTATTACTCTCAGGGAATATTCATCCCAACCCTGGTCCTGGCTCTGGAGGTACCACACCAACTTTAGTAAAGAAGGCCAGGTTAATAACTATTGCATCTCTTAACATTTGCAGCCTCCTGGTGAAATATGATGTCCTGCAGGTCTGGACCGCACAACATAAACTGGATGTCCTCTCAGTTGTGGAAACCTGGCTCACTCCAAAAGCCCCAGACCTGGAAATCCAGCTGGAGGGATACACAACCTTTAGGGTGGACAGAATAGGAAAAAGTGATGGCAGCTGTGTCATTTACGTTAAGAATACGATCCAAGGCAGGGTCCTCCCCATTCCACACTCTGGTGGTAAATTGCAACTGGTGGTAGCCCAGTTACAACTAAGCCCCCAGGGTAAGTGTCTCACAGTTATTTCTGTGTACATCCTGCCAAAAGAACAGGTGACAGGTTTCAAACTAGCTCTCAAGTATTTATCGAAACTCCACCACAACTCGGAAATTCTAATGCGTGGGGATTTCAGTATTAATTGGTTACCCCCTGATGCTGCCCCATATGTGGATGCCATCACAGCTATTGATATGGTCCAACTTGTTCAGTTCCCCACCTGAGTAAACTAATAGACTGGATACTAACTAACCAACTGCAAAGAATAAAAAGTACAACTGTATTAGCCGATATTATCAGTGATTATGTGCCAGTCTTATGCACCTGGACAAACAAGACCCTGAAAATCTCTCCCAGAACCATAACTTTGAGATTTCTACAAAAAGAACAACTTGCCTCTCTCAAAACCCACTTCTGCTTGCTTGATTGGGCCGGGGTCTATGCTGCTGATAATGTTGATGCTTCTCTTGAATCCTTTATTGACACATTCAATAATGTCTGCAACATCCATGTTCCCTTTACATAGAAACATAGAAGGTGACAGCAGATAAGGACCGCAAGGCCCATACAGTATGCCCATTTCTTTTTCTACCTTATAAATGTGCCGTCGGGCTTTGCTCTGTCAATGGCCTATCTATTCATACTCATCTATATTGCTCCCTTATGCCCATCCCATACCTGTTTGAAGCCCTGCGCTGTATTCATATCCACCACTTCCTGAGGTAGGCCGTTCCATGCATCCACCACCCTTTCTGTGAAAAAGAACTTCCTCACATTACCCCTCAATTGGCCTCCCTCTAATCCCATGCTGTATCCTCTTGTGCTGCTATTTTTCTTATATTGAAACATGTTAGGTTCTTTCACCTTGTTAATGCCTTTAAGGTGTTTGAATGTTTCAATCATATCACTTCTTTTATTTTTTTTTATTTAGTTGTTTAACCAGGAGTAGCACACTAAGCTGAAAGCTTTTTTACAGGAGCAACCTGGGAGCACAGAGAAGTTAAGTGACTTGCTCAAGGTCACACAGTATGCAAGTGGAAGCTGTGAGATTCAAACCCAGGACTGGTCTGCTGGAAGTTACCAGATTTGCAGCTCAGAGCCTTAAACCACTGCGCTATACTGCCTCCCTCCCTGCTACCTCTCTCCCTCCTTTGCTGTAGAGTATACATGTTGAGCCCTGTTAATCTGTCCTCATGTTTTCTGATGCAGCCCCTGCACCATTTTGGTTGCCCTTCTCTGGACTGCCTCAATTTGGTTAATGTCCTTGTGAAGGTGTGGCCTCCAGTACTGCACGTAGTACTCCAGATGGAGCCTAACCAGTGTCTTGTAAAGAGGATTATTATCCTCTTACGACTTGTGATAGCCTACTAATACACCCCAATATCCCCTAGCCTTACCTACTGCTTTAGTGGTCTGCTTGATGATTTCAGGTCATCGGTGATGATGATGCCCAAGTCTCTTTTTTTTCCTTGTGCCTGCCAGCAACTCCTCCCAGCCTATAGGTGGCTTCAGGGTTTCTTCCTATGTGCATGATCTTGTACTTCTTTGCATTAAACCCCAGTTGCCACTCTTCTGACCATTTTGCCAGTTTATCCAGATCTCTTCTCATTCTGCCCACCCCATTTGGATCATCTACTCTGTTGCAGATCTTTGTGTCATCTGCAAACAGACAAACCTTACCCACCAGTCCATCTGCAATGTCAATGATGAAGATATTGAAGAGGACTGGCCTCAGAACTAATCCATGAGGTACCCCACTTGTGACTTGCATCTCTTCTGGCTGTATACCATTTACCACCACTTTCTGTTGTCTGTCCATCAACCAGTTTGCCACCCAGATGACCAACTTCTGACCCACCCTGAGCCTACCCAGCTTATTAATCAATCTTCTATGTGGAACAGTATCAAAAGCTTTGATGAAGTCAAGGTAGGTGACATCAACTGCTCCCCCTTGATCCACCACTCTGGTTACCCAGTCAAAGAAATCTATGAAATTAGTTTGACAGGACCTTCCTTTTGTAAACCCATGCTGTCTTGGATCCTGTGCTCCTATGGATTCCAGGTGTTGCAGTATCCTTTCCTTTCTTAAGAAGTTCCTCCATAATCTTGCCCACTACTAAGGTAAGACTGACTGGTCTGTAGTCCCTCGCCTCCACCCTGCTACCACTCTTGTGGTGCGGGATCACATGAGTCCTTCTCCAGTCTTCTGGGACCTCTACTGTGTTCATAGATTCACTAAACAGTTCTGATAATGGCTCTGCTAGTTCCACCCTTAGCTCCTTTAGTACCCTGGGATGTATGCCATCAGGTTCCATTGCCTTGTCCGCCTTGAGCTTATTGAGCTCTTGTAGGACCCTTTCTTTTGTGAAGGGACTAGTGCACACCTCCCTCCTCACATGTCCATGGTGCTGAGCTGTGGGCCCTGCCCTACCTTCTCTTCAGTAAATACTGAGCAGAAGTATTTATTTAGGATAGATGCTTTTACATGGTCCTCCTCCTCACATGCCCCCTTATCTCCTTTGATCTTAGCAATATCCCCTCTGGACTTTCCCCTTTCACTAATGTATCTATAGAAAGTCTTGTCACCTTCTTTTACTGTTTGTGCTAGTGTTTCCTTGGTTTGGGCCTTTGCTTGCCTTACTGCCTTCCCTGCTTCCCTTAGGGAAGTTTGGTATGCCAAACAATGAAAATCAAAGGATCCATTAAGTCTTGGATTGTCCCTCAGCTCATTGAGTTTATGAGAATTAGGGATCATCTGTGACACAAAGCCAGGTGGTCAGGGTCACCCACTGACCTACACAATTACAAACAGCCCAGAATAAGTGCACCTCTGCCAGCCACCTAGCTAAGAGATCTCACTTTAAAGATGAATTGGATAAGTCCTGGAGGTGACAACTGCAGATTCTGGGAGAACATAAAAACTATAACTGGCAGAGCTAACAAAACCCCTCCCTCATTATTCAGTATCGATGGAGTGGTTACCCAGGATCCCCAAACATCGCAAATGCCTTCAATAAGGCATTCATGGACCTTAGTGGAGTACTTCCCCCAGACTTTCTGCAACCGCTGTCCTGCTCCACCACAAGTAGCAATGAAGTCCCCCCTGGAAATACAAAACCTCCATTCTACCGAAGAATCACCTCAACAGCTGAGGTCAAAAAATACCTGGATAAAGTCCTTGAGAAAACAAGATCTAGTGGCAATTTGCTTAATCTCAAGATTCTTGCTCTCACCCTGGATGTTCTACTTCCCCCCCTAACCTGGATTCTAAATGTCTCCCTAACAACAGGCAAGTTCCCTAAATGCTGGAAAGCTGCAGTGGTCACTCCAGTCTTCAAAAGTGGAGATAGAACTAGCCTTTCAAACTTCCAGCCTATCTCCATTCGACCCCCTCTCTTTAAAACTTTAGAGAGAATAGTTTATGGCCAGCTAGTTATATACCTTGATAAGTATAACCTTCAATGCACACAGCATCATGACTTCAGAAAGGCTCAGAGTACTGCTACAGCCCTAGTAGAATTTATCAGCTTTATACATGAAGCACTTGACCGGGGGCTCATGGTGTGGGCCACTTTCATCGACCTCACAAAAGCCTTCGATAAGGTCAATCATACTTTGCTTCTTACCCAGCTGAATAACATAGGGATATCTACTATCTCTCTGGGATGGATCAAGAGCTACCTCTCCAAAAGAAAACAACAGGTTAAGATCCAAGACGTCCTATCTAACCCCCGAGATGTCACTACAGGGGTACCCCAAGGCTACATATTAGGCCCCCTGTTCTTTAGCCAGTTTCTAAATGAGCTCCCAAAAATCTGCCAGCAGAAAATCCTTCTTTATGCAGATGATGCTGTCCTATACTCCTGTCACTCAACACCTGAAGCTCTAGAAAAAGGGATGCAAGACGACTTCAGTGCTGTGGAAAAATGATACCACAACTCCAAGCTCCTGCTCAATTACAAAATAACTAAAACAATTTGGCCCTCACTAAAACTGATATAAGTCCCATCACCTCAAATTATACAACAGCAAGCTCGAGACACTCAAAATGGTCAACAACTTTAATTACCTCAGTGACATCCTTGACTGCACTCTCTCATATAGCCTGCACATTGAACATGTAGCTAAGGCAGTGAGTGCCAGATTAGGGCAACTTCACCTTAAGGTTCAGTTTCAGGGTTGTGTCCCCAGGAGGGTAGCCAGTCCTAAGGCCTGCCTGGGGCCTAGAGCAGATCCCCTGCACATGATGGTGTGGAATCAGGTACATGAATGGGTACCCATGCACCACCGTGCATTTGGCTGCCATCAGAGGAACCCCCTGCCCCAGGAACACAGGAGGCACTGGCCCTGGGACTGCGGTACCACCACAGACATGCAGAGGGGGACCCACCCCACTGCACCAACCAAACCACCCCAACCGATGTAGTCACCGTGGCCATGGGCTGCTGGCAGAAATGCCCACCGCACACCTACCCCACAGCTTGCACCGGGGCTTATGTGTGCAGCGGGGGCCCGAGGTGCAGGGATGGGGTGACTCCTAATATTGAAGGGTGGTAGCTAGGGACCAGATGTGTTGGAGGGGTACCTTGTGGGTACACAGCCATGGCTACATATGGCCATTATGGCAGAGTCCCCCCTGGTGTGTTCTTCATTGCCCTCCGCATCCCTGTGGACAGCACTACACATGGTAGTGACTGTTGTGTAGGGCCACCATACCCCCCCACACACCCCTGGTGCGTTGATTTCTGTGTGGCTGGGGGATTGGTGCATTGGAGCAGCACACCCTAGTAGTGCATCCTGTGCAGGGGGTGCATAGGGTGTGGAGTGGCTATACACCCCAGACACGCGTGCATCTCCACTCTGCTCCAATAGTGCATAGGGCCTATTGTAGGTACCGTGACCCATATGTACCAGCACTTTGCTTTCATGAGCTTTGCCATGGGGCCTTATTTCTTGTTCATAAGTACTCTGTAATTTGGCTTTAACATCACAATACAAGCCTTACCTGCTCCAGTTAAATTGTGTTATTCTTGAGACTGTTGCTGTGAGGTTTGTTTCCATAGAGTGTTTATCCTTTGTGATCAGGGCCAACTGGCTGTTTTTTTTTTCTAGTCAGACTGTTGACTAAGGGCTGCCATGTTTTTACAGTCATAATAAATGCTGAAAAAAAAATGACTGTGTCGATCAATCATTTAGTGTGGCAGTTTTTTAACAGTTGAGGATCTGACCTAAGTGGTTGAAGTTATTAGTGGGCCTACATTGTACAAAGGGTTGACGAGATTCCCTTTGGTTCTTCACTATCAAAATCAAAAACTAATTCTGTACTATAAAGGCAAAAAAGAAAATCTAAACCAGACTATATAATCCCCAAATATAAACCTGTGAGATGACACTGCTAAGAAATCTCAAAAGAATAGCAGTTCACCACGCAAAAAGTTTTGTATAATTCCTGTTCATTTACTCAAGAAATTGTGTGTCAAAAAGTCACAGAAAGATTTTCCCTGAGGGTTTTTTTGACATTTTGTTCTGATACAATAATATCCTGTGAGTCTGTATTGCTATAAAGAACAGATGGTTTCTGAGCATGACTGCTTTAGAAATTCAGCTACAGAAATACTGCAGACGGTTCACATGACATAACTGGTCAGCCAAGTAAATAAGCCAGAAATGAACATGACACAAGGTATATTATTTCTAATCAACACAACTCATGTTTGTTAAAACTGTGACTTGAATACAGATTTCTGAGTTTCCTAAGCATCTCCAAAGAGCTCAGAATAGTTCTCAGCTTTCTAAAGAAACAATTCTATACCAGTTTGAATAGGAGGCAAATGCAGTGACTGAACATGGAGATGTGAAATATATCATGAAATAACATTATGGGCTTAATTTTCAAAGTACAGATGCGATAGAATATCAAAATCGAATATTTAATTCTGGTGTATACCTTTGTTCAAATCTATACATTTCACATTCGTGAGAGTCTGTAGAGGAGTTTCAGTAAGGAATATGAATGAGAATGTGGATTTGATGATGATTATACTGCGGACATGAAAAATCTTATAATCTGACGGGTCAGCTTTCCCCTTGGTTAAGTCCAGAAATAACCCATGATAGAGAAAGGGTATTCATAACAACAACAACAAAAAAAACACAACACTACTAAACGTATTTTAAGCCTGTTTTACAGAGATCAGTCCATTGTACAACTGCTGAAAGGAAATCAAAGATGTGGATAATTGGGTACACCCACTTCTCCTGTAATAAAGCCACTTGGCTATGCATCATGATACACCACACAAGACAAATGCCCCAGTAACCCACATGTTGATGTGCTTTATCCTTAAGTAATATACTAAGGGTTGGATTGATACCTAAGGCTGATGGCTTTCAAAAACAATGAGGAATGTTGATGGGGTGTAACACCCAACCCACTTATTAATTTTTTTTTGTAGTCATGCCATCTATTTCCACTATCCTCTGCCTACCTCATCTGGCCATTCTTGTCCCTGTTTTCTCCTGCATAGACATTTACTTCAGACTGCTCCCTCTAATCTAGACCTCCAACCCACAGCCATAGGCTTGCTCTTCCACAGCATGGTGAAGCATGGTCCAGGCCAGCCCCATGCTGGCTCATCAAGGAACATTCATCTGCTGTTGCTGGAGTCCAAGGCTAGGGGCAGGCACAGTCAAGCCCTGTGACATGGATTAAAGGTCTGGCAATCATTAAAATGTGAAAAAAGGGAGTCTTTTGAACCCTTTTTTTTTTTGCTCCCTTCCTCCCTGATGTCCTGCATCATGCCACTGCACTTGAGCTGGCTCCTGGGAGGTGGTCACTAATGGCATCAATGCTATCCATGGTCCACAGGAGGTGGTATAAGAGTTGGTGCACACAAACCTCCATTTATGGGCTTTGGTGTTTTGCCTCTGCAATGTACACAAAGCCCTACCAGCCATGTCATAGAGGTTGGGTTGTGTTACAAATGAGATTCTCCTGCATTGGAACACAACAAACTCTGGTAAGTCCATTCAGGATAATAAATCTATCTATCTGTATATGCACGTTTATAAAATGGGTAAGAAAAATCTGTGAAAATCCAGTATCCTAATTGGATGAAACACAGCACATGACTGCATTATTCCACAATTACCACACACCTGCCCTTTAACCCTGAGAATCTTCTGAATATTTTACAAAACAGTTAATCTACTACAGGTTGTGTGGTCATGCTCTGATATATGCATGCCTTGGGTGGTTGAAGGCACTCAGCCTGCAGACTCATGCCTCACAATGCATCCAAGGCATGTGTATACCAGCGCATGACTGCACACCCTGTACTGTATTATCTATTAAATATATTATAGGGATGTGGTAGTGCCCCTCTAGTTCGGGTAGAGTAAGCTGTTTTTTGTTTATCCCCTAATTTTGTACCTCAGTAGCTTCACCCCTGTTGAACGGAATTGCATAACATTTTGCATGCATGGTCTGCGCGGAAGGTAAGGTCTCTTAATGGGGCAAGGTTCATTTCAGTCAGATGCGCAGATTCCAAGATTCAGATAGTGCATTTTTAAGGAAAACCAGGATTTTATGCTGTTATTTTGCCATCGCCTACATCCCAGATGGTTTGGAATTTTGTTCTGAACTTGTCAGGGTAGAAGGGACTTGCCCCAGAGTGCCTTTCATTGGTTTGGGGGAAAAATATTAATCTGCACCAGAGTTGTAAGAATTTCAAATACTGGTTCTGAACATGTTAATTTGGGTCTTTTGGATAGAAGTTTGACACGAAGGAAGAATTTGGCCCTACAAAAGAAGATTATTTCTCTTTGGAGTGCCTCAAGCATTGATCCTGAAGCCAGTATTGTTCACGGTGTGCATGCCACCCCTGGGAATGCTCACTAGATGGTACAGCTTGGGTTTTCACTGCTATGCAGATGGTACCCAGCTGTACATGTCTTTTGAACCTTGAACAAATGATGCAGTGGTAGTGCTTAACAGCTGTCTGACCAAAATTCAGGACTGGATGGCCTCCAACTGGTGGAGACTAAACCTCAACAAGACAGAGGTCCTGGTGATTGAGCCTGGCCATGGGCATGATGGAATTGCCTCCAGAGTGGCAACAGGACTGGTCCTGGGAAACACTCCATTGATAGCTTCCCCTAGGGTGAGAATTCTGGGCATCTTCCTGGATGACAGATTGACCATTGATGCTCAGGTGTCTTTTGTTGTCCGCACTGGGTTTTACCACTTGAGGAATATTGCCTGGATTAAACTCCTAGTTCTGCCTGAAGACCTGCCATCACTAGTGCACGCCTTTGTTACTTCCAGGCTTGACTACTGTAATGCTCTTTACTTCAGAGTCTGTGGAGGAACCCTCCACTGGTTGCAGCTGGTGCAGAATGCAGTGGCCACGTTGCTGATGGGCCTATCTAGGTCATACCATGTGACCTTGGTCCTGTATGATCTGCACTGGCTGCCTGACAGGTGGAGGATCATCTTCAAGGTGGGCTTACTTAACTATAAGGCCCTGTATGGCTTGGGCCCTGGTTACCTGGTGGATCTCCTCACCCCTGCCACTCTGGTCTGTTCCTTTCACTCCTCCACCTGGGGCCTCCTTGTGGTTTAGAGGGCCAGGCTGAAAACCTCTGGTGACCGTGCTTTCGAGATGGCCAGCTCGGCCCTTTGGAACTCGCTTCCTAGATCTATAAGGGAGCACCTGTCAGTGGAGGCATTTAAGAGGGACCTAAAGACACATCTTTTTAAAATGGACTATCTAGGCTATCCATAATGTTTTAGCTCTGGTTTACCGTTTTAGTATTTATTAATTATTTACAATCAGTTTTTGTTTGTTTTCTAAAAATTTTAAATAACCTTGTTGAGTTTTGTTTTACTGTAAATATTACCCTGCCTGTTTCTGATTGTGTTAGGTGTCCAGAGCCTCTGGGATTGGTCACCCTGTAAATAAACCTTACTTACTACTTACTTACTGGTGACTGCAATCTGAGAAAATCAGGTAAGTGCAGATTAATGTATTTCAATGGGGTTTTGAACTTTTATTCATAAATTTGTAATTTTGCATATTTTGACACAAAATTTTCAACATGGACTTTTTGAGACCTCACCTCTAGACCAATGCTGATAGAATTATGCAAATCTGGCACGAAAGGCCATTTCATGGTTTCTTTGCAAAAATCACCTATCAGTCAGGATTTGAAAATGTCTACCATCCTTGATGATGAGGTGGGTTCATAGAATGCTATGTTAAAAATTTGGGGTCAAGATATGTAAAAATGGCAGAGTTATGCACATATGTTGACACTTTTTTATGCTCACTTGTAATGTTGGTCATTTTAAATATTGTGACCCAAATTTTAAACATAGCCATTTTTCACACCGCCTCATGAACATGACAGCTGTCATTTTTCAAATCCTGGCCAAATTGTGTTTTTGCACCTGTGGTGTGTCATGACATTTTGGAAAATTGTCACCTACTGGTTCATGAGGTGGGGTAATAAGAAGGCTGTACTGAAATTTTGGTGTACAACTACAGCATAATGTCCAGGTTATGAATGAATGTTGCAGTATTCAACTTTCACTCATTTTTAATATTTTGACTCCAAACTTTTAACGTAGCTGCTTTTCCTTGCCACCTCATAAATATGACAGGATTCATTTTTTTAAATCCTGGACAAGATGTATTCTTGCACTTCTGGTGCAAAATGACACTTTAGCCAATATACTATTAATGCAACATTTCATGTTTCTAACAGGAGTCATAAAATAACTATCTTAAAATTTTGGGGTCAAAATTAAAAAAAATAATAAAAACAATATATATATATATATATATTTATATTATAGGGGCACAGTTGTGCCCTTATATTTAGGGTTATGAAGCCATTTCTATGTTAAACTCATAATTTTGTGTGTTAATAACTTTGGACCCTTTCAATGGATTTGCATGGAATTTGGTATGCATGGTGGGGCATGGTAGATCTCTTGATCTGCCAAATTTTGTTTCAGTCAGACTTACGTTTTTTGCGCACTAAAACACTGAAAGTGCACTTTTTGCCAGTTACGTGGGCAGTTTTTCAGATTTTGTCCGTGGTGCTGCATGGCAGATGTTTGGTGTGCCGCTCTGCAACTTAGCACATTGAAAGAGCTTGGGTCAAGGAATATGCCACTTTTTGTTTGGTGAAAAATATTAATCCATTCAAAAGCTATTAAAGTTTTAAGTTCCCATTTTAAGTCTATGGGAAAATGTATATGGTTATTTTGCGAACGAAGAATGGGGTTTTGGCCATCTGGTCCCTCTTCATGATTAAAAAATTTTCAGGCTCACAATCAAAGATTCTATGATCTTGAGGGAGGGACTAGATGGCCAGATTTGGAGGGTCAGATAGCCCAATTTTAACAACTTTTAAAATTAAATATCTCGGAAACTGTTTGGTCTTTTAACTTGAAATTTGGAGGGTGTTGGGATGTCCTGTAGATGTGAATTATGGTGTTTAGGTGTCAGAAAATACATTTGTTGCAGAGATACAGCATGGTGCAGTTTACGTTTTGTGGACAGCGTTTTGCATTGTGGTAGTGGCTTGAAATGTATAGGGTAGCTAGCCTTACTGCCATGGATGTACTTTTCAGTTGTTAGGTGTGTAAAATGTAACCAGGTGCAGAATTCTGCCACTCCAACCAATGAAAATCTCAAATTTTAAAATGTTATATCTCAGACACGGTTTGGTCCTTTAAATTGAAATTTGCAGGGTGTTGAGGGGATGTCATAGAGATGAGAACTATGCTATTTAGGTGTTGGGGAAATAATTTGTTGCAGAGATATTCAATGATGTAATTGACATTTTTCCCATAGGATTACAATGCAGTCTGTGTCATGATTTTGGCTCCGTTATCTCAGAAACGAAGCGAGATACAGACTTTTCTCTACAAATGGCTTAGATCACTTTCAATTGATCTAAGCCAATGGAAAAAGATTTGAAATCATAGAGTAAGCCTGCAGTGGAATTTTGTTCGTACATTGCACGGTTCATGAGATATTGTGAAATTACTGTCACAAGGGCTGAAATAGTGCCTGTCTAGTGTTTTCGGTGCCCATATCTTGGAAATGATGTGAGATATGGGTTCAGTCTGTGGTTGTGGTATGATCAACTCACAGTCACGGTTACAATGACACTTGAATTGTTTTTCTAGCTATTACGGTTCCCAAGATATGGACAAATTACTGTTATCTGTACAAGCATTCGGTGCCCAATAGGAATGCTGCATGGCTCTGTAGCTATGTATAAGTGGCATCACAGGCCAGAGGGCCTGCGCTCTCTCAGATGCATATTGTTATGCAGAAATGGGAAAGTTAGTGGGGGCACAGGTCCCTCTCCCACCAGAGTGGCTATTATTATAGGGGCACAGTAGCAGCCCTATATTTAGGGTTATGAAGCCACTTCTATGTTAAACTCAAAATATTGTGTGTTAATAACTTTGGACCCGTTTAAGGGATTTGCATAATATTTGGTATGTGCGGTGGGGCATGGTAGATCTATTGATCTGCAAAATTTCGTTTCAGTCAGACTTACAGTTATTGTGCACCAAAATGTTAAAAGATGCACTTTCGCCAGTTATGTGGGCAGTTTTTTAGATTTTGTCCATGGTGCTGCGTGGCCATTGTGTGGCATGCCACTCTACAACTTGGCATGTTGAAATAGCCTGGGACAAGGAACAGGCTGCTTTTTGTTTGGTGAAAAAATATTTACCTGTTCAACAGTTATTACAATTTGAAATTCCCATTATATCCTATGAGAAAACTTATATGTATTTTTTTTTTACTTTTATTTTATGCTCCCATTCTGCCTCCTCCCTCCACTCTTTCAGACATCCTCTATCTGTGGAATCCAATCCATCATGGTCTGCCCCTAGAGTGCCCATGACTCTGCACACACATCTTATCCCCCGGTATCCCTTCCTCCCCAGGCAGGGGTAGAGAGGAATCCCCCATGCTTACCGGGTCCGGCTGTTTCTGGAAGAAGAGAACTGGTTACAGAGCAAGAAACAGAAGTCCAGAACTACAGATTTTTTACTAATTAATCACTTCTGTCTAAGCAGGAGTAGTACCTGTTTGGATTAAGCAAACAGACACTTTATTAGAAGAAGGGGGTCTCATTTAATTTAAAAAAAAAAAAATTTCTGAGGAAGGGGGCAGTATCACCTTAATTTACTGACAGCAGAGAGTGAATCTAATTGGGGGTGTGGCTTAGCAGCTTAGGTGTACAAAAGCAGCTGTCTCCAATTACAGCTTCCAGCTGTTTGTGGCAGAAGAGAACTGGTTGCAGAGCAAGAAACAGAAGTCCAGAAATACAGATTTTTTACTAACTAATCACTTCTGTCTCAAGCGCAAGAGTAGTACCTGTTTGGATTAAGCAAACAGATACTTTATTAGAAGAAGGGGGTCTCATTTAAGTTAAAAAAGGTGTTTTTTTTTCATTTTATTTATTTTTTATTTATTTAGTTTTGTTGACCGGGTAAGTGCACTACACAAATCCTGCCTATTTTCAGGCACGACCCGGGGGAGGGGATACAGATGAATGCCAACTGACCTTGAACCAGATTAAGCTGTAGGTGGTATTTTTAGTGAATGAGGGTAATTTGGCCAGAACACCAAGGAAATTCCCCTACTCTTTTCAATAAGTGCCATGGGATCTTTAACATCCACTTGAACTACCACCAATCCAGGCAGATAGGACCTCAGTTTAACATCTCATCCAAAAGACGGCACCTCAGAAGTGCAGCAGCCCTTTCATGCTGCACTACAGTGTCAGTACTGGGATATTAATCCAAGTGCCAGATGTGGGAACTGAACCCACAGCCCTCTGATCTCCTGGCCTCAGAGGCAAGTGTGCTACCTACTGAGCCTCTGTTTTCTGAGGAAGGGGGCAGTATCACCTTAATTTACTGAGAGCAGAGAGTGAATCTAATTGGGGGGGTGGCTTAGCAGCTTAGGTGTACAAAAGCAGCTGTCTCCAATTACAGCTTCCAGCTGTTTCTGGCAGAAGAGAACTGGCTGCAGAGCAAGAAACAGAAGTCCAGAACTACAGACTTTTTACTAATTTCCCTTCATCCTACCTCTCCACCCTCCCATCCAAAGCCAGATCTAGTTTTATAGTCACTGAATTTGACTAACAACAGGAACTTCCTGTTTGGCAGTAGGAAGGGAAGGATCACTGAGACACATTAGTTTCAGCAACCTTGAAGGAACCTAAAAAAAAAAACTCTTTATCCCCCCCTTCCCCGGCTGCTGGAGGTCTGAATCCAAGCACGGAGAAAGGAAACTACTGAAGACTACAGAAAGTTCCTGTCCCAGAACAGGAAGGGTGAGAGTTGTAAGGGCACATAGGCAGTAGGAGAGTAAGTGTAAAAATACATAGAGGGAGGAGACAATAAGCAAACAAAGCAACAGGAGAGGGGACACAAAATAAGTCAAGATGGGAGTGGTGTAGTGCAATGGCTATGGAGCAGCAGTGTTCCGGGAGACATTCTAGAGGCTGTGATGTTGCCCTGTTTGCCGGCACCTCTCTGGTCTGAGGGAGGAGGTTGCCCATCTCCAGGCTGACCCGGCTAGGATTCATGAAACCTCTTCCCCCATCCAGGGGCCACCAGGGCCACCATCGCTACCTCAGAGGTTGCCAATAAAGAGGAGTGGTTGGACCAAGGTGGGCTCAGGGAGGGAGAGGGTGGTGGAACAGAGGTGCATCCCTGCAGCTGTAGCTCTCCACAATTCATATGCTGTTCTGGCAAAGAGTGGTTCCTCTATGGAGGCACCTGCAGTGGAGACCAAGGAAGATGCTGGGAACCTCCACAAAGGAGACCCACAGGAGGGTGGCATGAGACCCCACAGGGGAAGGAAACAACTCCTGGTGGGGGACTCAATCATTAGAGGGGTAGACGTGTGGGAAGAAGGGGATAGGGAGGTAAGGTGCCTTCCTGATGCCATGGCTTGGAGGGACAGGAAGCAAATCCTCAGGATCGCAGGAGCAGCTGCACAAGGGAGGGAGGGAGCTGGATGTCATTGTCCACCAAGGGACAAATGACCTGGCTGTAAATGGGATCAGATCAGTGCAAGAGGAGTTTGTGGAGTTGGGGAGGGGTCTTAGACAAGTAGCATGTACGGTAACCTTCTCGGAGGTGCTGCCTGTCTATGGCAATAATGATGCTAGGGTATTCTGCACCATGGGATTTGATGAATGGTTGAAAAACTGGTGTGGAGCTCAGGGTTTTGGCTTCACTGGGGACTGGGGAGCCACCTGGAGGGATGCAGGCTTATACTGGCATGATGGTCTGCATCTGTCCAGGGTGGGATCCAGGATCCTAGGTGACAGGTTTAAATGCTTCATTGGCAAGCATTTAAACTAGCCATGGGGGGGTGCACTGAAAAGGAGCAGAGAAATACCAGCCTCCCCCCACAAAGCATAGTAGTTAGAGAGGTAAACACCAAGGCAGAGAAGTCAGTGGGGAGCAGGACAGGGATAAATGCAGAAAATGATGTTAAGGACAGGGATGGGGCTAAAAAGGGTAAGGCCGCAAAAATAAATGGAAGGTGATGAGTACCAATGCCCATAGTCTGTGCAACAAGCTCCCTGAACTAGTGGCCTTAATGGAAGAGGGATGCCTGGATGTTGGGGCAGTCACTGAACCATGGTACACAGAGAACCATGAGTGGAAAGTCAACATACCAGGATTCACAGTCTACAGGAGGGACAGGGTGGGTAAAAGAGGAGGAAAAGTAGCTCTCTATATAAGGGAAGGGATTAAAGAAACAGAACTAAAGAGTAAACAGGAAGTTGATGAGTCACTATAGGTCACCCTGGAGACAGGAAATGGTACCACAATCCACATGGGAGTTGTGTACAGACCCCCATCTCAGGGGGAGGAAATGGGCAAGGAAATTATAGAAGGCATCCTTAAAATGGCAGAAAAAGGGGAGGATATTATTGATGGGGGACCTGAATATGCCAGATGTTAACTGGAGTACCTTTGCTGCAGGCACATCCAAAAGCAGGGTCATTCTTGATGCCCTACAGGGGGCATGCCTCAGACAGCTAGTGTTGGAACCACTCGGGAGGGAGCAGTCTTAGAACTGGTTCTCTCAAATGGGGAAGGAGAAAGGATCTCAGATTTACAAGTGGGTAGCCATCTGGGAACAAGTGACCACCAAACAGTGTGGTTCACAATAAACACAGCCATAGAGTCAAGCCATCACAAAACAAGAGTATTGGACTTTAGGAAGGCTGACTTTGGAAAATGAGAGATGCCTTAGAAAAGCACTAGCAAATGGGCAAGAAGGAGGGGTGGAGGAACAATGGGGAATAATCAAAACAGCCATTGCAGAGGCAACAAGCCTTTGTGTGAAGCAAATCAATAAAACAAAATGAAGGAAAACACCACTATGGTTCTCAAAAGAGGTGGCAGGAACAGTTAAGGAGAAAAGGATAGCATTCAGGAAATATAAGGAAACACAGAAGGAGCAGGACAGAGAACTTTATCAGTTAAAGCAGAAGGAGGCAGGGAAGGCAGTCAAAATAGCAAAGGTGCAAACTGAGGAAAAGATAGCCAACTCTGATAAGAAGGGGGATAAAACCTTTTATAGGTACATTAGGGAGCGAAGAAAGACCAAGGGAAGAATACAGAGACTTAATATAGGGGAGAGAATGTGGGCAGAGGGTGACAGTGAAAAAGCAGGGATACCGAACGAATATTTCTGCTCAGTATTCACAACAGATGAGGAGGGGGAGGTGCCTAAACCAAACAAGAGAGAAGCTCTGAATGGGGGGGTCGATACCAGTCCATTCACAGAAGAAAGGGATTGAAAGAACTCTCAAAACTGAGGGTGGACAAAGCAATGGGGCCTGATGGGATTCACCCAAGAATGCTAAAAGAACTAAGGGTAGAACTAGTAACACCACTGACTGCTCTCTTTAACAAATCATGGGAGGATGGAGTGGTACCGGAGGACTGGAGGAGAGCAAATGTGATTCCACTTCACGAAAGTGGGAGCAGGGCAGAGGCAGGAAACTACAGACCAGTTAATTTAACTTCAGTGGTAGGGAAAATGATGGAATCACTTCTGAAGGGAAGAATTGTTGAGTACCTAGAGGCCAGTGGGACACAGGACCCAAGGCAGCATGGTTTCACAGCAAGAAGGTCATGTCAGATGAATCTAATAGATTTCTTTGACTGGGTGACCAAAGTAGTAGACCAGGGAAGGGCTGTGGATATGGCCTACCTAGATTTTAGCAAGGCATTCAACACAGTCTCACACAAAAGATTAATATACAAGTTAGCCAGCCTTGGAGTGGGTCCCAAGGTGGTAGCCTTGATAAAAAACTGGCTGGACAACAGGATGCAAAAGGTAATAGTAAACAGAGTCCACAGTAAAGAAAGGAGGGTAACTAGCTGGGTACCGCAGGGTTCAGTACTGGGACCGGTCCTCTTTAATATCTTTATAAGTGACCTTGGAGAGCACCTAGAAGGAAAGGTATGCCTCTTTGCAGATGACACAAAGATCTGCAACAGGGTGGGGTGTAAAGAATGAAAAGGGACTTGGCAAGGTTGGAGGAATGGTCAGATACATGGCAGCTCAGATTCAATGCAAAGAAGTGCAAGGTAATGCATCTGGGAAACAAAAACCCAGGGGAAGAGTACACAATGGGGGGTGAGTTAATAACAACAACAAAAATTGAAAGAGACCTAGGAGTAATTATATCAGATGACCTAAAGGTGGGCAAGCAATGTGAGAAGGCAGTAAGAAGGGCTGGGGGGATACTGGGATGCATAGGGAGAGGCATCAACAGAAAACAGGAAGTTGTTATCCCTCTCTACAGACAGTTAGTGCGATCCCATCTGGAGTACTGCTTGCAATTCTGGAGACCCCATCTCCACAAATACATAGACAGAGTGGAGGCTGTTCAGAGGAGGGCAACCAAAATGATGCAAAGTCTGAACCAGAAGACATACGAGGAGAGACTAAAGCAGCTTAATATGTATACCGTTGAGGAAAGGAGGGAGAGGGGGGACATGATAGAAACTTTCAAGTATCTTAAGGGAATTAACAAGGTACAAGAGGGTAGTATCTTTCAGAAGAAGAGATGTGCAAGAACAAGGGAGCACAATTTGAAGATAGAGGGGGGACGGCTCAAAGGTAATGTTAGAAAGTATTTTTTCACAGAGAGAGTTGTGGATGCATGGAACAGTCTTCCTGAGGAGGTTGTGGAGTCAGGAACAGTGGGAGAATTCAAGAATGCATGGGACAGGCAAAAGGCAATTCTAGTGGGGGGCAGGAGGAAGTTAGCTGTTGATTAACTAGAATCTGCAGCATATCCATCAGGTAGGGAAATGGGCAGACTGGGTGAGCCAAGCGATCCTTATCTGCCGTCAAATTCTATGTTTCTATGTTACCTCCCCAAACCAACATACTGTATCCATGTGTGCAGAGCTGGCACAGCAGAGTCTGCCCGACGAGCCTGGAGGAATCCCCAGAGAGGCGTCATCACCTAGGAGGGACCAAGGTGTTTTTCCATTTTTCTTCCCAGATGTCAGCGTGCAATGAGGAGCTATGAGCAAGGAGGCACACTGAGATGTACCACCTGCTCCGCCCCCTGCCAGTATCCACCCAATGCCCTTACTGCTCTCCACCATACCGCGCCATCCACCTGGGCTTCCCTAGGTGGCAGCATTGCAGTGGGAGTCTGCAGTGAAACCCCCCCCAGAGAAGGAGAGCAGCCATCGGGCTCTCTATCCTTCTGTGCCCCGGCCGACCCCCAGCAGCCCGTGCTCATTCCCAAACACAGGTTGCTGGCATGGCATGAGGTAAGGCATCCAGCGCCTCTGCCCTCAGTGCCACCGGGCCGGCTTATGTGTAATTTTTGAATGTTAATAAGAAAGACCAGATGGCCCTAGGAAAGACTAGATATCCCAAATTGGGATGACCATATCTCAATCACAGTTTGGTCTTTTTACTTGAAATTTGCAGGGTCTTGAGGGGATGTCATAGAGATGTGAACTATGCTGTTTAAGTGTTGGGGAAATAAACTGTTGCAGAAATATTCAATGACGTAATTGACATTTTTACCATAGGATTACATTGCAGTCTGTGTCATGACATGACTTTCAGTGCCGTTATCCCGGAAATGAAGTGAGATACAGACTTTTTGCTATAGGTGGCAAAAGATTTGAAATTGTAGAGTAAGCCTGCAGTGGAATTTTGTTCATGCGTTGCACGTTTCATGAGATATAGTATTGTGAAATTACAGTCACAAAGGTTGAAAGAGTGCCTGTCCAGTGCTTTTTGGTGCCCATATCTCGGAAACTATGTGAGATATGGATACAGTCTTTCTAATGTTGCATGAAGTACTCACTGTCACAGTTACAATGATACTAGTATTTTTTCTGCTTCTTACAGTTCACAAGATTTGCACAAATTACTGTTACAAGGGTTTGGTGCCCTATAGTGCTGCTGCATGGTGCTGTAGCTTTGAGTAATTGGGAGCTTGGGCCCAGATACATATTTTTATGCAAAATTGGTAACTTGGTGGGAGCTGGGCTCCACACTCCCACCAATATGTGTTTTTATTACTTATGTTACACTTTTTCTAAAAGTAAGGAAATTACATGCAAAAAACTGCTTTAATGCTTCATTTAGGTTTAAAGCAAACAAAGTCAGGCAATGAGACATTAGGGTTGAACCCCTAACTCCCCCTTACACACGCCACCCGATCCTCCACAGTCTGACAGACGACGGGGTGTGTCATTGGGGTTGTGAGGCCTAAATCTCACCCCATTCTCCTTTACTGTAGCATGTCCACAAGCTCAGACATGGAATATATTATAGGGGCGTGGTCACACCCCTATACTTAGGGTTATGAAGCCACTTCTATGTTAAACTCAAAATGTTGTGCGTTAATAACTTTGGAGCCTTTCAATGGATTTACATGAAATTTAGTATGCTCAGTGGGGCATGGCAGATCTATTGATCTCCCAAATTTCATTTCAGTCAGACGTACAGTTTTTGCATACCAAAATACTGAAAAATGCACTTTTAGCCAGTTATGTCGGCAGTTTTTTGGATTTTGTCCATGGTGCTGCATGGACTTCATGTGGCATGCTCCTGTCTGACTTGGATCACCTGAAAGGGCTTGGGTCAAGGCACGTGCCACTTTTGATTTGGTGAAAAAATATTAATCCAGTCAAAAGTTATTAAGTGTTTAAGTTCCCATTATAAGTCAATGGGAACATTTATTTGGCAATATTGAGAAAGAAGAATGGGGTTTAGGCCATCTAGTCCAGCCTCATGATCAAAGAATTTGCAGGTTCATGATCAAAGAATCTTTGATTGCGAGGAATTCTTTGATTGTGATGGGCACCATCTTGTTTTCAGTTTGCGGCCGGAAAAATTAAAATATCTCAGCCAAGGGGGCACTTCTGAGGTGAAGCTATGGTGGGTTTTGCTCTAGGATCCTCCCTCTATCGAGCTAAGCCAGTGGTTTCTTTCAAAGTGGTAAAAAAATAGAGTTTTTAACATTGTTATTCTTTGATCGTGGCTCACTAACGATCTTTGATCTTGAGCCTGCAAATTCTTTGATCGCAAGATTCTTTGACAACGATCTTTGATCGCGAGGGCGTAACTAGATGGCCACTTGAAAAAATCTATTTTCTCAGCTCAGGGGTGGCTTATTAAGCCAAATGAGGGTGGGTTTTGCTCAGGAGGCTTTGTTCTATTGAGGCATGGCTGTGCTTTCATGCATTTCTGCCTTAAAATTGACTTTTAAAATGTTTTAATGTTTGATCATGACCTTGTGTAACCAAGGGGGTGGGGTAATATTTGTTGTTGTTGTTGTAGTACCCCACTACCTGGCTAGCCTGGGTTCAGAGAGAAAACATTCGCTCAGCATCAGGGCTTGGTTTGCCTTCTGGTCAGGGGCACCCAAGTAATTCTGGACACAGGAAGCAAGAACTGAAAATGTCCAAACCAAAAGTAGGATTCTAAAGTGTGGCTTTTATTCACTTCGACACAAGAATACAAAGCAAGATGGACCCCCACGGGGCTACACACACTGGACATGCAGATCTATAGAGGTCAGAACACATCTTCATCACGCAACAACCCTCAGGTTCTAAACACATCTGGGCTTGCATGCCCGAACTGGCACTCTCACTCTTGGATTCCCCGGCATGGCACACTGGCCAGCACTAGTACATATTTCCATATGTCATGGATTTTTTAGTGGTGGCTCCCTCAACCACCCTCGAGCACTTCCTAGCTCTAAAGGGAAAATCTCATACTTTAATCCCACATCTGAGTACTTTCTGCAGACACTGGCCAAGTGCCTGGGAGAAAGCTATGGGTGCCCAAAGTGAATCCATAGAGGTAAACCTGGTTACTCCAGATGGAGGATCTCCCACCTCTTGTTCCCAAATCCATACCCATCCATACATTTGGAACCACAGTTTTCCTTGAACTCTCTGGTTATAGATTGCTATCTCGAAATGTATGTCACATTTAACATTCTACTCTCCATGTAGCTGGTGTCCTGACTTGCAAAGTACTGTAAGTGGCTATGTCCATCCCTGTAGACCCCCACTGTTTAGATGCATTTCAAGCCATACACATATCTCAGAAGTACAGTACTTGGCTAGTTCTTTCCTGACCCCACAGCAGGCAGATACATTTACACAACTGTACTTGGTGAAAACATAGGCTCTATGTCAGAGCAGAGTCACCATGGTTCGCTGGTGCCCCAGGGCTTCTCTCAGAGGGAACCCAAAATTCTCTGGAAATTCTCAACAAACTCTTCTCAGGCAGCTTTTCCCATTCCCAGCAGGACCAGGGGATTGCCCCTGCAATGCTGAATTCTTCCTCCCATCCCTCCAAGGATGGGGCACTGGAACAACTCAGGGAACAGTCTCTACCACTTCTGCTGTGATCTTCTGTGTCCTTCTCTAGGGCAAGAACACACTACTCAGTTTTGGAAGTAGCTGTATGGCAGAGCTAGGCTCTGAGGCTGCCAACTGCAGCACATCTCCTCTTCCACTTGAGTTTCCCACTAGACTGACTTTGAAACCCCAAACATTCTGACCTAACTCCCTGCTTCAGCATTCCACTGTGGCTTATGCTGCTGCAAGAATTCTATAGTGATGTCATCCCTCCAGCTCAGCTGAGACTGAGGACAGAGTGAGACAGTGTGAAACCTATTTAACTGGTGTCTCACAAGCTGCCTGCCACTGCCTGCCACTATATCAAAGTGGGATTCTAGTAACCCCGGGTAACAAGGGGGTTACACCCACCCTCAGCCAGGAAAATGACTATCTGCAGTCATTACTTATCTGGCCCAGGCCATCCTACCCTATGTGTTGACTACGGGGAGGTAGCACTACCTTCTCCCCTACCATGTGCCAGGCACAGGCAGGCAACACTAAGGGCTCAGAGGCCATCGGCTGACTTATCAGCCTCTACTCTATGATCTTGCTATGGTTACCTAGTGGCCCTGGGAGAATTGACCAGAGCATAGCCCTAATAGATCAGTATTGTGACCCCTACTGCAGGTCAGAACCACAGCCTCTCTATCCCCCCTAGCCCTCTAGGGAAAACCTATCTGACCATAACCCAAATTACCCTATAAAACAGGGGAACCTCCCCAACCCTAGACATCTGCAACCATAACACTAGGAGCTAATACTATACTCTAGGCATTTCTCCCACACTCCCCCACAACCATACTTGTGGAAGGAAAAGTTAAACACAGTAAACAACAAAACTGCACTTTAAACACTTCTACTTTAAAGCACATTGAAAGACTCTGATGAGTCCCTCCTCCTCCTCTTCTTGTCTTCTCTTCTTGTCTTCTTCAGGATCACCTGCAAGAGAAAAGACAAAAACAACCCCTAATCTGCAAACACAGTACTATCTAACCTCTACCATCAAAACACTGGAAAATCCCAAAAATATTTTTTTAGAAAAGTAAAAAAAAAACAGTAGAAAAACAATGACATTATTTACAATACACATTTTGGGGGATGGAGGGCCCTAAAAGTCCCATCTAGTGACAATAGTGCCCGAAGGCAAGTCTAAGAAAGAGCCTCTCCTGGACTGGAGCACGGTGAAGCACAGTTCTGGTAGGACTGTAATCCCAAAGGGGAGAGTCTTTGAGGACAGTTCAAACAGTCTGAAGTCTGCTAGGTGTAGGGTGTGTACTACAATGTCTTTAAAATAGAAAAGTCTGGGCTTACCAGTCCCTTGAAGAATGAAATCAATACGACACCTGGATTTCTAGCCGAAGACTTTCCCTGGTAGCATTCTTCAGATAGAGCTGGATGGATGTCTTCCAAAAAACAACAGGATGGCACATCTGAAAACTGCTGGGTTGATGTCATCTAGGAGATGGAACCTTGGAACAGGACAGGAAACAGCTGGTCTGAAGTCATCCGAAAATCCCAGGCGATGACTCAGGATACAGCTGGGATGGTGTTCTCTCTGGATGTGATGTCATCTGGAAGGCCAGTCAATGAAATCTGGAAAGCCAGTACACTGCAAGGCTGATGAATCTGGGGCACCTGGTTCCTGGAATGCCAGTCTGGTGGAACAACATAGGTACAGCAACAGCTGGATGGCAGTACTGGCTACCACTGCTTTGCTTTCCACTTGGTAGGCATGGACACATTTGCAGGAAGATGTTTGCATTGAGGAAAGTGACACTTGACATTTCACACCTAATCAGGTACAACTAATCAAATTTAATCAGTACATACTGCATAAAAATAGTCACAAACTTCTAATCGTCATAGGCTGTGTCTCTTGCTGTTACCTGTGCACATTTATCTCTCCTGATGGAGTCTAAACGAGTGGATCTTCTCTTGGCAGACAAAGTGAAGGTTATCGAAGTGCTGCAGAAGCTGGGTGCATCAATGTCCAAGATAGCTAAACTCTGCCCTGTTTATCAATACTTTTTAACATCTTTTTCTTAATAAAATAAAGTAACATTACTAACTTGAGACATACAGCACAAAATCACAAAAGAGCTGAAACCAGTACATGCTGTTTTAGTGTTAAGGTATGTCTGTGCTTGTTCCTGATGTTTGTTTGCACTGTTTGTCTCTGTATGTTGCAGTTTTTGGATCTTCTGTTATTAAAAACACCCTCTTCAAGGGTCCGAAGGCCCATTTATGGAAGTGTCCCCTTTAAGAGGCTTAAGCTGTATGTGTTTATATATATATATATATATATATATATATATATATATATACACATACTATTATGGTAGTATGGTAGTGCTACCATAGTTAGGGTTGAGTAGCACTTTTAAGGTTAAAGGGTCAAATTTTGCACCTTAATAACTTTGCCACTGTTCAACGGATTTGCCTGGAATTTGGTATACATGATTGGGTGTGGTAGATCTTGGGATCTGCCAAGATTTGTATGGTTGCGGAGTTATTAAGCAACAACTAATTGCACAATTATGCTTTTTTGTGATTTCTTTGCTCTTCACCTACAGGTCACATGGTTTGTGTGACTGGTCCAACCACTTCAGGGAATGTGTGGCCAGGGTCCCCAATGTGCCCTTTGAAGATTTCATGAAAAAATATTGAATGGTTCAAAAGTTATTCAAAAAACAAGTTCCCATTATAAGTCAATGGGAAAAGTTAAAATATTCAACACTTTCGTAAATGCACGTTTTAGTGTCTCAAATGGCCCTAGTAGTGTCACAAATCCACCATTTTGTTTTCAGTTGCTGATCAGAAAGATGCTTGGCATTTAAATTTAGGACTCTCTAGGGACACAATTCTTTTTGTGTTCATCTAGTCGGACCCTGAGGATGCGAGCCATGTCTTTATTTTAGGGTTAAACACTCCAGAAATATGTTTTTCAAATTTCTGGAAACAGTAGCGTCGCAAAGTAGTGTTGCAAGCATGACACTTTTGCAAATTTTTGCTAAAAGTCACTACTTTTTAGGCTATTGCCAAAATGACAGGAATTCTTTGCCACCCTGCTGCAAACAAACGGTTTGGTCTTTTGGGCTGCAATTTGGAGAGAAGGCAGCCAACATCTGACAGATGTGCCTTTTAGTGGTTTGGTGAAAAATATTGCATGGCTGCAAAGTTACGGTACTCCAAATTTGGCATTTTTTCCCATAGACTAACATGGTGGCGTACGCCGCGCCTTTCGGGACTCGTATCTTGAAAACGATGTGAGATACAGATTTTTTGTTGCAACTTTAACACCAATAATCTAGCCGGAAAAATCAAGATTTTTGTGAAATTCACATTTTTTTTCTACGTCGTGCGGTTGCTGAGATATTAGCAATTAAGTACTTCCAATGCTCGTTTTAAGCTTCGATCCCCATTACAATGCATACATTCTTTGTATACACTGTGTTTCTGTATGCACCTGTTTGGTAAAAACAGGGTATGTGCTTCCATTACTGTTACAGTTACTGTTTCCACTTGCGTTTATGTCCCCATTTGTGTTACTGTTCTCGTGTATGCCACCGTGTGTGTGTTACCCTTTGCATTGTCATTCACACTTGCTTTTTCGCTACTGTTACCATTTGCATTTCCACTACTGTTTCTGTTTGCATTTTTGTTTGCGTCACCATGCGCATTGCCATTTGCATTTCCCGCAGCCCTTTCATTTGTGTTTCCATTTCTCTTTCGTTTTGCATCTTCCTTGCTGTTACTGTTACCATTTGCATTTGCAATTGTGTTACTGTGCCTGTGCGCATTATGGTTTGTGTTTCCATATGCTCTTGCATTTCCTTTTGGGCTTCTGTTTCCTTTGCTGTTATTGTTGCTGTTACCATTACCATTTGCATTTACAATTGCGGTACTGTGCCCATGCGCTTTTCAGTTTGCATTTCCATACGTGCTTCTGTACTCATTTCTGTTTCTCTTTCCTTTGGCATTATTCTTCATGTTAACTTTACCATTTGCATTTACAATTGCGGTACCGTGCCTGTGAGCATTATGGTTTGCGTTTACGTGTGAGCTTGTGTTCGCATTTCCGTTTCTGTTCCCTTTCGCATTCTTTTTTGCTGCAACACTTAACATTTCCATTTAAAATACCTCTGCCATCACTATGCATTTTACCAGCTGCGTTTTCATACATGCTTCAATGTCCGTTTGCGTCACTGTTCACTTCGGCGTCACTTTGCGCTTGAGTTTCTATTAACGTTTCCTTTACCATTTACATTTGCGTTACCATGTGCATCACTGTTTGCATTTCTGTTTGCGTTGTTATTCCTGTTACTATGTCCAAGACCAAACCATTTGTTTGCAGCAGGGTGGCAAAGAATTCCTGTCATTTTGGCCATAGCCTGAAAAGTAGTGTCGCAATTTGTGACACTTTTCACAAAAATTTGTGAAAGTGTCATGCTTGCGACCCTGGCCGCACATTCCCTGAAGTTTTTGGACTGGTCGCACAAACCAGGTGACCTGTAAGTGAGAGCAAAGAAATCGCAAAAAAGCGTAATTGTGCAATTGGTTGTCACTTAATAACTCCACAACCATATATCCGACTGGTACAAAACTTGGCAGATTCCAAGATCTGGCATGCCCAATTAGGCATAGCAAATTTCAGGCAAATCCATTGAAAGATGGCAAAGTTCTTAAGGTGCAGAATTTGATCCATTAACGTTAAAAGTGCTACTCAACCCTAACTATGGTAGCACTACTGTGCTACCATTATATATATATTTTCCGTATATACATAGTTAGGGTTGAGTAACCCTTTTAATGTTAAATGGTGAAATTTGCACCTTAATAACTTTGCCACCATTCAACAGATTTGCCTGAAATTTGGTAGGCATATGACATAACTATAGATCTCAGGCTCCACCAACATTCATACCAGTCGGATATATGGCTGCGGAGTAATTAAGCTACATCCGTGAGCGCATTTACATTTTTTTGCGCATTCTTTGCTCATGCCTACAGGTCACACGGTTTGCGCGACCAGCCCAAAAACTTCAGGGAGTGTGTGGCCGCAGTCCCTGATGTGCCTTTTGAAGATTTCATGAAAAAATATTAAACGGTTCTAAAGTTTTTCACAAAACAAGTTCCCATTATAAGTCAATGGGAAAAGTTAACAAAAAGTTTGACAGTTTCACAAACGCAGTTTTTAGTGTTGCAAATGACCCCAGTAGTGTTGTGAATCAGCCATTTTTTTTTTCAGTTAGTGACCACAGAAATGCTTGCCATTTAAATTTGGGAACCTCTAGGGGCACAATTCTCTTTATGTTCACCTAGTCGGACCCTGAGGATGCTAGCCATGTCTTTATTTTGGGGTTAAACACCCCAGAAATATGTTTTTCAAATTTCTGGAAAAAGTAGTGTCGCAAAGTACAAAATTTGCGAAAGGTATCGCAAATTGCTACACTACTTTTCCAGACTATGGCCAAAATGACAAGAGTTCTTTGCACCCTGCTGCAAAAGAACGGTTTGGTCTTTTGAGCTGAAATTTGGAGGGAAAGGCAGCCAACATCTCACAGATGTGCTTTTTGGTGGTTTGGTGACAAAATATTGCACGGATGCCAAGTTATGGTACTCTGAAGTTGGCGTTTTCTCCCATAGACTAACATGGTGGTGTTCACTGCACCTTTTGGGTCTCGTATCTCAGAAATGGTGCGAGATATGGAATTTTTGTTGTGACATCAGCGAAAACATAGCCAGGAAAATCATGATTGCTGTTCATTTTTTTTTTCTACATTGTACGGTTTCTGAGATATAAGCAATTTAGTCTTCCAACAGCTCATTTTCTGCTCTGAGGCCTATTATTATGCATACATTCTTTGTATACACTGTGTTTCTCTATGCAGCTGTTGGGCAAAAACAGGGTGTGAGCTTACGTTACTGTTACACTTAATGTTACCAAATGTGTGTCCGTACCTGTTTGCGTTACTGTTCCCATGTAAGCCACCATGTGCATTACCCTTTGCATTCTCTTTTGCGCTTGCATTTCCGTTACTGTTACCATTTGCGTTTCCACTATTGTTTGTCTTTGCATTTTGGTTTGCATCACCGTGCGCATTGCCATTTACATTTCCAGCAGCCCTTTCATTTGCATTTGCGTTTGTCTTTCATTTTGTGTCTTCATTGCTGTTACTTTTTCCATTTGTGTTTGCAATTGCGTTACTGTGCCCGTGCGCATTATGGCTTGCATTTCTATATACGCTTGCATTTCCTTTTGCGTTTCTGTTTCTTTTGCTGTTATTGTTGCTGTTACTGTTACCATTTGTATTTAGAATTGCGGTACTGTGCCCGTGCATGTTACGGTTTGTGTTTCCATATGTGCTTCTGTTCCCATTTTACGTTTCTGTTTCCTTTGGCATTATTCTTCATGCTAACTTTACCATTTGCATTTACATTTGCGGTACCATGCCTGTGCGCATTACAGTTTGCATTTATGTGCACACTTGTGTTTGCATTTCCATTTCTGTTCCCTTTGACATTCTTTTTGATGTACCACTTAACATTTGCATGTAAGATACCACTGCCATCACTGTGTGCATTACCAGTTGCATTTTTGTATGCGCTTGCGTGTCCGTTTGCATCTCTGTTTGCTTCGGTGTCACTTTGTGCTTGCATTTCTATTAACGTTTACTTTACCATTTACGTTTGCTTTACCATGTGCGTAACCATTGCCACTTTCATTTAGCTTTGCATTTCCTGTTACTTAGTAACAAGACATCATGCAGTGGGAGCATGGGGCCTTTCAGGCCCGTGCTCCCGCCACTGCATTCCATTCACTATTTATCATCTCATTCTCCAAAAAGAGGCAAAATTCTGATAAAAGCGAGGCATAGAAGAAGCAGTTTCTTTGATTCCTTCTCAATCTTTTGACCTTGGGACAATGCTCCAATCTCACCTCATTCACGTACTCTGCTTCTTTACATGTGATGGGGTGAGTTAGGGCTGATGTCCCCAATGCGCACCCCTGATGCCGGGTTGGGGATGGGCTGGGGTCCAAGGGGGCTTTCAACCCAACACTGAATTTCCTCACTTTTGTCATTGTGGAACAACCTCTAACTGATGCATTAGATGGAGTTTTTGCCTCTAATATATATATATATATATATATATATATATATATTATATATATATTATATATAGATATACACACACAGTATAGACACACACACACACACATATATATTAGAGGCAAAGAATCCTTTCATGCATCAGTTAGGTTGTTCCACAGTGACAAAGTAAGAAAATTCATTGTTAGCTGAATCCCCCAGAGCTTCAGCTCGCTTCTCAGTATCGCGCACATTGAAGCATTGTCAGTCCCATCTCACCCCATCACTTGTGTAAAGAAGCAGAGGAATAGGAGAATGGGTGAGAGTTAGACCAACTACCCCAATGCGCACCTCCATGCCGGTTGGAGGGGCGGGCTGGAGGTGTCCAGGGGGGGTTTCAACCCTAACACCGAATTTCCTTACTTTAATCACTGTAGAACAACCCTAACTGGTGCATTAAACAGAGTTTTTTGCCTCTAATTTCCCTTCTTTTTGAGAATGATGATACAAATAGTGAAAGTAATGCGGCAGCGGGAGAATGGGGACCTTCCGGCCCTGCACTCCCGCCACATGATGTCTTGTGACATAGTAACAGGAACAGCAACGCAAACAGAAGTGCCAACAGTGGTGCACATGGTAACAGAAGCATAAATCGTAAAGGAAACATTAATAGAAATGCAGGTGCAAAGTGACGCCAAAGCGAACAGTGATGCAAACGGACATTGAAGCGCATACAAAAATGCAACTGGTAACATGAACAGTGATGGCAGTGGTATTTTAAATGGAAATGTTAAGTGTCACAGCAAAAAGAATGTGAAAGGGAACAGAAACAGAAACGCGAACGCAAGCGCACTCATGAACGCAAACTGTAACGTGCACAGGCATGGTACCGCAATTGTAAATGCAATTGGTAAAGTTAACATGAAGAATAATGCCAAAGGAAAGAGAAATGGAAACAGGAACAGAAGTGCATACAGAAATGCAAACCGAAACGGCATGGGCACAGTACCGCAATTGTTAACGCAAATGGTAACAGTAACAGCAACAATAACGCCAAAGGAAATAGAAACGGAAACCGGAACAGAAGTGAGTACAGAAACACAAACCATTACATGCATGGTCATGGTACCACAATTGTAAACGCAAATGGTAAAAGTAACCAAAAAAATAACGTCAAGGGAAAGAGAAACAAAACAGAAATGCAAGAGCGTACAGAAATGCAAACCATAAGGCACGTGCATGGTACCGCAACTGCAAATGAAACAGGTAATTGTAACAGCAACAATAATGCCAAACGACACAGAAACGCAAATGCAAGCAAAAATCAAACCATAATGCACGCAGTGGCATAGACGGTAACGGTGCCACAAACGGTAACAGAAACGCAACTGGAAATGCTAACTGGCACAGTAACAAAAGGGCACACCCTTCTGTTCCCCCAAAAATGTATTGGAAAACACAGTGAAAACAAAGAATGTATACATAACAATGGGCCTCGGAGCAGAAAATGAGGACTTGGAGTATTAAATTGCTTATATATCAGGAACCATACTACATAGAAAAAAAATGTTAATTTCATATGAATTATGACTTTCCTGGCTAGGTTTGTAATTAGCCCCCTTGTGTGGGGCTAAGCATTTTTGTGACAAAAAGTCCATATCTTGCACTGATTCCGAGATACAGGCCCCAAAAGGTGCAACGGACGCCATAATGTTATCCAATGGGAAAAAGAGTCAACTTCGGAGTGCTGTCACTGTGCTGCCCTGTAACATTTTTTCACCAAGACAGTGAAAGGTACATCTGTGAGATGTTGGCTGCATTTCCTCCACATTTCAGCCCAAAAGACCAAACCGTTCTTTTGCAGCAGGGTGGCAAAGAATTGCTGTCATTTTGCCACAGCCTGGAAAAGTACTGTTGAGTTTTGCGAAATCTTTCGCAAATTAATTCGACAGTGTGCAAGTGCAAAAGTACTTTGCAAAAGTACTTTTTCCAGAAATTTGAAAAACATATTTCTGGGGTGTTTTACCCCAAAATAAAGACATGCCTAGCATCCTCAGGGTCCGACTAGGTGAATACAAAATAATTAGGTTGCTAGAGGGTCCCAAATTTAAATGCCAAGCATTTTTCTGATCACCAACTGAAAACAAAATGGCAGATTTGTGAAAGTAAAAGGGCCATTTGCGAAAGTAAAAACTGCATTTGCGACACTTTCAAACTTTTTGTTAACTTTTCCCATTGACTTTTAATGGGAACTTGTTTTTTGAATAACTTTTGAACCATTTAATATTTTTTCGCGAAATATTCAAAAGGCACATCAGGCATCCTGGCAGCATGTTCCCTGAAGTTTCCAGACCAGTCACGCAAACCGTACGACCTGTAGGTGAGAGCAAAGAAATCACATAAGCATAATTGCACAATTCGTTGTTGCTTAATAACTCTGCAGATGTACATCTAACTGGTACAAAACTTGGCAGATCCTAAGATCTACCATGCCCAATCATATATTCCAAATTTCAGGCAAATCTGTTGAACGTTGACAAAGTTATTAAGGTGCAAAATTTGACCCTTTAACCTTAAAAGTGCTACGCAACCCTAACTATGGTAGCACTACCGTGTTTCCATAATATATATATATATATATATATATATACTGTATATATATATATATATATGTAGATAGATAGATAGATATCTATATATGTAGATATATATCTATATATATATACACACACACACAATAGGAGTGGGAGCTTCTAGAGTGTGGTAAATGGAGATATCTTCACTGCAGTGTGATGAATGAGGATGACATCAGCACAGTGATGATAAATGCTGTTTATCCATACTGTGCTGATGTCACCACTCACTCACTACAACCTGCATTCTAAATGAAACTGCTTTACAAAACAGTTTCTCTTTCTCTCTGAGGCCTGCAAGTTACTCAATTAGCATTGCAAAAGACACTCAACTGTGTCCCATAATTTTTCAGAGATGCCCAGCCCATTACTATGCTGATCTCAGCTTCACTACAGCCTGCATTCTAAATGAAACTGCTTCACAAAAAAGTTTCTGTTTCTCACTGCTAGCTGCAACTTACTCAATTAGCATTGCAAAGGACACTCACCTGTGTCCTATAGCATTTCTGAGACTTCCAGCCCATTCAGAAAAACTCACACACACTCAGACCACACACAGAAAGAGCAAAAAGCACACAGAAACAGGAAAAGAACACAGGAAAACATAATAATATTTCTGAAGCTCCCACCCCTATTGTATAAATAGCACACACAATACGCAGATCGTGTGCTATGGAAAATATTCTCGCTCCTGCAGAGTGAGCTCTGGATACTCTCACTCATACCTTAGGCACTCGTGAGTATCCAGAGCTCACTCTGCAGGCGTGAGAATAGCAGGATGTCCCTCCAGGAACAGATGTCTCCATTAAATACATAGAACTTAAAGTCATTTAGTAGGCACATACCTAATTGCTAAAGCCACTTAAGTGAGACAAATCTGGGAGCATTTGCAGGTGATTTTGCAGGTGATCTGTCAAGTCCATTACTGTAATCACCTGCAAATTGGTTAAAACTGAAACATAGAAACATAGAAGTTGACGGCAGATAAGGACCGCAAGGCCCATCCAGTCTGCCCATTTCTTTTTCTACCTTATAAATGTGCCATCGGCCTTTGCTCTGTCAGTGACCTATCTATTCGTAGTCATTTGTATTGCTCCTTATGCCTATCCCATGCCTGTTTGAAGCCCTGCACTGTATTCATAGCCACCACTTCTTGTGGTAAGCCATTCCATGCATCTACCACCCTTTCTGTGAAAAAATTTCCTCACATTCCCCTTAATCGGCCTCCTCTAATCTCATGCTGTGTCCTCTTGTCCTGCTATTTTTCTTATATTTAAACATGTTAGACTCTTTCACCTTGTTTATGCCCTTAAGGTGTTTAAATGTCTCGATCATATCACCTCTCCCTCCTTTGCTCAAGGGTATACATATTGAGCTCCGTTAATCTGTCCTCATATGTCTTCTGATGCAGTCCCTGCACCATTTTGTTGCCCTTCTCTGGACTGCCTCAATTTGGTTAATGTCCTTGTGAAGGTGTGGCCTCCAATACTGCACGCAGTACTTCAGATGGGCTAACCACGTCTTGTACAGAGGGATTATTACCTCTCTCACGACTTGTGATACCCTACTAATACACCCTAACACCCCTAGCCTTACCTACTGCTTTAGAGGTCTGCTTGATGATTTTAGGTCATCAGTGATGATGATGCCCAAGTCTTTTCTTCCTTTGTGACTGCTAGCAACTCCTCCCAGCCTATAAGTGGCTTCAGGTTTCTCTTCCCTATGTGCATGATTTTGCACTTCTTTGCATTAAATCCCAGTTGCCACTCTTCTGACCATTCTGCTAGTTTATCCAGATCTCTCTCATTCTGCCCACCCATCTGGATCATCTACTCTGTTGCAGATCTTGGTGTCATCTGCAAACAGACAAGCCTTACCTCTAGTCCATCTGCGAGGTCACTAATGAAGATGTTGAATAGGACTGGCCTCAGGACTGATCCCTGAGGTACCCCACTGTGACTTGCATCTCTTCTGACTGTATACCATTTACCACCACTCTGTTTTCTGCCAGTCAACCAGTTTGCCACCCAGTTGACCAACTTCTGACCCACCCGAGCCTACCTACCTTATTTATCAATCTTCTATGTGGAACAGTGTCAAAAGCTTTGCTGAAGTCAAGGTAGGCGACATCAACTGCTCCCTCTTGGTCCACCACTCTGGTTACCCAGTCAAAGAAATCTATGAGATTAGTTTGACAGGACCTTCCTTTTGTAAACCCATGCTGTTTTGGATCCTGTGCCCCCATGGATTCCAGGTGTTGCACTATCCTTTCCTTAAGGAGTGCCTCCATAATCTTGCCCACTACTGAGGTAAGACTGACTGGTCTGTAGTTCCCTGCCTCCTCCCTGCTACCACTCTTGTGGAGTGGGATCACATGAGCCCTTCTCCAGTCTTCTGGGACCTCTCCTGTGCTCAGAGACTCACTAAACAATTCTGCTAATGGCTCTGCTAGTTCCTCCTTTAGCTCCTTAAGTACCCTGGGATGTATGCCATCAGGTCCCATTGCCTTATCCACCTGAGCTTAGCAAGCTTTGTAGGACCCTTTTTGTGAAGGAGTAGTGCTCACCTCCTCCCCTGTGTCCATGATGCTGAGCTGTGGGCCCTGCCCTACCTTCTCTTCAGTAAATACTGAGCAAAAGTATCTATTTAGGATAGATGCCTTTACAGGGTCCTCCTCCTCACATGCTCCCTTTTCTCCATTAAGCTTAGCATACCCTCTGGACTTTCTCCTTTCACTAATGTATCTATAGAAAGTCTTGTCACCTTCTTTTACTGTTCGTGCTAGTGTTTCCTCAGTTTGGGACTTTGCCTGCCTTACTGCCTTACCTGCTTCCCTTAGGGCAGTTTGGTATGCCTCCCTATCTTCATCCCGCTGTGTTCCTTTATATTTTCTGAAGGCCAGCCTTTTGGCTCTGACCTTTTCTGCTACTGTATTTGAGAACCAAAGTGGTTTCCTTCTTCTTTACACTTCCTTTTCTGTCTAACACAATGGGATGTTGCTTCAAGTATTGTATCCTTAATGCTTGCCCACTTTGCCTGTACCTCCTCACCTGTGTTTCTTTTTGCCAGGGCTAGCTTAACTCTGTTGGCCATCTTATCAAAGTCAGCTCCTCTGAAGTCCCATATTTTTGCCTTGGAATGGGATGATTTAGATGTAGTAGCCAAATTGAACCATACCATGTGATGGTCACTGTTTAATCTGCGTCTTGTTTCTCCCCATGCTCTCTTTGAAACACAATCTGGTGTCTCAGTTTCCACCTTGAGAGCCACCCATCTGTTGCCTCAAAGCTTTTGTGAGACATTTGCTCTGCAAGTTCAGCAAACTGCATTCACTGGAATGATTTTTAGATGGTTCCACACCTTCTGTATGTTGTGAGCTGCATCATGTCTCTTCCTCAGAATGAACTCAATCTCTCTGATCATGTTAAGGTGCTGGAGGCTTTCAACAACCCTTCTTCCTCCCTGTGCTCTGTTGCTGCTCTGTTTAAAATCTCAAAGAGTGAGGCTGGTCGCATCAGCAAAAACTGAGAAGCTATCTTGGCAGAATGGAGAGCAAATCCCAACTCACAGAAAAAGCAGAAGAGGAAGGGCAAAGATAGTAAGGTCGAAGATGCCCTCCTTTTATGGTTTTCACAGACTGTGGATATAGGAGCGAGAGTGTCAGAACCCATGCGAAAAACAAAGGTTGCTGAACTTGCAGAGCAAATGTCTCACAAAAGCTTTGAGGCAACAGATGGGTGGCTCTCAAGGTGGAAACTGAGACACCAGATTGTGTTTCAAAGAGAGCATGGGGAGAAACAAGACGCAGATTAAACAGTTGCTCAGACCTGGTTAACAAGTGTGCTGCCAGGGATCCTTCAAGGGTTTTGTCGGATATTTTTGATGCGGATGAAACTGGACTTTTTTATAGGAGTTACGCAGACTGTGGTCATGCCCTAAAACAGACAGAACTGACTGGGGAAAATGACGAAGGACAGGATCTCTCTCCTTTCTGTTCAAATCAATCCAGGACTGAAAAAAGAAAGCTGCTCATCACAGGCAAAAGCCAGCTTCCTAGATGCTTCCCAAAGGACCTAAAGTTTTGCCTGTCAATGACACCACATCTAGCAATGCGTGGATGACATGCAGCATTTTTCTAGTGTGGCTTCTTGCATGGGATGCAGAATTAAAACACAGCCACAAGAAAATCCTTTTTTTCCTGGACAATTGTTCTGCACACCCACATGAGGTGCAGCGTAGATTGTGGTACATCACCTTAGCATTCTTTCCCCATGACACAACCAGTTTGCTGCAACCCATGGACATGGGTGTCATAAAGAACCTTAAAGGACACTACAGGTCCTACATTGCCACAAAGACCCTTAAAAGAGATTGATGGAGGTGAAATTGCCCATGCTGCTGAAATAGCTAGGAAGGTCAGCCTGCTCAACGCAATCTATATGTTGAGTCACACGGGGCTGCACTAAAAGACACAACCATACAGAATTGTTTCGGCAAGGCTGGATTTAACAGAGGCGATGCTGTGCCTATGAATGTGCCTGCCATAGACTTACCAGAAAGCAAGAGTCCTCGATGATGTTGCTATTCCTGCTGGAATGGATGCTGCTGCCTTTGAGGAGTTTGTGGATATGGACTCAGAGGAGCCGATCATGGGCTAGCTGACTGATCAGCAGTTGGTGCGCGCACAGTGATTAGAGACCCAGAAGAGGAGCCTGAGAACAAGGATGAGAGTGATGATGAACCACAAGTGACAACCACTGAAGCTCTGTCTAGTCTCTGAAAGGTAATGCACTGGTTCAGTATAGGGGCCAAAACAAAACCTGGCAGTAGCTCTTTACTTGTGAGTGTGCAATCCAACAACTTGCAATAACCAAAGGACACCAGTGTACCATCACAGATTTTTTCAGCACAGTGACTCTTTCAACATTGGCAGCTTCAGCAGTTGCTTCTATACAGGCTTTTTCGTCGGCTAATGCTGGTGAAGCCTTTGAATCCGATCCTTTCTCACTCCTCACACAGTTAACAGCCATTCTTATGAATGAAACTGAGGATGATAAAGTGCACACAGTCCTGTAACTGCACTGTACAAGCTAAATAAATAAAAAAGAAATGAAAGAAAAGAACACGGTACAAAGCACCAAAGCACAAGCAAGCAAAGCAAAAAACAAAGTGTCACAAAGCACAGTATTCACACAGTAATACCACTTGCCTCACCAATTGCTAGACCCCCCAAAGTACAAAAATACTGCCAAAAGCAAGCTTCACTTTAGAGAGAAGGCTACTTAAATGGAATGATCCCTTTTCTACCAGGGCATCCCGTTTAAGTGGCTAATATTGTATATATCTTGTAGGGCATGTTAGTGCCCTGTAGTTAGGTTTGAATGGGCCACTTCTACTTCTAAACCCAAAATTTTGCACTTTAATAACTTTGCAACTGTTCGACCAATTTGCCTGAAATTTTGCATACACCATCTGGTACCATGGATCTCAGATCTGGTTGGATGTGCAGTTGCAGAGCTGCAGCGTGCCAAAAAATGTGAAATGTACCATTTAAGTGCACATGCTTTGCTCATCTCTATGTCATAAACACTTTCGGTGTCTGGTCTGAAATTTGTAGTGTATATGAGGTCTGGGTCACTTATGTGCTTTATGAAGGTTTGGGAAAAAAATATTAATCAGTTCAAAAGTTATTATGGTTTAAAGTTTCCCATTATAGCTTATGGGAAAAAGTATGTGTTCCGTGAGAAAGCACTTTTTGCTTTCATGAAAGCCCGTTTTACTGCCACAAATAGGTTTTAAACTTCTGCACGGCCACCATATTGTTTTCAGTTAGTGAAAGCTAAAAAAATCCTGTAACTCAAAAAAAATACTGTCCCTTGGTAAAAACTGCCCCTTGGTAAACACCAACAGTTGTGTTTACCTATTTGGGGCCAGAGGAACATGATCCTAACATAGTAACATACTAATTGCCAGCAGATTAGGCCTTACGGTCTATCAAGTCTGCTCGAACCTCAGATCCCTAGTTGGGTGCCGAGGCCCTACCCCCTTTTGTTCCAGAAACCCCTATCATCTATCCCCACCCCCCGGGCCAGGCCATCATCTGATATTTCCACTTTCTGTGTCTGTCCCACCCTTTCTTGAAGCCCTCCTTTGTGGATCTCTAAATCAGCTCACCAGGCAGCGCATTCCAAGGGTCCACCACCCTCTCAGTGAAAAACCTCCTCCTCTTTTCCACCCTCACCCTTCCACCTTCCAACTTCAAACCATGCCCTCTGGTGATACCTCCCTGCTTTAGTCTAAAGATCCCCTCCATGTTTACCCTATTTATTCCCTTGAGGTACTTGAAGACCTCAATCATGTCCCCCCTGTCTCTTTTGTCCTCCAATGAAAACAGGCAGAGCTCCTCAAGTCTGTTCTCATACATCAAATCCCCTAGCCCTCATATCATCTTAGTTGCCCTCCTCTGTACCCTCTCCAGGAGCTGTACATCCCTCTTCAAGTGTGGTCTCCAGTACTGTACACAGTACTCAAGGTGTGGTCTAACCAGTCCTTTGTACAGTGGCAGAATCACTTCCTTGCTCCTAGAGATGATCCCCCTTACGATGCATCCCAACATCCTGTTTGCCTTGCTAGCCGTTCTCCTGCTCTGCTCAGAGTTATTCATACATGCATCCACCATGTGACCCATAGGTCTTTTTCCCCTGTTGAGGCCTCCAGAGCCTCCCCTCCCAGGGTGTACCTGTGTTTAGGGTTTCCCTGCCCAAGATGCAACACCTTACACTTGGTGATATTGAAATTTAATTTCCATGTGTGAGCCCAGCTTTCCAGGGTGTCCAGGTCCCCTTGCAGGGTCAACCTCCCCTCTTCCCCCTCAACTACTGCTCCCATCTTGGAGTCATCAGCGAAGAGACTCATTTCACACCCTATACCCTCCCTGATGTCTGATATGTATATAATAAACTGGATCGGATCCAGTACCGAGCCTTGTGGTACCCCAATGCTGACCTCTGTAGGGTTTGAGAGCTCTTCACTGACCGCTACTCTCTGGGTGCGTCCAGCTAGCCAGTTTTCAATCCATCTGACCATCAAAGGGCCTACTCCCAACCCCGTCAGTTTCTCCACCAGACCATTGTGGGGGACAGAGTCAAATGCCTTGCTGAAGTCCAAGAATAATACATCCACAGGATTTCCCCTGTCCAGTTCTGGTGTTACCCATTCATTGAACTCCACAAGATTGGTTTGACATGATCTACCTGGCACAAACCCATGTTGCTGACTATCCAAACCTCCCACCTCCTCCAAGTACACCCTCAATCATTCCTTTAGTATAATCTCCATTAATTTTCCCCCCACCAAGGTCAAACTGATGGGTCTATAGTTACCTGGTACTTTCCTCGACCCCTCTTTATGGATTGGCACCACATGTGCCTCTCGCCAATCCCTAGGTACCCTCCCTGTCTCAAGCGACCTGTTGAAGAGCTCTGCCGGGGAGTGCAGCCAGTATGTCCGCCAATTCCCATAGTACTCTCAGATGAATGCCATCCGGCCAGAAGTTATCTCTTTAGGGCCTTGATGGCTAACCACACCCTTTCAGTGGAGATAGCATCATCCGTCCCCTCCACCTTACTGGCCTTTTTATCCTTATCTTGATGTGACACCCCTTGGGTACCTCTCCCTCCCTCTTGCTCCATTTCGGCTCCTCCGCTGATCCCACTCACTACCGCTTCTATCCCCATCATGCCTTGCTTTGTAGATATCCCATCCCCCTCCCTAGTGAACACAGAGGCAAAGTACTCATTTAATACCTCTGCCTGGTCCATCGCCTCTTCCACCCACTCAACTTCTGATCTCAATATGCCGAGATGGCCCTTAGTTTTTCTCCACTCCCCAATGTACCGGAAGAACCCCTTTTCCCCTCCATGTATCCCCTGTGTTAGCCACTAGTCTTTACTGGACTTTGCCCCCTTCACCATCCAGGTGACTTTTCTAGATGCAAGATGGTACATTTCCTTTTCCCTACCCCCTCTTGTTGTTTTATGTTTTTTGTAGGCCGCCTTCTTTTCTCTGACCGCTACCTGAACCTCACTGGACCACAAGCATGGTTTATGTGACCTTGCTCCCTTACGTTTTACCTTAGCCCAGGTCCTGACTGCCTCATGAAGTCCCCGTTTTATGACCTCCCATCTCTTTTCTACATTTGTCATTGATGTAATCCTCTTCAAGTGATCTTTGAGAATATTTCCCATGCCCACAAAGTCTTCCCCCCAAAGTCCACTGCCAGTGTCCTAGATCTCTCCCCCCTCCCCCCATGCTTATTTGAAACCAGGCAGTATTGTGGTCGCTCCCAGTCAGGGGATCCTCTACAACCAGGTCCCTTACCAGATCCCCATCTGCCAGAACCACATCCAGGACATGCCCCTCCCTTGTGGGCTCCATCACATGCTGTGTTAAGAACACATCCTGGAAGCCATACAGCAGCCTCTGCTCCTTGGCCACCTTAGAGGACATGGTTCCCCAGTTTGTACCTGGCATATTAAGGTCCCCCATCAACACCACTCCTTCCCCTTTTGGTCCACACTGTACAATGATGTTGTCCAGCAAACCATCCTCCAGAACATCACCCATCCCGGGGGCCTATATACTCCACCCAGCTTGACCTTACCTCCTGCTGGGGTTCGTAAGGTGACCCATGAGACCTCCACATTTCCCTCTGCCTCTTCTACCCTAGCAATTTCTATGTCATCTCTAATAACCATAGCAACTCCACCCCCTTTGCCCTCCTTTCTATCCTTCCTAAGCATAGTGTACCCTCGCATGTTTAGGTCCCAGTCATGTTTTTTGTTGACCCACATTTCCGTGACCGCTGCCACATCCACCCCCCCTCGAACAGCATGGCCTGGAGCTCTGGCAACTTGTTTCCCAAGCTCCTGGCATTTACTAACACCACCCCTCACCCCTTATCCCTGATCCCCTTTGTCAAACCCCACCCAGGTCTTGGATTTGAAGGCTACTCCCCTCATCTGGAGGAGATGGCTTCTGGTCAGCCCCTTCCTTATCCCACCCCCCTCACAAGTTTAAACCCCACCTTTCTTGAATGTAGTCAACCACCTCCTGTTTAAGGACTTCCTTCCCTAACAGGGCAAGATGAACCCTGTCCTTGGCATACAGCCCCTTATCCTCCCACACTCTTTTCCAGTTCCCTAACACCCCTAACCCACTCTCTTCACCCCACTTCCTGAGCCAGTCATTAACCTCTGTGATCTTCATTTTGTTTCTCCTCTGAGGCCTTTGGTACTGGCAATATCTCCGAAAAGGAAATCCTGACATTAGTTTTTGAAAATAATGATCTTAAATACTGTATGTTTTTTCCAGCTTTGCCATTGAAAGTGTCACAAATTTGCGAAAGTACCTTTGCAAAACTTTTGCAAATTTGCGAAAGCTTTTATGAAACTTTCTGCAAATTTTGTGAAAGTTTCACAAATTTATGAGAGCACCAAAAAAACCTGTTTCTTTGCCACTTCATAACAAATAAATGGTTAGGACTTTTGCGATGAAATTTAAAGGGTAGGAAGGGACTGCCCCACAGATGTGCCTTTTGCTGATTTAGTGATAAAATTCAAATCCATTCCATAGTTATAACATTCCAAAGTTTAGAAATTTCCCATAGGATGACATTGTGGCGTTCGTGGTACCTTCCGGCGGCTATATCTTGAAAATGGTTCGAGATTCAGATTTTTCACTAAACACAGCATAGTACATCTTTAAGTGTACTAAGCACAAGTACAGGTTGCTAGCCATGATTACAACTGCAGTGGAATTTATTCCAGTGTCCCTATGGTTACTGAGATATTGTGTCATCTGCATCACAAGTGTTACTTGGAATGTCTCTAGGCCTGTGCTGTGTCTCTACACTTATGGGTAGATGGGAGCACAGGGCCCAGAGGTCAATGTCAGTGGCTCAGTAGGTAGCACACTCACCTCTGAGGCCAGGAGATCAGAGTGGCTGTGGGTTCAATTCCCACACCTGGCACTTGGGTTAATTTCCCAATACTGACACTATAGTGCAGCATGAGGGGGGTGCTGCACTTCTGAGGTGCCATCATTTGGATGAGATGTTAAACTGAGGTCCCATCTACCTGGAGTGGTGGTAGTTTAGGTGGATGTTAAAGATCTCATGACACTTATCGAAAAGAGTAGGGGAGTTAAAAATCATACAATAACCACATGACAAAAACAAAGCAAATACAGAGAATAATTGATGCATAATCAAAGAACAATAAACTTGGGACATTCATTAGTATCATGAATATTTAAAGAAACAAAATTAATAATCTGAACACAATTCTATTCATTGCGGCAATATATAATAAAAAATGGGGTGGGGGATAAAGAAAAAAATTAACTTTAGGCAAAACTTCATAATATAACATTCACTCCAAGAAAGAAAACATCAGATCCTAGTCCTGTATCCCTTGTGACCCTGTATCAATGCACTTTATAATCTATGCTGCATATCCTATTTGATTTTCTTTCAAACTCTTTTATATGATAGGCACATTTGAATCTTTTACCCATTGCATGTTTCTTCAGACATTGAGCAACAATCTGTGATGCATTTTGTTAACATCTTCTTGACGCAATTACTTCCTCATGGGACATATGTTTTTGTTGCAATGAAAATAAACACCTACTATTCCACAAAAAACTTTTTATTACCAAAAGTAGCCTATGTATAGTGTCTTTATGCCAAAGAATCCCTACATCTGTATATTTACCCATCATAAGAGCTTCCATGGTAACAGTCTTAAACCATCGGACTCCCCATGTGTTGGCAAGTGTGGCCCAAAAGGACTTTATGTATGTGCAGGAAAAAAACAAGTGTTCACTAGTTTCTAACTGCTGTATACATCTGGATCTAATACATATGCTGTCATCCAGCTGCTTGTGCTTATGATTGGCTTTGATATTGATTCTGTCATGGCAGCTTAACCAATGAAAATCTTTCATTTTCTCTGGTATTCTAGGGGTGTTTAATAAATTCAGTAAGGCCTCTTTATGTTGATTTGGGCTTCTCGGAAATGTGTCCACTTCTTTAAACTGAGTCATTGGCACCTAATGATATGTTTCTTTTCTTTGCTTAGACAGCAGCATGTGGCTTGGTATTTTGCCATTTTTTCAGGTATAAAAATGTCTCCCTAAAGTTGGTACATTCAACAATCTTTTTAATGAGCCGAGACTCCCCTATCCCATTGATAATACCAGGTTTCACATGTTGACAAAAACAAAGGTACCCAGCTCTAATCTAAAAAACCATCATGGGTCTAAAATTTGCATACATAAATATGCTGTAGTAGAATAAAATTTGATTCACCATCCCTAACCCACTTTGGTCTAAGGGAAGATAAACTATATTTCTTTTTATGGGGTTCAGTCTACTGCCCCAGACTGCTTGAAAAAAAAAAGACTATAAATCGTAGTTTCTAATTGCCGTGGAGGGGGGAAAATGTAACTACTGTACAGAAACACCGGTATTAAAAACGTCTTTATCAAGTGTATCCTTTTTAGTTTACCCAATTTCCAGTTGTTCTATTGTGCTACTAAAGCCTTACCTGGTTGTACACAAGGATCCCAATTCATCATACCCAGGTCTCCTGGTCCAAATACCACACCTAGGATTTTTAGGTGACTGGTTGAAAGACTTATCCTGTCAATCTCTACAGGGGGCTGTGGGGTGAGCTAATGTGAGTACCTACGCATTTGGCCAAATTCAATGCTGCGCCAGAATGTGTACTATAGTTCTTACAGATTTGTAACACCTCTCTGACTCATTCTACATCTGTCACTAAAATATAGAGATCATCTACATATGCTAGGGCTTTATGTCTAATGGGGGTCTTATTTACCGAAATGGGTTTTAAAATTACTGCAGTGTTAAGCAATCTCAGTAGGGGATCAATGTAAAGTGCATACAGCAAAGGGCTTAAGGAGCAACCCTGTCTAACCCCTTTCAGTACTGACAACATTGGCCCTTTTCATCCCTTTACTACAGGGGTAATAGTTGCAGTCCTATATAAGCACCAAACCCAGTTTATTTTCTATGTGAATATGCCATACTTTCCTAATATTTCCCATAGGAAAGTATGGCTAATAGAGTCAAATGCTTGTTTTTGATCTAAAAAGAGTATACATCCATCAGATCTATTTCTATTGCCTTGTTTAAACAGTTCTCTAAGAAGGATGAGATGTTCTGTAATGCTTCTGCCTGGGATGGCACATGTCTGAGCTTGTGAAATAATATGTTTTGCCACTGTCAATAATCTGTTTTTCAATATTTTGGCCAAAATTTTAAAATCCGTATTCAGTAGTGATATCAGTCTCCAATTATCAATGTGCTGCCTATCCCCTTTTTTAAAAATGTGGATTAATATTCCCCCATCATACGTAAGGATGGAGTCCCTCCATCTAATATTGCAGTGAATGCTGTTGCCAATTCTGACTGTATTAATGGACCTATAAATTTATATAATTCCCCAGTTAGCCCATCTCTGCCTGGTGCTCTATCTATCCCCAATGCACTGATAGTCATTTCTACCTCCTGAGGTGAGATATCTGATGACAATTGATTAGTCTGGTCCCTGGAAATGCCTAGGGAAGGTACTGCATCAATATATGAGTCTAAGATATCTTCCACTAAGTGTGGGGGGGGGTCAAAAAATGCCTCGTATGCTGTGTCACCTTATCAAGAATGGTTCTGGGGTCTGTACACAAGTGGTTATTTGCATCGAGCAGGCAATCCATATTTTTGTTCTTATTTCTGATGTTACTCCTTTCATAAGGGCAAATCTGACCCTTTTTCCCCAGAGTGCCAAAATTCTGTTGGTACTGAATACTTTGTGCTTGTTGCATATGAAATTGGACCATTTGTTGTTTAATACATTGTATCTGAGGGTAAACTCTTGTTTTATGGTAGCTGACAAGGATAAAAATTTTTGAAGCTGCTGCCTGTGCAATAAGTATGCCCGGTAAGCACTATCACGGGTTGTTTTACCATGCGCTCGCAATACAGAAATCAAATCTTCAATTGTGTCCTCCCACCATCCAATGGGGTCCTCATACATAATCATTATTGACTTTCTTGCTTGAATAAAGTAATGCAGATTCTGTTGTGTATCTGCTCTGTTCAAAAGTGAAGTCTTAAATTTCCAGTACCCCGGGCCATGAGGTGATGTACTAATATTACCTATTTGTAAATGCAAAATGTAGTGGTCTGAAAATACCACCACTAAAGTTTTGGACTTAGCAATCTGAAGATGCAGAGAAATAAAGAAATAATCTAGTCTGGTTGTTGAGGTACCCCTATGAAATGTGGGGTCCACCTTCCCTGTTTTCTCTAGATATGCATCCTTTAAATTGGTGTTCTTAATCATGTTAGATAGAAATGTCATAGTACAAAAAACTTTCTGTGTAACAGTATGTTTTCCTTTGTCCCTGAGTTTCATCCCACAGTTGAAATCCTTGTCCAACACTACATTTTGTACAGAGTATAAGTAGGGTTGTATAATCTGGAACAGTTCTATTCATTTCGCCTTAGTTGTCCTACATACACATTTATAAGGTGAAAAAGTATATTTTGTATTTTAGCATCTAGGACTAGAGTGCACCCTGGCAGGAGATCCACAAGTTTGAGAATATGGACATCAATATGTTTAGACAGTATGGCTGCACCAGAACACGTATCTGTTCTGATTGAGCAATATGGAGGTCCAGAATACCAAAATTGTATGGTTTGTTTTAATTCCTTCACAGTGTTCAGCCTTGTGTTTTGAAGAAAGAAACTTCCAGAAGTAAATAATTGTAAATGTGAATATACTGCTTGTCTTTTCCTCAGACTCTTAATACTATTCACATTGCTGGAGAATAAAGAAATTAAAGACTCCATAATCAGAATAAAGCTGCACACTGTAAGTCAGTTATCCTGCTCAGGGTGGCTTCTTGGAGGAAGCTCTCGTGGTTCTTGTATTCTTAAGTTTGGCTGTGTTTTTACGGGGGGCTGGGGGAAGATCAACTGTATCCTGTAGGGGGGTCCTCTAATTCAGAGCCTGGATCTGGCAGGGAAGATACAGCCGAGGAGCCACCCAACTCATGTTCTGAACCCACTCCTTCAATTGGTAGCAGTGCAAACCTATTTTTAGTGGGTGTCTCAGAAGTTTTTGGGATCTTAGAAATAAGTTGTTGCCAATTTTGTCAGTGTCTAGTGTTTCTTACCACCTACTCTCTGGGGGGTTCCTGGATGGGCTGGGGTGGGGGCATACCCTCATTATCCTTTTGTGCTCCTAAAGGTTCCTGCAGTTCCCTGTGTATTTGCTCCACCACTATGGGAGTCTCCTCCTGGGGTTGTTCTGGTTGGGGTGGGATAGCCTGTGCTGCCAAACAAGGGACTGGTCCTGTGGGTTTATGTCCACTTGCCTCTGTGGCCCCTATGGGTGTGTCTCTGGGCCTAAGTGCTGCATGCTGAGCACTATTAAGTTGTGCCAGAGCTATTGTGACTCTTTATTCATCCCAATCTGCCTGATCTGCCTGATTATGGGCTGCTGAAGGGCAGCAGTGGTAAGTGTGTCCCTTCATATCATGCAGGTTACATACTTGATCACTTTTAAAGAGGCCTGAGGTGTGGCCTAGTTCATTACAGTTCATGCACTTTAGCCTATCACACATGCTGCTTAAGTGTCCAGTGGAACCACTGCGGTAGCAGGACTTAGGCTGTCCAGCATAAAAGAACACTCCTCTGTCTTTCCCTAAATAAAAACAATTCGGCAAGTGCATCAATCCTGTATCAGAAGTGTTTAGAATCACCTGAACCCTCCACCCCCAAGTCCAAATTTGATCCTCATCAAAGATTGGCTCTGGGTTACCCTGGACAGTATATTTTTGCTTCAGCCAGTAGACCAGGTCCATAACACTAACCTCTCATTTCGGAATAATACTGTTCTCATACGGTGAGCTGGTTTAGTTAATGGGACCACTTCAAAGGGAGACCACAAAGGAGATGCTTTCAGGGTGCGATGTAGTTACCAAAACGACTGCAGAGCACTCCTCTGCTTGAAGCTGATATCAGATATGGGTTCCCCCCAACACATGAATTAAGGCATAGATTTCCATGGGGGTGAAATGCATAGAACCTTTTAATAGGACTCTCGCAACATGTTTGCAGTCCAGAAACCTGTCCAGACCCACTTTGTTTATCAGTCTGTTCACATTGTAATGTTTTGCCAGGAAAACAGGAACTCTAAATAAAGAGGCATAAGATCTTGCACCATCTATATTTCTGGAATCATGCATATCGTTGTCCTGGATGTTTGGCCGCTCAGTGCGACTGATCAATTGCTCTGTTAGCCGAGGCAGGGAAACAGGCATGTGTTTCATGGCCAGTGCTGGATTTTGAGTTAATTCTAAGCCTTCTGGTACATGCAGTGGGGAAGAGTCATCCATCACTGATCCCCAGTCTGCTGATGTGCATTCTGTGTCATGGGAGCTTTCACCGTCAGTGCACACAGAGTGCTAGGTGCAATGATTGAAAAATTCATGGGGCCAGATTCCCAAGTGCCTGTTGTTACAGATTTCTCCTAGCCAGTGGCTTTCAGTGTCTTGTCCACAGTCCAAGTCACTGGGTCTGAATTATCTTCCTGCTGATCTAAAGTTTTCTCGGAGCCTTATCTTAGGCAAGGCCCTTTAGTGCCTGTAATAGCCATTCCTGATGAGGCTCCTTCACATGGATTATTTAAATTGCCCGCAAAAACAAACAGAGGAGAATGACTCGTACCTCTAGAGAATGAAAAGGACTGTTGAGCCTGCTGCTGCGCTTCACTACCACTGCTAACATGCATTGCTGCACTGTTAGAGGAGCTGCCACGTCAGCATTTGACAGCTGTATCACCACCTCTGGCTTCTCAGCCTGTGTTGTTTGTGCTTGCCACTGTGCTGCAGCAATAGCGGCCTGTAATTCTGTCTGTCTCGCTTTAAAGTGAGTCTCTTCTTCTGACAATAGGAGCTGTAAATCTGTAGATGCATCCTCCATTGTTTTTCCTTTATCTAAATCCACTACAATATCTGTAAGTATTAATCCATCTTCGTGTGGCTGAATTTCCATCAGTTCTTTAGGTATTTCTTTATTTTGCCTTTGTGATCCATTAATTGCTATGTCCAAACCATTAGAATAAAAAAAGAAAACTTCTGTCTCCATAATATAATCAGCAGAAGGTGAGACCATCTCCTCCATCTCATGGACCTCCATCCTGTCCAACTGCTCCTACAGAATGAAAGTTGACAAAGGTTCCCCTACAGGGGAGTAGGGGAATGTTTTATTGAAGGAAAAACAACAGAGAAATTGAGCATAACTCTTCATAATACATCACAATTCATATTCATGGAAAAAAAAAAAAGAAATAACATAGAAATATATACAATTCTTTAAGGGTAAACTAGCATCCTATATACAAAATTGCTCTTAAACTACCATAATCCAATCCCAGTTTTTCCAATATTTATCATGCGCAACAGAAGACATCTTTTTTTCTTCAGAAAGAAATATTGACTGGAACTTTTATATTATCTGGTTCCAGACTTGTACGATTGTATAAACTTTTTGTTGCAACAAGTAAGCACAGTTAGCTTGCCATAAGTAGTATCTACAAAGTGCAAATAATAACCTTGGTGTGCTAGGATGGTACTGGCTTAACTGCAAACTGCGAAGGGAAAATACCATATACCACAATATTATATGTTATGACCATTAGCTTCAGGCACTGATGCAATTTTATTGTGCCTGGCCCGAACCTTATTTTTTAATGCTTTTACATCCCCCCAACATGCATCCCCTGGAGTTGAGAATCTTTAGTAGGGGGTGTGGGGTGACGCCCCTGTGAGGGGTGGTGGGGGGACAGAAAGCATTAAAATACATGTCCCGCACCATTGTCCTGTGCGTCAAGGTTGAGTGCCAAAACAGCCGGGCACTCTGACTGTGCAATAACGATGATCGCTTTCAGGCATTCGTTATCAATGAGAACCGCTAGCCATATGATGCACCGTACATCTATAGAATGTTTCAATATAGAGTACCAAATTATGGGAAGGGGGTTAAGAGCTTGATCCAGAGCATGTTTAAAAAATAAACTATGGAAAAAAAATCACTGGATGTAGCATGCATACCCCCTCCCCCCCCAAAGCAATAAGCTGGGTAAGTAAAAACTCTTTTTATTGGGTTTAGTTGGCTCCCCCAAAAGCCCTGAAAAAAAAATGGTCACTTTAGCTTCTAAAGAAAAAGGAAGTGGGTATAATGAGGCTATGTGTAAAAAAATAGGTAGCGCTAATGTTTTCAACAACATTACTCTTTTTCTTTTAAGTATCACTTTCCATTTCCAGGCGTTAACCAGTAGCAAAGCTTTGTCAGTGACTATATTTCAGTTATTGAGACCATCATCTGATCCACCAAACTTTATCCCTAATATTTTAATTGGTTCAGATACTATAGGTATTCCTGCTATATCCTGTAGGGATGCTGGGGTGGCTGCCAAGGGGATGCATATAGCAAAACTTTTATTATAATTTAGTGTAGGTCCAGAGGAAGCTTCAAATCTGGAAATGGTATTTGTAAGGTCAGTGGTGCAGATAGAGGGTTTGATAAAGATTATTAAATCATCTGCATAAGCCACAATAGTTGGAGTAGCAGGTTATATGGGGGACTGGATCTTTGGGATAGTTGGATGTTGTAGAATAGTCCTTACAGTATTTTATTTTCGCATTTTAGCATTTTAGTTCAGTTTTATCGTTTTGTTTGAGTACGGTTTGTATTTATACTTTATGTTTTGCCGTTTTTATTTCCGAGTGTGTTTTTTTTTGGGGGGGCAATAGAAAGTCTGTTTGTTGTAAGCAGTCTTTGGAGTCCCTTTTTTCCCAATTCTGCCAATTGCAGATATCCTGGGACCTTGTGTAGCGGAGCGGAGTGGTGGACTGGAATGGAGGAATACTACCTGAGGACTGAGGAGCAACACCTTGGGACATTGTGCAGCAGAGCAGAGCTGAGCAGAGGATTGAAATGGAGAATCACTATGGTAATGGAGGATTGAGGAACTGTTTGTTGGAGGTTTTACCGCCGCCTGGAGAGTTCGTTTGTGGCTGCCGTTTTTTTGGCGTTCTGGTTTCCTCAAATCCTGCCAAGTGCAGTCATCCACTTGTATTAGTGCAGCTCTGTTTGTGTCTGAAGAGGACTGACACCCTGAATTAGGGAATAAGTTTTCCTTTCCTGGGATATTGTGTAGTGGAGTGGAGTGGAGGTTTGAATTGGAGGAATACAGTTATAACTGTGAACCTAGGAGCTGTGTGCACGGAGGTTCGCTGCCTCCTGGATTTACCTGTTCCCGAGCGGGGATCTGTTCATCCGGTGTGCAGATTTGTACTTAGCTAACCTGTCTTTGGAAAGAAGAGAGTTTGGGGAAGTAAGATCCTGGACTATTTAGGATCCCTGTTTGTGGCCAGTGGACTGCTTTTCGGACTCCTGTCCTCTCGAAGGTGGTCGGCTGGGAGGCTGCTGCTATTTGGCAGCAGGCCTCCTAGCACTTCTGACCCACACTGGAACAGCTGGAGAGCTGACCCGGTGGTGGTAAAATCCATGGTGAGGTGGGTTGGTCCAGGAGTGAGTCCCTGGTGCAAGCAATGGTTCAACTAGCCCTTCTCCCTCCTCTGATTTACTCCTGAATGACTACAACAAAGTAAGACCTCTGCTTTCTAAATCTTATATGCTGCTGCTGCCTAATTTTTTAGTGGTGGAATTTATTCTGGTGGGGTTCTTCGAAGGATACAGTTTGGGGTGTGTTATTTCGTGGTAGTGAGAGCCCACGAAGGTTTGCTATCGGTACTGTACCTTGATTAACTGCTCCTGGATCCATCTACCCTAGTACATTACTGTGTCTTGGAGGGCCTCCTAACTGTACTGACTCCTCCTGGGTGGTGAGAGCTCCTTGGGGGGGTTGAACTGGGGGAGTACCTTTGGGATCTTTGCCTTAATTTTAATCTGTGTTCCTCTGGTTATTGGTTTCATGAAGTGAGAGTCTGTGGCTCCATATTTGGACATTTTGGCTGTGGAAGGTGGGAGCTCCACGGTCCTAAGAAGACTTTCTAGAATTTATTTGGACTGTATATTGCTGTTAATTAATTATTTTTGTTGATGGATTGTGTTGTTTAATTTATTTCAAGTAGACTTTTGTTTGTCAAGTGTTGTTTTTTTTTATGATTTAGCATTTTCTTTAGTTTGATTCTTAAATTTGTATTTTTTTTTTATTTTTATTTTATTTTTTATAGGGAGTTTAGATATTATTGTCACTAGTGCCATGTTTGTGGATGATGATATTTATTGTTATTCTACCCCCTTCCGTCATGCACTATACATCCGCCGCTCTTCATGCCCTGTGCCCTTTCTTCCCCCTCCCATTGCTTTTCCCTATATACCAACATTGTAGGGCCTTGGGAATTGCTTGTGGGGGGTGTCGGAGGGGCCGGGGACATGAACAGCGGCAGATGGATGAGGGGGGTGCTCGCATCCAAGTGGTTAAGTCCAGAAGATTCCCTGTGGCGAAATGGAGTGCTGAACGTGGATCTCCTTGTTTGGTCCCCATACCCAAGGGCACCACCTCTCTAAATGGTGGGCAGATGGTTGGGGCATCCCAGGAGTCCTATCCAACCCGGGAGGTGTTGTGCAATGCCAGGTCCATTGTGAACAAGACTGCCATTATAGCAGACCTGGTGGGCACAGCGGACCTGACTTGCATCACCGAAATCTGGCTGGATAGTAATGCTGGCCCAATAGTTGAGGCAGCAGTTCCAGCTGGGTATTCGGTGATACACTGCCCAAGATTGGATCACAGGGGTTGGGGGGTTGTGGTCTGTTTCAAGACCAAATTGGATCTCACTAGTGTTCCAGTGGAGGAGGCCAGATCCTTTGAATGTGTCATAGTGGCAGGTGGGGGTTATAGGATAGCACTCGTTTATCATCCACCCGGTGAAGAGAAGCTATTCCTTAAGGAAGTGGTGGACTTCGTTGTCGACCTGGTATTTGAGTCGCCCAGGTTGATGGTGCTGGGTGACTTTAATGCCTGGATCGACATTGAACTCTCACAATTTGGTCAGCACTTCCTCCAACTGATGTGCTCATTGGGCCTCACACAAGTGGTTACCTCTGCCACTCATAAACACGGCCATTTGCTGGATCTGGTCTTCCTGCTGGGGATGGAGGCCTCTGATAGGGGGGTGGAACCTGTCGGATGGTCTGACCATCACACTGTGAGATTCAATTTTTGCACCCCCCTGCGTAGGCCTACCCCTGTGGAGCTGGTCAGGCACCGCCTTTACGGGATGTTACTCCTGAAGGCCTAATCGCGGTTCTTGACCTATCAGAACTTCCTTGGATGAGCTCTAATCCTGAGGTGCTGGTGCTAGCCTATAATAAGGCTGTTACCACTGCTTTGGATTTAATCACTCCCACCCGTGTGCACCCTCTCTCCCTTCGCCCTCGATCCCCTTGGTTTGATTGGGATCTGAGGGAGATGCGGCAACTAGGACGCAGGTTGGAGAGGTGCTGGCAAAAATCTGACTTAGATGCTGACCATCTTAGACTCCTAGAGCATTATAAACTCTATCAGTGAGCAATTACTCATAAGAAGGCAGTATTCCTGTCCAGAGAAATTGCTGCTGCAAGAATCGACCAGCTCAGCTCTTTTGAACCATACACAGGTTGTGCAACCCAACCTGTCTGCAGGTTCATCGAGCCTTTTCACAAATACAATGTGAGGAGCTTGCTCGATTCTTTGCAGATAAGGTGGCCGACATCAGGGCTGAGACTCGCGCCGCACTCTCCATGGGAGTTGCTGTGGTCCAGCCTACGGTTACAAGTACTCTGTTCACCTGGAGTTCCTTCGAAAGGCCGGAAATCGATGATGTTATGAGGACTGTCCAGGGTATGCATACCACAAGCTGTAGTTTAGACCCAGGTCCCACTAGCCTGATTATGGGCTGTGGTAAGGTTATCATCCCGGTTCTAGCTAGGATAGTCTGGTGCTCCTTAGACTGTGGAGAATATCCCCGCTCCCTGAAGGAAGCGGTGGTGACATCAGTGTTGAAAAAGGCTTCTCTGGACCCAGACTCCCTAGCCAACTACAGACCTCTTTCGAACCTCCCCTTTGTGGGGAAGGTAAGCGAGAAAGTGGTGGCAGCCCAGCTGGACAACATTTAGCCATCCATAACATCTACGACCCTCTTCAATCAGGTTTTTGAAAGAGGCACAGCACTGAGACTATACTGGTTCGTGTGCTCAATGATCTCCTGATGGCGAGAGACCAGAAAAAATGGTCCATTTTGGTCCTTCTGGATTTGTCAGCAGCATTTGACACCATAGACGATGGGGTGCTGCTCGAGCGCCTGAGATGCATCTGTGGGTTGTCGGGTTTGGTACACAGATGGTTTACCTTCTTCCTCACAGGTAGAACTCAGAGGGTGGTATCAGGGATATTTTCCTCTGATCCTACCGTTCTGTCCTGTGGGGTGCCTCAGGGCTTTGTGCTGTCCCTCATGTTGTTTACGGTGTGCATGCTTCCCCTCGGAGACATTGTAAGATGATATGGGCTGGAGTTTCTTTGTTATGCCGATGATATCCAGCTCTATCTGTCTTTTGCACCTGACCAGAACAGAGCACTCTCAGTGTTTAACAACTGTCTCAGCGAGATCCAGGGTTGGATGAGGTCCAGCTGGTTGAAGCTGAACTCTGGGAAGACGGAGGTGATGGTCGTGGATCCTGGCTGCCAGATTGAGGTGCGGGGGCAACTCAAAACTCAGGTTTATTCCTGGGAGATGTGGAGCTCCCTGCCTCTGAACAGGTGCGAGACCTGGGGGTGATCCTTGATGATCAGCTGACATTGCATGCGCAAGTGTCGACGGTTGTTAAGGTATCCTTTTACCATCTTAGGAACATCACTAGGATCAAGCACCTTGTTCCATCTGGCGAACTGCCTACACTGATCCACACCTTTGTGACCTCTCACTTGGACTACTGCAATTCCCTCTACTTTGAGCTTCCTGGGGTTGATATCCGCTGCTTGCAGCTAGTGCAGAACTCAGCAGCCTGGTTGTTAATGGGGACCTCACGTTTTTCCCATATTACACCAGTGCTACGGGATCTGAACTCGCTGCCGGTGCAGTGGCGGATCTCCTTTAAAGTCGGATTACTGACATATAAACCCCTACATGGCTTGAGCCCTGACTACTTGAAAGATCTTCTGGTGCCTTACCTTCCAATGCAACCACTCCGCTCAGCCAACGAGGGGTTGCTAGAGATTCCGAGGGTAGTCTTAAAATCTTCTGGTGCCCGAGCTTGTAGTTTTGTGGCACCGACCCTCTGGAATTCTCTACCCCATTGGATTAGAGAGTGCATGATGGTGGAGGGTTTTAAAAAAGGCCTAAAATCCTTCTTATGGAAAAAGGCATTTGGTGATGATATAGATATTAACTAACGCTGTATATTTTAACCTTGACTTTAATTTGTTTTATTATGTTTTTATGACTGTCATTTTTGTAATGCGCCTTGATTTTAGAAAGGCGCAAAAGAAATAAAGTTTATTATTATTATTATTAATAGTGGATCTAATTGAAACACATAAAGAAGGGGACTAAGTGGGCATCCTTGTCTGACCCCTTTACGCCCTAAAAAATGTGTTCCAGGGGAGCCAGTAACATACAGGGTTATCCAGGCAGTGTTATATACCAATTTTCTTTCCAAGAGATAAATTGTGGTGGAACATGGTAGTGATGTAAAACCTTAAATAAGTAACTATGAACTACCCTATTGAATGCTTTCACTTGGTATAGAGCAGTCAGTAAGGTGGGACTTGAGGTAGTGCTGTTGCCAACAATATCCCTTAAAAAGGACAAATTATGCTGCAAGGTCCTGTTTGGAACTCCACAGGTCTGCACTGGAGCAATAACTTGAGAGGCTAAAGGTAATAATCTATATAGTAATATAGACACAAATATTTTGCAATCTACGTTTAGTAAGCTAAATGGTCTCCAATTTAGAATATCAGATTTGTCTCCTTTCTTGAATAATAGAATCATTATGACATCTGGGAATTTTTTAGCTGTAGAACTAGACTTCAAGATATCATTAAAACTACTGTTAATACAGGAGAAAAAAACATTTATATAATGTTGATACAGTTCTGCTGGGAGGCCATCTGCTCCCGGAGAGGTGCTTTTGCTTTGGCGTTGTATAGCTAACCTAGTTTCTTCTACAGAAATTGGGACAAGAATTAGTCTAGTTGCACTTGCTCAACTGCGGGAATTGTTATATTCTTTAAAAAATCTGACTCAGTGGCCTGGATATTTAAAAGGGTTGCACATGGCGCAACAGTGTTGTGCCATCGCCTCTCTAATCACCCGTGCGATATTCGAACGGAGATTGTGCCTGGCACAACCCGATGCGCTCGGAGTGGATCAGTAGCCGGGCGGGCGCAGGTGGGGTGTGCCCATGCATGCTCTGCACATCCCAATATTCAGCCCGGGATGTGCTGGAGCCCAGCATGCACAACCCTACTGTCTAGCGCACACAGGTGAGAGACAAAAAAAAAGGAGTGCTGGTCACCCACAGGTGAGCTGCCGTATTGCAGGGCGCAACACAGCAGCTGTCACCTGTGGGTGGCCACCCGAGCTCTAGCTGCACCTGGTGGTGCCCCCCCATGCCCGATTGCAGGCATATGTAGAAATAGGATCCTCCAATATCCCTGGTGGTCCAGTGGACTGCTCGCAGCCCGATCATGGGCTGAAGAATGGATCCATTCACATATCTGGCCTGTGTAGTACGGTACAGGCTGCATGCCCATTGGCTCATGCTGTGGACCAATGGGTGTACAGCCCTACCTATGGTGTCAGTCGGCAGGTGACGGGGTGGCAGGTGGGTGGGTGCTGCTGCCCACTGCTGACCGGGGAGCGGGCGGTAGGGCTCAGTGGGCGGGTGGGGGGTACCGCTGGACCACCAGGGATATTGGACGATATTTTGACATACTTAGCCCGCGATCGGCCTGTGAGCGGTCCACTGGACTACCAGGGATATTGATATATCTTATTTTACATTCAGCCTGTGATCGGGCAGCGAGAGGTCCACTGGACCACCAGGGATATTCACTTCTGTTATATTACATTCAGCCCACGGTCGGGCTGCAAGTGATCCACTGGACCACCAGGATATAGGACTTCTGTTATTTTACATTCAGCCTGCGATCGGGCAGTGAGGCACATTGCTGCACTGTGCAGGGGGGTGTTGGTCCCCGACGGCTGCAGCCTGGCAGGGCGCCAGGTGCAAGTCGCAGGGGATTGGCGCACCTTCATGCAAATGGAGCCATAATGACATGCAAATGGCCCTATTTGCACCTTGCATGCATTATGGCCCCATTTGCACATGCACTTTTGAATATCGCAGTTGTTGTGCCTAGCGCAATGGAACTTGCACTAGCGCATCCCACTGCTCCACTCTGGCCACTTGCGCTGGCGCAGTGCCACTGCACCATGCACACTGCGGGTGGCCAGGGTGCAATATTCTATGATGCTGTGCCATGGTGCAGTTCCTTTGAATATCGCCCAGTGAACGCCCCTGAACAGCCAAATTGCGCTGCACCCAGACTTGCGCCACAGCCTGATGCAGTCTGAATATCCAGGCCAGTATGTACAACAGAGGCTATCCTTAATAATACTTCCAAATGATTTTGTACTTACCTTTTTATTTGTGGTAATAAAGTATATAATTGTTTAGTGTCTGGATCCCTAATGTTTTCCATATGAGTGGCTAGTATTCTGTCTGTGTAACTTTTAAAAATGTCTAATGAGGGTTTGTTACCCTGAGTGCCGCATTGAGCTTCTAGTTTTAGAGACAAGGCTCTACTATACTGATAAATTTCTATTTCTGCTTTTAGAGCTGTAATCTGTTGGGAAGCATCCGTACAAGCTTCAAGGGACTGAGAAAGTAGAGACAGCAAATTTTGTCTTAATCAGAGTATCTTTAATCTGATAATATTTTGTGCCATGCTGTACGAAGAAAAAAAAATTAATTCTATTTTCGTTTCCTCCCACCATGAGTGAGGGTAGTCCTATGCATCGATAACAGACACTCTTGCACATATAAAGTTCAGACCTTGCTCTGAAACCACTGGATTGGATAATAATGTACTGTCAGTTTTCAATGAGATGCAGGCTGACTAGGAAAGGAGCCACCAGCTGAGGGGCATGACAGGGAGACCGCTAAATGGTCTGAAGTCTAACAAGGGTGCATCACGGCCTGTTGTACCTGAATTTTTCTGATATAAATATGTAATCGATCCTAGTAGCGAGGTTCCCTCTATAATAAGTTTTAGTACCATTATTATGAATCACACACTATCCATCCTTAAGTTGGGCCATTTGGATTACTTTGTTGAGCAAAGCCGTGTCCCCAAAGGTTTTTTGTGTAAGTCCCCCTCTATCTGCTCGTGTCAATCCACAATTAAAATCCCCCCCCCCAAAAAAAATGGCGGGAAGTGTATAAATATGGCTGTATTAGTTTAAAAAGTGCAGACCTGGTTGCAATACTCTGAGGAGCATAAATAGTAATTAGTCTTAATTTCTAGGAATTGTACATGCAATCTATTATCATAACTCGACCTGGGGAAATAACCAAAACCTTTGAGCCTCGAAAGGAAAACCTTGAGAATAGAATACCTAACCCATCACTTAGATCTTCCCCATATGTTCAGTAAGAAGGTCCCTTTGTTCATTTCCCTGATACCTGACTGATTTCTTGCCTTGTCTTTAACCGTGTGTCTTGTAAAAAATATATCTCATGTGGTAAATCTTTGAGATGCTGAAAAGTAGTAAGCTGTTTTCGAAAAGATTTAATACTACATATGTTGAGCGTAAGACACCGCATCTCGAAATCCATAGCTATAAGAAAAAGGGGGAATCAGTAACTCGACATTTCTAATCCACCTGTGCAGTGATAGCACATTTTGCTTCTCTACCTGACAAGAAGGTTTCTGCCTGGGATCTGATGAACAATTCATTTTTGAGGATGATGCCCTTGAGGAGTCAGAATCTGCATCTTCCTCATCAGTATCCCCCCATTGCCTTTTCTTAGATAAGGCCTGAAATCTATTCCTAGTAAGAATAGACCATCTTGGGGTTGTGGTGGCAGGCTTCATTTTACCTCTGTTTTTCCTGAGGCTAGAGGCTGGAGTGAAAGCCTTATCTACCAGAGGGGCAGGAGGAAGCATAGATTCCTGTACCTGAATTTCTGTTGGGGGGGGTCTGTATGCAATTGTTCCTTTGCAGCTACTAGAGGAGCATCTTTAGGTTGAGTGGTAGGTGTTGTAGAAGAAGAAGTGCCTTGTGGAGTTGGCAAAGGTGGTTCAACAGGGGCCTCAGATGGAATGTCTGGGAGAGGGGGTCAAACCCTGAAAGGTTATTTTCCTTTCTCCTCAAGGCCTGTGCTTGTGAATCTGCTATTGGTGTCATCTGATCCAGTGGTACACGGTCCAATCTATTATGATCTGCCCAAGGGCAGGATTGATAAGTACAGTATGCCTTTATTCGTCACATAGATTGCACTTCTGAGGGGTAAGGCAGCCTAAATTAACATGGCTATTAGCTAGGCAAAGTGTGCAGCGTGGTTTGTCACAAGAGTAACTTAGATGTTTCCTGGACCCACACTTGTGGCAAGTGTGGAGTTGTCCTGGATAAAAGCATAGCCGTCTATCTCTCTTCTAATTTAAAAGCTGCTAGGTAAATGTAAAATCCCCTGTCAGTTTGCCGAAGTTGTATTTTAACTTTCCATCCTCCAATCCAAACCATATCCTCATCTAGAATGGGGCAGGGGGAGTCTAAAATATTACATCTTTGTTTAAGCCAGTATTGAACATCTGCAATATTTACACCCTCGCTTCTAAATAACAAAGTAATCACTTTAACTAATGGTTTAGTAAGAAGGATAAGCAAAAAAGAAGCCCAGAGTGGAAATGTTTTCATACTTTCATATTTAGTCCAAAACTGTTCTAAAGTATAGACATTTTTAAAACTAATGTTGTATATTTCTTCTTCACTAAAGTGAATGAAAGCAAATAATTGTGAAGGACTTATTCCTAAACAGTCTTTCAACATTGAGTGTAGCACAGCTTTCTGAGATGGCGCTGTATTTAAATCTCCAAGGTATTTCATGTAGACCGCATTTCTGCATTGAGCAGGTGCCCCCATCGCCTGAAATAAGTCACTAAGTTTGAAAACAAATCTGGAGGATTAGTCTGTTGAGTAACCCCCGGGTCTTGAATAGAAGTGTTCCAAGGTAAAACTTCCTCTTCAGAAGAACTACTAGACTGCATAGGCATGCTGTTGGGGCCCATAGTTTGATGTTGAACATGTTGTGGCTGGCTAGTGTCTAAGGAGTCTGCTGGTGGATATGTCTGTGGTTTTCCGTATGGTTGCACTGAATCTGAGCTTTGTGTGCTTTTTTCAGGTAGTGGTTTTATGAAATCTGGATGCTGGTTTTGTTCAATTATTTCTTCCGCACTAACAGGTCCTGGGGAAGTCCAGGGAGCTCCCTCATTTAAACGACACCAGCCTGCAGATTGCAAGGCTGATTCTGGAGTCCAGGTGAACTCAGGAGTGTTATCAGTGCGGTTAGTGTCTCTAAGGAGCAGCGAGGAGGGAGGCAATGATTTATCAGACAGAATTGCTTCAGACTTTTTCTGCTCAGGTATACTAGCGTGAGAGGCTGTTGTGGAAAATTAAGCATCTGGAGAGACATTTGATATATTAGCAGAGTCTTGAGCAAGTTATGATAGAACAGGTTTACACAGATGAAACACGTACCATAGTCGGTCCTCAGAAAGGTTAGCATAGTAGAGCTGAGAGTTCTGTGTGTTTGCATCTGGTTGTCCTTTTGGAACATTTTCTTGTAATAAATCCTTAACAACGCTTTCTGCTGAAAGTAGCCCATCCTCTGTTTCTCCAGAGACAACAGTGTTCCTGGATACCATAATATTTCCAACTGTAATGTCAGGTGCAGCAAGTTCTCCAACTCCTCCTTCTCCTCCATCCACACCATCCTTCTGGATGTTGGCCATCTTGGCTGAGACCGATAAGAGTTCCTCCTACAGTCCAGTAGGGGAATTTCCTTAGTGTACTGGCCACATTTCCCCCATTCACTGGAAATACCACAAACAACTTAATCTGGTTCAGTCTCACTTGGCATTCATCTGTGTGTGGGGTAATTGTGAAGGGGAGGGGCAGCTGCAAAGTGGGGTGCTAGCTGCACACTTGAGCAGACTTGATAGACCATGTGGCCTGTATCTGCTGGCAAGTAGTAAGTAAGTAAGCAAGATATGGACACCATTATGCAGTAATGTGAGCACAGGGCCCTCCATTATGCAGTAGTGGGAGATGAGAGCTCATTACAATATCTCCACACTTATGGATAGATGAGAGTGCAGCACCCATAGGGCCCATCGCTCCCACAAATGGATACCATTATGGAATGATTGGAGCATGATGGGACCACAGGGCCTGGAAGGGCCTACTCTCCCATAGGAAAATAAGGGTTAATTACAATGGGTGCTATGCACAATTGGGCAGAAAGTACACACCAAAGGCGTGTACCCCAGCTGTGTACCTCTGCACCCATGGACAGGTGCACACATTCCGGTATTCACAACCAGCAGTCACCTGTCTGTGACTCTGCCCCCATGATGCACAGGACTCCACAGGGCAGCCAGAGGATGGAGTTGTGGTCCCAGGTGGGCATCCAATGGGATACCTATCGTGGGATCAGGAGTAGAAATTTCATGCAGTGAGGCATGGGTCTGGGTGTATGAATGGCACCTGCAGGCACCTGGACCCACACAGCCATGCCTCATAGTCTGGTGGCCCCCACAGCATGATACAGACCCTGTGGCCAGAAGACCCCCACCTGCAGTAACTTAGCCCCCTCCTGGACACCAGGGACCCCCTACACACAGACACAGGTAGCTGTGCCCCATTCCTGTCAGGTGACAGCTGCAATCCCCTTGTCCCCAGCCACTCAGCAGCCCCCATCCCCACATACATGTATGCACCCCCAGAGGACTGGTCATGGTAGGCATGGCAGTGATGCTCTCCACACAGCTCCACCCCATCCCCGGCCACATGCATGTGATCCACCCTCCAAACCCAGTACCCCTGCCCCATGTTGGTGTACAGTGATCCCCCACCCCCATGGCACCAACAACATACACCACCCTAAACCCTGTAGCAACCTGCTGGTGCTGTGGCAAAAAATGGCCAGTAGCACAGCCCACCTCACACCTCTGTGGTGTCAGCCATCCAAGTGATGCTGGGAGCATAACCCAACCAGGGCACATTCTGACCAACACTTGGATCATCAGCAGCCATGGAGGTGTATGGTGAACTGTGCCGATGGCTGTCCTGCAGCACAAGTGGGCTGCCATGGGGGATCAGGGTGGTGTGGTGTTGTTAATGCCTTGGGGACCACTGTACACCAACAATGGGCAGGGTACCCAGCATGGGGGGTTCATGTACCTTGGGACAGGGCACAGGCATGCCAGGGGGTTGGGCATGAATGCTTGGTGGGGGGGTCTGCCAGTGATGGGGGTCCTGCAAAGTGCTGCAGTCAGGGAAAGGCTGAGTGATGGGCAGGTGCCTACAGATGGCAGAAGCCAGGGCAATGATGTGTATGTGTGTGGGGGGGTTGCCTGACACTCAGGACTGAGATGGGTGACCGTCCTGTGGGGGACCTGTACCATATGGCTGGGACTGGGGCGGGTGTCCTGGAGTGTGGGGGGATGTTCATGCTGTTTCTGGGCATGGGCAGTGTCCTGTGTGCCACAGGCTGGTCATGTAGTGCTGTTGCATGATGTTCTATTAAGACAGTTTGCTTGTAGTGGCCAGTTTTGAGCCAAACAGGAATGATGTGTGATCCTATGCCAGTGAGATAAGTTTGGGGGATAGCTTAGTGACACAGCTGGATGTGATGAGGGTGGGGGGATGCTGCTGTTTTGTGGCAATCCCCCCAGCCAGGGAGTGTAAGCTGCAGAGTTGTCTGCATGGTCTGGGTACCATATAGTGAAGACAAATGTCCTCATTCAGTCTTTACACATTAACTCTTTTCACATACACTCTTTGCTCTTTCAGATCTCTTTGCCTTTAAGCCCAAATTCTTCTTTTGTATTAACTGATCATCTTATGTGAGATTTTTGTGAGCTCATAAAAGTGGATTGGTTCATACATATGAAAGAAGGATATAAAAAAATGTCTAAATTCTTCTTTCATAAAATGTCATCTTTTTTGTGAGATTATCATGAGCTGACAAAAGATGATTGGTTCATATGAAAGAAAAATGTGGAAAAAGGTAAGTCCAAAGTCTTCGTTCATATGAACTCATCTTTTTTGAGATTTTTGTGAGTTCACAAAAGAAGATGCCTTTATACGAAAGAATGTGAAAAACAAAACTAAGTCCAAATTCTTCTTATGTGAGAACCAATCTTCATTCATGAGATTTTCATGAGCTTATGAAAGAAGACTGGTTCTCATGAAAGAAGAATGTGAGAAAAACAATGTCCAAATTCTTCTTTTGTGTGGCCCTATTCTTCTTTTGTAAGCCATACGAAAGAAGAAAATCATCTCATGAAAGAAGATTGTTTTAAATGCTCCAAAAACACATTTGGGTCATTTTCAAAAAACTAAGTGCAGAATCTAGCTAAATGAATTTCATTTAGCTGGATTTGTGTCCTGGTGTCTCTGCAGGTCATCATTTTCATGGGTTTTCAAAAAAAATATTTTGAGAAAAAAACACTGAAGCAAAATGACTGCCATACAAAAGAAGAATTTCCCTTATAAAATAGGATTACCCCCTCATGAAAGAGAAATTCCCTTTTATATGGCCAAATTCATCTTTCATATAAGCCATCTATCCAAAAGACTTTATTGAGCATGCTCGCAACTGACATTTCAAATTCTTATAACTTGGGAAAGGATTGTTATTTCTTCACCAAACCAATGAAATGCACCATTCTGGGGGCAATCCCTTTCTACACTGAACATTTCAAACCAACATTCCAAATAATCTGGGTGCTAGGTGATGACAAAAAAAACCCAGCAAAATAATTGATTTTTTCCTAAAAATGCACTATTCAAATCTTGGAATCCACACCAAGAGCTAGATAATGCATTTGTAGGAAAAATCAGGGTTTTTTGCCTTTTTTTTGTCATCACCTAGCATTCAGGAACTAACGGTGAGAGGAGACTGCATGCTGTGGGTGCTGTGGAGGAGCCCTAGAGCAGGGCGTGCTCTACGGCTATATTTATTTTATAAAAAGTATGCCACTGTTATTATAGCTACACATTTCACCAGAATTGCTTGGGTATCCTTGGTTGGTGTGTGGCCTCAGGTTGTTCCTTGTCTCCCTGCAGAAGGAATGCATTCTGTGGTGGCTGGATTTTGGGAACAGATGGGGTCCTTCAGAAAGGCCTTTCACAAAAGAAAGGGTCCTACAAGAGCTTGCTAAGCTCAGGGTGGATAAGGCAATGGGACCTGATGGCATACATCCCTGGGTACTTAAGGAGCTAAAGGTGGAACTAGCAGAGCCATTAGCAGAACTGTTTAGTGAGTCTCTGAGCACAGGAGAGGTCCCAGAAGACTGGAGAAGGCTCATGTATCGCTCCACAAGAGTGGTAGCAGGGAGGAGGCGGGGAACTACAGACAGTCAGTCTTCCCTCAGTAGTGGGCAAGATTATGGAGGCACTCTAAGGACAGGATAGTGCAACACCTGGAATCCATAGAGGCACAGGATCCAAGACAGCATGGGTTTACAAAGGAAGGTCCTGTCAAACTAATCTCATAGATTTCTTTGACTGGGTAACCAGAGTGGTGGACCAAGGGGGAGCAGTTGATGTCGCCTACCTTGACTTCAGCAAAGCTTTCGACACTGTTCCACATAGAAGATTGATAAATAAGTGGGTAGGCTTGGGGTGGGTCAGAAGTTGGTCAACTGGGTGGCAAACTGGTTGACAGGCAGAAAACAGAGAGTGGTGGTAAATGGTATACAGTCAGAAGAGATGCAAGTCACAAGTGGGGTACCTCAGGGATCAGTCCTGGGGCCAGTCCTCTTCAACATCTTTCATTAGTGACCTTGCAGATGGACTAGAGGGTAAGGCTTGTCTGTTTGCAGATGACACCAAGATCTGCAACAGAATAGATGATCCAGATGGGGTGGGCAGAATGAGAAGAGATGTGGATAAACTAGCAAAATGGTCAGAAGAGTGGCAACTGGGATTTAATGCAAAGAAGTTCAAAATCATGCACATAGGGAAGAGAAACCTGAAGCCACCTATAGGCTGGGAGGGAGGAGTTAGCAGTCACAAAGGAAGAAAGAGACTTGGGCATCATCATCACTGATGACCTGAAATCATCCAAGCAGACCTCTAAAGCAGTAGGTAAGTAGGGGGGTGTTGGGGTGTAGTAGGGGTATCACAAGTCATAAGAGGGAGGTAATAATCCCACTTTACAAGACACTGGTTAGGCCTCCATCTGGAGGTACTGCGGCAGTATTGAGGTCACACCTTCACAAGGACATTGAACTAAAATTGAGGCAGTCTAGAGAAGGGCAACCAAATGGTGCAGGGACTGCATCAGAAGACATATGAGGACAGATTAACAGAGCTCAATATGTATACCCTTGAGCAAAGGAGGGAGAGAGGTGATATGATCGAGGCATTCAAATACCTTAAGGGCATTAACAAGATGAAAGAGTCTAACATGTTTAAATATAAGAAAAATAGCAGGACAAGAGGACACAGCATAAGATTAGAGGGGCCGATTAAGGGGAATGTGGAAATTCTTTTCACAGAAAGGGTGGTGGATGCATGGAATGGCTTACCACAAGAAGTGGTGGCTATGAATACAGTGCAGGGCTTCAAACAGGCATGGGATAGGCATAAGGGAGCAATACAAATGACTATGAATAGATAGGCCACTGACAGAGCAAAGGCCGATGGCACATTTATAAGGTAGAAAAGGAAATGGGCAGACTGGACGGGCCTTGCGGTCCTTATCTGCCGTCAACTTCTATGTTTCTATGTTTCTATGAAGCCTGAGGGAGCTGCACCGTTCTTGGTTGAATTTTTCTGTGAACTGGAGAACTCGAGAAGTGGTGAATGATGAATGGTGAGTGCGTGGAGCAATTGAATTTGACTTGCAGAGTGTACAGTTTCCTTTTCTGTGGCTCTGGAACTTGTATTTGTGAAGCTAATTTATATTCTGACTCTTGCTGGATCATTGATGGCTGAAGTACCCAGTTCCCTTTTAAAGCTCTTACCTGCAACAGAGGCCGTAGTGGTGGTGAAGTGGTCAAAGTGGACAGAGGAGCTTCCAAATAGAAATTATATTCAGCATGGAGAGTTAAGAAAAAAGGGGGACTACAAAAAGACACTGATAAAATTTGCACTAAGGACACTTTCTGCTGTTTATATTTGGAACTGCTGGGACTTCTGGAGACGATTTGGATGCAACATGCGTATATACATATATAGATACAATATAGAAGAAGTCTAGAGTAGAATTAGAATATAAACTTGAGTGCAATTGTCTCACCTTTTTGAGTACTTCTTTTTAGATGTGGATATAAATGTATGAAATTTAGATATTTTTTGTAATTTTTGCATTTTGGGTACCTAATCTTGGTGGTCATAATACTTTTGAGCTTGTTCTAGTCAACATTTTGTTGTTGATTTTTACAGTGATACTCATATTCATATATTTATATACATATATTTATATACATACACATTGCTGTGAAACTTTGTGAAATATGGTGGTTACAAGAGCATAATCTATAGGCAATGTGAAAGGTTGTTTAGGGATTTTAAATCCAGATGCAGCTCCTTTTTCTCCTTTTTCATCTTTCAAAGGAAGTAAGAGGAGTAAAAGGAATCCAAAAAATAAAAGTAAAAACAAAAGCAAAATGAATAGGACAAATAAACATAGCCATAACAAAAATAATGGCAGTAATTCTCTTAATGGTTCCAAGTCCGGCTATAGCTTTGAGATGCTGGATGATTTTTCCAAACCCAGTTCTAAAAAGTACCCCCAAAAAAAGAAAGGGAGAGGTGCCTCTGTGAATTGTAAAGAAATAGAAACAGAATTTTCTGAACTCTGTGTTAACAAATCCTTGGATTCTTTAAATCCTTTAATGTTATAGTCTGGACAGACTGATTCTAGAACACGGTTTATGCCAAATAAGGAGACAAATTAAGTTATATAGACCAAGCAAAGAAATATCCTAGCTCATTGTGTTGTTAAATCAACTAGGACTTCTGAGGATAAGGAGGATTGTTTAGGGAGACTGCAGAATGGGGTACTAGATATGGTGGACTCTCATGTGCTGAAGGGTTTGACATCTTTGTCTCCTATAGATTCTGTAAATAGTGTTAAAATAGTTAATACTCTCTCGATGGGTCTGGAGAGTTTAAAGTTAGATGACTTAAATTATGTTAAAGACTGTATGGATTATCAGATCTCTGTTTTTGCTGCAGTATCTCCAGATGAAAAAGGGACAAGCCTACAGACTCTACAAAATACTAAACAAGGGGTATTAGATGTCCCTTTGGAAGGATCCTCTGTAAGATCTCCATTAGCTTCCTCTGAGTTTGAGTTTGATAATTGGTTGTCCTCTGGAGTTGAAGTGAATTTGAATGTCAGCCCTCAGATCCCTGACAGTTTTTTTATAGGCAGGTCTGTCACTCATAACATCTCTGTGGGGGGCAAAACTGTTCCCAATTCCAACTTACATGAAATAATGACAGACCTGCAATACATGATACTGGGTTTAAAAACAATAAGTGCAGATTTTAACCCTAAGGGTACTCCAAACATGGAGATAGTTTCACAGGATAATCACATACCCAAGGTGATTGATTCAGTTACACCTGAAAATTCTAATGGAGAGTGCTTAAAAACCACAATGATATATTACCCTACAGCACTTATTCAGGACCTAATTAACTTAATGAAGAATCAACATGCAGTCAACTTAATCCTGATGGAGCAATTTGTGATGGTGAGGGAAGAGTTGGACAATCTGAAAACAAACATAGCAATCAATGGAGCTAAATTGGAGAATTTAACTAGCATACTGAATAATAATCTCTCACTTAGAGATACTCTTTCTGTGTCTATGATTTACGCTGAAGACCCAGGTAGTCCTGCATTTGCTAGTAGCTTTGATTCATCAACAGTCAGAGTTAATAGTCAAGATCCTCTCACAAGTAGTGAAGGTAGATTAATAAACAAGGATTATCAAGATGGAATAAATTATAGAGATAATGTTAAAAAGGATAAAGGTAAAGGGAAATGAAGACCAATAAGAAAACCAAGAAAACAGCAACACAGCACACTATGGAAAAAGTTAAATAATAATGATGCCAGTAGTTCTTCTAGTAATAATAATAAGAGAAACTAGAAACGTAGAACCAAAAAGGAAAGGGCTCCCCCTAAGGAAATGTCATTTATAGATGAAAATAACCTACTTGATGCAGATATTATTGAATGTTCTGAACCAATCGATATGCAAGAGGAACTTTCTGTTGGCTCCATCCAAATTAATGTGTTGGGAAATGAGAAAATTAATCAGCTGGATGACAAAGTAACTGATTTAAGGAATATATGTCAGGACGTTTCCAATGAGAACAAGGTTATCAACAACGTTAGCAATGTTAGATCTTTGAGTATACCTGACTGTAAGAGTTATATTAGAATTCTGGGCCTCCATCTGGAAGAAAATCGGTCAGAGAAACTTTTGAAGAATCAGGTTTTGTCTATTTTTAGAGATACTGTAGGTCTCTCTGTGGAGGATGAGGATCTTGTCCTCACCAGAGATACATCCCTTGTTGAATTGTCGACAGTGATTAAGGTTTTCAGTCACCACAAAAGAGTACTATATTATATTTGGAGAAATGTTGAGGGGTTACCCATTGGCAACCTGAATTTTGAGCTAGTGGATGAATGTGTTAAACCTACAAATATGGGGGATGCTGGATACAGCCCTCTCTCACTCACACTATTTGGTTTGAAATGAATATATAAAGAAACTAGAGATAAGCTAAGATTATCACTTTGTAATTTTCTTTCCAACATTATTGGGATCTGACTGGGAAGAAATGGAATCTTGGATGTCTTTAGACATCCTAGTTTACATCAAGAGTGTCAGGTAGATGTGTTATGCTACAGTAAGGAAGTCAGTGAAAATATCCTGGCGAAGTCATTGTTTCTTGACAGTTTGGGAATCCACACTGTTGTCTCTTCAGCAATCTCAGATGAACCTGTATTGGTCAAAACTAAACAGGTTGCTACAGTCCAGACTCAGCCTGCTATGAGCAAATCAATGCCACAAGTTTTTAGGCATAGTAGCTGGACTGATACTAAACTTGACAACAGATTTGAGACATTAGCAGATTTGGTGGATTGACAAAACTTAAAAATCACAACCCCCATCCTTGACTTATCTACTAGTACACATAATAGCCCGATTTTAAATGACTCACTTAATTACCTAAATGTTGTATCGTGGAATATTGCTGGGCTTAGGGCTAAATTAATATAAATCCTCATCCTGAAGACTGCTCACCCAATCTGACTCTACACATCACATGTTATGCCAAGGCTCCTTGCCAACTGATCCAGGTGGACTACCTTCCTTGAAGGGCAACTATTGCAGGTTTGTCTATGCCTCCTTCCTTATCTCTAATTAATTCAAGTTACTCCCACTGGCGTTACACAGCCAGAGTATTAGCCTCAGTGTCCTTAGGCTTGCATAAATTAAAAAACAAAGCTTGGCACCCCGGTTCCTCCTCCATGCCAAGCCAGAAAAAGCCTCAAGCTCATTGCAATTCACTTGAATCCATGAAAAAATTGCTACTCCTCCTCTTACTGTGCTCTGGCAATGTCGAGCTTAATTCAGGGCCCATAAATAAACTTACCTATGCTCCCTCACTACTTTCTACTCCTACCTGTACAGCACTACTTCCCTGGGTTCTTGCTCACCACAATGTATTGGCCCTGCCTCACGCTCTGCCTGTGCCTATCCCCACTAGCAGTGCACTTACCCACTTACCCATCTGCTAGTCCACACTGTGCCCTGGCACCCGCCCTCCCCTTGCTCCTGAACCTCCTCTCCTGCCCCTTGGGACCTCTGTGTGTCCCCATCCCCCTGCCCTCCCCTAACTTTCTCTTCACCTCAGGCACATCTGGGTGTCTTCTTATTCTTGCTTTCCTCCTGTACCTCCCTACCCACCCCTGCTCCTTAGCCTCCCTCCCCTCCCTCTCATGTCAATCGCAGGAAAACCTCTCACCATCTCCCAGCCAGGTGTTAGTCATGCTACTACTCCTATCAGGGAACATTCATCCAAACCCTGGCCCGGTTCCAGGGAGCTCCCCAACTGCACCACAGGCCTATGCATGGTCTCCATGAATATCTGTAGCCTCCTAAAAAGTTTGACTCACTACAATGCCTGGTCACATCAATTAACCCTGATGTCATCACCCTGGTTGAGACTTGGCTGTCAAAATCTCCCTGACTCCCTAGTCTCCTTCCTGGTTTCACCCTTTTCGGTCCGACCGTGTTGGGAGAGGGGCGGCGGCTCGCTATTATGTCAGGGAATCTCTCCCGCACTAGCCCTGCCCACTCCCATCCTTGACTGTAGGGCCCAGGCGCTTACGCTGAAACTAACCCCTGACCCTTTAAAGGACCCTTTATCTGACTACTGCATACATGTGCCTCCAGGGACCAAACACAAGCCATTGCCTCTTACAGAATACCTTACCTCTCTACCTCCTTCCGCTGATCAAATTCTGGTGGGTGACTTAAATGTCAACCGGCTCAGCCCTCCTCCTCCTCTACCGAGACTCCTTTTCTGCAATAGACCTAACGCAACTAGTTACCCACCCTACCAGGACTAACCCCAAGAGAGGCTCAGTACCCTGCTTGATGTGGTACTCACCAACCGCCCTAATCGGATCCCCAATGTACAAGTCCTCCCAGACTCTCAGCGATCACTCCCCATTCTATTCCACTGGTCAACCTCAGTCCCCAAACCCATAGCACAGTCCACATGCCGACGGCGCCTAATACCTGGTGGACTGATAAAACTTAAGGAACTTTGTCCCAAATTGACTGGTCTCCTCATACAGGCAACTCCTGACATCGACACAGCTCTTCCTTCTTTACCCAAACTTTTAATAATGCCTGTGATATCTTTGTCCCAGTGTTGACCCGCCGTTCTAAAAGGAAGAATGCCCCCTTGGTTACCCCAGCTTTGATCCACCAGCTCAAACATAGGGACAACCTATGGCACCATGCCATTGAGACTGGCAGGCCCAATGACAGGCAGTTATATGCTGCCACCCGAAACAAGTGCACTCAGGCCATCAGAAAGGCCAAGTCTGAGCACTATCGGTCCTCACTCACTGCCTCATGGGGGAATCCCAGAACCTTCTGGGATAACATTAAACAGTTAAATGGGAGTGCACAGTCCCCCCACCCACCCAGATCAGCATTAATGGTGTGATCTCCTCAGACCCAGCCCTCATAGCCAACCACCTCAACACCTCATTCACTGACCTTAGCCCTATCCTCCCTACAAATTTTTTTGACCCTCCTCCCCCAGCACCTGCTGTAAATCTTTCTCGCCCTTATTTTCTCCTCCGCTGTGTTTCTGCCCAAGAACTTAAGCCGCACCTTGTCACTGCCCTCAAGAGTAATAGTACAGGCAGTGACACCCTGGATCCGTGTATCCTACGGCTGGTCTTAGACACAGTCCTTACCCCGATCACATGCCTCATCAACCACTCTCTTTGCTTGGGGAAGGTTCCAACTGCCTGGAAAGTCACCACTGTCACCCCTATCTTTAAAGCTGGTGGTGATAGGACTGTGGCTGGTAACTATCGACCGATCTCCATTCTCTCTCCTCTCTCCAAGGCCTTGGAAAAAGTGGTGGCCTCTCAAATCTCTGACTACCTCACCACCTACAATGTCCTTTGTCCTGAGCAGCATGGCTTCCAAGCGGCCACAGTACCAACACAGCCCTCCTAGAGTTCTCCAACTTTCTTCACTCCTCCTTAGACACTGGTTCTCTGGCTGGGCTGTCTTCATTGACCTCTCAAAGCTTTTGACACTGTCTCCCACCCTCCTTCTTGATGCCCTTAGTCTCTCTGGTTTTGCTGTGGGCCTATCTCCTGGTGCACCAGTTATCTGTCTGACTGCTCACAGTGTGTAAAAATTAATGGGACCTACTCAGACATCTGTCCCATCTTTTCTGGGGTTCCCCAGGGCTCCATTCTGGGCCCCTTACTATTCTCCCTTTACCTTAACACCCTTCCACGCTCTTGCTCGGGGAACATTCTATTGTACGCTGATGATGCAGTCATCTTTGCCTCAAGTCGTAACCCTACTGTCCTCCAGGACTCGCTGCAGAAGTCTTTCACTAAAGCCGAGGGCTGTTTCAAGGAACATAGATTGGTGATAAATCTTAAAAAAACAAAAACCATGTTCTTCACTCATCCCCAAAACAAGTCCTGCAACTTCAAACTCCTCATTCACTCTGGGTCCTCATTCCCACTCGAACAAGTTTGCTCCTATAAATACCTAGGGATCCATTTGACCCTCCTCTCCTTCCATGGACATCGCTGCCTAGCCACTGCCACTAATATCCGATTGGGCATCTTACATCGGTATAAACACTGCCCCGAGGCTCTTCGACTCACAGTCACCTCCTCTATCCTGTCCCTAGTGGACTATGGACTGCCGGTGTATGGTGCTGCTGATCAGACCGCACTCCATAAAATTCGCACTACTCTGAATAAGGCCTGCAGGTTAATTACTGGAGCACCTAGGATGACACACACCTGTCTACTGTATGCTAAAGTGCTGGTACTTGATCTCGACGAGCGCCTCAAATATCTTACCTGTACCCTTACAAAAAAGACCCTCCTTGGGCTTTCCCCACCAGGATTGACCACCACCATACACCGCTCTGTCCCACTAGTTCATACTCGGACCTCTGGGAAAACCTCTCTTGTTAACCCTAGAGCTAGGACCTCTCACAGCCAAAGAGCCTTCAGCTTTAGGGCCCCCTCCTGGTTCAACACACTGCCCACCTCCATCTCTGAAGCTCCAACTATATCGTGCTTCAAAACTTCCTTACGTAACCACCTTATTAACACCCGATGCTGTAATTGCCACTAGTCAAAGCCGTACTCAATACTTATGACAAAGCTTATTACTAAGCTGCTAAGGACGACATAACTCTGGTATTGTTTGCATCCATCCTACCTGTACCAGCTTGTTTGTATCTATATCTTAATTTTACTGTTATACTTATGTGTTGTACTGCTATACTGTGTATTTTGGTTTGTCTTACTGTGACAAAGGTACCTTTGTAAATGAGCCTATGGCTCAAGGTTTCAAACTGCTGTTTAAATAAAATAAAAAAATAAAATAAATACCTCCCCTTCTGAGTCACTGTCTCTTAAAGGTATTAGTTTTATGCACATTAACATGTGCAGCCTGCTGAAAAAAATCACCCTTATCCAGGCTTGGACCGCCCATACAATGCCAGATGTGCTTGTTATCTCAGAATCCTGACTATGGCCCTCTATGCCAAATAGCGTGATTAATATACCTAACTACCAGATCTTTAGATGTGATAGGCAATCCAGAGGAGGTGGGGTCGCCATCTACATCAAAGATAGATTTGTGGCATCAATGCATCAACACTTAATTCTAACTCACTGGTAGCAAGATTTAAGTGCCTGGACATAAAAATTGACCTATCCCCATCATTAGTACTCCAAGTCATAGGATGCTATAAACCACCATCTGCTGGAACTCAGCTCTTGTCCTGTCTTACAATTATCTTGAACACTAGCCCCCTGGAAACAATTATCCTCGGGGATCTAAACTACGATTGGCTGTCAGAAGCCGGTCACCTGCTTAAATCTTTCTGCGACTCCCTTGGTTTCACCCTACTCAACGAAGAGCCCACCCATATCAACAAAAAGAATACAGCCAAAAATACCCTTCTGGATGTCCTGCTTGTGAATAAACCCCATTCCTACTCCCACGTTGGAACCTTTGAAGTGGATATTAGTGACCATTGCCTAATAGCTGGAGTTTGGGCAGCAAACTAAGTGCCAACTATGGCCAAATTCTCCACCAAAAAGTCAACCAGGTCATTTGACCCAAAGGCATACCTACTTGACCTAAAAAACTCCCCCTTGTGGCAGAGTTTTTAACTTGCTAAAACAGTGGAAACTGCATATTCTATACTACATGAAATCATTACCTACGCCATGAATATACATGCGCCTCTGTCAAAAATATGCATAAAGGCTAGGAAATGCCATTGGTTCACTCAAGATCTCAAGGCTGCAGTACTGTCCAGGGATAAACTCTGGAAAACTGCCCGCAAATCCCAAAAAGAGGAAGACTGGTGCCTCTTTAGAACAGCCAGAAATCGCTGCACCAAACTGATTAGGGAAGCTAAAGCCTGCTGTTACCAAGCAGAACTAGATACTGCAGCCAGTTGGCCCTCCAAATTCTGGGCCACAATCAAAGAAATGGCAGGAGCCACTTCACAAAATATGCTCCCTACAAAAATTACCTCTGACAATGCAGTAATCAATGACAAAAAAGAGATACTGCAGGCATTCAACATACACTTCGCCACAGCAGGCTTAGCCTTCGATAACTCACCTGCATGTAGCCTGTGCACCCAACTTGGCATGACCCCACCAAATGTTTGCTCCATTAGTCAACATTTCTCATTCTCATAGGTTCCACTCAAGGAAGTGGAAGACTTGATTATCCACCTGGATACTAAGAAAAGTGCCAGCGCAGAGGCACTTGAACCATACTTCCTAAAGATAGCATGCCATGTATTGGCAGTGCCTATTACTCATTTATTCAACCTGTCCCTAACGCAAGGTACCCTCCCTCAAATATTGAAGATCGCACACGTTATCCCGTTATTTAAAACTGGAGACCCTTGTGACCTTAATAACTAAAGGCCAATTTCTCTCCTACCCACAATCTCGAAGCTACTGGAAAAAATAGTAAATGGCCAACTAAGATCCTTCATCGACAGAAAAAAATTACTATACCCCCTTCAATCTCGATTCAGAGCCAACCACAGTACAGTCTCAGCATTAGCTAAAGTAACCAATGACTGACAACTGGAGTTGGGGCATAAAAAGTCAGTATGTGCTGTGTTTCTTGACCTCAGCAAAGCATTCAACACAGTCGACCACAACCTGTTCCTCGACTCGCTAAAAACACTAGGACTGGATGCTACTTCTCTAAACTGGTTCTCGGAACATCTGACAGACAGACACCAGCAGGTGAAAGTGGATGGCAAACTATCTGCCATAAAACTCTTACAAAGAGGTGTCCCTCAGGGATCCATATTAGGTCCCCTCCTCTTTGCAGTGTATATTAACAACATTGATGAGGGAATCAAGGATGCAAGTATTCACTTATTCGAGGATGACACAGTGCTGTACCTGAGTCATCCCACACCAAAAGAAGCTTGTACTGACCTACAAAAAGATTTCAACCTCCTGCAACTCCAACTAATCAATAAAAAAATGCTATTAAATGCTAAGAAAACTAAAGCCATGTTATTTTCCCTCTCAAACTACACAAGCGCTACTGACTCCCTCCCCCCAATAACCACGATGCTGGGAGAGTGCTTAGAATACATTCTGAAATTCAGATATCTTGGGGTCTGGATCAACTGTAAACTCTCCTTCACTGTCCACCTCTAAGACTTGCTGAAAAAACTAAGGCAAAGACTTGGCCTTTTTTACAGGATAAGAGGACTTCTTACAACAGACGGAAAGAAATGACTAGTCCAAGCCACGTTCCTGTCCTTAATTGACTACACAGACTTCATATACAGTAGCTGTATGGCTTCCTATCTTAGAAAATTGGATATGCTCTACCACAGAGCTATATGCTTCATCACTGACCTCCCCTTTTCTACCCATCATTGCGCATTATTTGCCACCATGGGCTGGACCTCACTTCACTATAGGCACAACTTTAATGCAGCACTCTGGACACTTGGAGCCCTCAGTGGCACACTCCCTCAATACATCATCGACTGTCTGTCTCCAATTGTGCCCAGGAATTATTCCCTTAGAAGCTGCTCACAACTCCTGCTAAATATACCCAGGGCACTTGCATGAGTCAGAAGAGCCGCCTTTGGATTCTCACTCCCATCAATATGGAATAAAACCCCAAAAATACTTAAGCTGAAAACCCCAGTAAGTACCCTTTTGTTCAAAAGGCTTTACCGTGATGGCATTACGGAAATTTGCAACTGCTTTACTAGACACTAACTAACCTCCATCCCTCAAACGGTGGCCCACAAATGGCAGTCCCCCAGCTGAAATGTGTGCCTCTGCCTCTAGCATACCCACTAACAGATCCACAGGATTTATTGCCGAACTCCCATATCTTATTCTTTGACACTCTGAACAGCTGCAGCCTGATTCTAACACATGCTACTGCACTTGGGGATAATTATCATCTTTCGCCCCAAAAATATTCAGTCCCTCATCCATCCAACACCTCCCTCTGCCCCAACCTCCAGGACCCTCCCAGTTATGCCCCTGCTACTATATTCCTCCTCTTGCATTTAGTACAACAGCAGCTTTTCTCCTCCATATGTCGCCAAGTTTTGGGGCAAAATTCACTTTGTCACCTTTTGTATGGTCCTCCACCCTCTCAATCCCTCACTCTGCTCCAACAATTGGGTCCTCTTTGCTTGCACCCCTATTCCCCACCTCTCCCTACATTATGTGCTTGGTATCTTCTATCTGGTATGCCTACCCTCTCCCTAACATTTCCCACTACAAAATGTACAGTTTTGGTGCTTGAATCCAGCACAAGTTCATTATCCATGACTCCTTGTAGTTCTATGTTCAATGTATATTACCTGTAAATGTGCATTTTTACTATAATAGCAGCTATTTTTACTGTTTGTACTTTGTCTTTCTGTATTATTACTGTAGGACCACAGGTCCACCTTGTAAATGAGCTTGCTGAATGGTGCCCGCCTGGATAAATAAAGATATTGATTGATTGATTGATAGTGGATACAGAATTGTTGAATATCTATCTGTTTTCTCTGTGATTTGCCTACAAGAAACATGGCACGCATTACATGATGATATTAAATTGGACTGCTTTCAAATTTTTCATTATCCAGGGAGTAAGATGTCAAAACTGTGAAGAAGTGCCAGGGGTTTGATTATCTATGCTAAAATAAAAGTTTTTTCACATTGCTCTCAAATAGAGCTAAACAGGTGTTTTGAAATTATTAGATTATTAGGTGTTGCTTTTTCAATAATTAATTATAACACTTACATTCCACCTAAGACTGCAAAATTTTTCAATAAAGGAGTGTGGTACAAATTGAAGGGTCAGATTATTAAAATTGCTGAAGACTTTCTGGATGACCAATTTTTATTGATTGGTGAGTTTAATTCAAGAATTAGTAATTATGATGGGTTAGCTGATGACACGATATTAGGCTTTATTTATCCTGAAGCTGTTAAATTTCCCAGGAACTCTAAAGACTTGGTTATTAACAGCAATAGAAAAAGGTTGATTGAATTGCTTAAAACAAATGGTATATTCCCATTAAATAGTAGACTCTGTGGTGATGCCAATGGGAAATTTACATTTCATTCTGCTGTGGCTGAATCAGTCATAGATTTAGCACTATGGAGAGGTCCTTTGAACTTCTGGTGGATACTAAAAATTGATGATAGAATTGAGAGTGATCACTATCCTGTTTGTTTGACTGCTAATATCAAATTAACTAGAAATAATTATTTAACCCTGCTAATAATTAACAAGACTAACATAGAGGTTCACAGTAGGAAAAGATTAATTTGGACTCGTATATTGGACTTAGATTTTTGCCCAAATTTGGAATTACTGTTTGATAAATATAATAAAACTATTACCACAGATTTTGAAGTTAAAAATAAAGATATGCTTGAAATTTGGGGTAGGATTCAGCAGGATATCGACACTGAGATGTTTAATAATAATAGTAAAAAAAACAGAAAAGTTGGTTTGATAATGAATGTTTTACTCTGAAGCATTTACTGAGTGTACAGTTGAGGAAGTACAATATTTCACCTACTCCTGATAATTTAGATAATTTAAGATTAGATAGATATTTATATAGGAAATTATTAACTTATAAAAAGAAACAATATTAGTTATATCAATGGCAATTAATAAATCAGGCAATTAGAGATATAGACGATAGAACCTTCTGTCAATTGATAGCCCATGGATGCAAGCAGGCTACCAATTGCATTGAGAGTGCTATTGGTGATAGGGATTGGTGTAATTACTATGCACAGATCCTACTTCAAGATTCACATAAGTTTATACCATCATTTGATCAAAAAGTGGTGTCAAAGCTTACTATTTCTAAAATGGAAGTGAGTGAAGCAATCGATGGTTTAAAAAATAATAAGGCTCCTGGCCCTGATCTAATTCCCTATGAAGTTTATAAACAGTTGAAATCAAAATGGGTTGAGTTGCTGGTAGATTTTTATAATATCTGCTTAACTACTAATCATATACCGGACTCATGGAGGGGCTCAGTGATTTACACTACATGCAGAATTTGAAATTTGGTATACTCAAAACAATTGGCACCATTATTGTCATTATTATTTGGAATATTTGGAACATCCTGAAATGCGCCAGACTTATGCAAGATTCTGGATAGGTTTTTTCTTGTCTAATGTGCTTGAGTGTGGGTTTAATAAGATCTATGATCAAGAATCCTCTTATTGCTTTTGTGGTACTAATCAGAAGGAAGACTTAGAACATGTCCTAAAATGCCAGTGGTACAGGGCATCTAGACAGAGATGGCTGGGTACGATTCTTGTCTCCCTTACAGAGTGTTCAAATTAGGTAATAGTAAGGATTCTTTTTACTACAGAAGATGGGAATACCATCAGAAATACTGCTCTTTATTTATGTAATATACAGAAAATAAAGAAACGAATAATAAGCACCATTCAGTGACAGAGCTCGAGTTGGTTGGTTTTATTTGCCACTTTGCACAAATAAATGTATTGTCTGTTTATTTGTTAGTGTTCTCTGTATAAATTTTTGCAATGATCTTTTTATGATTGAACAAATAAAATGAATATACACATACACGCATTCAATTGGAATGAAACCTGGCAAATCAAGAGATCTTCCCCTAGACTGTGCATGCAAAATGTCATGCAATTCCATTGAATGGGGCCAAAGCTATTACGGTGCAAAGTTAGGAGTTTAACATTAAACCGCCTACTCAACCATAACTATAGTGGTGCTACTGCCTAGTGTAGCTTGATCTTATGACATCATGGGTGGTGATGCCATATGAGTGATGTTAAAGGTCAAGGTGCATGAGTGAAAAGTATCACTCGTATTCCAGGTGGGGCAATGGCATATCTCATTTGTGCAAGGCCTTTTATATTTTTTGTGTTGTGTTGTTGTTTTTTTTTTTTTTTGGTTTGAATGACATTCCATTTGTTTTCAGATAGTTTCAGATGACTGAGGTGTTCATCACTAAAAGCGAGCAGTGATGCTGATGTTGTGCACTAGCACATTAGCACATCAGCGCATTGTCAGTGCATCTTTCTTGTGCACAGCGAGCAGTGGAGTATGCAGTTTCAGAGTACACCAGGGATTTGTGTGGCATTCTGCTAAGAAGTGGCATGTTAGTGGCCATGAATGGAACAAGAGCCAGTCACAGGTATGGGGTTGGTGGATGAGGTCAGGGAAGAAGGGAGGGATTGTATTTCAATGGAAATAAGTGACCTTTAGGTGAAGTAATTAATGTTTTCTGTGGCAAATGGTGGTATTTTTATGCTGTTTTTACTTATGTTTTAAAAAAACTGCAAAAAAGAACCTCTCAGTGTGTGTGATGGTTTCACATTGAGAGGTGTAAGTTTGGAGCCAGCACACGAGTCAGCAGGGAGCTATGAAACTGAAAGTGTGCTGCTCTTGCTGCTGGCCCCAACTAGTCCTGATCTACTGTGTGGATAAATTCTGGCATAAGAGAACTAGAGTGAGGATAAATGTAATATTCTGACTCTAGGTTCTGACCACCCTTTAAATATCAAATATATTCACCAGAATTTATCCTTGCAAAAATTGCATAAATGCGTATATTATAGGGGTGTGGTAGCAGACCTATAGTTATGGTTAAGTCAGCCATTTAATGTTACAGCCAAATTTTTGCACCTTAATAACTTTGGCATTGTTTGAAGAAATAGCACAAACTTTGCCATACATGGTCAGGTTGTCAGAGTCTCAAGACTTGAAAAGTTTTGTGATGGCATCTTGTTTACTTTTTGAGATATGGGGTGTCAAAAAACAGCAAATAAAGCCTGTACTTAACATTACATATTTTTGGTTTTACCTACAGCCTAAACAGTGTGGAGATTTTTAATGAAATGTTTAGGATAGAAGGGGCCTGTGCCAAGGGTGTGCCTTTTGAAGGCTCCGTGAAAAAATATTACATTGTTTCAATGTTATAAGAATTTGATAACTGACAATTACGAACGGTTAAAAAAGAAAAACTATTTCAAATGCTTATTTTCATGATTTACTTGTCATGTGGGAAAAAAACACCGATTGTGTGGAAAACATGCTGACCGTATTCTCCAACATATCACCTCCACAAGCCATATAGAAACTACAAACAGGTATCTGCCTCTATCTCCGAAATCAAACATGGGGCAGAGGACACTGCAGAGCAGGACACTGCAGCACAGGAGCTAGCACAACAAAACTCACCCAAAACAGGAACCAAAACAAAAAAAGGAAATCCAAAAGAAGTCCGATCATAGAAGACTCCATTTTCAGGGAGTTGATACCCATTGTTCACTTGGGAGCTTAAGCAGCAGCTAGGTAGGAAAGAAGGCTGGAGTTATATTCTGTTTTAACTGAAATATTTGAATAGTTTGTAAGTGAAATTAGTTTTATGTGTTAAAAATTATTACCTTGAATTAGAACTGTTACATTGTAACTTTGGTGGCTTGGGGATAGTTGTTTGGCAGGGATACTTAGAGGGAAATTTAAATGTGTTGTTTGCCTGGTGTTTGGGGGATGGGACATTAGCTGCAATTACCTTGTCTCTAAACAGGAATTAACTTGGCTTTCATTGTTCACTTGGGAGCTTAAGCAGCAGCCAGGTAGGAAAGAGGGCTGGAGTTATATTCTGTTTTAACTGAAATATTTGAATAGTTTGTAAGTGAAATTAGTTTTATGTGTTAAAAATTATTACCTTGAATTAGAACTGTTACATTGTAACTTTGGTGGCTTGGGATAGTTGTTTGGCAGGGATACTTAGAGGGAAATTTAAATGTGTTGTTTGCCTGGTGTTTGGGGGATGGGACATTAGCTGCAATTACCTTGTCTCTAAACAGGAATTAACTTGGCTTTCATTGTTCACTTGGGAGCTTAAGCAGCAGCCAGGTAGGAAAGAGGGCTGGAGTTATATTCTGTTTTAACTGAAATATTTGAATAGTTTGTAAGTGAAATTAGTTTTATGTGTTAAAAATTATTACCTTGAATTAGAGCTGTTACATTGTAACTTTGGTGGCTTGGGGATAGTTGTTTGGCAGGGATACTTAGAGGGAAATTTAAATGTGTTGTTTGCCTGGTGTTAAATACTGAAAAGCCACTGGGGGTTGGGATTGAAGGGCTGAGTATTTCTGTTTGGGACTGAAATTCGAAGCAACAGGAGCTGGTGGGCCTGTGACATCGTATGGTACCTGATGTCTGCTTACATACACTGTTAGTGGGACCGAACACACACTGGACTGTATGTGTTTGTGAGACTTAGGAACGTTATTGGTGGGGTTGAAATTGGGTTTGTAAATAACTACAGTCAGTATAGAGAAACTGTACTCCAGGAAAGGGACTGAGAAAGGGGTGTGCTATTATAAACAGAGGGAAAATCAGGGTGGCCATATTCCACCATGGCAGGCATCTTTGGAAGGGTTGTAGGCTGCACAGGCTGTGGGATGGCAATAATTCTAAATTGGGCCTGGAGAGGAGGCTGCCACTCTGTGAAGCCAGCTATCTTGTATCAGGAGTGAGGTATATTGGTTAAGGAGTAAGCTGTGGGAGCTGGGGGGGTGTCCAAGGATAAGGGGTGTGGATATGGGCAGCAGATGTGGATGGGGCTGAGGGGAGGCTGGGGCAATGCTCTGAAATTACAGGACATTATGTTACAGCAAGCAGGAGGGGGGATATTAGGGACAGAGGACCCTTAGATAGGGAAGTTGATGCTAAGGGGAAAGCGTATGGGGTGAACATTCTGAATACAAAGAGACTGGAGGGGGAAGAGTCAGGAGGGGCTGTTGTGCGGAAGCCTAAAACAGCAGACTGTGGGAAGGGAGTTCCTAAGGTGAACAGTGCAAGAGAGGAAGAAGAGGCTCAGTTTAGAGATGCAGTCAGGAAACTCGGGTTACTTGATGGAGGCTGATATAGAGTGTCACAATAAATTTGAGCTACTAAGCAACCTAGAGGGGGAGGAAGGGGTTGGTGGAAATGAGGAAACTTATACAGAGGCGGGAGGGAGTCGGATACCCATAGGGCATCACAGACCAGCTATGGAAAGGATAGACATAGTCCCAGAGGAGAAGGAAACATATATGTTAAGCAAATGGGGGAGATGCAACATATTCCAGACATGAGGGAGGAGAGCATGATTGGAGAGAAACTGGGAGACAAGGAGGTGGGAGAGGAGCCCCCCTTCAGCTGGGAGATCAGTACCAAGGATGGGGCCCTAGCTAAAGGGGACCCACAGAGAACCTCTGGAAGCAGGGGTACTATTACAAGGGGGGAGGATGGTGGTGTGGGGGAAGGGGAAACCATCAGGGCCAGGATAAATGGTTCAGATAAGAGAGGGTTAAAGGGGACACCTATTCAGAGGGGGTTTGAGTTAAGTGGGCAAAATAGCAAGGGAGGCAGAAAGGGGAGGGTGACAAGGGGGTCTCTAATAAGGCAGGAAGACTCCCATGAAATTGAGATCATGAATAAAGGGGGGAAGGGGGCTGAGAGGGCATAGTGGAGGTAACCATAAGGATGATGGCGGTGTTAAGGTTCTGTTACTGGGAGACTCGATGATTAGGGGTATCCATTGGGAGGGACAGGGGGGTGGATGCTATAGCCAGGTGAAGGTAGTGAGTATCTCTGGGCTGACAGTGCACAGAGCAAAGTTCATGGTGTATGAAATGGTTAGGGATTGTGGAGGGAAACCGGATTTCCTGGTGCATTTGGGAACTAATGATCTAGAGGGAAATAGCATTTTGGAAATCCAAGCAAGGTTCCAAGAACTTGCCAGAGTCTGTCGGGATAATGGATGCAACATTTCCTTTTCGGAGATATTGCCAGTACCAAAGGCCTCAGTGGAGAAAAAAAAGAAGCTCACAGAGGTTAATGACTGGCTCAGGAAGTGGGGTGAAGAGAATGGGTTGGGGGTGTTAGGGAACTGGAATGGAGTTTGGGAGGATAAGGGACTATATGCCAAGGACAGGTTTCATCTTGCCCCATTAGGGAAGAAGTCCTTAAACAGGGATGGCTGACTACATACAAAAAGGTGGGTTTAAACTTGTAAGAGGGGAAGGATGAGGAGGGCTGACCAGAAGCCCTCTCCTCCAGATGAGGGAGTAGCCATCAAGCCCAAGAGGAGGGAAACAGACTGGAGGTGGAGGTTTCAGGAGGAGCAGGGGAGGATGGAGTATAAGGAATCTGGGTGGGGTTCAACAAGAGGATCAGGGATAAGGGGTGGGGGTTGGTGTTAGTAAATGCCAGGAGCTTGGGAACCAAGTTGCCGGAATTCCAAGCCATGCTGTTCGGGGGGGGGGTGGATGTGGCAGCGGTCACGGAGACGTGGGCCAACAAAAAACACGACTGGGACCTAAATTTACAGGGGTACACTATGCTTAGGAAGGATAGAAAGGTGGTGGAGTGGCTATGTTCATTAGAGATGATATAGAAATTGCTATGGTAGAAGAGGCAGAGGGAAACGTGGAGGCCTTATGGGTCACCTTACGATCCCCAGCAGGAGATAAGGTCAAGCTGGGAGTAGCATATAGGCCCCCCGGGATGAGTGATGTTCTAGAGGATGGTTTGCTGGACAACATCATTGCCCAGTGTGGTCCAAAAGGGGAAGGAATGGTGTTGATGGGGGACCTTAATATGCCAGGTACAAACTGGGGAACCATGTCCTCTAAGGTGGCCAAGGAGCAGAGGCTGCTGGATGGCTTCCAGGATGTGTTCTTAACACAGCATGTGATGGAGCCCACAAGGGAGGGGCATGTCCTGGATGTGGTTCTGGCAGATGGGGATCTGGTAAGGGACATAGCTGTACAGGACCCCCTGACTGGGAGTGACCACAATACTGTCTGGTTTCAAATAAGCATGGGGGGAGTGGGGGTGAGATCTAGGACACTGGCAGTGGACTTCAGGGGGGCAGACTTTATGTGGGAAATATTCTCAAGGATCACTTGAAGGGGATTACCTCAATGACAAGTGTGGAAAGGAGATGGGAGGTCATAAAATGGGGACTTCATGAGGCAGTCAGGATCTGTGCTAAGTTGAAACGTAAGGGAGCAAGGTCACATAAACCATGCTGGTGGTCCAGTGAGGTACAGGTAGCAGTCAGAGAAAAAGGCGACCTACAAAAATATAAAACAACAAGAGGGATAGGGATAAGGAAATGTATCAGCTTGCATCTAAAAGTCACCCGTATGGTGAGGAGCAAAGTCCAATAAAGAGCAGCAGCTGGCACAGGGATACATGGAGGGAAAAGGGTTCTTCTGGTACATTGGGGAGGCGGAGAAAACTAAGGCCCTCTCGGCAGATTGAGATCAGAAGGAGGGTGGGTGGAAGAGGCGAGGACCAGGCAGAGGTATTTAAGAGTACTTTGCCTCTGTGTTCACTAGGAGGGGATGGGATATCTACAAAACAAGGCATGAAGGGGATAGAAGTGGCAGGGAGTGGGATCAGGGGCAACAGAAATGGAGCAAGAGGGAGGAAAGGTACCCCAGGAGTCACATCTGGATAAGGATAAAAGACCAGTAAGGGGAGGGACGGATGATGCTATCTCCACCAAAGGGTGTAGTTAGCCCTCAAGGCCCTAAAGAAAGACAAATCTCTGGGCCGGATGGCATTAATCGAGAGTACTATGGGAATTGACGGACATACTGGCTGCACCCTGGCGGGCTTTTCAGCAGGTCACTTGAGACAGGAGGGTACCTAGGGATTGGCGAGAGGCACATGTGGTACCAATCCATAAAGGGGGTCGAGGAAGTACCAGGTAATTATAGACCCATCAGTTTGACCTCGGTGGTGGGAAAATTAATGGAGAGTATACTAAAGGAACGATTGGGGTGTACTTGGAGGAGGTGGGAGGTCTGGATAGTCGGCAACATGGGTTTGTGCCAGGTAGATCATGTCAAACCAACCTTGTGGAGTTCTATGAATGGGTAACATCAGAACTGGACAGGGGTAAGCCTGTGGATGTATTATTCTTGGACTTCAGCAGGCGTTTGACTCTGTCCCCACAATGATCTGGTGGAGAAACTGATGGGGTTAGGAGTAGGCCCTTTGATGGTCAGATGGATTGAAAACTGGCTAGCTGGACGCACTCAGAGAGTAGTGGTCTGTGGGGACTCTCAAACCCTAGAGAGGTTGGTAGTGGGGTACCACAGGGCTCGGTCCTGGGTCGATCCTGTTTAATGCATACATATCGGACATCAGGAGGTATAGGGTGTGAAATGAGTCTCTTCACGGATGACTCCAAGATGGGAGCAGTAGTTGAGGGAGAAGGAGGGTGGCCTGCAAGAGCCTGGACACCCTGGAAAGCTGGGCTCACACATGGAAATTAAATTTCAATATCACCAAGTGCAAGGTGTTGCATCTTGGTCGGGAAACCTAAACACAGGTACACCCTGGGAGGAGGCGCTGGAGGCCTCAATAGGGAAAAGACCTAGGGGTCATGGTGGATACATGTATGAATAACTCTGAGCAGTGCAGGAGGCAGCTAGCAAGGCAAACAGGATGTTGGGATGCATCATAAGGGGATCACCTCTAGGAGCAGGAAGTGATTCTGCCGCTGTACAATGGACTGGTTAGACCACACCTTGAGTACTGGGTACAGTACTGGAGACCACATTGAAGAGGGACATACAGCTCCTGGAGAGGGTACAGAGGAGGGCAACAAGATGATACGAGGGCTAGGAGTTTGACTTATGAGGACAGACTTGAGGAGCTCTGCCTGTTTTCATTGGAGAGAGGAGAGACAGGGGACATGATTGAGGGTCTTCAAGTACCTCAAGGGAATAAATAGGGTAAACATGGAGGGATCTTTAGACTAAAGCAGGAGGTATCACCAGAGGGCATGGTTTGAAGTTGGAAGGTGGAAGGGTGAGGGGAAGAGGAGGAGATTTTTCACGAGAGGTGGTGGACCCTTGGAATGCACTGCCTGGTGAGCTGGTTCAGAGATCCACAGTGGAGGGCTTCAAGAGAGGGTGGGACAGACACAGAAAGTGGATGTATCAGATGATGGCCTGTCCTGGGGGGGTGGGGATGGATGATAGGGGTTTCTAGAGAACAAGGGATGGGAGGGTTTTGGCACCCAACTAAGGATCTAGGTTCGAGCAGACTCGATAGACCGTAAGGCCTAATCTGCTGGCAAATAGTATGTTAGTATGTTAGTATGATACCTATCTCCAGCCAGGTGTAATGGTCAAATGTCTCCCAGGTACATCAGCATGGAGAGACACTGAAAACATTGCTAAAATTGTACAGGAAGCAGGAAAAAACATTGACATCATGGTACACATAAGGAATAACGATCTCACCAGCAGGTCAGTTGTGGAGACCAAGGAACACCTGACCAGGCTAGGTGACAAACTATCATCCATTTCTTCCAGCATCTCCTTTTCTAAAGATCCTGCCAGTCTGGGGGGGTGCAGATGGGCGGAAGGTCAGAGAAGGGGAGATAGGGGAGCTAAACATGTGGCCCAAGGGCTGGTGCCAGGAAAAAGGACACAAATTTGTAGGGAACTGGCAACAGTTTTGGGAGTGAAAGTTCTTTAAATTTGATGGACTGCATCTGACTAAGGAAGGAGTCAGTGCATTGGGGCAGAAATTTGATGTCTTTGCAGAATATTTAAACTAGCAGTTGGGGGGGGTGCAGCACCCGATACATCGAATGGGAAGAACACCCCTCCCCCCTCAGCTAGTAGTCAAACAGGAGTTCAGCATGTTTGTAGTTCATTTGTATCACCAGTTAAGGAAAAAGGTCCATCTCCCCATACACGCACATGGGAAACACCAGACCTTGCCCAACAACTAACACACTGAAATCTGGCCTATCGAAAATCATGTGCATAAATGCTCGCAGTCTGGGAAACAAGATCCCAGATCTGCAGACAATAATGACAGAGACTAAACTGGACATAGTAACCATTAGCGAGCCATGGTTTACTAGTAACCACACTTGGAAGACTTCAGTACCTGGCTATGTGCTGTTCAGAAGAGACCAAGGTGCAAAAAGGGGGTTGGAGTAGTCCTTTATGTCAATGAAAATATCAAAGCTACAGAAATTCAGAATACACATAAGGAGCCAGAAGAACTATGGGTCACTCTGGAAACAGGAAATGGGACAGCCATATGAACTGGGGTTGTCTACAGGCCTCCAGACCAGGGGTAGGACATAGAAACATTACTGTTAGAAGATATACAAAACATGACGGCTAAAGGGGAGGTTCTGATAATGAGACACTTCAACATGCCAGATACAGATTGGTCAGTACCAGCAGGAACATCTGCCAGAACTAGACACATAGTGGATTGCCTACAGGGGGAGGGCCTCAAACAACTGGTAAAACAACCCACAAGAGACAAGGCTATTCTAGATCCAGTACTGACTAACAGGGAAAGGATCACAGATCTCCAGGTAGAACGTCACCTGGGGGCCAGTGACCATCACATGGTATGGTTCAATTTGACCACTAGAACTAAATCATCCCATTCCAAAGCAAAAATATGGGACTTCAGAGGAGCTGACTTTGATAAGATGGCCAACAGAGTTAAGCTAGCCCTGGCAAAAAGAAATACAGGTAAGGGGGTACAGGCAAAGTGGGCAAGCATTAAGGACGCAGTACTTGAAGCAACATTCCATTGTGTTAGAGAGAAAGGAAGTGCAAAAGAAGAAGGAAACCACTTTGGTTCTCAAAACAGTAGCAGAAAGGTCAGAGCCAAAAGGCTGGCCTTTAGGAAATATAAGGAACACAGTGGGATGAAGATAGGGAGGCATACCAAACTTCCCTAAAGGAAGTAGGGAAAGCAGTAAGGCAGGCAAAGGCCCAAACTGAGGAAACACTAGCATGAACAGTAAAAGAAGGTGACAAGACTTTCTATAGATACATTAGTGAAAGAAGAAAGTCCAGAGGGGTATTGCTAAGATCAGAGGGGATAAGGGGTCATGTGAGGAGGAGGACCATGTAAAAGCATCTGTCCTAAATATATACTTCTGCTCGGTATTTACTGTAGAGAAGGCAGGGCAGGGCACACAGCTCAGCACCATGGGTATGGGGGGGAGGTGTGCACTAGTCCCTTTACAAAATAAAGGGTCCCACAAGAGCTCACTAAGATCAGGGTGGACAAGGCAATGGGACCTGATGGCATACATCCCAGGGTACTAAAGAAGCTAAGGGTGGAACTAGCAGAGCCATTATCAGAACTGTTTAGTGAGTCTCTGAGCACAGGAGAGGTCCCAGAAGACTGGAGAAGGGCTCATGTGATCCCACTCCACAAGAGTGGTAGCAGGGAGGAGGCAGGGAACTACAGACCAGTCAGTCTTACCTCAGTGGTGGGCAAGATTATGGAGGCACTCCTTAAGGAAATGATAGTGCAACACCACCTGGAATCTATAGCAGCACAGGATCCAAGACAGCATGGGTTTACAACAGGGAAGTCCTGTCAAACTAATCTCATAGATTTCTTTGACTGGGTAACCAGAGTGGTGGACCAAGGGAGAGCAGTTTATGTCACCTACCTTGACTTCAGCAAAGCTTTCGATACTGTTCCACTTAGAAGATTGATTAATAAGCTGGGTAGGCTCGGGGTGGGTCAGAAGTTAGTTAACTAGGTGGCAAACTGGTTGGCGGGCAGAACAGAGAGTGGTGGTAAACAGTATACAGTCAGAAGAGATGCAAGTCACAAGTGGGGTACCTCAGGCATCAGTTCTGGGGCCAGTCCTCTTCAATATCTTCATCAGTGACATTGCAGATGGACAGGAGGGTAAGGTTTGTCTGTTTGCAGATGACACCAAGATCTGCAACAGAGTACATGATCCAGATGGGGTGGGCAGAATGAGAAGAGATCTGGATAAATTGGCAAAATGGTCAGAAGAGTGCCAACTGGGGTTTAATGCAAAGAAGTGCAAGCTCATGCACATAGGGAAAAGAACCCCTGAAGCCACCTGTAGGCTGGGAGGGGAGTTGCTGGGAGTCACAAGGGAAGAAAGAGACTTGGGCATCATCATCACAGATGTCCTGAAATCATCCAAGCAGACCACTGACACAGTAGGTAAGGCTAGAGGGATTTTGGAGTGTAGTAGTAGGGGTATCACAAGTCATAAGAGGGGCTAATAATCCCTCTTTACAAGACACTGGTTAGGCCCCATCTGGAATACTGCGTGCAGTACTGGAGGCCACACCTTCACAAGGACATTAACCAAATTGAGGTAGTCCAGAGAAGGGCAACCAAAATAGTGCAGAGACTGCATCAGAAAACATATGAGGACAGATTAATGGAGCTCAATATGTGTTCCCTAGAGCAAAGGAGGGAGAGAGGTGTTATGATTGAAACATTCAAACACCTTAAGGGTATTATCAAGGTGAAGGAGTCTAACATGTTTCAATATAATAAAAATAGCAGGACAAGAGGACACAGCATGAGATTAGAGAGAGGCCAATTAAGGGGTAATGTGAGGAAGTTCTTTTTCACAGAAAGGGTGGTGGATGCATGGAATGGCCTACCTCAGGAAGTGGTGGATAAGAATACAGTGCAGGGCTTCAAACAGGCATGGAATAGGCATAAGGGAGCAATATAATTCCGATATCTTTCAATAAATAAATAAATAAGGGAGCAATACAGATGAGTATGAATAGATAGGCCCTTGACAGAGTAAATGCCTATGGCACATTCATAAGATAGAAAAAGAAATGGGTAGACTGGATTGGCCTTGCAGTCCTTATCTGCCGTCAACTTTTATGTTTCTATGTTTATATGTGATGGTTGCCATCTTTTTTTTTTAACTCACAAACATTGAAGATGAATAAAAAATGATATATTTTCAAAAAAGAAACTCCTGGACCTATGTAAATGGGACCCTTTAACTAGATTCTGGTGTTTGTTTTTTGAATATTGCCCTAGAAATAATGTTAGTGGGCACCATTGAATCCTGGGTGCCTGGCTTAGTGAGAGGAGCCATTCAGCTGAGTTCTCAGTATGAGAATAATGGGACTTTCTTGAATTCAGAAGCCTCAGCTGGAGTTATGCTGTTAGCTTCAGTTTAGCAGTGATCGGGAGATCCCATGTTCTCTCTGTCTGTGTTTCCTTCTGTCTGTCTGTCTGTCTATCTGTCTATCTATCTACTGTATCTATCTATCTATCTATCTCTCTATCTACCTGTCTAGTTTGTGTGGTTTCTAATATTCTATAAATTCATATAATAATATTCTGTATTGTCTAATCTGTTCTTACAGTCACAATACCTTGTATATAACATCAAGGCCCATATATTCAGACTGCACCTGGCAATGGTGAAAGCCTCATCATGTACATAAATGCTTGCAGTCTGGGAAACAAGATCCCAGACCTGCAGACAATAATGATAGAGGCTAAACTGGACATAGTAGCCATTAGCGAGACATGGTTTACCAGTAACCACGCTTGGGAGACTTCAGTATCTGGCTATGTACTGTTCAGAAGAGACCAAGGTGCAAAAGGGGGGGGGTGGAGTGGCCCTTTATGTCAATGAAAATATCAAAGCTACAGAAATTCAGAATACACATAAGGAGCCACAAGAACTGTGGATCACCCTGGAAACAGGAAATGGGACAGCCATACGAACTGGGGTTGTTTACAGGCCTCCAGACCAGGGGTAGGACATAGACACATTACTGTTAGAAGATATGCAAAACACACTCCCTGGTGGTCCAGTGGCACCCCACCCCTCCCACCAACACATGACCCTTTGCCCACCCAGCTTCCACCCTGTCATCAGCAGGTGGCTGCAATCCGCCCACATACCGCCCGGCTGCCCACTGAATGACAGCTTACAGTATGATCTGTAAGCCCATTGGTCCACACTGTGGACCAATGGGATTGCAGGGCATACTGTACTAGACAGTCACAAATATGTAAATTAAGTCATTCACATATTTGTGGCTGTCTAGTACAGTATGCCCTGCAGGCTCATCGGTCCACAGTGTGGACAGATGGGCTTATAGCTCATACTATAAGCTGTCATTTGGTGGGCAGCCGGGTGGTATGTGGGCAGGTTGCAGCTGTCCACTGATGACACGGGGAGCTGGGTGGGCAAGGGGTCCTGTGTGGATGGATGGGATGGGTGGGGGTGCCACTGGACCACCAGGGATTACGATCTGTAGGGGTTACCCATGATCGGGGTTACAGGCGGGGTGAAGGGGCCACTAGACTACCAGGGATTGTAATGTTTCATTTTACCAGTGATTCGGGCTAGGCTGGAGGGGGATCTCTGGACTATCAGGGATTGTATTTATTTCATTTTACTGGCAATCACAGCTCTGGGGAGGGAGGGAGTGGAAACCACTGGATTACCAGGGATTGTGTTTTATATACTGTTACCCACAATCACGGCTATGGGAGGGAGGGAGGGAGGGGGGTACCATTAGACTGCCAGGGACCATATGGGTGCTTGTAGATGGTGTTCTGGGTGGGCAGGGGGTCACCCATGGCTGGCGGCTGATATGTTGCGCCCTACAATACAGCAGCCTGCCTGTGGGTGGCCAGGATTTGTTCCTCCTTTTCACAGGCTCAACTTTGAGCCAGCCTATGCACCGCAATGCAGGGCTGTGCCACCATATGTGCCGCACATCCCGGTCTGAATATCGGGATGTGCTGCATATGCATGGGCAAGCTCCCTGCATGTGCACCACATAACTTACCACTGTGCCCCGGCGCATCAGGATTTGTGTGGCACACATTGCACATTTGAATATTGCACCAGGGTGCAGTGGGGGTTGTGCATGGCACAACCCCTTTGAATATCTGGGCCTAGATGTCTTACATACTTGCTAACTCCCCCCCCCATTTGGAGACATAAACAGTGTTTAATGTATATTTGCTGGCACATTTTTTCTTCTGCTTCCACCTATGACCATGGCAAAGCATGAATGCTTTACAATGGATTTAAAAAATAGTGTATTAGCAGTAATTTGAAATTAAGCTGAGTGATTGTGTAACTGGATTGCCAAAAATGGTTCCATGAAAGGATACCTGTTTGAGATATGTTTACTCTGATATGCACAGCATTTGTATTGCCTTATTTTAGTAAGTTGGCAGCTGTACGAATAGTATATTAGTAGCATTACATGTAGTGTTCATCTGTATACAAGATGTGCACTATTTGATATGAAAACTATATGTTGTCCCAACTTTGGGGAAGCATTGACTGTTTTTTTCTTAATACTGTGATGATAATGTTGCTGGAAGTGGCTGGGCGAATACCTTGGCAGGGGTTTATTCAGCCAGGAGTAGTGTTGTGGCGAATTGCTCAGAGCACAGAGAACTTAAGCTTTCTAATCTGCTGAGACAAATAGAAAAAAAATTGATCATGAGAAGAGACAGTTGCTAAGGCTATTGATATATTTTCTAAACTTATAAAATATTGCTAGGAGTATATAATTTTATTACTTTAGAGTCATAACAATACTTTAGGAAATAGCTGCTATAATATTATATATTTAGTAGCACCCTTGCCACATATCCTTATCTTATATCTTTCAAGATCAAGGTGAGCGGAGCTGTAGGCAGCCTTTTTTTGGGGGGGGGGGTGGAGTTGGGACTGACCTTTTTTTTCATACTACTGTGACAGGTTTATATTGAAACTGGATCCCATCAGGACAATTAAAGTAAATAAAAAAAAACAGCTACTACCTTTGTCTGATGAAAGAAGAAGGAAGTACAGCTTAATTAAGAAAACTCTTGGCTGCAGGAACTCATGCCAGGTATTTCCCACTAGCCAGTTCCAGCACTCTAACAGCTCAGTCATTCCAGTACAACAACGCTCTTCATGCTGGCAACACCATTGCTGTTAGTGTACACATGCATTAAGGGGAATCAGAACTCCTGTCATGTTAGTAGGCAGGCTTAGACAAACTTTTTGCTGATTGCTGGGAGGCCACCACTGGTTCCTGGCCCTAGCTATCCTCCCGCTCTCTCCCTCACTCTGATTCCTATTCTACCACAACCCTCCAAACCTGATCCCTCTTCCATGCATAGATTAACTAAAACAAGTTGATACAGTCACAGCTTGTATATTTATCTAATATTTATAATTAATCTATATGTTTGCCCTGTTTTAAATAAATAAATTTAAAGGGACACTGTCAACCCCCTTAGGCCTCAAAGTGTCCTTAGTTTAAACAAGTTCTGGCAGAGCCACTTTGGCTGTAAATGCATTAATTAGGTAAGAGTGTTTCATGGGCTTAAACATAAACATGAATTGCCATTGCATACATTAACTGAATCAAAGTACAGTACCCTGAGAAAGGGCAGATGCAAAAATAATGCCACCGTCTGTATTACCATTAACTATATGTTTCACATTTTATTGTGTGCACTGTTATAGCAATCAACTCAACAGAACTGGGTCAATATATAGATTCAGGTACTGTACCTTAATTGCAAACACTGCTGAGTCTATATGCTGTGACAAGGTGGAAGATGAATCCAATGTTGAGAAATGTTTAGGAAGACATTTGATGTGTTTAATTGATATACAGTACACACATACATAATTAGTATAATATAAAAGTGCATATATCCAAATGGCAATGTAAATCTTACACATTTCATTACAACTTGTTCTCTTGAAGGAAGATCTTACTGTACAAGGCCTAAAAATGGGCATTTGGTAAAAGTAAACTGGGGTAGGTGTGTGTAAGTGTTTGGAATTCAATGGCAGACACCAAACAGCTAGATAAAGTGCATAAAAATGCAGGAACTGTGTTTATCATTTTATTTATCAAAATAAAAAAAAAAAAATTCACTTGATATTTTCAGAAAAGAAAAATAAGATGTTAGTCTTTCACACCAAAACAACATACTCAGGCAATTCTTTTTCTCATAATGCCTGCTCTTTCATGTATATAAATACCACTTGTGTGTAAACACCCACACATCCTTCCTTCTCTCTGGTCAGTGGAGACTGACCTCCCTATCTAAAGTGTAGCCCCCTGGTGGAGAGGTTATATTGGACATAGGGGTGGTATCACAAGCATGGGACCTCTCAATTAATGAGCATAGTCATATTTTAGGCTCCTATGCTGTCTCACCATGGCTACGTTATCCCCCTAATGTCACCTTAGGTTTAGCTGATACCATCATTTAACACAGTAAATCATAGAAGCCCTAGAATGCATATAAAATCTTAATTAGAGGAGTTAGGCAACAGTGGGGTATTAGCCCCTCCTACTAGTAGTGACCTCACTCCCTAAGGCTACTATAAGATAAGCCATTTCATGGGCTGCCAGCCCTATAGTAGGACTCTCCACCAGAAGACATGACTTCTGGTAACAAAATCGCTTTTATTCTGCTTTTACTGCTTCTACCATACAGGAATATCCAGCCAGGACAGGGGAACAGCAAATGAGGGGTGGACTCCCTATTTGCATTCCCCTGCCAGCCCAAGAGACCTGACAGTAGTGTACATGTTAATTCAGCAAAAAGAAAATGTAATTTAACCTTGGGTTCACTCTGCATTCTTACAGTACAATTGTATACAGTACAGGCTGCATGCTTTTCCTAGCAGGGCTCTGCACTCCGTTTTCTGAGCCCTTTTTAATAAGACTTTTATTTTGTTAGATGACCCAATGACTGAAATGTCAACCATTGGCTAAACCTTTCATTCTGGTCTTCTTTTTTATGACAACTCCCATCTGCACTAGTTTTGGGCTGTCTTTCAACACATTTACTAAATTATTTATTTTAGGACACTATGGGGCTTTTTCCTCCCTGCCCGTAGTGCCCTTGTATCTGTGCAGGTATTTATACTTTTGTCAACCTGTGCGGCACTTTCACTTTCTTTCTAAGCATCCTGCTTCAAGTTTAAACAGTGGGCTGCATGTCAGTGTACATCAGAGAGTGATCCTGCTCTGATGCACAATGCAGCGGCTGCTTTCAATGCTGCAGAAGGCAGCTCTTTTTCTAAACAAAGCTCACAAAAAGAGCTTTTTCTATACTACCGCAACATGCAGTTGCTGAAATTACATAGCCCGACTTTGGGCTTACTCTTAGTCGCTCCTTGCAACATACGCTTCATTTGCATTAAAGGGCACTAGCATTACAGCGCTAAGCATTATATAACAAACTAGGGGCACCTTATTAAACATAAGGGACACCATTCTTTCAATTCTTTGCTTATTTTTGAATATGTGCAAAAAAACAGGGAATAAGAGTTAAAGGGACAGTAAAGGCTTTATAGAAATGCCAGGTTGGCCATCCTGACATGAAACGATAGAAAAGAAAGAGAGAGAAATAACTAAATAGGCAAGCATGAAAGGAATAAGGAACAGGGAGCACACATATATTTTAACCAAACATTATTCACTTAACAAGGGTGCCCTGTTACAGTGTGTTATTGAGGGTATCATGTAGTTTATCTTTTATTGCTCTTCCACCCCAGGCACACACAATACGAAAATCAACAACCGCTTGATATGAAGCAACAGGAATTAGTTAGTACAAGGACAGAAACAAGTAGGAGACTGAATAAATGGGTAGACAAACATGAGAATGATACGTCAAATAACATTTCAAAATGTCTCACTATTCTAATTCCTTTTTAACAAATGCGTCTGCACAGTTGACAATTTTTGTAAAAAAATAACAATGGGAGATATTCCATATATGTTCACAGGAGCAACACATGCAGGTGGAGGAATTTGAGGCCTAGATGCACCAATCTGCCCTGCTCCTGAGTCAGAAGGTCATGGAGGAGAGCAAGAGGTACTGGGAGTTCCACTGATAGCTGCTGAAGCAGAGGGAACCAAATCTGATGAGGCCAAAGAAGGGCTATTAGAATCATGTGAGCCCCTTCCACCTGTAGCTTCAGGAGAACCCTCTGAAGCACTGGGAAGGGAGGAAAGGCATACAAGAACCTCCCTGTCCAGCAAAGAGACAGCGCATCTCACTAGAAAACAACACGCCTGGGAATGAGTGAGCAAAAATTGGGTAGTTTTGCATTGGATGGGGAGACAAAGAGGTCTACCTCTGGCCGACCCCACAGGTCAAATAAGCTTTTGAAAACCTCCTGATTTAGCTCCTACCCCTTATTCCTGACAGTGGTGTGGCTGACTTTGTCTGCCATGATGTTGCTGATGCCTGGCACATGGACAGTAGTCAGGTGGAGGTCATGCCAGACTGCCCAGTACCACATTTGCATCGCCTCCTGGTCTAGAGACTATGAGCGAGTGCCTCCCTGTTTATTCAGATACCAGACCACAGACATATTGTTGGTCTAAACCAGGAGTGTCTCCGGACGTAGAAGAGGCTGGAAGGCCTGTTAGGCATACAGCACTGCCCTCATTTCTAACACATTGATGTGTAGAGATGCTTCCAGCTGAGACCATGTTCCCTGGATTTGATGGTCTCTTAGGTGGGCTCCCCAGCCTTGACACAAAGCATCTGTTGTAAGGGTCATAGTAGGAGCAGTGGGTTGAAAGGGGAACCCCCGTGGAGAGAATGGACAACTTCTGCCACCAAAGAAGATCCTTCTTCATGTACCTTGACACTAGGACCCTGTGGTCCAGGTTGTCCAGCCGCTGGTCCCATTGGACACTAAGAGTCCATTGGATCACCCTCATATGCAGTCTGGCTAGAGGAACTGTAGGGATTGCAGCTGCCATCTGCCCAAGAAGATGGAGGCTCAAATGGGCTGTGGTCCAGCCTAAGTTAGCCACTAATCTGGCCTGTTTCTGCAGGGTCGCCGTTTGTCTGATGGGAGGAAGGCCCTTCCCTGGACCGTATCCAGCACCACTTCAAACAAATTGTAGGTGCTAAGAGAGGAGAGAGGTGGGACTTGGGGATAGTTGACTGTTATTCCAAGTCTGGAAAAGAGGTCCAGGGTGAAGGAGAGGGACTCCCTTAGACTGCTCTGTGATGGGGCTGACAGGAGCCAGTCATCCTGATACAGGCACAACTACATCCCTCTGCAGCATAGGGACACGGCCACAACTGCTAGACACTTGGTAAAAACCTGAGGTGCTGAGGATAGGCCAAAAGGGAATGCCTTGAACTGGTAATGTTCCCCCTGGAAGGCAAACCGAAGAAAGCGGCAGTAGGCCTACAAGACAGGGATGTGCAGGTAAGCATCCTGCATGTCCAACACACAAAGCCAATGGCCCTTGTGGAGCAGGGGTAGAAGTCCCTGGATGGTGAGCATGTGGAACCACTTGTACTCAATGTACAGGTTGAGCATGCTGAGGTCCAAGATGGGACTTAGGTCTCCCATCTGTATGGGCACTAGGAAGAAATGGAAATACTACCCTCTTCCTATCTGTGCCAGAGCCACAGGCTGTATGGCTGACTTTTTCAGAAGAGCCTGTATCCCATCCCCTATCAGAGACAGGTGCCTTGGAGGATAATGGGAGAGGCCTGGGGGGGTTGTCTGAAGGCCTGTCTAGAAACTCTATGTTGTGACCTCTTGCTATTAACTGAAAGACCCAAGAGTCCATGGTTATGTACTGTGACCCCAGAAGGTGGAGGAAAACTCCCCCACTGGTTCCCCTAGAGGATCTGAAGGAGGTGGGGGGGTTCCCCATGAGTCAGGAGGCCAAGGGGAGGGAGCTGGCAGCTGCTCTGGGGGCATCTGGGACTTGGCAGGGGAGGAGGGGTTCCCTGATGCTGGATACCAGGATTTGGCCTGGCGTTTGGCAGGAGCCTCTTTGGTCTGGGGTCGCTGTTGCCAATGAAAAGGTTGTTTGCCTTTGTAACCCCCTTGGTACATGAAGTGGACGTCACAGATGGATTTACCGTGGTCCTGCATTTCAGTGATAATATCCTTGGTGTCACCTCTGAATAACACTGATCGCTTGAAAGGGGCATCCAGGATGGAGGTATGAAGTCTCGTGCCAGGCCAGCAGTCCTGAACCACAAATGTTGCCTAATGCAGACAGCAGTGGCTGAGGTATGAGCCATTGAGTCTACTGTGTCATAAGTGGCCAGAGGGCATGATGACAGGAGATTTTAGCCATTCTCACTGCCTTGGCAATCTCGGCCTTAAGCTCCTAGTTCTTGATAGTTTCCAGCTTGGACTCGATTGAGGCCAGGGAAGATTTCTGGTAGGAAACCACATGAGCCACATAATTAAGGGACCTGAGGGTACAAGTGGAGGAGGAATGGAACTTGTGACCAAAATTGTCCAGCTGCTTAGACTCTTTATCAGGAGAAGACATGCTCAAATGTTTAGATTTAGAGGACCGGTCATGGGCAGCTTTGATAACAACCAAGTCTGCATTAGGATGGCCAGTAAGGTGTGTGACCCCATCTGGAGGGTGGTACATCCTGTCTGCCTTTTTTGAAACAGACGGAATGGAGGAAGGCTATTGCCAGATGGTGGACATCAGATCTTCACTGGGTCCAGTTCAAGGCAGTATGGGAATAGAAGCTGTGTCAGTCATGTCTACATGCTCCGCAAGCCATTTTAATTTTGGATCCTGTTCCTGGATAGCCCAGCCACAGGTATTTTTCATACTTATGAGGAGTTCTGCAAAGGAAGGGTCCTCCAGAGGGGACTTTGGGAACTACTTAGGCTGAGGCTCTATAGGTGTATGAGTACCAGCGCTGGAGGATGAGTCAGAGTCCGAGGAGTGCCTGCTAGAGGTCTGAACCCTTTTTAGAGGAGTGTCCTGGGTTTTATCCCTGACCTGGTTTCTAGAGGAGCCTTCTTTGGAAAGGTGGGAATCCACTGGAGAGGCTGATCTAGTGCTCGGAAAGGAGGTAGGAGTAGAGGCATCCACTGGTTTCCAATGGTCAAGCTCCAAGGCTAGGTAAATCCTGGCCTCCTGAATCAGGGTTTGAAACACTGACTGGATATCAGCTTGAGGCTGCTGTGGTGGCAGAGGCTGAGGCTGAGAAGGAGGAGGAGGTGGTGGAGGAGGAGGCTGGTATAATGGACAGCCTGGTGTCTGATACTGAGGGTATCCATGAGCCTAATAAGAGTAGGGAAAGCCAGAAGAAGCATATCCTTGATTAGACATAGCCTGGCATCTGGTAACCTGGTACATAATGGGGTTGATGACTACGCATTGGATACCCTGGCAAATGATACATTGGGTATTGTGGGGGCAGATACCCTGGAACATTGCCCATAGGTCCAACCAGAGGCAAAGCTGAAGGCTCAGCAGGACATCCCGAAGGAACAGGCATCAGCCCCATAGGGACATTCAAAGGGGCTGGCACTGGATCAGGCTCAGGAATGTCCAGCACCAGAAGATTTGGTGCCTTGAGGCCTGATGGAAAGCTGTCCAGTGTTTGAGGAATGGCCAGAGTGCCAGACATACCCTGACTCAGTGAAGGGTCACCTGGTGAAAGGTCACTTGGCATCGGGGTGTAAGTAGAATCCAACAGAAGACCCGCCATCATCTGGGAAGCCAGAGTCCAAGATGGTGGAACCTGGTTGTCCAAGAGGGCTTGGGTTGAGAAGGTCCCTGGAGGGTTTAACAATAGGCCTAGTGGGTGAACCAGGAAGAGACTGACCAGGCAAAAGAGGGGTAACCTCCAGATTAGTGCCCACCTCCGACTCTTGATCTTTGGGTAACCCCGGAGGGTTTGGTTGAGTCAGTAGGAGCAAGGGATCCTCTAAAGACTGTTGTGTGTCCGGCAGCTGGCTCAACTCAATGTCGAGGATATCCTCAACCCCAACAGAACAGCCTCAGCTGTGTGGTCCCCAGAGGAACAGGGTAGCGACTTGTCAGCCGTGGCTGTGCAGACATCAGAAGAGCTAATGTCCAACTTATCAGCCCGGGCCATGCAGAGAATAGCAGAGCTGGAGTACAGCTTGCCAGCTATGACTGTGCACTCCTCAGTGAGGCCAGGGAGCAACTTAGCAACCTGGCTGCTGGTGAAAGACCCTGAAGAAGATATGGGCCTAAGGAGCCATATAGGGGTTCAGTCAGCCAAGATGAGCCCCCACTGCACCATGAATAAGGCAGACAAGGAGGCTGTGGTCTGATCCACCAGAGCAGTAAGAGACCTGGCAGTAGGGGTACCTACCAAAGTGAAAGTCCCTCTGGTGTCAGTGGATGGAGACCTATCCCTGTCTTGGTGCCTCTCCTTGTCCTTTTTCTTCTTTTGGGTTCTGGTGTTGGAGAAGAAGACTTTTCCCACAGATTCTGCAGCTCCTTTTCCATCAAAGTTAGGTACTTCTCCAGCAAGTGGGCTTCAAGTTTTTTTCTGTTGCCAAATCCGTGTGGCCTGGCAGAAGGATTGACAGGGTGCGCAATCCTTGACCCAGTGTTTGGGGCCTAGGCAGATCATGCAGTGGGACTGCTCATCCACATGCAGGATTTGGGTGCCGCAGGACTTGCACTTGTTTTTTTCAATGCATCACCCAACTGTTCATGTTCCTGAATTGTATCTCCAACTATATCCCATGCTGTAAATTTATCACTTATTCATTTGCTTCCCCTTTCTTTTGTATATCCCTCAAGATTTCTGTATTAGACCTGTTAATGTGAGACCTATTTATACTGTATTTTACCATGTAATGGTTTGACCTGGTGTTCTGTTCTCTTTTTATGCTTAACTGGACATTTATATAAATGGGCATTTTTGCTCACATACCTTTTAGTATAAAATAAAGATTGATTGATTAAAAACTGGACTGACCGACCTGAACCACAGTAGTTCTATAAAAATCCAAACTGGCCATACTGAGTGCAACTTGCACAAATATTGCTGGTCCAGTCAGTCTGGCTGCACTCTTCAGTCCGACTTTTATGTATCTGGTCCACTCCTGGAAATCTGTTTTTTAACCCTTCCTTGGCATGGTTGAAAATGGAACCATCAGGACCAGACAAGATAGATAAAAGTCAGACCAGATCACCTGGACTGAGTGGATCAGCAATATTTGCACAAGCTGTGCCCAGTCCAGATTTTACAGCTCTGGTCCAGGTCTGGTGATCTGGTTTTTACCCATACCCCACTGCATGTGGCTAGTGACATACTGTACAGATGGATGCAGAGTCTAACCCATTGAGGGCTGAAGTTTCAGAAAACCATTATGCTAAAAATACCAAGACTCACTCAATTCCTGATGATCCCCCAACCCCAAGTCATACTTATTCATCCACCAAAGTCATGCTCAAATATTGGTGCCTCTACATCCACACCATTAAGCTTTTAATGCCATCATGCCTCTTCTGCTGCCATGAGCTCCCCCATCCATTAACTCCCATTCTGCTTGTGGCAGCCCCCCCCACACCAGCTAATTTTCCAGGGAGCAGATTTGTATACCACATCAGCTAAATTACTGCTAAGTTCCTTATTTTTAAACATTTTGTTGAGAAATGTTTGTTTTAGCATATCCATGGTCAGGAAAAATGAATTTGTAAAAGAAACCAAAGCCCACATTTATCAGTTCTTTAATCACAATACAGCATGCTATGAACTGATCAGATTCTATGTGTAACCTAAGTCAAACAAAATTGGACACACACATGCCTACCTAGCTGCAAGTGAAGCAAATGTGGTTACTATCATTCAGTTGTAAACACCTATAGTCACAAATTGCAGGTTAAGAACATTCAGTATGCACCGGCCTGGTGGTGCTGAGGGTTGAGGAGCTGGATGCCACACCTCGTGCCACGCCAGCGACCTGGGGTTGGGAGCAACCTTGGGTGCTGGGAGTCGGCTGGGAGGGAGGAGGATTGAGCATTCCAGGGACTGCTGTTCTCATCAGGGGAGAGTGGGAAGGAATGACCATGGACATGCTGGCTCCTGACAGTGGCTGGGGGTTGGTGCATGTCACGGTCCACTGTGGGGTCAATGCAGGCTGACATCAGATGTGCCAGGCATGAATGCACACACAGAACATCCTTAGCATCATTGCATGCCCGCGCCATTGGGTGGGAAGCACAAGAGGGAAAATCCTCCCTGTGAATGTGAAGGTGGTCCACTGGTGTTGTGGTAGACTCACCCAAGTTAGCTCCCCTGGTGCTTGCCTGGCCTTCCATGGTGAGTGGGGTAAGTGCTCATCATCATGTGGCTGGGAGGGGTAGGGCATAGGGGTTGAGCTCAGGCTGTGGCTGGGGTGGGGCCAAAGTGACTGCCGGATGGGGGGACCATAGGTACAACCCCTCCAGAGCCAAGCAGAAATAAATTTAAAAAAAAAGAACATCAGTAGAATATAAACAGTAGCCCAGAACTGCCTGCCTGAGAAAATGAAGTTGGTGTATTATTTGGAAACAGGTACCACTAGGACTCTCTGCTATGGAATGTCATGCAAAGTAGCAAGATGATTTATTTATTTGCTTTTGGTAACCGGGTAAGCACGCTAGACAGCAAGTGCCTATTTTCAGGTGCAACCTGGGAGAATTACAGGGTAAATATAGTGTATAGGAGAAATACATAGTAAACATAACAATCTGGAGCAGCATGCCCCAACAGTGGTATTTACATGGGAGGAATACATAGTCAACATTGCTATCTGGAGCAGCATACTCCAACAGTGGGATAAGACAACAGAGAAATTATAAAGTGGTAGGACACAGCAAAATGGGATTGCTCTTAGGATGGTGGTGTCAAATGGCTTAATGAGGTGTTCATAGGACTAAGGGCACAGCAGAGCTTATTTGTTATGCAGAAAGCTCCAGGAAGTGTTTAACCCATTCAACTTCCAATAGCTTTCTATGATGTCTGTACTATCCATTGGTAATCTGACACAGAATGACTGCCAGAAGATAATGAGTTAACTTTCTGTGGGCTCATTTAGCTCCTCAAGCCAGAGGAAAAATAATGCTCTACAGCTTCCTATACAAACACATGAAGCGTAGTAATGAGGCTTCAGCGGAGGAATTTATTTTTAACACTCTATCATGTTATTTGGTAGCAAAAATGACATCAGCCCCTTTCTGAACGCAAAATGTCTGCTGGGCTACGCCCACAGCTATAAAAACACATTTTACGATTGGTCATATTCTATAGAGACCGTTAATGCAGCTGGCAGTTTAAATTGGATCCCTTTTTTCTTTTAAAAAGTGAAAAACAGACTGCACACCATGCTGGAGTTACCACACCAAAATATGTTTGTTTATATTTCTTGGCCAACTCCCACTGCTTCTTTCCTGGACTCAGGAACTCCCAAACACAATCTAGCCACTCAGTATGCAGTGGGAATACAGAAGACTATTGCATCATGAGTGGCTGCACTGTTTGAGGGTGTTTCTAATATTCAGGAAGTGTGCACTAATAGTAGTTCAATGATTTAAAGCAAAACAAAGCTGGGCATAGCTATACATTGCAATGCGTTTTGATTCTAATAAGCAAAGCGGCAGATAAAATAACCAGCAACATCAATGAATTTTAGAGAAAGTAAGCAAACATAAAATGTGGGTTTTACCTATAAATTATATGATGCAAAAAAGGTTGACAGTGTTACTTTAATTACAAGCATGGTGGTGGGTTACAAAACAAAACACTAGAAACATAGTGAAAATCATCTTCACTATTGCAAATATGATTTTTATTCCCATTTCATGCATTGTCATAATAATAAACTGAAGTCCATATACAGTACCATACTGGTATTTCATTTTCCTACATGAACATTAGAGATGTATTTATTTATTTATTTGTAATTCAGAAAACACCTTTGAGCACAAATGCTGTTTTCCAAAGGTTCCACACCACAATAGAAAAAAGAACAAGTTAATATATCAAACTCAAAGTATCCTTGTCAAATGGCAAATGCCCCATATGTTAATTTCCTTTTGCATATCATTTCAGTTATGTTAATATTGTTCAGACTGGAAAGTCAAGTTTATCTGCAATCATGCACTCTTAAATACAATCAAGCAAGGCAAAGGAAATCCTCACGGTATAAGCTGTAAAACAATCACATATAAATATTACTTGATAATTATGAAAAAAACACAGCGGCCAGATTCACAAAGCCTCCCAAAATCCTGCAGCTGCAGGAAAACCTGACGCAAGTGGGTTGCTACGTGCATTGCCACAGTTTTTCCTGTAGCTGCAGTATTTACAAAGGGGGAACCGATTTACAACTGGCTTTATGATTTAAGGCAGATTGCGGGTGTTTTTTCCCCTGGTGCTACATAAAAATGTTATGCCCAGTGGGACCAGGCATAACATCTTCACAGCTGCAGGGGACTCTGAATACAAATCTCTGCAGCTGCAGAAATTTCATTCTGCAACTGGAGTTGTGGAGTGAGACTTAGTCCCATTTCATTTTGCGAATCCAGCCCCAGGTGAGGAAACGTGGGAAATTTAGAAAATATATAAATGGTCTTGGCAACTGGCTTTTCTTGTATTCAGTTTTTTTTATTTATCTCAGCATATTAAAAATCTTAAGTGCTCTGTGCTCTGAACAATTCAACCTAACAGTACTTCTGACTGCAGGAACTCATGATAGAGTATTTTCCACCGTCCACTTCTAGTGCCCTTACAAGTCACAGTATTAAGAATAAAAACTGTCAACCCCAGCTGCCCCCCCCCCAATGCCCTGTAGGGCAAAGCTTTCCTTAAACTTACTACTTCTTTTATCAAAATATCAAACAGCAGTAAGGGCACTAGAAGTGGCTAGTTGAAAAATACCCTAACATGAGTGAGTGCAGCCAGGAGTTTTAATTATGTTGTGCTGCCTTCATCAGAAAAAGGTAGTAGCTATACTTCTTATGTTATCTTGTGCATGCGCAAGCAACATCTTGTGGTGGTAGCAGAAATGCAGAGGTGTGTCAGTGTTGGCAAAAACAGGGCACGCTTTAGTAGGTGCGTCCCTCATTCCCCAATTAGCCAGCATGCTAGCACTGGTGCAAGAATTATGTAAAGTGCCACCAACTTGAAAGAAATGTGCTGCTGCAATCGAAGACAAGCTCGTCATGCAGCGGCAGAGATGACATGCCTCCTGTACATGCCTTTCCTGAAGAAACATTTCAATAAACTTGGTGGCAGCAGAACACACAATCCCAATACAAAGCTGACATCGGAGGTGCAATCCCCGTGTCGGCATGTCCCCCAACCCAAATTGTCACAGTGCTGTCCATCTCACGCTCTGACCATCTCTAAACCTTGTACCAGTTTTCTCTAATCGCATCTGCAGGATATTTCTTGGCCACGTCATGAGCTCCAGCACCAATGAGAGACGAAAACATTGGAAACAATGGTATGGCAGGTAGCGAAGGACAAATGTCTTGTACGACTATGGTCAACAGACAGACAGACCCAGAGTGTATAAGTACTGGGGAGATCAATGAGGTAGACAGCGTGGTTTACAAACACACCCGGTACTGGGATCATAAGTGACAGGAGCAGCTGATCCTATCAGTAGGAGACTAGATATATGAGTTAATGAAAGCAGTGCTCTCCCCCAGACTTTTAAAAATGATACCCAAATAATTTTCTTCCTCAGTTGCTGCCAGGCTGTCTACTGTTGGGTAGGCCAGCCCTTAATTTCTACACATGCTTGGCAGATTTAGGGTACGCAATGTGCACCTGAGAATGCCTGGGGCAGCCTTGAATGAAAGCAGTGTACCGTGAGAACCAATGTACTGCACTGCTTCATTGCGGTAGAGTGGGTTGGCTGAGAGACTGTGATATTGCCAGGCAGAAGTGCATGCACAGTGAGATAGGGTCAAGCTCCTTTGCATACCTCTCAATTCCTTGACTTATAAACTGGACTTGTAAATCAGGTAGAATGCTCACAAAAGTCAAAGGACTAAGTCAAGGACAGACATTCAGGAATTGGTAGAATGAGGGGATTATTGTTAAAATTAATTTTCTGAATAATAACAAGTAACTTTAATGGTATGTTTGACATCATTTGGTGTTTTGAATCGGTACTGTTCAGTCACGGAGTGGAAACACAAATTTTAGGATGGGTAGGAAAAATGTTGAGGCTGAATCAGGGACAGCTGAGAGTGCATCCTGTGGGTTAACTTCCAAGTACCCCAACATGCTTCGGCCCTGGAGATTAGCACTCAACAATTTTGTGTGGCACACTGGGAGCCCAACCCAGTGTGCTGCCACTCACACAAAGTCGACCGTGTTGGCATGTTTCTTCCCCCAATGCCCATTGTGTGGCACACTGGGGAACATCCCATAGTGGCCCACATCCCTCCCTAAAAGTTATGGGGCACACTGAGAGCCCACCCCAGTGTGCCCAACATTTGTTTTATTTCACCTGTAAAGAAAGAAAACCATCCACAATAATCATTTTTTTTTCTGTACCTGAAAAACAGTAAATGATCTCTCATTGTCCGTGGCACCCCCTCTCCCAACCTGCACCAACCTCTGCACACCCCACCTTCCTGCACCCCCTCACCCCAGGTACTACCTCCGGAGGTCCAGCGCTGTGATCTTTGGTGGAGCGAACACGTCTGGACTCTTCAAAGCCGAACTGCAAAATAAAGAAATGCTGGTAAACTGTATAATAGCATCAATGGGGGGGGGGGGGGTCAACTTAGGTGGATATCTCAGCCATCTTTTTGAATTTTGCCTCCAAATTTTCAACATGGGGTTCTTGGGACCCCAGCTCATGAACACATGCACTGTCATCTTGTTATTCTGTCCCAAAAAGTCATTTTGTGGTCACTGCACAGAATCACCTTTTGGGACTGATTAACAAAATGACAGTGCCACTGAACATGAGGTGGGGTCCCAAAAAGCCTATGTTGCAAATTTGGTGAAAAAAATCCAAAATATAACTGTGTTACAAGCGTGCATTGCGCAGTTTCCATGCACGCTGGTAACTTTGACAATTTTTAATATTTTCGCTCCAGATTTTCAACCTTGCCATTTTTTCACACCTCCTTATGAACAGTACTGCTGTCATGTTTCACATCCTGCACAAAATGTGTTTTCGCACATCTGGAGCACAATGGCATGGTCGCTGTGGGAAATCAACTTTCAGAACAGATTAACAAAATCACAGTGCCACTGTTCATGAGCAGATGTCCCAAAATGCCTATGTTGAAAATTTGGTTAAAAAAATCCCCAAAATAATTACGTTACAGGTGTGTGTTGTGCAGTTTCTATGCACGCTCGTGACTTCACCAATTTTTTTATATTTCACTCCAGATTTTCAACATTGCCATTTGTTTACATCTCCTCATGAATAGTACAGCTGTCATTTTTCACATCCTGCCCAAAATGTGATTTTGCACCTATGGCACCAAATGGCACAGTCGCTGTGCAAAATCACCTTTTGGCTAATGAACTGATAGTGCTGCTGTTCATGAGGTGGGGTCACAAAAAGCTCATGCTTAAAATTTGGAGTGGAAATAACAACAAACACCCAGGGCATTAGGGTTTCCAACCATAACGCCTCACCATGTAGAGACTATCATGCATCAGGGGTGTGACTTGGGATTGTCGGCTGTAATGCTCATGGTATTTCACCCCCACCCCACCCTGCAGTCAGTGACAGGCATCAAGGTGTGCCTTGGACTGTTCGGCCCCAATGTTCACCCCATTCTCTTATACTCCACCCATCTCAGCACATTTCCTTATGGAACGGGGTGAGCATTAGGCTCGAAGACCCCAAGGCACACCATGACACTTGTTGGTGTCTGCGGGGTAGGGTGAGGTGAAATGGCATGCGTGCTATGGCCAACGACCCAAAGCACACCCCAATGCCTGTCAGTCTGTGCAGGGTTGGGGTGGGATTGGCATCAGTTCAATACTTCACTGCCATTCCTATTATGCGTCTCTAACTCCTGGACTACTAATGTCAATGCCAGCAAGACAACATTCAGCATTGACAAATGCTTTCTTATTTACAGTAATTGACCCTACTTTGTTTACCTTGTTGCCTTTATTACAAAGTTCTAGCAGAAACAGCTTATAGCCAGTGAGTGTACAGAATGTCTGCGGTTTTTAGCCAATCAGCCCGTTTTTCCATATGCAGCCTATACCCTGTCTCCACTAGAGGCAGCTCAATCTCTGTCTTTCTCTATTCTCTCCCTTACTACTGGTTATCATCCACCCTCTCAACCCCCCCTCCTCACTATGCTTCCTTTTATCCTCTCTCTCTCTCTCTCTCTCCTCTGCACTATCCCCTGTGATCATTCTCCCCTCCTCAAACTCCGCTAACAGTCAAGCTTCTGCAGCCACTGAATACACTATGCCTGGCTGGTTACCACCCCTCTTTGTCCCCACTGCCTGGCATCCAGTGACTCCAGCACAGCACAACAGGGAGAACCCCTCCTGCACTGCGTTCCCCTCCTCCCTGAGGAAGGGACCTCCCCCCTGCCCACCTATAAAATATACAATTATGACCTTTGCCGTAGGTGGAATACCCGCACTAGTTCATTACACCATCCGGTACCGCACCCCATGAAACCAATGAATCCTCTACCACCTCTCTCTTCTCACACACTCCTCCTGTCAGCCACCTATACACTGCCCCTCCCTATCCCCTCCCTCTCCAAATTACCTGGGATCTCAGCCCGCATAGCTCATCGCACCAAAAAATTGGCCAGGAACACCATGCGCAGGTCTCTTCTCTTACTGCTCCTCCTTTTATCCGGCAATATCCACCCTAATCCTGGACCACTTGCAACCTCGACACTAAACCATACCCCCTACAATGGGCTTCACATTGCCAGCCTCAATGTCTGTAGCCTGCAGAAAAAGCGGGACTCGTATCAGGTCTGGGTCCTCCAGCATCAGCCAGATGTTATTGCCTTGAATGAAACCTGGCTCTCCCCACTTATCCCGGACTCATCGGTAGCCTTGCCCGGGTTCAGGCTATCTCATGCCGATCAGCAGGGAAAGTGTGGGGGTTGTGCCATCTACGTTAAAGACTCATTATACTGTCAACTACTCCCACCCCCCTCACTGATACCCGGACCACAGGCCATCACACTCAAGCTCACCCTGGGCCACTCTCAAACCCCCCTTCTTATCACAGCAGCCTACATTCCCCCTAGAGACCAGAGAGAAGCCTTCCACTCAATCGTGTCCTACCTCTCCTCCCTCCCACAACAAAAATGAACAAATTACTCTTGGAGACTTCAACACCAACTGGCTCAGCAAGTCTGTCACCCCGCTTATGAATGCAGATACAGCCCAAGACCTCACACAAGTAGTCCATCTCCCACTCAGCTTGATCCCCGCACCAGAGCCTCCTCCCTACTGGACCTGGTCTTCACCAACTGTCTCCATAAAATCACTAGCACCACGGTACTACCAAATAAGCTTAGCGACCACTCTCCAGTTCTCTGCACATGATCCTGCAAAATGCCCAAGATCCCCCCCAAGGTAATCATTCGTCACAAACTAGGCCCAGGTAAACTTGCTCCCCTAAAATCTCATCTCAGGTCCCTGGACTGGTCCTTCTTAACAAATACCCTTGACCCTGATCTAATCTTTGACCTTTTCACTTGCACCTTCAACACCGTCTGTGACCAGTATGCCCCACTCTAGAAAAGAATGGCCAAAGGCAACCCTGTCCCCTGGATCTCCGACAATCTCCTTACCCTGATGCGTACACGTGACTTTCTTTGGCACCTCTCTAATGAGACTGGTCACCCAGCTGATAGGCAGAGGTACAGAGAGGCTCAGAATAAATGTATGTGGGCACTATGCAAAGCCAAGGCTGAGCACTACAAAGCTGCCCTCACTGCAACCTGGGGATCAGGGTGCAAATTCTGGGACAATATTAAGGAAATCGGGGCCAATAATCCAAACACCCCCCCAACCAGATAGTGGTGGACGGGCACCTGATTTCCGACCCCTCCAGAATAGCTTTGGCCTTCAACCAAGCTTTCACCAACCTAAGCCATGTCCTCCCACCAAACTTCTTTGACCCGCCCCCTGACCAACCCCCCAGCCCAACCCTCCCTTCCACCTACATTGCTTCACCTCCAAGGCTGCAGAGCCTATCTTATAGGTGCTCTAAGTCATGCTACCCATAGTAGTGACTCCCTGGATCTGAGGCTTCTCCGCCTCACTCTCCAAGAAGTACTCCACCCTCTCACCCATATTATCAACCGCTCTCTCTGCCATGGTAGATTCCCCTTCCTCTGGAAATCTGCCTCCATTACCCCCATATTTAAGAGTGGAGACCATACTGACACCAATAACTACTGGCCCATCTCTATCCTCTCCCCCCATCCTAAGCTCTCGAGCGCATTGTCTATGACCAGCTCACTGACCACCTTAACAAACATGATCTTCTCTGTAAACAACAACACGACTTCTGCAAAGGGCACAGCACTACTACTGCCCTTCTGGAATTCACCACACACATCCACTCAGCTTTAGACAAAGCTCATACCACTGGCACTGTCTTTGTTGACCTTACTAAGGCATTCAACACCGTCAATCACTCCCTCCTGCTAGCCACTCTCTCCAACATTGGCTTCTCATAGTATGCCCTACTCTGGTTCACTGACTACTTAACTGGCAGGTGCCAACAGGTCAGAATCAGCACTGCTTTATCCAACAAGCTCCCAGTTCCCTCAGGAGTCCCCCAAGGTTCCATCCTTGGTCCCCTTCTCTTCAGTCTATACCTTAACTCACTCCCTAGCTCCTGCTCTTCCAGCCTACTGCTATATGCAGATGATGCTGTCCATTATGCCTCTAGCCATGACCCTCTGCAACTCCACTAAACCCTCCAGTCCTCATTCAACGAAGCTGAACGGTGGTTCACTGCTCAGTGCCTAGTATTGAACTACAAGAAGACCAAGTTCATGATTTTCTCCCATCCCCAGAGCACTAAGCAGAAACTCTGCCCACTGATTATAACTGCTGATCTAACCCCTCTCAAACAGGTGAACTCCTTCAAATATCTAGGCATCACCCTGGACTTGGCTCTCAACTTCCACCAGCACATACATCTCCTGTCCACTGCTCTTAATATCCGCCTTGGCCTGCTCTACCACTTTAAACACTGCCTTACCCAAGATGCCCTCCGACTTGCCATCTCGTCCTCTATCCTCTCCCTCCTTGACTATGGTATACTCATTTATAGTGTTGCCTCCAACTCAGCACTAAATAGACTCCATCTCTCCTGCAACAAGACCTGTTGCCTTGTTCTGGACTGTGACTGCCTCACCCATACCTGCACACTATATAACTCCACCAACTGGCTTAACCTGGACAATAGGATCAAATTCCACACCTGTCTTATGGCTAAAAAAATAATCCAAGGTCTCTCCCCTCCAGGTCTCACCCCCCTACTCTGTCCATCCACTGCCCCTAAGTAACACGTAGCTCCAGTAAGAAACTTTTCACAATTCCCCAATGTCAAACCTCCCAATTTCAAAGGTCCTTTAGCTACAAGGCCCTCTCCTGGATGAATGACCTACGTAGCTCAATCACAAATGAAAACTCTATTGGCCTCTTCAAGACCTACCTCAAGGGTCATTTCCAGTCCTCAAACAAATGTGACTGCTACTGAACCAGCCACTCCTCCCCCACAATGACAATGGCCTCTGGCTGGCTTAACTCCCCCCCTTTTTCTTTTCTTTTCATTTTACTTCTAAATGCCTACCTGAGTCTCCATATGACTGTTTTGCTACTGATTTCGAGCCTCATTGTTGTACTGTTTCCATGTATCAAAATGTATGTTACCTTAATTTCTGTATTGTCCAATCTATGTGACGTGGAACCTTTGTAAGCAAGTCTCTGACTCAAAGGTACTTTCCGAATCTTGAATAAATAAATAAATAAATAAGATAAACTCTTGCCAATGTATTTTGTTGGTACAAAGTGGACAGATTCTGACATTTTATGAAACTGTCAAATTAACAATGTAGATGAAATTGATGACAGTATTGTTAGTAACAAATATTGTTTTTACTGCCAAGTGCATTAGAACAGGGTCTGTAAACAACACAAACTCTGCATGATTATTAGTATGAGACAAAAAAGTGAGACAGCAGACCATTTCCTTTTTGATACTCACACTGACAGGTTTCATGCAGGATAATGAAACCAAATGATGTCAGTACAGTCCACAGAGTAAACGAAAATATTGTGCATTACTGCTTTGTCAAAATAGACACAAAATGATCTCCTGATAAATTATTCCTCCTTGCTTAATTGGATGGGGGGGGGGGGTTAGCATAACATTACTGAGGCACATTACTGGTAAACTCACAAAACATAAATATTTTTTTTTTTGTACAGGCACATCTTTATTTTTGTTTCACACATATATATTGCTAAAATCACATGCTGTAACTCATTCTGACTCAGAAAAAAGATGTGGTAGAGCAGCTATGGAGAGATTCTTCATTTTCTATAGTTAATCTTATGTAACATCCCGGTCTGTTAAAAACATAGAAACATAGAATTTAACGGCAGATAAGGACCGCTTGGCTCTCCCAGTCTGCCCATGTCCCTACCTAATGGATAAGCTGCAGATCCTAGTTAACCAGCAGCCTACTTCTTCCTACCCCCACCCCCTAGAATTGCCTTATGACTATCCCATGCATGCTTGAATTCCACCACTGTTTTTGACTCCACAACCTCCTCTGGAAGGCCGTTCCATGCATCTACAACCCTCTCTGTGAAAAATACTTCCTTAATTACCTCTGAGCCGCCTCTATCTTCAAATTGTGCCCCTTGTTCTTGCATACCTCTTTTTTGAAAGATGCTACCCTCTTGGACTTTGTTGATTCCCTTGAGGTACTTGAAAGTTTCTATCATGTCCCCTCTCCTCCTTTCCTCGAGGCTATACATATTAAGCTCCTTAAGTCTCTTCATATGTCTTCCAGTGCAGACCCTGCACCATTTTAGTTGCCCTCCTCTGGACAACTTCCATCCTGTCTATGTCTTTGCGGAGATTGGGTCTCCAGAACTGCACACAGTACTCCAGATGGGGTCTCACCAGCTGTCTGTACAGAGGGATAATAACTTCCTGTTTTCTACTGGTGATGCCTTTCCCTATGCATCCCAGTATCCCCCCAGCCCTCCTTGCTGCTCTCTCACATTGCTTGCCCACTTTTAGGTCATCTGATATGACTAGCCCTAGGTCCCTATCTATTTTTGTTGTTGTTAGTATCTCACCCCCCACTGTGTACTCTTCCCCTGGGTTTTTGTTTCCCAGGTGCATTACCTTGCACTTCTTAGCATTGAATCCAAGCTGCCATACATTTGACCATTCCTCTAACCTTGCCAAGTCCCTTCTCATCCTTTCCACCCCACCTTGTGCATCAACTCTGTTGCAGATCTTTGTGTCATCTGCAAAGATACATACTTTTCTTCCAGTCCTCTGCAATGTCGCTTATAAAGACATTGAAGAGGACCTGCCTTAATACTGAACCCTGCAGTACCTCACTAGTAACCCCCCTTTCTACAGCTTCAAACTGGCTGCAAAAACTGCAGCCAGTTTTGCACCTCCCCCAACACAGACAGTTATCTGACACTGCACTTACTCAGCACAGAGTATGGCATTAAAACAACAAAAACGGGTCCATTTATTATTATTATATTTTTTTAATGTTGGCATTAGTGGCACTGAGCAGTGGCAGCCCAGAAAAATCTATACTACTGTGCATTCTCAGCAGAGCGCCATCAGCTGAAGACAAAGAGAGAGAGAGATGATCTGCAGAGCCCTACACCAGTGCAGGACATTTATTTACAATTTTCCCCAAAGTCTCAGTGATAGCCACCCATACATACCAAGGAGGGAGTAGGATGGAGGGGGAGGTGATGCTGCTGCAGCTCTGTGTTACCTGAAATCAGAGAATCGGGCCATAGGCTCTCACAAACTGATAAACATTTGGCATTTAATAAAATCTGATATACACACAGACTTGAATGCATTCATTAAACTGTGACCTCAGGTCCTGAGTAAAGAGCCTGCCATTCAGGAGTTCAGCTAATTATGGGGGTAGGTGAGCTAAGAAAGTAACATGGGCGCAAATAGGCAGGAAAGCTCAAGAGTTCAATTCTCCCACCTCTTCCAATCTGTACCGAATGAGAGTTTATGTGCACTGCATCTTTTTCTACTGAATGCTGTAATAGTTTGCCCACATAGATCCAGTTTCCCTGATTGAAACAATGACATTTTCAGCTGGCTCCTAAAACCAAGATCATTTCCTATTTCAGCTGTAGTGCAAACACATGGAAAAATTACTCTGGTTCCAAGAAAATTACCTCCAATGCATTGCCAGAGTGCCCTCTGGCACTCAGACCCACTGTCAGTGAACATCTTCATCAAATCACAGCCCCTACTCACTAACAGGATACTCCATATTTCATATCAACATACATTTGAATGTTATTTTAAAAAGTAAGTTAATACAACATGGAGAAAATAACACTGGTGATTTTTTTCAAAACCAGTGAAGACATCATGACTGTCGTATATAAAATAAAATTGCAAACAACTGTTTTATGCTCTAGTTAGGGTTAAAGCCAGAAAAGTAGGTAAATGTGGCATTAGGGCTTTCAAATCTAACACCCCACCCCTCCTTTCACACACTAACAGGTGTTGGGGTGTGCCTTGGAGTCACCAGCCCTAACACTCACCCCATTCCATAATTAGATATACTGCGATATATACAGTATGGAAGGATGGGGTGAACATTAGGGCTGATGACTAGGCACACCCAGATACCCTTAGTGTGTGCAGAGGTAGTGGGGTGTGCATTGAAATCTAATACCATATTTCCTACACTAGTGACTTGAACCCTAAGTAAAGCATTAACAAAGTTTTTGCAATTTATTCCTTTACTTTGAGATAGTATAATCATATTGTTATTTTCCAGTGGGTATGCAGAGCCCTCTGGGCTCTGCACTCCCATCCCTCCATAGATGTATATATCTATGGCCCTGTGCTTCCATTTATAGGGCAACAGTGACAACATTGTTAGCATAGCCATCTTATTACTAGAGATGTTGTGAAATTTTATTTCATTGGTGAAACTGCTGCAAAATCACCAATTTTACTACACAAAATATTCAGTGAAATTGCAATGAAATTGTAAAATTTCACCCACACATTGCATAGTTATTTTGTTATTTATACCCCTCCCTAGTGTCTAGTGGTCCCCCCAGCTGATCACCAGCCAACTTGAAGAACTCTCCCCCCTGAGTCATCCACAGAGTTATTTCCCCTCCCCAGCCATGACCCCAGCCCCCAATCTTTAAAAAAAACAATATTCCCTTGTCCCTGGTGTCTAGTGGACCACCCCAGCCCCCATCCTGTCTTCTGTCAGACTGTGTCCAACCCACTCCCCCCAGTATCCTGATCGGGCCACTGGCACAGCCCTCCACTCACCTCCATGGCTGGCAGCCTGACTGAGCACTTCATTGAATGAGCACATGATTGTAGGGGCTGGGGTCATGGCTGGGGGGGATAACTCTGGGGTGACTTGGTGGGGTTCTTCAATTCAGCTGGTGATCAGCTGGGGGAGTCCACTAGACACCAGGGACTGGGGAGGGGATTTTTTTTTTTAAAGATTGGTAACCAGGGTCATGGCTGGGGAGGAGAAATAACTCTGGCGCTGACTCGGGGGGGGGAGGGTTCTTCAATTTGGCTGGTGATCAGTTGGGGGGTCCACAAGACACCAGGGGAGACTTAATTAGTGGTGAAATTTTGCCCACAGATGGTGAAATTTCACCCATGAGCAGCAAATTTTGCCAGTTCGAGGGTGAAATTTCACACCACAAAATATTTCGCGAAATGCAAAAATTCCACGAAATATTTCACTGGGCAAAATTTTCCAGCTTCACACTACACTGCTTATTACCTCACCTCATGTACCTGGTACAGGAAATTTTTGAATCCCTGCCAAAATGTAATTCTGCACAACTACAACGCCATTTTGTGCCACAGGTTTGAAAACGCATTTTGGCCAGGATTTGAAAAATGAGAGCAGTGACATACATGAGGTGGGGCAATAAGAAAGCTATGTTGAAAATGTGAGGTCAAAATATTAAAAATTTCCAGTACTATGAGTGTGCATAACAAAATTGCAGTAAATGGGCATAACATTGTCAGTTTAACATAATCTGACCCCAAATTTTCAACATAGCCATCTATTACCCCACCTCATATACCAAGTACAGAAAAATGTTCAGATCCCTGCCAAAATGCTATTTCTCCCTACTGCAACACCATTCTATGCCACAAGTGCAAAAACACATTTTGGACACAATTTGAAAAATGACAGCTGTGACATACAATACATGAAGTGTGGTAATAAGCTGTCTGTTGCAATTTTTGTGTCAAAGTTGCAATTTTTATGTCAAAATATTAAACATTTCTGAAGTTATGAGCATGCATAGCAAAATTGCATCAAATGGGCATACCTTTGGCATTTTTACATATTTTTGCCCCAAATTTTCAACTTAGCCTTCTTATGGCCCCACCTCATTAACAATATGAATGTCATGGTATAAATCCTGCCCAAAAGGTAAATTCACCAAGTGACCACAGAATCACCTTATGAGCAGGAGTTACCTAATGACAGTCATATTGCTCATGTGGTGGAGTCCCCAAAAGGCCATGTTGAAAATTTGGGGCCAATATCTCAACAACTGACAAAGTTATGCTTAAAAGTTGAAACCCGCATTGAAATACATTAACCTTAGTTTCATATTGCAGTTGCCAGTTCCAGCAGCAAAACGTATCTTCAGTCAGGGAGTGGATCTCAAACCTGGGACCTGTTCAAGTGAGTGAAGGTGTGTGGGGGTGTACTGGGGTGGTGGGTCCTGAGTGGGAGGTGGGGGCCATCTGATCACCGAGAGACCTTTTTATTGTTTATGTTTCAGGTTACATAAAAAAAATCATCAGACCATTTTCTTAATTTCATTTTTCTGCCTGAAATGGAATGGTGGGGGTGCCACTAGACACCAGGGAACAGAGTGGCACAAATGAGGGCAGCAATTAAAGGGAGGGGGGTACTACTAGACCACCGTTGATTAAAAAAATAATAATGAGGACTGCGATCGGCGGGTGGTGAGGTGCCACTAGACACCTGGGAAAAGGCAGCAACTAATGTTTAGCAGTTGGGGCATCTTTATCTATTAGTTTAGCTGTTGGAGTGCCTGTTTGGGTAGCTTTTAGCCAAGGGCCTGCCTATGGGTGGTTTGATGAGGGGGATGCTACTACATAATAGGGAAAAGACAGCTGTGAACTGCGTTTGTAATAAATTGGTCTGTTATTTTCATAAATTGATCTGTATATTATGGATCAATCTGTTTTTCAACTATTGATTTGTTTTTAATTATATAATGGGACTATGGTCGGGGAAGGGAGGTTGAGGGTAGACAGCTCACAGAAGGAGGGAGCAGGAGGATGGGTGTAAGGTGCCACAAGACATCACAGTATGAAGAAAGACCATCTGTGTGTGTGTGTGTGTGTGTGTGTGTGTGCCACTAGACACCAGGGAAAAGGCAGCAATTAACATTGTTATTCATACATCGATCTGTTTTTTTTTTATAAATCGATCTGTTTTTATCAATCAATTTGTTTTTTTTCCAATTGCATTCCAACGTTATCCAAAAAAAAGGTAATAATTCAAAAACTTTACAATATTTTTAAACCAAACTCTCCAAAGGCACACCCTTGCCATATACCCCATCATCCCTGAAAAAATCATGGAAAAAGTCTTTACTGTCTAGACTGAAGATAAGAGCAAAAATTCCCCATGTTAAGTATAAGGGAAAAAAGTGTGGCTTTTTTTCACATTTGTTTGACCCTTCATATCTGCAAAACTGTACAACATGTCTTAACAAAACTTGCCACATCTTGACATTCTGACAGCCTGACCACACATATCAACTTCTGTGTTAGCTCAGTAAAGGATGGCAGTTATTAGGGTGGAAAAAATTGAGTTTAACATGAAACAGCTTGCTCAACCCTAACTATACTGGTACTACCATGCTAGTATAATGTAATATTAGTAATTGCAAAAGTAAGAGCACTGTCATGATGGGGGATTCCACTTTTAACATCCCCCCAAAAAACAAATCTGCCCAACTTGCTGCTCCTTATACATCAGTGACCTGGGTTTCACAGGCAAGAGCAAAGAAATAGGGGTTGCCAATGTCTCTGAGCTGCTTCCAAGGCCCCTTAATGCCAAGTAGCTCTATCTCAATGGAAATTTGGGATCCAGCTTTTTGGAATTTCTCAAACTTGGATCTCTTGCTCTTGGGAAATAATCACATATCTTATGTGCAGGATAGTGCCTTCATCAACTTTCCCAATTTAAAAAGTCTCCATCTAAATGGGATGATATTAAAGAACTCATGCCTGAATGTTTCAAGAGCCACTCTGGCTGGCCATGACCCACTACAATCTTTTCCATTGCCTTGGACAGAGGGGAGAGGACTGAGATGGGTTTGTAGTTGGCTGTTAGAGACTTGTTGCCTCCTTTATGCACTGGCATAACTAGGGCCTGCTTCCAAACTGCCAGGAATTGTTAAGAAATGTTGTGTGTAGTACCATCTTTTACCCCAGTGAGTAGTGTCTTGTGATCCTGTACCACTGAGCAGACTTCAGGGGCGAGCCCAGTAACCCAGCTGAATGGTTAGACACTGGGAGTATGGCACATTCATGCCTGAATGTTTCAAGAGCTGTAAAGTTAGAATTATTTGTATTTCAAGTGCATTACTGTGTGAGAGATCCAACCGGATGCTTTCAGTCTGATGCCCAGCCTATAGCAGCTGTTTCCAAATGACAAGCTTATTTTTGTTATGGGGCTGGACATAAGTATGGCCTTGGTCTGCTCATTGTTTAGTAGCAACTTATGACTACAGAACCAGTCCTCGAGTTTGGAGGAATTCTGCAGCTCAGATTGTAGGGCAACCTGAGATGTGCTGCTGCTCAGGAGCATAGCATCATCTGCATATAGTAATAGTTCGGTGTTGTAGGCTGTGGAAAGGTCATTTAAGAAGAGGCTGAAGAGTAGAGGCCCCAGTATTGATCCCTGGGGTACCCCTAATGATACCTCTCTTGTGCTGGATACTGTTTGTCCAATTCTGACACATTGATTTCTCCATAACAGGCAGTCTTGGAACCAGCAAAGGGCATTGGGTGCCACACCCATGTTTTGCAATTGGGTCAGTAATGGGGGGTGGTTGACTGTATCGAAGGCTTTGGTGAGGTCAATAAAGACAGACCCCACCAGTTTACCTTCATCCAGGGCCATATGTGCATAGTTCATGTAGTCAAGCAGGGCAGTGGTGGTACTGTGATTTTGTCTGAAGCCATGCTGGTTGGGGCATAGTAAATTATACTTATTGAGGTAGTCAATGAGTTAACCCACCACAATCTTTTCCATTGCCTTGGACAGAGGGGAGAGGTTTGAGATGGGTTTGTAGTTGGCTGCTAGAGACTTGTTGCCTCCTTTATGCACTGGCATAACTAGGGCCTGCTTCCAAACTGCCAGGAATTATTAAGAAATGTTGTGTGTAGTACCTTCATTTACCCCAGTGAGTAGTGTTTTGTGATCCTGTACCACTGAGCAGACTTCAGGGGCGAGCCCAGTAACCCAGCTGAATGGTTAGACACTGGGAGTATGGCACTGTCAGGAATGGCACTGTCATGCGCTAGCACCCCTCAACCTGGGAAAGGAAAGTGCAATGTTGCCTGCATGGGCCCAAGTATCATATAACAAGTATATAGTGAAGAGAATTCTTCTCTTGGCATAGGGTCTGAACCTCTGCGACTGTGAGTGCAAGAAGTTCTCTGCCCTATGTGTCTGCATCTGCAGCAACATGAGGACCCTGTGCATCCACAGCCCACTAGACAGCCCCATGAATTCTTGACATCCATTGCTGCATGGAAGTTCAGGGCCTGCAGGGCCCTGCATTTTCATAGGCAGAGAGGGTCTTCCCTTGGCACAGGGCCAGAGGGCATCTGCATCTGTTCACACAGGTCCCAAAGGGACCTGTGTGAATGGGGATGCAATTCCACTATCTCAAAAAGAAAGGACATTTCTTTGCAATTAAGCCAATGCCATAAAAAGTAGGGAAATGTGGAGTTAGAGTTCCCAACCCTAACTCCTCACCACCACTACTCCACCCAAAGCAGCAAAAGGACAAGACCACACAAGCGACCCCAGACAGCCATTATACGGTAAGACAAATAACATACAAGGCCACACAAGCAACCACAGACAGCCATTATCAGGTAAGGCATAACCTTTGACACTGCCCTAAACTTCCATCAGCACATCCATCTGCTGTCCACCACCCTGAATGCCCATACTGGAATCCTCTATCACCACAAACACTGTCTAACCCCTGACACTCTTCGGCTTGCTGTCTCCTCCTCAGTCCTCTCCCTTCTGGACTATGGCATTCTCATATATGGAGCTGCAAACCCCTCAGCCCTAGGCAGACTCCAACTCTCCCTGAACAAAGCCTGCCATCTTGTCCTCAGCTGTAATCATCTCACATACACCTGCTCCCTATACACTTCCACTAACTGGCTGAACCTAGACAGTAGACTACAGTTCCACACATGCCTTATGGCCAAAAAGATCACCCTGGGTCTTGCCCCCACTGGCCTCTCCCCTATTACCAAACATGCCCTGACACATAGAACCACCCGTAGCATGGGCAAGCTGCTTTTCTGGGTCCCCAGTGTCAGACATCCCAACTCCAAAGATCTTTCAACCACAGGGCCCTTCCTTGTTGAACTACCTTCCTAATGCACTCGCCAAAGAAACCAGAATTGGCCCTTTCAAAACCACACTCAGAAACCATCTCCAGTCCTCCACCACCTGTGACTGCCATTGATCTCACTGCCTGCCCTGACAAAGGTCACTGGCCTGCTCTGCCTCTCCTCCTCCTCCCACTTTGCCCCTTCCTGTATTGCCTACCTAGCTCCTTTTCTTAGCCTCTATACTAAGCTGCTTAGGCCTGTCCAAATATTTCTTTGGACCTGACAGTTAGCAATTCACCGTATTCACTGTAACAAATCTGTCTGCGTCTTGCTATGTAATTGTGTTTTACTGTTGTATTGTATGTGATGTGAAGCTTTTGTAAATGAGTCTTTGACTCAAAGGTACATTCCGAATAAGCAATAAATAAAATAAATAAATAAATAAATACAACTGTTTCCAGATCACACAAATTCAGTAGCACTGATGTGCTACCTTCGTGGATTTGTATCGGCAGCTGCATAAGTACAGGCCCCGTAAGTCAGACTTATTTTTCTTCATAATGCATGTAATGATGATATGAATATCGACCTTGGTTTTATAACCCATTACACAATTTGAACTTCAACTGCCTTTTTTCTTGTTTCATTTACAAAACATGGACAAGTCTTATGTGTATTTTTAATGTGCATTTATATATTAACATGTTTCTATTGAAGATGTGGCTAGATAGATAGATAGGTAGATAGACAGACAGACAGACAGACAGACAGATAGATAGATAGATAGATGGAAAGATGGACAGACGTCGGACAGACAGACAGATAGATAAATAGATTTATATAATGGGGGCTAGAGCTTTCTCAGTAGAATATCCTATGTTATTACTACTGGAGTGAGGATAAATCCTGAGGACATCAGCAGAGTGAGGATATCAACAAATATCCACATTCTGTTGATGTTACCAGAGTGAGAATATCTTCTCTGCAGCTTGCATTCTAAATTAAACTCCTTTAGAAAACAGTTTCTCTTTCTCACTGAAGCTGCAACTTATTCAATTAGCTTTGCAAAACACTTTCACCTGTGTCCCATTGTGTTTCTAATACTCTTAGCCCATTACTATGCTGATCTCAGCTTCAAAACAACCTGAATTCTAAATGAAACTCCTTCACAAAGCAGTTTCTCTTTCTCAGGGCTACATGCAACAGTTTCTCTTTCTCACTGAAACCTACAACTTACTCAATTAGCTTTGCAAAACACACTCACCTGTGTCCCATTATGTTTATGACTCCCAGTCCATTCAGAACCACACATACACACACACACACACACACACACACACACGCCACACACAGAATGAGCAAAAAACACACAGAAACAGAAAAAATGATCCTAAAGCCCTCACCCCCATGGTATAAATTGCACACATGATGTGCAGATCATGGGATATGGAAAATATTCTTCATCCTGCAGAGTGAGCTGTGCATTCTCACTCTGCGGGAGTGAGAATATTTTCCATATCCCACTCCGGCCCATCATGTATCCCCTATAGATTACATAGATAGATAGATACATAGACAGACAGACAGATAGAAGATAGATGATAGATAGATAGATAGATAGATAGATAGATAGATAGATAGATAGAGAGAGAGATAGATAGATAGATGTATATATATATATATATATATATATATAGCTGATTATAATTGGTGGTTATTTTTTTAAATCATACAGTACATACAGAAATGCTGCTGTGCTGAACACACACACACTCAAAAAGAAAGGAAATTCTTTGCAAAAAAAACTGCATAGATGCATCAGTTAGCATTCAACTTAAGGCAACAAAAGGAGAGCAATGCGGTATTAGGGTTTTCAACCCTAACTCCCCAACCCCAGTCCCCAAACAGCAAAAGGAAACAAAAATAGTTTTTTTGGTCTCCAGAGTATTGGCGAATCAGTGTTGGGGTCTTCCTTGGGGTTGCCAGCTCTAATGCTCACCCTTCTCCTAAGCAAATGAGGTCAGATGTCATCACTTTTCTTCAGGCAGGGCCAGCAGGGCTGTGACTCAAGAAAGCTACAACAGATTTTATTGGCAACATATGGCAAGACATACTTCTCTACCTTTGAAAAGTGCATCAGTATGAGGCACTGGTTTGCAGCTGTACCTTATGCTTCAAACAGGAGGCTACAGGCTGGGGAAAGTGGGTAGATATTTGTGTTGATAACCCCAAGGAAGACCCCACCACTGATTCACCAAGATGCAGGAGACCCAAAACCCTAATGTTTTTTTCTTTTGCTGCTAGTGGTGTGGGGCTGGGAGTTAGGGTTGAAAACCCTAACACCACATTTCCCTACTTAAGCTGAACTCTAACTGGTGCATTAATGCAATTGTTTTTAATGAATATCTATCTATCTATCTATCTATCTATCTATCTATCTATCTATCTATCTATCTATCTTTCTATCCACTGCATATATATATCTAAATATCTATATATCATATATATTCCTTTGTAAAAAACTTTGTTAATGCACTAGTTAGGGTTCTAGTGACAAAAGTAGGGAAATGTGCTGTTAAGGTTTCCAATCCTAACACCCAACACCTACCCTGCAGGCAGCAACAGGCATGGGTGGTGTGCCTTGGGTTGTGAACACTAATGCTCCCCCCATTCCATGAGTCAATAAGCTGAGATCAGTACAATATATGAGAATGGGGTTGAGCGTTAATGTTGACAAACTCAAGGTACATCCCTCACACCTGTTGGTGCCTGCAAGGTAGGGGTGGGGAGTTAGGGTTGGAAACCCTCATAGCACATTTTCCTACTTTTGTCACTAGAACCCTAACTAGTGCATTAACAAAGTTTTTTGCAAAGGGATCTATATATATATATATATATATATATATATACAGTGGATAGATAGATAGCTAGCTAGCTAGAATCTGTGAAGTGGGTGCATGAGAAAGGGCGCCGTCCATTATGGCGACACCTTCCCCACACAATCCACTCAGGGAGATGGACAGGTAGGGCAACCAGATGGGGGGGGTGGGCGAACTAGGCAACAGGATGTCGCTATACGTATGCGTGCGGGGGGGTGGGAGCGAGCACGGTGATCGTGGGCTGGGAGGGGATGGAGAGGCTGTAGGGAGTGGCACTGTGGTTGACGGTCGAGCTGCATTGTGGCATTAGGGATTGGCTAGTGGTTGGGGTGGCTGAGGTACTGGGTTAGGGTCCGGGCACTGGTGCGATTTTTATTGTGCCCAGCCAGAACCTTTTTATTTTTACTGCTTTCACCCCCTGACATGCACCCCCTGGAGTTGAGAATCCTTAAGTGGGGGGTGCGGGGGTGAAGGGGGGCACAGCTCCCCCACAGAAAGCAGTAAAAATATGTCCTGGCGCCATTGTGCTGGTGCGCTGGGGTTGTCAGAGTGCCGAAAATGTGTTCGGCACTCTGACTGAGTGATAACAGTGATCGCCTTTAGGCGTTTGTTGTTATCACATAGATGATAGACAGATAGGTAGATAGATAGATAGATAGATAGATAGATAGATAGATAGATAGAGAGATAGATAGATAGATAGACAGATAGATAGATATTCATTGAAAACAACTGCATTAATGCATCAGTTAGAGTTCAACTTAAGTAGGGGAAATGTGGTGTTAGTGCATGAACAGAGTTTTGTCAAAGAATTTCCTTACTTTTTAGGATAGTGTAATCGTATTCTTATTTGCCTGTGGGAGTGCATAATTTTTAAGATAGTGTAATCCTATCCTTATTTTCTTGTCTCATCAATCCAAAATCATATCCTTATTTGCATGAATGTTGCTGAGGAAGCATTGCAGCCAAAACAGCAACTAAATTGTCAGCATAGCCTCGTTATGAGCCCACCTCATGAATGCTGGGCTGAGAATTTTCAAATCCACATCAAAACATCATTTCATACCACTGCAACGTCATTCCACACCAGAGAAAATGCATTTTGACCAGGATTTGAAAAATGACAGCCATCACATTCATGAGGTGCAGTAAAAAATTGGCTATGTTGAAAATTTGGGGTGAAAATGTTGAAAATTACTCAAGTTAAGAGGAAGCACAGTTAAATTTAAACACATGCACATAATTTCACAATTTTTTACATATTTTGACCCCAAATTTTCAATATAGCCTTCTTATGACCCTACTTCATGAACAAAGGCAGTGAAAAGTTTCAAATAATACCAAAGAGGTGATTTTGCCAAGCTTCCGTGAAATCATCTTTTGGGATTTTCAAAATTCCAGTGACACTGCCCATTCAGTAGGGTCCTAAAAAAGCCATATTGAAAATGGTGTCAAAATCTGCAAAAATGGCCAAGTTATGCATCAAAGTTGGAAATCTCATTTGAAATACATTAAATCACCTTTATCTTAGTTTCTCATATTGCAGTTGCCAGATCCAGCAGCAAGATGTGTCTTCGATTAGAGAGTAGTTCTTTACCCTGTCACATGTTCATGTCAGTGAGGGTGTGTGGGGGTGTACTGGGGTGTGTGGGGTGATTGTTGCTGAGTGGCAAGTGGGTTGGGGGGGTCAGATGGGTGAGGGACATAAGTAAAAATAAACATTGAGGACTGTTTTCTTTTTTATAGGCACAGGAAGTGATGGGTTGGTGGGGGGTGCCATTAGACACCAGGGAAAGGGAAAATAAATAATGGGGATGGTGATTGAAGGGTGAGGGTGCCACTAAACACCAGGGATAAAAAGGCAATCATTGGGACAATGATCAGAGGGTGGGGGGGTACCAATGAACATGAGGGAAACAAAGGAAATGGGTATTGGAGGGTGAGGGTGCCACTAGACACCAGAGAAACAACAGAGACAGTGATCAGAGGGTAAGGGTTGCCAGTATACTTCACAGAAACTACAGAAACAGTGATGTAAGGGTGGGAGGTGTCACTAAACATCAGGAAAAGTATGGGAATGGTGATCCAAGGGTTGGAGGGTCCCACTAGACAGCAGAGTAGTGGACTTTAACTTACTAGACATTAACTGGGGTTGTCAGATAGCATTGACAACAAGAGGTAGGGAATTTGTAATGGCCCTACAGGGGACAAGGCTGAAGCAACTTGCTGATTTGCCAACCAGAGGTGGAGCTGTCTTGAACTTGGTTCTGACCAACAGTGGCATGGCAGAAAGGGTTGAGGTAGGGTGCCATATTGTCAACAGTGACCATTGTATGTTTGGTTTCCAAACCAACACAACTATACCAGCCATTCCAAGATCAGAGTTTTGGACTTCAGAAAGGCAGACTTTTCCAGAATAAGAACCAACCTTGCAGAGAAACATAGGCGCGGAAGGGGAGAGGTGGAGGAAATGTGAGAGAACCTCTAGGGAGCTATCAGGGAGGTAACTGAACAGTGTGCTAGGAGGATCAGCAAGGCAAGTAAGAGAAGGAAACCCCTCTGGTTCTCCAAGGAGGTGGCTACTATAGTAAGGGAGAAAAGAAAGGCCTACAAGGCATATAAGGCATCAAACAAGGAGGAAGACAGGGAAACTTACATAGTTGCTTAGAGGGAAGCAGGAAAAGTAATAAGAAAAGCTAACACTCACACCGAGCTCAGGATAGCACAGGGTGTTAGAGGGGGAGAAAAAACTCTTTTTTAGGTATATAAGAGAAAGGACAAAGACTACAGGAGGAATAGTAAGGCTACCAGTTTCGGGAGCCAAACTAATAGAGAAGGACAGTGAGCAGGCAGAAGTCCTAAATAAATATTTCTGTTCCATGTTCACTAGGGAGAATGCAGAGGATTGCCCAAACCTGCAAAGCAGTTGCACCCAGGGACCAGGGGTAGACTCGAGACCCCACATGGATGGACAAGTCTTGGAAGCTCCAAACAAATTAAAGGTGGACAAGGCCATGGGGCCAGATGAGATTCACCCAAGAGTTCTCAAAGAACTGAGGAGTGTGATAGCAGCGCCCATGGCATAGCGCGTCACCAAATTACTGGAAAGTGGGACAGTGCCTGAAGACTGGAAGAGAGCGACAGTTATCCCATTTCACAAATCAGGGAGCAAGGAGGAGGCTGGAAATTACTGTCCAGTAAGCCACACATCAGTGGTAGGAAAACTGATGGAGACACTGCTCAAGCAAAGAATAGTAGCACATCTGGAATCCATTGGGCAACAGGACCCAAAACAGCACAGTTTCATGTCTGGAAGGTCATGTCAAACAAACCTGGTCGACTTTTTTGACTGGATAATGAAGGCAGTGGACCAAGGGGGAGCAGTGGATGTGGTCTATCTGGACTTTAGTAAGGCCTTCAAATTGGTTCCACACAGAAGGCTGGTAAGGAGGCTGGACCACATTAATGTAGGTAAGGAAGTGGTTGGTTGTGCGAGCAACTGGATGAAGGGAAGAACACAATGGGTGCAGGTAAATGGAGTGGTATCAATGGAGAGGGAAGTGACTAGTGGAGTGGCTGGGGTGCCTACTCTTCAATGTGTTCATAGCTGACATCGGTAATGGATCAGAAGGGAAGGTGTGTCTCTTTGCAGATTACACCAAGATCTGCAACAGAGTGGACACCCCATAAAGAGTCAAGAGCATGGAATCAGACCTGAGGAAACTAGAGGAGTGGTCAGATGCCTGGCAGTTGAAGTTCAACACCAAAAAGTGCAAGGTCATGCACTTAGGCAAGGGAAACCCCAAGGTGGGATATTACCTGGGAGGGTAGCAGCTGGCATGCACCAACCAGGAATGAGACCTAGGAGTCATTATATCAGATGACTTAAAAGTGAGGAAGCAGTGTGAAAAGGTGGCGCTAAAGGCCAGTGGTATGCTGGGCAGCATAGGGAAGGGAATCACAAGTCGCAGAAGTGAGGTGGTGCTGCCACTTTACAGGGTGCTGGTGCACCCCCACCTGGAGTATTGTGTACAGTTCTGGAAGCCCCACCTTAGGAAAGATATCGATAGGATTGAGACGTGCAGAAGAGAGCCACAAAAAATGATTAAAGGTCTACATTAAATGACATATGAGGATAGGCTGAGGGAGCTCAATATGTACTCCCTGGAGCACATGAGGGAGAGGGGGGACATGACTGAGACATTCAGGTATATTAAGGGTATAAATAAAGTAGGGGCACAGGAGCTTCTTCAGGAGAAGAAAAGCATCAGAACTAGAGGACAAGATATGAGGCTCAAGGTTGGGCAATTCAGGAGCAATATTAGGAAGTTCTTCTTCACTGAGAGGGTGGTTGACCTATGGAATTGCCTGCCCTGGTAAGTGGTGGAGACCAAAATGGTAAATGGGTTCAAAAATGCCTTGGACAGGCACAAAGGTATAATTTCACATAAAGGATGGGGGGGGGGGTAGTTACCCATGGTAAGATTAGATGGATCTTGCAGTCCCCTTCTGCTGTCAATTTCTATGTTTCAATGTTTCAGAGAAACAATGGGGCCAGCAATCAGAGGGTGGGTGGTGCCACTAGACACCAGGGAGATTTGACTAATATACGGGGAGGGCACTGGAGGATGAGAAGTGTCACTAGACACTAGGGAGATTTGAATAATAAAAAAAAAAATACACAGTAACTTTTAAAACAACACCTGTGTTCCGCTAATCAGGGGGGTTCCACCTGATTCTGCAGTTACTCTTTAGAAAAATGACTTGGAAATCTGTTTTTCAAATATTTTGAATCCTGTTCCGAGTTCTTTTTAGCAGATTGTGAAGCAGGATCCTTTTTCGAGTTTCCTTTTCTGCAATTTGTGAAAAAAGACAAATCCTTATTCGCAAATTACATAACAGGTTCCTGTTTCATGTTTCTTTTTTTGCAATTTGCGAAAAGGGATTCTGGCATCTCTGAAAAACACATTTCCAGGTGATTTACAAAAAAAAAGACCTAACAGCAGAATCCGATAGAATGGTCCCTGATTAGCAGAACACATGTGTTGGTTAATTCAGAAAAGATCCTCTATTTCAATTCTTCATTTTTGTTTTCCTTGCTAAGAGAAAACAAGATGGTGGCAGCATGGAAAATGATTCCTCATTTGCGACACACGATTACCCATTTGCGACAAAGGATCCTTTTTCAAGCGGAACATCTAACTGGAGAGTGAAATTTACATAGGAAATAATGGGAACTTTGGAAAGGATTAATATTTTTTTACCAAATATTCAAAAGGCACATCTGTGATCCAAGACTTTTCTACTCAAAACATTTCAGACCAAAATTCCACACCATTTTTGTGCTGTGGCTTAACAAAGAAATTACAAAGAAACAGTAATGTTCACATTTTGTCACACTCTGTATCTCCACAACCACACATCTGACTGGAATGAAACCTGGCACATCAAGAGATCTTTTGTCCCTAACAGTGCTTGCAACATTTCATGCAAATTGGTTGAATGGTTGTGACGTTATTATATGTGTGTGTGTGTGTGTGTGTGTGTGAACACATAGTAGCACCAGCCATGATGCAACGCAGTAATGCTGCAGGGTTCCATGCCATAATAGTGATCAGAAAATAGCGATTGCTGTCATAGTGAGTGTGTATCACCAAAAAGCAAATTGTTGATATACACTTCAAGGTGACCCAACATCTGGAATATTAAAAGTGTTTGTGCAGCCCCGCACCCTCCCCACCCGAATTAAGATTCACAACTCCAGGGGTGCAAAATCCAGATTTTGCAAAATCAAGTCCTGCAACCGCAGACAGTGGCAAAATTTACATGCTTCTGGTCTCAGCCCCTAACCCAGTACCTGTTCTGCCAGAGCTAGCCACCCACACCATTACACCTCATGGCTAGCTCATCAGCAACAGGTACACCAGTCCCCTTAAACCCTTTCCCTGTTCCTCCCCTTCCCTTCGCTATTCCCCCCTTCCGGTCACCCTTCCCCATGGTCCTTGTCCCAGGGTGGTAAACTGGGTCAAAAACTGGCTGAGTGATAGGACAAAGAGTGTGATGGTTAATGCAGTTCAACCCAAAGAGAGAGGGGTGACCAGTGGGGTCCTGCAGAGAGCAGTGCTTGGACCTGTCCTCTTTAATGTCTTTATAAGTGACATTGCAGAGGGGATTTGAGGGAAGATGTGTCTTTTTGCAAATGAAACCAAGATCAGCAACAGGGTTGACACTCCAGAAGGGGTAGAGGAAAATGAGAAGGGACTTAAGCAAGCTTGGGGAGTGGTCAGGGGTGTGGCAGCTAAGATTCAATGCAAAGAAGTGAAAGATCATGCACTTGGGGCACAGAAATGGAAGAGAAGAGTACATGATGGGGGCTACTGACAGCCACCCAACAGGAAAGGGACTGTGGAGTAATCATATCTGATGATCTAAAGGCTACCAAACAATGTGAGAAGGCTGTGAGGAGAGCCAGTGGAATGCTGGGGTGCATGGGGAGAGGTATCTCCAGCAGAAGGAAGGATGTGGTGATGCCACCAAATAGAACATTGGTGAGACCTCATCTGGAGTATTGTGTCCAGTTCTGGAGGTCGCACCTCCGGAAGGACATAGGCAGAGTAGAAGTGGTTTGGAGAAAGGTGACAAAAATGATGCAGGGGCTGCTCCAAAAGTCATATGAGGGAAGACTGGAGGATCTCAATATGTATTCCATGCAGGAGAGGAGAGAGAGAGGGGGGATATGACAGAGACTTTCAAATACCTCAAGGGAGCAAATAAGGCACAAGAGGGTAGCATCTAAAAAAAAAAAAAAAAAAAAAGATGTTCAAGAACAAGGGGCCATGATATGAAGATAGAGGAGGTAGACTTAGGGGTAACGTGAGAAAGTATTTTTTTTCATGGAAAGGGTGGTGAATCCATGGAGCAGCCCCCTGGAAGAGGCTGTAGGGGCAAAAACAGTAGAAGAACTCAAAAATGCATGGGACAGACATAAAGGAACTCTAGCAATAGGAAAGAGAGGATAAGCCACAGATCATTTAGGATCTGTGGTATATGAAATCGGGTAGAAAAATGGGCAGACTAAGTGGGCCAAGCGGTCCTTATCTGCAGTCAAATTCTATTTTTCTATGTTCTGTGGAGAGGTAGTAATAATACCTCCTTCCTTCTGATGTTAATACCCATTCCTATACGCTCAGGCATCTTGTTTGTCTTACTGTAGGCCTCGTTGCACTGGCTTGTTTTAGAAAGTCACTGCTGATTACTCCTAGGGCCTCTTTCCTCAGAGGTCATACACAGATGCTTAGATACATAGACACTGTCAGCAGATAAGGTCCACCCAGTCTGCCCATTTGAGCTTGTAAGTTCCCTTTACGTTTTTCTAGAAGTCTGTTGCCCCTTACTCTTGACCTCCAGAATTCCCTTATGTCTATTCCATGCATTCTTAAATCCCATGATTGTTTCAGCCCCCCAACTTCCTCTGGCAGGGTGTTCCACTTGTCCACCACCCTTCCTGTGAAGAAATTCTTCCTTATGTTTCCTCTGAATCGCCATTCCTCCGACTTCATCCAATGCCCTCTAGTCCTGAAACATCTTTTTTTGCTGGAAAATAGTGTATTCCTGCACCCTGTTCCTCCCTGTAAGATACTTGTATATCTCTATCATATCTCCTCTCTCCTTCCTCTCCTCCAGAGAGTGCATATTCAGCCTGTCCTCATAGGACTTGTGATGCAATCCCTGTATCATCTTTGTTGCCCTCCTCTGAACCTCCTCTACACTATCTATATCCTTACATAGGTAAGGTCTCCAGAACTGTACACTGTACTCCAGGTGGGGCCTTGTATAGTGGAATTATGACCTCTCTTTTCCTGCTGGTGATGCCCCTGCCTATGCATCCCAGCATCATATTTGCTTTACCTGTTGCCTTGTCTCACTGTTTCCCTACCTTGAGGTCATCAGAGATGATAACCCCAAGGTTTCTTTCCTGCTTGGTGCATGCTATATCCTTACCCCCCAGCTGATATGTTGTTCCAGGGTTTTTGTACCCCATATGCATTATCTTGCACTTCTTTGCATTGAATTTCAACTGCCAAACCCTTGACATTCTTCAAGCTTCTGCAGGTCCCTCCTCATTCTGTCTACACCATCTGGCATGTCCAATCTGTTACAGAGCTTTGTGCCATCAGTGAACAGGGAAATTCTGCCTTCTATGTCCTGCACAATGTCGCTGATGAAGATGTTGAATAGGACCGGTCCTACCACTGATCCCCATGGTACCCCACTGGTCACTCGTCCCTCTGTGGAGTGACAGCCATTTACCACCACAATCTGTGTCCTGCCACCCAACCAATTACCCACCCACTGCACTACTGTCCTGCCCACTCCCATATTCCCCAGTTTGTTTAATAGCCTTCTATGTGGCACAGTGTTAAAGGCCTTGCTGAAGTCCAGAAAGGCGACATCCACTGTCATCCCCTGATCCACCTCCCTTGTCAGCCAGTCATAAATTTAGTGAGGGTGGTCTGGCATGACCTCCTCCTGGTGAAACCATGCTGCCTTGGGTCCTGTAGTCTGTTGGCAACCAGATGTTCCATCAACTTCTCCTTCAGTAGTGCCCAGCTTTACTCCCACCCCCCACCCCATCAGTACTCCATCCTAGGGTTCTTGTTCCATATGTGCATCACCTTGCACTTTTGGCATTGAATTTCAAATGCTCAATACTCTCCAAAAGACACACTGTAAAGCATAAACCAGGAGACTTAGTTTAACAGTTGTCTCATTTATTTAATCACAGTATTTCACTTTTCTATGGACATGCCTATTTAACATTCCCAAACGGTTTGTTGACACCCTTCGGCCTTTTCAAGGGAACAGTGATCCTGTATTTTAAATAAATATAATACACATTTAGCTTTAAAATCTATAATATGTTTCAAGTGTTACTTGTAATCTCAGTATCATTTTTATAGCCTTTCTATATATATAACAGTCTTCACCTTTGTTCCAAATACAAATATCTCTTACCAGTTCAAACTGATCAGTAATATCCTAATCCAGCCACCGCTGTGGGTGGTTGATGATCTCAGCTGTTAGACTGGTGCCGGAGCTCGGGAAGTAGTGAAACTGCATGCTTATGAGTCACTACTGAATATTGTCAAAGTTGAGACATCTCGAGCATTCAGATTAGTGACCTGTCAGCCAGTAGCCTGTAAAAAAAAAGCTACAACCCCCTGGATACGTGAAAACAGGTGCACTATTTTAAACTCAGTTGTATGACTGTTACAGTTTTATTCACTCTTTTTATTCACTCTAGATGGCAGCAGCATCAGTGCTTTTCATAAAACTATTATAACCCCTAGCTGGCGCTATCCCAGGGGCTACTACCCCTGCCTGATTTGCCACTAACAGGTTGAGGGGCCTGGATCCGATGGCGGGTGCCTCCACCCAGAGGTCAGGGTTTGCAATAGTTAAACTAACTTGGTCACAGCCCTCTGGGACACTGCAACCCCCCTTTCTTCCTACTAGTGGCCCACACAGTATATCAGAATTACCTTCACAGTATACACTTACCCCCAGGACTGGTTCAGGCACTGGGACCCCCTGTAAAATAAGAAGATACAGTGCAACAATCACAGTACAATACTTCAACATAGACAAATACCTCAGGCAGTATAACTTTGCTGAAACAAGCAGCTCTGATTTATTTAGGGGAATATAACAAGGACAGGGGGAAATCAGGTTAATTAGCTTATCACTTTACCCATCTACCTATGGCTCTGTGCATTAGCCTATCCTTACCAGTTACTGTCCCTGGGTACCCAAGCCCTAGTGGCTAGTCCAAACCGTGACAGCTGGTAGGGGCCCTTTCACACAGAGAAAAGAAAAGTTAGTTAAACAGTCAGCAGTACAGTAATTCCATTTGGATTCAATGTGGCAATTCAACAGGGAGCGACCCTGAATTAGTACTCATGACCTCCAAACAAGATAGGGTCCTTCAACATCAGCAGGGCTACTCTTGAGCTCCACGAGACTCCTCACAATTTATATGACAAACCTCAACAGGCAAAAGTCCTTTAATGGCAGCAGGATTCACTTGAGCTACACAAGCCTCCTCACACATTTATATGGTAAACAGTAACAGGCAAAAGTCCTTTAATGGCAGCAGGATTCACTTGAGCTACACAAGCCTCCTCACACATTTATATGGTAAAAAGAAAGTACTATACCAGGCAGGCTGCTTCTCTATCCCGATCGCAATTACTGCACAATACCCGGGAGAACACACAGCAGATTCAGTTCCTGACAGACTGAACACAATTCAGCAATTTCTCCAGTCTTCTACAGGGTGAGCCTGGTTTCTACTCTTCAGATATCCTTTGATTCTCTTCACAGGATGGATTCAGTCCTAACAAGCAGTTACACAAGCTGCAGACCGGAACTCGGGGCCTTACACACGTTTCCCGACTAAAACTGCACACCGAAAAAGCACAGGGCTCCTTCCCTCTTCACTGCCAGAGCTCAACTGAAACTCCAGTAGACAAAACCAGGCACTTCCTTTGAGTTCCTCCCAGTTCTTGGCTGGATTGGCTGTCACTCACAATAGACTGCCCCTGTTGCTGCAAAAAGGCGCCGAAGTCCAAACTACATCTCCCAGAGTCACTGCCCATACAATCCTCTTGTAGCTGGCTCAGATTACGAGTCCAAGTTCTGATTCGTCCAAGGCACCATTTTAGAGCTACCTTAACCCACACTGATTGGTCCAGTTCAGCAGTTCAAAACTAGAATGGGGAACTAGGCAAACACAGTTCTGACCGAAAGAAAGCAGGTTAGACAAACTGTATTTTCATTATTACTCTAAATGATTTCTGGCAAACAGTTACATCTTTCAGATAGGTTCCCTTGCACCCTAGTGACTGCAAAATGGAGTGAATTGGCAGCAGCTTGAGTGGTACTCAAGCAGAGAAACACACAGTCCCCCCATACAAACTAATTATGTCTGCAAGCAGACAGCTCTTAAGAGACAGTACCCGAGGCTCTAAAAACACTCACAGATAAATGGCTTAAACGCCAAACACCATTCAGGCTTGGAGCCTTCAAGCAAGCTCCTGGAAGTCTTTTGGGAACCCCCATTTGCAGGGGGGTTACACTATTATTTACTATATGAGACACCTTCAGCCTATACCCATCCTTTACCATCACCTGGGCTTCGCTTTCTGGAGATCAGACCCAAAGCACAAGATCAAAAATTAATTTATCACAATGGACAATCAACTCTTATTTTCATCTTCCTAAACTACATTAAATCTATTTCCTGTACATTTTTTATGAATGCCCATTCTTTATCTGGGCACTGTAAGTTGACCATTATAAAATACCACACTGATACTTTATCTCCCAGTTACATATTTGAGGTATCCCTAATCACCCTGTTTAGGTTTGTGATCAGTCCTGGGATACGATACCTCACTTTTCTAATCCATGTCAATCACATTCAGATCCCAAATTACAATGGCAGTACCTAGTTAATTTCCTCATTCATTCCAATTCTTGTGTCAAGTACTCCTAGTCGGTCAATCCAGTAAGCCTCCCACACCAACAACTTTCTGTACCAGTCCCCACCCCTTTCAAGTTTTGATACTTCTATTCCAAAAAACCTTAGTGAAGGTATATGGCTGTTTTCTGCAACAAAGTGGTGAGCTACCACTGAAACTTCATGATCATCTTGACATCTTATAACTGGACAAAAAAGTGAAAGAACCAGGTTTTAGCTTTGGACCTATTCCACCAGGAAGCCACCCTTGTGGAAGTTGCATAAAGTGCAGTAACACATGGAAAATGAAATAATTTACAAGTACTTTAACTAATAAAAGGATAAACATTAGAGATGTTATAACACACAAAATCACTTATGTGATATATGCAATTAGATGGCAGTGAATTAAATATTACGTGGGAAAAACTACAGGAGAATTATGTCTGAGAAATTCTGAACGTAAGTCAATGTTATGACATAAAGATGAAACCTCAGTGGTAACTCACCACTTAGTTGCAGAAAACCACCAAATACATTTGGAAGGGGGTGGTGGAAGGAAGCAGGGAGACATAAACGGTTCCCTTCCTACAAGTTGAAGTAGGCAGTAGGGAGAACACTAAGGGAGGGAATTCCCCAATGATACCTGTTAATAGGAAAAACAAAATGGCTGAAATGAAGAGGATTGGAACTGAGGGCAGAGGGGTGAGGAGAGAAGGCAAAAGGGTATGGGGGCTGACAAGCAAGGTGGAAGCAGAATTTGGAAAGCCATGTGTGCCAACGCTTGAAGTCTGGAAAATAAAATCCTTGACCAAGCAGCCATTATGGCAGAGGCTAATCTGAACATTGTCATGGTTACCAAGTCATGGTACAATGAGAACCATGATTGGGAGTTAGCCACACCAGGATATACTCTCTTCAGGAAGGACAGGGTGGGTAAGAAAAGAGGGGAGTGTGACTGTTTACGTGAGGGATAGCATAAAAGAAACAGAGATATAAGGAACACATTGGGGGGGCAGAGGTATTGTGGGTCACCCTAGAGACAGGGAATAGAGCTGCTATTCACACTGGTGTGATCTACAGACCTCCAGCATTGGGGGAGGGGGAGATGGATGAGGTTCTGGTGGAAGCCATCCATAAGATGGCAAATAAGGGGGAGCTGCTGCTGCTGGGGGACTTCAGTCTGCAAGATGTAGATTGAAGCATCCCAGCTGCAGCTTCAGCTAGGAGCAGGGACATCCTGGACTGCCTGCAGGGGGTGTTCCTCAGGCAACTAGTAGAGGAGCACAATCTGGAGGGAGCAATATTAGACCTTGTACTCACCAACAGGGACAGTTCTGCAGATGTCTCAGTGGGTGGGCAACTGGGGAATAGTGATCACTTTATGATGTGATTCAATATAAGAACTGTGACAGAAGTGAACCACACACAGGTGAGGGTCCAGGACTTGTGGAGGGACAATTTTACAATAATTAGGGAGTGCCTCATGGATGCCCTGGAGGGGGAAGGGGGAGACATGGGTGGAGTGAAGGAACAGTGGATGAAACTAAATGCAGGACTAGGGAAGGCCACATACCTCTGCATCAGGCAAGTAAGCAAAAACAGGAGGAAAAACAGACTGCTATGGTTCTCAAAAGAGGTGGCTGGGAAGATAAGGGCAAAACAGTTAACATTCAGGAGGTATAAGAAGGCACAGAGAGGAGAAGAGAGGAGAGGATAAGAAGGTGTATCAGGAGAAGCAGAGGGAGGCAGGGAAAGCAGTCAGGAGTGCAAAGGCTCAAATGGAGGAGAAAATAACCCAGGCAATAAAGAAAGGGGATAAGACATTTTTCAGGTATGTAAGCGAGAGGAGAAAGACCAGGGGAGGGATTGTAAAGCTAAGAAGGGAAGGGGTGGGAGTGTGTTGTAGGGGACAAGGAAAAAGCAGACATATTTAATGACTACTTTTGTTCAGTGTTCACAGATGCAAGGGAAGGAGAGGGACCACAGATAAGTGCCAGGGGCATTGAAGGAAGGGAGGTGTACACTAGTCCATTTACAGGGGAGAGAGTCCTGAAGGAGCTTGAGAATCTGAAAGCGAACAATGCAATGGGGCCAGACAGATTACATCCAAGGATATTGAGGGAGCTCAGAGAGGTGCTAGCTGTACCTTTGACAGTCCTATTCAATCACTCACTGGACACAGGAGTGGTCCTGGAGAACTGGAGGAGGGCAGATGTAGTCCCACTTCACAAAAGTGGTAACAGGGAGGAGGCTGGCAATTACAGGCCAGTCAGCCTGATTTCGATGGTGTGGAAATTCATGGAATTGCTACTGAAAGAAAGGATTGTGGAATACCTTGAATCTAGTGGTTTACAGGTCAAAGGCAGCATGGATTCACTACAGGGAGGTCATGTCAAACAAATCTGATAGATTTCTTTGACTGGGTAACCAGGGAACTAGATCAGGGTGGAGTAGTGGATGTGGCCTACTTAGATTTCAGTAAGGCCTTCAACATTGTTCCACTTTGGAGACTCGTAAACAAGCTGAGCAGCCTATGAGTGGGTCCAAAAGCTGTAAATTAGGTAAGGAACTAGTTGGGGAATAGGTGACAGAGGGTGGTGGTTAATGGAGCTCATGCCAAGGAGGGGAGGGTTGCAAGTGGGGTGCCACAAGGATCAGTAATGGGACCAGTCCCATTTAATATCTTTATCAGTGACATTGCAGAGGGGCTATAAAGGAATGTTTGCCTTTTTGCAGATGACACTAAGATTGGTAACAGAGTAGACACTCCAAGGAGGGTGGAAAAATTGAATTGAGATCTAAGAAAGCTTGAGGAGTGGTCAAGAGTGTGGCAACTCGGTTTCAATGTGAAGAATTGCAAGGTCATGCACTTGGGGTGCAGAAATCCAGGGTCAGTGGCCGGCTCTGTGGCGCTGAGGGTTGAGGTGCTGGACATTTTACCTCGCACTATGCCAGCAACCTGGGTTCAGGAATGACCTTGGGTCATCAGGGTGCTGGTGTGGGAGGGCACAATTGAGCAGAGCTGGCAGGCTGCTCTTCTCTCCTGGGGAAGTGGTGGGGGTGGATTGTCACCCTTCCATAGTTCCATTCCCATGGGGTGGAGGTCCAGTGGGATAGCGTAGGCCCAGGGGCAGCAAGGATGGGAGGGTGGAAGGGGCTGAGCTGGCACCACAGTGTGTGTGCATGCCTTCACACATACATACGGCTGTGTGCCAGGGCCTGGGGTGGGAAAAATGGGACAACCTACAAAGAAAACCCATAAAAACCTGTATAAAAAAAGAGAAATCCAGAGTAGGAGTACAAAATAGGGGAAGTGGTACTGGTGACCATCAAACAGGAAAGAGACCTGGGGGTAATAATGTCTGATGATCTAAATGTGGCCAAACAGTGCAACAAGGCAGTGGGGAGAGCCAGGTGGATGCTACTGTAGGGTGCATATGGAGGGGTATCACCAGCAGAAAGAGGGAGGTGGTCCCCCAATTCTTCTCAAGTCTCATGTCCAATCTGGCATCATGGTCTAAGCTCCCTACCTTACTCGGTGGAGACTGGAACTTGGTTCTCAGTAACAGCCTTGATAGATCAAAAACAAGGCATGCCCCATACACCCCAGCTCAGTTGGATCTCAGAGATCTTATGAATACTCTGGGTCTTGTGGATCCATGGAGGACCCTTTTCCCTTCCTCTCGGGACTACTCATTTCACTCCCTTCCCCATAACACATTCTCAAGAATTGACTTCTTTTTGTTGGGGATTGAGCACCTTGCAAGGGTTCAGAGTTGTGTCTATCTTTCCAAAGTGATCTCTGACCACCACCCAACTACTTTGCAATGGTCTATACCCTCCCCTACTAACCAATTTAAGGTCTGGAGATTTAATCCCCAATTACTTACAGTGGCGTGAAAAAGTATTTGCCCCCTTCCTGATTTTCTCTATTATTGCATATTTGTCACACTGGATGTTTTCAGGTCTTTAGAGAAAATGTAATATTAGATAAAGGGAACCTGAGTGAACCAATAACACTTGTTTTTTTTTTTAATTTCACTTATTTAATGAAAAAAAGTTAACCAACACCAACTGGCACTGTGTGAAAAGTAATTGCCCTTACACTTAATAACTGGTTATGCCACATTTAGCTGCAATGACTGCAACCAAACACTTCCTATAATTCAATATCAGTCTTTCACATCGCTGTGGAGGAATTTTAACCCTCTTCCTCGCAGAACTGCTTTAATTCAGTAACATTTGGTAGGTTTTCGAGCATGAACTGGTCGTTTCAGGTCCTGCCACAGCATCTCTATTGGGTTTAAGTCTGGACTTTGACTAGGCTACTCCAAAACTTTAATTTTACTTCTTTTAGCCATTCTGATGTGGACTTGCTTTTGTGTCTTGGATCATTGTCTTGCTGCATGACCTAACTACGCTTCAGCTTCAGCTGACGAAGGATGACTGGACATTCTCCTTAAGAATTTTCTGGTACAGAGCAGAATTCATGGTTCCTTTAATTATGGCAAGTCATCCAGGTCCTTAGGCAACAAAGCATCCCACACCATCACACTACCACCACCATGTTTGACTGTTGGTATGGTGTTCTTACTGTGGAATGCTGTGTTTGCTTTACGCGAGACATTATGGGATCCACGTTGTCCAAAAAGTTCCACTTTGGACTCATCTGTCCATAGAACATTTTCCCAAAAGGCTTGTGGATCATCCAGGTGCTTCTTGGCAAATGAGAGACGAGCATTTATGTTCTTCTTGGTTAGCAGTGGTTTCCGCCTTGCTACTCTCACATGAAGCCCATTTTTGCCCAGTCTCTTTCTGATTGTGGAGTCATGAACACTGACCCTAGCTGAGGCAAGAGAAGCCTGCAGTTCTTTGGATGTTGTTTTAGGAGCCTTTGAGACTTCTTGGATGATTTTACACTACGCCCTTGGAGTAATTTTGGCAGGCCGCCCACTCCTGGGAAGGTTCACTACTGTTCCAAGTGTTCTCCATTTGGAGATTATGGCTCTCACTGTGGTTCGATGGAGTCCCAGAGCCTTAGAAATAGCTTTGTAACCCTTTCCAGACTGATAGAGGGCAAAACATTTTTTTCTGATCTTTTCAGGAACTTCCTTTGATCATGGCATAATGTGCTCATTGAATCTTTGTGCTGGCAATGTGACTCTGATGGTAAGGGCCAAAATAAGTGAGGTTTATATTGAGCAGGGCTGGCTGTAATCAAGCCTGGCTGTGTTCAATCAGCTGACTCTAATTATCCCTTTAATTAGGTTGATTTAACTAGGGGCAATTACTTTTTCACACAGTGCCAGTTGGCATTGGTTAACTTTTTTCATTAAATAAATGAAATAAGTAAAAAAAATAAGTGTTATTTGTTCACTCAGGTTCCCTTTATCTAATATTATATTTTGTCTAAAGACCTGAAAACATCCAGTGTGACAAATATGCAATAATAGAGAAAATCAGGAAGGGGGCAAATACTTTTTCACGCCACTGTAGATCCCAGAAGATTGTTGATCTCTTACAAAGGTACATTACAAATTTTCGGGAGTCTGACACCGGGTCCATGCCGGAGTTAGATGTGCTCTGGGGGGCTATGAAATGCTCGTTAAGAGGCGAGATTATCCGGTTGGCCACCATTAGGAAGAAGAAAATTTTATCAGAATCTTCCTCACTCTTACAACAGATTAGGGCTCTGGCGCAAACTCTATCTCCCCAGTCACACCCCATGGAATTCGAAAGGCTGGAAAGACTTCGATTCCAATACAATACTCTTCTTGGCGATAAAGTGGAATATCTCCATTTTAAAACAAAAGCCACTTACTTCAATCAAGGGGACAAGGCAGGGAAACTACTCACCCAAAGGCTCAGGTCGCAGGTGACGGATAGGATGGTAGTTACCATACAGGAACCGACGGGCAGGTACCATACTACTCCTGAAGAGATAGCTCTATGCTTCAAAACATATTATCAGTCTTTATATTCCTGCCCCCTTCAATCCTCTAAGAATATCACACTGGACTGTCTTCTAGAGGATATAGATCTTTCAAGTTTATCCCAGCACCAAATAGCCCGTCTACAAGCTCCCCTCAGTATAAGCGAAGTACATGAGGCTATTGAAGCTCTCCCTGCTCATAAAGCCCCGGGCCCGGATGGCTACACATCCAATTTTTATAAGGTATTCAAATCTCAGCTGAGTACTGTCCTGCTTGATACATATAACTATATGTTCCATCATGGTCTCTCAGATCTCAGTCTCACCGAGGCCACTATTGTTGTGCTCCCCAAGCCAGACAAAGACCCCACTTTAGTATCGAGCTATCGTCCAATTTCATTAATAAATGTAGATATGAAGATTCTCACCAAAATCCTGGCTAATAGGTTAGCCAAGGTCTGGCTTTCCTTAATAAGCCCCGAGCAGGTTGGTTTTGTGGCAGGGCGTCTCTCATCAGATCACTTACGTAAAATCTTTCATCTCATCTCGACAGCAAGGGACTCTCATACTCCGGCAGCTCTAGTTTCCCTTGATGCAGAAAAAGCCTTTGACCGTGTCTCATGGGACTACTTGTTCGAATTATTACCCAGATATAGAATTCCTTTACAGTTTATAAAGTGGATCAAAATTCTTTACTCCCACCCTACTGCTAGGGTACTATGTAATGGGGTAATATCACAATCCTTCCTCTCCAGCAGGGAACGAGGCAGGCTGCCCTGTCTCCTACTTGTTTAACTTATTTTAGAGCCACTCATCAGGAGGATTAATCACTCCACATCAGTATCTGGCATTCCGATCCAACGATTTCAATATAAGTTATCGGTATATGCCGATGACATCATGCTTCATGTCACAAATCCAAGCACGTCTATACCAGCTACCCTCAACATTATCAAAGAGTTTGGGAACTCTCCAACTATAAATTAAATGTAGCCAAAACGGAAGTAATGGTTCTAAACAGTTGGACTTTAAAGGCAGACTTGGAGCACCTCGGGTTCACCTGGGTAAGGGATAAAATAAATTATCTAGGCATATTTCTGTCACAATCAGTAAGCAAAATGCAACAATATAACTTGGACCAGTTACTTATACGCATTAAAACGGACCTTAATCGTTGGGTATCACTTCCCATTTCTCTCTGGGGACATATCAGCATTATAAAAATGAACGTCCTGCCTCGTTTATTGTATCCCCTCCAGATGCTGAATTTATTCCTTCCCCATTCGTGGTTTCATCAGGTGCATAGCATTATCTCTAAATTTATTTGGAGAAATAAATCGCCTCGGAGAGCAATTACTAAATTGCAGAGGGCCAAAGAGCATGGTGGATTGCAAGTCCTAATATCTACCTCTATCACCATTAATTGTGCCACAGTCTCTGATGGTTAAAACCCAAAGGACCCCCACTATGGTTACAAATAGAACAGTCAATATGCAGTGCTGCAGGAATCGATATTAAGAGTCTCCTTACATTACCGCTAATAAAGTTCCCAAATTGTGTGAACCCACACCAATCACGATCTCATCTGGATACATGATCAGTTGAACAAAACCTTCGGCTTTCACCATCAAAGCGATGTTCCAACCTCTTTTCAAAACCCTAATTTTAAAATAGGGGCTAAGTTTGTCACTGCTTCATTTTGGCCGTCGGAATGTGAAATCACGGTGGCTGACCTAACCGAAAATGGTAAATTACTTGCCTTCTCAGCTTTTAGCACAAAATACAAATTACCTGCTTCTTTTTGTTTTAAGTACCTTCAAATATCCCACGTCCTAATACAGCATTTTGGTAGCGGCCTCTGGAGTCGGTCTATGTCCGGTCCTATACTTAGCTCACTTACCAGGAGACCTTCGTCTCACCTTGTCACCTTCTACTATAAGGCACTTCAAATAAGTAATAGTGAACAAGAAGGTGTACAACATTACACATGGGATAGGTCCCTCCCCTCCACCTCCCAAGTACCTCGTCAATGGCAACAAATCTGGAAAAGGCTGTATAAGGATATCAGGTGGGATCGGTATAGGCTGCTTCAATTTTATGTGCTGCATGACCTATACTACACCCTGTAAAACTTAGTAAGATGGGGCATCATACATCGAACTTTGTACCAGATGTGGTTCACAAAGAGGTACACTCCTTCATATCCTCTGGGAATGTGACAAAGTTACTCCATTTTGGGCTGCCATCAGGTCTAAACTGGATCCTATACTTGGGCTCCAAAATGCTTTTAGTCCAGAAATCTGCATCTTGGGTGACTCAGGCGAAACTCTAGTAGGTAATCAGAGGAAACATATGACACTGATATCTCTTTGCACTAAGAAAATCATATTGTGCCACTGGTTAGACCAGCAAACCCCTTCGTATGTAGAATGGCATAAAGAAATACTATTTGCTTTGCAAGCGGAATACTTTATTGCCAATATGTCCAAGCGTAGTAAAAATATCAAGAGTATGGGCACCTCTACACCCTGTTATCCACTTAGGAGAGCCTTGTTTGGATCTGGTCTTGATACAGCCTGGAGATGGTTATTGACTTAGTCCTCTAACTCTTCCTTATTGAATAATGTGACTATTCCTACATCGTCTAGGAAAGGAATTATTCCTTTTATATATTGTAGTGGGAAATGGGGGTGGGGGTGGGAATATAAGGTCTTACTAGTACTGTGGTTATACTCTACCATGCTATTGGAATCAGATACTCTTGTTAGGTAAGGTCAAGTTTATTGAAATTACTCGGTCTTGGTTACAAAAGTGAGCAGATGTTACAATCCACAGTCTGTGTACCAATGTAGATGTACAATATCCTGACACATATCACTGGCTGTTTGTTTAAGTATCTGAACAAGAGATATGTGTTTTGTACAAAAAAATCTACAGTACTTTGTAATACTACAATAAAGCAAACTATTTAAAAAAAAAAAAAAAAAAAAGGGAGGTGGTGATACCGCTGTATAAATCTCTGGTGAGTCCTCGCCTTTTCCCAGTTCTGGAGACCTCATCTCTGGAAGGACATAGACAGGGTAGAGGCAGTCCAGAAGAGAGTTACTAAAATGGTGCAAGATCTGCATCATAAGCCCTGTGACGAGGGACTGACAGACTTGAACATGTACTTTCTGGAGGAAAGAAGGGAGAGGGGTGATATGATATATATTTTCAAATACCACATTGATATAAATAAGGTTCAAGAGGGAAGCCTTTTTCCAAAAAAAGATGCTGAAGAACAAGGGGTCATGCTTTGAACTGGAGGGGGGTAGACTCATGGGAGAAGTAAGGAAGCATTTCTTCACAGAAGGAGTGGTGGATGCCTGCAACAGAACAAAAACTATAACAGGATTCAAGAAGGCATGGGATAGGCATAAGGGAACCTTAGTGGAAAGGAAAGGGGGAAGGGTAAAGCCAGAGATCAAGTAGGGTCTGTGGTGTTAGAGTAGGTAGGGAGAATGGGCAGACTAGGTTGGCCAGGCAGTCCTTATCTGCTGTCAGATGTTATGTATGCATATGTATGTATGTATGTCTATTCACTAACATTTTTTGGAATAGAAAAATTATCAAAACCTGAAAGGGAAGGGGCTGGGACAGAAAGTTGCTGATGCGGGAGACTTACTGATAGGCATTTGTAAAAAATGTACAGGATATAGATTTAATGTAGTTTAGGAAGATGAAAATAAGGGTTGATTATTCATTGTGATAAATTCATTTTTGACCTTGTGCTTTTGGGTCTGACCTCCCGTAAAGTGAAACCCAGGTGACGGTAAATGATGGGATATAGGTTGAAAGTGTCTAGTACAGTAAATTACACACATACAGTAGTAAGTAAAGTTTGATGAAAAGCATTGATCTTGCAGCCATCTAACGTGAATACAACTGAAATATTCATACAACTGAGTTTACAATAGTACACCTGCTTTTTGCATATCCAGGAGGTTGTAGCTTTATTTCTTTACAAGCTACCTACTGATTTGGGCACTAATCTGAGTGCTTGAGATGTTTCAAATTTGATGTCATTCAGTAGTGACTCATAAGCACACAGTTTCATTACCTCACCAGATCTGGCTCTGGTCTGATAGCTGTGATCATCGACCACCCACAGTGGCGGCTGGATTAGGATATTACTGATCAATTTGAACTGGTAAGAGATATTTGTGTTTTTAACAATGGCAGAGAATGTTATACGTAAAAAGACCATAAAATTGATGCTGAGATTACAAGTAACACTTGTGACATATTGTAAATTTTAAAACTAAATGTTTGTTATATTTATTTAAAATACAGGACCACTGTTTCCTTGAGAAAGCCGAAGGTATCAGCTAAAACATTTGGGAATGTTAAATAGGAGTAGCCATAGAAAAGTGAAATACCGTGATAAATAAATAAGACAGCCATGAAACTAAGTCTTCTGATTAATGCTTTACAGCATGTCATTTGGAGAGTATTTTGAGCCCCTTACAAGTATCTCAGTGGAATATTTTTGGAAAGAGTTGAATGTCATGAATGCTCTCTACTCTTTTTGGTTATTGAATTTCAAATGCAAAAGCTTTGACCACCTTTCTAGCCTTTTCAAGTCTCTTTGCATTTCCCTAACCCTCTCCACACTGTCTACCCAACCTCACAGCATAGTGTCATCTGCGAAGTCACATCTTGCTCTGGATTCCCTTCCTAATGTTGCCGATGAGCATACTGAAAAGGACCAGACCCAGGACTGATCCTTGCGGCACCCCAGTGATGACCTTCCTCTCTTCTGATTTTACTCCATTAACCACAACTCACTGATGTCTCCTTTACAAGCAGTTTCTTATTCATCTGTGTCCTTTGCTGCACCCAAATCCTCCAGTATCTTAGGCAGCCTTCTGTGAGGCATTCAGTTGAAAGCTGTGCTACAATCAAAACAGAGTAAATTCACAGCATGGCCTTATCCACTACCTTCATTACGCAGTCAAAGAATAATATCAGGTAGGTCTGAAAACACGTGTCTGCCACAAACCCATGTGGTTTACTATCCTGGAATCCACTGCAGTCCAGGTAGTCCACAAGCTCCTCTTTGACTAGTTTCTCCCTCAGTTTACCCACAATACAGTAAGACTAACTGGTCTGTAGGTACCCAGTTGCTCCTTCTCCCCCTCCAATGGAGTGGGACTATGTCCACTACCCTCCAGTCTTTTCTAACTGCTCCTGTCTTAAATAAGCTATTGAATAGCATTACAAGGGGTTCAGGTAGCTCCATTACCAGTTCCTTGAGCACCCTTGGAATCATCCCATCTGGCCCAAATGCCTTATCTATCTTTAGGGATTATAGCCCTTTCCGAATATGTCCGTTCAAAGTCATGTTAAATTGCAAGTTACCACTATTTTTATGGATTTGGGTTGGTGCAGAGGAATGGGATGGCTAGTGCCTTAAGTCACTTGCAAATGGCCCACAAAAACAGCTGTTCCCCACATTTAAATTTAGGTGGAAACCCAGTAACATTAAATAGGCACTTAGGCAGAAGTAATGCAGAATGACGTCTGCTGGATCCTTTGTGAGTATTAAGAAACAAGATAACAGAGGTAATATTTTGTAGAGATACCAGTACTTTATTTAAAACAACATTTTATTTGTATAAATACATATGCAATGCTTTGCAACAGTACAAAAAGGAAAAAGTTGATTGACAGTAGCTATGCTACATCAGTGATGCGTGAAGTTGGGAAACTTCACTCTACGGATTAATTCACGAATCTGCCTCATTTCGCAAAGTTAATCTGCTGTGCAAAGTCCAGATTTGCAGAAAACTGATAACTCTGAGAACTGTGAAGCTGGCAACTCTGCCCACAGTTTGGAACAGAGGTGAAGTTTGCAATGTTCATTCCCTGGTGTCTAGTGGTCCCTCCCCACCTAATTGCTGCCCCGTTATATCAAATAAACTTTCCCTGGTGTTGTGCAACTCCCCCTTCCTGATGATCTCCGGTCTGTTGTAAAAAACATACTTTCCTTAGTGTCTAGTGGTTCCCCCCACCACCACCACCACCAATCACTGGCCCTTTGTGAAAAGTACACTGTCCCTGGTGCTGGTGCTGGTGGTTCCTCCTCCCCATGAGCACCCATGTCCCATGTTCCAGTAACATTCCCTGGTGTCCAGTGCCCCCCCATCCTGATCCCTTGTAAAATAAAGGTACACCATTCTCTGGTGTCTAGCAGACCCCCTTCCCTATCCCTTATCCACTGTAACACAGAGTTAAACCATTACCTGGTGTTTGGTGGACTGCCTCCCTATCCCCAATCCCCTGTAAAATACAGTTACATTATTCCCTGGTGTCTAGTGGATCCCCATCCCAGCAGGTAGTGCCCCACCATTACGCACTCATGGACAGCTCAGTCGGTGGCCATCCGTAGTGGAGAGAAGACAGCTGTGCCAGTTGCCAGCTGGGGATTCGGGATGGGGGAGCAGGGTGGTGGGGTACTACCTGCCGAGGTGGGAGGGTGAGGGGTCTTCTAGACATCAGGGAATGGTGTAACTGTATTTTGCAGGGTATCGGAGATAGGGAAGGGGGTTCACTAGACATCAGAGAATGGTTTAACTCTGTGTTATGAGGGTTAGGGGGTAGGGGGTTCACTAGACACCAGGGAATGGTGTACCTTTGTTTTACTGGGGATTGGGATGGGGGACCACTGGACACAAAGGAATATTATTGGAAAATGGGGCATGGGTGTGGGTGGGGGTAGGGACCACTAGCACCAGAGAAAGTGTACGTTTCACAATGGGCTAGCATTCAGTGGGGGGACCACTAGATACCAGGGAAAGGATATTTTTCACAATGGATTGGTGATCAGTGAGAGAGAGGGACCACTAAACACCAGGGACATTTTATTGTATACAACAGGCCAGTGATCGTTGGGGGGAGGGGGACCACTAGACTCAAGGGAAAGGATATTTTTTTACAACGGAACAGCGATCATCAAGATGGGACCACTAGACACCAGGGAAATTTTATTGTATACAATGGGTCAGCGATCAGTAGGTGGGGAACACTACATACTAGGGAATGTTTATTATATACAACAGGCCGGCAATCATGAGGGGTGACCATTAGTCACCAGGGAAACTTTATTGTATACAATGGGCAGGCTATCATTGGGGGTAGGGACCACTAGACACCAGGGAAAGTTTATTTTATACAATGGGCCTGTGATCATGGGGGGGAGGGACCAATAAACACCATTATAATATAACACCAATCCCTGGTTTTGAGTGCCCCTCCCACATTCCAATCCCCTGTAACATACAATGACACCATTCCCTGGTGTATAGCACACCCCCCATCCCCCACCATGGCAGGTAGTGCTCCACCATCCCAATCCCTCCCATCCTGACCCCGGGCTGGTGACCAGTACAGCCTTCTGCTCTCCACCATGCCCAGCCGCCGACTGAGCTGTCAATGAGCACATACACAAGGACAAGGCGCCGGTCTGTTGTAAAAACAAATCCTTTCACTGGTGTCTAGTGGTCCCCCCACCAATCGGGGTCAGGATGGGGGGATCCTGGTGGTGGGGCACTACCTGCCGGCATAGGGGTATGGGGGGTCTGCTAGACACCAGAGAATGGTGTAATTTTATGTTACAGGGGATTGGAATGGGGGAGCACTCAACACCAGGAGATGGTGTCATATTATAACACAAGGATCAGGATGGGGAACCACTGGACTCTAGGGACATTTATGGAAATGTTGAGCATGGGTGCAGGTGGGGAGGGGCACTGGACATCAGGGAATACTTATGTGAAGAATGTGGCATGGGTGCAGGTGGGGGGATGGATCACTGGACACGAGGGAAAGATTTAGGTACACTGTCAGACTGGGGATTGGCAGAGGGGCCACACTAGACACCAGTGAGTAATTTTAAATGTGTCGGACTGGTGATCGGTTGGGGGAGGTTATCGCTAGGTAAGGTAAGGTAAGATAAACTGTATTTATATGGTGCCAAATCCCAGGGGCTCTGGGCACCTTACAGAAGGTCAAAACAGGCAGGGTAAACACCAACAACATTCAAATCAAGGCTGTACAAGGGTTATATGAACTACTGTACAAGTAAAAAATTTAACAATAAATAGACATTAATAAACAATAATAAATTAACAATTTAGAAAACAGAAGCAATTAATCTTGGAATTCCTTTCTGAAAAGGTAGGCTTTCAGACTCCCCTGAATGCCTCCACTGACGGGGCCTCACTCACAGATCTAGGACGTGAGTTCTAGGGGACCGGGCCAGCCACCCCAAATACACTGCCTCAGGTTTTCAGCCTTGTCCTCGGAATTACAAGGAGGCCCCCAGTGGAGGAGCAGAGGGAGTGGACCAGAATGGCAAGCATAAGGAGGTCAGACAGGTAGCCAGGGCCTGAGCTGCATAGGGCCTTGTAGGTGAGCAAGTCTACCTTGAAGATGATCCTCCACCTGATAGGCAGCGAATGCAGATCTTGCAGAACCGAGGTCATGTGATATGACCTAGACAGACTCATCAGTAACCTGGTCACTGTGTTCTGCACCAGTTGCAATTAGCAGAGGTTCCATCCACTGACCTCGAAATACAGAGCATTGCAGTAGTTCAACCTGGATGTAACAAGCGTGCACTTGTGAGGGCAGGCCCTCAAGTGGAAGTAGGGGGTTTATCCGGGTGATAATTCCTTAAATGATAAAAAAACACTTTGGACAACAGAAAACACCTGAGCATCAAGTGTCAGCTTGTCATCAAGGAAGCCACCCAGATTTCTCACCCTAGAGGATGCCATCAATGGGGTGGATCCCAGTACCAGTCCTGTTGCCACCCTGGAGGCATTCCCATCACACCTGTGACAAGGCTCAATCACCAGCACCTCCATCTTGCCAGGATTTGGCCTCAGCCAGTTAAATGACATCCAGTCCTGGATCTCGGCCAGGCAGTTATTTAGCACTTCCATGGCATCATTTGTTCCAGGGGTAAAGTATATATATGGTTGGGTATCATCTGCATAGCAGTGAAAACCCAGACCATAACATCTAATGAGCTCTCTCAGGGGTAGCATGTAGACCACAAACAACACTGGCGACAGGATGGAACCTTGAGAAACTCCACAAGGCAGGAGCTTCGGAGAGGAGGAGAAATTCCCCATCACCCCCCGTTGCTTTCTGCCTTAGAGATAGGACTCAAACCAGTTGATGATCATACCAGCGAGTCCATAATACTCTCTACGGCAATCAAAAAGCACAATGTGGTCCACGATGTCAAATGCTGAGCAGAGATCAATGAGAACTGACCAGTATCCTCTATCTCTCACCCTGAAGAGGTTATTTTGCACCCTGACCAATGCCATGTTGGTGCTATGTCTTGCCCTGAAACCAGATTGGAATGGCTCACAGATGTCAAAGGCCACAAGCTGTGCCTCGAGCTGCAGCACCACTACTTTCTCAACAACCTTCCCTAGAAATGGGAGGTGGAAGATGGGTCAATAATTCACCATGACATCAGGATTGAGCCAAGGTTTCTTCAGGAGGGGCCTCACCAACGCCTCCTTCAAGGTGTCAGGAAAGATCCCCTCCAAGAGTGAATACCGAATTATCCTGGTGAACACTGAACTGACAGTCTTAGCGCATCCCACTAAGAGATGGGTTGGAGCTGGGTCCATTTCACAAAAGGCAGTTTCAAGATCACCCCAACAACATCAGCCATCTCTACTGGCTGAAACTCCTCCCAGACAATAGCAGTGCCTATGTTCCTACCAGGCCCCTTACTGCGAAGCAGATCTTGCCCCACTAGGGAGATTCCGGACCAAATAGAGGACACCCTGTGAGAGAAGAACTGAGCAAGCTCTCCACATAATGTGATAGAAAATGCTTTTTTTGGCTCCAGACATACAGGATGAAGTAGTCTATCCACAGTCCAAAAGAGCTGAGCTGGCCTGTTCCTTCCTGTGTCAGTCTCTTTGGACAAGAACTCTGCCTTCTTATGGTCAATTGCCCCTTGATACTCATGATAGTGAGTTCTCAAGGCCAGTCTGTCCTCCTTGGATCGGGTCCTCCACCAGCAATGCTTCAACTTCTGACCCTTGATCTTCATCTCCTTGAGAGTCCCATCAAACCATGGGGGTCCCAAGTAAGAAGATCTGGGTCATATACAAACCAGTGCAATGGCATTGAGCACTTTGGAGACAGCCTTATGAAAGGCAGTCATTGCCTTGCTTGCATCATTCGCACATACAGTGCTCACACAAGACAAATCTACTACTGCCAAAAGTTCCTCTGAGGACAGTCCTCTTAAAGAGTGATAGCTGACCATCTCAACATGGAAGGAACTATTGGGGGGGCCCCAAATGAGAACTCTACCATGCAATGATTGGACCAGGTGACACTATCAGTCCTGAGGTTCATGACCTGAAGCCCTACTGAGAATACCAAGTCCAGGGTGTGGTCATGGTGATGGGACACAGAAGCAACTGCTTGTGCCAGGCCCAGTGATGTCTTCAACTGGAGGAGGTTGTGTCCAAGATGTGAGGATTCATCATCATCCCAAGCATTGAAGTCCCCCAGAATTAACCATCTAGGTGACTCCAACACCCTGTTGATGATGAAATCTGTGACCTGCAGGAAATCGCCCCTCCCCCCGGATGATAATAAACCAGGAGAATCCTGCAACCCACACCTGGACCCCCACACACTGCCACACATTCAAAGGACAAGGAAGAACCCAATGGGTGCACAGCAAAGCTTAAGTTGGATCTATAATAGATGGCCACACCCCCACCCCTGCGTTCCCTCCTTGGGCAGGGCACCAAAATTGGCCCGGCATCGTCCCCCAACCAGGTCTCTGTAATGCAAGCCAGATTGATAGAGGAAATCAAGTCTGCAATAATTGTGGTTTTGTTTCTCATTGACTTGGCATTTCACAGCACAGCCCGAAGGGGACTGATGGAGACTGCAGGCCTCCTGGCTATCTGGCACCCAGTCTGGTAGGAACCCTGGTGATTGGCACTAAACACATCGGGCCTCTCTTCTGTCTCCATTTAATTCCAGGATTCCTCCTGCTCCTAACCACCCCAGTACCATTAGATACCACTAGATGCCAGGGGATGATTTTACATATATCAGACTGACGATTGGCAGGGTGGGCCACTAGATGTCAGGGAATGATTTTAAATACATCAGACCCCAGTTGCTTTTATCCTCCACTGCCTCTATGCCTTCCCTGACATATAGGGCTATGCCATATCCTGGATGGCTGATGCACCGGGAAGATATCTGATCATGGGAAGTTTTAAAAGGGCATGGGACAGGGAATGAATGAGGGAGGGTCTGGGTGAATAGTGCTGAGAACTGGGGAAATTGTGCTGAGAATCTCCTGAAGATGGGGGAGGGGGCTGGGGCAGCTGCAATCTAAGGGTGCTAGCTGCACACTCGAGCAGACTTTGATAAGCCATGAAGTCTGTTTCTGCTGGCAGTTTCATATGTTCGTATGTTCATTTCACATCCCTTCCCTCCCACCACCCTCTCTACTCCCTTATGCACTGAGTTCCTAGTCACTAAGACTCTACATGCTGACTTCTTCCTGCTCACTCCCCTGGGTGCCACCAAGTTGTTCTGCCTATTTCCCCTGATTGACTTAGTGTCCCCTCCCAACACAGTCAGGTACCTGAACCTCCTCCAGAGATGCAAAGCAAATTGCAGTATGGATGTTGTGAGATTAGGTAAACCCCTTGTGGCTGCCCCTGCCACCCTTCCCTCTCCCCTTCCCCACCACCAATCATCACTAATGGCCTGTGGGCTTCTGGGGAGTGGGGTGTGGGATGTGGAACCCAGCTAAGTTGGTACTGCAGCTCAGATATCTCATCTCTTGATGCTACCTGCTGAGCATGGAGCTCCATAAAGCTCCTGCAGATGGGGCAGTGACCTCTCCTCCAGAGGGTAGCCCTGGAGAAGAGCACCCCACAGTCCCCACAGCTGACAACCTCTCCTCAATACCTCATCTCCATACTGATTCTGTTAACCCTAAACCATTGTTAATAACTTGACATTGTTAATAACTGGAATCATGATGTAGTGCCTTTTGGCATTATTTGCAGTCTTAATGTGATCACAACCTTGTGATCTCTGTTATACAGCTGACACTGGTGCTGATTTTGCACAAAACCACATTCAATTTATCAGACACAACAGACTGTGCTGGCATCTGAGCACAGTGGTGTTAATGCAGAGCCAATCCTGGACTGGGTTTCTGAAGGATAGCTTCATCACCAAATTAGTGCCTATTATAGCAGCACATGGTTATACCCTGCAGGGCATTATAAACATATGAAAAAACTAATTGATCACCTGGGTCAAGGTGTTGGTTTACTGTATAGGAAAAGAGACTGCCTGGATCCTGGTACAATTCAGACACGTGTCGATTTCTGAATATTTCCCTTTGATAGACTAGGCTACTATTTTATATGACTGTGCAATGTGCTACAGGCTCCACAAATTGTAGGTCCTGTTTAGTCACCTTGCTAGGCTCATACAGTGCTCAGATGCCTCAGAAATATCCATCACTGTGGCCTCTCTAGAAGGCTGGGCTGGATCTCCTTATCTAATAGAAGGACACTGTCTTGTCTTGTCTTGTCTTGTCTTGTCTTGTCCTGTCCTGTCTTGTCTTATAAGAGTATCCAGCTACTTGTGCTTGAATATTTGGGGACTATAATTACAGTAAGGAAGGCAAACCATTATCTGCAAATTGTGCATCTTAAGGAACTGGTAGTTCGAAGAACAAAAACTAAAATGCCTTCCATGTTGTCAGTCGGTTTGTACCTACCATGTGGAACTAACTTCCTGCTAGTTGATATACATTGAATGTGAAGCAACCTGCTAATAGTTCTTTAAAATGCCTTTACATGAATTCAGTTTTAGCACAGGAAGGATATTGTTGCAGTACACCTGAAGAAATTACATGAAGGATTTATATGAATATATGATTCTTCTTAAGTGACCATTAACACTGCAAAATAGGTGCACATAATGTGATGGCAGATAAGGGCCGCTGGTCCTGCCCAGTCTGCCCATCTTTTTAACCTTCAGTTTTTGCTGCAGATCCACTGTTGATCTACAGCACTATCTCTTCCTTCCCTTTCTTACCCATATAATTCCCTTGTGCCCGTTCCAGACATTTTTGAACCCCACCACTGTTTTGCCCCCACTACCTCCACTGGAAGGCTGTTGCAGGCATCCACCACCCTTTCTGTGAAAAAATACTTCCTCACATCCCTTCTGAATTTACCCCCTCCAGCTTCATAGCATGACCCCTTGTTCTAGAGCACTTTTTTCCTCTGAAAATACCACCTCCTGTAGCTTATTAACCCCCTGAGGTATTTTAAGGTGTCTATCATACCCCACCTTTCTCTCTCTCTCTTCTCTTGCAGGGTGTATATATTTAACTCCTTACGCCTCTCCTCATAGACATTTTGATGCAGACCCTGCACCATTTTGGTAGCCCTCCTTTGGAAGGCCGCCAATCAGTCTACATCCTTCCTGAGATGTGATCTCCACAACTGGACAGAGTACTCAAGGTGTGGTCTTTCCAGTGACCTATGTAGGGGCAGCACCACCTCCCTCTTCTACTGGCAATACCCCTTTCTATGCTCCCCAGCATACCACTAGCCCTTCTGACTGCCTTGTCACACCTATTGACCACCTTTAGGTCATCAGGTATGATTACCCCTAGGTCTCTTTCCTGCTTGGTCTTTGTCAGTATCACTCCTCCAATTCGATATTCTGTTCCCGGGTTTCTATGGCCCAAGTGCATTATTCTGCAATTTTTTGCATTAAAACTCAACTACCATACCCTTGACCACTCCTCCAATCTTTTCAGATCCCTACACATGCTTTCCACCACCCCGAATGTCCACTGTGTTGCAGATCTTGGTGCCATCTCCAAAGAGGCAGACCTTTCCTTCTAGTTCCTCTACTATGTCACTCATTAAGACATTGAAGAAGACTGGTCCTAGCACTGATCCCTGGGGTACCACACTGGTCACCCTCCCTTTCTCCGAGTGAACTCTGTTAACCACTACCCTCTGCGTCCTATCACCTAACCATTTTTTTCCAGGTTGCCACCTTATTACCCACCCCCATGTTCCCTAACTTGCTTATCAGTCTCCTATGTGGAACAGTGTCAAAAGCCTTCCTGAAATCCAAATAGGCCATGTCCACCACTTCTCTCTGATCCAACTCCTTGGTCACCCAGTTAAAGAAATCTAACACATTTGTTTGACATGACCTTTCCCCTGTAAAACCATGCTGCCTTGGATCCTGTAATCTGTTGGATGCAAGATATTCCACAATCCTTCCCTTTAGTAGTGTTTCCATTAACTCACCCACCACCTACGTCAGGCTGACCGGCTTATATTTTTCCGCCTCTTCTCTGCTATCACTTTTAAGAATGGGACTCCTCTGCCCTCCTCCAGTCCCCTGGGACCATGCCGATGTCCAGTGATCTGTTAAATAGGTCTGTCAGGGGTGCAGTGTCTATGTTTACTGAGCCTGTGAATTTTGAATATGTTGTACTTTTATTGTATTTAATTTGTTATGCTGTAAATGGGTCACCATTGGAAATGAGTTTATTCTCAGTGGTTATAACTCTAAATAAAAATGAAAATGAAAGCAGTACGCAGCAGCATTTGGTTTTGTTGGCAGTGTGGAAGTGATGCAGCGCTGAACCTACTGTGGTCTAGATTTTGAGCTGGACTACCACCGGTCATTCAGCAGCTGTTTTACAGCCTCAGTGGCAGTCTGGATATGAGTGATCGTACACAGCATACTGTATTTTCAAAAGTACAAATGAATTTTATTTATTTATTTATTTGGTAATTCGGATACAACCTTTGAGTAGTCACTCTTTTACAAAGGTTCCACGTCAGGTTATAAAACAGCAGAGATATAACAAAAACTTGACAAAACACAAAACATAAGATTGCTATATAATATAGAAAATAGATAAATAATACATTTGAGTAACCTAGACAACTGAAATTAAACAGCGGGAGGAGATTCTCAATTAGCAATGTATGGCATAGCTGCTCCAGGGTGGCCTGTCAAGGTAGAGTATCGGAAAGGGTAGGGGAAAGAAAGGGGGGGGAGTGTGAACGAGGGGTAGATTAGAGAGAGAGAGAAAGGAATTGGGAGAAGGATAATATTTATGGGGGAGAGTGGGTGGAAAGGGGAGGTGTTGGGGGAGTATGGAGGGGAAGGAGTTGAAGGGAACTAGAGGGGGTGGTAAGGGATGGCAGGGCAGGGATGTCATTTGTTGCACTATCACACTCTTTATGGTTAAAAAAATTATGCATGAGTCATCAGTTGACAAATATATCTTTTATTTCATTCAAGCAGCTCCAGAATTGCCACAAGTTGAGGCTTTTATAGACATAAGTTAGTCCCTCATGCAGGTGGTCTAATTTAGTTTCGTAAGCATCAGGAATGAGTCATGACTGTGTTCAAATCCCAGATACATGGCTGAAAATGTAGCTCATGCAATCTTGCTCTGTGTGCTTTGATTTGTTTGCGGTAAGCATAGAAGGTTTACTATAAACAAAAACCTAAAATCAAAAGGGGTGTAGACTGTGGAGGCTTTATCCAAAGTTAAAAAACTGGAAAATAAGCATTTTGAAAGGAGGGTCTGTGATAATATTAAAGCCCTAAAGTGCATAAAAGTGCAGTGCTAAAAACAAAACTCCTGGGCTTAGGGGGGCAAGGCCCCAGACCACCTTGTACTGAAGATGCCATCCATTTTAAGCCTCTATCTTGTGCATTGATTCTTCACTCATCAACCTCTCAAAATAGCATTGTGAAGGACAGATGGTGCTGCCTGCTAACAAAAAAAGTACTCCTAGGCCTCATGCCACCAGGTATCCAAAAGCTCCTAAACATGCACTGTACCACTCAGTGTACCCATAATGCCATCAATCAAACCTTCCAGGTTCCCAGATGTCGGACCTCCATGGGACAACGATCATTTGCCTACAGGGCTCCACAGTGGTATAATGCTCTCAACCGGGATATCCTGAATACTCCCAAAATTGGTCCCTTCAGATGGCTATTCTGGGAACACCTTACCTCTTCTAATAGCTATGGCTGTTTTACATGAGAGCACCATCCTCCCTTAGTACTCCAGACTCTTCTACTCGCCATGCTCGTCTCCATTAAATTTCTGCTATTTAGTCCACCTGTTCATCCCCCTCTGTTACCCCCACTCCCCCACCCACATCCTTGCCAACACTAGCACTATTATCACCCCTGTCCCCTACCCTCTACCCAACTAGCACTTCTCATGCTCTCCTCCCTACTTGACAATGGCCTTCTAGCCTATCCAGCCCTTCTGGGTGTACCTTCCCTACTTTTCCTCCCCCACAACTGCCATCACATTTATTCTACCAAAGCACTGCTTAGTTCTCAGTCTGAGACAGTCTCCCCACATCTATCACTGGTTCTAGCTCTGCTTCTACTGTTCCTGTTTAATCTTGTATAATGTATAATGATGTTCACCTTTGTATGTTCTCTACCATCTGTGTAATTTCTTTATAACTTTGTAAGGATGTTCACCCTGTTTGTCAATCAACAGTTTGACGTGGAACCTTTGTAAATGAGCTATTCTTGCTCAAAGGTGTTTAATCCAAGAGTTAAATAAAATAAAAATTAAAACTAGTCACCTTCTTCAAGAGGATGACTAGAGAAGTGGATAAATGCAGGACCATAGACATAGTCAAACTTGGCTTCAGCAAGGCATTTAACACTGTGGTGAATGACAAGCTTCCAAGCAAAGTACATCAGTGTGTTATACTGTGTGCGAGGCGTGCTCAAGATGAATTGCTAACTGGCTTGGGGTCTGGAGGAAAACAATTATGCTGGTCAGGCATTACTCAGAGTGCAGAGGGGTACTTAGGGGCATCAGGGATCAGCCCTTCAATCTCACCAAAAATACCTTACTCAAACCTACAATACAACTGCAATTATACAATCTTCCAAATTTACCTATATATATATATTTATTTATTTATATATGTCTGTAGATAAGCTACTAAAATGACTATAATGCTACAAAAAAGGGCCTAGTAGGCCAAATTGCTATCAAAAATTGCTCAAACTGGTGTGCTGCTTAGAGAAAGTCTCCAAGTAGGACAATTTGTGAGCTCTCCCTCGCTTGCCAATTGCTCTATGCCACCTCATGTTCTGTGACCTCATTTCCACCACCCCATTTGTGACCTCATCTAGCTCCACCCCTCCAAACACCCCTCCCTTTTCTCTTGCCTCCAAAACTTGAGCTTCCCCACACATTAGCCTGGGCCTGCTGACAAGGGGGCCTGCTCCTTTAATGGGGCTAATCACTTTACCACGGGGAAGGCAATAAAGCTGAAGGTATCACCAGCCCACTGGCATAGTGGTAGTGTTACTACTCATGACACTGGCAACCCAGGTTCAGGAACAGACCAGGGTTGCAAGAGAGCCAGCCCAAGGAGGTGAATTGTATGGCCTTTGCACACTCTCTGCACCTCCAGGGGGGTAGAGGGGTGGTGTCTCCAGTACAGTGCTCCTGGGTGATCACAGGATGCACTACCAGAAGCCAGGCTGTGCATGGGAGGCATGCCAGCCACATGGTGTTCTCATGCTGCAGCATCATTGCATGCCTCTCATCCCACTGTCACCACAGAAAACATCATTGCCGGATGAGATGGATGCAGCCCACTTTGCACCACCACTACTGCGCAGCCAACCCAGAGCTGCCTCCCTGGACACTGAACACAGCATTCAACAGGATAAACAGTAGGGTCCAGAGGCCCCACCCTTGGGGGGTAAGCCAGGGAGGGACACTGGGTGAGGTAGGTCCTGGTCTGATAATGGTGGTCAAGTCCAAGGCAGGGCTGATAGGTGGGCCACCCAGGTGCCATGAAGTACACTAAGAAAAAAAAAGTCAGAGGCAGTAAGTTCAAGATAAATGTGGGGAAATACTTCTTCAATGAAAAGCTAGTAGATGCCTGGAAAATACTGCCAGCTAAAACAGTATGGGTCTTGAAGCATGCATGAGGTAGACGTAGGATCATATTAGAAAATAGGCAGGGAGGTGAGAGGGTCATCGGAGACCAGATAGGGTCTGAGGAGGCAGATTAAGTGAGGGACAGCTGTAAACATCTGGATGGCCCAAGCAGTCCTTTTCTGCTGACAAATTCTGTTTCAATGAGTATAAAATGTGTTATTTCCTTGCTGCCTTATTACTCTGATTTTTTTTAAACTTTAGAGATGGCACCTAAGAGCAGTGCCATATCAGCAATAAAGTGTGCTAAGAAGACCAAACATTCTCTAGAGGTATCATTAATATAACCAATTTTATTTTAATTTGATTGTTTTTTTAGACCAAGATTTTTTTTTTTTATAGTTAGTTTCTTTATTGAACTTTTCAGATAGTCAAGGCATGTTCCATACAAAGAGTAGGCACATTACAAGGATTATGTCATGGATATACAATACATAATTAGATATATAAGTACGGGCTTGTTGCTATATTATAATATATAGATAAAAGAGTAATGAAGTACATTCATGTATGCCATGGCATTATTTATGAATTAACCAAAACTAATATTAAACATTACTACAGTAAATAAACAGATTAGGGAGACAAAAAATTGAGTTAAAATAGTCATAGTATTCTGCAGAGTTTAAATTAAGTTTGAACAGATCCTCATCAAATAGATTCCAGATAATCTAAATATTTCTGCTAACAGCATTTATATTCATTAATCTGGCCAAGAGCCGAATATTACATTTTTTCTAAAGATGCTATTTGGGTTAAGTTATTGAGAATATCAAAGAGAGATGGTATAGTGTCGGATTTCCAGTTCATTAAAAGAAGGCATTTCACTTGCATAGATAGTATATTCACCCATTTATGTTGGTATTTGGAGTATTCATTGTTATAAGGTTTAAGACCTAAAATATAAAGTTCAGGGTCAAAAGGAATACAATGTCCAATTACTTTAACAGCCAAATCATGAACTGATCTCCACAGATTGGATATGGATTTACAAGACCATTTTATATGCAGTAAGTTACCACCTGTAGAATTGCATCTCCAGCAAAGGTCATTTTGAGATAGATTAAAGTGGTGTAAAGCTGTTGGTATCCTATCATAAGTGGAGTATTTTAAATTGGATAAGCATACTACATATATCTTTATAGGAGTAATGGCAAGTAGACCAGCAATTATTCCATTGGGAGTCAGATATGTTATAATGTAGTGTAAGACTCTATTTATCTTTAGATGAGAGAGATTGATTTGGTAATGTATCTCTAATAGATTTATATATTTTGCTAACAAGGGCAGAACTACTATTTAACCAAAAGGTAACCTGGGAGTCAAAAGAATATATTCTTGTTACTTTTAATAGTGATTCAGACAAGGCCTGCCTTAATTGTAAGTATTTCCAGAAATCATTTTTAGGTATACCCCATCTGATTTGTAAGTTAGTGAAAGAATCTAGTGTGCATTGACCACGAGATTGGACATCACCTAAAATAAATTCCTTTATTTTTACAAGCTTTACAGTATAATGGTTGGCCTTCCAGAGTAACAGACTGATTACCCCATAAAGGAGTATATAATAACAGAGTTGGGTTAGAATTTAATTGTTTGTGGAGTTTACTCCAGTAGTTGATGGACGGGACTATAGTAGGATGTTGCCTTAGCTTACGAGATAAGGGATTGAAGATACAATTTAAGGGAGAAGAGCTTGTAGTCAGGGATGTTTCTATATTGATCCATAATGGAGTTTTAGAATTGGATTTTGTAAACCATTTCACTGTTTGAGAGGCTTGAAATGCCCAGAGATATGTTAGAAACCATGGGAGGCAATGTCCTCCTCTTGACCAATGATTTTGCAGTTTAACTCGACTAATTCTCAGGATTTTCCCCTCCCAGATAATATCACTTATTATTTTATCTATTCTCCTTAGAAAAGAAGATGGTAAAGTAAGTGGAATATTAGCAAACAAGTGTAATGTTTAGGACATATAGACATTTTAATAGCTGCAATTTTCCCCATAAATGATAGATTGAGAGCTTTCCATTGATCTACATAGAAACAAAGAAGTTGATGGCAGATAAGGACCGCAAGGCCCATCCAGTCTGCCCATTTCATTTTCTGCCTTATTAGTGTGCCATCGGCCTTTGCTCTGTCAATGGCCCATCTATTCATACTCATCTGTATTGCTCCCTTCTGCCAATCCCATGCCTGTTTGAAGCCCTGCACTGTATTTATATCCACCCCTTCCTGAGGTAGGCAGTTCCTTGCATCCACCACCATTACCCCTTAATCAGCCTCCCTCTAATCTCATGCTGTGTCCTCTTGTCCTGCTATTTTTCTTATATTGAAACATGTTAGACTCTTTCACCTTGTTAATGCCCTTAAGATGTTTAAATGTTTTGATCCTATCACCTCTCTCCTTCCTTTGCTCTAGGTTATACATATTGAGCTCCATTAATCTGTCATCATATATTTTCTGATGCAGTCCTTGCACCATTTTGGTTACCCTTCTCTGGACTGCCCCAATTTGGTTAATGTCCTTGTGAAGGTGAGGCCTCTAGTACTGCACGCAGTACTCCAGATGGGGCCTAACCAGTGTCTTGTAAAGAGGGATTATTACCTCCCTCTTCTGACTTGTGATACCCCTACTAATACACCCCAACATCCCTCTAGCTTTACCTACTTCTTTAGAGGTCTGCTTGGATGATTTCAGGTCATCGGTGATGATGAGACCCAAGTCTCTTTCTTCCCTTGTGACTGCCAGCAACTCCCCTCCCAGCCTATAGGTGGCTTCTGGGTTTCTCTTCCCTATGTGCATAATCTTGCACTTCTTTACATTAAACTCCATTTGCCACTCTTCTGACCATTTTGTCAGTTTATCCAGATCTCTTCTCATTCTGCCCATCCCATCTGGATCATCTACTCTGTTGCAGATCTTGGTGTCATCTGCAAACAGACAAATCTTACCCTCCAGTCCATCTGCAATGTCACTGATGAAGATATTGAAGGGGACTAGCCCCAGGGCTGATCCCTGAGGTACCCCACTTGTAACGTGCATCTCTTCTGACTGTATACCATTTACCACCACTCTCAGTTTTCTACCCGTCAACCAGTTTGCCACCCAGTTGACCAACTTCTGACTCACCTCGAGCCTATCCAGCTTATTAATCAATCTTCTATGTGGAACAGTATCAAAAGCTTTGCTGAAGTCAAAGTAGGTGACATTAACTGCTCCCCCTTGGTCCACCACTGTGGTTACCCAGTCAAAGAAATCTATGAGATTAGTTTGACAGGGACTTCCTTTTGAAAACCCATGCTGTCTTGGATCCTGTGCTCCTATGGATTCCAGGTGTTGCACTATCCTTTCCTTAAGGAGTGCCTCTATATTCTTGCCCACTACTGAGGTAAGACTGACTGGTCTGTAGTTCCCTGCCTCCTTCCTGCTACCACTCTTATGGAGCGGGATCATATGAGCCCTTCTCCAGTCTTCTGGGAACTCTCCTGTGCTCAGAGACTGACTAAACAGATCTGATAATGGCTCTGCTAGTTCCACCCTTAGCTCGTTTACTACCCTGGGATGTATGCCATCAGGTCCCATTGCCTTGTCCACCCTGCGCTTATCGAGCTCATGTAGAATCCTTTCTTTTGTGAGGGGACTAGTACACACTTCCCTCCCCCTGTGTCCATGGTGCTGAGCTGTGGACCCTGCCCTACCTTCTCTTCAGTAAATACTAAGAAGAAGTATCTATTTAGGATAGATGCTTTTACATGGTCCTTCTCCTCACATTCCCCCTTATCCCCTTTTATCTTAGCAATACCCCCTCTGGACTTTCTTGTTTCACTAATGTATCTATAGAAAGTCTTGTCACCCTCAATTACTGTTTGTGCTAGCGTTTCCTCAGTTTGGGCCTTTGCCTGTTTTACTGCCTTCCCTGATTCATTTAGGGAAGTTTGGTATGCCTCCCTATCTTCATCCTGCTAAGTTCCCTTGTATTTCCTGAAGGCCAGCCTTTTGGCCCTGACCTTTTCTGCTACTGTTTTTGAGAACCAAAGTGGTTTCCTTCTTTTTTTGCACTTCCTTTTCTCTCTAACACAATGGGATGTTGCTTCAAGTATTGCATCTTTAATGCTTACCCACTTTGCCTATACCCCCACACCTGTATTTCTTTTTGCCAGGGCTAGCTTAACTCTGTTGGCCATCTTATCAAAGTCAGCTCCTCTGAAGTCCCATATGTTTGCCTTGGAATGGGATGATTTAGTTATAGTGACCAAATTGAACCATACCATGTGATGGTCACTGGTCCCCAGGTGACCTTCTACCTGGAGATCTGTGATCCTTTTCCTGTTATTCAGAACTAGATATAGGATAGCCCTGTCTCTGGTAGGTTGTTGTACCAGTTGTTTGAGTCCCTCCTCTGCAGGGAATCCACCATGTGTCTAGTTCTGGCAGATGTTCCTGCTGGTATTGACCAATCTGTATCTGGCATGTCGAAGTCTCCCATTATCAGAACCTCCCCTTTAGCTGTTATGTTTTCTATATCTTCTAACAGTAATGTGTCTGTATCCTCCCCCTGGTCTGGAGGCCTGTACACAACCCCAGTTCATATGGGTGTCCCATTTCCTGTTTCCAGGGTGACCCACAGTTCTTCTGGCTCCTTATGTGTATTCTGAATTTCTGTAGCTTTGATATTTTCATTGACATAAAGGGCCACTCCACCCCCTCTTTTTGCACCTCGGTCTCTTCTGAACAGTACATAGCCAGGTACTGAAGTCTCCCTAATGTGGTTACTGGTAAACCATGTCTCGCTAATGGCTACTATGTCCAGTTTAGCCTCTGTCATTATTGCCTGCAGGTCTGGGATCTTGTTTCCCAGACTGCGAGCATTTGTGTACCTGATTTTCCATTGGCCAGATTTCAGTGTGTTAGTTGTTGGGAGAGGTTTGACATTTCCCCTGCACATCGTATGGGGAGCCAGACCTTTTTTCTTACCTGGTGATGAAAATGAATTGCTAACATGCTGAACTCCTGTTTGACCACTAGCTGAGGGGGGAGGGGTGTTTTTTCCATTCGACGTACAGGGTGCTGCACCCCTTTCCCCATTTGCTAGTTTAAATATTCTGCAAAGATGTCAAACTTCTGCCCCAATGCACTAACTCCCTCCTTCATCAGATGCAGTCCATCCAATAGTCTTAATTTCCACAAGCAGAGGAGAAAGGTTTGCATCCCATATTTTATCTAAGTTAGGTGAAATGTTAATTCCTAAATAGGTAAAACATTGGGGTGACCAGTGAAAACCAAATGGAGTAGCCCTATGTGGTTTACAAAGTTTATTTAAAGGTAAAATCTCAGATTTTCTATAATTAACTGCTAAGCCAGAAAGCCACGTAAATGAGTTTAGTAACTGGATAAGTGGTTGAGCAGAAGTTTACAAGTTTTCTTTTAAAATTAATAGATCATTTGCATAGGCCAAAGAAGTATATTGTGAGTTACAAATTCAAATACCTCTTATATCAGTAGATTGTCACAAAGCAGTTATCAATGGCTCGAGAGCCAGAATGAAAAGAGATGGAGATAACGGACATCTTTGTCTGGTGCCTTTTGCAAGAGAGAGAAAGATTGAGACAAAGTGGAATTAGTAAGCACCTTAGCTGATGGAGAGTTGTATAATAGCTTGATCCATGCACAGAAGTGATCAGGAATCTTAAACTGAGTGAGCGTTCTGTAAAAGTAGTTTCAATGTAAAGAATCAAAAGCTTTTTCAAAATCTACAGCAATAGCCACAGCAGGGGAGTTAAGATATTGGGCTTTATGCATGAGATTAAATAGATCTTACAAGGTCCACTCTGACGCTACCCTTCGCAAACCCTACTTGTGAACAGTGAATTAGTAGAGGGAGAAGAGGTTCAAGACACATGGCTAGAATTTTAGCAAATATTTTACCATCTGTATTAAGTAAAGAAATGGGACAATAGCTATAGGGGAGATTGGTATCTTAATCTTTTTTTCAGGAGGACAGTAATTACTGCCTCAGTCATGGTTAAGGGTAGGATACCCAACTGGGTTGCTTCATGATACACCTTACAGAGTATAGGACAGAGGAGATCAGCTAGAGATTTATATAATTCTATAGGGAATCCATCTCCACCAGGGGATTTACCTAAATTAAGATTAGAGATGGCCTGTTGTATTTCTTTTCCTGTGATAGGTTCGATTAATGGTTCAGCTATTTTCTCAGAAAGTTGTGGAACATTTAGTTTTTCTAAAAAAAATTGAATTTGAGATGGTTGTGCATTCAAGGGGGGAGCATATAGCTTTTTAGAAAAATCTGTCATGATTTTGTTAATAGCAGAATTTTCAGTGGATATATTACCATCAGAATCTTTCAAGCTACTTAAGCAATAATGCCTGACAGGGTGTGTGTTGTGCTGGGATAACGTCACGCCTCAGGTGGTTGGGCATGAGGCCGTAGGCCAAGTGCATCCAATACCTGAGGTGTGACGTTATCCCAAACTACACACACCCTGGAGGGCACTATTGCTATTATACAATGGCTCATTGTTATATACAAAATTAAAAAAATAATTTTAAAGAATGTTTTTATTAGTGTGGAAAAATATTTTTGTTTCTTAAGAGGGGATGCAAAAAAAGAGAAATGGTCATCAAGGTCATGCTGGTCATCATCCAAATGGGTTCACAGTGAGGCTGAAGCTAGACCTGTGATGTTGTGCTGGGATAACATCATGGGTCCAGTCCCAGACTGACCAATCAGAGACCAGGAAGTTTTCTTGCCATTGTATAATTACAAATCTTTCCATCTGTTGAAATTTGAGTCTATGAGCCAGTAACTTATCACCCTTATCACCATGTTCCCAGTATTTTTGTTTCATTTTAAAGAGGGCAATTTCAGTCTTATGGTATATGAGTTCATTTATTTAGATGTGTAATTGTAGTATTTCTAGATGGAGGGAAGGTTTAGGATCTGGGTGTTTATTGGCAAAGTATTGTTTTTCCTTTTCTTTAAGCTGCTTTTCTAAGTTATAAAGTTGTTGCTCCCTCATCGTCCTCCTATGAGCGGTGAAACTAATGATTTTACCACATATTGTAGCTTTAAGCACCTCCCATATTATACCCATAGAAACATCCAAAGTGAGGTTATGAGATAGAAATTCCTGAATTTGTGATTTGGCCCATGGTATGAATTCAGGGTCTTTAAAGGAGAAGACTCCTGTATATGTATGATTTGGCTATATCTGGTGTATTTATTATACATTACATCAAGTACTGTACATATGTCAATAAGAGATCAGCCATTTCTTCTGTTGCAACAAATATCTAGAGTTTGAGGCTCTGACACAAGGTAGGAAAATATCAAGCAAGCCTCTATTTACATGCAAATGAGTCACTTGTAATACAGCCCCTCCCATTCTTTGATGTCACTGCAGCAACAGTGCAGAACAAAACACAAGGGTATCAATGCTGTCTAGCCTGATTTTAGTTTAAGTTTGCAATGACTCAAGGCAGTTCTGTCATGCAACTCACACAGGGAGTAGTACTTGTAGCCTTAATACTGTATGTGTAGAGTAAATAATACATCTAATAGTATTTAATTCACTGGAAACAAAAGCTGTTCCTCTGTACTGCTCATTTCTCTCTGTGATACAGTTGTAACATGTTATGGAAAGCAGTAGACTGAATCAGTCAATCAACCAATCAACCAACCAATGAATTAATTGAGCAGTCAATCAGTCACTCTGTATTGAACTAGGTGAACACCCTTGATAAGATTCATTACAAGACGAACCTGGGCAGTTTACCAAAGGAACACACAAGACTGACTTATATACATCCCCTTTCAGCAGCCTGAAAGTGGAGAGCTTGATCATTTACTTTATAAAGTGTATTGTTTTACATTTCAAATGCTTCTTAAATCTGAGTTTCTGACTGGAAATACCAAGACACAGAATGCATATGGCATGGGAGGAGTGAGCTAAGCTAATACGGAGCACTACAAACAGAGGTTGATTAGTTTCTTTACCAACAACAGCTGAGGTGTAGCATCTGATTTGTGAGGGACATCCTACTTCAAATGCTGGCATTACAAAGGCGGGGGGGCTGCCACAGCTTATCCTTAGTTCCTTGAAAGTGAAGTGTTGCAGCTCTCACATCACTGCTAATGATTTATAATGGGAATTGGGTCACTTTTAAAGTCATGGACCTGAGGGGCCATCACAGTTTCCAAGGAGGTTAGGGAAACTTCTTAAGGGTTAGAGAGTAAGGGACCCTAGTAGGATTTGAACCAGAGTCATCCAGTGCTTGTGCCTGTGCTTTAACTACTAGATTATACATCTTCCATATGCTGCAGCTGATGCTCTCCTCATAGCTGTATTCTTTATTGCCTTACAGCAGCCATCCAATTACTGACTGCCTAGTTACAAAGGGAAAGGGGCATATTTGCAAGCTTGTTTCTCACTGCTGGTGTCAATCAAAGCAGAGAATGTTAACACACACACACACACACACCATAACACAACAGCTGCATAATACCACTTAAAACTCTTGTTGTACCCAGAGTCATTTATTGGTAAACTGTTTTTGCTAACAGAAACAGTAACACAACACATACAGGCACTTCCTTATATGAATACTGTATATACCTCAAATCTGTGCTGCATCACACTCACATGGCCCTAGTCCCTATTAGACCTGCACTTCAGGATGTGCACAACACTTAAAGGGTTCCTCCATTACTCAAGCGGAGAACCAAACACTGTGTGTTTGGTCTACTGGTGGAACTGCATTTAGTGCAGCACCATTATCTGTTGCTCTGATGACATCATCCTCCAGCAACATTGATGGTAAAATGGAGGACAAACACATTGATAACTTTTGGGGGCTGTATAATTTTATTTGTAATCTAGATTTGGACAGCAATAGGACTGCTGGCATCTGGAGGAGGCACACAAGAGTTACACATAAGGAGCTGGGAAAATATTGGTGTGGAACTATGGGAGACTTCCCCTTTAAGTAAAAGAGGGTCTAAATGCCAGAAGGAGATCTGGAAGATGGGGGTTCCCACTTCAGGTGCAATTTAACTGGAGAATGATAGAAAATAGTCATATGTAATATGGTAGCTTCTTGAATTGTATCAGTAACCTGAGGTGTAGGAAACCAGTAGTCAATCCTACTGTAGGAATGGTGGAGGGGTGAGTAAAAGGTATATTCTCAGTCCCTAGGGTGATATGTTTGTTTGTTTGTTTGTTTATTCGCTTAACGGGTAAGCACACTGGAAACAAGTTCCTTTTACAGGTGCGACCCACATATATTGCATACAGACAATACATAATCAAACATACATATACAATGCAGCAAATTGCAGACAAAAATGTCTTTGTTACGTATAAAATTCATAAAAAAAAATTCATAAAAAACAGTTACAATTAAATTGAGATTCAAAATACATCCTTAATGCATCGCAAACTTTTGACAGAACACAACCACCTAATATCTTGAGGAATTTCATTCCAAATGAATGGAGCAATATAAGCAAAGGATCTTTGTCCACTTTTAGATTTCATAAAAGGAATCTTGAGAAACCTACTTTCTGACCTATGTCTAGAATAATGACCATCAATATATGGTCTCAAAACTTTGAAATACTATGTGGAATTCCAGAGTCCATAACTTTATATATGAACTTGGCCACACAGTATTGGAAATTTAATGAAACCGTTAACCAGCCCATTTCTTTCAAAATCACACAATGATGAGATGACTTAGGAACAATTTAAAGCAAACTTAGCTATCAAGTGAAGTAAAGTGGATTTCTTTGAAATCACTGTCGCAGAAGCAGTGTCAGTAATCATAGCTGCATAGTTCACAATAGGAAGTAAGCAGCAATTAGAAATAACAGCCTAGACTCAGGAATAAGAAATGAACGGATTCTGTACAAAGAACCTAATCTACAATGTATTCTTGAGGTAACCCTCAAAAATGAGATTCATAACTTAGATGAGAATCTACTAATACCCCAAGATATTGAAATGTATCAACATAGTCAAACAGTAATCCATCAAGAGATTTAACTCCAAAGTACCAACCTCAGATCTCAGTCTAGGTGGGTACCAAAACCATCACCTTTGTCTTAGATTTGTTTAAGAGTAATTTACAGGCCATAAGTGAAGACTGAAAATTGCACATTTCCTCTGTTAAAGAAACACCTAGATCTCCAAATGACAAACCCTCATGATAAATTACTGCATCGTCAGCGTAAAGTGTTAGAGAAGCATTATTAATCACACTTACTAGTTGATCAAAAAACAAAGAAAACAAAAGTGGCCCCAAAATAGAACCTTGTGGAACCCCACACTTAACCATTACAGAGTCTGATACAGCACCCCTATATTTAACCCTTTGAAACCTATTTGTTAAATAATCCCTCGTCCAGTCCAAGAAAGACTCACCAACTCCCAATGACCCAAGTCTAGAAATCAACAATTGGTGATCAACTGAATATAGTCTTCATACATCAGTTAGTCTGAAGTCTTTCATTAACAATGAAAGTGCTGCCTTATTCCTTGGATGTTTATCATTTGTAGTATTACTTCTGTCTAAGAAGGCATCAAGTGTCAAGTTAAAATCTCCTCCCATTAAAATAGATGTATTAGATAGATTGTGGATAGTTAGCTGTGCTGTTATATTGTGAAAGAAATGTGGGCAGTCTAAGTTGGGGGCATAAACATTAATTAGGGTTAAGGGCCTAGTTGTTGTAATCAAACACACTATAACCCATCTACCTTCAATATCCTTAATGACATTAGATACTGTCTACTTTAGATTTTTATGTAATAAAATGGCAACCACATGTTTTTTAGATGCAGCAGAGGCTGCATGAACCTGGCCAACCCAGTCTTTTTTAAGATGATCATTATCTTGAAGTGATAATTTTGTCTGCTGTATAAATGCAATTTGTGCTCTTTGCTTTTTAAGATGTCTTAATATTTAAGTTATTTTACTAGGTGAATTGAGTCCCCTAACATTCCATGAACACACTACAATATCTGCAATAATGAGTTATATATGATTCAGTTGCTGAATGGTCCATAGAAATGAAGGGGAGGCAACACACCAGGTTATATAGATAGGCACAAAAAGAGCACAGATTGTATCATTGTTTGTGAAATTAAACATGCAGGCAGAAAGGTCACGTAGGAATCTGTCTTCAAAGCAAGATATTTAAAAAATCTATAATGTCTTCGATTTTTTATGGAAATTGTGTCCCTGATGTGAAAATAGCTAATAATAACAGCAACATACTTATTTAACTAGGTAATATATAGTACCTATTAGTAAAGTTAATATCAAAATCCAGAACTTTTTGGACAATAAAAAAAAGGAAAAAATGGGTCGATTAAGAACAATCAAATCAAGACCCTTTCTTAGCACATTGGAGCATGTAAACAAAGCTAGGGATGTGGATTAATATCCATCAATCCTGACAGCTATTGTTATATTACTTAACCTTAATGTATGAAAGACTGATAAGTGATGATCACAATTCTTGTGGATCACCCACCTTCAGATGGATAAACAACATATTAACAAAGTAGTATTCAAATATTGTAGCTTATATATAATCAACTCTTAGAATTATATATATTTTGTATGCATATCCAATTCAGGAAGAAAGAAAAGGGGGGTAAATAAGAGGGAAAGCAAGAAGGAGGAGGGAAAGGGGGGTATATTTGGGGTTATAAAAGCCTCCAATATTGGCTATCCCTTATTATGTAAATAAGATCTATTATCGGTGTGTGCAGGAGAGAAATTTTTGTGTGATGTTTTATATTATTGATAGTTTCTAGTTACATTTTAGAAGAAGTCAGTACCTCAAAATCTATTATGATTTGTTATATTTGTGAATAATTATGTATAAGATGAGGTACATCACTGCTAGCTTTGTACATGATTGCTATAAACTTTAATCGTCTGAAAATCGCCTGATAGTAGATGTGAATGAGCATTATCGTGATAGCTGCTGAGTATGACTACCATGATTCTGTCAGTTCATCAGCATCATAAAGGACAAAACAAGCTCTGGGCAATATATTTGTATTTGTGTACAGAGCTCTATGCAGTGCAAGCAAAAACTTCAAGAGTAATCAGTAGGGATTGATATTTTGTGTATTTATATATACATATATTTATATATAATAGATTGGGGATCCTGAGATAGATAGTAACAGTTGGCACACATCCAAAACAGAGTATAAATATGTAGTTTAGTATGAAATAACCAATAGCTGAAAGAGCACAAATTCCAGTATTTGTAATTTTAAAATTTGGTTGTGTGTAGCCTGCCAAATTGAGAAAATTTAGTCATTACATAATAAGCAAGTCAAGATGTCTGCTTTTGTTAAGGAAAGATTCAAATAGAAATCATAGTTTAGATTAATATGGGAGTAGATAGGAAAAATATTTCCATAGGTATAATAGATAAACTCTGTGAATCATATAGAACAATGATAACATGGGGAACAGGAGACAGGGGAAGACTTTAATATAGGGGAAGAGTGCTTTCTTATAATGGAGAAACTTGAAAGGTTTAAATTTTGAATTAAGTCAGAAAGAGGGTATACTGGCAAGAAATATATAAGAAGGGGTACTCCAGAAGCATAGGAGTTGCCAAAAAGAAAGAACTTATGTTAATCCTTCTTGGAAGACTATCCATAAAAGCATTATTTATATTCCCCTACATTCTTTTAAGACTAATAACTATTTACAAACATCAAACAAATATACGATCTTGTATGTACTAAATAGTAGAGTTCAATAAGGAAGACTCAATGCTTCTGCAATGTAAATATATCTCTCCTTATGTTCCCATAGGAAATAGAGAGTGTAACATTGCTCACTGCACTAACAGTGCATGTTTTGTTTCTTCTCTCCCAGTTGTTAAGATCAATTAGCTCTAGCGGCCACTATGGGTTCAGTTAGAGAGTTACAATGGTAGACACAAATATTCATCATCGTATATCAAATGCAAATATATTCCAACATGTTCTGCAGTCACTAGTAGTAAGCCCATTGCATTCCCAGATGGATAATGTTTAGAGCTTGCCCAGCTAAGAGAACCAGACTGTTGGCAAATTTATACTGGCCTTAGAGCTCGAGAAAATCTTTCCCTGTAAAAGCTGTGCATCACAAATGTCTATTAACGTGCTGAAATCATTTACCTCTGATCTTGCTACGTCTCTTTTCCTTGGGAGGTTCCAGATTTTTTAAAGGGGTACTGGCTACAACTTCTGCCTAGGATGACTCTGCAGAGGTAAGACTTTGTTGGGCTAGATTAGCTGATGTAGGTTGATTTGGAGAGGTGTCCAGCTGCAGGTCTTCCTATAAAGCAGAGTCAAGATGCAGTAGGGGGGTAAATCTGTTACTGAGCTGAATTTTAGAGGTGCATTCAGGCAAGTGAGGTCTATGTTCTGTGATCCTGCGCACATTCTCAGAGCTGCAGCATCTGTTTTTAGTGGTTGGAATACTCAAAGCATTTTTCTGCTGCAGGCAAGAGGATTGTCTGGGACCTGAGATCTCTGTGTGCTAGGGTATGGCATGCATTTCTGCAGAATTAATTGCTGGAGTTGGTGTATTGGTTCCATTAGTGAGTTGAGAGGCTGATAACATAGTGGGGAGAGTAAAGAAGATACCAGACATTCCAGGGTTTTGTTCTCATGGTAGTGATGGAGAGGCATTGCTCAAAAATTATTCTAAAGCCATCTGGAGTAGTAAAATCGGTATAGCCCTCCTTCAGATACACTCTCATTATTACAGGATATCTCAAAGCAAATTTAATGTTAAGCTGGTGCAGCCATCTCGTTACTGGCATGAAAGTGTTATGTTTAGCTTGGATTTCTCTGGAGAAGTCTCTGTAGTTGTAAATACGGTGTCCTTGCCAAGTAACGTTTCCTGTCTCCCTAGTTTTTTGTAGGATTTTTTCTGTATGAGCATAATTGAGAAATCTTGCCAGAATAAGTTTGGGGTTTTGGTCAGAAGGTGGTTTAGGGCTTAGGGAGTGGTGAGATCTCTCTATAGTAAATTCTAGCTCCATAGGAAGGTTTAACATCACAGGCAATAATATACATGTAGGAGAAAAGCATTAGTATTATTTAATTCAACATCCTCAAGAAATTCGATGAACTGAAGATTATTTCTCCAACTGTGGTTCTCAGAGAGATCCAATTTGTTTTGTAACTCTTTAATAGTGCAGTCCTGGTTCCTGATTATTGCTTGTAAGTCATTCACTGAGGTTTTATTCAGCTTTAATCTATTTTCAGTTATCGAAAAGCAAGTATCAGTTGCTTGTAGAGTATTAGTATTATGTTGGGTCATTAGTTTAAGCTCATTCATATCATGCATAAGCCTCTCAAACATAGCTTCCACTTTGTGAAAAGATGCGGAATAAGAGTTGAGCTCAACCATATTGTAGTAGTAGAAGCAGAGGCCTAATGGAAAAGCAAAAAGCTGAGCAACTCGGTGACAGACCACAAAAAATCCTTTAGATAGGTTTAAGTTAAAGTATGTTTTAATGTTACAATAAAAGCTGAACAGGACATATAGCACATATAGCACCCCCACCACCAATGTTTCACATATCGCTTATGCTTTATCAAGGTGTAGCCACATCAGCACCATCCTCTCTATTTAAGGATACATCTTAAAGACATATACAACATATATTTAAATAATTCATCTTCTCAACATCAACCTAATAAATATCTTATCAGATTTATTTTAAACATTTATTAGGTTGATTGGGAGAAGATGAATTATTTAAATATATGTTGTATATGGCCCGGCTATTCAAAGGAGTTGCACCTGGTTACCCTGCATTGCACCCCAGTGGGATATTGAGATGGCCACCTGGCACAGAGCAAATCCTGATGCGCCATGGCGCAATGATAATGTATGAGGTGCAGATGCAGGGGGTATGCCTATGCATATGTGGCACATCCTGATATTCAGCCTGGGATGTGCAGCGCATGTGCTGGCACACCCCTGCACTGCACCACATGGGGGGGTTCAAAGATGAGCCCATGCTGAGTAGGAGCAAATCCCAGCCACCCACAGGGTGCAACACAGCAGCCCAGCCATGGGTGGCCACCTGCCGACCCAGAACACCATCTGCAAGCACACACACACCCCTGGAGGTCTAGTGGAACCCCCCCACCCTTAGCTGTGATAGCAATGTTTATAACAGATCCCTGGCAGTCTAGTGCAGCTCTGTAGTCCCTGATTCCCCCTAAGTATACAAAACATGTCCAACCTTTGTGATCCAGTGGTCCCCTTCCACTCAAGTCCCCATACTTGACAATATGTTGTCCCTGGTGGTCTAGTGGAAACCCCCACCTATTGCGCTATTGCAGTAAAATCCTGTATTGAAATGCTCTGGTGATCCAGTGGCACCCCCACCCACCACCCTACAGAACCCTTGCCCATCCTGCTCCCCCTGTCATTGGCAGGTGGCTGCATCCACCCACACTGCCCATCCGGCCGCCGAATGGCAGGTACAGTATGGGCTGTAAATCCATTGATCCTCAGTGGACTAATGGTTTGTTGGCATACTGTACTAGACAGTCCCAAATATGTGAACGGAGTCATTCACAGATTTGGGACTGTCTAGTACAGTATGCCCCTGCCAGCCCCATACTGTATCTGTCATTCTGACGGGCAGACAAGTGGTGTGCACACGATGCAGCCACCCACCAATGATGGGGGGCAGGGGTGGGCAAGGGTTCTGTGCGGGTGGGTTGGGTGGGGTTGCTACTGGATCACCAGGGTGTTTCCAATATGGAACTGTACTACGATCATGGAAACAGGTGGGGGGGGTTCCACTAAACCACCAGGGACATCATATTGTCATGTATCAGGGAATCGGGGACTTAGATGGGAGGGGGGACCACTGGACCACCAGGGTTGGTCATGTTTCATACACATCGGGGACTCGGGGACTGGGGGGGCCACTAGACTACCAGGGATCTCATTATAAACATATACTGCACGATCGCAACTAATAGGAGGGGGATGTTCTGAGGTCTCCACAGCACACGTCATGCTGTGCAGGACGCCAGGCACAAGTCGCTGGCCTGCCCTGTGCAAGACATGCAAATGGGGCCATAATGACATGCAAATGATCCCATTTGTGCCTTGCATATATTAAGGCCTCATTTGCATGCCCCCTGCTGAATATCACGGGTGATGTGCCTAGTGCAACTGCACTTGCGCTAGTGCATCCCTGTGCTCCCTATCTGTGGCTTGTGCAGGCACAGTACCACTGCTCCATGTGCAGTTTGTGTGCAGCCCATGCCATATTCAACAGTGCTGCACCATGACGCAGCACTGTTGAATATCACCTGGACCTGGACCTAGCCCCAGCGCATCACAGTTGCTCTGCGCCCAGGCTTGCGCCATTGCCTGGCAGAGTCTGAATATCCCGGCCTATGTCTTTAAGATGTGTCCTTTAAATGGAGAGGATGGTGCTGGTGTGGCCCCGCCTTGATAAAGCTTAAGTGATACCTGAAATGTTGGTGGAGGGGTGCCATATGTGCTATACATCCTGTTCAGCTTTTATAATAACATTAAAGAATACTTTAACTTAAACCTATATAAAGGTTGTTTTTTTTGTGGTCAGTTGCAGAGTTGCTACGCTTTTTGCTTTGCTACAATTTTGTGCTTGTGGAAGCACAAACTGTTACCAAACAGCTGCCTTGGTTCAATTTACTGCCTAGTGAAAAAGTTGAACTGCACTATTTTCCCCACAAAAACGAGTTTAAACCATAAAAAAGGAGAGGAAGTGGATATAGCAAAGTAAACTACATTAATTTTTGTTAGATTGTCAAGTTTCTTGCATTTAGAGATGCAGATGAAGGTGGATTCCAGGAACTGTAGCAGACAGAAATGATTCACACCTCCATCTTCCTCTAGAGCCAGGCCACACCCCCTTAGACCAAGATTTTCTGTTATTGTTTAATATTACATTAGCTAATCTGCTCTTTACCATCTTATTTATTTACATGAATTTATTTGAAAAGTTTCACCAGGAGAGATATACTGAGATGAATAGCAGCTCTTTTCCAGATGCATCCTGGGGGTATAGGAGATGGACATATAGCAAATAGAAAAAAATATAACAATTCATAGCAGTATAGATCAGAATATACAGTAATAATATTTTTTTATTTATTTAACAGTTTCACCAGGAAAGGCATACTGAGCAGTGAATGCTTGTTTCTAGGTGCATCCCGTGGGAGAGGGGACAGGGATAAACAGTAAAAGCAAAGCAAAAGATATATACAAATACAATATATGGCTAAGAAATACAATCCAGCATCAGGATGACAAAACCAAATAGCAGTCATTTCAACCAAACAGCAGTGAGCTAGAAGTATATTAAACCAGCAAATGAGTAGCATAGAGTAAGTGCTAACATGTGTAATGAGCATAGAGGCAAACTATGGAGAGGGTGGAAATTGAGTGCATGTGCAGGAGGGGAATAATGGTCCTTTAGGATGGAAGAAAGGACCCTATGGAAGGAAGTGTGTCAAATGGACAGGGGGAAGGATTTCCATAGTTTTGGGAAGCGGTGTGAGAATGCTGCCTGACATACTGAGGTGGACCAGGGAGGGACGGGTAAGGTACAGTGGTCAAGATTTCTAAGGGAGAGAGAGGAAAGAGGTTTGAGGGAAATAGAGGAGAACAGATGGGGAGAGATTGAAACTGAATTTAGCAAGAAAGTTTGCACAGTGGATAAGGCATCTGTCAGATAGGGAGGGAAGGGAGAGGGATTGGTATAGGGTGCTGTGATGGATACGGGGAGGGCAGTCAAGAGAGAAATGGCAGAAGGAGAGGAAGAGAGAGTCTAGCCTGGTTGGGGAAGATTTGGGAGTGGCACTGTTGACTACATTCCTGTAGTCAAATATAGGTAGAACCATCTTCTGGACAAGAACGCGGCGGGCTGGCAGTGGAATACATCCACGATGTCTGTATAGGGCACCCAGTTTGGGGTACAGTTTTTGGTGGATGGCATCTATGTGTCCAGGGAAGGTGAGATTCCAGTTAAGCCAGATCCCAAGGTACCAAAAGGAGGAATTCTCCTCAAGTAAAGTCCCATCTAGGGTGTGGAAAGAGGGGAGGAAATGGAGCTAAGAGAATCTCTGCCTTATGCCGAATTTCATGGAGACTCCTTTCTTGGTGTTCAGGAATAACTGGTTTGAGTGAAACCAGAGCTGGACATTATCAAAGCCTTGCCAAAATCTGGACACTACACCAATGGGAGAGGGGCCAGAAGTATACAGGACAGTACTGTCTGTATACATGCAGATGGAGGTGAGAGGACAGGCAGAGGGGAGGTCATTTAGGAAAATGGAGAAGAGTAGTGGGCCCAACATGGAACCCAGTGGAACTTCAGTTTTGATGGGAAGGGAAGGGGAAGTTGTACCACTAATCTGGATGGATTGTATTCTACCCACGAGGTAAAAATGGAACCAGCTGGTAGCTGCATTTGAGAGCCCTGCAGCTGAGACTTTAGCAAGCAGGAGGAGTTGGCAAACCATGTTGAAAGCCTTAGCAAGGTTGAAAAAGATGGCAGAGATGATGAGACCCTGATCCATACCCATGAGTATGGAGTCAGTAAGCCTAAGGAGGGAGGAGGTAGTGGAGTGACATTTCCAGAAACCAGACTGGTAAGTGATGAAAAATGAGGAAGAGTCGAGATAGGATGAGACTTGAGACAGCACCAAGTGCCCCTGTAGCTTGGCAAGAATGGGGAGCAAAGAGATACAGTAGGCCATTACTTACCTGGAAAGGAGGGGTCACCACCTTTTGCAAGGGGGATAACTGTGGCATGTTTCCAGCCAGAAGGGATGGATGCAAGAGTTAAAGAGAGATTTAATAAAGAAGCAAGGGGGATGCAATAGCAGGAGCAGACAGGTAAAGAATCTTGGGGTCTAGACCAGAAGGGCACTTATCCTTTGAGGGGTTAAGGGTAAGAAGAGTTTCAGGGCATCTGCTGGAGCTATAGGACAGAAGGAGAAAGAGGGAGAGGAGGAGCAGGCTGAGTCAGAGGGCTCAGGGGTAGAGGGAGGTAATGAGGAAGAAGGGAGGGTAGAGAGACGAAAGGAGGCACAAGAGGTGAAATAAGTGTTCATTTCTGAGGCAACAGGGAGGGGATCAGATAGAGAGATATCGCCCGCTTTGAGGTCTGGTGATAGGGTTTCAGATGGAGTGGAGAATAGGGATTGAACCACCTTCCAGTCTTTGGATGGGTGGTTTATGTTTTAAATAAATGTGGCTGAGAAGTAATCAGCTTTGGCCAGTCTAATTGCCCTGGTGCCAGTATTTCTGAGAGAGAGGCACTTCTGGAAGGCTATTTGGGAGCCAGTGGACTTGTGTGACTTCCACGCCTGATCTCTGGCAAGTCATCAGCTCGGCAGTGACCCAGGAGAGGTGGGAGCTGTGCACCTGGATGCATCGTAGGGGGGCATAGTGGTCCCAGATAGCTAGTTGCTTGGAACTGAGGTATTCTTATGCGGTGTCAATCGAGGAAGCAAGGGGGACGGGGGACCAATGAGTGGTTGTCAGGTCATTTAATACTGGAACAAGATTCAAGGATTTGTATAAGTGAATTAATAGGATTTTACGTGGGGCTTTTGAGCGGTGGACTTTGCAGACTCAGAAATTTAAGTGATGGTCACTTAAGACATCAGGTAAAGTACCAGCTGCAGTAATACTATATGAGTGGGAGGTGAGAGCCCAGTCAATTAATGAGTGATTTTGAGATTTTGTATTTTGAAGGGTGGGTTCATTAACTCACTGGGTCAAGTTTAGTGAGGCTGTCTTTGTCCGGGTTTTATTTTGGGTGGGGAAGAGACAGTTCATGTTAAAATCTCCCAGTATGTGCTGTTCACCAGAGGAAGAGTGCATCTGGATGGTAGATAGTCATTCAGAGATAGAAGACGGAGATGGGCTGGGGCAGCAATATGTGCCAGCCATAAAGATGGGCAATGAAAAGGGAAGGGAAATCTTTATTATAAGCAAGTCAAAGGCTTACAGGAGGGAAAATGCGAGTACAGGGGTGAATTGGATGGAGGAGGTAATAGACATGGCCATGCCATCACCTCTGGAGCCGCAGTCCTGGCGGTTGAGGGAGTAGTCAGAAATTGTTACACTTGAGTCAGTAATGTTAGACTTTAGCCATGTTTCAATAATGATCAGAATGTCAGGGCTGGACTTTTGCTTCCGCTTTGGATTGAGATGGCTGCTTAGGTACCTTGCTTCGTTTGCCACATTAATAAAAGCCTCTTTAGCTTTGCTTTCAGTGAATGTATTCACTTTCTGATCTAAATAGGCATTTAATTAATCTATGGGCAAGACAAAAAGGTCAAAGAGTGCAGCTTCCGAGAGGACAGAATCAGAAAACTCACCTCCTGTGCAATCACAGCACCCCCAGAGCGAGGTCATGGCAGAGATTAATTTACCATCAAACTCAACAGCTGATCATACCATGTTAACAATTATTCGGAAGTTGCAAGAATTCAGGCTGGAGACCAGGGGCAGGATTCACAAAACTTGTGAAAGTCCCACAGCTGCTGGTAAACCTCAGTGCAAGTGGATTGCCACTTGCATATCCTCAGGTTACCCACAGCGGTGCGTATTCACAAAGGTGGAGCTGAAGTATGACTGGCTGCATGATTCATGGCTGCTTGCGGGTGGTGTTGCCTGGGAGATCACCGCAGCTGCAGAAAGTTGCTATGGCTGGTGGGAGCTGCTATAACACCTTCCACAACTGCAGCGGCTGTGAATCACTATCACCACTGCTGCGGGGATTTCAGTCCACAACTGTGGCTGCGGAGTGGGACTTAGTTCAAAAACTCTTTGAGAATCCTGCCCCAGATCAGTACATATGGACCAAAAAACATTCATACAGTCCCTGGAGGCTACGGTTAGCAATTTGACTAAACAAGCAATTGAATCATACTCACATATCGATAGGCTGGGGAGAGTTGTACTGTGGGTTCTACAAGATTGCTAGCATTTGTCTGACTGTTGTGAAGACCTGGAAAATCATTACAGATGCAATGATCTGTATAGGATCCCTGAAGGAGATGAGGAGTCAGGGGAAATGAATGCCTACATTCAATCACTCCTAGCATCTTTATTCAATATTTCAGACCTCGTTCTTCTGCCTATCGAGAGAGCTCATAGGGCTTTTGGCAGGAAGCCCACATCACCAACACATCATCCATGGTCCATTTTGGTTCAGTTTTGTAACTGTGCCACCAAGAATGAATTATTACAAAGAGCATGTAAAAGCAAGACCATTCAATATAAAGGCAACTGGATATATGCGGACAATGACTTTCTACCAGCTTTACAAGCCAGGCAGAGATCATATGCCCCTATCTTTAAGATTCTAGGGGGCACCATATTAAAATTTTTGACCCCCTTCCCTGCTCACCTTAAACTTCATTTTGAAGATGTCACCAAGGAATTTGAGGATGCTGAGTCAGCTGCTCAGGAACTCTCAACTTGTAAGCTAACCTTGCCTGTGGAGCTGATGGATTATTCAGAGGCAAGAGATAAAAAATCTCTCCAGAAGGAAAGCTAGGTCTGGGTATCTCCCACCAGCAAAAAAATGCCACATGGAGGTAACTCTTGAGGATATTAAGGCAATGCTCCAAGTCTTTCGACAGGAAGAACCAGCTTGAATTTTATGACAGCTGGAGAAAGGCTTTAATATAACCTTACTTCTTTATTGAGTATTTGTTTGGCTAATCCAGAGATCAGAATTATGTTCTGCATCACAATGTTATGAGGGATGATAACCTGTATGAATCAAAAATTGCACCTCTGAAGCAGTTAAACTGTGAGCTCCTTTATTTTCTTTTTTCTTTTATGTTTTGCATTCCTACTTTATTTTACAACCTGTTTATGATGTGTGGGCTTAGTTATTTTTATCAAAAATTCATTTTATGCTTTTAACTTGCCTAAATCAAAGGTACACAGCTTTCTGCTTTTTTATGTTAGTTTCCTTAATTTGCATCTTTCTATATATATTTTTGTGTGTAACATGTTTATTAAAAAGATGTTTGTAGACATAACACAAATACAGACAATACAACAACATTTAACAAAGGAAACTAAAAACAACAACTATATGTCAAATAAATAGATCTAGTCCACATTCATCTTAAATCTCCTGTAATTGGGAAACATTAAGCTGCAAAGAAAATAAATTAATAAAAATAAATCATCCTACCAATAGGCAGAGTCTTTTAACTTACACAATCAATAAATCCATTATAAATCAACCACTTGGAATCAAATTAGCTGCTGTATGAGGCCATGTTAGTTGACAAAGGAGGTTACACTCCTCCTAAATCAACTTCATTGTAGGACCTCTCTGACAGTTGCGGCCTCTACTGGTGATAAAGAGGCAAGTAGGGTTCCCATGCATTCAGAAAACGCTCGTCCTTGTTTTTAATAGAATATGGCAGATGCTCCAATGCTAAGACCTATATAGTACAGGTGCGCCACTGCTGGATCATTGGTGTTGTTGCTGATACCCATGTGTTTAGAATGAAATGCCTAGCAAGCACCAGCAAGACCCAAACCCACCTCGGGAAAAGGTCCCACTCCTCAGGGCCCATCTCTTCAACCCCAAATAAGAGACTCAGTGGGGCAAGCAACAGTTGTCTATCCCAAATGTTCCCTACCTCCTGTGCAACCTCACCCCAAAATCTCTGCAAGACAGGACAGGTCCAAAAGTAATGAAAGTAGGTACCCAACTCGGTCTTGCACCATCCACACAGTGGAGAGACTGCAGGGTTAAACTTATGGACCATTACCTGAGGGCAGTACAGTCTGTGGATAAACTTATAAAAGGACTCCTGATATTTGTTACAAATCAGGATTCCCCTGTGGAGCCCCAGCAGTATGAGCCAGTTCTCTTCCGAAATGTCCCTACCCAAATCTGCCTCCCATTGTCTTTTTGTTTTCTGTGTGTAATCTGGGAAAGACTGCCTTCCCAGATAAGCTGCCCATCCAGTCAGTCCTCTTGAACCCACCCCAGTACTTAAAACCAGATGTTCTACTTGCGCTAGGGGAGAATTGGCAGATTTTGCCTACCCAGAGTATTAACATAAGCTCTAGCTTGCAAGCAATGAAAAAAGTGCACCCCGGGCCATTCAAATCCCATTCTAATGTCCCCAATGGAACCCAGGTGGTTTCCCACGTATATGACTCTGATACATTTAATCCCCCTAGTCTCCTGTAGCTGGAATTCCCTGTCCTCAGGTCCAGCTAAGAAATATGGATTGCCAGCCACAGGGAGCAGCAAAGTTTCCTCCTGTCCCACTCCTGTTATTTTTAAAATCTGTGTCCACCCATCCAGGACCACATTCACCAAGGGATTTCCTGTTGTCCAATCTACTAAAGATCTTATGAACCGCCTTTACCAAATATGCCAAAAGTCTTCCCGGCAAGACTTTTCCTCCAGGTCCATCCATCCTGCCGCTTCAGGCCTATTAACCCAATCACTTAGATTTCTGTAATGCATGGCCACGTAATAATTCTGGAGGTCCAGGAGGTTTAAACCACCCCTAGAGCCATCTTCCTGTAGTCGCCAAAGGCTTGCCCTTGGGCACCCTCCCCACCAGAGAAAACCAGAAAAAGCTCTCTCTGTCTTCTTGAGATCCACCCTAGTAAGACCTATATGCAGCATCTGCATAACATACAGTACCCGTGGTAAGATAGAAACATAGAAACATAGAATTTGACGGCAGATAAGGACCGCTTGGCCCACCCAGTCTGCCCATTTCCCTACCTGATGGATAAGCTGCAGAACCTAGTTAACCAGCAGCCTACTTCTTCCTACCCCCACCCCCTAGAATTGCCTTATGACTGTCCCATGCATGCTTGAATTCCACCACTGTTTTTGACTCCACAACCTCCTCTGGAAGGCCGTTCCATGCATCCACAACCCTCTCTGTATTCAGCTTTAACAGGTTAATACAGCCAAACCAAGACATGGAGCATTCCCTCCAGCATCATAGCTCCCCCTCTATAGTTTTTATAAGTGGGACATAATTGAGGCGTTATAGATAGCCTAAGTCACTACCTATTTGAATGCCCAGATATTTAAAGGAAGTTGTAACCCATTTCAGGCCCCAGGTCCCATTCCTGGTTCCCTCTCCCATCTTCCCTCACAGCATGACCTCAGACTTGCTAAAGTTTATTTTATAACCTGAAAAGGTTGCAAAGGTATCTATCAGGTCAAGCAGTGGTGGGATAGAGCTGGATTGGTCTGACACATAAAGGAGCATGTTGTCCACATATAGTGTGACCTTATGAGATCTGCCTGATTTTCCCAGTATCCCTTTTATACTCAGATGTTCCTGAATCCCCACTGCCAACAGCTCAATAGCCAAGGTGAACAGCAAAGTGGAGAGGGGGCACCCCTGCCTTGTAGCTCTAAATAAGAGAAATTGTTCTGTAAGTGAACCATTTACCAATACCCTAGCAACTGGTTCCCTATATATCTTCTTAACCAATCTCACAAAGCTGTCCCCCAGACCAAACCGCAACAACACCTCCAGGAGGTATTCCTATTCTATATGGTCAAAAGCCTTCTCAGCATCCATTGACAGCACTGTGGTGCTGTCCTCACACCAAGAGGCCATCCACACAACATTCAACAATTTGCACATATTATGGTAGGAGTAGTGACCGTGTATGAATCCCATTTGGTCCAGATAAACAAGCTCCGGAAGGAGCCGGTCAAGGCGCCTAGCCAATGTCTTCACCAGGTTCTTGGCACCAGAGTTTAATAGTGATATTGGCTGTAGGAAGAGCATTCCTGCGTGTCCTTCCCCTGCTTAGGTACCAGGCATATGACCACCTCATTAAAGGAGGCAGGGAGAACACCTTCCACCCGTACCTCTGCGAACGTCCTCCATAGAGTGTCAACAGACAGATCCTGCATGACCTTATACAGTTCAGAGGGGAACTTATCCATCCCACTTGCCTTTCTTTTCTTTAGACTCTGTAAATCTTGTTTAATTTCACTTTTGGTGATTTCCCCTCCGAGCTGTTCCCTCTGCTGCTTCATGATCTGTGGTAAGGCAATTATAGCCAGGAAGTCCCTAGCATTGCCCAATGTACCTCTGCATCCTGCCTGATAAACTGTTGATAAAACTATTTAAACTGTTCCTTTATTCATTTTTTATCCTGAGTTAAAATCCATTGATTGTTCTTTATCCCAGAAATATGTGTATAGGTCTCCTTACCTTTCCTTTACCAGGAGGACCAGAAGTGGTCCTGCTTTATTACCCCACTCAAAAAATGTATTCCTGGCAAGGAAACAGGCTGTGTGGGCCTCCACTAGGAGAAAGGCATTAAGTGCTTCACTAGCAGCAGTTAACTCTCCCGGAAAAACTCTGAGCTAGGGACCGCTCCAAGATTTTACATGCTGCCCCAATTTCTCCCTGTTAAACCATTTTTCTATCCAACACTTCACAACAAAACTTTTGAAAGCTCCCCTGATATATGCCTTGCCAGCATCCCAAAAAAGTCCGGTGGAATTCATCGAGCCCTAATTAACCTTCTGGTACAACTTCCATTGCACTTTAATATGTTCCAAAAATTCTTTGTTATCCAGTAAGTAATTAGGGAATTTCCATGGTGGTGGGTCCTCTCTCCCCTCCCCAACTTACAGACCAGTATGACTATAGAATGGTATGATATAAATATTGGACTATGATGTACCTTTTGAATCCTGTCAGACAATTCTCGAGGAATGCAAATATAATCTAATCTGGACCATGTTTTGTGGAGGTTAGAAAAAAATGTGAATCTTTCGCCCCGAGGTTAGAAGACCTCCAGCTGTCAATCATGTCTAGATCCACCATTCCCTCTCAGCACCCTCCCTGCATTCCATCCCCTGGCCTCTGAAGGCTTTCTATATTTTTAATTTGTGGTCTTGCTTTAGGTTCTAGCATACACTGGTTTGCAGCTCTCATTCCCTGCACTTGTTGGCATTTCATTTGTACTTCCTTCTTTGTTTTTGTTTGCTTTTTATTTTTCAGTTTTACTAAATAAGCACTGCTACATTTCATTTAAGGAGTCAATACCTATTATGCCTTGCTACTAAATGGTATGCAGTGGATAGGAGGAGAATTTCTTCTCTTGAATCTTCAGTGAACAGCCATCTACCCTCTTGCTTTCGAAGGGGGGGGGGTTGTTGTTGTTTTTTTGTTTTTGGATACCGGGGTCTGTAGGTTTTGCTAACATTGCTGTGGCCAGGGATATCCTAGCCTGATGGTTATTGCTGTTTAGTGCTACAGTTAGATAGATACAGTAATTAAATGGTTAAAGGATCGCCTATTGTGGAACATTAGTTTATTTTAATAGGGGATTTCACAGTTTACTTTGTTAAACGTGGTAAATGCCCCTTTTCTGGGTGCACTGTAAAAATACTTTATAATTATAAAGATTGTTCTACTCTGCCATTTAGGGAAGCCTGATTAAATTACACCTGGCAGTATCCGATTACTTAATGTAAGGTAACTTAGTAGCAGCAGGGGGGAGGGAGAACAGAGTTACTAATTAGCTTAGCCCTGATAGATGAGGGTTTTTTGTTATTTTTTATAATTCTTGCCCTAACAATTTTTTAAGTATTACTCTTTAGGATGCAACATAATTTGGAGCCTTTATGACTTTATTGATACCAGGCTACATAGTCTGGCCATGATCGATTGGTTCCCTTGGAACTTGGGGATGATTCTTACTATCCCCCCATCCACCGTGGCACTAGTTAAGGATCCAGCACTACGTAGGAGTCCTAAAGTTATTTGGGCTTTCAGCCTTGGAAGTGCACAGAAAGCCAATTGTTTAATGTTATTTCTTCTTCTATTGCAGTTCATGTTTTTCTGCCCTGTTAGCAGATATTGTGATTTTTTTTTTTTTGGTTGAATCTTTATTGTTTTAAGGCATATGGTCCATCAGCTGTTAGGAAAGTTTGTAAAGATAGGAGGCTAGTTGGAAGTGTTGTAATATATTATGATTTTTGCCCCATGCTTGATTTGCTTGTTCAGTTAATGGTAATATGAATAAATCTTTTAAGCTAAAATGTATCAATTACTGTATACATTGTTTTTTTTTTTTTGGCACATCTCTGTTACCTAATTAGCCAGAAAACTTGTTTGTTATTTAAGCTCAAATTACTTATCTGGTCAGTACTTCCTGACTGTCTACAATATTTGTCCATAACTTTATTATTATTCTACTCTCATTATAGCAATATGTATGCCCATAAGCTCAATGCTTATATCTACTATTTTCTTCAATGTGTTGTATATTCTATTTAGTTTTTGTTGACTGGGTAAGTGCACTAAACAAATTCTTCCTATTTTTGGGCATGACCCAGGAGAGGGGGATAAAGATGAATGCCAACTGACCTTGAACCAGATTAAGCTGTTGGTGGTATTTTTACTGAATGGGGGGAAATCTGGCCAGGGCACCAGGGAAATTCCCCTACTGACCTGTAGGGAAGTTGCTGGCTGTGAGAATGGCCACTCTGTGTGAGACTCAGGAGGAGATGGATGTCTCTGAGGTAGGGGAGCCAACCTCCTCCCCATTCTCGTCTTGCCAGAGGAAATAGCATTTGGCTTGGATTTAAATGAAGAAGTTACCACAGAAATATTTGTTTCTACAGAGGACCTACGTCAACTTAAACCTATGGACATAAAAACTGGGAATACTGAACCTCCTATTGATATGGAAAAAGCTTTATCAAAATAAATGGCACAGGAAACTGAAAGGCATCTCCAAAATCAGAAGCGGTTTAAAGCGGGCCTTGCTACACTGCACACCAAGAAAACAGCTGTCAAGCCTGAAGGCCTACTTGTCAAACAAAGCCCTTGAGAGTGTGACGCAGTAGCATCAAAGCAAGCCACAGGGTCAGGTGAGCCACACATACCTGTTTCATTTGAGAGTCCTTGAATATGTTTCAAGCCCGAAGCCCCAGCTGGCAATACAAGCGTTGAAATATGCGTGTGCCCAAAGCCAATAGCAGAAACAAAAGGAAAGGAAAGACTATTACAGGAAAATTTTCAAATGACTATCTTGCCTGACAAGTCTTCAGTGAAAACAGCTCTGCATTGTCAGTTTCAGCCCAGCGCTGCTGACATTTCTACACTGGACAAATCTAATTTAGACTCAGGACACTTATAGAATAGTGAATGGGTGACCATCCACAACAAGGCTGTTTTCCATTGAGAGAGTTGACGACATCATAGTGACCTCAAGAGTGAAGCTCAAGAGGTCTTCCTGATGTCATCAACTCCCGGGATGGAAAACTGCCTTGATTGAGGATGGTGAACCATCTACTATTTTATATAGTATTTGGTTCCTGGCTTTAGACTTTTTTTTTGTCCCCCCTCCAAAGTTGATGGTTACCTTTGCTACGTCGTGCTGCTCCTCCTCTAACTCATCCTGCTCTCAGTTCAGCTTTACCCCATCCCGCTAGTTCGTTTCAGCTTCACTGCACTCCCGCCATTTGCTGCTTCTCCCCACACCAGCTCACACTCTTTCAGCAGCAGTTTGTTTTTTAAAATTAAAAAAAAGCTCATGCGCCACAAAGCCATGTGGTAGAAGGAAGATTCCCCGGGAAGATCAACCTCTCCATAACCACCTAATCCTGCCACCATGTTTTAATTTTTTTTTGCCGTTACAGCCAGTGGAGTGAGCCAATCAGGAGGTAGGACAACGCTGAAAATTTTTTGTACTATCGTCGTGACGTCAAAATGATAGTACAACTTTTTGACCTTTGAACTGTCCTACAACAAGATTTAGAAAGCCACCAATTTTAATCTACAATAAGCCCTAACCATAAACTATAGCAGGGTTTGTTTTTAAGCAAATACCTGATACATTTGGTCCCTCTATGCCTGGTTTGAAAAGTAACCAGATTCAGTACCAAATGGATAGCTCCATACAAGATGGCAGCACAGTTTTTTCATTCGCAGCGAGGTGGCATACCATGAAAGCAGGTTTCTGTGAGGACAGTAAGAAAAATGGATGGCTATAACCCTTGCCAAAAGAGAAATTTTTCTGGACACTTTATCATTAAATACTGAGACTGACATACCTTCACCTCAAATGCAGCTAAAAAAAACATAAATCAATCAATGTCTGGTGCCATTCAGCATGCTTTTTAGGTCCAACTGCTTCCCTGTCAGGCTGAGGCATGGTTGCCTCAAAAAGTATTATTAGAAGCAGGATGGAAAAAATTGGCCAATAGAGCCTGGTTGCCTGATCCAGAATGGGATCCCAATTTAGCCTTCCCGCAATCTTCCCCTGACTGGTACTCAACCAAAATGGCACAAATATTACACTCAGACCCTGAGGGGAGCTCCAAAGTACTCTTACAGTTACAAAAAAAACTTTGGATACTACAGATATAGGGGAAAACCCTCAGATCATTTCAAATAGGCCCACAGCATTCGAAAGACTGACAGACCCAACATGTACTGAGACACCACAGAACCCTGAACAGAATGGGGGAGCAGAAAGGCAAAAACATCAGTGCCAAATAAACTTTTACTTTCAGATCTTTTTACTAAAACTAAAAAAGAAGCTGCTTCGCGATGAAATGCAGTTTGAATAAGATACAAAGGGGGCTTGGACAAAAGGCCAGACAGACATTATGTAGGGAAATTGTTGTTAAAAGATTCTTTCCATTTTTTCCATAAGGAAGTCTTCACCTTTATAAATAACTCAGGTGAATACCACTTTGATGTTAGTTTTCATACAGCATATGCTTTGGATTTATTTTGGGAAAGGTATAACCAGGTAAAGTTATTCCCAATATAGATCCCCTTTTTGGTAATTCTGTTGTCTAAACCTCTTACCAGATTTGTTACGATCATGTTCTGAAATAAGGGGGTCCATGTGAAGGATATTATTTACTGGTTATCCCAGAAATGTGATGTCCTCACCACATCTGATGTTCTGGATGGGGGGATGGAAATACAAAGTGAAACTGAGGCAAACAGAAACAGGGATGGAGCACATACAGAATGCCTTTCTATGGGGAAGGGATGGGGGAGACTGTTTTCATGTGAGGCAACCCCGTGCAGGTTATAGACGTGGTGCTAGGACTCATCTCTGTGGTGCATGTGACAAACTTCAGTGTGACAACTGTGGAGAAATTGGTCATATAATGCATCAATGTGCAAACCACACTAAGGGCCAGATATTCAAAACTTTGCGCCGGGCAAAAACCGTTTGCGCAGGTTTAGCATGGGATTAGTGAGGGTCTGCTATATTCAAAAGTCCAAATAGCGTGGGCAAACTGCATTAGCGCAGGGCAAAATTATAATGCACGCAAGAGGCAAACTGACATGAATACAGGCGCAATGCTAAGTGGTTTTGCATGACTTAGCATGACACTAAGCATGGTGCACATTATCGCCCAGGAAAAGCTTGTCTTAACCCTGGGCAATCAGCTTTCCATGACATTATGGCTTTGTACGGTATTAGCGTGGGTTTAATGCAGGTTTTGTGCAACCCTAACAAATAAATATGACACATAGATAAAGCCAAACATAGAGGAAGCATGCTGCTAACTGATGGCATCACAAAGATGCCATCATCTGCCACCAGTCCCAGCCAAGCCAGGCAGTAAGTGGTGACCCTGCTGCCAGTGGACAGCATGGCAGTGTGGCCATACAGCACACACCTGTGGACCACACTTCTGTGGACACCAACAGATGCCAACACACACATGCAGCACAGTGGGCATGGAGGATGTTGAGGGGAGCATGTATGGGTGGCGAGGCTGTGCTACAGACCAGGTGTAGCCACAAGGCTGGGACACATCATGCAGTGCACATAGGCCAGTATTGGGAATACCCTAACACCAGTGTGCCTTTCGGATAATATATGCCTCCCCAGCCACATACCGCATGGCTGTACAACTGCCAAAGCACACAAAGCCAGAAATGTGCATGTCACTGTGAGCATCCCATGCCACATGTGCAACATCTGTGGGTCACACAACAGTGTAATAGTAATGTCCACTGTCAGTAAACACCTGCAGGTTGGGCCTCTCACTGTGTATAGTGCAGTCATCATCACTGCCCTAAACACCATAGGCATTGCTGTGTCCACACACTACTGGCCCCCTTGCTACTGTAGTTTCTGCAGTGCACTGTAGCATGACCTACAATGTGACAGTTGCATGCAGCACCACCACCATCTGTGCCTATGCTATGTTGTCCCAGTACAGCTCCAGGCAGCAGTGCATGTGGAAGTAGTGTTCAGAACTGTATAATATTCCATAAGCGGTTTGCACAGCACTAACATGTTTACACGGATTTAGCGAAGGGCTAAACAGTTAGCCCAGTGCAAACTACATGCAAATCAGGGCATAATGAGATGCTAATCTGGATGTTTGTCCACAGACTACCGAAGTAGGCTCATTTGCATGTCACTTTTGAATATGGCAGAGTTTAGCACAGGGCAAACGTGTTTGCACTGGGCTAATGGTTTAGCCCTGCGCTAAACTCGAGCAAACGTGTTAGCACTGGGCTAACAGTTCGGGGAATATTTTACAGTTTTGCACACTGTACTTTCACATAGGCTGCTGCCTGCAGCTGTACTGGATCCATGTATTTGCTGGCACACACGTTGGCCACATAGTTCATCTGTACCTACCTTCACATCGCTGTGCACTGTGTTGCTGTTGTGGTTTGCACTTCCTGGTTGCCATATTCAGAGCTGTCTTATTCCAGGGCTAAGTTTGCCTTGCAGCCCCAGCCCAGTTTGCCTGACCTCATTCCTATGCTATATTCAGAAGCTGTTTGCCCTGGGATATTCCTTTTGAATATGGCTTGTTTTGTGCTCCGGGCTAGGTTTGCCTGACTAACAGTGCTAATTTAGCCCCGGGGCAAAGTTTTGAATATCTGACCCTAAATGTGATCTCTGCAAAGAAATTGGTCACACCTTTACAGAATGTCCTTGGACTGCCAAGAATAAAGCCTCTTGTATGAGCCTGAAGCTGCTGATTCAGCAAGCCCAAAATACAGGCACTGCTGCTGAAACCAGTTTGATTAAACCCTACCCCCCCCACCATCAGAACCCCAAATGGGAAATAATGGACTTATTCTATCTAAGGACACGCCAATAAATCAGAAGCCTATACAACTGCCAGTACAACTAGTGGCTAACCTGATGCTGGTTTGCTATGCAGATAACAAGGATGAGGCTCATAATCCTGCAGTGCCCCCTTCTTATTCTCCTCCCCCTCTCCCAAGGAGAAGATCCTTCAGGAACATTAAGCCATGACCCTTTCAATTAGTTGAGGGGATAGAATCAGACTACCCCTTTGCTGCTCTATCTATGAATTGGGGGGGGGGGTCTGAAATGGAATAAGGAGAGTCAGATTCACAGACACCTGCACATGAAATCTCCCAAAACCAGGAGACGGCTGGCAATAAAGGGAAGAAAAAACAAGAGGGAAAAAAGCACCTTAGCCTGCTTAAATAAACAGTTTCTGTTTTTATTGTGAGTACTTTGAATGTACGCAGTTTACTAAATGTATCTAAAAGAATTCAGTGTTTCATTATATACATATAGCCAGAATTAGCATTTGTTTCCTCAAGAGACATGGATGTTTTCTAGTGAGCAAGTATGATTTTTTTCAGGGGGAATGAATGTGTGGTCCTTCCTATTGGTCCTTTGGTCCATATTGTGTTTATGGGGTAGGCATCATCTTTAATTCCTTTGATTTTTGTTATCTAAATGAAGTGACCTCTTCCCAGGTAGGGTTTTAATTTTAGATTGATGTTGGAAAGAGATAAATTGTAGATTTATAAATGTCTATGGGTCCACAGTCAAAAGCAGATAGGGTAGCACAGCTGCAGGCAATACAACCTTTTTGGTAACTTCTTAAATCTTTTTTTGTGGAGGCTTTAACTGTGATACTAAATCTCAGTTAGTCAAAAAAATTGGGACGGAAAAGAAAATCTACTGTGATTCAAACGCCCTTTCGAAAGTAATAGAACTAGCTGGTTTACTGGATTGTAGTGCATATCATGTACAAGGGCCTAAATATACATTTAAAAGGAGTACATTCACGTACAATATTGATCATATGTTTATTTAAAAAAATATGCCACCTTTTAATTAAAAACTATACCTTTAGAATTCTAAGATCACTTAATGTAGGAAATCATATTCACAGAATCTCACAAATCTCAAAAAATAAACAATAGATGGAAATAAAATTCCTCTATACTGGCAGAACTGGAGGTACACCCAGGGATTCTAGAATTAATAAGGGCTAGAGCCTCAGTGAGTATTTTATATGGCGATCTAGGTGAATGGTGGTCTGACTTAAAAAAAGATTTTAAACTATGTTTCCAAAGATATAAGAAAAAAAGTAAACAATAAATTCTTGATTTATTTAAAACTCAGACAGCAACTTCAAAACCTATACTCTTTTTCTTACTCCTCCAGATACGATTATGCTTCACAGATTCACTCACTAAAAGAAGAAATTAAACTATTTCAATATGACAAGGCCAACACTATCAGAGTAATGTTACAGTACGGAACAAAAAAATCTCCTATAGGAGATGCATTTGAATTTTGTAAAACAATAAAAGATGCTACATCAATGCATTCTCTAGTGAACCCAGAAGGGATAAATACAGAAACTATTGAGGGACTTCATGAAATAGTTAGTGACTTTCTTAAAACACATGCTCCATCTCCGGCTCCTAGACTTGAGGAAATGCATTGCTTTTTAAAAGAGGTCAATACCCCTAACTTCCCTGATGAAACTAGAGATATGATCACTACTATTAATGCCTCAGAAATAGAATTAGTTATAAAATCCCTAAAAACAGGGACCTCACCTGGGCTAGATGACCTATCAAATAAATTCGACAAATCTTTTGCACAGGAGTTAGCAGGTTGTTTGGAAACAGTCTTCCATTATTTTTTTACAGTGCAAACTATACCTAATTCCTTCTTCAAAGGATTGCTAACCTTGTTATATAAATCAGGTGACAAATTGCACATACAAAACTGGAGGCACATAACGATCCTGAATACAGATTTTAAAATGCTGTCTCAAATTTTGAATAACAGACTTAAAAAATATGTGGAACTGGTAATTTCGTCATAACAATTTTGTGGTGTACCAAATAGGAAAGTTCCACACGCATTAATGATAGTAAGAGATTTAATTGATCACATATCTCTTCATGGAGAGAAAGGCTGTATAGTTTCAGTTGACCAATACAAAGCATTTGACAGAGTGTATCAACCCTTTTTGTTTGCCATGTTACAGGCATATGGAATTCCGCTAGAATTTAAAAATTGGGTAAAACAAATATATGAGTCTGCTACAGTAAGATCAATAATTCAGTACCATGTTACTAAAAGTTTGAAAACAGAAACAGGGTTAAGACAAGGGTGCCCCTTAGTCTCCTTTTATATATATTCTCTTTGTATCCCCTCATCAGGAAATTGAATGACACTCCTAAATGGAGAGGTATTTCAGGGGGAACAGGTGATATGACTTTATATCTATAGGCCTATGCTGATGATATCTGTTTATTTTTTACAAGGTCAGCAATTAGGGGTTTTCCTACAAGAAATGGGAACGTATTCAACAATTTCAAATTCAAAACTAAATATTAATAAATGTGAAGGCCTGTGGATTGGGACAGGCCCCTTTTTTTCCAATTCAGATAGAAGGTATAGAAATCTCTACGGTACCCCTCAAAATATCAGGAATAGTTTTTGGTTCTCAAAACATTCCCCTAATAAATTGGGAAAATACTTTACAAAGGATAGACATAAAAATCCAAAGATGGAAACATTGGAAGTTGTCAAACTAAAAAGACTTCAGACCATAAAACAATTTATAATCCCATGTATCCTATATATTGCCATGATATACCCTCCCCCCACCCAGTTGGATACTAAATTATATAGTCTCTTTTTTCAGATGCTGTGGGCAGTAGGCTCGACCTGATTAAAAAATACTATACCTATCTTTTGATGGATAAGGGAGGGGTTGGGGATGACAGACCCCGTGTTTTTTAGTCATACCTCTTTTATATCTCAGACTGTGAAATGTGGCCTCATATCTTCTGATTCTTTACATCACAAATGGGTAATTTATAACTTAGCCAGATATTTTAAAGCCTGGAACGTAGTTCCGCCTAGAGTAACTAGATACCTTCATATCCCGGAATACTTCAAATCATCTGCACAAAAAATCTGTAAGTGGGGATTAACTAAACAACAAATAAGACAAAGCACAAGTTTACAGTTATATAATACAGCTATGGCCACAATCTATCTGGAAGAACCAGTTTCTTAAAACTGCCCTGTATCATTAAACAAAAATGTGTATAGCCAACAGAAAAATGACAGAATCCCAGTGCATATGTGGGAAACACTATGGTTATCAGTCTATGGGAGATTGAATATATGAGGCAAATATAAACATAAGGCCATAGAAGAGAGAAATTGCCCATATAATGCATGTATTAATTTAAAAGAAACTATGGAACACTTTTTGTTCACATGTTCTTATTCTACACCTTTATGGGACTTCTTGGCAAACAAATGGAACCCGAGTTCGCTGACAGCATTGACATACGATTCCTTAGTAGTAGGTCAATATTCCTTATTGCAGACAAAATATCATAAAGAACCAATGATGATTATTTTTTTGTTGTTTAAAATATTATTTATGGCAGGCTAGGTGCCAATGGGTGTTGTACCAAAAGATGATGCCTTATGACACAGTGTGCATGTTAATTCAACAAGCAATGAATAAAGTGTATCTAAGAGATTCAGGGTTTCATACAGCACAAAAAGTGTTTATACGGTGGAAGGGGTTTTCCAGGCTGATTAAATATAAAATGATTACACTTAGTTATGAGTTGGGTTGAAATATTACAGATTAACAAACCTGGGTAACACTTAGATATTAATAACAACTGATGGACAAAAATTATATGTTGGTAATGTTATGTATGTTCTCATTATTGATTCACTTATTTAAAGGTCAGCAACAACCAATAGAGGTACAAGTATGATGTAATACTTATTTATGATACTTTATAACTTTTTTACAGGAAGGAAAAACATTAATTTGAGTTCAACTTTCCTTTTAGTACGATGTAGTACTTTTTATGGTATTTTTCTGATTTGTGATGGTATGAGAAGTAACGCTATTTGATATGTGTCTTACTTTTATGTTATGTTATAATAAAATATTCCCCTACTCTTTCCGAGAAGTGTCATGGGATCTCTAACATCCACTTGAACTACCACCAAAGCAGGCAGATGGGACCTCTGTTTAACGTCTCATCCAAAAGATGGCACCTCAGAAGTGCAGTACCCCCCTCATGCTGCACCACAGTGTCAGTATTGGGATTTAACCCAAGTGCCTGGTGTGGGGACTTTTAACTTTATAGTCCAACTTATCATAAGATTTTGTGTATTTCATCATAAACCCTGGGGCATCTGGGTACAAGCCTCATATTAGAAGACCAGTTTAACTTTATTATACCTTCTAAATAGTAGCAATATAACTCTTGGGAGCAACTATTATAATGGAGCTGGGCAGAGCCTCATTCAGTCATTGAATAAAATGTCGTTGGCAGTTTTTGCTTTTTTAGGTGTCCTGCAGGTTAATATTATTATATTTATTTTACTTGCCTTATACAGAGAAGAAATGTATAATTTTGCTCTTCTCAGGGATATATGCACTTATAGCTTGACATGACTAATAATATGGGACGTAATGGATTGTAGCTTTATTAGTCTATTTCTTTTTCTAGGATAGTGCTTTGTTTTTTGATACAAAAATTATTTCATACAATGTTAATGAGATAATGAACCCAGTGAGGAAACTCTCGCCTTCTGTAATATTGTCACCAACAACATGCTGATATAATCTTTTTCTAAGAAATGCATTTATACTATAAGAAGCATGTAAAATGTTTAGTGTTGGGCTTTGACGAATTTTTTTTTGCTTTGCATCCTGAAGGTAGGTGCCGTGGGGTACTAATACTATGTCAACGGGGGCTCCCGTTTGAACCTCACATTACTACAGTAGATGCTGAAAGTCAATATGTAATAGTGTCTGGGGTACATTATGGCCAGGAGGTCACATTAGCCAACACCTACTTCCCACCCAGTACAGGTAAAACAGTGTTTTCCAAATTGTTCTCAGTCCTGATGTCATGGGCAGGCTTCGGGTGGGGGGCTAAATTGTGCATTAAATCTGGACCTGAACACCTCATGTCCAAAATCACATCATTATTCTAATGTGTTTAAATATGTCTGTCGCACACTCCAGCATTTGGGCTTAGTAAATACCTGGCACTTAACCCATGTGAAAGAGCGGACATATACATATTATTCTGTGCACCATGGTAGTTTGGCACATCTGGATTATCTTTTTAATACCACAGAGCACTTAGGTCTTATTTGTCAGGTAGAAATTTGTCCCATACATTTGTTGGATCATTATCCAGTGGTTGTCTCCAATAAACTAAATAAGTCAGCTGAGCGGTCTTTTTAGTCATCACATCTGGCCTATTTAAGAGATCAGCCTTTAGTCACAGAGTTAGTGGAACAGGTTACAAACTTTTTAAATGTAAGCAATGCAGGTGAAGTCTCCCCTTGTATACTCTGAGACACATTAAAGGCTGTCTTACATGGCAAATTGATTTCTTATGCATCAGCTAGGCTGAAGGATTGTGATAGGCAAATGAAGGAGTTATATACTGAGATTCAAAATTTACAAATGGCATGGATGAGGGGTGACTGAGCTGCTCATCCCCAACTGTTAGAAGCTCAGGCCGAGTTACAAAAGTACATGGATAAAAAGACTGGGCATGTTCTTTACTATCTAAGACAACAACTATATGTTGGAAAGCCCAAGGGGGCCAGATATTTGGCCCAATGGCTTCGTTAACTTTGGGCTGCTGAGACTGTACTAAAACTGCATCATCCCATAACAGGTAAGGATACTCATGATAAAGAAGAAATTCTTTCCATATTTCAGTCTTATTATTTATCCCTTTAATCTCATGACCCTTCACCCCCTCAAGGGACCAAATTAGTGCATTCTTAAGTCAGGCAAAGCTACCTAAATTGTACCCACAACAGGTTACTTACTTAACTAGACCAGTTGTCCTTAGCAAAGTCCAGGAGGCTATTCAAAGAACAAAGTCTGGAAAGAAGCCTGGAATGGATGGTTTTCCATTTGACTTTTACAAGGTAAAAGCACTGAGGGTTATTCTTGATCCGTTGCTTTGGAAGAACTTTCACTCTGTACAAAATGGCTCTGTTCCTCCTCTGTCTTGGAATTTTGCTATAATTTCTGCTCTTCTAAAACCTGATGAAGACTCCACCAAACCAGAATCTTACCACCCCATATCCATTCTTATTTCTGATTACAAACTCTGCATGCCTATAATTGCTTCTCAATTGGAGGGCCTTCTCACCTCCTTGGGGGACCAGGACCAGGTGGGATTTGTCCATAAAAGACAAACACATGATAATGTGAGGCATACCTTTTTGCTTTTGGATCATGCATTCTAAGTGACTCAATCCCCCTGGTCCTGGCCAGCCTGGATGCAGAGACAGCCTTCAATTGAGTTTCTTGGCCTTTTGTTTTGGTCTGTCTTACAGTCTTATGGGTTTCCACCATCCTTTATAACTATGTTAAGAACCCTATATCATGGTCCAGCATGGTATGTCAAGGTTAATGGGGCTCTTTCCTTGGAATTTGAGTTGACCAGGGGCACCCAACAGAGCTGCCCCCTTTGACCCCTAATATTTGCATTATAAGTTGAGCATTTAGCTTCTTGCATTCAGCATTCTATGAAAATTGAGGGCCTTCCAGTGGGGGGGGAGCAAGATAACCATATAGTGCTGTTTACTGATGATATTCTGCTCACCCTCATGAACCCTATAATTTCCTTTCAGAAGTGTTTTGAGTTTTGGATCACTTTGAGAAGTTGGCAGGGTTTTGACTGAATAAATTGAAAATATAGGCATTATTGTTTCGGTATGATCCTTCCACAGAGATCTTAACTCTTCTCCCAATCCGATAGAATAGAAATTACATCAACTATTTAGGAGTGGCAATAGCTAAGTCTTTGGAACAGATCGACAACATGAATTATGAACCTCTTATGCAAGGTATAAAAAAAGATTTATCCCACTGGTCCATTTTACTGTTGTCCTTTATGAGTCGTGTAGATACGATTCGAATTAATAAATTACATAGAATTCTATTTGTGCTACAGACTCTCCCTATATGCTTATCTCAGTCTTATCTATGATAATGACAAAAAGTATTGCTTAATTTCTTTTGGAATGGGAATAAGGCTTCAATTTTATAAATATCTCCATCACAGGGTGGGACTGGTTTGCCTAATTTTCAATGGTACTCACAGGCCTCTGTAATACGTAGTTTTTGTTGTCTGTCCAATCCAATGCTAAATGATTTATATGATATAGGACGGGACATATATGCTTTCTCCTCCAATCAAATACCGATTTCTCAGTTCTATAGCTTTGCAGGGAAGATTTTGAGGTTGTGATTTAAGTTACGACAGCGTCTCTCATATAGTGAAAGAATCTATGTCAGTGCATTAGCGTGGGATGATCAAAACTCCTTGAATAAAACTGATATTTTTCTCTGCAATTGGGCAAAGGCAGGGTTAGTTTTTTATCATCAGTTGTTCGAAACACAAGGTATCTCATTGTTTGCTACTCTACAATCGCACTATGGGATTCCATGCACAGATCATTATAGATACTTGCAGCTTTGCTCTTTTCTATGTACTCTTTCATTTTATAGGTCCTTTTACAGGCATGGAGCATTTAACAGGATCCTTATATTTTATACTATGGTCATTATTCTCAGATACAACCCAGTCAATCTTTGCTAAGTGGCACAGGATCTGGACGAGATGTGTACCTGGGAAATCTGGTAGAAGTATGCATTGCCTACTTAGACCATTTCCGGCATCTCTTATTTAAAGGAGTCTGCATGGAAATGTAGATCTAGATTTTTTTTAACTCCCGCCCATGTGCCTCAATATGAAGGACCAATGGCAGGGAAATGTTGGAGACTAAGTGGGGAGAATTCTGTTCAAATCAGATTAAATCAAACTTTATTTCTATAGCGCCTTTCAAAAACCAAGGCGCTGTACATAAAACCAAATACAGATATAACATTAAAACAGGAAGCTAAAATACATTAATCATTAGGGAAGGCTAAATTAAATGAGTATGTTTTTAACTCATTCTTAAATCTGTCAAGGGTCAGGCATTCTCTTAGCCGACGAGGTAGAGAATTCCACAGGGTTGGAGCCGAAAAAGCAAAAGTACAGGCACCTGATGTTTTTAATTAGACCCTGGGTATCTCTAGCAATCCCTCATCGGTGGATCAGAAAGGATGGAAGGGGCAGTAGGGTATCAAGAGGTCTTGCAGGTAACCAGGTCCCTGATCATGTAGGGCTTTGAAGGTTAGCAAGCCAACCTTAAAGGTGATCCGCCACTGAATAGGCAGCCAGTGCAGTTCCCGGAGCACAGGAGTAATGTGACTGGACCTAGAAGTCCCAGTCAAAAGCCTGACTGCCACATTCTGCACTAGCTGCAAGCGGCGAATATCAACCCCTGGAAGCCCTAGGTAGAGAGAATTGCAGTAATCAAGGTGGGTAGTGATGAAGGCATGGACCAATGTTGGAAGATCATCTGGAGGAACCAAGTGTTTCACCAGGGTCATATTTCTCAGATGATAAAAAGAGGATTTGACAACAGCTGACACCTGAGACCATAGTGTCAGGCTGTCATCAAAAATAACGCCGAGGTTACGTACTTAGTCTGAAGCAGTGAGATGTATGCCATCAAGCAAAACACCTGATGCCTGACCAGCTCGCATACTTGCCCCTGGATGACCAGGGTCCTCAACCAGCACTTCAGTTTTATCCAGATTCAGTCTCAGCCAACTAGTACTCATCTAGGTTCTGATCTCAGTAAGGCAGTTATTTAGCACAGAGAGTGCATCATCCTGTCTGGGCAGAAAAGACATATACAGTTGAGTATCATCTGATTAGCAGTGAAAACTCGAACTGTATCGCCTGATGATACTCCCAATGGTAGCATATACACTGCAAACAGCATGGAGGCCAAAATGGAACCCTGTGGCACCCCACAAGACAGAGAGTAAGTGCCAGAGGAGTAAATTCTGGTGGTAACTCTCTGAAGCCTGTCTGTGAGGAAAGAGTGGAACCATTTGAGGATTGTACCAGACAGACCACAAAGCAGCCACAGGCGCTCCAACAGCACACCATGGTCTACAGTGTTGAATACTGCAGAGAGATCAAGAAGGACCAGAATGGTACATGCCTTTCAATCTCTAGCCATCAGGAGGTCATTCAATACTAGGACCAGTGTAGTCTCTGTGCTATGCTTCTTCCTAAATCCAGACTGGAGAGTATCATAGATCTTGTGAGTTGTAAGATGATCATCCAGTTGCAGTGCAACCACCTTTTCAATAACCTTGCCAACAAATTGCAGGTTAGCGATAGGTCGGTAGTTGGCTGGGCAGTCTGGGTCCAAAGAGGATTTCTTAAGGAGTGGTCGAATGACCGCCTCCTTTAGGGGTTCTGGGAAGACCCCTGTCTCCAAGGACCTCCAGACAATTTCAGCAAGGATTGAGCAGATAGCATCTACACATCCCAATAAGAGGGGTGACGGGCCAGGATCCAGACTGCAACTGGTGGGGTGCATTGTCTGGATGATCGTTACAATATCCACGAATTCTGGCTGGCTGAAATCTGACCAGAGAGACCGAGTGCGCACCACATCTCGCCAATCACCACAACTCTTCATTAGAATGACTATGACGATGCTAGACCTGATGCTGGCAACCCTATCTGCAAAGAATTGAGCAAAATTCTCACATTTCAGCTGAGAAAAAGCTTCTCTGGGCTGAAGACAGATTGGAAAAGCTGAGCTGGTCGATTTTGTGTGGTAGAAATCTCCCTGGACAGGAATTCTGCCTTCTTATGGGTGATTTCTAGCTGATAGCCATCATAATGTGCCATCAACTTAAGCCTGTCAGCATCAAGGCCAGACTTTTGCAAAGTTCTCTCCATCCTTCGATCAACTTGCCTCAGCTCCTTCAAGGAACCATCAAACCAAGGTTCCTTGGGCGAAGGGTGAGGGGTCAAACATGAACAGGAGCAATCTTGTCCGGGGCATCTCCCACAGCCTTATTATAGGCTAATACAAGATTGTCTGGACTCATGCATTCACCTGACAAACCCGATAGGTCTGGTGCCTCCGATAGGTCATTGGTGTAACTCCTCTCAAAGGGTGGTACTGGACCTTCTCCATAGGGACAGACCTACAGTATTAGGGAGGACCCTGAAGCTGAACCTTATGGTGTGATGGTCAGACCAGCTGACTGGTTCCATTCCCAGATCAGCTATCTCCTTACCCAAAAGAAAAATCAGGTCCAACGAGTGACCCCCTATATGGGTTGAGGAGGTAACTACCTGTGTAAAGCCCAGCGTTATCATAAGCTGGAGGAGAGTTTGACCAAAATGCGAGAGTTCATCATCGACCCAGGCATTGAAGTTCCCCTGAATTATCCATCTGGGGGACTCCAACACCATGTCGATGATGAAATCTGCTATCTCCTGCAGGAATACTCCACCATCACCTGGTGGATGGTAGATGAGGAGTATCCCGCAGCCTACTCCATCACCCAGGATATACTCAAATGATCTGGTACTTCCTGATGGCACATCTATAAGGCCCAGCTCAGATTTAAATATAATGGCCACACCCTCGCCCCTACGAACATACGGAATTTGCCAGTAGATAAAGGCCTAGAGGTCTATAAAGTCTGCTTGAATGTGCAGCTAGCACCCCTTATTCTGCAGCTGCCCCTCCCTTCCACCCTTCCCCTTCATTAACCCTCCCCCTTGTCCTGTCCCATCCCCGTTTGAAGCAGTCCACTGTTCTACTGCATGCCACTTCAGCAGGTAACGCATTCCACCCAGCCACCACCCACTCTGCAAAAAAGTGTCTCCTCATCTCCCTCCTGAACCTTCCTCACTCCAGTCTCATATCATGGCCCCTGGTGGTCCTCCCCTCCCTTACTTTCAACAGCCCCTCTGTACCCGTCTTGTTTATTCCTTTCACGTATTTAAAGGTTTCAATCATGTCACCCCTGTCTCTCCTCTCCTCCAGTGAGTACATGTTCAACTCCTTCAACCTCCTCTCGTATGATAAGTCCCCCAGCCCCTTGATCATCTTTGTCGCTCTGCGCTGCACCCCCTCCAGTAACTTAATGTCCCTCTTCAGATACGGACGCCAGTACTGCATGCAATACTCCAGGTGTGGTCTAACTAATGACCTATACAGTAGCAGAATCACCTCCTCCCTCCTCGAGGATATACCCCTTGCAATACAACCCAGCATTTTATTAGCCTTTGCAGCTGCCTTCCTACATTGTGCTGAGTTGTTCATTGACCCTGTAATGAGCACACCCAGATCCTTCTCCTCCTCTTTCTGGGCTAGCTGCACTCCCCCTAGCTGGTAACTCCTCCTTGGGTTCTTCATCCCAAAATGCAGCACCTTGCACTTTTTCACATTAAAGCCCAGTTGCCAGGTGTCTGACCAGGTTTCAAGCTTTGCCAGATCATCCTGCAACCCCTGCCATCCCCCCAGGTCATCCACCACCACGCCTACCTTGGTATCATCAGCAAACAGACTGATCTTGCTCTTGATGTCCCATGATATGTCTGCAATGAATATCCCAAACAACACTGGTCCCAACACTGAGCCCTGTGAAACACCGCTCATCACTGCCCTTGGGTGTGAGAGCTCCCCACATCACCACCCTCTGTTGCCTTCCCTGCAGCCAGTTTCCTACCCATCTCACCAGCTTTGCACCCGCCCCGTGCCTACTAACTTCCTTCCCAGCCTTCCATGTGGCACTGAGTCAAATGCCTTACTGAAGTCCAGATACAGGACATCCACTGCATGGCCCCTGTCCAGTTGCCTAGTTACCCATTCATAGAATTCGACCAGGTTGGTTTGGCAGGATCTGCCACATATGAAGCCGTGCTGTCTGCTGTCTTGTAGTCCTTTGGCCTCTAGGAGGGTGACCAGCCTCTCCTTCAGGATAGTCTCCATTAGCTTACCCACGATGGATGTGAGGCTCACTGGTCTGTAGTTTCCTGGTTCATCCTTGGGGCCACTCTTGTGGAGGGGCACCACATGAGCCATCCTCCAGTCCTGAGGTACACACCCCGTATGTAGTGAGGCATTAAATAGGTCTGCCAAAGGTCCTGGAAGGACCTCTGCCAGCTCCTTCATTACCCTGGGATGGATGCCATCTGGGCCTGGCACCTTGTCCACCCTCAGTGCCTTCAAACCCTCTCGAACTCTGCTCTCCATGATTTCCCCATCTGTCACCACTTCCCCCCCGCTTCTGCCATTTCTCCCACCTTGGGTGTCACCCCCCTCTTCTCTTTAGTAAATACTGAGCAGAAGTACTCATTTAGTGCTTCTGCCTTGTCGCACCCTGCTTCCACCCAACCCCCCCTCCTTCCTAATCCTTACTATGTGGTCCTTACAGCCCCTTTTCTCCCTGATGTACTTAAAGAAGTCCTTCTCCCCCTTCTTAATGCCTTGTGCCAGCTTGAGTTCCCTAGATGCTTTGGCTCCCATTACTGCCCTTGTCACCTCCTTCGATTCTGTCAAGTACTCCTCCCTGTCCTCCCCCTCCCTGTTTTCTTGTACTTCCTAAAGGCAGCTCTTTTCCTCTTTACCTTTTCCATAACCTCCTTGCTCAACCAGATCGGTTTCTTAGCCCTAGCCTTCTTGATCTGGGCTTTGCAGCAGGTTTTGGTTGCCTCCACTATCCCCAGCTTTATGAGCTCCCACCTCTGGTTAGTGTCCATAATCGATTGAATTCTGGCCAGGTACCCTTTTACCACTTCCCCCATCCTCCCAAAGTCGGCCCTCCTGATGTCCAGCACTATTGTGCCAGATTCCACTCCTTCCTTGCCTATATCCAATGTGAGCCATACTGAGTGGTGGTCACTCCCCTGACAGCGGTTCCTCCGCTGTAAGTTCTCTCACAAAGTCCCCATTTGCCAGCACACGGTCAAGGGTATTTCCTAACCTGGTTGGTTCATTGACCATTTGCAGCAGGACGCTGTCCTGGAAGGCATCCAGCAGTACCTGCTCCCTTCTGTTCCTGGTTGTTGGGGTGCTCCAGCCCACTCCTGGCATGTTGAAGTCCCCCACAATCACCACACTACCCTTCTCACAGGTCCTCCTGATCTGTCCCACTAGTTCCCTGTCTAACTCCTCCATCTGAGATGGTGGCCTGTACACCACTCCCATTCTAAGAATCCTATTCTTGGAATCCTGGATTTGCATCCAAAGTGACACCTTACTACCCTCCTTCCCTTCCTCCCTTACACACTTCAGTCCTTCCTTCACATATAGTGCCACCCCCCACCTTTCCCAATCACCCTGTCCCTACATAATAACCTGTACCCTGGTATAGACAGGTCCCAGTCATTGCATTGGGTGGCCAATGTTTCCGTGATGGCTGCAATGTCCACCTCTCCCTCTGCCATGAGAACCTGTAACTCTGCAGTTTTCCTCCCAAGGCTCCTAGCATTAAGGGTAACCACCTTCCACCCTCCCCCCCCATCCTGCCCTCCTTTCCTAGCATCACCAACAGTACTTGCCATTTGTCCTTTGTCACTGTTATGGGGGGTAAGCTTGTATGGTTTCCCAACCTGTGGTCTCTGCATATCTCTTCCCCAACTGCCACCCCCCACTCCTAGTTTAAATTCCCACTTCCTCTATGTACTCCTCCATCCTCTGTTTCAACACTTTCTTTCCCTCCCTCACCAAGTGTAGTCTGTCCTTGGCATAGAGACTACTGTCCTCCCAGGTCCTCCCCACCCCAACAGCCCATACCCTTTAGCACAACACCAGGTTCTTAGCCATCCGTTAAATTCCTCTATTCTCAGCTTTCTTGTTGTGCTTGCCTTGGCATGGGAAGTATCTCTGAAAAAGTTACTAATCTTCCTGCCCCTCACATAATTGTGCTAGTTCCTCAAACCTCCTCTGGACTGTATCTACTGTCTTGTCAGCCAGGTCATTTGTCCCAAGATGTATAATTAAATGAGGCTTGTCCCTATCCCTTCTAGCATATTTCAGAACAGACTGTCCCACCATTTCCGCTGTCATTCCTGGCATGGCCTCAACCCAAATGCAACTATGCCTCTCCCCCTTGCTACCCCACCCTAACTCCTTTTAGTATTGAGTCCCCCAGCACTGATTCCACCCCTCTTACTCCCTGCTTGCTTCCATTCATCTCCCTCTCTCATTTCCAGCTCCTCTTCTTCCTCCTGCACATTATTTCCCCCTTTTACCCCTGTTGCAATTCTCCCAGCAGAACTTCCCCCGCCCAGTTTGGTCCAGGCATTTATCAATTACTCCTCTAATTTCATCATTTCCCTCCTCCACCTTCTTCCTCTCTAGCAGTGCACAACTATTTTCTGAGGCCCTTAACAAATGCCCGCCTCCTCTCTTCATAACAACCTGTTCTCTCCTTCCACTCCATGACTTTTGCCACTTCTTCGCCTCCCCTCACAAGTCCCTATCTCCTCCTTCCATTTGTCTTTTGTCTCCTGACCTGGTTTCCCCAGCAATTGTTCTTCCTGGCTTGGGCCTCTGTGTCTCTGCTTCCCTTCTTCTGACCCTCTCCTCACCACTGTTGGCTTAAATCGCCTTCCCTCATCTCCCCTTCTTCCTCCCTCCAGTATTGGGCTCAACCCACCCCCCAATCTGCCTTGCCTGTCTTAGTTCCTCCTGCAGACCCTCAATCTCCTTTCTAAGTTTTTCTATGTGGTTGCACACTAAACATCCTCCCACACTCCAGGCAATTTTTCGGAAGATTGGGCGGTGTATCACCGAGAACCCGGCCTGAACTGCAGAAGCCAATACAGGGCCTGCATTTTCATCTAGCCAGGTCTCGGTGATGCAAGCCAGATCAGTGGTTGCAACAAGATCAGCTATAATAGCTGTCTTGTTCATAATAGATCTGGCATTGCACAACACCGCCCAAGTAGGATGAGTTGTTGGGGAAGACCTCGGCACCTGCCTGCAAACATCGGAGCCCTTGGGTATGGAGACAAGGCAGGATGGACCTCTATCCTGACTCCATTTTGCCCCAGGGCACCTCTTGGATCCCACAACTCCTGTCCGCCCTCCCCTTTCCCCTCTCCCACCATGCCCAGTTCTTCTCTTTCTTATACGCCTTCTAACTATCCCCAAAGCACGGCACCTAAAATAGGTGTCAGATGTTAATGGGAAACAGTCAAAAGGATGTAATTCCCTGAGTCTGGTGGGGGAGTACTGCCTGACCATTGCTAAGCCTCCCTGACACATTATACTTCAAAAATAAAAACAAAGATTAAAAAACAGTAACCCACCCCAAACAATAAAACATAAAAACTAATCTTAATCGCAAACCCCTAATCTTAATGACAAATCTCCTGTACCCTAACCTACAAAAAATATAATAATAAAGTCACAATCCAAAATATAACCCCCAAAATAACAATATAAAACAATTTAGTAGCTACCACACTGAGTTAAATCATTCATTAAAGTCAAATAAAGTTCACTGTCCACTATATACCCACCCAAAGTAAATAATAAAACACAACTAAAAAATAAACCCTTCTTAAATAGGGGTTTCTAGAGAACAAGGGATGGGAGGGTCTCGGCACCCAACTAAGGATCTAGGTTCGAGCAAACTCGATAGACCGTAAGGCCTAATCTGCTGGCAAATAGTATGTTAGTATGTTAGTAAACTGCAGAGATAGCACAATCCAACACTTGGCTCTTGGAAAATGCCAAAAGAAAATAATAACAGAAAGCAAAAAAGAATCTCCTGCCACCCCCTCTCACTGGGTATGTGGATATAGTGTTTTGAAGTCCCCTCAGGCCCTCTCACAGCCTGGGAGTAATGGAAATAAGGACACTCACTGTCTGAAGTTGAAAATTCAATAGTCTGCTCACATTAAATCAAAGACAGTTAAAAGTCAGAAGTTATCTTTCAATAAACAAGCAGAAATAAAGTTTGGACACCTGAGTCCTCTCACCACCAGGGATATCTAAATAAGGACACTCTCACTTTCCAGGATAGAAGAGGTCAAAGTCTGGCCATAATTCCAGAGCAAAGTAAGCAGATTAGCAATAAAGATATCCAATAAAGTGTAGGCAGTTAAAACGAAAATCCAAACTCGGCTGAAGCAAATGAAAAACACTGTGTACAGGTGATTTTATCCCAGTAAAGATCCAGGGTCAGCAGAAAGAACAAGCGGGCCCGCAAAGCTTCATCTACAGAGAGTGCCGCCGGAAATATTCACTGCCTACAGCTTTGATTCCTGGGCAGTTACCGCACAGCAGCCAACCCCCTCAAGGAACCTGGGAGAACCACAAGCTCGTTAACTGGCTCCCCGGCTGATCCAAAGCCCGGTTCCCTGTGCAGCAGCAAATCCAACCACAGCTCTCCGAACGATGTTGGGCCCACCTACAGCACCAGCAACTGCCCCCCGCCGAAATCTGATTCAGAGCCCAAAGCACAGAAAACCACTCCAATACAAAGCTGGGTCATGCAAGCAATCCAGGCAGTAAAAAAGTGCAACCAGTCCAAGAACCAAAAGGATCCTTCCATGAACTGACTCTGATACAGGATCACAGCACAGCCTCCTCCCAACAAATCTCTTTTACTGTTGATCACATCCATGTCTTTTGGAGTTGTTCTGTTTTACAACAAAGTTGGAAGGCAGTTACTCAGGTACTTACACAGGTTTTGGGTCATAATTTTGAGTTAACTTTACTATTAGCCTTACTACACATTCCTGCTGAAACGTTGCAGCTTCGTCCTCACCAGAGAAAGCTGTTATTAACATTGGTGATTAGTGCCAAGAAGACCCTTACCGAATTTTGGCACAAGGCTCAATTCCCTAATGAACATCAGTGGTTTGAGGTAGCTAATTTTATATATTGCCTTGAAAAGGCAGTATATACTTATTTAAATAAACAGGCTGTGTTTGATGAAATATGGAGGCCCTGTATTACTTTTCAGCTTCAGTAGACATCTAATTTTGTACCTAAGGAGCAGGGGTCAATAAGCATTCTTGTAATTTTGGTAGTTTAGCGCTGAGGTATTTGTTGTAAAGACTGCCTAAAGACACTGCCCAACCCCTAGGGGTGAAACTGTTGGTCTGAGTGTATATCAATTGTTCTCAATAAGTTTAATTAAATAAATAGGTTACTTTCAGTGGATAATCTCTTCTTTTTTATCCATAATGGAACTGATTGACTGGTTTGTGCTGAAAAAAGTGTTCAGATTGTTTTTGGTATAACTATTCATATTTCTGAATACATTTTGTACAACAGTGTTGTAATTGATGGACCATGATGCTTGGTTTTAATAAAGTTTAATTATAAAAAAAAAAGAATATCAGGGCTGATGTCTAAGACCAGGGTTTGAAGCAGAGTAAGTTTGGTTAGAAGGCTCCTCATGTCATGCTCCATGGCTCCCTATGTATTCTCCCCCCCTCTTCTCCAAGGCCTTCCTTCCACCCCTACCCCTCCCCTAGTACCCTCCCTCTATCCTCCTCCCCCCTCTGATCCCACACTATATCCCTTTTCCTCCACAACCTCTCCCTTGCTCCTACCTGGGGAGATTGCTGGGGAGACGCTGGGGGAGGGCTTCTGGTACATTGCCATCTCACCCCATGTAGAGTGTCATTTCCTGCTGGGGAAGGAAGAATGAAAAGGTGAGTGGGCTGGAGTTTAAAGGACTGAAATACTGGCTGAAATATAAGCTAGAGAAGGGGGGGGGTTGCCACTAGTGTGGAGTGGGGGGAACAAGAGAAAGTGAAGAGGAAAAGTCATACAGAGACAGGGCAAAGTACAACTACATAAATAATGAACTACATAATACTGTAATACTATCTGCTGATTGCTATCGAATGCAGCCAGTAGAATGAAGTGAACACATGCACATAGTTACAACTAGCCTGCACAAGCAAAAGTACAATTTGAAAGCAGTTTTAAAGCAGAGCACAGCCATAACTTCACTTGGAGGACTACACTAGCTGGAACAGTGCCAGCACTGAATGGACTTTACATAGTACAGTTTAAAAGATGTGAACAGCCTGCAATGACCTCAAGTGCTGAAATCTTGCAAGAACAGTGCCTGTTAGAAGTAGTGAGTGCCTCTGGAAATAGCACACTCACTGATAAACCATTACTCCAATGAAGGTAATACAGTGGCTAAAGCAAAAACAGGTTTGAACAAATTAAACTATCAGTAACATTTTGCTGACTGCTGCTGCCCTATCCATGATGCAGCCAGACAGTCTAGAAGAGGCCAAGATGGCGCTTGCTCCTACCAGTGAAGATTGCTGTGGAGATGCTGGGGGAGGGCGCCTGGTACACTGCCCTCTCACCCCTATGTGGAGTGGCGTTCACTGCTGGGAAGATTGTTGGGGAGTTTTCTCCTGGTACACTGCCCTCTCACCCTATGTGGAGCAGTGTTCACTGCTGGGGTGACACTGGGGGAGGGCTCCAGGTACACTGCCTCTCGCTCCTATGTGAAATGGTGTTTGCTGCTGGGGAGATTGCTGGAGAGACACTGGGGGAGGGCTCCTGGTACACTGCCCTCTTGCTCCTATGTGGAGCTGTGTTCACTGCTGGAGAAATAAGAAAATATTACACTATTTACAATAGGTGAATATACACTACTTACAATTGGTGAAGAGCCAATCACATGGGCAAAATGCACAATAAGAGGCATACAGCAGCAGGGCAACTTAGTTAAAACCAGTGAGAACAGAGGAAACATTTTTCAGGTACATAGCAGGAGGAGGCAGTGGGTTGGTTATGCAAGAGCTGGGAGGTAGCAGAAAGGAAGCGGGAACAGGCAGAGTGGAGGAGCAGTGGGGGTGAAATCAGGTGCAGTTGCATGAGGGAGTGGAGATGCCCCAGAGAAGATAGGAGAGGGAGCGAAGAGAAATGGCAGAGCCGGTGGATATGGGAAGGGAGTTCCAAAGTTTAGGGAGATGAGAAATCCACCTGTCCAATTAAGCTTGACCTAGGCAGGAGTGCAAGGGAATGATCGCTATAACTGTGAAGAGAATAGGAGAGGGAATGATAAGAGAGAGGAGAGGTAACCAAATGTTCATATCAAAAACAATATTTGTATTCTTCTTGCTCCAGTGGCTGTATCATTATGGCTTGGTATGTTTGGACCCAAATGTGTCAGTGGCTATGTGATGTCAATAAGGACTACTGTCATAGAGAGATATAACCTACTTAATTGAAGTCACCAGTTTACCACATGGGCTTGCTGCTGCATATGCAGATGTGAGACTACCCCTGACTTGTATGTGCATATGAATGTGCCTTAAATATTTGGCCTTGTTGTATTGGAGTAACAGTGTTTCAGATGGGTAGTTTTACCATAACCACCAACCTGAACATTTGTAATTGGCTCATATTTTTTTATTTGTTCCTAAATAAAGACTGTTACTTCAAAATGTATGTCATATGTAGTGGCAACCTTGTGCCCTCGAGTTTCAGCCCTTCCAAGGATACCCTTGATATCCATCACGCCCTTCGATGGTGTTTGTCTTTGACTCTGTCTTGGCCTGACCAAAAAGTCCTGTGGCTGTAGCAGCAAGGACATCATGGCCTCTTGACAGCAATAACTCTGTGCTGACTTTTGTGTACCAACCCAGTATTCCATTTATTGTTGTTGTTGTTATTATAGTCCTATAGGCTTATTCAAATGTGGTTGTATAACCCATTGCTGAAAGCAGTTCTGCAGACCCACATCACATTGATATTATTCTTGCCACTGCAGGTGCTGCTGGATTATTAAGTTTGTTAATACTTGTTTTATTGTAGTCTGTTACTGTTAAGAACCAAAAAATCACACCTACCCTGTAATGCAGTACACAAATACAGTGGGCTGGATATTCAAAAGGGTTGCTCCATGCGCAGTAGGGTTGCGCCTGCTCAAGTCAGAAATTGTGTCATTCTGCGATATTAAGCAGGAGGCAGTTGGGCCCCCCAAGTCATGCCGAGCAACAGTGCAATGCTAATGAAGGCATGCTCAACCGGAGGGGAAGGAACCATGCATAAACTGCACAGCCTGATATTCAGCTGGGCTGTGCAGAGTTGTGCAGGCGCACCCCAACCTGCGCCTGCACAACTTTGAGCCAAAAAAGAGGTCGAGGGCCACCCACAGGTGAGCTGCCACATTGCAGGGCACAACACAGCAGCTGCCACCTGTGGGTGGCCTCCACTTTTCCTGTGCCCCCACGCAGCCGATCGTGGGCATAATAGTAACCCGTAGCCCGATCGCGGGCAGAACATAACTGAACAACCCCCAACTGGCCTGATCCGCAGTTAAACAAGACCCCACCCCGACTGGCCCCAATACGTGGGCATAACATTAATAACCCCAAACTGGCCCGATCGCGGGCATAACATTAATAACCCCATCCCCGACTGGCCCGATCGCGGACATAACATTAGTAATCCCACCCCCGACTGGCCGATTGCAGGGCAAACAGAACTGAACCCCACCCCCACTAGCCTGATCGGTGGCAGAACAGAGTTCAACCCCCCAAGACCAATATTCCTGGTGGTCCAGTGGACCGCGAAGCCTGATCGCGGGCATTAAAGTCAACCCCCAGGTCCAAATACCCTGGTGATCTAGTGGCCCCACCCCACCACCCGGAGCCCCACCATCCCCTCCCCGTCAGCGGTGGCGGCAGCACCCACCGCCTGCTGCCCGCTGCCTGCCGACTGACTGCTCGTAGCTGCACGCCCATTGATTCAGAGCAATACTTATGGCAGTTCAGATATGTGAATGAATTAATTCATTCACATATCTGACCGCCTTGTACGGTATGAGCTGCATGCCCACTAGCTCTTGCTCTGAACCAATGGGTGTGCAGCCCTACCGAGCAGTCAGTCAGCGGTGCGGGTGGCAGACGGCAGGCTGCCACCCGCCGCTGACGGGGAGAGCGGGTGGTGGGGTCTGCGGGTGGTGGGGTGGGGGGGCCACCAGATCACCAGGTACTTGACCTGGGGGTTGAACTCTGTTCTGCCAGCGATCGGGCTAGTGGGGATGGGGTTCAGTTCTGTTTTGCCTGCAATTGGGCCAGTCGGGGGTGGGGTTAATTAATGTTATGCCCGATTGAGCAACAGTTGGGGGTTAATATTGTTATGCCCGCAATCGCCAGTTGGGGGGGTTCAGTTCTATTTCCCACAGTCGGGCCAGTAAGGTGCTCATTTATGTTATGCCCACGATCGGGCCAGTGGGGGATTTACTTTATGCCCGCGATCAGGCAGCAGGGGGCGCGGTCCTCGATGGCTGCTGCCTGGCAGGGCGCCAGGCGCAAGTCGTCGTGATAGGCACACCTGCATGCTAATGGCATGCAAATGGGGCCATAAGTAGATGCAAATGGACCCCCCTGCACCTTGCATGAATTATGGCCCCATTTGCATGTCACCTTTTGACTATCGGAAATTTGCACATGGCGCAATGGAACTTGAGCCACCACATCTTGAATGCTCCACTCTGACCATTTGCAGTGGCACAAGTTCCACTGCGCCATGCACAGTGGCTGTGGCTGGGGGGCGATATTCAAAGGAGTTGCTCAATAGCGCAACTCCATTGAATATCACCCCGGCCACACCCCAGCGAAACCTTTTTGAGCAGCGCAAGGGCTTGCACCACAGAATGGCGCAGTTTGAATATCCAGCCCAGTATGTGCAACTTGACAAAAAAGGGCATACATTGTGCTGTTCTGTACATTGTTTCTTAATTTTTCCACAAATGGTTGCAGTGCCTCTGAACAGCACATGTTTGACTCTGCTCACCCTATAATTCATTTAATTTCTTTATACAGGACACTGCCATCTAAGGGTATACTGCTGAGGCTACATATTCTGTATCTAATTTTTGATGTGTGACAATAGGGGTGCATCACGTGGTGCTTACCACAAAAGCATTTATGCCCAAAATAATTTGCATTATCTAGTTTTGTATCTCCCCCACACCACCACTACCATCACATTCTAGCCAAGACCTCTGGAATTCTGCGATTCTGCGGTTGCAGAATTTTCCACAGAATTTGCATCATGCCACAGAATTTATATAGTGCAGCAGAATTCATTGTTTTTGGTGAGTTTTCATTCAAATATACAGTTTTTTCATAGTGCCAGGCTCCTATACCGATCTTGTTTATCCTGAAGCCCTTCCTCTACGCTTGGTAGGCGATGTCATCCATGACATCATTTCATATTTTATCCAGTGGCAGGGCTGCATTCTGCCACAGAAATGAATAAATCATGCTGAAGAAATCAGAAAATTCTGCCGCAGAACGCTACGGGCCTTGATTCTAGCTCACACCCTGTGCATTAATTTCATGTTAATGAGTTGGTCTGTCTTACAGTACATGTGATTAACCTCATCTTAACATATGCAATCCCATTTCTATCATTAACTGAACTGTCATCCTTTCACAGATGCACAACAGGAAAGCAACATTGCTACTCTACATGGGACACACAATGGTGATGACTGACATGAAGTTATGGGGAAAGTGGCAATGAAAGGCACTACAACACATTTCCCTGTCTGACAGTCATATCTCCTCATTGTCAGCAAATGTTTACAAAATTGTTGCAATGGCTCTGAACATGAGCTTTTCAACTGTTCTGATGCTAAACTTTGTTGTTATTTAACCTACCACAGTGCCCACATACTGGGTATCTATTTTTTTTTCTAATGTGCGACCAACTGGTTGCATGATATGCATTTACCATAGAAACCATTTATGGCAATGATGACTTTTGATAGCCCACATTCTGCCCTTCCTACTCTGTTCCCTCACACACACGATGTGTACTAACTTAATTTGAACTTCCCAGAGAGACAGAAATGTAATTACTGTCCACTTTAACAGATACGCTAACATGTTTTACATTAACTAAACTTTCATCTTTTCACAGCCGAACTACAAGGAATGTGCAGTGGTAATCCACTGTGAAGGCTGAATTCCAATGATGGTCTAGAAAGTTTGTGCAGCATGAAAAAGGCCATGCATCATATTTCGCTGCCTGCAGTGTTTGACATTGTTCTCCCCAATCTGTTGATGATTATTTCACAAATGGTTGCAGTTCTTATCAACAGGAACTGTTTGACTATGCTCATCGTATGATTGTGTGCATCAACTTAATCTTAGATGGTTAGCATTCATAGCTGTTGTTATTCTGCACCATAATATGCAAATACCACCTCATTCAGTATTTAACTTTTACTCATTTTATAGATGAGCAACAGGGAATGGAGAATGCTATTCCATGGGAAGACCCAAATGCAATTAAGGACAAGAAAGTATGTGGAACATGACAGCAATGGGCCTTTCACCCCCCATTTCCTTCTGAAAAATATTCTGAAATTCTTGTCTATGTTGGTGAATGTTCAAAACCTGTTGCAATGCCTCTATACATAGTCCTTTCAATTATGCTCACCATGTGTTAGTCTTACTTTGCTGATAATGAACAAATGGTAAGGGTCATACCACACTGGCCACACAAGTTGTAGCTAATGTTGGATGTCCAAGAAACCAGTCACAGCTACAGTATGTACTGGCTACCACTAAAGCATGTGGTTACATTTCCTAGCCATTATCCCCCGCCCCCACCCCGGCACAGGTGGCAGAACAAGGGTGGCCAGTATAGCCATGACCCAACTACTTTCATAAGTGGTAGTGCCTGGCCCTACCAGTTTTTTGCAATCATGTTAATTTTTTTTTTATTTTTGTTACTAGGGTGGACTGTTGTCTTTAAAATGCAGCAATCTGGTAAGTAGTGTTATTTACTAATCACTTCCTTTGTGGCTTGCAGGAAGTCAGCAGGATTTTGAAAAGTGAAGACCTGAGGGGTGTTAATGGGGGTGGGGTTAAGTTCATAGCCTGCTGAGTTAAGCACATTGGTCAAACTTTAAAAATGAAAATGAAGGGCCAGGCTGTCAGGTGGGCATCAATGAATTAGGCATATGAAGCTGCTGTCAGTTGGTGATGGGGGTTTTACTCCACAGATTTAAAATTTGGGTGAGAAAAAAACGAGGCTGTGGATGACCCACTCAACTGGGGTAGAATTTATCCTTTACATTTTCGTCCCTACCACTTTTCAGACCATTTCAACCACTATGACCCCCAGCACAATATCTGTTCGTTAACTTAAGCTTGAGTTGCTATGCTGCCATAGGTGTGAATATTCACCACTTTAATCTGTATCATTGTTTGTAGTTTTTGACAGGTGAAATGCATGGAATATACAATGATATACCAATGGGAAGTCATGGCAAGAATGAGCATCAGGGTATGTGACACTGTCTATACATCATTCAAAATATTTATACTATGCAACATTTTTTTATATAAACATTATTCCTAATTTCACAATTTGTGTGTTCATGTATTTCTTTCATATTTAACTACCAATAGAAGCAGTTACTCATCAAATTGATGGTGCCAATTATTTGGCTGAGTGTTGGTAAAAATCGTTAAATCTCAGACAGAAATGGTGGTATTTTATCTTATTATTACAGTATACATTACTAGCAATCCAACATGATCATAATTTTGTCTTACAATCTGTCACCTGGAATAACAATGTTAATGTTGAACTTGAAGTTGATGTATGAACTGCACGTACTCATCTATTCATGACAATTTATGAACATACAAAATTGCCAGCAGATACAGACCGTATGGTCTTTCTAGTCTGCTCAAGTGTGCAATGCTTCAGTCCATTAGACTGCAGCTGCCCCCCATTAACTCTTTGCTCCCCCAACTGCCCCCCCGGTATGTACTTTCCCCTTGAACTTGTCCCACTCCTTCTTGAAGCACTTCACAGTCTACACTGATACGAGTTGCTCAGGCAGCGCATTCCACCCTGTTACCACTCTTTCAGTGAAGTAGTGCCTCCTCCATTCCCTCCTGAATCTGCCCCTTTTACCTTCAGGGAGTGCTCTCTGGTATCCTCTTCCATTCTGGAGAGTGAACCCACCCTGGAAGCCTACTTTGTTCATCCCCTTCAGGTGCCTGAAGGTCTCGATCATGTCCCCTCTCTCTCTCTTCTATCCTCCAGGGTATACATGTTGAGCTCTTTTAGCCTTTCCTCATAAGTTCTATCCCCCAACCCCTGGATCATCTTTGTTGCTCTTCACTGCACTGCCTTCAGTAGTTTTATATCCCTTTTGAAGTATGGGTGCCAGAACTGCATTCAGTACTCCAAGTGCAGCCTCACCAGGGACCTGTACAGGGGCAATATGACTTCGCTACATCTGGATGTAATCCCCCTTGCTATGCACTCTAGCATCCTGTTAGCCTTAGCTGCTGCCTTCCTACACTGGGCCGAGTGGTTTAATTCCCTGGTCACCAGCACCCCCAGATCCTTCTCCTCATCGGATGTGGACAGTTTGACACCATCCATCCAGTAGCTTTATCCTGGGTTTTTGGCTCCAAAATGCATAACCTTGCACTTCTTGGCATTGAACCCAAGCTGCCAGGTGTGCAACCACTCCTCGAGTCTTGCCAAGTCCTCCTACAGTAATTTTCCACCCTCCTCCCCATCCACCTCAGCACAGATCTTAGTGTCATCGGCGAAGAGGTTGATCTTATTCTTGATCCCAACCACTATGTCTGTGATGAAAATGTTAAACAGGACTGGTCCCAGTACTGATCCCTGTGGGACACCACTTGTCACTGCCCTGGGCTCCAATGCTTCTCCCCCCACAACTACCCTCTGCTGCCTGTCCCTCAGCCAATTTTCTACCCATTGGGCTAGCTTCCACCCTATACCAAGACTCCTCAACTTGCAGGACAACCTTCCATGTGGCACTGAATCGAAGGCCTTGCTGAAATCCAGGTAGGCTACATCTACCGCATGGCCCTCGTCCAGCACCTTTGTGATCCAGTCAAAAAAATAAAACAAGTTTGTCTGACAGGATCTGCCAGCAACAAACCTGTGCTGTCTGTCATCTTGCAGATCATTATCCACAAGAAATTGCACCAGCTTTTCTTTGAGGATAGATGCCATCAGTTTCCCTACAATTGCGGTGAGGCTCACTGGTCTGTAGTTCCCTGGTTCATCCTTGGGCCCACTTTTGTGGAGATGTACCACATGTGCCTCCCTCCAATCTCTGGGCACATATCCCGTATTTAGCGAGGTGTTGAACAGATCCACCAGTGGCTGTTCCAGGACCTCTGCCAGCTCCCTCAGCAACCTGGGATGTACCCTGTCTAGCCCAGGTGCCTTGTCTACCCTTAGGGACCTAAGGTTCTCCAGCATCATTTCCACCATGATGACCCCATCTGTGGTCATCTCACCCCCATGCCTGCGCCCCCTATCCCTGCTGTAATGGGCCCATCCCTCTCCCTGGTGAACACTGAACAGAAATACTCATTAAGTACTTCTGCCTTCTCAATCCTCTTGTCTACCCACCCACTGCCTTTCCTAATCCTAAGTATTTGATCCCTGCACTTCCTCTTTTCCCTGATATACCTGAAGAAATCCTTTTCTCCTTCCTTAATCCCCTGTGCTAATTTCCTTTCCCTGGCTGCCTTTGCAGTCCTGACCACTCTGCTCACTTCCCTGGACTTCTTCACATAGTTCTCCCTATTCTCTGTCCTGTTGGTTCTCTTGTAGGTTCGGAAGGACCTTCTCTTACCCCTCGCCTTCTCTGTTACCTCTGTGGTCATCCAGCTTGGACTCCTGGTCCTTGATTTCTTTTGCTGGCTCCTGACACAAGCTCCAGTGGATTCAATCAGCCCTAGTTTTATGAACGCCCATTTCTGCTCTGTGTCCATGTCAGGGTGGATGCCATCTGTGTGTGTTCTCATTAATTGCCCCATCTTGCCAAAGTCTGCCTTTCTGAAGTCCTGGACCTTTGTTTTTGTGTTGTGGGTCTCTCTACCCAAACTGATAGAGAACCACACTGTGTGGTGATCACTACCAGCCAGTGGTTCCTCCACCCTTTCACCTGTGACCTGTTCTGCATCCTCCAGCACCAGGTCTAGAATATTTTCTTCCTTTGTTGGCACTGTCACCCTTTGGGTCAGGAAGCCATCCTGAATTGCTTCCAGGAGGATCTGCTCCCTGGCACATGTGGTGGCTGGGATGCTCCAATCCACCCCTGGTAAATTGAAGTCTCCTATCACCACAGTGCTCCATTTGCCACAGAGTCTCCTTATCTGCTCCCCTAGCTCCCTATCCATGTCCTCTTTCTGGGTTGGGGGCCTATAAACAACCCCCAATTGGATTAATTTGTTGCAATACATCATCAACATTTTTTTCTATAAATGTTCTTCTTCCTGTGGTACAAGGGGGTGGCTGTCAACCATATCCCTGGTCCCTCTAACCATCACTTCACCTCTTCTGGCAACCAGAGAGTCTCCTGTGGATCGACTCTCCCTAGTGGAACCTGGAGGGATAGGTCCATCCCCATCTCTATTCCCTGGTAGACATATCCATATGTCAGGGTCCTTGTGATAGTGCTTGCTGGAGCAGAGCAAGCACAGTTTCATGAATCCTGTACCTTCCCCATGGAGGCATGCATGTGCTATGGAACTGGCCCCTCCTAGTGAATTGCTCACAACCTGTGTTACCCCTGGGCCACCATCTGGTCCACAGGCATTACTTTTCTGTTTAGTTTGGTTCTTCTGAGAACAGCGGCTTTAAAATCTACAGAAGAACAACAATGTCCTGTTTGTCCAAAGGAATGATTTGAGCCAAGAGCATCTATAAATATGCCCTTCATAAAATATAGCTAATATTGGATTTTCATATTTAAAAGTGTATGGTTGAATACCAAAGGATTTGTTGACAGACTATTTTAACACAAGTTTGAAAGAAAGTAAGTAATTTTTTAGTAGAAACCAAGAAGGGTTAACAGCATAAAATAGTCCAGTCTGAGAAAAAGGCATCTCTCTGATGAGCTATTATGCCATCAAACACATTTACATAAGACACATATTTCTAGGGGATAAAATTACAACTGTATGTGAAAATTGAATGTCTCTGTCAGACTAATGGTATCTTCCATGGGCAACATTAAAGTAATAAAATAACTATTTAAGACAGCTCTAGGGCCCAAGTACTGGATTGTTATTATTCCAGCGAAGAACACAGCTGGTGGACAAAATATTAATATCACTTTATGACAGTAACTCAAAAACAAAAAAAAAGTTTCTACAGTTGCAGAAATTGAATTTTGTAGCAACTTTCTAAGTTATGCATATGCAGGCAGCCTGCTCTTTTCATGGAAACTCACCTTTGGCCATCTTTCCGGGACCCTCGGGTCCTCTCTGTATACACCACGAAGGGGCCAGCCTAGGTTCTTGGGGTACCAGGGATACTGGAACCATAAGTGCATCAGGTGCCTCCACCTGAGGTAGTGCTTAGAACACCTAGAAATAAATTACAGGTTAACACCCCCAAAGGAAATTATAATAGCTGCCCTCCACAGTACCATCCCCACACAATAACAATTTCACCCCTTGGCAATAAGTCACTGTACCATCATGTACAATTAACAGCTTTATTTTGGGGGAGGGAGAAAAAAAGAAAAATAAAAGGACATATTTAAGAACTGTTGAAATACTTTTACCTCACACAATCTCTGCCTCCTACTCATGGGTGCACCCAGTTCCCAATTTTGGCAGCTGCCCAAAAGTCTCCAAAGTCCTAAGGTGGCTACCACACCACAGATGCAAAAGACATAGAAGATCTTTCATTGGGGCCCAAATAATTTCAAGAAAATGCAGAACCTTGAAACTTTAAACTGGGCAAACATTTGAGCTTGCAAACTGTTCTGCCCAGAAGTTTACCCCTTTGCATTTGACTAGTTGTTTAACTGATGAAGAATTTCTGAAGCTGCAGTCTGGGGTACTTACAGTTCTGCAGATTCTCCTCTGGGTTTGCTGATATTGGAAATCACAGTACCTTGCTGGAATTTAAATGCAAAGTCACTGGTTAAAATAATGGCGAAGGCCAGTCTTTACCTGCCAAGCCATTCCAGTCTTCAACTGTTGGGACCTTTGTATGCAGTCTTCAATTGGCAGGCCTCTCAATCACTATCTGTCCAGAAGTTTCTCATTGTCCAGGTACACAGGTCTCTCCTTCTCATACAGGTACAAACTGTCTCTTTATTTGGGTTCAAATTCTCTGTCTCCAACAAGGAAAAATACCTTTAATCTCACATCTTCAAAGTCGGCAGAGCACTGTGGTTTGTTAGGCATCTACTTATACAGTCTCTGAAGTCCAGACTTTGCCAATGCACTTTCTGCACTGCAGCGAAGGTCCCATCCCTTCAGGAAAAGTCTCATAATTCTCTCTTCTCAATGGCGAGGTCTTCCCTCTCCAGTCCAGGTTCAAATCTCACAAGCTCCCTCTCTACAGCAGCATCTCTTCTCAAACCTCAGGCTCCATCTCTGGAGCAAAATCTCTTCTCACACCTCAGGCTCCCTCTCTGAAGTGAAATCTCTTCTTACACCTCAGCCGAAGGTTCCCTTCTGAGCAACAGCTCCCAACAGCCTTGAAATTTCTCACAATTTATTTCCTTGTAAGAAACCTCAGCTTTTTTAAGTCACAGTCCCCAACAGCACTGCCACCACTGTGGTCCCAATCACTTATAGCTCTCTCACAGCTGAATAGAAGTGGACTCATCAGCTCTCTCACAGCTGAAGGCTTCACAAGCTTCTTTAAGCTTGGGGAACAGAACACTAGCAACCCAGGAGAAGGCCCTTTTCCATATGTGAAACAGCATTTTTCTCCCTGGTACTGGACACCCCCCCTCCTGCAGGAGGGGGTCCTAAAGAACCGACTCTGAACAAAAAGTCCCTCAGCTTTTTTGGAGCTCTCTGATGCTCCTGATTGGTCCCCACACTTGTCTCTCCAGAAAATTAATATTCATTAACCTCCTTTGACACCCTATTGGTCCCTTTAAACTGGGGCTTAGAAATGTCCCTGTTTTTATTCTCAAAAGTCTGTTGTATGGCCTCATAGTCTTTTGGCAGAATCCTAGCTCTCCCACTGGCTAGTTCAGGGATTAGGGGTCACAAGTATGACTGTCAATGCTCAGTCCCAACAAAGTCTTCTATTTATTTTGTCAGTGTCAGTGGCTCAACAGGTAGCACACTCGCCTATGAGGCTGGGAGTACAGAAGGCTGTGGGTTCTATCTCCACAGCAGGCATGTGGGTTAATATCCCAATATTGACACTACAGTGCAGCATGAGGGGGGTGCTGCACTCCTGAGGTGCTGTCTTTCGGATGAGATGTTAAACCGAGGTCCCATCTGCCTGTTCTGGTGGTAGTTCAGGTGGATGTCAAAGATCCCATGGCACTTCTCCAAAAGAGTAGGGGAATTTTGTATTGCAAAAACAAACAAATGAATACAGACAGTGTGAAATCAACCAAAATGATGCACAAAACACAAGATAAAGAAAAATAAGGATAACTCTAATAAGTAATACAATCATTCATTATTTAGATAGCTATAAAGAAGAATTTATGTAAAACCCAAACAAGAAGACCCAAGACTAACTTCCTACCCTCCCAACCCCTATTAAATTAATCCATAGATATCCATTACAGCAAATTTAGAACAGAAGTGACAACAAATTTCAAGTTATAGGTGCCTTATTATCTGTCACCTGAGGTAAATATTTCCAAAGTTCCAAAATCCAACTCCTGGACCATAGTCTGTTTCTCTGACTTATATAATTTAGTCAGTTCTAATATCACTTTATTATATAATTCTTCATGATTACTCTCTTTTTGTTGTAGTGTGTAACCACATCTTATGAGCCACATATTCCATTTCAGGATAATCATTATTAACTGCAGTGAAACATAGAAACATAGAATTTGATGGCAGATAAGGACCGCTTGGCCCACCCAGTCTGCCCATTTCCCTACCTGATGGATAAGCTGCAGATTCTAGTTAATCAACAGCTTACTTCCTCCTGCCCCCCACTAGAATTGCCTTATGCCTGTCCCATGCATTCTTGAATTCACCCACTGTTTCTGACTCCATAACCTCCTCAGGAAGGCTGTTCCATGCACCCACAACTCCCTCTGTGAAAAAATACTTTCTAACATTACCTCTGAGCCATCCCTCCTCTATCTTCAAATTGTGCTCCCTTGTTCTTGCACATCTCTTCTCCTGAAAGATACTACCCTCTTGTACCTTGTTAATTCCCTTGAGATACTTGAAAGTTTCTATCATGTCCCCCCTCTCCCTCCTTTCCTCAAGGGTATACATATTAAGCTGCTTTAGTCTCTCCTCGTATGTCTTCTGGTGCAGATCTTGCACCATGTTGGTTGCCCTCCTCTGAACAGCCTCCACTCTGTCTATGTCTTTGCGGAGATGGGGTCTCCAGAATTGCACACAGTACTCCAGATGGGGTCTCACTAACTGTCTGTTGAGAAGGATAACAACTTCCTATTTTCTACTGTTGATGCCTCTCCCTATGCATCCCAGTATCCCCCCAGCCCTCCTTACTGCCTTCTCACATTGCTTGCCAACCTTTAGGTCATGTGCTATAATTACTCCTAGGTCTTTTTCAATTTTTGTTGTTGTTATTTACTCACCCCTATTGTGTACTCTTCCACTGGGTTTTTGTTTCCCAGATGCATTACCTTGCACTTCTTTGCATTGAATCTGAACTGCCACATATTTGACCATTCCTCCAATCATGCCAAATCCCTTTTCATCCTTTCCACCCCACCTTGTGTATCAACCCTGTTGCAGATCTTTGTGTCATCTGCAAAGAGGCATACCTTTCCTTCCAGGTGCTCTCCACTGTCATTTATAAAGATATTACAGAGGACCAGTCCCAGTACCAAACCCTGTGGTACCCCACTAGTTACCCTCCTTTCTTCACTGTGGACTCCGTTTAGTATTACCCTTTGCGTCCTGTTGTCCAGCCATTTTTTATCCAGGCTACCACCTTGGGACCCACTCCAAGGCTGACTAACTTGTATATTAATCTTTTGTGTGAGACTGTGCCGAATGCCTTGCTAAAATCTAGGTAGGCCATATCCACAGCCCCTCCCTGGTCTACTACTTTGGTCACCCAGTCAAAGAAATGTATTAGGTTCATCTGACATGACCTTCCTGCTGTGAAACCATGCTGCATTGGGTTCTGTGCCCCACTGGCCTCTAGGTATTCAACAATTCTTTCCTTCAGAAGTGATTCAATCATTTTCCCTACCACTGAAGTCAAACTAACTGGTCTGTAGTTTTCTGCCTCTGCCCTGCTCCCACTTTTGTGAAGTGGAATCACGTTTGCCCTCCTCCAGTCCTCAGGTACCACTCCATCCTCCCATGATTTGTTAAAGAGAGTAGTCAGTGGTGTTACTAGTTCTACCCTTAGTTCTTTTGGTATTCTTGGGTGAATCCCATCAGGTCCCATTGCTTTGTCCGCCCTCAGTTTCAAGAGTTCTTTCAAAACCCTTTCTTCTGTGAATGGACTGGTATCAACCCCCTCTTCAGAGTTTCTCCCTTGTTTGGTTTAGGCACCTCCCCCTCCTCATATGTTGTGAATACTGAGCATACATATTCATTCAATATCCCTGCTTTTTCACTGTCACCCTCTGCCCACATTCCCTTCCCTTTATTAAGTCTCTGTATTCCTCCCTTGGTCTTTCTTCACTCCCTAATGTACCTATAAAAGGTTTTATCCCCCTTCTTAACAGAGTTGGCTATCTTTTCCTCAGTTTGTGCCTTTGCTATTCTGACTGCCTTCTCTGCCTCCTTCTGCTTTAACTGATAAAGTTCTCTGTCCTGCTCCTTCTGTGTTTCCTTATATTTCGTGAATGCTATCCTTTTCCCCTTAACTGTCCCTGCCACCTCTTTTGAGAATCATAGTGTTTTTTTTGTTTTATTGATTTTGCTTCACACAAAGGCTTGTTGCCTCTGTGATGGCTGATTTGATGTTTCCCCATTGTTCCTCCACCCCTTCTTCTTGCCCATGTGCTAGTGCTTTTCTAAAGCACTCTCTCATTTTCCCAAAGTCAGTCTTCCTAAAGTCAGTACTTTTGTTTTTGTATGGCTTGACTCTATGGCTGTGTTTATTGTGAACCACACTGTTTGGTGGTCACTTGTTCCCAGATGGCTACCCACTTCTAAATCTGAGATCCTTTCTCCTTCCTCATTTGAGAGCACCAGGTCTAAGATTGCTCCCTACCTAGAGAGCTCCAACACTAGCTGTCTGAGGCATGCCCCCTGCAGGGCATCAATAATGACCCTGCTTTTGGATGTGCCTGTAGCAAAGGTACTCTAGTTAATATCTGGCATAGTCAGGTCCCCCAGCGATAATATCTCCCCTTTTTCTGCCATTTTAAGGATGCCGTCTATCATTTTCTTGTCCATTTCCTCTCCCTGAGATAGGGGTCTGTACACAACCCCCATGTGGATTGTGGTGCCATTTCCTGTCTCCAGGGTGACCCATAGTGACTCATCAACTTCCTGTTTACTCTTTAGTTCTGTTGCTTTAATCCTTCCTTATATAGAGCTACTCCTCCTCCTCTTTTACCCACCCTGTCCCTCCTGTAGACTGTGTATCCTGGTATGTTGACTTCCCACTCATGGTTCTCTGTGTACCATGTTTCAGTGACTGCTACAATTTTCAGGCATCCCACTTCCATCAAGGCCACTAGTTCAGGGAGCTTGTTGCACAGACTGCCAGCATAGGTACTCATCACCTTCCATTTATTTTTTATGGCCTTACCCCGTTTAGCCCCATCCCTGTCCTGAACACTTTTTTCTGCATTTATCCCTGCCCTGCTCCCTACTGACTTCTCTGCCTTGGTGTTTACCTCTCTAACTACTGCGCTTTGTGAGGGAGGCTGGGATTTCCCTGCTCCTTTTCAGAACCTCCCCCTTTGGCTAGTTTAAATGCTTGCCAATGAAGCATTTAAACCTGTCACCTAGGATCCTGGATCTTCCCCCCATACAGATGCAGACCATCATGCCAGTATAAGCCTGCAACCCTCCAGGTGGCTCCCCAGTCTCCAATAAAGCCCAAACCCTGAGCTCCACACCAGTTTTTCAACCATTCATTGAATCCAATGGTGCAGAATATCCTAGCATCATCCTTGCCATAGACAGGCAGCACCTCCAAGAAGGTTACCGTACATGCTACTTGTCTAAGGCCCCTCCCCAACTTCACAAACTCCTCTTGCACTGCTCTGATCCCACTTACAGCCAGGTCATTTGCCCCTAGGTGGATAATGACATCCAGCTCCCTCCCTCGTGCAGCTGCTCCAGTGATCCTGAGGATTCACTTCCTGTCCCTCCAAGCCATGGTGCCAGGCAGGCACCTTACCTCCCTATCCTATTCCTCCCCCACGTCTACCCTCCTAATGATTGAGTCCCCCACCAGGAGTTGTTTTCTTCCCCTGTGGGGTCTTATGCCACCCTTCTGTGGGTCTCCTTTGTGGAGGTTCCCAGCATCCTCCTTGGTCTCCACTGCAGGTGTCTCCATAGAGGAACTATTCTTTGCCAGAACAGCATATTAATTGTGGAGAGCTACAATGGGAGGGATGCACCTCTGTTCCACCACCCTCTCCCTCCCTGAGCCCACCTTGGTCCAACCGCTCCTCTTTCTTGCAACCTCTGAGGTAACAGTGGTGGCCCTGGTGGTCCCTGGGTGGGGGGAAGAGGTTTCACAAATCCTAGCCAGGTCAGCCTGGAGACAGGCAACCTCCTCCCTCAGACCAGAGAGGTGCCTGCAAATAGGGCAGCATCGCAACCTCCAGAATGTCTCCCGGAACACTGCTGCTCCACAGCCATTGCACTGCACCACTCCCATCTTGACTTACTTTGTGTCCCCTCTCCTGTTGCTTTGTATGCTTATTGTCTCCTCCCTCTATGTATTTTTACACTTACTTTCCTGCTGACTATGTGCCCTTATAACTCTCACCCTTCCTGTTCTGGGACAGGAACTTCCTGTAGTCTTCAGTAGTCTCCTTCCTCTGTGCTCGGATTCAGACCTCCAGCAGCCAGGGGGGATAAAGAGTTATTTTTTTTTTAGGTTCCTTCAAGGTTGATGAAACTAATGTGTCTCAGTGATCCTTCCTTCCTACTGCCAAAAGGAAGTTCCTATAGTCAGTCAAATTCAGTGGCTATAAAACTAGAGCTGGTTTTGGGTGGGAGGGTGGAGGGTGGGAAGGAGGGCAATTAGTGAAAAATCTGTAGTTCTGGACTTCTGTTTCTTGTTCTGCAACCAGTTCTCTTCTGCCAGAAACAGCCAGAAGCTGTAATTGGAGACAGCTGTTTTTGTACACCTAAGCTGCTAAGCCACACCCCAATTAGATTCACTCTCTGCTCTCAGTAAATTAAGCTGATACTGCCCACTTCCTCAGAAAAAACACTTTTCTTTTTTTTTTTACTTAAATGAGACCCCCTTCTTCTAATAAAGTAACTGTTTGCTTAATCCAAACAGGTACTACTCCTGCTGAGACAGAAGTGATTAATTAGTAAAAAAATCTGTAGTTATGGGCTTCTGTTTCTTGCTCTGCAACCAATTCTCTTCTGCCAGAAACAGCCGGAAGCTGTAATTGGAGATAGCTGCTTTTGTATACCTAAGCTGCCATGCCACACCCCAATTATATTCACTCTCTGCTCTCAGTAAATTAAGCTGTTACTGCCCCCTTCCTCAGAAAAAAACACTTTTTTTAGTTAAATGAGACCCCCTTCTTCTAATAAAGTATCTGTTTGCTTTATCCAAATGGGTACTACTCCTGCTGAGACTGAAGTGATTAATTAGTAAAAAATATGTAGTTCTGGACTTCTGGTTCTTGCTCTGCAACCAATTCTCTTCTGCCAGAAACAGCCAGAAGCTGTAATTGGAGACTGCTGCTTTTGTACACCTAAGCTGCTAAGCCACACCGCAATTATGTTCACTCTCTGCTCTCAGTAAATTAAGCTGATACTGTCCCTTCCTCTGAAAAAAACACTTTTTTTGTACTCATATTCCAACGCTCCCATCCAATAGAAAATATTCCATACATTAAATTCTGATGTGTTATAGTACTAAATATAGGCTCTTTCTATTTCTTCGCTAAAGACCCCCAAAACCCAAAAATAAAAGACCAGGAGAAAAATAAGTGATGGGCCATTTCTTCTTGCTGGATACAGCTTAGTCTACTGCATAATTTTTCTTCTACTTTCTTGTGCTTTTGATTCTCTTTGACATTTTTTTTCTCATGACATGCTATCCAATGAAAGTCCCACAAATAATCTGGAACTTTAGAGTTATTTAGAAATTGCAATAAAGATTCTCTGTGCTCATTGGGGCATTTTCTAACTATTACTTCCTTGTGACATATATTTGACAATATCCAGAAATAGAGTTGTTTCCTAAATAAGGACTGAACCTGCTGTGTAGTCACTTCCCATTGCCTGAGTCTCAGAAATGTATATCTAATGTACTCAGGCCTTTCTATCAATTTTTTTAATACTTTTAATGGTTTTAGGTCCCACAGACTTAGCCACTGGGAACATATTTTCTTGAGAAACTCCCCCCTTACCATAACATGTTGTGTTGTCCAAGTAAAGGTTTAATATTTGTATGTATAAAAAAAAACTATTGAAAAATGAAATAGGATTTAACATATTTAACCCTCCTTGTTTTAACGACAAATAAAGAATATTTCTTTTTATATGATTTAACTTACTTCCCCAGCAAGCTTGAAAAAAATGCTAAGTAACTCTGTCTTCCTATGTTTAGGAGGTGGGAAGATGTAGCTTAAAAATTAAAAAAATTGGGACCAGCAAAGTTTTAATAAGAAATACCCATTTCTTTTTCCCTAGTTTCCATCTATTCCACTGGCTAACTTTTTGTTTCCCAGTTTCTATTTTGTTCTTTCCAATTTAACTCATCCATATCACCAGGCACAGACCAGATCCCTAAGATCTTCATAGGCTCAGGTTGTAAAGTAATCCCTGCAACCATTCCTCTAAAAGCTAAGGTGGAATTCAATCTTCATCCAAGACATTTCCCTAAATTCAGAGAGGCTTCTGACATTTTCCCAAAAGTCTTACATATTTCTATGGCTGTAACTAAAGACTGAGTGTTATTGACAAGCAGAGTCATATCATCTGCATACGCTATTATTTATGGGGAAAAACTACATATCTCATTTGTACTTGTAGTACTGGCTGATTATTACCTATAGTCCTTAACAATGGATCAATGAAAAAAAAACATATAACATGGGGCTTAATGGGCAACCCTGCCTTACGCCTCTTTTTAAATGTACCAAGGGGCCCTTCCAGCCCTGTACCTCTGGTGTTACTGTGGCAGTTTTGTAAATACTTTGTAACCACCCAATTACTTCTTCCAGCATTTGATATTTCCATAAGACTTCCCATAAAAATACATGACTGACCCTGTTGAATGCTTTTTCCTGGTCCAGAGAGACCAGGTAGCCATCTAAACCTTCAGTATTACCTAACTGCACAAGTTCTCTGAAAAGTAGTAAGTGATCCTGCACTTTTTTACCCAGAATAGTATAGTCTTGTGCTTCCAAGAGAACAGTATCTGCCACTAAAGCCAGGCGTTTGCCAGAATTTTTAATAATTTAAAATCTGAATTTAATAAACTAATTGGCCTCCAGTTTTTCATGAAGTTTCATCCCCATTCCTGTAAATGTATGTTAATATACCCATATTCATAATCAAAGAAATTTCTTTAGTTTGTAACATGAAATTAAACATGGCCATTAATTCAGTTATTAATTCTCCTCCAATGGTTTTAAGAATTTCATTTGGCAAACTATCAGGTCCCAGGGCTTTACCCCTGCCAACATAGCAATAGCTTCCTGTACTTCCGATATTTGAATAGGTTGAGATAGTTTCCTCAAAATATCTGTTGGTATAAGTGGAATATTCAAATCAGTGAGATATTTTACACAAACTTCCCAGTCTACTCTAAATAATCATACATTTTAGCAGTATATTGATTTACAATATTTAAAATCTTTTCTTTAGTCTTATACTCTATTCCATCTTCCTCTGTTAAAGTATTCATTTCTTTAACCTTTATAGTAGCATTATAATTATCAAAGGGGCATACTTCATTTATTTTCCCTTTTACTCCAAACTGTTGTTGGTAGTATAGAGTCTGCATTTTTTGGGTGTGGTACTCCTTCATTTGTTACTTTACTGTGTTTATTTGTGTCATGAGATTTTGTCCCATCTCTTGTGTTGTAGAGAGTAGGTGTTGCAGCAATTTTCTATGATGTAAGTAATTCATTTTTTTTATTTCTATCTTTACTTAAGTGTTGAAAAGTTTTCTGTACATCCATTTTTGTATCTATCTACCATTGACAGGGGTCATCATAGAAACGAAACACAGATTTCCATGCCACTACAAGCTGACAAAGCATTTGTAAAACATATTCCTCTAATAAAAGTGAGATGTTTAATTTCCAGAAACCTGGACATCTCTTCAAATCCTCCATAGCTCCTAGTTTTATACCCACAATTGCATGATCACAGAATTCTACTGGATATGTTGTTGCTGAGAGGATATTAATATTTTTAGACATAAAAATATAGTCTATTCTGGAGCTTAGAGGTCCTGTTTGAAATGTTGGAGTATGTGCTTTGATAAGATAGAAGTAAGAATCTCTTAATTTAGCTTTGTCTACAATTTTTTCCAAATGATTAGAATCACAATATGTTTTAGAGGTTTTCACCAGTAGTGGGAAGTTAAAGTCCCCAGAAAACACCAGGTGATGCACTCCCTACAAGAAAGGCTGGATCTGATTCAGCAAATCGAAGCCTTCAGCTTTTGTCTGGGGTGCATACAAATTTATCAACCGAAACTAGAGTCCCTATAAGAGCACATCAAGAATCTGTACTCTGCCTGGGACAAGATCAAATATTTTTAAGAGTTGCATCTCAGGTAATTTAAACAAAATTCCTAAATCTGAACAGGGTTCCTCCCCAGTGGACCAATAGGAGGTGCCAGCAAACCAACCTTTTGAAGCTAACCTTATTTCTTTCAGAGTATGTAGTGTGACATCTTGAAAAAAATAAATGCCAAACTGGAGACCCAAGAGAAAAGAAAAAACTATCTTTCTTTTGTTGTCCCCTTTTATACTATTTACATTAATAGTATAACATAAGAAGAGAATATGCATGGCTCACTAAATTATTTGTATTTTCCCCATCTTGTGTTCTGCCTTTTTAACTTTGCTTTTCGTTTTTGGGGACCTTTTACCATCTCTGGCTTTTCAGTGTCTGTAGTGACTTCAGAGACAGAAGATGCAATAGAAGAGACATCAGAGTCCTCTTCTGTGTTTCCCTGGTGTAATAAATCAAATGTGTGGGATATAGGCAGTGTACTTGTGTTCTGAGGTGTGTGTAAGACAGAGGATCAGAGGATCAAGTTGTATGCTTAACTGCAGGTACGGTGACATCTTGATCAATCACTGGATGGGGAGGGGGCATTAAAGCTCATACCTGCTCTACACCAGAGGTTGAGGGTCTCTCCTCCTCCATAGTTCCTGTGTCCATCTTGGGTATTAAATCTATTTGGGCCAATGTATTCTCTTGGGCTTGATCTCTTAAAATAGTGTCAGTAACAGGAGTATCAGGCTGGTGGGACACTACAGGATTCAATGGAGGAGGGAGCACAACATTTTCCTTCCTACTCTGTGCTTGCTGTTTATTAAAGCACAACTTACTCTTCTGTATCAGGGTAATGAACAAATGTTGTTCTTCCCCATCTGCCTGTTCAGGGCTATTGTGAGCACCCCATTTACAATTCTGGAAAGTATGCCCAGGCTCATCACCAAGGTTACATTTACAGTCATTAGTGCATTGAGTCCTTAAATGCCCCAGTTCTACACAAACATTACATCTGATCTAAACACATATACTACTCAAATGTGCTACTGAGCCACACTTGTAGCACATCTTTGGCTGTCCTGCATTGAAGAGTATCCCTCGATCTCTACCTAAAAAGAAAGAATTTGGTAAATGCAATACATCAGTATCTGTGGTTTTTAACAGGACCTTCACTTTCCACCCCCCAATCCAGATATTTTCTGAGTCTAAAATGGCAGTAGGCTTCTCAATAATCATACATTTCTGCTTTAACCAGTAGGTGAGATCGTTCACACTGACACCTTCATTTCTAAAAAGTAATGTGATCACTTTTTGGGCAGGTTTTGTTAGTGGAATTGCAATAAATGGGGCCCACAAGGACATTTTCTTTAAAGTCACATACTTTATCCAAAAACATTCCAAACCATTCAGAGACTTGAAGCTAATGTCAAATGTATCACCAGAAATGTAGATAAGTGCTTATATTTCATTAGAAAAAAACTTAATTGATTCCTTTAAAAAATTTCTAGCAACAAACAGCCTCTCAAGTGGCTCAGGCATACCTCCAACATATGATAAATGAGCCACATTATGCCTTTTTGCAGGAAAAATTGGAAATTTGCATGAAGAAGAAAAGGAGTGAAGTGTTTCTTTATAAAATTCAAAGACTTTTGTGGTGGTGGACTAGTGTCAGTGAGGTGTCCCCCAGTTTTAGAATTTGCTGCTTCTTTCTCAGGGACTGTCTGCTGTTGTGGATGCTGTAAAATAGGATTTTGAGTGAGAGCTAACTCAGGAGGTACCTCCAAGTCTGTATTTTGTTTATCCTGAGTTTGCTGCAATGTTATATTAGATGGTATTGGCATTTGTATAGGTGATTTACCAGAAACCCACTGACCTGTACTATTATTCCTTTCCCATCTGGCTCCCTGCAGAGCCTTTTTCACTGACCAGGATGATGTCTGGGCTGTTTTTAGGGTTCCAGCATGTCCTAGGCCAGGTTCTTTACTGCCTGTAGTTGCCATTCCCGATGCTATTGCTGTTCTTGAGTTTAGCTGTTGTTGTAGGTGCTCTGCTTGCTCTACGGCCTCTGCCCAGTCTCCAGAAGAATCCTTTGATGCAACTATGTCATTAACATCCAGCTGTGTCAATTTGACAGATCCAACTCTTTTGTCAGTTTGAAGTTCTCTGAGTTTCTTACGAAGCTGCATTTTTTCAAATAAAAAGCTCTTCTCTTCAGCCTCTATTTGTTGCATGATTTCTGTATCTGCAGGGTTTAAATCTCTCAGCTTCCCCTTATCATCCAACACTGTAATATTATCATCACTTAGGCCTGAAGAGCTATTCTCCAGAAATTCAGGAAAACAAGAAATTTTAACAGACTTACAGTCAGTGGGTTTATGTATTTCATGCAAGCTTCTTTAGGGCTTTTCTCAGATTCTCCCTCTTGTTCCAATATTTTTTCCATTAGTTCAGTAGACAGTTTTCCAGCATCCAGTTCTTGCTCCATATCCTCCATTTCCTCCTCTGCATTCTCTCTTGCAACCATTTTGGAAAGCACACATGAGGGGTTTCAGTTGGCTTCTCACACATCAAGAAAATCCAAAAGCACAGAACCTAAGGGACAACAAAATTTATGAAACAAATAAACAGTTTGGAGGATCATCATGAAATTGAGACAAGTTTATATTTCTGAGACAAAGGATATGTGTGGGACATTTTGAAAAGTTTCTCCTTAGAGGACTCTGTTACTGATGAAAGATATCAATTGAATCATTCTTTAAAGGCAACTCTTGAGAAAGCCTACACAGTAGGTGAAATGTTGAGTTCACTGCCATTTTTATACAATTAAGATAGAAGTTACAAAAATTGGCCAATTTTGTCTGCATTTATATTTCTACATCGCCTTACCACTCTTTGTGCTCTGAGACAGAGAAACCATCCTTATTTACAGATACATCGGTATAGGCTGCTTGGGAAAGAACAAAAATTCTGTATAAGAACTGTTCATTGCCTGTGGACTTTTTTCCTTTCCCTTCCCCTTTCCTTTTCCCTTTCATGGATTTTATTGAATTTTGGAACGCAGCCTTGGGGACAGAGTCTCCCCCTTCTGGATAGTAGGGGAATTTCCCTGGTGCCCTGGCCAAATTTCTCTCCGTTCACTAAAAATACCACAAACAGTTTAATCTGGTTCAAGGTCAGTTGATATTCATCTGTATCCCCCTTCCCGGGTTGTGCCTGAAAATAGACAGATTTTGTCTAGTGCACTTACCGGTCAACAAAACAAAATAAATAAAAATAAATACATAAATAAATAAATAAATACAAATCCCCCCCAGGAAAGTAGCCTTCCCCAAGTAGCCTTCCCCCTGCTCACTTCCACTTTGCAGGAGGTTAAACTGTCTGTGCACTCCCCCGCCCATCGCTGCTTCTGAAAAACACTGTCCCCAGGCAGCAGGCAGGCTCTCATTAATATTCATGAGCCTTTATTAATAATTCATAGCTTTCGATTGCCAGTGCTACAGGTGCCATTTATTTAAATAAACTAGGGGCTTCTCAGCCACATGTTCAGTGTCTCCCGACCCCATTCAGCTAAACCAGTGGCTCAAGAGCACCAGAGGCTTGACTGTGGCTGCCCAGCGGCAAAAGGGAAAATGTGAGGACAGCGCAAGGGTGGGCCGGCAAACCACCTGAAACAGGTACTAGATTTGTAGCACTGTGGTGGGCACAGGACCACTTCAGCATGCCCAACAAAGTTTGGGGGCTTACACATATACAGTATTCTTTTTAACTTATTTTCTTTTCTTTTCTTAGGACCATAGCAAATAAGGACCATAGCAAAGGGTCAAAAATGATGTGTATGACTGTTACTGGAACGTTTTTAAAAGGGCATCTCTATCGAATACTTAAGGGACTGGCAGTATAGCCTGGAGGCTAGAGAAATCAGCTGTAAACAAGTTTGGTACATCCAGCAGACCTGGGTTTGATTTCCACAACTTCCACTTGCATACTATGTGACCCTAAGCAAGTCACTTATCCGCCCTACATTTCTCTCAGCCAAAAATTGTAAAATAAAATAATTAAAATTTACTTAAGGAAGGGAGGTAACTATACAGCTATTAAATTTATTAAATGTATGCACCAGTTCCAAAATTATGGGTTTTGGTTCTGCCATGAGAGGTTATATTATTTCTTACGTGTTGAAGTCATTCAAAGTAACAAATCCGTAGGGACATCTGATGAACCAAATAATTCAGTGATGTGTTACTAAGTCAAAAATAGTAGTGTATCAATAAATAGATGTTGGTTATTATTGATTATTGTACATTTGTACAGGAGTGCACACTGTAACACATAATCTTTGTCAACATAAGCGTCCTACTATTTATAGTAGAGATCCCCACTAAAAATACGTACAAATAACAGTATACAGTATGCACTTTATAGACAGTTTGGTACAATTCATAATTTAAAAGAAATTACCATGGTGAGTTCACAAACCCGTTAACTGTTATTTATAGGGCACACTTCATAAATATTTAGTAGTACTAGTACTAGTGTTTATTTTATGTGGCAACCTTCTCCGGATGCTCAGGACACCTTACAGCACATACAGCAGGGTACAACGCAATAAAACACAATACTTAGCAGAAAATAAATATTAGTGAATAAGCAAAATCATCATCAGCAGGTTTAAATAGAATTTAGGGGATTTTTCACAAGGTCCCAAATGCCTGCTTAAAGAGGTATAACTTTAGACCTCATTTAAAGGCCTCAACCGATGGGGCCTCCCTTAGGGCTCTGAGACCAAGTTCCAAATCAATGTGGAAGCTACTTCAAAGGTCTGGTTCCCATAAGACTTTATCCTAGCCCTTGGAATATCCAGAAGGCCTACATCTGTGCAGTGTAGAGGGCAGAGGATGAGTGAAGAGACAGGTGTTAAAATAGGTAGCCAGGGCCCATTCCATACAGGGCTTTATACTGTAGGTTGGCAACCCAACTTAGAAAGTGATTCACCACTTCAAATGGCAACCAGTGCAGTTCACACAGGACCAAGGTTACATGGCATGAACTAGGTAGATCCGTCAGTTACCTGGCTGCTGTGTTTTGTACATACTTCACATGACATCTCAATTTACCCCAAGGTAGAGGTCATTGCAGCAGTCAAGGCTGGATGTCACAAAAGCACGTACCAGCAATGCCAGATCTTCAGAGAGATAAGGGATTTTATCTGACTGATGTTCCTCAGATGGTAAAAACCACTCTGGACCACTGCTAACAATTAAAACTCTAATGTTAGCCTGTCATCCAGAATGACCCCCAGATTTTTCAACTTTGTGGAGGACTCCGGCTTTGAAGATTGAAGCATAAGCCCTGTAGCCGCTTCAATCACCACTGCTCCCCTCCTCCAGTCAGCATCAATCACCAGAACCTTAGACTTGTCTGCGTTGAATCTCAGCCAGCTCAAAGCCATCTAATCCTGGATCTAAGCCTGACATGCATTCAGCACCTCAGCTGCATCATGTGTCTTAGGCACAAAAGACATGTACAATTGGCTATTATCTGCAAAGCAGTGAAAACCCAAATTGTACCATCTAATGATCCCACCCAGGGGGTAGCATGTATACTGCAAACAACATGAGCAATAGTACCGACCTCTGGGGAATACCCCAGGGTAGGGGCATTGGGCATGATAACTACCTTCTGCATCCTATCCCTAAGGTATGGTAGGTCTATAAGTGGCAGATGACACTGCCATTGAGCACTCTGTACTCCTTCAGTCAGTGCAACAGCAACCCATGGGTAACAGCAACAATTGCTGATGAGAGATTAAGGAGGATGAGAACTGATCATCCCTTACTCTGAGAAGATCTTTTACACCCTAACCAATGCAGTTTCAGTGCTATGTCTATACATAAATCTGGACTGGAAGGGCTTAAAGATGTCATAGGCCAAGAGGTGTGCCTCAAGCTGCAATGCCACTGAAACAGTAGCGGGTTTCTAACGTACATGGGATAGGCACCGGGGGACCTTCGTAACAGGGTAGGGGTGGAGGAGAGGCCGTAGATCACTTAGGATCTATGCTGGCACAGTAGGTTGGGACTTCAGGGCAGACTAGGTGGGCCAGGAGGTCCTTTTCTGCTGACAGATTCTATGTTTCTATGTTTCTCAATGACCTTGCTCAAAAAGAGCAGATTAGAGGATGGTCTAATAGTTTGCCAAGTCATGCAGGTCTAATGATGACTTTTTCAGAAGGGGTCTCACCAATGCATTTTTCAACACAATCAGAAATGCCCCTTCCAGCAAGGAGCACCAGACAATCCTGGCAAACACTGGACCTAGTTGTCTCTAGTTGCCCCACTCACCTCACTAGTAAGTATGGGTCCAGTTCACAAAAAGTTGGTTGTAGCTTTGAGATCACCCCACAAAACCTCATCTATTATAACAGGATGAAAGCACCCCTTGCAAGATGAGTGCTTCTATGGCAGGCAGACACAGCCACACTGGGCTGCCACTGACAGCTTGGGGAGATCCAAGTCCAAATAGAGGACACCCTGTCCAAGGAAAAATCAAGTGAACTCCTTGCACTTAGCTGAAGAAAGTCTATTACAAACTCCATGCAGGCTGTATGAAGCAGCCAGTCTACAGTCCCAAAGACCTGGGCATGTCAATTCCTCCCAGCAACAATATCCCAAGACAAAAAAATTGCCTTTTTCTGGGTGATTGCCCTCTGGTATGTAACTCCTATGTGGCGCTATCCCAAGGGCTACTACCCCTCCCTGCTTGGCTAGTTGCAGGTTAAGGGGTCTAGGTTCTGATACGGGTGCCTCCACCCAGAGGTCAGGGTTGGTAGTGGTCAAGTTGACCTGGGCACAGCCCTCCGGGGCACTGTAACCCCCCTTTGCTCCTTCTAGTGGCCTGAGCAGTACACAATAATCACTTTCACAATGACCCTTATTCACCATGCAATTTCCCACAATGTTTGCACCTACCACCAGGGCTGGTTCCTCTAGCTTGACCCTCGGGACCCCTTGTATAACAAGGTTAAATACAGCAAACAGCAACCATACAATACTCTTGGCACAAACTGGAACCACAGTCAGGTTAAGTGCAAACAAAGTTAAATCTGATTTATTCAGGGGACTTCAACAAGGTAGGGGTATAATCAGGTTGATTTGCTTAAAAGCTATATTAATCAGACAGTTATGCATGCAGTTCAGAGTCCCTACACAGTCACATACTTTGGGTACCCAGGTAGGAAAACAGTGGGCTAGTCAGGAATGTTGCAGCTGGTTGGGGCCCTGTGATGGAAGAAAGCAACATGCACAACACGCACTATTTGTAATCCGGAGCCAGAGGGCTCAGTTCATGAAAGAAAAGGCAACAAGACAATCAGATGACAACATTTTTAGATTTAGCTGTTGTTGCAGGGAGCTACCCTGATGTTTACTCATGATACCCAATACTGGACACAGGCAGGACAAAATCGAGACTGCCGGCTGTTGAGTTGGAGTGCCCGGAGAAGCATGTCCCACATAAATCACTGAGGCATCATTCCTGTTCAAGGCATTGAGCAGTGGGCTGATCCCCCAGGCTGGTCTCTCGTCGATGACTTTCTCTGCGTAGCAGGTATTCTGGCTGGGCCAGTGTATCAGGGCCCAGGCAAATGGAAATGGATACGGATTCAGTCCATGGAGCTGGATACACACTCCAGCAATCAGAGTACAGTTTAGACACACAGTGGGGAACCAAATCATGGCCCACTATAAGCACAATAAGGCAAATGGCTCTCTGGTCACAATTACAGAGTCTCTGCACAGTCCGGGAGTTCAGAGGTAGCTGGAAGTCCTGACAGGCCGATGGCATTCAGCAAATCTTTGGTCTTCTTCAGGTTAAAGCCTGGTCACAATTCAGTGGCTTAATTCGCTCTCCAAGTTCGGATTCAGTCCGGAAAAAAACAAGTTCCCTCTCAGGAACAGCAGACATGCAGGCAGGCCAAACTCAGGCCTTTCCACAGTTCTTCTATGCGAATCCACCATGGATTGTTGCTTGAACTATCTCGAGCTGTTACTTCTTCACTTCAGATCTAACTGAAACTGCAAGCAGTGTGGGACTTTCCCCAAGATTCAAAAGGTTCAGTTGGCTGATCTGTCTGTCAGTCACAACAAGAGCTCCCTCTCCAGGTTATTTTAGGTGCCAAAAGCCCAAAACTACAATTCCTACAAGTTCTGGCCCCACCAAGTCCCTGTAGGCAGGCTCCATTTTAGAGTCCCAAATGTACTGATTGGCCCATTCTGCAGTCCAGGACCTAGATGATGGAAACAAATAGAACTGTCCATGCTGCAAAGAAGGCAAGTTAGAACAAACTGCAATATTATTACTACTCTAACAAATGATCAGCAACAAGTACATCTTCTAACAGAGCTCCCTCTCAGATTAATTATGACTGCAATCCAGGCAGCTCTTAAAGAGACAGTACACAGAGGCTATAAAGCACTCTCTGGCAATCATATTTGAACTAAAATGCAGGACAACAGCCTGGCAGTGAGCATTTAGCCAAGCTCAGGGAAGACTTTTCGGGAACCCCCATTTGTAGCCGGGTTACAGGTATATATAGTAATGAATAATCAGAGCCAGTCTGTTCCCTTAGGACTCTGGATCTCCTCCAGCAATGTTCCAATGTCTGTTCCCTGGTCTTCAACTGCCTATGCTCCCTTTCAAATCATGGTGTGCCTCAGCGTGAAACCAGTGTCACAGAAAGGTGCTACTAGAAGCAGCAGCAAAGGCCAAATTAGAGGTCCCCCTACCTCCTCTGTCCCTGTCCTACAAATCAGCATACCCAAGATGTCCAGTACTGCCTGAAGTCCCTCTGGCTCCAATCCACTTAATGGGCAGTATTGAATAATTTCCATAGAGTGTGGACCACAAGATGGTCCCCAAGGGAGAAAATCATCATGATGTGAGCCAACCAACTAACTGGATCATTTTTGTGATTATCAGTCTCAAGCCCCAGGGGAGAAAACAAGTTCAACACATGGTCATGTTGATGGGCCACAGAAGTAACTGCTTGTTTAAGGTCCAGTGACATCCTCACCTGGAAGACATTTTGACCAAAATGCGAGAGTTTGTCATCAACTTAAGCATTAAAGTCACACACAGTTAACCATCTGGGTGCCTCTAATACACTGGCAGCCATGAAGTCTGCTGTTTCCTGAAGGAATCCCCTCATCTGCTGGAGGCTGGTACACAAGGAGGATCCAATGAGCTGCACTTGGAACACCATGCACAAGCATATATTCAAATGACAAGTTTCTCCCAGCCACAGAAAACACCACTGGGACTACTGCCTATAGAACTGGACTGACATCATGTCCCAGACAGATCTCTGTGATGCATACCAGGACGACCAAGGAACCCAAAATGAAATCTGCCATAATGGCAGTCTTGTTCCTCATCAACATAGCATTACTTAAAACCTCCCAAAGGGGTCGGGTAGAAACCATTGACCCAGCAGCTACCTGTCCACTCAGTCTGGTGGAAACCCTGGGTATGAGAATCAACCATGTCTCACCTTGATCTGTGTTCCATTCCCCCCTTGGGGTGTCTCCTAGCTTTCATTCTGCTGATAATGCCCACCAGCTTTCCCTGAACCCTGCACACAACCTCCATATCCCTTCACAATCCCCACCACCCTGTAAGTGGCTGATAGCAGGAGGGGGTCTTGGAAGGGATGCAGATCATAGAGGTGGAATGGGGAGTAGATGAGCCTGAAGAACAGTATCCTCAAATAATCCTGCTACACCACTACTAATGTCCCACCAACCCCAAACCAACCCTCAAACAACCAACCCTCAAACAACTTAGAATATCTTCGTGCATGTATGAAGATGTGCCCATGTGGCCATGGCAGTGAGAGCTGGTGAGGAAGAGAGTGGCACTGGAAGAACCGTGCCACAGCAAGTAATTGATAAGTACTGGGGTGACACTTTTGGGACACAGGATCGGAATAATGGTTGCGCATACACTATAAAATACTGTGTATGAGCAACCACACACATATACAAGGCTATTTATTGATATCAATGTTTCCATGGTAATGAGACCTCTCAAGCTGCTCTCCTGAGGTCTGTTGTTACCACGGAAACCTCTCAATTGAAAAACAGCCTTGTTGTGGATGATTGCTCATACACAATCCTCTATATTCTTCATTAAAAGAACTCATCTGAAAGCTTTACAATTTACAGTAAATAAATTGTATAAATTGGAAACACAATAGCCTTGCTCCGAATACAGAGGATAGTGTATGAGCAATCATACACAACAGGTCTATTTTTCAATCAAGAGGTCTCATTGCCATGGAAACTTTGAAATTGAAAAATAGACCTGTTGTGTATGATTGCTCATACACTGTCTTTTATAGTTTATGGGCAACCATAAAATTATAAATTTGTCCTTACTTTTTACTTTTTTATGCATAGCTCTCTTCTGGGGCCAGTCTCACCATTGCGGCTGTTTCAAGTGGATCAGAGGATTGAGGAATGCACATGCATGAAGGCATTCCATATTATTGTGCTGCAGTAGCTATGTAGCTAGTGCAGTACAACAAGCTAGTGATGTAGCCAGTGCAGCACAACAACATTGTTCGAGGGATGTATTTCCATCCTCAACATTGTTCCATCATACACTATATGACATTTATCATCTCTTGGGAGGGGGCAGAACTTTCATAACTCACTCACGAGTTATAGTTCTGCCCCCTCACTCATCATGATAAATGGCATATTCTGGGTCTGGCCTGAGTCTTATATTTATCACTCTCCATTTATGTCCACACCTATTGCATAAATTAATTTAAATAATCAAATGCAGACTACTCACCCAAATGCACACCTAATTCCTAAAAACCACACCTCATACAACCCACTCAAAAAAACAACATGCATAATATCAACATATAAGAACAGTCCAGTGAGGAGAAACTACAGTCCTTGGTGCAAAAATCATAGAAATGTTCACAAGATATAGAATTTAGAAGAATCCAGTCCCCAGTCCTGCTTTTCTCTCACAGAATAGTACGAGTTATTTCCAGCACACATAAATATGCATCAAGCTACAGTAAGCTTGCTCTTACCAGAGAATAACCAGACATCAGTTTAAACAGATGAAGTTCTACCACTCCGGTACTGCCACTGCAGGACTGACAGTATAGCCTAGAGGTTATAGCAATGAGCTGTGAATGAGCTTGGTACATTCAACAGGCCTGGGTTTGATTCCCACAACCTCCACTTTCAAATTGTGTAACTCAGAGCAAATCACTTAACCTCCTCAGTACTGCCCTTGAGTCACCTCGAAAACAGTCATTGTGCCTAGTGGGCCTTTCCTTGTTACCAAAGAATAATAATAAAAAAAAGTTAATCTGAAAAGTGGCACTACAGAAGAAATTAAGGAATTGAGCTGGTTGGCTGTTTCACTACCTCCAGTGCCCTTCAGACATGAAACACAGAAGTATAGAATTTGTCAGTAGAAAAGGACAGGTAGGCCCATCTAGTCTGCCCTATTTTTCCCTTTCTATTTCTATACTTTCTTTCTTTCTTTGAAAATTGGTGCCCTGGTAAGGCACACTGAGTCGAAACTCGTTTCCAGGTGCGACCCAAAGGAAAGGAAACGGGATGAACAACAAAAAATACAGTGCACTTCAAGATACAGAACTAAAGTGCAGGCCCAATTGCAGTGTATACTACTTCACAGGTGCATCTTGAAACAGATTAAAGTGCAAGTTTAAGGGCCGATATAATACCAAGTTCATGTGTAAGATACAACAAAAATTTTGCCACAGAGTATATTCACCAAATGAGCAATGCAGTGCACTAGGCACAAGTTAGGACAGGGGGAAAACCAAAACCCTGTGCTGCCAGTGTCAAAGAGGGAAGACCTGTTGGGGAAGCAGGAGCAGGTAGGTGGTGGGAGGAGTTTCAGCAGGTGCATGAAGGAGCCAGAGGTGGTGAGTGCAGAGGGATGAGGGGGGCTCATTCCATAGAGTTGGAAGGCAATAAGAAAAGATGGATTGCCCAGCAGAGGAACAGTGATGAAGAGTGGAGAAGGTTTGCTGGTCTCTGGAGTGGAGAGAGCATGGAGCAGGGGTGACTTGTGAAAGAAGAGATAAGAGGTCAGAGTGAAGGGAACCAAGTCAGTATTTGGAGATGAAGGAGTAACAGTGTGACTGGCAACATGATGGTTAGACGATGATGGAAAGGGAGGAGCAATGGTGAGCATGAGAAGGGGAGTTTGTCACAACGTGACAAAGGGCATTGCAGAGGATATCCAATCTGGCTAGAGAAGTGGATGGGGTAGTATTGTAGATCATGTTGGTATAGTCAAAAACTGGGAGCACAACTTTGGTGACCAGCTCAGAAGAAGAAGGTAATCTTTATTACTGTACAGGGCACCCAACTTAGGATGAAGTTTTGCATGGATGGCATTGATGTGGGCTGAGAAATCAAACTTGCTGTCTAGCCACATTTTTATTTATTTATTTAAACATTTTACCAGGAAAGCATTCTAAGCAGTATTGCTTGTTTTCAGATGCATCCTGAGGGTACAGTGGTGGGGTGACAGAGCAAGGACATGGTATCAAACAACAAAATACATCAATCAACAAATAACATGACAATGAAACTGCAAGGTACAATTATAGTAATAATCCAGCAGCTAACAAAAAATGCAATCAGAAGGTTGCAAGTGCGATGCAGCAAGGGAGAATTCAGTGTTGCAGAATTCAGGACTTGAAGGATTGTACCATTTCAAGAGGAGATCCATCCAGCATGCAGAAGACTGGAAGTCTCAAGAGCCTGCCTAATTTCTGGCTGGTGCTAAAGGTCAAAGACACACTTTTTGGTGTTGACCCAGAGATGGCTTGTGTGGAACCAGTGCAGGACATTGTGAAAATCCTGCTGAAGCAGGTCTTCCACAGAAGCAGAGGAGGGAACAGAGGCAAAGATGACTATCATCTACATACATGTTTATATGTTTACGTTTATATATTTTGATGTGCTACCAAAATGGGGGAACATGCTTTTGCCTCAGTGACACCGAGGCTCTGGAACTCCCTGCCAGAACACATCAAATTTTCCCAGTCATACCAGACCTTTAAGAAGGATCTTCACTCTTTTCTCCTTGCCAGTGACAAATGCTTCTGTGCTGTGCCCTGGCTCTCCCCTCTAACCCCTTTACCTCAAGTATTCCTGCACTTATGGCTCTTAGTACTTAGAAATTTTGCTTGACACATGTTCTTCTTATATGTTTGAATCCTTTTGTCATGTGTGTTTAGTGCTGGAATTTCCATTATCATTTTCCGAACTTGTATTATCTCTTGCATTTGTAACTTGACTTCTTATTTGCTTTGTAACTCTCCCGGGTCGTGTCTGAAAATAGACAGTCTCTGTCTAGTGCACCTACTCGGTAAACAAAAATGAAAAAAATAATATGCGAGTTGGCACAGGCAGATGGGAGGTTGGTATTCAGAAAAATTGAAAACAGGATAGGACCTAAGATGGAACCCTGCAGGACCCCAGCCTGGATGGGAAGGGGTGATATGGTGCCTCTAACTTGTATCGACTGTTGACAGCCTGTTAGGTAGGAACAAAACCAGCCAATGGTGTCAGCTGAGAGGTCAGCAGAGTTCGACTTGTCCAGGGTGAGCGAGTGGGACTCCGTGTTGAAGGCTTTGGTCAGATCGATGAAAACTGCAGCCGTGATTTGCCTCTGATCCATCCCAGAAAAGATGAAGTCAGTGACTTGCAGCAAGGAGGAGACAGTGGAATGGTGCTTCCAGAAGCCAGACTTGAATGAAGATAGGAACCTGTAAGAGGTAAGGTAATCTATGAGTGTAGAGTAGACTAGCCTCTCTTATAGCTTGGTGAGGGAGGTGAGGAAGGAGATAGGATGGAAGCTGCCAGGGGAAGAGGGGTCACCCGCTTTGTGGAGTGACACCCTGGACTCTTTTTGGTTGCTGATGTCCCCCCACCTTCTACTTATTATGCCCAAATGCCTATCCCAGGCATGCTTGAAGTACCCCACAGTCTTTGCCCCCACCACCTCTTTTGGCAGGCTGTTCCAGTCATCCACTACCCTTTCTGTGAAGAAATATTTCCTCACATCCCTCTTAAACACCCCCCACCCCAGCTTCATTGCATGGCCCTGTGTTCTGGAGCTCCTCCTCCTCCTCTGAAAGAGACTACCATCCAGCACCTTGCTGACCCCCGTGAGGTACTTATAGGTCTCAGTCATGTCCCCTATTGCTCTCTTCTCTTCTCTTCTCTTCTCTTCTCTTCTCTTCTCTTCTCTTCTCTTCTCTTCTCTTCTCTTCTCTTCTCTGCCAGGGATTACATGTTGAGCTCCCACAACCTCTCATCATGTGGTGTTTTTGCTCCCACCACACCATTTTGGTAGCCCTCCTCTGGATAGCTTCCACCCTGACAATGTCCTTGTGGAGGTACAGCCTCCAGAGCTGGGCAAAGTAGGTGGGGTCTCACTATTTTTTTATAATAACATCTTTATAAAGAATTTGTCCAATACATTAACAACATGTAGGAAGAAAAACTCATTGTAGCAAAGCTAACATATGAGGAGGCATGTGATCCACTGATTAAAGAAAAGAAGCATTTCAAACATGCAAACTGGGCATTTTGCCTTTAAACCAACAATTCAAAAATAAATAACAGCAACCAATAATCAAAATAACATATAATTGGAATCAAGTTAACTGATGTTAAGCAGAGCTCACACTAGTAAAAACAAAACATTCCATATAAAATATATATATATATATATATATATATATATATAAATACAGGAGCACCAAATCTAGGATGTGATAACATTCTCACACTGTAATATACAAAAATGGAGGTCTATTATGGGACAAAAATGGTATCTGATGCCAACCGAAATAGAACCCATTTCTGCCAAATTAATTGAAATGTATCCATGCAATCCAAATAGTGAAAAGAACATCTCTCACAGTGATATATTGCATCAACTAACCTTAACTAATTAGTGAGCAAAGGGGGCTGCCTGAAAGCCAAAGTTTAGTAATAATCTTTTTCGCACAAACAATAAGAATTAATAATTGCAGTTGCCTGATATCAAGTTGAATGTCTGGTGGAGGAATGTGCAATAAAATTAAACTGGGAGGGAGCGGAGAAGGAATATCAAACAAAGAAGAAGAAAGAACCAACATGGCCTCATCCCAAAAGGGCCGAAGGAGAGGGAAAAAACAAAAGATGTGTGCTTGGTCTGCTGTAACTTATCTGCAGTCCCATGAACATCTAGGGGAAACATTGCTTTGATATTTTGCTTGAAGAACCAGAGTAAAAAAAAGTGCATCTGGCACTTCCATGAGAACTCTTTTAAATAAAGAGACACGGTAAGTTTAGTTGAAACAAAACTATGTTTTTCCCACAGTGCAAAATCATATGGCTGTTGCAGATCATTGTTCCATTTATTTAAGGTCTATTGGGTAGATTCAGAAAGATATGTATGAAGAACAGTATAGACATAGCCAATCAGGTGAGGGACAGCTTCATCCACCCAATGGTGGCGAATTGAAACAAATAACAGAGAGGGAGTATCAGATAGGGTTCAAAAGGATTCTGGCCATGTACCAAGATAAACTCAAGAGTTGCAAGTATCGATAGTAAGCTGCAGTAGGGATAGAAAATTGGGCTTGCAACTCTGAGAATAGGTGCAGTCCCGGCATACCTATGATTTGATAATAATAAGTTAAGCCCCTCCTGGTCCAATGTTGCAGAAATACATGCATTTTCATCAATTGAGTCTGTGAGTCCCAGGCTAAAGCCACTAACCAAAGGTGTTCCTCTGGCAATAGGTGTTTTCGGATTACATGCCAGACTCGAAACGAAGTCTGGGTGAATCTAGCAAATCTGGTTATGGGCAAATCATCTGGTGGGGTCATGAAACAGAATTCCGGTTAAATCATAAAGATCATTTAACATAAACTCTGTGTCCTTCCAATGACTGTAGTAAGAATCTGACAACCATATGCAAAGAATTTGTAATTGACATGCTAACCCATATCACTGTAAATTTGGAAGGCTAAGGCCACCTTTAGACATAGGAAGATGCAAAACCTGAAGACGTAGTCTAGCTTTTTGATTCAACCAGATACAATGAGAAATCAAACGTTGCCAGTCACGGAAATAAAATGAACTAGGGAGTAGGGGTAACATTTGAAATAAAAATCAAGGAAAAACATCTGAGCATATAATATCGATCCTTTGTGGAAAAGAAAAGTGAAAATCTGACCATTGACTTAGGTTTGCCTCTACTGCTGTAGTGAATGGCTCATAATTCAACAATTACAAAAGGTCCAGATTCTGCAGAATGACCACCCTAAGATATTTCAAACAGGTTCCATTCCAGTGAACTGGAAGGATGTCTAAAATGGACAGGAAAGGACTATAATTAAATGTTAAAACCTCAGTTTTATCCTTATTAAGACAGAACCTGGCTAATAACTCAAAAGATGTAAATAACTCAAGGGCCGATAAATAGATGCATCTAGGTCTGTCACGGTTAACAAAATGTCGTCTGCAAATAGGGAAATCCGAAAGACTCACCCACCCAGAGGGACCTCAAAGATAGAATGAGAACAGGAAATATGTGCTGCAAGGGGCTCACTATAGAGGGCAAAAAATAATGGGGATAAGGGGCACCCCTGCCTGGTACCCCTTTCCAAGGGGAAAGAGAAAGAAGTAAGACCATTGACTTTAACCAAAGTGATGGGTGACAGATACAGCTGTTTTAACATGCAAATGAAGTGTGAGGGGAAACCAAAAAATGAAGCACATTCCACAGTAACTCCCAATAAACCTGTCAAAGGTCTGCTCTGCGTACAAGCTGACCAGTACCATCGGAATTGAGTGGTTTGTGATATAATCTATAAGCAACAAGCTGTGTTGAACATTGTCGTGCACTTGACGAGAATGAACAAATCCAGACTTGTCCTGGTCAAGCAAGGATGGGAGAAGGCCCTCAAGACATACATACAAACATGCATGCATACAAAAATATGAAGAAGCCAGCAGAGGAAGGCCACTTGGTCTATCTAGTCAGCTCATATTGCAGGGTACACAGCTTGAGCTACTGTCCCTGCCCTCCCTCCCCATACATCCCATCCTCACTACCCATGATCCTTACTTTACCCCTATGCCTATCCCAACCTCTCTTAAAGCTGCCCACTCTCTTCAACAAGATCACCTCTTCTGGCAGCACATTCTAAGTGTCTACCACCCTGTCTGTGAAATAGTGCTTACTTACCTCCCTCCTAAACCTCCCACCCTCCAGCTTAAGACTGTGCCCCCTCGTGTTATGGTTACCACTCAGCTTAAATAGACTCTCCTTATCTACCTAATTTACTCCTTTCAAGTACGTGAAGGTCCCAATTATGTCCTCTCTCTCTCTCTCTCTCTCTCCTGTCTCCCAGGGAGTACATGTTCAGTGCCCTCAACCTCTCCTCATATACCTTACCCTGCTGATCTACTATCATTTTTGTAGCCCTCCTCTGGACCTTCTCCAGCAGGTTAAAGTCCTTTTTGAGGTGTGAACACCAGTACTGATTCCCATACTCTAGATGAGGCCTTACCAGGGACCTGTACAAGGGCAGTATAACCTCCTCTCTTCTACTGCTGATCCCCCTATATATGCATCCCAGCATCTTGTTTGCCTTTGTTGCTGCTTTCTTGCACTGTGTGGAGTGCTTCAGGTCACCAGTGATCATCACTCCCAGGTCCTTCTCCTGTGATGCGGATATTTGGACTCCACCCTGGTAGTAATCTGTCATGGGATTTTTGGCTCCAGTATGCACAACTTTGCATTTCTTGCCATTGAAGCCAAGCTGCTAGATCCTGGACCACCTCCTCAGCTTTTCCAGATCTTCCTGTAGGTCCTGTATCCCTTCAGCTGTGTTCACTTTCCTGCAGAGCTTGCTGTCATCTGTGAATAGGCACATTTTGCCCTTAATGCCAATCCCAATATCATTGATGAAGACATTGAACAACATCATCCCCAGCACAGAGCCCTGTGGGACCCCACTGGTTACCTCTCTGGTACCAGATAACTCTCCCCCCACAACCACTCTCTGGGTTCTGTCCCTCAGCCACTTTTCCACCCATCTGGTCATCTTTTCCCCAACCCCAAGATCCACCAACTTCCTGATCAACCTTTTGTGGGTCATAGAGTTAAAGGCCTTGCTGAAATCAAGATAGAGGGTGTCTACTGATTGGCTGCTGTCCACTGTCTTAGTGACACAGTCAAAGAAGTCAATCAGATTCATTTGACATGATCCCCCCCATGAACCCATGCTGCCCCGCATCCTGGAGACCATGCTCCTCTAGATATTCCACCAATCTTTCCTTTAGTATGGTCTCCATGAGCTTGCCCACAATGGAGGTCAGACTAACTGGTCTGTAATTCCCTGGGTCATTCTTGGGATCGCTTTTGTGGAGGGGCACTACATGTGCAGTTCTCCAGTCCTGCGGTACCATGCCTGACTCTAGTGAACTATTAAATAGGTTGGCCATTGGCCCTGCCAGCTCCTCAGCCAGTTCCTTTAGTACCATTTGATGTACTCTGTCTGGGCCTAGTGATTTGTCCACCTTCAATGCCAGCAGCCCCTCCCTCACTCTATCCACCTCTATCGCTACAACTGTGTTCCCCTCCCCCGCTCCTCTTTTCCCCCCTAAAGGCACTGGTTCGTCCTTCTCCCTGGTGAAGACAGAACAGAAGTATTCATTTAGTATCTGTGCTTTCCCCCATTATCCTCCACCCACTCCGCCCCTTTCTTAAGCCTAACAATCCCTTCCTTCTTGTCCCTTTTCTCACTTATATAGAGAAAGAAAGCCTTCTCCCCCTTCTTAATTCCTTCAGCTGTCTGCAGCTCCTTCTGTGCCTTTGCTCGCCAGACTTCCTTACTTGTCTGGCCCATATAGACATAAATAACTTATAATCAGAATTAAGAATAGAAATAGGGCATTAAGAGGAAGGGGAGGTTAAATCTTTTCCAGGTTTTGGGAGGGGTGTAATTAAAGCATAATTCCAGGAAGGGGGAGGTAGGTTGCCTTTCTGTACTGAAATAAACACCTTTAAAAGAACTGGTTTAAAAAGGGGAAACAAGGCCATTGACTTATAAAATTCTGTAGGATAGCCATCCACTCTCAGCGCATTCCCAGTTTTAGAGTCTTGGACTGCCCAGATAATCTTTGTCTCCAAGATAGGGAATAATAAAGATTGTGCTTGAGTATCTGAAAAGTTTAGGGAGGACCACCTAGCGCATAAAAGCTGAATATATATATAAACGAGGGTGATGAACAATCTGATTTATACAAAGTTTTATAAAAGGACCAGAAGGCTCAAGCTATCTCTGGACTATGACCCACAAACTGTTTAGTAATGGGATCCTGAACTCGAGCAACTGTAGCGGCCACCTGGGAAGCCCGTAGGCGTCATGCTCATCATCAAGCGCCCCTCGGTCCTCCTTCAAAAGCAGACTGCCTCAAAAAAAACAAGGCATGTTCAACCTTTTGATCCAGATGTTTTGGGATTTGCACGCAAACCTCAAGTATGTCAGGCTTTACAGAATGATCGCCCTGTTGCCATCTAAGTTGATATGACTGGAGTAGGGAATATAATTCTGAAATCTGTTTTTCCCTTTCCATATACAAGGTACTCTCATGTTCAATAATGGTGCCCCTTAGAACAGCTTTGAGAGTATCCCAGGGTATGACTGGTGAGACCCCTTTAGCATCATTTTCCAGTAGAAATTGAGGAACCTGACTTTTTAACTTACCTATGAGAAAAGGGTCGCACAACAAACCAGGATGGAGACGCCAGAAGGGCCTCCTAGCTTCCAGACCAAAACAGACTGAAATATAGACTGGTGAATGATCTGAGAGATGAATGGGTCCATGAGAAATTTGTCTAACCAAATCAATATGTTCAGCTGTTGTAAAGAAATAGTGCAGGTGGGCCAAAGAGCCATAATGAGATGAATTATGTGAAAACTCTTTATCTTTACAATGAAAAAACTTCATGTATCTACAAGACCCAGAGCTTGTAATGACTTCACAAAATATTTTGAAGCCAACAACTGTCAATAGGCTTTAGGCTTCGTTAATTCCAATTTCGGGGACAATGTCAAATTTTAAGGTCCCCCCCAAGAGAACTTGACTGTGTAAATTATCTAGCAACAGGGCAAAAAAATTAACAGATTCCTGGAGTGTGGTACCAGGTGGAAAATATGTATTAATCAAGGTAACTGGGCACCCTTCTAATGAGCCTGCAACAATTACATATCACCCAGCTGAATCACTAAATGAAAACCTGAGTTTAAAAGGGAGTCCCCTTCAACAGAGTAGTAAAACCCCTCTCCTTCAGCCTAATATATGGGAAGAAAAAAATAGCTGGTCAAAACCAAATTTACCATATTTCAGGTGTTCTTCAGCAGATAAGTGGATTTCCTGAAGAAAAAGCAGATCAACATGTTGGCGTTTGAAATACTGCAATAAACAAAATTGCTTACTTGAACTACGGATATCATTTACATTATAAGAAAGTATTTTTCCAGTGTCAGGCATAGTTGCAAAATAAAGGAAGAAATACCAGTGTCTCTAAAGTGAATCCCACATAAGACACAATATGGCAGATTTTCTTCCCATCCTGGGGCAATCAACAATAGCCAAGAATAAAAAACTAAATCTTGAAACATAAAGCTGAAAAACTGTGTTAACAAAATTGAATAGACCAAGAAATACTAAAAAAGTTGTTCCGCTATCTAAAAACATTGAGTCATTACCAATGAACGAAATCAATATCAGAACATTCTTCTGAAATAGGAAAAAAAAATTAAACATATATAACAAAAAATCCCTATCGCTGGCCCGTCGGTGCAGCAGTTGTATTTCTGCCTGGGACACCGGCAACCTGGGTTTGGGAACAGACCTGGGTCACTGGAGGGCTGGCCGGGTGGAGAAAGTTGGAGCATCCAGCGACAGCTTGCCTTCTTTGGGGGGAAGGTGGGGATGTGGCTAGGTGCCTGCTGGCCCCTGGCGGAGGCCTGGAGCACAGCAAGATGTCAGGCCCTCAGATGACTACGGAGTGGCAGACGTCTGCATTAAGCCTTGGCATCTGTGGCATGCCACTCCCCCGGGGAGAAAACGCAAAAATGGTGCCCTGGACGGTCAGGTGATAGCCTCACCAGATCCTTATCGCCGAGCTCCTGGACCTCCATCTGCCACCTCAGAAGCACCCAGGATCATTGGTATGGCCAGAAGGCTTATCCCCTACAAATGTAAGGGACCCTCCCAATAAAGGGATACATCGGGGTTACCTGGGCTGGCTGCGATATGGGGAAGTAAGGTCGGGAGCTGCCGGGTGAGCAGGTCCTTGAGAGGCCAGAATGAGGGATCAGCCAGGGTGCGGGGTGGGTGCATAAAATAAAAATCACTATCAATACAGGTAGTAAGATCTCCTTCACTAAAAATAAAATTGTGCCCCCTTGTGAATAGCTCATGAATGTTTCTAAAATGTAGCCAACTCAATTAATCCCTCTTCTAAAGCATATAGTCAGTAATAGAATAAAGACACTCCTACATCTAAAAGTACAAACTAAGAGAATAAAATCACCAAAACCTGAATCTGAACTTCCCTGACTTCTACCAACAGGGCTGAAACCAGGAAATAAAAATAAGAATAAATATTCAGAACAAGTAGTAAATCTGGAACTTCCAATTAAGGGAGTTATACTACCGAGTTGACCCCTTGGCAGAGCCAAGAACAAATACAGCTCTGCAGGGGAATAGTCTGGAACCTCCAGAGGTCCCCAGGTCTAAAAAGCCCCAAAACAACACAAAAAACCTTCCTAATAAAGCCATGCAGACCGATTAGAAGCTATGAGGGAACCACCTGCTGCACAAATAATAAAATATCATCCCAATAAAGGATGGGGAAGGAGAGACCAGTAGAGAGGAATGGGGGGGAGGAAAGAAAATGAACTCTGAGAGGGGGAAGGGAAACAATAGCACTTAAAACAATAGCACTCTTTGGATAGGGCAACTTCCAACCTGACTGCCCAATGCATCACAACTTTCAAAAATGTATCACCCTCCCTTTTATGGTTATCAACTGTCAAAAGATAAGGGAGCTGTAACTAAGTATATACAGGGTACTATACACAAGTATGCTTACTGCTGTTAGCATAGCCTTTTATTTCAGGTAACAGTTATGAAATGGGTGGAACTCAACAGAGCAGAAAACAACGTTTTCTAGTTACGAAATCACCCTACAAATATACAAAATAACTATAGTATCCAGCCCCAAATGTCCCAGGTAGAACTTACAGTAATACTAAATCATCACAAAAGCTAATGTGCTAAAATCATTCACACCCTCTAGAGCAGTACAATAAATACCCCACCAACCCTCAAAAGCTAGAATTTATTGCAGAAACAGAATCAATGCACGATCCATTGTGAAAATAAACCAACCTCTACCCCTCTCCACCCCTACCCCAGGTACCAGTATATAATTCCAAGCACTGTGCAGTCACAATTCCATCAACCATAGTGGGAAGAATTGACCAAACTGTCCAAATAGTAACCGCCAAAAGGGCAAAAAAATAAACAAAAAGAATGGAATAGTCCAAATGAGAAGTCATTAGCATGTCTCTAGATGCTGCAGAGTACAGCACAGGAAGCCCAGCTGTAGACGAGATGCAGATATCTTCTGGCCCGTGAAAGATGCGGGCCCAGCCTGGGTTCAAAAAGGAAGTCTGACATCGGTAAATCAAATAGCAAAGCAAAGTCCCGGCCAGCTCCAATAAAAAGAGACAAAAGTGAAACAGCCGATGCCTTTGTTCACTAACTAGGATCTTCATCTCTAAAAGTTATATAAACACAGTAACTTCCTTCAGACCACGGTGATAAGGCTCCTAGTATTAGAGCAGTTCAAGGAATCGGAGCACTCACCAACAAGAATGCAGCTACTGTATTTATCTGTTGTAGCTGACAACAGACGACCATGGAGCAGATCTGCAGTTTCAAAAACTTCAATGTTTTATTTCTGAACGTGTAGCTACAATAGCCACACTACCCCAGCGCTTCGACCAAAGATCTTCCTGAGGGAGTACTGTGGTTGTGGCTTTGAAATCCCCATTTATGCACATTTGTTTCAGGCTCAGCATTGCCATCTAGTGTCTAAATAATGCAGCATACATTTTTACTTTTCATTAACACTTGTAAGTGGTTCTGAGGGGATGCAAAACTTGTAACCTACAAGGCACAAAGCGAAATTATGTGTCTCATAATATCTTTACTATTACTGCCTCTAAAGAATATAGTTTGAATAAAAATGAAAAAAATGGGCATTTTTAATATCAAAACAAATTAGATGTTAAACAGCAAATTGGGTGTAGAAAAGTTTTCTGGCAAAATCAATGATAGCAGAAAAGAGTGTTTGGAGACCTTGACCTCAAAATGTAATGTATGTATAACATATGTAACCTATTGTAACATGTTTTAACAATTCATCAATCAGCTTATTCAAAATTATAACAGCTAAACACTGTCTGTACTGTTAACCTGAATTTGATCCTTATTGTTAATTTCAAAACAAGTCTCAACATCCTAGTCACTAAAGAACAGTTATCATACAAAACTATGGGTTTCAAGCATAGGAGATAACTAGAATGAGACAATGTAAAGTGAAGATGGGTGGATCCAACAAAATGGTTCTGTGATCATCCATAAGTTTTCCATGGCTTGAGTTTCCAGGGGATCCACAAATGCCAAAACGTCAGTTTCCACATGGCAGGATGTGCCTAGAACGGAAGAATAATAGTGATGCAAATAAGTTTTTCTGACTTAACAATCTAGTCTAGACAAAGTACAGCTTGATTTATTTAACCATTTGAACATCATTTTTTAATATATATCATTTTTTTCAGAAAGAGTTTAAGATCCTATTCTGAATTTAGGCCTTGAGGGTGTAGGCGTCCCAGCTGAAATATCCAAAAACATTTACGCTGCAATAGTGTCTTAGTCCTGTCTCCTCTTCTTGGGTTGCTGGATATACTTTGAAGTGCCATGAATTTAGTGCCCATTGGACTACCTCCATGATATTTCATATAGTGTCTTACCAGGGGTTTAGTAAACAGTCCTGCCCTTATATTCTGGATATGTTCATGAATTCTTTGTTTCAGGGGTCTGACTGTTTGACCCACATAGAGGAGAGTGCATAGGCACCAGATTGCATATACTACATACAGTAGTTGCTATTGCATGTAAGAAAATCTCAAACCTCAACATTTCTACTATAATTCTCTAGTGAAAATGTACTCCAGTGACACACAAAGTTACACCCATTGCATCTACTACACCTATGTATTCCCCTTCGGGGAGGGGGGGGGGCAACTGTTGCCTAGAGGGTGCTGGAATTGTGTGTTGAAAAAACTTGCTATACACCAGTTTGTCTTTTAAATTCTCAGCTCTTGAAAATGTCACAATAGGGCTATCCTGAATCTCTTTAGCCAGGTTGTGGTCATTTAAAAGAATGGGCCAGTATTTTTTGGCTATGCCACCTATTTGACCTGCAGCCCTGTTGCATCTGGTTACAAAATGGGTCTTATCTGTCACCTCATTCCTGTTCTTTTTTGGTTTCAATAAGTCATTTCTATCTAGCTGTCCTGTTTTTTCAAGTGCTGAGTTCAAGACTGAGGTCTCATACCCTTGATTAAGAAATTTTTGGTGTAAATCTTTAGCTTGTTTCTCAAAATCCTTAAGTTTAGAACAATTTCTTTTAATTCTTACAAACTGGCTGAATGGTATAGAGTTCACTGAGTGTCGCAGGTGTGAGCTGTCTGATCTCAATAGGCTGTAGCTATGGGTTTACGATAGGTTCTAGTATGTATATCCTCTCTAGCACACTGCACTGACAATATAAGCATACACATTGTATAATATATATATATTTCTATATAACACGCCAATCACACACACAAACACACACAAAAAAAGAAAGTAGATAAACATGTGGGGAGTAGTGCAATGTAATGGCTGTGGGGCAGCAGTCTTCCGGGAGTCTTTCTGGAGGCTGAGATGCTGCCCTATTTGCAGACAACTCTCTGCCCTGAGGGAGGAAGTTGCCCATCTTCAGGCCACACTGGACAGTAGTAAGGAAACCTTCCCCCAGGCCACACTGGATGGTAGGAAGGGAACCTCCCCATCCAGGAGGCACAAGAGCTACCACCACTACCTCAGAGATTGCGAAGAAAGCACAGCAGTTGGAACACAGTGTGCTCAGGGAGGGTGAGGATGGTGGAACAGAGGCACACCCAGGCAGTTGTTCCACTCCACAATCCATACACCATTCTGGAGGAGCATAGTTCCCCTATGGATGCACCCGCAGAGGAGACTAAGGAGGCTGAGGACAACTGTCACAAGGGAGGCCCACAGGAAGGAGGCAGAGGACACCACAGGGAAAGGAAGCAGCTCCTGGTGGGGGACTCAATTATTAGGGGATAGAACTGGGGGAGCAGGAAAACTGAAGTAAGGTGCCTGCCTGGTGCCATGGCTTGAGGACAGGAAGCATCCTTAGGATCACGAGAACAGCTGCACGGGAGTCTGAGCTGGACATCATTGTCCACCTAGGGACAAATGACTTGGCTCATCATGAGATTAGAGCAGTGCAGAAGGACTTCTGTAGAATTGGGGAGGGGCCTAAGACAAGTAGCACACACAGCATCTTCTCAGAGGTGCTGCCTGTCAATGGCATGAGTGAGGTGAGGGTACTTTGCACCATGCAGTTTTAATGAATGGTTGAAGAAATGGTGTGGAGCACAGGGGTTTGGCTTCATTGGGGACTGGGGTTCCACCTGGAGGGACACCAGCCTATACTGGCAGGATGGTCTGCATCTGTCCAGGAAGCGAACAAGTCTTTTGAGCAATCAGTTTAAATGCTTCATTGGCAAGCTTTTAAACTAGTCAAGGGGGGAGGCACTGATAAGCAGCAGGAAAATCCCAGCCTCTCCCTACAAAACAGGGTACTAAATGAGAAAAAGACTGAGGTAGAAAGGTCAGTGGGGGATGCTGCAACAGAAGGTAAAGCCACCAAGAAATGGAGAACAATGAGTACTAATGCCCGTAGTCTGAGTAACAAGCTTCCTGAATTAGTGGCCTTGATGGAGGAGGAACATCTGGATATCGTGGCAGTCACAGAAACATGGTACACACAAAACCATGACTGGGACGTAAACATACCAGGATACACTATCTACAGGAGGGACGGGGGGTTAAAAGTGGAGGAGGAGTAGCTCTTTACATAAGGGAAGTAAGCAAAGCAACAGAACAAAAGGGAAAACAGGGAGGAGAAGAAGCACTGTGGGTAAATTTGGAGACCGGCAATGGCACCACAATCCGCACAGGGGTTGTATACAGACCCCTCTCATGGGAGGAAATGGACAAGAAATGATAGAAAGTATACTTAGAATGGCAGAAAAAGGGAGATATTGCTGATGGGTGATCTGAATATGCCAGATGTTAACTGGAGTGCAGTTGCAGCCACTTCAAGAGTGGGGTTATTCTAGATGCCTAAAGGGGCATGCCTTAGGCAACTAGTAGTTGGAGCCCACTCGAGAGGAGCAATCTTAGACCTGGTTCTCTCAAATGGAGATGAAGAGAGGATCACAGATGAAGTGGGTAGCCATCTGGGAACTAGCGACCATCGAACAGTATGGTTCACAATAAACACAGCAATAGGGTCAAGCCATACAAAGGCAAAAGTACTGGACTTAGGAAGGCTGACTTTACAAATGGGTGAGTGCCTCAAGGAATGCACTAGCAAATGGGCAGGAAGGAGGGTGGAAGAACAATGGGAATAATAAAAACTGCCATCACAGAGGTAACAAGCCTTTGTGTGAAGCAAATAAACAAAACGAAACGATGTAAGAAACCACTATGGTTCTCAAAGGAAGTAGCAGTGAAGGTTCAACAGAAAAAGAAAGCATTCAGAAAGTACAAGGAATCACAGAAGGAGCAGAACAGAGAACTGTATCAGTTAAAGCAAAAGGAAGCTGGGAAGGCAGTCAGAACAGCAAAGTCCTAAACCGAGGAAAGATAGCCAACTCAGTTAAGAAGGGGATAAAACCTTTTATAGGCATCATCAGGAGCCAAGGAAGACCAAGGGAGGATAGTGAGGCTTTAATAAAGGGAGGGAGGGTGGGCAGCGGTGACTGTGAAAAGGCAGAGATACTAAACAAATATTTTTGCTCAGTATTTACAAAGGAAGGGGGTACCTAAAACAAACAGTAGAAACACTCTGAATACAGAAGTTGATACCAGCCCATTTACAGAAGAAAGGGTTCTGAAAGAACTCTTAAACTGAAGGTGGACAAAGCAATGGGGCCTGATGGGATTCATCCCAGAATTCTAAAGAACTAAGGGTAGAACTAGTGAAACCACTGACTACCCTCTTTAACAAATCATGGGAGGATGGGGTGGTACCCGAGGACTGGAGGAGGGCAGATGTGATTCCCTTCACAAAAGTGGGAGCAAGGCAGAAGCAGGAAACTACAGACCTGTTAGTTTAACCTCAGTGGTAGGGAAATGATGGAATCACTCTGAAGGAAAGAATTGTCGAGTATCTAGAGGCTAGAGGGGCACAGGACCCAAGGCAACATGGATTCACAGCGGGAAGGTCGCTCCAGACAAATCTGATAGATTTCTTTGACTGGGTGACCAAAGTAGTAGATCAGGAGGGCTGTGGACATGGCCTACCTAGACTTTTAGCAAGGCATTTGACACAGTCCCACACAAAGATTAATATACAAGTTAGCCAGCCTGGGGTGGGTCCCAAGATGACAGCCTGAAAGAATTGGCTGGAGACTAGGACACAGAGAGTAATAGTAAATGGAGTCCACTCTGAAGAAAGGGGGTTACTAGTGGGGTACCTAGGGTTCAGTATTAGGACCGTCCTCTTCAATGTCTTTATAAGCGACATTGCAGAGGGACTGGAAGGAAAAGTATGTCTCTTTGCAGATGACACAAAGATCTGCAACAGAGTTGATGCACAGTGGGGTGGAAAGGATGAGAAGGACTTGGCAAGGTTAGAGGAATGGTCAAATGTATGGCAGCTTAGATTCAATGCTAAAAGTGCAGGTAATGCACCTGGGAAGCAAAACCCAGGGAAGAGTACACAATGGGGGTGAGATACTAACAACAACAAAAATGGAAGGGACCTGGGGTAGTCATATCAGATGACCTAAAGGTGGGCAAGCAATTTGAGAGGGCAGTAGGAGGGTTGGGGGATACTGGGATGCATAGGGAGAGGCATCACCAGTAGAAAACAGGAAGTTATTATCCCTCTATACAGACAGCTGGTCAGACCCCATCTGGAGTACTGCGTGCAGTTCTGGAGACCCAATCTCCGCAAAGGCATAGACAAAATGGAAGCTGTCCAGAGGAGGGCAACTAAAATGGTGCAGGGTCTGCACCGGAAGACATATGAAGAGAGACTTAAGGAGCTTAATATGTATAGCCTCGAGGAAAGGAGGGAGAGGGGGGACATGATAGAAACTTTCAAGTACCTCAAGGGAATCAACAAAGTCCTAGAGGGTAGCATCTTTCAAAAAAAGAGGTGTGCAAGAACAAGAGGGCACAATTTGAAGATAGAGAGGGGGCGTCTCAGAGGTAATTTATGAAGTATTTTTTCACAGAGAGGGTTGTGGATGCATGGAATGGCCTTCCGGAGGAGGTTGTGGAGTCAAAAACAGTGGTGGAATTCAAGCATGCATGGGACAGTCATAAGGCAATTCTAGGGGGTTGGGGTAGGAAGAAGTAAGCTGCTGGTGAACTAGGATCTGCAGCTTATCCATTAGGTAGGGAAATGGGCAGACTGGGTGGGCCAAGCGGTCCTTATCTGCTGTCAAATTCTATGTTTCTATGTTTCTATCCAAGAAGTCAGTCTCTTCTTTGTGATGTTTGTGAGTGAACCATAAATTCATCATGTTGTTATTTGCCCATTCCATGAACTCAGCAATCTTTTCCTCAGGGCCATTCCATACATGCTTAACCATGTATCCCTAGGGTTCCACTGATAATCTTGGACTCTGTCAAGTAAGTCCATTGTATCTCTCAGAAAAGCAGAATTTGGCTCTGACAGGAGTACAGGAGCTGGTTTAGGAATAGACTGAATAATAACGGACCCAATATAGATCCTTGGGGGACACCTGATCGGATATGTCTGCTAGTAGATAGGACATTAGCGATCTTCACTTGCTGGGAATAGTTTAAAAGGTAGCTCTCAAACCAAGCAACAGCATCTCATGCAATCCCAATGGACTCCAACTGTTCAAGCAGAAGGGCATGATTAACTGTACAAAATGCTTTTGTTAGATCAATAAAAACTGCACCAACAAGGGCACCCTGATCCAGGGAGTTGTGGATATGACCCATAAACTCAAGCAAAGCAGTAGTGGTGCTGTGTCCCTTGTGAATGCCGTATTGTTGCGGACATTGAATTTGCTGTTTTTCTAGGTAGTCAACTAGTTGATCCGCTACGATTCTTTCAAGTGCTTTTGATAACAGTGGAAGGATCGAAATGGGTCTATAGTTACCATGAGATGTGTGGTCCCCACTCTTATATACAGGCATCACTAAGGCAGATTTCCATATCTATGGGAATTGAGAGTATCTCAGTTAGGTGTTGATTATATGTGTCAAAGGAGAGAGTATTTCATCCAGAGTTAGTGCCACAAATTTGAGGTCCAGGTAGTCACCACTGAATCTCGCCTTTCCTAGAACCCTAAGTAAGTATTTCCTAACTTCTCCCAGGGAGACAGCTTTAATGTGGAAAGGAGGGTGGGCAGGTGGCTGGTCTTTAGAACTAGTGTTATGCTTTGAGTTGGAGTGATGGAAGAAATCAGTCTGAAGAACATCTTTTGGATCAGAAAAAGCATCATTAAGTGTATTAGCGATGATACAAGGATCCAGAGTGGGTACCCCATCGATGTTAAGCATGGTAGGGGGTGTCTTGTTAACTCTCCCAGTTACTTCCTTACAGTTTGACCAGAATTTTCTGTCATTACTCCACAAGAGCGTGTGAGAGTGTCCTTAAAGTACTGGTTCTTTCAGTCCTTATGGTCCTTGTGCAGTCATTTTGGGCTTTTTTGTAGTTCTGGATGTCAGTCTGTTTACCAGTGGCTCGGGATCTATGCCACAAGTGGTCTCTCACCTTCATACACTTGAGGAGTTCTGGTGAAAACCACAGATTATTGTATCCATTGATTCTACACTTTTTTAGTGGGGCATGCCTGTCACATACAACATTAAACTGGTGTATAAATTGCTCAAGTGCAGAGTCAAATGAGCAGGTGGGATAAACTAATGACCAGTCCTAATGATAGATGTCAGCTTTTAGCAATTCAAGGTGCCCCCTCTTAAGGACCCTATTTATGACTGTTCTGGCTGGGGGTTTGGAGTAGTTATTAGACCAGTGGAAAAGGATAGGGGAGTGGTCACCGCAAACATCTGGGAGTTCTGTCGTGTGAGAGATGTGTTCAGGATGGTTTGATAGTACCCAGTCCAGTAGGATGGATGTTCTGGTCTTATAGTTCACCTTGGTTGGGGTGTCAACTAGCTGGGAGAGGTTAATTGATGAGACTGCATTCTTGCATGGGTGAGTTGCAGGGGAGAGCCAGTTATTGTTGCAATCCCTGAGCAGTGCGATTTCAGAGTTAAGACTGAGAGTGCCTTGACACTCCATGAAAGAATCCACTCCTAGGGTCTTCTGATCTGGGGGATGTAAACCATAAGGACAGTCAGAGTTTTATTGTGTGCCCCTAGGAGTATCTTTAATGCAAGAGCTTGAATATTGGCCCCAGTACTAGGCCTTGGAAGAACTAGACCCTGTATATTTTCACAGAGGTACTGTAGATTGCACATCTACTTCCATGCATAGTCAGATGATCTTGTCTGAACACAGAATAGCCAGGAATAGAGACTGCACTGTCAGCTGTACTGGGGGAAAGCCAGGTTTCGACTATGGATAGGATGTCCTGGTTGTGTTGTAGAACCCAAGCATTCACACTGTCCATTTTGGGGAGGAGGCTGCAGATGTTCAGTGAAGCAATTGTAAGTTGTCCAGTATTTCATTGTGGAACAGTGGTAGACAGAGGAGGGCCAGCATTTGGGTGGACATTTCCCGACAACAGCAACAGCAACAATGCAGTTCTACAGAGGTATTCTTTCAGTGGCTTGTTGTTATATTTGGATTGCCTACATTGTGTACTGGGTGTGGAAGTTTTACATGAAAGCTAAAAAAACCAGTAAGGAGTGACATTGGCACCAACCATCCAAGCTGTTTGGATAATAGCCCTGTGTGGGCAGAAGACACCCATTCCCTGGGAGGAACATGAAAGTTATTACATAGCATGACAGTACTGTATACATAATAGGCATTTCCCTGAAGTACTGTCAGTGTAGATGCTGGAGAACTTGAGACTAGAGGCCCAGCAAATGTTAAGAGGGTGAGCAATAGTGCTACCCTCTGTAGAAGGGTACTCTTAGGTGACATAGTGAGCAGAGTTAGTTGTTAACAGGAGAGAGAATAGAAAGAGGATAGTTACCAGTTTGATGCCTAAGTAGCAGGTACAGTGCAAAAGATTGGGAAACTGAGAAAGAAAGCAGTCAGATATAAAGCAGCCTGAAGTATCTACAAGGTTTGGTTAGAAAGTGAATAAGGGGGGCCTATAGTTGACAGTGAAAGATCCTCATTACTTCAGTCACACTGCAAAGAGAACTAATGTCCCTCTAGAGGCAGATCTTTATAGTCTGCTAATGGCAAACTTTTCAATTCAGAAAGCACAGAGATTGCAGGAGCACTTGGCTCTGCAATTTCAGTTATACAGGAGTGCCTGGCACTGCATATAAAGAAAACAGAGTCAGTAGGGTAGAGCTGAGTCCAATAGAGAAGCAGTAGGGGCCTATAGCAGCCAATGGAGGAATAGAAACAGCTGTAGAAGGACCAATCAAATTACAAGCCAAGTGATCCTAGTGCTGGCAAAGTGTACCTGTGCAGCAGCTGGGGAGTGGGTGGGTTGATGAGGAGGATGCAGCTGGCCAAGAGCAGCGCTAGAACCGCAATCAATATTAAAGCCCTGGTGTCTACTGGTCCCCTCACCCCACTGATCCCAATATAAAAAAAATATATTAAATTCCTGGTGTCTAGTGGTCCTCCATTGCCAATCACTGGCTCCAATGTAAAAAATAAATATATTAAATCCATGGTATCTAGGGGTCCCCCTCACCTGCCGATCACTGGCCCCAATGTAAAAAAAGTATATAATCATTAGTTAAATCTCTGGTGTCTAATGGACCCCCACCCTGTCAGGTAGTGCACCATCACCCTGCTCCCCCACCCCAACCCCGAGAGGGTGACCAGCACAGCCCTCCACTCTCCACCATAGCAGGCTGCCTGATTGACCTGGAATGAATGAGCGCGTGCTTAGATCCCGGGTTACCAACTGCACAGGAAGGACAGGGCTAAAGGAAGGGGGGTGGCTTTGTATATAAGAGAAGGGATAGAGTGTAGAAACATAGAATCTGATGGCAGATAAGGAACAAATGGCCCACCTAATCTGCCTAGTTCCCTACTCAGTGTTGACAGCCCAGACCCTATTTTATCTGCAGCATGCCTTCTCTGCCCATCTCCAGGGTACCTTTATGTCTATCCCATGCGCTCTGGAACCCCTGTATTGTTTTAACCCCCACCACCTCTGCTGGAAGGCTGTTCCATGGATCCACCACCCTTTCTGTGAAAAAGTACTTCCTAACGATCTCCCTGAGCCTTCCTCATTCCAGCCTCATATCATGTCTCCTTGTGCAATGTTTCCTCTTAAATATGCTTCCCTCCTGTACCCTGTTTATACCCCTAAGGTAATTGAATGTCTCTATCATATCCTCCTCTCTCTCTCCTGTGAGTTGAGAATTGGCTAAGGGACAGGACTCAGAGGGGGGTGGTAGTAAATGGTCACATCCCACTGTTCTGATTTCATGCCATTTACTGCCACCCTCTGAGTCCTGTCCCTTAGCCAATTCTCAACACATTTTACTGCCATAGGGCCCACTCCTAGGTTTCTCAATTTATTTAGCAATCTCCTATGTGGGACGGTGTTGAAGGCCTTGCTGAAATCCAGGTAGGCCACATTCATCGCCCCTCTCTGATCTACCACTCTGCTCACCCAGTCAAAGACACCAATTAGATTTGTCTGACAGGACCTTCCCACTGAGAATTCATGCTGCCTTGGATCCTGTGCCCCACTAGTCTCCAGAAACTTCACAGTCCTCTCCTTAAATATGGACTCCATTAGCTTCCCTACAACTGAGGTCAGGCTTACAGGTCTGTAATTGCCTGTCTCCTCCTTACTGTCACTCTTGTGGAGAGGGACCACTTCTGTTCTCCTCCTGTCTTCAGGTACCTCCCCTGTTTCTAGAGATGAGTTGAAAAGGTCAGTCAGTGTCCCTGCCAGTATGTCCCTGAGTTCCTTTAATACTCTGGGGCGAATGCCATCCAGCCCCATTGCTTTGTCTGTTTTTATTGTCCCAAGTTCCTCTAGGACTCTTTCCACAGTGAATGGGCTTACTCCCCTGACTACCCCTCCTAATGAGTTTTGGTCCCTCACCCTCCCCCTCCCTGGTGAACACTGAGCAAAAGTATTTGTTCAGTATCTCAGCCTTTTCTATGTCATCTTCTACCCACCTTCCTTCTTCAGCCTAACAATACCATTTCTGGTCTTTTTCCCCTCACTAATGTATCTGAAGAAGGTCTTGTTTTCTTTCTTAATAGCCTGTGCTATACCTTCCTCTGTCTGTGCCTTAGCCCTTCTGATTGCCTTCCCAGATTCTTTCTATTTCTCCAGCTACTTCTCCCTGTTCTCATCCTTTTGAGTCTCCTTGTATTTCCTAAAGGCCTTTCCTTTTCCCCTTACTTTCTCAACCACTATTTTCGAGAACCATAGTGGCCATTTCTTTCTTTTACTCTTACTATGCATTCTAATGCAGTATCTTGTTACTTCTTTTTGAATCTACACCATTGTTCCTCCACATCTCCCCCGTACCGTCTGTTGCTAGGGCACTTTTAAGCTGTCCCTCCATTTCAAAGTTGGCCCACCTGAAATCCAGAACCCCAGTTCTTGTATGACTTTCATCTACCACTGTGATTACAGTAAACCATACTGTCCTATGGTCACTGGAACCAAGGGGACTGCACACCTCAACATCTGTGATCCTGTCCCTGTTGGTCAGCACCAGGTCTAGTATAGACCCTTCCTGGGTGGGTTCTACTACTAGCTGCCTTAAGTTTGCCCCTTTCTGGGTGGCCATGAAGTCCCTGCTCCTTGTTGTATCTGCAGTCTGAGTGCTCCAATCTGCATCTGGCAGGTCTCCCATTAGCAGTAGTTCCCCATTGGTTGCCATTTTGTGGATGGTCTCCACCAGAACTTCATAAGTTTCCTCCCCTACACAGGAGGCCTGTAAACCACTCCAATATGAATGGCAGTCTTATTTCCTGCCTCAAGGGTGACCCACAGTGTCTCCATTATTTCCTGTAACTCTTGAGCCTCAATTGCTTTAACCCCCTACATAGCCACCCCCTTCCCTCTTCCCTTCCCTATCCTTCTTAAAATGTGTGTATCCTGGTATGGCTATATCCCAGTCATGGTTCCCTGTCTAGCACATTTCTGTAATAGCCACAATGTCCAGGTTTGTGTCTGCCATCAATGCCATTAGATCTGGGATTTTGTTTCCCTGACTGTGGGCATTTGTGCACATTACCTTCCATCCTATGCACACACTCCTCCTTTTCCCATTTTCTGATCTGTGCCCTGTGATGTGTTTGAGTTATATTTTCTGTTTTCCTTCCTGTTATGACCCATATTTTTTCTTCTTTTGTGTGTGTGTGTGTGTGTGTGTGTGTGTGTGTGTGTGTCTACTAATTGGTGTCTCCTTATTTCCAGATATGTCATGTGTGGATGAGGGGGGCTACATTAATCCCCCTGACTGCATTTGCCTCCCCTGTTGGTTAGTTTAAATACCTGCTGAGGAAGCATTTAAACTTTTTGGTGAGGATACCTTTCCCCCCTCTGATAGATGTAGACTGTCCAGTGAATACAGTCCTTCATCCCTCCAGCTGAGGTCCCAGTCCCCAATAAAGCCATACCCCACCTCTCCACATAATTTCTTCAGCCATGTGTTGAATTCCATGGTGCGGTATCTCAGCCTTCTTCCTTGCCATGGACAGGTAAAACCTCCAAGAAGGTTACTGAGTGTACTACTTGCCCAAGACACCTCCCCAGCTCCCTGAATTCCTCTTGTACTTTACCTGTGTCTACCTCCTTTCTTGCCATGTCATTTGTCCCCATGTGGATAATGATGTCCTGCTCCCCCCTCTTTGTCACAACCTTAGCAATCCTTAAGATCAGCTTGCCCTCCTTCCAAACTGTGCCTCCAGGTAGGCACACAACATTCCTTTCCCACTGCTGCCTATCCCCAGATCTATCTCCCTAATGATGGAGTCCCCAAACAGGATTTGCTTCCTCCTCCTGTTTGTTCTCTTTCCAGTTGCCCCTGGGGATCCATCCTGGATGACCCCCTTACCCCCCTTGGTGTCCACTTCTGGAGAAGCTGTGCTATCTTCCTGCTCTGCCAAGCTGGCATATGAGTCATGAAGTGTCACTGGATGGGGGATGTGCTTTCATCCCATCTCTCTTACCCTTCCTGAGACCACCATTGTCCATTTATCCCTCCTTCTTGGCATCCTCTGAGGGAGTGATGGTAGACATGGTAGTCCCTGTGTGTGGGAGGGAGGCTGCTTGGATCCTTGCCAGCTCTGCTTGGAGTCCTGCAACCTCTGCCCTCAACACAGAGAGGTGCCTGCAGATAGGGCAGCACTGCAGTGTCCAGAGGGTCTTTCTGAACACTGCTACCCCATAACCACTGCATTGCATGATACCAATCATCTTTCTTTGCTTATCCTTTCCTTTCCCTTTCTGCGTCTTCTGCTCTTTATCCTTTTATGCACCCACCCTTTGCTTTGATGCTTTTTTCCCTTTTGTACACTGTAGATTTTTTTTTTTTCCCCCCCCCTTTTATAAAATTGTTTTAACTATGCCCCTACTGTCGTTATGGACTCTAGTTGTTTTGAGTAAGTGTGCTCAAATTTCTGTGATATTAATAAAACACACCCAGAAACAGCTTCTTGTCAAAACCTTGTCACTGACTCATCAGATAGTTTCAAAGAGTAGGAAAAGACAGAAACAATTTTGTCAATCCCCTGTCCTGAAAATCTTGCCACCGATCACGCAGATAATAAAAAAAAAAAGGAAAACAACAAAACTTATGTCAAAACCCTTGTTGTACCGAGGGTGTGCTTACTCACCCTTACGCCTCTCCTACTCCACAGCCCCTGCTGTTCCCTGTGCTTGCCTCTTGTCAATCATATTTAACAGGGCATTTAATTAAGAGTGGGGGCAGGGTGGGAAGGTGGGCAAAATTTGCAGCAAGTAAAGACAGCAAAGAAATAACAGCCCCACTAAAAGCACACCAAAATAGGTTTGAAACCAGAAGAAATAGGTCTCCAATTCAAATAAATAACAGCCCCATGAAAAGCACACCAAAATAGGTTTGAAATTAGAAGAAATAGGTTTCTAATTCAAAGAAACAACAGCCTCACCAAAAGCACACCAAAATAGGTTTGAAATTAGAAGAAATAGGTTTCTAATTCAAAGAAACAACAGCCTCACCAAAAGCACACCAAAACAGGCTTGACATTTTGAAGAAATAGGTGCTAGTAAAGTATGATAAGTTGGGAAAAGGAAAAATTGAAAGGGAAGAGAAAGGAAAAAATATCCATAGGAAATGAGCGATTCTTGCAAGAAATGTTGTTCTTTTTCCAAGCAGCCTGTGCCAATGTATCAGTAAATAAAGATCAAATCAAATCAAATCATTCTTTATATAAGGCGCCTTTCCTAAACCAAGGTGCCTGTACAATATAACATAAAACAGTAAATAATTAAAACAACATTAAAAATATTCAAAAATCATTATAAGCTTTACTAAAAAGATAGGTTTTTAAAGTTCCTTTAAAACTTTGGACAGTCGGGCAGTCTTGCACCTGATGAGGTAGAGAATTCCACAGGGTTGAGTCCATGAAACTAAAAGATCTGGCCCCAGAAGTTTTTAAATGAACCCTGGGAATTTCTAGCAATCACTTGACAGTGGATCAGAGAGAGCAGGGGGGGACAGTAGGGACAAAGGAGATCTTTCAGGTAAGCAGGTCCCTGAGCATGTAGGGCCTTATAGGTCAGCAGACCGACCTTGAAGGTGATTCGCCAGCAAACTGGCAGCCAGTGCAGTCCACGGAGGACAGGTGTTATATGACTGGACCTAGAAGAACCAGTCAATAGCCTGGCTGCCACATTCTGCACTAGCTGCAGGCGGCGAATCTCAATCCCCGGTAGCCCAAGGTAAAGGGCATTGCAGTAGTCAAGGCGGGAGGTAACGAAAGCGTGGACCAAAGTAGGGAGATCGTCTGAAGGAACCAGGTGCTTCACCAGAGTGATGCTCCTCAGATGGTAAAAAGAGGTTTTGACAACTGCTGACACCTGAGATTTAAATGTCAGACAGTCATCAAACACAATGCCCAGGTTCCGCACCCAGTTTGAGGTAGTCAGCTGGACACCCCCAAGCCATAAACCCGAGGGCGATCCAGCCAACAAACCCACCTCCCAGTGACCCTGGTCCACAACCAACAAGATGGTTTCTCTATCTCAGAGCAAAAAAGTGGTAAGGTGCTGAAGAAATATGAATGCAGAAAAATGTGTCCAATTTCAGTCACTTCTCTCTTTATTGTGTATAAATGGCAATAGACTCAACATTTCACCTACTATGTAGGCTTTCTCAAGAGTTGCCTTTCTAAAAAAATACATAAATAAGAAATGTTTAAAATACTGTCCGCATCCAATTCCATAATTAAACCAAAAATTAGTCACAAACAGATTAAATCTTATGACTCCAATGGTGTTACAAAACATGGTTTCTCAGAATTCAAGTACTATTTTTCATTAGTAACACAGTCCTCTATAACAAAATTTTCAAAAAATCCTGAAAATATATAAGATACAAAATCATATCTCATATGAGCTCCTTATATAACAATGTGAATTTATAGTGCTCCCCAACACCAATCATTCACCAAATTTATAATATACACATCAGTTCAAGAAGTATTTAATTACCCACACAGATCCTTTATCTCAGAAATGTATGCATGTCCCAATATCATGGCATTCCTCAATGCTATTTGTTTGTTTCATTGATTTTATTGTCCTTTGGTTCCCTGATAGAATAAAATAAAAAAAAAAAGCAGTAAAGTCCTTTTTGTGCTGTTTCACTACACTGTTATATCAGAAAACTTGTTTATCCACATTTTTTACTTTAGCCTGTCATTTAAATAATTCATATATAATCAAAACATAAGAAATTTTTTTAACATAATCACATATGCCTATGATATACAAGACACGCTAATCCGCATCATTCTTATGTTATTCAAATGATTTACTTATTGCTGTAACATATCACAAGCTGGAACAACTCCTTTCATTATTATCAATTAGTGAGAGTCATATTTAGGAACATATTCAGAGTGATAACTATTTACTTTGTTAACATGTTGTTCAGAAAGCCATTATACCAATAGTTACAGCAAACAGGACTCATTTCTAGATTTCAGTTGTCTATTTCTTTCCGTTCTCAGGTTAAACTAAACCAACTCAGGACCTCTCCAAGCCCGCCGGGGCTTCGGACCTACTCCTCCCGAACCTGAGGACCCTCCGCCACACAAAAGCTTCAGGGTCACCGCTTACCCAGCGGTCCCCATGCGGCTTGCGCTCCTCCAGGAAGCCTGTTGATAGGGGCAGCCGCCCGCTGCGCGTTCGCACAGGAAGGGAACCAGAAGCTCGGCCGCTCATTGGTACCTCGTGCCGCTAAAGGCGCTAAAGGCATAAGGACCTCTCCAAGCCCACCGGGGCTTCGGACCTGCTCCTCCCTGGACCTGAGGACCCTCCGCCGCACACAAGAAAGCTTCAGGGGTCACTGCTTGCCCAGCGTTCCCCGCCGAAGAAAAGCTGCACTTCTCCAGGAAGCCTGTTGATAGGGGCCGCTCCACCGCACGCTCACCCAGGAAGGGAACCAGGAGCTTGGCCGCTCACTGGTACCTTGTGCCGCTAAAGGCGCTAAAGCCATAAGGTACGTTCTCACCGATTTTACCCACCGGCTCTCTCCAGTAGGGGTCGGTGGCTGTAGCTGGTTCCACCCTTCACTGAAAGCGGCTGTTTTCACCCTGTTATCTGGACTTTGGACTGCCTAAACGTGCTCCGGGACTGTGAACGCTGTTTAATGCGGCAAGCAGCCCACGCTCCCCGGTAGCGGTGAGCCGTTTACGGCTAGTGTTACAGCTCCTCCGGTGAACATTTTTGACCTATTTGCCTGGTGTACTTTACTGTGAATCAGTGACTACTTGTTTCAATTTTAAGTTTAAATTCTTAATCCAGCTACCCTAATTCTGTAAATTGGCCTAAATCACCCTCTGCTACAAACTGCTCTCTTCCCGCCTTTTCTCTATTTTGAATGCGTAGTCTGTTGTTAGCACTGCTGTAAACCTAAAACCCTAGAGAATAAGCTGCCTGAAAACTGAAATTTCCCTCCTCTAGCTAATCTCCACCTTTTTCTCACCTCTCACCCTTTTCTTTTGTCCTGCTTTATCTTGCTTGCCTACTTAACTGCCTCTCCCCGCTACTCTCCTTAGGACCTCTCCAAGCCCGCCGGGGCTTCGGACCTGCTCCTCCCTGGACCTGAGGACCCTCCGCCATGCACAAAAGCTTCAGGGTCACCGCTTGTAGCGGTCCCCCCGAAAGCTGTGCTCCTCCAGGAAGCCTGTTGATAGGGGCCGCTGAGCCGCACGCTCGCCCAGGAAGGGAACCAGGAGCTCGGCAGCTCACTGGTACCTCGTGCCGCTAAAGGCGCTAAAGCCGTAAGGTACGTTCTCACCAATTTTACCCACTGGCTCTCTCCAGTAGGGGTTGGTGGCTCTAGCTGGTTCCACCCTTCACTGAAAGCGACTGTTTTCACCCTGTTATCTGGACTTTGGACTGCCTAAACGTGCTCCGGGACTGTGAACGCTGTTTACCGTGGCGAGCAGCCCACGCTCCCCGCTAGCGGCGAGCCATTTATGGCTAGTGTTACAGCTCCTCCGGTGAACACTCATCCTGCCGGTGCTTCGCGCCAGCTCTCCACCTGCCCCCCACCTCACCCACCCTGGTCGACCCTTTAGCTATATAGGCTTCTGCTGGTCATATGACTAAGTGTCCACTTTCCCATTGGCTCCTTATACTCTCTAACCACTGGGGGCATTAGTCCTACACACTGCCAGACAGCATTTGCCTGCAGTTGTATTGTAGTTGCCCTGACTGATCTCAGTCCTTTCCTCTAAACTTCTATCCCATCCCACTCTCTCCATCTTACTTAGGCTACTCTCCCTCGCAGAGTCTTTGCTCTCTCAAACCTACCATACCTTCGACGTGAACCTCCCTTATAACCCCTTCGTATATTCCTTTGTTTCACCCTCTAACCTTTCTCCCTTACCTCCTGTTGCACTTTCTTACCTTGCTCCCTCTCTAATTTAGCGCTATCATGTTCCTCCTCCACGGGGGTCCGCTGCCTCCGTGTGGTAGACTAAAGGTACTAACCCCCATGTTCTGTCTTTTTCTCCTGCTCGGCCTAAACAAAATCTCTCTGTCTCTACCTCAGGTCATACACCATGACACCCCATCACTCAGTGACTTTAGTTTCTCTAACCTACTCCTCAACAAATATTACTCTAAACCTGCCTTGCACTACTTTCTTCTTAAAAAAGGATGCACATACCTGGTTCTCTCAAACTACCATCTGCAAAGGAAGAAACCGAAATCCTCCTATACTCTACACAGGCTTCTGCTCAAATTCTTAGCCCCTCTATTACTACTGCTGGCAGGTGACGTGGAACTTAATCCTGGCCCTCCCTACAACAGCACCTCGATCAACACTCATAGCAAGTCAAAAAAAGGTCTTCTAATTGCTCACATGAATATAAGAAGTCTTCTGGGCCATCTGGCTGAACTTGAGGCTTGGATCAAAGTGGTTGGTCCTGACATTCTATGCCTCACGGAAACATGGCTTAAACCTCGTATCCTGGATGCCCAGTGTAACCTACCCGGATACTCTATTATCCGACAGGACAGGACAGGGTCTAAACAGGGTGGGGGTGTAGCCATTTACCATAAAACCCTCCTCAACATAAAAACGGCTCCTGTCTATAACCCCCAATGGCTCTGTGAGTCCATACACGTAACCTTGTCACTTGGTGCAAAAAATCTGCACATAATATGTCTCTACAATCCACCTACCGGAGGGGTGGATAGTTTCCAGGAAATACTCCAACTAACATCACAAGCGATTAACATGAACGAGGCCATCATACTTGGGGATGTAAATCTAAACTGGCTGGGCCCGTCTCATAGCACTCTTGCATCTCTAGTCCAAGGTCTTAACTTCCACCAGCTAATAACTGAGAACACCAGGATGATTAACTCCCAAACAGGTACGCTGTTAGACTGGATCCTTACAAACAGACCTGATCATATGACAAAGGCATGCTTCCTGGCTGATGCTATAACTGACCACTCACCCACTATCTGCAACTGGCGCTCTGGCCCATTACCCTCTCCTCTGTCCCGCCTGGTCACATTCACCAACTTTGCACATATAGATCTAAACGCTTTTCTCCTAGACGTATCCAACATCGACTGGTCCAAAATCTACCAAGCAACAAAAGTTGAAGATACCCTTGATGTGTTCCTGACCAGTTTCAGAGATATACAAAATAGGCATGCACCGAAAGTGCAGAGAAGGGTCAGGGGTCAACAAACAAGATGGCTCCATAAGGATCTTCTCCGACAACTCAGAACCAGGGATAATCTATGGAAGCACTTCAAAACCACTGGTCTACCCACGGATCACTTAATCTATAAACAACACAGAAGCTCCTGCAAAAAGCAGATTAGGCTTGCAAAAAGCAAATACTGCCAGAATCTGCTAGCCAGCTCTGCACATGATCCCCGCAAATTTTGGGGTCACATCAAGACCTTCCTTGGTACCCCACAATCTGTAACCCCCTCGGAAATGATACTAGACGGTATCTACTGTAATGACTTCCTCACCATAGCAAATGCTTTCAATAAACTGTTCTCTGATCTGTCTCCTTACACATCTACACTACCAACTGCACCTCAGCCCTCTGCTACTAGTGATCCAGCCTGCCCCCCTACCAATAAACCTTTGCCTCAAGCAACCAAGCCCTTCTATTTCAAAGCTGTGTCTGGAACGCAAGTCTTTAAACTACTAAACAACATATCTGACAACACCAGCCCTGGATCTGACTCTCTGGAACCACGCCTTCTAAAGGCAGCTGCTCATCTCATCTCCTATCCACTAGCCAAGGTGTTCACACTGTCCCTCTCCAACGGTACTGTTCCAGATATCTGGAAGTCTGCTAGAATTACCCCCATCTTCAAAAAGGGAAATAAGAACAAAATCTCAAATTATAGACCAATAGCGATTCTCTCGGTCCTCAGCAAAATCTTAGAAAAACTTGTAGCCACTCAGACTATTGAGTACCTTGAAACCTCAAAACTGCTATGTGAAGCACAACATGGTTTCAGAAAAAATCACAGCACCACAGCTGCATTAGCCAAACTCACCTCTGACACTCTCACAAACATGGACAAAGGTCAGCTCACTGGGGCTGTTTTCCTTGACCTCACCAAGGCTTTTGACCTCATGGACCACCCCTTACTCCTGTCCACCCTCCAAAAACTTGGCTTCTCATCTCCTGTAATGAGCTGGTTCAGAACTAACAGATAGGACCCAAGCTGTCAAACTTAACTCTGCAATCTCTGGCAGCACCACTATCAACATTGGAGTGCCACAAGGCTCAATACTCGCCCCTCCCTGTTCTCATTGTTCATTAACAACCTTCCTAGCAGCATAGTATCCTGTGCCTCTCTTCTCTATGCAGATGACCTGGTCATCTATGCTAACGCAGATAATATAGACCACCTAAGTGTGATGCTTACCTCTGCCTTCCACACTGCTCAACACTGACTTAACTCCCATCGCCTTATCCTGAACTCCAGAAAAACCAAAGCTATGCTACTAGGCACTGCCCATAAGCTAAGATCCTGCTCTTCTCCTTTAAAAATCCTGGACCTGGATGGGACCCCTCTTGAGGTTGTCAGCACATTCCGCTATCTTGGCACACTATTTGACCAATCCCTGGACCTGAACCTGCATATTCAAGAAACCTGCAAAACTGTGAACTGCAAACTGGGGGCTGCCTACAGAACTAGCTATATGCTTACACCTGCTGCCAAGCTGGCCATTGCCAGAGGAATCCTCCTACCCACTCTAACCTATGGTGCTCCCGTCCTGACTATGGCTCATAAAACTACCCTGCAAAAATGGGATGTCACCTACAATAATGTCTGCCGGTATGCTTCAAAGGCCCCCCAGCTCAAGCATCACTGCCAACTGTACAGAGACCTAGACTGGCTCTCTCCCTCCGCCACTAAACTTTACTATTTAGGCTGCCTCTCCGACTCCATCATCAGAATGGACAGACCAGCATCACTAGCTGAGCTGCTTCAGCCCACTTCCTCTTCATGTGAACTGAGATCATCAGATAAATCTCTCCTGAAAGTTCCCCGCTGCCACACCTCGAAGGGGTCTGGTGCATTCGGGCATACTGCCCCACAAATGTGGAACATGCTGCCACTAGACATAAGATATGCATCCTCACATTACCTCTTCAAGCGTGGGCTACGTAATCACCTGGCTACAAAGGACCAATGTGCCTGCTACGACCCTACCTGAGCCTGTACCTCCACGCCACCTTTTTCTCCTACCTCATCCTCCCCTCATATGCTGAATCCCCTCTCTCCTAACACTCGCTCTCCCTACTATCTCTTCCCTACCCTATCAATCTGCTGATTGCCTATACTTCCCCTATCTACCCTATCTGTTAAGCAGCCTATTGCACTTTTTAATGTTTTATGGTATAAGAAATTAGACGTTACTGTTATGCCTCTACGATGCGTAATGACTGCACCTTGCCTTTCGCCCTTACACTGTTTGCCTCTTACTGCTGTTTAAACATGTACTTATATATTGTGCTGAAGTTATGTTGTGTATTTGGTACTGGTACAACTCAGGTCTCAGCCTCTCTAACCTCTGACCACTGTAATCCCCCCCCACCCCGACTCAGCCCCAAGCCCTCACCCGGTAACAGAACCGTGAGCCCGGGCACTTTCCATACTCTCAGCCGCTAAAGACGCTAATTGCCATACCTCACCCCCTACCTCCGCCTCCTGCACAAACTCATGCCGGTGAGCGGTTCCATGAGCCCGGTCACAGATGCCAGCCTTCTGCCACAAAAGCCGCTAAGTCCCATCGCACCCGACTGAATCTTCAGCAATTTTCCCTACTTTCGGCTCCCCCCTACCCCTGTAGGCTTCTCTCCCTTTTCCCAGCATGGTCAGCCTGGCTCCTATTGCCCCTCTTCAGACCTATTACAGGAATGACGTGTTTCTGCTTCCACAACCACTGGACCACTGTAACCCCCCCCCACCTCCAACGGAGCACCGATCCCACGGCCGGGATTAGAACCGTGAGCCCGGGCACTTTCCGCTCACACGGTTGCTAAAGCCGTGAAATTGCCGTACTTTCACCCCGACCCCCGCCTTTTGAATACACTCAAGCCGGTGAGCGGTTCCACGAGCCCGGTTTCAGACCCCAGCCAGCTACCGCAAAAGCCGGAAAGTCCCTTCGTACTCCGACAGAAGCTCAGCTCCTATGCCCGGTTATAGAACCAGAGGCCCGGACACTTTTTTACCTTCAGCCGCCGATGCCGCAAGGTTTCACCGTATTTCGTCTCCGACCCCCGCCTTCCTTTATACTGCTAGCCGGTGAACGAACCTAGTAGTCAGGTTCCTAGCCCCTGTTACCTGCAGTGGAAACTGTCAGGGCGTAGTCATGTATCCTTAGCCCCATTTTCACCATGTCCCCCCCTTCTTCTTCCTCCTACCATGTCTGCCAATATAATCCCTGAGGTCTGTCCCAGCACCATTACCCGGTTTTTCTCCTGTTTTTTTCTGTAAACAATTTGTGATATTTCAGTGTACCTTGATTCTGTAACCCTGCCCATTGTCATTGAAATTGTACTTTGTATTGTTCCTGTACCTCCCGGGTCGTGCCTGAAAATAGTCACCTGCTGGCTAGTGCACTTACCCGGTAAACAAAAACTAAATAAAATAAATAAATAAACTCTGGAGAAAACAGCATCGTCATCTCTACTAAGTTTTTAAATTTGGAATTCAAACCATTCTAAACTCAAACACATTTGCTGCAAAGTCGGCATCTATCCATTCTGAACTCAATCACATTTGCTGCAAAGTCAGCATTCTCAGTTTATTCAAACAGATTAGAGTTATGTTGTAATCAACTGCACAGCTATATATCTGTGCAGCAATGGAGGCTAAAACACCACTATCCTTGCAATTCAAAAACTTTCAGGATTTCATGTTGGTTCAACGCAATCTAAATACACATATTTCTCTTATTTATATTATTTCAAATAGCACACCAAGCTCACCCTATTCCTTCGGTTTTCCTGATGCGCAAGACGCCAACTGAGTCTCCTCATGGATGATTACGAGTGGCAGTCACTTTTTCAGATTTAAAGGTGCTCTACACACTATGTCACCAGTTCTTTAACTTAAAGCTACAGATATACCCATTCTAATCTCTCTTGCAGTTTAGTAATTTCAGTTCATTTCATTTCATCAAAAATATAACCGTGTGAGATCTTTTACTAAACATGATACATAGTGTCTCCTAATATCGGTTCATTTTACATTCATAAAAGTTTAGATAGCCAGATGTAACACATTCAGATTTACAAATTCCAAGCTTGATTTAAACATACATCCAAATGAAAAAAAGTACAGAGATTATGTCAATTTTATTTACATAGTCTGAGGTCATTGGTTTAGACTATCAAGGATTTTACAAACAGAAGCAGAGTTATACTAGAACTATCAGGTTCCTGTTCAAAAGTTATTTTCCGGTCTCCTTATAAGCTCATGTATCTTAATTACTAGGATGTCCTACACATTTCCAACAGGACATGTCCTTTCAGTATGAACCATTCTTTATATACTTCACAGCATCCCACCTACAGTTTTATGTCTCTCTGTACAATCTTTAGTAATGAACTCAGTCACTTTCTACAACTATTCCAGTTGATTTCTTTGTTTAAGCCTATTCTTGGTTCTAAAGCTTTCATTTCAAAACTCCAATGAGTTTCTATTTGTTCAACTATCCTATTAAAATCTCCTCCTCTTAAAGAGGGCTTCACTGCCTCCAACCCTCAAAATCTCAGCGATGCTCCTGTACTGTATGTCCTGACTCTAAAAAAATGATCTACCACTGTTGTGGACTTCCTGTTTCTAATATTAGACTTGTGTTCCTGGATCTGCTGTTTAAGTGGTCTAATAGTTTTACCAATATAGATTTTATCACATGGACACTGCAGGATATAAACAACTCCAGCTGTATCACAAGTGATAGGCTGTCATATTTCATATTTCTAATTGGTGTTAGGATGTCTATATTTTGATTTCTTGCTACTGTTACTGCAAACTGAGCATTTGCCACATGGAACCATACCAGGATGCAAAGGTCCCAGCAATACTGCTTGTTTTCCTCCTGATGTCCTTGTATGTGATCTGTATGAACCAACTTATCCCTCTGAGTTACAACCTTCCTTTCTGCTATCAAAGGTGATATGCAGAAAGCATTATTTTCCAAAGGAAAATCTCTTAAAATCGACCAGTGTTTGTGTATAATTTTCCTGATCTCATTCATTTTATGATTATGTCTCATGCTTAAGACTACAGGTCTTTCTTGCTTTCCATTCTTATTTCCTGCTAGAGCTTCTGTTTGAGTAGTATTCTGTACTCGTGCTGTTGCTTGATATAAGGTTTTCTTATTATACCCTCTCACTTTGAATCTACTTGAAACTGTTTTCATTTCTCTATCAAAATCCTTTTCATCTCCAAAGTTTCTGCAAATACGCAGAAACTGCGAGAAAGGAATGCTCTCTATTAGGCATTCAGGATGGAAACTATCAGCATGTAATATGGTATTCCGTGCTGTTTCCTTCCTGTATAAGCTAGTCAGAAGTTCTCCATTTTTAATGCTGACTGTAACATCTAGATAAGGTACGGACACTGTACTGTATTCCATCATAAATTTGAGATTTAAATCACAAATATTAATATACTGCTTGAAGGCAATATGATCCTTCACTGAACCCACCCACAACATGAACAAATCATCTATATATCTTTTATATAGCTTAATATAACTGAAAAATCAATTGTGATGTTTGTTCAAAATATATTGATTCTCAAAATCTAACATCTATGCATTGGCATACCCAGGTGCCATAGTGGAACCCATGGCTGTATCTCTAGTTTGCTGAAAAAAGGTTTTTTCAAATCTGAAATTGCGGTTCGATAATATGAACTCTGCTAACATTTGTAGTGTTCTAGTCTTAGGATGCTTTTCCTGTTCTTGAAAGTCCAAAAGTTTCCTTATAGATGTAATTCCCTCCTCATGTGGTATTCAGATATATAAATGTGACACATCCAATGTTACTAAAAGGATGGAATTCTGTTCTTCATATGTTAGTACTGTTTCTTTTAAGATATAGATGAAATGAGAGGTATCCCTAACATAAGTTGATAGATTCTCAACTACTGGTTGAAGATGATAATTAATCTAATTTGATAAAGGTTCAAATAAACTCTGTATCCCTGATACTATGGGACGACCCAGAGGGTCCCGCATGTCCTTGTGTGTTTTAGGCAATGCATAAACTCCAGGAAATCTTGGAAATTTTTGTAAAAGTAGTTCCCCTTCCCATTCTTTTATAAGATTAGACAGGACTAACTCTTCAATGAGAATTGAACATTCCCTTCTCAGATTTACCATTGGATCTTTGTTTAATCTAAAATAGTTAACTGCATTTTCAAGCGATTTGACACATATGTTTTTGTAATGTTCATAATCCAAAACCACTATACCGTCTCCTTTATCTGCTGGTTTGATTATTATGTTCTGATCATTTTTTAAATTATTCAAAGCATTTCTCTCAACTGATGTTAGATTATCTTGCTCTTGTTTCAAATCATTTTCGTACTTAAATAGATCACAAATCTCCGTTTTTACTATTCCTGCATAAGTCTCAATAGCAGGAAAAAGTTCAGTTGGGGGTTATATGTAGATCTTACATTTAATACACCCTTTATCTGCTGTCTATAATCATATATTTGTTGGTTACTACTAAATTGTGCTTTAGGTCACAAAGACCTAAAGAATAGTTGTAAATCACATTCTAATTCAAACAAATTCAAAGTTGCAGTGGGGGCAAATGATAATCCCTTAGTCAGAACCCCAATTTCTATATCATTTAAATTTCTATTACTAAGATTAAATATGGGGATCACTTCTGGTGGTACCTCTGTTTGGGACAAGGTGGCGTTAAGGGTTGAGGCACTGGGCACCACACTTCGAGCCATGCCAGTGACCTGTATTTGGGAATGAGCGTGGGCTGCCGGGAGATGGCAGGGGAGAAGGATTGAGCATCCCAGGGACTGCTCTCCTTCTCTGGGGAGGTGGGGGCACCAGTAGTCAGTAAATGTCTGGCCCCTAGAGAAGGCTGGGGGGCAGCATGCTGACACTGACAAGATGGGCAGGGAATGGTGCAGATGCCTGGAGGAGTGCACACAGGACTGTTTGCATTGTCTCCGCAGGTGTCATTGCATGCCTCACCCCCAAGGGAAACAGAAAAAGAGAAAACACGGTCATGTGGCTTGATGGCCATCCAAGGATGAGCTTGGCTCAGGAGGTGTCACCCCCAGAAGACTTGATCTGGACTTAGTGGTGAGTAAGAGGAGCTCGCCACCACCTTACCATTGGGGGCTAGCCATGAGGGTATAACGGGGGGCAAGGGCCTTAATATGAACTGGGGTATGCCAGTCCAGCAGCCGGATGTGGGCTGACCATAGGGGGAAAAAGTACCAACTAAATGGAATGGAAGATATGTGGGAGGAGGGATGGGCCCCCCTACTCCAGAATGCTAAGAGTTATGCTGACCACAGCAAGGCAATGTATACAGAACACATGGGTATCATGCGTGATGCACACAGAAGGACAGTGGGAAAACATAACTATACAAAGCCTAGCATTGGCTCGCCTGACATATGTCCTGAGTGGGAGAGTAGATAGATTCCTACTTAAGTGAGAGAAAGTTTTAGATTCCATGTCAACAACAGAGGTGTAAATGATCCAGGAGGGTATCATCTAGATGCATGTGGAATCCTACCAGAACAGTGCGTCTCTTACAGCATATGTAAGAAGCACGCTGTAAGAAAAGCGTACCATAGACAGCAATGGGTAGAACAGCAAAATGCCTTTACTACTACCCCTGTAGCTGTCCGTCTCGGTGAGTGACTGGAGGTGGGCTACAAGGGATTGGAAAAAGTTGGAGGCTGGCTGGGCTGCTCCCATGGCAAAGAGGGTTAAGGTGCAAAGCAGCTCAGCTAGCAGAGTTCTGGAGACCAGGATTCTGGTCCTGCTCCCTGACATTTTACCGTGAGATGTGTTTCTGACTATTTTTACAAGTCCTGTCTCACAGTACCTCCCCCACTGAATTTCCCTTTTCCCTTGAAATCCAACTCCAACTTGGGAGTTGATTATTTTAATTATGGGGGGGTGTATGATAGTGGTCCTGCATGTGCGTGTTGGGACCACTATCATATGTGGATAGTGTAGGCACTGTTGTCACAGCACTGTAATGGGGAGTGCTGTTGTTGTGTTCCCTTTCCTGACCTAGTGCTATGTGGAATAAAGGAGGAGAACAGTTTCAAGAGATGACACAACAAGTAAAAGAATGGCCATAGATATGGTTACAAGGTCATGAAGAATTCATACTTAAAGATATAGTAGTGATAGAAAATGTACAAATAGAGATCAAGCAGAGTTAAACGAGCCTTTTCGTAGAATGAATTGTTCTATAGTTATAGAGGTTAGGTTATGTCTTTTTCTTTCTTTCTTTCTTTCTTTCTTTCTTTCTTTCTTTCTTTCTTTCTTTCTTTCTTTCTTTCTTTCTTTCTTTCTTATTCTAGGATTGCAAATACCTTTGAATCAAAGGTTCATTTACAAAGTTTGATGCAGCAGAGAGGAGTGCATGGGACCGGTGGTGCAACTCTCAAGAAATTAATGTACTACAGTAAGAGGAGGATGCACACACCTTTCACACCAGAAGAAAATGTCCAAACCTTTTTAGCTTTGGTACGTGCTTAGGTTTTAATCCATTGCCATTTTAGAGGAAAGATCATACAAGTACAGGACAGAGTCTGCCTAGTTTATGTTTCACCCTACACTTAGGGCCTCATCAGAGCCTGAGCACTTACCAAAGCTAAAAGGTTTAGTCATTTTCTTCTTGTGTGAAAGGTGTGTTCATTTACAAAGGTTCTGTGTCAGAATACAATGCTGGAACTAAACATACTGTAACAATGTAGCAGAAAACAGGCATTATAAATTACAAAATAGGATTGACACAAGCAGGGGACGAGAATCAAAGGTTCATTTAAAGGTTCAGCATCAGAACACAGTGATAGACCGAAACATAACAATGTAGCAGAAATAAATGAGGTGGGTTACAAATAGGTTTGACACAAACAGTGGACGAGTTGGAGGCTAATGTCAAAACTTACGGGAGGGGGTGGGGGGTAAGGTGAAGGTGGAGGAGGCAGTCGTTAGTGTGACTTTGTCATCAAGTGCTAGTAGAAGTAAGAAATGTTAAGTTCGTTCCTTCCTTCCTTCCTTCCTTCCTTCCTTCCTTCCTTCCTTCCTCTCTTTCTCTCTTCCTCTCTTTCTTTCTTCCTATTGCTTTTCTTGATATCCCCTTATGGGGGAAAATATGTAGCCATAGGAAAAGGATATTAGAGAAGGATATAGAGGGCAATTGTTTTCGCCTTACTTACTTGCTTGGCTGTGGTTTCACATTATTATTTCTAGTCTTGAATGGACTTTTGAATGTTTTATATGTGAAAGAAATGATTTGTTATATTTGTTACAGCTGTAAAAATCTAATAAACATATTATACAAAAAAAGTGTTTAATAGGTTCAAGTTAAATTTCTGCAAACAATAATAAAAATGGGTACATTTTATAAATGACAACACTTTTCCAAAGTGTGTGTAACTGCTGCAGTCAGTGGCAATTTATGGGTGCGTTACTGTACATGGTCACATATAATCATGCCCTTTCAATATAGCCTATAACATCAGTAGTCAAGAGAATACAGTGCTGTGACACATCCAGGTTTGTGGGTCTGGGAGGGCATACTACTCAACGAGGGACAAAGATAGCAATGTGAGTGTTAATATGAAAATATGATCAGTGGTTTGCATCTATCATAGGACAAATAATATATCATACATTTCTGGATACTTGGGAGAACTGTATTTCACATACACAACTCACCTGCTAATCCTACTGGGCACAAAAGAATGTATATTAAGAAGCTGGTGGTAGGACTTTTAACTTTTATGGCTGCCTGGAACATCTATTCATGTCAAGCTAAAGGCACCTTGGCCCACCTCCAGACAGTCCTGTCATCCCAATCCTCAGCTGCAGTTACACTGGGAAGAAAAGATATCAACTGGGTGAAATGAGAAAATTGAATAGTTCTAGAACTGTGACAAGCACTGTGCTGGTGTTTTATCAAAATGGTATAAGAACTCATTGATGAGACTTTTTTTGTAAAAAATGTTTTAACAGTGTAACAGCACAAGTGCTTGAAGGAGTGGTGACGCCATGAAATGTTGCCTATCCCAAGACTGTGTGAAGTTAAAATAAATGTAAACTCCCCCCCAAATGGGGGCTTACTTTAATGGCCTGTTTACCTCCCATTGCTCCCATTCCTGGAGCACCTCTTGGCTGTCTCCTTATTTTCCCTGAATGTTCCCTAAAGCATTGCCATTCTGGTCAGGTCTAGCAGTGCCCAAGTGTCCCGCTTAGCTTAACATTTGGTTTGCCCCTTGGGGCTGGAAAAGCAGTTGGGGAGCGACTACCCATTTTCTTACTCTAGGGCAGTGAATGACTCATGCACGCACCACATATCTACCGTATCTTGTGGTAAAATCTTGTTTGCTCCTTGTGGGGTCCCTGTCCTTGGTGGCTGCAGGGGGACTGGAGACTTCTGGTGGTGCAAGGGGAGTCATGGGGGTGCAAACAGCGAGTGCCATGCATGCTCCATTGTTTGGGTTTATGAATATTATTGAGAGCAGCATTAACATTCATAACCCACCTGTCCTAGAACAAAGGGCTGTAAAATATTGGAGCTAGTGATGGGTATGCACTGTAAATAAATGCAGCAATGTATGGAAGCATGTGGGGGCTATTAAATAAAGGGGCTGTGTCAACTAAATAATATTTATTCTGGCTGCTGCAGGTCTCTAAATTTGGGACTTTCATAAGCTGCCTGCCTGTTGCCAGGGGGACTGCATATTTTGGCAGCAGTGACAGGCTCAGGACTGCATGGACACACTAAACAGTGGCAACATTTAAAAGGGCTTAGTATTGGCAACTAAACAGTGGGGCACAGAATAAATAAATATAATTAACCTGGCTGCACCAGGACTTTATTTGTAAGATTGTGATAAGACTGCAGCAAGACTGTGTGTTTGAGCAGCCATTCTAGCAGCGCAGCAGCCACTTGGAAAGCCATCATTTCAAGCAAGGACTGTTGGGACTGTGCCAGAGACTTCTGGAACTTTGCTAAAGGCTTGTGGGCAAAATGTAGGGACTAGTGTTGGGTGAAGTGGCCTCAATTCACTCCACAGAGAGATTCGTGGAGTGAAAGCAGATTCGCAAAGTGCTCCACAGCGCAAAGCGGAGTACTTTGCGTCATAATAGGTAATGCAAAGTCCATTGAAAACAATGATTTTGCATTACTTCGCCTTCCCCAAACCACTACTCCACAAATTGTAAGGTGAAGTACATTAAAAAAAAATGTACTTGGCCTCACTTTGCCTTGTTTTAAGCTCCAAAGGTGAATTTTGCAGTGATTCATGGGATTTCAGGCCACATGGGCTCTAGATTGTTCTGCACAGCCTCAGTTTGGGGTAGTGTGTGTAGGAAGCTGTTGGAGACGGTCTGCTCTGAGCGCTCTCTGCAATTCAAACCTCTAAAAGCTGTTATAAAGGCCTTTTTTGAGTCTTTTTTATTTACTGAAACTTTAGTTCATCGATTGTAGGAAACCCTCCTGTGCTCATATCATCAAGCGTTTATTGTTTGTGTGTGGATTTTGAATGTTAATGTACAACATTCAGTCTGTGTACTGAGAGACAGTGGAAGTGTGCTTTGGGTGAGGGGCATATCTGTGGTGTACATAGACTTAAGATGGAGAAATAGGGAGTTCTTTGTTTTTTGGTTATATTTTTCTTGTATAACTGACTGTGTAAACACAGTAATATTTTCAGTAATTGTTGACATTTTTGTGCTGATTATGTGCGTTGTGTGGACCTGGTGCAGCAGTACATAATTTCTGGTTGTTAAAAATATGTGTATATTACCGAAGTTTTCAATTTGCTACGCATTACTTGTAGACAAATTGTGTGTGTGTGTGTGTGTGTGTGTGTGCATGCATGCGTGTGAGCTTGCATGCGTGTGTGTGTGTGTGTGGTGCATGACATTAAATAATACATCTTTTTTTGTGCCTCAGTGTAATTGCAGGCGCAGCAGTGTGAACCTGCTATCTACTGCACCTGCATGGTTTTATACTGCCATTGTGGTATCTTTTCTTGGTTTTGCACTGCTGTAATCTGCAGTCAGCGCCCCCCCCCCCCACCGTCAAAAGGTATTTTTTTCCAGACTGTATTGTTTGTGACTTGAGAGCACTACTGGTTAGTTAAGGTGTTGTTGAATTTGTTGTGACTTTGTGTCTCTATCTCTTGTTGAAGCCACAGTTGTTTCTTTGGCTTCACATCCAGTGTCCCCAACCCAGAGTGAACATTCCAAAATCTAAATTTGTTTAGAATATTCTTGTTGATCCCCAAAATGCCCGCAAAGAGACAAGCAAGCAAAGCTGTTTCTCACCAAGACACTGCTGCCAGTGGTAAGATTGTCTGTGGGCATGGTAGTACGCAGTCATAGAAGTGCATTGCTGATGTGAGGAAAGGTATTTCTCCTTCGATGTTTTTTACAGCACAATCAGTAGCTTCACTCATAGTGGGAGGAGATGATGTTGTCCCAACTGATGGTGTTAGTGCAGTTGCTGGTGGTGGTACGAGTATTGCTACCTCAAGTTCCACTTCTGACTAGTTTACCGTGTCCAAAAATATAGTGGAGTGTGAAGCAGTGTCAGTGAGTGACAATGTACAGTAGATGATTTCATACTCCCCAGTAACATCCCAGTAACTGAACATGAGGTTTCTGATCATCATGTCAACAATAGCACACAATGTGACATCTCTTCCTCTGTGGTTCAGGTCATGCATTTGCCATGCAGTGATTCACAATGTGGTGAAAACATTTTGGGTGATGGTGGTGCTGATGATAATGAATTTGATGATAATGATGTTGCTGTGGTTGCAACATGCATTCCACATGCCAGCATCCAAGCAGAAGATGTGGATGATGTTGATGAATATGATGATGATGTCAGTGACCCCTGTTGGGAACTGGAGAAAAAGAAACTCAAGGTGGCTGTGTCTGGGTCTGTTTGCTTTAACACCCTCTCCTGTAAAAAGTTGTGATTTGCCAGTTTCAGTTGATGATGATGACCCAGTAATAATGATAGGTAGTCATGGTGGTCAGTTGCAGTCCAAGTGTGTCCTGCCTGAAAAATCATGTAGCACACCCCCCACTTCATGGCTTAAAAAACAGAGTCCAATAAGCAGCATCAGGGACATTTTAAAACTAGAGCATCACAATCCCTTGTTTGGGATTTTTTTGTGTAACACACAAATCATGAGTCAGTTGCAATCTGCCAGATTTGCCCTGCACGTGTGCGGCAAGCTAAAAAGGGGAGCCATCTGGGCACAGGGGAACAGCATACACATCATAAGAACAGGCATATGGCACTGTGGAACGAGCATAAGATGGCAGCTAATAACTGTACCAGAGTGGGGCGTTCACCCTCGTCATCAACCATAACAAGCATGTTTTCCCCTTCCATGATTGTAACATCAAGTAGAAAATTAAATGTGTGCAGTAGTGATGAAATAAGAACAGAGGATTACTACAGGAAGATGAGGTGGAGGAGCATAATGATTTGAAATCTTGTCCAGTGGTGGTGAGAGTTGCAGCTTTGGTGGTGGTGGTGGTGGTGGTCAATGCAGTATGTCTAGTGCAAGTGGTACATCATCCCCTGTTGGTAAATCTGGGAAAATAACTGCATTTCTGGGTTTGTCATCACTTGTGCAACTGTCTTCATCACACATCCACACTCCACCCCCTGCCATTCGCAGAGCAGAGCCATTTGTCATCACGCCCCATGTAAAACGTTTGTCAGCCCACATTACAGAGTGTTTTTGTGCATAAGCTGAAGTACCACCCAATCATACAGTGTCATGTGAACTTTATTTTTTATTTTTACTTTTATTTAGATTTTGGTAACCGGGTAAGCCCACTGAGACCAAGGGTCCCTTTTCCAGGAGCGACCCGGAATTAGTTACAGAAAGAGACATGTAAAAAACAGTTAAACATTTTTACAGTAATTACATATGTTGCTCAGTAGACATTTGAGACAGTAGACTGGGGAAACAGTAAGGCTTCACAATACAGGTTTAAGCGTTATTTGCACTAGATACATTAGATACACACGTGTAGTATTAGAGACAGGGGAAACAGTAAGGATTCACAATACAGGTTCAGGCATTATTTACTCTAGTTACTTAATGCTGCTGTAGCTGAAATGCTGGCAATTGATCTTTTGCCCTTCTCCTTTGTGAAAAATTCTAGGTTCTGGCGGTTTGCTGCATGTGCCTGTCCAAAATGGAAAGTCACATCCAGGACATACTTTTCGACCCGTGCTGTCCCCAAGTTGTACCGTACTGTGTCCGACTCAGTAAGACATGCCCTTCAACATTCCTCCTCTCCATTCATCTATTTAAGTACAGATATGTGGGCAAGTGGCAAAACAGAGGCAGTTCATATTTGTGTATAACTGCACACTGAGAGCAGGTGCTGGGGTTGTTTGTGCTGTTGGTAGTGTGAATAATCAGTGTAGTAAGGTGGAGTGTCGTGGTAGCAATGTTCCAGGAATTCGACAGCATGCAACGATTGCTATGCGCAATGTGACCTGTTCACACACTGGCAAAAACATGTTGAACCTGGTACTGACTGAAACTGACAAGAGGCTGAACCAACTGTCCCTCAGAGCTGGGTTCATAGCAAGTGACAATGGGTCAAATGTGGTGAAATGCATCATGAATGGTGGCTTTTGTTGGGTTCCATGCATGGCCCCTTGTTTAAATCTTGTGGCGCAGGAGTTTCTGCAGCACCCTGATATAAAGGAAATGCTGTCAGCTGCACACGTATCTGTTCTCACTTTTCATGCTCTGCAAAGGCCCGTGACCAGCTTCAGCAGTTGCAGATCCAAAACAGCTTCCCGCAGCACCACTTGAAGCTGGAAGTTGTTACCCAGTGGCACTCCACTTTATACACGGCAGAGAGGTTGTATGAACAATACAAAGCCATTTCAGAATATCTTGTCATTCACACCAGCCGTGACAGTTCCGGGGCCTCCATGTCTATGATGACTGAACAGTGGCGCCTCATGGACTCTGTAATAACAATCTTGAGGCCTTTTGAACATGCCACACAGGCAGTGAGTGGTGATTCTGCCTCCATTAGCCAATAAATTCCACTGCTGTGGGTGCTAAGGCAGACATTGGTGAGTATATGGCATAGCCATGATGTTGCTGGAGACAGTGCTAGCAGTGTGTTGCTGAAACTCATGCTGACAGTATTTGACCAGAATCATCACATCTTAAGCATTCAGCATAGTGACAACTTTGCAATAGCAACAATGTTGGACCCATGATACAAACGTGGAATTGCCTCACTACTGGAGGGCGGTTCTGAACAGATAAAAACTGTCAGTGGGCAACTGGTGTGCTTGGTTCATGGGGCACAGAAGTTATGTGCAAAGGTCAGCAAACCTCAGCAGCATAATCAGGCTGAAGGTGAACCTGGAGGAGTAGTAGCAAGCATATCCTGTAAGAGGAAGGGGAATGCAGTTCCAGGTGGTCTGTCATCACAAGCGGTTGGCATTAACCCACTTTGGGAGTCTTTGTCCCAAGTGGGGATTTGTGACATAAATGATTCCGGAGAAGCGGAAGATGTATAAATCACTGGACTTACAGCAGCACAGCAAATGGTTGAGTCATATTTGTCTGAAAGCAGGCATCTGTCAATCATTGATGATCCTCTTTTATACTGAAGTGGAAAGGTCAGTGACTGGCCAGAGCTTACCGCTGTGGCACTGAAGTACCTGACATGCCCACCCTCCAGTGTAAATGTCGAGAAAGTATTCAGCTCAGCAGGTGCAATAGCTCAGTATCATTGTACAAACCTCTCTCCTGCAAATATCAGTTTGTTGACATTCATAAAAATGAATGAGAGGCACATACCAGCTCAGACTGCAACCTCAGTATTCATACCCCGGCATAGTCATGGTTTTGCTGATGTTGTAGAAAGGGGCCATTCTGGTGGCAGTGGCAGCATGAAACAGCTTACCATTGATGTAGATGATAACATAATGAAGAAAGAATTTCCCAGTGGTCAGAATTCAGACATAGAAGACTGAGACTGCAGCTTTCTTTATGAGGATGATGAATGATGATGATATTAATGTTGGCAGATTTTAACTTAAGTGGTTAAAAGGCTGTCACATTTCTTGTATGATATATGTTTTCTTCATAAAGTTAAATCAGTGTCCCACTCATAGTGACTCAAATGCCATATGAACACATCAAATTTAACACAGAGCACAGTATATCCTGACCCCCAGACGACCACACCAAAAGACAACTGTTACCTGTTTTTCACTGCCACCATAGGGAATGTGACCATGTGTCCCCCAGGACTACCACCACCATAAGACTGCTGTTCGCCATTGCCACCATAGGGAATGTGACTGTGTTTCCCTCTGGACTACCACTCCATAAGACCGCTGTTCGCCACTGCCACCATAGGGAATGTGACCATGTGTCCCCCTGGACTACCACCACCATAAGACCTCTGTTAGCCACTGCCACCACCACCCCCAGATTCAGGAAGATGTGAGAGGGAATGTCATCATGTGCCTCAGCTATGACCACCACCACCATCCACCACCACCACCATTGTGACAATGCTTTCCATTACATGTCTTGACCATGCCAAGGCAGAGGGAGTCGAACAGGAGACCACATCCATGAGCCACAGGCACAAGGCTTCTTACTATTAAAACTATAAAGTGAGTATGTGTACTAATGTTTTTCATGCTATTCAACTTCCTTCAGCTGTATGTTTTGTTTTCTGTTGCTTTTCTGAGCTGCAATGGTCAAACACATATGGTCAACTTATTTAGTTTTTTCACAGGTTAACAACAAATGACTATCCTTCAGTGAAGATCTGTATCAGGGGAGAGCATGGGATGCAGCATGCCTAAAAGCAGCTCCATTAAACCTCTCCAACCATCCGCTCCAATAAAACTACCTTTTCCACCTCTTTAAGGTTTAAAAACCTTCCAAAACTGAACGGGAGACTCAGCAGTCATTTGTGCAACACCCAGAAGGCATTTACTGGGCAATGGAGGTCGAGATGAAGAAGCCGCCACCGAGACACACTCTCCCAATGACTTCTGAGAAGGCCCCTAAAAAGCCACCGGCTGCTGGTGGTAGTACCCTGAAGAGTGCGTTTCAGCAGAAAACAGACCAAGAACCACTCACACTCTCTGGCTTCCTTGAGGAGTTCCTACCATTTCAAGAAGAGTTCAGAGGTCTAACTACAGAAATTAAATCTTTATAACAAGCTCTTGAGGATATAGCAATCCAAACATTGGACAGTGAAGCTCGTACTATTTCCCTAGAAAGACGGGCTGAAAAAATTGACCCAGAGCTGGCTACTGTTAGACAGCGACTTTCTAAAATGGAATCAAAAGTTGAGGACTTGGAGGGTCGTAGCCACAGGAATAATGCAGTTATTATTGGGCTCCCAGAAGCAGAAGAAGCCAGGATACTATACTTTTTGTTCAGAAGTTCATTGAGAAAATAGCAGGGCCTTCCCCCATTGGCCCCAAGTATGTAATTGAGAGAGTATACAGGGTGCTATGACCTACTCCACGTCCTGCAGCGGTTCCTCCTAGGCCTCTCATATTTCATTTTCTTAATTATTTTTAGTGCCAACATTTCCTTAATAAGGTGAAGGAAATGCAAGAAGTGTGGTGGGAGGGCAAAAAAATGTGCGTAGCCCAAGAATTACCAGCCACTGTTCGACAGCGAAGAACAGCTTTTCATCCCTTGGTCACTAAATTAATTGCAGCTGAACTGAAATTCAAGATGCTTTTCCCTTCAAAACTCCAGGTACTTATCTCCAGGAATTGGCAGACCTATGAAGATCCAGAGTGTGCACAAAGTGGCCTTAAGATCTCCTTACCGGATCTTTTTATTTTATTTTTTTTTATTTTAGTCTTTGGTAACCAGGTAAGGCCCACTAGGCACAAATGCCTGTTTTCAGGGGTGACCTGGGAGTACTAAGTGACTAGCTCAGAGTCACACAGTATACAAGTGGAGGCTGTGAGAATCAAACTCAGGTCTGGTCTGCCAGATGTACCAAGCTTGTTCACACCTTGTTCCTTTAACCTCTAGGCTATACTGCATGGTACCTGATTTTGTTAGACTCTGCATTTATTGATGGTATTAAAAGCATTCTAATCACTCAGAGTTGGTATTTTTAGTTCAAGGTTGGATAAACCAGACACTGAGAACTGTGGAGACTGTCCTTTAGAGTGAAGCATCATCGTTACAACTTTATGGACTGCTCATATTGTTCGTGGTTCTCCTTCTGCAGTTTCTCCATTTATTTATTTCCAGAATTAATGAAACATTATTTTATTTTATTTTATTTTTATTTAGCTTTTGTTGACCGGGTAAGTGCACTAGACAATTTCTGACTATTTTCAGGCACGACCCGGGGGAGGGGGGATACAGATGAATGCCAACTGACCTTGAACCAGATTAAGCTGTTGGTGGTAGTTTTAGTGAATATAATTTAACTTAAAACTATGGTCTCTGACTGTAATTATGAATGACTTTCAGGTACCTCTGTGAAAAGCAAGTTCTCACCCTACAGCTATTTAATAGGTATTTCCACAGTTCCTGCTTCAATACATCATCTCACAGGTTTGGGGCCTTAAGAAAGTTGTTGGGACATACGCTTAGCCTCCCCTTTCTATGGTGTTGAACATGGGGACAGAATTAGAATTTATAGCACAGAGTCAAAAACTGTCTTGCTCCTTTTAGTTAATATAGGCCCACGAGTTGTACTCGCCTGTTATTAAGGGAGTTTTCACGTTATATATTAGTATGATTAGCCAGGCTTAGTTCAAAGACGTGGCTGGGCATTACTGGTTTCTTTACAAGGTTATAGTGATTGAGGATTAAGATCAAACATTGGGTGACACAGAAACACATGGTTTATTACTGTCTGGCTATGATTTGCCACTAGGAACCCTGTTCAAAGACTCTTGGGAGCAGTGTTATTTTGCGTTTTGACCACTTCAGGGGAGTATTTCACATGCTGTATAGCATTAGAGCATACACTATAGAATAGTACATTTCTATGTGCAAGAGGGTTTAGTACCTCTCAGTGCCTCTAGTTTTTCTTTTCAGTTTTATCCCACAACTATAATAATGACAAATTTTCACCTCTTTTCCTCCTTGGTTTGAGCTGGAGGACAGTAGTAGGTGTCAGTTTAAGGCACCTTCACTGCAATGACTCTAATACTTAGATACAAGGGTGTATTTTGCTAGTAGTAGTTTAATTAGGGTATGCATACCTTTCTAACCCCTTTTTCAAGGAGAGGCACTTTTGATAATCAAAAAGGCACAATTTATGAGGCTTTAACCCACTATCCTAGGTTTTAATTCCATATAAAAGTGGTTATTGTTAAGCACCATATAGTTGAAGTTAGATATCTCTGTATAAAATCATTTTTATTTCATCAATTACATTAGAGTAGTGGTACTTAATAGGTATAACTTAGGATGTTCCGGGGGAGGTTGTAGAGAGTTCTGCAAAAGGATATTCGCAACAGTAAGAGGAGTGGGGCAGGCTGGGTTAGGGGATCATAAAGGGAATTTCATGGGTTTTTCGTGGGACATAGGGGGTGGTAATGGGGCATTAGGGAGGGAGAACGAGGAGGGACAAATCACAGTCCATAAGATTATTATGACATCAGAAGATTGTACTGAAGCCATTTTTGAGTTTATCCAATGGATTTACTTCATTACATTTCATGGCGAATGACCTAATATTATCTTTATGGAATGTAAAAGGGGTTAGAAACAAGTTAAAATAATACAAGGTGCTAAAGCATCTTAATGTCTTAAAGTCACAAATTACTTTTATACAGAAATCACATGTACTGGACCCTGATGCTCTACAATTGAGGAGACAACAGGTGGGACAAGTGTGTTCAGCTGAAGGCACCACAAATAGTTGAGTCATGATCCTAATTAATAGAAACATCCCATTTATCTCCTCACAAGTTATTAAAGACCCACAAGGCAGGTTCATTTTTGTCCGTGGCACGATAAATACCACCAAACTCTTACTTGGTAGTATATTTTTATTTATTTTATTTTTCATTTATTGGATACAATCGGAATTACAATCCTTTGAGTCACAGACTCTTTTGCGAAGACTCCACGTCTGTTACAGAGGGTGGAGGGTAGACAAATACAAAGAACGCACAGTAAACAGGTAGAAATTCATAAAACAGTACTTCAAGTGCAGTCCAGGCATAATCTTAGTTAACTGGTGGTAGTAGCAGGCATCGATACAGGATAACCCTTGTCAGAGAGATAAATGTAGTATATGTGGGCCTAATGTGGACACCCCTCGATTTTTCATGCAACTCATTAATATCATCTTGCCCTTTCTCTCGATTCCGATAATCTTGGGAGGAGATTTAAATTTGACCTTTGCTCCAGTAATGGATTGTTCATGTCCCCTTAGGAAAAGACTTTCCCCTGCACAATGAGCACTTTGTGATGTAGTGGATCAACTAAGCTTGTTTGGTGTCTGGACAGTTTTAAATCCTAATAATAGAGAATATACTTTTACCTCGCCAGTCCATGGGTCTTCTTCCTGTATTAATTATATACTGTTATCCTAATCACTTCTTTACAGAGTGTTGTATTCCTCAATTCAACTGGGTCTCCCTTCTGATCACTGTGTAGTAATGTGTCAGCTTTCCTTTGTATTCCCTCCCAAGCGTGGGACACGTGAAAGAAAAATGACCAGCTACTGAAAGACCCAAAGATTTCCCAACATATCATGGACTGTATTAACCAATATTTTGATGCCAATCATAATTCCACTACTAAACCTGACATCGAAAGGTGTGCATGTAAAGCATACCTCAGGGGTATATTGTTTGGGCTAGCTTCGAAGAGAAAGAAGAATCGGGATCATAAGTTATGAACTTTGCTTTCCCAAATTCGGTCCATAGAGTCTAATCTGGCTCCCCATTCCCCTGATAATATCAGGCAAAACTTAGCTAAACTTAAGGACTCTTGCCTTGACTTACTGAGGGAAAAGGCAGAATTCGCAATTCTCCATACCAAGGCTTCATTTACTGACCAGGGTGAAAAAGCAGGTAGATTATTGGCCCTCAGGATAAAATAACAAGAATCTTCTCAATTCATCCCTCCCATTCTCTCCCAGTGTGATGGAACATTGAAAACTTCACTGACAGAAATTGTAAAGGAATTCACTACTTATTACAAACAGCTGTATGGGCCAGTGTTGAATCCGCGATCATACCCAACCCTATTTAATTATTTAAACGATTCCCACATACCCTCCCTTTCTGAAGTCCACAAACAGGCTTTAACTGCACCTCTCTCAACCTTAGAGTTCGATAAAGTCATACAAAATCTGCCCACAGATAAAACTCTGGAGCTGGATGGTTTTTCATCCAACTTCTACAAAAAATTCAAGGACCAAATTATCCCTTTTCTCTTGCCATTATATCAATACATTCTATCTGGAGCGCAAATTGACCCAACCCAAGGATGCAGATGACAACTTTGGAGAAGTAACCAACTAATAAACCATTAATGAGACCTACTTGTAAATATGCCCCCCCCCAAAAAAAAAACATACTTACCTTCATTGGCTTGAGAGTATTCCATTTCCAATTTCAATGACAAAATCTTTCATCAAGCACTGGAATGTGCACACCAACAGTATGCGACCTTTGATACAAAACAATACAATGAGTACATGTATATATATGTCAACCGCCCACCTATAAAAAACCTATATATATATATAAAGTCACCAAGGCTATGATTAGTGTACACACAAAGGGCACCCTTCCATCCAGTTGGGGTGATTGCATCACATTCGCAGGAATCGTAGCACACTTTGGACAAGCAACAGTTCTCTCATGGTCATCATTTCTGATGGAACACTGAATGGATTCATGTCATGTTGTTATCCCTCCTTCACACAGTTTGGCAAGACACTGTGCATCATGACATCATCATCACAGTATGTTAATTTTCTGGACACAAGACAGATGCATTTTGGGGATGCAGAAAAATTCTGGGGACTCTGTGTGATCACTGCATGCATCAGTCACTGTGCAATACATTCTGGGGGACTTTGCATGTAGTGTACTGCTCCCAATTCACTTCATCAGCACTTGGGAATTTTCTGGACACAAGCCAGTTGCATTTTGGGGATACAGAAAAATTCTGGGGACTCTGTGTGACCACTGCATGTATGAGTGAATGTGCAATACATTCTGGGGGACTGTGCATGTGGTGCAATGCTCCCATTTCACTTTGTCAGCACTTGGGAATTTTCTGGAGACAAGACAGTTGCATTTTGGGGATGCAAAAAAATTCTGGGGACTCTGTGTGACCACTGCATGCATGAGTGACTGTGCAATACATTCTGGGGGACTTTACATGTGGTGTACCACTCCCATTTCACTTTGTCAGCACTTGGGAATTGTTTGGACACAAGACAGTTGCATTTGGGGGATGCAGAAAAATTCTGGGGCCTCAGTGTGACCACTGCACATGAGTAACTGCACAATACATTCTGGGGGACTTTGCATGTCATGCAATGCTCCCATTTCACTTCGTCAGCACTTGGGAATATTCTGGAAACAAGACAGTTGTATTTTGGGGATGCAGAAAAATTCTAGGGACTCTGTGTGACCACTGTGCACATGAATGACTGTGCAATACACTCTGGAGGACTTTGCACGTGGTGTACTGCTCCCATTTCACTTCATCAGCACTTGGGAATTTCCTGGACACAAGACAGTTACATTTTGTGTGTTGTGAGCACATACTGTCATTATTAAATTATAAATTAAAGCAGCAGTGCAAAATTCTGGTGACAATTTTGACCTACTGTATAGTTTTTTATGCTATTTTACAGTACCAGCCACTTACCTCCTGACTTTTATGATACCCTTCTGTTCACAATTTGTGCCTGCTTTAGTACTTTTTCTCATGTTTGAAAAATTAAAAGTAGCTCTCCTTTTAATTTGGCTCAGACCAGGTTTTCATTAGTATTTGCAGCTGTTGTTGAACAAATATTGTTCTTTGAGGTCAGAAAACACTGCCTGCAACACAACTATTAATTTTACTCACATCAGAAGTGATATACAAACAACTGATGGACAAAAACATCAGAAAATACTGATGAAGACCTGGTCCACACCGTATTAAAAAGAATGCTCCTTTTATTATTTTAAACATGAAAAAAAGTACTAAAGCAGGCTCAAATACTGGAAAGAATGGTATCATATGATACAAGTCAGGAGGTAAGTAAAGTGGCAATGTAAAACAGCATAAAAAGTATAGGTCAAAATTTTCACCAGATTGTTGCACTGCTGATTTAATGTCTATTTCAAAAAAGAAATATTTCTGGAGCCTCAGTAATGTTTACTTTCTGTCAGAACTCGCGAAGTGTTTCTCATTGCAGCACTGTGAGCAGTCCAAGTATGCTGTGCTAAACTGCATGTGCGCTGTCAGTGTTTTTTCCTGTCTGTGCAAACATTATCCAGCTTTGTGCAAACATATATATGGTGTGACTTGTTGCAGTATCTGAAGGATAAAGATAAGAAAGAATATAAGACGTATATTTATTTGTACTATAAGCACCGGCGGAGTAAGTGACATGATATTTTTTTAGAGGTCTCGGGCCACTGTGCACCTCAGTCACTCACAGTGCACACATGACTTTGCAGAGATAATAGCACAAAAAACACATGTTGTCCTAAAAGTAATGTGTGCAGTATGTGACTAATGTGCACTCTGGCCAGACACCTCTGAAAAAATATATCACTTAGCCCGTTGATGATGATGGTGGCAATAAAATATACGTTTTATATTCTTATCTCTATTCTTTAAACCATAAGTACTGCAACAAGTCAGCATATATATGTTTGCAAGAAGCTGGACAATGTCTGACGTCACACACATGAAACAACATTGACTGCACACATGCAATTTAGCACATTATACTTGCACTGCTCAGTCCTGCTTTTCCACAACCACACCACAACAGAAAGTAAACATTACTGAGGCACTGGATTATAATCAAGGCCACTGATTTACGGTGAATAAAACAATTAAATTCCATTTTCAAGACTTTAGATTCCGGAATTTCACCGGTGATTGTTACTCTAATTTCCGGATTTTACTGGGATTGTGTTATCATTCTTTTAGTATGTGCAAAAATAATCAGAATTAAAGAAGGCTTAGTATACAGAGCATTAAATAAAGCAAGCTGAAAATAGTACAGGAAGGAATTAAAAGAAAAACAGACTTTTTTATAGATTTACTGATCTGATAGAAAATGCCAGATTCCATGAAATCTTCTTTTTTACCAGTTTTCAGGCAGCCCTAATTCCAGAATTTTACCGGATTTTCTGGTAAAAACCGAAAAACAGTGGCCTTGATTATAATAACAGGGCAATAAGGAGCATGTATATATGTGTGTGTGTGTGTGTGTGTGTGTGTGTGTGTGTGTGTGTGTGTGTGTATGTTATATTTAAATTACTACTGTGGCCTTCCCTCTCTCTGTTATTAAACAAAAGCCAAAACAGTACAGTGGTGGAGGGTAGAGGTGTGCTGTAAAAACAGGCTAATGGGGGAATCCCCTGCTGGTCCAGCAGCAGATGGAGCATCGACACAATCTGTAACTGGTGTCACTCTATCTGTGCCAACTGCTGCTGGACAGCACCCACCCTCTAATTGTTTCCTTCCACCATGGACCACAAAAGCACTATGCCTTAATTGCAGGCATTGTGGGGTCCACTGGTGGTGGTACACCAGGTAGAGGTAGTGGTGAGGATGGTGCTGGTGGTGGTGGTGGTGGAGCAGTCTTCTGCTGTGGCTCTCCTCCTTCTGCAGCGATGCACAATAGCAGCACCCTCTGCCACTACCACAGAAGGGCCAGCAGGTGGAGGCCTGGCCCATTCTGTGACAGCCTGCCACTCCACCTTGTGGTGGTTCAACATATTGGTCCACTGGCCCCCAATCCCTAGATGTGTCCTCTGGGGGCCACAGCGTACCTCCACCCCACAAAGTATACATACCACAAGGCTGCTGTCCCCACAACACAGTTGAAAAACTACCAAACTGGGGAGCTGTGGGGGGACCAGGCATGGGAGGGGCAGATGCAGTGCCAGCAGCATGATTGTAGTGTGGCTCGACCTGCTGCTATGGAGGCAGTGCTGCTGGAGCTCCTGCAGCAGCCACTGGTGATGGTGGTGGTGGTGGACTTCGTGGACATGGTGGTGCTACTGCTTCCGGGGGGGGACCAATGACTTTAGAGTGGTCCAACTCCACCCGGCCACGCCCCCCATGTGAGCACATTACTCCCCATCCCCTCCTGCCAACAATGCTGCCACATGGCTCCACTGCCCCAGGCACATACCCACGCATTCCCTCTGAGTCCTGACTTAGACGGTCCACATCCTGTCCCTGCTCCATTTCAAAAAAATCCCTCCTTCCCTCTATGACTAGCAACGCCGTCGACAACGACTTCAACAACGCAGAGCACACACTAACACAACACGGGTACACACACAGTCAAACACACACACACACAACATAACTTATGAAACAAAGAAATCAATCAACACAAGAAAAAATGAACTGACAAAACAGTACAAAAAAAAACTAAGCAATTAGCTTTTAAAAAAGCTTTTGGGTTTGATTACTTTTAAGAAAAAACAACAACAAACCTCTCCTCTCCTCTCCTACACAAAATGCCTCCTCTCTGTTACTCAGCACAGGAGAAAGTAAAAGTATCTGCTTGTACGACTCACTTCCTTCCTGCCTGGTTAAAGCATGTGACTTACAGTACTGTAAGCCATGTGATGTGTGGGGGGCTACCTATATTGTTGTCACTTCACCTTACTTCGCATTAAGGTGGAATGACAATGCAAAGTCATAAATACAAGGCGAAGTGAACACTTTGCAATGGTCACATCGCATAGCACCAGGACAACGCAAAGTGGCCACTTCGCATTCACTTCACCAGCAGAATTTAATTTTGATGCATCTGTAGCAGGTACCTAATTAAGGTGCCAAAACAGGGAGCTTATTGAGCATTGAAGGAAACAAATGAATAGGCCCCCAACTAGACAAAATGGGCCTAGTCCAGTTCAGTGTGATCCCCTCCACTGGAGAGGGGGCTTCTACCTCTGCCAGAGAGAAAGAGTGGCTTCCAGCAGCAAAGTCGTCATCCTGGAGATTGTCCTCTGGTGCTAGCAACCACCTTTCCACATTTTGGGGAAAACATGGGTGAAACCTGAATCTTCAGCTGGGAGAGAACTGCACAAATGTTCTGCTTCAGCAGTGAGAGTGCTGATGAAGCCTGAAACCCTCAAGGAAAATACAACTTTTCTGCACTAATCTGAGTCAGTAAATGTCTGCTTACAAGTACAAGTTAGTGAATGAACTGTTTGGGTCCGAGAAGCCCAGAAGTGCCTATCATCTGCAACCTGCATCTGTCTAATGCTGAGAAAGGGTGGACATCTGTTAGAAGTGACCAGAGAAGGGTTCAGTATCTGGGAATGTTGATGCGACTGTTTTGAAAGTGCCTACAGGACGGGAAGGGCAGAATACAGAGTGCGTGGCTCTTCCTGACATTGCCTGTGAGGACAGTACCTGTCCAACTAGAGCTGCAAATGCCAGTCTAGCCAAGAAGGACTTTGTCTGATGTGGGGGAATAAAGTTGGGTTAGTGTAATATTATTTTTATTTAGTGCTACCTAATTGTTTTCTGTTTTAAATCCTGCCCTCTCTGTGAGAGAGAGAGGGGAGGAGTTATTATTGAAATTATGAGAGGGTGGGCTTTTAATATTTAATGGGTTGGTTTTATAGTGTTGGCTGTGTGGGGTTGTAAAGCAGACATTGTGTTATCTGGACTATTTGAAATATGTGTTGGAGTGTTAAGGATACAGTCAGGTGGGACTCCCCTCAAGACTAAAGGATCTCCATCCATTTGAATACCCTTCACTTCCCCTTGAAGTTTATAAAAATTGTAGAGTTTTCGACATTTTGAGATGGAGGAGTGTAAGGAGTAGGAGATCCTGGAACTCTTGGGGGGGATGGGAAAGGAGTGGGCGGATGGAGACAGTTAGAACCAGGAGATGCCCTGGGGCGAGATGGATACAGGAGTGGTTTACCTTGCCTTGTGTCCATACCCAAGGGCACTGACTTGGTCAGGCAGAAAGTGGAGTCATAATTGTACTCTCGGCCCTTTCGGGCAGTGTTAAGTAATGCCAGGTCTATCAGCAATGAGATCGCATTGGTGGCAGATCTTGATCGTCTTTTGGCCTGGCTTGCACCACCGAGACCTGGCTGGATGAGAATGCGGGCCCTATTTTAGAGTCTGCAGTTCCGGCCTGGTTCTCGGTGATATACTGCCTGAAAGTGAACCATAGGGGTGGGTGGGGTTGCGGTCTGTTTTAGATAGGAACTGGGTCTCAGGGAGGTGCCAGTGGGATGTACCAATTCCTTTGAATGTATTGTGGGTGCAGGTGCAGGCTACAGGATCCTTCTTATTTACCTTCCACCACGTGATGGGAGGGAATTCCTGAGGGAGGTTGCAGACTTTGTCACAGAGACGGTATTGGAGTCCCCCAAATGGTTAGTTTTGGGGAACTTCAATGCCTGGGTCGATGATGAGCTCTCACTTTTTGGACAAAACCTCCTCCAATTGATGGATTCATTGGGTCTGACATGTGTTGTTACCTCTGCAACTCACAATGGGGGACACTCATTGGACTTGATATTCCATCTGGTGATGGAAATCTCCGACGTGGAGGTGGAGCCTATTGGATGTTCTCACCATCATGCCCTGAGGTTCAGTTTCACAGCCCCCCCAAAAGAGGCCTGCCCCTAAGGAGATAGTACAGTTCTGTCCTTTGGGAGGAGTTACCTCGGAGGGCCTAATGACAAAACTGGACTTCTCAGGATTGCCAATGGATAGCATTGATCCAGGGCCCCTGGTGCTGGAATATAATAGGGCAGTTGTGGAGGCTCTGGATGTTATTGCTCCAACTCGTGTTCACCCTGTACTCTTTGGCCGGGGGATCCATGGTTTACGAGAGCGATCCGTGGGTTGAAGAGACAGGGTTAAAGATTGGAGAGAAGCTGGTGGAAAACTCGTCTGGAGGTGTACAAGCTTAGATTGTTGGATCATTACAAGATCTACCAATCAGCAATTTCCCATAAGAAGGCAGAGGAACAGGAACTGTCCAGGGAAATTGCTACATTGAGGAATAGACCGGCTCAGCTCTTCCGGACTGTGGACAGACTGTGCAATCCAGCCTGTCTAAATGCCGGTCGATCATTGTCACAGTTACAGTGTGAGGAGTTTGCGCTGTTCTTCACTAATAAGGTGTCCACCATCAGGGATGAGATCAGCCAGTGCCTTTCTATTGGGTCTTGCACAGATCAGCTGAGTGGTACTAATACCCAGTTGACTTGGTTCACCTTTAGCCGACTGGCAGTCATGGATATAGTGAGGATTTCCAAACTTTGCGACCTACCTACTGTAGTCTGGATTCGGGCCCTACTCACCTACTAGTGGGGTGCGTAGAGATCATTGGCCCAATCCTGACTGGGATAGTGGTGGCTTCATTGGCTAGAGGGGTCTTTCCAGATCCCTTAAAGGAGGCAGTAGTTTGCCCCCTTCTGAAAAAAACCTTCCTTGACCCCGACTACCCAGTAAACTACAGACCGGTCCCTTTTTAGGGAAGGTTATCGAGAAGGTGGTCGCTTTTCAACTGGAGGATCATTTAACCAGCCACAGTATCTATGACCCTCTCCAGTCTGGCTTCAGGAAATGGCATAGCACTGAGACAGCACTGGTACGGGTACTAAATGATCTCCTGATGGCCAGAGATCAGCGAGCTTAGTCCATCTTGGTTCTCCTTGATCTCTCAGCAGCAATTTGAGACCGTAGATCATGGAGTGATGTTCGAGTGCCTGTAGTTTTTCTGTGGACTAAGGGGGATGGTCCACAGTGGGTTTCGATCTTTCCTTGAGGGCAGAACTCGGAGAATGGTGTCGGGGATTTATTCCTCGGCCCCTCACTGCCTGCCCTGTGGGGTACCACAGGGTTCGGTGTTGTCCCCCATGTTATTTGCTGTGTATATGCTTCCATTGGGGGACATTATAAGACGGTAGGGGCTGAGTTTTCATTGCTATGCTGATGATTCTCTGCTGTACATGTCTTTTGTGCCCAGGCAGGAGTCTGATTCAATCACAGTGTTCAACAACTGCCTGATGGAGATACAGAACTGGATGAGTACCAGTTGGCTTAGGTTGAACTCAAGTAAAACACAGGTATTGGTGATGGATCCAGGGGTGAGGATGTTAGGTTCATGGGTGGGGAAACCCTCAGGTTTATCTCTTGGGGGGCCTCTGGCCAGGTGCGTAACCTTGGTGTTATGTTTGATGAGGATCTGACCCTGAGGGCTCAGGTGTAGGCTGTAATCAAATCTTCCTTTTCCATCTAAGGAATATAGTACGGGTGAAACACCTGATCCCACCTGAAGATCTTCCTACCCTGGTCCATGCCTTAGTTACCAGTTGTCTTGATTACTGCAATGCCCTTTATCTAGGGCTACCGGGGATGGATATCAGCCACTTGCAGCTAATGCAGAACGTGGCAGCCAGGTCATTGACTGGAAGTCCTAGATCCAGTCATATAACACCAGTGCTGTGTAAACTGCTTTGGCTGCCTGTACAGTGGTGGATCACCTTCAAGGTCATGTTGCTGACCTATAAGGGCCTACACAGGTTGGGACCGCACTACCTGAAAGAACTCCTTTTTTCTTACTGCCCCTCCTGCTCCCTCCAGCCCTCTGATGAGGGGTTGCTAGAGATTCCCAGGGTAACCCTGAAAACATCTGGAGGAAAAACTTTTGCCTTTATGGCACCTACCCTGTGGAATTCTCTACCTCATCAGATACGAGATAGACTGACTGTAGAAGGGTTTAAAAAAGCCCTGAAAACCTTTATATTTAATTAGGAATTCCTAGAAACTTAATGTCTGTGATGATTAAATGTATTTTAATTATCATGGATTTTAAAGTTTTAATATGTTGTAAATTTTTGTAAAGGCACCCTGAGCTCAGGAAGGGCACCTTATATAAATAAATGTTACCTTATCTTACCCATCGACAGACTTGATGGGCACACCCGGCTCCTGTAGGAAACTGTGGTGGGTCAGGCGGTGCTCAGGGAGGAGCAACGGGGACTGTGGGTGCAGATGGGGCACATGGATGAGCATGGTGTTATGAAACACGTGCAACTGCATGGTGAGTTACGCCAACTGTGGGTGGCCACAATCACTGTACTGGACAGGATTGCACAGGCCATTGTGGTGGGCTTTGCTTTCATGGTGTCTCATGGTTGCAAGAGGTCCCGCTGCACCTCGCACAGTACCATGAGCACCCCCAGGGCATGGTGCAAGGTGATCCCATTGATGTTGATGCCACCCCTGACCAATGTCATCCCAACACCCTCAGATCCCATGTGGACCTCGGGACTGTGACACCCATAAGCACCCAGTCATGATCTCTTGAATCAACCCCTGCCAGCATGGAGTCCTCACCCTCTGTAGCTGGTGATCTGCCTGTGGCATCTATCTAGCCAAGGTGTGGCCGCCCATGTGGCCAAAGCGGCCATGCTGGCTTGTGCTGAGTCCTGCTGAGTGTGGTTGGCATGCCACAGGTACCCTGCTGCCATTTCTGGCCATGCACCAGGCTGGCAGTGGCTAGGACTGCGTGCTGTGGCACAAGTGTGCCTGGGTGTCATGCCTGACTTTGCTGTCTGTGTGTGGAAATGGCTATGTGTGGAGGCAGTGGTGTTGTGTTGTGTGACATGGGTGTGATGAGTGCAGCACTGTGTCTGACATGCATGTATGCTGGCAGATACCCTCTGATCCATGCCAGTTTCCGCACTAACACTGTGTTCCCCCTGTGCTTGGTGGCACTGTACTGAATGCCTTTGCATGGTTGTGTGCACTTTGCAGTGCACTCTGCAGCTGCTGTGCAGTGTCTGCCTCTCTGCATGTGTGTGTGTCCTCCCCCCACTCTGTGTCAGAGTGTGTGTGTGTGTGTGACTGGCTGGCTAGTTGGTTCCTTCTGGGTTACTCACCTCCTGCTGCCAAAGTGTTCCTCCACTGTGGTGTCCCTATGCCACAGTGCTCTTGCGGCCAATCATGGGTCCCTCCTTTCCAGGGTTGGCTCCCCACCCCCACCCTGTATTTCATCCTCATCTCTACTGTTGCCCACCTGTGCCTGTACATGTATTCCATGGTCTATGGCCATGTTGTATAGCATGTAACAGGCCAGGAATATGCCACAGGTCTTTTCAGGGCTGTATTGTAGGGCACCACCAGACCTGTCAAGGCATCTGAACTGCATTTTCAGCATGCTGAACACACACTCGATGATGTTGTGTTTTGCAGTGTGTGTCTCATTGTAGCGTTCCTTGGCCTCACTACTGAGCCATCATATGGAGGTGAGCAGCCATGGCCGGAGGGGGTATGCACTGTTACCTGGGGGGACAGAGACATGTGTTAGTTTCACTCAGGTAAGCGCATGGCCTGACACAACTACCACTCCCACTTGCCTGCTGTGCTGCCACTGCCTGTCCACCTGGGTGCCATTCACACCTCCCCACCTACACAGCCCCTGTACCGCATTGCAGGACCTCACATTTATGTCCTGCTTGCAGCCTGGCTGGGCATGGCTGGGCCAACCTCAACCCCATTCTGCAGGCCCCATCCCTGACTGTGTGGGTACTGTGCCACTGTCCTGTCCAGCCATTATGCTCATCCATGTCCAGGACAATGGTAGTGGCTGGGGGCATCTGTTGTGTCCCGCACTGCCACATGTGCCTGCTGTGCAGCATCCCTGCCCTGCTCACCCTGTGGCCTTATATACCACTGTCTCTGTGTCTGTATGTCCCGGTCCAGCAGGACCCCAGGTTCCATGTTTCAACATGGCTGTTTGCCATTGCACTGTTCATGTCACTCTTCCCACACCCCCCACCCTCTGCACCACTACCAGCAGTGTGTCATGCCCTGAAGTATGTGGTGTGGGCATGTGGTCCTGCCCAACTCACATACTAGATCCCCAGTGGGGATGTCCTCACCCTAGAACCTGTGGCACAATGCCAACTGGTGTCAGATGAAGGCGTCATGTGTACTCCCAGGGTACATGGCACAGACATTGGTGATGTGAACTGTGGCATTGCACACCACCTGGCAGTTGATGGAATGGTAGACCTACCAGTTCATGTATGCCACACTGTCCAGGCCAGGTGATGCCCTGATGGCCACATGGGTGCAGTCAATGGCCCATATCATGCCCAGCATGTGTGCCACCCCATGGAATTGCTGCATGGTTTCTGTCCACTCTGCCTGTGTGCTAAGGAACTGGATGAACTCCAAAGTGAGGCAGCAGAGCGGTGAGGAACTATGCAAGGAGATGAGACGTGGCAGATTGTGTGATCCCAAGTGGTGTCATCCACTGGTATCTGGACTGTGCCCATGGCAAGCAGGCACATTGCTGCTGTCATCTTTGTCTCCACTGACATGGCATGACTCCATCTGGTGGGTGCCTGCAGTTCATCATTGCACAGCTCACAGAGGTGTCTCAGAATATCCTTGTTGAGTAGATACCAGCCCACAATCTCTGTGTCAGTCAACTGTTTGTAGGTGACATAGGCATGGTACCATCTCTGTTGAGCATACTGCTTATGGGCCCTTCCATGGCCACGTTGCTGTTCTGCCCATCTCCTCACACCCCTCATTACCTCCACCATGAGGAATGCTGACCCATCCATTGTTTGACCCCTGCTGTTCTGCTGGCTGCCTGTGGGTGGCTTGCACTTAGGCCACCCCCTTTTATGCTTATCTTTGGGGGGGGCATCTTTGGAGATATGCCACACATGCACTGCCCATTTAGGCTAAATATAGAGATATGCTGCACATTCATAGGAAAGCCCCCTCCAGATGCGCTGCATGCATTATAGTTGCACTGCAGTGCATTCAGATTTGCGAAGCTCATCCCTGCTCCTTCAATATTGCATTGCAGTGCATTTCTTAAGATGCACCAGTGCATCTCAGATCTGCTGGTGCATCTGCTTTGAAAATGTCCTCTTATTTGTCTAGAATAGGACATATGGTAACTAATGCTAACTTGGAAGACATGTGTCCAGTCAGACCTGTTTAATTATTTAAAAGTTATTACATGCCATTTATTGGGTGCCAGGCAGGCACAGGCTTGGTGAGGACACCAAACTTTGCATGCAGGGGAGAGTGTAACACCGGCCCAAATGCAGGCTTACCTTAATGGCCCATTTGCCTTCTGTTGCTCCTGTTCCTGGAGCACCTCTCGGCTGTCCCCTTGTTTTCCACTAATGTTCTCCAAAGCATTGCCACTCTAATCAGATCTGGGAGTGCCCAGGTGTTCCACTTAGCCCCACAATTTTTTGCCCCTTTAGGACAAGAAAAGCAATTGGGGAGCTGCTGCCCAGTTTCTGACTGCTGGTGGGTGAATGACTCGTGCATGCGTGAACCCAACCAAACATGTACCATATGTTGTGGCAAAATCTTGGCTGGTCCTTGCTGGCCCCAGTCCCTGGTGGCTGCAGGTGGACTGGAGACTTCTGGTGGTTCAAGGGGAGCAGTGGGGGTGCAAATAGAGAGCACCATGTGTGCTCCATTGTTTGGGAATATGAATATTAATGAGGGCAGCATTAATATTCATAATCTGCCTGTCCTAGCACAAAGGGCTGTAACATATTGGTGATAATGATGAGCAAGCACTGTAACTACATGTGGCAATGTATGGAGGCATGTGAGGGCTATTTAATAAAGGAACTGTGTCAATTAAATAATATTTATTCTGGCTGCCACACGTCTCTAAAATCAAGACTTTCATAAGCTGCCTGCCTGCTGCCAGGGGACTCCATATTTCAGCAGCAGTGACAAGCTAAATACTGCATGGACACACTAAAGAGTGGCAGCATTTAAAAGTGCTTAGCATTGGCAACTAACTAATTCTGCTCAGAATAAATAAATTTAATTAACCTGGCTGTACCATAACTTTATTTGTGAGACTGTGATAGTCTGCAGGGGGACTGTGTGTTTGAGCAGCCATTTTAGCAGCACAGCAGCCAATCTGAAAGCCAGGATTTTGAGCAAGGATTGTTGGGACAGTGCCAGAGACATATGGGACTTTGCAAAAGAATTGTGGGGAAAATTGAGAGACTTAATTCAGGTGCCAAAACAAGGAGCCTATTAAGCATTGAAGGAGGCTAATGAATATTCATTTTGTGGACTGACAAGTGATTTCAGCAAGTGGCATTTGGACACCCAAGTGGACTCAGCCAATAAGGACTCCATAAAACTCAGGGATTTTCAGGCTGAGCTCATTTCAAGCAGGAGCCCTCCACAGGGAGAGGGGCTCAGGCCTCCAACTAGACACAATGGTCCTAGTCCAGTCCAGTGTGAGCCCCTCCACTGAGGAGGGGGCTTCTACCTCTGCCAGAGAGAAAGAGTGGCTGACAGCAGTAAAAGTCATCTGCCTTGAGTTTGCCAGAGATTGTCCTCCAGGGCTAGCATCCGCCTTTCCATGTTTTGGGGAAAAGATGGGTGAAATCTGAATCTTCAGCTGTGAGAGAGCTGCATGCATGTTCTGCCTCAGCAGTGAGGAAACACTGAGGAAACACTAGCACGAACAGTAAAAGAAGGTGACAAGACTTTCTATAGATACATTAGTGAAAGAAGAAAGTCCAGAGGGGGTATTGCTAAGCTTAATGGAGAAACGGAGCATGTGAGGAGGAGGACCCTGTAAAGGCATCTATCCTAAATAGATACGTTTGCTCAGTATTTACTGAAGAGAAGGTAGGCAGGGCCACAGCTCAGCATCATGGACACAGGGGAGGGAGGTGAGCACTACTTCCTTCACAAAGAAAGGGTCCTACAAGAGCTTGCTAAGCTCAGGGTGGATAAGGCAATGGGACCTGATGGCATACATCCCAGGGTACTTAAGGAGCTAAAGGAGGAACTAGCAGAGCCATTAGCAGAATTGTTTAGTGAGTCTCTGAGCACAGGAGAGGTTCAGAAGACTGGAGAAGGGCTCATGTGATCCCTCCACAACAGTGGTAGCAGGGAGGCGAGGAACTACAGACCGGTCAGTCTTACCTCAGTAGTGGGCAAGATTATGGAGGCACTCCTTAAGGAAAGAATAATGCAACACCTGGAATCCATAGGGGCACAGGATCCAAGACAGCATGGGTTTACAAAGGAAGGTCCTGTCAAACTAATCTCATAGATTTCTTTGACTGGGTAAACAGAGTGGTGAACCAAGGGAGCAGTTTATATCGCCTACCTTGACTTCAGCAAAGCTTTTGACACTGTTCCACATAGAAGATTGATAAATAAGCTGGGTAGGCTCAGGGTGGGTCGAAGTTGGTCAACTGGGTGGCAAACTGGTTGACTGGCAGAAAACAGAGTGGTGGTAAATGGTATACAGTCAGAAGAGATGAAAGTCACAAGTGGGGTACCTCAGGGATCAGTCCTGGGGCCAGTCCTATTCAACATCTTCATTAGTGACCTTGCAGATGGACTAGAGGTAAGGCTTGTCTGTTTGCAGATGACACCAAGATCTGCAACAAGTAGATGATCCAGATGGGGTGGGCAGAATGAGAAGAGAGCTGGATAAACTAGCAGAATGGTCAGAAGAGTGGCAACTGGGATTTAATGCAAAGAAGTGCAAAATCATGCACATAGGGAAGAGAAACCCTGAAGCCACTTATAGGCTGGGAGGGAGTTGCTAGCAGTCACAAAGGAAGAAAGAGACTTGGGCATCATCATCACTGATGACCTAAAATCATCAAGCAGACCTCTAAAGCAGTAGGTAAGGCTAGGGGGTGTTAGGGTGTATTAGTAGGGAGTATCACAAGTGTAAGAGGAGTAATAATCCCTCTGTACAAGACATTGGTTAGGCCCCATCTGGAGTACTGCATGCAGTATTGAAGCCACACCTTCACAGGACATTAACCAAATTGAGGAAGTCCAGAGAAGGGCAACAAAATGGTGCAGGGACTGCATCAGAAGACATATGAGGACAGATTAACGGAGCTCAATATGTATACCCTGAGCAAAGGAGGGAGAGAGGTGATATGATCGAGGCATTCAAACACCTTAAGGGCATAAACAAGGTGAAAGAGTCTAACATGTTTAAATATAAGAAAAATAGCAGGACAAGAGGACATAGCATGAGATTAGAGAGGCGATTAGGGAATGTGAGGAAATTCTTTTCACAGAAAGGGTGGTAGATGCATGGAATGGCTTACCACAAGAAGTGGTGGCTATGAATACAGTGCAGGGCTTCAAACAGGCATGGGATAGGCATAAGGGAGCAATACAAATGACTATGAATAGATAGGTCACTGACAGAGCAAAGGCCGATGGCACATTTATAAGGTAGAAAAAGAAATGGGCAGACTGGATGGGCCTTGCAGTCCTTATCTGACGTCAACTTCTATGTTTCTATGTTTCTAGAGTTATGATGAAGCCTGAAACCCTCAGAGAAAAGACAACTTTTCTAGATTAATCTGAGTGAGTAAACTTCTGCTTACAAGTTACTGATTGAGGTGTTTTGAGCCGAGAAACCCAGAAGGCCCAGAAGTGCCTATTGTCTATCTGAACCCTGCATCTGTCAAATGCTGAGAAAGGGTGGACATCTGTTACAAGTGACCAGAGAAGGGTCCAGTATCTGAGAATGTTGATGTGACTGTTTTGAAAGTGCCTACAGGACTGGAAGGGGAGTACCCAGAGCGAGTGACTCTTCCTGACATTGCCTGTGAGGACAGTACCTGTCCAATTGGAGCTTCAAATGCCAACATAGCCAAGAGGGACTTTGTTTGATGAGTCTTAAATGTCCAAGTTGGAGCTGCTACTGCCAGCAAAGCCACAAGGGACTGTACTGATTGTGTCTTAATCTTAAGAGAAGCTGTATGTGACCAGTTGTTTTGTCAAGTAAAGCTATCTAATGGTGAAGAGCCAAGCCTCAAGCTCTGTCTGATGATGGTAAAGATTCAAGTTACATTGCATGGACTGTGAGGGTCTGGATCATCCTAGTTATAGGGAGGAAGCACGCTTTTGTGAAAACTTGTGTTTGCAAGCTTGAGGAGATCATGGTGGCCACGCTGGCACATGACTGAATGGATAGTGACTACTGTGAACTAATGTATAAATGTGCTACTAATAAATGTGCTGAATGCAATGCAGCAATCTCAGATTGGCCTTGGAGACAGCTTGGTACTGTGCCATCTAAGGTGCTGCCATATGCACTTCACTTGAGGGGCATAGCCTAGACGTGGGGTCTGAAGTGTGCTGGCCCAGGTCCCAGCCTGGTCTGACCCAGAAGGTGATTTCAGCCCAGAGAGGGGTGCTACAAAAGAAGCCAGAGATGCTTTCCACCTGCAAAAGCTACAAGATCCTGCAGTCAGTAAGAGGGTCCTGGACACCCAAGTGGACTCAGCCAATTGGGAGCCCTTGTAGAACTCCATGAAACCCAGGGATTTTCAGGCTGAGCTTAGTTTGATAAGCTTTTGCCCAGCATCTCAGCCTCCAAAGGTGTAATCTGCCTGCTGCAATTACCCAAGTCTACCTTGTACAGCCTGATTTCAACTCTCCTAAGATGACTACCAAACTGTGAGTATGCCGGGTCCATGCCTGGCTGAATTCTGGAGAGACTTGTAAATAGTTTAATGTTATTGCCAAGCCAAGTTCAGTAGTTAGAGTAAAGCCTTGCCAAATCAACCAGCTTTACGTTCTGTAATCTACCATTAGGAATGTGTCTCAAAATTAAAAGTAAATTTAATCGGCTTATTTTCCTTCAAGATCCCCAATTCAGCCGGCCATCACAACTGCACCATACACTAGGCCTGCACCTTCAAGACCTTTAGTATTGGGTACCCAGAAAAGGTTTTAGAATTGCAGGGTTCTAATTTATTCTGGAACTGGTGCCTGTGTGGGCATGAGGCATGTACTATCTAATTGCCTATGCAGCTAGACTGCAGTATAGCGCAGTGGTTTAAGGCTCTGAGCTGCAAATCTGGAGACCTGGGTTTGAATCCCACAGCCCCCACTTGCATACTGTGTGACCCTTAACTTCCCTGTGCTCCCAGGTTGCACCTGTAAACAAGCGTTCAGCTTAGCGTGTCTCACCTGGTTAAACAATTGGGGGGGGGATAGAAAGCTAGAACAAATACTATCTGAACATAACAGAAGATTGGTGGGTGGCCACGGTGATTAATGCCTAAGGGTAAAATGCAAAATGATTTTTGTGATTTCTTTCCAGTCTAAACTGAATGCTAATCTAACCAATCAGACTAATTAACTATAAATAGCTTGATCTCTGCATCCATTCACCCTATCCTAACCCTCACCCCATGTAAATAAATTCTTGTTTACTGTTTTGCATAACCTGGGTGTGTGAGAATATTATTAGAGAGAGTCAATAATTCAAGACATTTTAAATGTGGGGAATTGTTCATTGGGTCATGTTTGGAGTGGCACTATGGTAATGTGAATGGGTAGAGCATCTCAGAGGGTTGCACCAGGTATTAGTCTAGCCCACTTAAAGGTATGCCCTGGGTGGAGGCACTGCACATTTATGTTATCTTGGGATAAAACTAGTTTTAAATCAGAAATGGGAACCCAGGCCCCACAACCTTGGTTAAGACTACAAGACAGGGGTAGTGTAGCCCTCAGATATCCTGCTCCAGTGTTACATAAAAGAAGAATATTTGGAATAAAAGTGGTATTCATCCCATTTTTTCTGGCATTTGGGGTTTGTTTATTGAGGATGACCAAAGACCTAGGATGGCACCTCAAAGAGGAAGGCAGTCTTGACAATCTTAAAGGATCTCCACTAGCACAGTCACCCAAAATTGCCAGAACTTACCCCCACAGTTTCTCCCCATGACTTACTCTGTGTGAAGTAGCCAATAAGGCTAGCCAAGCCTCTCCAGAGAAGGATCCAGTGTCTGAGGTGCCTTGTCAATGGTTTGGGCCTGCTGAGGACTGCTTGTAAGCTGCCTCAGCCAAAGGTGGTTTTCCTCCATTTTCTCACCACTTGGGTTGTGGTGGGCAAAGTGGCCCCAATTCGCTCCAGTAAGAGATTCGAGGAGTAATGCAGAATTCGTGAAGTACTCCACAAAGTGAAGCGGAGTACTTTGCTTCATAATGAGGAACGTGAAGTCTATTGAAAGCAATGACTTTGCGTTATTCCACCTTCCCCAAACCACTACTCCACTAATTTTAAGGTGAAGTACATTGAAATCTATGTACTTCACATCACTTGGCCTTGTTGGTGAGCTCCAAAGGTGAATTTTGCAGTGATTCATGGGATTGCAGGTCACATGGGCTCTAGATTGTTCTGCACAGCTTCAGTTCAGGGTAGTATGTGTAGGTAGCTGTAGGAGACAGTTTTCTCTGAGAGCTCTCTGTGATTCAAACCCTCTAAAATCTGTTAAAAAATCCTTTTTGAGTAATTTTTTTTGCTCAAACTTTAGTGCATCGATTGTAGGAAACCCTCCTGTGCCCATATCGTCGAGTGTTTATTGTTTTTGTGTGGATTTTGAATGTTAATGTACAACATTCAGTCTGTGTACTGACAGACAGTGGAAGTGTGCTTTGGGGGAAGGGTGTATCTGTGGTGTAGGTAGATTTAAGTTGGAGAAATAGGGAGTTCTTTGTTTTTTGGTTATGTTTTTCTTGTATAACTGTGTTAATGTACACACAGTAACATTAACATTTTTTTCCTGATTGTGTTGTGGACCTTGTGCAGCAGTGCATAATTTCAGGTTGTTTAAAATGCGTGGTATATTACTGAAGTTTTCAATTTGCTTAGACAAAGTGTGTGTGTGTGTGTGTGTGAGTGTGTGTGCGGTGCATGACATCAAATAATACACCTTTTATTGTGCCACAGTGTAATTGCAGCAGTGTGAACCTGCTATCCACTGCACCTGTGTGATTTTGTACTGCCACTGTGGTAGCTTGGTTTTGCACTGTTACTGTAATCTGCAGTCACAGTGCTTCCCAAAACTGGCAAAAGGTATTATTTTCCAGATTGTATTATGACTTGAGCACCACTGGTTAGTTAAGGTGTTGTTGAACTTGTTGTGACTTTGCATCTGTATCTCTTGTTGAAGCCACAGTTGTTTTTTTGGCTTCACATCCAGCGGCCCAGAGTGAACGTTCCAAAATCTAAATTTGTTTAGAATATTCTTGTTGATCCCCCAACATGCCCGGAAAGAGATCTGAAAGCAAAGCTGTTTTTCACCATGGCACTGCTTCCAGTGGTAAGATTGTCTGTGGCCGTGGTAGTACGCAGTCACAGAAGTGCATTGCTGATGTAAGGAAAGGTATTTCTTCTTCAGTGTTTTTTACAGCACAATCGGTAGCTTCACTCATTGTTGGAGGAGATGATGTTGTCCCAGCTGGTGGTGTTAGTGCAGTTGCTGGTGGTATGAGTATTGCTGCCTCAAGTTCCACTTCTGACCAGTTGACCATGTCCAAAAATATAGTTGAGTGTAAAGCAATGAGTGATAGTGTAGATGATGTTATACTCCCCAGTAATATCCCATTGGTAATGGAACATGAGGATTCTGATCATCATCATGGCAATGATAACACACCATGTCACATTTCTTCCACCATGGTTCAGGTCACGCATTTGCCATGCAATGACTCACAGTGTGGTGAAAACATATCGGGTGATGGTGGTGTTGATGATGAATCTGATGATGCTGATGTTGCTGTGGTTGCAACATGCAGTCCACATGCCAGCATCCAAGCAGGAGATGTGGATGTGAATGATGTTGATGAATATGATGATGATGTCAGTGACCACTGTTGGGAACTGGAGAAAAATAAATTCAATGTAGCTGTGTCTGGGTCTGTTTGCATTAACCCCCCCTTAAAAGTTGTGATTTACCCGTTTTAGTTGATGATGTTGACGAAGGCCCAGTAATAATGATAGGTAGTCATGGTGGTCAGTTGTAGTCCATGTGTGTCCGGCCTGAAAAATCATGTAGCACACCCCCCACTTCAGGGCTTAAAAAAACAGAGTCCAATAAGCAGCAACAGGGACATGTTAAAAGTAGGGGATCACAATCCCTTGTTTGGGATTTTTTTGTGCAAGATGCAAATGATAAGTGAGTTGCAATCTGCCAGGTTTGCCATGCGCATGTGAGGCGAGGTAAAAAGGGGAGCCATCTGGGCACAGGGGGACAGCATACACATCTTAAGAACAGACATATGGCACTGCGCCCAGCACAAGATGGCAGCTAATACCACAGTGGGGCATTCACTCTCGTCATCAACCATAATGAGCATGTCATCCCCTTCCATGACTGTAAGATCATGTAGGAAATTAAATGTGTGCAATAGCGATTAAATAACAGCAGAGCATTACTAAAGGCAGGATGAAGTGGAGGAGCATAATGATTTTGAAATCTTGTCCAGTGGTGGTGAGAGTAGCAGTTTTGGGGGTGGTATGGGTGGCGATGGTGGTGAATGCAATATGTCTAGTGCAAGTGATACATCAACCCCTGTTCGTAAATCTGGGAAAATAACTTCATTTGTGGATTTTTCATCACCTGTGCAACCGTCTTCATTGCACGTCCACACTCCACCCCCTGTCATTCGCAGAGCAGAACCATTTGTCATCACATCCTGTGTAAAACTTTTAAGTCAGCCCATGTTACAAAGTGTTTTTGCACATAAGCTGAAGTAACCACCAAATCAGAAAGTGTCACGTGAACTTAATGCTGCTGTAGCTGAAATGCTGGCAATTGATCTTTTGCCCTTCTCCTTCATGGAGAATTCTGGGTTCCGGTGGTTTGCAGTACGTGCCTGTCCAAAATGGAAAGTTACATCCAGGACATACATTTCCACCCATGCTGTCCCTGAGTTGTACCATTCTGTGTCTGACTCTGTAAGACATGCCATTCAACATTCCTCCTCTCCATTCATTCATTTAAGTATGGATAGGTGTACAAGTGGCAAAACAGTGGGGAGTTCATATCTGTGTATAACTGCACATTGGGCGCAGGTGCTGGGTGTTTGTGCTGTTGGTAGTGTGAATAATCAGTGTAGTAAGGTGGAGGGTCATGGTAGCAATCTTCCAGGAATTCAACAGCATTCAGCAATTGCTATGCGCAATGTGACCTGTTTACACACTGGTGAAAACATGCTGGACTTGGTACTGACTGAAATTGACAAGTGGCTGAACCCCCTGTCCCTGAGAGCTGGGTTCATAGCAAGTGACAATGGGTCAAATGTGGTTAAATGCATCACGAATGGTGGCTTTGTTTGGGTGCCATGCATGGCCCACAGTTTACATCTTGTGGTGCAGGAATTTCTGCAGCACCCTGATATAAAGGAAATGCTGACAGTTGCACTCTGTATCTGTTCTCACTTTTCATGCTCTGCGAAGACCCGTGACCAACTATGGCAGTTGCAGATCCAAAACTGCCTCCTGCAGCACCGCTTGAAGCTGGAAGTTGTCACTCAGTGGAACTCCACTTTATACATGGCAGAGAGGTTGTCTGAACAACACAAAGCCATCTCAGAATATCTTGTCATGTACACTAGCCATGACAGTTCCAGGGCCTCCTTGTCTATGATGATAGAACAGTGGTGCCTCATGGACTCTGTAATGACAATCTTGAGGCTTTTTGAACATGCCACACAGGCAGCGAGTGGTGAGTCTGCCTCCATTAGCCAATCAATTCCACTGCTGTGGGTACTGAGGCAGACATTGATGAATGTACAGCATAGCCTTGATGTTGCCAGAGACAGTGCTAGCAGTGTGTTGCTGAAACACATGCTGACAGTATTCGACCAGATTCGTCACATCTTGAGCATTCAGAGTTGTGACAACTTTGCAATACCAACAATGCTGGACCCATGATACAAACGTGGAATTGCCTCAGTACTGGAGGACGGGCCTGAATAGGTAAAAAATGTCAGTGGGCAACTGGTGGGCTTGGTTCATGGTGCACAGAAGTCATGTGCCAAGGTCAGCAAACCTAAGCAGCATAATCAGGCTGAAGGTGAACCTGAAGCAGTATCAAGCATATCCTGTAAGGGGAAGGGGACTGCAGTTCCAGGTGGTCTGTCATCAAAACTGGTTGGCGTTAACCCGCTTTGGGAGACTTTGTCCCAAGTGGGGATTTGTGACGGGATTTCAGAGAACAGGATGATGCATCAGCCACTGGACTTAGTGCAGCACAGTGAATGGTTGAGTCATATTTGTCTGAAAACAGGCATCTGTCAATAACTGATGATCTTCTTTTATACTGGAGTGGAAAGGTCAGTGACTGGCCAGAGCTGACCGCTGTGGCACTGTAGTACCTGATATGCCAGCCCTCCAGTGTAAGTGTTGGGCGGGTATTCAGCTCAGCAGGTGCAACAGTTCAGGATCCTCATACAAACCACTCTCCTGCAAATGACAGTTTGCTGACATTCATAAAAATGAATGAGAGGCACATACCAGCTCAGAATGCAACCTCAGTATTTGTACCCTAGCCTAGTTATGGTTTTGCTGATGTAGAAATGGACCATCCTGGTGGCACTGGCAGTGGCAGAATGAAACGTCCACCCACTGATGTAGATGATGACACAATGGAGAAAGAATTTCCCAGTGGTCAGAATTCAGACATAGATGACTGTGAGGGCAGCTTTCTTTATGAGGATGATGATGAAGTTAATGTTGGCAGGTTTTAACTTAAGTAATTAAAAGGCTGTCACATTTGTTGTATGATACATGTTTTGTTTTTCATAAAGTTAAATCAGTGTCCCACTCAGTGACTCAATTTCCATATATCACACCACATTTGTAACACAGAGCACAATATATCCTGGCCCCTGTACCACCACCACAGGACTGCTGTTAGCCACTGCCACCAGGGGGAATGACTTTGTGTGCCCCACTAGACCACCACCATAAGACTGCTGTTAGCCACTGCCACCATAGGGAATGTCACTGTGTGCCCACTGGACCACCACCATGAAACCACTGTTAGCCACTGCCACCAGGGAGAATGACTTTGTGTGCCCCCCTGGACCACCATCATAAGATTGCTGTTAGCCACTACCACCATAGGGAATGTTACCGTGACCCCCCCGGACCACCACTATGAAACCACTGTTAGCCACTGCCACTAAGGGGCAGATGTGCTACTACTTTGTGTGCCCATCTGGACCACCACCATAAAACTGCTGTTAGCAACTGCCACCATAGGGAATGTCACCATGTGCCCCCCTGGACCACCACCATGAAAACACTGTTAGCCACTGCCACTGGGGGTAATGACTTTGTGTGCCCCCTTGACCACCACCATAAGACAGCTGTTAGCCACTGCAACCACCACCAGATGCAGGAAGATGTGAGAGGAAATGTCATCATGTGCCTAAGTTAGGACCACCACCACCCACCGCCGCCATTCTGACAATGTTTCTCATTACATGTCTTGACCATGCCAAGGCAGAGGGAGTCAAACAGGAGACCACACCCATCAGCCACAGGCACAAGGCTTTTTACTATGAATACTATAAAGTGAGTATGTGTACTAATGTTTTTCATGCTATTCAACTTCCTTTAGCTGTGTGTTTTGTTTCCTGTTGCTTTTCTGAGCTGCAATGGTTAAACAAATATGGTCAACTTATTTTGTTTTTTTACAGGTTAACAAATGACTCTCCTTTGCTGAAGGTCTGTATCAATGGTACAGCATTACTGTGTACAGCAACCTATGGGCTCTCCATTTCCATATTGGTAAGTATATCAATTTTATTTAATCTGTTCCTTTATTTTTTTCATAAGAGTGCAAAAAATCCAACTAATGATTCGTAAAGTAGGTGACATGTATGTCACAAAATATTTGCCCAACACATCATGCGCTGTATTCCAAATTTGCAGCTGCAGCCATGCCAGTGTTGAAAAAAGTGTGACCCAGGTCGTGCGACTTGACTAGATGTGGTTTTAAAATGTAACTTGAGTTAAGACACAGGGACGCTGACACAATGTAGTTCTTATAGCCTGGTACTAAATTTAATTGTGATCTGATGATTTGGTATTCTTGTGACTTCACAGCTTGCTATCTTTATTAATCCATATACCCGTGGTGGAACAGCTACGGCCAAAACATAATGTGTTACTGCTGCAATCAAGCTGTAATAAGTCCTTCATTTCTTTTTAGGAAACTTCCAGCTGCTTTGTTGTGTCATAGTTGCCTTATCCAAAGAACTTCAACATCATACTCCCCCCGGTCTGGTGGACATGCAACAAGTAGAAGTCGTATGAATCGATGATGACCATGACCATCATTACTAGACTGGAGAAGGATGCAGATAAAATCTATGAAGAAGTAACCAAACAATAAACCATTAATGAGACCTACTTGCAAATATGATAATCCCCCCTCCCCCCACCAAAACAAAATACTTACCTTCATTGGCTTGAGAGTATTTCATTTCTAGTTCCAACACCACAATTTCTCAAGCACGGAAATGCGCACACCAACAGTATGTGACTTGTGGCAGAAAACAATACAATGAGTACGTGTATATTTATGTCAACCCCCCAAGAAAATACATATATGTGTATATATATATATATATACAGTATATATATATATATATAGATAGATAGATATGAATATATGTATATATCAACTCACCAAGGCTACTATTGGTGTACACACAAAGGACACCCTTCCTGTTGAAGTGATCACAGCACACTTTGGGCAACCAACAGTTCTCTCAGTGTCATCATTTGTGACAGTACACTGAATGGTCATTCATGTTATCCCTCCTTCATATGGTTTGGTAAGACACTGTGCATCATCACATCATCATCACCACAGTAAGGTCACACAACAATATTACATGTAATTGCAACAGCAGCAGCATTTCTTGTAACACTCCCATTTCACTTTGTCAGCACTGGGAAATTTTCTGGACACAAGAAAGTTGCATTTTGGGGATGCACAAAAATTCTGGGGACTATGTGTTGTGAGCACATAATGTCATAAATTATAAATCAAAGTCTATTTCAAAAAATAAATATTTTTGGAGCCTCAGTAATGTTTACTTTCTGTTGTGAAGTGTTTGTCCAAAAGCAGGACCGAGCAGTGCAAGTATACTATGCTAAACTGCATGTGTGCACTCAGTGTTCTTTCCTGTGTGTGCAGACACTGTCCAGCTTTGTTCAAACATATATATGGTGTGATTTGTTGCAGTATGTAAAGAAGAAGAAGAAGAAGAATCAGCATTTATATAGTGCTTTTCATACATCCCAAAGCGCTTTACAAGCAATGCTAGACTGGTAATGAAGTGGCTGAATGTGTGGTGGCGGCCATATCGCACATCATCACCCATACACAGCCTGGATAATTGCACGAACTGATTTATGGGAAGGGGAATGTTGGCCAGGACACGGGGAATGTTCTCTACTCTTTGCGAAGAGTGCCTGGGTTCTTTTACTTCCACCTGGACACCCACCAGGACAACACCAGGATGGGCAGAAGGGACCTCGGTTTAACATCTCATCCAAAGGATGGCACATCCCAGCAGTACAGCACCCCCAATACTGCACTCAGATGCCAGCGATTTCTAGGTGCAAGTCCAATCCCAGTGTGGGGCGAGAACCCACGACCTTCTGGTCCAGAGGCAGATGTGCTACCAACTGAGCCATGCTGATATTTAAAGAATAAATATAAGAATATATAATGGATATTTTATTTGTACCATCATCAGCAGCAGCAGTGTAAGTGATATGATATTTTTTCAGAGGTCTTGGGCCACTGTGCATCTCAGTCACTCACAGTGCACACATGACTTTGCGGAGATAATAGCACAGAAAAATCATGCTTTTCAACAAACCATACCCAACAGACATTAAATATTGCTGAGGCACCCAAAATATGTTACGTGACAGACATTTTAAAGTTGGAATATATAGCAGGTCCTGCAGTCCACTGCCACCACACTGTGCAACCACTGGCACTGTGTCATGTTATGGTGTACATCAGCTTGCTAAAAAACTGACACTGCCAGTCTAAACTAGAAAGACATCACTTATTCCAGAACAAAAATGAAAAGATTTGTGGTAGCACAGTGTGTTGGCATTTGGTAGTAAGTGAACTGGACCTTATATATTTTCTGACTTTATAGTGCCTGTACACCGTCCGTCAAATATTTTGGGTGCCTCACTATCACCAATACTTCATGTCTGTTGGGCATGGTTTGTTGAAATTCAGGATTTGTCATTGCTATATGATCTCCTAAAAGTCATGAGTGCACTGTGTGACTAAGGTGCACTCTGACCAGAGACCTCTGAAAAAATATCATATCACTTAGTCCGCTGATGATGGTAGTACCAATAAAATACAAGTTATATATTCTTATCTTTATTCTTTATACCGTAAACACTGCAATAAGTCAGCACATATATGTTTGCAAGAAGCTGGACAATGTCTGCAGTGCACACACAGGAAAGAACACTGACACTACACATGCAATTTAGCACATTATACTTGTACTGTTCAGTCCTGCTTTTCCACAACCACTCCACAACAGAAAGTAAACATTACTGAGGCACCAGAAATATGTCAGTGTACACATTCTTAACTTGGATTATAACACAGTGGGGGCAGAAGGTGTGTTGAAAAAAAACTAATGTGGGATCCCCTGCTGGTCCAGCAGCAGATGGAGCATTGACACAATCTGCAATTGGTGTTGCTCTATGTGCTCCAACTGCTGCTGGACAGCACTCACCCTCTCATTGTTCTCTTCTACCATGGCCCACAACACAGCAAGGTCAGCCTGAGTTACAGGCAGTGTGGGGTCCACTGGTGGTGGTACAGCTGGTGGTGGTGGCGGTGGTGGTGGTGGTGGTGGAGCAGCTGCTGCTGTGCCCTCCTCTTGCTGCTGCAATGCACAGCAGCACCCTCTGCCACTGCACTGAAGGGCCAGCAGGTGGAGGCCTGGCCTGTTCTGTGGCAGCCTGCCACTCCACCTTGTGGTGATTAACCATGAGAGTGTGCTGGCTCCCAGCCCCCAAGTGTGTCCCCCGTGGGCCATGGAGCACCTCGACACCACAAATGCAGCACCATACCAGGCTGCTGTCCCCCCTGACACAGTCGAAGAACTCCCAAACTGGGGAGCTGGGGGGGGACCAGGCATGGGAGGGCCAGATGCACTGGCAGCAGCCTGGTCATGGCAGTGCTCAACCTCCAGCACATCCTGTTGTGGAGGCAGTGCTGCTGGAGCTACTGCTGCTGCTGCTGATGGTTGTGGTGGTGGACTTGGTGGTGGTACTGCTGCTGCTGCTTCTGGTGGGGAGGTGGTGGTGGTGGTGGTGGTGCTGCTGCTGCTTCTGGGGGGAACCAAAATGTTTCGATTGGTCCAACAGCACCCGGCCACCCCCCCATGGGTGTGCACACCTCCCCTGCCAACCATGCTGCCATGTGGTCCCACTGCCCCTGGCACCATCCCAGACATTCACTGACTTTCACCCTGTCCCTGGTCCATTTCAGCAACTTAAGTACTTAAACTCGAGTGCCCTCCCTCCTTCCCTCTGTCCGAGCAATGATGAGTGGACAGTAAACAAAGACAACACAAAACACTCACACACACAACACAGTCACACACATTCAGACATACACACAGACAAACAAAAACTTATAAAACTAAAAAACAAAGAAATCACAATCACAGAAAGAAACAATGAACTACAAAAAGAGTACAAAAAACACTAAACAACAATATAGCTTTGAAAAAAGCTGTTGGGTGGGTTTTATATGATCTCTGGATTCTCTGCTCCTCCTAACTACTACACAGACAAACTGCCTCCTCTCTCTCTACCTCTGCAAAGAAGAAAGTGAAAGTATCTGCTTGCATGAGTCACTGCCTTCCTTCCTGCCTGGCTAAAGCATGTGACTTACAGTACTGTAAGCCATGTGATGTGTGTGGGGGCTACCTATATTGTTGTCACTTCACCTTACTTCGCGTTAAGGTGGAATGACAATGCGAAATCATAATTATAGCACAAAATGAGCCTTTCACATTGGCCACTCCGCATAGCAGAACAACAACATGAAGTGCCCACTTTGCGTTTACTTCACTGACAAAATTTTAATTCACTACATCTCTGTACAGCACAGCATGCAACAGTGATCTGTGTCTCCCGGCACCCCTTCCCTTGCCTGAGCCTCTCTACTGCCACAGTTAGGTGTCAGACGTACTGTGGGAGACACATCCCTCCACACCTAGGGGAAGTAAGCAATCCACTGGATCTCCATCCTCCTTTCTACACATTTACTACAGCAGGCTTCTTCATGGCCCACAAGCCTGGCATCTCTGTTAGTGGGCACCACTAAAAATTAGAGATGCAAAAGAGCAGGCAGTGTGGACCATGAAGAAGCCAGCAACTTCAGTATTAAATCTATGAATCAAGCTACATACTACAATATTTAGCAGGAGAGTTCTTTGCTATATTAAATGGGTAACAGCTACTGCAAAATCAGAAAACAGAAGTAAAAACATAAGGAGTGTCAGTGACATATTGATTTCCTGGTGAAGTGGTGAGGAGTTGCAGCAGGAAATGCTGATCTTGGCAATACACATGTTGATTTGTCAACATTGTGGATATCTCTATTGGAAAAAAAAATTGATGAATACTGTATACCAGTGAGTGGGTTTCTCCACTGAGTTTGGTTCATGAGTGAAGGCGTATGGAGTGGATCCCTCCTGGTTGTTGTTTATCTTGCAGGTGTGTAGTGGGTGACATTGCTTATTTATGTTGTCTGTATCTTTTCTAAATGTCCGTAACTAGAATAAGGACTAGATGACCAACTGAATACAACAGTAGTAATGGACAACCGGCCTTCCAACTCAAATGCAGACACCCTACACACAGGAACATCTGCATTTACAGTAGCATATTTTGCAATATATCACTGATACTCCATTCAAATGAACTTGTGATATATCATGAAATACTGTGGTATTTCACTAAAAATACTGCTAATTACTGCTGATTGCTACTGTACTTTAACTAGAAAGACATTGTGCAAACCTAAAATACATGTCTCTACACCTTAATCAGTTTATCTGTTGGAATGGCTCCATATTTTTCAAGAAACCATTTCATCCTATGACTCCTGTTGAACAGCATTAAGGGGATACTAGAACTAGTGGTAGTCTGGCCAACCATGCTGTAGTTAAGTTATACACCAGAGTCAGATCTAGTTACATCACCAAAAGAGGCATTTTCTACTATTTTGCTGTATTTAGTTTATATTGTATATCTTGGGTGTTGGATATTATTTAAGCACTAATGCACAACAAGATGTGTGTCATGCTGAGATTACATCATGCCTCAGGTGGTTGGGCATGAGACTGTAGGCTAGTGCATCCGACACCTGAGAAGTGATATTGTACCCATGACACATGTCCTGGACTGCATTATTGCTATTATATGTTGGCTCCTTTTTATACAGAATTTAAAAGAAAATCAAAAATAATTTTAGAGGCTGCCCCGGTAGCCCAGCAGCAGCATGTTGCTCTTCCATGCAGCCAATGCAAGTTTAGGAACAAGATCAGGATGCTGCAGCAGTGGATGGGTCTGGTTGCAGCAGCTGCCACTCAGCAGAGAGCTGTGGTTGGGATGGGTTGGTGCTGCATGACCAGTGCTGCTGTGATCCCTGTGGTGCACCAGGGAAGTTTGCTTCCTCCACAGAGATATTGCTGTGTGCATCTGAGGCCTGGATGCTGGGGTATGCCTGGGGAGGAGGGAAGTAGAGAGAAAACAAGTGGAAAAAAACTATAGTACCACCCCATGACAGCCTAAGCCTCCTGGCTCCCCTTGGCCCTAGAGTTTGCTGGCACTGTATCTTAGCTTACTTAGTGAGCTGCCTTTGGGAGGAGGACAGCCCTTCCTCTGGGGCCCCTGCCATGGGGGCAATAGCTGTGGGGGATGTCAGCTGGAGGATGGAAACCTGAGGTGAGCTGAAGACCAACAGGCCTGATCAGGGTAAATCCCTGGGACTGGGATAGCCATCTGGTAGAGCATGGCTGGAGAGGAAAATACAAACAGAAAAAAAAAATCAGTTTAGAATAATTATTTAGCTGATTTTTTTAGTGTGGAAGCATATCTTTGTTTCTTAAGAGAAGATGCACCCGATCATCCCAATGATCAATCAAGAACTTCCCCCATCATGGTGTGCTGGGATAACATCACTGTTGAAGGTGGCTACTGACCAATCAGGATGCAGGATATTTTCTTGCCGGTGTATAATTGTTGGTAGCTATCTATATTACCCACATTTCTCTTTCTTCTTTCTGATCCACTAATGTTGTCATCTACTATTATCCATTTGTTCCATATGAGCAAATCATATATATTTTTTTTCTTCAACAAATATTTGGTATCTGGCCTAAATTGAATAAATAGTAGAATTGGTTGACCTGGATGCTTATAATTCAACATAATATAAATGGAACAGATACAGCGGTTTGACCAATTAGGAACTATTCTTTCCAATATTGTTTTTCAGATGGGCTAGAAATGTTGTGAATAATGGTAATTGTTTAGCAATGGCACAATCCGAAGCAGCTGCCACTTGAAGTGAACTATTCAATATGGCCCTTTCTCTACTGGAGACTTCCCCAGAGAAGGAGTGTGTCATCCGCACAATGCATTCTGCCTCCTGAAATGTTCTGGTAGTGAAGGTACCATGAAATAGTCCAGACAGGACAACTTCAGCTTTTAGACAGCTTGTAATGTAAACTTCCTTGGTGGGATTAGAACCCTGATCACCCGATGATGATCTATGGTAGTGTGGAGTTAGAACAGCAAATTATTTCCTGACACTGTTTCCCTTTACTGTCATTAAACTGTTTTTGTTCTGTTGTTGAAAGTCCATTAAAGTTTACGTGATTAAAAAAAAGAATAGTAAATTATATTGAAAAAAATTAGTTAAGAACAATTATTTGTGTGGGTAGAAAGTTGACCTGTCTGGACAGGAGTTTTCTGACAAGACAAATTCGTGGTATCTTCCTTCACTATATGAGCTGCACACACCTGGAAATGCAAGCTTACTCTCTTACTGTTGCCACAACACTAAGATCATGACAGGTGTTTATCTTGTAGAATCGCATGCAATGCTCAAATTTAAGATGCTGCATAAACAATTAAATCTTTTCATCATCAGAAATATTGTTTCAGGGTAGGGAATAATCATACAGTTACAATTAATCCTGGTGTACCTGTATCTGTTCACATTATTCAGGCTTCTTTTCATTTCGGTCTTTCTTTTGTGTGCAAAACATGAAAGTAGAAAATCTGCATTACAAACAATAGCACCTGATTTGAAGTGCAATTTAATTATACCACCATTTACTAACTGCTTATATTGTATTTACATATTGCACACTGTAGTATATCAAGTGATACAAGGTTGAAAGAATGGAGTGTTCATCAGCCTCAGTCACCAATGTGGTAGAAATTTCAGCTCTGAGACAGGAATATTGGGTGTTTGTTGGTTCATGTCCCACACCATGTGTGTGGAATAAGTTAGTGTTGTAGGACATGTAAGCAGAGTGTACAGACAGACCTGCTTTAATGTTTAAATGTTGCTGTGACATGCGTTTATTTCCCCCATGCACACAATATAAAAAAAAAAGGTTAGGTTATATGGCTTTGACAGATACAGTATGCAGCCCATCACTTAGAGGCAGTTTATTTCAGACTAGAAGCAGCTAGTGATCACAGCTGGCGCTCTCCTCAGCACATTTAGCTCTTTCTAGCTTGAATTCAAACAAACCCCTGACTGAAGGAGTATTTATAGTCCAACATGCACCATGGAAGCTCGCCAAAGGTCCTCACTGTCCAATGGTCAGATCAAATCAGTCTGTCTCTCTCATCTCAGTGCTTTTTATATCCTTCTTCTAAATCATGTGGCCTGCTTATTAATGTCAAATGTTGAATTGTAAGAAACAGTACTATTATGTGCTATAAATCAATGAAGGTATCAGATTAAAAAAAAATTGTAACAACAGGCAAAAAAGACATGGCGATGGCACTTTTCTTTCATTGTATTGTGAGTTACTGTAAACTGTACTTTTTACATTGAAAAGTGTTTTTCATTTCTGGATGTCCTAGTTTTCTTAAGTAAGAATATTTTGGTCATTTTGTAGGTTTTTTTTGCCAAAATACTAAATTGCCCCATATCCACCCCACTGTCATGAACTTGTGCAGTCCTAGGTCCCAAATCTAACATTAAGTTACCTGCTCCCACCCACCTAGTATAAGTGAAAAAAATTATTTGGCAGATGATTTCCATACAATAGTATTTTCTTGCATTGTAACCGAGACAAAGACATCTAGGAAAGCATATATTTTCTTGTATTGTAATAGACTGCCTGCAAATGAAATCTTGAAACAGGAGAACATTCATCTGTGGTCATTTCCTCCAATGCCTGGGCAGAGCATTGGTAGCCAGGGAGACTGGGGGATGGGCACAAGGGAAGGGGTTAAGGATAGGAGGTTAGGTCTGTCTGGGGTCAGGAAGAACTTAATGCTGGAGTGGAGGAGCAAGTTGGGTATATATGGGCCAACACACTTAAGCCCAGCACCTTTTGTGCCTTTGCTCTGTAAACAAATTCTGGCAGAGCCACTACAGCTGCAAATGCATTAACTTCATAAGGGTGTTTCATGGGCTTAAACATAAGCATGAATTGTATTTAGTAAGGCCTACGTACCGTTCCACATATGACTTGTAATTAAGCTGGGCATCCTGAGAGTGGGTCACAAGGCGGTAAACTGGGTTAGGAACTGGCTGAATGATAGAAGATAGAGAGTCATGGTAAATGATGCTCAATGTAAAGAAAGGAGTGTGACCAGCAGGGTGCCACAGGGATCAGTCCTGGGCCCAGTCCTGTTTAATGTCTTCATAAGTGAAATTGTGAAGGTGTTCAAGAGCAAAGTGTGCCTCTTTGCGAATGACACTAAGATCTGCAACAGGGTGGACACTCCGGGAAGAGTGGAAAAAGTGAGGAGGGACCTAGGTAAACTGGAAGAATGGTCCAAAATGTGGCAGCTGAGATTTAATGCAAAAATGTGCAAAATCATGCATTTGGGTTGCAGGAACGCAGGAACCCAAGGGAGGATTATTGCGGGGGGGGGGGGAAACTGATGGTCACCATCACCAAACAGGAAAGGGATTTTGGGGTAATCATACTGGATGACATAAAGGTGGTTAAACAATGTATCAAGGCTATGGGGAGAGCTAGTGGGATACTTGGGTACATAGGGAGAGGTATCACCAGCAGAAGGAAGGAGGTGGTGATGCCACTGTGCAGATCACTGGTGAGGCCTCATTTGGAATACAGCTTCCAGTTCTGGTGGCTGCATCTCCATAAGGATGTAGACAGAGTGGAAGCAGTAAAGAAGGGCAACAAAGATGGTGCAGGGCCTGCACTAAAAGGCATATGAGGAGAGACTGGGAGACCTCAATATATATACTCTGGAGAAGAGAAGAGAAGAGAAAGGGCTGATATGATAGAAACCTTTGAATATCTAAAAGGCATAAATAAAGTGCTGTAGGTTAGCATCTTTCAGAAAAGGAGGTGTCCATGGATGAGGGGGCATGAAATGAGGTTGGAAGGGGGAAGACTAAGGGGTACCGTGAAGAAGCATTTCTTCATAGAAAGGGTATTGGAACCTCTAGAGACTTCACAAGTCAGTTTCATTATGAAAGAGAGAAAAAAACACAATTGACACATTTTACATAATACCACTATAAAAAATGTAGGATGAGCAACTTTATGCATTACCAATGTGTTCTGTTGCCTCTGGGTTCTGATTCCCATGGACCTCTCGAGCTTTGCTCTCCTGGTCAAAGGGAATCAGAACTCCTGTGTGGCAGAAGACACTGATTGTGTATAGTTGCCCATCCAATATTCTCTATATTTAATGCTGCATTGAGGATTTCTAAGTAATAAACCTGTGTCATACAATTGCTTTAAATTAGACCAAGATTTCTGGTCTATTCAATTCAAATTTGTTAACATGAGGAGCAACATTTTGGGGAAGAAACCAAAGAAATACCAACCCTATAAGTCAGGAGGTAACGTCTTATAAATTATTTTCTATGTAGGTGTGAAGGGATACCCAACTGTCAGCTGTCTGGCAATATCAATTTTGGCATCTCTGCAACAAAGCGATAAAGAAAGGCAAAATACTTTTCACAAAACCTTGAGACAGACATTGATGCCATAGTTTAGTTAGCAATATGCTGCCCTACACAGCTTTATCAATTGCAGAATCAATTCCACTCTCATTGTTCTATGAAATGGCTACTGCCTTGATTTAAGATAAGACTGATTTAGACAGGGATATGACTGGACAGCTGCCATCTAAAGGTAAGCCCAATACCTCATCGGCTTTGCACCTAGGCTCCACTCTAGAAACTGAGTATTTTAATAACTTTATTTCAATTCTTTACTTCCTACCAGTTGTACAATCACAGTAATCCACTGCACAGTGTGGAGTGCATTGGGACTTATGCACACCTGGCATTGTTGATCACTTGCCAGGTGTGGATAAATCCCAACCCACACCTTGTTATACATTATTAAAGGAAAACACATTGTTAAAACCGGGAAAATATATGTATTATTACTTTTTGTGTTCTTACTTCATCCCAATGTTTTTTTTTTTCTGTTCAGGCTGTGAGAGGATTTTTTCTAACTTTCCCTGGCTGTTTTATGGCCCCTGGGGGCTGCCATTTAGGTTTCTTTTATTGCATCTTGTCCCAGAGAGTCTTCCCAGAGTGCGCTTTGCTCTGATGTCTAGTAGTCCCTGCAGGAGGCCAGTGTCTTGTTACAGAGTCTTTATTATAACTCAGACACTGCAGAGAGAACACAGCAGCCAGGAGTCACACTGCTAGTCTTTGGGTAGGTGTAATAAGTTTCCTGAATATCGGTACCTTATCCAGCTGTGTTCTGCTTCGGGTAGTGTGTGTGTGTGTGTGTTTAAGCATGTCATTGTTTAAAGTAGTTTTGTCTGCACTCATTTTGCTGCACCTCTTAGTCCCTTTCAGTTTTTGCACCAGTACTAAGTAGCAGAAATGGAACAGCACCTTATAGTTTGTTTGAGTAGCTCCTAAGTGAAATAATATATGCAGCACTGGAATGGTTTATACGAACTCATTTGGAAACATCATGAAGTACAGGCAGCTATTTATAAAACAAGTCTGTGATTGCTTCAGTAATGTTCCATCCCCCTCTCCCCATTGCATAGCAGAAGGCACATCTGATTATCTCAGCAGCAGTTACTGCTGCATGTAATCTATATATAAACTGTGTCACTTTTCCCAGAATTCTGCTCCCCCCCATATTGATCAACATATTATGGGCAGTGGTCATGATCCAGCCATAGCACCTGTATGGTGCAAGAAGCCTGATCCACCTGCCCCCCAAAGGGATAGATTAAGGTGCCACTTGCCCCCTCAGGCAGCGGTCACGATCCAACCATAGCACCTCTATGGTGCAAGGAGCCTGATCCACCTACCCCCCCCCCAAAGAGATAGATAAGGTATGATGCTTGAAAAATTGCCACGATTTCTCTGGGCTGTGTGAACGCTGAACCAGATCATCACTTGCAATTTGCTGTTTTCAGTTTCAGCGCCTTCTCAGGGTAGCGCTATTGGCTCCATGCCTGTGTAGAGCTCCCTGATTGGCTGGTCTCACTCATCTGAGACATGTGGCTTAATGTAAGCCTGCATCCCTGTACTCGGCTTCTAATTTATATATTTTAATTTAGCCTGTTCTGCTCAGCCTGTGTAAAGTAACTTACCATTCCCCTCCCCGCTGTAGTTTCTCTCCAACTGTATGTGCACTGATTCAGTGTTAGCTCTGCAAACTTCCCCTTGATTTTTCATTCCACCCCCCCTTCCCCTCCCAGGCCTCCTTTAAATGCACACAGTCTCCGCATATCCCTGGAGTGGCTCCTGAGTGTACATAACACATCCTCTACCCCTTTACTTTTAGCATCATCATTATTACTACACTGAAAAGTGTTGCTCTTGACCCAGAGAGAGAGAGATAAGCTACCAACACCCCTAGTGCAGGCTACCTAACTCTCTCCTGAGCAGAGTTCTCTGTATAACTGTGGACACCCTGATAACACACCAGTTAGATGCTGCACTCCTGCTTAGTGGCACTCACACTTCTGTGTCCCTCAGATGATAGTTTACTTGATAAGCCCTCTTTTTCTCCCATCCTCTCTTCTTTAATTGGCCCTAGTGACATCAGAGACCACCCTCTGAAGCATGTCTCTCCTGCTTCCTAAACTCTCTAGATATCCCAGCAATCGGTACAGCACATATTTATTATTTTTAAATGCAAACAGTTAAGTGGAGCAATATATGTTTACCCTGCCAGCCTCCAACCATGAGGTCTGGCAATCGGTGCGCTACTGCACCCAATCCTGAAGAAAAGCTCTCCAGTTCCAGTGCATGGGCATAAGACCCCTCCTTTACACCCATCCTCACCCCTTCAATTGACCCTAGTGGCATCCAAGCCTACTCTTATGCCTCATGTCTCTTCAACTTCTAAAACCCAACAGTATTCCCAACAATTAACACATCACAGGTTTCTAGTTGGTTTCTTTTTTGTTAAGTAAGAAAAATTCAGTAGAGCACTATTTGCTTATCTGTCGGTCTCCTAACAGAAGGACTAACAATCAGTGCACTACTCCTCCCAATCGTAAAACACCAGTTTAGTTTGCAGCACAAAGCCACAAAGGTAGGGAAATATAATGCTTAGGTGAAATGTTATTCTCCTCAATTTTGGTGAATATGTGATGTGGGAGTTCCTGGGGTTTGAGCAATTATTTGAAGCAGCATTAACATTAACATATCTTCATCACTGTCTTAAGGCAAATAAATTTACTCACAGGGCAACACATTTGTTTGTTATGCTTGAAAGAATGAATTGAAGTTAGGGTAATGCCAACATTGCTTTGAATAATTGTTCAATCCCTAGGAACAAACCATGCATTTGACAACATTTAAGAGAACTTTTCACCCTAACATTACATTTCCTTACCTTTTCAGGTTTGCCTTGCAACATGAAATGGTACTTAAATGTAGTATGAGTAGTCAATTTATGTTTAATAAGAGATACTTCCTCAGATGTATTGAAGCTGGAACTGTCAGTGATTTGTATGCCGATAAATCCTTGGTGCCTACTGAATATGACATTGCAAATAAATAATGTAAGGCATTGCTACATATTTAAAAACACTACACATAGCAGTTAACTAGTAATACTTGTACTGTTCATCTGTGGGGATGCTGAAACAAATTCTGAACCATTGAGTGTAACTAGAAACAGTCTGCTGTTGGCCCATGGTAACTTTTGGAGTTTGCCTAGGAAAATGGATTTTCTGAGAACATGGATGTACAAAGAAAACCCTGATATAAAGCTGGCATATACTTTTGTTTTATGTATAAAATAGGATGGGTATTTGCTGTGTCCTGATTGGTTGGAAACCTTCTGAATCCATATAATTTAAAAAAGAAACCCATGGTTTCAGTCTTCTTTCCGCAACTAGAACGCAGCTCATCTGAAAATCAGTTCCTCTACTAAATCTTTCATCAACCATTTGTGAAAGCCACATTTGTAAATAAAAGCCATACTAACCTTTACTTTAGAAATAAGCCTCAAATAACAGATTTTTAAGTCCATCATGTACAAATGCGCAGCAAACACTTTATTAGGAGAGTTTCTTTTTAGGGGTGTGATACTGTCGGTCCAATGTAAAGTTTTTGCAAGGGGCTCATCAGTGTCACACAATCATCAGCCAGGCTGATCATGACACACTGTTCTGACTTGCTGGGCAGCAACTTTGTGTAGTTAAAAGGAAAGAGATGATCCAATCATAGGGTAGCTCTTTCCTTTGAACTTATAACGCTGCCCAACAAGCACCACTGATCTGTCATGATCATCCTGCTGTGGCAGACCCCCAACATCATCCCTGATACCATCCTCTACCACACCCCCACCATGCATATTTTCATTGTGCAGAACTGGGAGACCACCCCTGGCACTGCAAAACATAAGGACCCCACACCCTCTGTGTTAAGATTCTGGCATGGTGGTGCCAAATCCCCCATGCCAGCTGCTACCCCCACCCTGTCCATTTTCATTATGACACCAGACATCCCACTCTGGTGCCACCAAACATACAGTAACACCAGCACTGGGGTGCCCAATCCCAATTTTGGTACCTGAAATAAAGAAAACCCAAATTTTCAACATGCCTTTTTGGGGACCCCATCTCATGAACAATGGCAGGGAAATTAGGCAAATCTGTCCTGAAAAGTGATTTTGAAGTCACTGCACAAAATCACATTTGGGGAGGAGTTGAAAATTGTCTCTGTACTTGTTCATGAGGTGGGATCATAAGAAGGCTATGTAGAAAATTTGAGGCAAAAATACTAACAACAAAGTTATCAGCCTGCATTGAAATTTACAAATGTAGGCTTGTAACTTTGGTAATTTTTTATATTTTGACCAGGGGCAGACTGAGACACATTTGGGCCCCTGAGCAAAAATATTGTTTTGGGCCCCTTATGAAATAGATGTGGGTGCTGATGCTAGTGTGAATATTCTAAACTATAGGCCCCCATAAAATGTTTTAAATTTGGTGTGCATTCTGGCACATTTTAGAGGTAATTTCAAACAGAATTTGCTATCCTGTTACTCCCTCCCTATGCCCAATAATTTGCACTCTTGCCCCCTCCCCAGAGTCCCTACAGTCAAGTATGTTGCCCATTCCTCTAGTTGACTTTGGTCCCTCCTCATTTTTTCCCACCCCTCCCGGAGTGTCTATCCTGTTGCAGATCTTAGTGTCAACTGCAAAGAGGCACACCTTTCCGTCCAGCCCCTCCACAATGTCACTTATTAAGACACTGAATAGAATTGGCACCAGAACTGATCCCTGTGGCACCCAACTGGTCACCCTCCTTTCCTTGGATTGTGCTCCATTTACAACCACCCTCTATGTTCTATCCCCTCAACCAGTTTCTAACCCAGTTTAAAACATTGGAACCATTTCAGACTGCCTAGCTTGTTTACAAGCCTCTTATGTGGAATGGTGTTGAATGCCTTGCTGAAATCTAGGTAGACCATATCCACTGCTCCCCCAATCCACTTCCCAGTTCATCCAGTCAAAGAAATCTGTCAGATTTGTTTGACATGATCTTTCTGCTGTGAATCCATGCTGCCTCAGATCCTGTGCTCTGCTGGATTCAAGATGTTCCACAATCCTTTCTGTTAGCTGTGCCTACCAGCAGAAACAGGGGATAAAAATACCTTGCAGGTCTTCAAGATATGCCCTGGACAAATTTCTGTTTCCCAGGGGATTCATAGGGTACGCTAGGAAATATGTGTGTGCATGCGTGTGTGTGCGCGTGTGTGTGTGTGTGTGTGTGGGTTGAGTGATGTCTATAAATTAATACATGTTTTTACAGCACATTTTTTTTATTAATACTTATGAAGCAGGGGTTGACTTGATGGCACTACAATCCTTCTGACCTTGAATTACTACATTATGTTAGATTACTATGTTACTCCCCAGTTGCTACGACTTTTTTGTAGATTTTGCAAATTAGAACCTTTAAGCACACAGGCTCATTGATGTGCAAAAGGTCACACAGGAAATAAGAGTAGTGTAGAAAGTAAACCTGGTATTTTTTTTCTTGTGAGACTACACCCCCACTTAGGTCTACAGTACTGCAGCTGTTTAGGGGTCCCTGCTGCCCCAATGCTTGGCATTTCACTGATCTATAAGAAGTCCCCTAAGCCCCCATACCCACCTATCCCAATAATATGTGCCCACCCTTTAGCTACATAGCCAGTAGCCAGCCCACTGGCCCCTCCCCATAGGTAGTAATCAGCCCTCCCAGTCTGCCAATAAATAGTCAGACCCTTCCACTGTCAGTGTCAGCCCCACTACCCCAATTAATCAGCCTCCCTCTGTCAGTTGCAAACCCCCATAACCAGCCAGTATCATCTCCCACTATTCTACAGTGTGTCACAACAGCCCATATTAGCCCCTACCCCCCCCACCAGTATCGGCCATTCACGATGCCTTTGTATTATCAGCAATCCGGTGTTCATCATACACTGCCATAAGCTCCCCACAGGCACTATCAGCCCTCTGTTCCTCCACCATCAGTATCATCCTCCTCCTCAGCCAGTAATCAACCCTCTGAAATCAGTCAGTATCAACTGCAAGGAACCAGAGAGAGATTCCCTCATCAGATGTCTAATTTTTACAATTTTGTAAAATACATTTATTCAACTATTACAATTTACTAGAGGATATATTTTTATGCCCAGTTTCTCCCAGGGCTTACAATACAATTTCTCCCAACTTTTCCACGAAATACTCCCATACAGTTCCATCCAAACATCAGCTCTTTCCCACTGAAGGTAGAACACCTGCTGCATCCAGAAACCCCACCCCCCACTTCACACATTCACAGTCAGTATAACCCCACAGCCATATCAGACCCAAAGCATGATAGTATGAACCCAGTCAAGCCAGTTATTCACCCTCCTTTATGCTTCCTCTGCAGTAATCTGCCCCACTAGTAATCCCCCTGACTCACAGACAGTTTGACCCCACCTGGCCCTCCAAGTAATCCGTCCCCCTCTTGTAAGCTGCTCTCTCTCTAGTAATCAACTCTGAGTCAGCCCCACAAGTAATCTCCCTGTCTCCCAGTCAGTAGCCCCCCAGTCTCTGTCTGTCTTAGTGCCACACAATATTCTGAAAGAAAAGTCACATTTGTCTGCCAAATGTTTATCTGATGACTGATGACCTGGCCTGGCTTTGACACCTGATTCGATTACTCCTGGCTCCTAAGTCCCTCTGTGACTGTCCAAATAATTTATGGGCCCTGGCTTGAGCAGATGTGACTGGCAGCAGCAGTGTTATTGGTTGTACTGTTGTTCACAACTTGTTCTTCTTCCAGACTCTAAACCATCTCCCTCGCCTCGAGAAAATGAAAAAAATTAACAAACATAGGGCCGCGGTCACCATCGCACACAAGAGAAGAGCCCTTACTTACCCTGACTGTCTCAATCATCCACTGCAGCAACAGCATGTGTTGACTCTTTATTCTGCTCCAAAGTCTCCATGTGACAGTGATGTGCATGTGCTGGTCAGGTGACAATCCTCTCCTCCTCAACTCAGCTCCCCTTGGCTTCACAGCCTTTTTGATCCACCCTGGCTGCCCTCTGTCCTGAGTGTCCTGGACCTGGCTGCTCTTGTGTTCTGATACAAACAGAAAAAAAATTAAAATGCTGGCATCATGGGCAGCCAGGCGGGCCCCCCCCCACACAGCACGGGGCCCTTGGTCTGTACCTGGTAGCCTGACTGGTCAGTCCACCTCTGATTTTGACCCCAAACTTTCAAAAATAACCATTTCTTCACAGCACCTCATGAATGTGACAGCAGACATTTTTCAAATTCTGACCAAAATGTGTTTTTGCACTTGTGGTGCGAAATCACCTTATGGGCAGGATTTGAGCATTTCTTACACCCTTGTTCATGATGTGGGCTCATAAGAAGGCTCAGTAGAGTCATAAGAAGGCTATGTTTAAAATATGAGGTAAAAATACGAGAAAACAACAAGGTTATGAGTTTAAGTTGCTATTTTTCAATGCAGATTCATAACTGCTGTAATTTTCAATATTTTGATTCCAACTTTTCAACATAGCCATTTTTTCAGACACCTAATGAATGGGACAGATGTCATTTTTCAAACCCTACCCCAAATGTGTTTTAACACTTGTGGTGCAAAAGGACGTTTCAGCCACTGTTTTGTAATTGACACCTATCATGCTCAGAAGGCGTGATCAAAAACGATTATGTTGAAAATTTGGGGTAAAAATGTGAAAAGCCAAAGTTATGAGGAAACAAATTGTTCCAACATTTACTTATAAGTTTATTTTTTGCAGATTTTGGCCCCTAATGTTTAACATATCCCTTGTGTTACCCCCACCTCCAGAACATGGTAGGTGTAATTTTTCACCTTTCGGATAGGATTTTAAAATGTCACCTGTCTTGATCATAAGGTCAGGTCATAAAAAGACTGTTGGAAATTTTAGGTCAAAATGTGGGAGCCCACTTAAAAGTAGATATTGCCTCTCAGCTGCCCTATCCTGAGTAATTACAATCTCATAACGTGTTAAAGCAGGATGCTAGCGGAAATGAGACACTGTATCTCATTTGCTCTGTTCTGAATAAATATATAGTAAAAATGTGTACAAGCATGACCTGGTACAACAGCAATACCAACAGTGAACATTCAGCATTGAAGATGCATGTTTACTGTTTGTTATCACATCCCCCTCTCACTCACAGCTTGACAGTGAAATTGTTTAGTACAATGACTTCCTCCAGTGTTTTCATACATGTTTTTTTACCTTCTTTATTTGAAGGCCTTGTTCATTCTCATGTTGAATTTCTCTGATCTCCCAATGCAGCTGACTGCTTTCCCAGCCCCCTGATGTACCGGAGTGCCCCCCCACCCATCGGTTGGCCACATGATAATATACATACCTGACAAGGCTCCAGAACTAATCATTACCATAAAAACTGCTGAACAAGAGGCAGAAATTAAAAAAAGTCAGTGCTTCAGTTTACTCAGATCCATGGCATTAGTATCATTCAGCAGAAAGCACAAACCCTTAATGCCGGTTTCAGATTGGTTCCCAGTTTAATACAATTGCAAAATGCTAACAGCATCACAATTCCTGCTACCTCAGTAACACATACTAAAACAGACTGATTGGCTGAGATCAATACACAAGGGGACAGATGGGGGTAAAGCAAGTACTGTGTGACTTGGATCTGACTCACCACAGTTGTGTCCCAGCCTTCATGTTGTCTCACAGTATCCGGCTCTAGAACCAGGTGATTTTCAAACTGCTGTCTGCGGCTCACTCTTCCTATCTGCAGTGCAGGCCCTGGGTCTCCATAGAATCCAAAACATGGGGAAAAAAATAACATATCATTATTTGAAATCTGGTTTATTTGTTTAATCAGATCATGTTGGTGTGTTTTATTTTCGCATGGACAACTTCATCGGATGTTCTGTGCCCCTGCTGTTGCTGTTGCTTCTGCACTCCAGATTGTCTTGCCAATACCACGACTGTGACCTCATGAAAGCAAAAAAAAAAAAACACAGGCACAGGCACAGCATTTGCATTACAAATCGCCCACACCTATTTCCCTGTAATGTACATGGCCCTATACCTTGATAGTGATTTCTGGCACACAACATGAAATCTCAGCCTTGACAGGTGTCACTGGCTCCCAGTAGTGCTGTGTGGGCCTGTGTGTTAGCTTTTTTTGCTTGGGGGTTTTATTGGAAACTGCAAAAAGAAATATGCAAAAGTGTAGAGGTGCCTGGTCGTCACAGTCCATATAAGTAGCACATGACAGTGCCTTTCCTTTCACCAGCAGACAGCATATGAAGTAAACAGCAGTCCAACTAAATGTAAACAGTGCTTCATTCCCCTGACTACTGTCATCTGTTTGAAACCAAAAAGAAAGACTTCCAGTTAAATAAACAATGTTCCTGTGTTACTTAATAAAATCATTTTACTTTCATCCATGCCACTATGTGTGTTGTGGGGGAAGGGGCAAAGTTGTCAGTAATTGCCCAAGGGACTGTTTTTTGTTCTTTTTTTTAACCATTTTATTTGATTTATTCACGTGTTTTATTTCATTTTATGTTTGTAAATCACACTTCTATGTGGTTGAAGACACTCGGTGTAAGCGTTTCATGCCTCACTGCACACCTGGGTGTGTGGTTTATTAACATAAACCCACACCCTGTCATATCATGTTGCTTACATATTATCTGGGTATACTATATCGCACTAGGAATTCAGGCTACAGATACAAAATTGGAAGACTATGCATTTAAGTTGATGTTAAAACTGAAATGGTGCACATGGACATCAAAATGGCAGCAATGACAGCTGATAGAGCTTTAACAAAGGTGTTAGTGCTGGGAAAAGAGAATTGCCTACTGTGACTTTGTCTGCAGAATCTAAACAAGCATTTGTCAATGCTGAATATTTGCTTGCTGGCATAAGCAGTGGAAGTGCAAGAGTTAAACAGATACAGTATAGGAATGGCATTGAAGCATTGAACTGATGACAACTCTACCCTCACCCTGCAGAGATCGACAGGCATTGGGGTGTGCCTTTGGGTCGTCGCCCATGATGATCATGACATTTCACCTCACCCTACCCTTCAGACACTGACAAGTGTTGAGGTGTGCCTTGGGTTGTTTGGGCTTTACATTTACCTCATTCCATAAGGAAATATGCAGAAATGGGTGCAGTATAGGAGAATGAGGTGAACTCTGGGGCCAGAGGATCCAAGGCACACCTCGATGCCTGTCACTGGCTGCAGGGTGGGGGTGTAATGCCATGAGCATTACTGTCAACAATCCCAAGTCACACCCTTGACACCTGTCAGTCCCTACAAGGTAGAGTGTTATGGTCAAAAACCTTAATGCCCTGGGTACTTCTTGGTATTTTTACTCCAAGTTTTCAACATGGGCTTTTTGTGACCCCACCGCAGCAACAGTGACACTATCAGTTTGTTATCCGAAAAGTGATTTTGCACAGCGACTGCACCATTTGGCACCACAGGTGCGAAAACACATTTCAAAGAGGATGTGAAAAATGACAGCTGTACTGTTCATGAGGAGGTGTAAAAAATGGCATTGTTGAAAATATGGAGTGAAAATATAAAAAAACTGGTGAAGTCATGAGCGTGCGTTGAAACTGCGCAATGTACACCCATAATGTAATTAGTTTAGGGATATTTTACAGCAAATTTCCAACATAGGCATTTTGGGACCTCTGCTCATGAACAGTGTCACTATGATTTTCTTAATCTGTCCTGAACACTGATTTCCCACAGCGACCGTGCTATTCTGCACTGGAAGTGTAAAAACACATTTCGGCCAGGGTGTGAAAAATGACAGCTGTACTGTTCATAAGGAGATGTGGAAAATTTTCAATACTGAAAATCTGGACTGAAAATATTACAAATTCATGAACTTACAAGGGTGCATGGAAATTGCGCAATGCACACTTTTAACACAGTCATTTTATTGACTTTTGTCACCAGATTTTCAACATAGCCATTTTAACACCTCTGCTCATGAACAGTGTCACTGTGATTTTCTCCCAATCTGTCCTGAACATTGATTTTGCACATGGACTGCACCATTGTACGCTACATGTGTGAAAATACATTTTGGGTGAGATGTGAAAAATGACAGCTATACTGTTCATAAGTAGGTGTGGTAAAATGGCAATGTTGAAAATCTGGAGTGAAAATATTAAAAATTCTCAAAGTTACAAGTGTGTGTAGGAACTGTGCAATGCACACTCTTAAAACAGTTATTTTTGGGAATTTTTTCACCAATTTTTCAACATAGGGTTTTTGGGGGCCTAACTCATGAACTGTGACACTGTCATTTCATTAATCGGTCCCAAAAGGTGGTTCCACACAATGACTGTGAGATCACCTTTTGGGATCGAATAACAAAATGACAGTGACTGAGTTCATGAGGTGGAGTCCCAAGAACCCCATGTTGAAAATTTGGTGAAAAAATTCCCAAAAATGGCCAAGATATGCATCAAAGTTGAAAAAAAATGTTTATACCATTATACAGCTTACCGACATTTCTTTAGTTCATGGCTGGCTTTTAAGAGTGCAGACGTGTTCCCGGTCCACCGAAGATCATCGTGCCAGCCTCCAGAGGTAAGTATGGGGTGAGGCGGGGGTGTGGGGAGGTGGGGTACACAGAGGGTGGGTGTAGGTTAGGGGAGGGGGGCAAGACAGTCAACGAGGGACTGTTTTTTCTGATAGGGGTTTTTATTTTTTTTTACAAAGATGACGAGGGACTTTTGCCACACTGGGGTGGGCTCTCAGCATGGCACCTGGAAGTCTGTTTGGAGGCAGTGGAGCTGAGGGGGGATTGGGCACTCCCGTCAGCTATATGGACTTTTGCCACGCTGGGGTGGGCTCCCAGTGAGGCACCTGAAAGTCTGTTTGGGGGGGCAGTGGAGCCAATGTGGGATTGGGCACCCCCATCGGCCGTACAGTGTGCAGAGGTGGAGGGGAGCGCATGAGGATGCTGGGGTGGGCTCCCAGCATGCTACTTGGGTGTTTGTTGGGGGGGGCACTGGCACCGATGGGGATTGCAAGAAAAAAATGGAGCTGTCTATGACAGCAATTCAGATGCACTGCTGACGTGTCGGCGGTTTGCATACTGCCAATGGCAGTATGCAAATTACCTGACAACAGCAGTATGCAAATTGCCTACATGTTATCACCACTGATTGTAGTGGTCTTTTACTTTGAACTGCAAGCCACTGCATCTGAACTGCTGTCTTAGACAGATCGGACATTTATTAGTGCCGTCCGGCAGTGCCTGCAAAAAGGAGCAGGGCATTGGAGGTGGGGGTGGCACACCTACAGAAATTCATGTGGTGGCACTATGTTTCTTGCACAAGCATGCAAGCAAACATAAAAAAACACTGGCTAAGCTACAAGTCTTCTTATAGTTAGCCCCCTGTAGAGACTGAAGGGGACAGCTCTAAATCACTTTTAAACTGTGGCTGACTGAAACTTTAAATCTGGATGATCATTTTACAGTTAATAAGGCTTACTGGATAATTACTTCTTGTGCTCTGGGATCAGACCCACCAGCTAAAACCATGCTAGTAGTTACAGGTTAAGTGGGAGACTGTAATGTAACATTATATTTGCAGAAACAAAAAACACAGGGCCTCTGACAGTGCAGAAACACCGCCTGTTCTTCAATTTAAATTTTGTAACTACAGTAGAGCACAATGGAAGTCTTTCAATGAAGTTCTTAGCCAATAACAGAATTCAGCATCAAACACTAAATGATGTTCCTGGTCTAGAAAGGAAAATATACAAGTAATAGGGTTGGGGCAGAAATTCTGAATACTATAGGTAGGGTTGGGCAAATTCCATGGGCCAGTGGGCCTTTTTCTTGTTGCATTCTATGTTTCTATTTTGCCAGAGGCAGGCAAACAGGTTGTAAAAATCTACTGATATCAGGCGGAATTTCACAGACTCAGACTCTGACTGAATGGTATGCTGTGTAGAGACTGTACACTTGTTGGTGTCACCAGGTTACTACCTTTGGTTTCCAACATTAATAAGAGTAGGTGTTAAAGTGGGGAGTGTTCATAAAGCTACTATGTTGATGTACTGCATTGGTTATTATTTTCATTTTCTCATCACATTACATTCCCCCAAGACCAATATCAAACTCCTTCACTGCTCCTGGGGCCAGCCATCATGGATGTTGTTCAGTGGTGAATGATGTGGCGCTTGGCCCTGTCTATTGGCAAAGTGAAGCTATTGCTTTAGCCTTGTTTGCCTGTCAGCCCACTGGCCAAATGGAGATGTACAAAGATGGGAACACAATAATAAATCCAAGTCTTGTAAACTACATAGCAATGTGGTGTCATAAGACTGGACACCCAGTTGAAAGCATAGCTTGAGCTGCACATTTTAAATTAAAGTCTTTATAAGTATTTTTAAACCTGCCTCCCCCAACCCAAGGCAAGTGTGTCAATATAACTGCTAAACAGTTGGCAGATAACATTTTCAGCTGGAAAGAGATCAATGGAGTCAGAGTGGATTTAATGTCTGTAGTGGGATTAGCAGTCATTTATGTTTCTATTCTCAAATGCAGAAATGTATCAGAATACCAGCTGCTGAACTCACTTGTTTATATTTAAATGCCAACACAAATGGGAATCCCTTTCTCAAAGACAAAAAGCAATATGTGTGTCAAAATATTGGAAGTGGTCATCTGGAGTATTAATCTGTTATAATATTTTATAGGTGTTAGCCTTGGTTGGCAGCACATCTGCCTCTGGGCCAGAAGGCTGTAGGTTCTAGTCACACACTGAGATTAGACTTAAACCATAAATGCTGGCACCAGAGTGCAATACTAGGCAGATGCTCTATGACTGGGGTATGCCATCCTTTGCACGAGAGATTAAACTGAGGTCCCACCTACCTTTTCTGGGGGATGTCCAGGTTGACATTAAAAATCTCATTGCACTTCTTGAGAACAGTAAGGAAATTTCCCCAGTATTGTGGCCAAATTTCTTCATTCACCTAAATACCACTAACATTTTAATCTGGTTCAGTTTCAGTTCTTTTGCACCTTAACTGACCCTCTCCCCCACCAAGGATGAGGCTGAAAATAGGCAGTATTGTCTAACCCTCTTTTCCCTGTCAACAAATACTAAATAAATATAGTGTCCCCCAGTGCTAAGAAGAAGGAGGTCCTGTTTCTTCCTCCCATACCTCTCTGGGAGACTTGTTTTCCTGTGCAACTGTGTATTCTAAATGACTTTACATCTGCTACTGTGATGTTTCTGATACCAGCTACATCAAGGTCTTCAGCTGGAAACTGAAAACAGTTATTCAGTACTTTAGGCAGAAAATGGCTTACTTAGCTTTTACTTAGCTCTTGCTAACAGAGTTAGGAGGCAGCTGACAGAGGCATCTAGAACATTTTTAATCAGGAGGGGTGGGTAGATAGATACTATATTAAAAGTGTAGGGCCTGCAAGTTGAAGTAGGACCTTCAGTCATGGTATAAATGGCACGGTACTGAACAGTGTGCTGGCTTGGGCTCGGGGCAAGACAGGTGAAATTGGCCCTGCAGTTAGCTGGGGGATAGCTGTCAATTTATGGGTTGGGATTAGGCAGAAGTGAAGCAGCTGTCTTCTTTTAGACTACTCATTAGCTCTTGTCATCTGAGCAAGGAGGCAGGTACAGGTGCAGCTAGAACATTTGTTTTCTTTTTTTTTTATAGCCGTTTTGCCTTCGGTCACCGCCTCTGCCTGTTTCAAGTTTCTGCCCTGAAATCTCAGTTCCAGCCGCCATTCCCACTGTCTATGTACCAGAGGGGATCCACCTGAGGTGAGACTGGAGGGCACCAATACCATCATCCATGGCAACCAGTGCTCATACTTTTTCCTATTTTCTTTCCCATTTTGGACCAAGCCACATGCCACATGACTTGTGTGCATACTGATGCACATGCACATTTCAGCCATTCATGTTGGTGCCCCAAAACTGGTGCTCACCTGTCATACTACCCAGCCTCTGCTGCTTGGCAGTAGTGTAGTGACATGCACTGTCTCCCCTCCTTGAAGAAGGATAACAGTCCACGGGTGGCTAGATCCTTCTTCTTCCTACCACCCCCTCCAAGCAAACTTGGTCCATTTTCAAACCCAGATTGCTAGAGCAGCAGACAATAAGATGCTTAGCAGCACCTCAGCACACTTCTCCACTGACTGGGCCAACCAGTTGGAACATTTTTAACCTGGAGAGGTAAGTAGATAGATACTGTATTAGATGTGTTGGGTTGGCAAGTTAAATTGGGACCTCTGATCAGAGTGTAAAGGGCACATAATTTAACAGTGTGCTGGCATCAGTTTGGTTGAAGGCAGGTGAAAATATTCCATGCAATTAGCTAGTAGAGGACATAGAACCATGTGACCAGTGGCAGCCTATCATGGAGCTGTAGTAAGGGAAGCAGTCCACATAAATTCAAACACAACCACGTAGCCTATTGCATGGGTGTTCCAGTGCATGAGTGACCCAGAGCAGGAGTGTGGCATCTGCCTAAGGAACATCTGCAGGGACTATGTAGGAGGGCTACAGGGAGCTTTAGTGGATGCAGCAAGTAACACATAGAATATTTATCTGAGGGAAAAGGCTGGTGGTTAAGCAAATCCCAGAAACACCCTAAATGGGCTAATCTTACTGTATAAGGCACATTTGTAATTGAAATCAGTGTAAGTAATTCTAGAGACTTCCTAAATAGGATAGCGTATAGCACAATTACAACATTACACTACAATTAAAAGCACAACGCAGATGGAACACTTTGATGGAATGGGCTAGGGAATCTGGAACATTGGTAAACAACAGAGTGCTCTGGCAGTTTAGCCACTGTCTCAGGTATAAGAGATTCCAGGCCACAAGAGTGGAGATGGAAGCTGCAAGGACTGAAATATGCCACCTGACAGCTGATGCCACCAGGCCACATAGGGCAGTTCTGCCACAGCCACCTCAGAGGCTATCTCAGGCCGAGAACCCAGCTGATCAGTAATGGAAGATAGCAAGGAAAGAAGGGGTGGAGGAATGCCCAGGCCTGAGGACAGTGCTCCAGCAAACAGGTTCACAATGCTCCAACAGGAAGTGGCCCAATCTCCAATTGGGAGACAAAGAAGCTAACACACCCAGCAGGCAGACTCTGCCACAGAGCAAACTAGGGGGGAATGGCAAGCCCAAAATGAAGCAAGAAAAATGTACACATCGTGGGGGACTCAATAACGAGGGACACTGGAAGGGAACTGATGAGCAGTAATCTTCTCCAAGATGCTACTTCAGCGATTGCTGAACTAAAGGGAACAGTTTCACATGTTCCAGGTCAATGCATATGTAAAGGACTGGTGCAGGAGGGAAGGACTGCAGGTCATTGGGGATGGGGTGTATTTTGGTAGAGCTGAAGGTTGATCAAAAGGGTGATTTTCATCCCAATGAGGAGAGCAAGAGTGTGATGTGAGAAAGGTGGGCACATCACATATCTAGTTTAAACTAGTAAGGGAGGGGAAGGGAGTCATAGTTGCAAGGCACACACAACATGTAACAAACAAGAGAGCCTTGCTGACCTCCTCACTGATTAACTCAGCAGTAACTAGCAAACTCATGGAAAAGGGGAAAGGAGGCATTGGGGGATATGTTGGAAAAGGATTTGTGCCAATGCAAGGAGTCTGGGAAATAAAATGCAGGAACATTACACACTACTCAAGAAGGGATACATGACCTGGTAGTGATAATAGAGGTGTGGGCAACCTCGAACCACAACTAGGATATAAAAATACCAGGCTACACACTATTCAGACAGGACAGGGCAAAGGGCAAGAGAGGAGGGGTTGCAATGTGTGTTAAGGAAGAGACTAATGTAACAGATAGTCTGGGGGATTTGGAAACTCTGTGGGTACTAGCAGCAACAGGGAAGTGGAAACAAATCCAGATTGGGATGGTCTACAGGCCACCATGCCAGGCTCTAGTGACAGACAGGGAACTGGGACAGGCACTTATGAGGGGGCCAGTCTAGGGGATGTGGTAGAATATGGGGATTTCCATATGCTGGATGTGGACTGGAAAATTCTAATCGCGGCTAGTAATAGGAACCAGATTTTGGTGGCTTCCTGCCAGGAGTCATTCATAGAAAAACTAGTTCAGGGCCCAACAGTGTATGAGGCCCTGCTGGTCTGGTACTCACCAATAGTGAGGGTATTCAGAACATAGCAGTCCTGGACCCACTCGGTTTCAGCAACCACAGGACAGTAGCATTGGTAGTCCAGGTGGGGACAGGCAAAGAGGAAAAAGGAATAAGGGTGTGGGACTTTAAAAAACAGGCAAAATGAGAGAACATTTTGGGAAAAGTATAAAGGACATAGTGAAGGCAGTGGAGTGCAGAAGAAAAGTAGGGAGCATTTAAAGAGGTGAATCAATTCCAAATTAAAGGAAAAGGGCCAATGTGGTTCACAGCTGATATAAAGGTGACAGTAAGAGCCAAATGGAGTGCATTTTCTAGGTATATGGGGGATTCGAATGGAGGAAAACAACATTAAGTATCTAGAAACAACAAGAAAAAACACCAGAAAAGTGTGAAAGACCAAAGCAGAAATGGAGCTCCAGTTGGCAATGCGGGTGAGAAAAGGGGATAAGGTGTTCGTCTGGTACATTCAGGAGAAGTGCAAGGTCAAAGGAGGTATTGTAAGACTGAAATGCAGTGAGGGATGGGAGAGGGAGACAAGGGAAGAGCAGAGATATTGAGCAATTATTTTTGTTCATTATTCACTAAGGAGAAGGATGAACTACTGCCACCATGTAGGGTTGGAAAAAGAGCGAGGGAGCAAAGACTCAGGGGGAATGGTCTGGATAACAGAGAAAATGGTTTTGGAAAAGCTAGCAGGACTAAAAGTGGATAAATCTATCGAACCTTATGGCTTACACCTGAGGGTGCTGTGAGAGGTAGCAGGGGACATTTTCAATTGCTCACTAACCACAGGGCTGGTCCCTAGGGACTAGGTGACAGCAGATGTAGTTCCCATACACTAGTGGGAGGAGAGGGATAATCCTGGGAACTAAAGGCCATTCAACTTGACATCTATAGTGAGGAAAATTATGGAGTCTCTACTCAGTAAGGATCTGATGATCTTCCAAGAAGATATGAGCTGCAGGACCCCAAACAGTATGGGTTCAAAAGGGGATGGTCTTATCAGATGAATCTAGATGAGTTCTTCAAATGGTTAACCACATCAGCACACAAGGGGTCAGTGGTGGATATATTATACATAGGCTTCAGCAAGGCAGTATAGCACAGTGGTTTAAGGCTCTGAGATGCAAATCTGGAGACCTGGGTTTGAATTCCACAGCCCCCACTTGCATACTGTGTGACCCTGAACAAGTCACTTAACTTCCCTGTGCTTCCAGGTCACACCTGTAAACAAGCTTTCAGCTTAGTGTGTGTCTCCTGGTTAAACAACTGGGAAAAAAAAGGCCTTTGACTCAATTCCTCACAGGAGACTGGTCAAAAAGATTAAGAAACTTCGGGTACAGGGAAAAAATGGCATACTGGGTAGAGGGCTGGCTAAGGGGTAGATCACAAAGGGCAGTAGTCAATGAGGAGATTTCTGAGGTGAGGGAGGTGACAAGCAGGGTTCCTCTGGGTCAGTACTAGGATCAGTCTTCTTCAATATACTATCAAAATACTAGCAAAAAAGACTCTTCTAGGTCTGTGTCCCCCTGGTGTCGCGGCTCAGCTCCAGCCTGCTTCCCACTCTACCATCACCCGTGCCGCTTGCAAGACTGCCTTCCTGGTGCCTAGAGCCAGGACCTCCCTTGCCCAAAGGTCCTTTATCACAGGGCACCAACCTGGTACAACTCCCCCAAGCCCATCGCTAACACCCCTAAAATTGGTCAATTCAAAACTGCCTGCGCAACTACCTACTTGGCACTCGAAGTGTATGCCTACGGTAAGGCCATCGCCTTCTCCAGCCTCACAGCCTGCCCCACTCCATTTCTTCGCTGGAGCTCGCCTGCATGACCTACCAGGCTTTAACAGTGTTCTCCATTCTGTACTATGGTAATCTACCTAATCTTTATGCTATGTATAATTTACTGTGTAAAACACCCATGTCTTATGCTATGTATAATGTATGTACACAACTGTATTGTCTCAGCCTGTCTCGCCTCACTACTTGTTGTCTCCCCCTTCCTGTGACGAGGTGCTTTTGTAAATGAGTCTATGACTCAAAGGTTGTAAATCCGATTTATGAACTAAATAAATAAAATAAAATAAATAAATATATTCATCTGTGTAACGTAGGTAAAGGTATCAAGGGTAAGATGTGCCTCTTCACAGATAACACAATGATCTGTGCAGCTGTAGTCATTTGGAATACTCAGACACCTTAGAATCTGAACTGAGTTAGGATAGTCAGATTTTAGAATGATCTGTATCTGAATCAGACATCTGATCCTAAAATCCAACTATCCTAATACTAATTCCCCCCACTCTGCAATAAATACACCCCCAGTGGACCCAACCAAACCACCCAGTAACCCACAAACTCTCTCCTCCCCACAAAACCTACAAATGCTTTCATTTACAAAAAGAAACACTCTCTGTCTCTCCTTGTAATAATATTTATTATAGGCAGCCAGCATTACTGTTAAACCAGAAACAACACCCCCAATTGTTATAGCTCATCCCTCAAAAACCCTGTCTCAAGCCATAGTGCTACCACAATTCAATAAAAGGACCCCCCTCCAAACACAACCACTAGCCCCCACCTCCCACCTCTCACTCAGCATGCAAAGTAGCAAAAGATTAAATCAGAATAATCTTATCTGTAGTGGCAGGTCCCATGATGAAGTGGTTTGTGCTCTTACTCATTCTAGTAAGTATGAATGAAAAGATGTTCTTCTATAGTAGTAACACCTGATTGGCTGATTGTAGGGAGGTGGGGACTACTATTGATATGGGGATTCTTTTAGTGAATTGTGGCAGGACTGTGGCTTGGGATAGGGTTTTTGAGGGGACAGCTATTACAACTAGTGGAGGGGTGGGCTCAGATTAACATTAAAGCTGGCAACCTATACTAAAATTATTATAAGAAGGAGATATTTTTTCATAAAGAACACAATTAGAGAGTTGGGGGGGGATGCTGTGGGTTACTGGGTGGTTTGGGCAGGGAATTAATAACATTATGGGTCTGAAAGGCTTTGTACATGCTGGGGGAAGTTTTTGACTATTCACTTTAGGATATTGGATTTTCAGCAGCTTTATCCGAAATCTTAGATTTTGTCTGTTACCTGAGGTATCCATCTTTTTTAATAGATATCCAAGCAACCCCTGTAGGCATGGAGGAGTGCAGGGGAGAAGGAAACTAAGGAAGGATCTGGGCAGGCTAGCTGGTCAAATATTTGTCAAGCTGAACTTCAGTGCTTAAAAATGATTTACAATTGGTGCACAAGGGTGCAATACGAAATGGAGGAGGTGGTGATGGATAGCACAACAAAAGAAAAAGATTTAGGGGTGATGATATTGGAGACCCTAAATATGTCATCACACTGCAACAGTGTGATAAGCAAAGCAAACAGAATGCGGAGATGAATAGGGAGGGGGATGAGCAGTAGAAATCAGGGGTTGATTCTCCCACTGTACAGGTCACTGGCGCAGCCGAACCTGGATGACTGCAAAAGCTGCTAGAATTCACACCTGAGGAAAGACTGCAACAAGGTGGAGACAGTACAGTGCAGGGCAACTAAAATGATCCATGGCCTTGGAGAAATGGTGTACTAGGAGAGGCTGCATGACTTAAAAATGTACACCATTGAGAAGAGGAGGGAAAGGAGTGACATGATTAAGACATACAATTACCTCCATGACAGAAACAGACACCAAGGAATTCTTCTTGAGCTCAAACATAGGGATGAGAGGGAATTCACTAAAGCTGGCATGGGGCAGATTCAAATAGGATATTCAAAAGCAGTTCTGCATGGAAAGGGTGGCAGAAAAAATGAAACAAACTGCCAGAGGAAGTGGTACATGCCAAATCAATCATCAGCAACTTTAAAGAGGGAGTCCGGTCAAAAGTACTACATTGCAGAATTAGAATCAGCCCCCCCAATAAATCTCATACCAAAAATTAGGTTTCTACATTACTTCGTTTTAAAATTATGAGCTATTTTGTAACACTGATTTCACTCCCTGTCCAAAAAGCCAGTTTTAGTGAAAAGCCACTGATGATGTCACAACCAGAACTCACAGACTAGTCATCCCAATCAGTAACCTTATAGTACCTATTTCTTCAAAGTTATCAAAACTATAGCTGTGGTATTTATTAAAAAAAAAGAAAGACTGACACAGGGTTGCCTGCAGTGCTTGCATTTCCAGAATGTTCAGATGCATAGTACTGTACTTTAGAATACATCAGGAGGCGGTTTTGGAATGCAGCGCTGAACCAAGCTATAGACTGTCAAAGGGGTGCACAATTTTAGAATATTGGGAGGAGGACATATAATCTCTGCATGTGGTAGGGATGTGCCATCTCACAGTGTGGCTGGACACTCAATCTCAGAATGCAGCAGGGACACACATCGGAGAATTTAGTGGGGACTGGCAATTCTAGAATATAAGTAAGGATGTATACTGTCGGAATATGGCAGGACTCACCATTTTATTTTGAAACTGCTTGTCCATGCCACATTCCAGAACTGTATGCTTCCACCACATTTTAAAATCGTGCATAACATCCCCACCACAATCCAACACTGTGCACCCCAGCCATATTCCAAAGTTGCACATTCACATCACGTTCCAAAGTTCTGTTTCAATGTCAAATTCTAAAACTGTCACCATCACATTCCTAAATTGTCATGGCCACTTTCTGAAACTGTGCATCACCACCACATTCTGAAACTGCATCACCGCTGCATTCCAAAACTGTGCGTCACCACCACATTCCGAAACTGTGCGTCACTGCCACATTCTGAAATTGTGCATTACTGCCACATTCCAAAGTTGTGCATCACTGCCACATTCTGAAGCTGTGCGTCACTGCCACATTCCAAAGCTGTGTATCACCACTGCATTCCAAAGTTGTGTATCACCGCTGCATTCCAAAGTCGTGTCACTGCCACATTCCAAAGTCATGCGTCACCCCACATTCCGAAGTCGTGCATCACCACCACATTCTGAAGTCATGTGGCACCCCCACATTCTGAAATTGTGTGTCACAGCCACATTCCTAAGTCATGCGTCACCACCACATTCTGAAGTCATGTGTCACCACCACATTCCAAAGTCATGCATCACTGCCACATACCAAAGTCGTGCGTCACCACCACATTCCAAAGTCGTGCATCACTGGCACATTCCAAAGTTGTGCATCACTGCCACATTCTGAAGTCATGCGTAAACACCAGATTCTGAAGTCATGCATCACCTCCAGATTCCAAAGTTGTGCATTACTGCCACATTCCTAAGTCATGCATCACCGTCACTTTCTGAAGTCATGTGTAACCGCCACATTCCTAAGTCATGCATCACTACCACATTCCAAAGTCATGCATCACCACCACATTCCAAAGTCATGCATCACCACCACTTTCAGAATTCATGTGTCACCACCACATTATGAAGTCATGCATCACCGGCACAATCCAAAATCGTGCATCACTGGCATATTTCAAAGTCATGCATCATTTCCACTTTCTGAAGTCATGTATCACCACCAGATTCTGAAGTCACATGTCACTACCAGATTCTGAAGTCATGCATCACTGCCACATTCTGAAGTCAGGCGTCACTGCCACATTCTTAAGTCATGCGTCACTGCCACAGTCCTAAGTCATGCATCACCACCCCATTCCAAAGCCATGCATCGTTGCCAGATTCTAAAGTCGTGCATCACTGCCATATTCTGAAGTCATGCGTCACCTACCAGATTCTGAAGTTGTGCGTCACCGCCAGATTCCAAACTCGTGCATCACTGCCAGAATTCTAAAGTCATGTGTCACTGTCATATTCCAAAGTCGTACATCACCACCACATTCCAAAGTCATGCATCACCTTCACATTCCTCAGTCATGCATCACTGCCACATTCCTAAGTCATGCATCACTGCCACATTCTGAACTCATGCATCACTGCCGCATTCCAAAGTCGTGCATCACCACCACTTTCTGAAGTCATGCGTCACCGCCACATTCCAAAGTCGTGCATCACCAGCACATTCCAAAGTCATGCATCACCAGCACATTCCAAAGTTGTGCATCACTGCCACATTCTGAAGTCATGCATCACCACCAGATCTTGAAATCATGCATCACTGCCAGATTCCAAAGTCGTGCGGCACTGGCACATTCCAAAGTCATGCATCACCACCACATTTCAAAGTCGTGCATCACCATCACATTCCAAAGTCATGCATCACCACCACATTCCTAAGTCATGTGACACTGCCACATTCCTAAGTTGTGTGTCAGTGCCACATTCTGAAGTCGTGATTCACTGGCACATTCCAAAGTTGTACATCCCGGCATATTTCAAAGTCGTGCTTCACCTCCACATTCTGAAGTCATGCATCACCACCAGGTTCTGAAGTCGTGCATCATCACCAGATTTCAAAATGATGCATCACTGCCTCATTCTGAAGTCATGCATCACCCCCAGATTCCGAAGTCATGCACCTCCACCAAATTCCAAAGTCGTGCATCTCTGCCAGAATTCCAAAGTCGTGCATCATTGCCACATTCCTAAGTCATGCATCACCGCCACTTTCTGAAGTCATGCATCACTGCCAGATTCCAAAGCTGTGCATCACCGCCACATTCTGAAGTCATGCGTCATCACAGATTCCGAAGTTGTGCATCACCACCAGATTCCAAACTCGTGCATCACTATCAGAATTCTGAAGTCATGTATCACTGCCACATTCCTAAGTCGTGCATCACTGCCACATTCCAAAGTCAGGCATCACTGCCACATTCCAAAGTCAGGCGTCACTGCCACATTCCAAGTCATGCATCACCGGCACATTCCAAAGTCAAGCATCACTGGCACATTCCAAAGTCGTGTGGCACCGGCGCATTCCAAAGTCGTGCATCACCGCCACATTCTGAAATCATGCATCACCACCACATTCCTAAGTCATGCATCACAGCCACATTCCAAAGTCGTGCATCACCGCCACATTCCAAATTCTTGTGTCACACCACATTCAGAAGTCGTGTGGCACCATCATGTTCCAAAGTCGTGCAGCACCGCCATATTCTGAAACTGCGTGTCAGCATCACCACCACATTCTTAAATTGTGTGTGCCAGCCACATTCTGAAATTGTGCGTCACTGGCACATTCTGAGATTATGTGTCACCGGCACATTCTGAAATTGCACATCACCACCACATTCTGAAATTGCATGTCACCTCCACATTCCAAAACTGTGCATCACTGCCACATTCTGAAACTGTGCTTCAATACCACATTCTGAAATTGTGTGTCACTGCCACATTCCAAAACTACATATCTCTTCTACATTCAAAAATTTTACCTGCCTGCCACATTCTAAAACTGTGTGTAAACTTCCATGCTCTGGTATTGCCTGTCATTGTCACATTTTGAAAATGTGCATTCCCACTATAGTCCCACCATATTCCAAAACTGCACATCCCTACCACACTCTGAAGATAATTGTGACTGCCACATTCAAAATTGCTCAAGTTACATTCTAAATGTACCCATCCATGCCTCATTCTGAAATTCCATGTGGCTACCAGATTCTGAAACTACATCACTGCCAGTTTCTGAGGTTTCGTGTCCATGCTGCTTTCTGAAATTGGATGTTGCTACCGCAATCTGAAATCAAGCTTACCAACCACATTTTGAAATTTTGCATCACTACACCACATGCCAAATGAATCCATCCAAGACACATTACAAAATTACATATCCCTACCACTTTCCACAACTATGTGTCTCCCGCATTTCAAAATTGTGTTTCTCTGCCACATTCTAATACTTTGACATTGCCACATTAAGAATTTTAGCATCCCTGCCACTTTCCAAAATTGTGTGTCCCACCTACTTTCTGAGATTGTTGCAGTCTGGTGACATTTTGAAATCTCATCCTTGAACTATTATAAAAATTTCACATATTTGTGTCATTCTAAAGCTATGCTTGCCACTGTGTTCGACCCCCACCCACCATCACATTCTTAAGTACTGTACCTTGCCTCTGCACATTATGGAAATGCATGCCCTGACTAACCCATTGTCAACTTTCCTTTTCCAGATGTTTAATACAACTGCAATTGTATGTAATGTGGGAGAAATAAGTCTTGTAAGGTAGTTTGCAAGAAGGATTAGGCTGTGAGTTCTGGTTGTGACATCACCAGTAGCACTTTACTGAAACTGGCTTTTTTGAACAGGCAGTAAATTTAGGATTACAAAATGAATTGTAACTTTTAAACAAAGTAACTTAGAGATCTTATGTTTGGCATGAGGCTGGCTGGGGATATAGGTTCATAGGTTCATAGAAGTGTACGAGCAATGAAGACATACGTAAGGATGCCCATTGTATGCTCGCCACCCATATGTCCTATGGGTGGAAATCAAATTTTTTGTTTCCCATATGTTTATCCAATCTTTGCTTAAAGGTATTTAAATTATCACTATTAACGACACTTACAGGTATGTTATTCCACAAACCCACAACTCTCTGTGTGAAAAATAGACCTTTCTAGTGGATATACATTTTTCTCCAATGAGTTTATAACCATGACTCCTAGTTGATTTGATGTTGGAGGCAGTAGTAAGTCCAATTGGGGTTCTTAAATAATCATGTTTTAAGGTTTGATATATCAATATTAAGTCACCCCTTATTTGTCTGTATTTTACAGAAAATAGGTTAAGTTTTTTTAATCTATCTTCGTAACTATTACTATGTAAAGATGACACTTTTTTAGTGAATTTACGCTGAACACCCTCAGTGAGTTTTAAACCCCTTATAGAAGTTAGTGCACAAAATTGAGAGCAGTATTCCAAGTGGGGATGTACCAGACTGGTATAGAGTGGCATAATAACCTTGAGTCTCTACTTTGATATTTCTTAAAATAGAGCCAATTATTTTATTACATTTTTAACTTTAATCATATTATTTTTTCGAAGTTAAATTATCTGAGATTATGACACCCAAATCCTTTTCTTCCAAAATACTTTTTAGATAAACATTGTTTAAGGAATAATTGAAGGGGATGTTATTTTTGCCCAAATGTAAGACTTTATATTTGTCAACATTAAAAAACATACCATAAGCCTTTGCCCAGTTTGATAGGTTGTTTAAATGATTTTGTATGGAGCATTTATCATGAAAGGTGCTTACCAAACTACCCATTTTACAGTTATCAGCATATTTTGTGACCCATATCTTATCAGTAGTAGGCAGTGTAGAGACCATAATATTAAACAGTATCGAACCCAGAACGGAGCCCTGGGGAACACCACTAGTCACCACACCTGTCACAGACAGGTGACCCTTGACTGATACCTGTTGAGTTCTGTTTTCCAACCATGACTGTATCCAGTTTATAATATTAGGTTGCAACTTAATTTTGACAAATTCTTGTAGTAAGACTTTATGTGATACTTTATCAAAAGCTTTGGAAAAATCCAAAAATATTACATCTACCGGAATACCCAAGTCCAAGGCAGCGCTTACCGGTTCAAAAAAATGTAGTAGGTTGGTCAAAACTGATCTTTCAGTCACAAAACTGTGTTGAAAGATATCTACTATTTTATTTCTTTCTAAATGATCTATAATATGGGCTTTAAGCAATCTTTCCATAATTTTGCCTATGATGGAAGTCAGGCTTATGGGCCGATAATTGTTAGGGTCATGTCTGGATCCACCCTTATACATGGGTGTAACTATAGCCTCCCTCCAAGCCTGAACAACTTTACCTTCTCTGATTGATGAATTAAATAACACGGCTAGAGGACCAGAAATTGAATGACTAATTTTTTGTAAAAATCTGGGTGGAATACCATCAGGACCAGGAGAGCTGTTTGATTTTTAAGATTTAATTTGTTTTGCAACCTCCATTTTTGTAAAAACAGGAAAACTAGAATTATTTACTAGAAGAGGCGTATAAAGGGTCCAATTGTATGATTTCTTTCTTTCATGGAACCAATATAATTATAAAATTGTTTTTAGTTGTCTTTAACTTTAGTAACTAAGTTGAATTCAATTTTAGATTTAGATGATTTAATCATGTGTTTTAATTTTTGGCTGCAATTTTGTATTTTTCCAGGAGACTGTTGGAATTAACTTTTTTTATATTTTCTATATAGTTTTTTTTTTTTTTTGTAATTGTTTCTTAATTTTTGAGGACCACCAAAGAGGGAGATGTTTATTGTTGCAGTACTTCATTCTATAAGGAACCCAATTTGAGAGACAAATATTGATTTTGTTATTAATTAAATCCCAAATTTGTAATAAATTTAGGTTATTTAGTTCTGTCTCCAATTCCATTTAGATAAAAATCATTTATTTTTTATAGTTTGCTTTATTAAAGTTTTGATTTTAGTAATGCCATTTGTGCTTGGAAAGTCTGCTATGTATTCATAATTGACCATGCAATGATCACTATCACCCAGAGGAGGAAGTATTTTGAGGTTATCAATTTTCTCATTAACATTGGTGAGTACAATGTCAAGGATATTGTTACCACAGGTAGGTTTATTAACTATTTGTTCTAGGTTAGATTCAAGAAAAGTATCCATAAACATCTTTTCAGTATTTGAAGCTGATGTATAATTGTCCCAGTTGACAGTTGGAAGATTGAAATCACCCATCGGTATATAGGGAGTATCAATGTGTACCTCAGATATTTCTTCTATTAAACTTTGATTTTCATCATTAGTTAAACTAGGAGATCTATATATTAGCCCAATTACTAGTGGACTATGGGGGGAGAAAAATGTTGACCCATAAGCTCTCATTATTACTTGTTTTACTTTTAATTGTGTTTGCTTTCAAGTGTTCATCAATGTATAATACAACACCTCTTCCCTTTTTATTTTCATTTTGGTTTATGTAAAACTTATTATATCCCTTTATGTCAATGTTCCAGTCTTCATCTTTATACCAAGTTTCAGTAACTCCACAAATTGATATTTTTTGTGCTTGAAGGATGTAAGTAAGTTCTTCTTTTTTGTTGCGTAGACTTCTGGCATTAGTTAATATAATATTTATATTTGGTTTAGAAATGACACCAGTAGTGTTCATTTGAGGGAATTTATGGTTGATTATGGATGCAGGGTTTGAAGAATAGTTGAAAAATTGAGGTTCAAGAGTTGTATCTAGAACATACAACTCCCCCCTTGCTGGAAGTTTAAACAACTATTGATAGAATGCACTATGCTTTCACCCAATAGCCTACTACCCCTCCTGCTGAGATGGAGTCCGTCCCAACAATAGAGGTTTGATTTACCATAAAAGTCCTCCCAGTGAGTTATACATTGTATATCTTGTTTAAGACACCAACATCTCAACCAATTATTTATTTCTCTCTATTTTACATTGTTGGGAAAGATTTGTTTCTTGAATAGGTAAGATTTCAGATAGGACTACCTCACATCCTAAACCAATAATTTGTTTGTTAATGCAACATAATCTTTCTTTAGTTTTGAGAAGAACTTTAGAACATTGTTGGCTCCTATGTGAACTATTACCAAAGGTTTACAACCTGAGTTTTGTAAGATGTTGCTGGACATCTCTGTGATGTCAGTAATGCCAGCACCCCTGAAGCTTGAAAGAGTTCTATTTGTGTTGTCAGGGTTGCAAATGATTCTATCAATATGTTTGATGATAGAGTCTCCTAGCACTATAACCTGTCTTTTTTTGCAAACATCATCTTGATTTAGGTCCAAGTTGCCACAATTTTCTAGTGAAATCAAGGGATTTACATCAACTTGGTCATGTTTTTTGGCCTCTCTGGTATCAGTAACATTTTGTAGATTGCTGGGAAAAAGAGGTGAAGAATTAAACTCTGCATTTGAAAGATTCATATTTGTTATAGTAAATATTGGGTTTTCTATATTTTCAGAAATGGGGACACTTATTGTTTCTGGATCATGGCCTGTATCCGAGATATATGTTAAGGGATCAAAGGAATTGAAAGTAGAAACCGTAAATTGGTCTGCTCTTCTGCCCTTTTTGGATTTTTTGAATTTGTAAAGTACCAATCTTCATCTGCATTATCAGATGGATCTTCTTCCTTGTTCTCTTAACACTAACTTTTTCTTTTCTTTTGCAGGGGTATTTCAATAGGTTCTTGACAAGTGGTGATAATTTCGCTTGCCTTCTGGCATTTTGATAATGGTCTAAGTTTTTTCCTGACGTTTGGGCTTTTGCCTACCACATGTACTTTGGTGGGTTGGGAAATATCACTAATTTGATTTTTAAATCTACTAGACAATTCCTGTTGGCTGGTCTCTAAAAGCTTAACCTATTGTTAAACAATTCCAATTCGGCAGTTAAATCATGGTTAACTTACATTTAACACAGGTAAAGGGCAAGGTGAAGTTGTTTATCTCAGATATTAAGTACATATTACAGGATTGACATCTGCAACCAAAGCATTCTTTGTCTATTTGGATAATATCTTCCATATTTTTAATGAGTAAGTTTAACTCCAAGATGGTATATTACAGTTTATGAAGGTATTTGACTTCTCAAGCTGTCTGTTGAACAAACTACAGTAAAGCTTAAAACAAGCTACAATAGAGTATAGGAATAGTATTGATTGTCTGGAAAACACAAAGTCACCTTCCACCTTCTTCCGCCTATGGACGCCGACAGATGCTGCTGGCCTCTGCCTGCGTCGCCTCCGCTCCGCGCTCGACTCCGCTCACTGGAGCCGACAGTTATGTAGCGCTATCGTGCTGATGTCACCAGTTGCTATGGTGATCAAAGGAGACAACAAAGCAAAACAGCGGGGCCGGGCTATGTATATAGCTCGCCTTTATAAAGGCGAGTTAGCCAACACCAAAAGCAGCTGCAAAGGGCTCTTTTGAGCACTGAGGAGCAATGCCTGCCCAGTTTTCCAAGCCTCTAAAAGGGGTTTAAAAACACCTCTACACTGATTTCCTGACAAAACAGTCCTTGAATTTAAACAGTAGGCAGTACCTGTTAGCAATGCAGAGAGACTAGGAGATGAGATAAAAAGCTCTCTGGAGCCCACAGTTTTATAGCCCTATCGTGCTGACATCACCAGTTGCTATGGTGATCAAAGGAGACAACAAAGCAAAACAGTGGGGCTGGGCAATGTATATAGCTCGCCTTTATAAAAGCGAGTTAGCCAACACCAAAAGCAGCTGCAAAGGGCTGCCTTTTGAGCACTGAGGAGCAATGCCTGCCTAGTTTTCCAAGCCTCAAAAGGGGGTTTAAAAACACCTCTACACTGATTTCCCTGTCAAAACAGTCCTTGAATTTAAACAGTAGGCAGTACCTGTTAGTAATGCAGAGAGACTAGGAGATGAGCTGTTTCAGTCTCCAACACACCACCTCCTGATAATGATTCAAAACCACACAGGAGTGTGAGTAGCTTCAGTTCTTCAGCACTTGGAAGCCTTTGGACTAGGAGAACAAGAGATATCCACAGTTCCCTCTGCTGATCCAAATTCTGAATTTACTGATATTAGAAATTTTAGCCAGACTCCCTTTTTAAGCAGGGATGGGACAGGCATGTGAGTTTAGTTAGAAAAAGAAAGGACAGTAATAACAGGGAGGATTAACACTTGGGCAAGACAGAATAGTTTCGTAGGGTGGACGTACTAGATGTGCCAAGAGCTTTTTTCTGCTTTCAATGTCAATGAATGATTGGACTTATAAAACATAAATTGCAGTGGCTCCAGTTATTGGACTATAGAAACATAGACTTTATTGGCAGAAAAGAACTGCTTGGCTCACCCAGTCTGCTGAGATGCTCCCAGCTAGTCTGTCTCCAGAGACCCTAACTGGTCTCCAATGACCTTCCCTCCTATCTGCCTGTGTAGTAATATTCTCCTATGTCAATCTCACACATGCTTGAAGCCCCCTACTGTTTTTTCCACTACCACTTCCTCTGACAATCTGTTCTAGGCGTCCACCACTCATTCAGTGACTTAGTACTTCCTCACATCTTTCTTAAAACTCCCCCCACACCTCCATCTTCATTGCATGCCCTCTGGTTCTTTTTTTTATCACAGCTTTATTTCTCTTGCTGCAGCACCTTACCAGCGGGGGCATCCAGCCACTGGCCCTGCCCACGGGGAGAGCAGCAGGCTCACTCTTATGATGGGGGGGTCCCACACGGCTATAGCCAACCATTTGGAGGGTTTCCCCATCCCTGCCAGCCAGACCAGCGCCGAGCCCCCAACGTGATTCCACGACAGTGCTCCCCACATGGTAGGGTGCAGCCATCAAGCTGCTTGGTTGTGCCCAGCCTTTTCCGTTTTCTCCCCAATGGGAGCATAGACATGCAATGACATCCATGCACCAACGTGCTGATATCTGCTGTGCTCCCCCCTGTCCAGACACCCATGCATCCACAGAACCACTGGGCATCCCCAGGGACCACCAGAGCACAGTATGTGACCCACCCTTTCTCCCAGGACTGGGACAGCAGTCGTTGAATGCTCGATCCCAGTCCTCCCTTGCTGACCCCTGACATCCTGGGCTTGTTCCTGAAACCGGGTCGCTGGCATGGAGCGAGGTGTGGCATCCAGCACCTCAACCCTCAGTGCCCCCGGGCCATGCATGACCTCTGGTTCTGGTGTTCTTTCTCCTTGGAGACTCTCCACCTACACTCCATTCACCCTTGTGAGTTACCTGTAGGTCTCTATCATGTCATCTCTTGCTTTCCTCTCTTCCAGGGTGTACATGTTGAGATCCCTCAGACTCTCATCATAGGACTTTTGGTGCAAACCCTGCACCATTTTAATTGCCCTCCTCTGGACTGCCTCAACCTTGTTTATGTCCTTTCTGAAGTGCAGCCTAAAGAGCTGGACACAATACTCCAGGTGGGGTCTCACCCAAGAACAATACACATAATAATTCCTCCTGCTGGAGATATCTTTCACTATGCATCCCAGCATCCCACTAGCCCTTCCTACTGTTTTGCCACACTTTCCTGCCATTATGAGGTAATCAGGTATGATAAACTAGAGGTCCTTTTCCTGCCTAGTGGCTGTCAGTACCTCCCATCCATCCTGTATTCAACTCCTGGGTTCCTATGCCCCAGGTGCATGGTTCTGCACTTTTTGGCACTGAACTCCTACTGCCATGCTCCTGACCATTGAGTTTCCCAAAGTTCCTATGAATTGTCTCCTCTCCCTTCTTAGTGTCCACCCTATTGCAGATTTGGTGTCATCTGCAAAACCTCATTCCTTTCCTTCCAGTTTTTCTGCAATGTCACTTATGAAGACATTTAAGAGAACCTGTTCTAGTACTGAGACGTGTGGCACCCCACTGATCAATCTCCCCTCCTTAGAGTGAGTGTCATTAACAACTACCCTCTGTCACATATCCATTAACCATTTCCTTACCCAGTTCACCACTTTGGATCCCACCCCTAGGCTGCTCAATTTCTTCATCAGCCTCCTGTGTAGCACAGTGTCAAGGTCTTGCTAATGTCCAGATAACTCACATCCACTGCCCTTCCTAGATCTATTTTCCTGGTTACTCAGTCAAAGAAATTAATCAGATTTGTGTGGCATTCCCCCCCCCCAATCCATGTTGGCTTTGGTCTTGTAGCTCACTGGATTTAGTATACTTCACTAACTTCTTCTTTAAAAGGCTATCCATTAATTTTCATACTGGAGATGTTGCAAAGTTTTAATTTGCTGCTGAAGTTCTGGCAAAAGTGAAGCTGTTGTGATGAACACAGAAGATTACATTAAAGAGGCACACAGACAGCTGTCAGATACAATTTATTATAGAGAACTCACAGAAGACCCTACTATACAATATACAGAGGAACTCAAACAAATCATCGTGTCTCTACCAAACAACATCCAAGAATAGTTAAATTTACTAATTCCAAATAAACCTACTCCAGTAACATTCTATATGCTACCTAAGATATACAAACCTGGGAATCCAGGATGAACCACCATCTCTGACATTGGCACACTCATTGAGAACATTTCAGGACTCATTGAACCAATTTTAAAACCACTAGTAAGAGCTACTAGCAGTTTTATTCAGGACATCACAGATTTCTACAGGAAACTGAAGCAAACTGGACAACTGCCACCCAATACTATCCTAGCCACAATGGATGTCACTGCCCTGTACACTAATATCCCACATGAAGATGGCATAGCAGCATGCAAGAAATTTTTAAAGGACAACACATCTGCAGGAGACATTCCAGAAACCACCATCAGCACACTAATAAGATTCATTTGGACATACAGTAACTTCATCTTTAATGGCAAGCACTTGTTACAGATCATGGGGACAACCATGGGCACACAAACGGCACCACAATATGCCAATCTTTTCATGGTCTGTTTAGAAGAGATTTTTTTTAAACACCACCCCTATAAACCATCTGTCTACCTCTGCTATATAGATGACATATTCCTGATTTGCACAGAAGGTGAAGACTCCCTCAAAAAGTTCCATCATGACCAGCCCAGTGGCACTGAGGGCTGAGGTGCTGGACACCTTATCTCGCACCACACCAGTGACCTGGGTTCAGGAACTAGTACGGACTATTGGGTGTCAGCAGGGAGGAGAAGGATAGAGCATCCATTGGACTGCTATCCTTCTCTGGGGAGGGGACACCAGCACTCAGTGCACTGCTGGCTCCTAGCAGAGGCTGGGGCTGGCTCTAAGTCTAGGCAGGGGACAAGGCAGACATTCAGAGGAGCATGCGGGAGCATGCGCATTCGCTCCTTGGGCGTCATTGCACGTCCTTGGCTTGAGGAACATAATCAGGTGGAAAAAGGTCCCATGGCTTATGGTGGTTGGTCCTCGCAGGCGCTGCCCCAAGAATTGGGTGTTTTCACACCCAGGACTGAATCCTGTGAGAGGCAGGTTGAGGGGCTCCCACCACCCCACCACAGGGGCAAGCCATGGGGCAGCTGGAGGTTGAGCTGCGAGTGGGGGACAGAACTGGGAGACCAACTGGAGGGACTGCTGACAGAGACCAGGAGGAGAAATAAACTAACTGCAAAAAGAAAAGTTCCATCATGATTTCAACAACTTTCATCACTCTATAAAACTCACTATTGAATACTCCACCATCTGTATTCATTTTCTAGATACCACAGTCACTTTCATTAAAAATGGACACATACAAACTGCTCTTTACAGAAAACCCACTGACAGACACTGCTACCTGCATAATTCCAGCTTCTATTCAAAGCATACAGAAAAATCTGTAATCTACAGTCAGGCAGTTCGATACCATCACATTTGCTCTGATGAGAAAACAAGAGACAGAGATTCACTTCAGAATTCCCTAATCCAGCAGGGCCGTTTTCCAAGACAAACTGACAGAGAATTTAAATGGGCCATACAAATACTGTGAGACAATCTGCTGGAATACAGGCAAAAAGATCCAACTGACAGCATGCCTCTAGTCATCACTTACAGCCCCGTGCTAAAATCCCTTCAGCAAATGATCTAAGAACTATGTCCCATGCTGAGAGAAGATAAAATACAGAAGGACATCTTCCCTGAACCACCTGTCATTGTCTATAAGCAGCACCCCAGCCTGCCAAGCATAATAATTCATAACAGACTCCCAGCAGACCAGAATAACCAAGAAACAAGAGGGACAGCACCATGGAATATGGTAAGATGTAACACCTGCACTCACATATGCACATAGACCACCATCAAGACAAGCCAGAATACCATAATAAAATTCAATGGATCTTACACATGTCAATCCAGCAATGTGGTTTATCTAATTCAATGCAAGAAGTGCACAAATGGATGCTATACTGGGGAAACTAGGCAACCACTGAAAAAGAGGATGAATCACCACCAACACACAATAGTAAACCAAGTTAGCAGCACACCAGTAGGAAACCATTTTTCCACAAACAGATCACTGTCTCTTGGATTTGTCTGTCTTGATACAAAGAGGCAACTTCAAAAACACACAGGACAGAAGGACATGGGTACTGAATTATATAAAACAATGTAAATCTAACATTTGTGGACTGAATTGGGACATTGGATTTATGACACACTATGGTAAACTGCAATTCTCTTGTTATTGTTTTTTCTGAGCTCCTGCCTGCTCTGTTTTTATTACCTGTTCTTAACTTCCTCTCTGCCTTTCCTACAAACTCTTCAGCATAGTCCTGTCCACCCCTGTTTGTTATCACACCTCACTGTTTACACTACCTCACACTCTGATTATCTGGGCCTTTGTTGTTTTGTTGCTTCTAATTTCTTAGCTTCCATGCATTTAAATATTTCCTATCTATTCTACCCTTTCAGCCAACCTTCTACTCCTTGTATCTCAGATCTTTCTTGTCTGTGTTCCTGTCTGGTCATTTTTATTACCCTGTCTAGCTTTCTTTTATCTTCAGCTGACCTATTCCTATTTATTGCCCCCCCCATTTCTTCTTACACATCTTTTTTACTTTACTACTTATGTAGACTGTTATCTCAAGTCCCCTTTTATCACTTTCCTACTAAACTTCCTGCCATTTTTTTTATAAATTGCTCCACAGTAGATATAAATTCTGCTTATGTTGCTCAGTTTTGCTATTCACCTGAAGAAGGGACCTATGAGGTCCTGAAAGCTTGTGTATAATTCCATCTTTGTACAAGACAGTTATTGGTCCAATAAAAGAAATCAAACTTTCTAGCATCTCCTGGCAAAACTGGAAAATTTGCCTTTGCAGAGCAATCCCTGAAGTTTTCCTATTAGTTTCAAAATCCGCCTATAGTATGTGATTTTACCAATTTTATTTTTTGCTAAATTCCACCATGAATGGTGCAATTTCACCTGCAAAAGGTGTAATTCTACTGTTCATGGCAAAAATCCACCATTTGCAGGCAAAATTCCACACTTCATGGGAGAAATTCCCGCACTTCATGGGTAGAACTTCACACTTCATGGATTGCTCAAAACTTCACAAGTTGTGCTAAATTTGCAGACCAATTCACCCATCTCTGTTCTCACCACTGATGTGAGACTGACTGGTTAATGGCAGTTAGCCTTCTTCCTGCTGCTGTTCATATGGGGGCATATGCACTAATACATGTGACCTGCACCCATCAGTGATGTAATGATGGTGTGCAGCTATGCACACCACACAGGCATGGAGAGATATGTGCTATGCACAAACTCACACACTAGACAGACACAGGCAGGGGTGTGGTGTACAGACATACACAGTGCTGTACAAAGCAGACCATGGGTGGAGCTGCAGAACACAGCCACACTCCTTGACCCTGCCAAATAGGGGCATCCACTCTGCCCTGCTCAGAAACATGGAAGTGAATACCACCATGGAGGATGGGGAGCATGCATTGAAGAAGGAGGGAATGGATGTGCCCGAGCAATGTGATACACCAGTGGTGCCTATGGCACTTACTGTGGCCATGCCAGGATGCAGGGTTGAGGACAGACATGCAGTGGAGGCCAGACATGATCCATGAATTTCATTGGTGAACAGGTAGCCACCATGACCTCTGACTTATGGGAGCACTATGCTATCCTGTATGGGGAAAAGCCATTGAAGGTGCTGGCAAAGACCAAAGTCAGGCTGTGGCTCAACATACAGGCAGCAGTCAACGTGGCCAGGCTTGAGGCATGCATACTAGTATAGTGGCCATTAAGTATTGGAAACTTGGCAAGCTCCACCAGATACCTTACTGAATTGTTTGTACAAGACTGGTGATTTCCCTTGGCACACAAACTTTTTGCAATGATTAAGTATAAGGGGCAGAACATTTGATTAGCTGTCAGGTGAAAGCTGGCAACTGTCAAATGCCAATAGATCTACATGGGCAGAGGTCTGCCCACCCAGGAGTACAACTATACCCACATAAAGAGGATGGTGGCCAAGACCCTCATTAAGATGTTCCTAAATGGGGAAGAGGGCATGGACACCCTGCCAGGTATGGACTACAATGCATGGAGAGAGGGAGGGGGGGACGTCTGAGACACCACAGACATGCTAACCACCCTGTGTTACTCCTTACAAACCATTTGATGGGGTAGACACTGAAGAGGAGAATGCAACCCCTGTTGAGCCAGCAGTGCATCCAAAGTCCTGAACAGGCTGCCTGGGACAGGAGGACTGGCAGGTAGGTGGTACTTTTGGTGGACTACAGCACATGATTACCTTCCTATATCCTTACCTTCCGATGCGACCACTCCACTCAGCCAATGAGGGGTTGCTAGAAATTCCAAGGGTAGTCTTAAAATCTTCCAACCCCAAGCTTTTATGATCACGGCGCCGACCCTCTGGAATTCTCTACCCCGTTGGATTAGAGAGTGCATGACGGTGGAGGGTTTTAAAAGAGGTTTAAAATCCTTTTTATGGAAAAAGGCTTTTGGAGATGATGTGGACACTGACTGATGTTGTGTATTTTAATTTTGATTTTAATTGTTTTATCATGTTTTTAAATGTTGTTATTTTATTGTAATGTGCCTTGATTTTAGAAAGGCGCAATAGAAATAAAGATTATTATTATTATTATTATTGTTGTTATGATATGCCTACAACAGTGGCATGGTCCATAATACCCATCCTTTTCCTCACCCAGAGGTACAATGCAGGTGCCCATGTGGATGTCAGAGGAGGAACAGATACTCGAGGACACTGCCTGTACAGATACAGTGGAGGAGACCAAGGTGGACATCCCCACTGACAGCCAATACACAACCACACCCATGTGGATTCCCTGCCACAGTCCCATCCTTAGCAGCTGCCTTGGGATGTCCCTCATGTCACAGATACCATCATCTAGCCATATGTCATTGGGCTGCCAGCATGACCTGCCAGCACCACCAGCCTTACATAGGATACAGGGGGCCTCCCACCATCAGTGGAAAGTGGACAATGGGGGGGCGAGGAGGAACATACATCATCCAACTGAAAGCGGAGACAAGGGTGTGTCATTCTGCCTGATGAGGACAGAGAGGAGAGCTGCACAGAGTATACTCCATACATTCTACCCCAAGATATGGCAGCTGGAATTTGACTGCCTCCAGGCACAGTGTGAAGACGCTGAGGCACTCAAGGAGCTGACAGTGGAGGTGAGGGGAGATGTGCCACAGTATAAACAGGATAGGAGACCACAGGGGTCATGGAGAAAACAATGTTTTCAGGTGCATTGGGCTTCATGGGTCTTGAGGTCAAAAGATCATGTCTCTGTTCAGACTTGCTTTTTGTCTAGCTATGTTAAGGTCTCTAATCTTGTAACCTCTCATTTGAAATCTGTGCTCCAAATTATAAGCTGCTTTCTTGATATCACTCTCTCTCTGGAACAGTTCCTCCTCAGTTGAGAGGGGATTCTGGGAGACAGCTGTGATCACTGTAGTAGACCTCAAGCTGTGGAGGACCTCAGAGGAGCCAATCTGTCAAAGGCTGTTTACAAGTACTAAAAATTTTACACAAGATATGCCATCATTGCCTCATTTATTGTAAATGCCTCTACCTTCTCAATGTGTGGGCCTGCATTGTCTCCAGTCCTCTCTCTCTCTCTCTCTTTTTCTCTCTCTCCCCTAGGTAACTGTGAGTGTGTGAGCATGGAATCTTCTTCTGGGATAAATGACTGTGCATTGGGTGACCCCTGCAACTGACTGACCAACCAACCAATCGACATTGGATTTTTCAATGGAGCATGGACCACTCTTGGTCTATCTGGTCCCTGAATTTCTGAATGCTGAGATGCCAAGACATTTGATGCCAGGACAACAGGACATTGGGAGGCCAAGTCAGGTTAGAGGCCAGAAGAGTTCCAGAAGAGGCCTGTTCATTAACGGAGACTGCTGATACTGGTGTGTCTGTTGTAGCTTAAATAAAAACAACAAAACAACAAATTCATGCACACTAAAGAATGTGGTAGTTATATGTTGGCTGCTCGTTCAATATTTTCTAACCCACTTTGAAAATTTTTGGAACTCGTCACTGAGCACTTTTACAAGGAACTACGGACAAAGAGATTATATCTGGAGCCTGCTCCCCAACTATATTAGGATGCAGTAAAAAACTGTTCAATTTAAGCTACAATTTTGTTTAAGCATAATGCCAAACACAGCGTTCACAACATGACATAGACCGGATGGAGGCAGTCCAGAGGAGGGCAACTAAAATGGTGCAGGGTCTGCACCAGAAGACATATGAAGAGAGACTAAAGGAGTTTAATATGTATAGCCTCGAGGAAAGAATGGAGGGGAGAGACATGATAGAAACTTTCAAGTACCTCAAGGGAATCAACAAAGTCCAAGAGGCTAGCATCTTTCAGAAAATGAGATGTGCAAGAACAAGGAGACATGATCTGAAGATGGGGGGTGGCTCAGAGGCAATGTGATGAAGTATTCTTTCATGGAGAGGGTTGTGGGTGCATGGAACAGCCTTCCAGAGGAGGTTGTAGGGTCAGAAACAGTGGGGAGATTTCAAGAATGCATGGGACAGACATTAGACAATTCTATTGGAGGGTAGGAGGAAGTTGGCTGTTGGTTAACTAGGATCTGCAGCATATCCATTAGGTATAGAAATGGGCAAACTAGGCGGGACAAGCGGTCCTTATCTGCCATCAAATTCTACGTTTCTATGTTTCTGTTCCAGCTCTAATCCTACTTACAGCTTACAGTTCTGCTTTCAGCTTACAGTTTACACTAGGGCTGTGCAGGGGCCGTATATTAATTTCCAAATACCACAAATATTATGGCATCTGAATATTCAGAAGTCCTTCCCAAAATGAAGTCTATTCGGGAGGTATTCGTATTTGGCACAACTCCTTGCACAGTCCAAACAAAACAAACCCCAACTCTCCTCCCCACCCAAAAGAAAAAATACTGTCTGTATTCCTGTCCCTCCACCCTCTAGCAATCCCACACTGCTACCAACCCAGCACCTGCAATTTGGTAATTTGTTAATTGTTTTAAATATTATTCATTATAATATTCATTCACCTGTTCAAAAAAAAATAACTGCGGACTGTCATAACCTGCCCACCTCCACGGCTGGACCTTGTCTTTTAAAATGACATTAGTTACCTTCCTGAAGAGTAATCCTCCCCCCCCTTACAGTCATCATTACCCTTCTCCCATCCCCCTCAGCACCCAAGTTTCCTTATTGGGCAATTGCCACCGGTCTGGCACAACCCTCCTTTCTCCACTGTTGAGCGCCTTCCAATAAAAGAAAGCCCAGCTGTGGTTGCTTAGTAAATCCAGCAGCTCATGTGATCTTCTGAGTTTTCTATAACAAGTGTAGCTTGGCTTTCATTCATTAGAAGGTGCTCAGTAGTGGAAGAGGGAGGGTTATGCCAGGCCATTGGCAATCACCAAATAAGGAGACTTGGGTGCTGGGAGGATGAGAAAAGGGTGCTGAATGCTGATGACTGTGTGGTGGGTGGGGAGGGATTACTCTTCAGGCAAGCTGTTATTTTACAAGATTGGGGCTGGCTGTGGAGGCGGGCAGGTTGTGCTGGTCCCCATTAGTTGTTTTTTTTAAATAAGGTGAGCAACATAATTAAAAATTGCGGGTGCAGCAGGGTGGTAGAAGGGTACTGACAGTGTGTGGGGATGGGAGGGATTATTCATCAGGCTGCCTTATGCCATTATACAAGACAGGGCTGGCTGTGGAAGTGGGTGGGTTGTGTCGGTCACTCATGAACAAAATAATTAACAAATTGTTGGTGCTGGGTAAGAAAGGGGGTACACGGGGGATACATGATTTTGCTGAGATCCTTTGCTGGGGGTAGTTTTTTGCTCTGTTTTTTAGGGCTGTGCCGGAAATGAATATTCGGCCGAATAATGAATAATTGGCAGGTCGAATACCGAATATTCGAATTAAGGTGATCGCACAGCCGTAGTTTACACTATATCTGCTGGCTACTGGCAAACTGGTACAGGCACCGCATAAACTTTTATAACTTTTTATAACTATATAACTTTCTGCCTGAGATGCCCACTGCTGCTATTGGATCCTGCCTTACTTGACAGAATTTAGCACTGGTTCAGTGGATGATATTTGAAGATTTTATTTTTTCTCTTAATTAAAAAGACTGTATTAAGTCCTTCTTGCACTTTAATTGCATGGTCTATATTTTAGCACACCCCTGACGTGGGGCGGCCAGTAATTGAGTGTAGATTATGTTTTATTTCTGCCTAATATTTGCAGTTGCATGTAGCACTCTGGCACTTTAAGTAATCAGGTAAACATGTAATTTAGGACTTTAGGACCCATGTATGGGTCTAATAGTGACTGCTGTGTAATTTTAGGTGGGTCATTGAGTTTCCTTTTTGCCTTTTATTTGCATCTGCACTTATTGTCTGCTGCATATTCCATTGTTCTCCTGTAGACTATATTTAAGGCCCCTTGCATTAGGCAATACACCTTGAGGAATTTAGGACCTTCAGGTACAGCTCTACCATTATTTTTTTACTATGTATACCAGAAGTGGTAAGAAGTTCAGTAAAGAAGTAGGAAGCAGTATTGACTTGGTTAATAAGGCTAACAGGAAAAGAAAGAAAGTAAAGAATGGGTGTGTGCTTTCCCAGGAGCTTACTATTGACTTTTCCACTCCCAGTGACTTGGATAAATCAATTAATTATTAGAATATTTAAAAGAGTATGTCTCTATAGATAAAAGAGATGGCTGTAACGTATTTAATAATATAACTACTCCCCTTTCTCCACATGTGTTCAATTCCCCTGTTGGAAAAGGGGGAGTTGTGAACTTAATTAAATATCTTCAGCCAGGTCAACAGGAAGTGGAGAGTAGGGAAAAGAAGACCAGGACCAGATAACATATAAAGCAGCATCTAAACTAGCACCTGGGTCAGGTACGTTGCATTTGGCTAGACCTGAACAGGATAATCAAGGCACAATAACAGATTATTTTGTCTACCTAAAACATCAGACACTCTCACATCATGAGGAGACAATTGAAGCTCCTTGCATTGTAGTGGGGGACAAGATGGTTACACCAATTGAGTCCTTGAGCTGTTATGCTATGAAATCCCGAGACCCTGCTATTCAGGGAGCTGAAATTTCATTCTGCCCTTCAGGGCTGGATCTATTTAGCCCCTTGGATTTAACAAGAGACGTGAATGATACACCGTCTCAGCTGAAGGACTCAGATATTTTAGCTGGGTCTCCCACTAGAGTATTTGAAAAGCTTGACAGGGAAGCTGAAAAATGAATCTTGGACCAGAATGCTTATTCCAGTGTCCTGATATATATCTAAGTATACCATCAATAATCTAGCACATCCTGTTATGTGAAGTATTGTTTTGCTTGAGGCCTGCAATGACATCAGACATCGTATAGAGGACCTAACTTTTCTACTTTTAAAAAAGTTCACAGAGCTAGAACATAGAATAGAAAATGTGGAAAATATTCTACAAAAAAAAAAAAAAAAAACAAACTGCTGAATCTTTCTTTCCCCAATGTAATTATTTCTTATTCTCCCATACCTAGAGAAAAGAAGAAGGTTTCTCTGAAAAGAAAACAAAGAACAAATGAAATAGAAAATTTAAGGGCACCAATAATAATCTCAATTCATCTTTGGCTGTTAATACAAAGAGAAGATCTCCCCCCTTCCCCTCTAAACTTCTAGACGTGGATCACTCAAACACTGGAAATAGATACGAAAAAGTAGACAGTAACTCTCTCCAATAAGAAAAAAGAAATGGATGACAACATCCCACTCATAGAAGAGCAACCAGTTACTAGAAAGTCAAGAATTTAGCATAATAAACTCACTATTAAAACAGCACCTACAGTTTTTGATGACCCATCTAAGGTTCTAATAGTTATTGACCCTCAGACAACCACCCTCTCTCAATTTCCTAATCAGCTCATAACTCAAGGTAAAGAAGTAGTTTTTAAATTGGAGAAAATGTTTACTAAACCCTACAAGACACAAGAGACCTTAATGGAACTAATAATCCATCTTTGTTGGAGCAGAATTAGAATGTCCACTGTCTGCAAGCTATATTATTTTTGTCCATAGAAACAGGCTAAACCCAGTTCATCATATCTATCATCTATCATATATATATATATATATATATATATATATATATGTATGTAGTCCCCAGTATGGATGTAGCCAAAAACATCTGGGCTAAACAACAACCTCTAAACTCCCTAGGTCTTAGTATTTCTTCTCTGGTCATATGGCCTATGATCTGGAAACATACCTTGGAAGGGATAAAGTGTGTAAAATGTTGACAACTTCTCTTCTACTTTAACACTTCTTAATTAGAATTTTGAACCTCAGCAACGGTCTAATACATCGTCTAACTTTGGTATTGATCACCTAGATGGAGAATGTTGGCATCTTATGCACGGGTGCCATTGGCCACTACGCTATCTAGAAATCTTACCCTCTGATTTGGGAACCATAGTGAGGGTCCATACCAGGACCCAGAACTCACAAATAGACTGCTCTATTCAGTCATCAGAATTATTCCATACATTGCTCAAAAATAGCCATAAGCTCAATGCTGCCAATATACATTTGGTTTCATTTTCAGAATTGGAGCAGCTGAATATACATACTATGGTGAGTGAACAAACTATGTGACTATCTTGTCCTTCAAATCTACCAGACACCAAGGCTTCTTATTATAATCACCCCCTCCCCAGACAGGGGTAGCTAACATTCTTATCTGGAACATTGCTTGTTTGGGAAACAAATCAGCAGATCCTCAACGGACAAATTTTGTTCATAATCTTAAAGTCCTTTTATTTCAAGAATCCTGGGCAATTGACCGGGCATACATAAATGGCTATGGATCTTATTATATACCTGCCATTAAAGTTAAACATCATGGCAGATCCAAGGGGGGGGGGAGGCTTACTACCTTGGTCAAAATCAGGAAAGGACTTAATTTCCTTGATCATCTGGCACCAATTCAGGAATTCCTCCTTACGGCAATAAGATGCGACTCCCTAGTATATTTGACTGTCAATGTTTATATCCCCCTAAAATTTCATATAACCTCACAATATGATACTTGATCCAAATGACACTGGAAATAGATAGTATGTCACTTAAATGTCATGTTGACACTGTACTCTTGGCAGGGGATTTCAATGCAAGAATCACAAATTTCAATAACCTGCCTATTTTGCAGGATCAAATTTATCTAGGGAACTTAGGCCTGAGAAATTCTTCTGTCAATGTAGTGAATGAGGCAGGAAAGCATTTTTAAGAGTTTATCCTGAACAATAATTTTATGATATTAAATGGCCGGGTGAATGGTGACCAAGAGGGTGTATGTACCTTTTTCTCAGCCAATGGGCAAAGTGTCATTGATTATCTTCTGTGTTCCCCTCAAAGTCATGATCAACTCAAAAAGTTAACAGTATCCATTAAGGCCTGAAAGTGACCATGCTGCATTAGTACTTTCTGTGGATACAATTGGTAATATGATGCTGTCTTATAGTTCTAACACCTTAGCATCAGTATCTTTAATTGGTAAATATAAACTAGTTTTTCACAATAAATTGAGGGAGAAGGTTACAGAGTTAACCTATTCTCCTCTTTTTTCTGCCCTGTTCTCCTCAGCATATAGAAATACTAATGCACAACATATTTTAAATCAATTAGAGATTGCCAGCAAATCAGGACAAATATATATTCTACAAATGACAGCAAGACTAAGTATCATACTTGGGTCGATGCTCAATGTATAAAGGGAAAACACAACCTAGAGAACATAATTAGGAATACAAAAAGGAATCCTTCTAAAGACAAATTTGTACAACTAAATAAGGCACGTAAAAACTACAAAAAATTCCTGGTATCAAAAATGTTTAATTTACTCTAAAATAGTGGACCTAATGTATCAGGTTATTAACTCTAAAGACACCAAGTCATTTTGGATGATGGTGGCAAAGTGTGTAAAGTTATAACACCATTCTTTATCTATATATATATTCCTAAAGAAACATAGGGTTCACACTGCAAAATGTTATTTGACAGATAAACTATTGATAATAATACATCCTTTTTTTTGACTTTTGCCTTCAGCTTTTACCCACTGGTCAATACTTTTGGTGATGTGGAGCAGGCCATACTGCAACTTGCCAGTAATAAGGCCCCGGCCCTGATACCATACCAGGTGAAATATATAAGGACCATATGAATTATGGGGTCCCTTTTCTCATGCACTTTTTCAATACCTGTCTCAAAGAAAGATTTGTTCCTCCTTCATAGACCAAAAATATAATTGTTCCCATACACAAAATGGTTCATATCATCTTCCTTCTAATTACCATCCAATTAGTTTAATTGATACAAGTTGTAACATTTTCTCTAGGATACTTTAGATAACACTTCAACTTTGGATAGAATCTGTTTCTCCTCTATCAAAATTCTACATAAAAATACCCCCACTACCATGAGATAAGATAATAACGGAAACCTCTCAGAGTATTTCAAAATATCAACAGGAATAAAACAGGGGTGTATTTTAGCTCCACTGCTCTGTAGTATTTACATTTACTCATTACTCCAATTTGACACCTCTGCAACACTGGACTCTCAAAAAATTAACAATAATGATATCCATTTACTTGCATATAGATGACTGGATTATTTTTTCAATTTCACCTATAGGCTCCAACATAAAATAAACTAACTGAATATCAAATGTGACCTCCTAGACTTAAAAATCAATCTTAAAAAAAACACAAAATTATGGCCTTTGGAGCACAAACATCACCACCAAAGCTGTATTTAGATAAGGACCCTACTGAAGTTGTAATCTCATACACATATCTTGGAGTCAAATTTACATCGAATGGCCTTTGGACCCACTGTTGTAATGAACAAATCATAAGGGCTACACATGCTGCTAAAGCACTACTCCATTTTAATTTTAAATATGATGGGTCTTAAAGTAATATACTATAAGAGGATAAATTGCTAAAAGTGAAGACACCATTAACAGATAAAATTTTAGCCATTTTATACCTTGTCAAATTTTGCCATTTTCAGCTACGAGTACTTAATGCAGATTCTTGAGCCATTACTTTGAGACTAATTTAAATATGCATTCAAGTATGATCTCAATGAATGGGCAGGAGTTGGAGCTTTAAAATGCATACCCATAAGTTGCCTCAAAGGTTAATTTTAAATGTTTTTTTAAGAAGGAAATTTATCTAAAAGAAAAAAACACGTTTGTTTACACAAACCATTTTCATTTCAAAAAAATGTACAATTTTAAATATGACTGTTGATAAAGTAGTGTAACTTAGTCTTGTCGATCTAGGAAAAATCGTTGTCATCGTCAGCTATGCCAATATCATCTTGGTAATCACATACATCTTGGTCCTCATCATTTGCATTATAGAGCAGAGACATGACATCATCTGGAAATGGTGTGTCTGTCAACTTTACATTGAGACCATCAGTCCAGCCATGCAGATCTGCATTTGGGGCATTGATAACTGTAACAGAAGAAAGCCTCCACAATTGTCAGAAGTAGTAGGATTGGAGAATATGTAACTTCAGGGTTTCTTGTCAGGGTGGTAGCTGAGACAGATCAGTTATTCTATTGTCTTTGTTATATTTTCCCCAGAAGATCTGCTTCCTCATAATATTTACAGTAGTAATTTGCTTCCTTCCATACAGTTTACAGACATACTCCTCCAACAGAGCTACAACATTGCAGCACTAGCAGTGAATATTTCCAACACAGTAGTCTAAGATCAAAGTTGTTTTATTTTATTGCTGTGTGGAGCAAATGCTGCCATTCCATTATAATCAGATATGTCATCCAGAGTTGTGCGGTTTTCCCCAGCTCACCATGGCAAATCCATTGCCTGAAGACCTCATACTTAGTCTAGAAAGTGACAATCTCATCTTCCTGAAGCAGTTTATGGAAGTCTGTGGGTCAAGGTGATGATCTGATCAGGTCAAGCAATACTGCAGGGGTGGCATTGAATTTTGTTGAATACTCTAGAAATCTGACCTGAAACAATTGCTGTAAGACATCTGCAAAATGTTAATGTACAGTCCATGCCCGATTGTAATGCTTCCCACACAGAACTCCCATTATGCTGCAGAGGCACAAAGACCAGCCTGAAATACTGTGTCTTCAAATCTGCTGCCACCAACTAACTGTCCTATAATGCCAAAGTTTTACAGGAATAGGTGGAAATCTCCCAAATGAATTATGACATTGTGGAACTGACCAGGGAAATTCCACACAACATGATATGCCTATGCTGCTACTCCAGCATCAAGTGTCAGGTGAACATAGGGCATATTTACTTACTGAGCTATTTCTTGTGTTTGTGTGAGGTATTCAACTACAGTGGCATAATCAGTAATAGGTTTATGGACGGTTGGAAGATACAGTATGTGATAACCGTCTTCTTTGGTGAACTTGAATGATTGTTAAAAACTAGTGTCAGCCAACCAGTAAACCTTGGAAAAGGCTGATCCTCCTTATGTGCTTCCCGACTGAGCTTCCATAGCATTAGATTTGCCTTGCCAACATTTATCACTGATGCTGGCACAGTAGACTTGGACATATTGCCAAATGTGGCTGGCTCCTTCTCTGAATTCACCTGTCGATGTTCTAATTCCTTTTTGTGAGATACAATTGTCCTTCACTTTGAGTGAGGAATTTCAGTAGAATCTTCTCAGGGAATGGAGCCTTCAGATTCTTCTTGGTATGTAACACTATGGTCCAGATATTCAAACTGTGCCCAACAAGTGCGCAATAGCAGAAGCAAGCGCAAGTCTATTGAGCCCATGCGCAAGAGACGAGATATTCAAAAAAGGAGCAGGCCAAATCGCACCTACAGCCAACGACTGAATATCGCACCACCTGCGCCATAGCGCAACTAGGGAGGGGAAGCTGAGCAGATCTGATGCACCATAGCACAACAAGGGATGTTCAGCTGCGCAGTCCAGAGGTGCCATAGTGCAACCAGGGATGCCCCCCCGCTGCAGAGCAATGTAACTGCACAATCAGGGAGATAGGGGCCCACCACCAATGCCACAGAAAGGCACAGGAACACACAGCAGAACAGACATCGTCCAAACACACCCCAAGCACAGCACAACTGGGGGAGGGCTGGAATAACCACTGGTCCATGGAGACAAGCAACCAACCCACAGCCTGGCCATGGTGCCCCATCACACCTACCGGCAAGCTGTGACTGGCACACAAGGAGGGCAGACCACCCTATGCCACACCATCCCCCCAGTGCACAGCATACCCTGCACCATGACCCCCAGACACCCCCCATGAGCAGTGATGACCACTGCAGGAAACCCCATGCATGCCACCACCACCACTGTGTCAATGCAACCCTGTGCACCACAGAACCATGCAAGCCAGCCCCACCACGAGCACCCATCAGCAGGTTGCAGCACACGGCAATGCAACAACGGCAGACACAGTGCCACCACGCACAGTCCCCCGAGGTGCTGCTGAGAGACTGACCATGCGTTGGCACAAGAGGTACCTCATATGGGATGGTCGTGTCCTTGACACCACCACCAGTGGTACAGCACCCTGCACAGTATTCCAGTGACACACCCCGACCCACCACTGGCCACAACAGCCAGCACAGACACCCACAGTGGTGCGTGGAAGCATGCATCACACCAGATGCCACACAGGTTATGGACAGACACCCACCCATACCCAAGGGCACAACAACACAGGGTCACAGTGGTGGGGCAACCAAGTCCCCATTGTGGCCCATGTAAGCCGTGTACACACAACCCGCAATCCATCATGGCACTGGAGTACAAGCCACCCTGCACAGGCACCGTGGACCCGTACACCACCAGTAGTCACCCAGAGCACAAGCCACAGACAGTGGGGCACATCCCCTGCAACACACACAAGCCACAGCATGGAGGTGGGACAATGACCGTGTTGCCCACAGTGCCACCCGAGCCAGGCATGCACCACACTAGTGACATGGGCAATCCAGTAAAGTGACAGGTACAGTGTCCGCCCTGCAGGGAATGCCACCACTGACATGCCAGCAGACCGTGCAGGTCACAGACAGGCATATGTGCTGGCTGCACAGGCCATGGACGGGCCAATGGGTGCACCATGGACACAGAGCATGCACCATGGACCACTGCACACAGTCATCCAGTGCACAGGGAACACACATAACACGGACACTGACTGATATCTACCCCCACACCATAGTCACCTCCACACGGACACACACATACCCATGACTGCACCACCCCTGATGCCACACACACCACTGCAGCTGAGCACCTATAGCCCACTGCAAATCAGAGACCACCACGGTATTCATATAAAATTCAAATGTATTGTAAATATAAAACTGAACTATGTACAATAATAAAACTATATACAAGCTTGGGGTGGGGACACAAGCAAGGTGGGGTGGGCTGGGGAAGGATGGACAAATGGGATGGGATAGGAGGGGTGTGAGGTGGGTCCAGGGGTAGGGAAGTCAGGGACAAAAGGACCGACATCATGTCCGCTGTTTCTGGCTCTGGGACCTCCTGCCTCTGTGGCGCCGCAGCACCCCCGTTGTGTCGAGTCTCCTGAGGATCTCCACGGACTCGCAGGCCAGATGAAGGAGCTCCCTCAAGGTGTCCCTAATTTCATGGAGGTGTCTGGTACCTAGGACAAGAGAGCACAGTCAATAGGTGTGAATGCACAACCCCATACGGCCCTCCCACTGTGCATGGCATCGACCATGGGACATACCACTGTGATGGTGTGTGACCACCCGCAGTGATCACATCCACAGGACCTGCCCACCCAGGTGCATACAGCCATGCAGAACACTGCACACACCCACAGGCCATGTCACGCACAGCACCACCGTGGCCGTTTAGTGACATGGCAATGTGGGGCAAAGGCAGTGGCACAGCCATGCACCTGGTGCACGCATGGACCACCAGTGATGCACACAAAGACATGCATTGCCACTGGACAGTGTTGACTATAACAAGTGGTGTGCATGGCAGTGATGTCGATGAATGGTGGCCATGCCCTGCTGCCCACCCTGTCACACAGCATGCAATACTAATCATGGAGGTCTGGCACTCACCCTCATCAGGCCAGTCAGGTGGCCGTTGATGGTACTCGGCCCGCCTGGCTGTGGTTTCCTCACCCCTCTGCCGCTCTTCCCGCACCCTGAGGATTTCGTCCGGGCCTGTGGGGAAAAAAAGGAGAGAAGAACATCAGTACATTCCCAAAGCAAAGTCCCCTGCCACAAAGGTGTGTGCCTCCCACCCAGCCAGACCCACCCACCCACACCCTGTGAACACTGCCACAGCCAACCCATACAGTCCCTCCCCTATGTGCTGGACACATACTGTACAACACTGTGACTCATATGGATGATAAAAGTGTGTTGACGGAACCCCAACCTGGATGTGGCACCATGCCCCTCCTGGCACATGCCCGCAGTTGGGCCAGTAGCTCCAGCTCCCTCCTGCGCAGGTCACCATAGCGGTGCCTGCACTGGTCAGCCAAACACCCCCATCCTGTGGCTTCTTCCAGGGCAGTGGCCACCACCTGCCACATCTGGGTCCTGGCCCTGTCCAGGGGGGCCTCCCCAAAGAGAGGCCCATTGTGTGGTTCAACTATGGCCACCAGATTGGCCAGCTCAATAGCTGTCCATTGAGCAGTTTGTCTACGCACCATTCCAACAGCTATAGTAGGCAATATGGCGCTCTGCAGCGCAGCTCCCTTCGTGCAGATGCTGCTCAGTACAGTGCTGCCATTCCCTATCGTGCTGTTACTGAACAGTGTGATAGAGGTGCACCTATACCTGACACATGGCACCAAGGGGGCAAAGGTCAGGCACAGGGTCAAGGGTCTCTGGTGCAAGGCCACACACCGCGCCATCAGATGACAATGTGTGTAGTGCGATTGGCTGCCTGTGTGCCAGTGCCACAGTGGACTACCGGGCAGTTGGGCCATTGCACCTATGAAGGCCCAGTGCCACAGCGCCATGTAGTGACCATCGCTATAGTGCCACTGGCACAATGGTGGCCATGGCTTGCATTGCCTATCGCACACAGCACATCATCAGTGTGGTAGACGCCTGCGTCAGCAACCCGGGCATGCACAGTGAGGTGTACTACACATGCCACAGAACTACGCCATTGGCTCAGCACATTTAAACACAATTGTGCAAAGTGCAACAGCGCGATATTCAGCTGTCATATGCAAATCATCTAATCAGCCATTCAATGGCGCAGCACTGCAATTTGCATCTAAATAAAGTTGCTCCTCGTCTCATTTGCATGGATTGCGCTATAAAGGTGCGACAATGTGCTGCAGTGGCCATGGTCAGTTACTGCAGTTTATTGGTGAGTTGCATGCAGTTTGGGAGTGTGGAATGTGGATTCAGGGACATGCATGGGACTGCACAGTCAAAGGTAATAACTGCCATTCTTACAGACCACATAATGACCGAGCACGTTGTTGGAGAGGAGGAACACAATGGTGAGAGGAGAAGGAGGCTGAATTTTACAAAGGCCAAAACCGAAGCCCTGTTCGAGGCCTACCTGGCTCAGGATCCACTGCTCAGTGGACGGCGGGGCACCCCTCAGGCCCGTGCTGCTGCATGGGAGGAGGTGGCACGTGCCGTGAACTTGCATAGCAGCCACCAGAGCTCCGTGCAGGAGTGTAAGAAGAAGATGGGCACGGACAGGAGGAGGGTAAAGAAGAAGGTGGCTGCCATCAGGGCAGCATGTGCTGCAACAGGTGGGGGACAGCCAGAGGTGGTACAGCTCACCCCAGCAGAGGAGAGGCTTGCTGGAAGCATGCTCAAAGTGCCATTGAGGGTGTTCTGGGTGGTGGCTTCCAGATGGGTGGTGGCCCATCACTGCATGGTAAGTCATGGTCTGTCTGGGGGGGGGACAGGGTAGGTCACTCTACTAAAACTCTAGATGATGAGGCACAAGGAACACCACCCCTGAGATGATGATGTGAGCTACGTTCACCAGCAACTGAATGATCTTTAGATTTTCTGATACTCCTGGCTTTTTTGAACTTTTGATAGCATTTTCTAAGGTAGACATGCTTGGCAGGGTCATAGTTAGGCACTGGAATTGGTGCATACTGCTCATCATGACGATTTTCACCACCTAACCGGGTTTGAATATCGTTGCTTTCTATAAGTGTGAAGTAACTTTTGTCACTCAGAGGAGTTTCTTCAAAGTGTCTTGTCAGGGCAGGGTAATGCACTACTCACTGCAGGGTCCTAGGATTTTCCTCTCCATGTTTCTGCTTGACAGAAAAGTTTAGAGACATCCTTGAAGAGTCTTAAATAAAAGGAAATGTTGTGTTAGGAGATAGATATATCTATACAGATGTGTCAGCCACGATGAAGCACAGTAACTTGCAGTAATGACATGTCAGATTATCCTGCATGACAAAAGGTCTTAATTGCCTTTGACTTACAATGGCCCCTGCAGTAAATTGCAGTATTTTGTGATATTCTGCAGCATTTCTGCACTTCATCCTGGCTTGACACAGATGTATGTATGTATGTATGTATGTATATATATATATATATATATATATATTAATTGCAAAAGAACTCAGTTAATTCATCAGTTAGGGTTGACAGTACAGTGACAAAAGTTTGGAAATTCGATGTTGGGGTTCCACTGTTATCACCCTACCCCCACCCTCCCACTCTCCACACACCAACAGGCATTGGAGTGTGCCATGGGGTCATCAGGTACAACTCTCACCCTATTCTCCTATACTGTACCATCTCAGTTTGTTTGCACATGGAATGGGGTAAGAATTGAGTCTGATGACCCCATGGCACACCCAATGACTGTTGATGTGTGGAGGGTGGGGTAGTAGGTGGACCTCAACATCAAATTTCCAACTTTTGTCACTGTACCATCAACCCTAACTGATGCATTTAAGGATTTTTTTTCAAAGAATATATATAATATATATATATATATATATATATATATATATATATATATATATATATCTACACACACACACACACACACACACACACATGTGATTTAGAATACATGCAAGAATAAAAAGTGATATCTGCATTAGCCAGTGAAGGTATCATTGATATCTCCATGTTCCTATACATCATGCTGTTATCGCCACACTCCTATACATCATACTGAAACTGATACTGCCATTGTCACAGTGCCAACTTTCACTTTTGTTCTCCAATGTAGCGTGACCGAGTGCTATTAGTACTGCTAATCTGCTGCCATACATTTAAAATAATGTCCAAGCTCTCTAAATAGTGACACAATTTGCTTTGTATATTAAGACTTATCTGGTTGACCCTGCCACTCTGCTCTTCAGTAATAATACTTTCACTTTTCCCCAGAAATGTAGCATGACCGAGCGCTAGTAAGAGACTCCCATAACTTGCTCCCAGACCTTCACAGTAAAGCAGTCTCCATGAGCTAAGTAAGAAAAAAACTGTACTTCTGGTAATTTTAATAAATTTCTCCACAAAGCTGATGACTGTACCGGAATAGAAATGAGGAGTTCAGAGCAGCAGAAGGGTAGTGAGTAGTTCATTGCTATAGCAACATGCACTCGCTCTTCCTTCAGCTGCCCTGAAGCTGCTGACTTGCCCTCTATTCTCAGTACAGTTAGCATCTCCTGTGAGAAATTCAGTTAAAAATTACCAGAAGTATAGTTTTTTTTCTTACTTAGCTCATGGAGACTGCTTTACTGCTAAGATCTGAGAGCAAGTTATGGGAGTCTCTTACTACATCTTGGTCACGTTACAATTCTGGGGGAAAGTGAAAGTCTTATTATGCTTACCGAGGCGCAGAGTAGCAGGATCAACCACATAAGTGTTTTAAATCAGTATTTACCTAAAAAAAGACAGCAGGATCAACTTATTTTTTTTAATGTATCATGTCATCAGTTCTGTTGGAGGGGAATAATTCAGGAAAACAGTGAAACTACCAAAATGGCTACTAGTGGTCTATCAAACCTCAGAGGGACAGGATCAACCAGATACATTTTAAATCCTTATTTAAATGATTATTTATATAAAAATAATGGCAGGATCAACCAGATAAATTTCTTTAAAACTACAAAAATTCCCCAAATAATTTTTTTTCCAAAAAACATACTGTATGCATCTTTTGTGTTGGAGTCTCATGAAGGGGGATACTGAGAACTGTGTTTGAGGAGATTCTGTCACATGTGGCCCAAAACATATATTGTATAAACAGAACATGACATGGCCTGACTGAAGACATCATATTTATCTTCACTCGAGGCCAATGACATCAAGACATCTCACTCATGGCTTTGTCACTTGTGAGATATCATGATATCATGGGCCTCTCATGAAGATAAATATGATATCTTCAGTCGGGCCATGTCATATTCCCTCTATATATATTGCAAAAAACTCCATTGACTCCTTAAAGTAAGGCCCACCCCACCCTCACACTCACCCTGCACAGACAAACAGGCATTGGGGTGTGCCTTGGGGTTGTTGTCCCTAACTCTCATCCCATTCCAATTGTAAGAAAACTGAGATGGTACAGTATAGGAGAATGGGGTGAGAGTTAGGCCTGATGACCCCAAGACACACCCCATTACCTATTGGTTGATGTTGATTTCAAAAAATGACCCTGACATTTGCCAAAAAAAGCAAATAATGCACTTTTTGATGCTTCACTGTGCAAAGCCAGAAAATCCAGTCAAAACACAACTTGGCAACTCAAGACATCTATCACCTGAGACCGTGTATTCCCAATTTTCATGCAGATCTGTTGAATGGTTGCAAAATTGTTAAAGTGCAAAATTTGGGGTTTAACATAAAACTGCATACCCTACCCTAACTATAGAGGTGAACCGCGCCTCTATTATAAATAAATATGTGTATATATATATATATATATATATATACACATATACATATTAGAGGCAAAAAACTCTGTTTAATGCATCAGTTAGGGTTGTTCCACAGTGACAAAAGTGAGGAAATTTGGTGTTAGGGTTGAAACTCCTCTTGGACCCCTCTAGTCCACCCCCCCAACCAGCATTGGGGTGCACATTGAGGTCATTGGCCCTGTCACCCCATCACATTTGTGAAGAAGCTGAGGAATAGGACAATGGGGTGAGAGTTAGGACCAACGACCCCAAAGCACACCCCGATGTTGGTTGGGGGGGTGGGCTGGAGCGGTCCAAGGTGGGTTTCAGGCAAATCCGTTGAATAGTGGCAAAGTTATTAAGGTGCAATGTTTGACCCTTTAACCTTAAAAGTGCTATTCAACTCTAGCTATAGTAGCACTACCGTGCTACCATAATATATATATAGATATATATGGGTGCATGTGTGTGTGTGTACATATATATGTGTGTATATATATATATATATATATATATATATATATATATATATACACATACATACACACACACATATATGATACTTGATGGGCAGGAGTGTGATATGGAAAATATCTTCACTCCTGCAGAATGAGCTCTAAATACTTATGAGTGCCAAAGACATGAGTGAGAGTATCCAGAGCTCATGATGCAAGAGTGAAGATATTTTCCATAGCACATGATCTGCACATCATGTGTTCAATTTATACAATAGGGGTATGAGTTTCAGAAGTCTTGTGATTTTTTTGTGTTCTGTTGCTGTTTCTGTGTGAGTTTTTCTGAATGGGCTGGTAGTGTTACAAATTCTGTGGGAAAAACTGAGTGTGTTTTGCAATGCTAAGTGAGTTAGCTTCTGGCAGCAGTGAGAAACAGACTGTTTTGTGAAGCTGTGTCCTTTAGAATTCTGGCTGCAGTCAAGCTGAGAGTATCACAGTAATGGGCTGGGAGTGAGACAGAATGTGAGGAACAGGTGAGGATGTTCTGCCATGCTAATTGAGTTAGCTGCAGGCAGCAGTGAGAAACAAACTGTTTTGTGAAGCTGTGTCCTTTACACTTGTGGCTATAGTCAAGCTGAGAGTATCACAGCAATGGGCTGGGAGTGATACAGAGTATAGGAAACAGGTGAGAATGTTTTGCCATGGTAACTGAGTTGGCTGCAGGCAGTGAAATATCTCTCAGTGGTGATGTCACAACATGATTTATCTCTAGTCGTGATATCACAACATGATTTATCTCTTGTGGTGATGTCACCACAGTGAGGATACATGTTTTTATTGCACTCATTTATTCTTCACCCCTATTGTATAAATTATGGTAGGATAGTAGTGCTACCATGGTTAGGGTTGAGTAGCCCTTTTAAGGTTAAATGGTGAAACTTTGTATCTTAATAACTTTTCCACCATTCAACAGATTTCCCTAAAATTTGGCAGGCACAGGGCTTAACCATTGATCTTGGGATCTGGCAACTTTCGTATAGGTCAGTTATACGGATGCGGACTTATTAAGCGACATCTGTGCACACAATTACGGTTTTCTGTGCATGCTTTGCTCATGCCTACAGGTTGTACAGTTTGCACGAGCGGTCAGAAAACTTCAGGGAACATGCGTCCATGGTCCCCAATATGCCTTTTGAAGATTTCATGAAAAAATATTGAATGATTCAAAAGTTATTCAAAAAACAAGTTTCCATTATAAGTCAATGGGAAAAGTTAACAAAAAGTTCAACACTTTCGCAAATGCACTTTTTAGTGTCACAAATGGCCCTAGTAGTGTCACAAATCTGCCATTTTTTTTTTCAGTTACTGATCACAGAAATGCTTGGCATTTAAAATTGGGGCCATCTAGGGACATCATTATTTTTGTGTTTACCTATTCGAGCTCTGAGGATGCTAGCCATGTCTTTATTTTGTGGTTAAACACCCCAGAAATATGTTTTTCAAATTTCTGGGAAAAGTACTGTCATAAAGTAGTGTCACACTTGTGACACTTTCACAAATTTTTGTGAAAGGTGTCACAAATCACGACACTACTCTTCTAGACTATGGCCAAAATGACAGGAATTCTTTGCCATCCTGCTGCAAAAAAAGGGTTTGGTTTTTTGGGCTGAAATTTGGAAGGAAAGCAGCCAACATCTCACAGATGTGTCTTTCGGTGGTTTGGTGACAAAACATTGTACGGATGTAAAGTTATGCTACTCCAAAGTTGACATTTTTTTCCCAAAGACTAACACAGTGGCATCTGCCACTCCTTTCAGGGCTCACATCTTGGAAAAGGTGCGAGATACAGACTTTTCATTGTGACAGTGTGTAATCATATGGGCTACACATTCAGTGTAAACCTAGCCAGGAAACTCATGAATCATGTGAAATTTAATTTTTTTTTCTACATTGTACGGTTACTGAGATATTACTGTTTTAGTATTACAACTGCTCGTTTTCTGCTCCGAGGCCCATTACTATGCATACATTCTTTGTTTTCACTGTGTTTCTCAATGGAGCTTTTGGGGAAAAATACGGCATGCGCTGCAGTTACTGTTACACGTAGACTTTGCACTTCTCTTTCCGTGCCCGTTTGCGTTACCGATCCCATGTACGCCACCATGTGCATTACCCTTTGTGTTTCCATTTGTGTTTGTGTTACTGTTAACATTTGTGTCTCCACTACTGTTTGTCTTTTGCTTAGCATCACCGTGCACATTACCATTTCTGCTAGTGGCTGTCCTTCCATTTTCTTTTGCATTTGTCTTTCGTTTTGCATCATCGTTGTTCTTACCATTAACATTTGCGCTTCCAATTGCGTTCCCATGCCCGTGTCCGTTACGGTTTGCATTTTCTTATGCGCTAACATTTGTGTTTCTCTTTTCTTTGGCATTATTGTTGCTGTTACCAGTACCATTTGTGTTTACAATTGTGGTACCATCACCATGCACGTTACGGTTTGCGTTTCCGTACGTGCTTGCGTTTGCATTTCCGTTTCTGTTTCCTTTCTCATTACTGTTGCTGTTACAGTTATCATTTGTGTTTACAATAGCAGTACCATGACTGTGCACATTACCACTTGCGTTTCCATATGTGCTTGCATCTCCATTTGCACCACTGTTTGCTTTGGCATCACTTTTCACCTGCATTTCTATTAACGCTTGCTTTACAATTTACGTTTGTGTCACCATGTGCGTAACCATTGCCACTTGCGTTTGTGTTGCTGTTACCATTACTATGTCACAAAAAATCATGTAGTGGGAGCATTCTATTCTCTATTTATAGTCCTCATTCTCAAAAAGAAGGGAAATTAGAGGCAAAAGACTCTGTTTAATGCATCAGTTAAGGTTGTTCCACAGTGACAAAAGTGAGGAAATTCAGTGTTAGGGTTGAAAATCCTGGCACCCCTCAGCCCGCCCCAATCAGCATCAGAGTGTGCGTTGGGGTCATCATTCCTAACTCCCACCCCATTCTCCTATGCTTCAGCTTGTTCACGCATGTGATGGGGTGAGAGTTAGGGCCAACGACCCCAACTCACACCTGATGCCAGTTGGGGGGTGGTCTGAGTGGGTGCAAGGGGGATTTTCAACCCTAACGCCAGATTTCATCACTTTTGTCACTGTAGAACAACCCTAACTGAAGCATTAAATGGAGTTTTTTGCCATATATATATATATATATATAGATATTATAGAGAGAGAGAGAGAGAGAGATAAAACATATATATACACATACATGTCACATATATATAAACATAGAAGATATGATGTGGAGAACTCAAAAAGTATAAACTTCCTAAAATTTCATCTATCAATGATGTCTTCCCTTTCATCAATTTATCCTGTTATATTACCTTAAAACTTCACAACCACATATGCATTTCAAAGCAGAACCCTTACCTTTTTAGACAACTTAAAATTATATAATAAAGTGCAATAAATCCTGTCTGACAAGATTAAATATAAGAATATTTTGAAATTTTGCAGGAAATTAAGGGGTGGCAGTTGGTATTCAATTCAGTTTTCCAAGATGGCTGCAGTGTGTGCGCTGCCTGAGACACACATTTAGTTGTGCTCCGTTTTTACTTCGGTTTACTTGTTTTGTTCAAACTCCTTTTTTTTTTGTTCTGTGTAGTTAGGGTTCAAGAAGTGAGGAAGACTAGTTTTATTTATACTTTAAGTTGTTTTCGTGTTTCGTTTGTTTGTTATACTGGTCTCAAAACAAACTGGAAGCTGCTGTGGGAGTTTTGTTTTCCCCCTTTCGGAGCCCGGTGGTGTTCTGAAATTCGGCGGTGATTGAGGCTGACTTAAGGTTGGGCTTCTGGGCTGTGAAGGATCTCATTTGCTCCCCTGTTTCAGGCCATGAGAATATACCGTAGGCTTTATTTCTCTTTGGGACTGAGATATTGCCGACTGTCCCGTATTTACCTGCCCTTTGACTGTGGTGAGAGAACAGATGGGCAGTGGTTTGTTTCCTTATTTACAGTACAGACCTGTTTCTGGTGGAAAGCGTAACAGGGGTAGAAATAACTGCCTGAAGGGATCCTTCTCATATTTGCAGTCAGGATACTGTTTTTATTGCTTCAATTGGGACTGAGGGACTGTTGAGTTTCCCATATTGAACTGCTTCCTGACTGTGGTGAGAGCTAAATTGGGCAGTAGTTTGATCCTTGTCTGCGGTGGGAGCCAAGTCGGGAAAGGAACTTTGGGCTATCGTTAGGTGGATTGTGAAGGTGTTTTTTAGTGACTGGTAGATCCTTGAAGGTGGTCATAAAGTGTGAAGTCTGCTGCCATTTTCCTGCCCATTTGGAGCAACACTGATGTGGTGAGAGCTATCCAGTGTTCAGAAAACACATTTGAGAGCAGCGGTATTTACTCCTTTGGACTACTGATGAAAGCCTGGATTCTGGACCTTGTGGTGTTTGGGAAACTGTGAGTGGGGGACTGATTTGCTGATCAGTGCCCCCTTTTCTTTCTTTTTGCAATTCTATAAATTATTGGTAGTCCAGAAGTAGGGCAGTATAGTGGTTTGGTTGTGGGTTCTGTTCCCCCCCCCACCATTGGTGCCTGGGTAATTTTGCTATCACTTGGTACTGAGCGGAAGCTGCTTTACTCTCCCCTGGGGAGCCAGAGATTAGTGGGGGGGCTCCTAAATTGTCCCCAGGTTGGTCCTTCTGGTGTAGTCTTGGGATATTTGTGGCTGCAGGTCTTTGGTGCACAGTGGGACCTGATAAGGTGGATTGGGGGATGAGGTGGGGGGGCCCCTGCCTTCCATTGGTCTGGCCTGTATTTACTTCTGGCAATTTTTCCTTTTTCCAAGAATATCCAGCAAGACTGAACATTTTTTGGAAACTTTTATTTTGCTTCATTGTACTTGCTATTTGGTCTATTTTACATTGAATTACTTGAATTGTTACAGCTCTCCTACTGTTTGATGCATTTTTTCCCAGATTTTTTCTTCTTTTAATTGTTTTATAGTTTTCTGGTAGTGAGAGTGCCAGTGTGTTTTGTGTGTTGTGTGTTGTGTTTTGTTATTTCTCCCAGCTGTGGGAGGGCTGGGGGAAATTTATGTTATTGTTATTTTTTTTAATACTGTAACCCCCTGCAAATGGGGGTTCCCAAAAGACTTCCAGGAGCTTGCTTGAATGCTCTGAGCCTGAAAGGTGTTTGGCATTTAAGCCATTTATCTGTGAGTGTTTTTAGAGCCTCTGGTACTGTATCTTTAAGAGTTGTCTGCTTGCAGACATAATTAGTTTGTATGGGGGGACTGTGTGTTTCTCTGCTTGAGTCCCACTCGAGCTGCTGCCAATTCACTCCATTTTTGCAGTCACTAGGAGTGCAAAGGGAATGTATCTGAAAGATGTAATTGTTTGCCAGAAATCATTTAGAGTAATAATGAAAATACAGTTTGTCTAACCTGCTTTTCTTTGCAATCAGAACTGTGTTTGCCTAGTTCCCTATTCTAGTTTTAAACTGCTGAACTGGACCAATCAGTGTGGGTTAAGGGAGCTCTAAAATGGTGCCTGTGGATGAATCGGAACTTGGACTCATAATCTGAGCCAGCCACAAGAGGATTGTATGGGCAGTGACTCTGGGAAATGTAGTTTGGACTTCAGCACCTTTTTGCACCAACAGGGGGGGAGGCTATTGTGAGTGACAGCCAATCCAGCCAAGAACTGGGAGGAACTCAAAGGAAGTGCCCTGTTTTGTCTACTGGAGTTTCAGTTTAGCTCTGGCAGTGAAGAGGGAAGGATCCCTGTGCTCCTTCGGTGCGCAATTTTAGTCGGGAAACGTGTGTAAGGCCCCAAGTTTCGGTCTGCAGCTTGGGCAACTGCTTGTTCGGACTGAATCCAACCTGTGAAGAGAATCAAGGAGATATGAAGGGTAGAAACCGGGCTCATCCTGTAGAAGACTGGAGAAATTGTTGAATCGCGCTCGGTCTGTCAGGAACTGAATCTGCTGTGTGTTCTCCCGGGTATTGTGCAGTAATTGCGATCGGGATAGAGAAGCAGCCTGCCTGGTATAGTACTTTCTTTTTTCCATATAAATGTGTGTAGTGCTTGTGGGGACTCGCGTTTTCAAATCCCCTGTACAGTGAACTGAGCGCATGAAGCTGCAAGTAAACCCCTGCTTAATCCAGACTACATCCATTTGCTCTGAACTGCCTTGGGGTCCAGTCACAAGGACCTTGTCCACATGGTCTGTTCCTCCTGGCAATCCAGGACAATCTGCCTTCCATTCAGTTTCTGCATTGAATTTGTGAGTACAAATCAGGGTAGCTCCCTGCCATCATCTTATTGCAAGTGTTCCATCTGATTACTTTTCCTTTCTTTCTCCACGAACTGAGCCTACCGGCTCCGGATTACAATTTGGGTATTGTGCATGCATTTTCCATCTTCAGGGCCCCATCCTGCTGTATCAAATAGGCTAGCCTCTTATTGCCTTGGTACCCAGTAAGAGTGACATTTGAGACATTTGGGATTCTGAAATATGTGCCCAGTACTGTGATTATTAATGCGTTTAAACTAATTAACCTGATTTCCCCCTGTCCTTGTTATATCCCCCTAAATAAATCAGATCTGTTTGTTTCAGCAAAGTTACACTGCCTGAGGTATTCATTTATGTTAACGCATTGTACTGTGATTTTTGCACCATATCATCTTGTTTTACAGGGAGTCCCCAGAGTCACGCTGATTGAACCAATCCTGGGGGTAAGTATATATTGCAAGGGTACTGTGATTGATTTGTGTGGGCCACTAGTGGGAAGAAAGAGGGGTTGCAGTGACCCAGAGGGCTGTGACCAAGTCATATCAGACTGTCTTAACCCTGACCTCTGGGTGGAGGCACCCGCCATCGGATCCAGGCCCCTCAATCTGTTAGTGGCAAATCAGGCAGGGGTAGTAACCCTTGGGATAGCACCTCCTGGGGGCTACAATACCCTGTGAGAGGATCACGTGATGAGCTGAAGTCGTTCGGAGGTTCTCTGTGCTGCTCCGAGGCCCCGCTATTATTAAAAGTTAAAAAGCTCCTAAATCCCTTTTTTCTTGGTGCCGAAACAGCTGAAAGTGAGTTGAGAAGTGAGGTGGGCGTGTTACGAGGAGGATTATTGGAAGGGATTTGTGGAAAGAAGCAGGGGTAGGCCCCCTAGAAAACGAGTGCTTGGCCGAGACTGTAGGCCGCCAGAAAGCATCGGAATGGAAACAGAAGTGGCTGAGCCTTTGGCAGCGAGATCTCCCACTATTAAGCGGCCTAAGCCCCACTCACCCACGCCAAATGAACAAGAAGAAGAGCCCAGGAAAGAGGGGTGTTCTGAATCGCCCAATACGGACCTCCAGGACATTAAGCCTATGCTGCAAGGGCTAGTGTCAGATTTCACAGCGATGAAGCCAGTTTTACACTCTCTAGCCCAGAGAATGGGAGATGTGGAAGTTCGGATCTCCTCGCAAGAAAGGAAAACAATGGTGCTGGAGCAAGACCTGGTTGGGGCTAAAAGGCAAATAAAGAAGCTGGAAGAAAGGATGGAGGATCAGGAATCGAGAAGTAGGCGCAACAACCTGATTATTGCAGGACTACCAGAGAGGGTGGAAGGGCAAGACTTTGTTGCATTTATGCAGGAGCTTCTGTTCAAGCTGCTGGGCCCTACACCCTTTGGCGAGGTGTACAACCTGGAGAGAGCCCACTGGGCACTAAAGGGAGATGCCACCACCAGGATCCAGGCCCCGAGTGATAATTATGCATTTTCTCAACTATAAAGAGAAATCAAATGTATTGCTTACTGCTAGGCAGAAGAAGGTGTTACAGTGGAATGGCGCATCGCTTTGTATATTTCAAGATCAAACGCCAGTGATCAGACAGAAGCAGAAAGAATATGCCGAAATTAAAAAGAAACTTTATCTGGCAGGAATTAAATTTCAATTGCAATATCCAGTGACCCTGGTGGTGCGGTTGCACTCCGGGGAGAAGAGGTTCCTAACCGCAAGGGATGCTCTCGAGGGGTTGAGAGTGGATCTCCTGGACTTGTTTAAGGCTGCAACTTGAGGCTACCTTTTTTGGACATAAGAGGGTGTAATTTTATGAACTGAGACTGGGCAAAATAACAAACCTGTTACTTAGTGAGCTTGTTTGTTGCATTGGATCATTGGATTTGAATACATTTTGGAATATAGTGGGTGCTTAAAAGCTTGGGGGAGTGACGTAGTTGGGGGTGGGGGTACTGGACGATTGGATACGGTTTCTTTAACTGACAGATTAATACTTGCTTAAGGATGTTAGGGTAAATTGTAGATGATACTGAGAGGAGGGAAGGAAAGAGATGCATTTAAGATGATACATGAGGGGGAATTACCTACTGAAGGTGGGGATGGGGTGTTTTGTTAGGGTATTGGGGGGTTAGGTAATGAAGGTACTTATGTAGGGAGGGGTAGGCTTTATGGTGGAGCACTGAGGGAGGAGGGGGAGTTGATATAGGCTAGCTAACCTAATAGGGAAGACCACTTTTTTTTTCCTTTTTTTTTTCCTTCTGGCAAGATCGGGAACAAAGGTCAGTATTTCCGTGGAATAACCCACTGGTGGTGGTTACTGGGAAGGGGTCGACTTGGAGAGAGATCTCCCCTCTAAACAGGGGTTAGCAGAAGTGTCAGGGCTTCATGATATGGAACAGTAGCCCTGATTGGGGTGAGACATCATAACAGAGCTGCATAAGGTACAACCAATTGATATCCCGAGGCATGAAGAAATGGAGGGAGAAATGAGCTTGGAATTTGGGCTGGGTGGCAGTCAATTTCCTATTGCTGGATACAAGGGGATATTCAGGGAGGGTTTATTTTTCTGTTTTTTTGTTAGCTAGAGTAGTGGGGTCACTTAGGTCTCGGGACTTTATGAGGTGAGGGAGTAAGAACTGTGATCTACCCTAATGGGTAGGGGGAGAAAACGGGCTATAGTCATCTTTAGGGAGGAGCAAAGTATGAGTTATGGGAGGGGCAATATGAGGCAAAAGGAAATGAAGGCACTGGAGAGAGGAGCGTCTCTTGGTATTATAGGCATGGCGGGTGGTGAGTTCGGGTTTTTTGGAGCTACTTAGCCAAAAAAGGGGCGGGGGGCAGCGCAGGAATGGGTTCATCCATGATTTCGTGATTCGATATCTGGTAGGCGGTCGATCTTTGGATAGGGGTTTGAAGGGGTGAGAGGGGGTGGAAGGGCAGGAAAGAGAAAGAGTCCCCTATGGAGAGCATTCTAGGAGCAGACCTAGTGCAGATAGGTAAACTTGATATAAGAACAATGTTTGGAATTTCTTTCAATGTTGGGTATTAAAATAATCTCTTGGAATGTTAAGAGACTCAGGGGTAAAAGAAAGAGAATGTTGATTCTGAGGCATATTGAATTAATGGGGGCTCATATTGCTGCTTTGCAAGAGACCCACTTGTTGACTGAGGAGCTGAATGGACTTAAGAGAAGATGGGTAGGGCAGGTATATGGGGTAGGTAAGGATAGAGCTGCAGGAGGGGTAGTGATATTAATAAGGAAATCATGTTCATATGAGGTGGTGCAAATTAATGCAAGGGAGGATAGTAGAGGAATATATATTTTAGGCATACTAATGGGCAAATTTATTACAGTGGCCTCTATATATGGCCCAACACCTTCGGACCCGGGGTTCATTGCCTCTATTGAAGGGGATATAACAGTTCTCCCTTCGCCCTCACTAATCCTGGTGGGGGACTGGAATGTATGTTTAAATAATCGAGAGGATAGAGTGCTGCCATCCAGAGGTCCTATGTCTAAGGCGCAGGTAGCCCTGAACAGACTCCTAGAGGTGATGGTGTTGGTAGATCCCTTTAAGATCCACTCTAAGCGGGGCATGAGTATGACTTATTACTCGGCAGACCACAAGAGTCAATCCCGAATTGACTTTTTTCTAGTAAATAGGGAAGTGATTGGGGAGATTAAAGAAACAATAACAGGGGACAGAATTTACTCTGATAATTCTCCCATTCAAATAGTGTGGGAACCCAGAACGGCTCCACCTAGACCGTATAGGTGGAGGCTAAACGATGCCTTGTTGGTAGAGTCTCTGGTGCGAGATAGGTTGGAGGAGGTGCTGCTGGAATTCATGCACCAACAAGTGCCTACTATGCAAGATAAAGCATTAGTATGGCCCGCCTGTAAGGTAGTGTATGCGGGGGTGGCCCAGGGTATTGCGCTACAGCGACATAGACAGAGAAGAGCAAAGGAGTTGTTTCTACTGGGGGCAATTGACTCATTGTCACCTTTAGAGGGGTCCTCTGGGGAAATCAATAGGGAACTTAAAGATCTTAGGGAAGAGCTAGCAGACATTGTTAATAGTAAAATAGAATTTTGGTTAAATAAAATCAATGCTAGATACCTGATGCAGGGAGAAGTTCCAGGGCGGCTGTTGGTGGCTAGAGTTAGGGAGTGGGAAGCTAGCAGAATGATTTCCTCCATCCAATGGGAGGGAAATCTCTTAACTGAGTCACAGGAGATGGCGGAAGTATTCGCCTCATATCATCAGGGAATTTACCGGGCTGGTGATCTAGCAGGAGAGAGGGAGATTGAGAACTTCTTGGAAGAGATCCCCATGCCAACTTTGGATCCAGTACAAGCTAAGGAGTTGGCAGCTCCGATTAGGGCATCTGAGATTATGGAGGTAGTGCAATCATTACCTCTAGGCAAAACACCGGGGCCGGACGGTCTTACTGCTAAATTTTATCAAGTACACTTACAAACCATACTTCCTATGCTTCAAGAGCTGTTCTGAGCTATTATGCAGGAAGGACTATTCCACACCCCGATGTACCAGGCATATATCACATTGATCCCCAATCCTGGAAAACTTAGGGATGTCCCCGGTAGTTATAGACCTATATATAGCCTTAATGAATCAAGATATTAAGATTCTTACAAGAATTCTAGCAAATAGGTTGTTGCTAGTTGCCCTTAGTTTAATTAGTCAGGAACAAGTGGGGTTTATGCCAGGGAGGGGGGCACACGATACCCTGAGGAAGTTACACCACATATTGAGTTATGCGCCTGACTCCCAGTTACCCTTAGCATTGATATTGTTAGATGCAGAGAAGGCTTTCGATAGGGTCTCACACCCTTTCCTTTTTGCTACCATGAAGCGGATGGGTTTCCCGGAGGGTTTCCTTAAGGACATTAAGAACCTATATGCCACGCCAACCGCTAGGGTATTATGTAATGGGTATCTTTCAAGGGAAATACAGTTAGAAAATGGGACTAGTCAGGGCTGTCCTCTCTCGACGATACTTTTTAATATCTACCTGGAACCCCTCTTGAGGGCCATCAATAAAGATGTCCATATTAAAGGAATTAAATTAAGGGGGTGGGAACTGAAACTCTCGGTTTTTGAGGATGATGTATTGTAGCATTTAGAGGAGCCCGCAGCTAGTTTTAAAAGAGTAGCAGAGGTTATAGAGTCCTTTTCTAAGGTCTCCAACTATAAGCTTAATTTAAATAAGACTCAAGTCCTCCCCCTGACCCCCCATGTTACTAGGGACAATTTTTCACCATTACAAATACAATGGTGGATAGATAAAATCAAATATTTGGGCATCTGGTTGCAGCCAATTTTGAGAAAGGGGTGGAATTTAATTTGGGGGAATTATGTCTATACTCGAGGGGGATGTACTAAGGTGGAACAAGCTACCCTTAAGTTTTACTGCCTGAATGAGCCTTATTAAGGTGAATATTTTACCCCGTCTGTTATACCAGGTGTATCTGGCCCATATAGCATCTCCTATAAATGGTTCAATATAATTAGGAGGGTAATTTCGGGTTTTCTATGGAAGGGTAGGCCTCCTAGAGTGAAATATAATAGTCTGCGTTTGTCATATAAAAAGGGAGGGCCCAGCTTCCTGATCTTCACTTGTATTATGTGACGGGCCAGTTGGGCTTGATGAGTCGGTGGGTTAAAGAGTTAGAAGATGGGAGTTATATTCCAACTTGGCTTCAACTAGAGAGGCAAAAACTGACAGACTTAGGCCTGGATCTGGAAGCAATGTTGTATGCTAACCTGGGGAGTATCTTTAAAAAGAGCTATGGGAACCCAATGGTGAAGACGGTGGAGGCGTGGTGGTCCTTACTATCCCCTGTGCAGAGAAGGGCCCAAATGAGGGCTGGAGATCAGCCCCTTTTGGGCAACTCAAATTTTGTAATCGGGAATCAGGTAGTTAAACAGTGGTGGGCTCCTCAGATATCCGGTTTGTACCTTAGGGAAGTTGTTCAGGGTAACAGAGTGGTCTTACCGGCACGATGTGATGGAATGCCCTCTTTTCAGAGATTCCAAATCAAGCATATGGTGAAGAGAGCATTAAAAAAGTTGGGGGATATTGCAGATACCTTTTTTCCTGGGGGTTGCTCAGGAAGGTTGATCTAAGAGTCCACCCTCTTTCGCAAATTTATAAAGTGATACTAGATTTTCTTAGCCCAAGTCCTGTTAGGAGGGTTATATATTGGGAAAAGCTGATGGCTCCTTGGCCTCTAAACTGGGATAATATCTGGGGAAGCAGCAAGTATAATATAATACCCAAGTATAAAAGTATGCAATTTTTCATTGTGTCTAATCTGTATTTTACCCCCGTGAAGCTATGTGATAGAAACTTGAGACAGACAGCCGTGTGTTTTAGGTGCGAGGCGGGAGTGGGGGATTTACTGCATGTGATTTGGGGCTGCAGTAAAATTTCCCCACTCTGGGAGGAAATTAAAAGACGTATGGACCCAATGCTAGATTACTCAGAATTTATAGTACCAGAGATCTGTGTGTTGGGCAATTACTCCCAAATATCGGGTGTTGCACCTAAATATCACCTCTCCTTGATGATGGCGGTAGTTAAGGGCTATCTATTAAAGCACTGGAAAGATGACCAAATTTATCATTACAGTCAATGGGTAAAAGATTTATTGGGGATGCTGAATAAAATAAGGAGATACTTGTATATGGAGGGGACAGGAGTTCTGTATCTTAAACGCTGGGAGGTGTTAGATGCAGTTTACTCTGTGCAGATAACAAACGGGTAAGCACAGGCTGTCTGTCGGATAGTGAAGTGCAGATGGTACTCATTTTTGGCTGTGGAGAAGCCTTTTTACTTTTTCCTTTCTCCTTTTCCTGACTTTAACTGGAGATATGTAGAGATAACTCGAATCTAAGTATAAAGAGATTTATATGCTTAGTTAAGGTCTGTAAATCACAGTGGAGGGATGGGGGACTCTCTCTCTTTCCAGGGGACACAGATGGGTGCCACCCATAGGAAGAGGGCTGTAGGTGCTAGGAGGAGCTTTGTGGTTGCTTGGAGACTATTTACATATTGGGATTCAAGAGTATTGCAAATAGGGAAGTTAGATATATATGTTTACCGTGATAAAGTACAGAATATCTGAGAAAAATTGCCTGTCTTGGGGGTGGCTATCCCCTGTGATTGTAAACAGAGGGGTTGTACATAGTTTGCGCAGTCAGTTTTGGGCTGTGCAACCTGGCTTGCCAGGTATGTGTTTGTGTGTATGTGTGTCCATTTGTGAATGCTGTTTTTGGAAAATGAATAAAGATGGTATATAAAAAAAAAAAATACCCTGTGAGAAGGGGCTGTTTTATTATTTTTCTTTTCTTCTGGTTATCTTCTTTCTTTTCTTTCAGGGTTTAAATGGATATCTTATAGTGGGAAGGGGTAGTTTATCAGATTTATTTCGGACTTTTAGCTTTGTTTACAGTTACGTTTCATGATTTGGGAAATTAGAGTTTTGTGTTTTTATTAATTTTATTATTTGAATAAGTGCTAATCGCAATGTGCTTGCTTGCCCCTCCTGTCCTGTGCTACTCGGCCTCCACTCTCTGTGCCCTCCACCCCTTCTTTTCTTCCCCCCTGCCTGCTCTTACCTATCAACGCTGTCGGGCATTGGGGATTGCCCTTGGGGGGGAGTCGGGGGTGGGTGAGCGGTTGTGGACAGCAGAGTGAACAGGGCTCTCCCATAGGGGTGGTTAGGCCCAGAAGATGCCCTGGGGCAAAATGGTACCAGGAATGTGGTGACTCCATTCTGGTTCCCTTACCCAAGGTCACCTCCAATTTGGGAGGGCAAGTAGTTGGGACAGCTCACCAACCTCATGCAACTCGGGTGCTGTTATGCAATGCCAGATCTGTCTGCAACAAGACTGGTCTTGTTTCAGACTTTGTTGCTAGGGCAGATCTGGTTTGCATTACCTAGACCTGGTTGGATGGGAATGCGGCCCCTTTTTTAGAGGCTGCTGTTCCCACCGGGTACTCGGTTATACATCACCCGAGATTGGACCGCGGGGGTGTTACGGTCTGTTTCAGGACCGAATTGGGCCTAACTGATGTACCAATTGAGGAGGCCAGGTCATTTGAGTGTACTGTGGTAGCTGGTGTCAGGTGCAGAATTTCCCTCATCTACTGTCCACCGGGTGATGAGAAGCTATTCCTGCGTGAAATAGCAGATTTCGCCTCCGACATGCCATTGAAGTCACCCAGACTGATGGTTCTGGGTGACTTCAGTGCCTGGGTCGACGATGAATCTTCACTTTTTGGTCAACATTTTCTCCAGGTGATGACATCTCTGGGCTTTACACAGGTTGTTTCCTATGCTACACACAGGGGAGGTCACTCTCTTGACCTGGTCTTCCTCCTGGAGATCGAGGCCTCCGATTTAGTGGTGGAACCAGTCAGATGGTCTGATCATTACTCAGTTGGGCTCAATTTTGAGGCCCCCCTTGGTGAGTCAGCCCCTGTGGAGTTGATCAGGTACCACCCTTTGTGGGATTTTGTCCCTGAAGACCTGATGGCGGTTATTGACCTCTCGTTGTTTGACGAGTCTTGCACTGATCCTGAGCAGTTGGTAGTGGTCTATAATGGGGCCATATCTTCAGCTCTAGATCAGATTGCTCCTGTCTGTGTTCGCCCCCTTGTGTGTCACCCTGGAGCCCAGTGGTTTGATGGGGCTCTGAGAGAGTTGTGGAAATTGGGGCATAGGTTACAGCATCGTTGGAGGAAGACTGCCACTGATGCCGACCACCGTATTTTGCTAGAGCATTATAAACTCTACCAAACAGAAATTTCCCATAAGAAGGCAGAATTCCTGTCCAGGGAAATTTCTGTCACACGGAACCGACCAGCTCAACTCTTCAGAACAGTTATCAGGCTGTGCAACCCAGCCTGTCAGCATCTCCGTCGAGTTTTTACACAAACTGATTGTGACTAGATCGCTCGCTTCTTTGTGAAGAAGGCCAACGACATCAGGAGACAGTGCCACCAACTTCACTCTGAGGGGGTTGCTGTTGATCGGTGCTCTGTCGCAAAGCCCGGAGTTTCCTGGCGTACCTTTGACCTGCTGGATTTCATAGACATTATGAGGATTGTCCAGGAGATGCGTCCCACGTGCTGTAGTTTAGACCATGGCCCTACTTCCCTGATTTTGGGTTGTAGTGAGATCATTAGCTCAGATTGTCCGGTGCTCTTTAGATATGGGTGAGTTCCCTAGCTCCCTGAAGGAGGGGGTGGTGATCCCTCTTCTGAAAAAAGCTTCTTTAGACCCAGAGAACCTAGCAAACTACAGGCCTATCTCTAACCTCCCTTTTTTTGGGAAAGGTTATTAAGAAAGTTTTGGCTGCTCAATTGGATAACCATTTAACCATCCATAATTTATATGAACCTCTCCAATCTGGTTTTCACAAGAGGCATAGTACTGAGACTGCTCTGGTTCAAGTGCTCAATGATTTCCTGATGGCGAGAGATCGGAGACATCATTCTATCTTGGTTCTCCTTGGATCTGTCATCAGCTTTTAATACTGTGGATCATGGGGTTCTGCTCGAATGCCTGAGGTTCATCTGTGGGCTGTCGGGTACGGTCCTCAGATGGTTTTCATCTTTCCTCGCTGTGAGAATGCAGAGGGTGGTCTCGGGTTTGTTTTCATCCGGGGCTTTCTCTCTGCCTTGCGGGGTACCTCAGGGTTCCGTGCTGTCCCTCATGTTATTCACAGTATATATGCTGCCCCTCGGAGACATTGTCAGATGGTATGAGCTGAGGTTTCACTGCTATGCTGATGATACCCAGCTCTACCTGTCTTTTGCACCCAACCAGGTTGATGCTATCTCAGTATTGAATAACTGCCTCGCAGAAATCCAAGATTGGATGAATTCCAGTGGTCTAAAGTTGAACCCAGGAAAGACTAAGGTTTTGGTTGTGGACCCACGTCATAGGGTAGAGGGATTGAGGACTGGGCTCCCTTCCAGTTTAGTTCCGGGGGAGGCTCAGATTCTCACCTCTGAACGGGTGCGCAACCTGGAAGTGGAGCTTGATGATCATCTGACTGTTCGACATCAGGTGTCAGCAGTCATCTAGCTAGCCTTTTTCCATGTTAGGAACGTTGCCCGGATTAGGCACCTTGTTCCACCCAGTGGCCTGCCTGTCTTGGTCCATGCCTTTGTGACATAGCGCCTTGATTACTGCAACTCCCTTGATCTAGGGCTTATTGGGGTTGATATCTGATGCTTGCAGCTAGTGCAGAACACGGCAGCACGTTTGTTGACTGGGGCATCTAGGAGATCTCATATCACCCCTGTGCTGCATGCTCTGCACTGGCTGCCAATACAGTGGCAGATCACCTTTAAAGTAGGTCTATTGACTTACAAAGCCCTACACGGACAGGGTCCCAATTACTTGAAAGAGCTCCTGGTCCCTTACACTGCTTTGCAACAGCTCTGCTCAGCTGACGAGGGGTTGCTGGAGAACCTGAGGGTTAATTTGAAGTCACCTGGTGCACGTGCCTTTGGATTTGCGGCACCTACCCTCTGGAATTCTCTGCCCCGTCAACTCTGGGAGTGCAGGACGGTGGGGAGTTTTAAGCAGGCACTAAATACCTTTTTAAGGCAAAAGGCATTTCCAGTTTTATTGTGATTTTATATTGTATGTATTTGTATATGTTTTATCTGTACTAATACTGTACAGCGCTTTGGAATTTTGAAAGGCGCTTAATTAAATAAATGTATTATTATTATTATTTAACCCTATAACTTTTAACATTACTCTTTTGAGGTAACGTATGGGTATGGATTTTAAAGCTCTATCTCCCACCTATGCATTGAGACCACAATTTAATGTATATTTCACTTACTCTTAAAGTAATGGCCCACAAATCTGCATTAAGTATGTGGAGCTGAAAATCACAAAATTTGTCATGGTGTCAGTAAAAAATTGATGCAAACTTTCATTTTCCCCTATGTTCACGCGATCAACAAACAGAACATGCATTTTGGGTATATCTGCTACATTAAATAACCACTGGCATGTATTTAGCTTTCAGGTGACACCCACCACTATCTACACCTTGTCTACAAAGATGCAATAGCTTCACATTCATTTCTGTTAAGGTTATGCCCCCTGTAGGTAAATTTGCTGTGGAGGTCTTCCACACCATTTTCTACCTCTTGGATGTAAGTGTCAGTGCACTGAGGTAGAGGTCCCGGCAGAATAAACCAAGATTTTACATTTAGTTTATTTTGTAGTAGTAGTTTTTGAACAATAATTACTGGCAAGCAATTTTTTCTCAGGGCTCAGCCAGTTTATATTAGCTGTAATAACCCATGGGTTATTACGGTGAACATGTGCTCTGTCACTCAAAATTGAGTGCTCCCTTATTGGCTGTCATGAGTGTATGAATGGGCAGAACAGTTCATCAGACATGGTGGCTCTGGATCTCCATTAGTGAAAAATCACCACAACAATACTCCTCACCTCGTCCTCATCTTTTTTTGTTATAAATCTCATTGACCCTGTCTTTAAATTTATGTAGAAAGTGGTATCTATGCTGGCTTTGTGGTGCCAGGTGATAGGGGTTCACATGGCATGCTGGTGACCCTGGTTCATACCCAAGCCTGGGACAATAGGAGCGGAGGCTGGCAGTGAGGGTCCAAGAGTGTCTCATGGATGCTCTTCTCCTGGGGGGAGCAAGAGTGCATCCCCCTTTGGCAGCTCCTAGTGGCCAGTTTTGGCATCACACATTGTGGTGTGGGTGATCACACATCACGTGCTCGAACACCAGGATGCTGCAGCATTGCTCCAATGGGGTGGGACACCAGGAATGAAAGAAAATGGCCACCTAAGGCACCAGATAATGGCAGTCCACCCTTCATCACCCCGAAGCTGGGAAGCCCCCCGAGCTGCACCCTCACTGCCCAGTGAAGATTGAAGGTGTGCCTATGTGTACATGACAGTCTCCACCTCTCAGTTCCCGCCACAGGTGGGGTGGGGCACCCCGATGAAGGGATATGTTGGATCAGCCAGGGACAGCAACTGAAGGAGCAGCAGATGGCAAACAGAGCTAGCAGTGAGGCGAGGCTTGGCCACCCAAAGGAGCAGGCAGCTGGGCTGGAAAGTGGCATGCATAAATAGATAATACCAAAAAAAAAAGTGGTATCTGGTTGATACTGCTTTTCGCAAGTGGGAACGGGTCTGTGGCTAACACTGACGGGCTTCAGTCAGAGGTAAGCACGATTTCAAAGTGTAACTAAAAAAAAACACTTAAAAAACAAAATTCTAACTGTGAAGACAGGAGGAAGAGGGAGGGAGAAAGAGAGAGAGTGAGAGACAGAGAGAGCGTGTGTGTGTGTGTGTGTGTGTGTGTGTGTGTGTGTGTGTGACTCTCTGCCTGGGTCTGTGTGACACAGGTCTGGGGCTGGAAAAAATTGCTCACCAGCAATTATATAGAATAAAAAATGGAGAATTGTGTGACACTTGAATTTAATACACACCCTCAGGGTTTATGTAGCATCCCACACCTTGGGTGTGCATTAAATTCTTGAGACACACATTTATAGAAACATAGAAACATAGACTTTGACGGCAGATAAGGACCGCTAGGCCGATATAGTCTGCCCATTTCCCTACCTACAGGATAGGCCGCAGATCCTAGTTAACCAACAGCCTATTTCTTCCTACCCCCCACAAGAATTGCCTTATGTCTGTCCCATGCATTCTTGAAATCTCCCACAGTTTTAGACCCCACAACTGCCTCAGGAAGGCTGTTCCATGCATCCACTACCCTCTCTGTGAAATAATACTCCTCACATTGCCCCTGAACTGCCCTCCTTCTATCTTTAAATTGTGTCCCTTGTTCTTGTAAGTCTCTTTTCTGAAAGATGCTACCCTCTTGGACTTTGTTGATTCCACTGAGGTACTTAAAAGTTTCTATCATGTCCCCCTCTCTCCTTCTTTCCTCAAGGGTATACATATTAAGCTCCTTTAGTCTCTCCTCATACGGCTTCTCTTGCAGACCCTGCACCATTTTAGCTGCCCTCCTCTGGACTACCTCTATCCTGTCTATGTCCTTGCGGAGATGGGGTCTCCAGAACTGGATGCAGTACTCCAGATGGGGTCTCACCAACTGTCTGTACAGAGGGATAACAACTTCCTGTTTTCTGCTGGTGATGCCTCTCCCTATGCATCTCAGTATACCCACAGCCCTCCCTACTGTCTTCTCGCATTGCTTGCTAACCGTAAGATCATCTGATATGATTACCCCCAGGTCCTTTTCCTTTTTTGTTGTTGTTACTACCTCCTCCCCCATTGTGTAATCTTCCCCTTGGTTTTTGTTTCCCAGGTGCATTATTTTGCACTTCTTTGCATTGAATCCTAGCTGCCATACTTCCGACCATTCCTCCAACCTTGCCAAGTCCCTTCCCATCCTTTCTCTACCTCCTTGTGTATCAATCCTGTTGCAGATCTTTGTGTCATATGCAAAGAGGCATACTTTTCCTTCCAGTCCCTCTGCAATGTCACTTATAAAGACATTAAAAAGGACTGGACCCAGTACTGAACCCTGCGGTACCCCACTAGTAACCCCTTTTTCTTCAGAGTAGACTCCATTTACAATTACCTTCTGTGTCCTGTTGTCCAGCCAATGTTTTATTTAGGACTACCACCCTGGGACCCATTCCCAGGCTGGTTAATTTAACTATTAATCTTTTGTGTGGGACTGTGTCAAATGCCTTGCTAAAGTCTAGGCAGGCAATGTCCACAGCCCCTCCCTGGTCTGCTACTGTCACCCATTCAAGAAATCTATTAGATCTGCCTGACATGACCTTCCGCTGTAAACCCATGCTGCCTTGGGTCCTGTGCCCACTGGCCTCTAGGTACTGAACAATTCTTTCCTTCAGAAGTGACTCCATCACTTTCCCTACCACAGAGGTCAAACTGACAGGTCTGTAACTTCCTGCCTCTGTCTTGGTCCCACTTTTGTGAAGGGGAATCACATCCACCTTCCTCCAGTCCTCGGGTACCACACCATTCTCCCATGATTTGTTAAAAAGGGTAGTCAGTGATTTCACTAGTACTCCCCTTAATTCTTTTAGAATTCTGGGGTGAATTCTATCAGGCCCCATTGCTTTGTCCACCTTCAGTTTTAGGAGTTCTTTCAGAACCCTTTCTTCTGTGAAAGGTCTGGGATCGACCCCCATATCAAGAGTGCTTCTGTTAATTGGATTAGGCACCTCTGCCTCCTCTTTTGTGAATACTGAGCAGAAATATTCATTCAGTATCCCTGCTTTTTCACTGTCCCCCTCTGTCCATCCACCGTTCATTCTAGTCAGCCTCACTATTCCTCCCTTTGTCTTTTTATGCTCTCTGATGTACCTATAAAAGGTGTTATCCCCCTTCTTAACCAAGTTGGCTATCTTTTCCTCAGTTTGGGCCTTTGCTATTCTGACTTCTCTCCCTGCTTCCTTCTGTCCTAACTGGTACAGTTCTCTGTCCTTCTCTTTCTGTGTTTCCTTATACTTCCTGAATGCTATCTTTTTCTCCCTGACTTTCTCCGCCACCTTTTTTGAGAACTATAGTGGCTTTTTATTTCATTTTGATTTGTTTATTTGCGTTACACAAAGACTTGTTGCCTCTGTGATGGCAGTTTTGATGATTCCCCATTGTTGCTCTGCCCCTCCTTCTTGTCTGTTTGCTAGTGCTTTTCTGTGGCACTCTCCCATCTTGCCAAAGTCAGTCCTCCTGAAGTCCAGTACCCTCACTTTTGTATGGCTTGACTCTGTAGCTGAGTTTAACGTGAACCACACTGTTTGATGGTCACTTGTTCCCAGATGGCAACCCACTTCTAGATCTGAGATCCTCTCACTGTCCCCATTTGAGAGTATGAGGTCTAAGACTGCTCCCTCATGAGTGGGTTCTGAAACTAGCTGTCTGAGGCCTGCCACCCGTAGGGCATCTAGAATGGCCCTGCTCTTGCTTGTGGCTGCTGCAAATGTGCTCCAGTTAACATCTGGCATATTCAGGTCTCCCATCAACAGTATTTCACCTTTCTCTGCCATCCTAAGAATGCCTTCTATCATATCCTTGTCCATTCCCTCCCCCTGACATGGGAGTCTGTACACAACCCCTGTGCGGATTGTGGTGCCATTTCCAGTCTCCAAGGTCACCCACAGTGCCTCCTCTCCTCCCTGTTTACTCTTTTGTTCAGTTGCCTTTATCCCTTCCTTTACATAGAGAGCTACTCCTCCCCCTCTTCTTCCCTGCCTGTCTGTCCTGTAGGTTATGTACCCTGGTATGTAAACATCCCAATCATGATTCTCTGTGTACCATGTTTCTGTGACTGCTATGATATCCAGGCATCCATCTTCCTTCAAGGCCACCAGTTCAGGAAAGCTTGTTGCCTTCAGGGAGCTTGCATACTTACAGTAAACACAGAGCTACAACTAGTAAAGATGTAGGAACAAGTACAGGTAACTATTATGTTCACTGTTTAGTAGCAAAGTAATTGTCAAAACAGTTCTAAGGATATTTGTAGTAGTTTCAGTAATGTGGAGGTACTTCACAACAACCTCCTGTGGTTCACCAAAAGGCCCAGTAGCCACTCCTCTCTCAGTTGGGTGAAACTCTTCATAATTAAAAAATCTGTGCCTTAAACAAAAGACAGAAAACAGTAACTTTCAGTTCTCCCAAGGTGTCTTCCCTCTCCTGTCCATTTGAGGATAATGTTGTGGGCTGTAGGGTTGTCCAGGCTTTTAATGTCAATGTCAAAAATAGAGTCCCACTTGGCCACACCCACAATACAGTATAAATATTAGCTTATGTCGACCAAGGTTTATCCACAATGGAATCAAAGTCAATTGCAACAAGAGGAGATGGACAAAATTCAGCCAGTGAACAAGATTTTTTCCAAAGAATAAATCTATTTTTAATGTCATTTAATTCACACTTCTAAAGCTGTGGCCACTGTGACAATTCCCGATGGTGTTTTACTGGTTCACCCAGCTTTATCAAAGGAAAGTGGTCTTGTATGTAAATAGATTCAAAATAATTTATTCAAGTCATTAACACAAGTCCTGTTTCACATCAACAACAAATTTTTTGTTTGTCTTATAGAACAGTTTGTAATACTCTTACTATTTCATACTGCTTTCTATAGCATGGCTTAGTATTTCAGCATCATTTAACCAAATGCACTCTTCATGGTTGTGCTGCTGTCTGCTCCCTTGCAGTACTAAAGAGGGAGGCTGCTCCTCAGCATTTAAACTACTGACACTGCCCCCCCCCACATCACGTAATCAGTACAAACTTCTAGCAGATGACATTACCTGTGACATGGTGCTGCAATCAAGAGGAGTGCTAATGCAGTGGGTGAACAACGCTCCCTAAGGAGAGTGTCACAACCTCCCAGATAGCCAGAACTGTTGCTTCACTTTTTTACCAGTTTATTTTAGTTTCACTTGTATTCCGTCTCTCAGCATTGATTTTATAAAGCATATGACTATAGGTTGCAATCATTAGTTGATATTATACAGGTACAGTAACTGGCTTCATGAGAGGTCAGCAACTAGATGCTCGAGGTCACCATAGGGTAGGAATGGGTTTCCAAGGACTCTGTTGTTACACCCAGTATACCATAAAGGTCTAAACACAGATAAGGAACTTTGCATTTCTTCTATATCTATATACAATGTGATTTCATCAAACATATGGCAGTATTTTAGTCTATACAGCATAAAAATAAACATCTATATCAATTCATACACTATTTTCTCATTTCACTGTATACTGTATGAATTTTTCTGCTTGATATTCTACCTAGAAAATTGTACACTATTTAATAGCTAGAAAATAAAAAAGGAATGCCATAAAGAGGAAGAGTGGTGGAGGGAAGTAAAGCTAACTGAAGATAAGAAGAAGGATACAATAAAGTTACTGTAAAAGTTGCCCAGTCAGTTTCTTTGTTCATTCTCAAATTTTCATCCAATGCTTCAAATCTGCCTGTCCATAAAACCACTTATTCCAATAGTTTTCTTTATCAGTTACCATGCCTTCTATTGGCTTCCACCTCTTTCATACCAAAATTGTAAGGATGAGATCAGGTGATTTTCTATTGAGAAATGCCCTGCCAAGCTTGAAGCATTATCCTTCCTCATGATTATCGACTTGTATTCAGATATTCAAATTCAAAGTTCTCTCTTAGTTTGCTCTATATACCACTTATAACCCTGGCATATTACAGCATATACAACATGTGTGGAAGTACAGGTTATGACCTGTTTGATCTGAATTTTTATAAACAAATTTTGGAATATAGATTTCAGGGGCCCAATATTCAAAACTTAGCCAAGGGGCAAAATTAGCACTGCCTGGTGTGCATAAATAGCCTGGAATCATTTGCATGCTATATTCAAAGGAATAGCCCAGGGGCTAAAACAGTTGAATATAGCATCAAACAAAAGTGTGCAAACAGGGCTGAGTGTGCAAAAATAGCATGGCAAATAAGACTGCTCTCTATGTAGTGGCTCCCCACCCTTGGATAGCCTGCCTTTTATAGCCTAAAGGGGCCTAAAAAGGGGTCATGTGAATAAGTATAGACTTCCCCATTAGTAGATTATATTGACTCACCTATAGAGGGCAGCAAGGTTGTGCTACTGCTAGCTAAAGGCAAATTAGACTCTATCCCAACCAAACAGCCCTGCTATTCCACCCCTGTTGCTCTTTCTATTTTTAAGACCACTAGTACTCAATAGCTTAGTTTGTTCTCATAGTTTGTCTGTCTGCCCCACTTTTCAGCCATAACTTTTGGCAGATTTTCTCCTTGAACCAGTTACCTGTGTTTCCCTTTTGACTGCAGCTCATCTTTAGCAATTCTACTTTTGTCCTCCCCTGCATAATTCTGAACATGCACCCTACTTATTTACTCCTTCTCCTGTTCTCCCTCTCCTACATTCTCTCCTCCACTTTTCACTATCTCCACCTTGATTGTTTTAACCCCACCCCCTACTGCCACCTCTGCCCCCTCTACCTGAAACAACATCTTACACCCTCCTTACCAACAACACACCCTCCACCGATGCCCTCCTTTCATGTAATTTCTCCCAGCTTTTTACCACCTCAATTAACCTACTGCATCACTCTTATACAATGCTCCAGAGCAAACCCTACTCCCTCAACACTACAAAAGGGCAGAAACTCACAGCTACCTTCTCTGTGTTTCTACTCATCTTGCTCATTGCTGGAGACATAGAATGGAACCCAGCCTCCCCTACACCCACACAAGTGCCATCCTCCCTCACAGGCCTAAAAGTCATGCACATCAACATTAGGAGTCTCCTCCCTAAAATGGACCATTCAAACTGCTGGCTACCCCAGACCTCCCCTGACATACTATACGTCTTGGAAACACGGCTATCTGCCAAAACCTCAGACTCATCCCTCACTTTCCCTGGCTACTCAATCATCCAGCAAGACTGTAGAAAAAGAGGTGGTGATGTCACTCTGATCATAAGGCAACCCCTCTCATACTCACTAATGAAAAAAAATCCTGCCTTGGGTCCCATGAGTTGATTCCATTCAAATTCTCCATTCTCTCAACTGTCCCTACCTGCATTGGGGTGGTCTTTGCCTCCCCTCAGCTTGGACAAGATGCACTTGCAGCATGCATCTCTACTCTACCACCACTGGCAAACTCTGGTGAATTATTACTCTTGGGGACTACAACCTCGACTGGATCTCCTCATCCTCAAAGCCCACCACCTAAAAAACAGAGTCCTTAAACCTCACACAGCTAATTGCTGAGCTAACCTGTTACAACTCCCATTCCTCTAATCACTCCCTTATAGATTGGGTTCTCTCATCCCATCCCCACAGAATATCTGCTGCCAGAGTCCTCGATCCTGCCTTAAGTGATCACTGCATCACGTACTACAGTAGAAAAACCCAACTGCCCAAGTCCACACCAAAATACATCAAAACACCCCCCTAAACTCACTTGACACTAACTCCCTCCTCTCAGATTTACACAATGCTAACTGGGCACCAGTTTACTCTGCCATTGAAGTCGATTCTGCACTAGCCTAGTTCATTAGCATTTTCACAAGTGTCTGGGACTACAACACTCCACTTAAAAAAACTAGGCTCAGGAAACACCACCACCATCCCTGGATTACAGCCCCTATAATTGCCCTCTGTAAAGCCCAAGAAAAGGCCTGGTCCACTTTCAAAGCCTCCCAAACCCCGAACTCTTGACAAGCTTATAATGCTGCAAGAAATGTATGCACAAAGGCCATTAGGTGTGCCAAGGCTGACTATTTTAAAAACTGTCTCAGCATAGCACACCCCTCTTCTTCCTTCTAGAATGTAGTCCATCCCATTATCAACCCACCCCCTCACTCCAGCACCCCTACTCTCAAGCACAATGCCACTGAGATAATTGACCCCATTCAAGTTGCAGATACCCTCAACACTTTTTTCACTACTTGTGCTATCCATGACCCATCCACACATCCCCACAGCAAAAGCCACCACTCAAAACCTGCCAAGCAAAAACTTCCTGCTCACCCCAGCACAAATGAAGTACTGCTTGCACTCCTATCCCTCAACACATATCAATCTAGCCCAGACAGCATATATCCTGGTCTACTGTGCCTATAAATGCCTGTCATTACTCTCCCCCTCACCTTCATTCTAATTCTGCCCTTCTCCTCAGGCACAGTTCCCAAAGCCTGGAAATCAGCCTGTCATCCCTCTCCACAAGGGCAGTGATCTCTATACACCCAGAATCTGCTGTCCTATCTCCTTCCTCCCAGCCTTATCCAAGCTGCAGGAATGCCTAGTACAATCTAGATTGACAGATTTTCTCATCTCCACAAATTTCCACTCCCCCTACCAGTCCGGTTTCAGAAAACACCACTCTACCATATTCTCCCTTCTCCGGGTTACCAGTCACATCCAATCTGCTGCTGACAAAGGCAGCCTCACTGTTGCAGTCTTCATTGACCTGGCTAAAGCTTTCAAATCTGTATCCCACCCAGTGCACCTAAACACACTCGAGGATGCAGGGCTTGCCCCTCCTGCCATACAGTGGTTTAACTCATACCTCACAAAAAGATGTCAATCAGTCAAGATCACAAACTCCTCTTCCCCTTCCCTCCCTATCCTAGTCGGCATCCCGCAAGGCTCTATATCTGGCCCCATCCTTTTCTCCATCTTCATAAACAACCTTCCATCTGTCTGCTCAAAAATCCCTCATTCATATGTATGCAGATGATACCATCTTGTTCACCTCCGGCCCTGACCCATCCACAATTCTTTCCACACTACAGCAGGATTTCCACTTAGTTCAATCTTGGCTCCAAGCTAAACAACTCAAATTAAACACATAAAAAACTGACTCCATGACCTTCAGAACCTCTCAAAGAATAGTCAAAGCTCTCTCCGCCCACCCATCACTTCTCTGGATGACACTCCACTTAGTGAAGTCTCTTCCTACAAATACCTAGGTGTCTGGTTGGGCCCGCAACTTAGCTTCGCAATTAATATCAACTACATATCTTCAAAACTTCACCAAAAGTTCAGTATCCTTTACCGAAATAGAGGTTCTCTCCCTATCCTTGTACGATGGGAGCTTCTGACTAAAATGACAATGAATACCGCACCGTACCCACCACCTCACTTACTCATCTTGACTCCCTTTTCTATACTTTCTGTTGCTTTGCCTCTAACTCTCCCAATAGGACCCACCACTGTGCTCTTCTTTCTTCCCTTGCCCTTCGCTTTCACATTGGCATCTCATCCACTCTAGCTCCTTTATCTCCAAATACTGGTTCATTTACTCCCCATCCTACCACTCTGCTCACTTCTCCCCTGCTCCCTTTTCTACACAGTACTTATGTTCTAGGGATTACCACTCCTTCTCCCTTCCTTCACCATCCTCAAATGTGGGCAAATCCACCTACACATATCAGCTTCCCCTCTCTTTGGAACTCTCAAATCTCTTTCTCTCTCTCTCTCTCTCTCTCTCTCTCTCTCACATCTCTGTCAGATCTCAGCTGCACCACCCGCCCACCCCCATTTGTTCCCATAAAAACACATAGTACTTGCACTGTTTGTATTGTCTATAATGTATTATACCCACTGCTGTCTCATTCGTACCCCTTACCTTAATTGTATTTTAGCCTGTACACTGTATTATTGTATTCTGTATTATTTTGTTTCCTTATTTGCATCATGTATACTTTTATCCTATGCTCCCTGTTCCCCGGATTACACCTGGAAATGAGTCTTGGCTCAGCATGCCTCTCCCAGTTACCAAATGTTTAGATAAATTAATAAAATAAATGTTAGCCTGGAGCTAACACATTAGCCCAGTGCAAATACATTTACCTGGTGCAAATGTTTGCAATATTCAAAGTTCCAATGCAAATAAGCCTACTTAGACAATCCAAGGGCAAACAGCCACATTAACATCTCATTATGGCCTGTTTTGCATTCATTACCATGTAGATTGCCCAGTGCTATTTTATAGTGCACAGAGCTCCATCTGTATGTCAGACTGGAACTACAGGTTGGTGGCTGCAAGCTGGGTTTGCACACAGCACCACCTGTATGTCAGCCAAGAACAGCAGGACAATAGCTGCAGGCTATGTTTGGAAATGGCAGCGCAGACTATTGTGGCCTAGGGGACTAATACCACAGGAACGGGTGGTTGTGCTGCATGCCATGGACATATTGTTAGTCCTGCTACAGTGTGTATCAGATAGTAGAGTACCATAATAGCCAGTATTATGAGGGACACAGCAATGCCTACGGTTTGTCGAGCAATGATGACTGCTGCTATCTACACAGTGACATGCACAGCTGGCAGGTGTGTTCTGACAGTGGACACCACAGTAATACTGTCCTGGGGCCCACATATACTGTGCCAGTGGCATGGGATTCCCACACTAACATTCACATGGCTGGCCATGTGTGATGGGGAGCCTAGACAGGTGTGTGGTATCTGCCCCGGGTGGGGCAGACACATACCATCATACAGGCACACTGATGTGAGGGGCATTCCTGTCACTGGCACATGTGCACTGTGTGGATGATCCCAGCCATGTGGCAGTACCTGCTATGTGGTGCAGCCTGGCAACCTATACACCTTCCCCTCAGTAACCTCCATTCTCCCAGTGCTGCATGTGTGTGTTGGATTGTGGTGGTGTACCCCTATGGGGGGACTGGAGGTGTGTGCTGCATGGACACATTGACAAGGTGTCCACTGGGGGCTGGGGTACCCACAAATGCCTGGCAGGGTTGGGACTGGTGCCAGCTGATGATGTGGGCAGTGCCAACTGTGTGCAGCATGTCTCTTCCACAGCATATGGAGTTGCCCAGTGTGGCCATCTGCCGTCTCTGCCTCCTCTCTGGCTGCAGTCATTATTTGCACCATGCTGCTGTTGCTGCATACAGCCTTGTAGCCTGGTGCTGTTGCATCCACCCCCCATCCTAGTTTTGCCCAGAGTTAAGACTAGCTTTTTATAGGCAGTAATTTGTGCCACACTACATGTGTCCACTTGCACACATTGCACAGCGCTATGGATTTGAAAATACTATTGCTCCTGTATAGAAACATAGAAACATAGAATTTGATGACATATAAGGACCGCTTGGCCCACCCAGTCTGCCCATTTCCCTACCTAATGGATAAGCTGCAGATCCTAGTTAACCAGCAGCCTACTGCTTCCTACCCCCACCCCCTAGAATTGCCTTATGACTGTCCCATGCATGCTTGAATTCCACCACTGTTTTTGACTCCACAACCTCCTCTGGAAGGCCGTTCCATGCATCCACAACCCTCTCTGTGAAAAATACTTCTTAAATTACCTCTGAGCCGCTCCTCTATCTTTTCAAATTGTGCCCCTTGTTCTTGCACTCTTTTTTGAAAGATGCTACCCTTTTGGACTTTGCTGATTCCCTTGAGGTACTTGAAAGTTTCTATCATGTCCCCCCTCTCCCTCCTTTCCTCGAGGCTATACATATTAAGCTCCTTAAGCCTCTCTTCATATGCCTTCCAGTGCAGACCCTGCACCATTTTAGTTGTCCTCCTCTGGACAGCTTCCATCCTGTCAATGTATTTGTGGAGGTGGGTCTCCAGAACTGCACACAGTGCTCCAGATGGGGTCTCACCAGCTGTCTGTACAGAGGGATAATAACTTCCTGTTTTCTACTGGTGATGCCTCTCCCTATGCATACCAGTATCCCCCCAGCCCTATTTGCTGCCATCTCACATTGCTTGCCCACCTTTAGGTCATCTGATATGACTACCCCCAGGTCCCTTTCCATTTTTGTTGTTGTTAGTATCTCACCCCCCATTGTGTACTCTTCCCCTGGGTTTTTGTTTCCCAGGTGCATTACCTTGCACTTCTTAGCATTGAATCTAAGCTGCCATACATTTGACCATTTGTCTAACCTTACCAAGTCCCTTCTCATCCTTTCCACCCCACCTTGTGCATCAACTCTGTTGCAGATCTTTGTGTCATCTGCAAAGAGACATACTTTTCCTTCTAATCCCTCTGCAATGTCACTTATAAAGACATTGAAGAGAACTGGTCCTAATACTGAACCCTGTGGTATCCCACTAGTAACCCCCCTTTCTTCAGAGTGGACTCCATTTACTATTACTCTCTGTGTCCTATTCTCCAGCCAAGTCTTTACCCAGGCTGTCATCTTGGGACACACCCCAGGCTGGCTAACTTGTATATTAAACCTTGTGTGGGACTGTGTCAAATGCCTTGCTAAAGTCTAGGTAGGCCATGTCCACAGCCCCTCCTGATCTACTACTTTGGTCACCCAGTCAAAGAAATCTATCAGATTCGTCTGGCATAACCTTCCTGCTGTGAATCCATGCTGCCTTGGGTCCTGTGCCCCACTGGCCTCTAGATACTAGACAATTCTTTCCTTCAGAAGTGATTCCATCATTTTCCCTATCACTGAGGTTAAACTAACAGGTCTGTAGTTTCCCACCCCTCACTTTGCCCCGTGCATACATTGTCTTTTAGCACCGGCACTAACATGTTGTGTCAGTGCTATTTAGCTTTTTGAGTATGGCAATCTGACACAATTTCACCACAATACCTGTGCAGATGGTTTGCACCCAGTGCAAAGTTTTGAATATCTGGCCCCATATGTGCTGTGTATATTATGGCATTGTGAACAGTGTCCACATCAGTAGTTACTAGGTGGCATGGGTGCAAAGATGAAACCACATTTCTGAGTGTTTACATTTAAATTGTGAATGTACTAGTTTGACTTTCAATGCCTGGCATTTCTTAGTCACTGTTTTTTGGGGGGAGGGGGTTAAAATCTACTGCACCCCTTTGTGTTTTCTTCAGAATATGCCAGTTTCTATTTATTATGCCCCTGATGTCACCAAAGGCACAGTTGAAAGACATTGAAAAACAATGTTGGTGGATGTATTTGGCCTTGAGGGTTTTCTTGAGATCAAAAGGTCATGTCTCCGATTCAGACTTGCTTTTTGTTTGAAATCTGTCCTACAAATTTTCTGCTGCTTCCTGGAAATCTCTCTCTTTGGAACAGTTCCTTCTCAGTCTGAGAAATTGTCCACAGGGGATGTTTTCCGGGCACAGGGTCAAAATGTCACATGGCAGAATGCCATGTGACTTAATCGTGTTGCGTGATTTCTAGATTTATTTTTATTCAGGGGGGCCCCACCCCACACCCCTGTTATGGGGCTGCATCCCCTGGCCTCTACTTAGGATTCTAACTCCAGAGATCCAACACAGAGAGTGCACAGGTCCGGGGTTCACGCATATGCCATACGTTATTAAGCATACGACATTATGACCCAGTACATGTTTTCCAGACATCTCCTAGTGTGTGCAATGTTGAATCTCAGAAAAGTGTTTTTATTAGTGGGTTTCCTAAACAGGTGATTGCCTAATTGATTTCCTTCCTTATATATCTCTAGATCGAAATACTGCCAGGCAGCAAAGCCTAGAGGTTAGAGTAATGAGCTGTAAACGAGCTTGGTACATCCAACAGGCCAGACCTTGGTTTGATTCTCACAACCTCCACTTGTATACTGTGTAACTCTGAGCAAGTCACTTAACTTCCCAATGCTCCCAGGTCACCCCTGAAAACAGGCATTTGTGCCTAGTGGGCCTTACCCGATTACCAAAGACTAAAAAAAAAAATTACATATAATACTGTAGTCTAAATCTGATCATGTTAAGTGTTTAGGAAATACCTCTAGTCCCTCAGGAGTGCCCTGCTTCATCAATATCATATAATCTATGTACAGTATCTCCTGTAAAGGAGTTTTTTTTGTCATAGAATAGATTATTATGACTCACAATGGTATCTATCTCAAATTGATTCGCAAATAGATTGACAAACAATGGGGTCATAGTACAGTCTGTCACAGTTCCCCTCATTTTCAGGTAAAAAAAAAACATTTTAAAATGAAAATTATTTATTTTTAGGACCAGATATGCTCACTAGGAAATCCATGCTGGTACTTTCCTCAGTATTTCATAAATTTAGTACATCTCTCAGAACCTCTATACCTTGTGCCTGTGGGATAGAGGTGTACAGGCCCACTACATCAAGTGTTGCCATTAGGACCCCTCATAAAACCCTCTGTTAATTGGTAAATGTCTGAAGTAGATTAAGGATGTTAATTGGTAAATGTCTGAAGTAGATTAAGGACATCACTAGTATCCTGCAAGTATGATGACTTAACTTCAACAAATTGTCTTAAATGGTGGCCCAATTGATATTCTCTGTCTCAAAGATATAGGTTCACTACATCACATGCAGGCTGAGTGGGTGACTATGGCACTGACAAGTAACAAGCCAATAATTCCAGGGAGTCGTAGGATGCTAATGCCTGCATAACACCCATTTTGCTCAGCTTCAGTCTCCTTTCTCTAATTATGATGATTTTCCAAGTTGAAAACCGAAAAGAAAAGAACTGTCTTAATTCTCTTGCCTTGCGGTACAGAATAGTAGCTGTCCTAAGTGGTTTCTACAGTAAATGGATGCAGAAATGCACAAAATACAACTGAAGCATACCCCACCGGTATCACCTGTCAAGGCCCCAAAAAAAGCCAGGGCCTGTCCAAGTCTTGGCAGATCAGAAGCTGTAGCAGACCCTTCAGAAAACAAACTGCTAACTCTTGCATGGTTCCTGGCAGACTTTAAACCCTTCCGTATGGAACTGCAATCAGCGACTGAGGAATTGAAAGCGGTGACCTTAGCTCTGGAAGACCTATCCAGGAGAAACAGGGACAATGAGGCAAGAATTGTGTCCTTAGAAGCCCGCACGGACAAGCAAGAACTGGAGATGGTGACCCTTCTTCAAAAGATTTCCAGAATGGAAGTAAAACTGGAAGATCTAGAAGGGCGAAGTAGACGTAACAATGTTATAATAATAGGACTGCCAGAGAAAGAGAAGGGAGCTGACCCCATTATATTCCTCCAGAAGTTGTTGCTAAAAATCTCTGGCTCCACGCCTTTTGGGGCGAACTATACAATAGAGAGAGCGCATAGGGCTCTGCGGGCCATGCCATCGCCCGGCGCCCCTCCTCGTACTCTGATTCTTTGCTTCCTAAACTATCAGGAAAGACAGCATGTCTTCAGTAAAATTAAGGAATTGAAGGAGATTTCCTGGGAAGGATCGCCGCTTAGGATCACGCAGGACCTACCCCTCTCAGTCTGCCAGAAGAGAGCTGAGTTTCACCCGATCATTGTGAAATTGATCGCGGCTGGTATCTGTTTTAGAATGGGATATCCAGCCAAATTTCAGGTGCTTTTTTCCGGTTCTGGGGTGACCTATGAGGATGTCCACACAGCCACACACGGTTTTAAAGTAGCTCTGTCAGAGCTCTTTAAATTATCCAGAAACACAGGGTCACAGAGTTTCAACCTTTTCATCGGAGATCAGTAGTCTGTAACAGTGCTTCAGACGAATAAACAGATGACTCAGTTCTGCAGTATGTAAGAATTTAATTCAACTTGGAGGATGTCTGTCTGTGATATTCTGGTGCAAGACTTAGCTATTATTATGAGTATCTTGGAAATGGCATAGCATTTTTCGTGGGACTTATCCCATTTGGAAGATTGCTATTCTCAGACTGCTATACAAGCTGGAAGTTCGGATAAATAACTGCTGATAATGGGAATCTGGTGTTATTTATTTATTTATTTAGACAGCAGTTTGGAAAACCTTTGAGCCATAGGCTCATTTACAAAGGTACCTTGTCACAGTAAGACAAACGAAAATACACAGTATAACAGTATAACACAGTATAACAGTAACTTAAGACATGGATACAAACAAGCTGGTACAGGTAGGATTGATGCAAACAATACCAGAGTTATGTTGTCCTTAGCAGCTTAGTAGTAAGCTTTGTCATTAGTATTGAGTACGGCTTTGACTAGTGGCAATTACAGCTTCGGTGTTAACAAGGTGGTTCCAGAAGGACGCTGGAAGCACTATATAGTGGAGCTCGAGATGGAGGGGACAGTGTGTTGAACCAGGAGGGGCCCTAAAGCTGAAGGCTCTTGGTCAGAAGAGGCCTCTAGCTCTAGGGATAACAAGAGAGGGTTTTCCAGAGGTCCCAAGTATGAACTAGTGGGACAGAGCAGCGGATGGTGGTGGTCAATCCTGTGGGGATAGCCCACGAGGGTTTTTTTTGTAAGGGTACAGGTCAGATATTTGAGGCACTCACAAGATAAAGTACCAGCACTTTAGCTACAGTAGACAGGTGTGTGTTAGCCTAGGGTGCCCCAGTAATTAACCTGCAGGCCTTATTCAGAGTAGTGTGAATTTTATGGAGTGCGGTCTGATCAGCAGCACCATACATCGGCAGTCCATAGTCCACTTAGGGACAGGATAGAGGAGGTGACTGCGAGTCGAAGAGTTTCCGGGGGGAGGCAGTGTTTATACCAATGTAAGATGCCCAATCAGATATTAGTGGCAGTGGCTAGGCAGTGATGTGTCCATGGAAGGAGAGGAGGGTACAAATGGATCCCTAGGTATTTATAGGAGCAAACTTGTTCCAGTGGGAAAGAGGACCCAGAGTGAATGAGGAGTTTGAAGTTGCAGGACTTGTTTTGAGGATGAGTGAAGAACATGGTTTTGATTTTTAAGATTTATCACCAATCTATGTTCCTTGAACCAGCCCTTGGCTTCGTGAAGGACTTCTGCAGTGAGTCCTGAGGCAATAGGTTACGACTTGAGGCAAAGATGATTGCATCATCAGCGTGACAATAGAATGTTCCTCCTGAGCAAGAGCGTGAAAGGGTGTTAAGGTAAGGAGAATAGTAAGAGGTCCAGAATGGAGCCCTGGGGAACCCAGAAAGATGGGACAGATGTCTGAGTAGGTCCCATTAATTTCTACATGCTGTGAGCGGTCAGACAGATAACTGGTGCACCAGGAGATAGGCCCAGCAGCAAAACCAGAGAGACTAAGGGCATCAAGAAGGAGGGGGTGGGAGACAGTGTCGAAAGCTTTAGAGAGGTCAATGAAGACCGCACCAGAAAGAGAACCAGTGTCTAAGGAGGAGTGGAGAAAGTTGGAGAACTCTAGGAGGGCTGTGTTGGTACTGTGGCCCACTCGGAAGCCATGCTGCTCAGGACATAGGACATTGTAGGTGGAGAGGTAGTCAGAGATTTGAGAGGCTACCACTTTTTCCAAGGCCTTTGAGAGAGGAGAGAGGAGAGAGAATGGAGATTGTCCGATAGTTTCCAGCCACAGTCCTATCACCACCTTTAAAGATAAGGGTGACAGTGGTGACTTTCCAGGCAGTTGGAACCTTCCCCAGGCAAAGATAGTGGTTGATGAGGCATGGATCGGGGTAGGACTGTGTCTAAGACCAGCCGGAGATACACGGATTCAGGGTGTCACTGCCCGCACTATTACTCTTGAGGGCAGTGACAAGGTGCGGCCTCAAGTTCTGGGCAGAAACATGCAGAGGAGAAAATAAGGGTGAGAAAGATTTACGGGCAGGCGCTGGGGAGGAGGGTCAAAATAATTTGTAGGAGGATAGGGCTAAGGTCAGTGAATGAGGTGTTGAGGTGGTTGGCTATGAGGGCTGGGTCTGAAGAGATCACACCATATGTTGATCTCGGGTGGGGGAGGTGCACTCCCATTTAACTGTTTAATGTTATCCCAGAAGGTTCTGGGGTTCCCCATGAGGCTGTGGAGTGAGGACCGATAGTGCTCAGACTTGGCCTTTCTGATGGCCCGAAGTGCACTTTGTTTTGGGTAGGCATATAACTGCCTGTCACTGGGCCGCCAGTCTCAAGGCACGGTGCCATAGGTTGTCCCTATGTTTGAGTTGGTGGATCAAAGCTGGGTTACCTAGGGGCATTCTGCCTTTTAGAATGGGTCAACATTGGGGCAAAGATATCACAGGCATTATTAAAAGTTCAGGTAAAGAAGGAGAGAGCTGTGTCGATGTCAGGAGTTGCCTGTATAGGAGACCAGTCAATTTGGGACAGAAGTTCCTTAAGTTTTGTCAGACCACCAGGTATTAGACGTCACTGGCACGCGGACTGTGCTATGGGTTTGGGGACTGAGGATGACCAGTGGAATAGAATGGGGGAGTGATCGCTGAGAGAGTCTGGGAGGACTTGTACATTGGGGATCCGATTAGGGCGGTTGGTGAGTACCACATCAAGCAGGGTACTGGAGCCTCTCTTGGGGTTAGTCCTGGTAGGTTGGGTAACTAGTTGTGTTAGGTCTATTGCAGAAAAGGAGTCATGGGTAGAGGAGGAGGAGGGGCTGAGCCAGTTGACATTTAAGTCATCCACCAGAATTTGATCAGCAGAAGGAGGTAGTGAGGAAAGGTATTCTGTAAGAGAGGCAATGGCCTGCGTTTGGTCCCTAGGGGGCACGTATGCAGTAGTCAGATAAAGAGGTCCCTTTAAAGGGTCAGGGGTTAGTTTCAGCGTAAGCGCCTGGGCCCTGGAGTCAAGGATTGGAGTAGGCAGGGCTAGTACGGGGAGATATTCCTTGACATAAATAGCGCAGCCGACACCCCGACTCCCAACACTGTCGGACCGGAAGAGGGTGAAACCAGGAAGGGAGACCAGGGAGTCGGGAGGATTTCGACAGCCAAGTCTCAACCAGAGTGATGACATCAGGGTTAATTGATGTGACCAGGCATTGTAGTGAGTCAAACTTTTTTAGGAGGCTACAGATATTCATGGAGACCATGCAGAGGCCTGTGGTGCTAGTCGGGGAGCTCCTGGGAACCGGGCCGGGGTTTGGATGAAATGCCCTGAGGAGCAGTAGCAAGAGACTAACACCCCTGGCTGGTGAGATGGTGAGGTTTTCCACTATTGACATGAGGGGGGTAGGGGACGTTAAGGGAGCAGGGGGTGGGCAGGGTGGTACAGGAAGGGAAGGCAAGAATAAGAAGACACCCAGATGTGCCTGAGGCGAGGAGGAAGCTAGGGGGAGGGCAGGGAGGACCGAGACACACAGTGGTCCCAAGGGGCAAGAGAGCAGGTTCAGGAGCAAGGAGAGGGAGGGGTGCCAGGGCACAGTGCAGAGTAGCAGATGGGTAAGTGGGCAAGTGCACTGCTAGTGGGGATAGGCACAGGCAGAGCATGAGGCAGGGCCAATACATTGTGTTGAGCAAGATCCAAGGGAAGGAGTACTGTACAGGTAGGAGTAGGAAGTAGTGAGGGAGCATAGGTCCCTCTAGTGGCCAGCAGGTATAACCTGCAAATGGGAAAGTGGGGAGATAGGTTCTGGGCAACAGGACGTGATGTCACTGGATGTGATGTCACGGGGGTGGATCCTTAAATTGACAGCCGCCCCTGGGTGGGTTGGGCAGACGGCATGAAGCACCGTTGGGCTAGCACCCCCCTGCAGGCATCCAGATGAAGAGAAGAGGCTCTCTTTACCTCGAAAGTAATCAGACTGGAAATTCGGCTTCCTCACCTCCTCAGGTGAGCTGCTTGTGTGTTAGATGAATTACAGTCTAAAATGTCTTGGTTTACTTTTTCAAGGGATGTGTATATGTGTCCACTAGAGGGATCCAGCCCCACCTGGTTGGATTTTTGTGTTAGATAAATTATTTTTATTTGTGAATGTAACTATTCCTGACTTGAAGCTCAAGTAATACTGTGGACGTATTTTCAAAGGCAGTATAGTTTACACTGTATTCGAATAAAGCTTGGGAACATGATGTTAATCAGGTATTAGTAAGGTAGAATGTGGATATATGGCAGTGTGGAAGCGTTTTCAATGCTAGGGGAAATTTCATTTATGGATTGAGTTTATTTCAACAGTGCTTAGGCAGAATTGGGTACATGAGAGTAGGATATACTTAGAACTCAAGGAATTGATTTTTAGTGGGATTTACCTGACTGCCGCATTGTAAGTGTCTGAGTGGGCCCTTAGTTTTTTGGTTTTTGTTCTTTTTTCTCTTTGTTTCAAACCCAGAATCTTAGTTGGGAGTGTGAATGGGCCTACAACCCACATAGAAAGAGGTGTTTCCCCTTTCCTTTTTCTTTTTCTTTTTTTTTTGTTTCTCTTTCTTCCTACTTCTCAGGAAATAAGAAGTGTAGGTGGCAGCCAGGTTTTATGTTTAGGCACATATAGAGATGTGAGATACTGAGTCGAGTGAGGGAGGAGTGGTACATTGGACATCTTGGACCGTAGCATATTTATGTTGTGGGAGGCGAGCCTGGAGGATGTTTTTCTGGGATGGGGGGGGGCTTGGGTTAATTACTATTCGAGGGTTAGTCGGGGGCTGTTCGGGAAACTTAGTAATATCGTAGGATGGAGCTGGGGGAGGAGTGAGGGGGGTACATGCAGGTTTAGAATAGCATGGGAGAACATTACTTTTGGAATGCTAATAAATATGAGAAATGGGTTGGGTTCCACAAGCTTTCTTATAACTGATTCATTATGTTTAAATATACTAAATGGATAGCCACTGTGATTTCATCACATGGAATATTAAAGGGGCTAGAAATAACACTAAGTGATATAAACTGTTGAAACATTTACATATGCTGAAAGGGAAAATTATTTTCTTACAGGAAACGCATTTGCTTGATACAGAGACTAGCTTATTTAGGTGCCAACAAATTGGTCAGGTGTATCTGGCAGAGGACAATACAAATAGTAGAGGGGTGGCTATTTTGATCACAAGAAACATCCCTTTTACTTGTGAAAAAGTTATTAAAGATCCAACTGGTAGATTCATAATTGTTCTGGGTATTTTGTTTAGGACTAGAGGGGTGATTGGGACTGTCTATGGTCCCAATGTGGATTTGCCAGGCTTCTTTGTAGATATCCTAAATATCTTATCCCCCTTTGCCCCTTTGCCCAGTTTCCAATATTTTTAGGTGGGGATTGGAATCTACCTTTCAATTTGGAGATAGACAAGGAAGGCAGAAGGAAAATAGGCCTTTCCCCTGCCCAAAGAGCCATAAGGGACTTGACTGACAACTTGGGGTTATGTGATCCCTGGTGGGTCCTGTACTCTTCAAGTAGATAATATATGTTCATATCCACTGTGCACAGTTCCAGGTCAAGGATAGATTAATTTTTGCTAAGCCAATCAGTTCTGCCTGGTCTGTTGCAGTGCACAATACTTCTGAGAATAATATCAGATCACTCTTTGGTTCGATGCTCCATAAGTCTTTCCCCCAATTTACCCAGACAGACCATATGGAAACTGAATAATCAGTTACTGGGGCCTATTCGGATTAAAAATTATATTATTCAAACAATAGACAATAATGAAAAAGAAAATCTTAACTCAACAGGAAGAGGGGATTTGGAGTGGGGCACATTGAAATGTGTCCTTAGAGGGACACTGATTAAACTAGCAGCAGATAGGAAAAAACAAAGGGAGAGTAGGGCAAAACAGTAGCTAGGGCAAATCAGGGAACTAGAATGCAATCTATCAGTGAACTCCCGTGCAGATATTAAAGCAAAACTAATTGGTCTAAGAAATCAATATAGTGACATACTGAGGGAAAAGGTGGAATACGCTCTGCTTCGGATGAAAGCATGGTATTTAGATCAAGGGGAAAAGGCAGGACACTTACTGGCCATGAGACTGAAGGTAGATGAATCATCCAGAATGATTCAGGGTATAACCTCTCAGAGGGATGGGGAAGTTACGATGAAGTCTCAGGATATTGTCCTTGAGTTTGAAAGTTATTTTAAGGAATTGTACAGTCCCATGAATCCCAAACCCAGCAGAGAAGAGGTAGAGAGATATCTTTCTTCTTGCCTACGCCCATCGGTTCCACCTGATAGGTGTGGCGAGCTGTCTTGTCCTATCTTGGAAGAGGAAATTGTGTCCATGATTAGATCTCTGGAGTTGGACAAAGCCCCTGGACCAGACGGGTTTTCTCCTAATTTTTATAAATGTTTTTCAAAACAACTGACCCCAGGGCTACAAAGACTATTCCGTAGCGTTCCGCATTCTGAGATGGTAGATAAACAGCTTTTCAAAGCCCTTATTATACTTATTCCAAAAGGAGGGAAAGCACCAGATAAAGTCTCCAGTTACAGATCCATTTCATTAATGAATTATGATGTTAAGATCTTGGCGAATCGGTTAGCTAAAATTATGCCTCAATTAATACATGGGGATCAGGTAGGCTTTATGACAGGCAGACTAGCATCTGACCACTTGTGCAAACTGTCTCACATCTTCTCTGCATCCAGAGATTCTATTTTTCCCAGTGGTTTGATATCTGTAGACAAGGAGAAGGCATTTGACAGGGTTGACTAGCAGTTTCTATTTTTGGTTATGGAGAAGTTTGGACTCCCCCTCCCTTTTTATTAGAAATGTATTTTCCTTATATAGTCAACCTACCACATGGATATATTGTAATGGGGTATTTTCCTCAGTATTCCTGTTGTGCTTGGGAACTAGACAGGGTTGTCCCCATCACCCCTTCTTTTTAATCTCTACTTAGAGCCCCTTCTAACTAAAATTAGGCAAGAAAGGAAAGTCCAGGGGATCTGCGTAGGCTGTCAGGAGCTCAAATTGTCTGCATATGCAGACGACATCCTTCTCCATGTAACTCACCCTAGAACCACAATTCTGATAGTGCTGGGACTGAGAGAAGAGTATAACTGTGTATCTAATTATAAAATTAATGTAGAGAAAACTTTAGTATTCCCGTTGAACTTCAGATTATTCAAATCTGATATTATGGATCTTGGTCTGCGCTGGAGTCCTCACTCTCTCAAATACCTTGGGATTGGTTTAGCGAGAAATTAATCCAAATTAGTGGCCCTTAAATTAGGCTCAATTAAAAACACGATTCAACAAGATCTCTCAAGGTGGACTAAACTTCCAATTTCCCTCTGGGGAAGGATAAGTTTAATCAAGATGAATGTTTTACCGAGGGTTTTTTATCCCATTAATACGCTCAGTGTCTGGGTCCCAGTATTATGGTTCAAAAATCTCCATTCCATAACTTCAGCTTTTGTCTGAAGAGGAAAAACCCCACGTAGAGCTTATAATAAATTGTCAGCACCCAGAGAAAAGGCGGGTTTAAGGTTACCACATATGGGGCTATATTATTGGGCTAGCCTCACCAGTAACTATCTTTAGTGGTTGCTATCTGACACAGAGGCCCTTTCTTTATCTTATGTCCCTTCATGGGTCAAATAAGGAAGGGATATGATAAAGGCAGAGGGGATAGATCCGTTATCCCTACTGTACACCACACAGAAGGCTCTGCCTTCCAAATGGTCGAACTCAATATTAAAAACATTCTTAAGAATTCTCACACAATTACGCTAATTTTTAAAATATTCTCCTAATAATGACAGGAATCAGCCACTGTGCCGCAATTTGAATCTCAAATTGGGAGGAAAAATGATTGGAGATTCCTTGACTCCTGAGTGAAAAGGTTCAAGGATTAGGGAATTTTTTCCAGGAGGATGCGTGTCTCTCTACAGAAGCATTAATTAGAAAATTCCATATTGACCCCTCTCAGGCTTTCAAAATATACCAGATTCAACATTTGTTGGTGCACTCACTAGGGAAATATAACAGTTCAGTAGGGGGATGGACTCTTCGAGTCCCTCGCTGAGGGGGTCTGGGAGCCACATGCAGTTTCAGCACTATATGGTAGTCTATTTAATCAAGTATTTTCAGATCTTGAAAGTAAGCCCAGATATTGGTTAATTTAACTAGGGGATCCAGAAAGAAACTGAGATAAAATCTGGCAACATACCTACCGGTATATCACCCAGGACAGACTGAAAATTATGCAATTTCAACTATTAAACAATATGTATTGGATCCCTGCTAAATTATATAAAATTGGACGATGATCAGATGCAGTTTGTGCCAGATGTCACCAAGCAGAAGTCTATTTACTCCACATTTTTTGGGAATGCCCAGATATTAAAGTGTTATGCCCCAATCACCTATACAGAGTGATTACAGGAGTTATTATTCAATCTGAATATGGAAAAATTTGCGGCGATCAGGAAGAATTGCTTGCCAAAATATGGACTGCTCCGGGAAAAAATGCATGTGTTGTATTTGCTCCAATCTGGAGCTCAATCTACAGATGGAGAGAATGGGAGGAATGTATTGTTAGATAAAATTACTCAGTAATGCGTTTTACCTGCATGGGGGGGGAATGGTAAGAGTGGGGGGAAGGGTAGGTGGAGGGGGAAAGGGACAGAATGTTTGTGCACTAAGTTTTGTAAAGCAGCTTTCGGAAATGTAATATTGTGTTCATTTAATTGGCTTTATATGTCTGTTCCTTGCTCTGTGTTGGGTGTTAAAAAAAAGAAAATGAATAAACTTGAATTAAAAAAAAAAGCCAATAATTCTAGTATTTTGCCGTTTGCCAAAAATGCATAAACCCAACAGACCCACACTGGAGGGACCAATTGCTTCAGGGTTGGAATCTGCCCCAGAACCACTCTTATGCTATTTGGACTCAATAGCAGGGGTGGTTACTGGGAAAGGAAAAGAAAACTACTGGCGTGAGAAGCTTTTGGTTAAACAGATCTGAGGCAGTGGTTGAAAATCTGAGAATGAAAAAATCGATTAGGCAACTTTACAGTAACTTTCTTTATTGTATCTTCCTTCTTTATCTACAGTTCGCTTTACTCCTCTTCACCACCCTTCCTCTTCCTGACATTCCTTTCTCATTTTTGATCTACTAAATAGTGTACAATTTTCTAGGTAGAATATAGAACAGAACAATTCATACAGTATGTAATGAAATGAGAAAATAGTGTATCAATTGATATAGATGTTTCTTTTTAAGTTCTTTTATACATTTGATGAAATCACATTATATATAGACATAGAAGAAATGTGGAGTTCCTTATATGAGTTTAGATCCTTACTGTATACTGGGTGCAACATGAGGGTCCCTGGAAACTCATTTCTACCCCATGGTGACCTTGAGCATCTCCCTGCTGACCTCCCATGAAGTCAGGCAGTTACCTGTATAATATCTGCTAATGATTGCAACCCCTAGTAATATGCTATATAACATCAATGCTGACAGATGGAATACAAGTGAATAAATTGGTAAAACTGTGAAGGAACAGTTTTGGCTATCTGGGAGATTGTGACATTCTCCTTAGGGAGAGCTAGTCACCTGCTGCACTCCTCTTGATTGCAGCACCACGACACAGGGTAATGTCAGCTGCTGGACGTTCAAGAAACATAGAAACACAGAAACATAGAAACATAGAATTTGATGGCAGATAGGGACTGCTTGGCCCACCTAGTCTGGTCATTTCCCTACCTAATGGATAAGCTGCAGATCCTAGTTAACCAACAGCCTACTTCCTCCTATCCCCCCCCACTAGAATTGCCTTGTCTGTCCCATGTATTCTTGAATTCCCCCACTGTTTTTGACTTCACAGCCTCCTCAGGAAGGCAGTTGCATGCATTCACAACCCTCTCTGTGAACAAACACTTCTTCACATTACCTCTAAGCCATCCCCCCCTCTATCGACAAATTGTGACACCTTGTGCTTGCACATCTCTTTTTCTGAAAGATGTTACCCTCTTGGACTTTGTTGATTCTCTCGATGTACTTGAAAGTTTCTATCATATCCCACCCCACCTTTCCTCAGGGGTATACATATTAAGCTCCTTTACTCTCCTTTCATACGGCTACTGGTGCAGACCCTGCACCACAGAGGTAACAAGCCTTTGTGTGAAGCAAATAAACAAAACAAAATGATGTAAGAAACCACTATGGTTCTCAAAGGAAGTGGCAGTGAAGGTTCAAGAGAAAAAGAAAGCATTCAGGAAGTACAAGGAATCACAGAAGGAGCAGGACAGAGAATTGTATCAGTTAAAGCAAAAGGAAGCTGGAAGGCAGTCAGAACAGCAAAGGCCCAAACCGAGGAAAAGATAGCCAACCTCAGTTAAGAAGGGGATAAACCCTTTTATAGGTACATCAGGAGCAAAGGAAGACCAAGGGAGGGATAGTTAGGCTTAATAAAGGGGAGGGAGGGTGGGCAGAGGGTGACTGTGAAAAGGCAGAGATACTAAACAAATATTTTGCTCAATATTTACAAAGGAAGAGGGGAGGTACCAAACAAACAGTAGAAACACTCTGAAACAGAAGTTGATACCAGCCCATTTACAGAAGAAAGGGTTCTGAAAGAACTCTTAAAACTGAAGGTGGACAAAGCAATGGGCCTGATGGGATTCATCCTAGAATTCTAAAGAACTAAGGGTAGAACTAGTGACACCACTAACTACCCTGTTTAACAAATCATGGGAGGATGGGGTGGTACCGAGGACTGGAGGAGGGCAGATGTGATTCCACTTCACAAAAGTGGGAGCAAGGCAGAAGCAGGAAACTCACAGACCTGCTAGTTTAACCTCAGTGGTAGGGAAAATGATGGAATCACTTCGAAGGAAAGAATTGTTGAGTATCTAGAGGCCAGAGGCACAGGACCCAAGGCAGCATGGATTCACAGCGGAAGGTCATGCCAGACAAATCTGATAGATTTCTTTGACTGGGTGACCAAAAGTAGTAGATCAGGAAGGGCTGTGAACATGGCCTACCTAGACTTTAAAGGCATTTGACACAGTCCCACACAAAGATTAATATAAGTTAGCCAGCCTGGGAGTGGGTCCCAAGATGACAGCCTGGGTAAAGAATTGGCTGGAGAATAGGACACAGAGAGTAATAGTAAATGGAGTCCACTCTGAAGAAAGAGGGGTTACTAGTGGGGTACCATGAGGGTTCAGTATTCGGACTAGTCCTTTTCAAATGTCTTTAAGCGACATTGTGGAGGGACTGGAAGGAAAAGTGTCTCTTTGCAGATGACACAAAGATCTGCAACAGAGTTGATGCACAAGGTGGGGTGGAGAGGATGAGAAGGGACTTGGCAAGGTTAGATGAATGGTCAAATGTACTGCAGCTTAGATTCAATGCTAAGAAGTGAAAGGTAATGCACCTGGGAAACAAAAACCCAGGAGAAGAGTACACAATGGGGGGTGAGATACTAACAACAAAAAAAATGGAAAGGGACCTGGGGGTAGTCATATCAGATGACCTAAAGGTGGGCAAGCAATGTGAGAGGGCAGCAAGGAGGGCTGGGGGGATTCTGGGATGCATAGGGAGAGGCATCACCAGTAGAAAACAGGAAGTTATTATTCCTCTGTACAGACAGCTGTTGAGACCCCATCTGGAGTACTGCATGCAGTTCTGGAGACCCAATCTCCCCAAAGACATAGACAGGATGGAAGCTGTCCAGAGGAGGGCAACTAAAATGGTGCAGGGTCTGCACCGGAAGACATATGAAGAGAGACTTAAGGAGCTTGATATGTATAGCCTTGAGGAAAGGAGGGAGAAGGGGGACATGATAGAAACTTTCAAGTACCTCAAGGGAATCAACAAAATCCAAGAGGGTAGTATCTTTCAAAAAAAGAGGTGTGCAAGAACAAGGAGGCACAATTTGAAGATGGGGCGGCTCAGAGGTAATTTAAGGAAGTATTTTTTCACAGAGAGGGTTGTGGATGCATGGAACAGCCTTCCGGAGGAGGTTGTGGAGTCAAAAACAGTGGTGTAATTCAAGCATGCATGGGACAGTCATAAGGCAATTCTAGGGGGTGGGGTAGGAAGCAGTAGGCTGCTGGTTAACTAGGATCTGCAGCTTATCCATTAGGTAGTGAAATGGGCAGACTGGGTGGGCCAAGTGGTCCTTATCTGCCATCAAATTCTATGTTTCTATTTTAGTTGCCCTCCTCTGGACTACCTCCATCCGGTCCATGTCCTTGGGAGATGGTGTCTCCAGAACTGCACACAGTACTCCAGATGGGGTCTCACCAACTGTCTTTACAGAGGGATAACAACTTCATGTTTTCTACTGGTGATACCTCTCCTTACACATCCCGGTATCCCCGAACGCTCTCCTTGCTGCCTTCTCACATTGCTTGTCCACCTTTAGGTCATCTGATATAACTACCCCTAGGTCTCTTTCCATTTTTGTTGTTGTCAGTATCTCAACCCCCATTGTGTACTCTTCTCCTGAGTTTTTGTTTACCAGGTGCATTACTTTGCACTTCTTTGCATTGAATCTGAGCTGAAATACATTTGACCCTTCCTCCAGCCTTGTCAAGTCCCTTCTCATCCTTTCCACCCCACCTTGTGCATCAACCTGTTGCAGATCTTTGTGTCATTTGCAAAGAGACATACTTTTCCTTCCAATCCCTCTGCAATGTCACTTATAAAGACATTAAAAAGGACCGGCCCGGTACTGAACCTGCAGTACCCCACTAGTAACCCCCCTTTCTTCACTGTGGACTCTGTTTACTATTACCCTCTGTGTCCTGTTGTCCAGCCAGTGTTTTACCCAGGCTACCACCCTGGGATGCACTCCCAGGCTGGCTAATTTGACTATTAATCTTTTGTATGGGACTGTGCGAAATGTCCTGCCAAAGTCTAGGGAGGCCATGTCCACAGCCCATTCCTGATCCACTACTTTGGTCACCCAGTCAAAGAAATTGATTAGATTCGTCTGACATGACCTTCCCGCTGTGAATCCATGCTTCCTTGGGTCCTGTGCCCCACTGGCCTCTAAGTACTCAACAATTCTTTCCTCCAGAAATGATTCCATCATTTCCCCTACCACTGAGGTCAAACTGACAGGTCTGTAGTTTCCTGCCTCTGTCTTGCTCCCACTTTTGTGAAGGGGAATCACATACGCTCTCCTCCAATCCTTAGATACCACACCATCCTCCCATGATTTGTTAAAAAGGGTAATCAGTGGTGTTACTAGTTCTCCCCTTAGTTCATTTAGAATTCTGGGGTGAATCCCATCAGGCCCCATTGCTTTGTCTGCCTTCAATTTTAGGAGTTCTTTCAGAACCCTTTCTTCTGTGAAAGGACTGATATTGACCCCCCTATACAGAGTGCTTCTATTGATTGAATTGGGTATCTCTCCCTCCTCTTTCTTTGTGAATACTAAGCAGAAGTATTCATTCAGTATCCCTGATTTTCACTGTCCCTCTCTGCCCACCCACCCTCCTCTTTATCCAGCCTCAGTATTCCTCCCTCTGTCTTTCTTCGCTCCTTAATGTACCTATAAAAGGTTTTATTCCCACTTCTTAACTGAGCTGGCTATCTTTTCCTTGGTTTGGGCCTTTGCTATTCTGACTGCCTTCCCCACTTCCTTCTGCTTTAACTGGTACAGTTCTCTGCCCTGTTCCTTCTGTGTTTCCTTATTCTTCCTGAACGCTATCTTTTTCTCCCTAACCTTCCCCGCCACCTATTTTGAGAACCATAGTGTTTTTTTCTTTCATTTTGATTTGTTTATTTGCTACACAGAAAGGCTTGTTGCCTCTGTGATGGCAGTTTTGATGTTTCCCCATTGTTGCTCCACCCCTCCTTCTAGCCTGCTTGCTAGTGCTTTTCTGAGGCACTCTCCTATTTTGACTAAATCAGCCCTCCTGAAGTCCAGTACCTTCACTTTTGTGTGGCTTGACTACAGCTGAGTTTATCGTGAACCACACTGTTCGGTGGTCACTTGTTCCCACATGGCTACCCACTTCTAGATCTGAGATCCTTTCTCCATCCCTATTTGTGAGTACCAGGTCTAAGATTGCTCCCTCCCACCTTAGTGGGTTCCAACACTAGCTGTCTGAGGCATGCCCCCTGTAGGGCATCAAGAATGACCCTGCTCTTGGATGTGGCTGCAGCAAAGGTGCTCCAGTTAACATCTTGTATATTTAGGTCCCCCATCAGCAATATCTTCCCTTTCTCTGCCATCCTATGGATGCCTTCTATCATTTCCTTGTCCATTTCCTCCCCCTGAGGCAGGGGGTCTGTATACAATCCCTGTGCGGATTGTGGTGCCATTTTCAGTCTCCAGGGTAACCCACAGTGTCTCCTCTCCTCCCTGTTTACCCTTTAGTTCTGTTGCTTTGATCCCTTTCCTTACATAGAGAGCTCCTCCTCCTCTTCTTCTACCCTCCTGGTCCCTCCTGTAGAATGTGTACCCTGGTATGTTGACATCCCAGTCATGGTTCTCTGTGACTGCCATGATATTGAGACATCCCTCTTCAATCAAGGCCACAAGTTCAATGAGCTTGTTACCTAGACTATGGGCACTGGTACTCATCCTCCATTTTGTGATGGCCTTACCCCTTTTTGCCCCATCCCTGTCCTTACTTCCTTTGTTTTTTTCTCCATTTACTCCTGCCCTTCTCCCTATCGACTTCTCTTAGTGTTTACCTCACTAACTACCCTGATTTTTTGTGTGGGCTAGGATTTCCCTTCTCCTTTTCAGCGCCTCCCCCCATGGCTAGTTTGAATGCTTGCAAATGAAGCATTTAAACCTATCACCTAGGATCCTGGTTCCCCTTCTGGACAGAGGCAGACCATTGCACCAGTATAGGCCTGCATCCCTCCAGGTGGACCACTAGTCCCGAATGAAGCCAAAACACTGAGCTCTGCACCAGTTTTTCAACCACTGATTGAATCCCATGGTATGGAGCACCCTAGCCTCACCCATACCATAGACAAGCAGCACCTCTGAGAAGGTTACCGTGCATGCTACTTGTGTAAGACCCCTCCCCAACTCCACAAACTCCTCCTGTACTGCTCTGCTCCCTTTCCCAGCCAGGTCATTTGTTCCTAGGTGGACAATGACATCCAGCTCCCTTCCCCGTGCAGCTGCTCCTGTGATCCTGAGAATTTGTTCCCTGTCCCTCCAAGCCATGGTGCCAGGAAGGTACCTTACCTCCCTCTCCCCTCCCTCCCCCAGTTCTACCCTCCTGACAATGGAGTCCCCCACCAGGAGTTGTTTCCATCCCCTGTAGGGTCCCATGCCACTATCCTGTGGATCTCCTTTGTGGAGGTGCCTAGCATCCTCCTTGGTCTCCACTGTGGGTGCCTCATAGAAGAACCACACTCTGCTAGAACAGCATATGAATTGTGGAGAGGTACAGCTGGAGGGATGTGCCTCTGTTCCACCACCCTTCCCCTCCCTGAGCCCACTGTGGTCCAACCACTCCTCTTTCTTGGCAACCTCTGAGGCAGCAGCGGTGGCCCTGGTGGTCCCTGGGATGGGAAAGTAGGTCCCCCAAATCCTGGCCAGCTCAGCCTGGAGATGAGCAACCTCCTCCCTCTGTCCAAACAGGTGCCTACAGATGGGACAACACCGCATCCTCCAGAACATCTCCCAGTAGACTGCTGCTCCACAGCCACTGCACCACTCCCATTATGTCTTATTTGTGGACCCTTAACTGTTGTTTTGCATACTTACACTTTCCTCTCTCTGTTTATTTTATTATTATTATTTTATATATATATATATATATATATATATATATACACACACATATATATATATATATAATTGCGCCTACTTTCCTACTGCCTCCATGCCTTTAAAGCTCCTGATCTTCCTTCTTCTGGGACAGTAAATTCCTATATTCCTCAGTAGTCTCATTCTTTCTTGCTCAGAGACAGACCTCCAGCAGCTAGGGGGCATGGAGAGCAACTCTTTTCCTTCTAGGGTGGTGAGTCTTTTGTGCTTCTGTGATCACACCCTTCCTTCTCCCAAACAGGAAGTTCCTGTTGTCAGTCAAATCCTGTTCCTATAAAAGTAGAACCGACTAAGGATGTGGGGGTTGAGGGGAGGGATGGAGAGCAATATAGGCCCAGTAAAGTTCTAACAGCAGCTTCTTCCTCTTGCTGTTCTCTGCCACAAGCTATCTAGGTAAGTTTTTAAATGCAAACACCTCGCTTCCTTCTCTCTAAGCCATGCCCCCTAATTCACAGTTTCTTTCTTCACCCAGCTAAGCTAACCCTTCACCCAACTCAGACAGACACACTCTTTTTTAGTTTTTAGTTTGTTTTTACCCTAAATTGAAGTTCCCAGTAGTAGAGTTCTAGTTCTTTAGTCTAGTACCGAAGTAAAGTTGGAACATCAGCTTTTTGTGATGTGAGTGGCAGTGTCAATAGTTTACATGCTGAAGAGCAGCCTCCCTCTTTGGTACTGTAAGGGAGCAGACAGCAGCACACCCATGAGCAGTGTGTTTGGTTTAACGATCCTGAAATACTAAGCCATGCTATTGAAAGCCGCATGCAATGGTGAGTGTATTACAAATTGATCTATAAGACAAACAAAAAGGTTGTTGATGTGATACAGGACTTGTGCCAATGACTAAAAGAATTGTTTTGAATCTATTTACATATAGTATCACTTTCTTCTGATAAAGCTGGCATGAGCCAGCAAAACACCATAGGGAATTGTTACAGTGGCCACAGCTTTAAAAGGATGAATTAAGTGAAATAAAAAAAAGAGATTTATTGACTGGAAAAAAGTCTTGTTCACTGGTTGAATTTTGTCCATCTCATCCTGTTGCAATTGACTTTGGTTCCATTGTGGACAAATCTCGCTGGACATTAAGTAATATTGATACTTTGAGTGTGGCTGAGGGGGAACATTTTTCTTGACAAAGAAAAAGTGATGTCTGCAAAACCCAACAACTGTGACAGAGTGACACAAAAGCACATCCCATACACATCACCTACACATAATCCCCATACCACAGATACCCAGACTTCTATTACATACGCCCATCCATATTCCCCACAGCACAGATACAAATGCCAGTGATGTCGCCAAGCATGGACCCTGATGGGACCCCCAGTGGATGGAATGGCATATAGTGTGGGTCCTTGTGATAGGGCAGAACCCTAAATAACTGGAAGGACTCTTTCCCATCTTCTTATTACTAAAAAAAAACTACTGCAATAGCATTTTACATTTATCTGAAAAACTATCCTGCTTTTTCTTCTTGCTCCATCAGGTTGACCACCTGTAGAGCCGCCCCCCCCATCCCATCTCTATCTTTCTAAACCCACTGTATTTTCTTTTTTCAATTTCTAAGGTCCTTCCAAGAGAATTCTGATAAAAACATATGAAATGTGCAAGAATGGGCTACATTAAAGGAATAATGCATGACAGGGTATGTGTCGTGCTGGGATAATGCCTGGGGGTTTGGGCACGAGGTCGCAGGATGAGTGCGTCCAATGCTTCAGGCGTGGCGTTATCCCAGCATGACACACACCAAGGAGTGCATTATTCCTATTATACAATGGCTTGTTGTTATATATAAAATAAAAAAAATCATTTTAAAGAATGTTTTTATTAGAGTGGAAAAATATTTCTGTTTCTTAAGAGGAGATGTAAAAAAAGACATCAAGTGCCATAAGCTCATCTACATTGGTTCACAGTGCTGAGACTAGACCTGTGGCGTTATGCTGGGATAACGCCATGGGTCCAACCCCAAACTTACCAATCACAGTCCAAGATTCTTTCTTGCCATTGTATAATATGTTATAAATAACCAGTGCATAAATAAAATACAGATATAAAAAGGCAAAACCCATAATAAAAGTTAAAAACACAGAGTTCATGTTTTATTATGTTAAAAGGATACTGCAGTCTTTGTCTGATGTAGGTTAAGAATAGAATAGAATAGAATGATGCCAGAATTATTATGTTATTTTTTCTCTACTAGAGGTTGAATTGGGGCCTGGCATGCAATAATGAGGCATTGCTGTTTGCTAAAATGTTATTTTTCTTTTGATATATTGTTAAAAGCCCTAGATGAACAGAAAAGGGGCTCATTGCAATACTAAGATATGGGTAATTCATTAGCTCTATTCCTTTGCTCTGTAATTAATTCAGTTCTTGTATAAAAATAAAACAATAGGAATCTTTTGTTCTTACTGGTTCCCACTGAGGTTCCATAGGGGACTGCCTGCCCCAATGACAATGCCTTTATACTATAGGAGAGTAGTGATCTCACAAAAAGGGGAGGAGCCAGTCTGTTTTGCAAACTTATGTATTTACTTTTTACAGAGGAGCTAACTTACTCTTGTTTGACATTAGTAAAAGTGTTGCATCCTGTTTAAAATTATTATCAGCATTGCAAACGTGATAAGACTGTAAAAAATAAAGATATTTGATTCTGAAAACTGGGGTTGATATGCTGGGGGAGGGTATAAAAGGCTAGGCTTCCTTAGGTAATGGTAAATGGTAGTCAGAGGAATACTGACCTGTGTGAGAGAGAGAGAGAGAGAGAGAGAGCGAGAAAGAAGAAGCGAGGAGAGGAGAGAGAGAGAGAGAGGGAGGGAGGGAGAGAAAGAAGAGAAGCGAGGAGAGGAGAGAGAGAGAGAGAGAGAGAGAGAGAGGGAATGGAAGGGAAGGGTAGGGAAGGGAAGAGAGGAGAGGAGAGAGAGAAGGAAGGAAGGGAAGAGAAAAGAGAAGAGAAGAGAAGAGAAGAGAAGAGAAGAGAAGAGAAGAGAAGAGAAGAGAAGAGAAGAGAAGAGAAGAGAAGAGAAGTCATTCTGAAGAAAGATTGTTTCTGGAAGTGCTGCTGTGTTTCAGCATTTATATTTGATTTATTTTCTTGAAAGTTATATTTTTATGTAGAAAGTTATGTTCTTCTTTTTTGGGGGGATTTCTGATAAATGTCATGCTCTGTGTTCAAAACTACTTTCCTCACTATTTGTCCATCTGTCATCCCACACCTTCACAGTCCTCATCATTGTGCCATGCTCTTCCACTGACTCCCTAATGGTTGAATGACCCCTGCATGAGTCCATAATGTGCAGCCCATCCATATAGGGACTCTGCACCCCTCCTCTGCAAGGCCTCCTTGCTGTCACCCAGAGGGACAACCCCTATACATCCCATGTCATGGGTAATCAGTGCCACACTGCCATGTTGTGCAGCATAGCATATGCGGAGAACACTCTGCATGTCTTCCCCATGACAAGCATCATTGTGCCACCTTTCAAGGCCAGGCACCAAAACCTTATCTTCAGTAGCCCTATCATCCTCTCGACCATGGAGCGTGTCTTTTTCTGGGTCTTGTCATATGCCTCCTCCTCAGCACGGTGTGCCTCCAGGTATGAGGTCATCAGGCATGGCTGCAGTGGATATCTGCTGTCACCTAAGCCATGGATGACCAACAGTACTAGTGCAGTGTGGAGTCAACGTGTCCACATCATCACCTGTGTGGTGTACGTATATTCACGTATTAGCCATCCATCCCTGACCACATGTGCACTGAAGAGGGAACCAAGTCTAGAACTACTGAAGATGTAGCAGTCATGATAGTAGCCAGGGTATTTGGCACACACGTTAGTGATAATACCCACTGCATCACATGCTATTTGGCAATTTATGCTTTGGAAACCCTATTGGTTCTGATATGCCTCCTCATCCACAGATGGGGACAGGATTGCCACATGCATACAGCCAGTGCCTCAGTATATTGGGCAGACCACACATGGCATAGAATGCCTCCTTTGTGGACCATATGTCAGCCTATGTAGTGCAGAATGCTATATGTTCATGCATATGCAGGATCAGGGTGTTGCTTACCTGGTAGAGTGGCCTACACGTGGAAGACTTGCTGACATCCATGACATCCCCTGCCACCCTCTAAAAGGACCCAGTTTCATAGTACACCAGTGCACATAGCACCTTTATCTCCTTGGACATCACCTGTGACTATCGTGTATGTAGGACTGCATGGGCCAGGCCGTCACATGGCAATGTGATTGGGGCATGGTCCACACAGAAGCATTCAACACAGTGTGTGTCCTGCAGGGCACTGGCATCCAGCCATGGCTGGAATACACATGAAAGTGACCTTACCCTCAAAGCTGCCAATGCTCCCTCTCTCCATCCAGCAGGAGGACATTCATAATATCCCTGAGCACAGCCTCTGTACCCCTGTGTTGTTGGCCTTGCAGCCTGTGATGCACTGTGTGCCTCACATCAGTCTATGCATCCTCTGACCGTGGTTCCAACAGGGATGCTGCACAGACATCACATGTGTTTATGTGTCCCTTTAATTGGAGGGGGGTGTACCTAGCACACCTGCAGCATGATGTGCCATACAGGGGTGTAGCTAGGACATTCCTGATCAGCTTGCGTGATGGCAATGGTAAGAGCTAGTGCAAGCTCTGTGGGGAGAGTTGGGGTGCACCCCCCAAAACTATGGAGTGTGTCCAAGATGTGCTACCAGGATAAGGAGGAAGGGGAGGTATGTATGCAGTGGGCAAGGGAGAGGGGGCAAGCATGCCATGTGTCGTGTGTACAGTGTCAGTGATGTTGTTCTACTTGTTATGTTTCTACAGGACTGGGGCATCAGAAGAGATGGTGGCCCCATGGGCAAGGTGGGCCCTGCATGTTCCATATTCACTGTCCCAGCAAGTAAGCATTCAGGATGCTTTTTTCAAAGATGGTTTAGGAGTCTACTGGTCCCTGGTGGAGCCCTCCGTGGTGCATGCTGGAGGGATGGGGACAGTGGGGGCCTGTGCATCCACTGTCTTCTGCATGTGCATTCCACTAATGCCTGTCTCCTGTATTCATCTCATTGCAGGGATATCAAGGACCACTGTGGTGCCTAGTAGTGGTGGAGAGGAGTTACACTGCAAGAATGCCAATGTGGTCTAATGAAGACTTCAAGGAGGAGGATACAAAGTAGATGGTAGTCTGTTCCCCATACTGTACCTGTAGCCCACATTGTCATGGTGGTGGCTACTACACCCTCCAGTTTATAACAGCCATGTGTTAGTGTGTTCCTGTAGAGTGACAGGTGTTTTTGTAGTGTTTTCATGGAAAGGGACAGCTGTGCCCTGCACATTAAATATTTGTACCAAACATATGTCCTACATCTGAGTCATTATTATGGTCAGCAGTTGAATACCATTGGCCACAATTTACATGCCCATGGTAGTTGTGGTGTACTGGGGAGACTTGCCACAGGTCTTTATGTGGCTGTGCAGGGGAGCACTATGTGGCATGCTATGTGCACACTGTGCCTGTACTGTACTGGGGCAGAATGACCACCAGTGTACTTAGGGGTCTGTTCCCATGTCCGTAAGTGTTCTACTGTATGCACTGTACGTGCTGTTGCTGCATTCCAGGCTGTCCCAGACTGGTTCATTGTGACTCTGCTGGTTTCAGACATCTTCGGCACAACAAGTCTTCAGCAGTGGTGATCCATTATAACCCCTGTCCATGCTCCTTACAGTCCCTGTGACTCTCTTGCACATACCCTGCTTGGTGGCCCTTTGAACATTCAGTTTGTAGCAGCCCACCATTTAGCATTGTGCTATGCCCATGATTCCACGTGAATGGTTGCTGTATCGTACATCATGCATGCGTATATACATGATGTATGCATGCCATTATGCAGCCATACCCCTCAGCCTGTGCACAGTGCTGCCACAGTGGGACTACGTATGAGTTGCATTTGCACAGCTCTGCACACAATAGGTGCTTGCTGCATGGCTATAGTGTGCACTTGTGTGAGTCATATGCCCTTGCATGTGCCTGTTGCATGCCACTTACGGCCTGCGTAACATTAGTATATAGGCCCCATGTAGAGGAATCACATCTTCTCTCCTCCAGTCCTCTGTAATCATGCTTGTTTCCAGGGAGCTATTGAATAAGGCCATCAGAGGAGCAGCTAGCACATTCCTGAGTTCCTTTAATACCCTTGGCTGTATCCCATCTGGTCCCCTAACCTTGTCTGTTTTCATTGCTACAAGTCCATTTAGGACTCATTCCTTTGAAAATGGACTTATGTCCACCTCACCCCCCAATGTTTGGGCTGCTCCTGGTGATCTGTCCTTCCTAACTCCACTGTGAAGACTGAGCAGAAGTACCAGTTCAATATGTCTGCTTTTTCTTGATTCTCTTCTGCAGTCTCCCCCCTGCCACCCTCTTTATCCTCACTATCCCACCCCTTGCTTTTCTCTGCTGACTTATGTACCTGAAGAAAGCTTTACCCCCTTTAGAAACCCCTTTAATCTCTTTGGCTATCCTTTCCTCCGTCTGCACCTTTGCTCTCCTCACTGCCTTTCCTGCTTCCCTCTGTTTATTTAGTATACCTCCATGTCTTCTGCCCTTTGCACTTCTTTATGCCTCCTGAATGCTACCCTTTTTTCCCTCACCACCTTGGCCACTTCCCTGGAGATCCATAATGGTCTTTTTTTTCCCCTTCAATTCTTAACTCACTTCCTTCACACAGAGGTTGGCTGTTTTAATTATGCCCTCCCTTATTTTCCACCCTGTACCTCCACCCCTCCTTGGCCACCTCCTGTGAGGCAGTTTCTGATGCACTTTCTCATTTGTTAGCCCTCCTGTAGTCCAGGACCCTCGTCCTCATGTAGTTTGCCTCTGTTCCCATCTTAATGTTAAACCACACTGTGCAGTGATCAATGATACCTAGGGGATGGCCCACTGTGACTTCAGCAATGCCATCCCTGTTTGTAAACCCCTAGTCCAGCACTACCCCAGCTCTGCTGGGTTCCTTGACTAGCTGCCTGAGTAAAGCCCATTGAAGGCAGTCAAGGATGGTCCTGCTCCTTGCTGAAGCTGCAGTAGGAAGACTCTAATACACATCTGGCAGATTGGTGTCCCCACCTAGCAGCACCTCTCCCTCACTTGCCATCCTGATGATGGCTTCCCCAAGTGCTTTATCTAACTCCCCTCCCTGTGCTGGAGGTCTGTGTACCACTACTGTATGGATAGCAGCTCTGGTGCCTGTCTCCAGGATGACCCACAGCACTTCCAGCCAGTCTTTTTCCTCTGGGTGCCCCTGTACTTCTGTGGCCTTGATTTCCTCCCTCACATATAGTACAATCCCATCTCCCTTCACTGTCTCTTCTGATCAGAGAATACCCAGTACTGCCACATCCCAGTCATGACTGTGCACCACAATTCTGTTATGGCCACCAAATCCTGACTAGCCTCTGCTATGATGGCCTCCAGGTCTGGAATTCATTTCTCAGACCTCTTGCATTGGTGCACATATGGTAGCTTTCCATACCTTACTCCCTCCCTGCCTCCCCCCTGCCTGTGCTATTCCCTGAAGCTCCCTCTGTGGCTGTTGCAGCATTTGACTCTCAGGTCTCCTATTTTTTTTTTTTTTTTTTTTAGGGCAGACTGCTCCAATTGAAGCCTGAGCCATTCTAGACTTTATTTGGTTACAAGTGTGTTTGTCAACATCTAACTTTATGACTTCAGTGCCACCATTAAAATGTTAAATTTTGCAAGTGAAATATGGGATAGTTCTGAGCTTCTTCCAATATGCTGAAGTGATCTGTGACTCATTGTATGACAGAGAACACTGATGTCACATACAAGGTGGCTGTTTAATTATCAGGTTTCATTAATTGGATGTGTTCTTACCCTAAGCCTAACTGGCATTGGATACATTGTGCTCAATCATATAAGGCCCTATGCATTATTATATTCTGACCCTAGGAATCATCATAAGTGATGTGTAGGGCTGGGATATGCACATCCAGACACCCAAGGATGCACTAACAATTGGTGCCCTTGCCCAGGGTCATCTGCACCGGATACCTCACAAGTGTGTGGCCAGTCGAGACATGAGGCAGGGAGTGGGTGTGCCTGCATAGGACCAGCAGAGTACAGTATGCACAATGCTGATATGCTACTCCGAGCCAGTGGCAGAAGGGTTCCACTACACGAGTCAAAGGGCTGCCATAATGAGTGTGCACCCTCCTGACTAGAGTCAACATGGACACATGGCATCCCGCAGCCATGGAACCCAGCCCTCCTCCATGCCACAAAGGGCAAGATGGTGACTGACAGCTGTGGGGCACTATTAGCTGTACATGGAAAGTTGGGGTAAAAACACTAATGGACCACAGGGAACATGGCAGCCTGTATGCAGGCTGCCATGTCCTAAGATCCCCTGCAACCATGGAGCAGGGGCTAAACTGGGGCTCGGGAAGGATTCCGAGTTGGAATCCCACGGACAACAGGTCAGCCCTTGGGTTGACCCTGTCCCATTCATGGACCTATGCGGCCATGCATCAGGCAGCCAGGGTTATGTATCCTTCCCCTGCACACCAGCGGGGCCATATAGCACATAGTGAGTAGGGCCTACAGTTAATCCACTTATATAATGACATAATAATTCATTATATATATTTTTCCTGCCAGAAAGGGACTCCTGGATTGTCGGGTCAGGGACGAGCGTGCCACCGGGCGGTCGGCACCTCTAGCCGCCGCCTCGGACCACCACCCCGGACTCTTCCTGCCAGAAAGTGGGACTCCGGATCGTCGGTCAGAGGGACTTAGTGGCCACCGGGCCGGCGCTTCTAGCCGCCGCCCGAGACCACCGCCCGGACTCTTCCTGCCAGAAAGGGACTCCTGGATCATTGGCCGTAGGACGAGCGGCCACCGGGTGGTCGGCGCTTCTCTAGCCGCTACCCGAGACCACCGCCCCGGACTCTTCCTGCCAGAAAGGGACTCCTGGATCGTCGGCCATAGGACGAGCGGCCACCGGGCGGTTGGCACTTCTCTAGCCGCCGCCTGAGACCACCGCCCCGGACTCTTCCTGCCAGAAAGGTACGGCAAAGCCGCAGCCTATCGGAGCGCAAGCGCCATTCCTCGGCGGACTCGGATTGGCTTGCCCTTCTACCTCTTACTTTGAACCGAACTTTTGCAAAAAAGGAGCTGTTCTCTTGCTTCCTGGGGAAAACTTTAATTTGTAAATGTGTTAGGCTGAATGTAGGAAGCCTAATTGTGTGTAATCTATTGTCAGAATTGTTAGAGGAGGGTACAACTTAAAGCCATCACAGCCCTTCTTTTGAAACCGAGCAGACTCCAGCTAGAGATAGGGGTTCCCAGGAAATCACTCCTATTGTCCTGCAAATTTAGCTCTGCAACACCTCTGGTCTGCCCGCCCTCAGCCGACTGGGACTAGTACTAATAGTCCCTCCTTCTGTCTCCCTTAGGGACTCCTGGATCGTCGGCCATAGGACGAGTGGCCACCGGGCGGTCGGCGCTTCTCAGCCGCCACCCGAGACCACCGCCCCGGACTCTTCCTGCCAGAAATGTACGGCAAAGCCCCAAATGTTCGCCCACCCACCCATCCCCTCTCCAAGCATTATCTTTATAGCTCACTAGCCCCGCCACAGTTTTCCATTGGCCCGCCCATGCTGAACAGGCATTTTACCAGCCTTTAGTGAAAGCAATACCTCTTGCATTCTAGATGCTCTCCATCGTTCTCCTTATTCCCCTCCTCTCAGTAAAGATCCAGCATTAATTAAATGTGGCATTGAGACGTGTCACTGCTAGGACTATACTCAACTGCTTTCATTGAATACTGACTACCAAGATCCTGCTGCAGTAGCATCTTTTGCAACAAACTTGGGGCCTCAAAAGACACTGGTCGGCAGTTCCTGTGGTGGTACACCTCACTTTGTGTAAAAACAAACATGGGAGGTCTCGACCGGCTTTGCCTATTAGCCAACATTTTCCTGCTATGTAATATGAGTGGACCCCCTGACAGATCTGATTTCATTATAGAGACATGTCCTGCGCCACCAGTCTCCCCACATAATAAGAATATGTATTTAGTATGCTGCCCTTGTCTGCCCCTGATTCACTCAAAGTATGTTGAATCTACCAATAGTGGTACAGCAATCTACTCTGCTATGCATCTCCCCAAACCTCAGGCACCTAAACAATGCACAGGCTGTTACTACCCTGCTTGGATCCTAAGCTACGCATCTACAGGGCAACACAAGAGGATGACTCGATCCCTGGATCCATGCGTTCTAGCTTGTAACAAACGCAGAAAGACTCATGCTTTTAAAAATCTCCTTGCCAATCTGAGAAGAATTCTCCTTCTTCTACTACTGTGCTCAGGAGACATTGAACTTAATCCTGGCCCCACAAGGTTGCTCTCATCACCATCCGAAGTTACTACTCTGAAAGGAATCAGTTTCCTGCATGCCAATGTCTGCGGCCTTCTAAAGAAGCTGGAGTCTGTCCAGGCCTGGATTATTCACACTGCTCCTTATATTCTTGTGATCTCGGAATCCTGGCTTCGAGCATCCACACCAGACAGTGAGGTCAATGTCCCCAATTACCTACTTTTCAGAGCAGACAGAAAGACTGGGGGGGAGAGTAGCCATTTATGTTAAAAACAAATTCACAGTATCTGTATTAGATGCTACTTCCGTTGCTGGAGGATTCGAATGCCTGTCCCTCAGAGCTGAACCATCTCACTCTGTGGCTTTCCGCATAATAGGCTGCTATAGACCACCTGCAGCAGGACCACAGCTCTTGACTCATCTGTCATCATAAATGGACACAACACCTATGGAGACAATCTTACTAGGTGACCTAAACTATGACTGGCTAACTAACGGATCGCTACCCCTAAAATGATTCTGTGACTCACATGGGTTCACCCAACTTATATCTGAACCAACTCGCATCAACAATAAAAATCCAATGAGAAGCACCCTCCTGGATGTGCTCCTTGTCAACAAACCCCACTACTTTTCACATGCCGGTATCCTCCCAGCTGATGTTAGTGACCACTGCCTCATAGCTGGCATCAGAACCATCTCTAAACCACTATCCACATCTAAGTTCTCTGCCAAAAGGTCCAGACAGAACTTTGACCCTCTGGCCTATTTCAATGATCTAAAAAACTCTTTACTCTGGCAGAGTTTCTACCTAGCTAAATCAGTGAGTGACGCCTATGATGTTTTGCACGAAATCATAGCCAGTGCCCTAAACACCCATGCTCCTTTGATCAAAGCTCGAATAAAAACCAGGACCTGCTGTTGGTTTTCACCAGACCTGAAGAAAGCCTTACTCAAAAGAGACCAGCTGTGGAAAAGGCCCGAAGTCACATGCCGATGCAGACTGGTGTCTTTTAGGTCAGCTAGAAATGCCTGTACAAAAATGATCAGGAGGCTAGGCCACTTTTATCAAAATGAATTGTTCTCTGCATCCAACAATCCTACCAAATTCTGATCCACTATAAAGGAATTGTCTGGCTACTCACCAGGTAGTGTGCTTCCATCCAAAATTACCATTGACAATGTCACTGTCACTGATAAATCTGAGATTCTCCAAGCCTTCAATAACCATTTTGCCACAGCAGGCATGGCATTCGATAATGCACCAGTAAGTAGTCTTCGTCCGCTGCTCAAAGCCCAGCCACCCAAACCAAATAACAAAAGTATGACCTTCTCCTTTTCCTCAATCACCATAAAAGAAATTGAAGACCTTCTGCTACAGCTAGACACTAGAAAAAGCGCAGGAGCTGACTCATTTGACCCATACTTTCTGAAAATAGCATACCACATACTAGCCGCACCTATATCACACTTATTCAACCTGTCTCTAGCCCAAGGCTCTCTCCCCACGGAATGGAAAACTGCTCATGTTATTCCTCTATTTAAAGCAGAGGACCCAAGTGACCTGAACAATTATAGGCCAATCTCTCTACTACCTATACTTTTGAAAATGCTGGAAAAAATTGTGGATACACAGTTGAGATCATTCCTAGACAGCTCTGCATTGCTTAACCCCATGCAGTCCGGATTTAGAGCTAAGCACAGCACTATTACGGCACTGGCCAAAGTCACTAATGACTGGCAATGGGACCTCGACAATAAAAATTTGTTTGTGCGGAGTTTTTTAGATCTCAGCAAGGCTTGCATCATCAACCATTGCCTACTTCTTCCACTCTAGATACCATAGGCATGGACTCAATCTCACTGGATTGGTTCCAGGACTACCTCACTGATAGGCAGCAACAAATCAAGGCCGAAGGAGGCTTTCTCCTCAAACCAATAAAAGAGGAGTCCCACAGGAATCATATTGGGCCCCTACTGTTCGCCATCTATATTAACAACTTGGACTTAGGAATCAAGGAAGCTAGTATCCACTTGTTTGCCGATGATACAGTGCTCTACCTAAGTCGTGACTCTCCTGGAGCCTCATGCTCTGAACTACAGATTCAATATGCAGCAGAACCAGCTCATCAACAAAGAGTTGTTGCTAAATGCAAAAAAAAACAAGGCCATGCTGTTTTCACCATCCAGCTCTGGGGCCAACACCGCGGCCGCTGGTACAGTTCCTCCTATAACCACCCTACTAGGGGAAAAGCTTGAGTTCGTGCCTAAATTCAAATACCTGGGTATATGGCTGGATAACAAACTCTCCTTTATGGAGCACACAGAAGAACTGATGAACAAGCTTAGGCAGAGGCTTGGCCTCTTTTACAGAATTAAACATCTCCTGACTGCAGATGCAAAAAGACAGCTTGTTTCTTTCTACATTCCTTTCATTAATCGACTACTCTGACATTATCTATGGCCAATGCTCTGTCTCACACCTTGCAAAACTGGATGTACTGTACCACAGAGCCTTAAGATTCATAACTGGCTTCCATCCTCCACACACCACTGCTCTTTATACGCTGCAGTAGTAGGGTGGTCTTCTCTACAACAGACGGCATAGAAATGCAGCTCTCTGGACACTTGAGCACTCACCAACAAACTCCTGACTACATTGTTTCCTGCCTCCCCTTAAGTCCACCAAGTAGCTATACCATAAGAAGCCACTCGTTAATTTCCCTTAAAATTCCCAGGATCAGTCACCACTTTAGTAGGGCAGCCATAAGCCACGCTCTGCCCTCATTCTGAAAAAGGATATAAAGTTCACTGAAACTTAGCTCTCCTGTCAGTATTGCTGTGTTTAAGACTCTTTATGACAAAACATTTGCCAAAATCTGTAAATGTTTCCATAGTACCTAGCGGTCCTGCTGATGGTTCCCTCTCTAGCCTTACCATATGCAGCCACGAACCTAACCCGTCTCTTCCCTACCTAACTTGTTCAATAGTCAGCTGCCATGCTGGTGCTCGGAACTCTTGGCACTTTTTTTCTCTATCTACTCCCTCATGCCACTCAAATAGTTGATACAGTTTTCATCATGGACCCTTCTGAAGCCTTGGTCACCTTCCAAGCATATAAATGGTTTCTGAGGGCTGAAATGTTCATAATTTGTACCTTTCTATAGAGGCCTGGATAAATGTGTTACTTTAGCTTCTATGTATATGAAAGTTGTATATGCCACAGTAATGTTATGTGATGCATGTATGCTCCCACGTGAATACTTGGAATGTATGTATTGTACCTACCACTTCTTTGTAAGTCTGTTTTTACCTTAGCACATTTTGTATACTGCACCTCTAATCTATGTATGTATAACTGTCCTTGACAACAGCAGGTCCACCTTGTAAATGAGCTTGCTCAACGGTGATCGCCTGGATAAATAAAGATTTGATTGATTGATTGACTGATTGATATGTAAGAATTCACCATTTCTTGATTGCACCTCTTTGGGGAACTTGTATTATTACATGTTAAAAATGCAGTTAAATATATGTTAAACACTTTAATATCCTCCTATGAAAATTATTAATTGTGTACCTATACTTTTTTATTCCTTCGCTCACCCTTTTCTCCCAGCTTGTAAAATACAATTTGTTTCCTATTTTGAGTCTACTACAGTTTATCCATTTTTTCAGATTCAACATGATTAATTGTGCGCACCACTGAATATGGTTGCCACAACTTTCCCTCAATATTCTCATCTGCATTTGAACACCTATAGCTGAGTATCATGTTTCCTATGCTTAAGATGAACTAGCATGCAACATACTCTGTCTTCCTATTTTATAGGACACTTTGGGCATCAGGGTTACTACAAATTATAGGATGGGCAAGGATTGAAAGCCATTCAAAACAAAGGAAAACTGTCGATAAAATATCCATGAAAAGTTTATGTTTCATAAAATATCCATGAAAATTTCACTAAATTTCAAAAAAATTGTGATTTCAGTTTTTTTCCCATCTATTTTAAACTGTGTTTGTCCAAACTGCATCACATTTGATATGCTGACCTTCCCAAGGTCCATACTAAATGACTCATATTAGGTTTTTGAGGCCACTCCCATGGCTCAGCATCACAGCTTCACACAGCCATACTGATGACCTGGGTTCAGAAGTCAGCTCGGGAAGTCACATTGGAAAGCAAGCAATGGCTGAGGCAGCTGCCACTCAACAGTGCATCTTGGTTGGGGAGGTTTAGTAGTGGGTCCACCAACACAGTGACCCCTGCCGCTGAACCAGAGAGCTTGTTCTTACCACAGGGGAAGCTGTGGCTGTGCATGGCTGACAGAGGCATCATCCCCACCTGAGGAGATGGGAGCAGAAAAAAAATGTTGGAGAAAAACCTGGTAGCCAACTGAATGATGGCTGAGTTCAGCCTGACCAGGGTATATTCCTGATAACAGGCTATATCCCTCAGAGATGAACTCCTGGCCAGAAGAAAAACTAATATGGAAAACAAGCATTTGTCAATGCCAAATGTTCACCACTGGTATTACTGTTTTACTGGGTCTTGCTTGTACACATTTTTACTATATATTTACTCAGGATAGAGCAGATGGGAGGAGGTAGATGAGAAGGCATTATTTCACTGAGAGGGTGGTGTCAAAATGGAACGTTCTGCCAGAGGAAGTAGTGGCATGTAGGATGGTGGTGAGTTTCAAAAGGGCATGGGACAGGGCAAGGAGGGGGGCTCTGTAAACGATGCTGGACAATTTCAGGAGGAGAATGGAGGGTTGAGGGTGGGACAGCTGCAATATAAGGGTGCTAGCTGTGCAAATGAGCAGACTTGATAGACCATGAGGCCTGTTTCTGCTGGCAAGTTTTCATATGTTCATATGTCATTTATTACCCCACAAACTACTGCAGTCACATTTTGACACCCCCACAGGAGGCTATCCACATTTTAAACATGTCCACAGTAGATTATCCACATTTCAGACATGCTCACAGAAGTTTGCCCATTTAAATCACAGAAAAGAAATCAGGTAAAAGGCACATTTCACTTTAACTACCACAAAGCTTTCAAAATCCTGGGTTCCAAAATTGCTAGTCCCACAACAGTATCAATAGTCAGTTAGCTGTAGTATAGTTGGAATAACCAGCTTCTGTTTGTTGATTAAATGTCTTGGCCTTTGGCCTTGGCATTTAATCACCCACTTCAGTGGGTTATTTCTTCATACACTCTGGCTAACTGAATGTTATTATCACCCAAATGCAAGCTCCTACATGGTAAACATATTGCATTACCTTGCTTTTTTGTTATGCATTATCCTCGATGCTCCCTATTCTCCCAACCCCCAGATCACAACTGGAAACATGTTACTTAGGACTCTGCTTGCCTACAGAGTAAAATATGTTTCAAAAGAATAAAAAACATGAAGTAAAACTGTACCATATAAATGGATTTATGAACAGCAGAGAATAATATTAGAGGTTGCAAGGGAATGCATAATGAAGTACAGTGTATAAAACATTTATAATTACTAGTGAGCATTTTTAATGCTGGGATAACTGGTTTGTAACAATGCATTGCAACTGCCTGGTTGTAATTATGTGTTACAACCAGGCTGTTGTCATCACTCACTTTCATTGCTCACTAGTAATTAATAGAAAAACATGCATAAGGGCTGGCCCAGTGGTGTGGCGGGCTGAAGCATCAGTACCTTACCTCCTCCCATGCCGGCAACCCGTGTTCGTGGTGCGAGCGGGCCACCAGGGGTCAGCTGGGAAGGGAGAGGATAGATCATCCAGAGAACTGCTCTCCTTTCCCAAGGAGGGAGGACTGCTGCTCTCGGCGAACGACTGCCCTCAGGTGGAGGCCCGAGGGTAGTGCGTGACTGTGGGTGCCATGGAAGGGAGGGAGGGTGCTATGGGACGTCCGTGGATAAGTGCGTGCCTCCATGTACGCACATCCTGCATGTGTGCCCCAGCAATGGGAAGGGAGAAAATGGAGGAAAAACACCACCATCTGTGGATGATGACCGACCCACTGCAGGCTCCTCACCCGGCGACCAGGCAGACTCTGGGTAAGTCCCAGTGATACCGGGGTGATGGGGCTGGGGGGGTTGGTTAGAAGGGGGCAGCTGGGGGCAGCATAAAGTGATAAAATGCATATAACCCCCCCAAAAAAAACAAGACATGGGTGGGTGTGTGTAAACTCGAATTTTACACACATCCTCAGTGTGGGATTAATTTATAAATGACTGACTCTGTGATACCTGTCTTTATGTTCAATCCTTATGTACCAATTCCCCGGGTCGCCTCTGAAAAAGGGATCTTCGGAGCCCAGCGGGCCTACCCGGTTAACAAAATTTGATAAATAAAATAAATAAATAAAATAAATGCCTGGAGCTTTGCTCTTTGAGTTTATGTAGCATCCCACACACCAGGTGTGTGTACAGTTCTGGTTACACCCCTCCATCAATATTATTCTTCATTTTACATGAAGTAATGCATTAAACACCAGTTCAATTGGGATCCTAACCATATAATCCAAGCAAACATGTTTTGAGACTCATAAGGATCTTATTTTCTCCAGTGATCCCAACATACTTTGATTGGTTGGTATTAATAGAAAGTAACTAATAATTCTTTGTTTTTTGTTTTTTTTATCTTTAGTTATTCTTTTCTCTCTCTGCTTGACTGGCTTCTCTTACCTCCACCACCCCCCCCAACCCGTACTGTCTCAGAATCTTCCGGACTTACTGGCACCAGCTTCCCCCATGGCATACGCCTCCCACTCATGGCATGGTGGCAGAGAGCCTAGCTTGACTTGCCTTTTCAAAGATCAGGTGAAACCGTGCCAGGTTAGTGGTGTAGAGCCTGTGTGGAGTTTGAGAATCATCCTGCCAGCCAGGGTGATTAGCTAGCATGCAATTATGGCAATAGCCAAGCTGCACACACGTCTGGACACAGCATTCTGGACATCTGGCATGTATCTGCACTCCTGCGTGCAGTCCCAGTGGTCTGCCCATCAGCTGCCAGTAACGCTGGGCACTGCTTCCACCCCACACCGTAGGAGACAGTTCCTCGGATGCTTGACCCTCCTCCCCCTCCCCCGGCTGACCTTGCAATGACCCAGGTTTGGGGCACTAACCTGGGTCACTGGCATCACAAGAGGTAGCCCCACAAATGCATCAATATGGTTGACTTCTCTGGTAATGTAATTAATTGTTTTTTTAATGTTCCAACAGCATACAATAACCAAACTATGCATTAGCTTCATGTAAAATATTAATGAAATAAAAGCCCTAGCTTCTATCTTATACAAAGATCTGTTATCAGCAATGATATCTTGTAATTCTTGTTTTATTTCACTATAATGCTCTGTAAGCATGTTTATTTTATTATTTGCACTGCAGTTGGTGTCTGCTGTTACCTGCATTACTGACTGTAGTAACATCAATTTACCATGCTGTTTATTAATCTTTGTATAAACTTTTCTCTGTACTGCTCCTGGGTCACTCCTGAAAATACTCTCTTACTGATTTTGTTTTTCTTACCCACAGCATTTGCAACATAATCCTCAGTGGATGCCGTGAAAAGGCACATTTAAACCAGAGATACAGTGGTCCCATTAAGAAGGCTACAGATACAAAATCAGCACAAATATATAAATTAATCTGTATATTGACTATATAAGAAATATGTAGTGAACATTTTCTATGTCAGGACTACCACATCATCAAAACACAATCCCAGGCTGCAAAGCATCAAGCTACCTGTATATCAGTAGCCTGGTAATATGCAGTAGTTGCCCAATAAAATTAATTATAAAATTTACCAATTATTGATCAGTTAGCAGGCTTCTTTTTTCTTTAGACTTTAGATAAAATTTACCATTGGAATAATAGAGTACCTCGTATAGTAGAGTGGGTGGGATTCATGTACTGTATGTGTAACCGTAAATGAATGTTTCTGTTGAATGTTGTTTTTTTTGTACTGCATAATTTGCCAAGGTCGAGCCTGAAAAAGGACCCTTGGTCCAGTGCTCCAAACCGGTTAGCAAATTAAAATAAATCAATATCCTTAGAAATCGTTACACAGTTACACAGCCTGCGTAATAATGCCTGTTTATAAAGAGTGTGGAGTGGAAAGGCCTAGTGTCCATTCTAACCTTAAATTACAATGTTACTGAGGTAAATGGTAATTATACCTCCGTCAAACGTCTTCAGGCTGCCACTCATAGACCCTTGCCATTAGCTAATCAGAGGGATGCAATTTTCTCTTCCTTAGACCTGTTATCCTAGCTCATCATTCCAGGACCAGATTAAAAAATGACAGTTTGAAGCTGGTCCGGTGGCGCCGAGGGTTGAGGCGCTGGACATCACACCTCATACCACGGCGGCGACCCGGGTTTGGAAGCGGACTCGGGTCACTGGTGGGTTGGCAGGAGGGAGATAGGCTTGAGCATCCTATGACAGCTCACCTTCTCCAGGGAGGATACAGACTGATGCCCGCACACTTGCCTGACTCCAAGCGGAGACTCGGAGTACTGCAAGCCCTTTGAGTGATGGCTGGCTGCGGTACAGCGTGGACATCAGTACTCTGTGCCATGATATCAGGGGAACCGCATGCTGTAGGGGGAGGGTGAAAATGGATAAACTGAGCCTGCTACAACCGGGGAGCTGGAGAAACTGTGCCATGCCCACGATATGCCTCTGCCCATCCGATGAACCCAGGACCACAAAATGTAAGTTACGGGTGTTCGACTCACCTCATCCCTCACTCAGGGGCACAGCCATGGTTCCATGGGGATACATGGGTTCCATCTGGGTAGGTTGGCAGGCAATGGGATGTCAGTTGTCTCCCCTGAAGGGTCGGGGGTGGCAGGCAGGGGAAAAGAGGCAGTAAAATGCAATTAAAAAAAAAAGGACAGTTTGACTTTATAAATTTTGAATATTTGTTGAGGAAAGACATACCGATATAAAGTACATCTTGTTTCAACCTGCTGGGGGTGGAGTGGGACACACCTACCACAAAGAGCAGAAGGGAGCAGTGGATGTCCTGTGCCTAGACTTCAGTAAGGCCTTTGATTCAGTACCACATGGGAGACTTGGAATCAAGCTACAGGGCACAGAGGTGGGAGCAAAACTGGTGAGGTGGGTAGAGAACTGGCTAAAAGATAAGCAGCAGAGGGTGGTGGTAGGTGGGGAATACTTATCCCCCAAGCCTTTGAAAAGCGGTGTTCCACAGGGTTCGGTGTTGGGCCCAGTGCTGTTTGACTTATTTATTGTAGACATCTCGGAGGGCAACAGCAGCAAAATCAGCCTATTTACAGATGACAACAAGATGGGAGCTGTGGTGGATGACCAGGAGGGGTGGCAAGGGCTACAGGAGGATCTGGAAAGGTTGGAGGCGTGGTCTGACAGATGGCAGCTGGGGTTCAAAGCAAAAAAATGCAAGGTGCCTCACTTCAGAACAAAAAATCAGAGGAGAAGCTACCATTTGGGGAGAGTGCAGCTGGAGGTAACAGAAGAGGAGAAGTATCTGGAGGTGCTCATCACCGGAAAAATGAACAATTCCACACAATGCAGAAAGGCAGCAGCAATGGCCAACAAAATGCTGGGGTGCATTGCAAGGGGTATTACCTCGAGAAGAAGGGAGGTTATTCTACCATTATACAGATCGTTCATTAGACCCCACCTAGAATACTGCATGCAGTACTGTTGCCCGTACCTACAAAAGGACATTAGACTGCTGGAGGGGGTGCAGCATAGGGCAACAAAGATGATTCAGGGCTTGGGAGAATTGCCATATGAGGTCAGACTAAGAGAGTTAAACATGTACACACTGGAGGAGAGAAGGGATGGGGGATATGATTGAGACCTTCAAATACATTAAAGGGATAATCAAAACAGACACAGGGGGTCTAATTATGGGCGGGGAGACACTAGAGGCCATGACATGAGATTGGGGGGGGTAGCTTCAGGAGGGAGGTGAGGAGGCATTTCTTTACAGAGAGGGTGGTGGCAAAGTGGAACACACTGCCAGCTGAAGTGGTGGCATGTACCACAGTGGAATGCTTCAAGAAGGGGTGGGACAGGGCAAAGGGGAGGGTAAAGGGAGGTAAGGGAGGCGGGAGGGCAGCTGCTGGATAGGGAGCTAGAAAGCTGCATTCATGAGCAGCATAGATAGACCATGATGGCCTTTTTGCTGCTAGCAATTTTCGAATGTTCATACGTCTGCTCCTATCTGCTAATTCTTAGCACCTAGATATTTATTAACCACCTCTTAAATAGAAATTTTATAATACCACATGAAGGTGCAAAGCACCTAATTTCAAATCAGCATTTCATCCTCCTGTTAATACCAAATACCTCAAAACCTCTTCTTTATGACACTAAAAACATGAAAATAACATTGATACTGAAACCCTCTCTCTTTTCATATGAGCCTCTGATTCGTATGAAGGTTTTTAATTTTTGTATAGTGCATCAGTATTCAATAATACATCATATCTATGTTTGAGCAACATACAACTTAACACAGTTCAAATGTCAGATAACAGCCTCACAACTGAGATTATGTACTAACAAAACTCATCAGCACCCTAAAGGCACAACTGATAGAAAAGAAAAGAAGAACATTTAAGAACCAAGAAAGGAGGCTTCTATGCCTTCATGACACAAAATCTAGTAAACAAATCCAGCTACACACCATCAGCCAAATTATTTAAGGCACTGGAAAAACATGGACTATTTACAACAATGGATGTCATGTTGAGCAGTCAGACCTGAACTTGTTATTCTCACTCCATATGTATCTTTGCAATTATTCTCACTCCAGCTTTGCCACTGACACGTTATTGGCACGCCAGCTGTGCTAACTGCGTTCTGTTAAATGTCACATTACTATCATTTCCACAGAAGGTTGTGTGCATTGTATTGCCTTCCACTGGGAGAGATAAATATGTTATGAAGATTTAAGAGCTTCAGTTTGAAAGCTCTAAATCAAAAAAAAAGGCTAAATTGTTAATTTTTTCATGTTTGGCACCTGTCTCCATCCCAATGTGCAAATGCTTTATTTGAGAGATTGTGTAAAGTTGTGCTCAGAATGTATAATTGTTTTTAGTCTAGCTACACCCATGTTTCGGGTATGATCTGGAAAGGGGAGTAAACAGATTTAAGCAAAGCAGCTGTTTTCAGTAACTGATATAGAAATGATATAGTAGTATATACAAAAGCAGTACTCAGTAATTTGTTCTGCAGAAATCAAATATATGTGGAACGTACTTAGGCCATCAATAAATAAATGCACATCCTTTCTCTTTGCCTGAAGGCAGGCATGAACTGGAAATCTCCATAGGAAAGACATGAAGATGCGAGTGACCTCTGAGGTAGCCCATGTTGTCTGCTCGAGTGAACTAAGTGATGCCGTACATGGGAGGCCTAACCTAGAAAGCAACCATAGCTACTGCCAAATCAGCATGAGGGAAGCCTACTCCCCAGCCACTTCCCACAATGTAAACATAACCTCCATTGATAACCTAACCACAAATATTCATAAATAACACAGTAACATAATAATTTAACACCAGAAGGGACTCAAGTTTCATGCTGCCCTTAACCCTCACTTTGTAAGCTTGTCAAACAAGTATGTTATGCAAACACATATAAGCTGATGAAACTGTAGTTGCCAGGGCTAGATCGTGCTCTGTTCCTGAAGATGGGATCACATTTGTAACTTTCCAGTCCTCCAGTATTACACTTGTACAGACAGACTCAAGAAAGGTTGCTTACTGCAAGCAACCCTGCTGATTGTTTCTTATGCTTCACTGTAATCCTGTGGTGTCTCTTGTCAACCCCTTACAATTTAGCTGGCATAATCTTTGTCATGTCACTGGCTCCAGGGCAGAAGTGATAAAGTAATACATCATGGTTAGCCTTTATGCCGTGGGCCTTCCCATGGAGTACCCTCCCAGAAAGGTCTTTTAGTGAATACCATCATTTATTCATTCAGCATCTCAGCCATTGTCCCTGACACTCATAGGTTACTCTCCGCCTTCCCTTGTTTTCATGGGCCTAATTCCCTCCTTCACTTTCCTCTTTTCATTTATGTACTAGTAGAAGTCTTTGGTGTTATCTACAGCTGATTCTACCTTTCTGGTTTTCAGACCCGCCTTGGCATCCTTAATTTTAGTCATGAAATCTATCAGCGTTGCTCTGTACTTCCACTTGTTTATACATACTGTACAGCAGAGTCAGCCAGGATACAATGCTTTGTGATAATCAGGTCACACTTTCTTGCATGACAAATTCTGTAGTTGACATTAGATTGCATTGTGTTATTGTAGTATTCTGCAGCATGTCACTAGTATAAGCTGTAATAAGAGCATTGCATCCTGACTGACTCTACCGTATATACAGTACAGTCAAGGCAAGTGGCATGCTAGATTCCACTGTGGCCTAGCACTGCAAAATCTCAATGGCAAGATGTGTCTTGACCTCAAGGGATATATCACCATCATGGCACTGATAGCCCTGTCATTTTAGTTTTCTTAATAAATTCATCTGCTATTTACCTTACTTCCAAAAAATGGCATTTTTAGTAAACCTTTCTTGGGTTGACCACTAGCTGCAGACATATGAATTATGAACATAAGAACATACAAAGATGCCAGCAGAAACAGGCCGTAATGGTCTATCAAGTCTGCTCGAGTGTGCAGCTCACAGTAAATTGTACTGGAGCTGCCCCCCCATTTCCCTCTAGAATATTCTTCTCCCACCCTTTCTACCCTCCCACCCCTCCTACCACCAGTTGTGACTCTCCCTTTTACCTTGTTTTTTTAATTTATTTTATTTATTGGAATGTAGCCAGAGAGAAAGGGGGGTGAAAAGGGGGGATTTGGAGGAGGGGAAGGCAAGGGGTGGAGGAGAAGGGTCTGCCAGGTCCTGACCCCTCCAGAATGCTGGGGACCATGCCTGCACCAGGCAGAGGTCAAGCACAAATAGGAGGGAAGCAGGGTGTAGGCAGTGGGAGTTAGAGCACATCAGGAAGGAAAAGAAGAGGAAGAGAATGGTCTGCCAGGGCAGGAAGCAGAAAGAAAGTTATGTAAGGCAAAGGCAAGGGAGTAGGACAAGGAGGAGTGTCATATTTGAGGTGGGAGGGAGTTCCAGATTTTGGGGAAGCTATGGGAGAATCCTGATTGACTGATGAGGGTGGTATAAGGGGATTAGCAGGGTGTGAATGTCAGAGGATCTGAGGGAGTGGGAGAAAGGCAGAGAGGGAGGGAGGGCTCATGAGAGCTAATAGCTTGGCAGAAGACACCAGGAGAAAGGACTGCTCTGTGACTGAACTTCTCTGCTGGGACTAAAGTAGAAGAACTTTTGTATTTGACTTTTAATTTAGGGTAAAAAAACTAACATACAAAAAAAAAAGTGTGTGTTTGGGTTAACTGAACTGAATGGGTATCTGAAGAGTTATCTAGGTGTAAATCTCAGGTGACTGAAAGGACTTAACTGCTGTGAGGTTTAAATTACTTGTAGAAAGATCTGGTAAGTAGGGGGAGTGGCTTAGCTAGAAGGAAGCTACATTTAAAGACTGCCTTAGAAAGTTTCTGCTAATAGCTTGGCAGAAGACACCAGGAGAAAGGACTGCTGTGTGACTGAACTTCTGCTGGGACTATATTGTCCTCCTTCCCTCCTCCACCCCCCACCCAAAGCTAGTTCTATTTTTTATAAGGCACAGAATTTGACTGACAACAGGAACTTCCTGTTTAGGGGCAGGAAGTGAGTGATCCAGAACCACCAAGGACCCACCATCCTAGAAAGGCAAGAGTAGTCTCCGCCCCTCTAGCTGCTGAGGTCTGCCTCTGAGCAAGTAAGTGGTCTATTATAAATATAGGATATTCTTGTCTCAGAACAGGACAATCAGGAGCTTAAAGGGCACACAGGCAGAAAGTAAGAAGAGAGAGAGAGAGAAAAAGAGAGGAAAGAGTAAGGATTGCAAACAGTTAAGGGGCCAGAAATAAGACATGATTGGAGGGTGCAGTGCAGTGGCTGTGGAGCAGCAGTCTTCCGGGAGATGTTCTGGAGGATGCGGTGTTGTCCCATCTGCAGGCACCTCTCTGGCTGAGGAGGAGGTTGCTCATCTCCAGGCTGAGTTGGCCAGGATTTGTGGGATCTCCTCTTCCATCCAGGAGCACCAGTGCCACTGCCGTTGCCTCAGAGGTTGCCAGAAAGAGGAGCGGTTGGACCACAGTGGGCTCAGGAGGTGAGGGTGGTGGAACAGAGGTGCATCCCTCCCATTGTACCTTCCACAATTCCTATGCCATTCTGGCAAAGTGTGGTTCCTCTATGGAGGCACCCACAGTGGAGACCAAGTAGGATGCTGGGAACCTCCACAAAGGAGACCCACAGGAGGGTGGCAGGGGACCCTGCAGGGGAAGCAAACAACTCCTGGTGGGGGACTCCATTGTTAGGAAGGTAGAACTGGGGGAGGAAGGTGAGAGGGAGGTATGCCTGCCTGGCGCCATGGCTTGCAGGGAGGAAGCGAATCCTCAGGATTGCCGGAGCACCTGCACAGGGAGGGAGCTGGATGTCATTGTCCACCTAGGGACAAATGACCTGGCTAAGAAAGGGATTAGAGAAGTGCAGGAAGAGTTTATGGAATTGGGGAGGGCCTTAGTCAAGTATGCACACGGTAACCTTCTCAGAGGTGCTACCCATCTATGGCATAGGAGAGGCTAGGGTGTTCCGCACCATGGGATTCAATCAGTGGTTGAAAAACTGGTGTGGAGCTCAGGGATTTGGCTTCATTGGGGACTGGGGGTCCACCTGGAGTGATGCAAGCCTATACTGGCATGATGGGCTGCATCTGTCCGGGAGGGGAACCAGGATCCTAGGTGATAGGTTTAAATGCTTCATTGGCAAGCTTTTAAACTAGCCAAGGGGGGAGGCACTGGAAAGGAGCAGGAAAATCCTAGCCCCCCCAAATAATCACGGTAGTAAGTGCGGCAAACACCAACATAGAGGTGTCGATAGGGAGAAGGGCAGGGGTAAATGAAGAAAGTGACAAAGGCAAGAAGGACAGGGATGGGGCAAAAGGGAGTAAGGCCATCAGGAAATGGAGGGTAATGAGTACCAATGCCCGTAGTCTGGGCAACAAGCTCCCTGAGCTGATGGCCTTAATGGAAGAGGGATGCCTGGATATCGTAGCAGTCACAGAAACATGGTACACAGAGAACCATGACTGGGATGTTAACATACCAGGAACATAACCTACAGGAGAGACAGGGAGGGAGGGGAGAAGAGGGGAGGAGTAGTCTCTATGTAAAGGAAGGATAAAAGCAACTGAACAAAAGAGTAAACAGGGAGGAGAGGAGGCACTGTGGGTCACCTTGAGACTGGAAAGGGCACCACAATCTGCACAGGGGTTGTGTACAGACCCCCATGTCAGGGGAAGGAATGGACAAGGATATGATAGAAGGCATTCTTAGAATGGCAGAGAAAGGGAGATACTGTTGATGGGAGATCTGAATATGCCAGATGTTAACTGGAGCACGTTTGCTGCAGCCACATCCAAGACAGGGCCATTCTTGATGCCCTACAGGTGGCAGGCATTAGACAGCTAGTTTGGAACCCACTCTTGAGGAGCAATCTTGACCTCATACTCTCAAACGGGGCAGTGAGAGGATCTCAGATCTAGAAGTGGGTTGCCATCTGGGGACAAGTGACCATCAAACGGTGTGGTTCATGTTAACTCAGCTACAGAGTCAAGCCATACAAAAGTGAGGGTACTGGACTTTAGGAGGGCTGACTTTGGCAAGATGGAGAGAGTGCCTCAGAAAAGCACTAGCAAACAGGCTAGAAGGAGTGTGGAGCAACAATGGGGAATTATCAAAACTGCCATCACAGAGGCAACAAGCCTTTGTGTGAAGCAAATGAACAAATCAAAATGAAAGAAAAAGCCACTATGGTTCTCAAAAGAGGTCGCTGAAAGTCAGGAAGAAAAGATAGTATATCTGGAAGTATAAGGAAACACAGAAGGAGCAGGACAGAGAGCTGTACCAGTTAAGGCAGAAGGAAGCAGGAGGAAGTCAGAATAGCAAAGGCCCAAACTGAGGAAAAGATAGCCAACTCAGTTAAGAAGGGATAAAACCTTTATAGGTACATCAGCGTGAGAAAGACAAAGGAGGGATAGTGAGGCTGAATAGAATGAACAGTGGGTGGGCAGAGGACAGTGAAAAGCAGGAATACTGAACGAATATTTCTGCTCAGTATTCACAAAAGAGGAGGGGAAGTGCCTAATCCAATTAACAGAAGCACTCTTGATAGGGGGTCGATCCAGTCCTTTCACAGAAGAAAGGGTTCTGCAAGAACTCCTAAAACTGAAGGTGGACAAAGCAATGGGTCCTGATGGAATTCACCCCAGAATTCTAAAAGAATTAAGGGAGGAACTAGTGAAACCACTGGCTACTCTTTTTAATAAATCATGGGAGGAATGTGTGGTATCCGAGGACTGGAGGAAGGCAGATGTGATTCCCCTTCACAAAAGTGGGTCCAAGACAGAGGCAGGAAACTACAGACCTGTCATTCTGACCTCTGTGGTAGGGAAAGTGATGGAGTCACTTCTGAAGGAAAGAATAGTCGAGTACCTAGAGGCCAGTGGAGCACAGGACCCAAGGCAGCATAGGTTCACAGCGGGAAGGTCATGTCAGATGAATCTAATAGATTTCTTTGACTGGGTGACCAAAGTAGTAGACCAGGGAGGGGCTATGGACATGGCCTACCTAGACTTTAGCAAGGCATTTGACACAGTCCCACACAAAAGATTAATAGTCAAATTAACCAGCCTGGGAGTGGGACCCAGGGTGGTAGCCTGGCAAAACATTGGCTGGACAACAGGACACAGAATGTAATTGTAAATGGAGTCCATTCTGAAGAAGGGGGTTACTAGTGGGTACCACAGGGTTCAGTACTGGGTCCAGTCCTTTTAATGTCTTCATCAGGAGATTGCAGAGGACTGGAAGGAAAAGTATGCCTTTTGCAGATGACACAAAAATCTGCAACAGGGTTGATACACAAGGAGCGTGGAAAGGATGAAAAGGGACTTGGCAAGGTTGGAGGAATGGTCAGAAGTATGGCAGCTAGGATTCAATGCAAAGAAGTGCAAAATAATGCACCTGGGAAACAAGAACCCAGGGAAGAATACACAATGGGTGGGGAGGTAGTAACAACAACAAAAAGGAAAGGGACCTGGGGTAATCATATCAGATGACCTTAAGGTTAGCAAGCAATGTGAGAAGGCAGTAGGGAGGGCTGGGGTATACTGGGATGTATAGGGAGAGGCATCAGCAGCAGAAAACAGGAAGTTGTTATCCTCTGTATAGACAGTTGGTGAGACCCCAACTGGGTACTGTGTCCAGTTCTGGAGACCCCATCTCCATAAGGACATAGACAGGATAGAGGTAGTTCAGAGGAGGGCAACTAAAATGGTGCAGGGTCTGCAAGAGAAGCCGTATGAGGAGAGACTAAAGGAGCTAATATGTATACCCTTGAGGAAAGAAGGAGAGGGGACATGATAGAAACTTTTAAGTACCTCAGTGGAATCAACAAAGTCCAAGAGGGTAGCATTTTCAGAAAAGAGACTTGCAAGAACAAGGGACACAATTTAAAGACAGAAGGAGGGCGGTCAGGGGCAATGTGTGGAAGTATTATTTCACAGAGAGGGTAGTGGATGCATGGAACAGCCTTCCTGAGGAGGTTGTGGGGTCTAAAACTGTGGGAGAATTCAAGAATGCATGGGACAGACATAAGGCAATTCTTGTGAGGGGTAGGAAGAAATAGGTTGCTGGTTAACTAGGATCTGCGGCCTATCCTGTAGGTAGGGAAATGGGCAGACTAGGTGGGCCTAGCGGTCCTTATCTGCCATCAAAGTCTATGTTTCTATGTTTCTGTGAGAGGTAGGAAGGAAGTACACCAAGCCAAAGTTTGGAAGTTAGCTTGGCACAGTGAGCCAGGAGTCTGTTAGCAAGCGAGGGGAAGGACAGGGCATGGTAAAGGTCACAATGATGGATTTGAGATGGGGCATCAAGAATGAATCGACAGAAGGAGTTGAAAAGAGAGTCCAATCTGGTAGGGGAAGATATGGGAGAGAGTGGGGGGGTGGAAAGGGGGGGATTTGGAGGAGAGGAAGCAAGGGGTGGAGCGGCACCATAGACTGCATCACAGTAGTCAAAAATGGGGAGGATCATCTTCTGGACAAGTTCTCGCCGGGCCATAGGAGGAATGCAACTACAGTTCCTGTAAAGGGCCCCAAGCTTGGGGCACAGTGTTTTTCAAAATGGCATCAGTGTGGCCAGAGAAGCCGAGGTGTTGGTCCAGCCAAACCCCAAGGTATCAGAAAGAGGGGGTGTCCTCAAGGATTGTCCCATCAAGGGTGTGGAAAGAGGGTAGGGGGTGGAGCCTAGAGAGTCTCTGCCTAGTGCCGAAGGTCATGGAGACTTTCTTTTTGGCATTTAGGAATAGTTGATGTGAGGCAAACCAGAGCTGAACCTAGAGGAAGTCATGCTGAAGAGTGGTTGCTACATTAATGGTGGTTTTGCCAGAGGTGAAAAAGACAGTGTCATTGGCATACATATAGATAGAAGAGGAGGGGGAGCAGACTGAGGGAAGGTCATTTAAGAAGATGGAGAAAAGGATGGGGCTGAGCACAGAGCCCTGTGGGACTCCTGTGGAGATTGGGAGGGGTGGAGAGATTACATTCTGAATCCTGACTGATTGTGTTCTGCCTGTGAGGTAAGCTCTAAACCAGGAAAGAGCAGGAATAGACAAACCAACAGCCATGTGGGAGTTGAGAAGGAGGGCATAGGAGACTGTGTCAAAGCCTTAGCAAGCTTTTACCTTGTCCCACCCTCTTTTAAAACTATCCTCCATTCTTAATGAGACCACCTCCTTTGGTAGTTCATTCCATTTTGACACCACCCTTTCGGTGAAAAAGTGCCTCATCATTTCCTTTTTAAATCTTACCCCACTAATTTCAGACTATGCCCCCTTGTGGCCATTTTCCTTTGTAAATTGAATAAGCCTTCTGTTCCAACCTTGCTTATACCTTTTGGGTACTTGAAGATTTCTATCATACCCTCCCCTCCCTTTTTCCTCCAGGGATACATATTAAGTTCCTGTAGTCTCTCTTCATAGAATTTTCCCCCATGCCCTGGATCATCTTAGTCACCCCATTCTGTATTCCTTTCAATAGTCTGATGTCCACTTTCAGATAAGGGGACCAGAACTGCAGGCAGTACTACAAATGAGGTCTCACCAATGACTTTTACAAGAATAGAATGACTTCCTCTTTCCTGGAGGTGATTCCCCTGGCAATGCATCCCAGGATTTTGTTTGCCTTGCTGCTGCCTTACAGCACTATGCTGAGGGTTTCATGTCTCCCCTAACTATGAACCCTGGATCCATTTCATCCTCTGAACTGGATACCTGTACCCTCCAGCCGGTAGCTGTTCCCATGGTTTCCAGCATCCAGGTGCATGACCTTTCACTTCTTGGCATTGAACCCAGCTGCCAGATGCCTGCCCACATTTCGAGTCTAGCCAGATCCTCCATGAGCTCCCGCCTCCCCTCTTCTATATCCACTCTTCCACATATCTTGGTATCATCCACAAATAGATGAATTACTTTTGATCCCATCCACTATGTCATCAATAAAGATGTTAACTAATACCAACCCAAGTACGGAGTCCTATGGGACCTCAGTGGTCCGAGGTCTAGGCTTTGATAGTTCCCCCTGACAACCACCCTCTGATTCCTATCCTCCAGCCAATTCTAGACCCACCCCACCAGTTTCTCCCCTACTCCCGGGCTCCTCAGTTTATAAAGCTTCTTTCCATGGCAGGACCCCCCTGCAGGTCCGCCATCACCGATTATCGAATAGTTCAAGATAAGGAGGGTGAGACTCAGATGCGAGTCTGCCTTTAGAGATATGGAAATATATTTAGGTAATGAGTAAGGCCCCCTCATTAGGTATGTTTGCTTGGGAGAGCGGGACCCCCCCCCCCGTGGGTCCGCCATCACTAAAGTATGACATGGCCCAAGAAAAGAAGGGCAGGACTGATTGTTTGGGATGGTGGGACCCCACATGGTCTGCCATTGCCGCAGTATTGGATGGATGAGCAATGCCCACTTGTGGGCATGATTGAATGGATGGCTGGACCCACCTGTGGGTCCGCCATTGCGATGATATTGCACTGCTGGAGTGAAGGATAGTGATACCCCCACATGAGTCTGCCATTCCTGAGAAAGAATACATTTGAGGGATGAATGATGCCCCCTAGCAGGGCAGGGTCGTGTGGAATGGTGGACCCCCCCATCCCACGGGTCCACCGGCACCATATTATTGTACTGGTCACCAGGCCAGAATGCAGACCCTTAACTTCTAAGAAGGTCATATAGCACCAAGATGGCCACACTGAAATATGTCCATGCTTAGTAAGGCTGAATGGTGTTGTCCAGGAGAGTCGAGCATTAGCTGGACGCTGAAACCAGGAAGTAGATATGGTCAGGAAGACCACAAGATAGTCCTCGATTGGGAGGGATGTCCCTGGTGTGCCTCAGAATTTTCCACATCATTTTCTACAAGTCAGCAATTGTTGAGTAGGGCAGATGCCTGCTGTCATTGGACAGCCAGTGGATATATTTGGAAGATTCGAAGGTTCTCTATATCGGTTTGGTTGTCATAAGCAGTTATATTATTTCATAGACTAACTGTAGTTTCCTGAGGTACATAATTTCTTATAGAAAGTGTTGAGCCTGGATGGCCCCAAAAGGTAACCACAGCTGCAACCAATTAAAGAAGGGAAATAAAGCCACTCACTAGTCTCACACCGGCTATGAAGTCAAGGTGGCTTATGTATTTGATGTGTAGGTAACTTGGGCTGCAGCAGTCCTATGCTTCCACTGCTACTAAGGACAGGATAGCAGTAGTAATGCATGGTACTAGGACAAAAAATAAAAACTACCCTGTGGGGGCACAGACGGAGCACACAAGTGTCCCGCAGTATGGTGGACAGCTGGCTAGTCACCCTGCAAAGTGCCCAGACCTGCAGACATGGTAGCACGGAGCAGCAGCCAGTGCATAGGCAGACATAAAATGAGCCAGATCCACAGAGGAGGCATGGCAGGAAGCACACAGGAGCAGAACTTGCATCAAATCACTGCCGATCCAGGAAAGAGCCACATGTGAAAGTCCAGGAAACCCACTGCAGAACTAATAGAGTGCTGCATAGAGCAGCCCAGTGGCAGGCCAACTGGAGTGGGCAGCAGACGGAGACACCGGAGGTGGTGGATCCAGGAGCAGGAGAGGAGACTGAGCAGCGGACCATGGAAGCTGAGTGCGGCCAAAGGCCAGGAACTGAGCGGCAGAGGGTGAGGCAGGAGGCATGGAAACCCAGGGGGAATGAAAGAATAAGAATACAAAAGAGGAGGTACAGGGAAACACAGGGGAGGGGCTGGTCGGGAAGAAGCCAAAGGGAGGGGGCACCGGGAGAAACAGAGCAGGAGAGTGGAGAAGATGCTAGAGACACAGGGGGTGCAGAACGGGATAGAGGAGAAAGTAGAGAGCAGGATCAGAGGTGGGAAAACATGGGAAATGAGCCTCACCAGCCACGCAGCTCCGGAGCTCCTAGATTTCGAAATGCTCGAAACTGAGCACAAGAAGCACTGCAGATTAAGTAGGGGATATGGGAGGAGCTATTCCCCACCCCTTGAACTACAGGCAATAGCCTTTCAATTGAAGGATGTTACCTTTGAACAGCCTCCTGTCCCAGAAGTGCCTTAAGTTCCCCCCCCCCACAAAGTGGTACCCTTTCTCCTGACATCATCTCCTTAATCACCCATTTAATTCCTCTGCCATTTCCCTCTGTGCTCTATCTTCACCCCTCCCCCCCACATTCCATGCAGGGAAGACCTGAAAAAGACCAAGGAGGCCAAGTGTTCCTGCAATCAATCCCCAAGCCTCTGAAAGTTCTACTTCACATGCTCCACAGGCTGGTTCACCAGATCTTTGGTACCCAAGTGTATCAGCACCCCCAGCTCCCCCCTCCATTTCTGCTGTCCTCCGTATTGTCTTTATGGCCCAGATGGCTGATGCCTCAGGAAGGCACCTGATCATCCCCCACCCCTGCCCCCACTTAACATCATGATCATAGAGTCCAGTAAGACTCTCCCTGCTGCCTTCTTCTTACTCTCACTCAGGTTGATAAAAGGCCATAACTCCTGTTTCCCTGTCATACCCAGAGTCCCCCCTAGTGGAGTCTGGTACCTGAGTCTCCTCCAGGGGTGCAAAGCAGTTTTCTGTCAGGATGGCATCGAATTGGTTGACTTTTTTGAGGCTATCCTTCCCCCTCCCCACCACTCTTAACCCTCTTGACCAGTGGGCCTCTGTGAGAGTTGGGGAGTTGGCTGTGCACTCCAGCTGAATTGGTGCTGCAGGAGAATATCTCTTCCATCGCTGTCACCAGCTCAGCATGGAACTCTGCAAAGATCTTGCAGAAGGAGAAGTGATCCCTCCTCCAGAAGGTAACCCTGGAGAAGAGTGCCCCACAGTTCCTGCAATTGATTTGCTCTAACATACTAAAATGCCAGGAGAATAGGCCTAATGGTCTTTCATCTCTGCTCGTTTGGTCAGCCCCCACCCTGGGAGTTGACCTTACTGCCCCCTCACCCTCTCTGGCTTCTCCCTTCCCAGTCCTGGATATTCCTGCTGCACAGGACTTTGCTTCCAGAACACTTCCCCTGTACCTGTCCCACCCCCTCATGAACTCCTCCTCTGACTCTGCCTCCACCAGCCCCCTAGACAGCTGCATTCCATGGCTCCACCACCCTCTCAGTGAAGTAGCACCTCCTCCTTTCTCCCTGAATCTCCTCCAGCTTCCACCCTTGCCTCTAGTTGCCCTCCCTCCTTCCTTCAGAGCACCCTGACTGCTCTCTCCTATTTAACCCTTCATGTACCTGAAGACCTCTATCATATACCCCAGTCCTTCTCTCTTTCAATGTGTACATATTTAGCTCTTGAGGCCTCTCCCTATAGGTCCTGTCCCCCAGGCCCCAGATCATTTTAGTTGCCCTCCTCTGGACCCTCTCCAGGAGTTCAATGTCCCTCTTTAAGTGTGGCCTCCAAAACTGCATGCAGTACTCGAGTGTGGCCTCACCAAGCAGTAATACAGAGGAAGTATCACTTCCCTCCTTCTGGAGGTGATCCCCTTAGCGATGCATCCCAGCATCCTGTTGGCCTTGGCTGCTGCCCTCCTACAAGTCTCAGAGTTGTTCACCTTGACATCCACCACCATCCCCAGGTCCCTCTCAGCCACTGAGACTGGAAGCATCCCCCAACCCGGGTGTACTCTTGGCCCGGATTTCTGGCTCCCAGATGCAGTACCTTGCATTTTCCTGCATTGAACCTCAGCTTCCACTTTCTAGACCACCTTTCAGGAGCCTCCAGTTCTCCCTGTAAGGCCACCCTCCCCTTTTCCCCTTCCACCACCACCCCCAGCTTTGAATCATCCACAAAGAGACTCACCTCACTCCTGATACCCTTCCTTATGTCAGTCATAGAGCGTTGAACAGGAGGGGCCCAAGAACCGATCCCTGAGGGACCCCACTAATGACCCTCCTTGGGGATGAGACTATCCCACCAACCACGACCCTCTGGAGCCAATTGCCTATCCATCTGATCATCTGATTCCCCATCCCCATTTCTTCCAGCTTATTCAACAGGCCCCCATGAGCAACAGAGTCAAACGCCTTGCTGAAGTCAAGATCGAGGACATCCACCAGTCTACCTAGGTCCAAGGCATTCATCAGCCAGTCATAGAACTCCACAAGGTTTGTCTGACACGATTTCCCTGGGACAAATCCATGCTGTCTATCATCCAGGCACCTTGATTTTTCCAGGTCCCTCTCGCCTCTCCTTGACAATGCCATCCATCACCTTGCCCACCACCGATGTCAGGCTGAAGGGCCTGTAGTTCCCTGCCTTGATCCCCCCTTGTGGATTGGCACTAGATGCGCCACCTTCCACAAAACCTCATGAGCTTTAGCTGGCTCTATCCCTCTGCTCTCCCTAATGCACTGCTTTTGAAAGCAGAAACAAAATGTTAAAGCTGGGTGCCTACTCTTCTGTGTCAGCAATTCCCAGGTTGCAACTGGAAATGAGTCTCTTGGGCTCTTTCTGTTTACCTACTAAAATATTTTTGAATAAATAAATAAATTCCCGCACTTCCAGTATATAATAGTAGTAAAATATATAATAGAACTTAAGTTTAGAACTACTTAGCTTCTCAGAAGATTCCACATTCTGTCTGACATACTGTACAGCAGTGTGGTAGCAGCCATGGCATATGGTACAGTTCTTACTGTATTGCTCTCAAGCAGCCAGTGCCACTTCTACTCATCCCTGTATTGGAGCAGGTGATACCATCTGGTCCTCAGATTCTCATGCACCATAGACTCATCCTGCGGAACAATGCCATGCAGCCTTGGTGGAGGGTGAGCATCATCCTCAGATACATCTCTGCCATCTTTGCCCCACAAAAGATGTTAATGTAATCTCAGAGGTCCTGACATGGTGTACAGTACTGTGCTGTGCTGTGGTGTCTTGCAGCTAAGAGTAAGGAATGTTGAATAAACATTATACAATGGCAAAGAAATTGCATACCCTGTGATTGGTCAGTATGTGCCTGGAACAGTGATGTTATTACATGATAACATCACTACATGAAGTTCAGGCACACACATGACCGCATGACACGCTGTGTTATCATGCTTCCTCTGCAGATGTTATCACCACTACCAGATGCTGCTGCAAACAGAGTCAGACTGAAGTCCCCCCCCTCAAGTACGTTTACAACATACACTAAAACCTCCAATGCAACACATCACAGTTTGGCTCCAAACACAAACCCTATCTTTTTTGTTTAGTTTTAAAAGTGTACTCTAGTCAAGACTGACTGCTGTACTGTACCTGCAACTCAGGGGCGGGTCCAGGAGTCCAATAGATGGTGGAGCTCAAGTCAGATAAAAAATAAAAATAGTAGGCCGGGGGTCTGGTGGGCTGCCTAGGCCCCCAGAATTTTTTTAACATTTTGGTGCATTCTGGTGCATTTTGGAGGGTATTTCTAATGCAATTTCTACTCATTTCCTCCCTCCCTCCCCATGCTTTGTTAGTTGCACCCTAGCACCATCCCCAGAGTCCCCACAGTCCACATGACAGTATGTTGCCCAAAATAACCCCCCCCAAAAAAAGACAAAAAAAAAAAAACACAAAATACCAAAAGACTGCTGCTGGGCAGCAGCAAATCTGAAACACATAAAAATAAGACAAGTTGAAAGAGACTTGGTGATACAGACAAATTGCAGACGAATTAAATGACAATCCAAGTAAACAAGTTCATAAATGTCACTCACTCAAGCACATTATGAATTACCATAGAGCCAACCCATCCCAGTTTGTCCTGCAGTACAGATTAACGTATCCCCCAACCTTACCTCAGTAAAAAAATAAATACAATAACTATAGAAATATGGGAACAAAGTCACTTTGCTATCTAGTTTCTGAAAATATAATTTCAAGTTTGCTTGCTATTTCTGCAAAACATATTTTATTCTATAGAACAATTTATTCCAAAGAAAATACATTTTTAAATAAATAAAATACTATTTATTGTTTTAAAATGTCCTTTACTGGGATAACCCCATGGTATGAGGCATTTGATTTTTATGATAGGCCCAAGAAGTCAGTAAGCAGACAGAAAATAGTTTTTAAACAAATATGAAAATGCATTTTTTTATTAGCAACAGCACTTGCTTGGGTACATCACAACTTGCACCCCTCCCCATTAAACACATATAATTACAGAAACTAAATATTTGATTCTATCACTTTTTTCTCCAGTTTTGTAACTGCCTGTGTCAATGTGCCAAAGAAGGTCTTATGACTTCTGTTGCTAATTTTGCTCTCCAAGCATGCAGAAACTCCTGCACATGCCATAACATACAGCAAAACACCTTCAAAGTCCCCATGTCTATTAATTACCTCTGTGCTCATTCACACTGTACAACCACAACCGAAAAGACCACACAGATTAGACATACAGTACATGCTGATGATTTTACCTCAGTTCAAATGTCTCTTGTACGAGTTTCTGCCTGTCCTGGTTCATGCTGTTGCTGAGACCAGACCTGCCCCAGCATTAGTTTTGTACCATTCCTAGCATGCTACAGGAGGGCACTACTCTCCAACTCCCTCTCCTGCAAATCCACACCAAAATCAATTTGTCATATAGGACAAAACTAGCAGTGACCTTAAACTTAATGTCATGAATTTAAGCTCCCCATACTAGAAATTAATAACACTAGTACTACATTAATTACACACCCAGTTTGATGGAACACTAATGTCCTGTCCCACCCCAGCAGCTGCCCCCCACCCACCATAGATTGTGACTGTGAAAGTCTTTTTTTTAGAAGTACCTGATTAAATGAAGACTTGATCCATTTTCAGCAGGCTGAAGTCTAGGTGCCCCAGTTGAGTACTGTCTCCGGTCACCTGGCCGCCAAACTTTCTCTCTCTAGACAGCACACACTGACCTCATGACTCCTAATGAGCAGAGCTGCCAGCTACAGCTTGCTTCAGCTACCAGAAGATAACCTGAACCTCACTCCAACTCCTTGTGCTGATTTACCAAGGCCACACCAACCCCGTGTTACTGGACTGCTGCCACCAGAAGCCTCGGGCTTTGCTCTTCACTTGTGGGCTCCACTCTATCTCTGTCTCCCAGACATTTAAAGAAGGCACCCCTTGCACTAGCCACATCCACTACTGGATGCAGCAGCAAATCAGGAGCAGTGATCACCAGGCGACCTGGTAGAGATCTGCATTGTTAAAGTCTACTCCACTTTGCTGCACCTGTACCCCACAACGCACACACCCCCCCACGCATGAACAAAGGAGCTGCACCAAGCCTGCAAGAGTAGAGAATGAATGCTCAGGCTTATCAAAGCAAGACCAGCTGCTGCCACAGTGCTGGGACCAGACCACATGGAGCAGGATGAACGTTAGTAAGAAATTCATGCTGGAGACCAGCTTTTCGGGGGGGGGGGGATCAACTATGTAATGCGGGTGGGGGTGGTTGTTTACTGCACTACCAGGACACTGGAGGACAGGGCCAGCCTTAACCATTCTGGGCCCCGGTGCAGCCCCTCTGCTGGTCCCCACCACTCCATTCCCTGTTGGCCCCCCACATCCAACATTTACACCTAACTAACCTTCCTGTCCTGAATTACTAAAACAGTACCAGGTCTACTAGTTTAACCAGTATCTTTTAATTTGTGCCATTAACTGCATCGAATTATTTGACTTCACCACCGGAAATTAATCTGACTGAGCCTGGAGCAAGAACTTAAGTAAGTACGGTACTGCTACCGTATTCATTTCTGTAAGGACAGGGACATCATCACTGTGCTGGTCAGGTTTTTGAGCCATTTTGAGTGCTCACATACTTTTGAAACATATTTTGTCATATCATTCATTGTTTCACCTACATGTCCAGGTTACAAACAAGTTCTCTTGTCACTATAGCCCTTTGTTTGTGAAAGTAGTCAATCTGGGAGGTGTAAAGTATGGCCGTTGACACCATTAGCACTTACTTAATCTAATCTTTTCCACTGCAGCAAAGCTGCACCCACCTTTTGTAACCAGTTGTCTTCCACTTTCATTTGCTGGTAAACATTTTCATCTCTAACAACATTTAGGCATTTTTAAATCTTTTAAATTACTTTTTTTCCTCAAGAAAAAAGCATGGGCCCCCTAGGTGCAGGGGCACAGTTTGCACCTAGCTAAGGCCAGCTCTGCTGGAGGACAGATGAGACCTGTGTGGCTCAGGCAGCTTTCATGAAGGCATTAGTGCATACTGATAAAGAATGCAGCACAGTGTGTTACTAATAGAGGAGCTCCACGATGGGGGAGCTATAGCACCCTTAGTCCCCCTCTAAATCCGCCTATGCAACTCCCGCTCCATTCAGCTCCGTCCTTGACATTTACAATGCGCTTCACGGACCCTCGCAGATGGTCACCCATTTATCCAGCATCATGTTTAAATTTTAAAAAATACCAAACATATCATTTTAGATTAAAAATAAAACCAAAACTGCTCTTCCTTCTCCCAGTTGCTTCCAAGAGTGTGTCAGCGCGTGCCCGAAACAAACAGACTCAGTTTAAAATGGGAGGAAAAAAACTACCCCCTTCATTTACTGTTCACAAGTACATGAAACCAATGACTGAAAAGGGCAGAGGGGAAACTGATGAAACTGGGCACAAAACGCAGCATAAAATAAGAAAAAGCTTTGGGGACTGAGCAAGCAACATCATTCTGACAACAGCTCCACCTTGTGGTAGAAGTATTTCAGACTTTTTTTTATAAAAAGAGATTCCAGCCGTATTCGTCCTTGGAAAACAGGAAATGATGGAAGGTTTGATACCTTTTATTGGACCAACAAGTGTCTTCACCGCTTGCTTCAACCCACCACAGGAGTGACGTTATTACATAATAACACACACCCTGTCGTGCCTTATTGTTTAAATATACTATAGTATATGCACAATAATAAACACTGCCTTCCAGTGAAAGGCTTCTGAGTCAGAGTTCCAAGTACATGGGTACTTCAAACTTTGTTTATCCTGCAGCCATCTCTATTTTTCAGTGTCTGTCAAGTCCTCATACCTGTCTGTCATAGCAGATGGACAGAATCGAAAATGTATGCATTCTTTCTATGAATGTATGTTTGTCTATCTGTGTACAATACAGTATGTGATGTTCTCTGTTATTTCAATATTTCTCCCTCTCTATTGTATTTTTGTCTACTGTGATGTTTAAAATATGGGCTACAGGACAGTGTGTGCCTCTGTTTTCTTCATTGTGCAGTGGAGGCTCGATAGGTTCCCCACTTGTCTGCAATGCACGAGAAAGAGAAGTGCAACATGGAACAAGGCTAATCAATTTTCAAAACAAAATAGCGAATTTGTATTCCAGTAACTTTTGAGCGAGAGTGGGGTGGGGACGATGAATGGAACTGGTGTTACTGCGGAGCAGCAGTGTCCATACTTCCTTCCAATATTATCTGAAGGACACTGGGCATAAGGTGCCACTTAATATAATGAAAAGGGACTAGCGGCAGCAGCAGCAGGTCTTCTCATGATACACTGTGAAATCAAACTCAGCTGGTGTCCAACCACCACCCCCTTCTGGTTGTAAGGGTCTCAATAGACCCCCCCCCTTCTCTCCAGAACAGGGTGCATAGCAGGGGGATGCCATCCCTCAATATGGGCTTTTGGACTCCACCACCAATGGCCAGCCCCCCTGAAGGTGAGCCCAGAAGATCTCTTTTTGGGGAATGAACTATATTTTCTATGAGTCATCATTTCTATAGCCTGTAAAAATGTATTGTTATATATTTCTATTTGTTTTCTGCCTTTTTTCTATGTCAGGTGGTGTTTGTGATACTGTTACACACTGAAATAATGGTAGATCCTCTTTTTAAAGGAGAGAGCTACACTCTATTCAATATTAACTAGGGAGAGATCTACACTCCCATTCAATATTAACTATGGGTTACAGGTAAAACTTGAACTGCTGAAACTGAGCCAAATTGGAAAAAGCCAGACCAATACATTTTTTTTATCTGATATATGCTCTAGTGGCGTGCTGTTACAGTGAGGTGGTGAGTGCTGGAACTTTAGTTGTGATTTCTACTATCTGCTTCCTGGGCACCACCAATCCTTGTCCACTCCTCTGTGTTTGATCTGGACAAAACTGAAGTATATCACAACAGTTACTGTCATAAATAAGGCAATTTTTATTTTTTATTTAATTCAGAAGTCGGATTTACAAACCTTTGAGTCAAAGACTCATTTACAAAGGCACCTCGTCACAGGGAGGGGAGACAACATATTCGTGAAGCAAGACAGTGGGGAACAATACAGGTAAGATACAAAAGAGCATACAAAGCAAGGCATTTCAGTGAGCAAATAGGTGAGATACAGAACAGCATAAAAAACTAAGCTATTTAGTGTCCCAGTGGAGCACGCAGGTTACAGTTCGTGGTGTACAGACTACAACAAGCTATTGTAAGAGAGCTAGCACATACGTAATACCATAAGAGACAGATTGGTCCAGAATCGACACTCTCGGAAAGCCCTATAATGGGCATTTTCAGCTCCGATTGTCAGTGAGGTGTTTGAGTAGGGCGATTTTGAAGGGGCCACTTTTGGGGATGTTTGTAATGTGCGTGGGGAGGGACTTATACCAAGAGGGTGCTCTGTGGTGAAAAGACCTTTGGACGAGCGAGGTCCTAGCTCTAGGTACCTGGAAGGTGGCTTTGGTAGTATTGCGGGTGATGACCGGGTGGGAGGCCCATTGAAGGGGTGTGGTGACTCCTGGGAGGCAGAGCCCAAGAAGAGGCTTTTTGTCAGTATACAGGTGTGGTATTGCAGGTGTCAGTTGGTCCCTTTTGTCTTGCAGTCACACAAGAGACTGCATTACATCCTGCCCGGCTCCACTATACATTACAGTATTGCAAAATAAATCATATAATAAATTGTACAATGCACATAACATTTTACACACTGCCATGAATACACAGAACATATTCATTAATGTTTTTTTATTTGACAAAAATTTGCTTTTTTCACAAAATATATATTTTTTTGCTTTATCTGTTTATCTCCCCTGCGACCCTCACCTACCTCTCCTTCAGGCTAATTGCCACAAGGACTTGGCCCTGGGTGCTGCTGCTGTCAGGTCAGCTGTCGTGGAACTTGGGGAGGCACTGGTCTGGGCAGCCGTCATCCGGTAGGAGGAGATGCCATTTTCTAGTTTTTCCTTCCGATTCCTCTACTTGCGTCACAACTGAGCTTCCCCTGGTCTCCACCAGGGGCCACTACAGAGTGATGCCATTCCCCAACCCACCCCAGGAGAGGAGAAGAGAGGAGAGCAGAGCAATCCTCCAGATGCTCAATCCTACTCCTTCCCCTGCCGATCCTCTGGCGCCTGACTCCATTCCCAAACCTGGGTCACCAGCATGGTGCGAGGTAAGGCACCAGCACCTCAGCCCTCTGCACCACCAGGCCGGCGTCACAAAATATTTTAATCACTTGCAGGCTGCATGCCCTCCTATTGCAACTACAACATAGACTTTGATGGCACATAAGGACCGCTTGGCCCACCTAGTCTGCCCATTTCCCTACCTACAGGATAAGCTACAGATCCTAGTTAACCAACAGCCTATTTCTTCTTACCCCCCACAAGAATTGCCTTGTGTCTTTCCCATGTATTCTTGAATTCTCCCACAGTTTTAGACCCCACGACCTCCTCAAGAAGGCCGTTCCATGCATCCACCACTCTCTCTGTGAAAAAATACTTCCTCACATTGCCCCTGAACTGCCCCCCCAATCTTTAAATTGTGTCCCTTTGTTCTTGCACATGTCTTTTTCTGAAAGATGCTACCCTCTTGGACTTTGTTGATTCCACTGAGGTACTTAAAAGTTTCTATCATGTTCCCCCTCTTCCTCCTTTCCTCAAGGGTATACATATTAAGCTCCTTTAGTCTCTCCTCATATGGCTTCTTTTGCAGACCCTGCACCATTTTAGTTGCCCTTCTCTGGATTGCCTCTATCCCGTCTATGTCCTTGCGGAGATGGGGTCTCCAGAACTGGATGCAGTACTCCAGATGGTGTCTCACCAACTGTTTGTACAGAGGCATAACAACTTCCTGTTTTCTGCTGGCGATGCCTCTCCCTGTACATCCCAGTATACCCTCAGCCCTCCCTACTGCCTTCTCACATTGCTTGCTAACCTGAAGATCATCTGATATGATTACCCCCAGGTCCCTTTCCATTTTTATTGTTGTTACTACCTCCCCCCTCATTGTGTAATCTTCCCCTGGGTTTTTGTTTCCCAGGTGCATTATTTTGCACTTCTTTGCATTGAATCCAAGCTGCCATACTTCTGACCATTCCTCCAACTTTTTCAAGTCCCTTCTCATCCTTTCCACACCTCCTTGTGTATCAACCCTGTTGCAGATCTTTGTGTCATCGGCAAAGAGGCATAACTTTCCTTCCAGTCCCTCTGCAATGCCACTTATAAAGACATTTAAAAGGACTGGACCCAGTACTGAACCCTGCGGTACCCCACTAGTAACCCCTCTTTCTTAAGAGTGGACTCCATTTACAATTACCTTCTATGTCCTGTTGTCCAGCCAATGTTTTACCCAGGCTACCACCCTGGGACCCAATCCCAGGCTGGTTAATTTGACTATTAACCTTTTGTGTGGGACTGTGTCAAATGCCTGGCTAAAGTCTAGGTAGGCCATGACCACAGCCCTCCCTGGTCAACTACTTTGCTCACCCAGTCAAAGAAATCAATTAGATTCGTCTGACATGACCTTCCCGCTGTGAACTCATGCTGCCTTGGGTCCTGTGCCCCACTGGCCTCTAGGTACTCAACAATTCTTTCCTTCAGAAATGATTCCATCACTTTCCCTACCACAGAGGTCAAACTGACAGGTCTGTAATTTTCTGCCTCTGTCTTGGTCCCACTTTTGTGAAGGGGAATCAAATCCACCTTCCTCCAGTCCTCAGGTACCACACCATCCTCCCTTGATTTGTTAAAAAGGGTTGTCAGTGGTTTCACTGTTCTCCCCTTAATTCTTTTAGAATTTTGGGGTGAATTCCATCAGGCCCCATTGCTTTGTCCACCTTCAGTTTTAGAAGTTCTTTCAGAACTCTTTCTTCTGTGAAAGGACTGGGATCAACCCCCCTATAAAGAGTGCTTCTGTTAATTGGATTAGGCACCTCCCCACCTCCTTTTTTGTGAATACTGAGCAGCAATATTCGTCAGTATCCCTGCTTTTTCACTGTCCCTCTCTGCCCACCCTCCATCTATTCAGCCTCACTATCCCTCCCTTTGTCTTTCTACACTCCCTGATATACCTGTAAAAGGTTTTATCCCCCTTCTTAACCGAGTTGGCTATCTGTTCCACAGTTTGGGCCTTTGCTATTCTGACTTCCCTTCCTGCTTCCTTCTGCCTTCTGCCTTATATGGTACAGCTCTCTGTCCTGCTCCTTCTGTGTTTCCTTATACTTCCTGAACGCTATCTTTTTCTCCCTGACTTTCCCCGCCACGTCTTTTGAGAACCATAGTGGCTTTTTCTTTCATTTTGATTTGTTTATTTGCTTGACACAAAGGCTTGTTGCCTCTGTGATGGCAGTTTTGATGTTTCCCCATTGTTGCTCCACCCCTCCTTCTAGCCTGTTTGCTAGTGCTTTTCTAAGGCACTCTCTCATCTTGCCAAAGTCAGCAGTCCTGAAGTCCAGTGCCCTCACTTATGTATGGCTTGATTCTGTAGCTGAGTTTATCGTGAACCACACTGTTTGATGGTCACTTGTTCCCAGATGGCAATCCACTTCTAGAGCTGAGATCCTCTCACTGTCCCCATTTGAGAGTATGAGGTCTAAGATTGCTCCCTCATGAGAGGGTTCTGATACTAGCTGTCTGAGGCATGCCACTTGTAGGGCATCGAGAATGGCCCTGCTCTTGGATGTGGCTGCAGCAAATGTGCTCCAGTTAACATCTGGCATATTCAGGTCTCCCATCAACAGTATCTCCCCTTTCTCTGCCATCCTAAGGATGCCTTCTATCATATCCTTGTCCATTCCCTCCCCCGGACTTGGGGGTCTGTATACAACCTCTGTGCGGATTGTGGTGCCATTTCCAGTCTCTAATGTGACCCACAGTGCCTCCTCTCCTCCCTGTTTACTCTTTTGTTCAGTTGCTTTTATCCCTTCCTTTACATAGACAGCTACTCCTCCCCCTCTTCTCCCCTCCCTGTCTCTCCTGTAGGTGATGTACCCTGGTATGTTAACATCCCAGTCATTGTTCTCTGTGTATCATGTTTCTGTGACTGCTACTATATCCAGGCATCCCTCTTCCATCAAGGCCACCAGTTCAGGGAGCTTGTTGCCCAGACTACGGGCATTGTTACTCATTACCCTCCATTTCCTGATGGCCTTACTCCTTTTTGCCCCATCCCTGTCCTTATTGTGTTTGTCACTTTCTCCATTTACCCCCTTCTCCCTATTGACATCTCTATCTTGAGTTAAGTCAGGTTTTGTTTGGAGGTATTTGGGCTGTACAAAAGGACTGTGCTAAACACTTTTGTGCAGTGCAATGCTGCTGAATATGGGGTAGTGCACATATTCATGGCCAGGCCCCTCCTGAGGTACAAGCATTTATGTTATAGTTAGTAACTGGAATGCAGAACTGTTCGATTTTTTTTCTACTTCTGCACTACTTCCTGAATTTACCACAGCTGACAGAGGTGGACCTTAGAGAGACAGCATTGGCAGTATTGTCCTTTGCAATAGTGAACAGCCATGTCATTTAACCACTGTTCTACATTTGCTACCCAGAACATGTCATACTGCGATGTGTTATACAACATTGTTTGGTCTGCGGTTTGGTGAAATTTTTAGTTCTGTGCTGATCACTACAATAGTACTTTTCTCACTGATACTGTACACTGACAGCCATGCCAAAAACACTTGTTGATTTGCCATTGCTACTGTCAGCATAGAGCATGTGATCAGCTGAGTGTCACTGACATGCCGACCATTTCTAAAAGATTTCTGACTGGCATGGCAGACAATCCGTGAGCTAGTTAAGCTCATGAATAATTAATTGGATTTATAATTCCTCACACTGTTTTGAATGTTTTAGATTATTTGTCACTGTAATCCCCAAGTCTGTCTCACAGTTTGTTTCCCTCAACAGCACTTCTCAAATATTGTATTTCACCTCTGAGTTGTTGATACCAGCGTGCATTACTATTTATATATTGGGGTTAAACCTCATGTTATTCACAGTTGGCCAGTTATAAAGTCTGTCTCACTCTGCCTGAAGACATGTGATGTTTACCATGTGAAAACTAGCTAAGTAAAAACAGTGACCACCAAAAATATTCACTGTTCAGAATAGGCTTTGAACTACATAACCGCACTTGCAAGATATGTAAAAGGTCACCAATAATTGCAAACAGTCAGCTAGAATTTAATATCTTATAATGGAGACCAAAAAACCTCAGTTCCTTTTCTTTCTCTTTAGGAATGGTTTCAGGTCCCATTGGTCATTAAGACCACCTGATTTCACATTTTTTCGCATGAAGATCTATTCTCTTTCTTTCATCAGCAATTCATTCACTCTGTCACCCCTATATCTCATTGCTGGTGCCCATTCAATCCCCATAAATATAAGACCAATGTGTGATGCAAAATGGAGATCTACTGGAGTGTCAGTTCTTACATTCACAATGTTCCTTACATGCTCCTGCACATGTGTTTTAAGCAGCCTAGTTGTTCTACCAATGTAGACTTTATTGCAGGTGCACCATAAAATGTATACCACAAAAGTGGTATGACAAATAATGAATTGTTTCACCTCAAATTCCTTAGTTACATCTGCTGGATGTTTAAATTTGCTCCCAGTATTACAATAAGAACAAATGTTACAATTCAAGCATTAAAGCACCCGGAAAGTCTATTCTGAAGCCGACCAGTTCCCTGTTTTTGTCTGTCTAAATAAAGTCTACTGTGTACTAATTTGTCTTTAACATGTGGTGCTCTGCTAATGGCAACATAGGGTTTCACACCTACTGCTGCTGCTTCAACATCAAGATGCACAGGTAGGCCAACATTTTTAAGACCTTCTTCAGGGATATCTCTTCCATTAGACCACATCTTTGGAACTACAGCCATAAGACACTAGGACAACATAGAAACTTTTTTTTTAGCCAGCGGTCACCCATGACAACATCATGTATTAGCGTCTACATAAACATGGGTGGCCCAATCACTCAGTTCTTTTCCTGCCATTGATCACTCTCATCGGATCTACTGAAGAAACGTTGTCAACTAACCATTGCCATTCACTCATTCTCTATTTCATAACAGTGTTTCGTCATCTCTGCATGCCGCCAAAAGCTGCAGCTGTGCTATTTCTGTATTGTAAATGTAGAGACAAAATTTATAAAGAAAACTCACACACCAGTTGTGTGTGCTGTTTGGGACTGTCTCGAAATGTGAGGAGTACTTGAGATCTGCCAGGGTTTCAGACAAACAACAAGGTGATGCCATAAGAAAGCTCTAGAAACTTTTCTTCTCCAAAAAACACTTGTAGCCATGGAGAAGGAGTAACCCTTACAGAACTAATTATATGAAATATTTTCATGCTGCACACATAAAACTACCTATGTGATATGTGTGCTGAAAGCATGATTTAGATGTTAAATTGGAAACGATTGCATGCATGTGGCATGCGTTCAAAAAGCAAGTGGTTACTGATAATTGCACACATAAAAGTTTAATGACTTGCTCAGGATCACACAATATTAAAGTGAGGGTTGATGAGCTTCAAACCCAGGTTTATAAGTCTCCTGGCTTGCAGTTCAGTGCCTTAAAGCCCTAAGCCATACTGCCTACACATATATGGCTCACTTGTACATCATTACAAATCTGCATACATCTGCACACATACAGTATGCTTGTAGCCACTGTTATACTTTTTAGTTTTCTTGTCCCACCTCATCTCAGCTGCACAGCTGAACAGTAGCACACATACCAATGGAAACACATGTGGTTCTTCCCACCCCAATACACACAGTTATCCACAAAACTACTTAATTACTTCTGTCTGGCCTGTACTCCTACTATTTCTCTCCATAGTTTGAATGCTTCCACGTAAACAGACTTTAAGGGGCACAAAAGTAGCACTAACTCAACACCAAGCTCACATGGCCCGTCCCGTCCCCATACACACACACACTGCAGCAGGTGCTGCCATTCTGCTACAGGCAACCCACCAAGTACAGATACAAGTTGAGAGTCTCCTACCTGTTTACTAGGGATGCAGAGGCAGGAGTCTTTAAGAGATGATGTCCATGGGTCAGAGTGCTGGGGCGTACCCCATTGAAATGAATGGAGTTATTTTTTATTACTATTTTATGCATTATGATTGCAATTTGGAGAATAATGAAGGCCACTGTTCTACTAACAAGGCCCTTGCTAGTCGAGCGGTGGCCTTCATTAATCTCCAGTGCTCAATCAACATTGTATAAAATAGTAATAAAAAATATCCCCAGTCATTTCAATGGTGCACTCTCCTGCAGTCTCCCTTGCCCTATATCATAATGTGCTTGAGTGTGGAATGTGGAGGTCAGCTTCACTGGGGGGGGGCATAAGCCTGACTATAATGGGTCTCCAATAGTCTGTACATACCATACTGCTCAACTGTCCCTGAATGCAATGGACAACCCTCATTTTACCCTGGAAAACTGCTCTGCTCCTCAAACATCCCTCATGAGAAACGTGCTGCTCAGATAGAGGATGTCCTGTAAATTTAGATTTAATGGAAGGGGCACCATTTTAGATTTCAGTACAGGGGAGCCAACAACCAGTGTAGTCCAGGTGCTAGTTATCCCCTAGGTGACAAGCTCTAGAATGTCTGGAACATCTCTGAAAGGTAAAACTTATTTGTTGTGACTGAAAAGTAATATGCAAATCAGGAAAAATTCAAATGTATAAGATTCATCTGTCTATAACCCAGAGTAGTGCATCAGATTTGGGTTTAAACTCAGCAGTTACTAACCAATTTTTTTCCTGGCTGAAGTTCTGAACCCCAACCCCCCCAAAAAAAGTTGTCCCAATTTCTCTCCCCGACTCCATTTCATTCAATACCCATCCAGTATGGGTCATGAAGCTGCCCAAAGGTGCAGAAACATGAAAAACACATCAATATTTCAGTTGTTCCTCCTTCCCCAATCCCCCTTTAAAAAAATTATTGACTTTTACTTACCCGGATATCTGGCCAGAACCTGCAGCCTAGCCCAGTGAACCACAAACCCAGTTTTCAGTCCACTCCTCCTCCATCCTTCTGTCAGAAACTGGATGCTAGAACCGACCATCACAGGTCCTCAATGTGGTCCACAGCCAAGTCACCTCACCAATCAAACCCAGCCAACCTGTGCTGCTTGCTTCTTGTTTGGCTGCTGCAGTGGCTGCTGCTGCATTGCACTAATCAAGACCTAGGAAGGCTGTCCACATCGGTGTTACCACTGCTGCTAAGCCTAGCTTTCTGCCATAGGGGGCCCATTCTGTTTTTTTTGTGAGGCGAGCCTAGTAGAGTAAGAAGGTAGCTTAGTCTCAAGTTAGCGTCTAGGTCACTATCTACCCCTTCAGCCACCAAGGGAGATGAAGACTCTCTAAGAGTAGACGAACAAAAATATACCAACACAATATTGCTATTGAGAGTTCAGTGCTCACCGACTCCTCCAAGCTTTAGTGTGCAGCCTGCTACTCTGTGGCCGGAAAGACAGTGTCACACTCACATCACTGATCTGCTCTTGCTTGACTGGAGCTCCTCCATGTCACATGTGATGGTGCCACAGCTAATAGCTAGAGAGAGTGGACAACACAATACAGACACAGTTGAATCAGGATTGCATCTGCAGCATGAACACAGAGGCCAGATGGGCACTTATTGTGCAAAAGATTAAATCTAAATTTAATGCCATTATTATCACACCATAAGAATAACTTAGGCACAAATGTGGAGGGGGGTGCAATTACCCCCCTCTGCCCTACCTATATATCACCTCTGCCTTATGGTAGAAATTCATTCTCAGGTGCTAATATCGGTACAAATAAATACAATGGTTTCCATTGTGTTCTGAGGTGCCATAGCTTCATGTTTCAGGATGTGTCCTTATCATTGTAAGGGTTAGTGCCCCTCATTGTCCCTCATTTTGAGTGTCCATGTCCCTCATTTCAGTGACAAAAAGTGAGGTATGGTGCATGCTTCAAAGACCCTACTCAGCACAAAGAGTGCTTGGCCATAGTGTATATGCTCCATACAGAATGACAAAGGGAAAGTAAGTGAGCAAAATCAGTCATGGAGGAACACATTTGTAGCACTAAATATGCATAAAGGGATTTGCATGGCCCAAAACAAAAATTTTAGGCTTCACAACACAGATGCCACTCTTCGAACATCTAGAATTGCGGATGTTGGCTGACTAGATACTAGACATTTGATGCATTAAGTAAACAATACTTTACAAAAATGGCAATTTATTGACAAAAATCAAAAGCCATTAAACAACTTGGAAAAGGATCAGAATTAATCAATATATATATATATATATATATATATATATATATATATATATATACATACATATATATATATATATATATATATATATATATATATATATATATATATACATATACCTAATTTTAATGGGAAATTAATGAAAAATATATTTTAATGGCTCTAATGTCTAGCAGTAGTATGAGAAATAAAAACTGACAAGTTTTTTAGATGAGATTTGTACCAGCTTAGTTGCTGTACACATGGCAAGTGTGCAACATGCGAACCTGATGTGATTTTTAAATGATGTTCACACCAGCTTAACTGCTGCACTCATTTCAAGTGTACAACATGTGAACCTGACATGATCTCTGGAAGATGTTCACACCAGCTTACCTGCTGCACACATGTCAAGCTTGCAGCATGCAAGCCTGATTTGCTTTTAGACCTGCTTTGTTTAGGATTACTTTGTGTATGCAAACTGCATGCAAACATTACACAATTAAGCATGTGGCATGTATTCTGCATGTACACAACAGAGTTATATTTCTGAAAGGTGAAGGTCCAAAATAGCTGTTGTCATGAATGTCGACAAAGATGCAGCCACCAAAGTTGAGGTCAAAGGACCGGGACAGAGGATGGTCATTGTCATGGCCTTCTTAATTATTGGAACACAAGTATAAGTACAGAGACAAGAAGAAGTCTACTTCACCTGCAAGATCCCAGTCACAATTATGACCAGTCAATCATTCAGCATCATCACCCGCTGCAGCAGCATTGACAACAGCTCCCCCCCAATTGTTGCTGAGATACAAAGGTCAGGATCTGGTTAGGTGCTGCTGTACCTACTATGGACAATACAATGCCATCATCATCATCGGGAAAAGGCCCATCATTGATTCAAGTAATCACAGCCCTTGGCCAGGGTGACTTCAATTCTCAGGCTGTACTGGCATCATTTTCAGATATGATATGACACAGACTGCCTGGCATATATATGCACCCTTATTGAAATAATTATATGAAATGTTTTTATGCTGCAGACATAATACTGCCCATGTGATATGTGTGCTACAAGCATGATTTAAATGTTAAATTGGAACCGATTGCATGCATGTGGCATGCATACAGCAAGCAAGTGTGGAAAGCATGCTTTTTCTGTTAAATTGAAACAGACTGCATGCATGTGGCATGCCTGCAAAAAGCAAGTGATCACTGATAACTGCACACCTAAAAGTTAAGTGACTTGCTCAGGATCATACCATATACTGTACAAGTAAGGGCTGACAAGATTCATACTCAGATCTTCAGATCTCCAAGTTTGCAGTTCAGTGCCTTTAACTACTAACCCATACTGCTTGCACACATATGGCTCGCTTGTACTTTAATACAAATCTAAATTCATCTGCACGTATGCAGCATGCTTATAGCCACTGTTACACTTTTTTAGTTTTCTTGTCTTGCTTCATCTCAGCTGCACAGCTGAACTGTAGCATACATACCAATGGAAACACATGTGGTTCTTCCCGTTCCCAATGCACACATGTACCCACAAAACTACTTAATTATTTCTATCTGGACTGTACTCCTACTATTTTCTTTCCATAGTTTTGAATGCTTCCACATAAACAGTCTTTAAGGGGCAAACTGAAAAGTAGCAATAACTCAACCCCTTCACCTTCATGCGCACACACTGTAGCAGGTGCAGCCATACTGCTTCAGACAACCCACCAAGTATCAATATAAGTCAAGGGTCTCTTACTTGAGTATTGGGAGCCAGAGGCAGGAGTCTGTGAGAGATGCTGTCTATGGGTCAGAGTGCTGGGGCTTACCCCCTTAAAATGAATGGAGTTATTTTTAATTTCTATTTTATACATTATGATAGTGAGTTGAAGAATAATGAAGGTCACTGTTCTACTAACAAGGCCCTTGTTTTTAGTCGAGCGGTGGCCTTCATTAATCTCCAACTCTCCATCAATAATGTATAAAATAGTAATAAAAAATATCCACATTTATTTCAATGGTGTTTGCTCCTGCAGTCTCCCTTGCCCTATGTCATAATGTGCCTGAGCAAGAGGATGTGGAGGTCAGCTTCACTGTGGGGGGCATAAGCCTGACTATAGTGGGGCTCCAAAAGTCTGTGTATACCATACCATTCAACTGTCCCTGAATGCAAGGGACAGCCCATATTTTACCCCTGAAAACTGCTCTGCTCCTCATCCATCCCTCATGGAAAACATTCTGCTCACACAGAGGATGTCCTGTAAATTTAGACTTCATGGTAGGGGCGCCATTTCTGATTTCAGCAGGGGGGGGGAGCCAACAACCAGTGGAGGTCATGTGCTAGTTAGCCCCTGGGTGGCAAGCTCTAGAAAGTCTGGAACATCTCTAAAAGGTAAAACTTATTTGTTGTGACTGGAAAGTGATATGCAAATCAGGAAAAATTCAAATGTATAAGATTCATCTGTCTATACCTAGGAGCAGTGCATCAAATTTGGGCTTAAACTCATCTAGTTACTAACCCATTTTTTCCTGGCTGATGTTCTGACCACCACCCCAAAAGAAAGTCCCAATTTCTCTCCCCAACTCCATTACATTCAATACCCATTTCATATGGGTCATGAAGCCACCCAATGGTGCAGAACCATGAAAAACACATCAATATTTCAGTCCTTCCTTCCCCAATCCCCCTGTAAAAAAGGTATTTTCTTTTACTTACCCGGTCATCTGGCTAGAACCTGCAGCCTGGCCCAGTGTGCCACCAGCCCAGTTTTCAGTCCTCTTCTTCTCTGTCCTTCTGCCAGAAGCTGAATGTTAGAACCAACCATCCCAGGTCCCCACTGTGGCCCACGACCAAGTCACCTCACCAACAGAACCCATCCATCCTGCGTTTCTTGCCTCTTGCTTGGCTGCTGTCATGGCTGCTGCCACACTAGATGGATCAATGCTTTTGAAGGCCGACCAGACTGCTATTGCCAATGCTGCTAGGCCTAGCTTGCTACCTTGGGGGTCTGTCCTGTTTTTATTTTGCAAGATGAGCCTAGTAAAGTAAGTAGGTAGCCTAGTCTCGCGTTAGCTTCTAGCTCACCCTCTGCCCCTTCAGCCAGCATGGGAGATGGAGACTCACAAAGAGTAGACCAACACAAATATGCTGCCACAACACTGCTATTGAGAGTTCAGTACTCACTGAATCCTCCAAGCTGTAGTGTGCAGCCTGTCTACTCTGCAGTGGGAAAGACAGTGTCACACTCACATGACTCATGTGCTCTTGCTTGGCTGGAGCTCTTCCATGCCACATGTGATGGTGCCAATGCTAATAGGTGGAGACAGCAGACAAGACAATACATATGCAGTCGAGTCAGGAGTGCAGCTGCAGCGTGAGCACACACAGGCCGGAGGGGGGCACTTTTTGTGCAAAAGATTAAATTCAAATCTGCCATCTACATCAATGCATCAAATATAATGCCATTATTGCCACACCATAAGAACAACCTAGGCACAAATGCGGGGGAGGGGGACTTCCCCCCTCTGTCCTACCTAAATGGCACCCCTGCTTTAAAATAAAAATTCAGTCTTAGATGCTAATATTGGTACAAGTAACTACAATGGTTTCCACTGTGTTCTGAGGTACTGTATCTCCATGTTTCAGGATGTGTCCTGATCATCGTGAGGGTTAGTGTCCCTCATTGTCCCTCATTTTGAGTGTCCATGTCCCTCATTTCAGGGACAACTTGTGAGGTATGGTGCATGCTTACAAGACCCTACTCAGCACAAAGAGTGCTTGGCCATAGTGTATATGCTCCATACAAAATGAGAAAGGGAAAGTAAGGCCCTGTCCACACTACACCACTCCGGCCCAGTAACGGATGCAATCCGTTATGGCCGGGGAGCGGTACAGTGCGTCCAAACTGTGGTGGTGGTGTCTATTAAGGGACCGGCACCGCCGGTCCACACTTCGGGAGCCGGGTGACCATTACGGCGGCACCCGATCCCACAATGCTAGCAGCTGCACTGGGTTCTGCAGGGGACCGATACCGCCCATCCACACTACTGCCAGTAACGTTACCAAGGCAGGACCGGTTTCATAACTGTTGTTGAAACCACCTCATATGTGGTTTCAACAACGGTTATGAAAACACCTTCTGTAACGTTACAGGTGTAAACGCAAACCGTTACAGTAACAATTTGGGCACTCTGTAACATTACAGAGGCGTAGTGTGGACAGGGCCTATGTGAGCTGAAACAGTCACGGAGAAACACATTTATAGCACTAAATATGCATAAGGGGATTTGCATGGCCCAAAACAAAAAGATCAGGCTTCACAACACAGAGGTCCCTCTTCACACAACTGGAATGGGGGATATTGGCTGAGTATATCCTAGGCATTTAATGCAGTAAGCAAACAATACTTTATAAATTAATGGCGATTTAATAACAAAAATCAAAAGCCCTTAAACTACTTGCAAAAGGAACAGAATTAATGAGCTTACCTAATTTTAATGATAACTCAATGAAAATGTATTTATTGGTTCTAATTGCTAGCAGTAGCATAAAAAATAGAATCTGATGTGTTTTCGGCCCTGTCCACACTACACGAGAAAAATCCCTCTGTAACGTTGCAAAGGGCCCAAACCGTTACCGTAATGGTTTGCATTTACACTGGTAACATTAGAGAAAGCGTTTTCAAAACTGTTGTTGAAAATTGATATTAGGTGTTTTCAACAACAGTTTCTGTAATGTTTTCAAAACTCTGGCCCTGTCTACACTATACTAGTGAAATCCTGTAATGTTTCCAAAACACTTTCAAAACATTTTCAGTGGTAGTGTGTATGCACTGTAACATTTTCAGTCTGTAACACTTTCAAAACATTGCAGATTTTCAGTGCAGTGTGTGGACAGGGCCTTATGAGATTTGCACCAGCTTAGCTGCTGCACACATGGCAAGTGTACAGCACGTGAAGCTGATGTGATTTTTAAATTATATAACTGCTGCACTCATGTCAAGTGTGCAACACACAAACCTGATGCAATTTTAAGAGGATGTTTGCACCAGCTTACCTGCTGCACACGTCACGTTTGCAGCATGCAAACCTGATTTGCTTTTTAGGCCTGGTTCGCTTAGGTTCACTTTGTGTATGCAGACCACATGCAGATATTACACAATTAAGCATGTGGCATGTATTCTGCATGTACACAGCACACTTATATTTCTGTAAGGGCAAACTGTTGTTCTATCAACAGGGTTATCAGGTACTGAGTTCTCATTGATGACTACTTCCAGCACACAGCAAATTTTGTCCCTGCCAGCTGCTGCCATTATCTCTGGTGACTTCAGCGACCCCATCATCAACAGGGAGGTTGACGATGAGGTGGACTATAATCCTGACCTCATAGTATCAGAGGACAATTTAGAGGGGGATTATGAAGGAAAACAGCATGTTGCCGGTTGTACTAGTTTGACCGTCTCATCCTGCAGTGAGGACTTGGGGTGTATGTCATGAGATCTCCTCCTCATGATCTCACTTTTCAAGCCAGGATGCAGCAAATGCAAACTGCCATAAGCTTTGCAGTGGAGGAAGAAGATTCTACTAAAAAGACCCTGATGGAATTGTTTGGGGTTCCTTGCTCACCCTCCATTATGATTCCTCCTATTTATCCTGCATGAGAGAATGCTACCTTTGCTGCATGGCACAGACTAAACTCAGTGTTTGCAGTGCCCAGAAATATTGACAAGCAGTGGAGGCCTTTCAGGACAGTTTCCTCACACAGAAAATGATGGAGCCAACCAGGGAAGGGAACGTTATGGGCCTGGTACTTACTGACAGAGAACTAGTCCAAGACATAGAGTTGGAGGCTCCCTTAGTAGGAAGTGATCATCGCACAATGTGGTTCTCACTCGATCTGGGGAGGGAGGTAGCCAATACAAAAACAAGAGTTGTGGATTTTAAGAGGGCAGACATGGGAATCATTTTGAAAGGGCACCTAGACAACATCAGCCTGGACATGGATGCAGAGCAGAAATGGAACATCATGGCAGAGATCACATGATGCAGAGTGCCGACTAGCAGCTCCTCCACATCGCTCCAGCCACCCAACTTATTTTCAAATCTTATTTAGCGATCATACCCAAAAAAAACTACCCCTGACGGCAGAAAATAAAAGTACCAACAGTCAGCCGCAGTTTGCGATATTCAGTCTTACCGATAGACATCAAGATGAGGAAGGCGCCACCGAGACACACACCTCCAGTAACTCCAGAGAAGGCCCCAAAGAAATCACAGGCCTCCGGTTTGGTAGAAGGAGCATCTGCAATGGCCCCATCAGAGGAACAAGAGCCGCTTACGCCCAAGAGATTTTTAGCCGAATTCAAACCTTTCAGGACGATCTTCACAATATTACAGCTGAAATAAAGTCGCTCACCCAGGCAATAGAACAGGTATCACAGCGAGCTTCAGACAATACAGCTAGAATCTGCTCTCTGGAGAAGAGGGCTGAGAGAGCAGACCCTGATTTCGTAGCTATAAGTCAAAATATGTCTCACCTGGAGTTAAAAGTGGAAGACCTAGAGGGCCACAGTCGGAGGAATAAAGCGGTCCTCATAGGTCTCCCAGAGGGAGAAGAAGGCCAGGACACCATCTTATTCATTCAGAAAATGATTGAAAAAATTGCTGGCTCCTGTCCATTTGGGCCTAAATACATAATTGAGAGAGCACACTGAGCTCTCTGCCCAAAGCCGCTTGCAGGGGCTCCACCACGTCCCCTGATATCCAGATTTTTTAACTTTCTCGAGCATCAACACTTTTTGCTCAAAATTAAGGAATTGCAGGAGGTGAGGTGGGAAGAAAATAAAATCAGAGTAGCACAGGACCTCCCAGACACTGTGCATCAAAAGAGAGCAGCCTTCCACCCTCTAGTATCCAAAATCATTGCAGCCAGGATAAAGTTCAGGATGATTTACTCAGCCAAATTTCAAGTACAAGTGGCTGGGAATTGGTCTTCTTATGAGGATCTGAAAAACTGCAATTGCTGGGCTCAAAACTGCCCTGTCTGATCTCTTCTGAGACCCCTGAGCAGCAGAAGAAGAGTGAGGGGTAACTTCTTGTAAGAAAGAAATGAGAAAGGAACTTCCATTGTTTAAACAAAATGAATGCAAAGTAAAAGTTTCTGTTTTAAGTTCTCATGGTGTACCTGATACGCTATCTCTTTAATTGCTCAATGGCTTGGCAAAGTTGACTGATTTCCTTACCTACAGCAACAGATTTCTGCGGTCGATGTTGTAGGAGAGAGGGCTGAAATAGACTAAAAGCTGTGGCGGACCTCCTGAACAAATTCTGCTGGTAAAGCTCTTCAAATTGCCAAGTGATTGGGAATCCAGTTGAAAGCACCCTCCCTGTGCGGATATGCACACTGCCAAGCAACTCTCTCTGCAAGCTGTCTCTCGCTTGTCATACCTGCTCTGCGCCACCAGAGGGAACTAACGGTACATCTTTGTCTCAATCTAACTGAATCACATAGCCAGTGGGCAGCTTCCACATCGAGACCCAGATTGGAGAGGTAGAAAAGACTTAATTAAAACTAAAAGAAGTATTAAGCCCACTTTAATTGTCTCAATCTCCTCAGGTCAGAGCATTTTCCGGTGTGAAGGCAATGACTAAGTTATGATTATGTAATAGAACTGACTATTGTTGTGCTTCCTGAGCGGCATATTGTTAAGTTTACATTTATTAAAGGATCGCCCGGCTTACTGCATTAGCGGCTACAGACTCTCCATCCTGGAAAGATGTGTTATGACTTTTATTTGAGAACCTGGGACACTTTTGCTTTATCATTTAAGACTTTGCCCAGGGGGAATACCCCTAAGACTTAAGTTTGTTTTCAGAATAAGTAGCCCTAAATCTCTAAAAGTGGGAAGGCTACACACATTTTCTGTAGATAGTGAGGGGATGACCTTACATCCGAGTTGGGCTTTATAAAGACCCTTGATTAAATGATTAAATGCCTTCACCTTTGTAAGTGATAGAAGAAATTTCTAGCTGTCATTTGCAGTTCATTGTTTTTCAGGAAAGGTATGTTTAACTTTAGAAATATAGATTGAACAGTTGAGGGGTGATCAAATAATTATGATGAGCACCCAGTTATATAGTAGTTAAATTACAAGTAGATTATGACCTGTTGCCGAGGTTTAATTATGTTTAGCAGTGGCAACAATTCATTTTTAAAAAGGTTGTAGGGACGGCATATAAGAGAATACCGGTGTATCTTTTATTGCTAATCTGTCCCTACCATCAGTTCTACTAAGTAAAGTTATAAGTATGCATTTAATGGGAGCTCTGATGGGCTGGCTGGAGGGAGGAGGGGAGACAATGTGGTGTGCTACAGAACATAGTTCAAAGCAAAGAAGGGAGGGGGAAGGGCTGGGGGTTATTTAGAATCCAAGGGCCTAGATTTGGGGAGTTCAGATTCAGGAGACTGGGGGGCAATATGGACTTGTTAGTAGGGGCGCTGGTGTCATAGTCGTAGGAGTTTTGTTGGGGGTTGGGGGTCTGTTAGAGGGGGGAGGTGGAACAGGGTGCGAGACACAGAGATGAAGCAGATGGAGGTAGAAAAGGAATTTGAATATTTCAACAAATTAAAGGGCATGCGTAGTGGGGTAATATGGTTAAATGGCTAGGGATCTAAAATTATTTACATGGAACATTAAAGTGGCTAGACAAATGGTTAAACAATATAAAATATTAAAACGTCTGAAGCTTTTGAAAGCCGATATTGTGTTCATACAGGAATCACATTTGCTTAATTCAGAAGCAATTACAATAAGGAGACAGCAGGTAGGGCAATTTTTCTCTGCAGATCAATACACAGAGCTGTGGTGTTATAATCTTAGTAAATAGGTCTGTCCCATTTTCCCCAACTCAAACCATCAGTGACCCTCTGGGTAGATTTGTATTGGTTAAAGGGAAAATTCATATGTCAGATATCTTACTGGGCAGTGTGTATGGTCCAAATGTTGATTCTCCTGGGTTCTTTATGCAATTACTAAATGCTTTAGTTCCCCTCCTGTCTCTCCCGATTATTATAGGTGGCGATCTAAATATAGCCTATGACCCAAACCTGGACCATTCTGGAGGCTCTCGAAAAGGTCTCTGTCCAGCTCAGAGAGCGCTCCGAGAGCTATTAGATCAAGGGGGTCTGTGTGATATTTGGCGCGTCCTTCACCCCACCAACAGAGAATATATATTTACCTCTCAAGTACATGGGTCTTCCTCTCGAATTGATTATTTGCTCATCTCCCAAATGCGTATTCCTGGGGTATTGGATGCTTCTATTCAGCCAGGCCCACTGTCAGATCACTCCTTGGTTACTTGCCAGATCTCATTCTCATTTCTCCCCAATAAAGGAGGGTGCTGGAAAATTAATAATCAACTCTTAAAGGACCCAGGAATAGTTCAATACATTTCAGACCAAATTACACACTTTATTTTAATTAATGCTAACTCTACAGGTAAACCAGATGTGTAATGGTGTGCTTTAAAAGCTTACTTAAGAGGGATACTGATTGGAATGACCTCCAAGAAGAGAAAAACATGAAGGCCAACTTATGTCTCTTCTCTCCCAAATTCAGGACAAAGAGAATAAGTGGTCTTCTCAATCCTCTGAACAGTATTGGCAAGACCTGGTTAAACTGAAATATTCATACCTGGAGTTGCTGATAGAAAAAGCAGAATATGCAATTCTGAAGGCCAAAGCCTCTTATACAGACCAAGGAGAGAAAGAAGGTAGTCTACTTGCTCTTAGGCTCAATCAACAAGAGTCCTCCAAGCTAATAGCTGCTATCCATTTTCAGGAGGTGGATACCTTAAAGACTTCTCCAATTAATATTGTGGTAGAATTTAAGGATCACTACAAGCAATTATATAGCCCCATGGATAGCCCCCCATCAGTGCAAAGCCTAGATAACTACCTAGCAGAGTCCCGTTTGCCCTCTCTTTCAGAGCCACAGCAGCTCTCCCTAATTGCAGTATTCTCCCAAGCTGAATTAGCCAAAGTAATCAAAGATCTTCCTACAGAGAAGACTCCGGGGCCAGATGGACTCTCCCCTAATTTTTACAAAGTCTTTGCAAAACAATTAATCCCAGTACTCCTGCCACTTTATCAACATATTCTTTTGGGAGCAGAATCAGATAAATCCTTGTTCGAAGCTTTAATTGTTTTCCTACCCAAACCTGATAAATGTCCAAACTTAGTAACAAGTTACAGACCAATATCACTTCTTAAGCAAAATATTAAAATTTTGGCTAAACTTCTGGCTGACTGGATTAATAAGGTTCTCCCAGACCTTATAGGACTGGAACAAGTAGGATTTATGAAGGGCAGGTCCTCAGTGGATCATTTACATATGCTGTCTCATGTTTCCTTGGCATCCAGGGATGCCAATTTTCCTGCAGCTCTGGTCTCCCTAGATGCCAAGAAGGCCTTTGACAGGGTGAATTGAAAGTATTTGCTATGCTCCCTAAATGCATTTGGCTTCCTCCCTGAGTTCCAGAAATGGATACATGTCCTTTATAGAGCCCCAACTGCCCGGGTAATGAGTAATGGAGTAACATCTGAACCCTTCCCATTACAATCGGGTACAAGGCAAGGATGTCCACTGTTACCACTTCTCTTTAATATGTACTTAGATCCTCTGATACGTAGATTGACCGACTGTCAAAAGGTTCAAGGTATATCTATCCAGGGTCAAATACTTAAAGTCTCAGCCTACGCTGATGATCTTCTGCTTCAGCTGTCCCAACCAACCAATTCCATTCCATCAATGTTAAATATTGTTAAATAATTCAGTAAAATATCCAATTATAAGCTAAATATTGAAAAGACAGCAGTATTTCCCCTTAACTATAAAGTTCTGAAGCACTCCATTACTGATCTGGGGCTCTCCTGGAAATCAGATTCCTAAGATATCTTGGAATAGAGCTTGCAAGGAACTCAAGTAGTCTACTGAAACTAAACCTTAACTCCCTGGTGCATCTGATCAATCAACACCTGAAAAGAAGGTCCCTCCTGCTGATATCACTATGGGGTAAAATTAATCTAATTAAAATGAATGTCTTTCCTCATCTCTTTTATCCACTTAATCTCCTAAATATCTGGCTCCTCCCATCATGGTTCAAAAAAATCCACAGTCTCATTACAGACTTTATCTGGGTTGGTAAAAAGCAACAGATGGCATTTCATAAACTAGCTGCCCCTAAGGTTAAAGGAGGGCTATGCTTGCTACATATAGGCCTTTATTACTGAGCTAGTCATGCCAATAAATATCCCAGGATATCGGCAGAAGACCCCAGATTTCTCTTCCGTTCTTACTAATTTGGCTCAAAATAGAATTTGCACTAATAATAACACAGTGTCTCTCCCCCTTCTGCACTGATATACACAAAGCCTAGTTCTCTCCCTCCTCAATTAAAGGCTCCACCCATAGCAGTATCTATTAGGGTTCACTCCCAGCTCTGCTCTTTTCTAAAATATAATCACATCCAAGACCTGTCTCAAACCTTGAGGGGTAATCTTAACATCAAAATAGATGGTGAGTCTCTCCCATCTGGATGGCTCCCGCAGTTAGGAAATTGCTCACTTATACATATTTGATTAAGTAAAGTGGGACTTGACTTTCCTTTCTGGAGATTATGAGCAAGGCCAACATCCCAAGGTCTAATATTTTCAAAGCCTTCCAACTGCATCATCTTCTAATAAAGTTATTTGGGCCTACACCATCACAGCCCTTGACTTTACACTTTCAGGTAGAATTAAGCCCTCTAGCAAGCTTTCCACAAGCTGTCTCCAAAATCTATGGCATTTTATATAACTGGAAATATCCATATAGCTTTGGACCAACGGCTTACTGGTCCTCCCTTTTTCCAGACAAGAACATTAGCTGGCCCTCCCTATGGCAAAGTTGTCACAAATATGTCACTCAAGATAGGCTTTGGCTTATGCAATTTCAAGTTTTACATAATCTTTATTACTCCCCACAAAAAAATGGCCAAGCTGGGAGTTGTAGTCTCCTCTACTTGCACTCGGTACAAACAGGACAAAGGTAATTTGCTTCTCATTTTCTGGTCTTGCCAAAAAGTTGCCCCTTTATGGGCCCTTATTATACAAAGGGTGGACCCCCTTTTGGGTTTGACTGATTTATTTTCAGCAGAAGTATGTCTGTTGGGGGACTTCTCAGCAATTCTGGTTTTGAATCGAAAATACCATATAGCCTTAATTTTGATGTCTGTTAAAAAAGTAGTCCTGAGACATTAGTTTAGTTTATTGTTCTAGGAATTATTACCTTTGAGCCAACGGCTGTTTTACAAAGGTTCCACGTCAATTGAGTACAGACAAAGGTTACAATAGAATGGCATTACAACTGTGTTGTGACAGTAACAAGAAAACATAGACAGTAAATATCAAACATATGTACAAGGACAGGTAATACCAATAAACACGTAGCATACAAAAAATCAAGCCAGTTGAGGGAAAATCAAGTTTGGGAAGTGTATAGATAGAGGGGGGTAAGACAGTGGTGAGGGGAGCAGATAATAGTAAGAGAAAGATTCTCTAACATGCCTTTGTCAAGTAATGGACCAGAGTGGGTAAATGATAGATAAAGGTTTAATCAAGGCAGTTACAGGAGTTGGAGGAGGCTAGGTGAGCGTATAGCCTAGATTTGAAAGCACCTAGAGAAGTGGAGGAGGTAATAGGAGTGCTAAGAGCATTTAGCCAGCTGGGGGCACGATAGGCAAAGGATCTCTGACCCTGAGTAGTCCGGCATCGGGGGATCTGAAGAGGTTGATGGTCTGATCTTCTGGTGAAACGGATACTAGTGTTCAGGCATAACAGGTCTTGGATACATGGTGGAGTGAGGCCCATGGTGGATTTTTTCGCCATAAGGCAGGTAAGGTACTTTAAGCGGTTTGAGAGTTGCAACCACCCTGATTCAGTGTAGAGCTCACATGTATGAGTACGTCGATGAGCTCCAGTGAGCAGTCGACAGGCCTTGTTTAGGGATGTTGTAATGCGTCTAAGTGCAGTAGTAGAGGCAGACCCATAGATAATTAAGCCATAGTCAATGATAGAGAGGATTGAGGATTGAATAGCAATCCTCAGTGCAGATTGGGTAAGGAGCTGTCGGTTCCGGTACAGGATCCCAATCCGCTGGAAAGGTACTGTAGAAATAACTTATACCGAGTGGCTTCAGGAGCTCCTGGCAAACCTTAGAACAGAAAAGGCTATAGCTAACCTTCACAATAATCTCAAAAGGCTCAAAAAGATATGGGGACCCCTGCAAGCCATTTATTCTTTACAGCCTGTTGATAATGATACCTCACTCTCAAATTGATGATGTATTAAACTACAAATCTGTGTCGAGTTACTGGGGGGCTAGTATTGGGTGGGGGGGAGGATAGATCTTGCATTCTCACATTGAATATACTGCTTTATTCATGTATAAGGTGGATCTATGCTCTGTATTGCAAAACTTGTAATAAACTTTAAATTGAAAAAAAAAAAAAAAAGAAATGGAACATCATAAAGAGGGGTCTGACAGAGGCCACTAGCTCTTGCACAAAGTGCCAATGCAAAAATGTCAGGAACAAGAAGCCAATCTGGTTGAATGGAGAGGTAGTGGAAAGGGTGAGGGAAAAGAAAGTGGCCTTTAGAAAGTATTAAGAGATCCTACCAGGATGAGGACAGGGAGTAATAAGTGAAGACATCCAGGGAGGTGAGCAGAGTAGTGAGGGCAGCCAAAGCTTCAAAAGAACTATGGCTGGCACAGAGGATCAGGGAAGGGGAAAAGGATTTCATCAGGTAAATAGGAGACAGAAGAAAGTGCAAGGACCAGAATGTGAAGATTAGGAAGGAGGGAGGGTGGGCAGAGTAGGGGGCAGAGCAGGTGAAGTACTAAATGAGTACTTCTGCTCAGTGTTTACCTGGAAGAGGGATGGGCCTATACCTCAGGGGAGGGGTGGAAGGATGTCTGGGGTAGAGGAGATAACGGATGTGGAGATCCCACTCAGAAGGGTATTGGAGGGTCAAAGGTCCCTAAGGGTGGACAAGGCACCTGGAAAAGATGGAGTGCATCCTAGGTTACTCAAGGAGTTTGCAGGGGTCCTGGCAGGATGACTGGCAGATTTGTTCAACACTTCCCTGAGTAGAGGTGTGCGAAAAAAACCTTTTGTCTACGGAATTTCCCTGAAAGTCAGATTTTCGCTTCTGCGAATGTGTGGAAATCAAACTAACAATTTTGCAGAAATTCCAACTTAGAACAGTGAAACAATTGTATAAATTGCAGATTATTGTATTAAACTGTGCAGAAAAAAGTCTGCAGAACTGATCATGAACTGCAGAATAATTACATGTACTGAGGAATAATTCATTAAACTGTGGAAAAAATTGCTCAGAACTGTTATTCTGCAGTTCATGTGTATTATTCCACAGTTCAGCCGAAACATTTCATGGAACAAGGTGAAAATCTGGCAAACACATTCAGAAGATTCTGATCTTGCCAATGGCAGAAGTTTGGAAAATGTCAGTAAATTTACTGAAGTTTCATGAAAGTTCCATGAAGGCCCACCATTCCCCACTCCCCATCTCCCCACCCCCACTGATTTCCTCACCCCTCTCCCAAACACTGCCCACCCCTTTCCCCTCTCACTACCTTTCCACCCCTCCCACCTTTCCTCTCTAGCCCCTCCTCCACTAACCCCACCACCACCACCACTCCCGGACAAAGCCATGTCTGGCTGCACCCAATCTTGCCCCCCCAACCTACTGGGAGCCCCCTGTCGTGGGTTACTCCCTGTTATCTCCTAAGTATGTACCTCACTCTCGTAGTGTTGCCTCTCATTGCCTTTGCCACAAGTGTAATGTCCTGTACATCTCATTTGCAGTCCTCCTATACAAGGTTTATGTTGTAACTGCACTTATAATTGCTGATGTTAATCTGCTGTTATCTGTTCTTCAGCTGTACTGTACTGTAAACTGCATTGTGGTGTCTTGTACTTCCTGCGACTTGGAGCTTTTGTAAATGAGCCCTTGGCTCAAAAGTAGTAATTCTAATCTGAAATAAATAAATAAGTGGAATTCGCAACTTTCACCCACCTCTGTCCTTGAGTATTGGATGCGTGCCCTGGGATTGGAGTATGGCATATGAGGTGCCAATCCACAAGAGTGGGCCTAGTGATGAACCTGGGAACTACAGACCAGTGAGCCTTAACAGCCATTTTGGGAAAGCTAATGGAGACTACCCTTAAGGAAAGGCTGGTGAGTTTCCTGGTGGAGAATGGTCTACAGGATGACAGGCAACATTGATTTGTATCTGGCAGATCACGTCAGACCAACCTTGTTGACTTTTTTGACTGGGTGACATGGTCACTGGATAGAGGCCACGCAGTGGATGCCCTTTATCTGGACTTCTGCAAGGTGTTTGACTCAGTGCCCCATGGAAGGCAGATCAGCAAGTTAAATAGCCTGGGAGCAGGGAGGAAACTGGTTGGGTGGATTGAGAGCTGATTGCAGGGTGGGTAGCAGACGGTGGTAGTTGGAGGAGAGCTCTTGGCATCCAGTGCTGTAAACAGCGGGATCCCACAGGGGTTGGTGCTAGGACCAGTACTATTTAACATATTCATTGCTGACATATCAAATGGGATAAGGAGTGAGATCACCCTCTTTACAGATGACAGAAGATCTGTGCTGAGGTAGATTGTGAAGAAGGGGGTAAGGTACTGCAAGAGGATTGGTGACACTTTAGCACTGGTCAGCCACATGGCAGCTGGGGTTCAATACTAAAAACTGCAAGGTCTTGCGCTTGGAAGCAAAAAAACCCAGAGAACAGCTACTGGTTGGAGGAGTGCAGTTAACCACTTCAGCCGAGGAGAAAGATCGGGGGTAATGGTGACAGAGTGTATGAAACACTAGGCACAGTTCAGGAAGGCAGCAGCAAAGGTGAACAGAATGCTGGGATGCATCACCAGGGGAATCACCTCAAGGAGGGAGGAAGTCATTATGCCACAAACTGCTAGCAGATATAGGCCTTTCAGTCTATCTAGCCTACTCAAGTGTGCAGTACGCTGTTTATTAAACTGTAGTTGCCCCCTTCCCCTTGCACACCCTTCTAGTTTAGTGCCCCCCACTTATGACTTCTCCCCCATACTCCACACAGTTTTGACCCTCCCTTTGGCCCTATCCCACCCTCTCTTGAAGCTGCCCACTGTGATATCACTTCTTCTGGCAATGCATTCTAACCTGCCACAACCTTTTCCCTAAAATAGTGCCTCCTCAACTTCCTCTTAAACCTTCCTCCCTTCAATTTCAGACTGTGTCCCCTAGTGTTCCTCCTCCTTTTAACTGAAAAAAACCCTCACAATTAACTCTATTTATTCCCTTTAGGTACTTGAATGTCTCAATCATATCTCCCTCTTCCTTCTATCCTCAAAAGTGTACATGTTAAGCTTCTTCAGTCTAGCCTCCTATGTTTTGTTCCCCATCCCCAGGATCATCTTTGTAGCCCTCTGCTTGACCACTCCAGTAGCATGATGTACCTTTTCAAATAGGAGTACCAAAACTGCACACAGTAGTCCAAGTGCGACCTCACAAGGGACCTGTACAGTGGCATCTGAGGCGTTGCTAGGGCTAGGCCTCCGGGGCTGGAGTCCCAAATGTTTTGTCTTGGGCCTCGAACATTTTTTGTCCCAATAAAAAAAAAAAAAACATTGCAGATTTCATTTACAATGCAGCCCCAGCCCGCCTGCCACTGCCACACACCACACAGAATATGAAATGCTCATCGCTCACTGAGCTCGTTTCGGCCCCATTGTCACCATGGCAACCATGACAGGTCCTTTCAGACTGTTTTCTCATTGGTGAGGAGTCTGTGGTTGCCCTAGTGACGGCGCATGCTGCATGGCACTGATGGCAGACTGAAAGGGAGAGCGGGAGCGAGGAGTACTGTTTGGGACTCGGGATCGGTTCAGGAGGCGAAATGCTCAGCTGCAGTGTGCCACAATGCCACAACAATACAATTTAATCGATCGCTAGCTGATCCAGTTGGTCCGTCGGTCATCGGGGCAGGAAGGGGTCACAGGGGATGGAGCCAGGAGCCCGGGACAGTCACACTCACTCACTCAGAACACAGACAAGAGGAGGAGGACAATTACAACAGTGGCCGGGAGGGACAACAGACAGTCAGTGGGGCTTCTTGGATGGAGTCTTAAGTTGTTGTTGCCTGCATTTGGGAGGGACTTTAGAGTGACTGCGGAGCGCCGAGGGAACCAACTGCAGCTGCTGCTGCTGCTTCAGAGAACGAGCAGACTAGAGCCGGGAGCTGGGAGGAGATGAGAAGGAGACTGGGGGACAACAAAAGACAGAGAGACAGAATTTCATTGGATGGATGCCTGTGTGAGGTGGGTGAGTCAACTCAAGAGACAGTAATCATCAACATCATGACTTAAATAATAATGGTGGGGTGTGGTGGACTACTGGAGGGACTGGTCCTGGTCGGGTGGTGGCCAATGGTGGCAAAAACAAAGTCAAACTGTGACTGCACTGCATACTCTGCAGTATTTATTTGCCACGGCCCATGGGGCAGGGGCCCTTAAGGGGAGCAGACTGACTGAGCCAGCTGCAGTGCACTCACTGACTGCATTCACACACTAGTCTGCACTCTGCATGCATGTAGTTGAGCTGCTGGACGCACTTCTTCTGCTCTGCTTGACTTGTTGCATGCTGACTGGCCCAGCAACGAGCAGCAGCCAGCTGCTGTCACTGACTGTGTCGCGTGACAGACAGTCTGGACCACCTATGTGCATTGTGGGATACCTATTTTGTAGTTTAACTACTTGATAGTCATGTGACTATCAAGTAGCATAAACTACAGAGTGTCATCATAGCAATAGAGCCTTGTGAGTGGCCAGTGAGTATCATGTAGGGTGTGGCCTTTATTTAGTCAGAGACAGAGACAGACGAAAGAGAGACAGAGAGAGTGAAAGCAAAAGCACTGCATGTTCAGTCAGTGCACAGTTCGTCTCCTCTCTCTGTGTTTGTGGATTTTGAAAAGAGAATACGACTTCTATATTTTGGCATAAAAACAGTAATTTTCTGTATTTCAGCAATTGCTGCTGCTAACTTTGTAGTTTTTGGTCTTTTTTTGCCACTTTTGTAAGGCAAGGAAAAAAGGAAGGCCCGTTTTTCACTCTAGGCCTACTTGGCCAAAGGAACATAACTTTTCTAGTCTAGTCTGTATCTTGTGTGAGTGTGACTGAGAACTGAGTCAGCCTCTACAGTCATTAACTCAAGTCAGCACAATCTAGGTGGCCTGGCTGGGAGGGCAGGGGGAAATTTTGTTGTAAAAAAAAAAAATTGTTGTAGTTGCAGTTTAAATCTGATCCACCACATCAGTGACCCAGAGTACCTGAGGCCCTCAGGCTGAGGCTGAGATTTGTTTTTTGCCAGTACTGGGCTTGTGGCAGGGCTGAGAGGGCAGCAGTGTGTGTCGCTGTACTCTACTAATAAAATAAAAAATTGTAGCTGCAGTTTAAATTACAGCAGCTTCTGATCCACCTCTCTAGTGACCTAGTGTACCTGAGATATTTTTTTGCCAGTATTACTGGACTTGTGGGAGTGCTGAGGGCAGCAGTGTGTGCCGCCGTACTGTGTTAAAAAAAATTGCAGTTGCAGTTTAAATCACAGCAGCCTGAGTGACAATAAACCTTAGTGTGTCTGTGCCATTGCCACTGCGTTGCTGTGAGCCCTGAGGTGGCAGTGTGTGGCTCAGTCAGTTGTTTTGCAAAGAAGTACTGTATATCAGAACTTGTTGGTTTCCACTGTTTCATAAAAATGGATATTTGACATTTCTTTAAGTCCAAAGAAAAGAATACACATGAAGAAGTGCGAGTAATTGCCAATTCAGAAAGTAATGATGATAATGTTGCACTCCCTGACTCTACTGCATCATGTACCACTGTGCACGAGGGGAATGCTGAACCAAGCACAGGTGACCAGAACAGTCACAGTTATATTGATGCTGACACTGACACAGAAGGCATAAATAAAATGAACAGTGAACTAGTAAATGCTCAAAATATCACAGACTTGGGAACACTTGAGACAAGGCCTATTCAGAGTAAGTTGCCTTGTTACCCACAGCACACATTTTGGGGGAAAAAAAGGTCATTCCAGTTTCACTGGTTTGAAAACTACAACTGGTTAGAATATTCTGTTACTCTAGATGCTGCTTTCTGCTATCCTTGTAGATGCTTTGGAATGAAATATGGAGCCACTCGCCCTAATAAAGATTCTTTGTTAAGCACAGGATTTGTTACAGTAATTGGAAAAGGGCACTTGACTCATTTAGAGAGCATGAAAAGACTTCATATCATGCAAACGCAAACACCTTATGGGCTGGATTTAAAGACACAAAGAGTACTGGTGATATTGTTCACAAATTACAAGCTGCAAACATCAAAGAAGTAAATGACAGGCGATGCTATCTTGAGCGCATCATTGCTGTCACATTATTTCTGGGTAGGCAAGGACTTTCTTTCAAGGGTCACGATGAAACACATGGTAGTCTAAATAAAGGAAATTTTCTGGAATGTTTGGCTCTATTAAAACAATTTGATCCTTTTCTACAAATGTATAAGGCACCTTCAAATGCCAGTTATATTTCTCCCAAACTCAAAATGAGGTGATTGCATTTTGCACAGAAGAGGTCATTTCAAAGATAGTTACTGAACTTAACAGCTCAGGAATGTTTGCTGTTATGGCAGATGAAGCAAGAGACAAACATAAAGAGCAGCCGGCAGTTTGTGTGAGGTATATTGTACCTGGAACTGGAAGCATTACAGAGCGTTTTATAGGATTCACAGAACTTAAATATTTTAATGCTGACTCCATTGTGGAATCACTGCTAAAATGTCTCCAAGATAGTGGAATTACAGGTGCAAAATGTGTAGCACAGGCATATGATGGTGCCTCTATTATGAGTGGGGCAGTAGAGGGAGTTCAAGTTAAGTTCTGCCAGCATCATCCAGAGGCTGTGTATGTGCACTGCTATGCACATGAGCTGAATCTTGTACTTTGCCATACATGCAAATGCATTACTGAAGCAAGAGAATTTTTCTGCAATATGGAAACTGTACAGTATGAGTTTTTTAGCACTTCCCTCGTTCATCATCATGAGTTTGTCAATATGCAGTGTCGGTTAGGCTTGAGTCCATCAGAGTTAGTCCAGTTGTCAGATACTCACTGGTCTTGCCAGATCCGATCAATCAAGGCCTTGATGAACTGCTAGGTAGCTGTATTTCAGTGTCTTGCTACTATTCACACTCCAAAAGTCATTGGACTGTTTGCATCCTTGCAAAAGTCAACCACAATTTACTGCCTGGTCATCTTTCATTCTCTTCTAAAGGTAACAAAAGGCATCCACAAAGTTTTACAAAGAGAAGATCTAGATCTATCCACTGCAGTAGATTTTGTTGACTCAGTTCGTCACACTCTTGAAGAGATGCGGAGTGAGGACAGTAGCAATGAACTGTTTAAGGAAGCTGTGGATTACTGTAACAAGAATAATGTGGAAATACGTGACACAAACAGAAGAAAAAAACAGAAACAGATTGATGATTTTATTGTTGAGGTATCAGTGGGAGTGCGGGACCAAACTTCTTCTCAAGTGGACTTTTGAAACAAGCTTTATTATCCATGCCTTGACAGAATGTCTGTTGAACTAAAGCAAAGATTTTCCAGTGTTACAGCTGAGATAATAAATGGCATCCGTGCATGCAACTCATCGTCTGCAACATTCCTTTGCTCTGACAGGATCCAAGATGGCCACCAATGTGGGTCTGCACTGAATCATACTCTGCTTTGAATCTTACTCTCGCAGAATTGTTATTTTGTTTTACTCGTTTTTTTAGTCAGTTTTTAGTTTATTTAATCCTTGCATCATCGTTTCTTTGTGCATTTTGTTTGGGGATCTGGAGTTTTGGGTCTGGATTTAGAAGTCTCCCCTTTGTTTTTACCGTGGAGATACTCACTGCTGCGAATGCGAGCCATTGTGCTTTAATGCGATTTCTCTTGGAGTTGGGCTAACTGGAGTATAATTGGTTTTGTTTGCCCTGTGTAACCGAGAATTTACCGGACAGATATTTTATTGAAACACTCTTGGAATATTTGTGGCCTTATCGATGTCTGGAGCTATTCAGTCATCCCTGTATGATTGTGGATTTACTGGGTTGTAATCTTACCAGACTGTGGATTAACCGGAACCGCTGCAGCATTATTGATGCTTGGAGATTGCTCTGCTATCCCTTTTGAGGTTTGTGGGAGGAAACCTGCCTGGGATTGTTTGGGCATCGGGAACCCGTCATCCGGATGTGCTTCCCCCTTTGGTTGGAGCCTGTTTGTTTGGGGAAGTTTGGTTTAGGACTGACTCTTCTCTGGGTGTTGGTTTTGGAAGATATTGCCTGAATCTGCAGGGTTGAAAGACTTTGGGCTAGGTCAAGACCTGGGACTGCCATGGAGAGGGGACACCCCGGTCCTTGCTACCAGAGGGTGAGGGGGCTAGTCAGCAACCAGCCAGATGGTTGGGCCTCTGTCTGCCCTGGGGGGCCTGCGGTGCCAGGGTGGTCATTGTACTGCCCTGTCTCTGGGGCCCTGGCCCTGGGGAGTGAGGGTTGCGGGGTGCCTCCTGGCCAGTGTGGTCTGTGGGGTTCATTTTGACCTGAGCGACCGCAGTTTCTGGGACCTGTCAAGCTTTAGTTCTATCAGCTTCATTGGTTTGGACTGAGAAGTAATCTCCAGGTGTGAGTGGGGAGTGACTGGTATCCCGATTGCTCACGAAGAGGCTTTCTATCTGCTGTCCAGTCCACCCCTGACTGTTTTGTTTGGACTGCTTGATATTCCTTGTTTTTTGGATTCAAGCATACAGATCTGAGAGTATAAGTACTGAGGGTTTAAGAGATCTAATTAACTCATCAAGGAAATTGTAGATGGATCCCTGGTTTGGATTATCTTTATAGTTTTATATGACGTTTTCTCTGACTGGAACCTTCTTTCTGGACCAAAATATTTTGTCCGTGCAGTAAGAGTGCTTGGCTATTGTGAGTCTGTGGGGAGTGTGAGTCCCTGCCTACCCACAAATTTTTATTATTTTGGGGGTATTTTATGTTGTTTTATTTTCGGGTAGTGAGAGTGCCTGGAGGCTAAGTAAGCTCGTAGTGGGAGTGCTTGTTTTCTTAGCCAACTTATATTGTTTTATTTTGTGGGGTTTTCTTTATTTTTCCTTGTTTTTTTTTTATATTCGTGTTTATTTGATTTTATGATGGGATTTCCTTGTGAGAGGAGGGACCCCCATCTTTATTTATTATTTATTTTATCTTATTATTATTTTTTGTTTATTTTTGGGTTTTAGTTTTGTTTTGTTTATTTTCCAGAAAGTAGGTTTGATTCTGAGAAATATGGATTAATTGGGTTTGAGTTTTGTTTTTTGGTTTATGCTGTTTCAATTTGTTTGGAAAATCCTGTTTTCTAAATTTTTTGGAGGGGGATCTGTTTTTTGTTAATTTCTGTGAGAGTAGGAATCTATTGTCTTATTCCATGTTGAAGGACGGGGATATGTATTATTATCCCCCCCCCCCATCGTGCACTATTCATCCTCCACTTTTCGTGCCCTCCGCCCTTTTTTCCCCCTCCTTTACTGTTTTCTATTTACCAATGTTGTAGGGCTTTGGGAATTGCCTGTAGGAGGAGGTGGCAGGGTGGGGGGCCTGAACAGTGGAGGATGGATGAGGGGATCGCTCAAATCAGGATTGTTAGGTACAGAAGACACCCTGGGGCAAAATGGAGGCCAGAACATGGGTTTTCTTGTCTGATCCCCATACCCAAGGGCACTGCCACTAGTAATGGTGGGCAGGTGGCTGGGGGATCCCTGGGATTCTGTCCAACTCGGGTGGTTTTATGCAATGCCAGATCCATTGTAAACAAGACTGCCATTGTGGTGGACTTGGTGGGTACAACGGATCTGGCTTGCATCACCGAAACCTGGCTGGATGGTAATGCTGGCCCCGTTCTTGAGGCGGCAGTTCTGGCCGGGTATTTGGTGATACACCGCCTGAGATTGAACCGGAGGGGCGGGGGGGGGTTGCGATCTGTTTCAAGACCAAATTGGGTCTCACCAGTGTTCCAGTTGAGGAGACCAGATCATTCAAATGTGTTGTAGTGGCAGGTGGGGGCTATAGACTGGCTCTCATCTACCGTCCACCCGGGGACGAGAAGCCATTCCTTAAGGAAGTGGCGGACTTCGTCGTTGACCTGGTATTGGAATCCTCCAGGTTGATGGTGCTGGGTGACTTCAATGCCTGGATCGACGATGAACTCTCACAATTTGGACAGCACTTCCTCCAATTGATGAATTCATTGGGCCTCTTACAAGTTGTTACCTCTGCTACTCATAAATGTGGCCATTCCCTTGATCTGGTTTTCCTCCTGGGGATGGAAGCCTCTGGCACGGGGGTGGAACCTGTCGGATGGTCCGACCATCACACTGTGAGATTCAATTTTAGCACCCCCCTGCGTAGACCTACCCCTGTGGAGATGGTCAACTACCGCCCTTTATGGGATGTGACTCCCAATGGTCTAACTGCGGTACTTGACCTATCAGAATTTCTTGTGATGAGCTCGGATCCAGAGGCTTTGGTTCTGGCCTATAATAAGGTCATTACCAATGCTCTGGATTCTATTGCTCCCATCCGTGTGCGTCCTCTCTCCCTTCACCCTTGGTCCCCATGGTTCGATGGGGACTTGAGGGAGATGTGACGACTAGGACGCAGGTTAGAGAGGCGTTGGCAGAAATCTGGCTTAGATGCCGACCATCTTAGACTGCTAGAGCACTATCAACTCTATCAGTCAGCAATTGCCCGTAAGAAGGCAGTATTCCTGTCCGGGGAAATTGCTGCTGCTAAGAACTGACCGGCCCAGCTCTTTCGAACCGTAGACAGACTGTGCAACCCAACCTGTCTGCAGGTTCGTAGAGCTTTTTCGCAATCTCAGTGTGAAGAGCTTGCTCGGTTCTTTGCAGATAAGGTGGATGTCATCAGGGCGGAGACATGGGAGCCGACTACATGGGTGCAATTTTTTTCGGGCTACCTACAAAAAAGGATTATTAAGGGTCCCAGACATAGGGAAAATACTACCTGCTGGCAGTGAGCACCCACAAAAGTTCATAAAAGTTGGCATTCCTGGGCGGAGACCCACGCAACACTCTCTATGGGAACGGCCCTGGACCAGTCCCCGGTTGCACTCCCTCTCTTTTCCTGGAGTCTCTTCAAAAGGCCAGAAATCGAAGATGTTATGAGGATTGACCAGGGTATGCGCACTACATGCTGTAGTTTAGATCCAGGCCCCACAACCAGGATTATGGGCTGTGGGGAGATTATCATTCCGGTTCTGATGAGGATAGTCTGATGCTCCTTAGACTCTGGTGAATATCCTTGCTCCCTGAAGGAGGCAGTGGTGACACCAGTGTTGAAGAAGGCTTCTTTGGACCCCGACTCCCTCAGTAACTACAGGCCTATCTCAAATCTTCCCTTTGTTGGGAAGGTAATTGAGAAAGTAGTGGCTACTCAGTTAGACAACCACTTGACCATCCATAGTATCTACGATCCTCTTCAATCGGGTTTTTGAAAGAGCCACAGCACCGAGACTGCGCTGGTTCGGGTGCTCAATGATCTCTTAATGGCGAGAGACCAGAAAAAATGGTCCATTTTGGTCCTTTTGGATCTGTCATCAGCATTTGACACTGTAGACCATGGGGTTCTGCTTGAGCACCTGAGAATCATCTGTGGGCTTTCAGGTTTGGTCCTCAGATGGTTTACTTCTTTCCTCACCGGGAGAACTCAGAGGGTGGTATCGGAGGTGTTTTCCTCTGATCCTATCTCTCTGTCTTGTGGGGTGCCCCAGGGTTCAGTGCTGTCTCCCATGTTGTTTGTGGTGTACATGCTTCCCCATGGAGACATTGTAAGATGGTATGGGCTGGAGTTTCACTGCTATGCCGATGATACCCAGCTCTACCTGTCTTTTGCACCTGACCAGAACGGAGCACTCTCGGTGTTTAATAATTGCCTTGGCGAAATCCAAGGTTGGATGAGGCCCAGCTGGCTGAAGTTGAATTCTGGGAAGACGAAGGTGATAGTCGTGGATCCTGGTCGCCGGATAGGGGTGTTGGGGACAAATCATCCCTCAGGTTTATTCCTGGGGGATGTTGAGCTCCCTATCTCTGAACAGGTACGGAACCTAGGGGTGATTCTTGACGATCGGCTGACACTACGTGCTCAAGTGTCGGCCGTTGTTAAAGTTTCCTTTTACCATCTTAGGAACATCGCTAGGATCAAGCACCTTGTTCCATCCGGGGAGCTACCTACATTGATCCACGCCTTTGTGACCTCGCATTTGGACTACTGCAATTCTCTTTACTTTGGGCATCCAGGGGTTGATATCCGCCGCTTGCAGCTGATGCAGAACTCCGCAGCCCAGTTGTTAACTCGGACGCCTCATTCTTCCCATGTTACACCAGTGCTGCGGAGACTGCACCGGCTACCGGTTCAGTGGTGGATCACCTTTAAAGTCGGCTTGCTGACTTATAAAGCCCTGCACAGTTTGGGCCCTGACTACCTGAAAGAGCTCCTGGTTCCCTGTCTCCCAGAGTGACCACTCCGCTCGGCCAACGAGGGGTTGCTGGAGATTCCGAGGGTTGTTCTAAAATCTTCGGGTGCCCGGGCTTTTATGTTTGTGGCACAGACCCTCTGGAATTCTCTACCACGTTGGATTAGAGAGTGTGAGAAAGTGGGGGATTTTAAACAAGCATTAAAATCCTTTCTGTGGATTAAGGCTTTTGGGGAAGATGTTGATCTGGTTTGATTTTATTGTTTCATCATGCTGTTTGATGTGATTTATTTTATTGGTTTTATTGTAATGTTTTATCTTGATGTGATTTTACAATTTGTTCTGCGCCTTGATTTTTGAAAGGCACATTACAAAAAAAAGATTATTATTATTATTATTAATCTCTGGCACCTCTAGCTCATCATTATGGGATTGAACTGCAAAAGGAGGAATTGTTTGTTGCAAAAAATTACCTAAAAAACGAAAAATGGAAGAAAAACAAATTAATACAAATCAAGCGTATGAGCTATTAGACCCTCTTATGTTTCCAAAACTCAAGCAGTTGGTCCAGGCAGCACTCACTATTCCAGTGACAAGCTGTAGCTGTGAGCACTCCTTTAGTGCACTGCAAACGGTACATACATGGCTCAGAGGCACCATGACTCAAAACAGATTACATGATCTTGCAATTCTAGCAATTGAAAAGGAAATGTGTTCTGTGTTATCATCAGATCAGGTAATTACATGACTTGCAAAGAAAAGCAACAGACGGCATCAGTTGTTATTACCAGAGAAAGAGAGAGAACAGCATGGAGGAGAACAACAGAATGCACAAAAATAAAAATGATTAGGCAGTATTATTTAATGTTCTTTGTTGTTATTGTGTATTTCACTGCTGTATTTTTGAATATGGACTTTCCAGTCTGAGTGTGAGCAGAAAAATTAAAACAAAATATTTTATTAAAGGGCCCATGTGATGTGAGTATCAAAATAACGTCATGCGCCACCTTCATATGCCTGTGCTTCACATTTTCCAATTTTGGTTAGCACCGTTTTTAGGTGACATAGGTAGGATACAGTGTTGCTGCATATAAACATTTAAGAACAGCTGACAGTTCCTTTGGGAACACTTTGAAAAACTTTAAAAAGCATTTTAAATTTGGACACCATTCACCTTGCATTTTGTTATCTATCTTCTATACATTTCTTCTCTACATTACTTATTACTGATTGCCTCTGTAGCTTGTTCCCTACTTGAATTGCATATGCTCTGTTGTGACATCATCTTCTATTGCCTTGGAAATAACAGTGATGTGACAAGCACAGTATTATGACATCAAGTTGGGAAGAAACAATAGGAGCTGATGAACACTCAGGCAGCAGTGCCAGCAGATATCCTGTTTTTGTTTCCATGCATATGACCTCAGTAATAACCAATAAGGATAAGAAATGCAGAATGAATAAGTGATATATAGTTGCTTTGTGTACAAATATTTTTTTAAGGTATTCTCAAGGTGTCAGTGGTTCTTTACTTCTTTAAATTCCATTTTCTTGTACTTCCGTAAGTTCCCTTAGTGCATCAAGTATCATATTTTACTCAGTCAGATCATGGACCTGTGATGTGTGACTGTGTGAAAAATAATTTCATAAGGGTCACACTCAGGGAGGGATGCCACTGCCCAGCCCTCCTCCGTGCCCAGCATCCTTCTTAAATATCAGTAAATTTAGCCCAGATCTGCTGATATTTACAAAATATGCTATTGATTCTATAACTTTTAATCTGTAACATGTAGTTTTTGCCTCTCAAGTGACAAGTGATAAACCAACCAAAAAAAAGACACAAAATAATGGAAAAGGTATGGGGGGAAAAACAAAACTGAAGTAGCAGAAAATGTCTTATTTTGCATGAGAGAGCACCAAAAGTTCTACAGCTTCTAGGGGCCTAGGTGGCCCCCAGACCCCTTGCCTTTTGTTTGTGGCCCAGGCCCCCAATGTTTACTCATGTTGGTGATGCCTCTGAGTGGCATAATGACTTCCTCCCTCCTTGAGATGATTCCCCTGGTGATGCAACCCAGCATTTTGTTCACCATTGCTGCTGCCTTCCTGAACTGTGCCTAGTGTTTCATGCTCTCTGTCACCAATACCCCCAGATCTTTCTCCTCAGCCGAAGTGGTTAACTGCACTCCTCCAACCAGTAGCTGTTCTCTGGGTTTTTTGCTCCCAAGTGCAAGACCTTGCAATTTTTAGTATTGAACCCCAGCTGCCATGTGGCTGACCAGTGCTAAAGTGTCACCAGATCCTCTTGCAGTACCTTAACCCCTTCTTCACAATCTACCTCAGCACAGATCTTCGGTCATCTGTAAAGAGGGTGATCTCACTCCTAATCCCGTTTGATATGTTTGCAATGAATATGTTAAATGGTACTGGTCCTAGCACCAACCCCTGTGGGATCCCGCTGGTTACAGCACTGGATGCCAAGAGCTCTCCTCCAACTACCACCCTCTGCTACCCACCCTGCAATCAGCTCTCAATCCACCCAACCAGTTTCCTCCCTGCTCCCAGGCTATTTAACTTGCTGATCTGCCTTCCATGGGGCACTGAGTCAAACACCTTGCAGAAGTCCAGATAAAGGGCATCCACTGCATGGCCTCTATCCAGTGACCATGTCACCCAGTCAAAAAAGTCAACAAGGTTGGTCTGACGTGATCTGCCAGATACAAATCAATGTTGCCTGTCACCCTGTAGACAATTCTCCACCATGAAACTCACCAGCCTTTCCTCAAGGATAGTCTCCATTAGCTTTCCCAAAATGGCTGTTAAGGCTCACTGGTCTGTAGTTCCCAGGTTCATCACTAGGTCCACTCTTGTGGATTGGCACCTCATATGCCATACTCCAATCCCAGGGCACGCATCCAATACTCAAGGACGGAGGTGGGTGAAAGTTGCGAATTCCACTTATTTATTTATTTCAGATTAGAATTACTACTTTTGAGCCAAGGGCTCATTTACAAAAGCTCCAAGTCATAGGAAGTACAAGACATCACAATGCAGTTTACAGTACAGTACAGCTGAAGAACAGATAACAACAGATTAACATCAGCAATTATAAGTGCAGTTACAACATAAACTTTGTATAGGAGGACTGCAAATGAGTTGTACAGGACATCACACTTGCGGCAAAGGCAATGAGAGGCAACACTACAAGAGTGAGGTACATATTCAGGAGATAAGAGGTAGTAACCTGTGACAGGGGGATCCCAGTAGGTTAGGGGGGCAAGATTGGGTGCAGCCAGACATGGCTTTGTCTGGGAGTGGTGGTGGTGGGGTTAGTGGAGGAGGGGCGAGATAGGAAAAGGTGGGGAGTGGAAAGGCAGGGAAAGGGGTGGGCAGTGTTAGGGTGAGGGAGTAAGGAAATCAGTGGGGGGTTGGGGAGATGGGAGTGGGGAATGGGTTGGCCTTCATGGAACTTTCATGAAAATTCAGTAAATTTACTGACATTTTCCAAACTTCAGCCATTGGCAAGATCAGAATTTTCTGAATGTGTTTGGCAGATTTTCACCTTGTTCCATGAAATTTTTTGGCTGAACTGTGGAATAATACACATGAACTGCAGAATAACAGTTCTGAGGAATTTTTTTCCACAGTTTAATGATATATTCCTCAGGACATGTAATTATTCTGAAGTTCAGTGATCAGTTCTGCGGACTTTTTTCTGCACAGTTTAATACAATAATCTGCAATTTATACAATTTTTTCACTGTTCTAAGTTGGAATTTCTGCAAAAGTTGTTAGTTTGATTTCCACACATTCGCAGAAGTGAAAATCTGACTTTCGTGGAAATTCCACAGACAAAAGTCTTTTTTTTGCACACCTCTACTCAGGGAAGTGTTGAACAAATCTGCCAGTCATCCTGCCAGGACCTCTGCCAACTCCTTGAGTAACCTAGGATGCACTCCATCTTTTCCAGGTGCCTTGTCCACCCTTAGGGACCTTAGACCCTCCAATACCCTTTTGAGTGGGATCTCCACATCCGTTACCTCCTCTACCCCAGACATCCTTCCACCCCTCCCCTGAGGTATAGGCCCATCCCTCTCCCTGGTAAACACTGAGCAGAAGTACTCAATTAGTACTTTCACCTGCTCTGCCACCTACTCTGCCCACCCTCCCTCCTTCCTAATCTTCACATTCTGGTCCTTGCACTTTCTTCTGTCTCCTATTTACCTGATGAAATCCTTTTCCCCTTTCCTGATCCCCTGTGCCAGCCATAGTTCTTTTGAAGCTTTGGCTGACCTCACTACTCTGCTCACCTCCCTGGATATCTTCACTTATTCCTCCCTGTCCTCATCCTGGTAGGATCTCTTAATACTTTCTAAAGGCCACTTTCTTTTCCCTCACCCTTTCCACTACCTCTCCATTCAATCAACTTGGCTTCTTGTTCCTGGCATTTTTGCATTGGCACTTTGTGAAAGAGCTAGTGGCCTCTGTCAGACCCCTCTTTAAGATGTTCCATTTCTTTTTTTTTTTCAATTTAAAGTTTATTACACGTTTTGCAATACAGAGCATAGATCCACCTTATACATGAATAAAACAGCATATACAATGTGAGAATACAAGATCTATCCTCCTCCCACCCAATACTAGCCCCCCAGTAACTCGACACAGAGTTGTAGTTTAATATATCATCAATTTGAGAATGAGGTATCATTATCAACAGGCTATAAAGAATAAATGGCTTGCATGGGTCCCCATATCTTTTTGAACCTTTTGAGATTATTGTGAAGGTTAGCTATAGCCTTTTCTGTTCTAAGGTTTGCCAGGAGCTCCTGAAGCCACTCAGTATGAGTTATTTCTACAGTACCTTTCCAATGTCTCAGGACTACTTTTTTAACAGACATCGAAATAAAGGCTATATGGTATTTTCGATTCAAAACCAGAATTGCTGAGAAGTCCCCCAACAGACATACTTCTGCTGAAAATAAATCAGTCAAACCCAAAAGGGGGTCCACCCTTTGTCTAATAAAAGCCCATAAAGGGGCACCTTTTGGGCAAAACCAGAAAATGTGAAGCAAGTTACCTTTGTCCTGTTTGTACCGAGTGCAGGTAGAGGAGACTACAATTCCCAGCTTGACCATTTTTTGCGGGGAGTAATAAAGATTATGTAAAACTTGAAATTGCATAAGCTGAAGCCTATCTTGAGTGACATATTTGTGACTACTTTGCCATAGGGAGGGCCAGCTAATGTTCTTGTCTGGAAAAAGGGAGGACCAGTAAGCCATTGGGCCAAAGCTATATGGATATTTCCAGTTATATAAAATGCCATAGATTTTAGAGACTGCTTGTGGAAAGCTTGCTAGAGGGCTTAATTCTACCTGAAAGGGTAAAGTCAAGGGGTGTGATGGTGTAGGCCCAAATACCTTTATTAGAAGATGATGCAGTTGGAAGGCTTTGACTATATTATACCTTGGGATGTTGGCCTTGCTCATAATCTCCAGAAAGGAAAGTCAAGTCCCACTTTACTTAATCAAATATGTGAGTGAGCAATTTCCTAACTGCGGGAGCCATCCAGATGGGAGAGACTCACCATCTATTTTGATGTTAGGATTACCCCTCAAGGTTTGAGACAGGTCTTGGATGTGATTATATTTTAGAAAAGAGCAGCGCTAGGAGTGAACCCTAATAGAGACTGCTATGGGTGAAGCCTTTAATTGAGGAGGGAGAGAACTAGGCTTTGTGTATTTCAGTGCAGAAGGGGCGAGACACTGTGTTATTATTAGGGCTAATTCTATTTTGAGCCAAATTGGTAAGAATGGATGAGAGGTCTGGGGGGTCTTCTGCCATTATCCATCTGAGATATTTATTGGCATCACTAGCCCAATAATAAAGACTTATATGTAGCAAGCATAACCCTCTTTTAACCTTAGGGGCAGCTAGTTTATGAAATGCCATCTGTGGTTTTTTACCAACCCAGATAAAGTCTGTAATGAGACTGTGGATTTTTTTGAACCATGACAGGGGGAGCCAGATATTTAAGAGATTAAGTGGATAAAAGAGATGAGGAAAGACATTCATTTTAATAAGATTAATTTTACCCCATAGTGATATCGGCAGGAGGGACCATCTTTTCAGGTGTTGTTTCATCAGATGCACTAGGGAGTTAAGGTTTAGTTTCAGTAGACTACTCAGGTTCCTTGCAAGCTCTATTCCAAGATATCTCAAGGAATCTGATTTCCAGGAGAGGCCCAGATCAGTAATGGAGTGCTTCAGAACTTTATAGTTAAGGGGAAATACTGCTGTCTTTTCAATATTTAGCATATAATTGGATACTTTACTGAATTATTTAACAATATTTAACATTGATGGAATGGAATTGGCTGGTTGGGACAGCTGAAGCAGAAGATCATCAGCGTAGGCTGAGACTTTAAGTATTTGACCCTGGATAGATATACCTTGAACCTCTTGACAGTCGGTCAATCTATGTATCAGAGGTTCTAAGTACATATTAAAGAGAAGTGGTAACAGGGGACATCCTTGCCTTGTACCCGATTGTAATGGGAAGGGTTCAGAAGTTACTCCATTACTCATTACCCAGGCAGTCGGGGCTCTATAAAGGACTTGTATCCAGTTCTGGAACTCGGGGGGGGGGAGCCAAATGCATTTACAGAGCATAGCAAATACTTCCAATTCACCATGTCAAAGGCCTTCTTGGCATGCAGGGAGACCAGAACTGCAGGAAAATTGGCATCCCTGGATGCCAAGGAAACAAGAGACAGCATATGTAAATGATCCACTGAGGACCTGCCTTTCATAAATCCTACTTGTTCCGGTCCTGTAAGGTCTGGGAGAACCTTACTAATCCTGTCAGCCAGAAGTTTAGCCAAAATTTTAATATCTTGATTAAGAAGTGATATTGGTCTGTAACTTGTTACTAAGTTTGGACATTTATCAGGTTTGGGTAGGAAAACAATTAAAGCTTCAAACAAGGATTTATCTGATTCTGCACCCAAAAGAATATGTTGATAAAGTGGCAGGAGTACTGGGATTAATTGTTTTGCAAAGATTTTGTAAAAGTTTGGGGGAGAGTCTATCTGGCCCCGGAGTCTTCTCTGTAGGAAGATCTTTGATCACTTTGGCTAATTCAGCTTGGGAGAACGCTGCAATTAGGGAGAGCTGCTGTGGCTCCAAAAGAGAGGGCAAACGGGACTCTGCTAGGTAGTTATCCAGGCTTTGCACTGATGGGGAGCTCTCCATGGAGCTATATAATTGCTTGTAGTGATCCTTAAATTCTGCCACAATATTAATTGGAGAGGTCTTTAAGGTATCCCCCTCCTGAGAATGGATAGCAGCTATTAGCTTGGAGGACTCTTGTTGATTGAGCCTAAGAGCAAGTAGACTACCTTCTTTCTTTCCTTGGTCTGTATAAGAGACTTTGGCCTTCAGAATTGCATATTCTGTTTTTTCTTTCAGCAACTCCAGGTATGAATCTTTCAGTTTAACCAGGTCTTGCCTATACTATTCAGAGGATTGAAAAGTCAACTTATTCTCTTTGTCCTGAATTTGGGAGAGAAGAGACATAAGTTGGCCTGCATGTTTTTTTCTCCTCTTGGAGGCCAGCCCAATCAGTATCCCTCTTAAGTAAGCTTTTAAAGCACACCATTACACATCTGGTTTACCTGTGGAGTTAGCATTAATTGAAATAAAGTGTGTAATTTGGTCTGAAATATATTGAACTATTCCTGTGTCCTTTAAGAGTTGATTATTAATTTTCCAGCACCCTTATTTATTGGGGAGAAATGAGAATGAGATCTGGCAAGTAACCAGGGAGTGATCTGACAGTGGGCCTGGCTGAATAGAAGCATCCAATACCCCAGGAATAAGCATTTGGGAGATTAGCAAATAATTAATTAGAGAGGAAGACCCATGTACTTGAGAGGTAAATATATATTCTCTGTCGGTGGGGTAAAGGACGTGCCAAATATCATACAGACCCCCTTGATCTAATAGCTCTCAGAGCGCTCTCTGAGCTGGACAGAGACCTTTTCCAAAGCCTCCAGAATGGTCCAGGTTTGGGTCATAGGCTATATTTAGATCGCCACCTGCAATAATCAGGAGAGATGGGAAGGGAACTAGAGCATTTAGTAATTGCGTAAATAACCCAGGAGAATCAACATTTGGACCATACACACTGCCCAGTAAGATATCTGACATATGAATTTTCCCTTTAACCAATAGAAATCTACCCAGAGGGTCACTGATGGTTTGAGTTGGGAAAATGGGACAGACCTATTTACTAAGATTATAACACCACAGCTCTGTGTATTGATCTGCAGAGAAAAATTGCCCTACCTGCTGTCTCCTTATTGTAATTGCTTCTGAATTAAGCAAATGTGATTCCTGTATGAACACAATATCGGCTTTCAAAAGCCTCAGACGTTTTAATATTTTATATTGTTTAACCATTTGTCTAGCCCCTTTAATGTTCCATGTAACTAATTTTAGATCCAGAGCCATTTAACCTTATTACCCCACTAAGTATGACCTTTAATTTGTTGAAATATTCAAATTCCTTTTGTATCTCCATCTGTTTCATCTCTATGTCTCCCACCCTGTTCCACCTCCCCCCTCTAACAGACCCACAACCCCCAACAAAACTCCTACGATTATGACACCAGCCTCCCCCACTAACAAGTCCATATTGCCTCCCCAGTCTCCTGAATCTGAACTCCCCAAATCTAGGCCCTTGGATTCTGAATAACCCCCAGCCCTTACCCCTCCCTTCTTTGCTTTGAACTACGCTCTATAGCACACCACATTGTCTCCCCTCCTCCCTCCAGCCACCCCATCAGAGCTCCCATTAAATGCATACTTATAACTTTACTTAGCAGAACTGAGGGTAGGGACAGATTAGCAATAAATGATAAACCAGTATTCTCTTCAATGCAGTCCCTACAACCTTTTTAAAAATGAATTGTTGCCACTGCTAAACATAATTAAACCTCGGCAACAGGTCATAATCTACTTGTAATTTAACTACTATATAACTGGGTGCTCATCATAATTATTTGATCACCCCTCAATTGTTCAATCTATATTTCTAAAGTTAAACATACCTTTCCTGAAAAACAATGAACTGCAAATGACAGCTAGAAATTTCTTCTATCACTTACAATGGTGAAGGCATTTAATCATTTAATCAAGGGTCTTTATAAAGCCCAACTCGGATGTAAGGTCATCCCCTCACTATCTACAGAAAATGTGTGTAGTCTTCCCACTTTTAGAGATTATAGGGCTACTTATTCTGAAAACAAACTTAAGTCTTAGGGGTATTCCCCCTGGGCAAAGTCATAAATGATAAAGCAAAAGTGTTCCAAGTTCTCAAATAAAAGTCATAACACATCCTTCCAGGATGGAGGGTCTGTAGCCGCTAATGCAGTAAGCCGGGCTATCCTTTAATAAATGTAAACCTTAACAATATGCCACTCAGGAAGCACAACAATAGTCAGTTCTATTACATAATCATAACTTAGTCATTGCCTTCACACCGGAAAATGCTCTGACCTGAGGAAATTGAGACAATTAAAGTGGGCTTAATACTTCTTTTAGTTTTAATTAAGTCTTTTCTACCTCTCCAATTTGGGTCTCGATGTGGAAGCTGCCCACTGGCTATGTGATTCAGTAAGATCGAGACAAAGATGTACTGTTAGTTCCCTCTGGCAGCTCAGAGCAGGTATGACAAGCAAGATACAGCTTGTAGAGAGAGTAGCTTGGCAGTGTGCATATTCGTGCATGGAGAGTGCTTTCGACTGGATTCCTAATCACATGGCAATCTGAAGAGCTTTACCAGCAGAATTAGTTCACGAGGTCCGCCACAGCTTTTGGTCTATTTCAACCCTCTCTCCTACAACATCGACTGCAGAAATCTGTTGCTGTAGGTAAGGAAATCAATCAACTTTGCCAAGCCATTGAGCAATTAAAGAGATAGCGTATCAGGTACACCACGGGAACTTAAAACAGAAACTTTTACTTTGCATTCATTTTGTTTAAACAATGGAAGTTCCTTTTTCATTTCTTTCTTACAAGAAGTTACCCCTCACTCTTCTTCTGCTGCTCAGGGGTCTCGGAAGAGATCAGATAGGGCAGTTATGAGCCCGACCATTGCAGTTTCTCAGATCCTCATAGGAAGACCAATTCCCAGCCACTTGTACTTGAAATCTGGCTGAGTAAATCATCTTGAACTTAATCCCGGCTGCAATGATTTTGGATACTAGGTGGTGGAAGGCTGCTGTCTTTTGATGCACAGTGTCTGGAAGGTCCTGTGCTATTCTGATTTTATTTCCTTCCCACCTCACCTCCTGCAATTCCTTAATTTTGAGCAAAAAGTGTTGATGCTCGAGAAAGTTAAAAAATCTGGATATCAGGGGACGTGGAGGAGCCCCTGCCAGTGGCTTTGGGCGGAGAGCTCAGTGTGCTCTCTCAGTTATGTACTTAGGCCCAAATGGGCAGGGGCCAGCAATTTTTTCAATCATTTTCTGAATGAATAAGATGGTGTCCTGGCCTTCTTCTCCCTCTGGGAGACCTATGAGGACCGCATTATTCCTCCGACTGTGGCCCTCTAGGTCTTCCACTTTTAACTCCAGGTGAGACATCTTTTGCCTTATAGCTACAAGCTCAGGGTCTGCTCTCTCAGCCCTCTTCTCCAGAGAGCAGATTCTAGCTGTATTGTCTGAAGCTCGCTCTGATACCTGTTCTATCGCCTGGGTGAGTGACTTTATTTCAGCTGTAATATTGTGAAGATCATCCTGAAAAATTTGAATTTGACTAAAAATCTCTTGGGTATAAGTGGCTCTTGTTCCTCTGATGGGGCCATTGCAGAAGCTCCTTCCACCAAACCGGAGGCCTGTGGTTTCTTCGGGGCCTTCTCCGGAGTTACTGAAGGAGTGTGTCTCGGTGGCGCCTTCCTCATCTTGATGTCCATAGGTAAGACTGAATATCGCAAACTGTGGCTGACTGTTGGTACTTTTATTTTCTGCCCTCAGGGGTAGTTTTTTAGGGTATGGTTGCTAAATAAGATTTGAAAATAAGTCGGGTGGCTGGAGCGATGTGGAGGAGCTGCTAGTCGGCACTCTGCATCATGTGATCTCTGCCACAATGTTCCATTTCTGCTCTGCATCCATGTCCAGGCTGATGTTGTCTAGGTGCCCTTTCAAAATGATTCCCATCATGCCAAAGTCTGCCCTCTTAAAATCTACAACTCTTGTTTTTGTATTGGCTATCTCCCTTCCCAGACTGAGGGAGAGCCACATTGTGCGGTGGTCACTTCCTACTAAGGGAGCCTCCAACTCTATGTCTTGGGCTAGTTCTCTGTCAGTAAGTACCAGGCCCATAACGTTCCCTTCCCTGGTTGGCTCCATCACTTTCTTTGTGAGAAAACTGTCCTGAAAGGCATCCACTGCTTGTCAATCTTTCTGGGCACTGCAAACACTGAGTTTAGTCTGAGCCATGCAGCAAAGGTAGCATCCTCTCACGCAGGATAAATAGGAGGAATTATAATGGAGGGTGAGCAAGGAACCCCAAACAATTCCATCAGGGTCTTTTTAGTAGAATCTTCTTCTTCCACTGCAAAGCTTATGGCAGTTTTCATTTGCTGCATCCTGGCTTGAAAAGTGAGATCATGAGGAGGAGATCTCATGACATACACCCCCAAGTCCTCACTGCAGGATGAGAGGGTCAAACTAGTACAACTGACAACATGCTGTTTTCCTTCATAACCCCCCTCTAAATTGTCCTCTAATACCATGAGGTCAGGATTATAGTCCACCTCATCATCAACCTCCCTGTTGATGATGGGGTCGCTGAAGTCACCAGAGATAATGGCAGCAGCTGGCAGGGACAAAATTTGCTGTGTGCTGGAAGTAGTCATCAATGAGAACTCAGTACCTGATAACCCTGTTGATAGAACAAAAGTTTGCCCTTACAGAAATATAAGTGCGCTGTGTTCATGCAGAATGCATGCCACATGCTCAATTGTGTAATATTTGCATGTGGTTTGCATACACAAAGTGAACCTAAGTGAACCAGGCCTAAAAAGCAAATCAGGTTTGCATGCCGCAAGCGTGACATGTGTGCAGCAGGTAAGCTGGTGCAAACATCTTCTAAAAATTGCATCAGGTTCGTGTGTTGCACACTTGACATGAGTGCAGCAGTTATATAATTTAAAAATCACATCAGCTTCACATGGTGCACACTTGCCATGTGTGCAGCAGCTAAGCTGTTGCAAATCTCATAAGGCCCTGTCCACACACTGCACTGAAAATCTGTAATGTTTTGAAAGTGTTACAGACTGAAAATGTTACAGTGCATCCACACTACCACTGAAAAAGTTTTGAAAGCGTTTTGGAAACTTTACAGGATTTCACTAGTATAGTGTGGACCGGGCCAAACAGAGTTTTGAAAACATTACAGAAACTGTTGTTGAAAACACCTAATAATTGGCCCTGTCCACACTATGGCTCTGTAACGTTACAGAGGGTGTAAAACGTTACCGTAACAGGTCGCGTTTATACCTGTAACATTACAGGAGGTATTTTCGTAACCGTTGTTGAAACCACATATGAGGTGGTTTCAACAACGGTTATGAAGCCGGTCCCGCCCTTGTAACGTTACCGGCAGTAGTGTGGACAGCCGGTAACGGTCCCCATCAGGGCATGAAGCGCAGTGCGAGCTGCATTGTGGGATCGGGAGCCACCGTAATGGTCGCCCGGCACCCGATGTGTGGACCAGCAGTGCCGGTCCCGTAACGGACACCAATGAGGTGTGGACGCACTGCACCGCTCCCTGGCCGTAACAGATTGCATCCATGACAGGGCGCGAGCGGTGTAGTGTGGACAGGGCCTTAGTTTTCAACAACAGTTTTGAAAACGCTTACTCTAATGTTACCAGTGTAAATGCAAACCATTACAGCAATGGTATGGACCCTTTGCAACATTACAGAGGGATTTTTCTGGTGTAGTGTGGACAGGGCCGAAAACACATCAGATTCTATTTTTTATGCTACTGCTAGCAATTAGAACCAATAAATACATTTTCTTTGAGTAATCATTAAAATTAGGTAAGCTCATTAATTCTGATCCTTTTGCAAGTTGTTTAAGGGCTTTTGATTTTTGTTATTAAATCACCATTAATTTATAAAGTATTGTTTGCTTACTGCATTAAATGCCTAGGATATACTCATCCCCCATTCCAGTTGTGTGAAGAGGGACCTCTGTGTTGTGAAGCCTGATCTTTTTGTTTTGGGCCATGCAAATCCCCTTATGCATGTTTAGTGCTACAAATGTGTTTCTCCATGACTGATTTTGCTCACTTGCTTTCCCTTTGTCATTCTGTATGGAGCATATACACTATGGCCAAGCACTCTTTGTGCTGAGTAGGGTCTTGGAAGCATGCACCATACCTCACATTTTGTCACTGAAATGAGGGACATGGACACTCAAAATGAGGGACAATGAGGGACACTAACCCTCACGATGATCAGGACACATCCTGAAACATGGAGATACAGTACCTCAGAACACAGTGGAAAACATTATAGTTACTTGTACCAATATTAGCATCTAAGACTGAATTTTTATTTTAAAGCAGGGGTGCCATTTAGGTAGGAGAGAGGGGGGAAGTCCCCCCCCCCCGCATTTGTGCCTAGGTTGTTCTTATGGTATGGCAATAATGGCATTATATTTGATGCATAGATGTAGATGGCAGATTTGGATTTAATCTTTTGCACAAAAAGTGCCCCCCCCCCGGCCTGTGTGCGCGCCATGCTGCAGTTGCACTCCTGGCTCGACTGCGTATGTATTGTGTTGTCCACTCTCTCCACCTATTAGCATTGGCACCATCACACATGACATGGAGGAGCTCCAGCCAAGCAAGAGCACATGAGTCATGTGAGTGTGACACTGTCTTTCCCACTGCAGAGTAGACAGGCTGCACACTACAGCTTGGAGGACTCAGTGAGCACTGAACTCTCAATAGCAGTGTTGTGGCAGCATATTTGTGTTGGTCTACTCTTAGTGAGTCTCCATCTCCCATGCTGGCTGAAGGGGCAGAGGGTGAGCTAGAAGCTAACGCGAGACTAGGCTACTTACTTACTTTTCTAGGCTCATCTTGCAAAATAAAAGCAGGACAGACCCCCAAGGTAGCAATCTAGGCCTAGCAGCAGTGCTGACAGCAGTGTGGTCGGCCTTCAAAAGCATTGATCCATCTAGTGTGGCAGCAGCCAAGCAAGAGGCAAGAAACGCAGGATGGGTGGGCTCTGTAGGTGAGGTGACTTGGTCGTGGGTCACAGTGGGGACCTGGGATGGTTGGTTCTAACATCCAGCTTCTGGCAGAAGGACAGAGAAGAAGAGGACTGAAAACTGGACTGGTGGCACACTGGGCCAGGCTGCAGGTTCTAGCCAGATGGCCAGGTAAGTAAAAGAAAATACTTTTTTTTACAGGGTGATTGGGGAAGGAAGGACTGAAATATTGATGTGTTTTTCATGGTTCTGCACCATTGGGTGGCTTCATGACCCATATGAGATGGGTATTGAATTCAATGGAGTTGGGGAGAGAAATTGGGACTTTCTTTGGGGGTGGGGGTCAGAACTTCAGCCAGGAAAAAAAAGGGTTAGTAACAGGGTGAGTTTAAGCCCAACTTTGATGCACTGCTCCGGGGTATAGACAGATGAATCTTATACATTTGAATTTTTCTTGATTTGCCTATCATTTTTCAGTCACAACAAATAAGTTTTACCTTTTAAAGATGTTCCAGACATTCTAGAGCTTGCCACCTAGGGGCTAACTAGCACATGGCCTCCACTGTTTGTTGGCTCCCCCCTGCTGAAATCTGAAATAGCACCCCTACCATGAAGTCAAAATTTACAGGACATCCTCTGTGTGAGCAGCATATTTTCCATGAGGGATGGATGAGGAGCAGAGCAGTTTTCAGGGGTATAATATGGGCTGTCCCTTGCATTCAGGGACAGTTGAGTGGTATGGTATATACAGACTTTTGGAGCCCCACTATAGTCAGGCTTATGCCCCCCACAGTGAAGCTGACCTCCACATCCTCATGCCCAGGCACATTATGACACAGGGCAAGGGAGACTGCAGGAGTGTGCACCATTGAAATGAATGGGGATATTTTTTATTACAATTTTATACATTATTGATGGAGAGTTGGAGATTAATGAAGGCCACCACTCGACTAAAAACAAGCCTTGTTAGTAGAACAGTGACCTTCATTATTCTTCAACTCACTATCATAATGTATAAAATAGTAATTAAAAATAACTCCATTCATTTTAAGGGGGTATGCCCCAGCACTCTGACCCATATACAGCATCTCTTACAGACTCCTGCCTCTGGCTCCCAATACTCAAGTAAGAGACTCTTGACTTATATCAATACTTGGTGGGTTGTCTGTAGCAGTATGTCTGCACCTGCTACAGTGTATGTGCATGGAGGTGAGGGGTGTTGAGTTATTGCTACTTTTCAGTTTGCCCCTTAAAGTCTGTTTATGTGGAAGCATTCAAAACTATGGAAAGAAAATAGTAGGAGTACAGGCCAAATAGAAATAATTAAGTAGTTTTGTGGGTACATGTGTGTATTGGGAATGGGAAGAACCACATGTGTTTCCATTGGTATGTATGATACAGTTCAGCTGTGCAGCTGAGATGAGGCAAGACAAGAAAACTAAAAAGTATAATAGTGGCTATAAGCATGCTGCATACGTGCAGATGAATTTAGATTTGTATTAAAGTACAAGTGAGCCATATGTGTGCAAGCAGTATGGGTTAATGGTTAAAGGCACTGAACTGCAAACTTGGAGATCTGAATATCTGGGTTTGAATCTCGTCAGCCCTCACTTTACAGTATATGGTATGATCCTGAGCAAGTCACTTAACTTTTAGGTGTGCAGTTATCAGTGATCACTTGCTTTTTGCAGGCATGCCACATGCATGCAGTCTGTTTCAATTTAACAGAAAAAGCATGCTTTCCACACTTGCTTGCTGCATGCATGCCACATGCATGCAATCAGTTCCAATTTAAAATTTAAATTATGTTTGCAGCCCACATATCACATGGGCAGTTTTATGTGTGCAGCATAAAAACATTTCATATAATTATTTCAATAAGGGTGCATATATATGCTAGGCAGACTGTGTCATATCATATCTGAAAATGATGCCAGCAGAGCCTGAGAGTTGAAGTCACCCTGGCCAAGGGCTGTGATTACTTGAATCAATGATGGGCCTTGGCCCGATGAGGATAATGGCATTGTACTGTCCATAGCAGGTACAGCAGCACCTAAGCCAGATCCTGACCTTTGTATCTCAGCAACAATTGGGGGGGGCTGTTGTCAATGCTGCTGCAGTGGGTGATGATGCTGAATGATTGCCTGGTCATGATTGTGACTGGGATCTTGCAGGTGAAGGAGACTTCTCCTTGTCTCTGTGCTTATACTTGTGTTCCAATGATTAAGAAGGCCATGACAATGACCATCCTCTGTCCTGGTCCTTTGACCTCAACTTTGGTGACTGCATCTTTGTCGATATTCATGGCAACAGTGATTTCGGACCTTCACCTTACAGAAATATAACTCTACTGTGTACATGCAAAATGCATGCCACATACTTAATTGTGTAATGTTTGCATGCAGTTTGCATACACAAAGTTATCCTAAACAAACCAGGTCTAAAAGCAAATCAGGCTTGCATGCTGCAAGCTTGACATGTGTGCAGCAGGTAAGCTGATGTGAACATCTTCCAGAAATCATGTCAGGTTCGCATGTTGTACACTTGACATGAGTACAACAGTTAAGCTGGTGTGAACATCATTTAAAAATCACATCAGGTTCACATGTTGCACACTTGCCATGTGTACAGCAAATAAGCTGGTACAAATCTCATCTAAAAACATGTCAATTTCTATTTCTCATACTACTGCTAGAAATTAGAGCTATTAAAATACATTTTTCATTAATTTTCCATTAAAATTAGTTATATATACTGATTAATTCTGATCCTTTTGCAAGTTGTTTAATGGCTTTTGATTTTTGTCATTAAATTGCCATTAATTTGTAAAGTATTGTTTGCTTAATGCATCAAATGTTTAGTATCTAGTCAGCCAACATCCGAAATTCCAGATGTTCGAATAGTGGAATATGTGTTGTGAAGCCTAACCTTTTTGTTTTGGGGCATGCAAATCCCTTTATGCATATTTAGTGCTACAAATGTGTTTCTCCATGACTGATTTTGCTCACTTACTTTCTCTTTGTCATTCTGTGTGGAGCATATACACTATGGCCAGGTCCAGCACTCTTTGTGCTGAGTTGGGTCTTTGAAGCATGCACCATACCTCACTTTTTGTCACTGAAATGAGGGACATGGCCACTCAAAATGAGGGACAATGAGGGACACTAACCCTTACAATGATAAGGACACATTCTGAAACATGAAGCTATGGTACCTCAGAACACAATGGAAACCATTGTATTTATTTGTACCAATATTAGCACCTGAGAATGAATTTCTACCATAAAGCAGGGGTGCCATATAGGTAGGGCAGAGGTGGGTAGTTTCACACCCCCTCCACATTTGTGCCTAGGTTATTCTTATGGTGTGATAATAATGGCATTAAATTTAGATTTAATCTTTTGCACAAGTGTCTACCTGGCCTGTGTGTTCATGCTGCAGATGCAATCCTGATTTGACTGTATCTGTATTGTGTTGTCCACTCTCTCCAGCTTTTAGCTGTGGCACCATCACATGTGACGTGGAGGAGCTCCAGTCATGCAAGAGCACATGAGTGATGTGAGTGTGACACTGTCTTTCCGGCCACAGAGTAGCAGGCTGCACACTAAAGCTTGAAGGAGTCGGTGAGCACTGAACTCTCAATAGCAATATTGTGTTGGTATATTTTTATTGGTCTACTCTTAGTGAGTCTCCATCTCCCCTGGTGGCTGAAGGGGCAGATAGTGACCTAGACACTAACTTGAGACTAGGCTATCTTCTTACTCTACTAGGCTCGCCTCATAAAAAAAATAGTACAGGACCCCCATGGCAGAAAGCTAGGTTTAGCAGCAGCAGTAACAGCAGTTTTGACAGCTTTCCCAGGCCTTGATTAGTGCAATGCAGCAGCAGCCACTGCAGCAGCTAAGCAAGAAGCAAGCAACACAGGTTGGGTGGGTTCGGTTGGTGAGGTGACTTGATTGTGGACCACGTTGGGGAGCTGTGATGGTCAGTTCTAGCATCCAGTTTCTGACAGAAGGATGTAGGAGGAGTGGACTGAAAACTGGGCTTGTGGCTCACTGGGCCAGGCTGCAGGTTCTGGCCAGATAGCCAGGTAAGTAAAAGTCAATAATTTTTTTAAAGGGGGATTGGGAAAGGAGGAATGACTGAAATATTGATGTGTTTTTCATGTTTCTGCACCTTTGGGCAGCTTCACGACCCATACTGGATGGGTATTGAATGGAATGGAGTCGGGGAGAGAAATTGGGACAACTTTTTTTATGGGGGGTGGGGTTCAGAACTTCAGCCAGGAAAAAAATTGATTAGTAACTGATTGGGTTTAATCCCAAATCTGATGCACTACTCTGGGGTATAGACAGATGAATCTTATACATTTGAATTTTTTCCTGATTTGCAAATTACTTTTCAGTCACAACAAATAAGTTTTACCTTTCAGAGATATTCCAGACATTCTAGAGCTTGTCACCTAGGGATAACTAGCACCTGGACTACACTGGTTGTTGGCTTCCCTCTGCTGAAATCTGAAATGGTGCCCCTCCATTAAATCTAAATTTACAGAACATCCTCTGTGTGAGCAGCATGTTTCTCATGAGGGATGGTTGAGGAACAGAGCAGTTTTCAGGGGTAAAATGAGGGCTGTCCCTTGCATTCAAGGACAGTTGAGCAGTATGGTACGTACAGACTATTGGAGCCCCATTATAGTCAGGCTTATGCCCCCCCAGTGAAGCTGACCACCACATCCCACACTCAAGCACATTATGATATAGGGCAAGGGAGACTGCAGGAGTGTGCACCATTGAAATGACTGGGGATATTTTTTATTACTATTTTATACATTGTTGATTGAGCACTGGAGATTAATGAAGGCCACCACTCGACTAGCAAGGGCCTTCTTTGTAGAACAGTGGCCTTCATTATTCTCCAGCTTGCCATCATAATCTATAAAATAGTAATAAAAAATAACTCCATTCATTTCAAGGGGGTACGCCCCAGCACTCTGACCCATGGACATCATCTCTTAAAGACTCCTGCCTCTGCATCCCTAGTAAACAGGTACGGGACTCTCAACTGTATCTATACTTGGTGGGTTGCATGTAGCAGCATGGCAGCACCTGCTTCAGTGTGTGTGTGTGTGTGTGTGTATGGGGACGGGACGGGCCATGTGATTTCGGTGTCGAGTTAGTGCTACTTTTGTGCCCCTTAAAGTCTGTTTATGTGAAAGCATTCAAAACTATGGAGAGAAAGAGTAGCAGTACAAGCCAGACAGACGTAATTAAGTAGTTTTGTGGATAACTGTGTGTATTGGGGTGGGAAGAACCACATGTGTTTCCATTGGTATGTGTGCTACAGTTCAGCTGTGCAGCTGAAATGAGGTAGGACAAGAAAACTAAAAAGCATAACAGTGGCTACAAGCATACTGCATGTGTGCAGATGTATACAGATTTGTAATGATGTACAAGTGAGCCATATATGTGTAGGCAGTATAGCTTAGGGCTTAAATGTGCTGAATTGCGAGCCAGGAGACTTGGAAACCTGGGTTTGAAACTCATCAACCCTCACCTGTATATTGTGTGATCCTGAGCAAGTCACTAAACTTTTATGTGTGCAATTATCAGTGACCACTTGCTTTTTGAACACATGCCACATGCATGCAATCATTTCCAATTTAACATCTAAATCATGCTTGCAGCAGGCATATCACATAGGTAGTTTTATGTGTGCAGCATGAAAACATTTCATATAATTAGTTCTGTAAGGGTTACTCCTTCTCCATGGCTGCAAGTGCTTTTTGGAGAAGAAAAGTTTCTAGAGCTTTCTTATGGCATCACCTTATTGCTTGTCTGAAACACTGGCAGATCTCACAGGTCCTCACATATCGAGACATGCCCAAACAGCACACACAACTGGTGTGTGAGTCTTCTTTATAAATTTTGTCTCTACATTTACAATACCGAAATAGCACAGCTGCAGCTTTTGGCGGCATGCAGAGATGTCGAAACACTGTTATGAAATAGAGAATGAGTGAATGGCAATGGTTAGTTGGCAACATTTCTTCAGTAGATCCGATGAGAGTGATCAATGGCAGGAAAAGAACTGAGTGATTGGGCCACCCACGTTTATGTAGACGCTAATACATGATGTTGTCATGGGTGGCCCCTGGCTAAAAAAAAAGTTTCTATGTTGTCCTAGTGTCTTATGGCTGTAGTTCCAAAGATGTGGTCTAATGGAAGAGATATCCCTGTAGAAGGTCTTAAAAATGTTGGCCTACCTGTGCGTCTTGATGTTGAAGCAGCAGCAGTAGGTGTGAAACCCTATGTTTCCATTAGCAGAGCACCATATGTTAAAGACAAATTAGTACACAGCAGACTTTATTTAGACAGACAAAAACAGGGAACTGGTTGGCTTCAGAATAGACCTTCTGGGTGCTTTCAATGCTTGAATTGTAACATTTGTTCTTATTGTAATACTGGGAGCAAATTTAAACATCCAGCAGATGTAACTAAGGAATTTGAGGTGAAACATTTCATTATTTGTCATACCACTTTTGTGGTATACATTTTATGGTGTACCTGCAATAAAGTATACATTGGTAGAACAACTGGACTGCTTAAAACACACATGCAGGAGCACGTATGGAACATTGTGAATGTAAGAACTGACACTCCAGTAGATCTCCATTTTGCATCACATCATGACTCATCACCCATTGGTCTTATATTTATGGGGATTGAAAGGGCACCAGCAATGAGTTATGGGGGTAACAGAGTGAATGAATTGCTGATGAAAGAAAGTGAATGGATCTCCAGGCTAAAAAGTGTGAAAATCAGATGGTCTTAATGACCAATGGGACCTGAAACCATTCCTAAAGAGAAAGATAAGGAACTGAGGCTTTTTTGGTCTCCATTATAAGGTACTAAATTCTGGCTGACTGTTTGTAATTATTGGTGACCTTTTACATATCTTGCAAGTACGGTTATGTAGTTCGAAGCCTATTCTGAACAGTGAATATTTTTGGTGGTCGCTGTTTTTACTTAGCTAGTTTTCACATGGTAAACATCACATGTCTTCAGGCAGAGTTAGGCAGACTTTATAACTGGTCAACTGTGAATAACATGAGATTTAACCCCAATAAATAAATAGTAATACACGCTGGTATCAACAACTCAGAGGTGAAATACAGTATTTGAGAAGTGGTGTTGAGGGAAACAAACTGTGAGACAGACTTGGGGACTACAGTGACCAATAATCTAAAACATTCAAAACAGTGTGAGGAATTATAAATCCAATTAATTATTCATGAGCTTAACTAGCTCACTGATTGTCTGCCATGCCAGTCTGAAATCTTTTAGAAATGGTCGGCATGTCAGTGACACTCAGCTGATCACATGCTCTATGCTGACAGCAGCAACGGCAAAACAACAAGTGTTTTCAGCATGGCTGTCAGTGTACAGTATCAGTGAGAAAGGTACTATTGTAGTGATCAGCACAGAACTAAAAATGTCACCAAACTGCAGACCAAACAGTGTTGTATAACACATCGTAGTTTGACATGTTCTGGGTAGCAAATGCAGAACAGTGGTTAAATTACATGGCTGTTCACTATTGCAAAGGACAATACTGTCAATGCTGTCTCTCTAAGGTCACCTCTGTCAGCTGTGGTAAATTCAGAAAGTAGTGCAGAAGTAGAAAAATAATTTGTGCAGTGCAGTGCTGCTGAATATGGGGTAGTGCACATATTCATGGCCAGGTCCCTCCTGAGGTACAGCATTTATGTTATAGTTAGTCACTGGAATGTATAATTTAAAAAAACAAAAGAGGACAAGGATCAAAAACACATGACCTCTACAGCATTTATTGCAGAGCAGGGTATTTACTGGGTGAAAACACCACCTGATTATACCTGCAGAATTTAATCTTCCTTGTATGGTTGCTGTATATCTTCTAATTAAAGCTGCCCTTTAATACAAACCACCCTCCAAATGAAGCCAAGTTCCACTTCAGTGTTTGTGATAGAAGCCCCCCCTCCATTTGAAGCTGCAGCTTATATTAGAGGTGACTTATATTAGGGATGGCACCATTGCAAGGTGGATTGGCATCTGGGCATCCGGGCTATGCCATAAAATTGCAGCACTGTTACCGCTGTTATTTGCCTCCACAGAATTTCATTATGTCAATGCTAGATCTCCTCTCCATACCCTCTCTCATTCTCATGGAAACACACTCAACTGTTGGCTTTCTGTCCACCAGACCAACTGCAATCCACTCTCAGCTTGCTGTCTCCGCCTGACCAGGTATGTGGCTGACTGCACTCAACTCAAATTTGGGGAATTAAAATAACTTGACTTAACTGAAAACTGGTACAATTCTTCTCTGCATGGTCTCTTCGTGACCACTCTTGGCTCACCCTTTCCCTCACCAACCATGCTACAGTCTCATCTCTCTCTCTCTCTCTCTCTCTCTCTCTTCTCTCTTCTCTCTCTCTCCACCTAACCACACTCCAGTGTTCCACAAGTGAAGAAGGCAAGCTAGAGGAACAACTTATTTTTTTCAATTCAAATAGAAACTTAACTGCTTTCTACCTGAGCTGTTCCTCTCTCACAGCCCGACCACTCTCCAGTGTCAGCTCACTGTTGCCCTCTGCCTGATTGATCACACTTTATACTCCGCTCTTGTCTCTCTCTCCTCCTGACCACAATAAAATGTGAAGGGAACAAGGCAAGACAAATGAGGGGAACAGCTTTATTTTTATTAAAATAACTGAACAGAAAACAGCTACAGCATTACAGCACTGGAGGGCAGCTGTTTGAATAGAAGCCACCCTCCAATTGTTGCCATCCTCTAACTGAAGCCGCAGCTATGAACAGACACTATGTAATAGAAGCTGCAGCTTCAGTTAGAAGATACTGTATATGGTATTTCCTGAAATTTCAGTGATATCTCTAGAAAAATTCCCTGTTTTCTTGCAGCACTACTGTAAGGCCACCAGAGAGAATATTTTTGAAAATACTGCAGAATATCTGAAAGTATCTGATCATTTTCGCATTCACTTGCGCTTGTGCAAGGAACGTCTTGGGACAATACGGGAAATGAGAGATGTGTCACTGCCATGCCAATTATACCTGAAACTGCAATGCATTTGGCAGTGCACACCAATGACAGGCACTCTGGTCATGGCAGCTGTTCAGCTTTGTTGATGTGGCAAGGCTGGATTTCTAAGAAATGAACCGCTCCAATGGGAACGCTTCATTTCTTTCTGTAGCCTAAACTCAGGCCATTTGCATTACAGTGCACACTAATGCGCATGCCCAGAGTTACGGCCCATCTTCACTCCTCTGACCCACACCCCAAAAGCTTAAATGTTAGCCGCGTTGCGGCTTTCTCTCCCAGTGCTCGCCTCTTGGCCCACATCCCCCACCTCAACATTAGCTGTGGTGCGGCTATCTGTTAAAGCCGACATCGGGGTGCCCAATCCCCATGTCAGCAATTTAAAAAAACAGCGCCATGACTGAGGGACAGTGGGAAGCCCACACCCAGTGTCCCTATATCTACCCCTCAATACTCCAGGATACTGGGGAGGCCACTCCCAGTATCCCCATATCTATACCCTCCTTTAGAAATGACCATACTGGGTGCGCAAAGTGGGCCATATCTGCTGTCAAAATCTGTGCTGTGTTTACCCTATAAAAAAGAAACTGATCCCCCAGCATTTTTTTTTATTTGTTTTTCATACCAGACAAAGAGAAAATGGTCCCTCGTCATCTCCCCCAACCCCTTCCCCACCCCAGCCTTTCTGCTGTGCACTCACCTCCCTACACCCCCCCTTACCCTATACTTACCTCTGGAGGTTGGCAGATGTCATCTTCTGTGGACCGGGATGCATCTGCACTCTTTAAAGATGAACTGCAAACTGAAGAATGAAGGTAACGGCTGTATAATGGCTGTCAATGGGGGTTTCAACTTTGTCGATATCTCAGCCATTTTTTGGAATTTTTACCACAAATTTTAAACAAAGCCTTTTTGGGACTCCACCTTATGAACACTGGCACTGTCATTTCATTATTTTCACTCCAGATTTTCCACATTTTCATTTTTTCACACCTCCTCGTGAACAGTACGGCTGTCATTTTTCACATGCTACCTGAAACATGTTTTCACACCTGCAGTGCAGAATGGTGTGGTTTGCTTTGCTAAATCAACTTTTGGGCTAAATTAATGAAATACAGTGCCACTGTTCATGTGGTGGGGTCCCAAAAAGTCCATGTTGAAAATTTGGTATAAAAATACCCAAGAATGCGTGAGTTAAGTGCAGTCATTGAAATTTCGCTATACATGTGTGTAACTTTGGCAAAGTTTTATATTTTCATTCCAAACATTCAACATTGCCAGTTTTTCACACACCTGATGAACAGTATAGCTGTCATTTTTCACATCCTGCCCCAAATGTGTTTTTGCATCTGTAGCACTTAATGGCACAGTTGCTGCACAAAATCACCTTTTGAGATTGAATAACGAAATGATAGTGCCACTGTTCATGAAGTGGGGGCCCAAAAAGTCCATGTTGAAAGTCTGGAACAAAAATACCCACAAACATCAGGGGCGTTAGGGTTTCCAACCATAACGCCCCACTCCCTCCACCCTGTAGAGACTGACAGGCATCAGGGGTGTGCCTTGGGATCATCAGCCATAATGCTCACACCATTTCACCCCACCCCTCCTCCACTCTGCAGCCGTGACAGGCATCGGGGTGTGTCTTGGGATCTTCAGCCTTAATGTTCACCCCATTCTCCTTTACTGCAACCATCTCAGCTTATTTCATTATGGAATGGGGTGAGCGTTAGGGTTGAAGACCCCAAGGCACACTGCAATACCTGACAGTGTCTGCAGGGTGGGGTGGGGGTGAATGGTGTGAGTGTTATGGTCAATGACCCAAAGGCACTCCCCAATGCCTATCAGTCTCTGCAGGGTGGGGTGGGATGGGACGTTAGGGTTGGAAACCCTAATGCTTCATTAAGGAAGTAAATCAGGGAGGGATGGTTGACGCCACCTACCTTGATTTCAGCAAAGCCTCCAACAACGTCCAACACAGAAGGCTGATTAACAAGATGGGCAGTCTGGCCATGGGTCACAAGCTGATAAACTGGGTTAGAAACTGGCTGATGGACAGCAGGCAGAGGGTGGTGGTAATGAGATCCAATCCGGGGAGGGGGGGTGACTAGTCGGGTACCTCAGGCATAAATCCGGGGACCATTTACGGTCCAGCTTCCACCATGCAGCACCTGCTGCTCTCACTGCTGCCTCCTTTCTCCTTTGAAACCAGTACCAGTAGCAAACACCACTGCAAATACCTGCAAGTGAACGTTTGGCATTGGCAAATGCTTGTTATAGCTGCAACTGTATTGTTACCTGTACTGAACGTCATGTGTAGTAACTAATGGCATCTTTTTTATTCTTGGTCTGCAAACATGAATCCAGTAGAGATGGTATGGTATCTTATGAATCATGCATTCATCAAAAGATCAAGCCACAGGCAAAGGAGGAAATCTTTGCCTGGATAAAACACTTTGGGACACACTGAAATGCAACCATTGGATGTGATTTATTGCACATTTAGAAATAAAAAGCATTCCAAGTTGTAGTTGCAATAGAAGGGCATGCAGCCAGCAAGTGATTAAAATATTTTGTGATGCCGGCCCAGTGGTGCAGAGGGCTGAGGTGCTGGTGTCTTAACTCGCACCATGCTGGCGACCCGGGTTCGGGAATGGACTCAGGCGCCAGAGGATCGGCAGGGGAAGGAGTAGGATTGAGCATCCGGAGGACTGCTCTGCTCTCCTCTCCTCTCCTCTGCTGGGGTGGGCTGCAGAACGGCGTCGCTCTGTAGTGGCCCCCGGTGGAGACCAGGGGAAGTTCAGTTGTGATGCGAGTAGAGGAATCGGAGGAAAAACTAGAAAATGGCATCTCCTCCTACTGGATGACGGCCGCCCGGACCAGTGCCGCCCCAAGCTCCGCAACAGCTGACCTGGCCACAGCAGCACCCAGGGCCAATGCCTAGGCAGTTAGGCCATTTCTCCTCAGAAGAGGAGGACCCACCCGACGAAGGGTCATGTCGGGTTACCCTGAGGTGGCTGCGATGTAGGGTCGAGATCGGTGGCGGTGACGGGAGAGGTGAGAGTCCTTTTGGCAATTAGCCTGAAGGAGAGGTAGGTGAGGGTCACAGGGGAGATAAACAGATAAAGCAAAAAAATACATATTTTGTGAAAAAAGCTAATTTTTGTCAAATAAAAAAAACATTAATGAATATGTTCTGTGTATTCATGGCAGTGTGTAAAATGTTATGTGCATTGTACAATTTACTGTATGATTTATTTTGCAATACTGTAATGTATAGTGGAGCCCGGCAGGACATAATGCAGTCTGCTGTGTGACTGCATGACAAAAGGGACCAACTGCAATGGAAATTGCGTTGTTTATGACAGTAACTGTTGTAGTATACTTCAGTTTTGTCCAAATCAAACACAGAGGAGTGCACAAGGGTTGGTGGTCCCCAGGAAGCAGATAGTAGAAATCACAACAAAAGTTCCAGCACTCATCACCTCACTGTAACAGCACGCCACTAGAGCATATATCAGATAAAAAAAATTTATTGGTCTGGCTTTTTCCAATTTGGCTCAGTTTCAGCAGTTCAAGTTTTACCTGTAACCCATAGCTAATATTGAATGGAGTGTAGATCTCTCCCTAGTTAATATTGAATAGAGTGTAGCTCTCTCCTTTAAAAAGAGGATCTACCATTATTTCAGTGTGTAACAGTATCACAAACACCACCTGACATAGAAAAAAGGCAGAAAACAAATAGAAATATATAACACTAAATTTTTACAGGCTATAGAAATGATGACTCATAGAAAACATAGTTCCTCCCCCAAAAAGAGATCTTCTGGGCTCACCTTCAGGGGGGCTGGCCATTGGTGGTGGAGTCCAAAAGCCCATATTGAGGGATGGCATCCCCCTGCTATGCACCCTGTTCTGGAGAGGGGGGGGTCTATTGAGACCCTTACAACCAGAAGGAGGTGGTGGTTGGACATCAGCTGAGTTTGATTTCACAGTGTATCATCAGAAGAACTGCTGCTGCTGCCACTAGTCGCTTTTCACCATATTAAGTGGCACCTTATGCCCAGTGTCCTTCAGATAATATTGGAAGGAAGTATGGACACTGCTACTCCGCAGTAACACCAGTTCCATTCATTGTCCCCACCCCACTCTCGCCCAAAAGTTACTGGAATACAAATTTGGTATTTCGTTTTGAAAATTGATTAGCCTTGTTCCGTGTTGCACTTCTCTTTCTCATGCATTGCAGACAAGCATACTTCTCAACTGTCCCTGATTTTCAGGGACTTCCCTCATTTTGCCTCAAAATTTTACTCAGTCCCTCCTAAAAATGGTGTTTCTGTGACCAAACAGTGAGGGTTTTAACTACAAAATAATGTCAAAAATTAAAGTTACAGGCTTGTTCTTCCTTAGAAAATGTATTTTACACCAAGGCCCTTATTCTACCAGCTTCCTGAGTGGATATCACCAATTTTGAAGAGGTGTCCCTGATTTTAGCCCTTTGTCCCAGATTTTTTTAAGCCTTGTCCCTGATTTTTGAGGCAGGAGGTTGAGAGGTATGCAGACAAGTGGGGAACCTATCGAGCCTCCACCACACAATGAAGAAAACAGATACACACACTGTCCCGTAGCCCATATTTTAAGCATCACAGTAGACAAAAATACAATAGAGAGGGAGAAATATTGAAATAACAGAGCACATTGCATACTGTATTGTACACAGATAGACAAACATACATTCATAGAAAGAATGCATACATTTTCGATTCTGTCCATCTGCTATGACAGACAGGCATGGGGACTTGACAGTCACTGAAAAAAGAGATGGCTGGAGGATAAATAAAGTTTGAGACACCCATGTACTTGGAACACTGACTCAGAAGCTTTTCACTGGAAGGCAGTGTTTATTATTGTGAGTATACTATAGTATATTTAAGCAATAAGGCACGACAAGGTGTGTGTTATTATGTAATAACGTCACTCCTGTGGTGGGTTGAAGCAAGCGGTGAAGACACTTGTTGGTCCAAGAAAAGGTATCAAACCTTCCATCATTTCCTGTTTTCCAAGGACCAATACAGCTGGAATCTTTTTTTATAAAAAAAAGTCTGAAATACTTCTACCACAAGGTGGCGTTGTTGTCAGAATGATGTTGCTTGCTCAGTCTCCAAAGCTTTTTCTTGTTTTATGTTGCGTTTTGTGCCCAGTTTCATCAGTTTCCCCTTTGCCCTTTTCAGTCATTGGTTTCATGTACTTGTGATCAGTAAACGAAGGGGGTAGTTTTTGAGTTTTTTTCCTCCCATTTTAAACTGAGTCTGTTTGTTTCGGGCATGCGCTGACACACTCTTGGAAGCAACTGGGAGAAGGAAGAGCAGTTTTGGTTAGTTTTGGTTTTATTTTTAAATTAAAATGATATGTTTGGTATTTTTTTAAATTTAAACATGATGCTGGGTAAATGGGTGGCCTTCTGCGAGGGTCCGTGAAGAGCGGTGTAAATGTCAAGGATGGAGCCGAATGGAGCAGGAGTTGCATAGGCGGATTTTGAGGAGGGGCTAAAGGTGCTATAGCTCCTCCATCATGGAACTCCTCTATTAGCAAGGCCCCTGGAATTCTGCAGTTTTGCGGTTGTGGAATTTGCCACAGAATTTGCATCATGCAGCAGAATATATATAGTGCCGCAGAATTCATTGTTTTTGGTGAATTTTCATATAAATATACTGTTTTTTCATAGTGTCAGGCTTTCTTTCCCAGCTCGTTTATCCTGAAGCCCCTCCTCTATGCTCAGCATATGATGTCATCAATGACATCACATCATATTTAGCCAATGACAGGACTGCATTCTGCCAGAGAAATGAATAAATCATGCCGAAGAAATCAGAAAATGCTGCTACAGAAGTCAAGGAGCCCTGCTGCAGAAATCAGAAAATTCTGCAGCAGAACACCAGGGGCCCTGTCTATTAGTAACACACTGTGCTGCATTCTTAATCAGTATGCACTAATGCCACCATGAAAGCTGCCTGAGCCACCCAGGCCTCATCTGTCCTCCAGCAGAGCTGGCCTTAGCTAGGTGTAAACTGTGCCCCTGCACCTTGGGGGCCCATGCTTTTTTCTTGAGGAAAAAAAGTAATTTAAAAGATTTAAAAATGCCTAAATGTTGTTAGAGATGAAAATGTTTACCAGCAAATGAAAGTGGAAGACAACTGGTTACAAAAGGTGGGGGCAACTTTGCTGCAGTGGAAAAGATTAGATTAAGTAAGTGCTAATGGTGTCAACGGCCATACTTTACACCTCCCAGGTTGACTACTTTCACAAAGAAAGGGCTACATTGACAAGAGAACTTGTTTGTAACCTGGACATGTAGGTGAAACAATGAATGATATGACAAAATATGTTTCAAAAGTATGTGAGCACTCAAAATGGCTCAAAAACCTGACCAGCACAGAGCAAAACCAGATTTCCTGATAAGGACCCTGAAAACCTGACCACCAGATAAAAAAACTGACAGGTGGCAACCTTACTGGTGTCCCATGATAATCCTCTCTCACTCACACCTCCAGAAAAGTTAAGTTGTTTAACCTGTTTGCAAATCAGAGTATCTGAGGTGTGAATGTCTAGTGATGATGTCCCTGTCCTTACAGAAATGAATACGGTAGTAGTAGTACCGTACTTACTTAAATTCTTGCTCCAGGCTCAGTCAGATACATTTCCAGTGGTGAAGTCAAATAATTCAATGCAGTTAATGGCAGAAGTTAAAAGACACTGGTTAAACTAGTAGACCTGGTACTGCTTTAGTAATTCAGGACAGGAGGGTTAGTTAGGTGTAAATGTTGGATGTGGGGGGCCCACAGGGAATGGAGTGGTGGGGACCAGCAGGGGGGCTGCACCGGGGCCCAGAATGGTTAAGGCCGGCCCTGTCCTCCAGTGTCCTGGTAGTGCAGTAAACAACCACCCCCACCCGCATTACATAGTTGATCCCCCCTCCCCCCGAAAAGCTGGTCTCCAGCATGAATTTCTTACTACCGTTCGTCCTGCGCCATGTGGTCTGGTCCCAGCACTGTGGCAGCAGCTGGTCTTGCCTTGATGAGCCTGAGCATTCATTCTCTACTTTTGTAGGCTTGGTACAGCTCCTTTGTTCATGCGCGGTGGGGTCATGCATTGGAGGGTACAGCTGCAGCAAAGCGGAGTGGACTTTAGTAATACAGATCTCAACCAGGTCACCTGGTGATCACTGCTCCTAATTTGCTGTTGCATCCAGTAGTGGATGTGACTAGCAAGGGGTGCCTTCTTTAAATGTCTGGGAGACAGAGACAGTCACTTCCAAGCATTTTCAGATTCAAAGTTCTGTTAACAGATTATCTGAAGGAATCATGCAACTGTTTCAGACGCCGATGACCCCTAAGCCCAGGGTGCCACTCTCAAATCCTATACCTAAGTATCTCATCCACCCCACATTCCTAACAACAGAAACCTTGGACCTACAAGCCTAGTTCCCTTAATCCAAGATGGCCCTGCCTATTCTCTACCTTTTACCTATTCTGGCCTCCCTTTTGGCTGCCTACTCTTTCACCCCAATTTCTACCCTATTCCTTAATACATCCTTATTTTTTATCATTTAGGTATGAGCTCTTACTTAGCGGTGACTATATGGGATTGTTGTCTCTTCTCATTTCAGTAAAGCTTATCATTATGTACCTTTGCATGTTAATTATGTTGACCGGTATGTATAGGCCCATATTGACCGGCAATTTCACAATGTTTTTTTTTTTTTTTTTTGCACCATTGTCCACCATAATTATAATCTTATGAAGTGTACTGTATTGTATTAATGCCCAGGACCACCTTGAAAATGAGCTTGCTCATTGGTGTTTATGCCTGGTTAAATAAAGTGATTGATTGATTGATTGATTGATTGACAGAGTGGAGCCCGCAAGTGAAGAGCAAAGCCCAAGGTTTCAGGTGGCAGCAGTCCAGTAACACGGGGTCGGTGTGGCCCTGGTAAATCAGCACGAGGAGTTGGAGTGAGGTTCAGGTCATCTTCTGGTAGCTGAAGCAAGCTGTAGCTGGCAGCTCTGCTCATTAGGAGTCATGGGGTCAGTGTGTGCTGTCTAGAGAGAGAAAGTTTGGCGGCCAGGTGACCAGAGACAGTACTCAACTAGGGGCACCTAGCCTTCAGCCTGCTGACAATGGATCAAGTCTTCATTTAATCAGGTACTTCTTACTTTAAAAAAAAAAGACTTTCACAGTCACAATCTATGGTGGGTGGGGGGAAGCTGCTGGGATGGGACAGGACATTAGTGTTCCATCAAACTGGGTGTGTAATAAATGCAGTACTAGTGTTATTAATTTCTAGTATGGGGAGCTTAAATTCATGACATTAAGTTTAAGGTCACTGCTAGTTTTGTCCTATATGGCAAATTGATTTTAGTGTGGATTTGCAGGAGAGGGAGTTGGTGAGTAGTGCCTTCCTGTAGCATGCTAGGAATGGAACAAAACTAATGCTGGGGCAGGTCTGGTCTCAGCAACAGCATGAACCAGGAGAGGCAGAAACTGGTACATGAGACCTTTGAACTTAGGTAAAAATATCAGCATGTACTGTATGTCTAATCTGTGTGGTCTTTTCAGTCGTGGTTGTACAGTGTGAATGAGCACAGAGGGAATTAATAGACATGGGGACTTTGAAAGTGTTTTGCTGTATATTATGGCAAGTGCAGGAGTTTCTGCATGCTTGGAGAGCAAAATTAGCAAAAGAAGTCATAAGACCTTCTTTGGTACATTGACACAGGCAGTTACAAAACTGGAGAAAAAGTGATAGAATCAAATATTTAGTTTATGTAGTTATATGTGTTTAATGGGGAGGGGTGCAAGTTGTGATGTACGCAAGTGCTGTTGCTAATAAAACAAATGCATTTTTATATTTGTTTAAAAACTGTTTTTCTGTCTGCTTACTGACTTCTTGGGCCTATCATAAAAATGAAATGCCTCATACCATGGGGTTATCCCAATAAAGGGCATTTTAAAACAATAAAAAGCATTTTATTTATTTAAAAATGTATTTTCTTTTGAATAAATTGTTTTATAGAATAAAACATGTTTTGCAAAAACAGCAAGCAAACTTGAAATTTTATTTTCAGAAACTAGATAGCAAAGTGACTTTGTTCCCATATTTCTATAGTTATTGCATTTTTTTTGTTTTACTGAGGTAAAGTTGGGGGGTACGTTAATCTGTACTGCAGGACAAACTGGGATGGGTTGGCTGTATGGTAATGTCATAATGTGCTAGAGTGAGTGACATTTCTGATCTTGTTTACTTGGATTGTCATTTAATTTGTCTGCAATTCGTCTGTATCACAAGTCTCTTTCAACTTGTCTCATTTTTATGTGTTTCAGATCTGCTAGGGGGGTATTTCGGGCAACATACTGTCATGTGAACTGTGGGGACTCTGGGGATGGTGCTAGGGTGCAACTAACAAAGCATGGGGAGGGAGGGAGGAAAAGAGTAGAAATTGAATTAGAAATACCCTCCAAAATGCACCAGAATGCACCAAAATGTTAAAATTGGGCCTAGGCGGCCCACCAGACCCCCGGCCTACTATTTTTATTTTTTATCTGACTTCAGCTCCACCATCTATAGGACTCCTGGATCCGCCCCTAAGTTGCAGGTACACAGCAGCAGTCAGTCTTGACTCAAGTACACTTTTAAAACTAAACAAAAAAGACAGGATTTGTGTTTGGGGCCAAACTGTGATGTGTTGCATTGGAGGTTTTACTCTATGTTGTAAACGTACGTGGGGGGGGCTTCAGTCTGACTCTGTTTGCAGCAGCATCTGGTAGCGGTGGTAACATCTGTAGAGGAAGCATGATAACACAGCGAGTCATGTGGTCATGTGTGTGCCTGAACTTCATATAGTAATGTTATCATGTAATAACATCACTGTTCCAGGCACACACTGACCAATCACAGGGTAGGCAATTTCTTTGCCATTGTATAATGTTTATTCAACATTCTTTACTCTTAGCTACAAGACACCACAGCACAGCACAGTACTGTATGCCATGTCAGGACCTCTGAGGTTACATTAACTTCTTTTCTGGGGCAAAGATGGCAGAGATGTACCTGGGGATGATGCTCGCTCTCCACCAGGGCTGTATGGCATTGTTCAGCAGGATGAGTCTGTGGTGCATGAGAATCTGAGGACCAGATGGTATCACCTGCTCCAATACAGGGATGAGCAGAAGTGGCACTGGCTGCTTGAGAGCAATACAGTAAGAACTGTACCATATGCCATGGCTGCTACCACACTGCTGTACAGTATGTCAGACAGAATGTGGAATCTTCTGAGAAGCTAAGTAGTTCTAAACTTAAGTTCTATTATATATTTTACTACTATTATATACTGGAAGTGCGGGAATTTATTTATTTACTCAAAAAAATTTTAGTAGGTAAATGGAAAGAGCCCAAGAGACTCATTTCCAGTTGCAACCTGGGAATTGCTGACAGAGGAGAGTAGGCACCCAGCTTTAACATTTTGTTTCTGCTTTCAGAAGCAGTGCATTAGGGAGAGCAGAGGGATAGAGCCAGCTAAAGCTCATGAGGTTTTGTGGAAGGTGGCGCATCTAGTGCCTATCCACAAGGGGGGATCAAGGGAGGTGGCAGGGAACTACAGGCCCTTCAGCCTGACATCGGTGGTGGGCAAGGTGATGGAGGGTATTGCCATGGAGAGGCTGGGGATGACCTGGAAAAGTTGGGGTTCCTGGATGATAGACAGCATGGATTCATCCCAGGGAAATCATGTCAGACAAACCTTGTGGAGTTCTATGACTGGGTGACGAGTGCCTTGGACCTGTGTAGACCAGTGGATGTCCTCTATCTCGATTCAGCAAGGCATTTGACTCTGTTCCTCATGGGGGCCTGTTGAATAAGCTGGGAGAAATGGGGATGGGGAATCAGATGATCCGATGGATAGGCAATTGGCTCCAGGACTGGACCCAGAGGGTCGTGGTTGGTGGGATAGTCTCATCCCCAAGGAGGGCCTTTAGTGGGGTCTCTCAGGGATCCGTCCTTGGGCCCCTCCTGTTCAACGCCTACATCTCTGACATAAGGAAGGGTATCAGGAGTGCGGTGAGTCTCTTTGCAAATGACTCATAACTGGGGGCAGTGGTGTATGGGGAGGAGGGGCGGGTGGCCTTGCAGGGGGACCTGGAGGCTCTGGGAAGGTGGTCTAGAAAGTGGAAGCTGAGGTTCAATGCAGGGAAATGCAAGGCACTGCATCTGGGAGCTAGAAATCCATGCCAAGTGTACACCCGGGGGGTGGGGATGCTACAAGTCTCAGTGGCTGAAAAGGACCTGGGGGTGGTGGTGGATGTCAAGATGAACAACTCTGAGACTTGTAGGAGGACAGCAGCCAAGACCAACAGGATGCTGGGATGCATCACTAGGGGGATCACCTCCAGAAGGAGGGAAGTGATACTCCCTCTGTATAACTGCTTAGTGAGGCCACACCTCGAGTATTGCGTGCAGTTTTGGAGGCCACACTTAAAGAGGGACATTGAACTCCTGGAGAAGGTCCAAAGGAGGGCAACCAAAATGATCTGGGGCCTGGGGGACAGGACCTATAGGGAGAGGCTCGAAGAGCTAAATATGTACACATTGAAAGAGAGAAGGGACTGGGGGGACATGATAGAGGTCTTCAGGTACATGAAGGGGTTAAATAGGGGAGGAGCAGTCAGGGTGCTCTGAAGGAAGGAGGGAGGGGCAACTAGAAAGCATGGGTGGAAGCTGGAGGGGGAGATTCAGGGGAGAAAGGAGGAGGTGCTACTTCACTGAGAGGGTGGTGGAGCCATGGAATGCACTGTCTAGGGGGCTGGTGGAGGCAGAGTCAGAGGAGGGGTTCAAGAAGGGGTGGGACAGATACAGGGGAAGGGTTCTGGAAGTAAAGTCCTGTGCAGCAGGAATATCCAGGGCTAGGAAGGGAGAAGCCAGAGAGGGTGAGGGGGGCAGTAAGGTCAGCTCCCAGGGTGGGAGCTGACCAATCGAGCAGACACGAAAGACCGTTAGGCCTTTTCTGCTGGCATTATAGTATGTTAGTATGTTAGAGCAAATCAGTTGCAGGAACTGTGGGGCTCTCTTCCCCATGGTTACCTTCTGGAGGAGGGATCACTTCCCCTTCTGCAGGATCTTTGCAGAGCTCCATGCTGAGCTGGTGACAGCGATGGAAGAGATATTCTCCTGCAGTACCAGTTCAGCTGAAGTGCACAGCCAACTCCCCAACTCTCCCAGAGGCCCACTGGTCAAGAAGGTGAAGAGTGGTGGGGAGGGGGAAAGATAGCCTCAAAAAAGTCAACCAACTCCACGCCATCCTGACAGAAAACTGCTTTGCACCCCTGGAGGAGACTCAGGTACCAGACTCCACCGGGGGGACTCTGGGTATGTCAGGGGAAAAAGGAGTTATGGCCTTTTAGCAAGCTGAGTGAGAGTACGAAGAAAGCAGCTGGGAGAATCTTACTGGATTCTATGATCATGATGTTAAGTAGGGACAGGGGTTGGGGATGATCAGGTGCCTTCCTGAGGCATCAGCCATCTGGGATATAAAGACAATACAGAGGACAGCAGAGATGGAGGGGGGAGCTGGGGGTGCTAATACACTTGGGTACCAAAGATCTGGTGAACCAGCCTGTGGAGCATGTGAAGTAGAACTTTCAGAGGCTTGGGGATCGATTGTAGGCACACTTGGCCTTCCTGGTCTTTTTTAGAGTCTTCCCTGTATGGAATGTGGGGGGGGGGTGAAGATAGAGCACAGAGGGAAATGGCAGAGGAATTAAATGGATGATTAAGGGGATGATGTCAGGAGAAAGGGTACCACTTGGGGGGGGACTTTAGGCACTTCTGGGACAGGAGGCTGTTCAAAGGTAACATCCTTCAATTGAAAGGCTATTGCCTGTAGTTCAAGGGGTGGGGAATAGATCCTCCCACATCCCCTACTTAATCTGCAGTGCTTCTGGTGCTCAGTTTCGAGCATTTCAAAATCTAGGAGCTCCGGAGCTGCGTGGCTGGTGAGGCTCATTTCCCTTGTTTTCCCACCTCTGATCCTGCTCTCTACTTTCTCCTCTATCCCGTTCTGCACCCCCTCTGTGTCTCTGCATCTTCTCCACTCTCCTGCCCTGTTTCTCCCAGTGTCCCCCCCCCCTTTGGCTTCTTCCCGACCAGCCACCCCTCTGTGTTTCCCTGTACCTCCTCTTTTGTCTTCTTATTCTTTCATTACCCCTTGGTTTCCATGCCTCCTGCCTCACCCTCTGCCGCTCAGTTCCTGGCCTTTGGCCGCGCTCAGCTTCCATGGTCCACTGCTCAGTCTCCTCTCCTGCTCCTGGATCTGCCACCTCCAGTGTCTCCATCTGCTGCCCACTCCAGTTGGCCTGCCACTGGGCTGCTCTGTGCTGCACTCTATCAGTTCTTCAGTGGGTTTCCTGGACTATCACGTGTGGCTCTTTCCTGGATCGGCGGTGATTCAATGCAAGTTCTGCTCCTGTGTGCTTCCTGCCATGCCTCCTCCGTGGATCTGGCTCATTTTCTGTCTGCCTATGCACTGGCTGCTGCTCCGTGCTGCCATGTCTGCAGGTCTGGGTACTTTGCAGGGTGACTTGCCGGCCATCCACCATACTGCGGACACTTGTGTGCTCCGTCTGTGCCCCCACAGGGCAGTTTTTCTTTTTTGTCATAGTACCGTGCTATCCTGTCCTTAGTAGCAGCGGAAGCACAGGACTGCTGCAGCCCAAGTTACCTACATACCAAATACATAAGCCACCTTGACTTCATAGCCGGTGTAAGACTAGTGAGTGGCTTTATTTCCCTTCTTTCATTGGTTGCAGCTGTGGTTACCTTTTGGGGCCATCCAGGCTCAACACTTTCTGTAAGAAATTATGTACCTCAGGAAACTACAGATAGTCTATGTAACAATATAACTGCTTATGACAACCAAACCGATATAGAGAACCTTCGAATCTTCCAAATATATCAACTGTCTGTCCAATGACAGCAGTCATCTGCCCTAGTCAACTATTGCTGACTTGTAGAAAATGATGTGGAAAATTCTGAGGCACATCAGGGACATCTCTTCCAATTGAGGACTATCTCGTGCTCTTCCCAACCATTTCTACTTCCTAGTTTCAGCGTCCAGCTAATGCTTGACTCTCCTGGAAAACACCATTCAGCCTTACTAAGCATGGACATATTTCAGTGTGGCCATCTCGGTGCTATATGACCTTCTTAGAAGTTAAGGATCTACATTCTGGCCCGGTGACCAGTACAATAATATGGTGCCAGCGGATCCGCAGGGTGGGGGGGGTCTGCCATCCCACACGACCTTGCCCTGCGAGGGGGCATCACTCATCCCTCAAACGTATTCTTTCTCATGAATGGCAGACTCACGTGGGGTATCACTATCCTTCACTCGAACAGTGCAATATCATCATGATTGTGGACCCGCAGGTGGGTCCAGCTATCCATTCAGTCATGCCTGCAAGGGGGCATAGCTCATCCATCCAGTACTGTGGCAATGGCGGACCATGTGGGGTCCCACCATCCCAAACAATCAGTCCTGCCCTTCTTATCTTGGACCATGTCCTACTTACCCCTATCCCAAGCAAACATACCTAATGAGGGGGCCTTACTCATTACCTAATTATATTTCCATATCTCTAAAGGCAGACTCGCATCTGGATCTCACCCTCCTTATCTTGAACTATTCGATAATCGGTGATGGCGGACCTGCAGGGGGTCCTGCAGTGGAAGGATGCTTTATAAATTGAGGAGCCCAGGAGTAGGGGAGAAACTGGTGGAGTGGGTCCAGAATTGGCTGAAGGACAGGAACCAGAGGGTGGTTGTCAGGGGGAACTATCAAAGCCTAGATCTCGGACCAGTGAGGTCCCATAGGGCTCCGTACTTGGGTTGGTGTTAGTTAACATCTTTATTGATGACATAGTGGGTGGTATCAAAAGTAATTCACCTATTTATGGATGATACCAAGATATGTGGGAGAGTGGATATAGAGGAGGGGAGGCGGGAGCTCATGGAGGATCTGGCTAGACTCGAAAAGTGGGCAGGCATCTGGCAGCTGGGGTTCAATGCCAAGAAGTGCAAGGTCATGCACCTGGAAGCTGGGAACCATGGGAACAGCTACTGGCTGGGGGGTACAGTTATCCAGTTCAGAGGATGAAAGGAATCCATGGGTCATAGTTAGGGGAGACATGAAACCCTCAGCACAGTGCTGTAAGGCAGCAGCAAGGCAAACAAAATCCTAGGATGCATTGCCTGGGGAATCACCTCCAGGAAAGAGGAAATCATTCTACTCTTGTAAAAGTCATTGGTGAGACCTCACTGGTAGTACTGCCTGCAGTTCTGGTCCCCTTATCTGAAAGTGGACATCAAACTACTGAAAGGAATACAGAATAGGGTGACTAAAATGATCCAGGGCATGGGGGAAAATCCTATGAAGAGAGACTACAGGAACTTAATATGTATCCCCTGGAGGAAAAAAGGGAGGGGGGGAGATGATAGAAATCTTCAAGTACCCAAATGGTATAAGCAAGGTTGGAACAGAAGGCTTATTCAATTTACAAAGGAAAATGGCCACAAGGGGGCATAGTCTGAAATTAGTGGGGTAAGATTTAAAAAGGAAAAGATGAGGCACCTTTTCACCAAAAGGGTGGTGTCAAAATGGAATGAACTACCAAAGGAGGTGGTCTCATTAAAAATGGAGGATAGTTTTAAGAAAGGGTGGGACAAGGTAAAAGCTTGCTAAGGCTTTGACACAGTCTCCTATGCCATCCTTCTCAACTCCCTCATGGCTGCTGATTTGTCTATTCCTGCTCTTTCCTGGTTTAGAGCTTACCTCACGGCAGAACACAATCAGTCAGGATTCAGAATGTAATCTCTCCACCCCTCCCAATCTCCACAGGAGTCCCACAGGGCTCTGTGCTCAGCCCCATCCTTTTCTCCATCTTCCTAAATGACCTTCCCTCAGTCTGCTCCCCCTCCTCTTCTATCTATATGTATGCCAATGACACTGTCTTGTTCACCTCTGGCAAAACCACCATTAATGTAGCAACCACTCTTCAGCATGACTTCCCTCAGGTTAGCTCTGGTTTGCCTCACATCAACTATTCCTAAATGTCAAAAAGACAGTCTCCATGACCTTCGGCACTATGCAGAGACTCTCTAGGCTCCACCCCTTACCCACTTTCCACACCCTTGATGGGACAATCCTTGAGGACACCCCCTCTTTCTCATACCTTGGGGTATGGCTGGACCAACACCTCAGCTTCTCTGGCCACATTGACACCATTCTGAAAAAAACTGTGCCCTAGCTTGGGGCCCTTTACAGGAACTGTAGTTGCATTCCTCCTATGGCTCGGCAAGAACTTGTCCAGAAGATGATCCTCCAGATTTTTGACTACCGTGATGCAGTCTATGGTGCCGCTCCACCCCTTGCCTTCTCCTTCTCCAACTCCCCTTTCCACCCCCCCACTCTCTCCCATATCTTTCCTTACCAGATTGAACTCTCCTTTCAACTCCTTCTGTCGATTCGTTCTTGATGCCCCATCTCAAATCCATCATTGTGACCTTTACCGTGCCCTGTCCTTCCCTCTCTTGCTAACAGATGCCTAGCTCACTGTGCCAAGCTAACTTCCAAACTTTGGCTTGGTGTACTTCCTTCCTACCTCTCATGAGCCCTCCCTCCTCCCTCCCTCTCTGCCTTTCTCCCACTCCCTCAGATCCTCTGACACTCACACCCTGCTATTCCCCCTTCAGTACCACCCTCATCAGCCAATCAAGCTTCTCCCATCGCTTCCCCAAAATCTGGAACTCCCTCCCACCTCAAATATGACACTCCTCCTCGGCCCACTCCCTTGCCTTTGCCTTACATAACTTTCTTTCTGCTAGTTGCCCTGGCAGACCCTTCTCTTCCTCTTCTTTCCTTCCTGATGTGCTCTAACTCCCACTGCCTACAACCTGCTTCCCTCCTATTTGTGCTTGACATCCGCCTGGTGCAGGCAGGGTCCCCAGCATTCTGGAGGGGTCAAGCCCTGGCAGACCCTTCTCCTCCACTACTTGTCTTCCCCTTCCCCAAATCCCCCCCTTTCCACCCTCCCGCCTACATTTCAATAAATAAAATAAATTAAAAAAACAAAGTAAAAGGGAAAGTCGCAACTGGTGGTAAGAGGGGTGAGAGGGTAGTAAGGGTGGGAGAAGAATACTCTAGGGGGAAAAGGGAGGGGGGGGCAGCTCCAGTATAATTTACTGTGAGCTGCACACTCGAGTAGACTTGATAGAACACTACGGCCTGTTTCTGCTAGCATCTTTGGATGTTCTTATGTTCATAATTCATATGTCTACAGCTAGTGGTCAACCCAAGAAAGGTTTTCTAAAAATGCCATTTCTTGGAAGTAAGGTAAATAGCAGATGAATTTATTATGAAAACTAAAATGACAGGGCTACCAGTGCCTTGATGGTGATATATCCCTTGAGGTCAAGACACATCTTGCCATTGAGATTTTGCAGTGCCAGGCCACAGTGGAATCTAGCATGCCACTTGCCTTGACTGTATATATGGTAGGGTCAGTCAGGATGCAATGCTCTTATTACAGCTTATACTAGTGATATGCTGCAGAATACTCCAATAAGACAATGTAATCTAATGTCAACTACAGAATTTGTCAAGCAAGAAAGTGTGACCTGATTATCACAAAGCATTGTATCCTGGCTGACTCTGCTGTACAGTGTGTATAAAGAAGTGGAAGTATAGAGCAGCGCTGATAGACTTCATGACTAAAATGAAGGATGCCAAGGAGGATCTGAAAACCAGAAAGGTAGAATGAGCTGTAGATAACACCAAAGACTTCTACTAGTACATAAATGAAAAGAGGAAAGTGAAGGAGGGAATTAGGCCCATGAAAACAAGGGAAGGCGGAGAGTAACCTATGAGTGTCAGGGACAATGGCTGAGATGCTGAATGAATAAATGATGGTATTCACCAAAAGACCTTTGTGGGAGGGTGCTCCATGGGAGGGCCCAAGGCATAAAGGCTAACCATGATGTATTACTTTCAGTTATCACTTCTGCACTGGAGCCAGTGACATGGCAAAGATCAAGCCAGCTAAATTGCAAGGGGTTGATAAGAGACACCAAAGGATTACAGTGAAGCATAAGAAACAATCAGCAGGGTTGCTTGCAGTAAGCAACCTTTCTTGAGTCTGTCTGTACAAGTGTAATACTGGAGGACTGGAAAGTTACAAATGTGATCCCATCTTCAGGAACAGAGCACGATCTAGCTCTGGCAACTACAGTTTCATCAGCTTATATGTGTTTGCATAACATACTTGTTTGACAAGCTTATGAAGTGAGGGTTAAGGGGCAGCATGAAACTTGAGTCCCTTCTGGTGTTAAATTATTATGTTACTGTGTTATTTATGAATATTTGTGGTTAGGTTATCAATAGAGGTTATGTTTGTATTGTGGGAAGTGACTGGGGAGTAGGCTTCCCTCATGCTGATTTGGCAGTAGCTATGGTTACTTTCTAGGTTAGGCCTCTTATGTACGGCATCACTTAGTTCACTCGAGCAGACAACATGGGCTACTTCAGAGGTCACTCTCATCCTCATGTCTTTCCTATGGAGATTTCCAGTTCATGCCTGCCTTCAGGCAAAGAGAACAGATATGCATTTATTTATTGATGGCCTAAGTACGTTCCACGTATATTTGACTTCTGCAGAACAAATTACTGAGTACTGCTTTTGTATATACTACTATATCATTTCTATATCAGTTACTGAAAACAGCTGCTTTGCTTAAATCTGCTTACTCCCCTTTTCAGATCATACCCCAAACAAGGGTGTAGCCAGACAAATCAATTATACATTCTGATCACAACTTTATAGAATCTCTCAAATAAAGCATTTGCACATTGGGACGGAGACAGGTGCCAAATATGAAAAAATTAACAATTTAGTCTTTTTTTTTATTTAGAGCTTTCAGACTGAAGCTCTTAAATCTTCATAACATATTTCTCTCTCCCAGTGGAAGGCAATACAATGCACACAACCTTCTGTGGGAACGATAGTAATGTGACATATAACAGAACGCAGTTAGCACAGCTGGTGTGCCAATAACGTGTCAATGGCAAAGCTGGAGTGAGAATAATTGCAAATGATACATATGGAGTGAGAATAACAAGTTCAGGTCTGACTGCTCAACATGACATCCATTGTTGTAAATAGTCCATGTTTTTCCAGTGCCTTAAATAATTTGGCTGATGGTGTGTAGCTGGATTTGTTTACTAGATTTTGTGTCATGAAGGCATAGAAGCCTCCTTTCTTGGTTCTTAAATGTTCTTCTTTTCTTTTCTATCAGTTGTGCCTTTAGGGTACTGATGAGTTTTGTTAGTATATAATCTCAGTTGTGAGGCTGTTATCTGACATTTGAACTGTGTTGTTAAGTTGTATGTTGCTCAAACATAGATATAATGATGTATTATTGAATACTGATGCACTATACAAAAATTAAAACCTTCATACGAATACGAGGCTCATATGGAAAGAGAGAGATGGGTTTCAGTATCAATGTTATTTTCATGTTTTTAGTGTCATAAAGAAGAGGTTTTGAGGTATTTGGTATTAACAGGAGGATATAAATGCTGATTTGAAATTAGGTGCTTTGCACCTTCATGTGGTATTATAAAATTTCTATTTAAGAGGTGGTTAATAAATATCTAGGTGCTAAGAATTAGCAGATAGGACAGACGTATGAACATTCGAAAATTGCTAGCAGCAAAAGGCCATCATGGTCTATCTATGCTGCTCATGAATGCAGCTAGCTCCCTATTCAGCAGCTGCCCCTCCCGCTCTCCCCTTACCTCCCTTTACCCTCCCCTTTGCCCTGTCCCACCCCTTCTTGAAGCATTCCACTGTGGTACATGCCACCACTTCAGCTGGTAGCGTGTTTCACTTTGCCACCACCCTCTCTGTAAAGAAATGCCTCCTCACCTCCCTCCTGAATCTACCCCCCCCTCCAATCTCAGGTCATGGCCTCTAGTGTCTCTCCCCACCCTCCTCATAATTAGACCCTCTGTGTCTGTTTTGATTATCCCTTTAATGTATTTGAAGGTCTTAATCATATCCCCCATCCCTTCTCTCCTCCAGTGTGTACATGCTTAACTCTCTTAGTCTGACCTCATGTGGCAGTTCTCCCAGGCCCTGAATCATCTTTGTTGCCCTACGCTGCACCCCTTCCAGCAGCCTAATGTCCTTTTGTAGGTACGGGCAACAGTACTGTATGCAGTATTCCAGGTGGGGTCTAATGACTGATCTGTATAACAGTAGAATAACTTCCCTTCTTCTCAAGGTAATTCCCCTTGCAATGCACCCCAGCATTTTGTTGGTCATTGCTGCTGCCTTTCTACGTTGTGTGGAATTGTTCATTTTTTCCGTGATGAGCACCTCCAGATACTTCTCCTCTTCTCTTACCTCCAGCTGCACTCTCCCCAAATGGTAGCTTCTCCTCTGATTTTTTGTTCTGAAGTGCAGCACCTTGCATTTCTTTGCTTTGAACCCCAGCTGCCATCTGTCAGACCATGCCTCCAACCTTTCCAGATCCTCCTATAGCCCCTGCCACCCATCCTGGTCATCCACCACAGCTCCCATCTTGCTGTCATCTGCAAATAGGCTGATTTTGCTGCTGATGCCCTCCGAGATGTCTGCAATAAATAAGTCAAACAGTACTGGGCCCAACACCGAAACCTGTGGAACACCACTTGTCACAGGCTTAGGGGATGAGTATTTCCCACCTACCACCACCACCCTCTGCTGCTTATCTTTTAGCCAGTTCTCTACCCACCTCGCTAGTTTTGCTCCCACCCCTGTGCCCTGTAGCTTGATTCCAAGTCTCCCATGTGGTATTGAATCAAAGGCCTTATTGAAGTCTAGGTACAGGACATCCACTGCTCCCTTTAGCTCTTTGTGGTAGGTGTGTCCCACTCCACCCCCAGCAGGTTGAAACAAGATGTACTTTATATCGGTATGTATTTCCTCAACAAATATTCAAAATTTATAAAGTCAAACTGTCTTTTTTTTTTTTTTTTACATTGCATTTTTATGCCTCTTTTCCCCTGCCTGCCACCCCCGACCCTTCAGGGGAGACAACTGACATCCCATTGCCTTCCGACCTACCCAGACGGAACCCAGATCCCCATGGAACCATGGCTGTGCCCCCTGGGTGGGGATGAGGTGGGGTCCGAACACCTCATAACTTACATTTTTTCGGTCCTGGGTTCATCGGATGGGCAGAGGCGTATCGTGGGCATGGCACAGTTCCCCATCTCCCCAGTTGTAGCAGGCTCAGTTTATCTATTTTCACCCTCCTCCTACAGCATGCTGTTCCCCTGATATCATGGCACAGAGTGCTGATGTCCACGCTGTACCGCAGCCAGCCATCACTCAAAGGGCTTGCAGTACTCCGAGTCTCCGCTTGGAGTCAGGCAAGTGTGCGGGCATCAGTCTGTATCCTCCCTGGAGAAGGTGAGCTGTCATAGGATGCTCAAGCCTATCTCCCTCCTGCCAACCCACCAGTGACCCGAGTCCGCTTCCAAACCCGGGTCGCCGGCGTGGTACCAGGTGTGGTGTCCAGCGCCTCAACCCTCGGCGCCACCGGGCCAGCTTCAAACTGTCATTTTTGAATACGGTCCTGGAATGATGAGCTAGGATAACAGGTCTAAGGAAGAGAAAATTGCATCCCTCTCATTAGCTAATGGGAAGGGTCTATGAGTGGCAGCCTGAAGACAGTTGATGGAGGTATAATTACCATTTACCTTAGTAACATTGTAATTTAAGGTTAGAATGGACACTAGGCCTTTCCACTCCACACTCTTTATAAGCAGGCATTATTACGCAGGCTGTGTAACTGTGTAACAATTTCTAAGGATATTGATTTATTTTAATTTGCTAACCGGTTTGGAGCACTGGACCAAGGGTCCTTTTTCAGTCTCAACCTTGGCAAATTATGCAGTACAAAAAAAACAACATTCAACAGAAACATTCATTTACGGTTACACATACAGTACATGAATCCCACCCACTCTACTATACAAGGTACTCTATTATTCCAATGGTAAATTTTATCTAAAGTCTAAAGAAAAGAGAAGCCTGCTAACTGATCAATAATTGGTAAATTTTATAATTAATTTTATTGGGTAACTACTGTATATTACCAGGCAACTGATATACAGGTAGCTTGATGCTTTGCAGCCTGGGATTGTGTTTTGATGATGTGGTAGTCCTGACATAGAAAATGTTCACTACATATTTCTTATATAGCCAATATACAGATTAATTTATATATTTGTGCTGATTTTGTATCTGTAGCCTTCCTAATGGGACCACTGTATCTCTGTTTAAATGTGCCTTTTCACAGCATCCACTGAGGATTATGTTGCAAATGCTCTGGGTAAGAGAAACAAAATCAGTAAGAGAGTATTTTCAGGAATGACCCAAGAGCAGTACAGAGAAAGATTTATACAAAGATTAATAAACAGCATGGTAAATTGAAGTTACTACAGTCAGTAATGCAGGTAACAGCAGACACCAACTGCAGTGCAAATAATAAAATAAACAGGCTTACAGAGCATTACAGTGAAATAAAACAAGAATTACAAGATATCATGCTGATAACAGATCTTTGTATAAGATAGAAGCTAGGGCTTTTATTTCATTAATATTTTACATGAAGCTAATGCATAGGTAACCCCCATTACCCGGGGTTACTAGAATCCCAGTAAGACCTAGTGGTAGGCAGGGAAGGCAGCTTGTGAAACTCCAGTTAAATGGATTTCTCACTGTCTCACTCTGTTCTCAATCTCAGCTGAGACTGAGGGCTGACATCATTTTAGAACTGTCGCAGCTGCATAAGCCACACTGGAATGTTGCAGTTGGAGGTTAGAGTAGAACGTTGGGGATTTCTGAAGCCAGTCTGTGTGCAGTCTAAGGAGAGACTGTAGCGCAGCAGAGTGTGTGCAGGCTCTCAGAGCTTTAAGCTCTGTTTCAGAGCTACTTTTGGTTAAGGTGTGTGTTTCCACCAGAAGAGGAACACAGGAACTGGTAATTGAAGTGGTGGAGACTGCTTTCAATGGTTCATAGCCCCATCCCTGAGGGGACGGGGGGAAGGTGTTTGCTTGTTTTCCAGGGGCAACCCCTCTGGGTCCGGCTAAGGGAAAGAAGCTGCCTGTTCAAGTTGTGCTGAGGCACCAGAAGATCTGAAAGGAAGATTCCTTGTGGAGGAAACACCTGTGGGGCACCTGCAACCAAAGGGTGAGTTTGCCCTGTAAAATGGCCAAGTGTTTTCACCTGAAACAGAAGGAAACTAAAGGGACTGTTACTGTGGGGTCAGGAAAAGACAGCCAAGTACAGTTGGAAGATGTGGGGATTTGACTGCTTAACTCAGTGGGGGGTCTAGAGTAATGGACAATGCCACTTATAAGTATGTTCAAGTCCAGCACAAATGGAAAGAAAGAATGTGGGGATTGGACTGCTTAACCTGTGGGGGATCTAGAGTAATGGACAATGCCACTTAATTTAAGTATGTTCAAGTCCTGCACAAATGGGAAGCAAGACAAGTAGATTGAATGTGAAATACATTTAGCAGGAATCTACACAGCACAGTGTTAAAGGATGAGGTGTTTCTGTCCAGAGAAATGGCCAAGTATGAATTGTGGGAGCGAGAGGTGAGAGACCCCCCCATCAGTAGTAACCAAATTCACCTCTATGGATTTGCTCTGAGACACCTGTTGCTTTCTCTCAGGTACTTGGCCAGTGCTGAGGAAAGTACCCAGACGTGGGATTAAAAAGGAAGATTCCCTGATGGAGCTGAGCTGCTCTTAGGTGGTTTATGGAGCCACCAGAAAATGTTTCCATGATATATGGAAGGTGTCCAAGTGGCTGGCAAGGGAGCCGAGCCAGGGAAAACCCAGAACAGTGTACAAGTTTGGGCTGTGTAACCCAAAGCAGTGTACAAGTCCGGGCTGTGTGCCCAGTGTGTTGTAGAGCCTGAGGGCTAAAGTGATGAGGATGTGTTCTGGTCTACTTTAATCTGCATTACCAGGAGTGTAGCCCCATGGGGGTCCATCTATGCTTTATTTATTCTGTTTGGATATGAATAAAAGCCACACTTTAGAATCCCACTTCTGGTATTGGACATTACAGTTATTGCTTCCTGTGTTCGGAGTTACTTGGGTGCCCCTGTGCAGAGTAGCCAAACCTAGCCTTTGTGCCGAGTGATCTATTCCTTCCCCAACCCAGCCTACCTGCTGTTGCTGCCAGATGGCAACGGCAGACCGGGTAGGGGTTACACATAGTTTGGTTATTGTATGCTTTTGGAACATTAAAAAAACAATTAATTACGTTACCAGAGAAGTCAACCATATTGATGCATTTGTGGGGCTACCTCTTGTGATGCCAGTGACCTAGGTTAGCACCCCAAACCTGGGTCATTGGTAGGTCAGCCGGGGGAAGGGGAGGAGGGTCACGCATCTGAGGAACTGTCTCCTATGGTGTGGGGTGGAAGCAGTGCTCAGTGTTAGCCTGGTCCCTATTGGAAGCTGGTGGGCAGACCACTGGGACTGCACGCAGGAGGGCAGATACATGCCAGATGTCCAGAATGCTGTGTCCAGACGTGTGTGCAGCTTGGCTATTGCCAAAATTGCATGCTATGTAATCACCCTGGCTGGCAGGATGATTCTCAAACTCCACACGGGCTCTGCACCAGTAACGTGGCACGGTTTCACCTGATCCTTGAAAAGGCAAGTCAAGCTAGGCTCTCTGCCACCATGCCATGAGTGGGAGGGGTATGCCGTGGGGGAAGCTGGTGCAGGTAAGTCCGGAAGATTCTGAGACAGTACTGGGGGGGTTGGAGGTAAGAGATGTCAGTCAAGCAGAGAGAAAAAAGAATAACTAAAGATAAAAAAATCAAAAACAAAGAATTATTAGTTACTTTCTATTAATACCAACCAATCAAAGTATGTTGGGATCACTGGAGAAAATAGGATCCTTATGAGTCTCAAAACATGTTTGCTTGGATTATATGGTTAGGATCCCAACTGAACTGGTGTTTAATGTATTACTTCATGTAAAATGAAGAACAAATATAGATGGAGGGGTGTAACCAGAACTGTACACATACCCAGTGTGTGGGATGTTACATAAACTCAAAGAGTAAAGCTCCAGGCATTTATAAATTCATCCCACACTGAGGATGTGTGTAAAATTCTAGTTTACACACACCCACCCATGTCTTGATTTTTTTGGGGGGTTATATGCATTTTATCTCTTTACGCTGCCCCCAGCTGCCCCCTTCTAACCGAGCCCCCCGGCCCTGTCACCCTGGTATCACCGGGACTTACCCAGAGCCTGCCTGGTCGCCGGGTGAGGAGCCTGCAGAGGGTCGGTCATCATCCACAGATGGGGGTGATTTTCCTCCATTTTCTCCCTTCCCATTGCTGGGGTGCACATTCAGGATGTGCGTAGATGGAGGCGCGCACTTATCCACGGATGTCCCTTAGCACCCTCCCTTCCATGGCACCCACAGTCACGCACTACCCTCGGGCCTCCACCTGAGGGCAGTCGTTCGACGAGAGCAGCAGTCCTCCCTCCTTGGGAAAGGAGAGCAGTTCTTTGGATGATCGATCTTCTCCCTTCCCAGCTGACCCCTGGTGGCCCACTTGCACCATGAACACGGGTTGCCGGCATGGGAGGAGGTAAGGTACTGATGCTTCAGCCCGCCACACCACTGGGCCAGCCCTTATGCCTGTTTTTCTATTAATTACTAGTGAGCAATGAAAGTGAGTGATGACAACAGCCTGTTTGTAACACATAATTACAACCAGGCAGTTGCAATGCATTGTTACAAACCAGTTATCCCAGCACTAAAAATGCTCACTAGTAAATTATAAGTGTTTTATACACTGTACTTCATTATGCAGTCCCTTGCAACCTCTGATATTATTCTCTGCTGTTCATAAATCCATTTATATGGTGCAGTTTTACTTCATGTTTTTTATTCTTTTGAAACATATTTTACTCCATAGGTAGGCAGAGTCCTAAGTAACATGTTTCCAGTTGTGATCTGGGGGTTGGGAGAATAGGGAGCATCGAGGATAATGCATAACAAAAAAGCGAGGTAATGCAATATGTTTACCATGTAGGAGCTTGCATTTTGGGTGATAATAACATTCAGTTAGCCAGAGTGTATGAAGGAATAACCCACTGAAGTGGGTGATTAAATGCCAAGGCCAAAGGCCAAGACGTTTAATCAACAAACAGAAGCTGGTTATTCCAACTATACTACAGCTAACTGACTATTGATACTGTTGTGGGACTAGCAATTTTGGAACCCAGGATTTTGAAAGCTTTGTGGTAGTTAAAGAGAAATGTGCCTTTTTTGTGATTTAAATGGATAAACTTCTGTGAGCATGTCTGAAATGTGGATAATCTACTGTGGACATGTTTAAAATGTGGATAACCTACTGTGGGTATGTATAAAATGTGGATAGCCTCCTGTGGGGGTGTCAAAATGTGATTTCAGTAGTTTGTGGGGTAATAAATGACATATGAACATATGAAAACTTGCCAGCAGAAACAGGCCTCATGGTCTATCAAGTCTGCTCATTTGCACAGCTAGCACCCTTATATTGCAGCTGTCCCACCCTCAACCCTCCATTCTCCTCCTGAAATTGTCCAGCATCATTTACACAGACCCCTTCCTTGCCCTGTCCCATGCCCTTTTGAAACTCACCACCATCCTACATGCCACTACTTGCTCTGGCAGAACATTCCATTTTGACACCACCCTCTCAGTGAAATAATGCCTCCTCATCTCCCTCCTCCCATCTGTTCTATCCTGAGTAACTATATAGTAAAAATGTGTACAAGCAAGACCCAGTAAAACAGCAATACCAGTGGTGAACATTTGGCATTGACAAATGCTTGTTTTCCATATTAGCTGTTCTCCTGGCCAGGAGTTCATCTCTGAGGGATATAGCCTGTTATCAGGAATATACCCTGGTCAGGCTGAACCCAGCCATCATTCAGTTGGCTACCAGGCTTTTCTTCAACATTTTTTTTTCTGCTCCCATCTCCTCAGGTGGGGGTGATGCCTCTGTCAGCCATGCACAGCCACACCTTCCCCTGTGGTAAGAACAAGCTCCCTGGTTCAGCGGCAGGGGTCACTGTGTTGGTGGACCCACCACTAAACCTCCCCAGCCAAGATACACTGCTGAGTGGCAGCTGCCTCAGCCATTGCCTGCGTTCCAATGTGACTTCCCGAGCTCACTTCTGAACCCAGGTCATCAGTATGGCTGTGTGAAGCTGTGATGCTGAGCCATGGGAGTGGCCTCAAAAGCCTAATATGAGTCATTTAGTATGGACCTTGGGAAGGTCAGCATATCAAATGTGATGCAGTTTGGACAAACACATTTTAACGTAGATGGAAAAAAAACAAATCACAATTTTTTTGAAATTTAGTGAAATTTTCATGGATATTTTATGAAACATAAACTTTTCATGGATATTTTATGGACAGTTTTCCTTTGTTTTGATTGGCTTTCAATACATACCCATCCTATAATTTGTAGTAACCCTGATGCCCAAAGTGTCCTATAAAATAGGAAGACAGAGTATGTTGCATGCTAGTTCATCTGAAGCATAGGAAACATGATACTCAGCTATAGGTGTTCAAATGCAGATGAGAATATTGAGGGAATGTTGTGGCAACCATATCCAGTGATGCGCACAATTAATCATGTTGAATCTAAAAAAAACGGATAAACTGTAGCAGACTCAAAATAGGAAACAAATTGTATTTTACAAGCTGGGAGAAAAGGGTGAGCGAAGGAATAAAAAAGTATAGGTACACAATTAATAATTTTCATAGGAGGATATTAAAGTGTTTAACGTATACTTCATTGCATTTTTAACATGTAATAATACATGTTCCCCAAAGAGGTGCAATCAAGAAATGTGAATTCTTACATATATTATGCAATGGCGGGAAAAATATATATGATGAATGAATTATTATGTCATATATAAATAGATTAACTGTATAGGCCCTACTCACTATGTGCTATATACTTGGAACCCGCAGGATGTGCAGGGGAAGGGATACATAACCCCTGGCCGGCCTGATGATGCATGGCCGCGTGGGTCCATGAATGGGACAGGGTCAGCCTAAGGGCTGGACCTGTGTCAAACTGTGGGATTCCAACTGGAATCCTCCACCAGCCCCAAAGTTTAGCCCCTGCTCCATGGTTGCAGGGGATCTTGCGACTTGGCAGCCTGCATACAGGCTGCCATGTTCCCAGTGGTCCACTAGTGTTTTTACCCCAACTTTCCATGTACAGCTAACAGTGCCCCACAGCTGTCAGTCACCATCTTGCCCTTTGTGGCATGGAGGAGGGCTGGGTTCTATGGCTGCGGGATGCCATGTGTCCATGTTGACTCTAGTCAGGAGGGTGCACACTCATTATGGCAGCCCTTTGGCTGGTGTAGTGGAACCCTTCTGCCACTGGCCCAGAGTAGCATATCAGCATTGTGCATACTGTACTCTGCTGGTCCTATGCAGGCACACCCTCTCCCTGCCTCATGTCTCGACTGGCCACACACTTGTGAGGTATCCGGTGCAGATGACCCTGGGCAAGGGCACCAATTGTTAGTGCATCCTTGGGTGTCTGGATGTGCATATCCCAGCCCTACACATCACTTATGATGATTCCTAGGGTCAGAATATAATAATGCATAGGGCCTTATATGATTGAGCACAATGTATCCAATGTCAGTTAGGCTTAGGGTAAGAACACATCCAATTAATGAAACCTGATAATTAAACAGCCACCTTGTATGTGACATCAGTGTTCTCTGTCATACAATGTGTCACAGATCACTTCAGCATATTGGAAGAAGCTCAGAACTATCCCATATTTCACTTGCAAAATGTAACATTTTAATGGTGGCACTGAAGTCATAAAGTTAGATGTTGACAAACACACTTGTAACCAAATAAAGTCTAGAATGGCTCAGGCTTCAATTGGAGCAGTCTGCCCTAATAAAAAAAAAATGAGGAGACCTGAGACTCAAATGGTGCAACAGCCACAGAGGGAGCTTCAGGGAATATCACAGGCAGGGGGGAAGCAGGGAAGCAGGCAGGGAGGGAGTAAGGTATGGAAAGCTACCATATGTACACCAATGCAAGAGGTCTGGAAAATGAATTCCAGACCTGGAGACCATCATTTAGTTTTTTTTTTTTGACCGGGTAAGTGCACTAGACAAATCCTGCCTATTTTCAGGCACGACCCAGGGGAAGGGGATACAGATGAATGCCAACTGACTTTGAACCAGATTAAGCTGTTGGCAGAGGCTAGCCAGGATTTGGTGGCCATAACAAAGTTGTGGTGCGCAGTCATGACTGGGATGTGGCAGTACTGGGTACTCTCTTATCAGAAGAGACAGGGAAGGGAGATGGGGTTGTACTATATGTGAGGGAGGAAATCAAGGCCACAGAAGTACAGGGGCACCCAGAGGAAAAAGACTGGCTGGAAGTGCTGTGGGTCATCCTGGAGATAGGCACCAGAGCTGCTATCCATACAGCAGTGGTACACAGACCTCCAGCACAGGGAGAGGAGTTAGATAAAGCACTTGGGGAAGCCATCATCAGGATGGCAAGTGAGGGAGAGGTGCTGCTAGGTGGGGACACCAATCTGCCAGATGTGTATTAGAGTCTTCCTACTGCAGCTTCAGCAAGGAGCAGGACCATCCTTGACTGCCTTCAATGGGCTTTACTCAGGCAGCTAGTCAAGGAACCCAGCAGAGATGGGGTAGCGCTGGACCAGGTGTTTACAAACAGGGATGGCATTGCTGAAGTCACAGTGGGCAGTCCCCTAGGTACTACTGATCACTGCACAGTGTTGTTTTAACATTAAGATGGGAACAGCGGCAAACTACGTGAGGATGGATGAGGGTCCTGGACTACAGGAGGGCTAACAAATGAGAAAGCGCATCAGAAACTGCCTCACAGGAGGTTGCCAAGGAGGGGTGGAGGCACAGGGTGGAAAATAAGGGAGGGCATAATTAAAACAGCCAGCCTCTGTGTGAAGGAAGTGAGTTAAAGGTTGAAGGGGAAAAAAGACCATTATGGATCTCCAGGGAAGTGGCCAAGGTGGTGAGGGAAAAAAGGGTAGCGTTCAGGAGGCATAAAGAAGTGCAAAGGGCAGAAGACATGGAGTTATACCAAATAAACAGAGGGAAGCAGGAAAGGCAGTGAGGAGAGCAAAGGTGCAGATGGAGGAAAGGATAGCCAAAGAGATTAAAGGGGTTTCTAAAGGGGGTAAAGCTTTCTTCAGGTACATAAGTCAGCAGAGAAAAGCAAGGGGTGGGATAGTGAGGATAAAGAGGGTGGCAGGGGGGAGACTGCAGAAGAGGATCAAGAAAAAGAAGACACATTGAACTGGTACTTGCTCAGTCTTCACGGTGGAGGTGGAAAGGACGGATCACCAGGAGCAGCCCAAACATGGGGTGGGGTGGGCATAAGTCCATTTTCAGAGGAATGAGTCCTAAATGGACTTGTAGCAATGAAAACAGGCAGGTTAGGAGACCAGATGGGATACAGCTAAGGGTGTTAAAGGAGCTCGGGAAGGTGCTAGCTGCTCCTCTGATGGCCTTATTCAGTAGCTTGCTGGAAACAGGCATGATTACAGAGGACTGGAGGAGAGCAGATGTGGTTCCTCTACATGGGGCCTATATACTAATGTTACGCTGGGCATAAGTGCCATTCAACAGGCACATGTAAGGGCATATGACTCACACATGTGCACACTATAGCCATGCAGCATGCACCTAGTGTGTGCAGAGCTGTGTAAATGCAACTCATACGTAGTCCCACTGTGGCAGCACTGTGCACAGGCTGAGGGGTATGGCTGCACAATGGCATGTACACATCACGTATATTCGCATGCATGATGTGCAGTACAGCAACCATTCACATAGGATCACGAGCATAGCACTATGCTAAATGGTGGGCTGCTACAAACTGCATGTTCAAAGGGCCACCAAGCAGGGTATGTGCAAGAGAGCCACAGGGACTGTAAGGAGCATGGACAGGGGTTATAATGGATCACCGCTGCTGAAGATTTGTTGTGCCTCAGATGTCTGAAACCAGCAGAGTCACAATGAACCAGTCTGAGACAGCCTGGAATGCAGCAACAACACATACAGTACATACAGTAGAACACTTACGGACATGGGAACAGACCCCTCAGTACACTGGTGGTCATTCTGCCCCAGTACAGTACAGGCACAGTGTGCACATAGCATGCCACATAGTGCTCCCCTGCACAGCCACATAAAGACCTGTGGCAAGTCTCCCCGAGTACACCTCAACTACTATAGGCATGTAAATTGTGGCCAATGGTATTCAACTGCTGACCATAATAATGACTCAGATGTAGGACATATGTTTGGTACAAATATTTAATGCAGGCACAGCTGTCCCTTTCCATGAAAACACTACAAAAACACCTGTCACTCTACAGGAACACACTAACACATGGCTGTTATAAACTGGAGGGTGTAGTAGCCACCACCATGACAATGGGGGCTACAGGTACAGTATGGGGAACAGACTACCATGAACTCTGTATCCTCCTCCTGGAAGTCTTCATTAGACCACATTGGCATTCTTGCAGTGTAACCCCTCTCCACCACTACTAGGCACCACAGTGGTCCTTGATATCCCTGGAACGAGAGCAATACAGGAGACAGGCATTAGTGGGATACACATGCAGAAGACGGTGGACGCACAGGCCCCCACTGTCCCCATCCCCCCAGCGTGCACCACGGAGGACTCCACCAGGGACCAGTAGACCCCCTAAACCATCTTTGAAAAAAGCATCCTGAATGCTTACTTGCTGGGACAGTAAATATGAAACATGCAGGGCCCACCTTGCCCATGGGGCCACCATCTCTGCTGATGCCCCAGTCCTTCAGAAACATAACAAATAGAACATCACTGACACTGTATACACGACATATGGCATGCATGCCCCCTCTCCCTTGGCCATTGCATACATACCTCTCCTTCCTCCTTATCCTGGAAGCACATCTTGGACACCCTCCATAGTTTTGGGGGGTGCACCCCAACTCTCCCCACAGAGTTTGCACTAGCTCTTACCATTGCTATCATACAAGCCGGTCAGGAATGTCCTAGCTACACCCCTGTACGGCACATCACACTGCAGGTGTGCCAGTTACACCCCCTTCCATTAAAGGGACACATAAACACATGTGATGTCTGTGCAGCATCCCTGTTGGCACCACGGTCGGAGGAAGCATAGACTGATGTGAGGCACACAGTGCATCGCAGCCTGCAAGGCCAACAACACAGGGATACAGAGGATGTGCTCAGGGATATTATGAATGTCCTCTTGCTGGATGGAGAGAGGGAGCATGGGCAGCTTTGAGGGTAAGGCCACTTTCACGTGTATTCTAGCCATGTTTGGATGCCAGTGCCCTGCAGGACACACACTGTGTTGAATGCTTCTGTGTGGACCATGCCCCAATCACATTGCCATGTGACATGGTCCTGGCCCATGCAGTCCTACATACACGATAGTCAAAGGCAATGTCCAAGGAGATAAAGGTGCTATGTGCACTGCTGTACTAACAAATTGGGTCCTTCAAGAGGGTGGCAGGGAATGTCATGGATGTCAGCAAGTCTTCCACATGTAGGCCACTGTACCAGGTAAGCAACACCCTGGTCCTGCATATGCATGCGCACATAGCATTCTGCACTACAGAGGCAGTGGGTATTATCATTAACGTGTGTGCCAAATATACTCTGGCTACTGTCATGACTGCTACATCTTCAGTAGTTCTAGACTTGGTTCCCTCTTCAGTGCACATGTGGTCAGGGATGGATGGCTAATACGTGAATATACATACATCACACAGGTGATGATGTGGACACGTTGACTCCACACTGCACTAGTCCTGTTGATCATCCACGGCTTAGGTAACAGCAGATATCCACTGCAGCCATACCTGATGACCTCATACCTGGAGGCGCACAGAGCTGAGAAGGAGGCATATGACAAGACCCAGAATAAGACACGCTCCATGGTCGAGAGGATGATAGGGCTACTGAAGATGAGGTTTTGGTGCCTGGCCTTGAAAGGTGGCACAATGATGCTTGTCATGGGGAAGACATGCAGAGTGCTCTCCGCATATGCTATGCTGCACAACATGGCAGTGAGGCATTAATTACCCATGACATGGGATGTATGGGGGTTGTCCCTCTGGGTGACATCAAGGAGGTCTTGCAGGGGAGGGGTGCAGAGTCCCTATATGGATGGGCTGCACATTATGGACTCATGCAGGGGTCATTCAACCATTAGGGAGTCAGTGGGACAGCATGGCACAATGATGAGGACTGTGAAGGTGTGGGATGACAGATGGACAAATAGTGAGGAAAGTAGTTTTGCACACAGTGTGTGACATTTATCAGAAATCCCCCCAAAAAAGAAGAAAATAACTTTCTACATAAAAAAATAACTTTCAAGAAAATAAATCAAATATAAATGCTGAAACACAGCAGTACTTCCAGAAACAATCTTTCTTCAAAGTGACATCTCATCTCATCTCATCTCATCTCATCTCTTCTCTTCTCTTCTCTTCTCTTCTCTTCTCTTCTCTTCTCTTCTCTTCTCTTCTCTTCTCTTCTCTTCTCTTCTCTTCTCTTCCTCTCCTCTCTCTCCTCTCCTCTCCTCTCCTCTCCTCTCCTCTCTTCTCTTCTCTTCTCTTCTCTTCTCTTCTCCTCTTCTCTCTCTCTCTCTCTCTCTCTATCTCTCTCTCTCGCAGGTCAGAATTCCTCTGACTACCATTCTCCATTACCTAAGGAAGCCTAGCCTTTTATACCCTTCCCCAGCATATCAACCCCAGTTTTCAGAATCAAATATCTTTATTTTTACAGTCTTACATAGATACATAGACAGTGTCGGCAGATAAGGGCCTATAGCCCACCCAGTCTGCACATTTGAGCTTGTAAGTTCAGTTTGTTTTCCTAGAAGTCTGTGGCCCCTTACCCCTGACCTCCAGAATTCCTTTATGTCTATCCCATGCATTCTTAAATCCCGAGATTGTTTCAGCCCCCACCACTTCCTCTGGCAGGGTGTTCCACTTGTCCACCACCCATTCTGTGAAGAAATTCTTCCTCACGTTTCCTCTGAATTGTCCTCCCTCCAACTTCATCCCATGCCCTCTAGTCCTGGAACATCTTTTTCGCTTAAAATAGTGTATTCCTGCACCCTGTTCCTCCCTGTAAGATACTTGTATGTCTCTATCATATCCCCTCTCCTCCTCTCCTCCAGGGAGTACATGTTCAGTTCCTTCAACCTGTCCTCATAGGACTTGTGATGCAATCCATGTACCATCTTTGTTGCCCTCCTCTGAACCTTCTCTACCCTGTCTATGTCCTTACTTAGGTAAGGTCTCCAGAACTGTACACTGTACTCCAGGTGGGGCCTCACTAGTGTCTTGCATAGTGGAATTATGACCTTCCTTTTCCTGCTGGTGATGCCCCTGCCTGTGCATCCCAGCATCCTATTTGCTTTACCTGCTGCCTTGTCGCATTGTTTCCCCTACCTTGAGGTCATCAGAGATGATAACCCCAAGATCCCTTTCCTGCTTGGTGCATGCTGTATCCTCACCCTCAACTGATATATTGTGCCAGGGTTTTGTGCCCATATGCATTATCTTGCACTTCTTTGCATTGAATTTCAACTGCCAAACTCTGACCATTCTTCAAGTTTCTTCAGGTCCTTCTCCTTCTGTCTACACCCTCTGGTGTGTCTACTCTGTTACAGAGCTTAGTGTCATCAGCGAACAGTGAAATTCTGCCTTCTAGGTCCTCGCAATGTCACTGATGAAGATGTTGAATAGGACTGGTCCCAGCACTGATCCCTGTGGTACCCACTGGTCACTCTTCCCTCTGTGGAGTGACAGCCATTTGCCACCACCCTCTGTGTCCTGCCGCCCAGCCAGTTACCTACCCACCACACTACTGTCCTGCCCACACTCATATTCCCCAGTTTGTGTAATAGTCTTCTATGTGGCACAGGGTCAAAGGCCTTGCTGAAGTCCAGATAGGCCATGTTCACTGCCCTCCCCTATCACGTTTGCAATGCTGATAATCATTTTAAGCAGGATGCATCACTTTTACTAATGTTAAACAAGAGTAAGTTAGTTCCTCTGTAAAAAGTAAATACATAACTTTGCAAAGCAGACTGGCTCCTCCCCTTTTTGTGAGATCACTACTCTCCTTTACTATAAAGGCATTGTCCTTGGGGCAGGCAGTCCCCTATGGAACCTCAGTGGGAACAGGTAAGAACAAAAGGCTCCTATTGTTTTATTTTTATACAAGAACTGAATTAATTACAGAGTAAAGGAATAGAGCTAATGGATTACCCATATCTTAGTATAGCAATGAGCCCCTTTTCTGTTTATCTAGGGCTTTTAACAATATACCAAAAGAAAAATAACATTTTAGCAAACAGCAATGCCTCATTATTGCATACTAGGCCCCAATTCAACCTCTAGTAGAGAAAAAATAACATAATAATTCTGGCATCATTCTATTCTATTCTATTCTTAATCTACATCAGACAAAGACTGCAGTATCCTTTTAACATAATAAAACATGAACTCTGTGTTTTTAACCTTTATTATGGGTTTTGCCTTTTTATATCTGCATTTTATTTATGCACTTGGCACTTCATAACATATTATACAATGGCAAGAAAGAATCTTGGACTGTGATAGGTAAGTTTAGGGCTGGACCCATGGCGTTATCCCAGCATAACGCCACAGGTCTAGTCTCAGCACTGTGAACCAATGTAGATGAGGTTATGGCACTTAGAAACATAGACACATAGAATTTGACGGCAGATAAGGACCGCTTGGCCCACCCAGTCTGCCCATTTCCCTACCTACTGGATAAGCTGCAGATCCTAGTTAACCAGCAGCCTACTTCTTCCTACCCCCAACCCCCAGAATTGCCTTATGACTATCCCATGCATGCTTGAATTCCACCACTGATTTTGACTCCACAACCTCCTCCAGAAGGCCGTTCCATGCATCCACAACCCTCTCTGTGAAAAAATACTTCCGTAAATTACCTCTGAGCCGCCCCCCACCATCTTCAAATTGCACTCTCTTGTTCTTGCACACCTCTTTTTGAAGATGCTACCTCTAGGACTGCAGTTCCTTGAGGTACTTGAAAGTTTCTATCCTTGTCCCCCTCCCTCCTTTCCTCGAGGCTATACATGTTAAGCTCACTAGTCTCTCTTCCTCCGTCTTCCGGTGCAGACCCTGCACCATTTTAGATGCCCTCCTCTGGACAGCTTCCATCCTGTCTATGTCTTTGTGAGATTGGGTCTCCAGAACTGCACACAGTACTCCAGATGGGGTCTCACCAGCTGTCTGTACAGAGGGATAATAACTTCCTGTTTTCTACTGGTCATGCCTCTCCCTATGCATCCCAGTATCCCTCCAGCCCTCCTTGCTGCCCTCTTACATTGCTTGCCCTCCTTTAGGTTATCTGATATGACTACTCCCAGGTCCCTTTCCATTTTTGTTGTTGTTAGTATCTCACCCCCCATTGTGTACTCTTCCCCTGGGTTTTTGTTTCCCAGGTGCATTACCTTGCACTTCTTAGCATTGAATCTAAGCTGCCATACATTTGACCATTCTTCTAACCTTGCCAAGTCCCTTCTCATCCTTTCCACCCCACCCTGTGCATCAACTCTGTTGCAGATCTTAGTGTCATCTGCAAAGAGACATACTTTTCCTTCCAGTCCTTCTGCAATGTAGCTATAAAGACATTGAAGAGGACCGGTCCTAATACTGAACCCTGCGGTACCCCACTAGTAACCCTCCTTTCTTCTGAGTGGACTCCATTTACTATTACTCTCTGTGTCCTATTCTCCAGCCAATTCTTTACCCAGGCTGTCATCTTGGGACCCACTCTCAGGCTGGCTAACTTGTATATTAATCTTTTGTGTGGGACTGTGTGAAATGCCTTGCTAAAGTCTAGGTAGGCCATGTCCACAGCCCCTCCCTGATCTACTACTTTGGTCACCCAGTCAAAGAAATCTATCAGATTCGTCTGGCATGGCCTTCCCGCTGTGAATCCATGCTGCCTAGGGTCCTAGCCCCTCTGGCCTCTAGATACTAACAATTCTTTCCTTCAGAAGTGATTCCATCATTTTTCCTATCACTGAGGTTAAACTAACAGGTCTGTAGTTTCCTGCTTCTGCCTTGCTCCCACTTTTGTGAAGAGGATCACATCTGCCTTCTCCAGTCCTCAGGTACCACCCCATCCTCCCATGATTTGTTAAAAGGGGTAGTCAGTGGTGTCACTAGTTCTACCCTTAGCTCTTTTAGAATTCTGGGATGAATCCCATCAGGCCCATTGCTTTGTCACCTTCAGTTTTAAGAGTTCTTTCAGAACCCTTTCTTTTGTAAATGGGCTGGTATCAACTTCTGTATTCAGAGTGTTACTACTGTTTGTTTTATGTACCTCCCCTCTTCATTTGTAAATACTGAGCAAAAATATTTGTTTAGTATCTCTGCCTTTTCACAGTCTCCCTCTGTCCACCCTCCCTCCCCTTTATTAAACCTCACTATCCCTCCCTTGGTCTTCCTTTGCTCCCTGATGTACCTATAAAAGGTTTTAGCCCCCTTCTTAACTGAGTTGGCTATCTTTTCCTCGGTTTGGGCCTTTGCTGTTTTGACTGCCATCCCAGCCTCCTTTTGCTTTAACTGATACAGTTCTCTATCCTGCTCCTTCTGCGATTCCTTGTGCTTCTAGAATGCTTTCTTTTTCTTGAACCTTCACTGCCACTTCCTTTGGAGAACCATAGTGGTTTTTACATCGCCTTGTTTTGTTTATTTGCTTCACACAAAGGCTCATTACCTCTGTGATGGCAGTTTTTATTGTTCCCCATTGTTCTTCCACCCCTCCTTCCTGCCATTTGCTAGTGCATTCCTTAGGCTCTCACCCATTTTGGCAAAGTCAGTCCTCCTAAAGTCCAGTAGTTTTGTCTTTGTGGCTTGACTCTATTGCTGTGTTTATTGTGAACCATACTGTTCGATGGTCGCTAGTTCCCAGATGGCTACCACTTCTACATCTGATCCTCTCTCATCTCCATTTGAGAGAATCAAGTCTAATATTGCTCCTCTTGAGTGGGCTCCAGTACTAGCTGTCTAAGGCATGCCCCCTGTAGGGCATCTAGAATAACTGCACTCTTCAGTGGCAGCTGCGAACTGCGCTCCAGTTAACATCTGGCATATTCAGATCACCCATCAGCAATATCTCCCTTTTTCTGCCATTCTAAGTATACTTTCTATCATTTCCTTGTCCATTTCCTCCCCTGAGAGAGGGGTCTGTCTAACCCTGTGCGGATTGTGGTGCCATTGCCTGTCTCCAAATTTACCCACAGTGCTTCTTCTCCTCCCTGTTTACCCTTTTGTTCTCTTTGCTTTTATTCCTTTCCTTATGTAAGAACTACTCCTCCTCCTCTTTTACCCTCCCTGTCCCTCCTGTACATAGTGTATCCTGGTATGTTTATGTCCCAGTCATGGTTTTGTGTACCATGTTCTGTGACTGCCACAATATCCAGATGTTCCTCCTCCATCAAGGCCACTAATTCAGGAAGCTTGTTACCTAGACTATGGGCATTGGTACTCATTGATCTCCATTTTGGATGGCTTTACCTTCTGTTGCAGCATCCCTCACTGACCGTTTCTACCTCGGTCTTTTTCTCATTAGTACCCTGTTTTGTAGGAGAGACTGGGATTTTCCTGCTGCTTGTCAGTGCCTCCCCTTGACTAGTTTAAAAGCTTGCCAATGAAGCATTTAAACCGATTGCTCAAAAGACTTGTTCCCTTCCTGGACAGATGCAGACCATCCTGCCAGTATAGGCTGGTGTCCCTCCAGGTGGAACCGCAGTCCCCAATGAAGCCAAACCCTTGTGCTCCGCACCATTTTTCAACCATTCATTAAACTGCGTGGTGCCATTACCTCGCCTCCCCATGCCTTTGACAGGCAGCACCTCTGAGAAGGATACTGTGTGTGCTACTTGTCTTAGGCCCCTCCCCAACTCTGCAATGTCCTCCTGCACTGCTCTAATCTCATGATGAGCCAAGTCATTTGTCCCTAGGTGGACAATTCGTCCAGCTCAGAATCCTTGCAGCTGTTCTGTGATCCTGAGGATCGCTTCCTGTCCTAAGCCATGGCACCAGGCAGGCACCTACTTCAGTTTTCCCAGCTCCCCTAGTTCTATACCCCTAATAGTGAGTCCCCACCAGGAGCTGCTTCCTTTCCTGTGGTGTCCTCTGCCTCCTTCCTGTGGGCCTCCCTTGTGACAGTTGTTATCAGTCTTCTCTGCGGGTGCATCCATAGGGGAGCTATGCTCCCCCAGAATGGTATATGGATTGTGGAGTGGAACAATTGACTGGGTGTGCCTCTGTTCCACCATCCTCACCCTCTCTGAGCCCACTGTGGTCCAACTGCTGTGCTTTCTTCACAACCTCTGAGGTAGTGGTGGTGGCACTAGTGCTCCCTGGATGGGGGAGGTTCCCTTCCTACTGTCCAGTGTGGCCTGGGGGAAGGTTTCCTTACTACTGTCCAGTGCGGCCTGAAGATGGGCAACTTCCTCCCTTAGGGCAGATAGTTGTCTGCAAATAGGGCAGCATCTCAGCCTCCAGAAAGACTCCTGGAAGACTGCTACCCCACAGCCATTACATTGTACTACTCCCCACATGTTTATCTACCTTTTTTTTTGTTTGTTTGTTTGTTTGTATTTGTGTCTGTGTGCACGTGCATGTGTGATTTGTTATATAGAAATATATATTATACAATGTGTATGCTTATATTGTCAGTGCAGTGTGCTAGAGAGGATATGACAGTGAAATGTACTTTGCACTCGAGGAAATGATGTCAGAACCTCAGGTATAAAGGAACTATTTCCAGAGGTGGGTGGGGTGAGGGGTGGGAAGGTTGGCCTAAACTGTGCCCTCACAAAACAATCAGCTAAAAGCTCTCACCCACTGCTGCGAGTGCGTCCAATGCCTTGATATCTTTTTTTACATCTCCTCTTAAGAAACAAAAATATTTTTCCTCTCTAATAAAAACATTCTTTAAAATTATTTTTTTATTTTGTATATAACAACAAGTCACTGTATAACAGGAATAATGCACTCCATGATGTATGTCGTGCTGGGATAATGCCACACCTGAGGCACTGGACGCACTCAGCCTGCGGCCTCATGCCCAACCCCCCAGGTGAGGCGTTATCCCAGCACGACACACACCCTGTCATGCATTATTCCTTTAATGTAGCCCACTCTTGCACATTTCATATGATTTTATCAGAATTCTCTCGGAAGGACTTTAGAAATTGGAAAAAGATAATACAGTGGGTTTAGAAAGACAGAGATGGGGTAGGGTGGGGCTCCACAGGTGGCCAACCTGATGGAGCAAGAAGAAAAAGCAGGATAGTTTTTCAGATAAACGTAAGATGCTGTTGCAGTAGTCTTTTTGTAGTAATAAGAAGACAGAAAGGAGTCCTTCCAGTTATATAGGGTTCTGCCCTATCACAAGGACCCACACTATATGCCATTCCATCCACTGGGGGGCCCCATCAGGGTCCATGCTTGGCGACATCACTGGCGTTTGTATCTGTGCTGTTGGGAATATGTATGGGTGTATGTAGTAGAAGTGTGGGTATCTGTGGTATGGGGATTATGTGTAGGTGATGTGTATGGGATGTGCTTTTGTGTCACTCTGTCACAATTGCTGGGTTTTGCAGACATCACTTTTTCTTTGTCAAGAAAAATGTTCCGCCTCAGCCATACCCAAAGTATCAATATTACTTAAGGTCCACCGAGATTTGTCCACAATGGAACCAAAGTCAATTGCAACAGGATGAGATGGACAAAATTCAACCAGTGAACAAGATTTTTTTCCAGTCAATAAATCTCTTTTTTACTTCACTTAATTCATGCTTTTAAAGCTGTGGCCACTGTAACAATTCCCTATGGTGTTTTGCTGGCTCATGCCAGCTTTATCAGAAGAAAGTGATACTATATGTAAATAGATTCAAAACAATTATTTTAGTCATTGACACACGTCCTGTTTCACATAAACAACCTTTTTGTTTGTCTTATAGATCAATTTGTAATACACTCACCATTGCATGCAGCTTTCAATAGCATGGCTTAGTATTTCAGGATCATTAAACCAAACACACTGCTCATGGGTGTGCTGCTGTCTGCTCCCTTACAGTACCAAAGAGGGAGGCTGCTCTTCAGCATGTAAATTATTGACAGTGCCACCCACATCACAAAGAGCTGATGTTCCAACTTTACTACTGTACTAGACTAAAGAACTAGAACTCTACTACTGGGAACTTCAGTTTAGGATAAAAACAAACAAAAAACAAGAAAAAGAGTGTGTTTGTCTGAGTTGGGTGAAGGAATTCTTATCTGTGCAGTTAGCTAGGTGAAGAAAGAAACTGTGAATTAGGGGGAGTGGCTTAGAGAGAAGGAAGCCAGGTGTTTGCATTTAAAAACTTACCTAGATAGCTTGTGGCAGAGAACAGCAAGAGGAAGAAGCTGCTGTTAGAACTTTACTGGGCCTATATTGCTCTCCATCCCTCCCCTCAACCCCCACATCCTTAGTCAGTTCTACTTTTATAGGCACAGGATTTGACTGACAACAGGAACTTCCTGTTTGGGAGAAGGAAGGGAGTGATCACAGAGGCACAAAAGACTCACCACCCTAGAAGGAAAAGAGTTGCTCTCCATGCCCCCTAGCTGCTGGAGGTCTGACTCTGAGCAAGAAAGAATGAGACTACTGAGGAATATAGGAACTTACTGTCCCAGAAGAAGGAAGATCAGGAGCTTTAAAGGCACGGAGGCAGTAGGAAAGTAGGGACAAAAAACATTTTATATAGATATATATAGATATAAAAAATAACAATAAAATAAACAGAGAGATGGAGGAGTAAGTATGCAAAACAACAGTTAAGGGTCCACAAATAAAACATGATGGGAGTGGTGCAGTGGCTGTGGAGCAGCAGTCTACTGGGAGACGTTCTGGAGGATGTGGTGTTGTCCCATCTGTAGGCACCTGTCTGGGCGGAGGGAGGAGGTTGCTCATCTCCAGGCTGAGCTAACCAGGATTCGAGGGACCTCTCTTCCCACCCAGGGACCACCAGGGCCACTGCTGCTGCCTCAGAGGTTGCCAAGAAAGAGGAGCGGTTGGACCACAGTGGGCTCAGGGAGGGTGAGGGTGGTGGAACAGAGGCACATCCCTCCAGTTGTACCTCTCCACAATTCATATGCTGTTCTGGCAGAGTGTGGTTCCTCTATGAGGCACCCGCAGTGGAGAACAAGGAGGATGCTGGGAACCTCCACAAAGGAGATCCACAGGACGGTGGCATGGGACCCTACAGGGGAAGGAAACAACTCCTGGTGGGGGTCTCCATTGTCAGGAGGGTAGAACTTGGGTAGGGAAGGAAGAGGGAGGTAAGGTACCTTCCTGGCACCATGGCTTGGAGGGACAGGGAACAAATCCTCTGGATCACAGGAGCAGCTACATGGGGGAAGGAGCTGGATGTCATTATCCACCTAGGAACAAATGACCTGGCTGGGAAAGGGATCAGAGCAGTGCAGGAGGAGTTTGTGGAGTTGGGGAGAGGCCTTAGACAAGTAGCACGCACGGTAACCTTCTCGGAGGTGCTGCCTGTCTATGGTATGGGTGAGGCTAGGGTGCTCCACACCATGGGATTCAATCAGTGGTTGAAAAACTGGTGCAGAGCTCAGGGTTTTGGCTTCATTCAGGACTAGGGGTCCACCTGGAGGGATGCAGGCCTATACTGGTGCAATGGTCTGCCTCTGTCCAGAAGGGGAACCAGGATCCTAGGTGATAGGTTTAAATGCTTCATTTGCAAGCATTTAAACTAGCCAAGGGGGGAGGCACTGAAAAGGAGAAGGGAAATCTTAGCCACCCAAAAAAATCAGGGTAGTTAGTAAGGTAAACACTAAGATAGAGAAGTCGATAGGGAGAAGGGCAGGGGTAAATGGAGAAAAAGACAAAGGAAGTAAGGACAGGGATGGGGCAAAAAGGGGTAAGGCCATCACAAAATGGAGGATAATGAGTACCAGTGCCCATAGTCTAGGTAACAAGCTCACTGAACTTGTGGCCTTGATGGAAGAGGGATGTCTGGATATCATGGCAGTCACAGAAACATGGTGCCCAGAGAACCATGACTGGGATGTCAGCATACCAGGGTACACAATCTACAGGAGGGACAGGGAGGGTAGAAGAAGAGGAGGAGGAGCTCTTTATGTAAGGGAAGGGATCAAAGCAATGGAACTAAAGGGTAAACAGGGAGAAGAGGAGGCACTGTGGGTTACCCTGGAGACTGGAAATGACACCACAATCCGCACAGAGGTTGTATACAGACCCCCCATCTCAGGGGGAGGAAATGGACAAGGAAATGATAGAAGGCATCCATAGGATGGCAGAGAAAGGGGAGATATTGCTGATGGGGGACCTGAATATTCCAGATGTTAACTGGAGCACCTTTGCTGCAGCCACATCCAAGAGCAGGGTCATTCTCAATGCCCTACAGGGGGCATGCCTCAGACAGCTAGTCAGTGGCAGAGCCAGGTTTGGGAGCCGGGGAGGGCAAGTCAGTCATTTTGGGGGCGCCAAGATGGTAGCGAGTGAAAGTGATCATTTCAAGCCAAACCCTGGGAACTGCTAGGAAGCCTACCTCAGAGGAACAAAGAGGGCGGGAGGTCTGATGAGGAAACTGAAGGTTAAACAGGGTGCTAGGGCCCAGCCCATGTAGGGCTTTATAGGTCAGCAAGCTTACCTTGAAGGAAATCTGTCGCCTCACCAACAGCCAGTGCAGATCACGTGAAACTGGATTCATATGACAGGACCTAAGACCTAAAGAAGAAGCTTCAGCTGTGTTGGAGTCTCAAATGACAGTTTTACTGCAGCTGTTCCCCATATGTTTTCATGATTTGATTAGTCTTCCCAGATTGCAGGAAAGAAATCTCAGTTCACCAGTTTGCTGTCTTTCTTAGAAATAAGATATCGGAGGCAAATTGCCACCCTAGATGGCACCTTCACCCTTTTTCACAGAAGTGACACTCATGAAAAATTAATGGCTTGCTGGCAAAACTGTTACCTTTTCCCATGCTACTCTTAATGACTTGCTTGTACTTTAAAAGGATTGGCTCATTTTGTGCACTTTGGCTGCTAAGAGTTCTATTTTAGAGATTAGTCAAAAAGGGCTTCCATCTACTATAATGAACTGTATCCCTGCAGTGTGTTTCTTGTTGTTGCTTTGTGGGGACAGATGTGCATCCCTTTTCTTCTCAATCCCCACTGATTGTTGGGTCTGACATGGCTAATACATCCTTGGGGCAAGAGAGTGGCAGGCTTTTCAGAGAGTGCTAATGCTAGCCCAGGATTGTTTTTGTGTGTGTATGTGTGTGTGTGTGTTTGTTTGGGGGGGTGGTTGCTGTACATTCTGTACTCTCCCCAGGAAAAGAGCACTTCATAAAGACCCCCCCCCACACACACACACACACACACACCAGTCAGGAATCCAGATTTGAACCCACATCTCCCATGCCTCTGGACTGACTATGACTAGTGAAAAAAAAACTGATTCAAATCGACGACTAAGTGCCCGCTCAGTCACAACAAATAACTATTACACACTGGCAAAGCAAAGCCTGGCATCTGGAGGGAGATACAAAATTACGAATAAATAACCACAGTCCACACACAGACCACACTACTCTCTGCCTGGCTCTTACCTCACTGTGCCTGTGACCCTGTCTGAAGATGGATTAAATGGACTCCTCTGCAGTGCACTAGCAATGACTCGGTGTCAGGACTCAGGATAATCTTCCTCCTCAATCTAGTCCTCTCTCCACTCCGATTGTTGTGCGTAGTGGCTAGCGCAGCTTGGCTCTCTTGTTGACTCCTCGCTCCAATTCAGAAATTCACTCAGTGGTTGACCTCTCAATGAAGGCAGCACATACTGGCAGTGCAGCTCTGTCCCAAAATTTTGAAAAATCCTATTCCTGGCTCCCAAACAATGCGTGCCCAATGAGTCCCAACTCTCCTGTCTTCTCCAGCTCCAGTCCTGACAAACAGACCGCATTACTTTTTCAAAGGGCATTTAAAGAGCCCGCCTGACTCAGACTCGCCCCTTACTAAGCACTGCCACACCTCTTTTCTTCAAGGGGACTTGATTGAGAGGTAGCAACACATTTCTCCATCGTGTCTGATGGGACTAGTAACCGGCGCATCACTCAGAGTTCTAGTCTGAAGACCCCACCCCTTCTGCCTTAAACCTAGAGGACAAAGATCAGCTGGGAAAGCCCGCAGGAAAAAAAACAAAACAAAAGAATGCTGAGAGACTAGCATGCTCTCCTGCTACCCCGCTGATCTCTGTAGCACGCCATGGCATGTCGGGCATGTCGGTAGCTATGCCCTTGCTCCTGGTCTGAATCTCGGGTGACCTGTGTCGTGTCCCGCTGCCACAGCTGATTACTTGGGGCTTGGGCTCTAGGGGCACCAGGCAGGACTGCTGCCTGCCATGGGTGGAAGCCAGCCAGGGAAGCACCTAACTTGTTAGTTTAGTTTCTGCCACTAGGGGGCGCAAACTCAGAGGCAAAATGGTCCGGGTGGGCGCTGGCCCCCCAGGCCCCACTAGCTCCGCCATTGCAGCTAGTGTTGGAACCCACTTGGGAGAGAGGGAGCAATCTTAGACCTCATACTCTCAAATGGGGAAGGAGAAAGGACCTCAGATCTAGAAGTGGGTAGCCATGTGGGAACAAGTGACCACCAAACAGTGTGGTTCACGATAAACTCAGCTGTAGTCAAGCCACACAAAAGTGAAGGTACTGGACTTCAGGAGGACTGATTTAGTCAAAATGGGAGAGTGCCTCAGAAAAGCACTAGCAAACAGGCAAGAAGGAGTGGTGGAGCAACAATGGGGAAACATCAAAAATGCCATCACAGAGGCAACAAGCCTTTTTGTGTAGCAAATAAACAAATCAAAATGAAATAAAAAAACACTATGGTTCTCAAAATAGGTGGCAGGGAAGGTTAGGGAGAAAAAGATAGCATTCAGGAAGTATAAGGAAACACAGAAGGAGCAGGACAGAGAACTGTACCAGTTAAAGCAGAAGGAAACGGGGAAGGCAGTCAGAATAGCAAAGGCCCAAACCAAGGAAAAGATAGCCAGCTCAGTTAAGAAGTGGGATAAAACCTTTTTATAGGTACATTAAGGAGCGAAGAAAGACAAAGGGAGGAATACTGAGGCTGAATAAAGAGGAGGTTGGGTGGGCAGAGAGGGACAGTGAAAAAGCAGGGATACTGAATGAATAATTCTGCTCAGTATTCACAAAGGAAGAGGAGGGGGAGGTACCCAATCCATCAATAGAAGCACTCTGTATAGGGGGGGGTCAAGATCAATCCTTTCACAGAAGAAAGGGTTCTGAAAGAACTCCTAAAATTGAAGGCAGACAAAGCAATGGTTGATTAAACTTATCCTTCCCCAGAGGGAAATTGGAAGTTTAGTCCACCTTGAGAGATCTTGTTGGATCATGCTTTTAATTGAGTCTAAATTAAGGGCCACTAATTTGGATTTATTTCTCGCTAAAACAACTCCAAGGTATTTGAGAGAGTGAGGACTCCAGTGCAGACCAAGATCCATAATATCAGATTTGAATAATCTGAAGTTCAATGGGAATACTAAAGTTTTCTCTACATTAATTTTATAATTAGATACACAGCTATACTCTTCTATCAGTCCCAGCACTATCGGAATCGTGGTTCTAGGGTGAGTTACATGGAGAAGGATATTGTCTGCATATGCAGACAATTTGAGTTCCTGAGAGCCTACGCAGATCCCCTGGACTTTCCTTTCTTGCCTAATTTTAGTTAGAAGGGACTCTAAGTAGAGATTGAAAAGAAGGGGTGATATGGGGCAACCCTGTCTAGTTCCCGAGCACAACGGGAATACTGAGGAAAATACCCCATTACAATATATCCATGCGGTAGGTTGACTATATAAGGAAAATATATTTTTAATAAAAGGGAAGGGGAGTCCAAACTTCTCCATAACCAAAAATAGAAACTGCCAGTCAACCCCGTCAAATGCCTTCTCCGCGTCAACAGATATCAAACCACAGGGAAAAGTAGAATCTCTGGATGCAGAGAAGATGTGAGACAGTTTGCGTAAGTGGTCAGATGCTAGTCTACCTGTCATAAAGCCTACCTGATACCCATGTATTAATTGAGACATAATTTAAGCTAACCAATTCGCCAAGATCTTCGCCAAGATCTTAACATCATAATTCATTAATGAAATGGGTCTGTAACTGGAGACTTTATCTGGTGCTTTCCCTCCTTTTGGAATAAGTATAATAAGGGCTTCAAAAATGTGTTTATCTACCATCTCAGAATGCAGAATGCTACGGAATAGTCTTTGTAGCCCTGGGGTCAGTTGTTTTGAAAAACATTTATAAAAATTAGGAGAAAACCCATCTGGTCCAGGGGCTTTGTCCAGCTCCAGAGATTCAATTGTGGACACAATTTTCTCTTCTGAGATAGGACAAAACATCTCACCACACCTATCAGGTGGAACCGATGGGAGTAGGCAAGAAGAAAATATCTCTCCAACTCTTCTCTGCTGGGTTTGGGATTGATAGGACTGTACAATTCCTTAAAATAACTTTCAAACTCAAGGACGATGTCCTGAGACTTCGTCTTAAATTCCTCATCTCTCTGAGAGGTTATACCCTGAATCATTCTGGATGATTTCTCCACCTTCAATCTCATGGCCAGTAAGTGTCCTGCCTTTTCCCCTTTGATCTAAATACCATGCTTTCATCTGAAGCATAGTGTATTCTGCCTTTTCCCTCAGTATGTCACTATATTGATTTCTTAGACCAATTAGTTTTTCTTTACTATCTGCAGGGGAGTTCACTGATAGATTACATTCTAGTTCCCTGATTTGCCCTAGCAACTGTTTTGCCCTACTCTCCCTTTGTTTTTTTCCTATCTGCTGCTAGTTTAATCAGTGTCCCTTTAAGGACACATTTCAATGCGCCCCACTCCAAATCCCCTCTACCTGTTGAGTTAAGATTTTCTTTTTCATAATTGTCTATTGTTTGAATAATATAATTTTTAATCTGTATAGACCCCAGTAACTGATTATTCAGTTTACATATGGTCTGCCTGGGTAAATTGGGGGAAAGACTTATGGAGCATGGAACCAAAGAGTGATCTGATATTATTCCTGGAAGTATTGTGCACTGTGACAGACCAGGCAGAACTGATTGGCTTAGCAAAAAGTAATCTATCCTTGACCTGGAACTGTGCACGGTGGATATGAACGTATATTCTCTGCTTGAAGAGTACAGGACCCGCCAGGGATCACATAACCCCAAGTTGTCAGTCAAGTCCCTTATGGCTCTTTGGGCTGGGGAAAGGCCTATTTTCCTTCTGCCTTCCTTGTCTATCTCTGAATTGAACGGTTGATTCCAATCCCCACCTAAAAATATCAGGAACTGGACAAAGGGGGATAAGACATTTAGGAGATCTACAAAGAAGCCTGGAGAATCCACATTGGGACCATAGACACTCCCAAGCACTACTCTAGTCCTAAACACAATACCCAGAACAATTCTGAATCTACCAGTTGGATCTTTAATAACTTGTTCACAAGTAAAGGGGATGTTTCATGTGATCAAAATAGCCACCCCTCTACTATTTTTATTGTCCCCTGCCAGATATGCCTAACCTATTTGTTGGCACCTAAATAAGCTAGTCTCTGTATCAAGCAAATGTGTTTCCTGTAAGAAAATAATTTTCCCTTTCAGCATATGTAAATGTTTCAACAGTTTATATCGCTTAGTGTTATTTCTAGCCTCTTTAATATTCCATGTGATGAAATCACAGTGGCTATCCATTTAGTATACTTAAACATAATGAATCTGTTATAAGAAAGCTTGTGGAACCCAACCCATTTCTCATATTTATTAGCATTCCAAAAGTAATGTTCTCCCATGCTATTCTAAACCTGCATGTACCCCCCTTCACCACTCTTCCAGCTCTATCCTACGATATTCCTAAGTTTCCCAAACAGCCCCCGACTAACCCCCGAATAGTAATTAACCCAAGCCCCCACACTCCCAGAAAAACATCCTCCAGGCTCGCCTCCCCCAACATAAATATGCTACGGTCCAAGATGCCCAATGCACTACTCCTCCTCCATCACTCAACCCAGTATGTCCCATCTCTATATGTGCCTAAACATAAAACCTGACTGCCATCTACACTTCTTATTTCCTGAGAAGCAGGAAGAAAGAGAAACAAAAACAAAAAAAGGAAAAGAAAAAGGAAAGGGCAACACCTCTTTCTATGTGGGTTGTAGGCCCATTCACACTCCCAACTAAGAATCTGGGTCCGAAACAAAGAGAAAAAAAAAGAAGAAGAAACAAAAAACTTAGAGCCCACTCAGACCCTTACAATGCGGCAGTTAGGTAAATCCCACTAAAAATCAATTTCTTGAGTTCTAAGTATATCCCACTCTCATGTACCCAATTCTGCCTAAGCACTGTCGAAATAAACTCAATCCATGAATGAAATTTCCCCTAGCATTGAAAACGCTTCCACACTCCCATATATCCACATTCTACCTTACTAATACCTGATTAACATCATGCTCCCAAGCTTTATTCGAATACAATGCAAACTATACTGCCTTTGAAAATACATCCACAGTATTTATTTCTCGAGCTTCAAGTCAGGAATAGTTCCATTCACAAATAAAAATAATTTATCTAACACAAAAATTTAACCAGGTGGGGCTGTATCCCTCTAGTGGACACATATACACATCCCTTGAAAAAGTAAACCAAGGCATTTTAGACTGTAATCCGTCTAACACCAGATTCCCATTATCAGCAGTTATTTATCTGAACTTCCAGCTTGTATAGCAGAGTCTGAGAATAGCAATCTTCCAAATGTGATAAGTCCCACGACAAACGCTGTTCCATTCCCAAGATACTCATAATAATAGCTAAGTCTTGCAACAGAATATCATAGACAGACATCCTCCAAGTTGAATTAAATTCTTACATACTGCAGAACTGAGTCCTCCGTTTATTCATCTAAAGCACTGCTACAGACTACTGATCCCTGATGAAAAGACTGAAACTCTGTGACCCTCCTGCAAGGAATTGAAAAGCCCTCTGAAAAGACTTCATTTCTGGATCATTTGAATAGCTCTGGCAGAGCTACTTTAAAACTGTGCGTGGCTCTGTGGACATCCTCATAGGTCACCCCAGAACTGGACAAAAGCACCTGAAATTTGGCTGGATATCCCATTCTAAAACAGATACCAGCCGCGATCAGTTTCACAATGATCGGGTGAAACTCAGCTCTCTTCTGGCGGACAGACAGGGGTAAGTCCTGCGTGATCCTAAGCGGTGATCCTTCTCAGGAAATCTCCTTCAATTCCTTAATTTTATTCAAGACATGCTGTCTTTCCTGATAGTTTAGGAAATGAAGAATCAGAGTACGTGGAGGGGCGCCGGGCGGTGGCATGGCCTGCAGAACCCTATGCGCTATCTCTATTGTGTAGCTTGCCCCAAAAGGCGTGGGGCCAGCGATTTTCAGCAACAACTTCTGGATGAATAGAATGGGGTCAACTCCCTCCTCTTTCTCTGGCAGCCCTATTATTATAACATTATTATGTCTACTTCGACCTTCTAGATCTTCCAGTTTTGCTTCCATTCTGGAAATCTTTTGAAGAAGGGCCACCATCTTCGGTTCTTGCTTGTTCGTGCGGGCTTCTAAGGACACAATTCTTGTCTCATTGTCCCTGTTTCTCCTGGACAGGTCTTCCAGAACTAAGGTCACCACTTTCAATTCCTCAGTTGCTAATTGCAGTTCCATACGGAAGGGTTTAAATTCTGCCAGGAACCTTGCAAGAGTTAGCGCTTCATTTTCTGAAGGGTTTGCTACAGCTTCCGATTCACCGAGACTTGGAGAGGCCCTGGCTTTTTTTGGGGCCTTAACAGGTGATACCGGCGGGGTATGCTTCAGTTGTATTTTCTGCATTTCTGCATCCATTTACTGTAGAAACCGCTTAGGACAACTACTATTCTGTACCGCAAGGCAAGAGAATTAAGATAATCCTTTTCTTTTCGTTTTTTAACTTGGAAAATCATCGTAATTAGAGAAAGGAGATTGGAGCCAAGCAAAATGGGTGTTATGCAGGCATTTGCATCACATGACTCCCCAGAATTATTGGCTTGTTACTTGTCAGTGCCATAGTCACCCACTCAGCCAGCACGTGATGTAGTGAACCGATATCTTTGAGACAGAGAATATCAATTGGACCACCATTTAAGACAATTTGTTGAAGTTAAGTCATCATACTTTCAGGATACTAGTGATGTCCTTAATCTACTTCAGACATTTACCAATTAACAGAGGGTTTTATGAGGGGTCCTACTGGCAACATTTGATGTAGTGGACCTGTACACCTCTATCCCACAGACATAGGGTGTAAAGGTTCTGAGAGATGTACTAAATTTATAAAATACTGAGGAAAGTTCCAGAATGGATTTCCTAGTGAGCATATCTGGTCCTAAAAATAAATTATTTTCATTTTAAAAGGTTTTTTTTTACCTGACAATGAGGGGAACTGTGACAGACTCTACTATGACCCCATTGTTTGTCAATCTATTTGCGAACCAATTTGAGACAGATACCATTGTGAGTCATAATAATCTATTCTATGACAAAAAAACTCCTTTACAGGAGATACTGTACATAGATTATATGATTTTGATGTAGCAGGGCACCCCTGAGGGACTAGAGGTATTTTCCAAACACTTAACATGATCAAATTTAGACTACAGTATGATATGTAATTTATTTTTTTTTAGTCTTTGGTAATCGGGTAAGGCCCACTAGGCACAAGTGCCTGTTTTCAGGGGCGACCTGGGAGCATTAGGCAGTTAAGTGACTTACTCAGAGTCACACAGTATGCAAGTGGAGGTTGTGAGAATCAAACCAAGGTCTGGTCTGTTGGATGTACCAAGCTCGTTCACAGCTCGTTACTCTAACCTCTAGGCTATGCTGCCAGGCAATATTTTGATCAAGAGATACTGTATATAAGGATGGAAATCAATTAGGCAATCACATGTTTAGGAAACCTACTAATAAAAACACTTTTCTGAGATGCAACATTGCACACACTAGGAGATGTCTGGAAAACACATAGCTGGTCATAATGTTGTATGCTTAATAAGGTGGCATTGTCGTGAACCACGGACCTGTGCACTCTCTGTGTTGGATCTCTGGAGTTAGAATCCTAAGTAGAGGCCAGGGGATGCAGCCCCATAACAGGGGTGTGGGGTGGGGCCCCACAGAACAAAATAAATCTAGAAATCACGCAACATGATTAAGTCGCACGGCATTCTGCCATGAGACATTTTGACCCTCTGCCCGGAAAATATCCCCTGTGTACAATTTCTCAGACTGAGAAGGAACTGTTCCAAAGACAGTGATTTCCAGGAAGCAGCAGATAATTTGTAGAACAGATTTCAAACAAAAAAGCATGTCTGAATTAGAGACATGACCTTTTGATCTCAAGAAAACCCTCAAGTACAAATACATCCACCAACATTGTTTTTCAGTGTCTTTCAACTTTGCCTTTGGCTACATCAGGGGCATAATAAATAGAAACTGGCATATTCTGAAGAGAACACAAAGGGGTGCAGTAGATTTTAACCCCCTCCCCCCTGAGAATAGTGACTAAGAAAGGCCAGGCATTGAAAGACAAACTAGTACATTCACAATTTAAATGTAAACACTCAGAAACGTGGTTTCATCTTTGCACCCATGCCACCAGGTAACTACTCATGTGGACACTGTTCACAATGCCATAATATACACTGCACATATGGAACCAGATATTCAAAACTTTGCACTGGGTGCAAACCATTTGCACTGGTATTGTGGTGAAATTGTGCCAGACTACCATACTCAAAAAGCTAAATAGCATTGGCACAACGTGTTAGTGCCAGTGCTAAAAGACAATATATGCACGGGGCAAAGTGAGGGGTTGGAATATGCATACAGGAGCAATGGTATTTTCAAAGCCATAGTGCTGTGCAATGTGTACTAGTGGACACATGTAGTGTGGCACAAATTACTGCCTATAAAAAGTTAGTCTTAACTCTGGGAAAAACTAGGATGGGGGGATGGATGCTGCAGCACCAGGCTACAAGGCTGTATGCAGCAACAGCAGCATGGAGCACCTGATGACTGCAGCCAATGAAGAGGCAGAGAGGGCAGATGGCCACCTTGGGCCACTCCATATGCTGTGGAAGAGACATGCTACACACAGTTGGCACTGCCCATGTCATCATCAGCTGGCACCGGTCCCAACCCTGCCAGGCATCTGTGGGTACCCCAGCCCCCAGTGGACACCTTGTCAGCATGTCCATGCAGCACACACCTCCATTCCCCCCATAGGGGTACACCACCACAATCCAACACACACATGCAGCACTGGGAGAATGGAGGTTACTGAGGGGAGGGTGTATAGGTTGCCAGGCTGCACCACATAGTAGGGACTGCCACATGGATGGGATCATCCACACAGTGCACATGTGCCAGTGACAGGAATGCCCCTCACATCAGTGTGCCTGTATGATGGTATGTGTCTGCCCCCCCGGGGCAGATACTGCACACCTGTCTGGGCTCCCCATCACACATGGCCAGCCATGTGAATGTTAGTGTGGGAATCCCATGCCACTGGCACAGTATATGTGGGCCCCAGGACAGTATTACTGTGGTGTCCACTGTCAGAACACACCTGCCAGCTGTGCATGTCACTGTGTAGATAGCAGCAGTCATCATTGCTCGACAAACTGTAGGCATTGCTGTGTCTCTCACAATACTGGCTATTATGGTACTCTACTATCTGATACACACTGTAGCAGGACTAACAATATGTCCATGGCATGCAGCACAACCACCCGTTCCTCTGGTACTAGTCCCCTAGGCCACAATAGTCTGTGCTGCCATTTCCAAACATAGCCTGCAGCTACTGTCCTGCTGTTCTTGGCTGACATACAGGTGGTGCTGTGTGCAAACCCAGCTTGCAGCCACCAACCTGTAGTTGCAGTCTGACATACAGATGGAGCTGTGTGCACCATAAAATAGCACTGGGCAATCTACATGGTAATGCATGCAAAACAGGCCATAATGAGATGTTAATGTGGCTGTTTGCCCTCGGATTGTCTAAGTAGGCTTACTTGCATAGGAACTTTGAATATAGCATACATTTGCACCGGGTAAACGTATTTGCACTGGGCTAATGTGTTAGCACCAGGCTAACATTTATTTTATTAATTTATTTAAACATTTGGTAACTGGGAGAGGTATGCTGAACAAAGGCTCATCTCCAGGTGTAATCCAGGGAACAGAGATCATAGGATAAACGTATACATGATGCAGATAAGGAAACAAAATAATACAGAATACAATAATACAGTGTACAGGCTAAAATACAATTAAGGTAAGGAGTACGAGTGAGACAGCAGTGGGTATAATACATTATAGACAATACAAACAGTGCAAGTACTATGTGTTTTTATGGGAACAAATGGGGGTGGGCAGGTGGTGCAGCTGAGATTTGACAGAGATGTGAGAGAGAGAGAGAGAGAGAGAGAGAGAGAGAGAGAGAGAGAGAGAGAGAGAGAGAGAGAGAGAGAGAGAGAGATTTGAGAGTTCCAAAGAGAGGGGGCGCTGATATGTGTAGGTGGATTTGCCCACATTTGAGGATGGTGTAGGAAGGGAGAAGGAGTGGTAATCCCTAGAACATAAGTACTGTGTAGAAGAGGGAGCAGGGGAGAAGTGAGCAGAGTGGTAGGGTGGGGAGTAAATGAACCAGTATTTGGAGATAAAGGAGCTAGAGTGGATGAGATGCCAATGTGAAAGGGAAGGGAACGCAAGGGAAGAAAGAAGAGCACAGTGGTGGGTCCTATTGGGAGAGTTAGAGGCAAAGCAACAGAAAGTATAGAAAAGGGAGTCAAGATGAGTATGTGAGGTGGTGGGTGTGGTGCAGTAAACTATGTTGGCATAGTCAAAATAGGCATTACCATTTTAGTCAGAAGCTCCTGATGTACAGGAAGAGGGAGAGTCTCTGTTTCGATAGAGGATACCGAGCTTTGAGCAACTTTTGAAGATATGTATGTTGATATTAATTGAAGTTAAGTTGTGGGTCCAACCAGACACCTAGGTATTTGTAGGAAGAGACTTACTAAGTGGAGTGTCATCCAGAGAAGTGATGGTGGGGGAGAGAGCTTTGACTATTCTTTGAGAGGTTCTGAAGGTCATGGAGTCAGTTTTTTATGTGTTTAATTTGAGTTGTTTAGCTTGGAGCCAAGATTGAACTAAGTGGAAATCCTGCTGTAGTGTGGAAAGAATTGTGGATGGGTCAGGGCCGGAGGTGAACAAGATGGTATCATCTGCATACATATGAATGAGGGATTTTTGAGCAGACAGATGGAGGGTTGTTTATGAAGATGGAGAAAAGGATGGGGCCAAGTATAGAGCCTTGCGGGATGCCCGCTAGGATAGGGAGGGAAGGAGAAGAGGAGTTTGCGATCTTGACCGACAGACATCTTTTTGTGAGGTATGAGTTAATCCACTGTATGGCAGAAGGGACAAGCCCTGCATCCTCGAGTGTGTTTAGGTGCAGTGGGTGGGATACAGAGTTGAAAGCTTTAGCCAGTTCGATGAAGACTGCAACAGTAAGGTGGCCTTTGTCAGCAGCAGATTGGATGTGACTAGTAACCCGGAGAAGGGAGGATATGGTAGAGTGGTGTTTTCTGAAACCAGACTGGTAGGGGGAGAGGAAATTTGTGGCAATGAGGAAATCTGTAAATCTAGATTGTACTATTCGTTCCTGCAGCTTGGATAAGGCTGGGAGGAAGGAGATAGAACAGTAGTTTCTGGGTGTATAGAGATCACTGCCCTTGTGGAGAGGGATGACAGACTGATTTCCAGGCTTTGGGAACTGTGCCTGAGGAGAAGGACAGAATTAGTATGAAGGTGAGGGGGAGAGTAATGACAGGGGCTTACATTTATAGGCACAGTAGACCAGGATGTATGCTGTCTGGGCTAGATTTATATGTGTTGAGGGATAGGAGTGCAAGCAGTACTTCATTTGTGGAAGCTGGGGTGAGCAGGAAGTTTTTGCTTGGCAGGTTTTGAGTGGTGGCTTTTGCTATGGGGGGTGTAAATGGGTCAGGGATAGCACAAGTAGTGAAAAAAGTGTTGAGGGTATCTGCAACTTGGATGGGGTCAATTATCTCAGTGTCATTGTGCTTGAGAGTAGGAGTGCTGGATTGAGGAGGTGGGTTGATAATGGGATGGACTACATTCTAGAAGGAGGAGGAGGAGGGGTGTGCTGTGCTGAGACAGTTTTTAAAATAGTCAGCCTTGGCACACCTAATGGCCTTTGTGCATACATTTCTTGCAGCATTATAAGCTTGTCTAGAATTTGGGGTTTGGGAGGCTTTGAGAGTGGACCATGCCTTTTCATGGGCTTTACAGAGGCCAATTATAGGGGCTGTAATCCAGGGATGGTGGTGTTTCCTGATCCTAGCTTTTTTAAGTGGAGTGTTGTAGTCCCAGACACTGGTGAAAATGCTGATGATCTAGGCTAGTGCAGTATCGACTTCAACGGCAGAGTAAACTGGTGCCCAGTTAGCGTTGTGTACATCTGAGAGGAGGGAGTTTGTGTCAAGTGAGTTTAGGGGGGTGTTTTGATGTATTTTGATGTGGACTTGGGCAGTTGGGTTTTTCTAATGTAGTATGTGATACAGTGATCACTTAAGGCAGGGTCGAGGACTCTGGCAGCAGATATTCTGTGGGGATAGGATGAGAGAACCCAATCTATAAGGGAGTGATTAGAGGAATGGGAGTTGTAACAGGTTAGTTCAGCAATTAGCTGTGTGAGGTTTAAGGACTCTGTTTTGTAGGTGGTGGGCTTTGGGGATGGGGAAAGCCAGTCGAGGTTGTAGTCCCCAAGAGTAATAATTCACCAGAGTTTGCCAATGGTGGTAGAGTAGAGATGCATGCTGCAAGTGCATCTTGTCCAAGCTGAGGGGAGGCAAAGACCACCCCAATGCAGGTAGGGACAGTTGAGAGAATGGAGAATTTGGATGGAATCAACTCATGGGACCCAAGGCAGGATTTTTTTCTCATTAGTGAGTATGAGAGGGGTTGCCTTATGAGCAGAGTGACATCACCACCTCTTTTTCTACAGTCTAGCTGGATGATTGAGTGGCCAGGGAAAGTGAGGGATGAGTCTGGGGTTTTGGCAAATAGCCATGTTTCCGAGAGGTATATTATGTCAGGAGAGTTCTGGGTTAGCCAGCAGTTTGAAAGGTCCATTTTGGGGAGGAGACTCCTAATGTTGATGTGCATGACTTTTAGGCCTTTGAGGGAGGATGGCACTTGTGTGGGTGTAGGGGGTGCTGGGTTCCATTCTATGTCTCCAGCAATGAGCAAGATGAGTAGAAACACAGAGAAGGTAGCTGTGAGTTTCTGCCCTTTTGTAGTGTTGAGGGAGTAGGGTTTGCATCTGGAGCATTGTATAAGAGTGATGCAGTAGGTTAGTTGAGGTTATAAAAAGCTGGGGGAAATTATATGAAAGGAGGGCATAGGTAGAGGGTGTATTGTTGGTAAAGAGGGTGTAAGATGTTGTTTTAGGTAGAGGGGCAGAGGTGGCAGGAGGGGGAGTGGGGTTAAAATAATCAAGGTGGAGATGGTGAAAAGTGGAAGAGAGAATGAAGGAGAGGGAGAACAGGAGAAGGAGTAAATAAGTAGGGTGTGTGTTGACAATTATGTAGGGGGAGGACACTCAGCCCTGTTTGCACACCTTTGTTTGCATGCTATATTTAACTGTTTTAGCTCCTGGGCTATTCCTTTGAATATAGCGTGCAAATGGTTCCAGGCTATTTTTGCACACCAGGCAGTGCTAATTTTGCCCCTGGGCTAAGTTTTGAATATTGGGACCCTGAAATGTATATTCCAAAATTTGTTTAAAAAAATTCAGATCAAACAAGTCATAACCTGTACTTCCACACATGTTGTATATGCTGTAATGTGCCATGGTTCTAAGTGGTATATAGAACAAACTAAGAGAGAACTTACAATTTGAATATCTGAATACCAGTCGATAATCAGGAGGAAGGATAATGCTTCAAGCTTGGCATGGCATTTTTCAATAGAAAATCACCTGATCTCATCCTTTACAATTTTGGTATTAAAGAGGTGGAAGCCAATAGAAGGCATGGTAACTGGAAAAGAAAACTATTGGAGCAAGTGGTTTTGTGGACAGACAGATCTGGAGCATTGGATGAAAATTTGAGAATGAACAAAGAAACTGACTGGGCAACTTTTACAGTAACTTTATTGTATCCTTCTTTATCTTCAGTTAGCTTTACTTCCCTCCACCACTCTTCCTCTTTATGGCATTCCTATCTTATTTTCTAGCTATTAAATAGTGTGCAATTTTCTAGGTAGAATATCAAGCAGAAAAAATCAATACAGTACACAATGAAATGGGAAAATAATGTATGAATTGATATAGATGTTTATTTTAATGCTGTATAGACTAAAATACTGCCATATGTTTGATGAAATCACATTGTATATAGATATAGAAGAAATGCAGAGTTCCTTATCTATGTTTAGACCTTGATGGTATACTGGGTGTAACAACAGTCCTTGGAACCCCATTCCTACCCCATGGTGACCTCGAGCATCTAGTTGGTGACCTCTCATGAAGCCAGTTACTGTACCTGTATAATATCTGCTAATGATTGCAACCTATAGTAATATGCTTTATAAAATCAATGCTGAGAGATGGAAAACAAGTGAAACTAAAATAAATTGGAAAAAAAAGTGAAGGAACAGTTCTGGCTATCTGGGAGGTTGTGACACTCTCCTTAGGGAGCGTTGTTCACCCACTGCATTAGCACTCCTCTTGATTGCAGCACCATGTCACAGGTAATGTCATCTGCTAGAAGTTTGTACTGATTACGTGATGTGGGGGGGCAGTGTCAGTAGTTTAAATGCTGAGGAGCAGCCTCCCTCTTTAGTACTGCAAGGGAGCAGACAGCAGCACAACCATGAAGAGTGCATTTGGTTAAATGATGCTGAAATACTAAGCCATGCTATAGAAAGCAGTATGAAATAGTAAGAGTATTACAAACTGTTCTATAAGACAAACAAAAAATTTGTTGTTGATGTGAAACAGGACTTGTGTTAATGACTTGAATAAATTATTTTGAATCTATTTACATACAAGACCACTTTCCTTTGATAAAGCTGGGTGAACCAGTAAAACACCATCAGGAATTGTCACAGTGGCCACAGCTTTAGAAGTGTGAATTAAATGACATTAAAAATAGATTTATTCTTTGGAAAAAATCTTGTTCACTGGCTGAATTTTGTCCATCTCCTCTTGTTGCAATTGACTTTGATTCCATTGTGGATAAACCTCTGTCGACATAAGCTAATATTTATACTGTATTGTGGGTGTGGCCAAGTGGGACTCTATTTTTGACATTGACATTAAAAGCCTGGACAACCCTACAGCCCCCAACATTATCCTCAATTGGACAGGAGAGGAAATACACCTTGGGAGAACTGAAAGTTACTGTTATCTGTCTTTTGTTTAAGGCACAGATTTTTCTAATTATGAAGAGTTTCACCCAACTGAGAGAGGAGTGGCTACTGGGCCTTTTGGTGAACCACAGGAGGTTGTTGTGAAGTACCTCCACATTACTGAAACTACTACAAATATCCTTAGAACTGTTTTGACAATTACTTTGCTACTAAACAGTGAACATAATAGTTACCTGTACTTGTTCCTACATCTTTACTAGTTGTAGCTCTGTGATTTTTACTGTAAAAATTATGCAAGCTCCCTGAGAGCACACAAGCTCCGAACTGGTGGCCTTGAAGGAAGATGGATGCCTGATATCATAGCAGTCACAGAAACATGGTACACAGAGAATCATGATTGGGATGTTTACATACCAGGGTACATAACCTACAGGACAGACAGGCAGGAAGAAGAGGAGGAGTAGCTCTCTATGTAAAGGAAGGGATAAAGGCAACTGAACAAAAGAGTAAACAGGGAGGAAAGGAGGCACTGTGGGTCACCTTGGAGACTGGAAATGGCACTACAATCCAACAGGGTTGTGTATCGACTCCCATGTCAGGGGGAGGGAATGGACAAGGATATGATAGAAGGCATTCTTAGGATGGCAGAGAAAGGTGAAATACTGTTGATGGGAGACCTGAATATGCCAGATGTTAACTGGAGCACATTTGCAGCAGCCACAAGCAAGAGCAGGGCCATTCTAGATGCCCTACGGGTGGCAGGCCTCAGACAGCTAGTTTCAGAACCCACTCATGAGGGAGCAGTCTTAGACCTCATACTCTCAAATGGGGACAGTGAGAGGATCTCAGATCTAGAAGTGGGTTGCCATCTGGGAACAAGTGACCATCAAACAGTGTGGTTCACGTTAAACTCAGCTACAGAGTCAAGCCATACAAAAAGTAGGGTACTGGACTTCAGGAGGCTGACTTTGGCAAGATGGGAGAGTGCCTCAGAAAAGCACTAGCAAACAGACAAGAAGGAGGTGTGGAGCAACAATGGGGAATCATCAAAACTGCCATCACAGAGGCAACAAGTCTTTGTGTGAAGCAAATAAACAAATCAAAATGAAATAAAAGCCACTATAGTTCTCAAAAGAGGTAGGAGAAAGTCAGGGAGAAAAGATAGCATTCAGGAAGTATAAGGAAACACAGAAAGAGAAGGACAGAGAACTGTACCAGTTAGGACAGAAGGAAGCAGGGAGAGAAGTCAGAATAGCAAAGGCCCAAACTGAGGAAAAGATAGCCAACTTGGTTAAGAAGGGGGATAACACCTTTTATAGGTACATCAGAGAGCATAAAAAGACAAAGGGAGGAATAGTGAGGCTGACTAGAATGAACGGTGGATGGACAGAGGGGGACAGTGAAAAAGCAGGGATACTGAATGAATATTTCTGCTCAGTATTCACAAAAGAGGAGGCAGAGGTGCCTAATCCAATTAACAGAAGCACTCTTGATATGGGGGTCGATCCCAGACCTTTCACAGAAGAAGGTTGAAAGAACCTCCTAAAACTGAAGGTGGACAAACAATGGGGCCTGATAAATTCCCCAGAATTCTAAAAGAATTAAGGGAGTACTAGTGAAATCACTGACTACCCTTTTTAACAAATCATGGGAGAATGGTGTGGTACCCGAGGACTGGAGGAAGGTGGATGTGATTCCCCTTCACAAAAGTGGGACCAAGACAGAGGCAGGAAGTTACAGACCTGTCAGTTTGACCTCTGTGGTAGGGAAAGTGATGGAGTCACTTCTGAAGGAAAGAATTGTTCAGTACCTAGAGGCCAGTGGGGCACAGGACCCAAGGCAGCATGGGTTCACAGCGGGAAGGTCATGTCAGACGAATCTAATAGATTTCTTTGAATGGGTGACCAAAGTAGCAGACCAGGGAGGGGCTGTGGACATTGCCTGCCTAGACTTTAGCAAGGCATTTGACACAGTCCCACACAAAAGATTAATAGTCAAATTAACTAGCCTGGGAGTGGGTCCCAGGATGGTAGCCTGAGTAAAACATTGGCTGGAGAACAGGACACAGAAGGTAATTGTAAATGGAATCCACTCTGAAGAAAGAGGGGTTACTAGTGGGGTACCACAGGGTTCAGTACTGCAAAGGGACTGGAAGGAAAAGCATGCCTCTTCAGATGACACAAAGAATTGCAACAGAGTTGATACACAAGGAGGTGTGCAAAGGATGAGAAGGGACTTGGCAAGGTTGAAGGAATGGTTGGAAGTATGGTAGCTAGGATTCAGTGCAAAGAAGTGCAAAATAATGCACCTGGGAAACAAAAACCCAGGGGAAGATTACACAATGGGGGAGGAGGTAGTAACAACAACAAAAAAGTAAATGGACCTGGGGGTAATCATATCAGATGACCTTAAGGTTAGCAAGCAGTGTGAGAAGACAGTAGGGAGGGCTGGGGTATACTGGGATGCATAGGAGAGGCATCATCAGCAGAAAACAGGACGTTGTTATCCTCTGTACAGACAGTTGGTGAGACCCCATCTGAGTACAAGGCCCAGTTCTGGAGACCCCATCCTGCAAAGAACATAGACAGGATAGAGGCAGTCCAGAGGAGGGCAACTAAAATGGTGCAGGGTCTGCAAGAGAAGCCATACAAGGAGAGACTAAAGGAGCTTAATTTGTATACCCTTCAGGAAAGGGGGACTTGATAGAAACTTTTAAGTACCTCAGTGGAATCAACGAAGTCCAAGAGGGTAGCATCGTTCAGAAAAGAGACATGCAAGAACAAGGGGACACAATTTAAAGATGGGGGTTCAGGGGCAATGTGAGGAAGTATTTTTCACAGAGAGGTAGTGGATGCATGGAACAGCCTTCCTGAGGAGGTGTGGGGTCTAAAACTGTGGGAGAATTCAAGAATGCATGGGACAGACATAAGGCAATTCTTGTGGGGGGTAGGAAGAAATAGGCTGTTGGTTAACTAGGATCTGCAGCTTATCCTGTAGGTAGGGATACGGGCAGACTAGGTGGGCCAAGCGGTCCTTATCTGCCATCAAAGTCTATGTTTCAATACAAGACAGGTATCCCCTGGCACTCCTAATTTGACTGTGAACTTGTGTACTTACACTGTTGTAATATTTATTTAGCATCTGTTTAGTGTGATCTAATATATATATGTTTTTATTACATAAACTTTAAAACTGATAACTGCACTGCCAAGAAGAAGCTATCATGAAACAGAGGTGGGCAAAACAGTAGCAGTACACAGTAGCAGCAAGATGAGCGCCAGTGTACTTAATGAAAATTCTCTTACAAAACAAATGGAACAATTAAGAGAGAAGGATCTAAAATTAGAGTGGTATGTAATAACTTTAACTGAATATGTTAAAAAAAATTGCATTCCATATAGTTTAAGAGTCCTTATAGAGCTTAACGTTAGTTTCCATGATATAAAACTTAAAGGATGACTATACAGGATAACATGGTAAAATAATACTGTAGAAATCCAGAATGACATAATTGTAGGTTAAACTCTTACCTACACTAGCATGTGGTCCATTTTGTTCAAAACAGGGATTTAATACAGTTTTGTCATGTTTAAAAGATAGAGAGAAGCAGCGCTATGTATTTAAAAGTCCCACTCCAATACATGCCTAAAATGGCTGGGATGTCATTGCACAGGGACATCATTGGAGCGACAGTGCTCAAAAGCGTTCATTCAGTATGAATGGTACCTCATAAATATACTTAAGTTTTCACCTTTACAGTGTGTTTCTGAACAAAATCCTTTAATGTACATGTGTAAAAAAGGCATCACGGCTTCCCTATATCTTTTAAATATGAAGAAAATGTTTTAAATCCTCATTTTGAACAAAATGGATCTCATGCTATTGTAGGTAAGAGTTCAACTTACAATTCTGTCATTTTGGATTTCTACAGTATTATTTTAACATTTTACCCAGTTTAGTTGTCCCTTAAATACAGATGTGACTCAGTTAGAGGAAAGAGTTCGATAGACTTCATGGCGACAGTAATGGAGGCCACCTCTACGGAAAGAAATAGACTCAAATCAGAAATTTATAGTACAGTGTACAAAACCAATTGAGTGCTCTATTTCCTACACAAGAATTAAACACATTTTTGGAAAGAACAAAAACAGACCTGGATAAGTTTCAAGAGACACTGAAAGCTAAAAAACTGAAAATATTGCAGGGACACAACTGACTACAGGGACAGAAGGGTTTACAGTTGGTAGAGAGGCCAGGTAAAAAGATATATTCCTTGCCAGGCCTTCTTAGTCAGACTTCTTTTGAAAGTGGGGGTCCCAAAGACAAAACTATTAGAAACACACAACAGAAGCCTTTTTTTTAGGCTGCACACAGAGGGGCACACATCAGAAAGCACAGAATGAAACAGATGCAGAGTCCAGATCCTAGTCAACACTTGGAATAGAACAGCTACCTCAGAAAGTCCCCCCAAAAAATCTCAACAGAAACCAAAAAAAGACTAAGAAAAAGAGGCAGAAAAACAGGCGCAGAGGCAAAAACTGAAGAAGCCATTAAAGAGGGCATATACACCAGGTCGAAGACAATATTGTCATCAACCTCTCAGACTGGGCCGTTTCTACCTCCGAGGAATCAGTTCTCTCAAAAGGACTGACCTTTGCCCCCACAGTACTCCCCAACCACTTCCAAAGAAAACTAGACCTCCAGAGTCTTTATAGATGCCTTAGGTTAAAGCATTATTTTTGTTGATTCAGACACATAGAAACATAGATATTGATGGCAGAGAAGGACAACTAGGTCTACCTAGTCTGCCCGGTTTCCCTACCTATTATAAAACTGCAGACCCTACTTCATCTCCAGCTTTACCCCCCCCCCCCGCCTTTAAAGTGCATTGTTAAATGTCTGGTTAAATATTGAATGAAGGAAGGGGAAATGTGTGTCACGAGAATTTAATGCACACCCAAGGTGTGGGATGCTACATAAACCCTGAGGGTGTGCATTAAATTCAAGTGTCACACAATTCCCCATCTTTTATTCTATATAATTGCTGGTGAGCACTTTTTTCCAGCCCCAGTCCTGTGTCACACAGACCCAGGCAGAGAGTCTCACACACACACACACACACACACACACACACACACACACACAGTCTCTCTCTGTCTGTCTGTCTCTCTCTCTCCCTCCCTCTTCCTCCTGTCTGCACAGTTAGAATTTTGTTTTTTAAGTGTTTTTATTTAGTTACACTTTGAAATTGTGCTCACCTCTGACTGAAGCCCGTCAGTGTTAGCCACAGACCCGTTCCCACTTGCAAAAAGCAGGATCAACCAGATACCACTTTTTTTTTTGGTATATCTATTTATGCATGCCACTTACCAGCCCAGCTGCCTGTTCCTTTGGGTGGCCAAGCCTCACCTCACTGCTAGCTCTGTTTGCCATCTGCTGCTCCTTCAGTTGCTGTCCCTGGCTGATCCGACATATCCCTTCATCGGTGTGGCCCCCCCACCTGTGGCAGGGACTGGGAGGTGGAGACTGTCATGTGCACATAGGCACACCTTCAATCTTCACCGGGCAGTGAGGGTTCAGTTCAGGGGGCTTCCCAGCTTCAGGGTGATGAAGGGCAGACTGCCATTATCTGGTGGCTTAGGTGGCCATTTTCCTTCATTTCTGGTGTCCCACCCCATTGGAGCAATGCAGCAGCATCCTGGTGTTCGAGCATGTGATGTGTGGTCACCCACACCACAATGTGTGATGCCAAAACCAGCCACCAGGAGCTGCCAAAGGGGGATGCACTCTTGCCCCCCCAGGAGGAGAGCATCCATGAGACACTCTTGGACCCTCACTGCCAGCCTCCGCTCCTATTGTCCAAGGCTTGGGCATGAACCAGGGTCACCAGCATGCCAGACGAACCCCTATCACCTGGCACCACAGAGCCAGCATAGATACCACTTTTAAAAAAAATTTAAAGGCAGGATCAATGAGATTTATAACAAAAAAAGATGAGGACAAGGTGAGGAGTATTGTTGTGGTGGTTTCTCACTAATGGAGATACATAGCCGCCATGTCTGATGATTGGTTCTGCCCATCCACACACTCAAGAGAGCCAATGAGGGAGCACTCAATTTTGAGTGACAGAGCATGTGTTCACCGTAATAACCCATGGGTTATTACAGCTAATATAAACTGGCTGAGCCCTAAGGAAAAATTGCTTGCCAGTAATTGTTATAAAAAAAACTACTGCTACAAAACAAACTGAATGTAAAATCTTGGTTTATTCTGCCGGGACCTATACCTCAGTGCATTGATACTTACATCCAAGAGGTAGAAAATGGTGTGGAAGACCTCCACAGAAAATTTACCTACAGGGGGACTAACCTTAACAGAACTGAATGTGAAGCTATTACATCTTTGTAGACAAGGTGTAAATAGTGGTGGGGTGTCACCTGAAAGTTAAATACATGCCAGTGGTTATTTAATGTAGCAGATATACCCAAAATGCATGTTCTGTTTGTTGATCGCATGAACACAGGGGAAAATGAAAGTTTGCATCAATATTGTACTGTCACCTTGACAAATGTTGTGATTTTCAGCTCCACATACTTAATGCAGATTAGTGGGCCATTACTTTAAGAGTAAGTTAAATATACATTAAATTGTGGTCTCAATGCATCGTTGGGACATAGAGCTTTAATATCCACACCCATACGTTGCCTCAAAAGATTAATGTTAAAAGTTATAGGGTTAAATACCAACTGCCACCCCTTAATTTCTTGCAAAATTTCAAAATATTCTTATATTTAGTCTTGTCAGACAGGATTTATTGCACTTTATTATATAATTTTATGTTGTCTAAAAAGGTAAGGGTTCTGCTTTGAAATGCATACGTGGTTGTGAAGTTTTAAGGTAATATAAGAGGATAAATTGATGAAAGGGAAGACATCATTAATAGATGAAATTTTAGGAAGTTTATACTTTTTGAGTTCTCCACATCATATCTTCTGTGTTTATATATATATATATGTGACATGTATGTATGTATATGTTTTATCTCTCTCTCTCTCTCTCTCTAATATATTTATATATGTATATATATATATATATATATATATATATAAAGTTAGAGGCAAAAAACTCTGTTTAATGCATCAGTTAGGGTTGTTCTACAGCGACAAAAGTGAGAAATTCAGTATTAGGTTTGAAAATCCCCTGCACCCCTCAGCCCACCCCCCCAACCCGGCATCAGGGTGTCGTTGGGGTCATTGGCCCTAACTCTCACCCCATCACATGCGTGAACAAGCTGAGGCATAGGAGAATGGGATGGGAGTTAGGAACGACTACCCCAACGCATACCCCGATGCCGATTTGGGGGGGCGGGCTGAGGGGGTGCCAGGGGGATTTTCAACCCTAACACTGAATTTCCTCACTTTGTCGCTGTGGAACAACCCTAACTGATGCATTAAATGGAGTGTTTTGCCTCTCTCTAATTTCCCTTCTTTTTGAGAATAAGGACTATAAATAGTGAATGGAATGCTCCCACCACATGATTTTTTGTGACATAGTAACAGTAACAGCAATGCAAATGGCAATGGTTACGCACATGGTGACACAAATGTAAATTGTAAAGCAAGTGTTAATAGAAACGCAGGCGCAAAGTGATGCCAAAGCGAACAGTGACGCAAATGGAGACACAAGCACATACAGAAACGCAAGTGGTAATGCGCACAGTCATGGTACCGCTATTGTAAATACAAATGATAACTGTAACAGCAACAGTAACAAGAAAGGAAACAGAAATGGAAATGCAAATGCAAGTGCGTATGGAAACGCAAACCGTAATGTGCACGGTGATGGTACCGCAGTTGTAAATGCAAATGGTACTGGTAATAGCAACAATAATGCCAAAGAAAACAGAAATGCAAATGCAAACGTAAGCTCATATGGAAATGCAAACCGTAATGCACACGGGCATGGGAACGCAATTGGAAGTGCAAATAGTAATGGTAAGAACAATGATGATGCAAAATGAAAGACAAACACAAATGAAAACAGAAGGGCAGCCACTAACAGAAATGGTAATGTGCACGGTGATGCTAAGCAAAAGATAAACAGTAGTGGTGACACAAATAGCAACAGTAACGCAAACACAAATGGAAACGCAAAGGGTAACGCACACGGTGGCGTACACAGGAAAGGTAACGCAAACGGGCACGGAAAGAGAAGTGTAAAGCCTACGTGTAACAGTAACTGCAGTGCATACCGTATTTTTCCCCAAAAGCTCCATTGAGAAACACTGTAAAAACAAAAATGTATGCATAATAATGGGCCTCGGAGCAGAAAATGAGCAGTTGTAATACTAAAATGGTAATATCTCAGTAACCTTACAACGTAGAAAAAAAATTAAATTTCACATGATTCATGAGTTTTCTGGCTAGGTTTTCACGAATGTGTAGCCCATATGGATACACATTGTCGCAACGAAAAGTCTGTATCTCGCACCTGTTCCGAGATGCGAGCCATGAAAGGAGCGGCGGATGCCACCATGTTAGTCTTTGGGGAAAAAAATCGTCAACTTTGGAGTAGCATAACTTTTGCATCAGTACAATATTTTATCACCAAACCACCGAAAGGCACATCACTTACTGTTCCCGTCTACGGCACCATGTGCGTTACCCATTGCGTTTTCATTCGCACTTGTGTTTGCGTTATTTTAACCATTTGTTTCTACAGTACTGTTTATCTTTCTGTTTTGCTTTGCTTCACCATGAGCATTACCTTTTGTGTTTGTGGGCACCGTGTTACTATGTGACAAAACATCATGTGGCGGGAGCGTGGGGCCCTTTGGGCCCCGTGCTTCCACTGCCACATTACATTCACTATTTCTCATTATCATTCTCAAAAAGAAGGGAAATTAGAGGCAAAAAACTCCTTTTAATGCATTAGTTAGGGATGTTCCACAGCGACAAAGTGAGGGAAATTAGTGTTGGGGTTTAAAGCCCCCTTTGACCCCATCACACCCCCCAACCCGGCATCTGGAATTAGCGGCGTTGGGGTTGTCGAATCTAACTCTCACCCCATTCTCCTATACCTCTGCTTCTTCACACATCTGATGGGGTGAGAGTTAGGGCTGACAACAATGCACACCCGATACTGAGTAATGAACAGTCCAAGGGGGCTTTTAACACCAGCCCATTTCTCACTTTTTCGCTAATGCAAATAACTAACTAATATTAAACAGAGTTTTTGCCTCTAATATATATATATATATATATATATATATATATTACATGATGGCAGGAGTGTGATATGGAAAATATGTTCACTCCTGCAGAATGAGCTCTAAATACTCATGAGTGCTAAAGGCATGAGTGAGAGTATCCAGAGCTCATGATGCAAGAGTGAAGATATTTTCCATAGTACATGATCTGCACATCATGTGTTCGATTTATACAATAAGGATATGAGTTTCAGAAGTCTTGTTACAATTTTTTGTGTTCTGTTGCTGTTTCTGTGTTTGCTGTTTCTGTGTGTGAGTTTTTCTGAATGGGCTGGTAGTGTTACAAACTCTGTGGGAAAAGCTGAGTGTGTTTTGCAATGCTAAGTAAGTTAGCTTCAGGCAGCAGTGAGAAACAGACTGTTTTGTGAAGCTGTGTCCTTTAGAATGCTGGCTGCAGTCAAGCTGAGAGTATCACAGTAATGGGCTGGGAGTGAGACAGAATGTGAGGAACAGGGGAGGATGTTTTGCCATGGTAATTGAGTTAGCTGCAGGCAGCAGTGAGAAACAAACTGTTTTGTGAAGCTGTGTCCTTTACAATTCTGGCTGCAGTCAAGCTGAGAGTATCACAGCAATGGGCTGGGAGTGAGACAGAGTATAGGAAACAGGTGAGAATGTTTTGCCATGGTAACTGAGTTGGCTGCAGGCAGCAGTAAAATATCTCACAGTGGTGATGTCACAACATGATTTGTCTCTAGTCGTGATATCACAACATGATTTATCTCTTGTGGCAATGTCACCACAGTGAGGATACATGTTTTTATCACACTCATTTATTCTTCACCCCTATTGTCTAAATTATGGTAGGACAGTAGTGCTACCATAGTTAGGGTTGAGTAGCTCTTTTAAGGTTAAATGGTGAAACTTTGCATCTTAATAACTTTGCCGCCGTTCAACGGATTTGCCTGAAATTTGGCAGGCATAGGGTGTAACCATAGATCTTGGGATCTGGCAACTCTCGTATAGGTCAGTTATACAGCTGCGGAGTTATTAAGTGACATCTGTGCACACAATTACGGTTTTCTGTGCATTCTTTGCTCACACCTACAGGTTGTATGGCTTGTGCGACCGATCTGAAAACTCCAGGGAACATGCGGCCATGGTCCCCGATGTGCCTTTTGAAGATTTCATGAAAAAATATTGAACGGTTCAAAAGTTATTCAAAAAACAACTTCCCATTATAAGTCAATGGGAAAAGTTAGCATAAAGTTCGACACTTTCGCAAATGCACTTTTTAGTGTTGCAAATGGCCCTAGTAGTGTCGAAAATCTGCCATTTTTTTTCAGTTACTGATCACAGAAATGCTTGGCATTTAAAATTGGGACCATCTAGGGACACACTTATTTTTTGTGTTTACCTATTCGAGCCCTGAGGATGCTAGCCATGTCTTTATTTTGTGGTTAAACACCCCAGAAATATGTTTTTCAAATTTCTGGGAAAAGTACTGTCACAAAGTAGTGTCGCACTTGCGACACTTTAGCAAATTCTTGTGAAAGGTGTCGCAAATCATGACACTACTTTTCTAGACTATGGCCAAAATGACAGGAGTTCTTTGTCACCCTGCTGCAAAAGAACCGTTTGGTCTTCTGGGCTGAAATTTAGAGGGAAGGCAGCCAACATCTCACAGATGTGCCTTTTGGTGGTTTGGTGAAAAAATATTGCATGGCTGCCAAGTTGTGGTACTCCAAATTTGACACTTTTTCCCATAGACTAACATGGTGGTGTACGCAGTGCCTTTCGGGGCTCGTATCTCGAAAATGGTGCGAGATACGGAATTTTCATCGCGAGTATGCGTAGCCTGTGGCCTATGGCTGTGCATATATAAAAACATAGCCAGGAAGTGCATGATTCTTGTGACATTTAAATTTTATTTCTACAGCGTACGGTTCCTGAGATATAAGCAATTTTAGTATTCCAACAGCTCATTTTCTGATCTGAGGCCCTTTGTTATGCATACATTCTTTGTACACACTGTGTTTCTTTATGCAGCTGTCGGGGAAAAAACAGGGTATGCGCTTCTGTTAATGTACAGTTACTGTTTCCACTTGCTTTTACGTACCCATTGGCGTTTCTGTTCCCGTGTGCGCCACCGCGTCCGTTACCCTTTGCGTTCTCATCTGCGCGTGTGTTTGCGTTACTGTTACCATTTGCATTTCCCCTACTGTTTGTGTTTGCATTTCAGTTTGCATCTCCGTGTGCATTGCCATTTGCATTTACGGCAGCCCTTTTATTTGCTTTACCGCTTCTCTTTCATTTTCCGTCTTCGTTGCTATTACTGTTACCATTTGCATTTGTAATTGCGTTACTGTGCCCGTGGGCATTACGGTTTGTGTTTCCATAAGCGCTTGCATTTCCTTTTGCATTTCTGTTTCCTTTGCTGCTATTGTTGCTGTTACTGTTACCATTTGCCTTTACAATTGCGCTACTGTGCCCCTGCATGCATCACGTAGTGGCGCTCCCGCCGCTGCATTACTTTCACTATTTCTCACCATCATTCTCAAAAAGAAGGGAAATTAGAGGCAAACAACTCCATTTAATGCATCAGTTAGGGTTGTTCCACAGCAACAAAAGTGAGGAAATTTGCTGTTAGGGTTGAAACCCCCCTTGGACCCCTCCAGCCCACCCTCCCAACTGGCATCGGGGTACGTGTTGGGGTCGTTGGTCCTAACTCTCACCCCATTGTCCTATTCTACAGTTTCTTTACACAAGTGATGGGGTGACAGTTAGGGCCGATGACCCCAAAGTGCACCCCGATGCTGGTTGGAGGGTGGCTGAGGGTCCAAGGCCTTTCAACCATAACACCAAATTTCACTTCTCACTGTAGAACAACCCTAACTAATGCATTAAACAGAGTGTTTTGCCTCTAATATATATATATATATATATATATATACATATAAAAAATAAAAATAATAGAGGTGTGGTTCACCTCTGTAGTTAGGGTTGATAGGCAGTTTTATGTTAAACCCCAAATTTTGCACTTTAATAACTTTGCAACCATTCAATGGATCTGCATGAAAGTTGGGACTACACGGTCTCAGGTGATAGATGTCTTGAGTTGCCAAGTTGTATTTCGATTGGATTTGCTGGCTTTGCACAGTGAAGCATCAAAAAATGCATTATTTGCTTTTTTTGGCAAATGTCAGGGTCATTTTTCGACATCGACTCAACCAATAGGTATCGGGGTGTGTCTTGGAGTCGTCAGGCCTAACTGTCACCCCATTCTCCTATACTGTACCATCTCAATTTCCTTACAATTGGAATGTGGTGAGAGTTAGGGACAACAACCTCAAGGCACACCCCAATGCCTGTTGGTCTGTGCAGGGTGGGGGTGGGCTGGGCCTTACTTTAAGGAGTCAATGGAGTTTTTTGCAATATATATAGAGGGGATATGACATGGCCTGACTGAAGATATCATATTTATCTTCATGAGAGGCCCATGATATCATGATATCTCACAAGTGACAAAGCCATGAGTGAGATGTCTTGATGTCATTGGCCTCGAGTGAAGATAAATATGATGCCTTCAGTCAGGCCATGTCATGTTCTGCTTATACAATATGTGTTTTGGGTCACATGTGACAGAATCTCCTCAGACACAGTTCTCAGTATCCCCGTCCAAGAGGCCCCAACACAAAAGATGCATACAGTATGTTTTTTGGAAAAAAAATTATTTGGTGGATTTTTGTAGTTTTAAAGAAATTTATCTGGTTGATCCTGCCATTATTTTTACATAAATAATCATTTAAATAAGGATTTAAAATGTATCTGGTTGATCCTGTCCCTCTGGGGTTTGATAGCCACTAGCAGCCATTTTGGTAGTTTCACTGTTTTCCTGAATTATTCCCCTTCAACAGAACTGATGACATGATTCATTAAAAAAATAAATTGATCCTGCTGTATTCTCTTAGGTAAATACTGATTTAAAACACTTATCTGGTTGATCCTGCTACTCTGCACTTCGGCAAGCATAATAAGACTTTCACTTTCCCCCAGAAATGTAGCGTGACCAAGTGGTAGTAAGAGACTCCCATAACTTGCTCCCAGATCTTCACAGTAAAGCAGTCTCCATGAGCTAAGTAAGAAAAAAAACTGTACTTCTGGTAATTTTAACTGAATGTCTCCACAAGGAGCTGCTAACTGTACTGAGAATAGAGAGAGCAAGTCAACAGCTTCAGGGCAGCTGAAGGAAGAGTGAGTGCGTGTTGCTATAGCAATAGACACTCACACTACCTTCTGCTGCTCTGAAGCTGCTGACTCGCTCTCTCTATTCTCGGTACAGTCGGCAGCTTTTTGTGGAAAAATGTAGTTAAAATTACCAGAAGTACATTTTTTTTCTTACTAAGCTCATGGAGACTGCTTTACTGTGAAGGTCTGGGAGCAAGTTATGGGAGTCTCTTACTAGCTCTCAGTCAAGCTACATTTTTGGAGGAAAGTGAAAGTATTATTACCGAAGAGCAAAGTGGCAGGGTCAACCAGATGTGTGTTAATATACAAAGCAAATTGTGTCACTATTTAGAGAGATTGGACATTATTTTAAATGAATGGCAGCAGATTAGTAGTACTAATAGCGCTCAGTCACGCTACATTGAAGAACAAAAGTGAAAGTTGGCACTGTGAGAATGGCAGTATCAGTTTCAGTATGACATATAGGAGTGTGGAGATATCAGCATGATGTATAGGAACATGGAGATATCAATGATATCTTCACTGGCTAATGCAGATATCACTTATTATTCTTGCATTTATCCCAAAACACATGTTGTGTGTGTGTGTGTGTATATATATATATATTCTTTGCAAAAAAATCCTTTAATGCATCAGTTAGGGTTGACAGTACAGTGACAAAAGTTTGGAAATTCGATGTTAGGGTTCCCACCCCTACCACCCCCACCCTCCACACATCAACAGTCATTGGGGTGTGCCATGGGGTCATCAGGCTCAATTCTACCCCATTCCATGTGTAAACAAGCCGGAGATGGTACAGTATAGGAGAATAGTGAGAGTTGCTGATGATCTGCACACCCCCAATGCCTGCTGGTGTGGAGGGTGGAGGGTGGGGTAGGGTGATAACAGTGGAATCCCAACATCGAATTTCCAAACTTTTGTCACTGTACTGTCAACCCTAACTGATGAATTAACTGAGTTCTTTTTGCAATGCATATATATATATATATATATATATATATATATATATATATATATATATATATATATATATATATATATACACACACATACATACATACATCTGTGTCAAGCCAGGATGAAGTGCAGAAATGCTGCAGAATATCACAGAATACTGCAATTTACTACAGGGGCCATTGTAAATCAATGGCAATTAAGACCTTTTGTCATGCAGGATTTTCTGACATGTCATTACTGCAAGTTACTGTGCTTCATTGTGGCTGACACATCTGTATAATATATATATATATATCTCCTAACACAACATTTCTTTTTATTTCAGACTCTTCGAGGACGTCTCTAAACTTTTCTGTAAAGCAGAAACATGGAGAGGAAAATCCTAGGACCCTGCAGCAAGTAGTGCATTACCCTGCCCTGACAAGAGACTTTGAAGAAACTCCTCTGAGTGACAAAAGTTACTTCACACTTAAAGAAAGCAACGATATTCAAACCCGGTTAGGTGGTGAAAATCGTCACAATGAGCAGTATGCATCAATTCCAGTGCCTAACTATGACCCTGCCAAGCATGTCTACCATAGACAATGCTATCAAAAGTTCAAAAAAGCCAGGAGTATCAGAAAATCTAAAGAACATTCAGTTGCTGGTGGACGTAGCTCACATCATCATCTCAGGGGTGGTGTTTCTTGTGCCTCATCATCTAGAGTTTTATTTCCTGATACATGTTGCATCCATAACAAACATGTAATCAAAGTGAAGGGGAAGAAGCAATATCCAACTGTTATTATTACAAAAACCGATGAAGCCACAATGAAAAGGGTGGCAGAGCTATGTGGTGGCTAAGATATACTCACAAAAATTTAGACAGAGGATCTTATTACAAGGAAGTTTCATAAACATGACAAGTGCTACCTAAATTATACAGTATTCATATGGGACAGGACCCCAGATGATTAGAATAGAAGTGATGATGAGGATGACAATGAGCAGTCAGATGGAACTGGGTTTGAGGCTGTTTGTCGTGTAATTGAAGACAATGTGCTTCAAAGACACCAAGCCATTTCCATGAAGGCATTGAATGAAATCTCTAGTGTCGGAGTAATAAATCGACGATACGTTTATAAACTTAGAAACCAGCTGAAAAAAAAAATGGGGTTTCACTTTTATTTTTAAAAGTTGGCCCCAAAAACCACTAGTTGTAATCAGTGCTGAATCATTAACTGGCCATTGCATCAGTCACAAAGCTTTTGAGAATGGATGACAATCAAGTCGTCAAGCGTGCTGCTTCCTTGTTGCATTAACATATTATTAGAATTGTAGAGACAGCACTATCGCTACCATGGCCACCAACAGTGGATGTTCTCCTATGTAAAGAAAGACAGCCCCCAGAAACAGTTCAATAATTTTTTTCACGTGTACAAAAATTCCCCAAACATATGGAGAGTGAGCAAGTCTCCTAGTTATCAAAGTCCTACTCAGAAGATCTAATTCATGGTGTCACACGTGGTAAGTTTCTCACTACAAAACATGCATTTGTTGGAGTTGTGCTGCACAATATGACTGGACAGAAAATGCCCATGAACAGCTTTCTTAGCATTTTCAAGAGTAATGTCAGTTACTGCCATTTCAGCCAAAGTCAGAGGCCCGGATATTCAAACTGCACCAGGCTGTGGCGCAAGCCTGGGCGCAGCTCAACTGTGTTGCACAGGGGTGTGGCCTGGGCGACATTCAACGGAGCTGCTCTATGGTGCAGCAGCTTTGAATATCACACCCTGGCCACCCCCACTGTGCATGGTGCAGTGGCACTGCGCCAGCACAAGTGGCTAGAGTGGAGCATGGAGATGCGCTGGCGCAAGTGCCATTGCGCCATGCACAGCACTTGCGATATTCAAAAGGGGACAAGCAAATGGGGCCATAATTTATGCAAGGCACACAGGGGGCCATTTGCATCTCATTACAGCCCCATTTGCATGCCATTAGCATGCAGGTGCGCCGATCCCCGACAACTTACACCTGGTGCCCTGCCAGGCAGCAGCCATCGGGGACCGATGCCCCCTGCAGCCCGATCACGGGCATTCCTGTAATATAAGAAAAAAAAAGTCTGATATCCCTGGTGGTCCAGTGGACCTCTATGTGCCCGATTGCGGGCATCAGTACAGTCCCCCCCAAGTCCAATATCCCTGGTGGTCCAGTGGACGATCACTGCTAATCGGGGCATCAGAACCACATCAAATACCCCTACTACCCTGGTGGTCTAGTGTCCCACCCCACTCCACCCACCTGAGCCCCACTGCCCGCTCCCCGTCAGCAGGCAGGCATCAGTACCACCTGCCTGCCACCCGCCGACTGACGCAGCTCGGTGAGGGCTGCAGCCCGATAGTTCTACCCAGCATGAGCTAATGGGCATGCAGCCTATACTGTCCTACTCAGTCAGATATGGCAGAATGAATTCATTCACATATCTGGACGAAAGTGCGGTATGGGCTGCATGCCCATTGGCTCATGCTGTGAACCAATGAGTGCTGCACGACCTGTCGATCGATCAGTCGGCGGGTGGCGGTAGGCAGTAGCTGCCGCCGGCAGATGAGGGTGAGGTGGTTGGAGCTCGGTGGGTGGGTGGGGTGGGGTACACAGACCACCAGGGTAGTAGGGGTGTTTGATGTGGTACTGATGCCCGCGATCGGGCAGCGATAGGTCCACTGGACCACCAGGGATATTGGATTTGGGAGGATTCTATTACAGATACCCACGATCGGGCTCAGTGCAGTCCACTGGACCACTAGGGATATTGGACTTGGGGAGAGTTTGCGAAATGGATGCCCGCCATGGGGCATGGGAGGGCGCCGCCAGGTGTGGCAGGAACTCGGGTGGCCACCCACAGGTGGCAGCTGCTGTGTTGCACCCTGCAATGCGGCAGCTCACCTGTGGGTGGCCATCACTTGTTCCTTTTTTTCCTGGTGTAACTTTGTGCAGGCACAGGTAGGGGTTGCGCATGCATGACTCTGCACATCCTGGGCTGAATATCGGGCTGTGCAGGTTGTGCATGGGCACACCCCTCCTACCTGTGCCTGCATACATTACTGATGTGCTCTGGCGCATCAAGATTCATGCGGCGCACTTTTCCCTCTCGAATATTGTGCCGGGGCGCATCAGTGGGTTGTGCATGGCACAACAGTGTTGCGCCATGCACAACCCTTTTGAATATCTGGGCCAGAGCCTTCTGTTATCTTAACAGTTTTCTGGATGGACAACTTTTATTTTTTAATTTTTATTTTATTGTGATCTCGGATTAAGACCTTTGAGAACAAGCTCATTAAACAGGTTCCACGTCAAGTACAGATAGAAAGAACAACAGTTACAGCAGATAATAACAAAAGTTACAATAGTTAATACATTGTACATACAGTTGGATATACAGGTAGTAGGTAGGTACTTGGATTTATGCACTGGGCTGCAAGATATTGTGTTAAAGACCCAAGTAGTAAAAGACACTAAGGTCTGGCAAGGAACAGTGTGGCAGTCTCAATGGGAGGACTAGGGAAGTAATTGTAATGGGGCTGAGGCAGGGATCAGACAAGTGGGACCAGATCAGGCTCCAAGTAGGCGCAGGGGTTTAGCAGAGACAAGGTAAAGAGATAAGGAAGGAGTTAAGTTCAGTCCTGGGGACCTTCCTTAGTAGAAAGGGTCAGGGCCCGAGGGTCAGGTGGAGAGAGCCCCAGGATTGGAAAAAGTTGTGTAGGCATAATAGGGAGCTGTAGAGTGGTTAAGGTGAGCAATCGCAGGAGGCCAGAGAAACCAGGTGCATCCTAAGTTTTTGTTTAAAAGTGCATAGTGCCGATACCTCAGTGATGTCATGTGGCAGGGCATTAAACCATGTTGGTGCGCTATATGTAAAGGCTCTTTGTCCTAGTGAGGTGCGACAGTGAGGAACACTGAAGGCCATACTGTTGGTGCTCCTGGTGTTGCAGCTGTGTTCAGGTGGGGTAAGGAGCTTCAATACCCCAACACGCCCATTCCAGTTGCAAACAGCGACCCAGAGGACCTCATGGTAGCCTATAATAAGGCCATTGTGGTGGTCCTGGATGTTGTTGCTCCTATCCGTGTTCATCCTCTCTCCCTTTGCCCTCGGTCTCTGTGGTTTCATGGGTCCTTGAGGGAGATGCGGTGACAAGGACGAAAGTTAGAGCGTTGCTGGTGGAGATCTGCCCTTGATGCCGATCACCTTAGGTTGATGGACCATTATCAAGCCTATCAATCTGCAATCGCCCGTAAGAAGGCAGAGTTCCTCTCCAGGGACATTGCAGTTGCTCATAACTGACCAGCTCAGCTTTTCTGAAATGTGGACAAGCTGTGCAACCTGGCTTGTCTACAAGTTTGGAAAGCGTTTTCACAAATAGAGTGTGATGAACTTGCTCAGTTCTTTGCAACTAAGGTGGCTGACATCAGGGCAGCTCTCCAGCCTGCACACTCTATTATGGGCATTGCTGGTAAACCTCACTTGGCCATTGGCTTTCAGCTTTCCTGGAGTACCTTCGATTGCCAAGAGCGCATGAATGTTATGAGGATTGTCCAGGATGCACACCGTATGTACTGTAGTTTGGACCCTGGACAAATTTCCCTGATTGTTGGTTGTATTGATTCCATCAGTCCAGTCCTTGCATGGATAGTTTGGTGCTTCTTGGAAACAGGTGAGTTTCCTAGCTCCCTGAAGGAGGCGGTGGTAACACCCCTTCTGAAGAAGGCTTCTTTGGACCCAAACTGCCATGCAAACTACAGACCAATCTCTAACCTTCCCTTTCTAGGGAAAGTGATTGAGAAGGTAGTGGCCGTGCAACTGGAGAGCCATTTGACCATCCATGACATCTATGAACCCCTCCAGTCCAGTTTCCGAAAAAAGCACAGTACCGAGACAGCACTGGTTGGGGTGTTCAATGATCTCCTGATGGCTAGAGATCAGAAGAACTGCTCTATCTTGGTTCTTCTTGATCTCTCATCAGTGTTTGTCACTGTGGACCATGGGGTTCTGATTGATCATCTGAGGTTCATCTGTGACCTGTCAGGTATAGTCCTCAGGTGGTTTACATCTTTCCTTACTGGAAGAACCCAGAGGGTGGTGTCCAGGATTTTTTCTTTGGACCCGGTTCCTCTGTCTTGTGGAGTTCTTCAGGGATTGGTTTTGTCCCCTATGTTGTTTGCAGTGTACATGCTGCCCCTCGGAGACATTGTAAGGAGGTATGGGTTGAGGTTTCACTGTCATGCTGATGATACCCAGCTATACCTTTCTTTTGCACCCGACCAAAATGGAGCTCTCTCGGTCTTTAATAACTGTTTGGTAGAAATCCAGGAATGGATGGAATCAAGCTGGTTGAAGCTGAACTCGAGAAAGATGGAAGTACTGGTTGTGGGCCCAGGACGCCAGATAGGGGGGTCAGGGGTGGGTTCCCCTCAGGATTATTCCTTAGGGGCTTACCACTCCTGGCCTCCAAACAGGTGCATAACCTGGGGGAAATTTTTGAGGAGGGGCTGACCCTGCATTCGCAGGTGTCAGCTTTCATCAAAACCTCTTTTTATCATCTGAGGAATATCGCCAGGATTAGGCACCTTATTCCGTCCAGCAACCTTCCCATGCTGGTTCATGCCTTTGTGTCCTCCCGCTTGGATTACTGCAATTCCCTGTATCTAGGGCTTTCGGGGGTTAAAATTCACCATCTGCAGCTAGTGCAGAATGTAGCAGCTCGGCTTTTGATGGGACCCTCTCGGTTCTGTCATATTTCTCCGGTGCTGTATGGTCTGCAGTGGCTGCCAGTACAATGGGGAATCACCTTTAAAGTTTGTCTTTTGACTTATAAAGCCCTACATGGTCAGGGCCATGACTACCTGAAAGAACTTCTGATTCCTTACCAGAGATTGCTCTGCTCAGCTGGCGTGGGTTTGCTAGGGATTCCAAAGTTTATTTGAAATCTTCTGGGGCCCGGGCATTTATGCATGTGGCCCCTTCTCTTTGGAATTCTCTACCCCCCAGTTACATGAGTGTGCAACTGTGGAGGGTTTTAAACAAGCCTTAAAACCCCATCTATGGAACCAGGCATTTGGTGATTGACTGATTGTTCTATTTTTAATGTTTTTGGATGTTTGCACACTAACTAAGCTGCTGCAGCTTGTACAAATGCTGTTTGTTTTTAAACCTGTTTGGTGCCTTGGCTTTGGAAAGGTGCCTTACAAATAAAGTTTTATTATTATTATTAACAGGAGCCATGCCTTGCCTTATCTTCTTGGCCAACAGACAGGTTTGGTATCTGAGTCTGGCATCAAACTGGAGCCAGTTAGCTTGTTTATACACCTCACAGGTATGTTTTAGCCTAGAGGTATTGGTAGTCAGCCAGCAGGCTTTGTATAAGACTACTATAATATGGTGGAAGGCTGTGGTTGTAGCTGAGCCATAGATTACAAGTCCATAGTCAATGAGTGTGATCACTGAGCTGTGGATAGCTAGGTTGTGGGCCTCCTGCATAAAACATTTCTTGTACCTGTGCAGGATGCCGATACGTCTGTTTACTGCCTTAGTGGTGTTGTCTATATGTAGAGAGTAAGACATGTTACAGTCCAATGTTACCCCAAGATATTTAAAGCATTGGACTAGTTCCAGGGGGAGTTCCAGCAGTGTTGGAGATGCTGAGGGGGTACGTGCGATGTCTATTCTAGGTGCTGGACAACAACATTAGTTTAGCTTTCTTGTAATTGAGGATCAGAACATTGAAACAGTAACTGGACATGGAACAATACACATAGTATTACATACCAAGAAGAATCTGAAGGCTCCATTCTCTGAGAAGATTCTATTGAAATTCCTCACTCAAAAAGAAGGACAACTGTATCTCACAAAAAGGAATTAGAACGTCGACAGGTGAATTCAAAGAAGGAGCTAACCACATTTGGCAATATGCCCAAGTCTACTGTGCCAGCATCAGTGAGAAATATTGGCAAGGCAAAGCTAATACTATGGAAACTGAGTTGGGAAGCACATAAGGAGGATCAGCTTGTTCAAGGTTTACTGGTTGGCTGACACTAGTTTTAAACAATCATTCAAGTTCACCAAAGAAGACGGTTATCAAATATCTTTCAACCATCCATAAACCCATCACTGATTATGCCACTGTAGTTGAATACCTCACACAAATACAAGAAATAGCTCAGCAAGTAAATATGCCTTATGTTCACCTGACACTTGATGCTGGAGCAGCAGCATAGGCATATCATGTTGTGTGGAATTTCCCTGGTCAGTTCCACAATGTCATAATTCATTTGGAAGATTTCCACCTATTCCTGTAAAACTTTGGCATTATAGGACAGTTAGTTGGTGGCAGCAGATTTGAAGACATAGTATTTCAGGCTGGTCTTTGTGCCTCTGTAGCATAATGGGAGTTTTGTGTGGGAAGCATTACAATGGGGCATGGACTGTACATTAGCATATTTCAGATGCCTTAGAGCAATTGTTTCAGGTCAGATTTCTAGAGTATTCAACAGAATTCAATGCCACCCCTGCAGTATTGCTTGACCTGATCAGATCATCACCTTGACCCACAAACTTCCATAAACTGCTTCAGGAAGATGAGATTGCCACTTTCCAGACTAAGTATGAGGCCTTCAGGCAATGGATTTGTCATGGTGAGCTGGGGAAACCGTACAACTCTGGATGACTTATCTGATTATAATGGATTGGCAGCATTTGCTCCACACAGCAATAAAAGAAAACAACTTTGATCTTTGACTACTGTGTTGGAAATATTCACTGCTAGTGCTGCAATGTTGTAGCTCTTTTGGAGGAGTATGTCTGTAAACTGTATGGAAGGAAGCAAATTACTAGTGTAAATATGATGAGGAAGCAGATCTTCTGGGAAAAATATAACAAAGACAATAGAATAACTGATCTGTCTCAGCTACCACCCTGACAAGAAACCCTGAAGATACATATTCTCCAAGCCAACTACTTCTGCCAATTTTGGAGGCTTTCTTCTGTTGCAGTTATCAATGCCCCAAATGCAGATCTGCACGTTGGACTGATGGTCTCAATGTAAAGTTGACAGACACACCATTTCCAGATGATGTCATGTCTCTGCTCTATAATGCAAATGATGAGGACCAAGATGTATGTGATTACCAAGATGATATTGGCATAGCTGACAATGACAACAATTTTTCCTAGATGGATAAGACTAAGTTACACTACTTTACCAACAGTCATATTTAAATTGTTACATTTTTTTGAAATGAAAATGGTTTGTGTAAACAAAGGTTTTTTTTCTTTTACATAAATTTCCTTCTTAAAAAAAAAATTATAAAATTAATCTTTGAGGTAACTTATGGGTATGCATTTTAAAGCTCTAACTCCTGCCCATTCATTGAGATCACACTTAAATGCATATTTAAATTAGTCTCAAAGTAATGGCTCAAGAATCTGCATTAAGTACTCATAGCTGAAAATGGCAAAATTTGACAAGGTATAAACTGGCTAAAATTTCATCTGTTAATGGTGTCTTCACTTTTAGCAATTTGTCCTCTTACTTTAAGGCCCACCATATTTAAAATTAAAATGGAGCAGTACTTTAGCAGCATGCCTAGCCTTTATGATTTGTTCATTACAGCAGTGGGTCCAAAGGCCATTCGATGTCAATTAAACTCCAAGATATGTGTATGGGATTACAACTTCAATAGAGTCCTTATCTAAATACAGCTTTGGTGGTAATGTTTGTGCTACAAAGGCCATCATTTTGTGTTATTTAAGATTGATTATTAAGTCTAGGAGGTCACATTTGATATTCATGTAACCCCCACCCCCATCATTTTGCAAATGACAGGTGGTATGCTGTTTGAATCTGACAGCAGTACCAGGTGGGGACTGGGTTCGGGGAGGAATAGGTCATTCAGCACAAAGGCTAGGTTTGGTTACTCTGCATAGGGGCACCCAAGTAATTCTGAACACAGGAAACAATAACTGTAATGTCCAATACCAGGAATGGGGTTCTAAAGTGTGGCTTTTATTCACATCCAAGCAGAACAAACAAAGCATAGACAGACCCCCACGGGGCTACACTTCTGGTAATGCAGATTAAAAAGAATCAGAAACACTTCTTCAACACTCCAGCCCTCAGGCTCTGAACCCACTGGGCACACAGCCCGGACTTGCACACTGCTTTGGGAACACAGCCCGAACTTGTACACTATCTGGGATTCCCAGGGTCAGCTCCCTTGCCAGCCAGTCAGACACCTTCCTTATGTCATGGAAACCTTTTCTGGTGGCTCTCTAAACCACCTAAGAGCACCTCAGTTCTATCAGGGAAACTTCCTTTTAATCCCACGTCTGGGTACTTTCCTCAGGCACTGGCCAAGTACCTGGGAGAAAGTAAAGGTGCCACAGAGCAAATCCATAGAGGTGAATTTGGTTACTACTCCCACCTCTCGCTTCCACAATTCATACCTGGCCATTTCTCTGGACATTAAACTTCTCATTCTGTAAAGCCTGGCAATGTAGATTAAGGCTAAATGTATGTCACATTTCCTCTACTTGTCTTGCTTTCCCATTGTGCCGGACTTGAACATGCTTTTACTTGGCTTAGCCCATTGATCTAGGCCTCCCACTGATTAAGCAGTCCAATCCCCACTGTACTTTACTCTTTGTGCTGGACTTGAACCTACTTGAATTAACCAGCAATGTCTATTACACTAGACCTCCTACAAATTAAGTAGTCCAATCCCCATGTTACTTCAGTTCAGGTGAAAACATAGGCCCTCTGTCAGAGCGAACTCACCCTTTGGTTGCAGGTGCTCCACAGGCAATTCCTCACAGGAATTTCTCTCCCACAGCTTCTGGTGCCACAGCACAACTTGAAATAAGGCAGCTTCTTCCTTAGCCAGAACCAGGAGGGTTACCACTGGAAAACAGACAAACCTTTCCACCCCCATCCCTTCAGGGATGGGGCACTTTGATCACTAACAGCGGTATCCACCACTTCACAATCAGCTTACTGTGTTCTTCTTTCTGTGGAAACACACACCTCCCTTACAGTAGCTCTAAAACAGAGCTTAAGGCTCTGAGAGCCTGCCTACAGACTGCTGTGCTGCTCCTCTCTTCAAGACTGCACCCAGACTCTCTTCAAAAATCCCCAACATTCTATCCTAACTTCCAACTGCAGCACTCCAGTGTAGCTCATGTAGCTGCAAGAGTTCTATGGTAATGTCATCCCTCAGTCTCAGTTGAGACTGAGAACAGAGTGCGACAGTGTGAAATCCATTTAACTGGAGTTTCACAAGCTGCCTTCCCTGCCTACCACTAGGTCTTACTGGGATTCTAGTAACCCCAGGTAACAGGGGGGTTACATTCAGTTACTTTATTTTATGTTGGAGCCTATAGGTGAAAGTGAAAACATAATCCAGTCATCTATATGCAAGTAAATGGATATTGTTATTGTTAATGTTTGGAGAACCCAGTGTTGCAGAGGTGTCAAATTGAAGTAATGAGTAAACGTAAATACTAAAGAGCAATGGAGCTAAAATACACCCCTGTTTTACTCCTCTTGACATTTTGAAGTATTCTGAGAGGTTTCCGTTATCTTATTGCATGGTAGTGGTGGTATTTTTATGTAGAATTTTGATAGAGGGGAAACAGATTCTATCCAAAGTTGAAGTGTTATCAAAAGTATCCTAGAGAAAATTTTACAGCTTATATCAATTAAACTGACTGGATGGTAATTAGAGGGAAGATGATATGAACCCTTTTTGTGTATGGGAACAATTATATTTTTGGTCCATGAAGGAGGAACAAATCTTTCTTTGAGACAGGTATTGAAAAAGTGCCTGAGAAAAGGGACCCCATAATTCATATGGTCCTTATATATTTCACCTGGTATGGTGTCAGGACCGGGGCCTTATTACTGGCAAGTTGCAGTATGGCCTGCTCCACATCACTGAAAGTGCTGACCAGTGGGTAAAAGCTGAAGGCAAAAGTCAAAAAAGAGGATGTATTATTATCATTAGTTTCTCTGTCAAATAACATTTTGTACTGTGAACCCCATGTTTCTTTAGGAATATATATAGATAAAGAATGGTGGTATAACTTTACACACTTTGATACCATCATCCAAAATGACTTGGTGTCTTTAGAGTTAATAACCTGATACATTAGGTCCACTGTTTTAGAGTAAATTAAACATTTTTGATTCCAGGAATTTTTCCCTGTTTTTACTTACCCTATTTAGTTGTACAAATTTGTCTTTAGAAGGATTCCTTTTGGTATTCCTAATTATGTTCCCTAGGTTGTGTTTTTTTCCTTTATACATTGAGCATCGACCCAGGTATGATACTTAGTCTTGTTGTTATTTGTAGAATATATATTTATCCTAATTTTCTGGTAATCTCTAATTGATTTAAAATATGCTGTGCATTAGTATTTCTATAAGCTGAGGAAAACAGGGCAGAAAAAGAGGAGAATAGGTTAACTCTAACCTTCTCCCTTGATTTATTGTTAAAAACTAGTTTATACTGTATTTACCAATTAAAGACACTGATGCTAAGGTGTTAGAACTATTAGACAGCATCATATTACCAATTGTATCCACAGAAAGTACCAATGCAGCATGATCATTTTCAGGCCTCATGGATACTGTTAACTTTTTGAGTTGATCATGACTTTGAGGGGAACACAGAAGATAATCAATGACACTTTGCCCATTGGCTGAGAAAAAGGTACATACTCCCTCTTGGTCACCATTCACCCTGCCATTTAATATCAGAAAATTATTGTTCAGAATAAACTCTTAAAAATGCTTTCCTGCCTCATTCACTACATTGTCAAAAGAATTTCTCAGGCCTAAGTTCCCTAGATAAATTTGATCCTGTAAAATAGGCAGGTTATTGAACTTTGCGATTCTTGCATTGAAATCCTTTGCGAAGAGTACAGTGTCAACATGAAATTTAAGTGATATACTATCTATTTCCAGTGTCATTTGGTTCAAGTATCATATTGTGAGGTTATATGAAATTTTAGGGGGATATAAACATTGACAGTCAAATATACTAGGGAGTCGCATCTTATTACCGTAAGAAAGAATTCCTGAGTTGGTGCCAGATGATCAAGGACATTAAGTCCTTTCCTGATTTTGACCAAGGTAGCAAGATTCCACCCCCTTGGGTCTGCCATGATGTATAACTTTAATGGCAGGTATATAATAAGATCCATAGCCATTTATGTATGGCTGGTCAATTGCCCAGGATTCTTGAAATACAAGGACTTTAAGATTATGAACAAAATTTGTCCACTGAGGATCTGCTGATTTGTTCCCCAAACCGGCAATGTTCCACATAAGAATGTTGGCTACCCCAGTATGGGGAGGGGGTGATTATAATAAGAAACCCTGGTGTCTGGTAGATTTGAAGGACAAGATAGTCACATAGTTTGTTCACTCACCATAATATGTATATTCAGCTGCTCCAATTCTGAAAATGAAACCAAATTAATATTGGCAGCACTGAGCTTATGGCTATTTTTGAGCAATGTATGAAATCATTCTGATGACTGAATAGAGCAGTCTATTTGTGAGTCATGGGTCCTTGTATGGACCCTCACTATGGTTTCCAAATCAGAGGGTAAGATTTCTAGATAGCGTAGTGGCCAATAGCACCCGTGCATAAGATGCCAACATTCTCCATCTAGGTGATCAATCCCAAAGTTAGACAATGTATTAAACTGTTGCTGAGGTTCAAAATTCTAATTAAGAAGTGTTAAAGTAGAAGAGAAGTTGTCAAAAGAAAGTATTTTACAGACTTTATCCCCTCCAAGGTATGTTTTCAGATCATAGGCCATGTGACCAGAGAAGAAATACTAAGACCTAGGGAGTTTAGAGGTTGTTGTTTAGCCCAGATGTTTTTGGCTATATCCATACTGGGGATGATATATATATATATATATATATATATATATATATATATATAGAGAGAGAGAGAGAGAGAGAGAGAGAGATGATGAACTGGGTTTAGCCTGTCTCTATGGACAAAAATAATGGAGCTTGCAGACAGGGGAAGTTCTAATTCTGCTCCAACAAAGATGGATTATTAGTTCCATTAAGCTCTTTTGTGTCTTGTAGGGCTTAGTAACCATGTTCTCCAATTTAAAAACTACTTCTTTACCTGTAGTTATGAGCTGATTAGGAAATTGAGGGAGGGTGGTTGTCTGAGGGTCAATAACTATCAGAACCTTAGATGGGTCATCAAAAACTGTAGGTGCTGTTTTAATAGTGAGATTATTATTCTAAATTCTTGACTTTCTAGTAATTGGTTGCTCTTCTATGAGTGGGATGTTGTCATACATTTCTTTTTTCTTATTGGAGATAGTTAATGTCTACTTTTTCATATCTATTTTCAGTGTTTGAGTGGTCCACGTCTAGAAGTTTGGGGGGGGGGGGAGATCTTCTCTTTATATTAACAGCCAAAGATGAATTTAGATTATTATTGGTGCCCTTAAATTTTCTATTTCGTTTGTTCTTTGTTTTTGTTTTTAGAGAAACCTTCTTCTTCTTCTCTCTAGGTATGGGAGAATCAGAAATAATTACATTGGGGAAAGAAAGATTACCCAGTTTGTGGGGTTTTTTTGTATAATGTTTTTCACATTTTCTATTCTCTGTTCTAGTCCTGTGAACTTTTTCAAAAGTAGAAAAGTTAGGTCCTCTATACAATGTCTGATGTCATTGTAGGCCTCAAGCAAAACAATATTTGACATAACAGGATGTGCTAGATCTTTGATGGTATACTTAGATATCGTATCGGGACACTGGAATAAGAATTCTGATTCAAGATTGATTTTTTCAACTTCCCTGTCAAGCTTTTCAAATACTCTAGTGGGAGACCCAGCTAAAATATCTGAGTCCTTCAGCTGAGAAGGTGTATCATTCATGTCTCTTGTTAAATCCAAGGGGTTAAATAGATCCAGCCCTAAAGGGTAGAATGAAATTTCAGCTCCCTGAGTAGCAGGGTCTTGGGCTTTCATAGCATAACAGCTCAAGGACTCAATTGGTGTAATCACCTTGTCCCCCACGACAGTGCAGGGAGCTTCAATTGTCTCCTCATGATGTGAGAGTGTCTGATGTTTTAGGTAGACAAAATAATCTGTTATTGTGCCTTGCTTATCCTGTTCAGGTCTAGTCTAATGCAATGTACCTGACCCGGGTGCTAGTTTAGATGCTGATTTATATGTTATCTGGTCCTGGTCATCTTTTTCCCTACTCTCCACTTCGTGTTGACCTGGGTGAAGATACAGTAGTTAATTAAGTTCACAACTCCCCCTTTTCCAACAGGGGAATGGAATGCATGTGGAGAAAGGGGAGTAGTTATATTATTAAATAAGTTAGAGCCATCTCTTTTATCTATAGAGACGTCCTCTTTTAAATATTCTAATAATTAATTGATTTGTCCAAGTCATTGGGAGTGGAAAAGTCAATAGTAAGCTCCTGTGAAAGCACACACCTATTCTTTACTTTCTTTCTTTTCCTGTTAGCCTTATTAACCAAGTCAATACTGCTTCCTACTTCTTTACTAAGCTTCTTACCACTTCTGGTATACATAGTTAAAAAATAATGGTAGACCTGTATCTGAAGGTCCTAAATTCCTCAAGGTGTATTGCCTAATGCACGGGGCCTTAAATATAGTCTATAGGAGAACAATTGAATATGCAGCAGACGATAAGTGCAGATGCAAATAAAAGGCAAAAAGAAAACTCAATGACCCACCTAAAATTACACAGCAGTCACTACTAGACCCATACATGGGTCCTAAAGTCCTAAACTACTTTTTTACTTGATTTCTTAAAGTGCCAGAGTGCTACATGCAACTGCAAATATTAGGCAGAAATAAAATATAATCTACACTCAATTACTGGCCGCCCCACATCAGGGGTGTGCTAAAATATAGACCATGCAATTAAAGTGCAAGAAGGACTTAATACAGTCTTTTTAATGAAGAGAAAAAATAAAATCTTCAAATATCATCCACTGGACCAGTGATAAATTCTGTCAAGTAAGGTAGGATCCAAAAGCAGCAGTGGACATCTCAGGCAGAAAGTTATATAGTTATAAAAAGTTATAAAAATGTATGCGGTGCCTGTACCAGTTTACCAGTAGCCCGCAGATATAGTGTAAACTACGGCTGTGCGATCACCTTAATTCGAATATTCGGTATTCGACCTGCCAATTATTCATTATTCGGCCGAATATTCATTTTCGGCACAGCCCTAAAAAACAGAGCAAAAAACTACCCCCAGCAAAGGATCTCTGCAAAATCATGTATCCCCCGTGTACCCCCTTTCTTACCCAGCACCAACAATTTGTTAATTATTTTGTTCATGGGTGACCGGCACAACCCACCCGCTTCCACAGCCAGCCCTATCTTGTACAATGGCATAAGACAGCCTGAAGAATAATCCCTCCCACCCCCACACACTATCGGTACCCTTCTACCACCCAGCATCACCCACAATTTTTTATTATTTTGCTCACCTTATTTAAAAAAAACAACTAATGGAGACCGGCACAACCTGCCTGCCTCCACGGCCAGCCCCAATCTTGTAAAATGACAGCTTGCCTGAAGAGTAATCCCTCCCCACCCACCACACAGTCATCAGCATTCAGCACCCTTTTCCCATCCTCCCAACACCCAAGTCTCCTTATTAGGTGATAATCAATGGCCCGGCATAACCCTCCCTCCTCCACTGCTGAGCGCCTTCTAGTGAATGAAAGCCGAGCTACACATGCTATACTAAACCCAGCAGATCTCATGATCTGCTGGATTTACTAAGCAACCACAGCTGGGCTTTCTTTTATTGGAAGGCGCTCAGCAGTGGAGAAAGGAGGGTTGTGCCAGACCGGTGCAATTGCCCAACAAGGAAACTTGGGTGCTGAGGATGGGAGAAGGTAATGATGACTGTAAGGGGTGGGAGGATTACTCTTCAGGAAGGTAACTAATGTCATTTTAAAAAGACAAGGTCCAGCCGCGGAGGTGGGCAGGTATAGACAGTCCGGTTAGTTATTTTTGAGCAGGCGAATGAATATTATAATGAATAATATTTAAAAAAATTAACAAATTACCAAATTGCAGGTGCTGAGTTGGTAGCAGTGTGGGATTGCTAGAGGGTGGAGGGATGGGAATACAGACTGTATTTTTTTTTTTTTTTGGTGGGGAGGAGAGTTGGGGTTTGTTTTGTTTGGACTGTGCAAGGAGTTGTGCCAAATACGAATACCTCCCGAATAGACTTCATTTTGGGAAGGACTTCTGAATATTCAGATGCCATAATATTTGTGGTATTTGGAAATTAATATTCAGCCCCTGCATAGCCCTAATGTAAACTGTAAGCTGTAAGCAGAACTGTAAGCTGTAAGTAGGATTAGAGTTGGAACAGAAACATAGAAACATACAATTTGATGGCAGATAAGGACCACTTGGCCAGCCTAGTTTGCCCATTTCCATACCTAATGGATATGCTGCAGATCCTAGTTAACCAACAGCCAACTTCCTCCTACCCCCCCACTAGAATTGCCTAATGTCTGTCCCATGCATTCTTGAAATCCCCACCTGTTTTTGACCCCACAACCTCCTCTGGAAGGCCGTTCCATGCACCCACAACCCTCTCCGTGAAAGAATACTTCATCACATTACCTCTGAGCCATCCCCCCCAATCTTCAGATTGTGTCTCCTTGTTCTTGCACATCTCATTTTCTGAAAGATGCTACCCTCTTGGACTTTGTTGATTCCCTTGAGGTACTGGAAAGTTTCTATCATGTCTCTCCCCTCCATTCTTTCCTCGAGGCTATACATATTAATCTCCTTTAGTCTCTCTTCATATGTCTTCTGGTGCAGACCCTGCACCATTTCAGTTGCCCTCCTCTGGACAGCCTCCATTCTGTCTATGTCGTGTTGCGAACGCTGTGTTTGGCATTATGCTTGAACAAAATTGTAGCTTAAATTGAACAGTTTTTTACCGCACCCTAATATAGTTGGGGAGCAGGCTCCAGATATAATTTCTTTGTCTGTAGTTCCTTGTAAAAGTGCTCAGTGATGAGTTCCAAAAATTTTCAAAGTGGGTTAGAAAATATTGAGCGAGCAGCCAACAGATAACTACCACATTCTTTAGTGTGCATAAGTTTTTTTTGTTGTTGTTTTTATTTAAGCTACGGCAGACACATCAGTATCAGCAGTATCCGTTAATGAACAGGCCTCTTCTGGAACTCTTCTGGCCTCTAACCTGACTTGGCCTCCCAATGTCCTGTTGTCCTGGCATCAAATGTCTTGGCATCTCAGCATTCAGAAATTCAGGGACCAGATAGACCAAGAGTGGTCCATGCTCCATTGAAAAATCCAATGTCGATGGTTGGTTGGTCAGTCAGTTGCAGGGGTCAACTAATGCACAGTCATTTATCCCAGAAGAAGATTCCATGCTCACACACTCACAGTTACCTAGGGCAGAGAGAAAAAGAGAGCAAGAGGACTGGAGACAATGCAGGCCCACACATCGAGAAGGTAGAGGCTTTTTACAATAAATGAGGCAATGATGGCATACCTTGTGTAAAAGGTTTAGCACTTGTAAACAATCTTTGACAGACTGGCTCCTCTGAGGTCCTCCACAGCTCGAGGTCTGCTACAGTGATGCCAGCTGTCTCCCAGAATCCCCCCCCTCAACTGAGGAGGAACTGTTCCAGAGAGAGTGATATCAAGGAAGCAGCTGATAATTTGGAGCACAGATTTCAAATGAGAGGTTACAAGATTAGAAACCTTAACATAGCTAGACAAAAAGCAAGTCTGAACAGAGACATGATCTTTTGCCCTCAAGACCCATGAAGCCCAATGCACCAGAAAACATTGTTTTCTCCATGACCCCTGTGGTCTCTTGTCCTGTTTATACTGTGGCACATCTCCCCTCACCTCCACTGTCAGCTCCTTGAGTGCTTCAGTGTCTTCACACTGTGCCTGGAGGCAGTCCAATTCCAGCTGCCATATCTTGGGGTAGAATGTATGGAGTATACTCTGTGCAGCTCTTCTCTCTGTCCTCATCGGGCAGAATGACACACCCTTGTCTCCGCTTTCAGTTGGGTACTGTATGTTCCTCCTCACCCCCCATTGTCCACTTTCCACTGATGGTGGAAGGCCCCCCTGTATCCCATGTAAGGCTGGTGGTGCTGGCAGGTCATGCTGGCAGCCCAATGACATATGGCTAGATGATGGTATCTGTGACATGAGGGACATCCCAAGGCAGCTGCCAAGGATGGGACTGTGGCAGGGAATCCACATGGGTGTGGTTGTGTGTTGGCTGTGAGTGGAGATGTCCACCTTAGTCTCCTCCACTGTATCTGTACAGGCAGTGTCCTTGAGCATCTGGTCCTCCTCTGACATCCACATGGGCACCTGCATTGTACCTATGGGTGAGAAAAAGGATGGGTATTATGGGCCATGCCACTGTTGTAGGCATGTCATGTTGTGCTGTAGTCCACCAAAAGTGCCACCTACCTGCCAGTCCTCCTGTCCCAGGCAGCCTGTTCAGGACTTTGGATGCACTGCTGGCTCAACAGGGGTTGCATTCTCCTCTTCAGGGTCTGCCCCATCAAATGGTCTGTAGGGAGCAATGCAGGGTGGTTAGCATGTCTGTGGTGTCCCAGACTCCCCCCTCCTCCTCCTCTCTCTCTCTCCATGCATTGTAGTACATACCTGGTAGGGTGTCCATACCCTCCTCCCCATTTAGGAACATCTCATTGAGGATCTCAGCCACCATCCTCTCTATGGGGGTATTGTTGTATTCCTGGGTGGGCAGACCTCTGCCCATGTAGATCTGTTGGCATTTGACATTTGACAGCTTTCACCTGATAGCTAATCAAATGTTCTGCCCTCACACTTAATGGTCACTAAACTAGTGTGCATGCCTCAAGCCTGGCCATGTTGACTGCTGCCTGTATGTTGAGCCACAGCCTGACTTTGGTCTTTGCCAGCACCTTCAGTGGCTTTGCCCCATACAGGATGGCATAGTGCTCCCATATGTCAGAGGTCATGGTGGCTACCTATTCACCAATGAAATTCATGGATCATGTCTGGCCTCAACCCTGCATCCTGGCATGGCCACAGTAAGTGCCATTAGGCACCACTGGTGTATCACATTCCTCGGGCACATCAATTCCCTCCTCCTTAAATGCATGCTCCCCATCCTCCATAGTGGTATTCACTTCCATGTTTCTGCAAAGGGCAGAGTGGATGCCCCTATATGGCAGGGTCAAGGAGTGTGGCTGTGTTCTGCAGGCCCACCCATGGTCTGCTTTGTATAGCACTGTGTATGTCTGTACACCACACCCCTGCCTGTGTCTGTCCAGTGTGTGAGTTTGTGCATAGCACATATCTCACCATGCCTGTGTGGTCCATAGCTGCACACCATCATTACATCACTGATGGGTGCAGGTCACGTGCATTAGTGCATATGCCCCCATATGAACAGCAGCAGGAAGGAGGCTAACAACCATAGACCAGTCAGTCTCACATCAGTAGTGGGGAATAGTGATGAGTGAATTAATCTGCAAATTTAGCACAACTTGTGGAGTTTTGAGCAATCCATGAAGTGTGAAGTTCCACCCATGAAGTACAGAATTTCTCCCATGAAGTGTGCAATTTTGCCTGCGAATGGTGGATTTTTGCCATGAACAGTAGAATTACAGCTTTTGCAAGTGAAATTCCACCATTCGTGGTGGAATTTAGTAAAAAAAAAATTGGTAAAATCACATACTATAGGCGGATTTTGAAGCTAATAGGAAAGCTTCAGGGATTGCTCTGCAAAGGCAAATTTTCCAGTTTTGCCAGGAAACGCTGGAAAGTTTGATTTCTTTTATTGGACCAACAAGTGTCTTGTACAAAGATGGAATTATACACAAGCTTTCAGGGTCTCACAGGTCCCTTCTTCAGGTGAATAGCAAAACTGAGCAACATAAGCAGAATTTATATCTACTGTGGAGCAATTTATAAAAAAATGCCAGGAAGTGTAGTAGGAAAGTGATAAAAGGGGACTTGAGATAAAAGTCTACATAAGTAGCAAAGTAAAAAAGATGTGTAAGAAGAAATGGGGGGGGGCAATAAATTGGAACGGGTCAGCTGAAGATAAAAGGAAGCTAGAAAGGGTAATAAAAATGACCAGACAGGAACACAGATAAGAAAGATCTGAGATACAAGGAGTAGAAGGTTGGCTGAAAGGGTAGAATAGATAGGAAATATTTAGGAAATGCATGGAAGCTAAGAAATTAGAAGCAACAAAACAACAAAGGCCCAGATAATCAGAGTGTGAGGTAGTGTAAACAGTGAGGTGTGATAACAAACAGGGGTGGACAGGACTGTGCTGAAGAGTTTGTAGGAAAGGCAGGGAGGAAGTTAAGAACAGGTAATAAAAATAGAGCAGGCAGGAGCTCAGAAAAAAACAATAACAAGAGAATTACAGTTTACCATAGTGTGTCATAAATCCAATGTCCCAATTCAGTCCACAAATGTTAGATTTAAATTGTTTTATATAATTCAGTACCCATGTCCTTCTGTCCTGTGTGTTTTTGAAGTTGCCTCTTTGTTTCAAGATGGACAAATCCAAGAGACAGTCATCTGTTTGTGAAAAAATGGTTTCCTACTGGTGTGCTGCTAACCTGGTTTACTATTGTGTGTTGGTGGTGATTCATCCTGGTTTTCAGTGGTTGCCTAGTTTCCCCAATATTGCATTCATTTGTGCACTTCTTGCTCTGAATTAGATAAACCACATTGCTGGATTGACATGTGTAGGATCCATTGATTTTTATTATGGTGTTCTGGCTTGTCTTGATGGTGGTCTGTGTTCATATGAGGGTGCAGCTCTTACGTTTTACCATGTTGCATGGTGCTGTCCCTCTTGTTTCTTGGTTATTCTGGTCTTCTGGGAGTCTGTTATGAATTATTATGCTTGGGAGGCTGGGGGCTGCTTATAGACAATGACAGGTGGTTCAGGGAAGATGTCCTTCAGTATTTTATCTTCTCTCAGCATGGGACTTAGTTCTTAGATAATTTGCTGAAGGGGTTTAGCATGGGGCTGTAAGTGATGACTAGGGGCGTGTGGTCAGTTTGATCTTTTTGCCTGTATTCCAGCAGATTGTCTCATGTATTTGTATGGCCCATTTAAATTCTCTGTCAGTTTGTCTTGGAGAGTGACCCTGCTGAATTAGGGAATTCTGAAGTGAATCTCTGTCTCTTATTTTCTCATCAGAGCAGATTTGATGGTATAGAACTGCCTGACTGTAGATTACAGATTTTTCTGTATGCTTGGATAGAAGCTGGAATTATGCAGGTAGCAGTGTCTGTCAGTGGGTTTTCTGTAAAGAGCAGTTTGTATGTGTCCATTTTTAATGAAAGTGACTGTGGTATCTAGAAAATGAATGCAGGTGTTGGAGTATTCAATAGTGAGTTTTATAGAGTGATAAAAGTTGTTAAAATCTTGATGGAACTTTTCTTTTTGCAGTTAGTTTATTTCTCCACCTGGTCCCTGTTGGCAGTCCCTCCTGTCAGTCTCCCAGCTCCTTTCCCCACCCGCAGCTCAACCTCCAGCTGCCCCATGGCTTGCACCCCATGGTGGGGTGGTGGGGAGCCCCTCGACCTGCCTCTCACAAGGATTCGGTGCTGGAGGTGTGATTCTGCCAATCCCGGGGGTGGCGCCTGTGGGGACCAACTGCCATGAAGCACACCAGGACCTTTTTCCACCTGATTATGTTCCCTCAAGCCGAGGACGTGCAATGACGCCCAAGGAGCAAAAGCGCATGCTCCCGTATGCGTTCCTCTGAATGTCTGCCTTGGGTTCCCCTGCTCTAGACTTAGAGCCTAGGCCCCAGCCTCTGCTAGGAGACAGCAGTGCACTGAGTGCTGGTGTCCCCCCTCCCCAGAGAAGGACAGCAGTCCAATGGATGCTCGATCCTTCTCCTCCCCCCCGCTGACCCCCAGCAGTCCATGCTCGTTCCTGAACACGGGTCATCGGTGTGGTACGAGGTAAGGCATCCAGAACCTCAGCCCTCAGCGCCACTGGGCTGGTCATGATGGAACTTTTTGAGGGAGTCTTCACCTTCTGTACAAATCAGGAATATGTCATCTATATAGCAGAGGTAGACTGATGGTTTATAGAGGTGGTGTTTAAAAAAATCCTTTTCTAAACAGGCCATGAAAAGATTGGCATATTGTGGTGCCATTTGTGTGCCCATATTTGTCCCCATGATCTGTAACAAGTGCTTGTCATTAAAGGTGAAGTTATTGTGTGTCAAAATGAATCTTATTAGGGTGCTGATGGTGATTTCTGGAATGTCTCCTGTGGATGTGTTGTCCTTTAAAATGTCTTGCATGCTGCCATGCCATCTTCATGTGGGATATTTGTGTACAGGGCAGTGACATCCATTGTGGCTAGGATAGCATTGGGTGGCAGTTGTCCAGTTTGCTTCAGTGTCCTGAGGAAATCTGTGATGTCCTGAATAACACTGCTAGTAGCTCTTACTAGTGGTTTTAAAATTGGTTCAGTGAGTCCTGAAATATTCTCAGTGAGTGTGCCAATGTCAGAGATGGTGGTTCGTCCTGAATTTTATTTATTTATTTATTTATTTATTTATTTATTTATTTAAGAGATTTACCAGATAAGCATTCTGAGTGGGGACCACTCGTTTCCAGATGCGACCTGGGGTTACATAAGTCAAGGATACAGTTAAATCACAGTACAGCAGTGTTACATAGGTCTAGAGCAGCAACAGTAGTCACAATACAACAGTGTGGGTAGACAGCAGATAGCAGGTGCAAAGGCTTTATTATATATGTCAGCTAAATCTGTGGGTGGCAGTTACATACATCAGAGTAGTGGGACCTCAGGCGCAGTTTGAGAGCCCAGTGGGAAGCCGAGAGCCTGATGTCTGCTGGTAGGGCATTCCATAGTTTGGGCAATCGATGCATGAAGGCCATTTGGCCCTTAGAGGTGAGCATGAAAGGTACATGGAGCTGTCTTGCATCTGAAGCTCTGAGGGGGTAGGCTGGGGGTGGTTGGGTTGCTAGAGCACAGCTGAGGTAGAAGGGGAGGGTATTTGACCAGTATTTGAAAATAAGATTTGTACAATGTAGTTTACTCTGAGACTCTAGAGATGGGAAGGAGAGGGCACTGTACAGGTCACAGTGATGGGTGAAGGGAGGGCAGTCGAGTGCGTAACGACAGAATGAGTGATAGAGGGGGTCCAGTCTGGCCAGGGTAGATGGAGATGCAGCGCTGTAGACCACGTCACCGTAGTCAAAAATGGGGAGGATCATTTTGAGGACTAGCTCCCTCCTAACAGAGGTGGGGAGGGTGCCTTTGAACCGGTACAGTGCTCCTAATTTAGGGTGGAGTTTTTCCGTAGTGATTCTGATGTGGGCATGGAAATCAAGGTGTTGATCGAGCCAGACCCCTAGGTACCTGAAGGAGGTGCAGGAGTCTAGTTTGAACCATCCAGGTGTGGAAGACGGGGGGCTGCTGTCTGGGATAGCTTTGGATGGGTGCCGAAAGTAATGGAGATGGTTTTCTTAGCATTTAGGATAAGCTGGTTGGTCCTGAGCCAAGTTTGTATGGCATCAAAATCCCTTTGAAGAGATGCAATTGTGCCATCAGTAGATGGGCCAGAGGTGTACAATACTGTATCATCTGCATACATTTGTAATGCTGAGTTAGAGCAGATTTGAGGCAGATCATTTAAGAAAATGGAGAAAAGTAGGGGACCCAGGACCGAACCCTGGGGGACCCCCATGTTCACTGGAAGCGGGAAAGAGATGTGAGGGCCAATTTTTACAGCCTGCACTCTGCCTGACAGATAGTCATGGAACCAGTTAGAGGCAGGCTGAGAGAGGCCTGCTTGTTGCAATTTTGAGAGAAGTTTGGAGTGGGACACAGTATCAAAGGCTTTGGCCAAGTCAATAAAAATAGCAGAGGTGATGAGGCCCTTGTCCATACCCAAAGAGATATCATTAGTGAGCCTTAGCAAAGCTGAGATGGTGGAATGATTTTTCAGGTTTATATATCTTAGGTAGCATATAGAATGTTCCTGGAGTAGGTTTATTTGGAAGTAGTATATTTAACTATTCTTGGATGTTGTTCGGTAGAGACATGATGATTTGTTTGAGTTCCTCTGTATATTGTATAGTAGGGTCTTCTGTGAGTTCTCTATAATAAATTGTATCTGACAGCTGTCTGTGTGCCTCTTTAATGTAATCTTCTGTGTTCATCACGACAGCTCCAATTTTGCCAGAACTTCACCAGCAAATTAAAACTTTGCAACATCTCCAGTGTGAAAATTAATGGATAGCCTTTTAAAGAAGAGGTTAGTGGAGTATCCTGAATCCAATGAGCTACTAGACCAAAGCCAACATGGATTGGGGGGGGCATGCCACACAAATCTGATTAATTTCTTTGACTGAGTAACCAGGGAAATAGATCTAGGGAGGGCAGTGGATGTGACTTATCTGGACATTAGCAATACCTTGACACTGTGCCCCACAGGAGGCTGATGAAGAAATTGAGCAGCCTAGGGGTGGGATCCAAAGTGGTGAACTGGGTAAGCAACTGGTTAATGGATATGTGACAGAGGGTAGTGGTTAATGACACTCACTCTAAGGAGGAGAGATTGATCAGTGGGGTGCCACACGTCTCAGTACTGGGACTGGTTCTCTTAAATGTCTTCATAAATGACATTGAAGAAAAACTGGAAGGGAAGGTATGAGTTTTTGCAGATGACACCAAATCTGCAATAGGGTGGACACTAAGAAGGGGGAGGTGACAATTCATAGGAACTTTGGGAAACTCAATGGTCAGGAGCATGGCAGTAGGAGTTCAGTGCCAAAAAGTGCAGAACCATGCACCTAGGGCATAGGAACCCAGGAGTTGAATACAGGATGGATGGGAGGTACTGACAGCCACTAGGCAGGAAGAGGACCTCTAGTTTATCATACCTGATTACCTCATAATGGCAGTCAAGTGTGACAAAGCAGTAGGAAGGGCTATTGGGAAGCTGGGATGCATAGTGAAAGGTATCTCCAGCAGGAGGAATGAGTAGGTGTATCGTTCTTGGGTGAGACTCAACCTGGAGTATTGTGTCCAGCTCTGGAGGCTGCACTTCAGAAAGGACATAAACAAGGTTGAGGCAGTCCAGAGAAGGGCAATTAAAATGGTGCAGGGGTTGCACCAAAAGTCCTATGATGAGAGACTGCGGGATCTCAACATGTACACCCTGGAAGTGAGGAAAGCAAGAGATGACATGATAGAGACCTACAGGTAACTCACAAGGATGAACAGAGTGTAGGTGAAGAGTCTCCAAGGAGAAAGAACACCAGAACCAGAGGTATGCCTGGCCCGGTGGCGCTGAGGGTTGAGGCACTGGATGCCACACCTCGCTCCATGCCAGTGACCTGGTTTCAGAAACAAGCCCAGGACATTGGGGGTCAGCAAGGGAGGACTGGGATCAAGCATCCGACGACTGCTGTCCCAGTCCTGGGGGAAAGGGTGGGTCACAAACTGCGCTCTGGTGGTCCCTGCTGATGTCCAGTGGTACTGTGGATGTATGGGTGTCTGGACGGGGGAGCACAGTGGCCATCAGCACATTGGTGCATAGATGTCATTGCACATCTGTGCTCCCATTGGGGAGAAAGCGGAAAGAGCTGGGCACAACCAAGCAGCAGTGGCTGCACCTACCGTGGGGGAGCACTGTCGTGGAATCACGTTGGGGCTCCAGCACTGGTCTGGCTGGCAGGGATGGTGGAACCCTCCAACAGGTTGGCTATGGCCATGCAGGACCCCCCATTATGCGAGTGAGCCTGCTGCTCTCCCCGCGGGCAGGGCCGGTGGCTGGATGCCCCCACTGGTAAGGCACTGCAGCAAGAGAAATAAAGCTGTGATTAAAAAAAAGAACCAGAGGGCATGCAATGAAAATGGAGGTGTGGGGGGAGTTTTAAGAAGGATGTGAGGAAGTACTAAGTCACTGAATGAATGGTGGACACCTAGAACAGATTGCCAGAGGAAGTGGTAGTGGAAAAAACAGTAATGGGCTTCAAGCATGTGTGGGATTGATGTAGGAGAATATTACTACACAGGCAGATAGGAGGGAATGTCACTGGAGACCAGTTAGAGTCTCTGGAGACAGACTAACTGGGAGTATCTCAGCAGACTGGGTGAGCCAAGCAGTCCTTTTCTGCCAATAAAGTCTATGTTTCTATAGTCCAATAACTGGAGCCACTGCAATTTATGTTTTGTAAGTCCAATCATTCATTGACATTGAAAGCAGAAAAAAGCTCTTGGCACATCTAGTATGTCCACCCTACGTAACTATTCTGTCTTGCCCAAGTGTTAATCCTCCCTGTTATTACTGTCCTTTCTTTTTCTAACTAAACTCACATGCCTGTCCCATCTCTGCTTAAAAAGGGAGCCTGGCCAAAATTTCTAGCATCAGTAAATTCAGAATTTGGATCAGCATATCCCCAGTCAGCCTCATGCCAAACAAGAGATCTCTAAGTTACTTTGTTTAAAAGTTACAATTCATTTTGTAATCCTAAATGTACTGCTTTTTCAAAAAAGCCAGTTTCAGTAAAGAGCTACTGGTGATGTCACAACCAGAACTCACAGCCTAATCCTTCTTGCAAACTACCTTACAAGACTTATTTCTCCCACATTACATCCAATTGCAGTTGTATTACACATCTGGAAAAGGAAAGCTGACAATGAGTTAGTCAGAAAATGTATTTCCATAATGTGCAGAGGCAAGGTACAGTATTTAAGAATGTGATGGTGGGTGGGGGTCGAATACAGTGGCAAGCATAGCTTTAGAATGACAAAAATATGTGAAATTTTTATAATAGTACTAGGATGAGATTTCAAAATGTCACCAGACTGCAACTGTGTAATGCAGCAATGACACAATCTCCGAAAGTAGGTGGGACACACAATTTTGGAAAGTGGCAGGGATGCTAAAATTCTTAATGTGGCAGTGTCACATAGTTTTAGAATGTGGCAGAGATACACAATTTTGAAATGCAGGAGACACATAATTGTGGAAAGTGGTAGGGATATGTAATTTTGTAATGTGTCTTGAATGGATTAATTTGGCATGTGGTGTAGTGATGCAAAATTTCAAAACATGGCTGGTAAGCTTGATTTCAGATTGTGGTGGCAACATTCAATTTCAGAATGCAGCATGGATATGAAAGCTCAGAAAGTGGCAGTGATGCAGTTTCAGAATCTGGTAGCCACATGGAATTTCAGAATGAGGCATGGATGGATAAATTTAGAATGTAACTTGAGCAATTTTGAACGTGGCAGTCACAATTATCTTCAGAATGTGGCAGGGATGTGCAGTTTTGGAATATGGTGGGACTATGGTGGGAATGCACATTTTCAGAATGTGACAATGACAGGCAATACCAGAGCATGGAAGTTTACACACAGTTTTAGAATGTGGCAGGCAGGTAAAATTTTTGAATGTAGAAGAGATATGTAGTTTCAGAATGTGGCAGTGACACACAATTTCAGAATGTGGTGTTGAAGCACAGTTTCAGAATGTGGCAGTGATGCACAGTTTTGGAATGTGGAGGTGACATGCAATTTCAGAATGTGGTGGTGACGCGCAATTTCAGAATGTGCCGGTGACACACAATCTCAGAATGTGCCAGTGACGCACAATTCCAGAATGTGGCTGGCACACACAATTTCAGAATGTGGTGGTGCTGCACGACTTTGGAATGTGGTGGTGCCACACAACTTCGGAATGTGGTGTGACGCAAGACTTTGAATGTGGTGTATATGCACGACTTTGGAATGTGGAGGTGATGCATGATTTCAGAATGTTGCGGTGACGCACAACTTAGGAATGTGGCAGTGATGCATGACTTAGGAATGTGGTGGTGATGCACGATTTCAGAATGTGGTGGTGATGCATGACTTTGGAATGTGCCGGTGCCACATGACTTTGGAATGTGCCGGTGATGCTTGACTTTGGAATGTGCTGGTGATGCACAACTTGGAATATGGCAGTGATGCATGACTTTGGAATGTGGCAGTGATGCACAACTTAGGAATGTGGCAGTGACGCATGACTTCAGAATTCTGGCAGTGATGCACTAGTTTGGAATCTGGTGGTGATGCACAACTTCGGAATCTGGTGATGACGCATGACTTCAGAATGTGGCAGTGATGCACAACTTTGGAATCTGGCGGTGATGCATGACTTCAGAAAGTGGTGGTGATGCATGACTTAGGAATGTGGCAGTGACGCGCGACTTTGGAATTCTGGCAACGATGCATGACTTTGGAATCTGGAGGTGGTGTATGACTTCGGAATCTGGGGGTGATGCATGACTTCAGAATGTGGCAGTGATGCATGACTTTGGAATCTGGCGATGATGCATGACTTCAGAATCTGGTGGTGACGCATGACTTCAGAACGTGGAGGTGAAGCACGACTTTGGAATATGCCCGTGATGCACGACTTTGGAATGTGCCAGTGATGCACAACTTTGGAATGTGCCGGTGATGCACGACTTCAGAATGTGGCACTGACACATGACTTAGGAATGTGGCAGTGACACATGACTTAGGAATGTGGCAGTGATGCATGACTTTGGAATGTGGTGGTGATGTATGACTTTGGAATGTGCCAGTGCCGCATGACTTTGGAATCTGGCGGTGATGCATGACTTCGGGATCTGGTGGTGACGCATGACTTCAGAATGTGGTGGTGATGCACAACTTTGGAATGTGCAGGTGATGCATGACTTTGGAATGTGCTGTTGATGCATGACTTCAGAATGTGGCGGTGACGCATGAGTTCAGAAAGTGGAGGTGATGCACGAGTTTGGAATGTGGCGGTGATGCATGAGTTCGGAATGTGGCAGTGACGCATGACTTAGGAATGTGGTGGTGATGCATGACTTTGGAATGTGGTGGTGATGCACAACTTTGGAATGTGCCAGTGCCGCACGACTTTGGAATGTGTTGGTGATGCATGACTTTTGAAAGTGCCAGTGATGCACGACTTGGGAATGTTGCAGTTACGCTTGACTTCAGAAAGTGGCGGTGATGCATGACTTAGGAATGTGGCAGTGACACATGACTTCAGAAAGTGGAGGTGATGCACAACTTTGGAATATGGTGGTAATGCACGACTTTGGAATGTGCCAGTGCCGTACGACTTTGGAATGTGTCAGTGATGCATGACTTTTGAATGTGCCGGTGATGCACGACTTGGGAATGTTGCAGTTACGCATGACTTCAGAAAGTGGTGGTGATGCATGACTTAGGAATGTGGCAGTGACACATGACTTCAGAATTCTGGCAGTGATGCACGAGTTTGGAATCTGGCAGTGATGCACAACTTCAGAATCTGGTGGTGATGCATGACTTCAGAATGTGGCGGTGATGCATGCCTTTGGAATCTGGCAGTGATGCATGGCTTTGGAATGTGGTGGTGATACATGACTTAGGACTGTGGCAGTGATGCATGACTTAGGAATGTGGCAGTGACGCCTGACTTCAGAATGTGGTGGTGATGCACGACTTCAGAATCTGGTGGTGATGCATAACTTCAGAATCTGGTGGTGATGCATGACTTTAGAATGTGGAGATGATGCACGATTTTGGAATATGCCGGTGATGCATGACTTTGGAATGTGCCAGTGATGCATGACTTCAGAATGTGGTGGTGACGCAAGACTTCGGAAAGTGGTGGTGATGCACGACTTTGGAATGTGGTGTTGATACACAACTTCAGAATATGGTGCTGATACATGACTTAGGAATGTGGCAGTAACACATGCCTTAGGAATGTGGCAGTGATGCATGACTTTGGAATGTGGTGGTGATGCATGACCTTGGAATGTGGCAGTGATGCATGACTTAGGAATGTGGCAGTGATGCACAGCTTTAGAATTCTGGCAGTGATGCACGACTTTGGAATCTGGAGGTGATGCATGACTTCAGAATCTGGTGGTGATGCATGACTTCAGAATGTGGCACTGTTGCACAACTTTGGAATGTGCCAGTGATGCACAACTTTGGAATGTGTCAGTGACACATGACTTCGCACTTGGTGGTGATGCACAATTTAGGAATGTGGCAGAGACGCATGACTTCAGAATTCTGGCAGTGATGCATGGCTTTGGAATCTGGCAGTGATGCACAACTTTGGAATCTGGTGGGGATGCATGACTTCAGAATGTGGCAGTGATGCACAACTTCAGAATGTGGCAGTGATGCACAGCTTTGGAATGTGGTGGTGACACACGACTTCAGAATGTGGTGGTGATGCATGACTTTGGAATGTGGCTGTGACGCATGACTTGGAATGTGGTGGTGACGCACAACTTAGGAATGTGGTGGTGACACACAATTTCAGAATGTGGGAGTGACACATGACTTCAGAATGTGGTGGTGACGAACGACTTCAGAGTGTGGGGTGACGCAAGACTTCGGAATGTGGCAGTGACACATGACTTTGGAATGCGGTGGTGCTGCACAACTTTGGAATGCAGTGGTGATGCACAACTTTAGAATGTGGCAGTAATGCACAATTTCAGAATGTGGCAGTGACGCACAGTTTCGGAATGTGGTGGTGACGCACAGTTTTGGAATGCAGCGGTGATGCACAGTTTCAGAATGTGGTGGTGATGCACAGTTTCAGAATGTGGCCATGACAATTTGGGAATGTGATGGTGACAGTTTCAGAATATGGCATTGAAACAGAACTTTGGAACGTGGTGTGGATGTGCAATTTTGGAATATGGCAAGGATGCACTATTTTGGAATATGGCTGGGATGCACAATGTTGGATTGTGGTGTGGATGTTATGCACAATTTTAAAATGTGGTGGAAGCATACAATTCCAGAATGTGGCAAGGACAAGCAGTTTCAAAATAAAATGGTGAGTCCTGCCATATTCCGACAGTGTACATCCTTACTTATATTCCAGAATTGCCAGTCCCCACTAAATTCTCTGATGTGTGTCCCTGCTACATTCTGAGATTGAGTGTCCAGCCACACTGTGAGATGGCACATCCCTGCCACATGCAGAGATTATATGTCCTCCTCCCAACATTCTAAAATTGTGCACCCCTTTGACAGTCTATACCTTGGTTCAGCGCTGCATTCCAAAACCGCCTCCTGATGTGTTCTAAAGTACAGTACAATGCATCTGAATGTTCTGGAAATGCAAGCACTGCAGGCAACCCTGTGTCAGTATTTCTTTTTTTAAATAAATACCACAGCTACAGTTTCTATAACTTTGAAGAAATAGGTCCTATAAGGTTACTGATTGAGAGGACTAGTCTGTGAGTTCCGGTTGTGACATCATCAGTGGGCCTTTCACTAAAACTGGCTTTTTTGAACTTGGAGTGAAATCAGTGTTACAAAATATCTCATAATTTTAAAACGAAGTAATGTAGAAACCTAATTTTTGGTATGAGATTTATTGGGGGTAGGCTGATTCTAATTCTGCAATGTAGTACTTTTGACCGGACTTCCTCTTTAAAGTTGCTGATGATTGATTTGGCATGTACCACCTCCTCTGGCAGTTTGTTTCATTTTTTCTACCGCCCTTTCCATGAAGAACTGCTTTTGAATATCCTCTTTGAATCTGCCCCATGTCAGCTTTAGAGAATTCTCTCTCATCCCGATGTTTGAGCTCAAGAAGAATTCCTTGGTGTCTGTTTCTGTCATTGAGGTAATTGTATGTCTTAATCATGTCACTCCTTTCACTCCTCTTCTCAATGGTGTACATTTTTAAGTCATGCAGCCTCTCCTCGTACACCAGTTCCCCAAGGCCATGGATCATTTTAGTTGCCCTGCACTGTACTGTCTCCACCTTGTTGCAGTCTTTCCTCAGGTGTGAATTCTAGCAGCTTTTGCAGTCATCCAGGTTCGGCTGCGCCAGTGACCTGTACAGTGGGAGAATCAACTCCTGATTTCTACTGCTCATCCCCCTCCCTATTCATCTCCGCATTCTGTTTGCTTTGCTTATCACACTGTTGCAGTGTGATGACATATTTAGGGTCTCCAATATCATCACCCCTAAATCTTTTTCTTTTGTTGTGCTATCCATCACCACCTCCTCCATTTCGTATTGCACCCTTGTGCACCAATTGTATATCATTTTTAAGCACTGAAGTTCAGCTGACAAATATTTGACCAGCTAGCCTGCCCAGATCCTTCCTTAGTTTCCTTCTCCCCTGCACTCCTCCATGCCTACGGGGGTTGCTTGGATATCTATTAAAAAAGATGGCTACCTCAGGTAACAGACAAAATCTAAGATTTCGGATAAAGCTGCTGAAAATCCAATATCCTAAAGTGAATAGTCAAAAACTTCCCCCAGCATGTACAAAGCCTTTCAGACCCATAATGTTATTAATTCCCTGCCCAAACCACCCAGTAACCCACAACATCCTTCTCCCCTCCCAACCCCCTAATTGTGTTCTTTATGAAAAACTATCTCCTTCTTATAATAATTTTAGTATAGGTTGCCAACTTTAATGTTAATCCGGGCCCACCCCTCCACTAGTTGTGATAGCTGCGCCCTCAAAAACCCTATCCCAAGCCACAATCCTGCCACAATTCACTAAAAGAACCCCCATATCAACAGTAGTCCCCACCTCCCTACAGTCAGCCAATCAGGTGTTACTACTATAGAAGAACATCTTTTCATTCATACTTACTAGAATGAGTAAGAGCACAAACCACTTCGTCATGGGACCTGCCACTACAGATAAGATTATTCTGATTTAATCTTTTGCTACTTTGCGTGTTATGAGTGAGAGGTGGGAGGTGGGGGCTAGTAGTTGTGTTTGGAGGGGTTTTTTTATTGAATTGTGGTAGGACTGTGGCTTGAGACAGGGTTTTTGAGGGATGAGCTATAACAATTGGGGTGTTGTTTCTGGTTTGACAGTAATGCTGGCTGCCTATAATAAATATTATTACAAGGAGAGAGAGAGTGTTTCTTTTTGTAAATGAAAGCATTTGTAGGTTTTGTGGGGAGGAGGGAGTTTTTGGGTTACTGGGTGGTTTGGATGGGTCCACTGGGGGTGTATTTATTGCAGAATGGGGGGAATTAGTATTAGGATAGTTGGATTTTAAGATCAGATGTCTGATTCAGATACAGATCATTCTAAAATCTGACTATACTAAATCAGTTCAGATTCTAAGGTATCTGGGCATCCCTAATGACTACCGCTGCACAGATCTTTGTGTTATCTGTGAAGAGGCACATCTTACCCTTGATACCTTTACCTACGTTACACAGATGAATATATTGAAGAAGACTGATCCTAGTACTGACCCAGAGGAACCCTGCTTGTCACCTCCCTCACCTCAGAAATCTCCTCATTGACTACTGGCCTCTGTGATCTATCCCATAGCCAGCTGTCTACCCAGCATGCCATTGTTTCCCTGTACCTGAAGTTTCTTAATCTTTTTGACCAGTCTCCTGAGAGGAACTGAGTCAAAGGCCTTTTTTTTTCAATTTTTTTAACTAGGAGATGCACACTAAGCTGAACGCTTGTTTACAGGTGCGACCTGGAAGCACAGGGAAGTTAAGTGACTTGCTTAGGGTCACACAGTATGCAAATGAGGTCTGTGGAATTCAAACCCAGGTCTCCAGATTTGCATCTCAGAGCCTTAAACCACTGCGCTATACTGCCTTGCTGAAGCCTAGGTATAATATATCCACCACTGACCCCTTGTCTGCTGCTGTGGTTGCCCATTTGAAGAACTCAACTAGATTCATCTGGCAAGATCTTCCCCTTTTGAACCCATACTGTCTGGGGTCCTGCAGCTCGTTTCTTCTTGGAAGATCATCAGATCCTTCCTGAGTAGAGACTCCATAATTTCCCTCACTATAGATGTCAAGTTGAATGGCCTTTAGTTCTCAGGATTATCCCTCTCCTCCCTCTCGTGTATGGGAACCACATCTGCTGTCACCTAGTCCCTAGGGACCAGCCAAGTGGCTAGCGAGCAATTGAAAATGTCCCCTGCTACCTCTCACAGCACCCTCAGGTGTAAGCCATCAGGTTCAATAGATTCATCCACTTTTAGTCCTGCTAGCTTTTCCAAAACCATTTTCTCTGTTACCCAGACCATTCCCCCTGAGTCTTTGCTCCCTCCCTCCTTTTCCAACCCTACATGGTGGCAGTAGTTCATCCTTCTCCTTAGTGAATAATGAACAAAAATAATTGCTCAATATCTCTGCTCTTCCCTTGTCTCCCCATCCCACCCCTCATTGCATTTCAGTCTCACAATACCCCCTTTTACCTTGCACTTCTCCTGGATGTACCAGAAGAACACCTTATCCCCTTTTCTCATCCGCATTGTCAACTGGAGCTCCATTTCTGCTTTGGCCTTTCTCACTTTTCTGGTGTTTTTTCTTGTTGTTTCTAGATACTTAATGCTGTTTTCCTCCATTTGACTCCCTCATACCTAGAAAATGCATTCCATTTTCGCTCTTACTGTCACCTTTATATCAGCTGTGAACCACATTGGCCCTTTTCCTTTCATTTGGAATTGATTCACCTCTTTAAATGCTCCCTACTTTTCTTCTGCACCCCACTGCCTTCACTATGTCCTTCATACTTTTCCCAAAATGTTCTCTTATTCTACCTGTTTTTTAAAGTTCCATACCCTTATTCCTTTTTCCTCTTTGCCTGTCCCCACCTGGACTACCAGTGCTGCTGTCCTGTGCTTGCTGAAACTGAGTGGTTCCAGGACTGCTATGTTCTGAATACCCTCACTATTGGTGAGCACCAGACCAGCAGGGCCTCCTACACTGTTGGGCCCTGAACTATGTTTTTTTATGAATGACTCCTGGCAGGTAGCCACCAAAATATGGTTCCTATTACTAGCCGCGATTAGAACTTTTCAGTCCACATCCAGCATATGGAAATCCCCAAATTCCACCACATCCCCTAGACTGGCCCCCTCATAAGTGCCTCTCCCTGGTCCTTGTCTGTCACTAGAGCCTGGCATGGTGGACTGTAGACCATCCCAATCTGGATTTGTTTCCACTTCCCTATTGCTGCTAGTACCCACATAGTTTCCAAATCCCCCAGACTATCTGTTACATCAGTCTCTTCCTTAACACACAATGCAACCCCTCCTCTCTTGCCCTTTGCCATGTCCTGTCTGAATAGTGTGTAGCCTGGTATTTTTATATCCTAGTTGTGGTTCGAGGTTGCCCACACCTCTATTATCACTACCAGCTCATGTGTCCCCTTCTTGAGTAGTGTGTAATGTTCCTGCATTTTGTTTCCCGGACTCCTTGCATTGGCACAAATCCTTTTCCAACATATCCCCCAATCCCTCCTTTCCCCTTTTCCATGAGTTTGCTAGTTACTGCTGAGTTAATCAGTGAGGAGGTCAGCAACGTTCTCTTGTTTGTGACATTTTGTGTGTGCCTTGCAACTATGACTCCCCTTCCCTCCTTTACTAGTTTAAACTAGATATGTGATGTGCCCACCTTTCTCACATCACACTCTTGCTCTCCTCATTGGGATGAAAGCCACCCTTTTGATCAACCTTCAACCCTTCCAAAATGCACCCCATCCCCAATGACCTGCAATCCTTCTCTCCTGCACCAGTCCTTTACATATGCATTGAACTGGAACATGTGACACTGTTCCCTTTAGTTCAGCAATCGCTGAAGTAGCATCTTAGAGAAGATTACTGCTCATCAGTTCCCTTCCAGTGTGCCTCGTTATTGAGTCCCCCACTATGTGTACATTTTTCTTGCTTCATTTTGGGCTTGACAATCCCCCCTGGTTTGCTCTGTGGCAGAGTCTGCCTGCTGGATGTGTTAGCTTCTTTGTCTCCCGATTGGAGACTGGGCCTCTTTCTGTTGGAGCAGGGTGAACCTGTTTGCTGGTGCACTGTCCTCAGGCCTGGGCTTTCCTCCACCCCTTCTTTCCTTGCTATCCCCCATTACTGATCAGCTGGGTTCTCGGCCTGAGATAGCCTCTGAGGTGGCTGTGGCAGAACTGCCCTATATGGCCTGGTGGCATCAGCTGTCAGGTGGCATATTTCAACCCTTGCAGCTTCCATCTCCACCCTTGTGGCCTGGAATCTCTTATACCTGAGACAGTGGCTAAACTGCCAGAGCACTCTGTTGTTTGCCAATGTTCCCGATTCCCTACGCCCCCCTTATTCCATCAACGTGTTCCATCTGCTTTGTGCTTTTAATTGTAGTGTAGTGTTGTAATTGTGCTATAAGCTATCCTATTTAGGAAGTCTCTAGAATTACTTACACTGATTTCAATTACAAATGTGCCATATACAGTAAGATTAGCCCATTTAGGGTGTTTCTGGGATTTGCTTAACCACCAGCCTTTCCCTCAGATAAATATTATATGCGTTACTTGCTGCATCCAACAAAGCTCCCTGTAGCCCTCCTACAAAGTCCCTGCAGATGTTCCTTAGGCAGATGCCACACTCCTGCTCTGGGTCACTCATGCACTGGAACACCCATGCAATAGGCTACTTGGTTGTGTTTGAATTTATGTGGACTGCTTCCCTTACTACAGCTCCATGATAGGCTGCCACTGGTCACATGGTTCTATGTCCTCTACCAGCTAATTGCAGGGATTATTTTCACCTGCCTTCAACCAAACTGATGCCAGCACACTGTTAAATGATGTGCCCTTTACACTCTGATCAGAGGTCCCAATTTAACTTGACAACCCACCACATCTAATACAGTATCTATCAGCTTACCTCTCCGGGTTAAAAATGTTCCAGCTGATTGGCCCAGTCAGTGGAGAAGTGTGCTGAGGTGCTGCTAAGCACCTTATTGTCTGCCCCACTGGCAATTTGGGTTTGGAAACGGACCAAGTTCGCTTGGAGGGGGTGGTTGGAAGATGAAGGATCTAGCCACCCTTGGACTGTTATCCTTCTTCAGGGAGGGGAGACAGTGCATGTCACTACACTATTGCCAAGCAGCAGAGGCTGGGTAGTATGACAGGTGAGCACCAGTTTTGGGGCACCAACATGAATGGCGAAATGTGCATGAGCATCAGCATGCACACAAGTCATGTGGCATGTGGCTTGGTCCGAAATGGGAAAGAAAATAGGAAAAAAGTATGAGCACTGGTTGCCATGGATGATGGTATTGGTGCCCTCCAGTCTCACCTCAGGTGGATCCCCTCTGGTACATAGACAGTTGGAATGGTGGCTGGAACTGAGGTTTCAGGGCAGAAACTTGAAACAGGCAGAGGAGGTGACCAGGGGCAAAACGGCTATCAAAAAAAAAAAGAAAACAAATGTTCTAGCTGCACCTGTAGTCGCCTCCTTGTTCAGATGACAAGAGCTAATGAGTAGTCTAAAAGCAGACAGCTGCTTCACTTCTGCCTAATCCCAACCCATAAATTAACAGCTATCCCCCAGCTAACTGCAGGGCTAATTTCACCTGTCTTGCCCCGAGCTCAGGCCAGCACACTGTTCAGTACCATGCCATTTATACCGTGACTGAAGGTCCTAATTCAACTTGCAGGTCCTACACTTTTAATATAGTATCTATCTACCCACCCTGCCTGATTAAAAATGTTCTAGATGCCTCAGTCAGCTGCCTCCTAACTCTGTTAGCAAGAGCTAAGTAAAAGCTAAGTAAGCCACTTTCTGCCTAAAGAACTGAATAACTGTTTCCAGTTTCCAGCTGAAGACCTTGCTGTAGCTGGTATCAGGAACATCACAGTAGCAGATGTAAAGTCATTTGGAATGCACAGTTGCACAGGAATACAAGTCTCCCAGATAGGTATGGGAGGAAGAAACAGGACCTCCTTCCTCTTAGCACTGGGGGACACTATATTTATTTAGTATTTGTTGACAGAGGAAAGAGGGTTAAACAATGCTGCCTATTTTCAGCCTCATCCTTGGTGTGGGGGAAGGTGGATTAAGGTGCAAAAGAACTGAAACTGAACCAGATTAAAATGTTGGTGGTATTTAGGTGAATGGAGAAATTTGGCCAGAATACTGGGGAAATTTCCTTACTGTTCTCAAGAAGTGCAATGAGATTTTTAATGTCAACCTGGACACCCCCCAGAAAAGGTAGGTGGGACCTCAGTTTAATCTCTCGTGCAAAGGATGGCATACCCCAGCCATAGAGCATCTGCCTAGTATTGCACTCTGGTGCCAGCATTTATGGTTTAAGTCTAATCTCGGTGTGTGACTAGAACCTACAGCCTTCTGGCCCAGAGGCAGATGTGCTGCCAACCAAGGCTAACACCTAAAAAATATTACAACAGATTAATACTCCAGATGACCACTTCCAATATTTTGACACACATATTGCTTTTTGTCTTTGAGAAAGGGATTCCCATTTGTGTTGGCATATAAATATAAACAAGTGAGTTCAGCAGCTGGTATTCTGATACATCTCTGCCTTTGAGAATAGAAACATAAATGACTGCTAATCCCACTACAGACATTAAATCCACTCTGGCTCCACTGATCTCTTTCCAGCTGAAAATGTTATCTGCCCGCTGTTTAGCAGTTATATTGATACACTCGCCTTGGGTTGGGGAAGGCAGGTTTAAAAATACTTACAACGACTTTAATTTAAAATGTGCAGATCAAGCTATGTTTTCAACTGGGTGTCTGGTCTTATGACACCACATTGCTATGTAGTTTACAAGACTTGGATTTATTATCGTGTTCCCATCTTTGTTCATCTCCATTTGGTCAGTGGGCTGACAGGCAAACAAGGTTAAAGCACTAGCTTCAATTTGCCAATAGACAGGGCCAAGCACCACATCATTCACCACTGAACAACATCCATGGTGGCTGGCCCCGGGAGCAGTGAAGGAGTTTTATATTGGCTTTGGGGGAATGTAATATGATGAGAAAATGAAAATAATAACCAATGCAGTACATCAACATGGTAACTTTATGAACACTTCCCACTTTAGCATCTACTCTTATTAATGTTGGAAACCAAAGGTAGTAACCTGGTGACACCAACAAGTGTACAGTCTCTACACAGCATACCATTCAATCAGAGTCTGAGTCTGTGAACTTGGACCTGATATCTGTAGATTTTTACAACCTGTTTGCCTGCCTCTTTTGCAAAATAGAAACAAAGGGCCAGATATTCAAAAGGGATGCACCATGCGCAACAGAAAATCGCCAGCACAAGTACGAAAATGCACCATTGTGCGATATTCAGCAGGAGGCAGCTGCATTGCTCAAGTTGCTATGCGCAAGAGCGCAATTGTAATGAATGCATCACAACCGTAGAGAGAGGAACCATGAATAAATGGCACAGAGCGATATTCAACAACATGTGCCATGTGCAATAGGGGAGCAAGTGGAAGTTGCGTGATAGCGGAAATGATCCAAAATAAAAAGGAACAAGAGAGAGACACAAGAAAGCTACAGGGAAGCCAGAGGCGGGAGCGAGCTGGCAGCCAAAACAAAGAGGGCAGCAGTGGGACAGTGAAGGAGCAGGACAGGGCACACCTGTGACCACACAGGACAGGCGTGGGGAACCTGAATCACTCGTGCAGGACAGACAGGGTAGTGCTGCAGTGTGGTGAGGGCAGTGGCAGTAGGCAGGACAGCCAAAGGCCGGAGGTGTACCCGGTGCAGGGGGAGCATCACAGGGGACAGTGGGGGGAATGGGATAACATCTGCCAGGGGGAAACACCAGCCAGAGACATGGCCAGTGCCACCATCCAGATGGAGGCGGTAATGAGGGGTGTGAGAAAGCAGGCAGCAGGGGGGCGCGGCCGTGGATGGGCCCATCAGTGGTATGCCCCCAACAGATGGTACTGAGCCCTCATCACCTTCGAGCAGTACACTGACACAGAGATTGTGGGCCGGTACCGCCTGAACTGGGTGATCCTGAGGCGGCTCTGTGAGCTGTGCAGTGATGAGATGCAGGCATCCACATGATGGAGCCATGCTCTGTCAGTGGAGACAAAGGTGATTGCTGTCATGTGCCTACTCACCATGGGCACCTTCCAGAGACCAACAGGGGACACAACAGGCATAACCCAGTCGGCCGCATCACACCTACTCACACAATTCGTCAGCGCACTGCTGCCACATGCTGCAGAGTACATCCGTTACCTCAGCACACAGGCAGAGCACACAGCACACATACAAGAGTTCCACAGGGTAGCACGTATGCCTGGCATGCTCAGGTCCATTGACTGCACCCATGTGGCCATCCACACGCCACCTGGCCCGGATGGTGTAGCATACATCAACAGTAAGGGTTTCACCAGCATCAACTGCCAGGAGGTGTGCGATGCCAGGGGGTGCATAACCAATGTCTGTGCCACGCACCCTGGGGGAGCACATGATGCCTTCATCTGGCACCAGTCTGCACTGTGCCACAGGTTTGAGAGTGGGGACATCCCCACTGGCCACCTAGTGGGTGAGTATGCACATCACGCAGGATGACATGGGCAGATGTGGAGGGGAGGCATAGTCAGAGGTGCCATGGGTACCGGCCTTGATGGCCCATGGCAGAGTGATGCAGACCACCATACTAATGTCCACCCTCTATACACAGGTGACAATGGCTACCCATTCCATTCCTGGCTGCTCACACCATACCAGCGCCCCGCGACCCCATCGCAGCAACGGTACAATGAGGCACATGCCACCACACATAATGTCATTGAGCAGGTGTTTGGGATGCTGAAGTCATGTTTCCAGTGCCTGGACACATCTGGCGGTGCCCTACAATATAGCCCCTTGAAGGCCTGCAGGCTATTCCTGGCCTGTTGCATTCTGCACAACATGGCCAATGACTGTGGGATAGCCATAGAAGTCAAAGAGGGGGTCAGCGATGGGGACGATGAGGACGCCGGTCCAGACGGTGATGGGCAGCCACCCCCTGGGCGAAGGGAGCCCTGCCTGATCCGGATGATGCAACTGTACCGGGATACCATCACAAAGAAGCACTTCGGCCAACACAGGTAGGTCATGGGGCCATGTGCAACCACCAATGGCAAGGGCACAACCCACAGACAGGCATGGACGAACCCCAGGGTTGGATGGTGGCAAGTGAATGGGACTGAGCGTGGATCAGCACACACCATCAGGGATGGGCATGGCCAAACATGACACGTGCTCACACACACACATACCCACACACACACCACAAGACATGCACAAGGGGTAGAAGGCACACCAACCCCGACTGCAACTGCTAGCCACACACAGGTCCACACATGACCATGCCCAGTGGCCGTCACTGTGTGTGTCTCAGATGCTGGGCACGATTGCACACTGGCGGACAGCGCAACACAGGCATCATCATGCACATGCCACAGTGGCCAGCAGCCAGGAGGGTGTGCACATGGACCATGTGTGTGCAGGGCCGGGTACCCCACCCGTACATCGTATGGCACACAACACACTGCGTACAGGGCAGTGGCAGACAGTGGCCATGGTGGGAGACAGGTCAGTCATGCGGCACAATGCCATGGCCACCACGGATGCATGGATGACCTCGCCGAGACCTGCCAGCCATGCAAGGCTGACCATTGGCCTCATGGGGTGGCACCAATGGTCCCCCAGGGGTGATGCTGCGGGAACATGACCGTGTTCGTGCAGGGGTCTCAGCTCATTGAACATGTCCGCGCCAGGCGTGCTCGGTATGCCCACAGCTGAACCCGGTGTCGACATGGAAGTGTCACACAACGCCAGGTATGGGGGTGGACGTGACACTGCGTGGTGTCTGCGGTGCATGGGCAATGAACTGGGTGCCCACAGTGGCCAAGAAAGCAGTGATTGCACATGTCTGCCTGTCAGTGGCAGCAGTCACATCCTCCCGCAGCCGGTCCATCCCTGCCAGGAGCAGACCGTGGTCCCTGCTGCACCGCTCCTCTGCCTGGCACAGAACCGCGCTGAGTGCATCCACCGCCATCACATGCTGCAACTGCTGATCCACTGAATCCTGGAGTATGTGGCTGTGCTCATCAAAGAGGTCATCCACCTGACCGGCATGCTGTCTCTCATGGTGTTCCTGGCTGTGCTGGGCAGCACCCCTTGAAGTTGGGCACTGCACACCAGAGCCATGCCTGGGCACATCCACATGCAGTGCACTGATGCTGCTCCCTGACACTGTCCCCCCATCCACATTTGCCAACTGCTGGCACTGCCCCTCTGGCCGCCGATTCCCAGGGCTCACCGGTGCCACCACAGCGGCCGTAACAGCTCCACCGGCCTGGACGCACACCAATGCTGCACGACTGGGGCATACAGGCACAGGCTGGGACTATGATGTCAGGCAGGCTTCCACGGCAGCACCACCCACAGCTACGCCCATGCCATTCCCTACTGTGGGACCATCCTGCGTCCCACACGTATAACTGTCCTGGATGTGTGATCCATCATCATCGGTGCCTGATCCGGCACCAGTCCATGTCCCAGCATGCTGGAGTCCATGGCTGCTGTCACGCTGGGACATAGGTAGGGCCTCGTTCCCACCAGCACCACCATCTTCAGTCCAGACAGACAGGCAGGTATGCAGTGGTCCTGAACCTTGGACACCTGTGGAGTTGGATGGGCACTCCCCTGTGTCCAGGCCTTGCCCATGGTGGACACACCCACCACCGCTGACCCATGTAGACGCTCAGGAGCTGTAAGGGAACACAGTAGCGTTAATGTCTCCAGCTACCCTGTGGCGTTCCCCCCACCTCCCACACAGTGACAGCACAGTACCTACCATGCAGTGATGGGCTGCCACCCATCTGGAAGCCACCACCTGGAACACCCTCTATGGCACAACACCACATGCTGCAGTCCACCCACTCCTCTTGTGGCATCAGGCATGGCACATCCGGCTGTCCACCACCAGTTTCAGCACGTGCTGCCCTGATGGCAGCCACCTTGTCCTTAATTCTCCTCTTGTCCGTGCCGACCTTCTTTTTACATTCCTGCACAGACCGCTAGTGGCTGTCATGCTGGCTCACGGCATGTGCAACCTCACCCCATGCCATAGCATGGGCCTGTGGTGTTCCCCGCTGTCCGCTGAGCAGCGGTTCCCTGTCGAGGTATGCCTCGAACAGGGCATCTGATTCCGCCTGTATGAAATTGGGCCTCCTCTTTCTCCAACATCCCTGTTCCTCCTCTTCCTCACGTTCGGTCATTATAGAGCCTGTGGGAATGACAGGTGTTACCTTTCATTGTACAGTCCCATGCATCTCCCACACACCACAGTCCACACTTCCAAACAGCATGCAACCCACCACAATAGACTGAAATACAAAACTATGGCCTCTGCAGCCCCATGTCGCATTTATATAGTGCAAGGCATGTGAATTAGGTGAGGCGCAACTTTAAGTGGATGCTAATGCGGTAGCTGCACCATGGAATTGCTGCTGAGCTGATTTGCATATGCTGGCTGAATATCATGCTGTTGCACCTTGCGTAATTGTGTTGAGCGTGCTCAGGCAAAGGCGCAGCTCTGTGACATGCACAGTAGGCTCCGTACGGCGCATGCTCGGGGTGCTGATGCCAACGCCTGCCATGCTGCTGATGTGCTGAGCACGGGAGGCAGTGCAGAGCATGGCCACCACTGTGCCAGTGGCGCTAGTGCGCTGTTCACATGTATGGCGCTCGTGCCCTGGAGCGCCATAGGTGCCATGGTTCCACAGTGCGGTAGGCCACTGCAGGGTGTCTCACACAGGCATCCAACCGTGCTACATGCAGGAAGTCCCAATCATGCTGTGGTGGTCCATGCACGACAGATCCTTGACCGTGTGGTAGACCTTTGCCACCTATGCACCATGTGTCCACATGGGTGCACCCCTATCGCGCTGTTCAGTGACAGCACGATGGGGAATGGCAGCGCTGTAACGCGCAGCATCTGCACGTGGCAGACGTGCGCTACAGAGTGCCATTTTGTGATCCTACCTGCAGCAGTGATGGCAAGGAGAAGAGCAGCTTTATGGAGCCCACTGGAGCTGGCCAATTTGGTGGCCATTGTGGAGCCCCATGCTGGGACCCCATTTGGGGATGACCCCTTGGACAGGGCAAGGAGTGCTGTTTGGGAGGAGGTGGCAGAGGCATTAGAGGAGGCCACAGGGATCGCCTGAACAGCCGAGCAGTGTCATCACCACTACGGGGACCTCCAGCAGAGGGACCCAGACAGGCTTGCCCATCTACGGACACGCGCCAGGCGAGGCACAGTCCCATGTCCAGGTAGGTGCTCCATCCATACACTGGTAGTGCCCGATGGTCATGGTGGCATGTCCATCACATGGGGCCCAGGTGGGCAGTGGTAGTGGTGGTGGTAGTGGGGTTGCGGCATGGCTGGGCTGTGCAGGATCGCACACATCAGGGGGGCCTTTGCTACTGGTTTGTACTGATGTTCCTCTCTCCATGTTTGCACCCTAGGCCCTGAGGAGAGGCGACGACCCAGAGAGGCATGGGCATGCCGAGAGGCAGTGGATGCATGGCAGCAGGCATGGGCTGCTGGGACCATCCAGCATCAGCGCCAGGATCCAGCGGATGCAGGTGAGTGCCTTTCTTCCAGGATATTCTGTGCATCCTGTGTTGCAGGGTAGACGGTGGGTCAGGGCCACCATTCATTGACACCGCTGACGTGCATGCCACACAGTACACTCGGCACTGTCCTGTGGCACTGCATGTGTGGGTGTGCATTGCTGGTGGTCCATGCATGCACTGGGTACATGGCTGTGCCACTGCCTTCACACAGCATAGCCATGTCACTGTACAGCCATTGTGGTGCTGTGCGGGACTTGGGTGGTGGGTGTGTGTAGCAATCTGCATGGCTGTGTGAGCCTGGGTAGGCAGGTCTTGTGGACACGATCACTGTGGGTGGTCGCACACCATCTCAGGGGTGTGGCCCATGGCTGTATGCCATGCACAATCGGTGGGCTGCAGGGGGATGGACATTCTCACATATTGACTCTGCTCCCTTGTCCTAGGTGGATGGCGGATGATGGAGATTGAGAGGGCCATGCAGGAGCTCCTGCAGCTCTCACGGGCTTCTATGGAGATACTCCAGATCATGGAGCAGCATGGAATAAGGAGGCGGAGAACTAGGAGGCACCACAGGAGTGGAGAGCGGGGTGGATGCTAGGCCCTCCATGCCCCCAGATTCACCCTATCCCCCTGAAACCACCCTCACACCCCTTCTTCCCTCTCCCATTTGTTCACCCCTGCCCCTTACCCACCCCCACCTGGTATGTGACCCTTTCCCCCCTTTGTACATAATTGTAAATAGTTTGTTTCACCTTTATATAATACATTTGTTTTGTTATGCCTACTGTGGTGGTCTCTGATTTGCAGTGGGCTACAGGTGCTCAGCTGCAGTGGTGTGCATGGTGTCAGGGGTGGTGCAGGCATGGGCGTGTGTGTGTGTGTGTCTGGAAGGGAACCGCCTATAGTGTGGGCGTGGGAATCAGTCACTGTCTGTGGTTTGTGTGTTGTTCCCTGTGCACTGGATGCCTGTGTGCAGTGGTCCATGGTGCATGCACTGTGTCCATGGTGCCCCTGTCAGACTGTCCATGGCCTGTGCAGCTGACACCCTTGCATGTCTGTGATCTTCACAGTCTGCTGGCACATCAGTGGCGGCTGTCCATGCTGGACAACCACTGTACCTGGCACAATGCCAGGTTGCCTCCTGTCACCGGTATGGTGCACGTCTGCCTCGGGTGGCACCGGGGCCTCCACTGTTGTTGTCCCCCCTCCATGCTGTCGCTTGTGTCTGTTGCAGGGGATGTGCTCTACTGTCTGTCACTTGTGCTCCGGCCGCATACTGGTGGCGTACAGCTTCATGGTGCATGCGCAGGATGGCTGGTACACCTGTGCCATGGAGGGGTGCTGGCCGAGGGTACACGGCTGCCATGACCACGCACCAGTGGCTTCGTTGACCCACTACTGTGTCCCTGTGTTGGTGTGCCCTTGGGTATGGGTGGGTGTTTGTCCATGCACTGTGTTGCATCCTGTGTGGCGAATGATTCCATGCACCACTGTGGGTATGTGTGCTGGCTGTTGTGGCCAGTGCTGGGATGGGGTGTGTCCTTGGGAGGGTATGCAAGGTGCTGTACCACTGGTGGTGGAGTCCAGGGCAGGCCCTGTCGCATGTGGGGTACCTCATGTGCCGATGCATGGTCGGTCTCTCAGCTGTACCTCAGGGGGGACATGCAGTGCGGCACTGTGTATGCAGTTGTTGTATCGGTATCTGCTGCCGCCCGCTGCAGGGTGCTCACGGTGGGGCTGCCTTGCATGGCTCCATGGTGCACAGGGTTGCATTGTCACAGTGGGGGTGGTGGCATGCATGGGGTATCCTGCACTGTTGGGTGCTGCTCCTGGGCAGGATGTCTGTGGATCGCGATGCAGGGTGTGCTCTGCATTGGTGGGATGGTGTGGCTTGGGGTGGCCGGACCTTCTTATGTGCTGGTCACAGCTTGCCAGGGGGTGTGCTGGGGCACCATGCCCCAGCTGTGGGATTGTTGCTGGTGTCCATGGGCCAGTGGTTCTTCCAGCTCTCCTCCGGTTGTGCGGTTCATGGGGTGTGGGGGGGCGATGTCTTTTCTGCTGTGTGCTCCTCTGCCCATATCTTCCATGGGTGGTGGACCCCTGCATCCTGTCCCTGCGCATCCCTGGTTGTGCTGATGCGCTGCCACCCTGTTCCACTGCATATCCCTGGTTGTGCTATTGTGCATCAGACCTGCACCACTGCACATCCCTGGTTGTGCCATGGCGTAGTTGGCGTGATATTCAGTTGTGTGGTGCAAGTGCATCTTGGCCTGTGCAGTGTTTGAATATCGCACGTGTTGCACATGGGTGCACTGGACTTGCACCTGCTTCTGCTATTGCGGTACTTTGTGGCGTAGTTTGAATATCTGGGCCCCAGAATGCAGCAAGAAAAAGGCCCACTGGCCCATGCAATTTGCCCAACCCTACCTATAGTATTCAGAATTTCTGCCCCAACCCTATTACTTGTATATTTCCCTTTCTTAACCAGGAACATCATTTAGTGTTTGATGCTGAATTATCTTATTGGCTGAGAACTTCATTGAAAGACTTCCATTGTGCTCTACTGTAGTTACAAAATTTAAATTGAAGAACAGCCAGTGTTTCTGCACTGTTAGAGGCCCTGTGTATTTTGTTTCTGCTAATATAATGTTACATTACAGTCTGCCACTTAACCTGTAACTACTAGCATGGCTTTAGCTGGTGGGTCTGGTCCCAGAGCACAACAAAGAATTATCCAGTAAGCCTTAGTGACTGTGAAATGATCATCCAGATTTAAAGTTTCAGTCAGCCACAGCTTAAAAGAGATTTAGAGCTGTCCCCTTCAGTCTCTCCAAGGGGCCAACCACAAGAAGACTGGTAGCTTAGCCAGTGTTTTTTTATGTTTGCTTGCACGCATGTGCAAGAAACATAGTGCCACCATGCGAATTTTTGTAGGTGTGCCACCCCCACCTCCAATACCCTGCTCCTTTTTGCAGGCGCAGCCACACGGCACCAATAAATGTCCAAGCTGTCTAAGACAGCAGTTCAGATGCAGTGGCTTACATTTCAAAGTAAAAGACCACTACAATCAGTGGTGATAACATGTAGGCAATTTGCATACTGCTGTCAGCAGGTAATTTGCATACTGCCGTTGGCAGTATTCAAACTGCCTACACGTCAGCACTGCATCTGAACTGCTGTCATAGACAGCTCCATTTTATTCTTGCAATCCCCGTCAGTGACAGTGCCCCCCCAACAAGCACCCAAGTAGCATGCTGGGAGCCCACCCCAGCATCCTCATGTGCTTCCCTCCACCTCTGTACACTGTACGGCTGATGGGGGTGCCCAATCCCCCGTTGGCTCCACTGCCCCCCCAAACAGACTTCCAGGTGCCACACTGGGAGCCCACCCCAGTGTGGCAAAAGTCCATATGGCCAATGGGGGTGCCCAATCCCCCCTCGGCTCCACTGCCCCCCAACAGACTTCCAGGTGCCATGCTGGGAGCCCATCCCAGTGTGGCTAAAGTCCTGTGTCATCTTTGTAAAAAGTAAAACCCCATATGAAAAAACAGTCCCTTGTTGACTGTCTTGCCCCCTCCCCAACCCGCACCCACCCTCTGTGTACCCCACCTCCCCACACCCCCCTCACCCCATACTTACCTCTGGAGGCTGGCGCAATGATCTTCAGTGGACCGGAAACACGTCTGCACTCTTAAAAGCCAACCGTGAACTGAAGAAATGCCGGTAAGCTGTATAATGGCATAAATATTTATTTTCAACTTTGTTGCATATCTCAGCCATTTTTGGGAATTTTTTCACCAAATTTTCAACATGGGGTTCTTGGGACTCCACCTCATGAACCTAGTCACTGTCATTTTGTTATTCGATCCCAAAAGGTGATCTCACAGTCACTGTGTGGAACCACCTTTTGGGACCGATTAACGAAATGACAGTGTCACAGTTCATGAGGTAGGCCCCCAAAAACCCTATGTTGAAATGTTGGTGAAAAAATTCCGAAAAATAACTGTTTTAATAGTGTGCATTGCGCAGTTCCTACACACGCTCTTAACTGAGAATTTTTAATATTTTCACTCCAGATTTTCAACATTGCCATTTTACCACACCTACTTATGAACAGTATAGCTGTCATTTTTCTCATCTCACCCAAAATGTGTTTTCACACATGTAGCGTACAATGGTGCGGTCGGTGTGCAAAATCAATGTTCAAGGACAGATTAGGAGAAAATCACAGTGACACTGTTCATGAGCAGAGGAGTTAAAATGGCTATGTTGAAAATCTGGTGACAAAAGTCCATAAAATGACTGTGTTACGAGCATGCATTGAGCAATTTCCACGCACCCTTGTAAGTTCACGAATTTGTAATATTTCCAGTCCAGATTTTCAATATTGAAATTTTTCCACACCTCCTTATGAACAGTACAGCTGTCATTTTTCACACCTTGGCCGAAATGTGTTTTCCACTTCGGGTGCAGAATAGCACGAGTGCTGTGGAAAATCAGTGTTCGGCACAGATTAAGAAAATCACAGTGACACTGTTCATGAGCGGAGGTCCCAAAATGCCTATGTTGAAAATCTGCTGTAAAAAAATTCCCAAACTAATTACATTACAGGTGTACATTGCGCAGTTTCTGCGCACGCTCGTGACTTCACCAGTTTTTTTATATTTTCACTCCAGATTTTCAACAGTGCCATTTTTCACACCTCCTCATAAACAGTACAGCTGTCATTTTTCACATCCTCTTTGAAATGTGTTTTTGCACCTGTGGCGCCAAATGGCGCAGTCACTGTGCAAAATCACTTTTCGCCTAACAAACTGATAGTGTCACTGTTCATGCAGTGGGGTCACAAAAAGCCCATGTTGAAAACTTGCAGTAAAAATACCAAGAAGTACCCAGGGCATTAAGGTTTTTGACCATAACACTCTACCTTGTAGGGACTGTGACAGGCATCATGGGTGTGACTTGGGATTGTTGACAATAATGCTTCTGGCATTCCACTCCCACCCCCACCCTGTAGCCAGTGACAGGCATCGAGGTGCGCCTTGGATCCTTTGGCCCCAAAGTTCACCCCATTCTCCTATACTGCACCCATTTCAGCATATTTCCTTATGGAATGAGGTAAATGTAAAGCCCAAACAACCCAAGGCACACCTCAACACTTGTCAGTGTCTGAAGGGTAGGGTGAGGTGAAATGTCATGACCATCATGGGCAACGACCCAAAGGCACACTCCAATGCCTGTCGATCTCTGCAGGGTGAGGGTGGAGTTGTCATCAGTTCAATGCTTCAGTGCCTTTCTTATATTGCATCTGTCTAACTCTTGCACTTCCACTGCTTATGCCAGCAAGCAAACAATCAACATTGACAAATGCTTGTTTAGATTCTACAGACAAAGCCACAGTAGGTAATTCTCTTTTCCCAGCACTAACACCTTTGTTAAAGCTCTATCAGCTGTCATTGCTGCCATTTTGATGTCCATGTGCACCATTTCAGTTTTAGCATCAACTTAAATGCATAGTCTTCCAATTTTGTATCTGTAGCCTGAATTCCTAGTGCGATATAGCATACCCAGATAATATGTAAGCAACATGATATGACAGGGTGTGGGTTTATGTTTATAAACCACACGCCCAGGTGTGCAGTGAGGCATGACACGCTTACACCGAGTGTCTTCAACCATGTAGAAGTGTGGTTTACAAACATAAAATGAAATAAAACATATGAATAAATCAAATAAAATGGTTAAAAAAAAAGAGAACAAAAAAACAGTCCCTTGGGCAATTACTGACAACTTTGCCCCCTTCCCCACAACACACATAGTGGCATGGATGAAAGTAAAATGATTTTATTAAGTAACACAGGAACATTGTTTATTTAACTGGAAGTCTTTCTTTTTGGTTTCAAACAGATGACAGTAGTCAGGGGAATGAAACACTGTTTACATTTAGTTGGACTGCTGTTTACGTCATATGCTGTCTGCTGGTGGAAGGAAAGGCACTGTCATGTGCTACTTATATGGACTGTGACGACCAGGCACCTCTACACTTTTGCATATTTCTTTTTACAGTTTCCAATAAAACCCCCAAGCAAAAAAAGCTAACACACAGGCCCACACAGCACTACTGGGAGCCAATGACACCTGTCAAGGCTGAGATTTCATGTTGTGTGCCAGAAATCACTATCAGGTACAGGGCTACGTACATTACAGGGGAATAGGTGTGGGCGATTTGTAATGCAAATGCTGTGCCTGTGTTTTTGTATTTTTTTTGCTTTCATGCGGTCACAATAGTGGTATTGGCAAGACAATCGAGTGCAGAAGCTGCAGCAACAGCAGGGGCACAGAACTTCCGATGAAGTTGTCAATGCAAAAATAAAACACACCAACATGATCTGATTAAACAAATACACCAAATTTCAAATAATGATATGTTATTTTTTTCCTCATGTTTTGGATTCTATGGAGACCCAGGGCCCGCACTGCAGATAGGAAGAGTGAGCCGCAGGCAGCAGTTTGAAAAGCACCTGGTTCTAGAGCCGGATACTGTGAGACAACATGAAGGTTGGGACACAACTGTGGTGAGTCAGATCCAAGTCACACAGTACTTGCTTTATCCCCATCTGTCCCCTTGTGTATTGATCTCAGCTAATCAGTATGTTTTAGTATGTGTTACTGAGGTAGCAGGGATTGTGATGCTGTTAGCATTTTGCAATTGTATTGAACCGAGCACCATTCTGAAACCGGCATTTAGGGTTTGTGCTTTCTGCTGAATAATACTAATGCCATGGATCTGAGTAAACTGAAGCACTGACTTTTTTTTAAATGTCTGCCTCTTGTTCAGCAGTTTTTATGGTAATGATTAGTTCTGGAGCCTTGTCAGGTATGTATATTATCATGTGGCCAACCGATGGGGGGGGGGGGCACTCTGGTACATCGGGGGGGCTGGGAAAGCAGTCAGCTGCATTGGGAGATCAGAGAAATTCAACATGGGCATGAACAAGGCCTTCAAATAAAGAAGGTAAAAAAACATGTACGAAAACACAGGAGGAAGTCATTGTACTAAACAATTTCACTGTCAAGCAGTGAGTGAGAGGGGGATGTGATAACAAACAGTAAACATGCATCTTCAATGCTGAATGTTCACTGCTGGTATTGCTGTTGTACCAGGTCATGCTTGTACACATTTTTACTATATATTTATTCAGAACAGAGCAAATGAGATACAGTGTCTCATTTCCAGTGGTGTCCTGCTTTAACACATTATGAGATAGTAATTACTCAGGATAGGGCAGCTGAGAGACAATATCTACTTTTAAGTGGGTTCCCACATTTTGACCTAATATTTCCAACAGTCTTTTTATGACCTGACCTTATGATCCAGACAGGTGACATTTTTAAAATCCCATCCGAAAGGTGAAAAATTACACCTACCATGTTCTGGAGGTAGGGGTAACACAAGGGATATGTTGAACATTAGGGGCCAAACTCTGCAAAAAATAAACTTATAAGTAAATGTTGGAACAATTTGTTTCCTCATAACTTTGGCTTTCCACATTTTTACCCCAAATTTTCAACATAATCTTTTTTGATCACACCTTTTAAGCATGACAGGTGTCAATTACTAAACAGTGGATGAAACGTCCTTTTGCACCACAAGTGTTAAAACACATTTGGGGTAGGGTTTGAAAAATGACATCTGTCCCATTCATGAGGTGTCTGAAAAAATGGCTATGTTGAAAAGTTGGAATCAAAATATTGAAAATTACTGCAGTTATGAGCCTGCATTGAAAAATAGCAACTTAAACTCATAACCTTGTTGTTTTCTCATATTTTTACCTCATATTTTCAACACAGCCTTCTAATGACTCTACTGAGCCTTCTTATGAGCCCACATCATGAACAAGGGTGGAGGAAATGCTCAAACCCTGCCCATAAGGTGATTTTGCACCACAAGTGCAAAAACACATTTCGTTCAGAATTTGAAAAATGACTGCTGTCACATTCATGAGGTGCTGTGAAGAAATGGCTATTTTTGAAAATTTGGGGTCAAAATCAGGGGTGGACTGACCAGTCAGGCTACCGGGTACAGACCAAGGACCCCGCACTGTGGGGGGGCCCGCCTGGCTGCCCAAGATGCCAGCATTTTTAATTTTTTCTGTTTGTATCAGAACACAGGAGTAGCCAGGTCCAGGGCACTCAGGACAGAGGGCAGCCAGGGTGGATCAAAAAGGCTGTGAAGCCAAGGGGAGCTGAGTTGAGGAGGAGAGGATTGTCACCTGACCAGCACATGCACATCACTGTCTCGTGGAGACTTTGGAGCAGAAGAGAAAGTCAACACATGCTGTTGCTGCAGTGGATGGTTGGGACACTCAGGGTAAGTAAGGGCTCTTCTCTTGTGTGCGATGGTGACCGCGGCCCTTTGTTTGTTAATTTTTTCATTTTCTCGAGGCGAGGGAGATGGTTGGGAGTCTGGAAGAAGAACAAGTTGTGAACAACAGTACAACCAATAACACTGCTGCTGCCAGTCACACCTGCCCAAGCCAGGGCCCAGAATTTATTCGGACGGTCACGGAGGGACTTGGGATCCAGGAGTAATCGAATTGGGGGTCAAAGCCAGGCCAGGTCATCAGTCATCAGATAAACATTTGGCAGACAAACGTGACTTTTTTTTTTCAGAATATTTTGCGGCACTAAGACAGACAGAGACTGGGGGGCTACTGACTGGGAGACAGGGAGATTACTTGTCGGGCTGACTCACAGCTGATTACTAGAGAGAGAGAGCAGCTTACAAGAGGGAGACGGATTACTTGGAGGGCCAGGTGGGGTCACACTGTCTGTGAGGCAGGGGGATTATTAGTGGGGCAGATTACTGCAGAGGGAGCATAAAGGAGGGGTGAATAACTGGCTTGGCTGGGTTCATACTATCATGTTTTGGGTCTGATATGGCTGTGGGGTTATACTGACTGTGAACGTGTGAAGCAGGGGGCTGATTTCTGGATGCAGTAGGTGTTCTACCTTCAGTGGGAAAGAGCTGATGTTTGGATGGAACTGTACAGGAGTATTTCATGGAAAAGTTGGGAGAAATCGTATTGTAAGCCCTGAGAGAAACTGGGCATAAAAATGTATCCTCTAGTAAATTGTAATAGTTGAATAAATGTATTTTACAAAATTGTAAAAATTAGACATCCGATGAGGGAATCTCTGTGGTTCCTTGCAGTTGATACTGACTGATTTCAGAGGGTTGATTACTGGCTGAGGAGGATGATACTGATGGTGGAGGGACAGGGGGCTGATAGTGCCTGTGGGGAGCTTATGGCAGTGTATGATGAACACCGGATTGCTGATAATACAAAGACAGTGCGAATGGCTGATACTGGCGGGGGAGAGTAAGGGGCTAATATGGGCTGTTGTGGACACACTATGGAGTAGTGGGGGCTGATACTGGCTGTGGGGAGGGATCTGATGGCAGTATGGGATGAACTGGATGGCTGCTATTACAAAGGCATCGTGAATGGCTGATACTGGTAGTGGGGGATTAGGGGGCTAATATGGGCTGTTGTGGACACACTGTAGAGTAGTGGGAGATGATACTGGCTGGCTGTGGGGGTTTGTAACTGACAGAGGGAGGCTGATAAATCGGGGTAGTGAGGCTGACACTGACAGTGGAAGGGTCTGACTATTGATTGGCAGACTGGGAGGGCAGATTACTACCTATGGGGAGGGGCCAGTGGGCTGGTTACTGGCTATGTAGCTAAAGGGTGGGCACAGATTATTAGGATAGGTGGGTGTGGGGGCTTAGGGGACTTCTTACTGATCAGGGGAATGCCAAGCATTGGGACAGCAGGGACCCCTAAACAACTGCAGTACTGTAGGCCTAAGGGAGATGCAGTCTCACAAGAAAAAAAATACCAGGTTTACTTTCTACACTACACTTATTCCCTGTGTGACCTTTTGCACATCAATGAGCCTGTGTGCTTAAAGGTTCTAATTTGCAAAATCTACAAAAAAGACATAACAACTGGGGAGTAACATAGTAATCTACCATAATGTATTAATTCAAGGTCAGAAGGATTGTAGGGCCATCTAGTCAACCCCTGCTTCATAAGTATTAATAAAAAAATATGCTGTAAAAATATGTACTAATTTATAGACATCACTCCACACACACACACACGCACACACCTATTTCCTAGCGTACCCTGTGAATCCCCTGGGAAACAGAAATTTGTCCAGGGCATATCTTGAAGATCTGCAAAGAATTTCTATGCCCTATTTCTGCTGGTAGGCACAGCTAAAAGAAAAGAATGTGGAACATCTTGAATCCAGCAGAGCACAGGATCTGAGGCAGCATGGATTCACAGTAGGAAGATCATGTCAAACAAATCTGACATATTTCTTTGACTGGATGAACTGGGAAGTGGATTGGAGGGAGCAGTGGATATGGCCTACCTAGATTTCAGTAAGGCATTCAACACCATTCCACATAAGAGGCTTGTAAACAAGCTAGGCAGTCTGGAATGGTCCCAAGGTTTTAAACTGGGTTAGAAACTGGTTGAGGGATAGAACATTTATTTATTTATTTATTAAAATTTCGGAATTACAACCTTTGAGTCAGAGACTCCTTTGCAAAGGCTCCACGTCTGGACAAACACACAGATTATGCAAGTAAACATACATCATTGCTTAGTGTTATACGGTGGTGTTTACATAGAGACATCATACATATACAGATATTGAGTATAGAGGGTGGTTGTAAATGGAGCTCAATCCAAGGAAAGGAGGGTGACCAGTGGGATGCCACTAGGATCAGTTCTGGGGCCAATCCTATTCAATGTCTTAATAAGTGACATTGTGGAGGGGCTGGACGGAAAGGTGTGCCTCTTTGCAGTTGACACTAAGATCTGCAACAGGATAGACACTCCGGGAGGGGGTGGGAAAAATGAGGAAGGACCAAGGTCACCTAGAGGAATGGGCAACATACTTGACTGTGGGAGCTCTGGGGAGGGGGCAAGAGTGCAAGTTATTGGGCATAGGGAGGGAGTAACAGGATAGCAAATTCTGTTTGAAATTACCTCCAAATGTGCCAGAATGCACCAAATTTCAAACATTTTATGGGGGACTAGGCGGTGCCCAGACCCCAGGCCTATAGTTTAGAATATTCATACTAGCATCAGCACCCACATCTATTTCATAAGGGGCCCAAAACAACATTGTTGCTCAGGGGCCCAAATGTGTCTCTGTCTGCCCCGGTCAAAATATTGAAAATTACCAAAGTTACAAGTCTGCATTTGTAAATTTCAATGCAGGCTCGTAACTTTGTTGTTAATATTTTTGCCCCAAATTTTCTACATAGCCTTCTTATAGAAACATAGAAACATAGAATTTGACGGCAGATAAGGACCGCTTGGCCCACCCAGTCTGCCCATTTCCCTACCTGATGGATAAGCTGCAGATCCTAGTTAACCAGCAGCCTACTTCTTCCTACCCCCACCCCCTAGAATTGCCTTATGACTGTCCCATGCAACAGCACCCACTTATGATCCCACCTCATGAACAAGTGCAGAGACAATTTTCAACTCCTCCCCAAATGTGATTTTGTGCAGTGACTTCAAAATCACTTTTCAGAACAGATTTGCCTGATTTCCCTGCCATTGTTCATGAGGTGGGGTCCCCAAAAAGGCATGTTGAAAATTTGGGTTTTCTTTATTTCAGGTACCAAAATTGAGATTGGGCACCCCAGTGCTGGTGTTATGTTTGGTGGCACCAGAGTGGGATGTCTGGTGTCATAATGAAAATGGGCAGGGTGGGGGTAGCAGTTGGCATGGAGGATTTGGCACCCCATGCCAGAATTTTAACACAGAGGGTGTGGGGTCCTTATGTTTGGCAGCACCAGGGGTGGTCTCCTGGTTCTGCACAATGAAAATATGCATGGTGGGGGTGTGGTAGAGGATGGCATCGGTGATGATGTTGGGGGTCTGCCACAGCAGAATGATCATGACAGATCAGCGGTGCTTGTTGGGCAGTGTTATAACATCAAAGGAAAGAGCTGCCCTATGATTGGATCAGCTCTTTCCTTTCAACTACACAAAGTTGCCGCCCTGCAAGACTTAACAGTGTGTCATGATTAGCCTGGCTGATGATTGTGTGACACTGATGAGCCTCTTGCAAAAACGTTACATTGGACTGACTGTATCACACCTCTAAAAAGCAACTCTCCTAACAAAATGTTTGCTGTGCATGTGTACTTGATGGACATAAAAATCTGTTATTTGAGGCTTATTTATAAAGTAAAGGTTAGTATGGCTTTTATTTACAAATGTGGCTTCAACAAATGGTTGACGAAAGATTTAGTAGAGGAACTGATTTTCAGATGTGCTGCATCCTAGCTGCCGAAAGAAGACTGAAACCATGGGTTTCTTTTTCTAAACTGTATGGATTCAGAACGTTTCCAACCAATCAGGACACAGCAAATACCCATCCTATTTTATATATAAAACAAAAGTATATGCCAGCTTTATATCAGGGTTTTCTTTGTACATCCATGTTCTCAGAAAATCCATTTTCCTAGGCAAACTCAAAAAATTACCATGGGCCAACAGCAGACTGTTTCTAGTTACACTAAATGGTTCAGAATTTGTTTCAGCATCCCCACAGATGAACAGTGCAAGTATTACTAGTTCACTGCCATGTGTTGTGTTTTTAAATGTGTAGTAATGCCTTACATTATTTATTTGCAATGTCGTATTCAGTAGACACCAAGGATTTATCGGCATACAAATCACTGACAGTTCCAGCTTCAATACATCTGAGGAAGTATCTCTTATTAAACATAAATTGACTACTCTTACTACATTTAAGTACCATTTCATGTTGCAAGGCAAACCTGAAAAGGTAAGGAAATGTAATGTTAGGGTGAAAAGTTCTCTTAAATGTTGTTAAATGCATGGTTTGTTCCTAGGGATTGAACAATTATTCAAAGCAGCGTCGGCATTACCGTAACTTCAATTCATTCTCTCAAGCATAACAAACAAATGTGTTGCCCTGTGAGTAAATTTCTTTGCCTTAAAGCAGCAGTACAATGAAAATGGGTTAAAATTTAACCCCACTTTTTTTCTTTCTAATAGATGCCAGATGTCTTCCAGTTTATTTTGGTGGTAAAATATTTGGTTTTCATTATCATTTAAGAATTTTATGAATGTTTTAAAGTAATTATTTCTCAAGAAAAAAAGATGTCCGCCTCATTTTTGCTTAGAAATAATACCGAGGACCCAAGGAGGATAAGAGTCTAGATAAAAATGCAAATGTACAGTACACAGCATAGGAAGCATCCAGAAAACCCAAATCAGCAGTTCTGCCAATATTTTTTATAACCATAGCAGAAAATTAGCTTTTTGGAATAACTTTTTTCATTGCACTGCTGCTTTAAGAAAGTGATGAAGGTATATTAATGTCAATGCTGCTTCAAGTAATTGTTCAAACCCCGGGAACTCCCACATCACATATTCACCAAAATTGAGGAGAATAACATTTCACCTAAACATTATATTTCCCTACCTTTGTGGCTTTGTGCTGCAAACTAAACTGGTGTTTTACGATTGGGAGGAGTAGTGCACTGATTGCTAGTCCTTCTGTTAGGAGGCTGACAGATAATCAAATAGTGCTCTACTGAATTTTTCTTACTTAACAAAAAAAAAACAACTAGAAACCTGTAATGTGCTAATTGTTGGGAATACTGTTGGGTTTTAGAAGTGGAAGAGACATGAGGCATAAGAGTAGGCTTGGATGCCACTAGGGTCAATTGGAGGGGTGAGGGTGGGTGTAAAGGAGGGGTCTTATGCCCAGGTACTGGAACAGGAGAGCTTTTGTTCAGGATTGGGTGCAGTAGCACACTGATTGCCAGACCTCATGGTTGGAGGCTGGCAGGGTAAACATATATTGCTCCACTTAACTGTTTGCATTTAAAAATAATAAATATGTGCTGTACCAATTGTTGGGATATCTAGAGATTTTAGGAAGCAGGAGAGACATGCTTCAGAGGGTGGTCTCTGATGTCACTAGGGCCAATTAAAGAAGAGAGGATGGGAGAAAAAGAGGGCTTATCAAGTGAACTCTCACCTGAGGGACACAGAAGTGTGAGTGCCTCTAAGCAGGAGTGCAGCATCTAACTGGTGTGTCATCAGGGTGTTCACAGTTATACAGAGAACTCTGCTCAGGAGAGAGTTAGGTAGCTTGCACTAGGGGTGTTGGTAGCTTATCTCTCTCTGGGTCAAGGGCAACACCTTTCAGGGTAGTAGTAATAATAATGATGCTAAAAGTGAAGGGGTAGAGGATGTGTTATTTACACCCAGGAGCCACTCCAGGGATATGTCATCCCATCGCCAAACAACTGCGACAACTTATAAGTCCTGACCATTAAACTGACACTAGGGGCACACAAAAGAGTGCTCATCCTACTATTTGTTTATATCCCACCCAAACAGACCTCACTTGGGATCAGTAATCTACTGGACAATATCATCACCTTGAGCCTGAATACCGAAACAGTACTGCTGGGCGACTTCAATATAAACTGGCTCTTGCCTATATCTAATGCCATTAAAGACACCCTTGCTGCTATCCACTTCTCCAAGCTGGTGGTCACCCCTACTCAAACAAACTACAACACTGGCACCAGCACACTTCTGGACTGGGTACTAACTAACTGTCCCTCACACTTCTCTGAACTCACCGTGCTCCCTGACTTCTTAAGTGACCATTCCTAGTCAAATGCTTATGGAATGACAACTACTACAAGCCTCCAACTAGAACAATAACAAATTGGCAGCTTATAAAATGCCACCTCCCACAGTTAAAGTCAGACCTAAAACAACTTAACTGTTCTGATCTGCACAGTGCCTCAGACGTGGACAATGCTCTTGATCTTTTTATTGCAAAATTCAACACCACCTGTGACAAATATGCAGCAGTCAAAACAAGAAAAGCCAAAGGTCCCTTCAACCAATGGATTACCCCCGATCTTCTGACTCAACTAGCATCTAGAGATCAATTCTGGCTTAAGGCATGAGCACATGGCACAGCGGAAAACATCTAACTTTATAAAAAGGCATGCAATGAGTGTACACAAGCAGTCAGACTTGCTAAAAGTAACTTCTACAAAGAAGCCCTAGCCAAGACCTGGAACAGTAGCAAGTCCTTCTGGACTAACTTAAGTGACATCACTGGGAAAGACTCAAAAGTTGCCCTGGCAATGTTTAATATTCAGGGTGTCCCCACCCTTGACCCACTGAGCATTGCCAACCAGCTGAACCTTGTCTTCTCGGACCTTAGTAGCGTGCTTCCTGGGGACTTCTTTACCATCCATGCCCCAAGGGCCACAGCAGAAAAATCAGTACTATCCAACCTGCCACCCTTCCATTTCAAGCAGGTCCCTGAAACTGAGGCAAGAAAATATCTTGATACGGTTCTTGGCAAGTTGAGACACAGTGGGGACACCTTGGACCTCAAATTTGTACAGCTAGCACTGGATGAGATTATCAGTTCCCTCACACAGATAATTAACCTGTCTCTTTGCCAGTCCCAGTACCCACAAATCTGGAAATCTGCAACAGTCACCCCAGTTCACAAAGGTGGAGACCGGTCACTCCACAACAACTATAGGCCAATCTCTATACTTCCCCCACTCTCAAAAGCCCTTGAACAGGGGCATGGCTTGGCTCCTATAAAGATGGCTGCCTGATGTGAGCGCTCCACAACTCGGGGACAGTTTTGTGCGATAGCTCTGTGTTTCAACTCGAGCTATACTGAACAGTAGTATAGTAGGCAACGGGAGTTGTTTGGCCAGTTGGTTATACCAAGAAATTTTGTTTCACGCATCTGTCCAAAGCGACAAGGTCTAGGACACATTACAATGTCAAGACAGAGCAGCCCTGGGAAGGCCGCAGGCCCCAGCATGCAGCAAACCCAAGATATGTTTGCTACACTACTGAAACAAATGGCTGAGGTGACACATGCAGCGAATAACACTATGGCGGCAATTAACAGGCTTGAAACCCGACTAGACACAACCGAGCAAAAAACAAAGGAGAACGCCATTGCATTGGAAGATATTTCCTCTATAATAAGGGATCAGGAGAGGTCAATCCAGGCTCTGCAGGCTAAAGTTGACGATATGAAGAACCGTAGCCGCCGTAACAATCTGCGGCTTTTAGGGTTCCCTGAAGGTGTAGAGCAAGGAAACCCTATTGAATTTCTTTACGATACCCTCCCTGACCTCCTGAAGCATGATTTCCCTCCCGGTTTCACAATCGAGTGAGCACATATAACACTGGCTTCCAAGCCGAAACCCGGAGACAGGCCCAGGCTGCTCATGCTGCATATTCTAAACTTTGCTGACAAGGAATGGGCTGCATCCCGAGCCCGTGAACTCGGAGCTCTCTACTGGTGAGGGCACAAAATAATGGTATTTCAAGACTATTCTCATGATCTGGTGGCTCGCTGGAAAGAATACTCAGATGCCAGACATATAATGCATGAAAGGGGTATTAAATTTTCGCTTCGCTACCCAGCGACCATGTGCCTAAAAGAGAATGGGTCATTCCTCTCGTTTGCCACCCCGAGCAGTTTGCCTGAGTATTTAAACAAGAGATGGCCAGTGAATGTTAATGGGGACAAGGCCCAAATGGAACCTGTTGTGCCAGTGGATTATCAAAGAAAGATCGTATCGCTAGATGGCGCTTTCACCTCTACACCACGTCCAAACGGTTTTCAGTTTCAAGGCCAGAATCCACCTCTCCCTGCCATATCACAGAAACATCAACAAAACAAGAAGCACCTCAAGAGAATCCATCCCCTAGATCAAACAGGGAACTTCTCGGACTCGACTCCTAACCCGATGTCTACACCGGATGGCTGTGAATCTCAGTTCATCTCCCCCAACAGAGATGCACCACTCGCCACCATCTCCCAAGATGAATTCCCTGCATATCCCGAGGAGGAGATGGTGCAGGAGGTCACGAAGGTTGAATCCCCCATCTGTGGAAACATTCCAGCTGTGCCCCTACTTAAGGACTGTATCCAAGAACTACATTTAAACAGCTTCGTGGGTACCAGCTCAAATCACCGTGATCATCAGTCTCCATCTGACACTGAAACTCTGCCATTATTGGATTTACAGGACCATTGTTAGATAAGTGTCCTTGTCTGTATTTTGAATTGTTGGGCGGATATAGGGATTGGGAGGGAGAAGGATTAAGTGTGGGCATTTCCCCTCTTATAGGGTCGTTACCCTCTGGGTTAATCAGCCCTTCCTTGCTCTACATGGCACTAACATGGGTTTTATATAGTGCTGGGTCTAGAAAATACTCGCCCTGACTCTGCCCTTAACAGTAGTCTGTATCAGGGTACTCTGGACTCTCTCTAGGGCTAGGGAAGGGGGGGGGGAACGTAGTGAGAAGCTTTGTTTATAAAATTAATCTCTCCTATCTATGACTGGCCCAGGGAATTATGACTCAGTTCTGTTAAAGGATGCTCCAAGTCATATTTAATAGGTGGAGAGGAGAATTCCCTCCCTCCTTGGAGATCGCAGAGAACTAAAGGACCATAAAGACTATCCAGTTTGTTACTGGACTGGACTGGTGCTAGAGGAACTGTGTGTGGGGCTATCAATACGATACTACTTATAGCCACTCATAAGGACCCCCGGGAAAGAGTCGCTCATATGGGGTAGTATAGTTCCCATTAGCTTACAAGTCTGCCACCCTCTTTCTAGGTGAAGCGATACGGCCTGTGAGGATTTCGACTCCTCGGCCTGGGATACCGCTTTTCACCACTGCGCAAGGTAGCGCTTTGCTTGTAAATAGTTTATGTTTTTACTCTTTGTTATTATTCAGACTACACTCATAATTTTTCTGAATAGGTTTGATATGTTAATCACTAGCAAATCCTGGCTTTTGCTTGTATGGCTGCAGTATGGATCTGGGGAAATGATACGATGGGTTTGTGCTCCCCTTCGGTTAGTCGGCCTTACCCCTATTCCTCCCCCCAAAATATTTTATTATAATTTTTCCAATGGGTGATATCTCCTTTATAACTTGGAATGTAAGAGGGTTAAATTCCCCTTACAAAAGGAAGCAGGTGTTTACACATCTAAAAAGGCTTAAAACCCAAGTTGCCTTCTTGCAAGAAACTAAACTCGCTAAGAAAGATTGTAAATACCTAATCAGGGACTGGGTGGGTTTGGAATTGCTTTCCTGTGCTGCCACTAAAAAAAGAGGCGTAGCAATCCTGCTCCACAAGTCACTACCATGGGCTGTGGTAAGGAGGAAGGCTGATTCTCAGGGGCGATGGGTAATAGCCTTGCTAGACACCCCCAATGGCCATCTCCTGGTGGTAAATATTTATGCCCTGAATGTGGATGACCCCTCTTTTTTTCTGGATCTGAACTCCAAACTAGACACAATGGTACAGCAAGATACACCTATTATCTTTGGGGGGGATTTTAATCTCACATTAGTCCCTGTGTTAGACAGGAGTGACCAAGGTAAGGAAACGCACGCTCGAGGGGTTCAGGCTGTTCAACACCTCAGTTCTGAGTACCAGCTGGTGGACATATGGCGTTTAGTGCACCCTTCTGCCCGGGACTACTCTTACTACTCCGGGGTTCATGGCACTTATAGTAGATTGGACATTTGGCTTATTTCCCATACCCTTACAGGCCTAGTCTTGGATTCTGCTATTCTCCCCATGGTAATTTCGGACCATGCGCCAGTACAATTGATTATTTCTTGGGGCTCTTCGGTCCTAAGGTCATCCTCCTGGAGACTGGATCCGCTACTCCTGTGGGACCTCAATTTTGTAAAATGGGCTAAATCAGAAAACATAAATTTTCTTCGGGAAAACCCTATTGAAGACACTTCAGCCCAAAACACCTGGGAAGCTTATAAAGCGACTATGCGAGGAAAGATTATAGGGTATGCCTCTCATAGGAGGAAAACTAGGGAAGGGGAAATGGCACAACTGGAAGGTGACCTGCTTAGTGCCAAAAAGACTCTTAAGGTGCAATCTCACCCATCTTCTCAGTCACTGTGGGGCCGACGGGTCCTTGCCATAAGGACCAGGTTAAACAAACTTATTTCCAGAAAGGCTGACTTGGCACTTATTAGATTAAAACATTCATATTGGGAGGGTGGGGAAAAAAGTGGGAAAATTCTGGCATGCCAACTGTGGAGACAACAAGGGAATAGGTACATAGGGGGGCTGAAAGACCCAGTCTCAGGGATAGTGAAAACAAACCCTCAGGAGGTGAACAACATAATGACTGCATTTTACTCTCAATTATATATGTCAACTAGAACTAATCCCTGTCTGGACATGACATCATTCTTAGACAGTGTGAGGCTTCCGAAGCTGTCCCTAGTGCAATGTGCCTCTCTGGAGGAACCCCTGACTCAAACAGAGGTTGCGACATCCCTGGTGGCATTAAAGAAAGGGAAGGCCCCTGGAAGTGATGGGTTTCCTGTGGACTTTCTGCAACTAGTATCCCCTTTGATTTCTCCCCTGCTATGCATGGTATTTAAGGAGACCAAGGAAAAAGGTATATTGCCCCTTACCCTAAGGGAGGCTATTATTACAGTTCTCCCAAAAAAAGTCAAACCTCCCGAGGAGGCGGCTAGTTATCACCCCATATCCCTGATAAATTCAGACAGCAAGGTTTATGCTAAAGTGTTAGCTAATAGATTGGCTTCTATTTTACTATCCCTGATACATCCATCTCAGGTCGGCTTTGTAAAAGGTAGATATAGTGCCGACCATATCAGAACACTCATTAATCTCATTCATATAGCGAGTCAAGATCTATCAATGCTGGCAGCTGCTGTGGCCATCGACTTTATAAAGGCGTTTGACTCCGTGGAATGGGACTATTTGCAGAAAGTGTTCCAACACATGGGTTTTGGGCCACACTTCAGAGCTGCTGTTTCTTCCATTTATACATCTCCCCTTGCAAAACTCTTTACCAATTCGGTTTTATCTGAACCATTTCTTCTACACAGAGGCACAAGACAAGGGTGCCCTCTCTCCCCTCTCCTGTTTGTCATTGCTATTGAGCCATTAGCAGCTGCAATTAGACAGAACCCGCATATAAAAGGTATAGGTTTGGGGCGGGCTCGTGTTTCTACCCTACTATATGCTGATGATCTGTTGGTAATGCTGGGGGACGTCAATGAGTCTGTACTCCAACTTTTAGCTATCCTGGACCACTTCTCATCCATTTCGGGGTTAAAGGTAAATCAATCCAAAACAGAAGTACTCCCTCTTAATTCACAGTGTCACTCCCAACTTGTGGCTCATTTTGGTTTAAAATGGTCACAGCATAAGATCAAATATTTGGGTATCAAAGTTGGGATCAACCTAGTGAAGTGGTGGGATAATAACCTTTGCCCCTAGCTGTCTAAATGTAAGCTTGAACTGGAGCGTATAAACAGGCTTCATCTGACTATGGCAGGCAAGATAGCAGCCTTCAAGATGTCCCTCGCCCCTAAACTCTTTTACTTGATAGCGCATATTCCCTTACTTCTTCCAACTCACTGGCTTCTGAAAATTGATGTGATGATTGGCTCCTTCTTATGGGGTTCAGATAGACCTTGTTTTAGCAGAAACCAGTTCCAGGCCCACGCTCAGCAGGGGAGTTGGGGTCTCCCATGGATCGAAGGATATGAACTAGCTTTTCAAGGTGCAAAACATTGAAATGGTTCCACCCTCATAATACTGAATCCCCTCAGTGGCTAATGATTGAGCAGACTACAGCAGTCTCCTTTCTCTGCTCATCCCCTCATCAGGAGTCGTTATCGTACCCCACTGACTCCTCAATCAGATATTGGAGGCTTCTACATAAAAAAATAAGACTCCTGGCTCTTCCCATTGTGTATATGCCTCTATGGGGTAACTCCAGCATAACCATCGGGGGTGCCATGGTGGTCTGGCCCTCATGGCAGGAGAAGGGGATTACATTCTTGCAGGACAAATTGGAGCCTAACTCCCTGGTGGTGGATACATATCAGAATTTGCAATCCAGATGGAATCTGGATAAATCAGATTTCTGGAAATATCTGCAATTGCGTGACAGTCTTAGACCCCTTTTATGTCAGGGTAATGCTCTTTCAGACCATAATTCACATCTAAAAGGTTGGCTCCACTTACCTAACAAAGTTGCAGCCACTATGTACGCTGCAGTGAGGGACACGCTACCTTCTTCCAACTCAAAATCTAAGTCTAAATGGGAAAAGGCCTTAAATATACAAATCTCTGATTTACAGTGGAAACAGTGTTGGCAAGTTGGATACAAGATTCAAAAAGATACCCGGAGTAGACTCATACATAATAAAATACTGCACTCATGGTATAGGACACCTGTAATATTAAAGAAAATGAAAATCCTTGTACATGACACTTGCTGGAGATGCCTCCAGCCTGGAGGGGATCTATATCATATTCTTTGGCAATGCCCTCTGATACATGGTCTATGGGAGAAAGTGGTGCATGAGGCTAGCCAGATACTCCACTGCCAGGTCCCTGCTAACCCAGTTCTTATGCTGCTGGGTCTTAGGTCTGGTGTCCCTCTTCTCAATCATCAGGAATTTAGATGTCTAATGCTACTTAGTATGCAGGTAAAACAGGCAACCCTGCAAAATTGGCAAAGCACTATCTCGCCAGGTATCAATGACATTATAGCATCACTCTTTTTCATATATGAACTTGACAGGCAGTCACACATGTTTACTAGGAAGATGGATTCCTTTTCTCTCTGTTGGGCCCCTTTCATGGCATATCTGTCTGCCAGACCTGGTATTGAATGACCTGTTTCTACATATCTAACTGCCACCACTCAATTTCTTAACTGAATGTTTTTTATATAGCACATATATGACCCTTCTGCCATAATGTTAATGTTGTTAGTGACTGACCCTGTTAGGTTTTGTCTGAAATTATACAAGTTGTTGATAGTTTACCAGCAAGTTGTATTGTTTGCTCTGTGGGTATTAGTGTAAGTTAAGGATCTGTAGGTGTTTACTACGTACATGTCATGTTATAGAATACTTGTAGTTATACCTGGGACATTCCTATCTAACTTATATAGATTGCACTTTACAGCTGTATTAGTACAGTAGCTGGACCCTGCAGTAGTAGTAGCTACTTTATCTATATTACTTTGTTTACTCTGTGGTGTCTTTCCTCCAGACGCAGTGTGAGAAGTGGCCATGAGATGGTGTAACTATAATATTCCATGATACCTTGTCTTATATGTGGTTATACCTCCCTATGTTTGCATGTGCTGGGAATATTAAGGTAGGTGCAATTAGTCATTTTATTCATTTTGTTTGTTTCAGTTTTCATGATGTCCGCAGGTATAAATGTTATAAACCCTAAGGGGTCCTCCCCTCCTTTCTTTTCTTTTTTTTTTGTTGTTTCTTTTGGTACCTGTTTATTAGTTGTAGTACATTAACACAAGGGTACATTCTAGGAAGATGTTTAAATTCTATATATTCATTATATTTAATATATATACATAAAGTAGATGATGTCTGGAGGGACACATTGATTGATCCGTGTATAATGTTATTGCATGGTGTCCTGCAGTCACCACGTGTGGCAACCTGTAATGTGAACCATACTGTATATGCAAGTTGTATGTTATTGGAAAATTAATAAAACATTTAACTGAAAAAAAAAAGCCCTTGAACAGATTGTGACCGACCAGATGGTGGAGTACATCAATCAACACCAACTTCTATGCCCTGAGCAGCATGGGTTCAAAGCTGGCCACAGCACCATCACTGCTGTTCTCAAATTCTCTGGTTTCATAAATAATGCGCTTGACAAAGGGCAAGTTGTAGGGGTGGCCTTCATTGACCTATCAAAGGCATTTGATACTGTTCATCATGCCCTCCTCCGTGAACAACTTTCAGACATAGGCCTTGCCTCAGAAACCATTAAATGATTCAGAAGTTACCTGACCCTGCAATCCTAGCAAGTCAGGATTGGGGACGTTCTCTCTGAAAGAAGACCTGTCAGATCGGGGGTACCTCAAGGCTCTGTACTCGGCCCCTTACTCTTCAGCATCTTCCCTAAGCAACCTTCCAGCATCCTGCTATTGCTGTATGCTCCTCTATGCAGACGATGCAGCGATCTTTTCTTTTTTTGTTTTTTTGTTGGTACTTTTTTCCCCTGACCACCAGTCTGCTTACCTCACACTTCCAGGCATCCTCCTGAGGTTTTCGACCACCGTCCCAAGGACCCCGGCTCCATATTCGGGCCCACGGCATACCCCCATGGCTTGCCCCCCATGGCGGGAAGGTGGAGGGCTCCCCTCGCACTCTCACACCAGGACTGGATCCAGTAGATCCCCACACCCTTGGCACTGAGCGAGTTCCCTGCAGAGACGGCCATTAAGCCACTGTGACTGGTGCAAATATTTTCCATTTTTTCCCCTTTGGACATCTGTGGCGTGCAGTGACGCCAAAGGACAGGAGCATGCATGCTACCGCATGCGCCCCTTCCTGGCATCTGCCACAGCACATCCCCCAAGTCTGCCTATGGCCTGCCATCACCCCCAGCCACCACTAGAGGCCACTAGGCCACGAGGCATCCCGCCCCCTCCCGGAGAAGGAGAGCAGTCATACGGACACTCAATCCTTCTCCTTTCCTGCTCAACCCCGATGACCCAGGCTCGTTCCCGAACCTGGGTCACCAGCGTGGTGCGAGGTGTGGTGTCCAGTGCCTCAACCCTCAGCACCACCAGGCCAGCTAATGCGGTGATCTTTTCAAGCAACTGTGACCCCTACAGCTTGAATCGGACCTCCAATCTGGATTCACAGCTGCTGAAAAATGGCTCAAGGAGAAAAAACTGGTCTTGAACTATAAAAAGACCAAGACCATGATCTACACATCAGCCCAAAGCAAGCAAAAACACTTCCTCCTAGCAATCTGGAACAATGCCAGTCTCACCCTGGACCTAGTTCCCCACTTCAAATATCTGGGCATTACGCTGGACTCTGCCTTGTCCTACACCCAGCATGTTGACAACCTTGCCAAAGCCCTCAACACCAGGATCAGCATCCTCTACAGACACAGACACAGCCTAACATTCAAAGCCCTGAACTTGGCAATAAACAGCTCACTCATAACCCTCATTGATTATGGCCTGGCTATCTGTGGTTCTGCAACAGACTCAGTTCTTCTCCACCTGTCTACGGCACTAAACAAAGCCTGCCATCTGCTCACCAATGCCCCAAAGCTCACCCACACCTGTGAGCTGTAAGCTCAGACTGGCTGGCTTCCCTTGAGTGACAGAATCAGATATCAAACCTGTCTCCTTGCAAAAAAGACCCCGCTACACCTGCTTTCCACTGGGGTACAGAGTCTCCTAGCTCTGCCTTCTAATGCCAGATTCATCACAAACTCAACCACCCAAATCTTCCATGTGCCTAGGTGCCGAACAATCATTGCCCAGCATTCCTTTGGTCATCGTGCTCCTCTCTGGACTAATGGCCTACCTCCAGACATCTCCAATGCTGCTATGCTGGGATTCTTTAAATGTAGGCTATGTCAGTACCTCACTGAAAGTAGCATCTGTATATGTCCCCGCTAATTCCTCCCATATGGCGATGATGCAGTCCTAGCACCTACTGTCACATCCTACCAGAATAGCCCCTCTGCAGCACTTGCCTCCTAGCCCCTCTGCAGCACTTGCAACCCACCCCACACCCGCTGTCACCTCCTCACCCTTGCCCTCTCCTCAATACCGGTCCCTCTCTTTGCCTCTCTCTATGACCCCCCACTCACCCATGGCCTCTTCCAACCCACCTCCCATTCCTTGCCTCCCCCTACAACCCCTCCTTCACACCATCCCCTCTCCCCCCACCTTTCTCTACCCCTCTGTTTCTTCTTTACTTAGGACATAGGCATACATTGTACAATGCCTTGTTACACTATTCTGTTTTCTATGAAATCCCACTGTATTTTTTTATGCTGTGCTTGAGTATAGTTCTATATACTTAGTCTTGTTATTTTGCCTCCCCCACTACCGTGATTTCCTCAACAACTGTAATGATGTGGAACCTCTCAACGAGCATCTGCTCACAGGTGTTTTCCAAGATCCTAATAAGTAAATAAAAAAAATAAACTTGCAAGGGAGGTGGAAGTGAGCTAATTCAACCAAGGGACAAAACACACTGTCTAGGGTAGGGTAACAAAACAAAAAGTGAAGGGGAATTGAGGAGTTAGTGGAGCTGTGGGTGTGTTGTAGGTATTACAGTATATACAATATGGTAAAGCCCACCGGGATGAAAGCCAATTCAGTTGCATTCTGCAGCAGAGTTACTGCAACAAACAATGCAGTTTGAATGGGAGTCAAACCCTTTTGTCATGCACAACACTGTGATGCTACACTTCATCCTGGAAGGCTTCACTATAGGTCATAATCAAAGCTTAGAATACTACATCAGTATGGAGAGCAGGTACGGAATGGGGTTGGACAGCTGCAGGAACTATGGGGCAATCATTCCCTGGTCTACATTCTAGAAGGAAATACTTCTGCTGTGCAGGCAGCTAATCTGGAGTCCCAAACAATGACCCACACCCTTTCCCCCAAAGGCCACTGGCCAAAGGGACTGGAGGGTTTTGGTAAGTGGAAGGGTGGAAAGAAGAAGTTCGCAGGTGAGAGGCTATGTCCTTCAGCGGTGATCCCAAACAATTTGCACCCCTGGAGGAGGCACAGGTACTGTACCTGACTCAACCAGTGGAGGCTGTGAGTCACTCATGGGGAAGGACCAGGTGGGGAGTGCAGCTCCCAGCAGAGTAAATGAGAAAAAGAAAGTAGCCAGCAGAATACTTATGTCAGGGGCTCAATGATAAGGGGCATGGAGAGGGTGGTGGGTGCAGGGGGTGAATGAGAGTTTGTGGTCAGATACCTGCCAGGCACAGCATCAGCCATGAGGGATAAGGAAAGGATACAGAAATCGATCAACAGGATGAAGGAAGTGCCACACATCCTTGTACACTTGGGTACAAATGACCTTGCAAAAAAGTCTAGAAGGCAATCAATCAAACTTGTGGAAGCTGGGGGGTGTGAGAGTGAAAGTAGTCTTGTTAGCCTTTTTAGAGATCATTCCAGTGTGGAACAGAGGGGAGGGAGAGCAGAGGAGGGTGAGACAGGAGAAAACTGAGGCATCCAATACCTGTTGAAATGTGGTGTCAAGGGGAGGGGTATAGATTTGTGTGAGACTTGGAGAGTTTCTGGAATAGAAGACTACTTAAGGGAAATAGCCTTCATCTCAAATGGGAGGGAAGAAGCACACTAGGGCAGATGCTAGGCATCTATGTAGATCATCATCATTTAAACTGAAACAGGGTAAGATAGCTGCTGGGAATGCCCAAATGGGGGGAATGACACAGAGAGTCTAGCTGAGACTCCCCCGGAAATAGTAAGAAGACAAGGGGTGCTAGATAGAGAAGGAAAGAGAAAAGGGCAGGAAAGAAAGGAAGGGTAGGGACCACTACAAACCATGTTAGCAAGAGGAGTAATGAGAGGAGTACAAAGGCTGTAGAGGGCAGTATACAGTGAACCGGTAAAGTGAGAGGGTATGGGGGCAGAAGGAACGGGGGTTGTTTAAATGCCTGAAGCCTAAATAACAAGATCAGTGAACTGCAGATGACGATGATAGAGGCCAAGTTTGGCTTGTTAACTATTACAGAGATGTGGGCTACTGGAAATAATTAGTGGTATCTGGCAGTTACTGTTTATATGTTACACAGGAGAGACAGGTGTAAGGGTAAAGGTGGAGGAGTACACCTTTATATCAGGAAAGGAACAGAGGCTATGGAAGATGAGACCAAAAAAGAAGGAAGGGGGAGTGGAGTTGATCTGGATGCAACTGATGACTATTGCTGTGGGGAAAAAGATTAGAATGGGCTGGTCCATGGACTACTGAGGCAGAAGGATGAAGGAGTTAATGAGTTAGAGAAGGGGGATTATGAGGAGGGTACTGTAGCAAAAGAGGAGCTAGTGATAGTGGGAGACCTGAAACTGCCAGACATAAACTGGAATGCCTCAGTAGCTAAGAGCACCAGGAGCTAAGTGCTGCAACATACGATGCAGGACTGCTCACTGGTGCAGCTGGACAGGGATCCTCCATGGCAGGACATCATTCTTGGCTTGGTATTTATCAACTCAGATGTGGTTGGGAGATAACATTCAGGGAACCTTATGGTCCAATGACCACAATTCTGTGTGGTTTGAAATGTGGATGGGGAACATTGAACCCCCCCTTGAAGGCAGTGGTTCTGGACCTCAAATGGGCTAGTTTTTGCCATATGTGGGAAAAGGTTATGGAAAGTTTAGTGGGTGCAGACAAAATTAAGGTAGTAGAGGAAAAGTGGGGAAAGATCTAGGAGAATATTCTGCAGGCAGCCGACTCTTGTGTAAGGAAAGTCACCAAAATAAAAAACAAACAATAAAGATCAATCTGGTTCTCAAGGGAGGTAAGAGAGGCTGTGAAAGTGAAAAAGGACATTCATAAGTTGCAAGGTGGCTAAGAGGGAGGAGGAATGGGAGGAATACCAAATCAGGCTAAAAGAGGTGAAGGGGTGGTCAGGAAGGCAAAGGCAAATTTAGAGCTATTGATTGCTGAGGGTGTTAAGGGAGGGAAAAATAATAATTCTTTAGATACATTTGTGTGAAAAGGAAGACAAGGAGTGATTGTTAGGTTAGCTGAGGGGGATGCCTGTGGAAGACAACAAGCAGAACACCTGTGTTCTACATAATGACTTCTACTCAGAATTCAAAGTGGAGGATAATGGAACTCTTCTGAGAGCGGGATCAAGGCAGACATAGACGGGGCACAGGAAATGGGAAGGGCAGTGATCAAAGTCAAAAGGGTGAAAAATGAACTGGAGATCCTTAGGATAGATAAAGCAATAGGTCTGCGTGGCCTTTATCCAAGGGTACTCAAGGAACTGGCTTCAGAGCTGGCCAAACCTTGACTGAGATATTTAGGGACTCACTGGAGTCTGGAGTAGTGCTGGGAGTAGAGACAGGTGAAGTTGCTGAAACTAATTTTTTGACAAAATTTGTGCATTTTGGCAACTTTGCTTCACCGTCAACAGTGATTTGCATAGTTATTTACCCAGCAAATTGCCTAAAATTTGTGTGGTGAAACCATGCAAACTGCCAATTCATGGGCAAATTAGGCAATTTGTGTAGTTCTGCCATGCGAATTTCTGCAGTTTGCTGACACAGCATACCTGTATGTGAACTACAATCCTTGCAGTGCATAAAATACTGTACCTCCCCCATCCACTGTGCTGTAATTCCAGTCCCCACCCACTTCCAAAACTCTTTATTTATCATAAAACCCCTCCCATAGCACAATCTTCCCTCTCCTCTCTGTCCATGTGAATTTCATTGTCAATTATCAGTATTTAAACATTATTAGTGGTAGACAGGAAAATGAAGCATGTAATACTACATTCAATGTTTGTATAATTTCATTTTACCCCACCCACGTGCCACCCACACTCCCCCTACCTCTCCACATGACCAGGCCTAAATGACATGAAGATCACCAATGTGAGCCCCCTCTATCCCCCACCACCCTCTTCTCCCCATCAGCACCCATTAAAAATCAGTTCTTACCAGGTTACTAAGTTTTTGAGACAAGAGAAGGCCGAAGCCCATCATGGTTGTCTCCCACGTCCATGTGGGTATATTAGTTATGACCTCTATCCAATTGAGATACTTGTCAAGTCTATTTTTAAAAGTGTTGAAGATTGGTACTTCAACCATGTGCTGAGGTAGCAGATTCAATTGTTTGGCTGCACCTATGGTGATCCCTTTTCTTGGTATTGACCATGGATATATATAATTGTAGATTATGGCTTCTAAGGTTCACATTGTGATTTGTGAAAACCAACCTATTTCATTTTTTAATGTAGGGTTACTGAGTATTCTGAAAAGCAGTAGATCACCCCTTTATCTTCTGTCTTCCAAAGTAACCAATCCAGTTGTCTGGAGTTTAACACTGTAAGGTAGATGTTTTAAAGAAGGAATTAGTTTAGTCACTCTGTGTTGAACACATTCAGTTAAGGCTGATTTCTTTTTTGAGGTAGGGATTCCAGAAAGGGGAGCAGAAATTGAGATGGGGCCTGATATAAGTTCAGTAGAGCGGAACAATACATTGTGCACTTTTATTCACAAAAGTGCGCTTGACACAATTTAAGATCATATTACTAGTTTGTGTGATGTTTTTTTTACAATGATTATTTGTGGAAAAGGAATTATTTATAATAATCCCCAGATCCCTTTCCTTAGAAACTAGTTTAAGGGGCTGATTGTCAATCTGATATGTTTGTAAAGGGTAATTCCTGCCCATGTGGATGACAACACATTTATCGAGGTTTAGTGTCATTTTTTTTTTTTTTTGCCCATGATCCAATCTCCTCAATATCGTGGTTCTGTGATAATTGTTTGTCAATGGTGTCCACTTCCCCTCCAAGTTTTGTATCATCAGCAAATTTGACCAATTGGTTCTTAATGTTTTTGTTTAGATTGCTGACAAAGAGATTGAACAAAGTGGGTCCAAGGAATGAACCCTAGGGGACACAGCTACTAACTACCCCTACTGAAGACAATTCTTTACCTACTCTAACTCTCTGTGATTGATCCAGGAGCCAGTTACTAATCCATTTGACTAATGGGGTGCTTAACCTGATGTCTGTAAGTTTACAAATGAGTTCTGGGTGTGGTACTTTGTCAAAGGCCTTACCAAAGTCTAGTAATATGACATCCACAGGTAATTTGTTATCTAGGCTTGATCTAATTTTATTGTAAAAAGTCACCAAGTTGATAGTAAATGAGCGCCCTTGAGTAAAGCCATGTTGGGAGTTGCAAATGATGTTTAATGATTTAAGTTCAGACTCTGTTTTATTTTTGATGAGTTGTTTCATGGTCTTATTGATAGTTGATGTAAGGCTTATTGGCCTATAGTTGGCTATATTGTCCTTTTCCCCTTTTTTGTAGATAGGGACCGCAGTAGAAGTTCTCCAGTCAAGGGGGATTTGACCTGTGTTGATAGATGTATTGAAAATGATAGAAATGGTGTATATTAGACTAGGTGATATCTCCTTTAGGAATCTGGGGCTCAGTTGGTCAGGTCCAGCCGAGGAGTTGGCTCTGAGTTTTTTGAATGCAAGTGTCACGTGATAGGCCTATATTCATTTATGTGGGTTCATGTTGTATGTGCTGTAATAGACTTTAGAATGGGACACTGTCTCTTTAAAAGGCTTTTAAGGAATGAGCTTACAAAAATAGCCTTAATTGTTCTGATGGCTAAGGTAAATCTGGTATGTATTCAGATAAGGGAGACAGTTTTATGAAGCCAGGAAATCATAACTCTTAGAGAAAACTGGGTATCTAGCTTTCCATGACAGGAAGAGGTCAGGGGGATGACCTAGGGATCAAGAGTTAAGCCAAATGCATGGACAAGATGTCACTGGGGTTGACATGAAATCTGACATGGAACCACAGTGACACCTACAGGGAAAGGTAAACCATTGCACCCCATCACACTGTGGGTGTGGTTTGAAGATGACCGGCCTGTATGTATGAGACACACATTTTGAACTCAGAGCAGTTGATAAACAGTTTAGCTGGGGATCAGATCACCTGTCCAGTTGGCATATACTTGAAGACCAGAAGTATATGTGTAGACCTGGGAAAAATCTCTAAAACCAGACTTGAGTGTGTGGAAAGTTTGACTTGTCACATACTGAACAGAAAATCTTTATTTTAAGTCAGAATTTTGGAAACCAAGACTTTTCACCAAGGAAAGCACCTGAAGTTTTTTAAAAAGGACATTCAGAGGAACTGACTTGGAGTAAACACTTGCTACAGAATTGTTGCTTAAGGACTTATCTCTATAAGATCATTTAAAAGCTTGTCTGGACTCTAACATCAAAACAATAATTTAGAATACCAGTATCTAGTGTTTTCTATAAACCATCCAGTTTTTACTTTTGATACTGTCTGCATTTCAAAGTTCTTCCAAACTGTAGACTTTTCTGTATTACTTTTATTTTAAGTAAACTTTTATGGTTTTCTTATCAACTCTGCCTGGGGGTCTGATTGTGTGATCTAACATTTTAATAGAAGGGTTCTGAAAAGACTGTGTGCCTTAAAAGATAGTACCACTCGGCTATCATATAAGTAAGCAATAACACACGACGAGGTGTGGGTTACGTGCTGATAAGAGCACTCCTAGGGGTGTACTAAGGCACGAGGCGCTATGCCGAAAGTGCCTTATGCCACTAGGGCGTGTTTATCAGCACGTAACCCACACCGGAGTGTGTTATTGCGCTTTATAAATGGGCCTTTGCAAAGTAATTTTTAATTTTTTTAATGTAAAAAAAAAGAGAAACATAAGAAAAGGTTTAAAATAGTGAAACAGAAAAAATAGTCCCCCTATTAAGTTTATTTGGGATGTATTTATTGTCTCCCCGCACACAAAAGTTATGAATTAATTCAGAGTATGCCTTTTATTTTATTGGGATTTTTTCATATTTGTTTCTTTGGCTGTGTTTAGTTAGGGAATTGCGTGTTAACAGAGGAGCGGCTGTTTTGACTGGTAGCGAGCCTGTCCCTCACCAGACACCATAGAGAGCAGAGGAATTCCTTGTTCCTGTTTCCTGCTTTCATTGTTATGGGCAGATTTGCGTCGTTATTTTATTTTAAAAAAGGAAAGCGAGTGCCTGGTGAGTGTGTGAGGAGCAATGCTTCGCTGGTGGTTTCCGATGGTGCGTCGGGTAGGTGGCGTTCGTTTACGGCATTTGCCGTTGATGTTTAAAAAAAAAATACCGTTTCGGTTTTGTTGGCGGGTTTCTCGTGTAATGCTGGTAATGCTGGCAGGGGCAGACAAGGAGTGAGAAGATTTGAAAAGGTGCGAAGTTTTATTCGTTCAGATGGCGGACAATTTCTGTGTGAATGCTAGTGTTCCGTTACTGTGCTGCCCACTTAGTGCTGTTGTGCTGTCAAGCCTGCGAGCTCTGCCAGTCAACGCTTCGTTAATGCTTGGCAGAGCTCATTGATTTTTTTGGTCATTTGGCTTCTTGGTAGGCAAAAGTCCCGGTTGGCTACTATATCATCTGGTAAGGACACGGCTGAGATGATGTAGTAGCCAATCAGAGACTTGGATTTCTTAAGCCCATTTTATAAAACTATTTAGGCAAGATGTAGCCAGTGGCCGTGGTGGGATTCAAATACCAAAAGTAGTGCAGAGTAAAGGGAACTGAAAACTACAGTTTCCACCTACCAGGAAAAGGAAGGTTGATAAGTCTTCCAGAACCCTTATTCCTGCTCATGAGTTCTTGAAAAGGGGATTCTCTCTGCAATCAGGAGGTCCTACTGGGCTGCCCGGGGTTTGGGGGCCAGGGGCTCATGACAGCAAGTCCAATATCATTGCAGGTGAACTGAATTGTATTTTCATTGGTGCAGGGGTAAGATATGGGAGAAATGCTTTGAATAAAGACAGAGCAGAAATATCTATTATATTCCTGCGTAATAATGTTATCAGTTATTGTAACGCCATTACTAACAATAGGCCCCATTTGGTTGGTGGTATTTTTCTTACTGTTACCGTAAGTGTAGAAAGATTTAAGGTTGTCATTTGTATGGGCTATTGTGAGTTCTACATTTGCTTTGTCCATCCTATTAAATGTTTTTGATTTTGAAGTTCTTTCTTGCATTTATCATAATCTGCAGTTAGAGTCCTTTTTTTTAATGTGTGGTAGGCTTTTTCTTTTGCCTTGAGTTTGTTTTTTAACTGCCTTCATTAACCACAGAGGAATTCTGCCTTTTTTATTATGCTTAACTAGTGAAGGCACATGTCTTGATTCTGCTGTTAGAATATGATATTTCAGGGTATCCCAGCAGTCATGTGTTGAAGCATCCCTGAACTCAGCATCCCAGTCGATACTATTTAGGTACTGCTTGATACTATGAAAATTGGAACTGTTGTAATTCTTGATGGTCAAGGACACGGATGGTTTACAATAAACTGATTTAATGGTAAAAGCAATGGTGTTGTGGTCACTACCACCTAGGGGACATTTGACCGTAATGTTCTGGATTGTGGTTAGTCAGGATAAGGTCCAAAATGTTGTCCCCTCTAGTAGGAGTGGTAACCAACTGATCAATGCCCTCTGAGGCCATAGAATCTGTGAAAGTGTGTTCACTAAGGTTGGTGCCAGTTAATAGCTCCCAACTGATTCCTGGGAGACTCAGGTCACCGAGCATAACTGCTACTGCTCTTTCAGTGAGATAAGTAATCTCATTGATGAAGGCTTTGTTATAATCGTTAGTAGCATTAGCGGGCCTATAGCAGTTACCGATGATCATAGTTTCTTTATTTTTGTTAAGTATGACCTGTAGCCAGATACTTTCCACTTCACAGTTGTTAGTAGTTGGAGGAAAGTCTTGGTGACAGTCAATATTATCTTTGCTATATAAACAGACACCCCCTCCCTTTTTGTTAGTTCTGTTATAATAGAAGATCCTAAAACCCACAATATGAGAGAACCATAGGCAGGAATCATTTCACCAGGTTTTGGTGACTGCTATAATGTCTGCTTTGTCCCTCAGTATGATAGCATGTAATTCAGATATTTTGGTCACATTGAGGCTCCATGCGGTAAGACTAATAATGTTTAGTTGGTCCCCTAGAGTGGTGGATTGTCTAGTAGCAAAGCCATCAGGTGTAGATGAACCCCCAACCCCCTAAATGTTACTTTAAATGTTTTTCAATGCAGGTTTTAATCTGTTTACCAAGCATATATTTCCTGTGCTGGCTCAAGTGCAGTCCATCCCAGCTAAATAAATTATACTTATTATCAAATTCCTCCCAGTGTGTTAAACAGCTATAGCCTTTGTGTAATGACCATTTGCATAGCCATTCATTCAGCATTTTTATTTTTAGGTTGATGAACTATCCAACCCTGGAGATAGGCAGTATTTCAGAAAAACGTATTGTACAACCTTTGGTTTCAAGCTTATTGCACAGATTAATATTGTCAGCTGGATACTACCTCCTGAGGAGCTGTTTATATTATTAGTGCTAACATGGATTATAACTAGTGGGTTGGGACCCGTGTCATTTAGTATGTTATCCAACATGTCGGTGATGTCCTTAATTTTTGCCCCCCTAAAGCTGCAGCTAGCTCTGTTAACCTTGTCTTGCCCACAAACAGCTCTGTCAAGGTGCTTTGTCATTGCATCACCTAAAACATAGATTTGTCTGGGCTCCACCACATGGGAAGTTTCTGCATTGGTAGCTGGACCATTGGTGCTATCAACTAAGTGAGGGTTTATTTCCAGTGGCTGTTCACTCGAGGGTGAGGGATTGGTTATTTGCACTCCACTGTTGGGAGAATTTGAAATCAGTATAATTGCAGCATTATTGGTCTCCTGGGCGAGTGATTGAAATTGGTCATTAGTGCTAGTAGTGTTGTCAAGCTCCATATCATCAGGGCTTGAAGACATACTAGGAGCAGTGTTGGGGGTAGTGCCTATTTCTACATCACCAGCGGGATCAGGGTTAGTGTTTGTTAACACTGCAAATCTATTATTAAGAGGAATATCAAAGACCATAGCTCTATGGCCTTTTTTTCTGGGTTGGGCACTAACTACCTAAGTCCATTCTGATATGCTTGGTAGCATATCTTCATTGGTATCATCTCTATTCCTTTTCCTTTGGCCATGGGTCAGGCTATTAAGCTTGTTAAGAGTGGGGGGGTGGGATCATCTCTCTACACAAGTAGGGAGGGTGTCACTAGTTACAGGACTTGGAGAGTGTGTTGACATGTAAATAAAGAAAACAGTACCCCCAGAATTCACTGGATATCAAGAAAGCTTGCCAACTCATTAGTTATATTAACACATGATCCGCAGTTTAAATTATGGTTTGTGATTTAACATTTTCAACATGGAATGTGAAGGGGGTAAGGAGAAAATTAAAGCAATACAAGGTACTAAAACATCTTGACAGTTTACAATCACAGATCACATTTATCCAAGAATCCCATATACTAGATTCGGACGCTTTGTTATTGAGACGTCAACAGGTGGGGCAGGTTTTTGCAGCACAGGGTACAACTAATAGTTGTGGGGTTATGATTTTAATCAATAAGAATGTCCCGTTTAAAGCATCACAAATTATCAAAGACCCACATGGCAGGTATATTATAGTTAGGGGTACTATATATACCACAGAATTCCTGCTGGGCAGTATATATGGCCCAAATGTGGATGACCCCAGCTACTTTATGCAGCTTATTGGACTCTTTTTGCCTTTTCTACCAATACCCATGATCCTAGGAGGTGACCTAAACCTGGTTTTTGACTCATCTGTGGACTGATCTGGTATGGTAAAGTGGGGATGTTCCCCGGCTCAGCTGGCATTCAGAGATTTATTAGACCAATTGGGTTTGTGTGACATATGGAGGGTTTTGAATCCCAGAGGTAGAGAGTACATATTCACCTCACCGATCCACGGCTTCATCATCCCGTATTAATTATGTTTTGCTTTCTCAATCACTCATCTCAGGGGTAATAGACTCCTCAATTCAACCTGGACCTCCATCTGACCACTCCCTAGTTCTGTGTAAGATTTCCCTAGCTTTCCTACCCAAATGAAATGCACGCTGGAAAATAAATGACCAATTGCTCAAAGATCACAAAACTGTAGATAATATTAGGGAACATATTGATTTATCTTCTATCACCAACTCTAACTCTAATACTAGTCCCGATATTATCTGGTGTGCACTGAAAGCATACTTGAGAGGTATACTAATAGAACTTTCTTCTCAGAGGAAAAAAGCCCAAGCATCCAAATTAAAGATTTTACTATCCCAAATTCAAACCATAGAAAAGAATATGAGCTCCTATTCCTCCGAAGAAACTAAGCTAAACCTAACAGTGCTGTAAAAATTTTATTTGGACCTCCTTAGGGAGAAGGCCGAATTTGCAATCCTGCATACCAAAGCCTCCTACACGGATCAGGAAGAAAAAGCGGGAAAACTGCTAGCTTTATGTATTAAGCAACAGGAGTCATCCTGATTTATCCCTTCTGTTCGAGCCCAGAGTGATGGTTCCTTAAAAATCACTCCAGTAGAAATTGTACAAGAATTTACTGCCTATTATAAACAATTATATGGGCCAATGACTGATCCTCCGATGCCTCTTACAGTATTCTCCTATTTGAAAGATTCCCATTTACCTACTCTCTCAGAGGCCCACAAATTAGCATTAATTAAACCTATAACAGCCTTAGAAATTGATGAGGTAATCTGGAATCTCCCATTAGATAAAACCCCTGGATTAGATGGTTTCTCAGCAGCTTTTTACAGGAAATTGAAGGAGCAAATAATTCTGTTCCTTCTTCCATTATACCAGTATATGTTATCTGGTAAGAAGATAGACCCTACCCTATTCAAAGCCCTCATCGTCCTTCTACCTAAACCAAACAGAGACTTGGAATTAGTAAATAATTCTAGACCCATCTCACTCCTTAATCAGGATATCAAAATTCTAACTAAATTGATAGCGGATAGGCTTAGCTTAGTCCTACCAGACCTGATAGGTCCTGAACAAGTAGGTTTTATGAAGTGAAGCTCATCGACCAATCATCTCCGAATGCTTTCACATGTCTTCTTGGTGTCCGGAGATTTCCCAGTACTATTAGCATGGTGTCTCTGGATGCTGAGAAGGCATTTGACAGGGTAAACTGGCAGTTTTTGTTTCAAATATTAGTAGTACTAGATTTCCCTTCTGAATTTTGAAACTGGATACAATCCCTATATAAGTCCCCCTCGGCCAGAATATCTGGCAATGGAGTGATTCTGGAATCATTTCCTCTATATTCTGGTACCAGACAGGGTTGCCCACTTTCTCCTTTATTATTTAATTTATATCTGCAACCCCTTATTCGCAGAATGACAGCATGCCAGGATATACAAGGCATTCTTATACATGACTCTGAAATAAAGGTCTCCGCTTATGCGGATGATCTTTTGTTACAAGTGTCCCATCCAGAAATGTCTATTCCTGCTATGCTCAGAGTCATAGAAGACTATCTGTCAAATACAAGCTGTCAAATTACAAACTGAATATAGACAAATCAATAATCTTTCCATTTAATTATAAAGTATTCTAGAGCTCGGTCAGCTCCTTGGGTCTTTCCTGGTCACAAGAATCTGTCAAATATTTAGGAATTGATCTTACCAGAAACACAGCTCTTAGTATCAAGAAAAACCTAGATTTCTTGCTACACACGATTAGCTGTGATCTAGACCGTTGGACGAAACTCCCAATTTCCAATATGGGGAAGGGTAAACCTAATTAAAATGAATATTTTTCCCTGTCTATTTTACCCTTTGACTATGCTCAATATATTTTTACCTGGAAAATGGTTCACTAAAGCACATAAGCTTTTTACCAAATTTATCTGGTCAGGAAAACACCCGAGGCTGGCCTACTATAAACTAGCTGCCCCAAAATTGAAGGGGGGTTTACGTCTACCCCACTTAAAACTTTATTATTGGGCCAGTCATACTGCCAAATGTTTACAATGGTTCTCAGATCTTCCCCTTGCTTCTTCCCTGCTCTGGTTAAAACTTGAATTAGCCATTATGCGTTCTTGTAATCTGACTCCGGACACGTTGTTAAGGTTAAAATCATCTCTTCTACCATCATGCCTAAAATCAACAATGATCGCAGTTTCACTGAAGATCCACTCCCAGCTTTGTATGTTTTTAAAATACAAGCATCACACAGATCTCTCACAATCAGTATGGAATAATCCAGTTTTTCTAATTAATAACAAGAAGTTAACATCTAATTGTCTGCCTCAACTGGGTGAAAGTAGGATATCCCAGTTAGTGACAGAGAATGGTATTTGGCATTCCAGTGAAGAAATTATAACTAAATTCAATATCCCGAAACGCTGTTACTTTAAGGTTTTCCAACTGAGACACCTCATTCTTAAGGTGTTGGGGAACGTTCCTCCACTGGAGCTTAAATATAACTTGCAGGATATCCTGATACCATTAGCAAATTTAACCAGGGCGGTATCCAAATTATACACGGCTTTATATGACTGTCGCTTTGATGACTGCTTTGGTCCTTCAGAATATTGGTCTCAATTATATCCCCAGCATATCATAGCATGGCCCATCCTGTGGCAGTACTATCACAAATATGTGACACAAGACAGGCTACGTCTCATGCAATTTCACATTTTACATAATTTATATTATTCCCCTCAAAAACTTGCCAAGTGGGGCTTGTTCCCTTCTAGTCAATGTTCCTGATGTTCCCTGGGTGAAGGTAACCTTCTCCATATTTTTTGGGATTGTCCCAAGGTAGCTCCTTTATGGACCAGTATTCAAACCAAAGCAGATCCAATGCTGGGACTGTTGGAGTATTTCATGCCTTAAGTTTGTGTATTGGGGGACTACTCTCGAATAGAAGAACAAAACAGAAAACACTATATGTCAATGATTTCATTGTCTGTCAAAAAATTGGTTTTAAAATACTGGAAAGAGGATACACTCATCACATATTCTGAATGGCTAAATGAATTACTATCAAATCTCAGAACAGAAAAAATGATAGCAAGTCTGTATAATAGATTGCCTAAGTACCGGAAAACATGGGACCCCTTTCACACTTTGTTCTCCCTCTAACTCTGTCTCTTGATGTCAACAATATACGTTGTAATCATGAATATTTGGACCAGGGGAAGAGGGAGGAGGGAAGGTAGGGAGAGAGAGAAAGCGGGGGCAGTACCATTGTATCACTTTACTATAACTGATGTAATGATTTATCTTGTATGGTTCTGTCTTTAAAAATGTTAAAACTTTGTAATAAACTTTAAATAAAAAAAAAAAAAGAAAACAGTACCCCAGCACAGAGAGTCAGTTCTTTTCAGTGACTGCTCAGTAATGACACTGGCACTTGAATGAATGGTGACATCCTTGCCCCTACTAAAACCACTAGGAGCAAAGACATTACCATTCATATGCACCAGTCCGGCACCATTACCAAGACAGACACTCAATAGAGCAGATGCTATGTATGGGGGACTGTTTTCTTTATTTGCAGCTCAATGAGATCTGATTCTTTCTGGGTGCTGGTATGGGAAAGAAGGTGGTATGGGACAGAGAGGATTTGGGTGGGGGGTCTTCATTTCAGTTGTGTCTGGTCATATGGGGGACTGGGGAGAGTGTGTGGCATACTGGTGGGGGGAGGGACATATTAAAATGAAATGAACTTTGAGTGTAGTATTATATACTAAACTCAGTTGGCTGCCATTGATACTGTTTAAATACTGATGACTGACAGTAGAATTCACCACGGTGGGAAGGAGGGTGCTACTGGGGGATAGGAGGGATTTTATGATACATAAAGGGTCTGGGAAGTGGGCGGAGAATTATAGGCACAGTGGGTAGAGAACTTAATTTATGTAATTTGGGAGTTTTTTTTAAATAAGAGTAAATTCACCGGTGAACGAAGCTTCGTGAACTGTGAATTTCCTGAATGTGCACTAACTTCACTGGTAAGTTAAAACTTTGCAAAATCTTTAACTGGGAAAATGGAAGTCTGTGAGTATGATCCCACACCACAAGGAGGAAAATGGAAGGAACTGGGCAACTACACACTGGTCAGTCTTACCTTCCTCTTAGGTAAGCTGATGGAGACCCCAGTAAAGTAAACCCTTCCCTGGTGCTATTTAGAGTAATGTGTCCTGCAGGACAGGATCAGGGAGTCATGGGGGGGTTCCTGTAGGGGTCAGTCCTAAGACCTGTCATTCTGAATATGTTCATTAGTGACATAGGGGATGTCTTCTGACAGGGGCTCCATGCTCAAAGCAAATAGTAAGGGAAGATACTGAGCACCCCTGCCTTGTTTCTCTTCTTATGGTTAACTTCTCTGACAGTATTCCATTTGCCCTGACCTTTGCCAAGGTGGATACATACAAGATTCTTACCCTTTGTGTGAAGGTTTGTCCAAACACAAAACAGAGCATTGTTTCCAACAAAAAGGACAAATTGAGACTGTCAAAGGTATTTTCTGCAACAACTGTTATTGCCTGTCTCCCCTCCCCTCTTGTTTTCCCCTCCTTTCCAGACATGACATTTAAAAATCTTCATATATTTGTACTTATGCACCAAGTGGTGCAGGGTACGCTTGAGAGGCAGGTACCCTGTTCAAACAGCTCTGAGTCCAGGAACAGGCACATGGTGGTTGGCATGCACTAACACATGCCACCACATAGTGCCTGTCTATAGCCCTTCCCCCTGCCATGTTGCTGCACGTGGGCCAGATCAGAGTACACAGGCGGGCATCCAGTTGCATGTCTGACCTGGTCCCATGGTGGATACCCTGCTGCAATCAGAGCGAGGGATCCTGGCATGGCATGGGACACCAGTTTTCTTTAAAAAGACAGGCAAGTGCCCAAACAGCTGCCCCCAACTCTAACCACACATGGAGACACATAGCAGCTGTTTCCCTTACTGATACATGAAAATGCCCATAGCCTCCTGTTTAAAGCACAAGGTACAGTTCCAAGCCAGTACCTCATACTGATGTACTCTTCAATGGTAGAGAAGTGTGTCTCACTACATGTTGCAACAAAATCTGTTGTAGCAATCACATCTGTCCTTGTTTGCTCAGGATAGGGGGTGGGCATTAGGGTAGACAACCCCAAGGAAGACCCCACTAGTGATTTGCAAAGGCTGAGGAGATCTAGAACCCTAATATTATTTTCCTTTTGCTGCTTAGAGGGTGGGCATGAGAAGTTGGGTTTGAACACATTTCCCGAATTTTGTTGCATTAGGTTGAACCATAACTGGTGCATTAACATAGTTTTTTTTCAAATAATTTACTTTCTTTTTGAGACACTGGAATTGAATCTTCATTCACACACAGATGCACAGGGCTAGCTAGGCTCTGCACCAAGGGAAGGCTCCATAGGACTACTGAAGTGCAGAGCCCTGCTGACTCCACACTTCTGTGCAGTGATGGATGTCCAGAAATTATGAAAGTTATGAATGTGTATGGAAAATGTCAACATACCTTCATAACTGTGTTGCTTTTTAATATTGTGACCCCAAATGTTCAACTTAGTCTTGTTAGGAACCCACTTCATGAACCCAGTGGGAGAAAATTTTCAAATCTCGGCTGAAACATCATTCCACTGCACTGGTGCAAAAACACATTTTGGCCAGGATTCGAAAATTGACACTCTGTCGTTTATCTGTGATGTGGAAAAAATGGCTATGTAGAAAATTTGGGATCAAAATATATGTGCTCATGACTTTGTTGGTTTATAATATTTTTACCCCAAATTTTCAACATAGCCATCTTATGACTCCACCTCATGAACAATGGTGGAGAAAAAATTTCAAATTCTGCCTGAAAGGTGGTTTTGTGCAGTGACTGCAGAATCACCTTTAGGGATAGATTTCCATAATTTCACTGCCCTTATTCATGAGGTGGGGTCCCAAACGGATTATGTGGAAAATTCAGTGTCAAAATGTTCAAAAATTAGAAAGTTGTGAACAAAAGTTCAAACCCCATAGAAATACATTAAACTACACTTATCTTATGTTCTCATATTGCAGTCACCAACTCCAGCAGCAAGATGTGCCTTCGATCAGAGAGTGGATCTACCTTGTCCTACATGTTCAGGTGAGTGCGGATGTATGGGGTGTGTGGGGTGGTCGGTGCTGTGTAGGAGATCATTGTGGACTGGGTGGGTTTTGTGTGTGGAGGAATCAGATTGGCAAGGGACCATTTTCTCTTTTTACAGGTTAAAAAAAAGAAAGAAGATCAATGAAGGACAGTTTTCTTTTTTTGCAGGGTGACAGAAGCTGATACTGGAGACTGGGCACCCCAGTGTCAGGCTGATCTTTGGTGGAATTATATTTATTTATTTATTTATTTATTTATTTATTTATTTATATATCTTTGGAAACAACCTTTGAGCAAGTGCTCTTTTACAAAGGTTCTACGTCATGAAGCACAATACAGAATTACATCTCCGCAAGGACATAGACAGGATGGAGGCAGTCCAGAGGAAGGCAAGCAAAATGGCAGGGTCTGCACCAGAAGCCATGTGAAGAGATACTAAAGGAGCTTAATATGTATACCCTCGAGGAAAGGAGGGAGAGGGGGACATGATAGAAACATTTAAGTACCTCAAGGGAATCAACAAAGTCCAAGAGGGAAGCATCTTTCAGAAAAAGAGATGTGCAAGAACAAGGGGGCACAATTTGAAGATAGATGGGGGATGGCGCAGAGGCAACGTGAGAAATTATTTTTTCATGGAGAGAGTGGTGGATGCATGGAAAGGCCTTCCTGAGGAGGTTGTGGGGTCAAAAACAGTGCGGGAATTCAAGAATGCATGGGACAGACATAACGCAATTCTAGTGAGGGGTGGGAGGAAGTAGGCTGTTGGTTAACTAGGATCTGCAGCGTATCCAATGGGTAGGAAAATAGGCAGACTGGGTGGCCCAAGCAGTCCTTATCTGCCGTTAAAGCCTATGTTTCTATGTTACATACATATAATCACACCTAGTACAAAATTACATAAAGTACATAAATACAAGCCAGGTCAATAGGACTTATTACAGATTCAAAGTGCTAGAATAAATACAGGTAAGTCAGAGCAATTATTAGGAGCTGTTTCAAGCACTACAAGGAGGGGTTATAGGAGTTACTAAGGTGCAGCCTTGTGGAAGGGCCCTGTCATTACAAAGTAACATACTGTAGAGGGTAGAGGGTAGTGTGGACACTAGTCAAAACAATAGGCAACTGGGAAGGGGGGGCAACAGCATTAGCAGGAGTGAGACCCAGAGAGGTAGCAACCAGAGGATGAGAATAAGGAGGGCAAGTGTATTGTGAGAAAGAGAGAGTGATTAACTGAGTGGGGAAGCCAAGGAAGACAGGATGTAGTAAGATAGGGGACGCTGGGAGTAGAAAGAGTGCATGGGGGCTAGCATTATATATATACATATATACACACACACACATATATGTGTGTGTATATATATATATATATAGTCACCATAGATCAGCTCGATATTTGTAATATAAGGGGGAGGGGCGGGTAACCTGGAGCAGAGGGAGGGTGAGAGAAGTAGTACCGGGAGACAAATGTTACAAAATGCCAGTTTTCATCAACTATTACTGCTGTTGGTATATTAAGCCAGCTGGTGGTGCTGTTTATACAGCGAGTAGTGATTGACTGCCCTAAATCTACAAAGGATAAGGCATTCAGGTTCTGCTGTGATGTCCCAATACTGTGTTGGTTGGGGCTTTAATTTTTGGTTGGAGTCTAATGAGAACTCAGTCTCCAGTGGCTGGAGACAATGATCAGTCAGGCTGTCACACTGAGCCATTTTTGGTTACAGCATGAGCTGCACTATGACTTGCTATCCCGGCCCCCACAATGTATAGAAATGAGGAGGGAGGAAAGGATCTGTTATTGTCCAACATAGTAGGAGCCGCACTTCACTTGTACTTCCCTGACTCTTTAAACAGCAGTAGTACCTGGGAGTTGCTCTCCCAGCCCCACAAATAGTAAAAATTGGGTTGTAGGGCTAAGGAGCAGCAGTTTAAATTGTGTCCAGAGCTGTATCAAGAGTCAGACTGATGAACTCCCCTCAGATTTCTGTCCAATGTCTTGAAGTTCTGCTGCTTTCTCTCACACAACATCCCTCACCACAGGCAGCAGAAGTGAAGATGTGAGGAATAGTCCATATAAGAAAAATGTAACTATGATCAGTGGGGAGGAGATGAATATTTTTTTTCTGTGCACGTTGAAGCAGACTGTATTTGGTCAAGAAGTGGTGGAATGGCTAAAGTCAGTTTTTTCTGTGAACAGGGCAAACTGTTAATTTTAAGCAAACTGGAGGGTAATTGGTTTATTTAAACTTTGGGATATATTTTGTTTTGTAATGTAAGTGTGGCAGTGGACTTTGTTTTTTGAAAAAATTGTGGCAAGTTAATGACAAATAATAGAGGTGGGCGAAAGTTGCCATTTCCACCTTAACAGACTTTCTCAAAATTTAGTAACTTTTGTGGATGTTTACGACCTTCTGCCGCTGGTGGATTGGAAAACTTCCAAATGTTTGGGGTGAAATTTCACTCTGTTCCACCCACCTGATCTGTTAGTAATCCCCCCATGGCCAGCGGTCCCTCCACCTTCCGCCCGATACCCCCTTTCAGTTGCTAGCGGTTTGTATACCTATGCAATCACCCAGCTGCCCGATGTGTATTTAAAAAACACCCTGGTTGCTAGCAGTCCTTCCCTCCACCCGATCACCCACCCGGTCAAGTAGCAGCCACTAGTCACGTCATCATGTAACCTCCCCATCCCTATCCCCCATATAGTAAGCTATTGGTGGTCTAGTGAACCCCTTTCCTTTCTCTCTCCCTCCCTCCCTAGCCCCAATCACCAGTATGTTTTTCTTTGTAACTTATCCCCCCCAGGTGATCTAGTGTTCCCCTTGCCCCCCAACCCGGCAGGTAGTGTCCTGCCCCACTCCCCCCATCCTGAAATGGAACAGGCCGCACACCCCTCCGCTCTCCTCCACAGCCAGCAGCCCAACTGAGCTCTCAGTGAATGAGCGTGTGCTTGTACAAGCATGCGTTTATTCATTGCCATCTCATGGTCATTGTAGGTCATTTTCCAGGGGCATGGGGGGTTCGCTGCTCCAGTCGCCGGCGGGGAGGATGGGATGGGGAGAACAGCATTGTGGACCCCAGAAGGATTCACAATGCCATCTCCCCATCTGCCCCCCGCCAGCAACCAGTGCAGCCTCTGCACCCCTGCAAAACTTCCTATGATTACCACGTGCCGACTGTCTGTCAATGAATGAGTGTGTCCTTGTACTGTACAAGCATGCACTCATTCACTGAGAGCTTGGTTGGGCTGTCAACCATGGAGGAGAGTGGAGGGCTGTGCTGGTGGCCCGCTCCATTTCATGATGGAGGGAGCAGGGTGGGGCACTACCTGTTGGGGGGGAAAAGGGGGCCACAAGATCACCAGGGATAAAGTAAGTTATAAAGAAAAAAAGCATACTGGGGATCAGGGACAGGGAGGGAGGTGGCTTCACTAGACCACCAACATTTTACTATATGGGGGATAGGGATAAGGGGGTTACATAATGAGGTGACTAGTGGCTAATACTGCACCGAGCAGGTGATCAGGTGGGGGAAGGGCTGCTAGCCACCAGGTTTTTTAAATACACATAGGGATGTGGTTGATAGGGTACAGGGAGGGACCACTAGCCACCAGGGATTTATTTTATTTATTTTGGGTGAGCGGTGGGGGGGGCACTAGACAACAGGGATAAAGACAGGTGCAGGGCAGGCAGAGTTTCCGCAAAAGTCCAGAAATGGATTTCCAAACTGTTGCAGTAGCAAAGGTCAGACTTTCATTTAAATTCCACCTACAGAAGGTTTTTTTGTACACCTCTAATAAATCATATTTATCGGTGTAATGAAGGGTAAGATTTTCAAGATGGTGGCTACTGGATTTATGAGTTTCTGTTTGGAGGCATATGGATATTGCTCTTTAAGTAGGCTTTCTTTTTTTTGGGGGATGAGATTTGGCAACTAACCATGCATTTACAGAGATTTAATATATGGTCAGCTGACATCTCTCAGCCAATGAAATTACTGGATTTTTTTCTTTCCAGGCATTTTGATTTTTAAATACTGTAGTTAATCTAAATACCAGCAGCTGCAGAGACAATACAACTTCCCAGAGCAGTGTGTTTTTAATCACCACACAACAGTTTACTGAGCTAACAGTAGCTACAATAAAAACACCACAAAAATAAGATAAACTTTTTTTTAACATGATATACAACACAGACTAAGAAGACACACAAGACAGGGTTACTTCTAAAGAAGTTACTGTCAGTATTAAAGTATAACTGTCACTTCAATAACTAAACAAAATAACGTCAATCAATATAGTAACACCCACCAGAAAAACCAAAAACAAAAAAAAAAAACACTTTAACACACAAAACTGTCACAGAAATAAAATAACTAATCACAGACCATAGGAAAAGATAATTAAGGACAAACACTGAGGAAAACAACATTAGTGCTTACAGATATCCCACACAGCACAACATGACTACAATAAACAAAACCACTACATTAAACTAAATAAATTTAAGAAACTACAAACAAAATACTAATCTAGCCGCACAAGACACGCTAAATACTTTTAGGTGTGCTTTTGTTCAAAATACTATGTGTTTGAAGCAATTTTATTTATTTTATATACAACTCTTTGCTTCCCATGGCCACCTACTGCTACCATCAGGCCCTCCCCATTGTCCCCTGCCCCATCTGCCTCTTCCCCCAACATCATGTCAGTGGTCATCTGCAAGGAGCATGGCCTGAGTATGGATGGGCCGTCGCATACGGCCACAGGGAGACATTTTTTTCTGGTTTTCTCCTCACCCTCCCACAGCAACAGAGGATGTGGCGAGCTGACATTGCTCACAGAAGCTGAGTGCTCCTTCCACTCTCCCATAAGTTACGTCAGTCATTGACTCTGCTCTGACATGCGGCCTCCAAATGGTGTCAGCCGAGAGCAAGGAACTGCCTCCACAATCCTGGAGATGACAGCAGCCCAGCGGCCACTACAATCATCTCCCAGCCCTCTCCCCAGCCAAACCACTGCAGCCCAATCTCGCTCCTGAACTTCGGTCGTCAATGTGGCATGAGGTGTGGCATCCAGCGCTTCAACCCTCAGAACCACAGGGCCAGCTATTGTTTGAAGTAATTAAAGTTTAAAAGTTTTTTTTTCTTATCTCAAAAATTCATGGACAGACTTAACTCCAACTCTCTCTTCCTAAGACTGCACTAAACTCAGCCTGTGCGTGGCATTCAGCTCATTTCAGTGCAATGTGACCTCCAGTACCATGGTACATGCAAACTTTGCCTGTGGGGCCCACACTGCATGCAAAGTTATCATTCATGAAATTCACCCTGTGTTGCAAATTAGAAATTTGCATAGCAGATTATATTTATGAATTTGAGAAAATTTGCAAATTATTCCATGAAGCAAAGTTACCCAGCTTCACAACCTCTACACAGAGGGATTTATTATGCTGAAGCTGCAACTTCTCATTGTCATGACAGCTAAGATCAAAATGAAAAAGATGTCAGTATCCAGTGATATGGGCAAAGCAAGTTGAACAACTCAAATATGAGTGACTCAATTTCGCGCACAACGGAGTAGTGATAGTGCAGGTATAGCGATGGGAAGGAATAGCGAGTGTGGGATGACAGGACAGCAATGGTGACTGATGGAGGGGATGGTGTTATGTTGTGAGTTAAACTGAGTAGTTCAGCCTGATGGACTGCTGAGCTGGCCACCTGGTGTGGTGGATGGAGTCACCGCTTGGGATGCCGATGGCCCTGGGTTTGGGACTGCCCACTGGTATACATTTTTATTGGGTGTTTGAATTTTTTTGTTGTTGTCTGTCCCCTGTTCCCCCGACTGTGGTACCCCAGCCGTGGTAGCCCCCCTTCCGTGTATTCTCCTTTCCCATGGTGTCTTCTGCCCCTGAAGTTGATAATATTAGTTTGGGGTGTGTGGGGGCTTGCCTACTGCGAAGGGTGGTGCAGAGGTGTAGCCCCCCCCACATTAAATATTAATTTATTTTGTGGCAGTTTTACTGTGTGTAGTGCCATTGCTGTTATAGGGCTTGCAGTGCTGGTTTTGCAGCGAATTTTGGATTAGGCAAAACTGGCTGTTAAGCGAGTCGCCATTCCATTTTTGCTATTATGACATGGAACTAAAGATGTCTATCTATGCTGACACATAGACCTTTTGGTCAAGTGCACTATGATATTTAGTGTATTATAATGTTGCAAAATCAAGACCTTTTAATACATTTGAAATTAATGTGGAAAATTAACAGCAATCATTTTTAATTTTTGTTTGTACTGTCTGTTACTGTTACATTATGTCTTCCATAGTAGTTAAGATGATGTTTTTAAATAATCAATTTACTAGTTTGTGGAATTACTAATTTTTTTTTATCACTGGCACTCAAAAACTTTAATTATGTTGACTATATAAAAACTGCCTATGGGGGACACTTCTATGCCTTGACAAAGTGCACACCCATACACAGAATGTTGGCACTTGTATTCACTTTTGCTGTCTGTAAGTACCATTGGTGCTCATGTTTGAGTAGTAAAACATTTTTATTTGGTACTTTAAATGTTGTGCTTCATGTAAAGGCAGTGTGGCATAGTGTGTTCAGGCCTTTTGGGTTTCCTATGGGGCCAGCCCTTCTGTAGCCACAGGTACTCATGCACAGTGTAAGACATACACACACTTGTGGCCTGCACTTCTGCAACTGCAGGTGTAAGACATACACACAAAACTCTGGCTGCAGAAGTACAAGTCCCACAAGGTCTATGATAACTCAATTGCAGCATGACATCTGTCTGCAGAAGTGCAGACACCTCAGGTACCTGTGCTGCTGCAGCTGCAACTGCAGGTGTATGACATACACCCTGACTTCTGCATGTGGAAGCACAGGCTCCTGTGAGGTCTTAAGCAGTCCAAGAATTGGCTGCACTCAGGGACTGCAGTCATGAAAATCAAAAAGCAGAAAATGCAAAGTGAGCTAGCTTGATGCTGAAATTAATTTTATTCACCAGTCAAGAGAGTCCTGGATACAACCCCTGTGGGGTCTGCACTTGTGGTACTGCATATAGAAATCCATGATACCCAAATTACAACACTACTTTTGTCTGCAGAAGACCAGGCCTTGTGGGGCCCAGTGCATCTGAAGATACAGGTGTGAGACATAGACACTGACTTCTGTCTATAGAAGTGCAGGCTCCAGTGGGGCCTGCAGTTCTGATGCTGCATATAGAAATCTATGATACCCAAATTGCAACATGACTACTGTGGCTACAGGCACACATGCATGCAATAATTTATTTATTTATTTAGTTTTTGTTGACTGGGTAAGTGCACTAGACAAATCCTGCCTATTTTCAGGCACGACCCGGGGGAGGGGGATACAGATGAATGTCAACTGATCTTGAACCAGATTAAGCTGTTGGTGGTATTTTTTTTTAGTGAATGAGGGAAATTTGGTTAGGACACCAGGGAAATTCCCCTACTCTCCTGTAGGGGGACTTGCTTTTGCATTGGACTAGCTTCAGTCAGTCCAAGGCTGGCGACCGCTGAGAATGGTCATTGTGTGGAGATGGAGCCACAGTCTGGGGCTCAGTTTGAACTAGTGGAGGATTCTGGAGAAGCTACTGAGAATGCAGCGAGAGATGCCAGAATAAAGCATCATGTTAATCCTACTGATGATCTTTTATTTTCTGGCGTTGTAACACCAGTGGAATCATGCGAATCTGTGGAGCAGAACCCTGAACAAGTTGAGCTGCAGGCGCGAGGTGCTGACTGGGAGTGTACAGATGGTCCCGTGGTTCAGGGACCTGCAGTGGATCCTCCTGTAGCAAATTCTGTCCGAGACGCTGTAATCCGTGGGTAGTGCCTCAGCTGATCCAGGCTGACATTGGCGCTACCACGGTGGAAAGAATGCGGACGTCCTTTCGGCTTGCCGCACCGAGCGATCCACCTCTACCTGTTGACTGGTCCGCTGAGGATTCCCTACTTCATTCAGGATGGTTGAGAACGGAGGACGGGAGATGGGTACCTGACCCATACTGGTCTTCTTTTTCTGGTAAGCAAAGTTCTTCTAGTCAGCCCAGAAAGCTGATGGTCGGCTCTGACTGTTTACAGCCTACAATAGCACCAGAATCTGTTCCCTCAGTTCACACCACACAGGGAACTAGGAATTTTGAAATTCCTATACCTAATCCTATCCTAGACAGGGACCCCCCCTCCCTCTCCCAGGCAGGAAAATCACTTTTTCTGACCTATTCAAAAACAATAAAGTGGATAAAGCACCTTGAAGAAACACAGTTCGCCTCCGCTATAGGAGTGGGCTGCAGGATCACCTGGACTGGCAATATGTGGCCAAACATTTACTAAAAGATTCAATGGGTTTTATTGCCTCTGACATTTATGCCCTTATTAACATCAGAGGAGAGGATATTTTTGATGTCAGTTTCAGGAACTTTTCTGGTTTAGACACTTTCTGGAGGAAATATGAGACTGTGAAACATCTACCTATATGGGCCCCGGTTTGGGCCATTCCTTTAACTAAACCCCTGTACAAGACCATAAATGTTATGTTTAGGAATGAAGGGGTAAATGTGGGTGACATATATTTTTAGTTGGAAAAAAATGTCAGGTTTTGGGTCCCCCTTCTGCTATCATAGAAACAGAAGGTATTTGGATGGGTGGCTGGCACTTTAAAGTAAAACTATTGATGTTAGGGGATGATATCCAGCACATCCCCAATAGTTTCTTTCTAGGGAAAGACAGAGGGATGGTTTTCTACCCCGGACAACTCAAGGCCTGCTACAAATGTGAGAGTCGCAGGCACTTGAGTAGTACTTGTGATAGGGTGATTTGTGCACTTTGTGGGGATTATGGCCACACCAGTAATGTATGTAGAAACGTACACAAATGTAATCTTTGTGAAGAATGGGGACATGTGTACCATCAGTGTCCCTGGGCAGGCCAGAACAGGCAGGGTGGTTTGAACAAGGCAGATTTGGTTTCTAATGCACAGGATAACTATAGGCCTTCTAGTTCTGACCCCCCCCCCTTAGTTCACCCCCACCCCCAACTTCACCCCAAGCTTCCTCAACTACAGGGATGACAATTCATGATTCAAGCCATGCTGTCATGGTTAATCCCCCTCCTGAGGATATTCTTATGAATCCCACTGCTACAACCAGGGAAGGGGGTGGCGAGTCTATTATGCCTCCTCCCCCAGCTGAATTTGAAATTCCTGCTAAACATATTACTAGGTCTTCTAGTAAAATATCCTCTACACCTATGCCCGTGCCTACAAAAAATTTGTTCACTGCATTATTGGAAACAGAAGGGGAGCTGGAGTCTGATACTTCTTCCATTTCAGGGGCTGTGTCCAAAATGGACTGTGAAGAAGACTTGTTTGGGCCTCAGGTAGGAAAGAAGAAAAAGGGAAAGAAAAGGAAAAAAGCACCAGAGATAGGATGAACTCTTTTTCTTTTCCCTTTTAGGTAATCTGGCATCTTTACATCTGGTCTCTTGTAATACGTGTAGCATAAAAAATGCTAAAAGACGTCTGGCATGGTTTAATTGCCTTACCACCCTATGGGCTGAAATACTTTTTTTTAAAAGAGACCAGATTTAATTCGGTTATTGATATTCAGCAATCTAAACGCTTTTGGCCCTGAGGACCCTCCTATTGGTCTTTCAGGACCGATATGGCTGATGGTCTGGGTATTCTCTTTCATACCTATGATATCAGAGTGCAAAAGTGTATAGATTTGGTACCTGGTAGAGCTATGGTTCTAGACTGCATTGTTCACGGGTATTTTTTACGCCTCATCAACACATATGCTCCCCAGAGTAAGAGTTCTAGGATCGATTTATTCAATCAAATTGAACCTTTTTTATTTACCACTAGATCTGTCATTTGGGGAGGGGATATGAATTGCAGTTTGGATATTAAATTAAAGGATGGCGTGGAGAAAAAGACTTATTGTGATCCCCATGCCTTAAAGGGTATTTTGGACACAGCTATCTTAAAAGATGCTTATCGTTCTTTGTATAAGCAAGGAGGTAGTACTTATAGAAGAAGTGCATACTTCACTAGGATTGATTAGTTCTTTGTTTCTCGATTTCTCCAGGTTTCAAAAATGCTCGTATCTTTAAGTGAATTTTCTGACCACAGTCTTTTACACTGCACACTTGGTTTTAGGAATGTTCCACCCTGCTTCCCTGCTATCCCTCGACATTGGAAATTAAATTCCTTAGTTTTAATAAATAATAATATTAAGTTGCAGGTTTCTAGGTGCCTTCTTTTTCATAAATCTGTAGCAGACGTGTATGAGGATTGGGGTTCTTGGTAGTTAGGCACTAAGGCCGACCTTAAAGATCTTTTTTTTAAATCTGGAACACAAACTGGGAATGCTGCATATATACAATATTTGCATAATACAGACCAGTTGTATAAATTATCGTCCCTCCCGAATGTTAGTGACTGCAGGGTTAAGTCTCAAATTGATAAAATTAAGGAGAACATGAGGGCATATCATCTTTCCAGAGCTGCATTTTTATCCGCTGAGTTTAAATTTGGTAGGTCATTCAGCCATTCTCCGACCCCTTTGAAGCATGCAAATGTAAAACCCAACATAAAACAATGGAAGGTATATATGATTCAGCTGGGGTTTTAAAGCATTCAGTAGTTGGGATTTTGGAAGTTATTAATGAAGCTTTATCGGCTACTTTCGGGAAGGTTTTCTATTCACAAGTGGTTTGGAATCAGGTAGTGACCTGCTCTACTCCTCAGCTTTTGGATCAGATTGTTTCCACCATTAATGGACCTATTATGCTTCCTGATGTTTTAGAGGCTATTTCTAACTTAAAGGATGGAGTTTCCCCCTGGGAGGATGGCCTCACGAATGAATTTTTTAAAACATTTAAGGATGTGTTGGGTGAACTATTGGTGGATACCTATAATGACATAGTAACGTCTGGTATTATGCCACAGGGATTTACCAATGCTATTTTAATTTATTTATACAAGAAGGGTGATAAAAAACACCTTACCAATTGGAGGCCGATTAGCCTGTTGAATACTGACTATAAAATCTTGTCATATGTTTTCTGTAAGCGATTATAGAAGGCGGCTGAAGAACTTATTCACCCTGTACAGACTTGTTCAGTCCCTGGTAGGAATATTCAACTGAATTTGAAATTGTTGAGGGAGGTTTTTGAATATGGGTCTCAGGGTAAATTGAAAGTTTTCGTATTGTCACTTGATCAAGTCAAGGCCTTTGACAATGTTTCGCACAATTTTTTGTTTGAAGTTTTCTCCAGGTACGGTATTCCGACAAACTTGATTACTTGGATTAAACTTTTATACACCAAGACTTATACCTTCCCATTGGTGAAAAATGTTTTAGGTACTCCGGTCTTGTTGAAGAGAGGGGTCCGACAGGGGTGCCCCCTTAGTCCCCTGTTGTATATTTTTAGCCTTGACCCTCTGGTTAGAGTTATTTTAAATGCTACAGATATTGTGGGATTATCTCCCTCATTTACCATCCCTTCTCTGAAACTTTTTGCATATGCAATGATGTGTATCTTTTTGTCTCAGATGTACATTCTGGTGAGCGTGCTTTACAGTTATTTAATGATTTTGCTCAGTTGTCCGGGACTGGTTTGAATTATAATAAAAGTAATGCATTACAGATTGGTTCGGATTATCCACTTGATTCTATTGCTGGTATAACAGTACAGAAGAGGCCTCTGAAGATTTTTGAGGTCTTTTTCGGAGTTGGGGACATGGCTTTCTATAATTGGAATGATAGATTACTTTTGGGTGAGCAAAAAGTGCTTCACTGGAAGTCTTGGGCATTTGGAAAACTAAAAAGAGTCCAGATTATTAAACAATTTTTACTTCCACTCTTTTTATATTTGGCTTTTGTTTTTCCGGTTCCCAGTACACTGGAAACAAGGCTTTTTAGCGTATTTTTCCAGGTGATTTGAGGTAGTCGGTTAAATCTGGTTAAAAGAGATTTTACATATCTTCCAGTCTCCCAGGGCAGTTGGGGAATGATTAACCCAATAGTTTTTTCCACCCTTCTTTTATATTTTCAACTTTTGGTGCTTCATTACAAAATACTGCCTGGATATAGAACCCCAGGACTAGGGGTCTCTTTCAGGCATTTGAGGAAGCATGGGTTACAGAGGTTCCCAAACTTTGTGGGGAAGTTTCTGTTCCAGGCTTTGCCATTACTACTGTTAAAAAAATTAAATTATGGGGATTTAGTAAAAATTATTACTTTACCACACAAAGGAAAGCATTATATGCCAAAATTATGACAAAAGTTTACACCCCTAGGGTTTACTTTCCTAGATGTCTTCCCACCAAATTGGATTTGGCTTTAAAACTTTTGCAGGACAAGAGGATCCTGCAACATATATGGGATGTACAGTGGCTGAGTTGCCACGGTAGATTGGGGGTGAAGGGTGACTGGAAAAATAAACCCTTGACAGACAGGCAATGTCTAAGGTCTGAGTGTGAGGGACAGGAGAAAATGATGGAACATTTATTTATTTCATGCACTTATGCAATACAATTTTGGAGAGATTGCTCTATTAGGTGGAATTGGGGTCCTGTATAGCATCTCCAATATGAATGTCTAGTTTTGGGTGAATATACAGGCTTTTATAGAAAATATCATCCAAGTACTCTGAATGTTATATTTGCTTTCCTTAAATACCATTTATGATAAGCTCGATGTAAGTTTTCATTACAGCATGTTAATACCTTACCATCAGTATTATTAGCCAGTGTTGAGGCTTCCCTGACCCAGCTTAAACAAAAAGAACATATGGTTTTTGATAGAGGGAAATTTAATGATCTCTGGTGACATGTGCATTGGTCAGGGTAGTGATTTATTTCTTATGTTTTTTTTAGCATGATATTATTGTGATTATTTATACTTTTTTTTTATGTCCGTAGAAAATTCTGTTGAGTATACAACTGAATTATAGTATGATTTTTGTTGATTTTCCTTCATGATTATTGACTGTTATCTTAACCTGATGTTATGTATTTTGTTTCCAATAAAATACTCCCCTATTCTTTTCAATAAGTGCCATGGGATCTTTAACGTCCACCAGAACTACCACCAATCCAGGCAGATGGGACCTTGGTTTAACATCTCATCCGAAAGGCGGCACCTCAGAAGTGCAACACCCCTCTCATGCTACACTACAGTGTCAGTACTGGGATATTAACCCAAGTGCCAGATGTGGGAACTGAACCAACAGCCCTCTGATCTCCCAGCCTCAGAGGCGAGTGTGCTACCTACTGAGCCACTGACACTGGATAGATAATACATGCACACTTCTGGCTGAGGAAACACAGGCTCCTAAGGGGCCTGCCCTTTTTCAGCCACAGATACAAATACATGAATGTGGCACATCAGTACTACTACTACATTTGTGTCATCTGGAAACAGTTTTATGTTGTTTGTCTTACCTGATGATGGCTGCCTGTACAGTAGTTGTATGTGTGGCCTTGTCCTTTTATTTATTGGGTGGTGGGGAGTTAGGGTTGTAAACCCTAACACCACATTTCACTTGTTTTGTGACATTAAATGGAGCCCTAACTGGTGCATTAATGCAGTTTTTTGCAATGAATTTTCCTTCTTTTTGAGACAGTGGAACTGTAGTCTCACTTATGCAGGTCTCCCCACTGGGCTTGCACCAAGGGAAGAGTCTATCTGCACTTAAATATATGCCAAGCATTCCATTTTTTGGTGCACACGGTCACAGGGTGCTCCTGTGATGAGTAGAGGACCAGAAAAATAGGTAGTATCCTTGGACAGGGTTCGGAGAAAAATGATGCTCCGCAACGAAAGGTGCACTTTTTAAGGATAAAAACTGAAAAATAAATATAGTAGAAGCTAGTAGGTGGAGAAAAGTCTTGGGATTTTCTCCTAGTGGTGCAGTTTTAATATTTATATATTCAGGTTGCATTTATTCAGTGAGTAAACAAAGTAACAGTCCTGTGGAAATATTGTGACAGTAAAATAAAGTAAAAATATAATGAAGATGCTTGGTATAGCACTGATTTATAACCCGAGGTGCATTAGGTAGAGTAAAGGGGAAGGGTAGTTATGGTAAGGGATGGTCAAAGGTTTGTATCCCCCCTTTTTTTAGGATGAGAGCCGCAGTAAATATGAGAAGCCTCTGTGAGGGTTACTATGCTGCCTGTTGGTAATGAGAACTGTTTCTCTTGCCTGCTTCTTGAGCTACAGCTCAGTGGGGTATTGTATTTCCCCTGTTTTATAGCATGCATGTGTCCTGTACGCTGGTTAAAAGTATTTCCACCATTTTATAGTGGATGGGTAGTGGATATGGTAGTAAAATAAAATGTATGCAGGTTTTAAAGTAATGTGCCTTTACTGAGGTGTTTCCATGTCTGCATTTAAATGCTGCCTTTGGGAGCTTGTATATGATCAGCAGGATGGATGCAGAAATGCCTGTTGTTTGAGAGACTTTATAGGCTTAATGATAGAAATGCTGAATCTCATGGTGTGTTTCAGGGCAAGGCCGTGTCTGTGAGTGTAACTGCCAGCCTGAAACACTTAAATTACAAGTAAAAGATTTGCCCCTTTTGGTCTTCCTTGTTTGTACTGCTTGAGGGTTAAATGAGAGGGACAGGTGCTTTGTCTTCTCAAACGGGAAGACTGCTTCTGTCTTATAAATGAAGAAATTAAGCCCCTATTTTGAATCTAGAAAGCAATCCTGTGGTGGGTTAAAGAAGGAAAGAGAGCAGTGAAAAGGTAGATTTGTTAATTTTAGCTGCTGCTTCTTAGTGTTATTAATGCCTTAAGTGCTCTAGTGTTTCTAGTGCTTAGTTAAAAATAAGAGCTTTAGTTCACAATGCAGCTTGAACTCCCTTTGTAGTAGGTACCCCCCCCCTTTTGCTTTAATAAGTGAAGCTGTTACAGTGTTTGAAATAGTGTAGCTTCTTGAGCTCTTAAGTTAGGTGGAATGGTTCTGTGCTTTAAATGTCTGGGTTTATGCTTCTAAATGCTTAAAAGGTACACAGTTCTAAATGCCTTTAAGTATTATTTAAAGTAATTAGTTATAGGGAAAGAGCTCACAGTATACAGTTAAAGGAGGTTGAGAGATTTAAACAGTAAAGGAGTGATTGTTACTGGTGGGTTTCTCACTTACATTGTGGGGACATGTTTTGTGGGTTTTCTTGGAATTCTAGCATGCAGGCTGATTTGTTTTTTGCACCACTCCTCTTTGTGGGACAGCTATAGTGCAGACTGGCTGTTTGTTCTACAGTTTTAAGCTGTGCTTCTGATGAGGGTGGTGCTTGGATGGTCAGTGCTATCTGGAAACAGTCAGGATTAAATATTAAATACAATGGACAACATACATGATGACATAGTTAAAGGAAATTATTGTATAAATGTGTTGAATGTAATAAATGTGTGTGAATTAAAAGATGTTATTTGAATCAGGTGTGGGTGGAGTTGGATAGATCATATGGGGCTATACCCGTATAAAAGGACTGATGTGAGATTAATTCGGTACATAGGTTTTTGGGTCTGGAGAGGTAGGACTCCAGAGAGTTCTGTTACTAGATCCAAAGTGGTAGACTTTGTCTAATTTATGTGAAAGTTATATTTCTCTGCTATTGAATCAATGTGCTATGATGTATTTGTCCTGCTTCTGAAGAAACTTTGAAGAAGTGAAATAAAATTGCATTATGAAGAGAGCTGCTTTTGTGCTACATTACCTGATGAGTAAGTGAACTGTCCACTGGCGACTTGCACCCAATCACACACACAGTAAATTTTAATGTTGCAAATTTTAGTGTTGCACTTAAATGTGGGACATGAAAATTATTTTGACCCTACATCATGAACATGGTTGCTAGAATGTGTTGAATCCTGCCCAAAGTGTTGTTTTGCAGAGTGACTGCAAGATTGCCTTTCAACTGTAATTTAAAATTCCCACCATCCTTTTTTACAAGGTAGGGTTATGTAAACAGCCTGCTTTGAAAAGGGGAGCTGTTGTGCCAAAGTGGCATTGCACCAGCCTTGTGACCAAACTTGTGGTGCTCCAGATCACAAGGGGACTTGTGCCATGGTATGGTTGCACTATTCCCTTTTTTGTGAGTTTGTAAGTTCTGCCTCAGATGCAGCAATGGGTTCCACTTAGACCAGCCAGGACGTGGTCTAAGGGACATGCCCCAGTGCCACACTGTTGCAAAGGGGGATGGAGTCCATAACTGTGCTGCCAGGAGCAGACAGGGCATGGGAGGTGGCATATGGGGAGTCAGGGTGACAGCTGGGCATGTAAGGGACAGAGAGATTGAATCCAGCAGGGTGCATTTGCTTTTATATTTATGTTGCTAATGTCAAGCAATTCATAATATTTTACTACAAAATAGTGTACCCATGAATGATACTGAAAATACATAAACTTATCAAATCCAACATATCCACAGAGGGGCAAGTGATAATTAAGCAATAATGCATGACAGGGTGTGTGTTGTGCTCAGATAATGTCATGCCTAGAGATGCAGCAAAGTTTTAATTCCTTAGTGAAATTGCCCACTTTGCATCCATTTTGGGCTACACGAAGTACCCATCATAATGAACAATTTCGAGTTGCTGACTTCACGTTCACTTCACCTTGTTTTCACAGAAAGGTGAAGTGTGTGATAATTGAAGCAGCCCACAGATCACATGAGTCATATAGACTTGCAGTCTGCAGGTCACATGACGCAGGCTGGAAGTTAATCAGGCAAGACAGTAAAATAGTTACACTTTCACCTTGCTTAGTCTTGGAGAAGGACTGTTTTTGGTGTGGTATATATAAAGAGAGAGATATTTTGAATCTTTAATCAAATTTTGAGATTTTCTTGATAGTCTAGTTGCCTATTTGCTGTTTTGAGTTGTGCCCCTTTTGATTTTGAGGTCATATTCCATATCCTGACTCCTTAGTTTACCTCTTTTTATTTTTGTTTCAGTAGCTGTTTTTAACAGTTTATTTTTTATTTTTGTGTGTAAAATGGAGATAGGTGGGTTTGTTTCCTCTGGGACATGTAGAGGACAGCGTATTGGGCTATGTATGCATGGTGACATCATGTGTATCAATCGCAGCACTGTCTTTATTGCTGCTAGTGTTCCCCTCTCCCAAAAAGGAGGCACTGGTGCCATACAAACACCTCCACCGGTGGCATCTACCACTGCCCCCCACATTGCCTGCCATGGCCCATGTAGATCATCATCAGCAGCAGCAGCAGATTATCCCCCCCTCCATTGTGCACCAGCAGCCCATAACCATAACACCTGGGGCCCTCCCCGCCTATGCCCGGTCCTCCCCACAGCTCTGTTTGTGGGAATTCTTCACTTCACTGCCCGGTGACCCCAGAGTTGTGATGTGCAAGATCTGTAGTGTGCTTGTGCATCATGGTCCCAGGGGTACTCATCTGGGGACAGGTGGGCAATGCATGCACCTTGCAAACCACCACCGTGTGGAGTGGGAGACCAAGGCTGCAGAACATACACAGAATGCACCTGCTGGGCAACAGGTGGCAGCATTGCCTTTGTCTACATGGGGTGTAAAGCACAGAAGGGCCAGGGAGCAAGTGGCTGTTCCAGAACCTTCATCTACATGTGATGACTCTGGATCTGGAAACCCTGCAACAACTCCTGCCACACAGGCTGATTTGGGTGTTATGTGGAGTGTGTTAGACCACCTTACCAACAGGGTGGAAAACCTTGAGGAGCAGCTGGAGCATATGGAGGGTCACCAACTGCAGATTATGTCCATGCCCCAAACGCTGCTGTCTCACCGTAACTTAGAACCTTAGAGTTTTTGTTTAGTGTAAAATTTTCATTTTGTATTCTGTCTTCCTTTTTCAGTCATAACCTTGTTTCCCCCCAAAAAAGTTTTATAAACACCCCTTAAAACCAGTTTAAAGAAAGTAACCTAAAAAAATGCTGTCCTTCCCTTCTTTATATTCCTAGTTAATAATCTCTATTTACAAAAAGGAATTTTATTTTTTTGGCAGTAATGTTTTCTTCCTGTCATGTTGTTTGTGTTTAAGCAGCAGCGCAATAATCTGTTAAAGAGCAGGCGCGCACTGTCAGGTACCCAGCCCCTACAAACATATATGATAAATTTCTTTGTCCAGTGTTGATGGTATTAATAATATACCATGCAGTCCTGTCTATTTAAGTATGAACAGTCAGTATGGCTCTCAGTCCCCTATCCACAGCAATTGAAGTAGAATAAATTTCCCAAAAGTTTATTTTACCAGCACACAGATAGAGGTGCCCCTCCCCACACAGCAATCAGAACGTTGTTACGCAGTGCCCACTCTGTGTCAAGGCTGAAGTGGTAAATAATGTGATGTGGAATTTATCCTACTGCAATGATTGTGGATCAATAAGCTGAGGACAGTGACTGAGTGCCGTACTAACTGGTCTTCCTCTTCTAGTCAAACAGTTATAGCACCCCAAATGTGTACCCACAGAAAAACATAGGCATTTCCTGAACCTGCTGACATGCCTCCATACCGGCAGGCACCCCCATGTTAATTTTGTGATGTAAGAAAATGAATGGTGAGTGTGCACTCCATTGACCTGCATGGGCACAATCTTTCTTTAGCTGTTAGTGTTATTTATAGCTGCAGTTTAGAGAACTGAAAGCAACTGCTGTAGTAAGAGTGTCTGTTACTCCACTCCTGCGGTCACTTTGATTTCTGTAAATAGTAACACTAAATAGTACGAGACACTCTAGAAAAATTGTGCCTAAACTGTACATGTCAGTGGAGTGCATACTCTCAATTCATTTACTGATGTCCTCAAATCAACATGGGTGTGCCTGCCTGGGTGTTGTGTCAGCCAGTTTCAGACACTGTTGTGTTTTTCTGTGGGTACATGCACATTTGAGTTACCCCACACCAGGCACTTGGGTTAAATCCTAATACTGACACTGTAGTACAGCATGAGGGGGATACTGCACTCCTAAGATGCCATCTTTCAGATGAGACGTTAAACCGAGGTCCCATCTGCCTGCTCTGGCGGTAGTTCAGGTTAAAGATCCCATGGCATTCTTGAAAACGTAGGGGAATCTGTATTGTAAAAATTGGACTGCATTACAAATAATAATAATAAAAAAAAACCAGGTACAAAACTTAAACTTTGAATACTTTCCATACATGATCAACAAATATCTTTCAAGGAAAAATGAACATAATGAAAAGAGGGAAACTTAGCACCATGTACTACAGTTAATCCATAAATGTTAAACTTTTGATGCTGGATATTTGGACACATCATATTTTAAAAGCTGTTGTAAAGCATTTTTATATTGAGAAAAACAACATTGTGATGTAGCCATTGTTGTTGCAATACTCCTAAACATCTTGCCTGCCATAAACAATATCTAATTATTGCAAAAATTACATAGATGGTATCAGCATGATACTTTTCCAGGAGACGTGGGTTGTTCCCATACATAATATCTGCATAACTTAAATCTAAGAATCGTCCCTCCCCCCATTCATCTGCCAACCTACCCCATAATATTTTTGTAAAATCACAGTCTAAAAATAGATGTTGTTGTGTTTCAATTATTTGGGCACATGTTTCCCTTGGACAGTATCTATCAGAAACCTGCTTGTGTTTATGCTGAGTCTCTCATAATTTCCCAGCCATAAACAATCCCAAATATAAGGGGGAATACAAGGGTTGACTAATTGTTTTACTACCAATTTCTTCTGCTGCCCTGTACACAGCGAGAATTGTATATGCTTCTTCCCTGCTATTGTAAGTATATGTTGATATAGTTTTTTTCCTATTCCATGCATTTATTTTTCCAGGATCAATTTCCCATTTCAAAGCCCATTTTACGTCATGTAACCCATAGATAGGCATAACCTTATTTTTTCCAAGTAGCCTGGGTTTTTGCTGGAGCCATGGTGCAAGACTGGGACTCATCCAATATTCTAGCCAAGGTTTCCAGATAACTTTTCCTGGTCTAAAAACATTTCCAAAATGATATTCATAAAAAATGCTCCAGAAGAAAACTATGGGATTAACCATCCCTAATCCACCTTCAGATTTGGATTTATAAGTAAAATCACTCTTTACAGGATTCTACCTGGAACCCCATAACCCTTGAACAAATACACTAAATAATTTAACATGGACCTCTATAGGAGGAGGGTACACATAGCATATATACAATTTATTAACATTTGTGACCCTGATAATGAAGAATAAATATTAATTACTTTTATTAAAGATCTATCATCTATCAATCTGTCCAGGGTTAATACCACATCATCAGCATATGTAAGAATCTTTACTGTATTCAGGTTGTTATTTGAAGTCCCTAACCCTACAACCCCTGGCTCCTTTATACATAATCTAATAAAAATATCAATACAGAAAACAAACAAAAGAGGACTCAGAGGACACCCCTGATGTACACCTCTACAAACCTTGATTTTCTGACCATGCCACCCATTTTCATTGGGAATTATAGTGACATTCCTGTATAATATTTTAACCCACCCAAGAAAGTTCTCTGGAATTCCAACATAGAAACATAGAAACATAGACTTTGACAGCAGATAAGGACCACTTGGCCCACCCAGTCTGCCCATTTCCCTACCTACTGGATAAGCTGCAGATTCTAGTTAACCAACAGCCTACTTCCTGCAACCCTCCACTATAATTGCCTTATGTCTGTCCCATGCATGTTTGAATTCCCCCCACTGTTTTAGACCCAACGACCTCCTCAGAAAGGCGGTTCCATGTATACACCACTCTCTCCATGAAAAAACATTTCCTCACATTACCCCTGTCCTGTCCCCCCCCCATCTTTAAATTGTGCCCCCTTGTTCTTACATATCTCTTTTTCTGAAAGATGCTACCCTCCTGGACTTTGTTGATTCCCTTGAGGTACTTGAAAGTTTCTATCATGTCCCCCCCTGCCCCTCCTTTCATCAAGAGTATAAATATTAAGCTCTCTCAGTCTCTCTTCATATGGTTTCTGCTGCAGACCCTGCACCATTTTAGTTGCCCTCCTCTGGACTGCTTCCATCCTGTCTATGTCCTTGCACAGATGAGGTCTCCAAAACTGCACACAGTATCCCAGATGGGGTCTCACCAACTGTCTGTATAGAGGGATAACCACTTCCCTTTTTATGTTTGCTTGCACACATGTGCAAGAAACATAGTGCCATCATCCGAGTTTTCGGAGGTGTGTCACCCCCTCTTCCAATTCAGTCAGTGTGTTGGCAGGCACGGCCCCAGTCCACCAATGCATGCTGGAGCTGTCTATGACAGCTCCAAAATGCAGTGGCGTACAGTTGAAAAGGGGAGCTATGCTTCAGTGAGCAGCGATAAGATATCACCTGCTCATGCGCAGCTCCCCTACACACACACACACACACACACAAACACACGCATGCATACTGCATGCCCCCCCCACGCACACACGTATAGCTGACTGGGGGTACCCAATCCCCCGTCGGCTGTGCTGCGCTCCCCCCCAAAGCCTTCCACATGCCACGCTGGGTGCCCACCCCAGGGTGGCAACTCATAGTATAGCCGACGGGGGTGCCCAATCCCCCTTCGGCTCCACTGTCCTCACCCCTCCGAGTACTGGGTGCCACACTGGGAGCCCACCGCAGCATGGCAATAGATGCTATGGCCAACGGGGGTGCCCAATCCCCCGTCAGCTCCATGGCCCCCCAACCAGCTGTCCTTGTGCCATGCTGGGAGCCCACCCCAGCGTGGCAAATGTCCCTCATTGTCAATTTAAAAAAAACAACCTGTAAATTAAAAACGGTCCCTCACAGTCTCCCGGCCCCCCCCACAACCCACACCCACCCACTGCGCACCCTGCCTCCTCACACACACCCTCACCCCATACTTACCTCTGGAGTCTGGCGCGATGATCTTCGGTGGACCGGGAACACGTCTGCACTCTTCAAAGCCGACCGCGAACTGAAGAAATGCCGGTAATCTGTATAATGAGATAGATAGGATTTTTTCAACTTTGTTGCATATCTAAGGCATTTTTTGGAATTTTTGCACCAAATTTTCAACATGGGTTTTTTGGGACCCCTTCTCATGAATGCTGTCACTGTCATGGCCTTATTCAGGCCCAAAGGGTGATTTCACAGTCACTGCGTGAAATCACCTTTCAGGACTGATTAACAAAATGACACTGCCAGTGTTCATAAGGTGGGCTCTCAAGAAGCCTATTTTGAAAATTTGGTGTAAAAATCAATATTTATTTCTTGACGTGCATTGCGTTCCTGCGCTCGTGAGTTCATGAATTTTCAATACTTTCACTCCAGATTTTCAACATTGCCATTTTACCACCTTCTTGTAGCAGTACGGCTGTCATTTTTCATCTCACCCAAAACGTGTTTCCACCCATGTAGCGCACAATGGAGCAGTTGGTGTGCGAAATCAATGTACGGGACAAATTAAGAAAATCACAGTGACACTGTTCATGAGCAGAGGTCTTAAAATGGCTATGTTGAAAATTTGGTGAAAAAATTCCTAAAATGATGCACTATTTTACGAGCTCATGCGCAGTTCCTATGCATGCTCGTAAGTTTCATAATTTAATATTTTCACTCCAGATTTTCAACATTGCCATTTTATTACACTTCCTTATGAACAATATAGCTGCCATTTTTCATATGCCACCCAAAATGTGTTTTTGCACATGTAGCGCACAATGGTGCTTTTGGTGTGCGAAAGCAATGTTTGGGACAGATTAAGAAAATCACAGTTACACTGTTCATGAGCAGAGGTCTTAAAATGGCTACGTTGAAAATTTGGTGACAAAAGTCCATAAAATGACTGTGTTACGAGTGAGCATTGCGCAGTTTCCACGTACCCTCATAAGTTCATGACTCTGTAATATTTTAAGTCCAGATTTTCACCAGTGTCATTTTTCCACACTTCCTTATTTACAGTACAGCTGTCATTTTTCACAACATGGCCGAAGTGTGTTTCCACACTTTCAGCGCAGAGATGCATGGTTGCTGTGGGAAATCATTGTTCGGGACAGATAAAGAAAATCACAGTGACACTGTTCATGATCGGAGGCACCAAAATGCCTGAGTTGACAATCTGTTGTAAAAAAATCCCCAACCTAATTATATTACGGGTGTGCATTGCACAGTTTCTATGTACACTCGTGACTTCACCATTTTTTTAAATATTTTTACTTCAGATTTGCAACATTGCCATTTTTTACACCTCCCCATGAACAGTACAGCTGTCATTTTTCACAACATGGCCGCAGTGTGTTTTCACAGTTTCAGCACAGAGATGCATGGTCGCTGTGGGAAATCATTGTTCGGCACAGATAAAGAAAATCACAGTGACACTGTTCATGATCGGAGGCACCAAAATGCCTGAGTTGACAATCTGCTGAAAAAATCCCCAACCTAATTATATTATGGGTGTGCATTGCACAATTTCTATGTACGCTCGTGACTTCACCATTTTTTTAAATATTTTTACTGCAGATTTGCAACATTGCCATTTTTTACACCTCCCCATGAACAGTACAGCTGTCATTTTTTACATCCTGTTTGGAATGTTTTTGCACCTGTGGTGCTAAATGCCGTAGTCGCTGTGCATAAGCAGCTTTCGGCTAACAAACTGATATTCCCCCTGTTCATGAGGTGGGGTCACAAAAAAACCATGTTGAAAATTTGGAGTGAAATTACTAACGAATGCCTGAGGTATTAGGGTTTCCAACCATAACGCCCAACCCTGTAGAGAATTACAGGCATCAGGGGTGTGACTTGGGATTCTTGCCTGTAATGCTTATACCATTCCACACCCTGTAGCCAGTGAGAGGGATCGGGGTATGCCTTGGACTCTTCGGCTCCAAAGTTCACCCCATTCTCCTATATCACACCCATCTCACCGTATTTCCTAATGAAATGGGGTGCGCATAAGGGCCAAAGACCCCAAGGAACACCGTGACACTTGTCAGTGTCTGCAGGGTGGGGTGTGGTGAAATGGCGTGGCCATTATGCCTGACCACCCAAAGGCACACTTCAATGCCTGTCACTCTCTGCAGGGTGGTGGTGGGGTTGGCTTCAGTTCAATACTTCACTGCCATTCCTATTACGCAGCTCTATAACTTCTACACTACCACTGCCAATGCCAGCAAGCAAATATTCGGCATTGACAAATGCTTGTTCTACTTGTGATGCCCCTTCCTATGCATGCCAGTATCCCCCTGGCTCTCCTTACCGACTTTTCACATTGCTTACCCACATTTTGGTCATCTGATATGACTACCCCAGGTCCCTTTCCATTTTTGTTGTTGTTAGTACCTCCCCTGCTATTGTGTACTCTTCTCCTGGGTTTTTGTTTCCCAGGTGCATTACTTTGCACTTCTTTGCATTGAATCTAAGTTGCCATATGTCTGACCATTCCTCCAACCTTGCCAAGTCCCTTCTCATCTTTTCTAACCCCTCTTGTGTATCAACTCTGTTATTATAGATCTTTGTGTCATCTGCAAAGAGGCATACCTTTCCCTCCAGACCCTCTGCAATGTCACCTATAAAGATGTTAAAGAGGACTGGACCCAGTACTGAGCCCTGAGGTATTCCACTATTAACCCCCTTTTCTTCAGAATGTGTTCCATTCACTATTACCTGCTGTGTCCTGTTGTGCAGCCAGTTTGCTACCCAGGCTACCACCCTGGGACCCACTCCCGGGCTGGCTAACTTGATTATTAATCTTTTGTGTGGGACTGTGTCAAATGCCTTGCTAAAGTCTAGGTAGGCCATTTCCACAGCCCCTCCCTGGTCTATTACTTTGGTCACCCAGTCAAAGAAATCAATTAGATTCGTCCTACATGATCTTCCTGCTGTAAATCCATGCTGCTTTGGGTCCTGTGCCCCGCTGGCCTCTAGGTACTCAACAATTCTTTCTTTCAGAAGTGATTCCATCATTTTCCCTACCACTGAGGTCAAACTTAGGGTCTGTAGTTTCCTGCTTCTGCCTTGCTCCCACTTTTGTGAAGGTGAATCACATCTGCCCTCCTCCAGTCCTCAGGTACCACCCATCCTGCCATGATTTGTTAAAAGTGTGGTCAGTGGTGTCACCAGGTCCTCCTTAGTTCTTTTAGGATTCTGGGGTGAATCCCGTCAGGCCCCATTCTTTGTCCACCTTGAGTTTTAGGAGTTCTTTCAGGACTCTTTCTTTGTGAATGGGCTGTTCAACCTCCCTACCCAGAGTGCTTCTATTGTCTTGTTTAGGTAACTCCTCCTCGTCTTTTTTGTGAATATTGAGCAAAAGTATTCATTCAGTATCTCTGCCTTTTCACTGTCTCCCTCTGCCCACCTCCCCTCTCCTTTATTAATCTTCACTATCCCTCCCTTAACCTTTCTATGCTCCCTAATGTACCTATAAAAGGTTTTATCCCCCTTCTTAACTGAGTTGGCTATTTTTTCCTCGGTTTGGGCCTTTGCTATTCTGACTGCCTTCCCCACTTCTTTCTGCTTTAATTGATACAGTTCCCTGTTGTGCACCTTCTGTGATTCCTTATACTTTTTGAATGCAGCCTTTTTCTCCTTAACCTTCCCACCACCTCTTTTGAGAACCATAGTGGTTTTTTAGTCCGCTTTGTTTTCTTTATTTGTTTCACACAAAGGCTTGTTGCCTCTATGATGGCAGTTTTGATTTTTCTCCATTGTTCTTCCACCCCTCCTTTTTGGCCAGTTGCTAGTGCATTCTTCAGGTATTCACCCATTATGCCAAAGTCAGCCCTTCTGAAGTCCAGTATCCTTGTTTTTGTATGGCTTATCTCCATGGTTGTGCTCATTGTGAAGCACACTGTGCAGTGGTTGCTTGTTCCCAGATGTCTACTGACTTCTAAATTTGTGATCCTCTCTCCTTTTGAGAGTACCAGGTCTAGTATTGCTCCCTCCCGAGTGGGTTCCAACACTAGCTGTCTAAGGCATGCCCCCTTACAGCCCATCAAGAATGACCCTGCTCTTGGATGTGGCTGCAGTACATGTCATCCAGTTAACATCTGGCATATTCAGGTCCCCCATTTACAGTATGTCCCCTTTTTCAGCCATTTTGAGAATGTCCTCTATCATTTTCTTGTCCATTTCCTCCCCTTGAGACAGGGGTCAGTATACAACCCCTGTGCGGATTGTGATGCCATTCCCTGTCTCCAAGGTGACCCAGAGTGCCTCTTGTCCTCCCCCTTTACTTTTTAGTTCTGTAGCTTTGATCCCTTCCCTTATGTATAGAGCTACTCCACCTCCTCTTTTACCTTCCCTGTCCCTTCTGTAGATTCTGTACCCTGGAATGTTGACATCCCAGTCATGGTTCTCTGTGTACCATGTTCCCATGACTGCCACAATATCCAATTGTTCATCTTCCATCAGGGCTACTAGCTCAGGAAGCTTGTTTCCCAGACTATGGGCATTGGTACTCATTGCCCTCCATTTAATGTTGGCTTTATCCTTTTCCCCCCATCCCTGCTCTTATTGCCCTTGTCTATTTTTCTATTTACCCCTGCCCTGCCCTGTGTTGAGCTCTGTACCTCAGTGTTTACCTTACTACCTGCCATGTTTTGTGGGGGGAGGCTTGAAATGTCCTGCCTTTTTTCAGCACCTCCCACCTTGGCTAGTTTAAAAGCTTGCCAAAGAAGCATTTAAACCTGTCACCTAGGAGCTTGGTTCCCTTTGTGGACAGATGCAGACCATTGTGCCAGTATAGACCTTTATCTCTCCAGGTGGACCCCCAGTCCCCATTGAAGCCAAAGCCCTGTGCTCTGCACTGGTTTTGCAACCATTCATTAAACTGCATGGTGTGCAGTACCCTAGCCTCACCCCTGCCATGGACTGGCAGCACCTCTGAGAAGGTTACTGTGCTTGCTACCCATCTGAGGCCCCTCCCCAACTCCACAAATTCATTCTGCACTGCACTGATCCCATGCCTAGCTAGGTCATTTGTCCCAAGATGGACAATGATATTCCAAAGGTTTCTAATACAGAAAATAAGAACTGGTGTGACAACTGATCAAAGGCCTTCTCCTGATCCACCTCTAATATTCAACCAGAGGGCTCTCCCATGTCACCTCTATGGAATATTTCCCTCAAGATGATTAAATTGTCATTTTGTAGTCTGCCTTGTACTGCACAGGTTTGGGCCTCGCTGATTACATCAGAGGCAATTTTTGAAAGTCTATTTAACATAATCTTCACCAGAATTTTTATGTCTGTATTAAGAAGGCTCAAGGGCCTCCAGTTATTAATATCATTAGATGGGACTTTTTTGTGGATAAGCACTAAAATTGCTTCTCTCATTGTGGGGGCTAATCTATCTTTATTCAACATATAATTATATAAAATTGCTAGAGCTGGAGCTAAGGACACCTTAAATTGCTTATACAACCCTTCCCCAAACCCATCTGAGCCTGGAGCAGAATCAGATTTTAATTTATCAATAACAAATATGACTTCTTCTACTGTAATGTCTATAGTAAGGGATTCAACATCCTGAACTGCCACTTGAGGTAAATGTAGAACCTCTAAAATGTTTTGAGTTGATGTGACCTGTGGTGAAACTCCAAAGAAATTCTGGACTTGCATTTTAACACTTTCCAGAAGTCCATGAGGAGATGAGACCATGTCTCCTGTAGGGCTCAACAAGTCTGTTATAATTCTGGATTCCACCCTCTCTTTACAATTCTTGTAAGGATCAATACAATGCTTACCACAATTGATCCCAAATTTTGCCTCTTGCCCTAAGGATTGGGCTCTGTTATATTGCAGCTTCTGTAACTGTGCTTTAATTACCTGGATTTGTAACCCACAATCTTGTGTTGATGATTTTGTTAAAGATATCAAATGCTGCAGCTGTTGCCTAAGCTATAAGTAATCCATATAGTTTTCATAATGTTCCTGGTTTGCTTTATTTTTAAATAACTCTTGGCAGAATATTTTTGTATCTTCCCACCAGGCAGATAAGTCATCATAACAGTCCATGACAGATAGTCATGCTGACCAATTTTTCTGCCATAATTTCTGGTATTTACAATCTGACAATAAAGATTCATTTAATCTCCATTTATTCTATTGCATTTAGGAGTATTCTCCCAAGTAACTTGAGTGCATACTGCCACATGGTCTGAAAATTCACATACCCATGTTTTACTCAGGAGTTACCCTCAGGATACCTGATACGAATATGAAACCAATTCTGGTTTTAAGCTTCCCTTTAAAAAATGTAAAGCCCCAAGAGGAATGAAGGCATCTATAGGAGTCTTTTAACCCAGCATTAGAAATAGTCTGCTGGAGTGCTGTGGAGTCACATAAAAGCTTCTCTGTATGAAGTCCTCTATCTTGTCACTGTGAACTACAATTAAAATCTCCTGCCCAAAAAGCTAATCGGGATATATATAAAAAAGGTCTTATATCTTTAAACAATGCTGCTCTAAAAGCCTTGGTTTGTAGGGCATATGTAGCTATTAGTCTAATCCTGTTTTTGAAATATGAGATATCTAATAACAGAGCCCTCCCTGGACAGATATCTACTAATCTGGTAACTACCAGATTTGGATTGGCCAAAAGAATGCCCATCCCATCACATAGCTCCATGCCTGTGGACCAAAAGGAGGGCCCTACTGTCCAGGCATGAGAAGCTCACTAGAGTTCTCCATTAGTCTTTATCCTAGTGTCTAAAACACAAATTATATCAGTAGCTTGTTCATGGAGGGTCAACATTGTGCCTATTTTTTTCCCCCTTTTATACTGTTTACATTCAAGGAGGTTATAGACAGCTGATCAGAGGCATTTATGGGGTGCCTCATGAGTTTAGAGGGATTTATGGAGTCTGAGTTTTCTGTCTGTGCCTAGTTCTTTTAGCTATCAAATCTGAACCCTCACTTTCTTCAACATCTGTACAGGAAATTACCGAGGAAGAATCATTTTTTTCTTCTTCAGAATCTCCATCCTCAGATTGTAAAACTGCAAATTTATTTTCATTTTTCCATGATCTGGGTGTAATTTCTTTTCCTGATGCCCCCAATTTCCTAGACACTACTTTGCCACGTGTTGTCCTTTTAGTTTGTGTGACAGTTTTAAAAGTTTCATAAACTGGTGGGAGGGCATGTCTGTCGTAGTAGTATCTCCTGTTTCTATCTGTACATCAGGAAGCACTAACAGTTCTGCATTAGAATTTTGAGGAGGGGTTGAAACTTGCCTATCAACTGAACTAGTCACAGTGGGCTCTGGTGTCCTTACTTCCTGGACCTCAGGGGTCTCATTTTGTGTTTTCTGTTCTACTCTTACTCTCTCATTCTGTTCTGTCTCTTTTTTTGCATGTTGTTGCTGGGCTAAATTAGTCAACCCCTCATGAGAGGGGCAGTCCTCGCAATTATGTGAGGCCCAGGGACATCGCCCGTAAAAGTGCCCTGTTTGCTCACATAAATTGCAACAGAATAAATTTAAACAATTCCCTGAAGAGTGTCCAGATTCTAGGCAATGACAACATTTCAGTGTTACACGCTGAACTCAAATGTGTCCCTGCCCCACATTTGAAACAGGAGCATGGTTGTCATGCATAAAAGATAGAACCTCTATCTTTCCCCCAAATAAAAGGTGCTGGGAAGATAGGAGGGTCCAGAACTAGTTATAATGAGCTTCAGCTTGACTCTCCACCCCATCCCAAATCTGCTTACTGTCCAAAGTAGGGCTTGGTTTGTTAAAAATTTCACACCTTTGTCGAAGCCAATATAGAATATCTTTGATATTCACCCCTTCATTTTTAAACCTAATAGTTATGTTTTTAACTGCTGGTTTGGATAGGGGGATAACATGAAAAGGGGCCCATAAGGGAGTATTCTTAAGTTTGCTATACTGTGCCCAAAATCTGTCTAATCCAGAAACGTTTTTAATACTAATATCAAAATTGTGATTACTCAGTTGAATCAGTGCAAATATCTCAGAGGAGAAAATTTTTAATGGCCCTTTTAACTATTGTTTTGCAATAAAAACTCTATCTGGGGGATCTATTAAACTGCCTTTATACAAAAGTCGAACTGCATTTCAAATAAATCAGACAACTTAGAAATAGGATCTGCCCCCCCCCCCATTATCATTGTCTGTGGCCTGATCAGGCATACCTAGCTTAACTGGGCCTCTAGCATTCTCCTGTAAATCTTGTAAAACAACACCCTCATTGATTGTTTCCCCAGTCTCATGAGAATGAATGTTATCAGGATTACTTTGAGTCATTACAGTCACAGATGAACTTTTACCCCGGGGTTTGTTGGAGCTCTTATCTTCTGTAATGTTGGTGGCCACATTTGTAGTAGAAGTTGCCAACATAGCTACATATACTGGATCCATTTTGTCCAGTATCCACTGCCAGCTCACAGCCAGCATTTTCTAGAGCTTGAATAGGAGACCAACCTGAGCCTCTTATATCTTCAGCATACCCCTCCTGTACTGTTGACTTTGAAATAGTTGTACTTACTATACTGTAGTTCCTGAATCTGTCTTGTCTTCACTAGATTTTTTGCTCCATCCAGGCTTAGATTTATCTTTACGAAAGACAGATTCTTGTTCTCTCTGTAAACCTCGACCCTCAGGTGGAGGTACTTGCAGCGTTATTCTGCTCACTCCATGTCCTACTCCAAGTCTTTTAGGCATATTTTGCCTTCTAGAATTTTTGTGTGTTTTAGGCTTTTGGCACACAGCTGTCAGGCTGTTTAAGTTGCCAGCCTGAGTTACAAATTTAGATTGTGTAGTCTTTGTTTTAATTTCAGACACAGCCACCAGTTCCTCAACATATAGTGAGACATTTTGAACTGTGTTATGCTGCATTTCATGCATACTAGCACCAATATTCTTTGGTGCATCTGCCGTATCATATTGAGAGAAGACGTTTGCCACATCAGCACTCTGCTGACTCACTCCCTCATTGACATCAGAATTTATTTGTTTGACAAGCTCCTGCACAACAGAACAGGAGCTTAAAGACAAATCAAGATCATGTACTACCTTGAGAAGAATTTCTCTCCTTTGCAAAAGCTTTGAATACTGCTCCGGAGTTAGTGATTCCCACTCTTTTTGAAAATCCACACCAATGTCCTCTTCTGTTGCTTTTTCACTGAACAAATCTTCTGGTTCAAAGCTCAACAAATGTGCCGCCATTAATGCAGTGTCTGTGGCCTCTTGTGTTTCAGTGCAAGGAGAGGAGGCCCGCTCCCCTGCACTCTCCACATCCATCTTGTCTTGAGGCTTCTCCATACTGGCCATCCTAGCATAGACAGCCAAGGGTTCCCCTTCTTGGCCATCCTAGCATAGACAGCCAAGGGTTCTCCTTACTGGCCATCCTAGCATAGACAGCCAAGGGTCCTCCATACTGGCCATCCTAGCATAGACAGCCAAGGGTTCCCCTTATTGGCCATCCTAGCATAGACAGCCAAGGGTTCTCCTTACTGGCCATCCTAGCATAGACAGCCAAGGGTTCCCCTTATTGGCAAGTAGGGGAATTTCCCTGTTGCCCAAGCTAAATTCCCCCATTCACTAAAAATACCACCCACAGCTTAATCTGGTTCAAAGTAGTTGGCAATCATCTGTATCCCACTTCCCCGGGTCATGCCTGAAAATAGGCAGAATTTGTCTAGTGCACTTACCCGGTCAACAAAAAACTAAATAGAAACAACTTTGTTACTGGACCAGACCACATGGTATTATTAATACCCCTTAACTTTGGAGCACGTCAGCTATCATATATGTTTGAGGGGTGCTGGGTAATAATAACCACCTGACAATGTACACCTTCTCTTGAACAATTTTGACTTATACAGTTTTATTCTATTTTCAATTGCCCCTTATTTACTGACTTGTTTGTATGATAACATTACTTCCACAATTAATGTTTTTCTGCATTATAAAAAGATCATTAATGAAAGTTCAAATGAGATAACTTGCCATTTGGCAAGAAGTGTCACCTGGTCATTCAATAATGCCCCGCTTGACCAACAGTTGACATGCTTATTGTAGAAAGGTTTTTATTTTTTGCTTTTTACAGTTAGCCATTCCATTTTATTAGTGTGATATGACCCACTCCAGCCCATGGGTGTATCAGGGCATTAATGCACTTCCCAGCTGGTGTAAGTCCCTCTGGCAAGCCTTTGTGCCTTACCTCGCACCCAAGACATGCATTAATGCCCTGACATAGCCATGTTCTGTTGTGGGTTCCTTGTAGCATGCTTACTCCCTTTTTCAGATATAAAATAACAGTAGTGTTCCTTTTGATCTTGTTCTGAACCATTGTTTTAATCAGTTTACCCAGCTGTTTTTGAACACCTATTGCTCTGTAATGTAATGTTGGTGATAGAGGTTGGTGAATTGGCCAAAATTCACTCCACGGAGTGATTCACGGAGTAACGCAGAATCTCCGGAGCACTCCCCAATGTGAAGCAGAGTACTTTGCGTCAAAATTGGGAATGCAAAGTTCATTGAAACCAATAACTTTGCATTATTCTGCTTTCCCCAAACCACTTCTCCACCAATTTTAAGATGCAGTATATTGAAATCAATGTACTTCACATCACTTCACCTTGTTATTGAGCTTCAAGGTGAATTTGCAGTGCTTCGGATCGCGGGGGGGTGGCGTTCTGTTTTGATCAAACTAGGCCATATGAGTGTATTAGTTGAGGAGATTGAGTCCTTTGAGTGTACTGTGGTAGCAGGTGTAGGCATTTGAATCATTCTCATCTACCATCCACCCGGGGATGAGAAGCAATTCCTTCAGGAAGTGGCGGACTTCGTCGTCGATATGATGTTTGAATCACCCAGATTGATGGTTCTGGGCGATTTCAATGCCTGGGTCGACGACAAACTCTCACAATTTGGCCAGCACTTCCTCCAGTTAATGACATCTCTGGGCCTTACACAGGTGGTTTCCACTGCTACACATAAATTTGGACACTCTTTCGACTTAATCCTCTTGCTAGGGATCGAAACCTCCAATGTGGGGGTGGAACCAGTCATATGGTCAGATCACTACACCATGAGGTTTAGTTTTTGCACCCCCTCTAGAAGGCCTACCCCTGTGGAGATGGTTAGGTACTGCCCATTACGGGATATAAATTCCCAAGGCCTTGCGGTGGTGCTTGACCTATCATCTCCCGCGTTGGCGAGCAGTGATCCAGAGACCCTCGTGCCAGCCTATAACATGGATGTTATGGTGGCTCTGGATTCTATTGCTCCTGTCCTTGTGCGCCCCCTCTCCCTTTTCCCCAAGTCCCTTTGGTCTGATGGGACATTGAGGGAGATGCAGAGACAGGGGCGAAAGTTAGAGCTTTGCTGGCTTAAGTCCACCCTTAATGCCGACCACCTTAGATTGATGGACCATTACTTGATCTACCAATCTGCAGTCACCCGTAAGAAGGCATAATTCCTGTCCAGGAAGATTGCGGTCACTCAGAATCAACCAGCTCAGCTATTTCGAACTGTAGACAGACTGTGCAACCCAGCCTGTCTGCAAGTTCAGAAAGCCTTTTCGCAATTAGATTGCAAGGCGCTTGCTCGATTTTTTTGCAAATAAGGTGGCCGACATCAGGGCGGATTTGCAGCCAGTACTATCTAGGGGGATTGTTGTTGGACAGTGTGAGCTCACTGTACCTCAGTTTTCTTGGAGTTCCTTCAGTCGACCGGACTTCATGGATGTCATGAGGATTATCCAGAGTGTGCACCCTACATGCTGTAGTTTGGCCCCTGGACCAACTTCCCTAATTTTGGGTTGTAGTGATATCATCAGTCCAGTCCTTGTGTGAATAGTCTGGTGCTCCTTGGAGTCAGGTGAGTTTCCAAGCTCCCTGAAAGAGGCGGTGGTGACACCACTCTTGAAGAAAGCTACCCTGGACCCAGACTGTTTCACAAACTACAGACCTATCTCTAACCTTCCCTTTATCGGGAAGGTGATTGAGAAAGTAGTGGCAGCTCAACTGGAGGACCATTTAACCATCCATGACATCTATGAACCCCTCCAGTCTGGCTTTCGTAAAAGACATAGTACCGAGACTGCTCTGGTTCGGGTGCTCAATGATCTCTTGAGGGCAAGAGATCAGAAGAGATGTTCCATCCTGGTTCTCTTAGATCTTTCTTCAGCTTTTGACCCCGTGGATCACAGGGTGTTGATAGGACGCCTGAGGCATATATGTGGAATATCGGGACCTGTCCTTGGATGGTTCACCTCATTTCTCACGGGGAGATCACAAATAGTTGTGTCCAGGGTCTTTTCCTCGGGCCCAACAGCTTTGTGTGGGGTGCCTCAGGGTTAAGTACGGTCACCCATGATATTCACGGTGTATATGCTACCCCTCAGAGACATTATAAGAAGGTGTGGGCTGAGGTTTCACTGTTATGCAGTTGATACCCAGCTATACCTGTCTTTTGCACCCAACCAGGATGGCGCTCTCTCGGTCTTTAACAACTGTCTGAAAGAAATCCAGGAGTGGATGGATTCTAGCTGGCTGAAGTTGAACTCAGAAAAGATAGAGGTATTGGTTGTGGACTTGGGTCGACGGATAGAGCGGTCGGATGTTGGTGCACCTTCAAGAATTTTTCTTGGTGGCATTTTCTCTCCCTACCTCTGAACGGGTGCGTAACCCGGGGGTGGTATTTGATGATAGACTGACACTGCAGTTGCAGGTGTCAGCTGTCATCAAGACCTCCTTTTACCGTCTTAGGAACATCACCAGGGTTAGGCATCTGGTTCCGTCTGATGACCTTCCAACGTTGGTCCACGCTTTTGTGTCTTTGCGCTTGGACTACTACAACTCCCTTTACTTTGGGCTTTCAGGGGTTGAAATTCACTGCCTGCAGCTGGTGCAGAATGCAGCAGCCCCGGGTTTTGACGGGCTCTAGGTGATCCTGTCATATTTCTCTGGTGCTGTGCGAACTGCACTGGCTGCCTATACGGTAGCGGATCACCTTTAAAATTGGTTTACTGACTTTCAAAGCCCTTCATGGTCAGGGTCCGGCCTGTCTGAAAGAACTTCTGGTTCCCTACTGCCCTGGTTGATCACTCCACTCAGCCGATGAGGGGTTGCTAGAGATTCCAAGGGTGAACTTGAAATCATCTGGTTCTAGAGCTTTTTCTTATGCTGCGCCCACCCTTTAGAATTCTCTACCCCGTCGGTTACAGGAGTGCACCTCCATGGAGGAATTTAAGAGAGGATTGAAAACTTTTCTTTGGCAAAAGGCCTTTGTGGAAAATTGAGCTGTATTCTGACTATGTTTCTTTATTCATATTTTAAGATTTTGGATTTTAATGTTTGTTTTAAATTGTTTTAAGTTGTAAGGCGCCTTGAAAATGGAAAGGTGCTGTATAAATAAAACTATTATTATTATTATTATTCATGGGATTGCAGGTCACATGGTCTCTAGATTGTTCTTCACAGCCTCAGTTCTGTGTAGTGTGTTTGTGTAGTGGAAGATGGAGACAGTTTCCTCTCAGAGCTCTGCGATTCAAATCCTCTAGAAGCTGTTAAAGCCTTTTTGAGCCATTTTTTTTTGCTAAAAATGTAGTGCATCGATTATAGGAAACCCTCCTGTGCTCATATCATTGAGTGTTTATTGTTTGTGTGTGGATTTTAAATGGTAATTTAGAACAGTCAGTCTGTGTACTGTGAAGTGTGCTTTGGGGGGAGGGGCCAGGAGGCATATCTGTGGTGTGGGTAGATTAGCTGGGAGAAAAAGGCAGTCTTTCTGTTTTGGTTATATTTTTCTTGTATAACTGTGTTAATGTACACGCAGTAATATATTCAGTAATTCTTGAACATTTTTAGCTGATTGTAGTGGTGCAGCAGTGTATAATTTGTTTAAAACATTTGGTTATATTGCCAAAGGTTTTCAATTTGCTACACAATACTTGTAGTGTGTGTGTTTGTGTGTGTGTTTGTGTGTGTGTGTGTGTGTGTGTGTGTGTATATGTGTGTGCGATGCGTACCATTAAATCAAACAACTTTTATTGTGCCAGAGTAATTGCAGCAGTGTGAACCTGCTATCTACTGCACCTGCATGAAGTGTTTATACTGCTTTGTGGTATCTTTACTGGTAGTGGACTGTTACTGCCGTGCACTACCCCCCCAACCGGCAAAAGAAATTATTTTCCAGATTTGGATTTGTGACTTGTGAGCACTGGTTAGGTGTTGTTCTGCATTTGTGTCTGACTCTGCATCTCTTGAGTGCACAGCACAATCTTAATCTGTCTGTGCATTTGCAGTACACCATTAATTCTGGGAAACTTTGGATTTCTTGTTACGCTCTCATTTCACTTCATCAGCACTGGGGAATTTTCTGGACACAAGACAGCAGCATTTTGGGGATGCACATTAATTCTGGTGACTGTGTGTGACCACTGCTTGCATGACAGAGTGTGCCATTAATTCTGGGAGACTTCACATTTCTTGTTACACTCTCATTTAACTTCGTCAGCACTGGGCAATCTTCTGGACACAAGACAGTAGCATTTTGGGGATGCACATTAATCCTGGTGACTGTGTGTGTGTGTGGGGGCACTGGGGGGCTGCCAATATTGTTGCCACTCTGCCTTATTTTGCATTAGAGCGGAATGACAATGCGAAATAATAATTACAAGGCAAAGTGAGCCTTTCCTATTGGCCACTCTGCATAGCGGAGTGACAACGTGAAGTGGCCACTTCGTGTTCACTTCGCCAGTGGAATTTAATTTTGTTGCATCTCTAGTTGGTGTATCATGTCCTACTGGATTGCATGGTACTCCACTGTAGTCATAAAAGAAAGAATTTGAAATGATAGATGTCCAAAAACAAGTGTGAATACCGATGAAAACCTGCTGCAAGCAAGATTAAAAGGAGCACTGTTTATTATGTCATATCCAGGGCTCCAGATAAGAAATTTTGCCATAAGTATTTTACTCCTCATTCTTAAAATGACATGAGTAAAACCAATTTAAGGTGTGTACAAATGGCAAAAAAAATTTGCTGAAGAGTACATTTCAGAAAAATGACTGTATTTGGTAACATTATTAAAAAAACACTTGTACAAGACAATAATATTGCATAATGTGTTTTATTGTGTATGTAGTCACATCTGCTCTGTCTTTCTCATTGTAAAATAGAATATTTGAGAGATACACACAGATATATAGTCAGACAGTATTTTCACAACCCAATACATTTTCAAGTGATACTTTCATCCTAACAGCTAATGCATGTATGAATATTGTCGCGTCAGTCTGATATGATGTCACACAACACTGAATCAACTCCAAACTGAGATTCATATTGTCACAGACATAACTCACACACACCACACACACACATGAACTGAAGCATATACGGTGACAAAGGGACTGCATGCACTTCAACATGTATAATGCCCCATTGTGAATGATCAGTGTTGCCTCCTTACATTGACCTTGCACAATAGGGCAGCAGCATGTTGTGGTGTGTGTGGTGCCATGGGTCACTGCGTGACAGAGTGTGTGTGTGTGTGTGTGTGTGTGTGTATGTGTGTGTGTGAGAGAGACGATATCTGTAGTGTGTGCTCCACTCAGTTTTGTCCAATGTCTTGTTTTCACCCCAAGACACAGCAGTGTGATGAGAAGGCCAGAGACTCCAGAGGACGATTGGAAAGCACACAGTATTCACAGTACCTGAAATGAGAGAGACAGACACCAGATGCTGTAAAAGCCAGATGAAAACATGGTAGAAGGTAACCAGGCCCCCAGTTCCTTGTATAGCATTTTTACCTGACTTTCTTGGGGATGCATACTGAAGTCAAATGATTCCGCAACTTGACATTCAGAGTCTCACACACAAAACACACACACACACACACACACACACACACGACACAGGCAGCCACATGCATTCAAGCGTGCCCAATGCCCCATTGTGCATGATCAATGTTGCCTCCTTACATTGACCTTGCACAATAGGGCAACAGCATGTTGTGGTGTGTGTGGTGCCATGGGTCACTGCATGACCGAGAGTGTGTGTGTGTGTGTGTGTGTGTGTGTGTGTGTGTGTGTGTGAGTGAGGTAGTGTGTGTGACAACCTAGTGTGTACGTCACTCAGTTTTGTCTGTTTTTTCTCCCCAGGACACAGCAGTGTGATGAATTAATGATCTTCAAGCAATTTTGATAATTTTGTTATCTCTTGGTTTGTAGGCTTGCTGCAGCTGTCCAGGGCATCTTTTTTTTTTTTTTGCATGCCAGTTTTATCGCTCTGGTTGGGACATGCTCTGATACTTTAGGACACAGCAGAACAATTTTCATCAGTGTATCAATGCTTTCACTTCTGAGGGAACATCAGAATTTTGTCTTTAGTCTATTTTGTGAACTAAAAGCTCACTCGCATTCAACGTTGGTCACACAGAGACACATGGCAATATTGCACAACTTAGCAACATTTGGCATCATGTTGGAATGCAGGGCAAGCACTCACTTGCACACTTTTGTCATTTTGAAGTTCCTGTAGCTGTCTTGTATCATGGCTTTTAACAGAGGCCATTCTTTCCATAGTGAACCCCCATCTAATAATGCATCACATAGTCTTTCCTCAACATTTTCGCCCTCGCTATCATGAATAATCTTATAGTTTTTGGTTTACCAAACACACTACCTATTTCATCTAGTGCTCCCTTAAGCTCATCTGCTGTGCTTTCAGCCACTGATAAAGGTTCAAATAAATGGCCAAGACTGTTAAACACAGTGCTGTCTCCCTTTGACATTCTATTTGCAATGTTTGTTTTAAGTTTGTTAATGTACTGCTTTCTCAAATTACTGAACTCCGCATCATCATTGGCGTGACAAGCCAAGGGAACAGCTTTCAAAAGAACATGCTCATCATCCTCATCCTCTGGGTATGTAATAGAGTCACACAGTTTTTTCAACTGGCACCCATCCTCATTCAGTAGCATTTGAAGACTAGCGGTAGTCACATCTAATAATGGCTGTATTTCACTAAACAGCAGATTCTGTTTCTGTAACTCACAACATAGTACTGCTATGATGTTGTGGACATCTAGCATAAATGTCGTTATCAATGCCACCTTGTTGTTACTGAAATACTTATGCAATGATAATGCAGTGGTGTTTCCCTCTGCTCCAATTTCAGATAGTGCAACTAATACAGACGGGTAAGTTCTACACATCACTTCGACAGCATTCCGTAGACTTAGTCATCTTACACTGTGAGTTTCCCTCAGTTTTAGGATGGGGTCATTCAGTACTTCTTGAATGCATTCTAGCTTAGTGCTTCTGATTGCAGAGGTGTGCATTAGTGCTACAGAGAATTAAATCTCAATCTAAATGTTGTAAGTGTGCTCAAATCTTTCATGGCATCAGTGCATGCAAGACTAAGCCAATGAGCTAGGCAGTTGGTCTGCACTAAGAAAGGTGAGAATTTGGGCTTAAACTGTACACCCACTCCTGTCCTTTCTCCCATCATTACTGCAGCATCATCTGTTCCTAGAGACCCCATTTTCCCTATGTCAAGACCTATGCTTTTCAGTCTTTCTGAGGTGTTTTTTACTATGGTTTGTGCTTTCCCATCATCTATCTGCACATTACATAAGAAATGAGTAGTTGGTACTGCCTTCTTGGTCATGTATCTAATGCAAACTACAAGCTTCTTTTCAACACCAAGGTCTGTGCTCTCATCCAGCATTATTCCAAAGACTGGAGATTTCTTGATGTCAGAGAAAGTCTTACGTTCGATTACTGTGGCAATACATTGCTGGACATCTGTTATCGTATCCCAACTAAGATTTCTGTACTCAATTTTAGCACCACTTAGGATTTGTAATTCTAATAGACTGTTGATTTTTTCTGATGGTAACTCCTCTTTTGCCGCATAAAAATCGGTGCGAAATAACATTTTAATACACTCTGATACTGACAGAGGTGCTGTTGTAGATGAATTTTCAAGAACATCATCATCACTACTGCTGCTGTTCACATGGATGGCAAGATCATGCAAATCTATTTGAGTGGGAACAGTTGCTCTGAGAGCAATTTTTTTTCTGCATTTAGGTGGTCACTACAAGAATTATGCCGACTAACTGTTGATATCTGTATGTTGGGCTATCCTCCCTGACCCCATACATTTTGTGCCTTTGCTTTAACATAGATTTTGCATTTTATCCTCTTTTGGCCACCATCGCCAGATACTATGTCAAGCCATGGATATCTGGACTGCCATTCAGAGACAGTTTTGTCTTTAACTTTATCCCTTGTATGTCGTTTCTTTGCGTTTTCGCTTTTATCTACAGCAGCATTGATGATGCAACTGACAATGTCTCTACAAAGTAATACTGGATTCTCCAGTCTTTGAACAGTGAAGAAACTTAATGTTTTGTTTCTCTCTAACCTATCAGTGGTATTATCCCTTGCACATATGATTACAACACAAGTCAACACAACTATAAAGTTGATAGGTAAATAGAAAACCTAACATTGCTGAACTTGCTGAGATTACTTGTGGTAACAAAAATCACAAAGAACTCAATAACATACAGTCAAGAAGTAGTAGTGGTAGAAGTAGATGGCAGTTCGTTGCTTGCTGTTGTTACTGTGATTAGCTGACCACTTTTATGCACAGTCTGCAGCACATGATGCACATCTTGACTCTGAATATAATATCCATTCAGGATGACAAAAATGTGAAGTGACTGTGTAGTACTAGTCTATTGTAACACTTCGGTGTTGACTACTCTACTAAACTGTCCTTCTCTTTCTGTACTTATCTGATACAGGACAAACAGGACTAGACCCTGGTCATGTGTTGCTCTGGAAACTTTGCTGGACTTCAGCTGTCTACAGACAATGTGAGGTGATCTTTGCTGCTAAATGCCTTCTGAATATGTTGTCCTGATTTTACTCTCTACAGACTGGTCTGCCCGAGCCAACTGTTCTGAAACCAAGAAGGCACCCATTTAGTTTGTATGGTCTTTCACTAATATTATTTGTTGCAAATCAGTCCTATCAAATACAGACTAGTATATGATAAGGCTGTACACTTAACTGAACCAATCAAAAGTAATTTTAATTGCTAATAAATGAATTTTTGTAAAAGTTCTTGATGTCTGATGTTGTTTGTTGCTTGTTATACTTAGGTTGCGCTGTCACACACCTCAAGGTAAGAACAGTCAGATGGCCCATGGTCAGTCGGTCACTATATCTTGCAGCATGACTTTGCTTATGTCACTCATGAAGCAGTCAGACAGATCGTGGTCCACCAGTACTTTGCAACATGAGTCAATGACTCATGATGCAAAGTATGGTGGATGGTGGACCATGATTTGCCTGACTGTCTCATCAGTGACATGAGCAATACCATATTCAACAGATAAATGCACACTGTCAAGCCACAGCACAGTCTCTCAACAGTTACTATACAATGGCAAGGAAATTTCCAGCATTCTGATTGGTCAGTGGGTACCTGAGACAGTGATGTTATTACACAATAACATCACTGTATTGATTTGTTACCACATGATTTGCTTTATTTGCTCTTCTCTTAAGAAATAAAGATATACTGCCTCACTGAAAATCTACTAAAAACATTTTACATTTTTATTTTTTATTTTGTATAACATTGAGCCATTGTGTAATTGCAATAAGGCACTCCAAGGTGTGTGTTATTGTGTAATAATGTCACTCCTGGTGTGGTGGAAGCACTCGTCTTCACCTCATGCTTCAGCCCACCCCAGGAGTGATGTCATTACATGATAACACACACCTTGTCATGCCTTATTGCTTAAATGTCATTCAGACCGTGCTGCAATGTGAAGTCATTGGTAGTAACTAAAGGTGCTGCTTAAGTCCATATGCAAGGGCTGAGTGTACATGATGAGCCATTGTTGATGTGATGGAAATCCATCCCTCCAGCAACGTTGTGCTGCAGCCTGTGACATCATATAACAGCACTGAACGTGCTTGTGCATGCACATTCGCATGCTGTTCTGCCTGTCACAGATCGGCCACAGTGGTGAGAGCAGGAGCATAGAAGAGTGGCAAAGACATCAACTGGTCAGCTGGTTAAGTTCAAAAAGTAAGGATACAGCAGGGTAAATACATTCCTCTTGAAGGTGGAGGACCTAGGCTACCATCTTATTGCGTACTCTATAATTGTAATACCATATTAGAAAATGGGTAAAAACATCCTTGGGCTCCTATTGGCTGATAGGCCTACCAAGGTGGTCGTCTATCAGACAACAGAGCCCAGTCATTGATAATACCAGCTAGTCACAAGCCCTAGTACACAGATTAAACTCCAAATAGAATGTTAGTTTTTAAAAGGTAAACATTTTTTTCTTACTTCTCACCAGCCTAGTTTGTGGCCTTCCCCTAACCCCAAACTCATGCCAGAACAGTGTGAAATCACTAGCAAAGTTCATAGCGATTGCCTGTGATCGCTATGAAAACCTCCGCAGCCACCTTCTTTAGCTTGTATGCTTGCCGTTTCCCAATGCGCTCTCCCATCCTGAAAAGCTGGCAGCAGCAGCTCAATTGAAGTCCCCGAGCCATCAGTCAACATAGACAAGCCTGACAGAGCTCAACCTGCACCACAAAGAGCTCATCGCCGGTATCCTGGTACCCACCCTGCTTTCAAATCACTGCCATTTTTTTTGCCTAGTTTAGCGAGAGATACTAAACTCATTTTTATATACAGTGCCCATTTTCTAAGTGCAATAATACCCTTCTGGTCCTGGGTGAGCGGCGTCGGGCCTCATTACACCCCTGGGCAGTCCGGTATAGCCCAATACCGCCCACCCTGTTGGGTATTATTGCTTACGTATTAGCAGTAAGATGAACAATGTATCATGATGGACCACTAGCCATTGTACTGTCTGGTCCGTTATACATTGCTACTATCTATCTATCCTACCCATATAACATATTTCAGTTTACATTACAATTACATACAGGTCTGGTATGTACTAATATGGACTTGCTGTCAAGTGAAGAATGATTCAGAATGTTCTTCCTGCACATTTTCTTTTCTTTTTACCAAAATTTGACACCTATGCAACTTGCAACGTAACACTGTTTTGTGAAAAAAAAGAGAAGAAAATGTGTAACACTGCCGATGGCATCATGCCATGTGCAACACAGGTAGGCAGTGTGGCTGAGGGCTGAGGATATACCATGATCATGAAACTCATCCTCACACTGCCTGGATGTCACAAGGCAGTACGGTGCACTGTGCAGTGAATCAAGAATATTTAAATTACATCTGTGAGCCCCCCCGACACTTTAAGTCTATACAACAGACATATTAAGTAGGTATGTCAACTAGACGACAAACTGTTGTATAGACTTACAAGTACTGTCATCATTGATAGAAAAAAAAATAGTAGAAGTAAATCATGACATGCTGGTGTTGCTAGACTGGAAGTTATTTGACATTGTCGGTGTTGCCAGTCTGGCGAGCAACACCAGCATGTCATGATCTACAACCTCGACATGATGGTATATTATATACCATTAGCTCATAAAGGATATCAAATGATACTGCAACAAAAGGCGACACAAAGTTTGCTTTATTATCTAACTGTGGATGCCTCACCTAGTTATTGTTAGTAGATGACTGTCTCTCTGCACTCGCTGCTGCGCTGCCGCTGACTGTTGCTGCCTGCTGAGAAGGACCATGGATGGGTAACCTGCTTGGATGCTGACTCCTGCTGCTACTAGCTGGGTGACCACCACCACCTACCTGGTAAGATATAGCACCAGGAAAGGCTATTACTTTACTGGCTTTCCCTGTCGGAGGCTGCCCTTCAGCTGAGCTGCATTCACTGTCTGCATGTCTGCACTACATCTACTGTATATTCTTCTGACTATAACTAGTCAAACTGAAGGAGAAAAATTTGTCATTTTTACTACATGCAATGCAAAATATCAAACACATACATTTCAAATTTTCAATAGAACATATTTTACTATCTAACATACAACAGACCTATGATGATATCTGTGTCAAATAATTGATTTCCTTACAAAGAATTAAATGAGTGATGCCGTGGTATCACTTGTTTTGTACACTGTCACTCATGCATGCAGTGGCCAGTGGGGAACAATGATACTGCCAGCCAGACTGCCCATTAGAACACACAGATAGCATATAGCCCCCAACCCACCCACTGGATGGCATCCACGACATTGACAAGGTGATTCCCAAACAAATCAGTTATTTAAACTTTAGACAGACATCCCTTCACACCCACTCCTGGATCAAAACACACATTAAATGTGAGCTAGCTCCAGATGGGTATGATTATCTGACTGGTTACTGAATGACAAGTGCAAGCAAAGCCTATGTGATGTTGTTCAGTCACGGGTCACCAGTCAGCTAATCATACCCAGCTAGCTGTCTATAAGATGACAAGCAGTGGTGCTGCCCAGCATAATTCATTATCAGCACCACAGTCAGATAATCCGCTGCATGGAACATTAAAGGGATGGTCAGTGGAGGGACAAAAAATATTTCAAAATTGATCACTTAACCTTGTCCCGTTCATGCCAACCTAAAACATTTAGCAAACCTAAACATCGGATTTTCTTCCATGTCGTCGACTCTACGCCATGTCTGCGGTCAGTATTCTTCATTGCTATAATGTGAGGACCCATCACTCTGACTCAAACCCTGTCATAAGGCATTAACATTAGCAATGGAGAAGAACAAACACCGCATGGCGTCGCCCTCAACATAGAAGCAAACAGTCACAACAGCATAAAGGAAGGCAACAAAGCAGGTATAGAAAACTGAAGGCACCATACTTAGTGTATCTCTGGGACACTTAGACGTTTTACAACCCGGCTGTGTCTAGCCTGATTAGTCTAGTAGTGACCTAACAATATCTTAAACAAAAAATAAAATGAATTGTGACTTTAAGACCCGGGTGTTTCTTTTTTTGTGCTGTCACTTCAGTCGTCATCATCATTACATCATCATCATCATCATCACCAGTTACCAACTGCCTCCTATGAAGCTACAAGATGTTTTTGGCGGTCTTTTGGTAGGTAAGGACACGTTACAATACATTTTTGTGTTCTACTACTAGTAACTACTACTGCTTTTTCTCAATAAAATTTAACCTTTGACAGGCTTGTAGTAAAAAATAAAAAAAATGTAAAACTTACAAATTTAATTCCCCCTCCTCTCTCCCCCACCCCCGAATGAGGCAATCCCCCCAGCTGAGGACCCCTGCTAAAAGGTACTGCATTTTTCCTTAGTGTTCCAAGTTGGACTGGAAAGGGGACCAGCTGCACTTCACATGGGCAATCTAATGGGTAATTGCAGGTGCAGACCTCTGGCAAAAAACTCATTAAAAACAAGAAACATGTATAATAATACTTACTTACTTAAAGCCTGTCAAGGTATAGACAGTAGAGGGCTTTACAGTAGTAATATATCACATGTACTGTGTCTGGTAAAACAACAGTTAGTTCATGCTAACAGGGTTCCCTTAAGCAGCTAGGCCCTTTTAGAGTGGCTTCAGTCTCTCTCTCGCTACATGATAAATGGGGGTTGGGGTGCACACCTCAAGGAATGAACAGATGCTTATTTATGTTGCTTACCATCAAGTTTTTTAATTTTCTTAAATGGCCTTAAATTTAATGTTTCATCTGATGGACAGGCTTCATCAGGAAATAGGCCTTTATACAACTATTCTTAATTAATATATCTGGCTTTCAAAAAAGCCTAAAATGGCATTAAATTGAACTAATTCTGTTCCTCTTAAATTGACTACATTGGTGCGTGTTAAGCACTTTGTTTTCACAGGTACCACATGTAGTATAGTGTCACCACTCCATATAGGCTGTCCAATCTTTGAACTGTGGTTTTCAAAACATGCTGCCGGTTGCCTGGAGCGGGGTATGCTCAGTCTCTGCCACTTTAAGTGGCAGTGGCTGAAAACCTTTCTTTGAAGCAGTGTGTCATTTATTTTCACCTTTAGCACACAACCAGTGCTATGCAGTCTCAAGCAGGTGATAACGAATATGATGGCTCCAGAGCCACTATAAGGGGGAGTGGACAGATAATAAGTAGCCATATTAAATGTGAAACGGCAGAGATATATTTTTGCTGTGTTGCTGCAGGTTTCAAGTGGTCCTACACAGACAGTTTTCCTGTGGGCCCCAGGTCTCCAAATCTGACCTGAACAAAGTACATTCCATCTAGGGATTAAATTGGCAGGAGCCCACAGGAACTCGGTTCCACCGCCTCTGAAACACTGTATGACAATGCCACCACCTCTGTCATCTGTCCCCACTGACTCCTACAGAATAGTTCGAGTGCCTAGAAATAACAGTTCCACCACCCAGAAATCCAGATATGAGTTCCCTCTTCCATTACCTAAACATTTCCATTTCTCACATCCTGCCTGAAATGTGCTTTTGCACCTGTGGCGTGGAATGGTGTGGTTGCTGTGCAAAATCATCTTTCAGTATTGAGTAACAAAATGAAAGTGCCAGTGTTCATGAGGTAGGGTCTCAAAAAGCCAATGCTGAAATTTTGGAGCAAAAGTAACAAAGAATTCCCTAGTTACATGCTATCACTGAAATTTTCCTATGCATGCAAGTAACTGTCAATTTTTTAGATTTTCACACCAAAGTTTGAACATAGCCATTTTTTCACAGCACCTCATGAACACTACAGCTGTCATTTCTCACATCCTGTCCAATGTGTGTTTCCACAGCTGTGGCTCAGAATGGCATTATGCCATGGATTAAAAAATTTACACTTATGGGGAATATAAGGTGGGTTGATAAGAAGACTATGTTGTAAATGTGAGGTCACAATGTGAAAAAAATGACAAAGTTATGAGTATTTGTTGCAATTTTGCTACACACTTATCTCAAACAGTAAGGAAATTCACTGAAAAAAAACTATGTTAATGCATCAGTTAGGGTTGTTACTACAGCAAGAAAAGCAGGAAATTGTGGTGTTAGGATTTCCAACCCTAACACCACACCCCCACCCTGCAGAGACTGACAGGCATTGGGGTGCCTTCGATGCCAGCCCTAATGCCCCCAACCTATAGAGAATGACAGGCTTCAGGGGATGCCTTAGAGTCCTTAGCCCTAACTCTCACCCAATTCCATAAGTAAATAAGCTGAGATGGGTACAATATAGGAGAATGGGGTGAGAGTTAGGGCTGAGGACTCCAAGGCACCCCCGAAGCCTGTCAATTTCAGCAGGGTGGGGCATTAGGGCTGACATCAAGGCACCCCAACACCTGTCAGTCTCTGCAGGTGGGGGCGTTAGGGTTGGAAACCCTTACACCACATTTTCCTACTTTTCTTGCTGTAGTAACAACCCTAACTGATGCATTAACAAAGTTTTTTGCAATTAATATAAATATATATATATATATCTATATACGTATATGTAATCTTATTTTTTTCTCTCACAGGTTATCGAGTCCTACTTTGGCTGTGCACATTCCGAATTGCTGCTGACTTTTGCTGTACAAAAACTGTCAAGCCATGAAAGGTAAGTATTTCTTTTGGGGGGGGGTTGCATCATCTGAAAACAAGTTTCAATAATGGTTTTGTCTTCTTTACAGGTTTTCTGTGTATCCCCCAGATGCATACACGTGTTCTGATTTGAAGAAAGCACTGATGGCAGCACCTAAATGTTACCTGCAAAAAGATGAAGAAGAAACTATTCTGACTTCATTGCACTAAAACATTCTGTTACAAGTGTGGCTGTTCCTGTCTGTTATATCCAGCTTAAAATACCAAGCTATTAGTAAGCCACTACAAGACCAACTAACAAGTTTAGTGTGCGTGGTATGCACTGGCCCACTCTCTTAACTTAAGTTACATTACATGATGTGTTGTCATGACCAGGATAAAACTTAGTGCAACCATGGCATGCTGAAGTAAGCCAGTGACAGATGTGCATAAAAAATATTTTATCTGGCCTGTATGTCACCTCCGGTGTATGCTTTACACCGGCTTGAAAAAATGAAAGACAAAAAAGAACAGATGAAACACGATTGATACCTGAAAATGATGTTCTTTAGGTGGTTGTGGTACTACAGTACTCCTGTCCACTCCTGTTACACTGTTTGTATCTGGAACCTGTGAAAAAAATAACAAAATCAGTTGCCGGTATTTGGTGATAAAGTCATCTATAAAATGGTTAAGGAAGCATTCACACAGTTCAAGGAAAAACCATAGTATGACAAACTAGTACATACTCACTGTAAACTAATGATAATACAAAGCATGGTGGCTGTGGCTGGCTGCCGGTTTCTTCGGTGCAGAGGCAGAGGTTCACATTCCCTGTCTCTCACTCTCATGTAGATGGGTGGCTGTGGCTGGCTGCTGGTTCGTTCTTTGGGCATGGGCATAGGTACACATTCTCTGTCTCTCACTCTCGTGTACTGCAGACAGGTGGCTGTGGGTTCCTTCGGGGCATGGGCACAGGTACACATTCTCTGTCTCTCACTCTCATGTAGATGGGCGGCTGTGCCTGGCTGCTGGTCTGGTTCATTCATTGGGCATGGGCACAGGTACACATTCTCTGTCTCTCACTCTCATGTACAGTAGATGGGTGGCTGCAGGTTCCTTCAGGGCATGGACACAGGTACACATTCTCTGTCTCTCACTCTCCTGTAGACAGGTGGCTGTGGCTGGCTGCTGGGTCATTGACTGGGCATAGGCACAGGTACACATTCTCTGTCTCTTACTCTCTTATAGATGGTTGGCTGTGGCTGGCTATGGGATCCTTCAGGGCATGGGCACGGGTACACATTTTCTGTCTCTCACTCTTATCAAGATGGATGGCTAGATATGGTGTGTTACAGTCTTTTAGTGTTAGGAGAAGGATAGGTGTCATTTAATCAGCAGGATTTAAGTGGCTACAACAACTGGACATTTGTGTTTATGACGTTGACTGTGTTTGCTAATAACAGCACACATTCTGTTAAGTGTACTCTGAAAATCTACCAATGGAAAGGTAAAGTAGAATAATGGGTCATTATTTGTGCATATCTGTAATATGGAATAAGAGTCAAGGACACTGTTTTTCTTTTATAAAAGAAAAAAAAAATCTAACATTACAGAATTGCGACAGCCTTTAAAACCATTACACACTACCTGCACCATCATCCTCATCCTCCTGATCAAAGAGGAAGCTGCCCTCACAGTAGTCAAGGTCGGAATTGTGCCCACTCAGGAATTCTTTTTCCATGACTGAATCATCAACCTCAATTGTAGACCATTTGACACGGCCACCAGGATGGTCTGCTTTGCCCACGTCATCGGCACAACCATTATTGTGACAGGGTACAAACACAGATGTGGTAGTGCGACTTGGTACGTGACCTTCATTCATTTTTATGTTGTCTTGTGCATGCACAAGCAACATTTTATGGTAGTATGAGAAATGCTTAGGTGTGTCAGTGTTGGTGAATGCTGGGCAAGCTTTAGTAGATGCATCTCTCATTACCCAATTAACCAGCATGCTAATGCTGACACAAGTATATGCAAAACACCACCAACTTGAAACAAATGTGCCGCTGCAATCAGAGACAACCTCGTCATGCAATGGCACAGATGACACACCTCCCGTACTTGTCTTTCCTGGTGAAGCATTTCAATAAACATGGCAGTGTGCCACACAATCCCTAAAGAAAGCTGACATTGGGGGTGCCCAATCCCCATGTCAGCATGTCCACAACCCCCTCCACATTGTGTGGCACACTGGGAGCCTACCCCAGTTTACTGTTGCTCACAGAAATCTGACCATGTCAGCATGTTCCTGCCCCTGCCCTACCCCCATTGTGTGGCACACTGGAAGCCCACCCCAGTGTGGTCAACATCAGACCCCCCATAAGTCAAGGGGCACACTAGGAGTCCACCCCAGTGTGCCCAATATTTGTTTTAATTTTCCTGTAAAGAAAGAAAACTGTACCGTAGGTCCATTTTTTTTTTGTAGCGGAATAAAAGGAAACGGTTCCTCATTGTCAGTGGTGCCCCTTCCCCAACCCGCACCCGCCTCTGTGCACCCCACCTCTCACAACCCCCACCCCTTGCTTACCTCTGGAGTTCGGCTCTGCGATCTTCAGTGGAGCAGGAACATGTCTGGACTCTTCAAAGCCGAACTGCAAAATGAAGAAATGCCAGTAAGCTGTATAATGGCATAAATGGGGGTGGGGGGTGGGAGTGTTCAACTTAGATGGATATCTCAGCCATTTGTTTGAATTTTGGCTCCAAATTTTCAACATGGGGTCCTCGGGACCCTACCTCATGAACACATGCACTGTCATCTTGTTGTTCGGTCCTGAAGGTCATTTTGTGGTCACCGCACGGAATCACTTTTCAGGACTGATTAATGAAATGACAGCACCACTGTTCATGAGCTGGGGTCCCAAAAAGCCTATGTTGCAAATTTGGTGAAAAAATTCCAAAAAAATAACTGTTATGAGTGTGCATTGCACAATTTCCATGCACACTCGTAACATCGACAATTTTTAATATTTTCACTCCAGATTTTCAACATTGCCATTTTTTCACACTTCCTTATGAACAGTACAGCCATCAATTTTCACATTGTGCCCAAAATGTGTTTTCATACATGTGGCGCACAATGGCGCAGTTGCTGTGGGAAGTCAACGTTAGGGACAGATTAACAAAATCACATTGACACTGTTCATGACCGGAGGTCCCAAAATGCCTATGTTGAAAATCTGGTTAAAAAAATACATAAAATAATTGTGTTAAAGGCGTCCATTGCAGTTTCTTTGCACATTCGTAACGTCACCCATTTTTCATATTTTCACTCCAGATTTTCAACATTGCCATTTTTTACACCCCATGAACAGTACAGCTCTCATTTTTTCACATCCTTCCCAAAATGTGTTTTTGCACCTGTGGCAGCAAATGGCGCAGTCGCTGTGCAAAATCACCTTTCGGCTAATGAACTGATAGTGTCACTGTTCATGAGGTGGGATCATAAAAAGCCCATGTTGAAAATTTGGAGTGAAAATATCAATAAGCGCCAAGGGCGTTAGGGTTTCCAACTGTAATGCCCCACCCTGTAGAGACTGACAGGTGTCAGGGGTGTGACTTGGAATTGTCAGCTGTAATACTCACACCATTCCACCTCAACCTCCACCCTGCAGCCAGTGACAGGCATTGTGGTGTGCCTTGGACTCTTTGGCCCCAAAGTTCACCCCATTCTCCTATACTGCATTCATCTTGGCATATTTCCTTATGGAATGGGGTGAGCGTATGGCCTGAAGACCCCAAGGCAGAACGCAACACTTGTCAATGTCTGCAGGGTAGGGTGAGGTTAAATGGCATGAGCGTTATGGCCAACAACCCAAAGGCACAACCCAATGCCTGTCAGCCTTTGCAAGGTGGGGGTGGGGTTGGAGTTGGTTCAATACTTTACCGCCATTCCTATTGCGCACCTCTCTAACTCCTGCACTACCAATGCCAATGTGAGCAAGATAGTTTTTGACATTGACAAATGCTTGTTATAAATGTCAGCATGCTGACATTTGTAGGTAAGAGGTTAATAGGACGGTCATGCACCATTGCCCCAGCAGAACTAAATACCATCTCCACACTTACACTGGAGGGTGGGCTGGTCAGGTACTTCAATGCTACTGAAGTCAGCTCTGGCCATTCATTCACCTTACCACTCCAGTATAGCAGAGGATCATCAAGTACTGACAGATGCATGTTTTCTGCCAAATAGGCGCCAACCATGCTCTGTGCTGCATGCATTCCTGATGAGTCATCCACCTGTTTACAGGATTTATTGAGGTCACAGATTCTTGCGACAAGGCACCCCAAAGTGGGTTAATGGCAACCTGCTTTGCTGATACCCCCCCCGCCCTACAGCCACCTTACTGGATATACTTACTCCACAGTGTCCTTCAGCCTTGTTTTGCTGTGGTTTGCAGAACTTTGCACTTGATTTCTGTGCGCCATGAACCAATCACACCAGCTGTCCAGTAAGGTTTGGAACCTGATCATTGCCCTCCTTCCGGTAAGGATACAATGCCACATTTGTATCATGGGTCCAACATTGTTGCTATTCCAGATTCTGCACTTTGTTGAATAGTGGCGATGTGGCATTTGTGATGGAATATTGTAAGCATGTGTTTAGGTAATACACTTCTTGACCCACCTCCAGACACATCAAGGCTAGGCTGAAGATTCAACACAGTCTGCCTCAGCACTCACAGCAGTGAAATGTCTTGACTAATGGATGCAGTGTCATCACTCTCTGCCTGTGTTGCATGTTCAAATGGCCTCAAAATTGATATCACTGAGTCCATGAGGTGCCACTGTTCAGTTGTCATAGACATTGAGGCCTCTGAACTGTCATGGTTAGTGTGCATTATTAGGTATTCCAAGATGGCTTTGTACTGTTCATACAACTGCTCTGCCATGTGAAGTGTTGAGTTCCAACATGTGAGAGCTTCCAGCTTGAGGTGGTGCTGAGGGAGGCTGTTTTAAATCTGCAACTGCCTAAGTTGGTCCCTTGACTTTCCAGAGCATGCAAAGTGTGCACAGATGCAGTGCGCAACTGTCAGCATTTGCTTGATGTCAGGGTGCTGAAGAAACTCCTTTACCACAAGATTTAAACAGTGGGCCATGCAGGGAACCCTCAAAAGCCACCATTGCTGATACATTTAATGATGTTTGATCCATTGTCACTAGCTATAAAGCCAGCTTTGAGAGACAGGGGGTTCAGCCACTCAGCAATCTCTGTCAGTAGCAAGTCTAACATGTTTTCACCTGTGTGGGACCCTGCAACACTGCACATTGCAAGTGATGCATGCTGTCTAATTCCCTGAAGGTTGCTACCATGATATTCTGCCATATTAAACTGTTTTCCAATCCCACCAGCACAGACAATCCCTGGTACCTATGCCCAATGTGCAGTAATACACAAGTAGGAACTATCTGCTGTTTTGCCAATTGTCCACATATCCATACTTAAGTGAATATATGGTGAGGAGGAATGTTGAAGGGCATCTCATACAGACTCTGTCACAGTCCGGTATAACTCAAGGACAGCGCGGGTGGAAAAGAAGGTCCTGGATGGGACTTTCCATTTGTGACAGGCACTTGCCACAAAACACTGGAATCTGGAATTCTCCATAAAGGAGAAGGGTAAAAGATCAATTGCCAGCATTTCTGTAACAGCAGCATTCAGTTCATGTGACACCGCATGATTTGGTGGGTATTTCATGCTCCGGGCAAAAACACTGTGCAACGTGGGCTGCATTGTTACCCATTTTGCACGTGGCATGCAAATGGCTGTGCTCTGCGAACTGCCATGGGTGGGGTGCTTTAGCAATGTGATGATGAGGGGTGCACAGGGGACAAGTCAACAAATGATGTTATTTTCCCTGTTTAAAGAACAGGGGTTGATGTTCGAGTAGAAATACTGCACAGACCACCACCACTGCTACTCTGACCACTACTTGACAATTCAAAATCCTCCTCCTCCTCCTCATGCCTGTAGTAATCCTCAGGTATTATTTCACCACTACTACTGACATTGTTACTTGGGCTACTTCCAGTCAAGGAAGGAGATACCATGCCCAATAAGGTAGATGGGTGAACGCCCCAATATGGCATTAGCTCCCCTCTGGTGCTGAGTCCACAGTGCCATGTGCCTGCTCTTCAGATGTGTGTGCTGGCTTCTGGTGCCCAGATGGCTAACCTTTTTACCGCACCTCACACACGCTTCGCAAAGCTGGCAGATTGCCACTGTTTCTTCACTTGCATCTTGTACAAAAAAATCCCAAACGAGGGATTTTGATGCCCTACTTTTCTCATGTCCCTGATGCTGCATATTCGACTCCAGTTTTTTAGACACTGAAATGGGGGGGTGTACTGCATGATTTCTGTTCTTGGGCACACTTGAACTCTACCTGACCATCACAATCTATGACTATTACTGGGTCATCATCAACAGACACAGCTACATCACAACTTTGAGGAGGGGGTGATTTACTAACAGACTGTTTGCACACAGCCACCTTTACTTTCTTTTTTTCTGGTTCCCAATTACGGTTGCTGAAATCATCATAATCATCATCCACATCCACAATTTCAGCTTGGATGCTGTCCTGTGGACTGGGGAGAACATGTTCCAACCACAGACTCATTATGATCATCCACTATTTTTTCTTCAACATTTCAATCTTTGGATGGCCCAGGAATAACCGCAACAGCAATGGAAACATGAGATTGTGACTATGAGTCATCGTCAGGATTATTTATTTATTTTTATTTTATTTCCAATCTAGGATTAGAGAATACCTTTGAGCACAGTGCAGCTCATTTACAAAGGTTCCACGTCAATATTGGAGGGGGGAAGGGTTACAAGACAGACAAAGGATAAAGCACAAATATCATGTACAGATAATATCAAATACAGAGGACAACAGTAACAGCACAATACATAGTAAAAGAAAAATAGATGATTGCAAGTAGATACATAGTTGGCACTCTGAGGACACTATATGCGAAACATGGGCGGTTAATCCCAATTGGAAATAGTAAGGGAGGGTGGAGCAAGGAGATGAAGAGCAGCAGCAGGACAGAGAATGGGGTGGGGGAATGCAGCCGGGCGCAATTGTCAAGCATATGGAGTGAGGCAGAAAGGGATAGGCAGGTGGGGGGGCAGACACAAGAGGAGAGGATGGACAGGAGGGAGGGACGATGAGGTGTGGGGGGAGGGAGGGAAGGAGTGAGGAAGAAAGGTGCGGAAAAGAGTCAGTCATGGGCATAGTGGGTGGGTTAGTAGGCCAGAGTGGGAGGCTCAGGACGTGCAAAGAAGGGGGGAAGGTGGGAGAGGTGATTGAGCAGGGAAGGAAGGATGCAGCTAGGGGCCTTGTTGAGGAGGATGGAGAATGCAGGGTGCCAGATGAGGTGCAGGTTGCATGAATAATTAAAGCAGGCACACTCACTTTCCTTTGAGATGTGTTGATGCAGGAGATGCTTGAACTGGGTAAGTTGAGGTGTGCTAGTCAGTTCACATCTCAAGCCATTCATCCAGTTAGGAGCTCTGTAGAGGAAGGATTGCTGGCACTGGCTGGTCCGAACCCTAGGAACGTGAAAGAGTTCAGAGACAGAAGACTGGGTGTGGCGCGACTTTTGAGATTTTGATCAAAGACTGGCGATGCCGGTTGGCAGGGCTCCAAGCAACATTTGCTTGGCAAGTATACACAAGTGGTACTTGATGCAGTCTTGTAGTTTGAGCCACCCAGTTAGGGCGAATAGATCACAAGTGTGGGTGAGGTGGCCGGCACCAATGATTAGTCTACTGGCTTTGTTTAGGGCAGTATTTAGTCTTTTTAGGGATGTGGCTGGGGCAGTTCCATATATAACCAAGCAGCAGTCAATAACAGATAGTACTCAGCTGTGTATTGCAAGTTTAAGTGCTTCTGGGGTCAGACTTCTTCTGTGTCTGTACAGCAGTCCTAGTTTAGCATTTATGTTCTTAGCAACAATATCAATGTGTGGCTCATAGGAAAGGTGGCTGTCCAGGGTTACTCTAAGGTATTTGAAATGCTGGATTTGTTCAAGGGTGGCTCCTTGGTTATTTTTAACTGTAGGGCGTGCGACCAATGTTTACGGTGGGAGGATGAGAATTAGATTAGAATCATGTTCAGCTACTGTGGGGAAGGGGACAGGAGGTGTGACATCAACTGAATTTTGACTCATGACTTTAGACTCCACAATATTTTGGCAACCTGGTAACTTGTCACGGGTAGAACTTGGGCCAATAATCATGCCATCAGTAACTTCACTACCACCACCAGCGGAGACGGAGACAACAGCATCTCCAACCATCATTGAAGCAACTAATTGCACTTTGAAAAACATGGAGAAATTCATTACTGCCATCAGCTATGCCATTTTGCTGTGTACTACCATGCAAATGGCCGCTCTTGCCACTGGCAGCAGTGCCATGACCAATCATTTTTTGGGGGTGATTACACACAAAATTGACAACAGATTTAGATTTCTGAACTTTGTGCTGGATTTGAAGCCAAAAAACAACTGTGGCTTACAGATGGAGATTGGGCCCTAAACAGATGCAGATGCACAGACAGATGGAGATTGGGCCCTAAACAGACGCAGATGCACAGACAGATGGAGACTGCGCACTCAAAAGATGCAGCCACACAGGCACAACAACACCTTAACCAGCGGTCACACAAATCCCAAACTGGAAAAATAATACCTTTTATGGGGGGATGGGGGAGCAGCTGTAGTACCAGTCCACTAAGTAGACAGAACGAAGCAGTGAAAAATACAAAAGACAGATAAGAGATTCAGAGTGCTGTGATTATGGTGTGGCACAATAAAATGTGTCTGACTTGACGGCACGCACACACACACACACCACAGGTAATGCACAGACACTTTAACAGTTCAGTACACTATAACCAAATCTTTTAAACCAACTAAAAAAATGCACTGCACCACAGCAAACAGCAAAAAATTACCAAAAATTGCTAAAAGTATAACTGTGTACATGAACACACAAATACTAACACACTAGCTACCCAACAACAGTTAGAAAGCCTGCCTTTTTCACCGTGAATCTCCCTTCACCAGAGATATGCCTCTCCCCTGAAGTACACTTCTACAGTGTCTGTCAGTACAGAGACTGAATCAACTAAATTAACATTCAATATTCTCAAAAAATCAATAAATGCTTGATGATATAACAACATAAGTGCTTACTACACATGATGTACTAGAATTTGACACAAACTTTTATTGCAAAAAGGTGTTTTTAGAGGGTTTGAATCTCAGAGCTCTGTGAGCAAACTGTCTCGACTACACATACTACAATGAACTGAGGCTGTGCAAGACAATATAGAGCCCATGTGACCTGCCATCCCATGAATCACTGCAAAATTTGTCTTAAAGAGCAAATACAAGCAAAGTTAATGTGAAGTCAATTCAAATCAATGGAACTTCACTTCAAAATTAAGGGGAGAAGCAATATGAAGTTAACACAAAGTCCTTTATAACCAGTGGAACTTCTCGTTAAAACACAAAGGCGAAGTTATATGGTTCGCGCTGTGGAGTAACAGGTGAATTCTGCGTTATACGCAAAGTACTCCGTGTAGCGAAATTTAGGGACTTCACCCACCACTAGTCACACCTTGTGTGCTTGGACATGAGGCTGAAGGCCAATTGCTACCAACAGCAGGGCATGACATTATCCAAGCACAACACACACCCTGGAGTGCATTATTGCTATTATAAAATGGTTCAGCTGTAAAGAAGTAGATGTGCAAGGTTTTTTATATTTGGAATTTTTATTTTCTATTTCCTATAAAATGGTATGCAACCTCACACTGCATAAAATAGTCTATGCATGTGTCTTGTTTTCAATACTGTTTTTATTGAACAATTATTTAAATATCATAGTGAAAGTGAAACTGTACCATAGTAAAACTTTTTAGAATAAATTGTAAAATATGTTTAAATAGTAGAATAAATACTTGAATAAGAACTTTTTTGAATAATTCGTACAATGACTAGTATGATAAATAGTTGAGAACATAGAACATAGAAACATAGAAGTTGACAGAAAATAAGGATCAGTCTGCCCATTTCTTTTTCTACCTTATGAATGTGCCATCAGCCTTTACTCTGTCAATGGCCTATCTATTCATACTCATCTGTATTGCTCCCTTATGCCTATCCCATGCCTGTTTGAAGCCCTGCACTGTATCCATATCCACCACTTTCTAAGGTAGAGCATTCCATGCATCCACCGCCCTTTCTGTGAAAAAAACTTCCTCATATTACCCCTTAATCGGCCTCCCTCTAATCTCATGCAGTGTCCTCTTGTCCTGCTATTTTTCTTACATTCAAACATGTTAGACTCTTTCACCTTGTTAATGCCCTTAAGGTATTTGAATGTTTCGATCATATCACCTCTCTCCCTCCTTTGCTCTAGGGTATACAACTTGAGCGCCAGTAATCTGTCCTCATGTTTTCTGATGCAGTCCCTGCACCATTTTGGTTGCCCTTCTCTGGACTGCCTCAATTTGGTTAATGTCCTTGTGAATGTGTGGCCTCCAGTACTGCATGCAGTACTCCAGATGGGGCCTAACCAGTGTCTTGTAAAGAGGGATTATTACCTCCCTCTTCCGACTTGTGATACCCTACTAATACACCCAAACATCCCCTAACCTTACCTACTGCTTTAGTGGTCTGCTTGGATGATTTCAGGTTATCGGTGATGATGATGCCCAAGTCTCTTTCTTCCCTTGTGACTGCCAGCAACTCCCCTCCCAGCCTATAGGTGGCTTCAGGGTTTCTCTTCCCTACGTGCATGATCTTGCACTTCTTTGCGTTAAACCCCAGTTGCCTCTCTTCCCACCATTTTGCCAGTTTATCCAGATCTCTTCTCATTCTGCCCAACCCATCTTTATCATCTACTCTGTTGCAGATCTTGATGTCATCTGCAAACAGACAAATCTTACCCTCCAGTCCATCTGCAATGTCACTGATGAAGATATTGAAGAGGACTGGCTCCAGGACTGATCCCTGAGGTATGCCACTTGTGATTTGCATCTCTTCTGACTATACCATTTACCACCATTCTCTGTTTTCTGCCGTCAACCAGTTTGCCACCCAGTTGGCCAACATCTGACCCACCCCGACCCTATCCAGCTGATTAATCAATCTTCTATGTGGAACAGTTTTGAAAGCCTTGCTGAAGTCAAGGTATGCGACATCAACTGCTCTCCCTTGGTCCACCACTCTGGTTACCCAGCTAAAGAAATCTATGACATTAGTTTGATAGGACCTTCCTTTTGTAAACCAATGCTGTCATGGATCCTGTGCTCCTATGAATTCAAGGTGTTGCACTATCCTTTCCTTAAGGAATGCCTCCATAATCTTTCCCACTACTGAGGTAAGACTGACTGGTCTGTAGTTCCCTGCCTCCTCCCTTCTACCACTCTTGTGGAGCAGGATCACATGAGCCCTTCTCCAGTCTTCTGGGACCTCTCCTGTGCTCATAGACTCACTAAACAGTTCTGATAGTGGCACTGCTAGTTCCACCCTTAGCTCCTTTAGTACCCTGGGATGTATGCCTTCAGGTCCCATTGCCTTGTCCACCCTGAGCTTATCGAGCTCTTGTAGGATCCTTTCTTTTATGAAGGGACTAGTACACCCCCCATGTCCATGGTGCTGAGCTGTGGATCCTGCCCTACCTTCTCTTCAGTAAATACTGAGCAGAAGTATCTATTTAGGATAGATGCTTTTACTTTGTCCTCCTCCTCACATGCCTTCTTATCCCCTTTGATCTTAGCAATACCCCCCTGGACTTTCTCCTTTCACTAATGTATCTATATAAAGTCTTGTCATGGGGGCATGGCTTAACCTTTACCTAAGATGGCAGCATAATTTCTCAGCTCCCTCTGTATGGGCTAAAATCCTAAGGCATCCTTCAACAAGGGGCACTTAAGAGCTTCTGAAAATATAGATAAGTGAAGAAGGACTCACCAGTTGCACCAGTATTTCAAATATTATCTTCCTACCTGTGAGGATCCACTTCTTAGGGGCGTCTCTTCCACACCATGGCCTACAGCAGGATGACCTCCTCACTAGCTCCAGCTGAACATGCAAAAACAGAACAAATGTTTACTCAGCTACTCACACAAATGTCACAAATGACTATTGCTTTAAACTAATACCCAAACTCTACAAGCCATTGAATCAAGGATGTTCCACATAGAAAGGCATCTCGAGGCCCACGACGCAGCTCTGCAAGAGGTCACAGCCACCACTTGAGGAACAAGCCCGGCTCATATACTACCTACAAGACAAACTGGACAACCTGGAAAATCCGGAGTAGCCACTTAACAATCACGATTCCTTGACTTCCCGGAGGCTTGAACAAAGGACACAGTTCGCATTTTACAAGACTTCCTGCTGCATATATTAGGCATATATTAGGCCTCTCTCCCACTACTGTCCTACAAATTGAATGGGCTCATAGATCCCTGACCCCACCATCCAAACCAGGAAAGTGCCCGCAATCCATATGGGCCCACTTTCTGGACATTCGCCAAAAAGAGCTGATAATGGCCACAGCGAGAGATAGAGGCTCCATATCCTGGAATGGTAATACCATTCTCATCTTTCAGGATTACTCCCAGGAACTAACGAAGTGGAGGAAAGCATATGCGGTGGATCATAAGATTTTACATGTGCACCAGATCTCTTTCTCCATGTGGTATACTGCTACAATGAGAATAATATCCAACGGGGCTCTGATTTAATTTGATAAGCCGGAAAGTCTCATGGACTATCGACAACAATTTTCTAAAGATTTCCAGAACCCCGACCTGTATAGTAACATTCATGCCTCTCCTGACTCCCGTGGCAGTATGGATATATCAGCCAGGTCTGAGCCTTTTCAGCCAACACGGCATCGATTAGATGCCTCCCTCCCTCCCAGGAACAGAAACATAGAAACATAGAATTTGATGGCAGATAAGGACCGCTTGGCCCACCCAATCTGCCCATTTCCCTACCTAATGGATAAGCTGCAGATCCTAGTTAACCAGCAGCCTACTTCTTCCTACCCCCACCCCTTAGAATTGCCTTATGACTGTCCCATGCATGATTGAATTCCACCACTGTTTTTGACTCACAACCTCCTCCGGAGCGGTTCCACGCATCCACAGCCCTCTCTGTGAAAAAAATACTTTACCTAAATTACCTCGGAGCCGCCCCCCCTCTATCTTCAAATTGTGCCCCTTGTTCTACCAACTCTTTTTTGAAAGATGCTACCCTCTTGGACTTGTTGATTCTCTTGAGGTACTGAAAGTTTCTATCATGTCCCCTCTCCCTTCTTTCCTTGAGGCTATACATATTAAGCTCCTTTAGTCTCTCTTCACTATGTCTTCCGTGCAGACCCTGCACCATTTAGATGCCCTCCTCTGGACAGCTTCCATTCTATCTATGTCTTTGCGGAATTGGGTCTCAGAACTGCGAAGTACTCCATATGGGGTCTCACCAGCTGTCTGTAAGAGGGATAAAAACTTCCTGTTTTCTACAGGCGTGCTCTCCTATGCAAATCTGTGTCCCCAACCCTCCTTGCTGCCCTCTCACATAGCATCCCACCATTGGGTCATCTGATGTGACTACCCCCAGGTCCCTTTCCATTTTGTTGTTGTTAGTATCTCACCCCCATTCGTACTCTTCCCTGGGTTTTGTTTCCCAGGTGCATTACCCTGCACTTCTTAGGATTGAATCTAAGCTGCCATACATTTGACCATTCCTCTAACCTTGCCAAGTCCCTTCTCATCCTTTCCACCCCCACCTTGTGCATCAACTCTGTTGCAGATCTTTGTGTCATCTGCAAAGAGACATACTTTTCCTTCCAGTCTCTCTGCAATGTAAACATAAAGACATTGAAGAGGACCAATCTAATACTGAACCCTCTTTGATTCATAGTAACCCCCTTTCTTCACAGTGGACTCCATTTACTATTACTCTATGTGTCCTATTCTCCAGCCAATTCTTTGCAGGCTGTCATCTTGGGACTCACTCCCAGGCTGGCTAACTTGTATATTAATCTTTTGTGTGGGACTGTGTCAAATGCCTTGCTAAAGTCTAGGTAGGCCATGTCCACAGCCCCTCCCTGATCTACTACTTTGGTCACCCAGTCAAAGAAATCTATCAGATTTGTCTGGCATGACCTTCCCGCTGTGAATCCATGCTGCCTTGGGTCCTGTGTCACTCTGGCCTCTAGATACTTGACAATTCTTTCCTTCAGAAGTGATTCCATCATTTTCCCTACCACTGAGGTTAAACTAACAGGTTTGTAGTTTTCTGCTTCTGCCTTGCTCCCACTTTTGTGAAGGGGAATCACATTTGCCCTCCTCCAGTCCTCAGGTACCACCCCATCCTCCCATGATTTGTTAAAGAGGGTAGTCAGTGGTGTCACTAGTTCTACCCTTAGTTCTTTTAGAATTCTGGGATGAATCCCATCAGGCCCCATTGCTTTTTCCCTCAGTTTTAAGGTTCTTTCAGAACCCTTTCTTCTGTAAATGGGCTGGTATCAACTTCTGTATCCAGAGTGTTTCTACTGTTTGTTTTAGGTATCTCCCCTCTTCCTTTGTAAATACTGAGCAAAAATATTTGTTTAGTATCTCTGCCTTTTCACAGTCACCCTCTGCCCACCTCCCTCCCTCCCTTTATTAAGCCTCCTATCCCTCCTTAGGTCTTCCTTCACTCCTGATGTACCTATAAAGGTTTTATCCCCCTTCTTAACTAAGTTGGCTATCTTTTCCTCGGTTTGGGCCTTTGCTGTTCTGACTGCCTTCCCAGCTTCCTTTTGCTTTAACTGATACAGTTCTCTGTCCTGCTCCTTCTGTGATTCCTTGTACTTCCTAAATGCTTTCTTTTTCTCTTGAACCTTCCTGCCACTTCCTTAGAGAACCATAGTGGTTTCTTATATCGTTTACGTTTGTTTATTTGCTTCACACAAGGCTTGTTACCTCTGTGATGGCAGTTTTATTATTCCCCATTGTTCTTCCACCCCTCCTTCCTGCCCATTTGCTAGTGCATTCCTTAGGCACTCACCCATTTTGCAAAGTCAGCCCTCCTAAAGTCCAGTACTTTTGCCTTTGTATGGCTTGACTCTATTGCTGTGTTTATTATGAACCATACTGTTCGATGGTCGCTGGTTCCCAGATGGCTACCCACTTCTACATCTGTGATCCTCTCTTCATCTCCATTTGAGAGAACCAGGTCTAAGATTGCTCCCTCTCGAGTGGGCTCCAATACTAGTTGTCTAAGGCATGCCCCCTGTAGGGTATCTAGAATAACCCTACTCTTCGAAGTGGCTGCTGCAACTGCACTCCAGTTAACATCTGGTATATTCAGATCACCCATCAGCAATATCTCCCCTTTTTCTGCCATTCTAAGTATACTTTCTATCATTTCCTTGTCCATTTCCTCCCCCTGAGAAGGGGGTCTGTATACAACCCCTTTGCGGATTGTGGTGCCATTGCCGGTCTCCAAATTTACCCACAGTGCTTCTTCTCCTCCCTGTTTTCCCTTTTGTTCTGTTACTTTGATTCCTTCCCTTATGTAAAGAGCTACTCCTCCTCCTCTTTTACCCTCCCTGTCCCTCCTGTAGATAGTGTATCCTGGTATGTTTATGTCCCAGTCATGGTTTTGTGTACCATGTTTCTGTGTCTGCCACGATATCCAAATGTTCCTCCTCCATCAAGGCCACTAATTCAGGAAGCTTGTTACTCAGACTACGGGCATTGGTACTCATTGCTCTCCATTTTTTTTATGGCTTTAACTTCTGTTGCAGCATCCCCGCTGACCTTTCTACCTTGGTCTTTTTCTCATTTAGTATCCTGTTTTGTAGGGAGAGGCTGGGATTTTCCTGCTGCTTATCAGTACCTCCCCCCATTGACTAGTTTAAAAGCTTGCCAATGAAGCATTTAAACTGATTGCTTAAAAGACTTGTTCCCTTCCTGGACAGATGCAGACCATCCTGCCAGTATTGGCTGGTGTCCCTCCAGGTGGAACCCCAGTCCCCATTGAAGCCAAACCCCTGTGCTCCACACCATTTTTTCAACCATTCATTAAACTGCAGGTGCAAAGTACCCTCTCCTCACTCATGCCATTGACAGGCAGCACCTCTGAGAAGGATACTGTGTGTGCTACTTGTTTTAGGCCCCTCCCCAATTCTACAAAGTCCTTCTGCACTGCTCTAATCTCGTTTTGAGCCAAGCCATTTGTCCCTAGGTGGACAATGATGTCCAGCTCAGACTCCCGTGCAGCTGTTTTCGTGATCCTGAGGATGCGCTTCCTGTCCCTCCAAGCCATGGCACCAGGCAGGCACCTTACTTCAGTTTTCCCTGCTCCCCCCAGTTCTATCCTCCTAATAATTGAGTCCCCCACCAGGAGCTGCTTCCTTTCCTTGTGGTGTCCTCTGCCTCCTTCCTGTGGGCCTCCTTTGTGACAGTTGTCCTCAGCCTCCTTAGTCTCCTCTGCGGGTGCATCCATAGGGGAGCTATGCTCCCCCAGAATGGTGTATGGATTGTGGAGTGGAACAACTGACTGGGTGTGCCTCTGTTCCACCATCCTCACCCTCCCTGAGGCCACTGTGGTCCAACTGCTGTGCTTTCTTCGCCAACCTCTGGTGGTGCTCCCTGGATGGGGGAGGTTCCTTCCTTCCATCCAATGTGGCCCTGGGGAAGGTTCCTTACTACTGTCCAGTGTGGCCTGAAGGCGGGCAGCTTCCTCCCTCAGGGCAGAGTTGTCTGCAAATAGGGCAGCATCTCAGCCTCCAGAAAGACTCCCGGAAGACTGCCCACAGCCATTACATTGCACTACTCCCCACATGTTTATCTACTTTTTTTGTGTGTGTGTGTGAGTGTGTGTGTGTGATTGGTTTGTAATATAAAAATATATATATTATACAATGTGTATGCTTATATTGTCAGTGCAGTGTGCTAGAGAGGATATACTATTTGCCAGCAGATTAGGCCTTACAGTCTATCGAGTCTGCTCGAACCTTAGATCCTTAATTGGGTGCCAAGGCCCTCCCATCCCTTGTGCTCCAGAAACCCCTATCATCCATCCCCACCCCCCTGGGACAGGCCATCATCTGATACATCCACTTTCTGTGTCTGTCCCACCCTCTCTTGAAGCCCTCCACTGTGGATCTCTGAACCAGCTCGCCAGGCAGTGCATTCCAAGGGTCCACCACCCTCTCAGTGAAAAACTTCCTCCTCTTTCCCCACCCTTCCACCTTCCAACTTCAAACCATGCCCTCTGGTGATACCTCCCTGCTTTAGTCTAAAGATCCCTCCATGTTTACCCTATTTATTCCCTTGAGGTATTTGAAGACCTCAATCATGTCCCCCTGTCTCTCTCCTCCAATGAAAACAGGCAGGGCTCCTCAAGTCTGTCCTCATATGTCAAATCCCTAGTCCTCAGTATCATCTTAGTTGCCCTTCTCTGTACCCTCTCCAGGAGCTGTATGTCCCTCTTCAAGTGTGGTCTCAGTACTGTACACAGTACTCAAGGGTGTCTAACCAGTCCATTGTACAACGGCAGAATCACTTCCTTGCTCCTAGAGGTGATCCCCTCACGATGCATCCCAACATCCTGTTTGCCTTGCTAGCCACTCTCCTGCACTGCTCAGAATTATTCATACATGCATCCACCATGACCCCTAGGTCTTTTCCCCTATTGAGGCCTCCAGTGCCTCCCTTCCCAGGGTGTACCTGTGTTTAGGGTTTTCCCGACCAAGATGCAACACCTTGCACTTGGTGATATTGAAATTTAATTTCCATGTGTGAGCCCAGCTTTCCAGGGTGTCCAGGTCCCCTTGCAGGGCCAACCTCCCCTCTTCTCCCTCAACTACTGCTCCCATCTTGGAGTCATCCGTGAAGAGACTCATTTCACACCCTATACCCTCCCTGATGTCTGATATGTATGCATTAAACAGGATCGGACCCAGGACCGAGCCTTCTGGGTACCCTACTACCAACCTCTCTGGGGTTCGAGAGCTCCCCACAGACCACTACTCTCTGGGTGCGTCCAGCTAGCCAGTTTTCAATCCATCAGCCATCAAAGGGCCTACTCCTAACCCCATCAGTTTCTCCACCAGACCATTGTGGGGGACAGAGTCAAATGCCTTGCTGAAGTCCAAGAATAATACATCCACAGGCTTTCCCCTGTCCAGTTCTGATGTTACCCATTCGTAGAACTCCATAAGATTGGTTTGACATGATCTACCTGGCACAGTGACAGTGATATGTACCTTTCACTCTTGAGGAAATGATGTCAGAACTCCAGGTATAAAGGAACTATTTCCAGGGGTGGGTGGGGTGAGGGGTGGGAAGGGTTCAGCCTAAACTGTGCCCTCACAAAACAATCAGCTAAGAGCTCTGACCCACCACTGCGATAGGTGCCTTCCTGTCAGCAAGATGCCCTACACAACAATTTGACAGAGAAAATACCCTGCTAATCAAACAGAGAAAATCAGACATCCAAGTCAGACACAGGTAAACCTCCCCAGCCCCAAAACAGCCTGGTGGTTTGTGCTCTGAAAGCAGTCACCCCAAAATAAGTCAGCTGTGCTTTAAACTCTCCCTGCACTGAAAATCTTAAGAATTGTAACAAACGTAAAAGCTAGATCCACCTCCTCTGTTGCTTGAAAGACTGTCTTTCCTGATAATTCTAAGTTCCTTGTTTCACCTTTCAGTTAGAAGTAGCCTCCACCTGCAGAATATCTGCTAGCAACTAAAGACAATTGTAAGGTTCACCTCCCTCTGTTGTGAGCACAACTCGCTTTCTTGCAAATCCTATGTTCAGTATTGCAGCTTCCAGCTAGAGTTTCAGTTGAAGAATATTAGCTGTTCTGATTAGTTTGCTATAAAACACTTGTTTATGATACTATTGTTCTCAGGTCTGTTACCAAAGCTATTGGCTGATCAGTAGCTATGATGTAAGCACTTCCTGACAAAGTCTGGTCTGGCCTTATAAGGCACACACAGATAAACACAAAAAAAAACAGTTTCCACCCCCTAGGGCACTGTCTGGGTCAAATACACAACCTGTACCTGCACTTATTTCAGGATTTATGACAAATTCTTAGCCCAGGGTTTAAACTCTTCCTGCACTGAAAATCCATAAGAATTGTAACAAGCGTAAAAGCTAGATCCACCTCCCTCTGTTGCTTGAAAGACTGTCTTTTCCTGATAATTCTAAGTTCCTTGTTTCATCTTTCAGTTAGAAGTAGCCTCCACCTGCAGAATATCTGTTACAAACCAAAGACAATTGTAAGGTTCACCTCCCTCTGTTGTGAGCACAACTCGCTTTCTTGCAAATTCTATGTTCAGTATTGCAGCTTCCAGCCAGAGTTTCAGTTGAAGAATATTAGCTGGAGACACACCTTGCAAAGGCAGGAGAGTAGACAGCACCCGGCTACCAGGCAATACGGGGAAGCTCCCCACGAAGAAGATGACAATGCAGGACTACGCCAGCATTACTCCCCAAACAAGTTTGCCCCGCTACCAACACTTTCAGAAACCTCACCGCAGGGAGATGAAGTGCCAGCACATGGCATGCTCCCTAAAGATCCTAAAACATGGGCCGCGGTCATGGCAACAGACAAGCCGCAAGCCCTCTCAGAGTGACAATCATCTCCTCCAGTGAACACCGATCAGCGGGCCTCAGCAGCAACAGCTCTTTCTCCTGCTCAATCAGCCGATGAGTCTCCCCCATGACTGTACAGGTAAGTAACTGTTCTCTTTTTTGGCTCTCCTTCTTAGGCCTCTTTAGGTGTGGGTTACAGATGCTTGGGTCGAGACGGGCCCTGGCTGGCTTTCAATTGGCTGACTAAATTTCAGGGAATGATACCGGAACGGTCGCCTTGTGGATAGCTGACTTATTTTACTTTTTCTCTGGGCTAACAGTTATCTACACATTCCTGTGTGGCTATATTTTTAGATGTTATCAGGCACGTCTTTGCTTGCTGCTCAGGACATTTTCAGGACTACTACTTTTACAAACAGAATGTATTGTACCTAATTGCATGCAGTGAATGTTATTCTGATAAGTTACTATGTGGATTGCCTGTTTTTGTTGGATCTCGTGTATCAGCTCTCCTTACTTAATGGGCTAATGGGTGTGATCTTAACACTGGCCTGACTACTTCTGTAAGCCACAGAAGTCACAGCTGGTATTCATGACATACTCCCCTCAGTTTAAAGGGGGGGATACAATACGCCTAATGCACTGTACCTCGAAGCCCTCTTACCTTCCCACAATGTCATTTCGACAATATAGGTGACACATCGGGGATGATTTTGAGCACAAGACCTAGGCATAAGGCCCCAGACTGCTGTTGGCTGAAGCTTTCCAGCCCCCACTCACAGGCCTTGGAAGTGGCAACAACCTACGGATACCATTCTGGGCAAAATTATTAAACATCCTTCCTTCTTCCATAGCCACTATCCACTTTACATAGTCCCCAGTACTTGCCCTGCCCCTAGCTGATCCCCAACCCCTTCATGTGCCCATAATCTACGTGGGAGAGTGGATTTTTGATGATGTGTCATAAGTACTCAAATCGGAGTGCAGTGCAAAGCTCTACCTTCCTACCACTTTGACCCACCCCATGAGAGGATGATAGGTGGCCTGGTGGCTAGTCTGCTGGCTTGACTGTCGCCCTTCGAATATTAAATGCTACTATTTTGTTAAGTTGCTTGTTTATAGCTTGTTATTAGTCTGGGCTGTTTGCCCGATCAGATAGTGTTTAATGTGTTGCAACAGGGTTTCTCATAAATACTTTAGGTCTTTTGGCACTATAGGGACACTATGGGCTAAGACGTTAGGAGTCACTGGGAGATTTCTGGAGGATGAACCAGCTCCCCCCCTCAGTCTGTATACTGTGTTTCTTCATCATGGTAATTCACACATGCTTTTCTCCACTTGATCATGACTGACCTACATGCAATCACCTGGAACGTACAGGGCTTAAATACCCCAATAAAACGTAAACAGGTGGTATCTCACTTGAAAAGGCAGAGGGCAACGCTGGCCTTCTTACAGGAAATCAAACTCACAAAGCAGGATCATGATCTGCTGGAAAGAGACTGGGTGGGACAGGTACTTTCCGCATCCTTCCCCACCCGGAAAAGAGGGGGTTGCTATACTCTTCCACAAATTATTGACCTGGTCCACTACACAAGTGCAGATGTACCCCTCTGGTAGGTGGGTCCTAGCATTAATGAAAATTCCAGATGGCCCTATGTGGAACTATTCTGGCCCAAGCATTATGCTCTATCTCCTCAGAGCCTGTACCCTTAATCTTAGGAGATTTTAACCTGACGTTGGTGCCCCAGCTGGATCGCAGTTCCCCCGCCGCAGTACAACACCCTAAGGCCTGTCTAGCCCTGCAGCACTTGATGGCAGAAACTGGCCTTACTAATATCTGGAGAACTTTTCATCACACAATGAGGGACTGCTCCTTTACATCTGAGGTGCATGGATCTCACAGTCAACTGCACTTTTGGCTGATCTTGGCTGACATATGCCAGAATGCAGTTGATGCCAAGATTATGCCTAAAGTCATTCGGATCACACCCCGGTACATCTACATGTATTGTGGGGCCCACCCACTTCTAAATTCTCTACTTGGAAATTAGATCCCCTGCTATTTAAGGACCCTAAATTTGCTCACTGGGTCTCCTCTGAGACAACGCTATTCCTAGCAGAAAATCCACCTGTAGACACCTCCCCCAGTGTTCGCTGAGAGGCCTTCAAAGCCACCCTATGTGGGGCTATTATTAGCTTTGCAGCTAAATGACGGAAGAAACGGGTACACCTCCAGACCTCCTTAGAAGCTAAATTAAAAACCTTGGAAGCCTGAGCAAAACAACTTCCCAGTCTAGCTCCAAATTCCCCTTTGTAGAGAGAATTACTTGCCTCTCGCTTAGCGCTTAACGAACTATTAACACTCAAGGCCGAAGTAGCAGTTTTGAGGCTGCGCCATCAGTACTGGGAAGGGGGGTAGAAAGCCAGCAAACTCCTGGTGTACAGACTCCATAAGCAACAGGCTGAACATCATACCCTGGGCTTGAAAGATCAGACCGGCAAAATTAGTACTGACCCCATTGCCATCAACGCCATCATGCAGCAATTTTATGCGATCCTCTGCACCTCCATTAGAGCCACAGAGGAGCAAGAAATGGGGATGTTTTTTGCCTCTCTTCAGCTCCCAGAACTCGCCCCATCCCAAGCTGCAGAATTGGACCTGCCTATCTCCCCTGCCGAGGTCTTAACAGCTGTCAACACCCTTAATACAGGCAAGTCTCCCGAAGGAGATGGCTTTCCAGTCAAAATATGGCAGCTGCTGGCTCTCCACATAGCCCCTCTTCTCTCTCAGGTGTGTAATGAGGCCTTGCATAATGGCATCTTCCCCTCCACTCTTCGTGAAGTAATTATTACTGTATTTCCAAAAAAGGGTAAGGATCCCACTCTCCCATCCAGCTACTGCCCTATCTCCTTGATTAATACTGACAGTAAATTTTTTGCTAAGATACTGGCCACCAGGCTTAGCCCCTTTCTATCAGTGCTTATATACCACTTGCAGATGGGTTTTGTGCCAGGACGCCTAAGCCAGCATCACATTAGATCACTGATTAACACCATATATCAAGCTAAACCCCTCCCCTTCCCTGTGGCTGCTATTGATGTAGACTTTGAGAAAGCCTTCGACTCCCTCGAATGGGATTTTCTAGATGGGGTCATGCAGAGATTTGGCTTTGGCCCTGCTTTCCGGCAATGGGTATCAGCGTTATACCAACAGCCTTTAGCCAGAGTCCAGACCAATACAGTCAAATCTAACCCTTTTCAACTTGGTGGGGCACCCATTAAGGCTGTCCCCTCTCCCCTCTCCTCTTCATACTAGCAGTGGAGCCATTGGCAGTGGCCATTCAGCAACATCCCATTATTCGGGGCATTTCCATTGGACCACAATCATACCCCACGCTTATGTATTTATTTATTTATTTATTTATTGAAAATGTTTTACCAGAAAAGGCACACAGAGCAAAAAGATGCTCATCTCATGGTGCGACCTGGGGGAGGGGTTACAGAGGAGGCAAGTAAACATATAAATAGTTGAGCTTAACAATAGTACAATTCAGAGACAGTGCATAGGTGGAAGGGATTACAATTGAGCATGTACATAGGGAGAACAGTAAAGTACACCACAATATCAAACAATGACAGAGTATACAGAATCTTGGTTACACAGCAAGTTAGGAACAGAGCAGAACATGAACAATAGGGTTTGGAATACAAATCATGGTACACATTGAGGCAGCATGAGGTACATAGTGCAAGTTTCAGAACAGGGGTAGGACAGCAAAACTTGAGTGCCAGTAGCAGAAGTTGAGCTAAAGGAGATGCAACAGGTTGACAGGGGATTAGGAGAGCAAGATGGGGGTAGGGAAAGGATGGAGTAGGGGTGAATAGCTGTGAGGAGGGGAGGTTAGGTGAGAAGGGGAAGGGGGATGGGGAGCATGGGTTGAAGGGAAGGGGGGAAGGAGAAATTGACAGTGGGGGCCAATGACTTGCTAATCCTGGTTGAAGATGCCATCACAGCACTTCCGGCTCTCCTCTCACTCCTAGTTAACTTTGCAGCAATGTCTGGTCTCTGGATGAATATATCCAAAACAGAGCTGTTACCCCTCAACTCTAATTGCACTCCAAACTCAGTCTCATTTAATGGAATTACCTGGGTCCCAGATTCCCTGGTATACTTGGGTATCAAAATTTCCCCTGATCTGTCCAGACTCTAGGATCTCAACCTTGGGCCCCTGGTTGCTAACCTTAGAACCAAACAACATAGGTGAAGAATGCTGCACCTCACTCTAGCTGGGAAAGTCGCCTCTCTTAAAATGATTGCAGTGCCCAAATTATTATACCCTCTGTCGCATATTCCTTAGCCCCCCCCCCCTCATTAATTGGCTCTGTACTATAGACACTGTTGTGGGCAATTTTCTCTGGGACAACAAAAAACCATGATATTGCAGGGTAAGCTCTGCTCCCACTGGAAAGATGGTGGCTGGGGACTTCCGTGGTTTGAGGGATACACATGGGCTTACTCTGTGGCACAATCTTTAAAATGGTCCAATACTCCTGACTCCACCTCCCTGCATTGGTTACATTTGGAGCAGGCAATAGCAGAGGCACATGCCCTCCCCCTTTTAATCTATAATCCTTTGCCTAAACCCCTATGGTCTCATCCCACTATTGCTTCAGCAGTCCAGGTCTGGTGCAAGGCACACAAATGATAGAAGTGAACCCAACCCCCCTCTGTCTCATGCCTATATTTCACAATCAGTACTTACTGATGGGCAACAAGCCCTTTCATTGGCCCCAATGAGAGAAAGCTGATATCAAGATTCTGGTGGATATCCTTGATAAGACTGACTCCAGAAAGGAATCTTTCCAAGCCCTGGCTCAGGCATACTGCCTGAGTAAGAATGATTTCTGGAGATATCTTCAGCTTTATAGCTCCCTAGCCGAATTCCTTAGATGCCACTTCTCTGACGAGGCACATCCCCAGAAGCTAGCTACCTGGCTCAAACTCCCGAGAGGACAAGCTAGCAGCATATATACGCTGAGCTCAGACAGAGTGTCCCCTCACAATCCGGGGTTTCAGAATCTAAATGGAAGAGAGCATTACAAGTGGAAATAAGTGATACTCAGTGGGTCCTAATCTGGAAATTGGCACACACATGTCATCCAGATGCTTGAAGCAAGTTCATTTAAAATAAATTGCTGCACCACTGGTACAAAACTCCAGATGTATTATACAAAGCCCATCTCCGAAATACCAATGTATGCTGGAGATGCCAGACTCAGCCTGGAGATTTGTATCATATGGTATGGCAATGCTCTGTGTTGGCCCCATTTTGACAAGCAGTGAACCAATTTGCTATGGATATCCTTGGCCTAAAAATACAACTTGACTCCCTTCTCTGGATCTTGGACCTACCCCCTTCGGAACTGCATTGTAAACCCTCCCAAATTAGATGGCTGGCCCTTGTAGGTATCTCTGCCAAACACCTAATACTATGCCGGTGGAGAACTATCAAAATTCCTACTATTCGAGAACTTCACCATGCTCTTACACTCCTTGCTACACTTGATTGATTATCCCATAATACCTTTAATAAACCCAGTGTGTCTGTAGATTGCTGGGCCCCTTTCCTAGCTTATTTGAAACCCAGGACCGGAATAAGCTGAACCCCAGTGACAGCCTCTTGGTTTGCCCTCACTACTGATACTCCTGATATGTGTGACCCTCTTTCCAAGCTCAAAAAAAACAAGAGAAACTAGACATAGAAATGTCCTGTTCCTATATAAGTAGATTATCCGAGCATTCTTATACCCTTTTCATAGCTCTCCTTACAGTGGTATATATAGGAGAAACCCGGCTTAGGTTATTTTAGTATATTGTTCTCTTTTTCTCTCCGTATATAGAGCAGAGCAGAGATGAGAGGGTTTCCCTCCTACCCCTTCAGAATCCCAGTCTAGCTCGTAACTTTCTTGATTTGATGTACACCTTTTATAAGACCTTGGGTATAATGTCTAATTCCTTCTCTGCTGTTACAGAAGCCATTTTGTACTCTGTAAGTGAAATGCTCTTATATGTCCTTTTTGTATATGTAAGTTGAAAACTAATAATAAAAATCATTAACTGAAAAAAAAATAAAGTCTTGTCACCTGCTTTTACTGTTTGTGCTAGTGTTTCCTCGGTTTGGGCCTTTGCCTGCCTTACTGCCTTCCCTGCTTCCCTTAGGGAAGTTTGATATGCCTCCCTATCTTCATCCTGCTGCATTTCCTTATATTTCCTGAAGGCCAGCCTTTTGGCTCTGACCTTTTCTTCTACTGTTTTTGAGAACCAAAGTGGTTTCCTTCTTCATTTGCACTTCCTTTTCTCTCTAACACAAAGGAATGTTGCTTCAAGTATTGCATCCTTAATGCTTGCCCACTTTGCCTGTACCCCCTCACCTGTATTTCTTTTTCCCAGGGCTAGCTTAACTCTGTTGGCCATCTTATCAAAGTCAGCTCCTCTGAAGTCCCATATTTTTGCCTTGGAATGGGATGATTTAGTTCTATTGGCCAAATTTAACCATACCATGTGATGGTCACTGGTTCTCAGGTGACCTTCTACCTGGAGATCTGAGATCCTTTCCCTGTTAGTCAATACTAGATCTAGGATAGCCCCGTCTCTTGTGGGTTGTTCTACCAGTTGTTTGAGGCCGTCCCCCTGCAGGGAATCTACCATGTCTAGTTCTGGCAGATGTTCCTGCTGGTATTGACCAATTTGTATCTGGCATGTTGTAGTCTCCCATTATCAGAACCTCCCCTTTAGCTGTCATGTTTTGTATATCTTATAACAGTAATGTGTCTATGTCCTCCCCCCTGGTCTGGAGGCCTGTACACACCCCTAGTTCATATGGCTGTCCCATTTCCTGTTTCCAGGGTGACCCGCAGTTCTTCTGGCTCTGAATTTCTGTAACTTTGATATTTTCATTGACATAAAGGGCCACTCCACCACCCCTTTTTGCACCTTGGTCTCTTCTGAACAGTACATAGCCAGGTACTGAAGTCTTCCAAGTGTGGTTACTGGTAAACCATGTCTTGCTAATGGCTGCTATGTCCAGTTTAGCCTCTGCCATTATTGCCTGCAGGTCTGGGATCTTGTTTCCCAGACTGCGAGCATCTGTGTACATGATTTTCCATTGGCCAGATTTCGGTGTGTTAGTTGTAATAAATAGGTTAAGAACTGAATACTGTTTAAATTAGTTGTTGGGTAAAACCATTTCATTAAATACTGGAATAAATACTTGTTTATGGTTTTTAACATTTATCATTTGGAATTGTAAGTGCTTTGTAAAGAAACTTTTTAGAACTAAATTCATTGAACGTTTTTTGAACAGAGTTCATTTGCTTAATGGACCTGTTAAATTCATGTTGGATTGTTTACTGTATCATTCTGGATGTGCATTTTTTCATTACTTCTTTTGTTGATGAAGCAGTGCAAGGTGGTGCAGTACAGGTTTCATGGCAGGCTGTTTTCGGGATGTTGCGAGTTGTTACAGGTGTCTTTTTTTATTTGTTGTAGATATTAAACATGCACATCAAGTTTGCGGTGATGATTGTTTGTGTGTTGACTTGATGCTTAGATGACAGTAAAGTCAAAATGAATGTCACTAGTGATTGTTCCAGTGTACTGGTTCCTGTGCTTTGCTCACTTCTGTTGGTTGCAGGTTCAGTACTCGGCATCACTGTTTGCTGGAGGATTCCTGAAACTGTTGTAATGTGGATTCGTCCATTAACGTGGGATGCTTCTGTTATTTTTAGATGGGTGCTGTTGCTCAGTTCTTCTTGGGAGGCAGCTGTTGAGGTATGTGGCTGTTCGATGATAGAGCTGGAGAGGAGTTGGATCCAAATTTGTCTATTTTGTATGGATAGGCCTCAGTAACCCCTTAATGATGTTTCGGCTCGGTCACCAGTAACGGCCATGATTTGCTGAGCTTCAAGTCCAGCATTGGATAGTATTTGTATCTCAGTGCTCGTAGACTGTGATTGGTGTAAGTAGTTTGGAGACCCGTGGCTTTGCAAATTTTGGGGAGCATTGATGCTAGATAATTAATTCCCATGGGCTATAAAGTGTACCATGTTGTTTCTTGAGCCCATGGTTTTGCAGTTTTTTCCACAGATGATGGTAGAGGCTGGGAGCATTGGGGAGGATTTTGCTTAGGTACTTTTTAAATGCTTCGACCAGGCAATGAGGGTGTCCTGGTAGGGCAAACATATAGCATCTTAGGTGGTCTGTCCCTCTCTCTTGTATTTTAGCAAGGTTTTTGATTTTCTCTTTAAAACTCTGTCTGTACATATTTCAAAGGAATCTGTTTTTTTTTTATAACCATCTTTATTCAATTTTCAAAGAAAAAATAGACAAACATACATATACCTGGCGAAACCAGGGTACACAGTCTCAGACTGACCGTGCAAACTATGTACAGCCATCCGCACAGGTGTGGTCTATAGACCACCAGCCCAGGAGGAAGAAACAGATAGGGAGCTGATGCTAGCCATCCAAAGGATGGCAGACAAGGGTGAGGTAGTACTGGTTGGAGACTTCAATATTCCAGACGTGGACTGGAGCATCCCAGCAGCAGCATCAACTAGGAGCAGATTTATCCTGGACTCCTTTCAGGTGCCTTCCTCAAGCAACTGGTCACATGGAACCAACTCGGCAGAAAGGCAATACTGGACCTTGTGCTCACAAACAGGGACAGTATGAGGTAACAGTGGGGAGCACCTGAAAACAGTGATCACCAGTCATTGTGGTTTGAAATCACAGAAAGAGCAGAACCAAACCACACAAAAACATGTATCCTGGATTTTAGGGGGCAGACTTTGGGAAAATGGGAGATACTTGAAAGAGGCATTAAGGGGAATGGGACAGGAATCAGGGGTTGAGGAACAGTGGGCAGTATTTAAAATGGGGATTACAAGAACATAATTATGTATTAAGCAGGTTAGCAAGAGGAAAAGGAAGAGGAGACCATTATGGTTTTCCAAAGAGGTAGCAAAGAAAGTGAAAGCCAAAAAGATTGCAATTCAGGCAATACAAAAAGACACAGGCAGAAGAGGATAGGAGAAGTACCAGGAGAAGCAAGGAGGCAGGAGGTCAGTAAGAGAAGCCAAAGCTCAGACAGAAGAACACATTGCAAAATCAGTGGCTAGAGGGACAAAACCTTTACAGGTACATAAGGAAAAGAAAGACAAAGGGAGGGATAGTGAGACTGAAAGGGAGGATGGGGGCCGGTGGAGGATGACAACAGTAAAGCTGACATACTGAACAGGTATTTCTGCTCAGTCTTTACTGAGGAAGAGGAGGGTAATAGGTCTGAAGGAGTACAAGGGGTGAGAATGGTGAGAAATGGACACAAGTCCCTTTACACAGAAAGGGTCCTGAAGGAACTGGAAGTATTAAGAGTTGATAAGCAATTGGGCCAGATGGGGTGCACCCCAGGGTCCTTAAAGAACATAGAGAGGTGGTGGCTGAACCTCTGGCTATCCTGTTTAGCCGATCACTGGAAACAGGGAGGTACCCAAAGACTGGAGGACAGCAGATGTAGTCACCTTATACAAAAGTGGGAACAAAGAGGAGCGGCACTACAGACCAGTCAGCCTCACCTCGGTAGTGGGAAAGATCATGGAAGCAATTTACTGGAAAGAGAGATTGGTGGAACATCTGGTTGTCAATGGACTACAGGACCCAAGGCAGCATGGTTCTTTTCACCAGGGGGGAGGCCAGACCAACCTCATTGAATTTTTGACTGGGTGACTAGGGAGGTGGATCAGGAGGCAGTGGACATGGCCCATCTGGACTCAGCAAGGCCTTGACACTGTGCCACAAGAAGACTACACAAAACTGGGGAATATGGGTGGGCAGGACAATAGTGTGGTGGGTAGGTAACTGGCTGGGTGGCAGGACACAGAGGGTGGTGGAAATGTCACTCCACAGAGGGAAGAGTGACCAGTGGGCACCACAGGGACTGAGTGCTGGGACCGGGTCCTATTCAACATCTTCATCAGTGACATGGCGCAGGACCTAGAAGGCAGAATTTCACTGTTCGCTGATGACACAAAGCTCTGTAACAGAGTAGACACACCAGGGGTGTAGACAGAATGAGAGCGACCTGCAGAAACTTGAAGAATGGTCAGGGTTTGGCAGTTGAAATTCAATGCAAAGTGCAAGATAATGCATATGGGGCACAAAAACCCTAGCGCAATATATCAAGTTAGGCGGTGAGGATCTAGCATGCACCAAGCAGGAAAAGGATCTTGGGGTATATCATCTCTGATGACCTCCACGGTAGGGAAACAATGTGACAAGGCAGCAGGTAAAGCAAATAGGATGCTGGATGTATAGGCAGGGCAGGGCACAGCAGCAGGAAAAGGGAGGTCATAATTCCGCTTATACAAGACACTAGTGAGGTCCCACCTGGAGTACAGTGTACAGTTCTGGAGACCATACCTATGTAAGGACATAGACAGGGTAGAGAAGGTTCAGAGGAGGGCAACAAAGATGGTGCATGGATTGCTTCACAAGTCCATATGAAGATAGGTTGAAGGAACTGAACATGTATTCCTGGAGGAGAGGAGGGAGAGGGATAGATAGAGACATACAAGCATCTTACAGGAGGAACAGGGTGCAGGAAAACACTATTTTTAAGCGAAAAGATGTTCCAGGACTAGAGGGCATGGGATGAAGTTGGAGGGAGGACAATTCAGAGGAAACATGAGAAAGAATTTCTTCACAGAACGGGTGGTGGACAAGTGGAACACCCTGCCAGAGGAAGTGGTGGGAGCTGAAACAATCACGGGATTTAAGAATGCATGGGATAGACATAAAGGAATTCTGGAGGTCAGGGGTAAGGTGCAACAGACTTCTAGGAAAACAAACTGAACTTACAAGCTCAAATGGGCAGACTGGGTGGGCCATAGGCCCTTATCTGCCAACACTGTCTATGTATCTATGTAACCCACCTATATACATACACAGCAGGTAAACCACCTCAAGGACAGTCCGAATCTCCCATATCTTCCATACCCTGCCGCAGTGGGTCTGTATAAAAGGAATCTGTTTTTTGTTTTGTTTTTTGAAATTGAGTGTATTTCATTAATTTTCATATAATCAATCACAATGCAAACAGAAATCATGGTAACAAAAAATTACAATATTCGCATAATGACTAAAATGGTGTGCTTATGACAACACATTCTAGAGTTAATATCACAATAAAAACAGTAATAAAGGAGATAACAAAATAATAAGGGAATCTGGTTTTAACTGTCTTTGTGCTTCACAGACGTGTCTGTTAAAATATATTTGGATCTCTAGCCAGACGCAGTAGACTAGGCGCTCCAGCATTTCACAGAACAGCACCTCGGAGTTTCTCAAGTATTCGAGCTGGCTAAGGGGGATCATGGGATGATGTTTAGTTCGGTCCTTCCCTTCTTGCCTCAGATTTTTAATATTTGCAAGAAAAACATTATTGGCAGATTGGAATTCAGCATTGGACGTTAAGTTAATGTTTCTACTGATGGGAGGTTCATTTAAATACCTGTTAATTCCAACTCTTAAGCCAATGTAGCTGCTTATGCTGTACAGGTTGTCTGAGGAGTTTCTGATGGAGCCATACAAGTTTCTGAGAATTGTGCTTAAATCAGCTGTAGGTATTTCTGTAAAGTTGACAGTGATTTATTTCTCTGCCAGCCAGTCTAGGAATATTTTCATTGCCCAGGATGTAGCTTTCTTTGTTGTTGGCTTGTTCCGTTCTTTTTCTAGTTTGTCCAGTTCTTCAGGAGCTAGCTGTAAGTGACTTTTTTTCCTTTTTTTTCCCATTTCAGTTTTTTGCTGCTCAGTTCTTTCTTTGTTTTCACTGCCAAACCATTAATTTATGTCTGCTATGTTGAAGAGGTGGAAATTGATTTCTGGTTGTTGTGCCATTTTTGGTTCTTGCCCGCTGTTCTGACGAGAAGTTGTCAAGCTGTTATGTGCTGAGGTTTTGACAGCTGCTGACAGACATAGTAATTTGTTTATTTTTCCCTCCACAGGGTTTGAGGGGCTGCCGGGTATCTATCTGTGATGTTGCACTGAGATATCCTCACACCTTTATGGACTCTCAGTCGATCAGGCAAGTGGATTTTTTCTTGCCATTTTATAATTCTGAATAACATAGGATCATATTGAAATGTAACTCAGTAGACCTCAAAACTGTTATGTTATACAGACCATAACAATCATATGACTGATTGTTATGGGCTATATAACTTAACAGTTTTGAGGTCTGCTGAGTTACGTTTCAATATGATCATGTGTTATTCGGAACTGTCACTTTCCCATCTGTAGATGTGTTGGATTTGATCAGTTTATGTATTTACAATATCATTCATGGGTACAGTATTTTGTAGTACAACAATACAAATTGATTGACATTACCAACATAAATATAAAAGCAAACACACCCCACCGGGTGCCACCTCACTCCCTTACATGCCCAGCTGTCACCCCAAATTTCTACAGGGTATACAGCAGTCAAACTGAACAATTCAAAGAAAATACCTAGCACCTGCACTGATGAACCGGCTGCAAGAACGCATAGCCTCCGCAAACTTTTAGTAATAGGATATCAGTTTTATTTATAGTAAGCAATAACATATATTGTAAAAACAGGAGAGCAAATATATAAAGCAGAATACAACCCCCAATGTGGCCATTAAGCCTCCTGATGCCATTTTGCATGCCCACAGGTGCTTTATCAAGGGCAAGGCTTAGAATGAAAGACGCTCTTTATATAGTCCCGTAAACATGATGTCATTACAGACTTCACCAGCTGCAACCATATTTGACCCACCATTTAGTGCAATTATTAGATAAGAAAACTTAAAATACATACGCTTCAACATCTCAAAAGAAGCAGCTGTATACCTTTCAAAGAGACAATTTCCCCTATCTGTAACAGCACATCAAATTCATTAATGTATGAAAATATGAAAAGAGACATGTCCATAAAGTGCTGGAACTACAATCAGTCTTTCATCAGCTTAAAAAGGAAAACATACATTTCTGAAATATATTCACTTCTTTTAAATCAGCACAACATGTCCATTTATATATGACAAAGTATGTACATAAAGTGCTGAGTTTGTAATCGTTGAGCAGTTGTGGAGCTGGAAACTCCAGCCATTCCAACTAATAATAATAAAAATTATATATCTACAGTGGCATGAAAAAGTATTTGCCCCCTTCCTGATTTTCTCTATTATTGCATATTTGTCACACTGGATGTTTTCAGGTCTTTAGAGAAAATGTAATATTAGATAAAGGGAACCTGAGTGAACAAATAACACTTGTTTTTTTTTTTAATTTCACTTATTTAATGAAAAAAAGTTAACCAACACCAACTGGCACTGTGTGAAAAAGTAATTGCCCTTACACTTAATAACTGGTTACGTCACATTTAGCTGCAATGACTGCAACCAAACACTTCCTATAATTCCATATCAGTCTTTCACATCGCTGTGGAGGAATTTAACCCACTCTTCCTCGCAGAACTGCTTTAATTCAGTAACATTTGGTAGGTTTTCGAGCATGAACTGCTTGTTTCAGGTCCTGCCACAGCATCTCTATTGGGTTTAAGTCTGGACTTTGACTAGGCCACTCCAAAACTTTAATTTTACTTCTTTTTAGCCATTCTGATGTGGACTTTCTTTTGTGTTTTGGATCATTGTCTTGCTGCATGACCCAACTACGCTTCAGCTTCAGCTGACGGAAGGATGACCGGACATTCTCCTTAAGAATTTTCTGGTACAGAGCAGAATTCATGGTTCCTTTAATTATGGCAAGTCATCCAGGTCCTTAGGCAGCAAAGCATCCCCACACCATCACACTACCACCACCATGTTTGACTGTTGGTATGGTGTTCTTACTGTGGAATGCTGTGTTTGCTTTACGCGAGACATTATGGGATCCATGTCATCCAAAAAGTTCCACTTTGGACTCATCTGTCCATAGAACATTTTCCCAAAGGCTTGTGGATCATCCAGGTGCTTGGCAAATGAGAGACGGCGTTTATGTTCTTCTTGGTTAGCAGTGGTTTCCGCCTTGCTACTCTCACATGAAGCCCATTTTGCCCAGTCTCTTTCTGATTGTGGAGTCATGAACACTGACCTTAGCTGAGGCAAGAGAAGCCTGCAGTTCTTTGGATGTTGTTATAGGATCCTTTGAGACTTCCTGGATGATTTTACGCTGCACCCTTGGAGTAATTTTGGCAGGCCGCCTACTCCTGGGAAGATTCACTACATTGTTCCAAGTGTTCTCCATTTGGAGATTATGGCTCTCACTGTGGTCGATAGAGTCCCAGAGCCTTAGAAATAGCTTTGTAACCCTTTCCAGACTGATAGAGGCAACAAATTATTTTCTGATCTTTCAGGAACTTCCTTTGATCATGGCATAAATGTGCTTGTTGAATCTTTGTGCTGGCAACGTGACTCTGATGGTAAGGGTCAAAATAAGTGAGGTTTAGATTGAGTAGGGCTGGCTGTAATCAAGCCTGGCTGTATTCAATCAGCTGACTCTAATTATCCCTTTAATTGCTGATTTAACTAGGGGTAACTACTTTTCACATAGTGCCAGTTGGTGTTGGTTAACTTTCATTAAATAAATGAAATAAGTAAAAAAAAAAAGTGTTATTTGTTCACTCAGGTTCCCTTTATCTAATATTATATTTTGTCTAAAGACCTGAAAACATCCAGTGTGACAAATATGCAATAATAGAGAAAATCAGGAAGGGGGCAAATACTTTTTCATGCCACTGTATATTTATATATGTATATAAAAATAATAAATAATAGTAACGGTGGTATAGAAGGGAACATACCCATTGAGGGGGCTAATTAGGGCTATAAGGCCATTAGGCTGCAGGGTGAGTGGCTTTACTGCCCTAATTATCCACCGAGATGGGAATAATTTCCAGTTTTCTACCCTTACCCATTGTTTGTTGAATATAATACATTAGGATGGTTATTGTTATTGAGATTGCATTTGCAATCGTATTATGGCACTGACGGTCTCTTGCAGCAAGAAGAGAATGGTGTGTAGTGAGTGCAGGTAGGAGTTTGTGAGATTTCTGGGTTTTGGAGGGTGCTGTATAAGTGTCTTTTTTCCAGGTTCATTGGCAGCTTGTTAATTGGTTTGGCTAGCTTCCTAATTCTGTGTTAATTGTGTTATTGGTGGCATCCCATAGGGTTCAATGCAGTTCCGCTGTGTATTTTTTATTAGTGCAGGTATATACTTTTAATTGTTTGATTAGAGTAGGTATATAGCTTTAATTAGTACAGGTATATAGCTGTAATTTATTACTGCAGATATATAGCTGTAATTGATTGATTAGTACAGGTATATAGCTTTGATTGATATATTAGTCACAGGTATGCGGGGAAATAAATGATGGCCTTTTCTATGGGAAAAGTTCCCATCCATGTATTATATAGAATAAATAATGGGTAAGGGTGGTATACAAGGATGTGTACCCATTGAGGGGTCCAATTAGGGCTATAAGGCCATGAGCCTGAAGGGCGAGTAGCTTTTTTCACCCTAATTAGTCCCCGAGATGAGTATACTTCCAAGTGTACCACCCTTACCCACTGTTTACTGAATATAATACATTAGGGTGGTTATTGTTATGAACATCATATTTGCAATCACATTATAGCACCTGAAGGTCTCTTGCAGCAAGGAGAGAATGGTGTGGTGGCTTTATCTACCTTTAGGGCTTTAAGCCCCTTCTGGACCATTTCTCTGATAAATACGGGCTGCCCCACTTCAGGAAGGCTCCTAACAACCACCTTGATGCCACTATAAGGGAGAGACCTACTGTCTTCCCTTATGAAGACAGAGCAAAAGTAATCATTAAGGATGGCTGCTTTTTAAACACCTTCCTCTAATACCCTCCCACATTGTAGCATAACAATACCACCTCCCTGCTTCCTTTTTACCTTAGTATATACAAAGAATTGTTTTTCCCCACCCTTGACCTCTGCCATATGCAGCTCTGTGCCTGCCTTTGCATCCCTGACCCTCTTCTTTGCTTCTATAATTTTTATTCAGCACTTTTCCCCATTTCTCCTCCCCCTGCTGTCCTTGTTCCTGGTAAAGGCCTTTTTTTGGCCCTCACTGCTTCTCTGACCCTTTCTGAGAACCATATTGGTCTCTTGTACCTGTCTCATTTTGTAACAATTCTTGTGCATGACTCTGTTGCCTTGCAAATGGTCCCCTTAATTGCCCCCCATCTTTCTTCTACACCTCCAATGCTGTCCACCCTGATCAGTTTGTCTCAGAGTAGCTCCCTCATTTGTTTGAAGTGTGCTGTTCTGAAAGTTAGGACTTCAGTTTCTGATAGGGGGAATGCTAGTCCTCAGGGTCAGCCTGAACCACGTGGAGTGAAGTTATAGTTGCTCGACTCAAGTGACTCCACCACACTCACTCCACTCACCATCTCCAAGTTGTTGAACACCAAACTAAGAGTGGCCACATGTCTAGTGGTTCCTTAACCAGCTACACCAGCAGGCAGTCCTGCATTGTATTAAACTGGGCATTACATCTGGTACACTTGGCCACTGGAGTGTCCCAGTCAACATGCAGCAGGTTTAGATCATCCACCACTACCAGTTCTTCCTTCATCACACCCCTTTACACTACAAATATGGCTGAGATACAGTAGTGTCACTTTTGCATCACTTTTGCATCACTAATCTGGGCAGAACCGCAGGTGCAGCAAATGTGATGCAACTTGCTGTTGTGTCCATTGCAACTTTCTGAAAATACAGGTCCTTCCAATGTTTATACACACATTACCAGCAAGGATGCAACACAATACCTTGCTGTAGTACCATACAGTGTTGCAGTATGCTCCAGGGATCATTGCAATTCAATGGCAAATTTTGTCATGCCATATTTTGTGATGTCATTTACTGCAGATATTGCATTGTATCCTGGCTGGTTCCACTGGAAACTGCTGAGTTAGCTGAAATGAGTTGTTGGAGCTACAAGGGTTAATGTATTTTACAAGAACATTTCTAGAGAAATTGTTGCCACAGACTTGCATTGGTTTTGTCGGAAAATTGATCAGTTCAGCTTCAGTGAGAAATGCTGTACAGTAGTATACAAGAAAATACAGGAAAATTGCTGTGGAGTTCCAAGGCAATTGTCAGAAAAATCTGGAAGCTCTTGCACAAAACACAGCTGGGGATAAAAGTTTCATAAATAGGTAATTATTTCCTTTATTAAGACTGAGATATCTAATTAATTTTTTTCAGTATATAATGCATAACTTTGCTTCAGTTGCAGTAACTAGCAGGTTGTGTGCAGACAGGCAGATCTGATTTTGAGTGGTTACCCTTTCATGTTCCACCTGAAATACGTTTGAGGACGGTTTGCTTGGGGACACCCTAAGGCTTTAATCTGTACACAAAGACTAAAATAAGTTTGATCAGACAGCTGAAATTGTATTGACGTCATTTCATCCGCCTTCTTAGGTTGTTCTCCACAGTATACTGATACAGTACTATTATTATATAGAGAGTTGCGGAAACAGTGCAGAACTCCACAATAATTTTCTACCTTCAAAGACAAGTGTAGCTATTTCTGTCATGAAATATCTTTGTGCTATACCATTTCTAAAGTAAAGGGAGCTGGCTCTAACCCCTCCAAGTCTGGCTGGCTACCCTCCCTTACAACACCCCCGGCACCAAGAGGTGGACAGCAATACACTGGACACTCGAGAATCCTTCTCCTGACTGACCCACTGACAATCAAGGGTCAGACATGTGACCTTTGGTGGCTGGCTTTGCGAGTGGTAGTTTCACTGCTATGCCAGTGGGCTGGCACTCACTGTTGCACTTGTAATCGAACAGGTACATTATCAGTATTTGAAAGAACAGGTGTTATCTGTAATTTGTGCTTCTTTATTTAATGCAAAATCTATAGCAAACAAAAACAATTGTGAGAGTGATGTTTTCAATCTTGGTGTCCACACATGCAATTCATGTGCTACAGCCCCCTCTCACTGCAGACTTCCTGAAGCATTTCATGCTAAACATATAGAGCCCTATGCACTATGCCATCGTGCCATGGAAACCTGGCGTGGAGGCACAAATATGCACAAATACGCATGAATGCCATGCAGTGGGGATCCAACAGATCCCCAGCAGTATTCATCAAAGGTGCACTGGCCAAGTGCACACCTGATTCCCTGTCCATACTGGCAGCAACACACCTGGGCGGTCCCGGGGGAGTGACAGGGGTTTTCCCTACACTACACGCCATTCACAAAGGTGTGTAGTACTGAATCCAAGGGGTGAAGGTGGGCACTGGATATGGCATGGGGACCCTGCCATATGCACTGCACACACACAGGACACCCACTTGGGCCAGGCAGCCAGTCTCAGTCCTCCACCAACAGAACCACCAGACCTGTCCCTTATGCCAGCCCACCCACTCCAGCACACATATGTGCCCCATCCCCACCTATGGGAATAAACCCCCCACCAACATCAGAGTCTTTGTGCAAACCCACCCCACAAACACATAGCACAGGCCCATTCCCATCTGAGTGCAAACCCACCCCCTCACAGACAGCACAGGCTCGTCCCCATCTGAGTGCAACCCCCCCCACAGAGCAATGCCCCATCTCCATATATGCAGTCCCCCTGACACATCAGAGCCCCATCTTCACATTTTTGTAAGTCCCACCCTACAGATATCTGAGGCTTGTCCTCATATATGTGTACCCACCAAACCAGAGCCTTCTCGCGCAAGACCCAGCCCAATACATCATGGCCAACCACCCCTGACCCCTGATCCTGTCTCCCCTGCCCCTCTTTGGTGGTCAGTGGCTCCCCCTGTTGTGGCACCAACACCACCACCCCCCTTCCCCTGTACCTGCATGTCTGTGCCACTGCTATGGAAAGCCCGGGGCACATCTCTCCACACACTTCCACAGTTGTCTGCCATCCAACTGATGCTGGGAACTTGTTGCCTATTCATAGGGCAGCGCACTCCAGGAACAGTCTTGGAAGGCTGGCAGCTGAGATGGTGTGTGGAGGAATGTGCTGCTGACTGTCCATAGCTGCTGTCCAGAGCTGGTTTTGTCAGTGCTGTGAGGGGGGTTGGAGTCACTGACCACCAATGAGGGTCAGGGGAGCTGGGATTGGGGGTCTGGGGTGGTCGGGCCATGATGTACTGGGCTGGATCTTGTGCAAGGGGTTTCTGGTTAGTGGGGGTACACATATATGGGGATGAGGCTCAGATATTTGTGGGTTGGGGCTTGCACAAATGTGGGGATGGGGCTCTGATGTGTTGGGGTTGCATATATGGGGATGGGGCATTGCTCTGTTGGGGGGGAGTTGCACTCAGATGGGGACAGGCCTCTACTGTGTGTGGGGGTCAGGTTTGTACAAAGACAGGGATGGGCCTGTGCTGTGTGTATGTGTGTAGGGGGTTTGCACTCAGATGGGGCCGGATCTTTGATGTGGGGATGTTTATGCCCATAGCCAGGGACGGGGCTGTGATGTGGGGGGGGGAGTTAACATTCAGATGCCGGGACTGGTGTAGGTGTTCCGTTGTGCGTGTGGGGGGGTTGCATATTACTGCAGGGACCGGGGCAGGTGTTGTGTTAGGGGGTTGGCACCATGTGCTGGGCATGGCATGGTGCCACTTTGGTGGGTAACAGGCAGGGGGGACCACTAGACAGTGTGGTCTGAGTGCACATTGCCCGGGAGCCTGTGTTAGGTATTCATGCACCCTGACCCCTGCCTTCATGCTCAAGAGATCCATGCTGTGACCCAGGGTGGGCATCCAATCTGTTCCCCACCTGGGTCCACTAATCTGCCCCCATCCACCCTTCTCATTTCTGCACACCGGGGGGGGGGAGGGCTGCAGAGAGGTGGCTACCGGTTGTGCATACCAACTTATGTGCACCTGTCTGCTGGTGCGGCATCTGGCACATACTTTCTGCCCGTTATGTCATAGGCACCATTGTACTTTTCAACACAGTTCTTATTATGGAAGCATGGTCACAGTCCATAGTCACAGTTTACTGCAATGTCTAAAATACCAACAGTTGTTCACTTGTAATTCAGACACACAGTGACAGACTGAGAGGAATGTTCAGAGGTTATTGAAGGTGCAAGAATCAACAAACCAGGAAACTGTTCCTCATCCATCCATATTAACAGAACTCTGTCAGATTTAAGGTTGTGGACTGCAGGGTCCCCCAGGGCTCATTATTGGGGCCCATGCTGTTCTCTTTATATATGAATGAGCTATCATCAATTTGCCCTGGGTCCTCAATTGTCCTGTACGTGGACAATGCTGTGCTATACACAGCCAATAAAGATGTTAAATTGATCTAACAAAATTTGGAAACTGAATATAATAAAATGATAGAATGGTTAGAGAAAAATCAACTTGTGCTTAATAGAAAAATAAACAAGGGAATGCTCTTGTGCTCGAACTATAAAATGAAAAAGATTTTGGAACCTTTTGCAATAACTGCCAAGGATGGTACAAATGTAGAAATTGCCTCACATTTTAAATACTTGGGAGTCACTTTGGATAGTCAACTGAATTTTCAACTACACATTGATAACATAAAACAATTACACAACAAAATGGGTGCTCTTTATGCAGTGAGGGATTACTTAACTGATGATACAAGGAAAACTATAGTTTTGACTTGTTTAATGCCAACCCTTGATTATGAGAGTCTGGTGTGGGGCAGAGCTACTGAAAAAATCAGACAACAAAGAAACAGCCTGTATAACTCCATATATAGATTTGTCCTAAGAGCTAGATTAAGGGAGCTTCATTGCAACCTGTAGAATAGGTTGGGGTGGTTACCACTAGAACAAAGGGACACTCTACAGTTTTCTTGTTTCATTTTTAATATAGTCCATAGCCCCAATTCTAGAAAAGTTACACCTGGCATAACAGCACTTGCGGCAAGTAGAATAGAGCAAGTAGCAACTTATGGCAGCAGCTGCATTTGTCGCAGGTTAACTACATGTGCCTCGACTGTAGCCACTTGTTCTAAAGGATTGTTACACCAGCAGTTGCACCACAAACCCCTGTGACATGGTGCGCAGGGGTTTACGGCAGCAGTTGTGCCCCATTCCAGAAGGGCAGCAACAAAGTCCCCAATGTTGGGATTCTACAAGAACCCCCGGAGGAGAACTGGCAACATAGGTTACACCATCATTCAGCTGGTGTAACTTACGGACACCCCCCAGAGGTTCTGTAGACCCGCCAGCAGCCCAGCAGGCAATCTTCAGGTGCCCTCCCCCCATTCCCAGCACACCCCAGTAGGTGCCACGCAGGGCTAGCCACACCCCCTGCCCCCTGAATCCCTGTGAAGTGAATGCCCCACAGGGCTGCCCACACCCCCTGCCCTGAACCCCCCATCACTAAATGCCCCGCAGGGTGGTGCTGTCATCCCCCCCACCCTTGCCCAGACCCTGAGTCACTGATGCAATTACTGGCCATACCCCAGACCATCCCTGGTAGTCTAGTGGCCCCCAACCAGCCATGCCAGTCCACCCAGCACCCCCATCTGTCCCCAGCCAGTGACTGGCACAGCCCACCTCTCACCTAATTTCTGAGTGCATCTGTACAGTATGCGCTCAGAAGGAGCTCAGTCAGTGGCTGGCCGTGATGGTGAGAGGTGGGTTGTGCCAGTCACTGGCTAGGGACAGGTGGGGGGTGCTAGGTGGAGTGGCATTGCTGGGTGAGGGGCCACTAGACCACCAGGTGTTACTGTAAGGGATGAGGGATGGGTATACTGTACATACTGTACAGTATTCTGGCAATGGTGTGGCAGGTGGGGTTGGGGACACCGTGGTGGTGGCAAGACAGTGGGTAGGGGGCCTCTAGCCCTGCGGGGCACTGGCAGTGTGTGGGCAATGGGGAAGGGGCACTTGCAACTTGCGGTTGCGGCTTGTAACTTCCTTGCCAGGTGCACCCTCTGTTCGGTGTATCTGGCCCTAAATCACAAGTTGTAGGACTTAGATGTGGGGACCCTGCCCCTTCTAGAATACGGCGCAGGGTCCATGTCGCAATGGTGAGTGGCACAAGTCACATTTGGTGGCGACTTGCACCAACTTTCTAGAATTGGGGCACATGGCTCTAAATATAACTCAATGTCAAAAGTCTTTGTACAAAGAACCAGCCCCAGAGTATTGAGAACCCAAAATTCAGTCTTTTTGGAAGTACCATATTGTGAAACTACGAAAATACAGAAGTCTTTTAAACAAAGTGCAATAAAAGTATGGACTGGACTACCTGAAGAATTATGTAATTTACGAAGTATAAATCACATTGAAACATCTTTAAAAAGAGTTATGTATTCTAAGACCCATTGCAACTCTATTTAAGTCATATAGCTTTGGAATTAATTCTTCTCCGCATCCAGTGTTAGTATAGTTGTTATCAATTTGTGTTCACTTGTTAATTTGTTTTTTATTTTTAAATTTTATATTTTTGTAAATCCGTATTTAGGTGTTTCTGTTGATGTATTTTTGGCTTTTATGAAAAAAGGGGCCAAGAAATCATTTCTAACTGGCAGCTGTTTATAAAGTTCTTATTCTCGGAAATGATATACAGTCACCTAAATTATCCATATTTAACTGTACCTGAATAAAAAGTGATATAAAAAGCTGTATTTTGCATTGCTTATTTTTATGGGCAGCATTCTGTTACAGTTCTCTTCATGGAACCAATAATTTGGAATTTTAACTATGTCATGGTTTGTGCACAGAACTCTAGACAGGGTTCTGATAGATTAGCAGCTCAGAATTAGCATACTGTACACAAATCGTGACATAGTAAAAACTCCACATAAGTGATTCAATGAAGTGAACTGTAACAAAACATTGCTCATAAAGATACAACAATACAAACTACAGTTTTACCTATCACTTTTTATTCAGGTACAGTTAAATATGGATATTTTTGGAGCATGCATCTCGTTTCTGAGAATAAGAACTTTTTAAACAGCTGCCAATTAGCACAAATTTCCTGTCCCTTTTAAGTGTTTGTCTGTAATACTATATATTAATATGTATAGTGAGGGGTATCTCTTATGGGATACGAAGGTTATCTCATGCTGTTTTGGCCAAGAGGACCGCAAAGCTGAGCAGTTCTGTCAGCCCCAAACAGTATGAGATAACCTTCTTATCATGTAAGAGACACCCTTACTATACATATTAATATATTATGAAGCACCCAAACTGCCACCAATAAAAAAAACACAACATTTTGCTGAGAATGTTTGGTTTTCATACGTTCATAGATATCTGATGGCAGAAAAGGACCGTCTTGGCCCATCGAGTATGCTGATTTCCCCCCTCCCTACTTGCCCTCCCCGCCCAGAGGTCCCCACCTCCACTCCCTAGACAACCCCTTGTGTTTGTCCCATGCCCTCTTGAATCCCTCCACTGTGCTGGCTCACCACCTCCTCCAGCAGACTGTTCCAGGGCTCCTCCACCCTCTCTGTGAAGAAAAGCCCTCTTAACATTTCCTTTAAATCTGCTCCCCTCCTCCCTCAGTCCTTGCCCCTAGGTTTTTGCACCTACCTTCCCTGTGAATAACCTTGCCCCCAGTTTATTAATCCCCTTCATGTACTTGAATGTCTCTATCATGTCCCCCCCTCTCTCTTTGGGTCTCCAGCAGGTACTATGTCCTTGCATAGGTGAGGTCTCCAGAATTGAACCCCATACTCCAGGTGGGGCCTCACCATGGACCTATAGAGTGGCATCAGCACCTCCTACCTTCTGCTAGTTATCCCTCTATCTATGCACACCAGCATGCTATTTGCTGTGGCCACCACTTTACTGCATTGGGTCCCCACTTTAAGATCATCTGTGATTATGATTCCCTAGATCTTTCTCCCACTTTGCTGCTTTCATCCCCCCCCCAACAATGTGCAATTTGCTTGTGGGTTATTCCTCCCCATGTGCATCACTGTGTATCTTTAGCGTTGAATTTTAGCTGCCATGTTTCCGACCACCCTTCCAGCAACCTTGGATCCTCCCTCATAGCCTCCACTTCCCTGGGGCATCCACCCTATTGCAGATCTTTGTATCATCTGCAGAAAGGCAGATCTTCCAATGCAGCCCCTCTGCTATGTCACTGATGTTGAAGTTAAACATGATAGGCCCCAGCACCGACCCCTGAGGTGTCCTGCTTGTCACCCCATCTCCCCCGAATGCACCCCATTTACCACCACCCTCTGGCTTCCACCATCAGCCAGTTCTCCACCCACCTTGTTATTTTCTGTGTCACCCTCAAACTCTCCAGTTTATTAATCAATCTTCTGTGGGGCACAGTGTTGAAGGCTTTCCTGAAGTCCAGATAGACCATGTCCACTGCCCCCCGATCAACCACCTTCGTTACCAATCAAAGAACTCAATCAGGTTTATCTGACATGACATCCCCCGTGTGAAGCTATTCTGATGTATGCCCTGCAGCCCAGTAACTTCCAGGTAGCTAACCACCCTTTCCTTCAACATCACCTCCATCACCTTACCCAACACTGATATGAGGCTGACCAGGCGATAATTGCCTGCCTCCTTCCTGCTGCCACTTTTGTGAAGCAGCACCACATCTGCCCTCGTCCAATCCTCTGGCACCCACCCTGTGTCCAGGGACAAGTTAAACAACATCACTAGTGGTGCCACCAGCTCCCCCCTTAGCTCCAGGAGTACCCTAGGATGCAGGGATCAAGACCCATAGCCTTATCTACCCTCAACTTATCGAATTCCTCCCTGACCCTGTCCTCACTGATTGGGCTAGGATCCACCCCTACTTCTAACCTTCCCTTCTCCCCTAATACTGGACCCCTTCCTTCTCCCTCAGTCACGAAGGCCAAGCTGAAGTACCTATTCAGCACCTCTGCCTTCTCGAAGTCCACTTCCACTGTTACTCCCCCCTCTCCCTTTTCCCTTACTATCCCCAGCCTTGTTTTTCTCTTCTCCCCTATATAACAAAAACAGTTTGATCACCCCTTTTGGCCTACAGAGCAATCTTCTGCTCCATTTCTACTTTTACCCTCCTAATCCTCTGCCCAGCCACCCTCAGCTTGTTCCTGTAAGTTTCCCTGTCCTCTTTCCCTGTGTCCTCTTATATTCTCTGAATGCCCTTTTTTCTCCCCTATTGCCCCCCTCACTTTCTTGTTGAACCAAAATGGCCTCCTCCTTCTTTTGCTCTTCCTCACCTTCCTTGTGCAGCTCTCAGTGGCTTTTAGTATCACCCCTTGATCTCATTCGATAGGTCCTCAACCCCCCATCTTCTCCTTCCCCTCCATTTCATTCTGGAATATCTCCCTCATTCTAGGAAGATCTGCCTGCCTGAAGTCTAGGACCTCCATGACAGTTTTACTTGCTTCACACCCCACTCTAACACTGAAGCTCACTGTGTTATGGTCACTTGCTCCTAGGCTGTCCCCCAACCCCACTTTCTCCACACTATCCCCATTAGTAAAGACCATGTCAAGTATGTTATCCCCCTGGAGGACTCCCTGACCAGCTGCTGCAGGAAGGCACCCTGGAGGGACTCAAGGATCTCCCTGCTCCTGACCATCCTGGCTGATGGGATATCCCAGTCTCTATCTGAGAGGTTAAGATCTCCCACCAGCAGAATCTCCCCCTTAAGCGCTATCCTTTGAATCACCTGCAGTATCTGCATGTCCACTTCCTCACTCTATGTTGGAGGTCTGTAGACCACACCCAGCCTTATCGATGCCCCAGCCCTCTCCTGTATTGTGACCCACAAGATTTCTAATTCCCCATTCTCCTCTTGCCCTTCTATAGCCTTAATATCCTCCCTGATGCACAGTGCAGTTTCCTCCCTTCTTGTCTGCCCTTTCCTTCCTGCATAGCCTGTACCCTAGGACTCCCACCTCCCAGGTCTGGTACTCGGACAACCAGGTCTCTGTTATGGCTACAATATCCAGGTCCTCCTCCACCATTTTTACTTTTAAGTCTGTCATCGTGTTCGCCAAGCTTCTTGTGTTTACACAAAGTCCTCTCCACCATATACCTCCCCTCTTCCTGCCATTCCTCTCTTCCTTGCCTGTTCTATATCCTGCTCCCTTTTGTGAGGAGTGCTTGCTAGTCCATTCTCTCCTCCTGTTAAGCCCTCCCTTGGCCTAGCCCTGTACTCCCCCCCCTCAATAGTTTAATCCCCAAGACCTAATCAATGTACCATTACAGTCCCCCCTCAGTACTCTTGCCCCCCTCTCACTTAGATGTAGCCTATCCTTCCAGTATAAGTCCTCATCCTCCCATGTGTTCCCCCACTCTCCTATACAGGTGAACCCTTCATGTCTGCAACATTCTCAAAGCCATTCATTGAACTCCCTGATTCTTTTCTGCCTAACAGTGCTGACTCAAGGGACTGGCAAGACCTCTGAAAATGCAAGGATTTAGCCTCTTCCAGGCATCACCGTGCCAGTGCCTTGAACCTCCTCTGGACTTCCTCCAACTCATTGTTTGCCAGATCATTTGTTCCTAAATTAATGATAAGGTGTGGTTTCCCCACCAACCAAGCCCGCTCCTTGATTTTCATTAAATTCCCTGATTCTTTTCTGCATAATAGTGCTGGCACAAGGGACTGGCAAGACCTCCAAAAATGCCAAGGTTTTGGCCTCTTCCAGGCATCCCCATCCCAGTGCCTTGAACCTCCTCTGGACTTTTTCCACCTCATTGTTTGCCAGATCATTCGTTCCTAAATGACTGATAAGGTGTGGTTTCCCCACCAACCTAGCCCGCTCCCTGATTTTCTGCATACTCCTCCTCACCTCCATCCCCAGTTCACAAAAAAACAACCTCTGCCTATATGTAGGACCCCTACTGATCCAATGTATCCCTTTAATGATGGAGTCCCAGAATACCATGGCATTCTCTATCTCCACAACGAGTGGATCTCATCTTGTTCCCGGTGTCTCCCCCCCCATCCTGGTCCTTTTCCTCCTAACTACATCCTCCTGCCCTGAGCTGCCTACTTGACCCCCCTGTTTCCCCCCTGGTTCCCCTCCTGTACTTACCCTGTCGAAAAGTTCTGGCCCCTTCACTACCATCACCCCCAGTCCCCAAACTCTACCTTCCTCGCCTTCCCTGCTTACAGTATCAGAGCCCCTTTCCTGTTTCCTGCCTCCCCCCGCCACCTTCTCCCCTTTCTCCTCTCCTTGCTCCCCTACCTTGCCTCCCTGCTCCCCCTGCAGCTTCTGTTTCCCTTCTTTACTCATCTACCACCCCTCCTCCCCCCTCACTGTGTCTTTATCCTTTCCATCCAATCCTACCCTTCCCACCTATGCTTCTTTCCCTCTTTTCTCCACTACTCATCTTTCCCCGACCCCTACTTGCTGTTCTCCCCAATCTCTTTAGAAATTCCCCCTCTATTTCATCTTCCAAAGGTATGTACCTGTTTGACATTGTAATCCTCCCACCAGTGTATGCTTCCTTTCCCCTTTCTGCCAAGGTATGTGCCCTTCCCTGAGCCCTTGGAGACCTCCTTCCCTTAGTCTTCACTTCTTGCCAGCCATTACCACATCCACTGGCTGGCCTGGGTCTCTTTTCATCCTGACCACCCCCCCATCATTCCTATTTGCTCTGTGTCCCCAGCTGGCCTCTCCCCTTCCTCTTTCCATTACCATAGCTTCCCTCATCCCCCTGCTGCCATTGTAGTTTCCCCCTTCCCATGTCCTGTGCCCTCCTTAACATTTCTCTCCTTACAATGCTTATTTCCACTTTTATCTGCCCCAGTCTGATACATATCGGACAACACTCCACCCTCCACAGTGTTTCCATGAACACTGCTGCACCACATCAGTTGCAACCCACTATTCTGCCTGCTTTTCTGACTCCCACCCAGAGCTTTCCTCCCTATCCAAAAAGACTCATGCCCCTGCCCTCTCCACCATCCTGTGTAATTCATTTTTATCTTAAACAGTACCTACAAATACAGTGTTTAAGATGTGGCTTATCCCTAAAAAGCTCACTAAAATTTCCCTTCCTGCTTCCCCTGTATATTGCCTACCATACAAAACTTTAAAGAAAGCAGTCTCCTACTAACTGGTCCAGACCCCCTACCACTTCCTATATGTGCCCTTTCTTAAACAGTACCTATAAATTAAGTAATTACTGTACTTTTAAATACTAGGAAAAGTTATTGAGGTACATTCTGGAAGACACTATTTAGCACTTACTATATCCCCCAGCCCCCCATTCTGTGCCCCCCCCCAGCAACTCCTGGCCCTGTGTGTGTACTCCCTACAGTTCACCTAATACTTGCCAGCCTGTACACCTTGTACTGTACACTAAACTCCAGGGATTCCACTCAACACACACATCTCTCTATAAAAACTTAGGTGTAATTACTTTCCAATGCCCCAACATTCACAGTACTTTTCAAAAAGCAATTTTTCTCTAAATACCCTAATCTCAATCCAATGTCCTCTAAATGACCAACCCAAATACAGTACCTACAAATACAGGATCCTAGTTGCAAAGTCCTCTTTTAATGCCAATACTTGAGTCCTCTTTTCCACAAGTACCGTTGCCAGCCCTTTTTGCTTCCTCCTCCAGCTGTTGAAGCGCTTGCCCCAAAGCCACCTTTGCTTTACCCTGTTACCTTCCCCCTCCTGATAGGTCTAGCCTCTACTGGGAGGGGCCCAGTGAGACCATTTAATACTGGAGGTGGTGCGGGGTGAGTGGGTATAGAAATTACAGCACTGTTTAGTTACGTTTTTGGTTGTAGCTGGGCTCTGCCCTATATTGGCCCAGCTGCTCAGTCTGAAATTCGTGCCCTTAGCCTTTCTTTACTTCTATTGCCTCCTTCAGATCCCAGCAGTCCTATTGGTCCCTTCAGAATCCCAGCCAAATCCCAGCAGTGCTGCTACAGCTGCAGAATCCTGTTGTGGCTATGACCATTCCTCCAGCCCAATGCAGCAACTGCCTCTAATGCTCCTGGCCATGGCTGCAGTCCTGAATCCCATTACAGCTATGGCTGCTCCTCCAGTCCAACACGGCAACTGCCACCGATTCTTCTGGCTGCAGCTGTGGCTGCTGAATCCCATTACAGCTATGGCCACTCCTTCAGCCCAGTGTGGCAACTGCCACCAATGCTCCTGGTTGTGGTTGTGACAACCAAAATTATGGCCCTGTTCAGTTATTTGTACCATTTTTGCTGGTCTCCCTCACTGTTTGGATATGATTGCACATTACGCTGTTTACATGGCGTGTAATGGGGCTGCTTAACACACCGTGTACTCATGGTAGCTGACTGCAGAGGAAAGAAGTGGATTTTGCATTCTGAAATGGAGTATTCGACCGTTTGATTCAGAAAATGTGATGACAGTTTGAGAGAACTTTTTGAGTAAATAATTCTTAATTTGTGTGGCTAAAGGATAGCTTGTTTCATTGAAATCTGCTAACAGTTGCTCCATTCAGTTCTGTGGCCTAAGTACTGCTCATTTCTGAATGTGCACTGACAGTTGACAGTTTGTCCAGAACTTTTGAGGCTAGAGTGCTTTTTCTTAGAGTGGTATTTCTCCTACAGCCGATTCTGCCATTGGGATGTGACCCGAGTACTGTGACAAGCTACTGTCACTGTGGTGGGAATCAGTTGTGTGGAGGAGCGCGAGGCAGCAACTGTGTGCTGAATGAGATGTACTGTGATGCTGGTGTCTCATTGGTAAAGGCAGTTTGAGTGCTTTATATTGTATGGTGTTTGTATTCTTCCTGGGTCAAGCCTATAAAAGGGCCATGTGGCCCAGTGTTTTTTTTACCCAGTTACCAAAGTTTTAAATAAAAAAAGCTTTAAATAAATAAAATCCATGGATCTCTGAAATAAACTTTACGGAAACCTATTTTTTAAGCAATTTCTACCTACTTTGTTGTTGTGTTTTTCAAAGTTAAATACTACAACAGACATTAAAAGGACACTGTCCACCCTTTTTGCATAATACTATTTCAAGCTGAAAATCCACGTTATGATTACTTATCTGCTATAAAATTCACTGGTGTTGCTGGGGGTTTAATCTGCCTCATTTATTAGTAAAACTGAAATGCATGGGGATTACTAGTATGTAATTATACACAGCCTTGTTTTGTTTCAAATCCTTGATCTGCTTTTATTGCTCACTTCCTAAACATTAGGAACACCCTCAGGCAGTGCAGCCTCTCATGACACAACAATCTCCTCTGCTCTTACTGCATCTTGAGTGGCTAGACTGTGTTGGCAGTGTTCCCAAGACCAGGAAAGATGCAGTGGGAGTTGATTAAGGAATGTAAATAAACACATTTTGGTGTGGTAACACCAGTATGGTGGCAGTCTGTTTTACACTTTTAAAAAGAAAAAATGAGGGGTCACGTGATAGCAGCCTAGAGGAAAGCAGCTTCTTGTTTAGCTCTGCTCCCAACCCAGAATACAACCCTCATTTCGATCTATTTCAAGCATTTTGAGATAAACCAGTTCTTCTAGTTCATTAAGAAGGCTCTTGGTTCGAAAAAATACAAAAAATGGAGGTGTTTGTCAACAAACAATCTGCCAAACATACACTGCCTCCTTCTCCGGAAAAGGAACAGGACGCGAAGTGCCCTCGGCAGGGAGCTACTAAATCAACAGCGGAGTCTTCTGCTCTAACGGAAGAACGTTTTTCAGAAATAATCGCCCCATTACAAAACTCAATTGAAGAAATCTCACTTGAACTCTGAAGTTTTAGATCATCGCTGGAATCCCTAACCACCAAAGTTGGAGATAATGAAACCAGAATTAAGTCAATAGAAACCAGGATGGACAAATATGAATTGGAGCGAGTTTCTATGGGCAAAAGAATCAGAAAGATGGAGGACAAACTAGAAGATCTGGAGGGGAGAAGCAGAAGAGGTAACTAATCATTTTCGGTATTCCAGAAAAAGAAGAAGGGGTATCACCAGTTCTGTTTACACAGAAACCTTTCGAAAAAATAGCGGGTCCATCCCCGAATGGCTCCAGTTACATAGTTGAATGAGCGCATAGGTCTCTTCGCCCTCCCCCACCTGCGGGTGCGTAACCTAGACCAATTATCTGCAAACTTTTGAATTATCTGGACAAACAACATATTTTAACTAAAGTTAGAACCTTACAAGAAGTCTCCTGGGAAGGCAAGTGAATCAGGGTAACACATGACCTGCCACACTCCGTGCGACTGAAGCGTCAGGAACTACATCCAGTAGTCTCCAAATTAATTGCAGCTGAAATCCAATATCGTGTAAAATACCCAGCGGTGCTACAAGTAAAAATAAATGACCAGTGGCAGTCTTACAAAACCACTGAAGTAGCACGTCAAAAACTCAAAGAGTCCTTGCCAGAGTTGTTTAAATAAGCACTGGTGATCGCCACAATGTCATAATATAAGCATAGAAGAACACACAAGACTTTTTGATTTGACAAATACAGATGCTCGCTACTTAATGTCCTGCGACGTTTTCATTGACAAACCTTTGGAGCAGTTCTTTACATTGCTGAGAGCCCCCCCCCCAACAATGCAGAACGTAATTGCAAAAATGGATATTCTTCACTATGCTCCCTCAATAAAGTAGCAAATACAGCTCACCCAAGCGCTACAAATATTAAAACGGTTAGTTCTCGAGAGTGACTCGACTATGTAATCTCACATTAAAGAGGCTATAATTAGTACCTAAAAGAGAAGAAATGTAATGGATAGTCTGCCTTGTAGTAACCTCTCCGACAGACCAATTCTCACAGCTATAAAGTGAGGTGGGTCAGTGTAGCCAGCCTGGTACCTCCAAGTTTTTAATACAATGTGCATCCATTTCACAAGACCAAGCAACCGACGAGAGGAAATGGTATAGTCAAGAGTTCAGTGATACTCTCCTCTCCGGATTTGACTTAGATAATGGTAATTGTTGTTTTTTCTCCCCGGATGGTGAGTTGACAGAAAGCTCGATCGATTCTCAGTATTTAGATTACAATACTGAGTTTGCTCCTAAGGCATGGACGATTCTATGACAGTCCTCATGGTCGTTTAATAATTGATGGAGCTGAAACTGAGAGCGAAGTATGGAGATTGTACCCTAAAATCAGAATGCAGAGTCTCCTGTGCCGTTCCATGGAGTCCGAGCATCTGTCTACATAGGGTCGGGGGTAGTCGTGTAAACAGAAATAATGGATAGTTGAGAGTTTGCAACAGACCTGAATCTGTATAACATTTGTGTTGAATGCCAAAAGGTTAAACAGTTCCAGGTAAAATGGCACACTTGAGTCTCACTGGCACTGTCATATAAATTATTCAGTTGCTGCTTTGCGAAAAAAATCTCGGATTTGACAGTTGCACATCAGCAGCTGAAGGAAGCGATGGGTATGCTGCAATGCTTTATAATATAGTCTAACTGGTCAAACTGAGTTCTTATATTTTGGGTAGAACTACAACACTATGAAAATAGTCGACGATAAGAAGGGCAACGGCTTACAAGTCTTACTCATAAAATCAGAACAGCACTGCATATTCTTGAAACAGCAAAAGCCTCTTTCAAATGCGTTATAAGTAGCAACTTGATGTCAGGAACCCCGATAATGAAACAGACTCCTTTATTACTATAGTTATAGGATACCGAGGACACATAGCAAAAAGTGAAATGATGATCGCAACCTGTGATATCCCCAGTTTCCTGGGGAGGGAGACTTATGGTCACAAAATACAGTAACAGATACAACATTGATCACCGCGATTGCGGACAAAGCCTCTTCGTCGTAATCTAGACTATCAGGGTGTGCCAACCTGGGAGAACATTATTAAGCAGTGTGACCTGAATATAGTTAAAGCCTTTCGGGAATGCAGTCCTAGAGCACTGATACATATTTTGCCAGGAAAAATCTAATGGACTTGCAATCTTGAGCACTACATAGGATATATCTTGATTTCATCTTTGATTAGTAGAGGGGACAAATGAGCACTAATTTTTGCTTCAATAATAGAAACGAACTGTAATGGTTCAACCTTAACTAGGGAGGCATAGAATGACTGTAACATGAATTAATCACAGCGATTATACAGACTTAAAGGGGCTTTCTTAGCTTATTAGCTAGTTAGAGCATCTGAATTTGGCAATCTGAGTGCAGTTAGTTCAGTTTTAGGGTTTTTGTAGTGTAGCACTCGCTAGCCCCCACTAGAGGGGGATAAAAGCTAACGAATTTATGCCATAGCTCCTCAATTATGGTAGGGTGATTGTCACTAACACCTAAGTATAACAAAAGGTGAAGTCACTTGTTCCTAAAGCTTAATTTGATGGTTCCTCTCAAATGAAAGGCTCCCTGCATGAAAGAGCAGTAAATGGTTTCTAAATAAAAAACAAAAAGTTTTTTTTTTTTTCCTTTTTTAGAGTGGTAAGTTCCAATCATATCACACGAGGGGTAAGAATATAAAGGGTTAATACACTGCAAGTAGTGGATCTGGGATTTGGGTAGCGGATAGACTTTCTGCTGGGTTGGTATAAATCACATGACAATTTGGTATAGTAGAACAGTTGTCAGAACTGGGGGATGTTATTTGACTTTGTAGGGTTATTTGCTATTTCTGGGGAAAAGGGCAGGCTGGGACAGCATCTACTCACTTAGCAGGAGAAGAGTAAAAGCCACTTCTAGGGACACGAATGGTTTAATTTAACTCAAAATGCAGTAGGGAAACCTTTTTTTTTCTATTTTCTTTATTTGAGATAAATCATGATGTCAGGTGTTAATAACATAGTAAGTTGGAATATTAATGGGGCTCGGGATAGATGTAAAAGGCAAATTGTATTAAGACATCTTTCAACCCTTAATTGTGATGTGGCATGTTTACAAGAAACCCATCTCAAAAGAGAAGACGTTCACTTGTTTATGAAATATTGGGTCGGTCAGGTATTTGGTGCGGGGGTCTCAACCAACAAAGGTGGGGGTCATTATTTTATTTCAAAAAAGACTAAATTTCCAATTAGAAAAGGAAATATGGGACATGCAAGGTCGTTATATTTTACTGACTGGAGTTCTAATGGCGCAGCAGATCATCATAGGCTCAGTATATGGCCCCAACATAGACTCTCCACAATTCTTTATGCAGTTACTGGACAAATTAAACTCTCAATCTTCCAGGACCATAGTACTTGGTGAGGACTGGAATATAACTCCACAGCTACAGGGGGACAGGTCTGACAATAAAAAAATAGGACTATCCCCGGCTCAAAGAGCCCTGAGGGAGATGATGGAAGGGTTGAATCTTGTGGATGTCTGGAGACTTAACAATCCAGGGGTTAAGCAGTACACTTTTTTTTCAATGCCACATAAAACCTGTTTTAGAATTGATTATTGGTTAGTAAGTAGTAACGTGATTCCCTTGATTCTTGATGCAAAGATCCATACTAGGGTTATATCGGACCACTCTCCAGTGTCAAAAAAATATGAGTTAAACCCGAGATTTAGGAGGGACTTTATGTGGAGATTTAACAACCAGCTGCTACAGGACTCCCATACCCACGGTCACCTTAAAAATTTCATAACCCACTTCTTTGATCAAACTATAGGTTCAGTTTCAAACATCGATATTGTTTGGATAACTCTGAAATGTGCTTTAAGAGGGGAATGCATTAGAATTACATCCACCAAAACTAAAAAAGACAAGTTGAGGCTAGAGGAAATCACTAATGCCATTAGAATAGTGGAGCGTGCCATTACCAAACAATCATCAGAGGCTGATTGGGTTAAGTTGCATCAGTTACATTCCCAGTACTCTTCCACTATGTTGCAGAAGGCAGAATTAGCCCTTTGAAGAACCAAGATTAAGTATCTAGAATCTGGTGACAGAGCTAGGAAACTTTCAGCATTAAGGATTAAACAACTTGACTCAAACAGATATGTGGCAGCCTTGCAAAGCAAAGTAGGGGATCCTATTGTTACAGACCCAAAAAGAATTGCAGCTGTGTTTAAGGAATATTTCTGCGAACTTTACTCCATTCCTGTGGATGATAGGGCGAAAATAGAAGACATCAATAGCTATCTAGATTCTGTAGTCTTAATGAAGTTGGATCCCACAGATGTGGCCGTGTTGGAATCACCCATTCAAATATGGGAAGTGAAGCAAGCGGTAGCACAGCTCGCCTTGGATAAGTCCCCGGGACCGGACGGCTTTACTACCAATATATATAAAGCCTTTACAGATGTAATTTCCCCTATATTGGCCAAGGTATATAACTATTGGTACCGCGAGGGGTTTTCCAAGGATAGCTTCCTTGAGGCCCTCATAACTGTCATTCCAAAGCCAGGATGGGATCCAATCCTCCCGGGGAACTATAGACCAATATCTCTGTTAAATGTAGATGTAAAAATACTGGCAAAAGTCCTAGCTTGTCGATTAGGCCCGTTTATGCCCAGAATGGTTAGTGATGTACAGGTTGGCTTTATGAGCAATAGAGCATCAAGTGACCACATACGTAAACTTCACTATTTAATTGTACAGGCGCAAGAAGTACAGACCCCGTTGGCCCTGTTAGCATTGGATGCAGAAAAGGCGTTCGACAGGGTCTCTTGGGACTTTTTATTTGCTGTCCTATCAAAGCTTGGGTTACCAGATAGTTTCTTAAAATGGATCAGTTTGTTATATAGATCTCCCAAAGCATGGATATGGTGCAATGGGATACTGTCGGATCCATTTTCCCTTTCATGTGGCACAAGACAGGGTTGCCCACTTTCCCCACTCCTGTTTAATTTATACTTGGAACTCTTGATCCATAGACTACTCACGGTACAGGGGATTAAGGGAGTACAAATAGGTAACAAGAGGTATCTGGTTTCGGCATATGCAGACGATCTGCTTCTTCATATGGAAGATCCAGATACAGGTATCCCAATAATTCTACATGAAATAGCACAATTCTCAAAAGTCTCGAATTATAAGCTCAATCTCTCCAAAACAAAGCTCTTCCCGCTCAGTTCTAGATGTCTCCCGAGCGTGGCCAAAGAGTCGGGGTTTAGTTGGGAGCCAAATGTGTTATTGTACTTAGGAATCAAGGTTACATTGGATATAGCCACAATGATAAATGAAAACCTGAATAATCAAGTCAAAATAATCAGACAAGATTTAGCCAGATGGAGTTTACTACTGTCATCTCTTTGGGCCAGAACTGAAATAGTCAAAATGAATGTACTACCAAGGATCCTTTACCCCCTAAATATGTTGAGTCCTTATTTACCAAAAGCATGGTTTGGTCCTATACAAATGATCCTTAATGAGTTCATATGGAAGGGTAAAGCTGTAAGGCGATCATATAGGAAACTTACTGTATTAAAGAAGTCAGGTGGACTAGCGCTTCCCTCTTTTTTTAAATATTATATGGCGTCACATGTCAGCAAATTGGTTCATTGGACTCTACCAACCTTTACGGTAGACCTCAATCAGTATGTCCCTCCATGGATTAATATTGAGAGAGACTTGGCCTGTAACTGTGCACTTGCACTAAATTCAATCCCTTTTCTGTCTTTTAGACTCCTACCTAAAGCACTTAAGAATACACCCATTGGGTGGTCAATAAAAGCCCTGCACCAGGTGCAGAAGTTTTTAAAGGTGAACTGGCAGAATTCACCGGACCAACCTATCCTGCACAATAAGCATTTTCAAATACAAGGCACCCCAATCCCCTCCAAATTCTTGGAACCCCTAAGTGGATTAAAATTGGGAGATTTGGCCCCCCAAGGGAACTTACTGACCTATGGTGTCTTGGCAGAAGGCACCAGGAGAAAGGACTGCTGTGTGGCTGGACTTCTCTGCTGGGACTAAAGTAGAAGAACTTTTGTACTTGGACCTTTAATTTAGGGTAAAAAAAAACTAACATACAAAACAAAAAAAAAAGGGTGTGTGTGTGTCTGTCTGGGTTAACTGAACTGAATGGGTATCTGAACAGTTATAGGTGTAAATATCAGGTGATTGAAAGGACTTAACTGCTGTGAGGTTTCAATGACTGGTAGAAAGATCTAGTAAGTAGGGGGAGTGGCTTAGCTAGAAGGAAGCTACATTTAAAGATTACCTTAGAAAGATTCTGCTAATATCTTGGCAGAAGACAACAGGAGAAAGGATTGCTGTGTGACTGGACTTCTCTGCTGGGACTAAAGTAGAAGAACTTTTGTACTTGGACCTTTAATTTAGGGTAAAAAAAAAACTAACATACAAAACAAAAAAAAGTGTGTGTGTGTGTGTGTGTGTGTCTGTCTGGGTTAACTGAACTGAATGGGTATCTGAACAGTTATAGGTGTAAATATTAGGTGATTGAAAGGACTTAACTGCTTTGAGGTTTAAATTACTGGTAGAAAGATCTAGTAAGTAGGGGGAGTGGCTTAGCTAGAAGGAAGCTACATTTAAAGACTGCCTTAGAAAGATTCTGCTAATATCTTGGCAGAAGACAACAGGAGAAAGGACTGCTGTGTGACTGGACTTCTCTGCTGGGACTAAAGTAGAAGAACTTTTGTACTTGGACCTTTAATTTAGGGTAAAAAAAACTAACATACAAAAAAAAAAAAAAGTGTGTGTGTGTCTGTCTGGGTTAACTGAACTGAATGGGTATCCGAACAGTTATAGGTGTAAATATCAGGTGATTGAAAGGACTTAACTGCTTTGAGGTTTAAATTACTGGTAGAAAGATCTAGTAAGTAGGGGGAGTGGCTTAGCTAGAAGGAAGCTACATTTAAAGACTGCCTTAGAAAGATTCTGCTAATATCTTGGCAGAAGACACCAGGAGAAAGGACTGCTGTGTGACTGGACTTCTCTGCTGGGTCTATATTGCCCTCCTTCCCTCCCCTCCATCCCCCCACCCAAAGCTAGTTCTATTTTTATAAGGCACATGATTTGACTGACAACAGGAACTTCCTGTTTGGGAGCAGGAAGTGAGTAATCACAGAACCACCAAAGACCCACCATCCTAGAAGGGCAGGAGTAGCTCTCCGGCCCCCTCTAGCTGCTGGAGGTCTGCCTCTGAGCAAGTAAGTGGTCCACTGAGAAATATAGGATATTCCTGTCTCAGAACAGGACAATCAGGAGCTTAAAGGGCACACAGATAGAAAGTAAGGAGAGAGAGAGAGAGAGAAAAAAAACAGAGGAAAGAGTAAGGATTGAAAACAGTTAAGGGGCCAGAAATAAGACATGATTGGAGTGGTGCAGTGCAGTGGCTGTGGAGCAGCAGTCTTCCGGGAGACGTTCTGGAGGATGCGATGTTGTCCCATCTGCAGGCACCTCTCTGGGCTGAGGGAGGAGGTTGCTCATCTCCAGGCTGAGTTGACCAGGATTTGTGGGACCTCCTGTTCCATCCAGAGACCACCAGTGCCACTGCTGTTGCCTCAGAGGTTGCCAAGAAAGAGGAGTGGTTGGAACACAGTGGGCTCAGGGAGGGTGAGGGTGGTGGAACAGAGGCGCATCCCTCCAGTTGAAGATCTCCAGAATTCCTATGCCATTCTGGCAAAGTGTGGTTCCTCTATGGAGGCACCTGCAGTGGAGACCAAGGAGGATGCTGGGAACCTCCACAAAGGAGACCCACAGAAGGGTGGCAGGGGCCCTTGCAGGGGAAGGAAACAACTCCTGGTGGGGGACTGCATTGTTAGGAAGGTAGAACTGGGGGAGGAAGGGAGAGGAGGTAAGGTGCCTGCCTGGTGCCATGGCTTGGAGGACAGGGAGCGAATCCTCAGGATTGCCAGAGCAGCTGCACAGGGGAAGGAGCTGGATGTCATTGTCCACCTAGGGACAAATGACCTGGCTAAGAAAGGGATTAGAGAAGTGCAGGAAGAGTTTGTGGAATTGGGGAGGGGCCTTAGTCAAGTAGCACGCACGGTAACCTTCTCGGAGGTGCTGCCCTTCTATGGCATAGGAGAGGCTAGGGTGTTCCGCACCATAGGATTCAATCAGTGGTTGAAAAACTGGTGTGGAGCTCAGGGATTTGGCTTCATTGGGGACTGGGGGTCCACCTAGAGTGATGCAAGCCTATACTGGCATGATGGGCTGCATCTGTCCGGGAGGGGAACCAGGATCCTAGGTGATAGGTTTAAATGCTTCATTGGCAAGCTTTTAAACTAGCCAAGGGAGGGCATTGAAAGGGGAAATCTAGCCCCCAAATAATCACCGGTAGTAAGTCGCGGCAAACACCAACATAGGGTGCCGATAGGGAGAAGGCAGGGTAAATGGAGAAAGCGATAATGGCAAGAAGGACAGGGATGGGGCAAAAGGGAGTAAGGCCATCAGAAATGGAGGGTAATGAGTACCAATGCCTATAGTCTGGGCAACAAGCTCCTGAGCGGTGGCCTTGATGGAAGAGGGATGCCTGGATATCGTAACAGTCACAGAAACATGGTACACAGAGAACCATGACTGGGATGTTAACATACCAGGTACATAACCTACAGGAGAGACAGGCAGGGAGAAGAGGGGAGAGTAGCTCTCATGTAAAGGAAGGGATAAAAGCAACTGAACAAAAGAGTAAACAGGGAGGAGAGGAGGCACTGTGGGTCACCTTGGAGACTGGAAAGGCACCACAATCCGCACAGGGGTTGTGTACAGACCCCCATGTCAGGGGGAAGGAATGGACAAGGATATGATAGAAGGCATTCTTAGAATGGCAGAGAAAGGGGAGATGCTATTGATGGGAGACCTGAATATGCCAGATGTTAACTGGAGCACATTTGCTGCAGCCACATCCAAGAGCAGGGCCATTCTTGAAGCCCTACAGGTGGCAGGCATTAGACAGCTAGTTTCAGAACCCACTCGTAAGGGAGCAATCTTAGACCTCTTACTCTCAAACGGGTGCAGTGAGAGGATCTCAGATCTAGAAGTGGGTTGCGATCTGGGGACAAGTGACCATCAAACAGTGTGGTTCACGTTAAACTCAGCTACAGAGTCAAGCCATACAAAAGTGAGGGTACTGGACTTTAGGAGAGCTGACTTTGGCAAGATGGGAGAGTGCCTCAGAAAAGCACTAGCGAACAGGCTGGAAGAAGGTGTGGAGCAACAATGGGGAATCATCAAAACTGCCATCACAGAGGCAACAAGCCTTTGTGTGAATCAAATAAACAAATCAAAATGAAGAAAAAGCCACTATGGTTCTCAAAAGAGGTGGCTGTGAAAGTCAGGAAGAAAAGATAGCATTCCGGAGTATAAGGAAACACAGATGGAGCAGGACAGAGGCTGTACCAGTTAAGGCAGAAGGAAGCAGGAGGGAAGTCAGAATAGCAAAGGCCCAAACTGAGGAAAAGATAGCCAACTCAGTTAAGAAGGGGGATAAAACCTTTTATAGGTACTTCAGCGAGCGTAGAAAGACAAAGGGAGGGATAGTGAGGCTGAATAGAATGAACAGTGGGTGGGCAGAGGGGGACAGTGAAAAAGCAGGGATACTGAACAAATATTTCTGCTCAGTATTCACAAAAGAGGAGTGAGAAGTGCCTAATCCAATTAACAGAAGCACTCTTGATAGGGGGGGGGTCGATCCCAGTCCTTTCACAGAAGAAAGGGTTCTGCAAGAACTCCTGAAACTGAATGTGGACAAAGCAATGGGTCCTGATGGAATTCACCCCAGAATTCTAAAAGAATTAAGGGAGGAACTAGTGAAACCACTGGCTACTCTTTTTAATAAATCATGGGAGGATGGTGTGGTACCTGAGGACTGGAGGAAGGCAGATGTGATTCCCCTTCACAAAAGTGGGACCAAGACAGAGGCAGGAAACTACAGACCTGTCAGTCTGACCTCTGTGGTAGGGAAAGTGATGGAGTCACTTCTGAAGGAAAGAATAGTTGAGTACCTAGAGGCCAGTGGAGCACAGGACCCAAGGCAGCATGGATTCACAGCGGGAAGGTCATGTCAGATGAATCTAATAGATTTCTTTGACTGGGTGACCAAAGTAGTAGACCAGGGAGGGCTGTGGACATGGCCTACCTAGACTTTTAGCAAGGCATTTGACACAGTCCCACACAAAGATTAACAGTCAAATTAACCAGCCTGGGAGTGGGTCCCAGGGTGGTAGCCTAAGTAAAACATTGGCTGCACAACAGGACACAGAAGGTAATTGTAAATGGAGTCCACTCTGAAGAAAGAGAGGTTACTAGTGGGTACCGCAGGAGGTTCAGTATTGGGTCCAGTCCTTTTAATGTCTTCATCAGTGACATTGCAGAGGACTGAAGGAAAAGTATGCCTTTTGCAGATGACACAAAGATCTGCAACAGGGTTGATACACACAAGAGGCGTGGCAAGGATGAAAGGGACTTGGCAAGGTTGGAGGAATGGTCAGAAGTATGGCAGCTAGATTCAATGCAAAGAAGTGCAAAATAATGCACCTGGGAAACAAGAACCCAGGGGAAGAATACACAATGGGTGGGAGGTAGTAACAACAACAAAAAGGAAAGGGACCTGGGGGTAATCATATCAGATGACCTTAAGGTTAGCAAGCAATGTGAGAAGGCAGTAGGGAGGGCTGGGGGTATACTGGGATGTATAGGGAGATGCATCAGCAGCAGAAAACAGGAAGTTGTTATCCCTCTGTACAGACAGTTGGTGAGACCCCATCTGGAGTACTGTGTCCAGTTCTGGAGACCCCATCTTCACAAGGACATAGACAGGATAGAGGTAGTCCAGAGGAAGGCAACTAAAATGGTGCAGGGTCTGCAAGAGAAGCCGTATGAGGAGAGACTAAAGGAGCTTAATATGTATACCCTTGAGGAAAGAAGGGAGAGGGGGGGCATGATAGAAACTTTTAAGTACCTCAGTGAAATCTACAAAGTCCAAGAGGGTAGCATCTTTCAGAAAAAGAGACTTGCAAGAACAAGGGGACACAATTTAAAGATAGAAGAAGGGCAGTTCAGGGGCAATGTGAGGAAGTATTATTTCACAGAGAGGGTAGTGGATGCATGGAACAGCCTTCCTGAGGAGGTTGTGGGGTCTAAGACTGTGGGAGAATTCAAGAATGCATGGGACAGACATAAGGCAATTCTTGTGGGGGGTAGGAAGAAATAGGCAGTTGGTTAGCTAGGATCTACGGCCTATCCTGTAGGTAGGGAAATGGGCAGACTAGATGGGCCAAGCGGTCCTTATCTGCCGTCAAAGTCTATGTTTCTGTGTTTCTATGAACAAGCCTGTGTTCGAATCCCGGAATTAAAAGGTAACATTTATAAATACTTGCAGATCAGGGATTCAATAAAAGCCCACCTGGGGAAAACGGGAAAATGGGGTGAAGAAGAATATGAGCTATCTTCTCTTTTAAGATAGCAGAACAGAAACATCCAGTGTCTAAGTTATATCATGAACTCCAGACCAGAGAAAAATGGACTTCCTCCAAGATTCGTATATATTGGAGACAGAGATTAAAGATTGGAGAGGAAAGAGTATGGGAACAAATATGGGAGAATAATAGTAGATATATTAGATAGGATCGATACAAACTGCAGCAATTCAACATTATACATAACTTGCATTATACCCCCGTCAAACTACACAAAATGGGAAAATTAGAGTCGCCCAGATGTAGCAGATGTGAGATTGGAGAGGGTGACTTGTGACTTATACCATGTATTATGGGCCTGTCCCAAGATTCGCCCTTTCTGGAATTCAATCTGCACTTCTGTGCAACCAGTATTAGGATTAGAGCCTTTTTTCACACCGGAAATATGTCTACTAAGTATTTTCCCCAGAGACATGGGTAAACAGAGGAAGGCGTTCATGGCTATCATATCAGCAGCTGCAAAAGCGATTATTCTTAGGCATTGGAAAGAGGTTAAGATACCGTTGGTGGTTGAATGGTATAGAGAGATTATGATGGCATTATAGTTAGAACTACATATAGCAAAAATGAACAATAAGATACAACTCTATAATGCTAAATGGGGGCTGCTCGATGCGGTCTTGGTAGCCGGGAAGCCTTAGTTTTTATAAACTGATGAAGTGTTAATGCTAGAGTTTATAGTACTTCCCGAGCCCCTGCCTCAGGTAAACTTAGTGGCTCTCTGAACTAGTAGATGCTGGGGGGAAGGGGGTTGTACACATTATGGGGGTGGGTTAATGGGTTTTGTTGCTTGAAAGTTAAAAGGACTTTACTGAGATTGCTAATTTCACCGTCATTTATACCAAGCTATGGTTAAAAATAATTTTGTTGTCATGTATGTACAGTTCTGACTAAGCCACATTTTCTCTGTAAAGTCAATAAAACATATTGAATAAAAAAAAAAGGAAAAAGGAATCAGAATCAAACTTACAGCCACATCAGTATGTTCTACAGAATGCAAACAATCTTAAAATATGTTTTTATGTTGGCTCGCACTTGCATGCCAGCCAACATATTGCATTAGTAGCAGATTTAGAGGCCCATTCACTGTGGGTGAATGCAGGGCACGCATTGGTAGGTTCGTCCCTCATTCCCCAATATAGCAGGTACAGGCCCTGACACCAGCAACACATAAACTGGTCACCAGATCAATGAAAAGGTCCACTGCAATGACAGCCAAGTTTCTCACGCAGCGTGTCTTTCCTGGTGAACCAGTTTACAAAAAAAACAAACATGGTGGCATGCCACAGCAGAGTGCCCCGACCCACCTTCATTTGCCGACGGGGGAGCCCACTCCCCATTGGCATAATGCAACCCCCTCCATTTGAAGTGTGTGCCAAGGGAGTTCCCAGTCCCCCTCGGCATCATTTCCCCCCCTTACCAGTTAAATTTGCAGATGGGAGAGCTCATTCCCTGTTGGCATAATGCCTGCCTCCATTTGTTGTGTGCCGATGGGGGTGCCCAATCCCCAGTCGGCTACAGAACCCCCCCAAAAAAACATTCAGGTGGTATGCTGGGAGCCACCCCAGCATGCCAAATGCCCCTGTAAAAGAAAAACTGTCCTGCAATTTTTTTTTTCCTAACACCTGAAAAGCAGAAAACAGTCCCTCATTGACTGCAGTGGCCCTTCCCAACCCGCACCCACTCTCTGCATACCCTGTTTCCCCACACCCCCACCTCACCCCATACTTACCTCCAGAGCATGGAGCAATGATCTTCGGTGGACTGGGAACACATCTGCACTCTTCAAAACTGACTGCGAACTGAAGAAATGCAGGTAAGCTGTATAATGGCATAAATAGGGCTTTTTCAACTTTGGTGCATGTCTTGGGCATTTTGGGAAATTTTGGCACCACATTTTCAACATGGGGTTATTGGAACCCCTCCTCATGAATTCAGTCACTGTCATGGTGTTATTTGGTCCCGAAAGTTGATTTCAAGGTCACTGTGAGGAATCACCTTTCAGGACTGAGTAGCGAAACGACAATGGTACTGTTCATGAGGGAGGCACTCAAAAAGCCTGTGTTGCAAATTTGGTGAAAAAATCCAAAAAATGGCTGTTTTAAGAGCGTGCACTGCGCAGGTTCCACACACGATCATAACTTTGTGAATCTGTAATATTTTCACTACAGATTTTCAAAACTGACATTTTTCCACACCTCCATTATGAACAGTATAGCTGTCATTTTACATATCCTGGCTAAAATGTGTTTTTTCACACATCCAATGCAGAATAGCGCTGTCACTTTTTGAAATCAGTTTTGAGACAGTTTCACAAAATAATGGTGACACTGTTCATGAGCAGGGGTCCTAAAATGCTTATATTGAAAATTTTGTGATGAAACTCCATAAAATGATTGTGTTACAAGTGTGCATTGCGCAGTTTCCACACACTCTTGTAACTTCACAAATTTGCAATATTTTCATGCCAGATATTCAACACTGGCATTTTTTCACATCTGCTTATGAACAGTACAGCTGTCATTTTCCACATCCTTCCCAAAATGTGTTTTTGCACCTTTGGCACACAATGCCATGATCACTGTGGGAAATCAACTTTTGGGATAAATTAACAAAATCACAGTGCCACTGTTCATGAGGGGAGGTCCCAAAATGACTATGTTGAAAATGTGGTTAAAAAATCCCAAAAATAATTGGGTTACGGACGTGTGTTGCGCAGTTTCTATGCCTGCTCATGACTTTTCAAATTTTCACTCCAGATTTTCAGCATTGCCATTTTTTTACACCTCCTCATGAACAATGCAGTTGTTATGTTTCACATCCTGCCCAAAATGTGTTTTCATGCCTGTGTCGCCAAATGGCATAGTCACTGTGTAAAACCACCTTTCGGTTAACAAACTAATAGTGCCGATCTTCATGAGGTGGGGTCACAAAAAGCCCATGTTGAAAATTTGGAGTGAAAATACCAACAAACGCCTACGGCGTTAGGGTTTTCAACTGTAACATCCCACCCTGTAGAGACTGACAGGCATCAGGGGTGTGACTTGGGATCATTGGCTGTAATGCTCATGCCATTCCACCCCCACCCACCTCCGCAGCCACTGACAGGCATTGAGGTGTGCCTTGCAGTGTTCGGCCCTAATGTTCACCCCATTTTCCTGTACTGCACCCATCTCAGCATATTTCCTTATGGAATGGGGTAAGTATAAGGCCCAAAGACCCCAAAGCACACCATAACACTTGTCAATATCTACAGGGTAGGGTGAGGTAAAATGGTATGAGCATTACAGTTGATGACCCAAAGGCATACCCCAACACCCGTCAGTCTCTGCAGGGTGGAGGTGGAATTGGTGTCAGTTCAATACTTCACTGCCATTCCCATTATTTATCTCTAACTCCTGCACTAGCAATACCAGCGAGACAACATTCTGCACTGATAAATGCTTGTCTAAACTAGGGACAGTTTGAGGCCTAAATGGGTTGACAGTGTCCCTTTAAATCACAAAATGTGTCTGTGTAACATAAGGTAATGGGAAGAGGCAGCAACAGCAATTAGACATTAAACATCACAGAGTACTTACCATTGGATGAAATGCTGCTGATGATGATGATAAAATGTTTTTCTACAGAAACATTTACATTAGAGCTCCATGCTCTGTTTGCAAGAGAAGACCTGAGTTATTTAAATACAAGTATGTTACACAAATAATAAATGCACAGCAATTAAAATATCACACAAATTCAAAATGATGACAACAGCCACTGACAACTATTGGATACCAGCATGGTCCTGACATAGGACAGGAAGACAGGTGTGGCACTGAACACCAGAAAGCACATTAAATGGAATGGGGAGAGAGAAGTGATGGCACTGGGCACCAGGAAGTTAATGGTGCAAGATGGAGAGAGAGAGAGAGAGAGAGAGAGAGAAAGGAGAGGGAGAGAGATGGAGGGCAGTTAAAACTTAACTCAAGAAATACTTCACACTGTCATGAGCCCAACCCGGGGGACACAACAGGACCTCCTGTTTGCAGGGAAGGTCCCCCTTTTTACGGAACTCATGAGCAGTTGTAGGCTTCAGGAAAGCATTACAAACCTTCCTTTTTCCTAGTGGGAGGGTGGAAACTGTAGTCTTGAGTCCCCTTGACTGTGTACTACATTCAGGTTTGAATCCCACCACTGCCCCTGGCAGCCTCTTGCCTAAGTAGTTTGTATGATAGCTGAGTGGTCACTATCTTTGTTATCAAGGCATACAGTCTTCACAAAACCATTCTATTTAACATGCTAGATCACACAATCAGACACCAGGCAAAGTCAATAAGAAAATTATAAACATTTACTTAAATAAAAACGATACAATATATTCTACAATTTGGAAGCTTTTTGTAATGCAGACAAACGTCCTGTATTAAGTAATTTATTGTGCTGTTAAATGTGCAGTTTTTATTGCCTGTTTTTTTATCATTGTAAATTTGTATTGACAGCTAAACAGGTGCACCATGTAAAGAGGGTTTTTGTAACCCTAATGGTGTTTGAAGTTGTCTTCATATCCTGTATAAATCCAGAAACAAATGATTTGATACCTTTTATTGGACCAACATGGATGTTACAGAAAAGAACAAAGTGCTCTAACTTTCCAACCAACCAGGTCCTTCTTCAGAAGCTTTGTGGCAGTTATTTTGAAAATCCCATACTATTAACACCAGGTTATATTGAAACAACAGAAATAATTCTCATTGGTTTACCATATACATTTAAAACATAACAGAGAATTACATCAGAGAAGCTAATTAACACCAGCATGCTTTTAACTGGGGAGCCTCAGAAGGGCAAAGGTTATCAAGAATTCTCAACAGCCAGAGAGTTCTTCTCACATAAGTTTTAAAATGTCTCAGTATGCCAAGAAAGCATTCTAGTGATAAAAAAACCTTGGGGTGGCATTCTCTCTAATACATATAAGATGAGCTTACAACTTACATTCCAATTGTCCTGGTGTATTAAAGAACAGATAATGAGGGACAAAATCCTGAAATTAGGTATAACTGCAAGTTGAAAAAAAGCCTCAAATTAACATACACATATATACATGATACATGATGCATGATAGTATCACTTGTAAGTGTAAGTGAACTGTCATGCATCATGTACATATGTGTATGTTAATTTGAGGAGGGGGCAAAAGGGTGGAAGGTGGTTACCCTTAATGCTAGGAGCCTTGGGAGGAAAACTGTAGAGTTACAGGTGCTCATGGCAGAGGGAGAGGTGGACATTGCATCCATCACAGAAACATGGGCCACCCAATACAATGACTGGGACCTGTCTGTACCAGGGTGCAGGTTATTTCGTAGGGACAGGATGATTGGGAAAGGAAGGGGAGGTGGCACTATATGTGAAGGAAGGACTGAAGTGTGTAAGGGAGGAAGGGGAGGAGGGTAGTACGGAGTACTTTCGATGCAAATCCAGGATTCCAAGAATAGGATTCTTAGAATGGGAGTGGTGTACAGGCCACCATCTCAGATGGAGGAGTTAGACAGGGAACTAGCGGGACAGATCAGGAGGACCTGCGAGAAGGGTAGTGTGGTGATTGTGGGGGACTTCAACATGCCAGGAGTGGACTGGAGTACCCCAACAACCAGGAACAGAAGGGGAGCAGGTACTGCTGGATGCCTTCCAGGACAGCTTCCTGCTGCAAATGGTCAGTGAACCAACCAGGTTAGGGAATACCCTTGACCTTGTGCTGGCAAATGGGGACTTTGTGAGAGAACTTACAGTGGAGGAACTGCTGTCAGGGAGTGACCACCACTCAGTATGGCTCACATTGGATATGGGCAAGGAAGGAGTGGAATCTGGCACAAGAGTGCTGGACTTCAGGAGGGCTGACTTTGGGAGGATGGGGAAGTGGTAAAAGGGTACCTGGCCAGAATTCAATCTAGTATGGACACTAACCAGAGGTGGGAGCTCATAAAGCTGGGGATAGTGGAGGCAACCAAAACCTGCTGCAAAGCCCAGAGCAAGAAGGCTAGGACTAAGAAACTGAGCTGGTTGAGCAAGGAGGTCATGGAAAAGGTAAGGAGGAAAAGAGCTGCCTTTAGGAAGTACAAGAAAACAGGCAGGGGGGAGAACAGGGAGGAGTACTTGACAGAATCGAAGGAGGTGACAAGGGCAGTAAGGAGAGCCAAGCATCTACAGAACTCAGGCTGGCACAAGGCATTAAGAAGGGGAGAAGGACTTCTTTAAGTACATCAGGGAGAAAAGGAGCTATAAGGACCACATAGTGAGGATTAGGAAGGGGGTTGGGTGGAAGCAGGGTGCGATAAGGCAGAAGCACTAAATGAGTACTTCTGCTCAGTATTTACTAAAGAGAAGAGGGGGGTGACACCCAAGGTGGGAGAAATGGCAGAAACAGGGGGGGAAGGGGTGACATATGGGGAAATCATGGAGGGCAGAGTTCGAGAGGAACTGAAGGCACTGAGGGTGGACAAGGCGCCAGGCCCAGATGGCATCCACCCCAGGGTACTGAAGGAGTTGGCAGAGGTCCTTGCAGGACCTTTGGCAGACCTATTTAATGCTTCACTACATTTGGGGTGTGTACCTCAGGACTGGAGGATGGCTCATGTGGTGCCCCTCCACAAGAGTGGCCCCAAGGATGAACCGGGAAACTACAGACCAGTGAGCCTCACATCCATCGTGGGTAAGCTAATGGAGACTATCCTGAAGGAGAGGTTGGTGGCCCTCCTAGAGGCCAAAGGACTACAGGACAGCAGACAGCATGGCCTCATATGTGGCAGATCCTGCCAAACCAACCTGGTGGAGTTCTATGACTGGGTAACTAGGCAACTGGACAGGGGCCATGCAGTGGATGTCCTGTATCTGGACTTCAGTAAGCATTCCGATGTGCCGCATGGAAGGCTGGGAAGGAAGTTAGTAGGCACAGGGGCGGGTGCAAAGCTGGTGAGATGGGTAGGAATCTGGCTTCAGGGAAGGCAACAGAGGGTGGTGGTGGGTGGGGAGCTCTCACACCCAAGGGCAGTGACGAGCGGTGTCCCACAGGGCTCTGTGTTGGGACCAGTGTTGTTTGGGATATTCATTGCAGACATATCATGGGACATCAAGAGCAAGATCAGCCTGTTTGCTGATGATACCAAGGTAGGCGCGGTGGTGGATGACCTAGGGGGATGGCAGGGGTTGCAGGATGATCTGGCAAAGCTTGAAACCTGGTCAAACACCTGGCAACTGGGGTTTAATGCCAAAAAGTGCAAGGTGCTGCATTTTGGGATGAAGAACCCAAGGAGGAGTTACCAGCTGGGAGGAGTGCAGCTAGCTCAGATTGAGGAGGAGAAGGATCTGGGTGTGCTCATTACAGGGTCAATGAACAACTCGGCACAATGTAGGAAGGCAGCTGCAAAGGCCAACAAAATGCTGGGTTGTATTGCAAGGGGTATATCCTCGAGGAGGGAGGAGGTGATTCTGCCACTGAATAGGTCGTTAGTTAGACCACACCTGGAGTACTGTGTGCAGTACTGGCGCCCGTATCTGAAGAGGGACATTAAGTTACTGGAGGGTTCAGCGCAGGCGACAAAGATGATCAGGGCTTGGGGGCTTATCATACGAGGAGGTTGGAAGGTTGAACATGTACTCACTGGAGAGGAGGAGGACAGGGGTGACATGATTGAAACCTTTAAATACATGAAAGGAATAAACAAGATGGGTACAGAGAGGCTGTTCAAAGTAAGGGAGGGAGGCCACCAGGGGCCATGATATGAGACTGGAGGAGGAAGGTTCAGAAGGAGATGAGGAGACACTTTTTACAGAGAGGTGGTGGCTGGGTGGAATGCGTTACCTGCAGAAGTGGTATCCAGTAGAACAGTGGACTGCTTCAAAAGGGGATGGGACAGGACAAGGGGGAGGGTTAATGAAGGGGATTGGTGGAAGGGAGGGGCAGCTGCAGAATAAGGGGTGCTAGCTGCACATTTGAGCAGACTTGATAGACCTCTAGGCTTTTATCTGCTGGCAAATTTCGTATGTTTGTATCAAATCATTTGTTTCTGGATCTGTTCTTAAAAGGATCAATACAGTACCTACAACATTTTTTTGTATCCTGTATAAATAAATTTTACTACTATTACTACTACATAAAATAACTATTGGATGGTTATACAAAAACACTATACACTGTAAGTCTAAACTATACCTTTCTTTTTAGGTTTCAGAGTCCAGAAATATCAAATGTCCTTATTTTGGAGAAAAACTCTCTTTGCAGATAAAGTTCATTAAGCAACAGATTTTGTAACAAGTTTGTGAACAAAGTCAGTTCTCTGAAGGTCCTTTTTAGAATCCAGGTGTGTTCTTGGTGAAAAGTCTTTGTTTCCCAAAATTCTGACTTAAAATCAGAATTTTGCTCAGTATGTGTAAAGTCCAGCTTCCACACACCCAAGTCTGGTTTAGAGGTTTTTTCAGGCCTACCCTTACAGAAATATACGTGTGCTGTGTACATGCAGAATGCATGCCACATGCTTAATTGTGCAATATTTGCATGTGGTTTGCATACACTGAGTGAACATATGTGAACCAGGTCTAAAAGGCAAATCAGGTTCACATGCTGCAAGCTTGACATGTGCGCAGCAGGTAAGCTGGTGTGAACATCTACTAAAAATTACATCAGGTTCAAGTGTTGCATTCTTGACGAGTGCAGCAGTTAAGTTAGTGTGAATATTATTTAAACACCACATCAGGTTCACATGCTGCATGCTTGCCATGTGTGCAGCAGCTAAGCTGGTTCAAATCTCACCTAAAAAACACATCAGTTTCTATTTCTTATACTACTGCTAGCAATTACAGTCATTAAAATACATTTTTATTTGAATTCCAATAAAAATTAGGTAAACTTATTAATTCTGATCCTTTTGCAAGTTGTTTAATGGCTTTTGATTTTTGCCACTAAATCACCATTAATTTGTAAAGTATTGTTTGCTTATTGCATTAAATGCCCAGGATATAGCCAGTCAACATCCCCCATTCCAGATGTATGAAGAGGGGCCTCTGTGTTGTGAAGGCTGTCCTTTTTATTTTGGACCATACAAAAACCTTATGTATATTTAGTGCTACAAATGTGTTTCTCCATGACTGTCTTATCTCACTTACTTTCCCTTTGTCATTCTGTACTGAGCGTATACACCATGGCCATGCTCAGTACTCTTTGTGCTGACTAGGGTCTTGGAAGCATGCACCATACCTCACATTTTGTCACTGAAATGAGGGACATGGACACTCAAAATGGGGGAGAATGAGGGACACTGACCCTCACGATGATCAGGACACATCTTGAAACATGGAGATACAGTACCTCAGAACACAATGAAAACTATTGTATTAGAACCTGAGAATTAATTTCTACCATTAAGCAGCGATGCCATTTAAGTAGGGCGGAGGGGCACAGTTGCCACCCCCCCCCCCCATATTTGTGCCTAGGTTGTACTTATTGTGTGGCAGTCATGGCTCTAAATCTAGATTTAATCTTTTGCACAAAAAGTGCCCACCTGGTCTGTGTGTGCTCATGCTGCAGGTACTCTCCAGACTTGACTGTGTCTGTACTGTGTTGTCTACTCTGTCCACCTATTAGTGGTGGCACAATCACATGTGATGTGGGTGAGCTTCAGCCAAGAAAGGGCACATGAGCCTTGCAAGTGCGACACTGTCTTTCCAACCACAGAGTAGAAAGGCTGAACACTACAGCTTGGAGGAGGTGAGCACTGAACTCTCAATAGCAGTGTTGTGGCAGCATATTTTTGTTGTCCTGCTCTTAATGAGTCTCCATCTCCCCTGGTGCTTGAAGGAGCAGAGGGTGAGCTAGAAGATAATGCAAGAATAGGCTACCTACTTACTCTACTATGCTTGCATTACAAAAAAAAACAAAAAAACAGCACAGACCCCCATGGCAGCAAGCTAGGCTTAGCAGCAGTGGTGACAGGAGAGTGGATGGCCTTCATAGGCCTTGATCAGTGTAGTGTGGCAGCAACCAAGCAAGAAGGAAGCATCCCAGGTTGGGTGGATTCGTATGGTGAAGTCACTTGGTTGCGGACCACACTGGGGACCTGTGATGGTTGGTTCTAGCAACCAGCTTCTGGTGAAGGAGAGAGGGGGAGCAGACTAAAAACTGGACTAGTGGCACACTATGCCAGGCTGCAGGTTCTAGCCATATGGCTGGGTAAGTAAAAGTAAATAGTTTTTTACAGGAGGATTGGGGAAGGAGGAAGGACTGAAATATTGATGTGTTTTTCATGTTTCTTCACCTTTGGGTGGCCTCATGACCCATAGGGGATGGGTATTGAATGGAATGGCACCAGGAAGAAAAATCAGGACAAAGTTCTTTTTTTTTTGGGGGGGTGAACTTCAGCCAGGAAACAAATTGGTTAGTAACTGGGTTGGTTTAAGCCCAAATCTGGTGCACTGCTCTGGGGTATATACAGATGAACCCTATACATTTGAATTTTTCCTGATTTACATATCACGTTTCAGTCAAACCAATTAAGTTATACCTTTTAGAGATGTTACAGACATTCCAGAACTGTCCCTTGAATTCATGGACAGTTAAGCAGTATGTGTATGCACAGACTATTGGTGCCCCACTATAGTCAGGCTAATCCCCCCATGAAGCTGACCTCCATATCCCCAAGCTCAGGCACATTATAACAAAGTGCAAAGGAGACTGCAGGGTTGTGCACCATTGAAATGAATGGGGGTGTTTTTTAATTACTATTTTATACATTATTGATGGACAGTTGGAGATTAATGAAGGCCACCACTTGACTAACAAGGGCCTTGTTAGTAGAACAGTGGCCTTCATTATTTTCCAACTCACCATCATAATGTATAAAATAGTAATACAAAATAGCTCCATTCATTTCAAGGAGATACACCCCAGCACTCTGACCCATGGACATAATCTCTTAAAGACTTCTGCCTCTGGCTCCCTAGTACTCAAGTAAGACACTTTTTACTTTTGTCTCTACTTGTTAGGCTGTCTGTAGCAGCATGGCCATACCCACTACAGTGTATGTGCATGGGATGGGGAACTGGCCGTGTGTGTGTGTGTGTGTGTGTGTGTGTGTGTGTGTGTGTGTGTGTGAAGTTAACATTTGTGTTTGCACCTTAAAGTCTGTTTGCGTGGAAGCGTTCAAAACTAGGGGAAAAAAATAATAGGCGTACAGGGCAGACAAAAGTAACTAAGTGGTTTTGTGGGTAAGTTTGTGTATTGGGAGTGGGAAAACATGTGTTTCCATTGGTATGTATGCTACAGTTCAACTGATAAAATGAGATGAGGGAGAGAAGAAAACTGAAAAGCATACACTGGCTACAAGAATGCCGCATGCATGCAGATGTATTCAGATACAGTATGTATTGAAGCATAAACAAGCCATATGTGTGCAGACAGTATGGCTTAGTGGTTAAAGACACTAAACTTCAAGCCAGGAGACTTGGAAGCATGAAAACATGGGTTTGAATCTCATCAACTCCCACCTGTGTATATAGTGTGATCCTGAGCAAGTCACTTAACCTTTACTTGTGCAGTTATCAGTGACCACTTGCTTTATTGCACACATGCCACATGCATGCAGTCTTTCCCAATTTAACATAAAAATCATGGTTTCAATGTTGCTGCACGCATGCCATTTGCATGCAGTCAGTTCCAATTTAACATTTAAACCATGCTTGCAGCACACGTCACTTGGGAAGTGTTTTTTTTTTTTTTGGTCCTTTTTCCTACCTGGCTTATCTGGTCGACCTCTGTGTCCATGCATCCCCTGTTCCAGCCACCGCCTGGCCTGTCCTGGCTCCCACAGGACCCTCACCATCACACCCCTGTGGCTTGCCCCATGCGGCAGGGTGGTGGGAAGCCCCTTTCTCACCTACCAAGTCCGGATCCAGTTATCTGGTGATGCCCCTGAAGCCAGGCACCCTGTTGACGGCCATCAAGCTGCAATGACTGGGTCACCATTTTTCCTGTTTTTCTTCTACTGCTGGCTGTGACATGCAATGACGCCCATGGAAGGGAGCATGCACACATCCGCACATGCACCTCCCGGTGCCTGCCCCAACTCAGCCCCCATGTACACAGTGCTGGCGCACCAACCCCTGCCTCTGCTAGGGGCCACAAGTGCACTGATGGCTAGAGTACCCCCCACCCTGAAGAAGGAGAACAGTTCCTCAGACGCTTGATCCATCTTCTTCCCTGCTGACCCCCGGTGGCCCGAGTCTGTTCCCGAACCTGGGTCTCCAGCGTCGCTCAAGGTAAGGCATCCAGCACCTCAACCCTCAGCGCCACCAGCCCACCTATCACTTGGGTAGTTTTATGTGTGTAGCATGAAAACAATTCATATAATTATTTCTATAAAGGTGTCATATACATTTAGTTTAAAAGTATATACCAGTTTGGTAAGTTCTATTTAGCTCCGAGGTTCTCCAAGTCCTCAGGCTTCAGACACTAAGCTAAAAGTGCACTGATTTCAAAATGTGTGTCTGTTAAATACAGTCTGAGTGGTGGCCTGACCCCTCCCCTTAGGTAAGGGTGTAGCAGTTTCATCCCGTGCTGCAGGTGTCAATGTGGTTCCATGTCTAACCCCTGTAACATCTGGTTTTTGCATAACCTGGTTCTGGTTTTCAGTTTATGACCTTAAGCTGGCCTCCTGCTGGCCTTTTCCTGCTAGTGGAGGCCAAGTGTACAGTTGGACCATTTGATCCAAGAGTTATGACTGTTATGGTACATAAACCTGTCTGTTCCCTATCTAGATGAATGTCAGGCCTAAGCTGGCTTTAACAGAAATTCTTGTTATTTGCTTAACCTTCCCTTAGTCTTTTAGAAGGACAGTGTCTTAACTCTAAATTACATTACAGCACATACATAGGAACATTAATAAAGGATATAGGCCTGTCTTGCCACACACACCACATGAGGAAATATCGGAATACACTAGTGAGGGTATGGAATGGGGGAGAGAGAGATGTGACACTGGACCCAAGAAAGTGCATTGTATGTGATGGGGAGAGGGAGGGTTGTCATTGGGCACCAGTTAATGCTTGGCATTGGACAGGAATGAGAGAGAAGGGTGGCACGATATACCAGTGAGTGATTGGCATTAGAAGTGTCAGTATTGTATTCCTAGGAGGACTTAGTATGAGACAAGGATAGTTAGGTTTTTAAGACTAAACACCAGGAAGTGCTTAGCATAGGACAAGAAAAGAAAATATGTGGGAATAAGTACCTCTGGGCTTCAGGGAGGAGGAGTTAATGGATTCTGAATTTCACTAATGATTCATATTTAAGACCCAAATTATTGATTATGAGGTTCTGTATCTGTTATTCATGCTAAAAATGGATTATAAAAGGCTTTTATAAGCCTTTACCTCCCTCCAGTACGTTGAGCTCCACTGTGGTTCTTTATTACAGTCTACGAAGTATCACTCAGTGAAGCTAGGCAGATTGTGTTCCCTTCCCTGGTGATGTGATTCATCAGCTGACTGACAGCTTTGCTGACCCAGCACTGCAAAGGACTGGGAAGGAGGGGGATGACCGAACAACTGGTAACATCTGATACTATTGGCCCTACATCATGGATCAAGTAGGGAATAGACTCCTGAGACAGCAAGAAACTAGTATTATGAAATGGGTTGAAAGAATTTTGGCTCTTAATTGGCCAAGAGCTACTTTTAGCTGACTGTTATCCTAGCACAGTAGCCTGGCTGAAAGTAGCTCCAGGCAATTGGGACTCAGTATATTAAACATAGCCATACTTTCTTAGTTAAGAGCAAATTTCCATAACAAACAAGGCTGCTTGTCCCACACAAAACCCTACCTCAACCACACTTACAGTACTCCTGGCTCCAGTCTTCCACATCCCCGCTGTCCTTCTCCAGATCTCAAAAACAGTTCACAATTTTAAAAAATTCTGGTTTTCAGTTCTGTGACTGCAACCACTAAATGGCCCAATTTCACAGACTGCATCAACACAAGACTAACTGCAAAATATTGTTTTTTTTTAACAGACTGGTAGCCTCTCCTGATCCAAATGGCAGCCTCCTGTAAGTGATAAGGCAGGAAGAGACACACTACCTTTACAGAAATAATTATATGAAATGTTTTCATGCTGCACACATAAAACTACCCATGTGATATACGTGCTGCAAGCATGATTTAGATGTTAAATGGGAACCAACTGCGTGCATATGGCATGCGTGCAGCAAATAAGTGTGGAAAGCATGTGTTTTGTGTTAAACTGGAACAGACTGCATGCATGTGGCATGTGTGCAAAATGCAAGTGGTCACTGATAATTGCAAACATTAGAGTTTAGTGACTTGCTCAGGATCACACAATACACAAGTGAGGGTTAATGAGATTCAAACCCCAGGTCTTCAAGTCTCCTGGTCTGCAGTTCAGTGCCTTTAGCCACTAAGCTATAATGCCTGCACACATATGGCTCATTTGTATTTCATTACAAATCTGCATACATCTGCATGCATACAGCATGCTTTTAGCCACTGTTATACTTTTTAGTTTTCTTGTCCCCCGCATCTCAGCTGCACAGCCGAACTGTAGAACACATACCAATGGAAACACATGTGGTTCTTCCCACCCCAATACACACAGTTATCCACAAAACTACTTAATTACTTCTGTCTGGCCTGTACTCCTACTATTGTATCTCCACAGTTTCAAATGCTTCCACATAAACAAACTTCAAGGGGCACAAAAGTAGCACTAACTTGACACCCACTCACATGGTCCATCCCACCTCCATGCACACACACTGCAGCAGGTGTGGTCATGCTGCTACAGGCAACCCACCAAGTATAGAGACAAGCTGAGAGTCTCTTACCTGTTAACTAGGGATGCAGAGTCAGGAGTCTTTAAGAGATGATGTCCATGGGTCAGAGTGCTGGAGCATACTGCCTTGAAACAAATGGAGTTATTTTTTATTACTATTTTATACATTATGATGGCAAGTTGAAGAATAATGAAGGCCACTGTTCTACTAACAAGGACCTTGTTAATTGAGTAGTAGCCTTCATTAATCTCCAACACTTAATCAACAATGCATAAAATAGTAATAAAAAAATACCCTCAAGCATTTAAATGGTACACACCTCTGCAGTCTCCCTTGCGCTGTGTCATAATGTGCTTGAGCATGAGATGTGGAGATTCTGCTTCACGGGGGGGGGCTGACTATAGTGGGGCTCCAATAGTCTGTACATACCATACTGCTAAACTGTCCCTGAATGCAAGGGACAGCCTTTATTTTACCCCTGAAAACTGCTCTGCTCCTCAACCATCCCTCATGAGAAACATGCTGCTCACACAGAGGATGTCCTGTAAATTTAGATTTTATGGCAGGGGCACCATTTCAGATTTCAACACAGGGGAGCCAACAACCAGTGTAGGCCAGGTGCTAGTTATCCCCTATATGGCAAGTTCTAGAATGTCTAGAACATCTCTAAAAGGTAAAACTCATTTGTTGTGACTAAAATGTGATATGCAAATCAGGAAAAATTCAAATGTATTAGATTCATCTGTCTGCACCCCAGAGAATTGCATCAGATTTGGGCTTAAACTCAATCAGTTACTAACCAGTTTTTCCCTGGCTGAGGTTCTAACTCCCCCCCCAAAAAAACTTTAGCCCAATTTCTCTCCCCAACTCCATTCCATTCAATACTCATCCAGTATGGGTCATGAAACCACCCAAAGATGCAGAAACGTAAAAAAAATATTTCAGTCATTCCTCCTTCCCCAATCCACCTTTAAAAAATTATTAACGTTTACTTAGCCAGCTATCTGGTGAGAATCTGCAGCCTGGCCCAGTGTGCCATCAATCCAGTTTTCAGTCTGCTCCTCCTCCTCCTCCGTCCTTCTGTCAGAAGCTGGATACTAGAACTGACCATCTCAGGTCCCCAACGTGGTCTGCAACCAAGTCACCTCACCAACTGAACCCACCCAACCTGTGTTGCTTGCTTCTTGCTTGGCTGCTGCCATGGCTGCTGCTGCACTGCATTGATCAAGGCCTATGGAGGCTGTCTACACCACTGTTACTGCTGCTGCTAGGCTTAGCTTACTGCCATGGGGGGCCTGTGCTCTTTTTTTGTGAGGCGAGCTTAGTAGAGTGAGAAGGTAGCCTAGTCTCGAGTTAGATTCCAGGTCACCATCTGCCTCTTCAGCCACCAGGGGAGACGGAGACTCACTAAGAGTAGACCAACAAAAATATGCCACCACTACACTGCTATTGAAAGTTCAGTGCTCACCGACTCCTCCAAGCTGTAGTTTGCAGCCTGTCTACTCTGTGGTGGGAAAGACAGTGTCATACTCACATGACTCATGTGCTCTTGCTTGGTTGGAGCTCCTCCACATCACATGTGATGGTGCCACCGCTAATAGCTGGAGAGAGTGAACAACATAATACAGACATAGTCGAATTAGGAGTGCACCTGCAGCATGAGTACACACAGGCCTGGGGGACACTTATTGTGCAAAAGATTAAATCCATACTTAATGCCATTATTGCTGCACCATAAGAATAATTTAGGCACAAATGTGGGGGGGGGTGTAACTGCCCCCCTCTTCCCTTCCTATATGGCACCCCTGCTTTATGGTAGAAATTCATTCTCAGGTGCTAATATCGGTACATGTAAATACAATGGTTTCCCCTGTGTTTTGAGGTACCATATCTCCATGTTTCAGGATGTGTCCTGATCATTGTGAGGGTTAGTGTCCCTCATTGTCCCTCATTTTGAGTGTCCATGTCCCTCATTTCAGTGACAAAATATGAGGTATGGTGCATGCTTCAAAAACCCTACTCAGCACAAAGAGTGCTGAGCATAGCCATAGTGTATATGCTCCATACAGAATGACAAAGGGAAAGTAAGTGAGCCAAATCAGTCATCGAGAAACACATTTGTAGCACTAAATATGCATAAGTGATTTGTATGGCCCAAAACAAAAAGGTCAGGCTTCACAACACAGAGGCCACTCTTCAAACATCTGGAATAGTGGATGTTGGCTGACTAGATCCTAGACATTTAATGCATTAAGCAAACAATACTTTATAAATTAATAAGAATTTTAATGATGGAAATCAAAAGCCATTAAACAACTTGCAAAAGGATCAGAATTAATCACTATATCTAATTTTAATGGGAAATCAATGAAAAATTAATTTTAATGGCTCTAATTTCCAGCAGTAGTATGAGAAATAGAAACTCATGTGTTTTTTTAGATGAGATTTGCACCAGCTTAGTTGTAGCACACATGGCAAACATGGAACATGTGAACCTAATGTGATTTTTAAATAATGTTCACACCAGCTTAACTGCTGCACTCATGTCAAGTGTACAACCCGCAAACCTGATGTGATTTCTGGAAGATGTTCACACCAGCTTAACCGCTACACACATGTCAAGCTTGCAGTATGCAAACCTGATTTGCTTTTTAGACCTGGTTTGCTTAGGATCACTTTGTGTATGAGAACTGCATGCAAACATTGCATAATTAAGCATGTGGCATACATTCTGCATGTACACAGCACACTTATATTTCTGTAAGGGTAATCACTTGCTGTATGGATGAAAATAACAAACTTGAGGCTCAGATTATCCAAATCACTAGTGCACAACAACCAAACAAGGTGAAAACCCACCTGGTCAAAGCACCATGGCATCTTGTTTAGTTGTTGTGCACTAGTGATTTGAATTTGTCCTGTGTATTTTGATTCTGGATACAAATAAATTTGCTGCATCTTCTCTGAGCCTTGAGTTTGTTATTTTCATCTTTTTAATCTGGACAGCAAGTGGTGAGTGTACCTCATCCTGCTTTGTTGAATTGTTTCTGGGTTGGTTGCCCCAGAAGCAGCACCATGGTTCATGCACTGCAGAGCGTGGGCCCTCTCCTGACTGTTGTTTTCCTGTAAATGACATGGCCTACCATCCCCTAATGCCCAATGCTACATTAGTACCAAGGTTCAACTGGCAGTCTCCTGAGCATTGACAGCAGCAAACACAGCCTTCTCTGTCCCAACATTATGCTAGTGTCTGACGCCACTGCCTACCCTCCCTTTGCCCTTACTAAACTGCTGCATATATGCAGTGCTGGCACAACCTTCTAACAAGCTACCAAGTCCAAAATGGATTGTTTTGTCTTGTTAAACTTTCATTTGCATATTGTAAACATATATTTTTTTAAATGTAATAATGCTAAACTTTTTTTAAAATATATCAAATTTAGTAAAAGGGACCCATTTCATGATCACAATAAGCCACTCCAGTGGGGTGCATTATGCATGCAATAATACCCAACAAGGTGGGCAGTATTGGGCAATACTGGACCACCCAGGGGTGTAATGAGGCTCGATGTTGCAAGTGAAGGGCCTTATAGCCCCTGGAAGGTCCAGTATTACCCATGCCACCCACCATGGAGGGTATTATTGTGCTCAGAAAATGAGCCATCAGTACCATTTTTAATAACATTAAAGGGACACAGTCAACCTCTTTAGGCCTCAAACTGTCCCTAGTTTAAAAAACATATTTTATAACTTTTTGCATTCTGTAGAATGTGCAGATGTGACTTCTAATTTGATTCAGGTTCCTTTTTTTCTTTTTAAAAGTGAAAAACAGACTGCCCACCATACAGGAGTTACCACACCAAAATGTGTTTGTTTACATTCCCTAATCAACTCTCACTGCATCATTCTTGGGCTTGGGAACACTCACAACACAGTCTAGCCACTCATGATGTCCTGGGAGTAGAGGAGACTATTGCATCATGTGTGGCTGTACTGTTTGGGGTGTTCCTAATGTTCAGGAAGTGAACAATAAGGATTTGAAACAAAACAAGGTAGGGTATAATTATACCATTAGCATGCATTTAAGTACTATTAAGAAAGAAGGTATATTAAACCAGCAGCAACACCAATGAATGTTAGGGAAGGTAGGCAATCATAAAATATGGGGTTTCAACTTGAAATAATATGATGCAAAAAGTGTTGACAGTGTCCTGTTAAATGGAAAATTAATAAATTTTAAAAAGGAATACAAGTATTTTCCTTGTAAAGTAGTCCCTCTGCTGCAATTCTTGGCCAGTAGAGGGCACTACTGTTTAGGAGATGTATTTCAGTAGGCTTCATAGCTGTCCCATGGTTTCATGGGAACTGTAGTTTGTCTGTGGTGGGGCAGGTTAGGTTTCAGCTTGTCAGTGTGGCAACAGAAGAGAGGAGCGCGACTTTGTAACTTTGACTTTATTCTTTTTAAATTACTTCATTATTTCTAGTTTTTTTTCTCCCAGTTTTGCTTGAGGAGTTTGTAGCATTAGACCAGGCAGACTGCAGCAAGGATGCTGACCCAGAGAGTGTGATTAGGTTATTGGGAGCACTACATCTCTAACGAGAGATGATTTTTTTAAAATAATTCAGAAAGTACTGTGTGTGTAATAGTGTTGTGCAAATATAAGAAATTTCATTACACAAAATATTTTGTGAAATTCATGCATTTTGTGAAATATTTCAAGGGGTGCAAAATGCAAAATTTTGCCCGAAAATGACAAAATATTTCCAGTGGAACAGCGAAAATTGCCACTTGCAGGCAAAATTTCATCATTTTCAGGTGAAATTTCGCATTTCATGGCAACATTTCAAAAGTTTGCACCCTGGAAAATATTTCACAGAATGGCAGAATTTTCATAAAATATTTTGCATGGTGAAATTTCTGATTTTGCAGCAATTTCACCAGTGAAATTTTATTTCACACAACCTCTAGTGTGTAACAGTTGTTTTCCTCAAGCATGGAATCAGGATAGATGATTGGTGAGCTGGGCACTCTCACAGTAGCGCTAAGCACGTGGCTTGCAAGCGCTATTTCTTTTAATAGAAAAAAAGTGTTTTTGTTTCCTCAGAGTAATGCTTAGTACCTGACCTGCTAGCGCTACTATTTTAAACTGAAGAACTGTTTTGTTTTTTTTTAAGGGGAAAAAACAAAAGGGAGTGCCAGCTGGGTGGGGGTAGGGCACGTCTCTCACTAAGTGATGGCTAAGAAATGGCAGCTGATGACTTTTGAAAATTTGGGGTGTCTATGGATAGGCTAAGTAATGGGGCATCCTGAATTGGCACTTGTTTTCCACTGGGCATGTATCGGAAGTTAATGTACCCCGCTGTTGTAGCTCTCAGCCACTGAGAGACATCCTAGTGTTTAGCCCATTTTCTAAACTGGGATAGTGGGCCTTCTTAGATGATGGAAACACTTGCTTCAACCCCCCTGAGGCAGGTCATTATCTCACCATAACTATAACCAATTTAAATACATACAAAAAACACCCCATCATACATTATTGCTTAAATAGCATTCACATGAGTACAAAAACATGAACTAATGATTACATTTGTCTGTGTGGTGGTTATTAATTGTGGTTTTAAAGACAGTGTAGTTTATGACACTTCACAGTCCTAATGTGCTCTGTAGTTTATTCTAAAGAGTTGTGGTGAGACATCTGAATGATGATTTTCCATATGATGAATGATATCTGGGGATTTCAAAATATAATAGGGGGTGTGCTCCTTAACCCATATAAACAACAGAGTCTCTTAACAAAGCCTATTATGCTCAAAGGCAGGTCCATTAGGATACTGTAGCTTTATGTGACACAAAATAAAGTATTTTAAGCCTCCTATTTCTTATTTATTACAGTTGAAGCATTTGACATGGTCAGGTATTTCTTGAAATTTCTGTGATACGATATCACTGATTAAGCTAGAGCAATCTCCTGCCTGCCTACCAAACCACTGTAGGACCACCAGAAAGAATCTCTTTGGAAATATTGTAAGATATCTGGCAATACACAGTATGACCATATCTATTGCTGTAACTGAATGTATTCCATCATTTACTCACTCATTATTAGTTTCCATCATTAAAACAAGTAAGGGTTGGGGTGACTATGGGGCAGAGAGAAATTTTCACAATGGGATTATGATCATCAGATGAATAAATATTAGCTTGCAAATGACACAGTTCCTAATTAATATACTGTATAGTATTACCAAAGTTCAGAAAAAGTAAAAAAAAAATATTAAAATCATTTTTCTAAACTGTTTAACATTTTAATTGATACAAAATAATAATTTACCTATTGATATAAGTAAATTGCTAATATGTCACAACAATATCAGTATAAAATATTGCTACTATCTTTGACAAGTAAACAAAAAGCACTGATACATCTATTTTTACTAACGTTTTATATTGAAAAGTATAGACATGTACTGACACAAGAAAACTATTATTATTATCTATTCATGTTAATGTGATCTCATGCTTACATTCAAAAAATATGTTTGTAGTCAGCCCAGTAGCATGCTGTTAGCATTACTGCCTGCTTCACCTGTGACCTGAGTTCATGAGCAGACTCAAGTTACCGGTGGTCAGTCTAGCATGAGAGGATTGATTATCTGAGGGAATGCACTTCTTGTACAGAGTGGGTGGGTTGGGCCTCCTACAATGCACCTAACACCTAGAGGGGTATACCATCAATACAATGACACCGGTACACTGAACCCCCTGCAGTGAAACCCCCAGTGTGCCTATATTGGCAGTGACAGGGGTTTTACATCGAGACACTGTAGGGCGACAGGGGTTAAATATCTAACTCCACTCTCTGTGCGACATGGAGTTAGACATCTTTAGTAGGGGGTCATAGGGGGGAACAGCCCCCCACATTGGGCATCACAGTCATGCTAGTCAGTCCAGGGTTGTGTCGCAGTTGGGGGTGTCAGTGGGTTTCTGGTGCTGTTGAGAATGTTGGTGTTTTTGTTATCACACTAGCATTGTAGATCCCCTAGAGGAGGTTGGGTGTCCTGGCAGCCAGAAGGCCAAGATGGGTGTGAATTACTGATGGATGTTCTGTGTGTCATTGGTTATCAATGTTCTAGTGGTATAAACATGGAGGATAAATCCTTCCCTGGGTGGGATGAAGGATGCTCCACCCCTGCTGGCATGGCACCACTGACTGGGCACCTGATCAGATTCTGCTTTTAGGGGCAAGAGTAAGTCCTTTTGACCCCTCCCCATGTGGGATAAGTCATGGGGAAACAAGAGGTCCTGGAGATGGTGGCTGACTGGACTGGGGAGCTATTCAGATAGGTACCAGTGATGCATCAAGAGCACAAATACAATAAGGAAAAGCAAAGTAATTGGCTTAATGGTTCCAAAGTTACACTGTTTTAAAATTATTATTGTTTAAATTATATAACCTTGGAACCATTAGGGCTAGGAACATAATTTATTTGAAATGAAAGCCTGGCGTGAGTTAAGCTGATATATTTAAATATTATGTTGCTACATCTTCCATAAAATACATTGATTTATAAACATAAACTGATTTAAAATGTAGTTAAATACTGTTTTTACCAAGCTATTATATTGGCATGTACTGGCATGAATTTACACATGAAAAGTATATTTTTATTATCTATTCACATTGCCTTGACTTCAAGCTTTTATTAAAAAAATAAACTGCTGCTACTAACAGTTCAAAACATATAGTAGACCTTTCAAAAGATAATTTCCCTAAAATTTGGCTAATGTTGGAACTGTTAGAGCTAGGAACTTACTTTTCAAATGAAAGCTTTGAGTCATGTAGGCTGGTGCATAAAAATATATATTGTTGCTACAACTTCAAAATATCAAAACATAAAAACATATGGCTCATTTTTTTTAAATCATGTTATTACTATTACTATCAACATTTTATAGTATATCATCAAAATAAGATCGATAGTATAAAAAATATAAAAATAATATACTGATATGTAAGATTATAGATACATGGCATTCATAGTTGGAAGATACTAGTGGCTGTTCCACTAAAGAATAAAATGCACCCTTTTCTTGTTATGTATTTACTGTTATTAATAGCATTCATTATCTTTATAGCTATTACCTTCATTTTCACGGGTTCTAGGTTTTCAAGGTCATTCTATTATTTTCATACTTATTTTATATACTAGAGAATCTCAGATACTTATCTGACACTTCTGATTACGCTAAGGCCTCCCAGTTTGGGACTGGAGTGGGTGCTACAATTATCCTGGGCTCCACAATGGGGTATTCCAGAGTTTTATTCCCAGTTATGATCATATCATAGTCAGGGGCATGACTGAACTTTCTTGGAGTGTTTCCAAGACAAATCTTCAGCAGTTGTGCCATCAGAGCTGGAATCACCATTCAGGGCAGGAAAAGCAGAATGTAAACAAATTTGTTTGGTGCTCCTGTACAGAGATCAATTTTCAGCTGATAAAAACTTGAAATACACATAGCTTAGTCAGGGAGTTGTACAAGTGCAGCATAGTGTAGCCATGAATTGAGATTCCTGACATAATTTATTGGGCAGTTGCTTTGTGTGCAGTGTGCAGTGCTTCAGTCAGTATGGAGGAGGGGATTTCAAACTGCTGACCAATGAGGCCAATTATTTTCAGACTCAATTTTGTTAAACTGAAAAGTTGATCATATATTTATTTCCCTTTGCTGGCTTTTCCAATACAGTATTGCTACTGCTTCACATTTTAGCACTTATGCAAGACTGTACAGTAGTATGCTTGTGCTATCACATAGAGCACTGACCTACATGGAGACTTTATTAAGAAAAATCTTTATGTATTTCCATTGCTCATTGCAATGCAGGTATATATTGAAGTTTGTCTCTTCTTGATGCTGCATACTAGGAAAATGTATCATAATGGATGCTGAATGCACATTGCATTGCACTTGGGATCAGTTATTTTTGCAACTGTCAGTTGTTGTGTTAAATATTAGTCTAGTAATAACACTATGCCATGCCTGCAGAAATTAACTTTTGTACCTGGTCAATTTGACCATACGAGTTTTAACCATATCATGCACTTTATTTTTGTACATTTATTTTATACACGTGTTATTAATTTTGTGATTTATCTTTAAATAATCTCAATGAAAGTGGACTACTGAATTGAACATGCTATCTCTGATGAAGCCCGGCAGGCATTGAGTGAAACATTAGGCATATACATCTAATGATGTCATAAGTCTTCTGCCTGCCTATGTTCATGTGTGTTCCACCTTGATGTTTTTCATCACTTGGGCTATGCACACTATGACTTAATAAAGCAATACTATTAATTCAGTCTGGTATCATATTTGCTCTTCTGGACGGTTTTACTTTTACCTGACTGTGAGATTTGTTGTTATTATTATTATTATTCAATATGAATAGTTAGCATTCATTATGTTTATAGCGATTACATTTCATATTCATGTGTTCAAGGTTTTCAGTGTCATACTATTATTACTTTTATAAATAGTGTATGTTCTAGAGAATCTCAGATATTGTCTCAAGACTTCTGGATAGCCCCACAGTTCATGGTTTGAGGTTGGAGTGGGTACTACAGGTATCCTGGGTCTTGCACTGAAGTATCCCAGAGTTTTATTCCCAGAGCAGAGATAGATTATGGGCATATCATAGTCAAGGAAATGACTGAACTTTCTTGGAGTGTTTCCAATTGACATTTGCAGCAGGTGTACTGTCAGTGCTAAAATCACCATTTAAGGCAGGAAAGACATTATAAAAAACTTTGACTGCTTCAGGTGATCACGTGTATTTGGATAGCGTAGCCCCCTAGCTCCTGCACTTACCATGGCTTTCTTATTACCCCCTGTCGGCCGGCATTCCTATGCGGGGAAACTACCCCTCTTCCTCCAGCCTTCCTTTCTTCCCCTTGGCATCCTCCTCCTCAGGGGTCCTCTGCCCAGGCAGTGTTGCCCCCCCACTCCCCTTATTCACCTTGCCCTCCTCTCTTCCCTCTGCCTTCTACCATCTCCTAATTTACCTATGTCTGAATTTGCCTTTTGTTAACCAAGTATGGCTCCTGATGCCTAATGGGTACATTTTTAAACCTAGCTTATTTCATTGACTTGTATTTTTTGAATTACTATTGAATTACTGTATTTGTGTATGTCCTTTGTTTCCAGGACCATTTTGCAAATGAGCTCACTCACTGATGTAACTGCCTGGTTAAATAAAGTTTGATTGATTGATTGTTCAGAACTCTTGAACTGAGACCAATGTTCAGCTGAAAAACACTTGAAAAACACAAAGCTTAGTTAGGGAGTCATACAAGTGCAGCATGATGTAGGTGTGAAATGAGATTCCTGACCTTTTTACGGCTGCAGTAGGTGGAGCCTGCAGATGTTTTGCATGTACAAAAGGAGTGATGTCAAGTTTTCTGTCCGTGGAACTGACTGAAGGTGTAAATAGTCTCTTCCACCTTACCCTCTCTAAGTAATGTTTTCTGCCCTCAAATAAATACGCTTTCATGTTAGTCAGTGATTGTAGGGTACTATTTTCTTTCTTAAACGGGTGGTACAAGAACTGGAACCTGAGTAGTGGGAGGCAGTATTGTTTTTTTGGGGGAAGTAAGATCCACCCCACCTCCACCCAAGAAGCTCATAAAGATCCACCCCACCTTTTTTTTTATTCTTGTGGGAGGGGCATGATGTGGATCTATCATGTCTTCAGTTAGAGGTGAATGGGGAAAGAAGCTTCTAGCTGGCCTGGATGCTGTGAGGAAGTAGACTTGAAAGATTTGTCTTAGCTGGTTTTCTGTTTATTTCTAGCAGACTATTTGGTGTGTGTGTGTGTGTGTGTGTGTGTGTTTAAAAGCTGCTGTCTGGCCTGTAAGTGCAGGCATAATTTCACAGGGGATTAGTGCTCTTTGAAAGTAAGGTGGGACTCTTAACTCAGTCAGTCTTCAGTTAGAGGTGAATGGGGAAAGAAGCTTCTAGCTGGATGCTGTGAGGAAGTAGACTTGAAAGATTTGCCTTAGCTGATTTTCTGTGTGTTTCCAGCAGACTATTTGGTGTGTGTGTGTGTGTGTGTGTGTGTGTGTGTGTGTGTGTGTGTGTTAAAAGCTGCTGTCTGGCCTGTAAATGCAGGCATCATATTACAGGGGATTAGTGCTGTTTGAAAGTAAGGTCGGACTCTTAACTCAGTCCGTCTTCAGTTAGAGGTGAATGGGGAAAGAAGTTTCTAGCTGGATGCTGTGAAGAAGTAGACTTGAAAGACTTTCTTAGCTGGTAGTCCTTGGAGGTGCAGTGAGGGGCAGTCACAGGGCTGATACACTCTTGTGAGAGTCGGGTGTAGGCCCTAGTCCCACCCTCCCCCACTCTTCCCTCCCTAGATCTAGGCTGATTTATAGGGGAACACCTGCCCTGCAATGGGAGGAAAAGTCTTCAGGTGCAGCTCATGTAGTTCTAGCCACTGGGGGTTGGGTTTAAGGGCTGACAGAGAGGATCTTAGGGAGTTGTACACTTCCCATATAAGTTTACTGTATAGTACTGCACCTAGTAATGGGGGTACCTGTTTTCTGTGGGACTGTATCTAGAATTAGTGGGTGCACTGATTAATGGGTAGGGGAGTATCTTGGACTAGTGAAGAACCTGGTAGTTCACCCAAGGAAACCTATTTGGAGGGGGATGGGTCCACACGTCATTAGGGCCAGCATCTTTGGGAGGGTGGTGGGGTGCACAGGGTGTGGGGCGGCCATGATACTGGACTGGGCTTGGAAGTTCAGTGGTTGCCCAGTGTGCCACCAGCTGGCACAGCTTAGGGAAGAGGTTGAGGGGATTAGGAGACAGCTGGAGGGAGGGGGAGGTATGGTTGGGGAATAAGGCACGGGCTCTTCCACAGGGTTGTACCAAGCACTAGGGGCAGGGGCATAGTGAAAGAAGTGCAGGACAGTACTCTGGGGTCACATAGGGACCCTGACAGAGGGGGCCCAAAAGGAGGACACTACCAAGGAAGCAGGCAGGTATCTGGGGACCCTCACGGAGGGGGCCAAAGGGAGGACATTCTCAGAGAAGTAGGCAGATGGCTGGAGCAGGACAGAAGGAAGCAAGGAGGGAGGTGGATCAGACCTTAAGCTCAGTAACTGCTTCAATTCTTTTCTTCTGCTTGAGGATGAGGGGGTTGATGTAGCCCTAACAGGAGCAGTTGGAGATGGAAAGGTAGTCGAGGGCAGGAGGCAGGGGCTGGATATCAGGAAGAACAGGGGGGAACTTGGAATGTGGGAAAATGGGGGGAGCGGTGGATCAGAGCAGGAGGAGGAGGGGGTAGAAAGAGGAAAGCGCATGGAGAAGGACCAGTTGGGAGGAAAGGGCAAGGAGCGGGACCATAAGTACAAGGAGGATACAGTAAAGGCAGCTGAGGGTTTATGCCAGGGGAGCATGACAGGCAAGGAGGGGCTGAACAGAGATGGGAAGGAACGGAGGATGAGCCAGGCAAGATTAGCAGATGGGGGAAGGACCAGTCATAAGCAGTGACTGGGGGATAGCGGGGTACAAAAGAATACTCAGGAGGAGGAGAGGCATAGGATCATAGGGGAGAGGGTGGCCAGGGTAAGTAAGGAGGGGGAGGTAGGGGGCACTCAGATAGGGGAGGAGCAAGGAGCCAGCTGGGGGGAGGGGCTGGTAGAAAGGATGAGGGACATGGAAGGGGGAATGGAGGAAAAGTGGTGGTCAGAGTGCTCCTGTTGGGTGATTTCATGAGCAGGGGTATCAAATGGGACAGGCAGAGGGAAGCCTGCCTGGTTAGAACAAAATGCTTCCTTGGACTAATGGTGCACAGGGCCAGGTATGAGGTATATCAGCTGGCAAAGGATTGTGGAGGTTCCCCAGATATACTGGTCCACCTGGGTACCAATGACATTGAGGGAAATAGTGAGCTAGAGATATAGGCAAAGTTCAGGGAGCTTTCCAGGGTTTGTCATGACATAGGATGCATGATTTCCTTCTCAGAAATCCTTCCAGTGTCAAGGGCTAGGGGGGAACACAAGAGGAAGATTAGGAAGATAAACCAGTGGCTCAGGGAGTGGTGTGGGGCCAGAGGGTATGGGTTGATGGGGTATTGGGAGGAGACCTGGGAGGATAAGGGGCTATATGCTAGAGATAGGCTCCATCTCAATTTGGAGGGGAGGGAAATCCTTAAGTTGAAAATAGAGGGGTTTGTTGGTGAAAGGTGGGGTTTAAACTTGTGAAGGGGAAGGGATTTGAAAGAAGGCTATCAAGGGGGGTCTGATAAAGGAAAGACTCAGTCTCCACCCCCTTGGGAGCTGTAGGAAAGTGGGAAAAGGCCGACTGGTAAGGTGCTGACAGGGGAAGACGGAATCCCCATGGGAAAGCGAGCAGGGGAAATGGAAGTATACGGAAAGGGTGGAAGGTAGTCCTTCTAAATGCCAGGAGCTTGGGCAATAAAATGCCTGAGCTCCAGGTGATGCTAAATGAGGGAGAGGTGAATGTGGCAGTGGTCACTGAGGCCTGGACCACTGCAGGGCATGACTGGGACCTGAACCTGGAGGGCTACACCATGTTCAGGAAGGACAGAGGGGATGGAAGGGGAGGAGGGGTAGCAATAATAGTCAAAAACTGCATTGTCATAGGAGGATTGGAGAATGCAGAGGGAACTTTGGAGGTAATTTGGGTCACCTTGATAACAAATGGGGGCAAGACAGTAAAAATAGGAGTGGTGTACAGATCCCCTGTGCTGGTTGAGGAGCTGGAGGAGAGTCTGGTGGCAGATGTTGGGAGACGCTGCAAAATGGGCAGGGGAAGGGTGGTGGTGTTGGGGGACTTAAACATGCCAGGAACAGACTGGGAAACTATGACATCCTTGGTGGCCAGGGAACAGAGGTTGTTGGATGTCTTTCAGGATGCGTTCCTAACTCAGCAGGTGGGGGAACCAACCAGGGAGGCACAGATATTGAATGTGGTCTGGCAGACAGTGACCAGATTGAGGGTCTGGAGGTAAGGGACTCATTAGTGGGGAGTGACCGTGCCACGGTCTGGTTCTGCCTGGACCTAGGAGGGGTAGAAGGCTGCACAAAGATGGAGGTAACAGACTTCAGGATGGTGGATTTCAAGGAAATGGGAAGGATCCTTAAGAAGCATTTGGATGGGATTGGGCCAGACATGGACGCTGACATTAGGTGGGAAATCATTAGGAGGGGGGTGCAGAATTCTACCAGCACCTGTGCAAGAGTAAGATGAAAATGTGGTAGGGCCTGTAAACCCTGCTGGTGGACCAGGGAGGTTCAGGAGGTGGTGAGGGGAAAGAAGGCAGCTTATAGGCATTTCAAGTGCTCAAGGAGTGAAAGGGATAGGGGAGCGTATGAACTGATGGCCAGAAGGGCCGCTAGGGTGGTGAGGACAGCTAAGGCAAGGAAGGAGCAGGACCTGGCCAGGGGAAATTAGGAGAGGGAATGGGGGTTCTTTAGATACATTCGGGAAAAATGAAGGGTGAAGGGGCAGATTAGCAGGATTAAAACAGGGGAGGGATAGGCACAAGATCCGGGGGAGCAGGCTGAGGTACTAAATGAGTACTTCGCCTCAGTTTTCACCAAGGAAAATGGGGGGCTTCATCATACATGGGAGGAGATGGTGAAACTGAGGGGGGACCCTGGCCGATCATCGAGTCTGGGGAGAGGATGGGCCATCACTAGCAGGAGAGAGGGAAGACAAGGCAGGGAGATGAGAAAGCAGAGGTGGAAATCATGGCAGAGAGAGTGAGGGAAGCCCTCAGGTCCCTTAAGATGGAGAAAGCACTGGGGCCAGATAAATTACATCCCAGAGTGCTGAAGGAACTGGCGGATGTCCTCGCGAAACCCCTGCTGGAGCTTTTCAGCATCTCTCTGAGGAAAAAGTGGGTGCCCCAGGACTGGAAGGTGGCACATATAGTGCCTATCCACCAGGGGGAGATCAAGGGAGGTAGCAGGAAACTACAGGTCTGTCAGCCTGACATCGGTGGTGGGCAAGGTGATGGAGGGCATTATCATGGAGAGGCTGGGGGGGACCTGGAAAAGTCAGGGTGCCTGGATGGTAGACAGCATGGATTCATCCCAGGGAAATCATGTCAGACAAACCTTGTGGAGTTCTATGACTGGGTGATGAGAGCCTTGGACCTGGGTAGGCTGGTGGATGTCCTCTATCTTGACTTCAGCAAGGCATTTGACTCTGTTCCTCATGGGGGCCTGTTGAATAAGCTGGGAGTAATGGGGGTGGGGAACCAGATGATCAGATGGATAGGCAATTGGCTCCAGGACCGGACCCAGTGGGTTGTGGTTGGCAGGATAGTCTCATCCCCAAGGAGGGTCATTAGTGAGGTCCCTCAGGGATCAGTCCTTGGGCCCGTCCTGTTCAATGCCTATGTCTCTGACATAAGGAAGGGTATCAGGAGTGAGATGAGTCTCTTTGCAGATAACTCAAAACTGGGGGTGGTGGTGGATGGGGAGGAGGGGAGGGTGGCCCTACAGGGGGACCTGGAGGCTCTGGCAAGGTGGTCTAGAAAGTGGAAGCTGAGGTTTAATGCAGGGAAATGCAAGGTACTGCATCTGGGAGCCAGAAAGCTGGGCCAAGAGTAGACCCTGGGGGGGGTGCTACAAGTCTCAATGGCTGAGAGGGACCTGGGGGTGGTGGTGGATGTCAAGATGAACAATTCTGAGACTTGTAGAAGGGCAGCAGCCAAGGCCAACAGGATGCTGGGATGCATCGCTAGTGGTATCACCTCCAGAAGGAGGGAAGTGATACTCCTCCTGTATAATTGCTTGGTGAGGCTGCACCTTGAGTACTGCATGCAGTTTTGGAGGCAACACTTAAAGAGGGACATTGAACTCCTGGAGAGGGTCCAGAGGAGGGTAACCAAAATGATCAGGGGCTTGGGGGACAGGACCTATGGGGAGAGGCTTGAAGAGCTAAATATGTACACATTGGAAGAGAGAGAGACCAGTGGGACACGATAGAGGTCTTCAAGTACATGAAGGGGTTAAATAGGGGAGAAGCAGTCAAGGTGCTCCAAAGGAAGGAGGGGAGGCAACTAGAGGACATGGGTGGAAGCTGGAGGGGGGATTCAGGAGAGAGAAAGGAGGAGGTGCTACTTCACTGAGAGGATGGTGAAGCCCTGGAATGTGCTGCCCAGGGGGCTGGTGGAGGCAGAGATGATGGAGGGGTTCAAGAGGGGGTGGGACAGGTACAGAGGAAGGGTTCTGGATGCAAAGTCCTGTGCAGTGGGAATATCCAGGACTGGGAAGGGAGAAGCCAGAGAGGATGAGGGGGGCAGCAAGATCAGCTCCCAGAGTGGGGGCTGACCAAACGAGCAGACGTGAAAGACTGTTAGGTCTATTCTGCTGCCATTTTAGTATGTTAGTATGGTAGTATGTAAAGAAGACTCACTAATTTGGGATCTGGACCAAGGCACAGAACAAGTCTGCGGAGTCCCTGCATTTTGATAAGGACAAGGAGAACAGAAGATACTTAATGCCTTTATTAAGAACTAGGAGAACAGAATATATTTAATGCCTTAAAACTGACTTAAAAAACCTTTGGATCAAATGATTATCAGAGCCATCTGGGGCCTCAGAAGGAAACAGAAAGTGAAACTACATCTCCCAAGGAAAACATAGACACAGAATTTTAATTTACAGTAAGAACCACATGTTTTTCTTAAACATTTATATACTAAAAACATAAAGTTCAGCTTTTGGGATTAACAATGTTTGTTTACCATATTCAATATATACAGTAGTTCATATAATATTTGTCTTTTTAGTAGTTTCAAAACTTTGAAAGCACTGTTGTTAGTAATGCATGTAGAAATACATTTTTAATTGTCTAAGTTAAAAATGCAGTTTCATGTCAGGGCACATTTTTGGGGGGAGAGGGGTCAAATTATTTTAATCCTGGGCACAGTACTTGATAAACCCAGACTTTGATGATAAAGTGTGTTTTTTCTTTGAAGTTTAAGAAGTATGTATTAGAAAACATTGAACAAGAAAACAATTGGTGATTTTGAAAGTTATTCTGATTAGAACTGACATTAAAACAATCTCAACTGTATTTTTTATTCAATTTTATTAGGGACACTAGAAACAGGATGTTAACATTTACTCCCAGGAACCTGTTATTCAAGTTTTTTTTATTGCATATTGTCCCAAGCAATCTTCCCAGAGTGCAGTTTGTCAGGGCACATTTTTAGGGGGAGGGGATTCAAATTATTTTAATCATGAAGCATTGGTTTTAGTAATGCATTTAGAAATACATTTTTAATTGTCTTTACAGTTAAACACGCAGTTTCATGTCAGGGCACATTTTTGGGGGTGGGGGGTTAAATTATTTTAATCCTGGGCACAGTACTTGGTAAACAGAGACTTTGATGATAAACTGTGTTTTTTATTTGTTGTTGTTGAAGAAATAGAGAACTCCCTGTTATGGTGGTGCCAAGTTCAAAATTAGAAATGCTGCTATGACACACAATGGGACAGCACACATCTCATTTCAATGGAGTAAGCAGGTCTCCATCATTTTCCATTTATGTGGGTTCAGTGATTACCGTTGGCACATCTTGTGATAGTAGTATTAAGACATCTCTTTATTGAAAATAACGGTGTCTCAATACAAGATGATAAAGAGCAGCTAGAAAAAATAACATCCATGTAGAATTCTTACATATTTGTTTAAGACACCAGCTCAGCATCCAGCTGTTAAAATTCCCAACGTATGTGTTACACTTTGCGCATCCTCAAAGTACTGTGCAGCAATTTGTTAGCTATAATTTAAGTTCTGCCAATTTGTATAATGACCTGGCAATCGCCTTCCATTGATCCAGTTCTTAATTACATGCCTACATTGCTTTGGCATACAATTGCTAGGTAACCATAATGTCACCTGTTATACATTCATTCTTTGGCTCCTAAATGGCAAAACAGTCCATGATACACACTTAAAACAGGCATTTAAAATATGTTCTTTTCAGGCTAGAACAGGAGACAAGAGCAACATGATTTTTTTTCCATTTCAAAAATGGAAACTGCAGTCCCAACTCTTGCCTCCCCTCCAATTGTTGTACCTCTGCATGTCTCATTGGTAGAATGACTGATCTGTGTGATTCTTCATTTTTTTTTATATAACAGTCTACTGTCTAGCCAGTGAAGGAGCATACCTTGCTCCTGGGGACACTTGGCACATCCCAAACCACTGACTGTCATAAGTTACATTAGTCCGGTCAGAAGAAAGGTGCTACTTCTTTTTATCATTAAATTAAAAAAAAGAGGAAAGGCCTGATATCTTGAAACAGATTTAAAAAAATTATTCTGCACTTACTTTGAGACACACTTTTTCAGGTCTCCTCTTTATAATCAGAGCTGCTGATGCCACAGTGAAAACTTTGAAAAAAACTAATAACTTGGTACAACTCAGCTTACATTTTAAATACATTCTGTAGATTTCTCCTGCCTATCCTTTATTACAGAGGAAATTTGGATGAATATATGATCTTTATCTGTTAGAGTTCATCTGCCTCTGTAGCTTACTCCCTACTTCAAGTCATAATGCTAGGTTATGACATCACAGCCTGTTGTCATGGGAGTAACTGTGATGTCACAAGTCATGCATTATAACCTCAGGTAGGGAGAAAGCACCAGGAATACATGAACACTTCAGGAGCAGCAGTCCTCTTTTCATGCAAATGGCCTCAGTAAAAAATAATGGGGGAAAAATACAGAACTAATGTGAAACATAAACTGATCTGTGTCTAAATATTGTGTTTTCTTTCACTTATCCTGAAGGCTTCAGATGCTCTTTAAGACTGGCACTCTGCTTGGGGGAGGGTAATCATTGGAGCAAGGTGGCATCATGTATGTTACATGTATGTTTCAGTACTAAACTGCAACACAATTGCTTTCATTGTTTTTCCTGTATTATAACTGTTTTAAGACATTCCAATACATGCTTAAGCCCATAGGCAACTACTGACAGCAAAAATAGTGCTGCTTAAAAAGTTTTTCAACCCAAATTAATGAACATGACTGTGACTCTAGGGGCATTTGCCTCTCCAAAGACTGTCATGACTATAACTTCTCCCTCTGTCTGTCTGTCTGTCTATCTGCATGTCTAGCTATGTAATTGTCTATATTTATTTATTTATTTATTGAGTAAGATCAGAATTACAATCCTTTGTAGTAGTAAGTAGTAGTAGTAAAAAATTTTTATTCATACAAAAAATGAATAAGGATATCTCCACTGAGCCGAAGCTCCTTTACAGTGAGATCCAGGTGTCATTTCCAGTTACTCTTATAAATTAACAATATATAACGAAGGAAAACACATATACACTATAATTATACATCAATAAATATAACACAGTTCCAAATCATAAAACAAACTAGGACAGGAAGAACATACAAAAAACAATGATTAATTCACAGTATACATTTAATACAAGCTACAATCTACCATCCTAAGATTCAAACTATTTCCCATCATAACTAATATTTTCAATAAGCCATTGTTTAATTTGGTGCAACTGGAAATTTCCCTCAAGGGGTCTAAGCTTCCCAGGCAATTTATTCCATATAGAAGGTCCGATATTAAAAAAATGCTTATCCCCCCCAAGCCATTTTACGACTTGGGACTGCACAGTCCAAGTAATTAGCAGAGCGCAGACCCTCAATAGGTCTTTTTATTTTAATGGACTCAGCCATATATTTAGGGACTTTTCCTGAGATACATTTTAACATTAACATAATTGTACTAAGAGCCCACCTTTGAGACAAAGTATGCCAGTCTAATTCTTTATACATTTCTACTCTATGTGCCCTCTTTGCAGCTCCAAGTATAAATCTAATTAATTTATTATACATAACATCAAGCTTATATAGTTGCTCTTTAGACGCACCCATATATATATCAAATTACCATACTCCAATATGGGTAGTACAACAACTGTTACAACTAATTTTCTAATTTCCAAAGACATACTATTTCTTACTCTATATATGACCCCAAGCACTTACCAACTTTAGTCAAGGTACTATCTATATGACTATTTTAAATTTTGTATCTAAATACACCCCAGATATTTATAACTAACAACTTGTTGCAAGATTCTTCCTGAAAATGTTTTAATTTGTAACCCTCATATTCAGTTTAGACCCGTAACCCTATGAAACACCATTACCTGAGATATTTTTCATTCAAAACCAATTTAGATCTAAGCAAAAATTCCTGTAACTGATCAAAAGCCTGTTGTAATACTATTTGAATAGTTCTCACTGATGAATCAGAAAAATATACAACTGTATCATCAGCATAAAAATGGTATTGTAGCTTTGGTTGTTCAAACCCCAAATCATTCATATATAAATTATATAGTATAGGACCCAAAATGGATCCTTGTGGGACTCCTGACATAATCAATTTCAAATCAGATGACCACTCTCTAATAGTCACTTGCTGCAATCTTGAGTCAAGATAATTTTGAAACCAATTTATAACCGACTCAGACATACCACAGGTTTTTAGTCTGACAGGAGGATGCCATGGTCCAGCATGTCAAAGGCCTTAGAAAGGTCAACAAAATTGCTTCCACTGGCATCCCCTGTCCATGCTCTCCATTATATCTCCTGTGACCTTTATAAGGGCAGTGTTTGTTCCATGTTCAGGTCTAAAGCCGATTGATAACTGTTAAGGATTTCATTATCTTTCAGATATACCTGTAATTGTTTTGCAACTATTTCTCCAAAATTTTAGAAATTGTTGGTAAAAGAGAAATTGGTCTATAATTTTCTAATAATAATCCTAGATCCTGTCTTATAAATTAGTACAATCTTGGCAGTCTTCCAAGTTTGAGGTAACTCCAGAGAGAGAAGAGACAAATTAAATAAGTTTGCTAAGGGTAAATCAATAATAGGGCTGCATACTTTAATAAGATATTAGGGATACCATCCATACCTTCTGCTTTATTAGTATTAATTTGAAATAATAAATCCCTAACATCTCCTCTAGTAATAGAAGTAAACTTAAACTCAGCTTGTATACCAGATTGTACATAAACTTTATCTGTATCATTTACCTACTTTGAGTCATAGACTCTTTTGCAAAGGCTCCACGTCAGGTTACAGGGGGTGGAGGGTAGACAAATACAGAAAAGACAAACATGAACAGGCAGTATTTACAGTTCCAGTTCTGACACAGCAGTGTTTGCAGAGTCTCCACGTCGGTTACAGGGGGAGGAGGGAAAACAGAGAACAGTAAGGACTAACATTGACAGGCAGTATTAGAGGTAACAGTACTGATAGAGCAGTCCAGGCTAGTAACTATATTAGGCAGGTGAGGTAAATAGGCATGAACCTTAATCAGCAGGAGAGGTAATTCAGCAGCATTCCTGGGGTCCCTAGGCAGGGGTTTGCAGGATGCCATTACGTAGGGTCTAGGAAGACCCTGAGTCAGGAGAAGTGGAGGGTTAGGGAGTTAGGAGAGTGGGAAGATTTAGCCACAATCACATTTAGCACTCTCCTTTAGATGGGTTTTAAGACTAGATTTGAATAGAGAGATGCTATGGGACTGGGAGAGAGGGGAGGGTAGTGAGTTGAGCCAGAGAGGAGCACGGTACCGGAAGGATCTTTGCCCTAGTGCTGTTCTACAGAGGGGAACCGAGAAAGATGGGTGTGCTGTGAGTCTTGTATTGCACCTGATGGGGGCTGCACTGATAATGGGGAATAGTCCGATGGGGGCAAGCTGAAGGTGTATTTTTTTTGAGAGAATGCAGGTGTGGTATTTTAGTCTTTGTTGGAAGTTTAGCTAACCAGTCAGTGTATAAAGATTGCAGGTATGGGTTAGTCTATCACCGCCTGTCACTAGGCGGCAGGCTTTATTCAGTGCAGTGTTTATACTGCTCAGCGTGGTGGGTTCTGCTGAGCCGCATATTACTATCCCATAGTCAACTAGGGAGAGGATGGAGGAGGTGACTGCAAGTTGCATGGCCTGAGGAGGTAGGCAGTGCTTGAGTCTGTAGAGGATGCCCACTCTAGCATTGATAGCGGAGGAGAGAAGACGGGTGTGGCCATGGTAGGAGATGAAGGTATCCAGGGTGATGCCCAGGTATTTAAAGTTTGTAACGTGTTCCAGATGGGTGTCTAGTGAGTTCAAAATTAGGAGCGCTGACTGACTATGAGGGCTCTGGCATTGCGCAAAAATCATGGACTTAGTTTTATTATAGTTGATGATCAGGTGGTGATCACTGAACCAGTTTTCTACCTCCCGGAGAAAGCCCTGAAGGGCTTGTTGGAGGGCGCTTGGGTGCAGGTGTTTCCAGTACAGGACCGGGTCATCAGCATAGAGTAGTAAGTGACCACTGCAAGCTTTAGGAGAGAGTTTAAGAAGAGGGTGAAGAGTAAAGGGCAAAGTATAGATCTTCATGGACCCCGAGCAAACTGTTTTGGAGGAGGAGATGGTGGTGTTTATCTTGACATGCTGTGATCATCCTGAGAGGTAATCCTTGAACCAGGCAGTGGTCTCAGGGACTACATTTAGTTGAGGAAGGACACAAAGCAGTACTTCGTGACTGACTGTGTCAAATGTCTTGGTCAGATCCACAAAGATAGCCCCTGCAATTGAGCCATGGTCAAGGGCCTCGTGGATGAACGTGGTGAGTTCAGTGAGTGCAGTGATGGTACTATGGCCCATCTGGAAGCCATGCTGTTCCTGGCTGAGAAGGTTGTGTTTGGTTAGATGTTCTATTAGCTGGTCAGAAACAATTTTTTCCAATGCTTTGGAGAGAGGGGGAAGAATAGAGATTGTTCTATAGTTGCTGGTGTTCGTGGGGTCACCATTCTTCAGAATGGGAGTGACTATGGCTATCTTCCAGGTTGAGGGGAACTGGCTGAGGCTAAGCGAAAGGTTGAGAATTTTTGTAAGGTAAGGTAATGTGACATTGAGGGTAAGCCTAATGAGTTTGTGATCTAGTGTGTCATTGCTATACGGTATTGGCGATAGCTTTGGAAATATAGCGTTTTGCGCACTGCAGAGGATGACTGAAGCCTAAAGGAGGTGAGTTGACATTACCCAGGGTGAGGAGGGGGGGGTAGTGGTAGGGTGGAAGAAATTAGAGGGGAGGATATGGGAGAGGTCAGAGAAGGCGGAGTTAAAGGCTTCTGCTATGGTGGCGGTATCTTGTGTGACATGCCCGTTTAGGTTGAGTTGAGTAGGGGTGGGGTAGCAGGATTTACCACTGAGTTCTTTTATGTTGCTCCAGAATTTTCTCCCGTCTCCCCAGGAGGTGGAAAGAGTTTGTTGGTAATAATTGGCTTTAGCCTGACGCGTAACCCATGTACATTTATTACGAGCCTCTTTGTAAAGCTGTCTATCTTGGGTGCACTGGGAATCAATGGCTTTGTGCCAAAGGTTGTCCCTTTGTCGCATAAGGTTGAGGAGAGGGGGTGTGATCCAGGGGGTGGTTCTGGCTTTCACAACGTGCTTAGTGAAGGGAGCGAATATGTCGCAGGCTTTATTAAAGGTGGTAATAAAGTGGGTGAGGGCAGTGTCAACCGACTGCGTGGTGTATATGGGGAGCCAGTAGCTATTGGATAGATAGTTTTTGAGGTTCTCTAGGCCACCTCTTTTAAGTCTCCGCTGCAAGGAGATTTTTGGAGGGGCAGAGGGCAGTTTACCTGACCACCAGCAAGTAACCGGGGAGTGGTCACTGATGGAGTCTGGGAGCACGGTCATTTGGGAGAGGTTTCGTGGCCTGTTGGAGAAAACAAGGTCTAGGAGGGTGGAGGTCCCGGTTCTTATGTCCCGCCTGGTTGGGGAGGTGACAAGTTGGGTTAGATCAAATGCCAAGGCCATGTCTTTGTAGCAGGATGTGGCTGGGGATAGCCAGTCGATGTTGAAATCACCCATTAAAATAACTTCACTAGTGTTCGGTAGGTGGGAGATAGTGTGAAGGATTGACTCAAATGCCAGTTTTGGTTTCTCGGGGGGATATAGGCCATGATAATGTGTAGCGATTTGGAACCCAGGCTTAGTTTGACAGTTAGTGTCTGGGCTCCATGTTGTGGGGCGGGGGTATGTACTTCTATGGCATTGAGGGAGGATTTAATAAAAATTGCACAGCCACCGCCTCTCTTGCTGGTCCTGTCAGCCCTAAAGATGGTATAATTACTAAGGGAGACAGCAGTATTTGGGATGGTTTCAGAGAGCCAGGTCTCAGAGAGGACTAGTATGTCTGGTGCACGTTAGGCGATCCAGACTTGCAGAGGGGTGTGCTTTTTGGGTAGACTGCAAATATTTAGGGAGGCTAGCTGCAGTCTCCCCTTTGTTCTTTTTGGTGCAGTCTTTGTGCTGTGAGGTCCTGGGTTGGGGTGGATATTGCCCAATAGGAGCAGAAAAAGAAAGGCGTGCCACAAGAGGGCCAGCCTGTGGAATTTGGGAGAAAAATGCTGGTAGTGGGAGGGTGATGTGCTTTTTTTGCTGAAGAAGGGGACTGGGAGACCAGTGATAATGCTGGGTAGAACAGAGAGGGACGTGAAGGGGACAAATGTCTGTTTAACGTGTGTGGTGGGGGGCTGAGGTCTGGGGTGGGGTAGCATAGAGGTACAGTGCCTACAGTGTGTGACTGTGCGTGAAAAGATGGGGGTGTGTGTGGGTAAATGTCTATGGGATCAGATTGGAAAGAGTGGGAGAAGTTGGAGAGAGCGGGCCAGAAGCTGACAGTGATAGCTGAAAGGTTAGGGAAATGGGTATGGAGGTGTGGCATTGGAGCCACGGGGGGGGGGAAGTTTGAAGAGCAAGAAGAACGATCCTGGAAGTAAGTAGAGTTGTTATAAGTATGGAATACATGGTGTGGGAATTAAGTGAGGGGAAGGTTACAGTGGCCACTAGTGATAGAATTGTATAACCTGCAGCTGGAAAAGTGGGCTGATAGGTTATTTCGCAGATCACCTGACTAGCCTTTCCTATAAATTCAACAGCCGACCAAGGGTGGTGGGAAGCCAGAGCGCAGCGACAGCGGGGCCGATTCCGGTCCATTTGCGCAGAGACCAAGATCAGATTCAGCCTTCCATTGTACCTGGTATGCGGGGGGGGGGCGTCCTGAGCCATCACGGACCCTTATAGCAGCAATCCCGGTTACTGTTTCTGTGGAGAGGAGGCAGAAAAACAGAATTTAAGTACAGGTAGGATACTAAGGAGTGGCACAGTGGGACACCAGAGGGGCAAGGGAGAAGAGCCTGAAAGCTTTCAATGCTGCCGAGATTTAACAAATAGAAAATCCTTGATTGCTTGAGTGCTTGCCTTAGCTTCTCTAGAGTTGCAGCGTTTACTTTATGACTTATCTGAATCTCAGCTGGTTAGCAGAGAAATTGTAGCCTTTAGCATTTAACAGCTGCCCAAAATGACTACTGCTATATTAAACCCAGTCGGAAAGCAGAGGTCAGGTTTTTAGTTAACTACCCATCTGCAGACTGTACTTAGGTTGGAGATCGCAAGGCAACAATTTACACTGACTCTTTTCTTTAGAAGTAAAAAAATCTTTTGGCTATGTAACAGGCTGCTATCACACATTTGTGAGGGGACATAAAATAAACATTTGGAGGTACTGCACCTTTAACGGTTATAAATGCAATGAAAGGGTACTACACATAAGGTTTAAAAAGAGGCACCAACAGCATACAATTACAGGGTACTGCACTTAAGGTTTAAAAAAGGCGCCAAAGATCCAGTCTGGTCCGTTTGCTCAGAGAGCAAGATCAGATTCAGCCTTCCGTCGTACCTGGTATGTGGGGGCGTCCTGAGCCCTCACGGACCCTTACAGCAGCGATCCTGGTTACTGTTTCGGTATGCGGGGGCATCCTGAGCCCTCATAGACCTTACAGCAGCGATCCCGGTTACTGTTTCTGGTATGCGGGGCGCCCTGAGCTCCTCACGACCCTTACACAGCAGCGATCCCAGTTACTGTTTCTGGTATGCGGGAGGGGCATCCTGAGCCCTCATGGACCCTTACAGCAGCGATCCCGGTTACTGTTTCTGGTATGCGGGGGGGGAGGGCGTCCTGATCCCTCACGGACCCTTACAGCAGCGATCCCGGTTACTGTTTCTGGTGTGCGGGAGGGCATCCTGAGCCCTCACGGACCACTCACAGCAGCGATCCCGGTTACTGTTTCTGGTATGCGGGGGGGGAAGGCGTCCTGAGCCCTCACGGACCCTTACAGCAGCGATCCTGGTTACTGTTTCTGGTATGCGGGGGGGGAAGGTGTTCTGAGCCCTCACGGACCCTTACAGCAGCGATCCCAGTTACTGTTTCTATCAATTGCATGTATTCCTATTTTTACCTATTGTATATGAAAAATAAACCCGCATGTCACATTTGCCTGCACTCTGAACACATACTTATGATACAGTGCATATTTGTACTCCACTCCAGTATAGACCTCATACTGTCCTGATATTCCCATTATCACAGGCATAACTACCTTAACCTTATCAACAGTGACATAGAAACATGGAAGATGATAGCAGATAAAGACTGCAAGGCCCATCCAGTCTGCCCATTTCTTTTTCTACCTTATGGATGTGCCACTGGCCTTTGCTCTGTTAGTGGCCTATCTTTTCATACTCATCTGTATTGCTCCCTTATGCCTATCTCATGCCTGTTTGAAACCCTGCACTGTATTCATATCCCCCACTTCCTGAGGTAGGCCATTCCATGCATCCACCGCCCTTTCTGTGAAAAAGAATTTCCTCACATTACCCCTTAATCGGCCTCCCTCTAATCTCATGCTGTGTCCTCTTGTCCAGCTATTTTTCTTATATTGAAATATTGACTCTTTCACCTTGTTAATGCCCTTAAGGTGTTTGAATGTTTCGATCGTATCACATCTCTCCCTCCTTTGTTGTAGGGTATACATATTGAGCTCCGTTAATCTGTCCTCATATGTTTTCTGATGCAGTCCCTGCACCATTTTGGTTGCCCTTCTCTGGACTGCCTCAATGTGGTTAATGTCCTTATGAAGGTGTGGCCTCCAGTACTGCAAGCAGTACTCCAGATGGGGCATAACGAGTCTCTTGTAAAGAGGGATTATTACCTCCCTCTTCTGACTAATAAACCCCAACATCCCCCTAGCTTTACCTACTACTTTAGTGGCCTGCTTGGATGATTTCAGGTCGACCCCTTTTAAAAGTTACTATCACATTTTCTCTCCTAATGAAGTCCATCATTACACCTGACTGCCTGACATGAACACATTACTTAAATATAACTTACATCACTGCATGGACAAACCCCCTGTTTTTCTCTATAAAACTGTGTAAATAATCCAAAGACTGAACATATGCCAGCCATTACTTTTTCATGTACTGCCACCTATTCTGCCTTTCAAACTTATATTGCTTACCATTCCTTCCATTGAAATCTACACCTCCATATCTTTTCCTAATAATGTATCTGCCTTCCTTAGAATGCAAAATAAAACAAATCTTACTAGTTAAAAATCATTGCGTTGTTTCTCCATGTCTCCTTAACAGTTCCACACAACCTCACAGTGTTGTTGAATAATGGTTTGCAGGTGTAACACCTATATGTCAAGTAGTGAAAGTGATACAACCTTCAAAAACATGTATTTTCCGGATTGCTGCTACTGATAGACAATGACACTGGGAGGCAGACACTACAGATGGCAACGTTCCTCCTGCTGAAGGTAGCTGGCACTGTGCTAAAAACATAAAACAGCAGTCGTTGTTTTTACTGTTAGTAAGGCATACATATCAAACATTAATAGGTAGACTAGTAGAATGTGATACTAGTAGTATGTGACAGCACTGTGATACCTTAAGAATCTGTTTTACATCGTGACTGCATTGTACCAAAGATCATTTCAGTAGTGCCTGGGAATCATAAATCCACAGCCAGACAGTACTGCATCGTCAGTGATAGCAAGCAGGTTTAATTGTAGCATGTGTAGTATCCCTCTAGCAAGTGGCTTACCTTACAGTTCTTTGCCTAATAGTGTGATCTCTCTAATGTCTCCTGCCCATAGCCTACAGCCAGCAGTGACTCTGTTCATGACAGCAGTCTTGTTGGATGTTGCTCCAGGTCCTCAAGGACTACAGCTATGGGACTGAGCAGCACAGCACAAGGCAACATTCCTCTTTTATGCCCAGTGGCACACACCATCACCTTTGTCAGCAAAGTAAAACTTTGTAACATTCCAACTCCCTTTGACTAGTCAAACAAATTACCTTGATCCATCTTGAAAACTGAAAATGGGGGAGGTATCAATCAATCAAGTTTATTTTATACTGGAAAGAGTGTGAGCAAAAATGCCCATTTTCACATTTATCCAGGTTACAGAGTATACACAATAAATATAACACAAAATGCAAGAGCTAACCAACCATGTTAACAATAAATTAAAATTAAAATCGAGATAGTCATGTATATCTCAATGGTGAAAGCAGACAGAGAGAAGGGGAGGCAGGGAAGGAGATATGAGACAAATATACATAGAGCTGAAAGAGGGGGCAGAGGACAGGGGAGGTGGGGGATGTAGAAGGTGGAAAAAGAGGCAAAGTATGGGGTTCCCTTTAGGAAGAAAAGAAGGAACCACACTAGTGCTATATGAAAACTTACAGCATGGGGCATCTACAAGTGTTACATTCCAGGAGAAAATTTTTGGCAGTGTCCATAAATAAGGGGACAAAACCACAGGACTGGGCACCAGGAGGCAGATTGTTGTAGAGCTTCACCCCCTGAAAGCAGATGGAGTTTTGTGCATGTGTGCAGTATGGAGGATGGGAACCTCAAAAATGTGGCAGGTGCTTCCTCTGGTGCCACACTTGGGGGAAGATTTGGGGAAAAGATCCAAAACACTTTGTAGCAATATGTTCAGATGGACCTTGTATAGGAAAAGAAGTGTTTTAAGTTGAACCCTTCCTTCGAGGGGTAGCCACATGAGAGGTGGGTAGAGGGAACTGTGAAAGGTGGACTACAGGTGGCCTGTGATGAAACGGGTGATGTTGTCTGAGGTTCTGAGTTTGGAAAAAAGCACAGACTGGGGGGCATAGACTGTGGAGCCATATTCAAGAAGGGGAAGGAGCAGAGAGCAGACAAGGTGAGATCTTGAGGCTGGAGGAGGAATTTTCTGATTCAGAATAAAAGTCCTAACCTCATGTATATTTTCTTGATAAGATTTGTAATATGTACTTGAAAAGAAACGTGTGGGTCAAGCACCAAGCCCAGATATTTAAAATCTTTGACTTTGTCGATACTGTTCCCATGTAGGTCAGATAGCGTGAAGTTTAATTTTTACATTTTTCCTGGGGCCTGCAAAGAGCATGTACTTAGTTCTTTTAGAGTTAAGAACCAGATTTCTGTGAAGGAACCAAGAGTGGAGCCTTAAGAAATCAGTTTGTAGGTTTGAGAACATGGTGTCAGGGTTCTTATCAGTGCAGTATAGAGCAGCATCATCAGCATAAAGAACTATCTTGGTATTTAGACAGATTTTTGGGGATTATTTGTTTTTTTCTTTTCAATTCAAACTTTATTAACAAATTTTCACAATACAGGAGGCAGCAATTATAACATATACAACATGTTCACGGTACATTACATAAGCTGCCCCCAACCCTCCCTCCCCAGTACAGCAGTGTAATACCACATTATAGCTTAAAATCCTATAACAATAACCTTGTGCATGCAGAGATAACTAACAGCCAACAGCTCCTATATCCGTACAACCATGATTAAGGTGTGACGGGGATCCCAGATTCGTTTGTAGCTTGGTACCCGATTGTGGAGGCTAGCTATGGCTTTCTCTGTGCGAAGGTTAGCAAGGATTTCGTGAACCCATTCCTGATATGTAGGGCTAACCTTATCTTTCCAATGCCTTAATATAAGTTTTTTGACAGATAATGCAATCATAGAGATGTGAAATCTCTGAACTTTAACCTTAATGGAGGACAGAGCTCCCAGGAGGCAAATATCAGGTGTGAAGCAGTCCTGCAAACCCAATAAGGGATCCAAGTTGGTTTTAATTGAATCCCACCGTGGGATTATCTTGGGACATGACCAGAATATGTGGAGAAGTGTTCCTTCTCCCTGGGAGCATCTGGTACATACATCTGATTCAAGAAGACCCCATCTCGCCAATTTAGCTGGAGTGTAATACAAGTTGTGTAGAATGTAATATTGCATAAGGTGTAATCTGTCTTGAGACACATGTTTATGACAGAACTTCCATAAGGCCGGCAAATTAAAGGTGTATTGGTGAAAAATAGAACCCCAAAACCTAGTTGGACCATAAGAACCCCCATACCATCGGTGAAACAAAACTTGATATATTTTAGAAATGACACTAGAAGATCCCAATAGAGAGGAAAGCTCAGGTATCAATGCGAAGGCCGGTGGGTGAGGAGGGGTATTACCCAGCACAGTGGTAAGCAAGTGCTTTAATTGGAAAACCTTGAATTGCAAAGATACTGGGATACCAAATTTTTGGGTGATTTTAGCTGCAGGGAGCCATGCTCCCTCACCATCCAGAAATGTGGATACTATCCCGTTGCCCACTTGGGGCAACCATGTACAGGAGATCTTGTGCTTATTTATAGTAAAGGCCGGTGAGTTCCAAATGGACTGGGACAGGTCCAGATATGGAACATATCGCAAAAAGGAACAGAGCTGCGCATATACTTTTAGTGAAGTCATAAGGGTTGGACATTTGCTAGCATCTTGTAGAAGAAAACTTGCATCTTGTAGAAAACATAGTCAGGGGATCCACGTTCATAGACCGGATGAAGTCTAGTTCAATGTTGAGCCAAACCGGTCTCAAACTCTCAGGACCTGGACTCACCCACTTCAGGCATTTATCAAGATGACTACGCCAGTAATAGATTGCCAAGTGGGGAATCCGCAGTCCCCCATCTGCTTTAGAGGTGGCCAGCTTATAGTATGCCAGTCGGGAGTGTTTGTTTGACCAGATGAAGTTAGTAAAGATTCTATGCATTTTCTGAAACCAGGATAATGGAATGAATGAATTAAGATGAGAAAGGGGATAAAAAAGGCAGGGAAATACATTCATCTTAATTATATTGATACGGCCCCATAATGAAACCGGAAGCTTAGACCATCTATCCAGGTCCTGGACGATCAACTGGGAGAGAGGCTCCAAATTTTCTTTAAACCATAAGGAAGGGTTGCGTGTTAATTTAATGCCCAAATATTTAAGAACCCAGGGTCTCCAGCACAAGCCAAAAGGGGTAATGTCTGTCTTAAAGACCTTATGGTTGAGGGGAAAAAAGGATGACTTGTTAGCATTCAATTTATAATTTGAAAAGGCACTAAACTTGGCAATTTCCCCTAACAAGGCCGGATAGACATCATCGGATGAGACAGATAAAGGAGAAGATCATCAGCATATGCAGTGATCTTTACCACATTACTCCCAACCGGAATGCCTTGTATCCCCACATTGTTAAGGATATTTTGAATGAGAGGCTCCAAATATAGATTAAATAAAAGAGGGGAAGGGGACAACCCCGTCTAGTACCTGAATATAAAAGGAAGGGTTTTGAAAATGCACCATTTCCAGAAATCTTAGCAGAAGGAGCCCGATATAAAGCACAAATCCAATCTATGAACATGGTAGGAAAATCAAAGGCCTTAAGGACCTGGAATAAAAAATTCCAATTCACATGGTCAAATGCCTTCTTGGCATCCAGGGAGACCAACCCAGCAGGAAAGGTGGCATCCCTGGACTCTGAGAAGACATGTGAGAGGGTGCGCAAATGGTCTGATGATGAACGTCCCTTCATGAATCCAACCTGGGACATGCCACATGCTGGCCACATGTCCACCATTCATTGAATGACTTTGCTCAAGCTGAGCCATCTTGTAGGCACATGTTTAAAAATGTTCAAGGGCTCAGTGTCCACAAATGAGCTGAACTGTCACTGCCTCTGGAAACTTGAAGAAAAATGGCAGTAAATGTCTTACATTAACTCCTCCATGAGTGACAATATTGCTTTTACAGCTGTTTTGGTGCAAATGTTTAACAGATGGCAAACATATCCCATGTTTATGATGTTTGGACAGACCTGCTTCAGTCTAGAAAAGAAAGATTTGTTTTTCCAATCATAGCAAAAGCATTATCAAATGGAAATATAGCCAGATTTGTTAGTGGGATATAAAACTGCTCCAGGGTTTTCATTACACTGTCATTTTTGACACTGTCTCCCATAGGAGGCTGATGAGCAAGATAGAAAGCCAGGGGTTGGGTGGGAAAATAACAAGCTGAGTGGAGGCCTGGCTGTCAGGAAGAACTCAGAGGGTGGTGTTAAATGAGGTATGCTCCGGAACAGTGATGGTAAAGAGTGGAGTGCCACAGGGGTCAGTTTTGGGTCTGCTTCTCTTCAATATCTACATCAGTGATATTGCTGAGGGTTTGAGGGAGAGGGTGTGCCTATTTGCTGATGATACAAAAATCTGCAATAGTGGACCCCGGGGGGGGGATGGAGGACATGAGGGAGGACTTAAAGAAGCTTGAAAAATGGTTTGGGACATGGCAGCTGAAATTTAATGCCAAGAAGTGTGCTGTGATGCAATTGGGGGGTAGGAACAGAAGAGCAGGGTACACCCTAGGTTGGGAGAAAATTAAAGTAACAGAACAAGAGACGGATCTGGGGATCATAGTCTCCTCGAACCTTAAGGTAGGAATCCAATGTAGCAGGGTAGCGGGAAAGGCCAATGGAATCTTGGCATGCATAGGCAGGGGCATTACTAGCAGAAAGAGGGAGGTAATAATGCCCATTTACAAAGCCATGGTGAGGCTGCACCTGGAGTATGGAGTTCAGTTCTGGGGGCCACATCTTCACAAGGATATAGGTGCATTGGAGAGGGTTCATAGAAGGGCAACCAAGATGATGCAGGGTATGCATACGAGCAGAGGTGTAAGGAGATGGATCTGTAAATGCTGAAGACAAGGAGGGAAAGGGAAAACCTGATTGAAACTTTTAAATATGTAAAGGGGCTCAATAAAGTGGGGGAAGAGGGTTTACTTAATGGAAGGAGGGAATCAAAATTAGAGGGCACAGCCTCAGACTGCAAGGAAAAAGATACAGGGACAATGTGAGAGGGCATTTCTTCATGGAGAGGGTGGTGGAGGCCTGGAACAGACTACCAGAGATAGTAGTGGGGGCTAAATCAGTGGAAAAATTCAAGAGGGCATGGGACAAGCATATAGGGCTGAGTATCGGGGAGGGCGGGGCTGGCAGGGAAGGGGAGGTGTAGGGGGAAAAAAAGGTCAGACTAGATGGGCCGGTATGGTCCTTTTCTGCCGTCAAGCTTCTATGATATGATATGATATTACAATGTCAAACATTGTCTGTCCAGTTCCAGACATACAAGGTGGCAGGTCCAGGAGCGAGTGATGTTTGCTTTCAGTTTCATATCATAAAATACCACCAGAATGACCAGTAACTTTTCATCCCTGATGTCTGTGCTTGATCAACATGCAAGCAAAATGGAAGCTGGCGACACTGGGCAGCTGCATCTGCCTGACACCTTGGGCTAAAGACTTCTCGTGCAGTACATGCAGACTTGGTTGATCCATGGGACATTTTTTTTAACCACTTCTTGGTCTGTGCAGTGCTTCCTAATAAATTTCAAGATGTGGTCTGCACATGAAACGGAGAGGCTGTGCTCTGCCAGAAGGTTTACAAAGGCCACCTCAGCCTCTTCAACCTTCGATGAACTTTGTGCTTGAAAAAACTGGCTCAATTTCTTTCCAGAGGCATGTTTCTCATTCTGCAGATGATTTTGCGATGATTCATGGCACTGTATATCATTCCATCCTCCATGGCTCATGCCGATGTCAAATGCGCACACTTTGCAGAATGCATACAGGGGTCTGGTGCTGTGCAGAATGCAGAATTCCTCTGGCAAAATTAGCACGGAATGTGGGAATTCCACCAGCAAAATTAGTGCCAAATGACCATTCTGCCAGCAAAATTTCCACCAGAATTTTGCTGGTTCTTCTACGAAATTCTGATTGCTGCGATCCATGGAATAATATTCCATGGAATAGAATTTGTCCCATGAAAAACCATTCAGCAACCATTTCCATGGAAAATATTGAGATCCACAAAATAATATTCTATGGAACAGCATTTTTTTCATGGAAAATCATTTCGCAACCATTTCTGCAGAAAATATTGAGATCCACTGAACAAAATTCTGCAGAAATGCTGTGGAAAAACTCATTCCACATTTTCCTGCCATGGAATTATGTCATTCTGTTTCAGGTGAAATTCTGCAGAATATGGTCAGAATTTTTTGAAAATTTCATGAAACTTCATTCTGCCGAAGTCTGAATCTTCTGCACAGCACTACAGAAGTCCATTTTTGCTGGCTGTTACCCACTCAAATGAAATCTTCCATGCACACTGAAACACAGCATTCCTCTTTATCTTCTTGTTTGGAATCATGGTGATACCATCACTTCAGACTTCATCTTCAGAGAATGTGTTGCTATGTTCCATTTCATAATAAAATTGCAACCAAGAAAAAATATCAGCATAATATAAATTTCAGGTTCATGACATCCCTTTAACTAGGAGACAAACCTCCTGCTAGCAGTTGCACACTGACTGAATCAGCTCTCTACCTTTATTTTTAACCAGTTGTGATGCAACATTACTCTGGCTGATTCACAAACTGCTGTTATTAGTTAAAAAGCTGCCTGCATTTTCTCCATTTGTCTGATAGCTTCTTCTATTAGATGCACACAAAGATCTGCTAATGAATCATGAGCAGTGTGACCTTTTCTCCAGTCCTACAATTTCTGCCAGGTTCATAGAATGAGCTGCTGATGAGTTGGGAGTTGCGTTTATGTGTCTAACAACTTATGCCAGGTGAATTAAGAAGCTACTAATGTCTTAATCGCACATTTAATCACAGTACTTTGCAAAAGTCCCCATGCCTTGTGAAGTAGAAAAGCTATGTCACATTTTGTAGCAAGCTGTCTCTGGCAAGCTGCAGCTGCCCTCAGCCAACTAAAGCATGAGGCAAGGTTCCAGCCAGGGAGAGAACAAAACGGATTCCTCTATATACAATGCCCAATGGGGAGGGCTTTGATGCAGTGGCACTGCTTTTTACCAACACTCCGCTAGGGCCATGAAGCCCTCTCTCTATGTCCTACCACTCTCTGTGAAGAAACATTTTCTCGTCTCCCTACCTGTCTTTTTGTACTAGGAGCAGCATAGCAACAAATACTTCATTATATTCCAAAAGGCAGCTAATAAACAGCATACTTGCATGAGTAGTTCATAACAATAACAAGTAATTTAATTAAGGAACTTAAATATGCATACGCCTGACAAAACAACACCTTTACAGTACATGCTTCCGTAGCATTCCCCAGCTAATTACTTGCAGTTAATTGCCAAAAGGCAGTCTAAACCACAGCAAACACCACACACTATACATTGTGGCAACACATTCACTGACCTGGTTCAAGTGCAGCCCAAATAGCAGAAGCAGGCAAAAAACGAATGTAAATCTAATTGTGTAAACACAACTGTAAAATGCAGGACATATTCTGCAATTAAAAAACTATAGATAGCATAGCAGTTTACCCCAGTTCAAAGTGTAGCATGATATTGCTATTAATTGAGATGTAATAATTTTGTCCTACTGTAGCATGGTATTTTTTGGCTTCATATTAATTAAGATGGCCTGTTTTTAAAGTCAGTTGCCACAGCTTGCAATTCACATAACAGCAGCAGCATGCATTCCAACTAACTAGATTAGAGATAGATAAATCACTATCAACAGGCCAATTTTTGATTATCAGAACCAGAACAAACCCTTTAATTAATATGCAGCATCCATAAAAGTGCTATCTGAAAGAGGTGATAAAAAATAGGGTTTGTGTTGTAGTTGTAAAATAAATGTTAACATATCTTCATATTTATCAGTTTCACTCTACACAAGACATGAATTCCCTAACAATTTCAGGTTGAAAATGCTAGCATATACTGTCACATAAAGGGAAAATATTGTGCGGTGGCTCAGTGATAGCACAAAGATTTACATCAGATGGCTAAGAAGCCAAAATGAAGTGAATCACAAAACTCCCTAACAAATGAGGGAGGAAAAGCTGTAGCCTATGCTGGTGCATAATTGGAAAGTACTGTGTGGTGGCCCATTGATAGTACAAAAGGTAAATATCAAATGGCTAAAAAGCCAAAATGAAATAAAATGCAAAAGGCCACAACAGTGCATCATTAATGGCCCTAGGGCATCAAGGTGTGCTTTAAATCCTGTTGGTTAGATTACATCTTGCAAATTATTCTGAACAGCAAATGCTTAAAACAGACCATGTACCCATTGTAAATATTGGACTGCCGATCAAGTCTGATAAAAAACAGGTTCCATACAGCAAGTTGGTGCAAAAGGCTTCCTATGTAGTAAGATAAAGGAAGCAGCTGACATGAACTGGCATATTAAAAAGTGGTACTGTATGGTGGCTCAGTTACAATGCAACAATTAATAGCAACAGATTTGAATGGCAAAAAAGCTAAAATAAAAGAGCCAAAACCATACTCCAACAAGAATATACTACTAGTAGTAGTTTGTTAAAAAATAACTATTATGAGTTAGTGCAATTAATGAAAGAGAACATTTAAAAAATGGCTAAGTAAGGTAAAATATGGTAGGCTAGATAGTCTCATAATTCTAACTAAACTAAACTACAAATAACTATAGGGACCCATGCTGAAAAATACTGTATTCATACCAAGAAACTCACTGCAGGTATAATAAAGAGAGCAGCTAGCATACATCAGACCCTGATGAAATGAAATCTATGGGCTTAGAATACGTGCCCCCACCTAGAAATGGAAGTGACAGGAAAAATCAGCTTCTTAAGGGGGAAGAGTTTTGGATATTTAAACTGAGAACTGTTAAACCATGTGATTTAAATGAGCACTGGGATCTAAAACCATATTTATGATTATCAATTTATACTTTTGCCCCATATTTTTAATATGCCATAAGTGGCAATTACTTCACAGTACATTTCTGGTGTTCATTATAGTTAATCTTAAGTCTCTTGTATGACATTAATTTTTCCATTAATTTTCATTAATTTTTTGCAGGTTATTTCTTTTTCTGTCTACATCTATGCACTTCCAGCATCTCTCTTCTTGTGTTACTACTTCATCTTTTATTCCTTCTTCATGTCCCTTCCCCCCTTCCCTGGCGTGGGGCCTGGAAACAAGCCTTGGCTCAGTGTGCCTTTTCCAGTTACCAATTTTGTAATAAATAAATAAATATCATGTGTGTAAAATTAAAACAAATACTCTACTGAGCTTGCAAGAGAGATTAATATCCAAAAGAAATACATAAGAGCATAATAACATAAGAAAAGCATCGGCAGATAGGGACCGTGTGATCCATCTAGTCTGCCCTAGAAACTACCCCCCCATGCAGTCTTTGTCCTAACTTGTCCTTTACATCTATCCCATGCAAGTTTGTACTCCCTGATTGTCTTTGATGCTACCAGTTCCTGGGGCAGGCTGTTCCATGGTATATCACTCTGTCTATGAAGAAGTACTTCCTGAGGTTGCCTTTGAACTAGCCTCCTACCAGTCTCATATCAAACCCTCTCATGTGTGCTGCCAGGTTCTGTTGAAATAGATTGCCTGTCTGAGCTGCATTAAATTCCCTCACATACTTAAATGTTTCAATCGTGTCCCGTCTTTTTCTTCTTTGCTCAAGGGAGTATAGGTTAAGCCACATGAGTTTTGCTTCATATGACTTGTGATGCAGTCCATGCACCATCTTAGTAGTCCTTCTCTGCACCGTTTCCAAATGGTCAATGTCCTTCTTGAGGTGAGGGCTCCAGAACTGAATGCAGTACTGTAAGTGTGGCCTCACCAAGGACCTGTAGAGGGGAATGATAACCTCCATCTTTCTACCTGAAATACCTCTACTTATACATCTGAGGATGCCACCCACTTCCTGTGCTGCTTTCTCATATTGTTTTCCTACCTTTAATTTGTCAGTGATGATTATCCCGTGATCATGCTCTGTCTGTGTCTCCTCAAGTTGATGTTCTCCCAGTGTATACTTTTTTCCAGGGTTCCTCTTCCCCAAGTGTATTAACTTACACTGGACCAATCCATTAGCCTTCTAAGGTCAGCTTCCATGTTGTCTGCTCCTTCCCCTGTGTCCACTCTGTTGCAGAGTTTTGTATCATCTGCGAACAGGCAAACCTTCCCTGTTAGTCCATTTGTTATGTCTGCTATAAATATGTTAAATAGGATCGGTCCCAGTACAGATCCCTGTGGGATGCCACTGGTCACCCTACCCTCCCATGATAATGATCGACTAATTAGCACTCTCTGGGTCCTATCGTTCAGCCAGTTACTCATCAAGCTGACCATCTTCTGGCCAACTCCCATATGTTCCAGCTTGTTGGTTAGCCTTCTGTGAGGAGCAGTGTCAAAGGCCTTGCTGGAATCTAGGTATGCAACATCCAATGTCAACATACAGTAAAAAGGTAAGGTCCCACCCTGGCTAAACCATAAAATAAAAAAGCTTATCTCAAGGAAAAAGGGATGACTATACAAAATCAGGAAAACTCAGTGAAATGAAGATAAGAAAACTAGGTACAAACTAGCAGTTAAAAAATGTAAAAACTAAATCAGAAAAGCAAAACAAACCCTAGATACTAAGCTAGCAACAGATAAAAGGAATCCTAAGAAGTTCTAGAGTTACATAAATTCCATGAAAAAAAAACACTGCCACCATTGGACCATTATCCTATAGCAATAGGATCATAACCAACAAAATGGAAATGTCAGAACTAATGAATAACTACTTTTTCCTGTTTTCCTGAGTAAGGATGAAGTTAGTAACACAGTGCTCATTGATAATCTTAATCCTGCTTTACAGATAACAAAAGAACATATCCTGGAAAATTAATAGCACTGGGCATATCAAAATCAGCAAGACCACATGACTTACCCCTAGATTACTAAAAGAGACAACCAATGAAATCACTGCACCAGTTGCTTACTTATTTAATAATTCCATATGTGATTCAGTAATCCCTTGTGGCTGGTGGAAAACAAACTTGGTTCCCATTTATAAATAGGGCTCAAAAAGAGACCCAAAAAATTACAGCCCTATAAGTCTGACACGTATACTAGGAATGATTTTAGAAAGTATTATTCAGGATAAATAAGAGCAACAGATAATTGAATTGGGAATAACAGAGAACAAACAGCATGGGTTTACTAAAGGAAGATTTTGTATAAGTAATTTCATTAGTTTTCATGAACCAGTAAGTTCAGCATTAGGATAATAATTTCCCATCTGACGTAATATACCTAGATTTTAGTAAGGCATTCAATATTGTACCACATGGTAAACTCATTACAAAATTAATTACATATGGTTTTAATGTGAATATTGTTAACTAGATTACTAAATGACTGGTGACAGGACACAAACAATAAATATTAAATGGACATGTATCAAAATCAGCAAATGTGACTGATGGAGTGCATCAGGAGTCAATATTGAGCCTAGTTTTGTTTGGTATCTTTATATCTAATATTGGTTCTACCTTGGTTAATAATTATGTTATATTTGTGGATGATACCAAACAGAAAGAGAACAAGACAGTAAGGAAAAATATCAAACACTGCACTTTGATTTATCTAAATTAGAAACATGGGGCTTGATTTTCAAAGGGCCCCATGGATTGATACAAGCTGCAGTTAACAGCAGCTTAATTTGATCACTGGTGCACCAGGGACCCTGCACCTGATTTTAGTACTGGTGGGGTCTCAGCACCAAAGTCCCTTAGGTTGCTGCACCCGTTCCCATGCACCACACAGAAGGCTCATGACAGGACATTGCCACAAGCTACGGAATGGCCCTGCACCATGGCAACTGGTGCCGGAGTCCAAAGGCTGTGTGCCTTGGTGGCTGCCAGTGGTCATGGGGTGGATGTCCAGCAGGAGCGAGGTGGCAGGGGGTAGTGGACACCAAAGGCCATAGGCCATGCCTGACAGGGACACCACCAGTACCAGGATGTGTGTCATGGCAATGGGGATGGCCAGGTGGGGGGGGTATGACTGTGATCCTGTGGGGGGAGAAGTGTATAGCTGGAAGCTGTGGAGTGACAGATGTGCCCAGGCATGGGCATGGCATGGGTGGCACCACAAGGATCACCAGCACTGCCTGGCATGCTAGCCTGGGAATGCCCAGCAGTACTATAAGTGGCAGGGGCACCTGTCCTGGACCTGCACTTTGACAACACCATCCCCGCACCTTGTGGCAGGATGGCCTTTGCTGCTGTGGGTCATCCTCAGTGGGAATTGGCTCAACTTCAGTCTCTCACAAGTGCCGTTGATGCTTACAGGCTGTTAGACCAGCTCTGGACTGGTCTAATACTGGGGAGCACTATGCCTATTATGGTCCTTCTGTTAGCCCAAAAAAGGGGTTCTACCAGTACTGCCATGGCACAAGCCTCCATACACCAGAGTGCAGTCATGCATCTGCACGCAAGTGTGGCTCAAGCCCAGCTGGTGGGTGCCCCCCATTGTGCAGTCAGTGTTTAAAATCAGAAATGGTGCGGTGTGGTACAAGGTGTTCCTTGTGCCATTCCTTGGTGATGTAAGCACCATCCACCATTCCCAATCATTTGAAAATCGGACCCATGGGCATTAAAATGGGGAATGACATTCAACTTGGCAAACTGCAAAGCAGTGTTTTTTGGGAAAAATAATCCCAGTTATAGGTACTGGTTGCAGAACAATTCTCTGATTATCATTCAAAGTGAAAAGGATATAGGAATAACAGTTACCAATGATTTAAAAACTAAAACTTACTGTGATAACATCTTTAAAAAAATCTAATTACTTGATAAACTCCATAAACACACATCTAACAAGTCAATAACTATAATCATACCTTTATATAAGAGCTATCCTAGACCTCTGCTCACAATTTTGTGGTGAACTAAATGTTGGGGAGCAACTTAAATTAGAATGAATACAAAAAGAGTCCCAAAAACAGTCAAGGGTTTAGAAGATAATAGTTATGCCAAGCGTTCAAATATTTTAAATCTCCATACTCTCCGAAGAAGGAGAATGGGGGTATCTGTTATAAATGTACAATATATATAATGACAGTAAATTACTGGACATTAGGAACATGAAACATAAACAGAACCATATTACAAGAAGGCATAATAGCAGTTGAAACCAAGTATATTCAGACCTAACAGACATAAATTATATTACACACAGAGAATAGTTGGAATATGGAATAACCTGCCTGCAGGGTAAGACATTTAATGTGTTTAAAAACAAATTGGACATTTACAGTAACTGTCACAGGAAGAAATGGAAGCTTACTACCACTAAGATAAAGGGCAGCACATAATGGACTTCTGAGTCTTCTGCTATTCCCATCATGTAAGTGAAATAAACTGCAATACTGCTTTATTTTTGTAGTTTATGTGATCTGGTGTTCCTGCCCATCACTCTATGTAGATAGGGTGATTGGAGCTCTCAAAAACAGACTACAGGAGCAAGCTCGTGTCATCACTCAGGGTCTGCCAGACACTCCTCCAGGCTACTATTGCAAGGTTCATCACAATTCTGATCCTGATTAGAGATGGGCAAAGTGGCCCCAATTCCCTCCACCAAGTGAATTTGCAAAGCGAAACCGAATTTCGGAGTAAGTGCCCACACGCGGTTGGAGTACTTTTGCATTATAATGGGTAACGCCAAGTCCATTGCAAACAATGACTTCACGTTACTCCACCTTCCCAAACCACTTCTCCACCAATTCTTAAGGTGGAGTACATTGAAAGCAATGTACTGCACCTCACTTCACCTTGTTTTTAAGCTCCAAAGGTGAATTTTGCAGTGATTCATGGGATTTTAGGTCACATGGGCTCTAGATTGTTCTGCACAGCCCCAGTTCAGGGTAGTGTGTGTAGGAAGCTGTAGGAGACAGTCTGCTCTGAGAGTTCTCTGTGATTCAGACCTTCTAAAAGCTATTAAAAAAGCCTCTTTGAGTAATTTGTTTTGCTGAAACTTTAGTTCATCGATTGTAGGAAACCCTCCTGTGCTCATATCATCGAGCATTTGTTGTTTGTGTATGGATTTTGAATGTTAGTGTATGACATTCAGTCTGTGTACTGAGAGGAGACAGTGGAAGTGTGCTTTGGAGGAGGGGCGTATCTGTGGTGTAGGTAGATTAACTTGGAAAAAAAGACAGTCCTTTCTGTTTTGGTGATATTTTTCTTGTATAACTGTGTTAATGAACACAGTAATATTTTTAATAATGATTGCCATTTTTTTGCTGATTGTTGTGGTGCAGCAGTGCATAAATTTAGTTTGTTTAAAATACATGGTTATATTACTGAAGTTTTCAATTTGCTACGCATTACTTAGTGTGTGTGTGAGTATGTGTGTGACACGTGTCATCAAATCAGACACCTTTTATTGTGCCACATAGTAATTTTAGCAATGTGAAGCTGCTATCCACTGCAGCTGTGTGATTTTTGTACTTCTTTGTGGTATCTGTACTGGTACTAGTACTATATACTGTTACTGTAGCAGTGCAGTACATGCCCTCCCCACGCCCACCCCAACTAGCAAAAGTATTCTTTTCAGATTTGAATTTCTGATGGTGAGCACTGGTTAGGTGTTGTGCCTTTGCATCTGTATCTCTTCAGTGTACAGCACAATCTTAATCTGTCTGTGCATTTGCATCTCTCTAGGACCCGATCTCCATCTGTAATTTAAGTCATGGTTGTTTCTTTGGCTTCCCTTCAGAGTACTGGACTGGTGTGGTGCACAATTCTGCATGAACATTGTACTCATTAATATGCATTTTTAAGTCAGGACCATCATCACGAGTCACTCGTGATACAAATCACGTTCTTCATCATCACAGTCACAAATGCAGTCACAAATCATGATTCACTATCACATCACGAATCACAACATTCATTTTTTTACTAGTTACTTGGATGTATTGTAAGCCTGTTTTGTAGTATCTCTCCAGGCTTCACCACCTCACCATTGTACTCATTAATAAGAGTTTTTAAGTTGGGGAGTTTTGTGCTATAGCTCGTTGGGGAAGTACAGCCATAGGCATTCGTGTTCCCAATACAGTTCCATATTGGTTATCTCACACCGTCAACACCGAATCATGTTCTTCATCGTCATGGTCACAAATGCAGTCACAAATCATGATTCACGATCACATCACTAATCACAACATAAATTTTTTTACTAGTTATTTTTATGTATTGTAAGTCTGTTTTGTAGTATCTCTCCAGGCTTCACCACCCCACCATTGTACTCGAGTGTTTATTGTTGTGTGTGGATTTTGAATGTTAATTTAGAACTGTCAGTCTGTGTACTGTGAAGTGTGCTTTGGGGGAGGGGCGTAATTGTGGTGTAGGTATATTAACTGGGAGAAAAAGGCAGTCTTTCTGTTTTGGTTATATTTTTCTTGTATAACTGTGTTAATGTACACACAGTAATATTTTCAGTAATTCTTGACATTTACTTGCTGATTGTTGTGGTGCAGCAGTGTATAATTTGTCTGTTTAAAACATTTGGTTATATTACTAAAGGTTTTCAATTTGCTATGCATTACTTGTAGTATGTGTGTGTGATGCATGCCATTAAATCAGTCACCTTTTATTGTGCCACAGAGTAATTGCAATAGTGTAAACCTGCTATCCACCGCACCTGCATGAATTTTTTATACTGCTTTGTGGCATCTTTACTGGTAGTGGATTGTTACTGCCATGCACTAATTCCCCAACTGGCAAAATGTATTCCTTTCCAGATTTGGATTTGTGACTTGAGAGCACTGGTTAGGTGTTGTTGTGCCTTTTTGTATGCATCCTTTGAGTGTGCAGCGCAATCTTAATCTGTCTGTGCATTTGCAGTGCACCATTAATTCTGAGAGACTGCATTTCTTGTTACACTCTCATTTCGCTTTGTCAGCACTGGGGAATTATCTGGACACAAGACAGTAGCATTTCGTCAGCACTGGGGAATTATCTGGACACAAGACAGTAGCATTTCGTCAGCACTGGGGAATTTTCTGGACACAAGACAGTAGCACTTTGGGGATGCACATTAATTCTGGTGACTGTGTGGGTGAAGTGCTGCCAGTATTGTTGTCACTCCGCCTTACTTCGTGTTTAAGGTGGAATGTCAAGAAGAAGTAATAATAACAAGGTGAAGTGAGCCTTTCCTATGGGGAACTCCACGTAGCGAAGTGCCAACACGCAGTGGCCACTTCGCGTTCACTTCACCAGCAGATTTTAAATTCACTGCATCTCTAATCCTGATCATACAGATTTTATGACAATTGATCAATTTAAAGCTTCTGGAGGATTGGGGAGCTAACACCAGGATTCAACTTTAGCATAAGGCCTGGTAGATCTACACCTTCCATGCACTTCAGCCATTGAGTCTTAATGACAATTTGGACAGTATCCCATTTTTATAATAACTTTTTTCCATCCAAAATTACAGAAATCATGGGCAGTTATTTACTGACACTTTTGTACCAACCATTTCAGGTATTAGCTGGTAATTCAGTTTTCATTTTATCTTTTTTCTGTAGGCTTAACAGAAGCTTCATCGCCACTTTAATAAGGTGGCTCATTATAGTGTGACCTCACCAGAATTTGATCTGCCTGCACGCCAGCTAGACCAGTACTTGTTTTTCATTCTTTAACTTGGCAACACTGAGCACTTCCCCTAAAACTACAATTTGCCTTGTTCTTGTTCTTTTTCCTTTTCTTATTTTTATCTCTCTTTCTTTTTCCTCCATTTCCCCTCCCTCCCTCCCTCCTTTCCCATATTCCTACTCACTCATATTCCTTTCCTTTATTCTTGGCTTTGTTTTTTCACATGGGGTTTCTTTTTGCCACTTAACTTGGAGCTTAGCTGCCTTTTCTAAGGATGGTTGCTATGCCATTTACCCAATACATTTCCTTCTTACTTTTGCTTGTGCATGTGCAAGAAACCTTTTGTTAAAAAAAATGGCATTTCAGAGGTATGTCACTGCCGAGTCCATTGCAGCTCAGCAATCCAGAACCATGACCACACACGGCAGTCAGGGCATGACTCACTGCTCACTGGGCAGAAACTTTGTGTAGTTCAGAGGACCAAAGCCACTCCTATCAGAGGGGGATTTCAGTCCTTTCATTTACATGAAGCCGGTCAGCAAGCAGCTGATCAGCTTTCAGCATTAGCATCCTGAAAGTGATCCCACTATATTTATTATCTATTTTTTCTTTCTATCTATCTGTCTATCTATCTGTCTGTCTGTCTCGCTCTCTCTCTCTCTCTCTATCTATTAAGTAGATTGGGGTGCCCACCTCTGGTACTGCTTCTTTCCGTCCCTTCCCTACAGGTTGCCTGCCCCCATTCCCCTTATTTAGGTGATGCCACTGGGGGTGCCCACCCCCGGTGCCACCAAACATGAGTCTAACACACGGGTGCCTAGTTCTCAGCATTGGAATATCCCTAAAATAAATAAAACCATCCCTTGATTTTTTTTTTGTCAGTAAAAAAGAAAATGGTCCCTCGCCAATCTGACCCCTACATACACACACACCCCACACACCCCATCCTGACCTTCACTCAGCACCCACATGCCCCACACACCCTCACTCACCTGAACATGTCTCAGGGTGAAGATCCATTCTCCCATCGAAGACATGTCTTGCTGCTGGAGCAACTGATTGCAATATGAAAAACAAAGGTAAGTGCAGTTCAATGTATTTCAAAGGGGTTTTGAACTTTGATGCATAACTTTGCCATTTTTTCATATTTTGGCCCCAGTTTTTCAACATAGCCTTTTTGGGACCCCACCTCATGAGCAGTGATGGTGGAATTATGCAAATCAAGTCTGAGAGGTAATTTTATGGTTATGTTGCAAAATCACTTTTCAGACGTGATCTGAAAATTTTCACAGCCCTTGTTCATGAAGTGAGGTCATAAGAGGGCTATGTTGAAAATTTGGGGTCAAAATACGTTAAAATGGTAAAGTTATGCACATATGGATTCCACCAAGCCACTTTGACAAAAAATACACCAACATCCATTACTTCAACACCCCTACACCAACAACCCCCACAGTGGCATGGAAACAAAATGACAGACTACTACACCAACAAATGATACAATACATGGTGCAATGTGGGTACAATACATGATGCAATGGTGCAATGCTCCACCACCTGCAACCCCCTGAACTAAAGATAACTAACTCCACATCACACAGACAATGGAAAAAAGGGCAGTTCCTCCAGCGACACAACCACCCGACAAAAGCACTAGAGGATGTCGGCAAAATTATTATAAAAACAGCTGGACAGAGAGTACCCCGGTATTAAAAAACACATTCCCTTCCTTCCCACTGCACTGTCCACCCCCCACTCAATTTTACCCCAATGCCCAGTCTATTAAAAAATACACCCTCTGCACAGCTGCCCACATCCCCTGTCATTGCTCTTGTGTGTGGTCCATTACAAAATGACAATCATACCCACTACACAGCCCCCACCACCTCTGAATACTATACCGGTCTGACAGTGATGCCTACACCTGTCGACATGAACTCCCATCAGCATGAAATCCCTACCGCTGTCACTGCCTTCACTGTACAGCTGTCAATGTAATTGCTTCAATGTGTTCGCATTGCTGTTATATCGGTATAACACACATATGTTGACATTTTTCTATGCTCATTCATAACTTTAGTAACTTGTAATATTTTGATCCCAAATTTTCAACATAGCCTTTTTTTCACAACATCTCATGAATGTGACACTTGTCTATGTAATTTTTCAAATCCTGGCCAAAATGTGGTTTTGCACCTGTGGTTCCTCATGATGTTTTGGTGGTGTGGAATGACATATTGGTAGGGATTTGGAAATTTTTATATACCGGGTTGATGAGGTGGGGGTAATAAGAAGGCTATGCTGAAAATTTGGTGTACAAGTACTGTAAAATACCCATGTTATAGCTGAACATTACAGTACTTCAGCCGGCCTGCCAGTGCAGGAGTAGGGCACCCAACTGCAATGCTGACAGCCCTGATTCAGGAACGGACCTAGGGAAGTTGTTGGGCCAGCTGGGGGGAGAATGACTGAGCATTCTGGGGACTGCTGTCCTTCTCTGGGAGGGAGGGCGGTAGATTGTCTGGCATAATGTGGACCTCTGGCAGAGACTGGGAGTACCCTTGTACTGCAGCCGTTATTTGTGAGGGACGGGGCAGACGTAGGACGTCATTACACATCCCCTCCACAAGGGGGAAAAAAACTAGAAAAATAGTGTCCATCACCTATGATGCCCACTCACCCTGGCTCCGATCACATGCTGCAGCACTTCCTGGGATCCTGACCTATCCTGTTGCCCGCTACAGCCAGTAAGATTCCGCACCCCACCTTAGGGGGCAAGCCAAGGAGGCAATGCTGGTGGGCTTTCCTGTCAGCACCCTTATCCCGTCATTGAAGGAGTCTTACTGATGTGGTGGCCCCACCCTGGAGGGTTATCTAGTGGGTATTGGGGATACTAGAAGGTAAGTCCCGGGGTGCAAGGAAGGAGCCGAGGGCTGGCAGGGGCTGAGACACAAAAGGCAGCTTGCACAAAAAAAAATACAGTATTTCAGTGTTCACTTGAGTCACAAAAGGCAGCTTGCACAAAAAAAATTACAGTATTTCAGCATTCACTCATAACTTCACAAATTTTCAATATTTTGACTCCAAACTTTCAACATAGCTACTTTTTCACACCACCTCATAAATGTGACACATGTCATTTTTTAAATCCTGGATGAGACATGTTTTTACACTTCTGGTGTGAAATGGCATTTCAGCCAATATACTATAAATGGTACATGTCATGTTTATTAGGTGAATCATAAACCAAGTACTGTATCTTGAAAAGTTGGTGTCAAAATAAAAAAAAACAAAAATGATAATTTTTTAACAACCTTTGTTTGTAGTGCCAGTCTTCACCCCAGCGGCCATGTTTAGTGATCTTGTGCTGGTGAGCTGAGTTCGGGGGTGAGCTCAGTGACGCAGCTGGATGGGATGAGGATGGGGGAATGGCACTGTTATGTGACACCCCACCCCAAGCCTGGGAATGAAAGGCTTAGGGCTGTCCGCATGGGCCTAGGTACCATATAGTGAAGATAACTGTCTTCTTGGCATAGGGAAAAAAAAGGTAAACAGGCTTCACTGCCTGTACTGAAAACTGGAAGAGAAATACATCAAAATTAAATGCCAAAATTGAGCAGCAGCAAAGTTTTTTATTTCGTGAGAACCCCGGTGAGTCTCAAACCCTCGGCACTTTGCATCTAAATGTGACACTTCATCAGAAGGAGGAGCAAGTGAGCAACAAACAATCCATTTAAAGTGCACAGTTAAAGACATAGGGTGGGATATTCAAAAGGGTTGCGCCATGCGCAATAGGGTTGCGCCTGTGCAAGTCCGAAATTGCACCATTCTGCCATATTCAGCAGGAGGCACTTGCACCCCCCAAGGCAAGTTGAGCAACAGCACAATGCAAATGAATGCATGCTGAACTGGAGGGGTAGGAACCATGCATAAACTGCACAGCCCGATATTCAGTGGGCTGTGCAGAGTTGTGCAGGCGCAACCTCCAACCTGTGCCTGCACAACTTTGAGCCAAAAAAATAAGGAGTAAGTCGAGGGCCACCCACAGGTGAGCTGCCACATTGCAGGGCGCAACACAGCAGCTACCACCTGTGGCTGGCCCTCAACCTACTCCCTGTGCCCCCCCTGCTGCCCGATCATGGGCAAAAGTGTAGAAAATCTCCCCACCCCGACTGGCTTGATCGCGGGCAAAAGCATAAAATCCCCTCCCCCGACTGGCCCGATCGTGGGCAAAAGCTAAATAACCCCCACCAGCCTGATCGCGGGCAGCAAAGTGTCCCCCTCCCCAGAACAAATCCCTGGTGGTCAGTGGACTGCTAAGCCGATCGCGGGCTGCAAAGTTTAAACCCCACCCCCAGAAATCCTGGTGGTCCAGTGGACCGCTAAGCCCGATCACGGGCTGCAAAGTTTAAACCCCCACCCCAGGAAATATCCCTGGTGGTCCAGTGGACCTAAGCCCGATCAGGCTGCATAATGTGGCGACACCCCCAGACCATATCCCTGGTGATCTAGTGTCCCCCACCTCCCACCCACGAAGCCCCTACCCCGCTCCCCGGCGGCAGCGGGCATCAGCATTCCACCGCCTGCCCCCGCAACCTGCCGACTGACTGCCGGTGAGGGCTCGCGCCATTGGTGCAGAGCAAAGCCAATGGGCGTGCAGCCATACTATAAGGCAGGTCCAGATATGTGAATGAATTATTCATTCACATATCTGACTGCCTTTAGACGGGAGAGCTGCACACCCATTGGCTCTTGCCTGCACCAATGGGTGCAACTCTACTGGGCAGTCAGTCAGGGGCGCAGGGTGGCAGGCGGTGGATGCTGCTGCCGCCGACCGCCGGGAGCGGGTGGTGGGCTGGGTGGGTGGGGGAACACTAGATCACCAGGGATATGGTCTTGGGGGTGTCGCCACATTATGCAGCCTGCGATCGGGCTTAGCGGTCCACTGGACCACCAGGGATATTTCCTGGGGGTGGGGTTTAAACTTTTGCAGCCCGCGATCGGGCTTAGTGGTCCACTGGACCACCAGGGATATTTCCGGTGGGGTTTACACTTTGCAGCCAGCGATCAGGCTTAGCAGTCCACTGGACCACCAGGGATATGTTCTGGGGGACACTTTGCTGCCCGCGATCGGGCTGGAGGGGTTATTTAAGATTTTGCCCACGATTGGGCCAGTCGGGGAGGGGGATTTTTATGCTTTGCCCGCCATCAGGCCAGTCGGGGTGGGGGATTTACTACACTTTTCCCACGATCGGGCTGCAGGGGCGCCAGTCCCTGATGGCTGCTGCCTGGCAGGCGCCAGTCACAAGTCCTCGATCGGCGACCTGCATGCTAATGGCATGCAAATGGGCCATAAATAGATGCAATGGCCCCCTGTGCCTTGCATGAATTATGGCCCCATTTGCATGTCACCTTTGAATATCGGAAATTTGGCGATGGCGCAATGGTACTTGTGCCACCGCAACTTGAATGCTCCACTCTGACCACTTCATGGGGCATAGTTCCACTGTGCCATGATCAGTGGTTGTGGTTAGGGTGATATTCAAAGGAGTTACCAATAGTGCAACTCCTTTGAATATCACCCCGGCCACACCCCTGCATAACTATTTTGTGCAGTGCAAGGGCTTGCACCACAAAATAGCGCAGTTTGAATATCCAGCCCATAGTGTACAGAAATACATTCCTATACCATTCTTTTACATGAATAGATAGATAAAGCCTATAAAATTCAAAATATCTGATTAGTAGAGAGCTGCATAAATTAATAGTGCTCAAATCACTATTCATTAATAGCATTCAAATAATTCGATGTACAGGAACACTTAAGAAAGAAGTTAAGTGCTCAAAAGCAGACTAAAGAACGTCAGTAGTTAAAAAGAAATAATTCCTATAAAGTTTTACAAATTCTATAATATCATGAAATTACAGTATCTAATTAAATACTTCTTTATAAACCTCATATGTTTACTTGAAATAAATATAAGAGAAACCTTTTTTATACTGTACATGTTTTGTGCATGAGTTATGAGTAAATATGTTCCCAGGTGCTGATGGGATGGGTGTAAGCAGCTTAGGGGCTGTGAATTTAATGCCCAATATTGACATGAGAGCACGGCATAGTTGTAAATATCTCCAGTTGTGCTGTTTAGGCAGCTGAAATTGGGCACTGAGCTTCTGGAAGGACATCAGTACCCCTCTGGACTCCAGCAGATGTTGAAGATGGTTGATGCCTTTTTTTGACCCATTCTGTCCAAGTGACAGTTCCCTCCATTTGTAACAGGGTATTCCCCCACATGGGCAAAGCCATGGAATTCACTGGGTTCCAGTCTGTGAGCTTGCTAAACTGCTTCCAAGTCTGTTTGAGCACCAGATGTTGTTTTGCCTCCCTAGAGATTTTGTTGAAGCATGTAGACTCCAATATGGGGCCCCACAATAAGCTCTTTTTGCGTGCCACCCATTTATGTGGGCATGGGTTGTTCTCTTCTAGGGTCATGGCCACCAGCAGGTGGGCTACATGCGCCAATCTTTTCAGGTAGAAGTCTGGGAGATAAAACCCCTCTATGGAGAATTCCTGCTTTTTCTGGAGAGCCTTCTGGTGCATTTGTTCCTACAAAAATGATAACATATCCTTGTGAAACATATGTATCAACTTGTCCTTTATGAGGACATGAATGTTGGCCAGAAGATACTGTATTGTGTGAACCACCATCATCTTCTATGCATGTGCTGTACCCTAAGGCAATAGACAGAGGTGAGTCAACCTCATGAGGTCTCTCTCCTCTTGGAGGCAGTATAGCACTGTGGTTTAGGGCACTGAGCTGCAAATCTGAAGACCTTGGTCTGAATCCCACAGCCCCCACTTGCATACTGTGTGACCTTGAACAAGTCATTTAACTTCCTTGTGCTTGAAGGTCGCACCTGGAAGCAAGCTTCAGCTTAGTGTGCCTTTCCTGGTTAAACAATTTCCCCTTTCCCTTTCCCTCTCCAGGGATAAGTGGGGTGGTTTGAGGTTAATTTTTCCCAGGAGATCTAAGTCTCTGGAGAAGTTAACCCCCCAAAATTTGACCTGGTCCTGAGTGATCATCATGTTTCATGGATATCATTGTTGGGAGAGAATGGACTTATGTGAGGGCAGCAAAGTGGATTTAGCCACATTAATCTTGTACCCTGAGAGCTAGCTATACTCTGAGATCAGCTCTACCAGACACAGTATGGAAGTCCCTTGCTGCATGAGGGTCAACATTATATAATCTGCAAAGGACATGCCTTTTTATTCTCTACCCAAGAAGATACCCTGGATGTTTGGGCTCTGCCAAATAGCTTGCAGCAGAGGCTCCTGCATAAGGATTAACAGTAGGGGGAAAGGGGACAGCCCTGTCAGGTTCCTCTTCTTAGAGGGAAACTGGCCAACGTGTTGACATTAGTGATTACCTTGATTCAGCCCCACTGAATAGGGTTGAGATCCACTGTATTATAGTGGGCCCAGACCCAAATATTCTCAGGGAATAGAACAGGAAACACCATTCCACATGGTCAAATGCTTTCTCAGTGTCAAGTGACAGCAGAACTAGCTGGCCCACCTGTGCAGCAGTAGAGCTATTGCTTGTGATGCCAGGGACCCAGGTTCAGAAGCGAGCCTGGGTTGCTGGAGGGCTTGCCAGGGGGAGGAGGATTGAGCACCCAGAGGGCTACTATCCTCCTCCGGGCAGGGAGGGCTGTGGGTCCCATTGCTCTACCACCACCTGGGTGGCCAAGGGTGGTGGTACAGTGGGACTGCAGAGTGATCACGCAGGGAGAACATTGACTGAGGTCCGGAGTGGCGGCACATCTCTGTGTGCCCTCGTCTCCTTGGATCTCCTCGTGTGCCATTGTCCTCGGGTATAAGGAGCTTTGGAACAAGGAAAAATCCCCACATCTGCACCTGGAGATGGGACCCAGTGCCTTATCCACATGACCAGGCTCCATGGAGGGCTCTACTGGACCACTTGATGCACTCACAAAATGGACTGGAGGGGGTGACCCAGGGTCCCCCTCCTCCCTGCCCAGGGAGTAAACTGCAGCTGGAGGGGGGATTGGTCCTCCAAACCCTCCAGGAGATGCCTGACAGAGCCCTACAGGACACCTTGGGAGTCCCTGAGGATGGGGCAGATACGGTGCAGAAGGGGGTGAATAAACAGAAAATATAAGAAAAAAGTGACAGCAGGACCGTGGGTGGGTGAGGGTGCACTGCTTGACATATTAAGTTAGTGAGGCACCTGGTGTTGTCTGAGACATGTCTTCCCAGTACAAAGCCCATCTGGTCTGGATCAACCAGTTGTGCCACTGCCTCCTTCATCCTCATTACAAGCATTTTCACAAAGATCTTGAAATCAACAGGGATGAGGCAGCTGCCATATTGTTGTGGGTCCTTACCCAGTTTGGAGATCAGGGATATCTGCACCATGCGCATGGGTGGTGGGAGGTTCCCTCTCCCTCTCTCTCCATCCTCTGTAAAGGCTTCTGAAGGTGGTTTTAGAAGGCAATCCTTAGATGTCTGATAGAATTCAACAGACAGGCTGTCACCTCCTCGGGCCTTGCCAGCTGGCATTCTTGTAACTTCAGTCACCAGTTTGGACTCTGTGAATGGCCTATTCATCATCAGTCATTGTGACTGTGTGAGTGTTAGAAGATGGAGCTCATGGGTGAAGATGTCCGTGTCTGCCTGTTAAGGGGTACACTCAGAGGGAGGTGTATAACTTGCTGTCAAAGTCCAAGAAGGCTTTGTTGATGCCTGATTGATCTTTTATGGTACCCCCAGTAGTGGATCTGAGGCCCTGAATTCTGGATTTTTGTTTCTTTTTCTTAAGTTGGTATGCCAGGAGTCTACCTGGTTTGTCCCTAGCATGCCAAAAAGCTTGTTGGAGTCTAAAAAGGGCAAATTACACTTTCTGTTGAAGATGCAAGTTAGTTTTGAATTTCACACCAATGATCTGAGCAAGTAGCTCCTGGCTCTTGTACTTGGTGGCTTTAACTTTGGCTTCTAAGTCATTCAGCAGGGACTCCTGTTCTTAAAGGTCTTTCTCTTTATCTTTCTTGACCTTTGAGTCATGGGCAATGCATCATTCCCTAATGAAAGTCTTAGGGGCATATCAGTGGATAGCTGATGATGTGTTAGATGTTTTCTTGTGTACCAGAAATTCTTTGATGTCATTCTGGAGTCGTACACAGAAGTTTGGATCCTTAAGGAAGGAGTTGTTGAACTTCCAGTGGCCTCTGTTGGGAACAGATGTGTTTGGTGGCAACCATGTGAACATGATGGGGCAGTGGTCTGATAGCATTTCTGTCTGTACTGTGGCTTCGCAGACATCATTCAGCCAAGGTGTCAGGGTAAACCAAATGTCTATCCTCAAATATACCTTCTGTGGGATAGAATAGATGGAGTGGTCCCTCCCACAAGGGTGGATCAGTCTCCACACATCAGTGGTGCCCATCTAAGACACCATGTCCTGAAGGGCTGCAGCTACGGTGAGTGGTTTCCTGTGGGGAGTTTGTTCTTGTCCAGGAACTCATCAACCACCAAATTCATGCCACCCGTGATGAGAACTTTCCCCTTGCTTACCTCTGACAATTTTTGTGTGAAGGATGTGGAAAAGGAGACATCTGACTGGTTAGGGCCATATATGCAGCAAAGGGAGACCTGCAGGTCCATAAGTAGCCCAATCACAATTGAATAACTCCCATCTTTGTCTGCTGTGGTGCATGCATGTTTAAAGTCTATCTCCCTGTGTATTAGGATGGCCATTCCCCTGCTCTTGGAGTTGTATTACCTACTGAAGACCTGGGTAACTGATCCAGACTTACACTTGTGGGACTCAGGTTTCAGCAAGTGTGTCCCCTGAGTGAAGGCTACTCCAGTGCCTAATTTTTTCAAACAATCCATAATCTTCTGGCTTTTAATAGGTGAACTGATACCCTTAACATTTTAAGCTATGAATTTATTTTTTTTATTTATTCATTACTAGGATTACAAATATCTTTGAGCCAGGGGCTCTTTTACAAGGGTTCCACATCAAGGAAACATACAATGTACAGGATAAATGAATAATACAATAAATGGAGAATATACAATATGAGTTAGTACAGGAATGTTACAATTGGTGAAGCAAATAACAATAAGAGATTATACAGGTGAAAACGATAGACATGAATGCAGTCCAGTGATGAAAACTTTGTCAATCACATGCTAGACCATGAATAATAAATAAATAGGGATGGAAGGGAAGCTTACGGGGTATAAAAGAGAGAAGCAGGAGTGAAAAGGTAGAGCATTGGGAGAGGTGACTGGAGGGATAAGACTGAGGGCTTATAACGGTTAGGGTTGGTGGTGGGGAGGACAGAGATCTATGGGAGCATCAGATAGGATCTGGGGGGCACAGTCACTTTACACAGTGTAGCAAGGTAAGTGTGGAGTTTGGATTTACAAGCACTCAGACTAGTTGTGGCCAAATTATATATCCCCTACCCATACTGCAGCTCTGGGATGCTCAGGGGATCTTTGTATGGCTACCTATTCTCCCAAAGGGGAGGTCTTCTATGAATATAAGGGGGTTGTTAGCCATGACAACAGTAGGCTTAGGATGGTGTAATGTGGTATACAAGGGTGTAGGGCTGATTGGAGGGACCTCAGGTGCAAAGAGGTTGTGACAATGTGTGCCCCCTGTGGTTAACAAGTACTTGGTTTTTAGTGATTTTTGCAGGTAGCTTACAACCTGTGAGTAGTAAGCTCCATGGCTTGTGTATTGTCTCCATATTACTGTACTACAATGTAAACCTTCTCCTCTGTGACCGAGAAGGAGTTCTAGCTTCACTGAAGAACACAACTAAGTAACTTAATTGCACTAGACAGAGAAAATACAACCACAGTCTCTCTTCTGTTCTATGGGGATTGTCAGGCATAGATGTTACCCTCTGTATCTTCCCCTCCAGTACCTCAGCACATACCATTTGTGACTTCAGTCATGTTCTCTAGCCAGCATGCTGTTTTGGACTGACCTATTTACTGGACTCAGATTAGTTGTGGCCAAATCGTATATCTCCTACAGATATGGCAGCTCTGGGATGCTCGAGGGGATCTTTGTATAATTACCTATTCTCCCAAAGGGGAGGTCTTCCGTGGGGGAATGGGGAGGCAGGGGGTTACATAAGTCAGTAACAGCTCCCAAATATGCATATGTTCCCCTCCTTTTCCAATCCAATCCTTCCCTGATGTAATACAATTCAAACACATCATTGTCATACCTCCATTAGATGCCACATGGCTGTTGGGGGAAGTGGGTGGCACTCATTGAGCATCTTATAGCTCCAGAGATTCAAATTCAAGTTCAAGTTCAAGTTTATTGCAGGAAAACTCCATTGAGCAAGCTCATTCACAAGGAGGTCCTGTGACATAAACACTTAAAGTACAAACATAGATAGATAATAACAGTATATACATGAAATGCACATTACATGATACAGGCTGGATATACATACAAGGGTACCACATAGGGTGACTGCAGGTGGTAAACATTAATATGAGACAGGGGAGCAACTTACAGGTCGCATACTGATAAATGAAACATAATGACTGGTGTGTGTAATACATATATTTTGGCAGCTAGAACAAACAACAGACTACAACTGATATGGGGGGTGGAGTGATTTGATAGAGTAGCAGTGGAGCGTAAGCATAGATAAAGCCAAGAGTAGAAGGGGAAGGGAAAGCAGTTAATATGACAAGGCAATTATACCTTACCAGTGGATAAATATGGCACACATGGGGAAGGAAGAGACTTAATGACAGTTACAGGTGTCTTTTATTTTGGCTGAACTTAGCAATTTGTAGAAGTTTATTGAAACTGTGCTAGTTAGTTTCAGTCGGTTTGTAATTGGTTCCAAATGGAGGGAAGGGCATATGCAATAACACGCTTACCAAAGGAGATCCGCGTCCTTGGTATGTCAAGCATAATAAAGTCAGATTTTTTTAACAAGTATGCACTATGTGAGATACTAATAAGGGAAGAGAGATAGCTTGGCAATTTCTGCAGGAGCAGTTTAAGAGTCCATAGCCCAGCACGGAGCAGGCGTCTAGTAGTAAGGGATGTCCAACCAACAACTGCATATAAGTCACAGTGGTGCGAACTGTAGGAGTTGGTAATGAACTGTAACGCACGGTGATAAAGGATGTCCAGTTTACTTAGATTTGCAAGAGTGGTGGAGGAATAGATTACATCGCCATATGTCGAGTGGGGAGAAAAGTGGCCTGTACAAGCTTGTTTCAGTTTCAAGGGGGAGAAGGGCCTATTTCTGTAGAAGAAACCTAACCTTGCTTTTAACCTTCTAGAGACATCTTCGACGTGGTCATTGAAAGATAATTTATTGTCAATCCAGATACCCAGATATTTAAATTTGGTTACAACTTCCAGAGGCTCGTTTAGCATGGTGACAATGAAATTAGCAAGGTGCCATCATTATGGCATATCTTGAGCACTCCCAGAGCACATTATTCTGGGTTATCTGTAACCTAGTAGCATCCCTGTTCAAGAAATCCCACACCCTGCCACACATACTGCAGCAGCTGCTGTGAAACAGACTGCTTGAACTTCAGAGAGTGTGGATGGAACCATTGAGAATGAGGCCTGTAGGCTAACCAGTGTGAGGGAGAAGTCTAGCATGGGGACCAGCCTTCTGCATGGGGCTGATTCCAGCCCTTATTCAGGATACCACTAGAAGTTTAAATGGGAAAAATAACAGGGGACCCAGTGCTTATGCCTACACTACCTTGTGACTAACTGTAGCTAAATAAATGGTGCTTGTGGCTGCATATCCTTATCCTTCTCCTGTCCCTCCCCAGTCCCCATCACCTCTGCCATCACAGAATGTGCTAAATCTCACCCCTCCTACCTCGTCAAACATAGGTTGTTGAATCAGATCAGTCCCCAGAGGGTTCACGCCCACTGGCCCAGGGAGAAGCGGTGTGCCAGCTAGGAGTGGGGGAGGTTAGAGCTGCTATTTGGGCCCTGTCTTATCCTAGTCTCCAAGGGGAATCTGTACCTGCAACTGCTGGATTGCAGAGAGCATTGCCTTGGTGTGTTCACTGGTGACATGGAGCGCATTAACAGATTTGGTCTGGTATGGTTCCGGGGGTGGAAAGGCGGAGGATCCGTTGCCTCTGTGAACATCCACAGCAGCTTTGCACAGTTGTGCTGCTTAACATTCACAGAGTCGATAACAGAGCCACTTTGATTGAATTAGAGGGGGGGAGTCACCAATCAGTGAGGCCAATTCATGGACAGCCTCCGAGTAATTTGGTACCAAGCTGCTCTCCTCTCTCTTCCATGCCTTCCCTCACTCTCCAGGCCCTCTCTCTACTAAGCATTTAGAGACACCACCCCCACAGTTTCACAGACCAAGGCTGTATTAGTCAGTTGCATGGAACTCCGACAGACATCAACACTGTTTCCTGGGGGAGAGCAGACCACAACCACAGTTGGAATGGCTCATACTGCAGTGCCAATCCACCTAATGCTTGACAGCAGAGTCTTTACATTCTGACCGGCATTTGTGGGTTGACCTGTGGGAAGGAGAAAGGGAGAAGAGGCAAATGAAAGGGATGAGATGGGAGGAGGCAGATGGGGGAGCTTGGGCCATATGAGTGCCAAGGCTGGCAATACCCAAAAATCTCACCTCAAAGGGCAGGCTCTCATGGTTGCACTGTCAAAACTTGGAGGGGGGGGGGCATCGCAACATACATGTTACTATAAGCAAACAGTCACCACAGTAAACACCTGTGGGGAAGAAGAGAAGATTTGCATTATTCAATAAAACATGCCATCAGTCTGAGAAACACAAAACGAGCATATTAGAAGGTATTAGTCTAAATGCCTTTTCAAGTCTGCTCCTGTTGTTTGAAAACCATCTGGGGTGCCTCAGTGAAGTCAGGGGACACAGCTGCACTGTTCAGCCATGAGTGCCATCCTTTCTACCTCTATGGCTTGACCTTGGTATCTGTGGTGGTAACTGGCAATTTCTGAATCTGTGCACTGGTGCTGAGAGACTTCTACCCAGGTCTCTTGAGTGCTAGTTCACCCACCGAATCAGAGCCATGAGACAAGGACCCCCACTATCAGATGGCATTTCTGCCACTTGCAGGCTGAGAGTTTTGGTTCTCTTTTTCTTGTTTCTCCCCTTGGACCTTTTTGATCTAGTTGTCTACCAGTCCATCTCTGCTGCATCCCTGGATTTCATTGGAGTGGATTGTTATTGATGCCTGCTGATGTATGCCTGGGGTACAGGGGGTCAGTAGTCAACATTTTGGAGAATGTTACATGAGCCACTGAAGAATTGTTTTGTCTGGCCAATGTTTCTGATCATATCTGGTAGCCTCTTCAGGTGAGTCAAAGGTGCTGGCTACTCTGTTACGGATTATTTTCAGCTTTGTCCTGCATTGGAGCTGACAAATCACCCTTAGCTCCTGGAAGGCTCTTCTGACTGTGGAGTATTCCTTTCTCTTGGCCACCAGCTCAGCTGAATAGTCATCAAAAATTAAGATGCTGTGGCCTGCCCATGATAGCCAGCCCCTGTCTCTTGCCAAGGACAGACTGCCCCTTCTCTGGGAAATTCAGCAATTTTACTATGATCGACTGGGGTCATCCTCCTGCTTTGGGGAGGGGGTGCCAGTGTCCTGTGGACCATCTCAATCTTGTCAAATCTACCCAGTTATAACTGGGTAGCCTGGGTAGCTCTTTTTGCAAAACAGCCGTTAGGCATAGGCGAGAAAAAATTCTGCATGGAGAATTTCGGCAGACCTCCGCTTCCGTAAAAGTTTGGATATCATTTCGCCAACTTTCATGGAAATTCCACCTAAAAACTGCCGAATGAATGTAAGAACTGTGGGTTAATCCATACCAGGTCATAATGTCGTACACTTAATAGCATACGGCAGTATGCGTGAACCCCGGACCTGTGCGCTCTCCGTGTTGGACCCCCACAGAGTTAGAATCCTAAGTGGGGGGGATCATGGGGTGCAGCCCCCTGTAACAGGGGGTGTGGGGTGCAGAGCCCTCCACAGATCAAAAGAAATAAATAAACCACGCAAAGCGATTAAGTTGTACGGCATTCTGCCGTGCATCATTTTGACCCCATGTCGGGTTAATGCATTAAACTGCTGGAAAAAAATTCTGCATAACTGATCATTGTAACTGTTCAGCTCTGTGGCCTTTTCTCTTACAGTTTAATTCATTAACTCTCCCCCTGCCAATCGTTGGCCTCTGGCCCCTGGTTTCTTGTGCCCCCCTGCTGATCACCAGCCCCATATCAAAAAAAGTGTTAGTGTCCAGTCCCCCCATCCACCTGCCGATCGCCCCTCCATATAAAAAATAATAATATCCTCATTCTTTGGTATCTAGTGGCCCCCCAACCCACCGATTGCCAGCATTAAATAAAAAAAATGTTGGTGTCCATCTAGTTCCCCCGCCCACCGATCACCCCTCCATATAAAAAATAATAATAGCCTTTCCTCATTCTCTGGTGTCTAGTGGACCCCACACCCCCCACCCTGGCAAGTAGTCCATCATCACCCCACTCCCCTCCATCCCAACCCTGAGCGGGTGACCAGCACAGCCCTTCTCTCTCCTCCATGGCTGGCTGCCCATTGAGCTTAATGAATGAGTGCTTGTACATGTGCGTGCTCGACTTTTACTGTTTGTTTTGTCTGGATTTGGTCTAGTAGCACCACTATCCCTGTTGCAAACTCCTATCCTGTTTTTGTTGGTTTTTACTTTCTCTTGCAGGTCTGCTACTGATGTCTTGAAGGAGGTGAGCTCTCAGAGGACCTGCGACAGCATTGATTTGATGACCATTCCATTGCTCGTCAGCATTGGAGCCTCTGGAGCTATGGCACTTGCCATCTCACCACGAGATGAATGAAACTTCACACAACAATAAACTGGCCATTGCAAGCTGCAGATCAGTGAATCTAATGAATTATGTTAGGGCTGGGCAATCACTAACAAGATCCAGACTAACAAGTCTGTGACTCAGCATCCAAATTCAGTTGATTTGGGATCCTGTAGGCTGGCCGTTAGAGCTGCAGTTTCATGCAGTCATCTTATAGTGAGACTCCATTTTTCCTTAATTAGTTTCTCATTCACTTGGTTCATCTTCTCATGTTTAGACTCGTGTGATTTTTATTTTAAAGATGTTTTTACTGTATTTCATCACTCAGGTCATATTTTTCTTTTGGGCTCCATGAGCTGTTGTTTTCAGCATCTGCTATCTGCAGCAAGTTCAGTTTATATCTCACAGACAAGTGTCACACTTCTGGAATTTCATATCCAATTTATTTTAAAATTGTAATGCTCCTTAAGTTCTTTTAAACAATGTCTAAAACAGTCTTTGTACCAAATACATATGCTGCTTTAATAATTTTGACTGTACATTTTTACCTAGCTGTATATAGTCAAGGCTATAAGGATATGATTTAGATCACTGATGAAGCTTCACTGAATAAATAATCTTTTGTATTTTGAAACATACAAATTATTTGTGAATTTCTTCCTATGAGTACTTCAGTTTGTACCTGTTCCTACAGATATAGGCACAATAGGTCCTATGCTCCAATGGGCGGGACTTATGTGTGTGAGGTGTGCATCCTGCCAGCGCAGCTATGCACCTGCGGACAGGTGTGCACTGGTGACATTCACCAGTGCCAGCCACCTGTCCATGGCCCCACCCACCCCCGGCATGCAGGTCAACGCAGGGTGGGCACAGGCGGAGTCGCGGACCCAGCCAGGCATCCAATCAGATGCCCAGCATAGGTCCAACAGTGGATCCCTTACATGGGGGGGCATTGGCAGCATGTCCTATGAATATCCGAGGATTGGCTGCTGTGGTAGGTGGTATGTGGGCAATGCCACCGGCCCTCCGATGGCACTGCAGTGGTGTGGTGGAAGGGGTGGGCATGTCAGGTTGCTGAGGGGAGGAACAGTGCCGCTGGTAGTGGGGGGCTACTCATGTGTTGCTGCCAAGGGGGGTGGGGGCTGCAGTCCTGCACCAGTGCCCATATGGGGGTATGGGTATTGGGAGGGCTGCCACACTCAGCACTGTGTGCTGGAGCAGGTGGGTGGCATCCAGGAGCCATGTGCTGTGGCCCTGGAGTGTTGTTGGGCTGTCCGCCCTGTTGTGTTGCATGTCCTGGGGCGTGTATATAGGGGGTTTATGGCAGGGATCTCTCTGGCATACCCTGCACCCCCCATGCACCCCTGTGGCCAGCACTACACGCCTTTGTGCATAACGTGTAGTGATGACCCACCCCCTCACCTGCCCCCAGTGCATTGTTCTCTGCCTGGCCGGGGGGATCAGGCATGTATGTGCTGAGTGCTCCCCGTGGTGCATCCCGCATGGAGGGCGCAATGGGTACAGAGTGCCTCCACACCTCACATATGCGGCGCAGAGGTACTCCTCTCTTTAGTGCATAGGCCTCTATGTGAGGGAGGGGGCAGTTGGCAGAGACAGATAGGGCTGGTGTGATAGAATAATGAGTCATGGAAATAGACAGACCAATTAAAGAGCAACTGTCTTCTAAAATACAAAAAACTTAATTAGATTTCCGCAGCTCTCTTCTAAAATAGTAAAAACTTAAAGCAATTAGATTTCCTGCGACTATGTTTAACTACAGTGTTTTCTATGTGTCTTTTACCTTCTTTTGTTCTTGGTCTACTAAATATTTCAGATAATGATATACATATTTCATTAATTCTTCAACAATGATAACTGCTTCAAACTGACTTAACAATTGCGTTTGTGATATCTCAGTCTGTTTCCATGGTGAGCATGATGATGCCTTAAAAAAGGCACTAGAAGGTCAATACAGGATAGGCTAATGCTTTCTATACAGGTGTTCTGGACAGATTACCAAACTGGGCCAACACTCATATTCACATGTATGCAGATGGTACAGTCGTTGTCACCTCCAGTCTCTCTGCCTTAGCTGCAGAACACCTTCTCTAGCAGGAGTTCCATAATATCCTGCACTGTATCCAGTCCAGGACAACACTAAAAAATGGTGTCTATGACCTTTGGTACCAACCAGAAACTGACCATACTCGCAACTCTCCCAGTTTTCTCCACATTGGATGGCACCTCTCCTTGAAGTGGTGCAGTCCTTCAAGTACCTCAGTGTGTAACTTCCACAGCAAGCTTGAGTTCTCAGCCCACATTGATACCAATCATGTGAAGCTCCACCCCAGGCTTGGTACCTTATATTGCAATAATGACTGCTTATCTCCACATGTCTCCAGGTATCTTGTTACCAGAATAGTGCTCCCAATCTTAGACTATGCGGATGTGGTCTATAGTACCACCCCCTCCACTTCCCTTGTCAGACTGGGCACCCTATGTAACCCCTTTTGTTGCTTTGCTACAAACTTCCCCCTCATACTCAGCACTGCTCCTGCTACGTCTCCATATTCATTCTCCCCCTTCTCTCACATTTCCAGTCTCATTGTGCCTCCTTTATATTCAAATATTGGTTTAGGTTCCTTCCCTTGTACCTGTCCTCTGTCTTCTCTCCAATCCCCCCTTCCTCATGCTCCCTCCATTCCAGGGATCATCAAATTTTCTCCGCTCCTAACCCCCACTCCTCTTCTGAAAATTTACCTTCTCCTATTGATTTTCCGCACTGTGGGACCTGCTCCATTTCTTCCTCTACCTCTCTACCTCCATTGGCTTCCTCAGGCAACAGTGGAAACTCCTTTCCCCACAGGCTCCTGTTACTCATTCACTTGATGCCTCTCCAGCATGGAGCCCCTACCTTCCATGTGTCAGTCATCTGTCTGGGTCCCCTTAATACTGCTTACTAGTTTCATTTACTCTCTATCTGCACTTCCCTACCCCCGTGGGGATAGGCACACACCCACCTAACAGGTCTGTTGTCTGATACAGTATTGTTTTTTGCATGCTGTGCATTGCTGCTGTTTTATTTGCACTTGTATAGATGTTCCATATTGTGCTGTGACCACACTTTGTTTTTGTACAATACCATGAAATGTTATTGTGTATTGTATTACTGTTTCTCCTCTCCCCAGGATCACACATGGAAATGAGCCTTGACTCAGTGTGCCTCTCATGGTTACCAATTTTCAAATAAATAAACAAATTAACAAACAAATAAATAAATAAAATGATATAAAACCTAGAGAGGAAATCTGAAAATGAAAAGAAAAACATTCTTTTGAAAACTGTAATAGTTGAAACATCATGTTTATTAGAGTACATTCAGATTGCAGTCATTCGTCAAGTTTGGCAAAAGTATAGTAAGGGCTGGCAGAGTAGCCTAGAGATTAGAGCAACACATTGTGAATGAGCTTAGTACATCCAGCAGACTTGGGTTTGAGTCCCACAACCTCCATTTGCATACTGTGTGAACCTCCAGCTCCCCAGTGCTCCTGGTCTGCCCCTGTAAATGGGATTTCTGCCCAGTGGGCCTTACCTGGTTTCCAAAGAGTTAAAAATATGCAAGATGAAGTGTAGTTTCATTTCACAACTAAGTAAGCAGTAATTTCTTGAGATCTAGTTCAGAGTTTATAGGTTTGTCTAGATGTTCAACATTGGATCAAATTGGCTTGGAACAAAAAGCATGTGATAGTACAAGAGGTGGGAATATCCGGGCTGTTATTCTAACTAATATGGATAACACAATTGATGACGTTAGGGTGAATACCCCTTTGGGCAATAGTGACCACTGTACAGTTCATTTTAGTATCAAGAAGCCTCAAACTATCAAGGAGCTAGGTTCAGCAATTAAACTTAATTTCAGCAGGGCAAACTTTGCTCAGTTTAGGAAAGAGTTTTCTCTCTGGGATTGGGGTACTGATTTTTAAAATTGCTCTGTAAATGAGATGTGGGACCGGTTACTTGTATTATTAAAAGCTTACATAAAAAAGCATATACCTAGTCTCAACAAATATAGCACAGGAAATAGAAATCCAGGTTGGCTTAATTCATCCATCAAGAGGTTGATAAACAAGAAGAACAGAATGTTCAAAAAATACAGAAGAGACAAAACAGTGTCTAATTATCAGGCTTTTAGGAAAATTACTGCCCTAGTTAAATCAGCAATCAGGAAAGCAAAATCACAGCTAGAGGTTTCCTAATCTTCCATAGTTAAAGATAACAAAATGTTTTTGCTATATCAATAACTTTAATAGGAGTTCAGGTACTATAGGTCCCTTTAAGGATAACATTGGTTGGACCGTGTTAGGAAAGGAAATGGCAGATATTCAAAATAATTATTTCTGCTCTGTCTTTAACATCAATGCTTCAACCCCATACAGAAATAGTGGAATGCCACCCCCAGGATCTATGCTGATCAACTCAAAAGATGTTTTGGATAGACTGCACAATTTGGATATTAATAAATCACCAGGGCCAGACAACATTCACCCTAGAGTGATAAGCAAGCTGTCTGATCTCCTGGCATTACCTCTCACCCACATTTTTGAAGCCTCCCTAGACAGAGGCGAAGTTCCTGAAGATTCGAAAGCTGCAACTGTGGTCCCCTTTCTAAAAACAGGGCCTAAGACCATTCCATCAAGTTTTAGGCCAGTAAGCCTGACTTCACTTATGGGTAAAGTGCTAGAAAGTATATTAAAAGATACAATTTTGGCCCTTCTCAAGGAGCATATGTTGATGGATCCATTACAGCAGGGTTTTGCTTAATCTAGGTCATGCCAGTCCAACCTCCTTACTTTCTATGAGAATGTTAACAGGGAACTAGATAGGGGGAACTCGGTTGATGTTGCCTTTATGGATTTCACAAAGGCTTTTGATAAACTGCCCCACTGTGAGTTACTAGCTACTCTGAGGCAGTACAAATTGGAGACAAACCTAATTTTCTGGATATCTGACTGGTTGTAGGGTAGGAGGCAAAGGGTTGTAATTAAGAGTGTCTTGTCAGACTGTGCTCCAATTACTAGTGGGGTACCTCAGGGCTCCGTTTTAGGACCATGCCTGTTCAATGTCTATATTTCTACTTTAAAAGTAAATGACCCTCATATCTGGCTTTCTTAATTTGTGAACAACTGCAGAGTGGGTGCAGTTGTTAATAACCCATCTGATGCATTATCTCTACAAGCAGCTATTGATAATGTCCTGAGTTGGACTGAGTCAAACAGACTGTCATTGAATTTTGCAAAATGTAAGGTTATGCACTTGGGGAAGGGGGATAATATGACAGTATACAAAATTGGGAATGATGTGCTAACAGTCACTCAAGAAGAAGAGGACAAGGGAATTATGACTACTTCAGATTTCAAATTTAGTCATCATTGCAAAATTCAGATCAGAAAAGCAAATCACAATTTAAATTGCATCTTAAGGCACATATCTAGCAGGGAAGAGAATGATTTGATCCCCTTATTTAGCACCTTGGTTAGACTCCACCTGGAATACTGTGCTCAAGTGTGGTCCCAGTACAAAAAGGAAGATATACTTAGACTGGAGGGGGTACAAAGAAGAGCCACCAAAGCCATTGTTGGGCTCAAGACTCGACCATATAAAGAAAGGCTGGAAATCCTGAACCTTTGTTCACTCCACTATAGAAGGTTCAAGGGAGGTATGTGCATGCTTTATAAAGCAATTGGAGATACCAAATTGCACGAAGAGCTAGGGATCACATTCAAAACTAGCTGGTGTAGGGCCAGGAAACATAATAAACAACTTCTACAGCCAAGGTGGAGTCTGTCAATGAGAAAATGTTGGTTCATTCATAGGGTAATCTCATCTTGGAATTAACTCCCATCCATAGTGGTGGATAGCCCTAATATGGGTATTTTCAAGTCAAGACTTGATTTGGTTTGTAGGGACAGAACTACTGAGTTCTAAATATTTGGGATTGGCAAGCTATAAGGATGAAAGTCCATAATACTTAAAATTTCCTATGATTCTTATGATTTCTATGATTGTTACCTGTAGGTTGTCACAGGATAACTATCTATTTCAAAATACATAAAACATTGAGATTTAACCTTGCTACAGGCTACACCTTCTAGGGCTTTAGGAGTGAGAGAAGTCACAGCTCTGCAATGGAACTCAGGTAGAGATATTCTCCATCTAGTAAGTTTGGAGTCCAACTACCTGTCTGAATCTGGGACCTTTTATACTCTTCCCACTTAGTCAAGTGAAGTGTTTTGAGGTGACAACTGCAGGTTCATACCTTTGTACCACATTATTTCAGTGACATAAAAACAGCAATGCATTCAAAATACCAAACTTAATCTTTTATGTGGAGCTGTGTGGAGTATAGAATTCTGGAGATGGAATTCAGGCGTAATGGGTAACTCTGCTTTTGAAATGCTTTATTTGGAATTTTCCAAAGATTTTCAAAGAATTCTGATTGTGTTTTAATGTAGACCATGGATTAGTGTTCAGTGGTTTATGGAAATTGTGGATTGTTTTTCCAAAGTTTGTGGAAAACTAATCTATGATTTACACAAACCTTGAAACACTGATCCTTGTTTTATACACATCAGCAAAACTATGGAACACTTATCCACAGTGTATGTGAACCCCAGATTTGCATTCTGTGTTCTGCCTGCTGAATTTTGCTGTTCTGTTTCGGACTGAATTCTACATAATTAGTTGGAATTTTCTGAAATTCCACTGCATTCCATTTTGATGGAATTTCAGAATTCTGCAAAGCACTACTTCTCTGTATTACATATTGTTTCTTGTCTTATAAAAAAGAGAATAAGGAAGGAAAACTATTCAGTGGGAGTGTTAACTCCTTCTCCAGTTTCACTAAGCCTTCTTGTTTTCCCTTTCATAAGTATTGTAACTGGTACCTGGTCAATATAGGGCTGCTAAAACAGCACTGCAATAACCATGCTGTGGAAAGTGCAGAAACATTTAGAGCAACAGGGGTATAATAGTGTTAGTGAATTACTACTACCCTGTCACTGACTGCGAAGTGGAGAAAGGGCTGAAGAAGCCTGTTCTGCTGTATCTGGACAAACTGTTCTTGTGGAGGAGTTGCTAAGGCACCAGCTCATGGCAGTGATGGAAACCTGAAACCATGGTTTGGTTCCCCCAAGTCTCCTGGTGTTGCAACTCTTTTTTTTGTAAGAAAAATGAACCCCCCCCTCCCAAGTTTCTCCCCATCCCTGAAATCCACATCCTCTCAGGGCTGATTATTTAAAGTCTGGGGTGTCCCCCACAAAAACAAAAAGTGTAATTGAATCCACTGGCTGTAGGCTTTTGTTATATGGTGGCTGTTTTGCCCGCCGTGAAGTCAAAGCATGATATTTGTTTGTGGCATACATTGCCGTGCTGTTTTTGTTTTAGACATTATGATCCCATGCCATTGTAACTATAGCTGAGGAATGGATGACTGGAGTTTTAAAAACTCTTGTCTCAGATAAGGGTCAGCATATATATATATATATATATATATATATATATATATATGTCTGTTCACAAAAAGGGGTTACCAAAGTGTGACATGGAAGTCAAATTTTAAAACTGACCATAAATTAATTTTGTAATACAGGTTAAGATACTGTGACCCACATGTGAAAAAAAACAGTATGTTGCAAGATAAAAAATGTTAAGGTTCCCAAGAAAAATATAGTCTGGTGTGATGGGTGTAACAAGACACACGGTGGTGGGTGTAACAAGACACCACACATCATGGTGGATGTAACAAGACACCATGGTGTGTGTAAAAAGACACACCGTGGTGGGTGTAACAAGACACCACACACCGTGGTGGGTGTAACAAGACACCATGGTGTGTGTAACAAGACACACCGTGGTGGGTGTAACAAGACACCACACATCCCAGCCAGTGTAATAAAGGGCACCACACAATTGTTGATGGGGGGGGGAAAAAACACCTTTACTTATATAGACTGAAAATTGTAAAACACATTACTTAACATTAAACAATGATAACATGTTAGCTATAATTACGCTATTTTAAAATGCGCAATTCTACATTTGTACAAATCAGCATTTGGAATGAAACGAAACGAAATGAACACATAGAACGAAAATATTTGCAATACATTTTTATTATGTGCAACAATTTCCAGCAATAGTGAGACTGTTTTTTGTGGGCCACATACAAGTTCACTGTCCACTTCATGTGCAGAAAACACTGTGCAGTTCTATTGTGATGAGTGTAACAGACATGTCACTGCATACCTTTCAAGGGTCCCTGCTTTGATGTCCATTATTTCACCATTAGCAACTATTATGTCCCTTATTCCTCCTAAATATCACAGGCAATAGCCACACAAAGAACATACTGAAAAATAACACAAAGTTTTGTAAACTAGAATTTTTGAAGTTGCAAGCACCACAAATAAGCCATTTACAGTCCAACAATTGCATCCAGTGTTTCTATTTGTGCAGAGTCCATCACTGTTATGTTCAGTGTCAATGTCCCTAACTGAATTGCAAGAAGGTTATGTATGAATCACTTTTAATGCCAGCGGGCTTGCAATTCTTCATATTTTTTCATTATGTTTTGCAGCTCTTCCTGTTGGACATTGTATGTGCCTGGTGCTGGAAAAAAAATAGGTCCATGGAAAATACGGCTCATCTTCCTTACAGCATCAAAGTCCTTTTGGCGTGGCCATGTGAAGATGCCATCCCCCTGATGCCTCAAGAAACTGAAGTGGAACCACCTCCTGTCATCAATCATTGTTAGTTCTCCAATAAAAAAGTTGCTTGAATAATAAATGGCATAAAAGTGGTTTATTTTTATGTGCTCCAATTTTTGGCGAGAGACCACTGTGGTTGATGCTGCTGATGAACTGGCTGCATCAAGGAGCTGGTTGGTTTTTTTGCTACTTGAAGCTATGGTAGCCACAGTATGTACCACAGTGGGCACTTCAACATTAACATGCATTTGTGCAGCTTTAGGATGTAAGCGTTCAGTTTCTTTGATCAAATCTGGCAAGTCAGTACCATCTCGACTGACATGGGAGGAAGAAGGTGCCAGTGTTGCAGAATCATAAGTGACGGGAGTATCCATTTTGTGGACAGAAGGACATTTGTTGGTCCATGGCACAGAAGAATTTGTGCCCACAGTATTTTAAAGTTTTGCTGCCTTCCAGGGTTCTACGTGGCTACTGTTTTCACAGTGTCCTTTGCCACTCAAGCATGCAGGGCAAAAGCAGCTATGCTCTCATCTGACAACCACACCAGAAGCCACAGAGTGTACACTATGTAGTTTGCATGTTCCTGGTACTGCTCTGATTTGTTGTCTTGCACTCCTCTTTATGGCATTCTCCCCCACCCAGAAGAATGTGTGCAGATCATGCCTGCAGTCTTCAGTGGTTGATTCTTTGCGGAGGTTCTCTTTGCAGAACTCATACAGCTGTTTCCCATTAGCAGTTACAGCTCAACGGGATTGCACTGTTAGACTGGCACCAGATTTAATCACAGCACTCTCTCCATCTGATGGTCCTTTCCCATGTCTGGAACCAAAGAAAGCTCTTTTAATTGTAAATCCATATTTAGCGGGTGCTTCTGAAATGTCCTGGAATGCCCACTTTGATTTGTATTGGCTTCCGCAGCCATCTGTGAAGTGCACTTCTTTCTCACTGTTGAGTGAGTGGATGCTCTGAAGATGTGCATTTCCTAGTTTGACAAAGTGCCTAACAGCATGGCGGTCATTCTTCAGGTCACTCGATATAAACACTAAAGACTCTTTCATAATAATTTGGCATGTAGGACACCTGTAGAATGTCACTATGGGGTGAACAGTGGCCTGTTCATGGTGCCAATGGGCAGATTGAATTTTGTCCTGGAAAGTACACGTGTAGTTTTCCACAAAGTCCAGTATCATAATCACACATCCTTCTGGCACATTTGTTTTTATAGACTTACACTGACTTTGTTGCCAGGATGTAACATGCAGGTGCTGTCCCAAAAACATTATGTTGTCCTTCAGCACTTCAACAAATCTTGATATTGTGCTGCCTTTTCTTTTCAGTACTTTTCTGTTCTTTTTTGTCTCGTTGCCCTCTGTGTTTGTTGTAATGGTAACACTGTCCCATTGGTACCATTTCAGTTCTTCCATGCCATGTCTGTCCAACAGTTCCTTTGTTGTTTTTCTATGCCATCTGCACTGCAGTTTCCACAGCTCTTCTCAATGCATTTCATTGCAAAGAACTGTTCACCTGGAGACCTTGGACACATGGTCATGTTGACAGCACTGTATATACTGGCAATCTTGCAGTGTGGGACTCTGTGCACATCTGCAAATTGGTTTAATGATTGTAACTTTAGGATGGCATTTGTGCAGTACTCACACAAGCACTGCTCACGATTTTGATCCTTTGTCAGTTTAATGTCCTTGGGTCACAGACTACAGAATTTGGTTGGTCCAGTTTTTTGCCCCAGGTTTTGCTCGCAGAACTCGTTGTACAGAATATGAAGAGGCTTGTCAAGGAAAGCCTTTGCAATCCCTGTTCATTTTGAAACGGCCTTCTTATGTGGTAATGGCATGGATAAGGCCTCAAAGAAGTTTTCTAGCTTCTGCACCATTTCTTCAGACAATGCTGACTTGTGCCTGTTGATGGGTTTCACCCTTTGGCTGCATGATGCCCTCATCATCCGCCTCCAGCTGATTCCAAGCATCTGGCTTGCACAAAGGAGCATACGGTACTTTTTCAGTACCAATATTGCACTGGTAAAGGCATGCTTCAATTCTCATTGAGCCTTTGAGTTTTTATGCTTTAAATCTGATAGTTTGTCTTTTATTGCCTCCACCAGCTTGGCATGCAGGTTTGTGCGGCACGGCATGCTCAGGTTCAGGTTCACTTTGGATCGGGCCTCCTGTTTTGCAGGGGAGCAGGATGAAATAAGTTTAGAAACAGTGGTGGCAAATGGTCTTGGCGACCTTGGAAGTTCTCTGCGTGCTCTTTGTAGTGCTTTTCGGATGGCATGGTTTGATCGTGTCTCAGTTACTGGGGTTTCATATATGCTTCCATTTGTTGAGGACTCAGAAAATGGTGTTGGGGTTGGTGAAGAGGCAATGTTGGTTGTTGTGGAGGGTGTTGGGGTTGGTGAAGAGGCAATGTTGGTTGTTGTGGAGGATACAGTTTTACTAACACTGTTGTTTTTTTCTTTTTCTCTGTTTTCCTTGTATTTCTCTCTCCTCTTTTCATTTATTCTTCTGCATTTCTGTGCAGACATATTGTCACAGTCTTTCCTTCTGCTTTCCCTCCAGCATGCTCTTTCTTCCACCTTCTTTTGTTCTTCTGCTCTAGCTTGAATTCATGGTTGTTCCCCTACCTGTTAGGCACTCTGCAGGCTCAGAGATGTTCTTCCGCCATTGTCTCATTTTCTGCATTCGCAGCTGTGACTTTTCATTATGTTCTTTTCTCTTCTCATCACTCAGAGAAGCCTTGTAATTTCTGCAATGCAATACTGTTTTTTTCCTATGTTCTGCATAACGTTCAGGATTCTTTTTCAGGTAGTCTCTATATCGCTGTCTTCGCTCCCGGTCAGATATTGGGCTGCATACATTTTTAAGTGCATCTTGCAAAAGCACTGCAAAAGATATTTGTGGTCTTTGTTTCACGTTCTCCATTTCTCCACTAATCTTTAAGCAAAAAAACAAAGTTCCAATTACTTCACACTGCATAGTGAAGGATAGGCACACTACATGGGATGCTGTAAATCCCTGGAAATGCTATCAACACTGAACACAGGGAAGCTGCACAGAACACTCAGACCATTCGACGGTAAGAAAGCCAGCATGCACACTCCACATGATACTTCCAATCAAGGGAGCCGCACAGAACTCTCAGACCATTCGATGGTAAGAAAGCCAACATGCACACTCTGCATTATACTTCCAATCAAGGGAGCCGTACAGAACACTAAGACCATTCGATGGTAAGAAAGCCAACATGCACACTCTGCATGATGCAGCACCAAAGATGGGATATTATAAAAAGGCTTTAAAAAATGTTGCATTCTGATTGGCTGTTAGGATTCCAATGGCTGTAATCCAAGAAATAGCATGGATGTATTGGGGCATTAATGCACGCCATGGGTGCGTTGTTAGGTACGAGGACTTGCTCAAGTGACTTCAACCAGTCAGGAAGTGTATTAATGCCCTAATACACCCATAACTGTCAGATTATATCCTTTAGCACCACTGAGTGACTGGAGTGATGCTTTCTAATTCTGAACCAGCATTCTTAAACTGTTGATGGAAAAAATTTAAAGGAAAGCTGTCCTTATCCAATGTCCCGCCCCAGCCAAACTTACCCTCTGGTTAAGCTTTTAATGTATGTTGAGTCTTTTTTCTCACGCCGCAACATACATTGTTGTAACTTTTAAAAATGTGCAACCTGGAAGTATGACGCATGTAGGGGAAGCTTCATTCTCTCTAAAGGTGCGGTGATGCACTGCTCGATTTAATAGTATTGAAGTGAGCAGTGCATTAGTCAGTACTTTAGAGATAATGGCGCCCCTACATGCGCCATACTTCTGGGTTGCACATTTTTAAATGTTAAAATAATGTATGTTGCAGCACGAAAAAAGAGACTCAACATTCATTAAAAGCGTAATCATCATGATTTTAATCATCACAATAAGGCACTCCCAGAAATTAGATTAGTAGTCAGTCACCCCCTCGGGTCAATATGGCACTCTGATGTGCCATGTGCCACATTACGCCCCAGGGGGTGATTAACAGATTATTACTCTAACACCTGGTGATGTCTGATTGCTTAATACAAAGCAATGACTCAAGGAAAGAGAAGGCACATGTAGTAATTTTATGAAATAAAAAAAACAAAACACAAACTGGCTCCCAAGACAGCATAAAAACCCCAGCAATATTCATTGTTTAAAACCAACACAAATATTCGAGCACACAAGAGCATTGCGGGCATCAAGGGCATCTGAGCATTCATGTTTGGGTAGAATGAGGCCAGCATATTCACCAAAAAGCCACCCCCAACCCCCAGAAGTGAAGCCGCATAGTCCTTAAGATAGACAAACATTAATGCTCATACAAGCCAAGACCCCAGACCAGCATAAAAACCCCAGCAATATTCAAACAAACACAAATATTTGAGCAAGCAAAAACAACAAGGGTATCTGAGCATTCATGTTCGACCAGAATGAGACCAGCACATTCATCGAAAAGCCTCCCCCACCCCACCCCAGAAGTGCAGCCGTATGGTCCTTAGGATGGCCAAACATGAATGCTCACACAGGCCAAGACACAACACCCCAGGCCAGCATAAAAAAAACAGCAATATTCATTGTTTGAAACCAACACAAATATTCAAGCAAACAAAAGCATCGAGGGCATCTGAGGATTCATGTTCGGCCAAAATGATACCAGCACATTTATCGAAAAGCCACCCCCACCCCCCCAGAAGTGAAGCCACATGGTTCTTAAGATGGCTGAACATGAATGCTCACACAGGCTGAAACACAAGCTGCCTGGGACCAGGCCTCAGGCCAGCATTACCACTAGTCTTTTTTTTTTAAATAACTGCATTACAGGCATTGAGCAAGTGTTTGAGCATTCATGTTTGGTCATATAGAGCACCATGCAGCTGCCATGCTGCATCAAAGAACACTTAACAGCTAAGAGACCCACAAGCCGCATGATCCTCAAGATGGCCAAACGTGAATGCTCACACAGGCCAAGACACAATACCCCAGGCCAGCATAAAAACCCCAGCAATATTCATTGTTTTAAACCAACACAAATATTCGAGCAAACAAAAGCATCGATGGCATTGAGGGCATCTGAGCATTCATGTTCGGCCAGAATGAGACCAGCACATTCATTGAAAAGCCACCCCCATCCCCCCCAGAAGTGAAGCCGCCTGGTCCTTATGATGGCCAAACATGAATGCTCACACTCCCACCCCCTGCTGCATCAAAGAACACTCCAAGGAATTCACAAGCCACATGGTGCTCCAGATGGCCGAACACTCAAACAGGCTGAGGCTGCCTCGGACCAGTTTCTAGGCCAGCCAGTGTTGGAATTACAAGGGAGGGGGGTTCACAGGATTTGTCCCCAGTAGCTCTGAAGTGAGCCCACGTAGCCATTGACTTATTTACAATCAGTTTAAAGGATCCCCCTTCCCAAGCTCTCAAAGCTCATTCCAACACTGGGGACATAACCACATTTTTTCCAGCAACAAAGAAACAAAAGAAAGCATGGGCATCACAGTCAAACATCAAACATACAGCCCCCACCCCCAAAATGAACATGGGTTCAAAAGCTGAATTGCAAGCTGCTCACAGATTTTGACTTCTTATAATAATAATTTAATGAAATTTAATAGCTGCTCCCACAGAATACCTGCTCACCATGGTCAAACATACAGCCCGCACCCCAAATGAACATGGGTTCAAATCCATAGCTGCACACATCACAACCTTGACTGAAATTAATAGCTCCCACACAATATCTGATCAACACTTAATCTCACACAGTACCCTTGGAAAAACAGTGCTGGTCATCTTGAAATCACAGTTTATTTAAATCAGTCTATTTGTCCCACCTTCAGGTACTGTGATGGGCAAAGCAACACATCGCATAGCTGGCGAACATACACGCCACGGACCTTCGTGTGTTCTTCCAGGATTCCTCAAGTTTCTGGTGACTTAAAAATCCATACAAGTAGAACGGCCCCAGAACAGGAGAGAAGCAACCTCAGCAAATCGTCGGTAATCCCCTCTTACCCTAACGCTGCCCAAGTCCCGAAAAACTCTTTGTCCACCGTGACTGTCATAAAACTCCTTAACTTCCAATGAGCATAACAGTTCAGGATGCTGGCACAAACGAATCCTTCTTTTTCAGTCTCTGCGAGCATAGAGTGGCCGAGCACGCCAAAACTGTGACTTTTATGGGGGGCATTATGCAAAGAGGCCTCTCCAGTGAGACTTCCACACAAAATACACAATGAAAAGCCAATAGACCCCTCACCTGTGACATGCAAACAGATGTGATTCTCGGACAACACGTCAGGTGGGGGGGGGGGTCAAAGTGTGACTTTGTATGGCCATGCAGCGCTTCTCACTGAAGAGAATCCTTTTTTTACACAAGATGAGGGGTTATTTTAGGCAGGGAAACTGCAAGATCTGGCAAAAAGTACCACACTTGCATTTGGGGGTTACTGTGATGGCTGCAACAAACTAAGACACCATGAGTTAAGCCTATCACAGTAAATGGAGAGCTGCACTGTGCAAACAGGAATTGTTAAAAGGCCACAGGACATTCAAGGATTCAAAATTTAGTTTTCCAAGAGTGATCCCAACACATTGTTTGCATACTGTGAAGTGCAGTGTTATCACAGTAGCACACCAAGAAGAGCTGGGTTTTCATGCCACACTTAGGGAGTGAAAAAAAACAGCAGAAATTCTTGATATATAATAAAAATAATTTAACTTAGGGATGTTTTAAAACAATGGTATTATGTTAACTATCTCTGCAGGCTAGCATATATTAAATGTACCATTCTGCTGATAGAAAATGTTTTTCATTTTTATATTAGCACAAAAACCAAGTTATAGGAGCCTTGGTAACTCCTTTTCATGAACAGACCCATATGCATTCACATTGCCAATCATGAGTTACAGATCTTTTACCAAGTGAGACACACTAAGCTGAAAGCTTGTTTGCAGGTGCAACCTGGGAGCACGAGGAAGTTAAGTGACTTATTCAGGGTTGTACAGTATGCAAGTGGGGGCTGTGGGATTCAAACCCAGGTCTCCTGATTTGCAGCTCAGAGCATTAAACCATTGTGCCATACTGCCACTAGTGGATCTTACCTCTCACTAGTGGAGATAAATGTTTTATTCACCTACAACCCAGTATGTACTTGATGCTTGTAAAACAGAAGCGGTGATACATTTTCCTTGATAAGTGTATTGATCCTACCATCTAACATCCAGATAAAATTTTTTCTGGAAATTATACACAGCAGAGCCAGCCATGATGCACTGTAATACTGAAGCACAATGCAGTAGAGTTACTGCAGTAAGCAAGCAATTTCAAAGGCAGTTAATCCCTTTTGCCATGTAGTAACTTGAGATACTGCATTGCACCCTGGCCATCTCCACTGTTTAGCACAATCATTTTCATTGACCTTTGTATGCAATGGAACTAATCAGAGAACAGCTTTCAAATTGCTGAAGACATCATAATAGTCCTAAACAGCACTAAAGCTAACACTTAAAATCATTAGAAAACAGTACATTTTCACACAAAAAGCTAATTTAAAATGTGTTTAATGTTGCATAAATCAAATACACAATGACTTGACTGAATATGCACAATTTGTTCTCCATACTGTATGTGAGGGCCAAGACTTTCACAACTCCTTTTGTGGCTTTGCTGCATATGAATTCTAGGCTTTCCTCTTCATATTTAGGTGATACTGTAAATTGCATATTTTGAGTAAGGCCATTGTGTGTCCCCTATTTATGCAACACAAGTAGAGATACAAGCGGCAATATAATAAATAATACTGTATCTTCATAGTTACCCTCACGATATCATGATACATTGTTAGTGTTGCCACAATTGCTATCTTGAAGGTTAGTGTCACCACAATGTAGTACTTAACACATTGAAGAGTAGATTCCACAGCGTTAACATCATATTTGACTAGTGCAGCACTGAATCCAGCTATTGAAATAAAAATGAAACAGATAAATCTTCATAACAACAGAACATTTAAAAATTATAAGTAGCAAACTGATGTTTTGCAAATTGAATACACACTTGACTGACTCAAAATATACAGATTCTCATCACTTGTGAGGTGTCAGGAGTTTCTGGCTGTGCCATTCATAAGCAGAGATGCAGCATATATTAACTCCACTGATGTAGTTGGAGCAAAGCCAGGAAATTCACATTACATGAAGCAGGGTGAGGTTTTCTGACTTTACCCCAACGTGATATGGTACAGGCCTTTAAACAAAATATTTTTTTTATGTTTAACCCTCCTAGTCCTCAGTCACTGTAACAAATTGTCCCCCCTCCCGCTCCTACAAACCAGAGCTTTAGAAATGAAGCATGCACATCCCATTACCTTCTAGCACCCAAGTCCCCTCCAACTGCCAGTTTGCTATAATAAAAAAAAAATATTTAGATATCCCTTACCTAACCTATGCCACATCACCTAAAACACCCCCCCATGCCAATCCCCATATTCAACAATCACAGCAATCATCCCATCCTCTAATTAATAATAAAAAAAAAGAAAGAAAAAAAAAGAAAACCATCTAAAACTGGAATGAGATGCCCCCTTCACTCAGTGTCCTGCAATATAATGAATGACATGATCCTCACCTATGGTAACTTCTGAATGGCAATTGGCCAGTCAGGTGCTACAATAAGTGAGGATGCTATCATTCATTCTTTCATTCATTCATTCATTCATTCATTCATTCATTCATTCATGCATTTATTCTATTGGAAGATACTGCATGAAGAGGGCATCTTGATCCAATTCTGGATGGTGTTCTGTTTTTAACAGGTCAGAGAGCAATGTGTCCTTTACATTTGGAGCTGGCAGTGTTGGAGGTTGGGTGCTAGCAGGTTGGATAGGGTGGGGCTTTGCTCTGACCGTTGACTCAATGTGACAGGCACAGGGTGGAGGTGATGGGTGTTTTTCATGATGTTGTGCAGATGGAAGAAGGGATAGCTCCATATATTTTGTATTATAGTGAAGTACTTTGGGACAGTGAGGGGAGGGAGGTGGGTGCTAGGGTGTGTTGAGGTGGGGTACTTAATTTCTAAAGATCTAGATGGCAGGATATAGAATCGTTTATCACAGTGGGTGGGAGGTGGAGTAAATATTTTTACAAAAAAAAACCCGTTGCATAATTTTCACCAGTGATGTGCTACTTGCCCTGCAAAAAACTCGCATGTGGCACTTCACCAACACTTTAATCGGTGAAGTGCCTCTGCATGTTGCCTTCACAAGTCGAAGTGGGAACTTCGCAAGATAAAACTATGCAAGGACAGCTGTAAGTGAAGCAAAGTTGGGTCCACTTCATGAAGTGGAGTTCCCCGACTTCACCCATCTCTATTTATGAGTTTTAGTCTTGTTCCATCACAACTGAAGATATGTTGCATACTTTGAGTCAGGCCATTGCGTATGCCCTATATGTAAACGAATTCTAGCTTCTCAACAACATCATGAGTCTGCTAAAGGCATTTCATGCCTTTACTGTCTTTTAGATAGTTAATCAATTTTCCTAAATTCTCAGGGCTTGATTCTCAAAGGGAGGCACAGGGCTTGCACAAGCCCTGCATCAGACCCTGCGCTGTCCCAAACACATTACTGCACAGTATGCCCTATTCTCATAGGTCACACACATTTAGGGCACTTTACCCTCTTATGGTGGCTTGCACAAAATATTTGGTGCAAACCCTGTAAAAAGGTCTACAAAGTTACACCAGGAAAAACTGGTCTAACTCGTGGCATGTGCTGCATGGGATTGAGAATCCCGATTACCAGCCACGGACTGCTGCAAGCCCTATGCACTGTGTGTTCAGCACATCTAGGACTTTTGGCAGCCTAATGAGTTTGAGAATCGAGCCCTTTGTGTTTTTGCTTGCTGGCCTGAGTCTGTGTTCATAACACATGGTGTCATTATACCTTTTGTCTTTTTCCTTCAACTTGTAGCAGTTGCAAGGAGAAAGGGAGAAAACCCTTTCTTTATATTAATGGTCTTTTTTGCCATTTTTCAAAGGTTGTGGGGTTACTGGTCAGGAGAATGGAGAGGGCAGTTAGGGAGAATTTCAGTTAGAGAATGGGGGACTGGTACAAGGATCTTCACTGGCAGAAAGCAGATACTAAGGATCATAAAGGGAAGGACAGCAGAGCTGTTGAGCACATGGAAAAGATGCCCTCTGAGACATCAAGGATGCATGGAGGGGCAACAATTCTCTGCCTAATATAGCCCAACACAAGGAGCACACCCATCAAAATGGGTAACTTTTATGCCCAAATGCAGGTAAAGAGCCAGGACTTAGTAGTCTTCATGGAAACTTGGAAGGGGGGTAATGAATGGGACACCAGGTTAGGGTGAGGCAGACTATTCCGGAAGGACAGACCTGACAGGATGGGGGTGGGGTGGATCTTCTCATAATGGAAAGAGTCACTGTTGGGAACAAGGAGGACATCAGGGGGCCTACAGTGTCACAGAGTTCATCTGAACTGAGCCAGGGAAAGGTGGGAAAGAGACATCCTGGGGCACCTACAGGCCCCCAAACATCTCTGTGAAGCATGATCCCAGCTGGTCAGGGACATTTTGAGAGCAAAAGTATAAGTTAGTCTCATGGGTACCCCCACCCCCAGTATTGCAGCAGCTGTTCAATATAGTGATAAGGTTGGTGCCAGTGTGGACTCAGAAGAGTGAGGAAGTATGCAAAGTTATTTGCTTTGTAGTTGGCTGGTTTTCTGCATACTTCCTCACAAATTTTGAGACCAGCCAAATTAGACACAGTGGTAATCCTGGGGAACTTCCAGCTCCTGGCATAGACTTGTATCTAAAGAGGGCTAACAGCAAGGCTAAGGCCAAATTCCTGTCCACCTTCAAAGACTGTTTCATAGAGCAGTACTAGGTTTGAGTCCTCCCTTGAGCTTGATCTCAACACTGCGTGTGGGGTTATCTCCAGTGTAAAAGTCAAGGAACTTGTAAGAGGCCATGGCCATAACCAAAAACTACCAGGATCTCAGCCACCAGGAACAGAAACTTTAGAAAGACAGATGCTGCATAATGAAGGACCTGTGGCCAAAGGTTCTGGAGCAGCTGCATGGCATAGGCAACATACAGAACACGTGGTGCTCATTGGAGTTGGTGCTCAAAACTACTACAAATGTCACATTCCTGTAAATATAGGAAAAAGGGCCAAAAAGTATACCCCAGGTTCAACAGGTACCTAAGGCAACTGATTATTTATTTAATTTAAAATTTGGTAACCAGGAAAGGCACACTGAGCCAAAGCTCATTTCCAGGTGCCACCTGACATTCCTAACACTAAGAAGGTCTATGACTGCTGGAAGGAGATTGTTGCTTCCAGGCAAAAGAGGAGTACAGAGCAGCACTGAGAGACTGAAAAACTTGAATTAAGTCAGCAAAGGAAGGACTGGAAGCCAGGATAGCAGCATGGGGAGCTTTTGACTGCACTAAAACTTTCTCTTAGCACCTACAGTATGTATTATGGATTGTACAGTGCACTGATACATGTATAAGGTACTATATAAATTGTATTTATTATTATTCATAAATGGAAGGAGGACCGGCTATAATACTTAGGCATCACATTGTTGTTATCTAGTTGCTTTATGGTTCCATATTCCACTTCAGGGTAGGAGACTAGGGTATCTGCAAGATGAAGCTCGCATAAAGGCATGACAGTCACCTCTTAGAGATGATGTATAAGAAGACCTCTGGCAGGTCTCCTGTCTTATTTTCCTCTTTTAGAATGTTTCTAGTCCTTTAAGTAATAACCGGTGTGTAAGTCATTCTCCCTGCCTGTCTGTCTGATTGTTTGAGGTTCTGATGTGTGATGCTAATGTGCCACTGTTTCTTACTATTTCTTATGTATTACTGTTTTGTGAAAATCAATAAAAAGTCAATTAAAAAAATAAATGGAAGGAGGAAGGTGAAGGAGGGGATTTGGAGCTTGAAAACAGGGGTTGGGGAGGAGACAGAGGATATGACTGAGATGCTTAATGAATATTTCTCTTTAGTGTTTAACAAAGGACCTTGGGTGGAACAAGGAGGCTCATTAGGAGGGCCCATAACATCATGAAGAGCCACAATGTAGCACTTTGAGATTATGACTGCCTTGAGAGGTGAATACTTGGTAAAGATTAATCCATGTAAGTTCCAAGGGGCAGACAGGATACAGCTCAGGATTATAGTTGAGCTAAAGGAAGAACTGGAGGTGCCTCTTGCAGTAATCTTTCAGAAGTCTGTCCAGACAAGTGTTGTGCCTGATGAGTGGAAAGTGACCAATGTGGTCCCCATCTTCAACAATGGGATAAACTGGGACCAAGGCAGCTACAAGCTAACCAGCCTGACAGCGGTGCTGAGCAAGGTCCTGGAGGCCATTATCAAGGACAGAAAATGGAGCACTTGGTTGAGGTCAAGATTCTTGCTTCATCTTAACATGATTTCCTCAGGGCATATCATGCCAAACTAACCTGGTCACTTTGTTCAAGGGGCTGATGAGGGAGGCAGAAAGGAGCAGGATTTGCACATAGTATATATGTTGACAGTAGCAAGGACTTTGAAACTGTGGTACATGACATGCTTCTCGGAAAAGTAAACCAGTGTGGTATGCAGGAGGCATACAACAGGTGGATTACTTATAGGCTTGGGGCAGAAAGCATACAGTGTTGGTAGATAAGCACTATTCTAAATAAAGAGGAGTAGTAAGTGGTGTCCTTCATTGATCTGTGGTGGGGCCAGTGCTATTCAACCTATTCTTCAATGACCTGGATGCTACTGTAAGAACTCCAGCAGGATGCTTAAGTTTACAGATGGCACAAGCTAGCCAGGGTGTAGACTTCCTCAAGAATGCATACAAACATCAAGTGGACAAAAGAAAGCTGGGCATTTAGTCTGATGCCTGGAACCTCAGATTCAGTGTAGGAAAAAACTGAACTAAGACTGCACAGTGAATGGAGCTTCTCATACTGCTGTCAAGTACTACAAATACCTAGGGGAATCACTGCAAACAAAGAGCTGAAAGGACTGTAGGAGAGGGAACAGCAAATAAATGAGCACTACCCTGCATATGGCACTGTATACATTAACATGTAACATTAATATGTTTGAAATAATCTTGATGACTGATATTACAGAGTTAACTCCCTCTGCCAGATGACATTTAGAATGTAGATCCTTAAGATTGCTCATATATGGAGTACATAACCAAACATTTTATTTTAATTCCTGATTGTTCACATTATTAAAAAAGGCTTTAGTGGCACACAAATGCCATGCAGGTAGTCTAAGATGAGAGGAAAGCTGGAGCTTTATACCAAAAATCCATATTAAGCAATATATCCTGACCTTTAAAAATATAGATTCAGACTATTCAAGCTCAATCATTTCTACTCCCCCTGAAAACTATATTTATACAGAGTACTGTACTTTATTATATTCTAAAGCTTTTGCAAGTGAAGCCCATAATAGCAACAGAGATTAGGTTTGGTTGGGGGAGAGAGAGGCAATGTTCAAAACATGATTACATGTACAAGATGGAAATGTAGATGGATGAAAATATGTTACATTAGATACTGGTTACGTTGTGTAAAGTATAACCAAAATTCAAAACAAAAGTTTTTAATAAAATAAAATACAAATTTTTATTTTAAAAACTGTTGTGGAAATGCAAGCATTCTTCAACAGAATGTGCCTATCTGCTTATGCACTTTTGAAAATTGAATTATAACACCTGCACATTCCAGCATCTGTCACACCAGATAATCGTGCGCTTGAACACATGTATTATGTATCGTTTTAATCATTTAACCACTAGAGATTTTACTTTCACATATTGGTACTCATTTGCCATAAATATGCAAATTGGACATTTTGAAAAGCATGACATTGACTTGAAAATTATGCAATGAGTGAAAAGATATTGGAGAAATCCTGTTTGGGCCTAGCAGACTCATTGAGGTTGCCTCTTTTTGTCAATGTGTTTTTTAAAAAAATAACTTGTGAAGAGAGCCATGCATGGCATTGGTCATTCACACTTCAAATTTAATGCTGTTACAGCCCAATATCTCATTGCTGCATCATGTTACTTCCATACTGAGCTTTGACCAAGTTCCCTCTGGGCCCCTTAACTTCTAGACCCTAAATAATGGGCCCCACATCCCCTACATTGTTTGTTAATTTAATTAATTGTCCTGTTTAACAATTTATTACATTTGAATGATCTTCAGGTCCCCAACAAGATGGAAAAGGATGACAGGGCTCTACAAGAAGAGATCAGGAAGGCAATAGCTGAATGGGAAGTAGTCCTGTTAGGAGATTTCAACATGCCAGACAGGAGCATCCCAGTGGTACAGAATGCAACAAATCAGGTGTTTGTAAGACATCTACAGGGACAGCTTCCTGACTTGACTGTGGAGGAACAAACTAGGTACTGGACTGTTCTCGACCTACTGTAGTTCTAACCAATGAAGACAGTATCAGGGGTTAACAGTGGAACAGCTGCTAGAGTCTACAGACCTTAAACAGTATGGTTTGTCATATCCTTGCAATCACAGAAGCAGTTGGCCAGGACAATGATCCTGGACTTTAGGAGGTCTGACTTTGGAAAGTTGGAGGAGGAGCTAAGGGAGAGGTTCATGGGGTGCAAACAATGAGAACAAGTTGGACCATTTCAATAAATGGATTCTAGCTGTAACTAAAGGATACCACAGACAAGCAGGCTAGAGGATGAGAGGTAAGATTCCTATTAGTTTTCCAGGAAGATTGGTGATGCAATGAGGGAAAAAAAGGCAGCAAAAGTGGTCATGACTGAACAGTCAGAAGCAAGCAGGGAGCTCTACCATGTGAAGACAAAGGGAGCTAATAAAGCAGTGAGGAGGACCAAAGGAGAGGCAGAACTAAAGACTGCAGAAGGGTTAAGGGAAAACAAAAATGCCATCTTTAAGTATTGTATATCAATGACAGGCGAAAGAACACAGTGGAATAGAAAAAATGAGAAACGATGAGGCATGGATTGAGGCAAATGGGTAGAAAGCTGACATCATGAATTAATACTTCTACTCTGTCTTCACAGTCATGGGTGGGGCTGCTCTCAGAATGCAGTATCCAGGCAGGGTGGGAAACAAACACAGAGGTAGGGTTGCTTAAGAGGCTGGAGGAGTTGCAGATGAGTAAGTCCCTGCAATTAAACAGACTGTATCCATGGTTACTCAGGAAGCTGGGACAATCTCTAGCAGCACCCCTGGCAGACTTATTCAACTGCTTGACTGAGACAGACATAGTCCATAGGAACTGGAGGGCAGCAGACATCATACCCACTACACAAGAGTAGGGATGGGGGAGGTGCCATGGAATTATAGACCAGTTAACCTGACCTCCATTATCAGGATGCTCCTTGAGACCTTGATCAGTTAGCAGCTGGTTGATATTCTACAGTCCCATGGACTCCAGGAAAGCAAGTATCATGGCTTTGTGAAAAGGAGATCTAGTCAGACTAACCTCTTGACTTTCTTCAATGCCGTGTCACAAGCATTGGATTAGGGCCACGTGCTGGACATCCTTTACCTGCACTTTAGCAAGGCATTTGACTGTGTGCCCCACAAGAGGCTGGTAAAGAAAATGGGGGATTTAGATGTGGGGGGGAAGGTTACTAGATGGGAGGAGTACTTTATACATTAAGTTGATGGTGTAAATCTCTTCTGTTTCTAGCATCTTATTTGAAAAACTATAAATAGAAGAGGCCCACAAAATTATGACAGTCTGTTTGATTCTGGGGCAGGCCACCCCACTATATGCTCCTCGTGTTCTGGATTTGCTCCATCTAGGGATTACCATGCCCTGAAGAAAGCACAACAATGCCCAGTGGGAACATGCAGACAGCATGGTAATCAGCTGGAGGAGGAGGAGACAGCACTATCCATCTAGTGATGGCACTGCTTTGACAAAAGCACAACAGTTCCCAGGGGGAACACACAGGCATGGTCCTTAGCTGAAGGAGGAGGCAGCGCCCATCTAGTGATGGCTGCGCTCTGAAAAAAAGCACAGTGGTGGACAATGGGAAACATCAAGCATCATGTTATCCAGTTATCCAATTGGAGTTGTAGGAGGTGGTAATGCATCCATCTATTGATGGCCATGCCCTAAAGAAAACTCAACAGTGCCCAGAGTCCAGTGAAAACGCACATGCAGCATGATACTTGTCAGAAGGAAGAGGTAGTGTAACTTATCTTGAAATGGTCATATCCTGAAAAAAGCAAGACAGTACTAGTGGGAACACACAGGCAGCATGGCACTCAGCTGGCATAGGAGGAGGCAACAGCATTTATCTAGTGATGGCCATGCCTTGAAGAAAGCATAATAGTGCCCAGTGGGAGGAGTAACCAACATCACAACATGATGGCCCATGACAGGAGGTGGTAGAGGAAGAGGTGTCAGGCAGCATCAGGACCTGACAGTGGTGAAAGCAGTTAAGTCACTGGGCTCCAAGCACAGTATGTTCTTCCCCAGTCCATCTAATCTAGTGGGTGGAAATTACTTGTAAAAAAGGAATTCAAATGTGATATACAGTAATACTTGCTGTCACTTTAGTTATGGCCATGTCCTAAAGAAAACTTAACATTGCGCAGTAGAAAGAAGAAACAGCATGATGTCACATGGCAGGAGGAGGAGGAGGCGGCAAACAACATCAGGATTTATGAAGACAATTGTGAAAGCCATTAAGTTACAAGTTTGCAAACCCAGTGTCTTCTTGTAATTAAACTTTAAATTAAAATGTTCAGAGTTACAATTATAGATAGTATTTGGCATGGACAGTAGATATACAGAGTAGATCATTCCATTATTGCAATTACAAAACAGAAATGTAGGATGCATATATGTGCGCTATTTTGCTGAAGTGTCATTCCAAACATTAAGCCACATTAAGAGAGGCTAGGGGGTTGTCATTCCTATAGCATTATGCAAGCCTGGGTAAAAACACTAAGAACCAAATAACTATGCACATGAACCTTGAATGTGCTTTGAGGGTGTGAACCTATAGCCATGACCTTGAACCTGATCAATTCAGAAAGGGACAAGTACAGCAGCTGGAATGCCAGGGAAGGAGGAGGAGAAGAGACCCAGGGTGGTCCTATGTGAAAGTTGATGAGAAAGAGTCAGTCTGTTCCTAGTCTAGGTGGAAAAAGCCAAGAGCTGGGTGATACACTCTGCACCTGGACATTCAGGCTGAGATGTTAAGGAAAGGAGACCAGGTTTTGCTGAAGTTTTCTACTGTATCCATTGCCAAGTGTGATAAATGCTCAAACTGAGCCAGTTGTACTAAGCTATACACCAATTTAGATGCAATATCAGACTGGGAGGGCATGATTAGGGTCCTGGAACCTGTTGGTAGTCTGGGTCATTCTATATGCCCAAGAGTATCTACAGCATGAAACCAGGGTAGCCTCCATCGTTCCTTGTACCAGTGGGACCTCAGCTTGTTTCAGTCATATCTGGGTGGCTTGCCCTCCCAGAGGAAATTAACTACAATTTATCTATCCAGTCAAACTGGCTGTTGGTGATGTAGGTTGTCAAGTGTAATGTGACATAGAAGAGCTTTGGTGCAGTGATCATTTTTATTGCCTCATCCTTACCGGCCATGAACAGCAGGAGTGGGTTCCAGTGGTCCAGTTCCATTCATAGCTCTTGAAGCAGTGGAGTAAAGTTAATGCCAGATATCCTACTGAGTGGGGGGGGGTATCTTAATCCCAGATGTGTGATAGTATCTGGGACCCAGTGAAGATTGAGGAAAAAAGACTGCAAGAAGGCATTTTCTTTTGATTGTGACGGCCTTGGTTTTGATTTGGTTGACCTTAATGCCTGAAAGGGAGGTGAAGTCTCCCAATAGTTGAAAAAGGGACTTGTTGGAGGCAGGGGCATCTGAGTGTCCCTTACTGCGATCCCTTTAATGGCTGGGTTCTTTTAATTGCTGCCACCAGGGGGTTGATGATGAGTACAAACAGCAAGGTAGACAGGAGTCAACCTTGCCGGGTACCATGGGCAATGGGAAAGAAGGAAGATATGGTGTCATTGGTAAGGACTTGGGTCCTGGGTGTAGAGTACATCACTTGTATCTTGGATATAAAGGGAGCTCCCAACCCTATTTAGGACAGCACTGCATAGAGATACCCCACTCCACTGAGTCAAAGCCTTTTTTTCAAAGTCAGCAACTGCTGCAGTTGGAGTGGGGGCATTTTGAGCAGTATGCATCAAGTCAATCAGTCCTTATGTGGTCAAAGCTGAGCCTACCACTAACAAAGCCCTCCTGTGATGGGTGGATCCACTGGGGCAAGAGGATCTCCAGTTGGGTAGCTAAGACCTTGGCATAAATCTTGCTATCAACAGTAATATGAGAAACTGTGCAGTAACTAGCTGTCAGGAAGGGGTTTTCCCCCTTTTTTGTGGAGTACGACTCTAGTGACTGTGACCATTGTGGGGGGAAATATTCCAACTAGATTGACTTCTGAGTAAAGCTGCTGTAGTATAAGGCATATGAGGGGGATAGAATTTGGTAAAGCTCTGGGGTTAAACTGTCACCCTCCTGGTGCCTTGCAAGGGTTAAGATTTTTTAGGGCTTTTTCTATCTCTCCCATGGAGAAAGGGAAGTCTAAGGCAACTACTTGGTCCAGCAGGAGCTTAGGAAGATTGATTTGTAAAAAAAAAGCTGTTCCATCACTTGGGCATCTGGGGTGGATACCAAGGATTATCAGTGGGCATAAAATTCTTTCATGGCCCCCACTGATCTCCATGGGTCTAGAGCAAAGAGAGAGCCCCCAGCGTTATGTAGGTTCACGATATACCTTCCACCTGCTGCATTCTTAGGTGCTATAACAGAAGTTTGCCAATCCCCTCCCCCCCCCAGTAGCAGTTGTGCATGGTCATCTCTGCTTTTCAGGCTAGCAATATCTTGCTGGAGCCACACTATGACTTTAGGCAGCTGAGAGGGGGCAATTGCCTTGGGATGATCCTTATGGGCCTTCTCTTTCTGGACAATTTGAAGGTTATGTACCAGGGTACATAACCTACAGGAGAGACAGGCAGGGGAGAAGAGGGGGAGGAGTAGCTCTCTATGTAAAGGAAGGGATAAAAGCAACTGAACAAAAGAGTAAACAGGGAGGAGAGGAGGCACTGTGGGTCACCTTGGAGACTGGAAAGGGCACCACAATCCGCACAGGGGTTGTGTACAGACCCCCATGTCAGGGGAAGGAATGGACAAGGATATGATGGAAGGCATTCTTAGAATGGCAGAGAAAGGGGAGATACTGTTGATGGGAGACCTGAATATGCCAGATGTTAACTGGAGCACATTTGCTGCAGCCACATCCAAGAGCAGGGCCATTCTTGACGCCCTACAGGTGGCAGTCATTAGACAGCTAGTTTCGGAACCCACTCGTGAGGGAGCAATCTTAGACCTCATACTCTCAAACAGGGCAGTGAGAGGATTTCAGATCTAGAAGTGGGTTGCCATCTGGGGACAAGTGACCATCAAACAGTGTGGTTCACGTTCAACTCAGCTACAGAGTCAAGCCATACAAAAGTGAGGGTACTGGACTTTAGGAGGGCTGACTTTGGCAAGAAGGGAGAGTGCCTCAGAAAAGCACTAGCAAACAGGCTAGAAGGAGGTGTGGAGCAACAATGGGGAATTATCAAAACTGCCATCACAGAGGCAACAAGCCTTTGTGTGAAGCAAATAAACAAATCAAAACGAAAGAAAAAGCCACTATGGTTCTCAAGAGAGGTGGCTATGAAAGTCAGGAAGAAAAAGATAGCATTCCGGAAGTATAAGGAAACACAGAAGGAGCTGGACAGAGAGCTGTACCAGTTAAGGCAGAAAGAAGCAGGGAAGGAAGTCAGAATAGCAAAGGCCCAAACTGAGGAAAAGATAGCCAACTCAGTTAAGAAGGGGGATAAAACCTTTTATAGGTACATCAAGAGCGTAGAAAGACAAAGGGAGGGATAGTGAGGCTGAATAGAATGAATGGTGGGTGGGCAGAGGGGGAGAGTGAAAAAGCAGGAATACTGAACGAATATTTCTGCTCAGTATTCACAAAAGAGGAGGGGGAAGTGCCTAATCCAATTAACAGAAGCACTCTTGATAGGGGAGTCGATCCCAGTCCTTTCACAGAAGAAAGGGTTCTGCAAGAACTCCTAAAACTGAAGGTGGACAGAGCGATGGGTCCTGATGGAATTCACCCCAGAATTCTAAAAGAATTAAGGAAGGAACTAGTGAAACCACTGGCTACTCTTTTTAATAAATCATGGGAGGATGGTGTGGTACCCGAGGACTGGAGGAAGGCGGATGTATTCCCTTCACAAAAGTGGGACCAAGACAGAGGCAGGAAACTACAGACCTGTCAGTCTGACCTCTGTGGTAGGGAAAGTGATGGAGTCACTTCTGAAGGAAAGAATAGTTGAGTACCTAGAGGTCAGTGGAGCACAGGATCCAAGGCAGCATGGGTTCACAGTGGAAGGTCATGTCAGACGAATCTAATAGATTTTTTGACTGGGTGACCAAAGTAGTAGACCAGGAGGGCTGTGACATGGCCTACCTAGACTTTAGCAAGGCATTTGACACAGTCCCACACAAAAGATTATTAGTCAAATTAACCAGCCTGGGAGTGGGTCCCAGGGTGGTAGCCTCTGTAAAACATTGACTGGACAACAGGACACAGAAGGTAATTGTAAATGGAGTCCACTCTTAAGAAAGGGTGGTTACTAGTGGGGTACCGCAGGGTTCAGTATTGGGTCCAGTCCTTTTTAATGTCTTCATCAGTGACATTGCAGAGGGACTGGAAGGAAAAGTATGCCTTTTTGCAGATGACACAAAGATCTGCAACAGGGTTAATACACAAGGAGGCGTGGAAAGGATGAAAAAGGACTTGGCAAGGTTGGAGGAATGGTCAGACGTATGGCAGCTAGGATTCAATGCAAAGAAGTGCAAAATAATGCACCTGGGAAACAAGAACCCAGGGGAAGAATACACAATGGGAAGGGAGGTAGTAACAACAACAAAACAGGAAAGGGACCTGGGGGTAATCATATCAGATGACCTTAAGGTTAGCAAGCAATGTGAGAAGGCAGTAGGGAGGGCTGGGGGTATACTGGGATGCATAGGAGAGGCATCAGCAGCAGAAAACAGGAAGTTGTTATCCCTCTGTACAGACAGTTGGTGAGACCCCATCTGGAATACTGTGTCCAGTTCTGGAGACCCCATCTCCGCAAGGACATAGACAGGATAGATGCAGTCCAGAGGAGGTCAACTAAAATGGTGCAGGGTCTGCAAGAGAAGCTGTATGAGGAGAGACTAAAGGAGCTAAATATGTATACCCTTGAGGAAAGAAGGGAGAGGGGGGACATGATAGAAACTTTCAAGTACCTCAAGGGAATCAACAAAGTCCAAGAGGGTAGCATCTTTCAGAAAAAGAGACTTGCAAGAACAAGGGGACACATTTAAAGATAGAAGGAGGGCAGTTCAGGGGCAATGTGAGGAAGTATTATTTCACAGAGAGGGTAGTGGATGCATGGAACAGCCTTCCTGAGGAAGTTGTGGGGTCTAAAACTGTGGGAGAATTCAAGAATGCATGGGACAGACATAAGGCAATTCTTGTGGGGGGCAGGAAGATATAGGCTGTTGGTTAACTAGGATCTGCGGCCTATCCTGTAGGTAGGGAAATGGGCAGACTAGATGGGCCTAGCGGTCCTTATCTGCCGTCAAAGTCTATGTTTCTATGTTTCTAATTTGGGCTTCCAGCAGGGCTAGTTCCTGCTCTCTCTTTCTGTGGCAGTGAGATGTATATCCTATGATGTGACCTCGGAATGGCCACTGAAGTCTCCCCATTATCATTTATCTTTGGAACCAAGCTCTGAACTGAGGGTCATGGAGCAACAAAGTGTCCAATCTCCAGCTTGGAGAGTGGTGGGTAGTCTGTTCTTGTAAAACTAGGTGAACTGGAGTATGGTTTGAACTAGGTGAAGTGGGGGTGGTCTGTCCTTGTAAAACTAGGTGATCTGGGGGGTGATTGGGATTGACCAGAGGGTTTATATTGACTGCATTGATGGAGGATGTGGTCTGCAGGAAAGTGAGCCACATGTCAAGCCAGCTGCAGGACCCATGCACCACTGAGTGATAGGTGTAATCCTGGGTTCCCACGTTATGGAGACACCAGATATCCCTGATGGTCTGATCTAAGAGTCAGAGTTTAACATCTTGTGCTACTCTGGAATGTGGTTTGCCATGGCTGCAGTCTGTAGGGTTTTATGTGATGACGGTGATCGCCGTTAGGGAGAAGTCACAGTTTTTTTCAGCAATGGACTCCTCAGCGCACAGCAACATGGTGCTGGGACTTGGATTTTTATTGTTTATGGGGGGCAGTGCCCCCTGCACCTCCCCTACTTAAAGATTCTCAACTCCAGGGAGGTGCATTGTCTAGGGGGGGGTGCAACTCGGAGTAAAAAAAAAACTTGGGCTGGGGCAACAAAAGGCACTCACACCTGGACCCAAACCCAGCACTACATCCACCCCAGCCGCAGACCAACTACCGATGCCATGATGCAGCTCGGCAGCTCACCGCAGCGCCACCCCCTACAGCTCCTCCGTTCCCATGCAGCCTACGCTCGGCATGCTCACCCCCCCACGTGCATCGACATCCAGTCACTATTTTGCCCACCCCCACCATCCAGTTGCCCAGCTTCCCCAATCGGCCCATCCACAAGTGACTCGATTGAGTCACCCTTTCGGCATGCGTCCAATCGTGGTCACCATCATTATGGGATACCGTCAATAGTAGGGTCCATGGTTAGGTTAATGTCTCTACCAATGAGCAGGGGGGTTCAAGAGTCATTAAACTGCAAGACACTATCAGCCAGAGTCAGGAACAACTGCAGCGAGTCCTTGTTTGGGGAATAAATGTTACCAATAATGAGCAGCCCATGGTGGGTATCAAACAAGGTCAGCACCCATCAGCCTTCTGTATCTGAAGCAGTTTTTCATAGTTTCCAATACAGATTTTTGTGCACCAGAAAAGAGAACCCTGTTTTTTTCTTTTTACTACCACAGCACATTGGACTTACCCAGCCTCTCCAGAGCTTCTGGGCTTCTGCAGAGGTAAGTCGGTTTCCTGGAAAATGACCAACTGAGACTGTATGTGGCATGGATGTGTCATTACCTGTTTGAGCTTTATTGTGGAGTTCAGTCCCCTAATGTTCCAGCTATAGCAGCATAAATCTGGCATTATGGAGGGTAGATATTACAGTTAGACTTGCTCAGGGTGCCTTGGAGTTTGGAGCCTGCTGCTAAAAGGGATGGAAAGCAAAAAGTGTGTAGAAACTATTCTGGCTGCACAGAGGAGCTGAGTCTTTGTTGAGGAGAAAAAGAGAATTCAGGAGAGACTCAACTTACCTCAGAGCCAGGTGGGGAATTTGCTAAACCCATCTAGTGGGGCCTGCTGGCTACAGAGGGCCACCGATGCATGCTGAGGTGCTAGGGCACCTGTGACCAGTGGGGGAGCTGTGCTGTGGAGCCACTTCTAGGTCTGGATCCTCTGTAGTTGTTAGACCTTGCGCAGTAGCTCTGAAATGGGCCTGAATAGGCTGAAGGTGACAAGCGACCAGATCTTCAATCAAGGGGACAAGCGGCTGGATCTTCAATCAAGCTCAAGTCTTCAGTATACCTTCTGCTGCCCATTTGTTTTCGCCCTCTTTTGAACTGAGATCCTTTGAATTTGGACTAGTGGAAGTCCTCTGCACCAGGAACGCTCCAGATTTCCAGGACCGTGAGTACCCACGGCTTGCCTGGCAATCAGGGTGAGTAATTGTTTAATTGTTACCACCAGTTACATTGTTCCTAGAGCCCCAACACCGGCCAACCCACGGCATCGAGCAGGCCTTCAACCCCTGGGTACCCAGAAAGGACAGAGGGTAGACACTGGTACCAGTGGGGGTGGGCATCAGGGGTGGTTCGGCCTATGGGCCTGTGTGTTATTACTTGCTCTGAATCAATCTTCTATCCATCTTTACCGTCACAGCTACCGTTTTCCCAGGTACCCTGATCCTTGCTCTTCCCTATAATAAAGCTGTTTTTTTTGTTTGGAATTGCTGTCTGAAGGGTGTTTTGTGGGAATCAACTGTAAAGTGCATGTGGTATATGGTGTTGGAAAACTGTTTGGCATCCAGTGTGTGGGGTGGTTGGAAGGGGAGGTGGGTAAGGACAGCATCTCAGGGGGTTGTACAAGTCACACACCTGGCCCACTGCAACTTACTCTGTGTGGAGGTACTGCGCTATTTCATTTATTTCTCTGGATAGAACCCCGTAGTACCACCCCAGCAGGACCCAGGCGCCTTAACCTGTGTGAAGGTCAATAGGCAGGGGTAGTAGTCCATTGGTTTATGTCAGCTGAGCTACACATGTATTGATGTCTGTGGAACAGCCAGGTAGAGAGGTTGATGAGAAAGTCTAGCAGCACATTTAGGAGTCTATAGTGAATGTTGGGGGGAATCGGAGTGAGTGGTCCCAGCAGAATACAGTGGTAATTCTGGGGTAGGTGGGACAGTGAGCCATACCAGTAGGTGTGGGCCCAGATGTTAGTGTGGCACAGTCACCATCTTGAGGCATCATTGAAGTCCATAGTTGTGGGCCACAGCACCCCCCCCCCGAGCCCACATAATATACTCAGTGGTTGTAAACAAAATAGTTTGCATTATGGAGTTAAGGTACAAATGGAAGATCCAGGGTTGTGGTCTTTCACAACTGTGGCAGAGATTTGGGGCCTGCATCCTTCCTCTGGCCCAAAAGACGCCAAAGTGGGCAGAAGGACATTTGATTTTTTTTACCAATTATTTTACCAGGTGAGACACACTATGCTGAAAGCTTGTTTGCAGGTGCAACCTGGGAGCACGAGGAAGTTAAGTGACTTGCTCAGGGTCACACAGTATGCAAGTGGGGGCTGTGGGATTCAAACCCAGGTCTCCAGATTTGCAGCTCAGAGCCTTAAACCACTGCGCCATACTGCCTTCTGTATGTAACAATCGAGGCCACAATGTAGGCTGCTGCTGCGGGTCCTGGCTGCCAGCCATGCCTGGTTCTAACTGCTGGGGTGACAGTTTCTCTGCAGGGGCTGCAAACATGTTGGGGGCTGTCACTGGGGAGGGAGTGCTAATAGGTGCATATCTGTTGGAAGCAAGGCGAGGCTGATTCTTTAAATACCCAGCCTCAGTTTCTGTTCCTCTGCTTACATTTTGGAGGCAGCATCCAGCCTCCTTCTTCATCCCATGCCATTGGTGAGGATTGGGTGCCTGCACAGTAGTGGGAGACTACGTCCATATATACTGGGTCATGTTGTGGATGTCGGGAGGGAGTTCTTGGTATGACAGTCACAGGCCAGTGATTGGATATACAGTCCATTGCTGAGTCCAGGGTGAAAAAAGTCAGTGGGATTCCATTGTGCATGATTCCTAGCAGAGCTGGATAGTGAATACATAGATACATAGATACATAGACAGTGTCGGCAGATAAGGGCCTATGGCCCACCCCGTCTGCCCATTTAAGTTTGTAAGTTCAGTTTATGTTTTCCAGGAAGTCTGTTGCCCCTTACCCCTGACCTCCAGAATTCCTTTGTCTATCCCATGCATTCTTAAATCCTGTGATTGTTTCAGCCCCCACCACTTCCTCTGGCAGGGTGTTCCACTTGTCCACCACCCGTTCTGTGAAGAAATTCTTCCTCACGTTTCCTCTGAATCGTCCTCCCTCCAACTTTATCCCATGCCCTCTAGTCCTGGAACATCTTTTTCGCTTAAAAATAGTGCATTCCTGCACCCTGTTCCTCCCTGTAAGATACTTGTATGTCTCTATCATATCCCCTCTCTCCCTCCTCTCCTCCAGGGAGTACATGTTCAGTGCCTTCAACCTGTCCTCATAGGACTTGTGATGCAATCCATGCACCATCTTTGTTGCCCTCCTCTGAACCTTCTCTACCCTGTCTATGTCCTTACATAGGTAAGGTCTCCAGAACTGCACAGTGTACCCAGGTGCGGCCTCACTAGTGTCTTGTATAGTGGAATTATGACCTCCCTTTCCTGCTGGTGATGCCCCTGCCTATGCATCCCAGCATCCTATTTGCTTTACCTGCTGCCTTGTCACACTGTTTCCCTGCCTTGAGGTCATCAGACATGATAACTCCAAGATCCCTTTCCTGCTTGGTGCATGCTATATCCTCACCCCCCAAGTGATATATTGTGCCAGGGTTTTTGTGCCCCATATGCATTATCTTGCACTTCCTTGCATTGAATTTCAACTGCCAAACCCCTGACCATTCTTCAAGTTTCTGCAGGTCCCTTCTATTCAGGTATCTCTATTTGTTGGAGTGCTTGGCATGCTTCTGTGTAGGCTCAACACTGGATGGTGAGATCTTTGGAGTAGTCTTGAAAGATCATCATCCGGTGGCCCTGCCATTCCAGTGTCCCCAGCTCACAGGACATCACAAGATATTACCTTCACCTAAAAGTGAAGTAAGTGAGCGAGGATTGTCCTGGACCTCTCTCCATATTTTGGTGCGGGACCTAACGACCTGTGGGCCCATTCTATATTGAAGTGGAGTCCCCAGGAAGCCTCAGGAGTGCAGGAAGAGCATGACAGAGAAAAGCAACTGTGTCTCCCAGTTTTGGTCAAAATGAGAGGCACCAAATGCCAATATGTATTCTTCTACTCACTGGCATCAAACCTACGGATACATTGAAACATAGAAAGTGTTGGCAGATGGGGACCATAGGTTCATCTAGTCTGCCTCTAGTGTGGACTACCCCCCTAAGATTTTCTTACATTAGTCTTCAGAGTTCCTTTGTGTCCATCCCATGCATATTTGAATTCCTTGATTGTTTTGGCACTCACTATCTCTTGAGTCAACCCATTCCATGGTGCCACCACTCTTTCCATAAAGCCGAACTTGAGCATGTTGCTCTTAACCCCCCCTTAATCTCATGCTGTGCCCTCATGTTACTGTAGATTTATTTATGTGAAAAATCTAATTTGTCTGTACCTTGTTTAACCCTTTGAGATACTGTATAGCAACTTATATTGGTGCCCTCTTTATTTAGCGCAGAGTGGAGTACAGTACTATTTAGCGCCCTGTTGACTTAGTGCATCAGTTTCATGTCCAGTTACAGCACTATGCTCCCTGTAATATTAGCGATCAGCTAATTTTAGCACTTTTGTTAGTTAAGCTAATATAGCTAAAATAAACTGAAAGCTAATATTTCTTGCTATACAGTACTTAAAGGTCTCTGTCATGTCCTTTCCTTCCCTATGTTGTTCCAAAGGGTACATGTTCAGTTCCCGTAGCCTGCCCTCATAGTTCTTGGTTTGGACTCCACTGACTATTTTAGTCACTCTCCCCTGTACTGTCTGCAACCTGTTGATATCTTTCCTTTGTTGCGGCCTCAGAACTGAACACAGTACTCAAGGTAAGGGCCTTACCAGCGACCTGTACAGTGGGAGAATCACTTCCCTCCTTCTACTTGTGACACCCCTGCCTATGCAACCCAGCATACGGTTTGCTTTGAGAGTTGCCTTCTCGCACTGGTTTCTTACCTTCAAGTCTTCCGATATGATGACCCCTAGATCCAGCTCTTGACCTGACGCGGTACATTTTTCTCCTCCCAGGTAATATTCAGCTTTGGTGTTGCCCTTTCCCAGATGCATGACCTTGAGTTTTTTGACGTTAAATTTCAGCTGCCATGCAGGTGACCACTCCTCGAGTTCGTGGAGGTCATTCCTCATTTGGTTTATCCCCTCAATTGAGTAGACCCTATTGCAGGGCTTTGAATTGTCTGAAAAGAGGCACACCCTCTCCTTCAGCCCTTCTGCTATATCGCTTATGAAGATGTTGAAGAGAAGAGGTCCCAGCACCAACCCCTGGGGTACTCTGCTCATCACTGCTCTTTCCTTGGATAAAATACAATTTACTATGACTTTCTGAGTTCTGTTCTTCAGCCAGTTTTCTACCCATTATGCTATTTCTCCCCCACCCCCACTTGCCTTAGCTTCTTCAGCAGCCTTCTATGGGGTACGGAATCAAAGGCCTTACTGAAGTCCAGGTAAACTACAACTACTGCAGTCCCCTGGTCTACTATCTTAATCACCCAGTCAAAAAACAGTATTAGGTTGGTCTAGCAGGATCTTCCCTTCATGAACCCATGCTGCCTAGGGTCCTACTACACACTGTCCTCAACAAATGCTATTACCCTTTCTCTGAGCAGATATTCTATTATTTTTCCCACTACAGAGGTCAGGCTGGCTGGTCTGCAGTTTCCTGCATCCTCCCTGCTGCCTGCCTTATGGATGGGGATGACTATAGCCATCCTCCAATATTCCAGGACTATTCCCTCCTGAAGAGACCTATTAAAGATATTTGCCAAGGGTGCCACCAGCTCCTGTCTTGGGCCCTTCAGCATCCTTGGGTTGATCCCATCTGGACCCATGGCCTTGTCTGCTTTCAGCTTTGCTAGTTTGTCTCTAACCCTTTCTACCATAAATGGGCTTGTGTCGACTCCCTCAGTCTGTGTGGGTTGGGATGTCAAGGCAGGTCTGTCTCCAACTGCTTCTTTTGTAAGTACTGAGCAGAAGTAATCATTTAGCACTTCTGCTTTTCCAAGATCTTCCTCAACTATCACCCCTCATCCTGCTTTAATCCTGACTATTCCTCCTTTGCATGCTTTTCTTTCACTAATATATCTGTAGAAAGTTTTGTTATCTCCCGTAATGTCATGTGCAGTATTTTCCTCTGCCTTCTCCTTGGCAGACTTAATTATTTTACCTGCTACCTTCAGCTTGATCCTGTAATGGTCCATGTCTTCCTCCTATTTAGAGGCCCTATACCTTTTGAATGCCTTATTCTTCTTCTCACTAACTGTGCTTTGTATTTCCTTAGTGAACCGTATAGGATTTCTCTTCATTTTGGTTTTGCTGACAAGTTTTATGCACTCCACTGCTGCTCTGTTAAGTGCCTCTTCCAGTTGTCTTCCACATTCCACTCCCTTTGATTGTATTCCTTCCAGCGATTCCTTGAGCCAGATTTTCATCTCTGCAAAGTCTGCCTTCCTGAAGTCATAGACTTTGTTCTTTGAGTGGTAAAGGGCCTCCTGTGTCCTGATTTCTACCTACACCATCCTGTGGTCACTTAACCCCAGATGGCTCCGAACCTCCACCCCTATAACTTTGCTACTGTTTTTAAGAACTAAATCCAGGATAGCATCCTCTTTTGTGGGGTTCAAAATGAGTTGTTCGAGACCTACTCCTCTCCGGGCAAAGATAATGTCTCTGCTTGTGGACGAGGTGGCTGTGAAGGTTCTCCAATCTACATCTGGTAAATTGAAATCACTCACTGGAACCACTTCCTCCTTGCAAGTTAGGTTAGTTATGCTCTCCAGTAAGTGTTTGTCTGCCTCCACATCCTGTGATGGGAGTCTATATGCTACTCCAACCTGTGTGACCGAGCCTGTGCCTTCCTCGATTGTGATCCATAGGATCTCTGGATCTGTTTGTATTCCCTGGACCTCAGTTGCTTTGATGTCCTCTCTTACATACAATATTACCCCTCCTCCCTTTTTAGAAGAAGAAGAAGAATCAGCATTTATATAGTGCTTTTCATGCACAGTGTATCCCAAAGCGCTTTACAGGCAAGACTGGTAGTGATGTGACTGAATGTGTAGTGGCTGCCATATCACACATCATCACCCACACACAGCCTGGATAATTGCTTGAACTGGTTTATGGGAAGGGGAATGTTGGCCAGGACACTGGGAATGTCCCCTACTCTTTGTGAAGAGTGCTCTGGGTTCTTTTACTTCCACCTGGACAACACCAAGATGGGTGGAAAGGACCTCAGTTTAACATCTTATCCAAAGGACAGCACCCCCAGCAGTACAGCACCCCCCAATACTGCACTTGGATGCCAGCAATTTTTAGGTGCAAGTCCAATCCCTGTGTGGGATGAGAACCCGTGACCTTCTGGTCCAGTGACGGATGTGCTACCAACTGAGCCACGCTGACCCCTCCTATCCTTTCTGAAAAAGTTAAAACCTGGGATGGCTACATCCCACTCATGGTTGTCCTTAAACTGTGTTTAAGTTACCTTGACCCAGTAGCGTTCGGCCTCTGTGATGAGGGCTATTAGTTCTGTCATTTTATTTGGAAGGCTACTCGCATTTACTACCAATGTCTTCCATGTTTGCCATCCTGTCTGAATCTCATGCGAGTGTATTTTATTCCCGTTATTTGAGTTCTCATATATTGCTTTTGCTGTACATGTGTTTCCTGAAGTGTGCAGAAAGATGACAGGACATCCGTATGTTTTTGCCTCCATCTCCCCATCTTCTAGTTTAAATCCCCCATGAAGACATTGAGTTTCTGACCTAGTACTCTTGCCCCCTCCTTGGTGAGGTGGAAGCCATCATATCTAAAGAGCCTTCTGTCCCAAAAATCCTTCCAGTCTCCAATGTAGCTATGCCCCTTTTGTAGGCACCAGCTGCACAGCCATGTGCTTAGGTCATTGATTTCTTTTTCTCTAATTTTTTTGTAAGCTGTAGCCCTTCTCCCATACTGGTAGTATCTCAGAGAAGGCTAGAGTGGAAAAAAAAGAGGTTAGTTGGTCACCAAGTGCAGAGATGTGTTTCTAGGTTTCCTCTACTGAGTTTTCTGCTGTATCATTAGTTCCAATATGGATGACAATGCCCTTTAAAGTACCCTCCTGTTCCATGATTCTCACTATATGGCTGGTATCCTTATTTGCTGTGGCTCCTCAGAGGCATCGTACCTTTACCTCACTAGTGGTGTTGTCCACCACATGAGGTTCAATTTCCTTTATCATAAAATCCCCCATGATTATTATTTTGTTATTGCTCTTTTTGAATGGGCACCTGTATTTTTGTTTATTTGCTCAGATGCTTCCAGATTGTTTTTGTTGGTCTTGGTCCTCGGTTTTATCCTGCATGGTATCTTGGTTCTGTAAGAGTAAAAACCTATTTCTCATTGCTGTGCGAATACCTTGTCCCCTATGGTTGGGGTGTGCAGAGTTACGTTTGCACTTGCCCCTGGGTATCTCTTGACATTCCCCTGGTGCCTTTTGTCTTTGTGGAAGTGGCAGTCATTTAGGGTTTGGGTGGCAGCTGAGCCTCTGTGAGGGTGTAACCTGCACAGGAACATGGAGTTGATGGGTTCCTTGCGGAGGTGTCAACCCCTCAGGGCTGTGAAGTCAATGGAGAAGATGTCATTTTAGGGTGGTAGTCCCAAGGGCGGTTTGCTGTTTGCAGCTCATGTCTTAGCCAACGTATTTCCTCCAATGCTTTTTGGAGTTGTAGCCTGAGATCATGTATTGTCCAGCACATGGTGCAAATCCCCATGATTCACAGAGAGGTTGCGCTGTACATCCCTCCTCATTGCCCTCCATGGCTGAGCCTTGGCAGATGGAAAGGAACTGGCAGACAATTAACATATTTAAATATATTTTTTTAGATCTTTGTGAGGAACGTCCGCTTCTTGATTTCAGGAGGAGGTGGGCAAGATGTTGTGCCTATAACAGTAGATGAGCCCAGGGGTGGGTGGGTTGAGTGGAGGGTGAGTGGGACTTCAATGCCTCCCTTGCTGTGCCAGAATCAATCAGTGGAGTCAGTGCACAGCTCTGCTAGCACACTGTGTTCCTGTACAGTTGACTGTCATGTCCCTCCTGTCAAGATAAGGTAAGCGGCAGTGAGTGGAAGTCCCTCAGTCCCCTAAGGGAAGGAAATGGGGAAAAGGAAAAGTTTTAGTGCAGCGCCTGTTCCCCTTTGTACTGTCAGCCCCTCTGTAGTGCTATATAACGTGGGTGATGTGAAAGGAGATTAGACCATGCTCACAGACAGTGAGTACAGCTCCTTTGAGAATGACACAAAATAAAATTACCAGCGATCGTGGCTTTCCTCTCTTTTTAGTGTCGGTCTTACTGAAGGCTATTGGTGGTGATCAGAAAGCCATAGGCGGTACATTCAGCTCTCTTGTCAGGTTCCCCTGCTTGCAGCACAATTGCTGCAGTCTGCAACTAGCATGGCAGTGGAGCGGCAGTCCACTCCTGAGGTTGTCTGTGCAATCCTACAAGTTAATACCCCAAATAGGCAGAGAGGGAATTGTATGCCTGCAGGAAAGAGGCTGACTCCTCTATCAACATTGAATCTTCCCTCTCCATCATCTAGATCAGAATTATCCCCTCTTGGAAACTCAGTTTCAGAAACATTGTCATCTATGTCTGGTGGCTGGGAGGAGCCCAGTCCCTCCCCTGCACTGGGACTGGTGTAAAATGATGTGTGTCTACTCAGTGGAATATGATAATTGGTTCATCATTATGAACATCAACATACCCATGTTTTGTGGAGACAAGATAGTGTAATGATTTCAAACAATTGCCCCAGCTGCACAGAACACATGATTAGAACTAACAGCTGAAGATGGACAGCTGATATATTTTATGACCACAGGTGTCAGTGCTGACCACTCAGTAGCTTTAGAGGATCAGTGCAGCAGGATTCCTTCTCAATGTGGAGGTGCTTGGGATCACACATGTATGCTTCAACCATTCTTCCTGCTTTCTTTAGTCCCATATCATTCTCCTCCTTCTCTTCTTTTGGCTCTCTCACACCAACGTGGTTAGGAACTGCCTATAGTGGGTTAGTTGACTGTGTTTTTTAATGTGTGGCCTTGCTTGGAGTTGATGAGAATGGCTCATCTACGTCCAACTCAGAGAACTCTGCTTATTGCAAGAGCTCATGCTCCTCCTCTGCTTTATCAGCATGAGCACTCCATGGACTTGCTCTATAAGTCGTCCTTTCAGATGCTACACTTCTTGCCATCCCCTCCAAAAAGGTGCAAGGCATGCTTATATTGTGGGTCCACAATGTCAGTGATACAAAAGTAGAAAGATGACCATATACCTTACAGGAGATTATTGTTATTAAGCACCTCAACAGAAGCTCCATCAAAGCCAATTTTATTGTATCTCCACCTGCATGCAGCTGTTGCTGGACATTGTAAAGAGCCTGCCATAGCACATGAAGCAGTGGGATGGCCTATCTAATGGAAGCAGTGACTTTACTCACTGCCTGGGTTGCATCATCAAATGGTTTTACTATTATTATCCATCCAATTGCAAGCTACCAGTGCTCAGTAGTCAGAAAGATGGGTGCTCCATAGCTGCCCCAGCTTCTTGCAGCAGTAGCATACTGTATATTCAGAAACAGCTTTATACTGCTCAGGCAGGTGCTCCAGCATATACAGTAGAATGCAGAGTTCTATCTTGTGACTATTGCCTGTTTCAGATAGTAGTGAGGCAAATGGTTTCTGATCTGCTAGTCTCTCAGCTGATCCCACGCTGAATGGAAAAAGATGTGTGCAAATCCTCCAGCAGACAATGAATATGGTTTTCCTATAATGCTGCATCAGAAATTCATGCACCAAAAGGTTGCTGCAGTGTGCCAGGCATAGCATCAACAAAACAATACAAAAAAGAAAACACCATCCAAGATTGCTTTTATCACATTTTTCCCCCATTGCCACTGGCTATGAAGCTAGCTTTACATGACAATGTGTTGAGCCAGGTATCAATTTCATGAAGTACCAATGACGGAATATCTGAAAATTACAGTATGTGCATTAGTCCCATGCTGTTTATCACAAGTGTGCAATGCTGGTGAACTCCTGGTGTACTGCTTCCATGTATAACGTTGAGTCCAATGTAGTTTTTTGTCACTGAATACCTTACCCCAGATTTATTTTATTTAGTTTTTGTTTACCGGGTAAGTACACTAGACAAGTTTTATGCCTATTTTCAGGAACAACCCGGGAGAGTACAAAAGGGTACAACAGGTACATCGATACAGTAATTGGCTCTGACGAATACATTTAGATACAGAAACAGGAGAAAAGACAATTCTTACAGTTATTACATTTACGTGGAAAGTACACCCAGATGCAATGCTGGGGGCAAGGTATAAATTAGAGATAAATACAATGACCAACAGGGCTAGTAAGGATTTATGAGCATAGGAACATCATAGAGTCGGTCAAACAAGGGTGGGGGGATTTGGATGAGGTCATAGCGCAAGAGTGGTGACTCCAGAGCAGGAGAGAAGAAGCCGGCACCAGTGGGCACCGGGTGACTAAGGAGGCTTAGGACATTCACAGCGAGAGGCCAACTTAAGATGATCCCACAGGGAGGTCCGGAAAAGCTTGTGAGAGGGGGCAGTACGGACTCTTTTAGGAAAGGAGTTCCAGAGCCTGGGACCATGGACAGCAAATCTCCAGTCCCCCATGATGGTGCAGGAGGTAGGTACATTTAGTAGGCCGGGGCCTTGGGATCTCAGCAGGTAGGGGGAGAGGTCAGCAGGGGCAAGAAACTGGGCCAGTTCCAGAGGGGTGCCGGAGCTAAGTACTTTACTCGCGAGGCACCCAGTGCTAAAGTTAAGGTGATTGAGCGGGGATAGCCAGCCAAGCTTCTCGTAGAGCTCACAGTGATGGGTGAGGCGGGGGGCCGCCAGGGCAAACCGACAGATGTTGTTGTATGTTGTGCTCCACTTGCTTAGGAGGATCTTAGAAGTGTGAACAAATATGAGGGAGCCGTAGCTGAGGGAGGGAAGTAGTACTCCCCTGGCAAGAGCTATGTGAGCCGCTGGAGTGAGGTTGTACCGAGCCCTGTAGGCCATCCCCAGCTTACGGTTTACCCCACTGCAGGCATTATGGATATGACTACCAAGGTCCATTTGGGGATCAAGCGTCACTCCAAGATATTTGAGGCAGGTCACGGTAGGAAGAGGGGAGCCATCTTCATAGTTGATATGTAGGGGAGTTGAAGAGGCCCGAATTTTGGCAGAGGAACCGAAGAGCATGGCCTGGGTTTTGTTTTGATTGAGGACCAATTTATGGTTGGAGAGCCATGCCTGGATGTTCCAGAGGTCTTCAGATAAGTGATGGTTTAGTGTGGCTGTATCACAGGAGTGGGCCAGGAGAACCAGGTCATCCATGACACATGGTGACACGGCAGCTGGAGACCACATTGGGAGATTGTTGATGAACAGGGAAAAGAGTAGGGGACCCAGCACAGAGCCCTGAGGGACACCAGAGGTAACAGGCCGAGGGGCAGAGAGGACTTTATTTAATTTAATTAGTTGTTTTCTGCCATATAGGTAGTCAGAGACCCAGTTTAGGGCAGAGGGGGACAAACCAAGGGACCTCATCTGCAAGGCAAGCAGGTCGTGGTCAACGAGGTCGAAGGCCTTGGATAGGTCAATAGATACCGTGCCTGAGAGTTTTCCCTGATCCATAGCAGCTGTGATGCTGGAAGAGAGATGAGAATGTGGTAGTGCTGTGCCCTTTACTTAAAAGTCAGATTGGGCCGGGGTCAGCAGACCATGGGAGTGGATATATCTCATTTGTTTAAGGACCACCTTTCCAGGAGCTTGCTGACAGCAGAGAGGATAGCTATGGGACGGTAGTTGTCCAGGATTTTGGGGTCGCCCTGCTTAGGGACAGGGATGACCTTGGCAACCTTCCAGATATCAGGGATCAGTCCCTGGGTAAGGGATAGGTTGAAAATGTGGGCCACCGGGGAGGCTATAAGGGGGGCACCTAGTTTGAGGAGCTTGGGCTCCAGGTCATCAGGGCCGGGGCTAGCATTCTGGGAGAGACCAAGAAGGAGAGACCGTGCCTCACTTACCGATACTGCCCTTAGGTAAAATGGAGGGCCGGGCAGACCAGACTCCCGCTGGGACGTGGAGGCAGAGCAGTTTGAGTTTCGGGCTGTGAACCCGAGCGGGAGAGCAGAAGGGAGGTCAGTGAAATGAGAGTTTAGTGCATTAGCAATCACGTGAGGATTGTTGCAGGAGACTCCTTTGATGAGCATGTCAGTGACCCCGGAGTAGGAGCGACCGCCGACCAGTGATTGGATGGTTCTCCAGAACCGTCTGGGGTCTTTAGCAGAGCTGAGAAGGGCGGCCTTGCAGAAGTCGCTTTTTGCCCCCCGATCATTTTCTTGCACTCATTTCTGAGTTTTCTGTATTGCTGTAACAGGGCAGTATTGTGTGAGTGTTTATAATTGAGCCCAATGTGTATTGTAAGGCAAATACACAGATCTGTACCTAAATGTACAAAATCCCAGGCAGAGAGCTGCAGTGGACATGACAGGGCATTCATAATGGCATCAGGAAGCTCGGGAACTATTCACATTGACATATATTTCCATGATGACACTTTCCATTTGGGACATGCCATTGGCATCAAAAAATGGAAGTCCTCATTCTAAATTAAACAGAATGGCAGCAGGTCAATTGCAATAATCTCTGCACTTAAGCATTCATTTCCAAGTGACATTACAGTTATGTGGATATTTGATGTTGCAAGACAGAATGGCTGTAATAGTGGGCTGTAACAGTTTTGTGGTTGTCAGACTTTTGGGAAATAGTTGGGCATGTGTACAATGCTGCTTATGAGACTTACCAACAGGTGGGGTAAGGAATCCAGTGATTTAGGGGACAATTTTTGCAACTGGTTTGTAAGTGTGGTTTTGCTCACTGTCTACTGGATGTTACCACCAGAGGCAAAATGTTGACTACACACTACCTCCTTAAAGAGCTAGTGTACTTGCTAAAACTAATAATAGTTTTTAAAAGCAATCAACCATTACCTTTGATATCTGAGGTACTTTTTCTTTTCCTTTTGGTTAATTAGAAGATTGTTTACCTGTTGTTCGTAAGAGTGATTTGTGGGACAGCACTTTGCCTGGCAGCTGACATATCTATCTCTATTGCCCACCTCTACATCATCAGCATTGTGACATCACTGCTGCTTAGAAATAGCCACTCAGTAGCTGCAGGTCAGTCACCTGTGATGTCACAGTCAGTGAGATCACAATGCTGATGAGGTAGTGGAGGTAGAATAGAAATAGATCTATCAGCTGCCAGATCAAGAGCTGCTCCACACATCCAGCACAATATTATCATATAGAAGAGAAGACTTTCTAATTAAAAAAAAGAAAAAGGAAAATACTTGAAAAATAAAAAGTTACAACTTACTACTTCTGGAAATTCATATTATTTTCCTGTCTTCCTATTTTGGCTCCACTAGCTCCTTAAGTTCAACTTCCTCCTTGATATCCTTCTCTTCTTCCCCCTCCTGTGATAAATCCTTCCCCTTCCTAATTGCTCTTTTCTCTATAGCACAAAGTACCACCCATGTCCATTGACTTCTCTGTTGTTTCTGTGAACTTGCCCTGTAATTGTTCTTAAAGTGAGGGTACTGCACAGATACGGGAGCCTTTTTTCAGAGGCTCACTCTAGACTTGTGAAGTTGGTAAATTGCTACACTGCCATCCTGGGGTCAACAACAAAAAAGTACCACAAAATGGATTTATAGGGCCTTGCCATTGCACGAGAGACAGTTGAACCTACAATTGCAATTGCCTGTAGAGTAGAGCAGGTAGAAGTGGTGGTAGTACTGGTAGTGCTGCAGTACCAGGAGAATCTTGGGGTTTACCAGAATCTGTAGCAATGGTGGCCTTGTGTCTGCTGAGCACAGACAGAACAACAGGCTTCTATAACTTCAGAGGACTCTTTTTTTTACCTTTACATCAAGTCCCTTATTATATGACACCTTAAGTTAATTTCTCCTAAGGTCCCTGGGAGGATCAATGACAATATCATCATCATCATTATCACTGCTTATATTTATTTTTATTTATTTATTATATTTAAAAGTTTGGCAGCAGAGAAAGGCACACTGATCTGAGGATCGTTTCCAGGTGCAACCTGGGAGTAGGGGGATGGCGGAGTAGGCAAGGAGGCAGTTACAAACATATGAAGTGCAATAACAGTAGTTACAAATGCCAAAGCTAAGTTGGTAACAATTTATCATTTTAAAACAGTGAATAAACACAAGCTATATGCATTATGAAACAGCAAGCAGCACAAGATCTAGAAGATGAGTAAGGGTGAGATGAGCCCCTCCCATGAGAGGGGGCTGGGAGCAGGAGTGTGAGGATGCCATAAAAATAGGAGCCTCTGCAAAGATGGGAGATTGGAAGCAGAGGAGGGAAAGGGACCAGAGGAGTCAGGTAGGATGACAAGTACATGAAGGGGGAGGAGTGAGCCTTAGTTGGCATTTTAGTGATAGTAGGGAGGGAACTAGATGAATTGGAGAGGGGAGCATGTTCCAGAGGGAGGAGAGAGAACAGGAGAAAGCAGCTTGACTGGAGCATGAGTGAGAGTGAGGAATAGAAAAGGTGCTGGTGTTCCTTGAGCACAGGGAGTGGGGGGGGGAGGAGAGAAGATAGGTAGGAGGGAAGGGGAGCCAAGCCAGTATTAGCCAATGAGGGCAGAACAGTGGGTCTGGCAATGTAAGAATAGGGAGAAGATGGAAAGGGACGAATAGAGGGAACAATATTGGGCCCAGTGATGAGAGTTCGAGGCAAAATGGCAGAAGGCATTGCAGAATGTATTTGTTCTGACAAGGGAAGAGGGAGGGGCTGAGCTATATTCCATATCCACATAGTTGAAAATAGGGAGGATCATGCCGGCCTATTGGCACAGATGCACAATCGCTGTCTGTGGTGCCGACGACCCAGGTTCGGAAATGGACTTGGGAGTTGAAGGGCCGTCCGGGAGGAGTAGGACTGAGCATCCGATAGACTGCTCTCCTACTCTGGGGGGAGGTGGGGTTGAGTGTCCGATGCACGACGAACCCCTGATGAGGCCGGGAGTTCCGCTGTGGTCAGCACCTGTACATTCCGGGGTGGGGCAGATGTGGATTGTCATTGCATGTCTCTGCCCCTGTGGGATTCACAGCCTTCAAAATATGCCAGCCCCCACAATTGAGCTGACTCCATTGCTGCCCCTCTGGCCACAAGAGTTCACCTTGGCAGTCCCACTGGGAGGCAAGCTCAAGTATGAGGAGGTGGCTGCCAGAGCCTGGTGAGCCCATCTGGACTTGGGGAGCCAGCAGAGAAAAAAAAAATAGGAAGAATCATTTTGGTTAGCTGGTCCCTGCGGACTTCGGTGGGGAAGCAGTCCTTATTATGGTATAGGATGGTGAGCTTGGGGTGACGTTTTGAGTGTATGGCATCAATGTGGACTGAGAAATCTAATTTAATACCAAGTCATACACCAAGGTATTTTAATACAGGGACAACCTCCGGTTGGATGCCATCCAGGGTGGAGAAGACTGGGGAAGGTGCGAGCATTACTAGTTTTTAGCTGATATCAGCGGTCATGAACATGATCTTTTAGGTGTTAACTTTGAGCTGGTTGGCATGGAACCAGAGTAACAGATTGTGGAAATTGCTCTGGAGTGAGGATTCAACTGCAGACACAGAAGAACCTGCTGAGTAAGTGACTGTGTCATCAGCATACATGTGTATATGTGAGGAGACACAAGCAGAGGGAAGATTGTTAAGAAAAATACAAAAGAGTATGTGGCCCTGGATGGAGCCATGGGCAACACCTGCCAGTATGGGGAGGGGGGATAGTATACCACCTACGTGAACTGACTGTTGATGGTTTGTAAGGTACGAGCAGAACCACTCTACTGCAGGAGCAGAGATGCCAGCTGAGGCCAGTTTGTTCAGGAGGAAGGGGTGGGATACTGAGCCAAAAGCATTTGCAAGATCAATGAAAATGGCTACCGTGAAACATTCCTGATCCATTCCAGTACGGACGGAGTCAGTTATAGGCAGCAGGAAGAGATGGTGGGGTGTTTTTGTTTTCTAAAGCCAGACTGGAAAGGAGAGAGGAAAGCAGAGGACTCTAGAAAGTTTAGGGGCTGGCAGTATAGCATAGAGGTTAGATTAACGAGCTGTGAATGAGTTCGGTACATCCAGCAAACAGACCTGGGTTTGATTCCCACAGTCTCTACTTGCATATACTGTGTGACTCTGAGCAAGTCACTTAACCTCCCCAGTGCTTCTGAATTGCCCCTGAAAATAGGCACCTGTGCCCTGTGAGCCTTACCAGGTTACCAAAGAATAAAATAAACAAATCTAGAGTAAACTTCTTCAACTTCAACTTTATTTTTTAAGCACTGTCCCAATGATCACAGCGCTGTACACATAACAAAGAACCAGCACTATAATACATACTGTAATATAAAATGAGACAATTAAAAACAGTCATAAAAACAGGTTATCATAAAGTTAAAATATTAAAGATCTTAGCAGAGCACTAGCTTACAATAAACTCAGAAAATGCTAGCTCAAACAAGTGGGTTTTTGATGCAGTTTTGAAGTTCATGTGGTCAGGCTCTTTCTGATCCAATAAGGTAGAGAGTTCCACAGGGTAGGGGCCATGAAAATAAAAGACCAGGCCCCAGAGGTCTTTAAATGGACCCTAGGAAGCTCTAGCCATTCTTTGTCAATGGAGCAGAAAGAGCAGACGGGGCGATAGGGATGGAGATGATCTTGCAAGTAGCTTGGACCCTGACTGTGTAGGGCTTTGTAGGTCAACAACCCTACCTTGAAGGTAACATGCCATCAAACTGGCAGTCAGTGCAGATTGCGGAGTACAGGAGTGATATGGAAAGATCTTGAAAAGCCAGTCAACAACCTGGCAGCTGCATTCTGCACCAGCTGCAGTCGGTGGATATCAACCCCCGATAGCCCTAGGTATAGTGCATTATAGTAATCAAGGTGGGAGGTGACAAAAGCATGGACCAATGTTGGAAGATCACCAGTTGGGACCAGATGCTTAATCCAGGTGATGCTCCTCAGATGGAAAAAAGATGTCTTAATGACAGCAGACACCTGAGATTTTAATGATAGGCTGCTGTCGAAAACAATGCCCAGATTTCACACCCGGTTCAGGTAGACAGCTCGTCACCCCAAGCCAAAGCCTGGAAGGTTGATCTGCCGACAACCCCAACCCATGGTGACCAGGATCCACAACCAACACCTCAGTCTTCTCGGAGTTCAACCTCAGTCAGTTGGCACTCATCCAATCCTGGATCTTAGCAAGGCAACTATTAAATAACTAGGGACTCTTGGAGTTTAGCAAAGGAGGGAAGGAGTGAGATTGGCCTATAGTTTCCTGGGGGAGAAGGGATCACTCCACTTGTGAAGCAGGAGTACTCTGGCAATTTTCTGGGTAGGCAGGATTGTACAGAGGGAGAAGGATAGGCTCAGGAGATGAGTGAGCAGGTGAATAATAACAGGAATATATATATGAAGAAGCTTAGGGTCCATGCCATAAGGGCTGTATTTTAAAGAGGGTTAAGCGACACGAGGGCAAGGAAAACTTCCTGTAGGGAGAAAGGAGGGAATTAAAAGCCTTCATATGAGACAGAAAAGTGGGGGGAGGGATCATTTGAGGACTGACAGGGTTGCACATAAGTGGTAAAGCATTTGCTAAAAAATGAAGTGACAGCAAGGAGGTCAGAGACCAGTGAACTGTCTGCTTTGGGGGGGGGGGCAGGCTAGGTCAGTGGATCAAATAAAGAGCGGATCACTTTCCAAAAACTGGAGAGAGAATTTAGGTTGGACTGAAGGTTGAACTTGAAGTAGTGAGCTTTGTCTATCCAAATAGCCTTAGTACAGGAGTTCCTAAAGGGACCTGTAATGTTGGTGGTCAGATATGAAGTGGGGAGGTCTTGAGGTAAACCCATGCAAGATCCCGAGACTTGCACATCTCAGTAAGGTCAGATGTGATCCAGAGGTGGTGGTAGCATCCTCTTCTACTGCCTCATCCTCTTGCTGTAGTTCCTCAACAGCTTCCTCCTTTCCTGAGTCCAGTTCAGCAGTTGCCTTCTACTCAGTCTGAACTGGCTGTACATTTTATTCCTTTTCCTTTGATACTGCCCCCTGAGTCTTCCCCTCCCTTCTTCCTTTCCCATCCAGTGACAACATGCTCCTCACCTGCAAGTGAATGAGATGCACCACGTTCTTGGATTGATTAGTTGTTTTATTTATTGATTGATTTATTAATTATTTGTTTATTCCTTTAAAATTTGGTGACTAGCATAGGCACATTGAACCAGGACTCATTTGTTTCCCAGGGAAGGGATGCAGCAGGGACTGAAACAGCAATAATAAAATGACAACAATAGGTGCATGAACATGTACAATACAATCACAGTACAAGTAATGAAATTCAGAAAAAGATAAAAAAGTGTAAAAAGTGTACATGTATGTTGGTTATGGACTATCCAGGTTGAGAGCTAAAAACCATGCCACCTGTGTTGCAGAAGACATTTGTACAGAACCAATGAGGTGAAATATTCAGATTACAGAGTACAATACATTGAGTTGTAAGCTATACAACTGAGTAAGCAAAAATGGGTGAAACAGGTAAAATAGCAGAAGGGGAATGAATAGATTGTGGGTAGTTGCAATGTGGAGAGAAGAGAAAAAAGTCTATCTACATGTCCATTCTTTCGTTATGTGTGTCAGTAAGAATGGTTTGAGGGAGTGGAGGGAGAAAGAGAAATGGATAGGTAGAGGATGGCTGTTTCAAAGTGTAGGAAGTCAGATACAGAAAGTAGACTGGCCTGCTACAGATTTACTGTAAGGGATATGAAAGGAACAAGCAGTAGATGGATGGAGGAAGTAGGAAGAGGGGGTGGCAGAGTTAAGGAGAGAGGAGAGGCAAGTGGGAACAGTGGCAAGCCAGTATTTGTCCATGAAAGAGGAACAGTGTGGGAGACGCTGGGTCTCAAAAGAGGGGAAAGAGATATTAGCAAGTACAGAGCATTGATGGGTCACAGATGGAGCACTGAGGGCTAAATGGCAAAAGGAATGAAAAAGGGGTTCTAGCCTAGCAAGTAAAAACTGTGGAGCAGCATAGTAGACTACATCTGCATATTCAAACACCAGCAAGATCATCGTAAGGATGGTCTCATGGCCATCTGGGAAAGGAAAGTATTATTTGTTTCGATATAGCACAACACAGCAAGCTTAGGGCAAACTTGCTGGTGTATGGTATGAATGGCGGGAGGGGGGCTGAGATTCTGATCCAGCCACACCCCTAAGTACATGAAATGAAGTACATGTTCAAGCAGGTTGCCATCTATAGTTGAGAAGAAAGGTGTATGTTGGAGCCTTGCTAATCTCGGTCTACTACCAAACGTAAGAGAGCCATACAGATTTAGTTTTTGGCATATTGGTCCTTGTAAGAACAGATTCAGAAGCAAACGGTTTGACAGCTTTTATTGGACCAACATAGATGTTACAATAAGGACTTCATTAGTCCAAAAGCTTAAGCACTATATTCTTTTTGTAACATCTATGATGGTCCAATAAAAGGTATCAAACCATTTGCTTCAGGAAATGTAAGAGAGGTCATTTATGAAGATGGGGAAAAGTATTCGGTCAAGGATGGAATCCTAGGGGACACTGAACTTGATGTGTGTGTGTGGGTGGGGGTGGCACTGGATAGGGCATTACCAACTTGGACTGACTGGAGCCAACCTGAGAGACAGGAATGGAATCACCTGACTGCCAGGCTGGATAAACCTTCAGCACCTAATGTATCCAGAGAAGGGGGTGGGCCACTGTATCAAAGGCCTCTGTAAGGTCTTTGAAAATGTCCACAGTGTACAAGCCCTGGTCCATGCCTTTCAGCACAAAGTCTGTGAACTGAAGGAGGGAGGAGATGGTAGGGGACTCAGTCTGATGAGTGGTATTTTTTGCTAATGAGGAGTGCTAATTTATATTTAGATCCTCAAAGAAAAAGAGCTCACCAGAAGCTGAAAGGGATGAGATGGTGGCAGGAGAGGTTTGAGGCTTGGCTTTAGGAGAGGAGTAAATGCCACAAATGAAAATGGGAAGTAAGGAGGGAAAGTGAGCCCATACAGGAGGAGAGCATGGGAAGAAGGGACTGCAGAATCATACACATCACAGTTAGGGCTATGATGTATGTATGGAAGAACTTCACCACCAGGATTCCCACAGTGCTATCTGTGAACTGTATAACCAGAAAGTCCAATTTCTACAACACTGATTCAGGAGAGAGCCAAGTTTCAGTAACAATCAGCACATCAAGAATGTAATGTAAGGCTAGGGTCCTGGACTTTAGGAGGGACGACTTTACAAAGATGGGGGAATGCCTCAGGGATGACCTGGCAGGGAGGGGGGGCATGTGTGGGGAGGAGGAAGAGTGGGCAACACTAAAAGGGGCCATAGGGAAGGCAACAAAGCTTTGCATCCAGTAGATACACTGTTCTACCTCAAAGGGCAGATATCTGTGGATCCATATTTGTCCAGATCCATCTGAGCAACATCAATCATGAGACTCAGAGGGAGACAGGGAAAGCAGTCAGGAGTGCAAAGACATAAAGAGGAGAAAATAACACAGGCAGTAAAGAAAGGGGGTAAGACAGTTTTTAGATATGTAAGCAAAAGGAACAAAAACAAGGGAAGGATTGTAAGGCTAAGGAGGGAAGGAGTGTATAGAGGGAGATCAGGAAAAAATAGGCATCCTGAACAAATATTTTTGTTCAGTGTTCACGGAGGTAGGGGAAGCTGAAGGACCACAGTTAAGTGACAGGAGCATCAGAGGAAAGGAGGTGGACACTTGTCCATTTATAGAGAAGAGTCGTGAAGGAACTGGCAAATCTGAAAGTGCACAAGGCAATGGGTCAGGATGGGATACATCAAAGGATACTGAAGGAACTCAGAAAGGTGCTGTCTGCACCTCTGACAGTCATGTTCAACCATGCACAGGTGACAAGAGTGGTCCCAGAGGACTGGAGGAGAGCAGATATAGTCCCACTTCTCAAAAATGGTAACAGGGAGGAAGCTGGAAATTATAGGCCAGTCAGCCTGACCTCAGCAGTGAGAAAATTCATGGAATCACTGCTGAAGGAAAGGATTGTAAAATATCTTGATACTGGCAACTTACAGGATCTGAAGCAGCATGGATTCACCAGGGGGAGATCATGTCAAACAATTCTGATAGATTTCTTTGACTGAGTGACCAGGGAAGTAGATCAGGGATGAGTGGAGGATGTGGCCTACCTAGATTTCAGTAAGGTCCTCAACACCTTTCCACATTTTATTTTATTTTATTTATTTTATTGAAATCTAGGATTACAAATACCTTTGAGCAGGAACTGCTCATTTACAAAGGCTCCACGTCGATGGAATGGGGGGTATACATATATACAAAGGTCAACATAATAATACATAGTTACACAATAACAAGAAGTAAGAGACTGAGGCTTAGGAAATTCCGGTAATTCAAAATGTGCCAAATGTTAGGTAGCATGACATAACCAGCCAAGGGCAATCTTGGAAATAAGCACTGCAGGTGAGAGGGAAGGGGCTATGCAGGCAGGAAGGCCATTGTCAGACACATAGAAGACTAGTAAACAAGCTGGGCAACCTGGGACTGGGGCCAAAAGTGATAAACTGGGTAAGGAATTGGTTGGGGGATAGGCATCAGAGGGTAGTAGTAAATGGAGTTGACTTCAAAAAAGGGAGGGTAACCAGTGGGGTGCTACAAGGATCAGTACTGGGACCATTCCTCTTTAATGTATTTATTAGTGACATTGCAGAGGAACTCGAATGGAAGTTGAGCCCTTTTGCAGATTACACTAAAATCTGCAATAAGGTAAACACTCTGGGGAGTGGAAAAATTAAATAGGAATCTAGGAAAGCTTACTCAGTGGTCAAGATGTGGCAAGTAAATTTCAATGAGAAGACATGCACAATCATGCATTTATGGCATAGAAACTCTGGGGCAGAGAACAACATGGGGGAGTGGTACTGATGACCCCCAAACAAGAAAGTGACCTGGGGCTATTCATATCTGATGATTTAAAGGTACAGTAGCCAAACAGTGTGACACGGCTGTGGGGAGAGCTAGTGGGATACCAGGGTGCATAGGGAGGGGTCTCACCAGCAGAAAGAGGGAAGTGGTGATATCACTGTATAAATCATTAGTGAGACCTCGCCTGAGGCCAGATTCACAAAGCTTTGCCTGGGCACAAACTCAATTTGTGCTGTGCAAACTGGGTTTTGTGCCAAAGCGATACTTGCTAAACCCAGTTTGCACCCACAAACTGGGTTTACGAATGGGCAATGTTTAGAGGGGGCCGAAATGCAAATGGGGGGGACCTGAATATCAGCACAGTCCCATTCACAAAGGATTTTCTCCATGCAAGGACCTTTTGCAGAGGTCCTTGTGTGGAGAAAATACTGCTAACCGAGACTTGGTGTTATCTCACACAACCCTGGTGGCTGGCGGAAGTATTTAGCCCCCCTCCCCCCGCTGATTACTGTCCAAGTCTAAACAATACCTTATCCTTGGTAGTCTAGTGGTCCCTCTCTCCTCACCAATAATCTTCCAAGTATTTTGTCTCAAATATCCCTGTAGTCAAGTGGTTCCGTGCCCCTCCTAGATCGCCAATTGCCCTCCCGGTAGTTTTCCTTCAAATATCCCTGGTAGTCTAGCGGTCCCTCCCCCTCCACAATGGCTGACTGCCCTCCCGGTAGTTTTTGTTCAAATATCTCTCATGGTCTTGTGGTCCCACTCCCTCCACGATCACTGACTGCCCTCCCAGTAGTTTTCCTTCAAATATCCCTGGTGGTCTAGTGGTCCCTCCCACTCCATGAACGCTGATTTCCCTCCTGGTAGTTTTCCCTCAAATATCCCTGGTGGTCTAGTGGTCCCACCCTGTCCCCAATCCCTATCCTGTGAACTACAAAGAAACATAACCCTGGTGGTCTAGGGAACCCCCCACCCTGTCCGGTAGTGACCCACCACCCTGCTCCCCCAACCCGACCCCCTGCTGGCAACCAGCACAGCCCTCTTCTCACCACCATGGCTGGCTTCTGACTGAGCTGTGAATGAGTGTGTACCATATAGATTATGCACTCATTCACAGTGACTGGCAAGGCAAGGCAAATTTAAATTTTTAGGTGTCCAGTCCCAGAGGCTCTGGGCACCGTACAAATACAAAATACACACAGCAATAGCAAAGATAAAACAAAAAATAAAACCAGAATAAATATAAAACAGAAGGCTAATAGTAATAGTTGAAATATAGCAAAAGCCTGAACAGCAGCTGGGGTAATAAAAAGGCTATGCTGAAAATTTGGTGTGCAAATATGGTAAAATGACCAATTTATGAATGAACACTGCAATACTTCAATGTTTACTCATAACTTCAGTAACTTTCAATATTTTGATCCCAAATGTTCAACATAGTCATTTTTTCACACCACCTCATGAATGTGACAGATGTCAGTTTTCAGATCCTGGCCAAAATGTGATTTTATACCTGTGGTGCAGACTAACATTCTGGTAGGGATTTGAAACATTTCATCTACCGTGTTCATGAGATGGGGTCATAAGAAAACCATGCTGAAAATTTGGCATACAAGAATGGTCAACTGACCAAGTTATCAGTGAACATTGCAATATTTAAATGTTCACTCATAACTTTGGTCATTTTCAATATTCTAACTCCAAACTTTCAACACCGCCATTTGTTCACACCATCTCATAAACACAACAGGTGTCACTTTTTAAATCCTGAATGAGATATGTTTTCACACTTGTGGTGCAAAATTACATTTTGGCCAATATATTATAAATGCCACATGTCATGTTTATAAGGTTAGTCATAAAAGAACTATGTTGAAAATTTGGAGTCAAAATTAAAGAACAAATTCTAATTATTAAGCAAGTTTGTACATAGTGCCAGTCTTAACCACAATGAGTATGCTATGATATCCCATCGTGATAAGCTAATTTTGGGGGGGTGCTTAGTGACTTAGCTGGATGGGGTGAGAGTGGGGACATGACATTGTTATGCGACCCCCCCCACAAGCCAGAGAATGAAAGCTGCAGGGTTGCCCATATGGGCCCAGGTACCACATAGTGAAGACAACTCTTCTCTTGGCATAGGGGCCAGCACAGCTGAACCTGTGGGTGGTAGAGGCCCTGTACATTGGTTGACAGATGGACTCTCTCCCCCCTGTGCATCTGTATCTACAGCTACATGGAAGTGCAGGGAACCAAGAGCCCTGCACTTCTACAGGCCACCAGACAGCCCAATGAATTCTTCGTATCCATCGCTGCACTTCTGTAGGCATACAGAGTCTTCCCTTGGGCCTTGTGCATCTTCATGTGTTGACCTGCATGAATGATGATACAATTCCACTATCTAAAAAAGAAAAGAAATTCTTTGGAAAAACTGTTTTAATGCACCAGTTAGGGTTCAAGTCAATGCCACAAAAGTATGAAAATGTGATGTTAGGGTTTCCAGCCCTTAACTCCCCACCCCACCCTCCAAAGCAGCACAGTGAAAAAACATTAGGATTTTAGGTCTCTGAAGTCTTCACAAATTAGTTGTGCAGTCTTCTTTGGGGTTGTCCACTGTAATACCCACCCCATTCCCTGAGCAAACAAGGTCAAGCATGAAGAACACTACAGCACATTTTATTGGAAACATGGGGCAAGACATGCTATAGAACTAGAAATATCTGGATAAACTTTTAATCGTGGTCTGTCGATCCCATTTCCCATCGCGACAAATGATGATTGCACATTGCTAATACCAGTGACAGTGCAATTAGTAAAATAAGAAATCTAGCTGTCTGTCATACAAAATTAAAACTAGAACTGAAATGTGCAGATTGTAAAACATTACTTATTTAAAATTTATATACTAAAAAGTGGGGCACCGGGAGTAGGGCATAAGGTGTATGATGCCAAAACCAGGTATCGGGAATGTACAGAGTTTGGGCTAAAGGGACAAACATGAGGACTGTGGGAGAAGTTGAAGCAAGTTATTTAAACCAGCAGTGTACAGTGTTCTGTAGGGACCATGATATGGCAACAGAAAAGAGAAATGACGACAACTGAAGAAGGAAACTGAGCACCAGAATGTTTGCTAGACCAGCAGCAGCAGCATTCTTAAAAGACTGGGAGAAAAGCACAGTAATAAGGACGCCATCCCAGGTCACTTATACAAGACGCTCTTGTGGAAAGACTAAACAGTATTACAGCCCTTGTACTGTAGATTTATTTGCTGACCGAGGTACTGTATTGGAAGAAGCAAATTGGATTGAGGAGAAACACATGCTACACGGTGTTCACAAGGACTGGGAAAAAGGTTGGCTGAGCAAGGGATTAAAGATATTGCATCAAGAAAGGTGAGAGCAGCTACTGATACAGTCTGATATCATAGAAGGGTTGCAGACTTAAGGGTACTCTGTGCGGTGGTGCACTAAAGAAAAGGCATACTTGTAGTGAATGATGCTGTCCTGTGTCCTCACATTTATTGAAGGGTTGATACGACATGATGATTCCTTCCTTGTGTTGGAGCTGTCCTCATCACTGATATTACATGACTAGTAGTACATTAGTTCCTGTGTCATTCCTCACGGTCGGCAAAGATACAAGATAGAAATAAATGTGGCAAAAATACTATAGCGCCTTAAAGGGACAGCTCAATTATAGTGAATACATTTTTACAGCATTTTTTTCTAGTTCTACAGTACTTTTCTACCTTTGAAGAGTGTATCAGTATGAGGCACTGGCTTGGTGCTGTACCTTGTGCTTTGGACAGGAGGTTACAGTCTTGGGGGAGGGGTGAACATTAGGGTAGACAACCCCAAGGAAGACCCCACTGCTGATTTACCAGATCTCCAGAGACCCAAAACACTATTTTTTTTTTCCTTTTACTGTTTGGTGTGTGGGTGGGGTGGGGAGTTAGGGTTGGAAACACTAACACCACATTTCTATACTTTTGTGGTGTTAATTTAAACCCTAAATGGTGCACTATTGCAGTTTTTTTTACAAAGAATATAGATTATAGTGGTGCCATAGTTAGGGATGAGTAGGCTGTTTGATGTTAAAAATTAGCTTTTCACTTTAATAGCTTTGCCACAATTTAACAGATTTGCACATAGTTTTGCATGCATGGTTTGAAGGGCAAAGTCTCTTGACATGCCAAGTTTTGTTCTAGTCGGATATGCAGATTCTAAGATCTGAATAGCAAAAAAAGTGAAATAATTGGAGTTTTTTTCTTTTTTTTTTTTGTGAACGCCTAGTGTCCAGACAGTTGAAATTTTTGCTTCTGAAATTTTCAGGGTAGAATGGGTTTAAGGTATAGTGTGCTGTTCACTGGTTTGGTGAAAAATATCTGTTCCAAAGTACATAAGGATTTGAAATGTTGTTTCTTAGCATGCTTAGTATTGTCTTTTGGGTAGTTTTTTGATATGAAAAAAATATTTTGGCCATATGATAAAGGATTCTGTTTCATATGGGGGGTAATCTTTTTTTGTGAGAAAAAATTATTTTTTCATATGGCCGCCAACTGGTTTCCTTTTTTTTTTTGTTGAAAATTTCAATACCCATAACAATGGTATCATATAAACATATCAACCCATGTATCTTACTAACCGGGACCCAATTAGGTGCAAGCTGCAGTTACTTTTTGCAAAAATTACCCAGAAATGAAGACATTTTAAAATCTTTATTTGTGAGAAAATTTTCTTTTTTCATATGGCCATACAAAACAAGAATTCATCATACAAAACCAGACTGCCTTCATATGAAAAAATAATTTGGACTGTTTTTTTTTTCACATTCTTTTTCATATGAAGACATCTTTTTCATGAGTACAACACAATCTCACTAAAAAAGATGCCTTTATATGAAAAAAGAGTTTGGACCTAGTTTTTTTCACATTTTTTTTGAAGGAATCTTGTTTTCATGAAATCGTATCACTCTCATGAAAAAGATTCTTTCATAGGAAAACAGAATTTGGATTTAGCTTTTTTCACATTTTAACTTTAACACGCCATAACTCCATCAATATTTGCAGTTAAGGGATAATCTACATATTAAAGGAAAGGTCTTAATGAGTACTACAAGACTAACAGATATTACCACCCCCCAAAAAATGTAGGGGACATAAAAATCAAAAACTCAAAATTCCCATAGGATAACATTGCAAATTGATCAAGCCATAAGTCCATCAATAATTGGAGTAAAGGGACAATGCATATCTTGAAAAAAGGTGTCAATGACTACTACAGCACTAACACATAATTGTCCTCTAAACATTGATGGGTATGCACTGCACCCCAAAATTACATCCAATCTTCACCATGGTGCCAAATCCAGAATGAAAGTCCAATCATCATCAAACATGCACCAAAGGTGTATCTAGTCTTTCACTACAACTATAACAAATTTCAGGGCAAACCTATCATATATTGACTTATGGTAAAAAAAAAAAATTCGAAACACATTTTTGCCCATATACAGTAGAATCAAGTGCTGGGAGTTAAGAGGCACACTTAATATATTTTTTCCCTTTGAAGTGAGCCCCACACAAAAAACACTTAAAACCAAGCACATAAATTGCTTTTTTGGAGTGCATCTATGGAGAGATCAAAGTGCAGGGTTGGCCCTGCACTTCCCTAGGCAAATGGATGTGCTTACACAGGTCATGAAGGGACCAGTATGAATGAGGATACAAATATACTATCTCAAAAAGTAAGGACGTTCTTTGCAAAAAGCTTTGTTGCTGCACTAGTTAGAGTTCAGATTAAACTGACAAAAGTATGGAAATGTGGTGTTAGAATTTCCAACCCTAACACACCACCCCACCCTGCAGGCAGCAAAAGGAAAAAACATTGCGGTTTGACTGTCCTGATTCTTCGCAAATCAGGCCTGGGGTCTTCCTTGGGGTTATCAACCCTACCTACCAAAACCTGTATCTTGGTAAGGGACAGTTCTTCAGCTCAGTTCTAGAATTTAATTTTAACAACTACCCCCCAAAACCTATCTTTACCATTATGATCACCTTCAGTCGTTCCTTGGAAATTTACTGGCTGTGACATATAATTTTACCATTCATGTGGAAATGTATCAGTCATGACATTTAATTTTACCATTCCTGTGGAAATGTATCAGTCACGACATATAATTTTACCATTCCTGTGGTAATGTGTCAGTCACGACATATCATTTTACCATTCCTGTGGAAATGTATCAGTCAAGACATAATTTTACCATTCATGTGGAAATGTACCAGTCACGACACATAATTTTACCATTCATGTGGTAACTTGCAACAGGTTTTTCTTATTTATCATTTGAGTGATGCAATTTACCAACCGCATTGTAGAATGGCATAATAAGCAAATACTGAGGTAAAATCGAACCCCAAAACCTGTATTTTGTTAAATGGCAGTTGTTTAGCTCAGTTCTTGTATTTAATTTGAAAAAAAATACCTACCCAAACCTATCTTTATGGACGGAGACTACCTTTGATGTTCTTTGCATATTTACCATTCATGACTTGTAATTTTTTCCCTTTGTCCATATGAACATATGAACATACGAATGTGCCAGCAGAAACAGACCATCCAGTCTATCTAAGTCTGCTCAAGTGTGCAGCTAACTCCCCTAGTTTGCAGCTGCCCCACCCCCTTCTCTTTGTCATCCCATTGTCCACCCCACCTCCCCCACCCTCACTCTCCCCTGTTCCCTGTCCCATGCCCTTTTGAAGATGTTCACAGATTTACATGATACCACCCATTCTGGTAGGGCATTCCATTTTGCTACCACCCTCTCTGTAAAATAGTGTCGCCTCATTTCCTTCCTAAATCTTCCCCCCTCTATTCTTAGCCCGTGCCCCCTGGTGACCCTCCCCCTCCTTAACTTAAAAACCCCATCTGCCCCATCTTTACTGATTCCCCTCAGATACTTGAATGTCTCTATCATGTCCCCCCTGTCCCTTCTATCCTCCAGGGTGTACACATTCAGGTCTCTCAGCTTGCTGTCATAGTCTCTCCCCTCCATTCCACATATCATCTTTGTTGCCCTCCTCTGCACCCCCTCCAGTAGCCTGATATCATGCTTTAGGTATGGCCTCCAAAATTGCTCACAATACTCTTAAGGGCAGCCTTAAAAGTGACCTGTAGAGGGGAAAGATCACCTCTTTTCACCTGGACGAAAACCCCCTCGCTATGCACGGCAGCATTTTGTTCATATTTGCAGCCGCTCTCCTGCACTGGGAAGTGTTGTTCATGGTCCCTATTATCATTACCCCTAGGTCCTTCTCCTCCTCAGTGATCCCCAGCTTAACACCCCCAGCCAGTATTTTCTCCTTGGGTTCTTAACCCCAATGTGCATAACCTTACACTTCTTTGCATTGAACCTCAGTTGCCACCCCCTCTGATCACTCTTCTAGCTTGTGTAGGTCCCCCTGCAGCTGCTTCCATCCCTCCTCTCCATCCACCACTGCTCCAATTTTGGTGTCATCAGTGAACAGACTTACCTTGCTCACCACCCCATGTGCAATGTCTGATATGAAGAGCTCAAACAATTCTGGACCCAACACAGAGCCCTGTGGCACCCCATTCGTCACTGGCCTTGGAGATTAGAGCTCCCCTCTCACCACCACCCATTGCAGACTGCCATTCAGCCAGCTTGTAATCCAGTTCATCATTTTTGCCCCACCCCTACACCAGTTAACTTCCCCTTAAGCGGCCCATGAGGCACCGAATCGAAGGCCTTGCTGAATTCAAAGTAAAGAACATCCACCGCATGACCCTTCTCCAGCTCACCTGTCACACAGTCATGATATTTTATGAAGTTGGTCTGACATGACTTCCCTGAAACAAACCCATGTCACCTCGCATCATGGAGGCCATTGTCCTCCATGTATGACACCTGTCTTTCCCTTAGTATCATTTCCATGAGTTTGCACACTATGGAGGTGAGACTTACCGGATGATAATTACCCGGTTCATGTAGTGGTACTTCATGTGCCATCCTCCAGTCCAGTGGCACACATCCCTACTCCAGTTAGGTGCTGTACAGATCTGCCAGCAGCTCTGCCAACACCTCAGCCATTTCCCTCAGCACCCTGGGCTGGTAGTGTAGCCTAGAGGTTAGAGGAATGAGGTGTGAACAAGCTTGGTACATCCAGCAGATCAGACCTGAGTTTGATTCTCACAACCTCCACTTGCATACTGTGTGACTCTGAGCAAGTTACTTAACTGCCCAGTGCTCCCGGGTCACCCCTGAAAACAGGCATTTGTGCCTAGTGGGCCTTACCCTGTTACCAAAGAATAAATAAATAAATACCATTCGGCCCTGGTGCCTTGTCTACCTTCAGTGTCCTCAGTCCCTCTAGGACTCTACTTGCCTCAATTCTTCCATCTGTCACCTCCTCTTCCCCTGCACCCAACCTCCCAGCCCATGCTGATAGCTGTCCCCCTTTTCTTCCATGAACACTGAGCAAAAATATTCATTCAGTGCTTCTGCCTGCTTTTCCCCCTTTTCCATCCACTCCCCACCCCTTTTTATCCTCATTATTGTCTCCTTGCACTTCCTTTTCTCCCTGATGTATCTGAAAAAGTCTTTCTCCCCCCCATTAATTCCCTGTGCTAATCTCAGCTCCCTCTGGGCCTTGGCTTCTCTCACTTTTCTGGTTACCCCCCTGGACCATCCTGCATATTCCTCCCTGTCCACTTCCTTCCCTGTCCTCCTAAACCTCTGGCACGCCACTCGTTTTGCCCTCACCATCTCCACAACCTCACTGTTCAATCAGCATGGTTTTCTTGCTCTGCTCCTCTTACTCTGTGCCTTGGTGCAGGCTTCTGTTGCCTCTGTAACCCCCCCGTTTAATAATATCCCATTTCTGCTCCATGTCCATCTCCTGCCTTATGCCCTCCAGTTTCCCTTTCAGTACTTCCTACATCCTCCCAAAGTCTGCCTCCTGAAGTTTACCACCTGAGTAACTGATTTCTCTGGCTCCCCACACATCGTGATATTAAACCACACCGTTTGGTGATCACTGATGGCTAGTGGGTCCTCTACCTTTATTTCCCTCACTGCTTCCCCATTCAACAATACCAGATCTAAAGTGTTCTTTAGCCTAGTAGGTACAATAACCAACTGTGTCAGGAGACCTTCCTGGATTGCATCCAGGAGCAATTGTTCCCTAGCACTGGAGGTGACCGGAATGCTCCAAACAACCCCTGGCAAGTTGAAATCCCTCACAATGACCACCTTTCCTTTTCTACATACCTTTTTGATTTGTCCCGCTAACTCCCTGTCAAGCTTCTCAGACTGGGACGGCGGCCTGTAAACCACCCCAAACCTCAATTTCCTACCCCTTGAGTCTAGGAGCTGCAGCCAGATTGCCTCTGTTCTCCTTTCTTCTCCCTCGTCCCTTGTGCGTATGATCCCATCCCTCACATAGACTGCCACCCCACCCCCCTCCTTACGGTCCTTCCTATATAACTTGCATCCTGGGATTGCCAGATCCCAGTCCTGGTCCAATAATTTGTGACATGGAGGCACAGAATTACAGGGCCCCTGGTCCCTGCGCTTCCACAGTCACATGGATGTGGTTATGATTCTACTATCTCAATAAGAAAGAAAATTCTTTCCAAATAAATGCATTAATGCATGAGTTAGAGTTCAGATTAAGGTGACAATAATAAGGAAATGTAATGTTAGGGTTTCCAGCACTGACTCCCCACCACCATCCCCCAAGCAGAAAAAGCAAAAAACATTACATTGAATAACTGCTGGGGTCGTCCTCGGAGTTCTCAACCCTAATGCTCACTCCATTCTCATATAAAAAATAGAAACATAGACATTGAAAAAATATAGTCTTCCCTGCCTGAAGAACAAACACCACATCTAGCTTTGTTGGCTCAGGGAATGGGGTGAGCGTTAGGTTTGACAACCCCAAGGAAGATCCCAGCATCGATTCACTGCAATGTGTTTTGCTTTTGCTGCTTGGAGAGCGAGGGTTGGGATTCAGTGTTGAAAACCCTAATATTATATTTCCATACTTTTGCCACCTTAATCTGAACCCCAACTGGTGCATTCATACAATTGTTTTGCAAATAATATATATAGTCTATAAACCTGTATCTGGTATCTGATCTCTTGGTAAATTCAAAAGGCAGAACAGAATAGGTTCTGACCCATGGTATGACCTCACCCACTGGAGTATTGCAAGGAATAAGAGGAGTCAGTGATTTATTCATTCATTTATTTAGTTAGTTTTGTTGACCGGATAAGCACAGTAGACATAAATATGCCTATTTTCAGAAACAACCCAATAGATTACAGTGAAAATCAGATTTACAATATGCAAAATAATAATTGCAGAAATTACTGGAAGGCAACAGTACAGAGGTCAATGACAAGATTGGAAAGTGTGTGTGTGTGTGTGTGTGTGTGTGTGTGTAAGGAGGGTGAGAAATAGAGCCAGTTGTTTCTTGGGAGAGAGTGTGAAAGAGACACACACACACACAAAGCCTCTCTGTTTGTGCTTGTGTTGGGGCAAGTAGTCAATCATTTGCCTGAGTTCCTCCCTATTTGTTACTGTCCCCCCTTCCCTTCTCAAGGACTGAATAATTAATAATGTTAAATGTGCTTTTAAGGGGATAGAGAGCACTGCAGACTTCCACATTTATATTCCCTTACCTTCTGTTCTCTTTCTGTAATTAGAAAATTGGCTTTTTATTTCCTGATCTTTGATTGACTGGTACCCCTGCCAGGGGGTACATTAACTTTCAATAGACGACCAGGAAATAAAAAGTGCCAGCCTTAAGTGCCCCTTCACCCAACTGAAGTATCTTGGTGCCCACCCTGTGCCTTAATTGGCTAAAATAACCTCATTTAAATTTAAAATCGCCTCCATTTTTCTCTCGCTTAACGAGAGATACTGTTACCACAATACCTGTTGCCTGACCTTATGGCACCCAATCTCAGCTGTGCTGATTTACTGCATTTCTTTTTTGTTTGTTTGTTTTTAGCCAGACAAAAGCCCGAGACAGTCCTACCACACACATATATGTTCACTCCCACACATACCCTGCCCAGGGCGCCAGCCTATGATACATGCCCCTTCCCCCCATCAACGATCTCCACTTGGGTCGCTTCTCCCGACACACTCACGTTTGTGAACAATATCTTGCTCAGTCTCCCAGCTGATCACAGAAAGCAGAAACATATACATCTTCCTGTTTTTTTCCTCCCAGCTCTGGTGACCCACATCCTTCCAAATCTACAGACCTTCTGCCCATACTCAACAGCTCCATGATGCGGCTGCCCTCAGCCGTTGCTCCTCACCAATGTCCCAAATGATTCACTTGCCAGCTCATAGCACCCCAGAACAACAAAGACAGACAAAGCAGAGAATTTCAAATTGCCGCCAAGAGTATCTAGCAGGCTTACTTTTTCTTTGTTTCCTGACAGCTCGCCCGCCCGTCAGAAGTGCTTTTATTTAATTCTGCAGCTCGAGCAATCACTCGCTCTTCAGCTCCCAGCTCATCATTGCTCTATTTAAAAAAAAAAATGGCAAAATAGAAACCATGGGTGACAGCACCATGGAGCTGCATAAAGGGATGGGAGGTCGGGAGTTAAAGAGTAGCGGGGGGGTCAGGCAAGCTGTAGATTGAAAAAAAACCAGCTCTGGAGAAACAGATCATTTCTTTATTTGGTAGTTTCTGCCTGCAATTTTTAACATGAGGAACTCAGCTAGATAAAATGTTTCTTTGCAGCATGGAAATGACCCAATGGGGGAACAGCGATAGCCACGATGGTTGGTCTATTTAGAGCTATGCAGCTGCTCCGAGGGAAAATCCCTAGCTCAGATAAGAGACAAAAAAAGAAAAAAAAGCATTCCAATAAAGGTGGGGGAACTATTTTATTACAAAAACCTATTTTAAATTATTTTTTAATTCTTATCTTAACTAACCTTTTTTTTATGACTGTGCCCATTTTCTAAGTGCAATAATACCCTTCAAGGTGGGCGGTATTGGGCTATACTGGACCTCCCAGGGGCTATAAGGCCCTCAGCCTGTGGTGTCGGGCCTCATTACACCCCTGGGCAGTCCAGTATAGCCCAATACCCCCCACCCTGTCGGGTATTATTGGTTACCAACTCCTTATAAAGTAAAGCCTCCCTCCATTGCATTGTTATTCTATAAGTGCTCCAACTAGTGATATTATTAATTGCAAAAGCTATTGCTGCTGGTACTGGTCACAGATTTGTATTATAGTATATGGGTGCCGTCTATTGTAAATGGATTTCAGCAACTGCTGAAATACTGTAGTAGGACAGTTCAGAGGTCAAAAAAGTTGTTGTACTATTGTTCTGACGTCACATCGATAGTACAACAACTTTTTACCCTTTACTGCCACCTGATTGGCTCAGACAAAGCTCTCTGTAGAAAATAAAAATAAACATGGCGGCACGATTTAGCGAGCGACGGGCAACAGAGGCACCGACTTTGGAGTTGGGACACAGAGAGCCATACATGGCTCCCTTTCTTAAAAATCAATTTCTTTTTTTTTCCCATGATTTTAAAAATAAACGACATGGAGAGGTGAAATTGAGAAGCCAAACTGAGCACAAGTGGCACCAGCAGGAACAGGAGCGAGCAGCAGCAGCACCAGCGGGAATGGGAGCGAGCAGCATCACCAGCGGGAACGGGAGCAGGACTTTCAGCAAGTAATTACAAAAAAAAATGTAAAACAAAACAGAAAAAAAACCCATATACTATATAAAATAGTGGATGGATGAAGATCCACAACTAAGGCTACATTTCTATCTCGGGCAGTTGATGACATCAGCGAGACCTCTCGAGCTTCGCTCTCGAGGTCTCTATGATGTCATCAACTCCCTTGATGGAAACACAGCCTTGTTGTGGATGTTCATCTATCCACTATTCTATATGTGCAGCAGCTGTCCTAGTGGAGCAAAGGGAATGGCAGTGTAATAGGGCACAGGAAGACATGAAAACACACAATAGGAGCCATGCTGGCTCTTCCCCATCACACCCAGGACACAAAAACATAGGAAAAACAAGTAAGGGATGTTCTGGAAACATGGGATGAGAGGTGGGGTTAACACCAAATGAAATGTCACAGATACAAATGCAAGATGATTAGGCAATATGACAGATAAACTGTAACCTTTGCTGGCTGCAGAAGATCTAGTCGTTGTACCAATAATGGCCACATTGGTGAATAAAAACAACAGCGGGGACCTAGATGTTCCTGGCTGTACTCTGTTTAGGTGGAACTGGGAAGGTGCCAAGGGAGGGCATGGTAGTTTTTGTAACAGAAGTCATAAGGGTCTTAGAGGACAAACCACTTTTTGGGGAGGGTGCTGAGTCACCATGGCTTCAGCTAACAGATAATGGGGGGATAACCAATAGGAGCAACCTATAGGCCACTAAATCAGGGTGCAGACATGAATGAGGAAATGGAATGGGAAATTCTGACAGAAGCTAACCAAGTCAGAAAAGTGCTCATGGGGGATTTTTACCACCTAAATATTGACTATGACACTCCAATTGCAGTAAGCCAAACAAGTCAAAAGTTGCTAGAAAAAACAGGACAACTTTCTCACACAATAAGTGTGAGGAACAACTAGTGGAGAACATATTGGCCTAGTAATGCTCAACCAGAAAATTATCAGGGCTGTCGTGGTAGAGGACTCAAGTGGCACAATTATAACATCATCATTAAGTTTGACATTGAACTGTGATCTGAGCAACTGAAATCCAGCACTGTGAATCCTGACTTCAGAAAAGCTGACTATAGCAAAATGAAGTTAAAAATAGAAGATCAAGCAAAAAAACATTATAACATAGAGGGGGGCAGAGAGAAAGTGGATAGCATTTTAAGGTGCAATAATGGGAGCTGCCCAAGTCAACATAAAATGTGACAGTAAGACCCAGAAATAAAAGAAACCACTTTAGCTAAACAACCAGGTGAGGGAGGCAGTCTGCAACAAATAAAAATCTTAACATGGCTGTATACTGTATAAATATAAATTAGAAGAAAAGCAAGGACATCATAAGAGGGTGAAAGTAAACACAGAACTAAGGATTGCAGAGAGAGTCAAAATTAATGACAACACTTCCTTTAGGTACATAAGGGAGAAACATAAGATGAAGCATAATAGAGAGAGAGAATAGGAATTGGAAATACACTAAGCATAAGAGAGGAAAACATGGCAAAAACATTAACGGGAGCTGCATAGCAGAGAGGCTGTGGCTGTCACTGGGCTCTGTTGTAATTTAACATTTACTTGCTTCTAACCTACTTTTGTTTGCAGCACACACGGAGTAGCCAACGGGGAGTTGTTGTTGCAACTAAGCTCTATTGTATTTTTAATTGTATTTTTACTTGTACTATATTCTAACCTGTGTATATCCTAACTTGTGTACTTGTCTGCAGCGCAAACGGAGGAGCTGACCAGGGGTTGGAGACACTAACGTGCTTTCCAGTTCAGCACTCACGGAAGGAGAGAAAGTGTCCTGATTGCTTGTTTTGGCTGATTGTTTGTTACAGGGACAGGGGGAGACACAGTTAGATCTACCCACCTCCCCTTGACCCACCACCCCAAGCTACACCTCCTTTATAGGGAGGTAGGGAGGGACTTAAGAGGTACGGAGGGGTAAGGAGGGTAACAACAAGAAGCAAACAAAAAAAATTAAAAGAGAGATCTGGAATAGGAAAAAGGGCATGGAGGTACTGCTATATCAGGTTATTGGTCACAGCACTGCCAGGAGGATAGCAACAGGCTGAGGAAACAGGGGACAATGATGGGAGTAGAGCAGTGCAGTAGCTGTGGGGCAGCAGTCTTCAGAAAAACCTTCTGGATACTGCAGTGCTGCCCCATCTGCAGGCACCTCTCTGGGCTGAGAATTGAGGTTGCTAGCCTCCGAGCAGAGTTGGTTAGGTTTCGGGAGGCCTCTACCCTCACCCAGAGGCCACCATATCCACAATCACTACCTCAAAGGTTGACCAGCAGGAGGAGTGGTTGGACTTCGGTTGGCTTGGACAGGGAAAGGGAGGTGGGTTAGAGGTACATCCACCAGCCAGTGCAATTAAGGAACTCTTGCAGTTTTGGAGAAAGAAGAAAGGCCCCATAAGGTCACCCAAGGTTGCACCCAGGGAGGATGAGAGGGACCTCCAAAATGGATCCCATAGGGGGGTTGTAGGGGACCCCAAAAGAGGAGAAAGCTAATCCTGGCAGGGGACTCCATTGGCTGGGGAGTACAGCTAGGTGCAGGGAGAGAGGAGGAGGAGGAGAGGGAGGCACAGCTTGGAGGGATGGAAAGTGGATCCAAGGGATCGATAGGGCAGTAGCATGGAGGGGGAAGCTGGATGCCACTGTCCATATGGGGACAAATGACCTAGCTGGGGACAAGACAGAAATAAAAAGAGCACAGAAAGAGTTCAAGGATCTTGGGAGGGGCCTGAGGCAAGTAGCAAACTTCATAACCTTCTTGGAGATGTTGACTGTCCATGGCAAGGAGGAGGCTAGGGATCTCCACATCAGGGACTTCAACACTTGGCTGAAGAGCTGGTGCAGAGATCAAGGATTTGGCTTAATTGGGGAATGGGGATCCACCTGGGGTGATGCAGACCTGTACAGTAGAGATGGCCTGCGTCTTTCCATGAAGGGGTCCAATGTCCTTAATGAATGGTTTAAATGCTTCATTGGAAAGCATTTAAACTAGCCTGGAGGGAGGGTGGAGAAAGGGAGCAGAGTAAATCAAATTGCCCACCCCCACAGGGTAGTAGAGCCAACAAGAAAGACAAAGATGTCACATAAGTGCCAGAAAGCACTGCACTAGGCAAAAAAGGGGAAGCAAGAGAAAACAAGGGGAATAGGGGCGAGGACAGGAGGAGAGCTTGCAGAACATGGAGGGCCATGTGCGCAAATGCCCGCAGCCTGGGGAACAACATCCAGGACCTGGCAGCCTTGACATCTGAGGCTGATCTGGATATTGTAGCTATTACTGAGACATGGTACAATGTGAACCATGACTGGGATGTAGCTATACCGAGGTACACTTTATTCAGGAGAGACAGGGAGGGTAAAAAGGGAGGAGGAGTGGCTTTGTATGTCAAGGAGGATATAAAGGCAACAGAGGTGCAAGGATTATGTGGGGGGAGGTGACAGAGACACTGTGGGTCACCCTGGAAACAGGCAATGGCACAGCCATTCAAACAGGCATAATCTACAGACCCCCTGCGCAAAGGGAGGAAATTGACAGACAGCTTCTGGAAGCCATCCATAAGATGGCAGCAAAAGGGGAGATGTTGCTGGTAGGCGACTTCAATTTGCCAGAAATTGAATGCAGCATCCCAGCAGCTGCAACAGCCAGGGGCAGAGACATCCTGGACTCCCTACATGGGGCAGGCCTCAAGCAACTAGTGGTTGAGCCAACCTGGGTGAGAGTGATATTGGACATAGTTCTTACCAATGGGGACAGAATTAAGGAGGTCAGGATGGGTGGCCACTTGGAGTCCTGTGACCATAACACAGTATAATTCAATATGAGTACTGAAACAAGGTCATGCCACACAAGGGTGAGGGTTTTGGACTTCAAAAGGGCAGACTTCACAAAGATGGATGTGTGTCTCAGGAAAGGCCTAGAGAAGGTGGTAGCAGAACAGCTAGAGGACCGTTTTATAGACTTCTAAATCTATGAACCTTTCCAGTCTGGGTTTAGGGTCTTGCATAGCACAGAGATAGTGTTGGTCAGGGTTTGAATAACCAGCTCAAGGCAAGGGATTGGGGAGAGCGTACTATTCTTGTCCTCCTCGATCTCTCCTCATCATTTGACATTGTGGACCATGGGGTGCTATTGGAAAGGTTAAGGGAGTATGTAGGACTCACTGGCAAGGTCATCAGCTGGTTTGAGTCTTTTCTCCAGGACAGGTCCCAGAGGGTAGTGATGGGAACTTGCTCCTCAAAACTGAGAGACCTGCCCTGTGGAGTACCCCAAGGCTCTGTCCTCTCCCCCATGTTGTTCACAGTGTATATGCTGCCCCTGGGTGAGGTCATAAGATGGTATGAGCTGAGTTTTCATTGTTAAGCTGCTGATACTCAGCTCTACCTGTCTTTCACAGCTGGTAGACCTGACACTGTCGATGTGCTAAATAAATGGTTGGCTGAGATCCAGGTTTGGACGGTGTCAAACTGACTGGGACTAAACCCTGGGAAGACCGAGGTACTTGTGGTTCAGCCATATTGGAGAGTTGAACTTGGAGCCTCTGTTGATAGGTTGGGTCTCTTTATTGGCCCAACAGAACTGGAGGCTTCATAAAGGGTAAAGACACTGTGCATTGTATTTGACAAGAATCTGGCATTTGATGCTCAGGTGTCAGCTGTTATCCGAACTGGATTCTACCATCTCCAGAACATCACCTGGATCAAGCCATTTATCCAGCCTGAAGATCTGGCCACACTGGTCTATGCTTTCATGACCTTGAGTCTTGACTACTGTAATGCCCTCTACCTTAGGGTCGGAGGTGGTGCACTGTGATGCCTACAGCTGTTGCAGAATGCAGCAGCATGGGTGTTGACTGGTCATTCTAGATTCAGTCATATCACTCCAGTGCTGCACAAACTGCATTGGCTGCTGACGCATCACTTTCAAGATAGTTCTTCTGGCCTACAAGGCCCTACACGGTCCAGGTCCGGGCTGCCTGAAGGATCTCCTGCATCCCTATGTCCCATCTCGCCCCCTCAGGTCAGCTACCGGTGCTCTCCTGGAGATCCCTAGAGTGAGGCTAAAGAGCTCTGGAGATTGGGCATTTGAGGTGGCTGCCCTGGCATTATGGAATTTGTTGCCGGGGTTACCTCCGGGAAGCACTGTCTGTTGAAATTTTTAAACATTATCTGAAGACATTTTTGTATGCGCATTTGGGGTCTGAGAAGAGCCATCTGAGAATTGGAACAAGCTTAGCTGTTTTTAATTATTTTTGAGATTTTATATGTATATGTTTTTATGAGTCTAGTATGATTGCCCGGCATAACTTTTCCCGACTCTGTATTGCCCGCGATCTATTTCCCGTAATTTTATTTGATGAAGCAATGTTTTCCCGAACATTGTTTGCTCGAAACTGTAAAATATATGATGCAAATAGTGTTCTGCGATTTGCTAACATTGGGTATGCAAATGGAAAGCAGCTTGAACCCTCTCCCTCTGCCAAATTCTAAGTTTCTTACAGTGATATTCACTATATTTCACACAAGCTAATATCATATTTGCTGATACACACAGTGCTTTACTGTACAAAGAGCTACCTAAAATAATCAGTTTAAAGAAATACAATAAAACCTCATTTACCCCCCCATTTACTCCACTGTGTACCCCAACCATTTAAAATACGACCCTATGCGCGCTAATAGTACCAATAAATGCAGTTTCATCACAAAAGCGATCTTTAACTGCAACTGGATCAGATTATTCAGCAGTGTTCCTACATAGAAAAGCGGATTTAACAGGTATGCTGATATTTATATTAACTGTAGCTGAAACTAATTTTTGGAAAAAAGAAACATTTTTTTGTTGTTGTTGTACTGCTGCTCCAAAACCTTTTTTTGGTGGCCAGGGCAGTAGTGCAGTACAAGGTTTCACTTAGGTGGGGGCGGCTGTGATCGAAGACATTTCCAGACTCTGTGTAATATACTGGACTTGATATTTGTAACTCCTGATATGGAGTTAATAACGAAGGAGGTTTACTCACTAAATTTAGGGGACCATAGTGTCATCTCTTGTAAAATTAAATTATACAGAGAATAGCGTTAGATACATAGATACATAGACAGTGTCGGCAGATAAGGGCCTATGGCCCACCCAGTCTGCCCATTTGAGCTTGTAAGTTCAGTTTATGTTTTCCTAGAAGTCTGTTGCCCCTTACCCATGACCTCCAGAATTCCTTTATGTCTATCCCATGCATTCTTAAATCCTGTGATTGTTTCAGCCCCCACCACTTCCTCTGGCAGGGTGTTCCACTTGTCCACCACCGGTTCTGTGAAGAAATTCTTCCTCATGTTTCCTCTGAATCATCCTCCCTCCAACTTCATCCCATGCCCTCTAGTCATGGAACATCTTTTTCGCTTAAAAATAGTGTATTCCTGCACCCTGTTCCTCCCTGTAAGATACTTGTATGTCTCTATCATATCACCTCTCTCCCTCCTCTCCTCCAGGGAGTACATGTTAAGTTCCTTCAACCTGTCTTCATAGGACTTGTGATGCAATCCATGCACCATCTTTGTTGCCCTCCTCTGAACCTTCTCTACCCTGTCTATGTCCTTACGTAGGTATGGTCTCCAGAACTGTGCACTGTACTCCAGGTGGGGCCTCACTAGTGTCTTGTATAGCGGAATTATGACCTCCCTTTTCCTGCTGGTGATGCCCCTGCCTATACATCCCAGCATCCTATTTGCTTTACCTGCTGCCTTGTCACACTGTTTCCCTACCTTGAGGTCATCAGAGATGATAACCCCAAGATCCTTTCCTGCTTGGTGCATGCTATATCCTCACCCCCCAACTGATATATTGTGCCAGGGTTTTTGTGCCCCATATGCATTATCTTGCACTTCTTTGCTTTGAATTTCAACTGCCAAACCCCTGACCATTCTTCAAGTTTCTGCAGGTCCCTTCTAATTCTGTCTACACCCTCTGGTGTGTCTACTCTGTTACAAAGCTTTGTGTCATCAGCGAACAGTGAAATTCTGCCTTCTAGGTCCTGCGCAATGTCACTGATGAAGATGTTGAATAGGACCGGTCCCAGCACTGATCCCTGTGGTACCCCACTGGTCACTCTTCCCTCTGTGGAGTGACAGTTAATCCCAGATATTAAATTGGCAGTAGATGAACTTGCAGAGACATTTTTAAATGCCTGTAATAAGTGTGCCCCACTAAGAGAGCAAAGTAACTAGGAAATTAAAAGGGAGCTATTATAGACAGACGATTCAGAATACAACCAACCCAAAGCACTATTGGAAGACATTTCCCGACTGTAAAATTAATTTAGCAGGGCTAAAAGCAACCAATCCTATCTCCCCTAAAATTATCAAGAGAAGCTTTGTGAATTATAGTCCAGCAGCTCTTACGCAAGAACTAAATAATAAATGTATACAGAGAGTAGCGCTAATCCCAGATATTAAATTGGCAGTAGATGAACTTACAGAGACATTTTTAAATGCCTGTAATAAGTGTGCCCCACTAAGAGAGCAAAGAAACTAGGAAATTAAAAGGGAGCTATTATAGACAGATGATTCAGAATACAACCAACCCAAAGCACTATTGGAATTTGATTAAAAGTTTAGTTAAACCTGGTCGGGAAAATGTCAAGTGGGAAATTATTTCGCGGGGAAAGCACATGTCGGGTAATTGGTGTTGGTTTACTGCTTGTCGGGCAACGTCATGCCGGGCAACCGTACGGATCCCATTTTTATTACTGTTCTTGTTCTGTTTTATGTATTGATGTATAAGCAATTCTATTGTAAGGGCACCCTGAGCCTTCTTGGAGGGGCGCCCTAAATAAATAAAATCTACTACTACTACTAGCAGGTTGGGAGAAAAGGGAGAGAGTTGAGGAACTATGGGCCTATCTAAAAGGAGCCATAAGGGAAGCTACAAACCTTTGCATTCGAGAAGCAGGCAAAAGCAAGAGGAAACTGAAATCACTATGGTTCTCGCAGGAAATGGCTAGGGAAGTTAAGGCAAAAAGAGTGGTGTTTGGGAAATGTAAGTAATCACAGAAAGAAGATGACAAGGTGAAGACAGAGGAGAAAATAGCAAAGAGGTTAAAAAGGATAAGACTTTTATCGGTACTTAGCGAATGAAGAAAAGACCGGAAATTTGTTCAGTTAAAGAGTGAAGAAGGAGTTGTAGTGGAAGGCGACCAGGATAAAGTATCAATCCTGAACAAATATTTCTGTTCAGTCTTCACTAAGGAAGAGGAGGGGAAGGACTACAGCTAACGTTCAGAACTGGTAGGGAGGTAGACAGCAGCCCATTTACAAAGGAAAGGGTCCTAAATGAACTCAATAAATTAAAGGTGGACAAAGCAATGGGACCAGATGGGATACACACTAGGGTATTAAGGGTAACCCGTGACGAGGGCGCATGAGGAAGGGTGCCATCCGTTACAGCAACACCTTCCTGGCGCAATCCACTCATGGCGATGGAAAGGTAGAGTGAGCAGATGAGGGGGTGGGCGAACTAGGTGACAGAATGTTGCTATACATATGCGCGCAGGGTGGGTGGGAGGGGAGCACGATGAGCATGGACTGGGAGGGGGTGGAGAGGCTGTAGGGGGTGGCGCTGCAGTTGCTGGTTGAGCTGCATCGTGGTGTTGAGGATTGGCTAGTGGCTGGGGTGGCTAAGGTACCGGATTCGGGTCAGGCGCTTGTCGCGATTTTTGTGTGCCTAACCCAAACCTTTTTTTTTCTGCTTTCACCCCCAACATGCACTCCCTGGGTTGAGAATCCTTAATTGGGGGTGCAGGGGCAGAAGCCCCACTAGGGGGTGAGGGTGCAGTCCCCTACAGAAAGCAGTAAATATCTGTCCTGGCACCATTGTCCTGGTGCGCTGGGGTTGTCAGAGTGCCGAAAATGTGTTCAGCACTCTGACTGAGTGATAACGGTGATCGTCTTTAGGCATTCGACATTATCACATAGACCCGGTATTAAGGGGATTAAGATATTGTCTTCACCACTGATATCCCTGTTCAACAGATCACTGGATACAGGGGAAGTTTCAGAGGACTGGAGGAGGGCCAATTTGGTCCCTCTCCACAAAAATGGGAGCAGAGAAGAGGCTGGTAACTACAGACCTGTCAGTCTGATCTCAGTGATGGGGAAAATGATGGAATTGCTACTAAAGGAAAGGTTAGTGGAGCACCTTGAAGCCAATGGAGAACAGGATCCGAAGCAGCACAGATTCACAACAGGGAAGTCATGTCAAATGAATCTGATAGATTTCTTTGACTGGATGACCAGGGAGATGGATCGAGGGGAGCGGGGGATGTGGTCTGCCTTGACTTCTGCAAGGCTTTCAACACTGTTCCAAATAGGAGGTTGGTGAACAAGTGCGTAGTCTGGGAGTGGGTCACAAAGTGGTAAGCTGGGTGGAGAATTGGTTAAAGGACAGAACGCAGAGGGTGGAGTAAACAGGGCTAAATCTGAGGTAGGAAGGTTGACCAACAGGGAGCCACAGGGATCGGTTCTGGGGCCATTACTATTCAATATCTTCATCAGTGATATTGCGGAGGGGCTGGAGGGGAAGCTTTGCCTCTTTGCAGATGACACCAAGATCTGCAACAGAGTAGATCATCCAGGAGGGGTGGAAAAAATAAGAAGAGATATACAGTAGCTAAGCTGGAAGAATGGACTAGAGTGTAGCAATTAAGATTCGATGCAAAAAAGTGCAAAATCATGAACTAGGGGTGCAGGAACCCAGGGGAGGATTAGATGATGGGGGAACCGAGTTGCTAGAAACCACATAACAGGAATGGGATCTAGGGGTGATCATATCAGATGACCTAAATGTGGTCAAACAGTGTGCCAAGGTGGTAGGGAGAGCCAGTGGGATGCCAGGGTGCATAGGGAGTGGTATCACCAGCAGAAGAAACGAGGTGGTAATGCCACTGTATAGGTCACTGATGAGGCCTCAGTTGGAATACTCTGTCCAGTTCTGAAGGCTGCATCTCAAAAAGGACATGGATAAGGTAGAGGCCATTTAAAGAAGGACAACAAAAATGGTACAGGGCCTATAACAGAGGTCATATGAGGAGAGATTGGAGGCACTCAATATGTACACATTGGAATAGAGGAGAGAGGGGGAGAGATGATTGAGACCTTCAAGTACCTGAAGGGAATAAGTAAGGTACAGGACAGCAGCATATTTCAGATGAAAAGATGTTCTAGAACAAGGGGACATGGCATGAGACTGGAAGGGGATAGACTAAGGAGCAATGTGAGAAAGTACTGTACTTCTTCAGGGAAAGGGTGGTGGAGGCATGGAACAGCCTCCCAGCAGAGATGGTGGGGGCAAAGACGGTGAGGGAATTTAAGACTGCATGGGATAGACATGTGGGAACCCTGGCAGTTCAAAAGAGTAGGTGATACCATAGATCAAGTTGGATCTGTGGCATCTTTTTGTTGTAGGTATGGAAAAAGGGGCAGACTGGATGGGCCTGGCGATCCTTATCTGCCGACAAATTCTATGTTTCTTTCTAAATGAATATCCCAGTTCTGTGTTCACAGTGAAGTGTACAGGTCCAATTGCTGACAATAAGAATACATTCAAGGGAACACCTAGCAACAGATCAGAGACAGGGTATGTAACAGGGTGAGGGCAATGAAGGGTCTGTAAAACCTGAATATAAGCTGAATGTAAGCAGGATCCCAAGACCAGAGGGGCTGAACCTGAGCAAACTGTAGAAGATGATATAGGTTTTGGCACCCCCCTTAGCTGACCTACCAAATAAATCACTGGCAAAATGTGAGGTGCTGGCAGATTGGAGGGTAGTTGATGTGGGCCCCCTCACGAAAGAGTAGGAATAGGAAAAACCTAGTATAAAGAATCAGAGGCCTGACTTCCTAGGGAAAACAGTCTAATGGATAGGAATAGCATTACTTCATGAGGGGTAGGCTGTGTCAAACATAACTTAAATGATATTTCAACTTCATGATGCAGATGGTAGATAAGGTCATGCAGCTGATATTCCATTCTTGACCTAAAGAAGGCATTTGATTTAGTGCTACACACAGAAAGAGGTTTAAAAAGAAGGTGAGGACATAGGGACTAGTAGAGGGCTGAATATGTGAATTTGGAACAGGCTGTCAGATAAGACAGAGATAAGTCCTGAATGGTAAATATGCTGATATCCGGAAAGTAAAAGGGGAGCAACACAAGGGTCTCTCCAGCGGCCGGTACTCTTTAACATGCATATTGTGTCATCAACATTGGGGTGGGGTTATAGGACATAGTGAATCTATTCACAGTTGGCATAAAACTTTGTCAGAGAGTAGATAATGAAGAGGGAATTAGCAGCATGGCAAAGGATGCAGAAAGACAGGAGCAACAGCCCAAAATACAGCAATTAAAATTCAATGCCAAACTGTAAAGTATTTATTTATTTATTTGACTTACAATGCACCAATTGGCAGGACTTCTACCTGGCCCCCTCGGTAGCTGAAGCATATGAGGCCTTTCAAAACATTGTCCTCGGTTCTATCAATAAACACACACCTCTATCCAAAATTTGCACTACTAAGAAAACTTGCCATTGGTTCTCTGCCAGCTTGAAAGCTATACTAGTACATAAGGATTCACTCTGGAAGAGGGCTAGGAAGACCAAACAGCCTGCTGATTGGGCTGCCTTCAGAGCTGCTAGAAACCGGTGTACCAGTTTGACCAGGGAGGCAAAATCCAGTTACTACCATTCTGAACTTGATTCTTCAGTAAATAACTCATCAAGCTTTCGGAAAACATTAAAGGAAGTCCAGGGCCATAACTCTGCTGGCCATTTCCCACCCAAAATCTCGGTCGGCACTTCTGTCAGTACTGATAAGCAAGAAATCCTCGAGCTCTTCAACAATCATTTCTTCACAGCAGGTCTTGCCTTCGATTCCTCCCCAGCCAACAACCTCTATGCTAATGTATGCAGTCCTAACACCATTTTCCCGACCGCTGACTCGACTGCCCAACACAATTCTTTCTCCTTCGCACCTGTGTTAGTGACGGAAGTAGAAGACCTCCTGCTCCAGTTGGATAGCGGGAGGAACACCGGTGCAGACCTGATTGAACCATACTTTCTCAAGCTAGGCTACTATGTCCTGGCACCACCAATAATCCATCTATTTAACCTGTCCCTTGTGCAAGGCTCACTCCCTACCATATGGAAAACTGCCCACGTTATACCACTTCTGAGATCAGGTAGCACTAGCGACCTAAATAATTACCGTCCTATCTCCTTACTCCCCAATCTCTCTAAGCTCTTGGGAAAGGTGGTCAACTCCTAGTCAAGACAGTACATTGAAGATGCAAACCTATTAAATCAAGCCCAATCTGGCTTCAGGCCTCAACACAGCATTTGCTAAGGTCACAAATGACTGGCTGAATGCTCTGGATGCCAGAAAGTTTGTTTGTGCCTTGTTCCTTGACCTTAGCAAGACTTTTGATATGGTGGACCACACTCTGCTTCTGACTGCCCTAAGGAATATTGGCATTAATAATCCATCCATTGATTGGTTCTCTATCTCTCTGACTGTCATCAGCAAGTCAAAGCGGGGACCATCTCTCCCCTTTAAAATTGCTCCCAAGAGGAGTACCCCAAGGGTCCATTCTTGGCCCACTCTTGTTTGCCATCTATATAAATTATCTAAATGCAGGAGTAAGCAGAGCAAATATCCACTTTTTTGCTGATGATACTGTGCTGTATGTAGCTAGACTGTCCTTGGAACAAGCGTGTAGCAACCTTCAATCTGAGTTCAACCACTTACAAGTTAATCTCCTATACTCTGAGCTCTTATTAAATGCCAAAAAAACTAAGACCATGATATTCTGCCCTTCTGCAAACTGCCCCAGTCTCTACCCAATGGGAAATGCACCTAAACTTCATACTTTGCTTAGTGAACCTCTGGTGTACGTTGAGACCTTTAAAAACCTGGGAGTGTGGATTGACTCTAAACTCTCGTTCAAAGTCCATATTGAAGAACTCTCCAAGAAACTCAAGCAGCGACTCAGGATCTTCCATAGAATCAGGCATTTACTAACACTAGAGGGGAAAAAAAGGTTGTGTATAGGACATTTCTGCCTATTATCGACTATGCAGACCTTTTGTATGGGCAGTGCTTATCCACAGTACTCTCCAAACTAGACACCCTGTACCATCAGGCAATTAGATTTATCCCCTATCCCACACACCACTGTTACCTATATAAGAGTACAGAATGGTACTCACTTAGCCTCAGGAGGCACTTGAATGCTGTGCTCTGGACTTATAGGGCCATTTCTAATAAGCTTCCCAAATACATCAGGGACTGTTTACCTTTCCGCAACCCAGGCACCCAACTGCTAAGAAGTCACTCCTTCATCTCCTTCTCCATTCCCAAAGTCAGGACACGCTTCGGTAGTGCAGCAGTAAGTCATGCCCTCCCTGTACTCTGGAACAATGCACAAAAAAGGCTGCAGCTTGCTTCTCTGGTGCCACTGTCCTTCAAAAAGTTGCTTTTGCAGTCCTTCCAAGAGACCTTTAAACTGTCCTTAACCTCTGTGCTCTAGCTTTCCAACTTGTTTGTCTAACCTGTTCAGTGTTCTTTCCTTTTCCAGTTATAACTGTGTCCCAGCTCTCTCCCACACCCCACGCCCTGTTGCCTATTCTTGTTGGCCTTAATGGTTCATACCATGCATGTGCTCTGTTATTGCTCAGACTGTATAGTTGCTGACCACTGCTGGATGTATACCTCCTATGAATGAAATGAATTTGTATATAACTGAATCCTTTCCTTTGTCCTCCAGAGTATTTGTATCTGAATTACTGTTTACTGCTTAATGTTTACAAAATACAGTGTTGTTTTATTCATTTTGTGTTAACCTAATTGTTTTGTTCTTCTCTTATTTACTTCATGCATTTTATCTGTTTATGTATTCTTTTCTGGCTGTTGTGTACCTTTGCTTATGTATAACTACCCCAGGTCCATCTCGCAAATGAGTTCCATGCAGTGGTGTTCTGCCTGGTTAAATAAAGATGTCGCTTGATTGATTGATGTCTTTGGTAATTGGGTGAGTGAGCTGATCCAAAGGACCAATTTCAGTCATGACCCAGGCCACACAGGTGGCAGCAATCATTCTACAAAAGTAGTAAAATAGGGCCAGCCTGGTGGCGCTGAGGGTTGAAGTGCTAGATTCCACACATCGCACTACGCTGGTGACCCAGGTTCGGAATAGAATCGCTGCAGGGGGTCGGTGGGCGAGGAGGATCGGCATCCCTTCGATGCTCTCATCCTTCTGGGTGGACACCAGGGGTGTTTGCTAACCAACGCCCTGAGCCGTGGAAGCACGGGCTTTCAGGCACTGGTGGCTTGCCTGTGGAGTCAGGGGGGCTTTAGGTGCTTGGCAGTTGGTGTTTGTCAGCACGTCGTTAGCCTGGACATACGTCCTTCGCACTGGCATCCCAGGGGGATGGGAGAAAAACTGGGGAAAAATGCAAAAAAAACCTGGCCCTACATGCACAATGAAACTGGGGATGGGATGCCTTGGGGATTGCCCTGGTGGAGAGAGTAGGGGAAGGTACGAGGCCTCCTCTGAAGCCGTGGGAGCTGGGCAAGTGAAAAAAAAAGTAGTAAAATACAGAGAATACAAAGATATGATCACATCACCGGTACAATGTAGTTAAACTAATAAAGATACAAAGCAACTATCAAGCAGTACAAGGTGCACACATGTGCTGAACAGGAGAATTCAAGGTCATTACACAAACAGCCATCAGTAGAAACATGCTAAATGTGGCAAAAAATACAACTCACACAAGCTAACATACCTAACAGAGATCGAGAGACAGAGTTAGAGAGAGAGAGAGAGAGAGAGAAAGACAGCGCATCAGGGACTGATAAGAAAGCAGGGCAGGACAAGGGAGCAGCAGTACTAGGGAGCAAGGATACATTGAAGAGCAGAGATAAGCAAGACAGAGACTGGTTTTGACCTTATGACTGTGCAGGGAAGCAGTTGCAAGTGGATTCGGTCATGAGCCAGGATCTTAGGTTAGATTTAAAGGAGGGGTGGGAAGGGGATAAGTGAACAGATGATGGTAGCCTGTTCCATACGGATGGAATGGAGACAGAAAAGGCCTTAATTCCCATAGCAGTGATAATACATAGGACTATAAGTGGAGGGACGGAGGAGGCCCTGAGGCTCCTAGAAACCACGCTACCTGTTAACAGTGAAGTGTAGGGTGACAGCTGTTTTTCTCCTGAGTGCATTGTCCACTAGGCAGCCCAAGGCGTAATCAAAATGACCTTGTAGTGGGAGCCACCCTAGGGATTGGTAGAGTACACAGTAGTGGGTGGAATGGGGGACTAGGAGAACAAAGTGACAGAGTTGTAAGTTGTATTTAGTCAACAACATAAGGTAGCGAGCATAGAGGAGTAGACAGTAATCGAGGAGGGGTAGTAGGTTCCCTTGCACAATAGCAAGGCGAGCTTCAGGGGACAAGAGTTGTTTAATACGGTAGGCAGCACCTAACGTTTGGTGACTTATCTGCACAGTATTATTTATATGTTCAGCAAAAGTAAGGGAGGGGTTGAGAGTGACACCTAGATATTTGAAGGTAAAAAGATTTTCCAGGGGTGGGCCTGATGGAGTGAGTACCAGGAGGGGAGGAGGCAGATTTGGTGTCTTTGGCTAGGAATGGTTTGGAGCCAAAGAGCATGGCTTTCATCTTTTTTACATTAACAAGGAGTTTGTTGGCATGGAACTATTGGTGTGCAGAGACATAATTTAGTGTGAGAGTGGCTGAGATTGATTCGAGTGACTTGTCACTGTGGTACAATACAAGGTCATCTGCATAAAGGAGGGCATTACAGTTGAGGCTATCTGCTGAGACAGCACTGACAAACAAGGAAAAGAGTAGTGGGCCAAGTATGGAACTCTGAGGTACCCCTGTATGAATAGGTAGAGTGGAAGAGGAGTCTTTGGCTATTAAGACAGATTGAGACATGCCAAAGAGGTAGCTATAGAACCAACAGCAGTTTCCGGGTAACTTCCAAAATGAAATAGGGGTGGAGTGGAGAAGGTGGTGGTGGACTACGTCGAAAGCCTTAGATAGGTCCATGAATTCCACACCTGAGGTCTTGCCCATATCCATATTACTAAGGATGTGGTTAGAAAAGAGGGCCAAAGCAGAGGAGGTGTAATGATGTTTACAGAAACCATGCTGTAGGTGACAAAGGAGGTTATATTTATCAAGGTGTTCTGAAAGCTGATGGTGTACAATTTTTTCCAGTAGTTTACTTAGATGAGGGAGGAGGGAGATGGGTCTGTAATCTTCAGGGGAGAGGGGATCACCTGCTTTAAAGATTGGTACCACATGTGCGACTTTCTAGGAGTCAGGCACACTGACGGATGAGAGGGCAAGATTGAAAATGAAGGTACGGTAAGTGGTATAATGATGGCTGGGGTGATCACTCTGAGAAAGATGGGGTATAGTCCATCGCTACCAGGGCTTCCCCTGGCTGGTAGGGTCTTTAAGAGTTTGGCAGTGACATTTTGCCCAATAACCCTAAAGTAGAAAGGGGGTGGTGGGACATCATTTGTGGTGGAATGGGGGCAGTTAGGCTGGGACTTCAGGCCTGGTGGAGGTTGAGGGGGAGTTGTCTAAGGTAGGAGGACAAGTCGGTGAGTGAACGTAGTGTTGAAGGTGTTTCCAATCCCAATGGGATCTGAGATAGTGCCCAAAGGGGACAAGATTTGGGTAATTTGTTTGTTGGACTTGGGATTGAGGAGGGATCCTACAGAGGCCCAGAAATTGCGCTGGTTGACGAGAGTATTGTTTTGTTGCGTTAGGTAGTACTTGCGTTTGAGTGATTTGGTCACCTGCTTACAGGAATTGCACAGTTGCCTATAGGCATCCCAGAGTTGGGGGGAGGGTGATGCCTTGTAGGCCTTCCATTTGCTGTCCCTGTCCTTCATTTGTGCTAAGAGTTTCTTAGATAGCCAGTGCTGGATCACAGCCCCCTCTAACCCTCCTGGTTGTAAGTGGGAAGTGCTTGTTCTATAGCTTTTACAGGGCAGTAGTGAGGAAAGCAACAGCAGATGAGATGTTGCTGTGGTGGTATAGGTCTGTTCAATTTATAGCCCTAGCCTCTCTGAGAACGTCTTCATGATCCAGGCAGTTGTATTTTCTGAAGGAAAGACGTTTGGATGGGGGAACGGGTAGATTTGGTAGTCAGAACTATGTATATAGGAGTATGGTTGCTAACTGAGTCAGACATAGTGCCAGCCTGGAGAACCAAATCTGCCCAGCTTTTGGCAATCTAGTCAAGGATGGTGTGGTTATGTGAATGGGGGTTATGCCTGCACACTGGAAACAAAAATCTGCAGACACACTTGCTTCAATGCAGTCTAGGTGATAGTTGGGAGGGGTGAATTCTTGGAAGCTAGGCCAGTGACCAGTGGGGTTCTACAGGGCTTAGTCCGGTGTTGTTTAATATCTTCATCAGTGACATAGTGGATGGAATCAAAGGTAAAATCTGCCTGTTCTCAGATGAAAGAAAGCTCTGTGGGAGGCTGGACACAGAATAGGGGACACAAGAAGTCAATGAAGACCTGCCTAGGTTAGTAAAGTGGTCTGGCATTTGATAATTGGGGTTCAATGCTAAAAAAATGTAAAGTTATGCAGGTGGGAGGGGGGAGCCCAGTGACCAAATACTGGTTGGGTGGTGTGCAGGTAACCAAGTCAGAGGAAGAAAATGACCTGTGGGTAAACATCAAGATTGACCTGAAGCACTCGACACACTGCAGAAGAGCAGCAGCAAAAGCAAATCAGATGATGGGTTGCATAGCCATAGGGATTACCAGCAGAAAGGCAGAGGTCATACTACCACTGTACATGTCACTGGTGAGACTACACCTAGAGTTCAACATACAGTATGGGTGACCTTATCTTAAGAAGGACGTTAACTTGCAGGAGACAGCCTAGAGAATGGAGATCAGGATGATCTAGGGCCAGCAATGCAGCACCTGTGAAGAGAGGCTCAAGGGGCTCAACATGTACTCGCTTGAGGACAGGAGAGAGATGGGATATGATCGAGACCTTCAGACGCCTTAAAGGTATTAACAGGGTGAATTCTAATGTCCTCTTCAGCCTTAGGTTGTCACTGGGGCATAGCCTAAAGCTGGTACGAGGAAGATTCACAAGAGAGCTGAGGAGACAAATTGTCACTGACAGAGTAGTGGCCAAGTGGAACAAGTTGTCAGAAGAGGTGGTCTCATTGAAAATGGTATAAAGCTTGAAGACAGGGTGGGACAGAGTGAAGAGGAAAGTTGCTGATGGAGAAGGGGGACGGGGGTCTCAAGTAGAGATGTGCAAAGTTGCCGAAATTCAGTCTATGAAAAAATCCACAAATTTTGGCAAATTCACAGAGCTAGGGTCTGCAATTTGTCTTGTCATTCACCAGGCGGATTAGTCAAAATTCACCTGGCAATGGCCAATTTGCAGTGAGTAACAAGGTGAATCTAGTGCTGCCTGAAAATGACTCCCTTCAACCCCCCCCCCAGCATCATCCCCCACCCCTCGGCAACACCATATTTGCTACTGCTGAGTCAAGAATAGGTAATCCTTTCCCCACTCACGTGCCAAATATACTCCACCACCTCCTCCCACCCAAGTACCACAGTCTTTCAGTCTGACTTCCAGTCCTCCAACCCCACTCTGATACTCACCACCTTCCTTGCCTCATGAGCATCCACAAAATAAAAGCTGTGAATAAAGAAAATGGTCCCCTGTTGCCAAGCATCTGCTCTATTCAGTGCCGACCCGTGACTCTCGTCTCATAATAATAACTTCAGTGAATGAATGGTGACATCTTAGTTCCTAGTAAAACCTGACTGGTTGAAAATTCAACAGGTGAGGTTTTACTAGGAGCACAGATGTCAGCAATCATTAATTCATTTCATTTTTTTTCCTATTAATATTTATGCACCTGGAGCCCTGGCAGGTGGCCCTCCCTCGGAGGGACTCACTCTCCAGTCCATGCATCCCTGCACTTGCCAACTCCTGTATGTTCCCCTGTGGCTTAACCCCCACAGTGAGGCCAGGGCAAATGGTGCTGGCTAGCTCCCTCCCCCCTGAGCACAATCCAGAAGCTGGGGATGGCCCTCAGGGATGACAGGGACATCATGAAGCCTGCCAGCTCCTTTTCCACCATTTTCTCCAGCCCTGCCTCCCCTACCAATGTGAGGATGTCGGTACATGCCTCCTTACCCATACTGCCCTCTGGCCATCACCAGAGGGCAGTCAGTGAGTGGGATGACAACCCTCCCTCCCCAAAAGAGGAGAGCAGTCCTTCAGACACTCAATCCTCTCTCACCTCTGCCACCCCCCGGTGGTCCGGGCTCATTTCCAAACCCGGGTTGCCAGTGTGGCGTGAGGTGTAGTGACCAGCGCCTCAACCTCCAGCACCACCGGGCTGGCCTAATTCATTCCATTTTATGAGATGGGACTGGGACCAGTTGGCACTGAACAGAGCAGATGCTCTGCCCAAGAGGACTGCTGTTTTTATTTGCAGCCTACATTTTTGGCCTGTTGGGGGTGTGATGACCAGAGGGGATGGGTAGGGACTGGAAGTAAAATTGGAAAAGAACATGGGATTTGGTTGGGGAAGGTGGGGAGACTGTATTTGGCACACAGGTGGGGGGAAGGGATTACCTATTCTTCAAATTTTTTTCACGGTGCAAACAGCTTGTGCCACAGCAGGCATGCTGATTGTTGTGGTGATGGTGGGGTTGGGGTGGGGTTGAAGGAGCCAGTGGGGGTTATGTAGATTAATTTTTATGTTAATGGGAGAAGATGGGGTGGTTTCACAGCACAGTGGGTGGGGAAGATTCTTTAAGTTAAAAAAAAATCCACCTGTGAAGTTGGCCGGTTCAGATGCAGAATTCACAAATTTTTCAGGAATTTGAATAATGCAGATTTGCATCAACTTCCCCAGCAAATTAAAAATTCAAAACATCTCTAGACTTGAGGGTGGGGGCAGGGGGATTTGAGGAGAGGGGCAGGTTCCTTTGTAGACATGGGGGGACCTGCACACTGGAGCACACTAAATAGACCCTAAGGCCTTTATCTGCTGGCATATTCATATATGCCTAGATCATTCAAAGGATGAAAGAGACCTGGGGTTACTGTAAACAACAATTTGAAAGCCTCTTCTCAGTGTACCATAATGGAAAGCCTCAGCTAAGACCACCATCATGTTGGATTCTGCCATTACCTGGTGCGGTGGATTCTCAAATCCATGCCAGGACCTGATCCCTTGCAGCTTAAGCCCCCTTGTTAAGTGTTTACTCTCTTTCACATACTTTTCATCTTTTCCCAGTAGATGGCAGTTTTGAGCAAGCCTTTCTATGTATGTGTCAGTCATCAGTTGCAGGGATATGCACTTACTTGCACTTTCTTGTTGTCTTATTTAGGGGTGTGGTGTGCTGCACACTATTTGCTTAATTATTACCTGCCTATTGTCTGTCTCCTTGTAAAACCAATTTTTTTTTTTGTACAGTTTCTTTATGCACCAACCTCTCTCTCGGAGATTCATGCTCTGCTCTATGGCTCCACTGCCTATCTGAACCACACTCCTGTCTCTACATCGGGTTCAGGACCCCGGGCTCTCCAGGCCCACGAGTCCCAAGGGGAGAGTTGGGAGATGCGGCCGACCTTGGACGTGTGGCCGGGGCAACTGATGATCTCGTCGCCTCACTCAGCGGTAGGGGAATTTTCTTGTATTTTCCCCCCATTGGCTGACAGTGCAATGCACTCCAGCGTGATGCGTGCTTGCTCCCGAGCCCGCCCACAGGAGCGCTTCCCAGCCAATCCCCATTCTTCCTAGCTCTCGACTGCTGTGAGCCCCCAGAACCACCAGAGGACACTAGGCTGTGAGAGCAAGCGATACCCCCACCCCAAGGAGGGAGAGCAGTCCTCCAGATGCTCAATCCCTACCCTCCCCTGCCGACCCCCAGCATCCCGGGCTCATTCCCGAACTCGTGTCACTGGTGTGGTGCGAGGTGTGGCATTCAGCGCCTCAACCCTCAGTGCCACGGGCTGGCCATGTAAAACCAATGTTGTTGATGTGGTCAGGCACCTGTAGATACTGTTCCAATGCCACATGGTGTGTTTAGAAAGTTTTACTTCACTGGTGGTGGCTGTGTGCTCATTTGCTGTATTTGTGCAGCAGCTAAATTTAAGTTTGAGTGGACTTAAATGGCAGGGATGATGTTCTCCTTACAATTATACTGTACAATTGACTAACTAGACAGACAATATTATACAGTGAAATAAAGCATGCCCTAATCAAAGTCACATGGCCTGTTGGAGTTTTCCAGACGCTCTACATTATGGTGTCTGAAAGCAGTGGGGACTCTGGAAGAGTGACTACCCTTTTCTTGGTGCTAGTGGTGGTGGTGGGGAAGGGGGATATGATGCCTTCCTGGACGTTATTCCCTGTGCCTGCTTTCCTATTTTAGAGTGCTTACTGCAAACACTTAATGAGTACAGAAAGCCCAAATAACTACAGTACTACACAAACTGTGTGCAAAAAGTGCACTTCTCTATGAAAAAGTGTTACTGTGGTGCTGCTGTGCAAAATGTTTCTCTAAAGGGGCCAGAGTAACTAAACAGACTCTAGTATAGTGTAAGATGCAAGGTTCATCACTTCAGTTCTATTATAGTGTCCTATTGGCAGCTGGAGGAGGATGCTAACAGCATGCTATGTTTTCCTGGGGGTTGGCATGATTCATCTACAGTATTTAATGATCACTAACTACTAATTATTTCTAAGCATTTCTCCTGGCAGCCAAGCTACAGTAGTGCACTGTAATAGAACACTTATCTGTTGCTATTTCACAGGTCATTCATAGCACATTTAGAGAATTATGGCTACAGCCCTGCTGGCTCGGTTGCTAACACATAAGCAACTTCAGCACAGTACTTGACAACTGAGTTAGCAGTTTCCAAGCACTGCAGTGATGCTGGTGTGTGTGCTAGCTTTGCTTGAGAAAGGACAGGCAATGTTGATACTTCAGTACAGGTCCCTCAGATTCAGTGCAGCATGTAGGCTGTTGGAGGGAGGAAGGGGAGGAACCTGCTTTATCTAAGAGTTTCCTTCCTTTTGCACAGACCTTTCCCTTATGACTCCCTGATCCTTGCTTGCATGGAGTGGTTTGATAGCATGGTTGCAAGGCAGGGGAAAACAGTACTGTAAGTAACAGTATATAGGTATATATTAAAGCAATAATGCACAACAGGGTGTGAGTCGTGCTGGGATAACCTCACGCCTGGGGTGGTTGGGCATGAGGCCACAGGCCGAGTGTGTCCAACACACCAGAAGTGAGGTTATCCCACCATGACCCACACCCTGGAGTGCATTATTGCTGTTATACAATGGCTCACTTATAAAGAACAAAAAGACAGATTTAAAAAACATGTTTAAAATAAGTTTTTCCTTCAATTATGGTGAGTGTAGGAACATGTTTAGGAAAAAAATGCTCAGTTTCTGTTTTGCCCACTAGATGGCACTGCCAGGATATGCTGCCTTCTCTTTCTTTCCCCACAGTTTTCTTTCTCTCCCCACATACAAGTCTATGCCCTGGGGTCTCACAGTGGCATATATATGCTGATCCCTGGTCACCACTATAACTGTTTTTATTTATTTATTTATTTTTCTTGATTTTTTTTCTCTTTATGGTGTTACCAATCCAGCCATTTCTTGACCAAAGGCATAGCCACCGACAGCTGATTAGCAAATGGAGTTACCGCACTGTTGCCGCGTGGGAGAAAGCTGATGTTAGGTACAGCTTTGTTGTACTTTATGTTTATTGTATTTATTTGTTGTAGTTTCTGATGCTGGGGAACACAAATATGTGCAGCTAGTGAATAATGGAATAAGCATGATGCTGTTGTGTGTATATGCTACAATGGCTGCTCTTCCTTAAGATCGGGGGAGTAAGCACCGAAGAGAAGAGAAAAACATTTTTGTGTTTGAGGGCATACTGTGTGGGGTAGGAGGTTGTTGGCACTGTGTGTCATTGTGGCTGATGCCAGCATGCAATCTGGGGACAGTGAAGGCAGCTTAAGAGTTGGCATTAGTGAAACAGAGTGCCAGCCACCTATCATTGAAGCAGGGTCGAGAGTCGAAGCTGAGCTAAAAATATTTTATTTGGCAGTTTACTGCTGCTTGAGGTTTCACCCCAAACTGTATTTTGCTGAAAGAGGCTGTTGACCACACGGCTCTGTAAAGTGCAGTGAAACGGTGGCATGGAGAAAGTGAAAACGCAGGCAGCAAACCTTTGTGCTGAGTGTTTATGTGTGTGGAGCTTGTGTGACAGTAGGAGCTTGAGCAAACTAATATCTGTCTGCACATCTGAGAGGGTCATGTGTGTGCCTGGACTTCATACAGTGAGATTATACTCAGATAACCTCACTGTCCCAGGCACATACTGACCAATCAGAGTCCAGGAAATGTTCTTGCCATTGTATAATGATGTTTAAAAAATGATTATGAAAAACCCTGAAACCTTGCTACTGAGAAACACTAACTGCCACTGCATTCCCCAGTGGCATTTGGCCATGTGGCTCACCACACTGGGGTGTACATTAAAATTCTTTAATGCACACCATGTCATTGCTTATCGCTTACATATTTTTTATTATTTTTCTTTTTTATTTTACTGTATTTTTGTTTTGGGAGAGGGGTATGAGCTGGTGTCTTATTGTGCACTGTGTAACATAGAAATGATAGCTTCTATCTACGGGAAACATCAACATTGCAATACTACAGTTAACCAAACTCCTCTGGGCTATCAGTTTTGGTGTCTTTAAAATAGTACTCAATGTTCACATCCATGGAGGGAGGCGATAAACACCTTTGGTGGAAATCTCTGGGAAACCAAAGCTCTGGATTTACCTGCTCCTCTCAAGTGTGCCAATCTGCACACTGTGTTGTGTTTACTGCTAATGTGACTTACTGTATTGTGTACCCACCAGTCCTGCATTTTTGTAGGAATGCGGTTTCCTATCTGGTGATCAGCCTATGCTTGTGATGCTATTGTACTGTAGATGAAGGTGCCAAGGTTGGATGCAGTTAACTTTATTAATGAAGGGTTCAAACTTCGTACAATACAATACAGTAGAATATTAATTCAACATACAGTACACAGTATTGCATACACAGGAGGCAATATAGCATAGTGGTTGAGGCCACTGAGCTGCAAACCTGGAGACCTGGGTTTGAATCCCATCAGGCCCCCCGCTTGCATACTGTGTGACCCTGAGCAAGTCATTTAATTTCCTAGTGCTCCCAGGTCACACCTGGAAACAAGCTCTGGCTTAGTGTGCCTTTGCTGGTTAAACAATTTCCCCTATATGGTACACCCATACACTAATATATGGAGATCACTGGGCCCTACTTTCAGGGCCGAATGGTTATGCGTTCAAACAGATGCACTGCATGAACACAAATAGAGCCAGCTGGCTCTGGCGCAATATTCAAACAGCTAGCATGATCCAAACTGACCACGATATCAGTTTGAATATCAGACCCTGGCACTGTAGCCCACAGCAAGCAGTCACTATGTTTGGTGCAGCACTACTGCAGTGCAGGGCTCAAGACTACCCATAGGGGTAAAGCGCAACGCACACTAGTTAGCGCCGTAGCTCCCATGAGCGATATTTAGCCCAAACACGTAAATGAGCCCATTGAGCATGCAAGGCGCTAAGGGGCCATTTGTATGTCTATTATGGTCTCAAACAAATCCCAGGTGGAGCAGCATACTGGAGCAGATGAGCGGGTGCTAGCCAAGGATACAAACAAGTGAAAAACACAGGCGGCAGCACTCAGGAAACAAAATGTAGAAATTTAACTCAATGCTCAACATAAACTAGAGCAAAGTAAAATAGATGAAACAAAGCAGGTAAAGTGAGCAGCATAAACACGGCATTAATCCCAGAGCTTTGGGTCTTTCTTGTGACCCCTTGTCAGGGGGTTTGGCCAGAGGTGCACAGGCTTTCATTTTATTCAGTGAGTTTAAAGTGAGGCATACATGTTCTATACATTTTTTAACACATTACTCAGTGTACTCCTAGCACACTGGTAAGTCACAACTGTTCAACAACATTTAAAACTTTACATTTCATTACACTGTTATCATTTAAAACAAATCATTTCTGAATCATACTGGTAAACAGATTCATAATAAAGCTGTCCATCTGAAATAAAGAAGCTCAGTCTGAGTGGAAGGGAAAGGGGGGAGAAAAGGAAGAAAAAAAGTGAAAGAAAAAAGGTGGGGGGATACTCTCTGATATTTCTAAATAGCCTTATTTTGGGCTGCTTATTAATAGAACAAGTTCATTCACCTAATCCATAAGTATGGGAATCATATTATTGGTGCAAACAACACCTGATAGAAAATAAACAGGAGAAGAAATGGAAAGAAGGGAAGAAAAAAGGGGAAGAAAAAGGAATGGAAAGAAAGAGGGACCATCAGGCTGAGACAACAAATTTATGAAAATGGAATGATATCCAAACAATCATTTAGTCCATATGGGGTCTAAAACTGTGTGAGAATTCAAGAATGCATGGGACAGACATATGGCAATTTTTGTGCAGGGTAGGAAGAAATAGGCTGTTGGTTAAATAGGATCTGCAGCTTATCCTCTAGGTAGGGAAATGGGCAGACTAGGTGAGCCGAGCTGTACTTATCTGCTGTCAAAGTCTATGTTTTTATGTTTCTATATGGAATGAGAGCTTTCAGCATGTAAATCCATTTTGCTTCAAATCTGGGACAACTTTCCTACTCTGTCTCCACCTCTTGGATTGGCTCTTGTATGTACAATACCCATAAATTCAAAATCAGCTGTATTTTTGTTGTGGAAATCAGTAAAATGTACCCCAATCGGTGTGTTGGGTTCTGGTCTAACAATGGCCCTAATGTGCTCTTACAGTCTTTCCTCTAGGCTGTGTTTAGTTCTCCCCACGTAAATCATGGGGCATGTTCATTTGACTACATATACTACATAACATGTCAAGCAGTTTATAAATTCTTTTATATTCACTTTTTTCTGCATTACTGGATGAAAAAAAGCATTGCCCTGAATGCAGAAGTGACATACGTTGCAATGGCCACAGCTAAAGCAACCTACTGGTTTTGATGGTATCCAAGTAGATCTTGCATCATTTGGATCTCTCTCATAATAACTATGTGTGAGTTCATCTCCCAACTGACTGTGCTATCTGTTTGAATATCGGACCCCTGTACTGCAGCCCACAGCAAGTGGCCACCATGTTTCACGCAGCGCTACCAGAGAGTGGGGCAGAAGACCACCCAAAAGGGTAAAGCACAGCACACAGTGGTCCATGCCATGGCCCTCATGGGTGATATTCAGCCCAAATATCCAAATTAGCCCATTGGGCATGCACGGCACTAGGGGGCCATTTGCATGCCTACTATGGACTCATCTGTATGTGAGCACCCAGCCCAAGTGCGCAGGGCTAGGTCCCCCCTCCAGCTCCAAGCACTGTCCCTTTATGTTGAAACACACATACATTGGTGGTGCAGTGTCCCTCCCCAGCCTTGATCACTGTTCACAATGATATATATAAAATAAAATTGGTGGTGCAGTGTCCCTCTCCAGCCTCGATTCTCATTCACAAAGATATATAAAATAATATTGGTGATGTAGTGTCCCACCCTAGCCCCAATCCCTTCATCAGTATGTCATTCAATTTCTCTGGCAGTTTAGTGGTCCCTCCATAGCCCTGATCCCTTCCCCAGTATTTCACCTACCATCCCTAGTGGTCCAGTGGTCCCTCCCTTGCCCCAATCCCTTCCCTAGTATGTCATTCAACTTCTCTGGTGGTCTAGAGGTCCCTCCCTAGCTCTGATCCCTTCTCTGGTATGTCGTCTACCACCCTGGTGGTCCAGTGTTCCCTTCCCCCTCCGCTGTTCCCTGATCGCCATCCCGACTCAAAGAAATAATTTCCCTGGTATAGGCGCAGCACAATATTGTGCGCGATGGCACTGTTGGAGGTGCATCACACATATGTGCCTTTTAAATATGGTCATGCCCCCAACAGCTGGTGCTACTCCTGGTTAGCACAGCACAAGTCTGATTTGTGCCGCACTAACCTTTTGAAAATGGGACTCATTTTTACATACTACTGTACAGTACTAATCCCATTACTAATTACTAAGCACATTCCAGTTGCAGTCCCTGGTTTTGCAACTACAGTACAACCAGCAGCTCCTATTCTAAATATTCAGAATATCACCTTCACTGTACCGGTGTGAGTGACCTCCAAAACTGTAGTATTCCTTCAATCAGGTCCTCTTTTGTTCAGGCCTTGGTCTTGCTATGTATTTGGGTTTGAACTGCATGCTAAGCCATCTCTATTATATGCATGTCTGGAGGCCTACAGTACAGTACAGTACACTATAGCACAAGTAAAACAGTCATTATATGAAGTTAATTGTATTACATTGCATCAGCATACAGACAGAGTAGTATACTAAAATACAATCCATAGTACTAAGCATGTAACTTTACTTTGGTGGTGTTTTGACTAGGTTAATCCCCTGCTGACTGACCAATAAACAGTGTCGATGCAGTATGTTTACAGTGTAGCTGCACTGTAACTGCATTGCAAACTACACTGTAACTGTATTGCACTTGCAATGCAGTTACATGCAACAAATGTGTACCTACAGTGTAATTATACTTGTTGCATATAAATAATGATTACCTACCCAACAATTACATAGAAACTGACACTTACATTAAGTGTGACCAATGTTGTCCTGGTAAAAGCAATGACCATCAGGAAATTTTATCCAGATAAACTTCACAATTGCCTTCCTTGTAATCTCATCTCTAAAGAAGACCATACATGATTCCTACACTGGAAGAAAGTACTCGGATACATTACGTTCTGTTAAAATCACACCTACAGTATTGTAGTATACTACAGTAAAATCACCCTTGAAAATAAATGCCAGGCCAAAACTCCATTTTGAACTTGCACTCCAGACATGTATCTAAAGAGGATGTTCTGGCTTCTGCTTCACAAAATCATGCCCATTTTACTGAAAAACCATGACTGCAACTTGTTTGCCCATAAAAATGATACCAAGAAGAGTCCTGTTTCACATATCCACATCCTGGCCTGCTCTACTCACATCGCAATGTTTTCATCTTGCATCATGGGTCAGTATCTCTTAATGATAAAAAGTGGAAAGTAATTAAGCAATAAGGCACAACAGGGTGTGTGTCATTGTGTAATAACATCACTCCTTGGGTTGGTTGAAGCACGAGGCAAAGCCAAGTGCTTCCACCACCCGAGTAGTGACGTCATTACACAGTAACACACAGCCTGGAGTGCCTTATTGCTTTTATACAATGGCTCATTTTAAAATATTTGTAACAAGTTAAAAAACACATTTAAGACATTTTTATTTATTTATGTATTTGTTTTTGTGTTGGAGGCATGTATTGTAAGTGCAAGAAAAAGTAGTCCAGTAGGTGGTAGTGCTGGTGCTTCATGCTGCCCCCCCCACCCCAAGTCTTTCTGTCATTCTGTGGGTCTTAGTTTGTGTGCATGCCCACACACACACACACACACACACACACACACACACACACACACTTGCCTGTGGCTACGTAGTTTAACTGAGGTGGTTTCGGTGCTTACTTTTACTTGATTTTCAATTCCTGTGTGGGGGGGGAATGACGGATCGCTAAGGCCTGATCGTGCACGTGCTGCCAGAGTCATGAAGAGTGCACGGCTGGAGGAATTCGACCCACTACTCCTTTTCTGGGCCAGAAAGTGAATTTCATGTTTTTGTGAGTAGATTTGTTTTGGCTCTGCTACTGTACCTGACAACAGATTACGGGGGTTTGAAGTGAGCAGCATCAGTGGACCGCATGACCGGCAGTCACGGTCTTCGTGGTTCAGTGAAGCCGATCACTTCCAAGACAAAACAAAATGGAACAGTAAAAAATGGGAATGAAAGTTTAGTAATTTTGTATCCTACAGTACTGTATTTTCTGTGACTGCCTCGGTTGCCGGTGGAAGTGGTGTTTCGGTGAGGTGATGTTCTCTTGGAGGGGGGGCGCAAGTCATTTAAAGCTGGCTGACCACAGCTGTTGTAACAAGGGAGAGGAGCATGGTTTCATGCTCTGTTATGCGGTCATGTGCGTGCCTGGACTTCATACAGTGATTCTGTTGTTTAATAACATATTTTGCTCCCACCTACCTCACACTTGCTAAGAAGCAGTGCCACCCACACCCTCGCTATCCCCTCCCGTACCACCTCCACTGGCCAGTCCTCCTTCTCCTACCACTTGCCAAAGCTTTGGAACTCTCTTCCCATCAACATTCAAAATACCCCGTCATTCCATGTTCTTTCCTCCCTCATGCGTTCGCACACAACCCCTACGTGCAACTGCCCCAATCACCGATAATCCACTTTTTACCTCCTCGTAATTCGCAATGGTTTCATCTTTCCTTCTCCCGGATGGTTGACCAGTTATTTTGTAAACCACCATACTCCAATGTCAGGTCATCTGTTTATAAACTGTATATAATTCTCTTGGTATAGCACTTACTGTACAGTAATTACATTCAACTGTATTTTGCGTTGTAGCACTTGTGTTTTTGCCTATTATATCTAATTTATCTACTGTGTCATCCCTTCTCCCTCCCCCCATAACACATTTGGAAATTAGCAATATTGCTCAGTAAGTCTTCCTGGTGAAACATTTCAAGAAATAAATACATAAATAAATAAAACATCACTGTCTCAGGCACACACTGACCAATCAGGATGCAATACATTTTCTTGCCATTGTATAATTATAGATATTCTCAAAATACATTTCCCTCCATGGAGCCACATGTTGGGAACTGTAAGCTGGTGGCATCAAGACAACTCAGAAATGTTTGCTTAGCTGGGGCCACCCACATTGATGCACATCAGTGCTGCCTACATAACATGGGTCACCCCATACCTCCTCATTTTTTGTTTCTCTGTCAACCACTTACCCTATCATAAGCAAAATGCCCACATTGATTTCTGATAATATCTTTGTTATTTTGATAGTTTAATTCTATAATGTTGATACATGCCACCATTGAATCCCACAAAAAAGCCTCAACCGCATTTTCATTTCTGTCAGTGTGACATGAAGATTTGTAGAGATCATAGGTGTAATTTTAGAGAGAGATGGAGGGGCATGCCCCCCCCCAACTTTTTCCTACATCTATTTCATGTTACTATAGTCCCCTTCAGTTTTAACTGCCACCTTACCCAGAACCACCCCAGGCCAGAAGAAGTTGGCTTGTATTTTTCCATCTCCAGTCTGGTGCTCTTTCTAGTTCCACAATCCCAGAATCTCAGTTGATAAGTGGTGCTGTATGCATACAACGTCACTCGCATGGACTGTTGGAAGTGCTAGCCAATGTGTTACATCAATGTTTTTTTTATCTCCCTTTAGTGCCGTGTTAAATAGCCATTGGTCCCCTTGCTGCATACACCAAGAAGGGGATCTCTAGTAACACATGACAGTTATTAGTTCACATTGTAGAATGAGTCCATTCACCTGGGAACAGCAAACATTGACTATTGACTGCAAACCTGGATGACTGTCACATACTATAGGAATATCTTGAGTTAATTTCTCGTTTACCACTATTGGTAGAATTGTTGTAGAGCTGCAGATGCTTTCAACCCACACCATAATGAGAAAAGAATCAAGAAAGGCCCATGCATTTGTTATACAAGCCTTCACATACTGCCACTCCAACAGAGAGCCCCAGTTGCACTGGTCCTCCACAGCCATGAGGGAGAACAGATTTTTTTAATTACCATTTTGCCCCAAATGGTGCTTTCATTCAGTCCTGGTGCTCAACTGTTTTTCCACTACTGAACTGTTGCCCCTCCTTGGAAAAGTGCACCATACAGTCATGGCTTACCAGCCATTGTGGGGCTCCCCTTTCCACCTGGCTATGGTGTAATCAGAGTAGCTGAACTGATCACAATGGTGGTACTCCATAACATGGGAGGGGTCAGCCATTTGCATGCCTGAAAACAGTGTCAGTCATTGGCCCATGCCTTCATTATATGCCGACCAATGACTGGAGCTGCTCAGTTTTTCATCGGTCTCTCCTAGCTGTCACAGTTACAGTGAAAATGCACATCCTCATAATGACCTTGGAGTGCCAGATGGCTCATGGTCACCCTCACCATCAGTGGTACAACAACTGAGCCTTAGCCAGGTTTCATTGCAGGAGTGGCACCATGCAGCCAGACAAACTTGGAGGAGAGCATCCTCACAGTCACATTCCTTTCCCTCCCTCCTGGCCTCTGCTCCTGCCATCCCCAGCTTGAGGCATAAAGCTGGGGTGTACCAGGCAGCTCTGTGCTGCCCAACACATGGAGCTGCTTCTAGAAGATGCATTTTTATACAACATATGAATGGGACTGGGAAACAGAGGAGTGAGTAAAGGTTCTGGTTGCTCTTCACCTAGGCCCCACTCTGTGGCCCACATCAAACTGTTCCAGAAAACTGTTTATGTTTATAATGTAAGAAAAGGTTGCAAAGCAGAAAAGTTGTGTGGGGAATTTAGTATGGTGAATCAACACACGGCTAACATGATCTCATTTGCATGAGAAACCCTTCCCTTGGAAAGTGCACTTGAAAGATTTTTTCTCTGGATAACGTCTCCAAATTTGGGATCATACAAACATACGAATGTGCCAGCAGAAATAGACCACCCGGTCTATCTACGTCTGCTCAAGTGTGCAGCTAGCACCCCTAGTTTGCAGCTGGCCCACCACCTCCCCTTTGTCATCCCACTGACGCGCCCACCTCCCCCACTCTCACTCTCTGCTGTTCCCTGTTCCATGCCCTTTTAAAGATGTTCACAGATTTACATGATACCACCCATTCTGGTAGTGCATTCCATTTTGCCACCACCCTCTCTGTGAAATAGTGTCTCCTCATTTCCCTCCTAAATCTTCCCCACTCTATTCTTAGCCCATGCCCCCTGGTGTCCCTCCCCCTCCTTAGCTTAAAGACCCCATCTGTTCCATCCTTATTGATTCCCCTCAAATACTTGAATGTCTCTAACATGTCACCCCTGTCCCTGCTATCCTACAGGGTGTACATATTCAGGTCTCCCAGCCTGCTCTCATAGTCTCTCCCCTCCATTCCACATCTCATCTTTGTTGCCCTTCTCTGCACCCCCTCCAGTAGCCTGATATCATGCTTTGGGTACGGCCTCCAAAACTGCACACAATACTCCAAGTGCAGCCTTACCAGGACATGTAGAGGGGCAAGATCACCTCTCTTCACCTGGATGAAAACCCCCTTGCTATACACCCCAGCATTTTGTTTGCTTTTGAGGCGCTCTTTGCTAGTATAGTAATCCTGAAATGCTCGTGCATTGTCTGCTCCAGTTGCTATCTGCAATATACAACAGCTATCCAAAAGTCCCCTGAGTGGTTATCATGGAATAAATGGTAAGTTTTACAGAGCAGATACCCTCAGTCTGTTTAACATTAACATCAAATAGCATACTGCAGATAAAAACCTGCAGTATACTGTTAGATTGCCCCCCACCCCACTTTCTCTCACAAACAACAAAAGGGACATGTCCTTCCCCCTCTAGATGTCTTAAAAAGCTATCCTATGGTACAGCACCCCCAACACCAAGGTCTCTGCAGTCCTTACCATATTTCTTTTCCACCACCTACACCAGGAAAACTGGAATGCCCTGCAGCACCTATATCTTACATTTGTAAAGATACCCATGTTTTTACTCATTTGTCCTGCTCCATAGCCGCAGTTCAGAAGCATCAAGCAGAGTGATACCTGCCATCTCTGCTCAAAGGCTGACTACATGCTGACTGAAAGGAGCACGGCCATGCCCCATAACAATATGGAGTATGACTGTGATTCTATTTTTCTTGTGTCTGTGAGAAACCACCCAAGTATAGTAAGATCTACTTTTAGTGACAAGCTCGTCCCCTGGTCAATATCATTAATGTTTTTACTCTGGAATAATATTTCAAAAAGTGGGGATTTGCCAGACCGTTACAAGAACACAGCTGTTCCATCACATTCCCTTCTTTGAGTGTTGGCAGTTGTCTTCACTAGCTTCAGCCTTCTGAGGTATTTCTTTTTGATGCTCTTCTGTTTTATTCTTTTAATTTGTATTGCTGCTCCTTTGTCCTCAGGTAGTAGCATGCTCACTCATGTTCAAGTTTCTCTATGCTATAGCCTCCTTTCAATTTGATGTTTTCAGTGCAGGTTAACGTTCCTTTTATAATTGCAGTTTTGGCACATTTACCTAACATAAATGTCATCCTGGTGTTATCAGAGAAGGTCATGACAATGCCTTTTTCAGGTGTTTATCACATTTGTTGTTTAACTTCAAGTCATTTACAAATAAGTTAGTTATTTTTGGGGTTCCATGCTGTCTTCGAAGTTTAAAGTTGACTCAAACCCCCAAGAAGTTGAAAAGACTGCTTAGTCGATTGAGGGCATGGCAGAGCTAAAGTGATGACAAGGACCCTGCTAACAAAGAACATACAGTGCCGACAAAGCACTGGGCATTCAACTTGTATCTCTGTTATTGTGGTTTTTAGGGCTTGAATAAAAGCTTTGGAAATTACACTAATGTAGCGTGTCCAGTCACTTAATTTCTCTGTGACTGAATTTTATTCTTCAAGTGAAACTACCTCTGGCTGGAAGCTGCAATACTGAACATAGGATTTGCAAGAAAGCGAGTTGTGCTCACAACAGAGGGAGGTGAACCTTACAATTGTCTTTGGTTTGTAGCAGATATTCTGCAAGTGGAGGCTACTTCTAACTGAAAGGTGAAATAAGGAACTTAGAATTATCAGGAAAAGACAGTCTTTCAAGCAACAGAGGGAGGTGGATCTAGCTTTACTTTTGTTACAATTCTTAAGATGTTCAGTGCAGGAAGAGTTTAAAGCACAGCTGACTTATTTTGGGGCTGACTGCTTTCAGAGCACAAACAAAAGCTCCTGGTGGGGGACTCAATTATTAGGGGGATAGAACTGGGGGAAGCAGGGAAAACTGAAGTAAGGTGCCTGCCTGGTGCCATGGCTTGGAGGGACAGGAAGCGCATCCTCAGGATCACGAGAACAGCTGCATGGGAGTCTGACCACACCTCACCCCACCCACCCCTGGAAATAGTTCCTTTATACCTGGGGTTCTGCCAGAATTTCCTCAAGAGTGCAAGGTGCATATCACTGTCATATCCTCTCTAGCACACTGCACTGACAATATAAGCATACACATTGTATAATATATGTATTTCTATATAAAAAAACAATCACACACACACACACAAAAGTAGATAAACATGTGGGGAGTAGTGCAATGTAATTGCTGTGGGGCAGCAGTCTTCCGGGAGTCTTTCTGGAGGCTGAGATGCTGCCCTATTTGCAGACAACTCTCTGCCCTGAGGGAGAAAGTTGTCCGTCTTCAGGCCACACTGGACAGTAGTAAGGGAACCTTCCCCCAGGCCACACTGGATGGTAGGAAGGGAACCTCCCCCATCCAGGGAGCACCAGAGCCACCACCACTACCTCAGAGGTTGCAAAGAAAGCACAGCAGTTGGACCACAGTGGTCTCAGGGAGGGTGAGGATGATGGAACAGAGGCACACCCAGTCAGTTGTTCCACTCCACAATCCATACACCACTCTGGGGGAGCATAGCTCCCCTATGGATGCACCCGCAGAGGAGACTAAGGAGGCTGAGGACAACTGTCACAAGGGAGGCCCACAGGAAGGAGGCAGAGGACACCACAAGGAAAGGAAGCAGCTCCTGGTGGGGGACTCAATTATTAGGGGGATAGAACTGGGGGGAGCAGGGAAAACTGAAGTAAGGTGCCTACCTGGTACCATGGCTTGGAGTGACAGGAAGCGCATCCTCAGGATCACGAGAACAGCTGCATGGGAGTCTGAGCTGGACGTCATTGTCCACCTAGGGACAAATGACTTGGCTCATCATGAGATTAGAGCAGTGCAGAAGGACTTTGTAGAATTGGGAAAGGGCCTAAGACAAGTAGCACACACAGTATCCTTCTCAGAGGTACTGCCTGTCAATGGCATGAGTGAGGCGAGGGTACTTTGCACCATGCAGTTTAATGAATGGTTGAAAAAATGGTGTGGAGCACAGGGTTTGGCTTCATTGGGGACTGGGGTTCCACCTGGAAGGACACCATCCTATACTGGCAGGATGGTCTGCATCTGTCCAGGAAGGGAACAAGTCTTTTGAGCAATTGGTTTAAATGCTTCATTGGCAAGCTTTTAAACTAGTCAAGGGGGGAGGCACTGATAAGGAGCAGGAAGATCCCAGCCTCTCCCTACAAAACAGGGTACTAAATGAGAAAAAGATTGAGGTAGAAAGGTCAGTGGAGGATGCTGCAACAGAAGGTAAAGCCATCAAAAAATGGAGAGCAATGAGTACCAATGCCCGTAGTCTGAGTAACAAGCTTCCTGAATTAGTGGCCTTGATGGAGGAGGAACATCTGGATATCGTGGCAGTCACAGAAACATGGTACACAAAAACCATGACTGGGATGTAAACATACCAGGATAGACTATCTACAGGAGGGACAGGGAGGGTATAAGAGGAGGAGGAGTAGCTCTTTACATAAGGGAAGGAATCAAAGCAACAGAACAAAAGGATAAACAGGGAGGAGAAGAAGCACTGTGGGTAAATTTGGAGACCAGCAGTGGCACCACAATCCGCACAGCGGTTGTATACAGACCCCCTTCTCAGGGGAGGAAGTGGACAAGAAAATGATAGAAAGTATATAGAATGGCAGAAAATGGAGATATTCCTGATGGGTGATCTGAATATGCCAGATGTTAACTGGAGTGCAGTTGCAGCAGCCACTTCAAGAGTGGGTTATTCTAGATGCCCTACAGGGGCATGCCTTAGACAACTAGTACTGGAGCCCACTCTAGAGGAGCAATCTAGACCTGGTTCTCTCAAATGGAGATGAAGAGAGGATCACAGATGTAGAAGTGAGTAGCCATCTGGGAACTAGCAACCATCGAACAGTATGGTTCACAATAAACACAGCAATAGAGTCAAGCTATACAAAGGCAAAAGTACTGGACTTTAGGAGGGCTGACTTTACCAAATGGTGAGTGCCTAATGAATGCACTAGCAAATGGGCAGGAAGGAGGGTGGAAGAACAATGGGGAATAATAAAACTGCCATCACAGAGGTAACAAGCCTTTGTGTGAAGCAAATAAACAAAACAAAACAATGTAAGAAACCACTATGGTTCTCAAAGGAAGTGGCAGTGAAGGTTCAAGAGAAAAAGAAAGCATTCAGGAAGTACAAGGAATCACAGAAGGAGCAGGACAGAGAACTGTATCAGTTAAAGCAAAAGGAAGCTGGGAAGGCAGTCAGAACAGCAAAGGCCCAAACCGAGGAAAAGATAGCCAACCCAGTTAAGAAGGGGGATAAAACCTTTATAGGTACATCAGGGAGCGAAGGAAGACCAGGTAGGGATAGTGGAGGCTAATAAAGGGAGGGAGGGTGGGCAGAGGTGACTGTGAAAAGGCAGAGATACTAAACAAATATTTTTGCTCAGTATTTACAAAGGAAGAGGTGGAGGTACCTAAAACAAACAGTAGAAACACTCTGGATACAGAAGTTGATACCAGCCCATTTACAGAAGAAAGGGTTCCGAAAGAACTCTTAAAACTGAAGGTGGACAAAGCAATGGGGCCTGATGGGATTCATCCTAGAATTCTAAAAGAACTAAGGGTAGAACTAGTGACACCACTGACTACCCTCTTTAACAAATCATGGGAGGATGGGGTGGTACCGAGGACTGGAGGAGGGCAGATGTGATTCCCCTTCACAAAAGTGGGAGCAAGGCAGAAGCAGGAAACTACAGACCTGTTAGTTTAACCTCAGTGGTAGGGAAAATGATGGAATCACTTCTGAAGGAAAGAATTGTTAGCAGATCTAGAGGCCAGAGGGCACAGGACCCAAGGCAGCATGGATTCACAGCGGAAGGTCATGCCAGACAAATCTGATAGATTTCTTTGACTGGGTGACCAAAGTAGTAGATCAGGGAGGGGCTGTGGACATGGCCTACCTAGACTTTAGCAAGGCATTTGACACAGTCCCACACAAAAGATTAATATAGAAGTTTGCCAGCCTGGGAGTGGGTCCCAAGATGACAGCCTGGGTAAAGAATTGGCTGGAGAATAGGACACAGAGAGTAATAGCAAATGGAGTCCACTCTGAAGAAAGGGGGGTTACTAGTGGGGTACCGCAGGGTTCAGTATTAGGATCGGTCCTCTTCAATGTCTTTATAAGTAACATTGCAGAGTGACTGGAAGGAAAAGTATGTCTCTTTGCAGATGACACAAAGATCTGCAACAGAGTTGATGCACAAGGTGGGGTGGAAAGGATAAGAAGGGACTTGGCAAGGTTAGAGGAATGGTCAAATGTACAGTATGGCAGCTCAGATTCAATGCTAAGAAGTGCAAGGTAATGCACCTTTGAAACAAAAACCCTGGGGAAGAGTACAGAATGGGGGGTGAGATACTAACAACTACAAAAATGGAAAGGGACCTGGGGGTAGTCATATCAGATGACCTAAAGGTGGGCAAGCAATGTGAGAGGGCAGCAAGGAGGGCTGGGGGGATACTGGGATGAATAGGGAGAGGCATCACCAGTAGAAAACAGGAAGTTATTATCCTTCTGTACAGACAGCTGGTGAGACCCCATCTGGAGTACTGAGTGCAGTTCTGAGAGCCAATCTCTGCAAAGACATAGACAGGATGGAAGCTGTCCAGAGGAGGTAACTAAAATGGTACAGGGTCTGCACCAGAAGACATATGAAGAGAGACTTAAGGAGCTAATATGTATAGCATCGAGGAAAGGAGGAGAGGGGGACATGATAGAAACTTTCAAGTACCTCAAGGGAATCAACAAAGTCCAAGAGGGTAGCATCTTTCAAAAAAAGAGGTGTGCAAGAACAAGGGGCAACAATTTGAAGATAGAGGAGGGGCTGCTCAGAGGTAATTTAGGAAGTATTTTTTCACAGAGAGGGTTGTGGATGCATGGAACGGCCTTCCGGAGGAGGTTGTGGAGTCTAAAACAGTGGTGGAATTCAAGCATGCATGGGACAGTCATAAGGCAATTCTAGGGGGTTGGGGTAGGAAGAAGTAGGCTGCTGGTTAACTAGGATCTACAGCTTATCCATTAGGTAGGGAAATGGGCAGACTGGGTGGGCCAAGCGGTCCTTATCTGCCATCATATTCTATGTTTCTATGTTAGAATGTGTTTGTGACAAGAAATCTCCCTGGAATCTTCTGGTTGAATTTTGATACTCTACTGGAGTGATGCTCAGGCCATTATTATGATTTAGTCTTAGGGTGGTTATCCATATTCTCACTGTGATCCAAGAAGTTGATCAGAGTAGTGTGAGTTCTATATATTTTTGGGTATTTAAGAGTATTAGATAATATAGCATGCCTTTTAATGGTGTATCCATTCTATGTTAAGGTTGCAGTTGTTCTGTTAGATCTCCATGATGATTTTATTTGGCATTATAAAAAGGCTCTCAGAAATCCTGCAATCTGATTGGCTGTTAGGATTCCAACAGCCTTACATTAATCCATGTTATACTGTCATGTACAGCCTGATCACCATGGCACATGGATTCTTCCTGTCAGCATTCCATCCTCTAGCACTGCTGAATATGTGGAATGATGCATTCTGATTTTGAACCAGCATTCTTAAACTGTTGGTGGAAGAACTATTTAATTAAAAATCTCCCTCTAAATGAGGAAAACATTCAAAAAGTATACTTTTAACACATTTCTTTTGGATATTTTTTATAATAGCAATAAGGCACTCCCAGGAGTTAGATTAACAGTCAGTTAATCACTTCCTAGGGGCAATATGGCACTCGGCTGCACCTCGTGCCACATTACACCCCTAGGGGGTAATTAACAGACTGTTAATCTAACCCCTGGTCATGCCTTATTGCTTAATAAGTTGATCTTTGGTGGCATGAGGTTTGCTTTTATTACCTTTTTGTTTTGTTGCTCTGAGGTTGTTGGGAGCTTGAGATTCTCTCTCTAGCTTGTATTTTGTGGGCAAGCAGCTTATTAGAGGATAGTTCTTGTGGAGATTTTTAGGATCTGGTTTAGTGCGGAGCAATATGTTGCATGTTGCTAGGCAGGAAAGGTTTGCCCAAGTCATTCAATGCAGTTCTTTTTTACAGTTAGCCAAGTAGTAGGGATATTGAATTTATCAAGATGGCCTCCCTCAGAAAGAGGATGAGATTAGCTGACTCTCTAGCTTTGATCGGTAGGGTTCGGGAATTGGAGGCTAAATATCTCTCAACTTCCTCCCTGACTGATCTCAAACAGCTTTTGGTAGTCAAGGACAAGTATACGGATCTCTTGAGGGAGAAAATTGAATATGCTCTTATTAAGACCCAGGCCAAGTATATTGACCAAGGTGAAAAATCTGGCAAGCTGTTGGCACAGCCTACGGGTACTTGAAAGCTCTAGGCTTATCCCTTCTCTAGTCTCCCCTTCTGGGGAAGCTGTCATTGTGCCCCGGAAAATTGCTCACGTCTTCGAAGATTTCTATGTGAGGTTGTACAGTGAATTCGAGAAGTCGTACTGTTGCTGACTTAAACAATTATTTAGATGAGATGGATATCCCCTGTCTGTCTGTGGCCCAGCGGGCTATTTTGTCCGCTCCCATTTCTGAGGAGGAAGTTGAGAGAGCTATTGCTTCTCTCGCTCCGGATCGCACGCCGGGGCCTGATGGGTTCCCAGCTAATTTCTACAAGACCTTCGTTAAAGACCTTGTTCCTTCCCTCCTCAGGCTTTATAACTACCTGGCCTTGGCCTCCAGTAGACTCCACGCTTTGAGGCAACCATTGTGTTAATTCCAAACCTGACAAGGTTCTTACGACCCAGCTAGCTACAGACCTATATCACTCCAGAACTATGATATGAAGATCCTTGCTAAGATCTTGGCTGACCGCATTAAAAGGTTTGGTCTACACTGCTGAGTCCTGAGCAGGCGGGTTTGTGCCTGGTAGATCCTCAGATGATCATCTGAGGACCCTCGCACATCTCGCAATATGCTCAATCCTTCCACATCCGGGCGGTACTGGTCTCTCGACGCCGAAAAGGCTTTGATCGTGATCACTGGGGTTTCTCTGGGCTGTCCTTGAGAGGATGGGCTTCCACTGCTTGGTTAATATAATCAGGGTGTTTTACAACTGCCCTTCTGCCAGAGTATGCTGTAATGGGTTTTTCTTCCCTTTCCGCCTTTATGCGGGTACTAGACAGGGCTGTCCACTCGCCTCTTATTCAATCTGTACTTCAACCGCCACTAGGAGGATTAAGGCCTCGGCCTTGGTCAAAGGAATTACTTTGTCAAACAGAACTGGTCCTCTCAGTGTATGCCGATGATATCCTCTACATCTGGTGGAACCAGTTGAGTCTCTTAGGGAGGTTTTAGGGCTGATTGAGAGGTTTGGGACCTTCTCTGGCTATAGGTTGAATGTTTCCAAATCCGAAATTTTCCTCTTAACCTTTACGCCACTAAGGCTGAATTCTCATCCTTTGGCATGAAGTGGGCTCCTAAGTATATTAAATATTTAGGATCCTTTTTCTACTGACTCCTCTCTTGAAGGAGTTAAACGTAAGCCGCTTAGGGATTCGCTGCACAGGACCTTCAACGTTGGTCCGCTTCTTCCCATCTCACTTTGGGGTCGGATTAATGTGATCAAGATGAATATCCTCCCAGAGTGTTTTATCCATTGAATTTGGTTAATCTTAAGTTTCCTGTTTCTTATTTTCAGCAGTTTCACACACTGTTCTCTCAATTCATCTGGTCCAAGAAAGCAGTTGGTGCTCATACGGTAAACTATCTCTCTAAAGATCGAGGAGGTCTCAGATTGCCTAATCTCCTGTTGTACTACTGGGCCGCCATCTTTCTAGGTTGGGTAGGTGGTTCTCAGCTGAACCGGATATGTCCTGCCCTATCTGGCTTCAATTAGAGCGCTTCTCCTTGCTGCAATCCAATTTGATAAGCATGCTCTTTTTATCTACCCAACTTGTTTGCTAATGGATCCCAGATAGCGTCATTAGGACTGCTATTGCGGTTCTCTGGCAATGTCTGAGGCACTTCCAAGTCTCCTGTATCGGATTTGGGCAGCCGGTAGTTGCTAATCCCAACATTAAATTAGGTAATTCATGGATTGGTCCTGAATGGCCCTGTAAATCAATGAGGCCAGTCTGGGAACTTTTAATGGTAATTCCTTCTCTCGGGTGATATTCTTGGGAAGTTCCATATTTCTAACCGATCTATTTTCAAGGTCTATCAACTGAGGCACTTAATCAATCAGAGATTTGGCTCTTCCCCGGAAATCCACGGTTGCCCTTTTCTTTCTGAAGTGGTTAGACTTGCCTCCCAGCCTCACTCGGTCTCTTTGATATACTCTTTTCTTCTGGATTATAATTCATCTGGGGTGTGGCGTTCGGAGGTTTGGAACTATCTCTTGCCCGGGATTTCTTCTGACTGGTCGGGAGTCTGGAAGGACCTTCACAGATACCATACCCAGGACAGGTTCAGATTAACTCAGTACTACATTGTTAATAATCTGTATTACACCCCAGCTAAGCTATCCCAATTCGGGAAGGTTCCCATTCTACCTGTTTCAGGTGTTTGCAGGGGATGGAGATATTGTTCATGTGTTTTGGGACTGTCCCAAAGTGGCCCGTTGTGGTCTCAGATTAAAAGTTATCTAGATCCTCTATTAGGTCTGTCCAATTTTCAGTCCTGAGTGTGTGTCCTTGGGGATTTTTCAGGGTTGACAATGTGGAGCGTGATATCATATGGCCATGGTGGCTATGGCTGTTAAAAATGGTGTTAAGACACTGGACTGACCAATTGGCCCTATCACTGGCTGATTGGTTAACTGAATTATTATCATATCTCCAATCCAAAAAGCTTACTGCTAGCCTCAGAGGGCGGTTGGATTTGTTTCACAGGAGATGGGGTAAACTACAGGCTCTTTGTCTGAAGTAAAGTGGTTCTCTCTTATTGTTACCCTGGTCCCTATGTCCACATTCATCTATGTTCTCATTTCTCTGTCAGCTCATTATAATCAGGGCTTTCCTTTATTTTCCTGATGTACCTATACCTATGTCTGTTTGTGGCTATGCTTTGAGTTATTGTCAGTAGATCTTTAGTTTATTACTGTGCTAATTTATGGTGGGTGCACCCTGGGAGGAGGGGGTTGGGTTGAGGATGGGGGTGTTGGGAGGTGCCACGGTTTATGTTGTCGAATATTTCATAGGGGTCCTCCTGGGGTTGGATATTTTCGTATTTTTTCTATACTTTGGGATTTACCTCAAGGAGGATGGGAGGTTTTGTTCCTATGTTTGCTGTTTACATGTTTATGTCCTGAATGTTGTTCCAGATATGTTTGGATACTATCTTTCCTTTTGCATCTTTAATTACAATTAAATTTAAACTTCAATAAAAGGAGGAGGGGTGGTTGGGGGATGGTGGGGGTCGGCTGTGGTGGGGTGGGGTTGTGGGTTTTTTTTTTCCTTTCTCTCTTGTATGTTACGTTATACTGTACATACGATTGGAATGGCATTTCTGTCATGTATTGTTGGTTGTTCTTCTTGTTATTGTGAAATCAATAAACTTACATTAAAAAAAAAAAAAAAGTAGTAGGGATATTACTTTCAGCCAGTTGCTGGGCATGACATCTGGACCCAGAATGTTCTTCTGATGCTTTCTTTAGCTTTACATCAATTTATTTATTTATGTAAGTCTTTAATAACCAGGTAAGTGCACTGATCTGGAAGACCATTTTCAGGCACAACTTGGGCCTCAACAAGTGACGAACAGAGAGGAAAAACATCTACACGATGGATAACAAATTGAGTAGTACAGCAGTCATTATCATTAGGTGGTACAGATTACATGTAAGAACAGTCAAATAACATTGGAGAAAGCAATCTACACAGAGCAATTGTTGAAAAAACATAATAAATCATTTATTAAACACACACGTGACAGTTTCCCGGCACTTCGGGGGCATACGCCCTCTTCATCGGGGGGGGGGGAGTCCATTTGCATTACAATCACATTTATAGTCACATCAGTAAAAAATCAATTCAAATTGACCAATGAGGTATTGATAGCATTACATAAAGCTCACTCGGTGTTTTACCACATTTAACCAAATTAAAGGCCTTATTAAATATGATACCACAATATCACTAATAAATACACTTAAAGAAGCTAATATAATGCTAAACATCACAGACTAGTTCTAAGGAAAAAGGAAAAGGGAAGGGGAAAAAGAGAAATGGGGAGAAGAGTGAAGGGGAAAAAGGAAAAGACAAAGATGGGAAGGAAAGAATGAATGGGGGTGTTTACTGCGGACGGAAAAGGAACCGGGAAAAAAAGGTGGGAAGGGGAAGGGTGGGAGAGGAAAAAGAAAGAAAGGGAAAGGGGGAGAGGGAGAAAGGAAGAGAGGAAAAAGAACAAAGAGGAAAGAAGAGGAAGTGAAAAAAGGAGGAAAGAGGGATACATACATTTCAATTGATATCCTAATTATCTATAAATGCAATTATTATGTATCTGCTATAGTTATTATTATACCTATACTTTTTATTATTGCACATGTCCAAAATTACATTGGTCATAAAAAGTGAAAGACAGCCTACATAAAACTAGTGTGTTGCGTCCCTGTGTCAAAATAATATGGACAATAATATTAAATAAGAGTTCATATTAGCATTGTGAAAACCTCAATGTAAGAACAGGCAGGCAGGAAATATGCAATTCAATAAAAACTTATGTTTCTGCCTTGGTGGTAATGTCTACAGAACTTGGAGTTTCTGAGTACTCATTAACACATGTGAAGCTAAGCATGGCTTTAGTGCACATCACATTTCCCCTCTTCTCTGCATGCAAATATATGAGCATTTTATTTTTACCACACTTTATCTTCTTCCAGTCAAAGTAATATTGTTAATAAAAGTACATTTGCCATTTTAAATGTGTACACATGCTTTAATTTTAATGTACTCTCCCCCTGTTAGTTCGCTATCTACTGTGTATGTTATGCAGATTATCAGTAAGAGTTTTGGGTTCCTTTAATTCAGAGACAATAATACGCTTAACCATCCCTTCATGGTACTAATATCACAAACTAAGGATTATGACCTCTTATGTACATGAGCAGTAAAATCAGATAAGCACACAGAAAAATTATTATTTTTAAGCAAATGCTCTTAGAAATAATGATGTGAAAATAACTCAAAAATACATCAAATGAATACTGATATTCTTGTAAATAATGCATTTATCTAGGTTTCTCTATACCACTATATCTTTAAGAATGGCTTATTGAAAACATGTTTGTTTGCTTTCTGTACATAGCACCTGTGAGGCACTGGTCAGGGAGTAATACTAAATATTCCAATGCTCCCTGCCCCCCAACCCCAAATTTTACACCAAAAGTACTCCTCTGTTAGAGATGATGCTCACACTCTCTGAGTTAACTGCTTGGGCCCCTCAAATGACCTAAAGAACTGTACAATTAGCCAGAGCTCGAACCAGGCCATGGCCATGAAGAGCTGTCATAGAAACGCTTTAGAGAGTTTCCTGCCAAAAATGGAAAATTCTCAGCAGTCAACTCAGGCATCTACCCTGGTTTCACCATCTTGTTCTATGAATTTGGTTCATGGGGAACCCCACTGGCCAACTTGTTGGGCAGCCACACTGTCACTTTCCGTGGAATACTCATCAGACTACCATCAAAGCAAACATTCTAAGGAAAAATCTCCCTCAAGATCCTGGTCACTACTACAGTACCTTCCAGTAAAGAGAATAAGTCAAATGCTTCATCAGTGATCTCCGTCAAAGCCCTCTGACCATCATTCAGATACCAAGGTAAAGGACTGGCTCTGGCTCTGGCTCTCCCACTAACCATGGTGTATAGCTGTTAATGGCAGGCACTGTCTCATCCTTGACTTTGTCATCAACTCTGTTGGCTGGCACCATCAACGCACATACTATGATCCTGATGACTGTATCTGAATTTTTCCAGCCTCAGCTTCCATCATAGCAGTGGACAGTTACTACATTGATGATACTGCCTTCCCATCCACTGCTTCCCTTGATGTTGGGTGTACGATCCTTATCACTGGCCTCTGTCATTGACCCTTTGTCTCCTCCATCACTGTCTAGTCAACCTGTGGATCCAGGGGTCCCTGTTCCTCAGCCAAAGGATGAAGAGGATGAATATAATCCTGATCTTCTGGACATGGAGGAAAGAGATGAAGGAGAGAAAATGCAGCTTAGTTTTGCCTTTGACTCCATTTTCACTGTCTCCTCCTGTATTGAGAACACTGTGGTGCACTCACCAAAGTCTCCCCTGGAGAATATTTCTTCCAGGCTTTTTTATGTCTCATGCAGGACAAGCTGGGCTTTTCTGCTTAGAGAAAGACTGCACTAAAGGTAATCTGTATGAATTCTTGGAGGTCCCACTTTGCCATCTGTGTTTATAGCTAACATTTATCCTGTCTTGGAGGATGCCATGATGGCTGATTGGCACAGGCCTAGTAAGTTAGTAGCTGTCCCTCACAAGGTTTGAAAACCATATGCTGTGCCTTCTAGAAGACTTACTGTATTATGGCTATGCCACCCAGCCTGAACCTGATGCAGTGGTCATGTTGGTTGCTCATGATTTATCCCGGGCCGTTTGGCACATGAGCTCTCTGATTACTGGTGTGAAATCATAGAAATTGGATGTTATGGGCAATCAGGCTTATGCCTCTGCTTCTTTAGACCTCCATATTGCCAACAGTCAGGCTTATATGATAAAATATCAGAATAGCCTATCAAAGTCCCCATCTACTGTGAGTGACAAACTGTGATCCAGCAGTGCATAAGCCATGGTCTAGATGCCAGAAGGAATTAACTGTGGTCTACTTGCAATGTTTCTGATGCTTCTGCTGTCACCTCTTCTATCTGCCTTCACTGGTATTTTGCTGAGAGTGGCTGGTTTTACAACTAATGTTCAACAAATGGTTGAACAACTCACTTTTTCATTGCCAGAAATAGTTTGGCCATAGTGAGAAGTTAACTCTTTGGGACCTACGCTTTTTTTAAGTCTCTTACATACCAACCCTCACTAGGACATGATGGTGACCCATTTCACAGGGGTTCCTGCTCCTCCTGTAAAATTGTTCCAGGACAAGCAGCCCTTAGGGCCTCACCCCTGTGCCCCAACCTTCATGCACCCATTTTAAGACCACTACTGGCTTGGGTGCAGGGTGGTGTCCCTACCACCCCACCCCATTTGACTCCCTTCTGCCCCCTTGCACCTCTATAAAATGGCATGGGAGTTAAGTTAGGAGTTAGGGGCACCCTGTTTCTGGAGAACTGGCAGGAGATTACATCAGACAAGTGAGTTTTCATGATAATTTGAACAGAGCATGCGCTGTAACTGCATCCCCTTCAGTGCATCCTCCAAGCACTTATCATTACCCTCCAGGCCACTTGTTTTTCTTACTAAGAGAAATCCAGACTATTTTAGACAAGAGGGCAATTCAGCCCATATCCCTGACTGAAAAAAATTAGACTTTTTTTTCCAGGTACTCCATGGATCCCAAGAAGACAGGTGATTTACAACACATCCTGGACCTCAAGGGCCTGAACTTATACACTGCATAGAAAACATTCTTAATAGTCTCCCTTTAGTCTCTTTGCCCTCTGCTTCTGAAAGAAGTTTGGCTGTGTGCCCTGGATATGCAGGATGCATACCTGCATTTCAAATTTGGTGCAGCCATTGACAATACATATGAACATATGAAGAAGCCAACAGAAGAAGGCCATTTGGTCTATCTAGTCTGCTCATATTGCAGGGTCCACAGCTTGTGCTACAGTCCCTGCCCCCCTCCCTACTCTTCCCATCCTTCTTACCCATGATCCTTACCTTCCCACTATGCCTACCCCATCCTCTCTTGATGCTGCCCATTGTCTTCAACAAGACCACCTCTTCCGACAGTGCATTCCAAGCATCCACCACCCTCTCTGTGAAGAAGTGCTTCCTGACCTCCCTCCTAAACCTCCCCCCTCCACCTTAAGACTGTGCCCCCTCATGTTATGGTTGCCACTCAGCTTAAACAGACCCTCCTTATCCACCTTATTTATCCCTTTCAAGTACTTTAAGGTCCCAATCATGTCCCCCTCTCTCTCCTGTTCTCCAGGGAGTACATGTTCAGTGACCTCAACCTCTCCTCATATGCCTTACCTTGCTGAACCCACTGTCATCTTTGTTGCCCTCCTCTGGACCTTCTCCAGCAAGTTAATGTCCTTTCTGAGGAGTGGCACCAGTACTGAACTCCATAATCTAGATGTGGCCTCACCAGTGACCAGTACAATGGCAGTACACTCTCCTGTCTCCTACTACTGATCCCCCTAGCTGTGCATCCCTGTATCTTGTTTGCCCTTGCTGCTGCTTTCTTGAACTGTGTGGAGTGCTTCAGGTCACCACTGATCATCACTCCCAGGTCCTTCTCTTTCTCTGATGCAGATACTAACGCCATCCTGGTAGTACTCCATTCTGGGATTCTTCGCTCAAATGTACGTAACTTTGCATTTCTTGGCATTGAAGCTAAGCTGCCAGATCCTGGACCACCTTCCCAGCTTTTCCAGATTATTCAGTAGGTCCTGTATCCCTTCAGCTGTGGTCACTCTCCTGCAGAGTGTGGTGTTATCCATGAATGGGCACATTTTGCCCTTAATGCCATACCCAATGTCATTGATGAAGACACTGAACAACACCAGCCCCAGCACTGAGCCCTGCAGGACCTCACTAGTGACCTGTCTGGTGCCACATAACTCTCCCCCCACAACCACCTTCTGGGTTCTGTTCCTTAGCCAGTTTACCACTTATCTGGCCATCTTATCCCCAAACCTGAGATCCGCCAACTTCCTAACAGACTTACATACTAAAATGCCAGCAGAATAGGCCTAATGGTCTTTTGTGTCTGCTCGTTTGGTCAGCCCCCACCCTGGGAGCTGACCTTGCTGCCCCCCTCGCCCTCTCTGGCTTCTCCCTTCCCAGTCCCAGATATTCTCGCTGCACTGGACTTTGCTTCCAGAACCCTTCCCCTGTACCTGTCCCACCCCTTCTTGAACCTCTCCACTGTCTCTGCCTCCACCAGCCCCCTGGGCAGCGCATTCCATGGCTCCACCACCCTCTCAGTGAAGTAGCACCTCCTCCTTTCTCCCCTGAATCTCCACCCCTCCAGCTTCCACCCATGCCCTTTAGTTGTCCTTCCCTCCTTCCTTCGGAGCACCCTGACTGCTCCTCCCCTACTTACTCCCTTCATGTACCTGAAGACCTCTATCATGTCCCCCAGGTCCCTTCTCTCTTCCAATGTGTACATATTTAGCTCTTCGAGCCTCTCCCCATAGGTCTGTCCCCCAAGCCCCAGATCATTCTGGTTACCCTCCTCTGGACCCTCTCCAGGAGTTCAGTGACCCTCTTTAAAGTGTGGCCTCCAAAACTGCACGCAGTACTCTAGGTGCGGCTTCACCAAGCAGTTATACAGAGGGAGTATCACTTCCCTCCTTCTGGAGGTGATCCCCCTAGCGATACATCCCAGCATCTTGATGGCCTTGGCTGCTGCCCTCCTACAAGTCTCCAAGTTGTTCATCTTGACATCCACTACCACCACCCCTAGGTCCCTCTCAGCCATTGAGACTTGTAGCATCCCCCCCAGGGTGTACACATGGCCCAGGTTCCTGGCTCCCAGGTGCAGTACCTTGCATTTCCCAGCATTGAACCTCAGCTTGCACTTTCTAGACCACCTTTTCAGAGCCTCCAGGTCCCCCTGTAAGGCCACCCTCCCGTCCACCCCATCCACCACTGCCCCCAATTTTGAGTCATCCGAAAAGGGACTCATCTCACTCCTGATACCCTTCCTTATGTCAGAGACATAGGCATTGAACAGGAGGGGCCAAAGGACCGATCCCTGAGGGACCCCACTAATGACCCTCCTTGGGGATGAAAGTAACCCACCAACCACAACCCTCTAGGTCTGGTCCTGGGGCCAATTGTCTATCCATTTGATCATCTGGTTCCCCACTCCCATTTCTTCCAGCTTATCCAACAGGCTCCCGTGAGGAAGGGTCAAATGTCTTTCTGAAGTCAAGAAAGAGGACGTCCTGATCAACCTTTTGTGAGGCACAAAGCCAAAGGTCTTGCTGAAATCCAGATAGAGGATGTCTACCTCTTGGCCTTGTCTACTGTCTTAGTGACACAGTCAAATAAGTCAATCAGATTAGTTTGACATGATATCCCCCCTATGAACCCATGCTGCCTCACATCCTGGAGACCATGCCCCTCTAGATATTCCACCAACCTTTCCTTAAGTATGGTCTCCATGAGCTTGCACCTGATTGAGATCAAACTGACCAGTCTTTAATTCTCTGGGTCATCCTTGGGACCTCTTTTATGGATGGGCTCCACATGTACTGTTCTCCAGTCATGGGGTACTATACCTTTCTCCAGTGAACTATTAAGTAGGCCTGTCAATGGCCCTGCCAGCTTCTCAGCCAGTTCCCTTAGTACCCTTGGATGTACTCTGCCTGGGCCTGGTGATTTGTCCACCTTCAATGCTAGCAGCCCCTTCCTCACTCTAGCCTCCTCTATCACTATATTGATATTCCCCTCCCCCTGCTCTTCTTTTCCCTCCTGAAGGCACCGATCTATCCTTCTCCCTAGTGAAGTTGGAAGAGAAGTATTCATTTAGTATCTCTGCTTTTACCCCATTATCCTCCACCCACGCTTTACCTCTCTTAAGTCTAACAATCCCATCCTTCTTGTCACTTTTCTCACTTATACAGCAAAAGAAGACCTTCTTAATTCCTTCTGCTATCTGCAGCTGCTTCTAGAAACATAGAAACATAGACTTTGACGGCAGATAAGGACCGCTTGGCCCATCTAGTCTGCCCATTTCCCTACCTACAGGATAGGCCGCACATCCTAGTTAACCAACAGCCTATCTCTTCCTACCCCCACAAGAATTGCCTTATGTCTGTCCCATGCATTCTTGAATTCTCCCACAGTTTTAGACCCCACAACCTCCTCAGAAAGGCTGTTCCATGCATCCACTACCCTCTCTGTGAAATAATACTTCCTCACATTGCCCCTGAACCGCCCTCCTTCTATCTTTAAATTGTGTCCCCTTGTTCTTGCAAGTCTCTTTTTCTGAAAGATGCTACCCTCTTGGACTTTGTTGATTCCACTGAGGTACTTAAAAGTTTCTATCATGTCCCCCTCCCTTCTTTCCTCAAGGGTATACATATTAAGCTTCTTTAGTCTCTCCTCACACGGCTTCTCTTGCAGACCCTGCACCATTTTAGTTGCCCTCCTCTGGACTACCTCTATCCTGTCTATGTCCTTGCGGAGATGGGGTCTCCAGAACTGGACACAGTACTCCAGATGGGGTCTCACCAACTCTCTGTACAGAGGGATAACAGCTTCCTGTTTTCTGCTGCTGATACCTCTCCCTATACATCCCAGTATACCTCCAGCCCTCCCTACTGCCTTCTCACATTCTGTGCCTTAGCGTGCTGTACTTCCTTACATGCCTCACCAGCCAACCTTAAGTAATTTTCCCAATCCACCTCTCTCCTGGACTTCCTGAATGTTCGATTGGCTAACCTATTTTCCCTTACTGCTTGGGTGACCTAAGAACTGAACCAGTTAGGTGCTTAGGCCCTTGTGTCTGGGTCTAACACACTCCTCTGTGGCAACCAGTATTCCTTCCTTAATGATGAACCACATTTGGTCCACCCCCATATCTGTTCTGATGCCTGATAGGTGGCTCCTTATCACTTTGCCCATCTTCCTGAAGTCTGCTCTCCTAAAATCAAATATTTTGGTCTTAGTCAGGATGCTTTCCCTGCCCATATCCAACTAGAACCACACTGTGCAATGGTCACTCCCACCCAGGAGCTCTCTGACCATTATTTCCTGTACATGGTCCCGATTTGTGAGCACCAGATCAAGAATTGCCTCTGTTCTTGTTAGTTCTGTGACACCCTGAGTCAGGAGCCCACTTTGCAATCCTAGCAGGATCACTAGACTTCCTAGCACATGTTTTGGATGGTACACTCCCGTTCACCTTGGGCAGATTGAAGTCCCCCACAATCACCACCTCTCCTTTCCCCACAAATATTTGCAAGATCAGGTCCCTGTCCCTCTCCTCATCAGTTCAGTTCTTAGGTCACCCACATCTTTCTCTCTCTCTCTTTCTCTCTATTGGACCTACACTTCCTCTTGGATGGGCAAGCGCTATGAATTTAGTGTCTTAAGCCATCTGGCTTACCCTTAGTGCCACAGGTCTTCACCAGCTATTTAGCTATGGTGACCAAGTCTCTCCAACGAGCACCATTTATGTATGCCTATACCTGGATGATTGACTTCTAAAAGTACCGTCCCGAGATATGGCTTTTCACAGATCATCTTTGACTCATCAGTTGTTTGATCACTTGGAACGCCTGGTCAACAAACCCAAATTGATTTTGAATCCTTCCTAGCAACTTCAATTTATAGATGTGGTATTGGGCACAACAAAGGCACGGGTATTCCTCCTGGATCACTGTGCAGACACCATCCTGGGCCATGCAGTGCAGATTGCTTCACCTCCTAGGTCACAATCAAGTGGCTGCTAAGGCTCACAGGTCCAATAGTTGATGGTGTTGTGACCATTCCTATGGTCTGACCCCATATGCACATCCCAGAGTGGATGCTTCATGCTCAGTGTGTTCAAGTATTTCAACTCCTGGATCACCAAATTTAGATCATGGACCCTTTATTCTACCATCTGCAGTCTGAGGTGCCAATTTCTGGTCCACCCATCAGATGGTCCTTTCCATGGATATCTCAGTGCAGGGCAAGAGCTCATTTGGGGAACATTAATATCCAGGGTATCTGGCCCTCCATGAAACACTCTCTCCATATCAACATTCTGGAGAAAAGGGCTGTAATTGTTGGCCTCCAAGCCTTCACCCCTCATATTCAGGGTTGTCCACTATTAGTATGGATAGACAGTATTTGTGTCATGCACTACCATAACAAACAAGGAGTACTCACTCCTACCCTCTATGCAGGAGAGCCATGAGGGTCTGGGAGCAGAGTTCAGGAAATCCTACCATACAGTTGGTTATCACAGCCCTAATGGGCAAACCTGCCCCACTACATATTTCCCAGCTGTATGCCTCCCTACAGTTTATGCAACAAACTCCTCTTCTTATAGCCTTTGAGATGTGGAGCCAGGAACTAGGCAACGTATTGAGCTAGAGCAATTGAAAACCATGTGCCACAATACAAAAAGAGGTGTGGGAAATGATGGAGGCAGACACCAGGATATGGAACTCAAATCAGCTTTTATCCAGCAAACAAAAGGAAATAAAACAGCAAACTGCATATCGACCAAAAAAATAAAAGAGGGTTTAAACTAACAAATGAAATAAAAAGTAGCAGTAATCCAGTGTATGACCACTAGAAGGCACTAGGGTCCGAGATAGGGTCAGCCCCATTGCTGAGCCCTAAGATCTGCTCATGACTAGGCTCTAGTGTACCAATGAGCCATCATCTGCTTTTACTCTACAAAGGTTGTCCCTTAAATAGGGCTACAATCAGGTGGTGTGGCTAAGCTCATCCCCCTTTTATGAAAAATGCATAATTTCTAACTAAAATACCATCTAATTCAATGAAAAACATAAGGAATGAAATGTTACATCATAACCTTTCTCACAATGATACAAAAACCAAATTTCAATCATTCTAAATAGAAATAGGACTGTTGTGGGTGGTTCTGTGCTGCTCTAACTCCTCCTACATGTCCTCAGCCCAATATAGCAAATATCACAGAGGCCGGCTGACACTACAGAAGACTGAGGCGTGAGAGAGTCAAGAAGCCATAGGACCACTCCCCAAACACAAGAAAAAATGGGTACAAAATTAAACAAGTACTTGCAAGATTTCTAGCCCTGTACAAATGTTATAATATATCTCTACACTTTATTGTTAACAACCTGCCTATGTATATAACTAATTTATATACAAAACAGTGACTAGTAGAAACTGTATGTATAACTACAGGAAGATAAGACACCATTAAAGACTAAAGACAATAAGCCTTCGGTTTGAGGGGAACATGCTTTTCTGGGTCCTTGTCTTTATTTGAACATGTTCTCAGTCTTTTTTCTTACTATTGTCTATTTATTTATTAAAGAAGCTTCTAAATGGAACAGCCGCACTGCAGTGAGTGCCTTTTGAAAGTGCGCAACAAGCTGCAATGAGCGACCTCCTTTTTAAGTTGTCCTGCCTACAGTGTACCACAAAAACACCATGGAACACTTTTAGGCTGTTCTTACAGCCTAATCCAAAGAGTTTTCACTACATTTGAACTTTTTCACGAGCATGGCTCGCTCACTCTATCTCACATATTCGAGATGGAATGTGCACATGATCGTGCAGCAGGCAGTGCACATGTTCGTGCCAGAGCGTAATTGAATACGGAGAAGGGAAGGTATTGAAAGCAAATTCCTGGAGACCCTGAAAAGAAAAGATAAAGGTAAAAATAGACCATTCTACAGGTGGCCTGCCTGTAGATGGGGGAAGCAAATGGGACAGAGGAACACAGTAGGGTATAGGTAAAGAAATATGCTGTTGCAACATGCTTTTAAAAGGAGCTTGGAAAAAGGCTCTCAGGGTAACATCACCATTCCACACCTTGGTGACATGGAGGGAGCTCAATTGGAAACACTTAATTAGATATTTTCTAACTCCAGTACAACATGTCCACAGAAAGACAAAATACACACCTCCCTGCTGGAGATGGTGTGGGGAAGTTAGGGCAGCACATTTCCATATCCTGTGGGACTGACCAAAGTTAGCCCATTTCTTCTAAGATGTGGAGGGAGATTTAAAGGAATTATTTAACCCTAGACTAAATGAATCCAATGCGCTTTTTCTCTTCACATGATATCCACAGGGCTATCGAGATCTCACTAACAGATACTTGCTAGGAATCTTATTAGTGGCATCAACAAAGTGCATCACTAAACTTTAGCTCACCCTGTTGTTCCCTACATTAAAGGATAGACAGTACCCACCTCCAACAACAAGACGGGTCATCTGTTTACCAAGCTTACAATGTTGAATCAGCACTTGAGCACTTTGTCAGCACATTCAATGCTTCATACAACACCTATGCGCCCTTTAAAAAATGGAAAGTGAAGGGAACCAATAAGCCCTGGATCACCCCCCCCCCCACCTTATGAAAGAAAGGGACAACCTCTGGCTTAAAGCTCAAAGCACTAGCTCCCAATCTGACTTACAAAACTACAAAACTGCTCACAATAAATGCACACGGGCTATTCGTATCACAAAAAGCCATTTTTTTAGATAAGAGCTCAACAATACCTGGGGGAACAGCAGAAACTTATGGGAGAATATAAAAACCCTAACCAGTAAACCTAATAATCTAACCCAGTATCCAAAAGAAATCTCCAACTCCTTTAACAACGCATTCACCAGCCTCAGTGGTGTGCTTCTGCCCCATTTCCTCAATTCTCCCATCAGACAATAACCACAAAATAGAAGGCCATAACCATGTATCCCAACCTCCCCCCCTTCTACCTCCAGATAGTCTCAGTCTCTGAGGCTAAAAAATACATTACTAGAGCCATTGGGAGAACTAGATACAGTCTCTAGACCTCAAATTAGTAGCTCTTACTCTTAACGGGGTCATACACCCTTTAACCTATATCATAAATCTGTCACTAACCTCTGCTAACTTCCCACAAATGTGGAAAAAGGCCTTGGTTACCCCCGTCTTTAAAAATGGAGATCGAACCAATATATCCAACTACTGTCCCATCTTCATACTCCCTTCCCGTCCCTTTCCAAAGCCATAGAAAGGATAGTCAGCAACCAGCTAGTCAACTACATGAACAAATACAAGCTGCAATGCCCTGAGCAACACAACTTCAGGAAGCAACACAGCACTACCTCTGCCCTTATCGAATTCACCAGCTTCATCCATGAAGCCCTAGATCATGGGTGGAGGCTGAAACAATCACGGGATTTAAGAATGCATGGGATAGACATAAAGGAATTCTGGAGGTCAGGGGTAAGGGGCAACAGACTTCCTGGAAAACATAAACTGAACTTACAAATTTAAATGGGCAGACTGGGTGGGCCATAGGCCCTTATCTGCCGACACTGTCTATGTATCTATGTACCTTCATTGACCTATCAAAGGCCTTCAATACAGCCAACCATGGGCTTCTCCTAATCCAACTATCGTCAACTGGGATTTCCCCCTGTTTCCTTACAGTGGTTCTAAAGCTACCTTGTGAATCAAACCCAACAAGTAGAAATGCAAAACACCCTTTTCTGACCACTGTAAAGTTTCCTGTAGGGTACCCCAGGGCTCAATCTTGGGCCCTCTTCTCTTCAGTATATTTCTAAATGAGCTACCTGAGGCCTGCCCAGGCCATGCTCTACTATATGCTGATGATGGTGTGCTGTTCTCAAATCAGTCTAACCCCACTGACTTAGAGATGCAAATGCAAACCAGCTTTTCAGCCATTGAGACCTGGTTCCTTAACCATAAACTTCTTCTCAGCTACAAGAAGACAAAGACTATGATATTTTCTTCCCCCCACAATAAGCACAAATCACATCTCTTGCAAATCTGCAACAACAAAGAAGAAGAAGAGCTAGAAATGGTTCACACTTTGAAATACCTGGGGGACACCCTGGACTGCTCCCTCTCCTTTGATCAGCACATCAAGCTGGTTGCCAAAACTGTTAACTCCAGAATTGGAAAGGGAACATTGTTTAACCAGGAGCAGCACACTACGTTGAAGCTTGTTTCCAGATGCGACCTGGGAGCACAAGGAAGTTAAGTGACTTGCTCAGGATCACACAGTATGCACCTAGGTGGCTGTGGAACTCAAACCCAGGTCTCCAGATCTGCAGCTCAGAGCCTTAACCCACTGCACTATACTGCCTCTTATTGGTGTTCTGTACAAACACACTGCTTTACAGATGAAACACTCTGGCTAGCTGTGTCCAACTCTGCCCTGTTGGTCATAAACTACAGTCTTGTTGTCTATGAAGCTGCTACAGACACATCCCTACAGAGAATTAAGATGGCCCTTAACAAAGCTTGCAGGCTTCTGTCTGGGGCCCACCAGCTAACTCATACCTGTGAGCTCTACACTTGCATGGGTTTGCTGAACCTTGACTGTAGAGTCCAATACCAAACCTGCCAACTAGCCAAAAAATCTATCATGGGCCTCACCACACCAGGGGTGACTGGTCTCCTCAGCCCCGTCAGCTCTATCAGGAGTACTAGAATGAGGGTACTTGAACACTCCAAATCCCCTTCTGTCAGACCTCCCAAGGTCAATGTTCCTTTGGGTATAGAGACCCCAAATTGCTAGACTCTCTGAGTCCAGAAATCCTAGCCTGTACTAAGATTGGCCAGTTAAAGGCACAACTGAATGGCCACCTGGTCTCCCAACGTCTCCATATGTGACTGCAGCCTTTAACCACTTCCTGCTTGTCTCTTTGCTCATATCCTACTCCATAGGCCCTCATTACCCTACCCCTTATACCCCTCTCACTCCCCCCTCCTCTTCCCTTGACATCTTCCTTCTATCCCACCAACTTCTCCCCCTTTCTCCCCACCCTAAACAATGCTACTCTCAAGCTGCTCTTCCGCCTCCCCTCAGCTCTGTATGACAACACTTTTACAAGCTGCCTTGTTACTTCTACCCATCTCACAACTATTATTTTTAATTCAAGCACTGTAACTTGAATGTATGAATTGCACTACCTCCTTAGAGTTTAGCAACCCTCTCTGCCAAGAAGAGTTTTTGTTCTGATTTGCATGTAACCAGAACTGAATGTAACCTTCCCCTTTTGTACTGTATATACTGCTATACTTCTATGTATTTTACCTAAGAGATCAGTCCTGGGGCCAGTCCTCTTCAATATCTTCATCAGTGACATTGCAGATGGACGAAAGGGTAAGGTTTGTCTGTTTGCAGATAACACCAAGATCTGCAACAGAGTAGATGATCCAGATGGGGCCGGCAGAATGATAAGCTATCTGGATAAACTGGCAAAATGGTTGGAAAAGTGGCAACTGGGGTTTAATGCAAAGAAGTGAAAGATCACGCACATAGGGAAGAGAAACCCTGAAGCCACCTATAGGTTGGGAGGGGAGTTGCTGGCAGTCACAAGGGAAGAGAGAGACTTTGGCATCATCATCACAGGTGACCTGAAATCATCCAAGCAGACCACTAAAGCAGCATGTAAGGCTAGGGGGATGTTGGGGTGTATTAGTAGGGGTATCACAAGTCGTAAGAGGGAGGTAATAATCCCTCTTTACAAGACACTGGTTAGGCCCCATCTGGAGTACTGTATGCAGTACTGGAGGCCACACCTTCACAAGGACATTAACCAAATTGAGGCAGTCCAGAGAAGGGCAACCAAAATGGTTCAGGGACTGCATCAGAAAACATATGAGGACAGACTAATGGACCTCAATATGTATACTCTACAGCAAAGGAGGGAGAGAGGTGATATGATTGAAACATTCAAACACCTTAAGGGCATTAACAAGGCAAAAGAGTCTAACATGTTTCAATATAAGAAAAACAGCAGGGCAAGAGGACACAGCATGAGATTAGAAGGAGGCCAATTAAGGGGTAATGTGAGGATGTTATTTTTCACAGAAAGGGTGGTGGATGCATGGAATGGCCTATCTCAGGAAGTGGTGGATATGAATACAGTGCAGGGCTTCAAACAGGCATGGGATAGGCATAAGAGAGCAATACAAATAAGTATGAATAGATAGGCCATTGACAAAGCGAATGCTGATGGCACATTCATAAGGTAGAAAAAGAAATGGGCAGACTGGATGGGCCTTGCAGTCCTTATCTGCCATCAACTTCTATGTTTCAATTTCTATATATTTGATATCACAAATCTGTCTTGATGCATTGTAATCACTTCATCTAATGTTTACTTGTCTTCTCCAATGCGGAACCTTTGTAAATGAGCTTCCAGTTCAAAGGTTTTTTCCTAGAATCAATAAATAAATAATCAATAAAATGTATTTCCCTAGTGAATAATACATATATCTGTATCAACCTGTCTGTCTGTCTGTCTGTCTATCTTTCTATCTATCGGATATGACATGGCCTGTTTGAAGATATCATACAGTATTTATTCTCACAAGAGGCAAATGATATCATGATATCTCATGAGTGGAAAAGCCACAAGTGAGATGTCTTGATGTCACTGGCCTCGAGTGAAGATAAATAGGATATCTTCAGTCAGGCCATGTCATGTTCTGTTTATACAACATATGTTTTGGACCGCACAGAGCACAACCCCTCATCAACACCACAGATGACATATGTAAAAAAATATCTGCTTCATCCTGTCAGTTTGAAGTTATTTGAAAGTTATCTGGTTGATCCTGCCATTATTTTAACATAAATATTAATTTAAAAATGTATCTAGTTGATTCTGCCACTCAGAGGTTTGGTAACCCTAACAATACTTTCACTTTCCCCGATTTATCCTCACCAACACAACAGATGACATATTCTGTTTTGTAAAAAAATATCTGGTTGATCCTGCCAGTTTAAAGTTATTGAAATAAAGTTATCTGGTTGATCCTGCCATTATTTTTATGTAGATAATTATTTAAAAACATATCTGGTTGATCCTGCCACTCTGAGGTTTGGCAACCATAACAGAACTTTCACGTTTCCTCATAAATGTAATGTGACCGAGCAGTATTAACACAGACACATAATGCTCTTCCAGACCTTTATTGTAAGGCAGTCTGTGTCAGACAAGTTAGAAAAACTGTGTATTTTTTTCTGAATTTAAGTGTAATTCTTAAAAAGAAGCTGCCCACTGTACCTAGTGAGGGAGTTGGCAGGTTCAGAACAGAAGAAGGATGCTTGGACATGTATTGCTATGGCACAGCTGCCTTATTATTCCACCTCATGTACCTTGTACAGAAAATTTTGAATCCCCACCAAAACATAATCCTGTGCAACTGCAATGTCATTCCGAGTCATATGTGTGAAAACACATCGGCGCAGATAAGTGGCGCAAGCCTGGGTGCAGCGAAACTGTGATGCACTGGGGCCAGGTCCAGGTGATATTCAATGGGGATGCACCATGGCGCAGCACCATTGAATATGGCAGGGTCGGCGCACATACTGCACATGGTGCAGGGGCACTGTGCCAGTGCAAGCCACAGATAGGGAGCATGGGGATGCGCCAGTGCAAGTACAGTTGCGCTAGGCGCATCACCCACAATATTCAGCAGGGGGCATGCAAATGAGGCCATAATATATGCAAGGCAAAAATGGGGCCATTTGCATGTCATTATAGCCCCATTTGTATGCCTTGCACAGGGCAGCCTGGCGACTTGCGCCTGGTGCCCTGCACAGCATGACATGTGCTGTGGGGATCCCCAGGCATCCCCCACCCCATAGCCGTGATGGCGTGGCATATGTGTAAAAGAAATCCCTGGTAATCTAGTGGCTCCCCCAGTCCCCGATTCCCCGATAAATATAATACATGACCATCCCTGGTGGCCTAGTGGTCCACCCTCCCACCCAAGTCCCTGATTCCCTGATATATGTAAATATGCCTGTCCCTCGTGGTCTAATGGAACCCCCCTGCCCATTGCTGTGATTGCAGTAAATGTAAACTAAAACATTCCCTGGTAGTCTAGTGGATCCCCCCCTCGCTCCCGTGTCCCTGATCACAGTGGAAGTATTATAATCCATTCCTTGGTAGTCCAGTGGTATCCCCTCCCTCCTGATGCCCCGATGGATGTATAAAAATACAGTACCTGGTGATCTAGTTGCCTCCCCTCCCTCCGGGTCCTGGTCATGAATTGCCCACACATAATTCCCTGGTGATCCAGTGGCACCCCCCACCCCTCCATACAACAGGACCTCTTGCCTCGCACTCCCCGTCATTGGCAGTCGGCTGCATCCTGCCCACATACCACCCAGCCCCCGACAAATGACAGGTACAGTATGGGCTTCAATATGATTCATTCACATATTTGGGACTGTCTAGTACAGCATGCCCTGCAAGCCCATTGGTCCACACAGGGGACCAATGGGCTTACTACCCATACTGTACCTATCATTCGTTAGGTGGCTGGGCGGTATGCGGGTGGGATGCAGCCAATGATGGGGGGAACAGGTGGGCAAGGGGTCCTGTCTGGGTGGGAGTGGTGGGGGTGCTACTGGATCACCAGGGAATTACGTGTGGGTGATTTACCATGATCGGGGACCCAGGAGGGAGGAGGTCCACTAGACCACCAGGTACTGTATTTTTATACATCCATCGGGGCAGCTGGAGGGAGGGGGGTACCAGTGGACTACCAGAGAATGGATTATAATACTTCCCCCATGACCAGGGGCTCGGGAGGGAGGGGGGTCCACTAGACTACCAGTGAATGTTTTAGTTTATATTTACAGTGATCACAGCAATGGGCGGGGGGGTTCCACTAGACTACCAGGGATGGGCATATTTGCATATATTAGGGTATCGGGGACTCGGGTGGGAGGGGACTACTAAATCACCAGGAATGGTCATGTATTGTATTTATAGAGGAATCAGGGACCGGGAAGGCAACTAGATTACCAGGGATTACTTTTTAAACATATACCGCACGATTGTGTCTATGTGCAGGGGGGTTCCTGGTTCAGTGTGTGCTTGTGGATGGTGTTCTATGTGGGCAGGTGGCCACCCATGGCTGGGCTGCTGTGTTTCATCCTGCAATACTGCAGCCTGCCTTTGGGTGGCTGGGAGTTGTTCCTACTCTGCAAGGGCTCAACTTTGAGCCCCTCCATGTGGCACACTGCAGGGTTGCACCAGCATATGCACCACACATCCTGGGCTGAATATCGGGATGTGCCGCATATGCATGAGCTGGCCCCCTGCATCTGGCTGCATACCATTACATTGTGCCCAGCACATCGGGAGTTGCACTTCGCCGGGCAGCCTTTTCAATATCCTGCTGGGCCACAACCCCTTTGAATATCTGGGCCATTTTGGGCAGGATTTGAAAAATAACAGCTGTGACATACATGATTTAGGGTAATAAGAAGGCTACGTGGAAAACCTGGGATCAAAATATTTAAATTTCCAAAGTTACGAGTGTGTGTAGTGAAACTGCAACAAATGGTCATGACTTTGGTATTTTTTTATGTTTGATCCCAAATTTCAACATAGTCTTCTTATGATCCCATCTCATAAACCCTGTAGGTGAGAATTTTCAAATCCATGCCAAAATGCCATTCCGTGCTACAGGTGCAAAAACACATTTTGGATATGACAGCTGTACTGTTCATGAGGTGGTGTTAAAAAAATGGCTATGTTGAAAATTTAGAGTGAAAATATTTAAAATTACCAGAGTTATGCACGTGCTTAGAAACATTTCAATGAATGCTCATAACAGCCATTTTTAGGAATTTGTTCACCAAATTTTCAACATGACCTTTTTGGGACCCCACCTCATGAACTCTGATGTCATTATTTGGTCCCAAAATGTGATTGTATGCAGTGACCAGAAAATCACTTTCCAGGCCTGATTAATGAAATTACAGTACCAGTGTTCATGAGGTGGGGTTCTAAAAAGGCCATGTTAAAAATATGGTGAAAAAATTCCAAAAAATGACAAAGTTATGAACATAAGTTCAAAACGCATTTGAAATACATTATACATTATTATGTTTATTCCTCAGTTTGCACTTTGGCTTTGAAGGGTGCAGACATGTCTCAGTCCACAGCAGATGACAGAATTTGACATCAGCTGGTAAGTATAGGGTAAGGGGTGTGGGGAGGTGGGTGCTCAGTTGGAGGATCAGGATGGGGGAGTTGTCAGTGGCAATGAAGAGGGACTGTTTTCTTTATTTCAGGATAAAAAAAGGCAGAGATGGTTTTCTTATTGCAGGTACTAATGCATTAATAAACCATCTCAGGACACTGGGGGAGGGGTCCTTAGTGTCCCACACTGCTGGTGGGGGGCTTCTAAATGCTGACATGGGGATTGGGCCCCCCTGATGTTGGCTACAATTAATTGTAGGGGCATCTGACACCAGGGGTGGGCATCCAGGTGTCAGATGGTATAAAGATAAATAAAAAATCAGGGGACAGTGATCGGCAGATGGGGGTACCATTAAACACCAGGGAATATAAATAACAAGGTCAAGGGTGATTGGAGGGTGCGGGGTGCCACTAGACACCACCGAAAAGATGAAAATGGGATCGGGTACTGGGAGGGTGCCACTAGACACCAGAGAATGTATTAGTTATTATGGGGAAAGTGTGTGTGTAGGGGGGGCATGCCACCAAACACCAAAGAAATGGCAGGGCTACTCACAGCACAAACTGCAGCCGGCAGCAGGAGTTCGGTTGAGGGCAGAACTAAAGAAAATCCACTGTTCTCATGCAGAGAATGTGAGTGAAGACTCCTCTCGCTAAGCTGGCACCCAGGATTTTGTGTGCCCAGAAAATGTATTTCTGCCCCTAATTGTGAAAACCAAACACCAGAATCTAGCTAAATGGGGTATGTTTAGTTAGTTTGTTTCTGGTGTTTGACTTTTAAAATGACAACATTGTTATGTATTTTCCACACTTTTAATTTGTGGAAAAAAGGAAAAAAAGATGGTGACTCACGAAAAAGGATTTTTCACTCATGAAAAAGGAATGGATCATATAAGAAACACTCCTTTTTGAGAGATCAATCCTTTGTCAAACTTTCTCCCTTTATCCTGGAAAGTGATCTTCCCACTGAAAACAATGGGAACTTAAAAAGCGAATAATTTTGCAACAGATTAGCATTTCTTCACCAAACAAACACTTGGCAGTTCTATTACCCAAGCTGTATGTCCCATAAGAAATGACACCAAAATTCCACACCATCTGGATGCAAGGCATTGAGGAAAAAACTGCAAAAAATTGTAACTTCTAAGGTTTTTGCACTATCCAGATCTCAGAATCTGTACATCTGACCAGAGTGAAACTTGCCATGTCAAGAGAACTACCCCACAGGACAGCACATACCACATTATTTGCACATCCATTAATATCCATTAATCCATTGCAAAGTTATTAAAGTGCAAAATTTGAGGTTTAACATTAAACATACTACTCAACACTAACTACAGGGCACAACTGTACGCACTCATACAGTATGTACCTGTATATCTATATCTATATCTATATATTTATTTATTTATTTGCCTTTGATAATCGGGTTAGTGCATTAGGCAAAAATCCTGCCTATTTTCAAGCATGACCCAGGAGGGTACAGTTTACAAAGCATTGAAAACATCACAACAATAACAAAAAAAAAAAAAAACATACCAGTACAAACAGTTTACAGGCAAGCAATACAGGGTGAATACAACTGTACATGAGATCACAGAGTAGTAATATAAACAAGGACTTAACAGCGGTGACCTCCTGGAGGGTAATAATAGCAACAATTATGCAAGAGACAGGAAGCAGAGACAGTAAAGTAAAGAGAAACCAAGGTAGAGTCAAGGGTATAGATATGCAGGACACAGGGTTAGAGAAGAATTAAGTACAGGCACAGGAATCAAGTGCATGGAGGTGGGAGAAAAAAAAATATATATATATATAATAGTAGCATGGTAGTGCTACCATAGTTAGGGTTGAGTAGCCCTTTTTAAGGTTAAATGGTAAAATTTTGCACCTTAATAACTTTGCCACCATTCCATGAATTTGCTGGAAATTTGGCAGGAAATTTCATAGCCATAGATCTCAGGATCTGCCAACTTTCATACCAGTCGGATATACCACCACAGAGTTATTAAGCGACATCCGTGTGTGCAATTATGTTTTTTTTCACATTCTTTGCTCATGCCTACAGGTCACACGGTTTATGCAACCAGTCCAAAAACTTCAGGGAATGTGCGGCCGAGGTCCCCGGTGTGCCTTTTGAAGATTTTGTGAAAAAATATTGAACTGTTCAAAAGTTATTCAAAAAACAAGTTCCCATTATAAGTCAAAGAGAAACATTAACAAAAAGTTCTACACTTTCGCAAATGCACTTTTTAGTGTTGCAAATGGCTCTAGTAGTGTCGCAAATCTGCCATTTTAGTTTTCAGTTACTGATCAGAAAAATGCTTGGCGTTTAAAATTGGGATCCTCTAGAAACACAGTTCTTTTTGTGTTCACCTAGTCGGACCCTCAGGATGTTAGCCATGTATTTATTTTTGGGTTAAACACCACAGAAATATGTTTTCCAAATTTCTGGGAAAAGTAGTGTCGCATAGTAGTGTTGCACGTTCCACACTTTCGCAAATTTTTGCAAAAGCTTTCGCAAATCACGACACTACTTTTTCCAGGCAAAGGCAAAATGACAGGAATTCTTTGCCACCCTGCTGCAAAAGAGCAGTTTGGTCTTTTGGGCTGAAATTTGGAGGAACGGCAGCCAACATCCCACAGATGTGCCTTTTGGTGGTTTGGTGAAAAAAGTTGCACGGATGCAAAGTTACAGTACTCCGACGTTGACGTTTTTTCCCATAGACTAACATGGTGGTGTCTGCCGCGCCTTTTGGGGCTCGTATCTCGGAAACAGTTCGAGATACAGAATTTTTGTCACAACAATGTGTAGCCCTCTGGGCTGTGCATTTTGTGAAAACCTAGCCAGGAAAGTCATAAATCATGTGAAATTTAAATTTTTTTTCTACATCGTACGGTTACTGAGATATTACCATTTTAGTATTACAACTGCTCATTTTCTGCTCCGAGGCCCATTATTATGCATACATTGTTTGTTTTCACTGTGTTTCCCAATGGAGCTTTTGGGAGAAAAATAGGTTGTGTGCTCCAGCAGTCGCCCTTCCATTTTTGTTTGCATTTGTCTTTCGTTTTGGTCATCGTTGTTCTTACCATTACCATTTGCGTTTCCAATTGCATTCCTGTGCCCATGCACATTACAGTTTGCATTCCCATATGTGCTTGCATTTGTGTTTCTGTTGTCTTTGGCGTTATTGTTGCTGTTATCATTACCATTCCTGTTTAGGAATGCGGCACCGTGACCGTGCGCATTATGGTTTGCGTTTCTGTACGTGCTTGCGTGTGCATTTACATTTCTGTTTCCTTTTGCATTTTGTTGCTGTCACAGTTATCATTTGCATTTACAACAGCGGTGCCATGATCGATCGAGTTACCAGTTGCATTTCTGCATGCGCTTGCATCTCCATTTGTGTCACTTTTCTCTTTGGCGTCACTTTGCCCCTGCATTTCTATTAATGCTTGCTTTACAATTTATGTTTGTGTCACCATGTGTGTAACCATTACCACTTGTGTTTGCATTGCTGTTACCGTTACTATGTCACAAAAAATCACGTGGTGGGAGCGCCACTATTTATAGTCCTCATTCTCAAAAAGAAGGGAAATTAGAGGCAAAAAACTCAGTTTAATGCATCAGTTCGGGTTGTTCCACAGTGACAAAAGTGACAAAATTCAGTGTTAGGGTTGAAAGCCCCCCTTGCACCCCCATCACCTGCCCCCCAACGGCATCGAGGATGTGCGTTGGGGTCATCAGTCTAACTCACCCCATTCTCCTATACCTCAGCTTCTTTACATGTGATGGGGTGAGAGTTGGGAATGACAACAATGCACCCTGATGCTGGTTGCAGGGTGGGATGGGGTGCAAGGGTATTTTCAACTCTAACACCAAATTTCTCGCTTTTGTCGCTGTAGAACAACCCTGACTGATGCATTAAACAGAGTTTTTGCCCTAATATATATATATATATATATATATATATATATATATATATGCAATAGGTGTGGAGATAAACAGAGTGTGATAAATCCATTTATCTGAGTAACTGTGTGTATAAGAAAGCAATAAGACACAACAGGGTGTGGGTTGTTTATTGATAAGAGCACGCCCCCAGGTGCATTGTTAGGCATGAGGCACTTGCGCTGAGTGACTACAGCAGCTGGGTAATTCTCTTATCCATCAACAACCCACACCCTGAAGTGTCTTATCGCTCTTATAAAATGGGTAACAATTATTTCTATAACAATTAAACAAAACTCTGGACACATTATTAAAGATTTAATAATAGTATGCTATTTTATTTAAATATGGTGAAAAATAGTCCCCAGACTTGGGTAGAGGAGTGTTAAAATTGATTGAATAGCAACTCACTGAAAAATATTAAACCAGTGAGTTGGAGGGACAGCAATATATTATTTGAGCAGTTTGAGTCTACCTCTACCTATGTAACTATATTTTCCCACCCTTTCTCCTTGTTTATAAAGTATTACTGTATTGCCTACTTTCTTAATCCTGTTTTTTTTTCTGTTTTCCCCCCTCATTCAAAACATAGAATGTTTATCATAGAATGTTTACCATGGAATACAGGAATTCAAAATTCTGCTCATTTCCACTGGTAGAATGCTACTTTCCTAACATACTGTACACACATACAACAGAGACCTGTTTTAGAGCCAGTGACTCAATTATTTCACTGTCAGGGCAAGCAGAAGAGATTTCCCTGATGAGCAGGTAAAGACAGAAGGATGATTTTTCACCTTTAGTAAAGAAACAGTTGTAATGAAAACTATAAACAATACTTAATGTTTCTAATTTGTTTATGTATGTAAGGAGAGTGTGATGATCAGGGAAACAGCATTTAATTTGTTTGTTTTATTTTTTATTTAAGGTATTTTTTTTTACTTTTAGTGCCTAGTTGAAGTTTTTTACAGTGTAAAGGTAGCAGCCATGTTTGTGATGGAAGATCAGTTCTGATTGCAGAGGGAGTGATAGAAGATAGTTCTGGTTGTAGGAAGACTGATTTGCTTATTTTGTAATGTAGTTTTGGACCAGGATGACTGTGTGTGTGTATATAGAGATTTAATGTACAGTCAGCTGATGTCTTTTGGCCAATGAGGTTTCTAGATGTTTTCTTGCCATTTTATAAATTTATTTATAAAATGGGCTGAAAATATTTGTCATCCTGATTAGCTACTACATCATCTGAGCCGTGTCCTTATCAGATGATATAGTAGCCAACCGGCACTACCCTCCAGTCCCCAGCCCCACAACACCACAGAATCAATGAACTGTGCCAGCTGAAAAAAGAAACACAGCCTGGAACAGCTCACAGCGTGACATTCCATCCTATGACCCAGCTCCTGTCTTTGTGCCCATCCTCCTTCACAGCACACAAAGCAACCTCTACATAAAACAAGCATTTGTCAATGCCGAATGTTTGCTTGCTGGCATTGGCAGTGGTAATGTAAAAGTTACAGATCTGCGTAATAGGAATGGCAGTGAAGTACTGAACTGAAGCCAACCCCACCACCACCCTGCAGAGAGTGACAGGCATTGGGGTGTGCATTTGGGTCATCAGGCATAATGGCCTTGCCATTTCACCACACCCCACCCTGCAGACACTGACAAGTGCCATGGTGTTCCTTGGGGTGTTTGGCCCTTATGCGCACCCCATTTCATTAGGAAATGCGGTGAGATGGGTGCGATATAGGAGAATAGGGTGAACTTTGGGGCTGAAGAGTCCAAGGCATACCTCGATACCTCTCACTGGCTGCAGGGTGTGGAATGGTATGAGCATTACAGGCAAGAATCCCAAGTCACACCCCTGATGCCTGTCATTCTCTACAGGGTTAGGCGTTATGGTTGAAACCCTAATACCTCAGGCATTCGTTGGTATTTTCACTCAAATTTTCAACATGTTTTTTTGTGACCCACCTCATGAACAGGGGAATATCAGTTTGTTAGCCGAAAGCTGCTTATGCACAGCGAGTATGGCATTTAGCACCACAGGTGCAAAAACATTCCAAACAGGATGTAAAAAATGACAGCTGTACTGTTCATGGGGAGGTGTAAAAAATGGCAATGTTGCAAATCTGCAGTACAAATATTTAAAAAAATGGTGAAGTCATGAGCGTACATAGAAACTGTGCAACGCACACCCGTGATATAATTAGGTTGGGGATATTTTACAGCAGATTGTCAATTCAGGCATTTTGGTGCCTCCGATCATGAACAGTGTCACTGTGATTTTCTTTATCTGTGCCAAACAATGATTCCCCACAGCGACCATGCATCTCAGCGCTGAAAGTGTGAAAACACACTTCAGCCATGTTGTGAAAAATGACAGCTGTACTGTTCATAAGGAAGTGTGAAAAAATGCCACTGGTGAAAATCTGGACTGAAAATATTACAAAGTCATGAACTTACGAGGGTGCGTGGAAACTGCGCATTGCTCACTCGTTACACAGTCATTTTATGGACTTTTGTCACCAAATTTTCAACATAGCCATTTTAAGACCTCTGCTCATGAACAGTGTAACTGTGATTTTCTTAATCTGTCCTAAACATTGCTTTCGCACACCAACAGCACCATTGTGCGCTACATGTGCGAAAACACATTTTGGGCGACATATGAAAAATGGCAGCTGTACTGTTCATAAGGAAGTGTAATAAAATGGCAATGTTGAAAATCTGGAGTGAAAATATTAAATTTGCAAACTTACGAGCATGCATAGGAACTGCGCAATGCACGCTCGTAAAACAGTCATTTTTAGGAATTTTTTTCACCAAATTTTCAACATAGCCATTTTAAGACCTCTGCTCATGAACAGTGTCACTGTGATTTTCTTAATTTGTCCCGTACATTGATTTCGCACACCGACTGTGCCATTCTGCGCTACATGGGTGGAAACACATTTTGGGTGAGATGTGAAAAATGACAGCTGTACTACTCATAAGAGAAGGTGTGGTAAAATGGCAATGTTGAAAATCTGGAGTGAAAATATTGAAATTTCACGAACTTATGAGCCTGCGTAGGAACTGCGTAATGCACCCTCGTAAAACAGTCATTTTTTTAATTTTGGCACCAAATTTTCAACATGGTGTTTTTGGGATCCCTTCTCATGAATGATATCACTGTCATGGTGGCACTCAGGCCCAAAGGGTGATTTCACAGTCACTGCGCAGTCACTGCGTGAAATCACCCTTCAGGCACGAATACCGCCATGACAGTGACATAATTCATGAGAAGGGGTCCCAAAAACCCCATGTTGAAAATTTGGTGCAAAAATTCCCAAAAATGCCCGAGATATGCAATCAAGTTGAAACCCCCCTATGTAACCCATTATACAGCTTACCGGCATTTCCTCAGTTCGCGGTCGGCTTTGAAGAGTGCAGACGTGTTCCCGGTCCACCGAAGATCGTCGCGCCAGAGTCCGCAGGTAAGTATGGGGTGGGGGGGTGCGGGGAGGCTGGGTCTGCCAGTGGGTGGGTGCGGGTTGTGGAGGGACGTTGGGAGACGCCGACATGGGACAGTTTTTATTTTACAGGTCTTAAAATAAAAAGACGCTGTGGGACGCTTGCCACGCTGCACAAAGACTTGGGGCTGTTCAGCCGCGGGGATTGGGCAGCCCCTGCCGGCAAAATAAAACAAAAACGCCTCCACGGTTTGCCACGCTGGGGTGGGCTCCCAGTGTGGCACAAAAGGTTTCAGGGGCGTTCAGCAGCCGAGGATTGGGCACCCGTCGGCTATTAACTCTCGGGGGCATACCGCGTCTGTCTGAGTGTGGGGGGAGCTGCGTGAGCAGCGATATCTTATCGGTGCTCACTCCAGCGTAGCTCCCCCTTTCAACTGTATGCCACTGCATTTTGGAGCGTGTCATAGACAGCTCCAAAATGCATTGGCTTACAGGGGCCGCGCCTGCCAGTCCAGTGCCTGAATTGGAGGAGGAGGTGACACACCTCCGAAATCTCCGTTCATGGCACTATGTTTCTTGAACATGCGTGCAAGCAAACATAAAAATGGCAAAACATTTTAAAAAGTTTTTTCTCACATCTCTCATAGAAAATCTCATGTCTCCTCCACAAAACAATCCCCAAAGTCATCAGCAGGGCGCATGCGGGCACGACGTGATTTAAAACAAATCCCCTATGTAAATAAAAATTCACTCCCCACAGACAAATAAAAACACTCCATTTCATACAATTTCATACACATGACACCACTTTCACATAACCATGAAACATCATGCTAAGCCCCCACCCAGCAGGCACTTTTCCCATACCACAAACCCTGTTTTTTTCCCCAAGTCCCACTTCAGTTATAACACCCGTGTCCCTCAATGACTGCCATACAGAGCACTTTCCTTCTTTCCATTTTAAAATATAACATGCTCTGTGACAGTGTGGCTTCAGAGATTCTGTAGTTTTTTTAAACTGTAGTTAGGACAGCATACTGCTGGTGGGAATATCCTGGATATCAAACACTGCAAACAAAGCAAATCACAGACCACAGTTTAAAACAACAGGAGCGAGACCTGTACATCTACAGAGAAAAACTGGCACAGAGAAAATAATTACAGGTGGAAAAAAGCTAATTTACTTTTCTTCTTAGGCATCGGGGGTTGGGGACTTGGATCTACTGAATACTGTGGGTCTTTTTGCTCTACTACAAACCAAACCAAATAAAATGTACTGTACAGCACATTACATAGAGGGACTACTTTATCCCTCCAACTAAATAAAAAGGTTTCTTACTTTTCTTCAATTTCAGCAGCTTGTTTCTCTTTTTAATTCTCAGTCTCTACTTGGGGCCCATTTTATAAGTGCCATTACACACAATGAGGTGTGGGTTATTGCCTGATAAGAGCACGCCCAGGGGCATAAGGCACTTGGCACAAGTGCCTCGTGCCTTAATACACCGCTGGGCATGCTCTTATCAGGTGATAACCCACACCTCGTCATGTGTTATTGCTTGTTTATACACACAGTTACTATGTCACAAATCTGTCTGGAATTAATTTAGAATGTTCGGCCTCGGAAGCAGTACTAACTATATTCAAATAGGAATAACTTTAAAATGAAAAAAAGATAGCATGGTATTGTGAGCATGAAAGTTATTAAGCACAAAAATGTCTACAAACTGAGTGATGTTTCATTTATATATGCCATTTAGTTTTTTATAATTAGCAAAAGAGCAGCAGAAAATTAAATTTTGTTTTTCACTTTCTCGACAAACAAATGCAAAATACTTTAAAACAAAAAAGATAGCAAGGTACTGTGAGCATGAAATTTGTTCAGCACAAAATTTTCTACACAATGAGTGGTATTTCATTTAATAGCAACCACTGCACTAGGCATACCTACACTACAAAAGTTAACAAAAAGTTCCAGAAATTAGCATTAAAAAAAAGATAAACAGTCAAAAGTAAATTTTCATGCACTAACAGAAAGCATTTCTATTGCATAAATAAAATATACAATGATGAGCTGTCAGATAAATAATTTATCTACATTTGTGTTGATTGGCCTCGGACACTCCACTCATGGCTTATGCCACTCGTGAGGTTACCAAGGTCAAAGAGAACTTGTGTAGATAAATTGTTTATCTGACAGCTTACCACTCAAAATGGGTAGGGAAACTGTAGTTGTTTTATTGGATGATGAGCATCACATGACCGTGAGTATATCAGAGCGCTACCACACACCTGCACTTTTACCCCCCTCCAAAACAATTTTGACATTTTATAAGATAGATAAACCACTCTGAGGTGTGCGGTCATGCTCTGATATACGCACGCCTTGGGTGGTTGAAGCACTCGGCCTGCAACCTCGTGCATACAATGGACACCAAGGTGTGCGTATATCAGAGCGTGACCGCACACCTCAGAGTGGTATATCTATTACATATATATGTGTGTATATATATATATATATATATATATATATATATATATATACTGTAGGTTAGAAACAATGACCTATACGCTCCGGCTCCAGGCTGACAAATGGCTTAATAGATGGAACAGATGATTAGTATTTATTATGTCTAGAAATTCATGTTGGATTTTTAAAGAACTGGACACAGCACTCCCATCTATATTTCAGATGTGTGCTGTGTCAAGGGAAATGCATTGGGGTGCTTGCAGCATATTTACAAACATCCAGACACATTTACGACAATTCCCACAGTTTATGGCAATTTCTGCTGCAAATTTTTTTATTTTATTTTATTGAAATTTTGGAATTACAGTCCTTTGAGTCGAAGACTCCTTTGCAAAGGCTCCATGTCAATACAAACAGGACAACACTTAAAGACAAATTGTACATAGCGTACTAGGCAAACATTACCTTAAGACAAATATTACATGGTTACTCCGTACAGAATATTTTACTTTGCTAGGTTAGTTTCTTCTAGGTTTCTCTAGGGTTGTTTAAGGACCCTGGGTCATTGTGGTGAAGTTGGATTGGTTACCAAATTCAAAGGCCAGCACCTAGCTGAGAGAATGTGTTTTAGGTACCGATGGCTATGTTGGCCATGTTTGGAGTTAAGGGAGACGTTGGGTTACTATCTCTTACCGAGTAAGGGAGGACCGGTTATAGCAGCCACAAGTCTCTGAGTCAAGGAGAAGTCTCTTGATGCCTTTTTTAAATAGGCTAAGGCTGGGGGCCTGGGAGATGGAGGAAGGAAGTTGATTTAGCTAGAGTGGAGCTCGATATCTGAAAGACCTTTGCCCCAGTGTGGTCCTACAGTGGGGGACAAGGACAGTGGTGTTAGCTAGATGTCTAGGGGTGCTCCTGTGAGGGGTTGGTTGGATGAGGGGGAGAAGGCCCATGGGTGCAAGCTGCATCAGGATCTTTTTTGCTTGGAGGCATGTGTGGTACCTTAGTCTCCTTCAACGGTCAGCCAGTCAGCTTGTTTTTAGAGCTCACATGTATGGGTTAATCTATCACTGCTTGTGACCAATTGGCAGGCTTTGTTGAGAGCTACAGTAGTTTGATGTTGTTTAGGGCTGAGTTATCAGCCATGCCATAAATTGTAATCCCATAATCGACCACAGATAGGACTGAGCAGCTTACAGCCAGTCTAAGTGCCTGTGGGGATAGGCAGTGTTTGTGTCTATATAGAATCCCAAGCCAAGTGTTTGCAGAGGTGGAGAGGTGTTTAATATGTTGGCGGTAGGTGAGGGATATGTTCAGACTGATGCCCAGATACTTAAAGTTAGTGACCTGTTCAATTTGGATGCCCTGTGGATTTGAGATAAATAGCAGGGCATTACTGTTGAGGTTTGGTGGTGAGCAAAGATCATAGATTTAGTCTTGTTGTAATTAAGTAGTAATCTATGATCGGTGAACCAGGATTCTAGTTCACTAAAGCAGCCTTTCAGGGTATTTTGAAGAGAGTTTGGATTGGAGTGTTTCCAGTATACTACGGCATCGTTTGCATAGAATAATAGTTTGCCACTGCAGGCCTGAGGGAGGTAGTTTAGAACGAGAGTGAATAGTAGAGGGCCTAAGATCAACCCTTGGGGACACCTGAATGTACAGGTAACTTAGCAGAGAGGGTGGTGTTGATTTTGACTTGTTGAGTCCGATTGGTGAGATAGTTTTTGAACTAGGAGATTGCTTCGGGGTGAGATGGAGGGAGGGGAGAGAGTGGATAAGTAGTGCATGACTGACGGTGTCAAACGTTTGGTCAAATCTACAAAGATTGCTCCTGCTAATGACCCTTAATCCAATGCTTCATGTATGTAAGAGGTGAATTCTATGAGGGCTGTGGTAGTGCTGTGTTCTGCTCTGAACCCATACTGTTCATGACACAGCAGATTGTATTTGTTCAGGTATTCGGTGAGCTGTTCTGACACAATTCTTTCGAGTGCTTTGGGGGGGGGGAGATAATTGTGATGGGCCTATAGTTACCAGGGTCTGTTGGATCACCCTTTTTTAGAATAGGTGTGATAATTCCCCTTTTCCAGAGCGTAGAAAATTGACCAAGGCTCAGGGAGTAGTTTAATATTTTGGTGAGGTGAGGCAGGGTCTCGTCAAGCGTTAGTCTGAGAATTTTGAGGTCTAGAGAGTCACTACTGAAATTCAAGTTGTGCAATGCTTTGGTTAGGTAGTGTTTAGCCTAGTTGCAGGAGATGATTCTTAACCAGAAGGGAGGGAGTGTATTAGTTGGGGAGGCGATAGAGGGGCCATTTGGGATAGGATCAAAGAAGTTTTGTGGTAGGATGTGGCTAAGACCAGAGAAGGAATTGTTCAGGACATTTGCTATGGTGCTAGGGTCCTGGGAGAGGGTTTCATGGTCAAGAATCTGTGAGGAGGTAGGGGAAACGGCTTTCCCACAGAGTTCCTTGACATTGTTCCAGAAATTATTCCCAGAGCCCCATGAGGAGGTGAGTACTTGCTTATAGCACGTAGACTTAGCTAGTTGAATTGCTCAGGTGCACTTACTTCTTGCCTCTCTCTATAGAGCTGCCTGTCATTGGGAAGTTGGGAGTTCAGAGCACTGTGCCAGCTGTTATCTCTGTGATGCATCTGTGTTAGGAGGGTATGCGAGATCCACGGAGCTTCCCTGTTTTTTATAACCTGTTTAGTGTGAGGGGCAAATATGTTGCAGGCAGTATTAAAAGTTTTAATAAAGGAGGTGAGGGCTGTGTCAACGGACATGGCAGTGTGAATGCGTGCCCAGTCACAGGAGGAGCGATAGAGTTTGAGGCGAGAGAGGGCTCTCTTTTGAGGTGCCTATGGATGGATATTTTAGGGTGGCTGGGAGTGATTTTATTTGACCAGCAGTAGGAGACAGAAGAGTGATCACTTAGTACGTCAGGGAGCACTTTAACTTTAATGAGGTGGGTGGGTTGATTTGAAAAGATGAGGTCAATAAGGGTGGAAGTCCCTGACCTGGGATCTTCCCTGGTATGAACCTGGACAACCTGTGTAAGGTCATAGGCACGGACTGCATCTTTGAACGAGGCAGATGCAGGGGATAATCAATTCACATTAAAATAACCCATAATAATCAGTTTGCTCCTGGGGAGGGGATGGGTGATGCTAGTCAAGATTGATTCAAAGGCTTGTTTCTGGTTATATGGTGGGATGTAGACTGCCATTATATACAGAGGTTTTTCCGGGTTGCCTAGGGTGGCTTTGATTGTGATGGCTTGGGCACCGTGAGCCGGCATGGGCAGGGGGACAGAAAGGGGCTGTAGAGAAGTTCTTGCATATATGGCACATCCACCTCCTCTTTTGCCTGTCATATCTGCTCTGAAGATGGAGTAGTCATTAAGGGTGACAGAGGCATCTGGGATTTTGTTGGAGAGCCAAGTCTCAGATAATGCCAGCATGTCAGGGGATTGTTGGGCGATCCATCCCTGTAGCTGAGTGAATTTCTTAGGTAGGCTACAGATATTAAGGGAGGCCAGAAGTAGACCACCCTGCCCACTCCCCTTGGGAACACTAGTTGATGTTGGGCCAGGATTAGGGTGTACATTGCCTGAGATCAGAAGGAGGAGGAGGAGTAGAGCATGCCGGAGCGTGGCTTTCCGGATCAATTTAGAGAGAGCGGTACGGAAGGATGGGTTTGTTGGAGATTTGGTGTGCCCAACTGGCGTAGGGATGGTGCAGACTAGTTGGGCTAGTTGGGCTAGAGATAGGGAAGGATGGGGGCTAATTAGCATGTGTTTGCCTGTGGGGGGGTGGAGCTTGCACCACTAAGGACCTGTTTATGGTGCGGCTAATGCTGGAGGTAAAATTAGTGCTAAGTAGCTCAGGGGGGAATGTTGTTAGGTGATTTGATGGGGTTGCGTTTCTGTGGGAGTGTGTGGTTAGGCAGATGCAGGGCTCCCTGGAGAGGAATTTATCCTCAGGAAGAGTGGGGCAGGGATGAGAAAAAAGAGTTAAGATTAAGATTAGGATGGGATGGTTTAGGGTCCAAGAGATGCAAGACATGCTGCTAGTGGATGGAGTTTGTAATAGGAGGTAATGAGAGGGAGCCCTCTAGTGTTGAGCAAATATAAGCTGCAGATGGCAGAGTAGTCTGATTGGTTTAAACTGATCATGTGATCATCACTATAAAGCCCGATGTCGACCAAGGGTGGTAGTGGGGGCGGTGGGGAGCCGTCACGCAGCGCCGGCAGGGATCACTTTGTGCAGCAATGCTGTGAGAGCAGCAGACGATCTGGCAGGCTCCGTGCGTACCTGATGAGCGGTCTCTGAAAGGTGGCTTTCGGCATGGGGGAGAGTTTCAGTAGGACCCTCATGACCTCCTGCTTTTCGAGTCTTGGGCTTCAGTTATGGGGGAGAGCTGCAGTACAGACCCTCTTGACCACCAGGTAGGTGGCCCAGCTGTGGACAAGGAAACAGGAAGAAGGGATTGTTATTTATAGGTGCAGGCTACTGGGGGTGTAACAACAGGGAATTAGGTTTCAAGCCACAGTGAAACGGGAGCAGGCACTGCAATTCACATAGGAGCCCAAGCAGCCCGACCAGGTTTACAGAGATGGCAGCTGGAGAAATACTTTAAATTAGCTGGTGGTAAATTAATTGCTTGAAGCAGCAGAATAAACACAATAAATTAAAAATCACTGTTTTTTTTTTTTAGATGGATGGCTATAGTCACTCCGCTTACAGTTCGGCTGGTTACTGATTTTTTTTTTCAAATACTGGTTTGGCACCAAAACTCAAACAAAGTTCACAAAGACCTTGGGAGAAGCCCGGGTTGAATTCTCTGCTGGCAAGCGTTTAAGGGCACAGAGAAAAAAAACTATCTCCACTAGTGTGTGGACAAAAAAGCTGTATTCTATTAAACTTATTTATGAGTTAATACAAGTAAAAGTCCTTAGAACATCAGTTTGTGCAACAGTGCTGTGAGAGCAGCAAACGATCTGGCAGGCTCCGTGCGTACCATGCGGTAATCATGTCCGTTTTTTGGATGCAAGTGTGGAATTCCATCTGGAAAATTAAACCAACTTTTCTTGGCCTAGCTTGCCAGGTGGATTTCGGCACCCACATCCATAAAATGAGTGTGGGTGTTTTAAAATGCTGCCACCAGATCTTATACCTTAGTGAGAGAGAAATGCTAGCAGGGCTCTATGATTTTTAAGATGCATTGCTGATGCAATAACAGTCCTCTATGCCACAAAAATTAATTGGCTCAGTATGGCATGTATATGCTATGTATTATATAATGACTGAGCCTGTATGTTCTTGCTGTTTTTTTTGTTTTTTTTCTAATTGTTTAATGAGGAGTGGCACACTAAGCTGAAAGCTTGTTTACAGGTGCAACCTGGGAGCACAGGGAAGTTAAGTGACTTGCTCAGGGTCACACAGTATCTAAGTGGGGGCTGTGGGATTCAAACCCAGGTCTCCAGATTTTATATGTCATGTTATTGTCTGTGACTTATTTATTTATTTAGTAATCAGAATTACAACCTTTGGGCTAAAAGCTCATTTACAACGGATCATTGTCACAAGGGTAGGGGAGGGTACATAAATTTGGAGTCAGTAGCAGCTAATAGGCATTGTCAAGAACAGATATTGGGCTATACTTATACGATTATACTTATATTGGTCAAACATAATAAACATTTTAAATATAAAAAAAGAGAGTCTGCATGTGGGCTCCTTCACACAACATTTATGTTATGGCCATATTTCTGCCTGACCATCTAAACATCCAAGCAGATTATTTCAGTAAGTAAGTGTCTCAGTCCTACAAGTGGTAAGTACTGGAGGTGTGTTTGAAGACCTCTCGACCCACTGGGGTCATCCCAGATTTGATGTTTATGCATGCCCACTCAAAGCAAAACTGATACATTTGTGCTTGCTCACTCACTCTATGGCCAGGTTTTTTTTTGATGCAACGTTTTGTCCATCTCCTTGACAGGGAGGTTTCTTTACTCTTTCTTTAGTCCCTCTAATTCTATTGTAACTGGCCAAGCTTCAGGCAGAAGGGGCAACACTGATACAGGTGACACCTTTCTGTCCCAGAAAAACTTGGTTCCCTCTGCTCTGGAGGTTATTGGTGGAATCCATAGTTCCTCTCCCTGTACGGGCAGGTTTCTTGTCACAGGAGCAGGGCTGTCTATTGCACCCAGGCCTTCTTTCCCTGTACCTAAATGTATAGAACTGTCCAGCTTTAAGGTCTCCTGCACAATTTGTGAGGTTCTGCTGGTGGCTTATAAACCATCTACTGGCACACTTACTCCCTGTAAGGAAAACATTTCAGTATCTGATGTACTTCTCACTCATTGAATCCTTTGTTAAGTCGAGTGCAGCAGATCTTGGATTACATTCTGCCCTTACTGGACACTATTCTCCAGTGCCATTCTTTAAAGCAAAGCAAATTTATTTATAAAAAGTGATTTTCCAGCTATCAAGGCACTTGTACAAGATGCATATTTCAGACTTTCAAGCCCTCATAGTGGGCAATACAATGGCCCAAAAGCAAGTATCCTACAGGTTCTTGAAGGACTCCTGTACATGTGTCCCTTGGTCTGTTGCCAGTTCTGACAGTGATCTGACCTGATGGCAAAACAAAACTCAGAAACAGTTGTTGCAGAATACAAAGTTTATTACCCAGCATGTATAAAAAGAACAGCTTACCGTAGCTGGGAGTCCAGGACCTCTGAACACCCAGGTAATCATACATGAGTACCTCTGAGAACAAAGCTCTTACATAAAGTTATATACTCATAGATAAGAAAGTTCATTGCCTGGCTAATGCCTGATCTGCTGAGAAATAAACCATTTCCATTGGTCAGTTAAGTGGGCAGCAAACACCCAAAACTGTTAGGTTTTGCATATACACATAGATAAGTAATTATGCTGACTAGTACTACTTTTGGGTTACAATAGAGAAATTTTGTGATTATGCTGATCATTGCGTTATGTCTAATAACAGTAGGTGGTGCACTAAGACCACTAATATAATAATGTACAATATATCATAGCAGGCATGAGTAAATACTGATTTCTCTTATACTGTAAAATGGAGGTTCATATGAAGGATTATAGGTCAGGTAGGTATACATAATCCCCCATTGTTTCCTGAATAAGGAGACAACAACAATTAGGATAATTAGGTCGGTTACAATCTCAGTTACAATCCAGCTGCACAAGCTTTGTAGAGAAACTTCGGTTGAGCACGATGTTGTTTGAGCGTGCCTCTAAGACAGCATAAAGTAACAATCATGAAAAAGATCAAAAACACTTGAACAATAACAAAAGCTTTTAAAGTATGTTCCAACCATGTGTTGGACAAGACAGTAGAAAGATCACCATCATGAAATAATGCATCGAGAGAATTACCAGCTTTAGTGATATTGTTACTGATATGGATAAGGTGTGTATCCTATCAAGTAAGGTTCTAAGATTCAGGGTGAGGGGATAGATATGCACATTAAACACTGGCAAATACTGTGAAATAGCATCCAGATAGTCAGGATCACTATCAACATAATCAGGTTCCGGGGTGGGGACAGGGGAGATAACCTTATGGCCAATGCCAGTTCTCTGCTGAGGTGCAAAACAGACATTGGGCATAGTGATATTGCAAATCAGAGATCCAAAGGAAAGAGTCTTATGGTTGGTTACAACACAATACAGTCAATCAGAGCTGTCAGAAAAAGGAACTTGAGGAAGTTGCCACTTGGTGAGCTGAATCAGGCAAATAAATGAAGAGTTGGTAATCTTGCTGGTGAGGCATTGAACATCTTCAGGAGAGGTGGCAAAGGCAGGCTTAGACTCATTTGACTGTGGCTGTTCTGACTTGTCCGTAGTAGAAGTAAATATGCCATTAACAGTTTCATTGGCAAAGAGGTATTTATCAAACTTACGTGACTAGTCCATAAAGCTTGGAGCATAATGACAAACAGGCTTGATCATGTCGAAGACATCACATCTGCATAAGTAATGGTAACCCCTTTAAGTGCAACAGTCAGTATGTGGGGCAACCCAGGCATCATGTTAAGAATGGAACACCAACAGAAAAGGCAAGTCAATGTGTTCACGGTAGATACTGCCCTCAAGATGGCCCATGGAGAGGATCATTGCTAGCTTGTCAGACACTGAAGAATCTGGATCAAAACATGGAAGAGATATCATAAAAGTCACATACATAGTATCCTGTAAAGTACATTGGTATGTGTCTTGACAAGGTCCCCAGCTGGGGTGTTGAGTAACATAGCCCAAGTTTTGTGCAGTGGCCAAAGAAAAGGACACAGTCATATCCATGAATTGAGTAGTGAATGATAGGGTGTGACAACTGGGGCAATACCATTTAGCCATACATCTATCATAGATTAAACACAGAATCTTCCCTGATTGCAGATCCCAGAAGAGATTGGTGATAGTGTTTATGGCAAAATTACCATATGCAGAAAAAATTATTTCTCTGCCTATGTGGTGCTCAGAGGTTTCTTTATTATTTTGGAAGATCAATTCGTTAATCTTATTTTTGGACTAATTAAACAAAAGCGCAATATCATGCGTGTTATACACTGTGAATCTTTCCTCTTGTGAAATACCATCTATACCATGTAACAGGCTGCATGACATTTTGACCCAAACCAGAATTAAATTGGTAGGTTTACTTTTAATTGATGCCAAATCGACTTGGTTCCAGATTGACATTCCAGTGCCAAATAAACCTGTAACAGCACCTGTTGTACCTGCTATATTAGCAAAAGTCATAGCCCTTTTCGGACATGGCTGGAACACACCAAAATGTTCTGTAGTATGGGGCCCGGTAACAGGGTCTTGTGTATGTGCTTGATATGCTACCATTAGCTCTAGTAACATAACAGCATGGAATTAGTTGAAGAACAGTAACCAAATTCGGCCATGTTCCAGTGACAGTGGTTCAAAACAACAGGAATGTACATAAATTGAACATTATTAATGAGAGTCCCAGGGAATGAAGTTGCTATGAGGTCACTGGGCAGATCCAGTTCCTGTATGGGGCTTTATATGGGATCATTTTCTGTTGGTGGGTCTACTGTAAGGAAAAGATAAGCACTTGCAATTGAATGACTGAGACAGAATTGGCATGTGAAATCATTTGAAAACTTGGTACAAAAGCCTGGGTTCATCATGGCCATAAGGTTATAGAGGCCTGTGTACTGCTGTCGGGCTTGGCATGTTAACAAAGTTCCATTAGGAAAAATACGGGTGTTTGGCCAGCCTTGGAAAGTCATACTAACATACTAAAATGCTAGCAGAATAGGCCTAATGGTCTTTCAAGCCTGCTCGATTTTCAGCACCTGCAGTGAGGGCCGATTTTGGTGTCCCCCCCTTCCCCTCAGGTTATACTGTCCCCAGTCACAGATGTTCCATCTGCATCAGACCTGGTCAGATTTACCCTCCCCCTTTACCTGTCCCATTCCCTCTTAAACCCATCCATAGTCTCTGCCTCTACCAGCTCCCTGGGCAGCGCATTCCATGGCTCCACCACCTTTTCAGTGAAATAACACCTCCTCCTCCTCCTCTCCCCTCTGAGCCTGCCCCCTTCCAGCTTACACCTATTCCCCCTCATTGTCCCTCCTTCTTCCTTTGAAGCACCCTGACTGGGCCCCCTTATTGATCCCTTTCATGTACTTAAAGACCTCTATTATGTCCCCCGTCCCTCCTCTCCTCCAGGGTGTACATGTCAAACTCCTTGAGCCTCTCCTCATAGGTCTACTCCCCCAGGCCCCAGATCATTTTGGTTGCCCTCCTTTGGACTCTCTCTAGGAATGTAACATACCTCTTTAATGTGGTCTCTAAAACTGCACACAATACTCCAGGTGTGGTCTAAATAAGCAGTTGTACAGTGGAAGGATCACTTTTGCCTTTCTGGAGGTAATCCCCCTGGTGATGAATCCCAGCATCCTATTTGCCCTTGCTGCTGCCCTCCTACAGGTCTCTAAGTTGTTCATTTTGACATCTACCTCTACCTCCAGGTCCCGCTCACCCTCCGTGGCTTGAATTTTGTCTCCTCCCAGGGTATACCCCCTGTCCTGGATTTCTGACTCCCAGGTGCAGAACCTTGTACTTCCCCACATTGAATTTTAGTTTCCACTGTCCTGACCACCTTTTCAGAGCCTCCAGATCCTCCTGCAAGGCCACCCTCTCCTTCTCCTCATCCACCACTGCGCCCAACTTTGAGTCATCTGCAAAGAGACTCATTTCACTCCTGATCCCCTTCCTTATATTTGAGACTAAGGCATTAAACAGGAGTGGCCCTAGCACTGACCCATGTGGCACCCCACTTGTAACCCACCTTGGGAATAAGACTAGCCCCTCAACCACCACCCTCTGAGTATGCTCAGAGAGCCAATTACCGATCCATCTTAACAACTGTCTCCCTACCCCCATTTGCTTCAGTTTAGCCAGCAGGCCATTGTGGGGTAATGAATAAAATGCCTTGCTGAAATCCAGAAAGAGGGTGTCCACCAGCCTACCCTGGTCCAGGGCTCTTGTCACCCAGTAATAGAACTCCACAAGGTTCATCTGACATGATCTGCCTAGGAAAAAGCCATGCTGCCTATCATCCAAAAATCCAGTGTGCTCCAGTAGCCCCCCCTAGCCTTTCCTAGATGATATCCTTCATCACCTTTCCAACTGACATCAGGCTAATTGGCCTGTAATTTCCTGCCTCCTCCCTTGTAGATTGGTACAACATGTGCCACCCTCCAGTCTTGGGGCACCCATCCAGTCCTCAGAGAGATGTTGACGAACTCCACCAGAGGGACTACCAGGACATCCACCAGTTTCCTCAGCACCCTGGGATGTATCTCATCTGGCCCAGGTGCTTTCTCCATCCAAAGGGACCTGAGGGGTTTCCTTACTCTCTCTACTGGGATTTCAGCCTCCACTTCCTCCCCCTTTGCACCCTGTACTGCTGCCCCCCCACCTGTCTGTGGTGGCCACTCCCTTTCCCCAGATCCATCAGTGCCCCTGATCTCTACCAGTCCCATCTTTTCCTCCAGCTTGCCCCCGTTCCCCCTGCAAAATATAGCCCCTCCATCCCCTCTGGTAAAAACTGATGCAATGTACTCATTTAGGACCTTTGCCCGTTCCCCCACCTCCTGTGTCCAACCCTCCCCTATCCTTATCCTGCCGATCTGCCCCCTTACTTTCCATTTTTCCCCATGTATCTCAAGAACCCCTTGTCCCCCCTCCGGATCCCCCTGGCCAAGGACAGCTCCTTTTTTGCCTTAGCAGCTCTCACCTCCCTGGTGGTTCTCTTGGCTGTCAGCTCATACTCCTCCTAATCCTTTTTACTCCTTGAGCTCTTGAAGCACCTATAGGCCACCTTCTTGTCCCTCACCAACTCCTGAACCTCCTGCATCCACCAGCAGAGGTTTCTGCCCCTACCGAACTGACGCCTTTCCCTTGCACAAGATCTGGTAACCTCCTGTATTCCCCTCCTTTCTTTTGTTTTCTGAATCTGACCAGAGTTTATATTCTCATCCAATTTAGACATTACTGCCATCTTGTAGAGAGAGAAATTATCGTCATCATTCTTCAGAAAAGGGAAAAGAAGGGGGGAAGTGATACCTGTGCCTGTGGGTCCCGAAGAAAAAAAAAGAGAAAAGGGAAAAAAGGAATATGGATAAGCAAGAAAACAGCCATTCATATTTTAATTTTCTATTTCCCCTCTCCTAAATATTTAAGTAGTGGATCCCATATTTTCCTAAAATTTTTACATTCAGAGTTTTGCGTATAGAAAATTCTTTCAAGATTTCTACAATCCAAGACTAAATTGGTCCAATTCATATAAGTAGGTGGATCCTGTGATTTCCAATTTTGCTAAATTATTTTTTTTTTAATTAATTAATAATACATCTAATAGCTTCCCATTGTCAGAATCTTCTGAAGATTTAATCCCAGATTGCCAGAAATATCCACTTCCAAAGAAAATTATTCCTGGATCAAAAGGAAAACTCAGGCCCAAAATCTTGGAGGTACAAGCCATTATTGTTTCCAGAAATCCCCCATCCATGGGAAAGTGACAAACATATGTAGAAGAGATCCTGAGTGCTTTTTACACCTCTGGCATTTATCAGAAAGTTGTGAATTAAATTTATTCAATTTTCTCAGAGTTAGATGAATTCTATTATAAATGTTATACTGGATTTGTTTCAGCTTGCTATTTTTTGATACCTGAAGCAGATTTTTTGTAATTCTTTACCATTTTTGACTTGTGAGATTTGGGCCTATGTCCTTTTTCCATTTAACAAGAAGTTGCTCTAGGCATGGCATATTTCTATTTTGACAAATTTTATATAGACTACCAATTAGTTTCTTATCATATCCTAAATCAAATAGTTGTTTGATGGGGGAGCTCTCAGGTTGAACTAGGGTTCCTCTTTTATTTTTTGTTATGAACCTAAACTGTAAATATAGTAAGAAGAAATCTTCTTTGAGCTTTTATTTCTCTTTAAAGATAGAATAATCCATAAAGATACCGTGATGGAAAAAATTAGCAATCCGATAGACCACCCTTTTCTCCAGGTCACATATCAATTTATTATTTTTAAATTCTGGCAGAGCACTCAACAAAGTAAAGGACAAGAAGATTTCTTTCCATTCTATAATCCTATGGGCTTCTCTCCAAATTTTCAAAGATAATTTAGTGGTCTGCAACAGTAACATCAAGTTTGCCTTATTTTCTGGGCCTGATAGTAAATTTCTTATACATCTACTTCTTAACTTATTTTCTTCTAGGTCTATCCAACTAGGCTTCTCTGTACAACAAAAAAAGGGTTTATTTGAGCTGCAAAAAAATACCATTTGAAATTTGGTAGAGCAAGATCTCCGTTGTCCGTGGAAGCATATAATTTCTTCAGACTATTCCCAGGGGCCCCGCCCTTCCAAACAAAATTTCTTATTTCTGACTCTAGGTTTTTAAACATTTTGTCTGGAATCCATAGGGGTAGAGACTGGAAAAGGAAGAGTAACCTTGGTAATAGATTCATTTTTACTGCAGTCACTGTTCTTATAACTGTTAAGGGTAATAAAACCCATCTTTTTAAATCAGTTGAAATTTTTTGTATTAATGGATTATAATCAGCATTATACATCTCCTTCTTATTTTGTGTAATCCAAATCCCCAAATATTTAATTTTTTTCTTTACCTCTAGATTTGTCTGCAACTTAAATTCGACTAGCAGAAAATTTGGACTAAATGGAAGGACCTCTGTTTTAGCTATATTAATTTTATAGCCAGAAATCTTTGAAAATGTTTCTGCAGTCCACATTACATAAGGGTATGAATGCAATATCTTCTCTAAATACAGTAATATGTCATCTGCATACAGTGAAATTATCTGCCTTCGGCCTTCCATACATAAGCCAACAATTTCACTGTCCTGTCTAATGGTTTGTGCCAATGGTTCGATATAAATATCAAAGCAGTGGGGAAAGTGGGCACCCCTGCCTTGTACCCCTACCCAATTGAACTGGATGTGAAATCTGATCATTAGTCTTTATACAGGCTATAGGGTTTTTATATATTTGCTTAATGACGTTAATGAAACCCATCCCGAATCCAAATATTTGCAAGGTGAAACAGAGGTAATCCCACCCCACCCTATCAAAAGCCTTTTTTGGCATCTCACGCTACTAAGGCAGTATTTTGTGAATTTGATATTTCCATTTTATTCATAATGCATCTTATATTATCCATTAATTTCCTTTCTGCGATAACACCAGTTTGATCTATGTGTATAATTGTATTGATGATTTTAAAAAGTCTTTTTGCAAAGATTCTAGTAAGAATCTTATAGTCAGAATTTAAAAGTGAGATAGGTCTGTAAGAGTCACACTTCCAAGTAGGTTTATTCTGTTTTAACAAAAGAGTGATATTTGCTTGACAGAAGGATGGGGGGAGATCACCTCCACTCATTATATCATTGAATAAAGGGAGCAATATCTGAGCCAAACAATCTCTAAATGACTTTTAAAATTCGTTCCCAAAGCCATCAGGTCATGCAGCTTTATTATTAGCTAATTCAGAAATAGTTTCCATTATCTCACATACAGTAATCGATTCTTCCAGATCCTTCTGATCTTGTTCTGTTAATCTTTTAAGTTCTAAACCCCTAAAAAATTCTTCATACTCATCCCTATCCACCTTATTTTCTTGTGTGTATAATTTAACAAAATATTTAACAAAGATATCATTAATTTGTAATGGGTCTGAAACTTCCTGACCATTTTCGTGTTCTATTACATTTATAATTTTTTGTGTTCTTTCTTCTTGTAACTGAAAGGCCAGAAGCCTATCTGGCTTTCCCAACCAAAGTAGTACTTTGCCCTGGCTCTAGCCAATGCACCCTTTGCTTTATTTTCCACTAAATTATTGATTCTGTCTCCCTTTAAGAGAGGACCCTATACAGGGCCTGCCCTGTCAATAGATGGTGAAATTCTGCCTCTGCCAGTTCCCTTTCCAAGGTCTCCACTAAACACTGTTCAGATTTTGTTTTAAAGGAAAAGTATGTGATACATGAACCCCTTAAAAAAGCTTTAATGCATCCCATATTATATCAATTTTTATCTCTGCATCATTGTTATCCTTTAGGAAATTTCCAATATCCCCCTTAACATAGAAACATAGAAATATAGAATTTGATGGCAGATAAGGACCGCTTGGCCCACCCAGTCTGCCCATTTCCCTACCTAATAGATAAGCTGCAGATCCTAGTTAACCAGCAGCCTACTTCTTCCTACGCCCACCTCCTAGAATTGCCTTATGACTGTCCCATGCATTCTTGAATTCCACCACTGTTTTTGACTCCACACCTCCTCCGGAAAACCGTTCCATGCATCCACAACCCTCTCTGAAAAAATACTTCCTTAAATTACCTCTGAGCTGCCCCGATCTTCAAATTGTGCCCCCTTGTTCTTGCACACCTCTTTTTTTGAAAGATGCTACCCTCTTGGACTTTGTTGATTCCCTTGAGGTACTTGAAAGTTTCTATCATGTCCCCCCTCTCCCTCCTTTCCTCGAGGCTATACATATTAAGCTCCTTAAGTCTCTCTTCATATAATAATCATTGTTATAAATGCATTTTCATCAAGCAAAAAAATTGTGAATCTCCATTGCCTTTGAACCTTATTAATATTAGATTATTTAATATGCAGATAGACCGAAGCATGATCTGAGGTATTTATTGAATCATATCTAATGTTTTCAATGTTCCTTCTCAGTTGTATAAAAATCAAAAAATAGTCAATCCTAGAAAAAGAATTATGCCTTAAAGAATGAAAAGAATAAACTTCCTTATCTCTCAGGGGATCTATTAAATCCAGTCCCTCTATATATCTTTTACGTAATGAAGTTAGCTTATGTTTACTCTCTTTAGTTCCTGGACTTCTATCTATCAAGTTTAATGTTATATTGAAATCACCAGCTATAATATACGGCTTTGGAAACATCACAATTTCACCAAACATTTGATTAAAAAAATCTGGACTCTCTTCATTTGGAGCATATATTGAAGTCAAAGTATAATACAGATAATTTTTCTTATACCCATTATTATATACCTCCCTTCAGTATCAGAATGCTGAGCTGTAATAGAAAAACCTGCCTTTTTTAATATACAAATGGCTGTTCCTCTTGATTTGCCATTATAACTTGAGAAAGCCCCATCAGCTCTACAACGATTCTTAAAATACACAAAATCTCTTTTCTCAAAGTGTGTTTCTGACAACATGAAAAAATCTATTTTTTTCTTCTGGATTGATTTACTATTGCTCGAATTTTGGTCTGCGCCCTTGCTCCCTTCACATTTCATGTCATAATTTTAATTAAATCCATCATGACCTTTTCTATTTTTGATCTCGAACACGCAATCAAAAAGGTACCCCGTTCTCGAGATCCACAGGCAGAGAACACTATACCAGTTCAAACATAGAAATATAATTTTGAATATCTTAAACTGGTTACCCCCCTCACCAATTCCCAGAATTTGCAAATTTAAAACATATTTCATTCCTTGTTTTTCTTTTTTATATGGTCTGTTATCTTTTCAGTTACCAAAAAAATTGGAACCTTTCTCCCAGCCTACCCCTCCACTTATCCCACCCACCTTACTCAAATTCTCCCAATGCAAGCCATAGGACAGAAAAAAAAGCTATGGATAGTTGAACTAAAAGAAAAAATCTGATATTCATAAACAGACTCAAATCCCACCTCAGAAAATCTTTTCCTTTTTTTCCTTCTTGATTTCTTCTCATGGTAAACTGTATTCCCACCGCCACCCCCATAAGATGGATGAAAAACATCTGGTGACACAGCAAGTTCACCAAAAGAACTACCATTAAGCTGGTATGAGATGACAAGTGTGCCCTTCAAAGGGAAACCTCTAAAATAAAAAGAAAAAGAAAAAGAAGAAAACTAGATCCTACAAAACAAAAAGAGGTGCTGGGGAAAGTGAGGTCATACTGGACATTTCTATTCAATCATATCTCCCTCATGTAGTACAGATTTTTCCCCCCTTCTTCATGGCTATCTGTTCTATTCCATTAACAGACGGACTCCCATTTATTACTTTACTAAGCCTTTTGCATCAGAAATTAACTTTGATTCCCTCCATTTTCATTCTTTAACCATTCTTTGATAGTCCATTCAGCATCTAGGGGTGATATAAAAATACACATTTTACCTTGAAACCAAGCTTTTAATTTAGCTGGGGGAATCATCACAAACACACATTCATTTTAACCAAAATGCTTTTAGCATTCACAAATGCCTTTCGTTTATTTATGACTTCATATGGCAAATCTGGAAAGACTTGAGCTTTAGTACTTGCTATTTTAAGGCCATTTTTCAATCTAGTTTTTTTCAAGATCTCCTCTCTATCTTGGAAATGGTGTTGTTTGATAAAAATAAATTGAGGCTGTGATCCTAGGTATCTTGGATTTTTCATTGCCCTGTGGGCCCTATCCAGCTCTACTTTCTTATCTGGATACGATCTCCCAAGGGCCTCTGTCAGGGCTTTTTCCAGAAATTCTAGCAGATTTTCACCTTCCATACCTTCGGGAATTCCCACCAGTTTTAAATTGCCCCTTCAACTCTGCATCTCCAAGTCCTCAATTTTAAAACATAGTTTTTTCTAGCTCCTCTGAATGTAAATAAATTTTCTTCTGGATTGGGTTAAAAGAATCCTCAAGTGTACTCTTTCTTCTAACTCTGCTGTTCTTATATTCATTGCATTAAACTTCTGAGAGAGATCAGTAACTGAGCTAATCAGCTCTGCAATAGAGAGTTTAATACCTTTAAAGCCTTCTATGATTTCCTTAATCAGAGATTTAGTCTCTTCTCCTTGAGAACATAAAGCTTTTGGGTGAGTATCACACTGTATATCCTGTGGTACAATTGCCAATTTGAATACCTCCTCCTCAGTAAGCAATTTGTGCTCTTGTATTTCACGTGGAACCTTTGCTTGCTGGGGTAATGAACCATGGTGATCTATAGGCCCTTCTGATCCTGGAGAGTCGGCTGACAAAAAGCCACCTGGCCAATCCTTTCTTGCTGACATTCCTTCTTGCAGGTCAGTTACACCTAAACCCAAAACTTCAGATCTCTCTCCTAGATGCTTATTTAAATTTGAGGTTGGAGATTTTAAAAAATTAAACAGATTTTCCAACGATCTTTTCAGACCACCTGCAACATTTATTGTTTCAAAACTATTGATAGGCCTTGCTCACTTAATCTGAAGTTCTTTTTCATCGAGATTCAAATTTTCTTTTCACATAGATGAACGCTGTGCTTTGTGAGACATTACCCCTCCCCCCCCAAGGTAACTAAATATAAAAGAGGCAGATACAACTTCAGGATGCCACTTCTCCTGTCTACAAGTGGAATCTCAACTTGAGGACACAAAATAAATGAAAGAAAAATTCATAGTTTTTTTCTGCTCCTGTTGTTTGTGTCCTACAGCAGTCTTGCAACAATATTCCGTGCCACAAGCAAGAAGCAAACAGGAGCAACTATTTCACACAAGGAACTTCAAACAGCCAATATAAATACATAAGGGGTACTTGTCCTTCTCTCCCCCCTAGCAATTCATGGATCCATTAGCTGAAAATATGCTCTGTTTGTATTTCATTTTCCCCTTGAGGCAACGTGTGCATCTGCTCAGCTGAACAGCATGTCCGCCATCTTGGCCCCGTCATGTCATTTCCCCTGTATTCCCCTCCTGATGATCTCCCACCTGCAACCGGCATCCATATCCAGCCTTACCCTGACCAAATGATCTTCAAGGATCCTTCCCATTTCCCTGAAGTCTACACCCTAAAGTCAGTTACTACTGTCCTTGTTCAGCTTTCCTCCCCCCAGGTCCAGGAAGAACCAGACTGTGGCATGATCACTCCCCGCCAATGGCTCCATCACCTCTAGGCCCCAAATCTGATCACTGTCTGCTAGGACTATGTCCAGTGTCTGGGCCTCCCTAGTTGGCTCACCCACCTGCTGGGTCAGGAATGCATCCTGGAAGATATCCAACAGCCTCTGCTCCTCGGCCACTGGTGACGGCATAGTCCCCCAGTCTGTTCCCGGCATGTTGAGGTCCCCCATTACCACTGCCCTTCCCTTTCCCAAACTACAGTGTCCCTTGAGATTTGCCACCAAACTTTCTTCCAGAGCCTCCACCAGTGCAGGTGGTCTGTATACCACTCCAACCTTTACTCTCTTACCCCCCAATGTCAGCAGGATGACCCAAATAGCCTCCACATTCCCACGCGCCTCTTCTACCCCTGCAATACCAATGCCATTTCTAATTAACAATGCTACACCACCCCCTTCCCTCCCCCCTGTCTTTTCTGAACATAGTGTAGCCCTCCAGATCCCACTCATGCCCTTGGGTGGCCCAGGTCTCAGTGACTGCTGCCACATCCACACACCCCCAACTAGCATTGCCTAGAGCTCAGGCATCTTGTTTCCTACAGTCCTGGCATTCATCAGGACCACCCTCCACCCCTTTTCCCTCCTCTCCTTTTCCCCCCTTGAGCTCCCGTTTATCAGCTCCTGCACCCTACTTGGTGACCTATTTCCATATCTCCCTAGTTTCCTAGAGGAGTGGAGACCTTGTCCCTCTTTTATCACACCTGCTGGCACTGCCCCTTTTTTGATCCCTTCCCTCTTCACAAGTGTAAACCCCACCTTTCACTGTCCCTTTGGAAAGGTGTGCCACAGGAATTTGTTGTCCATTCAAATTGTCATTCTTCAACTCTATCTGTAGCGTGGATTTATCTGGTGAAACAGCCCTACTGTGCATTTAGAATTCTCCTTAATTTATTATGCTCTGTTTTATTTAATCATATCGAGATGGACAAAGCAATGTTCTATTTTAATGTCACACCACTGTAACCATCACAAAGGCATGGAGGGCACCCATTGGCCAGCAAAATCAGACATCCTTAAGGAAGACTCATTTTGGAGGGCTTGGGAAGGAAAGTAATGTTTCAGCAGTCAGAAGATGTCTTGTGTTGCCAAACTCAAGGAGGCTCAGAGCTACAAAAGCACCTAAACCAAAGGTACAGTACTGAAATTGTAAATTCAGTCATCAGACTACAGTAGACTGTATGGTTAGATGAAAAAATTACACTGCATTACACAGAATGCAATCAACATATGGGAGTAGACTTCTAGAAATGTAATGTTGTAGGAGGAGTGAAATTAAAAGTTAGATTCTGTTCCAGGAGCCAAACAGCCAGCCTACAAAGCCTTGAAGCAGGTGAGAATTTGTATGTGGGCCCCTACCCCCAATGCCTGGCAGAGGGTTGGTAGGAGATGACTGGCAGAGGAATGTGAAAAAAGGGGAGAAATTAGGTTAGGAGATTAAGGGACCCAGAGGCAATAAAAAGAGGAAGAAAACTGAAGTCCAGCCTTTTTGTTGCTTCTCTCTGGGATGAAATTCTTTGTTCTATTGATAGCAGTAGAGAATAATGGAGCAGCAGCCAAAGACAGCAGCAAAAACAGTAACTGGTGGGCAAGGCAGCAGTAAATGATAAAATATGATACTGGGGTTATGGGATAGACTGTATGGCAAGGTAATGGGTGGAATAAAGGAGCAAGGCTCCTGCTGGAGTATGGGCAGGATGATGGGATCCTGAAGAGCAGATGACTTGCTTGAGTTAACAGAAGCAGTGTACAAGTGAGAAGGAGCAAACTCTGCCTTTATGGGAGAGAGTCCTGCAGCACTCCTGATAAAGCATGGCTCATGCGGAAGGAAAAAAATATGACTGCATGAATGGTTAGCTCCCATAGTGCAGGAGGTAGGAACATCAACTTGCCCATCATTCTGTCTTCCTCAGGTTGCAGAGAAGGGAGAGAGACAGATGAAGGTTGTGGGGGGCTGAGAGGACACAAATCCTGTGGGCTGTTGCACTAGCTGAGAGGGTGACGGCAAGGCAAAAGCCATGAGAAGTAAAACAAAAAATGGGTTAATTAATGGAACAGAATAAGAATGGCAGCATTAAGAAAACCTATGGCTGGGGGGGGGGGGGTTAAGTTTGTAGCAGCCAGGTGAGAGCCCAGCAGAGTTATCGGGGACACAAACCACCGTGTTTGAGCATTCTTATTTGAAGCCAGGTCATTTTCACAAAGGAGCAAAATAAATTCTCGAAAAAGCTGTAACTGCAAAAGCAAACAGAACTTTATGGACAATAACAAGAAACATTATGAGTAGAGATAGAGAATTCATCAATATATACCTGTAGTTCTCATGTAAGGTCTCACCTTGACTACCCTAGTCCCTTCTGGTGCCCATACAAAAAAAATGAAATAAAATCAAAAAAGAAAGTACAACACAAAGAAACAAAAATAATACAAGGGACAAGATATTTATTGTGTCAGGAAAGACTATCTGTACTCAATTTAATGACTTTGTAAACTTGTAGATTGAGAGGAGAGCTACTCTTCATGCCTGATATTTCAAGGAACCAATTGCTGATGCATGAATTTAACACTGAACATAAGAATAAAATGCAGGGAGGTAGAGATCACCTTCCCCAGGTCAACTGAAAAACAATGTTTCTTCATCCAGAGAACTATCAACCTATAGAACCATCTACCAACAGATATTATACTATGTAAAACAAAAACAGAATTCAAATGAAAATTGGACAAGATATCACTAAATGGAAGCATATTGAAATAGCATCCATGAAAATCAACAGCAAGTATGAGCTTGCACCTTGTCTGCTTTGTTGTACCTTAGTATGAACCTATGAAGCTATTGAACAGGTTTCAGCCACCATACATTTTCCTTCTGAGCTGAATGAGGGCAATGGGGACAGCAAATTTCTGCTAGTGGGGACAAAAGAAGCACAGCAACTGGTCGGTCTGGAAGGAACGTGGGAGCTGCCAAGCTGGGATTGGCACATGAGCAGGGGCATGGGAGGCATATTGAGCCAGGTGGCTGCCATGCAAGAGGTTGTGCCGAGATTAGTAAGATAAAAAGAAGAAGAGATTAAAGGGGACAAGGAGCACAGTGTCATGCAGGGTATGAATAGGCATAAAACTTATCATGTGGGGTTCAGCAAGACTTCAGAAATTCGGAGCATGCTGGGAGCCACAAGCTACACATGGGCAGCTGAAAGACACCATCTAAGGCATGGTGGCTGCCAGGCAGTGGCCAGCTAACACATGCACACTGAATGTCTGCCATTTTAAGCACAGTGACTACCATGCAGTGGAGGTGCACCGAGGACAGAAGAAGAAATCAAATACAAAGAAATACTAAATGGGGAACAACACTTGTAGTCAGTCACAGGTCACAAAGAATGGTTGTATCTACCACATGGAGATCAGTGGTAGGACAATTTAGGGACCATGTGTAGCCAAAGGCGCCATCTTTGGCATAGCAGCTGCCATGTAGCAGCAGCTGGCACATGCATGCTGAAGTGACTACCATCTTGGATATGGCAGCCACCAGGTGATGACAGAAGGGGCAGGTGTGGCAAAATATGAATACAAGAATAAAAAGTAAAGGAAGACCAGTTTCAGGCAACAAGGGCTTTAGGATGTGGCCGGAGGTTCCTGGTTACAAAGGGATCACAGGGTAGAATAAGAGTAGGAGTGAACAGTGCTGGAAGCCTCCACCTAGGAGCAGCATGCAGGTGGTGACTGCATGACTGTGACTGTTAGGTTAGGGGTTATGGCTTTTGCCAGGCAGGAAGATGCCTGGTTCTGCTGCCCATGGCCTGGTACCATCTTTGGCAATTTTTTGGGCAGGCTTAAATGCTGCTATAGTGTGCAGGGTAGGAAAATAAGATGCAACAATGGCAGGCTTTCCACATGGAGGTTCAGGGGGATGGGAAAGCAGAAAAAGGGGCCAAGGGGGGCTATTGTTAAAAAAGAAAAAAGGAGAAAAGTTAGGTTGATTTAATGTTTTGTTGGTGGTGCTTTAGTGGGAAGCTGGGCTGCAACAGCAAAACCCTCCTCCTGTGAGCCTAGGTTTCCTGAGGTGGTTAGGTATACAAGAATAAAAATAAAATGTAATATGATGACAAGGCAACATAGACTGAGACATTAACTTAAGACTGTGCACACAGTAGGGACCAGTGGTGACATCCAGCTATAATGAACAGGGGCAGGTTGTCTGTGTTTCTGCATTTCGGCGCTTGGCGTGGAGAGATCAAGATGCTGGGAAAAGGAAAAGCAGTGGAAAAAAGGGGAATAGTGAAATCTGAGAAGCAGCTGGCAGCCGTAGTCCAGGCAAGAGGCAAGGCATGGTGGGAGCTGTCTTTTGCAAACCTGAGGGATGAGTTCACTAACCTGGAGGGAGAAGAGCCTTCAGTGCTTCTAACTCAGCCAACCCCAACAGGATAGAGAAAAGTGTGCTACAAACAAGGATGTGCTTCAATGTTCAGCGGGAACTGAAAAAAAATAAAATGCATGACAATAATAACATCCAGCACTCTAGAAGTCAAAGCAATTCAGATATAAATGTGCAAAAATATGGCTTCACATTTCCAGAAAAAAATCCAGCCTCAGTGCTTCAGGGCTCTAACACCTTTTCATCAGGAAACTGGGGTCCTAAATTAAGGGTAAGAAGAGGACACCACTGCCACTGCAACCTGCAGTTTGGAAGCCAGCAGACAAGAAGCCACGGCAGAACAAGAGGCAGTGGTGTACATTGCCAGAGCCAGTCATCCCAAAACAAGGTAGGCCAAATTTTGGAGAAAACAGTCCTGAACAGATGAGGGCTTTGATAGTTAGCACTTTTTTCTTTCTTTTTTTTTTTTTTTTCCATAAGCATTTTTGCCACCAGAGCCCTGACAATCTGCTATGGCCCTCCGATCAAAGAGACTCTCTTTCCGGTCCTGCTGCTCTCATGCTAGGCAGCCCCCTGATAGTTCCCCCATGGATTTACCCCTGCAGTGGGGCCAGGAGGAGGTTGCTGGCTCCCCCCCCGGAGACCCAATGCAGAATCTGCGGGACTGCTCCCAAGAGCAGTGGACCATCATTGAGCCTGCCAGGCTCATTTTTTCCTTTTTTGCCTGGCCCCCCTCCCTTCTGACACAGAGATGTTGGCTTCTAGCCTCCTGACTCATACTGCCCTCTAGCCACTGCCAGAGGGCAGTCAGTGAGTAGGACAATTAGTTTCCCTCCCCCCGAGAGAGGAGAGCAGTCCTCCAGATGCTCAATCCTCTCTTCCCCCTGCCAACCCCCAGCAGCCCAGGCTCGTTCCCGAATCTGAGTCACTGGCATGGTGTGAGGTGTGGCGTCCTGCGCCTCAACCTTCAGCACCACCAGGCCAGCTGATAGCACTTTTGAAGGCAGCAACCCAAGATTGGAGTTGGCACTGAATAAGGGCAGGCACAGCTGGGAGACCCAATCCCTTGATCTGCCTAGTGGATCAAGTGGGTGGCATGGAATGGGCATTGCCCACCCCAGAGCTCCCGGCAGTCCTCAGCCTCCAGTACCAGTGCCAGCTTCTAATCAACTGGTAGTATTACTCAGTGAACTTGTCCCTGTGGATCAAGAGGGAGCTGCTGGGGCACCAGTGGGTGATGCCCTGCTCTGGATGGGAGGCACATGGATGACAAACCCCTGTCATCAACCTAACGGTATAAGTGCTTGGTCTTGTTTCTGCATCTGGTCTGTCTCACTCACTGTACTTTTGTTATTTTGTAACAAAATAAAATAAGTTACACACTTTTTCCCTACCCTTGTGTGGTCCCTTATGTGCTGGTAATTGTCTTTTTCTTGGTGGTAGCAGCCAAGGCAGAATGGATGGAGGTGGTCCATTATTTGGATGACTTCTTGTTTGCAGGGAGGACTAGCTCTGGGAATGCTGGCATCTCCTCATGGTGTTTCAGGAGGTGTGCGCAGGCTTTGGAGTACCATTGATGAGGGCCAAGACAGAGGGGTCCTGCACCATTCTGTCCTTCCTGGGCACTGAAATTGACACATAGATCATGGCGTTCCAGTTGCCAGCAGAGAAGGTACAGGCCTTGAGGGAATTGTTGGCCAGAGTGACAGGGGCATACAAGACTACCTTGAGGAAGCTGCCGCAACTGCTAGGTCACCTCAATTTTGTATGCAAGGTAATCCGATGAGGAGGACTTTTCTTTACAGAATGGCAAAGATAGGGACTGAATGCCATAAACTTCATCACAGGCATCAGGTGACTGACAACATGAAAGAGGATTGGACAGTGTGGATGCCTTTTTGAGGGGTACATGACATTTCACCCCCGTCAATACGCTCCTTACATATTCGCCCCCCGACAACTCGCTCCTGTCAAACTCGACCCCTCTCTAACTCGCTCCCACTTAGACTCACTCCTGCTTTGACCTTGCCTTGCAGACAGAAGCAGAAATGGTTTAACTGCTGCAGAATTTGTTCAGTACTGTATTAAGCAGTGAATGAAATAATTCTGCAGCACAAGCAAAATCAGCAGTGTTTAAGCAGCATTTAAATGCAAACAAAATCAGCAGCATCGGTAGCACTGTAATTCTGTGTGACAAGTAGTCTACTGAAATTAATTTCTATTAAACAAAGTTGTGCTGCAGAAAATACTCTGACCTTGCCTTGCAGACCAAAGCAATCTAATTGATTAATCGAGTAAGTTACAGTGCAATCAATTAACTAATCACTGTATAAGCTGTACTCATTTATTTAATTAGTACTGAATTAATGTAACCCTGCAAACAACCGCATGCTGGTTTCTTTGTGTGTCTTGACAGTATGGCTTGCCATTTTCTAACGTTGGAAAGACAGAAGAAGAAGCTTGTAGATGAGTGTAATTTTATTTACACTCATCATAAGCACGGATTTCAAGGCAAAGCTATCTGGCAATGTGAAAAGGCTGTGCAAAAACCAAAAACATGTAATGCAAGAGTACATACAGCTAGCTACGAAGAGCCCACAATTGTGTATCGCTTCAGTCAGCATACAAAAAAAGGGATTCAGAGATAGAACAACTTATTGCTGGTAACCCACCTATAGGATCTCACTGAGTATACAAGGACAGTGTTGAAAGACTGAATTTTATTCTTGAAAAATGCGAGGATCATACTACGGAGGAATTCCTCAGTGGTGTTGCATGCTGCTTTGATTATTAATTTCGTTTTTAATACAGTTTGATGCTTTTATGGATTACTTTTGATTTTAATATTGGACTGAATAAAGATTCCCAATCCACCATCACTAAAAAGGTAAGTTACCACTTCATCATTATTAAATGCTGCTGATTCCATTTGCCTCGTTTTATTTATTCACTGCTTAAATGCTGCTGATTTCATTTGTGATGCAGAATTAATAACGAAATGCCACCTTTTGGTACTAGCTCTGTGAGTTTGTTTGCTTCTTAAATGCTTAGATGCTGCTGATTTCATTTGTGTGGCTTTTTGTCTTATGGTCAAAGTCCAGTTTAGGAACTACAGTGCTGTCAGGGAGCGTATTGTCAGGAGCAGGTAATTCAAGGAGCGAAATGATGCGGGGATGTATTGTCGGGAGTGAGATATTGGGGAGCATATTGTCGGAAGCGGATTGTCGTGCTCCCCTTTTTAAGCTGTTATATTGTGGTGTTGATCTGACTTATGGTGACTATCAGCCAAGAAATAATACTCTTTACAAGCTTATGGGCTTCGGCTTCAAGCAGACTTTCATGGAGTTTGGTACATGGAACAGTAGCTGCCAAGCTGGTGAGAAGCAGGTGTGATGAAAATGTAACCCTGTTTGAACTTTTCCTGATAGTGGTTGCTCTATGGGTGTGGGGTACCCACTTCCAGGATAGTACAGTCATCTTCTGGATGGACAACATTGGAACAGTGTATACTCTTAATGGGCAGCAAGGTACTAAGGGTCTAATGAGGGACCACAGGGTATTTGTTCTAAAGTGCCTGATGTTAAATATTCATTTTAAGGTGTTGCACGTGCCTGGGGTTGACAAAGATAACACTGATGCTTTTTCTTGCCTACAGTGACAGAGGTTCAAAGAATTGTCACCCAAAGTAAAAGAGCACCACAGGTGTTCCCAGCCTTCCTCTGGGAATTAGTGAGCAAAAAGTCAGGGAGTTAATTAGGAACTCATTAGCTCTGGGCACACAGACAGCATACAGGAGGAGGGGTTGAGTTGTTTTTTTTTTGAGTCTACAGCAGGTCCAAGGTTGGGCAAATGTGTGGCCATTACAGATAGACTAGCTATGCTAGTATGCGTGGTTCAGAAAAAAGGGTGAATGCTTCATAACAGGGGTAGTGAGGCAACATCTGACAGTGATAGCCTAGTTTTGTAGCTACAGGACAGGGCTACTCTTAGGCCAATTATCACTCTCAGTAAACCAATACTTAGAGAAAACCAAAAACAGGCTTCAACAGCCTCTCCAGCAAATCACATACAGTCATAAGCTGACTCGTGTTGCAAAGTGCAAAATGATCACTTTATTGAAGGAAATGTGCAAACATCTAGGCAAAGAGGTACTGGGGATCTAGCAGTCCGATGTTTCATGCATCTGCATGTGCTTAATCATGGGATGTGGCCACCCTCTTGCCCAGCTTATTTATACACCTCATTTAAAGAGACAAATGCAGGTGACAAACATTTAAAGGGGTGCAGGCCAAAAAGTGCAATACTCATTTGTTAAAACACAGTGGGTGAGGCCCATAATCACAGATCATTAGGATTCAATGACAGAGAGTACCACTTAGATAGGTGTACTCCTTAAGCTAATTATAAATGCTTGGAATATACAATCCATCACAAGCCATCAAGAACATGTGTATCACTGCATACATACAGACAGTCACTGATGTTAAGGTGCATTTACTAAGACATGGCACTCCACAAGAAAATAGTCATTGCACGCATATTATTGAAGAGGTTTTAAAAGGCATATTTTCTTATTTACAGCAGAACAAACAGGACATGTTACTGTGCAGTTAAGTACAAGCTTTTGTAGTAATAGGAAATGCCAAGTGTGGGGATCAAAAATGCACGTAAATAGCACCTAGCTGTAACAGGGTGGAATATGTTAAATATGTAATATCATGTGAGCATATATCCTCATGTTATCACAGTACAAGCATATTGAAAGAAAATCATGCACTTGTACAAGTGGGCATGGGCAGATATAAAATAGGATGATAACCTGCAGGTAGTCACTGAGGAATCCAGAATGCATGTAAATGGCATATAGCACCAATCAGAAAGCAAGACAGCCATGTAACAAGTATAGTGCCTCTGCTGCCTCATATCAAAGTGGTGGAGCATGGGATCTGGAAATCATGCAACTGTGCACTGAGTTCAGAGAACTGGGTTGGAGCGTGCTCAAATAACATGAAGGGAGGGACAGAATAGACATAAAGGTAATGTAAAAGCACTGTCTTCCCCACAACTGTGGCAGTACTTAGGGTCTAGAAATAATGCAAATTGACGTGATTTTACAGAGACTAGAAAATGAAGGTCGATGCAGGGGCTATAGGTAGAGACCCGTGGTTTTCTTAAATAAGAAATAACAAGAAATTCAAGGTATACAAAAAAACTAAAACGAAAACAAATACATGAAAAAAGTTAAAATATTGCTTCTTTTTTTGGGGGCAAAAGCTAAATAAATGCTTACAGCAGTTGTTGTTTAGGATCTGTTGTTACCACAGACATGATCCACAAGGAAGCAGCAGCAGAACTGTCTGATTCACAAAACCTTTCAAGACCATAGCATAATGCTGCTTACTATGATGTAGTATACTGGGAATGTGATTTCTAGTGTGTAAAAGGTCATTTTGAGGTATTTTATGAAAGTAAATGTGATAACATGAAATATAACTAAATTTTCAATGAATAAAAAGAAATAACAAGAAATTCCAGAAAAATAAAAAGAAAAATTATGAAAAATAAAAAGAATTTCACAGGGCTCTAGCTGTAGGTTCTGAGCACAAATATTGCAAGTTATCTGGTACCTGCAAGAAAATCAGAGAACATCGGGTTTAAAATGAAAGAGTCAATATTTGTTAATCAGAAAAGGTGCAAGTTCAGTTCTCTCATTTAATTCTGGGGCTCTAAGTGCATGGAGTTTATGTACCTAGAAGGATTCCCTCCTAAGTAAGAGGTTATCCAAGTCTCCCCTCTTGGTCCAAGGCATACCCCCTCTGTGCCCATGAACTCAAAATGGTGCTTTAGGGCTTGTTTCATAATTAATTAATTAATTAATTTATTTATAACTAGGATTACAAATACCTTTGAACTAGGGGATCTTTTACAAAGGTTCCATGCCAAGCAAGAAAAACAATACAAACATAATTGAGAGATGAAACAAAATTGTACTTTTTGGGTAGATACCATTGTGGAAGAATTAATGAGCAGACAAAACTACAGAGGTGATACCCTGGAGAAAACAGTGGGAATACTGTGATTTAACAGTAAAGACAATAGTATCTCAACACAATTATGCAGTCATATATAATGCAGACTTTGTCACACAAGTATGCAGTCAAAAGAATAGTAGACTTTGTCAGACCAGGACTTTCAAAAGGGAGGCAGGAAAGAGTAGGCATGGTAGGAAGGAGGCAGGGAGGTAGTGGAAGGGGGTTAAGGTTGCAGGAGGAGGTAAGAAGGGAGACAAGGTACAGGGCAAGGTCTATAGGGCACAGCCACACTCATTTAGAGTTGTAAGGTGACCCCGTAGTTCAAGCTTTGAAAGTGCTGAGTTTCAGTTCTGAGAGGGCTTCAGGGGGCAGGTCATTCATCCCGTTAAGGGCTCTACAGCTGAAAGTTGGCTGAGCTTGAGAGGTCCGGCAGCGAGGGACACAGAAAGCAACCCTTGCTGAGCTATGAGTATTACGTTGGTTAGTTGAGAGGGGTAGTAGTGACTGGGTAACTGGAGGAGTTAAGTCAAGGGATATTTTTTTGCGAAGAGACTGGTTTGGTATCTTATTCAACCAAGGAGGGGAAGCCATTCAGTTTGACGATAGAGATCACAGGTGTGTGTCCATTTGTCAACACCAGTAATTAATCTGCATGCCTTATTAAGTGAGATCATAAGCCGTTTAAGTGTGGTATTGTACGCAGAACTGTAGATTATCAGGCTGTAATCTATTATGCACAGTATGGAGCTAGTAACAGCTAGTCTTAGAGCCACTGGTGTGAGACAGTGCCTATGTCTGCAGAGGACACCAATCCTGCTGTTTACAATCTTGGAAAAAAAGTTAATATGAAGGGCATAAGTGTGATACCTAGATATTTGAAGTTGTGAACCATTTCCAGGGGTTGATTAATGTTGTTACAAATGGTAAGGTGTGCAGATTTGTATTTCTTATGGGTGCTTGCAAATAGCATTGTTTTTGTCTTACTGTAGTTCATTAACAGTTTGTGGTTGGCAAACCAGGATTCAACTTTATAGAAGTTGAGTTGCAGAATTCTAGTGAATGGGAGTAGATCTGAGTGGCTGGAGAAAAGTACTGCATCGTCCATGTAAAGGACAAGGTTGCAGTTGCAGGCTTTGGGTAGTGTATTAAGGTACAGGCTGAAAAGTAGGGGCCCAAGGATGGATTCTTGAGGGTCACCTAAGCAAACTGCTAGACAGCTCGATAGGGAGTCATTTATTTTAACCTGTTGTGTTCTGGAACCAAGGTAGCTACTGAACCAGTCTACTACAGCAGGGGAGAGGCCATGGGGGGGGGAGTTAAGGATGAGGTAGTGATTCACTGTATCAAAAGCCTTGGTCAGATCAATGTAAATTGACCTGACAATGTGACCGCGATCCAAGGCTTTGTGAATATAGTCTGTGTATTCCAACAAGGCTGTGGTGGTACTATGTGCTGGATGGAAACCGTGCTGCTGGGGGCATTGAATGTGATATTTGGTGATAAATTCAGTCAGTTGGTCAGCTACCACTCTCTCTAGGACTTTGGATAGAGGTGGGGGAATCGAGGTGGGGTGGTAGTTAAAAATTAGAGATCTGTCACCACTTTTGAGCACAGGTGTGACAATCGTGGCTTTCTACAGTTCGGGGAATTGCCTAAGGGACAGGGAGAGGTTCAGAAAGGAAGTGAGCAGTTTCAGCATGACATCCAGAGATAGCTGGAGCAATTTCATGTCAGAGGTGTCACTACTGTACCTTGTTTTACCTAATACCCTAAGTAGATATTTTTTGGCCTCAACAAGTGTGATTCTTCTGAAATAGAAGGGGGGGATGTGGGCTGGGGGGGTAGCTGCAACCAAGGTGGCACTAGTGCTGGCAGTGTCCAAGAAGTCAGAAGGGAGGACATGGCTGAGATCTGAGAAGATTGTGTTGAAAGCTTCAGCTATGGAGTTAGGGTCCTGCATGGGGGAGTCATTAACAACTACCACTGAAGGAGTTACCTTATTTAGCTTACCAGTGAGGTCTTTGATTTTTTTGCCAGAAATTCCGGGTGTTACCCCACGAGTCTGTAAGCTCATTTTGGTAGTAGGACTTTTTGACCTTGTGGATTTCTTGGCTGCAGGCATTTCTAGCAGCTCTATAATGCTGCTTGTTGGTCGGATTACCTGTGGCCTGTGCAAGGTGCCATAAATTATCTCTGGCTTTTGTTTTGTACAACAGATCATTGATGATCCAAGGGTTGGTTATCCCCCTGGACTCAGACTTATGAGCTGGGGCAAAGATATCACATGCTTTATTAAAGTGTGTGGTGGTAAGGTAGAAACATAGAAACATAGACTTTGACGGCAGATAAGGACCACTTGGCCCACCCAGTCTGCCCATTTCCCTTCCTATTGGATAAGCTGCAGATTCTAGTTAACCAACAGCCTACTTCCTGTAACCCCCCACTACAATTGCCTTATGTCTGTCCCATGCATGTTTGAATTCCCCCACTGTTTTAGACACAACAACCTCCCCAGGAAGGCGGTTCCATATATCCACCGTGAAAAAAAATGTCCTCACATTACCCCTGAGCCGCCCCTCCTCTATCTTTAAATTGTGCCACCTTGTTCTTACACATCTCTTTTTCTGAAAGATGCTACCCTCCTGGACTTTGTTGATTCCCTTGAGGTACTTAAAAGTTTCTATCATGTCCCCCCATCCCTCCTTTCATCAAGGGTATACATATTAAGCTCTCTCAGTCTCTCTTCATATGGTTTCTGATGCAGACCCTGCACCATTTTAGTTGCCCTCCTCTAGACTGCTTCCATCCTGTCTATGTCATTGCGTAGATGGGGTCTCCAAAACTGCACACAGTATTTCAGATGGGGTCTCACCAACTGTCTGTACAGAGGGATAACTACTTCCCTTTTTCTACTTGTGATGCCCCGTCCTATTCATCCCAGTATCCCCCCTGGCTCTCCTTACTGACTTCTCACATTGCTTACCCACCTTTAGATCATCTGATATGATTACCCCCAAGTCCCTTTCCATTTTTGTTGCTGCTAGTACCTCCCCTGCTGTTGTGTACTCTTCTCCTGGGTTTTTGTTTCCCAGGTGCATTACTTTGCACTTCTTTGCATTGAATCCAAGTTGCCATATGTCTGACCATTCCTCCAACCTTGCCAAGTCCCTTCTCATCCTTTCTACCCCCCCCTTGAGTATCAACTCTATTACAGATCTTTGTGTCATCTGCAAAGAGGCATACCTTTCCCTCCAGACCCTCTGCAATGTCACCTATAAAGATTTTAAAGAGGACTGAACCCAGTACTGAGCCCTGAGGTACTCCACTAGTAGCTCCCCTTTCTTTGGAATGTGTTCCATTCACTATTACCTTCTGTGTCCTGTTGTGCAGCTAGTTTGCTACCCAGGCTACCACCCTGGAACCCACTCCCAGGCTGGCTAACTTGATTATTAGTCTTTTGTGCGGGACTGTATCAAATGCCTTGCTAAAGTCTAGGTAGGCATTATCCACAGCCCCTCCCTGGTCTATTACTTTGGTCACCCAGTCAAAGAAATCAATTTGATTCATCTGACATGACCTTCCTGCTGCAAATCCATGCTGCTTTGGGTCCTGTGCCCTGCTGGCCTCTAGGTACTCAACAATTCTTTCTTTCAGAAGTGATTCCATCATTTTCCCTACCACTGAGGTCAAACTTACAGGTCTGTAGTTTCCTGCTTCTACCCTGCTCCCACCTTTGTGAAGGAGAATCACATCTGCCCTCCTCCAGTCCTCGGGTACCACCCCATCCTCCCATGATTTGTTAAAAAGTGTGGTCAGTGGTGTCACTAGGTCCTCCCTTAGTTCTTTTAGGATTCTGGGGTGAATCCCATCAGGCCCCATTGCTTTGTTCACCTTGAGTTTTAGGAGTTCTTTCAGGACTCTTTCTTCTGTAAATGGACTAGTGTCAACCCCACTACCCAAAGTGCTTCTATTGTCTGGTTTAGGTAACTCCTCCTCATCTTCTTTTGTGAATACTGAGCCAAAGTATTAATTCAGTATCTCTGCCTTTTCACTGTCTCCCTCTGCCCACCTCCCCATTCCTTTATTAATCTTCACTATTCCTCCCTTAACCTTTCTATGCTCCCTAATGTACCTATAGAAGGTTTTATCCCCCTTCTTAACTGAGTTGGCTATTTTTCCTCGGTTTGGGCCTTTGCTATTCTGACTGCCTTCCCCACTTCTTTCTGCTTTAATTGATACAGTTCCCTGTTGTGCTCCTTCTGTGATTCCTTATACTTTTTGAATGCAGCCTTTTTCTCCTTAACCTTCCCTGCCACCTCTTTTGAGAACCATAGTGGTTTTTTACTCCACTTGGTAGCTTAGTGCAAGGTCAATATTGGTGAAAGAGCCCAGTGGAGACCAGTCACACTGAACAAGGAAGGCCCGGAATTGATCAAGTTTCCCTTTTTTCATTATCCACTGACAGGTGATTTTAGGAGGGGGTTTGGAGGGTTTATTTGACCAGAGACTAATGACAGAAGAATGGTCACTCATTACATCAGGTAGAACCAAGGTGCTTGTATGTCTTTGTGGGTAAGTGGTGAAAATTAGGTCCAGAAGGGTGCTGTTGCCTATTCATGGATTGGCTCTTGTGGGGGAGGTTACCAATTGTGAGATGTTATGGGTGGCAATGGCATCTTTGAATTGGGTGGCTTCGGGGGCCAACCAATTAAGGTTAAAGTCATGCATGACAATAATCTCAGATTGATTAGGTAAGCTTTCAGTAAGTTCAGGTACCAGATTTATGCCAGATTTGTTTTCCCTATGGGGAATATAAATGGAAAATATATATAGGGCTTTGCCATGCTGACCGAGAAGGATTTTAATTCCAAGAATTTGGGACTGAGTAGCTAGGGGAGTGGGAGGGAGTACCTGACCCTTCAGAGAGTCCCTCAGGTAGATGGCGCACCCTCTGCCCCTTTTGCTTAACCTATCTTGCCTGAATAGTGCATAGCCGGGGAGAGTTAAAGCTGAGTCCAGCATTTTATTTGAGAGCCAGGTTTCAGTCAGTAGTGTGCTTGACCAACATGTTTTCATTGTTCCTTCTGTTTATTTTAGTAAGATGCTCCCCTTCTCTGATCTTAACCTTCCGTAGAGTTTTACCAACATAATACACATTGCAATTGCATTGGGGCAGATTAACAATTTTACTGACAGAGCAATTAATGAAGTTGTGTATCTGGAGATTAGACCCTCGGTGCCTCTTTGCTTTAATGTTTGCACATTTTTCTTCAATAAAGTGATTGTTTTGCACTTTACCATGCAAGTCAGCTTGTGACTGTATTTAAGTGCTGGAGAGAATCATAAAGCCTGTTTTTCTTTTGTTTTCTCTATAGCCTGGTTTTCTAAGATTGCCGGCTTTGAGGACAACACACAGGTATTTTAGCTTTACATGTTGTTAGAAGGATGAGCACAAAGAACACCAGAGAGGGTTAATGGCTGGCATCCAGTTATTCTTGGCCTGTAGGAACAGGATTGGAGAGAACTGGTGTGGGTGTGTTTTGTCCCCTTCAGAAGTACTGATGTTCAGAATGGCTTTTTTGGTGGCTTTCTGTGGGGCATTCCGTGTGTCAGAGTTGGTGCAGCCAAAGAAGGCAGCAGCAACAGAGTTAATCTTAGCTTATGAAGAAGTGGCCTTGAAAACTGATGGGGTGTTCCTGCGGATCCAGATGAGCAAAATGGATTGAGAGGCACTCGATTGCTAAAGCAACCTGGGGGCACCATCAAGGAGAACATGGAACATCAGGTTAGAATTACGTAAGTACACAACCCAGAAGTCTGGGGGGTGGGTGTGCATCCTTATGACATGGGGACAGAATACCAGTATTTCAGTTCCAAAATGTCCTTGCCAGGGCTATGAAGGGGTTGAGGCTGAACTCAGCTGAGTCCAGTGCTCATTCTTTTTGAATTAGTGCAGCCACTAATGTGAGGGCAGAAGGATTAAGGCCTTGAGGTAATGGAGGCCACAGGCCTTTGAAGGGTGTGTGCATCTGCATTTATTGATTTAATTTATTTTATTGAAAACTTCAGAGATTGTCTTTGAGCACAAGTGTTTATTTACAAAGGTTCCACATCAAATACATAGTCGTAAAAAACATTACAGGTACAACAAGCAGTACCAGAGGAAATACAGTCAAGTCAGGTTCAAGGCACTTAAGACACAACAATTACATACAGTTTTGAAAAAATCCATGTAGATCATTGTATAAAAAGTCACAGGATATTTACAGAGAGAATCTGAATAAAATAGTTTAATGGTTACAACTGTGCTGGACTGCAAAGGCAGATCACAAAGATCCCTTAAACTGGTTAACTGATTAAGTTTAGGGTGATTCAGCAGTGTAACAGGCAGTTCATTTAACCATTTAGTGACCCTGACAGCAAATGACCACTTGCCCAGCTTTCGCCTATCAGAGGCAAGGGTTGTTTTTTTTTCCCTTTTTTTGTACTACATCCCCTGTGGAGCCCGTCTACCTAGGCAACACATGCCGTGGCTCCACCCCTGGTATACGCCTGCAATGCTACATTTGGCTACCCCCCAGCCTCTGCCAGAGGGCGCTCATTGAGGGAATCGCTGTCCTAACCCTCCCCGGGAAGAGAGAGCAGTCCTCCAGATGCTCAATCTCTTCCCTCCCCTGCTGACCCCTGGCCACCCGGGGCCGTTCCCAAACCCAGGTCGCCAGTATGACTCGAGGTGTGGCATCCAGCGTCTCAACCCTCAGCGTCACCGGGCTGGCTAGAAAGGAATCTTAAGGACATTCCTGACCATGTTCCTGGTGACATATTGGTTGGAGACAGTGCAGAAGCAATTTGTTAAAGCAAGGAGAGTTAGGCCCAGGAGCATCTTTTTGGCTAGCAAACATGTCTGGAGCTTGCTTGGTAAAGGTAGCCAGTTAGTGAGTGCACAAAGCGTACAATTATTTGTGTGGTAATCTGCACCAGGTACAAAGTGGCATGCCTTATTACAGATCAGCTTTACTCTGTTTAGCACCATGTCACATGCAGCTGCATAGACAGTGAGCCCATAATCTACTGTATATGTGACAGAATGGAACTGGCCACAGTAAGGCATCTAGCATCCACAGTGAGATTGCTCTGGCTATGGTACAAGGCACCCAATCTTCAGTTAACTATGGGCACCATACGGTCAACATGGGGGCCAATAAAGTGTCATCAAGAGTGACTCCAAGGTATTTGTAGGTCTCCACCTGTTCAAGGTTTAGCCTTTGGCAGTTTCGGATGACAAAAGGTGGAATTTTTCTCTTCTGTGGAAGGCTAGAAAAGAGCATGGACTTTGTTTTTTTTTTGTCATTATTATTGTTGAAGATCAATTTGTTGTTGGAGAACCAGCTTTCTAGTGACCTAAAGTTAATTTGGAGAGTGACGGTGAGGCCGTCAAGGTCAGGTTTTCTGAAATAAATGACTGCATCATTGGCATAGAGGAATACATTGGCTGTCTGACATTTGCTTTAACTATTGATTCTTTACTAGTAGGTGGCAAGCTCCAGATGAAGTAGACTTGTATTTGCACATACTCCTTTATTCATTGGGCATCCAGAAGATCCAGGCAGATGCAAGGAGGTGAGAACCTCTTTTTGGACCAATGACAACATCGGCTGCATTGGATGGGGCACCAGGAGGGCAGGTGGCATGACTTCCTTCCCTGGATCATGACTGAAGCCCATCAGCATGGCCCTCCTTGAGTGTTGGTGGTCCATTTGTGGGGCAGAGATTTGGGGCTGGTGAAGTCATTGGATTTGCTTTGCCAGATGAAAAGTGATGTGTGGATCTTATCAAACACCTGCCTGGGGATAGTGTTGATATGGTCTCACATTATACAAACACAGAACCAGTGACATGCAAGGAATCAAGCAGTAACAGAGAAGACTCACAGGATGATTAACATATCAATGCCCAGCTTTATGGACATGATAAGGGGCATGGCGCTATTACGCAAGGCAGTCATTATCAAGTTGCCTCAGCTGTATGCAAGGGATGGGGTGCATCTGTCTAACTTAGGAAATGATAGATTTTTAGGAAACAAAATTCCTGACCTTCAGGCTACCATTGTGGAGGCAGATCTGGATCTGATAGCCATAACAGAATCATGGTGCACCAACAACCACAGCTGGGAGGTGGTCATACAGGGGCGCAACATGTTTAGAAAGGATATGGCGAGAAGAAAAGGGGGCTGTGGTTTTAAATGTAATGAAAGGTATTAAGGTTAGGAAACCACAGCAGGGAGAAGGAGGGGTTGGAGGTTCTTTGGGTTGGCTCAGAGACGGGGTTAGGGGTCTTATATGCATGGGGGTGATGTACAGGCCACCAACACAGGAAGAGGAACCAGACAGTGTTTTGTGGGAGGCCATAAGCAAAATGGCATGCCATGGGGAAGTAATAATTTGGGGTAACTTTAAATCTACTGGATGTGGACTAGAACATCTAAGTTGCAATTAGAGTTATGAGCAGGGTTATCCTAGACTCCCTGCAAGGAGCGTTTCATAGGCAGCTGGTTACACATCTCATTACAGATAGGGCAGTGCTGGATCTGGTACTTAGGAACAGAAACAGACGTTACAGTGGGTAGTCCCCTGGGCTCAAGTGATGATCATACAGTGTGGTTTGGCATACAGATTGGGCAGGGGAAATACCACACAAGTACGTGGGCCCTGAAATTCTGGAGAGCAGATTTTAAAGAAATGGGTGATTGCTTTAGGAAATACCTTGGGGGGGGATAATGGAGGGGTGGAGGCACAATGGAATAGAATAAAGAAGTGAATAACTAAGGTAGTGGCAAGCTGTTTAGAGGTAATAAGCAAGGGTGAGAGGAGAAAGAGGCCACTGTTGTTATCCAAGGAGGTGGCAAAGCTGGTAAGGGAGAAAAAAACAGCTTTCAAGAAATACAAAGAGACCCACATGGAGGCACACAGGCATACAGCGAGGTATATCTAGTATAATAAAGGGAGGCCGGAAGAAGAGTAAGGACAGTGAAGGCTCAAACTGAGGAAAGGATCACCCTGAAGGTCAAAAATAGGGATAAAACTTTCTTCAGGTATATGACCAAAAAGAGGATGGCAAAGGGGTAGTATAGTGATGATCAGGTGACCAGCAGGAGGACTCTGTAGAGAAAGACCAAGAAAAAGCTAAAATTTTAAATGAATACTTCTGCTCGGTCTCCACAGTGGAAGGGGAGCTAGGCCAACATGCATTAATAGACACGGGGGTTAGTGGACAAAAGCCCATTTACCAAAGAGATCAGTTCCTATCAAAAACACCTGAGCATTTTGTGCTAAAAATACAGGAGTTCACACATGGAGTTTTGCTTGTTTCAAAAAGCAGCTTTTAATATAGGCTTAACAATTACATCAGTTTCAACACTCCAAGTGAACTTGAACAGCGATAAAGATACAAATACTATCACCAGACCTTACTGCTAAAGCCCTTGCCCCAGTGCTTCAGCTCAATCAGAGTCTTCTTCAGGGGGCATAGCTAATAGACAGATGTAAGCCCTCCCAATTGGACTTACCTGTTGGGCTCTGGCCCTTCGTCCCTAACCAGTGTCTGTAAGTGGTCCTGGATGGGCTCTGGACCCTGGCACCCTTGGTGCCCCTGCCGATTCAGCTGTTGCAATTCTGTGACCTCGGCCCATGTTCCAAGTGGGGTCGAGGTCTGACTGATGTTTGCATGCCTCTGGGAGCTTGGGGGGGTCCTCTGGTGGTCCAGGGATCTGCAAGAAGCCAGGGGCCAAAAGGTAAACAATAAAGATTGTCACACCACACCCCAATGTGCAGGCACAGCTGCACAAGGAAAGAAACATTAAAGGAGCCATGGTTCCAAAAGATGTTTAGACCAGCAACTGTGCTATAAATATATCCCTGGCTCAAGAGCAGGCAACGGAACTGGGTAACAGGGGGGAAATAAATTAGAGCACCTCTGGGCATGAATGTCAGTGGTTTCAGCCCTCTTAAGGGCTAAATACTACAAAAATAAAGGGTGAACTGCTGGGACTGAAACATAAACAAAGATAGCAGCCCCCATGGGACTACAGACAGAAGGGGACTGCTGGGAAAGGTTGTAGGGCAATAGGTTTTGCCCGGGACTGTTGCAGCCAATCAGTGGGGGACTTGAAAAAAACAGATAAATAGGACTGCCAGCCTGCCAAAAGGAGAGAGTAGCCAGAGCTGGAGTGCACAAAAGACTGTTTTGGGCTACTAGCCCCACATCTACAGTTTTACCCCAATGACGTGGCTGGTCACAGCTTGGTCCAAGTAGGCAGAGAGCCTAATCAAGCCCTTTTCTGCAACAGAAAGGAAAAGGATTTGAAGTTGCTGAATTTTGGAAGTGAACAGAGAAATAGTGGAAAGAGCCTGGAGTTGCAGTGTGCCAGTATAGCCTGTACGGTGCTGCCTGTTTGAAAAGTGTTGCAGCCTCAAACCAAGCCTGTCCCTGTGTTCCTCTTCAGAGGGGTAAGTGTGGAGAGAGCAAATTGCAGCAAGGGGGGAGTCTGAATGTGCTGACGTGAGAGACTGTGTCAGAGCCCAGCCACTGCTGAGTAAAGAGAAGCTGCAGTGAGAGTGCTGGGAATAGAGACTGAGCAAAAGCCCCACTCTTAATTGTGTGTCCAGGGTGTGCAACAGAAGGGTCTGAGAACCATAAAAAACACTAAAAAAGGTGACACACACAGAGCTGATGAAAAAACACAATAAACAATGTATTTAAACACACATACAATGGCTCCCCGGTGCTTTGAGGGCATACACCATCTTCATCGGGGGGGGTCTGGGAACCATTTCTGCCCTGTCCCTAGACAGAAGAAGACCTGTGGAGGAAGATGACAAGAGTTCTGCCTAGTGAACACTGTCCACAAAGGCCTCTGAGGCGAAGCTGGCAAGGCTGGGCAGGTGAAGACCAGCGTTCTTCAATTCTCCAGTCATCCAGCTCTGCAGTCTTGTGGTGCACCACCAACAGGATACCTTCATGGTACTGTACCAGATCCACCCCCCCACCCCCGTGAACTACTGAACTGTAAGTACTCCAATCTGAGCTTTGGGGAGAATTTGATTAATTAGCTGGCAACGTAAAGAGCAGGGGATGCGGTCCTTGGCAGGACTCTGTCAGAAACCTGAGCCCTGACCTTGGGCCACAATGCAAGCATCCTAGCTCGAGGACCATCATCACTTTGGTGAGGTACCCACCATATCAGAAGGGACGTTGGTCATGGCGCACCCAAAAGTGGATGGTGGGGAGTTGTGTGGGGTGACTTTGCCTACAGTTCTTGGTGTTGTTGCTTTATTCTTCTCATTTCCCCTTTCCTCAAGATAAACATTGTTATTGGTTGCATGTTACATCTTGTTATTGTGCTCATTGTGAACAGGGGAAAGATTGCTGTTATGAGGGGAGTGTCAGAGGGGGCAGCTCATATATTTTTCTGGGGGGTGGTAACCTATTATCTGTCTCCAGGTATCCCCTTCCACATTCCTGGTTGGAGGCACTCTGCCAAACTCCTTATCTACTGCGGAACCCAAGCTGGGCTACTGGGAGGTGTGTACAGTGTGGACCCAAGGGCTCTGGAGCAGCCAGAGAGAGTCAGAGGGCTGTTACACAGATATCACCAATATTTAAATGCAGTGGATGATGACAGCATAGATGACAAAGCAGCTCACCAAGATTCAAACAAATCCCTCTTTGTGATTATTAAGTGCAGATTAAAAATAAATCCATTCTTAAAAAGTGTCTGTATTTGATAAGGAATAAGTTCAATTGATCTATATTCAAATACTGATAACTTAGACTCTTAGTATATTAAACACCTAAGCACTTAAGTCCATTAAATATCATTTCCAAGCATACTATAAATGCCTATACAGTACACTCTCGATTATCCGACCTCCGTTTATCCGAACTCCCTATCTAACGGACGGTCGGATTGTCCCCCACACACTGTGAATTTTTGCACACCTGTACCTTTCAGAATTCTGAAATGATGCAGCACAAACGGAAACTTAACTGTAAAATATTATAGCCAGGTCTCTGAAATCTCTATGAAGGCTTTTATTTGTACAGTATTTAAAAGCATTGTTTCACCCACCCACCTTCCCGAGCACCGTGTGCAGCCGCTACTCCAGCATCAACATGCTCACGGTCCACTACAGAGGCATAGCTCCCCGGCCCTACTAAGGGTAGCTCAAACAGCAGAACATGACACTCATACCTCCTCGTGCCTTTTATATAGAACTGAGATACTATCTGTTCTTCGTCAGCTCACAACCGCTACAGCTCCTGGTCATAGTTTCAAAAGAAATGCTGAGAAAAAAAATGTACTGTACTGTATTTCTCTCACCAGTTACACCGCGCCACACTCACACTGTCTCACTTAGTGCCTTTCCCCAATTCTAAGCAGTGCGACCCAGGAGTAAAACTTTGGGCTGGGGAGAAAGCACATTAAAGTGTTTTCCCTGCAATGACAATGCTAGTTACTCGCACTTGATGTCAAGTAGATTGCCGTTATAGTCCGCTTCCTGACTCTTCCTCCCTACTCAGGCCACTTCAGAAAACAATAACAATAATACAAGCGAATTCTCGTTTATCCGACCTCCCGATTATCCGACCATTTCGGATGTCTCCGAAGGTGGTTGGATAAACGAGAGTCTACTGTATTTGGAAAAGATGCTCTATCAAAGGAGTCTGTGTCAAAAAAGACAATCCATAACAATTTAAAATTTCCACTACAAGGACTATGATTGCATACAAGATTGATAGTCCATTTAAAGGATTACAAGAAAGATAGAAAAATACTCAGAATGCATGCAATGTGATTATTCTGTCTCTCCCTCAATTATTTCCTCAAACGGATATGTGATGACAGAGATGCACAGGCAGTGCAAACTGAACAGTATTACTCAGAGAGAAATCCAGAAACCTAAAATAGAAAATACGTAATAAATTTTCCATCAAATCAGTGAAGTGTCTTCATATCACAATAGACGTTATGTGTTGAACATAATGGAGGAGAAAGGAACACAGATGGATTCCTCCAGAGCCTAGCAGGAGGCAAGGCTCTGATGATGGGAATCCCTCTTGAATGGTCATGGGATAGCATCTTTGGGTTTTTGCCTGTGTGTGTAGCGCCCTTGATCATGGAGGGGCACACATTACATGGCTCAGCTGCCACCCCTTATGCCTCAGAAGCCATAGTCCCTACAGAGGTCATGCTCCTTTAAAATGGTGGGTCCACCCAGATGGTCCCTAGTGGGATAGGTGGGCCATCCGACTGATAGTTTTGACCATCCTAAAAAGACTTGCAGACACCATTGAGTTGTCACGCTACTTGTTGTATGTTGATTTATTAATTAATCCACGGCTGTGGACATTTTTTCCAAAGCACTGTGCATGTCTGTTCTGTTCAGGTAAAGGGGACAAGGACCTATTAAGACAATGGGGCAGGACTATCATGAATGTTTCAGTTCCTTTGAAAAACATCTCAGTTCTGCAATGAAAACAAGGAAAGAAAGATGAAAATACTGTTGTTTTTGCAAGACATGCAGTACACTATTACAAAAAAATGGCTGTTCCAAATGAGGGGAGTGGACCTCTTAAACAGTACTAATAACTATACTGCACAGTTGAAAAATATAATCAGCTCTCAAAATATACTATATTACTCATGGTGCACTCATTTAGTTGTGTTTTCTTTTTCCAGTGCACTAACTATCTCACCAGCTGGTCAGTTGTGGAGACCAAGGAACACCTGACCAAGCTGGGAGACAAACTGTCATCTATTTCATCCATCATCTCCTTCTCTGAGATCCTGCTGGTGTGGGAGAGGGGGGCAGATGGATCAAAGGTCTGACAAGGGGCAATAGGGGAGCTAAACATGTGGCTCAAGAGCTGGTGCCAGGAAGAAGGACACAAATTTGTAGGTAACTGGCAACAGTTTGGGGAGTGAAAGTTCTTTAAATTAGATGGACTGCATGTGACGAAGGAGAGAGTAGTGCATTGGGGCAGAAGTTTGATGTCTTTGCAGAATATTTAAACTTGCAAATGGGGAGAGGGGTGCAGCACCCAATACATCAAATTGGAAGAACCCCCCTCCTCCCTCAGCTAGTGATTAAACAGGAGTTCAGCATGTTTGTAGTTCATCTGCATCACCAGGTAAGGAAAAAGGTCCAGTCCCCCATGTGACGAACAGGGGAAAAACCAGACCTTGCCCAACAACTAACGCACCGAAATCTGGCCAGTGGAAAATTATGTACACAAATGCCCGCAGTCTGGGAAACAAGATCCTCAATCTGGAGGCAACAATGATAGAGGCTAAACTGGACATAGTAGCCATTAGTGAGACATGGTTCACCAGTAACCACGCCTGGGAGACCTCAGTACCTGGCTATGTACTGTTCAAAAGAGACCGAAGTACAAAAAGGAGGGGGGGGTGGAGTGGCCCTTTATGTCAATAAAAATATCAAAGCTACAGAAATTCAGAATACACATAAGGAGCCAGAAGAACTGTGGTCACTATGGAAACAGGATATGGGACAACCATACGAACTGGGGTTGTGTACAGGCCTCCAGACGAGGGGGAGGACATAAACAGATTACTGTTAGAAGATATACAAAACATGACAGCTAAAGGGGAGGATCTGCTAATGGGAAACTTCAACATGCCAGATACAGATTGGTCAATACCAGCAGGAACATCCGCCAGAACTAGACACATAGTGGATTCCCTGCAGGGGGAGGGCCTCACACAATTGGTGCAACAACCCACAATAGACAGGGCTATCCTGGATCTAGTACTGACTAATGGGGAAAGGATCACAGATCTCCAGGTAGAAGGTCACCTGGGGGTAAGTGATCATCACATGGTATGATTCAATTTGGCCACTAGAACTAAATAATGCCATTACAAGGCAAAAATATGGGACTTCAGAGGAGCTGACTTTGATAAGCTGGCCAACAGAGTTAAGCTAGCCCTGGCAAGAAGAAATACAGGTGAGGGGGTACAGGCAAAGTGGGCAAGCATTAAGGATGCAATACTTGAAGCAACATCCCATTGTAGTAGGGAGAAAGGCAAGAGTAAAAGAAGGAGAAAACCACTTTGGTTCTCAAAAACAGTAGCAGAATAGATCAGAGCCAAAAGGTTGGTCTTCAGGAAATATAAGGGAACACAGCGGGATGAAGATAGGGATGCATTCCAAACTTCCCTAAGGGAAGCAGGGAAGGCAGTAAGGCAGGTAAAGCCCAAACTGAGGAAACACTAGCATGAAGAGTACAAGAAGGGGACAAGACTTTCTATAGATACATTAGTGAAAGGAGAAAGTCCAGAAGGGGTATTGCTAAGATCAAAGGAGATAAGGGGGAGTGTGTGGAGGAGGACCAAAGAAAATCATCTATCCTAAATAGATACTTCTGCTCAGTATTTGCTGAGGAGAAGGTAGGGCAGGGCCCACAGCTCAGCACCATGGACACAGGTTGGAGAGAGGTGTGCATAAGTCCCTTCACAAAAGAAAGAGTCCTACAAGCGCTCACTAATCTCAGGGTGGACAAGGCAATGGGACCTGATGGCATACATCCCATGGTACTAAAGAAACTAAGGGTGGAACTAGCAGAGCCATTAGCAGAACTCTTCAGTGAGTCTCTGAGCACAGAAGAGGTCCCAGAAGACTGGAGAAGGGCTCATGTGATCCCTCTCCACAAGAGTGGCAGCAGGAAGAAGGCGGGGAACTACAGACCAATCAGTCTTACCTCAGTAGTGTGCAAGATTATGGAGGCTCTCCTTAAAGAAAGGATAGTGCAACACCTGGAATCCATAGGAGCACAAGATCCAAGACAGCATGGGTTTACAACAGGAAGGTCCTATCAAACTAATCTCATAGATTTCTTTTACTGAGTAACCAGAGTGGTGGACCAAGGCAGTGCGGTTGATGTCGCCTAACTTGACTTCAGCAAAGCTTTCGATACTGTTCCACATAGAAGATTGATTAATAAGCTGGGTAGGCTCAGAGTGGGTTAGAGATTGGTCAATTGGGTGGCAAACTGGTTGGCGGGCAGAAAACAGAGAGTGGTGGTAAATAGTATACAGTCAGAAGAGATGCAAGTCACAAGTGGATACCTCAGGGATCAGTCCTGGGGCTAGTCCTCTTCTATATCTTCATCAATGACATTGCAGATGGACTGGATGGTAAGGTTTGCCTGTTTTGAAGATGTCACCAAGATCTGCAACAGAGTAGATGATCCAGATGGGGTGGGCACAATGAGAAGAGATCTGGAAAAACTGGCAAAATGGTCAGAAGAGTGGCAACTGGGGTTTAATGCAAAGAAGAGCAAGATCATGCACATTGGGAAGAGAAACCCTGAAGCTAACTATAGGTTGGGAGGGGAGTTACTGGCAATCACAATGGAAGAAAGAGACTTGAGCATCATCATCACAGATGACCTGAAACCATCCAAGCAGACCACTAAAGCAGTAGGTAAGGCTAGAGGGATGTTGGGGTGTATTAGTAGGGGTATCACAAGTCATAAGAGGGAGGTAACAATCCCTCTTTACAAGACACTGATTAGGCCTCATCTGGAGTGCTGCGTGCAATACTGGAGGCCGCATCTGCACAAGGACATTAACAAAATATAGGCAGTCCAGAGAAGGGCAACCAAAATTGTGCAGGGACTGCATCAGAAAACATATGAGGACAGATTAACAGAGCTCAATATGTATACACTAGAGCAAAGGAGGGAGAGAGGTGATATGATCAAAACATTAAAACATCCTAAGGGCATTAAGAAGGCGAAAGAGTCTAACATGTTTCAATATAAGAAAAATAGTAGAACAAGAGGACACAGCATGAGATTAGAGGGAGGGCGATTAAGGGGTAATATGAGGAAGTTATTTTTCACAGAAAGGGTGGTGGATGCATGGAACAGCGTACCTCAGGAAGTGGTGGATATGAATACAGTGCGGGGCATCAAACTGGCATGGGATAGGCATAAGGGAGCAAAACAGATGAGTATGAACAGATAGGCCATTGACAGAGTAAAGGCCTATGGCACATTGACAAGGTAGAGAATATGAGCAGACTGGATGGGCCTTGCAATCCTTATTTGCTGTCAACTTCTATGTTTCTATGTTTATGATAGACAAGTAACACCTAGATAAGAATGAGCTTCCACCAGAGACTGCCACCACATCAACATGTTCATCTGCAGGATTATCCACAACTGGTGGCTTGCAAAGTGATCTACCCATACCCACTTTGCCTGTTTTGGTACCTTGTGGAATACCATAAAACCTATGACTCCTGACAATTTGAGGGGTCAATATTAGTTCCAACACTGGGGAGGACTATAAACAAGCTGTCAGCAGAAGTAGTGGAGGCAAAAATATTAGGGTCTCCAAGGATGGGTGGGACAGATAGGGAAACATTAGTAAATAGGCAGGGAAGAGGGAGGGTCATCAGAGACTAGTTGAGGTCTGCAGAGACAGAGTAGGCAGGGACCATCTGGGCAGACTGGGTGGGCCAAGTGGTCATCTTCTGCTGACAAATTCTTCATTTTTGCATTTCTATAACCTCCACAAACAATTGCAACTGGTACATTAGGAAGTACAGGATATCTGAGAACAGTATAACAATTTGGACCAGAACTGGATATGTTGTTGTAACCATACAGCATAATAAAGGTACCAGCACTACAGGAGAGAACATCTTCCTCAGGCCCCTTCACAGAGCTGATGTTCTCCAGTGCAGATAATCCAGTGTACCACACAGACAGAAAAAGCCCAGATAACAATTATGCAGTTTCCTTTCTACCCTGCTGCTATCTCTAATTTAGATACTGCAACACCTGTGACTTCACATACCCAGAAGAACACAACCACGTAATATGCCTCACATGTCTACATGACAACCCCACATGCTGCCTCATATTCCTAGACCTGGACCCCACCTGCTGTCCCAGAAGCCAAGAGCTCAAACTTTATTGCAAACTCAGCTACTCCTGCAACTGAATAGTCAATGGTGAAAGGTTATGGGTCTTTGACTCTTTACCAGCCACTCAACTGGTCACTCAGAGTAACAAGAAAGAACTTGAACTGGCCATAATGGCTTGTGGTTGGGCAGATTAACTGCACACGTATTCAGACATCTTGTACCCCAAAACAGTACCAGGTTTTGGGGTACAACATGTCAGAAAACTATTGCTGCTAGTGGATCTGCCCTTCCTCCTGGTGATATGACCAGTTCAGGTTCTTTGTTGTCATTCAGTAACCAGTTCAGTGGGGCAAATATGTAAACTGGGATGGTAGCAGATGGAAAAGAGGAATACTGGTGAACTTAAGAAATGATGTTCTAGCGGTGGTTAAACAAAACTTTGAATTGGGATTGAGCCACCTACAAAACATAAGGGACATGATAAAAGAACAATTAAGAAATCAAGATAAACTACTTTAATGAGTAGGTCTTGAATAACATTTTGTTTTGCATCTACTTGATATGTTCATGTAATTTCATGTTTTTAAAATAAATGTATTTCAAATGAAAGGCAACCACAGCAAACCTGCACATAACATTAAACCATGTTTTCAGCAGTGTTGGTAGGATAGCACTTTTGTCAGTGTGGCTCAGTTGGTAGCACATCCACCTTTGGACCAGAAGGTTATGGATTCTAGTCCCATACAGGGATTGGGTTCATACCTAAATACTGGCACCCAAGTGCAATACTAGGGGGGTGCTGTACTTTTGGGGTGTGCCATCCATTGGATGAGGCATTAAACTGAGGTCCCTTCTACCCATCTCTAGTGCTGTCCTGTTGGGTGGTTAGGTAGAAGTAAAAGAACTCATGGCACTTTTCACAAGAGTAGGGGACTTTCCTCAATATTCTGGCCAACATCCCCCTCCCCCCCAAAAAAAAACAGTTCATGTAATTATCTAAGGCTGTGTGTGGGTGTTGATGTGTGCATTGTCTGGTACTACATGTTCAGTCACTTCACTACCAGTCTAGCATTGCCTGTAAAGCAATTTGGGATACAGTGTGCATGAAAAGCACTATGTAAATGCTGATTATTCTTCTCTTCCCAAGCAGACTGATCTCTTTTTGGATCTCTCTGTCTTAATATTAAGAGGCAACTTCAAAAATACAAAGGCGAGAAGGATATTGAAATTAAAATATATCAAAAAATATAACTCTAAATCTAATGGACTCATTTGGGACATTGGATTTATGACACACTAACATCTGTTATACTGAATAGTAATTTATACAGCTGTGTTTTTTTCTGTGATCTCCACTGCACTGGATTATCCCAGATAATTACAATGTCTTGCATTCCTGTTAGGAAAGTTCTTATATTAACACTTCAAAGCACACATTCAGCCTCTCTTACAAATATCATATGACCATATGAAGTAGCCGGCAGAGTTAGGCCTTTTGGCCTATCGAGTCTGCTCATTGTGTGGGATTCACAAATGTCTTAGCACTATACCTGCAAATAATCCCTTCACAGCTATAGACCTGTTCCTGTCTATTGTTTACTAGGGATGCTTGGATGCCATGGAATCCCTTCCATTGTGCATTTGATAAATTTTCAGAAATTCTGATTCCTATACTAGTTTTGATCTGAAACTAGTTATTCAACTGGAACAGAATCTGAAACGGAATCATGAGTTTTGATCCCATATTCAAATAACCTGCAAGACCCCCACCCATTCAATACAGAAAGTTCTCAATTACACTTTCAGTTGCTTTTCACCTTTTCCCTTCCCCGACCCTTTTACTTTACCTGCTGCTCTTTGCTGTCATGCTGCCAGGGTGGGTCCATCCATCTCGTACAATGCTTAGCTGCCCATGTGCCCAGTGCACCAACTGTGTGCCAACCAGGCAAGTCAGTAGTAACCCATCATTGCTATTCTGACTTTAGTCTGACATGATGGTCTTTCCCCAGACAGTCCCAGTTAACAGGAGCCAACCCAGCCCCACTACTCTCCCTCATCTCCTACTGTGTGCATCCAGTCCACTCTGACCGGCACACATACATCTGGCCAAACTCCAATATTCGATGCAAGTCTCCTACAGTCGCAGCCATAGATACATTCAGATATTTCCATATATTTTGTGATACAGCAAAAATGATTCTCTCTGATGTCCCACAGTGGTACTGCAGGCAGGTGTGGAATGTCTCTTGAGATATCACAGAAATTTCAAGAAATATCTGGCCATGTCTTTGGCTGCAACTGTAGCCCCAAAAGTAAACCAATCTTTCCTGATCCAAATGAGTAAGGAGCTCCCCCTCTGTCTGCTGGGAAACATACTGGATAGACAAAAATCTAATTATTTTACAATATCAGGCAGGGTTATGGCTTGGGTTCTCTACAATTGACAACATATTTGTCCTTAATCATATAACAATGAAGTATGTACACATGCCAAATATGAAAGTCAATGAGCTTTTTATTGACTTCTTTTCAGCACTTGACTCAATAAATAGAAACACACTCTGGAATATTCTGCTTGATCTGGGCATAGACCATTCCTTACTAATTTTAATTTACCTACTTTACAGTAATACCTCAACATCTATAAGATATGATAATAATGGAAATTTATCTCAATATTTTCAGGCACAAAGGGACGTAAAACAAGGTTGTTTTTTGGCACCTTTATTATTTAATATCTATATTAATAACCTATTAACATATGAGGAAACCCATCTGGATTCACCAAAAATCAATGAATTAAACATACATACATTGCCTATGTGGACGGCATAGTCCTCTTTTTGCTCACCGAATCAGGCCTACAAAAAAAGATTGATATTTTTCATCAAAAATGCCTACAGCTAGAACTAAAAATAAATCTAAATAAAACAAAAATAATAATGTTTGAAAAGCATTTAGCAACTAAAAATCATCCAGATCTTGCTTTGGAGTTGAAAAGATGGAAATAGTCAAAGAGTACCAATACCTCGGAACTAAAATCGTATCCTCAACTAGCTGGTTCCACCATGTACAGGATCAAACCATGGAGGCTACATTGGTAGTGAAAGCCTTATTAAGATTCAATATAAAATATGAGGAAATTCAATTTTCCCAGCTCTTAAAGTTGAGAAGCTAAAATTTGTTTGATTCTTACTTATGGCGCTGAGGTTTGGGGATCATACAAAACTGAAAACTTAAAAAAGCCTCTAACCTTTTATTATAAATCATTACTAAACATTCCAACTTCTGTATCAAATCCTATCGTAAGAGCTGAACATGGAAGAGCTCCAATTAATACATTTAAAGATCTTATACTAGCCACTTACTGGCTTTGAATAATTAATAATACAAATAATCACCTCCCAGAAATTTGTTTAAGATAAAAAATTAAATGGTCACAAGAAGGCCAAAGTTCCAAGTGGCTAGCTGCTTTAAAAAATATATTAACTAAAACTAAAATGACACATCTTTGTGATGACTTCACCAAGAAAATCAGCATTTAGATGCAATTTAGAACACGCATGAAACGTAGATTAATTGAAAGCACTAAAGCAATGGACATGGAAAATATAAAGAAAAAAAGTGTGCCATGGTTTAGAGATAATAAAACAGACCATCAGATAGAGGAATTAAACAATAATGTATGACATTGGGTTAGATTAACAGTCTGTCAATCACCCTCATGGGGTGTAATATGGCACAAGGTGCAGCCATGTGCCATATTGCCCCAACGGGGTGATTAACTGACTGTTAATCTACCTCCTGGTCATACATTATTGCTATCATTATAATTAGGAATTTTTTAAAATACTTGTGTTACTGTCTGGTTTGAAATAGTGATGAAAAATTTGTTTTTTACTAAAATAGTCTTCTGTACAGATGCTGAAATGCAGAGCTTGCCAATAATGCAAGCTGGGAGTTGTACTTCCCTCCCAACTTTGTGCCGATTTTATAAGGTAGTATGTACTGAATATTGGTTTTGAAATTAAATGAGCATCTGTAAAGCTATATGTAATTTGATTTATGAAATGAACAGTCTAAGTGTCATTTTTACAGTTTTAAAATTGAAAAATTGACTACAAATGTGCAAAGTGTTGTCCTATCTGCATGCCAAGCCTGCTCCAGTGCATATGTCTCTAGCGAACATTGTGATTGTTAAAATGTCATTTACAATGCTTGTTTCAAAAATTAAATTGCATACACGTCCATATGAGCATGTAGTTTCAGAACCTATAATAAAAACATAGTACGTTATAACATCTGAGCTCCCCAGTTTTCACAACTTATGATAGTCATGCATTCACTGCCTTATATAGATTGTCAGCTATTCATATAAATGAAAACATTTCTTCATCACTTGTTCTCACTCACTCACTTTGATTTGCACTCCTTCAGGTAGGTTTCCATAAAGATAATAGTCATGGCAGCAGTGCCACAATGTGGGTGGGGGGGATTATATGCCTGAATCTGTGCAATGGCAGTGCTCTGTTTAAATTATTTATGGCAGCTGGTTCCAGCGAGGTGACCTGGAAACTGCAGCTGCTCTGATGTGATCCCGGCAGCCATTCACATCAGCATGTTGCATATACATACTGTACAAGTAGGACCCTGACCAAACAAACCCCAATCTCCTGAAACTCCCTATCTACCGAACTAGACCATTGTCACCCAATTTCTATATACACAATACAGCACTATCAAGTGGTGTTAGACTGGGGTCCTACTGTCTGCGCATGCTTTCCCAAATCGCTACCAACTGATAACTTTAAAAAAAAACAGTGGTTCTAGGTGCCATTGTCTCGCATCCGGTTATGCTTCCGAAATTTGGCAGGCACTGCAGTACTAGGAGATTTCAAGGTGAGTAGAAAATAAATAAATAAAATCTGGCTGAATATCTGGGCACAGAATTTAGAGTACAGCAAACAAACAGTACACTGTGACTAAATGAATTAGTGTGTAAAATGTTTCCCGAGTCTATGTTGCCTATGTGCCGTAGTGTGTTTAAAATCAGGCCATTCAGGAGAAAAGCAGTCCTGCTTTTCATGATCCTGCTGGGGCTCAGAGGTCAGAAATTAGGTTGATACGTACAGTACTTACTGTGGGATTTGTGAGGTTTTCTGCCACTAAGACTGCAGGGGGGAGTTCAGACTATGTTTCTAATTACACTAATGGTGACAGCCTTGTTTTTTTTATGCTGTAGCTCTGAGCACTAGTTGGTACTTACTCTTTCACAGAGGAATTCAGGATCACAAGTAATCAGGCTGGAGATGGTAGGTTAACATGGATTAATGTAACCCTATCATAATTGTACCAGCCAATCAGATTGTGTATATCTGACTCACCTTATAATAATATCTGACTCTTACTATTTCACCAGAGGCAAGAAGAACAACATTGACAAGATTCAAATTAATTACTTCAAAATACACATACTAATATGCACTAAATGTAACTTACACAAATTAAGTGAACCAATTTTGTAGATGCAATAAAGATCATGTAGAATTGTTACACCATATAATAATATTATACCCTGTATACAATAAAGTAAGAAACACATTGTTATGAAACTTTTTAGTGACTTATGCTAAACTCAGTAAGGATCAGTATTCATACTGCTTCATCCCAGGTTCATTGAGGATGCACAAATTTTAGCACAGTTGATAGGCGCAGTAGTCAAAATAAAAAAAAGGACTTTAGAATTGAAAGTAAGAAATAATAAAAAAAGTTGAATTCCCCCTTTAGGGAACTCACATTATCTTCTGCCCGTATTGAAATTAAAAGCACTGACAAAAGGCATTCACCCCTATTAGTGCTACTTCTGTTCTCGCCCTCTTCCCTTTTCTTTCCACTTTTTATTTAAAAAAAAAAAAAAACATCCCAAGCTCAATACCCTTTTTTACTAAGTAATGTATTAATCACTTGTTATGTGCTTAATTTGTGCTTCTTTCCTTGTCTGTACAAACATATATGTGATTGTTCTTAATGTAATTAATTTCTTGCTTTTATCCACTTGTATGTTGAGTTTGTAATAACTATGGTGCTTAAAATGTCCCAGTTGACTAATAAATTGAAACTGAAATTGAATTGCTGGGAAAAGGGTTTAGCCCAGCCCACCACAAACCCTGAGTAACCCAACGGTGTCTTCCTAGTTTCTTGTCCTCCAGCATCTATTCTGCACTGTCACAAAAACCCAAGTTAAGTTGCTGCTGTCCCATTTCTCTCAGAGAACAGTGTCCTCTGGTTGAATATGTGTGGGGTCAGTGCTCAGGGTGTGTGGTGTAGATGGAGGTCAGTCTCTGTATGGACCATTGTGGGCTTAGAGTGGAGAGTACCTTTCTTTTTGGACTGTTGGACTGGACTTTTATGAACACATTGCATCCAGTTGACTTCCTGATTCCTGATTTGGAGGCAGTATAGCACAGTGGGTTAAAGCTCTGAGCTACAGATCTGGAGACCTGGGTTTGAATACCACAGCTGCCTAGGTGCATACTATGTAATCCTGAGCAAGCCACTTAACTTCCTTGTGCTCCCAGGTCACATCTGGAAACAAGCTTCAACTTAGTGTGCTACTCCTGGTTAAACAATGTTCCCATGTTCCCTATCCTGATGAGTTAAGTTTGGTGGTGGGGGTGTGTGGATGAATGGACATTTGACAGCAGAATTGGCTCCCTCACCACCTAATGCCTGCCTAGTGGTCACCAGTAGGAACTGGATTAATGGAGGAGGAGGAGGATCCCTCACAATTTCCAGAGCAAGAAAACCAGATAAGAAAAGGTAAATGCCTGGTTGAACCTGAACTGATTTCTGGAGATAGGAACAATGGTGTGTTTCACTGGGTGGGAGGTTTCATTGCGACAGTATTGTAGTTGGATGCAGAATTAGAATCAGAATCTAATTCTGATTCCCATCTGAGAGAGTTTTTATGGGGGGATTTGGACTTTTGGACTTCAGTACTGAAACTCTGAATGGCAAAAAAGTGTCTGGAATCTGAGGTATCTGATTCAGTCAGATATGGAGCAACCTATTGTCTTCCCACTCTTACTTTTAACTCCTCAGTATCCTGTCAACAATTATTTTGAAACAATTCAACTCACTCTAATATGAATTCAGCATCTTCTGTTCAGATTGCTCTTGCACCTATTGAAGGGAACTGTTGGCACCTGAAAACTTGTAAATTATTCCACCTTTCTACAAGAAATTTGTGTTTGAAATTCTATGCTGTGTAGTTGAATACAGAAACTACTGTATAGATCACTTGGCCTTGGGAGTAGGGAGGAGAAACTAGCAGGAGCCAGCTTTGCTAGCTGAATCACTGGGAAGCAGTGGACCTGAGAAGCAGCAACAGTAGGGAAGTGTTGATTTCTTTTCACTTTGATATTAGAATAGTCTGTACTGTGAGGGTAAAAAGTGGTGGTGAAATGAATTAGCGATGTGGGATGGAACTGTTATCGAGAGACATTTAGTGCTGGAATATTTAATTAGTTCTGTTTGGAATATTGGGAGCTGTTACTGTTTGAAATTCTATGCTGTCTAGTCGAGTCAGGAAACTACAGACCAGTTGGCTTTGGGAGTAGGGAGGAGAAACTAGCTGGTGCCAGCATTGCTAGCTAAATCACTGGGAAGCAGTGGAACAGAGGAGTGTGGGGTGGTAGGGCAGAGCTGTGGCTGATTGTTTGGGAGGGTTTGGGCTTAGTCCCACCCACCCTACCCCTCACCACAGCCACCCCATGCGCATCACTTCCTTTATACCAGGGGATCTGGCATCGCTTCCTAAAAAAGGCAATGAACATACACCTGTCATATCATTATTAGCCCATCATTTTCTGAATACAATTCATTAGTTGTAGATTGTATTACCAATTCTTAAAAGGTTTTTATATGTATTGAACTGATTTACACTTAACGTTTTACTTATTTTGCATGTATCTGCACTTCTATATGAATCTGTTTAGCCTACATAATTGTAACTTATTCTTTTTACTTTGAAATAAAAATCTTATTAACAAAAATATCTTTATCAGCCCAGCACACTGTGTAGAGGGTAAATGCATGCACATACTAACAAATACAGGATTTTTTCAGCCTGTGTTTCTTTAAATTGAACTGTTCTGAGAGTCATAGGGAGAACTGTTTTAGATTTCTTCAGCCTGTGTATATATATTTATATGTTTTTGAATTGTATAGTTTTATAATTATTTTATAGTTATGTAAAACTGGAGGCTAGAAAAAGCTGGTCTGGGAGGATGTGGGGGATTAGGTACATGTATGGGAATCAGGAGAGTGGTAAACTGCAATAGTAGTGGGGCAGCAGTCTTTCTGGGGGTGATGTGGATTAAAGGAGGATGTCCTGTGTGTAAGAGCCTGGAGCAGCTAAGGGCCAAAATAAGGCTGCTCAGATGGGAGCTGGGGAGGATGGTGTGGGAAGTCAGAGGAGCAGAGCAGTGGAGGGAAAGGCAGAGGGGTGATGCCCAGGGAAGTGACAGCATCAGGCAGGGGATGGGAGTGGGAAGGAGCACTCAGTATACAGGAGTATTTCTTCCTCAAAGGAATAGGGAGCCCAGGATGGAGGAATGGCAAGTGGTAAGGGGAAAGGGTGGGAATGTGAGAGTAGCATCGGGGTATGAAAAATCTAAAGGGGTGACTTTATTGAATAGATTTGCACTACTGTCTGGAAGGAGGGAGGGGTGGCAGGATGTGAGGTAGAAGGTCAGGTTGAACCATGGTTGAGAGTAGGAGTACAGGGGAGGGGGATGGAACTAATCAAGATGAGCAGGGAAGAGTAGGCAGGCAAAATAGAGTGGAGGATGGGGGAGGGAGGGAAAAGGAAAGGAAGAGGGGAAGGAAAACTGAAAGCAGATACAGATGGTCAGGAGGGAAGGGACAAAATGGGAGATGAAAAAACAGTTAAGGGGATAAGTTGTGGATCTGGAGATAAGATCACCAGGGTGCAGAGGGTGCAGTAAGGTGGGGAAGCAGCTAGTACCAAAGGTGAGAAAGGAAGGACGGGGACCACAGTTGCAGAGGATAGGTTGCAATCATAGGGGACTCCATAATTAGGGGTATTCACTGGGGAAGGAAAGGGAACCCAAATGCAAGCAGGAGGGTGGTTTGTATTCCAGGGATGACAGTGCGGAAGGTAGGCCCAAGAATAAGGGAAATAGTAAGGGGGGTTGGAGGAAAACCTAATTTAGTTATTCATTTGGGAACAAACAACCTAGCTGGGGAGGAGGTTGAAGTAATACAAAGTAGGTTCAGGGAGCTGGGGAAGATCTGCAGTGAGGAAGGATGTTTACTAGCCTTCTCAGAGGTGATACCAGTACAAAGGGCCAGCACAGCCAGGAAAAGAAGAACAGATGATTTTAATGACTGGCTGAGGAAATGGTGCAGGGAGGAGATGTTCATCTGTATTGGGGACTGGGAGGAAACCTGGTCAAACAAAGCACTCTTTTCACCAGACCAGCTATACCTCAGTAGGGAGGGGTTGATGGTACGTAGAGACAAACTGGGGGAATATATAACCACTACACTTAATTTAAACTACTGGGGGGGCAGCAGGAGTCAGTGAACCTCCCACCCCCACAGTGATGGAACAGGTCTGGAGGGAAAAGGTGGAAGAGGCAAGAAAACAGCAAAGCGTGGAGGGGGTGAGGAGCACATAACAAGGGTACATGGAGGGGTGCACACAGAGGGGATAAATGTGAATAGAAGAATAGACCAAAGTGAAGGATGGTCAGATTCTAGGTGGAAGATGGTATCTCTGAATGTGCGGCATCTTGGAAACAAGATGGGTGACCTGCAAGCACTATTAAAAGACAGGAGGGTGGACATAACTTCAGTAATCGAGACCTGGGCAACATCGCACCATGACTGGGACCTTGCGATTGCTGGATATAAACTATACTGGAGGGACAGGGTAGTCAGGAAGGGGGAGGAGTGGCAGTTTCTATCAGGGACAGAATAACTTGCAAGAGGGAGAAGTCAGAGGAAGGGGAAGTGGAGGCATTATGGGTTCAGTTAAGGTCCAATAGAGGGAGAAAGGAAGCTGCAGGGAAAGAAGAGGAGGTTATTGTAGGGGACTTCAACCTGCTCAAGGTGGACTGGAGTATACCATCCACAACATGTGCTAGGAGTCAGGTGATCCTGGAAGGATTGCAGAGTGGGTTCCTGACTCAGGGCATCACTGAACCAATAAGAGCTGAGGTAATTTTTGATCTGGTGCTCACAAATGGGGAGCATGTACAGAAAATAATGGTAAGGGAGCCACTGGGTGGAAGTGACCATTGCACAGTGTAGTTCCAGTTGGAAATGGGCAAGGAAAGCATCCAAACTAAGACCAAAATCTTGGATTTCAGGAGGGCAGATTTCAGGAAAATGGGCAAAGTGCTAAGGAGCCATCTGGCAGGTATCAGAGCAGATATGGGGGTGGACCAAAGGTGGTCCCTCATTAAGGAAGGAATACTGGTTGCCACAGATGAGTGCGTTAGGCTATGGGAGAAGAACACAAGGACCAAAGCACCCAGCTGGTTCAGTTCTGGGGTTGTCCAGGCAGTAAGAAAAAAGAGGTTGTTCTATAGAAAATTCAGGAAGACCATCAGAGAGGTGGATATGTAAAATTACCTAAGGTTGACTAGTGAGTCAAGTAAGGAAGTCCGGAGTGCAAAGGCACAGAAGAAGCTACAGATAGCTAAAGGAATTAAGAAGGGAAGAAGGCTTTCTTTCAATATATAAGTGAGAAAAGGGACACGAAGGAAGGGATTGTTAGGCTAAAGAAAGGGGTGGAATGGGTGGAAGATAATAGGGGAAAAGCAGAGATACCAAATGAATACTTCTGTTCTGTCTTCACCAGGGAGAATGATGGACCAGTGCCTTCAGGAGGGAAAAGAGGAGCAAGGGTAGGGGAACACAGATGTCGTGATAGAGGAGGATAGAGTGAGGGAGGGGCTGCTGGCATTGAAGGTGGACAAATCACCAGGCCCGGACAGAGTACATCCACGGGTACTAAAGGAACTGGCTGAGTAGCTGGCAGGGCCACTGGCAGTACTATTTAGGAGTTCACTAGAGTCAGGAGTGGTACCGCAGGACTGGAGAATAGCACCTGTAGTGCCCCGCCACAAAAGTGGTCCCAAGGATGACCCAGATAATTACAGACCAGTCAGTCTGACGTCCATTGTGGGCAAGCTCGTGGAGACCATACTAAAGGAAAGGTTGGTGGAATATCTTGAGGAGCATGGTCTTCAGGATGTGAGCAGCATGGGTTCATGGGAGGGAGATCATGTCAAACAAATCTGTTTGACTTCTTTGACTGTGTCACTAAGATAGTAGACAGGGGCCAAGCGGTAGACACACTCTATCTTGATTTCAGGAAGGCCTTTGACTCTGTGCCCCATAAAAAGTTGATCAGGAAGTTGGTGGATCTCGGGGTTGTGGAAAAGATGGCCAGATGGGTGGAAAACTGGCTAAGGGACAGAACCCATAAGGTGGTTGTGGGGGGAGAGTTAACTGACACTACAGAGGTAACCAGTGGGGTCCTGCAGGGCTCGATGCGGGGGCTGGTGTTGTTCAATGTCTTCATCAAAGACACTGGAGATGGCATAAGGGAAAAATGTGCCTATTCATGGCTGACGCCAAGCTTTGTGGAAGAGTTTACACAGCTGAAGGGATACAGGACCTACAGAAAGATCTGAAAAAACTGGGGAAGTGGTCCAGGATCTGGCAGCTTGGCGTCAATGCCAAAAAATGCAAAGTTATGCATATTGGAGCCAAGAATCCCAGGACAGAGTGCAACCTGAGTAGAGTCCGAGTATCTGCATCAGAGGAGGTGAAGGACCTGGAAGTGATGATTACTAGTGACCTGAAGTGCTCCACACAGTGGAAGAAAGCCACAGCAAAGGCAGACAAGATGCTAGGATGCATATCTAGGGGGTCAGTAGTGGAAGAGAGGACGTTATACTGCTCTTGCACTAGTCACTGGAAAGGCCACATCTAGAGTATGGGGTTCAGTACTGGTGTCCACACCTCAAAAAGCATATTAACCTGCTGGAGAATGTCAGGGGAGGGCTACAAAGATGATAGCAAGTCAGCAGGGTACAACATACGAGGAGAGAGTGAGGGCACTGAACATGTACTCCCTGGAAGACAGAAGAGAGAGAGAGGGGATGTGATTATGACCTTCAAGTACTTGAAAGGAATAAATAAGGTTGATAAGGAGAGTCTCTTTAAGCTGTGTTGCAACTGTAACACGAGAGGGCACAGTCTTAAGATGGAGGGTGGGAGGTTTAGGAGGGACGTCAGGAAGCACTTCTTCACAGAGAGGGTGGTGGACACTTGGAATGCACTGACAGAAGAGGTCATCTCATTGAAGACAGTGGGAAGCTTTAAGAGAGGCTTGGATTGGCATGGGGGAAGATAAGGATCATGGATAGAGAGGATGGGAGGAGTGGGGAGGGAGGGCAGGGACATTAGCTCAAGCTGTGGACCCTGCAATATGAGCAGACTTGATAGACCAAATGGCCTTCTTCTGCTGGCTTCTTCGTATGTTTGTATGTTCGTATGTAAGAAAATGTTGGTCCAATAAAATGTATCAGACTATACAGTGACTCCTGTTTTCAAATGAAAAAAAGAGATCCATTAATTTTGTTGGGGGAGTGTGATATTGAACAAAAGTGGCACATTTATAAGGTAGAAAAGAAATGGGCAGACTGGATGGGCCTTGCAGTCCTTATCTGCTGTCAACTTCTATGTTTCTAGATCCAAAATCCATAATGTATGATCCTGACAACTACGATGATTTCATCAGCTGTTTTGTCAGCTGGGATCTGCATTTCTCTCTGTGAGACATTGTCAAAATGAGATTTTAACCGTACTGCCTTTGTGCTGAGAAAGTCTCCCATACAGCAAATGCATATCCTTGCTCGCAAGATGACTGATGAAACTGATGCAGCGAGATTTCAACAGCACGGCCATTGCAGTGTGAAAGTCTCTCACAGTGGAAATCCAGATCCTGACTTACAAAATGGGTGGTGAGATTGCAGAAGTGATATTTCAACAATGTTGCCATCTGCAGCAATGTTGAAGTTTTGCTGTCACAATCTCAATAGCAGTTCTATGAGTCAGGATCTGCATTTGTTCTGTGGGAGTTTTTCACTGCATATGTTTGACAGCAGCCTTGAACACATCAATAAATATTGTGTCATGGCTTCTGGCTGGCAAAAAATTGTCGGAAATGGTACCATGACTGGCAACATGGTACCAGTTTGGCATTTGTTTTTTTTGTTTATTTTACTCTTTACTTATAAATTTTGCATATGAACACACATCAGAACATGCCAGCAGATAAAGCCACTATAGCCTCTCTTGTGTGCTTGATTTTGCAGGATCCTCCTCTGCCTACAGCGGGACTTGGCCCATCCTCCCAAATCCCCCTGACCCCCATCAGTTCTCCCTCCTCACCTCCCATCAGCAACTTCCCCTTCATTCTGTTTGATCATCTCTTGAAGCTATCCACCATTTTCAGGTAGATGACCATCTCTGGCAACTCATTCCACATGGCCACCACCCTCTTGTTGAACAAGTGCTTACTAATCTCTCTCTTCAGTCTTCCCATTTCCAGCTTTAAGGTATTCCACCTAGTGGACTTCTTCCCACTAAGACTGAAGAGGCCCTCCGTATTCACACTATTAATACTTTTAAGGTATTTGAAGGTCTCAAGCATATCCCCCCCTTCTATTCTAAAGGGAGTACATGTTGAGCCCTTTGAGCCTCTCCTTATAGGTGTTACCCTGCTGGCCCGGGATCCTCTTGGTTGTCTTTCTCTGGACTGTCTCCAAGAAGCTGGCATCCTTTTTAAGATAAGGGCACCAATACTGCACACTGTACTCTAGGTGCAATCTTACCAGTGACCTGTGCGGTGATAGTATGACCTTTGTCTTTCTGTTGGTAACCCCCAGCTATGCAGCTTCATAGGTTTCAAAGGTAGTTCAGAGCAGAGAAGACTGATAGTCCGTATTGCTTGCCATTTATTAGTATCCCATTATTTTTGTGTTAATTAAGTGTCTATCCAACCTGTGCTTAAATTCCTCAATGGTTTTTCTGGCCACTACCTCTATAGGGAGGCTATTCCAAATTTCTGGTACTGTTATAGAGAACCAGTATTTCCTTTTGTTATAACAATATCTTTTACCTTTAATCTGTAGGGGGTGTGCCCTTGAGTAGTAGCTTTATTTTCTAATGTCCAAATTCAATATGTCCCACAAGTCTGGGTTTGAAAAGGCTTTATGCACCATGCACATATCCCCTCTGAGCCTACGATACTCAAGACTATACATACACAATTTCTGCAATCTTTCACTATATTCCAAATGTTGTACCCCTCTGATTAATATGGTCACCCTTCTTTGTACCATCTCCAGTGCTCCAATTTTAGTTTTTCCTCCTGGTACTCACAATTGTGTGCAATATTCCATGTATGGTCTGACTAGTGAAGTATAGAGTGGAATGAGGACTTCTTGTCCACTCTTAATATGCCATCTAATACAGTTTAGAATACTGCTTGCCTTTTTAACTTCCTGATTGCAGTGTGCCTTACTATCAAGTCATTTGAAATTCTAACTCCCAGGTCCCTTTCATCCGTAACTTCTCTTAATATGGATCCATTTAATCTATAGTTATGTTTAAGATTGTTGAAACCTAGGTACATCACAGTGCATTTGTCGGTGTTAAATGTAAGTTTATACATCCTTGCCCAATCATTCCAGCTTTCCCCAGGCTTCTTGTAATATTTCTGCATCCTTCTTGTTATTTACTGGAAGACCTAACCTTGTGTCATCAGCAAATTTGGACATCCAAGTCTCTCCCTTAGGTTTCATAGATGATATGTAAACATTAAACAGGGCTGGCCACAAGACAGAACCATGGCGGACCCCACTAGTGACACTGGACCAGACAGAATAGGTACCCCTTATGCAGACCCTTTGCTTCCTGCATTTAGCCATGAGGCAATCCATTTCGTAATATTGCTTGAAATATCATGCTCAATTAAGGAGTCAATTAGCTGACCATGTGGTACTTTGTCAAATGCTTTTGATAGGTCCAAAAAGATAAAATCCACTGAGTCTCCCTCATCCAATACTTGACTAACCTTTCCATAAAATTCCAGAAGGTTTATCTGGCAGGAACATCCCTTGACAAAGCCGTGTTGGGTATGGTCAATGTCCTCTTTCCTGCATATATTGTACCATAAAATCTTTAATAGTCCCCTCCATGACCTTCCCCAAAACAGATGTCAGGCTTATGGGTCGATAGTTGCTTACTACATGTTTAGACCTTCTTTTATGTATGATAACCATGTCAGCCGGTCTTCACACATCTAACACCTCACCCAAAGCCAAGGAAGTCTGGAATATAGTTGTAATAGGGCCAGTCAGTTCATTAACGATCTCCCTAATAAGACTAGGGTGCAACCCATCTGGTTCATGGGCCTTTTTGGAATCCATTTTTAACAGTCTCTCCCTGACTTTGCTAGAGTCAATTACTAAACTAGGTTCACCCCTTCCTGGTAGATGATTTCTTTGTATTGCATGATTTGTGATTGTAAACTGAAATAAAGAATGTGTTAAAACTAGTGGCCATTTGGCTATTGTCAGTAATAGTTGTACCATTGTCTTCCTTTAAGGGACCAATGATTTTAACACCTCCCCTTTTATTATTTGTATAAGAGTAAAAGGTTTTGTGGTTATCCTTTACTTTAGTAGCTAAAGTATACTTCTTTCTGGCCTGAACAATCCCTTTCTTCTTGTGTTTAAGTGATTTTTGATATGAATTCCAGCAGGATGCTTGACCTCTTTTTTTGTCCTTTATGTATGCCTTATTTTTTTGGTTAAATACACCTTTTAATTTTGGCTATCAACAATACAGGCACTAGTTTAGTGCTACTGTATTTTTTTGTTTCGGGGTAAAAATTTGTTAATTAATGTAGTAAGCTAATCTTACTTTCTAGGGTATCCCACATCTGGTTCAAAGAAAGATCATTGAACTCTTCTTTCCAGGCCCAAATTTCCAGGTCTCTATGCATACTGCTCCAATCGGCCTTACTACAGTTATAAATAATAATATCCCCCTTAATGTTACCTGTGTCATTTAGTAAGGTGAAGGTAACCATATTATGGTGACCTGAGCCTAGTGGGGGAGAGACTATACAATTTTGTACAGCTTCATTCATGTTACAAAGAAGTAGGTTCAAGGTGTTGTCTTCTCTGGTTCCTTCAGTCACAAATTGTTGAAGCCCTGCTAAGCTGAAGAGTTCTATGTAATGGTGCTCTACAGCAGATTTAGCTTTAAGATTGGTCCAATCAATACCTGGCAAGTTCAGATCTCCCAAGAGTAAACAATTTGTTCCTGCTCAAGGGTGTGTAGCTTTCCCAGGAGTGTCATATCCTGAGGGAGAAGATATGAGGGGGGGTCTATATATTACTCCCATGTCAACCCTTTGGTCCTTTTGTGGGGGTGAGCTTAATCCAGATTAGGTCTAGGTGGTCCCAGTCACTGGTTTCAACTTGTTCTGATGACAAATAATCATATATACATATAATGCTACTCCTCCTCCCCTGGTCTTAATCCTTTCCCTGGAATATAATACATAGCCAGGGATCTGTTTATCCCAGACATCTTCCTTGTCCCACCATGTTTCTGTGATAGCACAAATGTGAATTCTATCCTTAATCAGTACTTATCCTAATTCATCAAATTTATTTATCAAATGTCTGGCATTTAATAACAAGCAATTGAAATGCTGTGGGGTTGTGGCTTTGGATGTTTTTTTCCTTAGTATGTTTAAGTGCCTTTGCTTTCCCCCCCCCCTCATAACTAGTTTAAATGAAGGTCAATTGAAGCCCAAAGTTTATATGCCAGAATTCATTTCCTCATCTTGCTTAGATGCAAACCATCAGGTGCAAATAAGCTACTTCATTGAAATTGGTCCTTATGTTCAATAACAGTGTGCCTTTCCCTATGGCACCACCATCTCAACCATCCATTTAGCTGGTTTATATCATTTTTTCTACTCAAACTAGCCTTAGGGACTGGGAGAATTTTAGAAATCAAAACTTTACATCCCTTGTCCAGTAGTGCTGCCCCCACATGTTCAAAATTTTGATGTATATTTATCATATTTCTGTTCCCTACATCATTTACTCCTACATGCAGTACAGTAGCTGTTTTTTTGGTATTATCCAGTAAACCAGGAAGGAGCTGCCTAATATCAAAGCTCTGACCTGTTGTCTAAAGAAAAAACCTTTCTGTAACATATTTCCTGTACTTTGCATTATCTTTCTCTAAGTTTGTTGGGCAACAGTACTCCTCTGTTTTCTGTGTGCCAGATGCCCACCTGCAGACAATCCCTCTAACCTTACATACTTTCTGGCTTCTACCTTTCCTGCTATAATATGCTCTTAAAAACAGTTCTAAGATATGTAGAAACAATTCTAGTGATTTTAGGCTGTAAGAAAGTTAAAGCTGTTGTCATGGTTACATGTTGTCTCTGCCCTATTTTTTCATTTTGGATTCAGTGTGTCCCATTATATCAGAGTCTTGTCTTCTGGGTAGAAATGTCTTCACAGAAATCTTACAAAAATAGCCTTTATAGAACCTTTGCACTGCAGTATTTAATACTGTTCTATTATGGTTGTTTTTTTTTTGCAAATAACTTTATTTTTCAGCTCAAACCAGACAAAATCAAAACAAAACCAACATTGTCCAGAATAATGGTACACAGTATTCATACAAAACAATACATACATAAAATCTCAAATAAGATAAAAAAGAAACCCACCAACCTAAAAAACCAAAACAAAGATCCTACCCACCCCCACCCTCACAGCAGATACATAGAAATCATATATAAAATAACTCTCTTTATGGTCCTGATAGTTTATATCAGTAAAATGGAGTACTGTTTAAAAGAAAGGACAGTAACATGACAAGATCCAAATTAGTACCAAATAAAAACAGTACTATGGAGAGGGACGGAAGGGGAGACAGCGAGGAAATATTGCCAAGAAATACTAAACATATGAAAGGAAAGGCAGATCAATGAAGACAAAGGTCAAAAATCGCAACTTATTCTGGGTCTGATCAATCGATGGGATAAATATGCCCCAATGCTTTTTAATAAAAGGACCTATGGAGTCAAAAAAATTAAAAGTTAATATTTCCTTAGTATCCAAATTTATTTCTAAGGCTTGAGAAAAACCCACCCCAGCAGTTATGAAACTTTTCACTAGATTGGAAAAACCGGGCTACACATCTCTCCGCATTTAGAGCATTTAAAAACTCATCCCACCATTCTTTAAACGAAGGTTCCCAATTATTCTGCCAGTGTCTAAGTATTAGCAATTTAGTAACCATGGCCACCATGGCTACCTGCGCCTTTTGTGACAGGGTTCTATTATGTTTTTAAAATTCAAGTGTTTTGTCAATCAAAGACATATGTAAAAGACCCATTTAAGCCAAACTGGGGTAGCTTAGTCCATTCCTCCCAAGTCAGAGAAGGAAAAACGTCTCCTGTTCAAGAAATAGATGCTCACTCTGTCTAATAGTGAGAGAGATCTCCCAAGGAAAGAAGATGCCTTGTGAATAAATTCCTAGAAGAGACATTAGAAATACAAGTTGCCTTGAGACTTTCTGGTGTGGGCTGTTGCAGTTCAGTATGTACATATGCTGTCCTGCATTTAAGGCCTATTTTCTTATTTTTGTATCCTTATTAATTATCTGCTTTAATAAACAGCACACAGAATTCAGTTTGTTAAACATAATTTCTGTGTGTCTGCCTCCTACCTTTCTCACCACTTCATAGCAACCAGCATCTGATTTGCTTTGGCTGCTGCTTTCTTGCAGTGTGCCTAGTGCTTCAGGTCACTCTTGATGATAACCCCTAGGTCCTTTTGTTCCACAGGCTTGGTGACCTGCACACCACCCAGCCAATATTTGATTTCTGGGTTCTTTGCCCCAAAGTGCATAACTTTGCACTTTTAACACTGAACCCCAGTTTGCCAAATGCCAGACCACTTCTTTAACCTAGCCAGGTCTTCTTTTAGTTTCTGTCTCCCCTACTCTGTGTTCACCCTTCCACACAACTTTGTGTCATCTGCAAATAGGCAGATTTTACCCTTAAATTCATCTGTTATGTCACTGGTGAAGATGTTAAACAACACCAGACTGAGCATGGAGCCTTGTGGGACCCCATGGGTCACCAGCTTAGCTTCTGAAAATTCCAGCCTGCCCACCACCTTTTGGCTTCTGTCCTTCATCCAGTTTTTGACTCATCTGGTGAGCTTGTCCCCCACCCCCAGATCCTCCATCTTTCTGATGAGTCTGCTGTGAGGTAGAGTCAAAGGTCTTGCTAAAGGCCAGATATAGGACATCAACTGATTTTTCCCTGTCCACCGTCTTGGTTATCCAGTCAAAAAGGTCAAACAGATTAGTCTGGCAGAACCTCCCAGACACAAACCCATGCTGCCGTTCATCTTGTAGCCCATTTTCTTCAAGAAAGGCCACCAGTACCTCCTTCAGGATAGTCTCCATCAGTTTCCCCACTATTGAGGTAAGAGTGATGGGCCTGTAATTCCCTGGTTCATCCCTTGGACCGCTCTTATGGAGATGCACCACATGTGACTGCCAGCACCTCTGCCAGTTCCCTTAGGACTCTTGGGTGTACTCCATCTGGCCCTAGGGATTTGTCTACCTTGAGGTCTTTAGGCCCTTTTACACCCTGTATACCTCTATTATTCTGTCAGAAACACCTCTCTTCCCCACCTCTGCTCCTTTGCTCCCTTATGGCACTGGTCTATCCTCTCTAGTGAAAATGGATAAAAAGGACTTGTTAAGCACCTCTGCTTTCTCTTCACTTCTTTCTGCCCAACACCCTTCCTTTTTTAACCTGACAATTTTCATCGTTAATATCCCTCTTCTCCCTTATGTATTTGAAGAAGGCCTTTTTCCTGATTTTACTCCCTGTGCCAGCTGTACTTCCCTTGCAGCCTTACCTTGCCAAACGTTGTGCTTTCCACCCTTGATTTAGAATTACAGACCCCCCTCTACTCCTCAGTCTGAGTACATTTGTACTTCCAGAAGGCCACCTCCTTTCCCTTATTGCGTTTGCCACTTCCTTTCTGAACCATCAACATACAAGTTGATTAATTAGAGTGAATTTATACTTACATAACAGATGTGGTAATAAAACTAACACAATTATCACTCTCTATCAGTGTTACAGTCATGTGGGGACTTTGAAATAATACATTGTACATATGTTTTGCTGCAAGGCTAATACCATGCACAGCCCACTGGTGCTATCTCAATTATAAGACAAAGTCCTCATGTTAAACAGCTCTGATCACTATGCTGTGCCAGACCCTTAATAATGTAATGTAATTCAAAGAACTGGGCTCTAGAAGCTTGATCCCCAGCATTATTTTAATTTAGAAACATAGACAATGATGGCAGAAAGAGACCAATAGTCTATCTGGTCTGCTTGAGTTCCCTATTTAACCCTGGGACCTACTGTTCATGCAGGGTCTTAGCCCTCCCCCTCCTTCCCCCTATTCTCCTTCCCAATTCTGTCACCCTGAGTGACCACTATACCCTTCACTCTGTCCCAACTGTGCCTGAAACCATCAATTGTTTTAACTCCCACCACTTAGGCTGGTAAACTGTTCCATGGCTCCACCCCCCTTCTGTAAAATCATGCTTCCTCTTGTCCCTTCTGAACCTCCCTCCTGTCAGTTTCCACTCATGACCTTCAACTAGCATGCAAGCTATAGAGTTCCTTGTAGTTAACCTTGTTTATTCCTTTTAGGAACTTGAAGATCTCATATCTCCCCTTTTGTCTCTGGTATCCAATGAGTACATATTCAGAGCCTTGAGGCGATCCTCATAAAATGTACCCTGTTGGTCCTGAATCATTTTTGTTACCCAGTGGTGCACCAACTCCAGCCTGTCCCTATCCTTCCTAAGGTGAAGGCTTCAGAACTGGGCGCAATACTCCAGGTGTAGCCTCACTAAAGAGCTGTAAAGGGGTAGTATTACCTCCTTCCTCCTACTATCAATACCCCTCCCAATACACTCCAGTAACCTACTTCCTTACCATAGGCCTTGTTGCACTGGCTCGATTTCTTGAGGATGTCACTAATGCTAACTCCTAGGACTTCTTCCTCAGCCACAGTGCTAAGTCTTACCACATTCACCCAGTACTCTGTCCCGGGGTCCTTATTCCCTTGGTGGCTCACTTTGCACTTCTTGGACTTGCATTTAAACTGCTAAACCTTAGACCACCCCTCTAGCTTCTGTAAATCACTCTGCATTTCTCTGATTCCCTCATCATTATTCACCCTCCCACAGATCTTAGTCTCATCTGCAAAGAGACACAACCTGCCCCCAGATACCTTCTCCAGTGTTGCTGATGGACATATTGATGAGGCTGAGACCAGAACAGATCCCTGAGGCAACCCACTTGTGACCACTCTCTTCTGATTTGACCCTATTGACCACAACCCTCTGCTACCAATCCTTTAGCCAGTTTTCTACCCAGTTAATTATGTCCTTATCTGCACCCAGATCCACCATCTTCTTCAGCAAGCATCAGTGGGGCACCAAATCTAAAGCACTGCTGAAGTCAAAATAGAACAAATCCATGGCATAGTCCCTATCCAATTGCCTCATCACCAAATCAAAGAAAACTATCAGGTTTGTCTGAGAGGACCTCCTTGCCACAAACCTATGCTGTTTACTATACCAGAGACTATTGCTTTGTAGGTCAACCATGAGGTCTTCCTTGAACAGTGACTCCATCATATTCCTTACAATGAAGGTCAAAATGACAGTTCTGTAGTTATTCATATTTTCCTTGTCCCCCATTATGGAGCAGAACAATGTCCACCACCCTCCAGTCTTTTGGAATTACCTACTGTCCACAGTAAGTAGTTGAATAGTCCTACTGGGGGATCAGACAGTTTTTCTGCCACTTCCGTGAGTATCCTTGGATGTAACCCATCTGGTACCAGGATCGTATCTGTCTTTTGGTCCACCAGCTCTTTCCTGATCCTGTCACTTGTAAATATTGGCTACCTCATTTCCAGGACCCCCTTATTGGCCACTTTGATGCCACACTTAGGTAAAGGCCTGTCTTTCTTCCTGGCAAAAAACAAGCAAAAAGAATGATAAAGGATGACAGCCTTTTACCCATCCTCTTCTATCACCCTACCATCCTCTGATACCCTAATGATTCCCCCTCTTTTCTTTCTTTTTTCCCAAATTCATATGTGCAGCTCTGTATGCCTTTGCCTCTCTAACCGCCCTCTTTGCCTTCCTGTTTCTCAATAAATATTATCACCATTCTTCCTTCATCTGCTTTTCTTTGTATTTGTAGAAAACCTTTTTCTTAGCCCACACCACTTCCCTGACTTTTGAAGAAAATCATTGTGGTCTCTTGAACGTACTCCTTTTGGTTACCAGTCTCATGCATAACTTAGATGCCTCAAGAATGGCCACCTTTATTACCCCCATCTCTCTTCCACCCCATCTATGTTGTCCATCCTGACTAACTTTTCCCTGACCAGTTCCCTGAGCCTGCCGAAAATCCGTTCTCCTAAGATCAAAGACTTTAGTTCTTGATGGGGGCTTTCCAGTCTCAAAGACCAGTTTGAATGTGTTTAAAGAATATGCCTGGACTAGAAAGTGTAACTTTATTTTGCAAGAGCAAGATACAGTAGTAAAATAAGTATGCTAAATACAAGGAAAACATGTATCTTGAGCCATTATGAAATACCATACTGTAAGTGTATTGTTAAAACAAGTGATGTGCCATTTCCACCTGAGAGAGTAGAGAACAAAAAAATATGCACTTACTGGTTCGAACTACTACACAGTAGAATTTTCACACCTAGCATGCAATGCCATAGCACCGTGCCACTATAGTTAGCATTTAGCAGGAATTTCTGTTTAATCTCAAAATTTGCACTTTAATATCTTCACAACTGTTCAACAGAGTTACAAAAAATTTTGCATTCACAGTCTCGGAGGGTAGGTCTCTTGATGTGCCAAGTTTTGTTCCAGTCTGATTTGCAGATTCTGAGATGTGGATAGTGAAAAAAGTAAATAAATTGTGTTTTTTGCTGTTTTTTTTTTGTCATTACCTAGAGCCCAGATGGTTTGGAAATTTAGTCTGCAAATTTCAGGGTGGAAAGGGCTTGGCCCACATATGTGCCTTTTGCTGGTTTGGTGAAAAAATATTGATCTATTCCAAATGTATTACATTTTGAAATTTTGGTTCTGAGCATGCTCAGTACAGTCTTTTGGATGGCTACTTTTAACAAAAACAGAATTTGGTCCATACAAAAAAGGATCCTTTTTTTGCATGGTGGTAATCCATTTCATGAGGAAAAAATCCTTTTTTGTATGGCTGCCATCTTGTTTCTGTTTTTTTTTTATTTCAAAAATAACTATTTCAAAACCCACAAAAATGACATTTTGCACACACACCAACACATGTATCCTGCTCATCTGGACCCCATTAGGTGGATTCTACACTTAGTTTCTGGAAAAATTACCCAGAAATGTATTTTTTTACATTTAAAAATCCTTTTTCGTGAGCCAATTTTCTTTTTTCATATGCTTTATTTGTTCATACAAAAAAAGAATGCTCTCAAAAAAAAAGAATTTGGACTTAATTTTTTTCCCATTCTTTTTTCATATAAGGGCATCCTTTCTTGCATGCTTTTTTCCATTCATATGAAATAAGAATGCCCTCATATAAAAGCAGAATTTGGACTTATAATCTCCCTAAACAAATTTAGGGCCCACATAAAAAAAACAAAAACAATAAAATTTAAAAAATGAAAGTTCTCATAGGATAATATTGGAACTTTAATAAGCCATAACTCCCTCAATATTTGGACTTAAGCGACGCTGTATATGTCAAAACAAAGGTCTTAATGAGTAAGGTAAAAATAACATATATTCCCCACTAAACATTTACAAGCAATACAAAAACATAAAAAATGAAAATTCCCATAGGATAACATTGGTAACACTGGAACTTCAACAAGCTATAACTCCCTCAATATTTGGTCTTAAAGGACAATGTATATATCAACAAAGGTCTTAATGAGCACTACAACACTAACACATATCTCCCCACCTTTAAACAATTGGGGGCAATATAAAAAATAAACAATAAAAAAATAAAATTCCCATAGGATAACATTGGAACTTCAAGAAGCCATAACTCTCTCAATAATTTGACTTAAGGGACAATCTATATATTGAAACAAAAGTCTTAATGAACAGTACAAGAATGACAGATACCCCTCCCCCCTCAAAAGAAACATGTAGGGGCAATATAAAGAAAACAATAATAAGTGAAAATTACCATAGGATAACATTGGAACTTCAACAAGCCATATCTCCCTCAATATTTGGACTTAAAGGACAATGCATATGTCAAAACAAAGGCCTTAATCAGTACTACAAGAATAACACACACTTCCCCTTAAATATTTAGGGAAAATATATAACAAAACAATAACAAAATACAAAGTCCCATAGCATAACACTGTAACACAATAAGGCATAACTCTCTTTATATTTGGACTTAAGGCAAGGCAAGGAAAATTTTATTAATATAACACTCAATCCAAACAGGGCTCTGAGTGCTTTACATATAGAACAATGGCTGGGTGGAGGGTTATAATAAGAATTTTACACCCCCGAAGGTGTGGGATGCCACAAAAACACCAAGAGAGAAGCTCGAGGGGTTTATAAAGGCATCCAACACAGAGGGTGTGTGTAAAATTCAAGTTTTACACCCCATACACAGCCTTTGTTTTATATAATTGCTGGGGAGTATTTTCTTGCCACAGCAATCATATAAAACAAAGAAATCCATAGGAAGCCATGGACCGGTCAGATTTCAGTGCAGTCCATGGCACACAATAAAAACAGTACTTGCTTTTTTTTGTTTTTTTAAGTTAGCCAAAGTAAAACAGCTGAGTCCAGTTGATGTATTATGTTTTTAAATTAACTTACCATTGCTGACTCCAAGTGTGATGAACTGTGTAGTGCTGGTGAATGGCTTCCAGCACCAAAGAGTGGAAAAGTGGTGGCAGAGCATGCTCAGTGCAAGTGAAACCTGGTGCATGTTTGCATTATAACCCATGGGTTACAATTGGGAAATTATAACCAGGTTTCCCTATGGGAGAAACTGTTCCCCAGTTATTATGATAAAATAACAAGGGTAAAATATAATAAAATAGAAAAGTATAAAATAACTATGAAGAGATAGCATATAAATAAGAGATATCAGGTCCCATCAAAAGATTTTTCAAGCAAAAAGGCCTTAAAAGCAGGTTTGTTGGCCTCCATCAAGCTGGAAGCATGGATATGGTGGGGAATTGAGTTCCAAAAGTTGGGGGCTGCCACTCCAAAGACTTGATCACCCGATGACGTGAGTCTTGTGGTCTAGACCCCCAATAATCTAGCTGTGGTGGAACTGACTGAGCAGAGTGGTTGATAAGGGGCCAGGAGATCTTTTAAGTAGTCAGGTCCCAGTCCACATAGGGCCTTGTATTTCAACAAGCCAATCTTAAAGGTGTTGCACAAATGCAAAGGCAGCCAGTGCAGAGCATGCACGATCAGAGAGATGTGATCCCTCATAGAGGAACTCAAAAATATCCAAGCTGCATCATTCTGCACCAACTGTAGCTGATGCATCAAACCTCCAGACAGCTCTACAGTAGGTAAAGAGCATTACAGTAGTCCAGCCTAGTGGGGACAAAAGCATGGATTGTCACCAGGTCATCATGGGCTAAAAACAGCTGGATCCTAGCAATATTTTGAAGATGAAGGAAGGCAGACTGGACAACAGATGACACCTGGTGTTCATAGGTCAGTGTGTTGTCCAGTATGACCCCCAGATCCCTGACTGTATTCATTGTTGAAAGGGGCTGGCCACCCAGAACAGGTAAGCTAGCTCCCCCATCAGCAGGCAAGTCCCCATGAAAAGGCTCAATAACCATAACCTCTGTCTTACCTGGGTTGAGACACATCCAGTTCACAGCAATCCAGTTATTAACCTTGGCCAAACAGCAGTTCAGCATCAAAGATGCAGACGTATCATCAGGGGCACAGGACAGGTACAACTGGGTATCATCTGCAGAGCAGTGAATCTCCATGTTGTACCACCTTATGGTCTCCCCTAGTGGCAGCATGTATATGGAGAATAAAATGGGAGACAAGACTGAGCCCTGTGGGACCCCATAGGACAACACAGATGATCCTGAGGTAAACATTACCAGAACCACTTGCTGTGTTCTCCCCACCAAATATGAGTGAAACCAGCTCAAAACAGAGCCAGAAACACTTGCATAGTCTCTCAGACAATCAATCAGCACCCCATGATCCACTGTAACAAATGTCGAGGAAAGGTCCAAGAGCATCAAAATGGTTTGTTGCTCTCAGTCTTGCACCATGAGGAGATCATGCATCACCTTGACTAGATCAGTTTCGGTTCTGTAATGAGAGTGAAATCCAGATTGGAGAGGTTCAAAATTGACAGACACTCTAAGCATTCTAGCACCTGCTCAACCACCACCTTCTCAATAACCTTCCTTATGAAGGGAAGGTTAGAGATCTGCCTGTAAATTGTGAGAACGTCAGGGTCCAAGGATGGTTTCTTAAGAAGAAGCCTCACAACCACCTGATTCAAAGCCAAAGGAAAGACACCCTCCCTCAAGGACCTGTTCATGATCTCCATGGAGACAAAGACCCAGGAACTCAGCACAGCCAATAAGTAGCCACGTTGGCCCTAGGTCTAGTTCACAGCTGGTGGGATGCAAGCTTCTGATTACTTGGAGGACCAGATGGAACTCTCCCCAGGCAGACAGAAAAATGCCACCACATGACTGTCCACCCCTAGCTGAAGCAAGGCCATGAGAAGAGATACTAGATCTGATGGTGGACATTTTGTCAGTGAAGAAACACCCAAACTCCTAGCATCTGTCAGTGGAAATAGCTCCCAAGAACTGCAAACAAGGAGGAATTAATCATCTGCCTACAGTGCAAAACAGCACAGCTGGGCAATTCTTCACTGCAGAAATCAACCATGACAGAAATTCTGTCTTCTTCGGATAGATTACCAATTGATAATCCCCATTAAGGGTGAATCTATATATCAGAACAAAGGTCCTAATGAGTACTATAAGAATAACACATATTCCACCTCCCCCCAAAAAACATTTAGGGGCAATATAAAAATCAACCAATAAAAAACAGAAATTCCTAAAGGATAACATTGGAATGTCAACAAGCAGTAACTCCCTCAATATTTGGACTTAAAGGACAGTCTACATATCAAAACAAAGGTCTTAATGAGTACTATAAGAATAACACACATCCCACTCAGGCTGTTAGGAGCAATATAAAAAAAGCATTACAAAATAAAAAAAATGTAAATTCCCTTAGAATAACATTGGAACTTTAATAAGCCAGACATTGAAGGAAAGAAACTGTTGCTTCAGTAGAAATGGAAGCGCAGGGCACAGAGGACCCTTGGCTTCCACAGCAACATGCATGTATGCATCTATGAAGGGATGGAAGTGGAGGGCCCAGAGGGTCCTGCGCTCCTAACAGACAAATAAGGATAGGATTATACCATCTCAAAAAGTAAGGAAATTCATTGCAAAAAAAAAACAAAACTTCACTGATGCACTAGTTAGGGTTAAACTGACAAAAGTAGGGAGATGTGGTATTAATGGTGTCAACCATAACACCCCACCCCACCATGCAGGCAGCAACAGGAAAAAACATTACACTTTGACCTCTCTTGTGTCTTTCTACATCAGGTAGGCAGGTACCTTGGGGTTGTCAACCCTAATGCTCACCCCATTCTCATATACTGTACACATCTCAGCTTATTTACTGATGGAATGGGGTGAGCATTATGTTTGACAAATCCAAGACGTGCCACTCCTGATTTATGAAGACACAAGAGAGGTCAAACTGTAATGTTTTTTTCTGTTGCTGCCTTCAGGGTGGGGGAGGGGTGTTAGGGTTGACAACTCTAACAGCACATTTCCCCCTACTTTTGTCTGTTTAACCCTAACTATTTCATCAATGAAGTCTTTTGCAATTATTAAACTATGCTGCAGTAAAGTCAGTATCTGCAGAAAATTCGAGCATATACAGTACTGTAGCACAGTATCAAGGGGTTCAATCTTGCTAAAGACACCAATCCTTCAAATCAGCCTAGTATTAGTAAACGAAAGTAGTTTACAGTACAAACTTGCACTATTGCTTTGAATCTCTTGTCAGTATATAGATAGGTTTCCCCTCCATAGTGAACACAGAGCTTCACAGGGAATGCAAAAAAGTATGATCAGCATGGCAAATTGGCACCTTACTGCATCAAAAGATTTTTTTAGCTGTCTAGATTCATAGCTGAGGTCTGGAGACAGTCTGATTGTGACTTCCTTGAGGCTCAGAGCCCCATGTCTCTGAACTAATGTTTTGTCCCTTTCAGATACATTCCTGAGAACCCTCAAAATTGTTCTTGTGAATTCAGTCTCACCCCATGTTTGTTGTAGCGTAGTTCAGTAACCTTTGAGGAGCTTTACTGGGCTCTTCTTTCAGTTAGTAAAGAGTTTCTTAGTTAGTCAGTTTTGTAAAAGAACTCCTTTAAATCCATTCCCTTTCTTTATTCAGGCAGCCCTGTTACTCAAATATGGGATTTGCAAGCTTTATTTCAAAGCATTGTACAGTAGTCTAAGTTTAAGAATGGAGTTCTCCTTAAGCAGGTCTGTTGTGCTCTGCCATTGTTCATACAATAGGCTGTCATAGATACCTGTGTGGCTTCCAAGACATCAGTTTCCACCTGCAGCACTAACTTGTTTAAAGCTACTATTTTTTTATTCAGTTCAGCTACTGATTTGCAAAGTGCTCATGAGACTTCATGGTCTATCATACTGGAGGATTGCTAAAGTTTAAAAATGTCTTTACCTGCTTTCCTTTTCCCAAATTTACTCACTTTCTGTTGTCAGGAATCATTCAGCTTTGTAGTTGCAAATCATTTTTGTTTGCTATTCCAAAAGATAGTTTAAATCACTTTGAAATGGTATGGAGACAGAACTTCTAAAACCACATCTGGTTAGGTGTTAAGCTAGCCACATCCGCACAGTTTGGCAATTTTAATAGATCACCAATACATTCCAGTACAGACTCACTGTGTATACAGTGCACATTACAGAGGTGTGTGCCCATGTGCTGTGTGTGTGCTTATCCTGTAACCATTTTAAGTTTGTAACTGTGCAATCTACAGGTGTACAGTAGAGACACAGAGGATAAGGCAATGCAAGATCAATGCTGTATTGAAATAGTAATGCAGGCACCTTGAAGTGCTGTTACTGAAGAGTCCATGAATTAGGTCATACAGGTCTAGCAGCATTTAACAAAGGTGACAGAAGTGGTCTTGAGCTGACGTTGGTTCGGCTTCCACTTGGAGCCTGAAAATACAATTCACTTTGTCAATTTGAAAGAACCACTTCAGCTCCAGATGTAGTAATTGACATACTGTGAAACAGACTATACATAGATGAGAAGCACTGACATGAGCAATGAATCTGAATTATTGTAGCCTTCTTGTGGCAGGGATTGTTGGCATGCATATATTGTAGATTACTGTTTGTGGTGATGTGGCACAATACACAAGTATGACTCCTGTGTCCCACTGCAGAGCAATGGGGGTTGTTAGTATTACTTGTTGATCTCAAGGCTTACCCCTGCAGTCTTTGTTTTACCTACCAGCCAATTACTGCCTTCCCACTGGCCCCAAAATGTATACCCCCCCGACTAAATAGTTCCAAGAACATAAAACAAATATTAAAACACAATAAATGTGTAGAGTATTACACTTACCTTCCCAATGTTTCTCCATGCATGGATGAGGAGTTTTTGATTTTGTTTTTTGTTTTAATATTTTATTTTTTTTAAGTTCTTTATATTGATTGAACTGAAGTAACAAGAAGACAGCAGCTGCCTACTGGCAGCAAAACCTGTACTCAACAGATTACATGAGGTCACAAGACTAAGGAAGTAGTGCATTGGTGTGTGAGCATCACTGATGAGTCATTTGGTGTCAGTGAGTTTGTCGACATAAAGGGTCATATTGAATTAATAACTCTGTGTGAGCCGTGCATCCCACTTGATCACATCTAGCTTGCTGATGATGTAATAGCACTTGAGATGAAGATGTATGTCACAGTACTTGCACTGCCAGCACTGCTGGGAGTGGAGAAGTGGACTCTGATGCTGTCACTGTCAGTGCCAGTGCCAGTGCCAGTGGGAGTCTGTGGAGGTTTGTCAACAAGAGGAATAGGATTGGGGAAAACAGCAGATGTGACTTGTTGGTCATGGGGATAAGTAAATGGATAGCTAAAGTTAATACATGGTATGCTGAGTTTGAGAGACTCTAAGAATTCAATATTCCTGGGATCTATCCTGGAGTGAAGTGGTGAAACAATATCATCAGTTGTGCTAAAACATCAGTCCAAAGTGACCGATGTTGGAGAAATCCTAGCAAATACATAGCCAGTTTAGCCAGAGTAGGCTAAATGACTTTCCTGTAATGCCAGCATTTGATGGGACCATTACTTTGGCTAGACAGAGGCTCTGTAAGATAATCCTCCATCATGTACTCTGATGAGATTTCTTACCTTCTTCCAAAAATGTCCCAGTGGCAGTGGAAGTCATTATCAAAAGGCTCCCAACTAACCTTCGTTGTCTCTGAATCATCACTATCTGAGTTGTCTTCCATGTCATCCAGCGCTGGAAGTCTGCAAAGTCAACCAAGAAGGAGGGGGAGCAGTATGAGCAGGAGAAGGTTAATGCTTGGTTGTTTATTCACATTGTCTGTGCTGTTCCATTTGAAGTGTATGCAATAGTTTCTGTTTGACATAGTCAATGTGTCCGGAGGTAATGCATATATCTTTTCATGGGAATCCAGGAGTGTTGTCATGCCAAAATGTGTGCACAATCTAATTCTTCCGAAGCTGTATGCAATTTGTGCCAGAAACATCTTTACCACTTATTTAATATTTAATAAATATTTTATCCTGCATGTGCTACTGCTGCTGCTGCGATGACTCAGATGTTCTAGTTGTATCACAGTGCATCTAGTCCACTATCATCATCTTCTCTGGCATTCTCACCACCACCACCAATGACCTAAGCAACCACCACAACTAGCATTGCTTAATTGGGTTGCTGTAGAAGATCTCATATAATGGCATGTGTGTAACTCAAGTGGCCTCACCAAGGGAAGGACCATGCTAAGGACAGCTGATTCACTACTGTCATATTTGGTGGCCTGTTTATAATGTCTCAGAAGTGCAACATGCTTTTGTGGTACACAACACTGCATCAGGGACAAATATCTGCCACAGGCTACATCAGAAAATTATTTAACCTGGAATACAGCTTTCTATTTGTTTCACCAATCTCTTCACCATATACAGTAAATGGTGGAGTTCCACATTATCATCACACATTTATTTAAGCAATGCTGCAGAACATTGTGTTTCTGCCTTTACTGGCAGAGGAACATAAGCATGTTTGGTGGAACAATGGAAATATGTAGTGATATCCCATACAGTGCCAAGTATTTCTTTTAACTGTCCATGTTTGACAAGTACATTATTCATCACAAGATTCAGAGCATGTGCTAAACAAGGTACATGGCTGAAATCCCCATTATCCATGGCCTTCAGCATGTTACCTTCAATGTCTTTTGGGAACATTCCCACATTCAGATCATGAGGGTGTATCCAGATGTCCAACAGAGACTGGATGAAGTACACTTTAGCCACTGTGCTTCCCTTCGGTGACCGACACATTTAATAAGACAGGTCCTCCATTGGTGTGTCTGTGTGAGGATGTCTGCTTTAATATTACTCCTGCAGGGGCTGTGGGTGGTTAAGGTGGAGTGAAAATGGTGATTTTTCTGGTTGACCTGGACACAGCCTGATGGACTGTTCAACTCTAGAAGCTTTGGTTTGCACTACTGCTCCAAATATTGCTGGTGAAATGCACATTACCAGTCCGCCCATTTCAGAAGTGTCACCATCAGTGTACATACTGACAGGAAAGCATGCCTGGAAAGCATGAAGCATAATGGCATGTTGTATTTGGACTTCAGTTCGTGCAACATTCTTCGAAAGCCTGTGTCCTCCACAATGGAGACTAGCTAAAGATCAAGGGCCATCATCTCCCCAATAAGCTGCATTATCCAGACAATGCTTGGATAAGTTTGAGGCAATTTTGTGCAAGCATGTATTGATTCAGGAAGTGTGGTTTGTTTGTTTTTTTTGCCACAAATTCTGGACTAGTGCTGGTGGTGCACATACTAGTGGGCCTAATTGGTTTTGCTTGGAGTGATGCTTTTAAAGTAGCACTAGCACCTGCATCAGCTGGCTGTTCTGGCTGCTGCTGCTATTGAGGCTACACAAGTTAAAGAAACCATCTTATTCCACCACCCATGCCTGACTGTCACTGCTGCTGCTGGCCCATGTGATCTGAGCTGGGATTTGGAATCTGTGTGACTGCTATGAAGATGCCATGTTCATGCTTTAGATGATCAGCCAGAACACTGGCTCCTAATGTCTAGGTAGGATGACCCAGGCTATCTAACTGATTGCAACATGCTCTCAGTGGATTTGTGGGGCTCTCATCAAAATACTCCCACAGTGCAAAAGATCTGTTTTTTTTTTTTTTAGCTACATAGCTGGACTGCTTGGTTCTTTGGGTGCAGTAGTATGGTGACTGTGAGATGATTTAGTTTTTTCTGCCACGGTGGAATGACGTGGCTGGGCTAGATGCCCTGCAGGGCAGCACTGACAGCAGCAGCACTAGGGTTACAAAGAGGCTGATGATCTGGGGCTGGTGGTGGGTCTGGTCTTGAGAGGTCGCTGCTTGACCAGCTTGCTTTTTTTGCTTTTCTCTTTTGCATTACTTTTTTATTTGTCTATCCACTCCTGTGATGACCTCCATGCAAGCAATAACACCTGACTGGGTGGGCAGTATTGGGCAGTACAAGACCACCCAGGGGCATATGAGGCCCAACACTGCAGGCAGAGTGCTTCATAGCTTATGGGAGATCTGATATAGCCCATACTATCCCCCCTGCAAAGTATTATCACACTTAGAGTGGGTTACAGGTAACATTTTAATTAAATATTACAACATAAAAAAACACTTACAATGTGTAAAAATTACTAGAAAATCCATTTTATTGTAAAGTAGCCCTGTACTGGTATACTCACCTGCAGAGGACACTGCTGTATTTGAGAGACTTTTTTTCACTTTTCTATTTTTGTTTTGTAGTGTGTCTTTCATGCGTGTTCCCCCCGTAGCAGTACAGTGCACCCACCAAACAGTGCATTTCATGTCATTTCTTTTTAAATGTGGTCTGCATTTCAACACAGCATTGGAGGCACCGTCTGATGATCTGTGGCTGGCATTGAACTAATTCCTACAGGCAACATTTACTCACAGTCAGGAGTGCAGTTGAACGGTGGCATGAGGGATGGCAGCATGAGTGTGATCTCCAAATGCAGAAGTAAACCAAAGACAGCTGCAGAGGTAATATCTTGTATTTTTTATATATACTTACTTTCCGAGGTGGGTTGACGTGAATCATGGAACAAAGATAGCAGTTGATTAGTTGACTGCGGTTGGGAAAAGAGTTGGACTGTGATGGAACATGGTCAGCTGAGCGATGCAACTTGATCGGATGTGGCAGGCGAGGGATGTAAAAGCACGGTGGTCGTGCAGTTCCATAAGGTGATTTTTGTTTTAAAAATAAAGATGTTACTTTCTGAGGTGGGTTGAAGTGAACCAGGGAATACAGCCAGCAGTTGTAAATTTGGTGTGAGTGTCACTCCAGTGCTAAGGAAAGCACACAACCTCAGGGTGTTGACACTGAGACAAAAAAAATAAATAATGAGTTTAGTGTCACTATAAGCTATTATGATTTTATTTGTCAGATTCTTCAAAGTATGGTGGAACAAAATTTGTGAATCCAAAAATGAGCATGGGGGGGCTCTGTCTCTTTCTTTAGCTGAGTGGCTCTGGCATTGCTACCTGCTGTCGGCCGTACCTCTGCATCCAGCCCGCCACCCCCTGACCAAGGAAAGCAGCCACAAGCCCAAACCAGGCTCTCCACTTCAGCCGAGTGGCCCTGGCACTGCTACCTGCTGGCGGCCATAACTCTGCATCCAGACCACCATCCCCTGATCAAGGAAAGCAGCCACAAGCCCAAACCAGGCTCTCAACTTCAGCAGAATGGTTCTGGCACTGCTACCTGCTGACAGCCGGACCTCTGCATCCAGCCTGCCACCCCCTGACCAAGGAAATTAGGTATGTTTGGTCAGCTCCTAGCTCGGAGCTGTCAGGCTTCGATCCCTGTAATTGGACTGGCTTCTGGGGACTGTGGCTGCTTCCTGATTGGATGCTGCAGATCCCCATTGTGAAAGAAAGCATACAAGGCACCTTTTTCAAAGCACAGCTCGGCCACTACCTTGCTGTACTGCTCTATGGACAATTTTTTCTGCTGAATTTACTGCTCATGTGGAAATACATATATATATTTATTTTTTTCTCTTCTCTTGGAATTTTCTGCTGTTTAGCCTGCTGTATTAGCTAGGCCTGACTTCTATATAGCTTATGTCTTGCACTACTGAATATTTCTACTGCTTAAACATTTTACCTTTAAACTGTTGCACTGTATGTGTAGGAATTGCCTAGCAGAGTATAGCAGAGTTGTAGCAAATTTTAACTGACTGCCTGATGTCTATATAGCTTACTGCTTGCACTACTGAATTTTTTCTGCTAATTGCCCAATATTGTAGAATAGCTGGAACTGACTACTGCCTGCTGTTTGTTATGCCACACTCTTTTCCCATCACAGTTCTTCTCATTCATCCTCAGACTGCCTTCTTTTCTTCCCTCTTTCTCTTGCTTTTTTCCCTTTTGTACTTCTTTCTCTCTATTCCCCACAATGTTTCTCTGTCATCTACTGGACCCCTGATTCCCTCTCCTGACACCCCCCTAAACCAGCACATTCTGTAAATATTGCCTGGCATTTTGGGCTATCTTCTCTACCCATTTCAGACTACCTGAGTCCTCTCCACCACACGCCTCCTTCCCAGCTCTCCCTGGTCTCATTCAAGGGCCCCCCAACCTCCTGAATCAGCCTTTTGTTTTGCTAAATTCTCACCTGGCACCTTTGACCAGACCTCTCTGCAGGAACCTTTTCTCTCCTACTATTTGCACCTACTTCTGCCCTGAGCACTAAATTGCCCAGGACCCTCCCACCAATTTACTTGACCTTTGTCTTTGACTTTTTAACTAACGGCCTGCCTTTTTTCTGATCTGTTTTAGCCACAAAACCAAACCAGGCTCTCCACTTCAGCCAAGTGGCCCTGGCGCTGCTACCTGCTGGTGGCCTGACCTCTGCATCCAGCCCGTCACCCCCTGACCAAGGAAAGCAGGTAGGTTTGGTCAGCTCCTAGCTCAGAGCTGTCAGGCTTCGATCCCCATAATTGGACTGGTCCTGGGGACTGTGGCTGCTTCCTGATTGGATGCTGCAGATCCACATTGAGAAAAAAAGCATACAAGGCACCTTTTTCAAAACACAGCTCAGCCACTGCCTTGCTGTACTGCTCTCTGGACAATTATTTTTCATCCACTCCACCACCCCCTTTATTAAGTACGCTTCCCTTGTGATCTCCGCCCCCTGAGGCCTCACACTAGTCAATTACAGCAACTCCTTAAAGGGGCTCTCCTTTCTGTAACTTCTAAAAGGGGTGATCTTCTCTCGTGCTCAAATAACTTATCATCCTCAATGCATCTATGATCAAGTGCTCTGACACTGACTATGGTCCTCCTCCTACTTCCTACACCAGCCCCACCTTATTTAGAACTATTACCCTCTATGCATAGTACCCCCTTCTTATCTGCAACACCTCTACCAGACTCCCCCCAAAGCTCGATCACCTCCCCCCCTCGGTACCCACCCACACTTCCACCCCTGCTACCTCTTACTTCCCACTCATACCTTGGTCTCTTCTCCTCAATGCCTTTCCCAACCTTCATACTCTACCCACCCCTTTCACCTCAGCACCTGGCCCACGTCCAGTAACAAGGGAAGATGCTACAATCACTACCATGCTTTGGTGCGCCTAATCACCCTCCTGTTGCTTCTATCAGGTAACATTCATCCAAACCCTGGCCCCGTGCCTAACCTTATGAACAAACCTGCCCAGGCTCAAGAACTTTGCATAGTTTCTATGAATATTTGCAGCCTTCTTAAGAAGAATGCTGCATTCCAATGCTTGGTTACTCAGCATTAACTGGACATCGACGCACTTGTTGAAACCTGGTTATTCAAATCCACCCCTGACTCCTTTGTCTCCCTTCCTGGTTGCACCCTTTTCAGGGAAGATCGGATGGGTAAGCATGGAGGTGGTAGTCCTGTCTATATGCGTGACTCCCACCTTGGACGTGCACTTTCACCACCTAAGCTTGATAACGGGGCGTAAGCCCTCACACTAAAAATCTCCCCCAACCCTGGTAAGGGCCCATTCTTTCTCACCGTTGCCTATATTCTCCCCAGAAAGCAAGACCTCGCCATTCAGGCACTTGCTGACTACCTCTCTGGCTTACTGCCCAAAATGGCCCAGATAATTGTTGGTGACCTGAATATCAATTGGCTCTCTGCCACGGCCTCCCAAACCAGAGATATCTTGACATGTCTCAGCTGGTCACCACCCCAATTAGATTCAACCCCTCTATTGGCTCCAGCACCCTCCTGGATATCACCATTACCAACCTCCCCCAGAGGGTGCTCAATATCAGTGTACTTCCCAACTCACTTAGTGACCACTCCCCTGTCGTATTCTCTTGGTCCACTGCCAACAGCAAACCTGCACCACAAACCACCCAGCAACGTCACCTACTCCCAGGCAGCCTACATCATCTTAAACTGTACCTCTAACAACTGGATTGGTCCCCAATCAGGCTTGCACCATCCATAGATGAGGCATTGGATTTTTTCACTCGCACTTTTAACATGGCCTGTGACCTCTTTGCACCCTTTGCTAGAAATCGCACCAAAAAGCAAAACATGCCCTGGGTTACCCCCTCCCTCCTTCACAAATTTAAAATGAGAGACAACCTATGGCACATTGCCATGGAATCTGGCAAGCCAGCTGATAGGCAAGTGTACAATGCTGAGCGCAATAAGTGTACTTGGGCCATTCGACAGGCCAAAGTTCTGTACTACCAATCCACTCTTGTCTCCTCCTGGGGGTCAGCTAGAACTTTTTGGGATAATGTAAAGGAGCTGATTGGGAAATCCTGCTCCCCACCCCCCCTCTTAACTTTCCTTTAATGGAACTGTCTGCTCTGACCCCCCCCTTGGCAATGCAGACTGCCTAAACCACACTTTCTCAGACCTGAGTTCAGTCCTGCCCAGTAACTTCTTTGACCCCATCCCAGTAGCACCCCTACCCACTCTCCAGAGACCTCCTTTCTACCTACATACCATCTCCCCATTGAAGGCTAGACCCCTTCTGCAAAAAGGCATTAATAGTAACAACCCCGGCACCAACCTACTGGACACTAGGCTACTTCGTCTGACATTGGATGCTATCCTGGTCCCAATTACCGAGCTGCTGAACCGCTCTCTGTGCCTGGGGCAGTTCCCCAGCACATGAAAAACAGCCATCATCACTCCCATCCTAAAGAGCGGCGATCGAGCGACCCTGGGTAACTATCGACCTATCTCCATCCTCCCCCCACTCTCTAAGGCCATTGAAAAAGTAGTTGCCAACCAGGTTGCCGAATACCTGGCCATGCACAATATCCTGTGCCCTGAACAGCATGGCTTTCGTGCAGGTCACAGCACCACAACCGCGTTACTTGAATTCTCCAACTTCCTGCACTCTGCTCTTGATGATGGAAGTCCTGCCGGTGTCATGTTCATTGACCTCTCCAAGGCCTTTGACATGGTTTGCCATCCTCTCCTGCTTGACTCCCTCAGATGCCTTGGTTTCTCCCCAGCCCCCTTGCATGGTTCATCAGCTACCTCTGTGCCAAAACTCAGTGTGTAAAAATCAATAGCACCCTACCTGACACACGACCTGTCCACTCTGGGGTTCCCCAGGGCTCCATTTTAGGCCCTCTCCTCTTCAGTCTCTACCTCAAATCCCTTCCCTTGGCCTGCCCAAGTAAGATCCTCCTCTATATGGCTGACGCTGTGCTCTTCACTGCTGACCCCAACCCCAACATACTCCAGGACACCCTCCAACAAGCTTTTGATAGAGCTGAGCATTGGTTCACATCGCAAAGGCTAATCCTGAACCTAAAAAAGATGAAAGCTATGCTCTTCTCACATCGCCAAAGCAAAGCCAGTGGTGCCCCTCTCGTGATACTGCCCAGCACACTAAACCTCATTGAGAAGGTTTCCTCCTACAAGTATCTGGGCATTACCTTTGATTTGACACTCTTCTTCCATTCCCATATCAATGCCCTTTCTGCTGCCACCAATGTCAGGATTGGACTGTTATACCACCATAGGGACTGCCTACCACAAGAGGCCCTTAGATTGGCAATGACCTCCTCTGTCCTGTCGCTAATTGACTATTGGCTACCCATCTATGCTGCAGTGCACAACACTGCACTTGCAAGAATCCAGCTCTCTATAAACAAGGCCTGCTGGATAATGCTGGAAGCCCCTAGGCATACCCATACATGCCTGCTGCACTCCACCACCAACTTGCTCAACCTTGAAGAAAGACTCCGCTTCCAAACCTGTCTCCTTGTAAAAAAGACCCTGATAGGGATCTCAACCCCTGGGGTCACCACCTCCCTGCAGTGTGTCTCCTCCTCTGTCTCCACCCGCAGTACTGTCAAAACCTCCCTTATTGTCCCCAGGGTAAGGACCTCTATGACCCAGAGATCCTTTAGGTATTGGGCTCCCTCCTAGTTCAATTCCCTCCCAGTCAATATAGCTGACTCCACTTAGCTTGGTCCTTTCAAGGTCTCCCTCAGAAGCCACCGGACAAGCACTCACTGCTGCAACTGCACATAATTCCCCACCTGCCCCTTACCTTCACCCCTAGGCTGGGTCTGCCCTGTCTACTTTTGCTGTATATACCTGGGGTCTCAGGCAACATTGGCTGACTAATGTAATAAAATAACTCTGGTTGCTACCTGACGTGGTACTCATGTACCTACATTATGACTACTGTGATCTACCTATTACCAAGCATGTACCACCAGTGAATGCCTGTAACACTGGTTGCTTTTTTAATCTAAGTGTTATGTACTGTACTGTTTGTTTGCTGTCATGTATTGCTCTCTTGACGAGGTGCCTTTGTAAATGTCTGTGACTCAAAAGGTTTGTAAACTGATGATCTAATAAAAAAATAAATAAAATAAGCAAGAGAAAAATATGGTGGTCTTTTGAAATTGAAAATTCTATAGGCATAATGATATTAGAATGTAATCAAGCAGCTAGAGACTGGGACTCATTATTATTCAGTCTCTGTTGCCTGATACCAGACTGAGTAGTTGGTGGCATTAGCCAATCAGAAATTAAAATCATCTATCTACCCATTTTCTAAGCCTCTGTATCACAGTTATCATCTGAGCTTACAAGAATGTGAATCCTTGTTGACATGTCCCCTGACGAAGGGATTGATTCCTAAAGTGCTGTGGCTAGCTAATGACACACAGCTCAGCTGCTAAATTTCCACTATTGGAGTTGAAATACAAGAAGTGATAAAGCTGTTTGGAACTGTACACTCCTCAGTGGTTTAGTGTCTTGTGAGTGTGGTGAACTTCCATTTTGACTGTGTATACACACCATGGGCTAGCTACCTGTTTCCACTGACACTGACTGTGCACCATAGATTGCAGTTGACATCATTGAAATCCTAGTTTGAACTTGTTACTGTAGCACTGCTGATTCATGCACCTCGCATTGGCATTGAGGGTTTGGATACTCTTGCAGAGCATTGAGCTGTTTTGCTGGAGCAGGCGTTTTCCATGTTGGCTGAAAGACTTATTCTAAGTGCTGCTTCTGGTGACAAGATCACTGGCATTCAGTTTTGAATAAGGATGAAGCAACTGCTTCATCAAGTACTACATCAAATGGAACTGCTTCCAGCTGGGTTCGTGCAGACAACATTGAAAAAAAGAGATGGATTGTAAAGGAGATACTTAGAGGAAAGGACTCAATGAACTGAATGATATCAACAGGTGATATCAAATTTTATTTTCTTAAGCTTGAAAGATTGCTCATAAAAGAAATAGAACTTGTGTACAACATTTGAGACATTAGGGCAGTACATTGAGAATAACCAAGCTCCTTGGGGCCTGCGTACTACAGTAACTCCCTCGGGAGGCTTTGATACTTTTGAGCTTAAGGAACAATGGATTCAGCCTTCTAATGAATGTAATTTAGGCTATGTAAAATTGATTTTGAAAGCAGACATCAACAAGTTGGACACACTATCTGAAGAACTCTAGGAGGCTAAGGCAGCTGTAAACAAATTTAAAGAGAGCCTGAGGTTTTAGAACTCAATTCTGCATTACAAAGAAAACTTAAAATTCATGAACAAGAAACGATTACAAGGAAACAAACCAAACTGATTCAAGATGCAGAAGATTATACCAAGGCTTGGATAGTTAACTGGGGGCAAAGTGAGAATAATAACAGTTGTAACATGGCTAAAAACAAGAGACCTCAATAACGAATATATATTGACCGAACACCATCAGGTGACCAGATATCAACGTTGCATTAATTCTCAAGTAATCCATGGTTGCCCTCTGGAATGTGCCTTTGTCTTTTCAGAGCATGCGTCTGTCTTGTGAGAGTGCACTCACAACCTACACGGACACTACAGTAAGACTCTCAAAAGAAGAGTGAAACACAGAGAGAATCATATGCAGCAGTGACTCTCTGTGCTGCACAAAACTGCACATACAGTAAGTAGTCTGTCTACTCTTTCAAAAGGTCTCTCTGTCGTTCTGCATTGCCCCACTCTGTTTTTTCCCCATCATATTTCCTAACCACCTCAACAAATCTTGCAGAATTGGTTGATCACTGTCCCCAACCCCAGTCTTTATCTTTCTGGTTACTGCATTTGGCCACTTGTAAGTCTAAACACTTTTTCCTCTCATCATAAAAATCCATCTGTTCAGCATGATTTAGCTCGTTAAAACATCCGATTTATGGATCCCAACTGATGCATTCTGGGTGAACCAGTGAACCACCTATATTTGCGTATCTACAACACTGAAAGAGTACAATAGTTTGCTACTTACAGATATATGCAAATGTTCAAACTTTACCCATAGTCCACTACTGAATGATAAGAAAAAACAAAGCCTATGAGTTAACAAAACACTGTTTTTAATAATGGAGGTGAATGTTTTTTGCATTTTTGTCTTTTACTCTACAAAAGATAATGCTACAAACTCTGTTGAAAATGTACTCACAACTAGAGATGTTAAGAAGTTAAACTTCAACTGCAAAGTTCACATGAACTGCCCAGAATTTGCGCTTCGTGGAATTTGCAGTGTTTCAAAAAATTTCTGAAACTTCAGTTCACATGATTTGCATGAAAATTCTGTCAAAATTCACTTTTTATTCATGAAGTATGGAATTTGCAGGGGAAATTTTGCATTTTGCATCATAATCCATGAAATTCGCAGCTGCAAACTTTGCAAAATCGCTCCACAAAATCAGCCAAATCCACAAATTAATTCATGAAGTGAATTTCACAGACTTCACACATCTCTACTCACAATGTTAATGCATAGAAAGTATTCAGTGTGTATGCAGACACTTCAACATCTATGTAGCCTATAAAACATTAACACTTCACTACCATAAACGGTTCTATGAAGCAATATTCTCACTTTGTCTTTGTGCATCACAATTACTTCAGTAAAACATAGTTTAGCTTGCACTTTTCATGTTACATTGCATTAAGCCACTCCAAAGAATGGTTCTACTGGGGAATTAATGCATGACTGGGTGGTTGGAGGCACTCGGCTACAACCCCTTCCCCCAACCATGCATTAATTCCACAGTAGAACCATCCTTTCTCATGGCTTAATGCTTACAGGGAGAAGAATGAATCATAAAAGAGGCAAATCCAAAACAAGTGTCAGGTTCCAAGGGAACCAATCAGAAACAAGCTCCCAGAATAATACTGGTGTAGATGTTGAGTTAACTTGTGAATTCTGTGATTTTAATATATTTTACGTGTTCTTTTATGTCTTGTACGTTGAAATGGCTAATGCCAATAAATAAAAATGTTGTACTTGTACCTGAGAAAGAGAACAACAACAACAAGGAGCTGAGAATACTAATAACCTGAAATACGATTTTTTAGAGAAAGAAAAACTGTCAAAAAATCAGACAAGAAAAAACACACAAGGAGAAGGAAAAAGGGAGGTTGAAGGCAATGATAGGCCAATAAGGAATTAAAAAAAAGAACAAACATTGGAAAAGGGCCTTAGCTTTGTACCAAGCCCCAAATAAATACATTTGAGATTTTTGTAGACCAAAATAAATTATTTTGGAAGTTACATCTAAGATTAGTCTTTCTTACAAATCAAACACAACTGCCAGGTTCAATTTAAATATGCTCGGACAAAGTGCTAAAGAAGATTTTCTCTCACCGATCGAGGACTTGGATTTTCTCCTGGAAGCTATGAATACAGTAATGGATACAGAATGTACGACTCCAGTAAGCACAACAGAAATGGGAACAGATGACACACTGAATAAGGACGCTTTGGAATCTTTAATTGAGGAAAATAAGACCATTTTGTCAGATACAGCCATCACAGGGTTACATAAGGACTACCCCAAAATGACATATGCAATTGGAGACATATGTAAGCAGAGATAATACTGATTTAAAAATAATTCTACATTTTGCCCCAATATTAACAATACTACTATTTTGTTATATGAAAAGTCAGTGCTTAGACAGGTACAGCATTTATTGAAAGATGCACATCAGGTACAGAAATATTATCTAACCAGGCAAGAAAATCTAGCACTTGAGAACTTAAAAAATAACAGAGATTGTTATTAAAAGTGCTGATAAAGGGGGGAAACATTGTAACCATAGATAGGGAACAATACATAGATATTGTGAAAACACTGGTATATGACAAGAACAACTATAGGAAGTTACCTAATGACCCCACCCAATCTTTCACAAAGAATTGCAGAGGATGCTGAATTCAGCATTACAAGAAGGCAGCATAACTGAGCAAGAATTTCAGTATCTTTTGCAAGAATATCCTGGAACCCCTGGGTTCTACTGTATATTCTTCCAAAGATACATAAAAATGTGACCTCACCACCTGGTAGACCAAGAGTATCGGGGTAATAGGTCACTATGCGAGCATTTGTGTCACTTCATTGATTTCTTTTTCCAGAAGTGTGTGTCTTGTCTTCCTTCATATCTAAAAGATATAAAGAATGTCCTGAAAAATCTTGATGACCTAGTATGGAATGACAATATGATTTGGGTAGGAATAGATGCAGCAATTAATAAGGCACAGTGAGGTGTGGGTTATGGCCTCATGAGAGCAAGTCCCAGGTGGGAAGTGCTTTTACCAGGCCATAACCCACACCTCAGAGTGTCCTATTGCACATATGAAATGAGCCCTCCAATAAAGAAGTTCATTAAAAAAAATCACATACAAAGTGTATATAAAAAGAGTAGAAAATATGATTTGTAGAAAAGGACCAAATGTTGTCCCTCGAATGGAGCTTTCATTAAAAGTCTCTGGAGGAGATTGGTATCTGTCTGTGAGTCTACAGTACTCCTTAGCTACAAACACTAAACAACCATTTGTACTACATATACTGTTTTTCTTTACTTTCACCACCCTCTTTCACTTAAAACAACGGAGACTGTGCGTGGCCTCATGCAGTTTCAGTTACAGAATGGTGAGCTAGAGTGTCTATATTGTGTTATCTATTTAGTGTGGTGTTTCTAGCCCTTGTTCCCTCTGAAGATACTGGATGCATTTTTTCTTGTAGTTTCATTGATATTTTTTAACAAATTTCTCTCCTAAACAGCTGCCTTGACTGGGAGTGACCATGACCCTTAATGGCTGTCATACATACTCATTTCCTGTTTCGCAACTTTCAAACTGCAATGGTCACAATGGAAAAGTAAATAAGTTTTTGTTTAATGCTGACAGTAATTCGGTGAAGTTTTTAACTCTGCATTTTTGAGACTGGGATTTATAGGAGACCATAAAGTGTGTGTGTTGGGGGGGTCCCAGATGGGAAGAACGAGTGGGACTGAGAGGTGGACCAACAAGGAAACTGTTAGTGAGTAAAAGAAAATTATACACTGAAAAGAGTGCATGTATGCAGCTTGTGCAAGAAGGGGGAGCTTGTATACCATGACTGGTATTTCTCTGGTGGTCTCCCCCACCCCCCCCCCTTGCTTGTGACTCTTTGTTAGGTGGTGAAATGATGTTACTGCTGACAGATGCTTACATGGCTGTGCCATCGCTTCCCCAGTTTGAGCGGCTCCCTCACATGCTGGCTGAGGAGCTGCAGTGGGTGGCATGCATTGATTTTGTCATGTGGTATGGTTTGGTTGGCACAAAAAGTGCCCGTTCAGTGGTTATGTCCTGATAAGGACACAGCTGAAGAATTCTTTTGGCCAATCAGTTTTGAAGATTTTTCTTGCCCATTTTATAAGAATCACTGTATATCTCCATCAAGCACTATCAAGGTTTACATTCATGTAAATATTATTTAGAGGATGTAGCCGCTTTAGCAGAGGTACCAGTTGATTTAATTCTTGATGCACTAGAATTCATTTTAACACCGAATGTGTTTGAATTTCAGGAACAGTTTTTTTTTTTTTTTGAAACGCAGCGTTATTCATCAAAGAAAAAGATACAGTACATAGTTATCTTGGCTGCAACATTTGGCCCAATTTACATTATGGTCTGCGTCAACTTATCTAATAGATTGCTATGCACTCTTTAGTCACTCTGGTATATATATCATCTAGTCTAATAACTATAATACCTTGATTTTATAGTTAACATCAACCTTAATCTGTTATCACTAACTATTGTGTTAACTCTCTATCTAGAACAAAGCTTATTTATTTTCCTGCTAGCTGACTGTATCTGCAGATAGCACAACCTATTTTATTACTTTTGTCATAAACAATTATTACCTATGAATCATAAACTGTTGAACATTAAACCTTAAACTTTAAACTTCATACTTGGAAAACCAACTTAGACAGTTAACTTGGTTACTTCTGCATTCCCTTAATAATGAAGAAAGAAAAGTAAAAGTAGATAAAGGTAAGAGCATTACTTTAAAAAGAGTGTATATAATGGGTTTAGCTGTTTAGGTGTTAGGTTAAATAGAGGAGGAAGGCACAGAGAAAGGACATGACTCTAACTCCACACCTCTGGTTATCTGGAGAATCTGACAGCGACCGTGACAGCTTCTTCTATCAATCTGGAATCCTACAAGGAACACAAAACAAAGGTTAGGCAGGGTTATGAAGTTTGTAAGGACTCCTCAGACCTACTGATCATGCGGTCCAACCTCCCAATTTTCTCTCTGTTTTTCCTCTGAGAGGTTAAGTTTGGCTGTTAGAAGTTCCATGTCATGGATCTTAAATATTCTATCAGCCATTCTTCCTTGGTAGGGATACTATCTGTGAGCCAATGAGTGCAGTTACCATGCATATCAAGACCATTCTCCTGGCACCTGGAGTCAATTTCACAGTAGTAGGGAGGCCCAAGTCCCACCCTGTAAATTCTAACGGTATAGATATGCCTGTAATACTCTATGTTATCTCCTGAACCATTCTCCAGAAGGGGGTAATGAGGGGACACTGCCAGAATATATGCCAGTGATTGCCCAGCTCCCCACATAATCTCCAACATCTATCTGAATTGCTGACTTGGTAATGTTTGGTGATGGCTGGTGTCCAGAAGAAACAGCCAGCACTTTTCAATAAAATCCTCATCACAGGGGGGACGAGGTAACCTTCCAGTTCTCTTTCAATCTGATCTCCCAGTCCCTGTCTGATATTATTAGAGTTGTTTCCCTTTCCCAAGCTTATTTAATTAGTTGTAGTATGCCCCCTTGAATTTTTTTGCAGGAGTGCATAAATGCCTATGGTGTACATTTGAGGGCCTTTAAATTTTACTACCCAATAAATGTATTCTACCTAGCTAGACATGGGTCTGTTTAATTTATCCATATTCCCTTGGCATGTTAATAAATTGTCTAATTTGCATGTATCTCATAAACTCTGCGTTATCCCATTCAAACTTTTCTTTTGCTCTGCTGAATGTGATGCATTGGCCTTCTTCCAGGAACTGTATAAACCCAGTCACCCCTGTACCTTCCCACCTTGCATACCCTCTGTCTAGTCTCGGTGGCATAAACTCCACTTTGTACCTAATCAATGACAAGGGGCCTAGTCGCTGTGGTGTGTTAGTTATGCAACAAGTCTTTCATAAGATTTTCTAGCTATGTTTACCCACCTATTTCTAATGGGATATATTACTTCTGGGGCTACTGTTGTGCATGCTAAAGTGAACAGAGGCTGTCCCCTCACCACAGTATTTTCCATAGCACACTAACATGAGTCCGCTCTTTGCTTTGCCCATGTGCAAACTGCAGACAACTGTGCTGCCAAGTAATACCTCTAAAAATCAGGAAGTGCAATCCTCCCTGTTCTCTAGGTAGATGTAATAACTGCCTGGCTATTCGTGGCATTTACCATTCCATACAAATTTTTGCAGAGAGGTTGTAATTTTTTTCCACAATGTAGTTGGTACTGGTGTAGGGAGGGTCTGAAAAAGGAATAGGAATCTGGGGAGGACATTCATTTTTATAGTGGTAATTCTCCCAATCATAGAGTGGGGAAAAAGATGTCACCTTGCCAAGTCACTCACTACTGCCTCACAAAGTTTTTCATAGATATATGACTGCCAAGTATTGTATTTCACCTTGCGCTGCCCAGCTAAAGGGAAAGGTTTCATCAAACCTCTGGGTTTTTGACCACTTATGACTATTGCCTATGACTTTGAAAAGTTCAGCTTATATCCTGAGACCATACCAAACTGGTGTGGGTATGTTACTAACTGTTCTGGGTCGCTTAAAAAAAGATGGAGTCATCTGCATATTAGGACACCTTTTGTTCTATTCCTCCCACTGTAACACCCTTTATATTAACATCTTGGCAAACTTATGCTGCTAAAGGCTCTAGGCAGATGGCAAACAATAGGGGCGACAACATGCACCCCTGAAGTGTACTGCTAGTCAGTGGAACAAAAGTTGAGTTAATGCCATTTACCTGGACTAGGGCTTGTGGGTTAACATAAAGTTTTTTTGTGGTGTCTAAATTTGTGGTCAAATTGCATTATCTCCATGTTTTTCATTAAAAAGTGCAAATTCACTATATTGAAAACTTTCTCTGCATCCATGGAGATGGCTAAGTGAAATGTTTCCTGTCCTCCCTGTTCTGTAAGTATATTTAAAAGCCTCCTTATGTTGTTCTGCAAAAATCTCCCATATATATACTGGGTCTGGTCTTTACGTGTGACTGCTGTTATTATTTTTTGTGTTCTTTCTGCCAATATGCCTGTGAACATTTTTGAATCTGTGTTCAGCAGGGATATATGAGCTAGGTTCAGTGAGTTTCTTACCTGGTTTGAGTAAGACTGAAATGTGTGCATATCTCCATGAGTCTGGTACCCTCCCTTCTTGTATTTCACTATAGGTTTGCTGCAGTAAGGGGGTAAGTTAGGCAGCAAACATCTTATAGAATTTTGCAGATAGGTCATCTAGGTTCCTAGCTCTTGTTCCAAGCCCAGAGTCTTTTGTTCTGTCAGCCTGGGGACATCTAGCCCTGTAAAGAACTCTTCCACCTGTTGGTTGAATGCAGTGATAGTCTTTTCTTTATATAATTGTTAATAGTATTGTGCAAAATGTTTGACCATCTCCCCAGGATTCCCAGTTATCCAGTCCTCCCACTGTGGGTTTCATAAATCTAGGACTGCTATATTATTTCAGGAAGATTTCTATTTATAGGTCTGTGACATGGCATTGGGTGCAAGTATGGCACCCAGGTATGCAAACCTGCTTTTAGGCTGGTGGGAGCAGATCCATACATTTAATGAGAACAACAATCCATTTAAGAAATTTATTGGAAACTGGTATGGCTTTATAGACGATTGTCTGTGTATTTAGGAGGGACCAATGGAAGATATTCCCAAGTTCATAGATTTCTTAAATCAAAATAATTTAAGTCTCATTTTTACATACAGTGCCAGCAAAGAAAAATGTAATTTTTTGGACATAGAACTTACATCTACACCTGGAGAGAAGGTCAAAACAAAGCGCCACAAAAAATCCACTGCTACAAATGCACTGCTTATGGTGGATAGTTCACACCCCAGGACACTCAAGCTATCGATGCCCTATAGCCATATGGTCAGGTTATGAAGAAATTGCACCACAGTTAATAACTTTGAAACACAAGCAGAAGAACTGAGACACAGATTTTTGGCTAGGGGCTACAACAGTGAGTTACTTGATAATGCCAGGGAATGTGCATAGTGTTTGGATAGGGAGGAACTGCTACACACTACCAGCCTTCAAACAGAAGGGCATTATGACAACGGGCCCATTACATTTGTTACTGAATTAAGCAACATAGCAGGCCATATTGGCAATGTGATTCATCTCAACTGGCATACAGTATATCAACAAGTGATTCAGAGATGGCCATGGCTGTAGGTAAAAAACCGAGAGTATTTTCAAAAGAGCCACAAATCTTAAAGAGGAACTTCAGTGATGGTCCAAAAAATTACAACTTGTAGTCATTATATGCAGTACTAGACATGAAAGGGTGTGTGCATTTGTGATTTTTGGCCAAGGTTTACTCTGCCTTCCATAATTTGGATTTGTTTTTGAGCCCTGCTGCACTTGCCATTGATGTTTAGCTGTTGGGCTGCTAGCTCCTGGTGACATCATTGTAGGATAGGGGAGTGACTCACACTGTGCAGTACCATGCAGTTGCAACAATGTTGCAAGGGAATCCTATGAGTACTCAGTATACATACTGTGTTCCCCCTTCCCCAAGACACCCTGTTAGCAATTTTATGCCAAAATCCACATGCCTTGTCAGTACGTCTTTTTTTTTTTTGTGAACTTGACTCTGCCCTACAGTGATGTCAGCAGTACAACCCTAGGTCCACAGAAACACCAGGCTTGCTATAGAAGCCCTGGTGCACCCTACAGTTTTTAGCAGCTCAGAATGCAAAAACTAACTGCAGCAGACAGTAATGAAATACAATTCCAGAATCAATGCAAGAAGGGGTAATTTATGCATGGAAGTCAAAAGGACTGGTGAAGGTCCTCTTTAAAGACCTGATGCTTCATAGTCATCTCCCTGCACAACAGGAACCCAAAACCACATGGTTGCTACAAAGACCATGTAGTTTCTATAAATGTATGCATTGCAATATTTGTAAACATTCACAGCAAAGTGGGGGTTTTGTGCATCCAGGGGACGCAAGCAAGAAGATTACTATTTGACACTGTATCACATGTGAAATAATATTAAAAGTTTATGTCCTCTGGTGTCCATGCAATTTGTTATACGTTGGCAAAACTGTATGACCCCTGATACAGCATATTCAGAAGCATGTAAGATCTATCATAAACCAATGCATGGACACCCCAGTGGGAGCACATTTTCTGAAACAACACAGCTATAATTTGAATCTTCTAAACTTCATGGGCATAGACCATGTAGTTTTAAAGACGGGGGTGACAGAAAAAATGAGGTATTGAAAAAGAGGGCTTTTGGATCTATACTATGAATAGTGTAAAACAAATGGTTTGAATGACAAATGGGATTTGAAGCCGTATTTGTGTTGAAAGCTTATAGTCTATTTCAAATCAATTTGTATAGTTTTGAATTATGTTTATAACACAGGTTGTCTTAATGTCTCTTTTTTTTTCTAGGTTCTCCTCTACGATGAAGGCAGCAGCAGATCCTTGTTTATCCCTTCCCTCATTTGCTCCCTTCCCCCTCCCCTCTATATACTGTATTTCCATTTTGTGTTTGTGTATGCTCCAAATTGATCCCAGTAGGCATAAATTTAGGAGCAAGGATTGCAGCAGCTGAATTCAAAACTTTCCCCTAAATTTCTTCTTTTACTAAGCCATTAATTGTGTATGCATTTTAGTTGTCTAAGAGTATTTGATTTCCAATTAGGATCAAATGAAGTAATTTAAACACAGTCAGTTGCTCACAATTTAGCTAGCAATCTGTTTACTTTTAAAATAACATACTGGTTTGATCAGTGTATCTGTACTTCACATTTTTCTTTAACTTTTATATTGATTTTGCATGCTTGTACATCACTAATTGTTACAAACCGGTTTCCCATTGATGAAATTACTTTGATGGATTGATGTATAAAATAGGAATGTGAATCCTTGTTGCCACATTCCCTGACAAAAGGATTGATTCCTGAAGTGCTGGAGCTAGTTAATAGCACACAGCTTGGCTGCTAAATTTCCACTATTGGAGTTGAAATACAAGAAACAATAAATCTGTTTGGAACTCTACCCTCCTCAGTGGTTTTGGGTTTTGTGAGTGCGATGAACTTCCTTTTTGACTGTGTGCACACCATGGGCTAACTACCCATTGCCACTGGCACTGACCCTGTACCAAAGATCATAGTCGACACCTTTGGAATCCTCTTCTTCCTCTTCTTCTGCTTTATCCCGCAGCTTCTCCTCCTCTCTCTGACTTTTTCTTTCCATTCCCCATGCCCATCCACCTCAGTCTTGCATGATTCTTCAGCTTTACCCATAGTGTTTTTCCAAATCCTCCTCATGTACCTCTGCCTCTTCCACCTCTATCACATCACTCATATGTCCCTCCTGCTCTATTTCCTCATCTTTCTTACTGATACTCTTCCCCAAAAAAAGAATCATTGTAGGGGGTGCTACTGGTTTAGTTTTAGCAAATTGTTAGTTTGGTAAACTTTGCCATACCCTACTTTTTTCCATGTGGCAAGATAATAATAGTATCAGTGCCAGACACATACTCACTATTAACCCTTAATGTGCCGTGGACTGATACATCTGTCCAAAATTCCTTTATATTCTAATTCCATTGGCAGCCTAAGGGTTAACTTCTTTACACAGTGGCTGAGCAGCAGAACTAGGCTTGATGTTACTACTTCTGCTAATGTCAGACTTGGGGATGGGGAGCAGGGGGGCATCAGATTGATCCTGAAGGTAGACAAGCTAATCATCCATGCACATGGGGCAGATGCGACTGTGGAGATGCTGGTACCACTAGCTCCAGCAGCAGGTGTTATGTTGTTTGTTCAAGACAAACAGGGGAGCTTTCCTTTACAGTTAGGAATAGATCTCTTATTTTCCCTGGGGTGGAAGACCTCAAGGTATTCTAAGCAGGAAAAGTGGGAGACCTGTTTCATCACCAGATGCATTGGAAGAATGAGACTGGCTGAGAAAACTGATGCCTTCTGTGGGCATAGAACCACTTGACTTCTGAGAGTTAATGCACCATAGTTTCTTTGTACAGACTATCACATGTACAGCCCCAGTCCTTCTCTCAGGCATAGCCCCTGTCCCATCAGTATGACTCCCAGTTCCTATCCCAGCTCTTGCCCCACAAACACTGCTTACAGAACTGGAACTTGGTGGAACTGGCACAGTGGAGCATTTCCCTGCTTCTTTCCTCCCCCTGTATCTCTTTCTTCCTCATTTCTTTTCTTTATGGTTTCTACAGCACATGATAGCAGTTTACCAAACACCAACCTATCACATCAGCCACTAATACCCTCCTCCTTAAACTAACTGCAAATCGTACAGCAGTGTGCATCATTTAGTTTTCACTTACAGGCAAAAAAATGTATTTTGGTGGCTCACAGCACCAGCAGGCAAATTATTTGTGATATGAATCCTTCAAACTCCCCTCTGCATCTTTCTCATTCTGTTAAATTCACTCTGCCCTGCTCCTGTTAGAGGGGACAAAAAATATAACACAAAAATTAAATATGGATTCACATATCTTCTACTCTACCAGCACTTGGCAAGCAACAGTTGTCAAACAATATGTTTCACGAAACCATCTGCATTTTTCCCAGCTTACTAAATTCATGCTTCCTGCTCCCACTCTAAGGCCTACAGCTGCCAGTGCCAGCTCATACTGTGCACCCTCTCCTATCCTCTGTGTTCCTCTGCCCTATGCTCCTCTCTTCTGAAGTACAAATTGATCATGCCTGCCTAAAACCATAGTATTTACCTAACTGGAATAATAATGCATGATTCTCTAATGATTTCTAAAGTTTTCTGATCAAATGTCAGTCTTTTGTACATGAAAGGATATCCTTTAAGTGGTCTGGTAATTCCCCTATGACAGCTGGAAATGACTTTGAGTTGTGCACAACAGGAGGACTTATTCATCTCCAGCACTGCTGATTGGCTGCTGCAGGTCATGTGGTCTGTCATCAGCTTGGTCATGTATTGTGTGTGTTCCCTGTAAAGAGTGTTGCATCATGACAATGTACTGCAGCACTGAAAGGAAACCAGATTGTTTCAGACATGCTTCTCCAATGTCCAAACCATCGGATTGCAGCATGCTCCATGACTGCAGATTTGGAATCAGCTCATCCTTAGCGTTTAGTGTGAGGTCATGCTAATAAATGTATTTTAAAAACACATTTCCTCATCATTTTAAACCATAAACATCACATTACAAACAAATGCACTCATATTACAAAACAGACTGGTAAACACTGATTCATAAATAAAAAACACCCTGCCGATTCCAGGCATCTGTCTTGCTAGCCAGGCTTGGAGCTGTAGGTCATTCAATAAAGACAATGGGCAAAATCAAGAAAATGCACGTGTTATGTCAAGTTGCAAGGGCACTCAGCAGAGATTACAGGGACCCGGAGGTGTGTACCTAGAATAGCTAGTAAGCACAGTACTGTTTAAGTGTTGTTTAGGCATGCACCAAACCACGCTGTGCATATACAGTAGTGAATTTTATTTTACAGTTTCCAAAGAGGACATTAATGAATCCCAATTGTAATTGCAGGCTTTCCAGGGTGAGATCAACAATATTGTTTTGTGGCAGCAGGAAGTTACCTTGCTTCCATATGGCTTTACCTTCCCTGCTGGTGTGGTACCAGTACCCCCATATCTTACCATGTGAGGTACCAGATACTGGAGTAGCCAGATATGCCAACGGATGATAGTGTCTGCATCCTCTGTAAGTCACAACTCGTGCTAGCCAATACAATGTAATAATGAATAAAATGTACTGCAATATGTGCATGCCATATGAAAGCAGCAGTGCAAGTGGTGAACAATTTTATCCTTTTTTATTCTTTTTTTGATTGCCCCTCATCTCATGTCTTGTATGATTTTCTCATTTCCCCATTTTTAGTCTGCTTTAGCACTTCCATAATAAAGGATGCCCTTCGTGTTATATGGCCCAGCCCAGGCTTTCATCAGTATTCTCTGTTTTTCAATAAAGACTGGCACCTACCACAGGGACATTTCCATTAACGTTGCTCACTGAAAAGTATGGACAATGGACCAAGAATGGTTTTCACTGTAACATCTGCTTTATTGATACACTTGTTTCTTCCATAAATTCACTGTTTCACATCAAACTGCTTCCTGCCCCACCACAGGGGCACTAGTTGACAAGTGAGTGTGTACTATATATGGTAGGTGCTCCAGTACAGTTCAGTTGGTGGCTGGCCATGGTGATGTGAGGAGGACTGTTACAGTCTTTGGATCTGGTTGGGGGGGGAGTGGGGTGGTGGGTCACTGCCTACCAGGGTGAGGGATGGTGGGGGGGCCACTAGACTACCAGGGATGTGGGGATTCAATTTGTGCTGAATGGGATCGAGGCTCAGGCGGGGGCACTAGACTACCAGGGAAATGGGGTTTGTATCATTTTTACACAGCTCGGGCATTGGGGAGGTGGGACCACTGGACTACCAGGGACTCAGGGATTGTTTTAGTAATATGATGCATTGGGGCTTGTGAGAGGGGCACATGCACTCAGACCAGGTGCTCACATGCAGATGAGCCTATAATGGACATGAAAATGGTCCCATAGCACTGTGCATACCCAATCAGCTCATCTGCATGTTTGGCTGAATATTGTCCATGGGAGCCATGGCGCTAACCAGAGTGCACAGCGTTGTACTCCTATGGGTGGTATTCAGCCCCACACCCTGGTTGCACTGCACCGAACATGACAACCACTTGCTGGGCACTATGCTACCAGGGTACGATATTCAAATGTATAGTGTGGTCAGTTTGGATCATGTTATCTGTTTGAAAATGGCACCAGAGTCATCCAACCCTATTTTTCACGTGGCACACCTTTTTGCATTGAAAGCCAGTTGGCTCTGAATATGGGGCTCTTTGACTCCATGGCTGCAGTCTACCACCTTGTTCTGTGACTGTTTCATCAGTATTCTCTGATATTTTTTTAAACCTCATTGTTTAACATCACTTTTCCTGTGACTAAAATGAGCTAGCATGCATCAGACACTTCTCCCTATCCATATGGGACAAAAGATGGACAAAAACAGCAGAGAATACTGCTGGAAACCTGTGTTGAGCCATATTGTAAGGAGTGCTCCTTAAAATATTGTAAATATTTCAATGGTAAAAAAGTGCTTAAGCAGATTCACAATCAGGAAAGAAAGGTGTCACACAAGACAGGAGGCTCAGGGCAGTCTCAAATGGAACAAATAAGTATAGATCTCAGTTTTTACCATAACTTGCACTGCTCCTCTGATTATCATTTTTGTATCCACTAAAAAGGTCGATCAGGGCCAGCTGTACCAGGACAGGCACCTCCCTCCTCCCCGTCCATGTGACAGGATATGGCAGGTACTGTACTGTGCTGTACTGTGTCTCCATGGCTGATGTTAAATTGATAGGATTGAGAATCTGGTCAGGCCACAAATTTGAGCCATGTGGCCCATTGTTTTACACTGGGCAAAATATGGCAGAATTGAGTTTGTCCCAACCCGACTTAACATCTGCCTGTCAGGTCAGATTTGTTCAGCTTGCACAGTCATAGTGGTTTGTATTCCCAATTTCAGTGACACAAAAGTTACTTTATGAGTTTGATACTGTAATAACAACTGTATTTTAACACACTGTTTGAATATCGTTTTAGTGACAATGAGGAGAGGAGGGGAGAGGGGAGGGGAGGGAGGGAGAGGAGAGGAGAGGAGAGGGAAGGGAAGGGAGGAGAGGGAGTTCTGCTTGCACCTCCTGGGAGTGGAGAAAGAGGGGGAGGGCCATTGGTGTCACTAGCATCCCAGTGAGAACAAGAAAACACAAAGACAAAAAAGAGTAACCCATGGGCGCAGCCAGAAGCCTCCCAGTGTGTGTGTGTGTGTGTGTGTGTGTGTGTGTGTGTGTGTGTGTGTGTGTGTGTGTGTGTGTGTGTGTGTGTAAGCACTGTGTATGCATGTGTAAAATCCTGCTGCCACAGAACAAGGGGTTCAAAATGGGGGAAAAGGCATTAATTCCTTGCAATTGTGTTTCCTTTAAAATGTAATTTAAGTTAAATAATATACAGCATATATTTTGTGTTTATACAACTACAGAATTATAATTTGAATACTGAGTATTTTATATTTTTATGGTACGTCAGAATGGCTGGCACCACTGGAAAGGGTAAAATCTGGAAAGGAAATTAACGCATTCTGTTGGTTCCAGATGTTCCAGATTTGAACTAGTCTCCAGGGGCATCATAGAAAATTGCAATGTATTTCCCCCCCCTCCATAAGACTGAATTCATTATATCCCGTATTTACTCTTGAACCTGAGTCTTCTGCATAGCAACACAGCCTGCGAAGCACAATGTTTAGTGTGAATAAAGACTAATCCTAGGAGCTTACTGAAGATGAGAAACTGACAATACACACTGAGAACTTCAGTTAAAAGATATAGATAATCTAATTGCATTATATTTAGTACAGACATTTTATTCTCAGGGGAACTGTAGCTCCGCGAAGTCATTAGCCTCATCAACTGCACTGTCTCTTTCTAGCACACTATTACAATTGCAGCTGTTGACCGAGAAGTGTATTGTACTGGAGTAAAAGAGGCCCTTCAACTGTGGGAGTTACAGTCCAACACCAGCTTTTTCAAATTAATGCATTCTCGGATGATGGTTATACCTTTACCTTTACAATCTCAGTCTAGGTACTTTGGCAGAAAAAAAGTTAAAGGGCCAAACCCAACCAAATTAGCAGTAGCTCTGTTGTTGCAGCTTTATGGGATAACAGGATTCAGAGAAGTTGTAACACAGCGGTGGCTACAGTGTGGGATTTAATCCCAGAATGACTGAATGTAAGACCCCTTAGTTTCTGGACTAGGCAAAAATACTTAAAGGAGGTTATATTCTAAAACTATTACCCTTAATTTAGAGTAACACGTAAATGTAAATAGCCAAAAGATCCAGAATTTGTTTCCACAGAGGGATGATAATATGCACAGTGCTTCATATGGTGTTAAATGTTTACCCCAATAAATAGAGTCAGTTCTTCTATAGGGAAGTCTCTTAACAAAATGACCACAAATGTCTATGATCTGCAGCATTACTATACATCTAGGTTCTACTAAGTATAAGAAAGTATGGCCTATGCCCACAAAAACTGAAAAAACAAAAAAACAGAATCATAGAACAACATAAAACATAGAATTTGATGTCAGAAAAGACCACTTGGTCTACTCAGTGAACCCTGATGGTTCCTGCCTAGTCTGTCTCTGCAGAGCCTAACTGGTGTCCAGCAACCCTCCCTCCCTCCTCTCTGCCTGATTACTAATATTCCCTTAGATCTGTCCCACATATGCTTGAAGCCCCCCCCCTCCCACTGTTCTTACCTCCACCACTTCCACTGGCAGTCTATTCCAGGTGTCTACCACTCTTTCAGTGAAGAAGTACTTCCTTGCATCCCTCTTAACTCCCTGTTCTCCAGCTTCATTGCATGTCTTCTGGTCCTGATACTCTTCCTCATTCAAAAGATACTCCTCTCCTCAACTCTGTTCACCCCCGTGAGGTACTTGTTGGTCTATATCATGTCCCCTCTTGCTTTCCTCTTCTCCATGGTATACATATTGAGATCTCCAATCTCTCCTCGTATGGGCTTTTGGTGCAACCCATGCACCATTTTAGTTGCATTCCTCTGAACTGTCTCTACCATGTCTATGTTTTATCTGAGGTGTGGCTTCTAGAACTGGTCATGGTACTCCAGGTGGGGTCTTACCAGTGAGCGATACAGTGGCAACACTACCTCCCTCCTCCTGCTAGATATACAGTCTCTCTCCTAATGCATCCCAGCATCCCACTGGCCCTACCTATTGCTTTGTCACAACTCCTTTGCCTTTTTGAGGTAATCATAGAAACATAGAATTTGATGGTAGATAAGGACCACTTAGTCCATGCAGTCTGCCCATTTCTCCCTGCCTACATTATTACTGCAGACCATGACTGATCTAAAGCTCCCCCCCTCCTTTCCACTATGATTCCCTTGTGCTTATCCCATGCATTCTTAAGCCCCACCACTGTTTTTCCCCACCACCACCACTGGAAGGCTGTTCCAGGAATGCACCACTCTTTCTGTGAAGATGTACTTCCTTACATCTCTCCTGAATCTACCCCCTCCAGCTTCATATCATATTCCCTTGTTCTTAAGCAACTTTTCTTCTGAAAAATACTTCCTTCCTTTACCATATTTACCCCTGTGCATATGAGGTCATTTAGTCTCTCCTAATAGGGCTTTTTGGTACAGACCCTGCCCCATTTCAGTTGCCCTTCTCTGGACTGCCTCCACTCTGTCTATCTCCTTACGGAGGTGTGGCTTCCAGAAATGGATGCAGTACTCTAGGAGGGTCCTACCAGTGATCTATACAGATGCAATAGCACCTCCCTCTCTCTGATGGTGATACCCCTTCCTACACACCCCAGCATCCCACTAGCCCTCCCTACTGCTTCGTCACACTGCCTGGTCACCTTTAGGTCATCCAGCATGATTATCCCCAGGTCTCTTTCCTGCTTGGTGGTCGATACTACCACTCCACTCATTTTGTATTCTGCCCCTGGGTTTCTGTGCCCTAAGTGCATTATTTTGCACTTTTTCACATTAAACCCAGCTGCCATATCCTTGACTATTCCTCTAGTTTTGTTCAGGTCTCTGCTCATCCTCCCCCCGTAGTGTCCACCCTAGCTCAGATTTTGGTGTCATCCACAAAGAGGCAGACTTTTCTTCCGGCTTCTCTGCAATGTTACTTATAAAGATATTAAAGAGGACCGGTAACACAAATCAATCCATGAGGCACTTCACTGTTCAAGCTCCCTTCCTTGGAGTGAACACCATTTACCACCACCCTCTGTACCCAATCCCCTAACCAATTTCTTATCCAGTTTACCACCTTTAGACCCATTCCTAAGCTTCCCACCTTGCTTACTAGTCTACTAACTGGAACAATGTTGAAAGCCTTACTGAAATCTAGGCAGGCCACGTCCACAGTTCCACTGTGATCTAAATCCTTTTCTCACCCAGTCAAAGACATCTATCAGATTCGTTTGACATGACCTCCCCCTATGAAACCATGCAGCCTCGTGTCTTGTAACCCACTGTATTCAAGATATTCCACAATCCTTTCCTTCAGCAATGATTCCATTATCATTCCCACCACCGATGACAGGCTGAGTGACCAATAATTGGCATCCTACTCTCTGCTACCACTTTTGTGTAGTGGGACTACATCCACCCTCCTCCAGTCCTCCGGAACCACTCCTGTGTCCAGTGAGTTGTTAAGTAGAACTATTAAAGATGTAGCCAGTATTTCCCTCAGCTCCCTCAATACCCTTGGATGCACCCCATCTGGCCCCATAGCTTTGTCCACCTTCAGATTAGCAAATCCCTTCAGGACTCTCACCTCCAAAAAAGGACTAGTGTCCACATCCTTTCCTCCAAAGCATTTGTTACTTTTTTGTGTCCCCCCCCCCCCTTCTTCTTACTCTATGAACACTGAACAAAAGTATTTGTTCAGGATGTCAGCCTTTTCCTGGTCCTCCTCTGCACAGTTCCCCCTTCCCTTTTTAACATTACAATCCTACCCTAGTCTTCCTCTTTTTACTTACATACCTAAAAAATATCTTGTCCCCTTTTGTTACCTAATGGGCTATTCTCTATTCAGTTTGTGCCTTTGCACTCCTTACTATTTTTCCTGCTTCTCTTTGTTTCCCCGATACATCTCCCTATCCTCCTCATTCTATGTCTCCCTATACCTTCTGAATGCTACCCTTTTAGCTTTTACCTTTTCAAGTCACCTCTTTTGAGAACCATAGCAGTCTATTTTTCCTCTTCATTTGCTCATGTGTTTGATGCAGAGGCTTGTTGCCGCCTTTTCTATGCTTCCTTTTATCTGTGCCTGCTGTTCCTCCACCCCACCCAGGCCACTCCCTGGTCATCCCTGAGGCAATTGCCCATCTTTATGAAATCTGTCCTCTTAAGGTCCAGGACCCTCACCCTTGTGTAGTTCAATTCCTCGGCAGTCCTTATGTTGAACCTCACCATGTGGTGATCACTGGTCCCCAAGTGGCCTTGACGTCTTAAGCTCTGTACCTGTTAATGAGTAGTAGGTTCGCTATTGCCCCATCATGAGTGGATTCACTGACTAGTTGCCTGAAGAATGCCCCCTGCAGAAAATCCAGGATGTCCCTGCTTCTAGCTAAAGGAGCTGCTGGGAGGCTCCAACCTACATCTAGCATGTTGAAGCCCCCCAGCAGAAGCACTTCCCCCTTTTCTGCCATCTTGCCAGTGGCTTCCACCAGTACCTTATCTAACTCCTCCTCCTGTGCTGGAGGTCTGTAGATCATGCCAGTGCAAATAGTGGCTCCATTCCCAATCTCCAGGGCAACCCACAGTACCTCTGACTGCCCCTGTATTCCCTGTTTCTCTGTTGCTTTTATGCCTTCTCTCACATAAAGCACCACACAACCTCCTTTTCTTCCCACCCAGTTTTTCCTGAACAGGTATTGTAATAATTATTTTAGTATTTATATCTGTTGCAGTTTTATATGAACATATGAAAATTGACAGCAGAAAAAGGCCTTATGGTCTACCAAGTCTGCTCGATGGTGCAGCTAGCAGCCCTTATTCTGCAGCTGCCCTTCCCTCCATTCCCTTCCCTCCTTTGACCCTCCCTCTTGCCCTGTCCCTTCCCCTATAAATATAAATACAATTATATTATATAATTATTATAAATACAATGTGTGTGGTATAGGTAGCCACTCCCCCTAAAGAAGAGGTGTTTTTTCCTCGAAGCACTGGGGCTCGTCAGTCGAGTGATTTAGCATGGTATTTTTGTTTTGTTTAATGTTATACACAGTTTTTGCATTAAAATGAATTAATTCCCAATACAGAGGAGTGCTTGTCATTTGCAACTTTGTGAACAGAGTATAGCCTGGTATGGCCATGTCCTAGTCATAGGTTTCAGTGCACCATGACTTGGTAATGGCCACAATATCCTGGTTGGCCTCTGTTATGATGGCCTCAAGGTCTGGAATCTTATTTCCTAGACTTCTAAATATGATAACCCCAAGATCCCATTCTTGCTTAGTAACTGACAGTATCTTCTCCCCCATCCTATATTCAATTCCTGTGTTCCTATGCCCTGGGTGCATGATTGGCATAGAACTCCAGCTGCAATGTTCTTAACCACTCCATGAGTTTCCCAAGATCCTCACCGATTCTTTTCACTTCATCTGATTGTTCACCCTATTAAAGATTTTGGTATCATCTGCTATGTCACTTATGAAGACACTGAAGTTGACCTTTTCCAGTAGTGAGCCCTGCTGCACTCTGCTGGTCACTCTTCCATAATTAGAGTGAGTGCTGTTAACCACCACCATTTGTGGTCTATCCATTAACCAGTTTCTAACCCAGTCCACCACTTTGCATCTCTCCCCAGGTTGATTAATTTCTTAATCAGTCTTCTGTATAGCACAGTGTTGAGGGCCTTGCTAAAGTCCAGATAGGCCAGATTCACTGCCCCCAACCCTGATCTATTTCCCTGGTCATCCATTCAAAAAATTCAGTCAGATTCACCTGGCATGACCTCCCCCATGAATCCATGCTACCTTTTGCCTTGCAGCCCATATGATTTAAGATACTCCACCAACCATTTCTTAATCAGTGTTTCCATTAATTTCCCCACCACTGACATGAGGCTCACTGGCCTACAGTTGCTAGCCTCTTCCTTGCCACCACTGTTATGTAGAGGGACCACATCTGTTCTCCAATCCTCTGGAACCATGTCCTGTTCCAGTGAGCTGCTGAATAAGGTCACAGTGGGGAAGAAAACACCTCCCTGAGTTCTTTTAGTACCCTTGGGTATATCCCGTCTGATCCCGTAGCCTTGTCCATTTTCAGAACTGCATTTTCCTTCAAGACTCTTTCCTCTGAAAATGGACTTGAGTCCATGTCCTCCCTTTGTTCCTGCTGCTTGATGGTGGTCCCCCACTGTGAAGACTGAACAGAAATATCTGTTCAGGATGTCTGCTTTTTCTTGGTTGTTTTCTGCACAGTCTCCCTCTGCCACCCTCCTTATCCTTATTATTTCTCCCCTTGTTTTCATCTTCTCACTTATGTACCTGAAGAAAGTCTTATCCCGATTTGCTATCCCTTGGCTATCCTTTTCTTTGTCCACACCTTTTCCTCCTTACTGCTTACTGCCTTACATGCTTCCCTGTTTGACCTGGTACACCTCCCTTTCTTCCTCCCTCTGCATTTCCTTATACATCCTGAATGCCACCTTTTTCATCCATCACCACCATGGTCACTTCCCTAAAGCACCAAAACAGTCTCTTTTTTTTTTGATTTTACTCACTTTTACTCATTTCCTTCATGCAAAGTCTGGATGCCCTAATTTTGCCCTTCTTGATTTTTCTCTATTGTTCCTCTATCCCTCCCTGGCACTCCCCCCCCCACTGAGCAGTTTATAAGGCAGTCTCCTATATATATTTTTTTAATCCACCCTCCTAAAGTCCAGGACCTTCATCCTTATATGGTTTGCCTCTACTCCCTGCAGTGTTACAACACACTGAACGGTGATCACTGGTACCTGGAGCCTGCTCACTGTGATATCTGCAATGCTGTCCATGTTTGTAAACACCAGGTCCAGCACTGCCCTGTCCCTATTGGGTGTATTTACTAACTGCCTGAGAATAGCCGCCTGTAGAGAATCAAAGATGGCCTGTCTGTTTGCCAAAGCTGCAGCTGGAAGGTTCCACATCTGACAGATTGAAGTCACCAACTTGCAGCACCTCCCTCTTATTTGCCATGCAGATGATGTCTTCCCAAAGTGCCTTATCCAATTCCTCTCTCTGTGCTGGAGGTCTGCTTACCACCCCTGTATGGATAGCAGCCCATGCTCTAGTCTCCAGGATGACCAACAGCACCCCCGTACTTCGTTTTTCCCAGGGTGCCCCTATACTTCCATAGCCTTGATTCCCTCCCTCTTCCTCTGCTGTATTACTTTCCTGTCTCTCCTGAACAAAGAATATCCTGGTATGGCCATAGCCCAGTCATGGTTGTCAGCACAGAAGATATTATGGCAGCCAAATCCAGGCTAGCCTCTTCCATGATGGCCTTCATGTCTGGAATTTTATTACCCAGACTCCTTGCATTGGCAACAACCATAGAAATCATAGAACTAGAATAGAAACAGGTTCATGTTGCATGATGCCTATTGGGAGGTGGTACTATATAGGCATACTGGCATCCTAACCATTGTGTGCCTGTATATACAGTGCCCATCACTCCTGTGTTTCCCATATGCAGTTCTGCTATGTGGCTACAGATCAACAGCCTAGATCCAGTTTAAAAAAAAAAATCTAAATGCACTTACAAACAAATAAATAAGGAATGTTTCTATGTGCTTATTATTCTACCTTCCAGAACCAGAATGGAGAGTTTTATTAAACATATATTACTTGCAACTGACGAGGCAGACATTTAATCAAACTCTCCTTAACTTGGTCTTCTGGGGATGATGAATTGCAGTCCCGACCCACAGTCACTTGTCAGATAGGTTACTGGAGTGAGGGCCAGAAATAGCGGAAGGTATTGGTAGATGTAAGCCATGGGAAAGAGTTTATAGCTACATAAAATCCCGAGCGCTGCCATACTTTCTGATACATGCACCGTTCTTTTGTTTCCCCCCAAATGGCCAAATGCGATTTATGAGTGCAACCATACACTGCATAGGAGGAAATGGATGTTCATCTGCGTGCATACATCAGGCTTGTAATAGGATATGGCATCTGCCGCAGTCCTCACTCTCACAGACTTCCATTTGATCTAATTCTATGATTTCAATAGCAACAACTAAACTGTATCTGAAATAATACTGGCTGCTTTGAATATCAGCTTTCTCTTCATTCTGCTGCACCCTAGAAAAGAACATTCTGTTTTGGCCTATTTCCATTTGTCATCATTAGTTTTTAATATCTATGACTTCAGCCAGCTTTTCATAGAAACATAACAGTAGTGGTATGTGAAAACCTATATGCCCACAGCTGTGATCAGTGTGACAGCAAGACCGTAGGCAAGCCTAAAGAATTTGATTGTTGATGTTCCAGAGATGCCTAAAATAATGACCAGCTTGTTGGCCAGTGTAAGGAAATCTCTGCTGAATAGTTCCATTGAGCAAGTGTTCAAACAGAGTTCATCGTATCTCAGGCTTTTACTGCCATGATTCAATAAGGCCAATAAAAGCTAAGATTAATGGACTCAGTGGACCTGTTTTCTCCTTCTACACCTACATCCTATTATCCTATAAATCATTTTTAGTCCATGAGCAGTTAACCAAAAATTATATTTATGATAAATGTATTATCTTTTATAATACAGTAAATGGTCTGTTGGAACAATATTTATATTCGTTCTCATGTTACTCTTTGTTCTTTAACGGATCATAGTGCATTACAAATACGAAAATGCTATATTTTCTATTCAGTTACCTTACTCTGGTCTCAGCCCACTGAGACCAGGCCTTTAACTGCCATCACGCATTTTAATAATATATACACTGACATTTCAAAGTGATGGATGGTTCCCTAACAATTTACCAGCACAATGCTTTATTTGTGTGAAGAAATGTTACCTAACATATAATTGATTTTTTAAATTTTTATTTAAGCAGAATGCACTTCTCCAGAGAGGCAAAAGAAATTCTTTTGCATCAGAAAATATTGTGTTATGTAGGTTTATTTTAGGCTCTGACTACTATGGAGAAAGTGCAAGGTGCAAAGAGCAAAATCTTTATTCATATTTGCTCCCCTTTTCTGGGATGTCAACAGATGTTTCTATTTTGGAATGAGTACAGAAAACAGGTGTGAGCCAGGATGAATTAAAAGCTCTGTAAACTATTTATGAGGGATTATTTTTGGAGCACACTCTGTCTGTGTAGCAGGAATTATCTGGATCAAGCATGAGTGCTGGTGCAAAATGAGACTGTCAACAGGATTACTGGTGTGCTCAGAAAAGGAAGAGCAAAGTACAAAACCATTACACTGATAGATGGGGCAACTAATTCTCCTGACATAAAATGTCACCTGCACATCACAAATACAATCTGTTTCAAACATGTTCCCATGTTCATTCCTTTTACGCAAGGGGAAGGAAACTTCAAAAGTGACTTTCCTTTCGATTAACCCTCCTGCCAGACTCCCACATGCACTGTCAAAATTAAATCTCCCTACTGCTGCTGCTGATGTTTTATTTTTGTCTCTGTGCCAGGCCCTCATACTTTCTGAGGCCTTGACATGTTGCCGTTACAAGAAAAGAATCAGTATGGAGCCTCTGTGTGCTGGACTAGATCCAGCTGGGTTTTCATCTGTACTAGCCAGAAGTCATTTATCTCTTTTCTGAGCATGTAAAATGGACCTGGGTCTTCTCTTCTGTTTACTGAATGGCATCGTGCTTGAAAGGAAATTCAGTCATATTAACCACAGCTGTGGGGCAAATGAATTATTATACTGTCCTTCATTCAGGAATTTACTTAACATGATTTTATAAAGATTTTAAGTCTAAAAATACATTTAATATCTTAATATGACTAAAGCATATTTTATGTCCATTTCCTATTTAAAATTTGGAACTTGTAACTGTTTATGCTTTCAGAGGTTTGACTCATAGTTATTCCATTTCAGATGATAACAGTCAGTTTATCAGGTTGCATCTGTGCCTGGGGATGAGTGTCCCAGAGTGAAACAAAGTAAATTGTTTTTGAAGAGTATGAACATTTTGGGAAAATGTCATGGCAAAGATAAATGAAGGCTAGCTCAACACTGCTCTGTAAGCACTTTAGATGTATGGCAGATTGAAAGTGACATTTTGGCCAGCATTTTATAAATGACATCTATCATGTTCAGAAGGAGGAATAATAAAAAAACTGTGTTGAAAATGTGGGATCACAATGCAATGATGTTATGGAGAAACATTGAGTTTTTTCAATGTTTACAAATAATATGGTGATTTGTGCAGATTTTGGCACCCAGTTATCAGTAGTGCCCTCTTGTTACCCCACCTCATGAACAGTCATGTGTAATTTTTCAAATCTCTGATGAAACATGTTTTTGCTTTCACTCTGCAAAGTCACCTTTCAAATGTGTTTTAAAAAGTTTCACCTGTCGTGATCATTAGGTGGGATCATAAAAGGTCAGTGTTGAAAATTCAAAATGTCAAAAAATAAGGTTATAAGAAAGTGTTTAATTAGTTTCAACATTTACTCATAACTTTGTGACTCTTTGCAGAAGTTGGCCCCAAATATGCGACATAGCTCTTTTGTTACCCCACCATATGAACAGGACATATGTCATTTTTTAAATCTCCTCTAAAGGATTTTTTTACATCCTTCTGTGAAACCACCTTTAGCACAGGATTTAAGAAAAAAAAAACCACCAATCTTGATTATAACATAGGGCCATAAAAAGACTATGTGGGAAATTTGGGGTAAAATGTTAAGTTATGAATAAACGTCTAGTTGTTCCAACATTCACTCACAGCTTTCAGCCCTCCCAGATTTTGCAGATTTTGGCCCCAAATGTTCAACATATCCCTTGTGTTACCCCACCTCATGAACATGACATGTGTCATTTTTCAAAGCCCTCCGAAACATGTTTTTGCAGTCACACTGCGAGATCACATTTTGGATGGTAGTTAAAAAATGTCACCTATCTTGATCATAACATTAGGTCATAATAAGACAATGTTGGAAATGTGAGGTCAAAATGTCAGAGCCCACTGAAAATTAGATATTGGCTCTCATCTGGTCTATCCTGGGTAAATATATAATAAAAATGTATAAAACAATAGGACCCCAGTACAGCAGAGCCCCACCAAACTGTGCATCTATGCTGCTCTATCCTGGAAAAAATACATTGTAAAGCTGGACCCCATTGAAAATGTAACTTGCCTTTCAGCTGGGCTATACTTGGTAAATACATTATAAAAATGGGTAAAAATAGAGCTACACCAAAAATTAGATATTGCATCCTGGCTGTGGTATGCTGGATAAATAGTGTAAAATCTGGGAAAAACTGGATCCCACTGAAAACAAGCTAGTATTTGAGCTGTACTAGCCTAGATACAGTAAATACAGTTCAAAAATTTGACAAAGCAGAACTCCGTTGACAATGAGATATTGCATCTCAACTGGGTTACCCTGGATAAATATATTGTAAAAATGTTTAAGAAACAGAACCCAGTAGAAGAACCGCACTGAAAAGGAGATGTTGCATCTAAGATGACGTGTCCTGTAAAAATATATATTATAAAAGTAGGACTCAACTAAAAATGAGATATCACATCTTACCTCTACCATCCTGGATAAATGCAGTATAAAACTGTGCAAAATCAGGACCCTAGGGTAAATGACATACTAACATGCTAAGTCACCAGCGGAGTAGGCCTAAAGGTCTATCAAGTCTGCTCAAAAACCAGCACCTGATCAGGACACCATTGCTGCCCCCTCTACCTCCCCCCCATAAATCCCCCCAACTCATCCCCCAACAAAGGTGCACCTCCAGATCTTGCATTTCTCAGTTTTACCTTCCACTTGTATCTGTCCCAGCCCCTCTTGAAGCCCTCCACTGTATCCAATGCCACCAACTCCACAGGCAATGTGTTCCATGGGTCCACCACCATCTCATGAAAGTAGCATCTCCTAGTCTCCCCCCTGAGCCTTCCACCAAACAGCCTCATGGAATGCCCCCTGGTGGCCCTCTCCTCCCTCGTCTGGAATACCTTATTAAGGCTGACCATGTTCACCCCTTTTAGATATTTAAAGACCTTGATCATATCCCCTCTGTCCCTCCTCTCCTCCAGGGAGTACAAGTTTAGCTCTTCAAGTCTCTCTTCATATGATCTCTCCCCTAGGCCCTGCATCATCATGGTCACTCTCCTCTGAACTCTCTCCAGAAATGCAATGTTCTTTTTTAAATATGGGTGCCAAAACCCCATGCAGTACACTAGGTGCAGTCTAACCAGGCAGTTATATAGAGGGAGAAATAATTCTCTTCTCCTCGTGGTTATCCCCTTGGCAATGCACCCAAGCATTTTATTCGCTTTAGCTGCAGCCCTCCTACACTGCTCAGAGTTATTCATTTTGGCATCCTCTACCACCCCAAGATCCCCCCCAAAACCTGCAGTCTCTCCCCACCCAGAAAATACTCATGATTTGGGTTTCTAAGACTCAAGTGGATAACCCTACACTTCTTGGCATTGAACCTCAATTTCCAGGTGTGCGAACACCTCTCCAGGTCCCCCTGTAGGGCTCTTCTACCCTCCTCCCCATCTACCACTGCCCCCAGCTTCAAGTAGTCTGCAAAGAGGCTCATCTCACTCCTGATACCATTTCTGATGTCTGCAATGTAAGTATTTAACAGGAGTGGGCCCAACACTGACCCTTGCAGGACCCTGCTAATGATCCTCCTTGGAGATGATTCCTCCCCCCATCCACCACCCTCTTGAACCTCCCAGTTAGCCAGTTCCCTATCCACCTCACCATCCCTTTCCCAACTCCCAATTCCCCTAGCTTGTCCAGCAACCCTGGGTGTGGCACTAAGTCAAACACCTTGCTGAAGTCTAGAAAGAGGACATCCACTGGCCTTCTGTGGTCCAGCGCCTTTGTCACCCAATCATAGAACTCCACAAGGTTAGTCTGACATGATCTGCCCTGAACAAAGCCATGTTGGTGATCATCCAGATGGCCCCATGTCTCCAAGAACTCTTCCAGCCTCTCTTTCAAGATGGCCTCCATCATCTTTCCCACCACCGATGTCAGACTGACAGGCCTGTAGTTATGCAGTTTCTCCCGTGAGCCACTATAGTGGATAGGCACAATATGCACTATCCTCCACTCCTGAGGCACACAGTCTGTCTGTAGGGAGGAGTTAAAAATGTCTACTGGAGGTGCAGCAAGGACGTCTGCCATCTCCTTCAGCACCCTGGGATGCAGGCCATCCAGACCCAGTGCCTTATCCATTCTCGGGGACTTAAGGGCCTCCATCACCCTACCAAAATGAATTTCAATGTCAGAAAGCTTCCCCTTCCTCATTTTTAGCCTACCTCCCCCTTTTTGGTGATGTCCCCCTATCATCTCTTGTGAAGACCAAGGCAAAGTATATGTTAAGTACCTCTGCCTGCACCCTGGCCTCCTTGGCCTACCCCCTCCCCAACCTCAGTCTGCTAATCTGCCCCTTCACTTTCCTCCTTTCCCTGATGTACCTAAAGAACCCTTTTTCCCCATTTCTGATCCCATGTGCTAGCCTCTAATCCATCCTTGCCTTGGCCGCTCTCATCATCTTGGTTACCTTTTTGGCTATCCTATCATACTCCCCGTTATCAACATCCCCTCGTGAGTGCTTATATCTGCTGTAAGCAGCTCTTTTCTCCCTCATCATCTCCTGGACCTCCCCGGTCCACCAGCCTGGCTTCCTGGCCCTACCAAACCTGCGTTGAACCTTTGTGTCGTTGTTGGTAGCTTCCAGGAACACTCTTTTAATAATTTCTCACCTGCTCTCTATATCCATATCCAGTCTGATCCCCTCCAAATGTCCCTTGAGGATCTCCTCCATACCCTTAAAATCTGCCCCCTTAAAGTCAACCACCATCATTTTAGTGCGACTTTCCCCTCCCCCTAGATCCAGGGAAAACCAAACCGTGGCATGATCTCTCTCCTCCAGTGGGTCCCCTACAACTAGGTTTCTAACCAAATTGCTGTCTGACAGTACCACATCCAGGATGCTACCATCGCTTGACAGGTCTGTTACCAGTTGGGTTAGGAATGTATCCTGGAAGACGTCCAGCAAGCGCTACTCCCCAGCCAATGAAGATGCCATAGTGCCCCAATTAATATTTGGCATGTTAAAGTTCCTAAGCACCACAGTTTTACCCTCCCCCTGCCCACAGTGTTCCTTTAGATTCACCACCAGGCCCTCCTCGAGTTCCTTAGCCTGCCTGGGCAGCCTATAAACCACACCTAGGCTAACCCTCTTACCCCCAGGGACCTGCAAGGTAACCCATAACACCTCTGTGTTTCCCTCTGCCCCTCCACCCTGCATTTATCGATGCTGTTCTTAATGATGCGTACCACCCCTCCCCCTTGCCAATGGCCCTGTCCTTCCTGAACACAGTGTACCCTACCAGGTTTAGGTCTCAATCATGCCGAGGAGTGGCCTAAGTTTCAGTGACTGCTGCCACATCCACATCCCCCTTCAGTTAGCATAGCCTGATGCTCAGGCATCTTATTTCCCATGCTCCTGGCATTAATCAGGACCATCCTCCATCCCTTCCCCTTTCCCTTGCCCTCTCCCATTCCCCACCCTGAGATCCCCCATTTAACTGCAATCCCCCACTCCCTTGCACATTGTTGGGTGCCCCTGTTGAGCACCCCTTCCCCCCTGCTGGGGGAAGAAGGCCAAGTCCTCCCATGATGTACCTGCCCACAGCAGCCTCAATCCCCAGCCCTCGTCAAGTTTAAACCCCACCTAGCTTTGAATAACTGGGTCAGTTTTAGTTTCAAAACCTCCTTCCCCCCAAAATTTAATTGGAGTCTATCCCTAGCATACAACCTCTTGTCCTCCCAAGTTGCACCCCAGTCTGCAACAAACCCATATCCCCTAGCCACACACCATGTTTTGAGCCATTCATTTGCCCCCCCAATTTTCTGCTTGTTTTCCATGATAGCTCTAGGCACTGGGAGGACCTCCAAGAAAAAGACTGTGCACCCCACGGCATGACACATCCTGGATAGCTCCCAGAACTATGCCTGAATCTCCTCCACACTATTTTCCTCTATGTCATTAGTGCCTAGGTGCACTAATATGTTAGGAGATCCTCCACATTCCTTCACCAGAACTTAGACCAAGTACTTGGCTTTGTACACAGTCAAAGTGGATATATTCTTGACCTTGACAGCACCTCCTTGCCCCTCACTCCCCCTTTCCCACTTAATGCATCTGATCATGGAGTCCCCTAGAAGAAGCACTTTAACTTCCTCCTTCCCTTTGAACCTAACTCCCTCCTCTGCCACCCTCCTTCACTCCCACTATCCCTCCATTTTCTCTGACCTCACCATCAATTTGACTGCCAATAGCTGCCTTTATCCCCCTGTTCCAACCAATTCCCTTGTCCGACCATTTTTCTCCTAGCCCCCCCACCACACCCTTCTGGTCTGACACAGCAGTACTTCCGTTAGCCTGTAGCCCCTCCTGACTTCCTGGGGCTCTTGCTTCAACTCCCCATCATTCTTTTTTCTGCTGTCCTCAACACTTACTCCCTGCTGGTCCCTTTTCACCAGGGTTCTGAGCTCTCTCTCCACTGTCCCCTCATCCTCCCTCCCTAGGCATTCCCGGCTTGTGTTCCACCTTCAGGTGCGAGACATCTTACATCTCATCTGGTCTATCTTGAGTAAATATATAGTAAAAATGTGTACAGGGAGGACCCAGTACAACAGCATGTAAGCAAACATTCGGCACTGACAAATGCTTGTTTTACTAAGCTTTCTCTTCCAAACTTAAAGCCCCCTCCTGTTGGCAGAGAGGCTGGATCAGGTCCCCCTCCACTCCAAGGTGAATTCCCTGTCTGACACTGATCAGTAGTATGGGAACTGAGAATGTCAGAGGGACCATTATAGATGCAACTTAAGGGGGCTTTAAAACTATTTTTTCCCATTTATCCTCTTCCCCTAGAACTGCACAATATCACACTGTATCACCACCCACATGCAATGTCCCCTGTGACTGGAGGTGAACCTCTGTGGCTCACCACAGGATTTTCTGGATCTGTAACCAGCAGTGCCAACCAACCCTGGTCAGAAAAGTTCTGCTGTTTTGGGCTTTTCAGCCAGGGAGCTATGAACCAGTCAGCCTGCCATCAATAGTGGGAAAGATAATGGAGTCCATACAGAGGGAGGAACTAGTTGACTGACTTTCTGAAAGGAATTAAATCAATGAGGACTTTTGAGGGAGGTGGGGGGGCAGCATATGAGCTTAGTCAGATGAGGGTGGAGCAGAAACTAAGGGGTGGGATGGCAACTAGGGCCAGAGCTAGTAGTCAGGAGGGTGGGCAGACTGGATGGACTGGTAGCCATCAGTCTCTATGTATCGATATATAGCAAATATGAAATGGATTACAGGGCCCTAGAATGCATGATTTCAGAAGGGGAGGTCTTAATAGAAAAATCTAGTTGTCTTCAACTTGGTGACCAGGGCAGCCAATCAGAGGTAGGCAGTAGATACAGTGTACTTAGATTTCAGCAAGGCCTTTGACTCAGTACTCCATAGGAGATGGGTAAAGAAGCCTAAAGACTTGGGGCTGGAGGAACAATAAAGGACTGGGCAAAAAGATGGCTGAGGAGAAGGATGCAGAGAGTCATAATAAATGGGGAGTTTTCAGAAAGGTGGGAGATTACTAGTGGTGTAACAGAGAAATCAGTGCTGGCCCTGTCATTTTCAATGTGTTCCATATGCAACATGGAGAAGACATTATGGGCAAGGTCTGCCTCTTTGCAGATAACACCAAGATCTGAATGAGGGTTTTCATTGAGGAAGAGATAATTAAACTCAGGGAGGATCTGTGTAGGTTGGAGAGCTGGTCAAAGATCTTGCAGCTGTTCTTTAATGCAATGAAATATAAGGGGATGCACATTGAGAATAACAACCCAAGAATGCAGTATCAAATGAATGTGATGGTTCTGGAAGGCACCATGGAGAAAAAGGACTTAGGCATCATGATTTTAGAAAGCCTCTCTGGAGTACTGCACAAGATACTGAAGTGCACACCTGAGAGAAGACTGTTGCAGAGTGGAAGCAGTACAGTGCAGGGCAACCAAGGTGATCCAGGGCCTAGGGATCTTTATAAGGAGAGGCTGCAGGACTTGGACACGTGCACCAATTAGAAGAGAAAGGAAAGAGGTGACAAAATATAAACATGCAAGTACCTGCACAAGATACACAGGGAGGCTGCCAAAGAACTCTTCTCCTCAAGCCCAAATACAGGGAACAGGAAGAACTTGTTGACACTAGCAGATGGGGATGAAAAAGGATATCCACAAGCACTTTTTCAAGGAAAGAGTGGTGGACAAGTGGGACAAGCCACCGGAAGTGGTGGTAATGATCACATCTGTAAACAGTTTCAAGCAGGGATCAGACAGGCATATGGGCTTAATTAGAAGAGGGAGACAGAAATTAAAGGACGAGATGGCCACTGGCCTGTGAGGAATAGTTAGGTAGGGTGAGCAGACTGAATGGACTGATGGGTCTTTTCCTGATGTCAGTGTCTATGTATCTATCTATCTAAGTACTCTCTGAACTGGCTACATGCTTTCATAGGCTCCCATGCTCATCCCAAACCCAGGTCACCTGCATAGTATTGCAATATACAGTACTGCCACTGTTGGGTGGTCTCCTGTTGTACTGTCTAAGGAGAATTAAATTTAAGTACTTCAGCTGCTGCTGGATTCTTTATCTTTTGGCAAAGGCTCTCAGTTTAACACGTAAGTTACAGAGGTTTGGATGGGAGGAGGCTGTGACTAATTTTGTAGTGTAAGTTGTACACCAGTGGAAACAATGAAGAACCACCCATATATTTATGACTGCTTCCACTGTAATTTACATGTTTTAATTAGGATCTATCAAAAGTGCTGATTCACAGCATTTGCTGTGGGTTTAAGTGTGTGTAATGTACTTAATCTACTCCATTTCCAGTGACCCACACCAGAGTTTGGTGCTGGACAGAGACCATGTAAAAATGAGATTGTGGGCAATCTCAGGCAAGAAAAAAAAAGCAAATTAAAGATACACACCAGCAGTGAACAGATTGTTTTATTTGTAACTATCCTTTGTACTGTATGTACATTATATAAAATAGTTAGATTTTGCCTTTGCACATCAGCCTCTTCAATCAGGCACAGTTTAGAACATCACATCACATTGGCAACATACATAGAAATATAGAATTTGATGGCAGATAAGGACCACTTGGCCCACGTAGTCTGCCCGTCTTTTCCCTGAACATAGTATCACTACAGATCCTACCTGATCTCTGACCCATTCACCCACCCCTTCCCATTCGCTAAGATTCCTTTATGCCTATTGCACGCATTCTTGAATCCCTGCACTGTTTTCACCCCCGCCACCTCTGCTAGAAGACTGTTCCAAGAATCCAGACCACCACTCTTTCTGTGAAGTACAGTACTTCATCACATCTTTCCTGGATCTCCCCCCCCCCAGCTTCTTATGTGACCCCTTTGCCTTGAGCACCTTTTTTTCGAAAAATACGTCCCTCCTATATCTTATTTACCCCCATGAGGTATTTAAAGGTCTTTATCATATCCCCCCTTCCACTGTGTACATATTTAGGTCCTTTAATCTCTCCTCATAAGGCTTCTAATGTAGACCCTGCTCCATTTTAGTTGTCCTCTTTTGGATCAGCTCCACTCTGTCTTCTGGAGTGTGTGGTCTTCAGAACTGGACACAGTACTCTAGGTGGATTCTTTCTAGCAATCTATACAGAAGCAATATGGCTCTCTCTCTTTTGCTGGTGATATCACTTCCTGTGAACCCCAGTATCCCACTAGGCCTTGTCGCACTGACTGGCCACCTCAGGTCATCCGATATAATTAACTCCAGGTCTTTTTCCTACTTGGTGGTTGTCTGTACCACTCTTCCCATTTTATACTTGGCCCCTGGGTTTCTGTGCCTCAGGTTCATTACTTCACACTTCTTTGTGTTGAAAGCAGGTACCTAACCTTTGACCAATCCTCGAGTTTTCTCAGGTCTCTGCTCTTCCTTTCCATCCTCCCAGAGTGTCCACCCTATTGCAGAATGTGGTGTCATCCACAAAGATGCAGACCTTCCCTCCCAATGTCTCTGCAATGTCACTTATGAAGACATTAAAGAAGACTAGTCCTAACACTGATCCCTGAGGCACCTTGCTGGTCCCATTTGTTTCTTCGGAATGAACTCTATTTACTGCCACCCTTTGCTGCCCATCCCCTAACTAATTTCATACACAGTTTACCACCTTTGGACTGACTCCTAATCTACCCACCTTGCTTGCTAGCCTTCTATGTGGAACAGTGTCAGAAGCATTACTGAAATCTAGGTAGGAAGATAGAGGGGGGATGGCTCAGGGGTAATGTGAGGAAGTATTTTTTTACAGAGAAGGTGGTGGACGCATGGAACAGCCTTCCTGAGGAGGTTGTGGGGTCAAAAACAGTGGGGGGAATTCAAGAATGCATGGGACAGACATAAGACAATTCTTGTGGGGGTAGGAAGAAATAGGCTGTTGGTTAACTAGGATCTGCAGCTTTACCAGTAGGTAGGGAAATGGGTAGACTAGGTGGACAAAGCGGTTCTTATCTGCCGTCAAAGCCTATGTTTCTATGTTTCTAGGTCACATCCACCTCTCAACCATCATCTAATTTCTTGGCCAACCAGTCACAAAAATCTGTCAGATTTGTTTGACATGTCCTCCCCCTACCCCACATGAATCCATGCTGCCTCAGGTCTTGTAACTAATTGAATTCAAGATGTTCCACAATCCTTTCCTTCAGCAGTGACTCCATTAACTTTCTCACCACTGATGTCAGGCTGGCTGGCTTAATTGGCAGCCTCTTCTCTGCTACCACTTTTGTGAAGTGGGACAACATCTGCCTTCCTGTAATCCTCCAAAACCACTCCTGTTTCCAATAGGCTGTTAAATAGGACTGTCAGAGGTGCAGCCAGTATATGAGCTCCTTCAGTACCCTTGGATGCACCCATCTGGCCCAATTGCTTTGTCCACCTTCAGATTAGTAAGTCCCCTTAAGGACACTCTCTTCTGAGAACAGACTAGTGTCCACCTTCCTCCCTTCAGTGCTCTTATTACTTTTCTGTGGCCCTACCCCTTCTCTTTACTTTGTGAATACTAAACAAAAGTATTTGTTTAAGACATCTGCCTTTTCTTTGTCCCCCTATGCACTGTTCCACCATTCCCTTTTTAATCTTACAATCCCACCCCCGGTCTTCCTCCTTTTGCTTACATACCTAAAAAATGCATTGACCTCCTTTCTCACTACCTGGGCTAGTCTAAGTAGTAAGTAAAAAGTAGTAGTAAAATATTTTTATTCATTGAAAATTGCATGAATAAGGGACGAACTCAACTGAGTACAACTCATTTTCAAAGAGTCTCTCTTCAATTTGTGCCATTACATTCCGTATTGCTCTTCCTGCTCTTCTGTTTCCACTGACATGCCACTCTATCATCCTCCCTCTTCATCTCCTTATATCATCTGAATGATATCCTTTTAGCATCCCTTTAAGCCTTTAACTTATCTGCCACCTCTTTTGAGAACCATAGCAGTCTTTTTCCTCTTGTTTTTGCTCACTTGCTTGATACAGAGGTTTGTTGCATTCTCCATGGCTCTTTTTAGCTTTGCCCATTGTTCCTCCAACACACCCAGTAAATCCCCCCACCAGGTCATCCCTGAGACATTCACCCATCTCGATAAAATCCATCCTCCAGAAGTCCAGGACCCTCACCTTTGTGTGGCTCAGTCTTTCAGCTGTTCTTATATTGAACCACACTGTACAGTGATTGTTGTTCCAATGTGGCCTCCTACCTTGATGTCTGCAACACTGTTCCTGTTAATGACTACCAGATTCAGTACTATCCCACTACGAATGGGTTAACTGACTAGATGCATGAGGAATGCCAGCTGCAGGGAGTTTAGGATATCCCTGCTTCTAGCTGAATCTGCAGCCTGGAGGTTCCAATCTACATCTGTCAGATTGAAGTCCCCCACCAGCAGCACCTCCCCCTTTTCTGCCATCTTCTTAATAGCTTCCACCAATATCTTATCTAACTCCTCCCACAATGCTGGGCTGGAGGTCTTCCAGTGTGAATAGAGGCTCTATTACCACCTCTAGGGTGACCCACAGTACCTCTGCTCCTCCTCTATTCCCTATATATCTGCTGCTTTTATGACTTCCCACACATAAAGCACCAGACCCCTTCCTTTCCTTCCCACCCTGTCCTTCCTGAACAGAGTACCATCATGGTTTTCAGTGCACCATGACTTTGTGATAGCCACAATATCCAAGTCGACCGCTGCCATTATGGTCTTGGGGTCCCGAATCTTATTTTCTAGACTTCTTGCATTTGAACACATCCTTCCAGATTTTGTTACCACTCTGATAGTTAGCACCCTTTTTTCCCCCTCTTCTTCCCCCTTTTTCAATGATTCTGTTCCCATCCACCTTCTTGTCTACTGCCTTGCTTCCAAGTTCACTGCTTGCGAACGTGCAGCAAACTTCATGCTATAAGAGTGGCTTTTGAAGGGTATGACTGTGTCTGTCCAATGCAGAGTGGTCTGCAAGGAGTGAGACAGTGCCACAGCAATCATCAGCCAGGCTGATTGTGATGCCCTTCTGCCTTGTTGGGCAGAAACTTTGTCTAGCTGAAAAGAAAAAGCTGAACCCATCATATGGTGGCTTTTTCTTTTCATCTGCAGGACACTGCCCAGTAAACAGCTGTTCAGTGTCCTGATAAGCCTGGCTGACATCATCCACTTTCAGTATGCTTGTGTCACTTGATGCAGCATGGTTATGCATACCTCTTTCCTATTGCTGGGCATCCTGGGTCTGGTGATGAGTTCCATGCTCCCGACAACTACAGCTGCATCCTCCATGACCATGCAGTCCAGGGATCACTCGTCCACTGACAGTTCCTGCTGCCCCAGCTTTTTGAGTGTCTCCACATAGACTGCATTCTCCCTCCGAGCATTGAGCAAGTCGACCTCGCACTGGTGTTTGATCCTCAGCAACTCCACCGGCAGTGAATCCGGGATGCCCCACACTATCGCGTGTGTGTATCAGCCAAAGCTGCTGGGCATTACTCCTGCAATTTATGAATCTGCACTGTTGAGACACTACAAATACTATCTTGACCCTCCTGGGTGCTACTGGTGACGACTCTGGTCTCGCTTAATAAATTTCATTATAACATCGGTAGGTGTATATGAGGAATCCCATTAGTGGAGCCGCTCTGTGTGCCTGTGGATTAAATTAGCATTAATCCATGGTTGTGCAGACCACTCTGGAGATCTGCCACCCGGTCTTGTTGTTTGAAGACCACAGCAAAATGTAGTGGCAGTCATTAAGAATCCCGAGTCAGAGATCGGGACTCTTGCCTCCACATAGACTTGTGTTCCTGACCAGCGTTGAGCAAGTTGATCTCACCCTGGTGTTTGATCCTCAGCACCTCCGCTAGCAGCAAAGCCGGGATGCCCCACACTATTGTGTGTGTGTATCGGCCAAAGTCACTAGGCATTACTTCTGCCATTTCTGAGTCTGCACTGTTGGGACACTACAAATACTATCTCGACCCTCCTGGGTGCTGCTGGTGATGGCTCTGCTTTCACTTTGTAAATCTCATTATAACATGGGCAGGTGTAAACGCAGAATCCCATTAGTGGAGTCACTCTGTGTAACCATGGATTAAGTTAGCATTAATCCACAGTCACGCAGAGCAACCCTGGAGATCCACCACCTGGTCTTGTTGTTTGAAGACTGCAGCAAAATGCAGTGGTGGCCATTAAGAATCCCGAGTCAGCAATCAGGACTCTTGCAAAGTGCAGCTCCTTGACTCACAGCCCCAAACAGCAGGAAGTGTTCACCATTGCTTTCTGAACATATTTGTCCCAGCAGAGAGAGGGGACACAGAATCCTCTGTTGGCTGCACCTCCCCAACACTGAACTCAAGGACAGAGAGACTGAGAAGCAGAATTCAGTTGCACAGAGAGACCGAAAGGTATTTTTAATTCTGTTGTCATCCTAATGGTTCTTCTGTGCAGTCCACAGGAGTTAGGGTGATCACAGATGACTGTGGCATTGAATACTGCAGCAAAATCGGGACCCTCGCTCAGTGCAGCTCCTTGACCCCCTGCCCCAAAGAGCAGGACATGTTCACCATTGCTCTCTGGTGATTCAATTGGATGGCTGCCTGCCAACTGAATTCACTTGTCACAGAGAATCAGCAGAGAGAGGGGACACAGAATCCTCCATTGGCTGTGCCCCCACCGCCCCCTGAACTGCAGGACAGAGAGACCGAGAAGCAGGATTCAGTCATGCAGAAAGACTGAGAGCTACTTGATGAAAGACCCACTCTCTGACATGGTGACAGGCTGTCTGCTTTCCCCACCAACCTGTGCACTGAATGCCACTGGGAGACAACAATGTGGGTTCGTGCAACAGGTTTGACTGTGAAAGAGAGAGAGAGAGAGAGAAAGAAAGAGAGAGAGAGAGAATGACAGCAACAGTAGGACTTACCGTGTCTCTCTTTCTCTCTGTATGCAACTTTCCCAGTTACGTTTGCTGCACTTGCCTGTCAGTGTACCTCTGATCCTCTTTGTCTGTCTCTTTTGGTCTCTCTGTGTGTTAGTGTCTGCCTCTCCATTTTTCGACGGAGCGCAGTGCTGTGAGCAACAGAAAACACCTGACAGTGTACAGAGAAAGAGAGACTCCGAGACAACAGTCCCCATGTCCCTGTCAGTGTGATTTTCTCTCTCGTTCTGTGTGTCTGTGTGTTGCTTGGCATGGCCCCCCCCTTACACCCCACAGAGCCTGACCTGTACTTCTCTCTCCACATAGCGACACACAGAGTGACAGAGAGACACACGCAGACAGTGGTCCAATTCTGCATTTCCTCTCCAGATGTAGCAGTGTATGTGTGTGTCTCTCACTGTGTTGCTGTCAGCACCTTTATACTCTGGGGGACTGTGCTGTTGCAGTACAGCACCTGACAATGTATAAAGTGGCATATAGCTGTGCAGGAATACAGCAGCACAGTGTGATGTAAAGGAGTGGCATGCAGAGTAAAATCACTAAATAAATCAATAAAGTACAGCAATTCTCATCAAAAACTAATTTTTTAACAAACGGTAGATGCAGCAACCCAGTCTCAGTTGCTGCAGAGCAGTCCTTGTGTTTCACAACCGGGATTTACAGCAAGTGAGAACCGAACCAGGAACATGGGTCTCTATAACAACGCATACATACGAGGGGCAACGGATGCATTATTAATAACTTGTTTGCAAGTAAATGGTGTTTAATGTTTGGTGACTAGAGTAGTGCTTGTGTACACTTGTAATGTTTTGAACTTTGGCTTTACTCTATTCCCGCCCTTGGTAGGGAAGCCAGCTAGTGAGTAGGAAATACAAAGCCCAGAACCAAGGGTGAGCAGAATGCTGAGAAGGAGGAGGCAGGGGAGGATAGTGGGTGTTTCACAATGCGCTAAACGGGCAACTGCCATGGGAGGCTGACCTTTATTGGGGACGTGGGAGGAGCTATTCCCCCACATTGAACCTCAGGCTTTAGTCCTCCCATTCAATGTTTTGGTGAATAAAGTAGTGCTTGTGTATACTTGTAATATTTTGAACTTTGTCTTTGCTCTAGTCCCATCCTTGGTAGGGAAGCCAGGTAGTGAGTAGGGAATAGAAAGCCCAAAAAGATTACCTCCTCCAACTCATGGAGAGTATGACCAGTAGCACGCAGGAGAGGAAAACCCCCCAGGTGGAGGAAACCTCTGAGGACCCATGGCTACTGACCTGGCTGTACTCAGGGCAAACTAAGAGGAGATGATCCTAGGTTCTTATGACCATATTCTAATTCTGAGTAAGGTGAACTGTTTGTAGAGATGATGTTCCATCTTCAGAGTCTGTTGAATTGTGCTTTCAGGAAGGACTATTCTGAGGTTGAGGAGGCATGTCCATTCTGAAGGAAATGTCCAGATCCTGAATATGGGTTAAGTCCAGCTGTAAATGGGGTGAATGTGGTCCAAGATTCCTGTGTGATATTGGTTGATATTCGATGGGGTACAGAGTCAATGCGAGCATGAAGAGTATGAGTTGACTAAATGAGCTGCCAGACTCTGAACTGTGGAAAATATGATGAGTTATGAAATCCTTAAACTAATCTGTCAGACTTTGTAGAGGGTGCAGGTAAGATAAAGTGCTTAGTTCATTTGGAGAGTGGCAAGTGGTTCAGATATTTGCAATGTTCTCAGAAGAGTTTGATCTCAGTACTGATGAAGGGAATGCAGGAATTGAAAAAGCTAAAAGGTGGAGTAGTAGAGGCTTTTGACATCCAAATTAGGGTTGTAATGCTTGGAGTTCAGCAATGTGCAATCTTTCACTATGTATACATCTATGGAGATGATCAATGATTCGGACAAAAGCTTCAGGTACAGTACCTGGCAGGATGGGGTAATGTGGAAGATTTCAGGCCAATGAAGGAAGGGTGGTATGCTGTAAAGATGGTAACTGGATAGCAATAGGAATAATTGGAAAGGGTAGTACAATGCGTTAGAGGGTTGAATAGAATTATTGTTGCTATAATGAGCATTGCATAGGCTCATATTCAGGAAGGACTGCTAGTGTAAAACGGTGGATATGGGTATTGGTGCGGCTTAATTGCCCATAGCAGGAGTTTAAGTGGCCATGACAGCTTTGCATTGCTGGAGCATCCAATGTCAGGATGCTGTGGGAAGCCCGAGAATGGGTCTTTGAATAAGTCTATAGACTGATGTGGCAAAGGGAAGCTGAGAGCAAGCATAGAATGCAATGGGTGCCAATCATGCTTAGTGATACAGGACTGTTGTGGGGCATAACTGAGATAGTGAGACAGCTAGATCGGTTTTAGATGTGCAGATTGAGAAATGAATGGAAGCCTGTTCTCGGTGATGGTATTCGCAGGAGGAGTATGAGAGGTAATCCTGATGGATGAGTTAGAAGGACTGCTGGATGGGTAACTGGCATAATTTAGGGTGACATTATGAAGAGATGTACGTAACTTTATGAATTATGGTGAAGTCCAGGAGTTAGGGAACAGTGGCTCTGATAGAGTAACTTTAGCAAGGCAATTAGGCACCAGATATCCAATGATACGTGTTCTGGGATAGTAGTTGGGGAAGGTCTTAGGAATATCCAATGGCTATTCAGACAATACAAGGTGAATAACGTGGTCAAACAGAGTCAGCACTTTTTGGAGAAGTCTATGAGGAGAAGGTGTAACAAATAGTGCTGGTACTATTTTGAGGTATCCTGTGGTTCCCATTATCTTTAACAGTGATGGTTATTATAGAGCTGGTACATCTTGGAAGGAATTAAGGTCATGTTTCCAAGTAAGAAGATAGGAGTGAAGGAGACTCCACTAAATCTTGGATCCTATAAAGACATGGGAGGTAGTGATGCCCATACTGCTTGAATTAACAGAACATATAAGGAAGCATCCTGAAGAGTTCATTGAGAGATGAGATCCTCTATAGTCCAGTCAAATGGGATTCCAGAAATGGGTCCTGGGGAGGTTATTGGGACATAGTGATGATTCTATGGTGAAGTAAGATTCTACAGGGCATGCTGTTCAAGGGATGTTGCTAGAAGAAGGTTTCCTCAGGTGAGAGGAACAGGTATTCCATAATGCGTTGGAATGGAGCTGTTATGATGGCCGGAGTAGGAGTATGAGACAAATGAATGGGTAGGAGTAGTTGATCTGGCAGGGCTGCTGGATGTCGATAGTTGCAGGAATGCCCCCCCAAAAAGACACTGCAAATGTGAAGGAGCCCCAAGCCACCAGGGCATCAAGGATGAAAGCAGCAGTTCTGGGACGGAGGGAAAAGATCAAGCAGAAGCCCACCAACCAAATGATGGAGCTGGATAAGAAAACAGCTGAGGCTGAGCAGTACAGACATTGGCAGGTGCAGGGAAGGTACAGGACTGGGAGTGAGAACCACAGCATACCAGAACAGAGTGCAGGAAAGCTGAAAGGCCTTGCAAGGTAGATCCATGCAAAACCAAGACGTGAGTCCAGGTACAAGGCACTGTGAAGTTGAGGGATGGGGGTCCATCTCCGAAGGAGATGGTGAACTTAAATGGCTGATAGCAAAAGGTGCTGCAGTGATTGGGTATGAGGATCCCACATTTGAAGGAAATGGTGAACTGGAACTGCTGACAATAAAAGGGCAGCGGTCATCCTTGAGGAAGAGCAAATGGCACCTATCCAGCAGGAGCAAGGAGGAATATGGGTAGACATGTTGCGAGGAAGGCAGTAGGGAGACTGAATCATCCAGAGTAGCAAGGAGGGAGGAGATGGCAGCAGGGAACTGAAGGTTTGGAGATTGGAGGAGGAGGTGGAGCCAGAAGGCAAGCCACAACAATAATGCACAGGAGCACATGAGGATGTGGAAGGCAAGCATCAAGGAAGTCCAGGATTCTGATGGACTGAGTGGAGATGGAGACTGAACAAGCAAGTGGGGTCCAAATCCAAAACATGAGGAGGTCAAATGCAGGGACAAGTACATCGAGTCCATGGTGGTATAGGATGTAGTTGGGTGAGGTAGGACATTAAGGCAAGTGGGGTATAGAGGTCCCGTTCCTGAGGGGAATGTCACAACCAGATATCAGGTATAGAATGCAGGTGGTTGAAACAAGAGATTAAAGATACAGACTCCCATCCCTGGTAGTCAGGGCGAGCTAACCTTCACTCGATGCCACATCAGGCAGAGTTAGGGATGGAGACTAGGAGCAGGTGGTATGGTATCGAACTGGTTGAAATTGCAGTTGAAGAAACATGCTTCCATTGGTTTTATGTCATAAAGGCGATTGCAGAATAGCTATTGCCGCTTGGGCAAGTGTAAATCGCCAAAAATGGATTGCGGTGATGTACATTCACAACGACTAGAAAATTGGCACACACCCCTACTTAAGGATTCTCAAATCCAGGGGGATGCATGTGGGGGGGTGTAAAACTTAAAAAAAAAATTAAAAACATCGACCCGATGCAAAAAACGATTGCACCCATAATCGAACCCAGCACTCTTCCAACCCCAGCTGGCCACCTACTCACCTTACCACACAGCCAGCTCAGCAGACAACTGCTGCATTACACCCCACATACCCTTCCTCCCCTTCCACCCGTCGAGCGAAGTGGTCCCCCCTTCATGCACATGTATATACAGCAACATCCTGTCGCTGTACTCACCTACCCCCGTATTCAGTCACTACCCTGCCAGGTAGCCCTGTACACTGGCACTGTGATTGAGTCACCCTTTTTGAAAGCATTCAATTGTGGTCGCCTTGCACACGATATACCACTTCCATCCCTGTTAGACTGGGCAAGCCCACCTTCACTCGATACCACAGAAGGCAGTGTTAGGGACAGAGAATGTCAGGGTGCTGGTATGAATGGTAGTTGAATTTGGAAAGAGTCCAGTGAGATAAGATGATATAAGGATTGAAACGGACTCTCATCCCCGGCAGACATGGAAAGCACACCTGTGCTTAATGCCTCAGAAGGCAGAGTTAGGGATGGAGACCAGAAAACTGCAGACATGGGCTGAGCAAGGAAGGGAAGTTAAAGGGGAGTAAACAAAAGAGAGTGGGACAAAGGGAATGCAGGTAGAGAACAGGAGGAGGATGAGCATAACGGAATGACATGGATGAAATATATGAATGATGATTAGCAGCAATGCCACATAGCACAGGAAGACAAGTGAAGGAACACAATAGAGAATGGACAAAGAGAACACTATGTGGGACCAGAGGGGAGTTAGGATTGTGCAGAATCCTAATCAGCAACAGTGGAGAAGGCAGGTGATCATGAGGGCTGGAAGGGTAGGAATTATGATGGGTACAATAGGTTACAGTTTGAAACTACAGGCTGAGCAGGGTATATAGACTCAGACCAGGAATATGGAAAGAAAGGGGTAAAGGCATGTGTAGCAGTGGTAGTGGACAAAACTGCAGAGGAAGGTCATGTGGGATAGATGACCTTAATGTTAAGATGGTAGATGCAACGGAGCTGCAGCAAGTAGGATAAGAAACCAAGGCATAAGAAAATGAGAGCAGTGTAATTTGGAAAACACATATAGTGGATATAGCCATTGTGTGAGAGATTCATCCAGTAAATGAGGGAGCTGACAAATTAAAAAAAAGTGGGTCAGGGAAATAAAAAGCAGGTCATAATCCAAGGGCCAGGAAGCATCCACTGGTGACTGCTGACAGAGTTTGAGGGGCATGCTGTATACCAATCCTGTAACTACTGAGTATAGGAAAGCAGGCAAAGGGATGTGAAGTGCCCAATGGCCAGGACACCAGGGAAGTATCAGCACTCATGGGGCTGAAGTCCAGGGGCAAACAGAAGGAAATGAATGAACACAGGTGGAGAGCAAACAGTATCGTAAATGAAGGATGAAGTGGACGGGGGCCAGAGCTGGAAGTGGAGTGTTAAGGGATGATGTCAGGCTTTGGAAGCACTGGTGCAGGGATGGAGCAGTGACTGCGGGGAAATGGAGAAGCCCAAAAGAAACAAATGAGGATGGATGTAGGAGGAGAGACCCAGATGTGAAAGGGCAGGGTAAGGAGAATCACTGAGCCAAGGCAGGAGCGGGAAGGAGAAAGAATGAGGGGGAGGCAAGAAAATGCAGGACAGGGAGCTGGGTGGGGGGGTCAAGGGACTACAACAATGAAAACAAACAAAAGTAAACAGGCACAGAGATGCAAGCAAGGGACAGACAAGGGAAAGAACAGCAAAAGCAGGGAATAGCCAAGGAAAATCAGCCTACATGCGACACAGGGATCCCAGAGCTCAGTGTTTGACAACGCACTAAGCAGGGAACTGCTGTGGGAGTCTGGCCTTTATTGGGGATGTAGGAGGAGCTAGTCCCCCACATTGAACCTCAGGCTTTAGCCCTCCCAAAAAAAGAATCATAGTTAGCACATCTGTAATTAAGAGAATGGATGTTTATGGGCTATAAATACTGCTGAGGGTCCTTATTTAGACATTTACCAATGGCGAACTTTCGGCATTGACAAATGCTTGTTTAATTTCCACTCAGAAATCTGATCAACTGAAACAGACTAATAAATATATTTAAAGCTGCTTTTAATAGCACTGAAGACACACTCCATCTTCTAGCTGTCCACTCTGTCTAATTCAACATCAGCAGCTACAAAAAGAAGGAGTTCTCCCTATGGTTCCACTACTTTACTGAAAAAAAATAATCAAACATACCAATTATTGGGTTTTGGGAAACTGTATTTCCTTTCAGCAGCATTACACTGCTGGCAACAATATGGTTGCATTCAGCCTTCCAAAGTTCCATACATTTGAAATATATAGTATACCCACATCCATGGCCACCCATTAAAACATGTGGATCACCAAGTCTGAGAATTACTTAGTGGAATTCAACATCCCCAGTGGTGCCCTGCTTCTCTGCAGTTCATCCGTGTCGCAGCAACAAGGAAAATTGTGACCATCATTAGGGCATCAGCACAATGCCAATGGAGAGCATCCCACCCAGCCTTTGCGCTGCCCAACCCCCTTGCATTGAATGTCCTGGGTACATCTGGGCTGTTTGCGGAGGCCTCCCATACTTCATTATATTCACCGCCACATCAGAGATGTATGGGGCAAAGGACACAACACCCCTACAGTGCTGTCCCTGCTGAGCACTGCAAAATCCAGTTCACCAGCATGACAGGAGAACTGGTTGTGGTGCACTAATGATAGCACCCTAATGAAGTCACCCATCTAACAGTATACCCTTCTTTGCCTTGTGGGAGACAGAATGAATGATACCTTTAAGACCCTTAGGAATATAATAGATGGATGATTACAGCACTGTTATTTAGAAGCTCACAGAATATCTTATGCCTACAGTATAAGAAATGTGGAGTACAAAATCTATGCATTTTGTCAAATGAGGCAACAGTTAGACAAAATGCTGAATTTCCACCACACCCACCTGCGACAACTTGCAACCACTTGTGAGTTTACTGACTTGGACAGAGTCTTCAAATCTCAGATTATATTGCACTACTTTTCCTCTTGTCTATGCTGCTGGGTCCTGTGAGATGCAAAGCACAGTCTCGTAGACCTGTCCACCTTCATAACACTAGAAATGTCCAAGCCCCAGGCAGCAGATATAGAAAAAGCAATGCATGCAAATGGGTTTTCCACAGGAAGACTCCCTGTTAGCCACAAAGTACTGCAAACTTCTACCCACAGCATGGACAAGAAACTAGCATGGGGAAGAGATTTTCTGGGTACTGTACCACTGATTAATTCTCAAGCAACTGTGGATTACTTGAGAATTAATCAATGTCCACTGGATGCATTTCAGTCAATTAGGTGCAACCCGTTCTCTTCTCCATGTTACAAATAGACTGGTAGACACTTGAAGCAAGAATGTCCCTTCAGTCAGGGTAATCTCTTTTCTTGCAAATCAGCTTGGCTCACTACAGTCTGCTGTAACTCTGGCGATCTGTTCTCCCACCCTATTGGCTAATCTTCATGCACAGCCCATGAAAGACAGTGCATGGTATGTAGCAAGCAGAACTACTTTGTAAAGTACTGCCTTTGTATACCACCTGCAGAACAGAACAAACCACTTCCTCAGTACTAGAAAGCCAAGAAACAGTGTCAACCAGCAGCAGTATGTGACAACAGCTGGGTAGTAAAGGAAGTAAGCTGTCAGACTTATACAGCATGGAGGGTGACTATGAGTACAATGGAGCCCGCCAGGTTGAAATGCAGTGCCACAGATTCCTGCATGACAAAGGGGTTAATTTCCATTGAAACTGCACTGTTTCCTGCAATAACTCTGCAGAATTATGCAGTATTCCACACTGAATTCTGGCAGACTCCACTCTACAGTCAGAATTCAACCTTTTGCAAAGCCAACTCCTCCAAAAAAAGCTACTCCTTAACAGCAAAAAAACTAAAGCGATGGTCCTCTCCCCTTTCATCCGTACAGCTAACCCTGTGTCCAGTGGGACAGTTCCCCAAATTACCACAGTTCTAGGTGAAACACTAGAATTTGTTACAAAATTCAAGTATCTGGCAGTTTGGATAGACCAAAGACTCTCCTTCATTGAACATATCAAGGACTTGTTAAAACGACTTTGGCAAAGGCTTGGCCTGTTTTTTAGAATCAACCAATTTCTCACAAGAGATGCCAAGAAACAACTGGTCCAATCCATTTTCCTATCATTGGTTGATTACGCTGATTTCCTCTACAGCCAATGCCCCAACTCTTACATGGCTAAACTGGACACACTCTACCATCGAGCACTGAGGTTTATAATGGGACTTCCCTTCGACACGCATCACTGCACCCTATATGCGGCAGTGGGGTGGACATCACTAAAGTTCAGGCACCACAGAAACACTGCTCTCTGGACCTATAGAGCCATCTCTAATAAGCTGCCTTACTATATCTCCTGATGTCTTCCCCTGAGTATAATTGGGAAATACACATTAAGAAGTTATTCAGCTATTACACTTAAAGTACCCAAAGCAAAATCCTGCTTTGGTAGGGCAGCCATAAGCTTTGTGCTATCTACCTTATGGAATGATCTACAAAAACCCTCAAATTAAGCACTCTAATCGGTATAAATGCCTTCAAGATGCTTTATTTCCATACAATCAGAGAAGTATGTAACTGCTTCACCCACTCAGACCTAGTACTGATGTCTGCACTGGTATATAGTCATGCCTACACCCAATTTTAAGTACTGACCCCGCAGCTTGCTCCTCATAAGCCTAATTGTTCTCTCTCTTATCCCCCTGTCTTATCAACACTAGGCCCGTCCATCCCTTTATCCTTCCTTTCCCAGCCTCATGTAGGATCTCACTACCCCTGGGTTGTGACATCCTACCATGCCCCGTACTTTATGGCATTCAATCCCGGGGCTCACACATACTCCTTTTCTCCATCCACCTTCTCTACATCCCATTTTACCAACTCTTCTCTGTGCACCGTGCCCTCCTAGCCTTTCTCCCCCTACCTCCCTCCCTTCCCCCCCTACCTTCGCCTCTACCTGGTGTGTATTTTTATTTTATTTTTTCTTCCACTATTTTCTCCTGCAACCTTAGATAACCTGCTTTATCTTCCTATAGACACTTCTATGTATGTAAATACCCTGTAATCTGTACAATATCTGTATAATTCTATGTACATATGAACTTCTTTTTCTTCATCTCTGTAAACAGTATTATCTGTATTGCCTTGTAAATACCTGTGTCGACCTGTATATACAATTGTTCATGCTCCACCCGGGCCCATCTTGCAAATGAGCTTCTGCTCAACGATGAACACCTGGTTAAATAAAGACTCGATTGATTGATTGATTGACATGGTGTAAACTACATATTATGTTACATAATCTGTGAATACAGTACACATCCTGGGCATCCCATAAATGTTATGGTAGACTCATGAGCCAGCATGGGCATACTAATGACAAGACATACAAAATGCTAAGCCTTATGTCACACTGAAACCTAAAACAATTTAGATTTCTCCGTATGGTTTCAGTCCAATCAACCACTGTCAGGTAAATTTGGCAGTTGTGTGGCAGTTAACTCCAAACTTGTTACTACTACTTTCTACATGTCCACTGGAAAGAGTGGGTCACTGCACATCTATGAAACAGCTTCTGATCTGGGGCTCCACCAAACTGTCAGCTCATTTATGCAGAGATATAGCCTACTGCATCCACTAGCTGCAGCATGCCTAATCCATTTTGAAGACATATGATTTCTGAAGAAATTTGAAGTCACTGTCCATGAAGAAATCTTTATACAGTTCATCATATAGCCTCTCAGGAGGATTCCTTTTCACACAGAAAGAATTTGGAATAGCTGTTTGATTGATAAGACCAACTGGGGATCAATGACTAGAGATATAGCATACTGCATCCACTAGCTGCAGCATGCCTAATCCATTTTGAAGACATATGATATCTGAAGAAATCTTGTTGCTGTTGTGGTCTCCCCCCTTTCCTCCTACTGGATTCTACCCTCTCATCTTGGTATACCCAATGCTGCACTTTTCACCCTCTCCCCAACCTACCTACATTCCTTCTTCCCTCCCCTGCCCCCTCCCCTCTTCCCTCTCTCTATGACTCTGGCACTTCTTATCTCTTGTCTGTTTTCTCTGACAAATGCCGCCAGCTGCCTTGCTTACAATGTTACCCTTGAATTGTATTAATCTGTAATCTGTTTGCAATGTCCACATTGTTGTAATGTCTGTCTTGATGTTCCCCATAATTTGTATTTCTCTGACGTAGAAGCTTTGTAAAAGAGCCTTGGCTCAAAGGTATTTGTAATCCTAGACTAGATAAATAAAATGAAAAAGTAACCTGACCTACTGCCTGTGTGTCTCCTATTGTGACTGCACCAATGTCCCGAAATCACAAAGTGTACATTTGATACAGAAGACATGCAAGCACCCAATAAAGCCATCTAGTGAGAGTACATAATTGCCCCATTGTAGATGATATCAAAAATGACCTTAATGAGGCCACCAACTTTTCCAGCTGGTTCCGAATGCTGGATATCATCAGTTAGAAGTGGCACCCTCATCAAGATACATCACCATCTTCTTCACTCATATTGCCTTCCAGAGGTACAAGCTTTTTCACTTTAGGCAAGGCAAGACAGTTTTATTCATTGAGCACCATACACCAAAGACTCATGATGCGACACATAAATACAACAAATAAAAACAACAAATAAACTCACATAAAATGTTAGATTTTTAAATTTAGCTAGATGTATAAATAAAACAACTGAATCATTTAAATCATATGGCAGGTCAAACAGGTAATTTTTCATGCCCTTTTTAAATGCCATCATTGAGGGGAACTCCTTAGATGGGAAGGCAAAAAGTTCCTTATCACTGGAGCCACCACCGAGAATGCTCTAACGATAGACTTTTTTTAAGCATGATTTTGCGACTGACAGAAATAATTCCAATGTGGGAGCATGCCATGCCAGGCCAAGGGGTTTTAAGAGATCCAGGGCCTGAATAATGCAGGGCTTTGGATGTTAACAAAGCAATCTTGAAGAACAGAGATGGGCTTCTGAGATCAGGCTTATTTTACTTTTCAATATGGTGGAAGATAGCACGAACATTGATCTGGGGTTTATGTCACATTATCCTATTTAACCTTACACGGACCTTTACTTCAAAGGAAGGACATACAATAGGACTTCAGCATGTTTTTGTTTTTTTGTTTTAATATTTATAGAGTCCCTTTTAACTGGTTTTCAACATGTTGGTTTCTCACCAAAGTACTATATGTGTGTGTGTGTGGGGGGGGTACAGTGCTTTTTTTGTGTGTGTGGGTGGGGAGTATGCAGGTGTGGTGAGTGTGAGGGCTGTGGTTATATTGAGGAAGGCTTATATTCAGGTACACGACATAATGGTGTTACAGTGTGTTAGGAGTCTTAGTTCACATACTGTACATAGTGAATATTTACTTCCTTCTAACTAGTTAGCTTCCGGTGGGGGGGAGGGGGGGTAATTCCATTGTTCCTTAGGCTATTACTGTACATATAGTAGTTTGATTATATACTGTCACATTTTTGAACTCTGAACATATTAGGATGCATTATCTCATTTACTTGAGGGTCCTCGACAGGTTAAATTCCATTGGGTAAATATTGTAGTGACTAGTGTAAATTTGGCTCACATACATAGCAAATATATACTTCCTTCTAACTAGTTATCTTCCCCCGTGGGGGGGGGGATTCCATTGTGTTTTTTATTCAGATTCCTTAGACTGTTTCTATACATATAGTAGGTTGATTGTAAACTGACCTATTATTGAACTCTGAACATATCAGGTTGCATGGTCTCATTTACTTGGAGGTCCGTGACAGTTTTTATTTTTTTTTATTTTGGCACTTATATTGACAATTGATATTATCTTGTATAAAATCCTATTACAGCACTGAAGGGCTAAGGTTTATGGAATATAACAACTAGTTGAGTGTATAGTTGGGAATATGTCTCCAGATAGGTTTCATACTATATAAATGAGTGAAACAATTGCTCACACTAGGTAAACTTTACTTTAAACCCTCTTAATGCCATATATAGAACATTTCTAATATATTGTTTGTTTGTTTGTTTTTAACTTACAATAATACAACATTTTAACATGTACTTAAGTGAGTGTTGAATCCAGAGGTCTTGCTTTTCATTAAGACTGTATTCACAAGTGCAACTGCCTCTCTCTTGTCAGAGTCTGCGGAAGTGGAGAGATGTAAATGCTTGACTACCCTGCATGTACCCGGTAGGAAAAGGGGCTTGGTGGGAACTTTTTATCGGGTTATTATGGGGGCACAACCCGATAATACACTGGCAAGTCATGTGGCTTGGGAAACCGAATTTAAATGCTCTCTCTCTCAGCAACTTTGGGAGGATTGTTTAAAGCTGCCCACCTGGCATTTGAGGATGCCAAAAGCCAACTGATTCAGTCGAAAATCCTCCTCAGATGGCATAAGACACCGGCAGTGCTTCATAGATTAAACATTATGAAACACGACAAGTGCTGGAGATGTGATGCCTCTCCAGCTCACCTACTCCATATTTTGTGGGCATGTCCAGTAGTCCAGGGGTTCTGGGAACAGGTGCTGGAGGACTGCTCCAAGGTTCTGGGCAGACCTTTATCAACTGCCCAAGTTACATTGGTGCTGGGGGATGTCTCCTTTCTGGGTCATTTTTCGACACCTGCTAAGGCATGGGTGTTGGTTGCCATCACGGAAGCAAAAAGGGCAATTCTGAAAAGATGGCGACTACCTATCCCCCTTGCGATCACCGAGTGGCGGATGGCTATGGTGCGGCTTGCTACTTTTGAAAATCTTTCTGCAGTGGGGAAAGAACATCTCCCCAGATACCATAATAAATGGGACACATACCTACATTCACATATCTGTTCAGTCCCACCCCTCCTTTGTAAAACCTGCTGATAGTTTAAATAATGACATCCCTCACACCCTACTGAGGTTTGCATCTTTTATAAGTGCTGACTCTTAATTATGGGATGAACAAGGCTAAGGATAGTCTGGGGCTTTTCCATCATAATCATGGTCTGCTATCAGTCTGGCTTAATTCGTATAGCACGGTGTCACTAGGTGCAGGCCCTCTCTGAGGAAGTTTTGGTAAAAATGGGGTAAGGTGAAGGGACATGGAATATATGGTATGGAAGTGGTCAGAATAGTATAGGTACAGTACAAAGAACTCTGGGAGACCCCCTTCCCTAGTTGGATGATGATGCTACAGTTTTAGAGGCTGACTGTTTTATATAAATGGGTGGACTCAGTTTTGTGAGCTTGACAAATTGTAGAGCCCTGTAAAGTGAGGACTGAATGTAAGAAGATAATTGTACAGCCGATGATGTCAGAGATATATTATTCCTTGGTGTAATACTGTAATGTGTAACCATGTTTGAGACATGGTAGTTTGGCAGCAGGAGGCTGACTAGAGATCCCCCACCGTGCTTGGAAAATCTGAAAAGCAAATCATATTTTATATGATAAAAAAGTCTGTATTCACAAAACACATTGAGACATTCAGAATTGACGTTGGTGGAGCGTTCTGCTCGAAGTGTTCTTATCTTATTCTGATGACATTTAACCTTGGAAAGCTTCTCAGCTAAAAGCAAACTGGTAACATCTGATTCCTCTGATTTAAACTTCAAGTTATGGTTTAAATAAGAATTTTAAACCAATGAGAATTATTTCTGTTTTCTTATGTATGATCTGGTTGTTAATAGTATATGATTTTCTAAATAACTGCCATAAGCTTCCAAGGAAGGACTTATTGGTCCAAAAGCTTAAGCGCTTTGTTCTTTTTGTAACATCTATGTTGGTCCAATAAAAGGTATCAAACTTCTGGATATGGAATTTCAGGAAATGTTACCTAATTCCATATAATTCCATTGGTAGTGGAATTCTGGAATTTTAAAAATGGAAATGTTTTTATGGATTAGTAATACATGGCTTCCATAAACCACAGATTCCTTTTCCAGAATCCCAAAGTATTATTATATGGTTTACATAATCCATAGAAAGTTGTTCCGCAGTTTATATAGGAATGCTTTTTGGAATTCTACAGAATTAAAAAAAATAAATTGTGAAAAGCACTGTGGACATGGAATTGCCATTCTGTACAAATTCAACCAGTGGAATTCTGTATTACCCACAGCTCTAGCAGCCAGCTGTACCTTCTTTGGGTCTGGGATGATGACATCTTTGGAAAACCCATAGCCATAAAAGTCAGATTGGTGTTCGTTGAACTCATGCTTTTTCACATTGACTGGTTTCTAGAGGGCCTAATCATGTTCTGACTAAGAGGTGCCATAGCTAAGGATATCATTACTGACATCTTGGATGTTGGGAATACCCTGAATCACATGTTGGCTTTTTGAATGATCTTGGTGATGGAGGAAATCCTAAGGGTTGACAGTAAGGTATGAGATCATTAGGGTACCATCTCTGAATGGCCCTTTGCTGACAGTTGTGGTTAGAGTAAGAAATCTGGTAGCCATTGTGAACTCAAGGTTGATACTAGAGCATCAGGTGTCAGCTGTACTCTGCAATGAATTTTTCCAGTTAAGGAATATCTCCCAGATGAGAGCATACCTGGAGCAAAATGTTCTGATGGCCTTGGTACATGCTTTCATGACCTTGAGGCTCAGCTTCTGTAATGCTCTATAGCTACAGTTGCACCCAAAGACATGGACACATATTTCTGTGATATCTCTAGAGAAATGTCTTGCCTGCCTACCTGTAGTAGTACCAAAGGGTCACTAGAGAGACCAGTAAATCTGGGAATAGGGCTGATCATAGGATTTTCTTTAGCTTTGATTAAATGTTTGTTCCAGCTCACATTACTTCAAATCTTCCTGCTTAAATAAATGTATCCCTTTATTTGTTCTGTTCTTGTATCTTTTATATACCAGTTATATTGGTGTTTATTTCTTTATTTATAGCTAATTTTGATTCAGTCATCCTTTTTCCAAACTATCTGTTTTCTCAAACCAGCTGGAGAGAAGGACAGAGACCCAAATCATCTGCATAAGCCATTACTCTGATTTCTTTATCCATTACCTTTCAAGGACAATATTCACTGCAATTCAGATTGTCAAGAATGTTTTTAATAATAATATTAAACAAAACAAGGTGTTACAACACATCCTTGCTGGATGTTTTTACTTGTTTAAACATTTTTAAGCATTTCTCTATTTTTGCTATCGTGAGTTCTGGTCCAGGTTGCCTCATATAATTTGATTAAAATATTGATCAAGTTTGTATCACATCAGTAATTGTTCAGATTAGTTTCTCAAGAGTGAGTCAAATACTGCTTTATGGTAAAGGAAGCATACAGTATATATGCTATCTATGTTATTGTATTTTGATACTTATGGACTACATATAGTATGACATTGTAAGACAATAAACTATGGGTTAGTAACTAGTTTATTGCTTTATTTCTGTGAGATGAAAGTCACTGAAAATGAGCTCTGGCTCAATGGTGTATTCTGATTCACTATGTGCCCTATTCACAAAAGATATGGAGTGGCTACGCACCACATAACCCTGGTGCATAGCCCACCCCCACACCTGCTCACACCTGGCCATGCTCACTGCTCCCCCTGCACAGCATGCAGGGAATCTATATGCCTCCTGTACATGCCTGAGACCCCAGTCGAATGCACAGCTCCATGTGGGGGTGGTCCGGGGGCTGGCGTGAGGGGCATGGCCACACTAAGTGCCATTCATTAAGGTGCAGAGTGTGGTGTGTGGGGGCAATGGCTACACCTTCTGGAGGCAGCCATAAATGGTACTCGCCCCTCCTGTGTTTCCATCACAAGTCATGGCAGAGTTGATGGGGGTCATCGTACCCCCCAAAGAGGCCACCCCAGTCATTGGGGCACTCCAGGCAGGCTGCAGGCAGACATCTGGGGGACAGTCCCCCACTGAGCTGCCTGAGAGCTATGCACCGGCTACCAGCATGGTGGCCCATGGGTGCAAGGAATCCACCGGGGGAACCCGGATAGGGCAGCTGATTATCTGCCTGCCAAGGTCCACAGATCCACACCCTCCTGCCTCCGTGAACCTGTGCATCAGGAGGGTGGAGATGCAGATGGGAGCCATGGATTGGCCAGTGTTCAGGAATATAGCCAGCTTGTGGATCTCCTGAGGGGCGGAGCTTGCACGGGTGGGCATGCTCTTCGCCAAGATACCCTCCAAGATTCATGAATAGGCAACCATATATGAATAGAGTGTACTACTTCTAAAACTACAATGGGCCTGGATGACTCCAGAGACAAGGCAGACAGCCTCCTGGCAACCTCCTATAAAACATCCACCTCTCCTTGTAGAGGACAATCCAAGATGACCATATTGCCACTCAAATTATCCACACCAGAGAGTTCCACACATTCAAGGGACCAAATCTGATCCAGTGGAAGTGCTCTGTGTTCAAGTTGCAAGTGACATATCTCTGAGAAACCATAAGGAATGACCTTAGCCAGTCCAGGCCCAGCTAAGTTGTTGAATCTGGTATTCATGATACAGTTAAAGTAAAAGACTTGGCAGGATATTTCCTGATACGTTTGTGATGTTGCTAGAGAAATCCCCTGCCTGCCTACAGTACCACTGTAGGGTCACCAAAGAGAATCTTTTTAGAAATATTGCAAAATATCTGGAAATCTCTGACCATGTCTATTGCTGCAACTGTATACAGAAACACAGATATCGATGGCAGAAAAAGGGCTAAGAACCCTTCAAGTGTGTCCAGTACCTGCCAGTTTTCACACCTTGCCTAATGCTACACCCAAGCTAGTTTATCAACAGCTCTGGATGTATTTTGACACCTCCCCCAGTCCATTCATCCCCTTACCCTGATCACCCACCCACCCTTCCTCCTTTGGTTTGGACAATTACCCTGTTGCCATCCCATTTGCATTTGAAGCTGGTGACATACTCCACATCAGCTACTTCTGACACTGTGTTCCACTTTTCTACCACCCTTTCTGTAGGGAGGAACTTTCTTATATCCCCCCAAAACTTCCCCCTATCAGTTTCCATCCATGTTCACTTGTTACCTTGCCCTCACTTCTTATGAACAAGACACTGCTGTCCAACTTATTAATATTCCTTCCGTATTTAAAGGACTCTGTCATTCCGGCTCTCCCTCCTGACTTGAAATATTTTATTATTTTGTCAACATAAGTCCCATCTTATACGTGAAATAAGCCACTCTAGGGCATGAGTGTATCAAAAATAATGCACACGCTGGATGCTTAAACACTCATAGAAACATAGAAACATAGAATTTGACAGCAGATAAGGACCGCTTGGCCCACCCAGTCTGCCCATTTCCCTGCCTACTGGATAAGCTGCAGATCCTAGTTAACCAGCAGCCTACTTCTTCCTACCCCCACCCCCTAGAATTGCCTTATGACTGTCCCATGCATGCTTGAATTCCACCACTGTTTTTGACTCCACGACCTCCTCCGGAAGGCCGTTCCATGCATCCACAACCCTCTCTGTGAAAAAATACTTCCTTAAATTACCTCTGAGCCGCCCCTCTATCTTCAAATTGTGCCCCCTTGTTCTTGCACACCTCTTTTTTTGAAAGATGCTACCCTCTTGGACTTTGTTGATTCCCTGAGGTACTTAAAGTTTCTATCATGTCCCCCCTCTCCCTCCTTTCCTCAAGGCTATACATATTAAGCTCCTTAAGTCTCTCTTCATATGTCTTCTGGGGCAGACCCTGCACCATTTTAGTTGCCCTCCTCTGGACAGCTTCCATCCTGTCTATGTCTTTGCGAAGACTGGGTCTCCAGAACTGCACACAGTACTCCAGATGGGGTCTGACCAGCTGTCTGTACAGAGGGATAATAACTTCCTGTTTTCTACTGGTGATGCCTCTCCCTATGCATCTCAGTATCCTCCCAGCCCTCCTTGCTGCCCTCTCACATTGCTTGCCCACCTTTAGGTCATCTGATATGACTACCCCCAGGTCCCTTTCCATTTTTGTTGTTGTTAGTATCTCACCCCCCATTGTGTACTCTTCCCCTGGGTTTTTGTTTCCCAGGTGCATTACCTTGCACTTCTTAGCATTGAATCTAAGCTGCCATACATTTGACCATTCCTCTAACCTTGCCAAGTCCCTTTTCATCCTTTCCACCCCACCTTGTGCATCAACTCTGTTGCAGATCTTTGTGTCATCTGCAAAGAGACATACTTTTCTTCCAGTCCCTCTGCAATGTCGCTTATAAAGACATTGAAGAGGACCGTCCTAATACTGAACTCCTGCGGTACCCACTAGTAACCCCCTTTCTTCAGAGTGGACTCCATTTACTATTACTCTATGTGTCCTATTCTCCAGCCAATTTTTACCCAGGCTGTCATCTTGGGACCCTCCCAGGCTAGCTAACTTGTATATTAATCTTTTGTGGGACTGTGCCAAATGCCTTGCTAAAGTCTAGGTAGGCCATGTCCACAGCCCCTCCCTGATCTACTACTTTGGTCACCCAGGCAAAGAAATCTATCAGATTTGTCTGGCATGACCTTCCTGCTGTGAATCCATGCTGCCTTGGGTCCTTGCCCCTCTGGCCTCGAGATACTCGACAATTCTTTCCTTCAGAAGTGATTCCATCATTTTCCCTACCACTGAGGTTAAACTAACAGGTCTGTAGTTTCCTGCTTCTGCCTTGCTCCCACTTTTGTGAAAGGGAATCATATCTGCCCTCCTCCAGTCCTCGGGTACCACCCCATCCTCCCATGATTTGTTAAACAGGGTAGTCAGTGGTGTCACTAATTCTACCCTTAGTTCTTTTAGAATTCTGGGATGAATCCCATCAGGCCCCATTGCTTTGTCCACCTTCAGTTTTAAGAGTTCTTTCAGAACCCTTTCTTCTGTAAATGGGCTGGTATCAACTTCTGTATCCAGAGTGTTTCTACTGTTTGTTTTAGGTACCTCCCCAATTAGGTACCTTCCTCCTCATCTATTGTCCTCATCCTTACTAAACAGCTGGGTATGCACAAATTCATCATAAACTCATGCCCTGTCATAGGATATTGCCAACATACATCCTCCATCAGACATATTCTGGCAAGCTTGTTCTTTCCAACATTCACTGTCCATATACAATATGTTTCAGTTTATCAAATACTGGTCTTAATGATGCCTACTGGGAATTGAACCCAAACCCCTGGAATATTGTCCCGCTGCTCTTACCACTGAGCTACAGGCTTACATGGTTGGACCTAAGGTTCTCAGTCACACATCCATTGTTTGGTATTGCAAATCTTGCATTTAGAAGCAACTGAGATGAACAATTAGAAGTTTTTGGTGCGGTATTAGCTACAGCTTAGCAATTAAATCACACATTGCGGGGGATCAAGTGATGAGCTAGCGGGAGGTAGACGTCTTCAGGAAGGCTCCCGAGTCCCGAGGAAATTAGCGTTAAGTTTAAAAGTTTCGGGATCTGCAGAACCGGAATAAGTGAGGAGCTTTAACTGTTTAGAGGTCGCTGTAGCGGGGAAAGCGACTTAAGGCTTTATTCTGGGGGTGAAAAGAGCATCGCAATATCAGGGAGTTCGGCAAGCGTAATGGCCAAGAGGGAACAAGGAAGCCCCAGCTGGCAAACAGGACGCTGCCACTGAAAGCGTTCTAAGCCCCACTCGCTGACTTCTGATGAGACCGAGGTCTGGAAGGTGGAGGGCCAGGAGGGGCAAGCAACTTCAGAGGATATTCTGGAAATAAAGCAACTTTTGAAAGGGTTGGTTGCTGACTTTACCATTTTGAAGCCTGCACTTCACGCTTTTACACAGAGAGTAGGGGACATTGAGGTCAGAGTTTCATCGCAGGAGAGGAAAATGGGAGTTGTGGAACAAGTTCTGATTAGTGTGAAAAGACAAGTGAGAAAAATGGAAGCTCGCCTAGAGGACCAAGAAGCGAGAAGCCGGAGGAATAATTTGATAATGGCCGGGCTGCCTGAGAAAACGGAAGGCTCAGATTGTGACGCCTTCGTGCAAGATCTCCTCTTGAAATTATTTGGACCCACGCCATTTGGCGACTTTTATAACCTTGAGAGGGCTCATCGTGCGCTGAGAGAGACCCCCCCACCGGGAGCACGACCTCGAGTTATTATAATGCGATTTCTCAATTATAAGGAGAAAACTCATGTTCTAACGAAAGCCAAAGTTAACAGAAATTTGCATTGGAATGGGGCTTCTCTATGGCTGTTTCAGGACCTGGTTCCTTCGGTGAGGGAAAAACAAAAGGAATACACAGACATTAAAAAGAAACTGTATATGGCTGGGTTTAAATTCAGACTGCAATATCCAGCCACTCTGGTGGTAAAATTGGCAAATAGGGACAGAAAGTACCTCTCGGCAGAAGAAGCCCTTGAAAATCTTAGAATGGAGCTACCGGATCTATTCAAATCGGCGACCTGAAGGGCACGAAGAGTCTGGATATTCTTCACAGGACAGTGTGATAAGGGGTCTAGCAGTGTTGGGGAAAAGAGAAATCAGGGGGAATTAATTTTTGTTATGGGGATGCTTTCCCTTTTGGTGTTCCCCTCTTTACGAATGTGCAGAACAGGTTTGAGAGTTCTGCGAGGTGGCAAAACAAAGCCCTTTCTTTCCCCCCCCCTTTTTTTTTTTTTGCTACTCGATAGGCTGCTACAGCGGACCGCTATGGTGATAGTGCCTTGTGTTGCTGAGAAGCAATTCCCCCCATTGATAAGTTGGATTTATTGGGTTGGCAGCCTGGTCTGAATCTGAAGACCGGGGGGAAGAGGGATACCAAGGCTTTATGAGGGGACTCGGGGGCTGAATGGAGACATGTTGGGAGCTGACTCATACACGTTTCAGGAGGATTTAGGAGGGCGATCGAAGGATCGGGGGTAGTATGAAAGGGATACATGGGGGGGAAGGGAGGAGAGAGAAACCAAGAAAAGTGCTGTAAAGAAAGTAAACAGTATGGAGAGTGAGGGTCAAAGCTGGCTGTAGTAGATGGGTTACTTAGAATTCTATCATGGAATGTGAAAGGTCTCAGGGGGAGGAAGAAAAGACTGGTTATACTCAGATACATCAACCAGATGGGGATAAATATAGCTGCACTTCGGAAACCCACTTACTGTCCGATGAGTTGCATCTGCTTAAGAAGGGATGGGTGGGCAAGGTATTTGGAGCTGGATGTGCAAAGGCCTCGGGTGGGGTCACGTTATTATTTAGGAAAGACTGCTCATATGTAATTGATTACACCCGATCAAGAGAGGATGGTAGGGGGATATATACTGTGGGCTCATTTTTGGGACACCCATTGGTGTGCGCCTCAATTTATGGACCCACTCCTCCCAAATCAGAATTCTTTGCCTCACTAGAGGCCGACATTATTACCCTCCCACAGGGCTCAACCATATTGGCAGGGGACTGGAACATTTGTTTGGACAATAGGGTCGATAGGAGTCCCCCTCTAATAAAGCATTTAGCCCTTTGCAAACAGTGCTACATAGATTTTTGGAAGTCACGGCATTAGTTGATCCACACAGGATTTACAGGAAGGGGGGGACTGAGATGACCTTTTATTCAGGGGTGCACAAGACTTCCACCAGGATCAATTTCTTCTTGGTTAATAGGGAAGTTTTAAGGGGGGTTGTAGGTATGCATGTTCTCGAAAGAACCCTCTCTGACCATTCCCCAATACAATTGCTTTGGAAGTTAGACAATATCCCCCCCAGGCCATTTCATTGGCATCTGGAAGAAAGGGTGTTAACGGTGGACAATATAGTTGCCAAAATGGAGGGAAAGCTTAAGGAAATTATCCAGAGCCAAATCCCAACCCTCAAAGATAGGAACATAGCCTGGCCTGCCTGTAAAGTGCTGTATAGGGGATGGGCACAAGAATATACGGCTAGGTGGAACAAACTAAACAGGGCTCGGGAGGAGTTTATATTGGGGGCCATTAAGTCATTATCACCTCTAGAAGGCTCCTCTAAAGAAATAGATAGGGAGCTAAGAGAACTTAAGGAGGAGTTCAAAGGCATACTATACTACCGGGCAGACCGCTGGCTGGAAAGACTGAATGCAAAATACTTGCTGCAGGGGGACATGCCAGGTCGGTTATTAGCCCATAGGATTAAGGAACGGGAGGTGGAGAGAATGATTGTGGCAGTGAAGTTTGGAGACGAGTTTAACTCGGAACCACAAGGATTGGCAGATGCCTTTGCGGACTACTACTCCGCAATATACCAGGAGGGGGCTGATTGCTCCAGGACAGAAATTAGGGGGTTCCTAGATGAAATACCTCTGCCTAGATTAGGACAGGAACAGGCCCATGCCCTGGCCACCCCAATATCAGACTTGGAAATTTTGGAGGTAATTAAAGGCTTGCCAAATGGGAAGGCACCAGGACCTGACGGTCTCCCGGCCAAATTTTACAAAGTTCATGAGGAGACGCTAATACCTTTATTGAAAGAGCTCTTCTTAACCATTATGAATGGTGGGGTTTCCCACCCTCCACTATATCAGGCCTATATTACATTGATTCCAAAACCAGATAAACCCAGACATATACCAGGCAACTATAGGCCCATAGCTTTAATTAATCAAGATATTAAGATTCTTACCAAAATTTTAGCTAATAGGATCTGGAAAGTTGCTCCTCTGTTGATTAGTCAAGAGCAAGTTGGGTTTATGCCTGGGAGGGGGCTCAGGATGCATTAAGGAAACCCATCATATCTTAGAGAGAGCGGCTGCTTCAAATTCTGCTATGGCTTTAATTGCATTAGATGCCGAGAAGGCGTTTGACCGGGTTTCCCATCAATTTTTATTTCTCACAATGGAGAAAATGGGGTTTCCAAGGGAGTTCTTGGGGTGGCCTTAGAAATCTTTATGAAGCCCCTACTGCTCGTGTTTTATGCAACGGATATCTCTCTAAGGAGTTTCTTCTTAAAAATGGAACAAGACAGGGCTGTCCCTTATCACCAATCTTGTTTAATATTTATCTGGAACCTCTGCTAAGATCCCTTATGAGGGATCCAAGGGTTCAAGGGATTGAAGTTTCGGGGATAGAGCTCAAACTATCGGTCTTCGCCGATGACATTTTGCTGCACTTAAGTAACCCTTCTGAAAGCTTTCAAAATGCTCTGGAAATAATTGGGAAGTTTTCGAGGGTGTCTAACTATAAGTTAAATTTGTCTAAAACCCAAGTTCTCCCTCTCACAGTATACACTTATAGGGCAGATTTTGAGAATTTCCAGCTTAACTGGGCCCCGGAAAAAATTAAATATTTGGGTATTTGGATCCTGGCTAGAGCAGAGGATGGGGTGGAGGAGAATCTGGGTAATATTATGGCCAAAATCAAACAGGATATTGAAAGGTGGAGGAGGCTCCCTCTAAACTTCACGGCCAGAATGGGACTCATTAAAATGAACCTTCTGCCTCGACTGCTGTACCCGATCTGTCTTTCTCCTTATATTATTCTGAGGAGTAGGTTCACTAGCATCCAAAGGATCATTTCAGAATTCCTATGGGACTCGAAACCCCCCTAGGAGGAAGCATGCTGTTTTATGTCTCCCCTACTTGAAGGGTGGTATGAAGCTCCCTGATTTACTATCATATTATGTAGCAGGGCAGTTAGGGTATATGGGACGGTGGGATAGGCATCGGGGGGAAGAGGCTTATACCCCAATATGGTTACAGATTGAGCGACTTATTCCTGAAGACACAAAACTCTCCCCAAGTGCACTATTATATGTAGATCCGGAGACTTTGCCCAGCATAGGAAAGCAATCCCCGGTATACAAGTCAGTCAAGGAGTGGTGGGAGTGATTAACCCCAACGCAAAGGAGAACACAGAGGGGGGCAACCGACTAACCTATAGTGGGGAATCCTAATTTCCTCCTGGGAAATCAAACACTATGGGTCAGTGGGCATCATCCTTGGCAGATTCCAAAGTGGCAGACTTTATAGTTGCTGACAGGGTGCTCTTGCCAGTATATACCAGGGACTGGGACTTTTTTAAAAAGTTCCAGGTTACTAACTTGTTACAGAAGTTCATACGAAATAATAATAATGAGAGAGGAAAAAAGGTGTTTATATGGGATCAGCTTAAGGAATTAGATCTTCTGCAACATCCCCTATCCAAAATATACAGGGTTCTATTAGATTATGCAGGCACAGAATCCGACTCTCGTATATTATATTGGGATAAAGCATTATCCCCCTTGAGACTGGACTGGGCAGAGATTTGGAAGCACACGAAGGATTTACCTATACCGAAGTACAAAACAATGCAATTTTTTATTTGTTCGAATATCTACTACACCCCTGCCAAACTGTGCTCTAGAAAACTCAGACAGACAGATCTGTGTTTTCGTTGTGGCATGTATCCAGGAGATCTATTGCATGTATTTTGGAAGTGCTCTCGAATCCGGCTACTCTGGGGTCAAATTGTAAAGGAAATGGACCCAGTTTTAGACTACTCGGAATACATCACCCCAGAGATATGTATATTAGGGGACTTCGGCAGTACACTGACGGGCTTAGCTAAATATCATGTGTCCCTTATGTCAGCGGTAGTTAAAGCATTTATACTGAAGCATTGGAAGGAGGATATAATTTATGGCTATGATCAATGGGTGGGTGATCTCCTACAGGTTTTGGAGAGACTCAAACAGCACATGCTGATGGAAGGGAAAAAGAAACTATATGAAAGGAAATGGAGAACCCTAGAGACAGTTTATCTAATGCAATCAAAAAGTCCTCGGGTCCAGATCTGTCTGTCTGATGGAGAGTAGCGGGTTTAATCTTTTTTTTTATATAAGATAAGGGCTAAGGGGTTAGACACTGAGTGGATTTAGATAAGGGATACGAGATGAGCAGTATATATGTTTAGCTATAACCCTCGAATATTTAGGGTTGTTTAAAATATAAGATCTGCTTTCTTGGCTGGGCACATGGGAATCTCTTTCCTCCCTAGGGACACAGTTACTTGAGGATGGTCTGGAAGAAGTTCACTCATGGACTGAAATAACAATTAGAATTGTTAAACCAGACCAATGTTAAGGCTAGACATAATCCGAACCTGAACAATGGACTCATAACTTGTTTAAATGGGGAATGGAGTAAATCGTTTGGGGACCATAAATTGTAACTGTGATTGTATATAGTTTGGGGGGTTGTACATAGTTTCCGCATCCAGTTTGGGGATGTGGGCCTGGGTTTGTACCCTGGGATGTATGTGTGTATGTGTAGTTGTTGGATACATCAATAAAATCTCAATAAAGAGGTTTTAAAAAAAAAAATAAATCACACATTGCAGAGAGAAAGAAATATCGTGACCTACTGGTATTTGAACCCAGTGACTCGGAATACCATTCTTGTGCTCTAACCACTGAGCTACACACTCACGTGGTTGGACCTGATGTTCTGGACACAATTCATTTCCCTGGTATTGCGCATTCTGCAACAAGGAACAATCTTGATTCAACCACATGTAAGCCTGTAGCTCAGTAGTTAGAGTACGAGGATGGTATTCCAGGGGCCTGATTTCAATTCCCCAGTAGGTCACGTGATTTCTTATTCACTACAATTTGTTATTTAATTGCTAAATAGTGGCTAATATGGTACCAGTTCAGTTCACTGTACGAGGAACAGCATAGTAAAATCCATGCAGCACATGCAGCACTGGGAAGTATAGCGACAGGGTACAAAACCCCATAAGGCAGAAATGTAGCACGTGTAGTTTTGTACCCTGTCTTGCATGGCTGGAGGGGAGGAGTGACAGAGAGGTCAAGACTTCTGCTGGGGAGGTGACCCACTGAGCAGCTGCCATGGCTCAGAGGGATGAGCCACAGCACTGCAAGGCAACTATGTGTCTGTGGACCTGGGCTCGAATCCTGGTCCCAGGCTTTTTCAGACCACATTGTGTGGTATTTTTTTGTTTTTTTTGGCCCCTGCTGGTGTTTCTCCACATCCCTGTGTTGACCACCCCAGTTGATTATATTAAGAATAGGGTTTGAGGTGTGCAACCTCTCATAATGGGGGAGCAGAGGGGCAAAGCCCCCGCCCCCAGAAAATGAAGAAGTCCATTGCATTGTGCAGTAACTTTCCTGTCAGCATTGTGTTTCAGTGCCGGCAATGTGTCCACTGTATGTACAGCGCAATACATTGCTGTGCAGTTTTTGTGTATGTCGAGATGACCCCGTGCCGCCTAATATTGCACCAGAAAGCTCAAGTCCAACCATGTGAGCCGATTGCTCAATGGTTAGAGCTCCGGGATGGTATTCCAGGGGCTTGGGGTCAATTTCAAGTACAGTAGGTCACATTATTTCTCAGTACAATTTGTGACTGAATTGTTAAACAGTGGCTAATAGTGCACCACAAACATGTAATTGTTATCTTGCTTGTTTCTGGTTGCAGGATACTTAAACCCACAGAAAGGAAGTGTATCTAGGAACCTCAGGTTCAGTAGTTAGAGCACAGGTACGGTATCCCAGGGGGGCCTGGGTTCAGTTCCTAGACGGTCACATTATTTTTTTTTCCCATTACAATTTGTGATTTAATTGCTAAGCAGTAGTTAATACTGCACCAAAAACATCTAATTGTTATCTTGGTCTTAATGGTGGTAATGTTCTCAGTTTGTATGCATTAAATTGCCAATACTGGTACAGGGACTTTTAATACTGATTTTTAAGCTTTATTCATTACAACATCTAAACAATCAGCATTGGTTGTTCCCCAGATTTCCACTTCATACAATGCATGAGATTTTATGTTTGTTTCGGTAGCCTGTACTGATATTTCTAAACTATTCCCTCCATGCACACAGTTACAGCTGGAAACAGTGCTTATCATAGGATTTTCTTTAACTTTGATAATTTCTAAATGTTTGTTCTATCTCATATTATTTGAAATCTTCCCTCCTAAATAACAACATTCCTTTATGTGTTCTATTCTTGTATCTTCTGTATGGCAGTGATATTTTTGTTTAGTCGAGATCACCACTAATATTGACTTCTTTATTTATAGATCATTTTGATTCAGTTACCCTTTTTTCAAACTCCTTATCTGTTTTCTCCAACCAGATGGGGAGAGGACAAGAGGAACCAAATCATCTGCATAAGCCATTACTCTGATTTCTTTACCCATTACCCTTAGAAGATAATAATCACTGCAATTCAGACTTTCAAGAATGGCATTTATGTAAATGTTAAACATTCCTGTAGAATTTTTTATTTGTTTAAAAAATTGTTGGACATCTCTTTCTTTTTAACATGGAAAGTTGTTTTCCAGGTTTTCTAATGTAATTTGACTAAAATATTGATCAAGTTTGTAACACATCCATAATTATACAGCTTTTTCCAAAGCAAGTTTCTCAGGAGTGAGTCAAATACTGCTTTAACATCAACAAAGCAGATATATCCTTTTTGCTTTCTTATGCAGTATTTTGATACTTATGGAGTACATACAGCATTGTAAAACAGTGAGCTATGGTTTAGTAATTAGTTTACTGCTGTGAGATGAAAGCCACTGAAAATGAGCTCTGGATCAATGGTGTATTCTGATGTAATATACGAACAGAGTGTACTACTACTACTACTACTACCACAATGGGTCTGGATGATTCCATAGTCAAGGCAGACAGACTCCTGGCATCTTCCTGCAAAATGTCCACCTCTCCTTGTGGAGGGCAATAGAGGATAACTATTTTGCCATTCAAACCGTCCACAGTAGGGAGTGTCATACATTTGAGGGACCAAACCTGATCCTTTGGAAGTGCTCTGTGTTCAAGCTGCAGCTGATTCATCTCTAATAAACCATAAGAAATGATCTTAGCCAGGATAGCCCAGCTAAATTGCCCAATCTGGTTTCCATGATACTGAACACATCAGGTTGGTGCCTGATTCAGTGCTAAAGTATGGTGAATTTATCAACTGCTGACATGGCACTGCAAAGCAATATGGTGACTGAAGTTAGCTGGCTATTTCAATCACTTTTTGCCTCCTTATAGGACAAGGCTGGAGGATGGGCTAAAACATGAAGACTCCATACATTCTTCCATGGTCCACTGCTCCTGGTTAGTACTCTGCAAAAATAATATTCCACGCATGAAATTACTGCGAAAGTTGGAATTCCACTTCTGTGAAATTTCAGAATGTACTTCTGCAGAAATTCCAGTTTAGAATGGTGGAACAAATGTAAGAATTGTGGATTAATGGATTAAACTGTGGTTTAATTTTGCTTACACAACTGGATGAGATGTATGCTTGTGTGACTTTGATACATTGTGGCTGTTCACCTCTCTATCCATGGGATATACCACCCTGTAGGGGTACAATGCAAGGAACCCTAGAGGACGATTCCCCCATAGGTGCCATGGGAATAATTCCCTTGGCTAATGGTAGCTTAGGAGGAAGACCACGGTAAAGAGAGATGAGCCACTGGAACAGGAGGGGTGGATGGTGGGGCAAGGAAGAAATGAATCCTGCAACAGTCCAGGAGGAGGAGTGGCCTTTTATGGCCTGATGGGGGAGTGACATTGTTGCTCCACCCATTGAACCTCAGGCATAGCCTTCCCATTCAATTGTGCTTACGCAACTGGATGAGATGTATGCTTGTGTGACTGCATTACATTGTGGCTGTTTGCCTCTCTATCCATGGGACATACCACCTTGTAGGGGTGCGACACAAGAAACCCTAGAGGAGGCTTCCCCCCATTGGTGCCATGGGAATAATTCCCTTGGCTAAAGGTAGCTTAGAAAGAATCCCAAAAAGAATACCCGAAAGGGTGTTGAGCATTGAAGAAGCGAGAAATCAGAATAGATTGAGACTGGAAAACAAGGAGATAGATGTAAATGGAAAGGACAGGAGAAGAATGAGATATGATGAGGACAATGACCGAAATGAAAGCTGACAAGATTCAGAAGGACGGACTTCCTAAGGATAGAGGGAACAGCTGGGGCTACCATCCAACTCCATCCAACAGCGGAACCTAACTACGGAACCTATGAAAGCACTAACCATATCTAATATTATGACCATTGGCATGGGGGACACCTCTGGGAATCCAAGGCCTAGGTTGCCTTCCCTCCAGACTTAAGGACATTTTGATTAGTGACAGCTCAGCTACTACAACTAGAGTTAATATTGGGGAAGAGGAAAACATTCCAATTGAGATGAATCTCTCACTCTGTCCTTATAACAGAAATGCAAATAAATGCTCAAAAGCAAGAGAGGAGAGAGAGAAGACTGCTGAGACACTCAGCTGGCCTATGTGAACCTACAAAACAGAATAGGTGAAACAGAGGCGGTCAGATAGAGAATGGCATAGAGGGCACCTACGAATCCACTTGGGCAGCTAAAGGGGGCCTTTTGATGAGAGGCCAGTGTATCCAGCCCTGTGCCAAGGGGCACTGGACACAGAAGGCATGTCATCAAGTGGAGAGCAGGTCAAGTTGAGGTAGCATGGACCTGAGAGGGTTATGCTCGAGTAATCACTATGAAGGAATGGACCCACAGAGAGGTTGGATGGGTGAGGGAGACCCAGATACAGTCATGAGGAGACTGATGGTGATGATAACGATGGGAATGCAGCAGTTTGTTGAGGTAGTATAGACCCAATGAGAGGTATGCTCACTTAATCGATGTGACTGAGTAGATTCTGAGGTCAGACCAAGTAAAAGAGCACCAGACTCATGTGATGAGGAAGCTACCTGTGATTGCTAACCATGGGAGTGCATGCCAACTGGGTCCATTGAGCCAAATTAGGAATGGATAGAACTGCATGAAGGTAGAAGTGAGAGCATCCAGGCAAAGCCAGCAGCTATTCACAGTACCAGGAGGACATGTGAATAGGTTTGACTAGAATGGGGGAATAGGGTCAGAGAAGGAGACAAGAAGGCTGGGTGATATGCAGGAGGGAATGATAGGTGATGTGAATGAGTAGGGTATGGTGATATAGAAGGACGGCAGGATAGGGAAGCCCCCAAAAGAAAGCAGAAGTGAGAGAAGGAGAGGAATTGAAGATAGAGGGCACAGGAGGAGGAGGAGGGAAAACAGGGCATCAGATCGAACGAACAATGAGGCAGCCAAGATGCCTGAGTCAGAGCGTGCACAGGAGAGCAAAATGACAAGCACAGTTGAGGCCAAATAGAGAGGAAGCCAGCAGAGTCACAAGAAGAACCGACCAACAGCAGAGGTAGAGGGTAGGAAACAGAAAACACAGAAGGTACTCATGGGTGGTGGGTGTGAGGGTACGCTGCGTTAAGGAGAAGAATGCACGCTAAAATTGTAAAGGAAAAAAATCCAAACAATAAATGGGAAAAACACATCATTCAATGAACAGCAAACTTTGTGAGCATGAAAATGTACAATCCTACAGTGTTTTAGGCATCCATCTCCATGATTTGACAAGGTGTTCCACATATTGCTGTTTTGATTCACATTTTGAGATGCAACAGTCCACATGTGGAGGATGAAAGGTTGAGAGCTATGGATGAAAGGGGTGCTGAATGAGTGAGGAATGCAGGAAGAATGAGCAGGAGAGGAGAGAGAAGGAGCAAGGAAGTAGAATGCAGTGGAGCCAGGAACAAAATGAAAGTGGCAGGCAGAGAAATGGCAAGTGAGAGGGAAGGATTGCTGCATGGAATCAGTCTCAGAGGATATGAGATTCGGAGGTGGCAGCTGTGCATCCATAGAGAGAAATAAGCTGAGAAATGGAGACGCTCTGGGTGAGACAGCCACCGAATGTGGAGCATGGCCAATGATATCACACACGGAAGTGCCATTGAGGAATTGGGATAGCAGCCGAGGGAGAGAAAAGTCCAAAAGAAAGGGAGAGGAAGGAATGATGGGAAAATGAGGTACTGGGACACACAGGATGAAAGACGGGACAGGGAGCAGACAGGGGAAGAAGCAATGAAGGGGAAAAATGGAGGCCAGAAACAAATGACAGGAGGGAAGAAAATGAGCGGGGGGGGAGAGGAAAATGAGCGGGGGAGGGACACCAACTAGGGAAAGAGAGCAGGAGGCAAAAGGGGTGGGAGGTGGAATGTGTGGTTGACCAGAGAAATACTAACAGAAGAAGGAGATAAGCAGCCAGAGGAATAGGAGAAAGGGGACAACAGCCAGGAGCGAGGGAGGGTGGCACCACCAGTTGCAATGAAGAAATGAATCCTGGAACAGTCCAAGAGGACTGGCCTTTTAAGGCCTGAAGGGGGAGTGATTTTGTTGCTCTGCCCATTGAACCTCAGGCATAGCCTTCCCAAAATAATTCTGCAGAAGAGATCACTGACAGTGATCTGTACTGCAGAATTTCTTTCTGCAATTTAATATATTTATCTGCTATTCATACAAAAATTCCACAGTTCAGTGACTCCCTAAATTACAGAATGAATTTATGAATTGTGGATTAAATGTATTAAAGTTGATAGCACATTTTACCTTTGATTATATAACTCAAGTTTAAACCAAGAAAGAGACAGTAACCATAAACTGCAGGATAGCATTACGATATTCAAACTGTTTGTCTCTTCTGTTTCCAGAGAGTCTGCGCTACTAACAACAGCACTACTGACAATGAGCTGGTTTTGTGTAGGGAAAGGGTCATATAAGTATGGTTGTATGATTCTCTCCCTACCTTCAAAATGATAACATTCAGAATCTTCTTTTCAACAAAAGACAGAGTTTCATCGAGACTGATGAGCTCAAGCTCAGAAGTGGCCATTGTGGTGTTTGACATCACTCTGCTAAATGAGTTATTGATATTATGAGAAATGCAGAGTCGTGCATACAACTGATTACTAACTCAGTCAGATGGCTCCTGTCATGGACAGATCAGCTACTAAATACAAACATCCAAAACCTAGGTGAACACTTAATAAAGAAGACTTCAGCCACTGCAGGAGATGAGAAATGAATGAAACCTTTTTCTGTGTCAATAATTTGTTATTAATGTTCGGTGAATGTTTGCAGTGGCTGAAGTCTTCTTTACTATGAAAAAAAAACACTAACTCATCTACACCATTCCTCTTGCAACTATCTGAATGAATTTTCAAGTTCAATATCTTCTCCTTTCTGGATGCCAATGACCTACAAGTCAAATGGAAAGTCATGGTGTCCTAATATTGCTTCTAGTTTGGGAAACCTCTATGTAGACTGCTGGGAGAAAGCCTTTGTATACAATCAGTCTGTTAATCCTTCCTACAATAATTTATTACTGTGGAGAGGGTATATAGACAATGTTCTCGCAGTGTGGCATGGTAGTAGGCATGAGCTGAAAATATTTGTTAACTACTTAAATTCCACAAACCCAATCTCAAATTCACTTGTTCAGCAGATCATGATATAATAAACTTTTTAGATTTTGAAATTCCCAGTGATCAGGGAGGAGATATTAATACTAATAGGTACACCAGTCCTACAATGAAAAAATTACCATGAAGCCCATTACAGCAGCAACAATGACAGTTCACTGTAATGGTCACACAGTCCCTGACATAACTTCTCTGGGTCTTGCGCCCCCTTCCCAAAACAACTCAGACCTGGAGTTGATTACATTAAGGTCCAGGGGTATAATGGCCACAGGCCCCCACTAAAACAGACTGTTTTCCTGATGGCACAATGCCGATCGTGATCAACATAGTGCTGTCGTTGTAAAGCCAGTCAACAGATTTTCTGTAGAGCCAGCATTGTGGAACCATACAAATATATACATAAAACCAATAGACAGAAATACACTCCTCCTGTTCTCAAGCTGCTGCTCACATCATACTGTGAACAACATCCTAAAGGGAAATTATTTTTTGACTTTTTCATAATTGTAGCTATGAAGACAATTTTGAAAAAGGAGCAAAGGATGATCCTAGGCACCGTATCATTTTGATCAAAAAAGTTTTATAAGGGGGTGCACCACCACAACAATGACTGACACTGTCCTTCCATTCACCACTGTGACTGGCTACATAGAAACATAGAAACATAGAAGTTGACGGCAGATAAGGACCACAAGGCCCATCCAGTCTGCCCATTTCTTTTTCTACCTTATAAATGTGCCATCGGCCTTTGCTCTGTCAGTGGCCTATCTATTCATAGTCATTTGTATTGCTCCCTTATGCCTATCCCATGCCTGTTTGAAGCCCTGCACTGTATTCATAGCCACCACTCTTGTGGTAAGCTATTCCATGCATCTACCACCCTTTCTGTGAAAAAGAATTTCACATTCCCCTTAATCGGTCTCCCTCAATCTCATGCTGTGTCCTCTTGTCCTGCTATTTTTCTTATATTTAAACATGTTAGACTCTTTCACCTTGTTTATGCCTTAAGGAGTTTGAATGCCTCGATCATATCACCTCTCTCCTCCTTTTGCTCAAGGGTATATATATTGAGCTCCGTTAATCTGTCCTCATATGTCTTCTGATGCAGTCCCTGCACCATTTTGGCTGCCCTTCTCTGGACTGCCTCAATTTGGTTAATGTCCTTGTGAAGGTGTGGCCTCCAATACTGCACAGTACTCCAGATGGGGCCTAACCAATGTCTTGTACAGAGGGATTATTACCTCCCTCTTACAACTTGGATACCCCTACTAATACACCCTAACACCCCTAGCCTTACCTACTGCTTTAGAGGTCTGCTTGATGATTTTAGGTCATCAGTGATGATGATTCCCAAGTCTCTTTCTTCCTTTGTGACTGCTAGCAACTCACCTCCCAGCCTATAAGTGGCTTCAGGGTTTCTCTTCCCTATGTGCATGATTTTGCACTTCTTTGCATTAAATCCAGTTGCCACTCTTCTGACCATTCTGCTAGTTTATCCAGATCTCTTCTCATTCTGCCCACCCCATCTGGATCATCTACTCTGTTGCAGATCTTGGTGTCATCTGCAAACAGACAAGCCTTACCCTCTAGTCCATCTGCGAGGTCACTAATGAAGATGTTGAATAGACCTGGCCTCAGGACTGATCCCTGGAGGTACCCCACTTCAGACTTGCATCTCTTCTGACTGTATACCATTTACCACCACCTTCTGTTTTCTGCCAGTCAACCAGTTTGCCACCCAGTTGACCAACTTCTGACCCACCCCAGCCTACTCTGCTTATTTATCAATCTTCTATGTGGAACAGTGTCAAAAGCTTTGCTGAAGTCAAGGTAGGTGACATCAACTGCTCCCCTTGGTCCACCACTCTGGTTACCCAGTCAAAGAAATCTATGAGATTAGTTTGACAGGACCTTCCTTTGTAAACCCATGCTGTCTTGGATCCCAGTCCCCTATGAATTCCAGGTGTTGCACTATCCTTTCCTTAAGGAGTGCCTCCATAATCTTGCCCACTACTGAGGTAAGACTGACCGGTCTGTAGTTCCCTGCCTCCTCCTGCTACCACTCTTGTGGAGCGGGATCACATGAGCCCTTCTCCAGTCTTCTGGGACCTCTCCTGTGCTCAGAGACTCACTAAACAATTCTGCTAATGGCTCTGCTAGTTCCTCCTTTAGCTCCTTATACCCTGGGATGTATGCCATCAGGTCCCATTGCCTTATCCATCCTGAGCTTAGCAAGCTCTTGTAGGACCCTTTCTTTGTGAAGGGAGTAGTGCTCACCTCCTCCCCTGTGTCCATGATGTTGAGCTGTGGGCCCTGCCCTACCTTCTCTTCAGTAAATACTGAGCAAAAGTATCTATTTAGGATAGATGCCTTTACATGGTCCTCCTCCTCACATGTTCCTTTCTCCATTAGCTTAGCACCCTCTGGACTTTCTCCTTTCACTAATGTATCTATAGAAAGTCTTGTCACCTTCTTTTACTGTTCGTGCTAGTGTTTCCTCAGTTTGGGACTTTGCCTGCCTTACTGCATTACCTGCTTCCCTTAGGGCAGTTTGGTATGCCTCCCTATCTTCATCCCGCTGTGTTCCCTTATATTTCCTGAAGGCCAGCCTTTTGGCTCTGACCTTTTCTGCTACTGTATCCACTATGAGTCTAGTTCTGGCAGATGTTCCTGCTGGTATTGACCAATCTGTATCTGGCATGTTGAAGTCTCCCATTATCAGAACCTCCCCTTTAGCTGTCATGTTTTGTATATCTTCTAACAGTAATGTGTCTATGTCCTCCCTCTGGTCTGGGGGCCTGTAGACAACCCCAGTTCTTATGGCTGTCCCATTTCCTGTTTCCAGGGTGACCCACAGTTCTTCTGGCTCCTTATGTGTATTCTGAATTTCTGTAGCTTTGATATTTTCATTAACATACAGGGCCACTCCTGCTGTCTGAATGTCAGGCTTGATAGTCAGGCTATTTTAGAAAAAGCTGTTTCTGTGTCACTCCACATTGTCAATTGTAAGTACTTACAACTTGGGTATTTAAGCACTTGGGGTGGCAGTTGTGGGGATGAAGTGGTTGGGCAAGGTGGGGTGCTATATTTTATACAGACATAGAATTTGGTGGCAGATAAGAATCACTTGGCCCATGCAGTCTCCCCATTTCTCCCTACCTACACTATTGCCACAGTGCCCAATCTACAGCTCTTTCTCCCTCCCCCTTCCTTTCCACTATGATTCCCTTATGCTTATCCCATGTATTCTTGAACCTACCACTGCTTTCACCTCCACCACCTGCGCTGGAAGACTATTCTAGCAGTCTACCACTCTTTCTGTGAAGAAGTACTTTCTCACATCTCTCCTGAGTCTACACCTTTCCAGCTTCATAGCATGTCCCCTTGTTCTTGAGCACCTTTTCTTCTGAAAAATACTTCCCTCCAGTTTCTTAAAATTCAATTGCAAAAAGTGTAAGGTAATGCACCTAGGGAAAAGGACCCTCAAGCTCCAGTACTGGATGAGTGGAGTGAGACTTAACACTGCAGAAGAGGATCAGGATCTAGGAGTTATCATCAGTAACTCCCTTAAACAAATGAGCCAGTGCAACAAGGCCTATAGCAAGGCTAACAAATGCTGGGATGTATTGGGAGGGGTATTGATAGCAGACGAAAAGGAGTGATACTTCTCCTATACAAATCCCTGGTGAGGCCTCACCTGGAGTACTGCTTCCAGTTCTGGAGCCCTCACCTCAGAAAGGACAGGGATAGGTTAGAAACAGTGCAGCACAGAGTAATGAAAATGATTCCGAGTCATCAGGGCAGATCCCATAAGAAGCACGTCAAGGCACTAAATATGTACTCACTGGACACCAGAACGGAGAGGGAGGATATGTTAATAAGATAATCTGCAAGCAATTATTTGACCTGAATGCTAACTCAAGGTCACATGGTCAAGAGTGGAAATTAACAGGAGTGAGGTTCAGGAGGAATGTGAGAAAGTACTTCTTTACGGAAAGGGTGGTGGAACCTTGGAACAGTCTGTCAGCCAAGGTCATAGGAGCAAACACAGTCACAGGATTCAAGCAGGCATGAGATAGAATGAAGGGAATAGTGGTCACCAGAAGTGACAATACCAGGGAGGGGAATGGGGTTAGGACAGGTAGGATTAGTATCCTGGAGGAACAGTAGGTTCTATGGATTATAAGGAATATGAGCAGACTGGCCTGACCTCTGGTCTTTTTCTGCCATGATGGTCTATGTTTCTTTGTTTCATATTTACCCCATGGGGTATTTAAATGTCTCTAGCATATCCCCCTTCTCCCTTCTCTGTTCCAGGATGTACATAGTGGGATTGAGCTGCTAAGTGGCTGTTCCTAAGCAGCAGTGATGTCAGTCAGTGATATCACAATAATGAATATTGAAGGAGGTGGTGTCGGTGAGATGGAGAGACTACGGTGTTTCACTGGAAAGAAAGTGGAGAGATTTATGCTAGTATTTATTTAGAAAAGGTAAACCACCGTTGCCTTAATTTGGTGTTCTCTCTTTCCATCTTTTTGAATTGTATCTAGTTTCTCCATAAGATGTGCCGTTTATATTTTTATAGGATTTGAAGAAAATAGCTGGAGAGGGAAGGCGAAGTAGGAGTGAAAGAAGAGTGGGGGTTTCTACTCCCCTCCCAGCACAGTATAGAGGGCACAGAAAGTGTAAAAAGGCCAAAAAATCAGAGATTGGGGATCGGAGATTGGAGGACAGATTTTGGCTAGAAGAAAAGAAGTGGAGTTCGGTGAATGGTTTAATGGAGAATGTGAGAAGTTTTTCCATGAGTGGAACTATTGACGGCCGCGATAGTGGAATTGTGGAGTAGTGGAAAGAGATACAGCTATTCGGAGGAAAATTCATCAAGAAAAGAGCTGTTTCAAACTTTGTCTTTATTTTTTGTTATTTTTATTTTTTCGTACACTTGTTGCTAGAAATTTTTATAATTGTGTTATATAGTAGTAGCTTGGTAGTTGTGGTTGTTAAAACGATTACTAATTGGGAGGTGCTAGTGCTTTAAAAACTATAATAAAACAAATTATAAAGTTTTGAAAGGATATAACAAAATAAACAACAAGCAATAAGCAGCAACTAATAAACTAATCTAAGGTAATTACTGGATTGTTGATTTAACTAAGGAGGAGGTTGAGTTTATAAAATAGGTAGTTAGTTTATAGCACGTATCCTTGTAATTTGTAATTGCAATTGCAATTGTATAATAAAGAGTCTTAATTATGTTATGAGTTGATAGTCCGGAGACTTGAATTAGTGACTGATGAAATAAATTAAAGAATTTAGATGTCCAGGCTTTTTACATGCCAATTAAAACCCAATTAGAGTTAAAACTTAATAAGCTACTAATAGTCAATTATTTGTGTTAGTGTTTGGTGGGTGAAAATAATTACTAACACTTTACTTGCCCCTTCAAATATTCACATTTGTTTAAGATCAATTAGTCAACAGATTGACCATTGCTCTATATAATAGAGGGATTTGGTGAATCTCACTCAGATACGAGCTGGGAGATGAGGAAGAAGCTGCATGCATGTTGGAGAGCGTGTTAAATATTCCATGCACAGCCTATGTTTATTAAGTTATAAAAATCATGACGCTGTCTTTTACAAGGGTTACAGCTAGTGAAATTAGCTTAAGGTATTTGTATTTATACGTATGAGGTATAAAAGTAAAAATTTGTTCTCATCATAATTGAAGTGAGAAAAGAGAAGTATACAGCTGAATCTGAGTGAGAATTATATTATAGTACCCGTGTGTTACCAGTGGAGTTTTGTGTGACTGCTGGCAATAAGTGTAAGCGGTTGCTGGCCGGACAAAAAACCCTCTCAATCGGGATTTCAAATGCCAGTCAAGAGTACATTTGGATATTGGGTTGTCAACTTTATTTGAAAGTAAGTTAAACTAAATAGAGTGTAAAAACTTTCGAATTGCAAAATTGCAAATTGTTACTGTTTAATGATTTATTATTTAAAAGATATATAAGAGATATTGACTACTGCAGCCCTTTGGAATTGTAAGTGTAACAAATGCAACGAGTGCAATAAGTGCAATAGTGTAATAGTAATTACTATAGGGTTATTTGAAATATAGTTTTAGTGGGTTTTAAATTTATCTAACATAGTTTAATTTGTGAAAATTTTTTAGTAAGTTGTCAATAGGATTGGAAATCAAGAATTTTTATATTTACATATATCAAATATTACAAGAAGCAGGAGTTTAAAGGTTTAAATTTAACATTTATAAAGGTTAAAACATTTTTAGAAATTGTCATGATTTTTTTTTGTATAGTGAATCCATTATACAGTAACAAAGTGTGAGATATATTGGATGGATTGGAAGGACACTTTTTGTGGTGGAAAAATAGATTGAAGACATCTGGGACATTTGGGACTCTCGCTTTTTGCTCGGGACTTAAACTGAAAACAAAATTCAAAAAGGACTTCCATTCTATATCAATCTATATTGGATTAACAACTGAAGACCAATTGAAGACCAGAGTAATTTATTAATTTTTGGAAGGTGATTGGTTTAAGTATACATTAATACCATTTTGCCTATCTTGTTTATCTTATTAGTTTAATTTATTATCAGGATTTTGAGCTAGACAAGAGGTAATATATTTTTTTTATTGTGATATATATCAGCTAATTCTATATAGGAAAGTTTTGAAATTGGAAATTATATATATTGTTTAGTTTAGTAATTTTTGTAAATTGTTATATATATATATACTGCCTAGATTAAATGCCTGCTATGACCAGAAGCAAACGAGGGGTTAAATTACTAGAGGCCAAATCCAAGGATAAAAGAGAACAGAAGGAGGTAAAGAAAGGGGGAGATAGTTCCTTATTAGGATTATTGGTTGGGAAAATGTCAAATAAAAGAAGGAATAAAATAAGTTTAGATAAACTAAAATTAAAAAAAGATAAAATAGTAAAGATTATGAATAACAAAGAAATAGTTTGTACTTCCACTCCAAATGGAGATATTACAACATTTTTGAAGGTAACTAAAAATCCTAATATTGATCAAGGGCTAGAGGGATTAAGAATGAATAAGATGGAGGAAATGAAAAGTTTAAGATCTAATGAGGGAGTTATCAAAAAGATAAGGGAAAAAATAATGATATGGAAGTATGGAATACATTAAAAGAATTAAAAAAATCAAATAATCAAGGTGATTTAACTAGGAATGTTAGGGAAATACAAGAAGACATTAAATCTAAAAAGTCAATAGTAATAGATGAGACATTGAGTCCTCTGGATAATCAACAGAACTGGGCAGAGGAAGAGTTATCGTGGTCTCATAATTCAATTAGCATCTCTATGATGGACTTGGATTTGGATGGAATAACAAAAGAAGTTGGAAGAGTACTTAGAAACCCATTGCAATCTAATGTTTTGATCTATTAACAGTTAACTGAGATTAAAAAGGAGTTGGCATTCCTAAAAGGAATACTGATTGAAAACAAGATAAGATTAGATTATTTTGTTGAAAACCAAGATAAAAATAATTTTGGAATTCAACAAGAGAGGGCATTCAAATTAGATGAGAAAGTAGAGGAAATCAAGAAATATGCTGAAAAAGAGGTAAGTGAAGGAAAGGATTCATTAGAATATGTGATGCTCCCAGATAAAATATTTAGGGAAGAAAGCATATGTGTGGATTTAAAAACCAGATTTCCTGATATATGGGAAAAAGGAGAACAACAAGAAAATAAAGAGATGGAAGATGAGAATGTGAATAAAGATGTAGGAACCAGAAAAGATGTTAGAAGGTCAAAAGACAAAACAGAGGAGGAACAGGTAATAGAAGGCTCAAATAATATAGAGAAGGGATTTGAAAATAAAGGACAAAGGAAAAATATTAAAGGAAGACAGATAGAAAGGGTAACAACTGGAGTAATTATAGAAGGTTCAAAGAATAAGGTAAAAAGGTTAAATAAATTCACAGAAGATAAATAAAAAAACAAGTAGAAAGAGAGTGTTGGAAGGAAAAAATAAGGTAAAGAGTAAGGAAATAGAAGATGGAAGGAAAATGATTAGTACAGCAGAAAATAACAAAACACAACAAGGACAAAAAGGATGTGGAGAAGTTGTAGATGATATAGGGAAAGTGAATGATAATGTGGAGGAGAAGGTGGAAAAAGGAGTTTTAGGAAGAAATGATTTAGAAAAATCATTGTTAGATGGTGAAAAGATAGACAATAAACATGAAGAAATATTGAAACAATTTCTAAAAAGACAGCAAAAAGAGATTTTGTTTTATCTTTGTATAAAATGGCATGTTTGCCTAATGAAACAGAAGAAAGTTTGTCAAAAATGGTTAAGAACTTATTAGACAGTGTACTGAGTCGATGCAGACAAATACTGAACAGTATTAGTAATATAAGGCCTATTATAGAACTAGAATTGGTTCTGGTGGTTACAGACCATTACTATGCTCTGAAAGCTATTGACAAACAAGCAAAAGCTAAGTAAAATGGGAATCCAAGTTGGAGAATTGTTAACTTTGGGTGATTTATTTCCAGAATATTATGCGGTTTCAGAAAAAGGAGGGGAAATAAAGGAGATCATTATATATGGCTTAAAGCAATTCTATATGGAAAATAGTAAGAATCTTAAGAGCAAAGTGGCTGATCTATTAAATATACTGTTGGGCACTGAGGGCTGCATCCACAAAGTAACACAGGCTATTCGATATGAAAAAGATGGCCAAATATTGGTAAAGATGAAAAAGGGGATTATTTTTGAACTATGAATACAGAGACAGTCATTGTTGGATGATCTTGGTGTATATGTTTGTATGGAACCAGGAGAGATGGATCAAGAAGTTCAAAAGTATAAAGAATCAAGGACATGGGAAGTTATGATAGAAACATCAAATAGATATACATTATTAACTGATTTGGATCAGTGACTGCCTGGAAAAAGTAAGGAAAGGAGGTCACAGACATCAGAGTATAATATAAAGACTAATGAGATTATATATGAGAAAGAACCAATTGAGAACAAGATAGAATCAAAGAACAAGATACAAATTCTTACTTGGAATTCCTCGGGATTACAGGAAAGATTAGGAGACCCGGATTTAGTAAAATATTTTAAAACGTTTGAGTATGTATGTATTCAGGAAACATGGATGATGAATGAGGTTTATCTAGATAGATATATGACATATTGGAAAAAAGCAGAGAAGTTGAAAAGGTATGCAAGGAATGCAGGGGGTCTTCAAACTTTTTGTAAATTAAATAATAAAATGAAAACAAAGGATATACAGATTGATAGTAAGAGTATATTAATAGTATATATACAGGAAGAAGGAGAAGATGATTTAATATTAATAAATATCTATGCACCTCCATTTAATAGTTCCTATGGTGATAAAGATTGGTTGAAAAAATTATCAAGGGAACTAGACAGATTGATATTTGAATATCCTAATAGTAAAATAATATTAGCAGGAGATTTGAATGTACGATTGGGTACTTTACAAGGAATATCAGAAGAAATTGTATCTTGTTGTTCTTATTTGGAGAAGAATAATCTAATGGTTAAAAGGGAAGAGACGGATTATACAGCAAATAATAAGGAAATTCTTGTTCATAGGAAGTTATGTGATAGAAATTTCCTTTTATTAAATGGGAGAATTAAAGGTGATATTCCGAGTAATTGTACATATCAAGGGGGTCATGGGTCATCAACAATAGATTACGTTTGGGTTAATCTAAACTTGTTTTCAAAATGTGTTGAGATGAGGATAAAAACAACTTTGGAGAGCCAGCATGCCTCCATAGAACTAGTGTTGGATAAGGATCAGACAAAATTTGTTGTTGATCAAGTGGGACCTGATGTGTTGAAATTGATAAGAAAGAACGTTATAGGGTGGTATATTATAGGAGGAGGGAAACTTACCCAGTTAATGTATGATGGAGGTATATTGGACAAAATAAATAATTATATTGATGATAAAAAATATATTGAAACATTATGGGAATATAATATCATTATGGTCGATGTCAGGCAGATCATCTCCAGGCAACAAATAATATTAGTAAGGAAAGGACAGGCTTGGTTTAACAAAGAATGTAGGGATGTAAAGAGGAAATTTAATGGGTTAATGAGAGTTTTAAAAGGTAGTTTGATAGAAAACAAGAACAAAGAATTGAATAAATTAAGAAAAGAGTATAAAAGGATGTTGAAAATAAATAAAGAAAGATACCAACTTAAATTATGGACAGAATTAGAGGAAGCTGTAGTATTAAATGACTATAAGAAGTTTTGGAATATAGTCAATAATGGTACATTAAATTATGACAACAGCATAACTACATTAATTGAGCTGGACATATGGGTACAATATTATAAAGGTTTATTTTATACAACAAATAAAAAAGAATCAAAATATAGACAAGCAACACAGCAATAATGGATCTGACATTAAAAATCAAGAATTGATTAACAATAAACCATTTATGGAAGAGGATGTATGGAAGGTTTTGGATTCTTTCAAAAAACATAAAGCCTCAGGTCCATATGGGATACCTTTTGATGTTATTTTTCATACAGCTCGATTCTGGGTTCCTTATTTGATGATACTATTTAATAAGATTTGGGATAAAGGAATAATACCAACTAGCTGGAAATTAAATATAATTGTTCCAATATTTAAAAAGGGGAAAAAAAAGTCCAGAATGTTATCGACCAAATAGTTTAATAGACAGTACAGAGATTATATTTACTAAAATATTAAACAATAGATTGACAACATGGGTTGAGAAAAACAATATTATTATAACAGCGCAAGCAGGATTTAGAAATGGTCAATCTGCATTAGACCAATGTTGGACATTGGTGCATCTAATTTACAAGTATACTAAGATTAAAAAACAAAACCTATATTGTATATTTGTTGATCTAAAAACAGCATTTGATCGAGTGAATCATAGTATGATGTGGGAAAGATTAAAAGGCTTAGGAGTGGATAGGGATATGGTGACAATGATTGAGCAATTATATCAGGACAATTATGCAAGTGTAAGATATTCAACAAAGGGACAATTGACACAATGGTTTCAAACTACTATTGGGGTAAAGCAGGGATGCACTCTCTCACCATTGTTATTTAATTTATATTTTCAAACAATATTAAATAAATTATATGATCCAGATTTTCATTTGACTAGAATAGGGAAGAAGTATTGTGCTTATTTAGCATTTGAGGATGATGTAGCTTTATTATCATCAAGCTTCATAGGCATAAACAGGATGTTAATCAAATTTGTTGGAGAATGTAAGATGGCAGATTTATTATTAAATTATGAAAAAAACAAAAGTACTGGTCTTTGGAGGGAATAAAAAATAATACCAGTATAAAATACATGGCTATAGATTGGAAGTGGTAAAATAATGTTGTTATTTAGGAATAGTTTTCCCTCAGGATGGATTATGGAATAAGCATATAAAAGAAACATATAGTAAAGTAAATAGATTTATGGTAGTAATGAATAGATTTGCGTATAAACATGGAAGGCAGTCAATAAAAGGAAACTTGAGGGTCTTAAACGCAAAAGTTAAAGCTCAAATACTTTATGGGGCAGAAATTTGGGGATTTGGTGATTTTTCTAAATTAGAATGTATTTGGAATAAATTCTATAAAAAAAATTGGGGTCTTTCTATTGGGACGCCATCAGCAATGGTTAGGGCAGAACTGGGCCAATACCAACAATATCAACTGGGTTGTGAAATAAAAACAAGACAAATGACCTATTGGTTAGAAGTGTATAACATGAGTAATCAAAAGTTTCCTAGACTATGTATGGAGGAGGCAATGGAGTATAGAAAATACTATAGGTTATTTCCAAGTATGGAAATAGTGGAGAAAATAATAAAACCAATGGGGCTTCTAGAGATTATTACGGAAAGTATAATTTGCCCAGCAGATATAATTAAATTAAGAATTAAAGAGAGGGTTAGAGATTATTATACCCAATTGGATTTGGCACTGTGTAAACAAAATAAAGTGAATGAATGGATGGCTAAAAACAAGAGGTCACGCAAACTAGAATGTTACTTGAGAGCTAAGATCAATCCTGAGTTTAGGAAATTATTAACCCGAGCGAGAATTGAGAGTATTACAACAAATTGGAAATTAAATTTATATAGTAAAGAGAAAATAGTGGGGGATATATTATGTAAATGTGGAACAGATAAAGATACACTTAGACATTTATTAATAATATGCCCTCTATATGAGAAAGATATAAGGAAAATTTTGGGGGAGATTTTGAGAGAACTTGAGTTAAATCCAGAAATTATGTTAAATTTCTTGTTAAAATCTCATAATCTGAAAATACTACTCTCTGTGGCCTCCTTTTTAAAAATAATTGAGCAGAAAAATTGCATGTGATGAACGTTTTAACTTAAGAGGTAGGTTAAGCTGCCTATAATTTGTCCAATATGTTAATATTTAAATACATTTAAAAATGTGGATATTACTAAGAAGAAGAATGTAAAATTGAGGACTAATGTTATATGATGGATGTTTTAACATGGAAATTATAAAGATATGTATTTGATTGAATTTTAATCATGTATTTTAATTGTAATGACTTGAATAAGTCGATCGATAAATTACTACTACTACATAGTGGGATCCTTTAACCTCTCTTCAAAGGGTTTTTGATGCAGAACTCTGCACCATTTTAGTTGCCCTCCTCTCAACCACTTCCACTATGTCTATGTTCTTCAGGAAATGTGGTCTCCTGAACTGGACACAGTACCTGTGTAAGGTCTTACCAGGATATGTGGTCTCCAGAACTGGATAAATTACCAAGGTTGAGTCTTACCAATTATCTATACAGAGGCAACACTGCCTCCCTCTTTCTGCTAGTCATATCCATCTCTGTGCACCACAGCATCCCACTAGCGCTCCCTCCCTACTCCCTTGTCACACTGCCTGACCACCTTTAGATCATCCGATATGATTACTCCCAGGTCTCTTTCCTGCTTGGTGGTCGTCAGTACCATTCTACACATTTTGTACTCTGTCCCTGGGTTTCTGTGCCCTAAGTTTATTATTCTGCACTTTTTCATATTGAAACCTAGTTGCGATGCCCTTGGCCACAGACTAGTCAAACTAGAACTATTGTGGAGAGAGGGAAGGTGCTTGGCTGAACTGTTTACACTAGAGTTTAAAAGGTCAATAAGTTATTTTTCATTCCTTTTCTTCCAAAAAGTGCTGTTAAACTCTCGGGGGATGTGTTGTCCTGTGCTCTAAATGCAGTTGTAACCCCTAGATGGCGCTATCCCAAGGGCTACTACCCCTGCCTGATTTGCCACTAACAGGTTGAGGGGCCTGGATCCAACGGCGGGTGCCTCCACCCAGAGGTCAGGGTTTGCAATAGTTAAACTAACTTGGTCACAGCCCTCTGGGACACTGCAACCCCCCTTTCTTCCCACTAGTGGCCCACACAATATATCAGAATTACTTCACAGTATACACTACCCCCAGGTCTGGTTCCGCACTGGGACCTCCTGTGAAATGAGATACAGTGCAACAATCACAGTACAGTACTTTAACATAGACAAATACCTCAGGCAGTATAACTTTGCTGAAACAAGCAGCTCTGATTTATTTAGGGGATATAACAAGGACAGGGGAAATCAGGTTAATTAGCTTATCACTCTAATAATCTACCTATGGCTCTGTGCGGCCTATCCCTATCAGTTACTGTCCCTGGGTACCCAAGGCCTAGTGGCTAGTCAAACTTGCCAACGCTAGTGAGGCCCTTTCACACAGAGAAAAGGAGAATTAAACAGTCAGCAGTACAGTAATTCCATTTGGATTTAATGTGGCAATTCAACAGGAGCGACCCTGAATTAGTACTCACGACCTCCAAATAAGATAGGGTCCTTCAATGTCAGCAGGGCTCACTTGAAGTACACAAACCTCTTCACACATCCATATAAAAAGCACTATACCAGGCAGGCTGCATCTGTCCCGATCGCAATTACTGCACAATACCGAGAACACACAGCAGATTCAGTTCTGACAGACCGAATGCAATTTTCAGCAATTCCTCCAGTCTTCTACAGGGTGAGCCTGGTTTCTACTCTTCAGATATTCTTTGATTCTCTTCACAGGACGGATTCAGTCCTAACAAGCTGTTACACAAGCTGCAGACTGGAACTCTGGGCCTTACACACGGTTTTTGACTAAAACTGCACACTGAAAAAGCACAGGGCTCCTTCCTTCTTCACTGCCAAAGCTCAACTGAAACTCCAACCGACAAAACCGAGCAGTTCCTCCCAGTTCTTGACTGGATTGGCTGTCCTCACAATAGACTGCTGTTGGTCCAAAAGGCACTGAAGTCTAAACTACATCTCCCAGAGTCACTGCTCCATACAATCCTCTGTGGCTGGCTCAGATTATGAACAAGTTCTGATTCGTCCAAGGGACCATTTTAGAGCTAGCTTACTCACACTGATTGGTCCAGTTCAGCAGTTCAAAACCAGAATGGAGAACTAGGCAGACACTGTTCTGACTGCAAAAGAAAGCAGGTTAGACAAACTGTAATTTCATTATTACTGTAAATGATTTCTGGCAAACAGTTACATCTTTCAGATAGGTTCTCTTTGCACTCCTAGTGACTGCAAAATGAAGTGAATTGGCAGCAGCTCGGTGGTACTCAGAGAAGCACACAGTCCCCCATACAAACTAATTATGTCTGCAAGCAGACAGCTCTTAAAGAGACAGTACCAGAGGCTCTAAAACACTCACTGATAAATGGCTTAAATGCCAAACACCATTCAGGCTTGGAGCATTCAGCAAAGCTCCTGAAGTCTTTTGGAACCCCCATTTGCAGGGGTTACACCTTCCTGGCCTCTGAAAGCTTGACGTCCGCCGTCAAGCAAGTACCTAAGTTTCAACTGCAACCATATACATTTGCATTAGGCTCGCACATGTAATCATCAGTCAATATATCATTTACCAAGAACACATTTCTGAAACATTTGCAGTACGGCACTCTTTACACAGTATTACATACACATTGTACCATAACTCAAGTTATTACCTCTTGTACATGAAACCTGAAGAGAGGGCCCTTCCTATCAGTTACCTTGGGGCTGGATAGGGCAAGGCACCATACTTAGAGGGCAACACAAGTAACTTGGAGTTAGCACTGATGCTCAGTTTGGGCAATGAGCTCTGGGACATACACTCCTTTATGGACAACATTGAGAGGCAAGTCCACAGGCCTCCCAAGTGAATCATAACTGAGGTGCACCACAGGCTTTACAGCTCGACCAGTCTTTCTAGGGGAACTGTTATAGTCTCTGCACTCTGAGCCTCATTTTCAGCATTGTCCTCACTTGTCAGGGGAGTCTCCATGGGGTAGAGAGGCTAGAACTTGGGGCACTTTCAGCTCCAGGAGTTACAGTTTCTGAGTCCACAACATTTGGCTCACATGGAGAGCTTTGGACACTGGCAGTGGACTGTCAGGGCACTCAAAATACTCTTCTTGTTCGGTGTATCACCAGTCTGCCCCAATCTATCATTTTCTCCCTGAAAGCTCAAACAGTTCAACCATGCACAATGATTCCATTTCATCTGATCTGATGCTTTGCACTTCACTTTCTGGGAGCATTGGCTCCAGGGATGAAGCTGGGGGCTTAGACAGTCCAGAAGGCCCAGCTTTGTCTCCAGTATTGACTAGGGATTGCCCCGAAACAATTGACTCAGTTCATAAGAAGGATAGTATTCAAAGTCACTCTCACTTTCTTCCGATATGGACTGACAGTCATGCTCAACTGGGACTTGTGGAGGGAACACTTAACTTTGCTTCTGTAGGTGCAGACTTTCTTGATCTTTTCTTAGCAGCAGCTCTAGTCACTGGTCCAGAGGGGCATCTTCTAGGGGCTCAGACTCAATTAGATTTGTCCAATGGGCAGTAAATGATTTCTATGCATTGTTTTTACATCTTTTGAATTATTCTCAGGCCTTACTTTGTACACTGGCAGATCATCTAGTTTGCCCACTACAATGTGAGGGAGATGGTGCCATCTGTCAGCAATCTTGTGCTTGCCATGCAGTCCCAGATTTCTTAGCAATACCCGATCTCCTCCTGGAGTTCCTGTGCTTTCACCTTTTATCATACCTTTCTTTGTTGGCCAGATTTCTTTTGGCAGCCATAGTTTGAGCCAGTTGGTACGCATGAGTTAGCTGGGCCTTTAACTTTGCACATACTGTAAATAGTTGTCAGCTTGAACCCCATCAGAGAGACCCCAAAACACACATCTACTGGTAGTCGAGCTTCTCTTCCAAACATCAGGCGGTAGGGGAGAATCCAGTGGCATCACTTTTGGTGCAGTTATAAGCATGTACCAGGGTGCTAATTTGTTAGCTCCATCTAGGCTTGTCCTTTGGGTGCAGGGTGCCTAGCATATCTAGTAAAGTGCTGTTGAAACGTTCAGGCTGTGGGTCCTCCTGGGGTGGTAAGGAGTGGTTCTGGACTTCTCAGACTCCCCACAGAGAAAGCATCTCTTTGATCAGACGACTCTCAAAGTCTCTCCTTGATCAGAATGGATTCTTTGTGGAGCCCCATAGTGAACAAAAAGTTTTCTACAAGTACTTTGGCCACAGTGGATGCTTTCTGGTCTTTGGTGGGGAAAGCTTGGGCATATCTCGTGAAATGGTCAGTGACCACCAGCACATTACTGATATTTCTTTGATCTGACTCCAAACTCAGAAAATCAATACAGACCAGCTCCATGGGTGCACTGGTGGTGATGTTAAGAAGGGGGGCAGCCCTCTGGGGCAAAGCTTTCCTCTGTAAGCAGCGACTACAAGTTCGAATGTGTTGCTCCACATCAGCCCCCATCTTAGGCCAATAGAATCTGGATCTCACCAAGTCAAGTGTTCTGTCTATACCAAGGTGCCCTATGTGGTTGTGCAAGGACCTCAGTACTGAGTCTCAAAAGGCAGTGGGCAGCACTAGTTGTTGTTTGTCTACTTGTCCCCTCTGTCTACTGTTTCTCTGTATAACAGTTTATTGATCAGTTTCAACTTAGGACCTTCTTTGTATAACAGTGCGAGTTCTCAAATCAGTGGGCGTAATTTGGACACATCTTTTCCTGCATAGAGGGCTTCTAAAGCTGCTTTGATCATGGGATCGCGGGATTGAGCCCAGCTGAATACTGTCATTGTCCAGCTGAGGCAGTGCACCAATGTCTATTGCAGAAAAGTGGCAATAAGCAGCAGGTATGCAATTCTCAGAGGCTCCCAAGCAATCCACCATGCAGTCCACTGCGTCCGTGGACATTTGTTCCTCCCTGTCAAACTTCGGCAGAGTGCCCGATGTCAGGTTCTGCCAATCGGACCCAATCATTCTGGGGAACAGGCCTCCGGAGAGAGCATCAGCATCTATGTGGTTCAGACCTGCTCGGTATTCGGAGCATAGTCATATGTAGATAATGCAGAAAGCCACCTATGGCCAGTGGCATCCAACTTAGCTGAGGTCTGCACATAGGTCAAAGGATTATTGTCAGTTTTACTAGTATTTTAGCCCCATACAAGTACTCATGGAATTGGTCAACAATAGCCCACTTCAAAGCTAGGAACTCTAACTTATGTACAGGATAGTTCTTTTCGGATGGGGTCAGGCTTCTACTGGCAAAGGCCACTGGTCTCAGGCCATTCTCGTGCTCTTGGTACAACACAGCCCCTAACCCTTGCAAGCTAGCATCAGTGTGCAGGATGTAAGGTTTTCTTGGATCGGCATAGGCCAGCACTGGAGCATGGGAATGTTGATATATGATCTCATGAAAAGCAGTCTCACAATCAGGAGTCCAGCGGGCCCCAAATACTTCATCGGATGAAAATACACTCTTTCAGTCTTGAGGGGCCGACTTTTGGTATTTTTGTGGGTTGGGATACCCTTGAGTAAGGTTAAGTAAAGGCGGATCACTCTTGAATAGTCCTTGATGAAGGCTGATAATAACCACAGAATCCCAAGAATCTTTGCAGTTCTTTAGATTTTTGGGCTGTGGCCAGGTGGTCAAGGCCTCAACTTTACTTGGGTCGGTCTCTATTCCCTTGGTGGATACTATGTGTCCCACATACTTTACTGAAGTTTGAAAGAATTGACACTTATCAATGGACAGTTTAAGGCCAAAGTCCTCCAGTCGGTCCAATACCTTAAATAATCTGCTCTCATGTTCCTCCAGTGAGCTGCCAAACACAATAACATCATCTAGGTATACCAGGCACTCTAGTAAGTTCATGTCCCCCACTGCACGCTCCATCAATCGTTGAAAAGTAGCTGGGGCACCTGAAATCCCTTGAGACATCCTCATGAATTCATAGAAGCCAAGCGGACAGATAAAGGCCGTCTTCTCACGGTCCTCTGGGGCATCCGGGATCTGGTAGTACCCACTACGGAGATCCAGCACAGAGAACCACTTGCTCCCATTTAGGCAGTCCAAAGCATCCTGAATGCGGGGCATTGTGTACTGATCAGGGATAGTCCGCGGTTTAAGGTCGATAATCCACACACATCCTTACTGTTCCATTCTTTTCCTCACTGCCACAATGGGGAAGCATAAGGCTTCTGGATTCTTGTATTACACCAGCAGCTAACATCTCTTGCAGATGCCGTCTCACATCATCTATGTCAGCAGGTGCCAGGCGTCGAGACCTCTCACGAAATGGTCTTTCGTCATGCAGCGGATATTGTGCTCAGCTCCTTGCACGCATCCTACATCCCATTCCTTTAAAGAAAACACCTGGTCTCTCTGGCAAGCTTCTCACTGATCCTCACTTTCCATTCAGCTGGCAGCGGGAGTCGCCAAATCAAACAAGTCAGTATGTTACTCTGTCATTCTTCCTTGAACTCTTGCTGCTGGGTAGCACTGCAGTGTCTGCACAATGCACATTAGCCAGGATGCAACCTCTGTTTACTCGAATGTCTCTTTCAGACACATTATGAACTTGGACCAGTACCCTTCTGGCATAAGCATGGGCTCTAGCGGCAAAATACTAGGCTTGACCAGCAGTCCCTCTGGCAATTTTCCATCGCCTTGGTGCATCCAACATTAATATTTTATTCTTAACATCCTTTCTGATACGGACCTCCCTGTAAGGTACACTGGGCATTTGGCCAGGATCAGAGACTCAGGATCCTTCTTCCATACAATTCCAACCGGTTCCTCTGGTTCTGTTTTTTCAGCATCTCCTGTGCCTCATAGGCCTTCTTAATTAAAGCCGGAACTCTTAAAGCTCTACTAGTCTTTGACCCTTTTTTCATAACACAACTGTGCCAGCCTTCCAACATATGAGCATTTGTTCCAATCAACAAAGGGACACCATCATACAGTCCAGTGGGGGACACACTAAGGCTAGGGTCTCTACTTGTTTGGCCACTCCAGCCACGGAGGTGGGGAAAGACAGCCAAATTCGGATATACCCGGAATAGGGGTAGGCCTTCTCACTTAACCCCCATACATGCAGTCCTTCTAATGGTTGTAAGGGTACGTCTGACAAATGCTTCTGATACCAATCCTGGAACATAATTGTCACTTGGGAGCCACTGTCTAATACAGCTCTTGTAGACACTCCATTCACCTTTACAGTGGTTTCCATGGAGGGACCCACTATTCTGGACCAGTCTGGAGAGGCGGTAGTGGAGGCCTGGGCAACTGACCTTGCCACAAAAGGACGTGAATTAGCATTTTTGGTGCCCTCACTGGGATCATGTCGTGCACCTCTTAACCACTGATTTCTTCTCCGAAGCTCTCCTTGTAGCCTATATGCAACTTTGTCAGTGTCTTTTGGGGACTGGCATTCCCTTTTCATGTGCCCATCTTTCCCACAATTATAGCAAAACATACTTTCTGGAGTTTGAGCTGGCCAAGGCGCCACACTGGGAGCAGGGCGGGGTATTACTAACTGGAAACCTGGGTGCCATCTCTGTCTGCGGCGTGATAAGCATTTGGAGACATCTCGTCAGTTTCTCCACTTCCATGGTCAAGGAATTGAGTTTGGAGCTGTCATCAGCAGGAGATACATGGTGGGTACCCCACCCCCATAGCAGATGCAGTCGGATATAGGTCAGAGTCTGTCACTGTCTGCATGTGGCTTCTTATAAAGGGACTGTTTTTGAAGTCCCGGATCTCTCTCAACAGTTCGCCCCATTGTGGCATATCTTTTTCCTTGTCAGAGCACTCATTGACTGTCAACCTCTGCCCCTGAACTTCACTTGATGGGTCACCCTCAGTCACTCGGGTCGTAGCCACAGCTGTTGGTGCAGGTACCTCCGAGGTCGCCTTTTCTCAACTCCTCAATTTCTCTCATTAACTCATCATAGGAGGGTGGGGATTCCAGTCGATTTGCCAGGCGAACTGAAGCAACAGCAGTTCTGAGAAGGGGCAGACTTTAAGATTCTGTCCAGTCTGGTTCGGTCCAGTTCAATCGCTGGCAAACTACCCTTTCTGAGGCATTCTTGCAACAATTTTTCCAGCCGAGAGACATACACAGACAACAACTCCCCTTGGTACTGTTGTGCATTTCTTACTCTCCACCATAGGTCCTCATCAGAATCTGGGCTCCCATACACATTCTCCAAGGCCTCAAGATAGGCCTGTGCAGTCGCTTCAGGGTTACTGGCCCGTTTAGCACAGATGGTAGCCAGGGCAGGACCTCGGAGGCTCTCACTAACCCTCTTTCACTTTTCGCCTTCCGAGCATTGCCATTCTAGCACTTGGGGGGCAACATAGTCTATCCAGCTCTCCCAGTCATCCTCCCCTTGGGGGGGTTGGGAGGGTGCCAGAGAAGATCCTCAACCTTCGGTAAGAGTCGTGACTAATGGCAGGTGCAGAAATAGGAGTCTGCATTGGTTCAGCCACCATTACGGGCACTGGAGCAGGACAGAGTGTTGGGGGAGGAACACCCCCAGGTGGCAAGAATATTTTCTTCAAGTCCTCCACAGTTTCCTCTCCCAGCAACCATTCAGCAAATTTCTCCTCAAAAGTTTCAGATAGTGGTGGGGGCTGATTCCCCGGTCTTTACTGTCCTTAGTTATCACTCTCAAGCAGTGAGGGCTCCTCTGGGGTAATGGTCTGTGGCACTTTGAGCTATCTATGGGATCCTTAAACTCTACTAGGGCCAGGAAAGTGTGGGTGAGCAGATTAGCATGCCGACCCACCACCACAGGGTTTTGTAAACCTTCCACCTTGGAAAGTACTCCTGCACAGTGTCCGTATTGATACCCAGGGGATGTCCAGGATAAGCATAGCATTTTGGGGTCGATCCCTCCCCAGTACACCACTCCACCAGCCGTGCACAGCCACTTCTGTCGGGTACCCATTTTTTCTTAACAGTGGTTCAGAATATGGCCACTAGAGGACACACAATCCCAGCGGTGAGCCTCCAAGATGTAACCCTAGATGGCGCTATCCCAGGGGCTACTACCCTGCCTGATTTGCCACTAACAGGTTGAGGGCCTGGATCCAATGGCGGGTGCCTCCACCCAGAGGTCAGGGTTTGCAATAGTTAAACTAACTTGGTCACAGCCCTCTGGGACACTGCAACCCCTTTCTTCCCACTAGTGGCCCACACAATATATCAGAATTACCTTCACAGTATACACTTACCCCCAGGTCTGGTTCCGCACTGGGACCTCCTGTGAAATGAGATACAGTGCAACAATCACAGTACAGTACTTTAACATAGACAAATACCTCAGGCAGTATAACTTTGCTGAAACAAGCAGCTCTGATTTATTTAGGGGATATAACAAGGACAGGGAAATCAGGTTAATTAGCTTATCACTCTAATAATCTACCTATGGCTCTGTGCACAGGCCTATCCCTATCAGTTACTGTCCCTAGGTACCCAAGCCCTAGTGGCTAGTCCAAACTGTGGCAGCTGGTAGGGGCCCTTTCACACAGAGAAAAGGAGAATTAAACAGTCAGCAGTACAGTAATTCCATTTGGATTTAATGTGGCAATTCAACAGGGAGCGACCCTGAATTAGTACTCACGACCTCCAAATAAGATAGGGTCCTTCAATGTCAGCAGGGCTCACTTGAGGTACACAAACCTCTTCACACATCCATATAAAAGAAAGCACTATACCAGGCAGGCTGCATCTGTATCCCGATCGCAATTACTGCACAATACCCAGGAGAACACACAGCAGATTCAGTTCCTGACAGACCGAATGCAATTTTCTAGCAATTCCTCCAGTCTTCTACAGGGTGAGCCTGGTTTCTACTCTTCAGATATTCTTTGATTCTCTTCACAGGACGGATTCAGTCCTAACAAGCTGTTACACAAGCTGCAGACTGGAACTCTGGGCCTTACACACGTTTTTGACTAAAACTGCACACTGAAAAGCACAGGCTCCTTCCTTCTTCACTGCCAAAGCTCAACTGAACCTCCAACCGACAAACCGGCACTTCCTTTGAGTTCCTCCCAGTTCTTGACTGGATTGGCTGTCACTCACAATAGACTGCTGCTGTTGGTCCAAAAGGCACTGAAGTCTAAACTACATCTCCCAGAGTCACTGCTCATAAATCCTCTTGTGGCTGGCTCAGATTATGAGTCCAAGTTCTGATTCGTCCAAGGGACCATTTTAGAGCTAGCTTACCCCCACACTGATTGGTCCAGTTCAGCAGTTCAAAACCAGAATGGAGAACTAGGCAGACACTGTTCTGACTGCAAAAGAAAGCAGGTTAGACAAACTGTAATTTCATTATTACTGTAAATGATTTCTGGCAAACAGTTACATCTTTCAGATAGGTTCCCTTTGCACTCCTAGTGACTGCAAAATGAAGTGAATTGGCAGCAGCTCGAGTGGTACTCAGAGAAGCACACAGTCCCCCCATACAAACTAATTATGTCTGCAAGCAGACAGCTCTTAAAGAGACAGTACCAGAGGCTCTAAAAACACTCACTGATAAATGGCTTAAATGCCAAACACCATTCAGGCTTGGAGCATTCAAGCAAGCTCCTGGAAGTCTTTTGGGAACCCCCATTTGCAGGGGGGTTACACAGTCCATTTGCAATTTGTCCATCAGTGTAAAATATTTTTCTCTTTAATTTGGCATACATTTTGGTCTCCTTTGCTTTGTTTTCTGTTTAATTATTTTTGGTATATTTTTGTGAGCCAGTCACTTTTATATATCTGATCTACAGTGTGTGTAACCCAACTGTGAATAATTGAAACCATTTGGCTGTGTTTTTTTCCAGATAATATACTTTATTTGATTTTTTTTAAAACAAATAAACCTACAAAAACATCCAAGGGATAGCAGGAATTGCAATATCCAAGATACGAAACAGAGTATCACAAACTGAAGGATCAAAGAAATAAACAAACAGTAACAGGCCCGTACAACTATCCCATCCCCCTACTCCTCCCATAACCCCAGCTACTGCCCCCTCCTCACCCCAAGTGCAGCAGGTGTGAAAATAAACAAAGGGGCATTAAACAAAAAGGAGCCAAAGGCTGAGCCCTAAAATGTCAGCTTGCAATAATGACTTCCTTGAAAGTAAGACCTCAAGGGGCTCCCATCATTCTCTATATGTCTCAGATCTGTCATGTTGGAAGGATACATGTTTTTTGACCGCCAAAGCCTGTAAAATCTCTTGATGCCATTCATGGGGCGATGGTATCATGTCGTCCATCCAATGGCGAAGAATTACAAGCTTTGTGGTCATTGAAACTGAGGCTATATATGCCTTGCAGGGGCCAAACAAAGCCTGTGGAAAATGACCACAAGGCAGACCTGTGGGGTGAAAAAATAGCCCAGCCCCAGCCAAGGGTCAAGAAAAGCATGGATGGATGCCCAAAAAGGAGTCATCTTAGGGCAGTCCCAGAGAATATGTTTGAGGGAGCCTACCCCCATACCACCCACATCGCAAGCACTCCACTGAGGGCCTGCGTCCCATAATAAATAACTTCTGAGAAGTGTAGTAGATACTGTATTATGTAATAAATGAAACTGTGTGAGGCGGTATCTATCTTGCTTAATAAGTTTATATAGTCATCTCCATGTTGTTTGCCATTTCTTGGGGTTCAATTGCAAGTGTAAAGTTTGCTGCTAGTAAAAGCAGATCCCCTGAAGACTACTGTGGTCATTCGACTGAAGGCAGTAATAATATTTGGAGATGGGATGAGGTTGTGCAGCCAGATCCAAGAAATCTGTAAGAAGGGAATGGGGTTGAACATCCACAGGTGAAGGGCCCAAGAAACTGGTACTCACCAGAGATATTAGGAGATGTCTGAAGGGGTGGTAAACTGGGACTGAGAATTGGTGTTGTACCTTTCGAGCAGGAACTGCTTTACCATTAGAGATAAAGGATTGTAAGAAGGCATAACGGAGTGGGGAAAAAAGCTAAAAGGGTTGCGATGGTTGTCTATATGTATGTTTGTGTTACCAAGTACAGGTTGAGACAGGTCCTTGGATCAATTGACCTTCAAATATGTGCAGATCTGTTTCAGGGCCTTCACTGACCACATCAGTGGAGTGTTAAGCAGATGTGACGGGAGGGAAGAAGGTGGGGCAAAAAGCAGACTAGGGAGTTGTAAACTATGCTGAAGACAAATCTGGGATTCCAAAGATAGCCAATGAGGGGAATAAATCTCTGCCAGGAGAGTATCCATTGGTTGGCTCCATTTGAAAATTTTACAGCTATGAAGGGCACAGTAGTATAGGAAACAATCAGGTAAACGGAGACCCCTATCTCTTTGGAAAGTGTCAATTTAAAGTAGGCCCGGTGAGCTGCTCTGCCCCTTCACAAAAATTCCGAGACAGTGCTCTGGTGGCTGTGTTTTTTATTTGTTAACACATGTGCTTGATTTTTGTTAAAATGTGTAGAAACAGCAAACACTCAGTTAAAAGGAGAGGTGCAGAGAAGGTGGCAAACATGACAGGAACTTTAGTGGGGCCAACTGATGGTGCATCTACCGCAGGTAAGAAACCTAAGTCTGCTGCATATTTAGGGGTGGCAGGTAGTAGTACAGCAGTAGGTGGCAGTGTTAGTGTTGCAAAAGTTTTTCCTGCTAGGGCTACAGCATCCATGGTGGCTGGAGGAGGAGGTAGCTGGAGGAGCAGTTCATGAAGTGGCAAAATGACAGGAGAGGTTGAGGAGGAGGAGGAGGAGGATCTGTGTGTTACCATGGCTACTGGCACCACTGGCACTGACCCTGTTATACAGGAGCTACATGATGCTGATGAGCATGTTCCTGTGGAAGGCATTGAGGAGCAAGATTCAGACAAGGGAGATGAGCAGTCAGAAATGAAAAATCTGGGTGAGGATGATGATGATGATGAGGAGGAGGATATGGGCAGTGCAGGCAATGATAATATGGCTCCCCTTTGGGAACAAGAAAATAAAAAGAGGAGTGCTGAATCAGATGAAGGGGTGGGCCCAGTTTAGAGACCTGTAATGACCAAGACAAATCCTAATGTTCCTCAATTCCTATAGCTGCTTGTACTCCTGGTGGTAAGCCCACTACACATAGTGCCCCAATAAGCAAAGTAGAAATTTTTAAAGCACCACACACATCCCAAATAGAGATGCAGTAAAGTTTAACTTCGCTAACGTAGCAGAGGTGAAGTGGCCCACTTCGCCTCGACATTCAGCTATGAGAAGTGCCAACTGAAATGCAGTATTTCACCACTTCACATTATACCCAGTCGCAAAATTCAGTGAGGTTGGTCTAGCATGACCTCCCCCTTGTCAAACCATGCTGCCTTGGGTCCTGTAGTCCATTGGCAACCAGATGTTAACCCCAGTATCTCCTTCAGTAGTGCTTCCATGATCTTCCCCACTACTGAAGTCAGGCTGACTGGTCTGTAGTTCCCCACTTCCTCTTTGTTCCCACTTTTGTATAAGGGGGCTACATCTGCTGTCCTCCAGTATTTGGGTACCTCCCCTTTCCAGTGATTGGCTAAACAGGATTGCCAAAGGTTCATCCACCACCTCTCTTAGTTCCTTTAGGATCCTGTGGTGCACCCCATCTGGCCCCATTGCTTTATCGACTCTTATTCCTTCCAGTTTCTTTAGGACCCTTTCTCGTGTAAAGGGACTTGTGTCCATTTCTGCGCCATTCCCATACCTTGTACTTCCTTCAGGCCCATTACCCTCCTCTTTCTCAGTAAAGACTGAGCAGAAATATCTGTTCAGTATGTCAGCTTTACTGTTGTGATCCTCCATGTGGCCCCCATCCTCCCCCTTCAATCTCACTATCCCTTCCTTTGCCCTTCTTTTTTCCCTTATGTACCTGTAAAAGATTTTGTCCCCTCTACCCACTGATTTTGCAGTGCACTGTTCTGTCTGAGCTTTGGCTTCCCTTACTGACCTCCCTGCCTCCCTTTGCTTCTCCTGGTACTTCTCCCTATCCCCTTCTGCCTGCGTCTTTTTGTATTGCCTGAATGCGATCTTTTTGGCTTTCACTTTCTCTGCTACCTCCTTGGAAAAACATAATGGCCTCCTCTTCCTTTTTCCCCTTGCTAACCTGCTTAATGCATAATTCTGTTGCTCTTGTAATCCTTGTTTTAAATATTGCCCACTGTTCCTCAATCCCTGATTCCCTCCCCATTCCCATTAATGCCTCTTTCAAGCATCTCCCCATTTTCCCAATGTCTGCCCCCCTAAAATCCAGGATACATGTATTTGTGCAGTTTTGTTCGGCTCCTTCTGTGATTTCAAACCACAGTGATCGGTAGTCACTGTTCCCCAGGTGCTTCCTCACTGTTACCTCTATCACGCTGTCCCTGTTTGAGAGCATGAGGTCCAGTATTGCCTTCTGCTGAGTTGGTTCCATGACCAGTTGCTTGAGGAAGGCACCCTGAAGGGAGTACAGGATAAGTCTGCTCCTGATTGATGCTGCTGCTGGGAGGCTCCAGTCCACATGTGGAATACTGAGGTCTCCAACCAGCACCACCTCATCCTTGTCTGCCATCCTTTGGATGGCTAACATCAGCTCCCTATCTGTTTCTTCCTCCTGGGCTGGTGGTCTGTAGACCACCCTATGTGGTTGGCTGACCCCATTTTCCTTTCCAGCTTTCCACAGTATCTTCCCCCATTTTGTTCCTCCTAGATCTCTGTGGCCTTTATGCCATCTTTCACATAAAGTGCCACTCCTCCTCCCTTCCTGCCTGCCCTGTTTCTTCTGAATATGTTGCAGCTGGGTATGGCCATCTCCCAGTCATGGTTATCATTACACCAGTTCTCTGTAATGGTCACAATGTCCAGGTTCAACTGCACCATGGCAGCCTCCAGATCCTCTATCTTGTTGCTAAGGCTCCTGGCTTTGGCACACTTGGCTTTCAATGATATGAACTCCCTGGACTATTTAGCTGTTCTACTCCAGCCCCCTTCCTGGTTGTCCTTTAACCCTGGTTCTCACTGCTGTCTGCCCTTCTGATGAATTGTGCCCCTTTCTGCCTATCCACCCCTTGGGTGCTTATCTCCATCGTTTGCACACTGCTTTGTAGAGCTATCCGCTCCTCCTGTTAACTGGTTCCACTGCTAACTGTGGAGGGTGGGCTATTAAGTACCCTCCTTGCTGGTCTGCCACCCCCTTGGCTAGTTTAAATGCTTGTCCATGTAGCATTTAAACTTATCATTGAGTGCTTGGATTCCCCTCCAGGACAGATGCAGGCTGTCAGGCTTGAACAAGCCCCCATCCCTCCAGGTGGGTCCTCAGTCACCAATGAATCCAAACCCTTCCTTACAGCACCAGTTCTTCAACCATAAGTTAATGTTCCTGGTGTGTGTGCCCATATGCTCTCCCATGCCTCTCACAGGTAGTACTTCTGAGAAGATGACAGAAGTAGCTACTTGCTTGAGACCCCTTCCCAATTTCCTAAACTCTTCCTGAACTTCCTGAGGCTCCCCGTTTGCCAGGTCATAAGTACCTAGGTGGGTAATGACATCCAGCTCATCCTCCCTTCTTGCCTTCCCAGTGATCCCCAGGATCTTCCTCCCATACCGCCATGCCATGGCACCTTTTAGGCACCTCACCTCCCTGTCCTCCCCCTCCTGTGTTCCTAGCTGGATCCCTCTTACAATAGAGTCCCCCATCAGGATTCGCTTCCTCCTCCTCCTCCTCTGATGCCCACTGTTCTCCCCACTGAGGTCACCTCCTTGGTTGACCTCCACATCCTTCCCTTCCACTTCCCTGGGTACTTCTGTTTGGTTGTCCCAGTTTGCCAGTGCAGCATATGAGTTCTGGAGTGTAATAGGATTTGGGATGTGCCTCTGCCTAACTGCCCTAGCCCTCCCCGAGCCCACCGTCATCCAAGTGCTCCTCGTTCTTGGCATCCTTTGAGGCAGCAGTGCTGGACTTTCTTATGTGAATCTCACTGCACCACAGATATGCCCCTCCCCCGAAGCACACTTCAACAGTGTCTGTCAGTACACAGGCTGAATGTTCTAAATTAACATTCAAAATGCACACAAAAACAATCAACACTCAATGATCTAAGCACAGGAGGGTTTCCTACAGTCGATGTACTATATTTGGAACAAAATAATTGGATCAAAAGTGATTTTTTAAAGCTTTTTGATGGTTTGATTCTCAGAGCTCTGAGAGCAAACTGTCTCCAGCTTTCCACTATACACACTATGCAAAACTGAGGCTGTGCAAGACAATGTAGAGCCCATGTGACCTGCCATCCATGAATCAATGCAAAATTTGTCTCAAATAACAATAAACAGATGAAGCAAAGTGAAGTTCATTAAAATCAATGGCACTTTGCATTAAAATTAAGAGGAAGGCTGTAATACAAGGCAAAGTAGAGTGAAGTCCATTGGAAACAATACACTTTGTGTTTAGATTTATAGGTGGAGTAATTCACTTTACGTTGCAGAGCACTACGCTGATTGGAGGATAATACGCGAAGTGCTCTGCATAGTGAAGTGGGAGCACTTTGCCCACCTCTAATCCCAAAATGATTCAGCCATTGTCTCCCTGTCTGCTTCCCTGCCCCATGTAAAAACAAGGGCCTTCAAATCCCTAATTTAGGATTTCTATTTCTATGTTATTTTGATTTTTTCTCCTACTCTTCCTTTGCCAGGGCACCTGACAAGCAACCTCTTAGCTTTGTCCTCCAGTAAATGCTAGACACCATTTTCCAGTGGTTTGCCCCTGTGATGGGGAGAGGAGGAGTTAGCCCTACTGAGGTTGACATCTGTTGGGCAGGTTCTGAGAATGCCATCTTAATTTGCTGAGGTGGGGATTTTCCATATCTGCCCTCCAACATAGTCCCTACCACCTTCCAAGTGTTGCATCCAGCTGCATGGTCTCAAGTACCACAACAAGGGGCACGCTAGTATGCTTACCCTTCATGAAGAATAAGCTCCTTATCTCACTATAAAAGATCCCTGCAACATTAGAAAAAAGCATTAAACGGTTGCAGTACCAGTGCTCCCCGTCCCCAAAGCAGCTTCTCAAAAGCCTGCAGTTCAAGTTAATTCCATTTTCTTAATTTCTGTCTTCATCCCATCATTTTAACATTTTAAAGGGGTTCTTGGTCTCATTATTCAGTCAAATCATGATTAGCCTGACCATCAGTAACAACATAATCCCCTCATCGGTCAGGTACTTACGCTTCAATTTTATCATGCCAATATGATTGGAAGTACCATAGCTTTCCCACTTTCTAATGTGAAAATTATTTTCTAGCTTCTTCTTTTATATAGAGTGTTCTGGCCCATAAGAGCCTCACAGGTAGCCAGTGGGAAGCTGACTAATTAGGAGAAGGCCATACCACTCCTGCTCTTTAATGTAATGTTAAGAGTTTAGCAAGCTCAACCCTGGCTAATTCACAGACAACAGGAGCAGTATGACTATCTAATTAGCACACTCCTCACTGGCCTCCTTTGAGCTTCTTATTAGCTGGAACATATTACATGACTTGATTTGGACAATTAAGGCTACATGACTTGGATGAATAATGACAGCAAGAACCCCTTTAAAATGTTAACATGTTGAAATGAAAACAAAAAGAAAACAATTAACATAAATGATTTGCTGGCTTTCAAGCAGCTTTTTTTTGAGGAGGTACAGGTGCCATAATTGTTTGTTTCTGATTTTGGCCGCACACCAGGAGCACCCCTGCAAAATTTAAGAAAAATATCTAAGAAATGTGATAAAATCTCTGTGAATTAGCCAGGTTTGAGCTTGCTAAGCTCTTAGCACTGCCTTAGGCAACAGAGCTGCACTTTCTGACTGGAATACATTGCTGTGCAGCAATGCTTTTCCCAGCCTAGCTGCCTGGCTGTAGGTACTTGGGCTTGCTCCCTAACCTGCACTGTCTGCACTTTCTCTGGTCTACACAAGCAATAATACCTGAGAGGATTGGTGGTATTGGGCAATACTGGACTGCCCAGGGGAATAATGAGGCCTGATGCCACAGGCAGATGGCATTTTAGCCTCTGGAAGGTTCGGTACTGCCCAATACTGCCCATACTGGAGGTTATTATTGCACTTACAAAATTGGATAAATGTGGCATTTTATATTGTTTTTAAGTATTACATGAAACAAATTAAAAAAAAAAACAGTAAAAATGAAATTTAAGTAGTTTTTGTGTAAAGTAGTTCCTCTAGTGGCATTCCTGCCAGTAGAGGGCACTGCAGTATTTGATAACTGTTTTTAATTTTATCAGTTACATCAGTGGTTGTCTTGTATTGCTTTTGCTGGCTGTTTTTGGTGTGTGTGTGAGTGTGTGTGTGTGTGTGTGTGCATGTGTGTGTAAATTTCAAAAAAGGATGTTGAGATTGTAGGAGGTGGAAGCATGGCTGATGTGCAGGAGATCATATGCATGTTAGAAAGCATGAAAGAGATCAGTAGCAAGTGGGCTGTTGCACTATGGAGCTGCTTAGGAGGGATGGGAGGTTGGGAGCTGAACAGTGATGGAGGTCTAGTGAGCTGATAGAAAAAAGGAAAGAAAAGTACAGTAACTCTGGAGAAACAGATAGATCCTTGTATTAGTTAGTGGTTTAGGTGTGCATTTTTTAACTTGGGGAAATCAGCAGGGCTACAGTTATAAGACTGAAGGGTTTGGGAGAATTGGGCTGAGGAGCGGTGTTGGAACTTTCATAGTTCTACCCCCTAGAAACTGAGATGCACTGCTGCTCAACACAATCTACTAGATCGTCCAGCCTTTAGGACCGGGGGGACATGAGTAGCTATGTTACATTATAGCACTTTAATATGGCTAAAAATGCTTTCTTTTATATGAAATATGTATTTTGTTTGGTGATTGATAGTTTTCTGTTGGAGGGGGAGGCTGCCCGATGCCCGATATCAATTCCTGCAAAATCTCAGTTACTGAGGGGAAAAAAATGGCAGTTCTTAATTTTGAAATTAGCCAATGCCCATCGATATTTGTAATGAGGTTGGTTGGGACCAGCACTGGCACTTTTTTTACCCAGATTCTGATGTCTGATAGATGCCCATCTTGCCAGGGCTATCATCCAGTCTGAGCCTGGAAATTTCTTTGCCCATTTTCTAATGGTTGGTAGTGAACACAGATTTGTTTTCCATCAGGTCTTATGCAGAACATTCCAGGGAAGGGATCAGGGCTATGGATGGACCACTAGACCATCTGGGTACCCAGCCTTGACAGTGTGCAGATGGGTCTGTGCACTGGGAGCTGGAGTTTCAATCAGAAGCTACAACCGCACTGCTGTTGGTGGCCATTTAGCACTTCTGAAAACTTTCAATATTGTGCTACACTGCATATGCCTGAGGGAACCTCCATTTGCATAGGTGCAGCACAATACTGTGCTCTATAGCACTGTTGGGGGTGCACTGTCCATGTGTGCCCTGTGAATATGGGCATGCCCCCAACAGCTGGTGCTATTCCCGGTCTGTGTCATGCTAACCTTTTCAAAATGATGCCCCAACACTCCATGCTTAATTTTATATAACTGGTTGTGTAAAAGTAGGAAAAAAGCCATTAGAAGAGGAAAGACTGTGGCATGTGGGACTGTGAGAACAGAGGTAATGGCTTTCACTTTACATATCTGGCTGGCATCAGCTAACCTGAGCACTTTGATCTTACCAGTTTTTAATACTGTACTGTGTCCAAGGAAGCAATTTATTTCAGGTTATTTCACAGAGCAACATTGTTTAAATGTATACATGGTTTGTATTGAATAAGTGATGGTGAAGTGGTGGCAGTGAGAGGGCAATCGATTTTAGTTTTACTGACTGGCTAACACCGATGTCATAATAACCAACTAGTTATTAAGAAATGTAACACATTTATTGCAATGGTAGAAAGTGGATCCAGTCCAGTCCATAAATGGGCTCACTAGTAATTACATACTAACATACTAATTGCCAGCAGATTAGGCCTTATGGTCTATCGAGTCTGCTCTAACCTCAGATCCCCTGTTGGGAACCGAGGCCCCCCCCCCTTGTGTTCCAATGCCCCTTTCTGTATCTGTCTCACCCTCTCTTCAAGCCCTCCACATTGGGAATCTGGTCCAGCTCGCCAGGCAGTGCCTTCCAAGGATCCACCACCATCTCCATGAAAAACCTCCTCCTTCTCCTTTCCCCCTGTTCCTTCCTCTTTCCAACTTCAAACCATGCCCTCTGGTAATACCTCCTTCCTTTAGTCTAAAGATCCCCTCTGTTTTTACCCTATTTATTCCCTTGAGGTACTTGAAGACCTTGATTGCTGATGGGTGATCTGAATATGCCAGATGTTAACTGGAGTGCAGTTGCAGCTGTCACTTTGAAGAGTGGAGTTATTCTAGATGCCCTACAGGGGGCATGCCTTAGACAACTAGTATTGGAGCCCACTCGAGAGGGAGCAATATTAGACTTGCTTCTCTCAAATGGAGATGGAGAGAGGATCACAGATGTAGAAGTGGGTAGCCATCTGGGAACTAGCGACCATCGAACAGTATGGTTCACAATAAACACAGCAATAGAGTCAAGCCATACAAAGACAAAAGTACTGGACTTTAGGAGGGCTGACTTTGCTAAAATGGGTGAGTGCCTAAGGAATGCACTAGCAAATGGGCAGGAAGGAGGGTGGAAGAACAATGGGGAATAATAAAACTGCCATCACAGAGGTAACGAGCCTTTGTGAAGCAAATATACAAAATAAAACGATGTGAGAAACCACTATGGTTCTCAAAGGAAGTGGCAGGAAGGTTCAAGAGAAAAAGAAAGCATTCAGGAAGTACAAGGAATCACAGAAGGAGCAGGACAGAGAACTGTATCAGTTAAAGCAAAAGGAAGCTGGGAAGGCAGTCAGAACAGCAAAGGCCCAAACCGAGGAGAAGATAGCCAACTCAGTTAAGAAGGGGGATAAACCTTTATAGGTACATCAGGGAGCGAAGGAAGACCAAGGGAGGGATAGTGAGGCTTAATAAAGGGAGGGAGGGTGGGAGAGGGAGACTGTGAAAAGGCAGAGATACGAAACAAATATTTTTGCTCAGTATTTACAAATGAAGAGGGGGAGGTGCATAAAACAAACCGTAGAAACACTTTGGATACAGAAGTTGATACCAGCCCATTTACAGAAGAAAGGGTTCTGAAAGAACTCTTAAAACTGAAGGTGGACAAAGCAATGGGGCCTGATGGGATTCATCCCAGAATTCTAAAAGAACTAAGGGTAGAACTAGTGACACCACTGACTACCCTTTTAACAAATCATGGGAGGATGGGGTGGGACCCGAGGACTGGAGGAGGGCAGATGTGATTCCCCTTCACAAAAGTGGGAGCAAGGCAGAAGCAGGAAACTACAGACCTGTTAGTTTAACCTCAGTGATAGGGAAATGATGGAATCACTTCTGAAGGAAAGAATTGTCGAGTATCTAGAGGCCAGAGGGGCACAGGACCCTAGGCAGCATGGATTCACAGTGGGAAGGTCATGCCAGACGAATCTGATAGATTTCTTTGACTGGGTGACCAAAGTAGTAGATCAGGGAGGGGCTGTGGACATGGCCTACCTAGACTTTAGCAAGGCATTTGACACAGTCCCACACAAAACATTAATATACAAGTTAGCCAGCGAGTGGGTCCCAAGATGACAGCCTGGGTAAAGAATTATTTATTTATTCAGCTTTTGTTGACCGGGTAAGTACACTAGACAAATCCTGCCTATTTTCAGGCACAACCCGGTGGGGGTGGGGATACAGATGAATGCCAACTGACCTTGAACCAGATTAAGCTGTTGGTGGTATTTTTTTTAGTGAATGAGGAAAATTTGGCCAGGACACCAGGGAAATTCCCCTACTTTTTTCGATAAGTGCCATGGGATCTTTAACATCCACCTGAACTTCCACCAATCCAGGCAGATGGGACCTCGGTTTAACGTCTCATCCGAAAGATGGCACCTCAGAAGTGCAGCACCCCTCTCATGCTGCACTACAGTGTCAGTACTGGGATATTAACCCAAGTGCCAGATGTGGGAACTGAACCCACAGACCTCTGATCTCCCGGCCTCAGAGGCAAGTGTGCTACCTACTGAGCTACTGACACTGCTCTGGAATTGGCTGGAGAATAGGACACAGAGAGTAATAATAAATGGAGTCCACTCAGAAGAAAGGAAGGTTACTAGTGGGGTACCGCAGGGTTCAGTATTAGGACCGGTCCTCTTCAGTGTCTTTATAAGTGACATTGCAGAAGGACTGGAAGGAAAAGTATGTCTCTTTGCAGATGACACAAAGATCTGCAACAGAGTTGATGCACAGGGTGGGGTGGAAAGGATGAGAAGCGACTTGGCAAGGTTAGAGGAATGGTCAAATGTATGGCAGCTTAGATTCAATGCTAAGAAGTGCAAGGTAATGCATCTGGGAAACAAAAACCCAGGGGAAGAGTACACAATGGGGGTGAGATACTAACAACAACAAAATGGAAAGGGACCTGGGAGTAGTCATATCAGATGACCTAAAGGTGGGCAAGCAATGTGAGAGGGCAGCAAGGAGGGCTGCGGGGATACTGGGATGCATAGGGAGAGGCATCACCAGTAGAAAACAGAAAGTTATTATCCCTCTGTACAGACAGCTGGTCAGACCCCATCTGGAGTACTGTGTGCAGTTCTGGAGACCCAGTCTCCGCAAATACATAGACAGGATGGAAGCTGTCCAGAGGAGGGCAACTAAAATGGTGCAGGATCTGCACCGGAAGACATATGAAGAGAGACGAAAGGAGCTTAATATGTATAGCCTCGAGAAAGGAGGGAGAGGGGACATGATAGAAACATTCAAGTACCTCAAGGAATCAACAGTCCAAGAGGGTAGCATCTTTCAAAAAAAGAGGTGTAAGAACAAGAGGCACAATTTGAAGATAGAGGGGGTGGCTCAGAGGTAATTTAAGGAAGTATTTTTTCACAGAGAGGGTTGTGGATGCATGGAACGGCCTTCCGGAGGAGGTTGTGAAGTCAAAATCAGTGGTGGAATTTAAGCATGCATGGGACAGTCATAAGGCAATTCTGGGGGGGGGGGGTAGGAAGAAGTAGGCTGCTGGTTAACTAGGATCTGCAGCTTATCTAGTAGGTAGGGAAATGGGCAGACTGGGTGGGCCAAGTGGTCCTTATCTGCCGTCAAATTCTATGTTTCTATGTTTCTATGTTCATGTCCCCCCTGTCTCTCCTCTCCTCTCCTCCAAAGTATACAGTCCGAGATCCTCAAGTCTGTCCTCATATGTCAACTCCCCTAGTCCTTGAATGATCCTGGTAGCCCTCCTTCGTACCCTCTCCAGGAGCTGTATGTCCATCTTTAAGTGTGGTGTCCAGTACTGTACACAGTACTTGAGGTGTGGCCTCATCAGCCCATTGTACAACGGCAGAATCACTTCCCTGCTCCTAGAGGTGATCCCCCTTACAGTGCATCCCAGCATCTTGTTTGCTTTGCTAGCCACTCTCCTGCACTGCTCAGAGTTATTCATACATGCATCCACCATGACCCCTAGGTCTTTTTGCCCAAATGAGGCCTCCAGCACCCCCTTCCCAGGGTGTACCTGTGTTCAGGGTTTCCCCACCCAAGATGTAACACCTTGCACTTGGTTGTATTAAAATTTAACTTCCCAGTGAGAGTCCAACTTTCCAGGGTATCCAGGTCCTCTTGCAGGGCCATCCTCCCCTCTTCCCCCTGAACTACTGCTCCCACCTTGGAATTATCAGAGAAGAGACTCATCTCACACCCTATACCCACCCTGATGTCAGATATGTATGCATTAAACAGGATCGGCCCCATGATCAAGCCCTGCGGAACTCCGCTACCAACCTCTCTAGGGTTCGAGAGCACCCCACCAATCACCGCTCTCTGTGTGCGTCCAGCTAGCCAGTTCCCTATCCATCTCACCATCAAAGGACACACTCCCAACCCCATCAGTTTCTCCACCAACCCATTGTGGGGGACCGAGTCAAATGCCTTGCTGAAGTCCAAGAATATTACATCCACAGGCTTCCCCCTGTCCAGTTCTGATGTTACCCATTTGTGGAACTCCACAAGTTTGGTTTGACATGATCTACCTGGCACAAACCCATGTTGTCTACTGTCCAGCCCTCCCTCCGTCTCCAGGAATATCCCCAGCCATTCCTTTAGTATACTCTCCATTACTTTTCCCACTACTGAGGTCAAACTGATGGGTCTATAGTTACCTGGTACTTCCCTCAACCCCCCCCTTTATGGATTGGCACCACATGCACCTCCTGCTAATCCCTAGGTTCCGTCCCTGTCTCAAGCGACCTGTTGAAGAGCCCCACCAGGGGTGTGGCCAGTATGTCCACCAACTCCCATAGTACCCTTGGATGAATGCCATCCGGCCCAGGAAATTTATTTTTCTTCAGGGCCTTTAGGGCTTGCCACACCAGTTCGGTGGAGATAGCTTTGTCCATCCCCCCCCCCCCTTGCTGGCCTTTCTATCCTTATCCTGATGTGAAACCGCAGGGGTGCCGCTCCCTCCCTTATGCTCCCTTTCTGTTACTCCCCCTATCCCACTCAATTTTGCTTCTATCCCCTTCATGCATTGCTTAGCAAATATCCCATCCCCCTCATTAGTAAACACTGAGGCGAACTGCTCCTTTAATACCTCCGCCTGCTCCCTCACCTCTTCCACCCACCCACCATCTGTTCTCAGCTTATCAAGCTTACCCTTAGTTTTTGTCCGCTCCCTGATGTGCTGGAAAAAAAACTTTTCCCCTCCCTGAATCCCCCCCGAATCCTCTGTGCCAGCCTCTGCTCTTTACTGGCCTTTGCCCCCCGCACCATCTGGGTGACTTTTCTAGATGCAAGATGGTACGTTTCCCTTTCCCTTTCCCCTCTCAATGTTTTGTATTTTTTGTGGGCAGCCTTCTTCTCCCTGACCACTCCCTTCACTGGTCCACCAGCACAGTTTATGTGACCTTGCTCACTTGCGCTTCACCTTAGCATAGGTCCTGACTGCCTCTTGAGGTTTCCATTTTATGACCTCCCATCTCTTTTCCACATCCGTCATTGTTGTAATCCCTTTCATGTGATCCTTTAGAATATTTCCCATGCCCATAAAGTCTGCTCCCTGAAATCCACTGCCAGTGTCTTAGATCTCTCCCCTCGTCCTCCCATGTTAATTTGAAACCAGGCAGTGTCGTGGTCACTCCCAGTAAGGGGATCCTCTACAACCAGGTTCCTTACCAGATCCCCATCCGCCAAAACCACGTCCAGAACATGGCCCTCCCTCATGGGTTCCCTCACATGCTGTGTTATGAACACATCCTGGAAACCATCTAGCAGCCTCTGCTCCTTAGCCGTCTTAGAGGACATGGTTCCCCAGTTTGTTCCTGGCATATTAAGATCCCCCATCAATACCATTCTCTCCCCTTTTGGTCCTCACTGGGCAATAATGTTGTCCAGCAAACCATCCTCCAGAACATCACCCATCCCGGGGGGGGCCTTTATACTACACCCAGCTTGACCTTACCTCCTGTTGGGGTTCGAAAGGTGGCCCATAGGTCTCCAAGTTTCCCTCTGCCTCTTCTACCCTAGCAATTTCTATGCCTTCTCTAATGTACATAGCCACTCCTCCCCCTCTGCCCTCCTTTCTATCCTTCCTAAGCAAAAAGTATCCCTTCATGTTTAGGTCCCAGTTATGGTGGTTGTTGGCCCACACTTCTGTGACTGCTGCCATGTCCACCCCTCCCTTGAACGGCATGGCCTGAAACTTAACATAGAAACATAGAAGTTGACGGCAGATAAGGACCGTAAGGCCCATCCAGTCTGCCCATTTCTTTTTCTACCTTATAAATGTGCCATCGGCCTTTGCTCTGTCAGTGGCATATCTATTCATAGTCATTTGTATTGCTCCCTTATGCCTATCCCATGCCTGTTTGAAGCCCTGCACTGTATTCATAGCCACCACTTCTTGTGGTAAGCCATTCCACGCATCCACCACCCTTTCTGTGAAAAAGAATTCCTCAAATTCCCTTTATCGCCCTCTCTATCTAATGCTGTGTCCTCTTGTCCTGCTATTTTTCTTATATTTAAACATGTTAGACTCTTTCACCTTGTTAATGCCCTTAAGGTGTTTGAATGCCTCGATCATATCACCTCTCTCCTCCTTTGCTCAAGGGTATACATATTGAGCTCTGTTAATCTGTCCTCATATGTCTTCTGATGCAGTACCTGCACTATTTTGCTTGCCTTCTCTGGACTGCCTCAATTTGGTTAATGTCCTTGTGAAGGTGTGGCCTCCAATACTGCACGCAGTACTCCAGATGGGGCCTAACCAGTGTCTTGTAAAGAGGATTATTACCTCTCTTACGACTTGTGATACCCCTACTAATACACCCTAACACCCCTAGCCTTACCTACTGCTTTAGAGGTCTGCTTGATGATTTCAGGTCATCAGTGATGATGATGCCCAAGTCTCTTTCTTCCTTTGTGACTGCTAGCAACTCCCCTCCAGTCTATAGGTGGCTTCAGGGTTTCTCTTTCCTATGTGCATGATTTTGCACTTCTTTGCATTAAATCCCAGTTGCCACTCTTCTGACCATTTTGTTAGTTTATCCAGATCTCTTCTCATTCTGCCCACCCCATCTGGATCATTTACTCTGTTGCAGATCTTGGTGTCATCTGCAAACAGACAAGCCTTACCCTCTAGTCCATCTGCAAGGTCACTAATGAAGATGTTGAAGAGGACTGGCCCCAGGACTGATCCCTGAGGTACCCCCCTTGTGACTTGCATCTCTTCTGACTGTATACCATTTACCACCACTCTCTGTTTTCTGCCCGACAACCAGTTTGCCACCCAGTTGACCAACTTCAGACCCACCCTGAGCCTACCCAGCATATTTATCAATCTTCTGTGTGGAACAGTGTCAAAAGCTTTGCTGAAGTCAAGGTAGGCGACATCAACTGCTCCCCCTTGGTCCACCACTCTGGTTACCCAGTCAAAGAAATCTATGAGATTAGTTTGACAGGACCTTCCTTGTAAACCCATGCTGTCTTGGATCCTGTGCCCTATGAATTCCAGGTGTTGCACTATCCTTTCCTTAAGGAGTGCCTCCATAATCTTGCCCACTACTGAGGTAAGACTGACTGGTCTGTAGTTCCTCACCTCCTCCCTGCTACCGCTCTTGTGGAGCGGGATCACATGAGCCCTTCTCCAGTCTTCTGGGACCTCTCCTGTGCTCAGAGACTCACTAAACAGTTCTGCTAATGGTTCTGTTAGTTCCACCTTTAGCTCCTTAAGTACCCGGGGATGTATGACATCAGGTCCCATTGCCTTATCCACCCTGAGCTTAGCAAGCTCTTGTAGGACCCTTTCTTTTGTGAAGGGAGTAGTGCTCACCTCCCTCCCCCCTGTGTCCAGGATGCTGAGCTGTGGGCCCTGCTCTACCTTCTCTTCAGTAAATACTGAGCAAAAGTATCTATTTAGGATAGATGCCTTTACAGGGTCCTCCTCCTCACATGCTCCCTTTTCTCCATTAAGCTTAGCATACCCTCTGGACTTTCTCCTTTCACTAATGTATCTATAGAAAGTCTTGTCACCTTCTTTACTGTTGTTAGTATTTCCTCAGTTTGGGACTTTGCCTGCCTTACTGTCTTCCTGCTTCCCTAGAACAGTTTGGTATGCCTCCCCATCTTCATCCCGCTGTGTTCCTTTATATTTCCTGAAGGCCAGCCTTTGGCTCTGACCTTTTCTGCTACTGTATTTGAGAACCAAAGTGGTTTCCTTCTTCTTTGCACTTCCTTTTCTGTCTAACACAATGGGATGTTGCTTCAAGTATTGCATCCTAATGCTTGCCCACTTTGCCTGTACCCCTCATCTGTGTTTCTTTTGCCAGGATAGCTTAACTCTGTTGGGCATCTTATCAAAGTCAGCCCTCTGAAGTCCCATATTTTTGCCTTGAATGGGATGATTTCAATGTAGTAGCCAAATTGAACCATACCATGTGATGGTCACTGGCCCCCAGGTGACCTTCTACCTGGAGATCTGTGATCCCTTCCCTGTTAGTCAGTACTAGATCTAGGATAGCCCTGTCTCTTGTGGGTTGCTGTACCAGTTGTTTGAGGCCTCCCCTGCAGGGAATCCACTATGTGTCTAGTTCTGGCAGATGTTCCTGCTGGTATTGACCAATCTGTATCCGGCATGTTGAAGTCTCCCATTATCAGAACCTCCCCTTTAACTGTCATGTTTTGTCTATCTTCTAACAGTAATGTGTCTATGTCCTCCCCCTGGTCTGGGGGCCTGTAGACAACCCCAGTTATTATGGCTGTCCCATTTCCTGTTTCCATGGTGACCCACAGTTCTTCTGGCTCCTTTATGTGTATTCTGAATTTCTGTAGCTTTGATATTTTCATTGACATACAGGCCACTCCTCCCCCCCCCCTTTTTGCACCTCGGTCTCTTCTGAACAATACATAGCCAGGTACTGAAGTCTCCCAAGTGTGGTTACTGTTAAACCACATCTCACTAATTGCTACTATGTCCAGTTTAGCCTCTGACATTATTGCCTGCAGGTCTGGGATCTTATTCCCCAGGCTGTGAGCATTTGTGTACATGATTTTCCGTTGGCCAGATTTTGGTGTGTTAGTTGTTGGGTGAGGTTTGGCATTACCCTTGTGCGTCGCATGGGGAGACAAACCTTTTTTCTTACCTGGTGATGTAAATGAACTGCAATCATGCTGAATCCCTGTTTGACCACTAGCTGAGGGGGGAAGGGTGTTCTTCCCATTCGACATATGGGGTGCTGCACCCCTCTCCCCATTTGCTAGTTTAAATATTCTGCAAAGACGTCAAACTTCTTCCCCAATGCACTGACTCCCTCCTTAGTCAGATGCAGTCCATCAAATTTAAAGAACTTTCGCTCCCAGAGCTGTTGCCAGTTCCCTACAAATCTGTGTCCTTTTTCCTGGCACCAGCCCTTGAGCCACGTGTTTAGCTCCCCTATCTCTCTGGTAATTTGTTACCCAAGCTCCTGGCATTTACTAACACCACTCCCCACCTCTTGTCCCTGATCCCCTTTGTCGAATTACAGCCGGGTTCCTTGTGCCTTCTGCCACCATCTGCTCCTCCTGGACCCTCCTCCCCCCCTGACTATTTTCCCCCTCCTCCCCTTGGGTTTGAAGGCTACTCCTCTCATCTGAAGGAGGGGGCTTCAGGCCAGCCCCTCCCATGACCCTCCCCCCTCACAAGTTTAAACCCCACATTTCTTGAATGTAGTCCGCCACCACCCTGTTTAAGGATTTCCTTCCCTAATGGGATAAGGTGAAGCCTGTCCTTGGCATACAGTCCCTTATTCTCCCAAACCCCCTCCCAGTTACCTAACGCTCCCAACCCCCTTTCTTCCCCCCACTTCCTGAGCCAGTCATTTGCTTCTGTGATTCTCCTTTTATTCTCCACTGAGGCCCTAGGTACAGGCAATATTTCTGATAAGAAAATGTTGCATCCATTATCCCGACAGACTCTAGCAAGTTCTTGGAACCTTGCTTGGATTTCCAAGACACTGTGCCCCTCTATATCATTAGTCCCCAAGTGCACCAGGAAATCTGGTTTTCCTCCACAATCCCTTACCAGCTTGTATACCATGAACTTAGCTCTGTGCATCATCAGCCCAGAGATGCTCACTACCTTCACCTGGTTCTGGCATCCCACCCCCGTCCCTCCCATTGGATACCCTTTATCATTGAGTCACCCAGTAACAGAACCTTAACACCTCCATCATCCTTGTGGTTACTTCCACTACCTCTCTGCGCTCTCAATCCTCCCCCCCTCTTATCCAAGATCCCAATGTCGTGGGAGTCTTCCTGCGTTATTATGAGAGACCTCCTTGCCACCCTCCTCTTTTTGTCTCCCTTAACATTTTGCCCACTTGGCTCAGACCCCCCTGTATAGGTGCCCCCTTAATCCCACTCATTTCCAGGCCATTTATCCTGGCCTTGATCATATCCCTTTCCCACACACCATCATCCTCACCCCTTATAATGGTACCCTACCTCCAGAGGCCCCCTGAGGAATCTGTTCACCTAGGTCCCCATCCTTGGGACATGCCCCCCAGTATATAGTGCTTTTTTCCATACACACTGTATCCCAAAGACTGATTGTACAGGGATTGGGCAGATAAGAGAACTGTGGAACAGTGAGAATTATATTTTTTATTCAGCTGATGGAGGGGAGAAGATGTAGAATCAAAACAGGAGGGAAGGAGATGACTGAGATACAGTAGGAGGTGGAGCAGCTGGCAAGACAGCAGCAAAAGTGACTACAGGACAGAGGACATAGGACAGAGGACACATCAGACAGTTTGGTCAGTCTAGGCAGGATGACATGCTTATTGGCCAGCTCTAGCTCCATTTTCTCCTTCATTGAAGCAGCTCAATAAGTTACCTCATGTATTTACCCCCAAAGTTGTGCCACAGCTGGTAACAGTGATGACACATCCTGAGGACTGGCCCTACCTGCTTAAGTCCCTCAAGCTTCTTCTGACTGTGAGTCTTACTGCTAGAAGCAGTCATGTCCCATTCCTGCAAATTAACAGAATTCCTTTGGCATTTGCCCCCTTTAAACACCGGCAGCACCTAACTTGGAGAGGAAGTAGTAGCACCAGCAGTACCAATTCCCCCCCCCCTCTGCTGCCCTATCCTATGGACTTCCCTTTTTTCTGTCTGATGCTTAATAGTTAGGTGGGTATGTTGCCCGCTGATCCCCAAATTAATGCCCTTCCTCCCACTTCTCACACTGGTGTTGCACAGTGTGCATGTGACCACAGTGTTGTCCTGAAGGGACGTGAGCAAATGAGGATACAGTTCCACTATCACAAAAAGAAGGGAAATTAGTTGCAAAAAACTATGTTAATGCAAAGATTGTGGTTGTAAAAACGCAAAGAGTACAAAGATGGGAAATGAAAAAAACATTAGTGATTTGAGTCTCCAGAGTATTGGAAAATCAGTGGTGAGGTCTTACTTGGGGTTGTCAACCCTAATGCCCACCCCTACCCCAGCCTGTAGCCTCCTGTCCAAAGCACAAGATACAACTCCATCCTAGTGCCTCATAGTGATACATTATGGCCAACATAATCTATCAGAGCTTTCTTCACGCAGGGCCCGTAATCACATTTGAACTCGTCTGATCCAGGGTTGGGGTGGGCATTACGGTCAACATCCCCAAGTAAAACATAGATTTTTGCAACTAATATACAATATTACAATATATATATGTGTGTGTGTGTGTATATATATATATATTTTTTTATGCAAAACTGCTTTAATGCATCATTTAGTTGTGTTAAAGCACAAAAAGTCAAGAAATGAAAATCTTTAGGGTTGTCCCCTCAACCCACACTAATCACCCCAAGATTGACAAATGATGGGTGTGTCATTGGGGTCATGAGACCTAAATGTCACCCCATTCCATGTGTAATCATATTGACAAGGGATAGCAAAAAAGAATGGGATGACATTTAGGCCTCATGACCCCAATGACACACCCCGTCTTTTGTCAATCTTAGGATGAGTGGCGGGTCCAGGAGGGGAGGAGCAACCCTAAAGATTTTTCATTTCCTGACTTTTTTGTGCTTTAACCCTAAATGATGCATTAACACAGTTTTTTTGCATAGAATTTCCTTACTTTCTGAGGAAAAATAGAAAAGTAAGAACTTGCGCAAGATGGTGGGATGCGGGCCCTTTGGGCCCTGTGCTCCAACCAACTTGTTAACACGTGTGTACCATCAACACCCTCCAAATTTCAATATAAAACACCAAACCGTGTACGAGATATAACATGTAAAATTTTGAGATTTTAATTCATCAGTGATGTAGAATTCTACACCTGCTAACAGTTTACAGGCACAACAACTGAAAACTACATCCATGAGACTAAGGCTAGGTACCCTATTTAGTTCAAGCCACCAGCACAATGCAAAACACTGTCTGCAACATGTAAATTGTGTCATGCAATATCTCCACAAAATAAATTTTATCTGATGCGTAAACACCGTAATTCACATCTACAGGACATGCCAAGAACACCCTCAAAATTTCAAGTAAAAAGACTAAACCATTTCCAAGATATTTAAACTTAAAGATTGGTGAAATTACCCTATCTAATGCATTATAAAATCTGGTCCCTCCTTCACGATCAAAGAATCTCAAAAACTTCCTCTTAATTTTTCTAATGAATGAGGTGTCAGTATTTATATTTAACAACAACTATGTCCACAGTACTTGAACGAGGGTTACAAAAAACTCAGTGTAGTTATTTAGCAAAACTTAGCTACGGAGGTTGTGCAGGACCAGGTGGCTGCCATTGATAAAAATGGTCTTTCACAACATGCACCTCAATACTTGCAGATCTCTGAGCATGAAATGAACTTTATTAAACCAACTGCCTTTCATTCATTCTGCCAGTACATGACTTAGCAGTTGGATACTTTTTGATGTCTGAAATATGTGAGAGGCACAGCTCAGTTTGCTACTGTCTCGATCGGTATCATCTTTAAAGAGGACAGGAAATCATGTAAACAGTTCAGCCGTATGATTAGAGTGATGTCAATATTTATTAATTAGTATATGTGTTTGCCTTTTCCCTGACAGTGGTAGTATTTTTTTTTATATTTTTTATTTTGCCAGTCAATTGGAAAAGTAAACATGGCTGTTTATGTAGCCGTTTGTTTCATGTTTTCTGCTTTGACTTTGGGAGAGTGAGTGAGGCAGCCAAATGATGACATGATCATTCATCATTCCATGAACTCACTCATACAAGAGCGTGTGAAGCTGTCAGAAACTGACAGCTACAAGGAAATTATTTCCTTATTTAGCGTAGGCACTGTAGTTTGTTATTCGGTTAGTAGTAGCTATTTCCTCATTTAAATAAATACTTGTGCCTGTTCTGAGACACTGGCTTTGTAGTTTCCGGATTTGTCCAAGAGCCTGCTGTATAGAACAATCTGTTTGCCATAGTTTAAAAATATGTGAACTCTGAACTAGGATTGTTGCAATGTCATTCATTATTTCTGCTTGTCTGATGCATTTGTTATGTTGTTGCTTTTTCAATTAAAAGTTTGTCTTAATTAGATATAGTACCTTTTTTTGTTTAATGCCAGAGAAAGAGAATTTCTTATTAGTAAAGGTTCTGAACCCCCATCCCTGGCCACACACACACACTTGACAACATGAAGAATATAAATCCCTTTTAGTTCATTCAGTTCTACTTTATTGGAGAATTTTCAGAACATGCTCACCTTTTTTTTTAAGTTTGCCACATCATAAGATTGGTTCATTAATTTTGGCATTCCTGCATGTCCTCTGAAATGATTTGATATGTACAGTATATATCAACTGCAATGTTTGTTAATTTAAACATGCGCTCAGTGTTCCTGTCCAGACTGTGCCAAATTGTACTATAAATCAGCTGCCAATTTACATATAGTTTTGGGGACAATTGACCTGTTCTAGGGGCAGTTACCAGAAGCAATGATAAATAACCTGATCAGTGGCATTTAACCAATTCTGAAGGGAAAAATTACTAGAGCAGTGGATAAATAGTCAATCATAAGTAACAGACCAATTGTCTGGGCAAAATACAGAGGCAGTGGGCAAATTAGCATTTTTGATTTTTCAGTTTTTGATTCAGCAACAGAGGATAAGATGCAGGAGTCTGTGTCAGAAGAGTGGTGATGAGATGGAGGAGTACATGTAATAATAATTGTCCATATACTATTTTACATAAGCACACATTATAAATAAAATGTTGTGGTTTGTTGCATAATAATCAGATTTAGCTATGTGTTAAACTGCCAACATGAGGTCTGTGAAATGACTACTCTGTTAGTTTATTGAATGAGAGTGATCCTATGCAGTGAGGATTGGTGTGTGTGTTTGGGAGGGGGGTTGTCAAACAAATAGACAACATGCATCATTTCTTAAAAGCACAATGGTTGTTGGAAACAGATGGATGATAGGGTGGTGGACCCATTGGAAAATTGATAGCAGGAATGACTCAAGCATCTGTATAAGCAACGGAGTATCCAATAATAAAAAAAAAGGAAAAATGAAAATGAACTATCACAACAACTAAAGCACATTGAGTCATTTTGTACAAATAGTATCAAACTAAGTAGTGATTAGTGCAATAGAAGAGTCCAGACAATTGCATTATTTTTGCTGTTCGGCACATGTACGTTTCCCTGCTACAATTTATATGATGTATCAACAGATTTGTTCATTCAGGTTTCCTCATTCAGCAAAGTTCACCCTTTTTTCCTGTTTTTCTCCAGTGGAATCCAGTTTCTTCCAAATTCACTTTGAAATCTGTAAATAAAAAACACTCTATATTTACTGTTTTTTATTTCTTTATTCCATAAAATGGAGATAATAATAATAAAAAAAGACACATGTCGATATTAAGCACAACAGCACACATCCACTGGTGCTCCAACTAAAACTCCAACCATGTATCCACCACCCCATAACCATACTAACCCACACGCATATCACCGCTCCCCCCCAACTGGTACCATAGTCAAAAATATCTCACAGATCAAAGTCACTTCTCATTCTGGTACCTGGAATAATATAAATAAATAAAAAAAAAAAGATTTAGCAGACTAAATTCCAGGGTTCTTCATTCAAAGTTTCCGGGAGACAAAGGTGTCTTGTATAGGATGATTGCTATCCATGTACTATGGTATTACACAAGATACGTAGTGTTTAGAGGGTTCTCTAATATCACACACCTTGGGTGTGTAAAAAAAACTACATATCAACCCCCTACCTATGCATTATTCTCTATTTATCAATCTATTGATCGGTGTGGCTTTAGTAGCATGCAAGGGTAGTCATATGCCTTGTTTCAGCCTGCTCTGCTAGTACTAGCTAAAGTGCACTATCCATGATAGGTTACATTGCTTAGCTTTACATTGAACAAAATTATAGCTCTATCACATGTGTGTGGTATGCTCTTAATATTGATGTTATTACCAGGCTGTACTTTCGTAGCAGATACTGTACCACTTCATGTATCCCTAAATCACAGCCAGTGCAACTGCTCAAACATTGATATGTCCAACTGGATTATATACTGTATATATATGTTGCACAATGTGTAATTTGTGTTTTCTTTCAAATGTGGCTGTATGGCCAATACCCTCCGGGATAACCCTTTCACCAGTGCATTTGCTCTGGGATTCTTTTGTTGTTCTCTTCTCTCTCTACTTTGGGCTGCCCATGATCCAAACCAATAAGATCCCCTATAGGGTAGCTGGCTATCTCTCCTTGGGCTGAGGTACAGATATGGCACACTGATGAATGTAAATGAGGACAAAACACATGTCTGTGTCTGCTGTTCTCAGCCTTTGCTGATTGTATTGTGAGGCCTTCTGGCACCATGCAATTCTGCTTAAAGTTGAGCTAGTCCAAATTAATTAATGAGCATTTGCATATGCTTCCCATGATACTTTCCATTATTGGTGTATGTGCAATTTGTGTGTGTATGTACATATATATATATATATATATATATATACACACACACACACACACACACAGATAGGTCTTCACACTGTTAAGGGCTGGGTTTCATAAGTGTTAAACTGCACCGTTGCTGGTGGCTGTTTAGTACTTCAGAAAACTTTCAATAATGTGCTGCACAAAGTTGTGGGATGCCCAAAAGGGTGTGAGTATGGGACAATCTAAAATCCAGATCGCACACACACACACACCCCACTGGCATCATCAATGCGATAGCGAATCAAACTGATATAGTCAAGGTTAAAGGTAGGGAATTCATTACTCTGGGAGACTTTAATATAGTTACAAAGGTAGGGAATTCATTATTCTGGTAGACTTTAATATAGTTTGCTTGGTAAAAAAGACCTCTGTGGAACATCCTCTGAGTAAACTAAATGTTACTCAGATCATTGAGGAACCCACTAAGTTGACAAAGGTTGAAATTACAGCTTCCTTGCTGGACTGGATCCTTACATCTAGGAAGGGCATTCTCCCCAGCTCGATCAGTGATCATTCTCCCACTTATTGTGTTTGGAAGGGTAAACTCCTGACTCCACCCCAAGGTTAATTAGTTTCCATGACTACTCTAAATTCAATCATGTGAACTTTAAGTCTGACCTTGCATGTATGGATTGGTCTTAACATTGGTTCACTAATAATGTTAATGTTGCTGTCTCATATTTTGGTAAGGTCTTTCTACAGGATAAATATGTACCTATCAATACTAAGATAATTAAGGGTCTTGCCAATAAGTGGATTGACTGTAAACTGCTTGCATTGATAAAAGATAGGGGCAAACACTGGGGGATCTTTAAGGCATCCAGAAGAGCTGCTAATTGGGAAAAATACAGGCAGCTCCACACCCAATGTAAAAAAGCCATAAAACAAAATAAGAGTAACAACTATAAAAATCTCCTATCTTCCACTGTTTGATCCCCAGAACTATACTGGAAACAAATAAAACAAATTCTAGGCCACAGTAATAACCTTGTACCCCATGATATGATCATAAACAGCATAAATTGCACTAATCCTGCCACTATTGCAAATGCATTCAATGTGCAGTTCAGTGATCTTTCTGTGCATACAGGATCCTTCCCCTGAGTAAACTTCTCTCCCAAGACAATTGACTCTTTTATTGATAAACAGGATGTCACCATCCCTTTTATCTTAGAGTTGTCAAAGTACCCAACGTGCATAAATTGCCAAGTGTATCTCAATATCTAAATCTGCAGATTCAGATGGGTGCGAGTCTAAATTACTCCAGCTTGCTGCATCTAAAATAGCTCCTGCTGTTACCAGACTATTTATTTTATCACTTATGAATGGTGCAGTTCCTTCTGCCAGGAAACTGTCTTATATTATCCCAGTCTTCAAGAAAGGGGACCCAAAAATCTTTAATACAGGCCAATTTCCATCTTACCCGTGTTTAACAAAAAATCTTTGAAAAATTGGTTGCTGGCCAGCTTACAGACTACATGATGGTTGACCCACAATTGTGCAAGGGCAATGTGGGAGAAGTTGTTTAGGGTGCCAGAATTATGTCACCCAGAATTATTGTGGGTGGCATTCCCGCACCATAAATTGACAGCGCTACAGGAACGTCCCTACAAAAACTTCATTTTTGAGGGGGTCTTTGCCCCCTCACCCCCTAAAATGAATATAACAACCTATGGGGGGGCATGCAATGAAATGGGCACAAAGTTGTGGGATGCCCAAAAGGGTGTGAGTGCAGGACAATCTAAATTCCAGATCACCCCTATCACTCATGCCCTTGTTGCGGCACCCACATTACGGCACCCTAATCACAGCACCCTAACAACAGTATGTGTTAGTTGATCACTCACAAACTGCTGTCTTCACACCAGCATGGTTTTAGGAGTTGTCACAGTACCTTCACTGCCCTAATACTCCCCCCCTCCCTCAGTCCATTCTAGTCCCACCAGTACTACCGGTTCACCTCAGTCCATTCCAGTCCCACCGGTACTACGTACTCACTGCAATACACCCCTCATTGCCCACTCTTATGCCCTGATACCACCTGCTTAGTATCCCAGAATCTTTCTGCCAGCATCCCTGTTTCCTACGCGTACGCTTTTCCATATCCCAGGGACTCCTTTACAGGCTATGAACATGTTATTGATTGATAGGATTATAAAGGCATCTCTGTATATATTATTTACCTTTATTTCTACACTGTATATATTTTGTTATATACGTCTTGCTACTGTTATTTTATGTATATTTTACTTGTACTCTATTCTGTACCCTTGTCCTTGCAAACTGCAGGTCCTTCTTGTAAATGAGCTTGCTCAATGGTGATCTCCTGGATAAATAAAGATTTTGATTGATCGATTGATTGATTAATAATGCTCACCAACCACATAGTTACTGCTATGGATAGAGGTGACTATTCAGATACTGTATTCATAGACCTAACCAAGGCCTTTGACCTTGTTGACTACTCCATGCTTAACACCAAGCTTAATGACCTTAGTCTGGTGCCTTCTGCCCTTAACTGGTTTACTAATTATATTTTATTACAGACAACAATTGGTAACAAACTCATGTCAGAGCCAACAGGGCTGCAAAATCATGTTGGATGGGGTGAGAAAGATGAGCAAAACACCTAGAAAAAAGTAATAGACAGAGAAATGTTCTGAGAATAGTATATCCTCCTGCAGTTAAATAATAGGGCTTGCCATTAAAAGGTAGGTCAGCTTGTCTAATGTCCCCCTACCAGAAAAGCAAAGGAAGGGGGGAAGGGGGATAGCAAAGGGGAGGGGATGGTGATGTCAGAGAGGGTCAAATGACTAGGGGATAGGAGAGCTTCCAAATTGGTCTAGGGGAGGGGCTAAGAGGGGGCTGGGAGGGGGGCCACAAAGGACTATGTAAGGGCTTGCAGCCTTCTGGTCTCCCTCTTTCTGCTGGGAAAAGTTTTTCTGAGCACTTCGTTGGCAATGGGGGTGGTAAGGCACTAGCCAGTGAACCTGCCTTAGGGCAAGGAAGGCTCCCTGGCTTCATTTTCTGTATAAGAGTGTGTTGGGAAACAGGTTTTTGGCTCTCTTGTCTAGGTGCTGGTCTTTAGTATCAAGGGTTGGTGGTCAACTTTAATCTCTTTGGAGATCATAGGGACTGCGTAAACTGTGTGAGTCTGTGAGCAGTGACCTTTTGGAAAATGTGGAAACCAGACAAGATAAAGTATAGTGATGAGGTAGTGCTTGTTCATGAAAGTTCAGCAGCACTGAAGGTTTGACTTATTTTGGAAATGGTATGCTGTTTTGTAAGATTTATTTCTTGCAGGTCATTGGTAGCTGGAGTCTGACTGCGAGTTAACAAGGTTTTGTTATGTGGTGCATCAGGGTGCAAGGGAGAACGAGTAGTAGCAGTTGGTGCAGGAGGAGGGGGGTGAGCAGATGGGCCATGAGGAGCGGCAGACTGTTCAAGCTTCAGTATGCTTCGGCTCGTGGGGGTCCTACTATGGGGTGGCAATTTGGTGTGGTCACATTTTGGCTATGCAGAGGGGACACTGGGAGTTTGCCTCATGTTTTACTCAGCCAGTTGCAGTGGTCGTGGGACGCTGCATGCATAGGTGAGTCGCAGGTCAGATGCCAGCCTGGCATCAGGGGAACCACGGGCCACGTGGGCAAGGAAGGGGGGTGCTCTGGTAGGTGTTCGAGCTCAAGAAGGTTTCAGCTCGTGGGGCTCCCGCTGCAGGGCAGCAGTTGCTGTGGTGGCATTCTGGCTATGCAGAGGGAACACCGGGGGTTTTCCTCATGTTTTTTCACACAGCCGGTTGCAGTGGTCATGGGACAAGGTCTGCGAAAGAGGGGGTCACAAGTTAGATGCTGGCCTGGCATCAGTGGAACCTCAGGCCACGTGGGCCAAGGGGGAGGGGTGGCTCCGGTAGGACAAGCGGGAATGGAAAGAGAGGACAGCCAGTAGAGTGAACCCAGGATTTGTGGTTGGTGTTTGTGGGTTTGGGCCTAGCAGACTTTTGGGGTTTTCAGGGGAAAGGCCGTATGGGATTTGGGGTTTGTCACCACAGTCCTGAGAGGAGGGCCATAGCCAGCCAAAGGCCTAAAAGCAGATTGGGGGGACGAGTAACCCAGGTGCCAGAGCAATCATTTATCTATATCAAAATGTAAAATTCTGAAAATATTATATTTCGTGGCTTTAGGCTTCCAAAAGAATTGTAGTGATATCGATACCCCCCCCCATAAATATGTTTTTGGTCTAGACATGCTGTAAATGTAAAATAAAGTAATGTTGTTTTCTATGCTTGTTTGAAACAATTATCATTTTATCAGCAGAAGTATTAAAAAAAAAAGAAACAAGGGGAGTATATATAAGCGTATTGATAGCCAAGTAACAACCAGGAAAGGGCAAAGGGAAATCCAGTGGGTACCATCAGTAGTGATGCAGGGAATGAGCTGGTATGGATGCAGTGAGGTGGAAGAAGGTAGTGGGAAGTGGCCCTGAGGTGTAAGTGGGCAGTAGCGAGTGATGAGCAGCCCCAGATGGGGGTGGGGTTCATGGCCGCCCAGGTAGGTATGAGAGGTTGATTTGGTCTTCTGGTGGTTGGAATGAGGGCCATCAAGGAGAAGGAGAGGTAGTCGGGTGATCGGCAGGGTGTGGCTTGTGAACAGGGGCTGGTCGGGGCAGTTGCGGGGGGCCCCGTGGACCACATGGGCCACAGGCCTGATGCTGAGCAGAGCAGATGAGGGGCCCTGGGCCAAAGGAGCCGAGCAGAGGACAGGGAGCTCAGTGGTGCAGTGCGTAATGGTGTACAAGGCATTCCATGGGGGGGTTCCAGTCACAAAAATGTAGCCTGGACAGGGGGTTGTTTTACAGTATCTTACATAGCGCGTGGTGGTGGTGGTTTTGGAAGTGAATGCATGGGGTGAGAACTGTTCAGAGGTTTTCTCTTGTACTTCACCAGAGGAGATGTACATGAGAGATGGATTTTACTAGCGGGGCAGGATATGTTTCAGGGTGGGTGCTGTCAAGCAGAGTCACGAGAGGGCATGGAGGCAATATGCCAGGTGAGTGTGGCTCTCCTGTTGGGTGGCCTCACAGGCTGCGCTGTTGGTCCCTCCGTCAAGCAGAATCATGAGACGACATGGGGGCAAGATGCCAGATTGAGTGTGGCCTCGCAGGCTGCTCTAGTGGGTCCTGATTCACCGCAGGTGCTGGACAGGGGTGCCAGGCTTGGGAGGCCACTCAGGTTGTTATCATGGCATGGAATCAACTGGGGGCGCGGCTGTGGTTTGTGTGGGCATGGCCCCAGTGTGCCAGGTGGCAGGGCTGCCACGGGGCAGGGGGTCCCACTTTCCTCCCCAAGCAGGTGTGCTTTCAAAGCTGGTCAACTGATGGTGGTATCACCGAAGGTGGGACATACCCCAAGGCTGTTCAGGTGGAGCTGGTAGGAGGCACAGGCCCCTGCTAGCATTCTTTTTTTTTTTCGTCCCCCCAATCTGCTTTTAGGCAAGTTGTACTAGTTGTGTGGGACAGACTGGCAGCATGTCAAGTCAGCCAGTAGGTATGGGGTCTTTCAAGCACTAACAGAGTGGGAGGGCAGATACAGATAAGTTACACAACGGAAACATGCCAGGGCAGGGGGTACATGTGATACGCATAGAAAATCAGAAGAAAGCAGGCAGGTTATTTGGTGTTGAAGCAGCTAAAGGGGCTAAAACATAATGGGAGCACATGCAGTGCAAGGGAATGTTTTTGCTTTTGAACTCCCTCCTAAGAGGCAGGTGGAAACTGGGGGGTTGACTCGGACAATCCAGAGCTGGGTTGTGTAAAGTTAAATAAAGTGCACTGCTTATAGCCAGTGATGGGGTTTCCTTGGAGGTCCCTGCTGCATACATAATAACCCTGGGGCGAGGCTGTAAGGGGGATCAAAATAGGCACGCTTAAGGGAGAACAGACCTAACCTAGGCTAAGGAATAACCTTCATAGGTTTAGGGGTCGGGGTAGTTTTAGATAGTTTTCAAGAGGTATCAAGCCAGTATAAAAAAAAAGGAAGAAACGGATGTGGGGGGGGGGGGGCTGGTCCCAGGGCAAGTACTGATGTGATTTGTTCTAAGTGGTGCATTCAGCAAAATGTGATGGGCATGCCCTTAAACAAATAAAAAAAAAAACCCTTTTGGAGATCAACCAGAGACGGAATGAGGTGGCCTTTGGGAGTGCAGCTCTGGGACATTGTTAAAGCGAGGAGGGAAAAGGGCAGAACTGAGCCAGGTCATTTTTTCCAGAGGGTGCAGATTAAGGATATAGGGAGCAACAGGGAAATTTCAAGCCAGTATGAGGCCTAATGGGTTTTCAGCTAGTAGCAGCAGGGGGAGTTTTCCCCAACCCAGTATGGAAGGGATCTGCCATTAAAGTGCAAGGTCAAGAACATTAAGAGAGGTATACACATTGCAATCCAGCCCCTTCTGAACACCAAGGTGGGTAAGGTCTGCGGTACGCATAGGGTGGTATGAAGGGAATACACCAGTGGCCACCATCAGGCCATGGGCTAGAAAGGTTTACTATATACAGGTAACATGTAAGGGGCATGGGGGTGTTTGGGCAAAATGTTCTTGTCCACAATGATTGCCAGAGATGGGGGGGGGGTTAACTTGGGGTGGCCTTGGTCCAGGGAGGGGAAGACTGGTTTTGGGCATGGGTAGAGGTGCTCCAGGGTTCCTGGAAGCCGGTCTACCCAGCAAGGTGCTGATGGATCCAGGGGGGAAGGGGGCTGGAATGGAGCATGGGCAGATGAGGGAAGGCTTAATCCAGTAAAGACTGACTGGCAAGAGACAATACAGTCCCAGTAATTACTTTTGGGGGGCAATAGGGCACAGCGGTCTTGGAGCTCCAGGCTGCAAAACCAGGAGTCGTGGATGTTGGAAGCCCACGGTTCCCACTTGCATCGGCGTGCCCTCGGGCAAGCCCCTTAGAGGAGATACTCACTCAGGCCATCCTTGGCAGGTTTTTACCAGTTGGAAAGGAAGGGGTAGCAAGAGTGGGAGAGGCTCCTAGAATCCCGAGTGGGCAGAACCAGGGTGAAGGGGAGGACACAGAGATGGGGCTAGGGAATAGGCTAAAGGAGCGGAGACCAGCTACCATTTTGTGATCAAAGACAGTGAATAGCATGCCGAGGGAAGGGCAGCAGGCTGATGGAGGATGGTACCAGCAGGTGGGACTTCTGGGGCTGCGGTTGTCCCGCATAGGCCCAGGGGCATGGCATGTCCCTCAAGTTAGGACGAGGATGGGTTTTTACAAAGTGAGCCCAGGACCAAGGGAGGGCATGCCTGGTTGGGCACTCTTCCTACCCAAGGGAGGGGGCCTCACCCAAGGCCACCTGGTCTAGAGTGGAGCTGGGGACTGGTACCCAGCTCTGCAAGGGGGGGGTTTTTGAACCATGGAGCAAGGTGACCCTGAGGGGTTTCAGAACAAAGGGATTCCTCTGGGAAAGGTGGAGGATGACCAAAGGGGTTCCATGCACCAGAGGGAGGGGAGGGCAGACCAGACGGGCAGGAGGAGAGGCAGAGAGCCTGGATGAGCTGAGAACGGAGATTCGGTGGGGAAGGCCAGCTGATCAGCAGCAGGTGATACCGGGGGACTATTGGAGGTGGGTCAGGAAGGCAGTGACCAGCAGGATGATGAGGGGTGTTGCCCTTAGGGAAACTAGCCAGCCACGGCAATACAGGGAGGTAGATCCATCTCCTACACCAGGTGGTTCTCCTCTCAAAGCAGAGGGAGAAGGGCACTGGCAGCTGGGTATAGCAAGGGTGAGCCACTCCCAAACCCCATGCTGTGTGAACTGCAGGGGCAAAACTGGAATGCACACTGGAAATGTAGGCCCGCTAGCAAGAGGTTGCTGAGCAGGAGGGCAGGAGCAATTAAGGAATCCAGGGCATTGCAAACTGTTTCAAGTTATACTGTGGGGGCTATTGGGGAAGTCTCAAGGAGATGTGGAGGAGCATGCAGGCACTTGGGATCCCAAGTAGTGGAAGGGAAACCTGAGGACCCGGCTTCTGGCATTAGAGTAATGTGGAGCTGATAGGGTATAGGTTAGCAAGGTTCATGAACCGAGGTGGACAGGGTGGGTTGGAGCTCCCACCCACCCTGTAAAGTAGGGGCTTTGGAGGAGCAGGTTTGGCACATAGTGGAGTGAACAAGGAAAAGAATGGTGCCCACGAGGACCTGGTCATGAGGGGAAATACATATGGAGCTGTGAAGGGGCAGCTGAGGGCTGGGGGACTAGGGGAGCCCCGCTGGGGTGGCAATGTGTGCCCAAGGGAAAATGGCGGTATGCAACACATCTTGAGGGGTATGCTGGGGTAATGATGGCCTGGAACAGGCACTAGATATGGAGAGACACAAGGAAGGAAGTGACCTCTAATGGGACCCAGCACAGGCCAGGTGGGGCCGCAGATGGGCATCAGGTGTCCAGAGGACTAGGTGGAGCCTCACCGGAGGGTATCAGCCAAAAGGGAGATGGCAAGATAAGGGGAGGAGAAGGGAGTTTGGAGCAAGGGAAAAGAAGGGGGGCAGGCACGAACAGCCATGTAGAGGGCACCAAGGGGGCTTCACGCCCTAGGGGGTGTGGGCCAGGCCACAATGGCCTGGGTGGTGGTGGGAGGGGCCAGGAGAAAGGTGGTAGGGTCCAGGCTCATCTCAGGGGCATTGCATATGGGAGAGAGGATGCCTACAGTGAGGATGATGTGGGTATGCCGGAGGCAGGTGCCCCTACTGAGGCCTGTTGGAGTAACGGGGGAAAGGTACTAGGGGAGATTGAAGGGTCCCAGGTTTGTTTCTAGCCCACAAGGGGGGAGCCCCATCATCCTTCGCAAGCTGAAGATGGGTCAGTGGAGGGGCAAAAGGAAAAGGGGGGCAGGAGAGGGGAGGGGTAGGCAGCATGGGCTGGGAACAGAGGAACCTAGGCATGGAAGTAAATGGGGAGGGAGGATAGAAACTGGGGTCGGATCACATGTCTGGACCTAGTGGGGTATGGACCGTGAACTGACCCTGTGTGTGGTCGCCGGGTAAGTGGGGTACTGGTAGTGTCCAAGTGGGGTACCTGGTGGTGGTACCTGGTTCTAGTGATGATGGGAGGGGGGCCAGATCAGAGCATGTCCAGACCCCGAAGCGCTACAAACAACGAGAAGAGGATCAAGCTGGAAGAAAGTTTCCAGAAGGAAGAAGCGGACTGAAGTAATCTGGTTGTACTGTACTGTATACTGTTGAAATATGAAGTTGGGAATGTAAATATAATTTGCGTGCCTTAATAAATATTGCCAGAGTGCATCCAACAGAAACAAGTTTGGAGACATTTATTTCTGGTGGGGGATCATGAGACAATAGGGCTTGCCATTAAAAGGCAGGCCAGCTTGTCTAATGTCCCCCTGCCAGAAAAGCAAAGGGAAGGGGGATAGGAAAGGGGAGGGGTTGGTGACTTCAGAGAGGGTCAAATGACCAGGGGATAGGAGAGCTTCCCAATTGGTCAAGGGGAGAGGCTAAGAGGGGTCTGGGAGGGGGACCACAAGGGACTATGTAAGTGCTTGCAGTCTTCCGGTCTCCCTCTTTCTGCTGGGAAAAGATTCCCCACCCACCCTGAACTAGGCAGTGGGGGTTTGCCACTGGCTGGCATGGCACTGAAGTGGAAGGTATAAAAACACAGTACCTGGTGTGCCCTGGTATGGGTCAGGGAAGTTGCAGAAGGGCAGCTGATGGTCCTCGGGGCTGGAAGGAGCCTTGGCAAGGGGGAAGCAGGTTGCTCTCAGAAAAGGAAGAAAACAAGAAAAGGGAGGGGGGAGCAAAAGGAAAAAGAGGGTCAGGAGGGGGGGTAGGCAGCATGGGCTGGGAACAGAGGAACCCAGGCATGGAAGTAAATGGGGGAAGGGATAGAAACTGGGGGTCGGATCATGTGTCCAGACCTAGTGGGGTATGGACCGGGAACTGACCCTGTGTGGGTCGGGCCCAGGTAAGTTGGGGTACCTGGTGGTGGTACCAAGTAGGGTTACCTGGTGGTGGTACCAATTGGGGTTACCTGGTGGTGGTACCTGCTTCTGGTGATGATGGGGGGGGGGCAAATCAGAGCATGTCCAGACCCCAAAGCACTACAAGCAAGGAGAAGAGGATCAAGTCAGAAGAAAGTTTCCAGAAAGAAGAAGCAGACTGATGTAATCTGATTGTACTGTACTGTACTGTATACTGTTGAAATATGAAGTTGGGAATGTAAATATAATTTGCATGCCTTAATAAATATTGCCAGCGTGTATCCATCAGAAACAAGTTTGGAGAGATGTATTTCTGGTGGGGGATCATGGGACAATAAAATACCATTATGCTTAGTCCCAGCTCTGGTAAGGACAAACTAATTTGTGTGTGTGATCTGTTGTTGTGGTGTTACGGTGCCACTGATCCTCTTTGCCCCAACCTGTGATGAAAGGTGACTGGTGTTGTTGCAGTTCTGGTCATCATGGTTTAAGGCGGACACTCTCCTGGATGAGATGTCATCCGATTCCGCTAGATGCAGGAGGGTGCCCAGGCTCTTACGTACCCTTTCTGTTAAATGTATATTTTATACATTTAATGCATGGACAAACTCTGATTCTAATGAAGCTGTGGATTCTATTATAGCCCTGAGGCTAGAGCAGTGAGCTGTGAATGAGCCTGGGACACTTAACAGACCTGAGCCTGAACCTTGCAACATCCACCTGCATACTGTGCAATCCTGCATAAGTAACTCAGCCACTACAGTGCCCCCAGGTCACCCCAGGAAACAGGCACCTGTGCCTAGTGGACTTTGTCTGGTTAGCAAAGAATAAAACAGAAATAAAATAAATGAGCTAGGGGCAGGGGGAGCAAAAAAAAGAAAAAGTTTATAGATGTTTTAAAGAAAGAAAAAACATTCAATAAAATTAAATACATAATATGAACACTAGCTAATACATATTTGATAAAGCAGCAGTATTGATTTCACCACTAGCCTTGAATTAAACAATTAGATAACTAATATCTATAGAAGGACTGAGCAACACTGCAAAATAAATAAGTTATACCCATCAACGTGTACATAAAAAGATATTTAAGTGTAATCCCCACCCCCCGGATTTGGGCGGGACATGCATTTTGTTGGGATGATTGTGTTTGGGCTATTTCAGCCCAGGCCCTAAAGGGTTAATACTTTTGCCACCCCTAAGGACTGCTGCTAGCACAGGAGTACACTGGGGGTGGTCCTACTTTTTAAGGGAGTGTGCGATGACAGAAGGTTGGGTTAGCGTGTGGGGAACTGCACTGATGGCCTGCTTGTAGGCACCATTTGGTAGTTTGCCAGGAGCAGTGGAAAAAGTCAACCCTCACTCTGTACATGGGTGCAGCTGTTGGAAGGGCTTCTCCTGCTATGGGGAGTGAGAGAGACCATCACCCCATGGAAGACTTAAGAGACAGAATACCAGAAGGGAGAGTTATTGCCAAGGCTCAAGGCAGAGCAAAGGGGAATGCCGAAGATAATGGAGTAGCACCTGAGAGAGAGAGAGTGCCTTGGCTGGGACATCTGTCAGGATGTGCCACCAGGATGTTCATGGGGACAGTCACCCTGGAGGGAACCTGTGAATTGGGAGCAGTTGGGAGTAGGGAATAGCCAATCTGAGATGAGAGGTTGGCACGTTCCTTGCTTTGAAGGCTTCATAGCTGAGTGGGATATGGGAGCAGTAGCCTTGAGGTGAAAGGCTAGCTTGTTCTGAGTGACATGGGAGAGTGAGAATCTTGTTGGACTGTGGGAAGATGTAACTCCACAGGATTATTATTACCGTTTGGAACAAACTGAGCTGCTTAGGTTAAAGTGGTTATCCTGATCACACCCCGCGTAAAAATCAGTGAGTGACTGGACATTATGGACTCTTGTACAGTACATGTGACCAGGTTGATATAGCATGATATGCTTCCCCTGAACTGTGATTAATTCACTGGTCTATACAGTGGATTTTTATATTTTATTAAATGAGATCCCACTGTTTCTTTGCACCTGCAGTGTTGTCTGCGTTACTTATATGGACTGTTGCTGCTTCTAATCAGCAATTGCCTTCTAGCCCAGCACCAGAAGCCAGCCGCACACCACCTTTTATGGGGCCTGGAAACAAACCTTTACCATCTTCATACCCTCAGATAACGGGGAGTGGTGTGCTAAATAAATAATTACCTACTAATTTATACTTACTAAAAGTTTTAGTCCTGTTCTTATACTTGTTTGACCTTCCTGGATCAAGCAGAAGTTGATACAAACGTCCACCGTCATGGCATCTGTCCCGACAGAGCTCCGTTGAGCTCGCTTACTCCCCCTCTCTCACTCGCTCATTCCATTTCTGCTGGTGGTGCAGGCTGCCCTTTTGTACTGGACTCCTGCTTGCATTTCCACCTTCTTCTGCCCACAAAGAAATCTGCAGCAGTCACGATAGAGCTCCGTTGAGCTCTCTCACTCATTCATTCTGTTTCTCCTGCCACTTCAGGCTGCCCTTTTGTACTGGGCCCCTGCATGCATTGCTGCCTTTTTCTGCCCATGAAGAAATCTGCAGCAGTCCCAACAGAGCTCTGTTGAGCTCACTCACTCCCCTCCTTCACTCGCTTGTTCTGTGTCTCCCGCTGCTGCAGGCTGCCCTTTTGTACTGGGCTCCTGCCTGCATTGGCACCTTTTCCTGCCCACAAAGAAATCTACAGCAGTCCCGACAGAGCTCAGTTGAGCTCGGTCATTCCTTCCCTCTCTTACTCACTCCATCCTAATCTGTCCCAAACATTGATTTCCAACAACGACTGCGGTATTCTGCGCCGGAAGCGTGAAAACACATTTCAGCCAGGATGTGAAAAATGACAGCTGTACTGTTCACAAGAAGGTGTGAAAAAATGCCAGAGTTGAAAATCTGGTGTGAAAATATTACTAATTTGTGAACTTACAAAGGTGCATGGAAACTGCACAACGCACACTCGTAACACAGTCATTTTATGGAGTTTCATCACACAATTTTCAACATAGCCATTTTAGGACCTCTGCTCATGAACAATGTCAGTGTGATTTTCTTAATGTGTCCTGAACACTGATTTCCCACAGCGACCACGCTATTGTGCGCAGAAAGAGTGAAAACACATTTCAGCCAGGATGTGAAAAATGACAGCTGCACTGATCATAAGGAGGTGTGGGAAAATAGCAATGTTGAAAATCTGGAGTGAAAATATTGCAAAGTTGCGAAGGTACAAGCGTACATGGAAACTGCGCAACGCACATTCATGACACACTCATTATATGGAGTATCATCACCAAATTTTCAACATAGGCATTTTAGGACCTCTGCTAATGAACAGTGTCACTGTCATTTCCATAATGTGTCCAAAACACGGATTTCCCACAGCGACCACGCTATTCTGCACCAGACATGCAAAAACACACTTTGGCCAGGATGTGAAAAATGACAGCTATACTGTTCACAAGGAAGTATGAAAAAATGTCAGTGTTGAAAATCTGGCATGAAAATATTGCAGATTCACGAAGTTATGAGCGTGCATAGCAACTGCACAACGCACGCTCATAAAACAGTCATTTTTTTGAATTTTTTCCACCAAATTTGCAACATAGGCTTTTTGAGAGCCCACCTCATGAACACTGGAACTGTTATTTCATTAATCGGTCCTGAAAGGGGATTCCGCGCAGTGACCACAAAATCACCTTTCAGGGCCGAATAACACCATGACAGTGGCAGAATTCATGAGGAAGAGTCCCAAAAACCCCATGTTGAAAATTTGGTGTCAAAATTCCCAAAAATGACTGAGATATGCATCAAAGTTTAAGAAACCCTATTCATTCCATTATACAGCTTACCGGCAATTCCTCAGTTCGCGGTTGGCTTTGAAGAGTGCAGACATGTTCCCAACCCACTGAAGATCGTTGCGCCAAACTCCGGAGGCAAGTGTGGTGGGGCAGGGTGGGCAGTGGGTGGGCACAGGGAGACCATGAGGGACCTTTTTTTTACTGGTTTAAAAACAAAAAAAAAACATTGCAGGACTTTTTTTCTTTACAGGAGTATTGGCATGCGGGATGCAGCCGACAGGAATTGGGCACTCCCGTTGGTACAAAAGTGTGTGGCGGGGTACGAGCTGAGGGAGATAGGGCACACCCTGGGCACAACTCTCCTGCTACTCTTTCGGGGGGGGGGGCCTGATGTCTGTCGATGGGGAGTGGGCTCCACTGTTGGCACATCAAACAGGAAAGTGGGACATAATGCTGATGGGGAGTGGGCTTCCCCTTCAGCAAGTCAACTAGCACTGGGGATGGAAGCCAACGGGGTTTGGGGCCCCTGTTGGCAAAAACACACTGCTGTGGGGAGGGGCACATGCTGCTGAGGGGGACTGGGCACTCCCTCGGCACTGGGGCCAGATTAATATTAATATTGCTTGTGAACACGGCAGCAAGGCATCGCCATGTTCACAAACAATATTATGGTTGCATTGTTCTGCCCAGCAATGATGAGTCGCTCCCTCATTGTAGCAAATCACTGACACTACAATGATGAGGAGGCCCCTGATTGCAGCAGCTGTAATGTTTCAAGGTGGTGGCTCACTGGCTGAACTAGTGTCAGCAGCAGCATGCCATGGTATTGGGGAAAGTGGACCAAGCCTTTACAAGCTGTGGGGGCATTGGTCACAACAGTGCCGTGCCTCCACAACCTGCTTCTGGAAAGCTGCCACAATATGTTTCTTGCGCATGCATGCAATCAACATAAAAATAACCAAATGTGATGTAGTTTGGGCTATGTGTGGAAGTAAAAAACAATGCACAGTCCTGTGATGTCTTTTGACCAGATATAAATAGATTTTTAAAACCCATTTTAAAAAGATTGTATATCTAAGTTTTGCTTTGCCTCATAATGTAATTGATAAATTATTTTGTGCATCACATTTACAGAGATGACGATGCACTCGAGTAAACCTAAGCAGTCCTCCTCTAGTACTGATATTTATTGTACTTACTATATAAATATATAGAGGCATCAGACACCTCCTCAGAGATCAAGGGTCATGATGCAACATCTTACTACTGTATCTATGTTCTTTAACCATAAGGAGCACAAACAGACATACAACAGTGAATGGATATGGGTGGTATTGGCAACTGGTGGGTTTGACAGGTGGGATTCCATAGCAGGCTAAAGAAAAACAAACTGGTGGAAAGATATGATCCCTATTCCCTCTGCACTAAGCACATGTATTAGTCATAACAGCAAATTAAGAATGTTTATTATAATTTTTGTTCAGGAATGGCAGTATAGCCTAGAGGTTAGAGTGCAGCACAGTGTTCTTAACCACTACACTATACTACCTCACATCACATAATTACACCACATGTTACAAGGGGGGGGCCAGAGAAAGAGACAAACACAAATTTGATATGCAGTACATAAGTTATGTCATAAATTAGCATGAACTAATTTGAAGCAAGTCACAGTCTGGCAAAAATGGAAACATGAGTTGTGTTCATTGTTGCTATGATTCTCTGTTTCCCTACTAGTGCTTCACTACATTGTGTTGTTTATGTCACCTCTTCATGATGCTCCCTTTCTTCACAATGCCTATTTGCCTAACACAATGACCGACTTCAGAATTAAATAAGATTTTCTGTTTTAATTTATTTTATTTGTTTGTAGTGATAATGATTAAATCCCTTTATCCGCAGTCAGGGAAGCCCAAACAACTGTACCAAAACTGGTCAGTCACTAGAGTCTCTAATCAATGAACCTCGGGGCAGCAGTTCTGAGTCACATTGGCTCCTACTGAAATCAGCTGTCCAGCTCATACTTTCCACACTCACTTCAGTGGTTTTCTCTGGGAGTGAGCAAAGCTGCCTTAATAAAGATCTTTGGTAACAAGAGGAGCTGGCAGTGATGCAATAGGAGGAGTAGCATGGTCTGTGCCCTTTGCTCAGTCAGTACTCAATGGCATGTTTCTTAGAATCAGAATAACAGGACATGGAACTTCATTTGGCAGCATATGTGTAGGAGTGGGCAGACAGGGATAACTCCCTAAAAAAGTACAGCTCACTCTTCGGCTTCTGTCCTGGGAAACCCCAGTCCTGATGCTGTCAGGTATGGGTCAAGATGGAAGGTGGATGTCCAGACAGCTAAAGCTGACTGCTCCTTTCTAACACAAACATCAGCGATATCAGTGATACTAAATCTCATTTTTAATAGGACTCTGCTTTTACCAGGTTTTACATTGTATCTACTAAGTTGGCACTACAGACATACAATGTTTCATTTTTAATCAGCTTCTGCTTCTAGGCATAGTTTATTTTGTATTTACGTAGGAGAAAAAACACCGTTCAGTTTTATGTGACACTTTCTGTTTATTGTGCTACTCATTTCCTGTATTCCTAATTTTTTCTGCCTTCCTACTGTACATCTCCAGAGATATGCCTCATGTCTCACACCCATGTGACATTCATTAAACTGGTGTTATCATAGAAAGGACATTAGGAAGCAAGGTAGCCATTTCTAGTGCAGTCTGGTGGGTGAGACCGCAATCTGTATGAAGGCTGCTTTGTGGTGCTTTCTAGCTCAGCATTTCCTGCTGTAGCTGTGCTGCAGAGTTGTAACATTGCTTACTAACTGTATCCTCACATTTGTCCTCACTTAAGTTATGTTTCCTCTTGAATGAAAGTTATGCCCAAATATCTGTAGAAAAGTGTTCTAATATGTAGTCCGTGTCTATGAGCCACGTAATTTGGTAGCTACCATCATTTCTTTCACCCCGCTCAGTTCCCGCATCAGTCCTGCTGCCCATGAACTGCATCATATCATGACAGTTCTTATGGATGTCACTATTTCTAACCTTCAATATATGTGCTGCATAAATGAAATCTGGGGGTTTAAGAAGAGAATAAATAAAATTAATAAATTATTTATTGCAGTTTAGTTTATTTGCTGCAGTGTTACTGTAATATTATGTGAGGTTTATTTATTTATTTGAGTTTTGGTGACTGGATAAGTCTACTGAGACAGTTACAATCCTTTTTTGAAGGTTGACCTGGGGTCTCAATAAGAGAAACAGAAACAGTGCAAAAATACAAGAGAGCAACACAAAATGGCAAAAACTGACAAACAGCATAACAATATATACAAAAGTATAACAGAGCATGGGATGTAAACTTTGATAATATCATACTTGCTAGGCATAAACAATTGAGAACTTAGGTCTAGAGGACTAGGAGCAAAAAGACAAATTCTGGGAAGGGGGAGTGAGGCAGAGATAGGTAGCAAGTAGTTAAGGATAGAGGGTGGGGAGCAGGGCATAGTTCAGGGACAGGTAGGTGGCGGGGAAGGGAGGAGGAGGGCAAGGAGGGTGTGTCATCAGCAGAAGCAGGAGCAGGATATAGTGACCGAGAGAGAGGCATACAGATTTGTTTGGAACATAGGGAGAGAGAGGAACAAGACAGGACTGAGGGAGGAAGGGAGTTCATTATACAGTCACCACCTTTCCCACTCCATCAGTGCTGCTGAATGGATTATTTATTTAGTTATGTATTTATGTATATATTATTTTTTTATCAAGCAACTCAATGTGTAGACCTGATATTAACTGTCATAACTCTTTAAGCAGTGAGACCTTTCAGCACAGCAGTGAATAGCTAAGCAGAAATGGGAGCTCCACAGACAAAGCACAACTGAATTGTTTATTTGTATTTATGGTGCCTCATATGCTTCATAAAAATATGTACTTCTCTGTTTTGTTATCTACTAGGAACTGATGCATAAAAGAGACATTTGGAAACATCTCTGGACAGTCAGCCTGGTAGAGTGATTTAGGCAGAGATACTGTTGTGCGTCCTTGTCATGATGCTGGTTTGTGTGAAACTGACTTTACAGTTTCGATGCACCTGTTTTCTGAAAGTAAATAGAGCCTATGAATTGTTACCCATCTAAAATATCCAAGTAGGAACAATGGTCACCAAACCTATCCATACTTCACTTCCAGCTAAGTATTTATATAGAGGTTAGGAAGTAGGATAAAAGAGATGTGGGAAGGTTTTATACCTTTTATTAGACCAACAAGAGTCTTGTACAAACATGGAATTCTACACAAGCTTTTGGGGCCTCACAGGTCCCTTCTTCAGGTGAATGACAAAACTGAGCAACATAAGCAGTATTTATATATGCTATGGAGCAAAGTATAAAAACAGTAGAAGCGAATTACAGGAAGGGTAGAATGGTAGGCAGTGTGAAGCTCAGAAATGAAGAAAGGAAAACAGAGCTGTTAAGCCCTGAGTTAAGAGTCTACAAAAATTGTAAAGCGATAAACAATAGGATGTGTCAGAAGAACTAAGGGGGTGGTAATAATAGGAACAGGGCATATGAAAATAAAAGGATGCTAAGAAGGTGATGACAAGAACATGGATAAGAAAGATTTGAGATACATGATGTTAGTAGGAAGGGTAGGAGGTAGGAAATGTTAAGAAATGAAAGGAAGTTTTGAAGGAATGAAGTAATACAAAACATCAAAGGCCTGGATAAACAAAGTGGTAGGTATTGTAAGTATACATAGTGAAGTGTGAGATGGGGAGGGGCTGGGTAGGGCTTAGGATGAAAGGAAAATGTAAGAGGCAGGGAAGAACAGGTAATAAGAAACAATAGGCAGGAACACAAACGAAGAGAAAAAACTTTGGGTAACCAGTAACAAAAGATTTATAGTTTACCATAGAGGATAGTAAATCTAGTGTCCCGAATCAGTCCACAAATATTAGATTTAAATTGTTTCATATATTTAAGTTCCCATGTCCTTCTGTCCTATGTGTTTTTGAAATTGTCTCTTAATATCTGGACAGATAAGTCAGAGAGAGAATGATCTGATTGTGAAAAATGGTGTCCTACTGGTGTGTTCTACCAATCTTGTTTACTTTTGTGTGTTGGTGGTGGTTGCCTAGTTTCCCCCAATATGATATCCATCTGTGCACTTCCTGCACTGAATTATGTAAACCACATTGCTGGATTGACATGTGTAGGATCCATTGATTTTTATTGTGCTGTTCTGACTTGTCTTGATGGTGGTCTGTGTGCATACTGTATGTGGGTGCAGGTCTTACATCTTGTCATGTTGCATGGTGGTGTCCCTTTTGTTTCCCAGTTACTTTGATCTGCTGTGAGTTTGTTATGAATTATTATGTTCAAGAGGTTGGGGGCGGCTTATAGGTAATTAAAGGTGGTTCAGAGAAGATGTCCTTCAGTATTTCATCTTCACTCAGCAAGGGTTGCAGCTCTTTAATCATTTTCTGGAGAGATTTTAGCATGGGGCTGTAAGTGACAACTAGGGGTGTGTGATCAGTTTGATCTTTTTTGCCTATATTCCGGCAGATTTTCTAGTGGTATTTGTATGGCCCATTTAAATTCTCTGTCAATTTGTCTTGGGGAGTGGCCCTGCTGTACCAGGGAATTCTGAAGTGTGGAGATCTGTCTGTCTCTTGTTCTCTCACCAGAGCAGATTCAATGGTATCGAATCGCCTGGCTGTATATTACAGATTTTTTTGTATGCCTAGGATGGAAGCTGGAATTATGAAGGTAGTGGTGTCTGTCAGTGGGTTTTCTGCAAAGGGAAGTTTGTAAATGTCTATTATTAGTGATACTGACTATGGTATCTAGAAAATGTTTGCTGGTGGTGAAGTATTCAATACAGAGTTTTATAGAATGATGAACGTTGTTAAAATCATGATGGAAAATTTTGAGGGAGTCTTTACATTCTGTTCAAATCAGGAATATGTCTTCTATATATCTAAGATAGACTGTTGGTTTATAAGGGTGCTGTTTATAAAAATCTTCTTCTAGACAGGCCATGAAGAGATTGACATATTGTGGTGCTATTTTTGTGCCCATGGCTGTCTCCATGATCTGCAAAAAGTGCTTGCAGTTAAAAGTGAAATTATTGTGTGTCAAGGTGAATTTTATCAGGGTGCTAATGGTAGTTCCTGGAATATCTCTTGTGGATGTTTCATCCTGTAAAAATTTCTGACATGCTGATATGCTATCTTCATATGGGATATTAGTGTAGAGGGCAATGACATCCACTGTAGCTAGGATAGTGTTGGGTGGTAGTTGTCTAGTTTGCTTCAGTTTCCTGAGGAAATCTGTGGTGTTCTGAATAAAACTGCTAGTAGCTCTTACTAGGGGTTTTAAAATGGATTCAATGAGTCCTGAAATGTTCTCAGTAAGTGAGTCAATTCCAGCGATGATAGGTCATCCTGGATTCCCAGGTTTGTGTACCTTAGGTTAACATATAGAATGTCCCTGGAGTGGGTTTGTTTGGAATTAGTTTATTTAACTGTTCTTGGATGTTGTTGGGTTGAGACATGATGATTTGTTTGAGTTCTTCAGTATATTGTGTAGTAGGGTCTTCTGTAAGTTCTCTGTAATAAGTTGTATCTGATAGCCATCAAATCTGCTCTGATGAGAGAACAAGAGACAGACAGCTCTCCTCACTTTGGAATTCCCTGATCCAGCAGGGCCACTCCCCAAGACAAACTGACAGAGAATTTGAATGGGACATACAAATACCATGAGAAAACCTACTGGAATACAGGCAAAAAGATCAAACTGATTGCACACCCATAGTTGTCACTTACAGACCCATGCTAAAACCCCTACAGCAAATTTTTTTTTTTTAGTTGTTTAACCAGGAGTAGCACACTAAGCTGAAAGCTTTTTTACTGGTGCGACCTGGGAGCACAGGGAAGTTAAGTGACTTGCTCAGGGTCACACAGTATGCAAGTGGAAGCTATGGGATTCAAACCCAGGTCTGGTCTGCTGGATGTCACCAGATTTGCAGCTCAGAGCCTTAAACCACTGTGCTATACTGCCTATATTAAAGAACTGCAATGCTTCACTTCACTGTGTATACTTACCTACCACTTTGTTTATCCAGGCCTTTGATGTTTTGTGTTACTTCATTCCTTCAAAGCTTTGTTTTATTTCTTCACATTTCCTATCTCCTACCCATCCTGCTAACATATTGTATCTTGGATCTTTCTTATCTGTGTTTCTGTCTTGTCACCTTCTTAGCATCATTTTATTTTCATGTGCCCTGTTCCTATTACTGCCACCACCCTTAGTTCTTCTCACACAATCTATTGTTTATCACTTAATTTTTTTTCAATTCAAACTTTATTAACAAAATTTTCCACAATACAAGAGGCAGTAATTCTAACATATACAATCTGCTTGTAATACATTGTCAACTCTGCCCCCAACCCCCCTACCACTCTTCCCCCTGGTACAGCAGCTCACTCGGATGTTGTAGTTAAGTATCCTATCATTGTAACCTTACATATGCTAAAATAACAGATTACCTGCTACACATTAAACCATAGCAGCCATGATTAAGGTGTGAAGGGTAATCCCAGATGCGCTTGTACCCTTGTAACCTGTTGCAGAGTCTTGCTATAGCTTTCTCTGTGTGAAGGTTCACAATAATTTTATGTATCCATTCCTGGTAAGTTGGGCAAATCCCATCTTTCCAATGCCTGAGAATAATTTTTTGGGCAGAAAGTGCAATCATAGATATGTGAAATCTCTGAGCTTTGATCTTGATGGAAGACAAGTCTCCCAGGAGGCAAATGTCAGGTGTGAAGCAATCCTGCAATCCCAATAAGGGGTCCAGGTTAGCTTTAATTAAATCCCACAATGGAACTATCCTGGGACACAACCAGAATATATGGAAAAGCGTCCCATCTTCCTGGGAACATCTAGTGCACCTCTCTGATTCGAGAAGGCCCCATTTCGCCAACTTAACTGGAGTGTAATACATGTTGTGCAAAATGTGATTTTGCATAAGATGTAGACTGTCTTGAGACACATATTTATGATAAAACATCCAAACAGCCGGCCATTTGAAGGTGTATTGGGGAAAAAATTATTCCCAAAACCTAGTGGGGCCATAGGGAACCCCAAACCACCAATGGTACAAAACTTGATATATTTTAGAAATAACACCTGAGGATCCAAGTAGGGAGGAAAGCTCAGGTATCAATGCAAAAGCCATTGGGCGGGGAGGGGTGCTACCAAGGACAGTGGTAATCAGATGCTTTAGTTGGAAAACCCTGAATTGCTGAGAAACTGGGATATCAATTTTTTGGGTAATTTCGGTAACCAGGAGCCATGCCCCCGGATCATCCAGAAACAAGGATAATATCCCCTCTCCTAGTTTGGGCAACCACATACAGGGAATCCTTTGTTTATTTATGGTAAAGGCAGGGGAATTCCAGATGGACTGAGACAGGTCTAAACGCGGAGTATATCCCAAAAAGGAACAAAGCTGCGCATGTACTTTTAATGATGTCCTAAGGGTGGGGCATTTCCTAGCATCCTGCAGAAGAGACAGCTTAACATAAAGCATGGTCGAGGGGTTCATGTTCATAGCCTGGATAAAGTCTAATTCAATGTTGAGCCAGACTGGTCTCAAGTTCTCGGGACCTGGACTAACCCATTTCGGGTATTTAGCAAGATGGCTAGCCCAGTGATAGATTGCCAGGTGAGGAATCCGCAGTCCCCCATCAGCTTTTGGGGTAGCCAACTTGTAGTATGCCAATCGAGGGCATTTATTAGATCAAATGAAGTTGATAAAGATTTTATGGATTTTCTGAAACCAGGATAAAGGAGCAAATGAGCTGAGGTGCGAAAGGGGGTTAAAAGTCAGGGGAATACATTCATCTTAATTATGTTGATGCGAACCCATAATGAGATCGGAAGCTTAGACCATCTCTCTAGGTCCTGCACAATCAACTGGAAAAGGGGCTCTAAATTTTCTTTAAACCATAGGGAAGGATTGCGTGTTAATTTAATACCTAGGTATTTGAGAAGACGGGGGTGACCAACACAATCCAAAAGGGATAATATCTGTCTTAAAGACCTTGTGGTTGAGGGGAAAAAAGGACAACTTATTTGCATTCAATTTATAATTTGAGAAGAAGCTAAACTTGGCAATCTCTCCTAACATAACCGGAATGGATGTTACCGGATGGGCCAAATGAAGGAGAAGATCATCAGCATATGCTGTAATCTTCACCACGTTGCTCCCAATCAGTATACCTTGTATTCCGGTATTATTAAGAATATTTTGAATAAGGGGCTCCAAGTATAGATTAAATAATAAGGGGGGAAAGATGACAGCCCTGCCTAGTACCTGAATATAAGAGGAAGGGTTTGGAAAATGCACCATTACCAGAGATCTTAGTAGAAGGGGTCTGGTATAGCGCCAGGATCAAGTCTATGAACATGGAGGGAAACTCGAATGCTCTGAGAACCTGGAATAGAAAATTCCAGTTCACCTGGTCAAATGCCTTCTCAGTGTCCAGGGAGACCAACCCAGCAGGAAAGGTGGCATCCCTGGACTCTGAGAAGACATGCGAAAGGGTGCGCAAGTGGTCTGAGGATGAACCCTACCTGGGACATGCCAATCAGATCCAGGAGGACCAGAGTTAGCCTGTCGGCCAATATCTTCGAAAGAATTTTGATATCCTGATTCAACAGGGATATTGGCCTGTAACTCTGAATCAATTCAGGATCTTTGTCTGGGTTGGGTAAAAGGATAATCAGGGCTTCGAACAAATGGGCATCTGCAGCAACCCCGGAGAGAATGTGGAGGTACAGCTGGTGAAGCACAGGCAGTAACTGTTCTCTAAAAACTTTATAGAATAAAGAGGGAAACCCATCTGGCTCCGTGACTTTATCCAAGGGCAAGTCCTTTATGACCTCCTAGATTTCCTCCAGGGATAATGGGGAGGATAGAAAATTCCTCTGGGAACTTGTCAGGGAAGGAAGGTGAGAATCCCTAAGGTACACTTCTAACTTCTCCAAGGGAGGAGGGCTATCCATGTCCCTATATAGTTGTTCATAATACCTGGTGAACTCCTGTACTATCTCTGAAGGGGATACCCTCAGGGACCCGTCCGCCTGGGCCCTGACTGGAGGAATGAATCTTGCAGACTCCTGCTGCTTTAAGCATAGAGCAAGCATGCGCCCTGCTTTTTCTCCCTGGTCAGTGAAACTTGCTTTAGTATGGATAATGGCTGACTCTGCCTTTTCCCTTAGCAATTCTATCTGTCTTTAGCTACTAAAAGTTTCTGCCTGTCCTCCTAATGAGTGTTAGGGGATAAGTTAGTTTCTAGTAACTGTACTTGAGACAACAGAGATAGTAGTTCCACCTCATGGCTCTATTTCTCTTTGTAGCTAAACTAATGAGAATTCCCCTCATATAGGCCTTAAAAGTGCCCCATAAAATATCTGGCACAGTGCTTTCTATTGGGTTAGTAGAAAAAAAGAAATCAATCTGCTCCTTCACAAGGTTGCGATACCTATAATCTTTTAGTAATTGCCCATTTAATTTCCACCGGGTCTCCTTCTTAGGAATGTTAAGAAAAGCCAAGCTGCATATCACCAGGGAATGATCGGATACGGGACCAGGCTGAATCAAGGCAGACAGCACCCCCAGCAAGAGCACCTGGGAAATTAATAGGTAGTAAATGCGAGACTGTGATCCTTGCACTGGCGAACTAAAAGTGTATTCCCTGGAATTGGGGTGCAGAACTCGCCACACGTCACACAGTCCACACTGATCCAACAAGTCCCTAAAGGCCCTTTTCCCAGGAGACAATCTTCTCGACCCATTACCAGACCTTTCCATATTAGGGTCCAAGACCAAATTAAAGTCTTCACCCATAACTATTGAAATAGGAAGCATAGGAAGAATAATGTGATCAACTTCATAAAAAAGGTGGGGTCATCCACATTTGGCTCATAGATACTACAGAGTAAAAGTGGCATGGACCAAAGAGAGCCCTGAACCAGGACGTACCAACCTTCTGGGTCTTTGAAAACCTGAGTGGGAATGAAGGGGACGTCTCTGTTAACAAGTAGCATGACCCCACAGCTATTAGTGGACCCCAAAGCATTAAAAACCTGTCCAACCTGTTGCCTCCTGAGTTGTAATGCTTCAGAATCTAGCAAATGAGATTCTTACAAAAATTTTATCTGGGCACGCAACAAGCTCAGGTGTTTAAGCACCTGATATTGCTTAGGTTTTTTCCTTACCCCCTTCACATTCCAAGTAGCCAGATTGATATTGCTAGCCATCTAAGTTGGTAAAAGTAAACACATGATTGACATCCAGATTTTAATACAACTATAGTCCAGAAACCAATATTCTTTAAATATTGCTGGACCACCCTCCCAACCCCAGACCCTCCCATCCCAACCTAATCTACCCCAATCCCACCCCCCATAGAACATCCAAACATTACATAACATTGGTAAGATGGTAAATCTAACATTAACCCCACCCCTAACCCCCAACTGTCACAAACAACGTTCAACAAAATACCGCTCTTTTCCTCTCCCCAGCCCCCAACATTACCCCCACAAACCCAGACAAATTCTGAGAGCCCACATATGAGAAATGAGTAGATATTAAGTAAACTGTAAAGAAAAACTACTTTCCATCAAAAATAACTTATTAAACAGCTTCTGATAGCCAGTGGGAGTGGCACAGTACTTTAAGGAATGAGCACAGAAAATGTACTGGAATAACCAAAAGAGCACACTTTTCCTGCCAAGTAAGCTCAATTCCCTAAATACTACTAATGGCAGGCCACACAGTATGAAAAAAGTCTACCGTAGAGGCCATGCCTGCAACAGGACTTGATTGCCCAGTGAGAGAAGTACTCGCCAAGCCCAGGCCAGCAATAAAAAGATCGTGTGAGAAAAATCGCATCTCGGGTTATAAAATAGCGCTAGCCAGCTAATTATATGTCTGGAGCTCCCTCTGGCGGTACAGGAGTGAAAGCGCATCACGGCGCACCTTGAAAAGAAAATTCAGCAGAACCCCAAGTCAGTCACCCATATAAATTGAATAAATAACCTGTAGGGTATGAGCCAGAAACATTAACATTAACAATCCTCCTCCTCCTATGCTTACAGGTAGGTGCCAAATGGACCCCTTACGAAGAATACCCTTCCCTTAATCAACATACATTCAAATTAAACAGTCTCCTAAAGGAAACATCTGTCCCAGACATAATTAGGATGTGAGAAAGTCATAAAGAGTTAAGTAAACATGAAAGATTATGTCCCTTCAGCCCTCGAAGTCAGGCTTTAACAGACTCGGGCGATTATTCTCACTGATCCCCAACATATGATTCGAAGAGCAGCCTCATCTCTTCAGTCCAGATCTCTCCCATTAGGAAAATACAGGGCATCTCATGTATCCCTGAAAAGATCAGACAGGGCCAACTTTAAACCAGCAAGCGCAGCATCAGGATCATCATAAGCTGACCAGGCACCCACCACTTGCACCTGTAACCTGGCTGGGTACCCCATTCTAAACGTAAGCCCTGCAGCGATGATCTTGGAGACTATAGGGTGGAATGCTGTGCATTTCAGTCAGACAGAGCCTGGTAGGTCTTGCGCTATCCTGAGTTTGGTATTCTCCCATCTGACTTCCTGCACCTCTTTAACTTTAACCAGAAAATGCTGCCGTTCTAAATAATTCAAGCAATGGCATATAATAGGACGAGGTGTAGCTCCTGGGGGAGGCTTTGGCCATAGTGACCTGTGGGCCCTCTCGACAATGTATTTGGCCCCAAAGGGAGAGGGGCCGGTGATCCTCTCAACAAGCTTTTGAACAAATGCTATGGCATTCTGGCCCTCTTCTCCCTCAGGCAGTCTGAGAATGACAACATTGTTCATATGACTACGACCCTCGAGGTCCTCTAGTTTTGATTCAAGATGTGCCAGGTTCTGCCGCTTAGCCGCCAGCCTATGGTTGAACTTTTCCACACACTTCTCAAGGGAAGAGATTCGGGCTGTGTTATCTGAGGTGGTAACTGAGACCTCATCTAGCTTTTTAGATAGAGATTTGAGCTCAGAAGCAATTTCATTAACTTCCTCATGGAAAGGCTTGAATTCTTCTAGGAACCTGCACAAAGTAAGTGGCTCTTAATTCATGGCCTGGTTTGAGAGCCCTGGCTTTTCTGCCTCACTCGAGGCCTGTGATTTCTTCGGGGCCTTCTCGGGGGTGACCGGTTGGGTATGTTTCTGTGGCTTCTTCTTTATATAAACCTCCATCGTTTCTTCGACCCACCAAACAGGAGCACCAGTTGATAAGAAGGCAGAGTAAAGTAAAATTAGAGGGTTTTAGGCAGTTTAATCAGTCTAAAATACACTTTTACTAAGTTGGGAGGCTGGAGCTGCACAGATGAGCTTCTACCCGGTACCTTGCATTACGTGGTCCTCTCCAACTTAACTATTTTCATGGACTCTCGTCTCAGGGCTTAATTGCTCTGTGTTCCTTTCTTCACTTCTGAGCTTCAGACTGCCTACCATTCTACCCTTCCTGTAATTCTCTTCTACGTTTTTATGTTGAGTGCATGCATGCACAAGAAACATGTTGTGCCAGCTTTCTCCACAAGCAGGTTGTGGAGGCATGGCACTGTTGTGCCCAATGCCCCCACAGCCTACAAAGGCTTGTCCCCCATCCCCGATGCCGTGGCACGCTGCTGCTGACACTAGATCAGCCAGCATGCCACAACTTCCTAAAAATCAGCCACTGTAATCGGGTCACCGTCATTGCAGCGTCAGCCATCTGCTGCAATGAGGGAGCGACCCGTCATTGTCGTATAATGTAATGAATTGGGTTTTTTCAACTTTAGTGCATATTTCAGGCATTTTTGGGAATTTGTTCACCAAATTTTCAACATGGGGTTTTTGGGACCCCTCCTCATGAATTCTTGAACTATCATGGTGTTAATCGGCCCCGAAAGGTGGTTTCGCGGTCACTGTACCTAATCACCCTTCAAGGCCCATTAACAAAACAACAGTGCCAGTGTTCATGAGGTGGCGCTCAAAAAGCCTATGTTGCAAATTTGGTGGAAAAAAATCCCCAAAAATGACTGTTTTATGAGCGTGCGTTGCGCAGTTGCTGCGTACTCTCTCAACTTCATGAATTTACAATATTTTCACACCAGATTTTCAGCATTGGCATTTTGTGACACCTCCTTGTGAGCAGTACAGCTGTCATTGTTGACATCCTGGCCGAAATGTGTTTTCGCACTTCTGGCACAGAATAACGCAGTCACTGTGGAAAATCTGTGTTTAGGACAGATTAAGAAAATGACAGTGACACTGTTCATGAGTAGAGGTCCTAAAATGCCTATGTTGAAAATTTGATAATGATACTCCATAAAATGACCGTGTTACTAGCGTGCGTTGAACAGTTGGCACGCACTCTCGTAGCTTCGCGAATTTATATTATTTTCACTCCAGATTTTCGACATTGCCATTTTCCCAGACCTACTTATGAAGAGTGCAGCTGTCATGTTTCCCATCCTGGCTGAAATGTGTTTTTGCACTTCTGGTGCAGAATAGAGCGGTCACTGTGGGAAATCACCATTCGGGACAGATTAAGAAAATGACAATGATACTGTTCATGAGCAGAGGTCCTAAAATGTCTATGTTGAAAATTTGGTGATGATAGCCCATCAATTGACTGTGTTACAAGTGTGCATTGCGCACTTTCCATGCACCCTTGTAACTTCGCAGATTTGTAATAAGTCCCACCAGATTTTCAACAGTGCCATTTTTCCACATCTCTTTATAAGCAGTACAGCTGTCATTTTTCACATCCTGACTGAAATGTGTTTTCACAGTTCCAGTGCAGAATAACGTGGTCACTGTGGGAAGTCAGTGTTCGGGACAGATTAAGAAAATGACAGTGGCACTGTTCATGAGCAGTCCTAAAATCCCTATTTTGAAAATTTGGTGACGAAACTCCATAACATGACTGTGTTACAAGCATGCGTTGAACTGTTTCCACGCACCCTTGTAACTTTGCAAATTTGTAATACTGTCACGCCACATTTTTAACAGTGGCATTTTTCACAACTCCCTATGAACACTACAGCTGACATTTTTCACATCCTGGCTAAAATATGTTTTTGCACTCCTGCCAGACAATAGCATGGTCACTCTGGGAAATCAGTGTTTGGGACAAATTAAGATCGACCGAGTGACAGGAGGGAGTGATCAAGCTCAACTGAGCTCTGTTGGGAGTGCTGCAGATTTGTTTTTGGACAGACAAAGGCCCCAACACAAGAGCCCGGTACAAAAGGGCAGCCTGCAGCACTGGGAGAAACAGAACGAGTGAGGGAGGGCGAGTGAGTAAACTCACCGAAGCGCTGTCAGGACTGCTGCAGATTTCTTTGTGGGCAGAAAAAAGCATCAATACAGGCAGGGGCCCAGTACAAAAGACCAGCCTGCAGCAGTGGGAGAAACAGTATGAGCAAGTGAGACAAGGGGTCTTAGTGAGCTCAACGGAGCTGTATCAGGACTGCTGGGATTTCTTTGTGGGCAGAAAAAGGAGCCAATGCAGGCAGGAGCCTCGTACAAAAGGGCAGCTTACAGCGCCAGGACAAACAGAATGAGCGATGAGAAAGGGAGAGTGAGCGACCTCAACAGAGCTCTGTCGGGACAGCTGCAGATTTCTTTGTGGACAGACAGAGGTGCCAACACAGCCAGGTGCCCCATACAAAAACGCAGTCTGCGGTGCCAAGAGAAACAGAATGAGTGAGTGACAGAGCGGTAGTGAGCGACCTCAACAGAGCTCTAGTGTGACTGCTGCAGATTTCTTTGTGGGCAGAAAAGTGGCAATGCAGGCAGGAACCCAGTACGAAAGGCCAGCTTGCACCGCCAGCAGAAACAGAATGCGAGAGTGACAGAGGGAGAGTGAGCGAGCTCAGTGAAGCTGTGTCAGGACTGCTTCAGATTTCTTTCTGGCCAGAAAAAGCCACCAACGCAGGCAGGAGCCCAGTACAAAAGGGTAGCCTGCAGTGCCAGGAGACACAGAATGAGCCAGTGAGGGAGGGGGAGTCAGTGAGCTCAATGGGGCTCTGTTGGGTCTGCTGCAGATTTGTTTGTGGCCAGAAAAAGGCAGCAATGCATGCAGGGGCCCAGTACAAAAGGGCAGCCTGCAGTGGCAGGAAAACCAGAATGAGTGAGTGAGTGAGCTCAACAGAGCTGCATTGTAACTGCTGAAAATTTCTTTGTGGGTATAACAAGGCAGCAACACAGGCAGGAGCCCAGTAGAAAAGGGTAGCCTACAGTGCCGGCAGAACAGAATGAGCGAGTGAGAAAAAGGCAGTGAGCGAGCTCAACACAGCTTTGTCGGGACTGCTGCAGAATTCTTTGTGGGCAGAAAAAGGTGCCAACAGAGGCAGGAGCCCAGTACAAAAGGGCAGCCTGCAGTGCCAGGAAAACCAGACTGAGTGAGTGAGACAGGGGAGTGAGCAACCTCAAAGGAGCTCTGTCGGCACAGCTGTGGATTTCTTTGTGGGTAGAAAAAGCCACCAACACAGGCAGGAGCCCAGTACAAAAGGGTAGCCTGCAGAGCCAGGAGAAACAGAATGAGCGAGAGAGAGAGAGGGGGAGTGAGCCACCTCAACAGAGCTCTGTCTAGACAGCTGTGGATTTCTTCATCAGTAGAACAAGGTGCCAATGCAGGCAGCAGCCCTGTACAAAACAGCAGCCTGCAGCACCAGGACAAACAGACTGAGCCAGTGACAGAGGGCCACTGAACGAGCTCAGTAGATCAATGCAATCAACATTAGGCATTGACAAATGCTTGTTATACATTGCTCCACAGCATATGTAAATACTGCTTATGTTGCTCAGTTTTGTCAGTCACCTGAAGAAGGAACTTGTGAGGCCCTGAAACCTTGTGTTGAATTCCATGTTTGTACAAGACTCTTGTTGGTCCAATAAAAGATATCAAACCTTCCAGCGTTTCCCATTTTCCAAGGACCAATATGGCTAGAATCTCTTTTTACCAAGTAGTGGAATAAACAAATTTATTATATTCATAAATGACCTACACATATTGTATAAAAGGGTATTCATTTAATTTTAAATATGTGCAATGCATAATCATTCTCCATTTAAAACAAGTCAAATGTGTGTAAGTTATGATATGTAACAATGGTTAATTAGTTTCCATGCCATGTGGCACTGACTCGTAAAGATGCCCTACAGCGTATGTTCCCCACCAGCAGCACATCTACAGTATGTAGAAGCAAAGTCTGCGATTCCCTCACTGAGTAGTACTATCATTGTTACTAGTCTGGTTTTCCTCTACCACTCACATAGGGTTCTTTATTTTAATGCACCAATGGTGAGAACAGTATTCCAGAGTTTCTGAAATTAATCTTACTGTTTTTATTGTGTAAATGGTTATAGTTGCCAATAGGTGGTTCAAAAATATCACTTGCACCTCTTTATTACAATTTGCAATCATAGAAACTTTGTGGCCACATGGCCTCTAAGTGGTATATCTAATTATAAGAAAACAATAGTATATTGTGGCTTTCTAATGCACTATGTTAAAAATGCAGTGTGTGTATGCTACTATCATTTAAAATAAAAAGGCAACCACATTAATATACTACTACTTACATTGCAGAAAAAGCCTCTAGCATCAGGTTCTATGCCCTGTATTTATTATAGTGCCCATAAAGTGACAAAGACTTTCACATGAGGCTTTCTCTGCAACATAATTAGAAATATTTGACAGCGCTGCAACTTTTTTCATATGTACACAGTTTAGTCAATAGCTCTTAGCTATGGTTTTGATACAGCAAAAATAGGAGCCACACTAGGAAATGGGTGTTCAATGACAGTAATGGTAACTGGAAGCTAAACAATCATGGCACACCATACACACAAAATAAAAGTCAGCAAGCAGATGCTTAACCAAATTCTAAAACATTTATTTTGACCACCACAATAGTGCAACACCACTAGGAGACTAACTGCAACCTTCTAATGTTTCAGCCAATCTTGGTCTTTAAAATTTGGTTAAGCGTCTGCTTGCTGACATTTATTTTGGGTGTGTGGTATGGTTTTGATACCTTGCACTTATAGTTTCATTTATTGCTGCATATGATCCCCACATTGATGGCATATTATAACATTCCCCAAACCTTTTATTTATTTATTGAAGATATCAGATAACATACCTTTGAGTCAAAGACTCCTTTACAAAAGTTCCACGTCACTGAGAACAGAGACATCAGGGACAATAGCAACAATTAGACACAATAGTTACAGAAATGGTTACAAAATGGTTACAGATAACACAGTAAAGCAGCTGGTGATACAGAGATACAGAGTGTTGCCAAGCATGGTGCATAGTACAGACAGTAGCAGGTAACAGAAACATACACTGCAGGGCAGTGGCACCAGCCATGCCCTGGTGGTTATTTACAGGTCTAGGCTGGACTGAGGTGTCAATTGTCAAATATAGGCACACCCAGGGGTGGCTGTATATATGTATTGCAAGTGTGTTCTGCAGCATCGCAATTGGTAAGAAACCTATGAGCTGCTGTTCCTGAAAATATAAATGCACTTTTTATTTGCTGTTATTATTATTTCTCCTCCAGAGCACCGGCTGTGGACCCCCACCATCTGTTGTTCCCCCCAGCACCATCCCCGAAGATCAGACCCCCTCCCTTATGCACCCCGTGACTTACCCTTCGCGGCAGGGAGGTGGGGAGTGACTCAACCCACCCCAACGGATCCATGCCAGGGAGGTGCCCTTCCAGGGACTGTGCCACAGGAACAACTTCATACTGCCAGGCTCTCTTTTTTCCACTGTTTTTCCTCCCCGGCAGGTCCTGGCGTGCAATGACGCCTGCGACAGGGTGCACGCACACTCCCGTGCATGCCCCAATCAAGCGTCTGCCACGTCCCACCCCCTCATAGCTTGCAGCTACGTGCCATTGATCCCCAGCCTCCGCCAGGGGTCAGGCAAGCACCAGCTGCCCAAATCCCCCCTTCCCGGAGATGGAGAGCAGTCCCTTGGATGTTCAATCCATCTCCTCCCTGCCGACCCACGGCAAACCGTGCCCAATTCCGAACACGAGTCGCCGCCATGGCGCGAGGTGTGGCGTCCAGCACCTCAGCCCTCAGCGCCACCGGGCTGTATAAATGCACTTTTGATATAGGCAGTACTAATTCAGCTGCCTTTTTATTTTAAACAATAGTAGTACGGATTCTGCATTATAACCCATTTAATACAGCAGCATTTGTTCAACAACGTGGTCAATATCAATCCTGTCACTCATTTCTTCCCTTCCCATTCATGCTATAATAATGATAAAGTAGAAAGGACAACTATTAAATGGAGATTCACAAAAACAGACTATCAACCCCTTCACTCCTGTTTAATCAAAGACTGCTGTATAGCAGAGTTATACCAAGATGAAGTGTGTTCCTGCCAGTGCTGCACTGACACCTCGCTGTGTTATTTCTGCTCAGCACTTTGAGTGACATGTAAACATAGATCTAAAAAGAACTGTTTTAGTAACACTGCCATTTCAATAACTTTCCCTTTTGCAACACACGCATGAAACTGAACTCTCTCATTGTCAGTTCTACAGCAATTGTTCACTGACTGCGTGTGTGTATTTTAAAAAAGAAAGTTATTGAAACAATAGTATTACTCACTGCAGCCCACAGCATGAGTTCCAACTGGGGCTGCAGAAGTCAAGAAAGTCTCACTGTTCTCATTGAGAATGTGAGTAAAGGGCTTCTCTTGCTAAGCTGGGAACCCTAGAGTTTGGGTTCCCAGATAACATATTTCTGCCATCTTAAAAAACAAACACCAGAAATGGGAAATACAACATTCCTCACTGTTCTCAGTACATGGATCGTAATACCCTAATGCCTACCACTTCCATCAATACTCAAATTCAGCAATTTCTGGATATTAATTTCAGCCCTAAAAGATGAATAAATGACAGAGCTACAGATATGTTTCCCTGTAAGTCATTGGTAAGTCACATAAGTCACAGTTTAAGTAGCTGGGTGTGTACTGATTTTATTTTTAACCAGGAGAGACACACTAAGCTGGAAGCTTGTTTACAGGTGCAACCTGGGAGCACAAGGAAGTTAAGTGACTTACTTAGGGTCACAGAGTATATAAGTGGGGGATGTGGGATTCAAACCAAGGTCTCCAGGTTTGTAGCTCAGAGTCTTAAACCACTGCATTATATTGACTCCTCAAATGAGCAGAAGCATCATCTGTGAATGGGACATACCTGTCAAAGAAACAACTGATTTATGGCCAGATGAGGGCATTTCAGGATTCTCCATTTGAAATTTCAGAAATGCACAATAGTGTGTCAATGAGATACAAATTCATAGGTTTCCTGGGCTGGAGGAAGCCAAACGGTCCATCAAGGAAATTCATAAGAAAACTTTATTGAATGACAGACTGGTCATTACAAATACGACTTTGGGGGATGGTGGACTAGAAATATTCTTTCACAATCAAACGTTGGTTTAGATTTTTTTTATCCTGCATTTTAGCATCAATTGACAAGGGTTAATTGCCCACTTATGCACAGGTTTGGTATCCTGTATGCACAAACTTTTATATTGGACTTGTGCCACATTTCTGGGTTTGCAAACAATGATGGAATAGAAGCCTTAATTTTTAATTAGCATGTTAAGGGGGGGTTTCATTCAATTGGGCAGTGCAGTAACTCAAGTGCATTACTTAAAACATACAGAGTTTAGTGCACAGCAATATAAACTTTTTGGCAGTCAGAAAAAAGTTATCATTTGACTACATTTTTACTACATTACTGTTCAGTTGTCTTGGTGGCTCGATTGCTTATGAGATGAAGTGACAACTTTATTTTCATTTATTTTTGTTATTTTTGTGGGCAAGGCAGAACAGACTTTTTTGGCAGTCAGGAAAATAATTAACTTTACCACATTGCTATTTAGCTATCTTCCTGTGGTTCAATTGTATAATCCTTAAGGTATGAAATGACTTATTTTAATGTAATGCTCCTTTCTTAGTTCCTTTACTAATTGAGAGCATAGACGTCAATGTGCATTCTCCTTAAAAAACAGATATTCTAAAACAAAAACTGTGAAAATACTACAAATTAAAACTAAAGACATGGTCAGAAACATAGAGATGGGAGGTGTTTGTGGGTGGTACAGACTACAAGTGTTCCAGTGATTCAGGGACGGGGTCCCACCTGCATACCATTGTGCTAAGCTCCAATTCACCCATCTTCAATCAGCAACAATTTACATGTTCTCCTTAGAATTTGTGTGTTCCAGTCTGGACGTATGTCAGCATTTGCTTCTCGTCCATGACATATCTCACACAGAACAACCATGACTGTTTTATTAATGAATACAAACATTTTTATTGTCAGTGAGTGAGTAAAGGAGCAGTGGGCAGGACTGAGTAGCAAGTAGGTCTGGGTCTGAGTACAGTGCCAGATGCAGATACAGTAGCATTGGTAAAAAAATTGAGGAAACAGTTATAAAATGTTTAAAATATTGAAATAAATACATGAAATTAAGTTTTTTCATTGGTGTGTCAGTAAGGGAGAGGTAGATATGAGCAAAGAATGAGCATCAGGGTAATGCAGAGCTCCCAAATTGTAATTTACCTCACTGAGTCAGCGACACATCCTCTGTGAACAGTGGTTCTAGTCCTCCATCTGCAGAGTTGGACAGTAACTGCTGCATATCCATAATGAACAAAGGAATGAAAAACCACAAATTAACAGTATTTCCTAAAGTCATTTATTTTCTTATCAAGAGACCTGTGCTTTAGCTAATTATTCCATGGGGACATGTAATCTAGAGCAGCTGCTGCTGAATCAAGATTCATGAATGAACAAGTAATTTGTTCATTTTGGATCAGCAGCCGCTACTGCCCGACTCTATAGATGAAGGAATAAAACCAATGTTGAACGAGGATAGGTCTCTGACTCCACACGACAAATTACAAATTGTAGGCACTGCACCTGACTGACTCCTAATAAAAGGCAGCTCATGATGATACATGTTATTCACTAGGTGGTACTCTCATGTTCTGTGGAATTTTAACATTCTTTGAAATTGCTCAGTAGTCACTGCACTCTGCTATTCAGAGCAAGAAGTGTTTCCTTTCACTCTGTACCCTATTCAGCAATGCCAAACAGAGCTGGGGAGCGAGATAGGGAACAGGGAATCACCAGCTCAAGCAGCATTTGGCAAACGTATGGGTAGTTACAATGCTTGTGGGGGGGGGTGCTGTGACATTAAGAATGACACGGTGACCTCACAGCACTGCCACACAACACACCACATTACTGAGGAGCCCTTGAATATGATTTATGCTTCCTACAGAAGCACGAGTAGTTACAATGCTTGTGGGGAGGGCATAATTCAGACCACCAGACCCGAACCGTACCATCTGTGCAAATTGCTGAATGTGGGACAGGGGTACACTGCATTCTGGCACTGCTTGCTCTTTCTGTGTAATGGAAAGGCAGGGATTCACTGCCCCCAGGGACCACCCACTGACAGAGCTTAATTAAATAGTGTGGGGTGTTGGCTGCAGAGCTCCGTGGCGTCACATTCGGGGCTACTTGTACACTTGTAACTAATTGCAGCACAGGTGTGCCACTTCCAATCTCGGAGCATCGAAATTTGCAGAGAACCAGCAGCTGCAGATAGACAGAGAGTTGTTGATTGAAAGGAAAAGTGAATGAGGCAAAAAAAAAAAGAAGCAACAAATAGTTCAAGCCCACAGTGGCCCTTGGTGCTCAGGCACAGAGGCAATTTTTCTCACCTCATGAGGTTGTTCATTCGCAAGCTGCTTTTCTGCTAGTCCCTGAAAGAGGGCTGCAGGGCTCCACCCAGGCAGCCCTAAAATTGGGGACATCTTTTTCAGCGCCCTCATCATCCAAAGTTGGGGTTCCCCAAGGCTCTGTACTGAGGCTACTATTCTCTATCTGCATCTAAAGACTGCATGAGTGCCTAAAATACAGTACACCAATACTTTATGTGGATGACCTTGTACTTATCGCTAGCTCCAAAAATATTTGTAACATAAATGGTATGCTCTTCCATGACCTACAAGCAGTACAAACCTTGTTACCACAAAATAATCTGCTCCTAAATGCATCAAAGATGCAAGCTATGCTCTTTGGCATGCCTCCCAAACTATGAAACTGTCAGAACCCCATCCAAATCTCTTGTATAGATGGTACTATGCCTGAGGCAGCACAGTCCTTTAATTATCTTGGTGTCACCTTGGATACCGCCCTTGATTTTCATTTACACGTATTGAAGACTTGTAAAGCTGTGAATTCTATGCTTGGCCTGGCTTATAGAATTAGGCACAGTCTTACCTCTTGTGCCTGTCTGTCTGAAGCAAGCAGTATACTCAAGGCCCTTACTTTTCTGTGGCACATTGGGAGCAAGTTCTGCAGCAAGACTACCATTTGCCACAGAAAGTCTGTGGCAGTTGTTTGTAATTTCTGAGGAAGTTCTGTGGCACTAATGAACTATCACATCACAGCATCAGCTTGTCATCCTGACTTCACTTTCATGGCAGTGGTTATAGCAATCAGGCTGGGGGAAGCACAGTAACACTAGTTTAAAAAATAACAGACTTATAAAAATAATTTTATGCCTAAAAAGACAAAAAATATATCTATCCCTTAAGGTCTTAGCCTATTGCATAAATGAAATATGCAGAGGGGAACTTAAGTGATAAATAAGGTATTTCTATACTCATGCTATCTATACCGCTTGCAAGGTCCCCACTGTGTATCACTTATATATTTATATGTGTTGTCTACACCACTCGTCAGGTCCCCACTGTGTATCACATACTGTATTTGTTTATATGCAATCTATAACATACATACAAATATGTGTGTGTGGGGTGTGTGTGTGTGCGTATAGTGAGATAGGGATACTGTATGTATGTGTGTGTGTGTGTGTGTGTGTGTGTGTGTGTGTGTGTGTATATATATATATATATATTTTTTTTATTTCCATGAAATTGTATCCTCATACAGGTCCCTTTGGAAATGGAATAAACAGAATAAAGGAGATATTGCAAAACTCATTTTTCATACCAACCTGCTTCCCCTGACACTCTACGTAACACCATCAGACCATGACGTGCATGTGAACCCATTGTGAGATAAAGCTTTCCAGCACATCACAATGTGTACCCTGTGTAACAGAACACTGCACCATACCTTCCCAGGTTCAGAGCAGTGATGTGTTCCCCCAATCCTAGTGCTGTCCAGACAGCTCCCAGAGTCATCTCTGAACCTGAGTTGTTGGCACAGGAACACAAAATGCTACCCTCTGACCCAACAGCTAGCACTGCACACAACATTTCTCCATAACTTTTAGGTGATTTTATCAATCAGTGACAATATGTAATCAATAACCCTGGCAAAAATGTGTACAGTGCAATTATTTATTTAACAGGTTTATTCTTTCAACAGGTCTACACATTATTATATTTCACTTTTCTGGGCATAATTACTTTATTTTTCTTAAAAATTACTGGTTAATTAATTTTACCAGTTACACGTCAGATGGCATCTCTATTCCTTAAAGGCAAAAATAAGTTTGTACAAAGTAAGGTATGGACTCAACAGGTCCATGCTATTGTCAAGGTTTTAAGTTGTCCCTAGTGTAATAACGTAAGACTGAATATTGTATTTGGCTGTAGTGCAGGTTGAACAAATATCACCATGCCTGACGTGCTGTGCCACTGCCTCCTGCAGTGGGAGCTGTAGTAGATAAGTGACTATTCATTTCTGTGGCAGAATGCAGCCATTTCATTAGCTAATGTATGATGTTATAGCATTAATTACATCACAATCTGAGCATTGAGGGGTTTTAGATATAAAAAGAGGGGAAGGGAACCAGATTCTATGAATAAATGGAAATATTAAAGAATTACTAAGAACAGTGAATTCTGCAGCACTGCAGAAGTTCTGTGGTAGGTTGCAAGTTCTGCACAAAATTCTGCAGCTGCAGAATTCTAGGGGCTGTGAGTATATTGCTCCCCAAGCTAATGTACAATGTTGCTGTAAATGCATCCCCAGCATCCAAGCTCGCTGTAAGAAAATTGGAAGTCACTTATAATATTTGCCATTTTGCACTTTCAACCAACAGGCTTGTTCATTACTGCATCTTATATGAGAAAGCAGAAAACTAGAATGCGCCCCCCCCTCAGTTGTGTGACTGAGTATTAGGACGCACTGTCTATAGTGTTTTGAAAATGCATCAGCATAAACAACTTGCTGGTTGGCTTCAACCACAGTGCAATCCATATCTTTTAAGATCTTCGGACCTTGGCCTGCTTGCTGTGCCTAAGTGTACAGTCACATCCAAAGACATGACCAGATATTTCTTGAAATTTCTGTGATATTTCTAGAGAAGTCTCCTGCTTTCTCCATTTACACAGTAGGGACAACAGTGAGAAACTCTTTAAAAATGTTGTGAAATATCTGGCCATGGCTGTGGCTACTGTAGGACTAATCTTGGGATAGCAGCATTTCAGGATCTCCTGAGTGGAAAAGAAGCACTATTGTGATGTACGGGGGCCTTGTTCATGTCTCTGAGCGCTTGCAGACAGCATTGCCTGTGGAGACAGCTGCGGCAGCTGCGCAGTCTGAAGGTGTGGCCCCTACGACTGGAACTGCATAAGAAGCTGAGAGGAGCAGCATGGTGTGACAGCAGGAGGAGACAGCAGTTCAACAGTCAGACACCCTGCAGACTGACACTGTGAGTTTGGAAGAGGATGCCTCAAGGAAACAGAGAGACCAGCTAATAGCAGACTTACCTCTACCATCTAGTACAGCAGATGATATGGGGAATGATGACTGTCCAAAAAAAAAAAAACAGTTATACAAGCTAATTTAAATAACTGGCAGAGGCAGCAAAATGGAGGTTTCTGGTATGACTCCATTTTAAAGGGGGATTGAGCAAATGTCTGGACTACCACTATGTGGAGAAAACATTGCTAAAGGATTCTATGCATTTCAGTGGTGTATGCATTTATACACTCTCCAGGAGATGGCAAATATGATTTCAGTTTTTGTTCAGCTTCACTTTTGGGCAAATTTTGGAAACTTTATTATACTGTAAAAGACACTCCTGTGTGGCAGGCTTTCTTTGCTATTCCAGTTACTAAAACTTCATAGAAAACTGTAACAATTCTGTTCTGGAATGAGGGTGTCAGTATAATGACATTATTTTTTGGCTTGAGAAACGTTGTGACAATCAGGGGCATCCAAACCCAATTATAGATGATAAAGGGTCTTGGACAGGGGACTGAACTTTCAGAGTTCAATTGAAGTACAATGAGGAGGGTATCAGAAACCTTCCAAATTCATTTTTTCTTGGGGGGGGGGGGAGAACAGGGCATATTGTTTTACCCAGGTCAGCCAAAGAGCTGTTATACATGTGGTTCCTTAACACCCTTAAATTAGGAGTGCAACCAAGTCAGATGCTTTCAGTGTGGGGAACTTGGTCATATGGCAAACTTGTGTACAGTCCCACCTGTCTGTAATATGTGTGGGGATGATGAGCACTCCTTCCGGTCCTGCCCGTAGGCAGCCCATAATTCTGAAGAATCTTTGGAACAGGAGTATTATCTACACAAAGCAAAGAAAGCTTATAGAACAAAGGGGCCTTCTCATCCCCAACCCTCAAGTACACTGGTCCATGATGTACGTGAGGACATTCCTAATACGACTGCAACAGGTCCTCATCCCCAGACTGATCCCCCTTCACCTGAGGATACTACTGTATAACCTGCACTGAACAGTCTCAGGAAGTACTTTCTGATCAAGATATAGTACGTCTCCTCCCCTGCCCCCCCTGCCCCCCCAAAACCCCCTTACTTCCACAAGATTCAGTAATGACAACTGCAACAACAGATGGTTTTTCAGATGGGCCAAAAGGTGCAGGTCAAAAGAACAAACCACCCTTACTAAAGGGCCATTTATCAATTAGTAATACCTACAATGTTCTCCAAAGCTGGAATGAACAAATGGAAGAAGCAGACTCTGACACTTCTTTCCACTCCTCACAGTGTGAACTTCCTGTAGATTAGTACTTCAGGAACAGTATAATACACAGTTACAGTTAATTCATGTACTTAAGATGGAATTGCAGGATGTCAAACAGGCTGAATAAAAGCAAGTGAACAGGCAACTGAGGCATACCCGTTGGGATGCATTTAAGTGGTTACGATGACTGTTGGAAGTCATATAAGGTTTTATCATTGATGTGATGTTCACATGTTTATGTATGGTTTGATTTGTGGGATAACAAAACATCTATTCTTTTGGATGGGGGGTGAAAGACGGATAATTTTTTCTGATTTTTTTCTTTATTTTCATGGACTTCAGGAGATATGATTAAAATGTTTGTTTTCTTTTGATTTTGGATATTTTTTTATTCTGCTGTGCTGTAAATATGCTTTTAAACATTTGATTTTGATGATTAATAAAAAAAATCCCCCCCCCCCACTCTTATGAAAAGTGCCCTGGGTTCTTTTAGTTTCACCAGGACAGCACCAGAGATGGATAGAAGAGACCTCAGTTTAACATCTCATCAAAAGGTCAGGCAGGTTGGGTCTCACCAGTGATTTATACAGGGGTAACACCATCTCCTTCTACTGGTGATGATACCCCTACTTTTGCACCCTGACATCTCACTGGCCTTACCAACTGCCTTGTCGCACTGCCTCATCACCTTGAGGTCATCAGATTTGATTTCTTCCAGGTCTCTTTACTGTTTGGTGAACATCAGTATCTCTTCTCCCATTTTGTACTCTGCCCCTGGAATTTCTGTGCACCAAGTGCATGATTTTGCACTTTTCCATACTGAAATAGAGCTGCCATGATCTTAAACACTCCACGAGTTTTCTCAGGCCTCTGCACATTCTTTCCACCCACTCTGTAGGTTCCACCCTATTGCAGATTTTGGTGCCATCTACAAAGAGGCAGACCTTCCCTTAAGTTCCAGCTCATCTGCAATGTCGCTTATTAAGTCATTAAAGAGGACTGGCCCAAGTTCTGAGCCCTGAGGCACCCTGTTGGTCATTATCCCTTTCCTGGAGCGAACTCTTTTTAACACCACCTCTGTCACCTATACCTCAACCAATTTCTTACCCAGTTTACCATGTTATGACCCATCCCATGCTCCCCCGTTTCCTTATGAGTCACCTATGTGGAATGGTGCTGAAAGCCTTACTGAAATCTAAGTAGGCCACATCCAATGCCCCACTCTGATCAATTTATTTGGTCACCCAGTTAAAAAAACTATCAGATTTGTCTGACATGACCTCCTCCCCATGAATCCATGCTGCCTTGGGTCTTGTAACTAGGGCCATGCGAGTCAACAAATTTAGCCCGACAGGCCAATTTCACGCTGGGCTGGGCAAAACTTGAATAGGCCCAATTTGGTCTGAAATTAAATGAAGGGTTCTGAGGATCAAAATACATTTTATTTTAAATTGCTTCTCTTGTACTATTAAAATATGCTGTTAAAATGCATGAAAAGCTATGAACAAAAACTTTAAGCAGAACCTTCATAATGAGTGTGGCATGGTACCTTACCAAGAGGCTCAGAGTCAGGCAAACACCTTTCTCATCTACTGTTGCAACCCGGACCCTTCCAGTCCTGCTCCCATAAGTAGTTCATCCCACAGTGGTACTGATGGTGGGGTCAGCAGTCAGAAAAATTAGAGCTCTGTGCTGCTGCTGCATTACTGAGACTGAGAAAACTTGAGTAAAAACACATATGGTAGCTGGCTAGGCTATGAAGGATGATGGAGTATTACCCAGGGGCAACATACACCATCCTCCTCTACTGTTCCAACCCCCCACTCCCCTAGGTAGTACTTCCCATGGTGGCACTGATGATGGGGTGATGATGATGACAATGGCAGGAGAGCTTGAGAAAAGCAAAATAAATAGTCAGCAGTCAGAAAAATGAGAGAGCTGTGCTGCTGCATTGCTGGGACTGAAATCCTGAGGAAAACACATATCATAGCTGGTTAGGTTATGGAGGACACTGAAGCATACCCATGAGTATCATACACCTTCCTCCTCCACTGTTCCAACCCACACACACCCCTGCTCCCCTGGGTAATACTCCCCATGGTGGCACTGATGATAGGGTGATGATGATGATGACCAAGACTAACACATCTTTTAAATTGTCCCAGATACTTTAGTTACACATAGCAAATGAAGATAGGCAAAAGGGAGATTTCATGTATTTGCAACACACTCTAAGGGACTGAGTCTGGAATTGTAGGTTTATGTAGAGGTATTATACTTGTAATTAAGTCGAGGTGGGTTTATTTTCAGAAATTTTAAGTGTTCAACATGCTCTGGGTCCAAACTACTCTGAGCAGAGGATGCAACATCACCAGCAGTACTAAAGATGCACACTGATGGCACACTTGTAGGTGGATATCCAAGATATTTGACTGCAACTTGAGCCATGGCTGGCCAAACCGAGTGCTTGCGTTTCCAATATATAAGAAGGTCACATTTAGGGTTGGTCTCTCGAGGCTTCATGAGGTAAATATTCAGCACTTTTTCTGCACTAGGCACTCATGATTGTTCTGATATTGGCCTTGAGCAGTCAAGGACATTAAGCTTATTCCAAATATCATCAACTTTGTTAACTTTAACATGAAGTTGACAAGAAGGGGAAGGGGAAGGAGAAGAAAAGTTTTTTGGCTGAGACAATGAAGGAAAACTAGTAGTTGAGTCCCACCGTGACTGCCTTGGTGATGTCTGTTGCTGGCCATCCATTCTGTCTTGGACCTCCTGAATCTCTTCAATGAGTTCTGTCTTGATATCTGTTATTGGCAGACTGTCTCACACAAAAAAAGTTGTCCTTGAAATGAGGATCTAGTATGGTAACAATTACATACTTCTTGTCTGTAAGAACAGAATCAAATCTTCTGTGCAGCTCTGTATTTAAAATGGTAGCAAGTTCTGTAATCTCTTGGAATTGTCCTTCATCTCCACTACTGTCAATGGCATCAGCTGTCTCCTTGAAAAGGATGTGTACCATTGGTATGACCTGACTAATGGATGCACTGTTACTACTAAGTACCTTTGTTGCATTTTCAAATGGTGCCAATGCTTTAACAACTTCTTCAAACTTCCATTGGGTGATCATGTCCCCGATGACATGGACTAAGGCCATATTATGTAGTGCCAACTTCTGTTGCAGTAGACGCTCCAACATATAATAGGTAGTATTCCACCAAGTAACTACTGTATATCTTGGCTGAGAATGTTAGATCACATTGGTACTGCCTAAGAATGGATGTAGCCTTTACAGATCTGTGAAAGTGACCACATATTTTTCATGCAGTTTGAACCAGGTTGCATACATTAGCTTGGTTTTGCAGGGCATGGCGCACAACCAAATTGAGAGTGTGTGTGCAAAGCAAAAAACATTAACTCTCTGCCTCATTACCACAGTCCAGGAGAGCTTTGATAATATTTGCACGATTATCTGTCACAGTCATACCAATGGTAAGGCCCTGGACACAATGCATCCTTGCCACAGTTTCTCCAAAACTACCCTTACATTTAACGCAGTATTCTCAGTGTCCATTGGAGACACAGTAAGTAGTGCCATACCCCTGTATTCATCAAGAAGTAAACTAGGTTGACTGACATTTTGGGTTTTTACTGCTGATAATGCTGCAAACTCTTTAAATGTGTCCCAGTGAGCTGTGAGAAATAAGTAAGCACGTGGTGCAAAGCTTGTCCAAAGGTCTGTAGTAAAGTGAACAAATCCCCCTTCTGCCTCTGTCAAGTGACTGAAAATTGCATTTCTCACTGCATCATATATTTCTGGAACGATGCGATTGAAAAAAGTATGTCGAGAAGGCATTTGATACCTAGGCTGTAATTCCTGTAACAGTCGCCGAAAAACAATGTGTTCTTCTTTTGGAATATGGCTCTAAATTAAGTGCTATCATCTCTGCAATTAGGTGATCAGTTTTTTACCACAGTTTGATGACCTGGTTGAAAATTGATTTTTGCAGCAAATACTGCCTTTAAAGTTATGTTTTTTTGGGACTACCTCAGGGTGCAATGGAGTTTGAAAATGTGCATTATTTCTTTTCTCAGGGACATGGTGGGATCTTGTAGCATTTTTTCCTGCTGACCATGGTGAGCCATCCTTTGTACATTGCAAAATAATTGATTTATATCTGACTTTGCAAGCCATATGGGAGTACTGCATAAGTACCTGCTGTCATCATCATCATCATCAAAACATCACCCTCATCATTCAAGTCACCATCATCATTGTTATCATCAAGATTCACATTCATTTTCATCGCTGTTGTATGCTGGTGCTGGAGAAGTCTAATCAGTGCAGTTGTACTGAGGTTATGTGCTGACTTCCCCCTGTTAAATTTACTTTTGCAATGAATGCATATTGTTTTAAAGGAATCATTTGGATTTATAAAGCAATGATTGCACACTACAGAAAAACTTTTCCTGCCTCTTTTTCCTGGTACTTAATCAGATACTGGCTGTGCCTGTGAAGTGTTAGACAATTCTGGAAAATATCTTTGAATGCTACAAGTTGCATGTTGATTTGCAGTGACACCTGTAGCAACAGTATGTGCATTCTCTACAACAGACTGTGGTGGTAGGCTGGTGGAATAACACAAGGCAAAAACTGTATTTTTATTTACTGATACTGAAGGAGCAAAGGATGATGCCTGGTTATTATTATCATCATTCACATCGGTGACAGACAGGGAAGAAGAATTGCCTGGGAAAATATCATCATCCTCCTTATCACCACCTCCACTGTCACCAAAGTCTGCAAGCTCACCATTAACAGTATCTACTTCCGCATTAGATTCACGTTCAACTGCAATCAACTCAGACTCATCATCATCATCATCATCATCAATCAGTCAAATAATTATCACAGGCTCTTTCTGTTGTTTCTGCTGTATTTGGGTAGTTCCTTTCTGTAAAACTACTAAGCTTTTTGCACAAACAGTTTTTTTTAAATCGAGATAATGTATTTTATTACAGGTGTAAACAACCTCTTGGGCTTAACTGTGTGACCAGATCTTGTTTGGGTTACATTCGTTGAAAACATAGTGCTGTCACTTTCCTCAGAGCTAGATGTATTGTTCTGGGGGCATTTTGGCCTACTATTCTGAGTCCACTGTTCTCCATTATTATTATTATTGTTACTTGAAGAAAAAAAATCTTGTCACTTTTTTTTATTTGCTATAGTGGAATTCAGGCAACAGGCCCTTTACCCCCACCATCCTTCCCTACGCCTTCCAAGAACTGATGAGTGCTGTGCTATTTGCTGCTCGGTAATTTTTTTTTCTTTAGCTAGTGGAGATTTAAAAAAATATATATATATATATATATGTGTGTGTATATATATATATATATATATATATATATATATATATATATATATATATACACAAACCTGCTGCTGCTTGTTTTAGCTGCCTGTCTAATATTATTTATTTCTTTTGAGAATCGCCAAGAGTAAAATTACAAGATGAATAAAGAAGCACAACAATGTGCTCTAATCTCTCAGCTCTCTCAGAGGCACACAAGTCTGTCTGCCTATGGCCTGCACAGAAGAAAAGTTTATTTTTATTTTTTTATTTGCCCCTGGGATCAGTCAGCTGGCCCTTGGCCCCCCCCCCACATTCCGTAGCCCTGCATCTCCACAAATGAGACTACTGCTATTTGCTGCCCTAGCACTCTTAATATTTGTTTTTTAATAGCCAGTGATAAAAAAAGTCTGAAGCTGCTTTTTGCCAGGCCAAAAGGAGAATTAGAGTGATAAAGAAGAAAAGGAAGTAAGCACAGCCTGTTCTGATCTTTTAGACACGCATAAGTCTGCCTGCTCACTGTGCCCACCGCCCAATACAGCCTATAGCCTGCAAAACAAATATTTTTTTTTTTTAAATTGCCTCTGAGATCAGGCAGTTGGCCCTTTGCCTCCCTGGCCCCCCCACCCTACTTAGTCTTGCCCCACCAAACTGAGACTGCTGCTGTTTGCTGCTCCCTTATTTATTTATTTTTTTAAGCCAGTGATAAAAAAAAAGCCTGTAGCTGCTTTTCCTGCCTGGCAAAAACATAAAGGCCCAGATATTCAGAAGCAACTGAGTTGCACTGGCGCAAGTGCGGACTTGCGTCAAGGAGTCATATTCAGTGGGAGCCATTGCACAGCACAAAATCCATTGCGCCAATGCGCAACTATAATGCATGCAGGCACAACTGCAGGGGGCGTTCCCATGAATATCCAGCACAGTGGCATATTCAACCATGAAATCATGGCGCAAGTGTGGTGCAAATCAAAGTTGCTCTGACCAGACTTGTTCCTAGTAAAACAGGGCACAAACACACAGACAGCAGTTGCACCAAGAGTGGGAGTGACAGGGAGATATACAGAGAGACAGACAGACACACGTCAAGACACAGAGGGAGAGGGACAGATAGGTGGCATGGGGGAGGGAGAGAGGGGCAGAGAGAGAGAGAGAGAGACACACACACACACACAGACACAAAGCCTGTGTACCAGGGTGGCACACAGCCAGCAGCCAGTCGCCCAGTGGGACAGTGGACTGCAGGATTTATGGAGAGTGCCCCAACCTGATGGGGGCAGCAATGAGGAGCGTGAGGCAGCAGGAGGAACAGCTACATGGCTGATGAAGGGCCAGGTGGCGGCATGCCTAACACAGGAGGTACCGTGACCGTGCTTGCAGCACCATTGGGAACAATAGTGACACCGAGATCGTGGTCCAGTACCACCTGATCAGGGCCATGCTGAGGCAGCGCTGCAAGCTGTGCAGTGAGGAGCTGCAGGCACCCACCAAATGGAGCCATGTCATGTCCGTGGAGACGATGGTAACCGCCGTCACATGCCTGCTCACCACGAGTACCATTCAAGGCCCAACAGGGGACATCACAGGCATCACCCAGGTGGCCATGGCATGCTTCCTTACACAGGTCCCCATTGCTCTGCTGCTACGTGCTGTGGAATTCAGCCATTTCCCCAGCACACAGGCGGAACATACAGCACTGATGCAGGACAGCCATAGGGTGGCATTCATACCTGGCATGAGTGGGACCACTGACTGCACCCACTTGGGCATCCACATGCCACCTGGCCCAGTGAGAATGGTGCATATCAACAGGATGTGGTGCCCAAGCATCAACTGCCAGGTGGTGTTCGATGCCATGGGGCACATCACAAATGTCAGCACCACACACCCTGGGAGTACACAGGATGCCTTCATCCAGCACATGCCTGCATGGTGCCATGGATATGAATGTGGGGATGACTCCACAGGCCACCAGTGCAGTCCTGGGGATGGAGGTGGGCAGGGTGTGCATGGTGGCATGGGTGCTAGGGACAGGCAAGGGGAGCAGCACAGCATAGCATAGGGCTACACATGGCATGCTCCACACAGGTGACAGTGCATACCTTCCAAGGCCCTGGCAGCATTACCCTAGTCCATCCCACCCTGCAGTGCTATCTGCCCCCAGTGTGCTGCTGCAGCATCCACCACACTTAGCAAGGATGCAATACTGGTACATGGCCTGTGCTGTTTGGTGGCACTTATTTGGTGCAATGCATGCAAATGAGGTTGTGCGCAATGGTAATGATATGCTAGTGCACCCCACTGCACCACGCATTGGCTGATGAGCCCATTTGCATGTGGCATCTGAATATGGAGATATTGCACTGTGCACAATGGTATTGCACTGGAGCAAGTCACTGCACAATGCCCATGCATGCGCAGTGCTCAGGCCTGCAGTGCGCATGCGCACTGCACTGACATGGTGTCAATCGCACAAGACGCATGAATGGCATGATGTGTTGGCACTGTTCAAGCTGCACAGAACCAACAACGCACACTTTGTGCATGATGGCGTGTTCCCTATCGTGCACATGCACACTGTGGGTGGGCATGGTTCCTTGGGCCATTGCACTGAGCACCTATCCTGTCCCTTGCTATAGGAGTCCAGCATCCAGTGCAGACACCACCATGCCAGATGCTTAGCTGGGTCATGCGACAGACCGCGCTCATGGTCTCGGGCATGCCTGGGGTGGTGGTGGCCATGTGGAGCATGCCAGTGGCAGAGAGGAGAGAGGGATGGCATGCCAGGGCACTGGCTATTGGCCATCACTAGGGTTGCCCCTGTTTCCCCTGTTCGACCTTTCCCGACAGTCCTCCCTCCCACTGTACTGTCCCTGTTCCCTGTCCCCTTCCCTCACTGTCCCTACACGTCCCCAGCCCCTGTTGTTTCTGTACATAGTTGTTCTATACATATATATTGTCTGGCATACCCACCTGTGTCTCTATCTGCTTGGCAGGTGGCATGAGGAGCCATGCTACAGTGGTCCAGTGTCCTTCCGTGTTGTGTGCATGTAAGGGGGTGAGTGTTGTGCCTCCATGGTTCCCTGCTGTGTTCTGTGGTCTGTCCCACTGTGGTGGTGTCCAACTCCTGGGTTGGTGGCAGTACATTGGGGTGCCCATGGGGTGGCGGTTAGGGGTGTGTGGCAGGTGTGTGCATGGTGGTGTCACACATCCATGGCCATTGGTTGGGTACAGTCCGCACACTGTGTTGGGGTGCTCTGCCTGGCATTGTGTGGCCTGTCCCATGTGATCTTCCACGCTGCCTGCCACCTTGCCTGTTCAGTGCCCACTGTGTGGGCTCTGTGTGTGCCTGTGTGGTGTGTGTGTGCTTGACTGCATGGTACTGGGTGTGGCCTGCTATAGTCCCAGGGAAGAGGGGCATGGCCAGCAGCCTGCAGGGGAGCTCCCTTGATGGCCCTCCATTGGCCATTGGCACTTCCTGTCACCTGCTATCCATGCCACTGTTGTGTTCTGGGGCCCAGTGTCTCGGTGCCTGTGTGTAACCTGCTGGTGGTGGCCTCCTGTGGCCTGTCACTATGCTGCCATGGCCCTGTCCCTGGGTCTGTTCTCTGTGCCTTGCCCCCCTCTGTTGCTGTGCTGCTCGGCCCGCCACGGGTGCGCTGGAGCATCTCTATGTGCACCATGGCACACCTCTGTTTGCTCCATGGTGCAACTGTTTGCACCATGGTACAACTCTGCCATATTCAGCCAGATTGCACTGGCGCAGTTCGGCCTGCGCAACCTCTGAATATGGCTCCAGTTGTGCCATGGCATATCAGATTTGCACTGTGCCGGACATGCGCCGGCCTTTGGCGCATTTCTGAATACCATATTTCATCGTTTTGTAGCCACCCCTCCCGATTTCTAGCCGCCCTCGAATTGTAGCCCACCCCAGAAATAAACTTTGTAATTGAAGCCATCCCCATTTATTAGCCGATAAGCGTCACCTCTTATTGACACCAGACTCACACAAATTAGCAACCTCCACCCCCAAGTACGATTCAGAGTCAGACTTTATTTAAAATATAACTTTTACTAGCTTGCTTGAAGATAAGACAAAACAGGTATTTCAATACAAATTTCAGAGAAACATAATTCATTTTGGACACACGACATACCGGGTACGTTATTAATCTAGTTCACAATTATTGTCTGGTTCTGCATAATTTGAACCACAATCACTTTCGTTTGCAAACGTGTTACATTGGGTATCTGTACCTTCAGCAAGTCCAGTAACCTACTACACAGCTCTTCCACATGTTCTCTTGCAACGCCGTCAGCATAAAGTTTTATAATTTTCAGTGTTATTATTATTTGAGTGATTTTCTTTTATTTTCTGCAGACTCTCCCCCACTATGTGAGAGGTGGTGGTGGTGGTGGGGGGAGGTATTTGGGCATTTTGCCAGAGTAGTGAGAGAAATCTGGCTTTTTTAGAACTCACATTCAGAATTTTTTCTTATGACTGGTGTTTGCTTGGATTATTAAATTTAATACATCTTAAACCCTCAAAGTGAGAGCTTGAGGGTATTTTGTTAGTAGAGCACTGAAACAGATTTTTGTGGTTGTACCTAATGCTTATACTGTAGTAGGTTTTTAACAGGTAGCATGTGTTGGGATAAAGCTTCGGTGGGCAGGCACTATTCCCCGTCCAGGTTGAGGGACCTGCACCCCTTTGATAGTCCCCCATTACAACCCGAGGTGTATAGGCATTGTCATGCCTTGGGTATTGCACGGAGAGGCCGAAGGGGCAAAGTACCTGGTCCTGGGGAGTAGGAGCAGGGTGGGCGGATAGGGGTAGTGAGGTCAAGGAGATGCTCTGGGACAAAATCGGTCCAGGAAAGGGGTCCTCCATGCCTGGTACCCATACCAAAGGGCTCCACTGATAGTGGGCAAGTTGCCCGTTCTTCCATGGCCTGTCATCCAACTCGGGCAGTGTTATGTAATGTCAGGTCTATAAAGAACAAGACAGTAATTATTGCTGACCTTGTTGAGGCATCTGACCTGGTGTGCATCACTGAGACCTGGCTGGATGAGAATGCCGGTCCGGTGTTGGAATTGGCGGTTCCAGCTGGGTACTTGGTGATACACTGCCCAAGATTGGATCAAAGGGGCCGGGGTGTAGCCATCTGTTTTAAGATGGAACTGGGCCTTGTAGATGTTCCAGTGGGGATCACTAGATCCTTTGAGTGTATCTCAGAAGCAGGTGTGGGTAGCAGTATTCTTCTCATCTACTGTCCACCCAGAAATGAGAAAGTTTTCCTGCAGGAAGTTGCAGACTTCATGGTCGACATGGTGTTAGAATCCTCCAGGTGGTTGGTCCTGGGGGATTTCAATGCCTGGGTCAATGAAGAACTCTTGCTTTTGGTCAAAAATTCCTCCAACTGATGATTTCATTGGGCTTTACACAGGTAGTTACCGCTGCAACCCATATTCAAGGTCACTCCTTGGATCTGGTGTTCCTCCTTGGCATGGAGGTCGCTGACTTGGTGGTGGAACCAGTTGGATGGTTGGACCATCACGCTATATGATTCAGTTTCACAGCTCCCCCTATGAGACCAACCCCTTTGGAGATGGTTCGGTACTGCCCTTTGAGGGGTGTTACCCCAGAGGGTCTGTTGGCAGTGCTGGACCTATCGAGTTGGCCATTGGAAAGCTTGGATCTGGGAGACCTAGTAATGCTCTATAATAGTGTGGTGCTGAGGGCCATGGACTCTATAGCTCCTGTCCGAGTTCATCCTTTCTCTCTTTGCCCTCAGTCCCCTTGGTTTGATGGGACTTTGAGGGAGTCGAGGCGAGTGGGGTGAAGATTGGAAAGTTGTTGGCAGAAATCTGGCCTGGAGGAGCAAAGACTTAGGTTGATTGCCCATTATTCAGACTATCAATCAGAAATCTCCCATAAGAAGGCAGAGTTCCTGTCGTGGGAGATTGCTGCAGCAAGGAATCGACTGGTTCAGTTCTTTCAGTCACTGGGCAGGCTGTGCAATCCAGCCTGCCTTCGGGGCCGGAGAGCTTTTTCACAAGCTAAGTGTGAGGAGTTCACTCAATTCTTTGCAGATAAGGTGTCCTCCATCAGGTCAGAGATCTGCTTAACTCATTCAAATGAGTGCGATGGAGGTCGATGTGATGGCACAGGCACCCGGTCTGTCTGGACAGGTTTTGACCGGCCAGTGATCATGGATATCATGAAGATTGTTCAGGGCTTACGACTGATTTACTGTAGTTTGGATCCTGGTCCAATGCGCCTCCTTGTGGGGTGTATGGATGCCATCGGACTGATCCTTGCTGAGACAGTCTGGTGCTCGCTGGATCAAGGGGTGTTACCGGGCCCCTTGAAGGAGGCTGTGGTGACTCTCCTTTTAAAGGAATCTTCCAGTGAACCAGACTGCCTTGCAAACTACAGACCAGTCTCTAATCTGCCCTTTTTGGGCAAGGTTATTGACAAGGTAGTCGCGTTGCAGCTTGAGAACTTTCTTACCACCCATGAAGTCTATGATCCTCTCCAGTCTGGTTTCAGGAAGCGGCACAGTACTGAGACAGCATTAGTTCAGGTGATTAATGATCTAATAGCGAGGGATTGGAGGAGTCATTTAATCTTGGTCCTGCTTCATCTCTCTGCAGCATTTGACACCGTGGATCACGGGGTGTTGTTGGAATGCCTGCAGCTAATCTGTGGACTGTCGGGGACAGTCCTCAGGTGGTTTCATTCTTTCCTCACAAGCAGGACTCAGAGGGTGGTGTCAGGAATTGTTTCCTCGGCCCCCTTCACCCTGCCTTGTGGGGTGCTGCTTGGTTCCGTACTGTCCCCCATGTTGTTCACAGTGTACATGCTGCTGTTAGGAGACATTATAAGGTGGTATGGACTGAGTTTTCACTGCTATGCAGATGATACTCAGTTCTACTTGTCCTTCGAACCTGAGCAGAATAGTGTGATCTCAGTCTTTAACAACTGCCTTGCTGATATTCAAGACTGGATGAGTGCTAACTGGTTGAAACTGAATCCGGATAGAGAAGTTGACTCCTGGACAACCCTCTGGCCTTGTCTTAGGGGGTGACCAGTTGAGATCTTCTGAACAGGTGCGCGATCTGGGTGTTGTGCTTGATAACGAACTGATGCTAAAAACACAGGTGTCAGTAGTTGTCAAGTCCTCATTTTACCATCTGAGGAGCATCGCTTGGATAAAGCACCATGTTCTGCCTGATGACCTTCCTACATTGGTTCACATCTCTCATCTTGACTAATGCAATGCTCTATACCTAGGGTTACCGGAGGTGGATCTCCATTGCCTGCAGCTGGTGCAAAATACTGTGGCCAGGTTGTTGACAGTGTTGTCAAGAACTTGCCAAGTCATGCCTGTGCTGTGCAAATTGCACTGGCTGCCGGTGTGATGGAGGATCACCTTCAAGGTCGCATTGCTGACATATAAGACCCTACACGGACAGGGACTGGGTTACTTGCAAGACCTCCCTTGGCCTTACTGCCCCTTCCGTCCTCTCCACTTCACTGATGAGTGATAGCTAGAGGTTCCCAGGGTCCATCTTCAGACATCAGGTGCTAGGGCTGTTGCTTTTGTAGCCCCGACCCTGTGGAACTCTCTACCTCATCGGATCAGAGAGTGCCTGTCCACTGAGATGTTCAAATCCTCATTAAAAACATATTTATTCAGTCTGGCATTTCGGGATGATGTGTAGTTTTATCACTGCTGCCTTTTTATTTTTATGTGTTTTGATTGATTAATAGATTGTTTTATATTTTATATGCACTTTGGTATTGGAAAAGTGCTTTATAAATAAAAATGTGATAGATTGATTAATTTAAAACAATTTATTTTGTTTGGATCAGTTGAGGTAAAGCCACAAACTTTGAATGACTTAACAATCACTTCCCTTGAAACCACAGCCCAGGACAGCTTCACCCATTCAGCAATTACCGGATGTGAAGGTGCGTGAGGGTTACATGCCTTTGTCAGCACTCTATTCCCATTCGCCAGCCACTCATCATACAGCTCCTGACATCTGGATTTAAAGGGAGCATTCTACGATATGTCGGCTGGTTGGAGCAACTTGGTACAGCCACCTGGAACAGCTGCCATTACCGTATTTTTATTTTCCTGCAAACCACTTTTATCTCTGGGCAAATGAGACAGCAGAAGGTGTCCCAAACGAGCATCCTTTTCCCAGAAGATATTCCTCCCCACACTGTTTTCAACCACATGTCTGTAATTTCAGTGTTCATCCATCCATTTAAGGACATAGCCACAACTATACCTGTAACTCCTGCAATGTCCTTGGGGATCCTCTTCCCCTTTAACACAAGTAACGGGGGCAATTTTCTTCCATCCTCCATTGCAGCTAAGCAAACAGTGAGCCTTTGCTTCTCATGGCCAGTGGTGAGTAGTGGGACTGATTTAACACCGATTTGGTCAATGGTTCGATCACCAGGCATGTCGGCCCATATGGCCATTTTGTCCATATTTCCAATGCTAGATGTAGGTAGATTGTGCTGCTGTATTTGTTTTGCACAGAATGAAATAAAGTCTATCACCTTTGGAACATAATCTTTAGACAACTTCTGACCAACAGTGGTCTTTTGGCATATAGTGAAACACCATCTTGAAAGAAATCAATCTACCCAGCCTCTGCTTGCCTGGAAATCTAGGTTTGTTATTAGTGATGAGGCTGTAAGGGCAATCATCTTTCTGGTTACATGAAGATGCTCTTCCCTCTGCTGTGCAACCCAAGTAGCAAGGCTCGACTCCTCAACTGGGAATGCTGCACATCTGCCAGCTCCATCTAGATGCCGACGCTTGCGGTTGTTGCTGGTACACCCCTCCTCATGGAGCTTTTCTTCCAGCTTGCAACAGTCTTCCTCCATTCGACACAGAGTGCCAGTGCCACAGGTCCAGTCCCCTCCATTTCAACATGCTTAGCAACATGCAATTTAAATTCTAAATCTTACGACTTTCATTTTGGCATACCAGCAGTGTGTTCTGTCGGAGTAGCAGTTGCAGATAGAAAGCAATCTACTGACCCAGAAAACCTGTTTGAATTTATAGCCACCCCCATTTAGACACCCCCCTTAAATTAAAGCATATAGCTAATTACAAAACTTGCAATTAAAGCCATAGCTACAAAACGAACTACGGTATCTGGGCCATGGAGAATTAGAGTGACTAACTTGATCAAGAAGAAAATAGCTAATCAGTCATGGAGCCACTTGTATCAAATCAAAAGATTTTATTGCTCAGGTAAGCTTTTGCAGTATAAAAGCCTTTTTAAAACTTATACGCAGAGATAACATTGAAAGCAATATAATTTCCGAAATAAATTAAAAGTTTTCAGAGCCAGACAAATACGTATGTGCAAAGAATCAACAATTTCACCACTACATCAGTCTCCTTATCCAGGACTGAAAGTCTAGCTGCTAAAAAGAAGTATTTTACTTACAGGTGTAACGAAGACAAAAATGTCACCAGTTTTTCCAAGATCTTTGAATTTGTGTTCTTAAACAAATAAATAATTAACTGGTCAGGAAAGAGGTCAGTGTCACAAAGGATTTCCTCAGCCATTTCCTTCTGGGGTTTTCAAATTTAGGGCAGAGCAATACAAAATATGTTTTAAATCATCTTCCATCAAATTTCTGCAACCACATAAAGGGCCTGTTACACCTTCTCTCTTCTGCCTAAACAATATGTAATTGGCCCTATAAAGCTCCATCTTATATCTTGTAATACTCTATCAGTAATGAGGATAGGTAAGTTTAACTAAATAGGTTTCTAGTTGATGAATCTGCTTTATACCCTTAAACCATCTGTAATTTTTAAGTTCTGATATTCATTCTAAGTCTTATGCCTTTGTGATATCCCTTATCCTGGTTTTATCCTGAAAGGTCATTTCTGCCAATGGTCTCAAATATATTTCAAGTAATAAATGGCATAGGCCCCTTGGATAAAGTTCCTTCTGTATAAGTTGAATATTTGAAGAGATAAACCCAAGGTTAATATAGGAGATTTCTTCCTTGACATACCATCTGGGTATTCTTTTCTCCGGGAGAAGAAACAGTCCCAGCAAAAAATGTGTACACCCTTCTGGTATCAATGTTTCTAGAGAAAATGTTCCTAATTTTGAATGTAATATCTCTGATGGTACTGATTGTGGTACCATCAAGATGTAGTGGTATAATTTATTAATATCACATTCCAGGTCCTTTAGCCTGGTTTCACTCAATACCTCTGAGGCATACATAATACTAGCTTTCAGCTTTGCATTTAAGACCTTTGAGATACCCTGGACTGTTGCCTTACCTAGTTTAGAGTTAAACAATCTTAGGGCACTAGATGCCATTTTCATTTTATTTAGGAAAAGTGTACAGTGACTTTTCCAGGTTGTGTTCTAGGAGAAACATACTCCTAGATAGTCATAACATTTGTCTGTCATGATGTTTTTCTTTATTGGTGGTTACCTGTGGTAAAGTTCTACATCTATTACCGAAATGACTACTTTGTTTTTTTCTTTATTAATCAACAGCCTATTACCTTTGCAAAACATTGCTAATTTATTTAACTTTTTTTGTAATACCAGTAAAGAAGTGGAGATTAAAACCAGATCATCCACATAGTCCAGTGAAGATACCCTGTTATTCTTAATTTTTGGTAAATGAAAATCAAGATCCTGCAAGTTCTCCAGTATAGAATTAATATATAAAATGAACACAGTTGTGGCCAATATGCACCTCTGGTGAACTCCTAAATTTGTTTTAATGGAAGAGGTTAATAAACCAAAATGATTATACTGGTCTTGAATCTACGTTCCGTTACATAGTCTAATGATTATGCCCAAAAGAGCATTATCCATCCCATAACTCTCTAACTTTTCCCATAGAGAATCCTGCTGATATTGTCAAAGGCAGCAGTTAAGTGTATAAAACAGCAATGCAATTTGCTGCCCTTAACAGTAACATATTTCCACACTAAGTGTCTCAAAACTAAACAGTGTTGGACTGTCGATCTACCAGCCCGGAATCATTTTTTGATATTCACTCAGTATATTATTTTCATTAATCCATAAATGGATATGTTGTAATATGATTTTACAGAATAACTTTTGAGACACATCTATCAGGCTAATAGGCCTGTACATTTTAGGATTTGCAGGATCTCCCTTCTTAGTAAGGGAAAGACAATGTTCCCCAGCCAGTTATGGGGAATATTCTGACCTTGAATAAGTGCATTAAACAAAACTTTAAGTATTGGAAACCACCAATCTGAAAATGTTTTAAATATGTCTCCCAGAAAACAATCTGGTCCAGGAGCCTTATTAGAGGCAAAGCAAGCCAGTGCTAAGTATATTTCTGTCTCTTGTAGACAGATGGGGATTGAGTATTGTACCACTGTTTTATTTGCCCTCACTTTGGATTTATTTGCTTCTTCTTCTGAGAAGTACAACTTTTCAAAATAGAGTTCCCAAGTTTCTCTACTAATGTAGGGCTCTATCCTATTTGAATATTGTCCATAACCTCCACTCACAATTCTCCAAAATGTTTTGCTGTCTCTTCTCATTACCATTCTGTAAAGCTTCTCCTATTGTGTAACATAATATTTATTCCTTTCCTGATCTAAAAGTTTTCAATATTCTTTCCTGGTTTTATTTAACTCTTTAATGTCCCCCCAGTTTTGTCTTTCCTTACCTCTCTAACCTTCCAGTTAAGTTCTAGTTTTACTGTTTTACAGATTCCATTAAACCAGGTTTTCTGTTTCTGATTACTAGAACCATAAGTTTTACAAAATGGTCTAATATATGCAGTTATTTCATTCCACTGTTCCAGTATAATTGTGACATTAGTTTTACTGTATGTAATATGTTCTGGCATCAATGAACCAGAATACCGTGAAAAAGTTACTCTTGACATTTATGTATTGTATCACTTTGCCATTTTATTCTTTTTAAAGTTTATGATTTTCATAAGGATTTCAATCTTAAGGTTTGTATTGGTTTGGGAAGCATTCTGTATCTGGAATGTAGTAACTACAGGGCTATGGACGAAATCAGGGTAATCTAGAACCTCAAGATCTACTAACATTTTTAAAGCTTCAATATTAAGCAAAACCAGGTATGTTGTGGAGATTCATTTAGGGCCCATAAAAGTGTAATTACCATTGTGATCTCTTTTTGTTCTTCCATTAGCAAGGATAAAGTTATTTTCTGTCAGAAAGGCTCCTGCTTGTCTGCTTCTTATATTACTTTTTCTTCCCTCTGAATTTCTAAGAAAAGTAATTTTAAAGTTAACAGTTGAAATATGCTGAAGAAATTCCAGATTCTGATCCCCATCTTGGTTATTCTCTAAAACTCTAGCATTGAAATCCCCCAAAATAACAGTGGGGTATAATTCCTGCACTTCAAACAAAGTTTCCAAGCCTTCTCTGCTAAATATCCAATGATCTTCCAGATTTTTTGTCATTTTGTGGAATGTATATGTTAAAAATTAGAAATGAAACATAATTTCTCTGCAATTTTAAAGGTAGTATTGTGGTATCTTTAGAATTCAATCTAGTAATATTAAAATGTAATGATGTTTTCACAGAAGTATTCAGTCCTGCTTTAGGTCTACCCTGCTTTTTCACCCTAAAAGCATGGATCCTAAATAATATATAACTGGGTAATTAGTTGTTTTCAGGGTTGCCACTCCAAGTTTCTTGGAGACATAGTATGTAATATATCTCCAGGAAGGCCCTTGTTTCTTTGTCAGCTAATTTGTGTTTTATTCCTTCTATATTCCATGAAAGAATATTTAATCCATTACATGTTTGGGTATTTCTAGCAATTTGTAAATCTTCCCTTGTGCCATGAGTGGAGTTATAGTCTAGTTGATCCCATTCTCTGGAATCAACCAGTGCATGAGGGAAACAAACCTTTGGAGATGTTATAAGAATTCCCAAACTCTCCAGAAGTGATGCCTTCTCTAAAATGGCTAACACAAATCTAGCATTTTTAAATGTGACATCTATTTAAGATATATTCAAATCTTCCTTCCATATCTTAATGCCATTTACTATATAGGAAGAGATCTCTAAATTAATTGAGTGTGTCAAGAAGGAGATCAGTACTTCTTCAATTTTCCATGTTGATTTTTCTCCCAGAGCATTCCAGACAAAAATATAGATGATTTTATTTTCTCATTCCATATATTGACTATTTTCATAGTCTTGAATTACTTTTATAAGTCTCTGAAGTTCCTTATCAATTTTCCCTTTTGTTTTATATGTATTATTATCCAGTTCTATATTCTGGCACACAAGGACTTTCTGTGGCTGACTTATAGTTATACTCCCCAGTTTAAGGGCTTTCTCTTGAGACCACACTTTCACAGCCAATTCTCCTGACTGGGTATCAAAAAGTACACAGTCTGATATGGTAAGATTATTCTCTCTTGTTCAGCAATTCCCAATAATATAGGTATCAAGATTACTTTCTGTTTCATTTTGTGTATGTTTTATGCCATACATTTTGATCAAATATTCTGTGCCATTTCCTGTATTCTCTAAAAATGTCTCAAATGAAGTATATCTGACCTCAGTGTTTTCTGATTTACTGTTTAGAGTGCCCTCACATATTTTTCCATCTGTATCCCCTTTTTCCCTTGTAGGCCAACTGAGAAATTCTTTTTTTTTTTTTGCAATTCAAAGTTTATTGAGGTTTTCATCTAAAGTACAAATCAACACAGTACCAATCAAAAACATTCAAAGGGTGATGACATAATAGATCTGTCCCATCCACCCCTCCACCTTTCCCCTCCCTCATGACCTATACATGCAAAATTATATATAAAGAGCCATACAGTTTCTACTAATATCTAAAGGTTCAAGTAGGCTGTAATGAAAACAGAGTTTGCAAAGGGCCCCAGATTTTAGTGAATCTAGCAGTTTTATTATGAAGGCTTGCTATTGATCTTTCAGTTCTGAGGTTGGCCCAGCAATTCATGTAACCATTCAGTATAAGAGATTACCACAGTATCCTCCCAATGCCTCAATACCAGCTTTTTAACAGACATTAATATTAAAGTCATATGATATTTATGGTCCAGAACTGGAATTGCAGAGAAATCTCCCTGTAGACAGAATTTTGCAGAGAACAAATCATTAAGGCCTAATATGGGGTTTCCTGACTGCTGTATGCTCACCCATAAAGGAGCCACTTTGGGACAAGACCAAAAATGTATGAAGCAGGTTGCCTTCTTCCTGTGCACATCTTATGCAAGTGGATGAGGAAGCAATGCTGTATTTAGCCAATTTCTGTGGGGTGTAATATATATTATGTAAGATATAGAATTGCATTAGACAGATTCTATCTTGGGTAATGAACTTATGACAACCTTGCCATAGAAGAGACCACTCAATGGTCATTTCTGGGAAGAGAAAGGACCAATAACTGGATGGGGCAAACTGTTCTGGGTAGATCCAATCATACAAGAATCCAGCCATCTTGGAGACAGCATGCAGGAGCCCACCAAGAGGAATAGGATCAGAGTAAAATGCCTTCCTCATGGGCTGTGATGGAGCAATCCCCCATTACATTCACCAATAGGTGACGCAATTGAAGGATTTTGAAAATATCAGTGTATGGGATACCAGTCTTGGTAATAATCTCAGGGGAAGATAACCAGGTCCCATCTTCTACCTTCATAAAATATGAAAAACAGCAGTCTCTAAAATGAGGGAGCCAAAAGGGGGAGACAACTTTACCAGCAATCTTGAGATTGGGGTTCCCAACTAATGGCTGTGCCAGGTCATGGACCAGGTTATTTTTTCATGAAGGAACATAATTGAGAGTGCATCTTAATGGAAATAGCGATTGGAGATGTTTGAAGTTTCACTGGAAGAGACTTCGCTTTTATACGTAATAGTGCAGAAGGGGAAAGGCCATACAGCCTAAGTTAAGCTAATGCTATCTTAAGCCAACTTGGTAAATAGGAGGGGGGATTCAGCGGATCCATTGGAGTTAGCCACCAGAGATATTTAGTGGCATGGCTGGCCCAATACTAGAGACCAATGTGTGGAAGATGGAGGCCTCCCTTAATTTTTGGTGCGGCAAGTTTGTGAAATGCCAATCTTGGCTGTTTGCCAGCCCATATGAAATCAATGAGGAGACTGTGCACTTTTTTGAACCATGAGAGAGGGAGCCATAAGAGCAGTAAATTTAATGAGTAAAACAGATGGAGAAAAATGTTCTTCTTTATCAGGTTAATTTTACCCCACAAGGACAATGGGAGAAGGGACCATCTTTGTAGGTCTTGTTTAATTGTAAACAGCAGAGAATCCAGATTTTTCTTTTGGAGAAGGGATGAGCTGTGCAAGAGAACAATTCTCACATATTTCAGGGATTCTTTCTCTCAATACCATCCCAAGGCCATGACCTCCTGCTTCAAAATGTTGTGATTGAGAGGAAATACAATTGTCTTTTCGATATTCAACTTGTAATTGGATAGCTCACTAAACTCCCTAATAATCTCCAGCATTGGTGGAATAGAAGCAGTGGGATGGGATAAATGCAGTAAGAGATCATCAGCATAAGCTGATACTTTGATTTCAAGCTTATTTATTGTAATACCTTGAATCTTGTGACAATTAACAAGCCTACATATAAGATGTTCCAGGTATAGATTGAAAAGGAGAGGAGACAAGGGACATCCCTGCCTCATACCTGATTCGAGAGGAAATAGGTCAGAAATTATCCCATTACTTGACACCCGGGCAGATGGGGTTTTATATAATGCTCGAAGCCAATTAAAAATTCTGAGGGGAAACCAAAAGCATGAAGGGTATGAAATAGAAAGTTCCAGTCAACCCTATCAAATGCTTTCTCAGCATCCAGGGAAATTAAAGCAGCCGAATATTCGCATCCCTGGACAATGAGAAGATATGAGCCAAGTTGTGTAGGTGGTTGACTGAAGACCTCCCCCTCATAAATCTGATTTTCTCAGGCCCTATGAGGTCAGAAAGAACCAAATTTATATGTTCAACTAGTAATTTAGTTAAAATTTTGATATCCTGACTGAGAAGGGAAATTGGTCTATAGCTAGTTACTAATTTGAGATTCTTACCAGGTTTGGGTAGAAGGACAATCAGGGCTTCAAACAGGTACTTGTCCACTTCAGAACCAGAGAGGATATGCTGGTATAAAGGCAGGAGCAAAGGAACCAAGTGTTTGGCAAAAACCTTATAGAAATCGAGAGAAAAGCCATCAGGTCCTGAGGTCTTATCCATGGGAAGATTTTAAATTATGTTATAAAGCTCAGTTTGAGAGATGGGAGAACACACTGACTGTTGTTGTGAGTCTGAGAGGGAAGGCAAATGAGAGTTTGCTAGGTAAATGTCCAAATTGTCTAGGGAAGGTGGGGTTGACATAGACCCATATAACTGCTTATAATATGTACTAAATTCTGCAGCAATGTCGGCCAGGGAGATTTTTAAAGCACCATCCTCCGTGGATTGAATGGCGGCAATAAGTCTGGAAGACTCTTGCTGTTTAATTCTTAATGCGAGCAGATGGCCTGCCTTCTCACCTTGATCCATGTAGGAAGCATTGGTATTCAAGATGGCAAGCTCTGCTTTCTCCCTCAGAAATTCTAAATAGGATTCAGTCAGCTTTATGAGCTCCTGTTTGGTCTGTTCTGAAGTGTGTAGGGATAGCTTGGCCTCCAATTTTCTCATTTGAGAAAGAATATTCACCATTTGACTTTCCCCTCTTTTTCTTCCATCTGGTGGCAAGACCAATCAGTAGGCCCCTCAAATTGGCCTTTAATGCACACCATTCCACATTTGGTATGCTCATGGAATTATGGTTAGTGGAAACAAATTGTGCAATGTGATCTGAGATGTATTGAATGGTTCCTGGGTCTTTTAAGAGCTGATTATTTAGTTTCCAGTGCCCCCCCATCTGGGAAGAAAAGAGAATGAGAGTTAACAGGAAACCAGAGAATGATCAGAGGGAGGACCAGGATGTATGGATGAGTCCAGCACCCCAGAGAGCAAACTATGTGAAAGCAAAATGTAATCAATTCTTGATGAAGCCCATGGACTGGAGAAGTAAAAGTGTACATTCTGTCAGTGGGGTGCAGGACTCACCAGATAGCATAGAAACCCACCTGATCTACCATATCTTGCAATGCTCTCTGAGCCAGAGAGAGACCTTTAAACATGGAACCCGTATAATCTAAGTTCGGATCATAGGTTAGATTTAACCCCCCCTATAATTATAGGGATAGAGAGGAAGGGCATCAGTGCATTCACCAGCTGCATAAAAAAAACAGGAGAGTCACTGTTTGGACCATAGATGCTACCAAGCAAAATATCAGCAGTATGTAGTTTACCTTTAACAAATAGAAATCTACCTTGGGGATTACTGATAATGTTTTCCAGGAAAAATGGCAAAGCTTGTGCTATCAAAATCATGACCCCACAGCTCTGGGTGGTTCCCTCAGCAGTGAAAACATGACCTATCTGTTGTATTCTCAACGTTGTTGCCTCTGGGGTCAGTAAGTGGGACTCTTGTATGAATGCTACATCAACCTTCAGCAAATGCAAATGTTTTAACATTTTATATTGTTTCGGCTTCTGTCTCACCCCTTTAACATTCCGTGATGCAAAGATTGTCTTTAGCCATTGACCCACAACTTTTGATATTGCATGCCCTTTGCTAGAATAAAATATGTTCCCGCCCATACAGTCCTGACTATGGCACTGTCGATGCAGGTCCCCCTCAATCCCCATTGACCTATCACCCATAGACCCCTCCCACCTCACAAAACCAGCTAACAAATACTAAAAAAGACAAACCGTTGTATTTCCCAATCCCCCAGCCCTCCACCCCTTTTGAATTGAACTGTGGTCTACAGTACACCTTTCCACAATCTCCCCCCTCCAGCCACCCGAAGTAAGAACCTAGAAATCAAGGAGTGAAATCCCTTATAGGGATAACAGGAAAACCCTATACCAAAATTAAGCATCTGTAACCCCACTCCAATCTATAAATGAAAGAGATTCCCCTCAAACTGGGAATTTAACCATATTTAACTCTCCATCCAACTGATGGAAGAAGAACCATATTAATAGAATTGCATTCCCACCTATGCAGCCTTTGAAATGGACCCACCCAGCCCTGAATCCTATAAACCTTAGAGTGAACGATTTTGCTAAGAGTACTCATTGGCCAATTCATATTGAAAAAAGAAAAAAAATCTGCCTCCTAGCACTTTAAATAGCTGCACTAGTGTTTAACCATGTTAAATTAACATATTCTTGAAATAAATATTGAGTCTCAAAAAAAATAGCCCATAGGACACGAGTTCTGGTAATTAATAAGAGAAAAAAAAATTATGCCCTTTTTCCCTGGGGTCAAAACACTTGGGATTTAAAGTCAAGCCTGTTGGCGAGAAAGTCTAAATGAGTTCAGTCCTTGAGTGCTGAAAAGCAAAAAGAAAAAAAACCAAAAACAAACTCCGCACTCCCTTTAGTGTCGATTACTGAGAATTACTTTTGGTTAAATTTGCAGAAGTATTCTACACGAATGTGCGCGCTGTCACGAGGAAAACAGCATTGCACCCAGGCACTCGCAAAAGGGATTCTTCTCCAGCAATAATGTCCACGAAATGAGAAGCTGAACCAGGAAACTTGTTGCTTCTCCACTTGAGTTCACAAGCATCAGCCCTCAGGCATCCAATCATTTTGCAGCGGATAACTTCCAATCCAAAGTCAAAATACTGCAGCTATCAAGATGGTCCAAAGAGTAAACATTTTCTCCCAGGCAACCAACAGAAAGCTCAGGGATCTTCAAATAAATCAGGAAGAGTAGATTTCAGACTTCTGGATGCTGCATCTGGATCCTCGTAGGTTAACCAACTGCTGGCAATCAAGACCTGGAATCGAGCAGGATAGTTCATTTTGAACTTAAACCCGGCAGCAATAAGACCATGGGGTGGAATGCTGCCCTTCTTTGTCTGACAGAAGCCGGTAAGTCCTGGGCCACTCCAATTTTCGATCCTTCCTATCTCACTTCTTGCAGCTCTTTAACTTTTGCAAGAAAATGCTGCGGTTCTAAGAAGTTAAGAAATCAAAAATTCAAGAGATGGAGGGAGCACCTCCAGTGGGATTGGGAAGAGAGCATGGTGCGTCTTTTTCCATAACATACTGAGGCCCAAAGGGTGAAGGGCCAGCAATTTTTGCAACCATCTTCTGTACGAAAAGGATGGTATATTGTCCTTCTTCCTTCTCTGGAAAACCTATGAGGACTGCATTGTTCCGACAGCTGCTGCCCTCTAAGTCCTCCACTTTTAATTCCAGGCAGGCCACTCTCTGTTGTATGGCTGCTGGCTCGGGATCTATTTTCTCAGCCCTTCTTTCTAGAGAACAGATCCAGAATGTGTTATCTGATGCTCTTTGGGACACATCTTCCATCGCTTGGTTAAGAGACTTAATTTCAGTAGAGATGGATCACAGGTCTTCTTTGAAGGGCTTAAGTTCTTCTAGGAATCACTGCAGAGTGAGTGGTTCTCGGTCTAAGGAGAGGCTCCCTGTGTCAGCGCATCTGCTCTACCAGAAGCTCTGTTTTCTTGGGGGGCCTTTTCCGGCATGACTGGAAGGGTGTGTTTTGGAGGAGCTTTTGTCATTTCTTCTTCCATGGAGTCTAAAATCAGCTGCAAAGTGCTGTGGATGTGATTATCTACCCACCAAAGTAGTTTGAGGGCTTTTCAAAGAGGGTAATTAGCCAAAAATAAGATTATAGTAAGTCGGATAGCTGAAGCGGTAAGCAGGAGCTGCTAGCCAGTGTGCTGCATCATGTGGTCTCCCCCCCAACCGAGAAATTATTTTTCTCTGGCAGTGACCTCCCTCCTGACCTGTTGCTGCTGTTCAGACTCAGTTTTGTTGTTTTCAATTACTTTATTAGGGTCAACATATTCAGCAATTTTGCTTTTAATATTTGTGCAGTATTTCCCTGAGGCTAAACTCTCTGATCTTATCTTTTTCCACATCATCTTTTGAATGTTTAACTTCTTTCTTGGAACCTTTTTTTGCCTTATAATTCATGTTTACCTTTTTCTGTTTATTATTTCTCTTTTTCCCTTTTGCATTCCCCTTTTTTGAAAGCTCTGTTTTATTAGAGACACTATTCAAGCAAGGGGAGGGCACGTGTTCTTTCAAAAAAGGGGAGATAAATTCACCTGAATACCTCTATTCTTTCCCTGCCATTGTACTTCTTGTTTTATTAATAGATCTGATCCAGAGTTCATTTCTTCACAATCCTCATATTTAACCAACTTGTTTGAAATTAATTTGTTCCTAAAAACATCCATTCTAAGTGAAGACATTTATTCTATTGAGGCTGCAATATTTTCCAAAATCATTATATCAGCATCATAAGGATTCTTTATAATCTTCAACATCTGTTAGATAAATTTGAACAGGATGTAAAATTACCCTCATCTGTGAAATATTCCTTGTTATAATTTATTACATGGTTATTAGCTTCCACATTCTGACTAAACGTTTCTGTAAGTGTCTGAGCATCTCTCTATGTGCCTTTTGTATAGTCTAATTAAATGGAGTTGATTTTTTAAGGCCTTCTATTGTATTCCTTAGCTCCTGAATAACTGAGGCCAAGTCCCCCTTTGTCCCCCAGATCCCTACTAATAAATACACAGACAGGTATGTGTGGGTGTTCAATTTGGCAGTTAATTGACTAATTCTTTCATTTCAAGTTTCACCTTATATTCACATTCATAGATATACGTATATCTTTGATTAGCATTTCCACGAAATCCTTCATTCCACGTCTACTTCACATAATAATTTATTTTCTTCTGATCCCCCTTCCAAAATGATTCAATGTCCTAACATTATTTGGGTGCACAAAGGCAATCTGATTTTATTTACATCACTATAATAACATTCTGTACATATGTATAAATCAGTCGTATCTCCCAAAAAACATAACAGTTTAGTTCCTTGTCCACATTATTCACAATTCAATTTTGCATTGAATTTGCCCTTTTGTTCCTTCTTCTCACGGGGTCTGGATGTGTCATCCAACCCCCCGCCACCAACAACCAATCCTCCCTACTTATAATTTTGCTTGGTCTAGATGCCAGGGACCTGAACCCTAGCCCTTCAACATTCACTTCCCCCCAATCATGTCCAGGTGCCTCCCCTTGGCCCATGTGCCCTCCTCCTACTGGCCCTGCCTGTCTCCCCTCTTTAGCCCTCTAGGCCAATCTCTCATATCCCCTAATTCCCTTTCTTTTCCTTCCCCTTCCATTCTTATTCATATATCCCTCTCCCACCATGTTCTTTCAGCACCCTTCCAGTACAGCAGGACTGTACATCTGCCCCAGGACCCTCAGTCCCACCATAGCAAAACTTGTCTTGCATGCCCCCTCCCTCCTTGACCACCATCCTTGCTTCCTATGCCAGAGTGGGTGGGTGGGAAAAAAGAAAAATCCCGGCAGAAAGAGGGCAAACAGACCTTAACCTGGGATTACAAACCCCTTAAGGACCCCTTGCAAGGACCTCTCTGAGCTACGCCACTGGGCCAATCCTGTGTCCCCTCAGGTGTACACATCATTCTCCTGTAAATGCCAGTCATGATCTCACCTGATCCCACCCCCTGTACCTCCTGTCCATCACCCTGACCTCACTAGGCTCCCCCCTTTCCTTGCCATATCTCTCCTATCTCCTCCCCTCTCTCCTTCTAACCTCACCTCCCCTCCACATGATCCCTAAGCTTCCCTCATTTCTTCCAGGCTGCCATCAGACAATTCAGGTTGCCTTTTATTGGCAACCCTATTTGTCCATTTTCTCTTAATTTTATTCCTTTTTTTTCTTGTCATCTTTCCCCCCACATGTACATCATGGGGGGGCCATCATTTCTCATCCCCTCCATTCAAAGGGTACTAGCATACATTCTGAACCCCTACTTCCTGTTGATTTTTCTTATGTCCTATTTTTCTTTGTCTCCCCCGCCCCCTTCCCCCATCCTCTCCTCCCCTCCCCTATTTTTCATACCGTCTGGTGTAACTGCTGTCTACCTTCTGCAGCCCCCAATGGTCCACAGCACTCCACCTACTGCAGTGACCCACTAGATCCAATTCCAATTCTGGTTCTGGGAAATTCAGAGTAAAATTGTGAGTTCCCTGGGTCTGTGTTTGCCCTTAAATACCCTTGTTGCTCACACCTCTCTCTCTTACTTCCAAGCCATTCCCTGTTTCCCACCTCAGTCCAGCTCTGACCTCATAGCCCCTCTCCTTTTGTGACCTCACTAAACCCTCCTTTTGACCCTCCCCCAACCCCTTTCCTTTCTGCCAAATCCTCTGCCTCTGGCCACCCACACACTTGGCTTGGGCCTGTGAACAAAGAGGTCTGCCCTTTAAAGAGGGCAACCCTCTTTGTCCCCCAGATCCCCACCAATAAATACATAGAAAAGTATGTGTGGGTGCTCAGTTTGGCAATTAATTTACTTATTCTTCCATTTCAAGTTTCACATTATATTCACATTCATAGGTATACATATATGTCTGATTAACATTTCCACAAACTCTTTCATTCCACATCCACTTCATCACATAATAATTTATTTTCCATTTTCAGCATGCAGCAACAATTTGTTTCTAGCATTCGTCTTTGCCTCGGTCATGACAGGATAGTCAAACTGCAGCACTTTGCCCACTTCCCTACCCCCTGGCTCTGTCCCTTGCCCTGGACCTCTCCTTACCCTCCTCCCTCCCTGTCCCATGTGCTCTGCTCACCTAGTGCTCCCACTCCCAATGTATCCTCCCCTATCCTTGTCCTCTTATCTTCCTGAGACGGGCATACATTGTACAATGCCTCAGCATAGCTAGTGCTTCAATGTTTGTTTTCTGTAACCACCATGAATATCTTTCTCAGTATTTGTGCACAGTATTGTACCTTGTTGTCTAATGTATCTGATGTGGAACCTTTGAACGAGCATCCACTCACAGGTATTATCCAAGAACACAATAAAAAAAAAATTCTCTTAATTTTATTTATTTTATTTTTTGTCATCTTCTCCCCCTCAGATGTACAGGTTTGCTGTGAGGTTTAAATTACTTGTAGAAAGATCTGGTAAGTAGGGGGAGTGGCTTAGCTAGAAGGAAGCTACATTTAAAGACTGCCTTAGAAAGATTCTGCTAATAGCTTGGCAGAAGACACAAGGAGAAAGGACTGCTGTGTGACTGAACTTCTCTACTGGGACTATATTGCCTTGCTTCCCCAACCAAAGCTAGTTCTATTTTTATAGGCACAGGATTTGACTGACAACAGGAACTTCCTGTTTAGGGGCAGGAAGTGAGTGATCACAGAACCACCAAGGACCCACCATCCTAGAAGGGCAAGAGTAGCTCTCCAGCCCCCTCTAGCTGCTGGAGGTCTGCCTCTGAGCAAGTAAGTGGTCTACTGAGAAATATAGGATATTCTTGTCTCAGAACAGGACAATCAGGAGCTAAAAGGGCACACAGGCAGAAAGTAAGGAGAGAGAAAAAAACAGACAAAAGAGTAAGGATTGCAAACAGTTAAGGGGCCAGAAATAAGACATGATTGGAGTGGTGCAGTGCAGTGGCTGTGGAGCAGCAGTCTTCCGGGAGATGTTCTGGAGGATGCGGTGTTGTCCCATCTGCAGGCACCTCTCTGGGCTGAGGGAGGAGGTTGCTCATCTCCAGGCTGAGTTGGCCAGGATTTGTGGGACCTCCTCTTCCATCCAGGGACCACCAGTGCCACTGCCGTTGCCTCAGAGGTTGCCAAGAAAGAGGCGGTTGGACCACAGTGGGCTCAGAGAGGTGAGGGTGGTGGAACAGGCACATCCCTCCAGTTGTACCTCTCCACAATTCCTATGCCATTCTGGCAAAGTGTGGTTCCTCCATGGAGGCACCTACAGTGGAGACCAAGGAGGATGCTGGGAACCTCCACAAAGGAGACCCACAGGAGGGTGGCAGGGGACCCTGCAGGGGAAGGAAACAACTCCTGGTGGGGGACTCCATTGTTAGGAAGGTAGAACTGGGCAAGGAAGGGGAGAGGGAGGTAAGGTGCCTGCCTGGCGCCATGGCTTGGAGGGACAGGGAGCGAATCCTCAGGATTGCTGGAGCAGCTGCACAGGGGAGGGAGCTGGATGTCATTGTCCACCTAGGGACAAATGACCTGGCTAAGAAAGGGATTAGAGAAGTGCAGGAAGAGTTTGTGAAATTGGGGAGGGGCCTTAGTCAAGTAGCATACGGTAACCTTCTCGGAGGTGCTACCCATCTATGGCATAGGAGAGGCTAGGGTGTTCTGTACCATGGGATTCAATCAGTGGTTGAAAAACTGGTGTGGAGCTCAGGGATTTGGCTTCATTGGGGACTGGGGTTCCACCTGGAGTGATGCAAGCCTATACTGGCATGATGGGCTGCATCTGTCCAGGAGAGGAACCAGGATCCTAGGTGATAGGTTTAAATGCTTCATTGGCAAGCTTTTAAACTAGCCAAGGGGGGAGGCACTGGAAAGGAGCAGGAAAATCCTAGCCCCCAAACAATCACGGTAGTAAGTGTGGCAAACACCAACATGGAGGTGTCGTTAGGGAGAAGGGCAGGGGTAAATGGAGAAAGTGACAAAGGCAAGAAGGACAGGGATGGGGCAAAGGGGTAAGGCCATCAGGAAATGGAGGGTATGAGTACCAATGCCCGTAGTCTGGGCAACAAGCTCCTGAGCTGGTGGCCTTAATGGAAGAGGGATGCCTGGATATCGTAGCAGTCACAAAAACATGGTACACAGAGAACCATGACTGGGATGTTAATACCAGGGTACATAACCTACAGGAGAAACAGGCAGGGGAGAAGAGGGGGAGGAGTAGCTCTCTATGTAAAGGAAGGGATAAAAGCAACTGAACAAAAGAGTAAACAGGGAGGAGAGGAGGCACTATGGGTCACCTTGGAGACTGGAAAGGGCACCACAATCCGCACAGGGTTGTGTACAGACCCCATGTCAGGGGAAGGAATGGACAAGGATATGATGGAAGGTATTCTTAGAGTGGCAGAGAAAGGGGAGATACTGTTGATGGAGACCTGAATATGCCAGATGTTAACTGGAGCACATTTGCTGCAGCCACATCCAAGAACAGGGCCATTCTTGATGCCCTACAGGTGGCAGGCATTAGACAGCTAGTTTCAATACCCACTCGTGAGGGAGCAATCTTAGACCTCGTACTGTCAAGCGGGGGCAGTGAGAGGATCTCAGATCTAGAAGTGGGTTGCCATCTGGGGACAAGTGACCATCAAACAGTGTGGTTCACGTTAAACTCAGCTACAGAGTCAAGCCATACAAAAGTGAGGGTACTGGACTTTAGGAGGGCTGACTTTGGCAAGATGGGAGAGTGCCTCAGAAAAGCACTAGCAAACAGGCTAGAAGGAGGTGTGGAGCAACAATGGGGAATTATCAAAACTGCCATCACAGAGGCAACAAGCCTTTGTGTGAAGCAAATAAACAAATCAAAATGAAAGAAAAAGCCACTATGGTTCTCAAGAGAGGTGGCTGTGAAAGTCAGGAAGAAAAAGATAGCATTCTGGAAGTATAAGGAAACACAGAAGGAGCAGAACAGAGAGCTGCACCAGTTAAAGCAGAAAGAAGCAGGGAGGGAAGTCAGAATAGCAAAGGCCCAAACTGAGGAAAAGATAGCCAACTCAGTTAAGAAGGGGGATAAAACCTTTTATAGGTACATCAGCGAGCGTAGAAAGACAAAGGAAGGAATAGTGAGGCTGAATAGAATGAACGGTGGGTGGGCAGAGGGGGAAAGTGAAAAAGCAGGAATACTGAACGAATATTTCTGTTCAGTATTCACAAAAGAGAAGGGAAGTGCCTAATCCAATTAACAGAAGCACTCTTGATAGGGGGGTCGATCCCAGTCCTTTCACAGAAGAAAGGGTTCTGCAAGAACTCCTAAAACTGAAGGTGGACAAAGCAATGGGTCCTGATGGAATTCACTCCAGAAATCTAAAAGAATTAAGGAAGGAACTAGTGAAACCACTGGCTACTCTTTTTAATAAATCATGGGAGGATGGTGTGGTACCCGAGGACTGGAGGAAGACGGATGTGATTCCCCTTCACAAAAGTGGGACCAAGACAGAGGCAGGAAACTACAGACCTGTCAGTCTGACCTCTGTGGTAGGGAAAGTGATGGAGTCACTTCTGAAGGAAAGAATAGTTGAGTACCTAGAGGTCAGTGGAGCACAGGATCCAAGGCAGCATGGGTTCATAGCGGGAAGGTCATGTCAGACAAATCTAATAGATTTCTTTGACTGGGTGACCAAAGTAGTAGACCAGGGAGGGGCTGTGGACATGGCCTACCTAGACTTTAGCAAGGCATTTGACACAGTCCCACAAAAGATTATTAGTCAAATTAACCAGCCTGGGAGTGGGTCCCAGGGTGGTAGCCTAGTAAAACATTGACTGGACAACAGGACACAGAAGGTAATTGTAAATGGAGTCCACTCTGAAGAAAGGCGGTTACTAGTGGGGTACCGCAGGGTTCAGTATTGGGTCCAGTCCTTTTAATGTCTTCATCACTGACATTGCAGAGGGACTGAAGGAAAGTATGCCTTTGCAGATGACACAAAGATCTACAACAAGGTTGATACACAAGGAGGCGTGGAAAGGATGAAAAGGGACTTGGCAAGGTTGGAGGAATGGTCAGACGTATGGCAGCTAAGTTCAATGCAAAAAGTGCAAAATAATGCACCTGGAAACAAGAACCCAGGGAAGAATACACAATGGGTGGGAGGTAGTAACAACAACAAAACAGGAAAGGGACCTGGGGTAATCATATCAGATGACCTTAAGGTTAGCAAGCAATGTGAGAAGGCAGTAGGGAGGGCCGGGGTATACTGGGATGTATAGGAGAGGCATCAGCAGCAGAAAACAGGAAGTTGTTATCCCTCTGTACAGACAGTTGGTGAGACCCCATCTGGAATACTGTGTCCAGTTCTGGAGACCCCATCTCCGCAAGGACATAGACAGGATAGAGGCAGTCCAGAGGAGGGCAACTAAAATGGTGCAGGGTCTGCAAGAGAAGCCATATGAGAGAGACTAAAGGAGCTTAATATGTATACCCTTGAGGAAAGAAGGGAGAGGAGGACATGATAGAAACTTTCAAGTACCTCAAGGAATCAACAAAGTCCAAGAGGGTAGCATCTTTCAGAAAAAGAGACTTGCAAGAACAAGGGGACAATTTAAAGATAGAAGGAGGGCGGTTCAGGGCAATGTGAGGAAGTATTATTTCACAAAGAGGGTAGTGGATGCATGGAACAGCCTTCCTGAGGAAGTTGTGGGGTCTAAAACTGTGGGAGAATTCAAGAATGCATGGGACAGACATAAGGCAATTCTTGGGGGGGCAGGAAGATATAGGCTGTTGGTTAACTAGGATCTGCGGCCTATCCTGTAGGTAGGGAAATGGGCAGACTAGATGGGCCTAGCGGTCCTTATCTGCCGTCAAAGTCTATGTTTCTATGTTCTATGTTACATCATGGGGTGCCATTTTTTCTCATTCTCCTCCATTCAAGGGGTGCTAGCATATGCTCTGAACCCCTACTTCCTGCTGATTTTTCTTAAGTCCTATTTTTCTTCATCCCCCCCAACCCTTCCCCCATCCTTTCCTCCCCCTCTGCTATTTTTCTGCTGATCTACCTCCCACTTGTGGTGGATGGTGGGCTTCCCTCAAAGGGACATCCCTACATCCCTGTTTCAGCCTATGTTTCTTTGTATCCAGGGCTCAATCACATTGGTAATCTCAGCATTAAACATTGCTAGGCCTAGACTAGAGAGGTGTACCCCATCACCACTGTAATACTCGTCCCTGTCTTCTACTACTCCCCTGTGTACCACCATGCCACCCAAGCTCTCAAACAACCTGCCCACTCTTGCATTCATTCACTTCCTAGCCCTGTCCAAGGCATTGTGACTGTCAACATGCCTCCACACCCTTTGTGGAATAATATCAGACCAAACTAGGGTTACCTTCAGCCACTATTCTTTTCTTTTTTTCAACATCCACCTTAATCCGATATAATATGTCCAGCCAGGGTCTGGCCCCCAGATCATTGCATCCTAAATGAATCATGATTAAATCTGGGTGGCCGTGTTCCCTCTTTATTTTCCTCAGCACTAGGAGTAGCTGTACCCACTCAATGCCTCACATGCCCCTCATGGTCAACTTGATGGCGTTAAGGTCCAAATAGAGCTGCCTCCCCTGAGCCTCCTGGATGCCCATTTTTCTGCCCAATGGATGAAGGAGTACCCACATATCCAAACTTCCAACCTCCTTGCCCTTCCAGCTGAAACCATAAGTAGAGACAAAGTTTCTGTTCCATTCTAATTTGTGGCCTGTTCCCCCCACACACTTCCCTTAGCCCCCCATGATATCCCCCCAAATTCCATTTATTAGGGCTTAAATGTCCTTCCATTTTTCTTGATTAACTACTCAAGCCTTCTATGGGTGAGAAATGAAGGCATAATTAGTACAGAGTTAAAGTATTTCAACCATATCTTTTATAGCAGTTAGAAGACCACCACCCTTTTTGCTTGATAATCCCAGGTGTGCTCCCCACTGCTGCCACTTCAGAGGTCGCCCCTATCCAAAATGAGTGGGATGAGTACCCCATTGGGTTCCCCCTCAGAAGGACATACCCTTCTTTAACACCACCACTACTTGTGACCCTGTCACCAGGGACCCATCCCCATGCAGAAATATTAATGAGTTCATATCCTGTGGGTGCTCAGATGCTTATGCAAGCAGGGCCCCCAACGGACAGATGGCGGTATTCCTGTGGTGCCGTAGCATGACCATGCTCTCCCTGCCAGCCTAGTTGGTCTTGGACTGCCTTGCCAGTACTGATATCCCATCCCCGGTCCACACCATGTCATTCCATAGCAACCCTGTGGAATCTGAAGGCCCCGCTATATATGGTGGCGAAGACCTCTTTAAACAAAACTGCTTTACTACTACACCTGCATACCTGGTGCAGTATCCCCCCCCAGCTGCTCCAGCAGTTCTTCTGTCAGTGGCCTCTTATTGTCCTGGGCCCTCCATGACCCCCACAGCCAACCCTGCATCATGCGTTTAATGAGGTTACTCTTCGAGGGATCCACCCACCCCTTCAGTATACACAACTGGCCTATTGCAGCCAAGTGTACCCCCATTGTCATGTGTGCCAAATTGTTCCTCCACCCTGTCTGAATTGTGCTACCTGTTCCCCCATCACTACCCCACTTACTTGGCAGCCAGTTTGTGCCTGGAACACCTGAAAGGCCCTCCATGAGGTTTCATAAGCTTTTAGGGTCCTCGGGGACCAGGAGTTTTGAAACAACTGTCCAGCTCCCCCAATATAATCCTCCAGACATAATCCAGAATAGCTGTCTGCCTGGGCTCTGCTCCTGGGGTAATGGCACAGAACTTGTCCATCTGCAGACGGGAGAGGCAATCAGCTATCACATTGTCCACACCATCTATGTGTCTAGCCCTAAATGACATATTCAACGTTAATCCCTTTAGCACCAACTTTCTTAGGACCCTCATGACCCTTGCTGACATTGCCCCCTACTGTTCAAAACATCCACAACTGCCCTATTGTCACTCCAGAAAGTGACCTTCTAGTTCTTCAGCATCTTTCCCCATACTTCCATGACTGCCCATATTGGGAATATCTCGAAGAAAGTGATATCCCTCTTCAAGCCAGCCCAGGCCCAGTTGCTGAGCCATGCCATGGCAAACCATTTTCCCCTAAAGCATGTTCCCATGCCTATGCCCTGGCTGCATCAGTGTATAGCTGCAGGTCCATGTTAAATACCCATTCATCCTGCCAAAAATCCTGCCATTGTAATGGCTTAGAAAAGTCTCCCATACCTCCAAGTCCTCCCTGGTCCATTTGCTAATATCCACCCAGTGATGCAGCCTTGAAGCTCCATGTGTTGTCCTCGCCAGGTGCCATGTAAACATGTGGCCTGGTGCTATCACCCTACAGGTAAAGTTTAAGAGTCCCACAAGTTGCTGCACCTGTACTCTTTGTTGGGTCTTACCAGAACCAAGTAATGCCTTCAGTTTCCCCACTTTAGCCTTGGGCAGTCTAAATAGTCCACCCACTACGTCTATCTCAATGCCTAAAAACTCAATCCTTTGGCTAAGCCCCTCCATTTTTTCTGGGGACAGAGGCACCCCTAGGTCACAGCACATGGACTCAAAATCCCATAGCATCCTCTCTGTCTGCTGCCACCCTTCTCCTATTAATAAAAAGTTGTGAAAACAATGGAGCACCATCTGGTACCGTATTTTTTCTGAAAGACCCATTGTAACCATGTGCTGAACATCTTAAATGTCACACGGGCAATGGAGCAGCCCATGGACATGGCTTTGTCAAAATAGTAATCCTCCCCTACCCTGAAAACCCAACAGGTCCCAATCTTCTGGCTGGACTGGCAGCAGGTGAAAAGCCACTTCAGTGTCTGTTTTTGTGATGCTCTAACTAACCTGACTGCCTCCTCTAAAGTAGCATATATCACCCTACTGTCCTCCTCACTGATGTGATCATCAACCGAATCCCCATCCGAGTAGGACAGGTGGTGTATCACCCAAAAATCCCCCAGCTGTTTCTTCGGTACCAGTCCCAGGGGTGATATGCTCAGATGTGGCAGAGGTGGTTGCCCAAAAGTGCCCTCCACCCTACCAGGTGCTTTCCTTCTGAATTTTCTGTTCCAATAAATTCTCCCTCCCCTTAACCGACCTCAGGTTCTTCACTTTTGTCTCTTTTCTGGCCCCTTTAAAATGCAGGCTAAACCTTTCCCAGAAACCCATCAATAGTATGGTGGCTGCTTCCTTGTTCGGGTGTGACTTCAGCCACTCCTGCATCACCTCAACTTTTATGGGGTGTGTGCCAGGTGAAAAACCCCTGTCACACCTCTCTTAATTATGTTGCTGTCGGTTATAGTAGGATTGGCCACTACCTGCCGGTGCCCTCGTGCCCCAGATCCCCCTCCCCCACTGGTGGTCGTCCCTAAACCCTGTATGGTTACCCCAAAAGGACTGATTGTATGAGTTATCCTGAGTAGTATTACCTTTTTCCCAGTAATTCCTGCACCTGGAGGCCAGGTGGTTGCCTCCGCACCTGGAACAGGCATGCTGGAAATAACAGTTTGGCCAGGAACAAAATGCCCGGTTGCATCACCAACAGCATTTTGCAGCTGCCCTGCCTTTTTTGTCCCCTTTGCCCTCATTACTAGTGGACCCTGTACATATCTCCAACCACAGATCAATCTATTGGGCATCCCACTTTATGTCCCCAAAATGTGACATTCTCTTTCTGAACTTTTCATCATACTTCAGCAAACTATATTCTCCTTTTTTGTAAGCATTCTTTATAATTAGTGAATATGTCAACAGGGGAGTAGCCAACCCCAGCGTCTTTTCAATAACTATGGCCATATAATATGTAAAACTTGTGAATCAATTGTCCCATGTTTTTCCCTTCATCAACTTCTCTTCCTCCCCCTCCCCCTTCCCCTTCCTCAAAAGGACCATGGGTGTGGCCATGTCCTTTTTCTCAAAGCTCTCCTTTTCTTCGTACTTGCCCATGTTGTCTGCGTTGGCCAGGGTGAAGATATCCACAAATTCACCCTTCCAATTTTTCATTTTGGTGGCTAATGGGACATGGTCCCCTATCCTAACACTGAGTGCCCCAATCTTGGCCCTGAAACCCTTCTCCCTCACTGCCCCCCCTGTACCTGCACCCTCCTCATTTTACTTATTTCTCAGCTTCCCCAGCATCTTTTCCAGTTGGCCTAAGCCACTATCCCCCATAGCTTTAAGCATTTGCTCCACATATTCCTCACACTGCTTTCCAGTGTGACCTCATCATTACCTGGTTGTGCTCCCAGCTGGGAGTAGGAGCCCAATGGAGGAGCTGGCTGGGTGTTGACAGGCACTGGTGATGTATTTTGTGGTGCCACCGGGGCAAGAGGAACCAGGTCCACTAGACTAGTGGGCTGGGGCATTGGAGCAGGAGCAGGGGCCAGAGCCAGGGCAGACACCAGAGCAGGGGGAGGTATTGGGCTGACTGGCTCTGGAATGAGCTCTGGGAGCCTTGGTGCCTGCAGCTGTGGCCCTTGGTGCCCTTTTGTCAGTCTTGCCTCCCTACTCCTTGTCCCCCTTTTGTTTTTGCCCTTGCCCAGGCTGGGTGGGTCTGCAACCTTCAGTAATAGGTATGCCTTGGACACCAGCTCCATCACTGTCTGGTAACATTATTCCTTGCTGGGCTTGCTCTTCTTGAGGGTCTGTGGACAATGGGGTCTGCCCTTAAAGCTGGCAACCCTCTTTATCCCATATTCCTTGGGAGAATTCCTGTTCTTCCTGATTCTCTGGGACAGGGGAGGAGGAGGAGGAGAGGAGAGAAGAAGAGAGGAGAGGAGAGGAGAGGAAAAAGAAATATAATAGTTGTCAACAGTTAAGGAGACACTAGATGCATCATGGGATGTCTCAGGGGAAAAGACTGCCTCATAAAGCCCTCTGTTAATGGAACTGAGGAATTCTAAGTGCCTGCTAAGAGAGAGATATATCATGTATTTGATCACTTTGCTCATCACATGATCTCTCAGGAAGAATAATATTTTTGCTACCCAGTAAATTTTGTTGTATATTGCCTTGTGTTTCCAAAACTATAACTTCCTTCTGCCTTAAATCTTGATGAAATATTTTTGGTGTGAACAAAGTAATTGAAGAATTAATCTGCCCCCCAAAATTCAGTTATTTCATGTTGTTTTTCCTTAATCTCCCCCTGAACATCCTTCTCTAATTTTTTATTTATGCTTTTATTTTACAAATTTCTTTCAGGTTTTGATTTCTTCCCCTACTCCCTCAGCTGGCCCTCAGTTAACTCTGAGAGTAAAGAATGTGTAGAACTATTCTTACCACTTCTGCTTAGAACCTTAATAATTTAAGTAGTAATTTAAATAAAACTTGAGCAAAACTATACAGAATACTAACTGTAAAATCAGACTAAATGTTATCCCCCTCCTCTTAGTATAAAGCATTTTGTCACAGTAGCCCAAAGATCAACAAAGCTTTTAACAGTGCAAAAGATTACCAAAATACACTTTACAAAGTTAAATTCTATATAATATGAATCATAAAACCTATATCAATTTGTAAGGTTTATGATATTTCAGGAGCATAACAGTCTGAACAGTTCTGAAAGTTATTTTTAAAATAATTTAACTCCAAGGTTGTTAGTCTTCCTCAGTCCATGAGAAACTTCTTTTCCATAAATAATCCCAATGTTATGCTTGTTATATGATGGTAAATTCCTTTGATGTCCCTGGAGCTCCATAGATAATTGTGAGTGATCATGGATGATTGGCCCTTTGCTTGATGTTCACCCACTAAGTCTGTTCATATATATTAAAGAAAAACATAGGAACCTGACAAACTAAGGACCTTTTACTCAAACTTTAGCTAAATCTAGGCTTTTAGTTAAGTCTGAAAAGCTACTGTCATTAAAATTAAAAACAAGAAATATGTTCCTTAAGAGACCTCACATTTTTGTGACTTTTATGACTTTATAAATTCAGAACAAGGAGACAATAGGAAAAAAATATGACATTAGAATTTATTACACAGCCCAATTACTTTGCTCTGAAATCTTAGTAAGAGTCCTTAGTGTATAGTAAAAGCTAATCACCTATAGTGCAAGGTGGAACGTTGTTCTCCACCGAAATCCATCATTCTCAAAACCTTGTAGTCACACAGTAGTGACGATCGCAGAGCAGCAGAATGATTTGTCTCACTGCACTGCACACGTCACAAACCATGTCCTCGAGCACCTTTTGACAGTTAGGGCTCATTCCCTAGACAGGACACGTAGCATTAGCAGCAATGTTGGCGGCGGTATTTTCAAAACCACTTTCCGAGCGGGATACATTCATTCTCGAGCAGGAGAATAAAAAAATGGCCAAAAAAGGAGAAATTACATGCGGCAGATACATAGCTTCCTCAGAGACAATGAGGAGCACAGGGCAATACATGACATTCCCTCAACAGAGCTAGACCCACTGCTAGCCGATTTTACCTTTTCTCTGCTCTTCCCCACAGATTTGTGAATTCCTGTTCCGGGTGCTGCTGTATGTGAGTGTTTCAAAAGTTAAAATGTTAATCATTAAAAGTTTAGAATCTAAAGTGATAAAACAGTAAACATGTTAAGTGTGAAAACGCAAAGAATGTAAAAGTTACTGTAAGTCTTTCCTTCCAGTAACCAAGTAAACATTTTCTTAAGCAGCAATATGACTTAGTGATTTTTTTTTCCCTCAGAGAATGACATTCCACCATACACTATATAGAAAAGTGCATGAGAACGCAGTTGACAACAGGGCATCTTTACCTGCTGGCATTACTAGGACGACAGATTACCTCTCGAGCCGCGCCCCCGAGGTAATCCGTCATCACAGTGCCAACTCGGTGGAAGAATAGCCCTGTTGTCAACCGTTCCCCATGCACTATCCTATATTTGCTTTCAGTAGGCTGTAATTTTAGAGGTGCATGTTTATGTATCAAAATACTTAAGGCGCAGTTGTTACAGTAACCACAGTGCCAGTACTCTAGTGCCGCTTATCTTCAGCAAATGAAGAGCAGAACAGATGGCATCTAAAAGATACATGGAAAAGCAGAGTCCCTATAAGTTCCCTGCAGTTTTTAGATTTTAGATTTTAACAGATCTCAGAACTAGCTTTTAAAAGAGTGTCTGATTTCCACAGTATAACTAAGGAAAAACTTTTCCTTAAAAGTTATATTGTTGTCAAGAGGGTCTATATTTTGGTGTAACTTGAAGAATCCTCAAAAACTTTCAAACTTAGTTCATCTTAAGCAAAACAAATCAGCCAATAAAATATCAAGATAACTTCTCCTTGTACCTCCTTGCTGTTGTGTGCTCCTGTGCTCTTCTCTTAGCGTCTTTTGTTTCAGTATAAATTAGACTGTGACGCTCTAGATATATAGTTCACCAAAGGGCCAGAGCGTGGTGTACACATGAACATTTATGAAGGAACTTGGCTCTGATTAACTTTATCAACTTTATAAATTAACTATATCAGCTGCTTTGGTTCCAGTTTTGGTGTGGGCAATTCAAACAACAAAGGATCAAGGCTCTGAGCTGCAAACCTAGAGACCTGGGTTTGAAGCCCACAACACCCACTTGCATACTGTGTGACCCTGGGCAAGTCACTTAACCTCATGTGTTCCCAGTTCACACCTGTAAACAAGCTTTCAGCTTAGTGTGTATCTCCTGGTAAAAAACAATAAAAAATAAATCAGATTTAAATTGTTAATCTGATTGGCTGTGTGATAGTTTAATTAGTTGAATGATAGAAGCATAGGATAGCAGCATTCAGTAATTATTTAGTAATTAATCAATTAAGGAGCCTTGCATAATCCCGTGTCCCTTAATAAGATTGGGTGAAAAGCAATTTGAACTGGGTAATATGCCTTTGTATCTTTATATCTAGTAGTTAAAATATGAAGTAGCCTGATCTATTTAATTCAAGGTTCATTTATTCAATAAGCTGATTTAGTACACAAACATATACACACACAAACATAATATATATGTGTGTATAGTTATATAGTATTTTGATGTCCCTAAGCTACCAGTTGGTTTAGATTTAATTTACCCAGCCGTATTCATTCGTTCAATTGCTACTTGCCTGTGTGGGAGCCGCAGCCAAAGCACCTTCCATTTCTATTATGCAATAACAGATAACAGGTATCTAAAAATACAAAGAGGTGCAAAACGGATGACTAATTTTACCTCTACTTAGTACTCACTCTATTATGTATACTCAAAAGCACACCCACTTCCAGGAGTAAAGCGAGTGAATGTAATAAATATAAAATATATAAATGTATGAAATAAAATACATGGGATCAACATTTGGGCTATCTGATTAGCCTAGGGAAAGGTTTTAAAATTTAAATCAAACTCCAATACTCCCTTGATGCCACGTAGTGCCAAATCTTAACACATATGAAATTTTAGCATGCGGTAGGGATGGTCTTAAGTCTTTAGGGAAAATCCGAGCTCTTATTTAAGCACTTAAGTATTTTAGTGTCTTAGCACTTTTACTATTAGAAGGTTTTTATATGTTCTCAGATGATGGCCTACATAAAGACTTCAACAAAAAAGTATAGAATCTGTAGGAATCTGTAAAGTTCTATGAGGATCTGTGAGGAGAATCTAACGATTTCCAAGTCTTGCTGGTTACTGGTGCATTTACCCTCAGCAGGGTTTACCACGGACCACCCACCTCCCGAGGGTCTCCTGCCGGCTTCTGACTCCTCTTCTCGGTGTGGATGTCATGGAGCACACAGAAGCCATTAAGAGTAGTTCAAGTTACACAAGACAGACTGGTAACTGTGTGTAATATTCAACTGAAGTAGCAGCAGCAGTATGCAGGTACAATGTAAATACTAGCTGCACTGTAATTGAGGCAACAATGGCATACATTTTGTTAGTTACAATTTCACCTCATACAGTCCTGCTTTCATAGATTCTCCACAGCAGTGCAGCATGTATGTCACACCTTCTCTCAGAATCCTCCACCTGATGTTCTGAAGCCCCTTGTAAATAATTGTGGTAACCAGTTTACCTTCCTCCTTCATTAGGAGCTGCTGAAACAGGAGCACCTTTTGCTGATGGAAATAATCACTGTGACTCAGGGATTCCAACTCATTTTTTTCTCTTTCACTAAGGCAGGTGGTATTTTAGGCAAATAGTTAATTTATATTGGTCACAAAGACCCAAATCATTAAGTTAATTAAGGTACTCACACAGCTTCATACTGATGGCTTGGTCTCGCTACTGCAGCCATAGTATGACCTGCAGCCTATCCTGTTCTCTTCTTTTTCCCCATTTTGATCAGGCATCTCTGTGCCCCAGGGAATATCTTTTCCCTCTTGGCTACATTTAGGCCCTAGGAATCCCTGTTCCAAATTGTTTTTCTCTATCCTTTGTGTCCTGGGAATTCTGGTTCCTATGTTTTGCTGTCTATGGGGCCCTTTCAACTAATCCATTCTCTTAATTTGAATTTAAGGTGGTATACCATTAGAGCACCCACATGTGAAGCATGAAACTTTGTTGTATTGGGTCCACTCAAGTCAGCATTCCTCACTTGCCCAGCATGCTGGAACTCCCAATTCCTATACACACAGGGCAGGGCCAACATAAGCCAGAGCTCTTCATGCTGCAGCATCTCATAGCCTGCCCCCAAGAAACCTCCCACAGAATCAACCACAGGTGCCTAGCTTATCTTTAGGGAATCCTCCATACATGTTTTTGAGACCCTCTTCTACCATTCACCAGTATGCAGCTTTGATACCAACTCCTTCTGTCCTCCTGTTGCTTGGATGATCTGCCTGTGCTTATTACAGGTGCCCATGCATAGTACAAAGTACCCTAAACAATCTGTTGGGGACACTACTGTAGGCCTGAATATCATCAGGCAGCACTCCTTCAGAGGGTACCACCTGAGATTGTCTCACCCTCCTGAGGCTCCCACTAACTGCCCCATTTACACTGGGTCTGTCACTGTTTGACTCTCAACTCCTGTCAAGGTTGAGGAACACCTTGCATGTCCAAGGTCTGACTGGATCCATGCCAGGCCTGCAGATATAAAATACTGTGTCACTTCCTCTAGGTAGAAGAAGTCTAGACCTCATGTCACCTTCAGACACCCAAAGGTGGCATGGAAATCATGTCTCCAGGTGAGACCCCACAATGGGAAACTCTGTGCCCCTGACCAATGTCCTGCAACCAGCCATTTGGCAGTACATTTTGTGTGCTCACCTGTACAGATGCAACTGTTGACCCGGCACCTGGTGATGAAGCTGGCAATGCTATTTATTTCCCAAATGGGCACCCTGGAATAGGACATCAGACCAGTCATTTGCCCATGCCCTGTGGGCACTTATCAGGCAAAGGCTTCTTGGACATGACACTTCCTCCTCCTGCTAGTCCAGAACAGCCTTTCTGCTTTACACTTCCTGAACATTTTCTTGTTGTGACACAAGGGCACCCTACTTATACTCCCTAAGTTTCTCCCATGATCTCTATCGTTCAGAGGGAATGCACAGGCACCTGGTCCCTCTGCTGGGTACCAAAGTAGCAAAATCCCTGTCCACTCCCATAGTGACTAAGTTGTTGCATTTACTTTTCAAAGTTTCTAAAATAAATTTAAACCAATTAAAATGCTTTTTAGTGCTACTGTATATTGACCTGTATCAGGCACTAAAAGTGTTTGAATATCATTGTTTACTTTTGAACCCAAGCTTGTCAAAGATTTGAGAAGGCAGGCTCCTAAACATAAATCTCTCACTCTGCCCCTGCTGCTGTATTCTTGTTTTCTTTGCTATGATTTTGTTGCTTCCTGGGTTTGAAGCTTTGTTTTCAAACACTGTACAAAACAAACATTTTCTGTTTAAGACAGAGAAATTGATGCCATAAGGCAATCAATATACACATGGCAGGCAATGTGAGCTAGTGGTAAGAGCAATGATCTGTCAACAGAAGTTCACAAACTCAATTCCCGGCACAACCACTGGCTCACTGGGAGATCATTAACAAGTTATTGGACCATCTGAGGTCCAGTCATTCCCAGCTGAAAATGAGGCAGAAGTAGGACCTACTTAAAATGTTGCATCTTGAGTCTGGTAAACTGTCTTGTCTAAATATAAGTAAATTGCTAAAAACACTCTGTCTGCATGTATGCAGTTAAAACATTACATAACATGTAATGGTTTCAAAATTACAGCTGTGCAATAACCCCAAACCTCCAGTATTCTCCTTTGGAATAATCTGAATGGCCAACAGATGAGGTAAACTGGAAATCAGAAATATGCCTTTACAATCAGGACTGCTACTGTCGATAGAGAATTCTGAAGAAAAGGCTATTTTTGTATCCTAGTCTTATATCCTACACACCAGTAGTCTGCTTCAGCATCAATAACTGCACAATACAATGAAGAGGTATTTCAGAGTCATCTGTGCTTAATGATTTTTTTGCTGCTTACTGCAGGAAGCCCCCATGGCTTCAATGACAAAAAAGTACAGGATGGATTTTCCCACATCCCGGCCAGTGGACAAAGGCTTGGATTATATAGACCCAGTGTCACGTCTAGCTATTATATGACCTTTCACTATTTCAGACAAAAGGGATCCCAGCAGCCTGAAAGCATAGCACCTTGCAGCTTCACTACTAAAGAATCATCTTTAATGTCATTGAAACCTGTTGCAACCAATATAGCACTTAGCTGAAAAACAAGAGAACAGATCATACAGTAGAAAGGCAATTTTAGAACATGATTCTAAATCATATTTTACTGTATACTTCACAAAAACGAGGCAGCCAATACATTCAATATGTTTTCAAGGAATTGAGAATATTCTGATGATGAGTCCTGGTGGAAAAGATACATGGAGTTACATAAGAAAGAAGCCTTTTTCCATTTCTGTTTAAATTTATTGAGGAAGGTAGGCTGAGCCATGGTTCTTTTATCTTTCAGACCTACAGAGACACACTAAAGACAATGAAACCATCTGACATTAATCAATCAATAAATCAATCAAACTTTATTTAACCAGGCAGTTACATCTTTGAGCAAGCTCATTTTCAAGATGGTCCTGGACACATAGTACACCTTCAAAAACAAGAACTTACAATTCATGCATGAGAGATATTAATACAGAGCGATATAAAATGACAGTCAGTAAGCAATATAGCTTAGCATTGATGACAAATGCACACGTAGGCAATTTAGCATATACTGGAACATAACATGATACATGAGGAGGAGAGGGAAGGGGACACAGAGGAGGGTAGGGGTAATCAAGACAAGGGGGAGAAAGGTGGAGGGCAACCCAGTAAGATGAAGGCCCCCAGGGAAGCTAGCTAGGGCAGGGGGTGGGTGCAATAGAGGTATAGTTTACATAAGGGGATGCCGGCCTAAGGGAGGATAGATAGGCCTAGTCAATAGGGGGACATGGGATTTATTGACCAGAAGGGAAGTGTTTATCTAAAACAATCACACACCATATTCAGGCATCGATTGAGCAGCTGTCTGAACATGTAGGGGCTAGGCAGGATGGAGAGTTTAAGTGATTTTTGCATGTTATTCTGAAGCATAGGTAGAAAAGAGCTAATTGAAGATATGGTGCCCAGTATTCAAGAGGTCCAGATTGTACCATGCAAATGATGATTTTTATTTACATTTTTCCCCTCCTATGTTTCAGTGGACCGAGAAGGACTTCCTTCTGACAAGTTATCCCCATGTCCATCCTAGTAACTGTGGCCAATCCCATCAGCATAGACAGCAAGTTCCAGAGCTCTGCAGCTTACACAGGATAGCACAACTTGACTGACATGCATTAGCAAAGTCCTGGAACTGAATTAAAGTGGTGGAATGTGGTTGCCATAAGAATTTGTTGCACTTCTATTGTGCATCCCACATTCTGTTGCTAAAATGCGTGTAAAACACTGTAGTGCTGTGTAATTTTATTTTTCATGGAAAGTACTATTCAGTGGAGAATGTTACAGCAATATCAGAAAAAAAATATAATGCATGACACAATAATAAAAGTTCTGATCAGAGCCAATATTGCTGCAAAATTATATTTTACATGGATTAGGAGCCACCTACAGGGAAATTCTTCCCACAGACTTGCATTGGTTATACGGGAATGGTAATAAATGCTGTATGCTTTAAAAGCCGGCCTGGAAGTTATTTTGTGGAGACCAAGAGCAAGGTGTAAAGCAGCAGACACATCATGACCAGATGCTGCAGATGGTTGACTGCTGCATTTGTTTTAGCCACATTGTATGTATTTTAATTGTGCAGACCCACCCTGGTGAGGCCATTTCTCTTGGTTGACTGTACTGTTACAGACGTGTAGCTGTGAGACATGCTGCAAGTGCATGTCATGGAGTCAATGCAATCATGGTCATGTCCCAGATGCCATGAAGATTGTCTCAAGCATGGAGTGGGATGACAAAAAAGCTACAAGATAATGCTGCTGAAGAGGTAATGCTACCAAAACAGGGTATGGGGAAATGACCAACAGTCACTCCATGCCACCGACTCAATGTTTTCACTACTCTTCCCAACTGCAAAAGAAAGAATGGTGTCAGCATGGAGTTATCCGAAGGAGTAAATTGATGCAGACTCAGTTTACTGACCTCAGTGCACTTCCTGTTTTATTTTATGTTTTAAACACAATATTCCCTACAAACCACTTAAATGCTAACTGCTGAATCCATACAGCCAATTCAGGGGGTTCTACATGAAATCCAGTGACTGCAGTTGGGCACACAAGAAAATATTGTGTCAGGGGGAGAGAGGAAGTAATCACACTGTACTGAATGGAGAGGACATTCTGATATGTGATTCACGGCCACTCTGGTGGGAGGACACAGCTGTTCTGTATTCACAGTCACATGGTGTAATCACACTACATCATGTGTAGCTCTCACTATGTAGCCATAAAAAGGAGAACAGAGGAAGTGAAACTTACTATAAGTGATTAGAACTATCACTGCAATACACTGTGGTAGACGATGACTCAATCAAAATTAAGAATGTTTGGCAGTATGATCATCAATAAACAAATTGTCTATATAGTAGACCACTAAACAGCAAAAGTGATACAACTGATGGGGTTTGCTATAGCAGGAGAGAAGTGGTGTGTTTGAGGCCAGAAGAAAGAAGGAGTATCAGGAACAAGAAGGAAGGCTGTACCAGACTGTAGTGGCAGAGGTGCTTAAAGATGTCTGTCAGTGATTGATGGGGTAACACAAGGGACAGAAAAATGTATAGAATTGAAGGAATGAAACAACCTTGTTGGAGAGTAGGTAGTGATAAGGTTCAAGAGACAGGAAGGAGCAAACAGGTGAAGAGTTATGAATATGAACAAAGTGATTTTATAGTAAACACAGAATTGGATAGGATGTCAATGGAGCTGAGGTAAAGCTGCTTTGTTTTCAGTACTTGGTGAGTATGTGAGTTTTGAACTAAAAATATATGATCCATAATACAAAGCATTGATTCAAGGTTGATACTGAAAATATATAGGCAATAACTGGCAGCCTTTTCCAGCAGAAGGAAGGAGGTAATTCTGCCCACTTATACAGTAGGTCCTTGGTGAGGTCACACCTAGAGTCCTGTGCGCAGTTCTGCAGTTACCACCAAAAGAAGGACAGGACCACTTGGTGATGGTCAAGAGGAGTGCTACAAAAATGATCCAGAGGCAATAAAGTAAGATGTATGAGGAGAGATTGGAGTGTCTCAACATGTACGCAAGCAATAATACCCGACAGGGTGGGCAGTGATTGGGCAATACTGGACCGCCCAGGGCATAATAGCGTCCACGCCCCAGGCAGAGTGGCCTTATAGCCCCTGGAAGGTCCGGTATTACCATACCGCCCACCCTGGAGGGTATTATTAAGCGCTTAGAAAATGGGCACTGTAAAAGAAAAAGGTTTAATAAAATAATGTAAATAAAGAAATAGTTTAAAACACATTTTTGTAACAAAATAGTTCCTCCCTACCATTAGAATGCTTTTTGTTTTTTGTGAAGTAGAGATTTTCCTTGTACTGGAGGGTCTGTATGACTTTTGATCTGGTCTCATGGTCCCCCCACACACACACATCTGTTTTTCCTTTTTTTTACTTTTATTCGTGAAACAATCCTAACTATATGTGCCATGCAGTTTAACACAGTGGCCACAGCATGAGAACTGGAAAAACGTTCCGAATAAGGTCAGTCAAAGCTACTGCGGTGATTTCTTTTTACAGTAGTTGTGCATACCCCCCACCACTGGATTTACAATGGCTTTTTGGGGGGCTGTGGAGGACCTGACGGGCTGAAACTGGCTGGAGTGCTGCAGCGCAACTTTGAGCCTGCAAAAACGTAAGGCTTTTTTTTTTTTACACGGAAAGAGTCGGGTGCGGGGGGAGGAGAGAGAAGGCGGCAGTGGAGCTGGTGAACTAGGGTTTCTGGAGGACTGTGGCACTCTTATGTGCCGAGGTAGGGAACCAGGTAGGAATGAAACATTTCTTCTTTTATGCTCTGCTGCTTGTTTTCTGTTTGACTCAAGTGCTGTTTTGTTTACATCTTTTCCCGCACTGAAACTGATAATTTTCCGGCTGGCACCCAGGGCTACAGACAGATTGCAGGAGACAGAGAGCAACATGGCAGGTAACTGCCTGCAGCTTGCCACCATCCAGGACTAATTATCCATACCAGGTGGGGGGGGGCTCAGAGGGAAAGACTTTTTGTGTGGGTATGGGGGGACCTATGGGAGTGTGTGTGAAGGGACCGCAGCTGCTGCATGCTGTTTACGACCACAGGATGTAAAGGACATGACTTGCTCGTGCACTGCTGTTATTTTATTTACGTGCAATCTACTGTGCTGAATGGATTTCTTTACTTTCTAAATTTCGGCTTTTTAGTTGAATGCTTTGTATTGAGAGCGCTGGTGAAACCAATGACTTTTTCTTTCTTTACAGCGACTGTTGGGTGTGCTGAGTACTGGTTTTAATCACTCGCTAATTTGGGAAGAAAAATGCGCCGAGTTTGAATTTTTTTTTTGACAGATTGCTAATTGGGAAACGGAGTGGGTACTGGAATACTGCTGTGGGTAAAGGGGCACTGTTGGCTGGCTCTCGTTTCTAGGTGGGCATCTATTGTCTGATAGACGCCCACCTAAAAACGTGTCTCAGCCAATCAGGGGAGATGATTGTCTTTGCCCATTTTCTAATCTCTGGAAGACAGGAGAAAGAGGGGTGGAGGAGCATGATGGAAATGTAAAAGTTCTTGAGGATAATTGAAAGGGCAGACTGCAATGATCTATTCATGAGGCATGAAAGCATCATGATAAGGGGGCATGGATGGAAGTTGCAGAAGTCAAAAGAGATGCAAGAAAGTTCTTCTTCATGGAACATGTGGTGGACAAATGGAATAGTTTACCCAAGCAGGTGTTTGAAGACAAGCCATTTATGGGGTTCAAGCATAAATGGGGCCAACACCAGGAGATAGTGAAGTCTTTGGGAAGGGAGGAGTATAGACAGCATAGGAAGGTGGCACTGAGATGCTAATAGGGCAATCAGCTCATTAAATACAGTCTGAAATTAAGACAGACGTGGAGTCAGGCAGATAATGAGCAAACTGAATGGATGCTGGTTCTTTAACTGCTGGAAAATTTTATGTACTGCTGAGCTAGCCAAACTGTAATGCAGTACCTTACAATAAACAAAAGTACTGCATAACTAAAAGGCTTAATTGTCATTGAACTGCACTGTTCTCTGCAGCATACTGCAGCAATCTGCAGTAAGACTTTAAGGTACTGCATTGCATCTTTGTTGGCTCTGATGTATATATGTATCTATAAATACAGTATGAGGCTTGACATAAGTTTTTAGGAGGTGTAACTGCAGCATTCTTGAAGGCATCAGGGACAGTGCCAGTGTAGGCAGATTGGTAAAAATAGTGCTGAGGCATCAAACCAAAGCAGAAAGTTAGGTGTAAAAGTAGTGAGAGGATTAAGGAAGAAAATACTGATGTACCATACAGTAAGGCCACTGATTTCTGTGAAAATTGAAACAAAACTGAAAATGAATATGGCATTTTAAAAACGTCACTTGGTGCAATTATGCATGCAAGAAAACCAGATTGTTGGTTTGTTTTTTATTGATTATACTGGTTACTTAGAAAGCATAAAAATGCCCATTTTCACAAATCAGCAGTATGTACTGTACAATACAAATAAAATTATATAATAAATAATAAAATAATATATGACGCAAACCACATTTGATCATCACATTAATATGCAACAGAACACAAATTACATTCGATCCTTATATTGGCATGACAACATTATTTTTTTACAAACCATAGAGATTTTGCCTGAATGTGGACACAGAATTACACTGCGTTACAAATTGTGGAAGATTGTTACATAATTTACTAGCATAATAACATACAGTTCTCTAACCCTGTAGTGTATTCCTAAAAGGGACAATGAGTGAAAAAGGCTGAGCCACAGAAGAATGTGTGCCTCTTATCTGTTTTTTTTATATTCCCTTTCTGCTCCTATTTTTCCTTGTAGACCCTGTTCTGACTGCCTCCCCCAGCCCTGTCACCCAGCTCCTCCAGGACTCACCTTCCACTGTTGCCCTGCCACAGGAATGTGGCATGTGCCCAGCCACCTGGTGCAGTGCCGGGGGGGAAGGGAATCAGTTGTCATTCTGTCTCTAAGGGGTGCCTTTCCTCTGTTTTCTCCCTTATTCCCTCAGGACCTGGTGACATGCTCACACATGTGTGTAGAGGCATGCATGTGTGCCAAATCCAGCACTGACCTCGATCCTAGTGCCAGGACCCCCATTTGCCCGGCAGTACCATCAAGTTTCCACTTGGTGGCAGTCGTGGGCTGGGAAGGCCTACCTCCCAAATCTGGGACAGGAGAGCTGCCTGATAGATGCTCAATCCCTCCCACCCCCGGGTTCCTCCATAACTTGAGCTAGTTGCTGAACATGTGAAGCTGGCATGGGAGAGGTGAGACATTAGAGCCTCTGCCCTCTGCACCACTGGGTCAACCCTTTGTCTCTTATCTTTTTAAGGTGTGCAAAAGAATTAAAAAATACTCTGTGGGTGTATATCTAGAACCAGCTTTTGCACAAATGTGGCTAGTTTAACATTCTTACAGTCTTCAAAGGGAAGACATCCCATACTGTCATATAGGGGTCTATGCACTATGGGGCAAATTGCCTATGTGCCACCCATTCACAGACGTAGGCAATCCAAAGAGACATTTCTGCACACCAGGGGTCCCGTAGACCTGTGTGCACATGCACGGAAGGGACACGTGTCCCTTTTGCACTGGATCCTCTGGCCGGTCATGTGGCTAGTGCCCAGCTGGTCCTGGGGTGTGTCTGGGGACATGCACAGACTCAGCACCATTCACAAACACACAGACTGCTTGGTAAGGTTGGTACAGGATACACTTGGCGGGGACCCTATCATATCCACTGCATGCCCAAATGAATGTAACCTCCAGCTTTAGTGTAAACATTTATCTTCCCACCAGGCTGCCACAGCCCTCTGGGCAGACAGGGATGGCTGGGGGTTGCCATTAGGCACTCACCTGTGAATTATAATTTTGTCCCTCCTGGCCTTCTCTGAATCCCCTGCTCACACAGAACAGGGGATCTACTTCTGGACATTTTATTATAAATAAGTCAAAATAATGTTACAAAAAAGTAACATCATGCTACATACAAAAAAGTAACACTATGCCATTCACCTTCTTCTGGTTTTGTTGTCATACTCCCCCGCCCCATCTTGGTTCCAACAGATTAAACATAGAAGCATAGACTTTGATGGCAGATAAGGACTGCTTGACCCACCCAGTCTGCCCATTTCCCTACCTATTGGATGAGCTGCAGATCCTAGTTAACCAAAAGCCTACTTCCTCCTACACCCCACTATAATTGCCTTATATCTGTCCCATGCATTTTTTAATTCCCCCACTGTTTTTGACCCCACGGTCTCTTCAGGGAGGCTGTTCCATGTGTCCACCACCCTTTCTGTGAAAAAATACTTCCTCACATTGCCCCTGTCTGCCAAAATTAGTTATTGTGAATAATTTTGCAACATTTGCAATATGTAGCTCAATATATGTTGTAATTCACTGAATGGGAAAGTACTACAGTGGCAACTGCTTTATAACCAGTTATGGCTCCAACACAGCATGCAGCACAAATTTGAGAAACACATTTCCTGCAGTGAGTTTCAAAGTCATTCAGAAGGCTTTGCAGCAATCCCCATTTCTGTAATTTTTAGTAATGTTTAGAGAGCCACTTCTGGACCTAGGGCAGGCACCCAACTGGATGCCCATTTACATCCTCTGATCCACCCCTGCACTGCAGGAGCAAAGGACAGGTGCTCAGCAGTGGCTGATGATCGTGAATACCAGCTACTGCATGCCTGTCCATGGGTGCAGAGCTACATGGGCTGGTACATGCCTACCCCATGTACCTGGCCTGAAATAGTCCATATACCCCATAGAGTGTGATGGTGAGTTCCTTTCAGGATCCCAGTAACAAAGCAGCAGACTAAACTGTACAGAGATTTGACCCTAGATGGCAACTTACCCCCAGCTGAAGAATAGCAAAATAAGCCATAGTCCAGAGAGGAAATTAGTAAACTGTTAGCCAACAGTGTAATTGATTCCCTAAGAACTTGCTTATCCTAAGTAGCATTAACATTTTCCGATAGAAACATAGAAACATAGACATTGACGGCAGATAAGGTCTGCTTGGCCCACCTAGTCTGCCCATTTTCCTACCTACAGGATAAGCTGCAGATCCTAGTTAATCAACAGCCTATTTCTCCATACCCCCCAACAAAAATTGCCTTATGTCCGTCCCATGCATACTTGAATTCTCCCACAGTTTTAGACCCCACAACCTCCTCAGAAATGCTGTTCCATGCGTCCACCACCATCTCTGTGAAAAAATACTTCTTCACATTGCCCCTGAGCTGTCCCCCCTCTATCTTCGAACTGTGTCCCTTTGTTCTTGTACATCTCTTTTTATGAAAGATGCTACCCTCTTGGACTTTGTTGATTCCACAGAGGTACTTAAAAGTTTCTATCATGTCCCCCTCCCTCCCTCCTTTCCTGAAGGGTATACATATTAAGCTCCTTTAGTCTCCCCTTGTATGGCTTCTCTTGCAGACTCTGCACCATTTTAGTTGCCCTCCTCTGGACTGCTTCCATCCTGTCCTTGCAGAGATGGGGTCTCTGAGGGTTACCATAACCAACCTTATATCATGGGTTTGCTGAGTAACAAGATTAATTGGTCAGAAAGCACTACCTGTCCATGGATTAAAGGAAAACTACACCCAAAACTTGAAAAAATATATGTTGTGCAGAGTGTTTTAATTTGTATGTGAAGTTCTAGTGTTTCCTTCCCTCTGTCTGGTATTAGGAGTTTTTCCCAAATTAGCCTGCTAGCTTTATGCTAGTTTTACGACCCCTGGGGATCTTCATACCTGATAGCATAATTGTATTCTTTGTTCCACAGTGCATCTTGTCTCATGTGACTGTGATGTAAAGAGACCCAACATTCAGCACACACATGCCAAACAAACTAAATATCTTGAAGCTTTACAAGCTACACAAAAATTACCAGCAGCAAAGTTTTTCAGGACAGTAAAACCTTTAGGATGAGGGTGGTCCCCAAGCTGAATTCTACAGATTTTAAAATATAGCCATCTCTGTTGTGAACTGATTGTAATGCAATGCTTTCTGCTGGATTTATGGGCTCTGCTACATCACCATCGCATGTAACAAGATGCATTGTAGGACAAAGAAATGCAATAAAACTATTTGATATGGAGATCTCCAGGGGTCGTTAAACTACCCTAAAGCTAGCAGGCTAATTTAGGAAAAACTCCTAATACCAGTCAGAGGGAAGGAAACACTAGAACTTCACATACAAATTAAAACACTCTGCACAGCATATATTTTTTCAAGTTTTGGGTGTAGTTTTCCTTTAAATACCTGTACCAGCACAGTTAGGGTGATGCTTCCCAGAGCTGTTTCCATGAGCCTCACAGATCTTGTTATCTGTGCAGCAATTCAAAAATCAATGGCAGCCTTTGAAAGTCATGGCTAAGCGATTGAGAGGTGCAGAATTGTAAGCCGCTGACAGAAGCATGAAATCGGTGACTGTTCCCCTTTGCGGTCAGATCAGCATGAGAACTGTTTCTTGCACCACCATTCTGTGACACACATTAGTAACCTGATGATGGCGCCCTCAGCTGACAGTGACAGTCACCAGTTGTCTGTCAGACAGGTATGTTCTGACCCTGGGATGGTCAGCTGAAAATGGAACCTATGACAGTATGTTTGGAGTGCGGTAAGAAATCCAGGGGGGTATATGTCACACAAGAGACAGAGCGAGAGGCAAATAGACTGGTACAGTCAGTGCAGCATACTGAGGGACACTGTGTTGTGTCCCAATCACTGATACCTCACTGTCTACTACCTCGTTGTGTGTGTCCGATACCCACTCCCCTGCCCGTACGCTCCAAGCCTGTCCTCCATTCCCATTCCTGTGCAACAGTAAGTGGGAGCAGTGAGACAGGTGGAGCATCCAGGATTGGGTGGAGTCAGAGAAAGGCAGCAGTGCACCACAGTCGATGGAGAGACAGTGACAGTGAGCATCACAGCGGGACCCTAAACTTGGAAATTATCCAGTACCATGTTTGTGGACCAGTAACTACAGACTGCTGTTGGTCATGGAGTGTGAGACAGAGCACCTCCCCACCTCGCCCGATGATGGTGCCCACTTCCCTTCCTCCACTGACCGAGAGTAGATCATGCACTGATGTATCACATGGGTGCTGCAGTGACAGAGACACCACGCTGTTGCTGTGCAGGTTTCTTTCTTGGTTGTGGGACCAGTCGTCAACTGAGTCAGAGGAAGCAGTCTTCTGCACTATATGTAATGGGGAGCAATAACACCAGCAGCAGTATTGGGGGCTGAATATTTGAGATGAAGTCCTGAAGGGGCAGTGTAATGACAGACAGACACCATAGGTCTGGTGGGGCCCCTAGCATGATGTTTGTGTGTGGGGGAGGGGGTTGGGGGCACATAATTGCAACACTGTCTGTCAGTAGAGGAGGGCGAATTGGCCAAAATTCACTCAGTGAAGCGATTCGTGGAGTGATGCGGAATCAGCGAAGTAATCCACAATGCGAAGTAGAGTACTTTGTGTCATAATGAGGAACGTGAAGTCCATTGAAACCAATGACTTCACATTACTCTGCCTTCCCCCAACCACTTCTGTATCAATTTTAATGTGAAGTACATAGAAATCAATGTACTTCGCATCACTTCACCTTGTAATTGAGCTCCAAGGTGAATTTTGCAGTGATTCATTAGATTACAGGTTACATGGGCTCTAGATTGTTCTGCACAGCCTCAGTTCTAGGTAGTGTATTGTGAAGTGGTAGCTGGAGAGGAGACAGTTTGCTCTTAGTGCTCTAAAAGCTGTTAAAAAGGCCTTTTTGAGTAATTTTCTTTCTCAAAATGTACATTGTTTGTAGGAAACCCTCCTGTGCTCATATCATCAAGTGTTTATTTGTTTGTGTATGACTTTTGAATGTTAATTTACAACATTCAGTCTGTGTACTGACAGACACTTGAAGTGTGCTTTGGGGGAGGGACACATCTGTGGTGTAGGTTGATTAACTGGGAGAAAAAGGCAGTCTTTCTGTTTTGGTTATTTTTTTTTTGTTTAACTGTATTAATGTACGCACAGTAATATTTTAATTAATTTTTTACATTTTTTTGCTGATTGCTGTGGTGCAGCAGTGCATAATTTCAGTGTGTTTAAAATATTTGGTTATATTAATGAAGTTTTCAATTTGCTATGCATTACTTGTAGTGTGTGCGTGTGAGTGTGTGTGTGACGTGTGCCATCAAATCAGACACATTTTATTGTGCCACACAGTAATTGTAGCAATGTGAACTTGCTATCCACTGCATCTGCGTGATTTTTTTGTACTGCTTTGTGGTATCTTTACTGGTAGTGGACTGTTACTGCAGTGTACTACCCCCCCCCCAAACTGGCAAAAGGTATTCTTTTCCAGATTTGGATTTGTGACTTATGAACACTAGTTAAGTGTTGTTGTGCCTTTGTGTCTGCATCTTGAGTGTGCAGCATAATCTTAATCTGTCTGTGCGTTTACATCTCTTTAGGGCCCAATCTCCATCTATAACTTAAGTCACAGTTGTTTGTTTGGCTTCCCTTCAGAGTACTGGCATGGTGCATATCTCTGCGTGAACATTGTACTCATTGATGTGCATTTTTAAGTAAGGGCGATCATCACGAGTCACTCAGGCATTCTTCATCTTCATGGTCACAATTCACAAATCACAACACTGCACGTTTTTTTGTAGTTAGTTCCATGTAAGCCTGTTTCATAGTATCTCGCATCTCGGCTTCAACCATCATTGTACTCATTGATATGAGTTTTCAAATTGGGTAGTTTTGTGTGGTACAGGTCAGGGAAGTACAGCCATAGGTATTCACATTCCCGTACAGTTTATTATCATTGGTCATGTCACACCAGACACTCATCATGACTCCAATTCCGAGGCAAATCACATTCTTCATCTTCACGGTCATGATTCACGATCACATCATGAATCACAAAACTATGTTTTTTTTGTAGTTAGTTGCATGTAAGCCTGTTTTGTAGTATCTCAGGTCTCGTCATTAATCACCATTGTACCCGTTGATATGAGTTTTCAAATCGGGTAGTTTTGTGTGGTACAGCCAGGTCAGGGAAGTACAGACGTAGGTATTTGTGTTCCCGTACAGTTTATTATCATTGGTCATGTCTCACCAGACACTCATCATGAGACAAATCATGTTCTTCACAAATCATAGCAGTTATTTTTTTTTTCAGTTCTGATGATATGCTGAAGATCTGTAAAGATGACCAAAACATTGATGAATCTTTTTTAACTTTTCTTAAATAATCCCCCCCCCAAAAAAAAATACTTACCTTCACTGGCTTGACAGTATTTCAATGCCAAAATTCCTTATCAAGCCAAGAAATGCACACCCCAAGTTTGACTATATGACCTATGATACAAAAAAAAGCAATGATTACATGTATATATAGAAAAAACATAATATATATATATATATATATATATATATATATATATATATATATATATATGGATAGATATATGTATATATATATATATATATATATATATATATATATGGATATGTACATTTAAGGTCAACTCAGATTCTGTGGAAAACCATGATGGTGCCAGGTACATTAACTTACCAAGGGTAATATTAGTGTACACACAGAGGGCATCCTTCCTGTTGGGGGTCAGTGCAGCAGACATTGGGCAACCAACAGCATTATCACATCATCATGGATGGTTAACTCAATGGTCTGGTCATCCTTCTAGCACATCATTTGGCAAGACACTGTGCATCAGCCCAGTCAGGTCAAGATGCATTACATGAAATTCCAACAGCAGCAGCAGGGGACATACGGTAGTTCTTATTGGAGTGTGTGCACACATTATTGAGTGTCGCATTATTTAATAAAGACTTTTCTTTCCATTGTATGCTCTCATTTCTTTTCACCTGGAGTCAGAAATTTTCTGGGCACAATACAGTTGCATTTTTGGGATGCACATTAATTTTGGTGACTATGTGACCACCGCACGCATGAGTGAGTGTGCCATTAATTCTGGGAGACTTTGCATTTGTTTTTATGCTCTCATTTCCCTTTGTCAACACTGGGGAATTTTCTGGACAAAAGATAGTAGCATTTAATTCTGGGAGACTTTGCATTTCTTGTTACACTCTCATTTCACTTTGTCAGCACTGGGGAATTTTCTGGACACAAGACAGTAGAAGTTTGGGGATGCACATTAATTCTGGTGACTGTGTGTGACCACTGCGTGCATGACTGAGTGCACCATTAATTCCGGGAGACTGCATTTCTTGTTACACTCTCATTTCACTTTGTCAGCACTGGGCAATTTTCTGGACACAAGACAGTAGCATTTCGGGGATGCGCGTTAATTCTGGTGACTGTGTGTGAGTGTGAACACTGTGCCAAACATTGACTGCACCATTAATTAATTCCATTCCTAGTTATATTCCAACTTCAAAATATCTATTTTCAAAAATAAATATTTTTGAAGCCTCAGTAATGTTTACTTTCTGTTGTGGTATCATGAAGTGTTTGTTGAAAAGCAGGACTGAGCAGTGCAATAATGCTGTGCTAAACTGCATGTGTGCAATGTAATGTCCTGTGTGTGCAGACACTGTTCATCTTCTTGCAAACATATATATGATGACTTGTTCAAGTGTTTATGGTATAAAGAATAAAGATAAGAATATATAACGTATATTTTATTCGTCCTATCAGCAGCAGCGGTGCTGTCAGTGGGCAGTGTGCAGCTCAGTAAGAGTGCACACATGACTTTTAGGTGATCATAGCATTGCTCACTTCAGCTTTTCAACAAACTATACCCAACATACACGAACTATTGCTGAGGCACCCAAAATATTTCATGGTGTACAGACATTATAAAGTCAGAAAATATATAACAGGTCCAGTCCACTGCCACCACACTGTGCTCTCACATTTCTTCTTTGCATTTTTTGTTCTGGAATAAGTGATGTCTTTCTAGTTTAGACTGGCAAGTTGCTGTACACCACAACACAGTACTAGTGGTAGCACAGTGTGGCGACAGTGGACTGGACCTGTTATTCATTTTGACTGTATAGTCGGTACACCATAAAATATTTGGGGTGCCTCAGCAACATTTGATGTCTGTTGGGTATGGTTTGTTGAAAAGCAGGAGTGAGCAGTGCTATGAATTGATCTCTTAATGTCATGTGTGCACTGTGACTGAGGTGCACAGTGCCCACTGACTGCACCAAGACCTCTGAAGACATATTATATGGCTTTGTCTACTGCCGCTGATGGCACAAATAAAATGCATGTTATACATTCTTATCTTTATTCTTTATACCATAAACACTGGAACAAGTCAGCATATATATGTTTGCAAGAAGCTGGACAGTGTTTGCACACACCGGACATTACACTGCACACATGCATTTTAGCACAGTATTATTGCACTGCTCAGTCCTGCTTTTTAACAAACACTCCATGACAGAAAGTAAACATTACTGAGGCAGATAAAATATGTCAGGGTAAACATTCTTAACTTGGAATATAACAGGGCCATAAGAAGCACACTGCCCTATATGGACAGCTGCTGGTACACAATACCTGGCTCCAAAAGTGCAAGGAAAACACACAAAGCCACCACTTCATATGAATACATGCCACAAAAAAAAATGTTCAATGATACTGCTACTTTATTGATGGCAAAACAAGGCACACACAAATGACCACTGTGCTTTTCTGCTTAAGCCTTTATTAGGCACACCACTGAAGGCCTGACCAGCAAAACGCAAGGCTCATTACTCTGTGCCTTGTTTTGTCATAAATACAGCTGCAGTAGCAGTGAAACTTTTTTAGTGGTATCTATTCATGTAGAGTTATGGCTTTCTTGTTTTGTTAAAGAAGTAGTCAATACAAAATTTGAAAAAAACATACGTTATGCAGAGCACTTCTGATTTGTATGTAAAGTCCTACTGCACCCTTCCCTCTGTCTGCTATTAGGGAATTTTACTAAATTAGCGAGTCCTGTGGATCTTCTTCATGTAAAATCGGTTTATTGCATTCATTGCTCTGACTTTGCACTCTGTGTGATGTGACAGTGATGTAACATAGCCCATAGATTTATCATATGCACAACAGCAGGGATGTGTAACTGTTCCTATGCAGTGACACCAAGTGGCAACTGTTACAGCTTAACGTGCACCTCAGAGCTAGGTGAGTGGGGTTTCTGTGTGAAAACTGCTAGTCAGTTACAGAGCTCTGCTGTTGTGAACTGTACATTTGGTAAATCAATGGACTATGCTACATCACTGTCACATGACACAGGGTGCATTGTCAGAGCAATAAAGGCAATAAAGCAATTTAACTTGAAGACACAGTTTAGTAAAAACTCCTAATAGCAGACAAAGGGAAGGACACACTGGGGGGACTTTACATGCACATCAAAATGATCTGCTTAACATATCCTGTTTCAAATTTGGGTTGGACTACTCCTTTAAGTTGAAATAATGATGGCAGGGACAAACCATTTTAGCTTAAAACAAGGAAATCCAAAACAGCACACACATACTTAACAGTAGGAAGGGGGGCAGCAGGATACAAAGTGTCATGCATATAGAAAACAAGAAAAAAGTGCATAATTAGATACAGGGGTTGATTGGGGAATACATTTTTATGACACAGTAGGGGGCCACATGGTGGTAGGAAAAAAGAACTAGTGTGGGATTCTGTGGTGGTCCAGCAGCAGTTGGAGCATGGACACTATCTGCAATTGATGGCCCTCTATCTGCTTCAACTGCTCCTCAATAGCGCTTACCCTCTCATTCATCATGTCCGCAGCACTCCAAAGAACTGCAAAGTCTGTCTGAGTTATATGCAGTTATCTGGGGTCCACAGGTGGAGCAGCAGGTGCTGCCATGGCCCTCCACCTCTTTGGGCCATGCACAGCCACACCCTCTGCCACAGAAGAGCCAGCAGGTGCAGGCCTGGCCCATTCTGTGGCAGCCTGCCACTCCACCGGGTGGTGGGTGATCATGTGGGTGCACTGGCCTCCAGTCCCCAGGTGAGTCCCCTGGGGGCCACAGCGCACCTCCACCCTACAAATGTGGCACCTGACCAGGTTGCTGCCCCCCCAACACAATCAAAAAACTCCCAAACCAGTGTGGTGTGGAGAGGATCAGGCACAGGCCGGGGGGGCAGATGCACTGGCAGCCTGGTCATGGTCCTGAGGATCCACACTTGGGGCTAGGGGTGCAGGCACATCCTGCTCAGGATGAACTGGAGCTGGTGCTGGTGGTGGTGGTGGTGGTGGTGACACTGCCTGAGGAGGTGGAGGTCCTGCTTGAAGGGGGGCCTGCAACCGGGTAAGCCCCCCATGTGTGCGCACTACTCCATGGCCACTCCATGGCCCCAGAACTGTCCCTGCCCCAGACATTCCCTGACCCTGCTCCATCTCTGCTCAACTTGACTCAGTCAACTGCCTTCCCTCGGTCCAAACAATGTCACAAAACAGTCACACACAAGACACACACAACACAGGCAGACATGCAGTCAGACACAGACAAACAACAACTTATAAAAGTAAGAAAAAAAGAATATTGTAGTAACAAGTTAAGTAAAAAAAAGAGTCTACACAAAACACAAACAAATGTAGCTTTTAAAAAGCTGTCTCTCTCTCTCTCTCTCTCTCTCTCTCTCTCTCTCTTTCTCTGGCTCTTCTCTAACGCTTCTAACTACTCTCACAATCTCACTGCTTCCTCTCTCTCCCTCTGCACAGGGGGAAGTGAAAGTATATCCTTGCATGAGTCACTTCCTTCCTGCCTGGCTAAAGCATGTGACTTACAGTACTGTAAGCCATGTGATGTGTGGGGGGCTGCCAATAGACTTTTCACTCTGCCTTACTTCATATTAATGTGGAATGACAGTGCAAAGTAATAATTACCAGGCAAAGTGAGCCTTTCATATTGGCCACTTCGCATAGAGGAATGGCCATGCGAAGTGCCCACTTCGCAGGCACTTCACTGGCGGAGTTTAAATTCACTGCATCTCTGTCTGTCAGTGTTCTGTGTCTTTGTGTGTGTTTGTGCAAGTCCTCCAGTAGGCAAAGAAATGTTATTGTGCTGAGAGGGTGACACACACACAGCATGTGTGCATTTGTGTGTGAGTGTGTGTGTGTGTGTGTGTGTGTGTGTGTGTGTTTGGGGGGGGGCAGTCAGATGTTCTAGCAGTGGTCCCAGAGCATATTATCCAAAGGAAATGTCACAGATTATGTTACTACTGTCTCTGTGACATTTCTAGGTGCATAACAGCACGGCAATCTGCAATTTTGGGTAGGGACTATTTAGCATCTTTAAATGGGGAAAAAACACTTTTCTGCCTTTTTCCATGTTGTTGACATAACCCCTGTCATAAATGCAATAACCCACTCCAGAGTGTGGGGTTATAGACATTTAATCCACACCTGGGGTGCTGTGAGGACACTCACACCTCACAACGCACCTCAGGCATGGATTAAATACCTTAAACCCCACACCCTGGAGTAGGTTATTGCTAACTAATAACATGAGGTCCATATGTTAAGGAACTATCTAGGGTCAGTCCCAAATATTTAAATTCCTAGACCATTTCAATAAACTCACCATCAAGGGTTTCACTTTAACTCTAATTCTTGATTCACTCCCTTCCATGGTCCAGTAAAGAACATGACCTTGCTTTTAAACTGTTCAGAACTAATCTGTTCTATTTAAAACATTGAACGCAGTCAAAATCGGTCATGACCAGGGTATTCAGAGTATCTTAATCTTCTCCTCACTTATAAATCACCACATCATCAGCATATAACAACGTCTATGTGGAGGGACAAGTGTTGGGTAATCGATTTAGATACAGGGTGAAAAGCAGGGTATGCAGAACCTGCAGTAGCCTCTGATACTCCACAATCAGATTTTTTTTCTGAATTCAGAAAATGAATCCTGTACTACAGTTCTGTGTATTCTATTTGACAAGTAATCACCAAAGCAACCAACCATCTTCTGACACATGCTGAGGTGGGATAAGGCCTTAAGCAAAAGGAAATGGTAGACAAGACTGAATGCTTTGATGAGATCCACAAACCCAGAAGCCACCAGGCTACCAGAAATTACAGCAGTGCAGGAAAGCTAGTGCTCCCTAGACCAGGCATGCTCAGCGCAGCTACTGGGTTGGATTGCCCACATAACACTAACAAGGCAAAGTGTAGAACACTCAAAACCAGAAAAAGAATCAAACTACCTGCTTGTGTATGAATAATGAAATTTATGGAGCTAAAGCAGCTTGGCAGAACACAACACAAACTTGGTGAGGAAACACCAATGTGTCCCAGTGCTTCGCCATGTAAGGCTTCCTCAGAGGGTAGAGTCTGAGTGTGCTAGGTAGTCTTTTGAAGGTCTCTGGCTACTATGTCAACCTTACACCTGGCAGTGATATGTACAAGTATATTTCCAGTTGCCATGGAGATCTGTTAGTGCTCCATGATCCCATGCTCCTTAAAGGAACATCACTTTAAACTGTGCATGTTATTAGGGAATGTGCAGTGCGAAAGCTCAAGTCAGAAGGCTTAAAAAACAAAACTCAAATTAGTATCAAATTTTTACAGTAAATCCAATAATCCAATCCCATGTAAATATCAATATTAGATTTCACATAACCCATTGAATGATGAGCAATCCTCATCATTTTAGCAGATCCCCTGATGGCAAATGATGCTTTTTCAGAAAACATGGTATCGCTAGTATAAGCTAAGTTTACTATAATAAAGTCTGTCTGTAAAACTGCACTTTGCTCTATCTGCATATTATTTGATGTGATTGTACTGGAGTTTTGTGACTATGCCTCTTACAAATTTTGATAACATGAATTATTAACAGTCAGGTACTTTCTTTGCTTGCAGACCTTTAAAACACTGCCTTGCATGCTCAGACCCTCCCCTCTGATGAAGCCTTACATGGTGAAGCACTGGGAGTGTCAAGGCACCTTGGTGTCTCTTCACCAAGTGTGTGTTGAGTTCTGCCAGGCTGTTTTAGCTCAATAAATGTCATTATGCATACACAAACAGGTGTTTTGTGACTTTCTGTGGACATGACTGCTCTACACTTTGCCTTGTTACCAGAAATGATAGCCCAGTGTACATGGACTGTGATTCTCACCAAGGCGGTCTCAGTACTGTTTATTTTTATTTTTTTTATTTATTTAGCTTTTGTTGACTGGGTAAGTGCACTAGACAAATCCTGCCTATATTCGTGCATGACCCAGGGGAAGGGGAATACAGATGAAGGCTAACTGTCTTTGAACCAGTTTAAGCTGTTGGTGATATAATATTTTTAGTGCATGGGGAAAACTTGGCCAGGACATCGGGGAAATTCCCCAACTCTGTGTGGGGGCACTGTTGGACCATGGATTCGTTCATGGGACCCAGTCAGTCTGCTGGTATACCTGCAGGAGAGCAGAGCTCTGCTCCTGCAGGTCCAGCTTTGGAGCCTGAAGTACTGAGGAAGTCTGACCATTTTGTTGATGTGCTTGTGGATTTTGCTGTACCAGATGAATCTTTACCTGCTCAGTCTGCCTCTGCATTATCAGATATTTTGCCTGCAGATGAACTTTGGTTTAAGTCCCTCCTTGCTGCACATCGGGACCAGGTACTTGCTGTTGTTGATGACGTTAGCCCTTTTGAGTCAGCCTCTCCTGGGATACGGACTCTGTCACCAGAACTAGGGGCTGTGGAGGATCTTTCTGCTTTCATTACGGATGCGGTACCTTCGGGCTCTTTGGAGGTGCAGAGTCGGCAACAATCTTCTGTAGCACCAGTCCTACCAGTGTTGCACCATGCTCCCTTGGAATTTTTGGTTCCTACAAATCTGGATCGAGCAGTGTTTTCTCTGCCTTTGAACTCGGCGGTGACTTTGCCTGGTGAACTTGTGAGTACTATGCATCCTAGACAGTGTGTTTCACCTCCTAATGCGCAGACTGTCTCACCTGTTTTGCCTCCTTCCGCTCTGTTGCCTTGTTCTAGCCCACTACCTGTCTCTTTAGAGGCCTCCCTGCGGAGTGCGGGTTGGAAACCAGGCAGTTCGGGGCACTGGATACCTGACCCTGCCCATAGCCCGATACCTGGTTGTGGAGGGCAACAGCCCTCCTTGATAGACATGCCTCCACCTTTGCCTGGTAGCCCGGATTTGGATTTGCGTGCTGAAGATGTTCAGCATCCTGCATTGGATGCTACTCTGCTGGCTAAAGTTCCTTCTTTGCCTCCCTCCTCTTTGGGTGATGAAGGCCCTAGCTCTCGGGGACCAGTGTGGGGTGATAGAATGGACATGGATATCCTGCTCCCTGACCCTCCTCTGGGCCCTTCTCCTGACCCTGGGGACAAAGCTAAATCTACTTGGGAAGAATTTCATAGAAGGGATAAGTTTCAGAACTCCCCCACCCTTCAATGACGGAATGCAGTCAACCTTCAGTATATTGGGCGCCTTGATGTAGCTTCAGACCGTCTCTATGTGGGAAAGTCACTTTTGAAAGGATCTTTTTTTTTTTTTACAAACTAAATATTTGCATTGATTCATGTATCAGGTTCTTCCTTATATGATGTTAGTTTTCAAAGCCCTAGAGGATTAGATCGATTCTGGACAAAGTACGATACTCTTAAATACACTGAGTTGTGGCTACCATTTTGGGCTATCCCACTTACTAGACCTTCTATTAAAACTGTCACCATTTTGTTTTGAAATGAGAGTGCAGCAGCTAATGATATTACTCACTGGTTAGCTAAACGTTGTGATGTCTTGGGGTTGCAACAGCCTGTATTTGACTCTGAACACTTGTAGACTGGTGGTTGGCATTATAGGGTGCGACTTAGAAATACAAATGTGGGTCCCATACACTTACCTAATAGTTTGTTTTTAGGTAGGGAACGGGGGCATTATTTCTATGTGGGGCAGCCTCATACCTGTTTTAAATGTGGCTCCCCTTCCCAACTTAGTGCAGCCTGTGATAGACAACGATGTTCCCTTTGTTTATCTTTTGGCCATGCTAGTGCAGATTGTAATTCTGAACTAAAGTGTAACCTGTGTGAAGAACTAGGTCATGGTTTTAGATCCTGTCCTTGGGCTTCCCATAACAGGGAAGATAGCCCAGATCAGGATGTGATCCTTCTTAATGCCCAGAAAAAGGATATTGCTACGGCAAAGTCCCTTTCTTCACATGTTAAGGTAATCACTGGTCCCCCTTTATGCCCTGATATTGTGGTGCCTGCTCCCCAGTCAGTGGTTTCTGTATCTGAACCTTCCTCTGAGCCTCCTTTACAGGAAATTCCATTGCCGATTGTACAGGACCCTTCCTCTACATCCCCCCCCCTTTTCTGTTGTTTCTCTGGTTCCTGCTGAACCTGTGCCTGTCCCTGATAAACCTTTGGATATTATTATTATGCCCCCTCCTGAGCCTAGTGTTCAGACAAAGAAACAGGCTCAAAAACAGACTACAGGTAGGGCCAAATTGGCTAAAGCATCTTCTCCTGGTGGCTCTGTTCCCTTGAGTAATAAATTTGAGGTCCTGTCCCATTACACTCAGTCTTCCGATGTGGAAGCTGATTCTGACACCTCCTCACAACCTATGGTATCCTCTGATTCTGAGAATGATAAATCAAAGGAGTTGCCTATGGATACTTGACCCTCACAGTCAGGGGTGAGACCCCGAAGTACTAGAAAGGGAAGGGTTACTTGATGTTGACTTATTTTTATTTTGACCCTTTATCTGATTCTCTTTCATGGCCATGGCATTTCGTCTCACTGTAGGCACCCTCAATGTGAACAGTGTGAAAAATGCTCGTAGGCGCCTGATTACTTTTCAACTTTTGAGTGATTTGGCGTGTGATATTTGCCTTATTCAGGATACCCGTCTCAATACCCATCCTTTGGTTAATATGGCCAAAAAGCTTTGGCGATGGGGTCCTTCTTTTTTTTCTTTAGGATTAGACACATGTAGTGGTGTTGGGGTGTTGTTTAGGGGTGATGGATTTCATGTTACCAAGTTGGTTGAACTGCTTATGGGACGGGCCTTAATATTGGATTTTACTTATTTACTTTACACTTGGAGATTAATTGTGATTTATGCACCAGTTACGAAGAAAGGTCAAGTGGATCTCTTTCATGAGGTGCACCCTTTTTTGTTCATGTCACGCTTTCTCATATGGGTTGGAGACTTTAATTGTGTAGCGCATAAATCAGTTTGGGGAGCCTGGACTGATAAGGATTTCTGTGATACACATTGTCTCAATCACACTATTGTCCAGGGTCATTTACAGGATGTTTATAGGGTTTGTCATCCTACTGGTGGACGTACTTTTTTTAAGGGTGCCTTATCCACTAGGATTGATTTTCTTTTTGTCTCTGCAGCTTTGAGAGTGATTAAAGCTCAAACCATTCCAGTGGAGATTTCAGACCATAATGTGGTAACTGCCATGTTAGGGGTAGGCCCTCATGCTAAACTGGGGCAGGGATATTGGAAACTGAATTCTTTACTGCTACTTGATAACAGGTTTTTGGCCCAAGTTCATGATTTGTTGAAAGCTCATATGTCACTAGCTGGACTTTCCGAAGATTTGTTAGATTGGTGACTACTCACTAAATCTGAAATCTCTACTTTGGCTAGGAGGACATCTAAATATGCTGCAGTAACTAAATATAAGAGATATTTGTCTTTACATATGCAGTTGAAAACATTATATTCAGCTATACACTCACAAGGCTTATCTTTGATAGCACAGGTACAGAATGTAAAAAAAGAAACGGCTGCACTACAGTATACTAGAGCTACTTCCCTGTTACATGAACATTGGGTTTGTTCTGCTAATAAATCTGCTTTGGGGGATGTTTTGGATTGTAGTCATAGGCGTTCTACGGATTGCCTTCTGACTGAAGCTGTGGATACTGCTGGTACTAGTTACACTGCATTTCCGGATATCTTGCGAGCAGTCTCCTCGCATTTTTCAGACTTATATACTGCATCTCCAGTGGATAGCGCTGGTGTAGAACAATTCCTTTCCTCTCTCCATATTGCCCCTTGTTCTGATATACTATTATGGCCTTTAGTTGCTCCGATTAGTGTTGATGAGGTTAAAAGGGAAATTTCCCAATTACGGAATAACACAGCACCTGGTATTGATGGCTTGCCTGCAGAATTTTATAAAACCTGTAGTCCTTTGGTTTGTGATGTGCTCACAGTAGTGTTTAATTGGGTTTTGCAGCATCACACTCTCGATTTCCATTTTTGTATTTCAATTCAGATTTTGTTATATAAGGAAGGTGATAGAACTTTACTTTCCAATTGGAGGCCTTTAAGTCTCCTTAATACGGATTTTAAAATTTTAATGAAAATATTGAATACCAGATGGTTGTCCATAGCTCCACACTTGATTTCCCTACACCAATCCTGTTCAGTACTGGGCAGATCTATCTATAATAATCTCCTTTTGCTTCAGGAACTAATAGAGCTTGGTAAAGTTGATGTTATAAAGGGTTTTCTTATGTCCATGGATCAACAAAGGGCCTTTGATCAGGTCCTGCATAGTTATTTGTTTCAGATTTTATGAACCTATGGAGTTCCTGATTGCTTTATAACCTGGATTGCTTTGCTTTATAGGCATGCTTATGCTATGCCCCTGGTAAATGGTTACTTGGGTTCCTATATCCCTATTCGTCGGGTGGTGAAACAAAGCTGCCCTCTGAGTCCATTGCTTTATGTTTTTAGTTTGGATCCACTTTTACATACAATTGCCCAAGATGTGCAGATTCTTGGTATTGCTTCCGCTCATAGTACCATTGAGGCCAAAATTTCAGCTTATGCTGATGATGTCTGTGTCTTTGTTGCTGATTTGACCTCTGGAGATAAGGTGTTACATCATTTTTCTAATTTTTCGGATGTTGCAGGTTCCTCCCTTAATAAATCTAAGAGTTTTTTTTATCCTCTGCCATTCCTGAGGTTGAGGAGCTGCAAGGTATTCCTGTTGTACTGGGCCCGGTCCGAATTTTAGGTATTGATTTTGGTAAAGGTGATAATGCATTACTTAATTGGTCAGCTAAAATTGAAGCAGTTCAGTTCAGAATCAGATTATGGAAGTCTTGGCAACAAACTAAACAGAAAAAGGTTATCATTATTAAATCTTTACTTGTCCCTCAATTTTTATACCTTAGTGCGGTATACCCCATTCCTTCTGGATTGGAAGCCACTTTATCGGGTCTTTTGTTTCAAATTATTTGGGGGAGTCGCCTAAATTCCATTAAAAGAGATGTGTTGTATCTTCCTATTGCACAGGGTGGTTTGAATTGTGTGAGTCCAATTACTTTTTACTATAGTATTTTTTTCCATTGGAATTTACTAGACTTTAGTCGTCCACACTCTGTGTTATGGGTGATTTATGCGTATGGTTGGTTACCTAAATTATCCTCAGAGTAGCCAGGTTTGAGCCAGAAAAATTTACACACTCCTAGTTACCCGATTTATGTCAGACCTGTGATATCAAAACTTAATAGATGGAAGTTACTTCTGGTCCATGTGTATTGCAAATCACGCAAATATATTTATGATGTCCTACAATCTAAAGCACATTCCATAGTCCCTGTTTTTAAGGATGTACCAGATGGTCATGTTGATAACCTCCTTAAAAGTTTGGTAGATAAACAGATTCCACCTAGATTATGGGATGTTTTATGGCTTAGTTGTCATGGGTGTCTCAATGTTAGGGGGAATTTAAAGCATAAAATGGTTACTGAACATACTTGTCCGAGGGATACTTGCATTAATCAGGAGGAAACAATGTCCCATTTTTTTGTTTCCTGCCCCTTTCTGCAAGAATTCTGGATGACCCTTTCTGCCCATTGGATCCAGCCTTTCTGGCATGCTGTTACATATCTGGAAGTTGTGGGAGGTTTTTTGCTACATTCTACTTTGTTGGATGCAGGTGTAGTACGGCTGCTGTTCGCTATGTTCAAGTTTCATTTATGGCATGCCAGATGTCACCTTACTCTACAACAGTTATACCACTCACCACTTGAAGTTCTTCAACATGTTGAACATGATTTGTTGTTACAATGTGATTCTGAACGCAACTGTTTGTCTAAAAATGTATGGCTTATGAGGTGGAAAGAGGTTCCTGTTTTGAGAGACAAAATAGGTTGAATCATTATACTGTCAGAGAATTGAGTATTGCTGATATTCTCTTTGTTATGTTTTTTTTTCTTATTTTCTATGAATTGTATTACTGTTTTTCTGATTTATTGTTCTGTTTATTAATAACAACCTTCCCCTACTCTTGCTGCAGGGGGCATTGAAGCACTGCAGTAGAGTTTGGCTGAGTTCAGTTTGAATCAAGGCATGAAGGAGGAAGGAGGTGGTGTGGAGGAGATGGAGGAGATCACGGAAATTCAGAATGCTATGGAATGGAAGGTCAAGTTCAGGGGGCTGATGTCCCTGTTGGGGAGCCCTCTATTGTCTCACTGGGTTTATCAAATTTCGATCGAGATTTGGATGAAGAAAACCTTCAACAGGACCTGACTATAAAGAAAAAGCAGCTGCTGGATTTAATATCAGTAGCAGAACAGGAGTTCATGGCAAGTAAGTTACATTTGGAAGAAGAAAAAAGAAAGAGATCGTCTGTTAGCCCATTACCTGGGGGTAGCAAATGATTACCATTGGAGATGGTTTCAGAGCAGCCTCCTTCCCCTTTTGAATTGACTCTTTCAGGTGCACAGGATCAGGCAGCTGACGTCATCCCAGAGATGCCAAGCACTGATGTCGAATGGACCCCCGGGTCGGCCTTGCAAAGATCCAGGTGGATTCGTTCTGGAGACCGCTGAATTCCCAACCCTGTAATTCCTCTACTGGGTTCTCTGGAGAGTAGGGCTGTTTTCTCCCAAGAAGCTCTTAGAAGCCCAGTGCCATTGAACACTATCTCAGCGGTGGTAGACCAGCCCGATGATGTTGCAGTCATTGGTACTGCTTCGCAGGATCTAGAATGGCGCCTATCATTTTCGGGCTCCTCCGGGCCTACTGCTGTGGAGGCCTCAGAGTCTGGAATTTCTATTTCAAAGGAATCTCTAACTGACAGACTGATGGATATTTCTTCAGCCACACAAGGTGGGACTTCTTCGGGGGAGATCCTGTTTTAAATGGAATAGAGGGACAAGAGGGGGATCCTTCTAATAAAACACCACTGAGGACATTTGCAGGTCTTTTTCATAAGCCTGCAAAAGCTGCAAAAAGGTGTTTTCTGATACGACTTAAATACAAAAGAAATGCACCTATAGTCCCAGATAGGATATGGGTGAGTAAGACTCTAATTAAAGATTCTATGGGTTTTTCACCTGCTGAAGTTTATGCATTTATACGTGTCCCTGGAGATCAGACCTATGATTTGAGTTTTTGTACCATGCAATTGCTGGATAGTTTCTGGAAACTGTATTATACACTTAAAGACTGAAAATTGGATTGATTTTTTGGCTATTCCTGTCACCAAACCAACCATTAAGACTGTTACAATTTTATTCAGAAAACAGGAAGTCTGCATCAATGACATTATGTTTTGGCTGGAAAAAAATGTACTATTATGGGAACATCCAAAACCCATTATAGATGAAAATGGGTTTTGGAACAGTGGTTGGTTGTTTCAGTTCAAGTATAATCAAAATGAGGATGGCATTTCCCATCTTCCAAGTTCCTTTTTTTTTGGGCCAGGAACGGGGAGTCCTGTTTTTTGCAGAACAGACAAAATGCTGTCATAGATGTGGAGCTCTGGACCATCTAAACATAGATTGTGATCAGATTTTATGTTTACACTGTGGATTGTTGGGACACACTGCTCCTCAGTGGAGTGCCCACCCATTTTGTAATTTATGTGAGGAAGAAGAACGCTCCGTCCAGAACTGTCTTTGGGCAGCTCATAACACAGAGGGGGAGTCTGATCATGACTTTTTCTTAAATAAAGCTAAACAACATTTTGGCCAATCTGCTGGGCATTTTTCAGAAGGTCCTTGCCCCACCTGGGGTCGAGGCCGAGGAGCACGGTCAGAGGATGGGGTAGACCCCAACATTCTAATACCAGGCCCACAGTGTCAGCCACTGCAGTTGTACTTCCACCTGAGCCTTCAAAAGGTCGACCTCTGCCACAGTCTAGACAAGAGGAAAGTGTGACCCCTTATGCTACCCCACAGGGTTCTCCTTTGAGAACAGTGACCTTATCTTCATTTCTTCTGAATCCAACAAACAAAACAGTTCCTCCCATTCCTGAAATCTCTGTATCAGTTGATGCTGATCCTGCAGGTCTTCCCTCCATACCCTTGGTGGATGAGTCGGAGATGCCTGCAATGGAGGAAGGTTTTATACTCCCTTTAAAACCCCAGTCTCAGAAACAGAAAGAGGGGGGTGTTTCTCTTTCCTCTATCAAACAGATTTTCAGCCTTCACTTCATGGGGTGAACAGGTGGATACAGTATTGCCTATGGAGGGAACTGATCTGGATCCTTTCCACCCTTTGGAACCTGTATCTTCAGTTGTACAAAACCCATGTCAATCAAAAATTCCCCAAAAGCGTATGACTAGATCTAGTGGAAAACTGACCACTCTTCCTCCCTGATCCACTCTGTTTGAGGATTGCAAGCTTGAATGTGAATAGTGTATTATCACTGAGAAAACGTTATGTTACTTTTGGAATATTACAACAGCTGTCATATGATGTATTTTTTCTACAGGATACTAGGTTACAGCCCCTTAGAGATGTAAACCAGATTTCTAAAGATTGGAATTGGGGTCCGTCCTTTTGGTCATTAGGGATAGATACCTGTAGTGGAGTGGGACATTGTTTCACGTCACCAGGAATCCAGATTTGTCGTATGGTAGACATTGAACCAGGATGAGCTTTTTTATTGAATGTAGAAATAAATGCGGTTCATTGTAGACTGATTAATATTTATGGCCCCAATCAAAAGCTCTTTGATTTGAATTATTGAAAAAAATACAGCCATATCTGCACACTAGCAGGACTGTATTTTTTGCTGGGGATTTCAATATTAATTTGTCTAAAGATGGTCCATCAGATAAACTGTATTGTGACAAAGCATTTTTATGTACAGTGGTTTGTCATGCTGGTTTGAAAATTCTTCGTGAAGATAAGACTCAGTCAGTGAAACCTACTTATTTTAGGGGATGACTTTCTTCTTGTATAGACATGATTTTTATTAAACAATCATTACCATTTGGTAAAATGGTTTTAGTACCAACTGAATCATCTGACCATGTCTTGGTGGGGGTTCATGTTGAATCTCTTCCCCATAGGATGGCGGGCCCGGGGTATTGGCGGTTGAATTCTTCTCTTTTGAAGGACCCCTTAGTTGTGTCAACCTTGACTGGGATAATTCAGGACAAACTTTCTACTTGGTGTTTGTATGAGGATATAGGTCAATGGTGGGAAGATTTAAAATTTTGTTTGAAAAGTTATTTTAAGGAAATAAGGAGGTGTAAACGGGCCTTGAAAAACTTTAGTTATTTAAATTTAAGGGAACAGTCGGGTGATTTATTAACTAAGCACCATCTGGGACAGGAAGATGTTTCTATAGAGATTCCAAAGGTCAGGAATAGTATGGAATTTTATCAGTATGACTGTATGTTTTCATTGAATCAGGAACAGATATTTGGAACTCAAGGGAAGGTTGAACAGGGCAATCCATTTTTGGACTGTCATAAGAGAAGAGAAAAAAAGATTCTTAACTAAGCTGAATATATCTGAAGGACAGCGTGTTACTGATGATGTTGATATTATGTCAGTTTTAGAGGAATATGTACAAACTGTTTTTGGGACTTCATCTCCAGATCTGGGTTTTAATTCTCAGGTTTTAAATTCAGCGTCGTTACCACAGCTATCACCAGAATTACAGGCTTCCTTGCTTTTGCCATTTTCATACCAGAAAATGGATATAGTTGTTAAGTCATTGAAAGGGAATACAGCACCAGGATCAGATGGGTTGACTGGGAAAATTTGTAAAGTTATATGGAATTTAATTCCACAGGAATTTTTAGTGGTTTATAATTTCCTTTTGCAAGTTTTTTCTTTATCTTCCTCTTTGTATAAGGGACTTATGACATTTTTGTTTAAATCTGGGGTACAAGACAAAATTCAGAATTGACGACCAATCACATTGCTAAATGTTGATTTTAAAATATTTGCCAAATTATTAGGTAATAGATTGGCATCAGTAAGGGTGAACTTAATTATTTCCACGCAATTTTGTTCAGTTCCTGGTCGAAGAATGACATAAGCTCTCTTGTTGTTAAGGGAGATAATGGAAAGTAAAAATTCCCCAGCTGGGGGAGTGGGTAAAGGTAATGTAGTGAGTTTAGATCAGGCAAAAGTCTTTGATGGTGTCTCTCACTCTTTTCTCTGGGATTGCCTGGCAGTGTATGGCATTCCGGATTTGTTTATACAGGGAATTCAATTATGTTTTGCCTTAGCTTACGTAAAACTGTATGAAAATGGTTGGATGGGACATCAAATTTTGATTTGGAAGGGAGTTCAACAGGGCTGTCCACTAAGCCCATTTTTGTTTGTATTTATTACAGATCTATCACTTCAATTAATTCAAAATGTATGGTTTAGGCATGGGCCGGGTACTAGAACATAAAGTTTTGGCCTATGTCGATGATATTTGTCTGTTGGTATATGATGAAGTTTCAGTTCCTTTGGCCTGTGATTTGCTACAGGAAATTGGTAAAATCACAGGGGCTTGCTTAAATGTAGCCAAATCTTGTTGTTTGAATATGTTAGGCCTCCAAGACTCTGACAGCTTAGTTTGTGACATTCCGGTTTCTCAAAATCCCTGCTGGATTTTAGGGATATATTTTGGAGGAGAGGATATGGCACGTATAAATTGGGAATGAGTTTTATTAATAGGTCATGCAAAAGTCAAAATATGGAATAGGTGGAAACTGTCAAAAAAGAGATGGATTTTTTTATAAAAAAAATTTTTGGTGCCCAGGTTTTTGTTTATTAGTTCAATTTTTTTTCTGCCATCTTCATTAGAAACTTCTTTGTTGAGTTGTTTCTTTTCTTCTGTATGGGGAAGTAGGTTGAATCCGGTGAAGTGTAATGTTCTTTATAAACTGATTAAGTTTGGGGGCTTGAATATGTTGTATCCTGGTGTGTTTTTTTCATGATCTTTCTTTATGACAATATTATTACTTTAGTAAAGGGTACAGTTCAGCTATGGGGAAATGAGGAAGGAAGTGTTAGATGGGGTAATACAAGAATGGTCAACTAAGACATTTTTGCATGAAAATAAATGGAGTCCTTGCCTAGCTAAGAGGTGGGATGGAGTAATTGATGCGATAAAGAAGTGTGGAGTACAGTTAGATGATACTCTCCATTTCTCTAGGAAAGTACTTTATGAGCATATTATCTTGCAATGTTTTGATGAGTCAGTATTTACAGGTTTAACCCGGTTAGATCAGAAACAGTTTTCTGATTATACTGTACATGCTAGACTCACAGTTCATATATGGGATACAGTATGGTTGGGTCTACATGGCCCAATAAATGTCAAGGGAAACCAAAAGCATAAGGCTTTACATGAATGCTATTGTCCTAGGGAGATGTGTATTTTAAAAATAGAAACAATGGATCATTTATACTTTAACTGTCCATATGCAATGCAATTTTGGGACATTGTTAAAAATAGATGGAAGTGGGTAGATCCAGTTCTCCCGGATCTGAACTTATTGTATTTTGGAATTGTTCCTACTTTACCTTTTTTAATGCCCAAGGAACATTATTTATGCTTATTTTTTATATTGGTTGTGGATAGGTTGCTGTCGACTGGTCTTGCAACAACAATTTATCTTGGCTCTAGAACTTTCTTTTGCAATTAGTGCAGATTTGACTAAATGGAAGTTAGAAGAATGACATACCTATGATCTTGTTATGTGGAAAATGTTGTGGAATAATCTTGATTTTATTTTAAATGTTTATATTAAGGAAAAAGGGGAAATTCCCAGGGTTTTAAAGAGGGTCGTAAATTTGTTGAAATGTGGATAAAATTGTTATTTTTGTTTCATTAAAAATAAAGGGAGGATGAAGGTTTGGGCTGAGAAATGGTTTGTTTTTGTTTTAGGGTATCATATGAAGTAATACTTATGTTTTGTACTTATTAGGATTTTTGCATATATTTGATTTGAATATGGGTTGCTTTTGTTCTTTTGTTCTTTTTTTCTCTAATATATATATATATATATATATACTGAACCTACTCTTTTAGTTGGGGGGAGGTTGATTAAAGTTTGGGGTTATTGTTGGTTGCAATAATTACTTAGATTTTTGAATTTTCTTATTAAGAATTTGTATGTTGTAATACTGTTTTGTGTTGATTTGTCTTTATGGTTTAAACAAAAAATTCCCCTACTCTTTTTGATAAGTGCCATGGGATTTTTAACATCCACCTGAACTACCACAAGTCCAGGCAGATGGGGCCTTGGTTTAACGTCTCATCCAAAAGACTGCACCTCAGAGGTGCAGCACCCCTCTCATGCTGCACTACAGTGTCAGTACTGAGATATTAACCCAAGTGCCAGATGTGGGAACTGAACCCACAGCCCTCTGATCTCCCGACCTCAGAGGCGAGTGTGCTACCTACTGAGCCACTGACACTGATACTGACATTTATTTGTCTTAATCCATGCTGTACCCCAGTACAGCAATCATGGCCCAGCCTAAAAATCACTTATCTTATCAATATTGACTCTTTCCAATAGTTATGATGATGGGACCAATAATGAAAGGGCCTGAACCACTGGGTTCCATGCAAAAGTCAGCTTTGTGTACTGTGCAAATAGTAGCCAACTTTCAAGCTTGGGGGAACACCTCATGTAGCAAAGAAAAGTTAAACAACTTTGTCATTAGAAGTGCCACAGATTCCTTAGCAATTTTAATCAGCGTATAGTCAAGGCAATCTGGACCAATACAAAATTTTGGGTTGTAGTTATTCAAACAAAATTGAGCATCATCAAAATAATGCTAACTGTCTGATCAAATAAATTATCACTGTCATTATCTGAAAAAGAATCTCTCAAATTTATGGAGGTCATCAAACTGTCCATTTAGTACTGTAGCTATTTTTGTCTGAATTGGGGATCAAATTAAGCTCATGTTCATGAGGTTATAATATGACTTTTTATCTGATAGTTCTTTAAAACTTCTCCAGAAATTGCATTGGTTGCCCTGGCTTTGAAACTGTTTATTTTACAGTATGCTACTTTATTTTTCTCAATTAGAGATTTGCATATATTACATACCTTTTTTATACTCAACCTGTCAATATTCCCAGTTTGTTTATGCCTTGACCATTTCTTAATTTGTTTCTAATCATTTTCAATATCTCAGGTGTTGTCCAGTGAGATTTTTTTTTACCTCTTATTGTCATTTTCCTAAGGGGAATAAATAGATCTCTCAAACATCATTAAACATAGTGGCCATCGTAGGCTGCTGCCAAAAGGATATCTTGTCCTAAAAACCTACACGTTCTAAATCTTCTAGCAGCCTAAGACTGAATCAACGTTTTCAATAGTATCCAGAAATTACCAATTGGGTCCAGAAAATGTGATTAAATACTAAGTAATCCAGATGCTTATGGTTATGAAAGCTAATGATAACTAGCTTTACTTAAGGCTTTTTTGTCGACCAGTGACAAAAGAAATTGGACAATGGTCACTAATATCATCTGGCTAAGTACAAAGGCTAACAGTTATATGATGGTGGGAAACAGCTATCCAATCAAGCATTATACATTGGTTAGATTTGCACTTATGATGAGTAGCTGAATTACTTATTTGGTGAATTCCAATTTTCTGAAATAATGTATGAAATTTGCCTGAACTCTTATTAGACCCATCAGCATTAAAATCACCCAGTAACAACTATTCTCTACTACAAGGTAACTTTTTAGGAAAAAAACTTGAATAACAACCCTTCCATCATCCTGCAATCCATGTTGGATACACACAACACTAACAGTAAAGGCCTTAGCCTCACCTGGGGCCAGATATTCAAAGAGTGGTGCAAGGATCTTGAAAACCACTCATGTAGAAATAATATTTGGATTTACAAAGTGCCAGAAGGAGAGAAGGGATCGGGAGGTATGATTAAATTTCTTTAGTCTTTTCTGGTTTCCTTCCTGGATATCTCAGATATGATTCCTTTGCCCATTGAGAAGACTCATTGTTTGCTAGTTTAGAAGTCAGCCTCAATGGATCAGAAACCTAGGTCCATAGTTCTCCGTCTTTATAATTATGTGGTAAAATAGGAGTTACTTCTACGAGCATGGAGGAGTGGTCCCTTGATTTATATAGGGACACGTATTTATCTAGATAATGACTATTCTCCAGCAGTCCAGGTCCAGTGTAGAGCCTATGCTCTGATACTAAAGACTCTTTGGGCCCCTAAACTGAAATATTCTACCCTGTACCCAGCTAGACTCTGGGTTCATTCTCCAGATGATTCAAAGCAGTTTGAAGATCCAGAATCTGCTGCTCAGGAGCTGTTGGCTTATAAATTATTACCCTAAGAAGAAACAATGGACTTTTTGGAGGCTAAAGAAAAGAGATCTTTACAAAAATAAACTTGGTACAGGTCTTCACCTTCTAGCAAAAAAAGGATGGAAGCCTCTGTGCAGGAAATTAGGGCAATACTTCAGATTTACCATCGGGATGGTGCCACATGAATTGGAGGCATATTATAACAGTTCCTGAGAGTCTGCCTTAGTGCTCAGACTACATTTGTTTGAATGTTTTTCAGACTGTCTATATTGCTCATGATGGAATGGCATGATAGTGTCAATATAACAATACTAGACTTGCTTCTATGGTGAATTACTCTTTTTCTTTTGCCACTTTACAGTACTTTCCTGTCTCTGGTACCCTTCCCTCAGTTTTTATTTTCTCTTTTTTCTTCTTTTTTGCTGTTGGTTTCTTTTTGGAGTTCTCTATATCCCATGGTTAGTTAAATTTTTTGATTTGGATCGTATTGTTCCATCTCTTCAGTTTTCTTTTTGTTCTATATTTGTGATTATTATTGGTTTTCCCCCTTCGGCTCTGATATCTTTTTTGACTTTCATTTATTATTAGCCCCCTTTCCTGCTTGCAATGCCCCCTTTATCTCTTTGCTTCATCTTTTGGTTACCTATTTTTTATTTGTTACGGTTTTTATTTTGCAGATGGAGAATGAAGGCAACCTTGTTAATAAGGAGATGTTTCCCTCCCGAATCTCTGGAATGGATGTTTCTTTTTTTTACCCCAAATATTTTGATTGGGTTTGAAGGGACACGCTGTGGTCTTGGTAACTAGACCGTGGGAGGCATCTGTAAGTGTGAGTGTAATTTCCATTTGTTCTGGGAAGAATGGTGCTGGGTTGGGTGGGTGGAGGGTCTCCGTTTCCCTTAAATTAGGGGTTGTTTAGAATTTCTTTTCTTTTTTAGCTTTTTTAGCTTTCTGGGGAACATAGTGCTTTGGTAGGCTAACACATAAAATGTTTTTATATTAGAGGCAGCTACAGAGCTGGGGAGGAGGGGAGGGCAGTATTGCATGTAGCCTAGCAATATTAATGTTACAGCGTTGTATATGTGAGGATGTCCAGAGAATGGGGACTTTTTTTTGGATGGTGTGTGATAGGAATCAAACCTAAGGTTGACCCTCTTTTTTTTCTGTGTATATCAATGACCTAAAGGTGGTTTAAGCAGACTAGGCATAATATTCTCCACCATCTCAATAGGTCTTTTAGTGAGGTTCCTTTTGAACCTGAGGGTATATCTCACTACCATAATTCCTCCTGTAGCACTTACTTTTATTAAAGCACTACCTAGGTGCTATATTATAGATGTAGTCCCTACCTTGGAAGTACATTTAACTCTTTAATTACTTTTCCTTTACAGCCTATCTTCTTAAGTAGGTTTTGTTACATTCTATGGAGTGGGTTAGGGGCATTCACTATGGGACTAGTGTTACCTTTATGCTCTATATTATTACATTTCAATAAACTGTACCTGAACTCAATAGCTCTGATTGTCCCACCCCTTGACATTCCCATTGCCTGACCAGCGGCTATGCCCTACCCTTAGAAGCCTACTAATATAAAATAAGCTGCAGCTATCTGCCACAGCAAGCCATTTTCTATGTATGCATGTATGTATGTATGTATGCATGTATGCATGTATGTATGTAAATATGTATGCCTCTGGTATGTGCTTTTAGCTGACTCTTAACCTATGTGGCAAAATGTTACATTTTCCTCTTTATATCTGATGAATTGTTATTGTGATAACCTGCATGTTATCCTCCCCTTGTAACCCTTCCCCCCAGGTCACACCAGGAGACGAGCATCTTTTTGCTCAGTGTGCCTTTCCTGGTGAATCAATTCAATAAATAAATAATTAACATTTTTCTTGTTTGTCTTCTTTCTGGGATACAAATTTGAGGGAAATGTTTTTCCTCCCTGGGTAGCTTTTAAATTTTGTTCTTTTTTGAGGGGGCTTGTATATATGCAATATCTTGTCCAGAATGGAATATATCATATTTTCTGCTCCTGTAATTACAATCCTAACTTGCCTAGGGGTATCTTGTTTTTTTTACTTGCCCTGTTGGCATTTGTTGTGTTATGGATTTTACTTGTTTGTTAATTGTTTTTTGGGACATAGGAGGAGACACCTCGATATGTGTATGGGAGGGGGGCAGTTCCTATTTTAATAAGATTATCTCTCAAAAGTTATATGGTATCAATCCAATAATGTTCCTTATTGTTTTCAGACTGATTCTTAAAAAGTGTATTTCTACACAGTGTTATTTTATTAGTTCTGTCTACAGGAATGTTATTGTATGCCTTTTTCCTGCATATGGGGTTTGTTTAGAGCCTGCCCATTTTTCTTTTGAAATTTTGGAGAAGGGGAGTAGTTTTAGAAGACTATGGATGAGGGGAATTTCATGTTATAAGTCTCCGGACCTTGGGATGTGTTCAGCCCTATCTTTTTCCTTAGCATGATTTACTTCTTGAGTGTTTGAGCTGCTTTTTGCTATATTTGTTACTCTAATGGTGGAAATTATAATTTACAATCTTAGGGTCATATCCTACAATGTTAATGGCATAACTAGTCTAATTAAAAGGTTTAGACTACTCCACTATTGCCAACGGCAGAAAGTTGATTTGAATTTTTTCCAAGAAACGCATTTACACTAACTCCTTTGGAGCATGACAGATTTCTGAAATTGGGATTTGAGCAGATTTTCTATGCATCTTACCTTACAGGGAGGTGGCAGGGGTCTTGATTCTGTGTAGAAGGGGTTTACCCTTGGAAGTCCATGATACCATTGCTGACTCAGAAGGTAGGTACATAGTAGTGATTGGATTGTTACATGGCAGGGAGGTCACCTTAGTTAACACTTACCTTCTTCCAACTACCAATACAAGGGTTTTTTCTAATTTCTTTTTGCTACTTACTTCTAAATTGAAAGGCAGATTATTTTGGGGATTGGTCTTAAATGTTGCATTGAACCCTGAGCTGAAGGCCTCTAACCCTAAACCTTGTAGGCATTCCAAATTGTCTCAATGTAGTAAGCATACGCTTCTACATTTGGGATTCATAGATAGCTGGCAGTCTGTCGATCCAGGGGAGCCCTGCTAGTCATATTATTCCGCAAGACATGGTTGCTCAGTGAGACTTGATTATTTTTTTACCACATTGAAACATTTCAGGGATGTCTTGATGGTAGAACTGGGGCCACTTCATTTCTCAGATCATTCTCCGATACTGGTCACTATAGGCCATGTTAAAGAGCTGCATTGTACATTTTGGCAACTTCATCTAGCCTACCTTGGAGACCAACCTTTAATGAATGATATTGTTATTCAGGTTCTGGCCTATCTGGAATTCAATGATACTGATGAAGTCTCAGCTAGTATATTACGGGACACGTTAAAGGCCTTTATACATGGTAGACTGATCTCTTATGCCTCGGCAAAGCAAAAAGAACAGGAGAAAAGAATGACAGAATTATGTCAGGAGGTAAAATCTCTACAAGAGGCCTTGCCTGCCAGGGACCATACTGTCCACCCGAAACTATTGGTTATGAAAGCTGAAGTACAGACGTACCTTGATCAAAAAACAGAACATGTGTTTTATTATTTGAAACATAAATATTATTTAGGAGGAGTGAAGGGAGCAAAATACTTGGCATGTCGCCTAAGAATCCAATGTGTGGCAGCTACTGTTCTTAAACTAAAAGACCCTGTGACAGGGACACCCACCCACAATACAGGTTAAATATTAAATATATTTCTGGATTATTATGAATTGCTATACAACCCAGATCCCCATGTATATTCCTCAGATTGGGTTTTGTTGTTTCTAACTTGTGCAATGTTGCTTCAGATAACTTAACAACAGGCAGTTTCCCCCTGATCTCTCCTATTTCCCTTGCTGAGCTTATAACTGCTATTCAATGGTCTAACTTTGGGAAGATCCCAGAGATTGATGGCTTTCCTTCAGACTTTTACAAAGTGAAGGATTTGCAGCAGATCTTATGTCCTGCATTGTTGAGGGTGATGAGGAGAGTACAGGAGGAAGAACCTGCCCTCTCATGGAGTTATGCGATCATTGCAATCCCACTGAAATGAGGTAAAGACACCCTCAGACCTGAGTCATACAGGCCTATTACTATGTTAAATACTGATTATAAATTATTTATATCTTTTTTGCTGCCAGAATGGAGGTCCTTCTCCGATCTTTGATTGACTGGGATCAAACTGGATTTGTCCAGAATCATCAGGTGTTTGATAAAGTTCAGTGTACCTTTTTGCTTTCAGACTACGCTGCAGAGAGATCCATCCCTCTGGTCCTAGCCAGTCTTTACACAGAGAAGGCCTTTGATCAGGTTGCATAGCTCTTTCTTTGCTCAGTACTACAGGCATTTGGGTTTCCTTTGAATTTCATTAATATGCTCTGACAAGTTTATGCTAACCCAATGGCATACGTTAGGGTAAATAGTATTTTGACTCCCTTGTTCTGTTTGGCTTGTGGTACTCATCAAGGATGCCACTTGTCTCCCCTTTTATTTGCACTGTATGTTGAACATCTAGTGTCCCATATTCATCTTTCAAAACATGCTGAGGGTATCCCAATTGGGGTGTGGGATTATAACGTGGCTTTAATTGCCAATGATATCTTGTTAACTTCAACAAATCCCACATCCTCGCTTAATGAGATTCTTCAACTGTTGGAGGAATTCAAATTGTTGGCAGAGTTTTGCTTAAATGAATCCAAAACTGATGTAATAGCCTATTGTTATAGGCACCTGCACAAATACAGAATATTCTGCCTATTCAATGAAACTGGAACTATATTAAGTACTTGGGTGTTGGTTTAACGACATCTCTGGAACACGTTGACCTACTGAATTTGGAACCTCTTACACAAGAGGTTAAACAAGACTTAACTAATTGGGCTACACTGCTCTTATCATTCTTGCACCTCGTAAACATGCTACAAATAGTTGTTTTAACAAAAAATAATTTTTTCCTCCAAAACCCACCAATATTTTCTTTGAAAACATATTTGTGGGACTGGCAAAGGTCTATCCTGCATATTGTTTGGTGAGGGAAGCATCCCAGGGTACAGACAGCAATCATTTATTTGCCTCCAGCACAAGGTGGAATAGGGCTTCCTAACTTGGAATGTTACGCTGAGGAAGCGTATTTGCATATTATATTTTACTGGACAATCCCTTTCTACATGGCTTATTGGAAAGAAATAGAGTTTGCCTAATGACTTGTACAATATAGGTTGAATATTCTACTCAACCTCTATTCCATGAACTCCACTCTCTCATTTTTATTTATACACTAAAGTGGTAATGAAGATTTGGTATAGTTACTTTAAAACTCTTCAGCCAGAGAAACATTTTTATATTATGGCTTTAGAGTGGGATGCAGATGCCCCATTTTACCAGACTGAGTTATTTATTATTTATTTAGCTTTTGTTACTTCTTAGACGGTGGGCCAAATTGGGATTAGAATATTATCACCAGCTTTTCAACCTTAAGGGTCATCTTTCTGGGGGAAATTACAACTGACATATGGTTTAGTGAACCTAGATCATTTTAGGTTTTTGCAGCTTGGCTCTAATTTGCAATCCCTTGCCTACAACTGTCTTCTTCTGACCTGTTTGAATTCTTCAGGAATACAGCTAATTATTGCAGCACAATGAGGTGAGGGCACTAAACATGTAATAGGATCCTGGTATTCAGACATATGAGCTCCTAGGTTAGAACTAATTAAGGCAATATTCCTTAGGTGGGAATTAGAAATGGAGGAACCTTGTACTTGGGAGGAATGGCATATCTCTTTGTTACTAACTTTTAAGGCCTCATCCTTCACTTATTTTAAAGAGTTTTCTTGGAAGTGTAGGGTTCAGTTCTTTTTTACCCCAGTGAGGGTTGCCAAGTACAAGGGGTTACAATACACTTTCTGCTGGCGGCAATGTGGAGAATTGCAGATGGACATGGGGCTCATTTTTTGGAGCTGTTGAAAGTTCTAGCTGTTCTGGCAGATGATACTGGGGGATCTTAAAAGGATTTTTAATGAAAGCTTAACTTTATCCTCCAAACTGGTACTGTTGCTGATTCCCCCGGAGAGACCCAAATTTACTAGGAACCAAGTTAGGTTATTGATGATATTAATCCTCTGGGCTAAAACAGTTTTAACTAAGCTTTGGCTGCAGCCACAGATGCCAAGTATCATTAGCTGGCATGAGATAGTCAATTTTATTGGCACTGGGTCAGACTAGCAATGACAGCAATAGCACGGTCAAGAGCTGTGTGTCAAAAATAGAGCCACTTTGTTTTTTGAGGGGGGCTCTGCCCCCTGTGCCCCCCCCGGACATAAGAATTCCTACTCCGGGGGAGGAGTGGATTATAGGGCAAGTTAAATTTCTGGGGCCGTGGAATACTGTTTCCATGGCCCATTGAAAAAAAAACGAAGTCCCAATTTGAGTAAATGAATGGAGACCAGGATTAGAACCCAGGCCTCCAATAGCTCTGACCAAGCTGCTCTATGCCCTAGCCCTCCATGCCACAGGAGCACCTCAGCCAGCTTCTCAGATACTGGTGCCCTTGTGATGCACCAGCACTATGGACAGCGACCAAGGGAGTGCTTACTGCAAGCACTGTAAATCCCCAGTCACTGTCCTTGTGAGCGTTTACCAGACTAGTGCTGTATAGTGTGACGCTATTCTGGTAGCATTTGCTTGACAGGGTACCAGTTTTATTTATGGAATAGAAAATATTTATTATAAGTTTTTAAGTAAGGGTGCTATTTGTCAATGAATTTGGGAGCCTTGTGTCTCCTTCTAATTAGAGATTAACCCTACTGTACCTTTGTGCCCTAAAGGCTTCATGTGAGAATATATATATATATATATATATATATATATAGTATATATATATATATATAAAACCAAGTGGTTCTTTGAAGCGCCTCCTCCTTAAGCAGAATATTTTGAATTAGCTGCCAGTTCCTTAATCAGTTATTGGCAAGGCATGATACCAGCTAATAGTCATGCCTTATTGGAAGTTTTAATATTTCTTATAATTATTGCATATTTTCTTTTACTCCAGAGATATACTGTATAGTTCTGTACTGCTCCTCCCAGTAAGTGTCTTGTTTGTCACAGATCCTGTTATTTGTTTTTTCCTATTAAAACTCAATAAACTATGATTATATAAAAAAAAAAGAATGGCTGGGACACAGTGAAGGGTTTAGTGGTTGCTTAGGTCAGTACTAGTAGAAAGGGGATCAGGGGGTGAATGCAGATGGATAAACCCCATAGGAACAATAGGTCCCTGGGCATATAGGGAACTCTGGGCAGACTAGATGGACCTTTGGTCTTTTGCAGGCCTCATTGTCACTGTTTCTGTGTTTTTAACCAGCAGCCAGTGCAGTTCATGCAATGCCAGGGAGACATGATTCGACCTGGTAGAAGGATGGTAATGAAGTACCTCAGGGTGGTGGGGTGGGGGATATTGTTATGTATTTACTTGGTTGGATGGATGAGGGGAGTTGGGCAGCTCCGGCAGTGCTTGGGGATAGGAATTACAACTTGGTGCTTTTGACACAAGGGATTTGTGTCCGGGTTTGCAGCGGGCCCCTTTGCAAAATCATGATCACCGCAAAGATTGTCGCAAGTCACTCCTTGTGTCCGACACCCTGTTGCAAGTCCCTTGTAGTGTTCTAGGGCCATTTTAAAATTGGGCCTCATAAATGTTTTTAAGAATGGCTGGGACAGAGTGAAAGGTTTAGTGGTTGCTCAGGTCAGTACTAGTAGAAAAGGAGCAGGGGGTGAACTCGGAAGGATAAACCCCATATGAACAGTAGGTCCCAGGGCATATTGAGAACTCTTGGCAGACTAGCAGGACATTTGGTCTTTTGCTGGCCTCATTGTCATTGTTTTTATGTTTTTAACCAGTAGCCAGTGCAGTTCACGCATTGCCAGGGAGACATGATTCAACCCGGTGGAAGAAGGGTAGTGAGGTACCACAGGGTGATTGGGTGGGGGGGTATTGTCACATATTTACTTGGTTGTATGGATGAGGGGAGTTAGATGGCTCTGGCAGTGCCTGGGGAAAGGAGTTACAACTTTAGTGGGGGGAACAGACTGTTAAGCATTAACATTTTCTGGGACGGGGGAGGAGGAGGATGTATGGGGTGTTATTTTGGTTGGGAGCAGCCAGCCCAGTGGTGCTGAGGGTTGAGGCAATGTATGCCATACAACACACAACCAGCAACCCAGGTTCAGGACCGAGCTCGGGCACTGGGGGTCGGCGGGGGGAGAGAGGATTGAGCACCTGCAGGCTGCTCTCCTCTCTTGAGGGAGGACCCTGGGATATCTGGAACTACAGTGACTCCTGGTGGAGGCTGAGAGTGCTGTAATAGCACTAGGCAGAAAGTTCACTGTATGGCTGACGCTGGTAGGGTTGCCGTGTGCCGCAAGCGTCAAGATGTGCACCACACACGGGGGAGGGCAGGACACACAAGGAAAAATCCCTCCCACCCTAGATAGGTTATGGTCTTTCCAATGGCTCCACCACATGCCCAATGCCAGATGCCTGCCACTGCCCCATCAGTCTCCCCGGGCCATAAGGACCCTGGGCCTGGGGAGATTCTGTAATGACTTTAAAGATGGCAGGTATCACGGTGGGTGGTAGAGTGAGAAGGTGAGTGAAGTGGCCCGAGAGAGTTCCGGGGAATGGGAGCAATAGAAATAGAGTCAAAAAAAAATTATGGTTGGGAGCTGTGGAGTTATTAAAATTAATCGGGTTGGGTTGGATGGGGTTGAAACAATACTGCTACAAGGGGAGGGGCTAGGTTTTTGATTTTTAAATACAGTCCAATCCACTTATAACGGGCGCATATGTGAAAACACAAACTGCCCGTTATATTGCACGGTTGGTATAATGTAAAGTAGTGACATGCATATAAAAAAAAAATTCAGTTGCAGTCTCTTTTGCCCCACAGCACACTAAATACAGCCCACAGTGAACTTAACAAGGCAAATCAAATAAGCTCAGTAAATCAATCAATAAATCAAGCAAGTACAGCTCCGTTTTGATTTTGGTTAGTCAGAGATTTTACTCTGTAATTTTACTCTGTGATTTTGATCTTGGCAATAAGGAGCCCACACCATTTCCACTGCAGTGAGCGCACATCAGTTTGGTTCAACATCTAAGTCTTAAGAGTCAGCAGTGCGTTCTTTACATTGTTTGGTGTAACCTCGGGCTGCTCCTCATTATCTGCACCATTCTCTTCTTCCGTCTTGGCTGTACGCTAAGACCCGCTAACTCATCTTTGGTACAGCTTCAGTTTTTTTTTTTAAAGTTCAACCTTGTCACTAAGTGACATAGCTTTACATTTGTCTGCCATTCTTCGGATGCACCTGCTGACTTAGCTGTGCACAGTGTGACAATGAGCTTAGAATGACATGCCAGCCACATTAGTGTCAGAAAAAAATACATTCAGTTAATTGGGTTTGTTGACACCTCGTCAGGGTTGTAATTTCGCTCAGATAAGTGGCTGATATAGACGGAGGGCAATAAACGTTTTATCAGGAGAATTTATCATTAAGGTCTATTGAAATGGCTTTTGGTAATGTGAAACTGCCCGCTAAAACCGATTGCCCGCTATACCCGAGGGTGGTATAAGTGGGGCAGACTGTAAATAAAACACAACAAAACACTACCAAGCATCATGGCACACTTTGCAGTGTCTTCATCCGGTGAAGTGCTCACTTCCCCAAACAAAGACAGGGAGGAACCACACAAAGTGACACCTTGGTTGCTGAAGGGCCAATATGCATAGACTTCACCTGGTCAAGCTGGAACTCTGGCAGGTGAAGAACTATGCACAATGGCACATTGCACTTAAGTCGAGGCAAAAGTTTTAAAAATTTCCAATCCACAAATTCCACTGTGAAGTGTAGAAATCCACATAGCAATACACTTTGCAAATTCCAAACTTTGTGGAACCATGAATTGTGAAGTTCACAATTTGATGAGTGAAAATGTACAAGAAGTATAGGGATTTGCAACTATAGTTATTTTCTTTTGCATAGTGGGAAACTGCTTTACAAAATTTGTGCCTGACTTCAAGTCAGCTCAGAGGACATTTTGGAGCTGGTGGAGTAGGCTTTTGTTCCTTCCTCCCCCCAGAACCCATGAAAAGATGCCAGACACTGAACTGTAAATTCACTCCTATCCTCCATGGCCACAAGCAGCCAATCAGCACACAAGAGATATCACACCAATCAGAGCTGCCTGAGTCCCTGTCAGAATTGTTCAGATGTCCACTGGAGACTGGTGTGCACCAGGGGATTGGAGGTCTTTGGATATTATTCCACTCCATGTGGGGAAGGGGGACAGAGAAGACCCATGAAACTAAGGATGAGTCAGTCTTGCCTACACTGAAGATGAGCTGACGGAGACCCTGGTCAATGAAAAGCCTAGTAGCCTTCATAAAGGCACATGGGTTACAGGACAGCGAGCAGCACAGATCTGTGGCAGGGAGGCGGAGGTGGAGTTAGACTAACCGAATAGTGTTCTTTTGACTAGGTCATATGGGCAGCTTCAGTTTCAGCCACACCTTTAAATTGAAGTCACAAAGACTGCTGCTGAGGAAGATAGAAGACCTGAGAGTGGGGGTTGAATTGGTCAGATGAGTTGGGAACTGGTTGCAGGGGGCAAAAACAGAGGGTAGTAGTAAATGGGGACAACTCAGACAGGGGAGTCACAAGTGGGTTGCCACAAGCATCAGTCCTAGAACTGGTCCTGTTCAATGTGTTTATTAGTGACCTAGAAGAGAGTATGCAGAGCAAGATGGGTCTCTTTGTAGATGACACAAAAATATGCAGCAGGGTAAACTGTGAGGAAGGGATGAGGGAGCTAAAGAGGGACCTGGAAATACTAGAGAGATGGTCCCAAATATGGCAGTTGAGATTCAATGCCAAAAAAGGTAGTGGTGCACATAAGGAAAAAGAACCTCTATACAGAGTACTAAATGGGGGTGGGTTAGACTGGCCACAACATCTGATTAAAGGTACATTGGAGTCATCATCAATGACTCCCTCAAACAATCCAGTCAGTGCAGCAAAGCATACAGCAAAGCAACTACTGTAGGATGGAGGGATGCAATGGGAGTGGATTTAATAGTAGGAAAAAGGAGGTGATGTTGCCTCTCTACAGGTTCCTTCTGTGACCTTTCCTGTAGTTCTGTTCCAAGTTCTGGAGCCTGCACCCGAGGAAGGATCATGATTGATTTGAGACTGTGCAATGCAGGCTCACCAAGATGATGCAGGGCCAGATGGGCAGAACCTATGAAGAACAGCTGGAGGCTTTAAACATGTACTCTCTGGAGGCCAGAAGGGAGAGGGGTGGTATGACAGAGAAATACAAGTTTCTGAAGGAAATGAATAGTGAAAATGTACACCTGCTCTCTGGAAATAGCAAAGCAATCATGCCAGGATACAGATAGAGGCTGGCTGGTGGAAACTTCAGGAGGGACAGGAGGATGTTTTATTTCACCAAGAGGGTGGTGGAGACATGGAATAGATTGCCCATGGATGTGTTGGGCTCAGGGATTATTACCCAGTTCAAACATGATTGTTACAGGTATAGGAGCTGATAATATCAAAAGAAGCTATGGAGGTTGGAGTGAAGAGTTTGGGTGAGGGTTCGGAAAGTGGTATCATGGATCATGGCTATAACCCCTTTGTGATGACAAGTCAGAAGGATAGGTAGAAAACTCATTATTCATTATGGGTAGACTGGATGGACCCCTAGTTTTTGTCTGACAGCAGTATCTATGTTTCTGTGTTTCAGATCAGCAACTCACTGGCTGATATCTGGGATCTGGTCATCCATAACCAGTGCAACATGTCCTAGCGGACTGCATGTATGTAGCTGGTATTGAGGCCATGAATGCACTAAGGCTAATCATATCATCTTCCTAATCAATGGGATAATGTACTGAATGTCAGACATAAGGAGGAAACTGGGATAGCCATGTTTGTAGGTTCTACAGCAGGTACAGTCAAGTTTGACTCTGGCTCCATTTTGGGTATTTTGCCCACTAAGTACCTGCCGTTGTGTGCAACTTAGGAGAAAGCTGCTGCCTGACTATCCCATTCCAATCAGGCTGAACATAATGTTCCTGTGCGTATAGCTTTTGGCCATGTCACTCAAGATGGCAAAGTGGAGGAAGGACATCCCGTGTGAAGAAAAGGCTTGCCTTCAGTTCAGTGGGGAAGCTGGCTAAATCCACCCCATCACTATAAAATGGCAGTCATTCCCAGACCTTACTACTTTAGTTTGAATTGTGTGCAATGTTAACTGAGTGTGCTGCCTGCCTAGTGTGTCCTTTGAGATCTGCTCATGCACTCACCTTTTGTTTGCTGCTCTCCTTTTCCGTTTACTTGCATTTTGTCTTCTTCCTACTTCATGCTGCTTCTGGACACTCTCTCTTACTTCCTCGCTCTTTATATCTTTTTTCTCTACTGTGTTTTCATCCCATGTGTGATTCTCCCTCTACTGCTGTATCTCTCCTCCATTCCCTTTCCTGCATACCTCTTGTTTTGCTGTTTTATTTATCTTTTCTTTCCCTTCAGCAGCACTCTCACTCCACAGATATGCTTTCACTCTCCTCACTCCTGTCTCCTTTGTGCTCTTTCTCTCTCCTCAGCTGTCCACCTGCCCACTCTGTGGCTATTTCCTAAATGGAGACAAGCTAACTTTCTACATCATCTATTCCTGATGCCTCCACTCTTGCCCCATCCTGTAGCTGTCAGCCTCAGAGTTGTTCTCCCTGTTGACTCTTCACACTTTCTCTCTCACCCTATAACCTTCTCTTCTATTTCTCTTTGGATGCAATTGGAACTTGCTTGCCACTTTCGCTGTCCTCCCTTAGCCACCTGCCTCACAGCTCCTCTTCCAGTTTGATTTGGCATCCACTCTGTCTGCTGCTCAGTTTGGCTTGGCATCCACTCTGTCTGCGGCTATCTCTCTTTCCCCCCTCCATCTCCTTCTGGCATTGACTGCATGAGCACTGTACTACCACTTCAAGGCATAGTGTATAGCTGCTTTAGCCTCAGTTAAATCTTCAGTTGCCATTGTTTGGCTGCATTGCCTCTGACTTATTCATTGCAGACTACAAGATCCAACTCTAAATACTCTCCAGCTCAGTCCTTCCCCTGAGCAGGACCTGCTCAGTTCCTGCTCCTCCAGCTTATCCAGCTCATTTTGCCCTGTGCTGCCTGTTTGGTAGACCATCCCTTTTGCAAGGTGGATGCCGTATGTGGCAAGGAACCCTTATATACCATCATCTTCAACTTGATACCTCATCATCATAGTTATTATATTTGTCACCTAAGCATTCCACCACCTGTGAAACCAATTTCCTACATTGATTCTTGATAAAAACAGTTGTATGTGCTTAAACCTTCACTGTTACTGTTATCACTCATATTATCACCTATGTTCATTATTTGTTATCCTGTACTGTATTTCCCTGTACTGTTTGTATTTTGATGCAGAACCTTTGTAAAAGAACCTCTGGTTCAAAGGTATTTAATCCTAGTTATAAATAAATAAATTATTGTAAAAAGAGAAAGGGTTCCTGTGCCCCCTTGAATTTTCTCTTTCAGAGGTGACTTCTTTGTCTCTAAACTATTGATACTGATGAAATCCATATCTTGTAGGTGAAATGTCAATCTAGGGTAGCAGAAGTCCTTAACTAACCCCACTCTACACAACTGCCCCAGGGTGCAGAGATCCTTCACATGCTAGTGCTTAAAATTAACATAAGTCTTGGCTGGGGGGAAGTTCAGACAGCTATTATATTAGGACTGATACTATACATGAAGTGCAGGGATTCAGGGATTCTAGTTGATCGCCCCTGATTTCCAGGGTGACTGCTGTCCATGGATTTTAAGATTCTAGTGACCTTGATTGATAGGTATTAGGCCAGTAGTGCATTTAAAGGGGATTGAATGGAGTCTAACACTTCTAGTCACTTCTAGCCCATGTCCTCCTCCTTAGGCAAGTAGTGCATTTAAAGGGGATTGAGTGGAGTCTAACTCTTCTAGTCACTTCTAGCCCATGTCCTCTCCCTTCTTTATGAGTAGGTAAATGACAGTGGCAAGTTGTGCTGCTTTGTAATATTTGTGAAGGTCTGGGACCCCCATCCCTTCCCTCCCCCCTTTTTCTTCACCAAAGAAACCAGAAAAGCACCTTTTGTACATGGCAGAAAAAGGATTTCCAGATCCTTATATGGCAACATAAGAAACAAAATTGAAATCATAGCAGAATATTAGTTCTAGGTGTCTGCCTGAGCCCATAAGGAAATGAGTAGTAGCCCATTGTGTAATATCTTGTTTTACCTGTTTAAATAAGGAGACCAGATTATTCCTTGGCAAGTCATGGGGTTTTGAGAATATCTAAATCCATAGGTATTTGGTCAGTTTTGTGGTCCACATAAATGGAATACTGGCATTTATATAAGCAATAATACCTAACAGGGTGGGCGGTATTGGGCTATAGCGGACTGCCCACTGGTGTAATGAGGCCCAGCGCCACGTGGGCGAGGGCCTATAACCCTGGAAGGTCCAGTATAGCCCAATACTCTTCCACCCTGGAGGGTACATTGCGCTTAGAAATGGACCACTTTATTACTTTTGTTGAAAAAATATTTATTTTTAAATTTAAGTGATGAAACTCCTAGCAGACTCATTTATTTTCTAATAAAATAGTCCCTCCACATACTGTTTTTTTTAGCTGCCCAATGGTACCATGGGAATTGTAGTTTGTTTGGGGGAGGGTGTGTAGCTGACCATGGGTAATGGCAGGAGAGAGAGAAAAAGTCTCTGTCCAACAACATGACAAGAATGGGAGTGTGCTTGCTCTATTTTTTTTAACACAGTACTTTTACACCAGTTACTGCAGTTAGTGTAAATCTGCCCCATTTCATTCTTCCTCAGTGATACCAAGCTGACGTCTTGAAAACAAGACAAGGGTCATTAGATAGCGTAGTTTAACTGACCACAAGTCCTTCACTTGATTGCTTTTTACTACCTGATTTTTTTTTCCTGATCCTCCTCTTTTCTGTTCACCATCTCCTTCACAAACCCCTCAATCCATGGCATGTTTTTTTTTAATAACAGATGCTGTGAGTATTAATTGCGAGCGTGATCCCAAAAGAGGTACCGGAAGTGTGAAAAGGAACTGTTGCCCATTTTGAAGTGAGATGCGAGTGTACAGAGCTAACTTGAGGTATTAAAATGAAAAGATTTATTTTTTTCTGGTGGCTGGGTGTTGAGGAGAGCAGAGTTAAGTTAAAAACACAAAAAGGCACTATGTGGTTTCACTCGCTCCTCGCCCCACCCATCAGTTTGCACTCCTCATACCTCAGTGAGCTGCATTGCGGTTTATGTGACAGCCAACGGTGAGAAGAATGGATGTAAGCCAGAGTGCTTTGCAGGTTTAGGAATAAGAAAACTGTAATTTCACTGGGTGTGGAGCGAGGCGAGTCAGAGAGAAAGCATAAAGGGCTATGGGGAGGTAACGCTAAGCACGCGATGTGCTAGCGCTAATAATATAAATAGCGAGGTTTTTTCTTTTTGTAGTGTGGCAAAACTGGCAGTTAAATTTAAATGACAGTTGAGCATTATGGGAGGCCAGCATAGTAGTGCTGTGACAGCCTACTGCAATCATAAGTTGACAGGCAGTTTCCGTTTTTTTCCCCACACAAGAAAGGAAATTCCCTCGCTAAGCGGGTGGGGAATAAAATGGCGGCTTCTGACTTTGAAAATTCGGGGTGCCCAAGGATGCTGTAAGTAATGGGGCACCCCGAATTGGCACTTGTTTTACACCGGGCTCTGTTGCCTGATAGACCATGGCTCTGGGTAGGGAAATTGCCAATCAGAAAGGAGGATTCTAGAGGCCCATTTTCTAAGGCAAGAGTGAGCATCCCATTTAGCCAAATTACTTCTGATTTAATTGTATTACTATGGAAACCTGCCACTAGGCCATATTCATGCAAAGAGTATCTAGATTTGGAAGTGACTATCTGGGATTAAGTAAATCAGGGTATATTGTTAGTGAACAGCAAAACCTTGTGTTCCAGCCCACCAGCTCAAACCCCCTCTAGCTTAGGCTAATAAGGATACTCTTTGCTCGAGTTTCATTATGATTACAAATAGGAGGGGGGAGAAAGTGGGCAACCCAGTCTTATACCCTTGTGAATCTTAAAAAGTACCAGAAGAAATCCCATTAACTTTATTGATGATGACAGTCCTGAGTATAATTCTCTTATCCAGCTACTGAACAGTGCACCAAAGCCCATCTTGTGTCTATGAATGTTATCCTGCATGTTTCAACAGGGGAGAAAGCCTGTTTGATTACTATGAACTAATTTGGTAGTCTCTTTTTGCAATATGGTGGCTAAGAGTTTTGCAAATAATTTCACATCTCGAGTTATTAAAGCTTTTGGCCTACAGCTACTGCAGTTTTTTAGGTTCTTTGCCTCCTTAAAAAACATAGAAGTTGTACTTCATTCCTAATTTCCACCATATCTGGGGATTTTAATGATCAATTAAAAACCTCTAGCAGAAATAGAGTGAGTTAGTTTTTTTAGTAGTTTGTTGAACTCCACCACATAGCTGTCTGGGCCCTGTTTAATTTCTTTAATTGCATGTCTTAGCTCAGGCCCGATTATCTGGGTGTCCATAATTACTCTGTCCTCCCCTGAGAGCTCAGAGAGCTGGAGTTTTGGAGCTGAAGATTTTGAAGAAAAAAACCAATACCTGGTTGATTATCATTTAATGTTCATAGAATCTCTGAAAGACTTCTGCAGTCTGTCGAGTGCTATGGTTCTGTTGATCCTGTGGGCCACCTTCCCTCATCTCCCATAGTACTCTAGATGCCTCTTGTTTATGCAGCTGTGTGGCTAGCAGGCACCCTGCCCTATCCCCATGCTTGTAGTATTTTTGTCCCAGAAATCTTAGAAGCCCTTTTACTTGATTGAATTGGTGAGTGTCATATTTTTGAATCTTACAGGGCATGCCTCCCTCTTTTGTCCTTGTTCAAGAGCTCTAGCTCAGTGATTTTACCTCTTAGATGATTCAGTGGGGCTGCCCTCTGCTTCTTCTTATATGCTGCATATGAGATTAGTTCACCTCTGGGGGCGGCCTTAAAGTCATCACAAATATATTTGTGGAGGGGATTTAATTATGGTGTATAAATCAACAGAATATCAAGATATCAGGAAATGAATAGGACTTGACTTTAAAAACAATATGTTACAAACAAGAGCTCATGGTTTCCAACTACAAGGAGTATTTTTAAATTAGAGTGAGGAAGAGCATGGTTTAACCAGAGGGTGATTTCAACCTGGAATCAATTACCCATGAGAATAGTCCAAAATGTATTTATTTACTGAATTTTGACAACCGGGTGAGCTCACCGCAACCAGAGGTCCCTTTCTCAAGGGTGACCCAGAGCTAATTACATGCATGAAGTCATGTAACATGGATACAACATATCATATAGCATAGTTTGAAAATACAATTCACAAAGGATGGAGATAAAGTGAACATGTTACATTACAAGATTAATTAACTGACTTAAATCTTGCATGACATCAAGTAACTAGAAGGACATAACACAATACTTAGCACACAGTGCAGCAAGAAGAGTTGAGGTGTTCTGTGCAAAATATAAAAAGGGAAGCATTTAATGATAGCCAGTGCAGTGCCAGCTGTCTAGAAGAAAGATTTTTAACCTTTTCTTGAAACACTCAAATGATGGGAGTGTTGCAGCTCAGGAGGTAGGGTGTTCCAGAGAGAGGATGCAGAGTAAGCATAAGACCTAATTTCTAACTTTGCTTTGACTCTGGGCACTTCAAGCAGTTTATGGCTGGAGACCCAGAGGAGGCATCTAACAGGCTTGGGAGTTAGTAAACCAGAGGTTGGGCAGAGTAAGAAGTGAGGTGAACATGTAGTCTAGACATAACATGAACTACATCACTCACTCAGGGAGGATAGGACCTCACAGTGATGCTGTCTGGGAGGGGCCCCAGCAGAAAACCAGCAAACTTTGTTGTAGAGAACCTGAAGCCTACTGGATTCAGAGCTCATAAGGGACTGGAGTATAGGGGCACCATAGAGTAGGGTGGGAGCAGGACACAATTTACAATGGAGACCATAGATTCCAGAATGAGGGCATGATCCAGGCAATATAATTGATCATGTTTTTAGTGTAATACCTTGCTAACCTGATCTACATGGGGTTTAAAGGTGAGTTCCTGTCTATGAGGAACCCCTGGGTAATTTATCTTGTCCACCACTTCAGTTTGTGCGCCAGCTGAGTTGGTAAGCATTAGCTGATATTGTCTGGCTGGACCAAGATGCTTGGGACCAAAGAGAATTGCTTTGGTTTTGGAAGTGTTAAGGACAAGCCTGTTGTCAAAGAACCAATTTTTCAGCATTGAGAAATCAGAGGTGAGCTGGGAATTGATTACATTTAAATTGGCACCACTTCTGTAGAGAACCGCATCATCTGCATATAGAATTAGGTTCCTTCCCCCACAGTGGTTGGGCAGGTCTTAATAAATATGGAAAAGAGCAGGTGGCCAAGGATAGAACCCTGTCAGATGCCATCTGTAACAGATCTCAAGGAGGAGTGAGTACCCAGCCATTTGACCTCCTGGTATCTACTGGTTAGGTAACGTCTGAACCATTGTTATGAGTATCTGTCAAATCTCATACATTGCAACTTGTGGAGGATAACATTATGATCAACTAAGTCGAACGCTTTGGTTAAATCAATAAAGATAGTTCCAGTCAACATCCTTTTGTCCACAGCATCCAGAACATCTGCACTCGGTTTAATCAGGACAGTGCTGGTGCCATGGTGCTTCCTGATACCATGCTGATGGTCAGTGAGTAGGTGGTGCAGCTCCAGATAATCCTGGACTTAATTGTAGACTATCCTTTCATGTATCTGAGCCGATGGTCTAAGTAGGGAGATGGGGTGGTGGTTTTCCACATTGTCCCTTTGGCCATATTTGTGGACAGATACCACCACTGTCATTTTCCATTTTTCTGGGATTTTTACCTCAAGGAATTATCTGTTAATGGAAGGGTAACAGGACATGGAATGACTGGGGCAGCCAGTTTGAGTAATTTGGGCTCCAGGTTGTCAAACCCAGCTGCACTGTCCAACTTAATGCATTTTAGGAGGATGTACACTTCCTGATTTCAGACAAGACGCAGATGGAAGAGAGGATTCTGGGCATTGGTAACCTCTCTACTCATGGGTGGAAGAGAACACCTGCGAGAGGTGTGTTTGGATCCAGCTAGATCCATGGCAAAGTAACTAAAGGTATTAGCAATGAGCTTGGGGTCACTGGTGTTCTGGTCATTAACCACAGCAGTAGGTATAGTGATGTGAGTAAGGCCTTTTAGCGGGGTATTGATTTGCACCAAGAAATGCTTTGGGTTGGCTACATCTTTACCCAGTAACCCCCGAACATAGTCTTTCTTGGCTGACTTGGACCTTTTTTTGCACAGATTTCACAAATTCCTTTAGTTTTCTAAGTTAGTCCTAATACCAGACTGCTTATAGGTCCCCTGTCTCTAAAAAACATTAAGTGCTTTAGTTCAGGCACAATCCATTTATGGCATTTTCCCTTGACTCTGAGTATTCATAAGGGGCATGTTTAGGGAAAGGGGAAATTGTTCAACCAGGAAAGGCACACTAAGCCGAAGCTTGTTTCCAGGCGCTACCTAGAAGCACAAGGAAGCTAAGTGACTCACTCAGGGTCACACAGTATGCAAGTGGGGGCTATGGGATTCAAACCCAGGTCTCCAGGTTTGCAGCTCAGAGCCCTAAACCTCTGCGCTATACTGCCTCCTATTGGCAGTTTATTGGCAGTTGAGAGGAAATTGTGAATGAAGAAATCCAAGGCCTCCTCTAGAGTAGGGAGCCTTTCTATCTGATACCAGTTAATTTGTGCTAGGGAAGCCCTGAAAGACCCAACATCAAATCTGGAGTAATCCCATGCTGGGAAAATTCTATTCACAGACAATGCAAAGATCTGCGACCGAGTAGACACTTCGGGTGGGATAGGGAAAATGTGTAGGGATTTGCACAAACTAGAGGAGTGGTCAAGAAGCTGGCAGTTTCACTTCAGTACAAAGTAGTGCAAAATCATGCACTTAGAGAACAGAAATCAGGAAGCAGAGTACAGGATGGGTGGTCTGGTATTAGAGGCTATAGAGCAAGACAGGACCTTTTGTAAATCATATCTAAAGATCTCAATGATAAAGGATTCTTATCTGAAATGCATCTGGAACTGAGCACATGGCACTTTGAAATAAAATGAAGCACCTTGGAAACCATTGAGCAGTCCACTTTATTTTTCTTTGGTGGTGAGTGCAAGATTTGTCTGAACTACATATTTAAAGGCTCACCCACACACAATAGCCAGGCAGTAGTCCTTTTAAATTAGAATGTTAGCATGCCTCTTCTGCCCATGCTTCAGTTGGTTCAGCTGGCTGGAGGGGGAGGAGGGCTAACTGATGCTGCTGTTGCTCGGTCCCTTGGAAAATAACTCATGAAAAACATTTAAGAGTAACTTAGATAATTGCATGAATAATATGGGAATTACAGGGTAAGTGGTGGACATTCTTGATGGGAATCATGCCTTAAATCCATTCATTCTATAATCCTATGATCCTAGTATTCCTCTGTTAAATAATTATTTAATTAAATGGGCCTACGTGACATATGGACAAATTGAGTATCAAAGCCATTCCCTGAAACAAAATTGATTATCCAAGCCATTTCATAACAACATAAAATTGATTAAATGTACAGTAGGGCGGAAAAGATATACTGGCAATTTTGATATAAGTAAAGTGGTTAAATGAAAATATACGCAGAAATAAAAACAGTTCACAAATACAAAAAATACTTCGACTTAATAACAAATCCAGATTACAGACAAATTGTGACACAATCCATATTTCAATCTTACAGTAGTAACATTTTAGATTCTCGAAAAATGACACAATTCATATTTCAAACTTTCAATAGCAACATTTTTAATTATAGAAAAAATAAGTCAGAACAGATAAACTTTTACTGTAGTTGCACTGTGAAATGAACTGGATGATCTTAAGCATGTTATGTAAGCAATAATACCTGACAGGGTGGGCGGTATTGGGCAATACCGGACCGCCCAGGGGTGTAATGAGGCCCGACGCCGCAGGCGGAGGGCCTTATAGCCCCTGGAAGGTCCGGTATTGCCCATACCGACCACCCTGAAGGGTATTATTGCAATTAGAAAATGGGCAACTGCATAAGTAATAAAATAAGAGAGGAAATAAGTTTCAAAAATAGGAGTAGAACAAAAAAAGAACCCCTTTTTATTGGGAAAGTAGTCCCTCTATTTCTATGCTGTTCAATCTCTTGTTGCCCCCCCCCACAGAGCCATTCTTTTCTTGTTATCCACCCCCAAACACCACAAGCTCCATATGAGATGGAATATTTTGAAACACCCCCTTTTGTAGTCTGTGGGCATCATGTTTAATAAAGAAAGAAACAAAAGATTTACTTTTACAAGACTTTTTTTTTCCTTCGGTACAAAGATGCAGCTGTCAGGTACACAACCCTGCTTTATAAAACAAGGAAGGAGAGAAGTTATGGTGTTGAAAGGCAACAAACTAAGTTATTTATTATTATTTGTTACCAGCACCGCTCTTAGATTTTGATGTTTTCATCAATACAGCGCATTTGACACTTACTGTTTACCACTTCCATGTCTTCGGGGGTCGCACGACATCCGCTTTGTGTGACTGAAATGCAGTTGCGGTTTGTAACTGAAGTAAGGAAATGTAATATTACTGTGGTGCTTTTCTAACAGTGACAACTGTTTTACGTTATTTCTGTTAATTTACTACATGGAGCTGAGACGGATGGACGGACGGGGGGTGGGGGCGGCCTTGGCCAGACACAAATTCGTGACCTTGCATTGCATGGAACCAGGAAGTGAAGATCGGAGAGAGAGCAGTGCTTTTAATAATTTATTTATTTTTATTTGGGGCCAGTAACTGTTTTTGTCAGCGAATATGTTGTTTGCCAATAGGTCTTTTACTGGTTCGGAGTGTTTGGATGAACGCAGCCCAGCAGAAGGGAATGTGTGTGTGAGTGGGAAAGAGAGAGATGGAGCAGCAGTGGAAAGCCGGCAAGTAAAACAAAACTTTTCTAAGCCCCTGTGTGATGACAGGGACAGGTGGCTGGGGGTTGAGGGGAGCAGAGTTAAGTTAAAAACACAAAAAGGCACTATATGGTTTCACTCGCTCCTTGCCCCTCGCCCCACCCATCAGTTTGCACTCCTCATACCTCAGTGAGCTGCATTTGCGGTTTATGTGACAGCCAACGGTGAGAAGAATGGATGTAAGCCAGAGTGCTTTGCAGGTTTAGGAATAAGAAAACTGTAATTTCACTGGGTGTGGAGCGAGGCGAGTCAGAGAAAAAGCATAAAGGGCTATGGAGAGGTAACATTAAGCGCGGGACGTGCTAGCGCTAATAATATAAATAGCAAGGTGTTTTTTTCTTTTTGTAGTGTGGCAAAACTGGCAGTTAAATTCAAATGACAGTTGAGCGTTATGGGAGGCTAGCATGGTAGTGCTGTGACAGCCTACTGCAATCATAAGTTACCAGGCAGTTTCCGTTTTTTTTCCCACTCAAGAAAGGAACTTCCTCGCTAAGCAGGTGGGGAATTAAATGGCGGCTTCTGACTTTGAAAATTCAGGGTGCCCAAGGATGCTGTAAGTAATGGGGCACCCCGAATCGGCACTTGTTTTACACCGGGCTCTGTTGCCTGATAGACCACGGCTCTGGGTAGGGAAATGGCCAATCAGAAAGGAGGATTCTAAAGGCCCATTTTCTAAGTAAGCAATAATACCCGACAGGGTGGGCGGTAGTGTGCTATACCGGACCGCCCAGGGGCGTAATGAGGCCCGACGCCGCAGGCGGAGGGCCTTATAGCCCTGGAAGGTCCGGTATAGCACACCGCCACACCCTGGAGGGTATTATTGCGCTTAGAAAATGGGCACTGTAAAAAAAATTGAGTTTAATTTTAAAAAGTTAGTGCAATATTAGTTTAAAATATGTTTGGAGATAAAATAGTTCCTCCACTTGCATTACATTTGTGTTTTTGCATTTTTTTCCTAGGGTGGGTACTTGTGTCCTACTGGAAATTCTGTACTACTGTTCTCCTTCCTCCTCTGACTAGTAAAAGTACCAAATGAAAGTAAAAGAAATTAAAGAATAGGGCTCACACAGAATATCAACTTCCTTTGTAGCTCTTTATAGTATTCTTTCCACAGTCACTAAATTGCTGTGAAGCACTGACCAGGATATGCTGCTGCCTGTCCCTATGAATTTTGACCTCACTCTGAGACAGGCTTGTAAAAAAATCAAGAAAGGCTGTGTGAAAATTAATCAAAACATGGTGTTCTCCTTCCTTTCTATTAACTTGTTTGTCTTACTTAGTTTCAGTTCAGGTTCCTACAGTTAACAAAACCCTAGGTATGGGATGGAGTGCGATGGAAACAGTACTAATGTAATTGAAAAATGTTCTTGACATTTCTGAAGTTTTTATTCTTTTCATCAATTCGATCGTGTTATGGGCTGCAAAACTGAATGACTTGAGCAACAGAGCGAGAGAGCGCTATCTTTGATAGCACTGCTGTGTGTTAGAGGACCGCTATTTTCTTCATTTTCCCTACTGCAGATGGACGTCCATCGGCGGTATGGAAAACTAAGAAACTGCCGGTGCTCTCATGCTGAGTGGCTGAATCAGAGGTACCGCTCGCTCTCGCTAATGGACTTTAGACACTGGAATTAATTTGGTCTGCACACTGCCATTTACGTTAGTGAGATTTGTTTATTGTGGTTTTGGTGGTAGGAAGAGCGCCCAGCTGTACAGGTATGTCGCCTGACATTTCAGTTTCGCGTTGCTAGAGGAAACAATGGCGGTTTTGACAGCTGTCAAAATTCTATGGCTGCCTGATTTGAGTGATGGGGCACTTACAGTGGCACTTGTTATTGGCTAGGGTCTGTTGCCACATAGACTAGGGCTCTGCCAGACCCAAAAGCCAATCAGGAGACTCGATTCTCGATGCTCATTTTCTAAGTTCCTATGTATTTGGTATAAGAATGATTGTACACATTCGTTATGGGAGATCTTCCTGAATCTATATCTGACATATGAAAAAATCATAGCAATCCGATGGCAGAAAAGGACCCCAACAGACCATCGAGCAGCCCATCGAGTCTGCCCCTTCCTCCCCTCCACTCATCTCCATTTCCACAGACCCTCCCCTTCCCTCCACTTACCAACCCCATATGTCTGTTCCATGCCCTCTTGAATCACTTAATCATTTCAGCCCCCACCACCTCCTCTGGTAGTTTGCTCCAGGCCTCCACTACTCTCTCTGTGAAGAATCACCCTCTCATATTGCCTCTATATCTTCCTCCCTCCAATCTTAGGCTATGCCCTCTAGTTTTAGCCCCCTCCTCCTTTTTATATAAGCTCCCCATCTTCACCTTATTGATCCCCTTCATGTACTTAAAAGTTTCAGTCATGTCCCCCCTCTCCCTTCTGGTTTCCTATGAGTACAGATCCAATCCCCTACACCTCTGCTCGTATGGCTTCACCTGCATAATGTGCACCATCTCGGTTACCCTTCTCTGAACCGTCTCTATCCCATCTATGTCCTTGCATAGGTGCAGTCTCCAGAACTGGTCCCCATACTCCAGGTGTGGCCTCACCATGGCTTTATAAAGCAGCATCAATACCTCCCTCCTTCTGCTAGTTATGCCCCTCCCAATGCATGTCAACATTCCATTTGCCTTCTCACAGCTTTGCTGCATTGGCTACCCACCTTAAGGTTGCTTGATATTATAATCTACAGATCCCTGTCCTGTTCTGTTTTTTTTTGATCCTCCCACTTAGAGTGTAAGCTGCTCGTGGGTTTTTACACCCCAGGTAGTACTGTACCTTTCAAATCACAATGAACCAAAAAACCTTAGAAGAACTTACAGTACAGCTTCATCTATACTTGCTTAAAAAACACAAGCATTGGCCAATGCCAGTTATGCTTACTTGCTGGTATTTGCTGTGTAGTTGCTGGGCATAGTTAGTGCATCAGTTAAAATTAACAAATAACATGAGTTTTAACAGTGAAATTGCTATGACTGGGAAATTATGAGGTCCATGTATAATGTTGTTTTCTTAGATTGTGACCCTGAATTTTCAAGATGGCATATCAACATGAGAGTGGAGATGTTGTGTAGTTTTAATCTGCTGATAAAGTTAAGGCAAATTTGCCAAATTCTTCTTTTGCAAATTTGCTGGTAACTTTGCCCAAGGGGTACACGTAGGTGAAGTTTGGTCAGAATGAGGCTACTGGTAAACAAGTGTCTCAAGGTCATGCAGAAGCGCTTCTGCAGGTCACATGATACATCTCTATACAGTAAGACAGCTTCACTTTCAGTTTTGCATTATTAGTCAGTGGAGGAGACAGTGGTCTTACAACTTTCAAAGAGAGCAAAATCCAAACAAAAACCTATATTTTTCATAACTTTCAAAGCTCTTTATTATTTTTTCATTCTTTTTCAACCCTTTGTGTTAGTATTAGTAGTTTAGTTTTATTTTCTGATATGTTTTCCATTTTATTTGCAATTTTTTTCTATTCAAAGATTTTGTGAGTACAAAACAAACAGTGTAACACATGCTGCTTTATTAAACATGGTAATGGATAACAGAATGCAGTAGCTATGCAAGTGTCTAGACAAAGAATTTTACCTTGGTATTATATTTAAGTAAAACCTCAAGATTCTGTCACTGAAATGTTGACTACAAACTTCTGGAGTTGAAGGAAGCAGCTGCACGCTATGCTTTCTGAGAAGTCTGCATAGCAAGGGTTCTGACATGCAATATATTACTGCCAACAATTGGTGAATCACTGTTGCCTTATTAGTTGTGGAAACATTTTTAGGGAGTTGTACTGTACATATTTTCTACTAGGACTGGCATTTTCCAGCACTGGTGAGAGAACTAATGCTCCCTGGTCATTTCTTTCTCAGTAAGGTCAGACCCTTACTAGGCCATCTTGTGCTGCAGTTACTTGGGCCTTGGCATTTTTTCTGTCCTGTGCTTTTTTCCCCCAGGGTCGGGAGTCCATGGTGGAGAAGCCCGCTGAAGTAGAAGGATCAGGAAACTCCACTGGAAGCTGCAGCTAAAAGCCAAGGCTGTTTGTTTGTTATTTAGGAACACCAGCAAACTTGAAAGTTGAACTGCTTTTCTTGATCCTTGTCCTTCTTTTTATTTCTACACACTCTACTAAGAGTGTGTAATTAATTGAAATGTATCCCACCCATTCCCCTTCCATCTTCCTCTCACCTCTGCCTCCTTGAGGGTCCCTTCCTCTCATCTCACCCTGTTGCGCCTGCCTCCCTCCTTCCTTCTATCCATGTAAGCCTTACCAGTACCATTCTCAAACTATCCCTATCCCTATATATCCCTATATAGCCCTATTGTGATATTGTCATGGTTTTATGTTGAAGGTATTTTTGCAAACAACTTGTTTGTTCTCTGCATACACTATGATCCATTGTCAGGCAACACATAAGTCTCTCTCTCTCTCATATATATATATATATATATATATATATATATATATATATATATATATATATATACACTCTGTATATTGTATATTTTCCCCTTCCCCTTTTTTGTATTATTCCACCATGTACGAGTGCATATTTTTTTGCTTTTTATTTCTATTTTTGTTTTTTCCTTGACACTGTATCACTATGTTTTGTTATGATCATCATTGTACTTTTGTCCATGCCCACTTTGTAAATGAGCTAGCCTCAACAGTGTTCCACCTGATTAAATAAAGTTGATTGATTGATTGATTGATTGATTGATTGATTGAAAGAAGGAGTTTTGAACTGCTGCTCATCTCATTATTCTTGGAAGGGAGTAGCATAACACTGAATTCATTTTTTTTCTGTATTAGACTAGAAATTGGAAATCTGCCTTACTTTTATTTTGGCAGGTTATGTTGTGTTTTGAGTGTTCCTAATATAACATATTAACTTTTCCTTTTCCTTCCAATAAAGATTTTGTTAAAGTTGTTATCTGACTTCAGCATCTTTTAGGTTTTAGTTTTTAAATTAGATTTTTATAGATTTGCTATATCTAAGAAGTTATACTAAAGTTGTTTTATTTTTTTTTGAATTCCATATCTCTTGCCATTGATTGGCTACTGTCTCCATGTGGGTGGGGTCCAAAAAAGCACATGCGTGGCATGCTGTGCCTCAGATTAACCATTTTGCTGAGCTGAACAGCAGTTCACCTAGACTTCCTGAGCTGAGCTGATTTTCCTGGTTGGATATCGATCCACCTTTGAACAAAATGTGCTTTTTGATGCTGTAAGTGTTTCTGCGCACCCTTATATTTGCTCACTGAGAGTGTGGTAAGTCTGTGCAGTATTTTATTTCATGGTGACTGATTGGTGCTTGAAGGACTGGAGGTTCCTTGGAAAACCATATATAACTAGGCAGTAGTTTATAATATTGCTGGCCTTGAACTGATTAAGACATTTTATGTGTTTTAATATTAAGGCGCTAAACAATCTCTTTAATTTCTGATTTTTTTTTGTAGTAAACTATTACCTGGTACAGTGGAGTGGTCATTTGGCAACCATAAAGGACCCACTTATATTAGCTGGCTTAAAAGCGGAGGTCGATTAGGGATAAGCCCAAAGAAGGACTGTACAAGTATCAGAGCATCAGAGTTTTGTTCTGAACTTTCTGATGCACACTCTATAGTGTGTTTGTCTAAGAGAAAAGACAGAAGATCCTGCAGAATCCCTTTAAAGAGTCTTTACTTGACAGAAATCAAGAAAGTGTCCCTTTTTCTTGTTGCTGGATTCTCTTAAGAAAATATACCCTGATGGATGGTGACTAAACTCACTATAGGAAGAAGCTCTACTAAGGACAATTTATCTTACAGTTCATTATTATCCTAGATTTTCTTTTGTAACCCATTATTAGTGTGAATTATTATACTAGCTCTACAGATATAAGGGCAAGTGTGTTACTTAGTATTTCCATCTGAGCTAAGACTTTTTGTAGCTTTCTTGGATTTTGTTTAGCAAGAGTCACTAAGCACTAAAATGGTGAATATCAGGTTACAGAGGATGTTAAATCCCCAAGCTTCTCCACTCTTGCTGGATTTTAATGATACAAAAGTAAAAAAAAAAAAAAAAAACGAAGAAAAAATCCATCTGTAGACAAATGAAAATCACTGAACATGCTTCAAGTTATTTCTGTTTTAATAGTGGTACTTCTACTCCACTAAATTTAAATAGAAAAAACAAGACAATTTGCCTGTTTCTCACATTGATAAAATTGTTCATATACCTGTTGGTTTGTGTATAAAAAATAGCAGTACCAAAAGCTGTAGTGAGTTTCAATCAGAGTCTAGAAAGATTATTCCCTCTAAAGCAATATGATAATATGCTAAAGCAAACTACCAATAATAATAATTCATCATTTAATTTAAGAAACCAGCATGATGAAAAAGCTAATGGATTCTGTCAATATATACCTGATATGTTGAGTGATCTAATTGCACTAATGAAAAGTCCACAAACTCTAATCTCATAATAATGGAGCAATTGGTTATCAATAAAAATCTAATGGAAGCATTAAGGGTGAATGTATCCAGAAATGGCTTCAAGATTGATGCTATTCAACACAGAATAGATTCCTTATTCCCAATAGTAAGCCTGGGTGTCTCAGCTCAAGAGATTCATGTTATTGAATCTAGTTCTGTAAGACTAGATTTTAGTACTGTGAGTATTCCGGATAGTCCTAAAATTTACCATCATAATAAAAGAAAGTGACTCAAGGAAGGAAAGGAAGGAAAAAGAACAAAAATAAAAAAATAAAGGGACTGACGGTACAAACAGGCCTCTTAGAGGTATCACCAGAATCTATCTCAGAGATTACAACAGACATACAAAAGGTCAGGCAAGACAAATTAGAAAGGAAAATAGTGAGAGAGATGTCATAGATAGAAGTGACCGTGGGAAAGAGAAGGCACTCAGTATATCAGATGATCCACTGACTGGGGTGGAACCTAATAAAAAAATATGATCTCTTACCTGGAGGAATTAGGAAAGGAAATTAAACATCTTAACCAGATCCTCAGAGTAGTTAGTGATAAGGAAAGTAGGATACAAGAAGAAATATCTGATAGATGAACCAAGTCAGAGCTTAGGAAAGAAAGGCAAAATAAAGAAGATATTTTTAAGATTGACTTGGTAAGCAGTATAAGACCATTAGTCAGATTTATGGGTCCTACAGACTGGATTATGTTTGACAAGTAAAGTGATCTTGTGGTACAGCACCTTCAACTTGTGGACCACCTTAATTTTCTCTTAGATATAAATCTTACACACAAGGATATCTCTGAAGTTAAAATCACACAGCTTGACTCACTTACTATACTGGACATCTTTTTTGAGTCTGCATTGCTAACTATTAGTGTTGTACGGAATTCTCAAAATCCAGGGGAATGAAATTCAGCAGAATTTTCAAAATTCTGTCGAAATTCTGTCGCATTTGTACCATAAACAGAATGGTGAAATTCTGCAGTAGAAAAAAATTGTGGAATGATTTTCCATGGAATAAATACTGTTCCACAGAATATTATTCCTCAAGTCTCACATTTTCCATAGGAGTTGTTGTGGAATAATTTTCCACAGGCAATTTGCTTTTTCTGTGGAATATTATTCCACTGGTCACAGTAGGTGGAATTCCTCTGAAGAACCAGCAAAATTCTAGTGGAAATTCTGCTGGCAGAATGGCCATCCTGTGCTAATTCCACCAGTGGAATTCTGCATTCCGCACAGCACTACTAACTATACACGGTTAAATGGCCAGGCGATAGACTGCGAGGACTTTAATGTCACATATCCAAATAGATCAAAATGTAACAAAGTGAGCATTACAGTGGAAGCTAGGGTAGAAGAGTACCATATTAGCTTTTTTGGCATGCAGAGGCTGATGAATGAAAATGACCAAATGTTAACAGAAGCCTTGGGTAATTTTTGGGAAAATTTCTTGAGAATCCCAATTGAGGGTGATGATAAGTTTATAGTAAGTAGAATTGGCCCAGGTATCCAAAATGAATTGAAATTTAAAAACAAAGAACTTGCAAACAGAATACTATAGAAAAGTTGTATTCTTGATAAATTGGACCTATACTGTATATAATGGATTCTATAATATGGGAAACACCTATCCAAGGTTTCTCTAACAACACAGGGGATACTAATATAACAGCTACCTGTGCTAGTAAATTGCAAAAGCTTGCTGGATATGAGGATTGACTTGTGGAAATGTATTCAACAGGTTCAGAAAATGAAGTCTCCGAAATATAGAAACAACCCAAAGGGAATCACTGTGTTGTCTTCAAATATAGCGGGGTGGAAAAATAAGATTGCAGATATGGAATGGAAGAGTTACACAGAAAAATGTGATATTCTTGTTTTTCAAGAGACATGGCATGAGAAAGATGACAACATTGATTTAAATGGGTATGAGGTATTTCATGTTGTGGGTAACAGAAAACAAAGACAGGGTAGGCATTCTGTAGGCTTAGCCTCATATTTTAAAACTGGTTCTTTTAGGCAGGTTAAGTGCCTTTTACTAGATACAAATTGCATTGTAAATCTTGTTGCAGCCCCTAATTGCTGTTTTGTGGTAATTAATTGTTACATCCCTCCTGTGAATTCAGGATTTTATAATAATAACTGTTGGGATATTTCAAAAGAAAGAATAAATAACTTAACAGTAACTAATTCAGAGTGTGGTATATTACTGCTGGGTGATTTCAGTGTCAGTTTGGGTAACTTTGAGGGATATTTGGACAACTCATTTTACTTATATAGTACTAAACGTTATATGGTGAACAGATCTTCTAAAGACAAGGTAGTGAACACCTCAGGTGAAAAACTTAGAGACTTATTATAGGAGTTTAATTTTTTTCCCCTGAATGGTAGGCTTGATGGGGACAAAAAAAGGAGAATGGCCACACTTTTCAGCATGTGGTGCATCTATAATAGATTTTGCCTTTGGGGCAGGATTAAATTCTCCATGGGAGCATTTTTAGGTAGTAATTCATTCAGAGAGTGACCATTTTCCTATCATCATTACAAGTTATACAAGTGATGATGAAACCGCTAGCCTTTAACACCATTTAGAAATAAGAGCGTGTTGGAAGATCATATGGTGCCATGATTTAAATGATAGACTGATAGATCTACTAACCAACTCACTAGTAAATAGCGAATATGATTATTTACAGAAACTATCAGTAGATCAGTTAGTCAACAATCTAATCTCAGTCTTTAGTATAATAAAAAACAATTTTGAGAATAATATAAAAACTAAGATCAAATGTCTGGCTGGTTTGATAAAGACTGTAGGGTTTTAAAAAAGCAGATAAGGAAGTTATGTAAAAGGTATAAAGATATCACAGTAGAAACACAATAAAATAATTAAATATGGTAAAATGGTAATATAAAAAGATTGTTATAGAAAAAAGGAAAAATCACTATAAAAAGCAATGGTTATTGATGAAGGAGGCAGTTATAAATAAAGATAGTAAAAAAATGATGGTCCTTAGTGGCTAAGGGAACTAATAGAAGTAAGTTTAAAATAGATGCATATATTCCAAAACAAAAGTGGATAGAGTTTTTCCCTAATATTTACTGGGATTCTGCAGTTAATAACTGTGAACATTTTACTTGTCACAGAGGTTTCTAGTGCAATATGTGTTACATTTGAATAAGTACTTATCGTAAAAAATTCTCTTAAAAAGAACAAAGCCCCTGGACCTGATGGCATACCTGCTGAAGTTTTTCTCTGTCAACCTACTTTGTGGGCTAAATTCTTGACAGTATATTATAATAAAAGAGTATACAGAATGTTAAATACCCAGGCCCAGATATTCAAAAGGGTTGCGCCGTGCGCAACTCCAAAAATGCGCCATTCTGCAATATTCAGAAGGGGCCAGTTGCGCCACCGAAAACATGCTGAGCAACAGCGCAATGGAAATGAAGGCATGCGCAACCGAAGGGGGCGGGTCCATGCATAAAGTGCGCAATGCGATATCCGAACAGTTGTGCAATGCGCAAGAGTGGCTTAGCCGGAAGTTGCGCAGTACCGGATTTGAGCCAAAATAAAAAGGCTCAAGGAAGCGGCGCAAGAACTCTAGCAGGCCGCAAACTGGGGGAGAGAGACAGAGAGAGAGAGAGAGAGACAGGAGCTGGAAGGGCAGAGAGGGACAGTGGGTCCAGGAGGACAGAAAGGCCAGTGGGGGGTGCCCAGTGCAGTGGAAGCAGCAGTGGGGGCAGCGGGGGTAACACAGGAACAGCAGCCGGGGGGGCAGAAGCCAGGGAGATGGACAGTGTCAGCTTCCACATGGAAGCTGTAATGAGGGGTGAGATACCATGCTGCAGGGGGACGTGGCCGCGGAGGGGCCCGTCGGCGGTATGCCCCCGACAGGCGGTATCGTGCCCGCATCAGCTTCGAGCTGTACACAGATGTCGAGATTGTGGCCCGGTACCACCTGAACAGGGCAATACTGAGACGGCTCTGCGAGCTGTGCAGTGATGTGATGCAGGCACCCTCACGACGGAGTCATGCTCTGTCCGTGGAGACCAAGGTGACAAGCGTGCATGTGCCTGCTCGCCACGGGCACCTTCCAGAGGCTGACAGGGGACACCACAGGCATTACACAGTCGGCCATGTCACGCATCCTTACCCAATTCCTCAGCGCACTGCTGCCTCATGCTGCGGAGTACATCCATTTCCCCAGCACCGTGGCAGAGCGTACAACAAACATGCAGGAGTTCCACAGGGTAGCACATATGCCTGGCATGCTAGGGGCCATAGACTGCACCCATGTGGCCATTCACACGCCACCTGGCCCTGACGGCCAGGCTTATTGGAACCGAAAGGGCTTTTCCAGTGTCAACTGCCAGGTGGTGTGTGATGCCACTGGGCGCATTATCAATGTCTGTGCCACACACCCTGGCGGAGCACATGATGCCTTCATATGGCACCAGTCTGCACTGTGCCATCGATTCGAGAGTGGGAACATCCCCACAGGTCATCTAGTGGGTGAGTACACATGTATGGAATGCAAACTCTGTGCAAGGGTGGGAATGACACAGGTGCCATGGTAGTGGCACACAAGGATATGGGCAATATGGACCTGACATGACACTGATCTCCACTATCTCCACACAGGTGACTGTGGATACCCACCCGTCCCTGGCTGCTCACACCATACCGCGCCCTACCACCCCAGCGCAGCTAGGTTTCAATGAGGCACATGCCGCAACACGTAACATCATAGAGCGGGTGTTTGGGATGCCTAGGCACGCTTGATGCCTGGACACCTCCGCGGAGCTGCACAGTACAGCCCCAAAAGGCCTGTGGGATATTCCTGGCCTGTTGCATCCTGCACAACATGGCCAAAGACCATGGGATAGCCTGACAGGTCAAAGAGGGGACAGCGATGGGGACGCAGTGGAGCCGTGGTGTGGGTGATGAGCAGCCCCCAGGACGGAGGGACCCCTGACCACCGGCAGGCCCAGCTGCACCGGGACACCATTGCAGAAGAGCACTAGCCCAACACAGGTAAGTCAAGGGACATGTGCAGGCAACACTGTCCATGCGCAAACCACAGGCACACAGGGGAACACACCGTGCATGAAGGTCAGGGGAGTTGAAGGTTCCAGGCATACCAACACACCATCAGAGAGGGGTGAGCACTCATATGGACACACACACACCAGGCAGCATACATGGGCAGCAGCACAGCACTGCGGAAATGACATTGCCAACACACAGCACCACCAACCACCCCCACCACCTGGACTGTCCATGTACATGTGTCAGGACCTGGGCACCCTTGCACCTTGGTGTACAGTGCAATGCAGGCATCATCATGCACACGCACCTGTGGACAGCAGTTGGGAGAGTGTGCAGGTGGTCCGTGTGTCAGCTTGGTGAACAGAGCACCCAGCAGTGCACTGCCCACCATGACACACATTGCACACAGGGCAGCACCAGACAGGGCCTGCACTGGGAGAAAGTTCAGTCAGGTAGCACTGTCCCATGGCCACCACGGATGCGCAGGGCCCTGCCGGCCCAGCAGCACTGGCAGGCTGAGCAGGGCCACATCGGGTGGCACTGGTGCACCACCAGGGTCCCACTGCGCAACGCGACCTTGCCCGACAGGGTCTGCATCCTGCAAACAAACTTGCACCAGGGGTGCTCTGGATGCCCACAGCAGAACCCGGCGTCGACAGGCCTGGTGTCGCATGACGCCGGGAATGGGGAGTGGAGAGTGCACTGTGTGGGGTGTGTGGTACAGGGGCACCTGACAGTGTGGCCAATGCGTCCGCGACAGAGACCACTGCCTGGGTCAGCCTGTCAATGGCAACGGTCACATCCGTCCGCATAAGGACCAGCTCAGCTCGGTCCCGAGCACCCTCGCTATGCCGCCCATGGACACAGACAGTGCCTCCACGGACCTTGCAACCCGCCTCCAGCTGTACCGAGTCCCAGCAGGCGGGTGTGCACGTCCAATGGGTACTGTGCCCCAATGGCATCTCGTGACCCCAGGGTGTGGACGGTCCTGGTGCACAGCACCCTTGAGGGTGGGCGCTGTTCGCCAGGACCAGGTATGGGCGGATCAGCGCGGTGGACATGTGCCACTGCTTGACACTGTACCCCAGACCTGGTGTGCAACTGCTGCTGCCGCCTCCAACTGCTGAGCCTCCAGGTCCACCTGTTCCACCTCCGTGTTGACAACAGTGCCAGACACCTGCACAGCCACCGGTGCTGCCCCACAGGTGCTGACAGGCACAGCCTCGAGCAGTGCCAGCATGCTGGTACACAGGTGTGAACCAGGAAGGCCCAGGGGCACGTGCTGGCCTGCCATGTGTCCGTCATGGACACACACCTATCACTGCCCATTGCAGGCCTGCGTATCATCAATGGTGCAGGTGTGTGCCACTGCCATAGGCACAGCATGCTGGCATACCTGCATGCCAGACTGCTGTGACACAGGCTGTGCACCCCTGCACCCGTATCACTGACACCGGAGTTGTTGGCCCAGCGCATGCTGCTGCAGTGCCTGCAGGCTGGTGGCGGAGGTGGATGCTCCTCCTCCACGTCCCAGCAGGTCTGCCTCACTGTCTGGACCCACACCACCACCATCTCCTGCAGACGAACAGGATCTGTAACAGAAAGAGAGTACATGTGAGTGCATGTGAACAACAGCCCCCAACAACATCACCATGTCATAACGTGCAGTGATGGCTTCCACCTGTCTGGAATCCTCCGCCTGGTACGCCCAAGAATGGCACTCGGCTGCATGGCCACGACCAGTGTCTCCTCTTAGGGGTCAGCTGCAACACCACTGGTGGGCCCCCACCAGTGCCAGCATCGTAGCCACCCTGAAGGCTGCCACCTTCTCCTTCAGCCTCCTGCGGTCAGTCCCCATCTTCTTCCTGCATTCCTGCACGGAGCACTGGTGGCTTCCATGCAGGTTGACGACCCGAGCTACCCCCTCCCATGCAGCTGCATGCTCCTGAGGGGTGCCCCTCCATCCACTCAATAGTGGCTCATCCTCCAGGTAGGCCTGGAAGAGGGCCTCTGTCTCTGCCATGGTGAAGTTCGGCCTCCTACTATGCCCGCCGTCCACACCCTCAGCTTGGCTCTGGTCAGTCATGGTGATCTGTATGGGTGGAAGTGGACACCTGTCACTGTGCAGTCGACAGCATTTCCCCATGAGCATAGCTGCCGGCCCGGGGGGGGTGCAGAAGCCCCCCCTGTTTCCTCTCCGCATGGCAGATACTGATAGAAAGGGTGCCCTTTGTCCCTTTCTAGTGCCCTTTCATGCTCAGCCCCTCAGCCTTTATCATCCTCCGCCCATGAGCATTGTCCTGAGCATCACACAACATGTAACTCACTCTCACCTGCAGTAACCAAATCTGGCCAGCACAACCCACAGTCGCATTTTTATAGCGCAACCTCATGCAAATGAGGAGTGGCTCAACTTAATGACATGCTAATCGCGCACCGCGCCTTTGAATGGCTGATCGGATGATTTGCATATGTCGGTTGAATATCGGCGTGTTGCGCTGCATGTCTACGGAAGGATCGGCTAGAGCCAATGGGCGCGGGTTGTGGCTGCGTGCCACACCGCGTGCGCATGCCCAGACAGCTTACGCGTCGTCTATCGCGCCTGCAGACCTGCTAAGCGCCGAAGAGTATTCTACGCCATGGCCACCATTGCCAGTGGCGCCACGGCACTGAGCACTATATGGCGCTGTGGCACTACTGTACGATAGTCCACTGTGGCACTGGTGCTCAGCTTGGCAGTCGCGCAGGATGCCTATATGTCACATGGCGCTGTGCGTAGCCTTGCGTCATTGCCGTGACCTTGTGTATGCCCTCTGACCCCTGGCGCTGTTGGCATGCCATGTGTACGTCCCTATTGCGCTGTCCGGTGACAGCGCCATGTAAAGTGACGGCGCTGTTCGAACAGCGCGATTGGAGCCTGTGGTGGTCTATTGCGCAACAACTCCACGGGGTTACGGGCGCAGCGGGCCCTATTGCCTGCTGTAAAGTTGGTGCCATGGCTAGGAGGAGGGCGGTGTCCTGGAGCCAGCTTGAAGTGGCCAACCTGGTGGCCCTGGTGGAGCCCCACTGTGAGGCACTGTATGGTGAGGCCCCCCTCACCATGCCTAGGACCCACGTGTGGCAGCAAGTGGCCACTGACCTGGTGGAGGTCACTGGCCGGGGGCGGTCTGCTGAGCAGTGCCGGCACCGGTACAGTGACCTCCGCCGGAGGGAGCCGGAACTCTTGATGCGGCTGCGTTCACGTGCCAGGCGGGGCGTGGTGCCTAGGCCAGGTGAGTGTACCATCTATGCACCTATATTCTCTGTAGGGTGTGTGTGCTTGGGTGGCTGTGCATAGGTGTGTCAGTGTGTGCAGCTGTGCGGATGGATGGTTATGGCTGTGTGGGCAGGCACTCTCACTGGGGCAGGGGGCACTCTGCTTTTGAGTCACACTGATGTTTGTCTCAACATGTCTCCCACAGGCCGGATTGTGAGGACACAGGGCCAGGGTGACGTGGGCCATGCCAGGGCCCCGGTGCTGGGGGGTTTTGTGCCCCAACAGCAGCAGCAGCAGCAGCGTCAGACCCAGCTGCTGGAGGAGTGTGAGTATCATTACTTCATGGATGCTATTGCATGCTGGGGGGGCAAGACCACCAGCCATGCGGGACACAACCAATGTGGAGGTCATAATTCCACTATACAAAACACTAGTGAGTCCCCACACTGGAGTACAGTGTACAGTTCGGAGACCATACCTACGTATGGACATGGACTGGGTGGAGAGGGTTCAGAGGAGGCGACATGGATGGTGCATGGATTGCATCACAAGTCCTATGCAGACAGGTTGCGAACTGAACATGTACTCCCTGGAGGGAGGAGGTGTGGGATATGATGGGGACATACAAGTATCTTACAGGGGGGAACAGAGTGCAGGAAAACAATATTTTTAAGCGTAAAGGATGTTCCAGGACTAGAGGGCATGGGATGAAGTTGGAGGGGGGACGATTCAGAGGAAACATGAGAAAGTATTTCTTCACAGAATGGGTGGTGGACAAGTGGAACACCCTGCCAGAGGAAGTGGTGGGGGCTGACTTGGTCACGGGATTTATGAATGCATGGGTTAGCCATAAAGGAATTCTGGAGGTCAGGGGGTAAGGGGAACGGACTTATAGGACAACAGAGTGAACTTACAAGGTCAAATGGACAGACTGGGTGTCCCATAGGCCCTTATCTGCCGACACTGTCTATGTATCCATGTATGTAGGCATGACACAGGTGACCTGCATCACAGTGCAGTATCACGGCACGTCTGTGTATGCATCACTGGTGGTCCAGGCATGCACTGGGCACATAGCTGTGTAATGGCATCGCTGCGTTGCCACATCACTTGCCAGCCTAGTTTGTACTGTGATTGACGTGGGCAGTGTGTGTGGGCGGTGGTGCGCATAGCTGGTGCCGCCTGTTTGTGATGGCCATGTGCATGTTCACTGTGGGTGGGTGCATGCCATCACAGGTGCGGGACATTGGGCTATATGGCTTGCAGGTTGGGTGGTGTTCAGGGTTGTGGTCAGTCACAGCCATTGACTGTGTTCCCATTTTCCTAGGCCTCGAGGTTCTCCGGGGGATCCGGCAAGACATTCGGGGCCTGACACAGGTGGCCATTGAGAACCAGGCCATCCTTCAGTCAATCAGGCGCCATGGCCTGAGGAGGGAGCATCACCAGACAGTGCAGCACCAGGCAGAGGATGACCAGCCAGCTGGGCCTTAGGGGCACATCCCCTTTCACTTCTCCCATCCCTACCACCCTGCCTTCCTCTTCCAGTTGTTCATCCTACCCCTTGAACACCCTACCTTGTACCCATCCCCCTTGTAAATAGTTGTTGTTTATGGTTTGGTTATTTAGTATTTGAAACTTTAAATATACCTTTATATTTTGATATGAATACTGTGTTGGTCTCTGATTTGCAGCTGGCTATGGGTGCTCAGTTGCAGTGGTGTGCATGCCATCTGGGGTGGTATGGTCCTGGGTGTGTGTGTGTGTGTGTGTGTGTGTGTGTGTGCATGGGGAGGTATCTCCAGCATGGAATTGACTTTCTGTTGGTCTTGCCATCTGCTGCCACCCACTGCTGGGTGCACAGGGTGGGTCTGGCCTGTATGCTTCTCTGCAGCACAGGGTTGACGTGCCAGGGGATGCATGGTGTTTCCTGCAGTGCCAGTCACTGCACATGGGTGGTGTCTTGGGGTCATGGTGCAGGGTGTGCTGTGCATATGGGGGGCTGATGTGCACTGTGGTTGTCAACCCTGCTGTGTGGCACTCTCTGCCTGCCAGTGGTTGTGTGCTGGGTGTCAGGGCTCTGCTATGCTTTGTTGGCTTGTCCCCATGGGCACGGATCATCCGTCCCACCCCCAGTGATGCTGTGCTTGGGGTGTGCGGTGTGGTGTGGGTTCTGCAGTGTGTTCCTGTGCCCATGTGTGGCATGGCTGGCGGTGGCCCCAGCCTGCCTCCCTGGATGTGCAGTTCCATTGCTCTGGGGGCTGTGCTTGCGCTATGGCAGCTCTGGAATGCTCAGCTGAGCTTCCATGGATTGCGCCATAGCGCAACATTTAACTCAGCTTCTCCCTTCCTGGTTTGTAGCGATGAGGCAGTATGTGCGATATTCAGGCGTTGGTTGCTTGCGCTATTTGCTCTGCTCCATGTTTGAATATTGCACCTGTTGTGCATTTGCGCAACTGGTTTGCGCTTGCTCCTACTGTTGCGCCAGTTTTGAGCACAGTTTGAATATCCAGGCCCCAGAGTCATAGAAAGAGGCACACACAGACCAATTAGCCTGTTAGACATAAATCTAAAAATATTTGCAAGAGTGGTACTGAATAAATTGAACACAGAAATAAACTTGACTGGTGGCCTATCAATTTTACAAGTGGGTTTCAAGAAAAAATGTTTCAACAACGGATAATATATTTGTCCTGAGTCATCTAATTGAAAAGTATGTTTCATTACGTCAACAAGTTCTCTATACAGTATTCATAGATTACTCCTTAGCATTTGATTCCATACCTAAACCCATATTATGGGAAATTTTACACAATAGAGGAATTAACACTGATCTGATAATGATGCTGGTCTCTCTCTATTCACATACAAGGGCTTCTGTGAAATTAGGCTCCAATGGTAACTTTTCTGCTCCATTTGGAATTAATAGAGGTGTACAACAAGGTTGCATGCTTGCACCTACTGTACTGTAGTCTCATTATATTTAGACAGTCTTTTGAATGATCTGAACACCGTTCCCTTAGATTCCCCCAAAATACTACAACATACCTGTGCAGCACTTGCCTACGCAGATGATATTGGGTTATTTACCTTATCAAAAAGGGATTACAAAAAAAGTAGATTTTATACATGGAAGGTCCCAAAAATTAGGCTTGCCATTAAAGGGAAGGCCAGCTTGTCCTGGGCCCCAGCCAGAGATATAGAGTATGGTGGGGAAGGGGGAAGATGAAGGGAGGGGGGAGGTGCCATTACCTCATTGGAGGGTCATATGACCAGGCTATGGAGCTCACTGTCCATTGACCAGGAGGGGGGGCCAGTGGGGGTCCCAAACAAAGGCCACTAGGGGCTATTTAAGGGCATGCAACACTGGAGTAGCCCTCTTTTCTTGCTGTAAAATTCCACTAGGATATACAGCACATTCACTGACACGACTAGTGGATGCTTTTGTGTGGCATTTTGATTTGATTGAGCTATGAGCATGAGGTTTCCAAAGTGTTAGTAAGGTGGAGAGATTTTCTATTGCTTGTTATTGTTGCAAATGCTAGGTAGCTTGTGGTCAGCTTGGGATGGCGTGGCACCGAGCAGAACTGTGTGGGGCCCAGATAGGGAGGTCGGTTGTAGGTACTCGGTGCAAAGCCTGTGGTTTCTGTACAGGGGTTTTGTGTGTAGAGCAAGGATATGCTGTGGGGCCGGGGCCCTGACCACGATTTAAAAAAAAAAAGAGCAGGGTGACCGAAGAGTAGGTGCGCTGTGTGTGAGAGCTCCAGGGAGAGCAAGGAGAAGTGGGGCCTTCAGCAAGGAATGGGGCCGAGCTCTTGATCCACTGGGGGAGACTCAGGGGAAGCATTTCATTTGCTAATTGTTTGAATATTTTGATGTTATACTACAATTGGATTTAACAGTCTTTTCACATTACAGTTTTTAACTGCAATGGGGAACGTGCGGCGGATCAAACGGCAGTGGGGAGAGCAATTTTCGCCAGGGTCCCTGGGAGTTGGGGTGTTGGGAGCTCTGTTTTGGGGGAAAAGGGGGTCTTGAGGGGCCAAGGGGCTAGCAAGCCAGTAGGGTTCTATGGTGCCACTGACACGTTCTGTGTGGCTATGGACGCCATTGCTCAGAGAAGGATGTGCCTCAATGAGGAAAGGGGCTGAGCCCAAGAGTGGATAGTGGGTGAGAGGCGCTGGGAGTCAACAGGTTAATAGAAACAGCGAGGCCTACTGGGCCACTGAGGCATTCTGCGTGGTCATGGACGCCATCTCAGAGGATGGGGGGATGCGCCACAGTGCTCTAACAGGGCCCAAGGTGGGCGATGTTGCAGGACAGCAAGTGGGCCAACAGGAAGTCCTTGGGGGAGTAAGGGCTGATAAGGCCAGCTGTGGGCCTCGGTCACCACGTGGTGGCAGTATGCGTGGAGTGCATCTTAGTGCATAGGCAGGTCCATGGAAAATGGGGACTGCTCCGGGGGTTATGCTGCACTGTTGGTGCGGAAATGAAACAAGCTAAAATGAGAAAAAAAAGAATAATAAAATATAGAACGTGCCATATGGCTGAGGGAAGCATCTTGAGGGGTGCATAGGGGCATGCAGCAGCATGGCAAGGGGACAGGGTGAGTACATAGGGGATGAGACAAAGATAAATTGGTGGCCTAGGTAGCTGTGCATCAAACTGTCATGATAAGGGTGCAGGATTCAATGCCTGCTGGTGGAATTTACTGGGAAGAGGGCCATGGTTGATGAGTGGTGGTGGGGCCCAGCATCCAGTGAGGCCATTTTGGGGGGACCAGTGGTACTTTTGGGGCTGGTAGGCTAGGAGATGGCCTGGCATGGCAAGCAGAGGAATCGGCAGGGACAGGAGCTGCTTGGCCCAAGATGGAGAGCCGAGGTCGGAGGCAACCCAGAGAGAGGTAGCCACAAGGTGGGTGGTGGGGCCTGCCAGATTGAAGGACCCAGCCATGCATGCGGCCACCATTTTGGTAGAGGGGCAGGAAGGGGCATGTGGTGGTGGGATGGCAGTGGAGGGGCCATTTAGGGGGTGCAGAGGAGGTCTCCTGGAAGCCCAGCATTTTGGGCATGAGCAGGCAATGAGGGGCAATAAGGGACCGACTGCAGTTACTTGGGCAGGACATAAGGGGGGGAGTCTTAGTGGGCATGTCAAGCCACAGGCATGCGAGGGAACCCAGGAGGAATGATATAATGGATATGAGAAGGATAGGCTATGAGAGGGCCATGGTTGGGCGGGGGACAAAAATAAAAGAGGAAATAAAGGAAACTGTATGAGGGTGTTCTGTGCTGCCCTCCACAAGCCGGGTCAGGATGTCGCAGCATTGGGCATATATTTTTTGGTATCTTGGGTTGGGGACACTGGTACAGGGCAGGCTGCATTTGTGGGTTTTGACATGGTTCATCGGGCCAGGAGGGCCCTACAGGGGAAGGGTGTTGAATGGGGGGCCGATTGGCTGTAGTGGGGACCGTATTCAGATATGTTTTGCTATGCAGCATAGATGGAAGATATGGCACCAAAAAGAGTCCCAGTATCCAGTGTGTACATTCTAGCGGAGGCTGGAAAATTGATGGCACAGATGACTGAACTGATGGAAGCAGCGAAGAAGAGGGAGGCTGAGGAGGAGGCTCAGAGGAAGTGGAAAGAATGGGACAAGTGGCCTGGGGCTGGCAGAGGGAACAAATGACCAAAGAGAGTGGGACCCAGCACTCTGGCAGTGTCAAAGTTAGGAATCGAGCAGAACCGGGCCCCGGCAGGGCCACAACCAGATGGGGGTAAGGATGAGGTGGACATGAACAATGAGGCAGATTTACAGGAGTACATTGAAGGGTTTTTGGGAGATATGGGGGAGGGACGGGTGTCAAAGATGGAGAGAGCCTTGCAGGCCATCAAGGAGGGTGGAAAAGGGGGCAAGGTGGTGGTGGGCGCAGTGGGTGGGGTACGGAAGTTGTACGACATCCCACCAGGTTTCACTCTGGGTGACCAAGTGCCTGCATCAATCAAGGAAAAAATATGGAAAGGGGAGTACATTCATATCTTTGGACTGGTGGATGAGGAGACAGCCAAGAGATATGAGCAGAAGGAATTGGTGGGAAAAGCAGAGATGGTGGTGGTGCTGGCAGTGATGGGGCACAAGGTGGAGGAGGCCAGGTTCAAAGGGAAAAGTATCGGCGTGTGGCAAGCGGGTTTTCAGATCTATAGTGCTTTGGTCCTGGAGAAGCAAACATTCTGGCAGTCCCGTTGCTGACTTATATGGCAATCATCAGGGATGCATACCATGTGAAGCTAGGGTTTGGATGGCTTAAGTACGACGAGGCTTTCCGGAGGTGGATGGCAGTAAAAGGGGACCTGAGGTGGGACTGCACCCACACCAAGCTGTGGGTCCAGATGCTGTCTGGGCCAGTGGTCGGGCAGGGTGCGGAACATGTGAAAAAAGGGGCTCAAGTGCAGGGTACCAAGGCCTGCTGGGCTTTCAACAGGGCCTCGTGTATCTATCCTAGCTGTAAATTTAAACACATCTGCTCACGGTGCGGGGGGGTCGCACTCGGCCACTGCTTGCAGGGTGGGGGGTAACAAGATGGGACAAGTCGGTGGACAGACCCAGCAGCAGCCTTTTCAGGCCAGCGGGGGGGAGCCAGCAGGGGCTGTGGGGGCCCCAGAAGAGGAGGATATGCATCCAATTATGGATGGAATTAGACCGGAGCAAGTGGCAGGGAGGTGGGGATATGCCCTGGCCCGCACACCCATCAAGCGGGTGGTGGTGAAGCTCTGGACCAAGGACTACCCTGACAAGGGTGGGGAAGAGTTTTTAAGAAGCATTTTTTGGGATGGTTTTATGCTAGGTTTCAGGGGCAATGGGTGGGGATGCGGGCTAAGAACTTGGGGTCTGCTAAAGGAAAGAGTACATAGTCTGGGAAAGATCCAGAAGGCGGTGAAGACAGGGCGGGTGGAGGGGCTATTGGCTGACCTTCCTGTAATAGTTTCTGGGTGTTACCCCTTGGGGTGGTACCCAAGAAGCAGTCGGGGGAGTTCAGGCTTATCCATCATCTGTCCTACCCAAAGGAAAGGTCAGTGAATGGAGGGATTCCAGAAGCTGTCAGCATGGTCTCTTATGCCTCACTGGACCAGGTGGTGGAGTTGATCCGGGCAGCTGAAGGGGCATGGTTATCCAAGATGGACATTGAGCCTGCATTCCGGCTGTTGCCAGTATGGCCGGCAGACTGGGACCCACTCAGCTTTCAGTTTGAGGGCGGGTTGTACTTCAACAAGGCGATGCGCATGGGATGCTCTGTGGCCTGTTCAACGCTCGAGACTTTCAGCTCATGGGTGCAATGGGTGTTTGGGGTATGATACAGACACAAGAGGGTCATCCATTACCTGTATGATTTTCTATTGATAGGAGCCAGCCAGGCGGAGGCCCAGAAAATGTTGGCAGATTTTCAGTATATATGCAGGTCCATAGGGATCCTGTTGGTAACCGGGAAAATTGAAGGCCCATCGTGCAGGTTGGAGTTCCTGGGGTTTGAAGTAGACACAGAAAGGGAGTGTTTTTGCCTTCCAGGGGATAAGGTAGCATGGCTCAAGGGGCTACTTGCTTTGAGTGGGCGGGGAGGGTGCCGCTGGTACAAGTACAACAGCTACTGGAGCACCTTAATTTTGCCTGCAAGGCCATAAGCCCCAGCAGGGCCTTTACTAGGAGGTTGGGCAGGGTCACAGGAAAAGCAAAGCTACCGCATCACTGGGTTGACATCAGCCAGGGGGTGAAGAAGGATTTACAGGTGTGGGAGATATTCCTGGATTCCTACAATGGGGTGATGTTTTGGCAGGAGGAATGGGCCTTGAGCACAGAACTTGAGCTGTACACAGATGCAGCCGGGGGGCTGGGGATGGGGGCCTACTTCAAGGGTGAATGGATCTCAGAGGCATGGTAGGTCCAATGGCAGGAATGGGGATGGATGAAGGACATCACGTTCCTTGAGATTTTCCCGATATGGGTAGTTTTGAAAGTATGAGGTACACAGATGGCAGGTAGAGATGCAACAAATTTAAATTTCACTGGTGAAGTGAACACAAAGTGGGCACTTTGTGTTGTCACTCTGCTCTGTGGAGTGGCCAGCATGAAATGTCCACTTCGCCTTGTTATTACTACTTCGCGTTGTCATTCCACCTAAAGGCAAAGTAAGGCAGAGTGACAACAATATTGGCAGCCCCACAAACACAGTCACTAGAATTAACATGCATCCCCAAAATGCTACTGTTGTCTTGTCTCCAGAAAATTCTCCAATGCTGACAATGTGAATGGAGAGAGTAACAAGAAATGCAAAGTCTCCCAGAATTAATGGCACACTCAGTCATTAGGGCAGTTGTCAGACAAAGTCACCAGAATTAATGTTCATCCCCAAAATGCTACTGTCTTGTGTTCAGAAAATTCCCCACTGCTGACAAAGTGAAATGAGAGTGTAACAAGACATGCAAAGTCCCCCATCTTAGAGATGTAGTAAATTAAAATTCCACCGGTGAAGTGCCCATGAAGTGGGCACTTTGCGTTGTCACTCCGCTATGCAGAGTGGCCAGGATGAAATGCCCACTTCGCCTTGTTATTGTGATTGTGACTACTCATTGTCATTCCATCTTAACCTGAAGTAAGGAAGAGTGACAACAATATTGGCAGCCCCTGGGCCCCCACACATCACATGGCTTACAGTACTGTAACTCACATGCTGTACAGGAACGCGAATGTCTATGGCTATAGTTCCCCGATGACAATGACCTGTATCACAAAACTCCCCAATCTGAAAACTCATATCAGTGAGTACAGTGGTGAAGTCTGGAGAGATACCACAAAACAGGCTTACATGATGTAAGTAACTAGTAAAAAAATTAATTTTGTGATTCGTGATGTGATCGGGAATCATGACTGCATTCGTGACTATGAAATTTGAATTTATTTTTCTCGTACGAGCGTATTGGGAACGCGAATGCCTACAGCTGTACTTCCCTGATGACCTGGCTGTTCACAAAACTCACCAGCTTGAAAACTCATATCAATGGGTACAGTGGTGAAGCCTGGAGAGATACTACAAAACATTAATTTTGTGATTCGTGACATGATCGTGAATTGTGTGCACCACACAGTATTCTGAAGGGAAGCCAAAGAAACAACTGTGACTAAAGTAACAGATGAAGATTGGGCCCTAAAGAGATGCAAATGCACAGACAGATTAAGATTGTTCTGCACACTAAAGAGATGCAGACACAAAGGCACAACAACAACACCTAACCAGTGCTCATCATCAGAAATCCAAATTTGGAAAAGAATACCTTTTGCCATTTGGGGGAGGGTAGTGCACGGGAGTAACAGTCCACTACTACCAGTAAAGAGATACCACAAGCAGGTCAAAAAATTAATGCAGGTACAGTGGATAGCAGGTTCACACTGCTGCAATTACACTGTGGCACATTAAATGGTATCTGATTTAATGGCACGCATGCATCGCACACACACTGACACACACACACACACACACAGTATAGGTAATGCGTAGCAAATTGAAAACTTTTAGTAATACAACCAAATGTTTTAAACAAACTGAAAATATACACTGTTGCACCACAGCAATCAGCAAAAAAATGCCAAGAATTACTGAAAATATTTCTGTGTGTACATTAACACAGTTATACAAGAAAAATATAACCAAAACAGAAAGACTGTCTTTTTCTCCCAGTTAATCTACCTACACCACAGATATGCCCCTCCCCCAAAAGCACACTTCACAGTACACAGACTGACTGTTATAAATGAACATTAAAAATCCACACACAAACAATAAACACTCGATGATATGAGCACAGGAGGGTTTTCTACAATCGATGTACTGAATTTTGAGCAAAAAACAATGGCTTAAAAAGGCTTTTTTAACAGCTTTTAGAGGATTTAAATGGCAGAGATCAGAGAGGAAACTGTCTCTGTCTTCCACTACACACACACTACACAGAACTGAGACTGTGCAGAACAATCTAGAGCCCATGTGACCTACAATCCCATGAAGCACTGCAAATTTACTTTGGAACTCAATAACAAGGCGAAGTGATGCGAAGTACATTGATTTCAGTGTTACTTTGCCTTAAAATTGGTGGAGAAGTGGTTTGGGGAAGGCGGAGTAATGCAAAGTCATTGTTTTCAATGGACTTTGCGTTCTCCATTATAATGCAAAGTACTCCTCTTAGCGTTGCGGAGCACTTCGTGGATTCCACATTACTCCGCGTATCACTTTGCGGAGCAAATTTAGCCCACTTTGCCTACCACTAATGGCAGGGCATCGCATTGTGTTCTGGAACATAGAAACAGAAACATAGAATTTGATGGCAGATAATGACTGTTTGTCCCACCTAGTCTGCCCATTTCCCTAGCTAACGGATAAGCTGAAGATCCTAGTTAACCAACAGCCTACTTCCTCCTACCCCCCACTAGAATTGTCTTATGTCTGTCCCATGCATTCTTGAATTCCCCCCCACTGTTTTTGACTCTACGACCTCCTCAGGAAGGCTGTTCCATGCACCTGCAACCCTCTCTGTGAAGAAATACTTCCTCACATTACCTCTGAGCCGTCCCCCCTCTATCTTCAGATTGTGCCCCCTTGTTCTTGCACATCTCTTTTTCTGAAAGATGCTACCCTCTTGGACTTCATTGATTCCCTTGAGTTATTTGAAAGTTTCTATCATGTCCCCCCTCTCCCTTCTTTCCTTGAGGCTATACATCTTAAGCTCCTTTAGTCTTTCTTCATATGTCTTCTGGTGCAGACCCTGCACCATTTTGGTTGCCCTCCTCTGGACAGCCTCCACCCTGTCTATGTCTTTGCAGAAATGGGGTCTCCAGAACTCTACACAGTACTCCAGATGTGGTCTTACCAACTGACTGTACAGAGGGCCAACAACTTCCTGTTTTCTACTGGTGTTGCCTCTCCCTATGCATCCCAATATCCCCCCAACCCTCCTTACTGCCTTCTCAGATTGCTGGCCCACCTTTAGGTCATCTGATATGACTACCCCAGGTGGCTTTCCATTTTTGTTGTTGTCAGTATCTCACCACCCATTGTGTACTCTTCCCCTGGGTTTTTGTTTCCCAGGTGCATTACTTTGCACTTCTTTGCATTGAATCTAAGCTGCCATACATTTGACCATTCCTCCAATGTTGCCAAGTCCCATTTCATCCTTTCCACCACACCTTGTGTATCAACCCTGTTGCAGATCTTTGTGTCATCTGCAAAGAGACATACTTTCCCTTCCAGTCCCTCTGCAATGTCACTTATAGACATTAAAAAGGACTGGCCCCAGTACTTAACCCTGTGGTACTCCACTAGTAACCCCCCTTTCTTCACTGTGGACTCCATTTACGATTTCCCGCTGGGTCCTGTTGTCCAGCCAGTGTTTTACCCAGGCTAATCCCAGGCTGGCTAATTTGTTTATTAATCTTTTGTGTGGGACTGTTTCAAACGCCTTTCTAAAATCTAGGTAGGCCATGTCCACAGCCCCTCCCTGGTCTTCTACTTTGGTTACCCACTCAAAGAAATCAATTAGATTTGTCTGACATGACCTTCCTGCTGTGAATCCATGCTGCCATGGGTCCTGTGCCTCACTGGCCTCTAGGTACTCAAGAATTCTTTCCTTCAGAAGTGATTCCATCATTTTCCCTACCACTGAGATCAAACTGACAGATCTGTAGTTTCCTGCCTCTGTCTTGCTCTCACTTTTGTGAAGGGGAATCACATCCATCCTCCTACAGTCCTCAGGTACCACACCATCCTCCTATGATTTATTAAAAAGGGTAGTCAGTGGTATTATTTTTCCCTTAGTTCTTTTAGAATTCTGGGGTGAATCCCATCAGGCCCCATTGCTTTATCCACCTTCAGTTTTAAGAGTTCTTTCAGAACCCTTTCTTCTGTGAAGGGACTAATATCAACTGCCCTATCCAGAGTGCTTCTATTGACTGGATTAGGTATTTCCCCCTGCTTTTCCATTGTGAATACTGAGCAGAAGTATTCGTTCAGTATCTCTGCTTTTTCACTGTCGGTCTCTGCCCAACCACCTTAATCTTTATTCAGTCTCAGTATCCCTGACTTAGTCTTTCTTTGCTCCCTAATGTACCTATAAAAGGTTTTATCCCCCTTCTTAACTAAGTTGGCTATCTTTTCCTCGGTTTGGGCCATTGCTATTCTGACTGCCCTTCCCACTTCCTTCAGCTTTAACTGGTACAGTTATCTGTCCTGCTTCTTCTGTGTTTCTTTATACTTCCTGAATGCTATCTTTTTCTTCCTAACCTTCCCCGCCACTTCTTTTGAGAACCATAGTGTTTTTTTCTTTTATTTAGATTTGTTTATTTGCTTCACACAAAGGCTTGTTGCCTCTGTGATGGCGGTTTTGATGTTTCCCCATTGTTTCTCCACCCCACCTTCTTGCCTGTTTGCTAGTGTTTTTCTGAGGCACTTTCCCATTTTGACAAAATCAGCACTCCTGAAGTCCAGTACCTTCACTTTTGTGTGGTTTGACTCTACAGCTAAGTTTATTGTGAACCACACTGTTCGGTGGTAGCTTGTTCCCAGATGGCTACCCACTTCAAAATCAGAGATCCTCTCTCCATCCCCATTTGAGAGTACCAGGTCTAAGATTGCTTCTTCCCCAGTGGGTTCCAAAACTAGCTGTCTGAGGCATGCCCCCTGTAGGGCATCGAGAAAGACAGTCAGCTGCCTCGTGCGACAACAAGGACATGGTTGAAGTGATTAATAGGCAAAATAGCAGTACGGAATCAGTAGGTAAGGTGTTGAGGGGCATGATTTTGTTAGGTCTGTGGCTTAACCTGTCTTTTAGGGTGAGGCACATTTAGGGAGCTGAGAACAAGGTAACTGACTGTCTTTCTAGCTTTCAGATGGAGTGGTTCCGAGAGCTGGCACCAAAGGCTGCATCTGCCTGGACCAGGTCCCTGCTTGGCTTTGGGTGGCTGGAGAGAGAAGACCAGGGCATTGTATGAAGGATCATGGGCAGCCGGCACCCTAAGAGCCTACAAGAGAGAAAGTGTGGGCAGATTTCCAGAATTTCAGGGCCAGAATGGGATGGGAGATGGGTGAACCAGTCTGGGAAGAGGAGGTAATGCAATACATGGTGGAAAAATGGGAGGAAAGTTTGGCCCACACCACCATGGGTGTCCAACTGGCTGGAATCAGCTGGATTTGCATGGATCAGAGCTGGGCTGATGCGACAGGTGGCCGGGCCATCAGAGGATGGTAGCAGGCTGGCAGAGGGGTCAAGGAAGACAGCAGGATGGGAGATAGCTGCTGATGGGACCCCTTCTCTCTAAGGTCCTGTGGGCAGTAAGCCATGTCTGCTACTCAGTGAATAAGACCTGTCTTTTCTGGGTCATATTTGCTGTCATGGCGAAGGGGGTTTCAGGGTCAGGGAAATGGTGGCTCCCAGAAAGTGGGCAATTGATGCAGGTCTACAGGAGAAGTGTGTTAGGGTGGGAGATGAGAAGGTAATAATTATACTGCAGGTAATAATTATACTGCAGAGGTCAAAGATGGCTCAGCAGGGAAAAGTGCCACCGTAGAGCTGCGGAAGGAGGTGGCAGCAGAGGTCTGTGCTGTCTGGGCCATGGGCGACTACGCGAGGATTAGGGGGTGAAGTGGGGGACCCTGCTTTGTGCATGGGGATGGGTCCCCGGTGATGGGATTCCAGGTGGGGGCAGTGCTAAAGAAGGCGGTGGCATTTATGAGTGACAATCCCAGCGAACTCGCCCTGCACTCTTTTAGGATTGGGGCAGCTTCAGAGATGGATGATTCAGGGGCAGGTGAGAAGAAGGTCAAGAGAATGGGGAGGTGGGCATCAAACTGTTATGAGAGATACATAAGGTGCTGATGGTTTCTAACTGGTATCCCCTTTTTTTCTCCCCCACAGCAGGCTCCAAGAGGCAGGTGTGGATTGTGGAGCACTTGTTTATCAACTGGGTGGAGAGATTTGCAGATACCATAAAAATGGGCACGCAGCTGTGCCTAGGAATTGAGCACACCAAAGTGAGATGGAGGGGTCTGAGGGGCATGAGATGGCTGCAGCTGCTGCCCATGCTAGAGGAGCTGCGGGTGCGATGGACTAGTCTGGACTGTATTATCATCCACCTAGGGGGGTAATGACCTGGGGGTCATGCCCTGGGGTTCCTTGATGAAGGACATTATAGTGGACCTCAAAAAGGTGAAATGCCAATGGCCCAGGATGGTAATTGGTTGGTCCAAGATTACATCTCGGAGAGTATGGAGGGGAGCAAAAAGACCCCAGGCAGTGGAGGTGGCATGCAAAAGCCTAAACAGGAAGGTGGCCAGGGCAGTGATTGAGATGGAGGAGATCCACATACAGCATAGGGACATTTCTTTCAATTAGGAAGCAGTGTATAGATTGGACGGCGTCCATCTCATTGAATTTGGCATGGGCCTGTTCCTCCTGCCTTTTGGGGAGCTAGTTGAGGACATAAACAAGAGGGGTCTAAAGGGCTAGCCCACAAGGGGAAGCCCCTTCTTCCATTGCAGGCAGGAGATGGGGCAGTGGAAGGGGTTGTGGGGAGCAAGGGGAAATAGGAGGGCAGATAGAGGGGGGGGTAGGTACCATGGGCTGGGGACAAAGGAACCCAGGCATGGGAGTAAGGGGTGATGGGGAAGGATGTAGAACTAGGGGGTGGATCGCTGTGTCCACACCTGGTGGGGGGGGAGTGGTCCAGGTAATGTGGTACCTGATGGTGGTGAGTGAAAAGTGGGGGGCCAGATCACAGTATCCAGACCCTGAGAAGCATGATGGAAAGGAAGAGAGCAGGATGAAGAACTGCAAGAAGGAAGACAGGACTGTTATGTTCTGAAAGTGACATGTGACTGCTATGTCCTAACTGTAAATCCAGATTGTTGAAATTATGATGATTTAGGATATAACAAAAATAACTGTTCCTATGACATAATAAATGCTGCCAGTGAGCATCCAAAAGTGATAAAGCTTTGGCCTAAAGTTATTTCTGGATGGGGATCTGGGGACAATTAGGCTTGCCATTAAAGGGCAGGCCAGCTTGTCCTGGGATCCAGCCAGAGATATAGAATATGGGGGGGAAGGGAGAGGATGAAGGATGGAGGAGGTGCCCTGACCTCATCGGAGGGTCATATGACCACACTATGGAGCTCACTGGCCATTGATCGGGGGATGAGCCAGTGGGGGTCCCAAACAAAGGCCACTAGGGGCTATTTAAGGGCATGCAGCACTGGAGTAGCACTCTTTTCTTGCTGTAAAGTCCCACCCACCTCCCTGCAAGAAATAGAGGAGGCATAACAATGGAGTAGGCACAAGGTGGAAGAAACAAGGGGTAAGAAGTGACCTTAGGTGTGGTCCAGTATTGGCCTGGCGGGGCCACAGAGGGCAGACTATGGCCAGGGGACTAGGTGGAGTCCCACTGGAGGGTTGGTAGGTAAGAGGAAGGTTTTGTGGGGAGCAAGGAGAAAAAAGGGGCGGATAGATGGGGGGGTAGGTACCATGGGCTGGGGACAAAGGTACCTAGGCGTGGGAGTAAGGGGGGCAGGGGAAAAGATATAGAGCTAGGGGTGGATCGCTGTGTCCACACCTGGTGAGGAGGAGTGGTCTGGGTAACATGGTACTCGATGGTGGTAAGTGAAAACGGGGGCTGGATCACGGTGCCCGTACCCTGAGAAGCATGACGGAATGGAACAGAGCAGGGTGAAGAACTGCAAGAAGAAAGACAGGACTGTTATGTTCTGAAAGTGACATGGGACTGTTGGGACTGTTATGTCCAAATTGTAAATGCAGATTGTTGAAATTATGATGATTTAGGATGTAACAAAAATAACTGTGCCTATGATATAATAAATGCTGCCAGTGAGCATCCAAAAGTGATAAAGCTCTGGCCTGAAGTTATTTCTGGATGGGATCCAGGGACAATTACAGCTTTACATAAATATTAATGAAACTAAAGTGGTGTTATTTAGAAAAAAAATCTGAGGATTCAGAGGAAATGGTGTCTATTGTAGGTACTAGAGAAGCAGACAAGCCAGATAGCTGTCTATATCTGGGAGTTGTTTTCAGTGCAAATTGTTCATGGAATGATCATTTAAACACAAGAAAAGAAAAATTAATAAAAACAACAAGAGGTCTAGAAACATTTAACAACAGTTTTGGTGGGAACCTAGTGGAACCCCTAGTTCAAATTATTAAAATAAAATGCAATATGCAGGCACTTTTTGGTGCTGAAGTTTGGACGAGCAAGAAATCAGAGATGCTAGCTATACCAATTCAAAAATTGTTAAGAAGAGTAATGGGGCTTGGATACGCATGTCCAGCAGCATATTTCAGGTCTGAACTAGGTATCTCTGACCTCAAGGCATTTATTGATAGCAGAAAGATATTGTTCTGGATCAGATTAATTAAACTTCCAAGGGACACATCTGCATTTCATTGTCTTGAAGAAAGACAGTTTTGGTACAGTTTAGGATATAGAAGTCCTTACTGGTATACATTACTGTCATCTTTATTAAACAAGTACAAACTAACATCTTTGAAAAGTTATGTAGAAAAAGCTATAGTGATCAGCTCCAAACATCAACAATTTATAATAAAAAGAATCACAAATTTCTGAAATCAAAAAGATCTGAACAAAGTAAGGAGTTTGGCTTATTCTCGGTGGGTGGCTAGGCATTATTATTCATTTGTGTTTAAGCCATATTTGAACATCCTTGATGATCCGGAACTCAGGAGTATTTGAATACTCTATAAATTTGAACATTTCCCAAGTAAAGATATAGAGGTCTATACTTATTTAGTGGTTGAAAAGGAATATTTATTGCATGTACTCTGGAAGTGTATTATACATAGTACATCAAGGAGAGATTATATTGGCTTGGACCTTTTATGAATGAAATGTATCTGGTCAATGAGGAATTGTTAACACTTATTGTGATGAATGCTGCAGATAAGTGGATTATGAATAGGCTGGCGAAGTATTTCTGTGCAATTTATAAAGGTAAAAAGAAAGTATTAGCCAGAACAATATATATATTAGAAAGTGAGGAACTGCAGAAGTATACAGCAATATTGTCAAAGATATGATGCAAGTATGAGTTTTGTGAAAATTGTATTTATTGTTGTTGTCTTGTCATAAAATGTTATGCTATTCTCAATTCATGTAACTTATGTGAGACTATTTAAAATTTTTTGTAAAAGTTTTTTAAAGCTAAACAATAAAATACATTGATTGATAATATGAAGGATCAATAATCTACATCACATCTCAAAGGCTGGGTATGCACAGTTTAGGTTTGCTGTCATTTTTGTCCATGTGATTAATTTGACTCATAAATCTCTGTTAGTTGTTATCTAAGGAACAGTGGTTCTCAACTATATCTTTGTAATATGTTTTTTGTTTTGCTATCACCATGGCAATAATATAATGTTTCCTAGTTTTTTGCACATCTCTATTTTCACTTTTTTTCTAACTTTAATTTTCTGTCACTGCCTCTCTTTTGTTTTGTGTGATATGAAGTCCTCTTGTGGGCACATAAGGACTCATGGTGGTGGCACCATACATCTGTACCATACAGCTTTTGAGGAGTATCCAGTGGCCACCCACAAAGCAATCCCAACTATAGAAGCAGCAGCTTCTAGTTTCCCCAGCTCTGCAGCAGCCCAAACCACCAGCCCCAGTTCAGTAGCAACCTCTATTCCCCTGCTCTGCAACAGCCTGAACCTCCTGTGCCCCTATGGTACCTCGCCCACAATCTTCCCTGGTCTGGGAATTCTTCACTGTTGACCCCCAGAATAACAGTGCTGTAAAATGTAATATATCTCATACATTGCTCAGGGGGAAGAGAGGACCCATCTCTGCACTGATGGCCAGAACACCCATTTAAAGATCCACCACCAGGCTCAGTGGGAAGCTGTGCAGCACAGGGTGGTAAGTGGTCATGGTGGTGGTGGCCTGTCTGTGGTACCAAGGGGGGAGTGTGCAACACGTAGACACCTTTCTCAGCATTCTGACGGGTGTGGGACAAGACTAGCAGCATTAGCACCCATACTAGCACCAGAATGAGCACTGGCATCTGCACTGTCACTGGCACCCACACCGCTGCCAAGCACTGCAGAGTAGCTTTCCAAACTGTGGGAGGAGATGGGTGACCTCCACTGCTGTGCTAGTTCTATGGAGCAGCTTATGACAAAGTTACTAGTGAACCAGAAGATGCTGATTGATGGCATGAATAAGCTCCATAGCAGTAATATGGGTGCTGTTGCATCTGGTAGTGGGCCATGAAAATTCCTTTCCAGTACAACTGTTCTATTCTTCCTTTTTTGTCCTTTCATCTTCTGTCCTCATTCCTCCCTTTTTTACACCCCTTCATTTCCTCTGCTATATACTCCTTCATGTATCCTTTTTATCTTTATACACCCTCTTTGTTTATGCCCCACCAAAGAATATAAAACGCTAAAAAATTAAAAAGTAGTCTTTTTCTGTCTTTCTGTTTTACTGTTTCATTCCATTCTTTTTTGTCTTGATTTCTGACTCAGTTTTCCTTGCTAAAATGCCCACATAGAAGGCTATTAAGCAAACTGGGGAATATGGGAGTGGGCAGGACAGTAGTGCAGTGGGTAGATAACTGGCGGGGAGGCAGGACACAGAGGGTGGTGGTAAATGGCTGTCACTCCACAGAGGGAAAAGTGACCAGTGGGGTATCACAGGGATCAGTACTGGGACCGGTTCTATTCAACGTCTTCATTAGTGACATTGCACAGGACCTGGAAGGCAGAATTTCCCTGTTCACTGATGACACAAAGCTTTGTAACAGAGTGGACATGTCAGAGGGTGTAGACAGAGTGAAAGGGACCTGCAGAAGCTTGAAGAATGGCCAAGGGTTTGGCAGTTGAAATTCAATGCAAAGAACTGCAACATAATGCATATGGGGCACAAAAACCCTGGAACAACATATCATTTGGGGGGGGTGAGAATATAGTATTCACCAAGCAGGAAAGGGACCTTGGGGTTATCATCTCTGATGACCTCAAGGTAGGAAAACAGTACTACAAGGCAGTAGGTAAAGCAAATAAGATGCTGGGATGCACAGTCAGGGGGATCAGCAGCAGGAAAAGAGAGGTCATAATTCCACTATACAAAACACAAGTGAGGCCCCACCTGGAGTACAGTGTACAGTTCTGGAGAACTTACCTATGTAAGGATGTAAACAGGATAGAGCAGGTTCAGAGGAGGGCAACAAAGATGATACAGAGATTACATCACAAGTCATATGAGGACAGGTTGAAGGATTTGAATATGTATGTACTCCCTGGAGACGAGGAGGGAGAGATGGGATATGATAGAGACATACAAGTACCTTACAGGGAGAAACAGGGTGCGGGAATACATTATTTTCCAGCAAAAAAGATGTTCCTGGACTAGAGGACATTGGATAAAGTTGGAGGGAGGGTGATTCAGAGGAAATCTGAGGAAGAATGTCTTCATAGAATGGGTGGTGGACAAGTGGAACACCCTGCCAGAGGAAGTGGTGGGGGCTGAAACAATTACAGGATTTAAGAACACATGGGATAGACATAAGGGAATTCTGGAGATCAGGGATAAAGGGCAACAGACTTCTAGGAAAACATAAAGTGAGCTTACAAGCTCAAATGGGCAGACTGGGTGGGCCATAGGCCCTTATCTGACAACAATGTCTATGTGTCTATGTATCTATGTAATTATGTAATACAAAACAAAAAAAAGTCCTCTTTTTAATCTATATTTTCTTTTATGGTACTGTTAATGCACCATATTGGTCTACCTCTTTTTGTGTAAAGCAATGTTGTTTACATATATAGAGCATTTGAAAAGCACAATATCAAAAACTGTCTGATCCATGAATATTTTATTTCAGTCCAACAGTAGATGATGCACTTTATCACTTGCACTGTCAGACATAGTCTATCCCTCAAGACAGTCACTTTTTTCCTGTTCTTACTTCCTGAAAATTCCTCTCAAACAAGACATTATTCAGTGGTGGTAGCTACTGCTGCTCTGTGCAAGTCATCCTCTAGGACAGTATCTGTCAAGCACATTAGGTGAGTTGACACAAGTGCTCAAGTACAATATATAAACTTATCACTTCTTGAACGTCTTTCCTGAAAGCCAGCTGACTGGCACAGTGGTAGTGCTACCAATTGCAAATGCTATGACCTGGGTTCTGGAACATGCCTGGGTTATTGGAAGGTCAGCTGTGGGAGGATGGCTTAGAATCCCATGCATGTTCACCTCCTTAGTTGTGACAGGGAATCTGGTCTCTGCTACAACACCACCACTAGGGTGACCACATGTGGTGGTGCAGCTTAAGCAAATGACTGAGGGAAGGGGATGTCATTGGCATGATGCTACACATCAGCCAAGACCTTCCTGCCATCAGAAATGGGATAGAAAAATGGATACAAACCTCCCAACCAATGCAGGATGCCATCAGGAGCCCACCACCTGCCGCAGGCCTTGCACTGTCTACTGGGTTTTCCACATCAGTGAGTAAGACTGTAACTCTGTCTGGGGGAGAAAATGGGCTGATCCTACAGCAGCCCTCCCCTTGAGATTCATGCTTGGGAGAACTGTGAGTTGGAGGTAAGTCCAAGAGATTTTGGGTGACGGGGCCAGGTGGAGCAACAGGCACTGATGGGTGCCAGTCAGGCAGCAGGAGGAAAAAGCATAGTAAATTAAATAAATAAATAAATAAATATATTCTCTCCCAAACAAGTAATTATTAAATGATGGTAATGCACTACTGCTGCTACTGTTATATGGTACTGCAATGTATGTCACTCTGCCACCACATTTCTTATAACACACTTTAGAGTAAAAAACTGCGAAAAGCACAATAAAAATTAATTTTGTGATCCCAGGAGTTTTTGTAACTACCAGAATAAACATGTCAGCTGGCTGCGTGCTACTACATGATGTTATACGGTGTCTATGTCCAACCACCACAGTTCTTGTAATGCAATTTAGAGTAAAACGTGCAAAAAGCATAGCTTACATAAATTGGGTACTCCACAGATTTTTCTCAACTATCAAAATAAATACTTCAGAATGCTGCATGCTGCCATAAGGTACTAACTTATATGTCTGTCCAACTGCCACAGTTCTTGTGTAATGCACTTTTGCTGAAATGGTGCACAAAGCACAATACACGTACTGTACATTCTGTGCTCCCAGAATTGTTTTCAACCACCTGAATAAATATGTCAGGCTGATGTGTACTACTACATGGTGCCACACTGTGTGTCAGTCACATCAACACTGTTCTTGTGATGCCCTTTCAGGGAAATGATGCAAAAAGCACAATATACCTGAAATCTGTCCTCCAAGAATTGTTCTCAAGGAGAGGAATAAATACGTCATACTGCTATACGCTGCCACATGGTGCCATTCTGTCTGCTAGTCCCACCAACACAGTTCTTGTAAATGCAATTTAGGGGATGAACTTTGGTGCCTCTAAATTCACAGTGCAATAAATTCATCTGTCTGGAGATTTTTGAATGAGGAATTGAAATCAGATGGGCTCCCTGAATTAATCTGCTGATTCTATACTCTGCAAGTCTCATACCACAGCACCTGTCCTGATGAACTGTAGAAGTGACCTGAAATTCTGAATGTTTTTCATGAAATCAGAATGCCTTTTTTGTGGCACAGATCCAGTGGAAGATCTGTTAGTATGGCTTTGTCTCTTACCAGCAAAAACAAGTATTTTTTTTTTGGCCTTGGGGGAGGTAAACAATGTATTTCTAACCATGTTTTGTTGCTGTTTCTCCTTTTTCACGTATTTATCACCAAGGTGATTAAATCCTGTTGCTGCATGGGTCTGGCCCAGATTTGGTTATTTAATTTAGCAATGCACCTACCAGGTAAAGTATTATTTTTACCTTTTCCATTTTGGTTTTTACATTATTAAATGTCTTTCATCTGTCACTCTCTGTTTTCTGCTCCAGTTTCTCTCATATCAGGTAATTTTCAGCTGTGTCACAATATAGAATCAGGCAGAAGCATCCGGTGGATGACTGTTGTTCACACTGGATACAGGGATATGTTGACTTAATAAGACCATACACAGTGGTAGAGGAGCTGAAGGAGAAGGATGTCTGGTCACGAGTCTGCCATGTTGACCACATCAATGACCTTGTGCAAAAAGCACAATATACATTTGGTGCTCCTCATTTTTTTCTCAACTACCAGAATACATAATTCAGCCTGCTGCATGCTGCTGCAAGGTGCCACTCTGTGTGTCTGTTCCACTGTCACAGTTCTTGCAATGCACTTTATTGGACATGGTGAGAAAAGCACAATATAATGAAAATCTGTGTTCTCAGAATTATTCTGAACTACCAGAAAAATTATATCAGGCCAATGCAGCTGCTAGTAGGAACAAAAAATGGGGAACTCCAACTGCTATATGCTTCAGTAATTTAGTTGAGATGAAAAAGTGCTTCTTTAGTGCAAACCAACGCAAAAATGTATAACATTGTTATATTATGTAGCATCTCAGCTGTCCATGAAAAGCTGACAAACCCTTGTGATTCAATGAAATAGTGTTCCTTAGGGGTGTCATTAATACCCTTCATAGTCCATCTTAAATAGGGGCATTTTGCTGATGTAAAAATGGTGTAGTAACCAGTTGTAAAAACACTTATTCAAAACTGTCACTATTGAACTAATTTATTTACATGCTACAGCTGGGATAAATCAATATCTACCAAATACAAGGTCTCTAAACACAAGTTTTTTGTCAGGTAAAGATACTGAATGCTCATATATACAAACATTCAGTGTGGCTAGGGACATATTAAAAAGCTAATTTTTCCAGTAATGGTAATTACGTAAACATAGTTCCATTGTTATACTGCTACTCTTTGACATAAATAAATCAGCTTTGTTATTTTTTGTTTTGTCTTTCTAAAAATCTTCATAGTGTATGTGGGATGAAAGGTATTGGGACGAAGTGATTTTGAACAGTAAAGTAGTAAACCCTGAAGGGGAAATGTAATCTGCCAGTCTACTCTCCCATCCATTAGAATGGTTTACCTGTCTTTGGTGGATCATTATGGCCTTGGGTAATGAGCATTTTTGCTGTCCTTTGATACCAGTAAGCTAAATGCTTGTTTGGTCTGAAGTGGAGAAACTTTGTGACTGCTGTCTAGTTTAATGCAACAGTTCAAGATACTAAAAACTGAAATAGCCTGTGTCAGTATTTAACAACAGTTTAAGGATGGCATGAATCTATTCTTCACTTTTTTATATAATTCCCAAGGCAAGATAAGTGTGTTTGAAGTTTTTAAAAAAAAACATTCCCTTGCCAGGCAAACCTGATTTATCTAAGTATTTTGTGGAAGCACCATGCTGTCAGTCATCACAGATGTGCCTGCACCACCTAGACAGAAAAGGGACTTCAGGAAATATGATTTTTAAAAACTGTTGGGGGCTGCCATCTTTATTGCCGATTTGCACTAATTGCAGAACAGTAAAAACAACTTTAAAATGGTTAAATGGATGAATGATATTTCAACAGAGAATATTAAGTATGTCAGAAATACATAGATGCTGAAAATTGTGGACACATTTTCACTGTTACTATGAACTGCTACTTTAAAAAGGTCGAAAGGATGAGGGGAAGGGGCAACATACAGGCTACCATTCAAGTTGGTGTGGAAATGTACTTCCAGCAGGTAGGCACTGCTAATGATCACAGGTCCAGTAAGCTAGTATCATGGAACTGTGTGAAAGAAATTTCCTTCACTGCCTTGCTGTGCATATGCACTCTCTGCTGAATGTGCCTTGCTGTGCATTTTCCCTCTGTGTTGAATGAATATTATTTGTTTATCTGGTTTTGGGGTACACTGTTACCCCCTCTCCACATCCGGTCTTTCTCTTCCTCCTTCTCTCTTGCCCCCCTCCTGTCTACTCACCACTCCATCTTGTACCTGCTACTGATACCCTTATTCATCTGCTTGCAATGACTCAGCCTGGTTGACATGATTGTGTATTACCAGAATCGCCACTCTAGTGTACTTAGGTTTTGTGTACATATATGTAATTTATTCTGTATATTACCTGTGCATTCTGTATTTGTCCTATATTTACAGTTCGCTGTATTTTAATTATACTGTAATTCCTCCTCCTCTTCCCCCCGGGCACATCTGGAAATGAACTATTTCAGCTCAGTATGCCTTTCCTGGTGAAACTCTTCAAATAAATAATAACTAAATGATATTTATACAAATCTTATCAATACAGAAAACTATTCCCAGCTGATGGACTATAAGGGGTACAAGATGCTTAGTCTTTATTAATGGTTGGTAACACCTCTCCTATACTTAACAAGATACAGTACTATTAACTGTTTTTTTCCAATGTAAATTTCTCAGGGTTACCAGCTTGCAGCCATACAATTCTTTAATGCATCAGGACCAAAAATGTAAACAACAATAAATAAAGTAACTAAAAGTGCTGAGTAGTGCAACTGGTGTAAAAAGTCTAATATAAAATATTAACCGTAGATATCTATGGTACACTATAACCTGTGAATTAAAATTAATACAAAACTGCTAATCCAATGCAAACAATATAAACAAGTCTTTTGGAGAGCTTGAGTTGATTTTGTTGAACCAGAGACAAAACATCCTTCCCACTGTCCTGTTAAATGAAAGCCAGAACATCTTTCACACAGTCTTGCTTCATGGAGTATGCTTTGAATTTTATTAGACATCATTCTTTTTTGTCATTATATGTAACATAATAGGTTCAATCTATGAGGGGGAAAGACAAACATCTAATAGTAACCAGCTCCAAAATTTAAAATTAAAATAATAACAGAAGAAATGTCGGAATTGTGCAAAACAATGGAACCAATGGGGAACTACCACATAAGATCTCATGCTTAATAAGAAGTGTAACCCATGCCTCATGATGACCAATCTCAATTGTTAAAAATATAATGAGAAAATATACTTATTCCTCAGTGTCATATTAGTACAATGTACTTACAACTGTACTGCACAAAAATGTGCTTATAAGGAACTGCGATGTACTCTTGGTAATGGGAATTGCCTCAAAGTGCTCACCATGTGGATATCTAATGGAGACGTCTCCTTATTTATCTACTGATACCTTATTAGCTACTAGGTACAGTCATGAACACCTCTATGTCACATCTTACAGCTGCAAAATAATATCACTTAGCCACTTAAAATAATGTGAAGCAGTGACTCCCATTTTCCGGTCTCTGCTAGAATTTGAGTGTTAGAGATTGAGACAATAAAATATAAATGAATGTTAAAAGTATACTTGTGAATGTCATGGATATGAAAGAAAAAAAAAACAGAAAGAATAACCATAAAAATAAAACACAGAAAGGTGCAAAGTGTCAATACAAGCATTAGAATGTATTGAGATTATCAATGAGGAAAAGGACAATGAGAGTGAAAAAGAAAAAAACCAAAAACAAATATAGAATGAAGAATTTAAAACCCAAGCTACTGTATGTTACTATATAACAAACCATTAAAGCTGATGGCTCAATCAATGTCATAGATACATTATACCAATGTCAAAATGATGCTACTATAAACCTAAAGATCTCCAAACCTCAAAGGTTCTATGGCAATGTGATGTTATGAAAGGGTACCCAATACATCTGATCATATGCCACAGTTCTTGTAATGTACTTCATTATAAATAGTGCAAAAAGCACAATATAATGAATCTCTGTGCTCTCAGAATTGTTCTCACCTACCGGAAAAATTATATCAGGCTGCTGCATTCTGCTGCTGTAAGTCTGCCCCACCACCACAGTCATTGTGATGCAGTTTAGGAAAATGTATGAAAAACAATATAACGAAAATCTGTTCAACCATTTTTCTCAGCTAAGAGAATAAATACTTCAGGCTGCAGCATGATGCTACATGGTGCTACTCTGTGTTTGTCCCACCCACATTTCTTGTACGGTAATGTACTTTATTGGAAATGGTATTAAAAGCACAGTATATATCAATTCTGTGCTCCAATAATTTTTTTCTGAAGTATCACAATATATGCTTCAAGCTGCTGCATGCTGCTACAAGGTGCTGCACTGTTTATCAGTCCCTCCACCATAGTTCTGGTAACGCACTTTAGAGGAAGTTGTGTGATAAACACAATATACAGTGATGCCAGCCGAGATACAATACAGTAATACTGCAGTGTGACACAAAATACTGCAGTGTACTGCAGGGAACAGTTCAATTCAATAGAAATTAAGCCATTTTGTCATGCAGTATTTTGTGACATGTCACTTGCTGCAAGTTACTGCATTACATCATGGCTGGCTCAGCTGTACATAAATTCTGTGCTCCAGAATTTTTCTCAGCTACCAGAAAAAATATATCAGGTTATTGCATGCTACTGCATGGTGCAACACTATGTGCCAGTCCAATAAACACAGTTCTTGTAATGCACTTTAGTGGATGAACCTTATTTCCACTGAATTCTCAGCCTAATAAATTCTGCTGTCTGCAAATTTTCACATGAGGAAACAAAATGAGATAGGAAGGATCCATTATATAATATGCTGCTTCTGCACTGTGCATGTCTACCACTCCAGGGCATAACCTGATGAAGTATACTGACCAAACATTCTGGATGTTAGAAACTTATAATTTGATAGCAGATAAGGACCACTTGGTCCACCTAATCTATTAATTTTCACTACCCACTGGTACACTGCATATCTGACTTGATCTCCGGCTTTACCCCCCCCCTTTCCTTATCATTAAGGTTCCCTTTTGCCTATCCCATGCATTCTTGAATCCCGTTACCATTTGGCCTCCACCACCTCCACTGGGAGGCTGTTCTAGGCATCCACCACTCTTTCTGTGAAGAAGTACTTCCTCACATTTCTCCTGAGTCTACCCCACTCCAGCTTCATATCATGTCCTCTTGTTCTTGAGCATCTTATTTTTCTGAAAAATGCTTTCCTCTTGAACCTTTTTATACCTGTGAAGAATTCAAAAGTCTCTTATCATATCCCCCCTCCATCCTTTCCTCCAGGGTGTACATATTGAGGTCCTTTAGTCTCTCCTCATAAGGCTTTTGATGCAGACCCTGCACCATTTTATTTGCTCTCCTCTGGACTGCCTCTACTTTGTCTAAGTCCATCCAGAAATGCGGCCTCCGGGACTGGACAAAGTTCTCCAGGTGAGGTCTCACCAGTGCTCTATAAAGAGGTAACACCACTTCTCTCTTTCTGCTGGTGTTACCCCTTCCTATGCACCCTAGCATCCTACTAGCTCTTCCCAGTGCCTTTTCACACTGTCTGGCCAGCTTTAGGTAATCAGATATGATTATCCCAGGTCTCTTTCCTGTTTGGTGGTCATTAATACTACTGTACATCCCTCATTTTGTATTCAGCTCCTAGGTTTCTGTGCCCCAAGTGCAAGGTTTTAGATTTTTTTGCATTGAAACATAGCTGCCACACCCTTGACCACTCCTTTAGCTTTCTGAGATCTCTCTAATCATTTTGTCACCCCCTGGAGTATCTACCCTATTGCAGATCTTAGTGTCATCAGCAAAAAGGCATACCTTCCCTTCTAGCCCCTATGCAATGTTGCTAATAAAGGTGTTAAAGAGGACCAGTCCCAGTACTGATCCCCGTGGCAATGCACTGGTCACCCTCCCTTCCATGGAGTGAACTGTATTTACCACCACCCTCTGTCTCCTGTCCCCTAACCAGTTCCTTACCCGCTGTATCAATGGTTGCCAAGGAGGAGGAATGGCTGGATGATGGTGGGCTTGGGAAGGGTGAGGGCAGTGAGACAGAGGCACATCCCTTCTATGGTTCCACTCCATAACTCCTATGCTGCTCTGGCAGGGTGGGACACTCCCAAAGAGGAACCCATAGTGGTAAGCAAGGAGTATGTGGGGTACTCTATGGTGGAGACCTGGGGGGGGAGGCACAGGACTACATAGGAGAAGGAAGCAACTCCTGGTGGGGGACTCAATCATTAGGGGGTAGACTTGTAGGCAGGAAGGTAAGGAGAAAGGGAAGTCAAGTGCCTACCTGGCACCATGGCATGGAGGGATGGACAGTGCATCCAAAGGATCACTGGGGCTACAGGATGGGAGGGTAAGCTAGAAATCATTGTCCACCTGGGGTTGAGTGACCTGGCAAGTGGTGAGGTTAGGGTAGTACAGGAGCAGTTCAGGGAGTTGGGGTGGGGTCTTAGACAGAAGGCACACTCTGTAACCTTTTCAGAGGTGTTGCCCATGTATGGCAAGGGGAGGACAGGGTACTCTGCACCAAGAGATTCAATGCATGGCTGAAGGATTGGTGTGGAGTGGAGTGGAGGAATTTGGCTTAATTGGAGACTTGGGTTCCACCTAGAGGGATGCAGGCCTATACAGGAGTGATGACCTGCATCTATTTGGGGTGAGGGCAGGATCCTCAGTGAGAGGTTTAAATGTTTCATTGGCAAGCATTTAAATTAGCCAAAGGGGGTGGCAGCAGTAAGCAGGGAGAATCAAACAGCCCCACCCCCACAGAATGAAGCATTCAGTATAAAGGACCCTAAGGTTGAGAAATCACTGAAGATACCTACAATAAAACCAGAGTAGGTAAAATGACAGCGATACGGCAGAATGGGAGTAAGGACAAGATGGTATGGAGGAAAGACATGGGGATAGAAGGGGCATTATTGTGACAGGAGGCAGTAAAAACTGGAAGGCAATGTGCACAAATGCTCACAGCCTGGAAAATAAAATCCCAGATCTAGCGGCCCTGATGGCTGAGGCGGTCCTGGACATTGTCATTGTTACCAAGGCACGGTTCATGGGGAACCATGACTGGGATATTGCCATACCAGGTTACACTCTATTTGGGAAGGACAGGGTGGGTAAAAAGGGAGGAGGAGTGGCTATTTATGTCAGGTAGATAATTAAAGCAACTGAGGTACAGGGAATGCAGGGAGAGGCAGAGGCAATGTAGGAAATTCTATTGATGTGGTAAATTGCTATGATTACCTTGGGGTAAGATTAACGTACAATTTATCTTGGAAAAATCACTTGGAATTGATACAGAACAAAATGTCCTCTGCAGTTAATGCTCTTAAAATATTTAATGCTAAAATGGGCAAATCATCAGTTAAGGAGATTTTAAAGGTCATCAATGCTAAAAGAAGAGCTAGTATAATCTACACAACAGAAGTCTGGGGCTTTACTAATTCAAGTCCCCTAGGAATTATACTCAATAAATTGTACAGATATATTCTAATGTTACCCCAGGGAACCCTCAACTGTATTTTTAAATTAGAATTGGGACAACAATCATTATCTTCTCTAATAAAAGAAAGGCATATCATGTTTCTACTTTAAACATTCTTACTTTCTGACCAACACTATCCTAGAATGTGTTTGGAGGATGAGATTAAGTTGGCTACACTGGGCTATACCCATCCATTCATTCAGTTAATTAAAAAATTATTAACGCCTTCTGGCTTGGGACAATTATCGTATACCATATATATCAGACCATGGGAGGAAATAAGTTTTGATGTTAAAATGAGGCTTGAAGACCTGGATATTAACTTCTCATTTACTCAGTTATCATCATTAAAACTTCAGGAATGGTATAAACAATTTAAGATCAATTGGGGGTTTGAACCCTACCTCACATATTTGACTTGTCCCAATCTGAGAAGAATATATACTAGATTCAGAACAGAAACTTATAATGCTCAGTATATTCAGCATAGGCAAAACAGAAATAGAATTACTTCTCCCTTCTGCAAATGTGGGGTTCAGACATTCAATGATTTAAAGCATGTTGTTTTATTATGTCCTCTTTATGAGGCTAACAGAAGAAAGTGGTTGGGTGGGTTGCTAGGAGGCCTCAGCCTCCCCCACAGTAAGATAATTGTTTATCTCTTTACTACACAAGAGAAGAACATTCAAGAAATGGTAGTCAAATTTTTGATGACTACACATTTATAAGACAAACATGGAATGATATTATTCCCAATGCAAGAATAAAAGCAGTGGTGGGGTAATATTTTTATTTTTATTTAGACACAATATGAAATTAATTTTAAAAATTGTTATTTGATATCACATGCTATTGCTTATGAAATGTTATCTGTACGTTTGGAATTGTATTTTATCTGAATGTAAGAGAAGACATTTGAATGCCTATGTTTTTATGTTTTATTTTAGTATATTGTAATGACTTTTGCTGATCAATAAATATGTACTTGACTTGACTTGACAGAGGCAATGTGGATCACCCTGGAGACGGGAAATGGCACTGCCATTCATTCTGGAGTGATCTGCAGACCTTCTGCACAAGGGGAAGAGATGGACAGGGTACTTGCAGAAGCTGTCCACAGAATGACAGCTAATAAGGGGAGATGCTGCTGGTGGAAGACTTCAATCTGATGAATGTGGATTGAAGCAACCAGGCTGCAGCCACAGCCAGGAGCAGAGACATTCTGGTGTGACCCAGACTGCTAGTGGTAGAGCAACTTTGGACCTGGTACTCACCAAAAGGGAAAGAATTACAGATGTAAAGGTGGGTAGCTACCGGGGATCCAGTGATCACTGTACAGTGTGGTTCAATGTGAGCAGAGTGGAACAGTCAAATCACACGAAAGCAAGGGTCCTGGATTTTAGGCAGGCTAACTTTGCAAAGATGGGGGAATGTCTTAGGAAATCACTGGCAGGGAAGGAAATAAGAGGGGGTAGAGGAACAATTGGAGAATCTTAAGGGACCCATAGTGGAGGCAACAAGCAATTGCATTAGGCAAATAAATAAAACAAAGAGAAAGGAAAACAACACTATGGTTCTAAAAGGGAGTGGCCAAGCAAGTAAGGGTGAAATGGGTGGCATTCAGGAGGTACAAGGAAACTCAGAGGGAAGAAGACAGGGAACTGTATCTGGAAAAGCAGAGGGAGGTAGGGAAAGCAGTCAAGACTGAAAAGGCACAAATGAAAGAAAAAATAGCCCAGGCAATAACAAAAGTGGGCAAGAACTTTTTCAGGTATGTTAGTGAAAGAAAAAAGACAAAGGGTGGGATTGTGAGACTAAACAGGGAAGGAGGGGAGTGTGCAGAGGGGGACCAAGAAAAAGCAGAAATCCTGAACAAATATTTTTGTTCTGTATTCACAGAAAAAGGGGAAGGGGAAGGAACACAGTTAGATGTCAGAAGCACCACTGCGAGGGAGGTGGATAACAGTCCATTTAGTGAGGGGAGGGTCCTAAAAGAACTCGCAAAACTGAAAGTGAACAAGGCAATGGGGCTAAATGAGATACATCCCAAAGTGTTAAGAGAACTCAGGGAAGTGCTGGCAGCACCACTGGCAGACCTGTTCAACAGATCACTGGAAACAGGTGTGGTACCAAAGGACTGGAGGAGGGTGAATGTAGTCTCTCTCTACAAATGTGGGAGCAGGGAGTAGGCTGGCAATTACAGGCCAGTAGGCCTGACCTCAGTTGTAGGGAAACTAATGGAATCACTACTAAGAGAAAGGTTTGTGTTATATCTCAAATTCAGCAGAGCACAGGATCTGAGGCAGCATGGATTCACAGTGGGAAGATCTTGTCAAAAAATTCTGATATATTTCTGTGACTAGAGAGGTGGATCGGGGGGGGGGCAGTGGACGTGTCCTACCTGGATTTCAGTAAGGCCTTCAACACTGTCCCATATAGGAGGTCTGTAAACAAGATGGGCAGCCTGAGAGTTGGTCCCAGGGTAGCAAACTGGGTCAAAAATTGGCTGAGTGATAGGACATAGAGGGTGGTGGTGAATGGAGTTCAATATGAGGAAAGGGGGGGTGACCAGCAGGGTCCCACAAGGATCAGTGTTAGGTCCAGTCTTCTTTAATGCCTTCATAAGCGGCATTGCAGAAGGGCTGGAAGGAAAGGTATGTCTCTTTGCAGATGACACAAAGGACTGCAACAGGGTTGACAATCCAGGAGGGGTGGAGAAAATGAGAACTGACCTATGCAAGTCGAGGAGTGGTCAAGGATGTGGCAGCTAAGATTCAATGCAAACAAGTGCAAGATCATGCAATTGGGGCATAGAACTGCAGGGAAGGAGTACATGATAGTGGGGAGATACTGATGGCCATCAAACAGGAAAGGGACCTGGAGGTAATCATATCTGATAACCAAAAGGTTACCAAACAATGTGAGAAGGCTGTGAGGAGAGCCAGTGGAATGCTAGAATGCATAGTGAGAGGTATCTGCAGCAGAAGGAAGGAGGTGGTGATGCCACTGTGCAGAACATTGGTGAGACCTCATGTAGAATACTGTGTCCAGTTCTGAAGACCGCATCTCTGAAAGGACATGGACAGAGTGGAGGCGGTTCAGAGAAGGATAACAAAAATGGTGCAGGGGTTGCATTAGAAGTCTTATGAGGGGAGGGTAATTAGGGGATCTCAATATTTATTCTCTGGAAGAGTGGCGATTAAGGGGGGATATGATAGATACTTTGAAATACCTCAACGGTACAAATAAGGTACAAGAGGGTATCATCTTTCAAAAAAGAAGATGTACAAGAACAAGGGGGCATGATATTAGAATAGAGAGGGGTAGACTCAGGGGTAGAGATGTTGTGAAGTTAAACTTTGCCCATGAATTTCACGCAAAGCAGTGAAAATCCATGCTTCATAGAATTTGTGGAGTTTTCGCTGGCCATCAAAGCTTCGATTCATGTGATTTGCGTAAAGTTTTTGGTGAAATTTGCCATTTTTTTCACAAAGTGTGAAATTCTCCAGTGAAACACGAAATTCATGGGTGAAATTTCATGTTTTGCAGCATAATTTGCAAAATTCAAGGCTGAGAATTTTGCAAAATCACTCAGTGAAATCTGTGAAATCCATGAATTACGTCGCAGAGTGAATTTCGCGAACTTCACACATCACTACTCAGGGGTAACATGAGGAAGTATTTTTCCACAGAAAGGGCCGGGAATGCATTGAACAGCCTCCCAGCAGAGGCTGTGGGGGAAAAAATTTTATGAGAATTCAAAAATGCATGGGATATACATAAAGGAACTCTAATGATAGGAAAGAGAGGGTAAACTGCAGATCATTTAGGATCTGCAGTATATGAAACGGGTAGGGAAAATGGGTAGATTAGATGGGCCAAGTGGTCCTTATCAGCTGCCAAATTCTATGTTTCTCTGTTTACCACCTTTGGACCCACTCCTAGGCTGCTCAACTTGTTTTCAAGTCTCCTGTATGGAACAGAGTCAAAGGCCTTACTGAAATCTAGGTAGGTCACAGTCATAGCCACCGCTTCACCTTAATCTAATTCCCTGGTCACCCTGTCAAAGAAATCTATCAGATTTTTTTTGACATGACCTCCTCACAGTGAACCCATGCTGCTTGGATTTTGTAAACCATTGGATTCAAGATATTTCACAATCCCTTCCTTCAGCAGTGATTCCATTAATTTCCCCGCCACTGAAGTCAGGCTGACTGGCCTGTAATTGCCAGCCTCCTCCCATGGGACTACATCTGCCCTGCTCCAGTTCTCCATAACCACTTTTGTCTCCAGTAAATGGTTCAACAGGGCTGTCAGAGGTGCATCCAGTACCTCTTTAAGCTCCCTCAGTATCCTTGAATGTACCCCGTCTTGCCCTATTGCCTTGTCCACGTTCAGATTTGCAAGTTCCTTCAGGTCTCTCTCCTGTGTAAATGGACTAGTGTCCACCTCCCTTCCTTCAATGCTCCTGACACTTATCTGTGGTCCTTCACCTTTCCCTTCCTTTGTGAGCACTGAACAAAAGTATTTGTTCAGGATGTCTGCTTTTTTTTTTAAACTTAATCCACTTTATTGAAAATGTTATAACATTGTAACAATGTAAGACTGCAACAAACAATTGTACACTGATGTACAGAAGACAGAACTAAACAAGATAAACAAAGAAGCATCCATATGTGACATTCATAAGCTAATAAATAAATATGATACAGAAAATGCAAAAACAGATTGCATAACAAATGGAACCAAACATTTCCAAATAAGACATTCTTTGTCCCCTGAATCCCCCCCAGGAATGATGGATGCCACACCATTTTTACTTGTTGGTTGCTCGTTGCCAAATTTATTCATGGCACAAAGACTATATTTACAACTCATATACTTTGGAATTCATAATTCAAAATTTACATCCAAATTTTATTTCCAATTTTCTGGTTCCGGCCTCTGTCCTTCTTCTGGTTGTTTCTTCCATCTTGCTTTCAGGGCCTGGACACTGTTAATCTGGCCCCCTCTTCCACACCAGAACCAGGCCGTTCCCCTTACCCGGACTATCACTCTCCAAGCCCGGACACTTCTGAATCCAGCGCCTGGACCTATCCCCCGCCCTGCTTTTACCACCACGTCTGGGTTCTTTGTCCACAGCCTGTGTATCCTTCCCCTTCCTCCCCCGCTCCCCCTTTTCTTCTTCACTCGATGGGCATACCTGCCTCCCACCAGGGACTTTGCTTTAGTCCTGGGCCCTCTGCTGCCTCCCACAGCCATATATACCACCTGGTCCTATGCTCAGGGCCTCTAGGGCACCCAGCTTGCCTCCATAATCTTTCTTTGTGCCACAACCAGCCCCCAGTGCCTTCCTTAATAAGGGTGGGAGGGTGGGAAAAATTCCCAGAAAAAGGCCGTCCTGCCTGAGACCTGGCCTAATGTACCCCTAATAGGGCCCTGGTCAGGATCCCCTTGGCTCCGCCCTCAGCCAATCCCTGCGGCTCTGGCTTGAACTTGTCATTTTACCTTTTCCTGCCTGATGATGTCACCAGGCCCCTTCCCTTCTAATCCCCTCCACTTGTCCCCCTCCCCCTCCTATTCACATCATCCTGGTGGAGGATCACTGGACAACCTGGATTGCCTTTTATTGGCAGTCCCCATTGTCCCCCAAATCTCCCCCAGGAAAAATGGACGCCACACCATTTTTACTTGTTGGTTGCTGGTTGCCAAATTTATTCATGGCACAAAGACTGTATTTACAACTCATATACTTTAGAATTCACAGTTCAAAATCTACATCCAAATTTTATTTCCAATTTTCTGGTTCCAGCCTCTGTCCTTCTTCTGGTCGTTTCTTCCATTTTGCTTTCAGGGCCTGGACACTGGGAATCTGGCCCCCTCTTCCACGCCAGAACCAGGCCAGTTCCCCATACCTGGGCTTTTGCCCTCCAAGCCTGGACACTTCTGAATCTGGCGTCTGGACCTATCCCATTCCCCGCTTTTACCACCATGTCTGGGTTCTTTGTCCTCAGCCCATGTATCATACCCCCCTTCCCCTTTCCTCCCCCCTGCTTCCCCCTTTTTCTTTCTTCCACTGCCTCCTCCAGCTAGTGACAGATGGAGGGGCTACCCCCTTGCAGTCTAGTATCTAAGTCCCTTTTTGGCTATCTGGGTCTCCCCCCTTGCGGTCTAGTATCTAAGTCCCTTTCTGGATATCTGGGTCACTAGTTCCCTAATAGGCCATAGGAACAGACACATCCCAAACTCCAACAGGTGGACACCATCCGACCTGTACACTGCAGGCTAGTCGTAAGAGATGTCTCTGTGCTGCAGATGTACTCCCCCCAAATAGGCTGTTGGTTGACTAGGATCTGTGGCTCATCCTGTAGGTAAGGGAAATGGGCAGACTAGGTGGGTCAAGCGGTCCTTATCTGCCGTCAAAGTCTATGTTTCTATGTTGGCAACCTTCCTGTTTAAATGCTTTCTAACTTTTTTGATCAGCCGGCCATCCCTTGCCCCCCTCCTTACCCTCCAGGAAGTGATTTCGGACCAGCCGATTATCACCCTTGGCCACCACCCCTTAACTTTTTTAAGTCTCCTATAATGTTCTGTCCTAATGCCCCCCCATGGCAGGCTCCGTAGATTGTTGCCCCAGGTGTATAATGATGCAATCTGGGGTGCCCCACTGTAATTTCAACTCTTCCATCAAAGGCATGAACTGTGCCCATTTCATCCCCCTGATGCCTTTCCATAGCACCCTGGTGTGCTCTGTGTTGTATCTCAGCTCCGCTCCTCTGGAGATGGCAACCACAAACCTTTTAGCCAAATATATGAAAGAATACCCCACTATCCAGCTCATTCTCTTGGAACCTGCCATGGAAACAAAATAAACAGTGTGAGTTGTTTGCTGTTATTTTCTCACACACCTCTTGTAGCTGCTGGACCTCCAGTGCCCCACCTTTTGTATGTCCGCCACTGCAGCCCCTTTTTCTGCTGCCTTCATGGCTGCCCCAATACAAAATGAATGCAGGGCAAACTTGCTGGGTTCATCTCCCAGAAATGGCAGCGCTTTCTTCAAGACTGCCCCTATGTGAAACGCTGTGATTGGGGAACCATCCCCATGATGAAACAGCACCCCTCCGGCCCTCCCCCAAAACCTCCTATATTCCTCTAATGCACCCACAGCACAGCTGGCTGACTGGGATCTTACCAGTGACCCTAGGTCCCCCTCCCCCCCTGATCCATTTTGGACCTGGCCAAGGTGATGACTACCTTGTCCTGCCCCCACTGGACCTCCTCATGCTGTAACGCCTGCCCGACGGCCACCTTTTTCGGGCCCACCACCTCCCCCAACTCAGAATGCACCTACTACCATAACTGCAAACATGGCCTGGAACAGCACCCCTTCCTGTGCTGATGTGCATACTTTTTGGGTGGTCCCTAAGACCCTTATCAGCAAATCCTGCCTTATGGGTTGCCTCCCATCCACCCTGGCCTGTTGGCCCAGCCGCCATCCTGCCACCATGCGCTTTATTGTCCTGCAGGCCTCTACATCAGGCCATCCTTTGTCCTGGCATACCCAACTGATGCCAGCCAAGTGCACCACCATCGTGGTGTGGGCCATCCCTTCATCCCACATTTCTATCACAAACCTCTTTACTTGTTCGTCCAGGGCCAGTTCGGCCTTGTCCCAACCATGTTTCCTTCAGAACTCTTGAAACCTTGCCCATCCTGCCTCATATACCCTCAATGTGCTGGCTGCCCAGGCCCCCCCAGTACAGTGCCCTGGCCATGACCCTCCAGACTCCCACATCTGGTTGGGTATCCTGGTCCTGTGTGGTGCTGCCTGAGGCATCAGCTCCCAAAATCTGTTGAGCTGTAAGCGGGAAAGACTGTCAGCCACTTCGTCTTCAAACCCTCAATGTTCTGCCCTTTGAAAGATATGTTCAAACATAGTCCCAACAGTACCAGTCATCTGAGTAGCCACTCCGTCGTCTCTGTCTTCCTCCCTTGTCTATTAATGACTTCTACTACCCCTTTATTATCACACCAAAACAAAATGCACTTACCCTGCATCTTATGCCCCCATACCTCCAGAGCCACCCATATCAAGAAAATCTCCAAGAATGTGATATCTTTCAACCACCTCTTTTTGCCCCACGATACTGGCCAAGGCTCTGACATCCAATCCCCTTGAAAATAAGCCCCCATTCCCAGGGCCCCTGATATGTCCGTGAATAGCTCCAGATCCACTCTCCTTTCCCATTCCTCCTGCCAGAATGTCACCCCATTGTAGCCTTCGAGAAACTCCTCCTATACCCGAAGGTCCTCCTGCACCCTTCTCGGCACATCCACCCAATGGTGCGGCAGCCGGGCCTTCCCAGTTGCCCTTCCCAGTCTTCTTGTGAAGGCCCTGCCTGGGCTGATGGCCTTGCAGGCAAAATTAAGGTGCCTCAGCAGTTGCTGTATCTGTACCAGCAGCACCCTCTGCCTCCTCACCACCTTGTTGAGCAGGCCCCTAAGGTGCGCCACCTTGTCCCCAGGTAGACAAAAATAGCCCTCTTCTGTGTCCACTTCTATGCCCAAATCTCTGCCCAAAAATTCCAATTTTCGAGCGGGGCCCTCCGTCTTGCCCTGTGCCAGCGGTATCCCCACCTGCTGGCACATTGCCTCAAGATCCCTTAACATCCCTTGTGCCTTGGCCTTGGTTTCCCCGATGAGGAGTAAATTGTCCAGGTAGTGTACTACCCTCCTGTGCCCATAACAGACCCCAAACACTCATTGCACCCAGGTGCTAAATGTTTAAAAAGTGGAACACGCCACCGAGCACCCCATGGGTATGGCCTTGTCAAAATACGTGCCCCCTTGGAATTGAAAACCCAATAGGTCCCAATCCTTAGGCCAGACTGGCAACAGCTGAAAGGCTGCCTCTATGTCCGTCTTGACCAGCCATGCTCCTTCAATCACCCTGATCAACCCTTCCGCCTGCTCCAGTAAAGCATACGACACCACCCTAAGATGGTCGGGTATGCCCTCATTCACTGAGGAGCCCTCAGGGTAGGATAGATGATGTATCAAGTGGAATTCCCCTGCCACCTGTTTGAGTACAGTCTCCAGTGGGGACACCCAGAAATGCTCACATGGTGGACCCCCCAGTGAACTCTCCACTCTGCCCGCCCTTATTTCCTTCTCAATCTTGGCCCTCACTGTTTCCTCTTTCCCTTTTACTGACCCTAGATTTTTGGCCCACATCCAAATTCTCTCTCCTTTAAAACCCAAATGGAAACCCCCTTTGAAACCTGCCCTGAGCAGTTCCACTGCTGCCCTGTTCGGGTAGCCCACGGTCCATTCCTCTACCACCGCCAGGACAATGGGAGTGCACACCAGCGCATAACCCCATCGCTCCTCTTTGCATTCCTCCCAGGAGCGTAGTGCTACCCTCGCTGCCCAACCCCCGGCCCCTGCCCTGTCCCCCCGGGCACCCCGAAAGGACTGATCATGGTATTGCCCCCCCATGCTGTCCCCCTCTGTCCACTCCTTGTCAGCAGCTGGAGACCGGGTGCAACTCCCTCACTTGGAGCAGAAGTGTCGAAACTTACAATTGCCCTACGTGCATGTGGCATTGTTTTAGACCCAACACCCCCTGACAGGGGTGTTGGCTGTGGCATTCTTTGCTTGTTCCCTGGGTCCGCTCCACTCCCCGGAGAGCGTCCTTACCCATAATTCCAAGTGGGTGCATTCCCACCTCAAATCCCCTTTGGCTGCCATTCTCTTCCGGAATGCCTCATCGTACTTTAACCACCCATACCCGACTTTTGCTTTATACACGTCCCTGATAATGGACATGTATGTCAACAGGGGAATGGCGAACTCTGGCTGTTTCCAGCACCAGCGCTGTATATGATGAAACCCCCTTGGCAGCTGTCAATGGTCTTCCCTTTGTATTTTGCCTCCTCTGTCTTGTGGCCCACCACTGCCTGGGCCACCGCCATTTCTGACTTCCTCACTGACTCCTTCTGCTTGTACCTTGTGGCCGTGTCCTCGTCCACCAGTCCGAAAATGTCCACATATTCCCCCTTCCATATCTTTTCTTTTATGGACACTGGGACGTGGTCCCCAACTGAGCAGCCCGGGGGCCCGTCGTATAGATTTTTTGTTGTCCCCTTGGCTCCCCTTCCTTTTCTGCCCTGCCCCTTTGCATTTTAGAGCCTGAACAGCCCATTCTATTTTCTCCAAACCTGTGCCCCCTCATATCTGCCAGGAGGCCCTCCAAGTACTCTTTCAACCCATTTTCATCCGAGAGATCCCTGTTATTCTTACCACGATCCAGGTTCTCCTCATCTTGCTCCGGTGCCGGCAGCGATGCAGGTATCGGTGAGGACTGTGGTGCCTCCAGTCTGGGTCTCTTGCCCCCTGTTCCCCTGCCCAGGTGCTCCTCTCGCTCCTTCCATTTTTTTTAGGGCCTCCTCTTCGACCTCCCTTATCTTTGCCGCTGCCACCAGCTCCGACATTTGCCCCATCAGTTTAGATGCCGCTTGCATCACTTTTTTGCTGGAAAGTTGGGCTTGTTTGGGTGCCATGCTGTTTCCTATGTCACTGTGTTCAGGGGGGGAAATAATTATTCAGCTGTGATATGCTCCTTCCACAACTTGCAACCCAGTGCCCTCGCTGTAATACTTGGAGGCCTGGGGAAAACCGAAACCGTGGCTCCGGTCTCCCCCGTGTGTCAGTGCCCTAGCCCCTCCTTATGGGGTCAGCCCGAAAAATACAAACAACCATCTGCTGCGCCAAACCTAAAGCATGGCTCTTGTCCAGGTTGCACCTGAGGCCTTCGATACTCCCCACCCTTGGAGGTATGCCCTCCCTCTGCTCGACCGCCCTGCCAGCTCCCCTTGGCTACAGTACCATATTCTCCCCTGCCTGAAATGCCCATGGTCCTCTGTGGCTCACCCCACCTCTTCTGCACTCCTGGCCCCTCCCTGCTCTGGGGCCTTCATCGTACCTGCACCTGGTCCTCTTAGCCTGGGCCCGCCCATATCTCCCAGCATGCTTCCACACTCCGCCAGGTCCCGTGCCCCTGTCAAGGACCCCACCTGCTCCCAACTAGTATGCTGTTCTCCTTGCATCCCCTTTTTTTAGCCACACACTCCACTGCTCCTGTTGTGCAGGTCCGCGGTTCACAAACACTCAGTAGTCTTTGTGACCCAAAAATGGAGCTTCTCCTGGAAACCTCTTTTCAAAGCTTCACTAAAAACAACCCAAATTGCTGCCCATGTCAAGCATTCAAAAACTCCTGCCCCAATACCTAATGTCATGCTGAAAGGCTGGATATCAGAAAAAGCAAAAAAAAAACCCACCCCCCCAGGCCTCATCGGGATCCGTGTCCACCTGGCATAATCATTCCCCACTTGTGCCCGCAACCTGCGCCCTCCTGGTGGGCCCACTCGTTATGTTCTCCTTCTCCCCTTACCCTGCAAACAGTCATCCTTCTCCCTCCTTCCACCCTCTACCCCACCTGCCCTTCATTGCCACCTCACGGTCTCTAGTCCACTGCTTCCCTTGTCTCCTGTGGGGCTAAACAAAAACTGACCAAACCATGCACCCTCTTTTGGCCCATGCATCGCACACACCTCTGCTTGCTTCTCACAATGCTCACATCATCACAAACTTGCTTCCAGCCATGGTATGGGCTCTGCCACCCCTTTTCTCAGCTCATGCCCTTGCGGAACAAAAAAAAACACTTTGTCCCAATGAAAAACCTTGGCATGAGCTGCCAGAAATGCTGTCCTGTATCTATACCCACCAGGGCCTTATCCATGTTCCTGTACAGCGAAGGAGAGAAATCAGCATACCGGAACAAAAACGCCGTGCTGCTAGGGCATTCCACCAGGCTCCCCCTATGCTGCTCCCTCACAATAGCCCTCGCATACCAATGCACTACAAACAACCAACCTCCTCCCCTGTGGTCACCTGCTATTCATCGTGCCTTTTTAGAGAAACCTTTCTCTGTCCTGATCATTCCTCCTTTTTTTATCAAAGCGAAGTGTAGTTACCCACGAGCACCCAATCCACAGCCGCCAGGCCAGAATAACCCAGGCAGCCCTCTCAGCCATATCATCAGCTTCCATACGACGACACCCAAAGAAAGAATGCAACAAAACTCCCATGCTTTCTCTCTCCCATGTTACCTCACATGCCCCCCCAGCTCACTCCTTCCGTAAGCTGAGTTCTCCTATTATTACTCTGGCCTTGCAAAAACAGCCTCGCAGACCCAGCCAAATCTCAGCAGGCATTAGCTAATGGCACCATGCAGTGACTAGCTGTACAGCCTTCTTTGAATGCCTTTTGGCTTCTGTGCCTTTTCTCTCTGCCTCTTGAACCTAGCAAATTCCTTGAAACAAGCCTCTTGTATGCACCTTCACTTGCTGCTGCCTGCCTGATGCCAATCACCATTTTTCTTCTATTTTTTTTAAACAACAAAACATCCCAAAACAGAACCTTTTTTTTTTAGACCATGTGGCCAAGAAGCCTCGCTGTACCAAACGCTTGCTCTCTCTCCATCTAAATCACAAAACCTTCACAGTACATATTATCCAAACTTATTCCTATGTAACTGCTCACTGTAACAATTGAGAGGAAAACAGTAGCAAACCTGAGATGGTCCTTGGGCCACATAGCTACAGGCCTAGTAGTTCTTTGTGCCTTACCTGACTTGCCAACGATGTGCTGAGCTCTGCTTCCAGAAAAACTTCCCAGCAAAAGAGACTGTTCTGCCTGAGATCTTGCCTAATATATCCCTAATAGGCCCCAGGTCAGGACCTCCTTTAGGCTCCACCCCTCTCAGCCAATCCCTGAGACTCTGGCTTGACCTTGTTATTTTACCCTTTCCTGCTTGATGATGTTACCAGGCCTCCCTCTCATCCCTCCCTCTCCCACCTCCCCTCCTAGTCACATCTTCCTGGTGGGGATCACTGGACAACCTGGCTTGCCTTTTATTGGCAATCCCCATTGTCCCCCAATCCATGCAGATTATGTATAAACCAGTGAACATATGAAGGTTGTTCTTAGGGGGAATATACACTAAATACAACAATTACAGCATTTATGAAATAAGCAGAACAGTGAACAACCTCTCAAATCTATTTTGATATGTGGGAAGGGCATGTCATAAACTCGCCATAGACTTCTCCATTTGGAGAATAGTAAGTATTTCGGCATACCATTCCCTGTATATTGAGGGGAACCTGTCTGTCCAATGGCACAATACAATCAGCTTAACTACCACCGCTATAAGAGTTAGATGATATCTTTGGGGACCAAAAACTGCTCAATGCCCACACTAAAATGCAAAGCTCTGGAGTGAAAGCCTCCTACAATTCCAAAAGAGAGTCTAAATGTGATTGAATTTGATGCCAGAAGGAATGCACTGGTGGGCAGTCCCATAGGAGATTGTGAAGATTGCCCACCTGTGCATGGCATCTTTGACATGTAGAAGTGGGCCATTGCCCAAACCTGTACAACTATAATGAGGTGATAAACATGTTGTGCAATATTTTATATTGCAAAAGGCATAGCTTATCCAATTTAATATAATGATGCATTTAGTCCCAAGGTGCCATTGTATCAAAAGAAGTAGAATAAGATGGGAATTCTCTTTTCCAGTAAACACATTTCAGCAGTATTTTCACTCCCTCAATGTACCAGAAAGCTTTGTATAAAAGTAAAATAGAATGTGGCTTTACCACCAATGCTGCTAGATCCCAATACTGAGTGCCATCTGATAGTTGCCAGATACAAAAGCCCAGATAACCCTGCACTGAGTGGGTGAGTTGAAAAAATGAAAATGCGGCTGACTGCACCAAAGAATTGGTCAACCTAAATTTCCCAAAGATGGTCATTTGGTCACCCTGTAAAAGGGAAGAACGATGGTCCAGATTAGTGGCGGAAAGAAAGGAACAAGAGAAAGGTATATTGTCTCTCTTAAAATTCGGATTAAATGGATGGGCTGAAAAGAATCTTTCTGTTTGACATATTTCAAACCCCAGCAAAAATGTGTGTTGATTTTCACTGACTACCCTATGGGCCTGTTCCATAACGTTGTGGGTAAGCTGCACCAGGATACATAAGGAAATGCACTAGGGGAGATACCATTAAGCTTACATAGATAAGACTCAAAGTCTTTCCAGTAAGGGCTTAGGAATTCAGAGTCAGCTCCCATATTTGGGAGACTCCAAGCCAAACACTTACTGGTTTGGGCTAGCAAATAATACCACTAAAAGTGAGATAACTGTAGTCCCCTATGACACTTTGTGAGGGTCAATTTAACAAAAGTTATATGGGGCTTTTTGCCTTTCCATAAAAATTCTGCGATTAGGCTATGAAGAGGCTTAAACTATGATTGGGGTAGGGAATACCAATTATACTGAGGGGATATAGTATATGAGGCAATATGTTCATTGCAATGATGGATATCTGACCTCATTGTGGCAATGAGAGTGAATGACAATGGGAAAGGTCAGTTGAAATGTTGCACAAAAGTGGGCTCAAACTATGATTAATCAACGACTGAATACTGGCAGTTAATTCATTGCCCAAATAGATGAGGTCAGTCACAGACCAACAGCTTCATAGTTTTCAAGGGAGGTCATGTTTATAACTTTTAGAATTTAAGGGCATAATAACAGTTTTGGAGCTATTCAACTTATATCCAGAAAATACTCCAAATTCTTTCAACACTTGAAGGGCCACAGTAATAGACATATATGGGTGAGTTAGGTGTAATAAAATATCATCTACATAGGTTGACAAATTGTAGGAATAGGGGCCTACAGAAATACCTAATATTAGTGGATGTTGTATTATGTGTGTAGTAAGCGGTTCAAGATATAAATTAAACAGATATGGTGAGAGTGGGCAGCCTTTACATGTACCCCTTTTTAATGCAGAAGGTTCTGACAAGACCTCATTACAACACCTATCGGCCATTGGTGTAGAGTACAGCAATTTAATCCAATCAATAAAATTTTCAATTAGTTCAAAAGTGGTCAAAGTCTGGAATAGATAGGACCAAGAGACCTGATCAAATGCTTTTTCAGTGTTCAAGGAGACCAACACTGAGGGGGTGTCGGACTCCTTAGATGCCAAGAGTAAATGAAAAAGTTTACACATATGATCAGAGACTAGTCGGCCCCGCATAAACTTGGTCTGTTTCTTGCCAATGAGAGGCTGCCAAACACCCATGAGTCTGCTAGCCAAAATGAGAGATAAAATGTTTACATCTACACTCAGCGAGGAAATCAGTCTGAAATTATTAACTTCTAAATGGTCTTCACCCGGCTATGGAATCAACATAATATATGAATTAAAAAAAATAAGAAGGGAAAATGTCTGTCTGATAACAAAAATTATAGAACGCTGTTAAATGGGGTACCAACTCCTCTTTAAGAGCTATGCAGAAGTTTAGGATGTCCTCTTTTTCCTGACACCCCCTCAGCACACTCCCCCTTTCCCTCCTAAGCCTTATTATCCTTGCCCTAGTCTTTCTCTTTTTGCTTACATACCTGAAAAATATCTTGCACCCTTTCTTTACTTCCTGGTCTATCTTCTCCTCCATTTGCACCTTTGCACTCCTAATTGCATTCCCTGCTGCCCTCTGTTTTTCCTGATACACCTCCCTATCCTCCTCCCTCTGTCTCCTTATACATCCTGAATGCTAACTTTTTCACCTTTACCTTCTCAGTCACCTCTTCTGAGAACCATAGCGGTCTCCTTTTCCGCTTGCTTTCTCATACTTGCCTGATGCAGAGGATTGTTGCCTTCACTATCCCCTGTTTTACTTTCACCCACTGTCCCTCCACTCCACCCAAGTCCTCCCCCCACCAGGGCATCCCTAACGCTTTCCTCCATCTTTTTAAATTTGGCCCTCCTGAAGTCCAGGACCCTTGCCTTTGTGTGGTTCAATTCTGCCACAGTGCTAATATTGAACCACACTGTAGAGTGATCACTGGTCCCCAGGTGGCCACCCACTGTGATATCTGCACACTGTCCTCACTGGTGAGTACAAGGTCTGGTATTGCCTCCTCACCATTGAGTTCATTTACTAGTTGCCTGAGGAAAGCCCCCTGCAGGACATCCAGGATGTCCTTGCTTCTAGCTGAAGCTGCAGATGGGATGCTCCAATCTACATCTGGCAGATTGAAGTCCCCCACCGGCAGCATCTCCCCCTTATTTGCCATCTTTTGGATGGCTTCCACCAGAACCTTGTTCAACTCCCCCACCCCACCCCCCGTGCTGGAGATCTGTAGATCATGCCAGTGCGAATTGTAGCTCCATTCCCTATTTCAAGGGTGACCCATAGTACATTCCTCCCTCCCTGTATTCCCTGTATCTCTGTTGTTTTTCTTAGGACAATGCCTCTTTCTGTGGTGTACATCTGGATGATGATCTTCGAGTTTGGCTTTATGTCCTACCAATAAAGTTAACTATTTTTTTTATTTCCAATTCTTGGCCTGAGAGGAGGTAAACAGAATTTCTAACCATCATTTGTTACTCTTTATCTCTTTTCAGGTATTCATCACTTGGGTGATTAAATCTTGTTTTTGCCTGAGTCCAGCCCAGATTTGATTGTTTCATTTAGCAGTTTTCCTTACCGGCAAATACAAGTATTATTCTTTTTTCTCAATTTTTGTCTTTAAATTATCAAATGCTATTGTATTTGTCTGTCACTGTCTGCCTGTTTTCTGTTATGTTTCTCTTGTTTCAGGTAATTTTCTGCTGTGTGACAATGTGCAATCAGGCAGCAGCAATATTAGGTAGTTTACTGTTATTCACACTGAATACTGAGGACATTTTGATTTTAATAGGACCACACAGTGGTAGAGAAGTTGGAGAAGGAGGAGGAGGTCCGAGCATGAGTCTGTAACATTGACCAGATCAATGTTGTCATAGATAAGATGGTAATAGCTTGCCTGTTGGAACAGGAGGCTTCATAACAGAATAGAAAGTGACCTGTGTATACGAGACAGACATTACTGAGTCTCCAGGACAATCCCTATTGTGTTGCACTTGCACCTGTGAAAGGAAATCAGAAATCAACAATTAAAAGAAAAAATAACTTTTGTAAAGGACACTAACCATCATATGGGAGCCTGTATAGTATACTGGTTAAGGGTACTGAACTGCAAACTTGGAGACCTGGGTTTGAATCCCATCAGCCCCCACTTGCATACCGTGTGACCCTGAGCAAGTCACTTAACTTCCTTGTGCTCCCAGGTCACACCTGGAAACAAGCTGTGGCTTAGTGTGCCTTTCCTGGTTACAAGCTCTGGATTAATGTGCCTTTCCTGGTTAAATAACTCCCCCTTTCCCTTTTCCTATATTGGTGATGGCCATGCCTTGAAATGGCTTGAAGGTGCCCCAGACAGAGGAGGCACAGGAGGAGAAATATTACTTGATGGAGGCAGCAGGACACAAGACCTGTGAAAATGAGAAGATTATTTAGGCTGTACTTAATTAGCCACAGTGTGGGTCACTGTACATGTGGTATATCCTTACTATACCTGTCACCTGTGAGGAAAAAAGAGAAATTAGTCAGCATGACATGGCCACTGTGTCACTGTATATGTCTGAAAGGAAAATGTAACATAAAACTGGGAAAAGAAATAATCATGTAATGATAATCACCCTCACATTAGTGGTACCATGTTGTGCACTGGCATGATGGGACCACAGAGAGGGGTGGTGGAGGAAGAGACATCTTAAGTTGGTGCCTTGAGGGCTGTCTGGCTTTGCAACTGGCTTGCTAGTCATTCTTATGCATGGTCAAACTTAAGTGAAAGGAGACAAAAGCAAAGAATGACATACATGTCATGCAAGCAAGATAGAAGCCTGTTTTGAGCGAGGCTGGACTCACTACCAAAAGTAAGAATAAGGAGTATGAACAGCAGTGAAAGTAACTTTCCGTCACAGCAGACAAACCTGGGCCTTGCTGGACATCAGATATTGCTGCCTGGATGAGTTGGGAAGCTGGAAGCTTGGTTTGAGGGCTACATGACTGATTGAAGTTCTGCATGGCAACTACATTTACACTGGCTAACAAGTCCATGTTTTTCAGTCTGGATGCACCTGGTGGAGGTGGCAGTGACCCATGTTATTGGTGGATGTGGAGTATGCAGCAGGCCAGAGGAAAAGGAGGTTGTGTCTTCTTGTTTACTGGAGGATATAGGGTCTGCATGGCTGGCAACAGTATTTAAGATGGCTTAAGAGTCCAGGTTTTTCAGTCTGGAGGATGCTTGCTATAGATGTGGTGGTGGCCCATATTGCTGGTGGATATGGAGGACAGTAGCATGATGGAGGAGGAAGAGGATATGCTGTCTTGATTGCTGGAGGATGTGTGGTCTGCATGGCTGGCAATGGCATTTACACTGGCTTAAGAGTCCACATTTTTCAGTTTGGAGAATACATGCTGTAGACATGGTGATGGCTAATGTTATTATTGGCAAACATGTCATTTAATGATATACTGTAGTGTCCATTGATTTTCTAGTTTGTCTGTAGGCATGTACTAGGACAGGGCAGAGGGAGATAATCAGGTGACTGCATGGAACAGCTGCACATCTTAGGAAAAATATAATGACAAAACTGAATCATAAATAAAAAGGATTTAACTGATAAAGATGAAACGATGGTCAGAACATATTTATTTTTATTCTTCAATCATCTTCACTAGGAAAGCAACCCCATAGCTTTCCAGACTAGAGATGTCCACACGTGGGAAATCTTTTTCATCTGTGCTTCATCTACCTTATCAGAAGGCCATTTCCCAATGCTGATAACATCAGGCTCTTCAAGTACACCTTCACCACCACTTCCACCTTCATGTAGCAAGAACACAGACATGATCGTGTTGTGTGGAATGTGCTCCACATTCATTTTAATGAATGTCAGCATGCCAGCATTTGGAAGGTGACAATTTGTATGCTTATCCCACACAATGGCCCCTACACAACTGAATACCCTCTCAACACTGACATTTAAGGGTGGACAGCTCAGGTATTTCACTCCTATGTAGATCAGTGCTGGCTAGTCAATGACCTTCCTACTCCAGTTTAGCAGTGGCTCCTCCATGATGGTAAGCTGCTTGGTGTTTGCCAAATATGCATACACCATGGATTGTACTGCCTGCAATCCTGCTGTCTCATCAGCCTCCTCCTCCTAGTTTTCATCCATATCTTTAATTCCTACCTGGGATGAAATATCCCAAAGTGGATTTGTGGGTCTTTTTTCTGCTGCCTTGCATGTTTTATCAGCCCATTTACCATGAGAGGGGACAGCAACAACTGATCTTTGATCAATTTGATGTTGTGCCTTAGATAACTGTGACTTTAGCTTCTGTGGCCCATGTTCCCATCTTATTAGCTGTACTGTAAACATTTGGGACTGATCACACCCACCCTTGTGTATTGATGACAGGACTCATTTATATTGTGGGTCCAGCATGGTGGCAATTCCAAAATCTGCAGGTTGCAGAATGCTGGAAATATGGGTATTGCAGTCAAAGACATGTAAAATGTTCCATGAAGGCACAACATCCCATGTCACCACCTGCCTACAGCACATGCTATACATTCAACATCTGCCTCAGCACTGATAGAAGTGGAATGACCTGATTGATACAGGCAGTGTCCCCACTCACTGTCTGCGTTATATGTTCAAATGGCCTTAGATTCCTAATCAGGTCATCCATTAGTTACCACTAGTTTGTTGTCAGAGATGTTGGGTACTCTGGCACTGTCACAACTTGTATGCAGCAGCTGATATTCAGAGGTGATGTTGTACTACTGATACAAGTGCTCGATCATGTGCAATGTCATGTTCCATCTGGTGATGACTTCCAGCTTCTTCTAGTGCTAAAGCAATTTGTTCTGCATCTGCAAAAGCTTGAGATGGTTATGGATCTTTCTGGAATGGTCAAAGTGGGCACAGATGTGACGGACCACAGTCAACATGGACTTGATGTCAGGATATGTTAGAAACTCCTGCACAATGAGAGTAAGACAGTGTCCCAGGCATGGCACCCTGAGAAACCCCCCCCCCATCTCTGATGTATTTCACTACATACCAGCAATCATCACTTGCAGTGAAACCTGCTTTCAGTGAATGGGGTGCAGCCACTCATCGATCTTAGTCAGGAGCCTTCTGACATTTTCTAACTCGTGTGTGACCCAGTTACACTCTTCATTTCCAGTGTGCCATGCTGGTGAATACCCAGAGTGTTGTTACCACTACAGTTGGGCATAGTACAATTTTTTAATGAGTCAGAGTCAAGTACTACCCCAGATACCTGTGCCCAATGTGCTGTAATGCTCAGATAGGACATATCAGCTATTTGGCCACTGGTCCACATATCCATACTGAGATGTATGTATAATGAAGCTGAATGCAGCAGAGCAGGGATTATCATGTGTGATGCACCATTCCATAAAGTTCAGGAATGGCACAAGTACATACATAATTTTGTGAGGGAATCTGCCATTTGGGATAATCACGCACCATCAATCTTCTAAATCCCATGTTCTCCACAAAAAAGAATGGCAGTAGATGAACTGCCAGCATTTCAGCGGTTGCTGCATTCAGTTCACATGCAATAGCATGATTGGATGTGTATTTGGCATGACAAACATGCTATGCAGTGTAGGCTGGACCATTCTTGGTGTTTGGCTACTAAACAGCCAGACTCAGTGTGGCAGCATGGCTGCTGGGGTAGTATTTGACTCCTCGGGATTCACAGATGCTGCTTGAATGAAAGTAGTGATCTGGGATATTTTCAAGACTGGATTGACGTGCTTTGGTGCCTCTGCGTGCAAGTACTGAACCCACCATTGCTACAATGACCACTAGTAGGCAGTCCCACAGACTCCTCCTCATCTCTGTAGTAGTTCTCCTCCATCAACCCTACCTCCACTGGGACTGCTTTCCTGCCACATCTGGATGTCTTGGCAAATGCAAAAGATAAGAGAAAGGGATCTCCTGCACCAGCTTCCCTTTGGTACTGAGTCTAGGGTAATTAGTACCTGGACTTGAGGTGTGTATGCAGACCACCAGTGCCTAGGTGGCTCCCCATTTTTCCTTGACTAACTCATGCTTGACACTGTTGGCAGATAGCAACTGTTTTGTCACTGTGTCCCTTATACAAAAAACTCAAGCTAGGGATTTTATACCCCTTGATGTTACATGGTGTTGGGAGTGGGACAGGGGGAGGAGTGACAATGGGTGTTCTTGGGATGATTTATGTTCGCTGACACTGGGTGACTCAAGCAGTATAATAGGCTCAACACTGGCAACAGGAACAATGGTTGTAGTACTGGGGGACTTTGGTAATTCCATGACATAATGGCTGTGTGCAAAGCACCACATGTTCAGCAGCATCACCCTTACTCTTTTTCTTTGCCATTCCCATAGGGGTCCAAATCACCTCCCCCTCCCCCAAAGCTGATATCCTCTTCCTCCTCAACTCTGTCTTTCTCATCTTCACTTCCTCCACACTCTTTCTCCCTCTCATCATCTTTACTCAGAGAAACAGTTTTAAATGTAATCAGTTCCGACTGTGCAACAGTCAGATGTCCTTCCTCAGGCTCTGACTCATGGTCAAGCTCAATGGTATTGTTTGGGAATGGGAACCTATCATCAAAATCAGGCTCAGCGCCACCACCAAACATCCAGAAAGTGCTCTGCACTCATGAAAGTGCCGGTGGTGCAGCTATATACTAAAACTCACTAAACAACATGCAAATGACCGGAGCAGTGCACTCACTGAAGGGCAAAAGGCAAAATCAATTCAAATAGATAATTCCAATATGAAGCATTTATTGTGACACCATGCCAAACAGACCAGACAGTACCCCAGCGCTTTGGTCAGAGGACCTCTGCCAGGGGGTCAGTGCCACCACCACCAGCAGTCAGAGGGACACCTACAACCTCCTCCTTAACCACTGTACATGAGACAGGCATTTGGTTACTTCCTGAACCACTCCTCTTGTTGCAGCCTCCCCCTGCACCCACCAACATGGATGCCAGAGATGTGGCAGAGAAAAATATGGCAACACTAATGCCACCATGACGTCAGACAACTACTTCTTCACCACAACTACTGATCCCATAGCACATAGAAGATGTTACTGCAGACATAGTTTTTTAGCTGAAAAATCCTATTGCCCTAAAGAACTTATACACTTCTTGGCTGCCTCACTGCATTTCTCCCTTTACTCGAGTGTCTCTTATTCTTTTCCCAGTCATTTTTTATATTTAGATTTTTAATATTGCAAGGAAAAAAATAAACCCTGCAGTAAAACTAAATAGCAGCAGCTGACAACGCCTCACCCAAGGAATTAGCAGTGTGATCTGAATCTGAACAGAACAGTTTATGGAGCTAACAGCAGCCACAATAACCCCACATCCCCCCACCAATATTTTTATTTATTTATATTTTTTTAACATGGCAAAAATTAACAAGGCACACATGACAGGAGTAATTCCAAAGTTACTGTAAGTAACAAAGTCACTTTAAGAACTAAACAAAATAACTACAACTAATACAAAATACAGAAACCGATGTATACAATAATAACTAAAGTACCCCCCACCCAAATACCTATCTCTCAGAAATTTCAGCTGCTCAGTCTCCACAAATCTCCTTGAGGAGGCCCAGTCCTTGGACTTGTCCATGCTTTTTACCCTTTCCAATGCAGCCACGGCAGTTTCCACATTTACCTGGACTCTACTAACACTCCAGGACTGCTTTTTCCCTGTCACCACCAGACGGGTCAGAGGCGGGTACTCGTGCTGGGTCTCTAAAGACCTCCTGACCCTTATGAAGAACACAGACTGCACCTGGTCCACTTTCAAAGCAACCCCCTCTCCTGCCTTCTGGGATGCTTACAGGCGCATGAGGAACAAATGTAAACAACAGGCCAAATTTTTGAAACAGACCCACTTCCGCAATCTGCAAGAGGCCAACCTTGGAGACCCCAGAAAATTCTGGGACTCAATCAGCTCCCCTCCTAAACCCCTGCCCCAGGTACACTGCACCACATCTCAACTCTCAGGATGGGCTGCTGACTGACCCTCATGATGTGGCCAGTGTCTTCAACTATAAGTTCACCAACTTGTCCATATGCCTAAATAAGCTGCCAACTGCCCAACCTCAAAGCTCAGCCCTACTACCTGATACACTGCCATCCTCCTCCAGCTCTGCCACTCACCCGCAAATACCCCCATTCTATTTTAAAGCCCTCTCCATACATGACACAGTGAAGCTACTCAAAAGTCTGCCTAACCATGGCTCCTCCGGATCTGATGGGCTATCTTCAGTCTTCCTTAAGCTGATCTCTAGCGATTGCCAGACCACTCACCTTCATCTTTAACCTTGTCCTTTCCACCTCCTCCATGCCTGACCCATGGAAGACAGCTAAGGTTATTCCCATTCTTAAATCTGGTGACCCCAAATCCTCCGACAATTACTGTCCAATATCCATCCTCCCGCAACTCAGTAAACTACTCGAGAGAGCAGTCCACAATCAGCTTACTGAGTACATAGGCAAATACATCCTCCTATGCAACCAACAGCATGGCTTTCGCAAGAATCATTCCACTGCTACTGCCCTCGCCCTTCTGACCAACCACATCCTCTCTAACATGGATAATGGTAAAACCACCGGGGCTGTCTTCATTGATCTCTCAAAGGCTTTTGACATGGTTAATCATGCTCTCCTTACCTCCAAGCTTAGCCTCCTTGATTGTTCTCCGAAAGTTACAAGCTGGTTCCCTAACTCCCTCACCGATCACTCACAATTCCTGTGTATTGGTCAAACCTGATCCCCCACCCTGACTGTCTCTGTGGGGGTCCTTCAAGGCTCAATCCTGGGTCCCCTCCTTTTCTCCTTATTCGTTAATGTGCTTCCCTTCGACTGCCATAACTGTCACAACTGTCACTTTCTCCTGTATGCCAATGACCTTGTCCTCTTTCACAGTGACAAATCCATGGCCACAATCTCCTCAGTTCTCTTGCACAACTGTGCTGCAGCCTACAGCTGGTTCTTAAAAAACCTCCTCTTAGTAAATGCCCAAAAAAATAAATCCATGCTGTTCGGATCTAAGCCCTTTCTGGCCTAAACTAAAACCATGCCCCCTTACGCATTCTCACTCCAGACGGCCCAGCCCTGGAGGATGTCAGCACCTACAAATACTTAGGGGTACTGCTCGACCCCTCCCTCACCTTCACTGAGCATGCAAATTCCCTTGTCAGAAGGTTACATCAAAAGTTAGGTGCCACCTATAGATTCAGGCAATACCTTACCCCTGAAGCCAGACTAGCCATTGTCCAGGGTAATCGTCTCCCTATTCTTGACTGCTGCTCCCCTATTTATGCCAGGATCTCAACTACTGCCATGGCTAAACTCTCCGCTGCCTACAACAGCACCTGTCACTTTGCTTTATTGGCCCATTCTTCACCCACCACTGTACCCTCTATAATACCCTTAGATGGCTACCGCTACAAGGTCGCTTTGACCTATCCCTCAGCTGCATGGTAGACAATGTCATCCGCATGGCTCCAGAATCCTCCCTAACTGCCCTTCTGAAAACCAGAACATGGTACTCCCCCGCTAGCTGTTCCTAGGGTATCCATCAACATGGGCAGCAGAGTTTGGTCTGCATCTGCCCCTTTACAGTGGAACAAACTACTGGCTGAACTCCATTCCACTGACACACACTCCAGTTTCAAGTCCTGCCTTAAAGTCTGGTTCCTGGCAAACTTATCCTGCTACTGCTCCCTGGGGTCTGACACCAACCCACACTAGTCAACTCCCCAGTCCAGGGGTTACCCATCTACCCACACTAGTCAACTCCTCTGCCTATAACTGTTATATTTTTCACAGTAATATTTGACTTCCTTGTCTGTACATATTGAATATATATTTTTTACTGAGTATTCTGTGTATTACTTGCTCACTGGATGATGCAGTCACACATTGTACACTGTACCTATGATTTGTTTGTTTTGTACCAAATCTCCTCATGTCCGATATTGAAATCTTGCATTCACTGTTCTCAAATGGACCTATGCATCAAACCTGTATATTGTGCTTACTATTGTTGCTTGTATCAAATCTGTTTCATGTGTATTACTGTTACCTTGTACTCCACTGTCACCCTGTGCCATGTGTTATGGCCCGGGTCGTGCCTGAAAATGATGTCTGGGATCAGTGCACTCACCCTGTTATCAAAGTCATAAATAAAAAAATAGATAAATAAATAATTCACTTAAGCAAACAAAACTGTACTACAGAAATAAAATGAGAAATCCCAGACCTCAGATAAAAGATCCAGAAAAAAATGTATGATTTGATACCTTTTACTGAACCAACATAGATGTTACAAAAGTAAATATGTACTTGAGCTTTTGGATTACATAGAATCCTTCATCAGAAAAATGACAGTTGATTTGGAAGAATCACTTTCTTAAAGTCCAGATCATACATAAAAAAAAAACAGATAAACAATTTTTAAAAATTCCATTGGCCAAAACTGCTTTTTAAAAATCAGCACGGAACCATATAAAGGCAACAGAGTTCCATCAAAAAAATGTATGTCAAGGTCAAATGTCACAGAATAGATAAACGTCTTCCCTGAGAACAGCCATAAAACATACAAAAGCTACAGTAGTGCATCTGTGCAGGCATTAGTAAATGTCCATGATTTTAAACCACAAGATGACAAGAGCTGAAGAAATACATAGTACATAATATTAAAAGTCTTTTAAATAAGAAAATAATTTTCTGTTAGGCAAAAAAGTGGGTTTAAAGACAACTTGTCATAGTGTAAATTAAGCATTAAACAGCTGTTTCCCACATTTATACAATGTAAGAACTTTTCAGATATGTATGCCTTAAAACCAGTATACAATAACTCTATATTGTTCATTAATATTCAAACTTATACTGTTTAAACATGATCGATCTGCAACTCTGTAACAAGTGATAGTGTTTCTGCACATTCAGTAACCAAACCTAACACAGATCACCTTGTAATTGAGATGCTGTTATCCTAATATGTCCATGTATCTACATGCGTCCATATATACCTAATATTCTGTACTATTAAATAACAGTTCTAGCAATCCAAATAAAAAACTGAGGGAATCAACACTGCTCTACCACACCCAATCCCCACCAAGTGTTGATGTATCATTATAAATCAAACCTAACAGATACCCCCTAGTAATTGAGATCCTGAATCCTAATATGTTCATTATTTTATAATGTGTCAGTATATAATCAATCTGCTATATATACAGTAACAGTCCTAGAAATCTGAAACAAAACCTAAGGGAATCAACCCCCCTCCATGGGGGAACACTAATGTTTTGATAATTGGTCAGACAGAATCATATATCCTTTTTGTATGTGAATAAATGGTCTGCACACCACATAACCCAATTATGTCATGTGCTAGATGACAAGAGTTTGTGCTCATAAAAGAAACAGGCACAACACCGACACCAACTACTGTACCTACTAAATGAAATACTGTACATGAAATGTCCATGTATGAACATGTATCTGTATATAAGCTTTACACCGTACCACCAACCCACCCCACACCCTATTTTTTTTTTTGGGAGGGTGAAACCAACATAATGATAACCAATTAAAATAGATTCTATATCCATTTAGTATTAAAACATACAACAAAAACACAATGTACTGCCATTATACGTCCATTCATTGTTCCTGAAGTAGGTGAAAGTTTAAGTAGTGTAATGTGACATAAAACCTAAAATAGTGTTCATACCATCTCCCACCATATTGAGAAGTAAAATGAGCTTGATCTCGAAAGCCGGTCTCTGTTGTGTATTTTTGAAATATCCCTTCAAAACCAGGACCAACATATCTGAGATGGAATGATTAGACTGAGAGAAGTATTGTCCCACTTATTTTTCAGTCATCTTCATTTTAATAGTATGTTTATGTGAAGTCATGCGAGTGTGGAGAGGTTGTCCTGTCTCTCCCACATGCCCTGTTTGTGGACATCTCTTGCACTGAATGAAATAAACAACATTCCAAGATGTACATGTATAATTTCCCTGTATCCTGAATTGTCTATTTTGTGGAGTATTGATGCAATCAGAAGTAGAAATGTGATCACAAGTTTTACATCTGGTGAGACCACAAGGTCTTGTACTATTTAGTGTCATGTTGTTTTGTTCTGGTGCAAGTTTACTCCTAACAATCAGGTTGGTTAAATTAGATGGTTGCTTAAAAGACAATAGTGGTAGTTCTTGAAAAATGCATTTTAGGGTCATGTACTCATTGAATATGGTTGGACATCCTTAATAATTTTGCATACATACTCAAGGTCAGGATGGTATGTGACTACTAGAGGTATTCTGTTGGTAGTAGTAATTTCTGCATACTGAAGCAGTTGTTCTTTTGGTACTTGCATTGTACATTCTACCATTAATGTCTGCACAGAAGCATGATTGTAGCTTTTGTATGTTTGATGACTGTTCACAGGGAAGAAGCTTATCTATTCTGTGACATTTGACCTTGACATACCTTTCTTTTGATGGAACTCAGTTGCCTTTATATGGTTCCATGCTGATTTTTAAAAAGCAGTTTTGGCCAATGGGATTTTTAACATTTTTGAATCTGTTTTTATGTATGATCTGGGCTTTTAAGAAAGTGAATTCTTCCGAACCAACTGTCATTTTTCTGATGTATTTATTTTATTTATTAATTGAAAATTTCAGAATTACAAACCTTTGAGTCAGAGACTCATTTACAAAGGCTCCACATCAGGAAGTACATAAATAAAATAAAATAAGGATGCAACAAGAGTACAATTACGTGAAGCAGCTATTTACATATTACGCAAAAGCAGTGTTGACAACAGGTATAACTTATAAATGTTTAATACAGAATCAGTGTGCAGACAACTGTACAGTAGGTGTTGCAAACAAAAGAGAAGACCATGTCTAGTTGACAAATGATACAGGATCGAAAAGAGTAGAAGGGGGAGGCGGGGGCAGAAAAGAGGACAAGAGAGAGAAGGAAGGGTGAACAGTGATGGGGAGGAATAGAGAGTAAGGGGGGAAGAAATAAAAGGAGCTGCAGTCTGAAAAGTCATTGTCTAAATTAGCAGATGTTCAGGATTAGGTGTGTTACATGATATAGAAGGAGTCACTAGAAACAGTCACAATGACTGGATGCAAGGAGATGCTGTCTGAGCATATATTTGAATGGGCCTAGTTTACAGATAGAAGTGACCTCAGGAGGGCAAACCATTAAGCCAGAGAGGAGCTCTGTACATAAAAGCCCTCTGCCCCATTGAGGTCCTACAATATGGGACTAAGAATGGGGCTTTAGAGGAGCTTCTGTTTGTCTGGGTGGCTGAGGCAACTGTAAGAATATGTTGGACAGCAGAAGGAGGGAGGCCAGAGGCTATTTTCCTGGCTAATAGGCTAGTATGGCAAGAAAGCCTTCTCTCTAAGCTCAACCAGTCTGCTTGTTAATACAGTGCACAGGTGTGAGTGAGCCAATTACAACCGAGGATAAGGTGACATGCTTTATTCAAGGATACCTTGATTCTTCTAAGGGCAGAGTCAGCTGTGGATCCATATATGACAATGCCATAGTCCACTATGGACAGTACCAAACTGGTTACAGTCAGATGCAGGGCATCAGGTGACATGCAAGACCTGTGTCTACAGAGAAGGCCAATCGTGGTGTTTACCACCTCACAGACCTGGTCTATATGCTCCTGGAAGGAGAGGGTGGAGTCCAGAGTGACGCTGAGATATTTGAAGTGATGCACCTGCTCCAGAGGTACGAGCTGGCAGTTTAGAATGTTTAGAGGAGAGCCTTTGTATTTACTTTGTGGATTAGCAAATACTATAACTTTCATTTTTTTGTAATTTAAGATAAGCTTATGGCAGGAGAACCATGATTCTGATCCGGAAAAAAACATTTGGCTGTCTTTCTGTATAGGAGTGGGGTCAGGATGGCTACACTAGATTACGGCATAGTCCGCGTAAAGTAACATCTGCCCAGAGCAGGCAAGGGGAAGGGTGTTGAGGAACAGGCAGAACAGGAGCAGGCCAAGTATTGAGCCTTGGGAAACTCCTGAATTAACTGGTAGACTGGTGGCGAGCATATCATTGATTTTCACCCACTGTGATCGACCACTCGGGTAGTTGACGAATCAGGAGGTGGCATCCAGGGAGAGGCCTAGAGATGTGAGAGATTCAATTAGCAGTGTGTGATTGACCATATCAAAGGCTTTATTTAAGTCCATGTACACGGACTCAATCAAGTGGCCACCGTCCATGGCCTTATGTACGAAATCATTATACTCCAGTAGACCGGTGGTAGTACTGTGGCCCTGCCTGAACCCATGCTGCTGCCGGCATTGGAGGTTGTAATTCAAGAGATATTCAGAAAGTTGATCAGAAATTATCCTTTCAAGGACTTTGGAAATGGGGGGGAGGATAGAGATCTGGTGATAGTTACTGTAAGAGGTTCTGTCACCACTCTTAAGGATAGGTGTAACAATAGCTGATTTCCATTGAGAAGGAAATTGTCCTAAGCAAAGGGAGAGATTAAGAATTTTGGCAATGGGGGCCATAACAACATTTAGGGCCAGTAGCAAGAGCTTCAGATCCACAGAATCACCACTAAATTTAGATATCCCCAAGACCCGGTAAGGTATGATTTAGCTTCATGGGGAGAGATGGTCCTAAGCGGAATGGAGGGATACCAGAGGGTGGGAGGAATAGAAAAGATTGTTGAAAAACCAGGGGTCAGAACTCCACTAAGGTCAGAGAATGCAGTGTTGAAGGTGTTTGCAATGAGCTTAGGAGCCCGGGTAATAACACCATTAATATTCAGCGGGGGGGGGGGAGTTGGATTTTCCATTCAGTCCTTAATATTATCCCAGAACTTCCTCCACATACCCCAGGAGAATGAAAGGAAAGCTTGGAAGTGGACAGCCTTAGCATGACGAATTTCTCTAGTGCTGACATTTCTGGCAGCCCTACAGCTCTGCCTGTCTGCAGTGCGAACGGACACAAGGGCCTTTTACCAGAGATTATCATGGGAGCGCATAAGGTTGAGGAGTGCAGGAGTGATCCATGGGGTTTCAGGGCCTTTTATTAGATGCTTGGTATATGAGGCAAAAATGTCACAGGCAGAGTTAAAGGAGGAAATGAAGAAAGCTAGTGTGTAGCCGAGTCTAAAGGGGATCAATCAAATTGTAGGAGATAGTCCTTGAATTTCATAAAGGAGCCTCTCTTGAGGGAACGCAAATACAAGAACATTGGGGAGGTTCGAGGAATGGTTAGATTAGCTGCAAAGAATAGGAGAGTGGTCACTTAAGGAGTCAGGTAGTACGGTGACATTACTGAGTGTCTCTGGATGGTTTGTAAAAAGGAGATCAATCAGGGCACTGGTTCCTGTTTTGTAATTGATCCTCATGGGCGTCGACATGACCTGAGTAAGGTTAAAGGCCACTACAGAATCCCTGTGAGATGCAGCTAGGGTGCTGACCAGTTAATATTAAAGTCACCCAGAATGATGACCTTGGTCTTTGTGGGCAACTGGGAGACATAGTCAAGGATGGAATCGAAGGCAGGTTTAAAGCTGTGGGGTGGAATGTAGATGGACATGACTATAAGGGACTTGCCCATGTTACCAATAGCAATTTTGATAGACAGGGCCTGGGATCCATGGTTAGGCAAGGTGGTGTGTAGAACCTGCCCTAGGAGGGAGTCTCGGAGGTAGATGGCACAACCCCCTCCCCTTTTTCCCAGCCAATCTTCTCTGAAGAGCATATAGCCAGGCAGAGTGATGGCAGAGTCAGGAATTACAACAGCCAGGATATCAGGTTTGTGCTGCATAATCCAGCCATGTAGAGAGTCAAGTTTCTGCAGTAGACTACATATGTTTATTGAGGCTAATATTAGACCGACATCACGATGACTAGTGGGGTTGGGCAATGTAAGGGGCCCAGGATTAGAGTGCACATTGCCAGAGAGAAGTAGAAGAAGTAGTGCAAGTCTAAAGAGAACATGATTCAGTACCCTATGTTTGACTGTTTACGATAAGGTGACTTGGCACCAGTGGAAGGAACTGAAAGGGAGAAGACATGGGGGAGCAGGAGTAGGAACTGGATATTGGAGTGGTTAGAAGAGCAGAGAGCCATGCCAAAGGAATGAGTAATGTAGTGCGACAGGGTACAGCTAGTACCACCTAAGGGAGCAAGCATGAAATTACTGAGTAGGATGCTAGTGGGTAAGGGGATGGTGAGGGAAGGGGTTGGGGGAGGTGAGAACAAACAGCAATATAGGACAGGGAAGCCGAGATGAAAGTAGCAATGTTTAAAGTGGGAATAGGAGGGGGGATGGGGGAGCAAGAAGATAACAAGGGCCAAGGGTGGAGTAGGAAGGAGAATAAGTTAGATAATTAGGCAGGGGTAAGTAAGCCAGGAACAATGGTGCAGCAGTAGGGTGTACACTACAGTGCAGATGATCAAGGGTTCAAAACTCAGTACAGGAAGGAGGGAAAGTGAGTTAGTGTAGAAGAGGCAGCTGAGGAGCAAAGGAACAGGAAGGTGCAGGAGCAGAAAGAGGGAATGGAGCTGTGTGGGAATAGGAAGAGTATATGAATGGGGCAGATAAGGAGGCTAGTGACTGACCACTAGTGGTCAGACTATAAGCTGCAAATGGGAAAGTTGACACTTTACAAACAGATGCTAATGGGTCACGTGACCACAACCTCCCAATAAGTCAGGGGCCGGCCTTGGGTGGGTGTGTGGTTGGGGTGGGTGGGGCAGTCAACGCAAAACATCAAATGGCTAACAGCCCCAGAAAACAGCAACAGGTCTCAGATGGTTGCTCGGTCTCCAGGAGATGGATTACCTTGCTGGCTGCTCCCCATTGTGTCCGCTCCTGGTTCAGTGGAGTGAGTGACGGGGGAAGGGTTGCTGGCAAAGTCTGTTGGGAGAGACAGACAAAAGGGAGTCAGGTAACTGGTGGGAAACCTGGACTGATGAAGGATTCGATGTAATCAGAAAGCTCAATCACTTATTTTCTTTTGTAACATATATGTTAGTCCATTAAAAGGTATCAAACCGACTGTTTTTCTTGATCTTTTGTCACAAGGACCAATACAGCAACACAACTAATTTTCTGTATCAGACCACAGATAAAAATAATTAACAAGAAAGAGTGAGGAAAACAAATTGGATCAGTACTCACAGTACAAGATCATGTCACAGATCTTCATTTTGGGCTGTCTCGCTAGCTGAAACACCTTTCCTACACCATATAGCAGTGCATCACTAGAAAAAACAAAACAAGTACTTTAAATCAGCAAACCTAGAATAAAACAACACTAATCTAGGTGCACTAGGCACTCTAGATCTTTTTTGTGAGTGATTTGGTTCAAAACGCTCCACTCAGATTAGTTTTAAAGAGCAGCTCAGCACCTCAGCTTGTACTGTACTTTCATAAATTAGATATTTCAGCTGTTACAATTTACTAGAGAATGCATGTTTTTCATTTTCAATGTTCCTTTCCAAGATTTACAACACATCTTGGTAGTCCATCTAAAAAGTCTGTACAGAAAACATTTGAAAACATTTACCTCTCCCCTGTTAACCTCACAGTGCCTTTGTTTATGCGCACCATAGCGCTCACCATGACAATAGACTGTGATGTCACAAACAGCAGTTGGGTGGTTAACAGGGAGAACTGATACATTTTGAAAGACTGCCATGAAATAATTGCTGCATTATCTACAATATTAAGTAGACCAACAACAGGGAAAAGCAAAACAAAAACTTAGAAAATAAATGAAGTTAAATCACAATTGCTGTAATTCTAGTAGTCATAAGCTTTTTATTATAATAGAGACTTGTTCTTTAAACTTTTTTTTTTCAGACAAGCAGTGACTGACTTCTCTATCCCTCTATCTCTCTATTCATAAGATTGCACTGGGGTGGCAGTTGGGGAAGAGATATGCAGAGACCACAGGTTGGGAAATCATATGAGCTTACCCCCATAACAGTGACAAAGGATAAATGGCAAGTACTATTGGTGATGCTAGGAAAGGAGGGCAGAATGGGGAGGTGGAAGGTGGTTACCCTTAATGCTAGGAGCCTTGGGAGGAAAACTGCAGAGTTGCAGGTTCTCATGGTAGAGGAGAGGTGGACATTGTAGCTATCACGGAAACATGGGCCACCCAATATAATGACTGGGACCTGTCTGTACCAGGGTACAGGTTATTTCGTAGGGACAGGTGATAGGGAAAAGAGGGGGGGGGTGGCACTATATGTGAAGGAAGGACTGAAGTGTGTAAGGGAGGAAGGGGAGGAGGGTAGTACGGAGTCACTTTGGGTGCAAATCCAAGATTCCAAGAATAGGATTCTTAGAATGGGAGTGGTGTACAGGCCACCATCTCAGACGGAGGAGTTAGGGAACTAGCGGAACAGATCAGGAGGACCTGCGAGAAGGGTAGTGTGGTGATTGTGGGGACTTCAACATGCCAGGAGTGGACTGGAGCACCCCAACAACCAGGAACAGAAGGGCAGGTACTGCTGGATGCCTTCCAGGACAGCTTCCTACTGCAAATGGTCAGTGAACCAACCAGGTTAGGGAATACCCTTGACCTTGTGCTGGCAAATGGGGACTTTGTGAGAGAACTTACAGTGGAGGAACCGCTGTCAGGGGGACCACCACTCAGTATGGCTCACATTGGATATAGGGCAAGGAAGGAGTGGAATCGGTACAAGAGTGCTGGACTTCAGGAGGGCCGACTTTGGGAGGATGGGGAAGTGGTAAAGGGTACCTGGCCAGAATTCAATCTAGTATGGACACTAACCAGAGGTGGGAGCTCATAAAGCTGGGGATAGTGGAGGCAACCAAAACCTGCTGCAAAGCCCAGAGCAAGAAGGCTAGGGCTAAGAAACCCAGCTGGTTGAGCAAGAAGGTCATGGAAAAGGTAAGGAGGAAAAGGGCTGCCTTTAGGAAGTACAAGAAAACAGGGAGGGGGGAGGACAGAGAGGTGTACTTGACAGAATCGAAGGAGGTGACAAGGGCAGTAAGGGGAGCCAAAGCATCTATGGAACTCAGGCTGGCACAAGGCATTAAGAAGTGGGAGAAGGACTTCTTTAAGTACATTAGGGAGAAAAGGAGCTGTAAGGACCACATAGTAAGGATTAGGAAGGAGGGGGGTTGGGTGGAAGCAGGGTACGATAAGGTGGAAGCACTAAATGAGTACTTCTGCTCAGTATTTACTAAAGAGAAGAGGGGGGACACCCAAGGTGGGAGAAATGACAGAAGCAGGGGGGGTAGTGGTGACAGATGGGGAAATCATGGAGGGCAGAGTTCGAGAGGGTTTGAAGGCACTGAGGGTGGACAAGGCGCCAGGCCCAGATGTCATTCACCCCAGGGTACTGAAGGAGCTGGCAGAGGTCCTTGCAGGACCTTTGGCAGACCTATTTAATGCCTCACTACATTTGGGGTGTGTACCTCAGGAATGGAGGATGGCTCATGTGGTGCCGCTCCACAAGAGTGGCCCCAAGGATGAACCGGCAAACTACAGACCAGTGAGCCTCACATCCATCGTGGGTAAGCTAATGGAGACTATCCTGAAGGAGAGGCTGGTGGCCCTTCTAGAGGTCAAAGGACTACAGGACAGTGGACAGCATGGCTTCATACGTGGCAGATCCTGCCAAACCAACCTGGTCGAGTTCTATGACTGGGTAACTAGGCAGCTGGACAGGGGCCATGCACTGGATGTCCTGTATCTGGACTTCAGTAAGGCATTCAACTCGGTGCCACATGGAAGGCTGGGAAGGAAGTTAGTAGGCACAGGGGTGGGTGCAAAGCTGGTGAGATGGGTAAGAAACTGGCTGCAGGGAAGGCAACAGAGGGTGGTGGTGGGTGGGGAGCTCTCACACCCAAGGTCAGCGACGAGCGGTGTCCCACAGGGCTCGGTGTTGGGACCAGTGTTGTTTGGGATATTCATTGCAGACATATCATGGGACATCAAGAGCAAGATCAGTCTGTTTGCTGATGATACCAAAGTTGGTGCGGTGGTGGATGACCTAGGGGGATGGCAGGGGTTGCAGGATGATCTGGCAAAGCTTGAAACCTGGTCAGACACCTGGCAACTGGGGTTTAATGCCAAAAAGTGCAAGGTGCTGCATTTTGGGATGAAGAACCCAAGAAGGAGTTACCACCTGGGGGAGTGCAGCTAGCCCAGACAGAGGAGGAGAAGGATCTGGGTGTGCTCATTACAGGGTCAATGAACAACTCGGCACAATGTAGGAAGGCAGCTGCAAAGGCCAACAAAATGCTGGGTTGTATTGCAAGGGTATATCTCGAGGAGGAGAGGAGGTGATTCTGCCACTGTATAGGTCATTAGTTAGACCACACCTGGAGTACTGCGTGCAGTACTGGTGTCCGTATCTGAAGAGGGACATTAAGTTACTGGAGGGGGTGCAGTGCAGGGCAACAAAGATGATCAAGGGGCTGGGGGACTTATCATACGAGAGGCAGTTGAAGGAGTTGAACATGTACTCACTGGAGGAGAGGAGAGACAGGGGTGACATGATTGAAACCTTTAAATACATGAAAGGAATAAACAAGACGGGTACAGAGGGGCTGTTCAAAGTAAGGGAGGGGAAGGCCACCAGGGGCCATGATATGAGACTGGAGCGAGGAAGGTTCAGGAGGGAGATGAGGAGACAATTTTTACAGAGAGGTGGTGGCTGGGTGGAATGCTACCTGCAGAAGTGGTATGCAGTAGAACAGTGGACTGCTTCAAACGAGGATGGGACAGGACAAGGGGAGGTTAATGAAGGGAAGGTGGAAGGGAAGGGCAGCTACAGAATAAGGGGTGCTAGCTGCACATTCGAGCAGACTTGATAGACCTCTAGGCCTTTATCTGCTGGCAAATTTCGTATGTTCGTATGAACACAGCCACCTCATGGCATACAGCTCACTTCAGTACCATGTGACCGCCAGTCTCATAGTACATAACAAATTTTGCCTGTGGGTCCCATTTTGCCTGCAAAGTTATGAAATTTGTCATTCACAAAGTTATTTGTATACTGCAAATTGGAGCTTTGCAGGGTGAATTACCTTTGAGAATTGCAGTGAATTCACAAATTAATCTGCTAAGTGAAGTTATCCAACTTTTCACACCACTACATGAGAGGTGTCATTCATCAAAAGTCACACAAAACACACTTTTGTGCAATGACCACATAAACAGGTTGCAGAGAAGTATTTGAAAGTAACACCTATTTGCATTAGATGGAATAAAAGAGACTGGCCTAGATAGTCAAAGGGGATGCACCTGTTGCAACTGAGTTGCTTTGGCTTATCTTCAAATTGCACCCCTGGGTCATATTCAAAAGGTGGGGATGACCTGCGCAATTCCGAATGCGCCACACTGCAAAGATAATGTACAGTATGCGGCGCATCTGGAGGGGGCTTTCCCCTACATATGCAGCACATTGCAATATTCAACCGAGATGTGCAGCTCAGCTGTCTGCACATCTTGGAGATGTGCTACACAAAGATATGCTGGGAAAACCAGAAACAAGTAGTAGCCACCCACAGGTGGACTGCTGTACTGCACAGTGCAACACAGCAGCCACCAGCCCCTGCATGGCTACCCCCTCCAGCCACAATCATTAAAAAATAAGTATACCCCACACATTACTGGTAGTATAGTGTACCCCTCACCCAGCCCCAAACCTGATCATAGCATAAATATCACAACATCAGTTCCCCCTGGTAGTCCAGTGGCCCTCCCTCCTGTCCCTAACATCACAGTAGTATTCCGCTGACTGGCTGTCACTAAACAGTGGTATTGCATTGCTTACTGTAAGCTGTCATTCAGTGACAGCTCAGTTATCAGGCTGCTGTGGAGGTGTGCAGGTGGTTTTTTCTGCCGCCAGCTGCATTTGCCATGCTGGGACGGGGGAACAGGGTGGGGTATGGGTGCCTCAGTGTGTGGGGGGTGGGGGGGGTCCACTAGTCTACCAGGGATATATTGGGATTCATTACTATGTTGCGATCGGGGCTGGGAGGGGGCCAGTAGACTACCAGGGTATTTTGCAATGGGAATGTATTACGGATGTGGTCGGGGACAGGAGGGGGGGCACCATTGGACTACCAAGGAATATCAGGGATGATTTTGGATACTACTGTGATGATGGGGTCAGGAGGGGGGTCCACTAGACTACCAGGAAATATCAGGGATGATTGTGGATACTACTGTGATGTTGAGGATGGCAGGGGGGTCCACTAGACTACCAACTGTGTGTTTTTTGTTCTAAACAGCATTTGCCACCTGGCGCATCCCTGCCCCAGGCATGCAAATGGGGCCATAATGACATGCAAATTGCCCCAATTGCACCTTCCATGGCTAATGGCCCCATTTGCATGTTTTGGTCTGAATATCTGGAATTTGCACTTTGTGCATCCGAAGTTGAGCTGTGCATCCCCATTCCAGGTATTCTACTGGGCAGAGGGATGCGCCGGAGCATCAGCAGCAGCCCCCATTTGTGCCACATGCATTTTTTACCATATTCAGACGAGATGCGTGGTAGCACATCTTGTTTGAATATAGCACTTTTGCTCTCTGGCGCAACTCAGTTGTGTGGAGCAACCACTTGCACCCTTTCTGGACACAGTTTGTATATATAGGCCACTATGTTTAAAATTTGGGTTCAAAATTTAAAAAGGCTGTAATGTCATTAGTAAATGGTAAAAAATATCAATGATTCTTCATAACTTATTTTGTTTTGAGATTTTGACCCCAAATATTCAACATACTGTACAGTAGGTGTTACTTTACCCCATCTTATGAACATGACAGTTGTCATTTCTGAAATATTATGTAAAACATAATTTTGCAGCACCACCGTGAAAACTCTTTTTGGATGAGATCTGAAAAATGACACCTGTCATATTCATGATGTGGAGTAAAATATAGCTATGTTGAAAATGCGAGATCAAGATCTCAAAAAATAGTAACGTTATGAGTAAACATTGAAGAATGTATTTCTTCATGGCTTTTTTTTTACTAGATTTTGATCCCATATTTTCACCATAGTCTTTGAATTCTCTCACCTTATGGTCAACATAGAGGTCATTTTTGAAATACCGTCCAAAAGGAGATTTGGTGTAGTTACTACAAAAACTTGTTTTGGAGTAGATTTGAAAAAATTCACCTATCTGGTTCGTGAGGTGGGATAAAAAATAAAGATATGTTGAAAATTTGGGACAAAAATGTTCAAAAATAAACTTATGAGTGAAAGTTCAAAATGCATTAAAAAGTCATTCACCAGTCTTACAGTTTTCAATCAGTTTGTGACTGGGTTCTGTAGCAACAGGATGTTTACCAGTCATGAGATGACTACTTCAGTGGACCATACAGAGGTAAGTGAGAGTTGTGATGGTGTGTGGTGTTGTGGGTGCTGGGGGGGGGGCTAGGCATTGACAGATGGTTTTCTTTGCTGCAGCTGACAAAAAAAAGAACAATGTGGGACCCAGTGTTGGTGTATCATTTGGTGGCACTGGGAGGTGGGCACACCCAGGAGGTTGTTAGTTGGCACAAGGGGTTTAACACCCCAGTGTCAGACTGTGTCAAGGGAGTACTGTTTGCCAGCCTTGGAGATTAAGCACATCTGTTGTCAGAAAGGTGTAATGGCTGGTTCAGGCCAGGGGGGGTCATTCTGACGGTGGGATTGAGCGCCCACCACCATTTTTTTAAATCCCTTGGTCATGTGGGAAGGGTTAATACCAGTGGCAGGACTGAGCACTGACCACAAGTTTTGCTGAATTGCTGGGTCATTTGTAGAAGGGTGGATACTGGTGTCATGATTGAGCATAACAGTTGAGTCAGGTGGGAAGGGGGATACCAATGTCAGGGTTGAGCACCCACCTCAGGTTGGGAAGATGTTGATATGGCAACCACAGACAGGAAAAAAGCATTGATCATTTTGTAACATCTCTGCTGCCCCCAAGACAGCAGAGGAACAAAGCACTGGACAACACCAGGAAAGCAAAACAAACTGTACAGGAAATGGTGGTAAGAAGTACAAGCTGCACAAGAAAATTCACTTCCACTTTGCATTTGCATTTTCCAGCCCTGTGATTGGCAAAGTTCTTCAAAGGAAAAAGCAGCAGAAAGCTGAAGAGTGAGCAGAACTGGGGAAGAAATTGGGTATTCTAAATCTGTGATGGGTGTAGATGGGGCAAGAGCCCCAAAACTATCTCACAGCTCACAGCATATCAGATCATAATATGTTTGTTGGCAAGCAAACACAGTAATTGTATCAAAACTAAAACCATAATATTGACGTCTAGCATAATTTATTTATTTATTTGAAAATTGGTGACCAGGAAATGCACACTTAGTTGAGTTTCTTTTCTGCATGTGACCAGGGTAAAGGAGTACATACAAAATACATAGCGCAGTCACAATCCACAGTTACTATACCAAGCAATCAGAGAAGTGAGGATTGACCGATGACAGAGCTTGGGTTACTGGGGAATTTTTTTTTTAAATTTACTATGTTTTTTCTGGCTTAGTCACGCCTCTGTGCCTCCCCCTCTGATCATTATCAGCGCCCTGCCACCCTGGCTACTTCCCCCAGAGGGCCGGGTTATGTGACTTGTTACTGGGAAATTAATCCATGCATGGGAGGGGGGTTGTCACATGAGGCTGCAGGCTGAGTGCCAACAACCACCCAGGCATTGATTAATTCCCTATGTAACCCACGCTCTGGAGTGGGTTAATTCACTTATAACATGGCCAGAGAAAATGGGGACTGTGCATTTACAGATGCAATACACAGGCGACTTTGCAACAGCAACTTGTATTTATGAATAGACAACACAATGTGATTTTCCCTAGTCATGTTATAAATGCAAAGATGCGGGATGGGCAATTCTGCAACCGCAGAGTACAACATGAGCGCTGTGAATCTAGAGCTCAGGGATACAAGGACAGAGGGTTAGCAGCAGTCATGGAGGCTGGGAGGTTACAGTGAGGAGGGAGAGTACAAGGAGTCAGTGATTAGACAACTTGAGCCAGTGAGCTGATATGAAACTGCAGCCAGCAAGATGACATGGGATGTTCAGAGCCCAGAAGCAGACAAGGAGCCGCACTGAACACCAATAATGTGAGGTGACATGGACACGGGATGTTAATGGAACTTGAACCAGTGACCAAGGAACTGCAGTGAACACCAGTAAGGAGAGAGGGTTAGCAGGAGTCAGGGAGAGAGGAGCTGCAGCCCTGAACACTAAAGACGGAGGGTTAGCAGCAGTCATTGACACAGAAGTGGGGGTGTGCAGGGAGGGTTAGCAGGAGTCAGGGAGACAAAACTGGAGGCCGGGAGGTAGAATAAGTCAGGGATTACAGAACTGCAGCCAAGAGATAGTGAATTGAACAGTACTTGATGGGGCGACTCACGATTGCAGAGGCTCTGTTTCAGCTGTGCAAGGAGAAACCATGGATTAATTCAGTATTAATCCATGGTCACCCGATGGCTGCTGATGAATGGGAGCAGGCTATTTTCCCTGGCCATGCTATGACACAAATTAATTATAGGAGTTTGTGCAAAATGAGCAATCAAGGTAAAATCAACAAAACAGGGTGTAAAGAAATGTTTATGTGATCACTGTGATCAGTATAAATCTTTTTTTTTTGTAGAGATTTAGTTTAGTGTGACTATCACCACCATAACTTATCACCCCGCTGTTTACCTCTCTCATCCTGCTTCCCCACTCCTCTCTCTCCACTCCCTCCCTGACTAAGCCCCATGGCGGCTGCCCCCTTACTCCTGCTCTTCCCCGCACCCCACTTTACTACCACTATGACCCCCTCAGGCTACTCTCACCATGCTCTGTGTTTAACATCTGCTTTATTCCTTTTCCTGTATTTTACTGTGACCTGTTCAGAATGTCAAAATGCAGTCCAACTTCATACATTATAACACTTTTAACACTGTAACAGCCTATTTGCTTGCTACCTGTACAGTCTGTAACTTACTGTGTACTTGGAATGTTCTGCAACCTGTCTATGTAAATTTTGTCTCTCGTCCACTTGACATAGAACCTTTGTAAAAGAGCCTTCCTGGCTCAAAGGTATTAATCTGCAAGTGAAATTATTAAATAAAGATTACTGAACTGAAAGGAGCCTTTAGGGACTTCCTAAGTTATGGGCATGTATTGTGAGAAAGAAATATATATATATATATATATATTTTTTTATACTTGCCCGGTTTCTCGGCTTCAGAGGGGGCCTCATACCCCCTCCTACTCCATCAGCCAGGTTCTGCCACCAGGACCCCCCTGATTTCACATTGCTCGTTCAGCCAGGGGTGTATTAATTTTTCCCCATTTTATCCCTATCCCCTGAGGATGCTGGAACAGATGATGTTCATCCAGATGAACGACGTGCTGATGAACAGCGTCGTCTAGTGTCTGACAACGTCCTCCCTTCCCTGACTCCGGAGAGCCATGTGCCCCTACTGCCTGTGCTTCCACTGGCAGAGGAGCTACGAGTGCTTAGAGCAATCCAGTAACCCACCCCTGGAGGAGGAGAACATTCGTTGGGATGCTCAATCCTCCTCCCCCTATCCGACCCTTGATGGCCTGGGTCCATTCCTGAACCCCGGTCTCCAGCATAGTGCGAGGTGTGGCATCCAGTGCCTCAGCCCTCAGCGCCACCGGGCCAGCCGTGAGAAAGAAATATTGATCTTCACTTTTTGCACTCTGTTACTTAAATGAGTTAAATTATGTTTTAACCACACCAGTACCAGTTTTGAAAAAAAAACAACATTTAAAGTGTTTTAAAGTACACTGTGGTCCACTTAATCAAAGGCTTTAGGTAGATCCATATTGATTTTACGTTAAGAAGAGGGAACCTTTTTAACTGAAAGTAGATTGAGCAGTGATGTGGCCTGTCATCTCCCATAACCACATATTTGCCCATCTTGATATACAGAATTTTCATTTGATCCATTTAGTGATTGTTGCAGACCGCAAACAAATAAAGTTGCCCCATAAATCACACTGGGTAGCAACTGTTGCTGTGCAGATCTTCAACTCTTTACTCAAGAAACTCTTCAGTATTTACAGAGACCCTAATGCCTGGTACATTCTAGCAGTAACTTTACTGACTGTCTTATTCGGCCCTGTAATCCCTTACCCAGGACAAACACACACCACACTAGTCTTGGAGACAAAATGGCCTCAGCCATATGTTTATCAACCAAAATATATTATTGGGGTAATGTGCACAGCTCAGGGAGTTTCACAAAGTCAAGCTCAGAACCACAGTGAGTGGGGGTGGGTGGGTCATATGGTCGGATGACAAGCAACCACCCCTATCTGGCGGTGCTACATCCACAGGCAAGCCTGATGAGGTTGGCTGAGAACCTTCAAACCAGAAACTGGGTCCTGCTCCCCCGTCACATGCTGACCAGGGGTGTAGAGTCCTTCAGAATAATTTGAACCTTTCCCCTTTTCCCTGTGTACCATTTCCCTAAGAGACTCCCAAGCCTCCACAGAATGGCAGAAGTCCAATCCCCTCAAGCAGCTCACTCCATGTATGTCTCCAAGACCTGATGTAACAAATTTAAAAACAAGTCCCAACCAGTGTCTAACAAACGAATGCCATCCTCATCATAATGTCTTTGGCAGGATGGGTTGATGTCACTGTGCCATACCACAGATCCCTCAGTGGATTCCATTATAGTCTGCATCTCCCTGTTGATGCATATGCATGCTTTGTTCATGGCCCGAGGATTCTCTGCATGATGCCAGTGATGCCTTTGGATGATATGAGACTCCAGGATTTTTATCCCAGGCTACATTCTGTGAATAGATATTAGGTCCTTGTTCATTCTGAGTAGCAAATTAACAGCTTTTCAGAGTCCCAGGTCATTCCTGCCCAGATGAACCTGCAGTATATCCAGTGAACTTCCTCATCAGGCCTCCCCTGTCTGTCTAAGGAGAAGTTCCCCCAAGTGCATGCCCCTCTGGCCCAACCAATGAATCTGTGCTTTTTGTGGTGGAAACGGCAGATCCCCCCCTCCCCGACTGATACCCTGCTCTCTCGGCTTCCCAGTGTATGAAGTAGTGTCTACAGATTCAAATCTGCTAGGAACCATCATTGTAAAGCACGTGGGACATCCACCAGCCGAGAACCTGAATTTGCTCAACAGTAAGCAGTAGGGTTGTAGCAGTTGTGGCTGCCCCTATCAAAAATGAGTGGGCATTAAGCTTAATCAGATTGCAGTCCATGTCTTAATTTATAATGGTTGTTGTACAGCTCCACAACTGGAGTCTGACAAGTTATAATGCAAGTTACATGTTCCTTAGTTAGACAAGTCTGCAATCTTAATGTTAATTTATTGTTTGATACTAAGACAGGGGCTATGACTAGCACCAGAAGCATAGTCTCACCCAGAGACCTGTGTGGCCTAAAGAAATGCGGGTGCTGACATGTGCCATCCTGCTCCCACTCAGTCTCCCTCAGGTCCCCCAAGTCTATCCCAGGTGACCAGTACTCAAAGATTAACCCAACATTACCTATGCACGACTGATATGATCCCAAGGTTCTGCTGGGACTGAAGACCTTATAGCCCTGCATTCCCTCTTCCAGCCAGCAAACACAGGAGAAACCCACACAGCAAGAAAGTCAACTTCTCTTTCTCCTACTTCTCATGTTGAGTGGTGATGTACAAGTCAACCCTGGTCTGCCCTCTTACCCCTCCAGTGGCTGTATCTCGCTACCCAAGGGCCTCAGGATATTTCACTCAAACATTAGGAGCCTCCCCCACAAACTTGACCTGATGAAAACAAATCCAAACTTCTTTATCCTAATGGAAGCCTGGCTATCTTCTTCAGTCATCTCCTTAGACATCAGCAACCCAGGTTACCTTACACACTGACAGGATCACTCCATAACAGCAGGAGGGGTAATCATACTCGAACTGGAAACAACTTTAAAATCCATTGTAATCTCAAGAAGCCCTCCCAATGTCTCATAAGATCATATTGGGGGGGGGTCCTTGCAGACCACACTCTATCCCCATTGTCCTCACAGGATTGCGTGTTCCCCCCTGTCCCCCTCAATATAGTGTTGAACACCTTGCAAAATGGGCTAGACCACTCACCCAACAGTGAGCAAATCACACTCGGGACTTCAATGCCCACTGGCCAGCTCAGTTGAGCTCCTCCCCATTCTCTCCACCTTGCCCCAGAAATGGTTCGGCAGTGAAAGTGCTTAATAACACAGGCAGTAGCAAATATTCCTCTTCCCCGGCACCAGATATGGCTTGGCAGCCAAACGCGCTTTATGTCACAGACAGACTTTCCTTTCTCCCAGTCCCAGAAATGGCTCAGTGACTGAACATGCGTTATATGGGCTGGCCCTTCAGCGCAGCAGTTGGAATTCTGCTTGAGATGCCGGCTACCCGGGTTCAGGAATGGACTCGGGTCATTGGAGGGCCGGCCAAGGGGAGAAGGATTGAACGTCCTCAGGACTGCTCTTCTTCTCCCGGAGGAAGGGGGGTTGTGTGCTCGGCGCACGAGCGGCATCCAGCAGAGGCTGGGTTCACTGCACCACACTGATGCCAGCAAGACTTCAGGGTGGGGCGGATGCTGGTCATCTTTGCATGTCCCTGCCCTGCTTACAGAGGGGAAGAAAAAATGCTGCTAGGATCCCCTCCATGGCACCCTTCCCTCTGAGCCCCAATTAGCCTCCGGTGCCAGTGCTCTTCCAACTAGATATTAGTAGTCCAGAGCTGATAGGGGAGCAGCTCCACAACCCCACCCTCTGGGGGGCAAGCCAGGGGTGACTGAGGAGCAGCCTGGCAATTGCAGGAGGTGGGGACATAAAGGGGGGCCGTGACCAAGGGCAGAGTTATTGGCGATCCTAAACAGGTAAAAAAGCATACTAAATAAAAAAAAAAAAAAAGAACATGCCTTATAGCACAGGCCAAGATGTTGGGTGCCAGCAGACTTTCCTTTCCTTCTGCCATGAGAAACAGCAATGGTGGTGGTCAGTGGCATGCCAGTACTTTCCTGTCACAGTTGCCTTCAGAAACAGAGCCAGTTGGTGGCTGTCCCTTCCTCTCCCCCATCCTATGCAGAAATGGAGCCCCTCAGTGGTGTTTAGTCCTTTCCTCTTTCCTGCCCCTAGAAATAGAGCATGTGGATGGCATACCAGTCCTTTGCTCTTACCCCACCCCCAGCAATGGAGCTCTTCTCACCTGTAGTGGCACTGCCCATTGGTCTGTAAAGAAGTGGAAAATGAAGGCAATTTACTCACCAAATATATTCTGTATTTTTTTCAATAAAGATAACATTGATTCATTGTCTCCTACCCCCAGAAATGGAATTGCCTTACACGGTCGGGACTTGCTTTTCTCCCACGCACAACATCTACATAGCAGCTATGTCTGTTGTAGACAATGAGAAAGACCAGGAAGCCAGGACCTTTAAAATTACTTAGTCTTTGGAATTTTCAGCCCGTTTCCTCTTGATAACTTGACCTGAGCTTTGAACTTTTTTGTTGATGTGAGCTAGTTTTGGACACAAGACCTTACATGTGTTTTTTTTTTTTGTTTTGTTTTTATTCTTTGGTAACCAGTTAAGGCTCACTTAGCCACAAGTGCCTGTTTTCAGAGGTGACCCAGGAGCACTGTTGTTAATTCATTGTTAAATTAATTCATGCCACAGCCACCTGCATGTCTGCCCGCTGGTCCACCACTGCTTGCTAACCAACTTAATCTTTCCATTGGGAGTTTGCACATTCGTAAGTAATATCGGATGGTCCAGCTCATAATTCTTCATCTTGACGTTCAGCCTGCTGTTGCTTTCTGCTGTCAGCAACATTTGCATCTGGCAGGCATTAATGTCTTTACACAGTATAGGAAAACTCATATAAAGGGCAAACTTTTTCCCAGTGGGACCGAGAACATGAGCAGTGTTAACAGCAAACCGTTTAGCTTCCTTGCACTCTTGAATTCTAACATTTCATTTTCAGTTGTTGATTTTTGCTTGCTGTAAGCCCACCCATTGCCTCCCTCTCCTTACTCTTGATCATGAAGTGATGTCCCTGAAGCAGTTTGACATTATCATATCAGTGTCCCTGCTGAACCAAAAGTTGCTGCAAGAGAGGTAAGTATTTAAAATGCATTACTGTATAAAGCTGGTCTAAGAACAACAAATAAATGCATGGCTGTGAAAATATTGAATTTGTTCAAAACAGGGGTTGAAATTCTACACCGTACTAGAGCCCTGAAACACACACACTTATTCCTGGGTACTATTAGTGCTAAAAATCCACTCAGCAGTTGCTGACGAGAGCAAAACTCCCAGCTCTGACTGCTCTGTTATTATGATAAAAAGGTGAATGCAAGGTGCCAGTAGATAAGTGGCAGCCAGCTGGAAAGGGATCTACATGTTGTGCATTATACAGGGAAATATAACAATTAGAGAACAAAAAAGGCAAACCTGGTGTTGACGGCAAAGAGGGCATATTCTAATACTGTTAGCTTACAGAAATAGACATAAAATACCAGCTGTTGCTCTCAGAGTCTTTAGTATTTTAGGTTTGTTTCTGTTAAGTAAACAGTGTTAGGATATGCCCCATTTATTGTCGCTACCGTGTTTTCTTTGATTATTTGTTTCTCTCTAATTATTATAGTCCCTGTATTATGCAAAATACAGCACTCTGGGTTCCCCCTCTTTGACTACTGCTGCAGTGCATTTTCATCAAACACTCTAATTGCATATTCATTTGGGGGCTTCTGTATAGAATTCCAAGCAGTCATTCATGTGTTTGTTGTTCTTAGTCAGACCACTATGCTTGTGTATGTGTAAAGTGCAGATAATAATGATAATAATAACCGGGGACAAGTGCACATTTAAAGAGCACCATGTTTGCTTTCTTTCTGCTAGACTCTCCCCCCACCCCCCCCAGAAGCTTACCTCTCAAGGACTTCAAAAATCAGTTTCTTTAAATTTTTAATGGCCTCTATTTCTTACAAGAAGGAATTGTAATTTCTAGGTTAGAGGAGCCAGCTGCCCGTTCCTTTCCCCTTCCTGGTTCCAGATTTTACAGGTGCCACCCAAATGCTCTCATGTTTTGTGATGGATTAGTTTGGAAAGCATGGGACACACTGTACTGATGGGAGTCGTTTTTAAAATCCTATTTTTTATACTTTAGAGGGTCACATAAGTCAAATCAAAGCCATGGCCAACTAGCAAGGTCCTTCATAGTTGAGCTGTGGCTTTGACTTGACTTGTGTTGCCCTGTAAAATGTGAAAAAATTAGATTTTATAAATGGCTCCCATTACAACAAATACAGCATGTCCCTGCACTTTCCAAACTACTACAGCACAAACCAGAGAGCGTGGGAGCGGCACTGTTAAAATCAGGGACCAGGAGGGGGAGGGCATTAGCCAGCTGACTCCTCCAACAGTGAAATTACAGTCCCTTTCACTTTGAAATAGATGTCTTAAAAATTCAAAGAAGTGGACTTTTGGGGCTCAAATTTCAATGCCCCCAGAGTGACATAAGGAGCTTGCATCTAGCAGAAGTGATGCAAGTGGCTCCTTACGTCACATTTTACACCATTCCAGATTTTCTGTCAGTGGCTATGACCCACCTGGGACCCCTTGTGCTGAACTATTCCTGCACCTCCCTCGTGCCCAACATGGTGGTGTGCCTGGTCGCAAGGGGGCTTGTGACACAGCAGGGCTGCAACATCCCTTTATTTTGAAGTTTGCAAGCCTCACCATGGATGCAGCAAAGGGCACCACTTAGACCAGCAAGGAGGTGGTCTAAATAGCTTGCGCCAGAGGGGTGGGATCTTACATGGGACAGTAAGGGCATACTAGGGGCATGGGAGGTGGCAGTGGGGGTTTTGCTGAAGTGAGTTGTGCATAAATGGGAACAAATGTATGGCTATTTCATGGGGGACATCAGGGATCAGGGGAGTTCTATATGTACGTACACAGGATATGATTGACAGTAACAACACACAGTATATGCACTCCTACGGGTGCTGACACAGGCCCATTTATGCACAACTCTCACTACCAAAACCACACTGCCACTTCCTGTGCCCCTTATGCCCCTGGCCCCCTTTTGGCATGCTGTTTCTTCCCCCCACCTCACCTTCCCAGCCCTCTAGTGTTGCATTGGGCGGGGGTCCAGAACCCATCAGCAATGTCTGTAGCTAGTGACTTGTGGCAAACCCAGGGGTTTGGTGCCAGAGCCCTGCTTTTATAAAATTGGGCACAAGGTCTCTGGTGCATCAAGGTTTGCCACAACCCTTAGGGTGACACAACTCTCGTATCGTCTTAGGGCTCTTTTAAAATTAAGCCCTTGAAGTCCTTCACAGGTAAGCTGCTGTTGGGGCCTTGCAGAAATATTTGAAAATGAATGCAATTGGGGCTCTTTAAACCATGCCATCCCTTTGAAGCTTTCTGGTGTTCTCACTGAAGTGTTTTTAAAACTATTTGATTGGAAGAGAGAGTTAAAAAAGACAGCTGGGAAGTCACAGGGCTTATTTGAGAAAATTGATGTATGGTAAGACTATGCTGTTTGACTATACAGATATAGTCTGTAGCACCACTCCCAAAACTACCTTGACCAGACTGGACACCCTCTTCAACTTCTTCTGTTGCTTTGGGCTTTCTTGTCCCCCTTGTACTCACCTTTGTGACCTTTACAAAGCCTTGTTCTTTCCTTCCCTCTAGTCCAGACAGCTGTCTCACACTGCCACTTTCATGTCCAAATTCTGGACTGGTAATCTCCCCTCCTATCTTTCTTCCTCCATTTGCACTTCTTCCCGGTGCACTTACTCCCTCTGTAACACTGATCTTCAATCCTTTGTAATCCCCCAGTGTTCTCTCACCACTGGCCAATCCGCCTTCTCTTTCTGCTGTTTTAAACTGTAGAACTCTTTCCCCTCCCACATCCACAATGCCACTTCACACAATTCCCTCTCCTCCCTCGTGTAATTTCACCTTTGGACCCACTCCTCAGCTATCCAGCTTGCTTATCAGCCTCCTATGTGGAACAGTGTCAAAAGCCTTACTGAAATCTAGGAAGGCCATGTCCTCTGCTCCATGCTGATGTAATTCCTTGGTCACCCAGGAAAAAAAATCTATCAAATTTGTTTGACATGACCTCCTCCCTGTGAATCCATGCTGTCTTGGGTCTTGTAACCCACTGCATTCAAGATATTCTTTCTTTTAGCGATGCTATGAAATACTATATAAATAAAATAAAATCATTTTATACCCATTTATACTGTCATGTTAAAAACAAGTTAATAGTTCTGTCAGTACATTCTCTGGAAATAACTTACTATTGTAACAGCTTGTCTCTAGTTTTTTTCTCTAATCTTGCAACATGATTGGGAGATCTGAATGGTCACCGCATGACTATTCACATTTTATATATTTAAATATCTTGTCTGTTGCAGTGCAAGCACCACCCTCTGATGAAGCCTTGTGGAGCTACATAGGGCTGTTTTCAGACGTGATGGGTAACAGAAGTTAATACAAAAGTTAGTAGTATCCTCCACATTGTGTGCATCTTTTTTTGTTTTGTTGACCTGCCTACCTAGAGGCTAGGTTTCAGGGGAGGGAACGAAGAGAATGAGACGTCTGCTGCAAGGTGGACCCTTAAATACTTGACTTTCTTTGTTCAGAGCCTTCAGATGTGCAACTTTCTATAAAATGTTCTTTTTGAGAGATAACTCTAGGCCTTGAGCCAAAAAGTATTTCATCAGTTTTGTTTTTATTCGGGACAAGCTTACATTAAATCACACAATTCTGGAACTTTTAAAAATCCCCAAGGAAGCATTTACTGTGTGTCTGAAGCAAGTTTACACTGCCTGTACAGGACAATGTCATCTGCTCTGCATACATTTTAGTCTGGAGTTTATAACTTAAATGGGCACTGCGCCCCCTCCCCCCCACACTGGCCTCAATACGTACAATGATTTAAGATATATATATATATATTTTTTTTGTGATTATATTTTCTTTTTGAGCCCCCAACCCTTTGAACAGGTTTGCCTCAGCCACGGCACCCGACCCTTACTCCAGGAAGCCCCCAGAGTGGGGCCGCTGAAGTGGAACTGTTATGGCAAAGGGTTGGGTACTGTGCCTGGTTCATAAGTGGGGCGGCGATTTTTCCTGGCTAGAGTCCCCTTTTGGAGCTAGGAAGTGCAATGATGCAAAGCTGTATGCATCTGTCTTAGCTCCACCCCACGTCTTGGAGCAGCATGCTTTGTCCCTCAGCCTCCGCTAGGGGGCAATCGACCCCAACACTCTGGACCCCCCCAACCTGGAGAAGGGGAGCAGTCCTCCGGACACGCGATCCTTCTCCTCCCCTGCTGACCCCCGACAGCCCATGCTTATTCCCGAACACGGGTCACTGGCGTGGTGCGAGGTGTGGCGTCCAGCGCCTCAACCCTCAGCGCCACCGGGCCGGGCTAAAATACTTTTTCTAATTGTTCATCTTCTGTAGAATTTCCTGATGTAGCTGTTTGTTTTGTGCCTGTTTCCTTTTCTTAATAAATGTAAACATGCGACTGTCGACTATGTCACTGTTTCTATAAAAATTATCCATATATGTTCTGAAACTTAGAACAAGCTCAAACAGTCATGTCACTAATGATGCTGTGGGAGGAAACTACTGGATACTGGCTGGCTGGAGTATCAGTGGATATTCCTAAAGTCAGAAGACTCAGTAAGATTTGAAGCAAAACAAGTGTTGATGTAAGTACACCAATATATGTGTTTTAGGCAGCAAACATGACTTATAGAGCTTCTTGAAGTCATGCATACTCATTTCTGCGGAGTTAAAAATGTTATTGATATGTTTAGTGTGCGTGTCAGCTGTGGTGAGATCTAAGGCATGCCACTTAAGATTTCCTATAAAACCTACCCCCCCATATACACACACTCCACACACACACACACAAACACACAAACACACACACACACACACAATGATTTGCATACCCATGATGCTTTTCATTGTGTAAAATGCCTTAGAATGCATGCGCCTTGGAAAGATTTATACAAACCAAACAAAGGGACATTATCTGTCCTCTTTTATTGGTTAAGCTCTTCTTTCAAGCTGCCTCTGTATTATGCTGCTTCTCTGATATGTTACTGGATTTCTGACTGCAATGGATGTCTAATCAATTGGTCCGTAATGGATAACTGACTTTTCTGCTGAAGGAGTCAGTGCATTGTATGCACCATTGCCTTTGTTTTCTGGGACTGCCATTAAACAAACAAGCACATTGCTGTACATGGCACTCTGATGGGCTATTGCTGAGGAACATATGAACATATAAATGCTGCCAGCAGAATAAGACCTAGTGCTATCGAGCTTGTTCATATTGTGGAGTCCCAAGTAGCAGCTAAGGACTCTGCTTCCCCTTCCCAACTGATGCACCCTCTGTTCTGCCCATTCTCCTTTGGCTCTCACCCTACCTTTTACACTGTTCTATCCCCTTTTGAAGCCTTAAACTGTTTCTAGTGATACCTCTTCATCAGGGAGTCCATTATACAATGCCACTACTCTCTCCATGAAGAAATGCCTACTGGACTCTTTCCTGAACCTCCCAGCTTAAGGCAGTTTCCCCTCATGTTTTTATTTCCACTGATCCTGAAGAGGTTTTCCTTGCCTACCTTGTTGATGCCCATCAAATATTTAAAGATCTCAAACATGTCCCCCTTTCCCTCTTCTCCTCCAGAGAGTACATGTTCAGGGCATCCAGCCTTTACTCATATGTTCTGCCCTGCTGACCATTAATCATCTTTATTGTCCTCCTCTGGACCACCTTCAGCAGGTTAATGTCCTTCTTCTGGTACTACACACTATATTTCAGGTGCAGCCAAACCAGTGACCAGTATAACGGCTGTAAGACTTCCTCCCTCTTACTGCTGTTCCACCGGGCAATGCAGCCCAATACCCTGTTGATCTTTGCTACAGCCTTCTTACTTTGAGAGGAGTGTTTCAGGTCACCAGTGATCAGCACCCCCCAGCTCTTTATCTTCCTCAGATTTGGTTACCAGGAATCCATCCAGGTTGTGCTCCATCTTGGGTTCAAGGCTCCAGTAAGCATGACATTACACTTCTTAACATTAAAGTTTCCATATTCCAGACCACCTCTCTAGCCTGACCAGATCTTCTTTTAGTTTCTGTGTTATCTCTTCAGCTGTATCAACCCTCCCAGAGAGCTTAGTGTCATCCGTGAACAAGCAAATCTTGACCTCTATGCCTGTACCAATGTCATTGATACAGACAGTAAACAGCATTGGCCCAAACACTGAGCCCTGTGGGACACCGCTTGTGACATCCCTAGATCCTGAGAGCTCCCCTGCCATCGCCACCATCTGTGTTCTGTCTTTAAGCCAACTAACTACCCATCTAGTGATATTCCCACCTACCCCCAACTCCATCCAGCATTCTAATCAATCTCTTATGTGGCACAGAGTTAAAGGTCTTGCAGAAGTCCAAGTGCAGGGTATCAACCACTTGGCCCTTGTCTAATGTTTTAGTGACCCAGTAAAAGAAATCAATGAGGTTTATCTGGCAGGATCTCCCAGGCATAAACCCATTCTGTCACTGATCCTTGAATCCATTTTCATCCGGACAACCAACCAGTGTTTGTTAAAGTATGGCCACCATGAGCTTATACATGATTGAGATCAGGCTGACTGGTCTGGGGTTGCCTGGGTCAACCCTGGATCTTCTTTTATGGAGTGGCACCACATGCACAATTCTCTAGTCTAGATGTACAACAATTAATTCAAGTAAACTATTGAATAGGTCAGCCAAGGGGCCCTGCAAGTTCCTCCACTAGTTCTCTTAGCATTTTTGGATGTATACCACCTGGACTTGGGGATTTGCCTACCCTCAGGGCCAACAAACCTTTCCTCACCTTGTCCTCATCTATCTTTCTATCAATGCCCCCCTTTTTGGTACTGGTCCAGCCCTCTTTTTTGTGAAGACTAAACAGAAGTATTCATTCAACACCTCTGCCTTGTTCCCATTTTCCTCCACCCACCCCTCTCTTCTCTCACTTTTTATATGCCATCTATTTTACTGTATCTTTTTTTTTACTTTACTACTTAAAAAAGACCTTTTCTCCTTTTTTTGTGCCCATCGTGCCCCCCAATGTCCTAATCCTTTGGGCCTCATATTATCCCCTTTTATACACTCCCCAGACTCACCCCTAGCTGTGCATCCATGTTCTCTGCTCTCTGGGCATCTGGTGGCCAGCTTTTTCCTGCTGGTGGCCTCCCCTGGCCATCATCATGGGATGTCTCCTGAGAGCTCCTGACTTGCATCTACACATGGCAGGCTTATCCCTGCTGTAGGTCACACCATGGCCTAGTGGAGGAATTGTCATTCATGATGGGAGGGGTGACCATGAACTGCACACACTGCGGAGGGTCTGGCATTGGGAGGAATAGAAAGGCCATCATCTGGGATACCAGAGTGACCTTTTCCCATGTTGTGGTCCCACCCACCCCTCCACTATTGGCTGCATGCTCATGGCTGGCCTGGGAGAGTGCCTGATGGCATGTGGTAACCCACGTCATCATTGGCATTACCACCAGCCACCACTAGGAGCAAAAAAAGAGCAACACAACTGCCTCCCTCCCCCCCCCAGGAGGAGAGTGTCCATGAGGTACTTTTAAGCCCTCCCTGCTGGCCTCTGCTCCTGAGCTCTCAAGCTTAGGGCTGCCAGCATGCCAGAGCGATCCCCATCACTTGGTGCAATGGAGCTGGTATTTCTCCTTTTTGTAATCTCCTTGGCCAACTGCAGTTCTTTCTGGGCTTTAGTCTGCCTAATTACCTTTCCTGCCACCCTGGGTTTCCTCTGGTACTCTTCCCTGTTATCCTCCCTCTGGGTTCTCCTGAATTTTGTGTAGATGGTCCTCTTGTTTCTGATTGCCTGGGTTACCACTTTGGTAAACCAGCTGGCTGCTTCAGCCCTTGAGTTTTTCCCCATTAGCTTAAAACATTTATTTATTTATTTGAAAATTGGTGACCAGAAAGGCACACTGAGCTCAGGCTCATTTCCAGGGGTGATTCAGAGGAGGGGAGCAAAGGATAAAAACAGTACAAAGCTTATACAATATACAGTGTTACAACAGTGCAAAGTGAAAGCAACAAGGACCATAAAAAAGTTATATGTTTTGTGGTCAAGGCATAGGTCAGGAAGCATAGGCAAACCAGGAAAAGTCATACCATTCACAAGTAGCGTTTTATTATTATCAATGACAAAAAAAAAATTAATTGTGCTGGATAGCTCTTACACAGGCAGTTCAAACAAAACAAAGTCCTTCATCTGAGGGTATCTCTAAATCTAAATGTCAGTGTCCATCTCTCCCTCTCTAAAAAAATGTTATTCTGTTCTGTAAGATGTTTTCACCTGACAAATAAATTTCACATCCTGCTCCTGTTAAACTATATCTCCTGTTTTCACAAAAGGTACCAAAGACTGCAGATTTCTTTCCTGTGACAAGTATGTTCAGCCTTTACCAGGAGCAGCCAATTAAGACATTCTGGCTAGAGCTGGTTTTCCTGCAGACAGCTCTGCAAACGAGCTTGTGGAAGGTCAAACGGTTTCTCAGGGTCATCTCCCTGCATGCCATATTGCTGTCTTTTCTAACAAACCCCAAACAGCTTTCTGCAATTCTTTAATTCTTCTCAATAATATAGCTGTATACATTTGCAAACCAAGGGATCCCAGTTTCACATACAGATTTGAACATGTTTTATAAACTACAGAGAAGCAAGAGGGGAAGAAAGAATAGAAATAGCAAGTGAAGGAATGGAGCTAACAGTGGGAAATTCTGGGACCATCAGAGTGGCCAGTTCTGAGGCTCTACAAGGAAAATTTGATTGTACAATCAGACAGACAAGAGACAGATAAATGAAAGAGCAGGACAGGACAGAACAAATCCTTGCTTTTAACTTTCTCTGCATAACAAATGTGACATGGTCTTACCCAACCGTGTCACATACCCCACTAATTAAGAGGGAACAGGTTTTTTTTCTTTTAAAAACAGGTTTCCAAACCTTCTATTTCTTTTTCAACATTACCTTATAACATTTACCATTCTTTTCATATGCAGTATCCCTTTTTCATAATGAAACATTTAGGTTAAACACACATTTTCTTCACCCTTCTGAATTCTCAATTCCTGAACCATATCTTGAGAGAAAATTAGTATTTACATTCTCTTTCTGGATTTGTGCATCATTTTGAATTTAAATGGCTATAGTGCCAGGTACCACCTTGTTATTCTGGGACTTTTATCTTTCAGTAAGACTATGTCCGAGTTTAAAACAAAACTTGATAACTTTCTAATTAATAAATGCATACAGGGCTACTCTTAATCCTAGCCAGCTTAATGGACTTTTGTCTTTATTATGCTCTGTATAACCTATGATACCTATGATTTGGTTAAGTGGACAGAGAGAATTCTGAGCTATTATAAGTACAAAGTCAGTTCTTAGCAAATAAAACTTAAGAGGCTCCACTGCCCATTTCACAGCAAGGCATTCTTTTTCAATCGTGGAGAACTTTCTCCCCTATCATGCAACTTTCTATTGATATACAGAATGGGATGTTCCTTCCCAGCTACATTCTGACTCAGAAGTGCACCTAGGCCTGCCTCTGATGCATCTATCTGTCACAAAAATTGTTTCTCAAAGTCTGGACTTCTTAAAACAGGGGCTAAACATTAGCAGCAGATGGCTTGAAAAGATTTATCACACTCAGGGGACCATTTCACATTATTCAGTTACCATTTTTTTTGTGAGTTCAATGAGGGGAGTAGCTAATTGGGCAAAGTTTGGAACAAAACTCCAGTAGTAATCAGCCAGACCTAAAAAATGACCTAATATGTTTTCTTTGTTTTAGAGACAGGACTGTTAGCTACAGATTCTGTCTTAGAAATCTCTGGCTTTATTTCACCATTTCCAAAAATATAACCAAGGTATTTGGTTTTCAGCATGCCCAGTGTACACTTGGCTGGATTAATGGTCAGACCTGTATTTTTAATAGCTTGAATAAGTGCTCATAGGTGTCCCAAGTGACTCTTCCAGTCTGGACTATACACTATGATATCATCCAGGTAAGCAGTACAATAACCAGTGTGAAAGGCTAGAATTACATGCATGTACCACTGAAATCTAGTGAGTGTCCTGTGTAAACAAAATGGCATAGTGGTGAATTGATAGAATACAATTGGAGTGGCAAATGCTATTTTGTCTCTGGATTCTTTACAGTAGATAGGGGAATTTGCCAGTAACCCTTGATGAGATTGAGGGTACTACTGTATGTACTTGACACTTCCTGGTCTGTCCACCATATCATCTACCCTGGGCATAGGATAGCTGTCAAATATGGACACTTGATTACATTTCCTAAAATCAAGGCAGATTCTTACATCCCCTTCTTTTTTATTTACAGTTACCATTGGTGATGACCAAGCACTTCTCAATTCTTCAATGATACCCAGCTCTTTATTTTTTTGTAGTTCCTTAACCACATCTGCTTTTAACAGCTCTGGTAATCTGCATGTCTTTTGTCTGATAGTGAGCATTCTCTTTCACTAGTATGTGCTCAGCCACTTTTGCTTGGCCTGGAAGTGTGGTAAGTACTTTTAAATGTCTTTACCAAGTTAGGAATTTCTGCAGTTTGTTTTGTGGATAAGGAAACATTCACCTTTACAGCATCACAAATTACAGTTTGTTCCAGTCTGTCATAAGCTATATCAATATCTTCTTTAGAAGTTGCTGCTAAGACTAAAAAAGCAACTTTTGATATTTTTTCAACCCATTTCATCAGGAAGGTAGCGTGGTATATCTTAATAGAATTTTCCCTATCAGGGGTCTTAGTCTTATAGTTGTGTACTAGTGTGTCTAGTCACTTTATAAGGCCTTTGCCACTTCATTAGCAGTTTGTTTTCTGTAGTGGGTAACAGTAATAAGACATTTTCACCTGTCTCAAAAACTTTTTCTTTTACCTTATGGTCATAATACAGCTTCTATTGTTTATGGGCCTTTTCCTGGTTACTGTGGGGGATTTCAACACATTTTGCCAATCTCATTCTCAATGCATACATATAAGATGTAATAGATTCTTCCTGAGCAGGGTTATCTTCCCATGTTTCTTTTATTACATCTAGTGGCCTTCTAGGTTGTCTACCATACAACTTTTCAAAGGGTGAAAAACCTGTTGATGTTTGGGGCACTTCTCTGTAAGCAAAAAGCAGGTAAGGTATGTAATGGTCCGGATCTTTCCCTTCCCCTTTCACAAACCTTTTTAGCATGCATTTTAAGGTTTGATTAAAATGTTCAACAGGACCATCTGTGTGAAGGTGGTAAGTGGAGGTCCTTATGGCAGTGATACCTAGTAGTCGGTACAGCTCCTTCAGTGATACAGCACCACAGTTACTACTCTAATCAGTAATAATCTCTTTAGGTATACCCATACTGCTGAAAATTTTGGCAAGCTCTGCTTCCACTTTTGGAGCTGTGACAGTACACATTGTAATTGCCTCTGGGTATCGAGTAGCACAGTCACATACTACCAAAATGAATCAAATATCCTTTTTCTTTTGTCTAAGGGGCCAACCACAATCATTGCAATTCTCTCAAAATGCACACCTATCAAACGCAGGTGCACCAGGGACACCTTGTCTTTTTTAGTCACTGAGGCTACTTTCTAACATTCAGTGCAAAGACTGCAATAGGTAGCAACATGCTCATGAATCCCAGGCTAGTAAAAATCTGTACAACAGTCTGGTAAGGGTGTGATCCCTCCTTGAGTGACTAGCCATAGGACTATCATGCACTATCTGTAACTACTCAATTCTATACTTCTTTGGTATGATCAATTGTTCTATATGTTCCTGCATCTGCAGATTAACCCAAACTCTGTGCAGTAGCCCATTACATTTCTTAAACATTTGTACACCCTGTTTTTGTTTCACTCTCAGCTGCTTAAAATAACCTTGGAGAGAAACATCATTAGTTTGCTCAGAAACAAAATTACAATCAGTTTAGTTCCAGCATTTTCATATATCAACCCCTTAGGTCCATCAGTAATTTGTTGCCACTCTTTCTTCAATCTTCTTTCTTTCCTGGACTTCTGGATTTTGCAGCTGGGCTCAGACAAGTTTGAATCAAAGCTACCAAAAGGAAAAGAGTCCCCAACATCTGAGATTTTCTTTGCCTGTACTGTTGTTGTCACAGCTGCTGACACAACAGGATTTACTCCCTCCATGATTAACTTTGGAAATCCTGGAAAGTCATTTCCAATAATCACAGGTGCAGATAACTTAGGTATTACCCCCAATTTCATTTGGTGTGACACCCCATTAATGTTCAGAGTCACTTGGGAGGTGGGATAGTATTGAGTGCCCCTGTGGATGCAGATGACCCCTGATCCTTTTGCACAGTCTTTTCTTGGAACTTAAGCATGCACCAGGGTCTGTCAGATTCCCAAATCTATAAGTCCCTTCAAGTCTTATCCCCACCTTCACATCTGTTAAATACTGTACATGCCCCAATTTGCTAAGGCCAAATCTAGTCATTATTACCTTCCTTATTTTTATGGCAGTATCTTGCAATATGGACTTGCTTATTACAGTTGTCGCAAATTCAGTCTTTGGTTGCAGATTTGTTACCCCCATCAGAGTTCTTATCTGATCTGGAGTTAAATTGGGAAAAAGAGGGTCTTGTCATTCCTTGCCTGTTACTTCACTGCTGCGTTGTCTGTGTGTCCATTTTATAGTCCTCAGCTAAAGATATGGCCTTTTCTCCACTTTCTGGTTAGTTTTCCTTTTCCCAGAATTGCACATCTGTGGGAGGATGTTGACGAATTTCTCCACTGCAAATATGTTGATGGTCTGTGGAACTTTTTTGCCATCTGGTTGGAGCCTTTTAATGACGTGGTCTCTAAGTCATGTGAAGGCTTCTTGAGGATTGCCAACTAAGTGGTACTTCAGGGACCAGAATCTCTGCCTGTAGGTCTCTTCTGACATGTCATATCTTTCAAGGATTCTCTTTTTACTAGGTCATCCTGTCATTGCATCTATTCTTTTCTCTGTTTCCCTATCTCTCTTTGTTTTGTAGCTCACCATTTGAAGAAGGCAGACATGGGTTCAGGTTCTGTCCCTGTCTTTTCTGCTCCTTCCATTACTGGTTCTGGCTGTATAGTCTCATTTTGGACTTTTGTTTCTGCTTCTAGTTTGGCTACCATTCTTCTGGTAGTCACTCCTGGGCTTGCTGTTGCAGGATCCATACCTTTCTTCCATGCTTTCCAGGTACCAGATCTAGTACCCATGCACAAAACTCTTGGCTTAGATAGAGTATGCATGGTGTAAATCCTGCTGCTGACACCAACTTTGGTCAAAACAATGTCCTTCATCTCAGAGTATCTCTAAATCTAAATTTCAGTCTCTCTCTTTCCCTCCATAAAGAGACACTGCTTTCCTTTGTGAAATGTTTTCACCTGGCAATTAAATTCTACATCCTGTTCTCATTATGTGAGATCTCCTATTTTCACACAATGTACTAAATATTGTCAATTTCTTTCCTGTGACCAGAAAATCCAGTTTTTAACAGATGCAGCCAATTAAGCGATTCTGGCCAGAGCTGGGGAATTTTTTCTGCTGACAGCTTTGCAGACAAGCTTGCAAAAGGCCAAAATGTTTCTCAAGGTCAGTCTCTGTATTCCAGCTTGCTATGTTTTCTAGCAAACCCAAACAACTTTCTGAAATTCTTTTCAACAATATAACTATATACATTTGCAAACCAAGGGATCTACGTTTCACATACAGATTCACATATATTTTTTTAACCACATGAAGCAAGGGGCGAAGAAAGAATAGAAACAGCAAGTGAAGTAAGGGAAATAACAGGGGGAAATTGTGGAATCATTGGAGTGGCCAGTTCCAAGGTTCCACAGGGAAAATTTGACTGCACAATCAGACAGAGAAGAGATAGACAAGTGACAGAATAGGAGAGGACAGAATAGATCCTTGACTTTAACTCTCTCTGCATAACAAATGGGACAGGCTCTTACCCAACTCTGTCACAATGTTAAACAAATAAAACTGACAGATAAACATTACTTCATGTGAGAAGGAACTGTTAAGCCAAGGCGAAGCAAGACCAAGGGGAGAGGGAAGGAGTCTCAGTTGGTGCTGGGGGGAGGCAGGGGAGGCAGTGAAATGGAGGGAAAAGGAAAATTGGTTCCAAAGTGAGGGGACATGATGGGCAAAAGCTGACTGGTCAGCAGAGGTATGGGGATGTGGCAAGGCAAAATTGTGATGGTCCCTGGAGCACAGGAAGCATGATGCAGAGGCAACAACAGAGGGGAGTGATGAGAGGTAGGAGGGAAGTGACCCAAACCAGTATTTAGATATGAAGGAGGCACTGTGTGCCTGGCTACATAATAGAAGGCTAAGAATGGATAATGATGAGTAAAGTGAGTATTGATGAGTGCAAGAGGGTGAGTTGATTGCAAAGAGACAGAAAGAGTTAAAGAAGGTATCCAATCTGGCCAAGGAGGTGGTGGCGGTGGACACATAGATTAGGTCTGTGTAGTCAAAGACACAGAACACCATTTTGATGGCAAGCTCTCAATGGACCTGTAGGGAGAGACAGTCTTTAAATTTTGGTACAAGGCACCAAGTTTAGGATGGAGCTTGGCAAGAATGGCAAACATTCCATTGTGGCAACCACTAATCCATCCTTAATAATGGACCACTTGTGATCCACCACCATCTCTCTGCTGATGCCAGCCAGTTGATCCTTTAGCAGCTCCCCAATCTTTCTGGAATCCACCCTTCTGAAGTCCAGGACTTTAGTCTTTGTTATTACCTTCTCCCTGCCAATATCCAGCTTGAACCACACCACTCAATGATCATTCCCACCCAAGGGCTCCTCAGCCTGGATATCCTGAATGTGGTCCCCATTCATCAATAGCAGATCAAGTACCGCTCCCTCCCTATTGGGTACTGAGGCACCCTGGGTCAGGAAATCACTCTGTACCATATCCAGGATTACCTGACTCCTGGTACAGCTTGTGACATGGATTTTACAAATCACTTTTGACAGGTTAAAGTCTCACACAATTACCACCTCGCCCTCCCCATGGCTGTCTGTATTACTGACCCCAGTTCACGCTCCCTTTCCTCCTCCTGGTTAGGTATTCTGTAAACCACTTCCAGTCTTATCTACTTCCCCCTAGTGGATTGCAACTATGCCTACAGTACCTCTGCCTTCCTTTCTGACTCCTCCCTCGTACAGGGTATCCCTTCTGTTACATGTTCCACTACCCCATTCCCTATTCCCTTCTGTACAGTTTATATCCAGGGATCCAGAGGTCCCAGACATGCTTTGGAATAACCCAGGTCTCTGTGGCCACCGCAATGTACAGCATCCTCTCTGAAAACAATAGCAGCAGGTCGTCCATCTTGTTATCAAGGCTTTGTGCATTCAGGAACACAACTCTACACCATGAATATGATCCTCTCCCCTCCATGTCCCGACTCTCTGCCCTCATTCTCCCCACTGTCTGCTCCTTTCACCCACCCTTTGCTTCCCTCTTTTCTTCCTCCATTTCCCTGATATCATTCCCTCTGTAAGCTTCCATGTCTCATAACCAAGGCTGTAAGTTTTTCACAGTAAAAATAGGAAGATTTCATGGTATTTCACGGTCCTGGTTGCAACTCAGGATGGAGACCAACAACTGACTTGAAACATACTTGCCAGTTGAAATTTTTTGCATTGCCTCCCACCTCCCTGCCCAATTGAGGCTCATTCATTCACTGTGAGAGCTGCAAATGACCTAGGGTCTGAGGGCAGCCAGAATTTGAAATCCTGCAAGTCGCAACTCAGGTTGGAGACCAGAAATGGACTTGCAATTGGAATTCACTGTGAGAGCTGCAAATGACCTAGGGTGCGAGGGCAGCCAGAATTTGAAGTCCTGCAAGTCACAACTGAGGATGGAGACCAGAAACGGACTTGCGATCAGAATTCTGCACTTCTATTTGGATCTGCTTTGACTCATCTTCTAAATGCAGGAAGCAGGAAACTGTCCGATCAGTGGGCTGCAGGAGGGACAGAATGGCTGTAGGAGTTTGGGAACATAAGTAGCTGTCTAATCAGTGTTTGGCATATTTCTGCTTATTTTTAGTAAATGTCACAGGGGAGCAACGGATTTCACGGCACAGAGAGAAAAATAGCAAATTTCATGGTAATCGTGAAATCTGTGCCCCCCGTGAATTAATTACAGCCTTATTACTAACCTGTATTTTATCAGCAATATATTTGCACATAATAGCTGAGCTGAGATGCCCCATCTCATTTTCAGTAGGGTTCTCCTTATGCTTCAGATAGCTTGACACCTCTCAGTACCGTTGGGATTTCCTATATAGTTTACCTCTCCCCAACATACATACAAACAGAAGGAGTTGCATACCCATTCTGCTTTGCATAGGATTTTATGCTTTAGAACGCATGCATAAAGTATGCCTTGGAGCAATTTACAAAAAACTAAACAAACTGGAAACTATCTGTCTTTTATCATTTATGCATCCAACATACTACTCTTATTTCAAACTGCCTGTTTATTATGCTGATTGTTGGATGCATTACTTTTGACTGTAATGGTTGCCTCCTCCATTGATCTGTAGTGAATGACTGACTATTTTACTGGAGAAGTAGGTGCATTTTGTGCACCATTGCCTTGGTCCTTTGGAGACTGCCAGCAATTAAACAAGCTTGTTGCTGTACAGTACATGGCACTTTGTTGGGCTGTTGCTGAGGAGACAAATAGACACTGCCCATGTTCCTCCAGTCCAGGAGACATAGTCAGGAAAATTAAGAGCCAAGGTCATTGAAGAGAATAGGAATGCAAATTGAGCAATATTTATTTGGAACCTCTACCATTGGCATTCTGAGTAAATTCTGGTAGAGTGTGTGTGGACTGTAGAAAAATATAGAATTTTCACTTACAATATATACTGCTTTTCTTACACTGTATCCCAAAGTGTTTTACATATTTACCTATGCTAACCGAGCTGTGGTGCCACATTTCATTTTCAATTGGGGTCCTGCTGCTGTTTAGCACAGCTTGATGCCTTTCAGTACCATTTTTACATACCACACATTTTACATACCACACAAAAGATGAATAAACAAGTTAGCCAGCCTGGGAGTGAGTCCCAGGGTGGTAGCCTGGGTAACAAATTGGCTGGACAACAGGACACAGAGAGTAATAGTAAACAGAGCATACTCCGAAGAAAGGGGAGTTACTAGTGGGGTACCACAGGGTTCAGTACTAGGACCGGTACTCTTTAATGTCTTTATAAGTGACGTTGTGGAGGGGCTGGAAGGAAAATTATGCCTCTTTGCAGATCACACAAAGATCTGCAACAGGGTTGATACACAAGGGGGGGTGGAAAGTATGAGAAGAGATTTGGCAAGGTTGGAGGAACGGCAAAATGTATGGCAGCTTAGTTTCAGTGCAAAGAAGTGCAAAGTAATGCACCTGGGAAACAAATACCCAGGGGAAGAGTACACAATGGTGGGGAGGTACTAACAACAAAGTGGAAAGAGACCTGGGGGTACTCATATCGGATGACTTTAAGGTAGATAAGCAATGTGAGAAGGCAGTAAGGAGGGCTGGGAGGATTCTGTGATGCATAGGGAGAGGCATCACCAGTAGAAAGCAGGAAGTTGTTATCCCTCTGTACAGACAACTGGTGAGACCCCATCTGGAGTACTGCATGCAGTTCTGGAGACCCCATCTCTGCAAGGACATAGACAGAATGGAGGCAGTACAGAGGAGGGCAACCAAAATGGTGCAGGATCTGCACCAGAAGCCATATGAAGAGAGATTAAAAGTGATTAATATGTATACCCATGAGGAAAGGAGGGAGAGGGGGGACATGATAGAAACTTTCAAGTACCTCAAGGGACTCAACAAAGTCAAAGAGGGTAGTATATTTCAGAAAAAGAGATGCTCAAGAACAAGGGGGCACAATTTGAAAATAGAAGGGGGATGGCTCAGGGGCAACGTGAGAAAATATTTTTTTATGGAGAGGGTGGTGGATGCATGGAACAACCTTCCTGAGGAGGTTGTGGGGTCAAAAACAGTTGTGGAATTCATGAATGCATGGGACAACATAAGGCAAGTATAGTGGGGGGTAGGAGGAAGCAGGTTGCTGGTTATCTTGAATCTGTAGCTTATCCAGTAGGTAGGAAAATGAGCAGACTAGGTGGGCCAAGCAGTCCTTATCTGCTGACAAAGTCTATGTTTCTATGTTACTTTGATTTTACTTTTGCTAACAAAAAACAGATACAAACAAACAGCTATTACGACATCTTCTACAGCAGGTGAGCAATTAGGAACTGCATTTCTAAACTAGAAAAAATATGAAGTTTAAAAGGTTGACTGTGCCTGTAAATAATAACATTTTTTCTTTGTAAAGAGAGTGGACCCTTCTTGTCCTCAGTGTAACTTAACAGGGTGGACTAGACATTTTAAACCCTTTATTTAAAAAAAAAAAAAAATAGCAGCTACACCATTGTGTACAAAAATGGGCTGAAAAAATTCAGCATGCACGTTATTAAAAAATGCTTGCAGTGCAAAATTCTATTAGCACTGAAATACTCTTTGTCAGATATTAAATCATTTTGAAAATCCATCCCCTTGTGATCTCCTAACCCCATAAGCAGCTCTTAGCTAGTTACAACTTGAAATTGGCCAGTGATGATACAAAGTCAGTTTGGGGTTAGCTACTGTAGATAGCCACATAATACACACATGACCCATTCTTGTTGGGACTGTTAGGTGAAAAGGGAGCCCTGTACTGTATGTATCAAATGACCTGTTATTTTAATAAATTACTACTTTGATGCCTTTTAATACTCCATAGTACTGTAATTATGAAACTGAATGATTTAGTAGTTTCGTGTCATTCCTGTTCACTTTTCAGTTCCTAGCAGGGTTCAAAGGTTACTCAGACACATTAAGTGATCTCAGTACAGTCCCCAAAGGCCAGTAGTCCCAATACACCTATTCTGACTGTATAATGTATGAATTAGCAGGCAATGTGACAAGAAATAAGCATACAGGAGTTGCTTAATTTCCAAGACATACTTACTGTTCTTTCTCTTGAGGTTTCTAGAGTACATTGAATACATGCTGTTTATTGTTCAATTTCTGTTTACAACCCTTGTATATTTTATGCTATTGCTCAGCTTACAGTAGCTACATATTGATCTCCCAAATCTCTCTGAATAGCATTGCTTATAATATTAAGCCACAACAGAAAGGTCAACTTAGCTATTGCATGAATTAAAAGCATTTCTGTGTAAAACTGAAAGACGTTAAGCAGCCCAACAAGCTTTCCCCAGTAAGTAAGCGTTTTTTTGTTTATTTCTTACCAGCAGTTATATTCCTTGATGGCTCTCTAAACTTCCATTTTACTGTGAGATCACAAAGAGTTCAAGGTTAGTGTCTTTGTTGCTATAGATCACTTTGCGCTCTGATTATTTCAGTTCAGTTAGTACTCATGTTGTGATGTGAATGAGTTAGATCAGCTTTGAAGATGTTTTTTCACTGGGAAATCAAAATTTGCACCTGTCGTTGAACATTTCTGAAGGACACCTAAACCCTAAAAGTGAAAATACTATTTGGTAAGTTCAATAGTGTCATAGTAAACAGCCTGTTTTGTTGAATAGTGGTTCTGTTTACTTATTTTATTTGGTCTTGGTGGTGTTTTCTTTTGCCATGTTTCAAAATATCCATGTAATACAACCCCCTCCCATACCATCTCCACCATCAGACCCTCTGGAGAGGAGGGAGTGTGCACTATTAACCTTTGTGCTTCATACAGTTCCCAAGCATGGAATATCTCCACACCCCTGGAGGCACGGCCCACTGAGGTACTATCCCTGTGTACTCCTGTGAGAACTGCTTTGTCCATACTACCTGTGTCCCTTGTGGGGACACCACTTACCTCCTCAGGTCATTAACATGAGTTTGGGAGCCACATCATCTGCTTTGACTGCTGCTCTTCTCTCTCACTCTGCTGGATGTGAGGCTCCTGTCATGTTCATATGTATTGCATTCTTGGTCCCATTGGCTCTGGAGGTAAAAGGAGCTACTAGATACAGAGTTTATCCTATGCCCTTGGAGTTCAGTTCCTCAGTCACCATTTGCTCTGGTCTTCCTCAGATTCATGAGTCTATTAAGCCAGAGGCCCCCAACAGTACAGAAATCTCATCCACAACTCCTTCACCCTTTCACTTGGAACAGATGGTACAGATGCTGTCAGAAGGTTCTCATCGAGGGTGAACCTTCAACAGGCCCCTGATGTCTCCAGTCTCAGACCCTGGTCACAGCACAAACTTCTGAAGAACTGCACTGGAAAAAACAAGTTCTACCCAGACCTATGAACTCTGCAACCATTCCTGGGCATGCTGGCCCCCTCTAGCCAGTAGCAGTTAAAGAAGTGCACCCTGAGGTGCTAAAGCTGGAATTACATACATACTGGTACCTTGAACTGAGGATCAATACATTATTTCAAACAATACTTTGTGGTATGGGATTTGCACTCTAGGGTTATCTATATTGCAAAAGTAAAAGTAATGTGCCTGAATGATTTCTGTGCTTAAAGGGTTATGTTAGTACTGGTTGAAGTGTCTCAGAAAATGCTCTCGCTGTTTAATAATGTATATCCTGTTTTCCTCTAATATGTTCTGCTTGGTGACAGTATGTCTCTGTGCCAGTTTGCACAGACCACTGCTCACTGTCTGGGAGGGTTCCAGAGCCTATTTTCCTGCCAACTAATGGCACATAAATATTGTCTTCAGACCATCAAAAGCTAATCTAGTGTTGTTCCCCAGTTCAGGGTAACAGTATGTACTGTATGTTGTTCCAGCTTCAGCACCTCGGTGCACATTCGTGAAAAACTAAGTTAAGAGTTGTGACAAGATGTGTAACTGTGCAACCAGTCATTTTTGTGCTTATACAGGAACTGGAATAAGCAGGGCTAAGGTACAACACAGGGTGCCATGTCATATGTAGGTAGTGGGGCACTTTTATATTATTATTTTAAATATACTAATGCATAATAAAGTAAATATTTAAATTTTAGATACACCTTTCACTCTGAGGAACGGGACTTAGCTCCCCAAAATGTCAGTGGGGATGCAAAGTTGATACTTGTCTTGCCCTAATAAAAAGAAATATACTTATAGCTTGGTGAGTGGCATTTTTTTTTCACCTGAGCATCACTACAAGCACTGCCAGAAGATTTGGAATGGACCGAACTCTAACCTGGAATTGTGTGATGCTAATTGTTTTTTTGCACATGTTCCGATGGGACTTGCATTGAATTGTTTACAACTGGACTGTTCTCTGAGTGATCATAGGAAGTAGTTTGCAGTGTAAGGATGAATATTTTTCTGCCTGCAATGCCTATGTTTCTATTTCGAAAGCTGAGTTCATGTAAGCTCTGAAAGTTACTGTGTTTTAGGGGCTTATGTCCTCACATTTTCATGAACAATTGTTCTCCAGCATGAGTGAAAGGCTCAAAAGTGTACATTATATTTCTGAAAAATGGCCTGGAAAAAATGTGTTAATGTGTCTGCTTGTAATTCTGGTCACAGCTAGCATCCAGTATTTTGGGAACAGCACTTCCCATGAATAATGAAGATGTTGAAGTGTTTACTTTGTGAAAATGATACAATGGTACATGCTTTTTTATCAATGTATTTTTATTGATTTAAAAATTATTATTCAAACAGTTACATCTGTATAAAACATAGTATACATAACAGTCTTAAAAGAAGATACAGAAAATATCATATATGTAATGCTTTACATTGCCTATATGTTATGTATAATTAGTTTAAAAACCAAGAGTTATTGGGATACTCATATAGGATAAAATAATAATATTCTTATATTGCTAATTACCATTCAGTAATGTTAAATATTCAATTTACAGTCTCCAAGGAGGTGTTGAACATTAATAAACCTGTATTACATTCCTGTAATAGTAAACATCAAATACCAATACTGATTAGATAATAGATTTGTTATGCTCCTATATATCAATTTCAGAGGCAGTATAGCACAGTGGTTTAAGGCTCTGAGCTGCAAATCTGGTGACACCCAGCAGACCAGACCAGACCTGGGTTTGAATCCCACAGCTTCCACTTGCATACTGTGTGACCCTGAGCAAGCCACTTAACTTTCCTGTGCTCCCAGGTCGCACCTGTAAAAAACCTTTCAGCTTAGTGTGCTACTCCTGGTTAAACAACTAAAAATAAAAAATAGATGTAGGAGAGAAAAGGAGAAAGAAGAGACAGAGGTGGAAAAAGAGAAAAGAGTAAGGAAAAGGTGGAGGATGTAGCCAGGAGTTATCTTATGAAATAATGTAGTAGATCTCTACCAATACTGGAATGCCTGAGACACGAAATCCAAAATATTATCTGCAGATCAAGGTGGGTCATATCAATTCAGCCTGTTACAAACAATACATTACATAAAGTATTCGATTTCTTAGTAAATTTAGTTGACCGATCTCTTAGAGCTAATGCTAATTTCTCTGTTTTCAATATTTCTATCAAATTATTCTTCCATTCTTGGACTGTTGGAATGGTGTCTTCTAACCAGTATCTCAATAAAACATGTCTCACAGCAACTCCTGGTAGTAACAGTGTGTGCCTTTGCTCATAGGACCAAAACTTTCCTAATTGTCCCAGGATGCAAGTGGATACCTGAATATGAATTGAGATCATAGGATAATTCTTGAATGTGTTTATTACTGCTTTCCATAGGGGGCTGAACTAAGGGACAGTCCCGGAACATGTGCAGCAGAGTGCCCAGTCCCTCCTTACTTTTGTGGCAAGTCAGAGTGGCAGCAAGACCCATTTTAAATCTTTGGTGTGGGGTGTAGTATAGGTTATGTATAGTTTTAAATTGGATCAGCCTTAAGTCCACTGAATTAAATACCTGGAAGACGAGAGTCATATCCTTTCCCAATCCTACTCCGCTGTTGATGCTTCAAATGTGTGAGACCAGCACCATGTTACCTATGAGGCCAAACCTCTTATCAGACCTACTAATAACCCATTTAGGGATGATATGGAAGGCATCATCCTGAGACAGCCAGAAAGTGTTCTAGTGTTGTCATTCAAGGGAGCAGATAAGTCTATTTGATTGTGTATTACATTTTGAACATTCATATAAAATAGATTGTCAATTAAGGGGATGTCACATTTATCTGTTAAGCCTTCATAGGGTAAAAGAGTGTCATTTCATAGCATATCCCCTACCGTAACAGTTCCCTTTTGTTTCCATATTTCATTTTGGAAGGGGATGCCATTATGTGTAAAGTTCAGGTTCCCCCATATAGGTTGAGCTCTAACTTGATTCATATTTAAATTCAGTAGACTACTTACCTGTCTCAGTTGCCTGAGTGAATCTAAGATAATCTTATTTTTACAAGATGTAGTGGGCTTTGCATATAGTAAGGCACTTAAAGACCAGCCCTGTTCCTCTACCACCTCTTTCTCTGTATTTACCCAGTCTGGTGTGTATATTTGGATAGACTCTGCATGTTTCCATTTTTGCCAGTTAAGCAATCTCACCACCAGAAAGAATAGATAAAGGTCAGGAGTCTTAAGGCCCCCTTTGGTTTTGTGCCTGCACAGCTTGGTGTATGCCAGTCTGTCTTTAATATGCCCAAATGAACTGGGTTACCAGGGATGATATGGACTGTATCAATTTCTTAGTCAAGCTACAGGGAATCATGAATAAGTATAATAGACATGGTAGCAAATTCATTTTAATAGATTCCAATCTTCCACATAAGCCTAAGGATAACTTGTTCCATTTGGAGAGGTCCTCGACCACCTTTAGTTTGATGGCAGTGGCATATTTAGTTACTGTCTTAGGTACGGTATTAAAGATGTTGATTCCTAGGTATTCTATGTAATTCATTGCCAAGGCCAGCCCCTCAGAGATGATAGTTTCTTTCTGGCAAAACCTATTTAGAGGAAGGAATTTGGTCTTGCTGGTATTTAGCTTATATCCTGAGATTTCCCTAAAAGATTTAATAGTTTGTAAAATAATTGGTACAGATTGGAATGGTTCATAAGTAGGATATCATCCACATAAGCTGCAACAAGGTGCTCTTTCTGACCTATCTGGATACCCTTAATTTCCTGTTCTGCTAAGAATTTTCTTATTAGGGCATCGAATGTAAGATTAAATAATAATGGTGACAGTGGGCAACCTTGGCTTTTTCTCCTGGCAATTTCAAAATAGAGAGAAATTACTCCATTAGTCACCACAGCAGAGCTTGAGTTTTGGTGTAGAAGCCATACCCAATTAATGAAATTCTTGGGGAAGTCATATACCTTGATTGTATTAAAATGTGTATCCAAGAGACCTGATCGACAGCCTTCTTTATGTCCAGAGAAAGCAAACCACCGGGGATCTGACTTTTATTGGCTGCAAGCATTACAAGAAATAATTTTTCTCATGTTATCTGCTGAAATCCTTCCTCTTATAAATCCTGTCTGTTGCCTGGATATAAGGAGTGTATAGCAGCAACACCCTGGACCCAAAATTAGTCAAAATGACCTTGGATGAAATATTGGCCCCACTCATCCATATTCTCAGTGCTTTACTCAGGTACTCACACATCCCAGAAAAGTGGAAGTCCGCGACTGTGACCCCAATCCACAAGAGTGGAGATTGGGCACTTAGTGGGAACTACCACCCAATCTCAATTCTACAACCTCTCTCAAAAGCACTTGAGAGAATAGTAGCAGACCAGCTTGGTGAATACCTGGAAAAGTATCAGCTTACATGCCCGCAGCAATACGGGTTTTGAAAGGGTCATATCACCACAACAGTGCTGCTTGAATTTACTGGTTACATACACAATTCCCTTGACCAAGGTCTACTTGTCGGTGTTGCCTACATCAACTTAACAAAAGTGTTTGACACAGTGAACCACGCACTACTGATTAAACAGGTTGAGGTCATTGGTCTCTCTCCTGAGATCGTGGCTTGGTTCACCAGCAACCTGCAAAGCCAGTCTCAACAGGTTAAGACTGGCAATACCCTATCCAATAGCAGGGCAGTCAACTATGGAGTTCCACAAGGATACATTTGGGGTCCACTGTTATTTAGCATCTTTCTATACCAGCTTCCAGCTGCCACTGTTGTCTATTGTTATATGCAGATGATGCTGTTCTGTTTGTCGGTGACCCAAATCCCCTTGCTCTCAAAGGTAAACTCCAGAGAAACTTCTCAGCTATCGAAAGTTGGTTTAAAGACCAGAAACTTGTGATGAAGTATACCAAGGCTAAATTAATGATGTTCTCCATCACCCCAAACCGGTATAGAACTCACCTCTTTTTCATCAGTAATGAGGTGGGCTCTCCCCTGTAGCTTGTACAACACTTCAAATACTTGGGGGTTACATTGGACAGCACAATGTCTTTTGACTTCCACATTGACAAAGTCAATAAGGCTGGTAACATACAATTAGGGTTACTGCACTGGCACAAGCGCAGCTTAACTCCAGAGGCCATTAAGCTAGCAGTGCACAGCTCCCTAATTACACTCATTGACTATGGGTTGGTAATTTATGGATCAGCCACTGACACTGCCCTTCACTTCATAAAAGTTGCTTTAAACAAAGCCCAACGGCTTGTCACTGGAGCCACCCAGTTGACTTATACATTTGACCTATACACCCAGACTAACTGGTTACAATTCTCAGGCAGACTTCAGTACCAGTCATGTTTATTGGTGACAAAAATTAGTCTTGGCTTGATACCCTTGGGGGTACAGAATCTTCTTATCTGCAATGATAACCATTGCTGCACCCACTGTTTGGACAGTCGATTATTTAAAATTCCCCACTGTTGTACCTCCTTGGGTCAAAGATTCTTTGCCTATCATGCCCTAGGATGGCTGAACTCTCTAACCTCTGAAATCTCATCTCTAACTTCATTCAGTACGTTTAAAAGAAAACTGCTACAACAGCTAACCGTGATTTCCAGCTGTGATTGCTTCCACTAACAAACTTCATCACCTTCTGCATTTCTGTTCTTTCTTGCTCTGGTTCCTGCCCTGCAGTGCCTGGCACTTAATTCATTTGCTCTTATTTCTCCCCTGGTACTGCCACCTACAGTGCACAGTTCCCTCCTGCTATCCTCCGGCACCCTACACTTGATCCATCCTATCTTCTGGCCCTGTAACCTGTTCCCTTCCCCCTATCTACTCTTGTTGGCCAAGTAACCTGGGTCCTCTCTCTCCTGCTCCCTAACCACTCGTCGACGAAGCCCTTTGGGTCCATGATTAGGTCTTACTCTCACCCATATCTTTTGTCATTCATCTTCTGTCTCACATCCTTGTTGGGGTCTTAGTTTTGCATAGCTGACTTTGGCTACTGGTACATAGCCTTTGATTGTGATCTTTTACTAGTTATAACCATTCCTGTTCAATTGTGTTGCTATTTGCTCTCCCCATTCTGTACAGTGTCTCACATCCATGTATGTTGTTTAAGTTTTACATATTTGACTCAGGCTATTGGTACTTAGCCTTTGATTGTGGTTTTTTTATAACCTGTTCAACTCTGTTACTATTTACTCTCCTCTTTCTGTCCAATGTTTTCAGTGTTCAATTACCCATGATGTGGAACCTATGTAATGAGCTTGTCCTCAAAGGTGTTAATCCAAGATCTCAATAAATAAATAAAATAAAAACCTCCTCTAATCTGTTGGAAAGGATCTTTGCTAAAAGCTTAATATCCAAATTAATTGATGAAATTAGCCTATAACTGCCACATTCTAAGGGATCCTTCCCCTGTCTGTGGATAAGAGTTATGAGACCTTTGGTCATCTCCCTAGATACACTCTCTACCTCAAATGCTTCATTGTATACCTCTGCAAGTACTGGGGCTAGCTCATTACTAGGTTTGCTATAAAAATTGGAGGAGTATCCATCTGGTCTGGGGGCTTTATTTTTCTTTGATTGTTTGATAGCTAGTAATATCTCATCAACTGTTATATGTGCCCCAAGCCATGATTTGGATATTTCGGGCATAGCTGGTATATGAAGGCCAGTGCAAAATATCTCCAATATGTTGTTGTTAGGGTCATATTCTTTTGTACATAGTGTCTGATAAAAGTCATGAAATTCCTTATTAATATTCTTATGTCCTGATATAACTAGGCCATCCCCTTTATGTCTGACTGATGTGATGCTTGTGGATCCACTGTTTTGATGAAGCCTTATGGCAAATATTTTGGAAGCTCTGGGCCCCAAATCAACATAGTTTATTTTGGACTTCCTAATAGTGAAGACTACTTCGACCCTGATGGATTTGATATATCCCATTTTTACTTTTCACCATTCCTGCCAATTATTCTGATTATTACTGGTTAGTAGTTTTTCCTCTAACTTTTTAAGTTTCTACAGAGTTTCTTTTTGCTTAGCAAGATTTTGCTTTTCTAAGGTGGAGACTTCACTTATTAAGACACCTCTGAAACAGCATTTTAAACAATCCCAGTTAGCACTCCATGAAGTGTCAAGTGGATCGTTAAGCTCCTGAAAGTCTTTCATGTTTTTTTTTTTTTTAGGTTTTTCTAGTAGTTTGGGGTTGTCTAATAAGAAATTATTAAATTTCCACCTACACATTTGGCTAGCGTTGTTAGAAGTCTTGAAAAGCATTGATATGGTGTGCCGACCGAACAACAAAACTTTTACGGTGAAATCCATCACAGCGACAATTTTAGCAGGTTTTGAAATTGTCACTGTGAGGGACCTGAGGGCAAACTGTCACCCTTTCACTGTGTGTTGTCCCCCCCCTTCAAATTAACTCTGACTTGGAGTTGATGATCTTTAGAAGGTGAGGTGTGGGGGGCACAGCCCCCTGAGAGAAACACTATATATGTTGGACAGGTAAAATTTCACCTCTCGACATTGGGGATTTATGCTATGCCAAACTTCAACAATGGTGTTGTCGATTTAGCATAGGTAAACCGTTGATATTGGGCAGTGGTCTAGCACTACTAAGCTTTCTATATTTACTAACACAACTCTAGTTAATAAGTGCTTGTGGATATAGACCTGATCAATTCTTGAGCCTGACTGGTTACATTGTGGACAGTAGGTAAACTCCTTGACATTTGGGTGTAATACTCTGCAGGGATCAATAAGCTGTAGGTTGTTAATTAGGTCTCCCAAATCTTTGTCCACCCTATCCTTATGCACTCTAAATGTAGATCTGTCTAGGATAGGGTCAAGTATGCTGTTGGTGTCACCAGCCATTAGGATAGTGCTGTCTTAAAGACCATTCACCTTCATGAGTATAGCATTGAGCAGATCATGCATTGGGGAAGTGGGCCCATATATATTTATAAATGTATAATATTCCTCCCCAAGCTTGCCATTAAGTATAATATAATGTCCCATAGAGTCTTCTATGATAGTACAGGGTTCAAATGCTAGTTTTTTTTCTTCTTTTAAATAGGATTAATGCCCCAGCTTTCTTTGAACTATCACATGCTCTGAATACCTGTCCCACCCATTCCCTCTACATCAATTGATAGTGTTCTTTCTTAAAATGAGATTCTTGTAGAAATGCTATTGATGCCCCTAGTTTAAGTGCCTTAAAATACAGTGCCTTTTAATTTTATGGTTTAGTCCTCTGACTTTCCATGAAATCAATTTAATGTCATCTGGTACAGTTTCATAATTAATCATCAGAGTTGTTAAATTTATGTTATTTGAAATTGATAGATTAAATATGTAACAAATCCTCCAAGCCACACCTCCCCCCCCAAGAAGAAATAGAGAATAGACAGAAGAAAAGAGGAGATTGGGTATTTAGAGTTAGAATATCAGAATAAATCATATAGATACATTTGCAAAACTGAACATGAAGAAACTGCTTCTTTAAGCATATACTGTAGGTATCTGGTATTTGGCCCATAATGTACTCTTATCTTGCATTTTAAAGTATGTTAATAATAATGCATAGCATAGGGCCACTACTATCACTGCCATTTCCATCAGCCAGTGCATTCTTGAATGGCTTAGTGAGTCATTGAGGCCCTCGTACCCCTGATATTCAGCAGACAAAACTGTAAAGTTTTGATTTGGTCATGAGTCTTTCACCTATGCTCTACCTGTCAGCAGTAACAGATCTGTCTTCTGAATAAACACTTACAATGAGATATATATATATGTGCAGTACGACTAATATGGTATGCATTTTACAATAGTATTCTGCTCTAAACCTGGTTTCCTAAAATCAGGAAGCAGATATAATGAGTACAGAAGTCTGCATAGTTAGGCATCTATAACATAACGTAGGGAGGTGTACTTCCTCCATCATACACCTAGAATTATGTTATGGACCAAGATGGTTGTTGGGTTAGCAAACCTCTAATAATATTAATGGCATTAAAAGTTCACAGGAAACAAAGTGAATATTTATAAAGTATAACTACAAATTGTCAGCTATGTTGATCAATAGATGAAATGTAAATAATTGTCAATGTAACCATTTTTGTTCTAATTCACTGGGTCATTTTTAGTTTCGGGGGGAAGCTCACTCAATATATTAGTACTGTTGTGGTCCCATTTTTGATATCATTCTGAGTATAATACCCTAATTCTATACATTTTGGGGTTCTTTATACCTTGAGAAAATAGTGGTATACTAGGGAAGTGGCTTGGTCTAAACCCATATGAAAGAGAGAAAAAGGTTTAGATCCTTACCCTCTATTGTCACATTCGGTGTCTGTGGGTCACAATCTGCCTTCCACTTTCTGATATTAGAATGAGCACATCCCATGTGAAATGGATAATAATGTCAAAATATAGGAGAAAAAAGGGAGCCTCCCCAATGGAATAAAAGGAATAAAGAGACACAAATAGAGAATAAACTCTTAGGTATCAATGAGTAATGAGCCACTGTGCCATGTGATGAGAAATCTCACAACTCACTAGGTGTTAATCTTACCCAGCCTGCTATGTAGTCAATATCAATCAATACTTTATTTATAAAACGGCGCCTTTCTAAAAACCAAGGCGCCTGTACACCACATGAAAAGACAATATTAATAAAAACAATAAATTAACCACGCTAATAATATATTAAAAGTCATTATATGCTTGTTTAAAAAGATATGTTTTTAGTCTGCTAGTTCTGTCTTCATACTCTGGACTCAGGCTTGGTAAAAAAAAAAAAAGGGAGGTGGGAATCAGGTGATTTTTCTCTATGCATGCAGAGGTAAAATAATAATACAAAGATCTGAGCTGCCGTATGTAATAAATACACGGAGAGATCCAGTGCACAGCCATGTCTTCCCACAATGTTGCTTAAAGGTGAAAGGTCAGGATATCCCAGTGCTCCCTGCACTTGTGCTATTAAACAGTCAGCATCCTCACAAACATGGAGCTTCATGAGCAGCAGGGGAACCTTCAACGGCCTTCTTGTGAGTTTAAATTTAACAGGTAGCTTCTCAGAAAAAACATTGTGGGTTTTCCATTTTAATGTGTAGATCAGAAGATCCTCCATGTGAATAATCTGCCAGGAAATGGCACAAATTAATAATTAAGGGAGATCAAAAGGTACAGGGCCGCCATCTCTCCTCTCCCTCTGCCAGTAACCACCACACCAACACCTCCAACTAGAGAAATTCATACCAAATGTGTTATCTATTAATATTATTAGCTAGCCTGAGTTAGCGGAGCAAGAAGCAGGCACATTAAATAGCACTAGAAATATGTTTTTGGCTAATACCCATGTCTGCTCATGTGTCGCTTGAGGCCCACAGGCTATATTCAGCAACATGTTGAGCAAGGTTAAAGCCACCATTTCGATCAAACCAGCAGTATTCTGTCCACCTGTGGGCTACTCATAAATTCAGTGACTACCTGACCATTAGCCTTACCTCATCCAGTTGAGAGCAGAACCAGTATCGGGGTGTCTAATTAGTTTACAATCTGGTATAGTGATTTCACAGTATATTTGTGCCTTGCCTCAAACACCACCACCCAGGCAGCAGCAATATTTATTCATTATATAAATAGGAATCTCTAAATAGTGTGTGAGGGTGATTACATCATCCTGGGTAAACAAGAGACAGGAATCAAGAGTCTATCTCCCATGAAGCAACTATCTTGTACAGACAAAATACACAGCAGCCCAGACCAACCGCATATTCTTATAACAATTTGCTAGCAAAAGAGAGAAAAAGAGTCCATCAATATCTTGTACAGAGATATGACAAGATAAATATCACTCACCCACTATATTGAAACTACCAGCCTTTGAGGAGCATAAATAGCTGATATTAGTACTGAAAGTCAAAGGTTTTAAAGAAAGCTGGAAAATCGGATTTCAACCCAGCTTTTGCAGCAACAATTCTGTTGTATTCTTTAACTCCCTCTAGAGCCCACATCCTTAACAAAGTGGGGAAGAATAAATTATATTTCAGTCCTGCCTCCCTATGCTTTTTTTTATCAGAAAGAAGGCAACTCTTTTCTGAATGGTTTCAGGAGCCAGATCATTAAAGATTTTGATTTTACATCCTTCAATCATTATGCTGGTTTGTCCCTTATCATTCTCTGTACTGTATTTTTTGTGGAAAATTCAGGAACCTAAGTACAAATGATCTGAGTCTTTCATTAGGATTAGGTTTGGGCTTTATGGACATATGAGCCCTCACTATGACATAGAATTTAATGTCAACAGATGGATCAGCTATGTGGAGCAAAAGCTTGTTGGCAAAAGCAAGAGCATCTGAGCCCTGTAGACCATCTTTTAGACCAAAGACTCAATGCTATTCCTCCTATTCCGTTTTCTAAATCTTCCAACTTATTTTCCATCTTAATTGCTTTGTGACTGTCACTAATGTTTTCTTTCTGTTATTTAATTATTGTACTTTCTAAGCTGCTGGTCCTGGCCTCAAAATCAGTAATCCTCACTTTATGCATTGTCAGCTCTTGTTTGACCTGTCTCAGATCTGTACACGTATTATTTAATGTTAGCTTCAAGCTGGCTGTCTCTGTCATTAACAGATCAAAATGGCTACTGTTAAGGAGGAAGAAGAGGTTACTTTTTTTGTTGTATTGTTGCTCTGTTCATCAGACCCACTGTCACTGTCCAATAGAGGTAAGGAGCATTTCATATGGTTTACCTCAGCCTGCATTTAAATTAGATTTTCAGTAGGATCTGAGATTAGAATATCCTGCTCCATTTTTATTGTGAGTGTAATTGTATTTGTTTTTGTTTATTTTTGTAATGTCTAGCCCACCTTAGTCAGTAATGTTACTTGGCTTAGTGATTGTTCGTGGAATGGTTTTCTCCCTCACTCCTGTTCAGGAGTCTTGATCCCCAGATGGTGCGGTAATGTAGACGGGGAGTTATATGATTGTGGCCATTTAGTGAGTGAGATACAAGAATATTTAACAATAAAAGTGTTTAAATTCCTTATTAGCGAGCTTGCAGAACATGTTGGTATCTAATCTGTATTCAAAAAACTTGTTACCTACTGCTTTACAGTTGAAAATGGTCTCGGTGCTAGTTAGGAGTGGAAGGTTGCCAAGGAGCTCACAAGGAGATGTCCACACAGACCGTCACCATTCACTCAAATCCCATTGCTGGTACATGCTTGATGAGGACATCAAGTTTTTCTGTTCATGATGAGTGCAACCGAGCTGAGGTGGTATGAGGGGAGCTGTGTCAGTCACCGTACTGGATCTGTGGCACCGACAATCATGGAAAGGGGGATGTCCGGGTGGTTTGTTGGGTGCCAGTGTTGCAGGGGGGCCTGCTAGATGCCAGTACTGGGGTGGGGAGGCACTAGATGCCAGGGAATATTACAATGTTACAGGAACGGTGATTGGAGGTTGGGGATGCCACCAGACACCACTGAATATTTACTTTAATATGGAGATGATGATCAGAGTGGGGGACCAGTCATAGGGGTACAAACCTGCCACTACTTGCCATGCAAATGAATGCATAATGGGCATGCATATGGCCCCTTACCATCTTGAATGCCCAATGGGCTTATTTGCATGTTGCCAGCTGAATATCACACTGGGGCTCCCGGCACTCACCGGTCTGGAGGTGCACCAGTTCCATGCACTTTGTATGAGCTGCACACAGTCCAGATCTATGTTGGGCAGCATTATTTGACTTTATGCTGCCTGACATAGCCCTATATTCAGTCTGATAGCACAATTGTGTTATCCGACTGAATATTGTGTTCTCGGGGTCACGGACAAGGGCAAGTAGAGCACAAAACTTTGCACTCCAGTTTTGCCCATTTTCCAATATTGGGTCCCTGATGTTTTAAAGCCCATCAGATAAAATGCAAACTATGTTGAGGAGGTACTGAAAATCCACTGCAAAACCAAGTGATCGGCAACCTCTGTGAAATGATGGCCTTCTAGAAAAATATGCCATTTCTCCACAACAGCCAAACTTTCCAGCTCAGTTGCGGAATAATTCTTTTCAGCTCAAGTCAATGATCTAATACTAGAAACTTTTTCAGTCTGCTGCTGTAGTTTTTGTACCAAAATGGTGGCAAGTCAATAACCACTTACATTTATATAAGCCAAATAGGACAGGACAGAATTTGGATGAAGAATAGAAGAACAAAGAACTGCACATACTGGATCAGCTGTGCTGGTGTGGGAAAGGGCTGCCAGACTGGTGAAATTGCAAGCACACAAACTCCAACACTTCAAGTAAAGGACTCCACACCTGATGTCCGCTGACGAAGACCTGAGGACAGGGTGAAGCATTGGGGCTAACATGATTCTCCAGCTGGTAGTAAACTAGTTCTTTTTTTATGGAGATCAGTGTGGAGTCCTTTACTTGGAGTGCAAAAATCTGTGTCCTTGCAGGATTTGGGTGAGCAAGGATGGGTACTGAAATCATTTTCTCCATTAAGTGTTCAAAAGCTTGCTGGCACATAGCAGTCCATGTCCAGTGTGCACTATTTATGTTCAGGTTGTTCAAAGGTTCCACAATTGCAGAAACATCTGGCATAAAGTTATGATGCCACCCCACCAGAACAAGGAAACCTTGTACTTCCTTAACATTGTCAGGTCAAGGGTAATTCTTGTATTGCCTCAGTCTTTTCAGGATCTACAACAACTCCTTGCCCTAAAACTATGTGTCCTAGAAATTCAAGAGTGTCTCTGGCAAACTGAATATTTTTTTCAAGTTTAATGTTAGGCCTGATACTTCCATTTTTTCAAGAACCTGTTGTAAATCTTTCCAAATATTGTGACACAGTCTCTGAATACATGATAATATCATCTAGGTACATGTAACAGACTTTGCCTACCAGTTCCCCAAGAACAGTGTCCATTGACCTTTGGAAAGTTGCTGGTGATTTCCTTAAGCCAAAAGGCATTACTGTAAATTTGTATAAGCCAAATGGGGTGATAAATGCTGTTTTAGACTTCCTTTCAGTTGCCACCTCTACTTGCCAATACCCTTACTGCAAATCCAATGTAGTGTAAATACTTGTTCCATTTAAAGACTCTAGTATGTCCAGAATAGTTAACAGTAAATAGGCATTATCTGCAGTATGCTGGTTTAGCCACTAATAATTAACTCAACACTGCTGTGACCCATCTTTTTTGTGTATTATAACAACTGGCAAAGCCCATGTAGATTGTAATGATGGCACTATCATCCCCCGATCCCCTCCCAGGAATGGTGAAATGTCATAACTTAGTAACTTTTGGATGCTTGCTGGCAATATTTATTTTGGCACAAAGACTATTTACATTCTTCACTGTCATAGTTCAATGACAATATACAACAACTCTGTCCCAACAGTTTTCTTCACTCCATCATCCTCCTTCTTCTGGCTGCTTGTCCTTTTCATTTTCGGGGTCTGGACACTGTGAATCTGGCCCCCTCCTCATCATCAGAACCAGGCTGGTTCCACACTTACCCGGGCCTCGGCCCTTCAGGCCCGGACACTATGAATCTGACACCTGGACCTATCCCCCTCCCCGCATTAACACCACGCCTGGGTTCCTTGTCCCCAGCCCGTAGCCTACCCTCCCCCAACTTTGCCCCTTCCCCGCACCTCCTTTTTCTTCTTCTCATATCTCCCTACTTCCTTACTGGGCATTGCTGCCCCCCCAGGCTATGACCCAGCCTCCTGGGCCAAAGCTGCCTACCTGCAGCACCAACAACTGACCCCATGCCCAGGGCCCACCGGGCACCACCTTCTGCCCTGTTCTTCTCATCTCTGTGATAGGTGAGTACCTCCACAGTCCTCCAGATAACAGTGTTGGCTCTCCCAACTTCCCTATCAGGAAACCCTTCAGTCCTGCTAGCCCCAACATGTGGGTTACCCCAGGTCCATAAATATGTAGCGACTTTCCATGCTGGAATACCCAGACCCTCCCGCCAACATGGGCCCCCCCCCGCCACGTGGCCCACCTGAGGCTTACTCTACTGGGGGGGAAGGCCACCCCCTTATAATTTCCTGCCCCACTCCCTTGGCACCCCCAACCTCCTGTTTAATTATTTTTGAACTTTTGCTGTTCAGCTGTCTGCCAAATCGGGCTCCACCAGTCTTCCCTGGGTGTACTGCAAACTTTGCAAGCTGAGGACACCATTCTGCTTTAAATCCACCAGGGATGTTAATACTGTGAAGAAGTGCTCCCTCCAGCATGTAAAATCTAAGCATTAGTTGATGTGCAGTAAATGACTCTCACAAACCAACAAGAAAAACCCACACTCCCTTGTGTCTACAGGCAAGGCAGTGGGATGATGTATCTATCTGTTTTGCTCCCATTACCAGTGAAGCCTTATGGGAGCCAATCAGAACCCTAGGCCATGCTACCATGCCAAAGGCTCCCCTTCCCCTTCACAGCCTATCCCAGCCCGTTCAGTCACCCTTGCTGCAGAGCCCATAAAAAGGAGATGAAAGCTTGTCCCATGCAATGTTCCCCCGCCACATAGGCTGGGGAGCTTTCCTCCATATCTCTTCACTCGTTGAGGCCCATCTGGGCTCCTCCAGGCCACTGAGCACCATCTAGGCCACTGAACGCCACTCCACATGGGCTGCCCCTCCACCCCCATGCTTTCCATGTCGTTCTGCCTGGATGCCCCCAGCCAGGGGCCTACATGACCAGCATACTCCACTCGCTACACAAACAGGAGTGGTGACACAGCTCATCTTCCTTCTTGACCCACCAAGGGGGGTGCCTCCCACTGCAAGAATGGACCATTGCCTTCCCTCTGCTGCCCCCAACACACCCATTGAGCGGCCGCCTGCTACTCTCCCATCTCGCGCCAACAACCAGTAGCCAGACCAACCACCAAAGGACCAAACAAGCCTGCCTTCGATCTGGCTCCTCACTGCAGCTCTCTTCCTTTCTTCTTATTTTTAGATTAACAAACTTCCGTTAAGGAAAAGAAAATTCCGACCCCAAAACCAAAAAAAAGGGTCCGAAACGCAAACTGGACTCGGTCACCAAACTAACAGGACAGTATTTCATACAGTTCCCACATAAACCAAGGCTAACCCTACAGTATTTTAAACATATTTAATCACATCCCACCTGCTAACCACCAGGCCTCTAAGCCTGCAAATGCCTAGGTACCATCCAAGCGCAGCATTTGAAATGAATCCCCTCACACTTCCCTAATCAACAACAGCATTCCATTGTTAAAACGTAGCCTGGCTGCAACATCTCAACTTCCCACAACTACTACGCCACATGCTGCTTCCCCAAGATGCCAGAGGCATGTGCTTTACACTTATAAACCCAGCCTTATTTGCATGCAGGCCACTACTCTAAACCTAGCTCTAAATCACAAATCACAATTGATTTTTTTTAAACAGCATCTCTACGGTTACTGCTGAACCCAGCTATAAATTTATTCTTATGCAAGACTTTTTATCACAAAACACCAATCATTTAAACAAGCTAAACACACTGGGCTGCATGGCCTGCAAGGCCTAGCTGCCCCATGTGCCTTATCTGGATATTGCCAAATGATGTGCTGAGATCCAAGTTCAAGGAATTTCTAAAGCAAAAGAGGGCTGGCTGAGGGTGTCCAGGCCTGATATACCCCCTCAGAACCCCAGATCAGGACCCCTAGTAGCTCCTCCCCTGTCATATGACTTATGCCCTCATCATAGGTGATGTCATTGGCCCCCCCTCCCCCTCCACCCCTTCCCTCCACCATCCCATTCTTTCTTCCTGGCAGGGGCCATGGGACAACCTGGCTTGCCTTTTAGTGGCAAGCCTAATTATTCTTTTTTTTCCCAGCATCTATTTAATCTGCTCCTGTATTTGGTCTTTTTTATACTTTAGATACTTGTTTTTGCCCAGTTAGCTACTCCCGTCACTGAACTCACAAAAAAAAGGTACCAGAATAATGTGAAATGGTCTCTAACTTTAAAGATGAATGAGTTATATGCCTCCACACTTTTGGAAATTTTACAATTGCAGTTAACTATGTAAACTGAAAGTGTTTGTCCAAATTGCACCAGATCTGGTAGGCTGACTTTATCAATGCCCATATACAGTATATGTGTGCCAAGCTTCATACTAACATACTATTTGCCAGCAGATTAGGCCTTATGGTCTATCGAGTCTGCTTGAACCTTAGATCCTTAGTTGGGTGCCGAGACCCTCCCATCCCTTGTGCTCCAGAAACCTGTATCATCCATCCCCACCCCCCCTGGGACAGGCCATCATCTGATACATCCACTTTCTGTGTCTGTCCCACCCTCTCTCATCAGATCTCTAGCTTTAAAGGTGACTGAGTTATAAGCTTCCAAGCTTTCTGAAATTATAAAATTACATTTTGCAATTACTTCAACAGCTGAATTTTATGCTTGTGTAAGTTTAAAGCTAGAGAACAAAATATCACCAATATTGCTAGGCTCATTGACCCTAAATGTTAAGCTTTACGGCAACCCTCATGGCCCAGTATCAGAGCATCATGCTGCCATGCTGATGACCCAGGTTTGGAAGCTAGCCTGGGAAGTCATGTTGGGAGGCAGGTCATGGGTAAAACTTACAATTTACATAACCAGTATGTCTCTATTTAGCAGTTTTTATGACTCTTACAAGAAAGTATGCATCTAAGTTTTTCATTATCTAGCTCCAAAGGTGGCTAAGCTGTAAGCATAGAAATATTTCCAGAAATGTCCACATGAATATTAAATTGCCATGTATTTAGGCTCTATAACTTCTACATCCTTCATACAAATGTCATGGAACGTAACATGATTTTAGAATCCATACCAACAAATATATGTACCAAATTCCAGAATTCTATCAGGAACATGGACCATGTTACAGCCAATTAAAGAATTTTGGAAAACTCCACAAACTGTCATGAAAATTTCAGGAATTCAGAATTTGCTAATTTCACCCAGCTCTAATATATATTAATTTCTTCTTGGCCATAGGCCAGGCTATCCATTTTTCAAATTTCCCCTCTCCTATCTTTAGTTTATCTTACTAGTTTTGTGTTGCCTGAACTTGTCCCCCAAATGTAATACCTGTACCTAGAATTGTTATTGGCTCTGTTTGTACCATAATCCTGACAATCCTCCAATTATGTACACTATTCTCCTGCTTAAGGCCATACCCACACTTTTACTTACAGTATGTTGATATTTGATCCCAAAATTCTACAAAACTCCCCTACAACAGACAAAGCCTGCTCTTCTGATGGAATATCTGCCACCATTATGCAAATATCATCTGCATATGTGGAAACACAAGGAATCATAGTGTCCCTAGGCCCTTCACCATGCTGTATGCTGTTACCTTGCTCTAATTTTCTAATCACTGGACCCAAACAAAATACATAAGAAATTGGGCTGAGTGAACATCCTTGTCATACTCCTTTACAGATTTGGACAACTGTCCCTACCACTTAATTTACTACCAGCAGTACTGTAGCAGATGAATATAACAATTCATCCAAGAAACAAAGGATGATAGGATCTCATACTGTCTTAATAAGTAAAATAAGTACACATGTAACACAGTCAAATACCTTTTCTAGATCTACGCTTAAGACAAAACCCTGGATATGCTTCTGTTCAGAAAGTTCCCTTAATAATATTAAGTTATCTTGAATTTTCCTCTTAGGCACAATTCTGTGCAGGAGATATTAGAGATTGAGTGGCAGTAGCCTATCTTGCTCCTAGAATTTTTCCCAGGATTTTCTAGTCTGTATTTATAAGGCTTATTGATCTCCAATTTTTCAAGTCTATTTTTGTTCCCCTTTTATACAAACAAATAAGTAAACTTTCTGAAATTTCCTGCAGCAGATTTTTTCCCTTATTTAACACACAGTTAAATACTGTCACTAATTAATCAGCTAGTTGTAACACTACTTTTTTGTAATATTTCCCCGGTAGGACATATGGGCCAGGAGCTACTCCCCCTGCAGAGATTTCACAGTGCTTACATTCACAGAATTTATAACTTCTTCCTGTGTTACTGGAGCTTTTAACATTTCTGCTACATTGATAGATATGGTTGGAATTGTGAGCCCCTCAAATATAGAATCTGGCTGCGTTGAAGTAGGTGGATGGGTACCAAACAAATCTTTGGTGTATTGATACACAATCTGCTACATATCCACATTACTCTATTTGAGAACCCTATTTATATCCTTTAATTGTGCCATGTATTTTTTCTCCACCCATGTTTTACAATTTTTATATGGATTAACATTCGAAAATTCGAATGGTCTGCCATACTCTGCTAACATGGCTGTAATCACTTCATTCCCTGACCGATGCAATCCTTCCATAAGGCTAAAGAATTATTATTGAGGGTATGAGTGATTAAGCCCCCTTTTGAATAATTGACCATGACTGGCCCCAGGTGCCTATATGTGGTAGGTGTTGCTCCACCCGTGCCTCAGTACCTTGCCCACACCTTCCTCCAGTATGCCATGGTACAGCCGCCATCAGCCCCAATGTAAGCATTCCCTGGACATGCCGTGTTAGTACCTGGCAGACTGCCTGCTTCCTTCAGACATAACTATACCTGTTTTTTTACTCATTGTGAAGTAGTCAAGAAAAAGTTGTTGTCACTTATTTCTGTCTGTCTGCCATGATAGCGATACCGAGTCTCGTCTTTCCCTTTTTTTCCGTATGAAAAATTCTGTAACAATATCCATCTCTGTATCTCTGTGGACTTGTCAGCTTCAACTGCCCACTGGTCTTGTTGTTGCTTTAGAATCAACCGTTATGTTATGTACATTGTGTATCCTGATTTGCACTTCTACTATATTTTACTCTAAATGTAAATATTGCTGCTTGTTTGTATTATAATCTGGACTTAACCAGGTCCATCTTATAAATGAGCTTGCTCAACGATGTTCACCTGGATAAAGATTTGATTGATTGACTGATTGAATGAACATGTTGCACCCTGCCTTGTGTGCCAAATATTTGTTCCATAAAAAGACATGTAGCCCTGTTGTAATGAAATGTTTTCATTTCCTTTTTTATTCTGGTAATTTGGGCCTCATAATTTATTCTAGGTTTCTATTGTTAATGATACAAGGTTCTATAATTGTTTCTGTAACTCCAAATACTTTATATACGTATTATAAATATTATTCCCTTGTTTTCCAAAAAAGGAGTATAAATCATGTTTCGTATCCAGCCACAAGTTCAAAAGGTCATCATATATTACTGTTACTGACTGTCTAGCCTCTAAGAGCTCTCTTAAAGCTAAAAATAGCTCTGTCTCCTCTAAAAGTGTAACATTTAACCTCCAACCACTATTCCTCACAGGTAGGTTTTTAGCAGCTCTGATCCAGACACATATCAGACAGTGGTCAGTGGTTTCTATAGGGATAGTGACTTGATTAGTACGTGGTAGCCATACTGAAAGAAAGAAAAACTGAATTCATGATGACAAAGGACCCTTTCTAAAAGTATGATTTGGACCCTAGTTCCACCAGCAAAACTGTCCTTAAGTCTAGCCATTTTGTATAAATTATTGAGAAAATTAGAATCACTCTACATTTTTTCTGTTTTTCCACTTTTACCTGATGACAACAGTATACAATTAAAGTTTCCTCCTAATATCACTGCTCTGGCTGTATTTAAACATGGCTGTATTTGTTTAAATATTCACACCTGGAAAACTTAGTTTGTGGGGCATAAATATTTATTAACCTGAGTTTTTGAGCCTCATAAATGATATCTAAAATAATAATAATAATCGTTGTTTATAAAGTGTGGTTTGCATTGTACCAAAGCACTGTACAAACCATACAATATTCAATTAAAACAATAAAATTCTAAAATCATTCATCCAATCACAATACAGTAATTAAAATTCAAATAGCAAAGTCCAACATTCTCATTACTGTTTTGAATTAAAATGTGCCTCCAAAGGCGAGCCCAAATAGGTAGGTTTTTAATGCAGTTTTGAAGCTCTCCACTGTCAAACACTCTCATATCTGATGAGGCAAAGAATTCCACAGGGTTGGGGCTACGAATGAAAACACCCAAGATCCAGAGGTTTTTTAACCCTACACTGGGAAACTCCAGCAATCCCTCATTGGCTGAGCGGAGTGTTCGGAGTTGGCAGTAAAGGTGCAGAAGATCTTGCAGGTAGCTCAGACCCAGTCAGTGTAGGGCTCTGTAGGTCAGCAAGTCAACCCTGAAGGTAATCCACTACTGAACTGGCAGCCGGTGCATTTCATGCAGCACAAGTGTACTATGACTGGCTCGAGATAATCGGACAACCTGGCCTTCACATTCTGCACTAGCTGCAGGCTGTGGATATCAACCCCAGGAAGCCCTACATAAAGAGAATTACAGTAGTCAAGGCATGAGGTCACAAAGGCATGGCTCAGCACTGGAAGGTCGCCGGATGGAACTAGATGCTTAATCCAGGTGCTATTCCTCAGATGGTAAAAAGAGGACTTGACCATGGCCGACACCTGGGAACAAAGCATCAGCCCAACATCAAGTATTACCCCAAGATCACGTGCCTGTTCAGAGGTCAGCAACTGGGCACCCCCAAGCCAAAGCTCTGAGGGACATCCCGCCGATGACTCCTCTATCCGGCAGCCAGGATCCACAATCAGCACCTCAGTCTTGTTGGAATTCCGTTTCAATCAGCTGGTATTCATCCAGTCCTGGATTTCCATGAGGAAGTTGTTAAACACTGAGAGCGCACTATCCTGGTCGGGCACAAAAGACAGGTAGATCTGAGTATCATCTGCATAGCAGTGAAAACCCAGCCCATACTGCCTCACAATGTCTCCTAATTGCAGCATGTACACCACGAACAACATGGGGGACAGCAAAAATCCCTGCAGCACCCCACATGGCAGAAAGAATGACTCAGAGGAACAAGTTCCTGAAACCACTGTCTGAGATCTGCTAGTGAGGAAAGAATGAAACCATCTGAGGACCACACCAGACAGGCCATGACTCACAAACATTCCAGAAGCACCCCATGGTACACAGTGTCAAAAGCTGAAAAGAGATCTAGGAGTACGAAGATGGAATGGCACTTCTGATCTCTCACAATCAGGAGAATCAGGAGATCACTGAGTACCCAAACCAGAGCGGTCTCTGTGCTATGACTCTTATGAAATATTAAAAGAAGTACTCATCCTAGGACTAAGTTTATTAATCTTGTTACTGTAATATCAATAGACTTAAACATTATGCCAACCCCAGAACAGGGGTTTTCCCCAAATGACCAGAAGGAAGGGTCTCCAAACCATTCTCTTGAAGCTTTTCCCAGATTCCTAGTAGAATGACACCTAGTATTCTGCAAAAAAAAGTATGTTATATTTAAGATCTCTTCATATAGCAAAAGTGGTTGCCCTTCTATGAACATTTTTAACACTGTTAACATTTAAAGAAGCCATATTCAAGCTTGATAAAGACATAACCAAAAACAAGGAAATAAAATGTTTCAACAAAGCACCCTTCATTTCTTAGTTTTTCATTTAAGTTATACCACCATCCTTCCCAACTTCCTCCTCCTCTGGCACTCTTCACACCATTGATGCTGGGCCTTCTCTGTCCTACATGCTGCCTGGCTTCCCTAACCAAGGGTTGGAATAGTGAAAGGCCAAAAGCTTAAACAGTGTACATAAACACAATTGCTATTCACAGCAACATTGAAACCCTTTTGTTTTTAAATTTCCTCGATGACCGAAAGTCTATGGAAGTCACTTCATTATCAATGGATGGATCTGGCAGAGAGGAGGCTACAGAGGATATATCAAAATCATCCTCTGTGTCTCCCCAGGTCCTCCTTTTGGCAAGGGCTGAAAAACTACTTTCCAGTGTGATTTTATCCATTTTGGATAGCTTGGCTTTTGGTTGGCCTCTATCACTCCTCCAGTGGAGACCCCTTTGCAGTTGCTCAGTCACAGGGGAGTTTTTTTTTGGGGGGGGGCATGTCACTCTCTTCTGGCTGTTTCCCTGAGTCCATACATTCTCTGTTAGGGGAGCCTAGCTCTCGTTCCTTCTCTCTCAATCCCTCAGTTTCCATTACTGTGGTTGCCCTGTTATCCATAGGGATTTGCAATATTTCCTGCTCCTATGCAGATGTTGTTGGGACCTCTGTAGCATAGAATGGTTCTTTATTGGTAGGGTCTGTGTTTTCTTCTTCTTCTTCAGCCTGTTGTCTGTTAGTATTAATTACATTACTTTCTGTTTGCTGTGCACCAACCATCCTAGGTCTGGACCTAGGAGACCCCTGCTGTTGTTTTTGAGCCACATTCACAAATAATCTTGTTCTGCTTGTCCTGAGGGGTCATTCTCTATTGTTTGAAGCCCAAGGGCAGTTTATGTATGTATGCCCCTTTTTATCACATAACTTGCAACACACAGGATTCTTGTAGTTGATGCTATCATGCCCAATTCCTGAATACAAAGAGCACTTCATCTGGTCACAAGCACTATTTAAATATTATCTTGACCCACACCAAAAGCAGGATTTGGGCTGTCCTGTATAAAAGATGTCCCTTCCTAAGCAGAAGCAGCTTGGTAGATTTTGCAAACTCCCACTGATTTGTGGTAACTGGACCCTTATATGCCATCTGCCAGTCCAAATATGTTCAGAATCCTTTATGGGTTCTGGGTGAGCAAGTACTCAAGTACTGTACACTTTGCTTTTAATTACTGTAAGATATCAGATACAAAAACTCCTTCATTTTTAAACAAGACAGTTGTTGTTTTAAAGGCAGATTTTATGAGAGAGATGACAGTAAAGGGAGACTATAAGGGGGTATATTTCACATCCTGATAACATAACCAAAATTGTTCTAATCCATTAGCTGTTTTGAAACTGATGTCAAACACAGAGTCCCTAGATGTGTGGATCAGGGCATATATTTATGTGGCTAAAAAGCCCATGCTTTCTTTCAAAGGTTTCTATCCACAAATATCCTGTCAGAAATTTCTTCCATTCCGCCTTTATATTTAAGTCTGACAGCGTTCCTCTGCTTTGCTGGCTCAGGGGATATATGAAATAGTCCTGCATAGGAGTTACTATTCCTCCTCTAATTTGGCATATCATTTTGCTGCTGTTGCCTGTGTTAATCATCAGCTGCCTGTCCTCCATTGTTATTTTCATTCCTGAGGGGGGATTGTAATTCTCCATAACGGATCTACCGTGCCGCACCAACAACTAAGTTGTTGATGTACAGCTTGGCAAAATCCCCAATGTCGACAAGAGAAATTTCACCTGTCAGACATTGTGTTGTTTTTTTATTGGGGGACTGTACCCCAGCAGCCCCCCCCCCATTTCTATATAACAAACTTCTAGTAGGAGTTTGTTTGAAATGGGGGGAATCACTCTCGAAGTGGTAAAATTTGGCTGGCGGTCCATCATAGCAACAATCTTGAAACCTGTTGAGATTGTAGCTGTAATGGGTTTTGCTGTCAAAGTTTCTTACTTCAATGGTATATGTGCCATAGCATTTGAGACTTCAGAAAGTCCTGCATTAATAAGACTGTCTTTCCTACTCCAAAGGTACCTGGTCTGATGATATCTGGGATTTTCCCCTCTCATTCATTTTTGGTTTTGTATTAAGGTCAAACATTGATGGCAGCTCAAAGGAGGTTTTACTTGTTTGGGTCATATCCACATCTGAAATGTCACTATTATGCACTTTTCCAATTTCCTTTGGAACAGAGCAAAGTCATCAGAAATTATTTCCCCTTAATCTGTTGCTCTCACTGGCCCTGGAGACTGCCAGGGCTCCTTTTCTCCTTGTTTCTGCCAGCCTGCTTGTTTAAGCACTTCTTCTATGGTCAGACCAGAAGCCAAGATATTTTTCTCTGTAGTGGGCCATGTTTTCCTGCTACCAGGGGTTGTAGTTGCTTGCCCTTCAGAAAAATTCCTATTTTGTTTCCCATAGCAACTCTGTGAGCTTAGGCCCATCACTTCTAAACTTGGGAGTTCTTTGGAGTTTGCCAGTTCACACTGCTGTTTATTCAGGAAAGACACTGCTTTTTTCCCAACTTGAACTGTTGTTTTCAGGAGGTACTGGTGGTGTGTTTTTCCTTTTTAAAAGTAATTGTAATTTTTCCACTTGTTTCCAAGCATTTCACAACATTAGCAGGTGGGGTTTCAGTTGGCAGCCATGTACACTGAACCTTGCCTTCTGTCAGCACAGCAGCTGATTCGTCGGACACTGTCAGAATCAGCTGAGTATCTCTGGCTGTTTTGTCTAAGCTTGGGGATGTGCTACTAGGTGTAGAAGAACAAACACATTTTACAGTACCTGCCAGTGTATTTACTTTGTTACCAGCTTCCATGGGACCTTCCTGGGTACTCTGTTCTTCCATTTCTGCTGTTTTCTTTTGGCTCTGCAGTACTTGCAATTTCTCCTCCTCTTCAGCAACCAAAGTTAAAAGGTATGCCTTTTTTTCTTTAATGCCTCATCCAATACTTCAGTCGCCATTGCTCTGAGTTGCCTTCACAGTCCTCCATTTGCCTCTGCTTATCTACCGATATGGCTCCTGGCTACAGACTTCCTGGATTTTCAGACCATCTTCCATAGGAGTAGTTACACCTTATTGTCCCATATCTCGTACCCCTTTGGCTTCCTCAGTGTCCTGGCTGGGGAGATAAGCAGTATCCTCCACCCAGGTAGCCATGACTCTGTCTTCTCCAACTACTCCAATGCTCTGACAGGAAATGAACAGTGCCCCCTGACAGATAATAAGGGAGTTTATTAGGGTGAAAAATCAAACATATCAACATATCAATCCAACAATAGCAGTGAAGAAATAACAATAATTTGCAGAACAGTGCTATACAATAAACATTGTGTCTAGTGAGAAATAAACATAAAATATATATGTAACTTTTTCCATCATTACGGCAAATACTGGCTAACCTATTTTATGTAGGCCTCCTTTTTCTATTGCTAAATACAGCATATATTATGACATAACAGTGTTTATATAATTCAAGTAACTGGTTGGTCGGAATCAGTTATCCATGGAAAGTTAACCCACATTTTATTTAAGGATTGTTGAGGTCTAGTCTGGGCTTCCCTATGGTAAATCTGCTGTAATTCTGAGGTAATTTTATTTATCAATGCAGGATGTAGTGTTTGCTTTTGCTGTAATGCAAATTGGCATCTGCAAAACCAGATATACCGTTTTATGACTGCAAATATAATAAAGTACATTTATGCCATTTTCCCCATACTGTAGTGTACTCTCCAAACATGAGCTTTGCATATGTAGTTTTTGAGAATTGTTTCTCTTTCTAGGCTTCAGCAAGGTGTTTCCAAAAATGTACTATGTAGGAGCAGGAGAAATACAGATGCTCCATTGTTGCTAATTGTTGTACAATTTGCTCTCTATTACAATACCTGTCATTCATCTGTTTATGTTTATGATTTGCTTTTATATTTAATTTTTCATGACAACAAAGCCAGTTTGTGTCCCATATCTTTGGAGGAATCCTGGTTTCTTTTATTAGTTGTCTCAGAGATTCCTGTCTAGCTAGTGGATGGTTTGTGAAAGATTCCTCATAGAAACGTGTATTAATAATGTGGTTATAGATATATTTTCTGGGTTTTGTAATTATTTGTTAACTAGATACATTCCAAGTGATCAGTTTTATGAATGACTCTCTCAAATAGGTTGGAGTCATATGACTATGTTTTAATGGTCTCTTGGGATTTGTGTCCCATTGCTGGAGCCAGATTTGGCAACTATTCTATAGTGAGTCACACCAGCTTTGTCCAGTGTTAACCAGAATAAGTTTAAAGTGTGCCATGAAGAAAATAGTATAGAAAAATACTATGGGGTTTACCATCTGAAGTCCCCCCCCTTGCAGGGTACAGTAGGTAATATTAATTTTATAGGATTCAATCTACTGCCACACAGGGTCTGAAAAATATATTTAAGATAGTAGTTTCGAGGGATTTGGGTGGTGGAAAGATATACTGTAGCTAATATAGAGGAGAAACGGGTATCAGATAAGTTTTAATCAGATATATTATTTTCTTTTTCCCAAATTGCCACTGATTCCATTTTGCTATAAGCTATTTACCGTGTTGTATTTTTATGTCCCAATTCAGTATGTCTAACTGTAAGGTTCCAAACTGTATCTCTAGAATTTTGAGAGACTCAGTTGTTACGGTTATATCTTCTACTTTCTTTAAATTGGTATGTTGTAACCCAAAATATCTCCCTGTACTTTTTCATTGTTCAGTGAGGCTCCTGAACAACTGCCTTGTAATTGGAGGCAGTATAGCACAGTGGTTTAAGGCTCTGAGCTGTAAATCTGGAGACCTAGGTTTGAATCCCACAGCCCCCGCTTGGATACTGTGTGACCCTGAGCAAGTCACTTAACTTCCCTGTGCTTCCAGGTTGCACCTGTAAACAAGCTTTCAGCTTAGTGTGTCTCACCTGGTTAAACAATTGAAAAAAAAAAACTCATGTTTGCAAAGATTCTTTAATAGAAATTTAATTAATAACTAAGATGAAAATATCATCTGCATATGCCTTTCGGGCACCATGCATTTCTGCTTAAAGTTGAACCAGCATAACATACTGTGGTGATTTGCATATGCAGTCCATGATGCTTTGCATTATGTGGGCATGTGTGATTTTGTATTTTCCTGAAACTTGGCTTCCCAGCCAAATGCCCTTTGGGGTAACCCTTGCCTCAGTGTTTGCGCACAGAGGTTCTTTGTCTTTTAAATAGTTTTTTATTTTAATGGGTTCGCCCACAACATAACCAAGACACACTGTCTTAGGGTAGCTGGTTCAGTCCACTAGGGTGTCAAACAGATGTGTTGATCTGCATATGCAGTCCATGATGCTTTGCATTGTGTGGGCATGTGTGATTTTGCATATGTAATGGCTTTATATGGTAATAAACAGTCAGACATAGTTAATGAAAAGATAGAAGTAGAATAATTTATATCTCTTAGTAAAGGGTCTATGCTCATTACATAAAGGCGGGGGCTTATTGAGCATCACTGTCGTACTCCTTTTTTGATAGGTATAAGTGGGCAACACGATCCATTTATTACCAGTGTGGCTATTGCTGTTTTATACATATTCTGTATCCATGTTATAAAACCTAGTGGAATTCCATATCTATGTAATACTTCCCAGAGAAATGCATGTGATACAGAATTAAAAGCTTGCTTTTGATCTATGGATATAAGGAATCCTTCCACCCAGTTCTTGTTTCGTCTCTCAAAAAATGCTCTCAATAAAATCAGATGCTCAGTACATTTTCTGTCAGGAATGGCACATGTTTGTGCTTTTGTAATTAGATGTGTTGCTGCTTTAAGAAATCTGGAGTTTAACATTTTTGTTATTAATTTAAAATCTGTATTAAGAATACAGATAGGTCTCCAGTTCTTTAACAGAGTTTTGTCCCCTTTTTTACACAAGTAAAAAAGTAAGCCTTCTGACATTGTTAAAGGGATGTCACCTGTTTGTAATACATACGTAAAGACCTCTGTCAGCTCATTGACTATGTATGGTATGATTAATTTATGAATTTCCACAGTCAGGCCATCTTTTCCTGGAGCTTTGTTATTCTGTATGGTAGCTAAAGTTGCCAACATTTCTGCAGTGGTTAAAGAACTCTGTAACTCCCTAGGGTAAGTAGGCACCTGAAATTTGGAAAATAAAGCATCTAATTGTCCAAGGTCTGTCTAATTTTCTTTAAACGAATTTAGAGTATAATTTACCACAATATTCATGAGTTGTGATTGCTCTTTATGTTTCATATGGTTTACATTCTGTAATTCTGTAATATTTTTTGATTGTATTGTATAATTACAACTATCAAAAGGACAAACCCTACCTGTCTTACCATGGGTTCCAAATAGCTGCAGTTGTTTTAAACTATCTGCTTGTTTGGAATGATATTTGGACATGTCTTCTTTTAGTTTTTGGATTTGTTTAGTATAATCATCTGTAGATTCATGTGATAACGTTACTATTTGTTGTCACTGACTTCTATTTTTCAGATATTCTATATATTGCTTGTTAAGGAGTCTCTCAAATCTTTTTTAGTATATTCCCACCAGAGTCCTGGGGTTTCACATAAGGGAAATACTGATCTTCCTATCTTCAAGAAGACACAAGATTTCTTGTGTGATATTTTGGTTTTACAAAAGTGATGAATTAACCTTCCAAGTGCCTGTCCCATTATTCAAGCCTTGTGTATTACCTAGTTGGAGATTTATTAATTTGTGGTCTGAAAACTCAACAGCTTGTAAGAATATATTCTGTATGTTCAAGTCTTTGCTGATAAAGAAGAACTCTATCCTAGTTGCTAACCTGCTTTATAAAATGTGTGGTCAGATTTACCTTTAAAGGTATGGTATGCATCAATAAAAGTGGATGATTTTTTCATATTTGCCTTATATGACATATCACAAAATATTTCTGGTAGAGGTCTGTGCTCCTCTCTCAGCTAATGAAAGCCCACAATTAAAGTCACTTCTGACAATCATGTTTTGTGCAGAGTACAAATAGGGATGTACCAGCTTCAAAAGTTCTATTCTTTCAGCTGTTGTTTGCATTGCGTACACATTGATAAATCTATACCAGACACCTTGTATTCTAGCTTCTAAAATCAGTACTCAATTAATTTTATAACATCTACTGTAATTGAATGGGATAAAATCCCAACACACGAACAGACATCTTGTCCCAATGACCAGAAGGAGGGCCCTACATACCACTATTTAGTCACAGAGGTAGGTTAAGGAATGGTATGTATTCTGTACTCCTGGATAAAATACACCCCTGGCTTACTTGATGTTAAGTAGGAAAACACCAGCTTTTTCTTCCTAAAGCTTTTTATGCTATTTACATTTATAAAGCATATGAATAAAGGTGATGTAATTTAAAAAGTAAAGCAGGGTAGTTCTCAAAGCTTAAGATATTTATTTCCATCTTACTTACCTACTACTTTCAATTTAGTCTTAGGTTTTGATTTAGATTTTTCTTTAGTATGTTGTGTGGCAGTTTGCCTTTCATTATCTAAATCTGATGCCAGATCTTATTCGGAGGACCGCAGGGAAGAAGTATCTGACTCTTCTTCTGATTCTTCTTCTTCTTCTTGGGCATCCTGCAAGTTTTCAAAACGATTTTGTAAGGGAATGTCAGATTTTTTGGCAACTTTAGAGGTAGGTTCTGACCACGTCTGTCTGCACCTTGTCATCATGCTCTGAGACCCACCGGGAGCATCTTGCATGGGGGGGGGGGCATTTTGTCAGGTGTTGTGCTGGGGTCCTCATGCATTGCTTCAGTAGCAGATTGGGTATTAGTCTGGGATGGGGGAGTTTCTGTCTGCGAAGCATCATCAATCTGGGTTTCATTTATGAGGGGAGTGTCCTGAACTTGTGGAGATGTAGCTTGGGGAGGATTGTGCTGTTGGTGGGGTGGAGAAGTAGCTGGTGGGGGGATAGGTACCTGCCTCCTAGTTTTCTCTCTTTGTGCATTTGCAATAAGTAATCTCTGCACTTCATCATCAGCCTGATCTTGTTGATTATGCACTGCCCATGGACAATTCTGGTAACAATGCCCTTTAGTTTCACACAAATTACTTAGCAACTCATTCCTACATTGCCCACTATAATGACCCAGCTCATTGCAAAAGGTACAGCAAATTTTATCACAAAGGCTACTAAGATGGGTTTTAGAACTATATCTGTAGCAGGCCTTTGGTTGCCCTGAATAGAAAAGAACACCTGTTTTGACCAATAAAAAAATGGTTAGGGAGGTGCTGCAGTCCATTGTCTGTAGATTTTAGTTGTACTCTTATTCTCCATCCTCCTGTCCAAAACTGTTCACTATCAAATATAGCCTCATGATAACACAACACAGTGCATTTGTGATTTAACCAGTACAATAAGTCAGTAATGCCGACTCCCTCATTCCTGAGCAATTCTGTGACAGTTTGTGTTGCTGGTTTGGTGAGTGATATAGCTCTGAAAGGCATCCATAATGGGGTATTTTTTAGCTCATTATACAAAGTCCAAAATAATTTTTCTAGACCACTGGATGTTTTGAAGCTAATATCAGAAGTATGCTCTCTTGATATGTGAATGACAGCATAGATTTCCGTAGCATGAAATTTCATGGAACCTCTTAGTAGGTCTTTACCAACAAACACTCTGTCTGGGAGCAGTTCAAGGCCACCTCAATACAGTAATCTGATGGCATTATGTCTTTTGGCTGGAGACACAGGCACATGAAAAAAAGATGCATATGACCTATCTGGTCAGCCATTCGGAGGGGAAGGGGTGCCACACCCTGCTCTGAGGTAGAGGGATCCTCCATCTGGGCTGATAAAGTATTATCTATTAGCATTTCTGAATCAGAGCTTTGCCTATTATTATCTAAGTCTATATCCCCTTCCAACTCCGACTGACCCATGCCATTTTTCATTTCATGTTGAAGTACTGGATTTTGAGTGAGCTGAAGGCTCCTTGAAAAATGCAGAGGAGATTCTTGTACTGGCCTAGACCTTGTTTTTTCCTCAGAGATATCAGAAGCTTTAGTGTTAGGAAACAGTACCTGTGCATTCAGTTGCAGATGGCATACAGATTGGAGAAGATCCTGACACCCATTCACTGGTTTGTAGGGAGTGCTCCCAGCATGCTGCCCTTAGTGTAGAGTCCACTGACCATACTGCGTTAGTTGTAGTAGCAAGCTGTGGGGAGTGTCTTAGGCCAAGTGCATTTGCACTTTTATTTGCTATTCCCAACTCATCTCTCCCCGAGGCAGTTTTCGGTTTACTTGTGGAACTTTCAGAGGCAGAACTCGTGGTATAACTCATCGCTCTTTCAGTCTGTTCCTCCGTGGTTATTGTCTGTTCCTTGGTGGTGTTTTTTGATGCTGCCACATTACCGGGTGGCAGCGGGGTCTGACACTCAGCAGAGCATTCCTTCTCCTGTTCCTTTCGCAGGTGTAACAAAACAAACTGTACTTCGGCATGTTTTTTTCTCAGTATTTCTTCTTCTTTCTCCAGATTCATATATTGTTCTGTAGCAGTAATGTAGAGCCTTGATTTTGTTTTGGCTTTTCAAAGCCATCTGACTTTGTAGGAATAGACTTAAGTTGCATGCATTCTGTACCATTTTCCTTGATAAAACTTGTAGTTTCCATTGGAACCTCTTCCATAGTGTTGGACTCTAGAATAGTCGAGGAAGGGGAGGAGGTCTATTTCCCAGCCCCCCACACGTCCATCTCCTTTCTTTGTTCAACCAGATTGGCCATCGAATCTGACAGCCATAGGTTTCCCCCTGCTGGAGAGTAGGGGAGTTTTCCAGGTATCCTGGCTAACATTCCCCTTCCCATAAAACTGGTTAATGAAATTATCCAAGGCTGTGTGTGGGTGTGTATGTGTGAAATGGCTACCACTACACATTCAGTCACTTCACTACCAGTCTAGCATTGCTTGTAAAGTGCTTTGGGATACAATGTGTGTGAACAGTGTTATATAAATGCTGATTCTTCTTCTTCTACATTCTTAGGGTGCACGAACCAGGAACTGAAGGTGAGTGGCTCTGGTACCCTAAGAAGGCAAGTAGGAACACTCTTACATAAACACAATCACAGTGGCCATATTAATATAGTATTGGTCAAGAGTCATTAATAATATATTAAAAATTAAACACACCTTCCCAGAACTTTCCCATTTATGGGGCATCTTCACATAAGCCACTCTTTATAGACTAACAATGTCTCATGAGCAGTGGAAAGGAGTGCGCTGCCTAGTTTGAGGCACTCCTCAATCTATAATGACAGTTAATTTATTGCACTTTACCCCTGTATTCTTCACCAACAAAACATCTGTACATGAACTGTTCACAGCTCAGTGAATTTTCTCCTGAACAAACATTTGATAATGAAATTATCAATGTGCTATTTTTCATTAAAACTGCTAAATATCTGGTTGTGATTATGTGGCCGTTAATCTTATTCTGCCTGCTGTCTTCATTTTCAGACCAGGCTCATTCACATCTTTTATTCCTTCTGTTCTGACCCATGGTGTCATTTGTTATGTTCACACTTGCGCTTACACAAGGATGAACATATTATTATGAGAGTGGATTTTGAGAGGTGTGCTACTTTCAATCCAATGCAGGGCAGTCTGCAAGGGGCTTGTCAATGTCAGACCAATTATCAGCCACGCTAATCATAGCATGTTCTGGTCTTGCTGGGCAGAAACATTGGGTAGTTCAAAGGAAAGAGCCAGCCCAATCATAGGGCAGATCTCTCCTTGATATGCATAACACCACCCAGCAAGCAGAGATGATCGCATCATGATCAGCCTGCTGTGATCCTCCCCAACACAGAAACAATCCCTCCCACCCTCTGCCAAATATCTCCTCCCCCCCCCGTTGTTTGCACCTTCTTACATTTCTGACACCTGGGTGCCCAATCCCTGCTGTCAGTTAGTACTCCCATCCTGCCTGTTTTCAGTGTATGACACTGGAAATCCACCCCCTGTGCTGCCAAACATAACACTAACACTGGGGTGCCCAGTCCCCAATGCCAGGACAGTACCTGAAATAAAGAAAAACATCCCTCCTAGTCATTGCTTTTATACAGATTCTGTAAAAAAAGGAAACCATCCATACATGTCTGTTGACACCGCCACTGTTTTTCTCCACCCACCCAACCTTCCCACTCAGCACTCACCACCTGCCACATCTTTTAATTTCCTGACACTAGGGTGCCCGATCCCTGGATCCTGCTAGTTTCCCCCACCCCTCCTGTTTTCAGTGTGCAACACTGAGGAGTCCATTCCCAGTGCTGCCAAATATAACACCAACACTGGGGTGCCTAATCCCCAGTGTCAGTACCTGAAATAAAGAAAACTGTTCCTTGTTCACTTTTTTCTTTTTATATATCCTGTAAAAAAGAAAACCATCCATCAATGTGTGTTGCTGCTGCAAGCCAACCACCACCGTTACCCTCCCCACACCTGACCCTCCCACTCATCACCCACCACCCCACACACCCCCACCCCTTACTTACCTACTGGGGCTCCAATGCCGTAATTCTCTCAGGACCGGAGACACCTCACTCTTCAACACCGGACTACAAACTAAGGAAATCAGGTATGTGGTTCAATGTATTTCAATGGGTTTTAAACGTGTCCTCATAACTTTCACAACTTGGTCATTTTTTAAGACTTCTACCCCAAATTTTCAATATGGCAATTTTGGGAGCCCACATTCATGAACAATGATGGTGAAATTATGAATGTCCATCCCTCCCAAAAGTTTATTTCACAGTTGCTGTGCAAAATTACATTTTGAGCAGGATTTGAACACCCCCCACCTTCTTTATGAGGTGGGGTTATAAGAAGGCTACGTTGAAAATTTCAGGTAAAAATATTAAAAAACAACAAAGTTATGAGCATACATGAGCATTTTTGAATGCACGCTCTTAACTTTGATAATTTGCAATAATGCGTTTTCACAATTGTGGTGCAAAACAACATTTTGGGCAGGATTAGAAAATGAATTTTCTTCACCCTTGTTCATGAGGTGGGGTCATAAGAAGGTTATGTGGGGTCATGAGAAAGATGTCTTGAAAATCTGGGATAAAAGCATTAAAAAACACTATGTGTACATTTAAAATTTTCAAAGCACATGCAACTTTGGTCATTTTCAATATTTTGACCCCAAATTGTCAACATAGCCATTTTTTTCACACCCCCTCATGAACTTTCAGTTGTAAGCTTAGACCCCTCCAAAAATGAATGACACTAGCCCAAATTTAGAATCTCAACCAAGCAACATTTATTTTGATGCAATCTATTATTTACAGTTTTCACATTTTTTAAAACACATATCCATATTGACAGTTAAAATACATTTCATATTCTACAGCTTTGTCTTTCCTTTTCCTTCTTCCTCTTCCATCCTTGGCTCTTCCTTCCCTGGTCCAGGTATATGATCTAACCTCCAACACCATGCCTCCATACGTAACCTCTTACATTACCACCTACTAACTTCTAGGGCCAGTCGCCATAATCAATCCCCTAGTAACGTCTCCCCTCTCCCACCCTGCTTTTACTCCACGGCCAGGTGCTGCATATTCGAGCCCGTGTACCCTACCCACCTCTCTCCTTCCTGCCCCCATTTTTCCCTTGTTCCTCCTCTTTCATTCCCCCATTTCTCTTCCCATTGGCTACTGTCTGCCCTCCCAGGTCCTTTCTGGCCACCACCTGCTGCACCTTCTGCAGCACACCATCCTTCTTGGCTACACCTGAAGAACTTTCCTAGCACCCGTTGCCCTTCTGTGGCTTCCATCCATGATCTGATCCCTTCCTTCTGACCCCCAAATGAAGAGAGGGTGGGTGGGCAAAAAAAATCCTAGCAAAAGAGGGAGAATCCCTCTGGAACTCAACCTTATAAAGCCCATTAGGACCCCAAGAAGGACCTCATCTAGTCCCTCCCCCTGACCAATCACCTACCTATACCCATCTGCATCATTCGACACATGGTGATGTTGCCTCTGACCTCACTATGCCCCTCCCCCTTATGCTAACCTCTCCCCCTCCATCCCCCCAACTTCCCCTAGTGGCATTTCCTGCTGGGCAAACCTGACAATCTAGGCTGCCTTTTATTGGCAACCCCATTTGCCAGCTTTGATCCCTCCAGAAATTAATGACACCAGCCCAAATTTGGAATCTCAACCAGGCAATATTTATATTGATACAAATCTATTATGTACAATTTTCACATTTATTAAAACACATATCCACATTCACAGTTAAAATACATTTCATAGTCTACAACTTTGTCTTTCCTTTTCCTTCTTCCTCTCCACCTTCCAACCACCTACTAACTTCTAGGGCCAGATGCCATGATCCAGCCCCTAGTAACTTCTCCTCCTCACCCCCCCTTTACTCCATGGCCAGGTGCTGCATATCCCAGCCCGTGCACCTTACACACCTCCCCCCTTCCTGTCCCCCTTTTTCCCCTGTCCCCTCTTTTATTCCCCCTTCCTGTCCCATCTCCAGCTCTGCATTTGGAAGATGCCCCCATGAGCTAGCCTCTCCAATTCCCCTTTTCAAGTTATCTTCACAAATGGCAAAAGAAAAAATGCCATGCCCATCTTAGACAGGTGGATGCCATCTGACCTGAACACCACCCAGGCATTGAAAGCTATTTCTTTGTATGACATGTACACCCTACTCTCTTATTCAGCCTCTTTCTCACCTTCTCCATTGATATTATGTCCCTGGCATGCCTCCACATCCTCCTAGACGTTATTTCTGACCATACCAGTTCCACCCATGGGCACCAGCCCTTTAGCCTTTCCAAATCTGCCTTAATTGTTTGGAACAAGGCCCTCTATGGGGTATCCCCGAGGTCATTCCCCCCAAGTGAATTATCACCATATCAGGAGTGCCCCATGCTAACCTCAACTCCTCCAGCACTGGCATTAGCTTTGCCCACTGCATGCCCCGGACCCCTTTCCATGTCTACTCTATGTGCTCCAAATTACAACTCAGCTTCTTCCCACCAGGCCTGACTGTAGCATATCTTTCTGCCCAATTGATGAAGGAGTGCCCCACATCACAGTCCATATCTTCCATCTCTGAGGTCCTTTCAGGGCACAAATGAAAATGTGTCACATCACTTCCTCACATATTTCTTATAACAGTTAGAGTGCCACCTCCCCACTTGTTTAACCTCCTCCATGGACCCTCCATTCACCACTACCTCTGAGGCAGCTCCAATCCAGAAGGAATGGGGGTAAACTGTATGGGGTCCTCTCCCAGAAACTTCATATCCTTCTTTAACACCCTACCCACCTGATACCCTGTTACTCTGTACCATCCCCATGCCTGAACCATGTTCCTATCCCATCCCCCTGTAGCTCCTGAAAGCTTCCATCTCCTGGACAGCACATTCCACCCCAACACCCCTCCTATGGAGCACTACCTCTGTCTCCTTCCCTCGCTCGTCAGTTTTGGACTTGGCCAAACAAATTATTATGCCGTCTGCCCGGAACTCCACCATCTCCTTCTGCAGGCCCACCCCCTTGTAATCCCCTTTCTTGGCTGCGACTACCTCGTTTACCTGAAATGCATCTCTGGAGCCGGCCCGGTGGTGCAGAGGGTTGAGGTACTGGTGCCGTACCTCGGCTCATGCTGGCGACCCAGGTTTGGGAATGGACTAGGTATGTTGGAGGCTGGCAGGGGTGGGAGAGGATTGAGCATCCATAGGACTGCTGTCCTCTCCTGGGGTGGGTAGTGGGTTGTCGTCGCACTGCAGCAGCCTCTGGTGGAGACCAGGCACACTGCTGACACACGCAGGAGGGATAAGCTAGAAAAAGTGGAAATACTGCTACACGGCAGCAGGATGACAGCTGCCTGGCTCTCTGAGGCCATCCAGGTCCTACCAAGCTCTCTGTTTCAGCAGCACCCCCCCAGGGCTAAGTGTTGCACTCATCTGCCCCCCCTTGGCTGGTGCTTTCCCCCTTGGAGGAGAGGGACCAATTCAGCAAAGGGTTACACCGTGTCACCCTGGGGACTGGCTGCAATTTGAGGCAAAGGCTCGGAGGATGGATAGGTCAGAGGTCAGCCTTGGTAAGCCTGAAGGAACGGCTGCTGTGGAGCACGTAAGGGCAAAAAGAAATAACACAAAAAAAAAATGCATCTCTAGCCATCACAGTGAAAACCGCCCTGAAAAGGCATGCCTCCTTGGCTGTCATACAGACCCTTCCCAAGGTCTCCAACAGTTGCGCTTGCAGGTCCCTCATAATGGGTCTCCTGCTGTCCGTCCTTCCCCCTTGTCCCTTCTGCCAGCCAAGCAGCATGCAATGAATTGTCCTGCCCTTCCCAGGGTCCAGCCACTCTCTGTCGCTGCATGCCCACCCTATGCCTGCCAGCAGAATCCCCATGGTTGTGTGGGCCATCCCATCCTCCCATGTCATGACCATGTATTGCTTAAATTGGTCTTCTGTTGGGGATATATTTACCTCTAATCCTTCCCACCTCCTGAACTCCTGAAAAGCCCCACGTACCCCCTCATATGCTTTTAGCATGTTGACAGACCAGGAGTTCTGGTACAGCAGTCAAGCTCTTTCCACCCAGTCTCCCAGAGCTGGTCCGGTACCTTAATTCTCTGGATGGCTGCTCTAGGGGCTAAGGCCCGGAACCTCTCCAACTGAAGATGGGAAAGGTTATCAGTGATGTCATTCCTCACACCCTTTATATGTCTTGCTTTAAAGGTAAGATTAAGCTGGAGCCCCAGCAGCACTAGATGCCCCAAACCCTGTTAACTGACTTGGTGGATCCTCCTTGTCTATTTATAACCTCCACTACCCCTTTGTTTTTGCACCAAAAGAGGATCCTGTTACTTTCCATCCTGCTCCCCCAAACCACCATTGTCACCCATATGGGGAAGATTTTCAAAAAAGTGATATCCTTTAGTAAACCCCTTTCAGCCCACTCCCCTGGCAATGCTTCTGACATCCATTCCCCTTTAAAGTAAGCCCCCATGCCCAATGAACCCAATGCATCCATGTACAACTCCATGTCTGTGTAGTACACCCACTCTTCCTTCCAGAATGTCACTCCATTATATTCTGACAGGAAGTGAGACCAAACCTGCAGGTCCTGCTTAACCCCCTTGCTGACATCCACCCAGTGATGTGGCATTTTGACCTTACCAGTGGCACACGCCAGCCGGAACATGAATGCCCTCCGTGTGCTAATGGCTTTGAAGGCAAAGTTGAAATGCCCCAGCAGTTGCTGAACCAGTACTAGCGGCACCTCTCCTTCTGCCCTACACCTACTCTAACAGTCCTCTGAGTCTGGCTACCTTATCCCCAGGTAGCCAGAAACATGCCCTTTCTGTGTCTACCTCTATACCCAGGAATTCCAGCTTCTGAGCTGGCCCCTTTGTCTTGCCCTCTGCCAAGGGGATACCGATCTTCTGACTCATATCTCTAAAATTGTTTAGCATCCCCTCCACCTCCCAGCACCCCCTACCTATGAGCAGGAAGTCGTCTAGGTAGTACGCTACCTTTTCGGGCCTGTATTTGGCCCCAAAGACCCACTGCACCCACGTGCTAAAAGTCTTAAAAGTGGAACAAGCCACCAAACAGCCCATTGGCATTGCTTTATTGAAGTAAACCCCACCCTTTGAACTGAAAACCCCACAGGTCCCAGTCCTTCGGTCTCATTGGCAAGAGGCGGAAAGCTGACTCAATATCTATCTTAGTCAGCCATGCCCCCATACTACCTTGATCAACACCACTGCCTGGTCCAAAGATGGTGTATGACACCCCATGAAGGTCCCTGGGAATCCCGTGATTCACTGAGGCCCCCTCTGGATAAGACAGGTGGTGATTAAGCCAAAATTCCCCGGCTGCTTCTTGGGGACCATCTCTAAAGGAAAAACTCTGAAATCTGCACATGGTGGAGCCTCAAATGGGCCTTCCACCTTTCCTGCCTCTATCTCCTTCTGCAATTTCTTCTGGACCATCTCCTCCTTGCCCTCTACTGACCCCCAAGTTCTTGGCATTCATCCCTTTCCTAACCCCAGAGAAACCCAAAGCAAAACCCTGTTGAAAACCTTGCCTCAACAAAAACCCCTCTGCTGCATTCAGATAATCCTTAGTCCAAACATCCACTACCCCTTTTCACAAGTGCCAAAATAAAGAAGCCTGAAAAGACAGAGCCCCAAAAACAGGTGCCTAGCACAGCTCCCCACAAGCACTACTGCATATTTTTCCCCATTCTGAGCCACAGACCCTATCCTGTTCAACAACAAAACCAGCATCACAAGTAGGATAATCTCAGGGTTTACTGATAATAAACCTTGCCCACAGCAATACACCATGATACCCCTCCCTAAGTCCTTTTATTTACTATTTATCAGACACAGTTTAAATTGAACCAGAACCCCCCCCCACACACAGTGCTTTTTTTTTTTTAGGAAAAACCTTTGAAACTATTAAAATTCATTACAACTTCTATATTTCCAATACTTATTCCAAAGGGCTGCTGCCCCTTCCACACATGTAGTACAAGAAAATATAGCTTACAGAATGGATTGCTTTCCATGAGGAAGCCTTGGCCCCCAAAGGCCTGCTCAGCCTTCTCATGGAAAACCTGTACCTTACCTAAGAGTATCAAAATGAATCTAAGTTGTCCAAGCTGAAGTGCAAAGAATCTGGAACACAAAAAATTCCTAGCAAAAGAGGGAAAATCCCTCTGGAACCCAACCTTATAAAGCCCATTAGGACCCCAAGAAGGACCCAATCTAGCCCCTCCCCCTGACCAATCACCTAGCTATACCCACCTGCATCATTTGACAGCCAGTGATGTTATCTGTGACCTAACTATGCCCCTCCCTCTTATGCTAACCCCTTCCCCTCCACCCCCCCAGCTTTTCCTAGAGGCATTTCCTGCTGGGCCAACCTGACAAGCTAGGCTGCCTTTTATTAGCAACCCCATTTTTCAAATCCTGCCCAAAATATGTTTTTGTACTTGTGGCTCAAAATCACATTTCAGACAGAATTTGAAAATTGTCTCCACCCTTGTTCATGAGGTGGGGTCATAAGAAGGCTACATTGAACATTTGGGGTAAAAATATTAAAAAACAATAACAATTGTGAGGGAACATTGACATTTTTCAATGCATGCTCATAACTTTGGTACTTTCAATGTTTTGACCCCAAATATTCAACATAGCCATTTCTTCACATCAATCCTAGATTGTATTACGCGGCATATTAAGAGTAGATACCATGATGTTCTCATTCTACTCTATACTTCACTGGTCAGACCACACATGGAATAATGTGCACAACTATGGGCACCCGAGGGAAAAACTGAAATAAGAGCACTGGAAATGGTACAGAAAAGGACGACAAAATTAATCAGAGGGGTACAACACCTGGAATATAGTGAAAGATTGTAGAACTTGTGTATGTTTAGTCTTGAGTATCGTAGGCTCAGAGGGGATATGTGCTTCATGCACAAAGCCTTTTCTAACCCAGACTTGTGGGATATGTTGAATCTAGATATCAGGGAACAAAGCCACTATACAAGAGCACACCCCTTGCAGATTAAATGTAATAGGTATAGTAACAACAGAAGGAAATACTGGTTTTCTGTTAGAGTACCAAAATCTGGAATAGCCTCCTTATTGAGGTAGTGGCCAGTAAAACTACTGAGGAATTTAAGCATAGCTTGGATAGATACTTAATTAATACAAAAATAATGGGATCCTAAATGGCGAGCAATACGGACTACTAGACTTCTCTGCTCTGAACCACCTATGAACCTCATGAATATAACAGTTGTCATTTTTCAGATCCTGGCCAAAAAATGTTTTCACACTTGTGGCACAAAATAACCTTTCATGCAGGATTTGAAAATTTTCTCCTGCCTTGTTCATGAGGTGTGGTCATAAGAAGGCTATGTGGGACCATACAAAGGCTTTGTTGAAAATCTGAGGTAAAAGTATTAAAAAACAGCAAAATTAGAGTGTACATTGACATTCTTCAATGCATGCCTGTAACTTTTGTAATTTTCAGTATTTTAACCCCAGATTTTCAACATACCCATTTTTTTACACTACTAGTGGTGGGCAAAGTGGGCTCAATCCGCTCTGAGAAGTGATTCACGGAGCAAAGGCGGATTCACGGAGTGCTCCGCAATGTGAAGTGGAGTACTTCGCGTTATAATGAGGAACGCGAAGTGCATTGAAAACAGCTACTTCGTGTTACTCCGTCTCCACTGGTCACTTCTTTTTAAATTTTTTAAGGTGAAGTACATTGGTGGCAGTTCACTTCACCTGACTTCACCTTGTTTTTGAACTCCAAAGGAGGATTTTGCAGTGATTCATGGGAGTTCAGGTCACATGGGCTCTATATTGATCTGCACAGCCTCAGTTTGAGGTAGTATGAGTAGGAAGGAATAGGAGACATTGCACTCTGATAGCTGTCTGTAGGAATCTTTTAAAAGCTGTTCAAAAAGCATTTTTGCTTTTTTGGGGGGAGATCTAACTGTAGTTCATCGATTGTAGGAAACCCTCCTGTGCTCACATCATCGAGCGTTTTTGTTTGTGTGTGGATTTTGAATGTAAATTTATAACATTGAGTGTGTGTGGTGAAAGGCAGTGAAATGTGCTGTGTGGGGGAGGGGCATATCTGTGTGTAGGTAGATTTAAGTTGGAGAACTAGTGATTTCTTTGTGTTTTGGTAATATTTGTGTTCTATAACTGACTGTTACTGTACACATAGTAAAATTGTCAGTGATAGTACAAATTTTCTTGCTGCTTGTTGTGTGAATGTGGTGCAGCATTTCATAAGGTCAGGTTGTTTAAAGTTACAAATTTACATTACGTGGCACTGAGTACACTGAACTTTTGCATTTGCATCGCATTCCTCGTTCAGCATTGTACACAAAGTGTTCTGTGTTGTGTGTGCAGTGTTGTGTGCATCAAATATAATACACCTTTTAAAATTTGTGACACAGATCAGTGTAAGTGCAACTAAGCACAGCAGTGTGAACCTGCTATCCACTGCAGCTGCCTGATTTTGTACTGCGATCGTGTTCTCTGTTCTTAGTGTTGCTGCTTGTGGTGTCGTAAAAATCAGCACTGTCTGTATTCAGTGCCCCCCCCACATTGAAAAGGAATTTTTTACCACACTGGATTGTTTTTGTGACCCCATCAGCACCACTGGTTACTGAAGTTGTTTTAATTCCATGACAGTGTCACAACACAGTAGTCCCTTATCTGTTGCTGAAGCCACAGTTGTTTATTTTGCTTCACATCCAGCTAGCAAGTCGCGACCTTCCAGTCAGAAAGTGAACGTATCAAAATCTGAATTTGGTAATAATATCTGTGGTTGATCCCCCAAAATGCCTGCAAAGAGACGTGCAAGTAAAGCTGTTTCTGGCCATGGCAATGTTGGCAGCAAGAGGGTCTGTGGGCGTGGTAGTAGTAGTACGCAGACAGAGAAGTGCATTGCTGATGTGAGAAAAGGTATTTCTCCTGCAATGTTTTTTACAGCCCAATCAGTAGCTTCACTGATAGTTGGAGGAGATGATGTTTTCCCAGCTGGTGGTGTTAGTGTTACTGGTGTTAGTGGTGGTGGAGGTAGTATTAGCATTGTTGCGTCAAGTTCTAATTCTGACCAGTGTACCATATCCAAACACATTGAGTGTGAAGCAGTGCAAGTGAGTGACAGTGTAGATGATGTCATACTTCCCAGTAACATCCCATTAACTGAACCTGATTCTGATGATCACATCAACGATAGCATACAATGTGATATTCCATCCACCGTGGCACTTAACATCATTCATTTTCCATGCAACAGTGATTCACAGTGTGGTGAAAAAATATCAGGTGATGGTGGTGTAGATGCTGATGATGAATGTGATGATGCTGATGATGATGATGTTGCTGTTGTTGCAACATGCAGTCCACATGTTAGCATCCAAGCAGAAGATGTGGATGTGTGTGACAGTGACGTTGATGAATATGATGATGATTTAACTGACCCCAGTTGGGAGCCGGAGAAAAAGAAATTAAAAGTGGCTGCGCCTGAATCTGTTTGCAGGAATTCCCCACCACCCCCCCATAAAAACTTGTGATTTACCAGTTTTACTGGATGATGATGATGATGACGACCCAGTACTCAATATGATAGGTAATTGTGATGGTCAGTTGCAGTCCAGGTCTGCAATGCCAGAAACATCACGTGCCCCCTCCGCACTTCAGTGCTTAAAATAACAGACTTAAATAAGCCACATCATCATGAACATGTTAAAAGCAGAGCATCATAGTCCCTTGTTTGGGATTTTTTTGTTCAAGATGCAAATGATGATTCAGTTGCAATCTGCCAGGTTTGCCATGTGCGTGTGAGTCGGGGTAAAAAGGGGAGCCATCTTGGGACAGGAGGACAGCATACACATATTAAGAATAGGCACTTGGTTCTGTGGACCCAGCACAAGCTGGCAGCTAATACCAGACTTGGGCGTTCACCCATATCACCGGCGGCAACCATAGCCAGCATGTTATCCCCTTCCATGACTGTTATGCCCAGTAGGAAATTAAACTTGTGCAGTAGTGTGGTAATAAGAGCAGAGGATTACTACAGGCATGATGAGGTGGAGGACCATAATGACCTTGAAATGTTGTCCAGTGCTGGTGAGACTAACAGTTTTTGTGGTGGTGGTGGTGGTGAATGCAGTATGTCTAGTGCAAGTGATACATCAACCCAGGTTGGCAAATCTGGAAAAATAACATAATTTCTGGGTTTGTCATCATCATCTGTGCAACTGTCTTCATCAAATGTCCACACTCCACCCCCTGCCAATCCCATTCATCACAGAGCACAACCATTTGTGACCAACAACACACACAGTGTGAAACGTTTAAGTCAGCCCACGTTACAGAGTGTTTTTGCACATAAGGTGAAGTACCCCCCAATCATACAGTGTCACGTGAACTTAATGCTGCTGTAGCGGAAATGCTGGCAATCGATCTTTTGCCCTTCCCCTTTGTGGAGAATTCTGGGTTCCGGTGGTTTGCTGCCCGTGCCTGTCCAAAATGGAAAAGTCCCATCCTGGACATACTTTTCTACCTGTGCTGTTCCCGAGTTGTTCCACACTGTCTCAGACTCAGTAAGACATGCCCTTCAACATTCCTCCTCTCCATTCATCCATTTAAGTATGGATATGTGGAAAAGTGGCAAAACAGCGGGGAGTTCATACCTGTGTATAACTGCACACTGGGTGCAGTGCCGGGGGTTGTTTGCGATGCTGGTAATGTGAATAATCAGTGCAGGAAGGTGGATTGTCACAGTAGCAATCTTCCTGGAATTCGCCAGCATGCAACAATTACTATGCACAGTGTGACCTGTTCACACACTGGTGAGAACATGTTGGACATGGTACTGACTGAAACTGACAGATGGCTAAACCCTTTGTCCCTGAGAGCTGGGTTCATAGCAAGTGACAATGGGTCAAATGTGGTGAAATGCATCACGAATGGTGTTTTTTCATGTTCCATGCATGGCCCACTGTTTAAATCTTGTGGTTCAGGAGTTTCTGCAGCACCCTGACATAAAGGAAATGCTGACCATTGCACGACGTATCTGCTCTCAAATTCAAGATCTGGAAAGGCCCGTGACCAACTGCGGCAGTTGCAGATACAAAACAGCCTGCCTCAGCACCGCTTGAAGCTGGAAGTTGTCACCTGATGGAACTCCACATTATACAGGGCAGAGAGGTTGTATGAACAATACAAAGCCATCACAGAATATCTTGTTATGCACACTAGCCGTGACAGTTCTGGGGCCTCCATGTCTATGATGACTACACAGTGGTGCTTCATGGACTCTGTAATAACAATTTTGTGGCTATTTGAACATGCCACATAGGCAGTGAGTGGCGAGTCTGCCTCCATTAGCCAATCAATTCCACTGCTGTGGGTGCTGAGGCAGACATTGGTGAATGTACAGCATAGCCTTGATGTTGCCGGAGATGGTGGTAGCAGTATGTTGATGCAACACATGCTGACAGTCTTCAACCAGAATCGTCACATTGTGAGCATTCAGCGTAGTGACAGCTTTGCCATGGTAACAATGCTGGACCCACGATACAAACATGGAATTGCATCAGTACTGGAGGGAGGGCCTGAACAGGTAAAAAATATCAGTGGTCAACTGGTTCGCTTGGTTCATGAGGCACAGAAGTCATGTGCCAAGGTTTGCAAACCTCAGCAGCATAATCCAGCTGAAGGTGTAGCTGGAGGACCAGCAAGCATATCATGCAAGGGTAAGGGGACTGTAGTTCCTGGTGGTCTGTCATCCAAAGTGGTTGGCATCAACCTGCTTTGGGAGGCTTTGTCCCAAGTGAGTATTTGTGACATCAATGATTCCGGGAAACAGGCTGATGCATCAACAATCAGACTTAGTGCGGCACAGAGAATGGTTGAGTCATATTTGTCTGAAAACAGGCATCTGACAATAAGTGAAGATCCTCTTTTGTACTGAAGTAGAAAGGTCAGTGAATGGCCAGAGCTGACTGCAGTGGCACTGAAGTACCTCCCATGCCCACCCTCCAGTGTAAGTGTTGAGAAGATATTCAGCTCAGTAGGTACAATAGTCAGGGATCGTTGGACAAACCTGTCTCCTGCAAATGTTAGTTTTCTAACATTCATTAAAATGAATGAGAGGCACATACCAGCACACACTGCAACCTCGGTATTCGTACTCCAGCCTAGTCATGGTGGTCTTGCTGATGTGGAAATGGAGCATCCTGGTGGCACTGGCAGTGGTTGCCTGAAACGACCCACCACTGACGTAGATGATGATATGATGGAGAAAGAATTTCCCAGTGGTCAGACTTCAGACATCGATGACTATGAGGGCAGTTTTCTTTATGAGGATGATGATGTGGTTAATGTTGGCAGGTTTTAACTGCAGTATTTAAAAGGCGGTGTGCCACCCCCCACCCCGGACCACCACCACCAGGACTGATGTTATCCAAGTCTGCTGCCACCATGAGTCTGTCTGCCCCCCATGGACCACCACCACTACCGGGACTGATGTTATCCAAGTCTGCTGCCGCCATGAGGCTGTCTGCTCACCCCAGACCACCACCACCGGGACTGATGTAATCCAAGTCTGTTGCCACCATGAGTCTGTCTGCCCCCCATGGACCACCACCACCACCACCGGGACTGATGTTATCCAAGTCTGCTGCCACCATGAGTCTGTCTGCCCCCCATGGACCACCACCACCACCAGGACTGATGTTATCCAAGTCTGCTGCCACCATGAGGCTGTCTGCCCACCCCAGACCACCACCACCGGGACTGATGTTATCCAAGTCTGCTGCCACCATGAGGCTATCTGCCCACCCTGGACCACCACCACTGGGACTGATGTTATCCAACTTGCTGCCACCATGAGGCTGTCTGCCCAACCCGGACCACCATCACCGGGACTGATGTTATCCAACTCTGCTTCCACCATGAGGCTGTCTGCCCACCCTGGACCACCACCACCACCGGGATGGATGTTATCCAACTCAGCTGCCACCATGAGGCTGTCTGCCCACCCCGGACCACCACCACTGGGACTGACGTTATCCAACTCTGCTGCCACCAAGAGTCTGTCTGCCCCCCACGGACCACCAGTCCACCAGTGCACCACCACCACCAGCTTCTTAATATTTAAACCATAAAGTGAGTATATGCACTCATGTTTGTTATGATGCCTCACTTCCTTAAGTTGTCTGTTTTGTTTTCTGTAGCTTTCCAGAGCCGCAGTGGCAAAACACATACAGTACACTTATTTTGTTTCTTTTACAGGAGAACAAAAACAGGCTCCATTGCTAATATTACTCATTGGGAAAGATGCTGTAGCTATACCATACAGAGAGGAAGCAATGTAATGTCCATGTGAAATCCATTCTGGTAAGTATGAAGATTTTATTTCATCCATTTCATTGCTTTGTAAAGACTGCTGCAAATATTGCAAACAACAGGTTGTCTTAGTAGTTGACAAGATGTGTCTCTGAAATGCAACTTAGTTGACAATAGGGATTGAGATTTGAGAACCAAGGAGGGACACATAACAATGAAGTTGTAACATTTAAGAAGTCATTCATTTCTTTTTTTAGGAAAATTTGTGATACTTTGTTGTTCTGTCAAAGTGGCCTTATCCCAAAAAGTTCATCAACATGATCAGGCGCACCCCTCCCCGACCCAAGCTTGGGCTCACACGCAACACACACAAGTCGTTTCATTCGATGACCATGACCATCATTAAGAACCGGACTCCAGAAGGATGCTGATGAAGTCTGTGAAGAAATAAAAGAATAAGAAACCTGAAAACTGAAAATATGATCCCCCCTATAAAAAAGAAATACTTACCTTCATGTGCTTGAGAGTTATCCATTTCCATTTAAGTGCAAAAAATTCTCATTGAGCACTGGACGGTGCACAGCAACAGTTCGGAGACACAGTCACCTGTGTGTGATGCAGAACAATAGCATGAGTACAGAAGTCATTTCATTCGATGACCATGACCATCATTAAGAACCGGACTCCAGAAGGATGCTGATGAAGTCTGTAAAGAAATAAAAGAATAAGAAACCTGAAAACTGAAAATATGACCCCCCCTTAAAAAAAGCCCATCTGTGGGCTTCCCATGCTGCTCCTGTGGCCTTGGCTCTCTCCGAGCAGGCCACAGCTAACAGACCACCCGACTGACCCCCAGACAGATTCAGGTACGCACCGGACCTCTGAAACTCGTGGTTTTGAATGCCACTGTTTTGACTGGATGCCCAGTGGAGGAACCAGGCACTGACTGGCAGCTGTACTCCTTGGCTGATTTTCCAACGCCTGGTGCTTCCTGGTCTCAGGGCAATCTCTTTCTGTGCTTTGTTCTGGACTGAATTTTTTCACCCATCCCCCCTTCCTCTCCTCCTCACAGTATTAAATAGACCCTTACTCCACCCCTTCCTCAGCCTAGCAGCAGATTGGTCACTCCACTGCTGCACATTTTCATGCTATTGGCCTCCCTGTCTTCAATACCTGACTTGACCCACTTTCTTACAGCCCTTTTAAAGCAGTCCCACCCACAGGATCCCACATTTCCTCTCAACCTTTCTCCAGGCACTCCATCTAACTCCTCTCAATTACTGCTCTACCTGCCCTATTGTTAGGGACCTCACCCTAATTCGACAATATACCCTTTCAACTATAAACCAGCTTGCAGTTAAGCAGGTCAGCAGCACCAAGCAAACTACCTTGGGGTGCAACCACCTACTATTACTCGTCACTACCTCTTTTGGCATTGCTGGTACCATACATGTCCTTTTGTTCTGCAAATTTTGGACTCCCCGCTGTTCTGTCTAACCCTTTATGTGAATCCACTTTATTAACCTTCACTCTCCTTCTCTCCCTCAGCCGAGAAACTGACGCCCAGGCTCCCAGCTCCTAAGCCATGGGATTCCCGGCTACCGGGCGCTCAGCGCCCCTCTAGCCGATGCTCGAGACCGCAGACATGGACCCAAGCCCCTACAAGGTACGGCAACTGCCGCAACTTTTTCGACCACCCCCCTTCCCCACCTCCGCTGATTATTAAATACAGTAGCTCCTGCCAAAATATTAGTCCACGTCCCCTGGCGCAGTGCCCCACCAATAGAGACTTAGCTCGTGATCCCCTCTTCTCTATCCAGCCTCACGGATCCAACTCAGGGCCTCGCTTACTAAAACGCATAGGCTCTCCTTGGCTGTGCCTTCACCACTAAATATCTTTAATGCTATCAAATTTGGGTCGACCTGGATCGAAAGCTACTGATAAGCTGCATTAATGTAGCAACCCCACTGGCCCCTGGGCTAATTGAGTGGCTCCTTTTTGAGGTACCATCATGTCGGTCCCTATATGGCCTTTACTGCCCCTTCTTCTGTTGATACCAGCTGCCCAGCATTGGACACCTGAACTACCATCATGTTTGGTCTACAACGGCACCTTGTGCTGTATACCACATGGCAACTTATCCTTTGACTGTTTCGTGATTCCGGGCACCAGTACCTCGAACCCTGCTCTTGGACCACACATACCAGTAGTACTTATAACACTCCCACCACAAGGCCCACCTCCCACCATGCAGACTTCTATCTCCTCCCCCCTATTGTAGTAGGTACTAGCTCTTGCTACAACAGATCAGCTCTTTTATGGTGGCTATTTCAGTCCCTAAAACATCAGATCTACTAGACGGGAGAAAGGCAGGAATTACAAGCTTATAATTAGCGCTCTTAGAAAAATCCTACTTATCCTCCTGCTTTGTTCAGGAACTGAGAACTCAACCCTGGCCCCCAGAAGCTATTGCTTGCCAGCAGAACTAACAAATTTAAAAGGAATAAGCTTTCTGCATATTAACGTATGTAGCCTCCTTAAAAAGATAACCTTAATACAAACCTGGGTAAATCATACCTTTCCTGACATACTTGTGATTTCCGAAACTTGGCTTAGACCCAGCACCACTGATAGAGAAGTAAACATACCCAACTATGCCTTGTTCAGAGCTAATAGGCATGCCAGAGGAGGAGGGTAGCTATCTCGTTAAAGACAAATTTTCTGCCTCCTGCTTATCCTCGGCATCTGTCGCCAGCGACTTGAATGCCTAATTTTCAAAGTGGAAATTACACAGACTACTGCACTCTGCGTAATAGGATGCTACAGACCACCAATCTGCTGGCCTACAGCTTGTGTCATATCTAAGTGACAAGTTGGGACAGGGCTGCCAGAAACTATTATTTTAGGAGACCTCAACTTTGACTGGCTCTCTAACACAGCTGCCCCTTGCATCCTTCTGTGATGAACATGGGCTGATGCAACTTATTACTGAACCTACACGCCCAAACGTGAAGAACCCCAGTAAAAGTACACTTTTGGATGTGCTAATGGTGAGCAAACCTCATCTCTTCTCCCATGCTGATGTCTTCTTCTCAGACGCCAGCGACCATTGTTTTATTGCTGGAGTAAGATCCACCAACAACCCAGCACCCATCAGCAAGTTCTCTATGAAGAGATCCAGGCGCAACTTCAATGAACATGCCTACCTAAACAAGCTTAAGTACTCCCCTGAGTGGCAAGATTTCTACCTGGCCAAAGCGACACGCTAGCTTACAATATCTTCCACAACATTCTATCAAGGGCCTTAATAAGTATGCTCCCTTTATTAAAGTTCGAACTAGGACCAAACCTGCAAATGGTTCACCCCTAGATCAAGTCCTTGCTTCTAGAAAGAGATAAGCTCTGGAAAAAGCACGAGACTGAACACTGCAGAGGATTGGAACCAGTTCAGGAGACTATGAAATTTATGTACCAAAACAATCAGAGAATCAAAGGCCACCTTCTTCAAACCGAACTCGAACTCTGCCACAAAGAGCCCAATCAAGCTCTGGAACACAATCAGTGATCTGCTAGGCCACTCCCAGGAAATTCACTCCACCAAGATTATCTCTGGCAACTTGACTATAACCGAAAAGATGGATATACTTGGACGATTCAATAACCACTTTGCTACTGCAGGCATGGCATTTGATAACTCCTGCAAACATACTTTCACTCCCAGACTGCCAGCCAACTGCCTGAAACTCCGATAGCTTCGCCTTTCTCACTTCAACCTGCACACTGAAAGAGGTAGAGGACCTCTGTTTCAGTTGGATACTAGAAAAAGTGCTGGGGCCGACTCTCTTGACCCTTATTTCCTAAAAATTGCCTACCACGCATTAGCAATACCCGCACCCACCTTTTTAACTTATCCCTGTCTCAGGGCAACTTACCACCTATATGGAAGACAGCACATGTCATACCACTGTTCAAATCAGGTGACCGTGGCGATCTCAATAACTACAAGCCAATTTCCCTCCTTCTGGTCCTGTCCAAGCTCCTAGAGAAATTGTAAATGCACAGCTGAGGACTCACCTTGAGTTTAGGAACTGCTAAATCCTATGCAGTCCAGATTCAGAGCTAAACATAGCACTATCTCAGCCCTTGCCAAAGTTACTAATGACTGGCAGCGTAATCTTGAGAGCAAAAACTTTATTTGTGCTGTTTTCTTGATCTAACAAGGCTTTCCACCGCTCGACCATAGTCTGCTCCTCCGCCCTTCAAACCATAGGTGTGGACCCCTCCTCTCTGCTGGTTCACTGACTATCTTACAGGCGCCTTCAACAAGTTAAAGCCGGAAGGAGGCCTGTCCTCTTAAAACTCTGCAAAAGAGGGGTACCTCAAGGTTCTATATTAGGGCCCTTACTTTTTGCAATCTACATTAATAACATCGACTACTGTATAAAAGAAGCCAACATCCAACTGTTTGCAGATGATACAGTTCTCACGAGAGTCGCCTAACACCTGAAGCTGCCTGCAATGACCTACAGTCAGAATTCAACCTTTTGCAAAGCCAACTCCTCCAAAAAAGCTACTCCTAATGCCAAAAAACTCAAGCGATGGTCCTCTCCTTTTATCCGTACAGCTAACCCTGTGTCCAGTGGACAGTTCCCAAATTACCACAGTTCTAGGTGAAAACTAGAATTTGTTACAAAATTCAAGTATCTGGGAGTTTGGATAGACCAAAGACTCTCCTTCATTGAACATATCGAGGACTTGCTAAAACGACTTGCAAAGGCTTGGACTGTTTTTAGAATCAGCCAATTTCTCACCAGAGATGCCAAGAAACAACTGGTCCAATCCATTTTCCTATCATTGGTTGATTTCATTGACTTCCTCTACAGCCAATGCCCCAACTCTTACATGGCTAAACTGGACACACTCTACCATCGAGCACTGAGGTTTATAATGGGACTCCCCTTCGACACACATCACTGCACCCTATATGCGGCAGTGGGATGGACATCACTAAAGTTCAGGCGCCACAGAACGCCTCCTCTGGACCTATAGAGCCATCTCTAATAAGCTGCCTTACTATATCTCCTGCTGTCTTCCCTGAGTATAATTGGGAAATATGCGCTTAAAGTTACTCAGCTATTACACTTAGAGTACCACAGCAAAATCCCGCTTGCAGGGCAGCCATAAGCTTCTGCATACCTACCTTATGGAACGATCTACAAAAACCCTCAAATTATGCAGACTTAATCAGTATAAATGCTTTCAAGATGCTATATTTCCATACAATCAGAGAAGTATGTAACTGCTTCACCCACTCAGACCCAGTACCGTGTCTGCACTGGTATATAGCCACGCCTAGACCCAATTTTAAGTACTGACCCCCAGCTTGCTCCTCACCAGCCTAATTGTTCTCTCTTATCCTCCTGTCTTATCAACACTAGGCCCAGCCATCCCTTTATTCTTCCTTTTTCCAACCTCGGATAGGAGTCACTACCCTGGGTTGTGACATCCTACCATGCCTGCATTTTATAGCATTCTAACCTGGGCTCACACATACTCCTTTTCTCCATCCACCTTCTCTACATCCAGCTTTACCTACTCCTTTCTGTGCACCGTGCCTCCTAGCCTTTCTCCCCTACTTCCTCCCTCTCTCCCCCTACCTTCACCTCTACCTGGTGTATATATTTTTATTTTTATTTTTTCTTCAGTTACTTCCTCCTGCAACCTTAGATAACCTGCTTTATCTTCCTATAGACACTTCTATGTATGTAAATATCGTGTAATCTGTACAATATCTGTATAATTCTATGTACATATGAACTTCTTTTTCTTCCTCTCTGTAAAGAGTATTATCTGTATTGCCTTGTAAATACCTGTGTTGACCTGTATATACAATTGTTCATGCTCCACCCAGGTCCATCTTGCAAATGAGCTTCTGCTCAACGATGAACGCCTGGTTAAATAAAGACTTGATTGATTGATTGATTGATTGATTGATTGATGTCCATGTCAAGTTCAACCTCCCTCATCATCACCTACAAAATACACAATCATATATATATATATATATATATATATATATACTCACCAAGGCTACTATTACTGTACATCCAAAGGGCACCTTTCATTCCAGTTGAGATGATCACTTTTCACTTTTCTGCACACAAGGAGGATGCACTGTGGGCCTGCAGAAAAAATCTGGGGACTCTGCGCGCATGACTGAGTACGCCATAAATTCCGGCGGACTTTGTATGCACTGGAACAGTTTCATTTCACTGTGTTACCACTTGTCAATTTTCTGGACACATGGAGGATGCATTCTGGGCCTGCCGAAAAAATCTGGGAACTCTGTGCCAGTTTTATGCGCATCACTGAGTGCATCATTAATTCTGGGGGACTTTGTATGTGCTGAAACAGTCTCATTTCACTGTGTTACCACTTGTCAATTTTCTGCACACAAGGAGGATGCATTCTGGGCCTGCAGAAGAAATCTGGGACTCTGTGCCACTACTGCATGCATGACTGAGTGTGCCATTAATTCTGGGGGACTTTGCATGTACTGAAACAGTCTCATTTCACTGTGTTACCACTTGTCAAATTTTCTGCACACAAGGAGGATGCATTCTGGGCCTGCAGAAAAAATCTGGGACTCTGTGCCACTTTTATGCACATGACTGAGTGCGCCATTAATTCTGGGGGACTTTGTATGTACTGAAACAGTCTCATTTCACTGTGTTACCACTTGTCAAATTTCTGCACACAAGGTGGATGCATTTTGGGCATGCAACAAAAATATAGGGACTCTGTGCCACCACTGCGCGCAGGAGTGACTGCACAATAAATTCTGGGGGACTTTGCATGTGGTGTGACTATATCATTTCACTTCCTTAGCACGTGTCAATTTTCTGGACAGAAGACAGATGCATTTTGTGTGTTGTGATTGTGAGCACGTAATGTCATACTTAAATTATAAATTAAAGCAGCATTGCAACAATGTGCTGACAATTTTGACCTATAGTTTTTTATGATATTTTACATCGCCACTGGCGCCGCCAACGGTGCAGGCCACTAATTACCTGATGACTTGCATGATACCCTTCTTTTCACAGTTTGTGTCTGTTTTACTACTTTTTCTCATGTCTGAGAATAAAAAAGGAGCACGCCATTTAATATTGTTCTGACCAGGTTCTTAGCACTATTTGCAGCTGTTTTTGAACAACTATTGTTCTGTGATGTCATAAAACACTGCCTGCTACATAATTGTTAATTTGACAACAGAAATAACAACAGAAATAATATATAACAACTGATGGAGAAAAACAGTGCAAAATACTGATGAAGAACCGGTCTGCACCATATTAAAAGGAGTGCTCCTTTTATTATCTCACACATGAAAAAAGTACTAAAGCAGACTCAAATACTGGAAAGAATAGTATCATACAAGTCAGGATGTAAGTAAAGTGGCAATGTAAAATAGCATAAAAAAGTATAGGTCAAAATTTTCAACAGATTGCTGCACTGCTGCTTTAAAGAGATTCACCAAGTTACATAGTTATGGATGGTATTACACCCCATATATTGGTAACTAACCTCCAAGGGAATCTTTCTTGCCCCACATGTCCTTAAATAGTGCAATACTTTTCTGGCAAAAACGTTCATAATTTCAGTAAAATGGGTCCCGGAGGACTTCCCATTCTGAAGAGCTGCCCAAGTTCTACCACCCGCGTTCAGCAACGTTGTGGTGAAACGTGAGCACGTTTCAACTAACAAGAGCCTTGTTAGTGGAAACATGCCCACATTTCACCACAAACTGACCATTATAACATAAAGAAACTTTCGGAAAGCTGCCAGTCATTCACTATAATAAAGTACGCCCCCATGCTCTCCCTGGCATCATGTCATAACATTGCTGAGCAAGTTGGCGGAACTTGGGCGGATCTTCAGAACGGGAACTTGGGAAGTCTTCTGGGTCCCGGTTTACTGAAATTACGAGCGTTTTGGCCAGAAAAGTATTGCACTATGGAATGTAAGGACATGTGGAGAAAGAGAGATTACCCTGGAGGTAAGTCACCCTTATAAGGAACATGTATGACTGTATGTACATGTATATACTTAAAGGGAAGCAGTCAGCAACAGAAGCTCCTGCGTCCTGCACAGTGCAAGGCTTACCCTCTGGTTAAGCCTTTTAAGTATGTTGCAGCATTTTTCTCATGCCGCAACATAGTTTATTTTAAGAAAGAAAGGTCAGTGACCCAGTAGGATGCCGGATGCTATGGGGGCCACATTATGTGTAAAGGAAAGGTGCAGCGGAGATGCACCATGCACTTCAAATAGTTTTGTATTGAAGTGCATGGTGCGTCGACGTTGCTTCTTTACGCATAATGGAGCCCCCATAGCATCTGCCATACTACCGGGTTGCTGATGTTTATTTAGTATAATAAAGTATGTTGTGGCATGAGAAAAATGCCGCAACATACTTAAAAGGCTTAACTGAACGGTAAGCCTTACAGGGGGCAGGATGCAGGCACTTCTGTTGCTGACGGCTTCCCTTTAAACTAATATTGTGGCCTTCCCTCTGTCTGGTATGAAACAAACAAAACACAAAACAGTACAGCACTGGGGAGGCAGAAAATAAAACCAAATGCTCGATCCCATGATGTTCCAGCAGCAGATGAAGCATCGACACTATTTGTAGCTGCTCTTGCTCGATCCGTTCCATCTGCTGCTGGACAGCACCCATCCTCTGATTATTTTCCTCCATCACAACCTACAGCAGTGCTACTTCTGACTGCGTTGCAGGCATGGCGGACTCCCCTGCTGTAGGAGGAAAGGCTGGTAGTGGTGGTGGCGAGGGTAGTGCTGGTGGCAGTGGTGGGGGTAGTGGTGGAGCAGCAGCTGCTGCTGTGGCTCTCCTCCTGCTCTGGCAATGCACAGCAGCAGCACCCACTGCCATTGCCACAGAAGGGCCAGCAGGTGGAAGCCTGGCCCGTTCTGTGGCAGCCTGCCACTCCACCTTGTGGTGGTTCAGTATGTGTGTCCTCTGGCCCCCAGTCCCCAGATCTGTCCCCCGGGGACCACGGCGCACCTGAACACCACAAAGCAGGCACACCACAATGCTCCTGTCCCCCCTAACACAGTTGAAAAACTGCCAGACTATCGAGCTGTGGGGGGGACCAGGCACAACAGGGGCAGATGTATTGCCAGCAGCAGTGCCATGCCCCTGGGGGGGGGCCCCATCTGCTGCTGTGGAGTGGGAGGTGTTGCTGCTGGAACTCCTGCAGCTGGTACAGATGGTGGTGGTGGTGGTGGTGGCGGCGGACTTGCTGGATGTGGCAGTGGCACTTGTGGTGCTGCTGCTTCTGGAGGGGGGGTGGATGAAATATTCTGGAGCTGTCCAGCGACACCCACCCACACTGACCCCCATGTGTCCGCACTCCCCTCTGTCCAACACTGGCCACAGACTGTCCCTGGTCCATAACTCTCCTTCCCTCTCCACTCTGACGCGTCACGCGACAAAGACCAACTCACACACGCACACACACACACAGTCACACACAGACACACACACTTACACAAAACAAAACTTATAAAACAAATAAATCAGTCACAAAAAAAGAACTCAAAACAGTACAACAAAAACTAAAGAATTAGCTTTTAAAAAAGCTGTTGGGTTTTATGATGATGAAGCAAGTTAAACAACAAATACACACTCCTCTCCTACACTATCCTTCCTTCTTCTATCTCTGCAAAGGAGAAAGTGAAAGTATCTGCTAGTATGACTCACTTCCTGCCTGGCTGGCTAAAGCAGCATGTGACTTACAGTATTGTAAGCCATGTGATGTGTTTGGGGGGGCTGCTTAAAGTGCCTATTGATGTCATTCTGCCTTACTTCGCATTAAGCTGGAATAACAACGTGAAGTCAACTCATTATGAAAAGGCAAAGTGAGTACTCCTCAATGTCCACTCCACGTAGCCTGCTACTAACGTGAAGTGGGCACTTCGTGCTCACTTCACCTGCAAATTTTTAATTCGCTGCATCACTGTACTCTACCTCATGTGCGCAACAGCTGTCATTTTTCAATTCCTGGTTAAAATGTGTTTTTGCACTTGTGGTGCAAAATGACATTTCTACCACTATTTTATAAATGACACCTGTCATGTTCAGAAGGAGTGGGCATAAAAAACTGTTGAAAATTTGGGGTAGGCTCCACCTTCTCTGTGGCTGACACCTTCTAATACCTTGCCATTACCCTTGAACCCACCCTGGACTTTTTGCTGCTTAGCTTGAACATCTGCAAGTCTGTAAATTCCAGGCTTGGGCTTGCCTACAGGATCAGTTATGCCCTGACTCTTGCTGCAAGGGTAGCAATTGCCCAGAGATTCCTCCTCCCTAGCCTCTCACATGGGTTCACCTCATTTTATCAAACTAGTGCATGCAACCAATGCAAAACACAAAGGCTGAGCACTCACCACCTCAAATTACATGGACACCAGAGATTTGAGCAAAAAATATACTTTATTTAATAAAAAATGCCTGTTGCATTTTGGATCATCCAGATCCTTTATCAAAAACTAAAATACTAATAACACACTGTATTTAAATAATAAGAGTACACTGTGATGTCATAATGGCACTTAGAATTCATCAATCGTGATGGGCTAATTATTCCCTTCAGCACATGCATGCCAATTAGCCACATTTAGTCCTCAGTCCCTATAATCTTTTTCCATCCACTGAAAACAATCTAAATAATATACATATATTTAATATAAAAACATAAAATAGAAAGGAGGGGGGAGCGAAGGAAAATAAATTTATACATTCATATATTTTTATTAAGACATTAAAATTACCCCCTCTGGATGCTAAAGCAATTGTTTCTATTGTTTGAAAACTGAAAATATGATCCATATCAGTTTTATGCTGCATTCTGACAATGTGTGCTGCAGTGGCATATGTACAGTCCCCTCATTGTATCACAGCACCCAGAGGAGGTAATTTTAATGATTTAGTTTTACAAAGGGAAAACTTCTGGATCGTACAGTTAGGTGCAAATAGAGAACCTGGATTAAATTCAGGCTTGGACATTAAATCTTATTTAAGAATAAAATAAATAAATAAAGAGGATAATGTTTAGATTTGACTAAGGAATAATAAGATTTAAAAAAGGAAAACGATACTCCTATGTTTATATATGTAGTTTTGAATGTTTGCTGGATGTCTTAATAAAAATACATGAATGTTTAAATGTATTTTTCCTTCATTCCCCCCTCCTTCCTGTTTTATGTTTTTATATTAAATATGTGTGTATTATTTAGATTGCTTTCAGCTGGATGGAAAAAGATTATAGGGACTGAGGACTAAATGTGACTGATTGGCATGCATGTGCTGAAGGGAATAATTAGCCTATCACGATTGATGAATTCTAAATGTCATTATGACATCATGGTGTATTCTTACTATTTAAATGGAGCGTGTTATTAGTATTTTAGCCTTTGATAAATGATCTGGGTGATCTGAAATGCATCAGCCATTTTTTTATGAAATAAAGTATATTTTTTGCTCAAATCTCCGGTGTCCGTGTAATTTGAGTTAGTGAGTGATCAGCCTTTGTATTTTGCATTTATTGTTTTTAGCCACAGCACCACCGACCTGGTGCGAAACCTTTTGCTTGCATGCAATTTATCTAAATGGACTGTCTCCTACAACAATGTATGCAGGTTTGCCCCATCTGACCTTTGACTGAATCACTACTGTATGCTGTACTTCAGTTTTGGTTTGCTCTCTCTCCCAAGCTTATAGACTTCAAGCTGATTCATTGACAACATCATTAGGTCATTCAAATCTACCACTCTGACTGCTCTTTTAACAACATAAAACAAAGAGAACCAGCCACACTCTAGGTTTGAAATCCCAGTATCATCTATTTAACCCACAATCAACCTGACCACTCCCAACAATTTGTCCTTTGTGGGTTTCTTCAGGAGCAAGGATCTATAAATTTCCAATCTGTCTCAAAAAGGAATTTTCTTAGAATATCCCAATATGCCTTACATTAGTTTATTTTTATAGTATATTATTTAAATGACAATGTGTATTAGTTGGTAACTATTTCTCAGTGAATCTAGTATGATTTATTAGCTTACTTGACAATAGGCTAGCTAATAACTGTTTATACAATTTGCATATCTTTGGCTAGATATTCAAAGGGGGTTGCGCATGGTGCAACTGAGTTGACCAAGAGCAACCCCAGAATTGCGCTCTGGGGCAATAGTCAAAAGGGGGAATTGTGCAGTGCAATTCCCAATGTGCTGAGGTGCAAAGATAATGTATGCAGCACATCTTCAGGGGTGTACCCATGCATACGCAGCACATCCCTATATTCAGCCTGGGATGTGTGGAGCATCTGCTGGCACAACCCAGAGATGTGCCGTATACCTGGGCTCAAAGCTGAGCAAGTAAAAAGTGCCCTCCACCCACAGGCATGCTGCTGTATTGCAGTGCACAACACAGCAGCCACCAGTTGTGGATGGCTACCAGCACAGAACACCACGCACAAGCACCCACATATGTTCCTGGTAGTCTAGTGGTACCCCCTCCCCTCCCATACCTCCAATCCCTATACTGTATTAAAAATAATAGTCCTGGTGGTCCAGTGGTTCCCCCCACACTACCCATACCTCCAATCACCTTATTGTATCATAAATAATAACCCTGGTGGTCTAGTGGCATCCTCCAACTCCCTACCCACACAGGATCCCAAGCCAACCCACCTCTCCCCTCATCAGTGGGCAGCAATCCCACCCATATACCTCTGCAGCTGCCCACCAAATGACAGCATACGGTAGCAGCTGCAATCCCATTGGACCACACTGTGGATCAATGGGCTTGCAATGCATACTGCAATATTCATTCATAAATATGTGAATGGGGAAGTCATTCCGTGTTGTGAATGAGTACTACAGTATGCACTGCAAGCCCGTGGTCCTGATGTGTCCAATGGAAATGCAACTGCTTTACTGTCTGTCATTCAGTGGGCAGTCACGGATGTATGCAGGTGGGTTTACTGCCTGCTGATGACGGGAAGGGAGCTAGGTAGGCTGGGGGTCCTGTGTGGGTGGAGGGATGGGAGGTGCCACTGGTCCACCAAGGAATTGTTTTGGTCACCATTACAGGTGATCAGGGTTACCGGCAGGGTGGGGGACATCACTAGACTATGAGGGAATTCCAGGTCAGATTTATGAGTGATCAGAGGTACGGGTGGGGTGGGGGAATGATTGGACCACCAGAGTTATTTATAGTAATCCAATATGGCAATCGGAGGTATGGGCAGGGTGGGAGAACAACTGGACCACCAGGGCTATTTGTATTAATAAAATACAGCGATCAGAAGTACGGGGGGTGGGGGAGCCACAGGACTACCAGGGAAATACTATTGACATGTCACAGTGCTCGGGGTTATGGGTTGGGAAGGGGGTACTACTGCAGTCCCTAGTACAGGAACCGCATGATGTGCAGGGCACCAGGCACATCTTGCTGGCTGGCCCTGCACAACACATGCAAATGGGGCCATAATGACATGCCAATGGTCCCATTTGCGCCAAGCAGGCATAATGGCCCCATTCGCATATCCAGGTCTGAATATCTGGATCTTGCACACAGCACAGCTACAGTTGTGCTGGAGCATTCCCAGTCCTGGTATTCAGACCTGTCTGTGGGATGCACTAGTGCATTGTATTTGCACAGCATGCATTATTTGCTATATTCAGAAGAGATGCGCCATGGCACATCTCTTTTGAATATATTCCTTAGGTGCTCCAGTGCAACTCAGTTGAGCTGTGCCACCACCTGCGCCAGTGCCAGGTGCATTTCTGAATATCATGCCCTTTATCTTTAAACAGGAATGATGACACAAACTAACCTTGTTGGTATGGTTTAAATATTTATCTACAATGTGTGGAATCCCAGGTATGGATGTGAGAACTTTGGGGTTAGATGTGGGAACAATGTATAACATTATTCTTCAGTGTGGTCAGTTGGGTGGCTGTGATTCATGTGAGATACACTTTACTCAAATTAAAACTTTAATTGCATACATTGAAAGGATTATTGGAGAGGTTTAATATATAAAGGGCTGGTATATTGTTTAGGGAGATTTAAAAGCAGCATACAGTTTGATGATCTGTGAATATGAATTTGGAGGCTAATTATATCAATAAAAAAATAATGTTTTTATAGATCCTTGCCTCTGAAGAAGCCCACTGAGGGTGAAATGGTGGGAGTGGTCATAGGGATCATGGTATGAAACTGCCTTGAATAAATGATATGGGACCTCAAACTTATTTATTTATTTAATGGACTCGGAATTACAAACCTTTGAGTCATAGACTCCTTTGCAAAGGCTCCATGTCAATATATTCAGACAATTATTACAGCACAAGCAGGTGATACAGAGGTAAACTTATACAGAGTAACCTACATAAGAGATGTAAAGTTAAACATCTGAGGGTGGTATAAGCCCAGCGTCTTGAAACATTCTGTGGGTGGTGCAAACCCAGAGTCCACTAACATACAGGAATATTGATTGAAATAATCGTAGGTCTTATGTCAACAGCAACAATAGGTACTTTGTTTACATAACTGAGAAGGAATAAAGAAAAGGCTAGTGAGGGACAAAGAAGAAGGCTAGGTCAGGAAAGTGGGAGGTAAGAGGATGAAGGGTACAGGCTGAGGAGGCTAGTTACACTCACAGGCCAAGCCCTCATGAAGGAATCCCCTTAGGCAGGTTTTGTAGAGGCCAATCTTAGGTACATTTGAGACAGAGACAGGGAGGCCATTGGGCCATTGAGGAGCCCTATGATAGAAGGCTCTTTGACCCAGGGTAGTCCTACAATGGGGAACCAAGTGTGGAGCCTTTGTTGAGCTCCTGGATATCCTTTGTTGAGGGGTCGGCTAGATAAGGGAGTGCAGACCAGGTGGGGAGAGTTTGCAGTGGATTTTCTTGGCCAACAGGCAGGTGTGATATTTTAGACAGCCTTCAAAGTTTAGCCAGGTGGCATGACTTTATAGATAATAGGAGTGGGTCCATCTATCGCAGCCTGTTACAAGACTGCAGGCTTTGTTCAGGGCAGTCTTTATATGCCACAGGGCAGTATCATCTGCAAAGCTGTAAAACATGATCCCATAATCTACGACAGAAAGGATCAAGGACTGTACAGATAGACAAAGGGCATCTGGTAATAGGCAGTGTTTGAGCCAGTAGATTAGTCCAATTCTGGTGTTGATGGTGGTACTTAGGGAATGAATGAATGTGCAGATGATAGCTGAGGGAAGAGTCAAGAGTGATGCCCAGATATTTGAAGGAGTTTTCCTGCTTAATTGGGGAGCCTTGATGATTGCAAATAAGAAGGGAGAGGTCCCTGAGTGGATTTTGGTCATTGGAGAACACCATTGACTTGGAGGGTTTGCTGTAGCATGGAGGGGTTAGGGTGGCTTGAGAAAATGATGGCATCATCGGTGTAGAGAAGTAAATGTCCCGAGCAGGCACTGGGCAAGGAGTTTAGGAAAAGGCTAAAAAAGAATGGTCTGAGTATGGAGCCATGGGCGACCCCTGAATGGACTGGGAGGCTGATGGAGAGGGTAGAGTTAATTTTGATCTGCTGGGTCCTGTTACATAGGTAGTTCTCAAACTAGGATGTAGTTTAAGGGCAAGACCCAGTGAGGACAGAGAGTTAAGTAGTAGAGCATGGTTGAAAGTATCGAATGCCTTAGCTAGGTCAATGTAGACAGACCCAACTAAGTGTCCGTGGTCGAGAGCTTTGTGTATAGAGGTAGTGTATTCCATAAGGGCTGTAGTGGTGCTGTGTACCTTGCAGAATCCATGTTGCTTGGGGCACAGTAGATTATATTTAGATGAGTAGTCAGATAGCTGGTTGACCACTACTTTTTCTAGGGCTATGGAGAGAGGAGGTAAGATGGAAATGGGGCGGTAGTTGTTGGGAGTGGTGCGATCACCACTTTTAGGGATGAGGGTAATGACTTCCCATTTCCAGGGAGTAGGAAACTGTCCTAGACAGAGGGAGAGGTTAATTATTTTGGTTAAGGGGATGATAACTGCCTCAAGTGTGAGGTGTAGCAGTTTAAGATCCAGCGTATCCCCACTGTAGCAAGATTTACCCAGGAACTTTGAAAGATAGGATTTAGCTTCATGTGTAGATATGACACGAAACCAGAAAGGAGAGTGGCTACTGAGTGGGGGGGCAGACAGTTGGGGGAAGGGGGATCGAAAAAAAGTAGGCAGTGGCACACAACTGAGATCAGAGAAGGTGGTGTTTTAAGTGTGGGCTATTTGCTGTGGGTCTTGTGTTGGGATGTCATTTACAGTGAGTTGAGAGGGAGGGGGAGAGACAGTTTTACCTCTAAGTTCTTTGATGGCATCCCAGAATTTGTGCCCATCATTTATGGCCAAGGAGAGTGCATGCTGGTAGTAAGTGGACTTGGCCTGCCGCAGGGCCCAGGTGCATTTGTTCCTGGTCTCTGTATACCGCTGTCTATCTTGTAGAAGTCCTAAGTCAAGAGCTTTAGGGCATAGGCAGTCCCAGTGCTGCATGAGGTCAAGTAGGTTCTGGGAAAGCCAGGGAGTATCATGGCCCTTTACAATTTGTTTGGAGATAGGGGCATGGAAATCACAGGCTGCATTGAAAGTGGAGATGAAATAGGAAAGGGCGCTGTCAGAGGACCTTTCTGAGTCAATGGGGGACCAGTCACAGTTAAGGAGGTGGTGCTTAAATGAGGCTAGCAAGTCCCTTTTTAACTGTTGAGTATAAGTAACTTTGGGAGGAGGATTATATGTCTTACTATACCACCAGCAGAGCACAGGGAAGTGGTCACATAGGGAGTCAGGAAGCACCTTGACATTTGAGATTCATTTCGGGCAATTAGTAAAGATCAGGTCAAGTAGTGTGAATGTCCCAGTTTTGTGGTTGGGACTTGTGGGGGAGACTAACTACAACTTGAGTAAGGCAAGGGCAGAGGCAGAATCTTTGAAGGGGGCAGCCTTGGGGGATAACCAATTGATATTGAAATCATCCAGAATCAGGATCTCATTACTGGAGGGGAGTTGGGAGATGTAGCTGTTAACAGCATTAAAAACAAGCTTTTGGTTGCGTGGGGGAATGTAAACAACCAAGATGTAGAGTGATTTCTTGGAGTTCCCCAGAAGTAGTTTTGCTGTAAGTATTTGGGCTCCATGAGTGGGTGGGGGAACTGCAATGAGAGAGGCTTGTAGGGATTCTTGTATGTAGAGGGCACAGCCCCCACCCCTCTTGGTCTGTCTAGCTGTCCAAAAAAAGAGTAGCCATTCAGGGCCACATGACAGTCCTCAATCTCAGGAGACAGCCAGGTTTCAGTCAGCACCAAGATGTCAGGTTTGTGCTGTGCTAACCAGCCCTGAGGGAGGTCAAACTTCTTCTGCAGAGTGCAGATATTTAGTGATGCAAACAATAGTCCCCTCACCTTGTCAAGAGCTTGGTGTGTCTGGAGGCAGGGCTTGGGTTAGGATGGACATTTCTGGATAGTAGTAGGAGGAGAAAGATGTGTCGAAGGAGGGTGGATTTGAGGAGTTTGTGAGCTCGGGCAGCCGGCATAGGGGAGGGTACAGGTTGGCTGCCAACAGATGGGATGGGTAATAAGAGAACATGAAGAGCCAGGTAGAATGAGGGAGGAGTGTGCATGGTGAGAGGTCTGAAGAGAGTACAGGGAGGTAATAGGGGGAAGAGATTTCAGGAGAAGCTAGTTCCATCTCACGGTAGGATAAGGAGAGGTGGGGGGGATGAGGGACACAGGGGAGAGGCTATGGGTGGGAGGAGGGGTGGCTGGTCCAATTGGAAGTAGGAGGTAGGGCAGAAGGGACGTCACCAGTGTTAATTGAGGGGGAGGCATGGTAAGTTGTGTGGCCAGGGCTGAGAGTGAGGACTGAAGTGGGTGTGGGGTGAAGTAGTGCAGAAGCAGAGGATACAGTGGGCAGATTAGGTAGCACAGTGGAAAGGTCAATGACTAGGGTTCAGAGGGTCACAGGTTCAAATCCTGGGAGTGAGGAAGATGAGAATACCTGAGTAAGGACAGGGATTGGCCAGTTAGAAGTTGGGGCAGAGAGGTGATTGTGAGGGTAGAAAGGCAGAGAGAATAGATTTCAGGCAGCTCTGTACTGATTCCATGTGGTCAGAGATGATAATCTGAAAATGGGGAAATGGACACTTAGGAATCACTGGGAACACTGATGTCACAGGTCACGTGACCAGGGAGCAGTAATAAGGGGAAAGCTGACCTTGGGTTGGGGGGTGGCTGGGGCGGGTGTGGAGTTGACGCGAAAAGTCGACAGATAAACACTCCCAGAAATCAACCAGTGCAGGGAGGCTCCGGCTCCATAGTTACCTTTAGTTTGGGGGTGCACTTGCTGTCTGCTCCCAAGGTTGAGTTCCAGTCAGCGGTGAGAGCTGAGTGAGGTGTGGGGGTTCCAGGCAAGCACCTAGTATATGAATCACAAACAGAAGGCACAGATCAAATTAGGGCACTGGCAGGAAGCCAAACAATGGGATGGTGAGTGTCTAGGACAGCACATGCGCAGTGAGCCAAGATGAGGGAGACAATGCTGGTGCTAGAACTCAGGCAAATGCAGGTAATACCCTCTGAATACTGTCTAAAACAACCTGACTATTTAGCAAAAGATACAGGAGCAGCATTAACACGTATGTAGGCACAATTGCACAGACTACACTTGCTGACAGCAGTAGAACTGTTAAAAGATGCAGGGATAAGTCTAGATCATCAGCGACCCTCTTAAAGAGCCTGCTAGAAATGCTCAAATTAACCCATATAGCGTAAGCATTAAAGTCCCGCACTATCAGTCACTGTATGCTGATTTAGGTGATGGGTAAACACCCCCTGGTAATCAACCAGTGTAGGGAGGCTCTGGCTCCTTAGTTATCTTTAGTTCAGAGGGGCACTTGCTGTCCACTTCCAAGGCCATGTTTCAGCCAACAGTGAGGGCTGAGTGAGGTGGGGGGTTCTGGGCAAGCACCTTTAGTTTGGCGGTGTGCTTGCTGTCCACTCCCAAGTCCACGTTCCAGCCGGCAGTGAGGGCTGAGTGAGGTGGGGGGTTCCAGGCAAGCACCTTTAGTTCAGTGGTGTGCTTGCTGTCCGCTCCCAAGGTTGCGTTCCAGACAGTGGCTGGGGCTGAATGAGGTGGGGGTTCCAGACAAGCACCTTTATTTCAGCTGTGTGCTTGCTGTCCACTCCCATGGCCACATTCCAGTCGGCGGTGAGGGCTGAGGGAGGTGGGGGGGGGGTTCCAAGCAAGCCCCTTTATTTCGGTGGTGCGCTTACTGTCCGCTCCTAAGGCTGCGTTCCAGCCAGCAGTGAGGGTTGCAGTGTGACTGGTTCTCTTTGTTTTATGTTGTGGATTACTCTGCTTCTCCAGCTCCAAAACTACAATGAGTAGTGGATGGATATTTAGAGAGGAACCCACCTGTAACTGGTTTGGCATTGACTGCTCTGTTAACATCCTAAGACCAAGCCCACACCCTACATTCCAAGGATCTGTCTCTCCTGGTCATACCCGAGTGTTCCTCTAAAATTGGTGAGCAGGCATTTGCCTCATTTGCCCCAAGGGTATAGAACTCCCCACCTCCTCTTCTTTGAGTTTGCCCACCCCACTTCATAGTCAAAACATAATTTCTCAGTTTTTTATGTTCCAGAAATGAATGCTCTTGTACTTGACTTTGTTTTGGTAATACTGCCTGCAGAGTCATAATCCCTTATGCTTTGTATGCAACTCTCACAACATTATTATTGCTCTTATGACATCGACCTATTGAAACTTTGATTGTTGACTTATTGCTTTAATTGTACTATCTCTAGTTGTTGTTTTGTTTCTACTTGATTATCCTTGCCTGCTCTTTGTGACTTGGATGTATGACAGATTTTATGTCGTTTCTAGTCAAGTGCACTTACCTGGTCAACAAAAACTAACTAACTAAATAAATAAAATGTGAAAATACAATTGCGTTATGCGGAAACACTGAATGTTTCCAACATTTACTCATAACTTTATTTTTGCAGATTGCAGCCCCTAATGTTCAACATATCCCTTGTGTTGCCCCACCTCCTTAGCATCACAGGTATCATTTGGCAACTCCTCTCTGACACTTGTTTTCACAGTCACACTGCAAAATCACCTTTCAAATGGGATTTAAAAAATTCCACCTGTCTTGATCATAATGACAGATCAGAAAAAGACTGATGCAATTTGGGGTCAAAATGTGGGAGCCGATGGGGGGGGGGGCGTGGCTAACCGCTGAATCGAATGGACGCCTGATAGGCTTGCTCCCAAAAAGTAACCCCTAAATCCTCCGATATTCGACCTTTTTCCACGCAATGGCATCACACCGTGGTACAGTACTTACCGGTGGCTGTCCCGATTCCATTTTCGGACCGGCGCTTTGAGTATCAGGCGTGCTTTAAGGATTTTTTTCCTTCTCTTTCGGTGTGCTCAGGCGCCGATCTACTCTCGACTTGGACAGACTGTGTGCATTATGGAGGCCCTATCCTTGCCCTCTCCGACCACTACTGGTAGCAATCTGTCAGAAATTAGGCAGATGTTTGCAGAAATTCTCCACCGCATTGACAAAATGGATGTTGCCACAAAGGAAGAACACCGAGGATATGGTTGATTTGTCCCAAAGGGCCTGTGTCTCTGAGCATAAACTAACTGAGGTGGAAGATGGCTGTCATAAAGCCTGGGCTAAAGTTCATGAACAGGGACAGATGATCCAGCATCTTTGGGCTCGGGTGGAGGATTTGGAGAATCGCAGCCGCCGAAATAATCTTAGGTTCGTTGGGTTCCCTGAAGGCTGTAAGGGGAATGATGCCATATCCTTTTTACAGTGAGTACTACCTTCAGTGTTGGACTACCAGTGCGAGAATCCATGGGAGCTGGACAGAGCACATAGAACCCTGGCCCTGTGGCCGCCTCCCGGAGGGCGCCCTCATACCATCCTAGCCCCGATTCCTCTGGTTTCAAGACCAAGAACTGATCACCCAGCTGGCACGGCAGAAGAAAGAGCTGCACTGGAATGGGCACAAAATTCAAATATTTGCTGACTATTCGCTGGAGGTTACTAACAGGCGGAAGGACTTTACAACAGCTCGGCGGGCATGTGCTGAACTGGGTCTTGAATATTCGCTGCGATATCCGGCATCTCTCCGGATTATGATCAATGGATCACCACGGGTCTTTGACAATCCATCTGCAGCTGAGGACTTTATAGCTTTACAGGCACCCAAATTGAACTGGGGCAAACTGCGTGCACCCCACAGCCTAAGGGGCCTCGCTACTCAATCTGTCCCAATGGGCACTAATAGACCTGCAACCCCTAATTCTATGGCAGCTTCGTCTCCTCACCCAGCCAGAAAACTTTTGACTCCCATTCGGTCATCTCCTTCAAAATCCTCTGGAAGTAAGAAAAAAACAGAAGAAGGGCAAGGATTGAAGGAGGACACATAGATAAAACCCCGCGGCTCCGCTCCAGAAGTAGAAGTAGAAGCAGGAGTTGCAGTCCAGAGCCAAGTGCCTCTCATGAATCTCTCACTCCAGATATGAGCAATAACCAATATAAAGTCCTGATGGATCTCCCTACTGAGGACATTCCCCGTGACCTTCCTCTACCATCAAGACGCTCCTGCTCAGCTGACTCGAAATCTTCAGTGGCCAAACAGCTTCTCTGGGCCAAAGATGCAGCTGATACCCCCACAGAGGATACTGGGTCCAAGGCCATCGGACCGGCTGTGGATCTAATCTCAAGCAACATGGCTACCTCCACCCCTGCTGCCTAATCAGTTGGCTGACTCTTATTACCTTATCTCTTTTTGGTGTTAAATGCCTGGCGTGTCGGGGGGGCCAACAGACACAGCCTCTGATTAGGGAGGTATCCCCCACTTTCCAAGCTAAAGGGGACCTCCCCTTCAGAGGACAGTTATGGTGGGCCCTAAGATTCTTATCTGAGCAGCTACTTCGGCACTTGCTGCTTTTCGCAACTCGAGGAGCCGACCTGGCTCTCTTTGTGATTGTGCTGGCTGATAGGCATGAATAATGAGATAAACAGGGTGTTGCCCATGGTTTAATTTTGGGCTTTGCATACCTGCAAATCAGCCTTAGTTATTAACCTAGACAGAGAGACGGGCTATGCTCAACTTTTATAATTGTCCTTCAGTACTATATCGGAGGACAGCCTTTTTGGCCGTCGTTGTTTGGATATTTTTTTTTTCCTCTCCCTCTGCTGTCTCCTACACTAGGGGTTACAAGGAGATTTTCTTTTCCCAGTTATGATGGGTTCATGGGGTCACCTACCTCCCAGTGACCTCCACTGGTGTCTGGGCTTTTTTTTATTTTTAGCCGACACGCGCAGTGGATGCTGGTCTTATGTGGGAGTACAAAGTTGCAAACAATGGGGAGGGGGGTTGGGGATGGTTCTTGTTAATGGCAATGGGTTGGATTGCTTTCAGTTAACAGGGACAGTGCATGTTAGTATCTGTTGTTGTCAGGCTAAAATGTTGAAATTATGGTGTTGTGTTAATTCCTTTATGGCAGTCTTTCCAGTGGGGCCTGGTGGAGCTCTGCTAACGCTGGATGGGGAAGCAAGAAGGAGCGAGGGGGTATATTCAGGCTCGCTCCTTAATGTTTCCATTCAATTACTCCGGCGGATATGTTTTACCGGAAGTCTACATGGAGTATAAGCTAATTTCATGGAATGTGAGGGGGCTTAACTCACCCATTAAATGGAAGAAGGTGTTAATTCATTTTAAAAAGTTAGCGCCTATGGTGGCCTTCTTGCAAGAGACTAAACTCTCTTCTAAGGAAGCCGTAAAGCTTAAGCAAGCATGGGTGATTGAAGAACTTCATAGTGTGGCTTCCACCCACAAGAGGAGTCTCCATACTCTTGCATAAAAACCTGGGATGGAAGGTGAAAGACTTTATACGAGACCAAGGAGGGAGATGGATTATAGCCGAAGTTGAAACCCCTGAGGGCTCCCTTGTCCTGGCCAATATATATGCTCCTAACCAGGACTGCCCGCAATTTTTTCATACAGTTAATCAGACCCTCTTGGACTTCAATAAAAACAAAGCCCCAATACTATAGGAGGGGATTTTAATTTAACATTAGATCATACTTTAGATAGAAGCAACAAATCCCCCGAAACCCATAGACAGGCTAGGAAAGCAGTGGAGAAATTAATGTCCGAACTTGGACTATTGGATGCCTGGAGGGCGTTACATCCAGGAGTCCATGATTATTCCTGTTTTTCCCCAACCCATGGCTCTTCCAGTAGAATAGATCTTTGGCTTATTTCCTCTGGGTTATATGAGAAGGTGGTGGGGGCTTTGATTCACCCAATTTACATTTCCGATCAAGCCCCCCTTGAATTAGTTTTCAAGAGGGGACCCGACTCCCACCAATCTCATGCCTGGCGGTTAGACCCACTTTTGCTAGAAGACAAGATCTTTTTGGACTGGATTGGCCAGGCTGTAACAGAATATTGGACTGACAATGACAATGGTGGGGTATCTGACTCGACCTTATGGGAAGCCTTTAAAGCTACCATTCGTGGCAGGATTATAGCCTTCGTGGCAGCCAGGAGATGCCGCTGGACTGCTGATCAGCGGGCCTTGGAGAAGCATTTATACGAATTGGAAGTTCAATACAAAGCCCTGGGTAATCAACCCCCCCTCCAGATCTGCTAGCACAGTTAGCCAGCACCCGAATCTCTCTCAACTCGCATTTATCTCGGCAGGCCAAGCTAAACCTTAGACGCGTGCATCATGCTTACTGGGAAGGGGGGGAAAAGGCCAGTAAGTTATTGGCCTATCATCTCAAACGACAGCAAGCTTCTAAGGTGATACATGCACTGTTAGATTCAACTGGGAACCCCTGTTGTACTAACTCAGGGATAAATCTGATCATGTCGCAATTTTATGAAAATCTATATGCTTCTCCAACCCCCCCTGACCCCGGCAAGATACAAACCTTCCTATCCTCGCTACCCATTCCTAGTATATCCAGCCAAGATTCCGAATTGTTGGAATCCCCGATTACTATTGAGGAAGTTAATCAGGCGATCCACGTTCTGAATCCACGTAAAACCCCTGGGAAAGATGGACTGCCGATCGACTTGTACAGACTCCCTGGTGTTAATCTGGCCCCTTATTTGGTTCCGATATTTAGGCATTCCTTACTTAATGGACGGCTACCCCCCTCCATGAGAGAAGACATTATTACAGTGCTTCCAAAGAAAGGGAAAGACCCGCTGTCTCCAGGCAGTTATCGCCCCATTTCTTTAATTAATGTAGACGCCAAAATATTGGCTAAGGTTATAGCTGCCTGGCTTGATCCCCTTTTGCAAAGCTTGGTTAGGCCCTCCCAAGCGGGCTTTGTTAAGGGTCATCTGGGGTCTGACCATCACAGAACACTGGGGTCTTTAATGCACTTTGTTAAACTTTCACCAATCCCCTCAGTTGCTATGGCCTTCGACTTTGAAAGGCCTTCGATTCGGTCGAATGGGCCTTTCTATCCCATACTCTTTCCACTATGGGTTTGGGCCCAGCCTATATCACTTGGATAAGGCTGTTATACACTGCACCCCTTGCCTCGGTGCTGACTAATGGCACCATGTCTCTGTCCTTTCAATTACAAAAGGGCATGAGACAAGGATGCCCTCTTTCTCCCCTTTTATTTATTTTAGCGATGGAGCCTTTGGCCATTGCACTTAGGTCATCCAGTACTATCCCCGGGATTCAGGTGGGTGACGTCAATTACAAGACATTCTTATATGCAGTTGACTTACTTATTACTACTGAACACTCTCAATTGGGAATTCAGTCAATTTTTAGAACCCTGACTGAGTTCACCAAGATATCAGGTCTAAAATTAAATCAGTCTAAAACTGAAATTCTCCCGTTAAACTCCTCAACCTCTGGAGTGGATTTTATTGCCTTGGGGCTAAAATGGTCTCCTCAGGGCATCAAATACCTGGGTATTATCCTACACCCAGACCCGCTTAAAATGTTTGCGGCCAATTTCAATTCTCTGATCGACTCTCTCAGGGTGGACATAGGTAGATGGAAGGCATTAAAGCTTTCACTGGCTGGGAAAATTGATTCGATCAATATGATGGCTGCTCCCAAGATGCTTCACTTATTGGCCCATCTACCTGCCTATACCCAGAAGTGGTTTCAAAATTGGAGACCTTAATGGGCAATTTTATATGGGAAGGTGCACTTCCGATATAGTAAACTCAAACTTCGGCAGCACTGGAAAAAGGGGCTGGGGACTCCTGGTTATAGGTACCACATGTCCTTTGTGTTGGCTCAGACTCTCAGATGGTTTTCTAAAATTGGACAGGGCTCCCTAATGGCTCCAATTAGAAGCTTCCTTTAACTCACACTGCCGCTCCGGCAGCCATTCTATACGGTAGGAAGAAACTGGCCAAGGGCCTTTTCTCCTCCCATATTGCTTTCAGTTAAATACTGAACAAGCTATGACTCTACTGGGCTACGACCTGCCCTTGGGAATTTATGCCTTTATGGAGAAATCAGGCCCTGGAAGTAGGGGAATACACCCTGCACTGGAAAGTTTGGGAGGAACAGGGTATCTCCTTAATACATGATCTCCTTCTCCCGGGGACTACTGTTATTGATTCCTTTGAGTCTCTGAGGGCAAGATATCAGCTCCCGGCCTCTCATTTTTGGAGATACCTTCAGTTAAGAGATGCTATATCTCATCTCCCGAAATCTCCCCATAGTGTCTCTTTACAACAAATGACTCACCCCATAAGTTCAGGGAATAAAGCTACCAAGAACAAAGCTAGTATCATATATCATGCCCTCAGAGACTCCATCCCAGACCCTACCCAGAAAGCCAGACAGCAATGGGAAAGAGAGCTACAGATCGAGATCTCAGAACAACAATGGGAGTATGGGTGGGCACGTATTCACTTGGCTTGCCGGGATGGGCACACAAGACTTATCATGAACAAGACCCTCCATAGATGGTATAGAGACCCAGCAAAACTAGCTAAAATGGGGCTTATCCTGGCTGACATCTGCTGGAGATGTAGTAACCAGGGGGCTCATCTGTTTCATATATTCTGGGATTGCCCCAACCTTCAACAGTTTTGGCACGACATTCAGGTCATGTGTCAGCAACTATTCCCTGATATCGTCCCGTGCCCTGCCCTACTTCTTCTTGGATACGGCAGCCCTGAGATATCCAGGTACAGTCCGGGGGCCCAGTGAATCACTATGGCCGGGGCACTGGCTAAAAGACTTATATTGACAAGATGGAGAACTCCCGAGACCCCTACCTTTCATCAGTTTCTTCTGGCCTTAGTACAAGGGGCCACGTTCAAGAGGATCTCCAGCTTTACCCAAGGCTCTCTAACTCGATATGACCAATGCTGGCAACCCTACCTAAGGTCCAATTATTGCCACAATATTTCTTCAAGCTCCATCTTGTAGACTTTTTCTCCCTTACTATATAAAGTTTGGATAGTTCCTTCTCTTTGTAAGCCTCCCCCTCTCTCCCTTGCTCCATCCCGTTCCTTTCTATACTTCCTTTCGAAATAATAAAATAAGAAGAAAGATTGCCATAGTTGTATATAGTTGATATTATAATTTACATGGAAGTAAGACACACCCTTGGTAGAGTAACCATACGATATTGTTTTCTGTCTATTACATCCTTCTTTATGGTATTATCTTCTTTTACTGTTTTACGCTCCCCTCTGTCTGGAGGGAAACGACTCCTCATTAATTTAACTATCCTTTCGATGCCTAGTCTGTGGTATAAAGTATATGTTAATTTATACCTGGTAAGGTTGAAGCAAACTGACAGAATTTCATGTCAATTGTTGTTACTGATCAGACTATATGTAATGTCGTTTTTCGAATCTTTATGTGTAAGACTCTGCCTCGATGTGTGTGTTCTGCCTTAAATCAATAATAATAAAATGTTTAACTACAAAATATGGGAGCCAACTGAAAATTAAATATTGCCTCCCAGCTGGCCTATCGTGAGTAAATACAATCTAAAAAGGTATAAAAGCAGGAAACCAATGAAAATGAGATATTACAGATCATCAGTTCTATCCTGGGTAAATATATAGTAAACATGTGTACAAGCAAGACCTGCTACAACAGCAATGCAAGCGGCGAACATTTGACACTGAAAAATACTCTTTTAATCTATTTTTGAGCACTTTTCTCAGATCGCTGCCTTAACAGATTCCTAGTTTTCCATATACACATCTCCAATTACTGTATAGATAACCTCAGATGTCTTTTGCTGCATTTTAAACTCAGAAACATCCCCCTGCTGTTTTTCATCTACAGTTCAGGAGACAGACCAAAAATTATTACTTTGCCTGTTTGCATTTCCATACCAGTGTATAACCCTCTGGTGTATTTATCCTTTCTCTTAGCTGAACTTGAGGAGTACTCTCTCCTAATCTGCTTAGTGATTTAATGTACTGCAGGCTAGGTCTGGCAGCCATTAACCAGAGTTCTGCAGAGTCTCACCTCCCTCTGGGCTACACTGTTTTATTAATCTACTATCTACTCACATGATTGCAGTAGTGATAAAGCCGACTATAAGATCACTATATCACGTAGGCACTGTTTGTAAACTAGTTTGCTTTTTAATTGTTTTTAGAGATTATAGTTGTACTGCCTTTTAACCATATGCTGTGTAATAAAGTTGCCGATACTGCCCTCTTACATTCACACACTCTTGGGAAGTACAGTAGGTTGTCAATCTAAATGAGACAATCTTTGTCAGAAAAAAAATTCTAAATGAATAAAAAATAAATAATTCCCTCGAGGTGACATTGCTCCTAAAGTTCCTCCTCCCCAAACACTGCCTTTGTAATATTTGCATTTATTTATATTTCAACAGGATAGGACTACTAGACATAAGCCAATTAATAGAGTTGTCCTGCTTCTCAAGTACACATTACAAACAGACAACAAAATGGCACATCATAAAACATAATCAAATGAAGAGAAAGACAGTGTCATGGAACATAACAAGCGTAATTGCAAATAAGTGGAGTCCAATCATGACCAGCAGTTTAAACTGAGCATGAGTAGGTAATGACTGCAGTTGAGGGGTGGAAGGCAGTTCCAATAAAATGCTGCCACATGTTGAAATTTTACCACACTTTGATATTTCAACACATACAATAGCAAAAGCATATGGTTCGCCTCTTCTTCTGTGAGGTAAGCCGGTTTTACAATAGGATAACACAGCATTCAAATACGCATGCATGTGCTCATTGTGTATTCTGGATAGTACTGGCACACCAAAAATATGACATTTCTGCATCTTATTTTACACTGACCAGTTCATTAGGCAACTATAAGGGATGCTCAGAAAGTGCCAGCAATGGCAACCATCAGGAGCTATTCAATGGAAGACCTGTGTGTTAGTGCCTTGTTGTTCCTATAAGGTTTCTTGAAACTAGAGATGTTCTTATCTTTTTGTAAAGCTTCATCTGTTTAATATGCTGTCCGTTCTACTTGAAATGATAAATCGTAAAGAGATGCACAGGATGCTTACAGTATGTGCTGTCTTACTCAGAAAGATGGGGGTGGATTAAAATTAGTACTCACTGCCTCATTTGTAAGCTTTCACTGTGGAAATACATTTTCCAACAAAACAAGCTTGATTCAGATCAGCTGCCTCTTGATCTGCAATATGTCTACCAATGCTGAAGGATGAGAAACAAAACCTGCTGCGATTGCAATCCACAGCTTGTAACATAGGGAGATCTGCAGAGAAGATAAATTCAGAGAAATGTGAGGGTGAACCCAGGCAATGCAATATGTGCAGTAAGGCAATAAATACAGGCACCTACTGCTTCTCTAGTTTAGGGCTGGGACTGTGTTTTTAATGCATTTTTTCTGCAACTTGTATTATTAATCACTTTCTGAGTTCTATTTTTCCCAATTCACATGTGTTATTTGGGCTTAACATTAACTTTTGATTTTCTACACTTTAAAAATGTTGACAGCCCATACAGTATTTAAAGGTGTAAATAATAAGGAAAGTCATAATGACAAACCAAACTCTCTGATCATATTGATCAGTTTAAGGGGTGAACCACTTCAGTCAACATTGCTTTTTTATGTATTACTGTAATATGTACACAGGTCTCACACTCACACACACACATTCACGCATGCAAGCACACACACACACACACACACACACACACACACACACACGGCAGGATTCTCAAAAGGGATGTGCCCAGTGCATCCGAGATGTGTCGGCTCATCCCTGGCTTGTGCACTAGCATGATTCTGTAAGGGGGTTGATATGCTGGTGCATAGCCGATGCACCAACACATCACAGATGTGCTGCATAACACCCAAAATGATATACAGTGCATCTGGAGGGGCTGTGAAGGGGGCATGCCAATGCATATGGTGTGCAGCCCCATTCACAGCCCAACATGGAGGCGCATCCCTGGGGCAAGTCTGGAGATGTGCCTCCCAGAGATAAGTCTAAAACAAGTAGACTTATGTGGATTGTCACCCACAGGCAGGCTGTCATACTGCAGACTGCAGCATGGCAGCCTGCCCACCCTGGCAGTCCAAAGTGTCCCCCTCCCTGCCCGAGTCATGGTATCCATGCTGCACACTGTGGCAGTAGTAATGTGTCCAGAGAAATCCCCCCCCGCCTGAATCCCTGTTCCCATGCCACACACTGTGGCAGTAGAAAGTGCCAAAGAAACCCTCTCTGCCCAAATCCTCATTCTCATGCAGCACACTGCAGCAGTAGATAGTCAGACAAAGAACCCCCTACCACCATGACCCACACACACCGCAGACAGCGCTCCAGAAGATCCCCGTTAGACCAGCTGACCCCTCCACCCACTCAGACACCCTCTCCCCACCCAGCTCCTCCCATTGCTGCAGGTCCCCAATGATCAGCGGGCAGCACAACCCACCCAGAGTCTGCCACAGCTGCCCACCAACAAAGCAGTCTGGAAATGACAGCAACTGTACTACTGAAAGCCCATTGGTGGACTCTATCCACCAATGGGCTTGCAATGAGTTCTGTACTCTGTCATTCACAACTGTGTGAATGACAGAGTACAGTACTCACTGCAAGCCCATTGGTCAACAGGGTCCACCAATGGGCTTTCAGTTGTACAGTAGCTGTCACTTCCAGACAGCTCTGTTGAAGGACAGCCATGGCGGACTGCAGGTGGGTTGTGCTGCCCACCGATCATCATGGACCTGCAGGAATGGGGGGAGTGGGGTGAGGTGAGGGTGCCTGAGTGGGCAGGGGGAAGGGGGACAGCTGGTCTAACAGGGATCTTCTGGAGTGCCATCTGTGGTGCATGAGGGTCGGGGTGGGTGAGGGTTCTTTGTCCGACTATCTACTGCCACAGTTTGCGGCATGGGAACGGGGATTCTGGCAGGGAGGGGGGGTTTCTCTGGACACATTACTACCGCCACAGTGTGCAGCATGGATACCATGACTAGGGCAGGGAGTGGGGTTGCAATACCCTAATGGGGTGCTGGGTTTGTGGCTGTCCAGCTGGACATGCAGGGCACTGGGCACATTCCACTGGATGCATCCCTGCATGGCGCATGTAAATGGGGCCATAATGACAAGCAAATGGCCCCATTGCACCTTGCATGCCTAATGGCCCCATTTGCATGTCTGTGGCTGTGAATGGCAATTTTCAGCACATCAGGAGTTGCACTGCCCCACTGGATTCTTAGCCCAACCAGGGGTTGCATTGGTGCATCAAGGGCTAGGCACAACTGTGGTATTCACAGAGGGGATGTGCTGGGACCATCCTCCAGTGCATCTTCTGTGAATACTACAGATGATGCTCAGTGCATCTCATTTGAACCAGAGCATCTGAGATGCGCCAAGCACAAATCCTTTGTGAATCCTGCCTACCCAGTTTGTATAGCTAGGGAATATTACATGTTGTTTATTATGCTGCTGCCATCATGTTGTTTATATGCTTGCAAGTACTTAATGTTATTGTCATTGTTTTGTGCAACTGCATTATTATCCTAACTGTAACCTCCCAGGTCATGCTTAAAAATAGGCAAATATTTGCCTAGAGCACTTACCTACACATATGTGCCATGCAGTTATCTGCCCTTATTTTGTCTACTCCTTAGAGGAGCCATGGTAGCTGTGTCCCTTTGGAGGGCTCCCTTGTACTCTATCTGCAGTGATAATAAATCACTGCAGAGGGCTGGGGTCCTCCAGGGGATTGCTTACAATGTGGACCAGTTCTGGGGGTAGAGGGAGTGAACAGGATCTGGAGTGTAGAGTCAAGGAGGTGCCCCGGTAGTAGGCTTCAGTAGGTGAGAGGTCCCCCTTTCCTGATTCCTATTCCCCAGGCTACTTTAATTTCTGATCAGCAGGTAGCTAATGGACCTACTGACTTGGTTCCTCCCCTTTGGACAGTTCTTCGTAGACCAGGGGCTGGATTCACAAAGACAGCCAAAAATCCCACAGCTGTGGGAAAAAGGCCTACAGCACTGCAAAAAGGTGTGGGATATTCTGAAAGAAAAACTGCGCATGTGTGGAAATCCATAAAAAACAGCAGTTGCAGAAATTCCGCAAGTGCAGAAAATCTGCAAATGTGGATCCACAGCTGCAGAAAAGGCTTAGGAGGCACAATGACAGGTGATCCATATTAGCTGGAGCAGCAGACTTTAACAGTCTTGCCATAGGTGTAGCTGAAAGTACCCACAGAGAGCCGAGCAACCATTTCCTCCACTGGGACCTCTGCAGCACTACTGGTACCAGCAAAACATGCACCACAGTGGCTGTCTGTAACTGATGGTTGTGTCTCCCCCTTGGGTGTTTATGTTGCCTGCTGCAGTAGCACTCACTGCAGGCTGTTCAGCCTCTACTGTCTGTGGGGCTCCTTCATGGGCTGCACTGGGTCTGGTGGTTGTTGTTTGTTGTCTTTCAATAACAATGTGTGCTAAAGTTGCTGTAACAACTGCCACTGATATACACCCACTGGTTTGCTATTTCTTGTGCCTGACCTCCACTATAATTGTATTTCAATTGTTGGGGCACTGCATGTTGCTTAGAGTATTACGCAAGACTCTCATGTGTGCAACATTTTTTCCGCAACTGCAGAAAAACACTGGCAGAGAATAGTCTTTAAGGGGATGTGCCATACTAATCAATGTCTTTTTTTTCCTTAGGAACTTTCACAGCTGCACTTTTTCCCCACAGTCCATAGTGTACTTTTTCTGCATCTGCGGACATTTTGTTTATAACACTCAAAGCAATTTCCCCCTTTTTTCCACAGCTACGGAACTTTTGGGAACTTAGGAAAGGTTTTGCACCTTCAGATTGTTTTGTGAATCCACCCCCCTCCCCCCGATCCCTAAGGAATAAAATGACCATGATGGAGACTTTCATTACACATTCCTTAGAAGAACTGGTATGTATCATGGACACCTGGTTGGGAACAATACTGGCCATGTGCTAGAGGTGTCCATTCTGCCAGCTGATCCTGTGGTACATTGTCCTGGGTGAGAGCAAAGGACTGGCAGCTAAGTCATCTGCTTTAGATCCACACTGGGACTGATGGCATACCCCATGGGAGTGACCAAGGTCATTTGAATGTGTGGCAGTGAAATGTGGACAATATACAGGTTCAGGGTCATTCTGATATACTGGCCTTCCAGTTTGGGAAAAAAATTCTTGCAGGAACTAGAGGGCTTTATGATCGACCTGGAGGTGGGCTCACCTAAACTTCTTGTTTTGGGTGACTTCAACACCTGGGTCGAAGATGAAGTGTTTCATTTTGGAATGCAGTTCTTCCAGATGATGTCTTCACTTGGCCTTTTACATGCAGTTGTCATTGGCACTCATCAGCACGGTCATGCCTTGGACCTGGTTTTCTTATTGGGTCTTAATAGTAGCATTGCTAGTGTTCATCCTGTTGTTTTGGTCTGATCATCATACCATGCAGTTTATTTGCTAGGGTCTGCCTTTAACTTCCCCAGTGGGATGGTCAGCTACCACCCTGTTCGAAATTTGGAGTCTCAGAGTCTCCTGGTGGTACTGGACAACTCAGGCATAGAGACAGATTGTACAATGGGAGTCAAGGGTGCCATGGAGGGCTATAACTTAGATCATGTGACTACTTTGGACTCCTTAGCACCTCTCCATGTTCAACCCTTCATTTCCCACCACTGGTTACCATAGTTTGATGGTGACCAGAGGTTTGTGGAGACAGGGATGGATGCTAGAGCATTGCTGGCAGAGGTCTAGGTCCAAGGGGATAGATTGGCATTGAGTGCTCATTAGGATTTGGATCAGTGAGCAATCACTCTGAAAAAAGTCAGCATTCCTGTCATGGGTGATTGCTGCCAGAAAGAAATGATGAGCTCAGCTCTTCTATGCTGCTTGTTGACAGATTATTAAATTCAGTCTGTTTGCAGTCCTGTAGAGTTTTCTTCACAGAAGTATGATGAGTTTAATCCTTTCTTTCTGGACAAGGTATTCTTTATTCAGGCTGGGATTGCCTCAAGAGGCCTGTCATCAGTTAGCAGTGTCCAGTCAATGATGGGCAGAGGTGCTCCATCTGTGTGGGAGGAGTTTGAGCTGGTTATTGAAGGATGTCTTCCAGGTGTTATTGGGACTGCACTCTACCTACTGTACATTAGATCCAGGGCCAACCTGGCTTCTTCTTGAATGCAGGGGGACCTTGGGTCCAATTTTGTCGGAGATCACTGGGTGTTCACTTAGGAAGGAGGTTTTTCTTGCACACTGAAGAGGGTGGTGGTGAAGCTGTCTTTAAAAAAAAATATTTGGATCCCGATGTTCACTCAAATTACAGACCTGTCTTGAACCTTCCCTTTCTGGGGAAGCTGATTGAAAAGGTGGTTGTGGTGCAGTTGGAGCGACACCTGCAGAATATGGCACAGATGAACCTTTCCAGTCTGCTTTCCAGCCTTGTCATAGTACTGAGACTGCTCCAGTCAAAATGCACCATAATCCCGTCCTGGCAAGGGATAGCCAGCATCGTTCCAGCCTTGTCTTGCTTGAGCTTTCCTCTGTATTTGAAACCATGGACCATGGGATGCTTTGGCTCATCTGAAGCACTATGTAGGACTCACAGGTATGGTGTTACAATGATTTGAGTCCCACTTATCTAACAGGGTGCAGCAGATGGCACTGGGCTCTTTCATTTTGAGCAGTGCTGTGCTTTGATGCAATGTGCCTCAGGGTCAATTCTATCCCCCATGTTGTTCGCTGTGTACATGTTGCTTTTGGAAGAGATCATTAGATGATATGGCTTGGGTTTTCATTGCTATGCTGATGATACCCAGCTATATGCCATCAAGACAGGATGGTGGCTAGCTGGCTCAGACTTAATCCCTTGGAGTCAGAGGTGTTAGTGGTTCATCTGGGTCAGTATGGTTTGGCAGTGATGAGTGGTGACACCATCCTTCCATATTTAGGCTCTGTCTTGCATATAGCTGTGGATTGGGTGAGGAATCTGGGGGTCACTGTGGATTCCAAGTTGACCTTAGAACATCAGGTGTCAGTTGTTGCCCACAGTGGCTTTTATTATCCCGACTAACATTTTCCAAATCAAGACCTTTCTTGAACCGGCTGATCTGTTGGCCCTGGTGCATGCCCTTATTACTTCTAGACTAGACTAGACTACTGTAATGCTCTGTACCTAGATCTACATGTGAGGTTGGTGCAATGCTTGCAGCTAGTCCAGAATGTGGCAGCTCAGCTGGTTGCTGGAGCCCCTCAGTTTGAGCATATCACACAGGTTCTCCATGCTCTGCACTGGTTACCAGTGCAATGGCGCATCAGCTTCAAGGTGTGCTTGTTAACCTACAAGGCCCAGCATAGTCTGGGTCCAGACTGCCTGAAAAAACTCCTGATTTTGTTTGCTACTAGCCAACCACTTTGGTCAATAGAGGCCAGTCTATTCATAGTACCCCTATCCAGGCTTCAGTCCTTGGGGGACTGGGTGCTCAGTGTAGCTGCCCCAATTTTGTGGAACGCCTTTCCCCTTGAGGTTAAAGGTACCTCCTTACTTACTTTGAGTTTGGAGCCCGGTGCTGCTGCTTTTTAAATCTGTTTTCACATTTTCTTAGTAATTATTCATAAGCTGATATTGTACATGAAATTATTTTAATGTTTTGTATTGTAAGGTGCCTAGAGCCCCTGGGATTGGGTGCCATATTAATCAAATTGTCTTGCCGTACCTGGCAAACAAAAACTAAATAAATAAATATTATTTCAGCTGGAAATGTTCCCTTCGTTCTAGATTGTCAGTAGTTTGTCCAACATTAATTCACATAAAATCTAATCCCCTTTAAGGGACCAGAAAAATCCTTATAAATTCAAAAGACACAAAGATCCTTACTGTCACCATGGGCAGAAGTAACTATTTTTTTCATTTTCTATTTTTCCCTCAACTAATAAGCTAAACTCTACTTAACGCTGCCCAGAAGCCAATGAGCCCATGAATTCTGGAGTGGTCATCACTGGCCCTTAGATACCCACAGACTGTCCCATCCCCTTTCCAGTGGGGCCAGCTAGTTGGAAGTAGAACTGTCAAGGACTTCCATGTTCAGAGAAGGGAAAGATAGGGGACCCAAAAGTCTGGTACTGCAACAAGATGGGGAGAGTAGGTAGTCTTCTGTCTGAGCATTGTCATACTTTTCACCTGTTTTCTATTATCCTTAAGCTCAACCCCCACCCCCCACCAAAAACAGTGTGTCAACCAAGACAGGGGAATTATATGATTGGTAAAAAGTGTTCTAGGAAGGACCAGTCCAACTCATCATATTCAAACATAGGGCCCAATTTTCAAAGGTTGTCGCAGGGCTTGCATTATGCCCTGCGTCAACACCGATGATTGGCACAACTTCACCAAACTACTTTCATGCAACAGCACCCAGTTTTAGAACATTCAGTGCAGCTGCAACATTTTAGAAACATAGAAACTGTCAGCAGATAAGGACTGCCAAGCCCATGAAGTCTGCCCATAGGCTCTATACATTATATGTGACCACTGACCCTATGTGATCAATGGCTTTTCATCACTCCTTCCCATCTCAAGATTCCCTTGTGTCTGTTACAGGCATGCTTAAACCCCTCCATTGTGCTTGCCCCCACTACCTCCTGTGGTAGACTATTCCAAGCATCAACTACCCTTTCTGTGTAGAAAAACTTCCTCACATTACCTCTTAATCTACCCCCCTTCAATTTCATATCGTGCCCTATTGTTCTGGCTCTTTTTCTACATTGGAAATGGTCCCACACCTGCACCTTTTTTTTGCCCTTGAGGTACTTGAAAGTTTCAATCATGTCCCTCTGCTCTCTCCTCCAGTGAGTACATATTGAGGTCCCTTAGTCTCTCCTCATAAGTTTTGTGGTACAAGCCCTCACCATCTTTGTCTCCCTTCTTTGGATAGTCTCCACCTTGTTTATGTTCTTGTGCAGGTGTGGCCTCCAGAACTGCATGCAGTATTCCAGGTAAGGCCTTACCAATGTTTTATACAGTGGCATCACCACCTCCTGCCTCCTGCTAATGATACCCCTGCCTATGCACCCCAGCATGCTACTGGCCCTCCCTGCCACCTTTGCGCACTGCTTTGATACCCTATGGTCATCAGAGATGATAACCCCTAGGTCCCTTTCCTCCTTGGTGACAGTCAACCCCAACCTGTAGCTCTGCCCATGGTTCCCTCTACCCAGGTGCACTATTTTGCACTTTTTTGCATTGAACCTCACACTTTACTTTACCAGTGAACTTGCATAATTTCTCCTGAAAAAATGACACTTTGTCTGGCAAAAACTTTGCAAAGTCAGCACTTCGCACATCGTGAATTTAGCAAACCTCACAAATTATTTTGCAGAACGAAGTTTGCCAGCTTCACACATCTCTACCCCACCCCCAGTGTCTTCTGAAATTTATTTACCTTTGATTGGTAATAACTGGCTTGTCCCTCTGCCTCAAGTACCCCAGGAAGATCTGTGCACCACGTGGCCACAGCTATCCCAACAGGCAGCAGGAAGTGAGCCCGTGGTTGTGGCCCAACTCCTGGGTGGAGGCGGTGAGTCTGCTGGATACAGTGATTCAGCTTCCTTCCAGAGACTCTTTGAGCATCAGCAAATGCCATTGAATCCTCCTGTTCCAGGAGAGCCCAAAGTGGATGCAATAACAGCACCAAGCCAGTCACCCTGGAATGCTCATCTGAAATGAAGCCTGTACTGTTCCAGCACAAAATTTCTGCGGCTGAAAAGAGCCGTTTTATAGTCCTATGGCATTGTTCCTGTTGTCCTTGACAGGACTTAGACTATTAGGACTACTTCTCAATTAAGATGTTTTGAGCTCTTAAAGGGGCAATGACTGCATATCTGTGTATCCTTTTTAGATTTTGTGTTGTTCTATCAAGGTTTTGAGTGTTCCCCTCTCTAAACAGTTATGGTGACCACTTTATGAATTCTTACATCTCCCTTATCTCTCTCTCCCCCCCCCAACAAATCCAGAGATATTCTCCCCCTCCCTCATTTTCATACATAGATACATAGAATTTGTTGGCAGATAAGGACTGCCTGGCCCATCTTGTCTGCCCATTTTTCCTACCTTTTACTTATGTTGCAGATTGTAGGTTATCTTTGGCTTATCACAGTTGCCACACACCTCGCTGGGGACAGAAGGGTAGACAAAAGGCATGGGCACTTCCACTTCGATCCCCAATACTGCAGGTAGCTCCACAGCCAGTGGGCTTGCTTAGGGATCCAAACCACACAGTCCTTGAACCCTGCCAGATTGGCTGGTGCTTTTCACCGGGGTGTATACCACTTAGATCCTTTGCCTTGGCTCTGCCATGTGCCTCTGGCACACATTATTCTGGACGTGGTTGCTTCCCATGAGCAGAGCAGGGAGGCAACAGTGTCTTCTTAGAGAAGGGGATAATTGAGCCAGGCTGTTTCTTTCTTACTAGTTCACTTAGCAATCCCTCTCACCAGGAACGCTTTGACCCCATTCCCCGTAATTCAGGCTAAGATATGGAGGTCCCCTGCTGTGACTGCACACCACTATACTCCCCCAGGTGACAAAATGTATACACATGCAGAATACCTCTGTCTCACTACCTTTTCAGCCTAAAGACCCTATCCATAGCATGCACATAAGTGCATATAGGGGGCCTAGAGTGAGGTAACTGAGTTTTGCCACATTTCCTGTCATTTCTGCACTTGGTTCTTTGCTAGGGTTTGCTACAAGAATGTACAGGAATACAGGTTCTGAGGGGTTAGTGGTTGGAAGGGGTGGGAAGAGAGCAGTTCAGGGAGGGCTGAAAGGGGTTAGGGTTGTTATTGCCCTTGCTGGGCTTGTTCATGTTGTTGTTTCTTGTTTGTAGGTAAGTCCTACATGTTGGCAGGTTGCCTGCCTTAGGGGAACTGGAATGCCCATACTGAGTTCCCAGAATCCAATTAAGATTTTACAAGTGTTGCTAGAATATTGTAGTTACCTAGGTGTTTTGTTGTTATATCATTGCACAAAGAGGTATTAATATGTCCCAATGGCTAAAGTTAGGGTCATCAGCTGGAATGTGAGGGGTCTTAACTCACCGATCAAAAGAAACATGGTTTTGTCCCACCTAAAATGCTTATACTCCCAGAATGTCCTTCTCCAGGAGACCCATCTCACCAAAGAAAAAACACTTAAGCTTAAACAGGAGTGGGTTGGAGCAAAGGCCCATAGTGCCATTGCAAACTAGAAGTGGGGGGGCGTCTCCATTCTCCTCCATATGAACATGGGGTGGACAATCAACCACACTGAAACAGACAATGAATGAAGATGGTTGTAGGCTGAAATCTCCCCTCCAGAGTATCCCCTCCTGGTAGCTAATGTATTTGGGCCCAACAAAGATGATTCTCAATTCTTTCAAAGGATTAGCCATGAAATCTCTGATTTTACTCCCTCCTCTATGCCCGTTCTGCTTGAAGAGAATTTTAACATTACAGTGGAGGTCTGATTACACCAAAGTGTCTCTGCCCATGAAGCCCATACCAAAGCTCATACAGCTCTGGGAGAAATGCTCCCTGAGCATAGCTTAGAGGACATCCAGTGATTCCAACATTTGGCCTCCAGAGACTTATTGTGCTTCTTGGCCATGCACTCCACCTCTAGAGAAATAGACATGTGCTTTACATCACCACAAATCACACACTACACCATAGATATAAAAATCCATCCTATTCTAATCTCAGATCATGCCCTCCTTACCTTAACTTTGCTATTGGATCCTTCCCAGTCTCTCACACAGAACTGGAAACTTTAATAGACCCCAAATTAAAGAATGGGTGAAACCTGAGCGCAAACACTATTTTGCCACTAATGACACAGGGGAGGTCACTAAGGGGACACTTTGGGTGGCTTACAAAGTCTCGATGTGTGGCATCATTATTGGCTACCCAGCAAACAGACAGAAAGAGAAGGAGGCAGAGCTCAAATCTCTGGAAGAGGTATTTAAAAAGCAGAACCACCCAATGTAAGTTTTTGTAGCCTGCCTCATGAGCACAAGGATCAAGATTAACAAACTCCTTACACGCAAGGTGGAACTGGCCCTTTTTAGGTTAAAACAGGCCTATTGAGAAAGGGAGAGAGGGCCAGTAGAATGCTAGCCTTCTGCATCAAGAAAAGGCATGCAGAAAAGCACATCCCAGGCCTCAGAGATCTGGGAGGATAGGAACAAACTGACCCCAGAAAGATTTAGACATCATACAGGTTTCTTATCAATTATTATACTTCTCTACTGCCCCTCTGACTGAGGAGGCTATATCTAAATACCTCACTAATCTCCCCATTCCAAAAATTGACCCCAATTCATCCACCAAACTTGACCAACCAGTTTCCCTCCAGGAAGTCCACATGGCCATCAAATCCCTAGATAGGAGGAAGGCCCCGGGGGAGGATGGATTTCTGGTCAGCTTCCACCAGCTGGTATGCAAGGATATAAGCCCACTCTCATGGACATGTTCCAAGCATCCCTAGAGTCAGCAACCCTACCACCCACATTAAGAGAGGCCATTATTATGTTACTACCAAAAAAGTGGAAGGATACAGCCCATGCAGGAAATTATAGGCCGATATGCCTTATCAACATAGATAAATATCTGTAAAATTACTCACAAAAATAATAGCAACATGGTTGGAAGAGGTGCTCCAGGGCATTATTCATCTGGCCTAAGTGAGCTTTGTAAATGGCCAGCTAAGGACCTTAGCCAACCTAATCCAGGCAACCCAAGTAACTCCTGCACAAGCAGTTGCTATCACAGTGGATTTTGAGAAGGCCTTTCACTCCATGTAGTGGAGGTACATTGTCAATAATATGCAACACATGGGGGTGAGTCCAGACTTTCTGTAATGGGGCAAAACATTATACATTTCCCCCATATCTAGAGCCCTTACCAGTGAGATGAAGTCACAACCCTTCCTACTGCAGAGGGCACCAGCCAGGATTGCCCCTGTCCCCTCTGCATTTCATGATGGCTGTTGAGCCACTGGTGATTGCCATCTGGAATCACCTTTCTCTCATGGGCATTCAAATAGGGAAACATGACTATTGAACCCTACTTTACACAGGTGACCTAGTGCTGTTGCAAATGGATGGAGTAGCCTCCCTGGATCCCCTTTTTCACTTGTTAGTCCGCTTTGCAAATGTCTCTGGATTAAAAGTAAATTAGAACAAGATGCAGGTTTTTCCCTTCCATAATAGCTGCAAAGCTGAAATATTTACAGTCAGGGGACTTAAATAAGCCAAGGAGTGGCTGATATATTTAGGTATTACTATATGCCTTGCTATCTCAAAAATGGTAGGCTGAAACATGACCCATCTCTTAGACGCATCCCGTGCAGAACTTGACAGTTGGAAACATCTTAGCCTCTCTCTTGCTGGGAAGCTTGAAGCGTTCCTGATAATGTTGATACTGTAATTCATTCTTCTAGTAGCCCACTTGCCTATCCACATCACTAACTCCTGGTTTGTGAAGATATACTCCATGGTTAAGAGTTATTTATGGGTGGGTAAATAACCAGATACAGCAGGACCAAACTCTGTGGTCACTGGGGCAGAGGAGAGTGGGGAGTCCCTTTGATCAAGAAATATCATGTGGTCTACTTGACCTCCCAAGCATTACAGTGGATCTCTCTGACCATATCTGAACCATGCAGTGGCTACACTTAGAGCAAAACTTGCTAGGTTACTCCCTCACTCCCTCACTGCAACCTATCTGTACAACAAGCCCAATCTGTCCCTGAGAGACCACCTCATTTTGAAGGCTTCTAAGAAAGCTTGGCACTCGCTCACCAAGCACTTGTCGACTGACCCAGCCCTTCTGTATATACTCCATCTGGGGTAATGAGATACTTTGCATAGTGGGCATGCCCCCCAACTGGAGATAATAGGAACAGCAAGGTATTCATCAGATAAGATACCTGCTCACTTTGGAAAGCACATGGTATTATTTGCTTCCCTACAGCTCAGATACAACATCCCCAAACAAGGCCTCTAGAAATACCTCCAGATCTATTGCCTGCTATCCCCAAAACCTGCTGCAGATCAGAAGTTGGTAACTCAGTCATCTTCCTGCTTTATAACGCAGGATGCCAAATACTTGAGAGGCAGAGCTAGTTATTTATACCAATGTTTCTGGGATGCTCAGCCAGACCAGTTCCTTACCTCCAAAACCTCCTTGGAAATGGAGCTCAAACACCCCATCTTGGATGGTGCATAGGCCATTTGTCTCTTCAGAGCCCATAAGGCCAGTAGTGGTGTGAAAGAAAAGTTGTCCAATACAAAATAAAGTCCTGCTCAGGTTGTACTGGACTGCAGCTGTCTTTAAAAGACTAGGACTATTAGCTGAGGACACCTGTTGGCATTGGCAGGAACAGGTGGCCTACCTTATGCATGTCTTATGGGAGAGAACTAGCTCACAAGAATACTTGTGCAGGATAAAATAAGTATGTGCAAAAATAGTAGGAACAGCTGTACCTATTGAAGCCTCCCTGTTCCTGATTGTCCTGACTCGAGGGCATGTTCCCAAATATTCTTCCATTGCACAGTGATTGGCTGCATTTAGTGTGGTAGCCAAATTCTCCTGCTGTGCAAATGGTGAGCCACGTACATATCACTACTGGTGTTGATACAGGATGCCCTTACATATAGTGTAATTCTGGACAATCTTACTTATAGGCTTCAATGTTCAAAAATGTTATAAAAAGTAAGATATAATCCAAAGTCCATCAAAACTCATGTATTTATTAAACTCTTTTTTCACACCCATATACATGAGGCAACAGTTTAGGTACTTAACGTCACTTCCTCAGGCCAATCGTATATGAACAGTGTTGACACTTAATTTTCATTTATTTGAACTCCACTGATCTGGAAGTCCTGATATAATACTCTCAAAGCAGAGCACCATGCCGCCCTGTTCCTATTACCATCTGGTCACACTCTAAAATAGGCCAGTTCACTTCTCAAAATTTTCATCCACTTAATAGTAATCTTGCTAAGAGAACCACATCTAATGTATCTTTGGCAATTGTCCTCATGAACTGAAAGCGGCTGCTGTTGCCTATTCTTACACGGAGCTCAATTGCTCATTGCTTTCATTAAACCACGTTCTGGGATAGAACTTAGTGTCTTTGCTTATTTTTCAACTTACTTGCCTTCTGGAAGGCAGTCTTTTGCCTGAGATGAGGGGCACTGCGTGGAGCAAGTAAGTTGAAAAAGAAGCAAAGACACTAAGTGCTATCCCAGAACGTGGTTTAATGAAAGCAATGAGCAATTGAGCTCCGTGTAAGAATAGGCAACAGCAGCCGCTTTCAATTCATGAGGACAATTACCAAAGATACATTAGATGTGGTTCTCTTAGCAAGATTACTATTAAGTGGATGAAAATTTTGAGAAGTGAACTGGCCCATTTTAGAGTGTGACCAGATGGTAATAGGAACAGGGCGGCATGGTGCTTATTTTGAGAGTAATATATCAGGACTTCCAGATCAGTGGAGTTCAAATAAATGAAAATTAAGTGTCAACACTGTTCATATACGATTGGCCTGAGGTAGGACGTTAAGCCAATGCATATCAACCACAACTGAATGGTTAAAGGAAAGGTCCATGTCTCTGCGGGCCCCATCTCCTCCATGTAAAGTGGGGTCCGATTAGCAGATGTAAAAATGATAATAAATTTGCCACTTACTGATTATTATTATAATTAGATTCATATCTGGTTGATCCAGTGCCCTCCCTGCTGGCATTTTAAGTTTGAATACCCTCCTCGTCATGCCCTCAAGCTCCTGCGGCTGTCGCCATGATGATGTGACAGGCAGGGAGCAGCTGGGGTGTCTCCATAGACTTGCCATAGTCCACGATAGTGAAATAGCTCTGGTTTGGAGCCCATGTACCTCCAAGACTTACGGAGGCCAGCTACAGACAGCTAGTGTGCCTGTTAGTCTGTACCTGGTCTCAGTATTGGAAGGACACCAATAGAATCCAAACCGGAGCTATCTGAAGCTACTGCAGTATATAAGCTGTACTGCAGTAGCTTCAAATAGAGCCGGCCAGGAGAGAAGGATTGAGTGTCCTATGGACTGCTCTCCTTCTCTGGGGGGAGGGGAGGTGAGTGCCCAGTGCTCGAGGGACTCCTGGTGGAGGGCAGGAGAACCTCAGGTGATTAGCACCTAGACTACGAGGGACAGGGTGGATACAGGACGTCATTGTACATCCCCTTCCCTGGAGGTAAAACAAAGAAAAATTATGCAGATGGCTGCCATTAATAAAGCCTGCCCCCGGCTTTGATAAACTTCCAGGCTGGCTCCCTGGTTCAGTCACAAGGATTGCAACACTATGCGGTCTGGTGCAGCAACCCCACCCCCTGTGGGGGTAAGCCAGGGGTGTTGGGAGAGTGGAGGCCGATACTGGAGTGGAAGCGTGGGGATCCATGACCGGGCAGATGCACCAGCGGCCAGATGCGGCAAAAAAGAGAAAAAAAAAAAAACAACTAGAAATAGGGTTTATCTGAACTGCCAGAGAAGAAAGTTTAATAAATATTGAGCCTGCCTCCCTATGCCATGGGGACATCACAGACTTCTTGAGCTTTGTTCTCTACGGTAGGTCCATATGCTGTCATCTCAACCCCTCAGTGGAAGCATACTGTAGTCTCACTGTGTATTGTTGCCTATACCTTATTCTATATAGTGCAGAAAGACACACAACAAGCCTTAAAAAAAACATGTGATTGGAGAGCGGGAGTTCAAAGCCTATGCCTAGATGCTTTTGGTATTGTAAAACTTTGGAAATAAATCATATTGGCCCTACAGTATGTCCAATTTTCAAAGCCAGAACATAGTTATGTCCAAATTTCGATTTTCAAACTAAGTGATGTCAAGTTTACAATGTTCAGATATTAATATGCCAGGACACATTTTTCAGACCAAGTGTAACCTGGTCTTTCATTTACTGTACATCTATGCATAGCATTTTTTTATCAATAACTGGTAGTAAAGTACCATAAACAGCTAGAAATTTTGCAGATAGATCTAACTTTTAAAAATAGCTCTAAAAGATGGATTATGATCTAGACATACTAAAGCAGTTTCTGACATTGAAAAAAGAGCTGAATCCATTTTAATAATAATAAATAAAACTTTATTTTTATGGTACCTTTCCAAAATCAAGGCGCCGAACAAAACTTAAAAACATATCACATATCACACATATTGCAGCAGCTTAGTTGATACAACAGACAACCAAAATTAAAATAGATACCGCCAATCAGTCGCCAAATACTTGGTGCCAAAGATGTGTTTTCAGAGCTCGTTTAAATTCCTTCCCAGTCATGCACTCACATAACTGGTGGGGTAGACAGTTCCAGAGAGAGGGGGCTGCATGCATAAATACCTGGGCCCCAGAAAATTTTAGGCAGACTCCTGGAATCTCTAGCAATCCCTCACCAGCTGAGCAGAGAAATCGCCCGGGGCAGTAGGGTACCAGAAGCTCTTTCAGGTAGTCTGGGCCCTGTCCATTTATGGCTTTATAAGTCAGCAGATCGACTTTAAAGCCAGTGCAGACTGTGCAGCACTGGAGAAGTATGGCAGGACAGAGAGGTTGCTGTCAAAAGCTGGGCTTCTGCATTCTGCACTAGCTGCAAATGGCAGATTTCCACTGCCGGTAGCCCTAGGTATAGGGAGTTGCAGTAGTCCAAGTGTGAAGACACAAAGGCGTGAACCAACATGGGAAGGTCACCGGATGAAATAAGGTGCTTAACCCTGGTGATATTCCTCAGATAGTAAAAGGAGGTCTTGACAACGGCCAATACCTGTGAATATAGGGTCAGCCCTTCAGCAAAGATTACCCCCAGGTTCCGCACCTGTTCAGAGGCCAGGAGTGATAAACCCCCAAGAAAAAGCCCAGAGGGTGAACCTATCCCCGACCCCCCTATCCGGTGTTCTGGGTCCACAACCAGCACTTCAGTCTTTTCTGAGTTCAACTTCAACCAGCTCAAATCAATCCACTCCTGGATCTCTGCCAGGCAGTTATTGAAGACTGAGAGAGCTCTATTCAGGTCAGGTGCAAAAGAAAGGTAGAGCTGGGTATCATCAGTATAGCAGTGAAACCTCAGCCCATACCTCCTTACAATGTCTCCGAGGGGCAGCATGTTCACTGCGAACAACATGGGGGACAACACCAATCCCTGAGGAACCCCACATGACAGAGGGATTGGGTCTGAAGAATAAATCCCCGACACCACCCTCTGAGTTCTTCCAGTGAGAAAATATGTAAATCACCTGAGGACTGTACCCGAAAGGCCAACGATGAACCTCAAATGACAGAGCAGAACCCCATGGTCCACAGTGTCAAACGCTGATGAGAGATCAAGAAGGACCAAGATGGAGCTGTTCTTCCAATCTCTAGCCATCACGAGATCATTGAGCACCCGAACTAGTGCTGTCTCTGTACTATGCCTCTTTTGTAAACTGGACTGGAGGGGTTCATAGATATCTTGGATGGTCAAATGGCTCTCCAGCTGTACGGCCACTCCCTTCTCAACCACCTTCTCTAGAAAGGAAAGGTTAGAGATTGGTCTGTAGTTCACATGGCAGTTCAGGTCCAAAGAAGCTTTCTTCAGGAGGGGTGTTACCACCGCCTCCTTCAGGGAGCTAGGAAACTCACCTGTTTCCAAGGAGCACCAAACTATTCATGCAAGGACTGGACCAAAAGAATCAATACAACCCAAAACCAGGAAAGCTGGTCCTGGGTCCAAACTACAGTATGTAGGGTGCACACCCTAGACAATTCTCATGATATCCATGAACTCCAGGTGGTCAAAGGTACTCCAGGAAAGCTGGAGGCTAGTGGCCATGCGCTGGATACCAGCAGCACCCATAGAGTGTGCTGGTTGGAGAGCTGCCCTGATGTTAGCCACCTTAGCCACAAAGAACCAAGCAAGCTCATTGCACTCTATTTGAGAAAATGCTTTCCGTACTTGTAGACAAGCTGGGTTGCACAGTCTGTCCACAGTTCTGAAAAGCTGAGCTGGTCAGTTCTGAGCGGCCTCAATCTCCCCAGACAGGAACTCTGCCTTCTTATGGGTGATTGCAGATTGATAGACTTGATAATGGTCCATCAACCTAAGGTGGCCGGCATCAAGGGCAGATCTCCGCCAGCAGCACTCTAACCTTCGTCCTAGTTGCCACATCTCCCTCAAGGTCCCATCAAACCATGAGGACTGAGGGCAAAGGGAGAGAGGACAAATGCGGACAGGAGCAATGACATCCAGGGCCACTGAAATGGCTGTATTAAAGGCCACCACGAGGTCCTCTGGGTCGCTGTTTGCTACCGGAATAGACAATAGGTCAAGTGCTGCCATTAGGCTTTCAGAGCTGACATCTCATAAAGGGAAATATTTGACCATCTCCACAGGGGTAGGCCTTCGAGGGGGGTGCTAAAATTGAACCCCACGGTGTAGTGATCAGACCGTCTGACTGGTTCCACCCCCAAATCTGAGGCTTCGATCCCCAGGAGGAAGACTAAGTCAAGAGAGTGACTATATTTATGGGTAGAAGTGGTAACTACCTGTGTAAGGCCCAGAGATGTCATCAACTGGAGTAAGTGTTGTCCAAATTATGAGAGTTCATTGTCGACCAGGCATTAAAGTTGCCCAGGACCATCAGCCTGGGAGACTCAAATGCCATGTCGATGATGAAATCCGGCACTTCCTGAAGGAACCGTTTCCCATCCCTGGGTGGACAGTAGATGAGGACGATCCTACAGCCTACACCTGCTGCCACAGTACACCCAAATGACTCAGCCTCCTCAACTGGTACACTCGTGAGGTCCAATTCAGTCTTTAAACAGATCGCAACCCCCCCATGATTCAATCTCGAGCGGTGGATCACCGAGTAACTGGCTGGAATAGCGGCTCTAATACAGGGCCAGAGTTCTCATCCAGCCAGGTCTCAGTGATGCAAGCCAGATCCACCGAATTTACAAGTTCTGCAATAATTGCAGTCTTGTTTTTAATGGATCTGGCATTGCATAACACTGCTCGAGTTGGATGAACTTCCGGAGCTGCCCAAACTACATGCCCACCCAAACTGGTGGTGTCCTTGGGTATGAAGACCAGACATGGGGGACCACGATCTGGGTTCCATTTCACCCCAGGGCATCTTCTGGATCCTACAACCCTGATGCGATGGCCCAGCTCATTCAACCTCCACTGTTCGCACTCCCTGACCCCCCCTTCCCCAACGTGCAATATCCAGTGCTCTACAGCGCTGGTAGATAGAATAATGTAGTGGGGGAGATGAAGGGGCAGAGAGAGAGGAGGGTGGAGGTTGAATAGCGCACGACTATGGGGGCAGGCCTCCAACACATTCTGGTGACCAAATTAAGCAGAGACTAAAACCATATAACATTAAACTAATCTTTAAAAATTGAACAAAACAAAACCCCTCCTTCAACCAAAATCACAAGAATTAGCTCCAGGACTGGACCCAGAGGGTCGTAGTTGGTGGGATAATCTCTTCCCCAAGGAGGGTCATTAGTGGGGTCCCACAGGGATCAGTCCTTGGGCCCCTTCTGTTCAACGCCTACGTATCTGACATAAGGACAGGAATCAGGAGTGAGATGAGTCTCTTTGCAGATGACTCGAAACTGGGGGCAGTGGTGGATGGGGAGGAGGGAGGGTGGCCCTGCAGGGGACCTGGAGGCTCTGGAAAGATGGTCTAGAAAGTGCGAGGTTTAATGCAGGGAAATGCAAGGTACTCCATCTGGGGCCAGAAACCCAGGCCAAGTGTACACCCTGAGGGGGAATATACAAGTCTCAATGGCTGAGAGGGACCTGGGGTGGTGGTGGATGTCAAGATGAACAACTCTGAGACTTGTAGGAGGGCAGCAGCCAAGGCCAACAGGATGCTGGGATGCATCGCTAGGGGATCACTCCAGAAGGAGGAAGTGATACTCCCCTGTATAACTGCTTGGTGAGGCCGCACCTGGAGTACTGCGTGCAGTTTTGGAGGCCACACTTAAAGAGGGACATTAACCTCCTGGAGAGGGTCCAGAGGAGGCAACCAAAATGATTTGGGGCTTGGGGACAGGACCTATGAGGAGAGGCTCGAAGAGCTAAATATGTACACTTTGGAAGAGAGAAGGGACCGGGGACATGATAGAGGTCTTCAGGTACATGAAGAGGGTAAATAGGGAGGAACAGTGAGGGTGCTTCAAGGAAGGAGGAAGGGCCACTAGAGGGCATGGGTGGAAGCTGGAGGGGAAGATTCAGGGGAGAAAGAGGAGGTGCTACTTCACTGAGAGGGTGGTGGAGCCATGGAATGCACTACCTAGGGGCTGGTGGAGGCAGAGACAGTGGAGGGGTTCAAGAGGGGTGGGACAGGTACAGGGAAGGGTTCAGGAAGCAAAATCCAATGCAGCAAGAATATCTGGAACTGGGAAGGAGAAGCCAGAGAAGGCGAGGGGGACAGCAAGGTCAGCACCCAGGGTGGGGGCTGACCAAACGAGCAGACACGAAAGACCATTAGGCCTATTCTGCTGGCATTTTAGTATGTTAGTATGTAAATTAAATATAAAATTATAGTTTTTTGAGTTCAAGTCAGCTGGCAGTTTAGATAGCAAAAAAAAAAAGAAAACATGCAGAGTAGAAAATCTTCGGAGCTACTAAAAGGTCACAATGATATGAAAAAAACAATCTTTCCAGTCCCCTGTAGATCTTTCACTTCCAAAGGGGCAGATAGAAAAATCCCAGGAACTCACACTTCCAGGGCAAGACAGATAAAAAGACTTACTGAGTTCTTATACCCATTTGTCACTGTCACCAAAGAAGAGATGGAACCAAATGTCCAAATACTTCCCAGTCCAAAGGCACTCTCACTGCTCAAGATAGAGAGGGTAGCAAGGCACTCTCACTGCTTTCCTAAAGGAATCAGACTAAGTCCTCTTCAGTGGGTTGCTGGCAGCTCTGAGGCTAACACAGGCCCTGAAAAATCCACAACAGGGGGTCGGCCGCAAAGCACACAGCCAGCACTACGGGTCTCTGTCTGAAAAGCTCACACAACATATTGTAACTAGGGGTTGCCTCCATCTTACGACTTCAAGTTTTGCCCATTTTATGTCTTTTGCAAACTGTAACCAAAATCTAGAATATTAATCTCAATAATTTATCAACTACCAGATAGGTTACAAAGAGGGGAATATTTTCTAAAGGAGGTATAAGACCTCATAAAGGATACATTTTTAACCATTATTTCACCAAACACTGATTTCTGGAACTCCCCTTCAAAATCCGTAAATTTTAAAAATTCTGTTATCATTATGATTGCATAGAATTATGCAGGATGACATAGGAATTAGAAACAAGCATTTGTCAATGCCGAATGTTGTCGCGCTGGCATTGGCATTGGCAGTTCCGGAGCTAGAGACGCATAATAGGAATGGCAGTGAAGTATTGAAGTGACGCCAACCCCACCCCCACCCTGTAGAGAGTGACAGGCATTGGGGTGTGTCTTTGGATTATCAGCTATAACGCTCATGCCATTGTACATCACCCTACCCTGTAGACACTGACAAGTGTCGAGGTGTGCTTTGGGGGTCTTTGGGCATTATACTTACCCCATTCCATAAGGAAATATACTGACGTGGGTGCAGTATAGGAGCATGGAGTGAACTTTGTGGCTGAACAGTGCGAGGCACACCACGATGCCGGTCAGTGGCTGCAGGGTAGGGATGGGGGGGTGGAATGGCATGAGCATTACAGCCAATGATCCCAATTCACACCCCTGACTCCTGAAAGTCTATACTGGGTGGGGCGCTACAGTTGGAAACCCTAACATCATAGGCATGTGTTGGTAGTTTCACTCCACATTTTCAACATGGGCCGCTTGTCAGGTCACCTCATGAAAAGCGGCACAATCACTTTGTTAGCTGAAAGGTGGTTTTGCATAGTGGCTGTGCCATTTGGTGACAGAGAGACGAAAACACATTTTTGGGCAGGATGTGGAGAATGACAGCTGTATTGTTCATAAGGAGGCATAAAAAATGGCAACGTTGAAAATCTGGAGTGACAGTATATGAACATATAAAATTTGCCAACAGATAAAGGCCTAGAGGTCTATCAAGTCTGCTCAAATGTGCGGCTAGCAGCTCTTATTCAGCAGCTGCCCCTTCCTTCCACCCTTCCCCTGCATTGATCCTCTCCCTTGTCCTGCCCCATCCCCTTTTGAAGCAGTCCACTGTTCTACTGGATACCACTTCTGCAGGTAACACATTCCACCCAGCTACCACCCTCTCTGTAAAAAAGTGTCTCCTCATCTCCCTCCTGAACCTTCCTCCCTCCAGTCTCTTATCATGGCCCCCTAGTGTCCCTCCCCTCCCTTACTTTGAACAGCCCCTCTGTACCTGTCTTGTTTATTCCTTTCATGTACTTAAAGGTTTCAATCATGTCACCCTGTCCCTCCTCTCCACCAGCGAGTACATGTTCAACTCCCTCAGCCTCCTCTCTTATGACAAGTCCCCCAGCCCCTTGATCATCTTTGTCGTCCTGCGCTGCACCCCCTCCAGTAACTTAATGTCCCTCCTCAGATACGGGCACCAGTACTGCATGCAGTACTCCAGGTGCAGTCTAACTAATGACCTATACAGTGGCAGAATCACATCCTCCCTCCCCGAGGATATACCCCTTGCAATGCAAACCAGCATTTTGTTGACCTTTGCAGCTGCCTTCCTACATTGTACCTAGTTGTTCATTGACCCTGTAATGAGCACCCCCAGATCCTTCTCCTCCTCCTCTGTCTGGGCTAGCTGCACTCCCCCAGGTGGTAACTTCTCCTTGGGTTCTTCACATCAAAATACAGCACCTTGCACTTTTTGGCATTAAACCCCAGTTGCCAGGTGTCTGACCAGGTTTCAAGCTTTGCCAGATCATCCTGCAACCCCTGCCATCCTCCTAGGTTGTCCACCACCGCTCTCTTCTTAGTATCATCAGCAAACAGTCTGATCTTTTTTTTTTTGAAATTTAAGTTTATTAGTTTCAAAGGCAATACAATCAAGGCAAAGCAGACAAAATATAAACCAGTAAGCCATAACCACCGCGAACCCCCCTCCCATAAACAAAATGTATAGGATATCAGGGAACCTTGAAAGCAAGAGAAAAAGAACAAATCATGAAGAAAATAGATTCCCCAACCAGAGTATCAAGAAGACATAACCCTTCCCCTCCCCCCTCCCAAACCCCCTATTCCCCAAAGTGCACCTGCAAATAGCCTACAACACAAAGCCACAAGAGTCTGATATCATCTTCTCATCACATGATGATAGGTATCCTAACCAACAGCACAATTAGTTAAAACGAGAGGTTAACAGGTCCAACATCCATTATAGTACAAAGAACCATAAAGTTAGCAAATACTATACTGTATAGTATGAGGGCCAAGGATCGGGTCAAGCCCCTATCCCTTAGGGTAAGTAAAGGATTGAGTTTACCCATCTTTGGTGAAAATAGGTCCAACGATTTTATAACTGGCAATCAGATTCTCCACGTGAAGATATGACATCAACTCCTTTAACCAGTCAGCATATGATAGGACCAACTGGTCCCGCCAGTGTCTTAGAATCTGCTTCTTGACTGCCATGGATACCAGAGTCATATAATATCTGCATTCCACAGTGTCTACATGGGAAAAATCCCTCAAAACACAGATTTCAGGGCAGAAGAACCTACTCAGACCCAGAAGGGGATCCAAATTGTCCCGAATCAAAGACCAGAGAGGGGCAACTTTAGAGCATGCCCAGAAAATGTGAATTAAATTGCCCTTCCCTTGCAAACACCTGAAGCAATCTGAAGTGGAAATTAATTTATGCTGGAAAAGTTTAACAGGAGTATAATAGAGGTTATTGACAATATTATACTGCACTAATCGAAACCTGTCTTGTGTGTAATATCTGTGAGTTAGCCAGAAATTCCTCCAAAGCGGGACGCCTTCCGAAGAAGATACATCCAAACCTGGGACCCCCAACCTCCTCCGCAAATTAAAAGTCAGGAGGTAAGAATAAATCATGATTGAATGGGCTGAGAGGCCAACGTACTAATATTAGAGAGAAAGGGGTAAACCACCGATTGTTTAGACGTCACACCAAACTTGCTACCCACCATGTGCCGGAGTTGGAATACCTTAAAAACATCTCTATTTGATATACCAAATCTAGCTAGGATATCACCAGAATCAAGAAGCAAGCTTTGCCCAAACAAGTGCTCAACCCTAAGATCTTTAAGTTGTGGAAGCCAGTTTGGTCCTATCCAGGAGTCTCCTAATTTAATATTGAGATTAAGTGTTATCGGCTGCCCTAAATCCATATGATTAGAAATCCGAAAGGACTTGAGACATTGAGCCCAAACTCTAAGGGAAACTGCCACTACGTCATCTGGGATCAGTTGAGAAAGTGATTTCGGAGTTTGGTAAAATAAAGCCGACATATCCAGTTTAAGTTCGAGAGAGAAGCCTTTTCCAGCTGAAGCCAGATTGGGTAAGAGCATTCATGTTCAGAGAAAGCCATTTCCTAACTTAGACAGGTGGGCCGCCAGTAGTATAATAGGAAATTAGGAGTCTCAGGCCACCTCTCTTTAGGAAGTGATAGGTACTATAAGAGCAACGTGCCCCTTCCCCGCCAGATAAACGTAGAAACCAAGCTATGAAGCTGCTGAAAAAGGAAAGGGGATCCAAAGATTAGTAAGATTCAATGGATAAAAGATCCGGGGAAGGACATTCATTTTAATAATATTAATTCTGCCCCACAGGGAGATAGGAGCACTGTCCACGTTGCAAGTCTTGGCTGATCAAGTCTCTAACCTTAGTTAGGTTCAACTTTTGAGAAGAGAGAGATCGTAGAGAAATAAATCCCCAGATATTTAATTGAGCTAGAGGTCCACCTCATCCCAAAGGAGAGAAAATCCCGTTTAAAAGTATATTTATTTAAAGGAAAGATCTCACATTTAGAGATATTTAATTTATAACCAGAAAAGGAACTAAACTGCCGAATGATACCCAGAGCTGCCTCTAGAGATGTTGCTGGTTCCACTAAGTGCAACAAGACATCGTCAGCATACGCCGATAGAACTAGATCCCGATTTTGGAGCCTGATACCCTTCACCTGGGGGGAAGACTTAAGGCTAATCAACAAGGGTTCCAGATATAAATTAAACAACAGAGGAGACAGGGGACAACCTTGCCTAGTACCAGCAAAGAGACGGAAAGAAGGGGACAAGACCCCATTACAGTAAATTTTGGCAGAGGGACACTTATAGAATACCTGTATCAAATTCAAAAAGGAAGTTGGAAAGCCCATTTCCTCCATTACTGTCCATAAAAAGGACCAGTCAGCCCAATCAAATGCTTTCTCAGCATCAAGAGAGACTAGGGCGATTGGGCCTGAGGTGGTTCGGGCGTACTGCGAGATATGGGACAAGGTCCTCAGATGGTCAGCCGCCGACCTTCCCGGGACAAAACCGGCCTGCTCAAGGCTCAAAAGACCTGACCAAATCTTCTTGATCCTTTCGGCGAGTATTTTAGCCAGTATTTTAACATCATAATTCTGGAGAGAAATTGGACGGTAACTAGCGGATCAGAGGGTTCTTTGACTGCCTTGGGAATTAGAACTATGGTGGCCTCAAATAAAGCAGGATCCAGCTCAGATGAGACCAGGAAGTAATTATATAACTTAAGAAGGATAGGAGTAAGCTCCTTAACAAAAACTTTGTAGAAGTTTGCTGGGAATCCATCTGGACCCAGTGCTTTGTCTGGGACCAGTGAAGCTATAACACTCTTTATTTCTTCAACTGAGATAGGGGCTGATAAGCTCGCACTATGAGATTCCGACATGCACAGGATACCAAGTCCTCTTACATATTCTCTGATATCCCTATCGAATAGGATGTTGAGGAACGGCTATAAAGGCACGAATAATATTCTTTAAAGACCTGAGCAATATCTCTAAGCGAAGAGACAGTGTTACCAGATGAGGAAACCAAAGAGGGAATAATCCTCGAACTCTCAAGTGCCTGCAGGCTAAGCTAATAATTTACCAGATTTTTCACCAAGTCCAGATATTTAGCCCGGTTTTCACCAGACAGTATTCTGTTTTCTCCTTCAAAAGATCTGAGTATTCATTCTTAGCCAAGAGAAGTTCCTTAAGATCTGACACCGAGGCGGATGATGAATACCTATAGTCTAATTCCCTAATCCTACCAACCAGCTCCAGCAATTTAGTTAACCATGTCTTCCTCCTCAGGGAAGCCATTTTGATAAGTTCACCTCTAAGATAACACTTTAAGGCTCCCCATATCATATCAACCCTGGGGTGGAGGTTATATTATTGGCCAGAAAAAAAGATATTCTAGAGCTAATTTCTGAGACACATTGGGGATCCTTTATTAGCTGTGTGTTTAGACGCCACATGGAGTCACGGGAATAGTCAGGATCAAGGGACAATTGTATCCAAACCATGGCATGATCCGACACAATAATCGGTTCCAAACCAGACAAAGGGATCTTCGGAGGAGAGAGAGACTAACTAAAATCATGTCTAATCTTGACTTAGTACCATGTGGCTGGGACTGGAAAGTAAAAGCACGGCAGGAAGGATTGGCCAGACGCCACGGATCACCCAAACCTAACAATGAGACCAGTTCACAGAAGGCTTTCTGTGCCGAAGTAGGTGTACGCCTATCTTGGGGCTCCCTATCTAGCTTCAAGGAGAAGGGCACATTCCAATCCCCACCTAACACAAACTGAGTGGGCAAGAAACTGGCCAGCTTATTCACCAGTGTCATAAAAAACTCAGGGTTACCCCCCACCGGTCCATAGATTGAACCAAGAACCACATTTTCTCCATTTAAGCTGTCTTTAACTAAAACATATCTCCCTTCTGGGTCTGAGAGAGCAAGTTACTTAGTAAACAAGACATGTCTTTTAAAAAGAATCGCCACCCCTTTGCTGAAACAGGAATTCCCAGCTAAATAAAACTGAGAAAACCCAGATCGAGAAAGCAGCCTAGCTTCGTCATGACATAGGTGTGTTTCTTGCAGGAAAAGGATGTCAATGTGGAGTAATGAGCAGTGATTGAAGACCTGTAAGTGCTTAACCTGATCCCTCAGCCCTCTGACATTCCAGGATGCTATTTTAACTGTATTCCCAGCCATCTTATAAATGTATCAAAACAGGTGGATATTCAGACAAAATACATATTACCTACAAAAGCAGGGTGCACCTTATATATAACAACCAGAGACCTTTTTGTAGCATCCCCCCTTCCCCCTGCAAGCAACTCCCCATCCAAAAAATCAGAACAGAACAGATCGTAGGAACCCCTCCCCGGTACCCCAACTCTACCAGCCTCCAACAACTGAGCACAATAAAAACTAATCCATCCACCCCCCCATACCCAAAGCCCATAGACCCCACACAAAAACTATGTACACTGGGGAGCCAGAGCAATAATCCAATTAGTACCAGAGAAAGATTAACGAGCTCCAGCTTCCCCACCCCCATGGCGAACTTCCAGCCCCTTCCAGATAGGAATTCAAACCCTGAAAGGGCTATGGTGACCCAATCTCCGTTACAACGGACACCAGACCCCCCACAGCCAGGTATCAAACCTGAACCTCCGCAACGGGCGGTTAGCAACCCCAAGATTAGGCTCATGAATGCACATCCAGTGAGCCTCTGATAGCCCACCCGCCCCGGCCCTTCTGATTCCCGTGTTCTCCTCGAGGAAGGGACAAGAGAACTCATTCCCGCTGGTGAGGAGGACATTACCCCATCACAAATAAATAGCCCCTTTCCCAAAGGTTAAAACTGTATAAGCTCCCCCAACACGAAAGCATAAAGGGACACTCACCCTCTTAGAAATCCTCCGCCGACCATATCTTTTGTAAATCAGGTCGGTATCTGCCACTAACAGCTAGGCCAACAGGCCTTAAGTTGCCGGGGGGAGCGAAAACCATCATGGACCAAACCGGTCCCACCGCCCGGAAGTGTCCCCAGGGAAACACTACCGCCCAGATGGGATCCGGAAATAAGCGCCCAATGGCCCAAAAAACGAAGCTCCGTTCCCGGCGAGACACCCCACAACCAGGACAGCCCTTTGCCCTCCCAAACCACCAGGTAAGAGACCCACTGGACAGGGGGGGCTAACAGGGCAGGATCTCAGCCCAGCATCAAATTGGCCTTACTTTTAATCACACAAAAAGAAGAAAGAAATAAAATAAATTAAACAAAAAGGCAGGGAGGGGAGGAGGGGGGGGAGTAGGTCAAAGGAAAAAACAAAAGAGGGGAGGTCCAGTAAAACATAAAGTCCTTATAGGATAGCGATGCAAGAGTCTCTTGGCAGTAGACAGGTTCTCAGCACCAGTCTATCCAGCACAGTTAAAGTTTAATAAGTGACCTTCAACCAGGATTTTTGAACAAATCTGGGAGCCTGGTCGCGAGATCTTTCAGGGCCTCATCCGGAGTATTAAAGGAGGTAGATGATCCATTTAAGGTGACCCGGAGCGTCGCAGGGTAGGTCATTCTAAAGGGTATAGCCGCCGTGATCAGTTTCTGGACCACCCCGTGGTAGGCCGCTCTCTTGACCCTGGTCTCTTTCGGTAGATCCTGAGATATTCTTAGCCTGGCCGATCCCCACAAAATCTCCTTTAGTTCCCGAGCTTTACTATACACATGTTGATAATCAATATAGCTCAGGAACTTAATATTGATGGGGCGCGGAGAGGATCACGGTGGGGGACGAGGCCTCAGGGACCAGTGGGCCCGCTCTAAGTGATACACGGAGCTGACAGGAGAAGGCCCGACTACCTTTACCAGGAACTTCTGGAGGAACATAAGCATATCAGGGCCCTCCTCGGCCTCAGGTAGGCCTAGAATTAGCAAGTTGTTCCTCCGATTTCTTCCCTCTAAATCTTCGGCCTTCTCCTGCAATTTCTTAATCTGCATCTTATATCCCTGCATCTCCTTGTCAGTCCTGTCTCTCCACTGCTCAAGCGAGTAGGCCCTGGCTTCAACATCAGCCACCCGAGTGGAAACTGAGACCAGGTCGCTTCTAAGGGACTTAAGCTCTCTGCTTAGTTCACGTAGCAAATCCTTCAAAGGGGTCAACTCCTGCAGGAACCTTTCTTCTGAGAGCGGGCTGGGCGTCTGGGTTTTGTCTGCTCCATGTTCCGATCTCGGATTAGGCTGGTTTTTTTGCTTTTTGGCTGCTTTTTCGGGTGAAGCAGGTGGTGTATGTCGCACTGCGGCCTGTTTAACATCGACCTCCATCGCGGGACAAACTCACAATCAGCAGTCACAAACTTGCCACCAAAGAGCCACTGGAAAGGTTAGTGAGCGTTTCCTATAGATTCCAGGTAATAGGAGCTTCAAAAGATGAAAAAATATAGAAAGGGAAGCGTCCGGAGGGCAGAGCTCAAGGCTTCAGCTGCAGTCTAGCTGAGTGCCATCACGTGACCATCCAAACAGACTGATCTTGCTCTTGATGTCCAATGATATGTCAGGAATAAATATCCCAAACAACACTGGTCCCAACACTGAGCCCTGTGGGACACCACTTGTCACTACCCTTGGGTGAGAGAGCTCCCCATCCACCACCACCTTCTGTTGCCTTCCCTGAAGCCAGATCCCTACCCATCTCACCAGTTTTGTACCAACCCCTGTGCCTTCTAACTTACTTCCCAGCCTCCCATGCGGCACTAAGTCAAATGCCTTACTGAAGTCCAGATACAGGACATCCACTGCATGGCCCCTGTCCAGTTGCCTAGTTACCCAGTCATAGAACTCCACCAGGTTGGCTTGGCAGGATCTGCCACAAATGAAGCCATGCTGTCTGTTGTCCTGTAGTCCTTTGGCCTCTAGGAGGGCCACTAGCCTATAAATATATGAAATATTGGTGCAGCAATGAGCATGCATACAAACTGCGCAACACAAGTCCATAACTCAATTATTTCTGGGAGTTTGGTAGCCACATTTGTAATATATACATTTTGGGAGCTCCCCTTATGAACAGCGGCGGTGCGATTTTGTTAATCTGTCCCAAAAGTTGATTTCCCACAGCGACCATGCCATTGTGAGCCACAGGTGCAGAAACACATTTTGGGCAGGATATGAAAAATGACAGCTGTACTGTTCATAAGGAGGTGCGAAAAAATGCCAGTGTTGAAAATCTGGCATGGAAATATTGCAAATTTGCAAGTTCTGCAGGGTACGTGGGAAACTGCGCAGTGCACGCTTGCAACACAGTCATTTTATTGACTTTTGGCACCAAATTTTCAACATAGGCATTTTAGGACCTCTGCTCATAAACAGTGTCACCGTCATTTCCTCAAACTGTCCTGAAAAGTGATTTTGCACAGCGACAGCGCTATTCTGCGCCGGATGTGCAAAAACACATTTCAGGTGGGATATGTAAAATAATGACAGCTGTACTGTTCATCAGGAGGTGTGGAAAAATGCCAAGTTTGAAAATCTGGAGTGAAAATATTACAAATTCATGACTTTATGAGCGTGCGTAGAAACAGCGCAATGTACGCTCATAAAACAGCCATTTTTGGGAGTTTTGTCACCAAATTTGCAACACAGGCTTTTTGAGAGCTCTCCTCATGAACAGTGGCACTGCCATTTCAGTACTCAGTCCCAAAAGGTGATTCTGTGCAGTGACTGCAAAATCACCTTTCAGGACTGAATAACACCATGACAGTGCCAGAATTCATGAGGAGGGGTTCCAAAAACTCCATGTTGAAAATCTGGTGGCAAAATTCCAAAAAACGCCTGAGATATGCATCAAAGTTGAAAAAACTCTGTTATTCCATTATACAGCTTACCGGCATTTCCTGAGTTTGCGGTCAGCTTTGAAGAGTGCAGACATGTTCCCGGTCCACCAAGATTGTCGCACCAGACTCCTGAGTAAGTATAGGGTGGGGGTGGGGAGGCAGGGTGCACAGTGGGTGAGCGCAGGTTGTGGGAGGGGCAGGGAGACTGCCAAGGACCGCTTCCTTTTCCACAGGTACAAAACCAAAACATCATGGGACCGTTTTCTGTTTACAGGGGCATGTGGCATGCTGGGCTGGGCTCCCCAGCATGCCAGCAGTGCTGTTTTGGAGGGCAGCTGTAGCCAATGGGGCATTGGGCACCCCGTCGGCCACACAACAAAAGGGGGTTACTTTATGCCTAGGAGTTAGGCACCCCATCAACACACCGGAAAGTTGGGGGCCCAAGAGCCCGAGTTAGGCACCCCCCTCGGCATATAACAAATGGGGGTTCTTTATGCCCGATGGGGAGTGGGCTTCCCTGTCGGCACATACAATGAGGCAGGAGTAAGCTGACAGGGGATTGGGCACCCCCGAAGTCGGCTGTTTGGCGGATAGTGTGCCGCCATGTTTGTGTTTCCGAGTAAGCATGTTGGAAGGTCTGCTGCATGTGATGAGCTTTGCTGGCATTGCAGTGGACCTTTCCTTAGATGTGCTCGCCCAGGTGGTGTGGCGCCAGCATGCAGGCTGATTGGAGAATGAGGGACACACCTACTGATTGCTGCTTTTGTCCAACAGTGACCAGCCCAAATCTGCACTACCGCAAGATGTTGGCCGCGCAAGTGCGCCAACATAAAAATGGATACCTCTCTCTATTTAGCTCACTCAATATTAGTGCACACTATGCCTGGGTAAACATTGAGGAATCTGCTGCTTCTGTGAAAATGCTGTGAATTTCAGCTATTTCCATGGAGTTTTGCAAATATTTGCATGGACAAAATTCACCCAGTTTCATGGATTTTCACATTATTTGGCAATATAATCATTTGAACTAAGGAATATCATTGATGCACTACGGAAATCTTTTCTTTCATAAAGTCATTCCTTAGTTTATAGTAAAATTGTGCTGTTCACAGTAGAAAACCATGGAAACATATTTCGTGAGCATTGCAGTTATGTGATAGAAATTGTTTTGGTGAGAATGAAAAGGTTAAAGATTTTTTTTGCTATAGGACCCCTCCCCCATAAGAGTGCCCATCCTGTCAAACTTGGCTCCTAGTAAAGTGGTATCAATTTGTATGTATTTCTTAAATTCTGTGGTTCATTAAACAACTGCAGTTTTCACTGTAGATTTCTATGGAACACTCAAAACTTTTTCTGTGAGAAATTAGGTTACATGGTAGTCTACTGCTAGGTGGGAATGTAAAGCTCAAAGGGTTTGTTGCTACAGCAACTCGCTTTTCCTTTCTCAGGTGACTGTTTCTACTACTCTACAGTGCAGTTTTATGTGTGATGAAGGACACAGATCTGCTCTTTGTGGCTTACTTTTGTAAACCAAAATGCAACATTTGAAAGCATTTTGTGGCAGTTTTATGCAAGATGTTTGTGAAGTAGCTGCTGATTTTTTGTAGTGTTTTGCAGTAAGTTTGTTGAGTATACCTATTGTGAGACATTTATTTGTTTTCATGATGGTGGGTGTGGGTGAAAAAAGAGGAAAATGGGCCTTGTCACCATGATGAAGTCGGGGCCATGTGTGAACCATTGAGCAGTGGTTGTGACAGGCATAAAGGCTGCGATGGTGCCAGCTGTTGATGTCAAATGTTCCCGCAAGGTGGGGGAGGGTTCAAGCAGCTGGGCCTGGCATCAGTATTGCTAGTTTTGGGGGGTGCAGGATGTAATACTAAACCTAAAACAGCAATGCCTATGTCAAGTGTAAGCACAATGCACGCAGACCTGGGATATACGTGACAGCACTAATGCCGGACACAAGAGCTGCTTGGTGCTGATGGAGGTGAATAAAATTCCAGCAGATTCCAGATATGCCTAAAATATAATTCATTACCAGAACAATGAAAGTGGAATTCACAGTTTGCGAGGTATTTTGAGGTTTACATAGGCAACTACTTTTTAAAACAAGAGAAAATGAGAAATGAGGCTCTACTCATATTTTATCATCTTTCTTCTTCAGGTTATTTCCTCCACCATAGCGTACTCAACATGCTGTGGCAACATGCCCCTTTCTCAGGAAACAGGTGATCAACACAATAATATCTAATTAGGTTATCCTGCTAAGTGGGGCACTCCCCAGACCCTCTATGCCATATATGGGCATTTCAGATGAGATGTTAAACCAGGATCCCATCTGCCTGTTCTGGTGGTACAGTAGTTCAGGTGGGTGTTAAAGATCCCATGGCACTTCTCAAAAAGAGTAGGGGAGGGAGTCACATGATGCAGCTAGCTGAATAGGACGCACTCTATCTGTGCTCCGCTGACCCAACTTGCTTTTTCACCTTTTTTTACTTAATTTCTGTAACAAAAAGCTTGAGATCTGTTTCCCATTGATAGGAGAAGGCTACCCGGCTCCCAGAAAGTGAACTTGGGCTTAAAATGGAAGCAGAGATGTGACAGGCCGCTTCTTGGCATATGTCGCCTGTCACACCAGAGAAACTGCTGAAGAATCCCAGGGCAAACCCTCCCACTACAGGCCACTCGCAAACAGCCTTGGCTTCTCCTTCTACTGCCACAGAACTGACTCTGCTTACCTCAGAATGATTTCTTCTCGAGTTCCAACCCTTCAAGGATGAGATCCGCTCCTTAGTATCAGATGTGAAGGCAATCTTGGATGCATTAGAGGACACTACCCAGTGCACTTCAGATAATGAGGCCCGCATTATCTCAGTGGAGAAGCGGGCAGACAAAATGGACTTGCTCATAACTACAAATTGCCAAACTATTAAGAAATTAGAAAACAAAATCGAGGATTTAGAAGGCAGAAGTCGACGTAATAACATTGTGGTAATCGGTTTACCAGAAAGGGAGGAGGGTTCAGATACCATTTTATTCATACAAAAACTGCTGAACAAACAAGCAGGGCCCTCCCCCTTTGGGCCTACCTACATCCTCGAGACAGCATATGGAGCGCTTAGACCAATGTCTCCACCTAATGCCCAACCTAGACCCTTGATATTTTGCTTTCTCAATTTTCAGGAGAAACAACATGTCTTACAGAAGCTAAGGGAAATACAAGATGTTCTATGGGAAGGACAGAAGATCCGTGTAACACAAGACCTGCCAGCAACTGTCCACCAGTGCCAGGCATCATTCCACCTGATAGTATCCAAATGCATTGCTTCTGGAATAAAATTGTGCATGGCCTACCCTACAAAGCTACAAGTTCACCTGGATGGATCCTGGCCCTCATTCAAAGAGGTGGATCCTGCAATGGAATTCTTCAAGCAAAAGTGACCCGCCCTATTCATCAACTGCTGAGAAATCTCAGAAGTTTACAGGTGTTACCCTTTGGTGAAGCATAAAGGTTTAAAGTAGTTGAATTATAGTCTTACCATTCTATCTAATTTTACACAACAACCTACTTCACTTGCTTACTAATCTACCTGGCTCCACGCCACAGGGTGCTTCCACCAAGCTAAATCATGGCTGACAAGGGGAGCCTTTCTTTGTTTGGGACACTGGTAAAATACACTCCTTGAGTTATATTTTTGGCCACGATCTTTCTGGGCAAGTGAACATTTAACATTGTTATTGGACAGACCATGAGAATTCCACCCTTGATTTACTTTTATATAATGTCTCCTGATGCCATATCAGCGTCTGACTGTTATTGTTATCTGCACTGTGTAGTGGACATAACCACAGTTTTGGTTGCCAAGGCTTTTCTTGGAATTTAAAACTTTTCATTTATTTTCCATTTTGTATTTGCAAGGTCTAAGAGATTGCATTAGGAAAACTGGGACTTTCTCTGTTCACACCTTCAAGATACCACATTGGCATGATTTCTTTTTAGGGAGTTGTACTGTACCAATTTCTCTACAGCTCGGGGGTCACCCTAGGTCAGAGACAATGAGACTTCATCATTACAAATGTGGAGACTGAAAAACTGAAATGAACACTCCCTTAGTCCACTACGGCTTATGCCTGAACTTATTTATTTCTTTAATGCTTCTTGATTGTTTATAATGGGCAAATGTTGTCCCGCTCAAGGTCTCTGACATTTAAGCGATCAAGCTGTTTTATTAGATCAAATGAAACCACATTTGTTAATGTATTTTGGGGGATTTTGAACTTTCTCTTGTCTCTGTTTTTTCAGACTGGTTGTTCATTTTAGTACTAGCCTGAATGGTATTCACTGGGATATCCTCCACTAGGCTCAAGAAGTTAATAATACTTCTCAAATGGGGATACTCTATATTTTTTATTTTTACTAATAATTTAAAACATAACATGTTTAGTTGCAGTTGGGTGAGCAGGGGAAGGGAGGGCCTTCAGTCTGCTGATCGCCATAGGCCAGTGCTTTGGGGGGAGGATAGTTCTTACTGTTGCCTTACTGGCTCCAGGCTGTGAAATGGAAGTTTTAGTAAGAATTATAGTTGAGTTTTTAAATCCTTATTGGCTACAGTGTTAATTCTGGCGGGCGGGAATTTGGGTGAAACTGAGGGACTAAAAGGGAGGATGGGAGGGAGGGCTTTTATTCCTATTTCTTAAAAAGTGAGTAGGATAGTGCCAATTTAGAAAACAAATGAGGTACACAAGCTGGTTATTGTTTTTAGGAATACAGGTACTGGTCTTAATAATTGTATTATGTGCGGATGGTGCAATCTTTTAAATTTTGTACATGGAACATAAAAGGGGCAAGACACCCTCTCAAGTGTATGAAGCTGCTCAAACACTTAGGAATCTTGCATTGTGATGTGATATTGTTACAAGAAACCCACCTGCTAGAAGCCGAAGGTACCCTATTGAAGAGACAGCAGGTAGGACAGGTCTTTGCTGTGGGTGACTGTCGAAACAGTAGAGGGGTAGCTGATTTGCTCACCAGGGCATTTCCCTTCACTTGTGAGCAATGTATTAGAGATAAAAATGGCAGATACATGCTGGTTAAAGGCAAACTCCAGTCATTTAACATATTGTTAGGTGGTGTCTGTGGTCCCAACTCTGACTTTCCCTCCTTTTTCATGGAGCTCCTCTCCGTACTGACACCCTCCTTAGATACTCCAATGCTTTTGGGGGGAGATTGGAATATTCCTTTCAACGCCCTTTAGACAATTCAACTGGCTTCAGAACTGGGGGTCTTTACCTGCCCAAAAAGCCATCAGAGACCTAGTGGAACATATGGGATTTTGTGACTCATGGAGGGTATTACATCCTAGAGACAGGGAATATACATTCCGTTCTGCTGTCCATGGCTCAGTATCTTGACTCAACTACTTCTGGTTGAGTAAATCACTTTTACAAGAACTAATGGACAGCAGATCAGAGCCAGGAATAGGCTCAGATCACTCTATAGTGACCTGCCATTTCTCCCTCTCTGTCAACTGGGGATCAGATAAACAATGGAAATTAAATAACCAATTACTGAAGGATAAAAAGGTCATAGAAAACCTATTAGCATCCCTGGAATCTTTTAAAACTTCTAACTGGGGCACAACTTACTCCCCATCCATGGAACGGATAGCATTAAAATGCTTCCTTCATGGGGAATTATCAAAATGTCAGTAATTAAAAAGCAAATAGAAGCTCATGAGACTAAACTACTTTTAGATCAAATCAGAGACAAGGAGAAATATTTACCTACTAGAACTGCAGACTCTGAAAAAGAGGCACTAATAAAGTTACAGGACAGATACTCTGAATTACTCAGAGAAAAGGCCAAATGGGCAATTTTAAAGTTGCAGGCCACTTATACTGAACAAGGGGAAAAGTTTTGGCCCTCTGACTTAAAAAAATAAAATCTTCGAAATGCATCGCTGCAATACAAAGCGACCCCCAAGGACCTCTTCTAATTCAGGCTAAAGATATTGCTAATGAATTTGAGCAATATTACAAGAAGCTGTATGCCCAAATGTCCAACCACCCATCCCAGGCTGCAGCTGATCATTATCTAGATAGTCTTCCCCTCCCCACTGTCACCTCTACACAAGTTGAGGGACTAACTACACCTTTTACTGAAGAGGACATAATTTGAGTTATCAAAGACCTACCCTCAGACAAAGCCCCGGGGCCAGATGGGTATTCATCTAATTTTTACAAAATGTTTGCCCCCCCAGCTGGTACCATGGCTACTGGCGATCTTTCAAAACATGTTAAATGCGGAAGGTCTGCACCCCAGAATGCTGGGGGAAACCATTGTCATTCTTGCTAAACCTGGAAGGGACCTGACACAGGTTTCAAATTACCGGCCTATATCTATTCTCAACTGTGACCTAAAAATTCTTGCCAAACTACTAGCCCATAGAATGGAACAGGTGCTCCCCTCACTTATTAGCTCCGATCAAGTTGGCTTCATGAAAGGTAGCTCCTCAGTAGACCACCTCCATCGCTTGTCTCATGTCTTCGCCACATCCCAGGATACCCCTCAAGCAATGGCTGTGGTCTCCCTGGACATGGAGAAGGCATTTGCTAGAGTTGACTGGCAGTTTCTATTTAGGACCCTTCACAGATTTCGCTTCCCTTCCAGTCATGGTTGCAGATCCTTTATTCTACTCCTACCGCTCAGGTTTTCTGTAATGGAATCTTCTCCTCTAACTTCCCCTTAGTGGCAGGAACCAGACAAGGATGCCCCCTATCTCCCCTGTGATTTAACCTATACTTAGAGCCCCTTATAGTCTCTATACAGAAATCCCCATGGATACAGGGAATCAGACTATGCACGACAATGGAAAAAATAGTGGTATATGCAGATGATATCCTGCTACATATCACCCAAATTAAACCCTCTACACAAACTCTTTTGCAGTTAATACAAGAGTACGGCTTACTCTCTAATTACAAGCTTAACAAAGACAAAACTTCTGTTTTCCCACTTAACTCCAAAGTGCTCAAACAGGACATCTTAGAATTGGGTCTTAATTGGGCTCCTAAATCCATAAAATATTTAGGTCTACTCCTCTCAACTAGTGATAATCAGTTGAGTAAGTTGAATCTTGAAGCACTGTTTAAAATAGTGCAGCAAGATTCAAAACATTGGCAAGATCTTCCTCTAACCCTATGCGGGAGTGCGAACATCATTAAGATGAATGTAATCCCATGTCTCTTTTATCCCCTAAACCTTTTTAACTTATGGCTTCCCAAAGCTTGGTTTAAATCAATCCATTTGTGTCTTTCTGATTTTCTCTGGAAAGGTAAGCCCCTGAGATGAGCTTTCCGCAACTTGGCCACTCCCAAAACTCTAGGAGGACTAAAACTTCCGCACTTTGGTTTATATCATTGAGCCAGTTACCTAAGCAAAAATCTTCGATGGGATGAACCATCTGATCCTCTGGAGCCATCAAAATATGTCCCATCATGGCTTAGGATAGAAAAAGAATTAACAGTTTCTGCAGGGATAAATCCAGCAGCCCTACTTTTCTTGAAATCTAAGAAATTACTCCCTACCCTCTGTTAAAACCTGGTAGGACTTTTAGACCACACACACTCCCAGCTATGTACCACCCTGAAGTATGACAATACATATGCCCTTTCCCAACCTGCCTTTCAAAATCCTAACTTTCGGTTGGGTGGGAAATTAATTCCTCTCAATTGGATCCCACGAATGCAGCATTGTGTGGTAAGATATTTCCATACTCAAAGCTATGACTGGCTGACTACACCCAATCTCATTGTTAAATTTGGCTTGGCACATAAATAGGCTTTTCAAATCTATCAGATTCACCATACGCTTATATCCTACTATAGAAATAAGGCTACCCCAGACAACCACGGTGATTGGGTCCCTGCTGGCAGAATTCTGGCTTAAGCTCCACATACTGTCTCCTCACTGTATGCCATTCTTTGTCCTTTGGTTTTCCCAAAAGTGGACAGCATTCCCAACTACTGGAACAATATATACCCTAACTCCTCTTCTAGATGGCCTAAAATCTGGGAAACCAGTCATAAATACATTACGTAGGACAGACTACGATTATTCAGTTACAATTCCTCAATGATACTGTATGTATCTGACCCCCTATGAAATGCATAAAATGGGAAGGGCTGAGACCCCAATATGTAACAGATGCAATGATGGCACAGGTATCTTGTTCCACTTGTTCTGGGAATGTACTAAGATCTCTCCTTTGTGGGATCTCATGAAAGCCAAAGTAGACCCCCTACTTGGCTTACAGGATTACTTCATTCCGGAGGTATGTCTGCTAGGGGAATTTACAGACTTCCCATCAATGGTTAGAAGCTATCATATCATGATGACTGCCTTGTCAGGTAAGAAGGTGGTGCTAAGACATTAGAGGGACTCTGTCCAACTCTCGTATATAGAATGGCTACAAGAGCTCCTTCACAACTTAAGGATTGAGAAAATGATGGCTAGCCTTTCCAACCCCTTGGGATCCTTTAGAAAGAGATGGGAAAGTTTACATAGCTTGTATACCCTATAATGTAAGAGATATATTTATAACCAGCTAGGCCTAATATGTTTTTATTATCTTACATTCCCTTTTGTCATTAGTCTCATTGGTGCCAGGGAGGAAGGGGGGGATGTGGGAGGAAGATAAGGGAGGGGGTTGGGGAATTTACTTCTGTATCCTGTCAATGTATAACAATTGTAACATATATGTGTTCAGAAAATCAATAAACTTTTAATAAAAAAAAAAAAAAAGAGTAAGGGAATTTCTCCAGTGCCCTGGCTAAATTTTCCCATATTCACTAAAAATACCACCTTAATTGGTTTAAGGTCAGCTGGCATTCATCTGTATCCCCCTTCCCCAGGTCGTGCCTGAAAATAGACAGAATTTGTCTGGTACACTTACCCGGTCAACAAAAACTAAACAAAAATAAAAATAAATAAATAAGATGTATCACAGTCACCGAATTGTTTGCAAAAGTCTGTTTCTATTTCCAGATGCAAGGAACTGCTGATATTCTAAACTATTCACTCCATACATCTCAGGAGTTGGCAGCTCCCCATGTCTGGAAACAGAAACAGACAATTGCAGACCATTCAGTGGCTGTGGAACAGCATAGAGGGTCTGGGGAGTGCTCAACCTAACTGGGGAACCTAAAAAGATATTCTCATGGTGACCACCTGTTTCCTGAGAAAGTGGCATCTGGTCAGGAAATGTTGAGTATGTTATGGTGGAGGAAATAAACTGAAGAAGAAATATCATAAAATAGGAGCAGAGCCTCAGTCCTCATTTTCTCTGGATTTTGTGGGTGCTCCTGTGAGGACTTCTCTGCTTTATAAATGTAGGGCCAATTTAAAGGCAAGGCATCCCAGGACCTGTTTTTTGTTTGACTGTTTTTTAAACCACAGAAAAATCTCCTGGATCATTTACACTGTGCCATTGAATTCTGCAAAACAATAGTTACTGTATCTCCTCCCAGTTACAACAGTGCTTCATGCCAGATTTATCAATGTCTCCACCCACCTACTGCAGTGTCCCATTTATTTATTTGCTTTTGGTAACCGGGTAGGTGCACTAGGCATGACCATGCCTATTTTCAGGCATGACCCAGGAGAGTAAAAGGCATAACAATGACAATGAAACAGTTTGTAGAGTGCAATAGGTGAAAACAGTGGGTACAGGTTAATACAATTTTCAGTAAAACAGAAACACAGTATACTCAATCAACAAAAAATAACAAGAGATAATGTAAACATAGTGAAGAATATCAAGTGCAAGTTCACCCATTTTAGGGATACAGAAATGAGAGAGATAGCTAAATGAGGTACTAAGTGCAGTGTAAAATTGGAAGAATGTGTTATTATCACAAATCGATCATTTTGAGCAAAACCAGAGGAATCGAGGTCCAAAGAGGGTAACAGAGTGTCAGTTCTGAGAGAAAAGTCTGGCAGAGAGTGGGGGGGGGTGATAAGTACTGAGCTTGGGACAGGGAAAGGAAAGTGGGGGATAAAAGAAGGGGACTTAAAGAGAGAGTGAAGGGAGGGTGGGACGGTGAAAGTATGAGAAGGAGTGGTGGAAGATAGGGATCAGGTAGAGTTGGGGAGAGAAAAGCAGTAGAAAGGAAAGGGGGTGGTGGATGGGAGAGCGTATGGAGAGTGAAAGCAGGTGCAGAGTGTTGAGCCAAGTAGATGATCACGGTGCTGCTTCTTGAAGCAGGCATGGGATTTTATTTTAATTTTTTAATTTATTTAGTTGTTTAGCCAGGAGTAGCACACTAAGCTGAAAGCTTTTTTACAGGAGCGACCTGGGAACACAGGGAAGTTAAGTGATTTGCTCAGGGTCACACAGTATGCAAGTGGAAGCTGTGGGATTCAAACCCAGATCTGGTCTGCTGGATGCTACCAGATTTGCAGTTCAGAGCCTTAAACCACTGCGCTATACTGCCTCCCTGGATGGTCCTGGGATAGAGCGAGATGAACTGTTTAGGGAAGAGCATTCCAATATTTCGGCACAGCATGCGAGAAAGCCCGCTAGTCCATAACAGTCTTGCATCTAGGAATGTGGGGGGGTGCTTGATCAGTGGATCAAAGCCTATAGGAAATGGTTTATGCATCCAGCATAGAAGCTAGGGATTTGGGGAGACCAGATCTGGTGATGCTATAATGAGAGATCCAAGGGACTGAAGCCAATAAGCTGTAGGGCAGGACCATTTTAGGTCAGCATAAAGAAGATGGTGGAGCTTGTAACAAGGGGATGCAGAGGCACTCAGTGCTTATCCCACTTGTGAAGAGAAGGTTTCAAAACTCCTAGGTAGGTGACCGAGCCATAAGATAGTGCTGGTAGCAGAATGCCTTGTGCAATAACGAGCCTGGCCAATGTTTTAAGGGCATAACTAGTCCGATAGGCACTCCCGAGTTTGGCGTTTATGGACTTGCAGGTGGCAGTAATGTGTTGATCGAAAGTCAGAGATTTTTTGAAGAGGATTTCCAGGTATTTGAAAGAGCTAGTATTGACCAATTAGTGAGCCATCAGAACAAGAGATTTTGAAGGGTTTTTGGTTTGTTCTGAGTCTTGCTGGGGAGCCGAATTGCATGGAATGCATCTTACCCACATTTAGAACAAGGTCATTTTCCGTAAACCAGGACTGAATGTGGATGAAATCTGATAGAGAGAGAGAGACAGTAATTTATGTCCGAGATGTTTCTGGCACTGGAGTAGAGAACTAGGTCATGTGCATATAACAGAGATGAGCAATCGGGAAGAAAGGGGGGAGATTGTTTACAAAGATCAAGAAAAGTAAGGGGCCCAAAATGGATCCCTGTGGAACTCCAATATTTATGGTGGAGAGCTGTAATTTTTCATGGTTTAGTTAAAATTTACAGACTGCTTCCTGTCTGACAAGCAGCTATTGAACTAGGCTACTGCTTCTGTGAAGAACCCAAGGGACTGGAGTTTGTCGAGGAGAAGGGCGTGGTTTACAAGATCAAATGCCTTACTTAGGTCAATAAAGACTGCCCCGGTAGGGAGGCCTTTCTTCATTGCAGTATAGATATAATTTGTGAATTTTAGGAGAGCTGTGGCAGTGCGGTGACCTTTGTGGAAGCCATGCTGAAAGTTGGAGAAAAGGTTATGTTCTAGTAGGAAGGAGGTGGTTAATTTAGCAACTAGTTTTTTTAGTATTTTGCTGAGAATGGAGAGAATGGCTATGGGCTGGTAGTTGGCAATATCTGTGGGGTCTCCTTTTTTAAATATGGGAGTGACTTTTGCTATTTTCCAGATGCTGGGGACTGTACTGTGGCATAGTGATAGGGTAAATATTTTAGTTAGGGGTGAGGCAATAATAGGACCGGCAAGTTTCAAGAGCTTTGGCATGGGACCATCAGAGCCAGTGGTAGTACTATCGGGGATGACTAGTAGCATCTTTTGGACTTTCTGCCTGGTGATGGTTGGAAAACAGAATGGAGGGTGATAATGCCTTGATCCACTGTCCGCGGGGGGGGAGGGGTAGGAGAACTGCACGGTTGGGTGGGGGAGGAAGATAAGTATTTCAATAAGTCTGTGAAATGGAGATTGAAGAAGTTAGCAATGGTGATCTGATTGTTACAATGCACACCATCTATTATCATATTGTTGGAAATTCTGGTGTGTTTTGCTCCGAGGAGTAATTTTATATGAGCCCAGAATTTTCTGGGGTCACCTGCAGCATTTATTAGTAAGCCTTTGCTGAACAAGCTCTTTGTTAGGCAAATGTTCCTTTTCAAGAGTTTCTCAGTGTTCTGTAGTCATTGTAGTTGGACAGTAGGTCTGAGACCTTGTAATGCTGCCAGCTTTTGTCCCTGGCCCTGATTCTGGTGAGTAGGTTTTTACTGAGCCATTTAGTATGGATTCCACTTACACGACGTGTGGTAAGGTGTGCGTGGATGTTTTGGAGAGATCCAAACAGGAAAGGAAGTGCTCTAGGGCTACCTGGGCATTGGTGGCAGCGTAGATGCAGTTCCAGTCAAGCCTGGTAAGATCACTCTGAAATTGATTTGGATTGAGGTTGGCTAAGTTACGGAAGGTGATACGTTTTGGTGGGGTGGGTAGGTTGTCTAATAGAGCGCAGATACAATATATCAGGGAGTGATCACTTACGGCTTCAGTGAGGGTACCTGAGGAGACTAGACAATTAATATGATTGGTTAGGGCCCAGTCAATTAGAGTGCTGTTGGCCCAGTAGCACTGAGGGTTGAGGCGCTGGACGCCACATCTCGTGCCACGCCGGCGACCTGGGTTTGGGAATGAGCCCGATTTGCCAGGGGTTGGCAGGGAAGGAGAGGCTTCAGTGTCAAGAAGGCTGCTCTCCTCTCCTGGGAGGGAAGGGGGACATGTTCTGCACAGTTAGCGACACCCGTTGGAGACTGGGTGTACTACTGTCATTGGAATCAAACCAAAAAACTAATTAATAAAAAAAATAGTGCAACCCCACTACAAAAGGGGTTCCAAAAAAGTCTTCCTTGAGCTTGCCTGTATGCTCACTGCCAGGCTGGTGTTCTGTGTTTTAGCAGTTTAAATGTATTGCCAGAGAGTGCCTGTATAGCCTCTGTGTACTGTCTCTTTAAGAGCTGCCTGGATTGCAGTTATACTTAATCTGGGAGGGGGCTGAATGTTTCTATGCTCGAGTCCCGCCCGGGCTGCCAGATAATTGATCCACTCTGCCATCACTCTTTGCACAGAGGGAGCTCTGTTATAAGATGTGCTTATTTGCTGAATATCTATTAGAGTGATAATAATATTGCAGTTTGTTCTAACCTGTTTCCTTTGCAGCAAAGACTGTTCTGTTTATCTCCACCAGTTTGGCCTAGGACTGTCAGAATGGGCCAATCAGTACTGTTGAGACTCTAAAATGGAGCCTGCCTACAGGGGATTGGTGGGGTCAAAACTTGTAGGAATTGTAGTCTTTGTATTTTGGCACCTAAATGAACCAGAAGGGAGAACCCTTGTTGTGACTTGACAGACAGATCAGACAACCAGACCTTTGGATCTTGGGGAAATTCCCAGACTGCTTGCAGTTTTCAGTTAGTTCTGAGAGTTGAGAAGTGAAATGAGTAACAGCTCAAGTGATTTGAGCAGCAATTCTGTGTAGTTTTGCATGGGAGAACTGTGAAAGGGCTGAGTTTTGGCCTGCCTGTTTTCCTGCTGTCCCTGAGAGGTCAAATCGAGTTTATTTGGACTGAATCCGAGTTGTGAGGATTATTTAAGCCACTGGACTGTGACCAGGATTTAACCTGAAGAAGAATGAAGATTTGTTGAATGTGATCGGCCTGCCAGGATTCCTAGCCACCTCTGAACTCCCGGTTTGTGCAGAGGCTCTGTAACTGTGACTGGATAGCAATCTGCCTAGAATAGTGGAATTTCTTACATGTAAATGTGCTGTGTGCTGTTAGTGGGGTTGTGATTTGGTTCCCCACTATGTGTTGAACTGTGTTCTGCTCGCTGCTGGCATGATAGATAGCAATCTGCCTGGTATAGTGGAATTTCTTACATATAAATGTACTATATGCTGTTAGTGGCTCGTGATTTGGCTCCCCACTGTGTGTTGAACTATGTTCTGCTCACTGCTGGCGTGATGATAGCAATCTGCCTGGTATAGTGGAATTTCTTACATGTAAATGTGCTGTGTGCTATTAGTGGGTTGTGATTTGGTTCCCTAATGTGTGTTGAACTGTGCTTTTGCTCACTGCTGGCGTGATGATAGCAATCTGCCTGGTATAGTGGAATTTCTTACATGTAAATGTACTGTGTGCTGTTAGTGGCTCATGATTTGGTTCCTCACTGTGTGTTGAACTATGTTCTGCTCACTGGAGGCTGCATCGAGCTCCAATGGACTGAATCCGAATTAATTACCATTTCGCCTGGGCCTTGCCACACTGGCCCAGTCAGACTACTAACTGCATGGAGAAAGCCATCGACGAGAGACCTGATCCCTGCTCAATGCTTGAACAGAAACAATGCCTCGGTGATTAGTGTGGGCCCTGCTTCTTCTGGCACTCCAGCTCAATAACCTGCAGTCTCAATTTCGTCCTGCCTGTGTCCTGTATTGGGTTTTGTTAGTAAACATCAAAGTAGCTCCCTGCAACAACAGCTAAATCTAAAGTGTTGTCATCTGATTGTCTGGTTAGTTTTTCTTTTACAAACTGAGCCCTACAGCTCCGGATTACAAATAGTGTGTGTTGTGCATGTTGCTTACTTCCATTACAGGGCCCCAACCAGCTGCAATGTTCCTGGCTAGCCCATTGTCTCCCTATCTGGGTACCCAGAGGTGTGACTGTGTGGGGACTTAAAGCACATGCATACTGTAACTGTTTGATTAATATAGCCTTTAAGCCAATTAACCTGATTATGCCTCTTCCTTGTTCAAGTCCCATGAATAATTCAGATCTGACTTTTTCTGCATTTAACCTGACTGTGGTTCCAGTTTGTGCCAAAAGTACCATACTGTTGCTATTTACTGTGCATAACCTTCTTTTACAGGGGGTCCCCAGGGTCAAGCTAGAGGAACCAGCCCTAGTGGTAAGTGCAAACAGTGCGGTACTTGTATGGTGTACAAGGGGTACTGTGAAAGTGATTATCATATATTGCTCAGGCCACTAGAAGGGAAAGAGAGGGGTTATAGTGTCCTGGAGGGCTGTGCCCAGGTTAGCTGAACCACTAACAACTCTGACCTCTGGGTGGAGGCATCCGTTCTATTACCTAGGCCCCTTAGCCTAACCTACTACTGGCCAAGCAGGCAGGAGTAGTATCCCTTGGGACAGCGCCACCTAGGGGTTAAATCTTGGAGGCTCACCACTGGGATTTTGTGCCTTCTAGTGGCCAAAACAACTAAGAAGTATTGTTAAAGATTAACTACCCCAGTAGAAATGGCTGTACACCAGTTGCTGGGGTGGTGTTCTGGGTAGGAGATCGAGCCCCAAAATGCTCTGCTTATACTGGATATTCCCCTGGGTACCAGAAAAGACACTGTAGAGGGAGCACTCTAGAAAGCTGAATGTTTAAAACACCCTGTGGTGGTGGGTTGACAGGCTGATTTGATCGCCCAAACTTTCATAGCCTTAGTAGAGTGTAGTGACCTCGTGGACAGCTCTAAAGTGCCGCAGACTATTGCCTCAGAAGGGGTCCCAGCTGCCTGGAGAGTGATAACAAAAGACAGTAAAGACCCTGGGGAGGATGAGCTCCAACCATTATCTGAGACTTTTGAGGAGTAATTTGCTAAGTTGTTGCTGGCGGAAGAGAAAATCATAGAGGTCTTTAAGAAACTATTCCTGCCACCTGGGGGTGTTCCTTCCCCACTACCCCCTCCCACTACAGCACCTGTTACTGCCCTGCCTTCTTTGCCCATGCCAATGCTGGCCCCTATATCTGTACCCACCATTAGTCACGACTCCTACTGAAGGCTGAGAATCTTCTCGGGCACCCTCCCCATCCCCAGGGGGAGGATGACTGAGAGACCTGGATTGACTATGTTGCCCCCTCGGTACCCGAGTGGCAGTGTGCGGAGGCTGAGAAGTGGAAAAGGATTATAGAAAGTTTGAGGGGGCCCCTCCCTTGAAGCCATTACATTTTTGAGGTCCACAAACCCTCATGTATCTCCTCAGAAGTACCACTCTGTACTTGAAGGCAATTTTGGGAGCACTGAGTCACAGGAGACTTCGATGTGGAAATTCCAAGGTACCAAACAATGGAAGGGGAAAGTTTGTCAGGTATGTTACTCACCTAGAAAGAGCTCTGCAGAAAGCTTACCAGAAAGGTGGGGTAACCACCAGTGATTTGAACCGTGTGAGATTTGGGCACATACTGCAACATGCCAAGCATTCTAAACTGCAGATCATCCAGTTAAGGCTCCAGGATAGGAGCGGTAACCCACCCGACTACTGTGACTTGATGAAAGAACTCCGGGAGGTAGAAGGTAAAGAGGGAGATTGTAATGATGTGGTGAGTGCAGCCCAAGTGATCATGGCACCGGAAGGCCCTTCCAAAATGGAGACCACTAAGACTGTCCCACCGTGGGCTAAATGGTGGTGGGGGGGAGGAGTTGCTAAAGGAAGTCAGAAAAGTACAACTGGGTGCAGTCACTGAGGTATCCCCTGCTGACAAAGACCCTCGCCCCTGTCAGGACATGACTGTTATGGGGGTGGGGGTGCACCCTCAGGCATCCTCTACTGAGGGTGGCTTCTTGGCTGAGCTCAAGGAATTAATTGCCACCCTAAAGGAACATTTGAGACATGGTACACTACCAGCAGAAGTCAAATCACAATCTCCCGTCAATGCTCCAGCATCCCCTTCTATGTTTTCCCCAAGGATGCCTCGAGAGCCTGTCATTTGTCACAGTTGTGGCAAGGATGGCCATAGGAAGAGGGAATGCTAGTCTCAGAAGGACTTACAGAAAGTGGTGAACCGGCTTCAAGGAGAGCTTTGGAAAACATGTCAGTGGTCAAGGAGTGCACAAAATGACCGCAGTGAAGGCTTCACCCATCTTAACTCAAACCCCTCTGTGGCTAAATCGTCTGTCCAGGCCCCTGCTGTTGTCCTACCAGACTGGTCCAAAATAGTGTGCCCTTCAATGAAGACTACTGTGGCTGTGAATGGTATTCTTACTCGGGTTGTGCTTGATAGTGGGTCGCAAGTGACCATTGTATTTCAGAACTGGTATGATAAACACTTATCTGATGTGCCATTACAATCCCTGGAAGGCCTACATGTGTGGAGGCTGAGTGACAAGTCTTATCCCTACCTAGGATATGTCCACCTCTGGTTGTCTTTTCCTACAACTGTAACTGGTGTAGAGGAGCAAGCAGAGACACTGGCCCTAGTGTGTCCCCCCATCAGACTGTATGATGGGGTTCCCCTGTTAATTGGAACAAACTCCCACATGTTTGGGAAACTAGCACAACTCTGCCATGAGAAACAAGGGCAACTGACTGGATAGGCCCTAAGAATTCCAGCATTAGTAAAAAGGGCATATGACATGCAACAGAAACCCAATGGAGTGGACCCAGATGATCCAGTGGGGATAATATGGAAAAAGGAACCTGACTCCTTGGTATTGGCCCCCAATGCCCAGTGCTCAATCCATGGAGAAGTCCACCTAAAGAGAAATGTAAAGAACAAAATATTAATGTTGGATGCACCAGGTGATGGAAAGTTGCCAGAAGGATCATTGGTTAAACCCAGCATCTTGCCTGCCCATGCCCATGCCTATGCATGATGAGTGATGGTCCAGATTTGAAATGTGTCAGATCGGGAGGTCCAGGTGAACAGATGGTGCACTCTAGCTATAGTACACTGTGCAGATACTGCAGTATTACCCAATAACAAGTACTCTGGCCAAAAGGAAAGAGTGACCTCGGACCTATTTGACTTTGGTGATTCCCCTTTGCCAGCTGAGTGGAAGACTAGGATTAGCAAGAAACTCGCCCAGAGAGACCAAGTGTTTTCGTTAAAAGAAAGGGACATGGGGTGTGTCCAGGGTGCAGAGCATCACATACACTTACATGACGACCGGCCATTTTGAGACAGATCCCGATGCCTCACCCCAGCGGACACAGATGATGTTAGAAGGCACCTGCAGGAAATGCTCGCTGTTGCTGCTGGTGTGTGCTAACAGATTACTGCTGTAATCTTCTGATTCAAATTGTCTTTTGCAAGGTATATCTTCTGTTACTGCTTTATTTTTATCTGTAGCAAATTGTTTCTTACAGGGTATATCTTCTGTGAAATTATTACAAGTGGTGCTTAAATTTTTGTGACTTTTTATCATTAGGTTAAGCAAAATTACTGTTTGCCCCTATTTTATTTATTTCTTTTTTGCTGGAAAGGTTTTTTTGTCTCAGAGGTATTGCAGTCTCCTTCTCACACTGAAGACAGGGAGAGTGAGAAAGCAGCCACAGCTTCCTTGAATCAAGGAGTTTATTTTCTTGGCTACACTGAACTGAATTATTACTTTTTGGACCTGTGTAAGTAACTAGTATTGATTCTGTTTTTAGGGTGGACTTTTTTTAATTTTAACTTTAATTTGCCTGGGAGGAACTGTAGCTGGGAGATATCTGCAGTCAGTTGTGGCTAGACCTGTCACTTAGCCTTTGTGAAATAGGTGTCTGAAAGGAAGGAAGGCACTCCCTGGAGTGGAGGGTAAGAGTTGTAGGTGATTGTTTCTGGACAACATAGGTTTACACCACCCACCCTTCCCTCACTCCACCCACCCCAAATGCATAACTTCCTTTATAGCAGGGCTCTGACATCACTTTCTCAAAACTGCTAACAACATACACCTGTTCATATCCTTAAAGGCACAGCACACTGAATAGGGGGTAGAGACACTCGCAAGCTTGCACATACTAAAACAAGAACAAAAAACCAAAAAGCATCTGTAACAGGAAGGGACACAGACATGTGGGGAGTGGTGCAATGCACTGGCTGTGGAGCAGCAGTCTTCTGGGATACTTTCTGGAAACTGCATTGCTGCCCTATTTGTAGGCACCTCTCTGGTCTGAGGGAGGAGGAGGTTGTTCGTCTCCATGCTGACCTGGCAAGGATTCAGGAAACCTGCTCCCCACCCAGGAACCACCCAGGCCACTGCCACTACCTCAGAAGTTGCCAAGAAAGAGGAGTGATTGGACCACGGTGGGATCAGGGAGGGTGAGGGTGGTGGAACAGAGGAGCATCCCTTCAGCTGTGCCTCTCACAATTCATTTTCCACTCTGATGAAGCATGGTTCCTCTATGGAGGCACCTGCAGTGGAGACCAAGGAGGATGCTGGGAACCTCCACAATGGAGACCCACAGGGGGTGGCTCAGGACCCCACGGGGAAGGAAACAACTCCTGGTGGGGGACTCAATTGTTAGGGGGTAGAACTGGGGAGGGAGGGGAAAGGGAGGTAAGGTGCCTGCCTGGTGCCAAGGCTTGGAGGGACAGGAAATGAATGCTCAGGATTGTGGGAGCAGTGGCAAGGGGGAGGGAGCTGGATGTCATTATCCACCTAGGGACGAATGACCTGGCTGAAAATGGGATCAGAGCAGTGCAACAAGAGTTTGTGGAGTTGGGGAGGGGCCTTAGACAAGTAGCACACACGGTAACTTTCTCGGAAGTGCTACCTGTCTATGGCATGGATGAGGCTAGGGCACTCTGCATCATGGGATTCAATGACTGGTTGAAAAGCTGGTGCAGAGCTCAGGGATTTGGCTTCATTGGGGACTGGGGCTCCACCTGGAGGGATGCAGGCCTATACAGGTGCGATGATCTGCATCTATCCTGGAGGGGAACCAGGATCCTAGGTGATAGGTTTAAATGCTTCAGTGGCAAGCATTTAAACTAGCCAAGGGGGAGGCACTGAAGAGGAGAAGGGAAATCTTGGCACCCCTCCAAAAATCAGGGTAATCAATGAGGTAAACACCAAAATAGAGCAGTCAATAGGGAGAAGGGCAGGGGTAAATGGAGAAAAAGGAAAAAGGCAGTAGGGACAGGGATGGGGCAAAAAGCAATAAAGACATAAAAAAATGGAGAGTAATGAGTACCAATGTCTGTAGTCTAAGTAAAAAACTCCCTGAAATGGTGGCCTTGATGGAAGAGGGATGCCTGGATATTGTGGCAGTCACAGAAACATGGTACACAGAGAACCATGACTGGGATGTCAACATACCAGGGTACACAATCTACAGGAGGGACAGGGAAGGAGGATGAGGAGGAGGAGGAGGAGTAGCTCTATATGTAAGGGAAGGGATAAAAGCAACAGAACTAAAGGGTAAACAGGTAGGAGAGGAGGCACTGTGGGTCACCCTGGAGACTAGAAATGGCTCCACACTCCACACAGGGGTTGTATACAGAACCCTGTCTTGGGGGAGTAAATGGACAAGGAAATGATAAAAGACATCCTTGGGATGGTAGGAAAAGGGGAGAAATTGCTGATGGGGGACCTGAATATGCCAGATGTTGACTGGAGCACCTTTGCTGCAGCCACATGCAAGAGCAGGGCCATTATCGATGCCCTACAGGGGGCATGCCTCAAACAGCTAGTTTTGGAACCCACTCAGGAGAGAGCAATCTTAGACCTGGTACTCTCAAATGGGGATGGAGAGAGGATCTTTGATCTTGAAGTGGGTAGCCATCTAGGAACAAGCGACCACCAAACAGTGTGGTTCATGATAAACTTAGCTGTAGAGTCAAGCCACACAAAAGTGAAGGTACTGGACTTCAGGAGGGCTGATTTTGTCAAAATGGGAGAGTGCTTCAGAAAAGCAGTAGCAAACAGCCAAGAAGGTGGGGTGGAGCAACAATGGGGAAACATCAAAACCACCATCACAGAGGCAACAAGTCTTTGTGTGAAGCAAATAAACAAATCAAAATGAAAGAAAAAATCACTATGGTTCTCAAAAGAAGTAACAGGGAAGGTAAGGGAAATAAATATAGCATCCAGGAAGTATAAGGAAACACAGAAGGAGCAGGACAGAGAACTGTACCAGTTAAAGCAGAAGGAAGCGGGTAAGGCAGTCAAAATAGCAAAGGCCCAAGCAGAGGAAAAGATAGCCAACTCGGTTAAGAAGGGGGATAAAACCTTTTATAAGTACATTAGGGAGCAAAGAAAGACTAAGGCAGGGATACTGAGGCTGAACAAAGAGGAAGGTGGTTGGGCAGAGAGCGACAGTGAAAAAGCAGGGATACTGAATAAATATTTCTGCTCAGTATTCACAATGGAAAAGCTAGGGGGGAGAAAACCTAATCTGGTCAATAGAAGCACTCTGGATAGGGGGGTTGATATTAGTCCTTTCACAGAGAAAGGGTTCTGAAAGAACTCTTAAAACTGAAGGTGGATAAAGCAATGGGGCCTGATGGGATTCACCCCAGAATTTTAAAAGAACTAAGGGAAGAACTAGTAACACCACTAACTACCCTTTTTAATAAATCATGGGAGGATGGGGTGGTACCTGAGGACTGGAGGAGGGTGGATGTGATTCCCCTTCACAAAAGTGGGAGCAAGACAGAGGCAGGAAACTACAGACCTGTCAGTTTGACCTCAGTGGTAGGGAAAATGATGGAATCACTTCTGAAGGAAAGAATTGTTGAGTACCTAGAGGCCAGTGGGGCACAGGACCCAAGGCAGCATGGATTCACAGTGGGAAGGTCATGTCAGACAAATCTAACTGATTTCTTTGACTGGGTGACCAAAGCAGTAAACCAGAGAGGGGCTGTGGACATGGTCTACCTAGACTTTAGCAAGGCATTTGACACAGTCCCGCACAAAAGATTAATAAACAAATTAGCCAGCCTGGGAGTGGGTCCTAGGGTGGTAGCCTGGGTAAAACACCAGTTGGACAACAGGACACAGCAGGTAATAGTAAATGGAGTCCACAGTGAAGAAAGGAGGGTTACTAGTAGGGTACTGCAGGGTTCAGTACTGGGGCTGGTCCTTTTTAATGTCTTTATAAGTGACATTGTGGAGGGACTGGAAGGGAAAGTATGTCTCTTTGCAGATGACACAAAGATCTGCAACAGGGTTGATACACAAGGTGGGGTGTGGGGTGGAAAGGATGAAAAGGGACTTGGCAAGGTTAGAGGAATGGCCAAATGTATGGCAGCTTAGATTCAATGTAAAAAAGTGTAAAGTAATGCACCTGGGAAACAAAAACCCAGGGGAAGAGTACACAATGGGGAGTGAGATACTGACACAACAAAAATGGAAAGGGACCTGAGGGTAGTCATATCAGATGACCTAAAGGTGGGCCAGCAATGTGAGAAGGCAGTAAGGAGGGCTGGGGGGATACTGGGATGCATAGGGAGAGGCATCACCAGTAGAAAACAGAAGTTGTTGGCCATCTGTACAGACAGTTGGTAAGACCACATCTGGAGTGCTGTGTATAGTTCTGGAGACCCCATCTCCGCAAAGACATAGACAGGGTGAAGGCTATCCAGAGGAGGGCAACCAAAATGATGCAGGGCCTGCATCAGAAGACATATGAAAAAAGACTAAAAGAACTAAAGATGTATAGCCTCTAGGAAAGGAGGGAGAGGGAGGACATGATAGAAACTTTCAAATACCTCAAGGGAATCAACAAAGTCCAAGAGGGTAGCATCTTTCAGAAAAAGAGATGTGTAAAAACAAGGGGGCACAATTTGAAGATAGAGGGGGGATGGCTCAGAGGTAATGTCAGGAAGTATTTCTTCACAGAGAGGGTTGTGAATACATGGAACAGCCTTCCTGAGGAGGTCATAGAGTCAAAGACAGCGGGGGAATTCAAGAATGCATTGGACAGACATAAGGCAATTCTAGTTGGGGGGTAGAAGGAAGTAGGCTGTTGGTTAACTAGGATCTGCAGCTTATCCATTAGGTAGGGAAATGGGCAGACTAGGTGGGCCAAGTGGTCTTTATCTGCCATCAAATTCTATGTTTCTATGTTTCTGGCATTATACGAGAATCAAGGAGCCCATATGCCTTTCCCATTGTGGTTGTGTGTAAGAAGAATGGGTCGGTGATGATGTGTTTTGATTAGCGAACCCTGAACTGGAGGACCATCCTAGAGCAATACATCATGCCCCGTAGACAAGATGCCCTGGATTGCTTGAATGGGAGCAAATGGTTCTCGGTATTGGATCTTCGCAGTGGATATTACCAGATTCTGATTGCCCTGGAAGACCATGAGAAAACAGCCTTCATCTGTCCTTTGGGGTTCTACAAATTCCTGAGAATGCCACAGGGGATTTCAGGCACCCTGGCCACCTTTCAGCGACTGATGGAATGTGTGGTGGGAGATATGAACTTGCTGGAATGTCTAGTGTACCTAGAAAATGTCATTGTGTTTGGGCACACATTACAGAGCATGAGACCCGACTCTTTAAAGTCCTAGACCAATTAGAAGACTTCATCCTCAAGCTGTCCATTGACAGTGACAGTTTTTTCAAACCTCCGTGAAGTATGTGGGGCACATAGTATCTGCAGAAGGGATAGAGACTGATCCCAGTAAGGCTGAGTCACTGACTACTTGGCCCCAGCCCTATAACTTGAAAGAACTACAACGTTTCCTGGGGTTCTGTGGCTACTGCCCCAGGTTCATCAAGGACTATTCAAAGGTGATTCTCCCACTCCTGAATCTTACCCAGGGTTACCCCCCTACCAACCATGAATACAAAAAAGAGGCTGTCCAAGAACCCGAGAAAGTATACTTCTGAACAGGTGAACCTTTTGGGGCCCGCTGGACACCCGAATGTGAAGCAGCCTTCCACAAAAATTATACAGTATATCAGCTCACCCATGCCCCCAACCTCACCTATGCTGACCTTATCAAACCCTATGTGCTTCAAACGAATGCTAGTCTGCAGGGCCTAGGAGCTGTGCTATATCAAGACCATGAGGATGGTTTGAGACCAGTGGCTTTCACCAGCAGAAACTTGACCCCATCAGAGTGAAACTGTCCTGTGCACAAGCTGGAGTTCCTTGCCCTAAAATGGGCCATCATTGACCAGTTTCATGAGTACCTCTGTGGGGCAAAGATATTGGTGAAGACTTACAATAACCCCTTAACCTATGTACAGACTTCAGCTAAGTTGGATGCCACTAGGCACCGGTGGCTCTCTGCCTTAGCAACCTATGATTATGCAGTCAAATACAGACCAGGACTGAACCATATTGATGCTGACATCTATTATGAAGGACAGTCTCCAAGAGCGATTGGGTCAGGCTGTCTGAACCTGACATCTGAGCATTGTGCCAGAAGTTTGATAGAGATGAACAGATGTCTGCAGACACAGTGGACTGTTTAGTAGATTGCTTGGGCCCTCCTGATACCTGCATAACAGCTGCCTATTGCCATTTCTCTGCTCTAGATATTAGTGCCCTACCTCAATTTGAAAATGACAGCATTCAGTGGGCTCAATCCCAAGATCCTATGATTCAGCCAGTACTTGATGCCCTGCATGCAGGGAAAGATGTGTCCAAGTTGCATTCCCCTGACTTGCAAACTGCCCTATTGTTTAAAGAAGGCCCAAGGTTGAAGTTACACAATCAGTTGTTATACAGAGAGAGAGTGAATCAAGTAGACAAGCAGCAATTGGTCCTGCCCATGGCCTTTAAAGATCTGGTACTGAGGTCCCTCCACAGTTACATGGGGCACCTCGGTATTGACAGAACTCTCGACCTGGTACAATGTCAATTCTACTGGCACAAGATGGGGGCCGATGTTGAGCACCATGTAAAGACCTGCAGTCATTGCCTGCAAGGGAAAGCTCTGCCTCAGAGGGTTGCCCCCTTGTCAGTATTACCACCAGCACCCCCATGGAACTGGTCTGCATAGACTTTTTGTGTTTAAAAACCTGATCAGTGGAATATTAGCAATGTGTTAGTGGTTATGGATCATGTCACATGGTATGCACAAGCTCTTCCAACTAAAGATCAAAAGGCTTCTACCGTGGCCAAGGTGCTAGTGGGAAAATTCTTTGTACACTATGGTGCCCCCCAGTGGATCCACTCTGACCAAGGCAAAGACTTTGAAAGTAGGCTAATTAAAAAAATGCTCTCTCTGTGGGGGGGGGGTGCGTCAAGAACCACCCCTTATCACCGGCAGGGGGACGCTCAACCAGAACTTTTTAACTACACCCTTCTAGACATGCTGGGCACCCTCCATCCAAAAGACAAGCATAAATGGAGCCAGCAGATTAGCACCTTGGTACATGCATACAATTGCACCAAAAATGATGCTAGTGGGTTCTCCCCCATCGCCTCATGTTCAGGAGGGAAACTCTACTGCCAGTTGATATCTGCTTTGAGGTCTCTCAGGACAGGGTCCGAGCCAAAAACTACCTGCAGTATGTACAGAAACTGAAAGCTCAATTGAACTATGCATATCAACTGGCCCAGATGATGGCCACCAAGAGAAATCTCACCAACAAAGAGAGGCACAATAAGAAAGTAAAGGTTCAATAGCTGCTGCCCGGAGACTGGGTGTTGTTACGCAATTTGGGACTACATGGTAAGCACAAAATTTCTGATAGGTGGCACCATCTTCCTCATGTAGTAGTTGGAAAGCTGGATGATCTACCAGTGTACAAGGTACGCCCAGAGAATAACTCCAAAGCTGTCAAGACCATGCACAGTAACCATTGCTGCCTATCGGCCAAGTTATTATTGAAGCTGAGCCAGCAGACCTGGCCTCCCCGGGCCAGTGACTCATGCTGCTGCAAAAAAGAGACAGAGTCAACCTAACCCAGTAGTTACAGATTTAAAGTCCCCCCCGGAGCGGGCCCAGAATGATAGTGACTGTCAGTCCACCTCTGACGAAAGTGAGTGTGACAATGCCTATTACCCCTCCTATGAATTGAGTCAGCTGTTTCAAGGTAACCATGGACTAATTGTGGGGATGAAGCGGGGCCTTCTAGACTGCCTAACCCCTCAGCTTTGTCCTTGGAACCAATGCTCCCTGGAAGTGGAGCGCAAAGTATTACGTCTGAGGCTGCAGACTCTTTGTGTTTTGTGGAACTGGGTAACACGTGATAATCGCGAATAAATAATTGCACGTGTAAAATAGTGTTACTTGTATGAAACATACATAAGTATTGTCAATATGGATGTAGTAATGTGAAGTATATTGAAATGTATAGTAATGCAACAAACTAATGATATATATATATGTCGTGTTTATATCGCATTTTTGATATTGTGATGGTACAGACTTGACGCGGATGCCAAGTTTTCTCCAGGCAGGGAAGGATGTAACCCCCCTACAAATGGGGGTTCCTGAAAAGTCTTCCTTGAGCTTGCCTAAATGCTCACTGCTAGGCTGGTGTTCTGTGTTTTGCAGTTTAAATGTATTACCAGAGAGTGCCTGTAAAGCCTCTGTGTACTGTCTCTTTAAGAGCTGCCTGGATTGCAGTTATAATTAATCTGGGAGGGAGCTGAGTGCTTCTATGCTCAAGCTCCGCCCGGGCATCCAGATAATTGCTCTGTTCTGCAATCGCTATTTGTACAGAGGGAGCTCTGTTATAAGATGTGCTTATTTGCTGAATATCTATTAGAGTGATAATAATATTGTAGTTTGTTCTAACCTGTTTTCTTTGCAGCAAGGACTGTTCTATTTATCTCCACCAACTTGGCCCGGGACTGTCAGAATGGGCCAATCAGTACTGTTGAGACTCTAAAATGGAGCCTGCCTACAGGGGCTTGGTGGGGTCAAAACTTGTAGGAATTGCAGTTTTTGCATTTTGCCGCTTAAATGAACTTGAAGGGGGAGCCCTTATTGTGACTGACAGACAGATCAGCCAACCGAACCTTTTGGATCTTGGGGAAATTCCCAGACTGCTTGCAGTTTTCAGTTAGTTCTGAGAGTTGGGAAGTGAAATGAGTAACAGCTCAAGTGATTTGAGCAGCAGTTCTGTGTAGTTTTGTGTGGGAGTACTGTGAAAGGGCTGAGTTTTGGCCTGCCTGTCTTCCTGCTGTCCCTGAGAGGGAAAATAGAGTTTATTCAGACTGAATCTGAGTTGTGAGGACAATTTAAGCCACTAGACTGTGACCAGGCTTTAACCTGAAGAAGACCGAAGATTTGCTGAATGCGATCGGCCTGTCTGGATTTCTAGCCACCTCTGAACTTCCGGTTTGTGCAGAGACTGTTATTATGACTGGATAGCAATCTGTCTGGTATAGTGGAATTTCTTACATGTAAATGTGCTGTGTACTATTAGTGGGTTGTGATTTGGTTCCCTAATGTGTGTTGAACTGTGTTTTGCTCACTGCTGGCGTGATGATAGCAATCTGCCTGGTATAGTGGAATTTCTTACATGTAAATGTACTGTGTGCTGTTAGTGGCTCATGATTTGGTTCCTCACTGTGTGTTAAACTGTGTTCTGCTCACTGGAGGCTGCATTGAGCTCCAACGGACTGAATCCGAATTCATTGCCATTTCGCCTGGGCCTTGCCACACTGGCCCAGCCAGACTACCCATTGCACGGAGAAAGCCATCAACGAGAGACCTGCCTGGGGATCAGCCCCCTGCTCAATGCTTGAACAAGAACGATGCCTCGGTGATTCATGTGGGCCCTGCTTCTCCTGGCACTCCAGCTCAACAACCTGCAGTCTCAATTTCGTCCTGCCTGTGTCCTGTATTGGGTTTCGTGAGTAAACATCAGGGTAGCTGCCTGCAACAACAGCTAAATCTAAAGTGTTGTCATCTAATTGTCTGGTTGCTTTTTCTTTCATGAACTGAGCCCTCCGGCTCTGGATTACAAATATTGTGTGTTGTGCATGTTGCTTTTTTCCATCACAGGGCCCCAACCAGCTGCAACGTTCCTGGCTAGCCCATCGTCTCCCTACCTGGGAACCCAGCAGTGTGACTGTGTGGGGACTTAAAGCGCATGCATAACTACATAATACAAATGACTATGAATAGATAGGTCACTGACATAGCAAAGGCCGATGGCACATTTATAAGGTAGAAAAAGAAATGGGCAGACTGGATGGGCCTTGCGGTCCTTATCTGCCGTCAACTTCTATGTTTCTATGTTTCTATGTAACTGTTTAATATAGCCTTTAAGCCAATTAACCTGATTATGCCCCTTCCTTTTTCAAGTCTCCTGAATAAATCAAATTTTACTTTTTCTGCATTTAACCTGACTGTGGTTCACTTGCTATTTACTGTGCATAACCTTGTTTTACAGGGGGTCCCCAGGGTCGAGCCAGAAGAACCAGCCCTGGTGGTAAGTGCAAACAGTGTTGGTACTTGTATGGTGTACAAGGGGTACTGTGAAAGTGATTATCGTGTATTGCTCAGGCCACTGGAAGGGAAAGAGGGGGGGTTACAGTGTCCTGGAGGGCTGTGCCCAGGTTAGCTTAACCACTGACAACCCTGACCTCCAGGTGGAGGCACACATTCTATTACCTAGGCCCCTTAACCTACTATTAACCAAGCAGGCAGGGGGTAGTAGCCCTTTTGATAGCACCACCTGGGGGTTACAATAGACTATACAAAATGCTTAAACAAAGTAATCAATTGGGTTGCTCTGTCTACAGGAATCTAACTAGAGAAATAAAATCTAAAACAAAAAAAGCAAAAACACAATATGAATCATGGTTGGCTAACAAAGTTAAAGACAACAAAAAAACATTTGCTTCCTATGTAAATAGCTTAAAAGGTAGAAACAATGCCATAGGTACCTTTCAGAAGGAAGTCAGATTAATTGCTAAAAAAAAATAAATAGCTGATATACAAAGTAAGTATTTTTGTACAGTCTTTAATGAAAAGAATATTCTGACACAGACAGTTACCGAGAAATCACACCCAGAACAGTTGCTTATAGACCCCAAAGAAGTACACGGCAGATTACTAAAATTGGACATTTCAAAATCCCCTGGGCCTGATGAAATACACCCTAGAGTATTAAGAGAACTGGCTGATATCTTATACCTACCTCTGACCAAAATATTTCAAACCTCTCTAGATCTAGGAGAAATACCACAGGGCTGGAGAGTGGCCACAGTGGTCCCACTCCATAAGAAGGGACCAAAACAAAAACCCTGAAAACGTCAGACCCATCAGCTTAACTTCCCTGTTAGAAATGATCCTTGAAGCAATACTAAAAGGACTCATACATGCACACATTGTGGGAAAGGGATTGACAGATCAAACTCAACATGGATTTACTAAATCCAGGTCTTGTCAGACTAACCTTTTAACCTTTTATGAGGAGGTTAGTAAGGAACTGGACAGGGGAAACCCAGTGGATCTAATCTTTTTAGACTTCGCTAAGGCCTTCGACAAGTTATCCCACCTGGAGTTAATCGATACATTGGGAAAATTATAAATACCAGTAAACATCTTAGACTGGATTTCTGAATGGCTAAAGGACAGAAATCAAAGGGTAGTGGTTAATGGAATTTATTCTAATTGGGCTCCATTTACAAGCAGGGTGCCAAAGGGGTCAGTACTGGGCCCCTGTCTATTCAACATCTACATTTCATCCCTAAGTCTGAACATACCAAATTTTTGGCTACTAAAGTTTGTTGATGATTGTAGGGTAGGGACCACAGCTAATAACTCAAAAACTATTAAAGCTTTACAACAGGCCCTAGACAGCATATTGACTTGGACAAATCATAGAAAATTAGCTCTGAACATCAGTAAATGCAAAGTTATGCACCTAGAATCATCAAACAAACAGAAGGAATACAAGCTGGGAAGTGAAACCTTGGTGGTAACTTATCAAGAGAGAGACCTAGGAATAAAATCTGCCCAGATTTGAAGTTTAGTGCTCACTGTGACGACCAAATCAAAAAGGCAAACCAGAACCTAAATTGCATCTTTAAACATATTTCTAGGCATAATAAAGAGGTGATACTGCGATTGTATGGGGCCCTGATGAGACCACATTTGGAGTATTGCATCCAGGTATGATCACCGTACAAAAAAGAGGACATTATAAGAGTTGAGGGAGTTCAACGTAGAGAAACAAGGGCAATCTCTGGATTAAAAGAAGTATCATATGATCAGAGACTAAAATCACTTAACCTATTCTCGTTGCAGCACAGGAGACACAGAGGAGACATGTGCATGCTATATAAGGCAGTGGGAGATAATACCCTAAGGAAAGATCTGGGTCTTGAATTAAGGGAGGGTAGAGCCAGTAGTAGATCACATACCAAACAACTGTTCAGGCCCAGATGGAACCTACTATGAAGGAAAAATTGATTCAGCCAGAAAGTGGTAGTTCAGTGGAATCAGCTCTCACCAGAGGTGGTGAAGAGTACAAATATGGACACATTTAAAACAAAGTTAGATATAGCTTATGGTGACAGTATTAAATACGGATTTAAATAAACTTACAAGGCAAGCACCAAGGAGGAAAGTCAATTTTAGCTTGTTACAACCAATGAAATCTGTGAAAGTGGGAGATGTAGGGTGGCTGCCTTCTGGGCGTGAGTGGGAGTGCTCACGTAATGGGTAGGGTGGCATTGCATGTCCCTTGTCTGGGGAGGGACAAATCCCCGCCATACTGAGGAGGCAATGTGGGCCTCAGTGGCATCCCTCACATCTCCAACACCGGATCTCTACCTCGGTGATCCGCGGCCACTCCCTAGTAGTGGGCCTTCCCTTGGGGGTGATCCGGGGGACCGAGAAGTCTCTTTGATGAGAGGGATGGCCGAGGACAGGATCATGGCAGAGAGTAGCAGGGACATCATGTAGGCATCACTGAGAGATGCCTCAGTGCACTGGTGCAGAAACAGAGTTAAAAAAAATAAAGTACTGGTTCTTGGGGGAGGCATGACCCTAGTGGAGTCATTGATAAGTTGGTGGAGTTTGTGGCCTTGTACCATAGTGTGGAGGGATTTGTTAGGTTATCCCAATCCAATTTAGGTTTAGGTCTCCAAGCATCAGGACTTCATTGCGGCCGACTGAGTCTATATGTGAGAGGAGCTCCTTAAGGCCAGCCATGCCACCCGGGGGTTCTTGGGGCCAAGCTGGAGGGTGGCATGGATGGATTCTCAGTGGGAGAAGTCAGGTAGGGTTATGTTTGACAGGGTTAGGTGTGATTTATAGAAAATAGCAACTCCACCGCCTTGTTTTGAGGTAGGCCTGTCACGTCTGATGAGGTGATAGTTGGGTAGTGAGCAGGCAGAATTAGGGGTAGAGGGTTTAAGTCAGGTCTCAGACAGACAGGTGATTTCTGGATGATATTGTAACCCATGCTTCTAGTTCAGTTAGGTCATGGAGGAGGCTCCTAATGTCCCTTAGTGTTCTTCCATGATGCGTCTGAGTGGGAAAGGGGAGAAGGTGGGCCAGGGTTCAGTTTAATATCACCCACAAGTATTAGGACTAGTAGGAGGAGAAACCATAGTTTAAGATGTATGAACAGTGGAGACAGGGTAGGGTAGGGTAGCAGAGAAGCCACTTCTTAAAATATAAGCTACATGAAAGAGATAGCTGTGGGGGATAAGTAAAGGGGAGGTATCCTGGGGTTTATTTGGATGAATAAGCATATCGGAGAAAATAAAATTCTTCTGATCTGTGGTGAAAGCCTCAGATGGGGGTGGGGGCACCAAGCTAGTGGGAGCCACAGGAAGAGACCTAGCATAAGACCTGGCAGCATTAATGTGTGCAGTTTGGGAGCCATTGGGTATTAAGTGAGGTAGAGAGAGTGTGTTCGGATAAGCAGGCTAAGATTGGGGGAGATAGGACACTCTTTAGGATAGTTACCAGTAACTGGCTCATAAAAGAAGAGAGATTAGAGCTGGACTGCAGTAACTTATGATTCCAAACAGCAGCTAACTGGCAAGTATTAGAAATTGTAACATGTGCTCTCTAAGGGCTGCTATGTTTAGGCTGCTAGTGGAAAAGTGGAGAGTTAGTTACATGACTACTCAACCCGCTATATATGTGACACCAGCCAGTGGTGGGGAGACCTGGTCCATTTTCGGGACAGAAGCTGGTGGCCAAAAGCTGCTCTAAACATAAAGCTGCTGCTTTCAAGTTGAAACTGCAGCATTGGATGCCTGGTAAGCCTAAACTTTTTCCCACACAGCAGTTTTTCATAAAAATTAAAGCAGCTTCTAAAACATAGGCAGCTTCTCATCAAATTTAAGCAGCTTCTCATAAGATTAAAGCTACAGTAAAGGTTTGAACTGAGAAGAAAAATGGTGCTAATGCAGAAAAGTGAAATTTATCTCCTGTGTGGGTTAGGGACCAAATACCTTCCGGTGCAGATTTCAGATAATTAATTTAAAATCCAGTGGAGAAAACAATTGCTCTGGGGCATTTTAGCTGAACTGAATTACAAGCAGAGTGAAAAATTAAATGGATTTTGTGCTGGACCGCTCCTGAGGGCAGGTTTAGATGAAGATGGGAGTTAGTAGGAACTTAGAAGATAGTGACCACTAGTTTAAGGTTGAGATAAGCTGCAAATGAAGAACTGCACTGATTGGTTTACAGCACCATGAGGAGAGGTATAAATGCAGCAGTTCACCAAGGGTGGTGGTGGGGGGGCGGTGTGGCAGCCAATGCATAGAGTCAGCGGGGCCAAAACACAAAGTCCTGAGCCATTGCTCTACAGGCCTGTGGCATACCTTCCTGCATTTGCATGGATCTGTGGAGCTAAGGGGAAGGCTGTTCAACTTCTGCCCTCATGACCACCGGGGAAGCTGGGGAGCAGCGAGAAACAGGATTTTAACAGAGGTGAGGTGGAGGAGGGGTGAAAGAAGGGGAGGGTGACTGGGAAATGCAAAGGGAGGGGGGCTGACAAGACTATGGCCTGGTCAGGTGAGTCCCTTTGCACTCTGGAAAGTGGTGTGCTTGTGAGGTTTTGGGGCATATGCATCAGTGTTTAAAATAAAGCTAGACCTGCAGTATAGTTAGGAATGTCAGAAGAAAGTAAAAATGATTACACTTAAACAGCAAAAAATAATATTGCAATTGTGGCAACAAGTGATTAAACTTTTACAGGCTAGAATCAAGAGTAAAATCAAGACCTTAGTGCACAGTCCTGGCTCAGAATTACTCTATAAGCATCCAGGACAAATTGCTATCCAAGATTAAGAGCACACACTGTAAATGGAGAGCAATGCAACTTACACTAAGAATCTAGTAAAGGCTTCCAGATATGTGCAGGCAGACCAGAAAATTGTTTTAAGGGAAATTAAACTAAAGCACTTAATACATGCTGGTGCTCAGAAATATTTAACTGCAAAAAAAACAATCAGTTGTGCTCTGCCTATCCACGAGTAATTTGGCACCAAAAGTCACAAATTCAAAACTCGAAAACACAAAGTCTTGAGCCATTGCTCTACAGGCCCATGGTGTACCTTCCTTTGTTTGCGTGGATTCAAGGAGCTCGGGGGAAGGCTCTTCAACTTCTGCCCTCATGACCACTGAGGAAGCTTCCTGCATTTGTGTGAATCCAAGGACCTCGGGGGAGAGCTCTTCAACTTCTGCCCTCATGGCCACCGGGGAAGCTTTGTGCATTTGCATGGATCCAAGGAGCTCAGGGGAGGGCAACAGTCTCTCTTCTCAGTTGCAGCAGTGACGTTTTCCTGTTATACTAATGTCTCAGTTACAGTAGTGACTCCTCCCAGATGTTTTAGTGATTTTTTTTAATATAATGTTTTATCCCTGCCATACAGTAGCCCTCTAGTGGGCATGCCCTTAATACAATAATATACCCTGTTCAAGCCAGAGGGAACCCTTAGCTATCATGCAGATGGTAGCTGGGATTTTCTTCCTTTTTCCCCATGTAATATCCTCCATCTATCCTTTGGAATGGGAGCAGCCTTGTATTAGACACACACACACACAGTGGCAGGAGCTCCTTGGCCAAGCCACTGGGTTTTCATACCACCTCAACTGAGGCACCCTGCCCTGTGGTAGCTGCCCAAGCCTGACTTGCCTCTTGACATAATGGCTTGTGTCTGCTCCTGAATGTGGATCATCTGCATAGCAGCATACCCCTCTGCCATTGGATCATCATTGTAGATGACTCTTCCAGGCTCTAGCAGTGTCTCCTCCCCGTCTGACTGTTCTAATGTCTCAGGTACAACAGTGCCCTTCCCCCATGACAGTGTTGCCTTCCAGTTATGGCAGCATCTCCTCCTAGTAATGACAGAGTCTCATCTCAATTCAACCACTGTCTCTTACCAGTTATATCAGTTCTTCCAGTGTCTCCTCCTAGTTACAATAGATTTATTCCAGTTCTACAAGTGTCTACTTCCAGTTACTGTGGCACTATATCAACACAGCTCAGTGAAAAACTGCTTTATCAAAACCTGTGCCACATGGCCAGTCCAAAACTGTGTGGTCCAAAACTGTGCTAGATTATATGTACTAACTCCTGAACAATGTGAGATTGTTATGACCGTGCATTTTTTGACTGTGCAGTTTTTCCTATGCAGTATTGATGGGACACAAGTTATTTTATACCAGTGTCCTCTCTGTTTCAGCAGTGTCTCCTTACAGTTATGGCAGTGTCCCCTTCCAGTTACAACACTGTCATCTCCCAGTTACATACTTGCCTCATTCCAGTTCTACCAGTGTCTCCTCCCGTTAAAACAATGTCGTAGTTACAACAGCATCTGCTCCCAGTTCCACCACAAGTATTCTCAATAAATCTTTTATTTTCAACGTACACAATTATGGGCTATGTTTCGTGGGCATGCCATTTCATTAGGCACTCATGTGCCACTAAGTAAAATTCATATACATATAATTAATATTGTGGTATTCCATAGTCTTCTACCAACTAATATCACTGTAAGGCGAGAGCTATGGTGGCTCCATCCATACAGGAGTCAGCAGATAGCCATGCCAGCCAGCCCTCTCAGTAAGTATTTCTCTTCTTACATGGATAGATACAGAAAAAGCTGTTTCTAAACAGTGTTGATATTACAAACTTTACATTTACCTATTTACTTAGTTGAAAGCTGAAAAAAATGAGCACATTAAAGGGGGAAGCAATAAAGGGAAATTACCCTAGTAATTTCATAAGGTAAGCCGCTTGTGTGGGTAAGATATTTAATTCTGTTCCTTTTGTAATATGTGGATATATTTTTAGTTGTGTAAAACAATAAACTCCCACAGAGCCAGGAAAGAGGAATTTTCAAGTCCAGAAAGAAAATTATTTGTAGTTTAAGAAACAGTAAAAACAAAAGCAATGTGATTTCTGTACCGGAAAGATGCTAAAGGAGGTTACATAAAATCACAGTATTAGGATGAGTGTTTATGAACACATATACAGCTGAACAAATTAGTCTGATGTATGGTATGTTTAAAAGAAATTCTCTTCAATACAAAGTTAAGAATATTGTGGGCATTTATACAGTATGTACATAAGAATATTTTGGAGCCAAAGGAGAAAGATAAAATAACTCCATCCCTTATAAAAACAGAAACATAGAGACATAGAAGTTGACGGCAGATAAGGACCACAAGGCCCATCCAGTCTGCCCATTTCTTTTTCTACCTTATGAATGTGCCATTGGCCTTTGCTCTGTCAATGGCCTATTTATTCATACTCATCTGTATTGCTCCCTTATGCCTAACCCATGCCTGTTTGAAGCCCTGCACTGTAGTCATATCCACCACTTCCTGAGGTAGGCCGTTCCATGCATCCACCACCGTTTCTGTGAAAAAGAACTTCCTCAAATTACCCCTTAATCAGCCTCCCTCTAATCTCATGCTGTGTCCTCTTGTCCTGCTATTTTTCTTATATTGAAACATGTTTGACTCTTTCATCTTGTTAATGCCCTTAAGGTGTTTGAATGTTTCAATCATAACACCTCTCTCCCTCCTTTGCTCTAGGGTATACATATTGAGCTCAGTAAATCTCCTCATCTGTTTTCTGATGCAGTCAGTCCCTGCACCACTTTGGTTGCCCTTCACTGGACTGCCTCAGTTTGGTTAATGTCCTTGTGAAGATGTGGCCTCCAGTACTGCGTGCAGTACTCCAAATGGGGCCTATCCAGTGTCTTGTAAAGAGGGAATATTACCTCCCTCTTCTGACTTGTGATACCCCTACTAATACACCCCAACATCCCCCTAGCCTTACCTACTGCTTTAGTGGTCTGCTGGGATGATTTCAGGTCATCGGTGATGATGACACCCAAGTCTCTTTCTTCCTTTGTGACTGCCAGCAACTCCCCTCCCAACTTATAGGTGGCTTCAGGGTTTCTCTTCCCTATGTGCATGATGTTGCACTTCTTTGCATTAAACCCTAGTTGCCACTTTTCTGACCATTTTGCTACTTTATCCAGATCTCTTCCCATTCTGCCCACCCCATCTGGATCATCTACTCTGTTGCAGATCTTGGTGTCATCTGCAAACAGACAAATCTTACCCTCCAGTCCATCCAATGTTACTGATGAAGATATTGAAGAGGACTGGCCCCAGGACTGATCCCTGAGGTACCCCACTTTTGACTTGCATCTCTTCTGACTGTATACCATTTACCACCACTCTTTGTTTTCTGCCTGTCAACCAGTTTGCCACCCAGTTGACCAACGTATAACCCACCCCAAGCCTATCCAGCTTATTAATTAATCTTCTATGTGGGACAGTATCGAAAGCTTTGCTGAAGTCAAGGTAGGCAACATCAGCTGCTCCCCCTTGGTCCACCACTCTGGTTACCCAGTCAAAGAAATCTATGAGATTAGTTTGACAGGACCTTCCTTTTGTAAACCCATGCTGTCGTGGATCCTGTGCTCCTATGGATTCCAGGTGTTGCACTATCCTTTCCTTAAGGAGTGTCTCCATTAATCTTGCCCACTACTGAGGTAAGACTGACTGCTCTATAGTTCCCTGCCTCCTCCCTGCTACCACTCTTGTGGAGTGGGATCACATGAGCCCTTCTCCAGTCTTCTGGGACCTCTTCTGTGCTCAGAGACTCACTAAACAGTTCTGATAATGGCTCTGCTAGTTCACACCCTTAGTTCCTTCAGTACCCTAGGATGTATGCCATCAGGTCCCATTGCCTGTCCACCCTGAGCTTATCAAGCCCTTATAGGACCCTTTCTTTTGTGAAGGGACTAGTGAACACCTCCCTCCCCCCTGTGTCCATGGTGCTGAGCTGTGGGCCCTGCCCTACCTTCTCTTCAGTAAATACTGAGCAGAAGTATCTATTTAGGATAGATGCTTTTACATGGTCCTCCCCCTCACATGCCCCCTTATCCCCTTTGATCTTAGCAATACCCCCTCTGGACTTTCCCCTTTCACTAATGCATCTATAGAAAGTCTTTTCACCTTCTTTTACTGTTTGTGCAAGTGTTTTCTCGGTTTGGGCCTTTGTCTGCCTTACTGCCTTCCCTGCTTCCCTTAGGGAAGTTTGGTATGCCTCCCTATCTTCATCCTGCTGCATTCCCTTAAATTTCCTGAAGGCCAGCCTTTTGGCTCTGACCTTTTCTGCTACTGTGTTTGAGAACCAAAGTGATTTCCTTCTTCTTTTGCACTTCCTTTTCTCACTAACACAATGGGATGTTGCTTCACGTATTGTATCTTTAATGCTTGCCCACTTTGCCTGTACTCCCTCACCTGTGTTTCTTTTTGCCAGTGCTAGCTTAACTCTGTTGGCCATCTTATCAAAGTCAGCTCCTCTGAAGTCCCATATTTTTGCCTTGCAATGGGATGATTTTGTTCTAGTGGCCAAATTGAACCATACCATGTAATGGTCACTGGCACCCAGGTGACCTTCTACCTGGAGATCTGTTATACTTTCTCTGTTAGTCAGTACTTGATCTAGGATAGCCCTAGCTCTTGTGGGTTGCTGTACAAGTTGTTTGAGGCCCTCCGCCTGCAGGGAATCCACCATGTCTCTAGTTCTGGCAGATGTCCCTGCTGGTATTGACCAATCTGTATCTGGCATGTTGAAGTCTCCCATTATAAGAACCTCACCTTTAGCTGTCATGTTTTGTATATCTTCTAATAGTAACATTTCTATGTCCTCTCCCTGGTCAGGAGGCCTGTACACAACCCCAGTTCGTATGGCTGTCCGATTTCCTGTTTCCAGGGTGACCCACATTTCTTCTGGCTCCTTATGTGTATTCTGAATTTCTGTAGATTTGATATTTTCATTGACATAAAGGGCCACTCCAATCCCCCCTTTTTGCACCTCAGTCTCTTCTGAACAGTACATAGCCAGGTACTGAAGTCTCCTAAGTATGGTTACTTGTAAACCATGTCTCGCTAATGGCTACTATGTCCAGTTTAGCCTCTAGCATTATTGCTGCAGGTCTGGGATCATTTCCTAGACTGCAATCATTTGTGTACATGATTTTCCATTGGCCAGATTTCAGTGTGTTAGTTGTTGGGTGAGGTCCGGCATTTCCCCTGTGCATCGTATGGGGAGCCAGACCTTTTTCTTTACCTGGTGATGCAAATGAACTACAAACATGCTGGACTCCTGTTTGACCACTAGCTAGGGGGAAGGGTGTTCTTCCCATTTGACGTATGGGGTACTGCACCCTTCTCCCCATTTGCTAGTTTAAATATTCTGCAAAGACATCAAACATCTGCCCCAATGCACTGACACCCTCCTTAGTCAGATGCAATCCATCAAATTTAAAGAACTTTCGGTCCCAAAACTGTTGCCAGTTCCCTACAAATTTGTGTCCTTTTTCCTGGCACCAGCCCTTGAGCCACATGTTTAGCTCCCCATCTCCCCTTCTCTGACCTTCCATCCATCTGTCTCCCTCTCCCAGACTGGCAGGATCTCAGAGAAGGAGATGCCAGATGAAATGGATGATAGTTTGTCACCCAGCCTGGTCAGGTGTTCCTTGGTCTCCAGAACTGATTGGCTGGTGAGATCGTTAGTCCCTATGTGTACCAGGATATCAATGTTTTCTCCTCCTTCCTGAACAGTTTTAGCAATGTGGTCGGTGTCTCTCCATGCTGATGTACCTGGGAGACATCTGACCATTACGCCTAGCTGGAGATACATATCAACTCCCTGAATAATGGAGTCTCCTATGATCAGAAATTTTTTTGATTTCCTTTTTGCTTTTTTTGTTCTGGTTCCTGTTTTGGGCAAGTTTTGTTGTGCTAGCTCCTGTGCTGCAGTGTCCTGCTCTGCAGTGTCCTCTTCCCCTTTGTTTGATTTTGGAGATAGAGGCAGATACCTGTTTGAAGTTTTTATATGGTTTGTGGAGGTGGTATGTTGGAGAGCACCGAGTGATGAGGCACCTGATTTGCCTCTCCTAACCACCTGCCAACCTCCTGGACCAACTACCCTCTGCAGTCAAGGTGCTTCTCTTGGATGTTGGGGAAATGGTGTGTGGTTATTATAATATATTTTCTCTTGAATATTCAATTTGAGGCATGCAATCTCTGCCCTGCTGCCTGGAGCTGAGCCCTTAGGTCTCCAATGGCCCAGCATGTAGGACAGTGTCCTAAATCCTGTAAAACTGCCCTTCTGAAAAGTGTTTCACAGTACCTGCAGTTAATGCTATCCATTCCAGATAAGTTGCTGGGTTTATAACTTGGTCAGAGTAATTAGAAAGAAGAAAATGAAAGCAAAAGTTTGATTTTGTGTTTTGTGTGTTTGTTTTTGTATAACTTGTTATAACAAGTTAAAGTACTAGTGTAATGTAAATTAGGTCACTATGTGGATACCTCTCTGATCCGCCCCTTCCTGCTTTGCTACAGGAAAGGGCACAACTGTGCTATCCTATAAAAGGAGTGCAGTGTGGGGTTGTTGGGGATGGGGGTGGGTGGCTGGGCCCTTCCCCTGCCGAAAAAGAAGAACCACGGATGAAAGAAACAAGGAGGTAAGAGCAGAAACAATCAGCCAGCAACAAATGCAGTAGCTCTGAAAGCTTATCCTAATGATTGATAAAACTATAAAACCTGTAAAGCACCACCTGTAATAATTTCACAGAAGATATACCCTGTAAGAAACATTTTGCTACAGAGAAAAATAAAGCAGTAACAGAAGATATACCTTGCAAAAGACAATTTGAATCAGAAGATCACAGCAGTAATCTGTAAGCACACACCTGTAGGCACACCCTGTAATAATGCAGCAGAAGTATACCCAGCAACAATTTGAATCAGAGAAAATAAAGCAATAAAATGTTATCAACAAACAGTAACAATCCCTGTGAGTACAAAATAAAAATAACAATACACAGTAAATCTGCCTAGCCAAAAGAAGCCTTAATCCTTATCCTTGATCTGGTAAGGTTCTTCACTCTGTCCTTTCAAGCAACCTAGAAGAAAAGAGCTCAGGTGAAGCTAGGTGCCTTGGCCAGCAAACCTAGAAATGTTTTCATGTTGCACACATAAAACTACCCAAGTGACATACATGCTGCAAGTATGATTTAAATGTTAAATTGGAACCCATTGCATGCATGTGGCATGCATGCAGCAAGCAAGTGTGCAAAGCATGCCTTTAATGTAAAATTTGAATAGACTGCTTGCATATGGCAGGCATGCAAAAAGCAAGTGGTCACTGATAACTGCATACATAAATGTTAAGTGACTTACTCAAGATCACACCATAGACAAGTGGGGGATGATGAGATTCAAACCCAGGTCTTCAAGTATCTAAGTCTCCTGGTTTGCAGTTCAATGCCTTTAACCACTAAGTCATACTGCCTGCGGACATATAGTATGGCTCACTTGTACTTCAATACAAATCTAAATAGAGCTGCACTCATGCAGCATGCTTATAGCCACTGTTATACTTTTTAATTTTCTTGTACCCCTCTCATCTCAGTTGCACAACTGAACTGTAGCACACATAACAATGGAAACACATGTGATTCTTTCCACCCTCAATGCACACACTTACCCACAATACTACGTAATTACTTCTGTCTACCCTGTACTACTACTATTTTCTCTCCATAGTTTTGAATGCTTCCACACAAACTGACTTTAAGGGGCAAACACAAAAGTAGCAATAACTCAACACCCACCCACATGGCCAGTCTCCCCCCTCCTCCATTCACACACATACTGCAGCAGTTGCAACCATGCTACTACAGATAACTCACCAAGTATAGATATAAGTTGAGGGTCTCTTACTTGAGTACTAGGGAGCCAGAGGCAGGAGCCTTTAACAGATGATATCCATGGGTCAGAGTGCTGGGTTGTACACCCTTGAAATGAATGGAGTTATTTTTTATTATTATTTTATACATTATGATGGTGAACTAGAGAATAATGAAGGCCACTGTTGTACTAACGAGGCTCTTGTTAATCGAGTGGTGGCCTTTATTAGTCTCCAACTCTCCATCAATTATGTATAAAATAGTAATAAAAAAATTCATTTCAATGGTGCATGCCCCTGCAATCTCCCTTGCCCTATGTCATAATGTGCCTGGGCATGGGGATGTGGAGGTCAGCTTCCCTGTGGGGAGCACAAGCCTGACTATAGTGGGGATCCATTAGTCTGTGCATACCATACCACTCAACTGTCCCTGAATGCAACGGACAACCCTGATTTTACCCCTAAAATTTGCTCTGCTCCTCATCCATCCCTCATGAAAAACATGCTGCTCATACAGAGGCTGTCCTTTAAAGTTAAGCTTTATGGCAGGGGCTCCATTTCAGATTTCAGCAGGGGGTGGAGCCAACAACCAAGTGAAGGCCATGTGCTCATTAGACCCAAGGTGGCAAGCTCTAGAATGTCTGCAGCATCTGTAAAAGGTAAAACTTATTTATTGTGACTGCCAAGTGATATGCAATCAAGAAAAATTTAAATATATAAGATTCATCTGTCTATACCCCGGAACAGTGCATCAACTTTGGGCTTAAACCCATGCAGTTACTAACCCAGTTTTTTCCTGACTGAAGTTCAACCCCCTCCCATAAATCCGTTGTCCCAATTTCTCTCCCTGACTCTATTCCATTCAATACCCATTCCATATAGGTCATGAAGCCACCCAAAGTTGCAGAAACATGAAAAACACACCAATATTTTACTCCTTCTTCCTTCCCCAATCCCTCCATAAAAAATTATTAATTTTTATTTTCCCAGCCATCTGTTTAGAACCTGCAGCCTGGCCCAGTGTGCCACCAGTCCAGTTTTCAGTCAACTTCTCCTCTGTCCTTCTGCCAGAAGCTGGATGCTAGAACCAACCATCCCTGGTCCCCAGTGTGGTCTGTGACCAAATCACATCACCAATCAAACCACCACAACTTGTGTTGCTTGCTTCTTGCTTGGATGCTGCCATAGCTGCTGTGGAACTGTACTGATCAAGACCTATGAAGGCTGTCCACACTGCTGTCACCACTTCTGCTAAGCCTAGCTTGCTGCCACAGGAGGTTTGTACTTTTTTTTGTGAGGCAAGCCTACAAGAGTAGGTAGATAGCATAGTCCTAAGTTAGCTTCTAGCTCATCCTCTGTCTCTTTAGCCACCAGGGAAGACAGAGACTCATTAAGAACAGACAAGCAAAAATATGCCACCACAACACTGCTATTGAGAGTTCAGTGGTCACTGACTCCTCGAGGCTGTATTGTGCAGCCTGTCTACTCTGTAGCAGGACAGACAGTGTTGCACTCATATGACTCATGTGCTCTTGCTTGACTGGAGCTCCTCCACATCATGTGTGATGGTGCTGCCACTAATAGGTAGAGAGAGTGAACAACACAATACAGATACAGTCAAGTCAGGAATGCACCTGCAGCAAGAGTGCACACAGGTCAGGGGGACATTTATTGTGCAAAAGATTAAATACAAATTTCATACCATTATTTCCACACCATAAGAACAACCTAGGCACAAATGGGGGGAAGGCAACTGCCCCCCTCTACCTTTCATAAATGGCACCCCTACTTTATGGTAGAAATTCCTACTCAGATGTTAACCCTTAGGCTGCCGACAGAATTAGAACATATAGGGATTCTGGACTGATACATCAGTCCATGGCACAGCAAGGGTTAATATCAGTACAAGTAAATACAATGGTTTCCACTGTGTTCTGAGGTACTGTATCTCCATGCTTCAGGACGTGTCCTGAATTTCGTGAGCATTAGTGTCCCTCATTTTGACTATCCATGTCCCTTACTTCTGTGACAAAATGTGAGGTATGGTTCATGCTTCCAAGACCCTACTCAGCACAAAGAGTGCTGAGCATTGGCATAGTGCACATGCTCCATACAGAATGACAAAGAGAATGAAAGTGAGCCAAAACAGTCATTTGTAGCACTAAATATGCATAAGGGGATTTGCATGGCCCAAAACAAAAAGGTCAGGCTTCACAACACAGAGGCCCTTCTTTGCACATCTGGAATGGGGGATGTTGGCTGACTATATCCTTGGTATTTAATGCAGTAAGCAAACAATACTTTACAAATTAATGGTGATTTAATGACAAAAATCAAACACCATTAAACAACTTGCAAAAGGATCCGAATTAATGAGTTCCCTTAATTTTAATGCGAACGCAATGAAAATGTATTTTAATGGCTCTAATTGCTAGCAGTATTATATGCACTGGAAACTGATATTTTTTTAGATCAGATTTGCACCAGCTTAGCTGCTGCAAACATAGCAAGCATGCAGCATGTGAACCTGATGTAATTTTTAAATGATGTTCACACCAGCTTAACTGCTGCACTCATGTCAAGCATGCAACATACAAACCTGATGTGATTTTTAGTTGCTCACGCCAGCTCACCTGCTGTACACATGTCAAGCTTGCAGCATGCAAACCCAATTTGCTTTTTAGACCTGGTTCGTATATGTTTACTTTGTGTATATGAACTGCATGCACACATTGCACAATTAAGCATGTAGCATGCATTCTGCATGTTCACAGCACACATATTTCTGTAAGGGATGGTAGGTGAGCACTTTAACAGCACATTTGTAAAGTTGTATAAAAATGGATTATTCTTTTGGGGGTTTAGAAATAAAACAAGATGGCACATAGATTTTAAAATCTGTAAAAATGGTTAATACCTTACATAAGAGAATACATTAGACTTGTGTTTAAAAGGAATTGCAAAGATATATACAAACAGATGATTTGGTTTGGATTTTAGAAGTGAGATAAGACGATATACAGAGTTAAATTCATGAATATGTAAAAATGTTTGATATTTAACATAAGAGAGTAGATTAGACTTATTTGAATTATTATGTAAGTTGGAGAGCATCTACAGTTTAGGGACAGCTTGAAGTGAAAATATGATATTTAGATTTTTGAAATTAATTAAGATAAGTTGGTAAAATTGAAGATTTTATTTTCGGACCACACATCCTCATTGGAGATAATGTGCATGACCCTTACGGTGATATTGGTTGGTAGAAGAATATGGAATACCACAATAATAATTATTTGTATGATTTTTACTTAGTGACTCATGAAGGCCTGATGAAGTGGCATGCCCATGAAACGTAGCCCATAATTGTATACATTGAAAATAAAAGATTTATTGAGAATACTTGTGGTTTGAGTGGAATTCATCCAGAAATATTTTTTGCCGTTTTGGACTGGTCTTTTTCCTGGATGACCCAAACGTTTATAAACTTGCCTCAATTTAGAGGTGTGGCAACTTGAACTGCATTTCTACAATTGATAGATCTACTCACAGTTATGTCTGAGTATCCTTCCAGTTACAGCAGTGTCTTGTCCCAGTTATGTCAGTGTCTTATCACAGTTACATCAGTATCTGAATTTTCTTTCAGTTTAGAGATGTACTGAATGAAAACTTTGCCAGCAAAGCTGCTGTGATGCTGGGAAAGTGTCTATTGCAAAGTGGTTCAGGTTTCATTGACTTCTTTAATCATGCCCAGCAAAGTTATAAAAAGGTTTTTAATCAACACCCCCACCCATGTTTTCACATTTAGAAAAAGTGAAAGAAGAATTAGAATTTATACATTGCTTTTCTTACATATTGTATCCCAAAGAACTATACAAGCAATGAGAGATGGGTAGGAAAGTGATTGTAAACATGTAGTGGCAGCCATTTTGCACATTATCGCCTACACACACATACTGTAGCCTTGGTCAATTCTGTGAACCAGTTTCAGAGTACGGAGAATGTTGGCAAGGACACTGGGGAAATTCCTCTGCTCTTTTGGTGGAGGCGCTGTGGTCCTTTGTTGGAGTGCAGTCTCCTGGATGGAGATGGTTGTGTCACAGCAGACAGGGGTTCAGTCCTCAACCCCTAGTCCGATATGCACAGAGGATGTTCGGATCGAAGTGAGTGGTGCAGTCGGCATTGAAGGAGCACACAACACTACAGTACCAGAGGATGGTATGTCAGAGCAGATGAACAACCATCTGGCTTCAGCAGCTCAGGAGGAGGCAAGTCTGCAAATATCAGCACTAGAACAGACCAAAGTGATGCTACAAGCGCAACTGGATACTACTGAAAAGGAAATCACAGTGGCCAAATTGTTGGCTGAAGAAGAAAAGAAAAGGAAATGAGCTTGTGACTCACCGAGTGGATAGACAGAAGCAGGACCCACTAAGATGTTTGTGTTCAGCACTGCTTCAGGAAACAAGGGGAAATCCAGGGAGATGTCTCCCATTCAAGGTAACACAAATTCAGCAACAGCCCAGGGTGTCTGGTTTCCAGAGAGAGCCCTGCAAGATGCAGGCTGGGTGTGGTCTGAGGATGATCTATGGATGCCAGATCCAAATATTCCTCTTCCTGGGTCTGGCTCGGGTCATGCTGCACTGATAGCCCACAGTGCTAAACAGGCTGAGAAACTGACTCACACAAATGGTGAAGCAGATTCAGGTACAATTTCTTTTTCCCCTTTGGAGGGCCAGGCTGACATTTTTTATGATGCCAGACCAGATAATGGAACCCCACAGGCAGAACCTAACTCTTCTATTCCAGCTAGTGGGGAGAAGAATAATGAAAATAAGTCTGAGGGGCCCCCACCCACAAGCTCTATTACTCCAAGTTATGCCAGCTTGTTTCATACACCTATAGAGTTGACAAAATGAAGGAACGCAATAAGGCTTCATTATCTGGGGGTATGGAATCTCCCCCAGATCACTTTTATGTGGCGAAAATCCTAATTAAGGACTTATTAGGGTTTACTCCCTCAGATGTCTATGCCCTCGTCCACGCCCCGGGGGAGTCCGCAATTGACATTAGTTTTAGATCCCTGGAACTATTTGACAGGTTCTGGTATAAATATGCAAACCACAAAACTAACCAGTTGTGTACCCCATTCCAAATCATCCCCCTTACTAAGCAAGCATTTTGAGTCATTACTGTACTTTTCAGAAACAAGGTGGTTAACATTTCCAGCATAATATACTGGCTCGAACAGAGATGTGCCATTCAAGGAAACCCTGAGCCTATTATGGATGGAGAAGGGTTTTGGAATGGGGGTAGTGGAAGATTAAATTCAAGCTAAAACAGACTTTGAATGATGTTGAACACCTTCCAAACTGTTTCTACATTGGAAGGGATAAAGGGATTATTTTTTATCCTGGCCAGCCAAGAAGATGCTATTAGTGTAAAATATAATATATATAACATAAAATAAAGAAATAAATGAATAAACAGAGACAGGAAACAGTAAGCATACAAAACAACAGCTGAGGAGCCACAGATATGACATGATGGGAGTGGTGCAGTGCAGTGGCTGTGGAACGGCAGTCTTCTGGGAGATGTTCTGGAGGATGCAGTGTTGTCCCATCTTTAGACACCTCTCTGGGAAGAGGGAGGAGGTAGCTCATCTCCAGGCTGAGTTGATCAGGATTCGGGGGCCCTCCTCTCCCACCCAGGGACCACCAGGGCCACCGCCACTGCCTCAGAGGTTGCCAAGAAAGAGGGGTGGTTAGACCAAAGTGGGCTCAGGGAGGGTGAAGGTGGTAGAACAGAGGCACATCCCTCCAACTGTACCTCTCCACAATTCATATGCCATTCTGGCAGAGTGTGATTCCTCTGTGGAGGCATCCACAGTGGAGACCAAGGAGGATGCTGGAAACCTCCACAAAGGAGACCCACAAGAGGGTGGCATGGGACACCACAGGGGAAGGAAACAACTCCTGGTGGGGGACCCCATTGTAAGGAGGGTAGAACTGGGGTGGGGAGAGGGAGGTAAGGTGCCTGCCTGATACCATGGCTTGAAGGGATAGGGAGCGAATCCTCAGGATCATGGGAGAAGCTACCTGGAAGAGGGAGCTGGATGTCATTTTCCACCTAGGGACAAATGATCTGGCTAGGAAAGGGATCAGAGCAGTGCAGGAGGAGTTTGTGGGGTTGGGGATGGGCCTTAGACAAGTAGCATGCATGGTAACCTTCTCAGAGGTGCTGCCTGTCTATGGCAAGGGTGAGGCTAGGGTGCTCTGCACCTTGAGATTTAATCAATGGTTGAAAAACTAGTGCAGTGCTCAGGATTTTGGCTTCACTGGGGACTGGGGTCCACCTGGAGGGATGCAGGCCTATACTGGTGCGATGGTCTGCATCTGTCCTGGAGGGGAACCAGGATCCTAGGTGATAGGTTTATATGCTTCCTTGGCAAGCATTTAAACTAGCCAAGGGGGAGGCACTGAAAAGGAGCAGGGAAATCCTAGCCCCCCCCAAAAAAAATAAGGGTAGTTAGTGAGGTAAATACCAAGATAGAGAAGTTGATAAGGAGAAGGGCAGGGTTAAATGGAGAAAAAGGCAAAGGCAGTAAGGACAGGGATGGGGCAAAAATGGGTAAGGCTATCAAAAAATGAAGGGTAATGAGTACCAAGTCCCGTAGTCTAGGTAACGAGCTCCCTGAACTGGTGGTCTTGATGGAAGCCGGATGCCTGGATATCATGGCAGTCTCAGAAACATGGCACACAGAGAACCATGACTGGGATGTCATCATACCAGGGTACACAATCTACAGGAGGGACAAGGAGGGTAGAAGGGGAGGAGAAGTAGCTGTCTACATAAGGGTAGGGATCAAAGCAATGGAACTAAAGGGTAAACAGGGAGGAGAAGAGGCACTGTGGGTCACCCTGGAGACCCAAAATAGCACCACAGTACACATGGGGGTTATATACAGATCCCCATCTCAAGAGGAGGAAATGGACAAGAAAATGATAAAAGGCATCCTTAGAATGGCAGAGAAAAGGGAGATATTGTTGATGGGTGACCTGAATATGCCAGATGTTAACTGGAGCACCTTTGCTGCAGCTACATCAAAGAGAAGGGCCATTCTCAATGCCCTACAGGGGGCATGCCTCAGTCAGCTAGTGTTGGAACCCACTCGGGAGGGAGCAATCTTAGACCTGGTACTCTCAAATGAGGATAGAGAGAGGATTTCAGATCTAGAAGTGGGTAGCTATCTGGGAACAAGTGACCACCAAACAATGTGGTTCACCATAAACACAGCCGCAGAGTCAAGCCACACAAAAGTGAGGGTACAGGGCTTTAGGGGGGCTGACTTTGTCAAAATGGGAGAGTGCCTCAGGAAAGCAGTAGCAGACAGGCAAGAAGGAGGGGTGGAGGAACAATGGGGAAACATCAAAACTGCCATCACAGAGGCAACAAGCCTTTGTGTGAAGCAAATAAACAAATTAAAAAGAAAGAAAAACCAATATGGTTCTCAAAAGAGGTGACGGGGAAGGTTAGGGAGAAAAAGATAGCATCCAGGAAGTATAAGGAAACACAGAAGGAGCAGGACAAAGAACTGTACCAGTTAAAGCAGAAGGAAGTGGGGAAGACAGTCAGACTAGAAAGGCCCAAACCGAGGAAAAGATAGCCAACTCGGTTAAGAAGGGGGATAAAACCTTTATAGGTACATTAGGGAGCAAAGAAAGACTAAGGCAGGGATAGTGAGGCTTAATAAAGGGGAGGCTGGGTGGGCAGAGAGGGACAGTGAAAAAGCAGGGATGCTGAACAAATACTTCTGCTAAGTATTCACAAAAGAAGAAGAGGGGGAGATACCTAATCCAATCAATAGGAGCACTCTGGACAGGGGATCAATACCAGTCCTTTCACAGAAGAAAGGGTTCTGAAAGAACTCCTAAAATGAAGGTGGACAAAGCAATGAGGCCTGATGGGGATTTACCCCAGAATTCTAAAAGAACTAAGGGGAGAACAAATAACACCACTGACTACCCTTTTTAACAAATCATGGGAGGATGGTGTGGTACCTAAGGACTGGAGGAGGGTAGATGTGATTCCCCTGCACAAAAGTGGGAGTAAAACAGAACCAGGAAACTACAGACCTGTTAGTTTGACCTCAGTGGTAGAGAAAATGATGTAATCACTTCTGAAAGAAAGAATTGTTGAGTACCTACAGACCAGCGGGGCACAGAACCCAAGGCAGCATGGATTCACAACAGGAAGATCATGTCAGATGAATCGAATAGATTTCTTTGACTGGGTGATCAAAGTAGTAGACCAGGGAGGGGCTGTGTACATGGCCTACCTAGACTTTAGCAAGGCATTTGACACAGTCCCACACAAAAGATTCATAAAAAAAATTAGCCAGCCTGGGAGTTGGCTGGACAACAGGACACAGAGGGTAATAGTAAATGGAGTCCACTCTGAAGAAAAGGGGGTTACTAGTGGGGTACCACCGGGTTCAGTACTGGGTCCGGTCCTTTTTAATGTCCTTATAAGTGACATTGCAGAGGGACTGGAAGGAAAATATGCCTCTTTGCAGATGACACAAAGATCTGCAGCAGGGTTGATACACAAGAAGAGATGGAAAGGATGAGAAGGGACTTGGCAAGGTTGGAGTAATGGTCAAAAATATGGCAGCTTAGATTCAATGCAAAGAAGTGAAAAGTAATGCACCTGGGAAACAAATACCCAGGGGAAGAGTACACAATGGTGGGGGGGGGGAGGTAGTAACAACAACAAAAATGGAAAGGGAGCTGGGGGTAGTCATAGCAGATGACCTAAAGGTAAGCAAGCAATGTGAAAAGGCAGTAGGGATGGCTGGGGGGATACTGGGATGTAGAGAGAGAGAAGCATCACCAGTAGAAAACTGGAAGTTGTTATCCCTCTGTACAGACAGTTGGTGAGACCCCATCTAGAGTACTGGGTACAGTTCTGGGGACCCAGTCTCCACAAGGACATATACAGGGTGGAGGCAGTCCAGAGGAAGGCAACTAAAATGGTGCAGGGTCTGCAACAGAATCCATATGAAGAGAGACTAAATAAGCTTAATATGTATACCCCATGAAGAAAGGGGGGGGGACATGGTAGAAACTTTTATGTACTTCAAGGGAATCAACAATGTCCAAGAGGGTAGCATCTTTCAGAAAAAGAGATGTGCAAGAACAAGGGGACACGATTTGAAGATAATGGGGGGATGACTCAGGGGCAATGTGAGGAAGTATTTTTTCACAGAGAGGGTGGTGGACGTATGGAATGGCCTTCCTGAGGAGATTGTGGGGTCAAAAACAATGGGGGAATTCAAGAATACGTGGGACAGACATAAGGCAGTTCTTGTGGGGTAAGAATAAGTAGGCTGTTGGTTAACTAGGATCTGCAGCTTATCCAATAGGTAGGGAAATGGGCAGACTAGGATGGCCAAGCAGTCCTTATCTGCCATCAAAGTTTGTTTCTATGTTTCTGTGTGGCTCTCGGAGGCACATTAGCAACAACTGTGAAATCCTAAAGTGCACCTTTTCTGAGGAGCTAGGTCGCTCTGGGAGACATTGCACAAAGAACCCTTAGTGCAATGTATGTGATGATGAAGGGCATGTTTTCATGGATTGCCTGTGGGCAGCCCACAACATGGAGAATGCAAATTTCAGTTTTCAGGACTTCTTTATACACCAGGCTGTAAAAGCAGCAGTGAACCTGAGGTCTCATCAAACACAGGCTAAAGGTCTTCACGAGAAAGATGCAAACGTACATCATTTATTTATTTATTTATTGGTACAATTGGAAATACAATCCTTTGAGTCAAAGACTTGTTTCCAAAGGCTCCTCGTTAAGTAGGACATAGACATAGACAGCTACAAAGATTAACAGGCAAGCACATAGTTACATGATTTTCAAGTTCCACAGGCAGGCAAATATTTACAAGATTTGCAAGAGTACATTGTTGAGTGGTTGCTTGATAACAGAGAAGTTCAGACAAGTTTGGCTGGTATCTTATTACAAGGCTAAAACCAAAGGCCAGAGCAGTGCTTTTTGTCTGAAAGCCAGTTTGTAACAGCGTTTTTTTACAGGTGGAAATAACATTGGCCTATACAATGAGGTAATTGTACAGTAAATAGTGCGACCAGAGACTTGGCAGCTGGAGACGGTTTGTAGCAGCATTTTATACAGGTGGAAATAACACTGACCTATACAATGAGGTAGCTAGACAGTAAATAGTGGGACCAGAGATTTGGCAGCTGGAGAGAGGTGGTAACTTGCAGCCCTAGGGGCGTTGTCAAGAATATTGTAATGTTGTGGCTAACTACCAATAAGAGCGTGCATGGGAATGGTACACAGGACTGGTTATACACAGCTGCAGTGCTGCACGGTAAGCAAGTGATTCCTGAGGGCAAGTTTGAAAGCACCTATTTTGGGGAGGTTGGTGATGGTGTCTGGGAGGGAATTGAACCAGAACAGCGCCCTGTAGTAAAAGGATCTCTGAGCAAGTGTCGTCCTGGGTTTCAGTATCAGAAAGGTGGTCTTACAGGTTCTACATGTGGGGATGGTAGTGGATGGACGTTGGAGGGAGGAGGTCAACCCGGGTGGGAGAGACCAAGAAGTATTTTCTTAGTCAAGAGAACAGTCTGATAGTAAATCCTCTCCTCGAGGTTGAGCATGTTGGAGGAGGAGTAGAGTGTGTAGGTATGGGTATGCCTGTCCGCACTGGTCAGGAGCCTGCAGGCCTTGTTAATAAATAAGTCGATTTTATTCAGTGCAGTTTTGTCTGCTGTGCATATATCAGAAGTCCATAGTTCATGCGGGACAGGACTGCGAGGTGAGTGAAGCAATGAAGTGCATCGGGGTGAAGGCAGCCCTATGGCGTGTAGAGTAGACCTATTCGTGAGTTCATGGCAGAGCAGAGGGTGTTGATGTGGGAATGGAAGGTGAGAGCAGAGGTGAATGTGATGCCCAGGTATTTATATGAGGCTACTTGCTTTAGGGGCTGGTGCGTACTGGGCAGACATTGGAGTGTGGAGTTTCTGACTTTGCTCTGATGATGGGCGAAGAGCATGGCTTTCATTTTTTTTAGGTTGATGACTAACCTGTGGTCAGAGAACCATTGCTCTATTTGGGTGAAGGAGTTCTGGTGCATGGCTTGCAGGGCAACTGGGTTTTGATGCGATGCGAGGATGACCGCATCATCAGCATAGAGCAACACCCTTCCAGCACAGGAGTTGGGAAGCACATTAAGGTAGAGACTGAAAATGAGAGGCCCCAGGATGGAGCCCTGGGGGACTCCAGAGTGAACAGGCAGTGTGTTGGACAGGGTGCTATGGATTTTAACACACTGGGATCTGAAGGTCTGATAGCTGTGAAACCAGGCTAGGGGCCCAGAGATGAGGCCAAGCTGGAAGAGGGAGTTGAGCAAGCGGGGTTGGGATACTGTGTCAAAGGCCTTGGAGAAGTCAATATACACAGCTCCAGCAACGTTGCTGGAGTCTAAGGAAGAGTTTAAGAAGCTGGAGAATTCTAAAAGGGCAGTTGTGATGCTGTGTCCAGCTTGGAACCCATGTTGCTATTTGCACATTATTTCATGTTTGACTAGGTATTCTGTGAGCTGCACTACCACTATTTTTTCCAATACTTTTGATGCGGGGAGTATGGAGATCAGCCTGTAGTTGCTTGGGGAGCAGCAGTCACCACCTTTGAGTATGAGTGTGATGGAGGAGGAACATCTGGATATTGTGGCAGTCACAGAAACATGGTACACACAAAGCCATGACTGGGACATAAACATACCAGGATACACTATCTACAGGAGGGACAGGGAGGGTAAAAGAGGAGGAGGAGTAGCTCTTTACATAAGGGAATGAATCAAAGCAACAGAACAAAACGGAAAACAGGGAGGAGAAGAAGCACTGTGGGTAAATTTGAGACCGCAATGGCACCACAATCCGCATAGGGTTAGATATACAGACTTCTCTCAGGGGAGGATAGTTGACAAGGAAATGATAGAAAGAATACTTAGAATGGCAGAAAAGGGAGATATTGCTGATGGTGATCTGAATATGCCAGATGTTAACTGGAATGCAGTTGCAGCAGCCACTTCAAAGAGTGGTGTTATTCTAGATGCCCCTACAAGGGCATGCCTTAGACAACTAGTATTGGAGCCCACTCTGAGAGGGAGCAATCTAGACCTGGTTCTCTCAAATGGAGATGAAGAGAGGATCATAGATGTAGAAGTGGGTAGCCATCTGGGAACTAGCGACCATCGAACAGTATGGTTCACAATAAACACAGCAATAGAGTCAAGCCACACAAAAGGCAAAAGTACTGGACTTTAGGAGGGCTGACTTTGCCAAATGGGTGAGTGCCTAAGGAATGCACTAGCAAATGGGCAGGAAGGATGGGTGGAAGAACAATGGGGAATAATAAAACTGCCATCACAGAGGTAACAAGCCTTGTGTGAAGCAACAAACAAAACGAAAAGATGTAAGAAACCACTATGGTTCTCAAAGGAAGTGGCAGTGAAGGTTCAAGAGAAAAGAAAGCATTCAGGAAGTACAAGGAATCACAGAAGGAGCAGGACAGGGAACTGTATCAGTTAAAGCAAAGGAAGCTGGGAAGGCAGTCAGAACAGCAAAGGCCCAAACCGGAGAAAAGATAGCCAACTCAGTTAAGAAGGGGGACAAAACCTTCTATAGGTACATCAGGAGTGAAGGAAGACCAAGGGAGGCCTAATGAGGCTTAATAAAGAGGAGGGAGGATGGGCAGAGGGTGACTGTGAAAAGGCAGAGATACTAAACAGATATTTTTGCTCAGTATTTACAAAGGAAGTGGAGGAGGTACTTAAAACAAACAGTATAAACACTCTGGATACAGAAGTTGATACCAGCCCATTTACAGAAGAAAGGGTTCTGAAAGAACTCTTAAAACTGAAGGTGGACAAAGCAATGGGGCCTGATGGGATTCATCCCAGAATTCTAAAAGAACTAAGGGTAGAACTAGTGACACCACTGACTACTCTCTTTAACAAATCATGGGAGGATGGGGTGGTACCCAAGGACTGGAGAAGGGCAGATGTGATTCCCCTTCACAAAAGTGGGAGCAAGGCAGAAGCAGAAAACTACAGACCCGTTAGTTTAACCTCAGTGGTAGGGAAAATGATGGAATCACTTCTGAAGAAAAGAATTGTTGAGTATCTAGAGGCCAGAGGGGCTCAGGACCCAAGGCAGCATGGATTCACAGCAGGAAGGTCATGCCAGACAAATCTGATAGATTTCTTTGACTGGGTGACCAAAGTAGTAGATCAGGGAGGGCTGTGGACATGGCCTACCTAGACTTTAGCAAGGCATTTGACACAGTCCCACACAAAAGATTAATATACAAGTTAGCCAGCATGGGAGTGGGTCCCAAGATGACAGCCTGGGAAAGAATTGGCTGGAGAATAGGACACAGAGGTAAAGTAAATGGAGTCAACTCTGGAAGAAAGGGGTTAGTGGCAAATCGCAGGGTTCAGATAGGATCAGGTCCCTCTCAATGTCTTTATAAGCGACATTGCAGAGGGACTGAAGGCAAAAGTATGTCTTTGCAGATGACACAAAGATCTGCACAGAGTTGATGCACAAGGTGGGGTGGAAAGGATGAGAAGGACTTGGCAAGGTTAGAGGAATGATCAAATGTATGGCAGCTTAGATTCAATGCTAAGAAGTGCAAGGTAATGCACCTGGGAAACAAAACCCAGGGAAGAGTACACAATGGGGGTGAGATACTAACAACAACAAAATGGAAAGGGACCTGGGGTAGTCAATATCAGATGACCTAAAGGTAGGGAAAGCAATGTGAGAAGGCAGCAAGGAGGGTTGGGGGAATACTGGGATGCATAGGGAGAGGCATCACCAGTAGAAAACAGGAAGTTATTATCCCTCTGTACAGACAGTTGGTGAGACCCCATCTGGAGTACTGCGTGCAGTTCTGGAGACCCAATCTCCACAAGGACATAGACAGGATGGAGGCTGTCCAGAGGAGGGCAACTAAAATGGTGCAGGGTCTGCACCGGAAGACATATGAAGAGAGACTTAAGGAGGTGAATATGTATAGCCTCGAGGAAAGGAGGGAGAGGGGGGACATGATAGAAACTTTCAAGTATCTCAAGGGAATCAACAAAGTCCAAGAGGGTAGCATCTTTCAAAAAAAGAGGTGTGCAAGAACAAGGGGGCACAATTTGAAGATAGAAGGGGTGGCTCAGAGGTAATTTAAGGAAGTATTTTTTCACAGAGAGGGTTGTGGATGCATGGAACGGCCTTCTGGAGGTTGTGGAGTCAAAAACAGTGGAGGAATTCAAGCATGCATGGGACAGTCATAAGGCAATTCTAGGGGGTGGGGGTAGGAAGAAGTAGGCTACTGGTTAACTAGGATCTGCAGCTTATCCAATAGGTAGGGAAATGGGCAGACTGGGTGGGCCAAGCGGTCCTTATCTGTCGTCAAAATCTATGTTTCTATGTTTCTATGATGACTGCTGTTTTTCAGGCAAGGGGTAACTGGCCCAGGCATAAAGAATGATTGAGAAGATCAGGGAGCAGGAGGAGGACCATGTCCAGTACCAGCCGAAAGAGTCTGGTGTCCAGTTGGTCATTGCACGGGCTGGTGCTATTGATGGCCTTAGTTAAGAACAGTCTGGCTTTGTGTAGGGGTATTGTACATAGGTAGAAAGGAGGTTGATGGAGACTGGGAGATTGGGAGGGTGGGACAGGGTCAAAGAAACCACTGGAGAGGGCTGCACTGAGGTCGTAGAACGTGATGTTCAGACAGTCAGGGATACTTTGGGGGTCAGAGGAGACGGTGTCATTGATAGTAAGTGGGGGGGATGGGACTTGCCATTAAGTTCTTTGATGTTATCCCATAATTTCTGGGAAGTCCCCCAGGAGGAAGCCAGTGAGGTTCGGTAATGTTCAGCTTTGGCCTTGCGAATGGCCGATGTGCATTTGTTGTGCTCAGCGTTGTACACCTGTCTGTCAGCCTTCTTACCGGACTCAACAGCTCTGTGCCAAAGGTTGTCCCTATGTTTCAGTTGTTGGATAATGGATGGGATAACTCCGGGTGCATTTTGCTTCCTGGTATGGGTTTTGGTGAGGGGGCATAGAGATCACAGACCTTATTAAAGGAGCTGGTGAAGAACTCAAGCACAGTGTTGATGCTTGTAGCATGGGAGATGGGGGACCAGTCCATTTGGGCAAGGAACCACTTGAGCTTCTCAAGGTTGCCGATGCGGAGACGTTGACAGTGGGTGGTCCTTGGCACGGGTTTTCGGGTGCAGGCAGACCATGTGAACAGGACCGGGGAGTGGTCACTGAGAGAGTCTGGGAGGATTTTTATATCCAGGACTTTGTGAGGGTGGTTGGTGATGATGATGTCCAGGAAGGTGCTAGTTCCACTAGTGGGATTGTGCCTGGTTGGCTGGGTGACAAGTTGGGACATATCAAGGGCAGTGAAGGTGTCCTTGGTTGGGAAGCTACACTGGCAAGCCACTTGATATTTAGGTCCCCTAGCATGATCTGTTCAGTCTTCTGAGGCAGACTGGTGAGGTAGTCAGTGAGAGAAAGAATGGCTGGGGTTTGGTTATGGGGAGAAACATAGGCAACAGTGAGGAACATTGGGGTCCTGGAAGGGTCCAGGGTGATTTTGAGTGAGAGGGCTTGAGCCCCATGCTCAAGCTTGGGCACTGGGAGAGCATGGTCCATCGGGGTATCACACATGTAGAACACACACCCACCCCCACGCTTGCCTGTTCGGTCCTCTCTGAAAAGTGTGTAACCTGGGAGGGTAATGAAGGAGTCCAGGGTTGATTTTGAGAGCCAGGTTACTACTAGAGCTTGTATGTTGGGTTGGTGCTGGATAACCCAGCATTGGAGAGGTGCGGATTTTTTCAGCAGGCTGCAAATGTTCATAGACCCAATACGTAAGTCAGAAGCTGTTGGTGGCCGGGCATGATGTAGGGACATGGGGCCAGGGTTTGGGTGTATGTTCCCAGATAGGAGGAGTAGTAGCGAGAATATTCTTAATAAGGCCAGGTGCCGTTTAGAGCCAGTAGTGCTACGAGAGGGTGCAGACCTAGTGAGGACAGCACAAGGGATGGGCAGGGAGTGCAGTGTGGGCATGGCAAGGAAGAGATGTGGGCAAGGGATGTTAGGAGGGTCCAAGGGTGGAAGGTTGGCTGTGGATGGTGTGTGTGTGTGGGGAGGTGGGTCTTTCCAGAGTAGCAGGTGGATGTAGGTGGTAATGTGGTGTGGTGGTACGGAGGTCCGGGGGTGTCCGAGGTGGGGGTACAGTGCCAGTAGTTTCACAGTGACCAGGCTATATGAGTGTGTTAGCCTCTCCATTGTCTGTGGAGAGGGGTGGCTTTGGCATGGTATAAGAGAAACAACTAGCGTTTCTAGATATATGTCTGCCACGATGGTGCAGCGGACTTTGGTGTGGAGGGTGCCCGTCCAAGTCCCAGTGGGGGGCTCAGTGCTTAGTCTGAGGGCCTTTGGGGCTGCTGGTGTGTCCACTGTGCCGGGGTCCAGGGCTAGTAAAAGGGGTACAACAGTGACTTCTAGTGGCCGTGGTGGTAGGGGAGATGGTGGGGGGAGAGGGAAGCAGGAACTTGGAATGTGGGGGGTATTTAAGGCAGTAGTTCAGAGAGAGGGGGGGGAGTGGAGTGCCAGGTCAGAAAGAGGAGCAGAGTCCAGAGGGGAGGATAGAGAGGCTAGACTGAGGGAGCAGTGGAAGGGAAACTCCCTCTAGTGGGCAACCCCACCTTAGCAGGAGGCCATGGTGCCACCACCTCAATCTTCCCAGTTTGATCTGGGAAATTGAGCATACTGTTATGCCACCTCCACCCCTGTGGAAAATGACCCAGAGTTTCAAAATGTTAAACAGAAAAGGGACAAGTCTAAACAAAAAACAGTTCCCCTGGGCAACCAATGGAGATATTGACTACACACAAAATTTGTGACTTCAGTGGGGGGAGTTGAAGTAGCGGAAGATTTTGATACTGCAAAGCAACAAAATACTGTGGTACATAGCGAAGGGTTTTCGTTGCTAGTAATCTTGCCCCTCTACAGGTTGCTGGTAAGGCCACACTTAGAGTATTGTGTGCAGTTTAGGAAGCCATACCTAAAGCATGATATCAGGCTACTGGATGAGGTGCAGCGGAGGGCAACAAAGATGATATGTGGAATGAAGGGGAGAGACTATGACAGCAGGCTGGGAGACCTGAATATGTACACCCTGAAGGATAGAAGGGACGGGGGGACATGATAGAGACATTCAAGTATCTGAGGGGAATCAATAAGGATGGGGCAGATGGGACCTTTAAGTTAAGGAGGGGGAGGGTCACCAGGGGGCATGGGCTAAGAATAGAAGGGGGAAGATTTAGGAAGGAAATGAGAAGACACTTTTTCACAGAGAGTGTGGTAGCAAATGGAACGTGACTACCAGAATGGTGGTACTTCAAATCTGTGAACAGCTTCAAAAGGGCATGGGACAGGGAACAGGGGAGAGTGAGGGTGGGGGTGGCACTGGAATGACAAAGGGGAGGGGGTTGGGCAGCTGCAAACTAGGGGTGCTAGCTGCATACTCGAGCAGATGTAGATAGACCGGGTGGTCTGTTTCTGCTGGCACATTCATATGTTCATATGTTTCTGTGGATATGGCTTCTGAACCAGAAAACTTCATTGTGGTCAAAACAAAACCAAAAAGACAAGAATGGGGACTAGGGCTAGTACAAGAAAATGACCATGATTCAGGACTCTCCTGGCTGATGTTGGATCTAGAGGGTAAACTGAAAATTGCATCCTTGAATGCGAATAGCATCCTGTCAGAAAGAAAGAGACTGATTACATATGGGCTGTTTTCTAGGGGGCATTTTGATATTATATACTTACAGGATACAAGGTTACATACCACATATGATATGCAGGTGGCAAGTGATACCTGGATATGGGGCCCCAGTTTTTGGTCCATGGGGGAGGATCTGTGCAGTGGGGTTAGAATTTGCTTTATGGACCCCTCTGTAGAGATTACTCATATGGTGGATATTTTTCCAGGTAGGGCTTTACTGTTTGATGTGAAATTCCTTGACACAGATTTCAGACTAATTAATGTATATGCCCCTCAATCAAAATCAGGTAGAATTAATTTGTTGAAACTCATCAAACCCTATTTATTTACATCCCGACATATATTATCAGGTGAAGATTTTAACTGAGGTTGGTCCACTGGTGATAGATGGGCAAAAACTACAAAAATATTTTGTGATTCGTCCGCTCTTAACAATTTAATTACCCAAACTGGGTTAGTGGACGTGTTTGAGACCCACTTCCAAAAAGCTCCACATACATATTCCAGGGGAGTTCTCTCCACCAGGATTGATTTTTTGTTTCTCTCCAGAACCTTCCTGATAAAGGAGGCAAGGGTAGAACCTGTTAGTTCTTCAACTCATGGTCTCCTCTCATATACGATATCAGGCTTTATTGACACAAGGAGGGGTCCGGGATAATGGAGGCTTAGTCTTCTTGAGATCCCGGATATAAAAGAAGGATTACTGAACATTTTGGAGGCAAGAAAATCTGTTTTTTTCTGATACGAGTCTCTGGCAGTGTGGTGGGAGGCTAACAAGGCTTATGTAACACATTTCTTCCAGACTATGGGGAAAATGAATGGCAAGGCAAAACATGATCAATACAGAATTTTAAAAAAACAAGTAATATAATTTACTTACTAGACAAGGATAAACCCAGACAGATTTGTCTGCTCAGATAATATAGGTTTTGGATGACATGATCAGGATACAATATGACAGGATGAAATTCTTGGAACAAGAACAGAGATTTTCTCATCAGTTTGGATCAGACCAAAAAGTTTGATAGGATTTCCCATGATTATTTATGGAAGTGACACAGAGAACCCAGGCACATACTAATCCATCTGACTGTTGCACCTCCCTAAAAGAAAAGAAAAACTTGACTCGGGTTACAACACAACAGGGTCTCTGGTTGTTAAACAAAAAGAAATAATGGCAGAGGTAGAAGAACATGTCACCAAATGGTTCATGGACAGAAATTATGGGGGGTCACCATGGGTGAGTAGCTAATATCCTGCAAACCTCCAAAAGTCCCCAAACATCTACTGGAATCTCTAATTCTGCCAGTGACCAGACTTGAATTAGAATACATTATTAACACACTGAAAGCAGGTGTAGCCCCTGGCCAAGATGGGCTACCAAATGAATTGTATGGAATATTATTTAATGCACTGTCTGACGAATTGTTGCAGATGTTTAATTCTTTTCTCACTTCCGGAAATTTCCCAGAGAGTATGTATAAGGGACTACTTATTATCTTATATAAATCAGGTGACAGAACATTTCTGTCATATTGGAGACCAGTTACCCTCCTTAATTCGGATTGTAAGATTCTGATGAAAATTTGGGGTAAAAGAGTGTCTAATATATTAGATTGGATCATCAATACTTCTCACTTCTGCAGGATCCCAAACAGATGTATCTCAGTTGGGTTAATAAGTTTATGAGAAATAATGGACCAAGGGAATTGCAAGGAACTAATGGCTTTTCTCATCAGTTTGGATCAGACCAAAAAGTTTGATAGGATTTCCCATGATTATTTATGGAAGTGCTCCACAATGGAATGCAGTTAGGATAAAATATAGGGGAAGAAATGAACTGCCCCCTGATCACTCTTCTGTAGTGGAAAAACTACTTATGGAATCAATGGAATATTTTGACCTCGGACATTTGTGCCTTAATTTATGCCTCCAGTGACATACTATGGGACATTAGCTTCAAGTTGCCTTCTAGCTTGGATAGATTCTGGAACAAATATAATAATCTAAAATATTCTGAACTTTGGCTTCCTTTTCAGGTGATCCCCTTACAAAAACTACCACACACACGGTTACTGTAATGTTTCATAATGAGGTGGTTGATGTCCATAATATTAATTATTAGCTCAAGAGGAGATGTGAGGTTTTGGGGAAACTATTTATTTTATTTAGTTTTTGTTGACCGGGTAAGTGCACTAGACAAATTCTGCCTATTTTCAGTCACAACTCGGGGGAGGGGGATACAGATGAATGCCAACTGACCCTGAACCAGATTAAGCTGTTGGTGGTATTTTAGTGAATGAGGGAACTTTGGCCAGGACACCGGGGAAATTCCCTACTCTGCAGTAGGGGGATCTACTGTCCTTCTGCAAGATGACCACTCCGTGTCAGATGCTGGAGAGTGAAGATGTCTGTAAGGTGGGAGCGCGGGCCTCCTCTCCCACCGCATTAAAGTTAGAGGCTGATCCGGACAATTGTATTGAATTTGATTCAGAGGATGAACACCATGAGGCATTCATTGCTATGGAGGAATTAAGTATGCATAACAATGTTATAGAGAAGGGCAGTGATCTGCAAACAAATAATGAGGTTACGGTACCTAGTGAAAAGGAATCGCATCCAATCTTGAATAATTCAAGTGAAAACGAGCCTGCACGAGCTGTACAGAGCATAGCAGCCTTCCCTGTCAACAGCACGAACAGGCCTGTCAGTGCAGCAGATGACACATAAACTTCAAAGGCCCTGACAGGGCTCGGTGAGTCGATTCACGTTTCCTCTATGATTGTATCCCCTTCAAAACCAGATAATGTCACTATGCAGGCATTTTTCAGGAAAGGAGAAATAATTCTACTGACTCATCATGTACTACTGTCCTACAAGGAAAAAGTGCAGCGCCTCAATCAGCTGTTGCTCAAACTTTCATCTCGGAGCCAAATGCACCACTGAACAAGATGGCCGGTTTTGTATTTAAAACACCAGCTGTTGTTTTAGTTGCTTCCCCTTCTATGATTATTTACCAGACAAAAGCCACTTCTCAAACCGGTACTACCGAATTTCTTTTGCTAAATTGGACTCTAACCATCAACATGCGATTATAGATAAACCCATGAATGAAAGAATTCCCTTTGGTGCACCAGTTCCACAAGTTAATGCATCTAGCCTGCCTTTCAGGCCCTGGGCACCAGAAAAGGCTCTAGTAGGTGCAGGATGGAAGCAGGCACCTTCAGGCATTTGGATTCCTGACCCTGCTTGGGATACAGACTTAAATTTTTTACAAAATTCTCCCATATGGAAACCTGGAACTGACCTCAGCACTGACAAAGGGGACTTAATAAAGAAGGATGAGATAGGAAAATCAAGGCCTGTAAATGACTTCTCCACACCATCCCAGGAAAAACAGATCATCCTGGACACTGCTCCTAAAGCTACAGTTGCTTCAAAATCACAGGATAATTCTTAAGATTTAAACGTCACAGAGCCACCAAAACAGAAGCCCTTAATGTCAGAACTGTTTTCAAAAGTAAAATGGGATGCAGCCCCCAGAAGAAATGCAGTTTGTATCCGCTACAAAGGAGGTCTGGAACAAAGGCCGGACAGATATTATGTGGGGAAAATTTTATTGAACGATTCCCTACATTTTTCACCTAAAGATGAGTTTGCATTTATAAATATATCAGGAGAGGACAATTTTGATGTCAGTTTCAGAACTCCTTATGTGCTAGAGATTTTTGGGGAAAGGTATGGGCAGGTGAAGTTCTTCCCTACATGGACCCCCTTTCTAGTCATTCTCCTGACAAAGCCCCTGATAAAGTTTGTGAACATAATGTTTAGAAATGAGGGGGTCCACATAGAGGATATCACCTTTTGGTTATCACAGAAATGTGAGGTCCTGAGTGCTCTTGAACCAGTTTTAGATTCAGAACAATTTTGGACGGGTGGATGGAAATATAAAGTTAAACTGCAGCAAACAGAGTTCGGAATTGAACACGTTTCAAACTCCTTTTTGTTGGGTAGGGACAGAGGGGTCTGTTTTTATGGGGGTCAGCCTAGGGTTTGTTGCAAGTGTGGCTCAAGGACCCACCTTTCTAGTGTTTGTGACCAGCCCTGATGTGACAACTGTGGTGAAATTGGGCATGTCACAATGCAATATGCCAACCACACCAGATGTGATTTATGTGAAGAATATGGCCATGTCTTCAGTGAATGTCCTTGGGCTGCAAAAAATAAGGCTTCTTGTATCAGCCCTGATCTCTTGATACAGCAGGCTCAGGATGCTGTGCCCCCCCCCTCCAGAAAAGGAAAAGGAACCCTTTCAGACTACCCTCCAGCCCTCCTTCCTCTGCCCATTTGGAAATTGAGGCTCTGGTCTCTGAAACAAAGCTTCCAGAGGAAGTTAAGACTCAGATGGTGCCTTCTGATCCTCTGCCTTTAGCTCCCATTTGTTATGAAGATCCAGTTACAACTAATAAGGATTCGGTTGTTACTGCTCCCCTCTCACCGTTGCCTCGCAGGAGATCCTCTAGGAACCTGCAACCAAAATCACTTTCCCCTTCCATTTCATTTGAATCTAATAATTCCTATGCTGCCTTATTTACCCCTTGGGGAGATTCAGAAATGGAACTTGGAGATTCTGACTCCCAAAAATCTAATTTGTCCACTGTTGCACTGCCAATAGAGAGTTATATAGGGAAGAAAAATAGAAGATGAAAAAAATAGATAATGACACCAAACAAAGGGTTCAATAATCAAGCAAAACGTGGATCTCTTAACAGACATAGTTTATTAAATTCTATCAAAAGACAGGCTTTATTCCAATACATTCATGAAGAAAAAATTTCAGTCAGTTTTTTACAAGAGACATGAATGTATTCTATAGAACAACTGTCTACATTTAAGATGGATTGGCCCTGGGGTCTTTCATTTTGGTCATTTGAAGCAGACAGTGTTGATGGGATTGGTATTTTATTCAACTCTTTTGACTTTTCACTTTATAAATTAATTGATTTAATACCAGGCAGGATTTTGATCTTAGACGGGGAATGAATAACATGTGCTGCAGATTTATTAACATCTATAATCCCCAATCTAAAGCAGATAGGGTCGCTTATATGAAAGCAGTGCAACCATACTTGGTAACATCAGCCACTGTCCTTTGGGAGGGTGATTTTAATTGTAAAACAAAATAAGAAAAAGAGCTCAGGCTGCGCTTAATGTGCGAGGGGATGCGTTGATAAGCGGCCGGTCAGCCGAAAATCAATAAATAATATGGGGGTTAGTAGCGCTCCACAGAAAAAACAGCCACCAAATGATAAATTTAAACAATTGCTGTATTTAATTACCACCTTGTGAGAGCCCCTAGCTCCTCAGTTTAGTGCCTTCAAGGGGGCGTTTTTACATCATGGTTACTAATGCACATTTAAATACAAAAAACTTGTGACATCACACTAGAAATTAACCAATTACCTAATAATTAAGAATGATCATTGCAAAGAATATGTATTCTAGTGTTCTTATATGTACTCATTTTACACTTCATATGCATCACACCAAAGCAAAAAGAACTAATAAACACAAGCAAATACAGATTATCTCAGTTTAGTCAGAAAGGTGCTACAGTATAGGGAGCAATGTTTTTGTTTACTTTTGTCAGTGGCTACAGTACTTACTAATTCAATCTTTCATAATGTATCAATAGGTTCTCCAAAATAGGGATACACTAATATCAACATTCATTAATAAAGTAAATAAGGAGCCACTAAAAGGTAACATTTATAGGTATTTCATAGATGTTTCAAGTTGTTACTTACTACCTAATTTCAAAATAGCGTTATGAAAGCAGAAGGGGAGTACATATAAGAACACTAGAATACATATGCTTTGCAATGTTTTTAATTGTAGCCTGATTAAATAGCCTCAACACAATAGGAAAACCTACTGTGACTCCCATGCGTTAGAGTCTATAATTAAAACCACTGGTCTAATTAATTGTAATATATATCTCACTCACGGTCATGGCTTCACTTATATGAGAGGCAAATTACAAACTACGATTGAGTATATGTTGGTTTCCCCTTCAGTGCAGATCAAGTCCTTCCAAATAAGGCCGGTAGAATTTTCAGATAATTTATTATTGCTCTGTTCCTTTAAATCTTCTATCCCTGCGTTTACTACGCAGACAAGATAGAAATTAAACATCTCAATCTTAAACACTCCTCAAGTAAAAGTTTGTATCACAAGTATACTTCACTCCTGTTTATCAGTAGGATTTTTATACTCAAACTTAGGAGAATGGTGGATGGATACAAAATCGGATCTTAGCAAATGGTTTAAAAAATATGAGGTAACTTTAAAGAACTTTAATTTTTAAAAATATCTGTCTTTGAGGCAACGGCTACAAAGGCTCATTACACTTTCTTATACTTCTAGACAGAATTATACAGAACAAATAAACTGTATTAAATCTGAAATGAAACTATTTCAATATGATACAGCAAGGACTATACAAGCTATACTCTCTAATAGCATGAAGAAATCCCCCATAGGAGACCCATTTGAGGCATATAAAGACATAAAAGAATCTACGAATATCGATTTTTTGATGAATTCAGATGGTACTAGAGCAGAAACAATGGAATAAATTGGGAATCTGATTAGAAAACATTATCAAACATTGGATCCACATTCTCCTATCTTACAGTTAATAATAAATAACTATTTGAACACTATTAAACTACCCTCTTTACCACATGAGGCTTTAAAATTATTAGGACCAATAACTAGTACACAAATTGATACGGTCATTCAACATTTAAAAACTAATATTTCACCAGGGTTGGATGGACTTCCCAATCAGTTTTATAAATATTTCCAGAAAGAATTAGTGGAATGTCTGCAACTGTTATTTCAATTTTTCATGGATACTAACTCAATGATTCCTTCCTTTACTGATGGGATTGCTCATACATTTGTTTAAATCTGGGACAGGCATAACATAAAGAACTGGAGGCCTATCACCCTTTTAAAATCTGATGATAAAATATTTACTATGCTATTGAATAATTGATTAAAACAGTATGCCAAACAGGTAATTTCACCATATCAATTCTGTGGTCTCCCGGGCAGAAGAATCCAATCAGCACTTATGATCATAAGAGATGTTATAGAACATTTATTTTTAACAGGCAAGAATGGATGCGTCATTGCTTCTGATTTCGAAAAAGCCTTTGACAGAGTTTACCTCCCTTACCACTTTTCAGCATTAGAAAGCTATGGCATTCCTAGGCAGATTCTCAAACTCATTAGACTACTTTATGATTCCAATTTAGTCTACCTCTATTTGAAAGGTGAAGCAGCTAGGAGCTTACAGTTACAAACTGGTGTTCGCCAGGATGCCCCCTGAGTCCCCTTTTATATGTTTTTTCACTAGACAGTCTATTACACTCCCTTGTCAACTCACCATGGTGGACTGGAATCATTGGGGAAGTACCCCAGCATCAATTGCAACTGCAAGCTTATGCAGATGATGTAAATTTGTATTTCACAGATTCTAAACAAATATGCAAGTTTCTAGTAGAATTCAAGAATTTTTCAGCAGTCTCATATGCTAAATTAAACTTTCAGAAAATCAGAGGCTAGTTTAGGAACTACTGGACCATTGGACATCTTGCAGGACAATATCTTTATTTCAAAGGAGCCACTGAAAATTTTAGGGCTTCTTTTTGGCTCTCAAAACCTTCCAGTAGAAAATTGGGAGATAGTAAATAGAGAAAAAAATCACCAAATGGACGCAGTGGAATTTTTCTAAACTTAAACACATATTCATAATGAAACAATACATTATACCTTGTTGACAATACGTTGCCATGATTTTTCCATTACCATCTCAGTTGGAAACCAGAATTTACAGTAATTTTTTGTTATGGGGGAATAGGTTAAACCTAGTCAAGAGATGTTACACTTATTTGGATAAGAAGACTGGGGGCCTTGGGATGATAGACCCAATAGTTTTCCTTAATACCCTGTTCTTTACACATACCATTAAATGTGTTTTGACACAGTTAGCGAGCATTGAGTGGGTGTGGGTTGAAAGGGCTTTGGGTAGGTATTGTAAAGTCTGGCATAACGTAGCTCCCAAATTGAATCCTCATGTACATATCCCCACATATTTCAGACCAGCTGAGCAAAAATTATACAGATGGCAGATCACTAAAGACATGACACAAAACAATAATACACAGGCTTTGTACAGAGTGATTATGAGTACCATTCACCACAGGATCCTTGTTTTAAGAATTGTCCAACAGCTCAAAACCCCATGGTAATAGCACAACTTAATAACACCAGATTACCCCCTTACTTGTGGGAAATGCAGTGGTTAATAATGTATGGACATCTAAATGTTCAGGGCAATGCAAAATACAAGGCAAGAGAAGAGAGAAATTGGCCTTTTTCAGACTGTATCAATGTAGACGAAACAATGGATCATTTTTTCTCACACTGCCCTTATACAAAATTGTTATGGGTTTACTTAGCAAGAATATGGGAATTTAAATGGTTCACTGTTATTACCTATGATGTCTTAGTCTTAGGCATTTATCCCCCTAGATTAGTACAGTATCATAAAAGCACATGATCCATTTTCTTTAGTTGTGTGAGGTATTACCTACGACAGGTGAGATGTCAATGCGTGCTTTATCAAAGGAACATGTCTTATGAGTGTTATAGTATATTTGTGTCAGGTGAATTGTCAAAAATGCATTTACAAGAAACATAGTTATTTAATTCAGACAAAATCAAGAAATGGTGGAAGGGTTTTTTCACATTTCATTAAGTTTAAATGATCGCACATGAATGTGAATTAATCATTTTATGAATTACTTTATGTTTATTTCTGTTTGTTGATTGTTGGAGTATTATCAACTTTTGAAAGAGGATTTACATTTCTGTTATGAGTTGTAATTTTTTCACATTGTGTTGTACCTTATGTTTATTATGCCAATAAAAACTCCCCTATTCTTTTCGGTAAGTACCATGGGATCTTTAACATCCACCTGAACTACCACCAATCCAGGCAGATGGGACCTCGGTTTAACGTCTCATCCAAAAGACGGCACCTCAGAAGTGCAGCACCCTTCTCATGCTGCACTACAGTGTCAGTACTGGGATATTAACCCAAGTGCCAGATGTGGGAACTGAACCCACAGCTCTCTGATCGCCCAGCCTTAGAGGTGAGCATGCTACCTACTGAGCCACTGACACTGCCCTAGACTAGACCCTATTCTGGAGAAATATCATATTTGGACTGGAGTTGGGAGTATAAAGTAAAACTTAAAGCAACAGGCACAGGTATTTCTCATTTACCTAATAGTTTTTTTTATATAGTTCGAGACAGGGGTGCCTGCTTTTATCCTGGTCAACTAAAATCCTTTTTTAAATGTGGATCTTTATCTCACCTTAGCAACATATATGATCAGGCATTTTTCAGCTTATGGAATTCAGTCATATTAGTGTTCAATGACCCAATAAGGTTAAATGCAATCTTTGTCAAATAGAAGTACATTCCTTTTGAAACTGTCTATGGGCAACCCATAATAGAAATGGCAAGGCCCCTACAGGAGTATATCCTTGATAATGCACAGAAAGAAGGAACCAGTACAGCTTTGGATGCCATACTTCCAGATCCTCCTGTTGATTCTGATCACTCAGCAGTAGCACCTGGAGACAATTTAACTGCTACCACTGTTCCCTCTGGCCCTTATGAGGACATCTCACATTGATCATATTTCAAGCCAACTACTATCCCAGCCTCACATACTTCTCCAACCCAACAGACTACATCAACAGATACTCCCTCTGGTTCAGTAACAACAAAAAATAGATTCCATCCTGTTATAAAATCTAAGGACTGGGAAGTCACTCGTGAAGACTCTGAAGCATCCTCCACAGTGTCATCCAGAAGCCATCACCTCCGCAGAGCATCCATGGGTTAGGGAAAAGAACATCCATGGGTTAGGGAAAAGAACATCCATGGGTTAGGGAAAAGAACATCCATGGGTTAGGGAAAAGAACATGGGAAAAACTGCCAGTGGCAGAATGAAGCCCCACAGCTCCTCACAGACCCATACCACTTATTCGGCATAGGGCCACTGGACTGAGCAACACCATCCAGAAGGGGCTTGGGGAGTCCACGATGACCCCACCACAGAAGGAAAGCTGTGGAGGACCAGGTGGATCCTCAAAGTAAGTCCCAGAGATGGCTGGTGATGAGGCTGGGGGAGCTGCATGGGTCAGAAGGGGGCCAACCAGGCAAAAGGTCAAAAAAAAAAGTGTGGAGCTGTTTATTTCTTTCTTAAATACATTGTGGCTCAAGTTGCCACTATAAATGTGATGTCATCACACAGAGACTGAGGAACCAATTCTCAAAGTGTCACAGACAGTTTCAAGGGCTTGTGCCACAAGGAATGGTGCAAGGTGCTGCTTGCACCAAAAGATGCACCGAGAGTGATTCTCAAAGCAGCCTGCATCAAACTCAGACTGTGTGCACCAGAGGGGGCTTGTGCTGTCCTTGCAGCACAAAATGGGCTGTGTCATGGTGCTAGGGGGGCTTGTGACTGATGTTTGCTGCCATATCCCCTAATTTGGGATTCTCAAAACCCTCCCAGAGAGTAAAATTCTAAGTACCATTAGACCAGCCAGGGCTGGTCTAAGGGTACTTGGAAGTGTATCTTCTGGGAGGGTTAGAGCACTTGGGCAGGAGGGAACTTGTGCCATGGTCACCCCTCCCCATCCGTGATCCAATTTAATTAAAAGTATTCATGTCCCTGGTGGTCTAGTACCCCCCTCTATCCCCTTCATATTGAAATTAATCATATCCCTGATGGTCTAGCAGACCCCCCTAGCTATCCCTGATCTGCCCATATAATATAAATATATAATTCCCTCATGGTATAGAGAACCACCATCCCTCACCTTGTCAGACAGTGCCACACAACTCCGCTCCCCATGTCCCATGCCCAAGCTGACGACTGGCACAGCTCTATGCTCTCCTCTACTGCCAGTTGCCAACTGAGCTGTCAGTGAGTGTGTACCGTAACAGTTGATTGTACAGTACACACTCAATGACAGCTTAGTCAGTGGTGAGCCATGATGGAAAGCAGAGGGCGGTGCCAGTCACTGGCTTGGGATTGGGATGGGGGAGCGGGGTGGTGGGGCACTGTCTGCCAGGGTAGGGGGGTTCTGTAGACCACTAGGGAAAGATATATATTTATTATATGGGCAGATCAGGGATAGGGAGGGGGTTCCACTAGACCACCAGGGATGTGATTAATCTTAATACAAAGGGGATCAGGGCTGAGGGGAACTGCAAGTCATAAGAGATGCCCTAGAGTGGTGCATGGCCTCCCCGCAGCTTGTGGCAAACCATCCAGATGCACTATCTGTTTGGCACATAGCCACAGTTGCCACAAGTTGTGGGACTTTGCTGACGGGACCCTACCCGATAGAGAATCTGGCACAGGGTCCCTCGCACATTGGCAACTGGTGCAAGCAGCTGTTGGCATGTCTTGAGCTGTGTTTTGAGAATCAAGCCCTGAGCCTTTGCTAATGTATCATTTAGTATGAATTGCATCAGGAAACTCTCCCTCTATACTGGGGTTCTGTTTTACTTGTCTGAAATTTCCACTTTAATAAAATATGGATTACGCATTTTATCCAGACTACAGAAGTGTGATTCAATGCAGTGGTGAGTGCCTGTTTTTTCTGTCATTTTCTTATTCTTGTTGGCATCCTGGCACTGTGTTTGGATTTTTTGGCTTCCATGGCATACTGGACTACATGACTTAGCAAATTCTTGACTCTGTAACCTTGTATATTGTTTGTCTTTGTCTTCTATGTACAATGCCCTTGCAAGGTCCTCTCTATATTAAAGAATCTCTTAGAATTGCTCCCAGGCATGACAGGGTGCTTCTCAGTCTACCTACCTCTGGCAAAACAAATAAAATAAAAAAAAAATATGTATTATCCTACAGTGTATGGTAGAAAGTTGTTAGGGATGGAAAGCCATACCTAGAATAGATTTGTTGTGCTGCAGTAGCTACGTCGTCCTTGCTGTTATGCTGCAATAGATATGTGGCTACTGCAGCATAACAACATGGAACACATTCACACATGCATGCATCGCTAACTTCCCCATTTACTGAAATGGCAGCGGCAGTGACAGTGGACCTGGAAGAGACCAGAAGTGAGCAAAAATAAAAGAGTAAGGAGAATATTTCAATTTATGGTCACCCATACACTATAAAAGACAGTGTATGAGCAATCATACATAATATGGATGTTTTTTAATCTTGAAGTTTCCATGGTAATGAGACCTCTCAAGCTGCAATCTCAAAGTCTACTGTTACCATGGAAACCTCGAGTGAAAAACATCCTTGTTGTGTATGATCACTCATACACTATCCTCTATGTTACTGCTTGGATGCGTGAATGCCTACCCATTGAGACTACTGGTAGCACACATGTAGAGTGCATATTATTGAGCACAACAATGTGAGCAACTCAATAATATCACTCTCAGTAATAGCGCGTGGTGAATAACATCGCTATATCCTGTAGAGCGAAGATAGCAAGGAGCTATCCTATCTAGTACAGGATATAGGATCCTGCGTGCGGGGGTTCTGCTGAGCTGGCCACATAGCGTAGTGGAATATACTATTGTTTGTGATGCCAGTGGACCCAGGTTTGGGTCTGGCTACAGAACAAATTATTTTTTATAAAAAAAGCAATAACCTGCACCATGGTCTGCACCCCCCTTGGAGTTGATTATTTCAGCTTAGGGAGTGTGTGGGGGGGTGCAGCCCCCCAACATAAAAAGAATGTTTCTGTGTGTGGATTGTAGAGTTGTAGCAACCGTCGCTATTTGCTACGGTTGCTACAATATGGGTTGCTTTTTTGACCACGGGTTCTTTTGTGGTTGCTTTATGTGATAGGCAGTCTTTAAGACTCGCCTTTATCACATAAAACTGAGACTACCAGTTCTTGTTATTGGCCCTGAGGTGTACCACCTTACACTCAGCTATGCTGAACTCCATCTTCCACCTTATAGCACATACTGTGCTTCTGGCCTCAGAGAAGGTGGGAGGATGGCTGATTCCTTCCAGTACATGAATGTTCCTGTTGCCAGTGGAGTAATCAGCCTTTAAAAAAGGGTATGTCCAAGGTGTGAAAATTGAAACTAGGTTTTCGGTCTTGTGTCTGCCTCAATCCTCCTAACATATTGCGGGTTTGGAGCATTGTGGTGCATTTTTTGGTGGTCGTTTAAACAGAACTTACTACTCTGCTGCTTGTCCCTAGCCAGTAATTTGCACCATAGCTCCCTCCCCTGAGTCCCCATCATCCAGCATATTGCCCCAATCCCTCTCCCATAGCCAAACTCCAGAGCTAGGCACTGAGTTCTTCACCAGCTCAGCAAGTCATACCGTAGCCCCCCACCCCAGAATCTATGGTCCTTTCCCAAGCCAGGAAGGTGCACCCTAGTCCTCCTCCACAGGATCCACTGCTCTCACCCCAGCCCAGCAAGATGTATCCTAGCCCACCTCCCTAGAGTCTTCAGACCTTTACTCAGCAAGTGGTTCTTTCTGATAACCCAGCAAGCTGTACCCAACTTCCAAGCCTACATCGACAAGTTACAGACTCATTGCCCTCTCAACCTCCAGCTCCACCTCAACATGCAGTTGCACTGAACTAATCTAGATATCCCCTCCAACTGCACACAGACACACACATGCACACATACCAGAAATCCAAACACTGCAGGTAACGAACTCAGTGAATTGTCTAAAATGGAATGGATCTGTTAACCCCCTTCCCCCAACTCAAATACTCTATGCAAGAAAGACAAATCAATCCAGTCAGTGCACAGCCACTTAATTTACCAATAAGGCTTCCAGTTCCTATTCCACAATAAAGTCTATCCAGCTGTTACCCACTACCTTACCTCAAAGCCTTAGTCTGCTACAGCTGCTCAGTGCTGTAGTCCAGATACAGAGATGCCATCTGCTCACTTATCATGCAACTCTTGCAGTTGCCACTGCTGCCACCCATCACCAAGTGCTAGGCCTTTAGCTGTAGTATGCCAAGATCAAGACCAGGTCATAATCATCTGGCTGAAGTCTTTTTCAGCCCATGTCAAATCCCACCAACAGGCCAACCATCTCATGCAGCCCAGCTCAGTGTGTGAAGACCCAGGTGCAGTCATCATTAGCATGAGCAGTGCCACCCCCACAGAAACAGACTCACACAGTGTGTGAGGAGAGAGGAGAGAGGAGAGGTGAATGACTTAGAGCCTGTCTGTGAGTGAGTGTGAGAGGTTAGAGACAGAGATGATGTGAGGTGGGCAGGCAATCTTCGGACAGTGTGATTTGAGTCTTGCAGGCACCAGTGCACCCTAAATGATGAGAGAAGGTACACAAGAGGAAGGAGCCATGATCTGGGACAGAAGGTGTAGAACAGCAATGGGAAGCTCTGCCACAGGGAGGGGAAGTGTTAGTCCTGTCTGAGTGCCCTAACACAGCTCACCCAATCCGTCCTCCTGTGCAAAAAAAAAATGCACACTCTTGCACCAGCTCCAACCAGCCCTGAATCTGCTCTGCTCATTAAAACTATAAAGTTGTATGCTTGTGCATACAGGAGGTATGCCTCAAAATGCCACTGCCTGTGGCCTAGGAAAGGAACTCAGGAGAGCAATAATCTGTGGCTCCAGCTGGCATGATACTAAATGTTGACGTGTAATACTGTTGTGTCTTATGTTCAGTACTGTTGCAGTGACCATATGGGAATGATTTTCAAAGGGCAATGGATTGAGGCAATGAACAAGCATCAAAGAGTTTGACACAAGGGGCGGCTTGTGACAAACATTGCTGCAGTCACAATTTTGCAAGGCAGCCTGCCGTAAACCCTGATATAAGTTAGACCAGCTGCCCCCTGTATATGTTTGCGCCATTTAGGGACCCATTTTACAGAGCTTGCGCCAAAGTTTTGGAGAAAGCTGCCGTAAAGTGTGGAAAGGTTCAATGCAGTTGCAGCTTCACCTTAACTTCACCTTAGCAAGCCTGACTTTACCTGAAAAAGTGTAATTTCCCCAGAAAAACTCAATGCAAATGGCAAAGTGTGCAATTTACGATGTTATTCATTAAGGCAAATTTCATAACTTCGCCTGAACTTCTACAGTGAATTAAAGCTTCACAACATCTCTACTGGGGAGCCTCTGGTGCCATTATGGCTCCTGCACCTAGGCCTCGACTCCCAATCCTGTCACCTCCACTGGATACCTTTTGCTTGCAGTTTTTCCACTTTTTGGGGGATACCAGGGGTCAGCATTGACCGGTGGGGATCTGAGAGGGAGGGCCATACCTGGCTTGTTGGGGACATGGGTTCTCTAGAATGAATGTAGTGTCCTTAGACTGAACTCTGGTGCTCCTGCCCCCCTGTTTGGATCAGGTGTCATATTTATTCCAGTCTGTCTTGGGCTAAGACTGGGAAATGAAGGCATCTGCAGCATCAGGGAGTCAAACTGTTGTGGGATCCCATTTCTGAGGATCCGTAGGGCTGCTAGGTATGGGATACTGTACAGAATACCCACATCCATTAATTCTTTGCATACTGGTGTGTAGGCTTTCCTTTTGGCAGATAGCTCTTCAGAAAAATTGTGGAGTATTTTTATTCTGTGACCTTTCCATTGCAGCTCTCCTTTCAGTTGTTCCCAAACCATAAGGTTTTCTTTCTTGGTAAACCAAAGAAACCATGCAGGAATTCATCTAGGTCTGGGATGGGGCCATGTACTATGGGGGTGGCCAGTCTCCAAGTTGAGCAGACACTGTTCACCAAGTAGCTCTGAGAGCACTCCCCAAAGAAAACAGGTCACATTTTTAACCCTCACAGCCAACAGGGAAGCCTACAAAGTGTGAGATTGTTCCACTGAACTCTGTTCTCTGGGTCATCTACTTTCTTCTGAGTGAGTTGGATGGCCCAGTCCTGGTCCCTAATATGTGCAGTCAACTGCTCCATTCAGTTCTTGGTGTCTACCACCTTTTGCTCTGTTGGGTTAATCCTTTCAGCAATCTGGATTACATCAGTGTTAGTCCATTGTGAATTCAGTTCTAGCTTGTTTATCTGTCTGCTAAGCTGCTCAAACATGCTCTTGATTTCCAACAGGGCCACCAGAGTGGAGTTGGCATCAGCAGTTGCCATCTTGAAGGCCGCACTCACCAGCTAAGGAGATTTTTGTAGCTGAGAAGTTCTCAATGATTTGAGGCCTGTTATTTCACCTATCTGGATCAGAGTTGCACCACTGTGATCCCAGAGGTCTGTCCCATTGAACTATATGTTGTGAATTGAGGTACATGCACAAACTGAGTAGGATGTTGTAGGATGATGTATTAGGGCTAGCAGACCAATAAAATAAGGAGGCCATCTTGTCAACTGCCAAGCCACACCCACTCCATCTTAATTGTTGCTTGATCCATGAATTTGTTTTCTTGGTCTTAGGTGAATTATTTTGCAATCAGAGACTGTTTTAAACAACCTTTGTTCAGAGGCACTATGGCTGCTAATGCATTAACTTGATAATGGTGTTTCATTGGCTTAAATGAAAAGATGAATTGCCGTAGTCAGCTCCATGTGTAAATTTCATTTTTTAGCTATTTATTTTTCTTCTTGCTGGCTTGAATCTGGAGGGCGCCCTCAGCCCCATCCGCCGACGTCCACCATCCAGCACTGACCTGGCCTCAGGGTTTGACCCCCGGCGTGGCCAGTGGAGTTCCCCAACCCCACCAGGAACCAGATTCAAGGAGTCAGTGCCATGGCTAACCAAGATTGTAGCCTGCGAGGTGCCCTCCACCATTCCACTGTGACAAATGGTTTTCTACTTTTACTCCCCTAGGAGTCGAGGCGTGCAATGTCACCTGTTGAGTGGAGTACACATGCGTCCACACCTGCTCCCTGCAAGTGTCTGCCTGACTCATCCCCTGTCTTCAGCACAGCAGTGTGTCCCCCAGCCTCCACTAGGGAGCAGACAGGTGTCAACAGCTGGAAACACCCCCCCCGTCGAAGAAGGAGAGCAATCCATTAAATGTTCAGTCCTTCTCCACCCCTGCTGACCTCCAGCGGCCTGTGCTCAATCCCAAACATGGGTCATTGGTACTGCATGAGGTAAGGCAAGCAGTGCCTCAGACCTCAGTGCCACCAGGCCAGCTTGTAAATTTCATTTTTGGTAAAGTTAGATCATTTATCTGGTTGATACTCTGTTTCCCATGTGTTTAAAATGCAAGTGGTGCATGTATCTTATACTATATGGGGAAGTAGAGGGAACTCTGCACCAAGGCCGTCAAGTCATGGTAGAAGGAATGGTGCAGAGAAGAAAAATATGACTACATTGGGGATTTTGGACCACCCTGGAAGGATAAGAGCCTATACCAAGGTGATGGCCTGCTTCAATCAAAGAGGGAACCATAACCCTCAGTGGATGGTTTAAATGTTACTTTGATGGGCATTTAAAGTAGCTGGGGGGATGATAGAAAAAATAGGGGAGGCAGAAAGTGGGCCACCACAGGCTGAGATAAAGAGTAGAGAGATCCCGATGGGAGAGAGTCCCACCAAGATGCAAGTTATTCAAGGAAGCAGGGGTTTAACAAAGGAGGAAGAGGGGGAAAAGGAGCAGTCAAAAGAGAAAGGTGAGGAATGAGGAACAATTGGAAAAAGGAGAAAGCAACAAGAAAAGAGATAAGGGATGTCAAAATGGTGCAAGATCTGCATCAGAAGCCCTATGAGAGGAAACTGGAAGAGTTCAATATGTACACCCTGGAGGAAAGGAGGTTGAGTTGGGATATGATGGAGACCTTTAAATACTTCATGGGGATGTATAAGGTACAGGAGATAGAGTTATGTTTCAGAGAAAGGTGATGTAGAACAAGGGGTCATGCTGTGAAGCTGCAAGAAAGTAGATTCAAGAGAGATGTGAGGAAGTACTTCTTCATAGAAAGGGTGTTGGATTCCTGGAACAGCCTGCATTGAGAGGCAGTGGAGTTGAAACCAGTGGTGGGTTTCAAAATTGCCTCAGACAGGCACAAATGAATCTTAGAAGGAAAGAAGGGGGTGGAAGAGACTGTGTTGTCAATCAAGTTGGGTCTGCAGCAAAAGTGATCATAATTAAAAAAAATGAGCAGACTAGATAAGACCAGCGGTCTGTCTGCTGTCAATTTCTATGTTTGTATGTATGACAGGTTACGTGATTCAAATGGATGCAATGGAAAATCATTAATATGCATAATGTTGATAGTGTAAACTGTGTGAGACACATAATTCTTGCTGTACTGTGCTACACTGACACAATAATTAAATGGGTAATCATATATGCATTTAACAAGGGATAACAAATCAAGGGAAACATGTGTGAAGCAATATACTTCATTACAAACTCACCCTATCATCGGCACCATTGTGACTTGTATGCAGAAGTTGGCTGGACATCTCTCACCACCAGACATCTGCTCCATGCCAGGGTATGGACCCTCAAGCTGCTTTTTCTAAAACTACTGAGCTACCTTACATCTCTTATCTGCATTTCCCACAGTGTGTATTCTCTCAGGAAATCAGACTTCATCCTGCTCGATGTTCCCAGGACTCATACTTCCTTTGGTAAAAGAGCTATTTCGCATACTCTTCCTACTATATGGAACCATCTCCAATTCATTCTCAAACTATCTAGCATTGTCCCAGTTAACTTTTTTAAAGTGCTAAGCGCAAACAAAATAAAAGATATTTGTAACTGCTTTTAAACCCTACTCCTATCGATGCGTGCCTGTGCATATCATCTTCTCCGGTACTAGTCCCTTCTGTACTCAAACCTCCGAGAGTGCAAAATGCATTCTGAGACTACCTTTACAAGTTTTTCCTACCTGCTCCTTTTCCTCCCCCCACGTGATGGCCTATCTACATATCTACTGCTCTTCACTTATGCTAGACATCCTCTTTCCCCAACCCTGCCCACCCTCTATACCCTGTCTCTTCTGCCTATGATCATTATATGATGCTTATTTATTGCATTTATCAGTGATAAGTTACACACCCTACCTTGTAGATGCTGGCATACTATGTACCAAATGTTCTTCCACTCTACACTTTTTACAATGATGTTTTTCTCTATGCAACACATATCATGAACTCTGTATGCTTCCTTTACATTCTTGTAATTAATGTTTGCTGTTCCATGTAATGTCCCTTTGTTTGCACATGTCTCAGGACCTCCTTGTGAATGAGCTTGCTCAATGGAGTTTTCCTGCAATAAACTTGAACTTGAACTTGAACACACTACTCATAATATGGTGACACCATGATAGGTACATGCTGTATGCAGTTATTGTATTATGATGGTACCCAGCTGTATACCAACATTGAGTTAGCCAAAATATGGGATTTTATTTAATAATCCAGACATTTTTGTTTCCAATTGTTTAACCAGGTGAGACACACTAAGCTGAAAGCTTGTTCACAGGTGCAACCTGGGAGCACAGGGAAGTTAAGTGACTTGCTCAGGGTCACACAGTATATGCAAGGGGGACTGTGGCATTCAAACCCAGGTCTCCAGATTTGCAGCTCAGAGCCTTAAACCACTGCGCTATACTGCCTCCTTAAGGCATTGTCTACAGAGTAATGACACATAGCCAAGGATGCTCCTTACAATTTGTGACCTTGTTTTTTTGTTGTTGTTTTTTACCACTTTATTCATTTTTGGGAAATCACATTCAATGTGGCTGCAGTTCTATTCAGCCAATTAACTTTTGGTTTACCTATACATGCCATTTACAAGAGAGTACTGTATGTATTAATGGCAGTGGTACAATGTTACTCTTAGGACAGGTTGTGATGTACATTTGAATAGATGGAAAATTGTGATATTGCGCTACACATCAAGTAAAAATGGTGTCCCTGAGTTGTGCCCTGATTATGAGCATTTATTCCTGATTTTAATGGGCAGAGTCCCTCATTTTGGTCCTGGCATCATGATAGGTATACATTCTGGGGTAGCCAGGTGTTGCAGTTGACACACCTCCAATTTCTTTGCAATCCCCTGTGATGCCCCTTGCAGTCCCTAGAAACCTCGACAACACGAGCTGCCTAGCATTCATTTATATAAAATGTGATAGGTGGCAGAGCTGTTCACAACCACTATGATTCTGCAGAAATCTCAGCTACCTCTCCTACAAATATATAGTCATGAGGGTAAAGTCCTCATGTTGATTCCCACTCTGTTTTTTCCAAATTAACCAACATGATAATCCACTTTCTATCCCTCCCTATTATTATAGGGGGGAACTGGAATTTGACTATTATTCAGTATCTATATATGACTTCCAGACCCTTTGTTGGGCTATCCCTGGACAACATGCTTTACATAACTTTATTGATTCGTTAAGTTTGTGTGATCCATGGAGAGTCTTCAATCCTAATAGTAGAGAGTTTACTTTTTATTTGGCACCCCATCATTCCTATTCTAGGATAGAATATTTTCTAGTGAGCAAAGAGGTTCTCCATGGTATTTGCAATACAGGTATTGTCCTGAGGATTATACAGTATCAGATCACTCTCCAGTTTGGTTACAACATTTTTTAGTTTTGACAAAACACAAAGACACTATTTGGGAAAAATAACAATCAACTGTTGTTAGATAAGGTTATGGTGACCCGACTTAAGGAAATTATTAAAATGTTTTATACTGTTAACACAGGCTCTATAGATAAACCAGATCAAGAATGGTCTGCTTTTAAATGTTTTATTTGGGGTGAGCGCCTTCATTTGGCCACTAACCGTAAATGGCAACAGTTAGTGAAGACTTCCCACCTCTTGTCTAAAATAAGGGATTTGGAAAACAGTTTGACCTCTAATACTCCAGATTCAATATGTTGCAAACTGGTTTATCTTTGGATCAATATGAAGACTTCTCCATGACCAAGCAGAGTATACCATATTTCAGATGCACTCAAAATATATTGACCAGGGTGAAAATAATGGCCGTTTATTGGCTTCACACCTTAGAAAGTTGGAGTCATCCAAACTTATCCCATCTACTATGTTTGATATGGATAATAGTATCAAAACTGAACCAAGAGATATAGCTGAGGAATTTGAAAGACTTTTTCTGTACTCCCTATGGCCCTCCCCAAAATCCAACTTCTTTAGAATTCAGCAATACTCAAGAGAAGTGGATTTTCCTGTTTTGATGTCAGCTCAACGTGAAGAACCATCCAGACATATAGACCTGTCTGAGGTACTAGCAGCTATTCATGGGTTAATTTCCAATAAGGCTGCTGGCCAGGGTGGTCTATTGGCCAATTGTGATAAAGTTTTAGCAGAGGACTTAGCCCCTATGCTGTTGAACTTCTACTCCACTATTTATGATCATGGTTTCTCTGATAATACCCTCCTGGAAGCTATGATAATTTAATTACCAAAACCAGGTAAAGATCCTGATGTTGTGGCCAGTTATCACCAAGTATCTCTTATGAATTATGATATTTAAATTCTAGCTAAAATATTAGCTACATGAGTTAACCAGGTCTGGTCTACTCATATTTGTAAAGAACAAGTGGACTTTATGTCATCAAGATCTGCTTTAGACCATTTTCATAAATTAACCCATATCTTCTCCACATTGAGGGACCTCTGTGTACCTGCAGCATTGGTATCCCTTGACTCAGAGAAGGCGTTTTATCAAGTTAGTTGTTTTTTTATGTTTGCTACATTGTTAAATTTGGTTTTCCAAGGTCGATTAAATATTTATTAATACATAAGAATAGAAATACTTATGCAACAATATTATAGCTCTCAATTAGTTAATACATGTATTTTGTGCAAAATGATATTATATTGAGTGTAATATTTATATTTGTACATCAAGAAAATAAGCAGAGTGTGCTGGGTTCAACTTGCTATTTTATGTAATTGATTGTATGTCAAATTTATGGTTATACATGCTTGGAAATAAATAAATAAACTGAACTCAACTGGTTTTCCAGATGCTTTCCCTGCTTGGTTATGAGTTTGTTATTTATCTCCCAATGCTAAAATGTATTGTATTGGCATTTTCTAACCTATTTTTACTTTACATTGTGGTACTAGACAGGGTTGCCCTTTATCCCCATTATTATTTAATTTGTACTTACAGCCTTTATTATATAACCTTAAAAATAACACGTTATATAAGAGGTATAACACTAGGCACCAACTCTTTAAAATTTCTTTTTTTTTTTGCCAATGACATATTGTTACACACTGAGTACACAACTAAACCTGTCCCACTGCCCTTGACTCTACTCAATAGTTTGGTAGAGTATCTAATTATAAACTTAACCTATCTAAGACAGAAGTGTTGTCTTTAAATGCTAGGGTGTTCAAATTCAAGATGCAAGCCCTTGGGTAATCCTGGGCCTTGACTCATCTTAAATACTTGGGAATCTGTCTCATGAAGGATCAATCTCAGTTAAGAAAAATTAATCTTGATGACTTATTACTAAACATTAAGCAGGACATGGATAGGTATAAGGGGCTCCATCTGTTGCTTTGGAGTAGAATTAATATTATGCAAATGAATGTTTTTGCCTGGTTATTTTATCATTTGAACATGTTAAACCAAATCTTCCTTTGAGTTGGTTTCAGAAAGTACTTGATTTAATCTCTCATTTTATTTGGTTTGATAAAAATCCAAGACATTCCTATGTTAAATTGACTTTTCCTAGACATCAGGGTGGGCTCAAACTTCTTCTTTTCTTCCTTTAATGTTTTGCTAGCCATGCAAGCAAATATTTTAGATGGTCAGCTGCTGCTGAGATTAATACCTCTTCGTATAAACCTATATGGCTAGAGTTAGAAATGGACCTTATGAAATGACTGCAACTGTCACTCTTGTCAATGCCTTTTGTCAACTATCACTTGCTTCCTAAGTGGCTTTGTGATACCCTTTCTGTTAAAGTTCATGAACAATTGGATAGACATTTGGGATATCAATTTAGCAAATATATTTTGCAACCTATTTATGGCAACCTTAACTTTAAATTAGATGGTATGTCCCTTCTGGAAGGTGGTTTCCCCAGCTTGAACATATTAACATTTGGAGTCTGCTCCATGACAGTCGATTAAAGCCATTAAAGAACATATCCAATTCCTTTGAGTTTGAGTTTCCTCATACTCTTTCAACTTAAACATTTAATTATGTCTTATTTAGTCCCTAACCTTGGTGCCACAACTACAGTGATTTCTTGCACTCAGCTGAGGTTATAACCTCCCAACAGCATGTTGTTTCTAAACGTTATCATTTATTTTTAGCTAATATTTTTTTCTGATTTTACAAGTGATTATCCTTACTGGAGTCAAGTTTTTTTTGAATAGACAGTTTAACTGGTCTAGTATTTGAGTTGACTCATACAGGTTTATTGATAAAGAGGATTGCCCAGTTAAAAGGGCAGACTTCATTGTCCACAGGCCCAGACCAAGTTTGTGTGGGGGCCCAGAAATAGGTTGATTGGCATGAAGAGAGCTAAGGAAGGGGGAGGATATAGTGAGATCACAAAAGGGGAGGGGGTTATGAGGTCAGAGCAGGAGTGAGGTGGGAAGCAGGCATTAGCTAGGGCAGAAGAGAGAGAGAAAGAGAGAGAGAGGGGGGAGCAACCTGGGTATTTAATGGCCAGCACATGCCAGGGAGCTCACACTTTTTGCTCTAAGAGAATTTCTCCAAGAAGCACATCAGTTTGGGCAATCTCTGTTAATTTCAATTGGAAATTTGCTGTAAGATTTTGGCCAGGGGCCTTTGTATAGGTTATTTGTTTGGAATTAATTAATTTAAATCAACTGTGGTGTTGGTTAACTGAGCACTATTAAGAGTAAAGCTAATTCACTAGATAGTAGTTTTAGCTCGACCCAATTTCAGCGGAGTCAAGTGAGTATTTTTCCAGTCAACAAAAAGAGGTAAGTTGGAAAAGAAAATGTGTATGGCTGTTAGCAGAAGAGGCTCAAATGGAATATTTAATCTCGGCCACTAATGGGTGAGTAGCTTTACACTTTATAAACTTGGTCTGTTTGTATTGTGGGTTCTGATGCGGGTGGTTTTGGTGTGCTGGGGGGACTACTTAGGTTATTGTAAGCCAAAGGGCCATTTTCAGTCATCCCACCAACCGGACCCATTATTAGCCAAAATATAGAAAATGATTTAGTTCTGCCTTTGGTTTATCCTCCTGAAAAGACAGACAGTTGGGTGAAAAGACTGGGATCTTCCTTGGGTGTTTAGCCAGCATGGAGAGCTGAAGCAAGGACAGGCTGCCGGAGAGCCCTGCAGTTGTGGCAGCAGCTGAGCCTGGGAGTTCAAATAAAAAAAATAAAAAAATGAGTAGGGTCAGGGAAGGCAGACCATGTCGGGAGGTGAGGCAGTGCCTAAGGCATCCATGGCAGGCCCCAGCGAGAGGCAGGAATGGAGACTGACTGGTCACGTGGAGATCAAGTATGGCTCGTGTGGTGGTGGCATCTGACGCCATCACCACGTGGGCGATCAGGCCAAGCGCCTGCTTGTTGGTCACTGTGATGGTGTTTCCCAGCATTTCCCAGGACAGGGGAGAAAGAACTGTAAATAGCTACAGGAGTTTTTTGCCTATTTTGAATTATTTAGTTATTTTAACCTCAATGCAGTATAACACAGTACTCTCTGCATTTCGCCTGGTTATAGCACATTGTATGGAAGCTTTTCTTTTGAGTAAATCTCCATCATCATCTGGTAAACCCAAGCAGAGTATATTTAAACCTTAGTTAAAATGGACCTCGACACTTATTGCTGCCTTATATAAATGCTGCCCCCCTTTTTCAAAAAACGCATGGGCAGGGGAGTGTGTTAATGAAAAGAAGGCTCGGTCAGCGAGCAGGCTCGCTGGCAGACCTGCAGACATGGTGTCTTATGTCATCACCATGTGGTGGACTGGGTCAGATCCCATGCAGGGCCTACTCATACCCAGAAGCAACTGAAACAAAAGGGGGCCACATGGGGAACACAGGGCCAGGTCTTCATGGGTGATTGGGGACTGTTTTTTCAGTAACAATTAACAAAAAAAAGATGATAAATAAACAAAAAGAGTACATATCTAGTTATATGCATAACCAGGTGGATAAGGAAGTAGTCTAAGGTGGGCACCCAAACAGCCCTGCATGAGGGGACAGGTGCGCGGTTGCCAGACATGAGCTGGCAGCAAATGGAGCACCTTCTCAGGGGGAATTTTAAGAAATAATAATGACAACAAATGTAGGAGTAAAAAAAAAATGTTTTACAACTAAAACAAGGAAGAAAGAAAAACAGCTATTGGCTATATAACTTGCAAGGCTAAAAGGGTCCCTTCCATTTCCCCCTCCCATCATCTGGGGGGTCTTTTCTGCTAGGCAGATGCTAGAAACATAGAATTTGATGGCAGATAAGGACCACTTGGCACACCTAGTCTGCCCATTTCCCTACCTAATGGATAAGCTGCAGATCCTAGTTAACCTACAGCCTACTTCCTCCTACCCCCCCACTAGAATTGCCTTATGTCTGTCACATGCATTCTTGAATTCACCCACTGTTTTTGACTCTATGACCTCCTCAGGAAGGCTGTTCCATGTATCCACAACCCTTTCTGTGAAGAAATACTTCCTCACATTACCTCAGAGCCGTCCCCACCTCTATCTTCAAATTGTGCCCCCTTGTTTTTGCCCATCTCTTTTTCTGAAAGATGCTGCCCTCTTGGATTTTTTTGATTCTCTTGAGGCATTTGAAAGTTTCTATCATGTCCCCCCCTCCTTCCTTTCCTTGAAGCTATACATCTTTAGTCCCTTTAGTCTTTCTTCATATGTCTTCTGATGCAGACCCTGCATCATTTTGGTTGCCCTCCTCTGAACAGCCTCCACCCTGTCTATGTCTTTGCGGAGATCTGGTTTCCAAAACTGTACACAGTACTCCAGATGTGGTCTTACCAACTGTCTGTACAGAGGGCCAACAACTTCCTGTTTTCTACTGGTGATGCCTCTCCCTATGCATCCCAGTATCCCCCAGTCCTCCTTACTGCCTTCTCACATTGCTGGCCCACCTTTAGGTCATCTGATATGACTACCCCCAGGTCCCTTTTCATTTTTGTTGTTGTCAGTATCTCACCCCCCATTGTGTACTCTTCCCCTGGGTTTTTCTTTCCCAGGTGCACTACTTTGCACTTCTTCGCATTGAATCTAAGATGCTATACATTTACATTTGACCATTCCTCCAACCTTGCCAAGTCCCATTTCATCCTTTCCACCCCACCTTGTGTATTAACCCTGTTGCAGATCTTTGTGTCACCTGCAAAGAGACATACTTTCCCTTCCAGTCCCTCTGCAATGTCACTTATAAAGACATTAAAAAGGACCGGCCCCATTACTGAACCCTGTGGTACACCACTAGTAACCCTCCTTTCTTCACTGTGGACTCCATTTACTATTACCCACTGTGTCCTGTTGTCCAACCAGTGTTTTACCCAGGCTACCACCCTAGGACCCACTCCCAGGCTGGCTAATTTGTTTATTAATCTTTTGTGCGGGACTGTGTCAAATGCCTTGCTAAAGTCTAGATAGGCCATGTCCACAGCCCCTCCCTGCTCTACTGCTTTGGTCACCCAGTCAAATAAATCAATTAGATTTGTCTGACATGACCTTCCCACTGTGAATCCATGCTGCCTTGAGTCCTGTGCCCCACTGGCCTCTAGGTACTCAACAATTCTTTCCTTCAGAAGTGATTCCATCATTTTCCCTACCACCGAGGTCAAACTGACAGGCCTGTAGTTTCCTGCCTCTATCTTGCTCCCACTTTTGTGAAGAGGAATCACATCCCCCCTCCTGCAGTCCTCAGGTACCACCCCATCCTCCCGTGATTTATTAAAAAGGGTAGTCAGTGGTGTTACTAGTTCTTCCCTTAGTTCTTTTAAAATTCTGGGTGAATCTCATCAGGCCCCATTGCTTTTATTCATCTTCAGTTTTAAGAGTTCTTTCAGAACCCTTTCTTCTGTGAAAGGACTAATATCAACCCCCCTATCCAGAGTGCTTCTATTGACCGGATTAGGTATTTCCCCCTGCTTTTCCATTGTGAATACTGAGCAGAAGTATTCATTCAGTATCCCTGCTTTTTCACTGTCGCTCTCTGCCCAGCCACCTTCCTCTTTGTTCAGCCTCAGTATCCCTGCCTTAGTCTTTCTTTGCTCCCTAATGTACCTATAAAAGGTTTTATCCCCCTTCTTAACTGAGTTGGCTATCTTTTCCTCAGTTTGGGCCTTTGCTATTCTGACTGGCTTACCCGCTTCCTTCTGCTTTAACTGGTACAGTTCTCTGTCCTGCTCCTTCTGTGTTTCCTTATACTTCCTGAATGCTATCTTTTTTTCCCTTACCTTCCCTGCCACTTCTTTTGAGAACCATAGTGTTTTTTTCTTTCATTTTGATTTGTTTGTTTGCTTCACAGAAACACTTGTTGCCTCTGTGATGGCGGTTTTGATGTTTGCCCATTGTTGCTCCACCCCACCTTCTTGTTTGTTTGCTAGTGCTTTTCTGAGGCACTCTCCCATTTTGACAAAATCAGCCCTCCTGAAGTCCAGTACCTTCACTTTTGTGTGGCTTGACTCTACAGCTAAGTTTATCATGAGCCACACTGTTTGGTGGTCGCTTGTTCCCAGATGGCTACCCACTTCAAGATCAGAGATCCTCTCTCCATACCCATGTGAGAGTACCAGGTCTAAGATTGCTTTCTCCCGAGTGGGTTCCAAAACCAGCTGTCTGAGATATGCCTCCTGTAGGGCATCGAGAATGGCCCTGTTCTTGGATGTGGCTGCAGCAAATGTGCTCCAGTCAACATCTGGCATATTCAGGTCCCCCATCAGCAATATCTCCCCTTTCTCTGCCATCCCAAGGATGCCATCTATGATTTCCTTGTCCGTTTCCTCCCCCAAGATGGGGGGTCTGTATACAACCCCTGTGCAGATTATGGAGCCATTTCCAGTCTCCAGGGTGACCCACAGTGCCTCCTGTCCTCCCTGTTTACCCTTTAGTTCTGTTGCTTTTATCCCTTCCTTACATAGAGAGCTATTCCTCCTCCTCTTCTTCCCTCCCTGTCCCTCCTGTAGATTGTGTACCCTGGTATGTTGACATCCCAGTCATGGTTCTCTGTGTACCATGTTTCTGTGACTGCCACAATATCCAGGCATCTCTCTTCCATCAAGGCCACCATTTCAGGGAGCTTTTTTACCTAGATTACGGGCATTGGTACTCATTACCCTCTATTTTTTTATGGCTTTATTTCTTTTTGCCCCATCCCTGTCCCTACTGCCTTTTTTTTCTCCATTTGCCCCTGCCCTTCTCCCTATCGACTGCTCTATTTTGGTGTTTCCCTCATTAATTACCCTGATTTTTTGGGGGGACTAGGATTTCCCTTCTCCTCTTCAGTGCCTCCCCCCTTGGCTAGTTTAAACTCTTGCCACTGAAACATTTAAGCCCATCACCTTGGATCCTGGTTCCCCTCCAGGATAGATGCAGGCCATCGTACCTGTATAGGCCTGTATCCCCTCCAGGTGGAGCCCCAGTCCCCAATGAAGCCAAATCCCTGAGCTCTGCACCAGCTTTTCAACCAGTCATTGAATCCCATGGTGCTGAGTGCCCTAGCCTCATCCATGTCATAGACAGGTAGCACTTCTGAGAAAGTTACTGTGTGTGCTACTTGTCTAAGGCCCCTTCCCAACTTCACAAACTCCTGTTGCACTGCTCTGATCCCATTCTCAGCCAGATCATTCATCCCTAGGTGGATAATGACATCCAGCTCCCTCCCCCTTTCTGCTGCTCCCATGATCCTGAGGATTTGTTTCCTGTCCCTCTAAGCCTTAGCGCCAGACAGGCACCTTACCTCCCTTTCCCCTCCCTCCTCCAGTTCTATCCCCCTAACAATTGAGTCCCCCACCAGGAGCTGTTTCCTTCCCCTGTGGGGTCCTGGGCCACCCTCTTGTGGGTCTCCATTGTGGAGAGTTCCCAGCATCCTCCTTGGTCTCCACTGCAGGTGCCTCCATTGAGGAACCATGCAGGGAAGCAGCTTACACACTGTTAGCAGGTTTTTGGGAGGGTTTTAGTCTGCACTTTAAAGGAACGAGAAAAGGGACAATAACAAAGAATCTGAAGTCAGTAAAGGGGGAGAAAGCATTGTTAGCAAGGAAAATTCAGAATGAGATAGTGGCTGGCAGGGTAGAGGGCCCATTTGGGCACCCACCACTGCCAGATCTGAGGATATCCCCTCTGGGATTGGTCCCAAAGAAGCAGCTGGGAGAGTATCAGTTGATACATTACATGTCTTACTCTGAGGGGGATTCGGTCAATGACCACATCAGCGAGGAGGATAGAAGGGTGACATACTCCACCTTGGAAGAGACAGTCAGATTGATTAGGGCCTCATGGGGGGCATGATTGGCTAAGATGGACATTGAAGCAGCATTTTGCCTGCTGCCAGTCTGGCAGGAGGATTGGGACCTGTTAGGTTTCCAGGTGGAGAATGACTATTACTTTGATAAAGCTATGCCCATGGGTTGCTATGTCACCTGTGCTACATTTGAGATGTTTGGCACCTGGCTGCAATGGACTTTTCAGGCCAAGCATGGGTACCGGACAGTGGTCCATTATCTGGATGACTTCCTGTTAATCAGAAAAGGGCAACAGCAGATAGAAAGGATGTTGTGGGATTCTGAGGACATGTGTAGGGAGTTGGGGGTGCCCTTGTCCTCGGACAAAATGGAGGGGCCTAGTCAAACAATTGAATTTTTGGGCACTGAGACAGATACAATAGGAGAGTTATTTAGACTACTCTAGGCTAAGGCTAATTCAGACAATAGAACTGATGCTTTAACATGTTCTGGTAACCTAGATAAGTGCTTTCATAGCTTACCTAATTTTAGTTCTGATGCTCACCATGTCTTCTGAAACATCCTATATTGCCAACTGCCTTATTTTCTTAACTGGGCCAAGTGACCATGTCCTGGTTATACTACTGTGTGATACCCTGACCCCAAAGCAGCTGTCTATATCTGCAAAAGTGCATACCTTTACCAACTGAACCTGTCCTAGCATTTTCTGCTCAGTATTTTGTACTCCTGATTTGATACCTTTACTGGTTGTAACATTGCTTTACTGTAAACTGAAAATTTGATGATTGTGTATATGTAACCTCTATATTTTGAATTTGTACATGTGTGATTGCTGTGACATGGAACCTTTGTAAAAGAGCCTTTGGCTCAAAGGTACTTTCCTAGATAATAAATAAAAAAAAGGTACAAAAACTAAACTCATTATTAGGGGGCAGTCAAGACAAGATGGAGAGTGCAGTTACAGCAGGTGCAGCAACTAATGGGGCATCTAAACTTCGCCAGCAGGGCCATAGCTCCGGGTCACATGTTTACATGGCACCTGGCTAGGGCAATGCAAGGCGCCTTGAGGCCACACCATTGGGTAGATATTAGCAAAGCTACTAGGGAGGATTTAGAAGTATGGGAGACTTTTCTAAGCAACTACAAAGGGAGGACCTTCTGGCAGGAGGAATGGATTTTTAATATGGACATGCAGTTCTACACAGACGTGGCGGGGGTATAGGCATGTTGTTGTTGTTGTTGAAAATTCTATTCAAATTGAATGAAGTTGGATAGTTGTTGCATACTCCATTGAGCAAATGCTCATTTCAAAGGAGGTCCATTATTTTCAGAAATGATTGCCCATACAACAATATCTAAAATAGACACATTATATAACTATACATCATAGAGACTATGCAATAATCTCAATTGACATACATAACAACATTCATCATAGTAAGAAACAAAATAGTCTACCATGCATACAAACTTTGACCACCCAAGGAAAAGCACTAAGCATTAGACAATAAAAAACAGAAACCCCATTAGATAAGTAAACAAGGCATGGGAGCTTACTTTGGGGGAAAATGGTTTGCCATGGCCTGGCCCAGCACTTGGTTTCAGACCAGCATGACGAGGGATATCACCTTTTAGGAAATATTCTCCATATGGGTGGCCATGTAAATATGGGGGAGACACTCAGGAACCAGAAGGTCACATTTTGGAGTGACAACAGAGCAGTGGTGGACATCTTGAACAAAAGGGGGATGATGTCGGAAAGGGTCAAGAGGGTTTTGAGGCAATTGGTATTAAGAGGGCTGACACTGAATATGTCATTTAGGGCTAGGCACATAGATGGTGTGGAAAGCATGATAGCTGACTGCCTCTCCCACCTGCAGATGGACAAGTTTCGTGCCATCACTCCAGGAGCAGAGCCAAGACAGATGGCTATTCCAGACTATGCCTAGAGGATTGGATTGGGGGAGCCAATCAGTTGTTTCACAACTCCTGGTCCCCCCAGGACCTTGAACATACAAAACCTCTTGGAGGATTTTCCAGGCATTTCACACACAGAATGCCTGCAAGGTAAGTGGGGTGGTAACAAGGGAGCAGGTAGCACAATTCATATTGACAGGCTAGAGGAATAACATGGCACATGTGACAATGGGGGTACAGTTGGCAGTGATAGGGCAGATGTGTATCCTGAAGGGATGGGAGGATCCAATGAAGAGTAACTTAATAAGGCGAATGATGCAAGGTTGGCTGCAGGGGGCTGAGAGGGTCCTGGATGGTCAGAGGCCACTGATGGAAGGATTGTTTGAGAAACTATTAGGGGTTTTGCACCATGTGTGCACATCTAGTAGTGAAGCAGTTTTGTTTAGGGCAGTATATGCCACCAAGTATAGCAGGGCATTCAGAATCAGGGAGGTGGTAGGGCATGGAAAGAAGGACATGTCTGCAGGGTTGCGATGGGAAGACATGGTGTGGACAGGAGAAGGGATATCAGTGCTGCTAAGGTGGTCAAAGACTGACCAAGCAGGAAAGGGTAGCAGGGTATTGTTAAGATGGCATGGGAATGCTGCCATATGTCTGGTAGGGGCCTTGCATTAATATGCAGTGGGGTGCCCAAAGGACGTGAACTCCCTAATATTTCTACATGGGGATGGGGCCCCGGTGACAGGGTCACAGGTGGTGGTGGTCTTAAAGAAAGGGTTGACCTTCCTAGGGGAAAACCTGGAGGGGTATTCATCCCACTTGTTCTGGATAGGGGTGGCCTCCATAATGGTGGTGCAGGGGGACATGCCAAGGGACATCAAACAGAGGGGGTGTTGGTCTTCTAACTGTTACAAAAGATATGTTCACAATGTTATGCATCCGTACTAATGGTGTTTTTCTTTCTCACCCAAAGCAGGTCTGTATAGTTAAATAATAATAAGGAAAGAAAGTTTACCCTATATAAAAATAAAGAAAAGGAGGGGAGGGGCACTTGTTGATGGAGGTGAGCTACCGGGGGGAGTAATTGCAAGATGGGCATTAATTTTGTCTCCGTTTATGAATCCTTCTACATGGACGAGGAGGTTGGAAGCTTGGATATGTGGGCACTCCTTTTTCCACTTGGCAGAAAAATGGACATCCAGGAGTCTTGGGGGGATGCAGCTATATTTGGACATCAATGCAATCAAGTTGACTTGGAGAGGCATGTGAGGCAGGAAGTGGGCTCAGCTGCTGCTGATGCTGAGGGAAATAAGACAGGAACATATCCGCTTGGATCTAATCATGATTCATTTAGGAGGGAATGATCTGGGGATCTGACTCTGGTTGCACATATTTCATCAAATTAAGAGAACATTCATAAAATAAAAGAGTGGTGGCCAGTGGTCACTCTGGTCTGGTCGGATATTATTCCACGAAGGGTGTGGAGACATACACTCAGCCATAAGGCTTTGGATAGGGCCTGAGAATGCATGAATGCCAGGGTAGATATGCTGTTTGAGAGTTTAGGTGGCAGGGTTATACACCAGGGGGTAGTAGAGCAGGACAATGAGTACTATAAGAGAGATGGAGTGCATCTCTCTGGTTAATGTCTGGCAATGTTTAATTCTGAGATTGCTGAAGTTATTGAGCCCTGGATGCAGGAGAGAAGAGGCTGAAGTGGGGGGTGGGGTCCACCATCCATCACAAACAGGAGGTAGACTAGTGGAAAATAGGGAAGTGGGGAGTATAAGATAGGGGGATAAGGGGGGGCAGATAATAAATAGGACATAGGCCAGCTCAACAGGAAGCAGGGGTACAATGCATATGCTTGTACCCCTTTGAATGGAGAAGGCTGAAGAAATGTGGCGCCCCCATGATGTACATCTGGGGGGAGAAGAAGATAAGAAAATATAGGAAAAAGAAATTAAGAATAAATTAAGAACTGAATTATTATATAATAAAGTGGATTTGGAATGTATGATGTATATGGAAATGTGACTGATATATATGTATACCTGTAACGCTGTGGAAAAATGGAATAATTGAAAGGAAAGAATTAAGTAAATTAATTGCTAAATCTGAATACCCACACATACTTGTCTGTGTCTTTATTTGGTGGGGATCTGGGGGACAAAGAGGGTTGCCCACTTAAAAGGGCAGACCCCATTGTCCACAGCCCCAGACCAAGTGTGTGGGGGGCCAAAAATAGGTTGATTGGCGAGAAAATAGCTAAGGAAGGGGGGGTAGGAGAGGGGAGAGTATAGTGAGGTCACAAAAGGAGAGGGGTTATGAAGTCAGAGCAGGAGTGAGGTGGGAATCAGGGATTGGCTAGGGCAGGAGAGAGAGAGAGAGGGGGGCAAGCAAAAGGGGTATTTAAGGGCCAGCACAGGCCAGGAACTTCACAATTTTTGCTCTAAGAAAATTTCCCACCACCCACCCTGAAGAGTAAGTTGTCTTGGCTTGGTGTGGATGCTGTGGAAGGTGGAGCACAGTGGACCAGGAGGCTGCACCAGGTGGAAGGCAGTTACACCAGGGAGAGGAAAATGGGGGGGTAGGATGGGGTGATAAGGGGGCACAAATAATAATAATAACTTTATTTTAAGACACCTTTCAAAGTATCAAGGCACCTAAGAAATTTAAAACACATCAGACATCTGTAATAAATAGGACATAGGCCAAATCAACAGGAAACGGGTACGGTGCCTACGCTCATACCCCTTTGAACAGAGGAGGATGAAGAAAGATGACCCCCCATGATGTACATCTGGGGGGAGAAGAAGATAAGAAAATAAAGGAGAAAGAAATTAAGAATACATTAAGAAATGGATTATTATATGATAAAGTGGCTTTGGAATGTATGCTGTATATGGGACTGTGACTGATATATATGTATACCTGTAAAGTTCTGGAAAAATTGAATATTTGAAAGGAAAGAAATAAAGTGCCAAATCTGAGCACCCACACTTACTTGTCTGTGTTTTCATTTGATGGGGATCTGGGGGACAATGATAAACTTAGACTTACTCAATTTTACATTTTACACAACCTCTATTATGCTCCCTATAAGTTAATTAAAATGGTACAGTCACCCTCTTCACACTGTATATGGTGTGGAGAGGATGAGGGAACACTTTATCATACTTTTGGAAGTGCCCTAGGGTTCTGTCATTGTGGGAGTCTATCAGGGCTTCAGTCAACCCACTTTTGGGCATTGACCCCTTTTTCATCCTGGAGGTGTGCCTTGTGGGGTACTATGAAGGTATTTCTGTTAAGCAGCATACATTTTTTTATGGCTATAATCTCCCTATCCATTAAGAGAGTTGTTCTTAGGCAGTGGCAAGATCAACAAAATATGTCATACCAAGAATGGCTACAAGAACTTTTATATAATTTGCATTAGGAAGAAATGATCTCTAGTCTTCATAATGATCTTTCTTCATATTTTGAGAAGTGGGGCAGGCTGTAGTAGTCTTTTTCAATGTGCTATCCTGGAGCAAGCCTCTTTATTTATTTTAGTGTTATTAATATACTTTATACTAACTTCAACCTTTTATACTTTAAATCTCACACATTTATCATCTTTTTTGTTTACTGTTTTCATATGTTAAAATAAGATATCATGATTTTTATAATTTATTTTACCAGTAATCATTATTTATGATGTTGTACTTCTTAATCCTGGTAGATTTTCGTTTCTGTATCCTAGGCTTATTACCCTTTTTAGTGACCACTTATCCTCCTGTGAAGTGTTCAGTGGGGGGAGGTCAATGGAGGAATTATATGGGATGGGTTTATGTTTATATGTTTGGTTTAATGTGTAGTTTGTTATTGCTATCTTTTTCTTGTTATTGTTATTGTTAATATGGATCTTTTGAATTTATAAATAAAATAAAATAAAGTCATGAGTGTTCCAATCCTTGAAAACCCCGTAAAACACTGGTTACCTAGCATGTATTTATATAAAATGTGATAGTTGGAGGAGCTTTACAACCCTATGATTTTTCAGAAATGACAGCTACCTCTCCTACAAATATATAGTCATGAGAGTTCCCATGCCAGCAAGAATTAGAAAGTAATTCTCCAGACAAGAGTAAGTCATTACCACGCACACACACACACACTTGGGAAAGTCTCTCTCTTGTCAAGAAATAAGTAGATGGCAGTAGTCAAGGAAGGGTTTTTTGACACTAGTATGCAACAAAAAAGGTGTTAAACTAACTGAAGTGTTTACCTCTTCCAGTGTGGGCTGTTGAATCAGGAGAAGGAATCACTTCTGTATTAGCTTTCGCTTTGGCCTGGGGGAGGAAGACTGTTGTTTTTTTTTTTTTGTCAAGGAAAAGTTTCTAATTGCACTGCTGCAGACAGTTTAACTGCTTCAAATGAGTTGTATAATTTGCCTTTATGACTACTCAGGGGCATTACCTGTTAGGTTACTTAAAGCAGGTATGACGAGAGACAAGCTGAAAAAATAGTGCTGGATCTGGTCTACTGAATGGAGACAGCAGAGTGCTTCATTCAACTGGCAGAATGACAGTGCTGCAGCTCCAACTTTGTTATCTGGTCATATCCGGTGAGGTGAGCTGCTTTTCTCTGATAGCAAGATGGCTGCAGAGCTCTGCCCCTGCAGCCATAAACAGGGTCTAGCCAGAGCTGATAGGGATGTGAAAAGCTACCAAATGATCAAAGTTGTTTTCTTGTTGGTGCCATATAGTGCTGTTTAGTCACCATCATTATGCTTCTGCTGGAGTGTGTGTGTGTGTGTGTGTGTGTGTTTGTGCCCACAGGAATCAGATAGCTAACATAGGCTGCAAACTGCACTGTGTAATCTGACACTGCAGTCTGAGGTTCAGGAGTTCAGTAAATTCTAGACAACTTATAATGAGTTAACCCTAGGTTGCTGAAAGAAACAATAAATGTATTAGACTGAGCTGGACAGATAATAAGAGACATCAGTTTAAAAAGTTTGTTTTTTTGTTAATATCCTGAGAAGTTCTGAGGTACAATACAGTAGCATTCCCCCCTCCTTCCAGATGCCTTTAACATAGAGCAGCAAATAGCAAAAATCAGAGGAGGAGTGCACTATTTTGCAGCTGTGGTGGAATACATCTAAATGTCTAAAAAGGGAGTTCCAAGATCAGCCGATTTAGAGCTACAATCCCTGTAGTGCTGTAGGCTCTGCCCACAGCCCTAAAAATGTGGCAGCCATTGCTTTTGATGTGACTAGATCAGATTTAGCTTATTAGAAAGGTACATTTCTACAGAGCGGTACAGTAGAATTTGATTTGGAATGTGCACTACTTAGAATGTGCACAACCACATATTTGAACAGGCTGGTTTTATACAAAATAGGAATTAACCATATTTTATAAGTACTGTATATTATTGCCTTCTATGAGTTCTCAAAAGAATCTTACATCATTTCCACTCTTTACTAGTTTCAACCACCTCTACTATTTATTTTTTTAAGTTTCAATAATGAATCCTTTTTTGTTTGCATTATTCCTTCAAAGATACCTTCAATTTCTGTATATAATAAATGTCTGTCTTTATACAGGAACCCATTTCTTTCCATGTTGATTTCATTTGTTTTCTTGGAGATTGATTCTATCTTGCTGTGTGCACTCAGCACTGAGGAGTCTTAGCAAGACTCCAACCTAGTTGTAACATATTGTGCATGCTGATTTCTATTTTGCAAGTGTTTTTTGTTGCTATAAATAATACAGCCTTTCACACCTTCTCTCTGTCTCTGATGTTATTTGGCATCATCAGTAAAGTCAAATGAAGTATGTACTGTACCTTTTGTCCTCTTGTTCCAGTACTGAAATTATGTATCTGTAGTAGTCTCTTTAATGATATATATGTGTCAAAGCTGCAAACTTTCCTTGATCTTCTTGTTTGAAAATTTCTTGCAAGAATCAAACTGACGTTTATCATCTTCCATCATTATTCTCAAAAGAGACATTACAATGACCCTGACACATTCCTATATTTTATATAAAAACTATAGTTATCATAAATTCACCTGAATTGTGCAGGGGATTCTAAGTGTCGACAGATAAATCTCATGCTTTGCTGCCTTACATGCTGATAACTGAATAAGGCAATGTCTGCTACTTTTAAATAGTTATTTCAAAATCATGAAACTATTTCTATTTGTTTTATCTCTTCTAGTTCAACATATTTGAAGTGGAATACTTCACCTAGTATCCCTATAATTAGTGTTGAGTAGGCACTTCAATGTTAAACTCAAACTTTTGCACTTTAATAACTTTGTAACTGTTCAATGGATTGGCACAAAATTTGGTATGCACTGTCCTGTGATGCAGGTCTCTTGATGTGGCAAGCAATGTTTTGGTTGGATAAGCAGTTTCTGAATTACAGAGAGGTGAAAAAAATATGTTTGCACCTATTGACTTTGCTGGGATTTTTCTTTGAACTTGACTACAGCCAGATTTTTTTTTTTTGGTCTGATAGTTTCAGAGCAGAAAGGAACTACCTCACATATGTGCCTTTTGCTAATCTGGCGAAAAAATAAAAAGCCATTTTTAAGTAATTGCAATTTAAAAAATTTAAAAAATCACTTCTGAGAATGCTCAGTAAGCACTAAAATATAGCTGTATGAAATGAAAGAGGAATCCTGCATTGTATGAGAAAATTCCTCTTTCATATGGCTGCCATCTTGTTTTCAGTTTGCCTGAAATATTCAAATTTGGAAACCCCTAAAATAATAACCTGGGGAGGAACCAACACATGTGGCTTGCTTATTAGGACCCGTTAGGTGCATTTTGCACTTTACTGCTCGAAAAATGCCCTTAAAATGGGCTTTTATTTCATCTAGAAATTCTTACTTCACATCCATGTAATATGAAGTAGGATCTTACTTCGCATGATGAGATATTAAGTAAGATCCTATTTCATGAGCTGAAAATAGTAATATTGTTTAAAAAATAAATTTTGCTGCTAACATCGGGGTGCCCAATCCCCGTGTTGGCACTAGACAACTCCCCATGTGGGACAATAGGGAGCCCATTCCCACTGTCCCCAACAGAAGAAAACTGTACATAGCCGACAACAGGGTGCCCAGTCCCCATGTTGGCAGTAGTCCCCCCAAGGCAGTACACTGGGAGCCCAGTCCCAGTGTCCCCAATTATATCATACCATACCACCCTCCCCACCACCACCAGTACTATCACTGTGGGACACTGGAGAGCTAACCCACAGTGTCCTGAAATGTTTATTTATTAATATTGTACCTGAAAAAAAAGAAAACAGTCTCTCAACATCTTTTTGTGTTGTAAAAAATCCTGCAAGAAAGAAAATGGTCTCTATCGTCTCCCCATCCCCTCCCCTCCCCCATCCTGACCCTCCCATTGAGCAATCTACCACCCCACACACCATCATGCTTAGTACTTACCATTGGAGGTGGGCGGTTGTCATCTTCTGTGGACTGGGACACATCTGCACTTTTCAATGCCAAACCACAAACTGAAGGATCAAGGTAAGTGCCATATAATGGCTGTCAATTGTGTTTTGAACTTATGTTGATATCTCAGCCATTTTTCAATATTATGGCACCAAATTTTCAACAAGGGGTTTCTGGAACCCCAACGCATGAACACTGGCACTGTCATTTAATTACTAGGTCCCAAAAAGTGATTTCACAGTCACTGTGCAGAATCACCTTTCAGAACTGATTATCAAAATGACAGTGCCAATGTTCATGAGGTGGGGACCCAAAACATGATGTTGAAAATTTGGTGCAAAAACTCCTCAAAATGGCTGCGTTATGAGCGTGTGTTGTGCAGTTCTACACAGGCACATAACACTGGTAATTTCCAATATTTTGACTCCAAATTTTCAACATTGCCATTTTTACACACCTCCTCATAAACAGTATAGCTGTCATTTTTCACATCCTGCCCAAAACATGTTTTCACTACTATGCCACAGAATAATGTGTACACTGTGCAAAATCACATTTTGGGAATGATTAATGAAATGACAATGTCACTGTTCATGAGTTGAGGTCCTCAAAAGGCCATGTTGAAAATGTGGTGCAAACATTCCTCAAAATGCTCGAGTTATGTGCATCCATTGAATTTATTCTATGCACACACATAACTTTGCTACTTTTCAATCTTTGGGTGCCAAATTTTCAACATAGCCATTTTTTTTGCACCAACTCATGAACAATACAGCTGTCATTTTTCACATCCTGACAAAAATGTGCCTTTGCACCAATGACATAGAATTTTATTTATTTTTATTTATTTAGCTTTTTGTTGACCAGGTAAGTGCACTAGACAAATCCTGCCTATTTTCAGGCATGACCTGGGGGAGGGGGATACAGATGAATGCCAACTGACCTTGAACCAGATTAAGCTGTTGGTGGTATTTTTAGTGAATGAGGGAAATTTGGCCAGGACACCGGGGAAATTCCCCTACTCTGATGGTAGGGGGCCCCTGACACCACTTCTGGTGGTCAGTTGGAGGACAGCTATGGAAGAGGAAGGATTGCTGGAGAGAACTGAGGTGGCCCAGGAGCTAGAGAGGCCAGAAGGTATACAGAAGAAGGGACCCACTGCAGAGGCGGCTGGGATGCACCTTGTGGATGGCCAGCATATCGCCCGAGACAGTGGTCCTGTTTTACAAGATCTGATTCAGCCCTTGAGTTTGGAAGAACAGCGTCACTGCTTGGAGGAGGAATTATTATGTGTTAGTGAATTATTGGTGACAGAAGGACAGAACCAGAGGAGCAAGGAGGATCGGAAGCGGAAACGTGATGCGACTTCCCCAAGTGCTGTGTTTACGGAAGGATCGCAGAAGCTGCCTGCGCCTATGGAGAAAGTGCATACAAATCAAACAAAGGCAGGAGAGTCTTGGGGGGGACATGATGGATGCTTCCTGGTCCCCCGAGCGGGCCCTGCACGAGGCAGGTTGGGTCTCTGTATCAGGAGGCAATTGGAAACCGGCAGAAGAGGCTACCAAAGGCTTATTTAACAAAAAGGAGGAGATAAGTAATGTTTCTTCTATTTTACCACAGGACATGGCAGTAGGTGGTGGTGATTTACCCCCCCCCAGAGTCCCCCTCCTTGGATCCCTCCCCCTGTGGTCTCCCAGGGGATGAAGAACGGGTTGGGGAGAAAGTCACGGAAGAGCCCCCGGTTTCAGCGGCCCAGTCTAGGCCCACTTATGCCAGCCATTTTCATCAAACTGTGGAACAAGCAAAATGGCATAATGCCATCAGACTGCGATATGTGGGACCGAGGGATAATCCCCCCGGATCGTTTTTACATGGGGAAGATTTTACTGAAGCAAAGCATGGGGTTTACTCCAGCAGAAGTGTATGCCCTGATACAAATTCAGGGGGAAGTCTCTTTTGACATTAATTTTCGGACACCTACTTTACTAGAGACATTTTGGTGTCACTATTTGAACTTAAAAACCAATCCTCTTTGGTCTGACTTTATTGTAATTCCCCTTACGAAGCAACCTTTTCAGGTTATTGCCATTCTGTTTCGGAATGAGGGGGTTAATATAGTAGACATTATGCATTGGTTGGGAAGCAAATGTGATGTACAAGGAAATCTGGTCCCTATTTTAGATGATGAGGGGTTTTGGAATGGGGGCTGGAAATTTAGGGTTAAGTTACACTCTACAGATACTGATTTGATCCATTTACCAACTTGTTTTTTGGGGGAGAGAGATAAGAGATTTCTGTTTTAACCGGGACAGCCCAGGGTGTGCTTTAAGTGTGGCTCTAAGAAGCATATAAGTATGAATTGTGATGTATTAAAATGTGTTCACTGTGGGGAGATGGGGCACCCTAGTACTCACTGTTTTCAGCAAGTGAAATGCAATTTGTGCGAGGAGGTTGGTCATGACTTTGCATCCTGCTCTGTGGCAGAACAAAACACGGAAGAGGCAGATTTTGGGGTACAAGACCATTTTATTAGGATAGCCACAAAACAGGGTCAGATTCCAGGAGGGAAACCTAGGAAAGGAGGCCTGGGTGGGGAAAAAGTGGTGGGGAATCAGGCCTTTGAGGCTACTAAGGCTCTTGTCTTGGATGTTGTTCCTGACCCCATAGCTCCGTCATCTTTACTTATGGCAACAGGAGATTTAGCAGAGGTGCAAAATGGAAACCCCTCTCCCCTGATCACACAGTCCAGGGTGTAGGAGTTCACTGTGGTAAGCGGGAAGAAAGGTAAACAGGTAAAGGGAAAAACAAAGGGAGCCAAGAAAACTACTACTTCAATCCCCCCCCCCACTCTGGTAGACCCTAATCCTTTTGAGGTGCTTTTGGTGGAAGTACCAGGGGAGGAACAAGCAGCACCCTAAACACAATCTCCCCCGCAGGTTGTGGTGGAGGGCCAAACTGATTTAAGACCACAGGATATTTCAAGTGGTAGGGTGACAAGAGCCTCGAGTATGGTTAAGTGAGTTGTTTGGTTTTGATGATGGAGCCTTTACAATTTTGGGTAGCATCTTTAAACACTAATAGTATTAAATCTTCTGAGAAAAGGTGGAATGCATTTTTTCAGTTCATGCATGAAAATTTGGACTGTGTGTTTTTGCAAGAAATCCGTTTGCATTCACCAGAAGAATTAAATGCTGCAACAAAAAGTTGGATTTGGGGAGACTGCTTTTGGTCCCTGGGCAAGATTTGTGTAGCAGGGTCAGGATTTGCTTTTTTGTATCTCATGTTAAGGTGAAACATCATCTTGAAATAGTGGAAGGTAGGGCCTTGCTTTTAGTATAAAATGGGGGGATAAATACATACGGTTATTGAACATACATGCTCCTCAGACTAAAAGTGATAGGGTGGCTCTATTTAAGGCTATTTTTTCCCTTATTGTTACATCCTTTCCACTTATCTTAGGGGGTGACTTTAATTGTAAATTACCCTTAGGGTTATTGATGGAAAAGGGGAAGAAAATATACTGTGATACTTTATGTTTGGCACAGGGTATATGGGAGGCTGGCTTGGTTGACGTGTTTGGAGCCTCCTTGGAGGGCAATCAGAATACTTATTTTTGTGGACCTAGGGCATCAAGAATTGATTACTTTTTTCTTTCCCCTGAGTTAGTAGTGTAATCTAAGAATCTGCAGGAGATTTCCACTTCTGATCATTTAATGTTAAAACTTAGGGTAGGAGATGTGCCGGAGCTAAAGGGGCCAGGGGTTTGGAGACTAAATGTTTCTTTATTAAATATACCTAGTATAAGGGAGGGGTTGTATGCTCTTTTGTTTGCCCGGCAGTCAGTTTGTTGTTTATATGATAATCTGAATGAATGGTGGGAGGATACTAAAGAAGAAATTCAAAAGTATTTCAAAAAAATACGGCGTATAAATGGAAAATTGAAACATGATAAATTAAGGTATCTAAGGCACTATATAGCTACCTTGTCCACTTTACGACAAAGGGGTGGGGACTATAAAGATCAGATAAATGAATTAAAGGATGAACTGGCCTATTTACAAACAGCCATGTTGAATGAAATTGAGAAAAAACAGAAATACGGGATTTCTGGAAAAAAAGGGGAGACTTTGCCATTTGAAATGGCTAGTACAATAATAGAGTCTCATGGAATGTTATATTTGAACACTGCTCGGGGGGGGCAGAACTATTTCTAGTGAAGGTATTCTGTCAGAAATACATACTTATACCTCTAAAGCTTTTGAGAGTACACCCTTGACACTTACTGCAATACAGTCTTGGTTAAAGGAGTGTAACCTACCTCAGTTGTCCCCAGTTTTGAGTAATTTGTTGATGGTGCCTGTATCCTTGGAGGAACTAAAAATGGTCATATGGGCATTGAAGGCAGGGACTGCACCAGGTTCAGATGGACTACCCCATGAAATATATAAAATTGTTTAGGACATTTTGGGAATAGAATTTTGGGAAGTACTTAATGGGGGTTTGCAGTCTGGGAAACTCCCTGAAAGTATGCGGATAGGTCTTTTGTTATTACTGTATAAAAATGGGGAGATAGGGGATTTGAATAATTGGAGACCCTTAACATTATTGAATACAGATTATAAAATACTAATGAAAATTCTGCGGAATAGATTACCAGGGGTTATGGATACACTGATTCATCCTTCCCAATACTGTGGCGTTCCTCAGAGGTGGGTACAAGATGCTCTCATTTTGGTAAGAGAGATTCTACAGAAGGATGCCTCAAATGAAATGTGTGGTCATTTAGTATGCTTGGACCAACAAAAGGCATTTGATCATATTGAGTATGCTTATCTCTGGGAAGTGATGCAGAGTTGTGGGTTCCCTGAAAAGTATATAGAATGGTTGAAGACATGCTATAGAAGCATAAGTTTAGTGCCCAGTATAAATGGCTGGAAAGGGAATAGGATAATGGTACGTAGTGGGGTACGTCAGGGATGTCCTCTGAGTCCTTTGTTGTATGTGTTGTCATTAGACCCCGTATTATATGTTCTTAATAGGAACCCATGGATTCTTGGGCTATCTATAGGATGTGAGGATAATCCCATTATTACAATAGCATATGCGGATGACTTAGTATTGGTTTTGGCAGATAGGTCTTCGGCAAAGGCAGCCCAGGTGGTGCTAAGTATCTTTTCAAGAATTTCAGACTCTTCGATTAATCCATCAAAGAGTGGAATATTGCTGGTGGGATATGATGCAGTTGATGTTGCCTTGATCTGGCAGATTCCCATTGAAACTGGGTATAGATGGATTTTAGGGATTTATTTCAGGGGGCAGGAAGCTCCTAGGTATCACTGGGATATACGGTTAGGTGCAGCTAGGGATAGGGTGATTAAGTGGAACAGGTGGCAAATGTCTAAGGCTAAGCGGGTTTACCTGATAAAACTTTTGGTACCTTACTTTTTGTTTTTGAGGCAGTCTACCCCGCAATTTGAAACCTCTTTGTATGCTTTTTTCATGCCTGTGGGGGAGCAGACTGAACCCAGTAAAAAGGGGTGTTACTTATTTACCAATTAAGGAGGGTGGAGTGGGAATGATGAATCCAGTGGTGTTTTTTTATGTTACATTTATATTTTATAACATAATACTCCCTTTTGAAAGAGGAGTCAAGGGTATGGTCCCCATGGGTAGCTGATGTGATTGGGGGTATAGTAGAAAAATAGGCTTTTTGGGAAATCTTGCCTCATCAGACTAGAGTATCACAGCTCTCTGGATATGTTAGGGAGGTGATCAGGAAATTGAAAGTTTGGAGACTCACTAAACAGGCCATATGTATAACATCAAGGCAAAATTTATATTTTGAGGTACTTCAGGATTTTTTTTATGACGATTATTGGTTTGTGGAACTGCCCATGGCTGTACAACATGCAAAATTACAAGTATTATCAAGTAATAGAGTCCCTAAATATATATGGGACTTTGTGTGGCTTTGTCTGCATAAAAAATTAGGTGTAAAAGGGAACTGGAAGCATAAACAACTGGCTGAGAGATTTTGTCCTAGGGAAGAAACCTGTTTGGGTTTGGTTGAAACTTTAGCTCATTTCTTTTATGACTGTCCCTTTGTTAAATCCTTTTAGGCTGCCTTACATACGGCATGGCTCTTGAATCCCTTTAAGGGGAAGCCTATTGAGATTTGGACTGAAGGAGTGTTGCCTGGTGCATGGGTGATTTATGATGACATCACTATAAGGCTTTTGATGGGATTTATAGGGTATCAGCTTTGTGAGCACGTTGTAGTTTAACAATAAGGAAACAGTTGAAAGCAGGCTCAGATTGTGCAGAGTATTAAAAAGTGATAGTAAAGTGGCAATTGTTAGAAAAGGAAAAGGTGCATCGGTTTGTATAGAGTATGGTGGAAAAATGTCATGGTTAGATACAGGGTAGGGCAGATTGCCTTTGACAGGTGTTATTTAGGTATGAGAGGCTAAGTGGTGAGAAAGAAGGAAGGGTAGGATGTGGGAAGGTATTGATACTTCAGTTTTATTTTATGTTTATTTTAGTTTTGAAGCATGATTTTTAGTGCTAGAATATTATGACGCATTTGTTTCACTTTTTAGTTTACAAAATATTTCCCCAGCACATTTAGCGGGGATTGGACAGGAGTTGTTGACAAATATGGATAAATTATATGGGATGCACAAATAAGATGTAATAAGTGGGAGGCTTTTGATTTTATTTCATTATAAATTTGTATGAAGTAATACAACGTCTAAGCATTGAATGATCAATTCCCCTACTTTTTTTGGTGGGGATAGGACAGGGGTAAGGTATAAATATGGATTATTTAGATGTGACATTCATGTATGATGTAATACTTATTTATGTTTTTGACTGCTTTCATTATGATTTTGTATAAAGTTCTCTAAATTTGTACCATTTGTTTTAAGTTTTGGGTAAAAATCCCCCTACTCTTTTAGTTGGGGGGGGTTCAGCATTTATTAATTTTTTTGGGCCACCAAAACATCAATATTTTTCTTTGTTTTTTTTTTTCATGTATGCTGTAATACGTATTTTTGTTCTTGATTTCTTTCATTATGATTTTGTATGAAGTAATGCAGTTTTGTATATTTTGTTTTGATTTAAGTTTTGAATAAAAAAAACCCTACTCTTTCCAGTAGGGGATTTCCGGCATGCAGACATGGATGATTGCAAGAGGTGTCAGCATCACGATGGTGCTGCACCGACTCTGGAGCCTGCTATGCTGCATGAGACTACTTTGCATTCCAATTCACCTACTGCTTTCACGCCTGAAAAACCTGGAACATTGGATACTGATTTATTACTGGATACTGCTGACAACATCCCTGTACCTTCTGACTCTCCTATTCTGGATTCCTTGCCTTCGGAGCTGCCTTCTGCTTATGGCCAGTTAACGGAATGTTCATTTCAGCAGCCGCGGTGTCACCCGCTGGCTCATCCCCCATGTGTTTCTGTTCCTATCAGGGATGTGACAGAGCTGTTGCTTTCTGGAGATATGCATACAATTTCTACAATTTCTCCTCTATCACCACCCTGCTCAGCTCCCTCTTAGCTCTTCCTCTACCACCTCAGCACTGTTACGCTCTTGCTTTGGACTTCCAAAGGATGCCCCAGCTTGTGCTCCCCTCTGGACTGCTTCCACGGCCTTGTGACAAGCAGGATGGACTATGACGGTGTCTGGATCTTGGACCCCTGACCCTTCTTGGGATGCGGACCGCAATGACATCTTATTGTCACCCTCCAGGCCTGCAACATCTACAAGCTCCACCGAGGTACCTGTTCTAGAAGGGGGACAATTCTACTCTTGCTGATATTTTTACTGAGATATCTAATATGCCTAAGGTAGCCTGGGGGGATGTTATGGATTTACATGACACTTTATCTTCTCAGCCCCCTACAGTACAGAGTAACCCCAGTGACCCGTTACTTCTCTCTATGCATCCTGATACAAGGGCTTCACATGGTGCCCAATCTTCCCCCTGCCCAGGCCTTAGACAATGTACAGCCCTCCTCACATCTCTTGGACTCTGTCCCACCTCCTCCACTCTCCATTCTAGATGATCCTGGAGAAGGTCCGTCCTCCCTGACTCCTACCTTGCAACGCTCCCCAGTGGTACCCCCCCACCCCCCACACTGGTCCTATGCTTTCTGACCTATTTAAAAACAAACTAGAACAAGCCCCTCGCTGTAATGCTGTTCGTTTATGTTACAGGGGTGGGCTTCAGGATTTCCCGGACAGATATTATGTAACTCGTGCACAATGCTGAAAGGAACTATGCATTTCAGGCTTCTGACAATATATGCCTTGATTCATGTTTCTGGGGAAGAAATCTTTGACGTCAGTTTCAAAACTACTGCTGGTTTAGAAAGATTCTGGCATAAATATGGTTCCTTAAAGAATACTTCTCCATGGACTCCATTTCATGTCATTTCCCTCACTAAACCTTCCATTCGTACAGTCACTATCATGTTTAGGAATGAGAGGGTCAGCGTTAGTGATATTAATCACTGGTTACAGAAACATTGCACTGTGTTATTCCCTCCTGAGGCATTTTTAGATGAAGAAGGCCTCTGGACGGGGGGATGGAAGTTCAGAGTTAAACTTTTTCTAGGTAACTCCGAACTTCTCCACTTACCTAACGGTTTCTTTTTGGGTAAGGATCGGGGAGTATGTTTTTATGGGGATCAGCCCAGGGCATGCTACAAATGTGGGACACACATGCAGTTAAGCAGCATGTGTGATCTATTAAAATGTGGTCTCTGTGGGGGTATGGTCACCCTAGTGTTTCTTGACAGAATGTTTTCAAGTGTAATTTATGTGAGGAAACAGGGCATGCCTACCACCAATGTCCTTGGGCAAGCAAAAACCGTAAGGAAGGATGGGATCCTGATGTACTAGTACAAAAGGCACAGGATAAAAGACAGGATAAACCCACTTCTCTTTTTGATGTTTCAAATCTCATGGATGCTGCCCCCCCCATTCCTCCTCCTGTAGACAGTGAGGTTATGCTTGTTCTACTGGACCACCCTATCCCTCCTATACCTACTTCCAATTCTTTGCCCTGTCCCAAGACTACTTTAGTGACCCCTACTACAGACCAGGAAGGTTTTAAACCAAGTAGAAGGGTCACTAGAGCTGCAGCTCGGAAGAATGTGAAATCTTTTGACCTTCCCCTCTCTAATCCTTTTGACTGTCTAAAGGGTGGCAGAGAAGAGTCAGATGGTGAATCAGACAATTTGATTTTTCCATCACATATAGATTTGTCCACCCCAAACCTCCTGATGTATCCCGTAAAAAAACTAGTAAATCCCTCAAAGGCAGCAAAAAACGGAAAAACGTGACAGTCACTGATGGCAGTGGGTGACTTTATGCTTTCTCCTGGCATCCCTTACTGTAGTACTCTCAATGTTTGTAGCATTAAAAGCTACAAGAAGAGAATTTTTTTCTCATTTCGCTGCTTCCCTACACATTGACATCCTCTTTATTCAGGAAACACATATCTCCACACTGTTTGAGGTACAACACCTTAAACGAAGTTGGATTAAAGGGCCCTCTTACTGGACCTTTGGAGACAATGTTGCAGATGGGATTGCTATTTTGTTCTTTTCCATACACTTTTCTATTACACGCATCATTGATATTTCTCCTGGTAGGGCCTTAATCCTTGATTGTACCATTCACAATTCTCAGTTTTGTTTGATCACTATATATGGTCCACAAACTAAGGCAACATGTATTGCTTTCCTGAAATTACTTCAACCATATTTATGTACCACGAAACATATTATCTGGGGGGGAGATTTTAACTGTTGGCTGGATGTTAAATATCGAACTGCGGAGGGGAAGAAAATTTATTGTGACTCCCAGGCTTTATCTTACCTAGTGAAAGGGATGGGTCTCACTGATGCCTACTGTTCACTACATACTACTGCTGGTTATATGTATCATAGGCAAGGCCACTGTTTTTCAGTTTTTAACGGAAAACCTGGTAAAATTCCGGAATTAGGGCTGCCTGAACACTGGTAAAAACAAAGATTTCATGGAATCTGCCATTTTATGCTAGATCAGTAATTCTACAAAACTTGTATTTTTTTTTTATAATTGCTTCCTGTACTATTTTCAATTTGTTTTATTTAATGCTCTGTATATTAAGCCTTCTTTTATTCTGATTATTTATACACATACTAAAAGAATGACAGCAGAATCCCAGTAAAATCCAGAAATTAGAATAACAATCACCAATGCAATTCCGGAATCTGAAGTATTGAAAATGGAATTTAAATGTTTTAATCACTGTAAATCAGTGGCCTTGATCATAGGTCACAATTTCATACACAAATTGACTATTTTTTCTCTTCCCCACACTGCATAGTACATACAGCCACACTTCGACCTTTGGAAATTTCAGACCATTTTTTACTTACATGCAGTTTCTGCATCAGTCAATCCCCTGTTTCTTCACTTTCTCCATCTACTAACTGGAAATTAAATAACTGCCTCATTTCCTCACTGGAAATGCAAGACCGTGTCCACCTTCTCTTCAGTGCCAGGATTTCAGTAATCTGTTTTTATGATTACCTGTTACAGTGGTGGTTGGATACTAAGTTGGAACTTAGATGTCTTTTTCAGACTATGGGAAAACAGATTGCCTGAGATAAATATATCACATACCTATCCCATAGAAATCAATTGTATTAATTACTATCTCTATCCACAACATCCCCTATCGATTACTCCTCCCAAAGTGCCACTATTAAAAGTCATATGGCCTCATATCAATACAAAAGTGCTTGCACGTTGGATTTTTTTATGAGAGTGGGAACCTCACACCTGCCGTCTACGAACTCTTTTTTTGCACACCAAGATAGGATTCGGAACATGGTGATGAATGGTTTATTGAATCAGCATGGTGTTATTACTTATAACACACAAAACATGTTGAATATACCGTAGTTCATTCTCATTTACAGACTCTATTTTTGCAGACCTTTTCCTTCAACACCAAACTTTTCTGCACTATTCTCTTCCCCATTTCCGCAGTTCCCTGCTCACTGTGCTCCGGATCTTGTTGCACTTATTACGTAGGAGGAAGTGGCTTCTGCTATATCTCATTTATCGTTACAGGTCTCTCTGGGTCCTGATGGATTAACCCATGAGTTTTATAAAACTTTCAAGGACAATCTCCTGGAAATTCTGACACAAGTTTTTAACTATGTCTTACTTTGTACAGAAGTCACCCCAGAATTTGGTTTGTCCTTTCTTAAATTTATTTACAAGCAAGGTGATGCCCACGACTTATTGAATTGGAGACTGCTGCATCTTCTTAATACAGATTACAAACTCCTTGCACGAATTCTAAATTCTAGATTATTGTGCATAGCCCCTGACCTGCTGGACTCTGCCCAGTCCTACACTGTTCCGGGACATTCTATACAAAATAATTTATTTCTTCTTCGAGAAATTTTTGAGGCAAAAAATCATCATGCTCTTTCAGGTTTTATACTTTCATTAGATCAAGCAAAAGTGTTTGATTCCATACAGCATGCCTACTTGATATACATTCTGACATTATATCATATCCCTGCTACTTTCATACAATGGATTACGTGTTTGTTTTCCAAGGCATATTTTGTACCCCTAGTTAATGGTCATATGGGTATTACCTTACTTCAGATGACTGGCCTTCGTCAGGGCTGTCCTTTCAGCCTGCTATTATATGCCTTCACATTAGACCCTGTCATAAGACATATTTTATGGGGCTCTTCTATTGTAGGTATTGCACCTCACCCGACACTACCTCATGTTAAGATTTCTGCCTATGCAGACGACGTTGTACTATTTGTTCGAGATAAACAGTCAGGAGACCGTGCTGTGGATATTTTTCACTCCTTTTCCAAACTCTCTAGTGGTACTCTTAACTTACAGGAAAGTGTTACTATCCCCTTAGCCCCTGACTCTGCTGTAGTGTCGGAAGTGGGTTGGATTCAGTTATGTTTATCTCCCCACCATATACTGGGGATTTGGTTTAATGTCCCACATCCAGCCCTATAAAATTGGGAAAAATGTTTAGGTTTAGGAGACACTAAAGTTAATATTTGGAAATCTTGGAAATTGGGAAAAAAAGAGAGTTCTAGTGGTAAAGCAATTTATCATTCCACTATTTTATACCTCAGTTATGTATACGCTCCACCCCGTGCTCTAGAGACTAGAATCTTCAGCATTTTTTTTCAAATGATATGGGGAAACCGTCTAAACCCTGTTAAGCATGACTTCACATATTTACCTGTTTAACAGGGAGAACTTGCCATGGTAAACCCTATTGTTTTTTATCTCTCATTTTTTCCTTTTCAACTGTTTACTAGAATTCACTCAGTAACTCATGTTTGTGATACATGGATTAATTATCACATGCAAGATGTATGGAATAACTGGGTCCTTCTTCCCCCTATCCTTGCCCATATCGCTGGTTCCCCAACTTATGTAGTAGATAGTTTAAAAAAATGTATGCAGCTGGAAACTTACTAAAGCATCTATAATGCTACTCCCTCAGAAACATTTGTATGATGCTTTCATTAACCTTTCCAGACCAGATATACAATTTCCATTGTGTCCTCCTTCTAGAGCAGAAAATGCTTTATCAATGCTGAAGGAAACCCGTATACCCTTACATATGTGGAACATTACATGGTTATGTTGTCATGGCCAATTACTGGTAAAGGGGAACTTGAAGCATAAATCATCCCAGGAGAGATATTGCCCCAAACCTTATTGTTCTACTATTGAGGAAACCATGTCTCATTTTTTTTCTTGAATGTCCAGATGCACTTTTGTTCTGGAAAACATTGGTCAATAAATGGCAGTGGCTATTTCTCAGCCGCATTACTTATCAAATTTAGATTTTGAAAGATTTCTCCATTCCTCGGCTGCCATGTCACCTCAGTATCCTTAGAGTGATTTTTTTCAGTTTGTAAATATTATTTATGGCAAGCTCATTGTCAATATACTTTACAACAGTTACGGCTGTCTCCTATAAATGTGATTCAGCAAATAGAAACTGCTTTGTCAAATATTAGAGAATCAGAGAGATGCAGACTTTCAGTTTCATGTTTTACTTCTTTTTGGACAAATGTTACCTTTTTGTATTAATTACACTTATATTACTGTTTAATTATTGCTTTACACAATGTTTTCTTTGTAATTGGTGTTGACATGCATTATTTCTCATGTGTTCTCATCGTTTCATTGTTTTTTTTCCTTTTTGTATATACTTGCTGTTATGTTTCTTTGCCTAATAAAATTCCCCTACTCTTTTCAATAAGTGCCATGGGATCTTTAACATCCACCTGAACTACCACCAATCCAGGCAGATGGGACCTTGGTTTAATGTCTCATCCAAAAGAATGGCATTGCAGTCGTGCATAATTACGTTTTGCCCTGCATTTCACAATTTCTCTCTACCGAGGTACAAAAGGTGGGGTAATAAGATGGCTGTGCTGACAGTTTGATCACTGTTGTTCAACACATCGAAGTGCACATACATATGCACATCTACAGTGGTATTGGAGTGCGGGGTCTGAAGGACTCTATGCTCCCACAGTAAAATAAGGAGTTTATTATACTATCTCAAAAAGAAGTGAAATTCATTGCAAAAAAATCAATTAATGCAGCAGTTCAGGTTTCTAGTACAGTAACAAAAGTCAGGAAATTTGATGTTAGTGTTACCAACCCTACCGCCCCAATCCCACCCTTCCATCCTCCACACATCAACAGGCATCAGGGTGTGCCTTGGGGTCATCAGGCCTCTCACCCCATTCTCCTATACTGTGCCATATCAGCTTGTTTACACATAAAATGGGGTGCGAGTTAGGGCTAATGGTCCCAAGGCATCACCCTGATGCCTGTTGGTGTGTGCAGGGTGAGAGGGTAGGGACTGGGTAGTAGGGCTAGTAACCCTAGCATCAAATTTTCTGACTTTTGTCACTGTAAAAGAAACCCTAACTGATGCATAAGTTTTTTTTGCAATGAGTATATATATATATAGACATATATAGATATAGATATATATATATATATATATACACGTATACTCAGTATACAGTATATGCCGCTTGCTTATGTAAAAGATTGACTTGTTTAGAACAAATGAAACAGTTTTTCTTTGTTTATAAAGTACAATCAAATGTATTATTTCACGTTGCATGTTTATGATTCCACTATCCTTATAAAGATTATTTCTTTCCCATTTTTCTTCTTTCCCCTAAGGGGCTTGCTTAACATTACCACAATGCTCTGTTATTTACAATTCTTTTCAGGTTCCATTTCTCACATTCCTTTATTCTTTTTGTTTTCTATTATTTGTGCTTAGACATTTGCTTCACCAGCATATGTCATGTGTTCAATAATTATTTTTGGCCGGTCCCTTTACCCTAAGGCTTGCATCAACTTTGGAGTCTAATTGCCTCCAGCCTGGCTTGGTGTGATTTATGGTGTAATGAGCATGAGGCCGTAATTCTAACCCAGCCAGACTTGATTCAAAATAAAAGTTCTTAGAACTCCTCACCTGGAGACATGTAGGCCTGCAAATGTTGTCTTTCTTCTTACAGTTGTGCTGAATTGTAGCTTTACCACTGAAATATTCAAGAAGATCCAAGTTGGCATTCAGAAAAGAAGGTGCTGGTGTATGCTGTGCCTCTATGTAAGGCCCTATTAATTTTAAATCTCTGAACTTATCATTGTTAAAAACAGCACCTACATTATAAAATATATTTAAAAATAATAGAAAATGTAGAAAAGATATAACAAGGAAATGGTCTATGGTATTTTTTGTTACTATACTCAGGCTCAGATATTCAAAAGAGTTAAGCCATGCGCAATAGGGTTGCACCTGCGCAAGTCCGAAATTGCGCCACTCTGCGATATTCAGCAGAAGGCAGTTGAGCCCCCAAAATCATGCTGAGCAACAGCACAATGATAATGAAGGCATGCGCAACTGAAGGGGGAGGAACCATACATAAATGGCGCAGTGCAATATTTAATGACTTGTGCCATGCGCAATAGGGGAGCAAGCGGAAGTTGCGCCATAGTGGAAATGAGCCAAAATAAAAAGGAGCAAGGAAGAGGCACAAGAACACTACAGGGAAGCCACATGAGGCAGAACCCTAGGCAGACAGGCAGGGCAGGAGGGACAAACAGGGCATGACAGGGAAAGGGCACCCTGAACACCCAGGCACAGGGAAGGTGTGGGGAGCCACAGCTAGTGCAGAAGGAGAAGTGCCAGACAGCACAGAGGCTACCACAGGCAGGTGTTCTTTGTGCAGGGGAAGTAGCAGGGAGGACAGCTGGGGGAATACAGTAACAGATGCCAGGGGAGTGAACACAAGCCAGGGACATGGCCAGTGTCACCTTCCAGGTGGAGGCCATTATGAGGGGGGTGAGAAGGTGTGTGGCAGGGGGGCGTGGCTGTGGAAGGGCCCTTCAGTGGTATGCCCCCAACAGGCAGTACCAAGCCCACACCAGCTTTGAGCTGTACACTGATACTGAGATTGTAGGCAGGTACCACCTGAATAGGGCAATTTTGAGGTGGCTCTGTGAGCTGTACAGTGATGTGATGCAGGCACCCACACGACGGAGCCATGCCCTGTCAGTGGAGACTAAAGCAACAGCCTGCATGTGCTTGCTCATCATAGGTACCTTCCAGAAACCAACTGGGGACACCACAGGCACAACCCAGTCGGCCGCGTCACGCCACCTCACCCAATTCCTCAGCGCACTGCTGGCACATGCTGTGGAGTACATCCATTTCCCCTGCACAGCGGCAAAGTGCACAGCAAACATACAGGAGTTCCACAGGTGGCATGTGCCTGGCGGATAGGGGCAATAACTGCACCCATGTGGCCATACGCAACACTTGGCCCCGAGGGGCCGCATACATCAATCACAAGGGCTATGCCAGCATCAACTGCCAGGTGGTGTGCGATGCCATGGGGTGCATAATCAATGCCTGTGCCATGCACCCTGGGGGAGCACACGATGCCTTCATCTGGCACCAGTTGGCACTGTGCCACAGATTCAAGAGTGGGGACATCCCCACTGGACACCTAGTGGGTCAGTATGCAAACCAGATGGACAATCATAGGGCCTAGGGGGGCATGGAGAGTGGTGACATGGCTAGTGGCCCACATGGCCCGGGGCAGGGCGATGCTGATCACCAAACTAACCTCCACCCTCTACATACAGGTGACAGTGGATACCCACACCGTTCCTGGCTGCTCACACCCTACCGGCAGCCCGCAACCCCATCGCAGCAATGCTACAATGAGGCACATGCCACCACACATAATGTCATCGAGCGGGTGTTCGGGATGCTGAAGAAACGTTTCCATTGCCTGGACACCTCCGGCGGTGCCCTACAGAACAGTCCCTCAAAGGCCTGCAGGCTTTTCCTGGCCTGTTGCATCCTGCACACCATGGCCAATGAATGTGGGATAGCCGTACAGGTTGAAGAGGGGGACAGCGATGGGGACGATGAGGACGCTGGTGACGATGGTGATGGGCAGCCCCCCTTGGCCGACGGGACCCCCGACTGATCCGGCTGGCACAACTGCACCAGGACACCATCATGGAGGAACACTTCAGCCAACTCAGGTAAGTCATGGGGCCATATGCAACCACCAGTGGCTAAGGCACAACCCACAAACATGCATGGACACTCACCAGGGGTGCATGCCATCAAAGGAAGTGGCAGGGCACAGAAGCACACACACAACTAGGGATGAATGAGGATTAACATGCCATGTGGATGGACACACACACACACAAAACACACCAAGCATGAACAGAGGGCAGGAGGCACACTGACCAAGAACGCCAACCCTAGCAACACACATGTCCACAGGGCACCACACTCACTGTCTGTCCACGTGCATGTATCAGATGCTGAGCACCATTGCACATTGGTGTACAGCGCAATGCAGGCATCATCATGCACACGCAACTGCGAACAGCAGTCGGGAGGGTGTGCAGGTGGACTGTGTATCTGCGTGCAGGGCCGGGTACCCACCCGTGCATTGCCCACTGAAACACATAATGTACACAGGGCAGCACCAGACAGTAGCCACGCTGGGAGACAGGTCAGTCATGCGACACATTGCCCCAGCCACCATGGATGCATGGGCGGCCCCACTGAGACCCGCCAGCACTGACAGGCTGACCACTGGCCTCATGAGGTGGCACTGATGGCCCCCCAGGGGTTCCACTGTGTGAACACGACCGTGCTCATGCAGGGGTCTGCAGCACACCGAACATGCCTGCGCCAGGAGTACTCAGGATGCCCACAGCTGAACCAGGTGTCAACAGGGTGGGAGTCATATGACACCAGGAATGGAGGGTGGACAGTACACTGCGTGGTGTCCGCGATGCATAGGCACCTGACTGAGTGCCCATTGTGGCCATGACAGCAGTGAATGCCTGTGCATGCCTGTCAATGGCAGCGGTCACATCCTCCCACAAATGGTCCATCCCTGCCAGGATCAGAGCGGTGTCCCTGCTGCGATGCTCCTCTGCCTGCTCCAGAGCCACATGCAGTGCATCCATGGACATTGCAAGCCACATCTGCTGCTGGACTGATGCTTGCAGTACTCAGGTGTGCTCGTCCAAGAGGTCATCTGCCTCCTCGGCATCCTGTCCCTCAGGGTGTGCACGGCCCTGATGATCAGCACCCCTTGAGGGTGGGTGCTGCGCACCAGGACCAGGTCTGGGTATGTCCACAGGTGGTGCAAAGATGACACCTCTGAACCCTGTACCCCCAAGCGCATTGGCCGACTGCTGATGCTGCCCCTTCAGCTGCCGCTCCCCAGAGCTCATTGATGCCACCGCAGTGGCCGCAACAGTCTTACTGTCCTGAACAGACACCAGTGCTACCCCACTGGTGCTGACAGGCACAGGTTGGGACTGTACTGACATGCAGACCTCCATGGCAGCACCACCCACAGCTATGGGCGTGAATTGCCCTGCTGTGTGGCCATACCGTGGCACACACGTCTCACTGCCCATGATGTTATCGTCATCATCACTGGTGACGGACTCTGCACCGGCCACAGTCACAGCATGCTGGCATCCATGGACTCTGGCACGCTGGGACACAGGCAGGGCTTCCTTCACATCTGTTATAACGACATCAGTGTGGACAGCCAGGCAGCCCCACTGTCGCAATGATCCATGTATACCTGTGGAGGTGGATGGGCCCTCCTCCAACTCTAGCTGACTGTCCTCAGTGGACAGGTCCACCACCATTGACCCATGCAGATGCTCAGGATCTGTAAGGGAAAGCAAAGTCGCATTACTGCATGTGACCTTCCCTGCCCCCCCATAGACAGACCATGACTTACCATGCAGTGATGGGCCACCACCCGTCTGGAAGCCACCACACGGAACACCCTCAATGGCACTGTGCTGCATGCTTCCAGCAAGCCTCTCCTCCTGTGGGGTCAGCTGTACTACCTCTGGCAGTCCCCCACCTGTTACAGCACATGCTGCCCTGATGGCAGCCGCCTTCTCCTTTATCCTCCTCCTGTCTGTGCCCATCTTTTTCTTACTCTCCTGCACGGAGCGCTGGTGGCTGCCATGCAGGTTCATAGCATGTGCCACCTCCTCCCATGCAGCAGCACGGGCTTGAGGTGTTCCCCGCCGTCCACTGAGAAGTGGCTCCTGATCCAGGTAGGCCTCAAACAGGGCTTCGTTTTCGGCCTTGGTAAAGTTAGGCCTCCTCCTCCACCCACCACTGTGTTCCTCCTCTCCAACAACCTGCTCGGTCATTATGTAGCCTGTAAGAATGGCAGTTGTTACCTGTGACTGTGCAGTCCCATGCATATCCCTAAATCCACAGTCCACACTCCCAAACAGCATGCAACTCACCAATAGACTGCAGTAACCGACTACCACCACTGCAGTACAATGTCACACTTTTATAGCGCAACCCATGCAAATGAGGCGAGAAGCAACTTTAAGTAGATGCAAATTGCAGTGCTGCACCATTGAATGGCTGATTAGTTGATTTGCATATGACGGCTGAATATCGCGCTGTTGCGCTTTGCGCAATTGCGTTGAATGTGCTGAGCCAATGGCGCAGTTCTGTGACATGTAAAGTACATACCTCACTGTGCATGCCCGGGTTGCTGACGCAGGCGTCTGCCACACTGATGATGTGCTGTGTGCGGTAGGCAATGCAGGGCATGGCCACCATTGTGCCAGTGGCACTATAGCGATGGTCACTACATGGAGCTGTGGCACTGGGCCATCATAGGTGCAATGGGCCAACTGTGCGGTAGGTCTCTATGGCGCTGGCACACAGGCAGCTAATCGTGCTACACGCATTGTGTTCCAATGACACTGTGCTTGTCCATGCGCCACAGACCTTTGACCCTGTGCCCGACCTTTGCCCCCTAGGTGCCATGCGTCAGGCATGGATGCACCTCTATCGCGCTGTTCGGTGACAATGCAATAGGGAATGGCAGCACTGTACCGTGCAGCATCTGCACATGGGGAGCTGCGCTGCAGAGTGCCATATTGCCAACTACAGAAACAAGAATGGCATGCAGAAGGGTAGCCCAGTGGTCTGCTATTGAACTGGCCAACCTAGTGGCCATTGTGGAGACACACCATGGGCCTCTGTTCGGGAGGCACCTCTGGACAGGGCCAGGAGGAGTCAGAGCGAGGAGGGGCACTTCCGCTAGGGTTCCATCAGTCCCACTATTCCCCTACCCCCCTGGACCCACCCTGACACTCCTCCTTTCACATCCCATTTGTCCACCCCTGCCCTCCACCTACCCCCACCTTGTTTGTGGCCCCCCCAACCTTGTATATAGTTTCTGTAATATTGTATATAGTTGAGTTTTATATATTTGTTCAATACATTTAATTTTAATTTTGATATGAATACTGTGGTGGTCTCTGATTTGCAGAGGGCTGTAGGTGCTCAACTGCAGTGGTGTGCATGGCGTCAGGGGTGGTGCGGTCATGGGTATGTGTGTGTGTCTGTGTGGAGGTGACTATGGTGTGGGGGTAGCTATCAGTCAGTGTCTGTGGTGTGTGTGCTGTTCCCTGTGCACTGGATAAGTGTGTGCAGTGGTCCATGGTGTGTGCTCTGTGTACATGGCTCACCCATCGGCCCGTCCATGGCCTGTGCAGCTGGCACACATGCATGTCTGTGACCTGCACGGTCCTCTGGCATGTCAGTGGTGGCAGTCCCTGCAGGGCAGCCACTGTACCCATCACATTGCTGGGTTGCCTCCAGTCACTGGTGTGGTGCATGTCTGCCTCGGGTGGCACTGTGGGCACCACAGTTGTTGTCCCATCTCCATGCTGTGCCTTGTGTGTGTTGCAGGGGATGTGCCCCACTGACTGTGACTTGTGCTCTGGGCGAATGATGGTGGTGTACGGGTCCACAGTGCCTGCAAAGGTTGGCTGGCACTCCAGTGCCTTGGAGGACTGTGGGTTGTGTGTACACTGTTTACATGGGCCCACACTGGGGGCTTGGTTGCCCCACCTCTACGTCCCTGTGCTGTTGTGCCCTTGGGTATGGGTGGGTGTCTGTCCATACACTGTGTGGCATCTGGTGTGGTGCATGCTTCCACGCACCACTGTGGGTTTCTGTGCTGGCTGTTGTGGCCAGTGGTGGGTTGGGGTGTGTCATTGGAATACTGTGCAGGGTGCTGTACCACTGGTGGTGGTGTCCGGGGCATGCCCTGTCCCGTGTGGGGTACCTCATGTGCCGACGCATGGTTGGTCTCTCAGCAGAACCTCTGGGGGACTGTGCATAGTGGCACTGTGTCTGCCGTTGTTGCACTGCTATGTGCTGCCACCTGCTGATGGGTGCTTGTGGTGGGGCTGGCTTGCACGGTTCTGTGGTGCACGGGTTGCAGTGTCACAGTGGGGGTGGTGGCATGCATGGGGTATCCTGCTGTGGTGGTCACTGCTCATGGGGGGGGTGTCTGAGGGTCACTATGCAGGGTGTGCTGTGTGTTGGGGGGGGATGGTGTGTCACGGGGTGGTCAGCCCTCCTTGTGTGCCAGTCACAGCTTGCCGGTAGGTGTGATGGGGCACCATGGCCCGGCTGTGGGTTGTTTGCTTGTCTCCATGGGCCAGTGGTTATTCCAGCCCTTCCCCAGTTGTGCAGTGTATGGGGTGTGGGGGGGATGATGTCTGTTCTGCTGTGTGTTCCTGTGCCCATCTGTGGCATGGGTGGTGGGCCCCTACCTCCCTGGTTGTGCAGTTACATTGCTCTGCTGCCGGGGGCGTCCCTTGTTGTGCTATGGCGCATCAGATCTGCTCAGCTTCCCCTCCCTACTTGCGCTATGGCGCAGGTGGTGCAATAATCGGTCGTTGGCTGTAGGCCCAATTTGGCCTGCTTCGTTTTTGAATATCGCGTCTCGTGCGCATGGGCGTAATAGACTTGCGCTTGCTCCTGCTATTGTGCACTTTTTGGGCACAGTTTGAACATTTGGGCCTTAATCCATACAATTTAAACTATTTTTTATTGACTGACCATTTATAGTACAATACTGTGTTTGAACAGTTTAGCAACCGATTACTTGACAAATAAGCAAGTAAACACTAAGGATGGGCAAAGTGGCTGAAATTCACATTGCAAATTAATTTGCAAATTTTGCAGAATTTATGAAGTGTGAATTTGTTAAATCTGTGAAGTTTTGACTGGAAAAGTTTCCTTTTTCAGTGAATTTAACAAAATTCACTTATGAAGTGCCACTTTGCTGAGAAAACCATCACTTCACAGTAAAAACTTTGCAATTTCAGTGAAGTTGAAGTTTGTAAGGTCCGAAGAAACTTCCCAAAGACTAATTTCAGCCACTTGGTCGACACTTCGCCGGTGAAGTTTGAATTTGCAGTGTCTCTTGTAGACACCCCTTGAGTCTTCAGACCTAAAATATCAACACATGAATGTGATTATGTAAAGAATATAGGATCTATATTTTATGCCCATCTTGCTTCATGGCAGTGACTGATCTCCTGGACAGCTAAAGAATATGGATGCTTAGAAAATGGGCTTGGAAAATAAATGGATCTGACTGGCTGAAACGCCGAGCAGAGATTAATTTATTTTCCAATACTGTCTGCTTGAAAACAAGTGCCAGTTCAGGGTGCCCAGTTACTTGGCTTACCTATGGGCACCCAGGATTTTCAATCTCGACTGCTGCCATTGTTTTCGTTCACTAAGCATAACCTTAAAGTAGAGGGAGGGCCCATCTCCCCCTTTTGTTAGTGCAGCAAGATCCTCTCTTCAAAGGACCCCCCACTGAACAATCACCAAACAACTGTCAGACTGGACTGCCTGTATCTATAGAAAGACAAAGTGGTAGCTCTGGAACTGCTAGTGTGCATGACAGCACAGGCACTTTCTTGGTTTTCCATACCACACTTAGACGTCCATCTGCACTACAGGAAATTAAAAAAATGCCAGTCCTTTCATACACACTACTTGTACCAGACGGACTGGTCTCTCTCTCTCTCTCTCTCTCTCTCACTTGATGAAGGAACTTTACAGCAGGAGAACTAAACAACATTAAAAAGCCAAATAACCCAAGAAGACACTTTTTGTTTTAATTTATTAAGACAAAACTTTTATTCAACACTTTGCAGTACTGCAGTCCTATGACTACCCATCCTTTCAACCCATCCTTTCAACCTTCCCCCACAAGGTCCTCTGACTGTACCTCCATGCTTCCTCATGTATCAGCCCCACATCCTAATGGTGCTCGGAGACACAAAGACACAAGTTCCTCTGACAGTACCTCCATGGCTCTCACTCCTCACTTTCAGTCTGGCAACCAAACCCATTTTTTATCCACATAGGGCAAAGAGATAACAGAGGCGGGCGGGGGGGACAAAAGTAAAACTCCCTGATGCTCCTCACCCAATTCACTTGATCCATTTACACCTGTTCAGCAGGACAAAAAAAAAAAACCCATAGTGTCTGAAATGAAAAAACAAAAGTAGAAGGGTAAACAAAAGTCCTACAGGATGACGGTGAGGGGGCGGGTCCCAATGAAGAAACACAAAAAGCCTTCTGTGGGGGTTGATAACTACATACAACCAGCTATTTTTTTTTTTTTTTTTGTAATGTAACTACAGAGTTTACACTAGGACAAAAGGCCTAGATTCTAAAGCAGGTGGAGGAACTATTTTATTACAAAAATAATAAAAAACTATAATTTAAAAACATTTTTTATTAACAATTCTTTTTTTTTACTGCACCCATTTTGTAAGCGCAATAATACCCTCCAGGGTGGGCATTATAGGGAAATACAGGACCTTCCAGTGTTATAAAGCTCTCCACCTGCAGCATCAGGCCTCATTATGCCCCTGGGCATTCCGGTATTTCCCAATAATGCCCACCCTGTAGGGTATTATTGCTTACTTGTGGTGGAAGATAAAGTGAATTCATTACTACATATGAGGTTAACCTTTTTTTATATTTTGGGGCTGTTCTTTGCCTGAAAGAGTTCCTCCAAACTATATTGAGTGCATCTTGGACTGAGTGAAGTCTTGAGCAGCCTGGTCCTTATACATGTAGTAACCACTGGATGGTTACCAATACTCATGTTGTAACCTTCAATGCCATTCTTCCACAGGAATCTGTCTATTATTGCTTTGAAAGTGTGATCAGTCCTAGCCTCCAAAACCTCACAGGTTAGGCTCATTCACATATTAACTACCCTCTTTATGAGGTCATATTTTCTCATTTCCCCCTTATTTTGACCCCCTCTATGCTTGAGAACATGCACTCTAGTTTGACTTCCACGCACTGACTCAAATATCTGTGTATATTCCACTATATCTATACCCTGTATTATTCAGAAAACCTTGTTCATGTACCCTCTTGGCCTTCTGCTTTCTAGGCTTAATAATGTGAGTACTGTATATTCAGTTTGTCTGCATTCCTCTTGTCTCATAAGCCACCAACCAGCTTGATGGCCTTAGACACTCTCAGTCACTTTAATGTTCATTCTATATTCAAGTGACTAAAACTAAACTCAATATTACCATTATGGTCTAACCCAGGCCTTGCACAGGAGAAGGTTCACCTCTCATGGCCTGCTCCTACCCCATCTGATGCATCTTCACATTGCATTTGCTTTCTTGATTGTGGCAGCGCATTTCCTGTTTGGATTAATCTTACTTTCCACAATTACCTATAGATTCTGTTCCTTGATTGTGCTGTACACTGTTGTGCCACACAGAGTGTATGTGTTACCCAGATCCTTAATTGTTATGTATGCAACCTTATATTCACCACATTAAACTTATGCCCACATTTCTTAGCCCATGCCCTTAATGTAGGCAGGGCCTGTGTACTGCATATTCTTCTTTTGCAGTCTACTTGCCAGTTTTGTGTCTTTAGAAAACTTCAGCAACCTGCTGCTGACCCCCACTTCCAAGTCATTCATAAATATATTAAAGAGCAGTGGATGCAGCACCAGCATCTTGGGTACCCAACATAGCATGTCCCTCCACTGTGAATGGTGACCATATAAAATGATTTACTTATGCTGATGCAACAACATTGTTGCCGATGTGCAGCATAGAGACATCCCCGATGTCAACAGGCAAAATTTCACCTGTCAGACATCGGTCTGGTTTCTATCAGGGGACTCAGCCCCCTGATCCCTCCATGTGGGGGGGGGGAAGCACCCCCCTTCTTAAGGAATTATTAACTCCAGTCAGAGTTAATGCAAAGGGGGGGAAGTCAGTGAAAGAACAAAATTTTGCTGGTGGGTCCACCACAGCGACAGTTTCGAATCTTGTTGAAAAAGTCGCTGTGGGGGATTTCGCCAACGGGGTTTCATCCTTCCATCAGCATACCATATAAAACCACTCTCTGCTTCCTACCTGTCCACTAATTTACTATCCACATCCTGTACACTGTGTGAACTCTATATGGTGCTACTTATTCAATAGGGTTTCTGTGTGGTACAGTGTCAAAAGTCTTACTAAAATCCAGACAGACTACTACCATTGCATAGCACCTCCAAAGTTATTGCCTTGAAGACATTAATGAGGTTGGTTTGGCAGAAACAAATTTTTACTTAACCATGTTGTATGTATAAAGAACAACATGTTTCCTTCCATCTGCTGAACTGCCACATCTTTTATGATTGACTCAAATATTTTACCAAGTATCATCGAAAGACTCATAGGGTCTGTAGTTGCCTGGGTCTGACCTTGCCCCTTCTGAATATGGTGATGACATTTCTCTAGCAGAATCTCTGTCTTTATTGAGTTCTGGCAATTTAATGTTTTTGGTGCAGTATTAACCACTGCTTAGCAATTAAAACACAAATTGTAGTGAGAAAGAAGTAATATGACCTACTGGGAATTGAACCCAGGCCCCAAGAATACCATCCTGATGCTCTAACCACTGAGCTACAGGCTCATGTGGTTTGACCTCAGGTTCCTGAACACACTTTTCTCTGGTATTGCATATCCTGCAACTAGAAACAATCGAGATGCAGATGCTTTTGGCACAGTTTTAGTCACCGCTTAGCAATTAAATCACAAATTGTAGTGAGAAAAAAAAATGTGAACTACTGGAAATTGAACCCAAGTCCATGGAATACCATTGCAGTGCTCTAACCACTGAACTACAGGCCCACATGATTGGACCTAGGGTTCCCAGACTGGAGTTCATGCACTGAGACATGCACATTAGATCCTATGCATGAAGGTGCTGGTCACCTATGCATCATGAATCTACAGTGTATAGGCAACCCTACATCCACCAGCCACACATCAAGGGTCCTGCATATCCTCTGCAGTATGCACAGAAGGGATGCATGCCCCTTCCACACCCCATCCCCTGGCTGGTCACGCAACTACATGTGCAGAAAGTCCGGTGGCATGTCTTGGGTTTATCTGCACTTTGCACCATTCATGAAAATGTGGAGTGCTGGGAAAGAGGTGTGTGGGATATGGCAGCAGAGATGGAGGAGGCAGTATAGCGCAGTGGTTTAAGGCTTTGAGCTGCAAACCTAGATACGTGGGTTTGAATCCCACAGCCCCAACTTACATACTGTGTGACACTGATCAAGTCACTTAACTTCTTTGTGATCCCAGGTTGCATCTGTGAACAAGCTTCAGCTTAGTGTGTCTCTCCTGGTTAAAATAAAATAATCCTACTGTAGCCATTATTATGTGCCCCCCAATGACACCAGCCAGCTGCAGCGGGACAGAACATCCATCTACCATGCTGTCCTACCATGCTGTCCCAGCCCACCAAACTGATAGGGAGGGCTAAGGAAGCCATTGAGGCACTCACCCGTACTTATAAAAACAACTGCTCCCATACCATCCCAGATTTCCCTGTTTGCATGGAGCAGGGGATCCATTTCAGGACCCAGGACAGCCTTCCAATTGGATGCCTGCCTGGGTCCCTTGAATCACTCCCCTGCAGTTACATGCTGGGGGGCCATGAACAGACACTTTTTGGGTGCGCACATTCATGCATACCGTGCACCCTGCACCTGTGCCCACATGTGTAGTTATATAGGCCAAGTATAAACAAATCATGCATACCCAGCCACAGCTTCATGTAAAGGCCCCAAAGTAAGGAGATAACCACCTACAGTGATACTGTTTTGTTGCTGCAGGTCGTGTTGTTTACAAAATTTACAAATGGTCAATATGTGCTCACTGTAAGCAAATGTTACATTATGGTATGTAAGTGCCAAAGTGCCAGGAAGTCTCAGAACTTTGAAACTCCCTTACCATAGGTGAAAGTGCTGATCCATGTTCTCCATGGACATAGGGAAGATTCTGGGGGGACTGGAGATTCACAGATGTGGTACCACCAGACAAGGGTGGAACTAGCGAAGATCTGGGTAACTACAGACCCATTAATCTTACCTCAATTATTTCTAAGCATCTGAAGACCTCAGATAAGGAACAATGATTGATTACGTGGAAGCAAATTGTTACAGGACAGTAAACAGCATGGGGTTGTGGGTGTTTTTTCTTCCAGCTTCCGTGAACCCTTTGATTCAGTTCTGCATGAAAGGTTATTAAAAATGCTGAGCACTGAGCCCTGGATGTTAGCAGCAGAGGCTAACAGGATGGGTGATAGATTGTCCACATGGATGCTTTCCTCCTGAGGAAGGGTGCTATGGAGCACTGCTCAGAGAGTGACACCTCAGGCTATGCATAGCCTTAGCCAGTGTGGGTGACCACACGTTGGCTGCCTCTGATTCCATGGTGTTGCCATGGTGTTTGCAGCTGGAGGGAGGAGCAGGGCCCAGAAAACAGGAAATATTACTAGTCCTGACCTGCCGGATGATCACTGCCATGTGCACCCTCACCAACAGACCTCTAAGTGCACCAGCAATGCTCCTCCAGCCCTGCATGCTTCAGAGGATCTCCCAGGAACTGTCACTCCATTCCAACTGCCCAGAGGAGGGGGGGCCAAGAGTAGGGATAAGCTGGACCTTTCAAGGATGAGGAGATGGCCTGGGGAGCAAGGTAGCAGTGAGCAGCAGCAGAAGGTGAAATTGGTGGGCAGAATGAGATGCTGAGCAGACCGGAAGGATTGATACATTGGGGATGGGAAAGAAGCAAAAAAAGAGCTACAGGATTTGGGGATAATGGAAGTGTTAACAAGAAGGATAGGGAGCTGGCTAGTGGAAGGAAACAGAGGATAGTAAACAGGAATATATCAGAGACCAGGGTGGTCTCACGTAGAGTGCTGCAGGGCCAGTCTGTGCCTGTCTTGTTCAACATGTTGATAAGCAACATTGTGGAGGGTATCCAGGGACAAAGTGCCTCTTTGTGGATCTGCAGCAGGGTGGACAGTAAATATGAGGTCAGAGAATTGCTGAAAGACCTAGAAAAACTGAAAGGGTGTTCCAAACTATGGCAAGTGAGGTTCAATGACAAAATGTGCAAAGTGATACACACTGATAAGACCAACCCATGAACAGAGTATTGGAAAGATGGGGTACAGCTAGCAGCAACAGCAGAGGAGTGGGATCTAGGGGTTTCCATCATCAAGAATCTCAAAGCTTCAGGTCAGTACAACAAAGCATGTGGCAGGGCAGCCAGAATTTTGAGATGTACAGGAAGGAATTTTAATAGTAGTGAGTGGGAGGTGATATTACCACAGTACAAGTACCTGATGAGGCCCCACCTGGAGTACTGTACTTATTTCTGGAGCTCACATCTGAGGAAGAACTGGTAAAGGCTGGAGGCAGTGCAGTACAGGTTCACCAGAATGATCCAGGGACAGTAATGCAGGAGGTACAAACAAAGGCTGGAAAACCTGAACATGTACATGATGGAAGCCATGAAGGAGAGGGTGATATGAGTTAGACATGCAAGTTCCTTAGGGGGATAAACAATGTTGACAGCAAGGACCAATTCACTAGGAATGGAAGAGAGTGATGAGACAGCATGGGTGGAGACTAGTTGGGGGGGAAATTTAAGAGGGTTATTAGGAAGTTGTTTACCAACAGGGTGATGGAACAATGGAACGGATTGCCAAAAGAGGTGGTGGATGTGGGGACTATGCATACGTTAAAGGCCAGGTGTGACAGATTAAGGGGCATAGTGGCACTGCAATTTCGGATAAGGAGGATGGGAGTGGGTAGAAGTGAGCAGCTGGGCAAACTGAGAAGTTAATCAAAGAGTTAAACTGTATTCCAAGTGAGTACCTAGGATACAGGAATGGGGGTTTCCACCAAAGAGATCCCATTATTTAGTCCTAGTGTACAAAAAAAAAAGTTATGAAAACATAATGGGAGCAAGATGGGAGTAGAGATGCAGCGAATTTTTAATCCACTGGCAAAGTGGATGCGAAGTGGTCACTTTGCGTTAGAGGAGCACAACGACTGCAAAGTGATCACTTCATGTTATCATTATTACTTTGCATTGCCATTATGCCTTCATGTGAAGTAAGGCGACGTGAGAAATAAATAGGCAGCCCCCCCCACACATCACATGCCTTACAGTACTGTAAGTCACATGCTTTAGCCAGGCAGGAAGGAAGTGAGTCAGAGAAGCAGTTTCACTTTCTTCTTTGCATTCGTAGAGGGAGAAAGCTTTTGTGAGAGGAGAATAGGGAGTGAAAGTGCTTGATTGACGCTTGCCTTTGAGTACTGAAGAAAACCCACATCTTTTTTAAAAGCTATATCTTCATTTAGTTTTTGTATTTTATTTGCGTTTTTTTTTGTTAGTGAATTTTTTTTATAAGTTTTGTTTTGTGTGTGTGTGTGACTGTGTGTCAGTGAGTGTCAGTGTGAGTGTCTGTGTGTGTGTCAGCCCGGGGACTTGTTGTGCCAGGATGGACCCAGGAGAAGGTAAGTCGCTGGCCAGTGGGCACACTTGGAGGGGAGTGCAGACACATGGGAGTGGTCGTGTCATGCTGGACCACTCCCAACTCCTGGGTGTTGCTTCCCCCCATGTTGAAGCAACAGGAGCAGCAGCAGCATCAGTGCCACTGGTGGCTGCTGTGCGTTCACCTTCTCTGCCACCACCAACACCAGTAGAAGCTGTAGGGGCTCCCGCAGCACCCCCTCCCACTACCTTCACAACCACAGGAGGTGGCCCTGGAAAATGTAGGTGGTGCGACTCGTGCAAGGACTGTGTCTGGTCCCCCTGCAGCTCCCCAGTGTGGGAGTTTTTAACTCTGTGGGGGGAGACAGCACAGTGGTGGTGTGCCATCTGTGTAGTGTGCTGGTGCACCGTGGCCCCAGTGGGACACATTCGGGGACCTGTGGCCAGTGCACCCACATGGTCAACCACCACAGGGCAGAGTAGCAGGTTGCCATAGAAGAGGGCCAGACGTCCACCTGCTGGCCCTTCCGTGGCAGTGGCTGAGGGTGCTGCTGGGGTGGGAGTTGTGCCTTGCAGTCACTGCCACAGCAGGAGGAGGGCAAGTACAGCAGCTTCTCCACTGCCACCACCGCCACTACCACAGCCACCAGCACCACCATCTCCAGCACCACCCCCGCTACCTGGATTCCAAGCTGCAGTGGACCCCGCCACAGTCCCTGCAACACAGCATGACATCTCCCTGGTGTGGATGGCTCTGGAAGAAAACAATCAGAGGGTCAGTGCTTTGCAGCAGCAGGTCAACACAATAGAAGATCAGCAGCAGCAGCAAATAGTTACAATGCTGCACCTGCTGCTGGACCACCATGGCATTCCACGGCCACAGTAGCTTATGGGATTGTTTTCTGGCCCCCCACCCCACTACTGTGTTGTACTGTTGTGTGTGTTTTTTCTTTGTTGTTGTTTAGTCATACACATTTTCCCTTCCAGGGGACTCTTTCTTGCACCACATAGTGAAATACATTTCTGTGAAAACTGCCCGTAATTTCATTACAGTGTGTCACATGACGGAGGAATTCCCGTTCTGTAAATCTGCCCAAATTCTGCCTCCCTTCTCAGCAATGTTAGGAAGTGATGCCAGGAAGATCACACATGCGTGCTCCTTACAGTGAATATCCAATTGTCCGGCAGCTTTCCGAATGTTTCTTTATGTTATAATGGTCAGTTTGTGGTGAAATGTGTGGCTACATTTCCAGTAAGAAAAGCCTTGTTAGTGGAGACATTCTCACATTTCACCACAAAGTCAACCTTATAACATAAGGAAACCTTGGGTAGCTGCCAGACATTTACTATAGTGGAGCATGCACCTACGCTCCTCCTGGCATCACATCCTAATGTTGCTGAGAAAGGGGGGCAGAATGTGGGCTGCTTTTCTGAACGGTAATTCCTCCGTCACGTGACACACTGTAATGAAATTATGGGTGGTTTTCACTGAAATATATTGCACTCTGTAGAGCAAGAAATATTCCAGTGGGAGTAAGGCCCCTCATATTAGGTTATGTGCATCACCATAACTATGTAATGTGGTGAATCTCTGTAAAGCAGCAGCACAACAATCTGTTGAGAACTCTGACCTATATTTTTTTAATGCTATGTTACAACTTCCTTTACTTACATCCTGACTGACTGGAATGATAAGAGAATTTGCAGTAGCTGAGTCTGCTGTACTACCTTTTTTCATGTGTGAAATAAAGAAAGGAGCATTCCTTTTAAATTGGTGCTGACCAGGTCTTTGTCATTGTTTTCCTCTGCTTTTCTCCATCACATCAGTTAGTTGTTATATATCACTTCTGTTGTTAATTAACAGTTATGCAGCAGACAGTGTTGTATGACACCACAGAACAATAGTTATTGAAAAGCAGCTGCAAATAAATACAAACCTGGTCAGAACAATATTGGAAGGCGTGCTCATTTTTTTCATACATAAAAAAAATAGTCAACTAAGTAAAGCAGACATAAATTGAGAAAAGAAGCATATCATTCAAGTCATGACTCGAAGATAACTAGTGGCTGTGGCAATGTAAAGTAGCATAAAAAAGTACAGTTCAAAATTGGGACGACATTCTTGCAATGCTGCTTTAACTGTAATGTCATTATGACATTATGAGCACACAACAATCACACAACACACAAAAGTGGCACAGAGCCCCAGATTTTTTCTGCAGGCCCAAAATGCATCCTCCTTGTGTGCAGAAAATTGGCAAGTGGTAACACAGTGAAATGAGAGTATTTCAGCACATACAAAGTCCCCCAGTATAAAATGACGACCGTGAGTGTCCTGTTGCTGGTCAAATGCGTTCTGTGAGGCGATTTGGGCAAATGCAATGTGATCATCTCAACTGGATTGAAGGGTGCCCTTTTGCTGTACACTAATAGTAGCCTTGGAGAGCAGATATATATATATATATATATATATATATATATATATCAAGATATATGGTTGTGTATTTTGTAGGTGAGGAGGGGTGTTGACTTGGACATGTACTCGTGGTATTGTTCTGCATCACAGGTCACAGAAACTGTTGGTGTGCACATTCCAGTGCTCAATGAGAATTTTATTGTGGTGAAATTGGAAATGGATAGATCTCAAGCACATGAAGGTAAGTATTTTTTTGGGGGGGCTGGGGGGATCATATTTGCTGGTTTGTCTGTAATGGTTTCTTATTTTGTTACTTCTTCACAGATTTCATCTGCATCCTTCTGGAGTCCGGTTGTTGTTAATGATGGTCGTGGTCATCTAATGAAACAACTTCTGCATGTTGTATGTGTGCCCAAGCCCGGGGGAGGGGGGTGCCTGATGTTGAAGAACCTTTTGGAATAAGGCCAGTTTGAGAGAACAACAAAGCATCTGGAAGTTTCGTAAAAAAAGCAATGAATGACTTCTTACAACTTAATTGTTATTTCCCTTCCTGTTTCTAAATCTCAAGTCAAGTTACACTGTCTGAAACCCACATCTTGTCAACTAACACAACATAGAAACATAGACTTTGATGGCAGATAAGGACCACTTGGCCCACCCAGTCTGCCCATTTCCCTACTTATTGTATAAGCTGCAGATTCTAGTTAACCAACAGCCTACTTCCTGCAACTCCTCACTATAATTGCCTTATGTCTGTCCCATGCATGTTTGAATTCCCCCACTGTTTTAGACCCCACAAGCTCTCCAGGAAGGTGGTTTCATGCATCACCACTCTCTCCGTGAAAAAGAATGTCCTCACATTACTCCTGAGCCATCCTCCAACTTTAAATTGTGCCCCTTGTTCTTACACAATCTCTTTTCTGAAAGATGCTACCTCCAGGACTTTGTTGATTCCCTTGAGGTACTTAAACATTTCTATCATGTCCCCGTCCCTCCTTTCATCAAGGGTATACATATTAAGCTCTCTCAGGCTCTCGTCATATGATTTCTGATGCAGACCCTGCACCATTTTAGTTACCCTCCTCTGGACTGCTTCCATCCTGTATATGTCCTTACGTAGATGAGGTCTCCAAAACTGTACACAGTACTCCAGATGGGGTCTCACCAACTGTCTGTATAGAGGATAACTTTCCTTTTCTACTTGTGATGCCCTCCTATGCATCCCAGTATCCCCTGGCTCTCCTTACTGACTTCTCACATTGCTTACCCACCTTTAGGTTATCTGATAGACTACACCCAGATCCCTTCCATTATTGTTGTCATTAGTACCTCCCTGCTATTGTGTACTCTTCTCCTGGATTTTTATTTCCCAGGTACATTACTTTGCACTTCTTTGCATTGAATCTAAGTTGCCATATGTCTGACCATTCCTCCAACCTTGTCAAGTCCCTTCTCATCCTTTCTACCCCACCTTGTGTATCATCTCTGTTACAGATCTTTGTGTCATCTGCAAAGAGGCATACCTTTCCTTCCAGACCCTCTGCAATGTCACCTATAAAGACGTTAAAGAGGACTGGACCCAGTACTGAGCCCTGAGGTACTCCACTAGTAACCCCCCTTTCTTCAGAATGTGTTCCATTCACTAGTACCTTCTGTGTCCTGTTGTGCAGCCAGTTTGCTACCCAGGCTACCACCCTGTGACCCACTCCCAGGCTGGCTAACTTGATTATTAATCTTTTGTGCGGGACTGTCAAATGCCTTGCTAAAGTCTAGGTAGGCCATATCCACAGCCCCTCCCTGGTCTATTACTTTGGTCACCCAGTCAAAGAAATCTATTAGATTCATCTGAATGACCCTTCCTGCTGTGAATCCACGCTGCTTTGGGTCCCTGTGCCTGCTGGCCTCTAGGTACTCAACAATTCTTTCTTTCAGAAGTGATTCCATCATTTTCCCCACCACTGAGGTCAAACCAACAGGTCTGTAGTTTTCTGCTTCTGCCTTGCTCCCACTTTTGTGAAGAGGAATCACATCTGCCCTCCTCCAGTCCTCAGGTACCACCCCATCTTCCCATGATTTGTTAAAAGTGTGTTAGTGGTGTCACTAGGTCCTCCTTAGCTATTTTAGGATTCTAGGTGAATCCTGTCAGGCTCCATTGCTTTGTCCACCTTGAGATTTAGGAGTTCTTTCAGTACTCTTCTTCTGTAAATGGACTCAGCCAACCCCACTATCCAGAGTGCTTCTACTGTTTAGTTTAGGTAACTCCTCCTTCTTCTTTGTGAATACTGAGCAAAGTATTCATTCAGTATCTCTGCCTTTTCACTATCTCCTCTGCCCACCTCCCTCTCCTTTATTAATTTTCACTATCCCTCCCTTAACCTTTCTATGCTCCCTAATGTATCTATAAAAGGTTTTATCCCCCTTCTTAACTGAATTGGCTATCTTTTCCTCGGTTTGGGCCTTTGCTTTTCTGACTGCCTTCCCCACTTCTTTCTGCTTTAATTGATACAGTTCCCTGTCGTGCTCTGTCTGTGATTCCTTATACTTTTTGAATGCAGCCTTTTTCTCCTTAACCTTCCTATACACCTCTTTTGAGAACCATAGTGTTTTTTTATTCCACTTTGTTTTCTTTATTTGTTTCACACAAAGGCTTGTTGCCTCCATGAAGGCAGTTTTGATTTTTCTCCATTGTTCTTCCACCCCTCCTTTCTGGCCATTTGCTAATGCATTCCTCAGGTATTCACCCATTATGTGAAAGGCAGCCCTTCTAAAGTCCAGTATCCTTGTCTTTGTGTGGCTGGTCTCCATGGTTGTGTTTATTGTGAAGCACACTGTGCAGTGGTCGCTTGTTCCCAGATGTCTACCGACTTCTAAATTTGTGATCCTCTCTCCATTTGAGAGTACCAGGTCTAATATTGCTCCCTCCTGAGTGGGTTCCACCACTAGCTGTCTAAGGCCTGCCCCCTGTAGGGCATCGAGAATGACCATGCTCTTGGATGTGGCTGCAGTCCATGTCGCCCAGTTAACGTCTGGCATATTCAGGTCCCCCATCAATAGTATCTCCCCTTTTTCAGCCATTTTGAGAATGCCCTCTATCATTTTCTTGTCCATTTCTCCCTTGAGACGGGGGTCTGTATACAACCCCTGTGTGGATTGTGATGCCATTCCCTGTCTCCAAGGTGACCCAGAGTTCCTCTTGTCCTCCCACTTTACTTTTTAGTTCTGTAGCTTTGATCTCTTCCCTTATGTAGAGAGCTACTCCACCTCCTCTTTTACCCTCCCTGTCCCTTCTGTAGATTGTGTACCCTAGTATGTTGACATCCCAGTCATGGTCCTCTGTGTACCATGTTTCTGTGACTGCCACAATATCCAAGTGTTCCTCTTCCATCAGGGCTACTAGCTCTGGAAGCTTGTTTCTTAGACTATGGGCATTGGTACTCATTGCCCTCCATTTAATGTTGGCTTTATCCTTTTTTACCCCATCCCTGCTCTTATTGCCCTTGTCCATTTTTCCATTTACCCCTGTCCTGCCCTCTGTCAAGCTCTGCACCTCAGTGCTTACCCTACTACCTGTCATGTTTTGTGGGGGGAGGCTTGAACTTTCCTGTTTCCTATCAGCACCTCCCCCCTTGACTAGTTTAAAAGCTTGCCAAGGAAGCCTTTAAACCTGTTACCTAGGAGCGTGTTTCCCCTTCCTGGACAGATGCAGACCACCATGCCAGTATAGACCTTCATCTCTCCAGGTGGACCCCCAGTCCCCGATGAAGCCAAAGCCCTGTGCTCTGCACCAGTTTTGCGACCATTCATTAAACTGCATAGTGTGCAGTACCCTAGCCTCACCCCTGCCATAGACTGGCAGCACCTCTGAGAAGGTTACCGTGCTTGCTACCTGTCTGAGGCCCCTCCCCAACTCCACAAATTCATCCTGCACTGCACTGATCTCATGCCTAACTAGGTCATTTGTCCTGAGGTGGACAATGATATCTAGTTTCCTCTCCTGTGATGCTGCTTCTGCAATCCTGAGGATTTGCATCCTGTCCCTCCAAGCCATGGCACCAGGCAGGCACTTTACTTCCCTCTCCTCTGCCTTCCCCAGGTCTACACCCCTAACAATTGAGTCCCCTATCAGAAGCTGTTTCTTTCCCCTGTGGTGTCCCTTGCCACCCTTTTGTGGGTCTCCCTTGTGGATGTCCCCAGCATTCTTCTTAGTCTCCAATGAGGGTGTCATCATAGAGGAACCTTGATTTGCCAGACTGACATATGATTTGTGTAGAGGTGCAACTCGGGGGCTACGCCTCTGTCCCACCACCCTCAACCTCCCAGAACCAACTGTGGTCTATCTGCTCTTCACACATGGCAACCTCTGAGGTAGTGGTTGTGGAACTGGTGCTCTTTGGGTGAAGGAGGCCTCCTTAGTCCTTGCCAGTTCAGCCTGGAGGTGGGCAACCTCCTCCCTCAGAGCTGACAGTTGCCTGCAAATAGGGCAGCAATGCAGGTTCCTGAATGTCTCCCAGAAAATTGCTGCCCCATACCAGTGCATTGTGCCACTCCCCACATGTCCCTCTTCCTTATAATATACAATGAGTAATATATAATTTTTTTTTTGTGTGTGTGTGTGTGTACCTACCCTTTATGCACTCTGCTGGGTAATTAAGAATATGACAGTTCTGCCCCAAGACCTGTTGAGGAAGTGATATCAGAACCTTGGCTATAAAGGAAATGCCACAACCACTGGTGACTGTTAGAAACAATCAAATACACCACTGCTCCACCACCTTGGTGAGTACTGCCCTTTATAGTAAGTCAACCAACACCACAATTTACTAGACCACTGCTCCTACACAAACCACTCTACTGAGTCCAGGGATAAAAACAAACTCATGTGTGCAATATTTGCTACAGTCTTTCCAAAACAATGAAATGGATGAAATAAAATCTTCATACTTACCAGAATGGATTTCACATGGAAATTCCATCAGTTCCTCTCTGTACGGTACAGCTGCAGTACCATTCCCACCAAGTTTTGTGATGGAGACTTTTGTTAACCTGTAAAAGAAACAAAATAAGTGTACTGTATGTGTTTACCATTGTGGCTCTGAAAGCTACAGAAGACAAACGTACAATTACTGGAAGTGAAGCAGATAACAAACATGAATACACATACTCACTTTATGGTTTAAATATTAAGAAACTTTGTGTCTCTAGCTGATGGATGTGGTGGTCCAGACAGACTCAGGCTCAGTGGCAGTGGCTAACAGCAGCTCCAGTGGTGGTGGTGGTCTGGGAGGCACACCACCTTTTAAAAACTTCAGTTAAAACCTGCCAACATTAACATCATCCTCATAAAGAAAGCTGCCCTCACAGTCATCGATGACTGAAGTCTGACCACTGGGAAATTCTTTCTCTATTGTGTTATCATCTATGTCAGTGGTGTGCCATTTCAGGCAGCCAGTGCCACCAGGATGGTCCATTTCCACATCACCAAGACCACCATGACTAGGGTAGGGTACGAATACCAAGATTGCAGTCTGTGCTGGTATGAGCCTCTCATTTATTTTAATGAATGTTAGTAAACTAGCATTTGCAGGAGACAGGTTTGTCTGATGATCCCGGACTATTGCAGCTGCTGAGCTGAATACCCTCTCAACACTTACACTAGAGGGTGGGCATGTGAGGTACTTCAGTGCCACTGCAGTCAGCTCTGGCCATTCACTGACCTTTCCACTCCAGTACAAAAGAGAATCTTCAGTTATTGTGAGATGCCTGTTTTCAGACAAATATGACTCAACCATTCTCTGTGCCACACTAAGTCCAGTTGTTGATGCATCATCCTGTTCTCCTGAATCATTTACTTCACAAATACCCAGTTGGGACAAAGCCTCCCAGAATGAGTTGACGCCAGCCATTTTGGATGACAGACCTCCTGAACTGCACTCCCTTCCCTTGCAGGTTATGCTTGATGGTCCTCCAGGTACACCTTCAGCCGGATTATGCTGCTGAGGTTTGCTGACCTTGGATGCGACTTCTGTGCCCCATGAACTAAGCGCACCAGTTGATCACTGATATTTTTTACCTGTCAGGCCCTCCCCCCAGTACTGATGCAATTCCACGTTTGTATCGTGGGTCCAGCATTGTTGCTATGGCAAAGTTGTCACTACGCTGAATGCTCACAAAGTGACGATTCTGGTCGAATACTGTCAGCATGTGTTGCAGCAACATACTGCTACCACCATCTCCGGCAACATCAAAGCTATGCTGTACATTCACTAATGTCTGCTTCAGCACCCCGAGCAGTGGAATTGTTTGGGTAATGGAAGCAGACTCACCACTCACTGCCTGTGTAGCATGGTCAAAAGGCCGCAAAATTGTTATTACAGAGTCCATGAGGTGCCACTGTTCAGTTGTCATAGATATGGAGGCCCTGGAACTGTCACAGCTAGTATGCATCACAAGATATTCCGAGATGGCTTTGTATTGTTCATACAACCTCTCTGCCAATGTATAAAGTGGAGTTCCATCGGGTGACAACTTCCAGCTTCAAGCGGTGCTGAGGCAGGCTGTTTTGTATGTGCAACTGCCGCAGTTGGTCACGGGCCTTTCCAGATCTTGAAAAGTGAGAGCAGATACATTGTGCAATGGTCAGCATTTCCTTTATATCAGGGTGCTGCAGAAACTCCTGAACCACAAGATTTAAACAGTGGGTCATGCATGGAACATGAAAAAAAACACCATTCGTGATGCATTTCACCACATTTGACCCATTGTCACTTGCTATGAACCCAGCTCTTAGGGACAAATGGTTTAGCCATTTGTCAATTTCAGTCAGTACCATGTCCAACATGTTCTCACCAGTGTGTGAACAGGTCACATTGCGCATAGCAATCGTTGCATGCTGTTGAATTCCAGGAAGGTTGCTACCACGACAATCCACCTTACTGCACTGATTATTTACACTACCAACATCACAAATAACCCCCAGCACCTGTGCTCAGTGTGCAGTTATACACAAATATGAACTTCCCGCTGTTTTGCCACTTATCCACATATCCATACTTAAATGGATGAATGACGAGGAGGAATGTTGAAGGGCATATCTTATTGAGTCAGACACAGTGCGGAACAACTCAGGGACAGCACGGGTAGAAAAGTATGTCCTGGATGGAACTTTGCAATTTCGACAGGCACTTGCAGCAAACCGCCAGAACTCAGAATTCTCCACAAAGGAGAAGGGCAAAAGATCAATTGCCAGCATTTCCGCTACAGCAGCAGCATTAAGTTCACGTGATGCTATATGATTTGGGAGGTACTTCAGCTTATCCGTAAAAACACTCTAATGTGGATTGACTTAAATGTTTTACACGGGGTGTGATCACAAATGGTTGTGCTCTGTGATGAATGGCATTGGCATGGGTGGAGTGTGGACATATGATGAAGACAGTTGCGCAGGTGATGATGACAAACCCAGAAATGCTGTTATTTTACCAGATTTGCCAACTGGGGTTGATGTACCACTTGCACTAGACATACTGCATTCACCACCACCACCACCACCAAAAACTGCTACTCTCACCAGCACTGGACAAAATTTCAAAGTCATTATGGTCATCCACCGCATGCCTGTAATAATCCTCTGCTCTTATTACCTCACTACTGCACACGTTTGTTTTACTACTGGACTTAACAGTCATGGAAGGGATAAGATGCTGGCTATGGTTGCGGTGATGAGGGTGAACGCCCCACCGTGGTATCTACTGCCAGCTTGTGCTGGGTCTACAGTGCCGCGTCTGTTCTTAAATGCGATGCGCTGTCCTCCTGTGCCCAGATGGCTCCCTTATTTTACCTTGACTCACACGCACATGGCAAACCTGGCAGATTGCAACTGACTCATCATTTGCATCTTGAACAAAAAAATCCCAAACAAGGGACTGTGATGCTCTTCTTTTAACATGCCCATGATGTGGCTTATTTAAGTCCGTTATTTTAAGCACTGAAGGGGGGGCCACGTGATGTTTTGGGCACTGCACACCTGGACTGCAACTGACCACCATGACTACCTATCATATTTATTACTGGGTCATCATCATCAACTAAAACCGGTAGATCACAGGTTTTTACAGGGGGTGGGATTCCTGCAAACAGACTCAGACACAGCCACTTTGAATTTCTTTTTCTCCGGTTCCCAACTGGGGTCAATTACATCATCATCATATTCATCAATGTCACACACATCCACATCTTCTGCTTGGATGCTAGAATGTGGACTGCATGTTGCAACAACAAAAACATCATCATCATCATCACATTCATCATCAGCATCTACACCACCATTACCTGATATTTTTTCAGCACACTGTGAATCACTGCATGGAAAACGCGTGACGTTAACTGCCATGGTGGATGGAATATCACATTGTATGCTATCATTGACATGATTATCAGAATCCTCAGGATCAGTTACTGGATGTTACTGAGAAGTATGACATCATCTATGCTGCCACCACTTGCACTGCTTCACACTCAATATTTTTGTATAGGGTACACTGGTCGAATTAGAACTTGATGCAACAATACTAATACTACCACCACCACTAACACCAGTAACACCAACACCACCAGATGGGAAAACATCATTCCTCCAACTATAAGTGAAGCTACTGATTGGGCTATAAAAACATTGCAGGAGAAATACCTTTCCTCACATCAGCAATGCACTTCTGTGTCTCGTACTACTATCACGCCCACAGACTATCTTACTGTCAACATTGCCATGGCGAGAAACAGCTTTGCTTGCACATCTCTTTGCAGGCACTTTGGGGGATCAACCACAATATTATAACCAAATTCAGATTTTGATACATTCACTCTCTGATTGGGCGGAGGCTAGATGCGAAGACAAAAAAACAACTGTAGCTTCAGCAACAGATAAGAGACTAGTCTGTCACGCAATGAAAACAACTTCAGTAACCAGTGGTGCTGATGAGGTCACAAAAACAATCCAATCTGGTAAAAAATTCCTTTTGAACGAGGGGGTTGGGGGAGCACTGAATGCAGACAGTGCAGATTTTTATGGCAGTACAAGCAGCAAAGCACAGAACAGATACCACGATCATAGTACAAAATCAGGCAGCTGCAGTGGATAGCAGGTTCACACTGCTGCGCCTGCAATTACACTAGTCTGTGGCACAATAAAAGGTATATTATTTGATGTCATGCAACACCACATACAGAACAGTTTGTCTACAATGCTGAACGAGTAATGCGTAGCAAATGCAAAAGTTCAGTACTATGCCACATTACGTATTGTAATGTAAACAACCTGAAATTATGAACTGTTGCACCACATCCACACAACAAACAGCAAGAAAATGTCAACTATTACTGACAATATTACTGTGTGTACATTAACACAATCAGTTACAGTATATAACAAAAATATAACCAAAAAACAAAGAAATCACTATTTCTCCAACTTAAATCTACCTACACCACAGATATGCCCCTTCCTCAAAGCACACTTTCACTGTCTTTCACCACATACACTCAATGTTGTAAATTAACATTCAAAATCCACAGAAAAACCAAAATGCTCAATGATATGAGCACAGGAGGGTTTCCTACAATCGATGAACTAAAGTTGGAGCACCACAGAAAATGCAAAAATGCTTTTTTAACAGCTTTTACAAGATTTCTATCACAGACAGCTATCAGAGTACACTGTCTCCTACTCCTTCCTACACATACTACCCCAAACTGAGGCTGTTCAGATCAATATAGAGCCTATGTGACCTGAAATCCCATGAATCAATGCAAAATTCACCTTCGGAGCCAAAAAACAAGGCGAAGTGAGGCGAATTGCATTGTCCTCAATGCACTTTGCCTTAAATTTGGTGGAGTAGTGGTCTGGAGAGGTGGAGTAATGCAAAGTCATTGTTTCCAATGGACTTCATGTTCCTTATAATAATGCAAAGTACTCTGCTTCGCATTGTGGAACACTCTGAGAATCCGCCTTTGCTCCGTGAATCACTTTGCGGAGTGGATTGAGCCCACTTTGCCCACCACTAGATGGGAGAGGGTTTCTAGGCACCCAGGACCCCTCTCCCCCTTTGTAAAGCTTATGTATTTGGCAGTAGGTCAAAAGGAAACTAGGTAGAAAATCTGGGCAGACTGAATGGACCAAGAAGGAAAACTGCTAATCTCGTTGTGATCACCAATTTAGAAATGGTAAGTGGAGCAAGAACTGGGGAACCACTGGGTCCAGTGGCCATAATACGTAAGGTTCTAACTGGCCCTGGATAATACTCTTGTCAAAGGCTGTGATTCTGGATTTCAGAAGAGCAGATTTTGATCCAAAGATGGCACTAAATGAGGGGAGTGGATCAGATTAGGGGGCTGGTAGAGAGGTTGTCAATAAATTAAAGGGGCCATTCAAGAGAAAACTAAATCATGCCTGAGAATAGTTACCAAGAGTAACAGGTACAAGAGACGAAGCTGGTTCTTGAAGAAGGTCAGGGAGGCAGTGAGGGCTACAGAAAGGCCTTCATTAGATACAATGAGAATCAGAGAGACAAGAAATGGAGTGAATACCAATTAAGGTTGAAGGAGACCAGGAAGGCAGTCAGAGATGCAAAAATAAGCTTAGAATTTCATATTATAGAGTGTCAAAGGTGGAAAACAGTTCTTTAGATAAATTCATGAAACATAGAAAGACAAGGGGGGAATTATTAGGCTGGGGGGTAGGGTAATAGAGGAGGACAACTAGAAGGCAACTGTTCTTAATGACAACTTTTGCTCAGTGTTCACAGTGGAGACCAGCTGGTTCTTACCTAAAAGCAGCAAAAAGGCTGCTGCAAGAGGGATCCCAAAAATGGGGCAGGTTGTAGTTACAGGAGAAAGGGTAAGAAAAAGGCTTGCAGCCCTGAAAGCAATAAAGCTTCAGGGCCAAATGGAATGCACCCAAGGGTGCTCAGGGAACTTGTTGAACCACTGCCAGTGCTATTCAATAACTCCCTACAGTCAGGGGTGGTTCTGAAATATTGGCCAAAGGCAAATGTAATTCCGCTCTGCAAGGGAGGAGACAGAGAGCAACTTGGAAACAAGAGACCCATTATTTATTTAAAATTTGTGACCGGGAAAGGCACACTGAGCAGAGGCTAGTTTCCAGGTGCAACCCGGGTGCAAGCAAAACAAGCAAAACAATCACAATCACATAAAGTACAGCAAGGTTACAGTAAACATAATGTATAAAGAAAATATTACAAGATGATAATAAGGTGGAGGCATGATATATACAGAGGTGAACATAAATAACATTTTATAAAATTAGGTACATAAATGCATAGACAGATTTTGTTTTAGGACACTTGAAACCAGGAAGGTAACCCGTTCAGGCCAACTGGACTTGTTTCCCAGAAAGTATGAGGGGAAACTCTGTACAGATAGGAGGGGGAGAGTGCATGACAAACCTCCAGGGGGGATATTGGGAGGAGCACACGAGGGATCAGAAGCAAGATGGGGGTGAGGATTAAGAACAGTTTGGGTACTGAGGGGAGAGGAGTAGTCTAAGTATTTTTTTGAGGGAAGAGAGCAGAGAAGCAAAATTAGGATCAGAGGGTAGATTATTCCAGAGAAGAGGGAGAATATTTAAACTAGCAAATGGGGAGAGGGGTGCAGCACCCCATACGTCGAATGAGAAGAACACCCTTACCCCCTCAGCTAGTGGTCAAACAGGAGTTTAGCATGATTGCAGTTTGCAGTTCATTTGCATGACCAGGTAAGGAAAAAGGTCCAGCTCCCCATACAATGCACATGGGAAATGCCAGACCTCACCTAACAACTAACACACTGAAATCTGGCCAATGGAAAATCATGTACACAAATGCTCACAGTCTGGGAAACAAGATCCCAGACCTGCAAGCAATAATGACAGAGGCTAAACTGGACATAGTAGCAATTAGTGAGATGTGGTTCACCAGTAACCACGCTTGGGAGACTTCAGTATCTGGTTATGTATTGTTCAGAAGAGCACAGAGGTGGCAACGGTGGAGTTGCCCTGTATGTCAATGAAAATATCAAAGCTACAGAAATTCAGAATACACATACGGAGCCAAAAGAAATGTGGGTCACCCTGGAAACAGGAAATGGGACAGCCATGTTAACTGGCATTGTCTACAGGCCCCCAGACCAGGGGGAGAACATAAACACATTACTGTTAGAAGATATACAAAACATGACAGCTAAAAGGGGAGGGTCTGATAATGGGAGACTTCAACATGCCAGATACAGATTGACCAGCAGGAACATCTGCCAGAACTAGACACATGGTGGATTCCCTGCAGGGGGAGGGCCTCAAACAGTTGGTACAACAACCCACAAGAGACAGGGCTATCCTAGATCTGGTACTGACTAACAGGGAAAGGATGACTGATCTCCAGGTAGAAGGTCACCTGGAGGCCAGTGACCATCACATGCTATGGTTCAGTTTGACCAGTAGACCTAAATCATCCCATTTCAAGGCAAAAATATGGGACTTCAGAGGAGCTGACTTTAATAAGATGGCCAACAGAGTTAAGCTAGCCCTGGCAAAAAGAAATACAGGTGAGGGGGTACAGGCAAAGCGGGTAAGCATTCAGGATACAATACATGAAGCAACGTCCCATTGTGTTAGAGAGAAAAGTAAGTACAAAAGAAGAAGGAAACCACTTTGGTTCTCAAGAACAGTAGCAGAAAAGGTTATAGCCAAAAGGCTGGCCTTCAGGAAATATAAGGGAACACAGCTGGATGAAGACAGGGAGGCATACCACACTTCCCTAAGGGAAGAAGGGAAGGCAATAAGGCAGGCAAAGGCCCAAACCGAGGAAACACTAGCACAAACAGTAAAAGAAGGTGACAAGACTTTCTATAGATACATTAGTGAAAGGAGAAAGTCCAGAGTGGGTATTGCTAAGATTAAAGGAGATAAGGGTGTGTGTGAGGAGGAGGACCATGTAAAAGCATCTACCCTAAATAGATACTTCTGCTCAGTATTTACTGAAGAGAAGGTAGGGCAGGCCCACAGCTCAGCACCATGGACACAGGGGGGAGGGAGGTGTGCACTAGTCCCTTCATAAAAGAAAGGGTCCTACAAGAGCTTGATAAGCTTAGAGTGGACAAGGCAATGGGACCTGATGGCATACATACCAGGGTACTAAAGGAGCTAAGGGTGGAACTAACAGAGCCATTATCAGAACTGTTTAGTGAGTCTCTGAGCACAGGAGAGGTCTTAGAAGACTGGAAAAGGGCTCATGTGATCCCGCTCCACAAGAGTGGTAGCAGGGAGGAGGCAGGGAACTACAGACCAGTCAGTCTTACCTCAGTAGTGGGCAATATTATGGAGGCACTCCTTAAGGAAAGGATAGTGCAACACCTGGAATCCATAGGAGTACAGGATCCAAGACAGCATGGGTTTACAAAAGGAAGGTCCTGTCAAACTAATCTCATAGATTTCTTTGACTGGGTAACCAGAGTGGTGGACCTAGGGGAAGCAGTTGATGTCACCTACCTTGACTTCAGCAAAGCTTTCGATACTGTTCCACATAGAAGATTGATTAATAAGCTGGGTAGGCTCAGAGTGGGTCAGAAGTTGGTCAAGTGGGTGGTAAAATGGTTAACGGGCAGAAAACTGAGAGGGGTGGTAAACGGTATACAGTCAAAAGAGATGCAAGTCACAAGTGGGGAACATCAGGGATCAGTCCTGGGGCCAGGCCTCTTCAATATCTTCATCAGTGACATTGCAGATGGACTGGAGGGTAAGGTTTGTCTGTTTGCAGATGACACCAAGATCTGCAACAGAGTAGGTGATCCAGATGGGGTGGGTAGAATAAGAAGAGATCTAGATAAACTAGCAAAATGGTCGGAAGAGTGGCAACTGGGGTTTAATGCAAAGAAGTGCAACATCATGCACATAGGGAAGAGAAACCCTGAAGCCACCTATACACTGGGAGGGGAGTTGCTGGCAGTCACAAGGGAAGAAAGAAACTTGGGCATCATCATCACCAATGACCTGAAATCATCCAAGCAGACCACTAAAGCAGTAGGTAAGGCTAGAGGGATGTTGGAGTGTATTAGTAGGGGTATCACAAGTCGGAAGAGGGAGGTAATAATCCCTCTTTACAAGACACTGGTTAGGCCCCATCTGGAGTACTGTGTGCAGTACTGGAGGCCACACCTTCACAAGGACATAAACCAAACTGAGGCAGTCCAGAGAAGGGCAACCAAAATGGTGCAGGGACTGCATCAGAAAACATATGAGGACAGATTAAAGGACATCAATATGTATATCCTAGAGCAAAGGAGGGAGAAAGGTGATATGATCAAAACATTCAAACACCTTAAGGGCATTAACAAGGTGAAAGAGTCTAACATGTTTCAATATAAGAAAAATAGCAGGACAAGAGGACACAGCATGAGATTAGAGGGAGGCTGATTAAGGGGTAAAGTGATGAAGTTCTTTTTCACAGAAAGGGTGGTAAATGCATGGAACGGTCTACCTCAGGAAGTGGTGGATATGAATACAGTGCAGGGATTCAAACAGGCATGGGATAGACATAAGGGAGCAATACAGATGAGTATGAATAGATAGGCCATTGACAGAGCAAAGGCCAATGGCACATTTATAAGGTAGAAAAAGAAATGGGCAGACTGAATGGGCCTTGCGGTCCTTATCTGCCATCAGCTTCTATGTTTCTATGAGATGGCATGAGAATGTAGACTGGCCTGCCGTCAAGTGAGGGCGAGGGATGGAGAAGGTATGCAAGTCTGTGTGACAAAGAGAGTAGGAAGTAGAATTGGCAGGTGAAAGTCGATGTGAGAGATGGGGGCAAGGTAGTCAAACCAATACTTAGCTATGAGGGTGGCGCAATGGAAAAAATGACTGTGAGATAGCAGAGTGAGGGAGAGTGGGGCATATAGGAGACAGTGATGGGTAAGGGGGGAGGCAGTGGCAAAATGGCAAAAGGAGTTAAGGAGAGTGTCCAATGTGGAGAGGGATGTGGCTGGAGCAGTGTTATACACTATGTCAGCATAGTCCAGCACTGGCAGGATCGTTTTTAGTACTAGTTCGTATCATGAGGAGAGAGGGAGGCAGGCTTTGCGGCAGTAAAGGACTGCAAGTTTGGGCTGAAGCTTGGTGCCAATGGCTTCGATGAGGGTGGAGAAATCGAGGTGACTATCCAACCAGACACCTAGGTATCTGAAGTTAGAGTCCATCTCAAGGGGTGAACCATCCAGTGTGGTGAGCGCAGGGGGAGCTGGTATGAAGGCAAGCTTCTGTCTGGAACCAAAAAGCATAGTAACTGTCTTTTGGGCATTAAGTTTTAGTTAGTTTATTTGGAACCAGGTTTGAACCCTGTTGAGAGGTGGGGGAGAATGTTGTTGAGGGATGTGCTAGAGTTATAGATGATGGTGTCATCTACGTACATGTGAATGTTAGATGAGAGACATGTTGGGTGAAGATCATTTATAAAAAGCGAGAAGATAATGGGGCCAGGGATGGAACCTTGGGGAACCCCGGAAAGGATAGGAAGAGGAGAAGAAAGTGCATCACCAATTTGGACTGACTGGTATCTATTTTGCAGGTATGAGTGGAACCAGTCTACTGCTGGTTTTGCAAGGCCAAACAAATTTAGTTTTTGGAGAAGGAGTGGATGGGCGACGGATATGAAAGCTTTTGCTAGATCTATGAAGATAGCAGCGGTGATGTGATTTTGGTCCATTTCAGAGAAGATAGAATTGGTGACACACAGCAGAGAGGTGATTGTGGAGTGTTTTTTCCAGAAACCTGATTGCACAGGTGGTAGTGAGTTATTTGAGGAGAGAAAGCATGAGATTTTAGCAAGAATAAGGGATTCCTGGACTTTAGCGAGGGAGAGGAGGAGGAGGAGCGAGTTAGGTCAGTAATTTCCAGGGGATGAGGGATAACCCCCACTTGTGTAGGGGAAGAACCCTGGCCAATTTCTAGGCATTGGGAACATTGGGAACAGTGGCTGAGGAGAAAGAAAGGTTTAGTAAGAATGTCAAAGGAGTGGTTATACTGGGTGCAGCAATATGGAGCAATCTTGGGTGAAGACCATCAGGGCTTGACTTGCTGGGGCTGAAGGAAATGAGTGCAGTGTACACTTCATGAGGGGATAAAAGTGGGAAGAGGAAACTGGTGGGAGGGGAGGGAGAGTCAGGAGGGCAGGGAACGGAGCCAGGTGGAGGAGAGGAAAGGGGTCTGGCAGTTCATAAGAGGCAAAGAATTTGTTGTAAGCTTCAGCTACCGAGGCAGGCTCAGAGATAGTGAAGCCATCAATTTTAAGGACTGGGCAAGCATGTTGGGTAGGGGGATATGTGAGAGATATGTGAGGGAGTGGATCACCTTCCAGAAGGAGGCAGGGGAGGTTTGCCTCTGATCCAACTGCGATTTGAAATAGGATGCCTTTGACATGTGAATAGCCTTGATGCACTTATTTCTGAGACGTTTGTAAGAAAGGAGGTTGCGGGGGCGCATGGAAGGTTTTGTGGAGTCTCTAGGTTTTGTCCCTGGTGCAGTACAAGGCAATGAAATCAGGAATAATCCAAGGGTGATGGTGTCGTTTCACCCTGACTTTTCTGAGTGGTGAGTGACAGTCCCAGATTCTGTTGAAAATGTTAAGGAAGTGGGATATGGCAAGATCTACATCTAGGGCACAGAGGACAAGTTGCCAGTTGGCATGTACTGTAGGAGATCTTGCTGCAGGGTGATTGCATCGAGGGAGTGAAGGGAGCAGGACCATATGAATTTGGGAGGTGAGTGAGGAGGGTGGATTTTATGAAAGCACTAGGAAATACAGTGATCGCTAAGTGCGTCTGAGAGGATGCCCAATGCAGAGATGTGGTGGGGGTAGGAGAACAATATTCAATCTAAGAGAGAGGTGTTTTGGGACCGGGGATTTAGGTGGGTGGGTTCCTGGATAAGTTGTGAGAGGTTTAGGGCCTTGATCGATAGGGTGTGGAGCTTGACTGGTGAGGACAGCCAGTCGAGATTGAAGTCGCCTAAGAGCAGGAGTTAGTCATTTGAGGTGAGGGTGGAGATTGAAGAGGTAATCTTGATTAGGGAGTTAGGTGGGGCTTTTGGCAGGGTGTACAGAGTGCCAATGTACAGGGGGCAGAGGAGGGAAAGGATAGGTGGGCAATAATGAGTTTATAGGATGAGGGGCTTGATTCTTTGAGGAAAAGAGAGCTGGAGATGGACTGCCTGATGTAGAGAGCTACCCCACCACCTCTCTTGCCCCTGTTTTAGCAGAATAGGTTGAAGTCAGAAATGGCAAGGGAAGAGTCTGGGATTTTGACAGATAGCCAGGTTTCAGTGATACAGAGAATGTCAGGTTGATATAGGGTAATCCATACATTTAGGGCATCGAATTTGGGGAGGAGGTACCTAGCATTTAGGTGAAAAATACAGAGACCCTTTGGTAGAGAGGGTGGAGAGGCACCGGAGGGGTAGCTGGTGAAGTGGCAGTATGTTGAGAAAAGGGGGGTCCAGGGTTGGGCTGGATGTCACCAGAGAGAAGCAGTAGAAGGAGGGAGAAGGTGCGATGTGGGAGGCATTTTGACCTGTCAGAAGTGTGAGCAGCAGGCAGTACAGAGAGGTTTAAGCAGTGATAGAGGGTCTTGAGGTTTAGGAGGCAGGAGGGGAGCAGGGAGGGGTGGATGAGTGGGAGAAAAACAGGGTAAGGGGCAGGTGAGTGAGATGCAGGATGTGAGAAGGGGAGGAGGGGGAGATGGAAGAGAGTGAGGATGGGCTGAGGGGGGATGGCGAGGAGGGGGCAGTGTATAGGGGAGCAAGGGGAGGGTGAGTGGAGAAGGTGGGACAGAGGTGGGGCAAATGAGAGAGAGAGGTGTGAAAGGACAGGGTTGCAGGTGGAGAGGGAGGGAGGGAGAGTAAGTAGGAGTAGCAGGAGAGGGAGAGAAAGGGTGGTGACATGACTGTGGGAGAAAGTGTTGGAGAAGGAAAAAATGAGAAATTGGGGCTGTAGTGAGGAGGTGAGTGTTGAGGGAGAAGAAAATATTCAGTAAAGGAAGGGGTGAGAAGATTGCTAGAAAGACAAAATTGATAGAGTGGTCCTGTTTGTTCTGTTTGCTCTGTTTGTTGCAGGTGGCCACCAAAGATGAGTTTATGCAGGGGGGAGAAAACATGTGATTTATTTCAGGGGAAGAGTTGCCTGGTTGCTATTGGGCAAGCTGCACAGCAAGGACAAGTTTGAGGGGCAGCTAGAGGATTTAAAGAGTAGAGGGGGAGGGGTAGGGCTGGGGGGCTGAAATACAGAGGCTGCTGAGAAGCCATCACCGTCCACAAAATGCTACAGCAAGCTGATGTCTTTTGGCTTGGTGCGGGCCAATCAGGCATGGATCTCACTGGAAAGCAGCCAATCACCGAGTGGAGATTTGTTGGCACCAAATTTTAAACCAGTTTTCAGGCTTCTTATCAGGGACTGTACCTTGGTAATTTTCCTGTGGCAGCTGAGTTTGATGCAGGTGATGTCAGAGGTGAGAGCCGCACTGCAGGGGGAGTGCACCCGGATGGGGGGTGGGCTCAGTTCTGTACAGAAAGAAAGATGAGAGATTTGATAAATATGTAGTTTCATGGGGGAGGGAGTTCTAAGCAGGCTCACACTAATTAAAGAAAGAGGGACAGAGATGCCTAGGAAAGGATTTGTTTAAACGGGGGACAGGGTCTTACACAAAAGAATAGAGAGTTAAAGAGCAGAGAGGGCAGGTCGGGTCAGCGCTGAGCTCTGAGGGTGGGTAAGCGGGAGTAAGAAAAATGTGATGCACTGAAAACAGAAACAGCAAATAGTGCAAATATCAGCTGTAGTACTAGGAGCAGTATGAAGCATGGTCTACTCTTAAAATTAAAATGTTTAGTGGGATTCTTTAAGGTCAGAAACTATGAACAAAAAGTTTGAACGCAGTCAAAAACACAGGTTATGCTGTCTGGATGGGTTCTAGCTAGACAGAGTGAGAATTAAATTTAAACACAGTGAAAGTCACAGTTTGAACAGTAGGCAAAAAGTTTAAAAACTCAGTCTGAGATACAATTGAAACCTTACTGGATACATTCTAGCTAGCCAGAAAGAAAACTTTGATTTAAAACACAGTCAAGATCATAGTTTAAACGGTTGAGTACTTGCTACCCAGAAATTTAAAATGCATTAACCCCTTTAGATGACTACTTCTAAAAAATGTTTGGAACTGAATTTGACAGAAAAAGGAAGAAATACTGAATTGATAAGTAAGGGTAAAAATTAAGAGAAATACAGAGGCTGCTGAGAAGCTGTCACCATCCACAAAATGCTACAGCAAGCTGAAGTCTTTTGGCTTGGTGCTGGGCCAATCAGGCATGGGTCTTGCTAAGTGGCTAATCGCCGAGTGGAGTTTTATTGGCGCCAAATTTTAAACAAGTTTTCAGGCTTCTTATCAGGGACTGTACCTTGCTAATTTTCCTGCAGCACTCGAGTTCGATGCGGGTGGCTTCGGAGGTGAGAGCCGCACCGCAGTGGGATCGCACCCAGAAGGGGGGGACTCAGTTCTTGCAAAATTTTCCTGTGGTGGCTGAGTTTGATACAGGCAGTGTCAGAGGTGAGAGCTGCACCACAGGGAGAGCACACTCGGATGGGGGGCTCAGTTCTTGCTAATTTTCTGGTGGCAGCCAACTTCGATGTGGGCAGCATCGGAGGTGAGAGCCACACCACAGGGGAAGTGCACCCGGATGGGGGGGCTCAGTTCTGTGAACCTCTAGTCAAAGAGGACCTAGTGGACTACCCAGAGAGAAATGGGTTTCACAATAGTAGGCAGCACGGGTGTGTGGCAGTGAGGTCTTGTCAGACCAACCAGATAGTGTTCTTAGACTGGATAACTAGGGCAGTGGACATTGGACAAACAGTGAATCTGCTCTAGTTTAACTTAAGCAAGGCATTCTGTTTGGTGCTACATAGAAGGTTGCTGAAGAAGTTAGAGGATCTGAGGACAGTAAAGGATCTAGTTATATGGGTGGTAAGTTGGGTGGGAGAAAGAGTAGATAGTGGTGGTAAATGGGGTCAAGTCAGTGGAGAGGGTGTTCACAAGTGGGGTTTCACATGGTTAAGTTCTGGGGCTGGCCCTTTTCAACATGTTCATCCATGACAGACTGTAGGAGAAAGAATACAAGGCAAGACATGTCTCTTTATAGATGTAACTAAGCTCTGTGGCAGAGCAAGGAAGGGGTTAGGAAGTTGCAGAGGAACCTGCACAGGTTAGAGAGGTGGTTCAAAGCTGTTCAAAGTTTAGCAGTTGAAATTAAATGCCAAGAAGTGCAAAGTGATGCACATACAGAACAAGAAACCCCAGAGCAGAATATGGATTACGATGGACACTACCTCTGAGGAGTGGGACCTGGGAGTAATAAGTGACTCACTAATACAGTCTAGCCAATGTAGTAAGGCCAACAGCACTCATCCAGGATGTTGGGGTGTATTGAGAGGGGGTCTGACAGCAGGAGAAAACAGGTGATACTACAGTAACTCTATAGATCACTGTTGAGGCCACATCTAGGATACTGAATAAAAGTGCAGACTTGCTGACAGAGAGGAGTATAAGCACCTAGCTTTACCTTAAAGGTATAGTTACATTTATCTATATTTCTCTTCATTCTGAAAGTAGCAGGGCAATTGGTGAGAAAATAAACAGATTTGAAGGCAGTGTTTGGGGCAGTTTGAAAGCTGTCTTTAAATGTTAACAGGTGGAGTGGGGGGAAACAAGTTCAGAAAACTAGCCCACCAATTGGAGACACTAGCTGATTCAGAAAATCCCACATGTGGGAGGTTCCACCTGGTGTATAAAAGCAAACACTCCTAATTTGTCCACACATAAGTGTTCCAGTATGTGAGTGTAACAGCACAGGATTGGAACAGGTGTAAGACGGGTGTCTCAGGCTTCAGCAGGGGTCATCAGGAGGAAGCAGGGATGTGGGAGACTCTGCCGGTCAACTAGAAATATAGAAACATAGACTCTGATGGCAGACAAGAACCGCTTGGCCCACCTAGTCTGCCCATATCCCTACCTAATGGATAAGCTGCAGATCCTAGTTAACCAACAGCCTACTTCCTCCTACTCCTCACTAGAATTGCCTTACTCTGTCCCATGCCTTCTTGAATTCCCCCACTGTTTTTGACTCTATGACCTCCTCAGGAAGGCTGTTCCATGCATCTACAACCCTCTCCATGAAGAAACACTTCCTCACATTCCCTCTGAGCCATTCCCCCCCCCGTCTTCAAATTGTGCACCCTTGTTCTTGCACATCTCTTTTTCTGAAAGATGCTACCCTCTTGGACTTTGTTGATTCCCTTGAGGTATTTGAAAGTTTCTATCATGTCCCCTTCTCCCTCCTTTCCTCAAGGCTATACTATAGTAAGGTACCTGTTTGTGTCTGTTGTTGCATTCATTACTGGGATGGGTACAAGGTAAAGCATAGGCCAAAACTGGGAATAGGAGCAACACCCTATCTAAGGTAGGTGTATGTGAAGTGTGTGCTGAAGATGGAAGTGAGTCCTTGGAACCTGAAATGTGATCTCTGATCTTGAGCCCTATTTAAGATGTGCCATATTGGTGGGTTCAGGGTAAGGCAGTTTTTTGACTATTTGTCTGCATGATGGAAGTTTCATCAAAATGGAGAGGCAGAAGACACAACTCACAAAAAGGGACCAGTTTACCAAGCAACCAAACCACAGAAATTAGAACAGGGAAAGGAGTGAACAACAGAATTTTCATTTCTAAACCAAGCTGTAGTTGCTAATGCACAGCTTAAGGTCACTTTTATACTTGTAACTGCTAAAATCACTATCCCTGTATAGCTGTACTGTACACTATTGCAAAATTAACTGTGGCTATAAATTTGTACAGTTTTACCCCAGAGTTTATATGGATCCACTGGGCACCGTAGATGACGCAGTGCAGAGGAATGTTAATTGAGGAACCTCAGAGCATCTGCTTTCCACTGCCCAGCTTGAAGAACAGATTAAGAACAAGGGATTTCCACCACTGGATTTTGACAAAATCCAGGGATATGAATGACACACCTGTATTTCACAGAGGACCACCAGGCCATCACAATGAACTGGGGAAAGGAACAGAACACATATATTTCCAAAGACTTGTTGCAAACTGAAGATCTTCAGAGCCATCACCATGGATCCTGGGAAGAAATATGAAAGACTGAAGCAATAGATGAAACTTTAAAAAACCTCTGAGCATCACCACTGACCGCAGGAAGAAATCTGAAAAGCTGAAGACCTGAAGAAGTGGACAAAACTGAAGATCTGGAACACCTCCGGGCCATCACCACTGACCCCAGGAAGAAATCTGAAGAACTGGAGAACTAAAGGAATGAACAGAACTGAAGATCTGGAACACATCCAGGCTATCAACCTTGTGCCAATCTCCGAGGAACCTCAAACAAAACCCCAACCCCAACCCCAATGGGAGTTGGATCCCAAACTGTTAAACAGTGCAGTTCCATGCACTGTCTAGCTTACTGTTAGAGAGGGAATAGCCTGAAGATTCAGAAGAATGCAGGTGATAGGGAGTTACTTAGCTGACTATGCTATTCCTTTTCTGATGACTGGTCCCAAATTGTCAGGATACAGCTGTGTGGAACAGACTCTAGATCATGCAGGAGAAATTGTGAACATGCAGCTGAACAGAAGTACAGTTTAATCTCCAAAGTGTACTGTCCTTTCACTGTGTGGTTGCTGGCTTTGGCTTTCTTTGGATCAAGTAACCATCACAAGGCAATTAGAAACACGGGCCATTAGGGAACATGTGAGGCAATTCTGGAACATGCAGAGCAATTCTGGAACATGCAGGGTAATTTGCAAGTTTTGAACAAGTACAGTCAATTTCAAAAGGGGGTTACAGAATGCAAGGGCAGTATCTCAGTCTTGGAGTATGCAGTGACTATGCAGAGCAATTTTAGGACAAAGAAAGCAAATACAGATCACAGCATTCAAGGGCAGTATCTCAGTCTTGGAGCATGAATTGACTTTGGATGCTGTCCCTTTAAATATCTGTCTTGGATCAAAACAATTCTTACCCCTCACAATTGTTCACAACAATCAAGCACTGTTATTTTAAAAACAATGATCAAGGCCCTAAATTCTGCGACGCGGGAGTTTTTGTACCAGGAAACTTGCAATCTACCCATGGGGCTTCTCACGGTGCTGCAAATTCACTCTTTTGGTGTTTTTTTATTAATATTTCTGTTTATCCATAGAATCTAGTTCCTTCCTCTTTATATCCAAAACCCCTATATGCTCAGAATGTTGCTATCATTGCTATATCATACATTAGCTAATGAAACGGCTGCATTCTGCAACAGAAATTAACAGTCACTTATCTACTACTGCTCCCACTGCCAGAGACAGTGGCAGAGCACATCATGCATGGTGATATTTGCTCAGCCTGCTCTACAGCCTAATACAGTTTTCAGTCTTACATTATTGCACTAGGGCCAACTTGAACAAAACCTTGTCAATAGCACAGACCTGTTAAGTCCATACCTCACTTTGTACAAACCTATTTGTGCCTTTAAGGTATAGAGATGCCATCTGAAATAAATAACTGATAAAATGAATTTAACTTTCATTTTTAAGAAAAATTAAGTAATTATGCCCAGAAAAGTGGAATATAATAATGTGCTGACCTGTTGAAAGAATAGACCTATTAAATAAATAATTGCACTTTACGCATTTTTGCCAGGGTTATTGATTACATATTGTGATTGGTTGATAGAATCACCTAAAAGTTATGGAGAAATTTTGTGTGCAGGGACAGCTGTTGGGCCAGAGTGTAGTATGCTGTGTTTCCATGCTGGCAAGTCAGGTTCAGAGTTTAGCTCTGGGAGCTGGCTGGGCAGCACAAGGTTTGGTGGAACACATCACTGCTCGGAGTCTGGGAAGGTATGGTGCAGTGTTCTGTCACATGGTGGACACATAGTGATGGGCTGGAGAGCTCAATCTCACAATCGGTTCAAATGCATGTCATGGCCTGATAGTGTTACGCAGTGTGTCAGGGAAAGCAGGTTGACATGAAAAATGAGTTTTGCAATAACTCCTCTACTCCATTTCCAATGGGACCTGTATGAATGATGATGAACGTTCATGGAAATTAAAAAAATATATATATATATATATATATATATATATACACACACACACACACACACATGCAGTATCTCTGTCTCTCACCACACACACACACACACACACACACACACACACATATATTTGTATGTATGTTACAGATTGCATATAAATATATTAGTGATACTCAGAAGGAACCTCGTTGGTGTGGAAAACACCTCTAAAAATATAAGTGATAGACAGTGAAACTCATTAGTGGGATAAATAGCATGCATATAGAAATACCTTATTTATCACATAAGCGCCCCTCTGCATATGTCATTTATGCAACAGGCTAGGACCTTAAGGGAGAGACATTTGTTTTGCCTTTTTAGGCATAAAATTATTTTTATAAGTCTGTTATTTTTTGAACTAGTGTTACTGTGCTTTCCACCATCCTGATTGCTATAACCACTGCCATGAAAGTGAAGTCAAGATGACAAGCTGACACTGTGATGTGGTAGTTTGTTAGTGCTGCAGAACTTCCGCAGAAATTACAAACCACTGCCGCAGAAGTTCTGTGGCAAATGGTAGTCTTGCCGTAGAACTTGGTCCCACTGTGCCGCAGAAAAGTAGGGGCCCTGACAATGATACTTTCATTTTAAAATATTTGTTCAGGATTCAACACATTCACGTTGGATAGCATTACCACTTGCCCTTTAAATTGCTTTTTCTGTCACTTGTGTAACCCCTAGGTGGCACTATCCCAACGGCTACTACCACTGCCTGCTTGGCAAGTAGCTGGTTAAGGGGCCTGAGTTCTGAAACGGGTGCCTCCACCTGAAGGTCAGGGTTGTCAGGGTTGGTAATGGTAAAGCTAACCTGGGCACAGCCCTCCAGGACACTGTAACCCCCCTCTTTCCCCTCTAGTGGTCTGAACACTGTACAATAATCACTTTCACAATACCCCTGGTACACCACACAAGTGCCCACACTGTTTTCACTTACCACCATGGCTGGTTCCTCTGGCTCAACCCTGGGGACCCCCTGTAAAACAAGGTTATGCACAGCAAATAGGAACAGTACAGTACTTTAAGCACAAACTGGAACCCAGTCAGATTACATGCAGAAAAAGTTGGATCTGATTTATTCAGGGGACTTGAACAAGGGAGGAGCAAAATCGGATTAATTAGCTTAAAGGTTTTATCAATCAAGCAGTTATGCATGCGCTTTGAGTCCCTCACACAGTTCACCTCTGGGTACCCAGGTGGAGAAGAGATGGACTAGCCAGGACCGTTGCCCGGGGTTGCAGCTGGTTGGGGCCCTGTGATGGAAAACACAACATGCACAGTACACAATATTTGTAATCCGGAGCCAGAGGGCTCAATTCGTAAAGGAAATGAAACAACAAGACAATCAGATGACACACTCAGATTAAGCTGTTATTGCAGGGAGCTGCCCTGGTATTTATTCATGATACCCAAGACTGGACACAGGCTGGACAAAAATCGAGAGGTGGTTGATCTGGAATGCCAGGAGAAGCAGGGCCCACACAAGTCACAGAGGCGTCGTTCCTGTTCAAGCATGGAGCAAGGGGCTGGTCCCCAGGCAGGTCTCTCATCGATGGCTTCTCTGTGCAGTGGGTAGTCTGGCTGGGCCAGTCTGGCAAGGCCCAGACTGCATGGAGACAAATTCGGGTGCAGTCCATTTTGGGCTGGATACAGCTTCTAGCAAGCAGAACACAGTTCACAACCCACTAGCAGCTCATAGCACATTTACATGTACGGGAATTCTACTGTACCAGGCAAAGTGCTCCCCGGTCACAATTGCAAAGTCTGCACACACAGGGTGCTTAGGGTTAGCTGGAACTCCTGACAGGCCGATTGCATTCAGCAAAATCTTCAGTCTTCTTCAGGTTGAGCCTGGCCCATTTCAGTTGCCTACTCTAGTCACATAAAGTTGGATTTAGTCCAAAATAATTCTCTTCTCTCCCTCTCAGGAGCAGCAGGCAGACATACAGGCTAAACACTCAGCCTTTTCCCAGTTCTTCCATGCTAATCTGCTCAGGATTGCTGCTCAGAATTACTTCAGCTCCTTCTTCTTGAGCTTCCGGCTCAGAACTAACTGAAAACTGCAAGCAGCCCGGGACTTCCTCAAGATACAAAAGACTTGGTTGGCTGATTTGGCTGTCAGTCAAAGCAAGAGCTCCCCCTTCAGTTGCAAAAAAAGGCACAAAAAGCTCAAACCACAGTTCCTACAGATTTTGAATTTAGACAGTTCCTGTAGTCCGGCGACATTTCAGGTCCCACCAGTACTGTTTGGTACAATTTGCAGTCCAGGACCAAGATAGTGGAGACAAACAAAACTGTCCTTGCTACAAAGAAAGTAGGTTAGCCAAACTACATTATCATTATCACTATAAATGATTTTCAGCAAATAGTTACATCTTTCAACAGAGCTCCCTCTCAGATTACTTAAGCTGCAGTTAGGCAGCTCTTAAAGAGACAGTACACAGAGGCTATACAGGCTCTGTTAATCACATTTAAACTGCTAAAACGCAGGACACCAACCTTTAGTGAGCATTTAGGCAAACTCAAGGAAGACTTTTTGGGAACCCCCATTTGTAGGAGGGTTACACCGGGGCACTGAACCAGGGCAGATGCTACATATGGAGAAACCTGGTTTAAATGCTGAGATATACTTAGCTATGTGGGTGCCATGGGCTATGCCCTCTCTCCTACATGTATACCTTTAGGCTTTTACAGAAAACAGCAGTTCTGCTCTCTCAGCTGAGGGCCAGTTTGGTCCCACACTAACTGTTCCTACCTAGCTAGAGGGCTCAGGGTCAGTTAAACACTTTTAAACAAAAGTTACTAGCCCTTAGCTAGGGCCATGGCAGCTTTGTTATTGGGGTGGCTAACTGGGCTTGTCTGCTCTCTTTCCCTTGCACTTGGCTGGAGCTGGCCTCACAGTACACTTAATTGCTTTGATTCCTTAACACTAGCCCTTGGCTTGGGCTACTGGTGGCCAATGGAGCTACTAGTCCACTTTTGACACTAGCCCTGATGATGCTTCCTATTAGTTAACTGGGACTTGCCCTGCTCTTACCCCACCCAGAGAGTTTCCTATATTAGTTAACTGAGGCTTGCTCTGCTCTTACTCCACCCAGCAGGTGCTGATTTATTGAAAATAAAACAAAACAAAACACACAAAAAAAAAAAAAATTAGTATGGGCTTGTTTGCCGTGCATTTATATTGGGGCCTTGCCTTGTCCCTCTGCTCCCTTGTGGAGGCCACTTTAATATTTAAAATAGGGCCTGCCCTGCCCTCTGCTACTCCTCCAGAACTTAAAGCATTTAAAATGTGGGCCTGCCCTGCCCTCATTGCTTGCCCTCAGGGTGGCCCCTCAACACTTGGGCCTTGCCCTGACCCTGCAGCCTTGGCCAGTGCCTGCTGTGCCATCTGGAGCATTAAAAATTAACATTTTTATTTAAATAAAATAATTCTGACAATCAGCGCTGGAACTTTGGTACTGCCACCAACTCACCGCCTGACCCAGGGTGAAGCTGTTGAGGTGGTAGGAAGGTTGGTTGGTGGATGCTGGCTGAGGTAGGATCGGCCTTGATGTGGGTGGTCCTGCACAGTGGGATTTAGTCTGCCCCGCATTCTGGCACTCCTTCTCATAGCCATGGTTGCTGCTTCTGCTTGGTCTCTGTCTCTCTCTCTCACACTTATGCGTCCTGCTGAGCCATTGAGGAGGGACTGAAACTTTTTAAATTAAAAAAGCACAACAAACAAGGGCTGTACAGAACTCACACTGCAATCACTGCTCCTTTGCTGGACAGGAACTACCAGCACTTCGACCAGACTGCTGACTCTTCTGCTGCTTTGAGGAACAGGAGGAGGAGAACTGGGCCTCTGCTAGAGGAGGTAAGCCTTCCCTGATTCCTCAGTCCTTCTCTCCCTCAGACCCATTAGCTGGTTCAACCACTCTGCTTTGCCACTTGACTGGAAGAACAAATCTCAAACAACCTTCCAGCCAAGCTGGGCACTTTTATGGCCCCCCAATATTCAGGAAGCTGAGTTCCAGGCAGTGTGGGGACATCTAGTGGTCCAGTATGAGCTGGACATTTAAAAGCTAGCACAGGCTCATGCCACTCTCTGGGTGTGTGAAACTGGCAGGGGAGACGGTGATCAAAAAAGGAAAAATGTAAAACTGTAAGCAAGTAGTTTGCTGAGAGGTGCCTCTGTCGGTATATTTACTTCCCCTCTCCCTACCACCTATTTAATTTGCCTGGGGCACCTGGACTGGGGATTCTTAGAACACTAGACTGGTCTGTACTTGGGATCATACTGGTAGGTACTGGATCACCAGGACTGTACTTTAGGGTATTATACATTAAGGGGCATAACAAGCAACAAAAAGGGAAAAACTAGAAACACTCTATCAAGGGAAAGGGTACATAAGTATTTCACAGGGAGAGTAGTGCCATCGAGGCAAAGGTTAGGAAGCATAGGCAGGCCAGGAGAAGTTGTAAAATTACAACTAGCATGTCATTACTATCAATAACAGTAAAATAATTAAGAAAAATTCAGGATAACTCTTTACAAAGGCACTATGAACAGAGGAAACAAAATCCTTCATCTGAGGGTTTCTTTTCAATTTCAAATCTCAGACTCTCTCTAACAAAAGATTGTGCTTTTTATAAGAAGTCATTGCCTGGCAATAAACTTCTTTATCCTGAACTCATTAAGAGACATCCTGTTTACAACAAAATGTATCAGAACCTTGCCAATTTCTTTCATTGCAGGTGCAACAAAACAGAACATTTTGTCCCAGAACTAATCACTTGTTGACCACTCTGCAAATGAGCTTGTGGAGATCAAACTGCATCTCAGGGTTAACCCCTCAAGTTTCAAATAGCTTTTGCAATCATTTCAACTGTAGAGCTATACACATTTTCAAACCAGAAAACACAGTTTCAGGTAAAGATCGACATATATTTTTATAACCACAGATAAGAAAGGGGGAAGAAAAGATAGAAACAGAAAGAAACAGCAAGTGAAGACAAGGTGATAGCAAGCGGGGGAGAATTAAAAGACTGTCAGAGTGATCAGTTCCTAGGTCTCACAAGAAAATTTGATTGCACAATCAGACAGACAAGAGACAGAAAAGGAGAGAACAGAACTGATCTGTGTGTTTTACTATTTCTCCATAACAAATTGAACAGGGTCTTATTTAACCATGCCACAAAAAGGAATGGAATTGGGAATGCTGGGAGTGGTGCAGTGCAGTGGCTGTGGAGCAGCAGTTTTCAGAGAGACCTTCTGAAGATGATGGTTCTGCCCCATCTGCATGGACCTCTATGGGCTGAGGGGAGGTTGCTAGACTCCAGGTCAAGTTGGCTAGGATTTGGGGGACCTCTTCCCCCATGCAGGAGCCACCAAGTCCACAATTGTTACCTCAGATGATGCCAGGAAGAAGGAATGGCCAGACTATGAAGATCTCTGGAAGGGTGGGGAAGGTGTCTCAGAGACACATTCCTCAGTCAATACCAATACAAAATTCCTACACTGCTCTGGCAGGATGGGACTGTCAGGAGGAGGCACCCATGGTGGCGACCATGGACAATGTGGGGGTCCTGTGTAGTGAAGGGTCATAGAGCACCCAAGAGGAGGAGGAAGCAACTTCTGGTGGGGGACTGGATTGTGACAGTGACAGATTTTGTAAATGGAAGAGGGGAGATGGAGGTCAGGTGCCTATGCAGTGCCATGACCCAGAGGGATATTATTAGTCAGTATGGACTGAGTTTTCATTGCTACACAGATGATACTCAGCTATACATGCCCTTTGTACCTGAACTGGGTGATGCTGTCTTGGTCTTTAATAACTGCCTCACTAGATTCAGGACTGGAAGAGTAACAACTGGTTGAAGCTGAACCCTGATAAGACTGAGGTGTTGGCTGTGGACCCAGGTCATAAGGTAGAGGGGCAGCCATCTAGACTTTGCTTGGGGGGCAGCCAGCTGATGACCTCTGATGAGGTGTGGAATCTGGGTGTCATGCTTGATGGTGGGCTGACACTTAAGTCTCAGGTGTCAGTCATCATCAAGACCTCATTTTACCATCTGAGGAATATCACCCAGATAAAACACCTGATCCCATCTGAAGATCTCCCAACATTGGTCCACGCCTTTGTGATCTTCTGCCTTGACTACTGCAATGGCTTGTACCTAGGGTTACTGGGGGTGGACCTCCACCACCTGCAGCAGGTGCAGAATGCAGTGGCCAGGTTGTTGACTGGCTTACCTAGATCATGCCATGTCACACCTGTGCTCTGTGGCCTGCACTGGCTGCCAGTTCAGTGGAGGATCACCTTCAAGGTCAGATTACTGACCTATAAGGCCCTACACAGACAGGGACCATGGTATTTGTAAGATCCCCTTTGCCCCTACCACCCTCTCTGCCCTCTACGCTCATCTGATGAGGGATTGCTAGAGGTTCCCTGGGTCCGTTTGAAGACCTCCGGGGCCAGATAATTTGCTTTTGTGGCCCTGACCCTGTGGAACTCTGTACCTAGTCAGGTTAGAGAGTGCCTGACTGTCGAGACCTTTGAATCTGCACTTAAAACACATTTGTTTAATATGGCATTCCCTGAAGTCTGAAATCCTGTTGCTTTTTAATTATTTGTGTCTATTTGTTGGCTGATTTTATTTTTTTACTTTTATTTTCTTTTATTCTGTATGTACAAGTGCTTTGATATATTTTGAATTGCACTTTTTAAAAATTAATTTTGATTTGATGGGGAGCATATCCTGGGGATGGCTAGGGCAGCAGATGGAAGGGGAACTGGATGTCATTGTCCACCTGGGGACCAATGACTTGGCTAGGGACAGATCTGGGATACTGCAAATGGAGTTTAGGGAGCTGGGGAGAGGTCTTAGGTAGTGCACTCAGTAGCTTTTGCTGAGGTGCTGCCTGTCTACAACAAAGGGGAGGAGAAAGATCTCTGTACCAGGAGCTTCAACTCATGTTTGAAGGAATGGTGCAGAGAGGTGGTGTTCAGCTTCATTGGGGACTGGGGTCCACCTGGAGTGATAAGAGCCTATACAGGAGTGATGAACACAAATCAGCAGTGTGCTGCACAAAAACAGGCTAGGTTGCAATCCAGAGAAAAAGGGGCTCAGTGCACAAAATATGCTGCAAAAAAGTTTATTTCATCCAGAAGTGTACAGAAACAGCCAGCAATCATTTACCTGACTCTGTTCTGGTGCTTCAAGGCTCTTCAGAGGATGCCCCTGAGGAAGATGCAGTGAGCCTCGAAGCACCAGGGCAGAATCGGGTAAATGATTGCTATGTGCACTGATTACTAAACTTTTGCAACATATTTGTGCGCAATACCACTTTGTTCTGGTATAGAGGGTAATGGCCTGCATCCATCTGAAAAGGAACCACAGTCCTTAGCGAATGGTTTAAATCTTACTTTGATAAACATTTAACTAGCTAAGGTGGGTGGAAGAAGAAATTGGGGAGGCTGAAACTGCACCCCACCCCTCCACAGGCTGAAGCAGAAGTAGGGAGAATCAGAAGGGAATGCCCCCCGGTTCAAAATAATAAAGGAAACAGGATGATAGAAATGAAGAGGAATAGGAACAGGAGCATCAAAAAGAGAAGACGGAAGGAGAGAGGACAAAAATGAAAAAAGGGGTAACAAGCAGAGTGGTAATAAAAATCTGGAAGGTCATGTGTGCAAAAGCTAGAAGTCTATGTAACCCCTAGATGACGCTATCCCAAGGGCTACTACCCCTGTCTGCTTGGCTAGTAGCAGGTTAAGGGGCCTGAGTTCTGAAATGGGTGCCTCCACCTGGAGGTCAGGATTGATAGTGGTCAAGCTAACCTGGGCACAGCCCTCTGGGATACTGTAACTCCCCCTTTCCTCTCTAGTGGCCTGAACACTGTACAATAATCACTTTCACAATACCCCTGGTACACCACACAAGTAACCACACTGTTTGCACTTACCACCAGGGCTGGTTCCTCTGGCTCGACCCTGGGGACCCCCTGTAAAACAAGGTTATGCACAGCAAATTGCAACAGTAAAGTACTTTGAGCATGAACTGGAACCACGGTCAGATTACGTGCAGAAAAGTTAGATCTAATTTATTCGAGGAATTGAACAAGGGAGGGCAAAATCAGGTTAATTAGCTTAAAGGTTATATAAATCAAGCAGTTATGCATGCGCTGGAGTCCCCTCACAGTCCACCTCTGGGTACCCAGGTGGAGACGAGATGGGCTAGCCATGACCATTGCCTGGGGTTACAGCTGGTTGGACCCTGTGATGGAAGACACAACATGCACAGTACACAATATTTGTAATCTGGAGCCAGAGGTCTCAGCTCGTAAAGGAAATGAAACAACAAGACAATCAGATGACACATTCAGATTAAGCTGTTTTGCAGGGAGCTACCCTGGTATTTACTCACGATACCCAAGACTGGACACAGGCTGAACGAAAATCGAGACTGCAGGTGGTTGATCTGGAATGCCAGGAGTAGCAGGGCCCACATGAGTCACAGAGGCGTTGTTCCTGTTCAAGCGTGGAGCAGGGGGCTGATCCCCAGGCAGGTCTCTCGTCGATGTCATCTCTGTGCAGTGGGTAGTCTGGCTGGGCCAGTCTGGCAAGGCCCAGACCGCATGGAGACAAATTCAGCTGCAGTCTGTTTTGGGCTGGATGCAGCTTCCAGCAAGCAGAACACAGTTCACACAGTGGGGAACTAACAACCCACTAGCAACTCATAGCACATTTACATGTAAGGGAATTCTACTGTACCAGGCAAAGCGTTCCCCGGTCACAATTGCAAAGTCTCTGCACTCACTGGTAGCTTAGGGGTAGCAGGAACTCCTGACAGGCTGATCGCATTCAGCAAAATCTTCGGACTTCTTCAGGTTGAGCCTGGTCCACTTCAGTAGCTTACTTTAGTCACACAAACTTGGATTTAGTCCAAAATAATTCTCTTCTCTCCCTCTCAGGAGCAGCAGGCAGACATGCAAGCCAAAAAATCTGCCATTTCACAGTTTTCCCATGTGAATCCGCTCAGGATTGCTGCCCAAAATACACTTGAGCTCTTCTCATTTCACTTCCCAGCTCAGAACTAACTGAAATCTGCAAACAGCCCAGGACTTTCCCAAGAGCCAAAAGATTTGGTTGGCTGATTTGGCTGTCAGTCAAAGCAAGAGCTCCCCCTTCAGGTGCAAAAAAGGTGCAAAAAAATTCCAAACTACAGTTCCTACAGAGTTTGAATTCAGACAGCTCCTGTAGTTCGGCTACATTTTAGGTCCCACCAGTACTGTTTGGTACAATTTGCAGTCCAGGACCAAGATAGTGGAGACAAACAAAACAGTCCTTGCTACAAAGAAAGCAGGTTAGACAAACTACATTATCATCACTCTGAATGATTTTCAGTACATAGTTACATCTTTCAACAGAGCTACCTCTCACATTACTTAAGCTGCAATTAGGCAGTTCTTAAAGAAACAATACACAGAGGCTATACAAGACCTGGTAATCACATTTAAACTGCTAAAACACAGGACACCGGCCTGGCAGTGAGCATTTAGGCAAGCTCAAGGAAGACTTTTAGGGAACCCCATTTGTAGGGGTTTACACCATTCCCTGCCTGGGAAAAACTTGGCATCCACGTCAAGTCTGTACCATCATAACACTGAAAATGCAACATATGCAAGACATTTCATGATTAGCATGCTATACATGTACTATCTGATTCCTCAATTGGCATAACTTGTCACTTTACTATATATTTCAATGTAATCCACTATATCATTTCCATTCTGACAATACATTATGCATATTTCACACAGGTAAATTGAACATTACTATACAGAATCATGTAATAACTTCTTGTACTCCAAACAATGTAAGAGGGGGCCCTTCCCTATCAGCTAACTTGGGGCTGGATGGGGCAGGGTCACCATGGTGAGAGGGCAAAACAAGTAACCTGGAATGGACTGTCAAGCTCAATTTGGGCAGTGATCTCTGAGAGACATAAACACCTTTGTGGACTACACTGAGAGGCAAATCCACTGGCCTCCCGGAGGAATCGTAATTGAAGCACACTACTGGCTTGACAGCTCGGCCAGTCTTTCTGGGGTGAACAACCACAGTCTCTGTACTTTCAGCAATGGTCTTGGAGCTTTCATCACTTATGAGGGGTGCCTCTGCATGAAGGGGAATGTTCAAGCTGGGAGCACTGTCAGCCCCTTTCTCTGTAGTCTCTGTTTCTACAACACTTGGCTCATTTTGAAGTCACTCTGGCACTGAAGGGGGGTTGTCAGCACTCTCATAGTGTCCCTCAAGTTCTGGCATGTCACCAGAAAGACTTATACCATCAGCCTCTCCTTCAGGCAAATCATACAGTTCCATGATACACAAAGACTCAGCGTCCTCGGAAGTGATACCTTGCACTTTACCTGCAGGGAGCATTGGCTCCAAGGATGATGCCGGGTTGTTAGGCAGTCCAGAAGGCCCAGCTTCATCCCATAATTCAACATAGGATTTCCATGAAACAACTGACTGAGTTCATATGAGGAGTAATAGGCATGATCACACTCACTGTCATCCGAGTTAGACTGACAGACACTATCATTCTGGGCCTGCTGTGGGGGAAGTCTTAAATCAGCAACCATGGGGGCAGGCTGACTCTGTTTCTTTCTTGCAGCAGCATGAGTCACTGGTCCAGGGGAATCAATCTCAGTGAGTTCAGCCTCAATTATAACTTGACCAATAGGTAGCAAGTTGTTATGGTGCATGGTCTTGACAACTTTGGAGTTAATCTCTGGGCACACTTTGTACACTGGCAAATCATCCAACTTTCCAACTTTGACATGGGGAAGATGGTGCCATCGATCAGCAATTTTGAGTTTACCATGCAATCCTAAATTTCTAACAAAACACAGTCTCCAGGCCTAAGGTCTTGAGCCTTTACTTTTCTATCATGTCACTCTTTGTTGGCTAGATTGCTTTTGGCAGCCATTGTCTGGGCCAGTTGATTGGCATGGTTCAATTAAGCTTTCAGTTTTTGTACATATTGCAGGTAATCTTTGGCTCGGAACCTATCATTAGAAACCCCAAAACAGACATCAACAGGCAGCTGAGCCTCTCTCCCAAACATGAGAGCAGTAGGGAGAGAACCCGGTAGCATCATTCTTCATGCAATTGCATGTGTACCAAGGTGCTAATCTACTGGCTCCATTTATGCTTATCTTTTGGGTGGAGGGTGCCTAGCATGTCTAGCAGGGTGCGGTTAAAGCATTGTGGTTGAGGTTGAGGATCCCCCTGCGGGTGATAAGGGATGGTTCTTGACTTTCGCCCCCCCCCATAGAGAAAGCATTTCTTTGATTAGCCAACTCTCAAAGTCCCGGCCCTGATCAGAGTGAATTCGCTGGGGGGCACCATAGTGGATGAAGAAATTTTCCACTAGCACCTTGGCCACTGTAGATGCTTTTTGATCTTTGGTGGGAAAAGCTTGTGCATACCGCGTGAAATGGTCCATAACCACTAACACATTGCCAATGTTTCGCTGATCAGGCTCTAAACTCAAGAAGTCTATGCAGACTAGTTCCATTGGGGTGCAGGTAGTAATGTTGACTAGGGGGTCAGCCCTCTGAGGCAGGGCTTTTCTCTACAGGCAGCGACTACAAGTCCTTACATGGGGCTCAATATTGGCCCCCATCTTGGGCCAGTAGAATCAAAGTTATACTAGGTCAAGGGTCCGGTCGATACCGAGGTGGCGCATATGATTGTGGAGGGACCTCAGTAGCAAATCTTTGAAGGCTGTGGGCAGGACCAAATTGTTGCTTGTCTATTTGGCCACCTCAGTCTACAGTCTCTCTATACAACAAATGATTAAGCAGCTTCAACCTGGGGCCTTCTTTAAACAATAAAGCGGTTCACAGATCAGAGGAATGCAACTTGGACACATCTTTTCCTGCACGAAGGGTGTCAAGTGCTGGCTGAATCATAGGATCTCAGGATTGAGCCCACTGAATGCTGTCATTGTCAAACTGAGGTAGTGCACTAATATCTAGAGCAGAGAAGTGGCAATATGCAGCCTGTATGCAAGTGTCAGAGGGGCCCAAGCAATCTACTAAGCAGTCCACTGTGTCCATAGACATCTGTTGATTTCTATCAAACTTTTGGCACAATGCTCAGTTGTCAGGTTCAGACAGCCTGACCCAGTCGCTCTCTGAAAAGGGCCTCCGGGATAGGGCGTCAGCATCAATATGATTCAGGCCTGGTCTGTATTTGACAGCATAATCATATGTTGAAAATGCAGAAAGCCACTGGTGACTCATGGCGTCTAACTTGGCTAAAGTCTATACATAGATCAATGGATTATTGTCAGTCCTCACCAATATTTTTGCCCCGTAGAGGTAATCATGAAACTGGTCGACAATGGCACATTTTAACTCAAGGAAATCCAACTTGTGCAGAGGGTAGTTTTGCTCTGATGGGGTCAAGCTCCTACTGGTGAATGCCACTGGTCTCAAACCACCCTTATGGTCTTGATACAGTACAGCTCCTAGACCCTGCAGACTGGCGTCAATATGCAGCACATAGGGTTTGGTAGAATCAACATAAGCGAGGATGGGGGTGTGGGTGAGCTGGTAAATGACTTCCGGGAAAGCTGCTTCATAGTCAGGCATCCAACGGGACCTGAAAAGTTCACCTGGGTGGAAATATGCTTTATCTGGTTCTTTGACAGACCCTTTTTTGTATTTCCAATTGGTAGGAGGGAAACCCTGGGTAAGATTCAAGAGTGGCTGAATCACTTTGGAATAGTCTTTTATGAACTGGCGGTAGTAGCCACAGAATCCCAGGAAACGTTGAGGTTCTTTCAACTTGTGGGGCTGGGGCCAAATAGTCAAGGCTTCAACTTTACTAAGATCAGTCTCTATCCCCTCTGTAGACACTATGTGCTCCACATACTTCACAGAGGTTTGGAAAAACTGGCACTTGTCGATGGACAGCTTGAGGACGAAATCTTCTGGTCGGTCTAGTACTTTGAACAGTCGACTCTCATGTTCCTCTAGGGAGCTCCCAAACACAATGACATTGTCCAAGTATGCCAGGCATTCCAGCAAATTCATGTCTCCCACTGCTAGTTTCATCAGTCGTTGGAAGGTGGCTGGGCTGCCCAATATCCCCTGTGGCATTCTCAGGAATTCGTAGAACCTCAAAGGACAGATGAAGTCTGTCTTCTCATGTTCCTCCAGAGCCATTGGAATCTGGTAATACCCACTGCGAAGATCCAACACCGAGAACCATTTACTCCCATTCAAACAATCCAGAGCATCTTGTATACGGGTATAACCCCCTTGCAAATGGGGGTTCCGGATATGCCTGGTGTTCGGGTTAGTTACCGGCCTAAAGCCATTTAATTGGGTAGCCAGTGAGCGCTTTAAATAGCCACCGTGATCTGTCTCTTTAAGGGCTGCTTGTTGCAACTGTAAGTAACTAAGATGGAGGGGACTGTGGTTGTATGCCGGAGTCCCGCCGGGACACCTAAAGAATGACTCCTTCTGCCATCGCTAGTGGTGCAGAGGAGTTCTCTTCAGGGATACGGATTGTATATGGAAATGATGTAAAATAATAATGATAATGTGGTTGCTCTAACCTGTCTTCCTTGCAGTAAGGACTGTTGTCTCCTCCATTTGCTCCAGAACTGCTGAATTGGGCCAATCAGTACCTCAGGAAACTACTGGAAGTCGGCTGACCAATAGAGGACTGCATGGAATTTGGGAAAGACATTGGCTATGACTCTTTTCTTTTACCTAGAAGGCTAGAGGAAATGACTGGCATGTTCAGCCAGCCAATGGCAATAGGTAGCGCCCGATCTGGAAGGGAGTGCTGTTGGTGCCCAGCTTCAGATGCACTGTGGTTAGTGAGAGTGAGGAGCTGTGTGCTTCTACAGCTGCAGAGGTTCATAGCAGGAAACACGTGAAGGCCTGAAGTGGACGTTGTGTTGTTGGCTCCAGCGACGAGAGCTCCGTCGTGAGAGAGGCGGTCAGAGGAGGCTGTGCTTTGCAGCTACCCACCAGGCTCAACCTGAAGGAGGACTGGAGAAAATTGCTGAATCGCTCGGTCCGAAGACAGTGGAAGCTGCTGCTGCAGTATTTCAGGGATGGTGAGTCTGTGGGAGCATGGAAGCAGTTGCCTGGTGTGGTACCCTCTGTTGCTGTTTACCATATAAAAATGGGCTTGTGTAGCTCAAGCAAATCCTGCTGCAACTAAAGGACTTTTGCCTGTTGCTGTTTACCATATAAATGTGTGGGAGTCTTGTGTAGCTCAAGTAAATCCTGCTGCAATTAAAGGACTTTGCCTGGTGCAGTTTGCCATATAAATGTGTGAGGAGTCTAGTGGAGCTCAAGAGTAGCCCTGTCAACGCAAGGACCCTATCTTGTCTGGAGGTCGTGAGTACTAATTCAGGGTAGTTCCTGTTGAGTTGCCACCTTGGAACCAAATGGGATTACTGTACTGCTGACTGTTTAACTAACTTTTCTTTCTCATGTGAAATGGCCACCAGCTGCCACCGGTTTGACTAGCCACTAGGGCTTGGGTACCAAGAACAGTAATTGATAAGGATAGGCCTGCACAGAGCCCTAGGTGATAATTTAGTGATACAATCAACTTGATCCCCTGTCCTTGTTGTTTTCCTGAATAAATCAGATTGTTTTACAGCTCATCCTGGCTATTGTGTCGTTAATGGTGAATCTGTTTGGTACTGCAACATAATCAGCCTTACTTTGGGGTCCCAGGAAAGCTGGATTATATTTCCATGGGGTAAGTGTACTGGTGAACCCTGCTGCACTCGTGTGAGTCACTAGTGGACGAAGGGGGTTGCAGCCTCGAGGGCTGTAAACGGGTAGTGTAATCAGCAACCTGAACTCTGGGTGGGCACCACAACGGATCTGGGCCTCAACCTGCCTCTGTGGGGGCAGACAGGTAGTCCCTAAGGTAGCGACCCTGGGGTTACAAATTGGAGGCACTGCTGAGATGAGTGTCCCCAGTGGCCTCAAAGAGAGATACCCCAAAGATGGAAAAATGAAGAGGATATATGGAAAAAATTGTGGGACCCATAAAACCACGGTACATAAACTGATAGGTTGGGGTGAAACAGAAGAAACTAGATTCCCAGAAAGTTTGTATTATTGTTAGATGTGCCTTAGGTACCTCGGCTGGATATTGTCTCTGAGAAGGTAAAGTGTTTGGGTAAGGTTGAAGTGAAAGGGCATATGGGCCGATTGCTTGACCAGAGCAGGTGCTACTCCTATGCAGTGTGGTCATCGACCCTGAAAGGTACCTCCTGTACTTTACAGAGGTGCGTCCCAGGGGTGGAGGCTAATCCATATCCGAGTGGGTCAGTCACTTATGAGGGGTCTCCTCAAATGAATAGTTTTAAAGATAAGCTGCTTAAATTGTTAGCTGTGAAGGAGGAGGACTACCCAGGAGTTGCTACAAGCCTTGGATCTGTCCAGTGATACTACCCCTCGGGGTTCTCCGGAGCACCTCCCTGGCCAGCAAAAGCTCTGTGCTGGCTATGCTGCTCTTGGCAGTCCCATCCATACAGCTTGATTCCACCGTAAGTTAAAGCTTTGGCATAGTACCAGCCTTCCCGGGAGGATGACCTGGGCGTGGATGACTCGCCACCCCTAGTCCAGGAGTGGCAATGCTCTGAGGGAGAAAAGGAAGAGGCTGATGAAGAGTTTAGGGTCCTGCCTTGGAAGCCATTAGATTCTTCAGACACTCATCCAAAGCCACTGCTGCAAAGCTCTGCTTTAGAAGGGGTTTTGGGAGTACAGAGACTGGTGAAGATTTACAGGAATTAGGTCTGCTAAGCAGGAGAATGAAACCGTCCGCTTTTGTTACTAGAGTGAGCCGGCATTGCAAAGCTTGTAGAAAAGGGGGAATCATCACAAAATTCTGAATCGGGTTCATGAACATATTTTAAAGTCCGCCCGATCTCTAGTGTAACCCCATTGAAACTTGTTGCATGATCATGGCCACCCGCCTGAATATTGTCAATTGATGAGGAAATTGAAATGGAGACTGATGAAGAGGAGGAACCCTGTGGGGAGCAGTGAACCCTAGTGTACCCTGAGTCTAATACCCCGGAGGAGACTGAATCCTGGAGGGTCCGAGGCCCCACATTACCAGGTACTGTGAGGTTTTCCTCTGACCCCCTGGAGGGTGAGCTGAGGGCTGAGATCGAATTTATGGAAGTGGTGAGGGACTTAAGCAGGCTACTGTGCCCTCTCGGCCGGGACCCCAGAGGTCATGTGAGGTCAACCTAGCCCTGAGGCTTTCCCCCAGGCCCCCAGAGAGTATCAACGACCCTAAGTTTTGCTATCACTGGGGGAAGATGGGCATTTCAGCCTGACTGCCAGAGGCTGAGAATTTAAGGAAAGTTACTCAACAGACTGATCGCTTGATACCTCAGACCCAGTCTCAGCCCCAAGAAAAGCTGGGTGACCCAGGCCCATCGCTGGACTAACAATGTCACACCCAACTGGTCTGATGTAGTCGCCGCCTGGAGACCGATACAGGAATGGAATTCCCACTAGAGCTGTATTGGACAGTGGCTCCTGGTAAGTTACCACTGCGTTTCCAGGACTGGTACCCGCCGGTTCTAAATGGCACTGCAGCCTCTAACTGAATACCACATGTATGGGGTTGGCTGACAAGGCTTATCCGTGTTGGGGTACATCCGTTGTATCAGTTGCTCTTTTCCCTGCAACTGTGAATGGAACAGATGAGCAAGGGAAACCCTATCTTGGTCTGCAACCACTGACTGTATGATGGGTGCCCCTGTTGATTGGAACAAAAGCACACATGTTTGGACGACAGCCCAGTTGTGTTAAGAAGCGAGCATTTCAGACTAGGTGAGTTTTAAAACCTGCTGTAATTCAAATGGTCAGGGCCACTCAGAAGGGGAGCAGAAACTCAAGGCCCTGTGGGAGTGGTATGGAAAGAAGGATCCGCCCTGTAGTGCTTGCCCCAAATGCAAGTGTGTTCTGCATGGAGAGTCGAGAAGACAGATGTCAGAATAAGTTGTTGATGTTGATACCTATGGAGGAACACCTGAGGGTTGTTGCTCAAACCAACATTCTGACAGCCAGAATATGCTATGCTAAAAGGGTGATAGTTCAAGTACAAATGTCTGATAAAAAGATTGAATAAAAGAGGGTACTCCTGGCTAGCATCCACTGTAGGATACTGCTGTCCTACCAAATAAAAAGAGTTACCGACAGGTGATACAGTTACCCGATCTGTTTGACTTTGCGACTCTCGCTGCTGACTGAGTGAAGGCAGGGCAGCGAGAGGCTTGCCAAGAGAACCGGTTTTCCCTAAAAGAGGGAGGGATGTACAGGGCTGAGCATCACATTCGATTGCGATGAAACCCTCCGAGAGAGATCCCGACATCTGGCTCCGCCGACATAGATGATGTCCAAAGTGCATTTGCAAGAAATATTGGCTATGGTGTAATTCAAGGTCTAAAGCCTACCTCCCCCATTAGTAGTAAGGAAAAGAACAAGCAGTTAGGATGTGTAGACTATTGTACTTTGAATAGGCGGACCATTCATGATCAATATACTATGCACATACAAGATGCCTTGACAGCCCGAATGTAGTAAGTGGTTCTCGTATTGGATTAGGACGGATACTACCAGATCCCGACAGCCAGAGATCGGGATAAGATCAGCCATTGCCGCTAGGCTTCTATGAATTTATTCGATGCTCAAGGAATTTGGTGCCTCAGCCACTTTTCAGTGCTTGATGGAACGAGCTGTGACATGAACCCACTCGAGTGTTTGGTCTATCTAGATGACGCATAGCACTTGGCCGATCCTTGGAAGAAATGAACAACGATTATTCAAAGTCCTGGATTAATGGAGAGATTTCGACCCAAGCTGTCTATCGACGTCAATTCTTCCAGACTTGTGAAATATACAAAATATATAGTGTCCACTGAAGGCATAAAGACGATCCTTAGCAAGGTGGAGGCGTTGAACAATTTGGCCTCAAATCAGAAATTTGAAAGAAGCCTGCAATAATTCCTGGGTTTTGTGGCTACTAGGCGGCTCTGTCGGGGAGACTATTCACGAAAGTGATTCGGCCTTCCTTAATCTCACCCAATCCGCCACTCAAAAAATATAAGAAGGGTGTACACTGACTTAGAAAATAAGTATTTTCAGCAAAACCTATGTTCAGGGATCGATGGACTGTGATGTGAGGAAGTCCATGACATCATATGAACACCCACGCACCCGTGTTGGCCTATGCTGACCAACAAAGCCTTACACTCTTCATACTGATGCCAGTCTGCAAAGTTGAGCAGCTGTATTATATCAGGAGCACTCGAAGGCTGAGACTCACCGCCACAGTAGAAGTCTGATGGCCAGAGAAGAATTACCCAGTGCACAAATTGAGTTTTGGCTTTGAAGTGGGCCATTGTTGATCAGTTCCACGACTATTTGTATGGTGCCAGATATTAGTAAAGACTGATAACAACCTCTGACTTAGAACAACCTCTGTAAATTGATGCTACTGGGCATAGGTGGCTCTCGCCCTGGCACCCACGATTATGCTGTAAGTACAGGCGGCCCCCAGCCACAGAGATGCGGATGCTCTCTCCCGGAGGCTCGCGTCAGACTGAATGGGTCCGTTGTCTGAACCTGATAAGAGCCCTGTGCCAGAAAGTGATAAAGAAGAACAGGTGTCTCGGGCGCAGTGGACTGTGTGGTAGATGCTTAAAGACCCAGAAAAACTGTATACCTGCCGCCCACTGCCATTTCTCTGCATTGACACCCAGCTCTCGTCAAGAATCAACAATGACATCTCAAACAGCTCAGTCCCAGACCATGATAAGAACAGCTGTAGAGGTTTTATGGCTGGAAGCGATGTATAAACTATGTTCCACTGACTTGTGGACTACCTTGTTGTACAAAGAAGGGCCCAAATTAAAGCTGATCAACAACTACTATAGAGACTCAGAGTAAGGAGGGCCGGGTGCAAGCAACAACTCGCTGCCATCAGTTTTCAGAAGACTAATTCTACGTCATTGCATAATCAGATGGGGCACCCAGGCATAGATCAAACTTGATTTGATGCAGGCGCCATTCTATTGGCCAAAGATGAGTGTGGAGGTGGAACAGTATGTCAAGACTTGTGGTCGTTTGCAAAGGAAGCGCTACCTCGAAAGCTGCCCTTGGTCAACATTAGTACTAGTGCTATGGAACTGATCTGTATGATTTCTGAGCAGAGCCTGATCTAGAAGTGTTGCAACATATTGGTGGTCATTGATCATTTACTGGTATGCACAGCTTCCCGACCAAGGATCGAAAGCAACTACAGTATAAGATATTTGTTGAATTTTAAATCCGCTAAGGGGCTCCACAATGATTCATTCTGATCAGGGACTCGAAGTCGCTTGATTAAAGAGATGTTATCTTGTGGGGGATACGAAATCACGACCACCCCAACACCCACAGGAGACCCTCAGCCTGAAAGGTCAATCGACATTGCTCGACATGCTAAAATCACAATCCAAAGATAACCAAGATGGAGCCAACAGATTAGCACACTCATTCACGCCTACAATCATCAAAAAGTGATGCCAAGGTTCTCCCCCATCGTCCAATGTTTGGAAGAGAGGCTGATTGCCAGTAGATGTGTGTTTGGGGTTTCCTGATGGGGAGCGTGAGCAGAGAACCATCTAGTATGTACAGAAATTAAAGGCCCAATTAAATCATGCCACCAACTGGCCCAGACCATGGCTGCTAAACGAAATCTGGCAACTAGGAGAGATATAAAAAAGTGAAAACAGGGATTGAAAAAAGGGATAAGTGTTGAGAAATCTGGACTGCATGAAACAGAAATGCCGACCGACGGCATCACTCCCTCATGTTGTGGGACAACTGGCAATCTACCTGTGTGTAAAAGGGCCTGAAAAAAATTCAAAGATGTGAAAACCATACACAGAAATCATCTGCTGCCAATTGGGAGATCTTGTGAAGTTGAACATCCTTTACCCCTCCTTCCAGGCGTGACTTAGATCTGTTGCTAAGAAAATCAAGCCTGTGGAGCCTTCAACAAGTCCAACAAGGGACTTGTCCACCCCCGAAGGGAGATGGTCACACTCGGTCAGAGAGACAGTGAAGATGATATTGAATCTCCTCTTATGAACTAATCCAATTGTTTCGGGCAATCCTTGTTAACTCAGGAACTGAAGCTGGCCCATCTGTTAGTTGAGCCTCTACTTTATCCCCAGAATGCCTCCAAGATGAGGAAAGCAGACAAATTCAAGTGGCTGAGTCCTTAAGCTTGGCTGAACTGTCTGGCCTGGCTGATTATCTGATTTTGAAGAAGAGTGAGATGGGGGAACAAGGACAGTGATATCCAATCAGAAACAAGCCTGAAAGCCTGATGGTTCCCCTAGCATCAACACCGCCCCAGATGAGCCCAGTGGGGTGGGTTCAGGACAGAAGGTCAAGCCCCTGATAGTAGTATGAGTATCGAGCCTGAGAACATGAAGGGATCTCTGTTACAATATCTCTGACATGGAGTGGAGTCAGGGCCTGTTCAGAACCTTGAGACCCTAGATGATCCAGCCGACAATTAGCCAGTAGTAAAGAGTTTATGAATCTGGGTCAACCAGTGATCTACCTTTAATATGGTTCACAAAGGGGTATATGTCCCCAAGTTTTACCTAAGTTAGCCTTGACAGATAACTCCAGACTGGTAGTGGTGCCCTTCAAGGTGACGCCTGCTTCAGGGACCCGTGGTACCTAGGAAGACAGATTCTCAGTCTGGGTGTCATGGGTAAGACTACAGATCTGTGTTAAAACCAAAGTAATAGTTTGTGTAGGATGTAAGGTTATGATATTTTGTAAATTCAATGTTTAAACGTAAAAAAGAAAATGTGATATACTACTCATTGTGTTTACCTTACACCTTAAGGCCATATGTAGCGTGGATGCAGCTTTCCAGGCCAGGGGTAACCCCCTCAATGGGGTTCCGGATATACTGCTCAGTTAATTACCGCCTAAAGCCTTTTAATTGGGTAGCCTAGCGCTTTAAATATCCATGATCTGTTATTTAAGGGCTGCTTGTTGCAGCTGTAAGCACCAAGATGGAGGGACTGTGGTTACGCCCAAGTCCGCCGGGACATAAAGAAACTCCTTCTGCCATAGCTAGTGGTAGAGGAGTTCTCTTCAGGGATACAAGTGTATAGGGAAATGATATAAAATAATAATGATAAAGTGGTTGCTCTAACCTGTCTTCCTTTGCAGTAGGACTGTTTACTGCTCTCATTTTGCTCCAGAATGCTGAATTGGGCCAATCAGTACCTTGGGACCCTACAGAGTCGGCTGACCAATAGAGGACTGCATGTATTTGGGAAAGCATTATGGGCTATGATGCTTTCACCACTGAAGGCTAGAGGAAATGACTGGCATGTTCAGCCAGCCAATGGCAATGGTAGCGCCCATCTGAAGGAGTGCTTGGTGCCAGCTTCAGATGCATCGTGGTTAGTGAGGAGAGGATCTGTGTGCTTCTGCGCTGCAGTGTTGCCAGAGCGTGAAAGCCTAAGCGGGCGTTTTCGGCAGTCGGCTCCAGTGGAAGAAACCCGTCGGCGGGCGGTCAGAGGAGGCTGTGCTTTGTACAGCTACCCACCAAGCTCAACCTGAAGGAGGACTGAAAAATTGCTGGTGCTCGGTCCAAGACAAGTGGAAGCTGCTGCAGTATTTCAGGGACGAGTCTGTATGAACATTGGAAGTAGTTGCCTGGTGGTACCCCTGTTGCTGTTTACCATATAAATGTGTGGAGGCTTGTGTAGCTCAAGTAAATCCTGCTGCAATTAAAGGACTTTTGCCTGTTGCTGTTTACCATATAAATGTGTGAGGCTTGTAGCTCAAGCAAATCCTGCTGCAATTAAGGACTTTGCCTGTTGATGTTTACCATATAATGTGTGAGGAGTCTCGTGGAGCTCAGAGCAGCCCTGTCGTTAAGGACCCCATCTTGTCTGGAGGTCGAGTACCAATTCAGGGTAGTTCCTGTTGAGCCACCCTGAAACCAAATGGGATTACTGTACCGCTGACAAGCTAACTAACTCTTCCTCTGTTGAAAGGACCCTACCAGCTGCCATGGTTTGACTAGCCATAGGGCTTGGGTACCCAGGACAGTAATTGATAGGATAGCCTGCACAGAGCCTAGATAACAAATCTGTGGATAAGCTAATCAACTTGATCTCCCCAGCCTTGCTGTTTCCTCGAATAAATCAGATTGTTTCGTATAGCTACATCCCGGCTATGTGCGTTAATGCTGAACTGCTGTTTGGTGATCAACATAACTGTGCCCTGCTACAGGGGTCCCCAAAAGGAGCTGGATTATATTTTCCGTGGGTAAGTGTACTGGTGAACCCGGTGCTACTGGTGTGGTCACCAGTGGGACGAAAGGGGCTGCAGTAGCTCAGAGGGCTGTAACCGCGGCAGTCTTAACTGTGCTAACCGACCTCTGGGTGGAGGCACCCGTCAGCGGACCTGGGCCCTCAACCTGCCTCTGTGGGGCAGACAGGGGTAGTAACCTAAGATAGCCCCTAGAGTTACATGGGGCATGGTATTGATCGGGAAGGTCCGCAATTCAGAGTACATAATCAACACACATTCTCACAGATCCACTTCACGCACAACCACAATGGGAGAAGAATAGACCCCAGATTCTTGTATCACACCAGCTAACATTCTCAGTGTCTTCTCACATCATCTATGTCTACAGGGCTGGGCCGAGACCTCTCGAAATGGCCATTCGCAGGCGATGTGATGCTCTGCACCTGGACATCCATGTCCCATTCCTTCAACAAAAACACTTCATCTCCTGGGCAAGTTTCTGGATAATTTATCTTCCATTCAGCTGACAATGAAAGTCACCAAATCAAACAAGTCAGGAGTCACTCTATCTGTCTACAAGTGCTTATTGCTAGAGCAACACTGCAGTGTCTGCAGTGTACCATAGCTAGGGGCATCCTCTGTTCAACGGATCTCCCAATCTGACAAATTGAATCTGGACCATCACTAGCCATGCATAGGAATGAGCACAAGCTGGCAAGATACAGGCAACATAACTTCTGCAATTTTCTTCACTGCATGTCCAACATCAGTATTTTGTTCTGACACTTTGCGGAGGTGGACCTCCCCTTAAATAGTACACTGGATGTTAGGGCCAGTACCATTGAATTGGGATCCTTCTTCCATGACCCCCACCGTTTATCCTGTCCACTCCCTTGGGGTTCTGTTGCAAGTCATAGGCCCTTGATCAGGCAGGAATACTTAGGCCTCCCCCAAGTAGCATTCTGTGACATGTCTCATTTGAAAAACTTCACTAATCGAACATGCTGCTTTGTTTGGTGAAAAAGTATTGAGTCATTCAAAGTTATAGCACTTTCGTTCATTATAAGTACATGGGAAAATTTATATGGTTATTTGAGAATAAAGAATGGAGTTTGACCATCCTGGTCCTCCTCATGATCAAAAGAATTTGCAGGCTCACAATCAAGATTCTTTGATCCTGAGGGAGGACTAGATAACCAACTGGAGGAACAGATAGCCCAATTTAGCAACTTTTATTAAATATCTTAGAAACGGTTTGGTCTTTTAAAATTTGGGTGTTGAAGGATGTCCTGTAGATGTGAGTTATCATGTAGGTGGCCAATACATTCATTGGAGATATGGTGTGGCACAGTCTACATTTTGTGGACAGTGTTTTGCATTATATTGCTTGAAATTTGTAGGGTAGATAGCCTTACCATGGATACTTTAGTCGTTAGGTATTGTAAAATGTAAACAGGTGTGGAATTCTGCCACTCTGACCAATGAAATCTCAAACTTTAAATGTTATATCTTGGACACAGTTTGGTCTTAAATTGAAATTGCAGAGTATTGAGGATATCCTGTACTTGGGGAAGTATAGTATTCAGGTGTTGGAAAATTAGTTGCTACAATTGCATAGCCTTTTACATTTTAAGTATAGCATTTTACGTATGGTAGGCACTTTTAATGTTAAACCTCACATTTTGCCGTTAGCAACCATTCAACAGATTTGCAAAATTCAGAATGCACAGTCTAGTTGGTAGATCTCTTGATTTACTAATTTGTTTAGTCGGACATACGTTTTTGTGCAGTGAAGTGCCAAAAATGCACTTTTACTACTGGCGCATTTTTTGTCACCATGTGCTGCTCAGACATCATGTGAGCTGTTGGTCAAAACTTGGGACAGAAAGAGCTGGGCAAAGATGCATTTTGTTTGGTGGAACAAATAATAATATTATAAAAGTTATAACAATTAGAAATTCCATTATATCTATGAAAGAATGTATATGTATTTTTGGAATGTTAATGAGAAAAAGATGGCCCAAAGTGAGATGACCATATCTCAATAACAGTTTAGTCTTTTACTTGAAATTGAGGGCATTGAGGGGATGTCATAGAGATGTCAACTATATTTAGGTTTGGAAATAATTTGTTGCAGAGATATTCAATGACATAATTTACATTTTCCCAAAGGATTATAACAGTCTATGTCATGACTTTTGGCACAGTTGAAAAACAAGATACAGACTTTTCACCAGTTGGCTTGATCACTTAGATGATCAAGCCACTAAATTAATATTGTAGGTAAGCCACAGTGGAATTTTGTTTGTACATTACACGGTTATGAATATTAAAATACTGTCACAAGGTTGAAAAGATTGCCTGTCAGTGCTTTGTAGTGCAGCTGAAATGATAATGAGATATAGGTGCAGGTCTTACGGTCGATGTTGCATGAAGTACTTACTGTCATGATTACAATGATGCTGACTTTTTTCTAGCTCTTACTGTTACCAAGATAACACAAATTACTGGTACAAGGGTTTGGTGCCCTATAGTGCTACTGCATGGCTCTGTAGCTTTGCATAAGTGGGGCGTGAGCCCAGATGCATATTGTTGCAAAAGTACCCAACCCGGTGGGAGCTGGGCCTGCCTCCCACCAATATGCATCACACTGCTTGCTCGTACATTTTTCAAAAAGTAAGGAAGTATATGCAAAAAATGTATTTAAATGCTTCATTTTAGGGTTTAGAAGCAAAATGTGGAAATGAGCCATTAGGGTTGAACTAACCCCACCCCCACACACACCATCCAGTCCTCCACAGTCCCGAAAGGCAGATGCAACTTGGTGTGTCATTGGGGTCGTGAGGGCCTAAATCTCTCCCATTCTCCTTTATCATCATCATCATCATCACATCATCATCATCATCAAATCTTTATTTATTCGGTGAACATCATTGAACAGGCTCATTTACAAGATAGACCTGATAAGGTCAAAGTAATAGTTGATACAAAACAGACACATCATACACTTATATAAGGCGGTTATACATACAGAAAAAAACGTTTTAAAAACACAGTGATGTACCATAAATTCACGAGAAAAAAATGGTTGCGAAAGTTAGCTAATATTTAGTATGCAGTATAATACATATCAGTGGGGGGCATGGTAGACACTCAACATAATAATACTAGGATGGTGAAGGTATTACTGGGCCATAAGATGGGGTGTCTGTCTGGAATATACCATATATGGTTTGGAAGGAAATTTGTAAGATGACAATGCTAGCTAGTGGTAGCAATTGCATTTCTCTTTGAAAGACGGCCAATGCTGTTTAAGGATACAAATGGAATGATATTGGACAGTTTAGGGATTTTGTAGGATTTCCATGCTATAGCTCGAGAATAATGATGCCACCCTCTAGCCTGGTGTTGAATTTGGGCAATTTGAGCAGGATGATGTTGTTGCTTCTTGGGGCACAGGAGCTAGGAGAGCTCGGTGAAACAGTCAGGATATAGTTTGGAAGTTTTTGACAACGCTCAACAAATCCATAGTGCTGCATTTCTGTTCCTTCTGGTGAAGGAAAAACCCTGATTAAGCATAAAGAGAGCAATGATGAGGAATGGCGATCTGTAATGAACCTTATTGCTCTATGATATAAGGTATCAACTTGTGATGGTAGGAGATGGGGCAGTGACTATAAAGTCTGCATAGTCAACAACTGATAAAAAATGGCCTGGACTAACCTCATCTTTAGTCTCTGTTTAGGAAGGGTTTAATCTATACAGAAGGCAAACTGGTGACTTTTAACAGTTCTTCGTGGAGTGAAGTCAAGTCCATTGTCAATCCACACACCTAGGTATTTGAGTTTCTACATAATCAGATTTTCTCATATAGTGCATAACGGGAAGAATGATTGGAGAGGATGTGCTGGTGGGCACTGGACATCATTGCTTGAATTTTCTTTGCATTTAACAGAAGCTTTTTCTCCAGTAGCTGATATTGTAGCAAGGAGAATTCTGTTTGTAAGTTTCACCAGCAGCTGCAGTGAAGAGCTGCGACACACAGAACAGTGTCATCAGCAAAAGGTGTACAGAGGAATTGGTGAGGGGTTGAATCAGTAATAGCTATAAATAGCAAGATAGGACCAGATAGAACGGGGACTCCGCGACATGGACTTTAATGGGGATAGGTCACCTTCAGCTTTTACCTGCTGTGACCACGTTGAGATAACACTGAACCACAAGGAGAATGGATCTGGCCAATGGGTACAGGGATGGCAGCCGTGATTACAGTTTGAATGTTTGCTCAGGTCCAGGAATACTGCAGACATTATTCTTTTTATCTAGTCGGATTGCCAGTCATTACTTTACTGTAGCATGTCAGTATGCTCGGTCATGGAATATATTATAGGGAGCACTGTCAGCTATATAGTTATGAACATGCCTCTTCTATGTTAAACTCAAAATTTTGTTAACTTTGGACCCTTTCAACAGATTTGCATGAATTTCAGGTATGCAGTGGGACATGGTAGATCTCCATTTGCCAAATTTCATTTTAGTTGGACTTACAAATTTTGCACACCAAATGCTGAAAATGCACTTTTCACCAGTTATGTGGGCAGCTTTTTTCATTTTGTCCATGGTGCTGCATGGCCGTCATGTGGCATGCTGCTCTGTAACTTTGCTCAGCTGAAAGAGCTCAGGTCAAGGAACATGTCACTTGGTGAAAAAATATTATTCCATTCAAACAAGATTAAAGTTTTAATTTCCCATTATAAGTCAATGGGGACATTTATATGGTTATTTTGTGAAAGAAGAGTGGTGCTTTGGCGATCTAGTCCCACCTCATGATCAAAAGAATGTGCAGGCTCATGATCAAAGAATCTTAGAGCATGAGTGCTGATTGTGGATGAAACCAACCATCTTATTTGTAGTTTGCAGTCAGAAAAAAATCAGATATCTGTGCCATGGGAGACTTCTGAAGTGAAACTATGGTGGGTTTTGCTCAGGGTCATTGCCTCTATTGAACCATGCCTGTGGTTCCTTTCAAATGGTCAAAGAAATAGAAATAACTTTTTATTCTTTGATCATGGCTTGCTAATGATCTTTAGTCACAAGCCTACAAATGCTTTTGATCAGAGATTCTTTGACCTTCGATCTTTGATAAAATGAGGGCATGACTAGATGGCCACTTGAAAAAGCAATTTTCAGTTCAGGGGTGGCTTATTAAGCCAAATGAAGGTAGGTTTTGCTCAGGAGGCTTCATTATATCTAGGCATGGCTGTGGTTTCATGTATTTCTGCCTAAATATTGACTTTTAAAAAATTTATTACGTGACTTGTGACCTGCAAATTCTTTGATTGTAAGCCTGCAAATCTTTGATGCTGAGATTCTTTGACCATGATCTTTGATCATGAGGATGTGACTAGATGGGCACTTGAAAAAATAAATGATTCTCAGATCAGGGTTAGCTTATTAAGCCAAATGAAATTGAGTTTTGCTCAGGGGCTTCATTGTATTGAGGCATGGCTGTGGTTTCATGCATTTCTCACTAAAATGTCTTTTACAATTTTTTATTGTTTTGCTCTTGACCCACCAAATTCTTGATGTAAGCCTACAAAATTATTTGATCTCGAGATTCTTTGACCACAATCTTTGATTATGAGATGAACTAGATGGCCACTAGGATAGAATTTTCTCAGCACAGAGTCACTTACAAGGCAAACTAGAAGATTGGATCTGCTCAGGGGCCCTTTGTTCTGTTTAGTCATGGCTGTGGTTTCATGTATTTTCTCTAAAATTGTTGTAATATTTTTATTCTTTGATCGTGAGCCCAAAAAATTCTTTGATCACAAGCCTACAAACTCTTTGATCATGAGATTCTTTGATCCTGATCTTTGATCACAAGGGAGGAACTAGATGGCCAGATTAGGAAGGACCAGATGGCACAATTTAACAAATTTTCAAATTAAATATCTCACAAAATGGTTTGGTCTTTTAACTTGAAATTTTGAGGGTGTTGAAGCATGTCCTGTAGATGTGAATTATAGTACTTAGGTGTCAGACAATACATTTGTTGTGGAAATATTGTGTGAGGCAGTTTACATTTTGCAGACAGAGTTTTCCATGGTGGTAGTGGCTTTAAATTACCAGGGTAGCTACCCTTACTGTCATAGATGTACTTTTCAGTTGTTAGGTGTGTAAAATGTTAATAGGTGTAGAATTCTGCCAGTGTGATGAATGAAAACCTGACATTTTCACATTTTATATCTCAGAAACAGTTTGGTCTTTTACATTGAAATTTGGAGATTATTGAGGGGATTTGCTGTCCATGTGAATTAGGATGTTTAGGTATTGGAAAATTTATTTGCTGCATCCATATTGCGTGACACACTTTATGTTTTGCATATTGCATTTTGCATTGTGGTACTGGCTTCACGTTTATAGGGTGCCTAGCGTTACTGCCATGGAGGTAATTTGTAGTAGTTAGGTGTCTGACATGTAAACAGGTGTTGAATTATGCCACTCTGATGACTGACACTTTGCTTTCTTTGAAGGTGGTGGGCCCCACACTCCCAACCATATGCACTGCCAGCAATACATATGGTGGCTAATTACTTCGAACTCTTATCTTGACAGGAATTGCAAGTTGGGTGGGAGCACAGGGCCCCAAAGGGCTGCACTCCCAACTGTCTAACCTACTTTTCTATTCTTTCTCAAAAATTAAGGAAATTCTATGCAAAACTTCATTAATGCATCATTTAGGGTTAAAACACAAAAAGTCAGAAATGAGACCTTCAAGGTTGCCCTATTCCCCCTTATTGGACCCGCCCATCATCCCAAGATTGTGACTGACAGGGTGTATCGTGGGGTTGTAGTCCTAAATGTCACCCCATTCTTCTTTACTGTGGCTTGTGAATATGATTACAGATGGAATGGGGTGACATTTAAGCCTCACAACTAGCTTCTACCCATCAATACCAATCTTGGTGATGAAAGTGAGAAGAGGAAGAACAACCTGAAAAACCTACGACTTTTTTGTTTAAATAATCGTGTGTTTATTTTGCATAGAGAATCTCTACAACCTTAGTTCTGCCAGATTTTGAATTTCCTGCAAGGAGTGGCAAGAGGTTTGGCCTTAAACACCCTGAGAGGTCAAGTGTTGGTCCTTGGATCCTCCTTGGGGTAGGGACTAACCGGGAGGTTATTCTTTTTCTGTGGGCTGACAACAGGAGTGGACCTGTTTCTGATCCCTGGCTCCTCCATGGGATTGGAATCTGGTTCTGAATGTTCACTGTAAGGAGTCATTGGAAACTGCTTCTGTCTGTATCATTGGATGTGTTGTCTTACAATGTGTGTTTTTAGTTGCTATGTGCTCAGCTGGTAGTAGGAAATAACAAGGCAGTACAGGCTGAATACACAAGATTCTGTTTTGCTTCATGGCAAAGTACTTAGCTATACATAAAAGCAAAACCACTTTCATCATGATAATGGTTCAGTGGAGCAAAATGAATGAGAAAATAAAAATGGAGCTAACAAAGTAGGAAGGAAGTGAAAAGAAAGACAAAAGGAAAAGAGAAAAGTTTAGAGTAGAATGGGGAAGGGGTGAAGATAAAAGTATAAAGTGAGCTTATGAATAGTAAATAAGGAAAAAAGTACATATATATATTTAATATATCAACATGTTATTAGATTAATAATATAATCTGAAGGTATAATACAGTACTTAATATTTACTGAGAGGGTGAGATTGCTCCAAATAATAGAACAAAATGTGAGTGACAGAAGACAAGGAGACAAAGAGAATAAGCTTATTAAAGAGCAACAGTAAAGTGTAAAATGTAGAGTAATGCATAGTTCTAGATTCAAAATTACATATGAACATATGAAAATTGCCAGCAGAAAAAGGCTGTTTGGGCTATCGAGTCTGCCCAATTTTGTAGCTAGCAGCCCTATTCTGCAACAGTCCCTCCCTCCTCACCCCCTTCCTTTATCCTTCACCCTGCCTTATTCCAGCCCCTTTTGAAGCAGCCCACTGTTCTACAGGCTGCCACCTCCGCTGGTAACATGTTCCACCCTGCCACCACTCTCTCTGTAAAAAAGTGCCTCCTCATTGATTAAACCTATTCATTAAGCAGCAAAGTTTTATAAAGCTATCATACAGTGCTACACATATGCAGGAACAAATGAAAGAAAACATAAGGGAAGAAGACAGGGAAATAGAAATATAGGTCAAAAAGAGCAGCACAATAATAAATTAGTATACAAAGTCTACAACAAATGGTTGACACAGGTATGAAAGGGGAAATACATTGCAAAGGACAACAAAATGAAATTTAAAATCTATGATTTGTCATTGTCCTATATCCAGTAACAGTATTAAAGATGGTAGAAACCATGTCAGCTTCAAAAATCTGAAAATAAGGAAAAGTAAACTATTAATGAAATTTGAAAATCGTGATAGTATCTTTAAGACCATACAGAGTTACATTTCTCAAAGGTGTGTAAAGTTTGGAAAACTTCAATCCACAAAAACATTGCACAGTCCCACAACTTTGCAAAGTTATTCATACTCATGAAGTCAAACTTTTAAGTACTGGAAGCTTCAGGATTTTGTAAAGTTACAACTTCACCGGTGAGGTTCACTGGGACTTCACAAAATGGCTAAGTCATTCAGTTCTGTTGCCACACCATGTGACCTGCAGATCACATGGTCACACTGCAGCAGGAAACAGACCTGAAGAGTCATGCTGTGTGCAGTTCTAGGAAGTGTGTTCAGGAGATAAGATCTGCACTGCACTTAGAGCTCAGTTTTGAATCATTTTTTACTGCTGTTCACTGCATAAACCAAACATTTTTTAAACCATATTCTGCTTGGTGTTCTGCATCTGCAGACTTAATTTTGAATATTTTTGCCTACTGTTTAGTTGTTTTCCTTCCTCTTTCTGTGTGGTGCTGCTGTGCTAGGCTAGGGGTGTGTGTGTGTGTGTGTGTGTGTGGAGGGGGATGTTCAGGCTTTTGTCTGAAGCCAGCAACAGCTTTAATTTCAGAAGCATTCAGTGCATTTTTTAATATAATTTTTTTAATTGTTTTAAACAGCTGCTGATTCCTCAAAGAAAACTTTGAAAAAATATAATAATTAGGTGCAAGTTGGCTTGCATTCTATATATATTCTATAGATTTCTCCTCCCAATCATTTATTACTGAGGAAATTTGCATGAATACATGATTTCTATCCCTTAGATTTCATCTGCCTCTGTTGCTTACTCCCTATTTTAATTCATAATCCTGTGTTGTGACATCACAATATGTCATCACAGAAGTGACTGTGATGTCACGAGCAGTGCATTATGACCTCAGGTAGGGGGAAAGCAGTAGGAAAACATAAACTTTTCAGGAACAAATATCCTGTTTTCATGCAAATGGCCTCAGTAATAAATAATTGGCTGAGAAATACAGAACAAATGTGAAATATAAGCTGGACAGTGTCTAAATATTATACTTTGTTAAATTTCTCCTGAAGTTCAGCTGATCTTTAAGCCATTTCCAACTTCACAAATACATGACATAGCAATAAAAAAACAACCTGGCTGGGGAGAATATCCCCATGGAGATGCAACTTGAAAGGTCAGAAATTACCAACAACTAGAAAAAAAAATAACATTAAACAGTTAAGCTTGAACAATCAACAGTAACATATTTGAGTATGGCACATATATGAACAGACATGATAAAACAAAAAGTCAACACTGAGAAACAGCCCAGAAAAAAAAATAATTAAATACAGTTCTACTGTGTACAAACTCATGAGTCACTACTACCAACTCACTAATATGTTTAGTGCTGGTGTGAACCACTCAAAGAATTAATCCACTCACAGATATAGTACTCTGCTACCTGAACCTGTCATAACTGCATATACATACGTGCATCACCTAACTTGGCTGTGGAATATTGGGGCCCCCCAAAACCCTCATCCCCCCTTGCCCATTGAAGACCTAATGCATATCAGTAACACTGCATAATCACTGTCCACAAGCTCTGCATAGTTTGTACATGTGAAGGTGGGGGGGTGGATTCCTGTATTGTCCTCCATTCTGTGAGTGAAGGCTTCTCTGCTATCCAATTCCTTTTCAACTCACCAGATTCAGATTGGTCAGTCAAACAACCCAAGTTTTATCAAATTTCTCTACAGTGCCTCTTGTTTTATATAGGACTATAAGGTAGGAAATTTTGATCATAATCCCCCGAGTACCATTCAGCCCTAGAAAGTACAGTGGGTGAGTGCCAGCACATTCGCAACTGCAGCTTAGCCTCCATTGCTAATGTATGGACTTGCCATTTGTGGTGTGTCTCTGCTCCCAGGAGGAGGAATAATCACCTAGTAGCCGGAGGAGGGGAGAAGGAGTGGTGTTTGCAGAATTTCCTCTACTGTGCTTCTAAGCTCTGTCCAGGAGGGGCATACTGCAGGACAAGTCCATAAGATGTGACCTATCTGCTCCAGAGAATGATGGCATCTGCAACATTCATTAGGGATGTTGATGCCCATCCTTACTAGCCTGTCTGGCATTCTGGCCATTGGCCTAAGATCTTTTGTACGAGCTGTGGTTTGGTGTCTGCTGATTCCCAATGTGCCATTGACCAGCACTTTCAACAGGTGTCTGGCATTATCACTAATTGTAAATCTGTCTCTCTTTTAAGCTGGGTTAGCAGTATAGCCTAGAGGTTAGAGTAATGAGCTATGAATGAGCTTGGTACATGCAGCAGACCAGACCTTGGTTTGATTCTCACAACCTCCACTTGCATACTGTTTGACTAAAAGCAAGTCACTTAACTGCCCAGTGCTCCCAGGTCACCCCTGAAAACAGGGACTTGTGTATAGTGGTCCTTACCTGGTTACCAAAGACTAAAATAAAAAGAAACATTTAAGTGATGAGCCTTCCAGCTCACAAGGGTCAGTCTCCAAAAGTGCTCATATATTCTATGACTCTGAAGAAGCATTGCAGAGACAGTTGTCCATGGTCTCACCCATGGGTGGGGGATGGAAATAGAGGATTTCTAGCCCATGCTGCATCGCATGTCTAAATTGTAAATACTTCCAGTGATCTGTGGCCAGTAATAATATTCTGTTCTCAGCTGATGAAAGGACTTCAGGGCACCCAAGTGGGGAAATATGATGTCTCCCAGAGTACAAATCACCTGATTGTCCCAGGAGGTCCTGCAGACTGTGTCACCTGAAATACATAGCTTGGAGTTATGCCACAGGGACTTGGAAAGTCCTAGGGGAAAAAGTATGCCATGCTGACCTATTATGTATCTGTTGGAAAGAGAATCTTGTAAATTCCATGGTTGGGGTGAGTACACCATCCAGAGGATGGGTGCCCTGTAGCAATGCTTGCAGTGTCATATTACTCCTCAGGGTTTTTTGATTTGAAGCCACAAAGGGATGCTGGCAGATTGTTGTAACCATGTAAGACTGCTTCCAATACCTAGTGCAGTATGATAGGCCCATGACCAAGGCACATTCCAACCTCCCATGTTAGGAAAGGCCCCGAGCACCCTTTTTTTCACATCTGGGCACACCTTGACCCCAATGGAAAGTGGAAAGAAGCTTGTCCACCTTATTGCACCAATAGGCTGGGATTATCATGAGCGTAAAATGCACAGTTATGAATCTTGGGAAGGGCCATCATTTTGATGCCAGCTATTTTACCAGGGAGAGTGACCTGCAGCTTGCATCTCCTGTCTATGTTGAGTTGCAACTCAGAGACCAACAGCTGTAGATTTAAGGCTACCCAATCCTCAATATGGGGGAAGATGCACATGCCCAAATACTGAATGTACTGTGTAGCCCATATGACCTGGAAATCACAAAAAGAGGGGGTAGAGATGAGCAGCCTTTCAGTAGCAAAAGCTCAGTTTTAGTCCAGTTCACCAGCAAGCCAGAAAGGTTGCCAAAAAATGGTAAGATGAAAAGGGTGGCTGGCAAGGATTGTTCTGTCTCTGACAAGGTCAGCAGCTTATCATCCATATATAAGAGGAGTTCATAGTTGTCTGTTAGAGCTGTGTGAAAAACAAAGAATTTCACTGGTGGAATTTGCTCAAAAGTCAGATTTTTGCTTCTGAAAAAGTTTGGAAATCATTTTGGCAAGTTTTACAGAAATTCTGACTGTCCCCCCCATACACACACTGATCACTGACCTGATGCCCCCCCCCACTAGCCCGATGTTAAAAACATATATTTCCTGATGTCTAGGCAACCACCTCCTATCCCCAATCCCCTGTAATAAAAAAGGTAGTTAATCCATCCATTCCCTTATGTCTAGCAGACCCCATTCCTATACCCGATCCCTCTACTAAAACAAAAGCAGTCCACTCCTAATCCCTGGTGTATAGCAAAGCAGATCCTGCAACCCGACAGGTAGTGTCCCACCACCACGATCCCCCAATTCGACCCCAAGCCAGCGACTGTCCCAGCCCTCCTCTCTCCACCTCTGCCAGCCACTGGACTAGTGCAAGCTTGTGCAAGCACATACTCATTCATTGATACAGTCGTGGCCAAAACTATTGGCGCCCTTGCACTTTTTCAAATAACTCACAATTTCCTCTAAACATAAGTTGAAATTAACAACAGTACAGTATTTGGTCTCCACAATTCTTTATTTCTCTGTTAATTTTACAGAACCTTTGTTTTTGTTCAGAATTTAATATATCCTTTTAAATCAGAAAATGAAAAGAAATGGCATTGGCAAAATTATTGACACCCTAGACTTAATATTTGGTAGCACAGCCTTTGGTCAAAATAACTGCAATCAACCACTTCCTATAGCCATTGATGAGCTTCCTGCACCTCTCTACTGGCAGTTTGGCCCACTCTTCTTGTGCAAACTGCTCCAGTTCTCCCAGATTTGAAGGATGCCTTCTCCCAACTGCTGTTTTCAGATCTCTCCACAGGTTTTCAATGGGATTTAGATCTGGACTCATTGCTGGCCACTTCAGAACAGTCCAGCGTCTTGTCTTAAACCATTCCTGGGTGCTTTTTGAAGTGTGTTTGGGGTCATTGTCCTGCTGGAAGACCCATGACCTTCGACGGAGACCCAGCTTTCTGACACCGGGTTCAACATTGCACTCCAAAATGGCCTGGTAATCTCCAGATTTCATGATGCCATGCACACGTTCAAGGCACCCAGTGCCAGAGGCAGCACAGCAACCCCAAAACATCACTGAACCGCTCCATGTTTGACTGTAGGGAAGGTGTTCTTTTCTTTAAAGGCTTCATTTGTTTTCTGTAAACAGAGATGATGTGCTTTACCAAAAGCATTGTTGTGGTTGTTGTTGGTGTTGAGTCTGTTAGGCGTTGGTTATCAGCTGGAGACCTGTTGATGTTGGGCCTGCCCTTCCACAGTGTAGTGCATCGTGGCCTCTGAAGCAGGCTCCATGGTGGCTACCGTCTTGGAACCAGAGCCCAGATCATGGATATAGAGTTGGTAAACTCTCTCGGTTTTCTGAAGGATGTTGGCAAACCTATTTGTATTTGGGTAGATGGTTGGCTCTACCTTTTCTTGTACTGCAGGAATCATGTTCCTAAGGAACAGGGTCTTATACTCAATAATATCTACATCCGTAGCTTCTTATGCCAAGTGTTTTGCTGCTTGGTAGGCCATCCAAATTCTCTGGTGGTAAGTCGCTGGACTTTCCTTTGCATTCTGTTTTACAGGGTATGCAAGCATCACTCCTACTACACCTGGGCTGTGAGCAGAAATGAGCTCAGCTGCAACCTCATCAAAGGTAACGTTCCCATCCTGGTGGATGGCATCTGGAAGTTTGGCCCACAAACTAGGATCGATGGTCTGGCATAGTATTTGGACCCGGTATTCTGCAGTGAAGCTAAGCATCTCACATTTAGAACACACCTTTTCTAAGAGTCAGCTGAGGTTGTCGGACGGATTCATCCGACCGATACTGTCAGCTATTTGCTGAACAGAGTAGGCCATTTGTAGGGGATTACTGGGTCGATCAGGCAGAGGTAGATTGTCTTGGGCGCCGTCAAGGGTGGCCCGAGCTGCAGCCTCAGCCGCAGTATGAACAATACCATCCTGAGTGCCAGCATCCTGCAGAAGCTGCCTAATCTGGGTTTTAATGGCCCATTCACTTCTCTCAGGAAGCGGTACATTGCCTATTGCAGTTTCAATCATCGTCTCTATCTCTTGCCTATCTTCCACATTAATAACAGCTGTCGGTGGTGTAGTCGAGACCAGGCCTGGGCCTGCTCCCCCCATCATGGATGCCACCATGTTGGCATCTCCCATGATGGTCATCACAATGTCGATGACATATGATATGGTGAGGGTGGAGTGGGGACCCACCATGTTGTGGATGGCTGGGTGTGGTTTCTGGGCCATAGTAGGTGTGTGACTGGGCATTGCACTGAGAGATATCATCATCTGATACCTCCCCTCCAGGTGATGTGTGTAAGGCAGGGCTATGCTTCCCATTGCCTTAACATGTCTAGCCAGAACCTCCCGCTGATGGTGCAGTTTCACCATCTTTGTTTTATAGTCAGCATGACTCACAGTTGCAACATCCATATCAATCTCATCTTGCATTTGCTTCTGCAACACACTATACATGGTGCTCAGTTCACGATTGTCCCAAGTAGCCACTTCTAAGTCATTACGTACCTGGTTCATCTCGTCCTGTAGCTCTCCCATCTCCACACTCAACTGAGCATTTGCAGAACTTAACAAATCATTCATATGCAATGCCTGTCCCTTATCCTGTCTCAAACTTTCACACTCCTGCTTCAACATACAAAGTTCCTGTTCTCCAGCTTGAGCTGAATGATGCAAAAGTGAATCCTTTTCATTCCGCAGAGTTTGGAGTTCAGACTCCAAGTTCTGCTGCCGTCTAACACATCCCGTTTCCTGCAAACCCATCTGTTGCTTAAGAGATGAAATTTGCAGATCAAGGGTTCAAAACCTCACTTTGGAGGCTTCCAGAGCTGCATAGAGAGCCTCGACCATCAACCCTTTAGCCTGACGCTTACTGGTTGATTGTCTCGTCTCTGTGTACTGGGTTGAAATCCCCAGTATAGGGTTTTCAGATAGACTTGTGCCCCATGCGAAGTCAGCCCATCCTCCATGGGAGGTAAGGAAGTTTGAGACATCGAGTCTCAGTTCTGCGCATATATTTGATACGGTGGCCATTGTGTGGGAGGGAATGAAAAAGCAAACTGTAAAAAAGGCTCCGTGCTATGTATCGATCCACAGCAGGAGCATTTTATACACAGTTGGGCTACTGTAAAAGTTGTAGGCTTACAATTCAAAGCTGTAATGGAGTGAGTCGAGTTGGCATCGACCACACCCGAAAGGATGACAGCCAGACTTTGTAAGTGACTACAAACTGGTTTTAAAATGGAAAAGGTGATACAGGAATGCACACCTACTGTCCCTGTGGAAAAGGGAAAAGTTATAGCAACAAGTGAAAACTTACAAACACCAAATATCGCCTGCACGTGGTCGCCGATCAGCAGGATGTCTAAACCTCACTTTCAGGTTCTTGGCAATATTGGGAATGAAAGTAGTCACAGACGGAGTTGCATAAGAGTAATAAACTTGTTTATTACTACCAAAAGGATAAAATCACAGTTGTCCTAAGCAGTTCTTAATAATACGAACCAGGAGCCAGTGCTAGTATTCCTATACCTCAAGGTTTCTTTGTGTCTCTTGGGATCTCCGAGGTACAAGACTAGTGTATCACATTATATACCTATGATAATTACTATGGTTACTGTAAGATAGAAACATTTCTAGGTACAGAGATGAGCCCTATTAGGCTAAATTAGAGGGCTCCATGGTCCAAGATAACATTATACAATTTTGTAGTAGTCATCAGTTTGTGAAACAAAAGACTTCTTATACAGAGTCTTACATACCTCAGTGCAGTAGTACAAATCACCAAAGGTGGCAATGCTGACTTACATATCATAATTATTTCAAGGACACAGGTGCCTTGGCATCTTACAAGTATGAAATACACAGAAAATACATAGGAGAATATATGTATTAGCAAACAAAGTGTATTACAACAATATGTACATATCCTGACATCTCCTCTTGTATGGTGAGATGCCCTTAGCCCTATATGTTAGTATAACATATGCTTAAACACTAGCTGTCTGTGGTATACCTCTGAGGGTACCAATTAGGTGCAGGGACCTCATGTAACACCCCTGTGCCATGCAAACAGTTTGGCCTTACTTATGCAAGCAGAATTGCCTATCACGACATTGCTATTTACTACTGTTTTCACAATTCTACATATTGTATTGGTTCTAAACTGATTACTGATGTTTTGATATTTCTATTGATTTTTAGATTTTTATTGTGGTATCTTCATTACTGTATGATCTATACTTTGCTTAAGTAAGGCTGGTATCTTATCTTACGGGCCTTGCTTTGCTATTTGGAAATCATTCTGTGGGCTGTCTTATGGGCCCACAATGGATGATCTAAAATTTTTCACTGCTTTAGTGTCTCTATTGGCTCCCCTGGGCCTACCTTCACATCTTTCTTGCAGTGGACTGGAATACCATTTGTTCCAATGACCTTGATAGGTTGGGTAGATACCATAAAGTCCTATCCCCAGGACAATTGGCACTTAGGGAGCTAGTGGACTCATTGGGTCTGGCAGATCCCTGGAGGGTGTTGTTCCCAGACCCACGGGAATATTCTTTCATTCCCTTCCCATTATTCCTTTTCCAGGATTGACTACTTTTTGATGGGGGTTGAGCACCTTCCTGGCAGGACAAAAAGAGGGGGGAGTGTAGCCATTTACATTCAGGAGGAAATAAAGCCACTGAAGTAAAAGGCAACCTGAGGACTTCAAGTCACTGTGGCTAACAGTAGTCACAGGCAAGGGAAAACCCTTCAGAATCAGTGTCGTGTACAGGCACCCAAATCAAGGTGACAAAGACCTAATAGAGGAAATCCACAAAATGTCTGATAAAGGCGAAGTAATACAGATATTAACTGGCATACTAACGGCAACAAGAAGAAGTAGGGATTTCTTATTGTCACTACAAGGTGTGGGACTGTGCCAGCTTGTTAAAACCCCAACAAGGGGAAATGCTATTCTTGATCTTGTCTTCACAAACTCAGAATTGATCAAGGACATCGAAGTGGGATGCCATATGAGCAACAGCGATCATCGCATGGTAAGCTTTAAGGTAAACATAACAAAGGACACCAGCCACTCAAAGATAAAGGCGCTAGATTTCAAAAAGGCTGACTTCTAAGAAAATGAGGAACAATATAAGTAGCCAGTTAATGAAAATAGAGGTTGAGGAGGTGGCGGTCACAGTCATGTGGGGGAAACTCAAGAAAGCAATAAAGACTGCCACAGATCAATGTGCCAGATGGGTCAGCAAAGCAAAAAGAAAAATAAATCCTCTATGATTTTCCAAGGAAGTGACTGCTACAGTCAAAGAAAAATAGAAGGCATACAGCATATACCAGGAAACCAAAACTGAAAGGAGGGATAGTAAAGATTGCTACTGAAGAAGGGAAATGCACCAACTATGACCCAGAGAAAGATGAAATCCTCAACAAATACTTCTGCTCAGTGTTTACCAAAGAGGACCCAGGGGATGGCCCAGCTCTGGAAAAACACAACACCTCAGTACCAGGGGTAGACACAAGTCTCTTTACAGAAGTCAAAGTATGGGAGATGCTAAATAAACTAAAAGCAGACAAAGCCATGGGACCAGATGAGATGCACCCCAGAATCCTTAAGGAACTGGGGACAGAATTAGCAGCCCCTCTAGCACTTCTATTCATGAAATCCTTGAAGAACGCCATGGTAACTGAAGATCGGAAAAAGGCAATAGTAGTTCCATTTCACAAATCAGTTGTGAAGAGGCTAGTAATTACAGACCAGTGATCCTCACATCTATAGTAGGGACACTAATGGAGTCACTATTCAAACAGAGGATCATAGCATTCCTCGAAACTAGTGGCTGACAAGACCCTAGACAGCACAGTTTCACAGCAGGTAGGTCATACCAGACAAATCTGCTTGAGTTTTTTGACTACACTACTAAAATAGTGGACAACAGTGGGGGCAGTAGATGTGGGCAACCTTGACTTTAGTAAGGCCTTTGACTCAGTTCCACACAGAAGGCTAGTAAAGTAGCTTGACCACACAGGATTTGGTCCAGAAGTAATCAGATGAGTACAAAACTTGTTGCAAGACAGAACCTAGAGAATACAGGTTAATGGAACACAACTGATGGATGGCAGAGTTGACCAGCAGAGTGCCCCAAGGTTCAGTGCTGGGGCCTCTGTTCTTCAATATTTTTATAGCAGACATCAGTGACAGACTGGAAGGGAATGTGTGTCTGTTAGCAGATGAAACCAAGATATGTAACAGGGTGGACACCTCAAAAGGAGAGAGCAAGATGGAAGCTGACCTCAAGAAACTAGAAGAATGATCTGGAGTGTGTCAGCTGAGATGTAATGCCAAAAAGTGCAAGGTCGTGTACATAGGAAAGAAAAATCCAAGAAAGGGGTATTACCTAGACTGGTGGCCTCAAACTATGAACAAGATCCGGGAATCATAATCTCAGATGACCTGAAGGTTAGTAAGCAGTGTGAGAAGGAAACATTGAAGGCCAACAGAAAGCTGGGCTGCATTGGGAAGGGAATCATGAGCAGGAGGAGGGAGGTGGTACTACCACTGTATAGATCGCTGATAAGGTCTCACCTGAATCATGAGTCCAATTTTGAGGCTTCACCTCAGGAAGGACATTGACCGGTGGAAACAGTACAGAGAAAGGTGACAAAAATGATTCATGGTTTGCAGTACATGTCCTATGATGAAAGACTTATGAACTGAATATGTACTCCCCTGGAGCAGAGAAGAGAGAGCAGGGACATGACTGAAACATTCACGTACATAAAAAGTATCACCAAGGTACAGGTACAGGAACTTTTTTGCTTCAAGAAGGGCTCCAGGACCAGAAGACATGACCTCAGTCTGCAAGGTGGGAGCTTCTCTACCAACACCAGGAAGTTCTTCTTCACAGAAAGAGTGGTGGATGCCTGGAACAGCCTGCCTCAAGAGGTTGTGAGGGTCAGCACTGTGGGGGTATTCAAGAATGCATGGGAGAGACACAAGGGAGCCCTGACTACAAAGAGCAACTACAGTGTGAAAATAGGTCTAAAATCAAATGGAGAGTCTAATTGGACCTAGCAGTCCCCCTTCTGCCATCAACTTCTATGTTTCTATGTTTCTATGCTTTCATGTCATTATGCAGCTAAAGTAATCTCAGATCATCACTCCACTCTCCTACAGATATACCTTTCTTCATCTCTGGAACAAGATAAGGTATTCAACGTTTTGTAGGGTCTTTCATGTTGCTTAACTCTCCCTCAACAGTCAAACTGGATTTGCTACGAGGGACCTGAAATGTGCCTTTCCAGGAGAGTTAATTTGCCTGGTTACTAAATGTAAGAGGGTGGTTTCAAGGGAGTTGGCATCCCTACTGGATCTTATTAGGTCCCTGGAGTGACACGTCTCACCAACCTCATCTTAATCAGAATGGGAACAGTTAGAATGCCTCAGGTCTAAGTACAATGTCCTACTTGGGGAAAAAGTGAGCATTTTTTGCTGCACTCAAAAGCAAAATATTTTGACCAGGTTGAGAAGGCTGGGAAACTCTTGGCCCTACAACTACTCTCCCAGACTATGGTTAGGTTATTATCCACCATCCGTACAGATTCTGGCCACCTCCTCACCTCTCCTTGAGATAGTGTTGCTCATTTGCAGGCCTATTATCAAGACCTATATACTCCGCCTTCATTATCATGCTGCCCTACTCAACTGGAGGCCTACCCTCGAGATATAGACTTACCCCATTTAACTGAACCATATTCCAATATATTGCAGGCCCCCTAACCATTACCAAAATGTATTAGGTTATTGACTCTCTGGCGTCGGACACGTCTCCAGGCCCAGATGGTTATATTGTTATTTTTTATAAAGCTTTCAAGGTTTTGTTGGCTCCCATACTCTTAAATACTTTCAACTATATCTTCAATGAAGACCTCTCAGATTCTCATTTCACTGAGACCATTATTGTGGTGTCACCGAATCCTGGTAGGGACCCCTTGCTGGTCTCAAGCTATAGGCCAATTTCTCTTTTAAATGTTGATCTCAAAATTGGCTAAAGTATTGACCTGTAGGTTTGGCGAGGTTTGAAACCCCTTACACGTAGGGAAGAATTGGGTTTGTGCCTGGGTGCTCTCAGCTGACCATCTGCCCAAGCTTTCCTACCCTCATCTCTGCATCTGGGGCTCCGCACTCCAGCTGTTTTGGTGTCCTGGGCTACAGAGAAAGCTTTTGACATGGTCTTTGGGACTACCTATTTAATTTGTTACCCAAATATCAGATTCCCCATTCTTTATCCAATGTGTATGGGTGCTCTATTCTTGCCCTTTGACTTATATACTCTGTAATGTAGTTCTTTTGAATAAATTCCCATTACAGCAGGGCACAAGACAAGGATGTCTGCTCTCATCTTTCGTGTTTAATCTGTTTTTAGAACCTCTGATCAGGATAATCAATGCCTCCCCACAGGTTCTCAATATCCCTCTGGGACCATGTCAATACAAATGATCAGTTTACATCAACGACATCCTGTTACATGTCATCTCTCCTGCTACATCTCTGCCTGCTGCCCTGGACATCATTACTCAGTTCAGCAGTATTTCCAACTACAAATTGAACATTTCAAAAACTGAAGTGATACTCCTTAATAATACGGTTCTGAGGGCAGACGTGGAGCACCTAGGTCTTGTCTGGGATTGGGATAAATTTAAATATTTGGGTATCTACTTAAGCTCTTCACCCACCAAAATGAAGCAGTATAATCTAGATTCAGTGGTTGCCCATCTTAAATCCGACTTGGAACATTGGTCCCTATTGCCTATTTCCATGTGGGGACCTATGACTACCATAAAACTGAATGTGCTCCCCTGTCTTTTGTATCCACTTCAGATATTTACCTATGCCTTACCACAGTACTGGTTCACTCAAGTGAACAGAGTAATTTCCTCCTTTTTATGGCACTCCAAAACTCCCCACTGAGCTCTATTCAAACTGATGCATTCCAATGCTAGGGGAGGTCTGCAAACTCATAATCTTTTGCTATACTAACTTGCCATCCATTGCACTAGATTTTTTTCAATGGCTCAGACCAAAATCTATGGATAACCCTGGAACCTATATGCTACAATGGTTAGACAGAGAAAGCTTTTTATGCTCACATCTCAGACAGGGCATCTGGGCACTCCTTTTCATTCCCTGCAAGAAACTACTCTGACCATTCAAAGGTGCTCTCTTGGAAGCATTCTTCAGGTTCACCTGTGATTATGTTCCCTGGTTAAGACATAACCACATAAGGCCATTACACAACCCTTGCTAGAGGACCCTAATTTCAAAATTGCCAGGCAGGTGTCACTAAATCCTTCTGGCCTTTTATTGAGGTAGACACAGTGGATGGCCTTCTACAAGACTGGAATCTTCTCACATTCCTGGAGGCTTGGTAAAAATACCACTGGCCTGTCTCATTAAGCTTCAAATATTTCCAGCTAACACATATGCTCATTCACCATTTTGGTGCCAGCCCATGGGATAACTCTTATGGGACTCTTGTCCTTCCTATTGCTCTGATCGCATCCACCTCTCACAACGTCTCTTATTATTACCATAGTATACATGAACTCCTTGGTACTGTAGAAGGCCTGACATTTTATTATTGGGACCAGGTTTTACCTGAGAACAATACCCCGCAAAACTGGTCTTGTATCCAGAAACATTTACATCAATATATAAAATGGGGCAGATATCATTTTATGCAGTTTCAGGTGCTCCATAATCTATACTATACCCCTGTCAAACTGCACAGAATGGGTAAACTCCCTTCTGACATACTTTCCAAATGTAATAGAGAATGTGGCACACTGTACCATGTCCTTTGGTCTTGTGAAAAAGTGATCCCCTTTTGGGAGTCTATCCAGTCCCATTTGGAACCCATGCTTGGACTAACATATGCATTTCTCCAACCGGTATGCTTACTGGGGGATTATAAGAATAGGCTAATTGGCAACCAAAGATTGCATATGGCCCTTATCTCAGCATGTGCCAAGAAAGTAATCCTCTGACAATGGCTTGACCAGAGTAATTCAATTTATTGAATGGTACAGGGAAATACTTTTCTCCATACAAGTGGAACGGCTTGTAGCAAGCATGAAAAAACAGATCTCATAGATATAAGAAAATATGTGAACCACTATATGTTTTGTTAACTACTTGAGCATCTGGTAACATGGTTATACTCTGTTTTTAAAGAATATACTTACCAGATAGTTGAGTACTCCATCAGCTGTTTTTTGAAATTGTTCCTATTAATGCACCTGTCCTGCTACCGTATAAGTTGTGCACGCCCAGAGGTGGTTGGGAAGGGCTGGGTGGGTGGGGTTTGGGAGGTGGTTGGGTTTGATGTTTTGGTTCATACAAAAAGTGGTGGTGAAATGTGTCACTGTACTTGGCACTTGTAATAGCTTGGCTGAAGACACCAGGAGAAAGGACTGCTGTGTGACTGAACTTCTCTGCTGGGAATATATTGCCATCCTTCCCTCCCCTCCACCCAAAGCTAGTTCTATTTTTATAGGCACAGGATTTAACTGACAATGGGAACTTCCTGTTTAGGGGCAGGAAGTGAGTGATCACAGAACCACCAAGGACCCACCATCCTAGAAGGGCAAGAGTAGCTCTCCAGCCCCCTCTAGCTGCTGGAGGTCTGCCTCTGAGCAAGTAAGTGGTCTACTGAGAAATATAGGATATTCTTGTCTCAGAACAGGACAATGAGGAGCTTAAAGGGCACACAGGCCAAAAGTAAGGAGAGAGAGAGAGAAAAAAAAACAGAGGAAAGAGCAAGGATTGCAAACAGTTAAGGGGCCAGAAATAAGACATGATTGGAGTGGTGCAGTGCAGTGGCTGTGGAGCAGCAGTCTTCCGGGAGATGTTCTGGAGGATGCGGTGTTGTCCCATCTGCAAGCACCTCTCTGGGCTGAGGGAGGAGGTTGCTCATCTCCAGGCTGAGTTGGCCAGGATTTGTGGGACCTCCTCTTCCATCCAGGGACCACCAATGCCACTGCCGTTGCCTCAGAGGTTGCCAAGAAAGAGGAGCGTTGGACCACAGTGGCTCAGGGAGGGTGAGGTGGTGGAACAGGGCGCATCCCTCCAGCTGTACCTCTCCACACCCTATGCCATTCTGGCAAAGTGTGGTTCTTCCATGGAGGCACCCACAGTGGAGACCAAGGAGGATGCTGGGAACCTCCATAAAGGAGACCCACAGGAGGGTGGCAGGGACCCTGGAGGAAGGAAACAACTCCTGTGGGGACTCCATTGTTAGGAAGGTAGAACTGGGGAGGAAGGGGAGAGGGAGGCAAGGTGTCTGCCTGGCACCATGGCTTGAGGGACAGGGAGCAAACCTCAGGATTGCCTGAGCAGCTGCACGGGGAGGGAGCTGGATGTCATTGTCCACCTAGGGACAAATGACCTGGCTAAGAAAGGGATTAGAGAAGTGCAGGAAGAGTTTGTGGAATTGGGAGGGCCTTAGTCAAGTAGCACGCACGGTAACCTTCTCGGTGCTAGCCACATCTATGGCATAGGAGAGGCTAGGGTGTTCCGCATCATGGGATTCAATCAGTGGTTGAAAAACTGGTGGTGAGCTCAGGGATTTGCTTCATTGGGGACTGGGGTCTACTCTGGAGGATGCAAGCCTATACTGGCATGATGGGCTGCATCTGTCTGGGAGGGAACCAGGATCCTAGTGATAGGTTTAATGCTTCATTGGCAAGCTTTTAAACTAGCCAAGGGGAGGCACTGGAAAGGAGCAGGAAAATCCTAGCCCCCAAATAATCATGGTAGTAAGTGCGGTAAACACCAACATACAGAGGTGTCGATAGGAGAAGGGCAGGGGTAAATGGAAAAAGTGACAAAGGCAAGAAGGACAGGGATGGGGCAAAAGGGAGTAAGGCCATCAGGAAATGGAGGGTAATGAGTACCAATGCCCGTAGTATGGGCAACAAGCTCCCTGAGCTGATTACCTTAATGGAAGAGGGATGCCTGGATATCATAGCAGTCACAGAAACATGGTACACAGAGAACCATGACTGGGATGTTAACATACCAGGGTACATAACCACAGGAGAGACAGGCAGGGAGAAGAGGGGAGGAGTAGCTCTCATGTAAAGGAAGGGATAAAAGCAACTGAACAAAAGAGTAAACAGGAGGAGAGGAGGCACTGTGGTCACCTTGAGACTGGAAAGGGCACCACAATCCGCACAGGGTTGTGTACAGACCCCATGCCAGGGGAAGGAATGGACAAGGATATGATAGAAGGCTATTTTAGAATGGCAGAGAAAGGGGAGATACTGTTGATGGGAGACCTGAATATGCCAGATGTTAACTGAGCACATTTGCTTGCAGCCACATCCAAGAGCAGGGCCATTCTTGATGCCCTGCAGGTGGCAGACATTAGACAGCTAGTTTTGGAACCCACTCATGATGGAGCAATCTTAGACCTCATGACTTCAAATGGGGGCAGTGAGAGGATCTCAGATCTAGAAGTGGGTTGCCATCTGGGGACAAGTGACCATCAAACAGTGTGGTTCACATTAAACTCAGCTACAGAGTCAAGCCATACAAAAGTGAGGGTACTGGACTTTAGGAGGGCTGATTTTGGCAAGATGGAAAAGTGCCTCAGAAAAGCACTAGCAAACAGGCTAGAAGGAGGTGTGGAGCAACAATGGGGAATTATCAAAACTGCCATCACAGAGGCAACAATGCAGAGGGGGACAGTGAAAAAGCAGGAATACTGAACGAATATTTCTGCTCAGTATTCACAAAAGAGGAGGGGGAAGTGCCTAATCCAATTAACAGAAGCACTCTTGATAGGGGGGTCGATCCCAGTCCTTTCACAGAAGAAAGGGTTCTGCAAGAACTCCTAAAACTGAAGGTGGACAAAGCAATGGGTCCTGATGGAATTCATCCCCGAATTCTAAAAAGAATTAAGGAGGAACTAGTGAAACCACTGGCTACTCTTTTTAATAAATCATGGAGGATGGTTGGTACCCGAGGACTGAGGAAGGCGGATGTGTTATCTCCTTCAAAAGTGGGACCAAGACAGAGGCAGAAAACTACAGACCTGTCAGTCTGACCTCTGTGGTAGGGAAAGTGATTGAATCACTCTGAAGGAAAGAATAGTTGAGTACCTAGAGGCCAGTGGAGCACAGGACCCAAGGCAGCATGGGTTCACAGCGGAAGGTCATGTCAGATGAATCTAACAGATTTCTTTGACTGGGTGACCAAAGTAGTAGACCAGGGAGGGGCTGTGACATGGCCTACCTAGACTTTAGCAAGGCATTTGACACAGTCCCACACAAAAGATTAATAGTCAAATTAACCAGCCTGGGAGTGGGACCCAGGTGGTAGCCTGGTAAAAATTGGCTGGACAACAGGACACAGAAAGTAATTGTAAATGGAGTCCACTCTGAAGAAAGGGGGTTACTAGTGGGAACATGTAGGGTTCAGTATTGGGTCCAGTCCTTTTAATGTCTTCATCAGTGACATTGCAGAGGGACTGAAGGAAAGTATGCCTTTTGCAGATGACACAAAGATCTGCAACAGGGTTGATACAACAAGAGGTGTGGAAAGGATGAAAAGGGACTTGGCAAGGTTGGAGAAATGGTCAGAAGTATGGCAGCTAGATTCAATGCAAAGAAGTGCAAAATAATGCACCTGGGAAACAAGAACCCAGGGGAAGAATACACAATGGGTGGGGAGGTAGTGACAACAACAAAAAAGGAAAGGAACCTGGGGGTAATCATATCAAAAGAACCTTAAAGTTAGCAAGCAATGTGAGAAGGCAGTAGGGAGGGCTGGGGGTACACTGAGATGTATAGGGAGAGGCATCATCAGCAGAAAACAGGAAGTTGTTATCCCTCTGTACAGACAGTTGGTGAGACCCCATCTGGAGTACTGTGTCCAGTTCTGGAGACCCCATCTCCGCAAGAACATAGACAGAATAGAGGCAGTCCAGGAGGGCAACTAAAATGGTGCAGGTCTGCAAGAGAAGCCTATATGAGGAGAGACTAAAGGAGCTTAATATGTATACCCTTGAGGAAAGAAGGAGAGGGGACATGATAGAAACTTTTAAGTACCTCAGTGGAATCAACAAAGTCCAAGAGGGTAGCATCTTTCAGAAAAAGAGACGTGCAAGAACAAGGGGACACAATTTAAAGATAGAGGGGGGGCGGTTCAGGGACAATGTGAGGAAGTATTATTTCACAGAGAGGGTAGTGGATGCATGGAACAGCCTTCCTGAGGAGGTTGTGGGGTCTAAAACTGTGGGAGAATTCAAGAATGCATGGGACAGACATAAGGCAATTCTTGTGGGGGGTAGGAAGAAATAGGCTGTTGGTTAACTAGGATCTGCGGCTTATCCTGTAGGTAGGGAAATGGACAGACTAGATGGGCCTAGAGGTCCTTATCTGCCATCAAAGTCTATGTTTCTATGTTTCTACTTATTTAGTTTCTGCTATTTCAGTATTTATATCCTTGACACATTGTTAAATTCTCTATTATATAATGGCAAGAGAAAATCCTGGACTCTGATTGGTCAGTCTTGGGCTGGCCCCGTGATGTTATCCCAGTACATCACGGGTCTAGTCTCATCCTCACTGTGAACCTGTAGATGAGCTATATGATGAGCTAGATATGCTTGACCATTTGCTTGATTGTTTCATCTTCTCTTAAAAACAAAAATATTTTTCCACACAAAAACATCTTTAAAATGATTATTTTATTCTGTATAACAACAAGCATTTGTATAATAGCATAATTCCTCCAGGTGAGTGTTAGATAACGTCACACCTCCATTGTTGACACACTTAGCTCGTGCCTCGCGCTCCCAAACACCTGAGGCGTGACGTTATCCCAGCACGACACACACCCTGTCAGGCATTATTGCTTAATTGAAGTATTTCCTTTGTCTTGTTCTTCTCTTATATTTAATAAAGTTTTTTCAATTTGAGGAAAAAGAAAGAATAATGTGACTATGGCTAGGACTTTCATTCAGCTCATAACTCCAGCAGTTGGAGAGTGGTTTAAAACGTGCTGAACAAAACTGTGTAATTTGTCCCACAGAAGCTGATATAAGACAAGGAGGACAGGTATGTGCTGGTGAAAGAGACTTTCAAGGGAAATTGTTAACACTGCTCAACATTTATGCCCTGTATAATTCTCCCATTGTTTTTCAAGCAAGTATTCTACTTGCTGGAAGAACAAATCTAGGGAGTTGTAGTAATAGGGGGTGATTTCAGTTTAACCTTGAACCTGCATATTGACCCTCAAACAGTAAGAAAAGTAAGTTTACTCTGGAACAAAATATGTTAAAGGCAATTGACAAATTTAGTCTATCAAGATATCTGGAGCGCCAAATATCTGAGGGCCAGATGCTACTCATAACTTTGACCCACACTGGGTTTAATCCAGAATAGATTTCTCATTCACCCAGAAAGAACATATGGCAAAAGTTACTTCTCAAGAAATTCTCCAGAGTGGGACAACTGACCATGGTAAAGTAAAACTATAGATGGAAGTCAGACCAACAGCACACTGTGGCACCTGAACAGTACTCCATTATATCAAATCAGGCAGAGGAGGAAATCATGACTTATATATATATATATATATATATATATATATATATAAAAAAAAAAATATTCAGTTAGTAGGACTCTGGCAAACTATACACTTAGAAATTCAAAAACTAACTGGCCATACTATCCGCTTTACTTTTATGGACTTGGTGTTGGGATTCCTGACTTGTTCTCCCACACTAAAGAGGCTGGAAAGTTAGGCCAAAGGCTTAGAGTGGTAGCACTAAAATGTATCACTTCAAAATGGCTCTACCCCACCCCGCCAACTTTGGGAGGTTGGCAGGCCCATGTAGCAGAACTGAAGATGATGGAAAGGATTACAAGTCATAGTCGACTATAAGTAGACACATTCTTAGCCATATGGAGCCCTTAGCATCAGACTCACCCATAGCAAGATCCCCAGTAAATAGGGATTTTAATAACGAGAAGGGGGGGGCCCAGGGAGGAGGGAGAATGCGCACTAGACTCTGAAGTTTCTTTTTCTTTACCTTTCAGTTTGTTCATTGCTAATTATAATGTTTTTAAGATAGAACCATTGTATATAAACTCCTAGGAAACCAATCACAGGAGAAAATCTTTGCTAGGTGTCCTATTGCTCCTTGTAAATTAACGATATAGCTGAAGAATGCTCCACTTGGGAAGAGGAAATTCTGGCCTTTACAGCAGATTTCTAAGGGACCAAAGACTGTACACACCAACATCTTTAACCATTCATATGGACAATAAGTTAAGGACACAAATTGGTAATCATTGCCATAAGAAACCTGATTTTCCATACTTTGCCCTATTTTTTTCTTTACCTGGGTGATAAAGGTACTTTTATTTACTTTTTTAAGGGTTGGCATTGAACTGTATTATTAACCTGGTCAGTTAGTTCTTTATGAATTGTGAATTGAAAATGTCAATTGATTGTTGCTGTAATATTGTGGATATGGATGTTGTATCATCAAGCAATAAAAACTTGACGTTAAAAAAAAAGAAAATGACTCAGTTTAACATGAAGACTAACATCTGTCACCCTTTGGGAAACCATCAAGATCATTTTCACCAGCAACAAGTTACAAGACATACTTAAGCATACGTAGAAGTACATACAAACAAAAACACCTAAAAATAATATAAAAATACATAAAACATAATAAATGAAAAAACAATCATTTAACATGAACACTTGCAAATATCATTATCCATCATCCAATATTTTAATCTAGTTTTAAAAGGCCACACTGTCATACTTTCTATAATATCGACAGGTAAGATCACTGTGTAGAAACTGACCCATCTCCATGATGGTACACTGGACAAGACTGTAGAGATCCAAGCACGAGTAACTACAACAATGCTTACTGATGGCACAGAGGTAGCATGCTGAAGGCCATCCTCAGGCAAGTGGAAAAAGGTAAATTGGAGGAAGTATTCTCCTGTAACACAGAAACGGCCCTCTGGCACATCAAATGGAAGTATTACATGGAGGAGGGAATCAGCAAATTATTGGCCACCAACTATGTCAGCAACAAAGGGGGTACAATGTCTTCCGATCAGACATCAACGAAGAAAGTCCTAAAACATTAGATAGTGGAGATGCCTTCAGAACACACTTTGAGGAATTGTATTCAGCAGATGAAGGAGAGGCCACACTGCTTGGTATCTTTTCTTACTAAGAACTCAGAGGTGACTCCAGGAGACACAGTGCTCATGATGGCTAAAGCAAAGATACTCACAATTTTGAAGTTAAGCACCTATTCAGAAAAGAAGGGTACATTTCAATTGTTTTATTCTCAAAGTTCCTTCATATTTCAGCATGCATACAATTTAATCATTTATTTCCATTTTTAACTTTACTGTTCATTTTTTGCTCCCAATATCCCTTCAAATAGCCTTCAAATGACCAATCATTTGAGCAGATTATTCTGAGCCATTCATATTCCATTTTTATCTTTCATTGTCAAGGTAACTCCCAATATCCCTACAAATACCATTCAAATGACCCAACTTGAAATAGTTAATTATTCTGAACCTTCATTTTACTTTTCTTTTGTTTGGCTGTTCAGTTTTTTTCTATTACAGTACTGCTGTTTTCCCATTTACTACAGATATCAACCAATAGTTTGGTGATAAAAGCACATTACAAAATCCATGGTTTGACTGAGGTTAGCTGAGGGGCAGAAGAAAGGGGATAAGGCATTCTTCCATTATACATGGGGTAGAATAAAACTAAAGTGACACATTAGACTGAGGTAGGGGAGAGAAGAGGGACAGAGAAGGGATAAAGATAAGGCCAACATGCAGAATCAATGTTTTTGTTCAGTTTTCACATGGGAAAAGGAATCTCCATTGCTGGACTGTGCAATCAATCTGACAGGAGAGAGGAAGATGGGACCAATGATGCTCCTCCACCTGACCAAGATATTAAGTTTGCCCAGGCGCAAATCCTAATTTGCCTGTTGAAACTGAGTTTTGTATTGAGGTCCTACATTGAAAAGTTCGGTTAGCATGGGCAAAAAGGATTTGCACCGGCCAAACTTTGGGTTCTATGAGATAATGGCAAGTGTACATCCCTGGGAAAAAAAAGGTGATGTACACTCATGGTGAAAATAACATGATGACACAGGATTGCTAAGTATGCAGGGAGCTGCGCCCCCGCATCCCCCTTAACTAAGGATTCTCAGCTCCAGGAGGGTGCATGTCGGGGGGGATGAAACTTGTAAAAAAAAAAAAAACACCTTGCAATACAAAATGTTTCTGCACCACTCCAGACTTGAACCCTCCCCATCATGCCACATGGTCAGCTTGGCAACCTTCCATTGCACAGCCTCCCACATGCCTTCCCTTACATCCCCAACATGTGGTTCCAGTCACCTTCCCTGCTGCTCCTTGCTGACCCTCTTGGGGTAGCACAAACACAAGTACTGAGACCGAGTCACCGTTATTGCAGTCACTCAATCTCAGTCGCCCACTTCAATGGATGCTCAAACTTTAGAGGGGTGCAATGCAAATGAAGAGGGCGGCAACCTCAATATTAGCACAGTTCAATATTTAGAGTATCTGCACCACACAAGTGTGTTTTGCATAGTCCTCTACACAGCACAAATACAGTTGACTTAGACCACAACTAAGTCCTAAGCAACCCTAGTGGTTTGGTGGGGAAGTGTGGCAGCCCCCTCACTGATCCTGTTAAAAATAACAGTGTCCCTGGTGTCCAGTTGTCCCTCCCCAAATCCACACTCATGCCCAGTGGTTGGATACTCATTTTGTGGTGTCCTGTGGTCCTCACCCCACCTGATAATCTGCCTGATACAAAGTGTCTTTGATGTCCAGTGGTTATTTCTCCCCGATGCCCTGCCTGAGTAAGACAAAACTGCTTTTCCTTTTAAAGTGGTCCTGCTCCCCTGTCCAGTCCCCATTCTGGATTTGATAACTCTCCACCATGATCATCACCAAACCACTGACTTATGGGATGCTGAGTGTCAAGTATCATCCCCCTCACAGCACAGTCATGGCCCAGTTCATGTTCACTGGTCCCCTGCCCCACAGGTAGCCCCTCATTGGTACTCATGGACCCGTCCCACATGTGGCAGAGACAACAAACATCCCTGTGGTCTCCTGTACCTGTATATCAGTGGCATGGTGAATCAACGGTCAGCAACACAGCCCTCTACACACCAGTTTGGTCACCTGCCATCTGACTGAAGTTGGAATTGTGCTGCTTATTTATAGAGGCCATCCTATAAATAAGCAGCACACTTGAAATTCAGCCAGATGGCAGGTAGTCAAGGTGATGTGTGGCAAGCTTGTTGCTGCTGGCAGATCACACAATGGCACTGATAGGCAGGTATGGGAGACCATGAGGGGTGAGTTGCTGTTGTTGTGGGTGGGAGGGGGTTACACTAGCACCGACGAGGGACATGCTGGGAGATGGTGGACTAGTAAATGTGATTGAGGCTGGGGCAGTCTAGTGGGGGGAATGATACTTTCCACCTGCTATCCCACAAGTCAGTGGCAGAATGACAACTGCGGGGTGAGGGTTGGTAAACTCTGGACAGGGATCAGATGGGGGAGAGGGACCACTAGATCAGCTGCACAACAGTTTTGTCTTACTCTAGCAAGGGCATCAGGTGGAGGAAGGACCACTGGACACTAAGGACACTTTGTCGGGTGTGTGATTGGGTGGGAAAAGGGACCACTGAATGCCTGAGAAAATTACAGATGTACATCTGTCAGAGATTGGGTGGGGGAAGGGACCACTGGACACCAGGGAGACTTTGTCTGTCCATCTTATAGGTGATCGGGTGGGGGGAGGGACCACTGAACACCAGGGACACTTTGTCTTTCCATCTGGTGGTTTATTGGGTGGGGAAGGGCCACTAGACAGCAGGGACACTTAGTCCATTGGACAGGTAATCAGGTGGACACCAGAGACACTTTGTCCCTCAGGCAGGTGATCAGGTAGGGGAGACAGCACTGTACACATAATAATTTGCACATGTAGCATTGGTGCAAGTTGGGAGAGGAACCACTGGACACCAGGGAATAATTATTTCAACGTTGGGCATGGGTGCAGGTGTGGGGAGGAACCACTGGACATAAGGGAATAATTATTTCAGCACTAGGCATGGGTGCAGGTGGGGGGAAGGATCACTGGACACCAGGAACTAATTAGTTCAGCATAGGGCATGGGTGCAGGTGAGATCACTATACACCAGGGAATAATTATTTCAGCATCAGGCATGCGTGCAGGTGGGAGAGAGAGACCACTGGACAGCAGGAAAAGATTTATGTTGAAGATTGGGCTAGTGATCGATGGGGGGGATCACTAGTACCAGGGAAAGATTCATTTTTAACATCAGGCTGGTGATCTGTGGAGAGGGGCACTAGCAACAGGGATAGCTCTATTGGGACTGGGCAATTAATCAATCAATCAATCAATTAAAATATTTATTTAACCAGGTGGACACCATTGAGCAAAGCTCCTTTTCAAGGTGGACCTGGGAGGGCAAAAATACAGATAACAGGGTAATACACAAAAATAGCAATGCACATGCTTGATCAACACAAGCATGGACAATAAATTCTAAGGAGATACAGGATAAGTAACACAATATTTTGCAGAAATACAGGATACATAACACAATGTTATGCAGATAGTAAACTGACCTAGTAACAGTGATTCAGAAAGGTCAGCAACTGTGAAAAGATGGGATGACAAGAGCCATGGTGACTTGACAGGGACCCAGGAACACCGAGACAAGTAGACTGTGCCCTGGAACACAGTGGTATGTCTACTAGGTCCTTAGGCACAAGAACTGGAATGGAGTAGAGGTAGAGGAGTGGGGAAGAGATGAAGTGTGCATAGGTTGGAGGCCTAAGGAGAGGGAATGTGAACCAGGGGTGCAGAGGTGAAGAACCAGATGAGGCGAACTAGATGGGGGGAGGGAGAAGAGGAGAGTGGGTACAATATAAGGAACAGGGTGGAGAGTAGAAAGATAAGGGGAAGAGGAGACTAAGTGGAGGAGAAGGGAGAGGACCAGGCAGAGGCTGAGTTCAGTGTCAACAGAAAGGGGGTAAAGAGATAGAGAGAAGTGGAGAAAGGAGGGAGGGGAAGGGAGGGGAAGGAGGTGCCCATGCAGAAACTGAGATCGGAATCCAGGAATAGGCCAATACAAGAGTGATCTGGGTTCACTCTAAGAGGGGGAGGCAATTGATCGAGAGTAATAAGCACAGGAATCTGTATTGTGCTGTGAGTAGAGAGTTTTAAAGGCTGCGGTGCTGACTATGTACTTTAATTTCAGGGTTTTTTGCAGGTTATTCCATAGCTTAGGAAGCGTGTGGCTAATGGAAGCCCAGCTGAAATGGGATCTACCCTTTGTTACCTTTAAGGTAATATAAGAGGCACTTCTCAGAGCATATCTGCTTAAAGTGCAAAGTGGTAAACAGGCAGAGATGTAGTCAGGCAGTTTGTTAGCAATAGCTTTATATGTCCAGATAGCGGTATTTCTGTGATGTCTTAGGATAAGAGAAGTCCAACCTACAGTAGAATACAACAAACAGTGGTGGGTGGAATGTGGAAGATCTGATATAAACCTTAGGGCTCTATGATAGAGCGTATCGAGCTTAGAGAGTGTGCTTACTGGGCCTTGGCTATAGAGGAAATCCACATACTCTAGCAGGGGTAGGAAGGTAGTTTGGACTAGTCTCGTCTTCGCATCAGGGGGAGAAGATTTTTTATCCTAAAGAGAAGGTCAAGCCTTTGACGAAGCTTCTTTTTCAGTTCTTCTATATGTACTATGAAGGAGAGTCTGTTGTCAAGCCATACACCCAAGTATTTGAACTGATTTACATATTCCAATTGTTCACCCAGGGCTGTAGATACTGAGGGAGAGTCCCACCAGGGCTGGATTAGGAAGGTTAGAAAAGAGAGAGAAGAACATAGCTTTAGTTTTCTTGGCATTCAAGAGTAATTTTTGGTTTAGAAGCTGGTGCTGAAGTAAGTTAAAATTGTTCTGGAGAGCTGTACATGCCACGTCTCGAGAGGGACCACCAGCATAAAGCACAGTGTCATCCACGAAGAGATGTATTTGGGCTTTCTTTATGGAGGTATCTATCCTGTTTATGTAGACAGCGGATATCAATGGTCCCAGGATGGAACTTTGTGGTACACCCCTCAGGAGAGGTTTTAGAGGTGAAACTTCACCTTCAGCTTTTACCTGCCGATAACAGCCTGTGAGGTAGCTCTCGAACCAAGTGGTGGTTAAGGAATCCAGCCCAATATGCCAGAGGGCCATGAGGAGCAGGTTATGATCAACAGTATCGAAGGCCTTGCTTAGGTCCAGGAACACTGCACAGACAAAGTTCCTGCTGTCCAACTCACACTGCCAGTCATTTGTGACCTTAGCCCTAAAGCCTAACTGTAGTGGATTGAGCAGGTCTGCTGATTCCAGGTAGTTTCTGAGCTGGGTGTTCACGATTTTTTCCAGTAACTTAGATAAGGTTGGTAGGATGGAGATTGGCCTATAATTATTCAGGTCATTGGGATCTCCCAATTTAAACAGGGGGATAACATGTGCTGTTTTCCAGGTGGTGGGAAGGTCACCCTGTGAGAGGGATAAATAGAACAAATGTGTAATAGGTACTGAGAGGGCATGATAGCCTAACCTTAGGAGATAAGGCTCGATGAGGTCAGCTGCTTCACTTTTCCTAACATCCAACTGGAGCAGGAGGCCCTTGACTTCCTTCTGGGTTGTGGGTTGAAATGCGAAGGATGCATTTGGGAAGGAGATACCTTGGTTAGTGAATCCCAGCTGCGATCGGAGCATATTGGCTGGGGAAGTGTAGAAGGCGAGCCCTGCAGTGGCAAAGTGATTGTTGAAGGCATCAAGAAATGATGGTTTGTCGGTGAGTAAATTGGCACCAGATGAAATTTTAGCTGGCAATGAGGCACCGAAGGGATGGTCTTCAATGTTTTTAATTAACTTCCAGAATTTTGAGGGGTATTTAGCTGAAAGATCGAATAGAGTCTGGTAAAACTTATTCTTAACTTCTCTAATAATTTTGGTACAGAGGTGCCTTGCCCTCCTTGAAGAGGTTCCAGTCATTTGAAAGTTTGGATTTACAAGCTTTTTTCCACAGCATATCTCTGTTGTGCATAGCTTTCTTCAGCTCGGTGGTAAACCACCAGCAGGGCTTATACCTAACACGAGTTTTCACAAGGGGTGCGTGCCTGTTAATAGCATATTAATACAATGCCTTGGAAGATGTCATAGGCGGTTGACACTGAACTTGCTAATTATAAAAGTCAGACCAGTACACAGAGTGAGATAGCTCTGTGACATAAGCTCAGGGATCAAGATGCCAGAGGCATCTTTTGAAGGAGAATTTCAATGCACCTGGGGGAGTATGTTTGGACCTCAGACAGACGATGAAGCAGTGGTCACTGATTTCTGAGAAAAAGACATCAGCATAGGTGAATAAGTGGGGTTTGCTGAGAAGGATAAGGTCCAGCAAGGTACTGTTAGAGGGGTTTGATTTATTAGGGTGTGTAGGTTCTCTGATGAGTTGTGTCAGCCTGAGGGAGTCGCAGAGCATTTTCAGGGAGAGGATGTGCTGGACAACCAGTTTAGATTAAGGTCCCTAGCAGTATAACCTCAGATGACCCATGCCCCAGGGGCGAGACTTAAATTATCTAGAAGTTGCAGCCTGCTGGATGGGAGCCTATAACAGCCTGATACACAAAGTGATAAACCTGATGAGATCTCGACCTGCAGTGTAAGACTTTCAAACTCATGAGGGACTGAGGTTGAGTCGATGATGGAGACTGCAAATTTGTCTCTGACATAGATAGCCACCCACCACCTCTAGATAGCCTATCTGCTCAAAATAGAGTAAGAGGAGATTAATTTCATTGTTGTTGGTGCCAGGTGGAGCTAGGGGCTCAGTAACAACCAGTATGTCAGGGGTGGTGTAGTATATCCAAGCCTGACGAAAGTTATTTTTTTACAAGCTGCATGCTTTTACATGCATAAAGCTTAACCCTTTAATACTAGGTAAGTCTGTCAGGGATCCAATAGGTATGGGAGGTCCCGGGTTCAACTCACCATTACCCGAGCACAGTAGTAGGAGAAGCAGAAGCTTCCTGCATGATTCTAGGAGTAGTTTTAAAAGTTTGACATGCTCCCGCTTACAGGGAACATGGGCCTGGTATGGTGGGACCCTAAGGATAATACCTGTCTGGTAAAGAGTTGCATATAATAGTACCTTGCCAGCAAAGTACAGAATATGGTGGGCAGGGTGAGGAGATGAGTAAGTGAAGAATGGGAGTGCTCAGAGAGAGTAATTCTATAATATGTTAAATGTGTATCCAAACTCAGAGGGATGGAACTAAGGGAGCCTATGAGGTAATGGGTGAGTCCCAAGATCTACAGTATCAAGTTGTAGGCATATTCCCTGTCTTGGTGAAAAGGAGCTGAGTTGTAGAATTTGATAGTAATAGAGACATAGTATCACAAGAAGACAAAATGGAACACATCCTCCATGTTAATAAGCCAGAATCCATGATGCAGGGGTATGTGGGACATGAATCTACAAAGAATGAGATGGATTTGAGAGCCTGGGAGTAGGTAGGGATAAAAGGTTACCTTTTCTTTTTTTTTTAATTTCCCAGGGATCTGGACAAATTTTAGCAGGAATCTAGACAAGGTGCTAAGATATCCAGTGTATAATAAGCAAGTAACCAAAGTGACACAGGCAAGATATGTAGAGATTTAGTTAAGGGGTGACAATGAAAGGGGGCCTATAGGAAATCAAAGTGGGTGGGAGATAAACCAATGAGAGGAGGGATAGCTAGATGGGCAGGGATTAAGGAGTATTTAAGGTGGCCTAGTGAGGGGGTGAGGGGTGGTAAGAAAAACCACTGAGGAAGGCAAGAGTAAAGCAAATTTGGCTTCAGGTCCCGGGCAAGGCAACAGACCAATCAGGATTCACTGCCTGGCTAAGCAGCTAATGAGAGTTGTCCCAAAGCAACGCCAAAGTTTTGGACAAAAGAGGGTTGGTCTGCCCTTTCCCTGGAGAAGCCTGATATGAGGCGCCGAACTCCATACCTTAGTGCAGGAGAGCAGGGGCTGGTGCAGTAGCTTCTGCATGCCATGGGGCACCTGCCAACAGTCCTGACTGCAGCGGCAGTAACAGCCTGAGGGGGCTTCCTGAGGATCTGTGGAAGGGAAGAAGCAACACATTTTAGAAGGGGTCAGGATAGCGGGGGGGGATTGGGAATTACAAAACACACAACGAGTTGTGACACTTAATTGTGTCTTAAATCGGAGGGGAGGGTTCAGACTACAGCAGGCACCGACTGAGTCTGAAAGGGTCTGGGAGGAAGAAGAAGAAAAACAAAGAAAAAATTAAGTCAAGAGGCGGGGGTTGGGCAGTGTCAGAGTGATATGGCTTCCATGACCCCAGGAGTAAGTTCTTGAATGATGAATCACAGGAGGAATTACACATATACAGATGTAAACACAGTGCAGCCACACACTTAAAAAACTGGAACTATGGCAGAGGCAAGAAGCAGGGACTGCCGCCTCCCCCCCAGCCAATAATCTGAAGTGCACCACCCCGAGAGCTGACTGGGACCCGGGGATCCAATGCAAGTTCAGGCGGTACGCAGCAGGCTCTGGATTGCGGCTAGAGGCTGACAGTGGTAGTCAATGCAAGCAAAAACAGCAGCAAAGCATTATAAAATTAACAATAACCTGCTAAAACCACTGAGGAGACAAGAATAAAAGCAAATTTGGCTTTAGGTCTCGGGCAGGCAACAGACCAATCAGGACACACACTGCCTAACTAAGCAGCCAATGAGAGTTGCCACAAAGCAGCACCTAAGTTTTGAACAGAAGAGGGATGGTCTGCCCTTTCCCTGGAGAAGTCTGGTATGAGGCGCGAACTCCGTGCTTTAGTGAAGGAGAACAGGGGCTGGTCGTGTAGCTTCTCGCACTATGGGGCACCTGCTGACAGTCCCTGACTGCAGCCAGTAACAACCCGGGGGGCTTCTGAGGATCTTAATGTAGGAGAGCAGGGGCTGGTGCAGTAGCTTCTGTGCAACATGGGCACCTACTGACAGTCCTGACTGCAGAGCAGTAACAGCCGAGGGGGCTTCTGAGGATCTTAGGGCAGGAGAGCAGGAGCTGGTGAGGTAGCTTCTGCATGCTGTGGGGCACCTGCCGACAGTTCTGACCACAATGGCAGTAACAGCCAGAAGGGGCTTCCTGAGGATCTTAGTGCAGGAGAGCAGGAGCTGGTGAGGTAGCTTCTGCACACCGTGGGGCACCTGCTGACAGTCCTGACTGCAGCAGTGGTAACAGCACGAGGGGCCTTCTTGAGGATCTGACCTTAGTGTCTTGCATGTCTAATTCCCTCATTTGCATGGGTCTGTTTGAATATTGGAAATTTAGCACAGGCGCAAGCCATTGTGGCACCCTGTTATGAGAACCATGTCTGCTCAGTTCTGAGTGGCTTAGTGCTGGGTCAACATGGTCCTAGATTCAGTAAAATAAGCACCAGTGCACTATTTCATGGAATATATAATCTTTGGACTCTGGTGAGTGAAAAGCATAGCACAAAATTTTGCACTGTGCTTTCACGCCTCTTTGAATATCGAGACCAATGTGTCCAGATGGTGTATATGTCCGGATTCCTCACTGAGTTGAATACTAAATTTAGTATTGAAGCAGTCATTAATTTGCCTTTGAAGACTAATTTTTATCATTTTTAATTATCTTTAGAAAATAAGCTTTTTATTTCCTGATCTCTGATTGGCTGACACCCCTGTAACTTTCCATAGATGACTAGGAAATAAAAAGTAGTAACCTAAATGTCCCTTCACCCATTCTATTATCAGTGTGCCCACTCTGCTAGCTAATTGGCCAAAACCACCTCACAAAAGTTGAAATTAACACCATTTTTTCTCTCACTTATCGAGAGATCCTACCCACTCACCCAAACAGTGCCTACTTCAGTGCTAGCTGCCACAAGAACATGCACACCACATCTGACCACAGGGCTAGCACTATACAATTGCAGCAAATAAAAGGAAACACATATTTTAAAAAGAAAAGCAAGCCATCACTCACCTCTCCATCTCCAGGGAGTCCACCTTATTAGAATACCACCACTGCCACTTTGCCTGATTCTCTCTTGCACTGTCACATTTTAAACTGTACCCTGCTGAGTGCCCCTGCCCAAAATCCCACGTAGCAATATATCTCTTTTTTTCCCATCTTGCTCAACCTCTGATGCACTGAAACCACTACACCGAAGCATTCATTAGCTGATTTCCCTTTTCCTTGCCCAATTCAGGCACTGCCCTTTACACTCCACAGGTGAGCTGATCTCTTCCTGATTACACAGTATACAACAAAACACAGTTTTGTAATGGGGGAAAACTGTAGAAATTATCCTATCACAAAACTTGTGAGAATGGAAACTGTAAAGTACTGAAAAGTACTGAAAACAAACACAAACACAGTAAACTAATAAAAAGGGATGTTATGTGCACCAGCTCCCTCTAGTGGAAATTCCACCACTCAAGGGACTATTTTACAGAAGCTGCTATTTCTCATCATTGTTATTAATATTTTTCCTTCTTTTTCTTTATGAAATCATTATAAAAACAATTAAGCTGATGCCCATTTTCTAAGCACAATAATGCCCTCCAGAGTGGCCAGACTTTCTAGGGGCTATAAGGCCCTCCACCTGCTGCTTCAGGCCTCATTACACTCCTAAGCAGTCCAGTATTGCCCAATACTGTTCATCCTGTTTGGTATTATTGCTTGCTTAATCATCATTAAAAAACCTACAATCTCTAAGAATAGTAAATTCTAAGAAGTATGCAGTAGGCTACTTGTTTAAGTAAGGAATAAGACATGAGAGGGTGTGCATGGAACATATTTTACCACATGTCCAGGGGTGGGATAAGGCACAAGGCTACAGACTGATTGACTTTAGCCACTGGCTGTGTGGTAAAATATGTTTCATGCACACCCTGGAGTGTCTTATTGCGCTTATAAAATGGGCTCCTATTTTTTTGAACTTTTTAAAGTTAGAAAAATCATGTTAATATGTAGGAAAAAAAGATGTGTTTAAGTGAATTTAGTGTAAAATAGTCATTCTGCCTATTACAGAATGGCAAGTCAAGGCAAGGCAAATTTTATCTAAAAAATGCCCAATCCCAGAGGTTCTGGGTACCTTACATAAAACCAAACATCACAGAACCAATAAATAGAATAATCATAAAACTACAATATAATTACATAGAATATGATAAGCAAAACAAAGAAATTGGGGCAAATAGTATAACAGGTCAGTGTAAGACAATGTTTACTGAGCTGGGTTGGAAAAAGCCTGCTTGAACAAGAAGGCCTTGAGGCGTGCCTTAAAAACCTCCACTGAAGGGGCCTCCCTTATTGATAGAGGAAGTGAATTCCACAGGACAGGGCCGGCAATGCTTAAGCTCTATCGTAGGCAGTTTTTAACCTCATCCTGGGAATAGCAAGGAGGCCCCTCAAGGAGGTAGAGTGGAGGGAGCAGACTAATTCAACGGACATAAGAAGGTCTGCCAGGTTGCTGGGTCCCAGGCCATGTAGGGCCTAAAAGGTGAGCAAGACCACCTTAAAAAGGATCATCTACTTGACTGGCAGCCAGTGCAGTTCATGCAGCACTGGGGTGATGTGACAATACTTACTTTGTCCTGTCAGCAACCTGGCAGCCACATTCTGCACCAGCTGAAGTCTGTGGAGGACACTTCCTGAGACTCCAAGGTAGAGCGCATTACAGTAATCCAGCCTGGACATTATGAAGGCATGCACTAAGGTAAGGAGGTCCAGGGGCAGAACTAGGGGCTTAATCCTTGTGATATTTTTCAGATGGTAAAAACTGACATGGACAATGGCTGATGCCTAAGCCTCAAGTGTCAGATCACTGTCCAGAATAATGTCTAGATTATGCACCCTGGAGGAGGCCTTCAAGGGCACAGAACCCAGGACCAGTCATGTTTCTGCACCTGAGGCCATCCTATCATGCCCTCTGTTCAACTCCACTACCAGTACCTCTGTCTTGTTGGGGTTCAGTCACAACCAGCTGGAGGCCATCCAGTCATTGATTTCAGTGGGACAGTTGTTAAGCACATCAACTGCATTGAATGCCCCCACTGCAAAAGAAAGATACAGCTGGGTATCATCGGCATGGCAATGAAAACCCAAGCCATATTTTCTAATGAGCCCTCCCAGGGGAAGCATGTACATGACGAACTACATTGGTGACAAGACCGAGCCCTGAGGTACTCCACAAGACAGGAGGCTGGGGAGGAGAAGAATGACATCATTATGCACATTCTGGGCAACAGTTTGTCCTTTGCTGGCACCAGTAGTTGTTTAATTTCTGCTCTGTGTAATGCAGGAACACTAACCCTGCACTCCATGTACTTGTGTGGATTTTTTAATGGGAAGGAGATCCATGTGGAGATAGAGAGCTTTGTTTTTTTTTTGGTTTTTTTATGAACCACAGTATGGAAGCACAGCAGGTATAGAGTGATGTACACTTGCAGGCATAGACTCAGAGATGTGCCAGCAGGGTGAGAATGGAAAACATTTTTGGTTTTGTTTCACATAATTGCTTTTTTATTACATGTAAGGGCAGGGAGTGGGTAGAGACTTCAGCAGTTGCAGGCAAAGTTTAAGCCACTTTAGCAAGGCAAAAGAAAAAAACTCAACATTTTAATGGCTCACTGACTTCTAATGCTATGGGTCCTGCTTTAGAGTACTTGTTATTACCCGTGTATGGAACAGATTTCATGCACGGGCAATAATCTGTCAGAAAACCAGATTTGCTGTCCCCATTTTATGACAGTAAATGGTTACTAAATAAGGTTTACAAATAGAACTGCAGTGCTCTTCAAAGTACAATTTGTTTTAATACTACTGAATCATAAATGAAGATTACAGTCAGTCAAGAAGTTCATGAATTTGAATTCAGCCAAGGATAGGTAAATTACCATGCATTTCAGTTGGACTAAGCAAGGAGGCAGATAAAACAACAAGCAACATCTATGAATTTTAGAGAAGGTAAGCAATTATAAAATGTGGGGTTTTACCTAGAAATAATATGATACAAAAAAGGTTGACTGTGTCCCTTTAAAAGTCTACTGACCTGCATTTTCTACAAATCTACTCAGTCATTGAACTACATTTCCCAGAACCACTTCCTGTTCCTGCCAGGCTGAGGAAAAAACATAAACCAGCACTGTTTGTCTCCATTTTGAAGATCAAGCCGGTGTTATCTTTGATTCAGATTTACATGTATGAGGCAAGTGCTCGTGTTTAAATAGAAAAGTGCATCATTTTAACTGCCTGAAATGTTAAATACAGTAAGGGATCATTACTCAGGTTTTAAGTGAAATGCTGTGCAGTTTTGATTGTGGATACTGTATGTTGTTGTGAAGAAATGTTCTCTGCTCTGAAACTGAGGTAAAACCTTTGAAAAGTCTTTAAAATACACAATTTATTTTCAATCAAATCACTCCTTAAAGTGTCTAGTGTGCATTGTGCCTCTATATTACATTTTATTTGTGGTATTTTTACTGATTTGGTTACTTTTATTGTTGTCATTTCTTGGGACGGGGCATAGGAGTTACAGAGCAGCAGGAAGATATTCAGAATGCATTTTATGTGTGCATATCCATTCAGTAGTCTGTGTATCTATATTTACAGAGAAAATAAGTTATATATTTTTTTTTTATCTGCAATCTGGAGTAACCTGCAGATAAAGGAATATTTATTTAATGCAGATATTTCAGTGTTTGAATATGTGTGTGTGGGGAGGGGGCTGCTTTTTGCATTTAATATTTTATTTGATTGAAACATTTGCATGTGTTAATCCATTATATTAAATAGTAATGATGGGATACTTGTGCTTGTTTTATGTTCCTAAAACTGCTGACTGTTGTTTTTGAAAATATCTCCTTATATATTCTGAAGGAATTATATTTCCTTGGATCCTGTTTGTTCATAATTGATTTGAGATGGGGTGGACTGGGAAAACTGTGAGGCTGAGATGAGACAGTCACACAGCTACGCGATCTCTATTTTGTGGAGGAAATAGAGAAGCAGAAACAACAGCTTAAAATAATTTATAACTGGTATGCCACCATTACCTGTATAGTTGTCTTCTGTCCAGAAGTTCTTATTGCTAGTCCATGTCATGCTTTTCTGTCCTGTTTTTCTCTCCTGTAGGTAGTGGCCTCTGTGTGATCAGGGGCTGCTTGCTCTCCTGTGGTATCAGTGCTTGGGGTGCTGAACTTGGGGTGAGCGGATTGAAGAGTGAAGAGTGACCTGCAGGCAGTGAGAGGAGGTCTTTGAATAGCCTTTGCATAGGGAAAAGGCACTAGTAGTGCAGTCTCCTGCTGATTTGAGAAGCTGGTCTTTCCTCTGCCTGAGTTTTGCTGGGAGTCTTCAGGATCTGACAATAAAGTGCTGGACAGAGTAGATACTTGTATAAGGGTTGTTCTCTTTCTATAGTTAATTCTGCATATTATTATTTTGAGTCTCTTTACGCCATGTATCGATGTACTGTTTTTGATTATCTGTACCCCTTTTGATGATTGCAGTATCAGGAGGTTGTACAGTGTTAAGGCCCTTGGTTAGTGGTGGGGTGGGGTGGGGTGAGCGAGCAGATGAGCATGGGGTGAAACAGTGTGGGAGTCCAGAAGTAAAAGAGAATGAAGAATTACTGAGAACTATTACATTCTAGATTTGATTGACAGATTTTTAGTTTACAACAGATGTTTTATATTTTTTTATATATTTTATATTTCGTTTTATGCCTAATTAGAGTAACATAGGTGCACTTTGTTCTAGGATACCAAAGGTGCATGTCTAGCGTTAACATACTTTCATACAGATCAAACTGTGGGCCATTGCTGTTGCACGCGCATCGTGTTTCACGCTAAAGTCGAGTAGTTTTATTTTAAAACCTAGCATTGTTTTTATTGGGTTTATGGTCTGCTTTAAATGTTGTAAACAGATAACCAAAGAGTAAGTTTGGAGCATTTGGTATGTTCTTTGTGGCACATATTTAATCATCTTTTAGCTGAAGCTGCTGTCTTGAATTTTGCACACTGTCGTGAGTATCACACAGAAACGCTTTCAGGAAAGAGACCTCTGAAATTTCATCAGTTTCTGAGAGTGTAAACCTGCATTTTAATTCATTAACTACACAGAAGTAAGTTATCATTTTACAATGGTTTAGTGTATATGGTAACTAAGTCTGTTTTGTGGTGCAGGAATTGCAAATGTTTTCCCTACATAAGGGAAGGAGTCAAAGCAACAGAACAAAAGAGTAAACCGGGAGGAGGAGAAGGACTGTGGGTCAATTTGGAGACAGGCAATGGCACCACAATCCGCACAGGGGTTGTATACAGACTTCATCTCAGGGGGAGGAAATGAACAAGGAAATGATAGAAAGTATACTTAGAATGGCAGAAAAAGGGGAGATATTGCTGATGGGGGATCTGAATATGCCAGATGTTAACTGGATTGCAGTTTTAGAAGCCACTTCTAAGAGTGGGGTTATTCTAGATGCCCATACAGGTGGCATGCCTTAGACAACTAGTATTGGAACCCACTCGAGAGGGAGCAATCTAGACCTGGTACTCTCAAATGGAGATGGAGAGAGGATCACAGATGTAGAAGTGAGTAGCCATCTGGTAACTAGTGACCATCAAACAGTATGGTGCATGATAAACACAGCAGTAGAGTCAAGCCATACAAAGGCAAAAGTACTGGACTTTAAGAGGCTTGATTTTGCCAAAATGGGTGAGTGCCTAAGGAATGCACTAGTAAATGGGCAGGAAGGAGGGGGTGGAGAAACAATGGGGAATACTCAAAACTGCCATCACAGAGGCAACAAGCCTTTGTGTGAAGCAAATCAACAAAACAAAACGATGTAAGAAATTACTATGGGTTCTCAAAGGAGGTGGCAGGGAAGGTTCAAGAGAAAAGGAAAGCATTCAGGAAGTATAAGGAATCACAGAAGGTGCAGAACAGAGAAATGTATCAGTTAAAGAAAAGGAAGCTGGGAAGGCAGTCAGAACAGCAAAGGCGCAAACCAAGGAAAAGATAGCCAACTCAGTTAAGAAGGGGGATAAAACCTTATTTAGGTATATCAGGGAGCGAAGGAAGACTAAGGGAGGGATAGTGAGGCTTAATAAAGGGGAGGGGGTGGGCAGAGGGTGACTGTGAAAAGGCAGAGATACTAAACAAATATTTTTGCTCAATATTCACAAATGAAGAGGGGGGGAGGTACCTAAACCAAACAATAGAAACACTCTGGATACAGGAGTAGATACCAGCCCATTTACAGAAGAAAGGGTTCTGAAAGAACTCTTAGAACTGAAAGTGGACAAAGCAATGGGGCCTGATGGGATTCATCCCAGAATGCTAAAAGAACTAAGGGTAGAACTAGTGACACCACTGACTACCATCTTTAACAAATCATGGGAGGATGGGGTGGTACCTGAGGACTGGAGGAGGGCAGATGTAAATCCACTTCACAAAAGTGGGAGCAGGGCAGAAGCAGGATACTCCAGACCTGTTAGTTTAACCTCAGTGACAGGGAAAATGATGGAATCACTTCTGAAGGAAAGAATTGTCAAGTACCTAAGGGCCAGAGGCACAAGATCCAAAGCAGCATGGATTCACAGCAGGAAGGTCATATATCTAATAGATTTCTTTGACTGGGTGACCAAAGTAGTAGATCAGGGAGGGGTTCTGGACATGGCCTACCTAGTCTTTAGCAAGGCATTTGACACAGTCCCACACAAAAGATTAATATACAAGTTATCCAGCCTGGGAGTGGGTCCCAAGATGGTAGCCTGGGTAAAGAATTGTCTGAAGAACAGGACACAGAGATTAATAGTAAACAGAGTCATCTCTGAAGAAAGAGGGATTGCTAGTGGGCTACTGTATGGTTCAGTACTAGGACCGGTCCTCTTCAATGTCTTTATAAGCGACATTGGGAAGGAAAAGTATGTCTCTTTGCATACAACACAAAGATCTGCAACAGAGTTGATACACAAGGTGGGGTGGAAAGGATGATAAAGGACTTGACAAGGTTAAAGGAATGGTCAAATGTATGGCAGCTTAGATTCAATGCTAAGAAGTGCAAGGTAATGCACCTGGGAAACAAAAACCCAGGGGAAGAGTACACAATGGGGAGTGAGATACTAACAACAACAAAAATGGAAAGGGTCCTAGGGGTAGTCATATCAGATTACCTAAAGGTGGGCAAGCAAGGTGAGAAGGCAGTAAGGATGGCTGGGGGGATACTGGGATGCATAGCGGGAGTCATCACCAGTAGAAAACAAGAAGTTGTTATCCCTCTGTACAGACAGCTGGTGAGACCCAGTCTGGAGTACTGCATGCAGTTCTGGAGACCCAATCTCTGCAAAGACATAAACAGGCTGGAGACAGTCCAGAGAAGGGCAACTGAAATGGTGCAGGGTCTGCACCAGAAGACATATGAAGAGAGATTTAAGGAGCTTAATGTGTGTATGCTCAAGGAAAGAAGGGGTTATGATAGAAACTCCAAGTACCTCAAGGGAATCAACAAAGTCCAAGGGGTAGCATCTTTCAGAAAAAGAGGCGTGCAAGAACAAGGGGCACAATTTGAATATAGAGGGCAGCTCAGAGGTAATGTAGGAAGTATTTTTCACAGAGAGGGTTGTGGATGCATGGAATGGCCTTGCAGAGGAGGTTGTGGAGTCAAAAACAGTGGTGGAATTCAAGAATGCATGAGACAGTCATAAGGCAATTCTAGGGGATGGGGGTAGGAAGAAGTAGGCTGTTGGTTAACTGGGATCTGCAGCTTATCCATTAGGTAGAAAAATGGGCAGATTGGGTGAGACAAGTGGTTCTTATTTGCCATCAGATTTTATGTTTTTATGTACTGATTGGTATAGGACAGTAATTAACTATTTACTTGGCCATTTAGAAATTGTGTGCTTTTAAATTCTGTATAAATCAAGTTAAATAGGTTTGATCTTTGCTTTTCTGGGTTTATCGTGCATAGGGAGTTTTAAATATTTTCAGTGTGCTTACAATCTCTTTGCTCTTTTCTTTTTAGTGCACTCTTTATGGGAACCAGGGAATTTAAGAGCGCAGAGGAGAGCAACGGATTGTGTTAAAAATTTGGAGACAGGGACGCTTAAAGCCCTTTCTTGTAGTCAGGCCTCCTCATGCAAATTTCTATTTATCCTTAACTGCCATCTTGAAACACACCATGAGATAAGGACTTATAATTAGAATTGAACTTTTGAAGCCCACTAAAGGAAAACTCCACGTGCTGGATGTAGAAATAACAGTTGTTAAGTTACAACCCTGAATTGCTGTGAAATATCTCCTGTTTTGAGCCATACATTTTTAGAGGCTTTTTTTTTTTGTTTGTATTTGTAAAGCAATGGGACCTCATTATCTTTAGGATAGTGATAATTTTCCTGGTCATTGTTCTATATTTTCAGGTGGGTCTCCATTGCATTGCATTAAGAATTTATCTTGTTGGACATCATATGTTTGAATCTCAACAAGTCTATTGTTATAAAGAAAATGGTACAAACAAGATTGACACAAAAGAAGTTGGGAATAAACCTGAAAACATATACAAATAAGAATAAGAAAGTACAGGACATAGTGAATGAAAAGACAGACATGAATAAAGTGTTAATTGATAAAAAAAATTACAAGTTATATCTTAGCACCTGGTAGTCAACTTTATCTAGTAGGTAGAAAAGAGGTTCTGAGAATACAAGGCTCCTCTGTTCCTACCCTCAGCTCCTCTCCTTTACAAGAAGAGAAAGAAGTGAGTTTACAGAAAATTACAGAAGTACACCCATTGTTGCAAACTATAAAAATGTTAGAAGAGGGGAGGGGAGCGGAGAATATTTAGGGGAAAAAGAACCTTGGTTGACAGAATATCTTTAAAGAGTTTGGGGCTCTGGCCCAGAAAGAAGTGCAATAAGGTGTGAAAAAGTAATATACAGAGTAAAGATGGGAGGGAGTTGGTGGACAAATCCCATCAATCCCCTAGTGCTTCATTTCTGAGAGATTTTGAGGCTTTTCTCACTCCATACATACTGAGATGAAGACTGGGCACTCCACACATATAGCCCCCAGATATTTGGCATATAATAGATGACCAAGAAAATCAAGGGTCACTAATGAAGCTTCTGAGCAAGTTCAAAAGAATGAGGGAATAAAAAACTTGTTGGAAATTAGAAATGGCATCTTGTTAAGTAATGAACTACTTATAAATGTCTCTTCCCCATTAGGGGCTCACTTAGGGGAGAAAATGACTTCAGGAGTTACAAAAGGAGGAAGAGTGGATAATAGATTAATAGAGGAGAAACACATAAAACAATCAAACAAGTGACGGAGGAAATAGGGGAAAGAGAACTAAGGGAGACCTTCCACATGGTGGAGGGTCTAAAGAAAAACAAAATGGAAAATAAGGTGGTGACTAATAAAAAGGGAAGGGATGGAGGTAATAGAGAGGGAATTTGAAAGAAGATCTAACAAATCCAGTACTTGGTTGAATGCTGCTGAGGAGTCCTTGGATGAAGGGACAGTCAGGAGTACCCCAGTGAAAAGTAGGACAGACAAAAATAAAGTTAGGAACAGTAGAAAATCTAAAGGTTTAACTAAGAAGAATGTTGAATTTATAGAGAAAAATATGATAGGGATACTTAAGAAGATCATGTAGAAAGAGGTGAAATCCTGCCATGTGTTTTTAAAGGAATTCCTAAGAATGGGAATGAAAATACTCTGACCCTTAAACTTTGTGTTTAATACATATGCAAGGGTATTATGGGTAAGAACTTTGCCTGGAATAATATAGGGTCGACCTACAGATATCAAGTTGGAAAGGAAAAAGGTTGGATCTGTATGGTATTGAAGAAGAAAAATATCAGACGATCCATTTTAGGTTATAAAGAGTTAATTAAAGATATTGGGGTGAAGGCAGAAACAACAGTTTTGTTTGAGAATATGGCAAGAAAAGCTGTAGGGAAAATAAGAGAGGATAGAACTTGAAGTAGTAGGAAAATAACCAAAGTAGAAAGGAAGAAAAATAAGGTACAAAAAAAATATCCCACTATATGAAACCGGTAGAGCAGGAACATTTTCTGCTCTCTGATGGTAATGTGGGAAATAGAGAAACATATACTGAAATCAGAGGTCGAAAGAGACGGGGTCAGAGAATAAATAACAGCTATGTTCTAGAATCCTCAGAATCCTTGGATTTCTGTGAATCTCCTTTAACTTCTTATATTGTTGAAAGAAATCCCCTTTGCATTAGTTTAATTTAGAAGATAGCTTTGTTTTTGCATTGGACAAGACAGGGAAGAAGAATTGACAGCTCACAGATGATAAAGGAAAATATTACAGAATGCTGAGATCCTTTGCTGGAATATAGCAGGCCTAAATGGAAATTAAAAGATGTTGGGGTATTGACATTTCTAGAGTCCTTTTCTATTATATTAGTCCAAGAATTCTAGATTGTGGATATGGAAAAAATTATATAGAAGGCTATCGGGTGGTGTATTCCAGCAAAAAGAGGAAATTATATGGAAGAACATCTGGAGGGATAACAACATTCTTGAAATGTACCTGATTTGTCTGCAGAATGTATATGGTGTGGTGAAAATATTATATTTGGCAGTAGTGGTATCTCATAAGTGCAGTATTATCTGTATAGTGGTATCTAGCAGATACCAAAGAGTTTCCAATTAAGAAGGCCATTGAACACTTTGTGGAGGTAATTCAGAATATTGAAATGGAATATCCGGGAAATGTTAATTATTGGAGGAGATTATAATGTTAAAATAGGAGAAAGAAATGAAGAATGTATGCAGAATTGGAGCTTGGATGATATGCTTAGAATTCCAATAAGAGTTTCTAGGGATAAGAAAGTAACCAAACATGGGGACATTTTATTGGAAATTGTGAATAAGTTGAATTTAAGACTGATGAATGGAAGAAGTATAGGGGAACGAATTGGAAATTACACTTATGAATATATGAAGGGAAGTAGTGCATTGGATTATATTATGGTTGATCATATACTCCTTTAAGGATATTGTAAATTTTGAGGTTATTAACAATTGGGACAGTCATCATCATCCATTAAGACTAAAGTTCAATCAATCAATGGGCTTGGTTGGTGAAAATAAACAACAAAGACTGATTATAGATAAAGAGATGCAAATTAGAGGCTCTAAACGAATTAAGTGGTCAAAAGTAGACCTAGTTTTAATGAAAAATGTCTTGAGATTTAAAAATATTACTAGGTTAAAAGAACAAGTAATGATGAATTTAAAGGCTCAATTAAGTAAAGAAGGAAAGGATGATGCTGTAGGAAAAACTTTAAGACAGTATCAAAATATGGAACAGGAGACTGTGAGATCAAGAGGCGATCCCTAAAGGAACAATAGCAAAAAACCAGAGATGAGGCCAAATGGTTTGATAGAGAATGCTGTGAAAAAAGAACTATGATCAGGAAAATAGGAAGGAGAATAAGAAATTCAATTGCATAAAAGACAGGTTAGCAATACTACACTTAAAACTAGAATATAAGCATTTGCTGATAAAGAAAAAAAAGATTTTAATAGTTACCAGTGGAGCTGCCTACAGAGGGCGATTAAGTTGAACGACAATGCCACCTTCTAGCAATTAATCACATTTGGTGTAGAAGAAGGTAGCTATAATGTATTAGGGGCAATCCCTGGAGTTGAATGGGAAGAATATTTTGAAATAATTTTTAAAGTATATAGGGATGACCTGCAGGGTGACTCTAGAAACATAGAAACATAGAATTTGATGGCAGATAAGGACCACTTGGCCCACCCAGTCTGCCCATTTCCCTGCCTACTGGATAAGCTGCAGATCTTAGTTAACCAGCAGCCTACTTCTTTCTACCCCCACCCCCTAGAATTGCCTTATGACTGTCCCGTGCATGCTTGAATTCCACCACTGTTTTTGACTCCACGACCTCCTCCGGAAGGCCGTTCCATGCATCCACAACCATCTCTGTGAAAAAATACCTTAAATTACCTCTGAGCCACCCCCATCTTCAAATTGTGCCCCTTGTTCTTGCACACCTCTTTTTTTGAAAGATGCTACCCTCTTGGACTTTGTTGATTCCCTTGAGGTACTTGAAAGTTTCTATCATGTCCCCCCTCTCCCTCCTTTCCTCGAGGCTATACATATTAAGCTCCTTAAATCTCTCGTCATATGTCTTCCGGTGCAGACCCTGCACCATTTTAGTTGCCCTCCTCTGGACAGCTTCCATCCTGTCTATGTCTTTGCAAAGACTGGGTCTCCAGAACTGCACACAGTACTCCAGATGGGGTCTGACCAGTTGTCTGTACAGAGGGATAATAACTTCCTGTTTTCTACTGGTGATGCCTCTCCCTATGCATCCCAGTATCCCCCCAGCCCTCCTTGCTGCCCTCTCACATTGCTTGCCCACCTTTAGGTCATCTGATATGACTACCCCCAGGTCCCTTTCCATTTTTGTTGTTGTTAGTATCTCACCCCCCATTGTGTACTCTTCCCCTGGGTTTTTGTTTCCCAGGTGCATTACCTTGCACTTCTTAGCATTGAATCTAAGCTGCCATACATTTGACCATTCCTCTAACCTTGCCAAGTCCCTTTTCACCCTTTCCACCCCACCTTGTGCATCAACTCTGTTGCAGATCTTTGTGTCATCTGCAAAGAGACATACTTTTCCTTCCAGTCCCTCTGCAATGTCACTTATAAAGACATTGAAGAAGACCGGTCCTAATACTGAACCCTGTGGTACCCCACTAGTAACCCCTTTCTTCAGAGTGGACTCCATTTACTTTTACTCTCTCGTCCTATTCTCCAGTCAGTTTTACCCAGGCTGTCATCTTGGGACCCACTCCCAGGCTAGCTAACTTGTATATTAATCTTTGTGTGGGACTGTGTCAAATGCCTTGCTAAAGTCTAGGTAGGCCATGTCCACAGCCCTCCCTGATCTACTACTTTGGTCACCCAGTCAAAGAAATCTATCAGATTTGTCTGGCATGACCTTCCCGCTGTGAATCTATGCTGCCTTGGGTCCTGTGCCCCTCTGGCCTCTAGATACTCGACAATTCTTTCCTTCAGAAGTGATTCCATCATTTTCCCTACCACTGAGGTTAAACTAACAGGTCTGTAGTTTCCTGCTTCTGCCTTGCTCCCACTTTGTGAAGGGGAATCACATCTGCCATCCTCCAGTCCTCAGGTACCACCCCATCCTCCCATGATTTGTTAAAGAGGGTAGTCAGTGGTGTCACTAATTCCACCTTAGTTCTTTAGAATTCTGGGATGAATCCCATCAGGCCCCATTGCTTTGTGCAGCTTCAGTTTTAAGAGTTCTTTCAGAACCCTTTCTTCTGTAAATGGGCTGGTATCAACTTCTGTATCCAGAGTGTTTCTACTGTTTGTTTTAGGTACCTCCCCCTCTTCCTTTGTAAATACTGAGCAAAAATATTTGTTTAGTATCTCTGCCTTTTCACAGTCATCCTCTGCCCACCCTCCCCCCGCCTTTATTAAGCCTCACTATCCCTTGGTCTTCCTTCGCTCCCTGATGTACCTATAAAAGGTTTTATCCCCCTTCTTAACTGAGTTGGCTATCTTTTCCTCAGTTTGGGCCTTTGCTGCTCTACATAAACTAAAGATTATAAGGAGATTTTACAGATCTCAAAAGAAGAGGTGGTGTGGGAGCAATCCTCACTCAGAAAAAGAATAAGGCAGCAGGGATAGATGAGGTGAGTGCAGAAGTATACTAGTCTGACCCTGATTGATGAGCAGAAATATTGTTAGGAGTATTTCAAAATATTCTTAAATATGAAAGGATCCCAGAAAATTGGAAAGTTAGTGTTATAGTTCCTCTATACAAGAAAGTATCATTGAACTTACCAGAAATTATAGACCTATTTCTCTCTAAATTTTAGTCTCAAAATATTTTCCAGAATAATTCTAAATGGGAGTCCAAGGCTGGTTAGATGACCAGAAAGTAATTTCACATTTCCAGGTGGGCTTTCAAAGAGGGAAATCTACAGTAGATTACATGTTTATTTTACAATATATTTTAAATAAATATGTTCAAATTAATAAGGGGAAGATATATGCAGCATTTGTTGACATTAAATCTGCATTTGACGCAGTTCATAGATAATCTTTATGGCATATTCTGGAAAATAAAAGTATGGATCCACAATTATTGGAAGTTATTAAGATTTTACATGAAGACAATAAAACTGTTGTTAGATGTAGTAAAGATGGTACATTAACAAATAGTATTTGAGTTAAAAATGAGGTTAAACAGGGTTGTTTACTTGCTCCGACACTCTTTAACCTTTATATAGATTAAATTGTGGAAGAACTAGAGGGTATAGACATCTTTCCACCAAGAATAAATGGATTACCAATGAAAATGTTATACGCAGATGATGCAGTGTTACTTGCTCAAACTCTGTTAGGATTAAAAAGAGCAATGTAAACAACTTTAAATGCAGTAAGGAATTTTGGTATGGAGTTAAATCTGGAGAAAATTAAGATTGTGGAATTTAACAATAAAAGGAAAGGTAGCATTTTGGGAAATAAATGGGTCTAGAATAGAAGTAGTGGACGAATTCCAATATTTAGGGGTGGTTTTTAGTAGTAATAGTAAGTGGGATGAGCAGATTAAAAGAGTGAAGGATAATGCAGCTAAAACACTCAATGGCATTACACACTTTGCCCATATGATGGTAAAAGACTCCTTTATGGCACAATATAGTTGCCTTTGGCAAAAGTGCATTTGCAATTATTGTATGGGGCCAAAATATGGGGCTTTATGTTGCAATTTTAAAGATGTAGAAGTGATACAAAATCAATATTTGAGAAATGTTTTGGGGGTCCTCGATATACATCAAATGCTTTGGTAAGGCGGAAACTGGTACGATATCTCTGTATGCAACGATTGTAAAAAATGTATTGTCTATTGGAAAAAATTAAATTTGCTCCTGTGGAGAGTTTGTTGTTTAATTGTTTGATAGATATAATTGAATACAAGAAAAGTTATTGCTAACTTGGGGAGGGAGATTAAATATGGTTTTGAATAAATACAGGCTTGAGCATAATGCAGTTTTGAATTGGGCAACTGATCCGATTAGATTTGCAAGAAGCAACTGAAAGAGTATTGGATATAAAAACAAAAGATCTTGAAAATATTAGATTGGCTTGGAATACTGAAAATTTGAAAATATTAAATCCTCATTTGAAGTTGAAAGATATTTAATAGTATGTGAAAACATAAAATATAGAAAGCTTTGACTTTATTAAGAATTTATTTATTTATTAAATTTTGATAATCGGTGAGCTCACTGGGCCCCGAGAGTCCCTTTTCAAGAGGCGACCCAGGATTACATACATTACTACATGGGATTGAGTACAACAAAATACAAAACATGTTTCACATGGATACATTACAGAGTAAACATGGTAGCAATATAACAAGTTCCAACGGTATAGAAGTTGGACCACAGGTATTACAACATTTGGGAGTCCTTAGCTTAGCAGTTGCATTTTGAGGAGGTAGTTAGGTGCGCCTTAAGCCTAGTGTGGAAGGTGTGAGGGAGGAGATTTCCTGAATACCTGTGGCAGGGAGTTCCATAGGGTGGGGGCGGTGAAGGCGAATGACTTCCCACCAGTAGTTCCTCACCCTGGACACGAGAGGAGAGTCCTGTTGGTCGTACGGGTTGCCTAAGGTTGCTCTTAATGGAGATAAGCCCAGCGAGGCTGGGTGGAGTGGAGTAATTTGTAGGTGAGGCAGAGCGAAGGGTACTGAAGCCTGTCCTCCCAGGAGGGCAAATTTAATTGAGACAGCATGTCACAGTGGTGTGTCATCGGGCACATAAATGTGGTGAAGTGGGCCACCTTATGGTAGAGAACCTGTAGCTTATTTAGCTCTTGCCTAGCTGCTCCCTGGATGACAGGGGCCATGTAGATGATGGTGGGGAGCAGAACGCTCGTGGTGATGGAGACCAGGGCCGCTGGTATCAGCTGGTCTTTCAGCCTGTAAAGGGTCCCGAGTTTAGAGTGGATATTTTTAGTTACTTGGTCTACGTTATCCTTGAGGGTGAAGCCTTGATCCAAGGTGAGACCAAGGTATTTTTATAGAAGGGACCACCTCGAGCCTCTTGCCTGATGTGGTCATCAGTTGGAGGAGTTAGCTTCTATCCCAATTGAGGGGTCTGGGGCTGAACAGCATGGCCTTAGTCTTGCTCAGATTGAGGACCAGTCTGTTGGTGATTAGCCATTTCTAAGGATTCCAAGTCATCTTGGAGTCCAGAACATAGTTCTCCCATGTTGGTGGAGGGGCGGTAGAGGACTGCGTCATCCATGAGACTGTACCACTGAACTCCCGCCACAGTGGTTGAAGAGTTCATTGGTGAAGAGCGAGAAAAGAAGGGGTCCGATTATGGACCCTTGAGGCACCCCCTCAGTTAGAGGAAGAGGCTCAGTCATGGAGTTGTTCCATTTTACCTTCTGTGACCTTCCAGTTAGGTAGCTGGAGAATCACGACAGGGAGTGACTGTCTAGTCCAACCTCCCTCAATTTGGAGAGCAGCAGGTTGTGGTTTACGAGGTTGAATGCTTTGGCTAGGCCTATAAAGACTGCTCCAGCGGGGGTCCTCTTGTCCAGTTCTCTGAATACATCTGTAGAGAAATTGATGAGAGCCGTGTCAGTCCCATGATTGGCTCTGAAGCCATGCTGTGAAGGGGCTAGTAATTGGTGGATCTCTAAGTAGTCACAGAGTTGATTATAAATCAATCTCTCTTGGATCTTACCAAGGCTACAGAGTATGGAGATTGGCCTGTAGTTGTTGGGTGATTCCCTCATTCCTGCCTTATGGACAGGGACTATGTGAGCCATTTTCCATGTACCGGGGATGGCCCCTTTATGGATGGACCAGTTGAGGAGCCAGGTTAGGGGCCTGGTAAGTGCTGAGGCCCCTCCTTTGAAAATTGGGAGTATACCGTTGAGTCCAGTGGATCCCGTAGCTTTGAGGGCTTTTAGTAGTGGGAGAACTTCCTAGGTCTAACTAGCCTAAGGTGGAAGGAGGATGGTCTCTTGTAGTGGGAGGGGGTCATAAGGGCCAGGGGTGGGTGGGCAGACCCACTTTGATCTGATCCAGGTTGGTGAACTGTCGGTTGAGTACCATTGCAATGACTGAGTCATCACTCGTGAGATGGCCGCTCACCTCTATGTGGCCATGTACAGTCTTTCCGCTACCTTTAGTAGCCCGTTTATGTGGGCTCAAAAGAGTCTGGGGTTACCCAGGTTCTTTTCTGTAGGTTAGTGACATACTCTTGTTTTGCCACTTTTATGGCCAGTTTGCATCTGTTTCGAGCGCCTTATAGGCTGTGAGATCAGCTGGTAGTGAGGACAGTTTGAATTTCTTCCAGGCTGAGTGCCGGTGTTTCATGAGATATTTCACATTGGGGTGATCCACTTATAGCAGCTCCCTTGGTGCAGAATTTCTTCTCTTCATAGGGGTCAGCCAGTCAACCACCGTGGTGATTGCTCCATGGAAGAGGCAGCAGCTCGTCATCCAGTGTGGGGAGTAGTTTGATGGGACTCCAGTCTATACTGTTGAGGCAACCTAACAGATGCTCTGGCAGTAGATGGGAGAAATCCCGTGCTGACAGGATTCATGGGTGGACTCTGGGGGCCATGTTTTTCCAAATGCAGTAGTTAGGGGAGTGGTCACTCAGTGCATCAGCTAGGGTGCCTCCCGCCTGTACATGGGAGGGATTACTTGTGAGTATCCAGTCAAGAGTGGTATGGTTACCCATCTTATAATTCATTCGGGTGGGTCCAGTGATAATCTGTTCTAGGTTAGCATCCTGGACCAGTCCTGTTAAGGAGTTACTAACTTGGGGCCCAATTTAGATTGAAGTCCCCTAGTATGAGTAGTTCCGTTGATACCTCTTGGATATATCCCTTAAGACCACTTCAGGGATGTCAGCACATTGGTGGGGATTGTATATGCATCCTATGTTGAAGTGCTTAGAAGGGCAGAGGGTGATCGCATTAAAGATTGATTCGCCTTCCATGCCGATGGCTTGTTTCAGGTTTATCTGTGCGGGTGTTAAGAGTATCTTTCATGTAGATTAGCACCCTCCCTCTTTTGCCCTGTCTATCCCTTCTATGAGAGGTATATCCTGTGGCAGCAACCTCATGTGGTAGTATGTGAAGTTTGAGCCAGGTATTGGACACCACCAGGATGTCCGGGTTGTACTGATCTAGCCATGATTGTAGTTCATGAACCGTTGGTCTCAGGCTGCATATGTTCATATGCGCTTTACGTAGACTTTTGGAGGATGCCCAGTGGGGGTCAAGCGGGGAGGAGACCAAGAGGTTATGTGAGGGGGGTCCAGGATTGGGCTGGACATCCCCAGCCATGAGCAAAAAGGTTGCAAGGAGGTAGAGAGTGGGGATCCTTCCCAGGGGTAGGGTATTAGTCCTGATCATCCGCTTGGTGGTGAGTAGTGTGGAGTATAGGATTCCCCCTTTGCAGAATTCATGTGCAAACAGGAGTCCTTCCAGGTTGCTGGGGGGAGGGGGGAGATGGCACACCCAGGAGTAAGTGGGGGGAGGCCCCAAGGGAGGGTGAGATCTGAGGTCCTGTTCATCTATTGTCATGGTCATATCAGTCCATAGGAGGGATAGTATCTACAGGACAGCCAGGAGGAGCCCTCTGTTGGGTCCACTGGGAGCAGGGGGGCAGGACTTGGGGGGGCTCATTCTGCCTCTTCCAGGCAGAGTCTGTCTATGGCTTAGTGAGAGGAGGTACCGAGGCTAGATCGAGTTTCCCTACTAGTGGGAGGATTTAGGGTGGGGAGGAGATTAGTCAGCTATACAATTGAGTAACAGAACTTTTATCTGGTACAGCTTTTGCTCATAGGCCACTTATGGGCGCTTGAGACACTTTTAAGCAAGTTCCCAGTTGGAAGGGAGCTGTCTAGTGAGGGCAGACTAGTCTAAAATACAGTCTAAAAGCAGTATATCTATCAGATTCAGTTGTTCAAAGCCCTTAGACACATTTAAACAGTTAAGAATGTAGAGTATAATCTGGAAGTGCAAATTTGCAGAGAGGTTAATAACTCACTGGAGGATACAGATAACCTAGAAACACTTCAGTTGGGTGGAATTGTAATCAAATGCATTTGTTTAGGCAATTAGCGATTATAAGATCTTTATAGGAAAGATCTGTTGGATCTGTTCAGTTCAACAGCTATCCCATATAGTGGAGGTATGGGAGGCGCCAGTAAGTAGAGCTGTCTCCGCCCAATTTATGATAGTTCCAGTGGTGGGTGGGGCAACAGTGTATTTAATAGGAGGAGGGAATGGGGTGGTGGAGGGATGAAAATCAAAATCCCTTCTGGTCCCTGCAGTAGTTGGTGGAGCGAGAAAAGGCCACCAGGGGAGTTCTGCACATCGGGGGAGGTCCACCGGTTCATGGTGTGCTTGGCGGTGCCTCGACCCTGAGAAGAAAACACTTAGGTAGGTCACAGGGAGTTTAGGTTTGGAGTTCTGGTGTGGGGGGGGAGTCAAGCAGCCCCAGCCACTCTCTCCTCCCCCTTGAGTCTTGCAATGTGTGTGGAGCCAGAGGTCACGTTCTCAGCCTTAAGACCAGGCTGGGACAGCGTCGTCACTGCCTCAGGATCCAATCAGCAAGTTGCTAAAGTTAGAAAAGTCTGCATGCCACCTCCTGGTGTAGACAAAGGCACGGGTTGGTAGCCGTTGGAGTCCGGGGACAAAAGTAAATCTGCGGTGGCGAGTGGTCCAGTGAAAGTTAAAATCCCTTCTGGTCCCTGCAGTAGTTGGTGGAGCGAGGAAAGGCCGCCAGGGGAGTCCTGCATGTCGGGGGAGGTCCACTGGTTCATGGTGTGCTTGCCGGTGCCTCGACCCAGAGAAGAAAACACTTAGGTAGGTCATGGGGAGTTTAGGTTTGGAGTTCTGGTGTAGGGGGGAATCAAGCAGCCCCAGCCACTCTCTCCTCCCCCTGGAGTCTTGCAATGTGTGTGGAGCCAAGGGTCGCACTCTCAGCCTTAAGACCAGGCTGGGAGAGTGTCGTCACTGCCTCAGAATCCAATCAGCAAGTTGCTGAAGTTCAAAAAGTCTGCGCGCCACCGCCTGGTGTAGACAAAGGCACTGGGTTGGTAGCCGTTGGAGTCTGAGGGGCAAAAGTAAATCTGCGGTGGCGAGTGGTCCAGCAAAAGTCAAAATCCCTTCTGGTCCCTGCAGTAGTTGGTGGAGCGAGGAAAGGCCACCAGGGGAGTCCTGCATGTCAGGGGAGGTTCATCGGTTCGCGGTGCGCTTGCCGGTGCCTCGACCCTGAGGAGAAAACACTTAGGTAGAAATGGGATTGTATAACCAATGGGGAAATTTAAAATATAATAGAACTTCTGCTCAAGCCTGTACTGTGTGTGCAAATGCAAAAATGTACTTGTCTCATTTTATCTTAGATTGTCCTGAGCTTCAGAAGGAGAGAAGTGATACTGTTGGGAATGTGTTTCAAAAGTTAGGAGGATATTCAAAAGTAGAGCAGCTGAATTTTATGTGCAATGCAAAAGATGAAATTAAAGATTTTTGTACTTGCTAGTCTTGCCTATTTGATTGCTAAGCAATGTAACTGGAGGCTTTAAAATATGGATGTTTGTAAGAAGAAGTTTCTGAGTGACAGGTGGTGTGTGTGTGTGTGTGTGTGTGTGTGTGTGTGTGTGTTGGATTTAAATGTATACATTGTAATGGAATTATGTGTTTTTAGCAGATTACATGTAATAAATGTGATTTTTATACACGATAAAAATAAATTTGAACTTGAACTTGAACTAATTCAATAAAGACTTTAGCATATGTAAATCCATGGCATTAAATTAAATAGTAATGCTGGGATCAATGTCTTTTTTTTTATTTTGATGAAAAATGATGATTATGAAAATTTCGCTTTTGGATACTCTTGGGAAAGAATTTCTTAATTTTCCTGCTTTCTGAAAAGCACACCTTTAAACTGATTCTTTGAATCTGTGTTGCTGTTTATTTTAAATGTGCTCATGCATTTATATTTTGTATGGTAGTGTCTCGCATTTTATTTAAACTATATTGAGAATTATGGGGTCCATGTTTGCAGAATGGTGATCTGGGGAGAGGGATCTAGTTGTAGGGTGGATACTGGTCTGGGGAGGTTCTGCTCTGGAGGGAGGGAGGGAGGGTGGGTTCAGCTCCTGGGAAGGGTGGTTATCTGGGTGTTCAGCTCCAGGGAGGGTGCTCAACTTGGGAGTGGCAGGTATATGGGTGAAAACAAACATAGTGGGTCCAGCTGCAGGGAGGTTTGTCTGCTGAGGGAGGCTGGTCCATGGCATGAAAGAGTGAGCCAGCAGCAAGGAAGGTGGTTGGTTGGGAGGGCTTGTTTGGGTAAGGAAGTGAGGTCCAGCTGCAGGGTGGGTGATCAGACAGTGAGGCTGGCACAGGGCTTATGGTGGGTCCAGCTATAGATAGAGTTGTTGGCTGGTTGAGTTCTGGTCCAGGGGCTTGGGGAGCAGCTGCAGAGATGTGGTCTGTTGAAGTGGAGGCTTGGGGGGTACTCCAGCTATATGGAGGCTGTATGGCATGTAGTTGAAGGCTGATCCAGATGCAGGGTAGATGGTCAACTGGGGAAGAGGCTGGTCTGGAGCCTGTGTGGTGCTCTAACTCCATTGAGGTTACTCATCATCGGAGAGGTTAGGGCTTGAAGGGTTGTCCAGCTGCATGGAGGATAGTTTGGCACCTGGAAAGGTGATCTAGAAGAGAGGAGAGGGGTTGGGGGAGGTAGATCTGAGCACTGGATGGTGAAGGTGGTGGTCATACTAGAACTGTTAGGATATATAACAGGAATTGTTAGCATATATAATGGGAAACCTTGACTTTTTGGGATGAACACGACTGTAATTCAGTAGTTCATCCATTAGTGTAAATATTTTCCCTCTATAGCCCTCAACTAGTAAAGTTAGTGCTGCTGGCTCTACACTGTGCCATATGCACTCCCCTCATCACAGTGTCATGTGCACTGCTACCAAAATTGCTATTCCACACACACTTCTGCCACTGCACTGTGCCATGTGCATTGCCATCACAGTGCATTTCCATATGCACTGCCAACTCTGCATCATGAGCACTGCAGGCACATGTGCATTGCTACCACTGACACTGCACTGTGTCACGTGCATGACCATCTCTGTGTGGTGCCATGTTCCTTGCTGACTTTATGCTGTGCCACATGCTCTTCCAACACCACACAGTGCCTCATGTATTATCATCACTGCACTGCTACATGCACTACCAACTCTGTGCCATGTACACTGTCATCACCACACAGTGCCACTTGCATAGCCTCCAGCTTGTTGTTCTGTGTACAATGCCACCACTTGCTGTGCCGCTTTCACTGCTGATTATACACTGAGCCATTTGCACTGCTACCAATATTTTGTGCCATGTGCGCTGCCGATTTTGCTTGAACTGTACTTGGTGTTGACCATTGCTGTGCCCTTGCTCTTGGGCCCTGGGCTGGAGGCTGGGGGATCTGTGGCATCAGTTATTTTCATCCATCACCCTTGAAAGCCCACGTATTGCTACATGCCCTGTACATCAGGTAGTATGCATGGACAGTAGAGTTATGGCATATTATGTTGAAATTATAGAATAAAAATGAAGGCATGCACGTTAAGGCTATGGCCTGGCTAGTCCCCTAACCTGTTCACAATGACACCCAATTTTAAAGATGAGAGGTCATGTGCCATTCCCAATGTCATATCCTGAGCCAGTGACCATGGTGGGATTTGAACTATGGATCACTGGGCTTGTGTATGCAATAACTATGTTCCCCCCCTGTAGCTCTTGTACTTGTCTGGAACTCTGTCTGTGCTCTTGCATTTCTTTTTTCCTTATTATAATCCTCTTATTTTCCTTTATTTCTACAGGTCTCAGAAAACATTGACCCTGGTCTGACAGGACACAGATTACTTACATATCTGATAAGTATTGTTTATGTTTGACCTTCCCTGTTGGTCTCATTTTGTTCTTGATGGGCTGTAGATCCTTTGTGACCCCATTGATATTCTTTTTTTTATAGATATGATTGGACAACACTCCAAGACACCCATCGTAGGCTCCTCAGAACCCAGGTAAGAGATCTCATATCTATGCTAGTTAGGCAAACTGTAATGATACAGCCTCTACTGTGCCTTGCCTGTCTCCTGTACCCTTTGCATTGCCTATGCCCCTGACCCACATATCATGTTAATGAATTTGCAGTGAAACATCTGGAATCAAAATTCCAGAACCAGCAGGAATGCAACAAGCAGGTTACAGGTGTTTTCAGGTTCCCACATGGCATTTCCTAACCCTGCAAGAAGAACTGTTTTGAACTAAAACAGATATGTCAGTTTAAGGAGCTTTCATTTACAGTGTCAATATAAATATGTAGAGACAGCCATGAGTAAGTTATTAAGGATGTAAAGCCTTTGCCTCCCTCCCTGGTTTAGTTCATCTTCCAAGGTTCAGATGGTCTGGCATTTCTCAGTGATAAAGGCCAGCAGAAGCTGATTTTTCACCATGGTACAGAGGTACTGTAGCCCCTTGAGGTAAAACATGGACTGGGTAGTAGGCAAGCTTTCTCTTTGACCTTTTTGAAGAACAGGATGGCATAATGCCAGGAGGCTGAGACACCCACTGAAAGAGGTGCTGTGTGTTGCTGCTCCAGGTGCACTGAGGTGTGTGCATTGAGGAGGTTGAGTAGGATAACACGCTGATAGAGACCCTTTGTTTATGTCTAAATGCTACCTCAGAGAGGGTTTGCAGGCTATGGGCCAGCCAGGGTTGGCCCCTGGGTCCACAGCAACAACACAGAATGTTTGTTGAGCAGGAATGAGGTTGGCCTTTGTGGGCAGGATAGGGAAAAGTAGAGCTGTTGCTGGCATGTGGGGGCAGATTAGGTAGTATCACGGAGAACAGACTCTGCCTAAAGTATGCCAGCTGCATTGGGATGGGATGAGGGGGCAAATGCAGCAAGAGATCAGAGGTATTGTGAGTGAAATAAAGGCTGCTGCTGTATTTTTGACTGTGAGAAAAATACAACAGGAAGTGCAAGTGACTTTTCTGCAACAGCTAGGCAAGGAGTGCACATAATTAGTATAATCATATTTAAAATTGTGATTGGTTGGCATCCATGGTACTCCAGACATTACCTCATGGGTTTCAGCCCACCTGATAGGCTAGTGATGCACTGACCCAGATCAAATTTCCAGCATATCCAGGTCTCAGAAACCCCTGCTCTCCAGTTTGAATCGTGCATCTGAACAAGGCAGTAGCACACCAGGAAGCCTTGTCTGCTCTTCAAGGTAAGAACTTAATTTAAAAGGAAAAAGTTTGAGCTGTTTACTGTTTAGCATAGAAGCTACAGATACCAGTTGTCTAGCACTGTTGTTGCTTAGGGCTGTTAATTGCCATGATTGTGTGTTATTTGATTATTTATTTGATTATTTGTTACTGTACTGGGCCTGTAAGGCCCGCGTGGTCGAGCGCTTGGGATCCCCCCTTTCCTCGTATGCCTCCCAGTGTTTTTGTTTGTTGGCTTCTTGGGAAAGACTCCCACCTGCTGCGGGACCCAGCTGCTGCTTTTTTCCCCTGCCTCAGCCTCCCGGGCGTTCCACCTAGGCCGCAGGCCCTTGAAGCATGGCCGCCATGCGGCCTTCCCCTCAGGTCGCGCTCGCCTCCCCTCCCAGCTCCCTCCCATTTCTCTCCTCCGGCCGATGGTGGTCGTCTCTCCGGCGCTGTTGCGCTTTTCTCCTTCAGCGCCATTGCGCCGCAATCAGATGGGTGGGCGGACGTGGAGTGAGAGGGGCAAGAATCACTAGGCCTCGTTTGGAGCCTCGCCCCTCTCGCAGCGGCGCACCCACCTAGGCTCCGCTAGGCCTTCCGGTGCGTCGGCCGGACATCCGCCCACGCTTCTCCCACGCTGCTTCCCTCGCTCCGCGAGGGAGATCCGATCGCCCCTTCCCTCCAGCGCGGCTGCTCCTGGTGGTCTACTTGCGCCCAGAGAGGTCTCAGTTCCCTCATCTCCTCTCCTCTCGACCGCCCGGCTCCTCTGGCTCCTGTGGCGTGCAGGGTGGTCTGGGGCATCCTCCTCACAGCAAAGAGGAAGAGAGAGAGAGAGAGACTTGGAAGCCCCAAGGCTCCTGGGCCATGTTGCCTTCGGGGGGGGAGAAGGGGAATGAAAGGCCCTTGGGGGCATAGAGCACTATGCACTCCCTTTCTCCGCTCCAACTCAGTGTGCTGGAAAAAAAAAATGTGTGTGTATTGGTTAAGGGAAGGCAGTACCGTGGTTTAGGGCTCTCTATTACAGATCTGGAGCCCGGGTTGAACCCCCAGTCCCCACTAGTTTATTGCCTACCTACACCGAGCAAGTCTCTGAGCCTTCTCCCAGAGGCAGCATGGCGCTCGAGGGAGATAGACTCATATAATAAGCTACCCTCGATGGATCTGCTGGACACGTTTTGAAATGAGTAGCGGTCAGTGTAGCTTGTACGTGATATTACCTAGTACTTCTTGGTTTAAAAAAAAAAATGTTCCTGAGGCTTAGGAGTGAGGCAAGACCGGAACCTGGCCCCGGAAAAACCGACAGAGAAGGATCAGGGCCCCTTTTTTACACGCCAGGGTTCCTTGCCACCACCCGGGTCCCTCACACAGCGACCCCGGCAGGTGTTTTTCCTCCTACGGTCATCTTCGGTGCCTCGGCCACCTCACATAGTGGGCTCTGGCACCAGACCACCAACTGACATTGCAGGGGTCCTCACATAGCACCCCCCCACCTCGGGCACACCATCTGCAGCCTCTGTGATACGGGAGACCTTATCAAAAAAAAAAAAAGAGGGGGTGTGATAAGCAGTCGGCCTCCTAAATCTACCTCTCTCTATTCCAGATGGTGAAAGCAAAGAAATGCTCCGCGTGCAGTGCCATCCTCCTCCCCCAAACCCCAGGTCCCCGCTGCACGGCCTGCCTCTTGGACGATGATGACTCTTCATTAGAACGGACACCGCTTCTGGCCCCCAGTAACCCTGGCCCTAGCACCTCTTCTTGGATGGATCCGGGCTCCCTCCTGATCCAGAATCAACAGGCCGCGGTGGCCATGATGGAAAGCCAGCAGAACTTTATGCTGAAGATCATGGAAGCTGGAGTCCCTTACCCAAAGTAGGATGAGACCATCCAACCCGGAACCGGAAAAGGTCGGGGGCCAGCCGGAAGAACTTCCGATCCCTGAGGACCCTCTCCTGATCATCCCTGTCGACTGCTCGCATGAGGACAGAGAGAGAGATGATGCTGGGGATGAGGAGGAGGCGGAGTCGGACACTGAGGAAACCGAGCTACAGTCGGCCCCTTCACTAACTTCGCAGCTATGCCCCTTCAACACCATACCAGGGCTCATGAAGGTGATCAAAGCAACTATGGGATTTGACTCTGAGGAACCTGAAGAAGGCGGACCCGAATCAAAGCTCGACCCATTGATTCAGCTAAGACCGGTCACCACTGAGAACTTTCCTGTCTGCCCGGCCATTGAGGACATGTTTAACATGGAATGGCAATCATCGGACCCAGGCAGGATGACAAACCGCAAGAACCTGGACAGGATGTACCTGGTGCAAGGGGTAAAATCAGACGCTTGGTGCAGGGCCCCCACCATCGATCCACAGGTGGCGGCACTCAGCAAGAAGACCGTGCTTCCTTGCAGCACGATAGCCCTCAAAGACCCTGCAGATAAAAAGTTTGAGGACATGTTGAAGAGGGTTTTTGAAATTGGAGGCATAGCTGCCAAGGCAGCTACCACAGCCATCTACACTTCTTGGGCACAAATCTGTTGGCTCGAAGAACTCCAAGAACAGGCTACTCCTAAGTCAAGGGAGGCTGAGCTATTAGAGTGCACTCTGGATGCAGCCAGGTATCTGGCCGACATGGCAGTAGACTCTCTGCGTCTCCAAGCTAGAGCCACCGCTATCACAAACCAGGCCCGTAGGGCCCTGTGGCTGAAGCTCTGGGATGCAGATCAGGAATCAAAATCATTGTTACAGAACCTACCCCTACGGGGGAAACATGTCTTCGGGGAGGGGTTGCAAGACTACTTAAAGCAGAAAGAGGAGGGTAGGGACCTCCTCAAGAATAGATACAGACCTGCTTACCCAGCCACTTCTAGACGGAGATCTCGAGGGGGAGCAGATCCTTCCAACCCCGCCGAGACTCATCCCAGAGGTCCCAGCCCCTTTCAGGAAGAAGCTCCTCCACCGGATTCCGTGGCCCGTACGCTCATAACTTCCAACCCCCAGCATTTCGAGCTCGGACCCAAAGACCAGGAGGGAGAGGTCAAGGATTCAGGGGGAAACAGCAGTGACTGCCTCCTGCCTCCGGCACAAAGCCAAGATCCTTACCCACCAGTGGGGCAAAGACTGGCCCTCTTCGCCCACTGATGGATGACCATGATGTCGGACAGGTGGGTTCGAGATGTGGTTTCAAAGGGCTACTCCATAGAGTTGACCCACTCACATATGCCTCACAGGTTCGTCTCTTCCCCCATAGCCAGGAGGAGGGCATCCCCCCACCAGGTCCAGCAACTACTATACGAACTGATCCAGAACCAGGCCATCCAACCCGTACCAATTCCGGAACAGGGAGAAGGAATCTACTCCATCTTTTTCTAGTGCCCAAAAGGCCGGCGAGCTCAGGCCAATCCTGGACCTGAAGTTCCTAAACCAATACGTAGTCCAACACGGTTCAAGATGGAGACCATAAAGTCCACCTTTGTTGCATCCGGTGGGCGATTTCCTGGCGTCTATCAACTTGAAGGATGCCTATCTACACATTCCCAATCATCCGGAGCGACAGACAATTCCTCCGTTTCCACGTACTGGGCCATCACTTCCAGTACAGGGCGCTTCCCTTCGGGCTGTCGTCAGCCCCGAGAGTCTTCACCAAGGTCTCAATAACCCTGGTGGCCAGACTCAGGGAGCAGGGACTGGACTTCATCCCGTACCTAGACGACTGGCTCATTCGTGCCCAGTCCAAGGTTCATGCCCGGACGCACACGGAGATCGCCATCCAGGCACTGGCGGACCACGGCTGGGTGGTGAATGCAGAAAAAAGCCACCTCAGCCCCACGCAACAGATCGAGCATCTGGGGGAGATCATCAACTCAGCCAAAGGATGGGCAAGGCTGACCCCAGCGCGAGTCTCCAACCTCAAGGAACTAGCCGCAAGATGAAGGCCAGTCCACATTCCACAATGGGAAAGGTCACCCAATTGCTGGGCTGTATGGCTTCCTGCATAGACCTCGTTCCCTGGGCCAGGTGGCACATGCGACCGCTCCAAAGCCACGTCCTATCCAGAGGAGCACCGGGCGAGCACAACCTCCACTGTGTGGTGCCTCTCCCCCAGGCAGTGAGATCCTCCCTAGCCTGGTGGACGCTGGAAAGAAACCTAAACAGGGGAGTTCCCCTCGAGCCACCCCGCCCAGTCACCATAGAGATGGATGCGAGCCTTTGGGGAGCCTGTCTGGGAGAAACAATGGCTCAGGGCCGATGGTCACCAGCGGAAGCGAGTCTCTCCATCAACATCCTGGAGATGAGGGCCGTGTTCCATGCGCTGAGGGCATTCAGGCACCTGATAACCGGTCGGGCGGTTTTAATCCGCTCCGACAACCCGCGTGACGGTAGCCTACCGTCCGAGCAGGGCGGGACCAGGGCAGGGGTCATGATGAGGGAGATGGCGGTCCTCAACTGGGCACCGACTCACCTCATCCACCTGGCGCCAGTCCACCTCGCAGGAAAACTAAATGTCAGGGCGGACTGGCTCAGCAGACAACAAGTGCACCCGGGGGAATGGCGCCTGCACCCAGCACTATTCCAGGAAATCCAGGCGACATGGGGTCCCGTATCCATGGACCTCATGGCGTCCCAGGAAAATGCTCAGGTCAGCAAATACTACTCACATTTCAAAGACGGTCTCGCCCAAGGGACGGACGCCCTGTCACAGGCCTGGAAGGGGAAGAACACCTACGTGTTCCCTCCTCTTCCCTTGATCCCCCAGGTCCTGGCCAAGATCTGGAAAACGGCCCTCACGGTCATCCTGGTGGCCCCATACTGGGCACGCAGAGCTTGGTTCGCTGCAGCACGAGAGATGACCGTGGACAGCTTCAGGATACCCTACTGGTCAGACATGCTTTTGCAGGGACCAGTGCTGCACCCAGCTCCTCGGACCCTGAAACTCACGGCCTGGCTCCTGAAAGGAGGAGACTGAAAGCAACAGGGTACCATGCTTCTGTGATCAGTACCCTACTTCAGTCCAGACGGACCTCCACCACGTCTACATACAGAAGGCAATGGGCCACCTTCACGCGGTGGTGTCGAGAGCAGGGGGCGGTGCCGAACAGACTAATCTGGCCAACATCCCACTTTTCCTCCAGCAGGAAGTGGACAAGGGCCTGGCACCTTCGTACCTCAGGGTACAGCTTTCGGCCATAGGAGCAGCCATAGACCTTGTAGAAGGGTACCCCCCGGGCGCACACCCGGACTCCATTCACTTCTTGAGGGCAGTGGAGATCATGCGTCTGAGAACTAGGATGGTGATCGCCCCGTGGGACCTCCCGTTGGTCCTTGAATCCCTCAAGTCGGCTCCCTACGAACCCCTCCAAGAATCTGATCTTTTTTGGGCCGGCCTCAATGCTTGCTTCCTGGTAGCCATCTGCTCTGCCAGGAGGATTGGAGAGCTTGGCGCACTGTCCTGTGCCGAACCCTACACAGTTTTCATACCACTGGGGGTTAGCCTAAGAACGGTCCCGGCTTTTCAACCGAAAGTCCCTACCAATTTTCACAGGGAACAACCTATCAAACTACCACGTTCGCTGAGGATCCTACACAGGGTCAAGGCGGGACCCCTCACTACCTCGATGTGGGATCCGCCCTCGCGGTATACCTGGCCAGAACACGCCCCATCCGCAGGACAGAGAGGCTGTTCATCATTGCTAGGGGCCAGAGACCGGGGCTGTCCGCTTCAAAGTCAACCATTGCTGGATGGCTAAGACGGGTCATCCAGAACACCTACACAGCCAACCAAATGATCCCACCACAGGGGATCAGGGCCCATTCCACCAGAGCGATGGCCACCTCCTGGGCAGAGAGAGCCAGCGTATCCAAGGAGGACATTTGCAGGGTGGCCACCTGGTCCTCCATTCACACCTTCACCAGACACTATAGGCTGGAACAGCTTGAGCCACTCACCCTCCTCCTAACCAGATTCTAGCTGCAGCTTCCTCAGCCGTCACTGTAGTCAGCTCTTTCCCTCAGTTTAACTGCTTCTTATCTACCCATGAGGAGTCAGTCTGGAGTGCCATGGATGCCAACCAATCACAATGGTGTTTACTCACCTGGTAACGGTGATTGTGTTGGTTGGCATCCACGGCTTACTAAAACCCTCAAGCGGCTAGAATGGCGGCGACGGGAAGGATGGGGAGAAAAGAAAGGGGATAAACAGTATGCAGAGTTTGTTGGGAATCAAACAACTTACTGTCGACTAACAAGTGACCTGTCGAACTCCCGGGTTGGAATTAGATTGTTTAAAGAGGGAAATAAAGTTCGAGCCCCAGGCCCATCTTTCTGTCTCGTCGTAGTCCGACCTATTTTTTGTACCCTGTGTTCCACTTATGGTATCTATGCTAAACGTCATATTGTATGTATTGCTGTATTCTAGTTAACCTTATTTTCAGCTATGGAAGATTTGAACTGGAGAGCAGGGGTTTCTGGGACCTGGATATGCTGGAAATTTGATCTGGGTCAGTGCATCACTAGCCTATCAGGTGGGCTGAAACCCATGAGGTAATGTCTGGAGTGCCATGGATGCCAACCAACACAATCACTTTTACCAGGTGAGTAAACATCCATTATCCTGGTGTCTGTATACTCATGCTTTCGCTTTTCAAACAGAGAGCTCCATCTGTGGCCCTGAGGGAGGGAGACAAGCAAGTAGGTGTCTTACGGACTTTATCCAGGATTCACAACCCACACATCAGCATATGCCATCTGCAGGACCACACAACAAGGAAAAAAAAGGCAGGAATTGCAGTTCCACCAGTCCATGTAAGAGCTCACAGCACACATAATGCTACAGGTAAGTAACTCTTCAGGTTCTTATTGCCATCCACAACATGGCACCACACTCAATATACTTGCACCTGGAATAACTGAGGGGCAGTGCCATTCTAGTCTTCTTTCTAGCGCTGTATAATCTGCCAAATGGCAGGGTAGGTTACAATAATAGCTTTTAAAAATTATGCTCTGATCTCACTGCTCACACATGCTGCTTATTTACAGCAGAGCATGTGCGTGTGGTTAGTAAGTGTGGCAGTAAGCATAGGATTGGTGAGTGTGATGACATGCAGGGGGTATAGAATCATAAGATATGATAGCAGGCATGGTGTTATGTGGTCAGTTAGTGTGCTAGCATGCATGGGTGGGCATGGGGTTGTGAGGTGTGATAGCATGCATTGTGGTATAGGTCAGTGAATTTGACAGGGTGTATGGGGGATGATGGGTGTGATAGTGCATGTGGTCAAAGAAACATAGACATTGATGGCAGATAAGGACCACTTGGCCCACCCAGTCTTCCCATTTCCCTACCTATTGGATAAGCTGCAGATCCTAGTTAACCAACAGCATACTTCCTCCTACCCCCACTAGAATTGCCTTATGTCTGTCCCATGCATTCTTGAATTCCACCACAACATAGGTCATTGGGTGTGACAGTGTGAATGGGGGCATCTGATCAGTTGATGGACGTGACAACATCCATGAAGGTGTGAAATCATGAGCTGTGACAGCTTGCATGGGGTATGGAATTGGTGGGTGTGACAGAATGAATGGGAGTATGGGACTGTAAGGTGTGACAGTGTACATGATGTTTTAGGGACTGTTGGTGTGACAACTTGCATGGGGTTAGTGGATGTGACAGTGTAAAGAGGGGACATGGGGTCATGATCTCAAACAATTCTTGCCCCAACGGCAGTGAAACAAAAGGATACCATGCTAAAGAAAGTCACTTCTCAGCTGAGCTGCTGTGTTAATTCTGTTGCAGGGAGATGTCATTGAAGCAACCCATGGTGGCAATGCCAGGATGGGCTGAAACTGCCTACACTCTCAGGAAGACACTTTCCCTTATTTCTAGGAACATGTAGGATTGGGACCATTTATATTATTGTTTCATTTTCTGTAGAGAGGAGTGTCCCACAAGGTTCCTTTGTGCTTTCCATGTGAACAAGGAGGTTTCCTGCACTGATGCTGAACCATGTGGCACCATGTTGTGAGGCTAGGATGACACTGTGTAGCATAGACTAGGGACACAACTGATGTACAGATAACTTTGGTAGGACTTCCAATGTACTGCTGGTGATTAGCAGATGTTGGATGACACCTAAATTAAAGATGTGCGGATGTCTGATCTTGTTGGATGTGCCTTATTTTTTGGGATCACTCCGCAGGCAGGGTTTCCCCTACAGTGTGGTCAGTGTGATACCAGTGACCCATATAGGCCATTGTGATACCATGCTGCATGACCGTTGTGTTACCATCAGCACAAAGCATGGAATGAGACCATTGTATTACTACTGCAAGAGCACCTAATGTGCCACCACTGACATAGGGTACCACCGCAGTCACAATATTAGTGCAATGGAATTGAAATAAATCTATTGTGATGCCAATTGAAGTGGTATCACACTGGTATTCACCAGTGTGCTACCACTGTATGTCACTATCACAGAGGACAGAATGTCATCACACTGGAATTTGGAACAAAAACACTGTGATACCAACAAACCGTGGTATCACAATGGTGCACATTGTTACCACTGTGGTACCAACAGAGATGGCGTTACCAGTGAACTACCACTGTTTGCATGGTAGCACAATGGTTACAATGGTATCACAATGGAATTGAAACAAATCCACTGTGATGCCATTTATGAAACCCACAATGGTAGTGTATTGGAATCTCAGTGGTAGTTTAATGGTAAAGAACAGGAATTACAATGGTATTCTGAATACATTTTTTGAAAGGGTATGCCTATAGTTTCAGTAACTATTTTTCTTACATTTTGTGGCTGTACCATTGAAAAATCTGGACCCCTCATTTGATGTACTGTATACTTCAAGTTAACTGAATTAAGATTAATTTATAAATTTGTATATCCCAGTCAATGTCAGTCTTGTCACCTAAACATCCACGTAGGACCATGAAGGGTAGCTAGGTGCCATCTGCTGCCCTCCAGACCTCATGGCACATCAGGAGGGATGAGGATACGCTTATGCCATTAAGGGATATCCACTGCTTTAAGGGGAACACACACAGTAGGATGCCTGCAGGCAATAATCTGCCCCATGCACTGGCAGTGTATATAGGCCATATGCATAATGGTGCTTGCTTAAACCCTGTCCCCGTGAGCCACACCTGGGCTAGCTGGCAAGCACAGCTGGAGCACAGCACACAGCCTATAGCTGTATAAATTGCATGTATGGTCCTATATAAATACTAATTGAGTACTACAGTACTACTACTTTACCACTATTATTAAGTATTCAACTAGTCTTCATTAGTCTTCATCGGTATTCACTTATAAAGTTCAGATGCACTCATTAAATAATTAGTCTTCACAGCACTGCCTTAATTTGCATATCAGACTACCTAGCTACTAATTGAATACTTACTTCTTACTGAGTTAGTCTTTAAATACATAGCTGATTTACATTTTTCGGCTCGTGGGCAGACTACTTTACTACTACTGAATATTAGCCAAAAATGATCTTATCAGAGAATCATAGAAATCTAATGGCAGAAAAGGATCCTTCTGGCCCATCTAGTCTGCCCAACTCTCCCCTTTCACATACCCCCCCTCTCCACCTTCCCCACAATACTCAGTCCAATATGCCTGTCCCACGCCCTCTTAAATTCCTCCACCATCTTAGCCCCCACCACTCTATCTGGCAGTCTTTTCCAGGGCTCCACTACCCTCTCTGTAAAGACGCACCCACTCACATTGCTCTGAACCTATTTCCTTGCAATCTGAGGCTCTGCTCTCTAGTTCTGGATCCCTCCATCCACCTTAGCTGACCCCCTTCACCTGCTTTATTCAGTCTCTTTATATATTTAAAGGTTTCAATCATGTCCCTCTTTCCCTCCTTGTTTCCAGCATGTACAGATTCAGCTCCTTACACCTCTGCTCATATGTCTTCCACTGCACACCCTGCCCCATCTTTGTTGCCCTTCCCTGAACCCTCCCCAATGCATCTATAGCCTTGCAGAGGTGTGGTCTCCAGAACTGACCCTCGTACTCTAACTGCGGCTTCACCATGGCTTTGTAGATGGGCATTATAACTTCCCTCTTTCTGCTAGTAATGCCCTTGCCTATGTATGCCAGCATTCCATTGGCCCTTCCCACCACCCTACTACGTTGGAAACCTACCTTAAGGTTTGAGGAAACTATGATCCCCAGATCTCTTTCCTGTTCTGATTCTTTGATTTTCTCTTCCCCCAGTGTGTACCCTGCTTTTGTGTTTTTCCTCCCTAGGTGCATCACAGTGCACTTCTTGGCATTAAACCTCAGCTGTCATTGCCTGCCCCACTCCTCGAGCATCTTGAGTTCCCTCCTTATGCCTTCCACCCCCTCCAGGGTGTTCACCATAGTGCAGATTTTTGTATCATTGGCAAATAAGCATACCCTTCCTCTCAAACCCTCTGCAATATCACTGATATAGATGTTAAAGAGGAGCTGACCCAAAACTGACCCCTGTGCCGCTCCACTCCTCACCCTTGCCATCTCTAAGTGCACCCCATTAAGCACTACCATCTGAATTCTCCATACCAGCCAGGCCTCCACCCAGCCTGCTATTTTCCCTCCCAACCCCATGCTTTCCATCTTGCTCACCAACCTTCTATGAGGGATGGTGGTGAAGGCCTTGTTGAAGTCCAGATAGGCCATGTCCACCGCCCCTCCCTTATCGATTATCTGAGTCACCCAATCAAAGAACTCAATTAGGTTGGTCTGGCATGATTTCCCCTTAGTGAGTCCATGCTGTCTGCTGTCCTGCAAGCCACACTCCTCCAGGTAATTTACCACCCTCTCCTTGATTAATGCCTCTATTACTTTTCCCAGCACAGATGTGAGGCTGACTGGGCAATAGTTCTTCTTTGGCTCCCTGCTACCTCCCTTGTGCAAGGGCATTATGTCAGACCTCCTCTAGTCCTCCGGCACCATCTCCATATCCTGGAACAGGTTGAAGAGCCTTATCAAGGGTGCAGCCAGCTCCTCCCTCAATTCTTTAATCACTTTGGGGTGCAACCTATTGGGCCACATTGTCTTGTTCACCTGTAGTCTATCCGGCTCAGTCCTGACACTATCTTCAGTGAATGGGCTCTGATTCACCCATTTTCCCTCCTCCCCCTTAGGCACTAGTATCAGACCCCTGCTTTCCACCTCCTCCATGAACACTGACCTAAAATACTCATTTAGTGCCTCTGCTTTTCGTAGTCCTGCTTCAAGTTTATCCCTCCTTTCCCCCTCAGTCTAGCAATCCCATGTCCTGCTCTTTTCCTCTCCCTCACATATCTAAAAAATGTTTTTATCCCCTAGTTGGCTATTTTCTCCTCAGTGGCTGCTTTTGCACTTCTGACCTCCCTCCCTGCCAGATTCCTCTTCTCCCTATACTCCTCCTTATCCTCTTCTCTAAATGTCATCTTACATTTTCTGAAAGCCCTCATCCTCCTTTCCCTGACTGCCCCACCACCTCCCTAGTGAACCAGAGCAGTCTCCTCCCCCCTCTTGCTGTTCTTGACCTTTTTTATGCACATTTCTGCTGCTTCCTGAATGCCTCCCCTGATAGCTTCCCAGAGTTCCTTCACTGCCCCTATTTTCTCTGTACTCTCCATTTTTCCCTATCTTTCTCATCTTATTAAAGTCTGTGTGTCTGAAGTCCATGACTGTCATATTAATCTTACTTGTCTACCTCCCTGCCCTGACCCATATCATGCTGTGGTCACTGGTGCCCAAGGCTTCTCCCACCCACACCTCCTACACACTATCCCCGTTAGTCAGGACCATGCCCAACAAGTTGCTTCCCCTCATTGGTTCCCTGACCAGATGTTGAAGGAATGCCCCCTGCAGCTCAGCTAATACCGCCCTGCTCTTTGCCAGCACTGCATCTGGGATTTCCAAGTCAACATCTGGGAGGTTCAGATCACCCATTAGTAGCAGTTCGCTTTTCTGTGCCTGCCTTGTGATTGCCTGAGTTAGAAACATAGAAACATAGACCTTAATGGCAGATAAGGATGGCCTGGTGCACCTAGTCTGCCCATTACCCTGCCTGTTGGACAAGCTGCAGATCCTAGTTAACCAACAGCCTACTGTCTCTTATACCCCACTATAATTGCCTTATGTCTGTCACATGCATTCTTGAGTTCCCTCACTGTTTTTGACCTCACAACCTCCTCAAGAAGGCTGTTCCATTCATCCACCACCTCTCCATGAAAAAATACTTCCTCACATTGCCCCTGAGCCATCCCCGCTCTATTTAAAACTGTGCCCTCTTTTTCTTACGAATCTCTTTTTCTGAAAGACTTGGACTTTGGACTTTGTAGCCATCTATCTTCTTCCTCTGCTTGTGCAGGTGGCCTGCATACCACTCCCAGCCACAGGGATTCACCTATCCTCCTACCTAGTGTTCCCCACAGCAGCTCAGTCTCCTCTTTCTCCTCCTGTCCTTCAGTAACACTCATGCCTTCCCTGATGTATAAGGCAACCCCTCTCCCCTTTTTGCCTTCCCTGTCCCTTCTGAACATTCTATAAACTGGAATGGATGTTTCCCAGGTGTGATACTCTGCCCACCAGGTCTCACATATTACGACTAAATCTAATCTTTCATCCCTCATGATGGTCCACAATCTTATTTCCTAAACTCCTGGCATTTACACTTCTCCTCCTCCCCTTGCACCCATCTCCCTCTTGCCCAGCCACGTAGTGCTATCCTGGTGGAGGGCTTTGTAGCCCCCAAGTGTTCCTCCTTGTGGAGCATATTTTCCCCACCACCCCAACTTAGTTTAATTTGTAGGTCTCTGCTATGTATTCTCCTAGCTTGCATTTCAGTACTGCTACCCCCTCCCTATTCAGGTGCAGTCTGTCCAGTGCAAATAGGCCCTCATACTCCCTTGTAGATCCCTAGTACCCTTCTAAGTCATATCCAATTCAATACTAGCAAAGAAGATACAATGAAGTCAAAAATTAGTATTCAGACATCAGTGAGGGTAGCCCATCTGGGTTACCAGTTCTGGGGCATTCCGAGCCCACAGGACCACCAGCGCCAGCTTTATTTTTTAAGAGTCAGTATAGCACTGTGGTTTAGGGCACTGATATGCAAACCTGGAGACTTGGGTTTTAATTCCACATCCCCCACTTATACAGTATATAACCCTGAGCAAGTCACTTAACTTTCTTATACTCTCAGGTCATGCCTGGAAACAAGTTTTATTTTAGTGTGCCTATCCTGGTTAAACAATTTCCCCATTTCATTAAAGCCATTAACCCAAAAGAGGCTCCACTAGCACACCTATTTTGCCATTCTAAAATACTGGACACTTGGCTATCCAGAGCACTAATGGGTTTTAACTGAGCCTCTTCACAAAGAAGCACTTTTTCTACTCTTTCCTATCATTTCTATCTTTATTTCCTTTCTTTATATGTTTGTTTTCCTACTTTGTCCCAACTGTAACTTTACATTCTAAATGGCCCCTTTTACTTACTTCTGTGCTGTCTAATACCTCTTGTATCTCTTGGCTCTGTATTTCTTCTCTTGTTATTGTATTTTTTCCATATTAACCTAATTTTCTTTATTTTTTACAGGTGTGGCAGGATGCTGACTCCTTCCTTCCTCATCAGATAAGCATCATTCTATGCCAAACTTGTTCTTTCCACCCTATTTACTCTCTAGGAACTGTGGATCCTTTGTGACCCTTTTTTATATTTTATTTTAAAGGTCTCTTGGACATCATCCCTTAAAGACCTACCTCTGGTTCCCTAGTACTCAGTTAGTAGTAGTAGTAGTAGTCTTTTATTGATCAGTCTAAAGACCAGTACAAGTGTATACAAGGACATATAAAGGTTAAAATAGTATAACTATATAAAACACTATAGCACAAATGTATAACACAATAATAAATTAGGAGAAAAAGAAAAATTAGGAAAGTGCATCAGCATTTACTTACATATATAACCTAAAAGGCACTTAAACAATCTATATTCAATAGTTTGGAAATATATTTTTTTAAGAATATACCAGACATCAATATTATCACCAAAACATTGACTGTAAATTGTTTTTGTCATAACAAAATCCATAAAAGCTACAAGAGGTTAACCAGGCTTATAAACCTTAATACATACTCTATAAATTGCATCAATATACCTAGCAACCATATAAACAACTATTCCATTGGTTGTTGTGAAAAATATATTCAACAACAAGGACTGATCATCAGTTAATATTGAATCACAGATAGGTTTTAATCATTTTTCCCTAGGCTGCTTGTGCCAGGTACAAACAAAAATACACGAAACAAGTTCTCTGGAGAGCATTGACAATAACTATTGTGAACATTAATACTCTTTTGATGTCTTGCAGTTAATGCATTACTTGGGTAAAATTCTAATCTATACTTAATGTACAATACTCTCAACTTATTATCAGTAATCATATTGAGATAAGGTTGATAGTAATGGGAAATATCATTTGCTCTTAGCCAGTGAGAAACTTGAACAGTTGAAATAATATAGAAATCTTGACTTTTGTACTTAATAGCAATTCTATTAGACACATATTTCTGGTATTTAAGACTGATTTTTATTCCCCTAGATTGATAAGTTTTTAAATACTCTAAGTCATTGTCATAAAGTAAATCAAAAATACACTTAAGCCAGTTTGACTGCAAGTGCCCTAAATTTAGCCAGGAGTATTTTTCCATCAGAGCAAGATGAGAAATTCACTTCTGGTCATAATGTTGAAGTTTAATCCAAAAGATTATTTTTCTAGTTACCCAAATAGCTTGAAGATTCATTAAACCCAATTCTGCTCTAATAATAGCTGAGGGAACTGAATTGCCAAGGCCCAAACTGGACCTCATCAATTTAATTAAAGGTATTTCTAAGGAGTTTCATTTTGCACAGACTAGATTTTGCTATTATATGCTGCCTGGGCATTGTATTTGGCTTTAGTAGCTGTAATTATTGGTCTTTTTGACTTGCCCCCATATTTCCTATTGAAAGAATTAAGTGAAGCAGCAGTTTGTTTAAGCATAATCTTTAAGCCATTAGCATGTTTAGTCCATTTACCATTCCAAGAGAGCACTAAACCTAAATCAGTGTAATGCGTGACAGTTTTAAGAAGCTTAAGAGCAGCTTTCCATGTTTTATCTATGTGGTTTGAACCAAATATCAATGCTTGACTTTTACCCTCATTTAACCTCAATTTATAGGTATTAGCATAACTAGCCAAGATATTAAGTTTTTGTAAAAGTCCAGACTGGGTAAGAGAAAATAAAACTAAATTGTCAGCATATGCCAAAACAGCAGTATGCTTATTACAGATTTTTGGAGAATCAGTTCTTGAAGACTGTAACTAGATTACTAATTTATCTAAATATAGACAAAACAATATTGGAGCAAGCACACAACTTTGCCTGACCCCAGTATGTGTTTCAAATTTAGAGGAACATTGTCCATGTCTACCTAGCCTTTCTTGGGTCCAAGTCTGACTATATAGTAAACTAATTATAGTAATCAACTTCTGAGAAATACCTTTTCTTTCAAACATAACCACAATTGTGTTCTATCTTTTGTGTCAAATGCTGAACTGAAAACTATGAAAGCTGCATATAATTTATGCTTCCTAAGCTAAATGTATTTCTGATGAAGATGCATAATAATAAAACAATAAACAACTGTGCTAAACCCTGGCCTAAAACCTGCCTGTGTATCTGACAAACCCCAAGAGTTTGTAATTGTTCCATCAGTCTATTTAATACTAACTTTGCAAAGACTTTACCGAGATTATCTAAAAGAGGTATGGGGCAGTACATCGGGGGGATCTGACCTAGCTCCCTTTTTATAAATAAAAATAATTAATGACCCCTTTCAAGATTTTGGAAATTCTAATTTCTGGTAGCAGTTATTAAAGAAAATCATGAAAATAGTCCTTCAGTCTGACACTTCAGCAAGGAAGACTTCAGCTAGAATGAGATCCAGACCAGAAGCTTTATTGGATTTTAATGCAGCTATTGAAAAGTACACTTCGGTTCTAGAGAAATGTGGGAATCTATTCATATCAACATCTAAAGCCATGTTATGATTCATATTGGCCGGAAAAAATTTTCCACTATAATAATTCACCCAGGTGTCTAATGTGATATATGACTCTTTCTCAAATTTAAGATTGTTTGTACCTCTGGCCAACATACATCAATAAGACTGGGAATCATTTCTATAAATCACATCCGGCATCTTATTCCACTGATTTTGTTGACATTTACCTTGTTTTGTTTTCAAGAGGTATTTGTAACTGTCTCTAACTTTATTTAATGTTCTATAATTATTTTTATGTACATCAGTTCTACATTTTGTAATAAGTTGATTTAACAGATGCTTAGCCTACCTTACAATCTGTGTCAAACCAATTTTGATTTAAAGAATGTGTGACTGACTGAGATATCTCTTTAGTCAGTATCAATCTTATTTGCTCAAAGGCTAGGTCCAATTGGTACAAAAATTGGGTGTTCCATACCAGAGCTATCCAGAGAGAGAGAGAGAGAGAGAGAATGATATTTTGAAGAATGGATTTAATCAAAGTACTCTTAGAAGTCTGACATCTAATCCTTACTTGATTATGAATTCTATTGATGGAAGAGAGTCGTGTTGTATAACTGTTTTAAAGAAAATTTTTGATTTCAGAATCAGAAGAAGGTGATCACTTTCAGCTCTCACAAGGATGTGGTAGGAGTCCCATAAAGACATGTACCCATTCCAAAAGAAATAATCACTAGTAGATGGCCCTCTAACAGAATAATGTGTATAATCACCCTGAAGATCGCCCTTAATCCAGCCATTAATTGGAGCTAAATAATGTATCATGAGCAGTGTGACAAGCTTACTGCTCATACTGTTAGTTTAAGATCTCTCAAGTGTCTAGGAAAATTATGAGTCAGCTGATGGCAGGGGAGATGGAAATTACAATCTGCATAACCATCACATGGGCCTATCCTAGCATTGAAATCTCCACACAAAAGTATTTCCTCACACTCAGAACTGGCCCAAGTCAGATGAAAGGCTTCCTCTAAAGTTTTCCACATTTCAGGACAATAATATTTTGATTTAACAGGGAATGTATAGACATTTATTAAGCAAAATGTTTTAAAAAAAATGAACAATCAATACTTGAAAGTTAGGGCTAGTCAAAATAACATCAGCATTAATGGCTGTGTTAATCTTAATCCATGTTACAGGACCCCCAGCATATTGACCCATCATAGTATTTCTGAAACCTGGAACATGGTATGAAACATAACCATTTAATGCAAGATCTTAAGATATATTGTGCCAGGTCTCTTGTAAACAAATAAAATTACAACTCCTAATTAAATCCAACCATTCAGTATCAGCCCATTTTGTGCTAAATCCTGCTATATTCCATGACATTAGTTTGCTGAAACCCGTATTGGCTATATTATGCATAGTTAGTCATTCCTCTCTATTAGACAGAGTTTAAAATCTATTCATAACTGGAAGATTGTAAACAATAGATTTTTCTTGGGTTAAATCTATTTTTTCCACGTTCATATTTTCTTTTCCATTTAAAACTGGATTATTGTCAGATGGAATTACATGTAGGCCAAGAGTATCTAACAAGAAAGCATCATCCAGTATTTTATTTAAGAGACTCTTATATGCTATCTTTAAATAAACAAGATCATATTCTGGGTCCATAACTGGCCTTTTGGCCAATAGGGCATTTGGGTCAGTGAAGGAAGTATTTAAAAGTTGCTCAACCTGATCTAAAACTGTACATTGCAACTTATTAGAGTTTTTAATTTTTGTGCAGCCCAGGTCATACAGACATAGGGCAACTGATGAAGTTTGTCAGTTTATTGTTCAGCAAACCTAATACAAATTGTTAGTTGTAGTCAGAAATCACATAAATACAATTATTCCATAGACATATAATTGACTGCATATAGGCATTTATAAAAATCCTTAAAATATAAAACTTACATTTAATAATTTATTATATTTCAATTTAGAGAAATGTTGTTAATAAAAAATTTGCTACATTTTGTAGTACAATTTTCTCAGTACAAGTGACAAAATATTCAATGATCTCATCTGAAGAAAGATTGAGTCCACTAAGTGTGGAACCCAACCATTTTCTTCTATTTCGTTCAAAAAGAGGACATAATAAGATAACGTGTTTCAAGTCATCTTTACATAGTTTGCCACATTTACAAAAAGGAGACATAACATTATTTCTTTTTTGTCTATATAAAATAAACTGTGCATTGTAACTTTCGGTTCTAAATCTCGAATATGCTCTCCTGATTTTTGGACACGTTAAATATGCTAAATATTGCTCATAACCCCATAGGCCTTTAAATCGTTTGTAATCATTGTGTAATTTGGTCTGAGCCAGTTTAGAGAATGTTTGATTAGAATCTAAATCTTGTATTCTGCATTTAACTATAGAAGCAATCTCATCCCAAGATTTTATATATATATATCATAAAGAGTATGTCCCAGGCCCAGCGGGAACATGATTTTCCTAATTAATTGTATAGAGGGATGTGCAAACCCCAACTTTTCCATTTTAATCTCCTCCTCAAGACACTTTCTAGGAAATCGGTAATCCTGTAGTAAAAAGGTTTTAAGCAAAAACAAAATTTGTCTTTCCTTTATTAAGGAACTCAGAGAATATTGACCGAGTTCCAGTCTAAGGATACAATTAGGAGTGCCTGGAGGTAACATAAGAATATAACAATATAGTTTATTGAGTGAGGTTTCCAGTGGGTTAATATTAGTGAATCCCCACACTTCTCCTCCATATATTATACTAGTTTTGATTTTAGTATTAAGTACCCTTAAGACCCTTTTATCGAGGTCTTCCCATTTTGGCATGAAATGTTTTGAATGCATTCACAGAAGACATTGTCCTACTTTTAATGTATTCTATATGTTTGTTCCAGCTTAAATTATAAGAAAAATGAACTCCCAAATAATCATAAGTTTTAACTATCTCTAGTTTTTCTCCCTTTGTTACAAATTTAGGTTCATATCTAGGAGTATTTCCAAAAATCCAAATTTTAGTTTTATTTAGATTTACATTGAGCTTTCTGTCCCTGCAGAGAATATCAAAACACTTAATTTTCCTTCTAAATCGCAATGCAGTAGTGGATAATAGGACCAAATTGTCTGCATATGCTAGACTGTCAATTCTACTTTCATTGATTTTTGGGGCATGAAATTCTGTATTTTTAATTTCAAGTAAAATCATATTTAGATATATATTGAAGAGAGTAGGTGCTAGTATACAGCCTTGTCTAACCCCAGTGTTTGTCCAAAATGCCTCAGTAGTGTGACCATATTGATTATATTGAATCTTTGCCCAGGTATATTCATGTAGTCTCATGATGATGTCCAAAAGTGTCTTCTCCAGACCAAGTTTTTCTAGTGTGGTCCAAAGTATTTTCCTACTAATACTGTCAAAGGCTACTGAGAAATCTACAAAACAACAGTATAATTTTGATTTGCGTATTTTTGTGTATTTCCATGCTAAATGTGTAAAACATAACAATGGTGATTGTGGACCTATTTCTTCTAAATCTATTTTGAGCCTTATCCAGAATTGAATTTTCTTCTAACCAGGTTAATAACCTGCCAAGTATTATTTTGAGAAAATATTACTTTGTTCTGGCAGAGAGGGTAATGGCCTGCATCCATCTGAAAAGGGAACCACAGTCCTTAGCGAATGGTTTAAATCTTACTTTGATAAACATTTAACTAGCTAAGGTGCAGAAGAAGAAATTGGGGAGGCTGAAACTGCACCCCCCCTCCACAGGCTGAAGCAGAAGTAGGAGAATCAGAAGGGAATGCCCCCCCCCCTGGTTCAAAATAATAAAGGAAACAGGATGATAGAAATGAAGAGGAATAGGAACAGGAGCATCAAAAAGAGAAGACGGAAGGAGAGAGGACAAAAATGAAAAAAGGGGTAACAAGCAGAGTGGTAATAAAAATCTGGAAGGTCATGTGTGCAAAGCTAGAAGTCTATGTAACCCCTAGATGACGCTATCCCAAGGGCTACTACCCCTGTCTGCTTGGCTAGTAGCAGGTTAAGGGGCCTGAGTTCTGAAATGGGTGCCTCCACCTGGAGGTCAGGATTGATAGTGGTCAAGCTAACCTGGGCACAGCCCTCTGGGATACTGTAACTCCCCCTTTCCTCTCTAGTGGCCTGAACACTGTACAATAATCACTTTCACAATACCCCTGGTACACCACACAAGTAACCACACTGTTTGCACTTACCACCAGGGCTGGTTCCTCTGGCTCGACCCTGGGGACCCCCTGTAAAACAAGGTTATGCACAGCAAATTGCAACAGTAAAGTACTTTGAGCATGAACTGGAACCACGGTCAGATTACGTGCAGAAAAAGTTAGATCTAATTTATTCGGGGGAATTGAACAAGGGAGGGGCAAAATCAGGTTAATTAGCTTAAAGGTTATATAAATCAAGCAGTTATGCATGCGCTTTGAGTCCCCTCACACAGTCCACCTCTGGGTACCCAGGTGGAGACGAGATGGGCTAGCCATGACCATTGCCTGGGGTTACAGCTGGTTGGACCCTGTGATGGAAGACACAACATGCACAGTACACAATATTTGTAATCTGGAGCCAGAGGTCTCAGCTCGTAAAGGAAATGAAACAACAAGACAATCAGATGACACATTCAGATTAAGCTGTTTTGCAGGGAGCTACCCTGGTATTTACTCACGATACCCAAGACTGGACACAGGCTGAACGAAAATCGAGACTGCAGGTGGTTGATCTGGAATGCCAGGAGTAGCAGGGCCCACATGAGTCACAGAGGCGTTGTTCCTGTTCAAGCGTGGAGCAGGGGGCTGATCCCCAGGCAGGTCTCTCGTCGATGTCATCTCTGTGCAGTGGGTAGTCTGGCTGGGCCAGTCTGGCAAGGCCCAGACCGCATGGAGACAAATTCAGCTGCAGTCTGTTTTGGGCTGGATGCAGCTTCCAGCAAGCAGAACACAGTTCACACAGTGGGGAACTAACAAACCCACTAGCAACTCATAGCACATTTACATGTAAGGGAATTCTACTGTACCAGGCAAAGCTTCCCCGGTCACAATTGCAAAGTCTCTGCACTCACTGGTAGCTTAGGGGTAGCAGGAACTCCTGACAGGCTGATCGCATTCAGCAAAATCTTCGGACTTCTTCAGGTTGAGCCTGGTCCACTTCAGTAGCTTACTTTAGTCACACAAACTTGGATTTAGTCCAAAATAATTCTCTTCTCTCCCTCTCAGGAGCAGCAGGCAGACATGCAAGCCAAAAAATCTGCCATTTCACAGTTTTCTCCCATGTGAATCTGCCCAGGATTGCTGCCCAAAAATACACTTGAGCTCTTCTCATTTCACTTCCCAGCTCAGAACTAACTGAAATCTGCAAACAGCCCAGGACTTTCCCAAGAGCCAAAAGATTTGGTTGGCTGATTTGGCTGTCAGTCAAAGCAAGAGCTCCCCCTTCAGGTGCAAAAAAGGTGCAAAAAAATTCCAAACTACAGTTCCTACAGAGTTTGAATTCAGACAGCTCCTGTAGTTCGGCTACATTTTAGGTCCCACCAGTACTGTTTGGTACAATTTGCAGTCCAGGACCAAGATAGTGGAGACAAACAAAACAGTCCTTGCTACAAAGAAAGCAGGTTAGACAAACTACATTATCATCACTCTGAATGATTTTCAGTACATAGTTACATCTTTCAACAGAGCTACCTCTCACATTACTTAAGCTGCAATTAGGCAGTTCTTAAAGAAACAATACACAGAGGCTATACAAGACCTGGTAATCACATTTAAACTGCTAAAACACAGGACACCGGCCTGGCAGTGAGCATTTAGGCAAGCTCAAGGAAGACTTTTAGGGAACCCCCATTTGTAGGGGGGGTTTACACCATTCCCTGCCTGGGAAAACTTGGCATCCACGTCAAGTCTGTACCATCATAACACTGAAAATGCAACATATGCAAGACATTTCTATGATTAGCATGCTATACATGTACTATCTGATTCCTCAATTGGCATAACTTGTCACTTTACTATATATTTCAATGTAATCCACTATATCATTTCCATTCTGACAATACATTATGCATATTTCACACAGGTAAATTGAACATTACTATACAGAATCATGTAATAACTTCTTGTACTCCAAACAATGTAAGAGGGGGCCCTTCCCTATCAGCTAACTTGGGGCTGATGGGGCAGGGTCACCATGGTGAGAGGGCAAAACAAGTAACCTGGAATGGACTGTCAAGCTCAATTTGGGCAGTGATCTCTGAGAGACATAAACACCTTTGTGGACTACACTGAGAGGCAAATCCACTGGCCTCCCGGAGGAATCGTAATTGAAGCACACTACTGGCTTGACAGCTCGGCCAGTCTTTCTGGGGTGAACAACCACAGTCTCTGTACTTTCAGCAATGGTCTTGGAGCTTTCATCACTTATGAGGGTGCCTCTGCATGAAGGGGAATGTTCTGAAGCTGGAGCACTGTCAGCCCCTTTCTCTGTAGTCTCTGTTTCTACAACACTTGGCTCATTTGAAGTCACTCTGGCACTGAAGGGGTTGTCAGCACTCTCATAGTGTCCCTCAAGTTCTGGCATGTCACCAGAAAGACTTATACCATCAGCCTCTCCTTCAGGCAAATCATACAGTTCCATGATACACAAAGACTCAGCGTCCTCGGAAGTGATACCTTGCACTTTACCTGCAGGGAGCATTGGCTCCAAGGATGATGCCGGGTTGTTAGGCAGTCCAGAAGGCCCAGCTTCATCCCCATAATTCAACATAGGATTTCCATGAAACAACTGACTGAGTTCATATGAGGAGTAATAGGCATGATCACACTCACTGTCATCCGAGTTAGACTGACAGACACTATCATTCTGGGCCTGCTGTGGGGGAAGTCTTAAATCAGCAACCATGGGGGCAGGCTGACTCTGTTTCTTTCTTGCAGCAGCATGAGTCACTGGTCCAGGGGAATCAATCTCAGTGAGTTCAGCCTCAATTATAACTTGACCAATAGGTAGCAAGTTGTTATGGTGCATGGTCTTGACAACTTTGGAGTTAATCTCTGGGCACACTTTGTACACTGGCAAATCATCCAACTTTCCAACTTTGACATGGGGAAGATGGTGCCATCGATCAGCAATTTTGAGTTTACCATGCAATCCTAAATTTCACAACAAAACACAGTCTCCAGGCCTAAGGTCTTGAGCCTTTACTTTTCTATCATGTCACTTTGTTGGCTAGATTGCTTTTGGCAGCCATTGTCTGGGCCAGTTGATTGGCATGGTTCAATTAAGCTTTCAGTTTTTGTACATATTGCAGGTAATCTTTGGCTCGGAACCTATCATTAGAAACCCCAAAACAGACATCAACAGGCAGCTGAGCCTCTCTCCCAAACATGAGGCAGTAGGGAGAGAACCCGGTAGCATCATTCTTCATGCAATTGCATGTGTACCAAGGTGCTAATCTACTGGCTCCATTTATGCTTATCTTTTGGGTGGAGGGTGCCTAGCATGTCTAGCAGGGTGCGGTTAAAGCATTGTGGTTGAGGTTGAGGATCCCCCTGCGGGTGATAAGGGATGGTTCTTGACTTTCGCACTTCCCCATAGAAAGCATTTCTTTGATTAGCCAACTCTCAAGTCCGGCCCTATCAGAGTGAATTTTAGGGGCACCATAGTGGATGAAGAAATTTTCCACTAGCACCTTGGCCACTGTAGATGCTTTTTGATCTTTGGTGGGAAAAGCTTGTGCATACCGCGTGAAATGGTCCATAACCACTAACACATTGCCAATGTTTCGCTGATCAGGCTCTAAACTCAAGAAGTCTATGCAGACTAGTTCCATTGGGGTGCAGGTAGTAATGTTGACTAGGGGGTCAGCCCTCTGAGGCAGGGCTTTTCTCTACAGGCAGCGACTACAAGTCCTTACATGGGGCTCAATTGGCCCCCATCTTGGGCCAGTAGAATCAAAGTTATACTAGGTCAAGGGTCCGGTCGATGCCGGTGGCGCATATGATTGTGGAGGGACCTCAGTAGCAAATCTTTGAAGGCTGGGCAGGACCAAATTGTTGCTTGTCTATTTGGCCACCTCAGTCTCACATCTCTCTATACAACAAATGATTAAGCAGCTTCAACCTGGGGCCTTCTTTAAACAATAAAGCGGTTCACAGATCAGAGGAATGCAACTTGGACACATCTTTTCCTGCACGAAGGGTGTCAAGTGCTGGCTGAATCATAGGATCTCAGGATTGAGCCCACTGAATGCTGTCATTGTCAAACTGAGGTAGTGCACTAATATCTAGAGCAGAGAAGTGGCAATATGCAGCCTGTATGCAAGTGTCAGAGGGGCCCAAGCAATCTACTAAGCAGTCCACTGTGTCCATAGACATCTGTTGATTTCTATCAAACTTTTGGCACAATGCTCAGTTGTCAGGTTCAGACAGCCTGACCCAGTCGCTCTCTGAAAAGGCCTCCCGGATAGGGCGTCAGCATCAATATGATTCAGGCCTGGTCTGTATTTGACAGCATAATCATATGTTGAAATGAGAAAGCCACTGGTGACTCATGGCGTCTAACTTGGCTAAAGTCTATACATAGATCAATGGATTATTGTCAGTCCTCACCAATATTTTTGCCCTGTAGAGGTAATCATGAAACTGGTCGACAATGGCACATTTTAACTCAAGGAAATCCAACTTGCAGAGGTAGTTTTGCTCTGATGGGTCAAGCTCCTACTGGTGAATGCCACTGGTCTCAAACCACCCTTATGGTCTTGATACAGTACAGCTCCTAGACCCTGCAGACTGGCGTCAATATGCAGCACATAGGGTTTGGTAGAACTGACCATAATGAGGATGGGGGTGGGTGAGCTGGTAAATGACTTCGGGAAAGCTGCTTCATAGCTGTCAGGCATCCAACGGGACCTGAAAAGTTCACCTGGGTGGAAATATGCTTTATCTGGTTCTTTGACAGACCCTTTTTGTATTTCCAATTGGTAGGAGGAAACCCTGGTAAGATTCAAGAGTGGCTGAATCACTTTGGAATAGTCTTTATGAACTCAGTGGTAGTAGCTACAGAATCCAGGAAACGTTGAGGTTCTTTCAACTTGTGGGGCTGGGGCCAAATAGTCAAGGCTTCAACTTTACTAAGATCAGTCTCTATCCCCTCTGTAGACACTATGTGCTCCACATACTTCACAGAGGTTTGGAAAAACTGGCACTTGTCGATGGACAGCTTGAGGACGAAATCTTCTGGTCGGTCTAGTACTTTGAACAGTCGACTCTCATGTTCCTCTAGGGAGCTCCCAAACACAATGACATTGTCCAAGTATGCCAGGCATTCCAGCAAATTCATGTCTCCCACTGCTAGTTTCATCAGTCGTTGGAAGGTGGCTGGGCTGCCCAATATCCCCTGTGGCATTCTCAGGAATTCGGAGAACCTCAAAGGACAGATGAAGTCTGTCTTCTCCATGTTCCTCCAGAGCCATTGGAATCTGGTAATACCCACTGCTAAGATCCAACACCGGAGAACCATTTACTCCCATTCAAACAATCCAGAGCATCTTGTATGCGGGTATAACCCCTTGCAAATGGGGTTCCGGATATGCCTGGTGTTCGGGTTAGTTACCGGCCTAAAGCCATTTAATTGGGTAGCCAGTGAGCGCTTTAAATAGCCACCGTGATCTGTCTCTTTAAGGGCTGCTTGTTGCAACTGTAAGTAACTAAGATGGAGGGGGACTGTGGTTGTATGCCCGAGTCCCGCCCGGGACACTAAAAGAATGACTCCCTTCTGCCATCGCTAGTGGTGCAGAGGGAGTTCTCTTGGGGGATGCGATTGTATATGGAAATGATGTAAAATAATAATGATAATGTGGTTGCTCTAACCTGTCTTCCTTTGCAGTAAGGACTGTTTGTCTCCTCCATTTTGCTCCAGAACTGCTGAATTGGGCCAATCAGTACCTCAGGAAACTACAGAGTCGGCTGACCAATAGAGGGACTGCTTGTAATTTGGGAAAGGCATTATGGGCTATGACTCTTTTTCGCACCACTGAAGGCTAGAGGAAATGACTGGCATGTTCAGCCAGCCAATGGCAATGGTAGCGCCCGATCTGGAAGTGAGTGCTTTGGTGCCCAGCTCAGATGGACTGGGTTAGTGAGAAGTGAGGAGTTGTGTGCTTTCAGCTGCAGAGGTTCAGCATCGGGAAGCACGGAAGGCCTGAAGTGGACGTTTGTGTTGTTGGTTCTAGCGAGATAACCTGTCGTGAGAGAGGCGGTCAGAGGAGGCTGTGCTTGTGCAGCTACCCACCAGGCTCAACCTGAAGGAGGACTGGAGAAAATTGCTGAATCGCTCGGTCCGAAGACAAGTGGAAGCTGCCGCTGCAGTATTTCAGGATGGTGAGTCTGTGGAGCATTGAAGCAGTTGCCTGGTGTGGTACCCCTCTGTTGCTGTTTACCATATAAATGTGTGGGCTGTGTAGCTCAAGCAAATCCTGCTGCTACTAGAGGACTTTGCCTGTTGCTGTTTACTATATAAATTGTGGAGTCTTGTGTAGCTCAAGTAAATCCTGCTGCAATTAAAGGACTTTGCCTGGTGCAGTTTGCTATATAATGTGTGAGGAGCTCGTGGAGCTCAAGAGTAGCCCTGTCAACGCTAAGGACCCTATCTTGTCTGGAGGTCGTGAGTACTAATTCAGGGTAGTTCCTGTTGAGTTGCCACCTTGGAACCAAATGGGATTACTGTACTGCTGACTGTTTAACTAACTTTTTCTTTCCCATGTGAAATGGCCTCACCAGCTGCCACGGTTTGACTAGCCACTAGGGCTTGGGTACCTAGACAGTAATTGATAGGGATAGGCCTGTGCACAGAGCCCTAGGTAGATAAATTTAGTGATAAGCTAATCAACTTGATCCCCCTGTCCTTGTTGTTTTCCTTGAATAAATCAGATTGTTTTGTACAGCTACATCCTGGCTATTGTGTACGTTAATGGTGAACTGCTGTTTGGTGATTGCAACATAACTGTGCCTTACTTTACAGGGGGTCCCCGGCGAGCTGGATTATATTTTCCATGGGGTAAGTGTACTGGTGAACCCAATTGTTGTTACTCTCCAGTGTGAGAGTCACTAGTGGACGAAGGGGGTTGCAGCCTCAGAGGGCTGTAACTCGTGTGTAGCCTTGTGAATCTGCAACCCTGAACTCTGGGTGGAGGCACCCGCAACGGATCTGGGCTCCTCAACCTGCCTCTGTGGGGGCAGACAGGTGAAGTGCTCTAAGGGTAGTGCTTCTGGGGTTGGCAAATTGGAGGCACTGCTGGGATTAGTGTCCTCAGTGGCCTTAAAGAGAGATACCCCAAAGATGGAAAAATGGAAGAGGATATGTTGGAAAAAAATTAAGCTGTGGACCCATCAAACCACGGTACATAAACTGATAGGTTGGGGTGAAACAGAAGAGACTAGATTCCCAGAAAGTTTGTATTATTGTTAGATGTGCCTTGGGTACCTCGGCTGGATATTGTCTCTGTTTAGAACGAGTAAAGTGTTTGGGTAAGGTTGAAGTGAAAGGCGTATATTGGCTGTTGTTTGACCAGGCGCTGGGTGCTACTCCTATGCAGTGTGGTCATCTGACCCTGAAAAAGGTACTCTCCTGTACTTTACCCAGAGGGTGCGTCCCAGGGGTGGAGGCTGATCCATATCCGGGTGGGTCAGTCACTTATGAGGGGTCTCCTCAAATGAATAGTTTTAAAGATAAGCTGCTTAAATTGTTAGCTGTGAAGGAGGAGGACTACCCAGGAGTTGCTACAAGCCTTGGATCTGTCCAGTGATACTACCCCTCGGGGTTCTCCGGGCACCTCCCCTGGCCCGCCCAAAAGCTCTGTGCTGGCTTCTTTGCTCTTGGCAGTCCCATCCATACAGCTTGATTCCCACCGTAAGTTAAAGCTTTTCTTTGGCATGGTACCAGTGCCTTCCGGGGAGGATGACCTGGAGGCGTGGATGGACTACGCCACCCCTTTAGTCCAGGAGTGGCAATGCTCTGAGGGGGAGAAAAGGAAGAGGCTGATGAAGAGTTTGTGGGGTCCTGCCTTGGAAGCCATTAGATTCTTCCAGGCCACTCATCCAGAAGCCACTGCTGCAGAGTATCTCTCTGCTTTAGAAGGGGTTTTTGGGAGTACAGAGACTGGTGAAGATTTATTAGGAATTCAGGTCTGCATAAGCAGTGGAGAAATGAAAAACTGTCCGCTTTTTGTTACTAGAGTGAAGCGGGCATTGCAAAAGGCTTGTAGTAAAGGGGGAATCATCAGCAAAATTCTGAATCGGGTTCGCCATGAATATATTTTTAAAGTCTGCCCGATCTCTAGTGTAACCCCATTGAAACTTGTTGTATGATCGTGGCCACCCCGCCTGAATATTGTCAATTGATGAGGGAAATTAGAAGTGGAGACTGATGAAGAGGTGGAACCCTGTGTGTGGGGCAGTGAACCCTAGTGTGACCCCTGAGTCTAATACCCCTGAGGAGACTGGCTCACTTGAGGGTCCGAGGGGTCCCCGATTACCCAGGTACTGTGGGGATGTAGGTTTCTTCCTGACCCCTATGTGGAGGGGTGAGTTGAGGGCTGAGATCAGGAATTTATGGGAATTGGTGAGGGACTTAAGCAGGCTACTGTGCGGTACTGCCCTCTCGGCCCGGGACCCCTGAGGTCATGTGGTGCGTCAACCCTAGCTCCTAGAGAGCTTTCTCCCTCAGGGCCCCTCAGAGTAGTGATCTCCGGGACCCTAAGTTTTGTTATCACTGTGGGGAAGATGGGCATTTCCAGCCTGACTGCCAGAGGCTGGAGAATTTAAGGAAAGTTAACAACAGACTGATCGCTTGATACCTCCAGACCCAGTCTCGGGGCCCCAAGAAAAGCTGTGTGACCCAGGCCCATGCCCGCTGGACTAACAATGTTGCTACCCCCAACTGGTCTGATGTGGTCGGGCCGTCTATGGAGACCTGGATACAGTGAATGGAATTCCCACTAGAGCTGTATTGGACAGTGGCTCCTGGTAAGTTACCACTGCGTTTCCAGGACTGGTACCACGCACAGTTATCTGAAGTGCGCTCTGCAGCCTCTAACTGAATACCACATGTATGGGGTTGAGCTGACAAGGCTTATCCGTGTTGGGGTACATCCGTTGTATCAGTTGCTCTTTTCCCTGCAACTGTGAATGGAACAGATGAGCAAGTGAAACCTTGGTCTTGGTCTGTCCAACCACTGGACTGTTATGATGGGGTGCCCCTGTTGATTGGAACAAAAGCACACATGTTTGGACGATCAGTCTAGTTGTGTCTAGAGAAGCGAGCATTTGTGACTAGGTGAGTTTTGGGTGTATTTGCTGTAATTCAAATGGTCAGGGCCACTCAGAAGAAGGGTGGGTCGGAGAACCTGAAGGCCCTGTGGGAGTGGTATGGTAAGAAGGATCCGGCCCCTGTAGTGCTTGCCCCAAATGCACAGTGTGTTCTGCATGGAGAGGTACGATTAAAGACAGATGTCAAGAATAAGTTGTTGATGTTGGATGCGCTTATGGAGGAGAACTACCTGAGGGGTTGTTGCTCAAACCCAGCATTCTGACAGCCAGGCCCTGCGCTATGTTAAAAGGGTGATGGTTCAAGTGCACAATGTGTCTGATAAAGAGATTTGAATAAAAAGAGGGTGTACCCTGGCTAGCATCCACTGTGCGGATACTGCTGTCCTACCAAATAAAAAGAGTTACCGGACAGGTGATAGAGTTGCTCCTGATCTGTTTGACTTTGGTGACTCTCCGCTGCTGACTGAGTGGAAGTGCAGGGTCAGTGAGAGGCTTGCCAAGAGGAACCAGGTTTTCTCCCTAAAAGAGTGGGATGTAGGATGTGTACAAGGGGCTGAGCATCACATTCGATTGCACGATGAAAGACCCTTCCGAGAGAGATCCCGACATCTGGCTCCGCTAGACATAGATGATGTCGAGGGTGCATTTGCAAGAAATGTTGGCTGCTGGTGTAATTCAAGTCTAAGCCCCTATGCCTCCCCATTGTAGTAGTAAGGAAAAAGAATGGGGCCAGTTCGGATGTGTAGACTGTGTACTTTGAATAGGCGGACCATTCATGTCAATATACCATGCCACGCATACAAGATGCCTTGATTGTCTGAATGGTAGTAAGTGGTTCTCTGTATTGGATCTTGAGGCGGATATCATCCAGATCCCGATGGCCCCAGACGATCGAGATAAGACTGCATTCATTTGCCCGTTAGGCTTCTATGAATTTATTCGGATGCCTCAAGGAATTTCGAATTGCCTGCAGCCACTTTTCAGTGCTTGATGGAGCGAGCTGTGATATGAACCTACTCGAGTGTTTGGTCTATCTAGATGACGTCTATAGTGCTTGGGTCGATCCTTGGAAGAACATGAACAACGATTATTCAAAGTCCTGGATTGATTGGAGGATTTAGCCTCAAGCTGTCTATCGACAAATTGTCAATTCTTCCAGACTTCTGTGAAATAGTAGGCCATATAGTGTCCACTGAAGGCATAAAGCCGATCCTAGCAAGGTGGAGGCGTTGACCATTGGCCTCAACCTAGAAATTTGAAAGAGCTGCAACAATTCCTGGGTTTTGTGGCTACTATAGGCGGTTTGTCGGGAGACTATTCACGAGTGATTCGCCCTTCTCTTAATCTCACCCAGGGTATCCGCCTACTCACAAAAAATATAAGAAGGGTGTGCACTGACTTAGAAAATAAGTATTTTGGCCAAACGCATATGTTCAGGGATCGATGGACTGCTGAGTGTGAGGAAGCTTCCATGACATCATATATGAACACACCCACGCACCCGTGTTGGCCTATGCTGACCCAGCAAAGCCTTACACTCTTCATACTGATGCCAGTCTGCAAGGATTGGGGGCTGTATTATATCAGGAGCACTCGAATGGGCTGAGACTTACCGCTATCAGTAGAAGTCTGATGTCGTTAGAGAAGAATTACCCAGTGCACAAATTAGAGTTTTTGGCTTTGAAGTGGGCCATTGTTGATCAGTTCCTACTGACTATTTGTATGGTGCCAAGATATTAGTAAAGACTGATAACAACCTCTGACTTAAGTTCAAACCTCTGTAAAATTGGATGCTACTGGGCATAGGTGGCTCTCGCCCTGGCCACCCACGATTATGCTGTAGAGTACCGGGCGGCCCTCAGCCATATAGATGCGGATGCTCTCTCCCGGAGGCTCACGATCAGACTGAATGGGTCCGTTGTCTGAACCTGATATAAGAGCCCTGTGCCCAGAAATTTGATAAAGAAGAACAGGTGTCTCTGGCGTAGTGGACTGTGTGGTAGATTGTTTGGGGCCACCAGAAAACTGTATACCTGCTGCCTCACTGCCATTTCTCTGCATTGACACCCAGCTCTCTGTCAAGACTCAACAATGATGATCTCAAACAGGCTCAGTCCCAGACCCATGATAAGAACAGCTGTAGAGGTTTTGATGGCTGGAAGCGATGTATCCAAACTATGTTCCACTGACTTGTGGACTACCTTGTTGTACAAAGAAGGGCCCAAATTAAAGCTGATCAACCAACTACTATATAGAGACTGTGAGTAAGGAGGGCCGGGTGCAAGACAACAACTCGTGCTGCCTCAGTTTCAGAGAACTGTTCTAAGGTCATTGCATAATCAGATGGGGCACCTGGGCATAGATCGACACTTGATTTGGTGCAGGCGCGATTCTATTGGCCAAAGATGAGTGTGGAGGTGGAACAGTATGTCAAGACTTGTGGTCGTTTGCAAAGGAAAGCGTTACCTCAGAAAGCTGCTCCCTTGGTCAACATTAGTACTAGTGCTCCTATGGAACTGGTCTGTATTGATTTCCTGAGTTTAGAGCCTGATCTGAGAAGTGTTAGCAACATATTGGTGGTCATTGATCATTTTACCTGGTATGCACAGGCTTTCCCGACCAAGGATCAGAAAGCAACTACAGTGGCTAAGATATTTGTTGAGAATTTTATCGTCCGCTAAGGGGCTCCACAGCGGATTCATTCTGATCAGGGAAGGGACTTTGAAAGTCGCTTGATTAAAGAGATGCTATCTTGTGGGGGATACGAAATCACGAACCACCCCAATACCCACAGGAGACCCTCAGCCTGAAAGGTCTAATCGACATTGCTCGACATGCTGGGCACCTTACAATCCAAAAGATAAATCAAGATGGAGCCAACAGATTAGCACTCTAGTTCACGCCTACATTCATCTGAAAAGTGATGCCACAGGGTTCTCCCCCTATCGTCTAATGTTTGGAAGAGAGGCTAGATTGCCAGTAGATGTGTGTTTTGGGGTTTCCCCTGATGGGGTGTGAGCAGAGAACCATCTACAGTATGTACAGAAATTAAAGGCCCAATTAAATCATGCCTACCAACTGGCCCAGACCATGGCTGCTAAACGAAATCTGGCTAACTAGGAGAGATATGACAAAAAAGTGAAAACAGTAGAGTTGAGAAAAGGGGATAGAGTGTTGTTGAGAAATCTGGGACTGCATGGCAAACATAAAATTGCCGACCGATGGCATCACCTCCCTCATGTTGTTGTGGGACAACTGGCAGATCTACCTGTGTATAAAGTGCGGCCTGAAAACAATTCAAAAGATGTGAAAACCATACACAGAAATCATCTGCTGCCAATTGGGCAGATCTTGCTTGAAGTTGAACCTTCCTTTACCCCTCCTTCCAGGCCCGTGACTAGATCTGTTGCTAAGAAAAGAATCAAGCCTGTGGAGCCTTCAACAAGTCCACCAAGGGAGCCTTGTCCACCCCCCCCGCAGAAGGAGATGGTCAACACTCAGTGTCAGAAGACAGTGAAGATGATATTGAATACTATCCCTCTTATGAACTAAGTCAATTGTTTCGGGGCAATCCCCTTGTTAACTCAGGAACTGAAGCTGGCCCATCTGTGTTAGTTGAGCCCTCTACTTTATCCCCAGAGGAAATGCCTCCAGAAGATGAAAGGGGTAGCAGACAAATTCAAGTGGCTGAGTCCTTAAGCTTGGCTGAACTGTCTGGCCTGGCTGAATTATCTGACTTTTCAGAAGAAGAGAGTGAGATGGGGGAACAAGCCAGTGATATGCCCGAATCAGAAGACTATTTTGAAAGCCCTGATGGTTCCCCTCTAGTATCAACACCGCCCCCAGATGAGCCCAGTGGGGTGGGTTCAGGGATAGAAGGTCAAGCCCCTGATAGTATTATGAGTATCGAGCCTGATCCCCTTGAAGGGATCTCTGTTGCTAATGTCTCTGACATGGGAGTGGAGTCAGGGCCTGGTTCAGAATCCCTTGAGACCCCTAGATGATCCAGCCGACAAATTAGGCCAGTAGTAAAGTTAAGCTATGAATCTTTGGGTCAACCAGTGGATCTGCCTTTAAATGTGGTTCACAAAGGGGTATATGTGTCCCCAAGTTCTTTACCTAAGTTAGCCTTGACAGATAACTCCAGACTGTTAGTGGTGCCCTTCAAGAGTGACGCCCCTGCTTCAGGGGACCCGGTGGTACCTAAGAGAAGACAGATTCCCTCAGTCTGGGTGTCATGGGTAGGAACTACTGATCTGTGTTAAAACCAAAGTAATAGTTTATGTGTAGGATGTGTAAAGGTTATGATATTTTGTAAATTCAATGTTTAAACGTGTAAAAAGAAAATGTGATATGCTACTCATTGGGTGTTTACCTTAAGCACCTTAAGGCCATATGCTTGACGTGGATGCTAAGCTTTTCCAGGCCAGGGAAGGTGTAACCCCCTTGCAATGGGGGTTCCGGATATTCTGGTGCTCGGGTTAGTTACCGGCCTAAAGCCTTTTAATTGGGTAGCCAGTAAGCGCTTTAAATAGCCTCCATGATCTGTCTCTTTAAGGGCTGCTTGTTGCAGCTGTAAGTAACTAAGATGGAGGGGGACTGTGGTTGTATGCCCAAGTCCCGCCCGGGACACTAAAAGAATGACTCCCTTCTGCCATCGCTAGTGGTGCAGAGGGAGTTCTCTTGGGGGATGCAATTGTATATGGAAATGATGTAAAATAATAATGATAATGTGGTTGCTCTAACCTGTCTTCCTTTGCAGTAAGGACTGTTTGATTGCCTCCTCCATTTTGCTCCAGAACTGCTGAATTGGGCCAATCAGTACCTTGGGACCCTACAGAGTCGGCTGACCAATAGAGGGACTGCTTGTAATTTGGGAAAGGCATTATGGGCTATGATGCTTTTTCACACCACTGAAGGCTAGAGGAAATGACTGGCATGTTCAGCCAGCCAATGGCAATGGGTAGCGCCCGATCTGGAAGGAGTGCTTGGTGCTGCCAGCTTCAGATGCATTGTGGTTAGTGAGGAGTGAGGATCTGTGTGCTTCTGCGCTGCAGAGTGTTCGCGCAGGAAGCGCGTGAAGGCCTGAAGCGGACGTTTTTGTGTTGTCGGCTCCAGTGGAAGAAACCCGTCGGCGGGCGGTCAGAGGAGGCTGTGCTTTGTACAGCTACCCACCAGGCTCAACCTGAAGGAGGACTGGAGAAAATTGCTGAATTGTGCTCGGTCCGAAGACAAGTGGAAGCTGCCGTTGCAGTATTTCAGGGACGGTGAGTCTGTATGAGCATTGGAAGCAGTTGCCTGTGTGGTACCCTCTGTTGCTGTTTACCATATAAATGTGTGGAGGCTTGTGTAGCTCAAGTAAATCCTGCTGCAATTAAAGGACTTTTGCCTGTTGCTGTTTACCATATAAATGTGTGGAGGCTTGTGTAGCTCAAGTAAATCCTGCTGCAATTAAAGGACTTTTGCCTGTTGCTGTTTACCATATAAATGTGTGAGGAGTCTCGTGGAGCTCAAGAGTAGCCCTGTCAACGTTTAAGGACCCTATCTTGTCTGGAGGTCGTGAGTACTAATTCAGGGTAGTTCCCTGTTGAGTTGCCACCTTGAAACCAAATGGGATTACTGTACTGTTGTCAGCTTAACTAACTCTTTCCTCTGTGTGAAAGGACCCTACCAGCTGCCATGGTTTGGACTAGCCACTAGGGCTTGGGTACCCAGGACAGTAATTGATAGGGATGAGCCTGTGCACAGAGCCTAGTAGATAAATTTAGTGATAAGCTAATCAACTTGATCTCCCCTATCTTTGTTGTTTCCCTTGAATAAATCAGATTGTTTTGTATAGCTACATCCTGGCTATTGTGTAATGCTAATGCTGAACTGCTGTTTGGTGATTGCAACATAACTGTGCCTTACTTTACAGGGGGTCCCCAAAGGGAGCTGGATTATATTTTCCGTGGGGTAAGTGTACTGGTGAACCGAATTGCTGCTACCCAGTGTGAGTCACTAGTGGGACGAAGGGGGGGGGGGCTGCAGTAGCTCAGAGGGCTGTAACCGTGGTAGTCTTAACTGTGCTAACCCCGACCTCTGGGTGGAGGCACCCGTCAACGGATCTGGGCCCCTCAACCTGCCTCTGTGGGGGCAGACAGGGGTAGTAGCCCTAAGGGTAGCGCCCCCTGGGGGTTACATGGGGCATGGTGTATTGATCGGGGAAGGTCCGCCAATTCAGAGTTCGATAATCAACACACATTCTCACAGATCCATTCTTCTTACGCACAACCACAATGGGAGAAGAATATGGACTCCTAGATTCTTGTATCACACCAGCTGCAAGCATTTCCTGCAAGTGTCTTCTCACATCATCTATGTCTACAGGGGCTGGGCGTCGAGACCTCTCTCGAAATGGCCATTCATCATGCAGGCGTATGTGATGCTCTGCACCCTGGACACATCCCATGTCCCATTCCTTCAACAAAAACACTTGATCTCCCTGGGCAAGTTTCTGGATAATTCTAGTCTTCCATTCAGCTGACAATGGGGAGTCACCAAAATCAAACAAGTCAGGAGTCACTCTATCTGTCTTGCCAGAGTGCTTGTTGCTGGGCAACACTGCAGTGTCTGTGCAGTGTACCATAGCTAGGGTGCATCCTCTGTTCACCCGGATCTCCCAATCTGACAAATTATGAATCTGGACCATCACTCGTCATGCATAGGAATGAGCACAAGCTGGCAAGATGCTGGGCTTAACCAATAATCCTTCTGCAATTTTCCTTCACCTGGCATGTCCAACATCAGTATTTTGTTCTTGACACTTTGCGGAGGTGGACCTCCCCTTGAATGGTACACTGGATGTTAGGGGCCAGTACCATTGAATTGGGATCCTTCTTCCACATGACCCCCTACCGGTTTATCCTGGTCCACTCCCTTGGGGTTCTGTTGCAAGTCATAGGCCCTCTTGATCAGAGCAGGAATACTTAGGGCCCTCCCAGTCCGTCGCCCGTGTTTCTTATGACAGAGTTGTGCCAGTCTCCCAAACATATGGATGTTGGTCCCAATTAACAGGGGAACACCATCATATAGTCCAGTAGGGGGACACACTAAGGCCAGTGTCTTGACTTGCTCCTCTACACCAGTTACAGCTGCAGGAAATGACTACCAGTGGTGGACATATCCTAGGTAGAGATAACACTTGTCGCTCAGTCCCCACACATGTAGGCTTTCCAGGGATTGTAAGGGCACAGCAGATAAGTGTTTGTCATACCAGTCCTTAAATACAATGGTCACTTGGAACCCACTGTCCAGCACAGCCTGAGTAGGAATACCATTCACAGCCACAGTAGTCTCCATTGAAGGGCCCACTATTTTGGACCAGTCTGGAGGGACAACAGCAGGGGCCTGGATGGATGATTTAGCCACAAAGGGGTTTGAGCTCGGATGTCTGATGCCTTCACTGTGGTCATTTTGCACTCCCCTTGACCGCTGATTCATTTTCCGAATCTCTCCTCGAAGCCAGTTCACCACTTTCTCCAAGTCTTTCTGAGACCGGCATTCCCTCTTCATATGACAATCCTTTCCACAGTGGTGACAAATGATAGACTCCTGGGTTATCCTTGGAGAAAACATTGCATGAGGAACTGAAGTAGTAGCAAGGGATTGGGGTCTAATATCTGCTTGCAGTGGTGAGATGGGTGCAACATGTCTCAACAGTTCCTTTAGGGTGGAAGTCAATTCTTTGATTTCAGCCTGGGAGCAATCCTTGGTAGAGGATGCCTGAGGGTGCACCCCCACCCCCATGGCAGTCATGTCCTGAGAGGAACCAGAATCTTGTTCCATGGGGGGAACCCTTGCAGAGGCACCTGCCTTCAACTCTCAGACTTCCTTTAATAGCTTGACTTTCAAAAACTGGGCCCAGGGCGGGAAGTCCTTTGCATTCTCAGAGTGCTCGTTCGGTGCTGACATTTGCCTCTGAACCCCACTTGGATGATCACTCTCTGTCACTTGCGCAGTAGCAGCAGATATTGGTGAAAATCCCCCGTGGGGTGGCCTTTGCTCAACCCCCAAATTTCTTTCATTAGCACGTCAAAAGAGGGGGCAATTCCAGTCAGTTGACGAGGCGCAACTAAAGCAGTAACAATCCTGAAAATGGAGCAGACTTAAGGATCCGCTCCAGCCTAGTTCGATCTAATCCATTTGACAGCAAACTACCCTTTCTGAGGCACTCTTGTAGCAGCTTTTCAAGCAGAGGTACATACACAGACAATGGCTCCCCTGAGTACTGATGGGCCTTTCTTACTCTCCACCACCGGTCCTCATCTGAATCCGGACTCCCATACACATTCTCCAATACATCAAGATAGTCCTGTGCAGTTGCTTCGGGGATATTGGCCCGCTTGGCTCAGATGGTAGCCAGGGCAGGACCTCGGAGGCTCTCACTCAACCTCTTTCATTTCTCTGCTTCTGAGCATTGCCATTCAAGTACTAGAGGGGCAACATAATCTATCCAGGTTTCCCAGTCATCCTCCCCCTGTGGGGTGAGGAGGGTGCCTGAGAAGATTCTCAACCTTCAATAGGAGTTGTGACTAATGGCAGGTACAGATATAGAGGCCAGCATTGTCACAGACACAGAAGGTGGGGCACTAACAGGTGCTGGAGTGGGAGGGGGTGTTGGGGAGGAAACACCCCCAGGTGTCAGGAAAAGTTTCTTAAAGTCGTCTACGGCTTTCCCTTCCTCCAGCAAAAACTTAGCAAATTTCACCTCAAAAGTCTCAGACAATAAGGGGAGCTCATCCTCCCCAGGGTTTTTACTGTCTCTAGTTATCACTCTCCAGGTGACTGGGGTCCCTTCTGGGGCAATAGTCCATGGCATATTGGAACTGTCCACTGGGTCAATACATTCTGCTAACACCATGAAAGTCTGGGCAGTCAAATCAGCCTGTCGCCCCACCACCACAGTGTTTGTTAAACATTCAACTTTGGAAAATAGTCCTTCTACAGTGTCTTTACCAATGTTCAGGGGGATATCCAATACAAGCAGGGAATTGTGAGGGTCAATCTCCTGCCCTGTACGCCACCCCACCAACTGGTGCGCAGCCACTTCTGCTGGGGTAGCCATTTGTGTTTGACAATAATTCGTAGTTTCGGCCACTAGAAGACAAAAAATCCTAGCAATGCCTACAAGATGCAACCTCTAGGTGGCGCTATCACAAGGGCTACTATCCCTGCCTGCTTGGCTAGTAGCAGGTTAAGGGGTCTGAGTTCTGAAATAGGTGCCTCCACCCAGAGGTCAAGGTTGATAGTGGTCAAGCTAACCTGGGCACAGCCCTCCAGGACACTGTAACTCCCCTCTTTCCCCTCTAGTGGCCTGAACACTGTACAATAATCACTTTCACAATACCCCTGGTACACCACACAAGTACCCACACTGTTTTCACTTACCACCGGGACTGGTTCCTCTGGCTCGACCCTGGGGACCCCCTGTAAAACAAGATTATGCACAGCAAATAGCAACAGTACAGTACTTTGAGCACAAACTGAAACCACAGTTAGATTACATGCAGAAAGTTAGATCTGATTTATTCAGGGGACTTGAACAAGGGATGGGCAAAATCAGGTTAATTAGCTTAAAGGTTATATCAGTCAAGCAGTTATGCATGCGCTTTGAGTCCCCCCACACAGTTCACCTCTGGGTACCCAGGTGGAGACGAGATGGGCTAGCCAGGACCATTGCCCAGGGATGCAGCTGGTTGGGGACCTGTGATGGAAAACACAACATGCACAGTACACAATATTTGTAATCCGAAGCCAGAGGGCTCAGTTTGTAAAGAAAATGAAAGAACAAGACAATCAGATGACACACTCAGATTAAACTGTTGTTGCAGAGAGCTACCCTGGTATTTACTCATGATACTCAAGACTGGACACAGGCTGGATGAAAATCGAGACTGCAGGTGGTTGATCTGGAATGCCAGGAGATGCAGGGCCCACATGAGTCGCAGAGGCATCGTTCCTATTCAAGCGTGGAGCAGGGGGCTGATCCTCAGGCAGGTCTCTCGTCGATGATTTCTCTGTGCAGTGGGTAGTCTGGCCGGGCCAGTCTGGCAAGGCCCAGACCACATGAAGACAAATTCAGATGCAGTCCGTTTTGGGCTGGATACAGCTTCCACAAGCAGAACACAGTTCACACAGTGGGGAACTAACTCACAACCCACTAGCAGCTTATAGCACATTTACATGTACTGGAGTTCTACTGTACCAGGCAAAGCGCTCCCTGGTCACAATCCTAAAGTCTCTGCACACACCAGGAGCTTAGGGGTAGCTGGAACTCCTGACAGGCCGATCGCATTCAACAAAATCTTCGGACTTCTTCAGGTTGAGCCTGGCCCACTTCAGTAGCTTACTTTAGTCACACAAACTTGGATTTAGTCCAAAATAATTCTCTCTTCTCTCTCTCAGGAGCAGCAGGCAGACATGCAAACCAAAAAATCAGCCCTTTCATAGTTTTCCCACATGAATCCACTCAGGATTGCTGCCCAAAATATACTTGAGCTCTTCTCATTTCACTTCCCAGCTCAGAACTAGCTGAAAACTGCAAACAGCCCAGGACTTCCCCAAGATCCAAAAGATTTGGTTGGCTGATTTGGCTGTCAGTCAAAGCAAAAGCTCACCCTTCAGTTGCAAAAAAGGTGCAAAAGAACTCCAAACTACAGTTCCTACAGATTTTGAATTCAGACAGCTCCTGTAGTCCGGCTACATTTTAGGTCCCACCAGTACTGTTTGGTCCAATTTGCAGTCCAGGACCAAGATAGTGGAGACAAACAAAACAGTCCTTGCTACGAAGAAAGCAGGTTAGACAAAGTACATTACCATTATTACTCTAAATGATTTTCAGTAAATAGTTCCATCTTTCAACAGAGCTTCCTCTCAGGTTACTTAAGCTACAATTAGGCAGCTCTTAAAGAGACAGTACACAGAGGCTATACAGGCTCTGGTAATCACATTTAAACTGCTAAAACGCAGGACACCAGCCTGGCAGTGAGCATTTAGGCAAGCTCAAGGAAGACTTTTTGGGAACCCCCATTTGTAGGGGCATTACACCTAGGAAATAAGATTTTGAGCCTACTGGCCATAATGGCAAAGTTGATCTGGATATTGTGGCCATTAGCCAGTCATGGTGCACTGAAAACCATGTCTGGGACATGACCTTACCAGATTAACTCTGTTCAGGAATGACAGAGAGGTAAAGAACAAGGGGGGTGGTGCTTTATGTGGGGGGAATCATAAAAGCAACAGAGATACAAGGAAGCAGAGGTACTGTGGGTCACCCTGGAGAAGGAGAATGGAGCCACTAATCACACTGGTGTGATCTGCTGTCCTGTAGCACAGGAGGAGGAGTGAGATAAGGTGCTGGTGGAAGTCTTTTGCAAGATGGCAGAAGAGAGGGAGATGCTGCTGGTGGGAGATTTCAATCTGATGGATATAGATCGGAGCCTCCCAGCTGTGACTTCAGCTAGAAGCAGACATCCTGGACTCCCTACAGGGGGTGTTTCTCAGGCAACTAGTCAGTGAAACCACTCTGGATGGGAAAATACTGGACCTGGTACTCACTAACAGGGGCTGTGTTGCAGACATCAAGGAGGGAGGCTACCCAAGGACCAGTGATCACTGTATACAGTGCAGTTCAATATAAGGATGACAGTAGAATTGAACCACACAAGTCCTGGACTTCAGGAGGGCAGATCTTATAGTATTAAGAAGGACAGATGCTTCAGGATTAACCTGGCAAGAATGGATGATCAGGGTGTGGTGGAGGAACAGTAGGCAAAGCTAAAAGGGGGCAAAGTGAAGATGAAAAACTTCTGCCTCAGGCAAGTGAGCAAAAGCAAGATGAAAAATAGATTGTTATGGTTTTCTGGGGAAGTTTCTGAAAAGGGAAAGGCTAAAGGGATAGCATTCAGATGGCATAAGGAGCCATAGAGAAAGGAGGATAGGGAGGTACACCAGGAGAAAGAGAAGAAAGGAGGTAAAGCAGTGAGGAGTGCAAAGGTGCAAACTGAAGAGAGAAAAGCCCAGGCAATAACAAAAGGGGACAAGACTTTTTAAAGATGTAAGTGAAAAGAGGAAGACCAGGGCAGGGATTGTAAGGTTAAAATGGAAAAAGGGGACTGTGCAGAGGGGACCAAGAAAACTCTTTGGCTAGGCATGTTAAATATAGTTAGGGGGAACATAGTTTCAAATTCTGGGGTACTGAGAAGCCTAGGCTGGGGCTATGGGGTGGGGACATTGATAATGTCCTCCTTCGTAGGGAGGCTCTATGGATTTTCAAACTGAGTGCTAATGAACACCCTGGACTTAATGAAAGGTTTGAATTAGCTCATTTCCTTAATTAACTGGGGTTGTTTCCCTTTGAGATAGGCATGCATCTTCTTATATATGTTTTACATTGTGTTGGTGTTTCTCCCATTCAGAATAATGTAATATCTTTGTTATATCTGCAGATTGATATTTGTTTACAATACCTTTGCATGACACTTTTTAACATTTCTTCTGCCCCTTAATCTTTATTAAATGTATATGGAATTTTGATATTGAGCTAAAGGAAAATCTGTTATTATTATAATTACAGAACATTATAGGAATAGCTTCTCCTTAGTAGCTGGAAGTGGATTTTTTAACATTTTATCTATGGTATCTTAGCCATATTTTTATTATACTGGGGAGAATAGAAATAAATAAATACTAATTTTTGTTTTAAATGTGTGTTGTCGTAGGTATTGAATTTATGTGTTATATATAATTATGGTCTGGTTGGCACATCAGATGGTTGGGAAATAGAGGGGAAACACTGCTTACTGCTCCTTACAGCTAGTATGTATTTGGAAAGGCTGTAAATCAGAAAACTGTACTAGCACTTTAAATACCTATGGATGTTATTGTTTTAAGTAATGCTGCTATTTAAATGTTGACCTTTGGGTGGTGGGTGGTATGCTACACAATGACAAAGTACTGTATGTTCAGCATGAAATGTTGATGATTCCAGGTATTGGTCTGTGCTGCATAATGTAATACATTTTTTGTTTTGTTTTACTTATACAACTTTCGAGTGTCTGTGGTCTTTTCCTCGATGCCTGGGTTTTGTTTTGCAGTGGACTAGGAAAAGGCAGACATTCTGAACAAATACTTTTGTTCAATGTTCACAGAGGAAGGAGAAGGGGAAGGGCCACAAAAAAGTAGCAGGAACTTTCGAGGTGGGGAGGTGGACACCAGTCCTTTTTCAGAGGAGAGAGCCCTGAAGGGACTCGCTAATCTGAAAGTGCACAAAGCAATGGGGCAAAACAGGGTGCATCCAAGGGTACTGAAGGACCTCAGGGTGGTAGTGGCTGCACCTCTGACAGTCCTACAGTATTTACCAGTTCCTGGAAACAGGAGTGGTACTGGAGGAGAACAGATGTAGTCCCACTTCACAAACGTGGTAGCAGGGAGGAGGCTGGCAATTATATGCCAGTCATAATGACATCTGTGGTGGGGAAGTTAATGAAATCACTGCCGAAGAAAAGGATTGTAGAATATCTTCAATCCAGTGGGTTACAAGATCCAAGGCAGCATGGATTCATGGGGGAAGGTCATATCAAATGAATCAGATAAACTTCTTTGACTGGGAATCAGGATGGAATGGTGGATGTGGCCTACTTAGATTTCAGTAAGGCCTTTAACACCATTCCATACAGGAGTCTAATAAGAAAACTGGGTAGCTTAGGAGTGGGTCCAAAGGTGGTAAAGTGGGTAAGAAATTGGTTAGTGGATAAGCGACAGTGAGTGATGGTAAAAGGAGTTCACTCCAAGGAAGGAAGGGTGACTAGTGGGGTGCTTCAGGGATCAGTGCTGGGAACCAATCATCTTTAATGTCTTTATAAGTGATACTGCAGTGGAGCTGGAAGGGAAGTTCTACCTCTTTGCAGATGACACCAAAACCCACAATAGGGTGGACATTCTGTGTGTGTGTGTGGAAAGGATGAGCAAAGGCCTAAGAAAACTCAAGGAGTGGTCAAGGGTATGGCAGCTGGGTTTCATTGTGAAACTGTGCAAAACAGTGCACTTAGGGTACAGAAACCTGGGGAGGAGTACAAAATGGAGTGGTATTGCCAACCACAAAACTAGAAAGACATCTGGGGGTAATCCTATCAAATGACTTAAAGGTGGCCAAGCAATATGACAACTGGCAGTTCAGAGGGCTAGTGGGATGCTGGGGTGCATAGGGAGGGATATCACCCACAGAAACAGGGAGGTAGTGTTGCCCCTGTATTGCTCACTGGTGAGACCCCACCTAGAGTACTGTGTCCAGTTCTGAAGAGCACAAGGAAGTACAAATGCATAGTGGAGGTGGTCCAGAAGAGGTCAAGTAAAATGGCGCAGGGTCCTCACCAAAAATTCTATAAGGAGAGACTTAAGGACCTCAATATGTAAACGGAGAAGAGGGAGAGGAGGGATATTATAGAGACCTTTAAATATCTCACAGCAGTGTATAAGGTTCAGGAGGGAAGTATTTTTCACAAAACAAGGAACTCTAGAACAAGGGGACATTCTATGAAGCTGGAGAGTGGTAGATTCAAGAGAGATGTAAGAAATTACTGGGGGCAGTGGTGGATGGGGAGGAGAGGGAACTGGAGGCTCTGGAAAGATGGTCTAGAAAGTGGAAGCTGAGGTTCAATGCAGGGAAATGCAAGGTACTGCACCTGGGGGCCAGAAACCCGGGCAAAGTGTACACCCTGGGGGGGGGATGCTACAAGTCTCGATGGCTGAGAGGGACCTGGGGGTGGTGGTGGATGTCAAGAAGAACAACTTGGAGACTTGTAGGAGGGCAGCAGCCAAGGCCAACAGGATGCTGGGATGCATCGCTAGGGGGATCACCTCCAGAAGGAGGGGAGTGATACTCCCTCTGTATAACTGCTTGGTGAGGCCGCACCTCGAGTACTGTATGCAGTTTTGGAGGCCACACTTAAAGAGGGACATTAAACTCCTGGAGAGGGTCCAGAGGAAGGCAACCAAAATGATTTGGGGCTTGGGGGACAGGACCTATGAGGAGAGGTGCGAAGAGCTAAATATTTATACATTGGAAGAGAGAAGGGACCGGGGGGACATGACAGAGGTCTTCAGGTACATGAAGGGGGTAAATAGGGGAGGAACAGTCAGGGTGCTTCGAAGGAAGGAGGAGGAAGCCACTAGAGGGCATGGGTGGAAGCTGGAGGGGGAAGATTCGGGGAGAAAGGAGGAGGTGCTACTTCACTGAGAGGGTGGTGGAGCCATGGAATGCGCTGCCTAGGGGCTGGTGGAGGCAGAGACGGTGGGAGGGTTCAAGAGAGGTGGGACAGGTACAGGAAGGGTTCTGGAAGCAAAATCCAATGCAGCGAGAATATCCGAACTGGGAAGGGAGAAGCCAGAGAAGGCGAGAGGGCAGCAAGGTCAGCTCCCAGGGTGGGGGATGACCAAACGAGCAGACGCGAAAGACCGTTAGGCCTATTCTGCTGGCATTTTAGTATGTTAGTAAGTACTTCTTCACAGAAAGAGTGGTGGATTCCTGAAACAGTCTTCCAGCAGAGGTGGTGGGGGCAAAAGTGGTGGTGGGGTTCAAGAACACATGAGATAGGCATAAAGGAATCTTTGTGGCATGGAAGGGAGGGAAGAAGAAAGAGCCAGAGATCAAGTAAGGTCTGCGATGATGTCGTAGGTACAGAAAAATTAACAGATTGGGTGGGCCAAGCAGTCCTTATCTGCCTTCAGAGTCTATGTTTCTGTGTTTCTGTTTCTTTGATAGATTCTTGAGACACCACATCAGAAAAAGACACAGAGAGACTAGAGACAATGCAGAGTTGGGTATGGAAAAGGATTCAGGGACAACAGGGCAGTTCCTATGAGGATCATCTTAATGTCACAAACTTTTTTTTTTCAAATTAAATATACCTTATTAAGAAATTATAACTATATATATACATACTGTAGATGCATCCATCTTGGATATTACATAGAAACATAGAAACATTGACTTTGACAGCAGATAAGGACTGCTTGGCCCACCTAGTCTGCCTTTTTCCCTAAGTATTGGATAAACTGCAGATCCTAGTTTACCAACAGCCTACTTCTTTCTACCCCCCGACCAGAATTACCTTATGTCCGTCCCATCCATTCTTGACTTCCTCCACTGTTTTTCACCCCACAACCTCCTCAGGAAGGCCGTTCCATGTGTCCACCACCCTCTCTGTGAAAAAAATACTTCCTCACATTGCCCCTGAGCCATCCTCTCTCTATTTTCAAATTTTGCCCCCTTGTTCTTGTGTAACCCCTAGGTGGCGCTATTGCAAGGACTACTACCCCTGCCTGATTTGCCACTAACAGGTTGAGGGGCCTGGATCTGATGGCGGGTGCTTCCACCCAGAGGTCGGGGTTAAGATAGTCTAATATGACTTGGTCACAGCCCTCTGGGTCACTGCAACCCCCCTTTTTTCCCCACTAGTGGCCCACACAAATCAATCACAGTACCCTTGCAATATACACTTAACCCCAGGACTGGTTCAGTCAGCTGGACTCTGGGGACCCCCTGTAAAACAAGATGATACAGTGCAAAAACCACAGTACAATACTGTAACATAAACGAATACCTCAGGCAGTGTAACTTTGCTAAAACAAACAGATCTGATTTATTTAGGGGAGAATAACAAGGACTAGGGGAAATCAGGTTAATTAGCTTACCACTCTAATATATATATATATATATATATATATAGATATATATTATACTAGGGCACTGTGCACAAGCCTAACCTATAAGTCACTGTCTGTGGGTACCCAGGCTATAAAAGGCTAGCCTATTTGGTGCAGCTGGTTGGGGCCTCTGTGATGAGCAAAACACTTGCACAATACCCAATTGTAATCCGGAGCCAGATGGCTCAGTTCATGAAGAAATAAAACACAACAATTAGATAACACACTTGCAATTCGATAAACAGATGGCAGAGAGCTACCCTGCTTTGTACTCACAAACTCAAGGCCAGGAACTGGAGGGCAGGCAGATTGTCCTGGACTGCCAGGAGGAGCAGACCATGTGGGCAAGGTCCTTGTGACTGGACCCCACTGCAGTTTGGAGCAAATGGATAAAGTCTGGATTAAGTTGGGGTTTACCTCCAGCTTCATGCACTTGATTCACTGTACAGGGGATCTGAAACGTGATTCCCCACAAGCACTACACACATTTACAGTATATGTAAAAGGAAAGTACTATACCAGGCAGGCTGCTTCTCTATCCCGATCGCAATTACTGCACAGTACCAGGGAGAACACACAGCAGGTTCAGTTCCTGACAGACCGAGCGCGATTCAGCAATTTCTCCAGTCTTCTACAGGGTGAGCCTGGTTTCTACTCTTCAGATCTCCTTTATTCTCTTCACAGGTTGGATTCAGTCTTAACAAGTGCTTGCACAAGCTGCAGACAGAACTTGGGGCCTTACATGTATTTCCCGCGCTGAACTGCACACCGAAGAAGCACAGGGCTCCTTGACTCTTCACTGCCAAAGCTAAACTGAAACTCCAGCAGATAAAACCAGGCACTTCCTTTGAGTTCCACCCAGTTCTTGGCTGGTTTAGCTGTCACTCACAATAAACTCCCCCTGTTGGTGGAAAAAAAGGCGCCAAAGTCAAAACTACATTTCCCAGAGTCACTGCCCTTACAATCCCATTACAGCAGGCTCCAGAGGAGAGTCCAAGTTCTGATTCGCCCAGAGCAGGCTCAATTTTAAAAGATCCCCACCATAATTGGTCCAATTTAGCAGTTCAGAACCAACATGAGGGAGCTTGCTCTGCACTGTCCTTGCTACAAGAAAGTAGGTTAAATCAAACTGCATTTTCATTATTACTCTAACAGGTTACAAGCAAACAATTACATCTTTGAAGAGTGCTCCTTCTGCCCACTTAGCGATGGCAGAAACGGAGCGATTTGGCAGTAGCTTGAGCGGGACTCAAGCAGAAAAACACACAGTCCCCCCCCCATACAAACTAATTATGTCTGCAAGCAGACAGCTCTTAAAGAGACAGTACTAGAGGCTCTAAAAGCACTCAAAGAAAATGGCTTAAACGCCAAACACCATTCAGGCTTGGAGCATTTAAGCAAGCTCCTGGAAGATTTTTAGGAACTCCCATTTGCAAGGGGGTTACACCCTTCCCAGCCTGGAAAAAGCTTGGCGTCCACGTCAAGCAAGTACCCCCATAAGTTTCAACTGCAAACATATACATTTGCATCAGAATCACATTAGGCTCATACATGTAATCATCAGTCAAGATATTGCTTTACCAGAAACACATTTCTGAAACTTTGCAGTACGTCACTCTTTGCACAGTATTACACACACATTGTACCATTACTCAGGTTATTACCTCTTGTACATGAAATCCGAAAAGAGGGGGCCCTTCCCTATCAGTCACCTTGGGGCTGGACGGGACAGGGTCACCATACTTAGAGGGCAACACAAGTAACTTGGAGTTAGCACTGATGGTCAGTTTGGGCAATGAGCTCGGGGACACATACACTCCTTTATGGACAACATTGAGAGGCAAATCCACAGGCCTCCTTGGGGAATCATAACTGAGGTGCACCACAGGCTTTACAGCTCAACCAGTCTTTCTAGGGGGAACTGTTACAGTCTCTGCACTCTGAGCCTCATTTTCAGCATTGTTCTCACTTGTCAGGGGAGTCTCCATTGGGGTAGAGAGGCTAGAACTTGGGGCACTTTCAGCTCCAGGAGTTACAACCTCTGAGTCCACAACACTTGGCTCACATGGAGAGCTTTTGGGCACTGGTAGCGGATCATCAGGGCACTCAAAACTCTTCTTGTTCTGGTATGTCACCAGTCTGTTCCAGTACATCATTTTCCTCCTCTGAAATCTCAAACAGTTCAACCATACACAATGATTCCATATCATCTGACTTGATGCTTTGCACTTCACTTTCTGGGAGCATTGGCTCCCTGGACAAAGCTCGGGGCTTAGACAGTCCAGAAGGCCCAGCTTCATCTCCAGTACTGACTAGGGGATTGCCCCAAAACAACTGACTCAATTCATAAGAAGGGTAGTATTCAAAGCCACACTAACTTTCCTCTGACATGGACTGACAGTCATGTTTGACCGGGACCTGTGGAGGGGAACACTTTAACTCAACTTCTGTAGATGCCGACTTTCTTGACCTTTTCTTAGCAGCAGCTTTAGTCACTGGTCCAGAGGGGGCATTTTCTGGGGGCTCAGACTCAATCAAGATTTGTCCAATGGGCAGTAAATGATTTCTATGCATTGTTCTAACATCTTTTGAATTATTCTCAGGCCTTACTTTGTACACAGGCAGATCATCTAGTTTGCCCACTACAATGTGAGGGAGATGGTGCCATCTGGCAGCAATCTTGTGTTTGCCATGCAGTCCCAGATTTCTTAGCAATACCCGATCTCCCTCCTGGAGTTCCTGTGCTTTCACCTTTTTATCATACCTTTCTTTGTTGGCCAGATTTCTTTTGGTAGCCATGGTTTGAGCCAGTAGGTACGCATGATTTAGCTGGGCCTTTAACTTTTGCACATACTGTAAATAGTTGTCAGCTCGAACCCCATCAGGAGAGACCCCAAACACACATCTACCGGCAGTCGAGCTTCTCTTCCAAACATCAGGCGGTAGGGGGAGAACTCAGTGGCATCACTTCTGGTGCAGTTGTAGGCATGTACCAGGGTGCTAATTTGTTGGCTTCATCTAGGCTTGTCCTTTGGGTGGAGGGTGCCTAGCATATCTAGCAAAGTGCGGTTGAAATGTTCAGGCTGTGGGTCTCCCTGGGGTGGTAAGGGGTGGTTCTGGACTTTCGCACTCCCCACAGGGAAAGTAACTCTTTGATCAGATGACTCTCAAAGTCTCTCCCTTGATCAGAATGGATTCTTAGTGGAGCCCCATAGTGAACAAAAAAGTTTTCCACAAGTATTTTTGCCACAGTGGATGCCTTCTGGTCCTTGGTGGTGAAAGCTTGGGCGTATCTTGTAAAATGGTCAGTGACCACCAGCACATTACTAATATTTCTTTGATCTGACTCCAAACTCAGAAAATCAATACAGACCAGCTCCATGGGTGCACTGGTGGTGATGTTAACAAGGGGGGGCAGCCCTCTGGAGCAAAGCTTTCCTCTGTAAGCAGCGACTACAAGTTCGAATGTGTTGCTCCACATCAGCCCCCATCTTAGGCCAATAGAATCTGGATCTCGCCAAGTCAAGTGTTCTGTCTATACCAAGGTGCCCCATGTGGTTATGTAAGGACCTCAGTACTGAATCTCGAAAGGCAGTGGGCAGCACTAGTTGTCATTTGTCTACTTGCCCCCATCTGTCTACTGTTTCTCTGTATAACAGTCTATTGATCAGTTTCAACTTAGGACCTTCTTTGTATAACAATGCAGTTCTCAAATCAGTGGAACGTAATTTGGACACATCTTTCCCTGCATATAGGGCTTCTAAAGCTGATTTGATCATGGGATCTCGGGATTGAGCCCGCCGAGTACTGTCATTGTCCAGCTGAGGCAGTTCACCAATGTCTATTGCAGAAAAAGTGGCAATAAGCAGCAGGTATGCAATTGTCAGAGGGTCCCAAACAATCCACCATACAGTCCATTGCATCCGTGGACATTTGTTCTTCCCTGTCAAACTTCTGGCAGAGTGCTCTATCAGGTTCTGACAGTCTGACCCAGTCATTCTGGGGAACAGGCCTCTGGGAGAGGGCATCAGCATCTATGTGGTTCAGGCCTGCTCTGTATTCAATAGCATAGTCGTATGTAGATAATGCAGAAAGCCACCTATGGCCAGTGGCATCCAACTTAGCTGAAGCCTGCACATAGGTCAAAGGATTATTGTCTGTTTTTACTAGTATCTTAGCCCCATACAAGTATTCGTGGAATTGATCAACAATGGCCCACTTCAAAGCTAGGAACTCTAACTTGTGCACAGGATAGTTCTTTTCGGACGGGGTCAGGCTTCTACTGGCAAAGGCCACTGGTCTCAGGCCATTCTTGTGCTCCTGACACAACACAGCTCCCAACCCTTGCAAGCTAGCATCAGTGTGCAGGACATAAGGTTTTGTTGTATCGGCATAGGCCAACACTGGAGCGTGGGTAAGTTGATATATGATCTCATGAAAAGCAGTCTCACAATCAGGAGTCCAGCGGGCCCCAAATACTTCACTTGGACGAAAATACACTCTTTCAGTCTCGCGGGACACTGACTTTTTGTATCTTTTGTGGGTTGGGGTATACCTTTGAGTAAGGTTAAGTAAAGGGCGGATCGCTCTTGAATAGTCATTGATGAAATGCCGATAATAACCACAGAATCCCAGGAATCTTTGCAGTTCTTTTAGATTTTTGGGCTGTGGCCATGTGGTCAAGGCCTCAACTTTACTTGGGTCGGTCTCTATTCCCTCGGTGGATACTATGTGTCCCACATACTTTACTGATGTTTGAAAGAATTGACACTTATCAATGGACAGTTTAAGGCCAATGTCTTTCAGTCGGTCCAGCACCTTGAATAATCTGCTCTTGTGTTCCTCCAGTGAGCTGCCAAACACAATAACATCATCTAGGTATACCAGGCACTCTAGTAAGTTCATGTCCCCCACTGCACGCTCCATCAATCTTTGAAAAGTGGCGGGGGTGCCTGAAATCCCTTGAGGCATCCTCATGAATTCATAGAAGCCAAGCAGACAGATAAAGGCTGTCTTCTCATGATCCTCAGAGGCCATCAGAATCTGGTAGTACCCACTGTGGAGATCCAGCACAGAGAACCACTTGCTCCCGTTTAGACAGTCCAAAGCATCCTGAATGTGGGGCATAGTGTACTGATCAGGGATAGTCTGCCAGTTTAAAGTGTGATAATCCACGCACATCCTTACTGTCCCATACTTTTTTCTCACTACCAAAATGGGGGAAGCATAGGGGCTTCTGGATTCCTGTATTACACCAGAAGCTAGCATCTCTTGCAGATGCCGTCTCACATCATCTATGTCAGCAGGTGCCAGGCATCGAGACCTCTCACGAAATGGCCTTTCATCATGCAGCCAGATATGGTGCTCAGCTCCTTGCACGCATCCTACATCTCATTCCTTTAAAGAAAACACCTGGTCTCTCTGGGCAAGCTTCTCACTGATCCTCACTTTCCATTCAGCTGGCAACAGGGAGTCACCGAAATCAAGTCAGGTGCTACTCTGTCATTCTTCCCCGAACTCTTGCTACTGGGTAGCACTGCAGTGTCTGCACAATGCACATTAGCCAGGGTGCAACCTCTATTTACTCAAATCTCTCTGTCAGATACATTATGAACTTGAACCATTACCCTTCTGGCATAAGCATGGGCTCTAGCAAGCAAAATACTAGGCTTGACCAGCAGTCCCTCCGGCAATTTTCCATCACCTGGTGCATCCAACATTAATATTTTATTCTTGACATCCTTTCTGATACAGACCTCTCCCTATAAAGTACACTGGGCATTTGGCACCAGGATCAGAGACTCAGGATCCTTCTTCCAGACAATTCCAACCGGTTCCTCTGGTTCTACTTTTTCAACATCTCTCTGTGCCTCATAGGCCTTCTTAATCAAGGCCGAAATTCTTAAAGCTCTACCAGCCCTTGACCCCTGTTTTTCATAACACAAATGTCCCAGCCGTCCAAACATATTTGCATTAGTCCCAATTAGTAAAGGAACCCCATCATACAGTCCTGTAGGGGGACACACTAATGCCAGGATCTCTACTTGCTCGGCCACTCCAGCCACAGAGGTGGGAAAAGACAGCCAAATTCGGATATATCCAGAGTAGGGGTAGGCCTTCTCACTTAACTCCCAGACATGCAGCCCCTCCAATGGTTGTAAGGGTACGTCAGACAAATGCTTCTGATACCAGTCTTGGAACATAATTGTCACTTGGGAGCCACTGTATAATACAGCTCTTGTAGACACTCCATTCACCTTTACAGTGGTCTCCATGGAGGGACCCACTATTCTGGACCATTCTGGAGAGGTGGTAGAGGGGGTCTGGGCAACTGACCTTGCCACAAAGGGACGTGAGTTAGCATTTTTGGGGCCCTCACTGGGATCATTAGTGCACCTCTTAACCACTGATTTGTTCTCCGAAGCTCTTCTTGTAGCCTATATGCAACTTTGTTTGTGTCTTTTAGGGATCTGCATTCTCTCTTCATGTGCCCATCCTTCCCACAATTATAACAAAACATACTTTCTGGAGTTTGAGCTGGCCGAGGCATCACACTGGGAGCCAGGGCGGGGGTACTACTAACTGGAAACCTTGGTGCCATCTCTGTCTGCGGCGTGATAAACATTTGGAGACATCTCATCAATTTCCCCACTTCCATGGTCAAGACATCGAGTTTTGAGCTGTTGTCATCAGGAGATGCATGGGTGGGTACCCCCAACCCCATAGCAGATGCAGTCGGATGAGGGTCGGGACCTGTACTTGCAGGAGCGGCCTTCATAAAGAGACTGTTTTTTATTTCTCCGAACTCTCTCAACAGTTCGCCCCATTGTGGCATATCTTTTTCCTTCTCAGAACACTCATTAACTGCCAACCTCTGCCCCTGAACTTCACTTGATGGGTCACCCTCAGTCACTCGGGTCGTAGCCACAGCTATTGGTGCAGGTCCCTCCCAAGGTCACCTTTTCCTAACTCCTCGAATTTCTCTCATTAGCTCATCATAGACGGTGTGGATTCCAGTCGATTTGCCAGGCATAACTGAAGCAACAGCAGTTCTGAGAAGGGGGCAGACTTAAGGATCCTGTCCAGCCTGGTTCGGTCCAGTTCAATCGCTGGCAAACTACCCTTTCTGAGGCATTCTTGCAACAATTTTTCCAGCCGAGATACATACACAGACAACAACTCCTCTTGGTACTGTTGTGCGTTTCTTACTCTCCAGCACAGGTCCTCATCGGAATCTGCGCTCCTATACACATTCTTCAAGGCCTCAAGATAGTTCTGTGCAGTCCCTTCAGGGTTACTGGCCCATTTAACATGGATGGTAGCCAGGGCAGGACCTCGGAGGCTCTCACTAACCCTCTTTCGCTTTTTGGCTTCTGAGCATTGCCATTCTAGCACTTGGGGGGCAATATAGTCTATTCAGGTCTCCCAGTCATCCTCCCCTTGGGGGGTTGGGAGGGTGCCAGAGAAGATCCTCAACCTTCAGTAAGAGTCGTGACTAATGGCAGGTGCAGAAATAGGAGCCTGCATTGGTTCAGCCACCATTACGGGTACTGGAGTGTGAGAGGGTGTTGGGGGAGGAACACCCCCAGGTGGCAAGAATAGTTTCTTCAAGTCCTCCACAGTTTTCCCTTCCCCCAGCAACCATTTAGCAAATTTCTCCTCAAAAGTTTCAGATAGTGGTGGGGGTTCATTCCCCCCCGGGTCTTTACTGTCCTTAGTTATCACTCTCCAGGTAGTGAGGGCTCCCTCTGGGGTAACAGTCTGTGGCACTTTGGAGCTATCTATGGGATCCTTAAACTCTACTAGGGCCAGGAAAGTGTGGGTGAGCAGATTAGCATGCCGACCCACCACCACAGGGTTTTGTAAACCTTCCACCTTGGAAAGTACTCCCTGTACAGTGTCCATATTGCTACCCAGGGGGATGTCCAGGATAAGCATAGCATTTGGAGGGGTCGATCTCCTCCACAGTACACCACTCCACCAGCCAGTGCACAGCCACTTCTGTCGGGGTACCCATTTATTTATTTTTTTTCTTAACAGTGGTTCGTAAATATGGCCACTAGAGGACACACAATCCCACCGGTGGGCCTCCAAGATGTAACCCCTAGGTGGCGCTATCCCAAGGGCTACTACTCCTGCCTGATTTGCCACTAACAGGTTGAGGGGCCTGGATCCGATGGCGGGTGCCTCCACCCAGAGGTTGGGGTTAAGACAGTCCTAATATGACTTGGTCACAGCCCTCTGGGTCACTGCAATCCCCTTTCTTCCCACTAGTAGCCCACAAATCAATCACAGTACCCTTGCAATACACTTACCCCCAGGACTGGTTCGGTCAGCTGGACTCTGGGACCCCTGTAAAACAAGATGATACAGTGCAAAAACCACAGTACAATACTGTAACATAAACGAATACCTCAGGCAGTGTAACTTTGCTGAAACAAACAGATCTGATTTATTTAGGGGGGAATAACAAGGACTGGGGGAAATCAGGTTAATTAGCTTACTACTCTAATATATATATATATATATCTATACTAGGGCACTGTGCACAAGCCTAACCTATAAGTCACTGTCTCTGGGTACCCAGGCAATAGAAGGCTAGCCTATTTGGTGCAGCTGGTTGGGGCCCTGTGATGAAAAACACTTGCACAATACCCAATTGTAATCCGGAGAAGATGGCTCAGTTCATGAAGAAATAAAACACAACAATTAGATAACACACTTGCAATTCGATAAACAGATGACAGGGAGCTACCCTGCTTTGTGCTCACAAACTCAAGGCTGGGAACTGGATGGCAGGCAGATTGTCCTGGACTGCCAGGAGGAGCAGACCATGTGGGCAAGGTCCTTGTGACTGGACCCCACTGCAGTTTGGAGCAAATGGATATAGTCTGGATTAAGCTGGGGTTTACTCCCAGCTTCATGAACTCAATTCACTGTACAGGGGATTTGAAATGCGATTCCCCACAAGCACTACACACATTTATATGTAAAAGGAAAGTACTATACCAGGCAGGCTGCTTCTCTATCCCAATCGCAATTACTGCACAATACCCGGGAGAACACACAGCAGGTTCTGTTCCTGACAGACCAAGCGCAATTCAGCAATTTCTCCAGTCTTCTACAGGGTGAGCCTGGTTTCTACTCTTCAGATCTCCTTTATTCTCTACACAGGTTGGATTTAGTCCGAACAAGCGCTTACACAAGCTGCAGACAGAACTTGGGGCCTTATATGCATTTCCCGCGCTGAACTGCACACCGAAGAAGCACAGGGCTCCTTGACTCTTCACTGCCAAAGCTAAACTGAAACTCCAGCAGACAAAACCAGGCACTTCCTTTGAGTTTCTCCCAGTTCTTGGCTGGTTTAGCTGTCACTCACAATAAACTCCCCCTGTTGGTGGAAAAAAGGCGCCAAAGTCAAAACTACGTTTCCCAGAGTCACTGCCCTTACAATTCCCTTACAGCAGGCTCCAGAGGAGAGTCCAAGTTCTGATTCGCCCAGAGCAGGCTCAATTTTAAAGGATCCCCACCATGATTGGTCCAATTCAGCAGTTCAGAACCAACATGAGGGAGCTTGCTCTGCACTGTCCTTGCTACAAGAAAGCAGGTTAAATCAAACTGCATTTTCATTATTACTCTAACAGGTTACAAGCAAACAATTACATCTTTGAAGAGTGCTCCTTCTGCCCACTTAGCGATGGCAGAAACGGAGCGATTTGGCAGTAGCTTGAACGGGACTCAAGCAGGAAAACACACAGTCCCCCCCCATACAAACTAATTATGTCTGCAAGCAGACAGCTCTTAAAGAGACAGTACCAGAGGCTCTAAAAGCACTCACAGATAAATGGCTTAAACGCCAAACACCATTCAGGCTTGGAGCATTTAAGCAAGCTGCTGGGAGATTTTTGGGAACCCCCATTTGCAAGGGGGTTACACTTGCACATCACTTTTTCTGAAAGATGCTGTCCTCTTGGACTTTGTTGATTCCCTTGAGGTACTTGAAAGTTTCTCTCATGTCCCCCCTTCCCTCCTTTCCTCGTGGGTATGCATACTGTATTAAGCTCCTTTAGTCTCTTTTCATATTGTTTCTGTTGCAGACCCTCCACCATTTTAGTTGCCCTCCTCTGGACTGCCTCCATCCTGTATATGTCCTTGTGGAGATGGGGTCTCCAGAACTACATGCCGTACTCCAGATGGGGTCTCACCAACTGTCTGTACAGAGGGATAACAACTTCCTGTTTTCTACTGGTGATGCCTCTCTCTATACAGTACATCCCAGTATTCCCCCCAGCCCTCCTTACTGCCATCTCACATTGCTTGCTTACCTTTAGGTCATCTAATATGACTACCCCCAGGTCCCTTTCCATTTTAGTTGTTGTTAATACCTCTCCCCCCCTTGTGTACTCTTCCCCTGGGTTTTTGTCTTCCAGGAGCATTGCTTTGCACTTCTTTGCATTGAATCTAAGCTGCCATACTTTTGACCATTCCTCCAACCTTCCCAAGTCCCTTATCACCCTTTCCACCCCCCTTGTGTATCAACCCTGTTGTAGATCTTTGTACCATCTGCAAAGAGGTATACTTTTCCTTCCAGTCTCTCCACAATGTCACTTATAGAGAGATTAACAAACATTTGCCAATGCTAAATGTTGTCGCGCTGGCATTGGCTTTGGTAGTGTAGTGCAGAAACACATTTTGGGCAGGATGTGAAAAATTACAGCTCTACTGTTCATAAGGAGGTGTAAAAAAATGGCAGTGTTGAGAATGTGGCATGTAAATATTGCAAATTTACAAAGTTACAAGGGTGCGTGGGAAATGTGCAATGCACGCTTCTAACACAGTCATTTTATGTGCTTTTGGGACCAAATTTTCAACATAGGCATTTTAGCACCTCTGATCATGTACAGTGCGACTGTCATTTCCTCAAACTGTCCCAAAAAGTGATTTTGCACAGCGACTGCACTATTTTGCGCCAGACATGCAAAAGCACATTTCAGGCAGGATATGTAAAATGACAGCTGTACTGTTCATCAAGAGGTGTGTAAAAATGCCAATGGTGAAAATCCAGAGTGAAAATATTACAAATGCACGTTACGAGCGTGGGTGCAAACTGCACAATGCACGCTCGTAACACAGTCATTTTATGGAGTATCATCACCAAATCTTCAACATAGGCCTTTTTACAACCTCTGCTCATGAACAGTGTCACTGTCATTTTTGTAATCTGCCCCGAACACCAATTTCCCACAGCGACCTCGCTATCGTGCACCGGAAGTGCGGAAACACATTTCGGCCAGAATGTGAAAAATGACAGCTGTACTGTTCACAAGGAGGTGTAGAAAAATGACAATGTTGAAAATCTGGTTTGAAAATATTGTGAATTCGTGAAGTTACGAGCGTGCGTAGCAACTGCGCAACGCACACTCGTAACTCAGTCATTTTATGGAGTATTGTCAACAAATTTTCAACATAGGCATTTTAGAACCTCTTCTCATGAACAGTATCACAGTCACTTTGGTAATCTGCCCCGAACACTGATTTCCCACAGCAACCGTGCTATTGTGTGCCAGAAGTGCGGAAACACATTACGGCCAGGATGTGAAAAATGACAACTGTACTGTTCACAAGTTGGTGTAGAAAAATGACAATGTTGAAAATCTGGCATGAAAATATTGCAAATTCATGAAGTTATGAGCGTGCTTAGCAACTGTGCAATGCACGCTCGTATAACAGGCAATTTTTGGATTTCTTCCACCAGATTTGCAACATAGGCTTTTTGAGAGCCCACCTCATGAACACTGCCACTGTCCTTGCATTAACTGGTCCTGAAAGGTGATTCCATGCAGTGACTGTAAAATCACCTTTCAGGACAGATTAACATTGTAACAGTGACAGAATTCATGAGGAGGGGTCCTAAACACCCCATGTTGAAAATTTGGTGCAAAAATTCCAAAAAATGCCAAAGATATGCATCAAAGTTGAAAAAACCCTATTTATTACATCATACAGCTTACAGGCATTTCCTTAGTTCGCGGTCGGCTTTGAAGAGTGCAGACATGTTCCCGGTCCACCGAAGATCATCGAGCTGGACTCCGGAGGTAAGTATGGGGTGAGACTGGGTGTGGGGAGGCAGGGTGTGCAGTGGATGAGTGTGGGTGGTGGGTAGGGAGACTACAAAGGACTGTTTTTGTGTTGCAGGGTGAAAGAAAAAAAAACATTGCAGGACAGTTTTTTTTTTTACAGGGTAGTTGGCACACTGGGGTGGGCTCCCAGCGTGCCACCTAACTGTTTGGGGGGTGCAGCCGACAGGGATTGGGCATCCTCTCAGCACACAACACAAGGGGGCTATGCTGATGGGGATTGAAATCTCATCGGCACACAGGAAAGCTGGGAGGGAGAGAGCTGAGGGGATTGGGCAACTTCTTGGCATATAACAAATGGGGAAGAGGCTTTTATGCTGACGGGGACTGGGATCCCATCAGCACATACACTGGGGCACGGGAAGCCAGCAGGGGATTGGGACCCCTGTCGGCAGCCAGCAGCCACATACACAATGTTAGCAAGTGTCCAGGGAAGGTCCGCCAAGGCCTGACTAGCTTTGCTCAGATTGCAGCAGACTTTTTCTTAGATGTGCTAGCCACATTATGTATGCATGGTGTGGTGCCGGCATGCAGGCTGATTGGGGATTGAGGGACGCACCTACTGATGCATGCCCTGCATTCGCCCAACAGCGACCGCGCCTCCAATGCTGCACTACATAAAAAGGACCAGACCCAGTACTGAACTGTGGTACCCCTCCATTAATCACCCTTTCATTGGAGTGGACTCAGTTTACTATTACCCTTTGTGTCCTGTTGTCCAGCCAGTTTTTTACTCAGGCTACCACCCTGGGACCCACTCCCAGGTTGGCTAATTTGTTTATTAATCTTTTGGGTGTCAAATGCCTTGCTAAAGTCTAGGTAGGCCATGTCCACAGCCCCTCTCTAGTCTACTACTTTGGTCACCTAGTCAAAGAAATCTATTAAATTCATCTGACATGACCTTCCCACTGTGAATCCATGCTGCCTTGGGTCCTGTGCTCCGCTATCCTCTATGTACTCCATCATTTTTCCAACCACTGAGGTCAAGCTAACAGGTCTATAGTTTCCTGCCTCTACTTTGCTCTCACTTTTGTGAAGGGGAATCACATCCACCTTTCTCCAATCCTTAGGTACCACACCATCCTTCCATGATTTGTTAAAAAGGGTAGTCAGTGGTGTCATTAGTTCTCCCCCTTAGTTCTTTTAGAATTCTGGGGTGAATCCCATTAGGCCCAATTGCTTTGTTCACCTTAAGTTTTAGGAATTCTTTCAGAACATTTCTTCTGTGAAAGGACTGGTATTGATCCTTGAATCCAGAGTGCTTCTATTGATTTGATTAGGTACCTCCCCCTCCTCTTCTTTTGTGAATACTGAGCAGAAATATTTGTTCAGTATACCTGCTTATTCACTGTCACTCTCTGCCCAACCCCCTCCCTCCCCTTTATTAAGCCTCACTATCCCTCCCTTGGCCTTTCTTCACTCCCTGATATACCTATAAAAGGTTTTATCCCCCTTCTTAACTGAGTTGGCTATCTTTTGCTCAGTTTGGGCCTTTGCTATTCTGACTGCCTTCCCCACTTTCTTCTGCTTTAAGTGGTACAGTTATCTGTCCTGCTCCTTCTGTGTTTCCTTATACTTCCTGAATGCTATCTTTTTCTCTCTAACCTTTCCCACCACCTCTTTTGAGAACCATTGTGTGTTTTTCTTTCTTTTTGATTTGTTTATTTGCTTCACACAAAGGCTTGTCGCCTCTGTGATGGCAATTTTGATGTTTCCCCAATTTTCCTCCACCCTGCCTTCTTCCATGTTTGTTAATGCTTTTCTGAGGCACTCTCCCATTTTAATAAAGTCAGCCATCCTAAAGTCCAGTACCCTCACTTTTGTATGGCTTGACTCTGCAGCTGTGTTTATGGTGAACCACACTGGTGGTCACTTATTCCCAGATGGCTACCTACTTCTAGATCTGAGATCCTCTCTCCATCTCCATTTGAGAGTACCAGGTCTAAGATTGCTCCTTCCTGAGTGGGTTCCAACATTAGCTGTCTGAGGCATGCCCCCTGTAGGGCATCAAGAATGACCCTGCTCTTGGATGTGGCTGCAGCAAAGGTGCTCCAGTTAACATCTGGCAAAGAGGACTTTGGACTGTATGCCAGATTTAAAACATAAGCCTCTCTCTAATGTCAACCAGAGTGAAGTATAAAATAGATTGATGTGTTAAATTTTGGGAAGCCCATCGAAAATACTTAGCACTTTGTGCTGCATGGTAATAACTGTAAAAGCTGGGTGCGGCAAGGCCACCAAAATGCTTGGGAGCCGAAAATCTAAGATATCCCAGTCTGGGTTTAGTACCACATGAAAGGAATGTTGAAATTAATTTATGAAATTCCATGAACCATTTATGTGTTAGTCATACTGTTAACATTGTTATGGGATACAAAATCCTTGGTAATATATTCATCTTTATTAGACCGAGTCTGCCCCATAATGAAAGAGAAAATGTAGTCTATCTATTTAAATCTAGTTTAATTGTCCCTAGCAGAGAAGTGAAGTTTCTCTGAAGCATAACTGAGTCAGAGGTTGAAATATGTACACCAAGATATATCAATTCTTTGGTATGCTTGGCCAAGTTTAGTGACAAGACATCCTGCTTGCATGTGTACTTATTCAATGGCAGAATCTGTGCTTTGCCAATATTCAGTCTACAGTTTGAAATCAAGCTAAATCTTTTACTTTCGTTTAGCATATAGACTAAAGAATTTATAGAATCCCATAGATGCAGCAAAAAGTCATCAGTATATGCTAACATTTTAAATTGATGGGAACCTATGTTAACACCAACAGTATGGGGATTAAATTTAATATGACAGATAAAAGGTTCAATATATAAATTAAATAAAAAAGGAGAAAGGGGAAAACCCTGATGTGCTCCATTTTTTTAGTATAAAAGAGGAGGAAAAAACCCTATTACACCTAATATTTGCTGAGGGGTGAGAATATGTCAATGTAATCCATCTAATAAAACTGATGGGAAAATCAAATCCCTCGAGTGTACAAAAAAGGTACTGCCATGAAACCCTATCGAAAGTTTTTTCTGCATCAAGAGAGACAAGAATCACTGGATATGTTACCTCCCTTGATGCAGAAATTAAATGTTGAAGTTTCCTAAGATGATCCAGGGAATGTCTATTACACATAAATCCTGCATGTTCTGGACAAATTAACTTGGACCATACCTTCTGAATCCGAGAGTCCAATACTCGAGTCAGAATTTTAAAATCTATATTTAGAAGAGAGATTGGTCTATAATTGTCCAACGCATTAAGGTCTTTCCCAGCTTTGGGAATAAGAAAAATAATTGCTTCTTGCATAGAAGAATCTAAGTCACCAGATGTATATGCCTCCTCAAAAGCCAAGAGTAGGTGGGGCAATAATACGTCAGAGAAGGGTATGTAGAATAGTACTGAAAGCCATCAGGATCTGAGCTTTATCAATGGCCATGCCCTTCAAAGCTAAGCCCAGTTCAGACACTGTTAAGGGAGAAAGTAAAAGACCACAATCATTGAGATTTAGCCTGGGTAAATCTGTGGAGTTTATGTATTCTTGTATTTCATTAATTTGAGAGCCCGAATCTCCAATACCATGTAGGTTAGAAAAGAATTTTCCAAATTCTTCTGCTATTTGTCTAGGGTGAGTTATTGATTGTTGACTAACCGGGTCATAAATAATTCTATAATTTTAGCATTTTCTAACTGTTTGATACACATGGCAAGAAGTTTACCCAGGCATTTACCTGAGGAGACATAATTAAATTTAGCTGTAGTTAAATTAAATTCATGTTTTGCTCAGTTTAGCTCATGATATTTTTCCCGGTAGTCAATTAATTTTCTTAAATGAACTATCAGAGTAAGCCTGGGAAATCTGCTCTTCTAAAGATCTTATTGTCTTTAAAAGCTTGTTAGATTGAGCTAGTCATGGTTATTTAAACTTAGTAGCAAGACATATAAGTTCACCACGCACAGCACATTTATATGCTAACCGTAGGGTAGAATATCTATCAACCGATCCTTAATTTTCATTAAGGAATTGTACAGAAAATTGTTTAAAAGATTTGGCTATATGTTCTAATTTCAAAAGTGAGTCATTTACTCTCCAAAATGTATCCACTTGAGCCTCATGTACTAATTGTAAAGTCAAGTGAACAGGACAGTGATCCAAAATAACACAAGATGATATTTGAGTTTGAATTATAACCTCTAACAGAGGGTGGCTGATTAGAAAATAATGTATTCTAGACTGCGTGTTATGAGGGTGAGAAAAAAAAGTGTAATCTTTTACCTTGGGGAAAAGTGTACACCATGGGTCAATTAACAGATGAGAGTAGGCTAAGACTAATGTCTTTTTGGTTTTGTGATAAAGAATTACTGTAAGGGCTTGTTTTGTCTAGGGCATTATCAAAAACAACCTTCCAGTCACCCCCTATTATATGTGGAATGTTCGGCCAATTGGTTAACTGTCAGGAAAGATCCATAAAAAACTGAGAATCATTCCTATTAGGACCATATACAGAGGCTAGCAATACTTCCACATTATCAAGAGAACCAACTGCAATGATAAATCTAGTTCCTTGGTCAGAAACCAAATGATGACAGGAAAAATTCCTAGCTACTGGTATAGCTACTCTTGTTCTTTTTTTAATCTATCCCAGTACCACAAATCAGGTTCAGCTAGTCCCTCCTTAAAAAAGGAAGGTCTTTTTGTTAGTAAGTGAGTTTCCTGTAGGAAAACTACAGAAGGGTTAAATCTATGCAAATGTGTCAATAATTTAGATCTTTTTAGTGGGGAATTTGCTCCTTTGATATTCCATGAAACAAAATTATAACTCATGTAAGAAAGAAACAAAAGATTGGTGAGTACATGGAAATTCTGCAGGATCAACCGTATCTAAAAAAATCCTTCCTTATCTAGAAGAAGCAATATAATAAGACAGTTAAGTACAGTTATTCCTGAATCTAGATTATCAATATACATAGGCCCAGATATTCAGAAATGTGCCACAAGCCAGCGCAAGTCCAGCGCAGCACAAATCCAAAGCATCATGGTGCAATGAGTGCCATATTCAGAGGTTGCGCATGCTGAACTGTGCCAGAGCAACCCGGCTGAATATAGCGCAAACAGAGGTGCGCCATGGTGCAAAGGGACATGTGCCATGGTGCAAACAGATTTGCGCCATGGCACAGAAAGAGATGCCCCAGGTAACTGTGGGAGTAGAGCAGCAGAGCAACAGAGGGGGGCATGGCACAGCAAACAGACCCAGGGACAGAGCCAAGGAAGCACAGTGTTAGGCCACAGGAGGCCACCACCAGCAGGGTGCACACAGACACCCAGACACCCCACCCCAGAACACAACAGTGGCACAGATAGCAGGCAACAGGTGGTACCAATGGCCAATGGAGGGCCACCAATGGAGTCCCCCCCACAGGCCGTGCCCCCACCCTCCCAGACCACAGCAATCCACACCCAGGACCATGCAGCCAATCACACACATGCCATACACCCCTGTCAGCTGCCCCATGGGCACCCCAAGGCACAGCCACCGACCAAGGGGCAGGACGCTACCACAGTGTTACACACCACAGCACACAGCAGTGAACCACAGATGCACAACATGCACACTGACACACGCACACCACATGGACATACACTGTGCCACTGCAGCATGGCTTCTCATGCCACCTGCAAAGCAGACACTGACACAGGCAGGTAAGTCAAAAAACAAAGATTTAACAATACAGCTATTTACATAAACAAGAGGGTGGTAAAGGGTAGGAAAGCAAGGGAAGGGGACAGAGAACAAGGACTGTACAGTAGGAAGGGGGACTGACAAGGGCAGTACAGCAGGGAAAACAGGGGAATGCTGGGGCAAAAACTAACGGTGGCCACGCCCTGCTGCCCTTGGTGCCCTCTCTGCCTCTGGTCTGCCAACATCATCTGGCACAACTGCAGGACCACCTCCATGGTGGTGGATGTGATGAGTATCAACTGGCGGAGCAGCTGGTAGTACAGTGGCATCCCCCTTCTCCACTGGACACCTATGACAAGGGATAGGATTGGTGATCAGTGCAATGTCCCAAGGTACCATGCCCACCCACAGTGTGCAATGGGCAGTGGGAACACACACCCCTGGAGTGCCCCCCCCGGCCACCCACAGGGGGATGGGCCAATGCCTGCCAGAAACTCAGCACACCATGACATTGCACAGAGGTGATCCCCGCTGCACAATGGCCACCTGACTGTGCAATGACAGTCACATGGCACAGTGCACCAGCAGCACCACAGCAACAACAGTGTCAGCTGGGTGCACACCCACCCCACCAACAGCTGGCACACATGTGCAATAGCCACTCCACAGTGGCATGCACCGTGTACAGTGCGACACACACAGCTGCTATGGCACATGGCACTGGTGGTCATGCCTGCACCCACTCCCCCACTGCCGCCCATATAAAGTGTGCAGGACCAAGACAGTCCTACCTGCCCTCTGCAGCACTGCTGGTGCTGGTCCTGCTCCTGCACCGCCTCTGTGGCCCGCTGCAGCCTGCTGTGCTGCTCCCGCCACTCCCGCCACCCTTGCATGGTGGTGATTCTCAGGTCCTGGGAATGGAACAAAGACAGGTACACATCAGGAATCATCCACAGCATCTGCCCACCACCCCCACCCCTGTGCACAGGGTGTGCCTCTGTCCAACTTGTCCCGCATGGCTGAATTGCAACCCAAGCTGCAGCTGGCAATGCCACTCTGCAATGCACATGATGACAGTGTACCCCTCTGCAAGGCATGCCAGGCAGCCTAGCCAACACCACAGTACAGCACTAGGGCACACATGCAAAATGGGCTGACTTACCTGGCTGTGGCACAACCCCTCACCGGACACATGCCTGCGGCCAGTCACAGGTGCTCTGGGTCCCACCACACAAGGTCCCCATACATGTGGTGGCATTGTTCCCCTGTCCTGACCACCCCAGCGCATTGCTGCAGACTGTCAGCTATCCCCTGCCACACTGTGACCCTTGGCTGCTGCAGGGGTACCTGTCCAAAGACTTGTGGGGTGTGTGACTGGATGCACTCCACCAGGTTCACAAGTGTGACCTGGGACCAGTTTCTTGCCTGCCAGACACTACACTGCACCATAGTGCCAATCACAATGTGGGGAAGCAAAATGGTGGCCGGAGGCACACATGTGCACATGTGCCAGATGTGCGATGCAAGGGTACATACGCTGTGTCCGCCCATCACGCAATGCAGGAGATGCACAACATGGGTGTGGCTAGATGTGGTTACATGGCAGGGGAGTGACCAGGAGTCAGGAGGTCACACCAGGTGTCAGTGGTCAGCCACCACACAGTGCACACATGCGCAATAGCAGGCATGGCGTACTGTGCACCACGGTTCCTATTGTGCAGTGGGTGCACAGTGTGCAAGAGGTGGCAGCACAATGACTGGTGCATGTGCACTGCACTCCTGTGCAGTGCATGCATGTGCATTGCACCGCGACTTGCTCCAGAGCAATCTCATTGCACACAGAGCAAATTCACAATATTCAGCCACCACATGCAAATGAGCTCATCAGCCAATGCATGATACACTGGGGAAATTAGTATGTCATTACCATTGCGTCAATGCTCATTTGCATGCGTTGTGCAATAAAAGCGCCACGGACTGGCACAGGCCATGGACTGGTATTGCAACCTTCTGAGGTAAGATCCGCATGCTGCTGGAGCACACTGAGCCCAGCCAGCACAGCAGGGGGATTAATTAGGGTGCTGCTGACAATGACACACTGTGCTGTCCATGTCCACAGGTAGCAACATGTCGGAACATTAGGAGGGTGAGGAGCGTGGCCTGCTCGCAAGCGCAGGCCCAATTTCACAAAGGCAGAGGCCCTGTTTGAGGCCTACCTTGACAGGGAGCCTCTGTTGAGTAGAGCCATGGGTACACCACAGGCCAGGGCTGGGGCCCGGCAGGAGGTGGTGACATGTGTGAACCAGCAGGGCAACCACCAGCGGTCAGTGCAGGAGTGCCGCAAGAAGGTGGGCACAAATAAGCGGCACTTCAAAGAGAAGGTGGTGGCCATCTGTGCAGCCCAGAAAGCCACTGAAGGGGGGCCTGCTGATGTGCCACAGCTCATGGCGCAGGAGGAGTTGGTGGCATCCACCACGCACTGCAGCACCGTGGAGGGTGTGCCAGGTGGAGGATTCCAGATGGGTGGCAGCCCATCACTGCATGGTATGTATGTCGGGCACGCACAGCATGCAGTGGCTATGTTGGAGGGGGCAGGAACTCATGGGCCTTGCATCACTGACACACCTGTTTTCTCTTTCAGCACCAGCATGCCTGCGTGCAGAGGATGGGACACCAGCAGTAGCCACGGAGGCAGGACCAGCCCTGAAGGACCAGCCATCCACCTCCATGGGCATCCAGGGGCCTGATAGGCTGAAGCACACCACCACCATGACTGTCCAGCTGGATGTCCTGGGAATGGGGTCAGACAAGGCCCTCAATGTGTTTCTATGGGATGCCAGTCTCAGCATCCTCTGCATGGAGACACAGATCAGGGCCTGGTCTGACACCGATGATGACCTAACCATGATCCTTGACAGCATGGGTGGTGTTGTGGGAGAGACGTCCATACCAGACACCAACACAGGCAACACGCCCAGCGGCCTGTCAGCGGTGGAACAGCTACCCACCACCACTGTGATTGCTGCTGTGTGCACTGCCACAGCTGTGCCATGTGGTGGTGGTGCAGCCATGTAGGGACTGCGCAGCATTCAGCAGCCGGACGGGCAATGGCAGCAGGCTGCAGGAGCCACAGGGCAGCCTTATACAGGGTCCGCTGCTGGGGTGCCTGCTAGGGACATACCCTATGACGACCCCACTGTGCAGTGCCCACCTGAGTGGGGGGCTGTGCACCGTGGCCGGTCACCACAGGAGGGTCGGCACCTCACCCAGGTTCCCTAGGGCACCGACCAGTTGGCAGAGCACTCCCATTTGCTGTGGGCCTCCATGAGCAACAGGTGCTGCTTGCCACTGGGGTGCATGCACTACATGCAGAGGTGCACCAGGCAGCTGAGCAGTGTGAGGGGGCACTGCATAGCTCCTGGCGGCTATATAGTGCTTGCAGGAGGTCATGACTGCATCCCAGGATCACATTGCCAATGGGACCACAGATGGCCTTGCACTGCTGGCTGCCACAAGGCATGACCAGCCACCACAGACCCCACACAGTGCACTGTCCACCCCATGATCTCAGTGTTGGGCGACACCGACACTGTCAGCACCAGGCTCTGCTGTTGGCATCCCAGGCATGCCTGGGGTGAGCCTGTTTGGGTGCCAGCCTACACACCCCTGAGTGGATCCGGTCATGGTCCTGCAGTTCAACCCCTGTGGGGTTGTTGCTAATGCCCCCTGTGGCCACTGAGCAGCCTGTGGCTTCCAGTTGGCCCCGGCATGGCTGCCCCCATGGCTGCAGTGGCCATGGTTCCGCACGGTGGCCCTGATGTGCATGCCGCCCTGACTGCAATCTGCAGCCGCTGCCCTGTGCACGCATGGGCTGCATGCGTGTGTGCATACCACTGGTGTGGCACCTGTGTGTTGTGCCACACCCTGCCTGTTTGTGTGCCTGCCTGGCTGCAGGCCTATATGGTGTGGGTGTGATGAGGGCAGTTCTGCACTGGTTGCACCTGTGCACCAGTGCAATGCATCTGATCCCCGCCATTTGCCAGTGCCTGGGTGCGTGGGTGCATGTGTGTGTTGCTGTGTAATGCTATGTGCAGTTGTGTGTGGATGTGTGCCACTGACTCCCCTACCTATGCACCACACCTCTGTGTGTGTATTCCCATTGCCATGCACATCCCTGCCTATGTGCTGTACCTGTGTGTGTGGCCTTTGCTTGGGTTTGGTGCCACCTACCTGCGTGCACCATAGTGCTCCTGTGCGATGGTGTCTCAATGCTGCCATGCCATCCTTTGTAGCCAGGGATCACTCCACCTGGAGGAGTCTGTCCACCACCCTCTGGCTCATTTCCTTTGTTGTTCCCACTACTGTCGCCCTCATCAGCCTCGAAAGCTATCCCACGGTAAGTGGCCATGTTGTGCAGTATGCGGCAGGCCAGAAATAGGCCACAGGCTTTCAAGGGGCTGTACTATAGGGCACTACCAGACCTGTCTAGGCACTGGAACTGTGCCTTCAGCATCCAAATACACGCTCAATGATGTTTTGCATGTTGGCGTGTGCCTCATTGTAGTGTTCCTCTGCTAGGGACAATGGGCGCCGATAGGGGGTGAGCAGCCAGATCCTCAGTGGATAGGCGCTGTCCCCTGCGTGGATACTGACATGGTTAGCCCAGTGACATCCTTTGCTGTGCCCCTTGCCTGTCCCTGGCACTCTCGCCAGTTCACCCACCCTGGCCTCCCCCATCCCATGGCCTGCTCTGCTCAGCACCCCTTGCCCATCCTATATTCACCCACTAGGTGGCCTGAGGGGATGTCCCCACACTCATACCTCTGGCACAGCATAGAGCTGTGCCAGATGAATGCATCATGTGTACTCCCAGGGTGTGTGGCACAGACATTGGTGATGCACTCCTTGGCATTGCACACCACCTGGCAGTTCACAATCAGAAACCTCATCCTATTGGTATAGGACACACCCTCAGGGTCAGGTGGCATGCAGATGCCCACGTGGGTGCAGTCAATGGCCCCAAGCATGGCAGGCATATGTGCTAACTTGTGGAAGTCCTGCATGGTTGCTATACACTCTGCCTGTGTACTGGGGAAATGGATGTATTCTGAAGCACGTGGCAGTAAAGTGTTGAGGAATTGTGTGAGGAGGCATGATGTGGCCAACTGTGTTATGCCTGTGGTGTCCCCTGTTGGTCTCTGGAAGGTGCCTGTGGTGAGCAGGCACATGACAGCTGTCACTTTTGTCTCCACAGACATTGCGTGGCTCTGTCTTGTGGGTGCCTGCAACTCTTCACTGCATAGCTCACAGAGCTGCCTCAGAATGACCCTGTTCAGTCAGTACCATCCCACAATCTCTGTCTGTATAGTTCTCGAAGGTGGTGTGGGCACAGTACCACCTGTTCTGGGAGTACTGCTGAAGGGGCCCTTTCTCAGCCATGTCACTGTTCCTCCTGCCCCCTCACACCCCTCATTACAGCATCCATAAGGAAGGACACACTATCCATGGCCCCTGATGTCCTGACTCCCCCAGGCAGTCGGCTGCTGAGGGCTGTGTGCCTCCCTGGTGCACTGCGTGGCATTGTGTCTGCCTGTCCCTCTCGCTGTCTCTGCCCTGGCTCACTCTCCATTGCCACCTCTGTCCCGCGCTCCCTGTGGCTGCCTGTGACAGTCTCTCTGTCTCCCTTGTCTGTCTTTTTGTCTGTCTGTCCCAAGTGTCTTGCCACGCCGTCTCTCTCCCTCTGGCCTAGTGCAAGTGCTCTCTGTGTGCTTGCACCCTGTATTAATAGGCTTAAGTCTGCACAGCGCATCCAGGTTTTTCTCTCCACTTGCGTCATGGTTCCATGGTTGAAATCACACTACACCGAGTATTCTTGGGCATGCCCCCTGCTCTTGCACCTGCATACATTATAGTTGTGCATTGGCGCAATGGGATTTGCACTGCGCAATGACTCCCGCGTAATATCACTCCTTGGCGCAAGTCTGCACTTGTGCCAGTGCAACTCAGTTGTGCCATGTGCAACTGTTTGAATATCCTGGCCATGGGGAATAAAAAATCTAAAACTCTGTAGGGTACACTTCTAAACAGAGACATATACTGAAGTATCCCCAACACATCCCAGTATCCCCATAAACCTTCCTTTCCCCAACAAACTCAAACCAATCAGTCATATTCAAGTAAGATAATAAAATATTGGTTATAAGGAATACATAAGCAAAAGACCCCCCCACCCCCATTCTACCTAGCGTCCGATTCCACATTTTAGGTTGACTACAGAAATAGCGATTCAAACTAAGGCCACCACTCCTGCTAAAAGAACAAAAAAAGATTACCACCCACAATTATACCTTATAGCAAATATAAGCAAATTATTGAGACAAAATGCATAGGTCTTTCGTTTATCTTCATGCTGATTACAGTACTGTTAGTTAACTCTACTTAATACCTTAATTCTAGAAATAAAATTTGGTAAGCTAAGTGCAACAATATTACAGGATGTTGTTGAAGGAATTAACTGATTAAGCTGATACAAGGCTGATTGCTAAAAAAAAGTAGGAAAATGAAGTGTGCAAAATAGACTGTAACTTGCTAAGTATTCCCTTCTAAAATTATAACCATAAAGCTATTAAAGCAAATAATCTCAGCCTATTATGAAATGGTGTCTTTTCTTAACAACAAATGACTCCTTAAGGAACCAAAAAAACAATATTATGTATACATTCTAAAAAAACGGAAAAACTAAGGATCATATTGTTCCAAAACAGTCCTATAAATGCCAGCATATCACATAAACAATAAGCAATAATATATTCTAACATATGCAAGAGCAGTGTTACTAAATTATTATATTATAATGTTCATATGTAAAATGAAGAAAAATATTTATGAATAAGTTACTGCACTGTGATCCCTTCCGGTGTGTAAATTATCAGGCTTTCAATAATATAAAACTGTAGGAAAAACTGTACCACGTAACAGCAACCATTGTATTTATAATACACATATTGGCCAAGATAGTCAGAGCACTTGCGCATGGCGTAACTGAGTTGCACCGGAGCAAGTCTGAAGATGCACTACCGAGTGATATTCAAAGGGATCCACAGCGCAGTGCAAATCTCATTGTGCCAATATGCAACCATACTGTATGCAGCACAAGTGCAGGGGTGTTCCCATGAATAAGTGGCACACTGGCATATTCAACCGTAGAACAAGGCGCAAGTCTGGAGCAAACCCCAAGTTGCGCCAGGCAGACTTGAGCCAATAAAAATAGGCACAAACACACAGACAGCAGATGCGTAACAGTGTGCACAGAGAAAGAGGGAGTAAGAGAGTGTGTGAGAGAGAGAGAGAGACAGACAGACAAAAAGGGAGAGAGAGAGAGAGACAGACAGACAAAGAGGGAGAGAGAGACACACACAGACCAACGGATGGACCGACAGAAAGTGAGGGGCACCCAGGGAGACATCCAGTGACTGAGTGATGGAAAGTGGCCCATTCATAATGGATGCGGTAATGAGGGGTGTGAGGAGGCAGGGGGAACAGCAGCATGGCCAACGAAGGGCCTGGTGGTGGCATGCCTGATGCAGGTGGAACCATGCCAGGATCACGTATGAGAACTTCAGTGACACAGAGATAGTGGTCCGGTACCGCCTGAACAGGACACTTATGAGGCAGCTCTGTGAGCTGTGCAGTGATGAGATGCAGGCACCCACCAGATGTAGTCATGCCATGTCAATGGAGGCTAAGGTGACTGCTATGATGTGCCTGCTCACCATGGGCACCTTCCAAAGACCAACGGGTGATACCACAGACATCGCCCAGTTAGCCACGTCCCACATCCTTACCCAGCTCCTCAATGCTTTGCTGCCACGTACTTCGGAGTACATATATTTCCCCAGCACACAGGCAGAGTGTACAGCAAACATGCAGGAGTTCTACCGGGTGGCACGCGTGCCAGGTGTGATTGGGGCAATAGACTGCACTCACATTGGCATCCACACACCACCTGGCCCAGAGGGCCCAGTGTACATAAATCGGAAGGGATACCCATCTACCAACTGCCAGGTGGTGTGCAACGCCATGGGGTGCATCATCAATGTCTGTGCCACACATCCCAGGAGTGCACATGATGCCTTCATATGGCACAGTTCTGCACTGTGCCATAAGTTTGAGCAGGGAGACATCCCTATGGGCCACCTTGTCAGTGAGTAGGACATGCACCAGGGTGGCCGAGAGCCACAGCCAAGGGGGTTGGGGAGGGAGGTTGGGACGGGTGCTGTGGTGTGTGTGGTGGCTGAGAGGGAGCTGGTGGCAGCACAGCACAGGGATAACCATGTCATCTTCCACACAGGTGACAGTGCATACCCCCTAAGTCCATGGCTGCTCACCCCCTACCGGTGATCATCATACAGTGGAGGAGAGATAGAATGAGGCAGGGATGTGCACAGTGGTATGCATGCAGGGACGGGGAGCACAACACACATGGTGGATCCACTGGCAGACAAACTCGCACACACAGACACAGGCAGCAATGGCATGTGCACAGACACATACACACACACACACACCAATACACATGGTGAGGGATATGACATGGATCAGAAGCATGACACTGGTGCACAGGCACGACTGGTGCTGAGCTGCCCTCATCACATCCATGCCACACATCCCAGCTGCATGGTCCACACACACAGGGTGAATGCAGCACAACATACATATGCACCACCACATGCATGCCGCACCACCACCACCAACATGTGTGTGTGGCATCAGGAGCAGATGGCAGGTCAGGGCAGCAGACACGTCACTCCAACCATGCAGTCCCATGACTGCCATAGCCACATCGGGGGCCAGCAGGTGCATGCTGTGCATTGGTCATGGGGGGACGCATCAGATGCCTCCCCAGGGGTTGATGTGCGGGACCGCAACTGAGTCCGTGCAGGGGTGGCAAGGCGGCCAAAAAGGCCTACCCATGGGTGTCTGGGATGCTGACATAAGATCCCGGCATCCAGTGTGCAGGTGTTACCAGACACTGGGACCATGGGGTGGACAGTGCACTGCGGGGGTCCTCTACGCACGGCCAAGCCCAGTGGCTGCCACTGATGTCAGCCCAGCTGCAATGGTACTGGCCATGTGGTCCATTGATGCCAGAATGTCACCGGTCATGCAGTCCATTGCTGCAGTCATGGCCTCCTGCATCTGGGTGAGCCTGTTCATTAGCCTTGCATTGCCCCTGTCCTGCTACTTGGCCATCTGGCGCACCTCTGCTCGCAGTGCATGCACCTCAGCAGCAAGCAATGCCTGATGTTCCATGGATGCCCGCAGTAACTGGGTGTGCTCTGTCAGCCTCTTGGCATCCTGGGCCTCCTGGCCCACCAATCGAGCTGGGGGGGCCTTGACATGCTGCACAGCCTCTCGCTCAGGTGGATGCTGCACAATGGGCTGTGGAGGGGGCACGGTGCCATCTGGCACACTGGCGGTGGGCCCTGTGGCATGCCACCCATCGTCACCTGCTTCTTGCTGCCACTGCCCAACTGTCTGTTGGGCAGTGCCCTGTGTCTCTGCCACAATGACAGCACCAGCACCACTCACACCGGACACAGCTGTGGTGCCACACACTGCTGCACTGGCGGGGATGGGGGGCAGCTGTGGAGCTGTGGGCATGGTGATGTGACCTGCCTGTGCCTGTGTAGTGGGAAGGGGTGTGTCGGGCACCACTGCCCCATGCTGTCCAGTACCAGAGTAAGGTCATCATCAGTGTCGGACAGCACCCCAAGCTGGGTCTCTGCACACAGCACCTCCAGGCTGTCATTGTACAGGAACCCAGCCAGGGGATCAGCTGACCTCATGTCAAGCATGGCTGCATGCCCAACAATGCCAAGACATGGCCTGTCCTGGCTCTGGATGCCCGTTGATGTAGACGGGCATGCATCCGTGTCCGCGGCCGCCACCACCACCTGGTCCTCTGCATGGAGGCATGCTGGTGCTGCAAAACAAGAACAGAGAGTTAGTGGGGCAGCAAACCCTATGCCTCCCCTGCCCCCCATACCGCCGTTGCCACACGCCACCCTGCAGCAATGTGTGTCTGTGTCCACACACGCATGTGGCAGTGGGCATGGCCTCAGACACACCTGCACGTCATGCCCACACCAGGCATGCCTAGTGACTGGTCATACTCACCATGCAGTGAGGGGCTGCCACCCATCTGGAACCCACCACCAGGCACACCCTCCACCACCGTACAACTGATGGTGGATTCCACAATCTCCTCCATGGCCATCAGTGGTGGTATGGTTGCTGGCCCACAACCAGTCACCCTGCGGGATGCCCATACGGCCACAACCCTATCCTTGATCCACTTCCTGTCTGTGCCAACCTTCTTCTTGCACTCCTGTGGAGTGCGATTGTGGTGGCCATGAGTGTTGATGTATTGGGCCAACTCCTCCCAGCCCATCGCCCACTCCTGCAGCATGCCCGTGGCACTGCTGAGAAGGCCCTCCAAGTCCATATAGGTCTCAAAGAGGACATTGCTCTCAGCAGCTGTAAAGTTGGACCTGTGCTTGCATGCAGGCCCCTGACACTCCTCTCCTTCATTTACCAACATTCTGCTACCTGTGGACATGAACAGCAGAGAGGGTCAGTGCCAGCACGTTGCAATGCAGCACTCTGTTGCAGTGTTTTCATAGGCCGCCATTCATCCATGTTGCCAGTCAGTTACCTGAATGGTTACAATACCGGTCTGTGGCCTGTGCTGTTCCAGAGCGCTTTTAAGGTGCAAGGCATGCAAATCATCCTGTGCGCAATGTTAATGATATGTTAATGCTCCCCACTGCACTATGCATTGCCGCATGAGGTGATTTGCATGCAGCATCTCTTTTTTACATAATTGCACTGGGCACAATAGGGTTGAGCAGGGGGATTTCTGTGGTGCAATACCTGTGCATGCGCAGTGCATGCGATCGCAGTGCACATGTGCGGTGCACACACCCACAGTGTGCATGTGCAGTGCACAAGCACACAGTGCACATGTGCGCAGCACTGACCACTTTTGCTATCGTGCATCATGCGCAGTATGCGCAATGTCATGGCATGGCACATGAGGCGCTGGTACGCCATTGTGCATGTGATCACTGCCTGCATTGCGCACCTGTGCACTATGCGTGGGATGATGACCTCTGACCCATGGGTCATGTCTTGACCCTGTGATCCCGCTATGCCCTGGACTGCTACGCATGCCATGACTGCGCTATGGCCCTGCACTGCTCAGTGTCCGCACATACACATGCTGCGCAATTGCAGCCTTGTGTATCCTATCGCACATCCTGCACATGTGGCTGACATGTGCGCTGTTCCATGGCCATTTTCCTCCTGAACTCGGCTGCTTACCATGTGCAGGCAACTTCAAGATCTGGCACGCTCGTGAGCGACAAAGGCTGTCATACCTCGAAATTTTTGAATTAAATTATTTATTGCTCAATTAGTCCCAACGTTTTGCCAATTAATTAGGCTTCTTCAGGGGAACTGTGAAAAATTATAAAATAAAGTAATTACAATTTTTTTAATTCAATTATTCTCTCAGTACTGTTCACATCAATCAGAACAACTGCATTCAATACTGTTCTTTCATTATTAAATGTGTATAACATTTTAATTTTTCTTTTAAATCTTCTAAGTAGTCATCTCCAAATAATAATATAACTATAATATATGAAATAAACAAAAAAAGCAGGAAAAATGAATTATCATTATCAGTTGTTCTCTGGCTAGTTCTTTATAAAGAGCCTCTATGCTTTATACTTTAAGGGTGGGATATTCAGAAGGGTTGCACATGGCACAACACAGTTGCACCATGCGCAACCCACTAATGTGCCCTGGCGCGATATTCAAAAAGGAAAGTGCGGGTATTAACCGATGCGCCGGGGCTTGAAAGTAGCAATGTATGGGACGTGAAGTAGGGGGGTGTGCCCATGCATACTCCGCACATCCCGATATTCAGCCTGGGATGTGCTGAACATACGCAGGTGCAACCTCTACCTGCATCACACACAGTTGAGCCAAAAAAAACAGGAGCAACAGCTGGCCAACCACAGGTGAGCTGCCGTGTTGCAGGGTGCCCCTATTTCCTGACCCCATCTTACGTTTTACCTCCCCTGTTACTGTGTTTCTCTGCTGTTTCCGTGTTATAAAGCATTTATTTTCCTACATGCCTGTGTCCGTGTTTGCTTTGCAGGTGGTGTGTGGAGCCATGCTGCAGTGGTTGGGTGTTAGTCCATGGTGTTGGTGCGGGAGGGGTTAACTGTGGGTTAACTGTGGTTCCCTGCTGTGTCCAGTGGTGTTTCCCATTGTGGTGGGGGCTGTCTCCTGGGTGTGGTGGGTGTGTTGTGTGTTTTCAGGGTCAGCATGGGGCTGTGATCAGGGCTGGGCAGGCGGTTGGGGGCATGGGGGTTGCATACAGGCATGGTTGTCATGCTGGCCTCATTGGCCCACTGGGGTGTGGCTGTCCATGTCCATTGTTGCGTTTCCAGTCCTGTGTGTTCTGGCCACCTACCTGGGTCCTGGCACAGTCACTGCCTGGTGTTGGTGCTGCCTGTTAGGGTGTGTGGCATGCGGCATTGGTGTGTTTAGCTCCAGGGCCATGAGGAGGGCACAGTGTGACATTGACCATGGCCATCTGGCTGGTGGCCTGTGGGGGGCAGCATTGGTGGGCTCACATTGGCCATTGTTCCCTGATGGCTAGCCCATCATTGTGTTCTGGGGTGCTGTTCTGATGCATATCCCTGTTGCATGCCCGTGGACTGGCTCTGGTTGGTGTGGTGCACAGCGCCTCCATTGGTGGCTGTGCTCCATCCCGTGATGCCCATTGTTCCCTCTTGCTCTGTGCCGGTGTGTGCACTGGTGTGCCCTACTGGCTGGTGGGGTCCTGTACCATTGGCACTGTTCTTCCTTTGCTTTGTCCCTAGGCCTCTTGCATTTGCACTGCCCCCTGTGTTTGTGCACAGGTTTACTCCTTGCTTCCATGGTTGCACCGGTGCACCTCTGCTTGTAACCATCGCACCGGGTCATTATGTCGTATGCCTAATAGTGTATGGCATTTTGGCAAAACCCTGCCCCGTGCGCTCTCCGAGTTGGACCCCCCCGGGAGTTGGAATCTTTAGTGGGGGGTCCGGGGGCACAGCCCCCATAACAGGGAGTGTAGGGGCAGAGCCCCACACAGAACAATAAATAAAACAGAATTGTGCAACGCGATTGTGCTGCATGGCATTCTGCCGTGCAACATTATGATCCAGTGCCTTGCACCTTTGCGCATCTTTGCCATATTCAGCCAGCTTGTGCTACTGCATTTGTGGTGGCGCAACCTCTGAATATCGCACCCAATTTGCCATGGCACATCTGACTTGCACTGCACTGGACTTGCACCGGTCTTTGGTGCATTTCTGAATACCTCGGCCATTAAGTAACATGCACTGCGTAACTATAATGTAAGGTCAAATAAAACACAAGACCTCGCTCTATGAAAAAAATATTGTTAAGTTTCAAACAAGATGAAAGATCATAGATAGAGTACTTGATATATGTATATATTTGACCGCATGGCCAACAAAAATAGCATTATGTCCACCAAAAAATGCCAAAATGTTTAGTTCATAACCAGTTTCCATACTAAAATTAAAAGTCCCTTGATGAAATCAAAGTATCCTTTTAATCGAGCAATTGCCAGAATCAGTATCATTGTAGAAAATCACCCAAGGAATCCTAGCAACAAACAACAGAAAACACCACATTTTCCATAGGTAATAAAGTCAGAACCATGAAGAGTTTCCAGAAGTTTATCATTCGATTTAGTAATCATAGTTCAGTCAATGCAAAGTCACTCCTCAGTCCTATACCGTAGATATACAAGCTTGATGAGCCTAGGAAATTGAAATAAAAATGAAGTAAAATTAAAGTACCCTTGGAAAATAAGGCTAGTATGTCCAAGTCCAACCTTCAACATAAATCAGGTCTGAGCAGTGCTCCGCTGATCCCCCTAAAGCTGGGTTCTTAAATTGTTGATAGTATCGGCAGAGTAGACCGACATATTTCCCAAAGTATTTGCAGCACGAAGTATAGATAAAACATACTGGACAGCAAACAAATATGTACTGAAAAAAGAAGTAGCATACTGAAACCTGGATTAGAGGTCTAGTCCATGCAAATCCTGTGAATATGCTAAGAGGACCAAAGGACTAACTCTTCCATATTAAAAGCTATTGAAGCAGTGAAACACTAAGATCTTTCCCAATCAGAAAAATAATAATAATAGGCATGATGGATACAGTGGGCCAGATTTTCAAAGGCCTTAGAATGATGCAAGGTGCTTGCATCAAACAAGTCTGATGTAAAAGGCACCTTGCACCAAGGGCTGCGCTAAGTGCTATTTTCAAAGGCAGCCTGTGTCACCTAGCAGGCTGTCTACACCAAAGTGTGCTAGCGCCCGCCTTGCACTGTGAAAGTGGCTGTGGCATGGCGCTGGGGGCTTGCGGCAGACCCAGACTGCCACACCCCTCAAATCCCAATTTTCAAAGACCTTCTCAGGAACTAAATGCCAAGTATCATTAGACCAGGAAAGGGCTGGTATAACAGTACTTAGACATCTCCTGGGAGTGTCGCATGGTATGTGCCACTGTGTGGCCTGTCCTGATCCCTCCCCAAAGGGTGATCCCTGGTGATCTAGTGGCCCCCCTGCCCTGACTGTTCATGTTAAATGCCACCATGGTGATCTAGTGCCGCCCCTCTCGGCACATAGTGGCCACAACCCCACTCCCCCCAATCCATACATGAGATTCGGCAACCAGCATAGCCCTCCGCACACCACCACTGCTGGCCACCAAATGAATTGTCAGTGTGCATACTGTATACAGTATACAGTACGCGCACCGACACCTCATTCGGTGGCTGGCTGTGGTGGTGTGCAGAGGGCTGTGCCAGTCACCAAATCTCATGTATGGAATGGGGGGAGCAGGGTTGTGGGCACTATGTGCCGGGAGGGGGGGCACTAGATCACCAGTGTGGCATTTAACATTAACAGTCGGGGCAGAGAGGAGGGCCACTAGATCACCAGGGTGGCTTTTAACATTCACAGTCGGGGTGTGGAGAGGGGTGTTGGGTCACTGAATTGCCACTGTTGGGCACATCGACCATGGCATTGGGAGGGGACACCAGTATGGCCCATGCGAGGGCATGGCTTCACCCATCATCCCGCGGCTTGCGGCACTTCTGCTGGGTATGCCATACATTTGGTGCACCCACTCACTTGCTGCAAGCAGCAGGACTTAGTGCTGGGACCATGCCCCTTCTAAAATCGGGGGCAGGGTCTTGGATGCACCGACACTCAGCACAAACTGCCGATGTTGCAGCTGCATTGGGTATTTGAAAATCCGGCCCAGTATGTTCAGTCATTCTGCATTTACATACATTACTGAGCTGATGTGTCAGTTTTAGTTATGGGAAACAAGTCGTGGAGCACTTTGTGCATTTGCTGCTTTGTTGAGTGAGCAGATGGAAAGCTGAAAGTTCCGTTTGGTAGAGTGATGATCCATTTGGCAGAATACTGGACCCAGAATTTAATACTGTGTTTATGCAAGACCTTCTTAATTTCTGTGTAAGTCTTTTGTTTTTCACGAATTTGGTTGCTAACATAATTGAAAATAAAGACCCTGTGTTGCTGCCAGTAAAGGGTAACTTGAGCTCTGGCCACTCGTTGCATTTTTATTTTGTCTTGAAAATTAAGAAGTTTACAAATGATGGCCGTGGGTCTTTACTCCAGTTTAGGCTTTGGTTGAAGAGCTTGATGAGCTCTTTCATTGGTGCAATTCTGACCGGTGTCTGGAGGTCCTGCAAACCGAATAAAAAAGTAATTAAGAAACTTAAGGATATTCTGGTTCTCTGCACCTCCTTGCATGCCAATTATTAAAATGTTATTTCTTCTAGATCGAGTTTCTGAATCATCTATTTTGTCTTCCATAGTGTGCAATTTTCTTCTTAAGGTAATTAGTTCCCTATCTTCTCTCTGCACTTGATCTTCGACGGAATTGATTCTCACTTCGGCATCTGAAATTCTCTGACTCAAGGAACTGGTGGTTATTTTAATTATATTCACGGTCTCGGTAAGTTCCATAATCATTGTTTTAATCAAAGCAAACTCAGAGAACCAGGATATCTGACACCACTGGACTGCCTCCCCAAAATGGGGCTAGCACCACCCACGCACCCAGAAATGGGCTGCAACATGTGGCTAGGGGTTTGTGGCAGATGCAAGCTACCATAGCTCCACAATCGAGATTCACAAATCCCAACCAGAGGGCACATTTCTAAGTACCCTTAGACCAGCCAGGATGGTCTAAGGATACTTTGAAATTTACCCTCTGGGTGAGATGATCACTGTGCAGCAATGTGCCATGGTTCCCCACCCCAGCCCCAATCCCCCATTATATATGGAACAAATCTTCTAGTGGCCCTCCTGCAAGCCCTGATCTGCCAGTGCTGTACATATGTAAACATAATCCATACCCCTGGAGATCTAGCATCCCTCCACAAGCCCTGATCACCTTGTAAAAATAGTTAATAACAGGAGATCAGGGATCGGGTGGGGGGAGCACTAGAACACCAGGGAAGAGGTATTATCTATTGAACCAGGGATCGTGGATGGGGGGACCATTTGACATTGTCACAGGAGGCTGCAGCAGACCCCTCCCATGTGCCATGTGTTTGCTGCATGGGATGGGTTGCCACAAGTGTAGGGACTTAGGTACCCAGATCCCTCCTGTACCAGAATTTGATGCAGGGTCCCTGGTGCACCTGGTTTTGGCACAAGCTGCTGTTTGCTGCAGCTTGCACCACTCCAAACCCCCTTTGAGAATCAAGCCCAACACATACATGTGAGGCTCGATTCTCAAAGTCCTGAGATTGACATAAGGTGCCTGTGCCAAACATAAATGGCACAAATGGCACCTTGCATCAAAAACTGCCCCTGAGCTATTCACAGAAGCAACATGCCTCAACCATGGACTGCCTGCCCAAAATGGGGCAAGCACCACTCATGCACCCAGAAATGGGCTGCAACATGTGGCTAGGGGTTTGTGGCAGATGCAGGCTGCCATAGCTCCACAATCGAGATTCATAAACCTCACCCAGAGGGCAAATTTCTAAGTACCCTTAGACCAGCCAGGATGATCTAAGGATACTTAGAAATTTACCCTCTGGGTGAGATGATCACTGTGCAGCAATGTGCCATGGTTCCCCACCCCAGCCCCAATCCCCCATTATATATGGAACAAATCTTCTAGTGGTCCTCCTGCAAGCCCTGCTCTGCCAGTGCTGTACATATGTAAACATAATCCATACCCCTGGAGATCTAGCATCCCTCCACCAGCCCTGATCACCTTGTAAAAATAGTTAATATGTCCCTGGTAGTCTAGTGTCTACCCCAGACCAATCACCTGTACAAATAGTTAATATATCCCAGGTGGTCTAGTGGACCGCTGCAGCCCCAATCCCCTGTTAGGAGAAAATCCAAATTATCTGGTGGTCTAGTGGGCCCCCACCTTGCAGTGCCCAACCACCCCACCCCATCCCATAACTGAGCCAACGACTGGCACAGCCCACTTTTCATCACCACGTCCAGCCACTGACTGAGCAGTGAATGAGCATGTACTGTATATAATACATGTTCTGTGAATGACAGCTGTTGTAAGTCACTGTGCACATACTGTATGCTGCAGTACATGCTCATTCAGAACTCAGTTAGCAGTTGGCCGTGGTGGTGAGCAGTGGGCTGGGCCAGTGGCTGGCTCCGATATGGGATGGGGGACGAGCGAGTTGGTAGGGCACTGTGGGTGGGGGGTCCACTAGACCATCAGGTACTTCAGATTTTTGCCTAATGGGGGATTGGGGCAGCAGCAGTCCGCTAGACCACCAGGAATTAAATAACTATTTGTATGGGCAATTGGGGCTTAAGGGGGCACTAGACCACCAGGAATGGGTGACTTCATTAATAGTTCATAAACAGGTGAAATCAGGGATCAGAGAGGGGGGCCACTAGACCACCAGGACAGGGGGTGATTTATTTTTTTGCAATTTAATAAACTTTATTAAAAGATTTAAAATGCAACAATCAAAATAACTTAAAAAAGAGAAAGACATACGAAGCAGTCAGACAGGTCTGCACATCAGTTAATAAAAACAAAAGCAAATTCCCTCCCACCACCCATACAATGCCTGTAAAAGACCAAAGGAAACAATTCAGGTTAACTGCCAACCTCCCCCTGTACTCCCAGTCCCCCTTCCCTCCACCCCACCTTCCCTGTACAGGCAAAATATACAAAAGGTTTCCCTGGGAAACAGGATCAAAGGAATAATACATTAATTACAACATATATTAACTACTGGAAAAGGAATAATATCAAATTTACACAGAAATAAATGGGGTAAGAGAGCCTGAAAAATTTGTCCATAACCTCACCTCCCAGCAATGTATGAGGTAAAAGAGTCCCAAAGGGATAAAAATTGAGGCACCCTAAAAAACTGCACTGCAATAGAATATTCTGTGTTCACGGCAGAAAAGATTTCCTGGGTCAACTCCCTCAAGGAAGGAACAATGTCAGAAAGCCAGTGTCTCATTATGAGCAACTTAGTTACTGCTCCTATTAATGCCATATATATTTTATCTTTGACCAGTTTAATGCATGACAGGTGACCCACAATGCAGACCTCCAATGTAAAGTACCTGGTATGTCCAAAGAAACCCTGCAGTGTCTGAGCCACTTTGTGCCAAAACCCGCTAACACAGTGACAGGTCCATACCATATGTAATAAAGTACCTATCTCTTGAGAACATTTATGACACAAATTTGAATTAGCCTTTTTCATCAACTGCAATCTGTGTGGGGTATGATAAAGATTGTGTAAAATATTGAAATGCACTAATCGCAATCTGTCTTGTTTCACAAAATGGTGCATGTTGATCCAAATTTGTCTCCAGGTTCTTTCATTATAATTTAAGTTAATGGCTTGTTGCCAATAAAAGGATCTTGCCGAACTGATATTCAAAAAATTAGTTTCCTGTTTATTGTACAAAGTGGAAATCTGCCTTGGCTGGTTCACCAAGCCAGTCAGTACCAGAAATAACTCGCTGGCTGTCTTATGCCAGGATGGGTCACCCAGAAAGGAATGCAAACAATGTATGAGTTGAACATACTTAAAAAAGGATGGGTCTGGGAGGTGAATGACAGCACCAAGCTTTTCCAGGGATAACAGTTTCTCTCACCCACACAGTCAGCCAAAGTATGACCTTGAAGTCCTAGCCAGAACTCAGATGTAATTTTCGTATTTCCTATGAGAATATTGGGATTGTCAAGGAGGGGCTGTCCCAAATCTCACCTTGAAGACAGTTTAAACAATTTACAAAATTGCAGATGGGCCCGAGTGGACCACCCGATATGAGAATTCTTCAAGGAGGGTGACAATTTACTAAAGGGAAGAAATAATAAAGATTTTGGAATTGAAACTGTTTCGATAGGGGAATATTAAGCATGGAAAAAGGGTACATCATCCTAGGAAACACGGCCATTTTTAGATTGTTGGCCCTCCCCCAAAGAGTATATGGAACATGCTGCCATCTTTTCAAATCCTGCTCTAAATGGCTTATCACTGAGTCCAAGTTTAGTTTTTACAACTGAGTAAGGTCTTTAGATACCTCCAAGCCCAGAAACTTCAAAGAATTAGGGTCCATTTTAACCCCAACTCTGTAATTGCTGTTTAGCTACACTCTGGTGAAAGAGATAACACTGTAGTTTTATGAGCATTCAGTTTATAGCCTGAAAGAGCACTATAAGCCGAAATAATGTTCAGAGCTGCAGGAAGAGATGTTCTCCAATCTGAGAGATGAAGAAGCACATTGTCTACGAACATGCACAACTTATAATCCTTGAGACAGATGTTAATTCCTGTCACCATAGGGGAAACATTTATCTTCTGAGCTAGGGGTTCAATATAAAGATTAAAAAGCAGGGGCGAAAGGAGACAACCTTGACGGGTGCCCCTGGGTTAAGATAAAACTATAGGAGAGCGACTCACTGCTAAAGATCTTGGCAGCGGGCCTGGCTTAGAGGAGTTTAACCCATCTAATGAACTCTTGGGAGTGCCAAAGTTTGATAAAATGTCAAATAAAAAATTCCAGGCCACCCTATCAAAGGCTTTCTTTGTGTCTAGGGAGACAAGCACCTGGCCATTGCTCCCTTCCCCAGACAAGGAGATTAAATGGAAGATTTTTCAAAAGTGGTCACTAGAATGTCTTCCCTTGACAAAGCTCACCTGGTCTGGTCTGGTCCAATTAAATCATCCCAAATGTCCTTCAACCTAAAGGCCAACATCTAGATTTAAAAAGGAAATAGTTCAGTAATTGTCCAAGATAGTGGGGTCTTTCCCCAGTTTTGGCAGAACTACGATACATGCTTAGAGCATAGCAGTTTCAGAAATTCAGATAGTGGGGTCTTTCTCCAGCTTTGGCAGAACCACGATACATGCTTAGAGCATAGCAGTTTCAGAAATTTTGTGGCAGAACAATTACTTATCAATCTCGCACAAAAAAGGAGCCTATTCCTGTTTAAATGTTTTGTAAAACAACGGGACATACCCATCAGGATCTGGAGCCTTGTCCAGGGAAAGGTGGTCAATTGCAGATAAAACCTCTTTCTCTGTAATTGGTCCTACTAGGGTAGCTTGCTGCTGTTCTGACAGCTTTGGGAGCTCAACATCTCTCAGAAACTCCTCAAGTAGAGTGGGGTACTGACTTGGAATGACTTGAGCTGTATATAAAGTCTGGTAAAAATCTCTAAATGTGTCTACTATTTTCACAGGGTCTGACGTGGGTAAGCCAGATTTAGGAGCTGTTAAAAATTATTTAAATATGCAGAATTGTCAGTTGCTTTCCTTGCTTAAACCTTGTGTGATTTGTGTGCTCTTACTGGTATGAGTAATACTCAGCTATGACTAATGACAAAAATTAACTTCTGCCTGCCAAGAACTTAGCCTCAGGTAGAGTGTACCCAAGAGAGAATATGTGAAGAGAACTAGACTGGTGTAAATAGTTTATAATCTTGTAGAACACTTAATAAAACATTAATGACTGAAGATCTCTGGCTGAAAACAAGCTTGTCTGAACCCTAAATTCATGGCAGTTGCAATAAATAATGTCAAATAAGAAAAGTACCATAAGTAACATGACACACACTTGCACATCACTGAATTAAACAGACTTTTTTCTGTGTACTACATGAATGGTTTGAACCTAAGGAGGGCCCCAAATGTTGACTTGTGCAAAATGGTTAAAAGTACTAATAAATAGTAAATAAAATAAAATAAAACAAATGTGGCTAACAACTCATTAATTATATTTTTCCTTTTTTTCTCTACTCACTTTTGCCTCCTGTGCTACAGCAAAATCAGGAAAACAAAAAGATCTGGCTGAGCACACAAAGAAGATTGCCACACTTGAGCAAATAACCAAACAAGATACAAACAGAGCTGCTGAGAACACAAAAAATAAAGGCATGAACGTTCAATATGCTGCTTCAAAAAGGGTCTATTGTAAGACAATAAAGGTCAGCACTGAACCTCCAACACTTCAAACCTCTGCAGGTTCTTTGTCAAATGGGGAGGGTTACCATTCTGAGTTACATATTTAAAGGGAAGAATTAAAGGTACAGTGACCATAATAATTCAAAAAGTGTCATTGTTGTAGGAAGCCCATTGCTGGATAACATAGCCTATTTATGTATTATGTATGTCGATTTATGTATTAACACAGTAGTCCAACACATCAGCTCTAAGAATACCATAGTTCTAATGGATAACAGAGTTAAAATACATATTTTAAGATATGCTGACGATGTAATTTTAACTCTTTGTCACCAGGTGGCTTACAAAAAGGCCTTGACTTTTCGTGTGAGCAGCTAAAATATAAAATTAGAAATGAATATACAAATAATTATACAAAATCAAACTGTATGATATTTGGAAGACACTGACTTTAAAAGCAGCACCACCATTGATGTGCACCCACCCTCTCACTGCATATCGAATTGTTTTGGGTAGCACTGATTTCTTATAAAAATCTATCTAAGGACATGAACAGCCACAACAACAAGTATGGATAACCAGGAGAAGGTGACCAACCAAACTGAACAAAGTAATACCAGCCTTTACACTTTCTTGTTTTCAACTGATACTATAGAGAGCCCCTTATTACAGGATGCCAGTGGAGTCGGAGCAGTGGAAATACCTGGGACTAGTAATGAGGGCACACTGGTTAGTACAGGTAACACAATACGGGATGCCCTCTTTGCATTAGAAAAACTTGCTAAACATGCCAGATGCATTTACTGGCAAGAAAATCAATGATGCATACATTGTGGTGAAATGAGCACCCAGGGGTCTAAGAATTTTAAAAAGATCCACAATGGGACTGAATAGACCAAGATTCGTTGAGCGGTGGGAAACTATAATGCATGATGCATCAATTAAATTAATGGAACTGATAATTGAGGGTGGCATAGAGATACAGCAAGAAATCAAACAAGGATTCGATGCACAAGAATGGACTGTGGCAAGATATAGAGACCACCCAGACTTTAATCGCTACCAGAGTAAATTTAATGACTACAATACCTGAAATATTATGACAGCAAGTTACAGTACCAGAATCAAAAGAAGTTCCTTTGAGATAAAAATTATTATATCCTGGAAACTGTGTTTAACTGGAAGAAATCAAATGCAACTGCTGGCAATGATCAACTGGCAACCAGCAGCACAGTTCCCATGGCAACCACTGATGCAGCTGAAACTCCTAGCTCAATCCTAAGAAGAACTGAGGCTGCTGGAACAGATTACAGCATAGGACATAATGCATCAGAACTGGAGGGAAGTGACTCTGAATCAGATCCTTTTTTAGAGTAACTCCTCATGTACAGTTTCTGCCCAGGAGGAGCAACAGGAGAGCACATTTCCAATTCCACGAAGAAACATGTGAAGCAATAGGCCAGCAAAGAAAATGAGGCAGAGCCAGAGGAAGGGGAGGAAGAGGACAGGCAGCATGGAGAGCCAGTGGAATACAGACCAGATAATAACTGTTCTGAATATCTCAAGTAGAGAACTTTCAGTTATTGAATGCCAAGTACTGTCTAAAGGTCTATCATTCATCCCTAGAAACATAGAAACATAGACTTTGATGGCAGATAAGGACCACTTAGCCCACCTAGTCTGTCCATTTCCCTACCTAGAGGATACGCTGCAGATCTTATTTAACCAACAGCCTATTTCTTCCTACCCCCCACAAAAATTGCTTTATGTCTGTCCCATGCATTCTTGAATTCTCCCACAGTTTTAGACCCCACAACCTCCTCTGGAAGGCCGTTCCATGCATCCACAACCCTCTCTGTGAAAAAATACTTCCTTACATTACCTCTCAGCCGCCAACTCATCTTCAAATTGTGTCCCTTTGTTTTTGCTCATCTCTTTTTCTGAAAGATGCTACCCTCTTGGACTTTGTTGATTCCACTGAGGCACTTAAACATTTCTATCATGTCTCCCCTCTCCCTCCTTTCCTCAAGGGTATACATATTAAGCTCCTTTAGTCTCTCCTCATATGGCTTCTCTTGCAGACCCTGCACCATTTTAGTTGCCCTCCTCTGAACTGCCTCCATCCTGTCTATGTCATTGTGGAGATGGGGTCTCCAGAACTGGATGCAGTACTCCAGATGGGGTCTCACCAGCTGTCTGTACAGGGGGATAACAACTTCCTGTTTTCTGCTGGTGTTGCCTCTCCCTATACATCCCACTATCCCCCAACCCTCTCTATCACCTTCTCACATTGCTTACCAACCTTAAGGTCATCTGATATGATTACCCCCAGGTCCCTTTCCATTTTTGTTGTTGTTACTACCCATTATGTAATCTTCCCCTGAGTTTTTGTTTCCCAGGTGCATTATTTTGCACTTCTTTGCATTGAATCCAAGCTGCCATACTTCTGACCTTTCCTCCAACCTTGCCAAGTCCCTTCTCATACTTTCCACGCCTCCTTGTGTATCAACCCTGTTGCAGATCTTTGTGTCATCTGCAAAGAGGCATACTTTTCCTTCCAGTCCCTCTGCAATATCACTTATAAAGACATTAAAAAGGACTGGACCCGGTACTGAACCCTGCGGTACCCCACTAGTAACCCCTCTTTCTTCAGAGTGGACTCCATTTACAATTACCTTCTGTGTCCTCTTGTTCAGCCAGTGTTTTACACCTGGGACCCACTCCCAGGCTGGTTAATTTGACTATTGATCTTTTGTGTGGGACTGTGTCAAATGCCTTGCTAAAGTCTAGGTAGGCCATGTCCACAGCCCGTCCCTGGTCTACTACTTTGGTCACCCAGTCAAAGAAATCAATTAGATTCGTCTGACATGACCTTCCCACTGTGAACCCATGCTGCCTTGGGTCCTGTACCCCACTGACCTCTAGGTACTCAACAATTCTTTCCTTCAGAAGTGATTCCATCACTTTCCCTACCACAGAGGTCAAACTGACCAGGTCTGTAGTTTCCTGCCTCTGTCTTGGTCCCACTTTTGTGAAGGGGAATCACATCTGCCTTCCTCCAGTCCTCAGGTACCACACCATCCTCCCATGACTTGTTAAAAGGGGTAGTCAGTGGTGTCACTAGCTCTCTGCTTGATTCTTTTAAAATTCTGGGGTAAATTCAATCTGGCCCCATTGCTTTGTCCACCTTCAGTTTTAGGAGTTCTTTCAGAACTCTTTCTTCTGTGAAAGGACTGAGATCGACCCCCCCTATCAAGAGTGCTTCTGTTAATTGGATTAGGCACCTCTCCCACCTCCTCTTTTGTGAATACTGAACAGAAGTATTCATTCAGTATCCCTGATTTTTCACTGTCCCTCTCTGCCCACCCACAGTCCATTCAATTCAGCCTCAGTATCCCTCCCTTTGTCTTTCTACACTCCCTGCTATACCTATAAAAGGTTTTATCCCCCTTCTTAACTGAGTTGGCTATATTTTCCTCAGTTTGGGCCCTTGCTAATCTGATTACCCTCCCTGCTTCCTTCTGCCTTAACTGGTACAGCTCTCTGTCCTGCTCCTTCTGTGTTTCCTTATACTTCCTAAATGCTATCTTTTTCTCCCTAACCTTCAGAGCCACCTCTTTTGAGACCGATAGTGGCTTTTTCTTTCATTTAGATTTGTTTATTTGCTTCACACAAAGGCTTGTTGCCTCTGTGATGGCAGTTTTGATAATTCTCCATTGTTGCTCCACCCGTCCTTCTAGCCTGTTTGCTGGTACTTTTCTAAGGCATTCTCCCATCTTGCCAAAGTCAGCCCTCCTGAAGTCCAGAACCCTCACTTTTGTATGGCTTGACTTTGTAGCTGAGTTTATCTTGAACCACACTGTTTGGTGATCACTTGTTCCCAAATGGTTACCCACTTCTAGATCTGAGATCCTTTCACTGTCCCCATTTGAGAGTACAAGGTCTAAGATTACTCCCTCATGAGTAGGTTCCAAAACTAGCTGTCTGAGGCATGCCACCTGAAGGGCATCGAGAATGGCCCTGCTTTTGGATGTGGCTGCAGCAAAGGTGCTCCAGTTAACATCTGGCATATTAAGGTCTCTCATCAACAGTATATTCCCTTTCTCTGCCATCCTTGGCAGAAGACACCAGGAGAAAGGACTGCTGTGTGACTGAACTTCTCTACTGGGACTAAAGAAAAATAACTTTTGTACTTGGACCTTTAATTTAGGGTAAAAAAAACCTAACAAACAAAACTAAAAAAAAGTGTGTGTTTGTCTGAGTTAACTGAACTTAATGGTTATCTGAACAGTTATCTAGGTGTAAATCTCATGTGATTTAAAGGACTTAATAACTGTGAGGTTTAAATTACTTGTAGAAAGATCTAGTAAGTAGGGGGAGTGGCTTAGCTAGAAGGAAGCTACATTTAAAGACTGCCTTAGAAAGATTCTGCTAATAGCTTGGCAGAAGACACCAGGAGAAAGGACTGCTGTGTGACTGAACTTCTCTACTGGGACTAAAGAAAAGAACTTTTGTACTTGGACCTTTAATTTAGGGTAAAAAAAACTAACAAACAAAACAAAAAAGTGTGTGTTTGTCTGAGTTAACTGAACTTAATGGTTATCTGAACAGTTATCTAGGTGTAAATCTCATGTGATTGAAAGGACTTAATAGCTGTGAGGTTTAAATTACTTTGTGAAAGATATAGTAAGTAGGGGAGAGGCTTAGCTAGAAGGAAGCTACATTTAAAGACTGCCTTAGAAAGATTCTGCTAATAGCTTGGCAGAAGACACCAGGAGAAAGGACTGCTGTGTGACTGAACTTCTACTGGGACTATATTGCCTCATTTCCTCCCCTCACCCCCACACCAAAGCTAGTTCTATTTTTATAGGCACAGGATTTGACTGACAACAGGAACTTCCTGTTTGGGAGCAGGACGTGAGTGATCACAGAACCACCAAACACCCACCATCCTAGAAGGGCAAGAGCAGCTCTCCGGCCCCCTCTAGCTGCTGGAGATCTGCCTCTGAGCAAGTAAGGGGTCTACTGAGAAATATAGAATATTCCTGTCTCAGAACAGGACAATCAGGAACTTAAAGGGCACACAGGCAGAAAGTAAGGAGAGAGAGAAAAAAACAGAGGAAAGAGTAAGGATTGCAAACAGTTAAGGGACCAGAAATAAGACATGATTGGAGTGGTGCAGTGCAGTGGCTGTGGGCAGCAGTCTTCCGGGAGATGTTCTGGAGGATGCGGTGTTGTCCCATCTGCAGGCACTTTCTGGGCTGAGGGAGGAGGTTGCTCATCTCCAGGCTGAGTTGGCCAGGATTTGTGGGACCTCCTCTTCCATCCAGGGACCACCAGTGCCACTGCCGTTGCCTCAGAGGTTGCCAAGAAAGAGGAGCGGTTGGACCACAGTGGGCTCAGGGAGGGTGAGGGTGGTGGAACAGAGGTGCATCCCTCCAGTTGTACCTCTCCTCAATTCCTATGCCATTCTGGCAAAGTGTGGTTCCTCTATGGAGGCACCCGCAGTGGAGACCAAGGAGGATGCTGGGAACCTCCACAAAGGAGACCCACAGGAGGGTGGCAGGGGACCCTGCAGGGGAAGGAAACAACTCCTGGTGGGGGACTCCATTGTTAGGAAGGTAGAACTGGGTGAGGAAGGGGAGAGGGAGGTAAGGTGCCTGCCTGGCTCCATGGCTTGGAGGGACAGGGAGCGAATCCTCAGGATTGCCAGAGCAGCTGCACAGGGGAGGGAGCTGGATGTCATTGTCCACCTAGAGACAAATGACCTGGCTAAGAGGGATTAGAGAAGTTCAGGAAGAGTTTGTGGAATTGGGGAGGGCCTTAGTCAAGTAGCACACACAGTAACCTTCTTGGAGGTTACTACCCATCTATGGCATAGGAGAGGCTAGGGTGTTCCGCACCATGGGATTCAATCAGTGGTTGAAAACTGGTGTGGAGCTCAGGATTGGCTTCATTGGGGACTGGGGTCCACCTGGAGTGATGCAAGCCTATACTGGCATGATAGGCTGCATCTGTCCGGGAGGGAACTAGGATCCTAGGTGATAGCTTTAAATGCTTCATTGGCAAGCATTTAAACTAGCCAAGGGGGGATGCACTGGAAAGGACAGGGAAATCCTATCCCCAAATAATCATGGTAGTAAGTGTGGTAAACACCAACATAGAGGATCGATAGGGAGAAGCAGGGTAAATGGAGAAAGTGACAAAGGCATGAAGGACAGGATGGGGAAAGGAGTAAGGCCATCAGGAAATGGAGGTAATGAGTACCAATGCCCAGAGTCTGGGCAACAAGCTCCCCTGAGCTGGTGGCCTTGATGGAAGAGGGATGCCTGGATATCATAGCAGTCACAGAAACATGGTACACAGAGAACCATGACTGGGATGTTAACATACCAGGGTACATAACTGACAGGAGAGACAGGCAGTGGAGAAGGGGGGGAGGAATAGCTCTCTATGTAAAGGAAGGGATAAAAGCAACTGAGCAAAAGAGTAAACAGGGAGGAGAGGAGAGGAGGCACTGTGGGTCACCTTGGAGACTGGAAAGGGCACCACAATCTGCACAGGGGTTGTGTACAGACCCCCATGTCAGGGGGAGGGAATGGACAAGGATATGATAGAAGGCATTCTTAGAATGGCAGAGAAAGGGGAGATACTGTTGATGGGAGACCTGAATATGCCAGATGTTAACTGGAACACATTTGCTGCAGCCACATCCAAGAGCAGGGCCATTCTTGATGCCCTACAGGTGGCAGGCCTTAGACAGCTAGTTTCGGAACCCACTCATGAGGGAGCAATCTTAGACCTCATACTCTCAAACGGGGCAGTGAGAGGATCTCAGATCTAGAAGTGGGTTGCCATCTGGGGACAAGTGACCATCAAACAGTGTGGTTCACTTTAAACTCAGCTACAGAGTCTAGCCATACAAAAGTGAGGGTACTGGACTTCAGGAGGGTTGACTTTGGCAAGATGGGAGAGTGTCTCAGAAAAGCACTAGCAAACAGGCTAGAAGGAGGTGTGGAGCAACAATGGGGAATCATTAAAACTGCCATCACAGAGGCAACAAGCCTTTGTGTGAAGCAAATAAACAAATCAAAATGAAAGAAAAAGCCACTATGGTTCTCAAAAGAGGTGGCTGTGAAAGTCAGGAAGAAAAAGATAGCATTTCGGAAGTATAAAGAAACACAGAGGGAGCAGGACAGAGAGCTGTACCAGTTAAGGCAGAAGGAAGCAGGGAGGGAAGTCAGAATAGCAAAGGCCCAAACTGAGGAAAAGATAGCCAACTCAGTTAAGGAGGGGGATGAAACCTTTTATAGGTACATCAGCGAGCGTAGAAAGACAAAGGGAGGGATAGTGAGGTTGAATAGAATGAACGGTGGGTGGGCAGAGGGGGACAGTGAAAAAGCAGGGATACTGAATGAATATTTCTGCTCAGTATTCACAGAAGAGGAGGGGGAAGTGCCTAATCCAATTAACAGAAGCACTCTTGATAGGGGGCGATCCCAGTCCTTTCACAGAAGAAAGGGTTCTGCAAGAACTCCTAAAACTGAAGGTGGACAAAACAATGGGTCCTGATGGAATTCACCCCAGAATTCTAAAAGAATTAAGGGAAGAACTAGTGAAACCACTGGCTACTCTTTTTAATAAGTCATGGGAGGATGGTGTGGTACCCAAGGACTGTAGGAAGGCGGATGTGATTCCCCTTCACAAAAGTGGGACCAAGACAGAGGCAGAAAACTACAGACCTGTCAGTCCGACCTCTGTGGTAGGGAAAGTGATGGAGTCACTTCTGAAGGAAAGAATAGTTGAGTACCTAGAGGCCAGTGGGGCACAGGAACCAAGGCATCATGGGTTCACAGTGGGAAGGTCATGTCAGACGAATCTAATAGATTTCTTTGACTGGGTGACCAAAGTAGTAGACCAGGGAGGGGCTGTGGACATGGCCTACCTAGACTTTAGCAAGGTATTTGACACAGTCCCACACAAAAGATTAATAGTCAAATTAACCAGCCTGGGAGTGGGTCTCAGGGTGGTAGTCTGGGTAAAACATTGGCTGCACGACAGGACACAGAAGGTAATTGTAAATGGAGTCCACTCTGAAGAAAGAGGGGTTACTAGTGGGGTACCGCAGGGTTCAGTATTGGGTCCAGTCCATTTTAATGTCTTCATCAGTGACATTGCAGAGGGACTGGAAGGAAAAGTATGCCTTTTTGCAGATGACACAAAGATCTGCAACAGGTTGATACACAAGGAGGAGTGGAAAGGATGAAAAGGGACTTGGCAAGGTTGGAGGAATGGTCAGAGTATGGCAGCTAGGATTCAATGCAAAGAAGTGCAAAATAATGCACCTGGGAAACAAGAACCCAGGGAAGAATACACAATGGGTGGGAGGTAGTAACAACAACAAAAAGGAAAGGGACCTGGGGGTAATCATATCAGATGACCTTAAGGTTAGCAAGCAATGTGAGAAGGCAGTAGGGAGGGCTGGGGTATATTGGGATGTATAGGAGAGGCATCAGCAGCAGAAAACAAGAAGTGTTATCCCTCTGTACAGACAGTTGGTGAGACCCCATCTGGAGTACTGTGTCCAGTTCTGGAGACCCCATCTCCAAAAGGACATAGACAGGATAGAGCAGTCAGAGGAGGCAACTAAAATGGTGCAGGGTCTGCAAGAGAAGCCGTATGAGGAGAGACTAAAGGAGCTTAATATGTATACCCTTGAGGAAAGAAGGGAGAGGGGGACATGATAAAACTTTTAAGTACCTCAGTGGAATCAACAAAGTCCAAGAGGGCAGCATCTTTCAGAAAAGAGACGTGCAAGAACAAGGGGACACAATTTAAAGATAGAAGGAGGGCGGTTCAGGGGCAATGTGAGGAAGTATTATTTCACAGAGAGGGTAGTGGATGCATGGAACAGCCTTCCCAAGGAGGTTTGGGGTCTAAAACTGTGGGAGAATTCAAGAATGCATGGGACAGACATAAGGCAATTCTTGTGGGGGGTAGGAAGAAATAGGCTGTTGGTTGACTAGGATCTGCGGCCTATCCTGTAGGTAGGGAAATGGGCCGACTAGATGGGCCAAGCGGTCCTTATCTGCCGTCAAAGTCTATGTTTCTATGTTTCTATCCTATGTATGCCTTCTATCTGATCCTTGTCCATTCCCTCCCCCTGACATGAGGGTCTCTATACAACCCCTGTGCGAATTGTGGTGCCATTTTTAGTCTCTAAGGTGACCCACAGTCTCTCCTCTCCTCCCTGTTTACTCTTTTGTTCAGTTGCTTTTATCCCTTCCCTTACATAGAGAGCTACTCTGCCCCCTCTTCTCCCCTGCCTGTCTCTCCTGTAGGTTGTGTACCCTGGTATGTTAACATCCCAGTCATGGTTCTCTGTGTACCATGTTTCTGTGACTGCTATGATATCCAGGCATCCCTCTTCCATCAAGGCCACCAGTTCAGGGAGCATGTTGCCCAGACAACGGGTGTTGGTACTCATTACCCTCCATTTCTTAATGGCCTTACCTTTTTTTGCCCCATCCCTCTCCTTATTGCATTTGTCACTTTCTCCATTTACCCCTGCACTTCTCCCTATCGACATCTCTATGTTGGTGTCTAGCTCACTTAGTACCCTGATTTTTTGAGGGGCTAGGATTTCCCTGCTCTTCTCCAGTCCTCCCCTTTGGCTAGTTTAAATGCTTGCCAGTGAAGCATTTAAACCTATCACCTAGGATCCTGGTTCCCTCCTGGACAAATGCAGACCATCACACCAGTATAGAGCTGTATCCCTCCAGGTGGATCCCCAGTCCCCAGTGAAGCCAAATCTCTGAGCTCTGCACCAGTTTTTCTACCACTGCTTGAATCCCATGGTGTGGAGCACCCTAGCCTCACCCGTGCCATAGACAGGCAGCACCTCCGAGAAGGTTACAGTGCATGCTATTTGTCAAAGACCCCTCACCCATCTCCACAAATGCTTCTTGCACTGCTCTGATCCCTTTCTTAGCCAGGTCATTTGTCCCTAGGAGGACAGTGACATCCAGCTCCCTCCCCTGTGCAGCTGCTTCTGCGATCCTGAGGATTCGCTTCCTGTCCCTCCTAGCCATGGCTGCAGGCAGGCACCTTACCTCCCTCTCCCCTTCCTCCCCCAGTTCTACCTTCCTAACATCAGAGTCCCCCACCAGGAGTTGTTTTCTTCCCCTGTGGACGCCCATGCCACCCTCCTGTGAGTCTTCTTTGTGGAGTTTCCCAACATCCTCCTTGGTCTCCACTGTGGGTTCCTCCATAAGGAACCACACTTTTCCAGAATGGCATAGAAATTGTGGCAAGGTACAACTGAAGGGATGAGCCTCTGTTCCACCACCTGCACCCTCCCTGAGCCCACTGTGGTCCAACCGCTCCTCTTTCTTGGCAACATAGCAGCTAGATGAATTTAATTTTGACATTAACAAATTTGACAGAAAGATGAATTTAAAACTTTTTTTCTCTGATGAAAATGATATTGACAGGCTGTAGACAGTACGGTAACAGAACAGGACACAGACACTGTGGGAATACAGGTGTTTAAAACACAATCTAGATTTTGTCCACCTCTACACCAGAATATTGAAGCTTACCTGGACTGTTGTGTAACTAATTTAGAATGTTTGTATAATAATCCACCTCGTATGCCCTATGCAAACATCACTGACTTAGAAAGGGAAGCTATTATGGGTCTGTCTAATGATCAGAGTATTGTCATTAAGTCAGTAGACAAAGGGGGCAGTACTGTCATGCAAGATACTCATAAATATGTTAAAGACAAACACAGACAGCTTGCAGACCCTAGCTTTTATAAAACTTTAACCTATGACCCCACTTCAGAGATCAAAAAAGAGATAGAGACCCATTTACTGGAACATTACTAGGATGGTCTTATTGATAGCAATCAACTTTTTTACCTCACAGTACAGAATCCAACAAAACTAGCCATATCTACACTCCCGAAAGTCCATAAAAATGACCATGAACCCCCTGGATACCCTATTATATCAGGCATTGGGCGGATCATGGAGCCTTTGTCCAAATATGTGGACAGTTTCATCAACCTCATAGTCCTACAGACATGCAGTTACCTGCGAGACACTGGACATGTACTACCAATCTTAAATGATATACAGATGGAGGGAGGGTGGTGGCTTGTCACAATGGACAAAGATTCATTATACATGAACATCCCCCATGAAGGGGGACTGGATGCCATTGAACATTATTTGGTTAACAAAACAGATCTACCCTAGAGAAAAAGTAATATTATCACAGGGCTTACAGAAATTGTGTTAAATAATAACATTTTCATGTTTGAAGGCAGAAATTTTAAACTGCTAAAAGGTACTGCCATGGGAGCAATGCTAGCTCTCAGCCTGGCCAGTCTGTATCCAAGCCTATGGGAGGAGCAAAATGTGTATGATGGTAATTTTTCGTATCTTGAGAAAATAGACCTATATAAGAGATACGTTGATGACTTGCTCATCATATGGAAAGGGACTAGAAAGGAATTAACTGATTTTGTGGGTTACTTAGAAAGTACTAATCAGAAACTGCGGTTCAAAGTTATTGCCGATTTGTTAACAGTTAACTTTCTGGACCTGACTATCCAGAGGAAGCCAGATGGTTCTATTCTTATAGACCTTTATAAGAAGCTAACTGATTGTAACAGTCTCTTGCATGCCCACAGTTGTCATCCTGGACATACTATCAGGAATTTACCAAAAGGGCAGTATCTGAGGTTTAAAAGGAACTATAGCATTCAAGAACTGTACACACAAAGGGAGGCAGCACTTACAGAGACTGTATGAAAGGGAATACAGTCAGGTGGACATAGAGAGAGCTTTAACTCACACAGAGAGCGTTGAGAGATCAAAACCTCTAACTAGGAAACAAACACCAAAAACAGACCATTGCTTGACTTTTGTCATGACATATGGGGGTGGGTCACAGGAAGTGGTTAATGTTGTGTGTGGAAATTTAACAATTCTCAGAGGTACTCCACAGCTTAGAAAACTGTTTGACAAACCACTCAGGATATCATACAAGAGGAGTAGGAACCTGAGATATATGGTTGATAGCAGTGAAAGGTAGTCGACACTTGGAATAGTTTGCCACAGGAGGTATTGGGGGCAAGCACAGTGGAGGGGTTTAAGCATGCCTGGGACAGGCACAAGGGAAGCTTGAGAGGGGAGGGAGTGATGAAAACCCATTAATCATGTAGGGTCAGTGGCCACATGCAATGTATAGGGCCTATGGGCTGACTGGATGGGCTTAGTGATCCTTATCTGCTGACAATTTCTATGTTTCTATGTTTCCATGTCAACAGCTATCAGCCAAAACAAACAACACAGACTATAACTAGGAAGTGTGGATCAAAACTATATGGTGCATGCAAAACATGCCACATAATAGAAACCGGAGATGAGTTTATAAATCCTAAAACTGACAAAACAGTAAAAATGAACAGCAGAATAACCATGACACAGAAGCTGTGGTCTACCTTTTGCAATGCACTTGTGGCAAGTATTATGTGGTATATCCTGTGAGAAGGGTGATCGCTATTGAGCGCCTACAAAAAGGGTGAGTCAATAGCAGTGCCTGTTCTCAGGGCTAGTGGATGGGAGAATGCGAGTAACAGCGACATCCAGTTGCTTATGTATAGGCACACAGGGGGTGAGCACGCTGTGCAATGGGCGGAAGGGGAAGGAGGGCTTCTGGGGTGTAGCATAATGGTGGTTTGCTGAGCTGGCCATGTGGCATGGGGGTTCACGGCAGACTATGGCTGGATGGGTGCCAGGTTCAGGGGCTGGGCGTCGGGGATTTTTGTGCAGTCCGATTTTTTTACCCCCGACATGCACCCTCCCACAGGTTGAGAATCTTTAGTAGAGGGTGTGGGGCACAGCCCCGCATAAACATGAAAATGTAAGTCCCCAGCACCCTTTGTCAAGTAATTAGTGTGCATCGGCAAACTGATTTTGCCGATGTAATATTTATAGTTGTAACGGGCACTGCTGAAGCATCACCGCTATCAGTTAGAACCATTATGTGGGAGAATCAAGTGGAAACCGATGGAACGACTGAATGAACATATACTTGCAATAAAGAATTAAAACCCTAAATACGCTATGGCTCATCACATAAATAGGCAGGGAAACAGAAGGGACCACAGCATGAGTGCTGTTGGCATAGATACAGTCACACACAATGTGAGAGGGGATGACCTTGAAAATGAGCTCAATAAAAAAGAGAAAAAGTGGATAAACAAACTTGGTGTCATGAGGCAACCAGGCCTCAATGGCAAGTCTGAGGTGGTCTATTGCTGAAAGAACTGATGCAAGAATTGGAAAAGCTGGAACCTTTCTCCCCACCCCATTACCATAGCAGTAACATCATTCTACGGATTAAGTGAACATTATATGGCCTAGAACACCGTAATGTTTTCCACTGGTGCCCAGTAGTAATTTTATTTATTTATTTTACTTTTTTGATGACTTACAAAAGAATACCACCTTGCATAACAAAGATCTGGATCTACTGTGATTTTTTCCACATACCATTGGTATGTTTATGGACTCTAAATTAAGATTATGTTTAAAGTGCTGTATAACCAGAACAGAACTGCTTTCTTTAATTTTGATTATATTAAGTGAATAATGTCTCGTCACTATTGGTGGAGGATATCAGGTGACTTGGTTCATGGAATAATTAATTGGTGTTTGTTTGAGTGTATGAATTCATTCTCTGAGGAAGCCTCCAGTGGGAGGTGACATGTAAGAACAGGGCATTTGCCCTTGGATTTGAGGTTGCTTTTCCAAAAAAATCTATGGTTGTACTAAACTACAGTAGGTGTTTAGTTAAAGAAATTGAGTTCTTGAAGTCCTAATTTACAGGGGTGAGTGCATTTTCCATGACTCTCTAACACTGACTTTAGAAACAGCACCAAAATCCATGTGCACCCACCCTCTGACAACATAAAATAAAGTCTAAATCTTGAATAGTGGATAATTACAAGCTAGTAGAAGTCAAGGAGTTTATGTACCTGGGTCAATTTTCATTACTGTATATGGCTAACTGAAAGCAGCACTGTTTCATAACTAAATCTGTGGCTGCCCTAACAGCAAGGGCCATCCAGTGCTTAGCTAAAAAAAATCACAGAGAACTCATTTAGTGTAATGAAATGCACATTTGATGCTAAATTTAAGGCATAAATATTGTCTGGGGCAAAGTGCTGAGGCCTTGATATTGCAATATATCTGCCTGAGCCAGAACAGAATATATCTATAGTGTATGGTAGAGTGTTGTTGTGTATGGAGATCCATACATTTGAAAAAGTTGTTCTGCTGCAGTAGTGACATAGCTACTAAAGCAGAATGACTTTTCATTCTGCTTTAGTTGCTACATCACAATGCAAGTGTCCCCATCAGTGCTGTCCATAGGACAGCGGGCAGTTGAAGTGTCATATGTGTGTGTGAGCTGGCCGGCGGGCGGATGGCGGTAAAGTGTAGCGGTGGAGCCTAAAGACTGACTGTAATGAACTCAAAAAGTAAGAAGTAGTAGTAATAAAATTTTTGTTCATACAGAATATGAGCCAGGATGTACTAGATTGAGCTTAACGAGGTCCCAAGCATACAATCAATAACAATTATACATAATCCACATCTACCATATGTGATACAAAATGAACATAGTTCTCACTCCACAGTTTCAACAAATAGCATTTAACATACAATACTAAGTTAAATAGCATTACAATAACCCTATTAGATAAGAAATGGCAGAGAATAATTTATTTTTGTAACTCAGTTTAAGCAGCACAGTCTAAGGCCTGGTGCTTTCTGTCTAAACCACTGTTTGATTGCCAGCCAAGAAGGTCTTCCCTTATAGAATTTTACTTGTGATGGAATCTTATTCCATTCAGAGAAACCCCTATGTAAAACAGATTAACTTCCTATAGCCAGATTACATTTAGGAACAACAAACTCTTGAGTATTTGCCGATCTCAAACAATCTAGTTTCACTCGGTTTATTACCCCCTGTGTTATATAGGATGGCAAAGTTCCGGTCCAACATTAGAACATGAAAGCCAGAAGATGTTCAACCACTGAAGGCTATTAAATAAAAAGCATTTGTGGGTAAACCTGTTGACATCAAGTGATTTTGAAATCTATGCTTTTTGCCCACCGCCAAAGTAACTCCAGAAATGCCCCCCTTCTCATCCTCACCAGCACCCTACACCCCCTTGAACAGGTGTCTGCATACAAATATCTGGGCATCACTTTCGACTTGGCTCTCTTTCCACTCTCATCTCAACTCCCTGTCCTCTGCTGTAAACACCCAGATTGGACTCCTCTACCGCCACAAAGACTGCCTCCCTGAGAATGCCCTCCAGCTGACTGTCACCTCCTCCATCCTGTCTTTGGTCAATTATGGGCCCCCTAGCTATGCAGCTGCTGACCCCACTGCCCTCACCAAAGTCCAGACCTCGATCAACAAGGCTTGCAGACTCCTGACCAGTGCCCCCAGCAGAACGCACACATGCCAGCTGTACTCCTCCTCAAACCTACTCACCTTTGATGAGCACCTGAGATACCCCACCTGTATACTGGCCAAAAAAACACTACTTGGGCTCTCCCCCCCCAGGGGGTTGCTACATCCTAAAACTGGCCTCCACTCGGTCCACCACCCAAAAGCATAACCAAAGACACCTTCAGGTCCTGAGAGCCAGGACCTCGCTCGCTAAAAGATCATTCCACTCCAGGAGGCCCCCTCCTGGTACAACTGCCTCCCCCTCATATCACAAACATCCCCAAAATCGGCCCCTTCAAAAAAATCACCCTTCAAAATCACCTCACTAACACTCGGAGTGGTAAATGCCCATGACTGGGCCATACCTAGAGCTCCACCTGACCCAATTTACAAACAAAGTCTTCCTGGACTGCCTTTCTCCCCAGCAACCCCCAGGTATGCTACCAGAACCTCTAGGGAAACCTTATTATTTTTATGTATTTCAGTATAATTGTAACTAATTTGAAGCCTTTGTACACCACTAATTGAAGCCTTCGTACACCACTGTACCATTGGAATTGCTTTGTATATTCTTTTATTGTATCACCTGTAATGTTCCCCATTGTTGTACTCCACCAGTTGATGTCTACCCTCCCTGCGATGAGGTGCCTTTGTAAATAGTCTTTGACCCAAAGGTTGTAAATCCGAATTGTGAAATAAATTAAAAAAAAAAAAAAAAATTCAGCCTTTTTTTTACTATAATATAAAATAGTGTATGGTAACTCAAACAACGCTCTTCTTACACCATGATGACAAAGGAATCTCTCAAGCTTTTCACTTGAGGTCCTTGTCATCATGGTAAACACTCAGTGTAACAATAGAGCTGTTGTATATGGGCTAACATACACTATTCAATATATTGGGCAAGCAATGGGACTCCCGCCATTTGTTCCAAAGAAGTTGCAGTGTGCAGAAACTGATATGATATCCTTGAAAGCTACAGCTAAGTTTAGAGGAACAGGTTCTTCAGACTAAATTTTTAACTTTAAAAGTATTGGATGATTGAATATATGGGAACTTAGGCATAAGAAAAATATTTATCAGTCTTGCAATTCAGTGTGTCAGTGATGTGGCTAGACAAAAATAAATTGCTAGAACTGGGTTATAACAGCTAGTTCCCATATATAAAATGTTTAACACTACTTGTTGTCTGGAACATTATTTAGCGTATTGTGAGAGTGCAAAACACAGAGTTAAGTGTATATGAGATTCCAGATTCAATCTGGACACGCTATAGTTGTGAAGAATGGCAGTTGCAGATAACCCCAAGAAACTGTTATTATGAGACAAACAGATATCTAACTTACATGGAAATATAGAATTTGACGGCAGATAAGGACCGCTTGGCCCACCCAGTCTGCCCATTTTCCCTACCTAATGAATAAGCTGCAGATCCTAGTTAACCAACAGCCTACTTCTTCCTACCCCCACTCCCTAGAATTGCCTTGTGACTGTCCCATGCATGCTTGCATTCCACCACTGTTTTTGACTCCACAACCTCCTCTGGAAGGCCGTTCCATGCATCCACAACCCTCTCTGTGAAAAAATATTTCCTTACATTACCTTTCAGCCGCCACCTCATCTTCAAATTGTGTCCCCTTGTTCTTGCACACCTCTTTTTCTGAAAGATGCTACCCTCTTGGACTTTGTTGATTCCCTTGAGGTACTTGAAAGTTTCCATCATGTCCTCCCTTTCCCTCCTTTCCTCAAGGCTATACATATTAAGCTCCTTAAGTCTCTCTTCATATGTCTTCTGGTGTAGACTCTGCACCTTCTTAGTTGCCCTCCTCTGGACAGCTTCCATCTTGTCAATGTCCTTGCAGATATTGGGTCTCCAGAACTGCATGCAGTACTCCACATGGGGTCTCACCAGCTGTCTGTACAGGGGGATAACAACTTCTTATTTTCTACTGGTGATACCTCTCCCTATGCATCCCAGGATCCCCCCAGCCCCCCTTACTGTCCTCTTACATTGCTTGCCCACCTTTAGGTCAACTGATATGACTACCCGCAGGTCCCTTTCCATTTTTGTTGTTGTTAGTATCTCACCCCCCATTGTGTACTCTTCCCCTGGGTTTTTGTTTCCCAGGTGCATTACCTTGCACTTCTTAGCATTGAATCCAAGCTGCCATACATTTTACCATTGCTCCAACCTTGCCAAGTCCCTTCTCATCCTCTCCACATTACATTGTGTATCAACTCTGTTGCAGATCTTTGTGTCATCTGCAAAGATACATACTTTTCCTTCCAGTCCCTCTGCAATGTCACTTATAAAGACATTGAAGAGGACTGGTCCTAGTACAGAACCCTGCGGTACCCCCTAAGTAACCCCCTTTCTTCAGAGTGGATTCCATTTACTATTACCGTCTGTGTCCTGTTCTCCAGCCAATTCTTTACCCAGGCTACCATCTTGGGACTCACTCCCAGGCTGGCTAACTTGTATTTTAATTTATTGTGTGGGACTGTGTCAAATGCCTTGCTAAAGTCTAGGTAGGCCATGTCCACAGCCCCTCCCTGATCTACTACTTTGGTCACCCAGTCAAAGAAATCTATTAGATTCATCCGACATGACCTTCCTGCTGTGAATCCATGCTGCCTTGGGTCCTGTGCCCCTCTGGCCTCCAGGTACTCAACAATTCTTTCCTTCAAAAGTGATTCTATCATTTGCCCTATCACCAAGGTTAAACTAACAGGTCTGTAGTCTGCTGCTTCTGCCCTGCTCCCACTTTTGTGAAGTGGAATAATATCTGCCTCCTTCAGTCCTCAGGTACCACTCCATCCTCCCATGATTTGTTAAAGAGGGTAGCCAGTGGTATCACTAGTTCTATCCTTAGTTCTTTTAGACTTCTGGGATGATTTCTATCAGGCCCCATTGCTTTGTCCACCTTCAGTTTTAAGAGTTCTTTCAGAACCCTTTCTTCTGTGAATGGGCTGGTATCAACTCCTGTATCCAGAGTGTTTCTATTGTTTGATTTAGGTACCACCCCCTATTCATTTGTGAATACTGAGCAAAACATATTTGTTTAGTATCTCTGCCTTTTCACAGTCACCCTCTGTCCCCCCCTTCCCTTTATTAAGCCTCACCATCCCTCCCTTGGTCTTCCTTTGGTCCCTGATGTACTTATACAAGGTGTTATCCCCCTTCTTAACTGAGTTGGCTATCTTTTCCTCAGTTTGTTCCTTTGCTGTTCTGACTGCCTTCCCAGCTTCCTTTTGCTTTAACTGATACAATTCTTCTGTCCTGCTCCTTCTTTGATTCCTTGTACTTTCTGAATGCTTTCTTTTTCTCTCGAACCTTCCCTGCCACCTCCTTTGAGAACCATAGTGGTTTCTTACATCATTTTGTTTTGTTTATTTGCTTCACACAAAGGCTTGTTGCCTCTGTGACGGCAGTTTTGATTATTTCCATTGATCTTCTACCCCTCCTTCCTGCCCATTTGCTAGTGCATTCCTTAGGCACATGCCCATTTTGACAAAGTCAGCCCTCCTAAAGTCCAATACCTTTGACTTTGTATGGCTTGACTCTACTGCTGTGTTCATCATGAACCATACTGTTCTATGGTCGCTAGTTCCCAGATGGCTACCCACTTCTACATCTGTGATCCTCTCTCCATCTTCATTTGAGAGTACCAGGTCCAAGATAGCTCCCTCTTGAGTGGGTTCCAATACTAGTTGTCTAAGGCATGCCCCCTGTAGGGCATCTAGAATAACCCCACTCTTAGAAGTGGCTGCTGCAACTGCACTTCAGTTAACATCTGGCATATTCAGATCTCCCATCACCAATATCTCCCCTTTTTCTGCCATTCTAAGGATACTTTCTATCATTTCCTTGTCCATTTCCTCCCCCCGAGATGGGGGTCTGTATACAACCCCTGTGTGTATTGTGGTGCCATTGCCTGTCTCCAAACTGACCCACAGTGCTTCCTCTCCTCCCTGTTTACCCTTTTGTTCTGTTGCTTTGATTCCTTCCCTTATGTAGAGAACTATTCCTCTTCCTCTTCCTCTTTTACCCTCCCTGTCCCTCTTGTAGATAGTGTATGCTGGTATGTTTATGTCACAGTCATGGTTCTGTGTGTACCATGTTTCTGTGATTGCCACAATATCCAGATGTTCCTCCTCCATCAAGGCCACTAATTCAGGAAGCTTGGTACCCAGACTATGGGCATTGATACTCATTGCTCTCCATTTTGTGATGGCTTTACCGCTTGTAGCAACATCTCTGTCATCATTAACTTTGCTTTCTCTGTTTACCCCTATCCTGCTCCCCACTGACCTTTCTACCTTGGTCTTTTCTTCATTTAGTACCCTGTTTTGTAGGGGGAGGTTGGGAATTCCCTGCTACTTATCAGTGCCTCCCCCTAAGCATTTAAACTGATTGCCCAGGAGACTTGTTCCCTTCCTGGACTGATGCAAACCATACTGCCAGTATAGGCCGGTATCCCTCCAGGTGGAACCCCAGTCTCCAAAGAAGCCAAACCCCTGTGCTCCACACCATTTTTTCAACCATTCATTGAACTGCATGGTGTAAAGTACCCTCGCCTCACCCATGCCATAGAGAGGCAGCACCCCTGAGAAGGATACTGTGTGTGCTACTTGTCTTAGGCCCCTCTCCAACTCCACAAACTCCTCCTGCACTGCTCTAATCTCATGTTGAGCCAAGTAATTCATCCCTAGGTAGACAATGACATCCAGCTCAGTCTTCTGTGCAGCTGTTTTCATGATCCTGAGGATGCACTTCCTGTCCCTCCAAGTCATGGCGCTAGGCAGGCAACTTACTTCAGTTTTCCCTGCTCCCCCCAGTTCTATCCCCCTAATAACTTTACATAACTGCTTATTTGAATATGCCAGCATCAGTAAAGCACTTAACAAATTGATTGATCCTCTTTTATGGGAAAAAAAATCACATGAACAGTTAAAAAAATAGAGTGGCTGAGAGCGTTGCAGGGATACAGTACACATATTTGCAAGGGCATGGGTATAACATTGGGAAGATGTTTAGGATAACACTTTAAATACTGGGAGTGAGGGAGGGGGACATGCTTTAGGAGGTATAGGGGATTTAATTATACAAATTCTGAAAAGGTAGTTGGGATAAAAAGTCTGGGAAGGATGCAGGAAAGGGTGGAGGGCTATCAGAAGACATTTTTGGAGTGGCATGGGAGAAAAACATTTAGGAAGTAATAGAGAAGTAGAGGAACATATAGCTGAATGGGTGCAGGCTAAAGTACAATTTTTGAGTGGTATTGCAAATGGGGTGCACATTTTGCAGGGGAAGCATAAAGAAACACATTTTCAGAGGGGAAAGAAAATAAAATATAAATATTTGGAGGGACACAATAAAAGAGTTGCAAATTTGGGGAAAGATGAAAGGTAAAATCCATAACATAAGCAGAGGTGAAGAGTAAATCTACAAATCAGGAAGAGGTACAGGAGCAGGTGTTTGTAGTTCTGAAGGCTTTCAAGTGCAAGGGTGCATATTCTCATAAAGGACAGAGTATTTTTGGACCAGGAATGGCACTCTGAACTGTGATAGCTTATTTCCAAGTGCATCCTGGAACACGTGATATATAGACCTGTTTTGTTGATATGGGGTGTTGTCAGTGAGACCAGAGAACTTCTTAACTCTTCTTCAATAAGTGCCATGGAATCATTAACTTCTTCCTGGACAGTGACAAGCAATAGGCAGAAGAGATATTGGTTTAATGTTTCATCTGAAGGATAGCACCTCAACAGTGCAGCACCCTTCTTGTACTGCACCACAATGTCAGCTATAGGTATTACACCAAGTACCTGGTGTGGGGCTAAAACTCACAATTCCAACCAAAGAGGTAAGCATGCTCCCTACTAAGCCACTGAGTAGATGTATACATGTTTGCAATGTACTAGATCCTCAGCAAAAGGGGTGAATCAGACACAAAGAGCTGTAGAGGGTTGTGTTTGGGGCTGGTAAGGAAAATTGTGACTGAAATGTACATTTTTACAGCTTGATGGGTTTGGGCTACCTTTCTTTTGCTTAATATTGTCCCCAAAGTGTTGCTGATTAAACCTGGGGCAGTTACAAAATACTTTTCCATGGTGTTGTACTGGTTTAGTTCCATGGACAAATTATATCTCCATCTGTCAATCAGAAGCAAACACAGTACTTTGTTTTGCCAATTTAACAATCTGATGTAATATGTGTTTACTAATAGAGATCTGTGTTCTTAAATATTCTTTAGTTCATGATTTTATTTATTAGAAAGTAGAAACCTAAAACAGCTTATTGAGCAAACTATGCAAAACAGAAAAATACAACAGATTGTAAAAACTGAAAAAAAATAAACAAAACAAAAAAAAGCAAATAAGAACTTACAGGGCAAGCAAATCAGTGTCTCTGGTTAGACAGGCATACTGGGTATCAGGGGAGTCATTTGACAAATACTGAGGAGGGAACATGGTTCCTAACCCAAGATATGCTGTATAGGTTTGTGGAATTCAAACAAATGGACACCAACCAGTATTTCAAAATGTTAAGCCCCCAACAAAAAAATCGGATACTCAAATAGACACACTAAAATACAAGTGTGTGGTTTAACCAGGGTCTCCAGCAAACTAAAACACTTTTATGAAGATCTCTCTGAGTGAAAAACTAAACATTTGTAAATTTCAAAGGTGCCCACATTTCACACATGAATCGGCCAACTCTCCCAACCACTCAAGCCACTCCCACTTCTGTGACATGCTGCTGACATTTTGGGGGTGGACCCCATCTTCAGAGCTAAAAGATTTTAAGCTTTTATTCAAAAAGAGCCTCTGCTTCTGGCTGAAGGGTTGGTGGAGGGAAGAGGGCTTTGGTTACAAGGGAGACTGGGAGCATTCCTGGAGGGGTAAGAGTCTATACACTTGGGACAGCCTACCTCTCTCAGAAGAGAGGACCAAGATGCTAGGGTGCACATTTATAGAGTTCATCAAGGCACTTTTAAAATGGCAGAGGAGGTGTCAGATGAGATACTGATAAGTGGGACTACTCCAACAAGAGAGGACAGGATGATCTTCCCCCAGCATTAATAGATAGGGAAGGAAAACTGAGAGGAAGCAGAGTGGGGACAAAGGGATAACAAAAAAGTTACAGTGCCAGAACTGTGGGGAATCGGGGGGGATGGTTGGAGAGGGGTCATGAAAGGGAGCATTGGGAATGATGGTGGTAATTTAGGGGGAAGTAATCAAGTGACATGGATGCTTATATGCACTAATGTCTGGAGCCTATGGAACAAAATCAGTGACCTGCAAGGAGTGGTTGAAGAAACAGGCTTGGGGATATTGGAATCACATGACATGGGCCACACAGTACTATGACAGACATATAACCATTCCAGGGTTTACAATATTTGGGAGGGATAGAAAGTGAAGAAAAGTGGTGGGGTGGCAATAGATGTAAAGGAAAATATGAGTCATGGAGATCAGGGATAATGGAGAAAGCAAGTCCATAGACAGTGAAGGTTCAGGTAGTCACAACTGGGGGGAGGAAAATTAGGATAGGAGTGGTATATCGATTAACATCTCAGAAAGAGGTGGCTAACAGGAAACTAGGAGATGAAATTAGAAGGGCAACAAAGCAGGGGGTGGTGCTGCTAATGGATGATTTCCAACTGTAGCACTCAAACAAAAACTGCAACTGCTAGAACCTGTTTGCTTCCTACTTTAGCATATTGAAGCGTAGTTTGAGGGTCAACCTCTGTTGGGATTTTAAACAAACGAGAAGTTATTTAAAATGTGATCTGTTGCTTTGTCACTGATAGTCCATATAGAAAGCATCACTGTAAAACTGTATGAAACAATTAAATGGTTACCACCAACACAGAGAGATAATTTTCAGTTAATGCAACTTACATATAAAAATGTAAAACTGGGTGGCAGAAACCCCTGTCAGACTTGTTAATTGCCAACAGAGCAAACAGAGACCTGAGATCAGCTGCACAGGCTTGGCTGGAACTGCCACTATGCAAAATAGCCATGGGCCAAAATGCCTTTTGTTATCATGCAGTGAAAAAATGGAATGAGCTGCCAAAGGAGAGCAGAAAAGCTCCATCCTCCCAAGTTTTTAGACAAAAACTGTTAGGTCATTTGTCACTCACATCCCTATGCAGATGTATAGTTTTTCTTGTAAAAGTTATTGGTTGCCTGTACAGTACTATGTAAATGTAAATGTTTGTCCAGTGCTGATAACTAGAATCTGGTGCAACATTGATCGATTATATGTTTGTGAATGTACAGGTATTTTTATAATTTCTTATAGATAAGTTCTGTTTTCTAAAAACACCTAGGTAGTGCCTGTAAACAGACCTCTGGTCTTGTGTACTTATCTGGTTAACAGATAAAATTGAATTGAATTGAACTGAACTGATTTCAACATACCATATGTGGGCTACAGAATCCCAATAGCAGCAAGTGGCAAGAATTAGTTGCTGGAAGAAGTGTTCCAGGAAGCATTCCTAGAAACATAGGGCCAGATATTCAAAACTTTGCCCTGGGGCTAAATTAACACTGCCCGGTGGGCAAACTTAGCCCAAAGCACAAAGCAAGCTATATTCAAAGGGAATAGCCCGGGGCCAACAGCTTCTGAATATAGCATGGGAATAAGGCCGGGCAAACTGGGCTGGAAGTGCAGGGCAAACTTAGCCCTGGAATAAGACAGCTCTGAATATAGCAACCAGGAAGTGCAAAACACAACAGCAACACAGTGCACAGCGATGTGAAGGTAGGTAGAGGTGAACTATGTGGCCAATGTGTGTGCCAGCAAATGTGTGGAGCCAGTACAGCTGCAGACAGCAGCGCATGTGAAAGTAGAGTGTTCAAAACTGTATAATATTCCCCGAACTCTTTGTGCAGCGCTAACACATTTGCACGTGTTTAGCGCAGGGCTAAACTGTTAGCCCGGTGCAAACACGTTTGCCTGGCGCTAAACTTTGCCATATTCAAAAGTGACATGCAAATAAGCCTACTTAGGTAGTCTCTGGGCAAACATCCAGATTAGCATCTCATTATGCCCCGATTTGCATGCAGTTTGCCCAGTGTTACTGCAGGGTCCCACAGCTCCATCTGTAGGTCAGTCTGGAAGTACAGGGGCTGGCCAGGTCTGACCACAGCTCCACCTGTAGGTCAGTCTGGCAGTGCATGACGATAGCTGCAGGCTACATGTATATAGTACAGCATAGCATATTGCACCCCAGGGGACAACACAGCATAGGCACAAATGGTGGTGGTGCTGCATGCAACTGTCACGCTGTAGGTCATGCTACAGTGCACAGCAGACACTACAGTAGCAAGGGGGCCAGTAGTGTGTGGACAGAATACTGCCTATGGTGTGTAGGGCAATGCTGATGACTGCATTATACATGGTGACAGGCCCAACATGCAGGTGTTTACTGACAGTAGACATTATTGTTACGCTGTTGTGTGACCCACATATACTGCACTTCTGGAATGGGATGCTCACAGCGACATATACATGTCCAGCTTTGTGTGCTGTGGCAGTTGTACAGCTGATTGGTATGTGGTCGGGGGGAGCATATATTATCAGAAAGACACACTGGTGTTCGGGTATTCCCAATATTGGCCCATGTGCACTGCGTGATGTGTCCCAGCCTTGTGGCCACACCTGGTCAGTGGCACAGCCTGGCCTACCATACACTCTCCCCTCAACATCCTCCATGCCCACAGTGCTGCATGTGTGTGCTGGCATCTGTTGGTGTCCATAGAAGAGTGGTCCGCAGGTGTACGCTGTATGGCCACACTACCATGATGCCCACTGGCGGCAGGGTCACCACTTACTGTCTGGCATGGCTGGGACTGGTGGCAGATGATGGCATCATTGTGATGCTATCAGTGAGCAGCATGTTTCCTCTGTGTCTGGCTTTATATATGTGTCATATTTATTTGTTAGGGTCACGCAAAACCATGCAAAACCACGCAAACAAAGCGCAAAAGCCAAAATGTCATGCAAAGATGATTGCCCAGGGTTAAGACTACCTTTTGCTGGGCAGTAATGTGCACTGTGCTAAGTGTTGCGCTAAGTCGCGCAAAACCACTTTGCATGGCACTAGTCACTGAATATAGCATTGCACCTGTATTCATGTACACATGCCCTCAGTTTGCCCCTTGCAAATATTATGATTTTGCCTGGCGCTAATGCAGTTTGAGAGTGCTATTTGCCGTTTTGAATACAGCAAGCCCGAGCTAATCCCGCGCTAAACCTGCACAAATGTTTTTTGCCCAGTGCAAAGTTTTGAATATCTGGCCCATAGAAACATAGAATCTGTCAGTGGAAAAAGGCTGTTTGGCTCACCCTGTCTGCCCAGATAGTCCCTGCCTAATCTGTCTCCCTTGATCCTAACTGGTTTCTGGTGACCCTCCCTTCTCCCTCCGTATTTACTAATGTTACCCTTTGTGTATCCCACGCCCCTACTGTTTTTGTTTCTACCACATCAGCTGGCAGTCTATTCCAGGCATCTACAACTATTTCAGTGAAGCAGTACTTCCTCACATCCTTCTTAAATATCCCCCCATCCAGCTTCATCACATGCCTTCCAGTTCTGATACTCTTTCTCGTTCGAAATAGACTCCCCTCCTACACACTGTTCACCCCCATGAGGTACTTGCAGGTCTTTATCATGTCCCCTCTCACTCCCTTCTCCTTCATGGTGTACATGTCAAGATCCAACAGTTTCTCCTCATAGGGCTTTTGGTGCAACCCTTGCACCATTTTAGTTGCCCACTTCTGGACTGCCTCCACTCTGTCTGTGTCCTTTCTGAGGTGTGGCCTCCAAAACTGGACACAATACTTCAGGTGGGGTCTCACTAGTGAGTGATACAGTGGCAACACCAATTCCCTCCTCCTGCTGGGCATACCTTTCTCAATGCATCCAAGCATTACACTGGCCTGGTATACCGTTATGCAGGCACCACAAATAGGGCACAACAACCAGTTCACCTGTCATGCTGGTGAACTGGATTTTGTGGCACTCAGCTGGGATGGCACTGTCTGGGTGTTGCACACCTTGCCCCATACATCTTTGACCTGGAGGTGACTATATTAAAGTATGGGGGGTGCAGAAGGCAAAGCCACTGCAGTGGGGGCAGGGGAGTGTAGCCCCCAGCAAACAGCTAGAATGTGCCACTGGTCATTGAGTGTGATGGGAGTCGGGTGGCACAATTACCATGTATGATGTCTGCCAACAGCATTATGCTTGTGCCCTAATGACGGTCACGGTCTTTCTTGTCACTGCAATAAGGTGGAAGCCACTGGCCCTACCCCATGTTTTGTCATACTGCCCTACCTCTTTATTGTAATTGAATATGATAGTCCCAAGGTCCCTTTCTTGATTAGCAACTGATAGTACCTCCTTACCATCCTATTTCAGTTCCTGGCACCCAAAGAGTCTAGTAGCCTACAAGGGAGGGGGGCCTTCTTAATTTAGTCCTCATGAACAAAGATAGTATATGGGAAATCACATTACAGGGTCCAGTGGGAAACAGTTACCATCAATCCATGTAGCTTACTATCATATTAGAAGCAGAGAGAGAAAAAAGACACAAACAAAACAACTTGTTTTCAGGAGGGCAGACTTTAGTAGGATGAGGAAGTTACTGCAGGAGAAGGCAGAAGGGATAAATGTAGTACAGGGGGTAACAAAGATATAGGAATGATAAACATATGAAGAAGCCAGCAGAAGAAGGCCACTTGGTCTATCTAGTCTGCTTGAATTGCAGGGTCCACAGCATGAGCTACTGTCCCTGCCCTCCCTCCCTACTCCTCTCATCCTTCCTACCCATGATCCTTACCTTCCCCTATACCTATTCCAGCCTCTCTTAAACCTACCCACTGTCTTCAATGAAATCACCTCTTCTGGCAGCACATTCTAAGTGTCCACAACCCTCTCTGTGAAGAAGTGCTTCCTGACTTCCCTCCTAAACCTTCCATCCTCCAGCTTAAGACTGTGCTCCCTCATGTTATGGTTGCCACTCAGCTTAAAGATACTCTCCTTATCAACCTTATTTATCCCTTTCAAGTACTTGGAGGTTCCAATCATGTCCCCTCTCTCTCTCTCTCTCTCTCTCCCACCTATCTTCCAGGAAGTACATGTTCAGTGCCCTCAACCTCTCCTCATATGCCTTACCCTGCTGACCCACTATCATCTTTGTAGCCCTCCTCTGGACCGTCTCCAGCAGGTTAATGTTCTTTTTGAGATGTGGGCACCAGTACTGAACTCCATACTCTAGATGAGGCCTTACCAGGGACCTGTACAAGGGCAGTATAACCTCCTCTCTCCTACTAGTGATCCCCCTAGATATGCATCCCAGCATCTTGTTTGCTTTTGCTGCTGCTTTCTTGCATTGTGTGGAGTGCTTCAGGTCACTAGTGATCATCACTCCCAGGTCCTTCTCCTCCTCTGATGCAAATATTCAGACTCCACCCTGGTAGTACTCTGTCCTGGAATTCTTGGCTTCAATATGCATAACTTTGCATTTCTTGGCATTAAAGCCAAGCTGCCAGATACTGAACCACCTCCTCAGCTTTTCCAGATCATCCTGTAGGTCCTTTATCCCTTCAGCGGTGTCCACTCTCCTGCAGAGCTTGGTGTCATCCTTGAATAGGCACATTTTGCCCTTAATGCCATCCCAATATCATTGATGAAGACACTGAACAACACTGGCCCCAGCACCAAGCCCTGCAGGACCTCACTGGTTAACTCTCTGGTGCAGATAACTCTCCCCCCACAACCACCCTCTGGGTTCTGTCCCTCAGCCAATTTTCCACCCATCTGGCTATATTTTCCTCAACCCCAAGATCCACCAACTTCCTCATTAGCCTTTTATGGGGCACAGAGTCAAAGCCTTGCTGAAATCAAAACAGAGACTGTCTAACGCTTGGCCCCTGTCTACTGTCTTAGTGACGCCAGTCAAAGAAGTCTATCAGATCCATTTGACACAATCTCCCCACCATGAACCCATGCTGCCTCACATCCTGGAGACCATGCTCCTCTAGGTATTCCACCAAACTTTCTTTTAGTATGGTCTCCATGAGCTTGCCCACAATGGAGGTCAGACTGACTGGTCTGTATTTCCCTGAGTCATCCTTGGGACCGATTTTGTTGAGGGGCACTACATGTGCTGTTCTCCTGTCCTGCGGTACCATGCCTGACTCTAGTGAACTACTAAATAGGTCTGCCAGTGGCCCTGCCAGCTTCTCAGCCAGTTCCTTTAGTACCCTTGGAAGTACTCTGTCCGGGCCTGGTGATTTGTCCACCTTCTATGCCAGCAGCCCCTCCCTCACTCTATTCTTGTCTATCACTATATCTGTATTCTCCTCCTCTCCTGCTCCTCTTTTGCCTTCTGAAGGCACTGGTCCATCTATATCCCTGGCAAAGACAGAACAGAAGTATTCATTTAGCAACTCTGCTTTCCCCCCATTATCCTCCACCCACTCCTCCCCTTTCTTAAGCCCAACAGTCCCTTCCTTATTGTCCCTTTTCTCATTTATACAGCAAAATAAAGCCTTCTCCTTCTTCTTAATTCCTTCAGCTATCTGCAGCTTTTTCTGTGTCTTTGCTCGCTGAACTTTCTTACTTGCCTCACTAGCCAATCATAGGTAATTTTCCTTGTCCACCTCTCTCTTGGTCTTCCTGAGTTTTCTATAGGCTAACCTCTTTTTCCTTACTACCTGGGTAATCTCAGAACTGAACCAGCTTGGTGCTTTGGCCCTTGTGCTCTTCCCCTGAGCCTAACACACTCATCTGTGGCAACCAGTATTCCTTCCTTAATGATGGAATTGATCAAAAATGCAGTATTGGAGGTCACAAGAGACTGTGTCAGGGTTTAAGAATGCAGGAAACCATTGTGGTTCACATAGGAGGTGAGAGATGCTGTGAAGTGGAAGAAGAAGGCCTTCAGGAAATACAAAAACAACCATGAGGCGGGAGAGAGGGTTGAATACTTAAACAAAATGAAGGGGATGAGCAAGGTTGGGGAGTTGGCAAAATCTGATGAGGAGTTGAGATTAATGGATGGGATAAAGAAGTTAGATAAAACATTATTTCGCTAGTGCACATATGCTAGAAATGAAAAACAAATCAGGGAATTGTCAGGCTTAAGGGGGATGGATGAGAGGATGGAGATAAAAGGAAGGTAGACATACTGAAGCAGTTATTTCTGTCTAGTATTTAATGTTGAAGAGGAAGAGCCATTGTTAGACTATGTAGTCAAAGCAAGGGGGGATGGCAGGGGGTGTTAGAGTGGATTAAGTCACATAGGAAAGGATGCTGAAGGGATTAACTGCTCTGAAGGTAGATAAATTCATTGGCCAAGAAAGATTGTGCCCTGGGGTACTTAAAGAGATGAGGCAGGTCCTACCTGCACAACTAACACAGCACTTTATCAGCTCAGTAGAGCTGGGTGGGGTACCTAAGGACTGGATGACAGCAAATGTAGTTCTCATGCACAACAGAGGAAGCAGGGATGAACCTGGAAGCTACAGATGAATCAATTGTTCTTCTGTAGTGAGATTATCTGCTAGAAAGTTTAACAAAAGAGCCACTGGTGAATTTCCAATAATGTATTTCGGCATGCATTACATACATACAGTAAGCGACATTACCTCACCATTTACTAAACATATATACTTTCTCATGTCAGATTGTCTAAGATATCAACATACAGTGGTATACGTCTCACCACTGCGTGCCACATGTTCCGAAGGACCAGGAAATTAAAAAAAAAAAAAAACTTGGGGAGGGAGGGTACAGAGCAGACATTGTGAGGAGATGGGGAGGGATGAAACCAACCATAGAGAATCATGCTACCTCCTCTCTCCAGAAGGCAGGTGCATTCCATAAGCCCAGAAACAAGGGAGGTTTATGTAGAGTTGCATAGCATAAGCATGAGCTGATCAATACTAATAGGTCTACCTAGGGAGCATGAGCTGGTGACAGGTAATCCCACTTAGACCTCTTTCTTTGTAATATAATTAAGTAGTTGGGTCCATATTTGCTCAAATAGTGTGAGTTTACCCATCCCACCATACACATAGTGTGGTGGTAATTACAAAGTCTAGTTATTTCTGATTCCCATGCTTCTAGGGTTGGAGAAACTAGTGGATGCCATTTAAATAAGAGCTGTCTCTTAGCTTCCAGAGAAAATATACTATATAATGCAATCTTGTGTGTCACCCTACCACATGTAGAACCAAAGTCATATCCCTCAGTATTCACAACTCTGGCCTATACAGGATGTGGCAACCTAGGAGGTTGTAACAAAAATGCTGAGCCACACTTCAGAATGGCTTTATTACAGGAAAATCTCATTACATATGTGCAAGATGACCCAGGCTGATGACACATCTCCAGCACCAACCGTTAGGTATAATCCCCATAGTATCCAGCATATGTAGTGTACAATACTATTTAGAGTAAATGTTCTTCTGTATGTACTGAAAATGAATACATTTACAAAAGCCATGTGTATTCTACCAAAATGTCCCCCAAGTTTTTACACTGATGCTAATCCCTTTGCTCATTTCCCAGATGGATCTTTGTTTATCCCAGTTGGGTACCTTCCTGTTTGTATAACTGCATATACCTCACCTTTCACCCCTTTATTTAGCTTTAACCAATTTTCTAGCTGCTTTTCCATGTCTGACAGAGGTAATCCACATTCTTGCCCTAAACAGGCTTATAACGAATCCCTTAGTTGCAGATATCTCCAAAAGTCCTGTTGGGGTAAATTAAAGTCTGCTTTGATTTGCTGAAACAAATTCAGGACATATGTTTTGGCACAGATTAGGTACTGTATCTCTGCAATACCTGTTTTCTCCCCAGCAGGCTACTGTTATGGTTTTCCTCCTACTGTTAGAACTGGGTTATTCCATAGTGGTTATAGGATACAATTTATGTGGCGAAGTTGTCAAATCTCAATGTGTACATGCTGGAGGCAAGAAAGGAGAGGGGGCATGACAGAGACATACAAACAGTTCCACAGAATTGACAAAGTAGACAATAGAATGTTGGTTACATTGAGTGGGAACACAAGCACCAGGGCAACTCAATGAAGCTGGTGGTGGTGGTGGTGGGGGATTACAGAAGGACTGAGCTGAATGTTTAAGTCATTTCCCCCAACAGAAGCTGCGTTTACTCACTGGCTCAATTTCTGCTATTGTTCAATCTATACAGGCCTTTAGTAATTTCAGTAAACATTTTTGATTCACACTCTGGTGGTAAGTACTGTTTTAAAACTGTATGATGCACTGTATGTCCTTCTCAACCAAAGAGTTCTGTAGTAGAACATGGGTGCATTGTGCTAACAGTAGAAGAGCAGGGCAAGGACATAAACTACATCGTAGAGTTCTAAAATGTTTTTTGCCAGCAGTTTGTAAATCAAAATCATCCATTGGGATAACTAAAAAGCCTGTATAGGTAGAACAATTAAGCAATAAACCATGACAAGATGTGGGTAATGCTGGGATTTACCCATGGCTGGCGTGATTTGATCATGAGGCCACAGGCCGAGTGGTCAAACCAGGTCAGCCAGGGGAAAATCCCAACATAATCCATACCATGGAGTGGATTATTATGATTATACAATGTTCCCTTTTTGCATGACATAAAAAAAAGAAAGAAACACAATTTTTTTTGCCAGTTTAAATAATTAATTTATAGCTTATTCCTATGCCACAAAAACTAGTTCCATGTTGCTAGGTAGAATAATGATGAGAAGCCCCCCCCATCTCCAACTCAGGGCATTGTTACAGTAATAGCTTGTTACTCGTTAACCACAACCTGGTCCTGCATCAACTAGGCTCTATTGGTGCCTCCCAATCCACTCTTGCCTGGTTCTCCAGCTATCTGTGGAGCCGCTCCCAGTCTGCCTCCTGTCATAAACTTCTCTCTGTCCTTGCCTTGCTTCATTCGGGCATCCCACAAGGTTCCATACTTGGGCCCCTGCTCTTTTCTTTGTTTGTCAATAACCTACTTTCTCTGCCCTCCCCTAGTCTCTCCTTACTCTATGCTGATGACTTGGTTCTCTATGTCTCCTCCAGCTCTATTCATAAAATTAACTCCCACCTCTCCTCTGATCTTCATTGTATCCAAACTTGGCTTATGTCCCACCTCCTAGTGCTAAATGCTGCCAAGACCCAGGCTAAGCTCTTTGGGTCACAAAGGAAATCTGTCACTTCGACTCCGTCACTCTAGGTTTCTTGCATTGATAGCTCCCTTGTGGAAGTAACTCAGTCCTTCAAATACCTAGGGATCATGCTGGATCCATCTCTTAACTTCTCTCTTCATGTCAAAGCAGTCTGCAAATCAGTCAATGCTAAAACTGGACTGGCTTACCAAGTCTGTCAGTTCCTGACCCCTGCCGCCAGGATCTCTGTCACCCCAAGGCCTTCTACTCCCTGGACACTGCTGCGCTCTGCCTGCCTTTGCTATGGCACAGGCAAGCATCTTGCAAATGAGGGACATTGCCTACAACAATGTCTGTAGATTTGTACTATCTGCTTCTCATCTTAAGCACCACTGTACTCTCTACTCTGATCTCCACTGGTTGTCTCCTTCCTCCCACCGGGCTTATTCATTAGGTTGTCTGACTGACAACATTATTCGTTCTTCTATCCCCTCCACACTCCGCTGCTATGCTCATCCCCATTGACTGCCCTCATTCCCATCATTCCATGTCTTTAGCTTTGCTATCTGTCCCAAAATGCTCTACCAGGATGAGTGAACTTGCCTTCTCCTTCTATGCCCATAAATTTTGGAACTCTCTTCCACTTGATCTTAGGCACTCCAAATCCCACCTCACTTTCAAGAAAGGCCTCTCCAATTACCTCATCTCCCTTGACATTTGCAAATGTCCCTAGCTTCATGAGTCATGCAAATCTACCATTGTCCTGCACTTAAATTTCCCTGTGGTCTCTTGATTCCTCCCCTTCCACTCTTCCTAAGCTACAGCTATACACTTTGTTCCCTGTCTCTGCATAGGAATTGTCTCCTTGCTGACTTACCAACAGCACTGTCATATTTTGTACATTATTAGCCCTAAGTTGGGCCTGTTTGCCTGTTTTGTTCCTGTTATAACATGTGATATATACCTCTTCGGTGTACTATGTAACTTGCATCTCTGTATAACTGTTTGGAACTTTTATTGTACAACACTGTATATGTATTTGTTTTTACCTGTTCCTTGATTTGTACTCTCCCGGGTCGTGCCTGAAAATATGCAGTTCTGTCTAGTGCACTTATTCGGTTATCAAAAACAAATAAACAAATAAATAAAATAAATTATAATGAGAGACAGACTCCTGATGTACAGCATAATATGCTGCAAGTCAACCACCTGGGACAGCAATACTGCTGCAGGTGCCACTGAATGGGAAGCCTTTTTTTTAAACTTTAGTACTGTGGTATTGATTCGTCACAGCCAAGGTGAACTGCAGTCAGTGGTTGCTAAGTGGTGGGGGCATAGCAGTAAAATACCGAGGTCCCACAGGAGCACAACAGCTGTATGTTTAAACTGAGGAGCCCTGTGATTTCCGGGGTAACTGGACTTTCCGGTTGGGAGATAGTGATGCTAAGTAATGTTTCTAGTCTGTGTTTATTTTCTTTTGGGTGAGTTACAGTGATTACAACATTGATGACACATGCATGGGACCTTACAGTATAGTGAAGGAGCGTGTATTGTGGAAGTACAATTAAAGAACTTAGGAAATCGTAGGAACAAAGCAGACACTGTGGCTGAAATGGAGGTAGAAAACTGAGGATAGGTTACAACAAAATGGATGGAGGACAGATTACAACAGGTAGTTTTTTTGAATGTACAGTCAGTTTGGGGACTGTTTGGGTGTTTTACTTTAAAAGTGCAATCCTTCCACCGAATCTGAAAGCCCCACTTTGTCACCAGTTGCTGGAGAATCCATCCTGGCATTTTTGTCAGTTTGATCTTCGGGGTCAGAGTGATTTCTGAATGGTGACATTTCAGATGCAACTGATTGGCACCCTTTCCCATGGGTTATGACAAGGTTTACCAAGGGTAAAAGATGCCAGTCAGCCAATCAGATATCACCATTCTTGGATCCCATTGTATAATATCAGAATTTTAACCAGTATTTAAATAAGGGTATGCCCATGCTGAATGTTTGCTTGCTTGTATTTGCTGTGTAGTTGTTGGACACAGATAGCGCAGCAAGTAAAATTAACAAATTAATACCATAAGTTGTAGCAGTGAAATTGTCAAGATTGGGAAATGAGGAGGTGCTGTTTGTCCTGTGCTTACCATAATTCAGTAGTACAGATGACGGACCAGAAAAGGTTCTCATCATTCTTATCAGAAGCAGAATCTAGGTTAGGGAACTGATTAGTTCTGATTGATTCTGATTTAAATCAGAACCTTTAGGAAATAAATGTTATTAAAGAAAAGCATTACAAAATGCATGAGAACTATCACAAAATGCACTAAAAATAGAACATAAAAGTATTTTTCTAACCTGAGTTTGTAAGTCTGTGTTTCAGACTACGTTTGTCCATTCTCCTCTCCACCCTTCCTCCCCTCCCCTCCCTCCTCTCCTCTCCTCTCCTCCTCCTCTCCTCTCCTCTCCTCTCTTGTCAACTCATTATTGGCTACAGAGAATCCATGTACTGTGAGTATGCTCCTTGCCAGCATGCATATCCCCAGTCTTTCCTATTTGATGATAGTCTGCCCAACCTAACAGGTAGATCCTTGATCCCAAAACCTATCTATTGACACCCATTCTGCCCTACTATTAATTACATTCCTGCACCTTAACACCCATCTTGTTCCCATATGTGTACCCATGCCCCCCTCCTACCTGCTAGTACCCACCTTTCCCCAGCATGTACACCCATGTCCCAGGATATACATCCTACCTGTTCCAAACCCATCTGCTTGTACCCATGCTGTCCCAATATGAACTCCTCTGTGCCCTCTCATCTTCAGGAACCCACCATGCTCCTGTATGATCACCCCAGACCCACTATGTATCCCCTTCCCCTTCTCATCTACTGGCATCTATCTTGCTTTGGCAACAGAGGGGCCCAATGCCTCATTTAAATGAGTATTTCATGGACTTTCAAACTATGATAGGCACTGTCCATAAATGTTTTTCTTCAATTATATAATGATATTATTCTCAAAATTTTGTTTTTTATTAGCTTTCATATGTGATTTTAGGATCTGTAAGCCAGTCACAATTCTTTCTTCATGGCTGTGTATACTACCCATGATGCACTGCATTAGGAAACACGTAATTGCTTCTTTAAAATGAGGTATTACTGCCTATACACTTAAAGCATCAGCCATCAGCCTTGTCTCTCAACTTTGCACTGAAGTTCTTTTCTTTTAAAATGGAGTGATGAGAGGATGACAATAAAGCATTCTTGCTGATAAAAGATTGCTAATAATGTACCAGTTTGGGAGAACTATGAAAATAGGTTGTTTTCTTAGTGCAACTTTTCTTGTCCATCTCTAAAAAAAGTCTTTGAATACAAAAGGTGGTTAGAATGTGTTTCCATGGAAAATGAGCTAGATGCCTAACTGGAACTTTGCATTGCAACACTGGATTCATTGACCTAAGCACTCACTTATATTAATAATGCTATTGATAATGCATGATGAGGATCCATACCTTATTAATATATTGTTTTAATAACAAAAATTCATCTTAGTAAAACAAAAAAAAGAATGGATTAATATGAGAACAGTAAAACTATGCATTGCTAAACAGAGCTTTGCACATGACTAGTGGCACATTTCAAATAGATATACATGTACTGTACACATATACACAAACACATCTAAAAAAAGGGGGCAGGGTAATCTTCAGTAGTACAATAATATAGTTGCATTCCATGGAAATATAGTAGATGACAAAAATAAGTTGCCTTATTTCCATGATTGTGTATTAAGCAACTTTGTAGTGCATACCTGTTTGCAGTCGGTGCTAGCATGCATAAGCATAGGCCCAGTAACATTTTTAATTTTGTTATATACCAAAACAATTACAATTTTAGTTTACATGGTGAGTGCAAAGATCACAATTTCCGCAGTCCTTTGAGCCATGCTTTCTGTCAGTAGCACACTATAGATGCTTGACTTACAGTATGCTGGTCATGTTTCATCTTCCATCACACACAAATATGCTGTCAGCAGGAAGTACAATAGGCTGAGAACATGAATCTTTCACAATCAGCAGGGGTCAACAATGACACTTTTTAAAAGGGAAACTGGGGACAGCACTTTAGCTGAGGCCCCCAGGAAAGAGTCAGTGTCAAATGGTTAGTGTAAATCAGAATAATTAACTCATCAGCTTCACCTGGTGAAATATGGTGTCAGGACAGTTATATGTATGTAGGTGATGGGGTGTAAGAGAGGTGCAAAACTGCAGGCATACTGTATGTACCAAAATATTCCACATGAGTCAAGCACCCCATCATAGACAGGAAACTTAGCTGAAAGCAGGTGTCTCGACATTTATTTTTGTCAGTGGGCTAAACCTTGAGGTCAACTGGTCTGCAGCACTCATTACAATTTACCCAGCCCCCAGTCAGCACATGTCTCAAAGTGCTGTGAAACAGCCATATTTTTACTCACAATGTAAACTGTAATTTTAATTTTGGTGGTAAATAAATACAAATTCTGCTGTCATGACAGGTAGAAGCACAGACTACATGCAGGTACTACATGTAGTACAAAATTGTTAAACCCATTTACATTTTTTCTGTCCCTCTTAGACTACTGTATGAGGCCTCAAATGGAATTAGTTCACCTACCTGGGTGACTTTAATGCTGGGTCGATGATAAATTCTCACATTTTGGAAGGGTTTCTTCCAGCTGATGGATTCACTGGGCCTTGCACAAGTTATTACTTCTGCAACTCACCAACATGGACATTCCTTAGACTTGGTTTTCTCCCTGGGGCTTGGGCTGAGTAACCTAGAGACTGATCTGATCAGCTGGTTGGATCATTGTATGGTGAAGTTCTCCTTCAGGCCCCCCTGTGGTCCTCTCCGCGGAGATGGTCCAGTACTGCCCTTTACGAGGGCTTGGGCCAGAAGAACTCTCAGCAGTAGTGGATATCTCTAAGATGGTGGCAGCTTGTGAGATGGGATCAGAAAATGTTGCACTGTACTATAATAGGACTGTTGTGGAGGACTTTGACTACATAGCACCTCTTTGTGTACTACCCCAGGTCTTTTTCTTAGGGTCCCCATGGTTTTATGGGGATCTTAGAGAACTAAAGGTCAAGGATTGGAGGCTAGGGTGCAGTTGGAGGAGGTCCAGTTAAAGGAGGACAAACTGGCTTTGAAGATTCATTACTATGAATGTGAAAGGACAATTTCCCAAAAGAAGGCAGCATTTCTGTCCAGCGAAATTGTGGCTTGGCTGGGAGGAATCAGCCATCTCAGCTCTTCCATACTGTGGACAGACTATTAAATCCAGCCTGTCTCCAGTCAATGAGTGTTGTCAGCAGCTAAATTTAAATAGTTTGTTCATTGTTTCTTGAATAGAGTGTCATCAGTTTAGGCTAGGATCTCTCCAAGTGAGCTGGCATGGCCCAGCAGAGTCAGGTAAGGAACTCATGGATGTACTCAGCAGTATTGGGCAGAGTTTCTGCCAACCTTGATGGAAGACGACTGCAAGGTGATTTTGGAGCTGTGGCCTACCTATTGTGAACTAGACGTAGATCCCATGCATCAGCTAGTAAGTTGTGTTGGGGCTTTGGAGTCAGTGTTCATGGGATAGTACTGTCGGAGAGTTTTTTTCTTGGTGGCATTGAAAAATGCACTTATTCGGCCCCTCCTAAAGAACCCAACTTTGAACCCGGATGTTCTAGCATATTACCACCCTGCCTCTCACCTGCCTTTTCTAAGTAAGATTATTGAGAAGGTTGCAGCACTGCAGTTTGAGGCATGCCTTGCAGCTCATAACATCTATGAACCCCACCAATCTGGTTTTAGATCTAGGCATAGCACTGAGACGATGTTGATCAGGGTACATAATGACCTTCTCAGGGTAAGGGTGGGGTGGTCAATTCTCATTCTCCTTTATCCAGCTAGGGGACTGAAGGAGGTCCCCTTGATGGTGGCCTTTAAAAGGGGGTCAAAAATATTTTTTAGTCAGGCCTCTGGGGACTATCATCCCTTTAGTCTCCTAGTGTTTCAGCTAATTTTAATAGAAACTGTGTCTGTGACTTTTGTTTATTCTAAATTATTTCTCAGTTGTCAGTTTCTCATTTATTTACTACTCACTGTATTGTCTGAAATTGCCTTTATTATATATGGCACCCTGAGACTTCAGAAAATGGTGCCTTATAAATAAAACTACTACTACTTACATGGTCTTCTTGTGCTATACACCCCAGCAGGTTTCTTCTGCTCAATCTGCATTGCTTTGCAGCATCTATGTCCCACCTAAAGGTATGTTTGCATGGCCTGATATATACCATTGTGAGTGGTGCAGATGAATTGCGCCACAGAAGATCAAATCATATAAACAGTCTGTGGAGCAATGCGGGTAGCTCCTTTGCACTGCAGTGTAGTCCCTGTTTTGCTGGGATTGCGTACTGGTGCAGGTAATTTTGTCTAGCATATAAACATGCTGCTCTGCCTGTACTGGTATAGCCTTGTGATACCCTGTGCCACTCCTGCTGTTATCAGGACATTAATTGATCCCTGCCTTGTTGTTTACATTAGTAGAAATAAATAACTGAATTACAGAATAAAGCGGTGAAAAATATTAAACTAGCCTGTTAAGCTAAGGCTACAATTTGTGGGATTTAAAACTCTAGGCAAAGCACAATAGTCACCTGTAAGATTTGTTCAAAAGTTCACTGCTCTCTGACATTCACTGATGCTCCTCAAATGGCAGCTGTCAGTGCCAGTCCTGTAGCTCCTGGCCCCAGTGGACATGCTGTACAAAACATCAAATGTGCTGGCTGATATCCTGCAATGGTACAAAGCTCTCTTTCGTGAACAGCAGTTGCAATTAGTGAGGGTGGAGTGGCGGGCGCAGCATCCAGGTATGTGTAAACGTGCCTAAATATCCCATAAGGATAGAGCCTTTACAGTGGCTGCTCCAGCTTTCTGTAAGCTGTGTGACAGAACCCTAAAGTGGAATAGTTTCAAACTGCTTTAAGGAGTAACTCTATATTTCATCATGTACTTTCATAAATAAAATGTTTCAGCTGTAGCAATTCACTAGAGAATGCATTTTTTCATTTTCAATATTTCTCTCCAAGATTTATAGCACACCTTGGTGGTCCATCTAAGAGTCTGTATAGAAAACATTTGAAAATGTTTATCCAATCCAATCCAATCAACTTTATTAATAAAAAAAAGCGCTATTCCAAAGATCATAGTACCCTAACAATAAATACATAAATATTCAGATAAAATCATCAACATCACAACATAATATGAATCTTAAATAGTCTCACAGAAGGCCAGCCAGGTTTACTCTCCTCTGTTAACCTCAGAGTGCCTTTGTTTAAAGGAGAAGTCTCATATAGAATGTGGTTTGTTTTTAGGTACGTGTACTCAGATGTACGTTTCTCTCATCATCCGACATCATTTGAGATGTTTTCCATCAAAAACGGACATCTGGGAGTGATTTTTCAACAAAAACAAATAAGTGTGGAGTTTGTCCTCCATTTTCAGGTTTAGAGCATCTTCCCTGCACGTCATCACTGCAATGCTTGGCCCCTGTGTCGCGCTAAAAGGTGTCCAACATTGCACGACTACTGGCACCAATGGTTCCTAGTCTCAGTGAAAGGGGACATAAATAAGTGCCGTGCATGCATTGGGGCACAGACCTCGACTTCCTAAACAGCTTTTGTGACAGAATATGTCTAAGTGGCAAAGCATGCTTCACTGAATAAAAAAAGAAATTAACTTTTTTCTGTGTGTTGTTTTTATTGCAAGTGCACACATATATGTAATGTTTTCCTCATCACTGTGAGGGTTTCTGTCAGACTCAATAAATGGAATGCAGTGCAATACAGTAGAATTTTTATAAGTACTGTGCTTTATTTTCATTGGTTATCAGGGATATTTTAATGATTTAATGTCAGACTGTTCTAACCAGATGCTCCACAGACTGACCTGGGTGGTTACTGGGGCTGGTAATCACATGAGGAGCTGCATCAGCCAGCAACTGTTGCATCGATTTCGGTGCCGTTTACAGAGCACACACCACCCCACTCCAAGCCACAACCCATACACTCCCCTCTAGCTGAGCCACAATGAACTCCACCAATCAGCTAGACTACATTCACAAAACAACACAGGTAAATTCAGCTGGCCACACAGAACTGACACTGCACAACACTCTACAGTCATTGCCCTCAACATGCTAAACACCCAGCACCCTGGGATGCTCCATATTGTCATAAATGGATTCAGACACTGCAGAGTGTGATGAAGGTGAAAGTGTTGCTGGCTCTGGATCCCATAAAGACCAATGCATCCCACCCGAAAGACTCAACACTACACAGAAGTCTCCTACCTCCAGCTAACCAATATTTCTACACTGTGAAGGTTCCTTAGTCTAACTCTGGAAACAGTAACAACAGGTAACTTTTTCTCCATGTTTGTCATTTTAGGAGGACATGCCCCCCCGACACACACACTTCATGCAGCGGCGTATAGAGTTGTACTATACTGGCACCAGATGGGATCTCACTTGTTTACATTATGGAACAAATGAGCATGGTCTGTGTTGTGGGATTGGGGGGTTGGTCACTGTTATCCTTATTATCTGCCTCTGATGAATTGCTGCATAGTGTGATGGGCAGGGGGTGTAAATTATGGTAAATTATTCCGGGCCTGTACATGAGAAGAATACAGGAATCAAGAAACCACAACAGCAGTACTGGAGCCTAAGAAATAACAGCAGAAGTGCTGTGACTTTACATAGAGAAATAGCACGCAGATATTTGATTCTGCAGATAACAGCAACTGAAAATTCAAAGTCAGTTCAGCAACAGCATCACACTATTCAGTCCAAGTCCACCTATGGAGTATAAAACAGCAAGAACTATAATGATAAGTATTGTAGAAAAACCATATGCATATCCTTGTGGTTGGTACTATAAAGTTGAATCAAATGCAGAATTAAAAGAGTATGAATTGGGAATAAGAACTAAAGTGCAGATTATGAACCTTTACCAGGAATAATTACATTACAATGAAATACAGTGTCAAAATGACACTGCGTGCACCACCATGAGATAGCATACAGCTGTGTAGCATGAGGTCATTGGAAGGCTCACTGAAATATATGAAAAAAAGGAGCACAGATTTTCCCAACAGCATATGCATGTCATATTCAGTGCCCCACAATGTTTTCATATAGAAATCAAACTCGGTTATTGTCAAAAAAGGTGTCAATAGGGCATGTAATGCCACTGGAGTCATAACTATAGTACCTCGTGTGGCTGGAGCAACAGGACCGAAAAACACTTGAGGGTGCAAAACTTTCTCTACCAGTTCTTCAGCAGCAAACTTCGATGCCTTTAGAAGGACAGACACTGTACTCATTTAGTGACAAAATGTAAAAAAAATTTGGGTTATTTTGAAGTGGTCACTATAAACAAATGCGGAGATACATGGCAAGAACACCATGATGCTCCAGCGTCAATCAGGGAAGAAGTCCAGCATGCTATTGCGGCGATGACATTTTACAGACAGATGCAAGATCGCACTGCACATGCGCAGGTCATAAGATGGTGCAGGTTTCAAAATAATGGCACAGCAAAAATAGATTTTTACGGAGAAAATAAATTAAACCAGCATGAAAGGAGAAGAAAGGGCATGGAATAAATTGGAAGAACACACAAAAAGGTAACAAGAAATGCTTTTATTTTGACTGGTAATGTTTATATTCATTTGTCACAAGACTTCTCCTTTAAGACATCATAGTGCTCACCACGACAACACACCGTGATGCCACAAACAGCAATTGTGTGGTTAGTCAGATGCATTTTGAAAGACTCGATGAAATAAGTGCTGCCTTATTTACAATATTTAGTAGACCAACAGCAGGGCAATTAGGGAGGCAGTATAGTGCAGTGATTTAAGGCTCTGAGCTGCAAATCTGGTGACATCCAGCGGACCAGACCTTGGTTTGATTCCCACAGCTTCCACTTGCATACTGTGTGACCCTGAGCAAGTCACTTAACTTCCCTGTGCTCCCAGGTCGCACCTGTAAAAAAGCTTTCAGCATAGTGTGCTACTTCTGGTTAAACAACTAAAAAAAAAATTTAAAGAAAATAGCAAATAACTAGAAAACAATAGTTAAAACACTTTTTTGCTGTAAATCTAATGTCTTTAAGCTTTTTACTGTAATAGAGAGTTGATCTTTACATACACACCTTTTTCAGTCGGCCTTCACAGAGTTTTTATTTATATTTTACTTTAATTTTATTTATTTCTGTAGCACTAACTCATTGCCCACTTCTGAAGGACCTATTTTTTGTTGTGTTATTTTGTGTCATATTGTGAGTTATGAACTGGATAAAACAATTCTGGAAATCTGATTGGCTAAGAGGTTCTTGAAGCCATGATAATATCCAGCTACATAATCATGGCTTCAAAAAGCCTCCAACCACCAGTCTCCTCACAACAAATACAGCTGCACTGAAGTTGCGCTCAGTAGGAGCAGCTCCTCACTCACTGCCACCTACACATTCAAAAGCAGTGTGCCGTGCAACAGTGTGTGAGTGGCAGCAATGGACAAGTCATTTTTTTTTCTCCAAAAACAAAACAAAAGACAAGCTAGAGACCCTCAAACAAAACAACACCTCAGCATGCTTTACTTAAAATTACACAGGGCACTGGCTGGGGTGATAAGAATGATTGGCGGCTTATGTACTGTATGTTCAGGAATGACACTGCTGCGAAGTGCAAAAACAAACTCTGCATTACATTCCTTTCATTTGCACAGAAACCGCAGCTCTAACTGCAAACCCTCGCCCCCACTAAAAGAAAGCCATGCACCTACCAGATAGAGAAACAGCCAGTCTTGTCCCAGAGATCGACAACAGTTCTAATAGTAGCCCTAAGAGTAAACAAATCACACCAAGACTCTACTTTTTTCACACATTTAAAACAAACAGCCATGCTGAATGGCTTCTCCACTAAAGGTGCGTGGTGGTGCACACATCATCAGCTCCCCAACTTCTCTCTCAGCTTACCAGTCCTCCCTAGTGCCATCTTCAGCATCCAATTCTGAGTACTTTCTCCCGGAACAAAACAATAAAAATGAAAAATAAAGTACAGTGTGAATGGGTAACAATGTAAAAAAACTACAATGAGGAGGAGAGGGTCACCCAGTCACAAGAGCTCCACTTACTCTATTACAGCCAAGAACAGCACCACCTGCTGCCCAGATCCCTCCAGGAACTATTTATTTAAAGATATTCCTCCAATACATTTTGAAAAATTTTAAAATTTGTTTTCCTATTTTTTTTTACTTTAAAAAATGTTTAAACCAGTTCATAATAGCAATAATGCATGACAGGGTGTGGTATATCATGGGATATCATCACTTCTTGGGTGCATTAGGCACTTGACCTGCGGCATCATGCCTCACAACGCAACCGAGGCATGACGATATCCCATGATATACCACACCCTGTCATGCATTATTGCTTAAGCATTGCTGTCCATTATTGAAAAGTGCTCTGAACCTTAGGGAAGGAATGCTCTTTGCCTTGCCTTAGCAAAAGAAAATAGTTTACTATAAGTGAGCATTGTCAAAAACGAATTGAAAAATTGTAGCAGTATTGTGGCAATAAACATTAATTTACATGTAAAAATGAATGATTTTCAATATACAATATTATTCTAAAATCCACAAACTGAAAACAAAACACTTCAGTCGGCTCTAGAACAAAGTCTCTAAACGGAGCCGTAGCAGGGAAATCCTGCAGCTGCACACACAAAAAGAGGTTGCTCAGCTGCCTGTACAAGTGAACCATAGCTCCTCTGCTAGGCTATGTTTTAAAAATTATTTTTAACGCTTACAAAAGCAAGTAGCCCCTAAAAGATATCATGAGGGAGTGCTACTTACTTTGTAAGCTTGTTAATAAATTATTTTTAAAATGTACCATAGCAGTGGAGCTGTGGTTCACTTGTACGGGCAGCTGAACAACCTCTTTTTGTATTCTAAAATCCATTCTCACATCGGTGACCCCTTTATACTGTGCTTCATTAATTAGGCCCCTGTCACACCCTGGCATATTGCACAAGGCTATAGCACACAGGGCAGGGGCCCACAATGCCATTCGAAAGTTATGAATGGCTGATTTTCATGAATGTATATCATTTTAATCAGGCAGGATCTCTGTATTTGGCAAAATACCTTAAAATGAAACATTATAATTGTCCTTTGTTTTGTCTTCCAGTCTGCAATTTGTTTGAGTTGCAGTAGTTACAGAAGAATGCGATTTTTGTTTAGCCCAGGTTGGCTAAATAAAAATATTAAACAATTAATCAACAAAAAAAATAGAATGTCTAAAAAATATAAAAAGGATAAAACCCAGATTAATTACCAGGTGTATAGATACTTTACAAAGGAGGTAAAGTTGTCTATATAAAGGGCACGAGCACAGCGGGAAGTCCTCCTAGCTACCAGGGTTAAGGATAATAAAAAGTCCTTCTTCTCATATATCAACAGATTGAGGAGTAATTCAAATATTGTAGGCCCCTTTAAAAATGGAGTTGGGGCATTGGCATCAGAAAAAGAGACTGCAGACATTCAAAATAGCTATTTTTGCTTGGCTTTTAATGATGAGGTTGTTCCTTCTAACTCTGCAGAACTTGAGCCAACTCCTGGATGAATTAAAATAGATCCTGAAGATGTTAGGGACAGACTATATACACTGGATATTAACAAATCCCCTGGACCAGACAATATACACCCCAGAGTTTTGCATGAACTGGCAGATCTCTTAACACTTCCTCTCATGTACTTTTACCAAATCTCTTTGGATAGAGGAGAAGTTCCACAGGCTTGGAGGGTTGCTATTGTGGTCCCACTTCATAAAAAAGGGCACAGGTCTGAGCCAGCAAATTTTAGGCCAATAAGTCTTGTGTCTCTAATAGGGAAAGTATTGGAAGAGATACTAAAAGCAGTGATTGTGGATTATCTAGTGGAAAATAACTTGACCAATCCTGTTCAACATGGGTTTACGAAGTCAAGGTCATGCCAGACTAGCCTACTTACCTTCTATGAAAAACTTAACTTAGAGTTGGACAAGGGAAATGTAGTGGATGTGGCTTTTATGGATTTTGCCAAGGCATTTGATAAACTACCCCATGCTGAGTTAATTGAAACATTAGTAACTCTTGGATTTGATAATAACATTCTAAGGTGGACAGCAGTATGGCTAACTGGGAGGAAACAAAGAGTCACGGAGAGAGGGGTGCTGTCTGATTGATCACAAAGTCTCAAGTGGGCTCCCACAGGGTTTAGTTTTGGGGCCCTGTCTATTTTATACATATATATATATATATATATATATATATATATATATATATATATCTCCATGCTTAAATTAAAAAACTATAACATATGGCTATCAAAATTTGTGGACGATTGTAGAGTGGGTAGGACTGTGAACAACAAATCTGAAGCTCTTTCCCTGCAATTGGCTATTGACAACATTTATCAGTGGACCAACACTAATAAACTTGAACTGAATATTGCCAAATGTAAAATAATGTATTTGGGCCCCAATAACAATAATTGCATTTACACCATTGGAACTAAAATATTATCTGTCACTAGTGAGGAAAGAGATTTGGGTGTAAAAATAACATCTAACTTAAAGTTTAGTTCACACTGCAAGGATCAGGTCAAAAAGGCTAACCAAAATCTTAATTGTATTTTAAGACACATTGCCAGTAGGAGCAAGAACGTTCTCATGCCTCTGTATGGAGCCTTGGTTAGGCCTCATTTGGAATATTGTGCCCAAGTGTGGTCACCATACAACAGGGAAGATGTAATAAAGATTGAGGGTGTGCAGCGTAGGGCTACAAAATCTGTGTCTGGGCTGAAAAATATTCCTTATGACAAAAGGTTGGAACAACTAAATCTTTATTCACTACACTATGGAAGGTATAGAGGTGATTTGTGTATGCTGTTTAAAATCATAGGGGATAATACACTGCAAGAAGATCTAGGATTCACTTTTAGATCCAGTTGGACTAGCAGCAGGAGACACAATAAGCAATTGGTTCTGTCCAGGTGGAACATTAATCTGAGGAAATACTGGTTTACCCAAAGGGTTATTTCCTTATGGAACAACCTACCAATTACGGTGGTTGAGAGCAATAGTATGGATACATTTAAAGTCAGACTGGACAACTTTTGTCGAGGAAGAACTACTAAATTCTAAATAATATGGGATGGGCAAGCATTATGGATGAAAGTCCCTCCAGCTTGACTCTACCTATGAAACCTATACTTGGAATTTTTACAACACGAGCAACATTCAGTAGGAGTACATCACAGCAGAAGTGGGCACACTGATATTGGAAAGAATACCTTCCAGTTAGATGGTAGGTCACTCGTTTGCAGACTATATGACACACATTCTCCAGTCTAGGGTTGAGTTTCAAATGGGGTCGTCCCATTATGTGTCTATGGAAAAATGTCATTTAAAACATAAAACTCCTAACCATGATTTAAAAAAATCACCTTTGGATCTGACACATCAACTACAGTAGTCAGTGCCATTGTCACAATTTCAAAGTAGCAAACCAGCTATTTATTCATTCAATGGCTAAAATAATTCTGTGTTGTTTAACCTGTCAGTCTTTGTGCTAATGCATGCCATGTTGTTCCAGTTTCTACCACCCACTAGATGTTCTTATCATAGCCACATACAAATATAGACAATGACAACAGAAAAAGACCAATGGTCCTTCCAGTCTGCTTGAGTTCCCTCTCTAACCCTGGGGCCTACTGTCCATCCAGGATTTTAGCTCTCCCTCTCCCCCTCCACCCCCCTATTCTCCTTCCTCAGTCACCCCTGGGGACCACTATACCCTTTGTTCTGTCCCAACTGTGCATGAAACCAGCAACTGTATTAGCACCCATCACCTCAGCTGGTAGACTGTTTGGTGGCTCCACCACCCTTTCTGTAAAATAATAATACTTTCTCTTGTCCCTACTGAACCTTCCTCCTGTTGGTTTCCATTCATGGCTCCATGACCTTGAACTAGTATTCAAGCTAAACATTCCCAAGCTGTTCACCTTGTTTATTCCCTTTAGGAACTTGAAGGTCTCTATCATATCTCCCCTCCTCCTTCTGACCTCCAGTGAGTACATGTTCAGTGACTTGAGGTGCTCCTTGTAAGTCCTGCCCTGTTGGCCCTGGATCATTTTTGTCATCCTGTTCTGCAGCGACTCCAGTCAGTCCCTATCCTTACTGAGGTGAGGGCTCCAGAACTGGACACAGTTCTCCAGGTGCAGCCTCACTAAAGAGCTGTAAAGGGAAAATATTAATTATTTCCTCCAGCTGTCAATACCTCTCTGTATACACCCTAGCATCCTACTTGCCTTACCATAGGCCTTGTTGCACTAGCTTAATTGCCTGAGAATGTCACTGATGATAACTCCCAGATCATGTTCCTCAGCTGTAGTGCTAAGTTTCACCCCACCCAACCAGTATTCTGTCCTAGGGTTTTTATTCCTCGGGTGTATTACTTTGCACTTTTTGGCATTAAATTTCAACTGTCAGACCTTAGGCCACCCCTGTAGCTGAAGTCCACCCTTCTAAAATCAATGACTTCAGGTCTTGATGGGGGCTTTCCAGCCCCTAGGGCCAGTTCGAACCAAATGGAGCTATGGTCAGTGCTCCCTCGTGGCTTTCTTACTATTACCACTTCAACCACCTCGATATGGTAAGCACCACATCGAGTGGCAGTCTGCCTGGTGGGTTCCTTAATGAGCTGTACCAGGAGACAGTCCTGGATTGCATCAAGCAGGGCTGATGTCAGGTGCCCCTGGCCACCAGAACATCCCAGTAAATGTCTGGCAGGTTCAGATCACCCACTACCACTATGTCCCCCTTTGCTACCCCTCTTTCAAGCTCTTCTGTGAGCTCTCACACCCTCTCTTCCCCTTGCCCTGGGGGTCTATAGATCACCTTCAAGTATAGTTTCTTGCCCAAAGCTGTTGTGAGATGCACCCATAGCGACTCTAACTCACTGTTATTACCCCTGATGCACCCATCTTCCACCACCTTAATACCATCCCTGACATAGAGGGCTACTCCTCCCCCTCTACCTTTTCATCCGTCCCTCCTGAACAATGAGTACCCAGGCACCATCAGGTTCCAGTCGTTATTTTCTGTTGCTCACATTGTATTGTTTACATTAAAATGGTAAATCTATGGACATTACACATACACTGTAAATATAAGTTCACATTACAGAGCAATGTTTTCATCAAAATAATGCAGTTTCTATTTAATTGATAATCTCATTCAATGTGCATTATTTGTGCGGTATGGTTCTGCAAGTCCAATACAGTAGGTCAGATGCATGTACACAGCATCATGTCAACATTCAACATTTATATATGCTTATTTTATTACCAGAATATTAGTTGCACTGCCGTACCTGCAAGTAATTAGTTACAGACTGTTTGAAATTAAGTGTAGCTGTTTATATTTGCTTCTGTATTCATACTGAAATCTGCTATTTTAAATAGCGTGGAAGCAGGATTATCACCCAACTCATCAGCAGCCTGATAATGACTCTACTCAGCTGCTTGCTGGGTGTCTTCATGCATATGAAAGATCAAGCATGTCCCTCAATGGAATGGATCGCTCCTTTCAACTATAAGAAGCTTCCACCCCACAAGCACTGAATAGTGTCATGCTCAACCTGGCTAAGCATTGGGTGGTCACTGTAGAGCCCACTGCAGCTTGAGCTGTATTGGACCTGACAGTGATACTCCTCTGAAGGCCCATTCTTGTAACAAAATGTTTTCTGAGCATGTGCACCGAAAACATAAAAACAGCTTCTACTTGGAAAAATGACTTGCAGATTCAGCACAGCTCTCCTTTAAGAGTAGATCAATAAATGGATGTTGTAAGGGTAGAATAGGCTTCAAAGGGAGGTAGTCTGTGCAAAATTGGTGAGAATATTCAAACGTGGGTGGGACTGGCATATGGGGCAGATGAAGAGGAGAGAGAGGACAGCAGAGTGAAGGGTAATTAAGACCCTCACAAAAATAATAGTAAGTAGGTGGGACTGCTCAGACTTGATAGGCTACAAGGCTACCCCAGCCCTGGCCATCCCCTCCGCTCAACTGACGAGGGGTTGTTAGAGGTTCCCACTGTTCAGCTGAAAATGTCTGTGGCCCGTGCTTTTATGAATGTTGCCCCTACCCTGTGGAACTCTCTACCTCATCAGATTTGAGAGTGTACGACCATGGAGAGCTTTAAGGCAGCCTTAAAAACTCATTTGTTTGAACAAGCATTTAGTGAGTACTCTGTTTAATTTGCTCATACTCTGTATTGTCAGCATTTTATAGATTGTTAGTAATTTATTGTTTTAATATTGTTACTATTTTATTATTGTACAGTGCTTTGGTTTTTAGAATTGCGCTTTATAAATAAAGTTTATTATTATTATTGTTTCCAAAAATGCTATGTTTCTGAATAAAGGAAGACACGCACTTGGTGAATGACATAGTGCTAAGCCAGGTGTTGTTGGCCTCACATCTTTGAACATAAACCACATAGTGAGTACACTCACAAGCAGCGGACACTGGAAACTTCCCAGATTTGTAGCATCTACTGTGTATCAGAAAGTTGTTGCAGAACATCCTTTATTTCTGAGATGTTTAACACAACGTACTGTACAAAGGAATTTGTTAGCCAAGCTAAAGCAGCTGAAAGCCGACTAACACCCCCCCCCCCAATTATTCAGGCTTCTCTACCTCTTTCTTAGTTGGTAGGGTCAGACTGCTATGCTCTACATTTACAAAGTTACATTTGAAGACATATTGTCCCATTATGGAAAGGTGTGCCAATATTGCAATATAAAATACATTACTATGTTTATCTACCCCATATCTAACAGAGTTGAAACCAAACAAATATAAATGAGATACATGAGTGAAAATATAAAATAGTGAAAGTTATAAAAAAAATTGTGTAAAAAATAGGTCATCCCCAACGTGGGTGAATAAAGAGTAAAAGAAGGACAAAATAATTCTAATAGTGGGGATACAAAGTTATAGGAGAAGAGCAGACGGATTGACTGATTAATTTTGAAATTGTTTTGTAGAACTGAGTTAACCAGACAGAAAACAGTCAAGGCAAGTGTGAGTCAATGAATCACCACTGGGGCTCAAACTGCAGGGATTCCCCATAATACAGGACTTTTACGTTAATATGACACAAAGGAAAAAGTATGGTGTCAAAGAAGGACAAAATTATTCTAACTGTGGGATATAAAGTTAGAAGAGAATGGCAGAAGGATTTGCTGAATAAGTCTGCATTTTTTTGTAGAACTGAGTTATTCAGTCAGAAAACAAAGTAAAGGCAGGTGTCACGTGGTGAACTGCCTCAGTGGCTTAGACTGGAGGGATCCACTAAATAGAACAAGAAGAATCAGCATTTATATATCACTTTTCATACACAGTGTATCCCAAAGCACTTTACAAGCAATGCTGGACTGGTATTGAAGTGACTGAATGTGTGGTGGTAGCCATTACACATTATCACCTGCAGCCTGAATAATTGCATGAACTGATTTATGGGAAGGGGAATGTTGGCCAGGACACTGGGAATGTTCCCTATTCTTTGCAAAGAGTGCCCTGGGTTCTTTTGCTTCCACCTGGACAACACCAGGATGGACAGAGGGGACCTCAGTTTAATGTCTCATTCAAAGGACAGCACGCCCCATCAGTACAGCACCCTCCAATACTGCACTCAGATGCCAGTGATTTTTAGGTGCAAGTCCAATCCCAGTGTGGGATGAGAACCCACGACCTTCTGGTCCAGAGGTGGATGTGCTACCAACTGAGCCATGCTGACACCTATACTATACAAGACTTTTACATTTGTATGACCCATAGAAGAAAGGTTGATGGTCAGTTCTAGAAGGCATGGTGGGAAAAGGAGGTGGAAAGGAAATGGATGGCGACATGACCCAAAAGGAATCCCTCAATAATGAAATAGTAATTTGAAGGCATTAGGACACCATAGTTAATCAAACCAGGAGGCAACCTTTAACTTGTCTGGGAACTGCCTTTTTTATTTCATTAATGCATCTGTGAAGTAAAAGGAGCTCTGCAATGACTTTCTTGATAACCTCTGCCCTCCTTTCCCTGCATGGCAACAGAGTGGTTAGTGACTGCACAGGAAGACTTGTGACCATGATTGTGCATGGCATAACGGGGTGCAAAGTTATTACTGTCACTAAGTGGCTGTTGCAGTCAGTGGCATCATGCCTATAGGGCATTGGGGGCATGTGCCCCCAAAGGTCATGCCCACAACCCCTCCCCCTATAAAAAGTATTTGCTTTTTAAAGTGGCCCATTTTTTTCCTGGAAAATTAATGTCCTCTTTTTTGGTGACTTGTGGGAAGGGAGGGTCAGGACTCAGGACAACCTTTGTGCTTGTGGGCTATCCTGTGTTTTTTTTTAATTTACTTTAGCACGTGCTAGTCAGATCAGTAAGTGTAAGGGGATGGCACAAGCTGGCATGTCAGTGTGAACAGCAGAAAATTCTCTGGTTTGTTGTGTGTTGTTCTCCATTATAAAATGGGTCAATAAAATGCCTCAAACTGATTGGCTGAAAAGAACTTTCACCCGTGTCCTTATCAGCTGATATCTATACCAACCGGCGCTTTTCTTCTCTAGGCGACCTCACAAAATGAAAATATCAGTAACCTGTGATAGCTTCAAATTGCTTTCACAAACGAGCAAACACTGCGCAGGAACTGTACTGGCCTGGCCAACCTGCAGCTCCCCCCCCCACAAACAATTCACAAGTGAACACAACTAAAATATTAAAAAGAAAGTCTGACCTGTAGTACTTGAAGAAAAAAAAAAAAAGAGCTGCTTGCAATCCCCACTTCAAGATAAGGCATTCGCAGTCCACTGAGCATCGTCATGTGCTCGAAACAAATTTCTTTTAAATTAAAATTGACACTTGCGCCTCCACAAGTCTTGTCACCACAAGTATTGGAAATATTCATTTAACTGCAGATAGCAAACACACTTGGGCACAACTCTTACCGCCGTCTCTTTCAGAAAACTGCAATAAGAACAAAACCGCTCTCTATGGAAGCCGCTAAGGGACATGCTCGCTCCCGATCCAACTGGTGACAAGTAAATACTGTAAACACACAAAAAGCAGTGTGTAATTTCACAGCCTGCCAAAAACAAAATTCAAGAGAAACTCTAGGCAGACAAAATACAATTAAATGTTATGAGTCTGTGAGTGGCGTGAAGCTGGTACTAAATGTAAAATCATGATGGGCACACACTGATCAAAGACTCTCATCATCAGTTGTGCCGCCACCCATGGCTACTGGCAGCTACTAGACAAAATGAGAACATGGAAAACAAATAAAACAAAACTGGAAACAAAATATAAAAAAAATGAAGTGTGGCTGGGGGCCAAAAATACAAAGTGTGCGTGTGTATGATTCTACGTATGTTCTGCAGTTGAAATGCTGGGACTATTTTTTTCTACTTTTCTTAACCTCATTTTTTAACAGTTATCAGACTTCTTACATTTATTAACTTAATTTTCAGGGTAAAGTTTTTAAGGGGGACCCATTTTATAAGTGCAATAAGACACTCCGAGGTGTGGGTTATCTCCCGATAAGAGCACACCCAGGTGCATAAGGCACTCAGCACAAATGCCTCGTGCCTAACAACGCACCTGGGCGTGCTTTTATCAGGAGATAACCCACACCTCATCATGTCTTATTGCTTGCTTATGGTGTGAGTCACAGTGTTGTGTGCCCTTCAACTCACTCTTTCATAGGGTCACTCATTCCCTTTCCCACTGTGGTGCAGCTGAGTAGCTGCCACACCCATAGCTCACATGTGATGAGGACTGCTCATTGGACTTCCATCAGAGAATGGATGAGGTCATAGATGATGAGAGTTACTCAGTATGACCCATCCGGGCCAACAAAGATGACAGCCCAAGTTAGAAAAATGTCAGTAACCATGTAGGCTGGTATTTAAAGAAATGGTCAGGTCTGTGTCCAGTAGGACTGGTCGGGTGCTTGTTTCTTGTCTGTGGATTGCCACTGATGGTGGTGCCCAGGATATGGGAAGAAAGTAAAAGGAACCAGGACAAAACTGCTATAACCAGTCGGGGGGGGGATTAGGTTGAATTGTAGTTGAAAGCTCACCTGCACCCATTCCACTCCACTGAGTGCAGCACACTCCTTTGTCTATGAATTGGCCTCCCTGATAGCTAGAATCTTTAACCTCTCCCTCACTACCAATACTGTACCAACTACCTGGAAAATGTCAACCAAAGTGATTTGTTTAAAAAAGGTAATAATAAAATCCTTAGCAACTACAGATCTATTGCTATTTTACCTGCTCTCGGCAATGTCCTTGAGAAAATTGTCTCCTCTCAACTTACCTCCTATCTCACTGCTCATAACCTCTACTCCCCAGCCCAACATGGTTTCCGCCAGAACCATAGCATCACTACTGCATTGCTCACCCTTGCCAATAGTGTCATAGAAACATAGAAATTGCTGGCAGATAAGGACCACTTGGCCCACCTAGTCTGCCGATTTTCCCTACCTACTGTAATACTGCAGATGCTACAATACACCTCTTGACAAAGGTGAGCTCACTGGAACCATATTCATAGACCTCACTAAAGCCTTCAATATGGTTGATCACTCTTTACTATGCAACAAACTACATGCCATGGGAATCTTAGACAATGCCCTCCCCTAGTTCAAAAGTTATCTGACCAATAGACAACAATGTGTCAGCTTCAGATCCTCTCTATCCGATCCCGCAACTATCACTACTGGTGTTCCTCAGCTTTCTATATGTGGATCACTCTTTATTTCCCCTCCATGTCAACTGTATCCACTAATGCTTTATTAATAGTACCCTCCTCCTGTATTCTGATGACCTTGTCTTCTTCACTGGTACCCAGAACATGCCTGACATCAATAGAAACCTCTCACCTTATCTGATGGCTGTTCAAACCTGGTTCCACAAGAACAGGCTTTTAATGAACCTGTCAAAATCACATGAAATGTTATTTGGTACTGCTTACCAATTAAAGAATATCCCAACTCCACTCACTGTGGCCTTTGATAAAGGCACCCCCGGTCACTGTCCCCTCCTTCAATTACCTGTGTGTTACATTAGATCCCGCCCTTTACTTTTCTATCCATGTGTCATCCACCTGCAAAACAGTTAATGTTAGACTCGGAGTATCTTACTGAAACAGCCATAATATCTCCCTATCTGCCTCCATTACAATCTCCCATGGTACCCTACTTCAAAAGCTCTCCTATGGCCTGCCCATTTTCTCTAATGCCTCAACTACTATCTTGTGGAAATGGGATGTGGCCTACAATAACATCTACTGATTTGCCCTTGCATCTGACTCACCCAGCACTGTACCCTGTATTCCAAACTAGGTTGGCTACCTCCTGCCACTCACTGTGACCTCTCCTTGGGTGACATCATTCACAGTGTAATTCAGAACCATGCACCCCTGTCTCTTGTCTCCCTCCTGGTGCTCTACAGAAATGCCTATCCTCTCAGATCCTCGGACTTCAACCTCCTATCTATACCCAGGACCAGGACTAAACTCAGAGAGCCAGCCTTAACTGTTGCTGCCCCTAAATTGTGGAATAGCATACCTGCTAACATAAGACAATGTACTGTTACCTGTGCTTTCCAGAGTCAATACCATTCACACTTACTCCAATCAGCAGTATGCTTCTGTCTTTATCTCCTGTCCCTCACAGTCTCTAGCCACTGGTACTTGAAAACCCCTGCACTTGTCACTTTGTACACCTAATAGTTTATTTGCACCTTAGAGCTTTGCCAATAGCTTTGCCCCTCTGCTTCTTACTTAATGTTGTACTGCTATATTTACTTGGGTCCTTTTGTTGCTTAATTTATTGTCATGCATGGTTTTGTTTTCTAAGTTTATCATGTATTCTAATGTTGTAGGACTGTTCCTGTATTTGTACTGTTTCTAATGACTTGTATGCTCCCAGGTCATGCCTGAAAATAGGCAGTTGCTTGTCTAGTGCACCTTACCTGGTAAACAACAACTAAATAAATAAAGCTTCTTTGGTTTAATGGTCCATGCAGTCTGTTCGATCTCAGGATCCTGGCCATACCAACTTAGCTGCTGGTATGACTTTCTTGTATGGCCTCCACTGCATCTGTTTGAGGTTTCCTTGCTCCACCATATTTACTGTTAATGCTGCTGCTCTTTTAAAGATCTCTGAGCCTTGCCACAGTATATTTCTCAGTTCTACAGCTCTTGCAATAGTAGTGCTGCCGTCACTCACAGAGGGCACATTTCAAAGACCTCTTTGCTGAAGATTAATGAAGTAGTGGTGAGGAGGTCAGAATACTAGGAGGGGGATGCAAGGAGGTTTATGACAATAGTGTGAAGAACTGTATTTGCAGTGAATATGGCATACCTATTCCAATGTCAAACTGACCAAATCTGAGTTAGCTATTATCACGGGTAAGGGGGTGGTGTGGGGTGATATGATTCATTAATGGCTATAGACACCTACTACAGGTACAGTTGGAGACAGAATGTGCCCTTTAGGCCCACTCTGCAGAAACAGAAAATATGGCAAATAAGGTGGCTTGAATACAGATACATGTTTAGTGAATTTATTATAATATTTGTGTTATGGTGAAATGGTGTTTTGCACAGTAATTCATTTAACTAATCTTCACAGCTTTGTCCATTCTATAAGGACTTCTTATTGCAAATCTAGTATTTTAATCACAAAATACTGATATAGTACAACACTATTTCAAACCCTAGGCAGATAATGGAGTTGCCACAGTATGAATATCAATTTCACATGTTTTCCTCTAAGGCAGTGTGCACTGAATACTTATAAATCTGTAAGTATTTTTCTTAAAGGGTAATTAACTGAGCAGCTATATATCATTGGCCACAGTACAGACTTAACTTCTTTTATCACAGATTCTGAGCAAAAGAATTATGCCCAGTGTGTGGGAGTTTAAACTGCGTCAGTAACTGGTTAATACAGAACAAGTCTGCAGCATGTACTGTTTCACTGGCTGCATGTGGAGGAGGTTAGGAAAGGAAGCATTTATCAAAGCAGATTTTGAGAGATGACTGATAAAGAGAAAGGCACTCCTGAATTTAACTTGTAAGTTTAAAAAGGGAAGTACAGTAGATATGAGCCTGACATCAACTGGAAAAAAACCTGGCATTCATTATCCTATATCAGGTCATGGAACATACAAACAGATTACAACAGTTGGAGGAGAATAAATATAGGTTAGTGAATGGAGTGCATACCCATCTGAATTGTTTTCTTTTAAAAAAAAGTAACAAAAGAACCTGACAGGTGATATAATATACTTAAATCTCAGTAAAGCATTTGATACAGTTCCTCATTAAAAAATTGGCCCTGAAGTTCAGGAAATTTAGAATTACAGTAAATATAGCACAATGGATAGAGATTTGGTTAAACAATAGGGCTCAGTGTATAGTTATGCATATGACTCCATCAGGCTGGAAAGAACACACCAGTAGGTTTCCGCAGTATATTGGGACTCTCGTTGTTCAATATTTTCATATGATAACCTGAAGTAAAGGGTCTCAATTAATGAAATTTAATTTGCAGCTGGTACAAAGCTAGACAGTGTTGTTGATTCTAGGGAAGAGGAAGACAGCCTGCATAAATACATTGAGTGAGTGGGCCAATCATTGACAAGTGAAGTTCAATGTGAATAAGTGTAAGGTCCTTCATTTTAGGTCCAAATAATGTAGGTCAGGGTCACTATTTAAACAGTAAATGGGTGCAGCCGTCTCATTCAAAATAAAGTATTGTTGAGCTGGTACTGCACTCTGACCACCCTCCTTAAACTAGGACTGCTTCCAGAAGATACATGTTGGAGATGCAGTCAACTTGGGGGTAATCTGTCCCACATATTATGGAACTGACTTGGATATCAGAGCATAGAGAGGGCATTTACTTGTTCTTCTTCTCTATTTTAGGGCACACATGACAGCTGGGTGGGCCTTTATTTCTCCTGGGTAAGCTCCCTTCCCCTCACCATAAGCACTCTCTGACCCTACACTGGATAGTGGCCACTAGTGCAGTGGCAAAGAGAGTGCTGCAGTGTAAATGGAGAGCTCTGAAAGTTCACTCAGTAGTGGAATGACTTCTTGCCATAGGACAACTCACCTCACTTGAGAAACTGTCACACAGCAATGTAGCAACTTTCACCATATGCAGTCATGTCAGGGGGCATACCTATCCCCATCTTACTGTACAGGTAGTCAGTCCTGAGTCTATTCCAGGGAGACGGTACACATCCCACTGCGAGGATGGGGAGGACAGTCTCCCTTCCCCCTTTACTCATAGTCAGCATCAGGAGAACAAGGTTATATCTTATATGGACATAAACACTAGGAGTTGGGCCCTTATGTCGGGGGTCTGGGGGATCAGATGTTAATCCTGCATTTTTAACAGGTGTAGTTTTACTGTCACAATCTCTGTACATATTCTCTGAATTCAGGGATTAAGTTTTAATGATTTCCTCTTTTTTTTCTGGACTTGTAATGTGTTCATGATCTGTTCCTATTGTACTGTTTCTTTTTAAAATTTTCAATAAAAAAATTAAAAAAAACAGTAAACAGCTACAAATCATAGACCATGACAAAGACCTGGGGGACATAATTAAAAGGAAACTGAAGCTATCATTGCAATGTGCAGTGGTTGTGGGTAAGACAACTTGAATTTGGGACTGCATTAAAAGTAACATGAGGCTGGATACATTGTGGTAGGTGGTGGGGGTTCACAACTTGAATCCAGGACATCAGGATTAGAGGCATGAAAGGTGGGCTGAGAGCATCTGCGTGGATGCTCTCATCCTGGGTGACAGTGAGAATTAGGCACTGCTCTACTAAAGGCCCATAGTGGTGGCATGGTGGAGGTGCCATTGGTTACATGCATGACCATGTTCTACCAGGCACCCCCAGAACATCCACAAGTGTGCTTATCACTGTGGGAGGGGTTGGGGAATAAACTAGAAACTGGCCTGCCCATCTCAAAAGGTTATGGATGATGGCCCCATGTGTGCTCCCCCACACCACCTGACTCTGCATGGGAGTGCAATGATAAGCTCACTCCCAGCCTCAGGTCTAGTCAATAGGCACTTCTATCTCCATTCCAGTGGACAGTAGGGCCCCCCAGTAGGGATAGATCTGGAGCTTGAGCTGGGGACATACTGGGATCTTATAATAAGAAATGAATTAAGCCTAAATGGTTACAAAAAAAGAATATTGAAACAAATTTAAAAAAAAGCTTATGGCATTTACAAAAAACAGCCTACTGAAGAAAATTGGGAAAAGTTTAAAAACCTGCAAAAAATTTGCAAATACACCATAAATAAATCCAAACATAAATATTAAAAAAAAAACTAGCTGCACAGAGAAACAAAAACAGTGGTAAACAATTCTATAGTTACATTAATTCACTTAAAAAACAGAAGGCACATTAACAACAGTAGCAGAAAATGCCAAATTAATAACAGAACTGCTAGAAAGAGCAGACTTTTAATAAATACTTTTGTTCCATTTATAACACAGGCAACCATACTAGTATATAGAGACATGGATTGTAACACAAATAATTTTACAATTAACCAAGAAAACATTAAATTAAAAATAGAAGGACTTAAACGTCATTGTGCACCTAGACTTGATAAAATCACACCAAAAATGCTAATTCTAATGAAAACCACTATTTGCGTACCCCTTAAAATTTTATTTGAAGAAATATTGAACACAGGTCAGATTCCAAAGGACTGGGGAACAGCAAAAATCACTCCAATATGCAAAAAGGGATGTAAAAATGACATAAAAAAATACAGACCAATAAGTCTGACACAAGTCATATGTAAAATTCTTGAGTCCCTAATCAAGGAAATGATACAGGAACACATGGCCACAAAACCATCCTTTGACGAACATCAGCATGGGTTCAAGTGAGGGAGATCTTGTGCCACAAACCTGATGTGTTTTTATGAACACATCAGTAAGATCTTAGACCAAGGTGAACCAGTGGATGTTATCCTATTGGAGTTTAGCAGAGCATTTGAGTCTGTGCCATGCTGGACAGTAGTAGGAAAACTAGTAATACTAGGAATCAATAAAAGGAGTATAGCATGGATAGAAAACTGGCTAAGGGAAAGAACACAATGCATCTTAATAAAGGGGTATTTATCTACTGATAATAGAGTCACAAGCAGAGTCCCTCAGGGATCCATTTTGGGACTGATTTTGTTCCAATGATTTATATCTGACCTAGATGACGATGTTGTGAACCATATTGTTATGTACACAGACTATGCCAAATTTGGAGGCCCCAGTAAAACCATGGGACAAATAAACTCTATTCAAAATTACCTAGTCTCAATATTTATCTGGACACAACAGTGTGGGATGTCACTAAACATCATTTAATGTAGCATCATTCATATAGGGAGAAACAGTTGTTTCCTCAGTTGAAACAGCTCTCCAGACCTTAAAGGACATTATCACTAATGCTCTCAATATTCATGCACCAATCACCAGTATCAGATCTAAAGCAAGCTCCTGCCCTTGGTTCACCACTGAGCTTAAAGCAGCCTTGTTAACCAGGGACAAACTGTGGAAAAAGGCAAGAAAAACAAAGGATACCAGAGACTGGCTAAATTTCAGAAAAGCAAGAAATTCATGTACAAACAAATAAGAACTGCCAAAGCTGCCTATTATAGAGCTGAATTGGATGCCTCCTATAATAACCCAACCAGACTCTGGGGAACTATAAAAGGAATTCTGGGCCAAAACTCTACTCCTGCCTTAACCTCCAAACTGCTACTAAATGATACAGAAATTACGGGCAAACAAGAAATCCTAAATACCTTCAATGACCACTTCACCACAGCTGGCCTAGCATTTGACTCATCACCTGCAAATCTCCTGAGATCTTCCTTGAACCTTCATTCCACTGTGGGACAAAAGGCTACATCAACTTTTCCTTCAACCCAATATCCTTGAAAGAAGTGGAAGACCTCCTCTCTAATTTAGATACTTCTAAGAGTGCAGGTACAGACTCCCTGGATCCCTACTTCCTTAAAATTGCATCACACGTCTTATCTGCCCCCCTCACTCACCTCTTCAATCTTTTCCTCACCGCTGGATCCATTCCCTTCACTTGGAAAACAGCTCAAGTAGTTCCATTACTTAAATCTGGTGATCCCATGGACCTCAATAATTACAGGCCCATTTCCATCCTATCAGTACTATCCAAGATGCTCGAAAAGTTAGTAAACTCACAATTAAGGGTCTACCTGGATAACAATAACCTCCTAAATTCAGCACAATCAGGATTTAGATCAAGGCATAGCACCATTTCGCCCTAGCCAAAGTAACTAACGATTGGCAGATTGCCATGGATAAGAAGAACAGTACCTGTGCTGTGTTCCTGGATTTGAGTAAAGCATTTGACACAGTGGATCATGAATCATTAATCACCTCCCTTGGCTCACTAGGGCTGGATTCTCTCCTCACTCAACTGGTTCAAGTGCTACCTATCAGATAGGTCACAACTGGTAAAAATGGAAATTACCTATCCACCTTAAAACCACTGCTAAGAGGTGTACCATAGAGGCTCTATTCTTGGCCCCATCCTCTTTGCCATTTATATTAATAATATTGATGCCAACCTCACTCAATCCAACATTCATCTGTTTGCTGATGATACTGTATTATATGTCAGCAATCCTTCATTACCAAAAGCCTGTGAACTGCTACAATCTGAATTCTCCATCCTGCAACACAATCTACTGGATAAAAAGCTACTTCTAAATGCCAAAAAAACAAAAGCTATGTTCTTTGCCACAAAGAGTTGCTCTGCCACTACCCCATCACCCACCACCCTACAACTACCCACCTTACTTGGAGAGAAGCTGGAATTCGTTGATAACTTCAAATACCTTGGAGTCTGGATTGATAATAAGCTTGACTATTCTGTCCATATTGAGGAGCTACTAAAAAAACTGAGGTAAAGGCTTGGTCTATTTTAGAATAAAGCACTACCTCAACAGAGACTCAAAAAGATTAATCCAGGCATCATTCCTATCCTCATTGACTATGCTGACTTTCTCTATGGCCATTGTTCACTCCCCCTCTTAAATAAGCTGGACACCCTATACCACAGGTCCATCAGATTTATTACTGACCTCTCCTCCAGCACCCATCACTGCTCCCTTTATAAGGCAGTTAACTGGACATCATTACAACACAGAAGAAATAGGAATGCTGCAATTTGGATATTCAAAGCCTTATCAGGCAAACTACCCACCTATATCACAGACTGTTTTACCCAAATTACTTCTAGGCCATACAACTTAAGGATCAGCAAACTTATCATTCTAAAGGTCCCCAATGCCTGCACCCAGTTTGGGAGGGCCGCTATCAGCTACTCACTAGCAGTTGCATGGAACTCTCCAAAAAACCATGAAGCTAAATAGCCTCTTACCTTTAACATCCTTCAAAAGATTATTCTCCACCCTATTCCCAGAACTCTGCAATTGCTTTCACAAGGCCTAATCCTCGACCCTACCTACCCCCACCCCCTTTTCCGTGTTCCATTATGCTAGTTCTACTTCTTTATCCCAGTCACTGGATATACTCTCATAAAAGCCAATTAGGACCTATAATTTATATATTATGCCTGCTATACCCATTGCCTCCTTTTCTTACAGGTTAAAAGGTTTTAATGTGCCTTGTATATATGTATATTGTTATATATTAGCACTTTATGTCATTGTACTACTGTTTATGTTATTATTGTGTATGTAATAATACTTGCACTTCTTGACCACTCAGGTCCATCTTGTAAATGAGCTACGCTCAATGATGTTCGCCTGATTAAATAAAGATTTTGATTGATTGATTGAAACAATCCCAGATTTGACTATGCTCTAAACAATGTTGAGTTGAAAACAAACATCGGTGACAAGGACCTTGGTATGGTTATTGACTCAAATGTTACATTCAAAGAGCAATGTTCAAATTCAGTATCAAAAGCCTATCTAACAGTAGGCGCAATAAAAAGAAACTTAAAAAGCCAATCACCAGACATATTACTCCCCCTGTACAGGTCCTATGTGAGACCTCAGTTAGACTACTGCAGTCAGGTCTGGAGTCATTACTTGAGGAGGGATGTAGATAGGTTGGAAAAAGTGCAGCGTAGATATACCAAATCCATCAATGGTCTAACATCAATACCATATGAGTCAAGACTAAAACCACTAAAACTGCACAGTCTGGAGACAAGAAGGAAATGGGTAGATATCTTGTTATATTACAATATTATAAATGACCAACACCCAAAGAATGAATTAAACCTGGAATTTAAAGACATTGATTCAGTAATAAGGGGGCACCCACTGCAGGTAGTCACAAGCAAATTTAGAACCAATAAAAGAAAAAAAAATATATACAAAGGACTTCAAACTTACAGAACAAACTACCAGAACACATTATTGTTAGTAGAAATAAGGATATTTTTAAGAGACACTTAGATAAATACATAAATAAAGGAGGAAATATGAACTTTTACAGTGCAGTTTAAAGGAGCTGCGTTTGGGCCCAACATCCTTTTTTGCTCCTAACATCATTAGTGACATTAGTGACATCTGGCATCAGGCAGTATCTGCACAGGAGTGAGTTGGGTGGGCAGAAGGTAAAACCACATAGAGGACCTGAAGGGGAGACACACCTGAGGGGTAAAGGAGGTAAAATACAAAGGTTCTGCATAAGATAGAGGGCAATATCTTCAACCCTTGGCATGTCTGTCTCTTGTAGTTTATGGGGATCATGTGACTAAGTGTTGATTTTTTTCCACTTGCTGATTATACTTTACTACCAGCCACAAGGGGTGCATAACCACCTCAACTACTGTTCTGATGACTGGATCCATTCAAACATATCCTGCACCTACTTGTATCAGCAGCCTAGACCCATAATCTCTGAAAATAACCCTATTAATTCAAGCAGTAACTGCTACCTTACCCCTATCAATTGCATTACCTTCGCCAAGCAAAGTACCTGTCAATGCCACCTCCAGCCATCAGGATCCTACAGGGTGTAATTATACTCTATCATATTTGCCTTCTGGGACACCCCTGCACTGTATCCAACCAAAATGGCAATTTCTACCACCCGAGGGTAGTGCTAAATGCCTATGGATCCATGACCTCACCCTATAACATGCAGATCAGCTATAGTCAGCAAAAACCCTTCATGCACTGGGAGCAATCACACCAAGTCACTGACCCTCCTGTAGTTCCTTTCCTCCACAGATATGTTACTCACTTTGGATCCACATTATCAAGACCACCAAGCAAGAGATCACGGTCTTCAACTAACAAACTTCTTCTGGACCATCTCACTCAACTGCTTCTTCTGCTACTGCTACTATCAAGTAATATACATCCTAACCCGGGTCCTCCCCATGGCTTGAGTGCACAGTCACAAAAATCAGCTGGGCTTAGGTTGGCCTCAATAAACATCTGTAGCATTCTTCCCAAGATGGACAACCTGAAGGTGTGGGTATCTCGACATAACCCAGATGTGCTGTCTATAGTGGAATCCTGACTTTCCCCTAAGATACCAGATACAGTCATTGCACCACCTGGCTATACACTGTTTAGGCAGGACCGCCTCTCAAAAAGAGGTGGTGGCTATGTCATATACACCAAAGACTATCTGCAGGGGCATGGCCTGCCACCCCCATCCCCAGCATGTGTGATAACCTACAGTACCAGCACTGGCCATCAAACTGATCCTAGGTGCACACAATAGAGTGTTCATCCTGTTCTCAGCTTAAATCCTACCTAAACAGACCACAGCAGGCAACAGCAACCTCATGGACTATATCAGTACCCTCAGCCTCAACACAGAAATTATACGTCTAGGTGATTTCAACATTAACTGGCTCTCCCCATCATCTGCAATCCACTTCTCCCAAATGACAGAATCTCCAACAAGAGTCAATCACAAAACCAGCACCAGCACCCTGCTGGATTGGATACTCACTAATTATCCTGCACATATCAACAATATTACTGTACTCTCAGACTCTCTGAGCAACCACTTCCCTGTCACATGTACCTGGAATAATGACTACAGCAAACCTCCTGCCAGAAAAATATCAAGCTGTGTCCTTCTAAAAGGCCATCTACAACTCAAAACAGACCTCAAGTACTGTACCAAGACTAGTCTGACCTATATGAAGCCAAGGATGTGGATGTAGACCTTGACCTCTTCATAACCAAATTCAATTTTGTCTGTGACAAGCATGCCCCGATAAAAACAAGATCATTCAAAGGACACTACAACCTCTAGATTACTCCAGATCTGCTACAGCAACTCTCCTCAAGAGATCATCTCTGGCAACTGGCACGGGCACATGGCTCAGCAACAAACATCCAATGGTACAAACAAGCACGAAATGACTGCATGAAAGCCATCTGTTATGCAAAAAGCACCTATTACAAAGAAGCCCTCACCAGTTCGTGGAAAAGCAGCAAATCCTTTAGGGACAACCTCAATGACATCAGTTGGAAAGACCCCAAAAATGCTCCAGCTATGCTCACAGTCGTTGGGGTGCTGTCCTTAGACCCTCTTTTCATGCCAACTCCCTGAATTATTCCTTCGCAGACCTAAGCAGTGTGCTCCCTGCTAACTTCTTCAATCCCATCTCCATAAATGACCCACAAGGGAAACAATTGCCTCCCCATGACCAACCACTATTTCACTTCAAAGTAGTCTCTAAAGCCGATGCCAGAAAATACCTGGAAAAGGTACTAGGGAAGTCAAGATGCAGTGAGTACTCCCTAGACCTAAAATTTGTTAGCCTGGCACTTGAGGAAGTTCTTAGCCAGCTGACACAAATTATAAACCTCTCACTCTGTCACTCACAATTCTCTCAATGCTGGAAATATGTGACAGTTACCCCGGTACACAAAAGTGGTGATCGGACTCTGCACAATAACTATAGACCAATCTTGATACTCCCCCTGCTCTCCATGACCCTAGAGTGGATCATGGCCAATCAACTTGTGAAGTACCTCAACCACCATCAACTACTGTGTCCTGAACAGCACAGGTTCAGGGGTGGCCACAGCACCGTCATGGCCTTGCTAGAATTTATGGGACACATCCACCATGCATTAGATCAAGGCCTCCTGGTTGGAGCCACATTCATTGACCTATCAAAGGCATTTAATATGGTGCATCATGGGCTCCTCCTGAAACAACTGGCTGACATTCAGCTCTCTTCTGAAACTTTGGTCCGGTTCACTGGCTAACTGAGCAACCACTATCAGCAGGTTAGGATTGGGGATGTAATCTCTGACAGCAGACCTGTCAAATCTGGTGTACCGCAAGGATCCATATTAGGACCACTGCTGTTCAGCTTACTCTTAAATAACCTCCCAACCTCTAGCTCATGTCAAATGCTCCTTTATGCAGATGATGCAGTTTTATTCACCAGCAGTCAACAGCATGAACATCTGGAGGAGGATCTACAAAGTGGCTTCTCATCTGTGGTGCAGTGGTTTAAGGACCATAGACTGGTCTTGAATTATAAAAAGACCAAGACCATGATGTTCTCCACCCCACAAAGCAAACACAGAGCCTTCCCACTTGCAATTATGAAAATTGGTGTGCCACTCTCAAACTTGTTCTGCACTTCAAATATCTAAGCATCACTATCGATTCCACCCTATCATATGCCGAGCACATCGACATTACTGCTGCCATCAGTACTAATCGCCAACATTTTATGACCTTTTATTTTTTTTTCATTGCTTCATCCAGGTATATGGCTAAAGAATAAATAAAATTTACATGATCACTCTTTCTGTCATTATATTTTCATACCCTTCCTCGTTATCATATTTTACAATGTACATCAAATGAATAGATCAGTGTCATATACAGTAGTACCTCTCTATTTTCTATCAGGTTAGGGTTAGACTTATTTCTTGGTGGTCTCATCAACTTTGTTCTCTATAAAAGTCAAAAGGACAAATATTTTTTAATACAATATATCATTTAATTTCAGATAAATGCATTGTTCAAGCCATTTTCACTAATTGCTTAGAAGCATAGAATTTGCTGGCAAGCAAGTACCACTTGACTCACATGGTCTGCACTGACTTTGTTACCTCTTTTATAAAATGTCCACTTATTCTACTGTTTCTTCTCTTCAAACCCACTGACTCCACTCCATAATTTTATGTTGGCTTGCACACATGCGTAAGCAATATCTTGCTGTAGTAGCACGTTAGTAGAACTTTCAGAGGTGTGTCAGTGTTGTGGCGAATCCAGGGGATGCTTTAGTCGGTGCGTCCCTCAGTCACCAAACAGTGAGCATGCTGCTGATGACAGCAGTTTCAGAGAGTGCCACCAACTTGAAATGAATCTGCTGCTGCAATGAGAGACAGGCTTGTCATTGCAGTGGCAGAACTGGCATGCCTCCATTACATGCTATTCCTGGTGAAACATTGAAATACATATGGCGGTGGCTTCTGCTGTCTGCCACACAATCCCGACATCGGGGTGCCCAATCCCCACCCCCATTACGTGGCACACCTAACACGGTGGCTCCTGCCACTTGCCACCCACTCCCACAAAGCTGACATTGGGGTGCCCAATCCCCATGTCTGCATCTCACCTCTTAGTATGTTTTTTCCTGATTAAATAATATCCCCTTTCTGACACCGGGATGCCCAACTCCCAGTGTCAGATGCAGCCCCCCTCCCTGAATTGTGGCACACTGGGAGCCCACTCCAATTTGTCATTTTTCTTATCTTTTTTTATCCCTCCTCCCTAGCACTGTAGACCACTCAGTCAGGAGACACCAAGACACCCCCTGCTTTCCCAGCTACCTGAGTCCCTGGGAGACCCCATGGAGCCTTGGCTATACCCCCCAGGTGGGTACGAGTTGAGGCCTGATCACCCTGAATATACTTCATTTCGCCGGGTCCCCATTAGGTGGCCAGGCAGGTGGGAGCAATTAGGGATAGTGCCAGTGCTCCTTCCCCTCGGTACTTGTTTCCTCCCTTTACTCCTTAGAGTGTGGTGTGTGCACTGATGTCAAGGTGCTATGTGCCAACATCCACCACACGTCACCACGACATGATCCCCTACCTTATCTTAGACTGCGTCTTACCTCAAGCCCTGCTCGGGTCAGGCTAACTAAGGGATCTTTGGTCCACTTCCCCTAGAGAAGACGAAGCAGTCTTTAGATGCTCAAGTGTTCTCCCCGGCTGGTCCTCCAGCAGCCCAGGCTTATTCCTGAACCCAGGTTGCTGGCTTTGCAGATGGAAATCCAACCGCTGTGCCAGCAGGCCAGCTATTTTTCTTTTTTTTAACCTGTTTAAAAAAAGGAACCCTTCCCTCACGGTCTGTTTTTTTACCTGCAATGCAGAAAATGGTCCACCATTGTCTCCCTTATCCCCCTCCCTCATCCTCACGCTCCCTCTGTGCACCCACCTCCCCACACCCCCCCACACCCATACTTACCCTCCGGAGGTTGGGAACCATGATCTTCTCTTAAGCAGGACATGTCTGCACTCTTCAAAGCAGAACTGTGAACTGAAGAAATGACAGTAAGCTTTATAATGGGTAGTTTCAACTTAGGTAGATATCTCAGCCATTTTTAGGACTTTTGGACCAAAAGTTTCAACACGGAGTTCTTGGGACACCACCTGGTGAACATGCATTTGTCATTTCCTTTCTTGGCCCCAGAAGGTGATTTCACTGTCACTGTGCAGTATCACCTTTTGGGACTGATTAACAAAATGAAAGTGCCAGTGTTCATGAGGAGAGGTCTCAAAAAGCCCATGTTGCAAATTTGTGAAAAATTCAAAAAATGACTGTGTTACCAGTGTGCATTGCACAGTTTCTACGCAGGCTCGTAACTTCACCAATTTTTTATATTTTCACTCCTGATTTTCAACATTGCCCTTTTTGCACACCTCCTTATGAACAGTACAGCTGTCATTTTTCACATCCTGCCAGAAACATGTTTTCACACCTGTGGCGCACAATGGGCATGATCGCTGTGCTAAATAAACTTCCAGGACAGAGTAACAAAATCACAGTGCCACTGTTCATGTGGAGAGGTCCCAAAATGCCCATGTTGAGAGTTTGGTGAAAAAATTCCCAAAAATGACCGTATTACTGCCGCGCATTGGGCAGTATCTATGCACGCCAGTCAGTTTGCAAATTTTTCATATTTTCTCTGAAGATTTTCAACATTGCCATTTTTTTACACCTCCTCATAAACTGTACAGCAGTCATTTTTCACATCCTACCCAAAATGTGTTTCCACACCTGTGACTTCCAATGGCACAGTTGCTGTGTGAAATTGCCTTTCAGGATTGAGTAATGAAATGATAGTGCCACTGTTCATGAGGTGGGGTCCCAAAAAGCCACTGTTGAAAATTTGGAGTGAAAATACCAACAAACACCCGGGGCATTAAGGTTTCCAACCATACACCCACCCTGTAGAGACTGACAGGCATCAGGGATGTAACTTGGGTTCATCGGACATAATGTTCGCAGAATTCTACCCCACTCCCCCACCCTACAGACACTGCTGACAGGCATTGAGGTGTGCCTTGGGTTCTGTCACCCTAATGTTCACCCCATTCTCCTATATTGCACCCATCTCAGCTTATTTCCTTATGAAATGGGGTGAGCATGAGGGCCGAAGACCCCAGTGCACACCCTGACACCTGTCGCTCTCTGCAGGGTGGGGTGCGGTGGAATGGCATAAGTGTTATGGCCAACCCAAAGCCACAATCCCAACACCTTTCAGTCTCTGCGAGGGGGTGGGTGTTTGCATTAATTCAAAACTTCACTGCCATTCCTGTTTTGCATTTCTAAGTCCTGCACTACCAATGTCAATGCCAGCAAGTCAACATTCGGCATTGACATATGCTTGTCTTATTATTTCACCAGTATCTAGGAAGTGACAAAAATATTACCTTTGCCTCTTCCTTTGCCAAATTGAACATGATGCCATTTACCGTATCACTCAGTTATTCTTTTTCCTTTTACCTATTTTCTATACTACTGCAGTCAATTGTATTTCATCCTGGAGACCACTTATTCTGTTTTCAGCTATTACTCTTTGCCTTTAAAGAGAGTAAACCATTATCCATTCTTTGCCACTATTCATACATCATGTCGGAACACTTGTACCTTAGCCACTAAATGATTTAAGTTGTGATAAGAGTTACCTCAAGAATCCATGTACATGGCTGGAGGCTCTGGTTCCCAAGACTTTATCTTTTAAAGTCTGTAATAAAATACCCGAGCGTTGATCAGGTATACAGAGAGCTGTCTCTAATCATATGTTTTTCTTTTCATTCACTAAAGAATGATTCTTTAATTGGTTAATTTTCCTTACTTTGAGTATCTGTTGGGGACAAATACCTTCTCAATGCACTTCACTGTGGACCAGCAAGCATTCCTACAGGACACCAACACTTTCAAGAGGATCTGCAGCCAAATTTCACACAAGGTGGCCTCAAATGTCTGAAGGGGCAATTAGCTCAACATTTACAGTTTAGGCTACATTTATTTACAAGCAGTCTGACTATGGGCCACACTTTTCATAAAGGCTTTAGCCTTTTTCATTCCTGAAATCTCCTAAGGACAGAATGAAAGTTCTTATCTACAAAACCATCTGCTATGTGAGCAGCCAACTAAATTTAATTCCCAGTACCCAATCTTAGTTAAGAATGGTGATCGCAACAGAAGCACTGAGTCTGTATTGCCTTTTATGTATTTTATAACACTTAAAGGTATAGAAAAGTTGCAGTACACAGTTTACATATTTCTTGTAAAACTGTACATTCATCATAAATACATAGATACACAGACATTGACAGCAGAAAAAGGCTCTTGACCTGTACAGTCTGCCCACCCTACCAAACTATTCTGCCTTGCCCTAGTGGAAATCCTTCCTGTTTTTGCTATTCCCTTTTTTATCCAACTAAACTAGGGATGGGCAGACCCTAAAAGGTCCTGACCCTTATTATCAGGACCAGGATCTATGTCAGTGTCTTGATAAGTACTGGTTTATCCTGATTCAAATCAGAACCTTAAGAAAATTAATGGTAATACTTGAGAACAATCACAAATGCACTAAAAAATAGAAAATAAAGTATTTTTTCCTACCAGAGTGTGTCGGCCTGTTTCTGACTCCATTCTGTGACCTCATGTTCTGCCAATAGGTTATCTATTGTGTTTCTTACCCTCTGTGTGGACCAGGACATGGTATCACTCCCCCATTCTGACCCAGTAATTATGCATATCCCCAGCCTGTCCCATCTGATGACACCCTCCAGCAATATACAGCACACCCTTAATTCCCCCTTCTATATACTGAGACCCACAGTTCCCCAGTATGTACATCCTGCCCTCTCCATCTGCCACCTACCACCCTGCCCCAGTATGCAAACCACTACCCCTTCATCTGCTGCTATCTATCGAGCCCTAATGAATGCCCCTACCCTTTCTCTCATTTGTTTATATCCACAATGCCACAGATTGAATACTTGACCACCCTGCCTCACAATGGATACATCTGCTCCATCCCCTGTCCCAATATCAAATACCCTGGCTCTTTCCTCTCCATCTGGTGATACCTACCCTGTACCAATATTGTTACCACTGTCCCATCCTCCTTTCTGTGTTGTCCTACCCACCCTGTTTCAGAAAGAATAATCCATCTCAACCTCCCAGCTGATGATGCCCATCTTCTCCCAGAATGAACACCCTATTTCCTCCTCCCATCTACTGATACTCACCGACCCAATCCCAGAATAAAATAAATACTCCCTCTCACCTCTTGATTCTCATCCACCACATCCCAGAATAAAAATGAACACCCCACCCCTTGATCCCTTCCCATCTGCTGATACCCACCACCACAGTCACAGAAGTAATTGAATACCCCCTCCAATCTGCTAATACCCTCACACACACACAGTCCCAGACATAAATGAATACCCACCACCAACACAGTTCCAGAAATAAATATCCCTGCCATCCCATCTGCTGATATCCTCCCACGCAGTCTTAGAAAAAATGAATATTCACCAACACAGTGCCAGAAATAAATACCCACTCCTTCTCATCTGTTGATATCCACCCACAGAGTCTCAGAAAAAACTTAATACCCACTAACACAGTCCTCCTGCCCCCCTTCCATCTGCTGATACTTACCCTGCCACACACTCTGGATGATGCCCGCCATGCTGTTGCCATCCTCCTTGCTGCTGCTAGCACCATGCTGCCTCAGGATACCCATATAACGACATAAGAAATACTAGTCAGTACAGTACTTGATTAGGGACTTACATTCACTGTGTACTGCTGCTATGCCATTACCTCCCTCCTGGTGCTGATGCTAATTGCTCCTGCACTCACTCTCTCATGGTATAAGCATGCGCACACATATCTGAATCTCTGCATGAGAAAGAGTGCAACCATTGTAAGCAAAAGGAGGGAAAAGAAAAAAATGTAATTGTGTTTTTGTTGTTGTGGGATCTAGAGGGGTGTTTGGCAGATGGAAGAGGGGTTGTGTTTGTTTTTCAATAAATGGGAAAATGATTTTTTGCATTGCAAAGCACTGTGAGCCAGACCTGATACACCACCAGCCAGAGTTCTGATATACCCAAGTCCTCCGGATATTGCAAGATCCAGGATGGGGTTGTGATGTTTGTCAGACAGGTCCGCCCATCTCTAAACTAAACTCACAGGCCTATTCCATCCCTGTTTAATGCTGCTGATTGATTTGGCCTGAACTACTTCCCCTGGTGCACCATCCTTTCCATGAAGAAGCTTTTATGGGTGTCCTGTTTGAATCTCCACCCCTACCACCAGCTTTAGTGAATTCACTCTAATCCCTGTGTTTGAATTCAAGAAGAAGATTTCCCTGGTGTTCATTCTGTTTATCCCATGCATGCAGTTGTGTGTCTCAGTCATGCCACCCTTTTCTTCTCTCTTCTCAAGCATGTACATGTTTAAGCCCTGTAGCCTTACCTCATACATAATTTCCTCTAAGCCATGGACGATATTAGTTGCCTTGCACTGTACTGACTCCATCATATTGCAGTCTTTCCTCAGTTGCTGGCTCCAGTACATTGCGAAGTATTCCGGGTGTGGCGACACCACTGACTTGAACAGTGGGAGGATCAACTCCCAACTTCTAGTGCTTATTCCTTTCCCTATGCATCTCAGTTATCTGTCTGCTTTGTTAACTGCCCTGGTACAGTCTGCAGACATTTTTAAGGTCTTCAATATCATCACCTCTAAATCCTTTTTTTCTGTAGTGCTATTCAGTGCCACTCCACCCATTTCATACTGAGCCATTGGATTCCTTTTCACAAGGTGCATTTCTTTACATTTTTAGCATTGAAGTTCAGTTGCCAAATCTTTAACCAGCTCTTTGACCTGTGCAGATCCTCCCTTGTTTCCCTTCTCCCTTCTTCTGTGTCTACTCTTGCACAGACCTTTGTGTTGTCTGTGAAGAGGCAGATCTTCCCCTTGATAACGTCACCTGTTTCACAGATAAATATATTGAAGAGTACCAGCCCTAGTACCAACCCCAGAGGTACACCACTTGTCACCTCCCTCACCTCTGAAAACTCCCAGTTGACTACCACCCTCTGTGTTCTACTCCTCAGCCAGCTCTCTACTCAATTTGCCATTTTTTTCTCTACCTCAGTGTCCTATTCTACTTGACCCACCTACTGTGGGAAACAGAATCATAGACTTGCTGAAGTCTAGCTATACTATATCAACTTCCTGCCCCATGTCCACTGTTGTGGTTAACCAGTTGAAGACCTCACCTAGACTTGTCTGGTAATATCTTCCCCTTGAGAACCCATGCTATCTGGTACCTGCAGCCCATTCCCTTATAGGAAGTCCACCAGATCCTCCCTGAGTACAAAAAAAAAATGTCCCCACTACAGACATCAGTCTGACTGGCCTGTAGTTCCCTAGCTCATCCCTCTTCCCACTCTTGTGCAGCAGAACTATATCTGCCATTCTCCAGTCCCTAGGGACCACCCCCCTGCTAGTGAGCAATTGAGAAGGACTAATAGTGGCCCTTCTATAACCCCTGCTACCGCTTGTAGCATCCTCAGGTGTAAGCTGTCATATCCCACAGATTTAGTTACTTTCACCCCTGCTTACTTTTGCAACACCTTTTTTACCATTACCTGTACCATTTCCCCAGAGTCTTTGCTCCCTCCTTTCCTAACCCCACAGTAGCCCAACCTTTTCCTTAGTGAATACTGAACAAAAATAGTTGTTCAGTATCTCTGCCTTCACCATGTCCCCTCTCCTCCCACCCCTCATTGCTCTTAAGTCTCACTATACCACCTTTGACCTTGCATTTCTCCCAGATATACCAGAAGAATGTCTTATCCCCTTTCTTCACTCCGATTGCCAACTGGAGCATTGTATCTTCTTTGACCACCTTCATTTTGCTGGTGATTTCTCTTGTTGCTTCCAGATACTTTTGTCTTCCTCCATTTCACAACCCTTATACTTAGAAAATGCCCTCCTATTGACTCTGTCATTACACTGGCTGTGAATCACATTGGCCCCTTAGCCCTTTTTTCTTTAGATACCTTCTGAATTGAGCTACCTGACACGTCTATCGTCTTTTTAAATGCTACCCACTTCTGTGTTCCTTACTTCCACTATGCCCTACATGCTTTTCTTCAATTGTTTCCTCCTTTTGCCAAAGTCCATTTGTTTGAAGTCCCATACTCTTATTCCTTTTGCCACTTGACTTGTCCCCACCTGGCTCTCTAACTCTTCTGTACTGTGGTCAGTGTAACTGAGTGGTCCCAGGACTGCTACAATCTAAATCCCCCTACTGTTGGTGAGTGCCAGATCCAGCAGGGCCCCCTTCCTTCTTAGGCCCTAAATCAATTGCTCTTGGACTGTCTCCTGGCATGCATTTGCCAGAATCTGATTCCTGGTACTAGTAGCAATTGGAGCTTGCTAGTCTACATTCAGCATATTGAAATCCCAAACTGCCACTACTTTTCCTAGAGTAGCTACCCTCTTATGCGTCTCTCCAGATTTTCTGTCTGTCCCTTGATTCTGGCTGGGTGGCCTATAGAGTACCCTGCTACAGATTTGTTTCCCCTTCCATGTTGCTGCTAGTACCCACAGGGTTTCCAGTTTACCCAACCCCCTCCCCAGGCTATCTCATGCTGTTGCTTTAATCCAGTCCTTACCATGCAGTTCATAGGTTTCATAGGTGTATACTGAACCGGTTAGGCTTTCGTTCATAGTGCTCGCTAGATTATTTACCATTTGCCCAGTTTATACAACCTATCCATTGATGGGATGCCTACCACTCCCTCTGGGAGTCCATTCCACCTTGCCACTACTCGCTGATTAAACCACATTTTTCTTTTCCCTGTTTTGCAGTCCCCCCCCCAGCTGCAGCGAATGGGGTCTTGTGCTGTAGGTTTACTCTCAAAATTCCAAACCTAATCTTTCCCATAAATCAAAATCCTTCGATGATTTATATAATAGACCCAGATCTCCTCTACATCTTCTTTACTCCAAGGGGAGTAGATCAATTTCTTCCCATCTATTAATATAATCTTTGTTTGTTGTACCCATTATGGAGTGTGTAGCTCTTTTTTGCACCTTTTCAAGTTTTTGCATGTCCTTTTGATAACATGGAGACCACAGCTGGGCTCCATATTCCAAAACAGGCCTTACCAGTGAGCTGTACAGGGGAACTATCACCTCCCTGCTTCTACTTGCTATGTGGCACAGAATGCAGTTTAGCCCCCCATTAGCTTTTCTGCATATAGTATTGCAGTGTTCCTTAAATTTAAGGTCTTCTGTAATTATTGGCCCTTCTCTTTAGTTTATTTATTTATTTAGTTTTTGTTGACCGGGTAAGTGCACTAGACAAATCCTGCCTATTTTCAGGCACGACCCGGGGGAGGGGGATACAGATGAATGCCAACTGATCTTGAACCAGATTAAGCTGTTGGTGGTATTTTTAGCGAATGAGGGAAATTTGGCCAGGACACTGGGGAAATTCCTCTACTGGCTGCCTTGTTGCCGCCAGTACGGTTCCCGTTGACGTCACGCTGCATCATGGCAGACGATCTTCAGCATTGTACCTGAATGGAGGTTGGAGAAAGCACGGTATCTGATTTTTCTAATTGTGAGGCATCTACCGATTTTTATGGCTTACCTAAAGCTATATCGTCGCTGGAAACAGCACCGGAGGACAAATCCAGATTTCCGGAGTTGGCTGGTGATATTCCAGCGTTCGGGAGATGTCCCACGGTCCCTGCGAGTGTTTCGGGGGTCTCTACTTCCGATTCGACGACTATCTCTGTTGCACCAGGAGTTACGAAGCTGCACAACTCCACGGAACGGACTTCCCAGGTGGATGCGGCAGTGGGGAACGCTTTTTCGGAGGGACCTCGGACGTCACAGGCTCTGCGCCGACAGTTTGGCCTTCGCGAGGAAACACAGCAGGAACTATCCAAAGACTGGTCAGAGGAATCTGCCTTATTAGATGCTGGATGGCAAAAGACGGTTTCGGGACAATGGATTCCAGATTCAACATGGTCTTCTTTTTCATCGACCTCTTTGTCTTCCACACATGCCACCGATTCTGCAATACTGGACCCAGGTACTTCTAATGTGCACATTAATGCTATTAATGTAGAAACTGCAATTTCTGAGGGTGGGGAGAATAACTTGGCTTTATCTAAGCCAAGTACCTCCGTTGCTGAACCTACTATATTTTCTGGGGAGAAAAAAAATGAAGTGTTATCAAAGGATGGGGAAACAATGCCTCCAGCAAAGCCCTCTATGTCATATTTGTTTAAGAATAAATTAGAGCAGGCCCCACGACGTAATGCTGTCAGGATACAGTATAAAGGAGGACTTCAGGAGCATCCTGACAGATATTATGTCTTCAAACAACTTTTAAAAAATTCTATGGGTTTCTCTCCTTCAGATATTTATGCTTTGATACATATTGTAGGAGAAGATTCATTTGATATCAGCTTTCAAACCAATTTTCATTTAGAAAAATTTTGGGACAAATATGCAGTACACAAAATACACCTTTGTGGGCCCTTTTTTGCTATTCACTTACTAGGCCACAAGTTCATTCACGTTACCATAATGTTTCATAACGAGTAAATAAAGTGATATCTACCATTGGCTGCAATCGAAATGTGATATTTTAAGTCCTCCTGAAGCTTTGTTGGACTCTGAAGGGATCTGGACTGGAGGGTGGAAATTTAAAGTTAAACGGTTCCAAGTTAATTCAGAAATAGTACATCTCCCTAATAGCTTCTTTTTGGGAAAAGATAGGGGAGTCTGCTTTTATGGGGGACAGCCTAGAGCTTGTTACAAGTGTGGGGCTCGAACCCATATTAGTAGCGTGTGTGATGTGTTAAAATGCCCCTTATGTGGAGGTTTTGGTCACTCAATGGATATGTGTAATAATATCTTCCAATGCAACCTATGTGACGAAAAAGGTCATGCCTTCCATCAGTGTCCTTGGGCACGACAGAACTGCACAGAAGGCTGGGATCAGGATGACTTATTAAAAAAAGCTCACGCAAAAAAACAAGGCCCTCCTGAAAATATTCCTTCTCCGACCCCAGTCCCTCAGGTTGCAAGTAAACCAGTCAATTCCAAGACAGTAGACACTGGAATAAAGGAACCTCAGCTACTAGCAGATAAAAACAATTCCAAACCTTCTGTCTCTGGGAAACAAACTCTTGGTTTTTCTATGCCTCCTCCTTTTGAGACAGCTAAAAGTAGACGTCTCACTAGGGCATCTCTAAAGCAGCCTCTCTCGAATCTGCTTCCCACTAAAAACTTTTTTTCACCATTACAAGATGATATTAGGGATTCAGACCTTGAATCAGATACCTCACATGTATCAGAACTAATTACTGAGGATGAAGATAGTAAGGCAACAGAGCTAGCTAAGGAAAAGTAAGGAAAAAAAGGTAAAAAACGAAAAGTTAGCCAAAAAAATGGTACTTGACCCTAGACGCTTTTTGGTTTCATGGCTACAATTAAGCTAGCATCTTATAATGTTTGTAGCATAAAAGCACTTCAAAGATGGTTACCCTTACTACCGTATTTAGGTTCCTTAAAATTGGATATCATTTTATTACAAGAAACTAGGGTAACGTCTCTTTTTGAAATTCGGCAATTACAAAGAAAATGGATTTGGGGGCCTTCTGTTTGGACCTTTGGATCCGATAGTGCTGATGGTATTGGAACATTATTTAGGAATATAGCATTTAAGATATCTAAAGTGATTGATGTTAGACCGGGTAGAGTTTTAATTTTAGACTTTTCTTTAGGAGATTACTTTTTTCGCCTGGTCAATATATATGCGCCTCAGACAAAGTTAAAGCGGATTGAGTTGTTTGAGGATATTAAGCCTTTTTTATTCACTAGAAAGCACATCATATGGGGAGGAGATTTCAACTGCTCCCTAGACATAACTTTATGTAAAAATTCCGGAAAAAAGATATATTGTGACACAAACACTCTTATTAAAATTATTAAAGATGCTGACCTTCAAGATGTTTATAGAAAAATGCACCCACAAGGTGGGGCAACTTATTTCAGGCATACTTTTTCTACTCGTATAGATATGATTTTTATTTCTTGTTACCTTTTTCCGCTATCTTGTAAGGTTCAACCCACTGAATTTTTGGATCATTCTATCATAGTTTGTATTCTTTCTTTAACCAATATACCCCCTAAATTATCTTCTAAAACTCAACGCTGGAGGTTAAACATTTCTTTCTTACAAGATGTAGCTTCCTTTTCCAAACTAGAAGCTTTTTTTCTAGCTAAATCTTCTACCATGGACTTGTTTGAATCCCATTATGATTGGTGGTTACAAACTAAGTGGGAAATTAAATGTTTATTTCTTAACTGGGGCAGAACCAAAGCTAATTCAGACTATATGAAATATCTTCTGTATAGAAATCAGCTTTATAAATTAATGTCCTTCCCTCCTAAAGATCATTCCTTATATGCTTCTCAAATTTCAAATATAAAGCAACAAATGAAATTATTCCAGTATGATAGAGCAAAGTCCTTAGATCTAGAATTTAAATTTGGTATCAAACAAAGCCTCATGTCTGATCCATTTCAAGCTTGCAAAACTCATCTAACGCATACTCTAATGTCAGGACTTATTAACTCACAAGGAGATTTAATTACTACTGATATGGGAATGCTATCTATTATCCAGCAACATATTCAAGAGTGTTTTTCGTCTCAAACATTGTTCTCTACTAACAATTTTCCATTACAACACTTTAGCTCCTTACCTTCGCTTTCAGAGAGTAATTTACTACTTTTAACTGAACCTATCTCTGCTCTAGAAGTTGTAGAAGTTATTAAACAGTTAAAAATGGATCTGCTCCAGGTCTAGACGGTATTCCTAATGAGTTTATAAAATCTGTATAAAATATATGGAGGTTTTTGCCCTAGTTTTAATTCTATTTGAATACAGCCATAGCCTGCAAAGATTTTCTTCTCACTTATGACTTTTATTTTTAAAAAGGCGACAAAAGTTCTTTATCTAATTGGAGACCAATTAGTCTCCTGAACAGCGATTATAAGATATTAACTAAGATTTTGCATAATCGTTTATTAAAAGTAGCAGAAATTCTTATACATCCTGCTCAAACCTGCTCTATTCCAAATAGGAAAATACAGCATAATCTTTTTTTAATACGGGATCTTTTTTCAAATAATCTGCATAATTATCATAAATCTGGACTAATAGTAGCACTAGATCTGGCCAAAGCTTTTGATACAGTTTGTCATTCTTATCTGTATTTTATTTTATTAAATTATGGTATTCCACAAACCTTCGTTCACTGGATAATTAAACTCTATAGCCAGGCAATTACTATCCCCATAGTAAATAGTTTGATGGGAACTGAAATCGAAATTAATAGAGGTGTTAGGCAGGGATGCCCCCTAAGTCCTCTCTTATACACTTTTGTTCTGGACCCTGTTATTAGATGTATTTTTTCAGATCAACAGATTATAGGAATCTCACCTTCTCCTTCCTTAGAAAAAATTAAAGTTACGGCCTTTGCAGATGATGTCACTTTATTATTAGCAAATATTGCATTGTTACAGAGGGCGTTAGATATTTTCTTTTTTTTGGACACTTTTCAGGAGCTTCCCTGAATATGGAGAAGTTTTATTTTACCAGTACATCACACCCCTCACATGTTTCAATATTTAATATATCCATATCATATACACCCCAAACAATTTTGGGGATATGTTTTGGGGTTGAAGATATGGCTCTTTACAATTGGGAGAAACAATTCGTAATTGGGGAATCTAAAATAAATTTATGGAAAAGTTGGACTTTTGGTAAACAGAAAAGGATCACTATTATTAAAAAATTTTTATTACCTCTTTTTATTTATCTAAGTCATATTTTCCCTCCACCCATATCTGTTGAAACCAGATTGTATAGTATTTTCTTTCAGATGCTCTGGGTCAACAGACTCAACCCAGTCAAAGAGATTTCACAAATCTCAAAGAAGATGGAGGTTTACAGATGATTTATCCGTTGTTTTCTTTCATTCTATTTTTTATTTTCCTCCTTTCCGTTTATATGGATAAAACCTTTTCTGACATGGCATTATTGGGTCCAATCTGTTTGGCACAAATATTTTTTCAAATGGTCTATGTTTCCTCCGAAAATACTTTCTTCAGATGATTTACCTAATTATGGGCTTTCAACCTTTAAGAAATTACACCAATGGAAGATACTCTTACACAAATTACTTACTTTTACTAGAAAATCCTTTTATAATTATATTGTCTATGATATTCAAAAGATTACACTTTTATTTCCACATTGTACCCCATTAAAAATGACTTCCGCTTTGCATAAACTGACTGATTTCAGGATTCCAGCTAAAACTTGGGATATAATTTGGATATCTGCACATGGGAGATTAGGCGTTAGGGGGAATATGAAGTATAAACCTTTAGTTGACAGATATTGTTTGAGACCAAAGTGTGTTAATATTGAAGAAAGCCAACATCACTTTTTTTTAGAATATATAGATAGTAAAGCTTTTTGGAATGAGGCAGCAGCATATTGGCATATGCCACATTTAGTTTCTTTAACATACAACATTCTTGTTTTGGGTGATTATACAGGGATATGGAAAAAATATCATAGAAGTACATTGAATGTTTTCTTTGCTTTATTACAGTATTTTTTGTGGCAGGCTCGTTGTAAATTTGTACTGCAACAACAGCAGACATCATATTCAGTAATACTTGATTCTGTTCATACTGAATTACTTGCACTTCGAATGAAAGATATTAAGCATTATTCCAATATGAAAGTTATGGATTTATGGAAATTTTTTCCTATTTTTTGGTGATATAATTCTTTTTCTGATTCATATGCAAAAAAAAAAAAATTTTTTCATTATTGTACTGTATTATTATGCATGGTTCTTCTTTTTGTGAAATTTTCTTTCGTGATGTTATGTTTTCTTTGCTCAATAAAACTTCCCCTACTCTTTTCGAATAAGTGCCATGGGATCTTTACCATCCACCTGAACTACCACCAATCCAGGCAGATGGGACCTCGGTTTAACTTCTCATCTGAAAGACGGCACCTCAGAAGTGCAGCACCCCACTCATGCTGCACTACAGTGTCAGTACTGGGATATTAACCCAAGTGCCAGATGTGGGAACTGAACCCACAGCCCTCTGATCTCCCGGCCTCAGAGGCAAGTGTGCTACCTACTGAGCCACTGACACTGACACTGACACTGACTGACTAGTTACTTTTTTAAGGGCAATGTTTCCTAACTTATAATCCTGTAATGCATTTTTTTATCCCTAGATGCATTACTGTGCATTTCTCGGGATTGAGGGTGAGGTCATTAATACTGCACCAATCATGCATGTAATCTAGAGCTTTCTGCAGGGCTTCATGGTCTTTCTGGTTTTTGGTTTCGAAACCCAATCTGCAGTCATCTGCAAATTTGGTGATCCAAACCCTTTTATCAACAACTCGTAGTGATGTCACATAGATGTTAAACTGACTGGGCCCCAGTACTGAACCCTGTGGCACACCACTTGTCACCATGGACCAATCTGATACTGCCCCATCTGATGTTAACCCTTTGTTTTCTGTTGTAGAACCAGGAACTAATCCAGGCTACTAAATTATCATGAATGGCCATTTTTTCTAATGCTTGGATTAACTTGTCATGTGGAATTTTGTCAAAAGCTTTGGTGAAATCCTAGAAAACTACATCCACTGGAGTACCTGAGTCTAAGCTCTTGCTAATTTTTTCGTAAAATTCCAGGGCATTTGTCTGGCAAGATCTCCCTTTGGTGAACCCATGTTGTGTGGTGTCCCTCTGTTGTTCAGAATCTATGTAGTCATTTAGATGTTCTTTAATTACTCCCTCCAGTATTTTACACAGAATGTTTGTGAGGCTTACGGGTCTATAGTTAGATGGACTTTTTTTATCCCCCTTCTTGTATAGTGGTATCACAGTTGCCTCCCCCCAGGATTCAGGCACCACTCCTTTGTTTAGAGAGTGTTGAAACTGGTGGCCTATTGACGGTGCTATTTTTTCTGCCAGTTCTTTCAACATTCTAGGATATAACCCCTCTGGTCCTGGAGATTTATTTGGATTTAACTTGTTTAATCTGCCACTGATTTCGTCTACTTTTATATGTATAGGGCATTTAGTAATTTTATGGTCTTTAGGATCTATAGCTCTCTTATTTGTATTAAATAACAAAGAAAAGTATGTATTTTGTATTGTTGCCATTTCCCTATTGTTACTCATTGTTTGTCCATCTGAACCTAATGGTGGTCCTATAGTGTTTCTGGATTTTTTATTACTGTTGTTGTATGCATAGAATGAGTTATAGTTGTCCTTTGTTTTGTCTGCAAGCCTGACCTCATGTTGTGCCTTAGCTTTCTTTATTTCTTTTTTCACATCTCTCTGCATCTTTCTATAGCTAAGCAAACCATTGCTTTTTTTATTTCCATGTAGGATTTTGAATAGTTTGTGTTTTTCTTAATCATTGTTTTTCTTTTTACTCTATTTTATACTCCTTCAAGCCTAGGCATCCGTCCAGTGTATGCACTCGACCCCAGCCTCTACTCCCTTGCCTGCACCCTCATTAGTGGAGAGACTCCCCTGACCACCTAGGTAAATCTAACCCCCTGGATCACCCTCCAGGGGCAGGTCCATCCTCTCGCGACAGCCTGTCTGAAATTAGGGAGATCCTACCTGGTGTGTGTCGGGTCGGCCTTAGAGTCCTCCAGATGATGGGCTGGCAGTCAGAATGTGAGTTGCATTCCTGTCATCCCCATCATTTCCACAAGCGAGAAGGTTTTTTTTCACTTTTTCTGGTTCCCCTTGGGAGTAGGGTATGCAATGATGTTTGTGCACGGCTTCCCTGCTGACGTCTGCCACACTCCCATCCCTTCCTCTGGCTGGCATACCTGCATTACCCCCGATCTCCACTGGGGGGTCGCCGGGACACACAGCAGTCACATATCCCTCCCCAGAGAGAGGAGAGCAGTCCTCTGGATGCTCGATCCTCTCTCTCCCCTGCCAGCCCCCGACAGCTCATTCCCAAACCCGGGTCGCTGGTGTGGCACAAGGTGTGGCATCCAGCACCTCAACCATCAGTGCCACTGGGCTGGCTAATCATTGTTTTTAATTTGTGGTTTAACCAGTGAGGGGATGTTTTTCCTTTATGATATTTTTTCCTAGTTAGTACAAACTGGTGTATAAGAGTTTTTAACTTTTCTTTTTTTTTTTTATCATATAATATTTTATTGGATTTTCCAAGTACAACCAATGATGGTAATAAGAGATAAGTGCTAAATGTACAAATAAACAAGAACACCATAATTATGCCTTGAACATTACGTGACTACAACTGCTAGGAGAGGGGTACATATTGCATCCCACCACATTTATAAGCCTTAGAGACTAATATCCTATTTAATTTAGCTTTATGAGTATCCAAATATAGTGCAAGATTTCTGACTTAACACATCTACCTTAACTTTTCTTCTAGTATTAACCCACATCTGGTCCATATATTTTGCCTGGAAGGCTTCTTTTCAATTCCAAGTTCTGAGTTCTTGTCTTATAGCTGTAAAGTTTGCTTTACTGAAATTTAGTATTTCAGTTTCTCCTCTTTCATCTTGAGTTAATTCTTTAAATGTAAAAGTTATCATTAATTGATCCCTGTTACCTAATGGGGTAGTGACTTGGCATTTTTGAATATCTTGCTCCATATTTGATAGGACTAAATCCAGAATTTTGTTACCTCTTGTATTTTGTTGGATCATTTATTCAGTCCCACCTGAGTGAAAGCTTCTAAATAAACCCTCTCCAATTTACATGTACCGTGTAATCTATTCCACTCTATCTCTGGTAAATTTAGATCTCCCATAATTAAAATTATATCTGCTGGGTTTAGATCATGTATTCTATTTAGTAAGGTAGTATTATTTTCTTTGTTGCATGATGGTGGTCTATAGATTAGTCCTAATATAATTTGGGGGGAATTTTTGGAGGTTAGTCTGATCCAAATATCTTTAGTTGTGCCTGCCTGTATGGATATTTGTTCTGTTTTTATGTTTTTCGAAATATATACTGCCACTCCACCTCCCTTTCTACTGTCTCTTGACTTGGAGAACAAGTTGTAACCATGTATCTCTTTCTCCCAGATATTGTTGGTATCCCACCAGGATTCCGTGATTGCACAGATTTTTATATTCTGCATTTCCAGTATATACCGTAGTTCATCAAACTTCTTCACTAGGCTCCTTGCATTCAATAGCAAGCCATTTCACCCTTCCTCTATTTTAGATTTAGTCTCTAACGTTGTTTCTGTGTTTTTCTTTGGTACCTCCATCCCAACCCCCAGTTACTAGTTTAAATGAATAGTGATGTAATCATTTATTATACTGGCCAGCCTTCTAGTTCCCATTTTGTTTAAATGCAAGCCATCTGTTTTGAACTGCCTCTCATGTGCAAACATGTTCCAGTTATTTATGAATCCCTGTCCTCTCAGATTGCACCATTCCCATAGCCAACTATTTAACATTTTAATGTCCCTGTTTTTTTGTAGTGTCTTCCACATACTGGCAACACCCCTGAGATTATGATATCCCCATCGTTTTGTTTAATCTCCTGAGCCACTGTATCAAAGTCATTAAATATGTCTTCAGATTACTTTTACCTATATCGTTGACCCCTAAGTGAATTACTATCAATGGATTATGTTGGTTCTCCATCAGGCCATTTATCATGTGCTTTACATCTGAGAACTTTGCTCCTGGGAGAGTGTTGACCATTGTCTTTTCTTTTCTTCCTTTGCCCAAAAATGAATCTGTCCCCCTGGTAATCAAATCCCCTATAACAAGAATATCTTTCTCTAGTTTTTCTTGATGTGATTCTCTAAGTGTGTTGTTTATATCTGGCATTTGTTTTCTAATAGTACTAGATTGGTTTTGCTACTGCCTCTCTTTAACATATTTGATAGTGCGTATACTGTTAGAGGACTGATTGCCACATGCCTCATTCTCCTCTGCTTGGTTACTGAGAATTAAGGGCTTTAATAGGCAATGTTACCCCTCCTCCCATGCCTTTTTCCCCTGTGCTTTCTGAATAGCATGTAGTTTAGTATCATCATGTCCCAGTCATGGTTCAAGGTTGCCAATGTCTCTGTTATCACCAGTAGGTTATGTCCATCTCCATGATCTGTGCCTGAAGTTCCAGCATTTTGTTTCCAAGACTCCTTGAGTTGGCACATATAACGTTCCAACATTACCTCCTAATCCCCACTTTTCCCCTGAGTTGCAAAATCCTGCCCAGTTTATCAGTGGGGTAGGCCTGCAAGACCCCCTTCATTGCTTGTGATATTTTGTTTGGGCCTTGCCACTCTAACTCCCCCTTATTAGGAAAAGGAGCTATATGTTGTGCACACCTTTCTCCCAGAAGCTTCCTGCCATCCTCATTGGGGTGCAAGCCACCTCTTATGAACAAACTCCAACCCCTCCAAGTTGGGCCTCATTCCCCATAGAACTGACATCTCTTCTGCCTGGTCCACTGCTTTAGCCATGCATTGAACTGGAACACATTGAACTATTCCCTTTGGTTCAGATAAGGCCACAGTACCACCTCAGAGATGGTTACCACTCTTGCTCTCTCCTTCACTACCTTTCCCATAGAACAGAAGTCTGCCTTCACTTGTTCAGTGCTCCACTTGCTCAAATCATTCATACCTACATGCACAATCAAATCTAGCCTTTCAACTCCTCTTCTGTGAGTTCCAATACCCCTGGTCTGCTGTCACCCCAGGATATCAGCAGACCACCTCTTTACCATTGGGAGTGAGACTGATTTCCCTTACAGTGCCATTAGCTGTTGAGTCCCCCACTGTGTGTACCTTCTTCTTGCCCCCTTTTGGGGCTTGACCTTCCCACCAGTCTACTCTCTGGCAGAGCCTGCCTGCTGGGCATGCTAGCCCCCTTGTCTCCCCTAGTGGGAGATAGGGATATCTCCTGTTGCAATGGGGTGAATCTATTGCTGGTGCACATCCCTGGTTCCTCAGGCTTGGGCTTCCCTACCCTCTTCTTCTCTTCCCACCCCCCACTACTGTCCAGCTGCCTTCTCAAGCCTGAGTTGGACTATGAGGTGGCTGTGGCAGAAGTGCCCTTTGTGGCCTAGTGGTTTTAACTCTCAAGCAGCATATTGAAGCCCTTGCAGCTTCCTGCTCCACTCGTTATTGCCTAGAACCTCCTACAGCCAAGACAGTGGCCAAATTCCAAGAGTCCTCTGTTGTTTACACTGTCCCACACCCCCTACTCTCCCACCACATTCCACCAAAGTGTCAACCCTGCATTGTGTTTTACTGTAGAGAAGTGAGTATTGTAATTGTACTTTAGGGTAATCCTACTCAGGGAGTCTCCAGGATGTACTTGCACTGTTTACAATTATAAATTTGCAATATAAGGTTACCCAGTTAGGGTTTCTCTGGGAATCTACTTTATCACCTTCCTTTACCCTCAGATAAATACTTTGGGTTTCATGCACTAACATAAAAGTTGCCTACATGCTGCTCATTCAAGGTGCATAGGCAACCTTAATTGTGAAAGCCATGCAGCAGGGGTCCTGTGGACCCCCGGTGGCATTCACCATGGGTGTGTAAGGCACATAGGGCCTACCTCCCAGGACAATTGAGGAGCACCACACCTGGGTATGTTGGGGGTGTGCCTGCAGTATGTGGCATTCACAAAGCCACAAAATGCCAGGCTCAGGAGGCACCAGGTACACCAGCCAAGACCAGACGTACCTGCCCCCATGTTCTCTGGCCACCAGGCATGACAGCATCGGGCAACAGATGTCTGTGCCTCCCCAGCCCACTAGGCTGCAGGGAAAGGCTGGGGCAGTGGCTTAGGTGAGTGCCCAGTGGGTGGTCTGCTGTTGCCACAGTATGTGGCATCCTCCTGGACTGTGCACCTGCAGCAGGGGTGCAGGGGATCCACTATGGGACCTGGTATGGGTATCCAGTTGGATGTTCACCTGGGTCCGTGACTCTTCCCTGACCACCTACATGACCCTGAATGCTGAGAGGGCATGGCCATGGACAGACACCCTGCAGGTGCTTGTGGTTGGGCATACCATGCACTCTGCGCCTGTCTGGGGCTGCATAGGTACACAGGTGGGGTATGCATCTCAGGCATGTATTACCCTCCCTTTAGTGCTTAGGGCCCTTTATATGTTACCTGTTGTTTCTTCCAGAGCTCCCTGTATTTCTACATATGGCCCTAATGCAGACGCCCCACTCCTGCTCTGCGCCACATGACGGAAAACCTGGGTGGATTCGACTTTAAGCTCTGTTATGGTTATCTAAAGTTCAGTGTGATGAAAGTGAAGTCTAAATACAAACAACTTCATCACTTCTGCCTATGCCCAACCCACCAATTAATAGTTATCTGCCAGCTATTTGCAGGGAAACATTTCACTGCCTTTCTCTGAACTCTGGCTAGCACACTGTTAACTGTGCATTTATGTACTAAGGGGGCTATGCAAAAAGGTGTGTAAATTGGGCAGAATACCATAATAACTGACCGGCTCATCTATGCACCACAAAGACAGCACAAGCCATGTCACATGCAAAAACATGCATGTAAGGAGGGGCAAAGGCAGGGGCAGGAAGACAGATGCACAGAGGCCCATGCAGGGGTGTGCCAGCCAGCAGCCCAACATATGAACATGCCCCTGGACCCCTCCATATATGCAGAACCACACTGCCTGCATGGAACCACATAGGTGAATGCTGCAATGAACATGGACCTCAATTCAGCATAAGAGATGTGAAGTGCAGGACCACAGGCAACAGACAGGCAGCTGCAACCACCCAATGGTATTGGGCATGTGGAATCAGGCAAAGGAGGTTACCCTGAAGGCATACAAAAGACCAGAGCAAGCAGTTTCACAAGTGGGCAGGTGACCACCTTGGTCATGGACATCCACACAAACTAAGCCATTCTGCACAGGACACACACCCTGACTACAGCTGCTGAAACAAAGAACATGATCTGATTGGACATACAGGTTGCTGTCAATGCTGCCAGTCCTGAAGCCAGGGCACTGTCCATGCTAAAGCACAAGTGGCATGACCTCTGGTCCACTGTGAAACAAAAGCTTGCAGTCACAAACCACTCATAGATGGCCACCAGTGGTGGACCCTCATCACAGGACCACACCCTGACTCCCCTGGAGAGGATTGTGGTGGAGACCATCACTGAGGTCTCCTGGCATGGGGAGGCGTATGCTATGGATTGATTGTCAGGTATGCCTGGCCCAAAGGGAGGATGGCATGGGGGAGCCAGGTCCAGCATCCCAGCTAACTGTCATGTCAGGTATCCCACAGGGCCATCCATGAGGACCATCCCCTGCAGATGACATCGGGGCAGTAGGCAGCAGTGACAAGATTCAGTAGCCTGCAGTGCATGTTAGACTTTATATAAGTTCAGATCTTTTGTTTGCTGATCTTGCTGTCCTCCTTGGACTATATACATTCACAGAGCTCTGTACTTAGCTACTGGAGAAAAGCAAACCTGCAAAGCATCTCATCAAAGATTATAAAAGCTCTAACATGCTCTGCAGGCTGTTGAATCTCCCACTGCTGCCAACTGCTTTGTTGACAGCTGCAGAGGATTCTGGAATTTGTAGTAAAAGATGATGTCAGCCTACAACTAAGCAAAATTAATCTGACATAATCTACAATACTACTTTAAACAGTAAGTAAACCAAAGTGTGTTTGCACTCAGCATGCACATTGTGGATCGTGTACCCCATTTGGTACATATCCCACCCCCCTGGTGTTTCTGTCATTTCACACTCCCATCCTCAGTCCTCCAAATTCACAATGTGCACTTTGAGTGCAATCACGTTTGGTTTATTTACGTATTTTTCCCCAGTGTTTCTGTCATTTCACACTCCTCTCCTCAGTCATCCAACCCCCTATCTCCCATCCTTCTTACTCCCCCTTCTCACTTTGCCCCTCTCCTTAACCCTTGACAAAGCCTCCTTTTTTGGCCAAAAATAGTTTCCAGTGATCTATAATTTGGCAACCCTAAAGCTGTATATTGAACATGCTTAAACATTGTAAATGTGTTCCTATTTTGTACTAAGGTTTATTCTCTGTATCACTTCTGTTATCTGTAATCTCCATGATTGCCTTGTATGTAATTACTGTTTTTGTATGCTGTCACTATCTGTAACCAATGTATTATCATGTATTTCACTTAACTTGGAACCTTTGTAAAGGAACTCTTCAGCTCAAAGGTATTAATGCAAAACTGAAATAAACATTGGGGCCAGCCCCACACTTGCATGTGGGGGCCCTTGGTGGAGAATGTTCCCCTTTAATGACAGTTAATCAGAAAATATAAATTTTGCATGATGGGACATGGACATACTGGTTCTTTCCAGTAGTCAACTTGCTTTTCATACAAAGTATAAAAAGCCACAAACATCCTGTATGTCAGTTCTAAAAGTCACTTTCCAGTGGTCACACACAATATGCTTCCTTTTCTTAGATATAGTTTAACTGAAGTTTTAAAACCAAATGGGGTACATTATCCAAAATGGAAACACTTAACCAGGACCTGTACGCAAGATTCTGTAACTTTACAGTGAATATGGTCACAAATACCACAGGATGTCATTGTGTCACATGCTTAGAAATGGGTGAAGTTACTGAAATTCACTTCAAAAAGTAACCTGCAAAGTTCACAAAATTCACAACGTGCAAATTCACAAAGATTGCACTTTGAGAAGTGTTGATTATAGGCGGAGTGGGTGACATTTGCATGTTAAGTGCCTGAAATTCACCCACAAAGTGGCCAATTAACCCACTTCATGGTGAAACTTCACAAAGTTTGAAAAAGTTGAAGTTGTTAAGGGCAATGGAAGCTTCGCAAATCTTCAAGAAGGCAAATTTTGGCCACTTTGCTGCAATTTCACTGGCAAAGTTTAACTTTACTGCATCTCTACACATGCTGTGTGCATGAAGCTTGCTGCTTTCTGGTCTTGATAAGTAAAATTGGGATGATCCCTTCCAGCCACAACTAGGTGGCATTTGGCATACGTGATATGCCACAGGGATCCTGAGAATACAATCCAAATGCTTTATTGCCACCAAGTAACCATGAAAAAATCATTTTAAAGATTAAATATTTGGTACTTTCCACCATTATGAAATCATGCCTCCCTATACTCTTTATAGTATGTTGACCTTTGCATGAATACACCACATGCAAATCTTTTTTTGAAGCCAATGTTCCAGCTCAGTGGTGAAAGATATTGAAAACCATTGAAAAGACAATCTATATACAACATGGAGAATTGCTTATTATTGGGGTTCCAGCAAAGAAAGCATATTTAATAACAGGAAGCTTGCAGCTAAACATTGTCAGGTGATTTTTTTTTACTATGGACCATAGGAAGACAGACAATATTCAGCTTAACCGTGTCACAACATATTCAGTTCAGTCTCATAAGGAATACAATTTTTTACTGAAACTCTGGAATATATTAGCAAGATAAGGGGTTCAAAGTTCAAAGTTTATTAGTACAAAAGATGTATAAAACCAGTACGTTTTATCACATCAAGTCACAAAAATACACATAAAATATCAATCATTCAATTAAAATAGGACATTATATAGCATAAATACAAGGAATATACCCAGAGTTCACTTTTTCATCTTATTAACAAAATTTGCCATCCCATACATTGTCTTAATATTTTCCAGACCGAGCAGGCACTTCACACAATTATCCCTACATTTTAAAATGTCCGCCATAATCAATGGTTTTATCCATTTGTCTCTTTCCCTCTTCAGCTCATCACATTCCAATAATTTGTGATGTAAACGTTCTATGTTTTCATTATTACAATTACATCTCTTTTTATTTCCAAACTGACCCCACCATTTGTTTTATTGTAAATTCACTATACCCAGATTTTCAAGCCTCATATTACATAAATTATTCATATGCTTCTTATTTTCACAACATGCCAAATATGCTTCCATTTTCCCATTTACTTTTATATCGGAATAAAACCCATAGCTATTTAACACATGCACTCTTGCAAGGTCAGTTTGGAGTGAAACATCAATAAATCTTTGTCTAGCTGCCTTTACAAACAGGTTTGCATCTAGCAAGGCTCTACTAGACCAAATATCTTCCAAATCAGAGCTCCTTAGCAGACTGTTCAAACTTTGGAACCACCCACTCATACATACACCTCCCTGTAATCTCGCCAAAAAGTCAACCCAACATAAGTTGGGGAGTCTCTATGTAGACATCATTACCATCTTTTCCCAATACTTAATAACTCTAGTTTTAATTTTAGCATTTAAGGGGAGCATACCTGCTTCCAGTCTCATAAAGGCTACTGGATAATCTCAAGGGAGCTCTAGCATGTTTCTCAGAAAGACATTCTGGATAGGTTCTATTTTTGAATCTCCATACAAAAGGCCCCACACTTCACAACCGTATAACGTCTGGCTGATGGTCTTAGCTTCAAATGTCCTCTTGAGAGCCACAAAAGAATTATACGTAAACCTGTTTGCAAAGGTACTTACAGCGGCCATTAAGCTATATGATTTATTTTTTATCTCAGACAAGTAAGCATTCCACCTCAAATTATTTTCAAATATAATTCCCAAGTATCTTAATGACTTCACTTGTTCTATTATTTTTTTGTTAATTTCCCAAAAACGTTTTGCAAGTTTTTTTTCCAAATGATATTATCTTCATTTTTTCTATGTTCAGCTCTAGTTTCAATTTGGAAAATGACTCCAACAAACTTACCATCACTCTCTTTAAACCCAAAGGCGTTTGTAAAATAACCAGAGTATCATCTGAATATAATAATATTTGGAATTTTTCCTTATTTATTGAAGGGGCAAACATATCGATTTTGGCCATATCTCTGATTACTGTTTCAGTGTATAGATTAAACAATAAAGGGGCCAACAGACAACTTTGCTTAACCCCCTTCCCTACTTTTATTTCTCTTGAAAGTGCACCATCTCTAGAATAGCGAACTAAAGCAGTAGTGTTATAATGTAACCTCTGTAGCATCTTTAGTAAATGTTTGTCTATATTTAGCATTGTCAAAATCTCCCACAGTTAATTTTTATCCACAGAGTCAAAGTCGCCCTTATATCAACAAAACATACATAAAGTATACATTTCTTCCTAGTTACATATGATTCCAACAAATAATTCAATGTAAAAACCAAGTCTAGTGTATTACAATTTTTCCTAAAACCACATTGATACTTGGAGATCAATTTGTTTTCTTCCACCCATACTGATAACCTTTGCAATAACAAATGGGTAAAAATCTTTTGGGAAATTGGCAATAGAGTTATTGGTCTATAACACATAGGGTCATGTTTAGAACCTTTTTTTAAATAGAGGATTAATCACCCTTTTTTCCAGTCTGATGGCAGAACAAAGGATTGGACAACTGCTGCAAATAGATGTGTCAAAACCTCTACCCAATGGTTGACATTATGTAAATAAACTTCAGCTGGAACACCATCTATCCCTGGTGTTTTATTTCTTTTTTGTGCTTGTATTGCTTCCTTTACTCTATATGAGAAAATAAGAGTAAATCCTTATCCTCTATATCATCATCTATACAGTCAAAACGTAGGTTTTTATAATCATTGTCATAGATTTTGCTAAAGTGACTCAGTCATTGTTCTTCTGATATTAACCTCAGTGGATTATATTGAATATTTATTTTATTTATTTATTTAGCTTTTTTTGACCGGGTAAGTGCACTAGACAAATCCTTCCTATTTTCAGGCACGACCCAGGGGAGGGGGATACAGATGAATGCTAACTGACCTTGAACCAGATTAAGCTGTTAGTGGTATTTTTAGTGAATGAGGGAAATTTTGGCCAGGACACCGGGGAAATTCCCCTACTCTTTTCGATAAGTGCCATGGGATCTTTAACATCCACCTGAACTACCACCAATCCAGGCAGATGGGACCTCGGTTTAACGTCTCATCCGAAACACGGCACCTCAGAAATGCAGCACCCCTCTCATGCTGCATTACAGTGTCAGTACTGGGATATTAACCCAAGTGCCAGATGTGGGAACTGAACCCACAGCCCTCTGATCTCCCGGCCTCAGAGGCGAGTGTGCTACCTACTGAGCCACTGACACTGAATATTGCTCTCACAGCAGCCAAAAGCCACTAGCAACCAAAATGCTTAGCTATCTGCCCTCCCCACAGCCACCGACAACCCCCATGTGGAAAAACGGAGCAGCCCAGAAATTCCAGTGTGGTAGTGAGGGCAAGCTGGTTCGAGCCCTCCCCATAGCCACCGACAATCCCCCACGAAAATGGAGCAGCCCAGAAATTTCAGTGCGGTCATGAGGGCAAGCTGGTTTGAGCCCTCCCCACAGCCACTGATAACCCCCCACATAAAAATGGAGCAGCCCAGAAATTCCAGTGCGGTCATGAGGGCAAGCTGGTTTGAGCCCTCCCCACAGGCACAGATAACCCCTCACATAAAAACGGAGCAGCCCAGAAATTCCAGTCCAGTCATGTGGGCAAGCTGGTCTGAGCCCTCCCCACAGCCACTGACAACCCCCCCATGGAAAAACGGAGCAGCCCAGAAACTCCAGGTAGTGATCCCACGCTCGCAGCCGAGACAGAGTGCTGCACCAGAGATTTTGAACTTGGCACCTTTTACTGGACCTTGACTGTCTGTTGCCTTTCTCGGTTTTCCATTGGTGGAGCAGTGGAGATTGTTTTTTTCCGCCACACACTGCCCCTACCGGGGTTTTCAGTTAGAAATAGTATGATGCAAAAAGGGTTGACAGTGTCCCTTTAAATGTTTTATTGTAATTAGTTTAGATGAGGATATTGTTTAGTACCTATTTGTATTCTCTGATTTGCTAATTTAGTGATGGAATATGATTGATTTTGATCATTTGCATGATTGTTTTCACTTGAATTTAAAATATTTAGAATTATCTGTTTAACTGATCATGCTATTTAAAATCTGGCAAAAGGAGACAGCATTTACGCTTGACAAAGTGCTTGCCATGAAATGTCAAACCATGTTTTGTGTTACCTGGACCTCTGTAAATGTTTTCTTTTTATACCATGTGTATTTAATAAAGTAGCTACTGTTTATACTTTGGAAACATACCTTTATAGTGATAACTTTCCTTACAGTTGTGGTTGAGTGCCTGGTTTTCTGCTGTAGATACTGGTTTGTATCAGAGCATCACCTGCATATTCCCTGAGTGGCCTTTTTTTTGTCTTTGGTTTTCAGCGATTCATATATGTAGGTGAACCACACCATGAAATCCATCCTGCTACTTCTTTAAACAAACTCTGTGCAGAGCCAGTATGGCGGCAGCCGAGGCCATGGAAGAACATGGCACTGTCCACTGTGTTCAAGATGGCTGCCAGAGTTCTTTGCACATGTGTAATGACTTGCGCATGTGCACTGAACTCTGGCAGCATGTTAGCACAGTCCGCTGTGTCCAGGATGGCCGCCAGAGTTCCCTGTGCATCTGTGATGACTCACACATGCGCACTGAGCTCCAGTGGCCATCTTGGGCATGGCGGCTAGTGCCATCTTCCACTGGTGTCCAGCAGACAAAATAGTACAGTGGACACTCAGTGATTGCGGGTCACCTCCACTATTTACAAGTCCATCTGTTATCCAGTTGCCTCCCTTTTACTGTACTGTGATTGCTAGACATCTGTCGGGCTAAGCCCACTGCAGCCATAAAAAGCAGCTATGCTGCAAAATTATGAACAGATTTATTAGCAAATGCATAATGCTGTGTGGAAGTCTATGAACAAGATGATTCATATCACCACTAAAAAGTGGACTAGTGGTCAGGTCCTTGATAACATGACTGTGACTACACACTGGGTGTGCTCTGAATAATCTTATGCTGTATTGTCATCCTCCAGCTATGCTGCTCTTGCCACTGTATACTGCCAAGTAGCTGCCATCTGTGAGGTCAGGTTAAAGAGAGATTGTAGATATGAAAACATCTGAAATCAGTTGCAAGAGGTGTTTGGTACTTGACTGCTGGGTAATAGCCTTATGCCAGGCATCATTGTTATGGTCAGCTGTAAAAGCAGCACCAGACCAGTGCCTGAAAGGAAGGCAACCCATGTGCATTGTCTAGCACACAGTATTAACCTGCTGTCTCATGGCTTCCTTAATAATAGCTGTTTAGATAAGGATTTCGTTGGGATTGTAAAGCACATCTGTACTTATGTCTCACATTGTGTAAAGGCAAGAAAACATCTGAGGCACATCTAAGTTGACAAACATCTGTCAGAGCATGCTCTAAAATGTGGTGCAGTGATATAACAGATTAGCACATATTATATGCTTTTGTGGTTCCAGAAACAGAAAATTGCAACCCACAAGGATCTACTAAGATTGTCAGTGATGATATAATGGTTTCTGTTCAGTACTAGGTGCCAGCTGATTTACTGATGACCATCCTTGAGTCCTTTGAAGCAGTCACATGAGAGGCAAGCTCTGAGTCCCCATGTTGCAAAATAATTCTTCTTCAGATCCGCTTTCCCAATTGTCTTCAAAACATCAGAAGAACCATATGAGAAATGTGAATGCTAGCACACTGACAAGGTTCCTTCTGCACACACTTTCAGAGAGACTTAACAATGTTTTGACAGAATCATTATGTTATTGCCACAGTGCTGGATCATTATTTTATGAACACACTGCAGAATGGAAAAAATCTTGGGTGAAGATGCAGATGTAGAGCAATGGAAGGAGGTCCTGTTATTTGACAAGATGAAAGAGATGCAATCTTCAGAAGCTGAGTTTCACATCTGTCCAATGGATACTTGTTCATCTGGTATATGAGACAGAGGAGGAAATTGATACTACTCTTGGTGAAGATGCAGGTATCAGTGCTTCAATGTCACAGTGAGAAAAGTCATTGATGGACTACCTAACATCTATAAATTGAATGACTTGCAGCAGCAGATGAGTATTCAAACATTCAAAGATGTTAGCAGATAAAGGCCTTTTGGTCTATCTTGTCTGCTTAGTTGTGCAGGTCTCCCCTGTGTCTACAGTGAGACCTGTTCCCTTCCCCAAATCCCACTGAGCCCCTTCTCTGCAGCAGCAACTTTCCCCTTCAATTTGTCCCATCCTCTCTTGAAGTTATCTACTGTTTTATGGGAGACCACCTCCTCTGGCAACTTGTTCAATTTGGTCACCACTCTCTTAGTGAAAAATTGCCTCTTTAGTGCCCTCTAATCTTCCCCCACCAGCTTTAGTTTATGCCCCCTAGTGGACTTGTTCCCACTAACAATGAAGAGGCTATCCATCTACACCCTATCAATGCATTTAAGGTATTTAAAGGTCTCGGTCTTATCCCCCCCTCTCCCTGTTGAGCTCCTTGAGCCTCCCCACATAGATGTTGCTCTGTTGGCCCTGGATAGTCTTGGACAACCTTCTCTGGACTGTCTCCAGCAAGTTGAAATCCTCTTGTTTTTTTATTCATTTAAAATGTATTAAGTTTTACAGTAATGAAAACAGGTCCAGGAGTATCATACAAAGTGAGTACAACATTCATAATCACAAGGATCTGTCCTCCCTCCCTCTCTCCCTCTCCGACAGTCCCACCCCAGCAACAAAAACCCCTCCCATTAACACCACCCCCCTCCCAGACATTATGCAACACAGATAATATTCTGAAATCTTCTTGGGCAACAGAATATTGTACGTGCAGGTGACAGTATCAGAGAGAGTATAGGGTGTGCAAAGGTTCCCATACTTTTGCATATTTCTCGGGCCTATTATTGAGACTGGCTATTGTCTTCTCGGTCCTAAGGTTTGCAAGGAGTTCATTAAGCCATTCCGTATATGAAATAATGTTATCGTCCTTCCAGTGACGTAACACTAATTTCTTGACGGACATAGAGATCAGGGCAATATGATACCTTCTGACTGAAACCGGAATGGCCGAGTAGTCACCTAACAGGCAGATTTCCGGAGTGAATAGCTCCAGCAAACCCAGTAAAGGATCAGCCTTATGCTGAATGGTGTTCCAGAGTGGGACAACTTTGGGGCAGGTCCAGAAAATGTGAAATAGGGTGCCCTCTTCCTTCTTACATCTCGTACATAGACACAACGGGAGGAGGACACATTTGTATAGTTTTTGCAGAGAATAGTATAAATTGTGCAGTATATGAAATTGAGTCAAGCTGGGTAATGTACTTATGGCAATTCTGCCATAATTCAGTCCAAAATAATTTACTAGCAGAGAAAAAGGGTTCCCAATACACTATAGGAGCAAAGCAGTTTGGGTATGCCCAGTTATATAGCATTTTGTAGTAGTTGGATACTGAGTGCAGAGAGCGATGCTCAGGATTTATTATACTGGTAAAAGATGGTTTATCGAGCATAGGGGGGGGGATTGGACCAAAAATCTTAGAGAAGAGATGTTTTAATTGGAAAACATTAAAACTATATTTAGTCGTCAAGTTGAGAGTGGATAAAATGTCGAGAAAGGAAAGATATGTATTCCCTTCTGAGATAAATGATGAAAGACGTAGATCATTCATACCGGAATCCAGCTTGGTAGAAATGTTTTATTGTCTATTTTGAAATTAGGGTTTCCCCAAACAGGTTGCTGTGGGTCCTGAATGTTATTGTACTTAAGATAACTACATAATTGAGTGTGATTCTTCACCGATATAGCTAAGGGAGTGGGAAGTAAATTTATAGGTAGGGCCTTGGCCTTAACATACAAAAGTGAAATCAGGTTGAGGCCATGTTTCTGTAATACAGATAGTTCAATTCTGAGCCAGAGGATTGAGAAAGGAGAGTCGAGAACAGTACCGACAGGAGATAGCCATCTGAGGTATTTGACAGCGTGACTAGCCCAGTAGTAAAAGGTTAAATGAGGGAGACGTAAACCTCCTCTGACCTTAGGGGCTGCCAGTTTCACATAAGCTAGTTGAGGCTGTTTATTAGCCCAGATAAATTCCGTGATAAGTCTATGAATGTTATTAAACCATGAGAGAGGTAACCAGAAGTTGAGTAGCAGAAGGGGGTAAAAGCGCCTAGGAAATACATTCATCTTGACTATGTTGATTTTGCCCCATAATAAGAGAGGGAGTTTGGACCATCTGTCCAAGTCTTGACGGTTAAGTTGAAATTCTTCTTAAGATAAGGGCACACTGTACTCTAAGTGGACTCTTACCAGTGACCTGTACAGTGGTAGTATGACCTCTGCTTTCCTACTGGTAATCTCTCTCTGGCTGTGCAGCCCAGCATCTGACATGATTTTGCCACATCTCTCCTGCAGTGCACTGAGTGCTTCAGTTCACTCTTGATGATAACCTCTAGGTCCTTTTCTTCATCAGACTTGGTAGCCTGCACTCTACCCAGCCAGTATTTGGTCTCTGGTTTCCTTTCCCCTAAGTGCATATCTTTGCACCTTTTAGCATTCAACCCAAGTTGCCAAATGCCAGACCACTTCTCTGATCTAGCCAGGTTTTCGCTTAGTTCCTGTTTTCCTTCTTCCAAGTCCACCCTCCCACGGAGCTTCATGTCATCTGTGAACATGCAGATTTTACTGTTGATCCATCTGCCATGTCACTGGTGAAGATCTTAAACAACATCAGACTAAGCACAAGACCAGTGTGATCTTGCTGGTCACTGGCCTAGCTTATGAGAATTCTCCACTGACCACCACCTTTTGGCTTCTTTTCTATAATCAGATTTTGACCCATTTAGCAAGGCTAATCTAAATTACAATCTAAACAACCATATAATTGATTAGGTTAAGAACTGGCTCATAGGATGAAAGCAACGAGTTATTGTAAATGGGGAGTATTCAGATTGGGCTCCAATTACCAGCGGAGTACCACAGGGGTAGGTACTGGGACTCTGTCTCTTTAGTATCTACGTATCTACTTAAACTATCAGGGATTCCAATATACTGATGTTAAAAATCGCTGATGATTGTAGGATAGGAGCAGTTATAAATCAACCTGATAGTAGTAAAGCACTTCAATCAGCCTTGCACACTATACAGAGTTGGGCTAACACTAATAAATTATTACTAAATCCTATGAAGTGCAAAGTTATGCACCTAGGTATACACAACAAACAACATAAATATAAATTAGGTGGCACAGATTTATTTGAAACAGAACAGGAAAGAGATGTGGGGATAATTGTGAACCCTGACCTTAAATTTAAAAAACATTGTAAGAACCAAATTAGTAAGGCTAATCAAGTACTAAATTGTATATTTAGACATATTTCGAGCAGAACAACAGAAGTACTACTCCCCTTGTACATTGCAATGGTGAGGCCACTATTGGAGTACTGTGTGCAGGTGTGGTCACCATACTGTAAAGAAGATATAAATAAAATGGAGAGAGTACAACGGAGGTTTACTAAAGCTCTTATAGGTATGTCAAATATGACTTATCAAAATTGATTGAAGACTTGTACACTGTGCAATAAAGAAAAATGCGGGGAGACAAGTGCCTATTATATAGAGCACTTAACGATACTACCATCACCAGAGTTATGAATCATCAGAATAGACAAAAAGTGTAATACCAGAGGGCATGCTAAACAACTAAGTGTTCCAAAATGGAAAACTCTACGTAGAAAGCACTGGTTCAGCCTATGGGTCATTTCTATATGGAACCAGTTGCCAGCACAAGTAGTGGACAGTCCTAATATGGAATAATTTAAAATTAACCTGGATGTAGCAATTGGAGATAGGGTAAAGTACCAAAACTACTAGACTATACTGGCAAGCTTTGTGGACTTTATGTCTTTGTAGCTTGATAAAACCTATGAAACCTATGAAGGCTGGCCCCCTTCCCCACATTCCCCAGCTTCCTGATCCAGTCTTTAAACTATCTTCTTGATCAGATCATCTTAAATGTTACTGAGATAGACCAGTACTTTGTAGACATGTATGTTCTACCACAGGATGAAGATCCTTTACACTACTAGTGGTCACAAATGTGTGCATCACCTGGCCTGTACTCTGCAGCACTGTATTTTCTCACCTGCCATTGTTCAAGCATATACTCTGCATGGTATTTAGTGGTACATGTGTGATTGTCATTGATAAGCTAATACAGCTGAGCCTAGTTATTGTAGTGTCTAACATTTCTAAGGATGAACCTTTGTGATTTTCAGGTGCAACATGAAGAACCCCTAAACCTGATATCTGACCCAGTATCAATGCCAGCATATAATTAGGAAAGTGTGAAAATGTTGAATATGAGGATGATGATGATTACCATTGAACTGAATAAGACAGAGACAAAGAAATAAAGTTACTCCTGAAAGAATTACACAAAAGAGTGCCATATTTTTCTCTCTGTCTTCCTCCGTTTCTGATTCTCCTTCTCAGGTACCAGGTCAAAACAGCTAAACAAAAACTGCACGTCGATAACCACACAGTGTAGAGCGCCCCTGCATTTAGAGTGACAAGAGTATAATAGTGGTAGGGAATTACTGCTACCCCTGTTGCTGTATGCTTCAACTAAGAAGGGATCAAGTTGCCATGTGCTATGGTGCCTGGTTGAGCCGCTCCTGTGGTGGAGTGGTTAAGGCACCAGCACACGGCAGGGTCAGGAGACCTGGGACCGTGGTATGGGTCCCCCCGGGTCTCTTAGTGTTAGTTCTTTTTTCCTTTTTTTGTGAAACTAACTTTCCCCCCTCCTGAGTTTCTCCCCATCACCGAAGTCCACACCCCCTTGGAGTTAGTTATTAAAAGTCTGGGGTGTGTGGGTGCAAAGCACCCCACCCCTGCAAAAAACAGAAAGTCCCATTATTTTCAATGGGAGTGCTATTTGTGTTTCAGACTGTGTTTTGTCTGACCCTATTTCAGTCCGTGATGTGTTGCTTGTGGCATTTATTGATGCACTGTTATTGTCGATGTAGTTATGACCCCATGCTCCATCTCATATTTAAGCAGATTTTATCAATTCCAAAATAATTCTTCTCACAGTACTTTTGGTGACTTATTCTAAGTACAAATCACATAGCTCACTGGGGAGGATTTTGCAAGTCATTTTTTTTATAACAGTAGTTTATGGCTGTCTGACAATGGCATGTGATAATCAACATTCACCATGCCATAACCATTGCATGATGTCATCTGACTTGGAAATTAGCTTAATTTTTTTTTTCTAATTTTTCTTACATTTTCTTATAGCCATTCCTCAAGACAGTGGAAGGGCATTTTGAGGCTTCTTTCCCCATATGTTTCCATGCAGTAATTATTACTCCTTTGAGTATTGAAGTCATCTGGCAGTATTTAGCCAGTGCTATGTAATTGGAAAACCATTATACCATTACATGAGGAAAAGTGATGTGGAAAAATGCTTCAGTTCTTGTTTCTCTTCTTTTTATATCCATTCCACAGGATATTTGAATGGAGGGACATTTTGGGTCTTCTTTAGCCATGCTTTTGTGTTTAACAATTAATGCTTCTTTTTGTATTTGTCCTTATTTATTTTACCAGGAAAAAAGTTCCATTGAGCAATGCTCATTTACAAGGAGGTCCTGGTTAGGACAGGTAACATTACAAAATGTGAAATGACAGTATATATACAAATGTATGAAGAAGCCAGCAGACTAATGCCATTTGATCTATCTAGTCTACTCGTATTGCTGAGCTACTAACCCTGCCCTCCACTCCTCCCATCCTTTCCATCTATCCCACCCATGACCCTCACCTTCCCCACTCTCTGTCCCAGCCTCTCTTGAAGTTGCCCATTGTTTTCAATGACACCACTTCTTTTGGCAACGTAGTCCAACTGGCCACCACTCTCTCCATGAAGAAGTGCCTCTGAATGTCCCTCCTAAACCTCCTCCCCCAACTTAAGACTGTGCCCCCTCACGTTACAGCTGCCACTTAGCCTAAAGAGACCTCTCCCCTTTCTTTAATCCTCTCCCCTTTCTTTGGCACCATCCCCAACATTAGACAAAGCTCTATGAGTTGCTACCTGCACCGCTCTTATCCCATTCTAACCCTACTTCTCGTATACTCTGCCAATGCCATATAATGTGCTGCGTATCCTGCCTCCATCTGTTATGTATGCTCTCTAATATTTTTATTTGACTATTGTAATTTACTGACTCTTGTTTGACAAGGAACCTTTGTAAATGAGCTCCTTGGGCTCAAAGGTATTGTATCCAATCTGCATAAATCAATCAATCAATCAATCAATTAATCAATCACTAAATAAAGAGACCCTCCACATCCACCGTATTTATCCTTTTTGAGTACTTGAAAGTCTCAATCATGTCCCCTCTCTCCCTCCTCTCCTCCAGGGAGTACATGTTCAGTGCCCTCAACCACTCCTCATATGCTTTATCTTGCTGATCTGCGATCATCTATGTTGCCCTCCTCTGGACCATCTCTAACAGTCTAATGTCCTTTTTGAGGTGTGGGCACCAGTATCATACTCCATACTCCAGATGTGGCCTCAAAAGTGACCTGTACAAGGGCAGTTTAATCTCCTCTCACCTGCTGTTGATCCCCCTAGCTATGCATCACAACATCTTCTTTGCCCTTGATGCTGCTTTCTTGCACTGCATGGAGTGCTTCAGGTTGCCAGTGATCATCACTCCCAGATCCATCTCCTTCTCCATTGCAGATACCCAAACCCCTCTCAGATGTCGTACCCTGAAGTTAGGGGCAGCACAAAGAAATGGGAGCTCTCCACCAAAGTAGGAATTTTCTTTTTTTGCTAGTTCCCACATTCCATCTTTCCCTTGCCTGCTGTACAGTCCCAACCCTCCCCCCTCATTCTTTGTTTATTTTAGTGCTGTTTGGTGCTAGAAAGAGGTATCAGGGGCAGGAGACCCTCCCTGTTGGGTTAATAGTGCCCAATCCTCTGGCCAGAAGCCAGGACCTCCCCTGCCCTACAAAAGGACCATGAGTAGCCACAGTGGGCAGTCGGTAGTACAGGATGGACAGTGGTGGACATGGGAGCACAGACAAAAGAAAGAGTACCTGCAGCAGGTCTGTGGCTCCTCCAGCATCGCTCTTCTCTGGTCGGTATCCTGGGCGTGTGATGGCAGCAGCGGCAGCAGGGTCAGTTATGTGGAGTGCGGCTCCCCAACACAATCTCTCCTCCCTGGGCAGAGCCCCAAAGAGAAGAAGGTGAAGGAAAGGGCTGATGGACCAAAGGGTACCACAAAAAAAAAAATAGAATGCTGGGAGGGAGCGGAGCTTCTGGACCATTCTCCTGATCTTCCCCCCACCAGTGCCAGAGATCTGGACCATGGCAGTGAGTGGGCTGTGGCCCAAATTTTACTCATGCTATAGGTGCCCGAAAGGGTGGTGAGGGATTAAAAGGAAAATTAAAGGGACAGAACTCTTAAGTGAGAGGGAAAAAGGGTAAAGGGAAAAACATAAAGGTCCCGCACCCTAGTAACCAAAGGTGGGGTGCAGTGGGCTCATTGGGTGAGCTGCCAGACTGAGGGGAAGGGGAGCTAGACGGCAGTGGGTCGAGTCCCCCCTCCCAAAAAAAGAAAGAGCCGCAGGATTGGCCAGAGGCCACAAGGTTGTCTTGTGTTTTTTTTTTGCTTTTTTATTGTCATTTTATTTTTGGGAAAAAGTGACTTTAAAGGGAGCAGGTAGAGGCCCATAGTAATATTTACTAAGGGGCTAATGGGGAGGGCACAGGCCTGTATACATAGTAAGCAGTATGAATAAAAGGGGCGTGGCTGAGGGATAGCCAGAGCAAAACCTTCTGTGAAGGTACAGTATCCACTGAGGGGAAGGGGGTGGATGGTCCTATGGTCTAAGTGGACCAGTGAGTTGCGTGTCAGTGTTTTGTGCCCCCCCCACCCAAGCCACCCAAGCCAAACTGTGCTGTTGCCTTCATAGTGCCAGCTAGAGGCTGCACCCTTTGCAAGAACTGAACTGCCTGCTTGCAAAACTGAACTGTTTGCTTCTAACCATAACTGCATTGTCGAATTCCATCCCAGTCTACTTGATGTCCAGCTTCACCTTTGTAGCCCAGACCAGCTTCTTCAGAGCCTGACACTGACCCAAGGAGGTTCCCAGCCAATTCACCATCTGCATCAGAACAGCCTCCAGTGACACCAGCCTGTCTCAGAGTTCTGCCACAGTGTTCCAGTATCAGTCTGGCAATGGTAAGTGTAGAGAGTTACTAGTCAGGTATACAGTAGTGAGTCAGCTTACAGACCACCCTGGCTCAAGCATGAGGGACGTCATGCACACCCTTTTCTTATTTTGCCAGCTATCCATAAGTGTGCATGTGCCTGTGTCGCTCCATGTAGGCAGTCCAAAGTTCGTGCCACTGGCAGTCTTCTTGTTGGAAAGTGATCTGGGTAATGGGAGGAATGCAGTGATTGTTGCTGCAGATCGTCCAGAGAACCATCTGCCAGTCAGAAGTCTTCAGCTTCTTGCCCGGAGCTGCAGAGGATTGCCAAGTTCTTCATTGTTCCACTAGCAGTGTTCCTCCTGGTGTTCTGTTCATCTGAGGGATACCCTGTTATGGCCTGTTTACGAAGTGCTTTGTGGGGTCAATACCCACCAGTTGATCAGTTGATGCAGAGGAAAGCCCAAGCTTGATTCGTCAGTTGTTTTATCTCGGACAAGTGCACTCAGGACTTGAACTAAAAGGGGGTTTACCCCCTGGTCCTAGTTTGACCAATTGTTGGTCCTGTTCATATTGTTTTGCTGTTTATTCTGTTCTCTTGTAGGATTGCAGAAAACCATTATCTTGTTTTTATTGTCCCTTGTAAATGAACCTCTAGCATCTTGGTCACTGAGTAAGCTTCCTGCTTCTCCTTCCAGATTCATCTGTCATGTCCTAAAATTGTTAGGGAACCTTTCAGCCTGCCACAACTTGTCACAGTGAGCAGGGTAAAAAACATCAGGGAGTCCAAAGCTTGAAGCTACCCACACCAAGATGCCTGCAAGAAAAGATATAAAGTGGGATCCCACAATGTTATGCAAGAGGAGCTGGTCCATGTGGCATGTCAAGTGCAGGAGCTGGCGGCACTTGTCACAGAAATGAGGCAAGGGGCCCAGCCTCAGGCTGGGCTGCATCCACGCCATCCTGGGATGAAAAGAAAAAAATGAGGTCGAAGATGCATGGATCAATGGGTGGAGCAGGCCAGGACCATGCACCCAGGCAAAGAAACCGTGAGGTCTGTTTAGTGACCTTCTGAGCAGAGTGCCCCCAGGAGCAGCGAGATCTAAATGGCTCGGCACCAGCTGTAGGAGTGAGATGGAGAGAATCAAGCAACACAACAGAGCTGTCATGGCACCTTCAGGAGATCCATCCAGAGTTCTAGATGCCAGACCCAAACCGAACTGTGCTGTTGCCTGCATAGCACCAGCTAAAGGCCGCACCCTTTGCAAGAACTGAACTGTCTGCTTACAAAACTAAACTGTTTGCTTCTAACCATAACTATGTTGTCAAATTCCATCCTGGTGTACTTGATGTCCAGCTTCACCTTTGTTGCCCAGACCAGCTTCTTCAGAGCCTGACACTGACCCAAGGAGGTTCCCGACCCATTCTCCATCTGCATCAGAACAGCCTCCAGTGACTCCAGCCTGTCTTGAATTTCCACCACAGTGTTCTAGCATCAGTCTGGTGATGGTAAGTGCAGAGAGATGCTAGTCAGGTATGCAGTAGTGAGTCAGCTTAGGGGTCACCCTTGCTCAAGCATGAGGGACTACAGTTAACGTTGTGCACACCCTTTTCTTATTTTGCCATCCGTCCATAAGTATGCATGTGCCTGTGTCACTCTGTGAAGGCTGCCCATGGTTTATACCACCAGCAGTCTTCTTGTTGGAAAGTGGTCTGAGTGCCAGGGGCAGACAGTGTTCATTGCTGCGGATCATCCAAAGAATCATCTGCAAACCAGAAGTCTTCAGCTTCTTGCCCGGAGCTACAGAGGATCGCCAAGTTATTCATTGTCCAGCTAGCAGTGTTCTTCCTGGTGTTCTGTTCATCTGAGGGATGCCCCATATGGCTTGTTTACAAAGCACTTTGTGGGGTCAATGCCCACCTGCTGATCAGCCGATGCATAGGAAAGTCCAAGCTTGGTTCATCAGCTGTTTTATCATCTCGGCCAAGTGCATGCAGGACTGAAACTAAAAGGGTGTTAACCCCCTGTTCCTGGTTTGACCAATTGTTGATATTGTTCATATTGTTTTGCTGTTTATTCTGTTCTCTTGTAGAACTGCAGAAAACCAATACCTTGTTTTAATTGTCCCTGGTAAATAAACCTCTTGCATCTTGGTCACTGAGAAAGCTTTCTGCTTCTCCTTCTAGATTTGTCTGGCCTGTCCTTAAATTGTTAGGGAACCTTTTAGCCTGCCACACAGGTACAGTAGTACTCCTTTTTGGGATTTATGGCTCCAGTGTGTATAACTTTGTGTTTCTTGGCATTGAAACCAAGCTGCCAGATCCCGGACCACCTCTCAAGCTTTTTCAGATCTTCCTGTAGGTCGTGTAGCCAGTCAGTGATATCTACCTTCCCACAGAGCTTGGTGTCATCTGTGCAGAGGCATATTTTACCCTTAATGCCATCCCCAATGTCATTGATGAATACACTGAACAACACCATCCCCAGCACCATGTCCTGCGGGATCCCACTGGTGACCTCCCTGGTGCTCAGTAACTCTCCACCAACCACAGCCCTCTGGGTCCAGTTCCTTAGCCAGTTTTCTACCCATCTGGTCATCTTCTCCCCAATCCCATGATCTGCCAACTTCCTTATTAGCCTCCTGTGGGGTACAGAGTCAAAGGCCTTGCTGAAGTCCAGATAAAGAATGCCCACTGCTTGGCCCCTGCCTACTGTCTTAGTTACCCAGTTGAAGAACTCAGTCAGATTCATTTGACACAATTTCCCTCCCATAAACGCATGTTACCTCACATCCTGGAGACCATACTCCTCTAGATACTCTACCAACCTTTCCCTATGTATGGTATCCATGAACTTGCACATGATTGAGGTCAGACTGACCAGTCTGTAATTCCCTGGGTCATCCTTGGAGCTGATCTTGTGGAGGAGCACCTCTGCCAGTTCCCTGAGTGCTCTTGTGTGTATGCCAACCGGGCCTGGTGATCTGGCCATCTTCAATGCTAGTAGCTCCTCCCTCACACTCTCCTCCTCTATCACTACATCTGTGCTCCCCTCCCCCATGTTCTTCTTCTCCTCCCTGTTGGCATCAGTCTGTCTTTCTCCTTGGCGAAGATGGAATAGAAGTATTTATTCAATATCTATGCTATTCCCTTCTCCTCCACCCACTCTTCCCCTTTCTGAAGCCTAACAATCATGTCCTTCTTGTCTCTTTTCTCGCTTATATAGCAAAAAAAGGCCTTCTCCCCTTCTTAATTCCCTCTGCTATCTGCAGTTCCTTCTGCGCCTTAGCCCTTCAGACTACCCTACTTGTCGCACTAGCCAGTCTTATGTAATTATCTTTATCCACCTCCCTCTTGGTCTGTTTGAATTACCTATAGGATAAACTCTTTTCCTTGCTGCCTGGGCAACCTCAGAAATGAACCAGCTAGGTGTTTGGTCTTTATATTCTTACATAGAAACAGGGAATTTGACATCAGATAAGGACTGCTTGGCCTGCCTAGTCTGCCCATTTTCCCTACCCATTTCATATACCGCAGATCCTAAATGATCTATGGCTTACCCTCTCTTTCCTATTGCTAGAGTTCCTTTATGTCTGTCACATGCGTTTTTGAAGTCCCCTACTGTTTTGCCCATACAAATTCTGCCTGGAGGCTGTTCCATGGATCCACCACCCTTTTCATAAAAAATACTTTCTCACGTTATCCCTAAGTCTTCCTCCTGAGCCTAACGCACTCCCCTGTGTGGCAACCCTTAGTCCCTCCTTAATGATAGACCACCTTTGGTCCACCCCCATATCTGCTCCAATACCTGCCAGGTACCTTCTTAGCACCTTGCTCATCTTCCTGAAGTCCACCTTCCTAAAATCCATGATTTTTGTCTTAATGGGGATGTTTTCCCTGCCCATATCCAACCTGAACTACACTGTGCTATGGTTACTTCCACCCACAGGCTCCATGACCATTACTTCCTGTACATGCTCCCCATTTGTAAGTACTAGAGTAAGGACTGCCCCCTCCCTGGTGGATTCTGTGATGCTGTGAATCAGGAACCAACTCTGCAATACCACTAGGATCATCTGACTACTGGCGCATGTTGTGGCCAGTTTACTCCATTCTGCCTTGTGCAGGTTGAAGTCCCCTTCTATTATTCCTTTTCCCTTCTCTGCAGCTTCCAATGTTTGTGAGCTGAGGTCCCTGTCCCTTTCTTCATCCTGGTTGGGTGGTCTGTAAACCACTCCCAACATCACATTTCTCCCTCTACTGGACTGTATATCAACCCACAATACTTCAACCTTCCCTTCCTCTGACTCCTCCCTCGTGCATGTTATACCCTCCCTGATGTAAACAACCACCGCTCCCTTTCCATTACTGCCCTGTCACTCCTGTATAGTTTATATCTAGGGATCAAGAGGTCCTAGTCATGGTGTGTTGTGGCCCGGGTATTGGTTACTGCTGCAATGTCTACCCTCCCTTCTGCTAGTAGCATCGGCAGGTCATCTATCTTATTTCTAAAACTCCATGCATTCAGGGTCACCTCCTAGAATCTGAGTCTCCTTCTCCCTCCATCTTCTTTTTGTCCATTTCTCCCCTCTGTGTGCTACCCCCCACACCCCTACTGACTGTTCTGCTCCACCTCTACCTCCATCCTCTAAACCTCTTCTACCAGTATGGTGAGAGGTCCAATGTCCTCCTCCTCCTCCAGGAGTTTTTGGACCTGCATGCCAGCTGCCCCCCAGTAGTTTAAATTAAGTGTATTGGTTATGTACCCCCACAGTTTGCCCCTGAGTACCCTCAAGCCTTCCCCACTGAGGTGAAGCCTGCCTATTAAAAAAAGTGTTCTATTGACCAGGTCTCCCCCCAGTCCTCAATAAAGATGAACCTTTCCTCCCTGCATTATCTCCTCAGACAGTCATTGAATTCCTCTATCCTTTTCTTCCTGGCTGTGCTGGCCCTCAGTACCGTTATCACCTGTAAGAAGGCCAGTGATTTTGCTTCCTCCCTGCAGGTCTTTGCTAATGCCCTGAATCTAACTTGCACCACCTCCACCTCCTCCCCAGCTAGGTCGTTAATACCCATGTGTATAATCAAATCTGGTCTCCCTCCAGCCTCCCTTACTATTACCCTGATTCTTGAGCCCACTTTCCCTGCAGTTATTCCTAGCATGCAGACCACCTTCCTTTCTTGCATTTGGGTCCCCCATCCTTCCCCAGTGAATACCCTTAATTATGGAGTTCCCCCAGGAGTACCACTCTTCTGTCCCCTGCATTTGTGCTTTCCAACATTCCATTCTTACCTGCAGTGCCAACTGCTCCCTCACCTAACTGCTTCCCCTCCACCCTGGTAAACTTTCTGCCAGATCTACTACTTGTCACTCCAAGTGTTTCTCCATTCCACTCTATGCCCCTCTCTTTCCAGCTAACCATGTTTGCTTCCACTTTTCCCTCCCCTCTTCCTACCCTTATCTGTCCCTTCCCTCATCTTCAACTCTGCCAACCTTGACTAGTCCCCCTCCCCTTCCTTGTCCTTCTACCCTCGACCATGGCTTAACCAGACCCCCTACCTCACCTCCTGATGCCCCTACCCACTACCAAACAGTGGTACAAATCTGTTTGCTAAAGACATCCCTTCAAGAGTTCCCAACCCTGTTGCCACCCGCAGATTCCCACCCCTTCCACCTACCACTTGCCATTCCTCTACCATGGGCTCCCTAGCCCCCTGAGGAAGAGATACCCTTGGATACTGGGTGGTTTTCCTTGCTCCCTTCACTTGCCTGTTGCCCTTGCCTCCCTGGGCACCACCCATCTGCCTTTCTCCCCTCAGTTCTGCTCCTCTGACTCTCCACATCATCCTTCCAGCTTCATTTGAGCAGCCTTACTTCTGCCCTAAGCTGATCTAGGCTCCTGATTACAGGACAGTCCCCTGTACTCCATATCATCCCCAGGAAGACTGCTGCCCCACAACTATTGCAGCTTATCACTCGCTTCCCCCTATGCTGACTCCTGTACATGCTCCTATTCCCCCACATCATCCCTGCTCAGCTTCTCCTAGTCCCCAGTTATGTCTCCTGTAAGTAAACTGGTCAGGGATGTTTATATCAATCTCTCAGTTCTTTTGAATCTCCTAAACCCTCCTTGTTACTTGAAGATGGCCTAGATAGGGGTCAGCTGCTGTCCCCTTCCAACCCCCTACAGTGTACTTCCTACTCTCCATTCCAAGATGCTTGGTTCAAATCTAGGCTGACCCTAGATAAGGTTCTGTTGCAGTCCCCAATGAACCCACTACAGTGTATTTCCTACCCTTCCTTTTACACGTACCTCTCCTCCAAAGACCAGCATTGCCCATGGCCTGTGGTCTTCCCTGCAGATGCTCTGCCAATACCCCTAGAAGCACCTCAGTCAGAAGCCACACTCCTGATATGTGAAACTCATGCTTTGGGGTCACTCATGTGAGGGTCCTTTGGATGTCTGGGTAATATATAGGAACTACAGCCACCCTATGGGCTGGTTGTAGTTCCGAGGTACAGTGGGGCCTCCAATGGCATCAGGAATCGGCTTCCGATATGCCACCCTCAGCATGCCCTCTGGTGTTTCCCCCTCCTCCCAAAAATCATCAATGTCCCCACAGAAACATTCACCAGCACATTCCTGCAGCACAGTTAAAAGGAACAATACAGGACTCAGCCCCAAAGAAAGTGTAGAAAAGCTACTTATCTGCACTCAATCTGTCACTCTTCCTCACCTGTTGGCGTCTCCACACTGAGGCCAGACTACAGAGTGGGCTGCCTTTTTACTTTGGTGGACTAAAGCTGCCCTACTGGATGACTGTAGTCACGTGATCCGGTTGGACTTCCAATGGCACCTGGAATTTTTTGCCAATTTAAAACCCTCAGCCCACCCTCTGGTGCATCCCCCATCTCCCAAAAAAACTCCAACATCACCACAAACATGTTCACCAGCACATTCTTGCAGCACAGTTAAAAGGAACAATACAGGACTCATCACCAAAGAAACAACACTAAAGCTACTTATTTACACTTGGTCCACCACTCCTCTCCCATTGGCATGTCCACACTGAGCATATAACATAATACAGTACACATAATAGGGAGGTTAAAATCAGTTCATTAATCAGGAGGTGTAATCTAATACAAAGACTAGTGACAACAGCAGTGAATAAATATAAGTTTTGCAGCATGGAAAATACAACAAAATGTAATAACTATCAAATAGTAAAACATAGTTTGCATAGTATTTTAATAGCATACACATTTGTCAACATAAAGTTGACCAAGGAGAACCTTGAAATAAAGGGGCTGACTAATGAACTGTGTTTAAATGATTCTTGCAGGCCATCTTTGAGGCAACTGTAGTCATGCATTGACATTTATTTGCCAATTTTGAATAATTGGCAACCATTCGAGATGCAGCGAAATTAAATTTCACCCATGAGGTGGACGCGCAGTGGCCACTTTGCTTTACCATTCTGCTACATGAAGTGCCCATTTTAAACCCTCAGTTCACCACTTCACATTGTAATTATGACTTTGTGTTGCTTACTCCGCCTTACTTCACTTTAATGCAGAGTGAGAATTCACAGGCAGCCCACACACATCACATGGCTTACACAGTTTAGGTCACATGCTTCAGGCAGGCAGGAAGTGACTCATGCTTGAAAAAGAGTTTCACTTTCACCTTGTAGTTGGAAAAAGAGGTTGCGTGCTGCTTAGGACGAGAGTAAAATCTTTTGGAAAACTACTTTAAACCTTTTAATTTTTGCTAATTAGGTGCTTATTTTTGCATATTTGTTGTCTGGATTTGTGTTTGTGCAGTATTTCAGTTTAGTATTTGTTTATTGTTAATTGTTTTTGTGTGTCTGCATGTGTGTGTCTTGTGAGAGTGAGAGGAGAGCCCAGAATGGAGGGGGAGAGACTAGGTGGTTTTCGCAGACGTGGCTGAGATGGAGTGGGTGTGTGCACATGTAGTAGCCAACTGTGTCTGGACCGGAGCACCATCCTAAGTGTTCCCCCAAAGCAAGAGATACTGGAGTTGTTGCCAAGGAAGCACCACCTCCTGTGGCACCTACCAGTGTCCTCCCAGTGCCATCATCTGCTGTGGCCCTTGTGCCAGTGGCTCAGAAGTAGTAGGAAGTCAGGGAGGAAGAGGAGGAGCCACAGCAGTTGCAGCAGCAGGTTTCTGCACCCCCAGCCCTAACTGTACCGCAGCAGCCCCTGGCTCCAACAACACCTGGCCCCCCCACCTGTGCCTGGTCCTCCACACCTCATTAGAGTAGAGGTTTCTTACTACACTGCCTGGGGACAGCAGTGTAGTAAAGTGTAATTTGTGTGGTGTTGAGGTGCGCCATGGCCCCATTGAAAGTTACCTTGGCACAGGGGTTCAGCACACCCACATTTACAACCACCACCACCTAGAGTGTCAGGCCAAGGTTGCAGAACAGGGCAGCAATGCATCTGCTGGCCCTGCTGGGAAAGAGGGGACCAAACAGCGTCCACCTGCGTGTGGTGTGAAGTGGGGCAGGGCCATGGCAGAACCGGCTGCTCCACCACCACAACCTGCAGCACTTCCTGATAATGGTGGCAACCCTCTCCAACTTCCTGCCACACACACCAATTTGGGCCTGCTGTGGAGTGAGATGGATTCTGCAAACTGCTGGCTGGACAATGCTGAGCAGCAGTTGGATCGCATTGAGGGGCACCAACTACAGATCATGGGGATGCTTCAGTTGCTGCTGTCCCATCACAACACTGACTATTAGTTTTAGTTTGTCCTTGGACCCACCACCACCCTCTGTGTGAAGAAATAGTTCACAATATTGCCCCTGATCCATTCCCCTTCTATCTTCAAATTTTGGTCCCTTCTTTGTGCACATCTTTTGTTCTAGATGAGGCTACCCTCTTCTTGAGTCCCATTTGGTACTTGATAGTTTCTATCATGCCTCCCCCTTGTGTTTATATGTAATGTAATTTAGTGTATCTTCGTCTGGCTTCATTCTGGTGCATACCCTTCAACATTTTAGTTCCCCTCCTTTATACAGCCATTTTGTGACTTCATTTTAATTTGATGGCTCTCAATACATCCCAGTATACCCTGTCCCCTATCCCTTCTTACTTCCTTCTGGCATTTCTCTTGCATACTTTTAGGTCATCTGACAGAGGTCACTTTTAATTTTTGTTGTTGTTAGTCCCCCCCATTGTGCATTGTTATGTGTATAATAATGTTAAGTGTGTGCTCCGCCTTTCTTTTGCATAACCTTGTTTACTTCCCAAAAATGGTGAGAACTATGCCCCAAAACAGCTGAAATAAAATAAAGTAAAAACGTGGTGTCCTTGCCCTCATTATATTCCTATTTAACAAAACCAGAAACCCATCACTCCAGACGAATAAATGCCAATAAAATATGTTAACTGCTAGTGCAAATGTATTTATGGCAAAACAAGGCACAGTAATGACCCTTGCACTTCAGCGGTTAAGCCTTCATTAGTGTGCCCCCTAATGAAGGCCGAAGCACAGGGGTCATTTGTGTGTGGCTTGTTTTGCCATCGATAAATTTGCACTAGCATTGAACATTTTTTCTCAGCATGTGTTCACATAGCGTGGTGGCTTTCTGGGTTTGGCTTACACTTTTGGAGCTAGCTACTCTGTACCAGCACCGTCCACAGTGTTACTGCAGCGTGCTTCTGGCAGCCCTGTTATATTTCTACTAAATAATGTCTGTTTACCATGAAATATTTTTGGTGCCTCAGTAATGTTTCCTTTCTGTTGTGGTGGTTTGTTTGTTTAAAAGTAGGAGTGAGAAGTGCAATAATCTGCTAAACAGCATGTGCGTAGTACACTGTCAGGTGCACACACTGCCCAGCCCCCTGAAAATATATATGATAGCTGACTTGTTCTATTGTTGATGGTATAAAGAATAAAGAAAATATAATGTATATTTTATTTGTACCTTCATGAACAGTGGACCAAGTCATATAATATGTTTTCAGGGGGCTCGGTGGGCAGCATGCACCTGACAGTGCACACATGCTGTTTAGCAGATCGTTGCACTGCTCTCTCCTGCTTTTCAACAAACCAACCATGACAGAAATGAAACATTGCTGAGGCACCAACAATATTTCATGGTAAACAGACATTATTAAGTAGGAATTTAACAGGTCCAGAAGCATACTGCACCTAACACTGCGGGCCAGGTGCTGGTGAGAGCAGCTAGCTCAAAGTTCAAGACAAAAACCAGAAACCCACCACTCAAGATGAATAAATGCCAGAAAAATGTTCACTGCTAATGCAAATGTATTGATGGCAAAACAAGGCACACAAATGACACTCTACTTAGTGGTTAGAGCCTTCATTTGGTGGCCCCATAATGAAGGCCCAAGCACTGAAGCACAGGGGTCATTTGTGTGGCTTGTTTTGCATCAATAAATTTGCACTAGCAATGAATATTTTTTCTTGGTATTTATTCATCTGCAGTGGTGACTTTCTGGTTTAGTCTGGCAGTTTTGCAGCTAGCTGCTCTCCACCAGCAGCCAGCCCCAGTGTTAGTGCAGCGTGCTACTGGACCTGTTATATTCCTGTTTAATAATGTCTGTTTACCATGAAATATTTTTGCTGCCTCAGCAATGTTTCATCTTTGTTGTGGTTTGTTTATTGAAAAGCAGGTGTGAGCAGTGCAATGATCTGCTAAACTGCATGTGTGCACTGTCAGTGTACACCACCCACTAAGCCCCTTGAAAACATATTATATGAGTTGGTGCACTGTTCATGATGGTACAAATAAAATAAACATTATATATTCTTTATTTTTTATACCATCAACAGTGGAACAAGTCAGCTATAATATATGGTTTTAGGGGGCTGAGCAGTGAGTGCACCTGACAGTGCAGTGCACACATGCTGTTTAGCAGATTATTGCAATGCTCACTCCTGCTTTTCCCCACATTCACACAGCAAGACAGAAATAAAACATTACTGAGACCACTAAAATAATTTATTTTTGGAAACAGAGATTTTTAAGTCTGACTATGTAAAAGGAAGGGACGGAAACAACTTTTTTAGCTTATTTTCTGTAGAATATTTTTGGCCAGTATTTGTACAAATCTTGGGATGTTGTCTTATGTCCCAAAACTTCACAACTCCAGATGAATAGAAATGAGAGCATAAAACAGAATGAAAAGTGTCTATTAATTGCATGCCATACTTAGTCATGCATGCACTGCACCTAGCCCCCAAAATTGTGCATCCCCAAAATGCTGCTGTCGTCTAACATCCTCAAAATTCCCAACTCCAGATGAACAGAAATGAAATGAGACCTTAAAATGGAATGAAAAGACTATTAATTCATGCCACACTCTGTCATGCATGCAGTGCACCCATTCCCCAGAATTGTGTACCCCTAAAATGCTGCTGTCTTATGTCCACAACATTCCCAACTCCAGATGAACAGAAATGAGAGCATAAAATGGAATGAAAAGACTCTATTAATTCATGCCACACTCAGTCATGCATGCAAGGTACCCAGTCCCCAGAATTGTGCACCCCAAAATGCTGCTGTCTTCTAATTTCCTGAAAAATTCAGACTCCAGATGAACAGAAATAAGAGCATAAAATGTAATGAAAAGTCTCTATTAATTCATGCCTCACACAGTCATGCATGCACACACTTCAATAAGAATGATGTCACTTGCTGCTGCTGCTGTTGGAATTTCATGTAATGCTTCTGTTGACCTGACTGGGCTGATGCACAGTGTCTTGCCAAATGATGTGCTAAAAGGATAACCCAACAATTGAGTTAACCGTCCATGATGATGTGATAATGCTGTTGGTTCCCCAAAGTCTGCTGCACTGACCCCAACAGGAAGGATGCCCTCTGTGTGTACACTAATACTACCCTTGGTAAGTTAATGTACCTGGCACCATCATGGTTTTCCACAGAACCTGACCTTAAATATTTATATCCATATATATATTGTATATAAATATTTTTATATATATATATATATATATATATATATATATATACACATGTAATAATTTTTTTTTTGGTATCACAGGTCATATAGTCGAACTTGGGGTGCTCATTTCTTGGCTTGATGAGGAATTTTGGCATTGGAACATTGTCAAGCCATTGAAGGTAAGTATTTTTTTTTTTGGGGGGGAGGCATTATTTAAAAAAAGTTTAAAAAGATTCATTAATGTTTTGGTCATCTTTACAGCTCTTCAGCTTATCATTAGAACTATAAAAAAAATTAACTGCTCTGATACGTGAAGCACATGATTTGTCTCATAAAGAGTGACTGGTGTGACATGACTAATGAACTGTAAGCAAATACCTACGTCTGCACTTCCCTGACCTGTAGCACCCCAAACTCCCTGACTTGAAAACTCATATCAATGACTATACTGGTCAAGCCAAAATACTACAAAACAGGCTTTCATGCAACTTACATCCCAAAAACTTAAAGTTTTGTAATTCTTGAACCGTGTCCGTGAAGATGAAGAACGTGATTTGTCTCGGAGATGTGATGAGTGACTGGTGTGACATGACTAATGATAATGAACTGTATGCAAATACCTATGGCTGTACTTCCCTGACCTGTACCCCTCCAAACTCTCTGACTTGAAAACTCATATCAATGACTACAATGGTCAAGTTGAGATACTACAAAACAGGCTTACCTGCACCTTACAACCCAAAAACTTAACATTTTGTAATTCATGAATCATGACCGTGAAGATGAAGAACGTGGTTTGTATCATGAGTGACTCATGATGATCGCCCTGGCTTAAAAACGCACATTAATGAGTACAATGTTCACTCTGAGATATGCACCACACCAGTACTCTGAAGGGAAGCCAAACACATAACAGTGACTTAAGCTACAGATGGAGATTGGGCCCTAAATAGATGCAAATGCACAGACAGATTAAGATTGTGCTGCACACTCAAGAGATGCAGACGTAAAGGCACAACAACACCTTAACCGGTTCTCACAAGTCACAAATCCAAATCTGGAAAAGAATACCTTTTGCTGTTTGGGGTGCACTGCAGAAACAGTCCACTACCAAGATACCACAAAGCAGTACAAAATAATGCAGGTGCGGTGGAAAGCAGGTTCACACTGCTGCAATTACTGTGTGGCACAATAAAATGTGTCTGATTTGATGGCATGCATAACACACACACTCACACACACAATATAGGTAATGCACAGCAAATTGAAAACTTCAGTAATATAACCAAATCTTTTAAACAAATTGAAATTATGCACTGCTGCACCACAACAATCAGCAATTACTGAAAATATTACTGTGTGTACATTAACACAGTTATACAAGAAAAATATAACTAAAACAGAAAGACTGCCTTTCTCCCAGTTAGTCTACCTCCACCACAGATACACCCCTCCCCCAAGCACATTTCAAGTGTCAGTCAGTACACAGATTGAATGTTCTAAATTAACATTAAAAATCCACACACAAGCAATAAACACTCGATATAAGCGCAGGAGAGTTTCCTACAATCAATGTACTAAATTTTAAGCAAAATAAATGGTTCAAAAGGGCTTTTTGAACAGCTTTTAACGGGTTTGAATTTCAGAGCTCTGAGAGCAAACTGTCTCCAGCCACCACTAGACACACACACTACACAGAAATGAGGCTGTACAGAACAATCTGAATCCCATGTGACCTGCAATCCCATGAAGCACTGCAAAATTTGCCTTGGAGCTCACCAACAAGGCAAAGTGATCCAAAGTACATTCATTTCAATGTATTTCACATTAAAATTGGTGCAGAAGTGGTTGGGGGAAGGCAGAGGAATGCAAAGTCATTGTTTTAAATGGACTTCGAGTTCCTCACTATTATAATAAATAATAATAATAACTTTATTTCTTTGGCTCCTTTCAAAAAACCAAGGTGCCTTACAAAATTTTAAAAACATATCAAATAATTAAATTAAATCATTAAAATATAATACAACTGTTACATTTATAAAATTATGATCAATCACTGAAAGCCTGAATATATAAATACATTTTCAGGGCCTTTTTGAATCCCTCCATGGTCATGCACTCCCGTAGCTGACAGGTTAGAGAATTCCAGAGGGTAGGGGCCACATGTATAAATGCATGGGCCCCAGAAGATTTCAAACACACCCTTGGAATCTCTAGCAACCCCTCATCAGCTGAACAGAGCAATCGCCCAGGGCAGTAAGGGAACAGGAGCTCTTTCAGGTAGTCTGGACCAAGTCCATGTAGGGCTTTAAAAGTCAGAAGACCAACTTTAAAGGTGATCCACCACTGAACTGGCAGCCAGTGCAGTCCACGCAGAACTGGCAAAATATGACTGGAGTGAGAGGTACCAGTCAAAAGCCGGGCAACTGCATTCTGCACCAGCTGCAGGTGGCATATTTCCACCCCAGGAAGCCCTAGGTAAAGGGAATTGCAATAGTCCAAGTGCGAGGACATGAAGGCGTGGACCAGAGTAGAGAGATCGCTGGAGAGAACAAGGTGCCTAATCCTGGAGATATTCCTCAGATGGTAAAATGAGGACTTGATGACAGCTGACACTTGTGAATGTAGAGTCAGCCTTTCATCAAAAATTACCCCAAATTACACACCTATTCAGCCGTTGGGACTGGAACACCCCCAAGAAAGAGTCCAGAGGGTGAACCAACCCTAGGCCTCCCCTATCGGACGCGTCAGATTCACAACCAGCACCTCTGTATTTTCTGAGTTCAACTTTAGCCAACTCGAATCCATCCACTCCTGCATTTCTTTGAGGCAGTTATTAAAGGCTGAGAGAGCTCCATCCTGGTCAGGTGCAAAAGAAAGGTAGAGCTGGGTATCATCAGCATAGCAATGAAACCTCAGCCCATACCTTCTTACAATGTCTCCGAGGGGCAGCATAAACACTGCGAACAACATGGTGGATAACACCGAGCCCTGGGAACCCCACAAAACAGGGAAACTGGGTCCGAGAAATAAACCCGGAAACCACTCTCTGAGTTCTTCCAGTGAGGTAAGATGTAAACCACCTGAGGACTACACCTGAAAGTCCACAGATGAACCTCAGGCACTTGAGTAGAACCCCATGGTCCACAGTGTGAAAAGCTATGAGAGATCTAGAAGAAGCAAGATGGAGTGGTTCTTCTGGTCCCTAGCCATCAGGAGATCATAGAGCACCAGAAACAGCACTGTCTCAGTACTATGCCTCTTTCAAAAACCAGACTGGAGGGGTTCATAAATATCATGGATGGTCAAATGGTTCTCCAGCTGTACGGCTACTACCTTCTCAATCACCTTCCCTAAAAAGGGGAGGGTAGAGATTAGTCTGTAGTTTGCATGGCAGTTGGGGTCCAAAGAAGCTTTCTTCAAGAGGGGTGTTACCACCGCCTCCTTCAGGGAGCTAGGAAACTCACTTGTTTCCAAGGAGCACCAGACTATCTGTGCTAGGACTGGACCAATGGAATCAATACAACCCAATGTCGGGGAAGTAGGTCCAGGATCCAAACTACAGCACATAGGGTGCACACCCCTGACAATTCACATGATATCCATGAACTCCAGGTGGTTGAAGGTACTCCAGGAAAGCTGAGGTGCAGTGGCCATGCTCTGATCCAGAGCAACACCCTTAGAGTGTGCTGGTTGGAGTGCCACCCTAATGTCGGCCACCTTAATTGCAAAGAATCGAGCAAGTTCATTGCACTCTATTCGCGAAAAGGTCTTTCAAACCTGTAGGCAGGCTAGGTTGCACAGTCTGTCCACAGTGCAGAAGAGCTGAGCTGGTTGGTTCTGAGCAGCCACAATCTCCCTGTACAGGAACTCTGCCTTCTTACGGGTGATTGCAGATTGATAGGCTTGATAGTGATCCATCAATCTAAGGTGGTTGGCATCAAGGGAGGATCTCCGCCTGCACCACTCTAACCTTCATCCTAGTTGCCGCATCTCCCTCAAGGTCCCATCAAACCATGGGAACTGAGGGCAAAGGGAGATAGGGCGAACACGGACAGGAACAATGACATCTAGGGCCACCAAGATAGCCATATAATAGGCTACCATGAGGGCTTCTGGGTCACTGTTTGCCACTGGAAGGGATGATAGGTCGAGTACCGCTGCCAGGCCTTAGAGCTAACATCTCATAGAGGGCGATACCTGACCATCTCCACAGGGGTAGGCCTTTGAAGGAGGGTGCTAAAACTAAACCCCATGGTGTAGTAATCCTACCATCCAACTGGTTCCACCTCCAAATCAGAGGTCTCAATCCCCAGCAGAAAGACTAAGTCAAGGGAGTGACCATGTTTATGGGTAGCAGTGGTAACTATCTGTGTAAGGCCCAGAGATGACATCAACTGGAAGAAGTGTTGTCCAAACTGTGAGAGTTCATCGTCGACCCAGGCATTGAAGTCACCAGAACCATCAGTCTGGGTGACTCAAATGCCATGTCAACAACGAAGTCTGCCACTTCCTAAAGGAACCGCTTCTCATCTCTGGGTGGACGGTAGATGACGGCAATCCTACAACCTACATCTGCTACCATGGTACACTCGAATGACTCAGTTTCCTTTGAGTTCAGTCTTAAAACAGCCCCCCCCATGATCCAATCTCGGGTGGTGAACCACCGAGTACCTGGCTGGAGTTAAAGCCTCCAATATGGGGCCAGAATTCTCATCCAGCCAGATCTCGGTGATGCAAGCCAGATCCACCACTTCAACAAGATCTGCAATAATTGCAGTCTTGTTTTTAATGGACCTGGCATTGCTTGACACAGCCCAAGTTGGATGAACCTCCATTGCTGCCCGGGCCCCAAACCCACCACTATTGGTGGTGCCCTTGGGTATGGAAACCTGGCATGGTGCACCACGTTCTAGATTCCATTTCACTCCAGGGCAACTCCTGGATCTCACAACCCCAATGTGGTGGCCCTGCTCATTCACTCTCCACTGTTCACTACCCCCTGCCCCCCTCCTCCCCTTACAGGCAATACCCAGTGCCCTACAATGCTGGTAGGTTGTAAACTGCAATGTGGGGGACTATGACGTGAAGTACACTTCTTCGCATTGTGGATTACTTTATGGATTCTGCCTTAATTCATGAATTGCTTCACGGAGTGGATTTTGTCCACTTCGCCCACCTCTAGCAACCATACCATTGCCATGTTATACCGTAACATCATGTATCACCTGGTCTTCATTTGCTCTAGCTATTTGTCTACGCCTAACATCATAATGCTCTGTTTGTGACATCCTAAATAGGGACAGGCAAAGTTCATCCTCTATGCTTTGTGTAGTCTTTGCAGTGAAGTAAAAAACTATGCTCTTTAGGGCTGCAGTGGGTGGAGCCCTGCAGACCTCTAGCAATCAAAAAATGACTCACAACTCTGACCGCACAACATGTAGGAGTTACATCATAGTTGTCTCCATGGTCTGTGATGCACTCCTCTGTGTCAGTGCAGTCTTCTCGTAGTCACTATTTTGCTGCCATCTGGAGGACTGCTCTGCACTATTCAGTCTGCAGTCACAGCACAACATGGCATAGTCTGCCATGTCCAAAATGGCCACTGAACTCCACTATGCATGCACGACTATTTACACATGTATAATATGGTTTGGCATCTGTCTTGGATGTGGCAGACTATGCCATGTTCCACTGTGACCACTGCAAAAGTTTTTAAGTCCATATATTTTTCCTCCCTCCGCCAGACCCTCCCTCTCAGCACCCACCGTCCCACCCCCACAGAAAATTAACAGTGACATTGGGGTTGCCTGATCCCCTGAATCATGATAAGGATTTTCCTACCCCCACCTGACCCTTCCTCTCAGCAACTGCCATCCTGTCCCCCCCAGAAATGTAGCATTTACACTGAGTGGTGCCCAATCCCCCAGTGCAGGAATCCTCCATCATTCTTTTTTTTTTTTTGCCTGGGAAAAAAACATCCATCAATGTCTTTCAGTAACACTGGGGGGTGCACAATCCCTCAGTGCAGGACTCCTTGGTAATTTTTTCTTTTACCTACTAAAAAAAAAACATCCATCAATGTCTTTACGGCTGTTTCAGTCCCCCCACCCAACCTCCCTCTCAGCACCCACCACCCCGCACCCCCCAAGCCCTTATGTACCCATTGGGTGTCCAACACCATAATCATCTCTGGACAGCAGACACATCTTCATTCTTCAAAGCTGGACCACGAATTGAAGAAACAGGTATGTGGTTCAATGTATTTCAATGGTGTTTTGAACATAGTGTCATAACTTGGCCATGTTTGCAAATTTTTGGCCCAAACTTTCAACATGCATTTTTTGGGACCCCACCTCATGAACAATTGCACTGACATTAGGCAAATATGTCCTAAAAGGTGACTTTGCAGGCCCTTTGTGAAATCATCTTTCAGGTAGGAATTGAACATTTTATCTGCCCTTGTTCATGAGGTGGGGTCATAAGAAGGCTATGTTGAAAATGTGGTGTACATATATTAAAAAACAACAAAGTTATAAGCCTAAATTGAATTTTGTGAATGCAACCTTTTACCTTTGGTAACATTCAATATTTTTACCCCAAATTTACAACATGGCCATATCTTTATAGCATCTCATGAATGTGACAGATGCGATTTTTCAAATCCTGGCCAAAATGTTTTGTTTACAACCCGAAAGGTGATTTTGAAATCCCTGCATGAAATCACCTTTCAGACAGGAGTTGAAAATGTTCTCTGCCTTTGTTATTGAGGTGGGGTTATAAGAAGACTATGTTGCAAATTTGGTGTAAAAATATTTTAAAAAAGCGAAGTTATGAGCCTACATTGAATTTTATGAATGCAGGCTCTTAACTTTGGTAATTTTCAATAAGTTTATCCCAGATTCCTCAGTTGCAGCCCTATCAGCTCTGGCCAGATTTTGTTTCATGTACTCCTGGCTGTGAAGTAGAGGGACAGGACTCTGTGCACTGTAGCCTCATGAAGAAGCCAGAAGGAGAAGGAAGGAAACATATTCAATCCAGTGCTTTAGAGTAACTGGTAATTGGTATTTTTCTTTTAAACTTAGATTGTGGGCTTGTAGTGACACTATACTTTATTTCATTGTTGTCTTTACTTATAATTGTTTTTGGGCTGTTGAAAATTTAAAACATAGTGGTGGTGTAATTCTGTGCTGTCTTTAATAGCTGCAAATTTCACCCACCTCCTCCCTTCCCCAACTCTTAATTATATGCCCTGATAAATCTGATTGACAGGAGCTAAACACAGGGTATAGTAAGAGGTGTGAAGTAGGAGGGGCATAAGGGGGAAGAAGCCCACCCTCAGCAGGACAAGTGTTTTGACTCATTTATTTATTTATTGGTTTCTTTCCTTAAAAAAATCGGAGGATCAGTTACAGGATTTTTAGTACTGTAAATTAATAAAAAGAGAACTAAGAGAGTTTCAGTAGCAGACAAGTAGTGGAATTGCAGTATAATGGGGAGGGGTACAATGCAGTGGCTGTGGGCAGCCATATTCAGGCAGACCTTCTGAACACTGAGGTGCTGCCTATCTGCATGCATCTCTCTGGACTATGGGATGAGGTAACCAGACTCAGAGTGGAAGTAAACTGGTCAGGAGTACCATCACCCCTATCCAGGGACCACCCAGTCCAATGCAGCTGCCTCAAAGGATGCCGAGAACCAGGAGCACTTGGATGACAGTGGGCTCAGGGAGGTTAGAGCAGTCAGGCAGAGGCACATCCCAGATCCTATTCCTTCTCAAGAACTCATATGCCACACTGGCAAATGGAGGACAACCAAATAGAGGTACCCAGAGAGTGGAAGGAAAGGATGTGGAGGGTTAGCCAAGGGGTGACCTCAGTGAGCAAAGCAGGTGGACCAGAGGAGGAGGAAGCAATCCTGGTGGGGACTCATCGTAAGAGGGATCCAGCTAGGAACAGGAGGGGAGGACAGGGAGGTGAGGTGCCTACCAGGTGCCACGGCATGGAGGTATGGAAGGAAGATACTGGGGATCACTGGAAGGCAAGACAGGAGGGTGAGTTGGGTGTCTCTATCCACCTAGGTACTAATGACTTGGCAAATGGGGAGCCAAAGGAAGTTCAGGAAGAGTTTAGGAAACTGGGAGGGGTCTCAAGCAAGTAGCTACTTCTGTCACTTTCTCAGTACTACCTGTGAGAGGCAAGGGAGAGCATAGGGTGCATGCACCAGGAACTTTAACTCATGGTTGAAGAACTGGTGCTGTGGAGGTTTGGATTCATTGGTGACTGGGGACCCATCTGGAGGGATGGAGGTTTGTTCAAGCCTGACGGCCTGCATCCATCCTGGAGGGAATCCAAGCACTCAATGATAAGTTTAAATGCTACGTTGACAAGCATTTAAAACTAGCAAAGAGGTGTGAGCCAGCAAGGGAGGTACCTACTTGCTCACCCCCCACAGCTAGCAGTGGAACCAGTGAACCAGAGGAGGCTATCTCTGCAAAGCAGTGTGCAAAAGATGGAGATTAGTGTCCAAAAGGTGGATAAGCAGAAAAGGGCAAAATTCAGCAGAAGGGCAGACAGCAAGGAGAACCAGGGATAAATGACAACACAAGGAAGGGCTGGAGAGAACAGTGAACCAGGCTAGGAGGTCAAATCATGGAAAGCCATGTGTAAATTCCAGGAGCCTAGCAACAAGATGGAAGATCTGGAGTCTGTCATGGTACAGTCAGACCTGGACATTTAGGCCATCACTGAAACCTGGTGTAATGATAACCATGACTGGGAGAAGCCATACCTGGCTACAACATATTCAGAAGAGACAGAGCAGGCAGGAAGGGAGGAGGAGTGGCACTGTATGTGAAAATGACATAAGGGCCACAGAGATCCAGGAGGAACAAATGGGGGAGAGATACTGTGGGTTAAGCTGGAAAGGAAAATGGGGCCAGCTATCGCTACGGGTGTGGTCTATAGACCACCAGCCCAGGAGGAAGAAACAGATAGGAGTTGATGCTAGCCATCCAAAGGATGGAAGACAAGGGTGAGGTAGTACTGGTTGGAGACTTCAATATTCCAGACATGGACTGGAGCATCCCAGCAGCAGCATCAACTAGAGCAGATTTATCCTGGACTCCCTTCAGGGTGCCTTCCTCAAGCAACTGGTCATGGAACCAACTCGGCAGAAGGCAATACTGGACCTTCTGCTCACAAACAGGGACAGTGTGATGGGGGTAACAGTGGGGGAGCACCTGGGTAACAGTGACCGCCAGTCATTGTGGTTTGAAATCACAGAAAGAGCAGAACCAAACCACACAAAAACACGTATCCTGGATTTTAGGGGGGCAGACTTTGGGAAAATGGGGAGATACTTGAAAGAAGCATTAAGGGGAGTGGGACAGGAAACAGAGGTTGAGGAACAGTGGGCAGTATTTAAAATGGGGATTATAAGAACAACAGAATTATGCATTAAGCAGGTTAGCAAGAGGAAAAAGAAGAGGAGACCATTATGGTTTTCCAAAGAGGTAGCAAAGAAAGTGAAAGCCAAATAGATTGCATTCAGGCAATACAAAAGACACAGGCAGAAGGGATAGGGAGAAGTACCAGGAGAAACAAAGGAGGCAGGGAAGTCAGTAAGGGAAGCCAAAGCTCAGACAGAAGAACACATTGCAAAAATCAGTGGTTAAAGGGGACAAAACCTTTACAGGTACATAAGTGAAAAAAGAAAGACAAAGGGAGGGGTAGTGAGACTGAAGGGGAGGATGGGAGTCGCAGTGAGGATGACAACAGTAAAGCTGACATATTGAACAGGTATTTCTGCTCAGTCTTTACTGAGGAAGAGGGGTAATGGGTCTGAAGGGAGTACAAGGGTGAGAATGGTGCAGAATGGACACAAGTCCCTTTACACAGAAAGGGTCCTGAAGGAACTGGAAGTAATAAGAGTTGACAAAGCAATGGGGCCAGATGGGGTGCACCCCAAGGTCCTTAAAGAACTAAGAGAGGTGGTGGCTGAACCTCTGGCTATCCTGTTTAGCCAATCACTGGAAATAGGGGAGGTACTCAAAGACTGGAGGACAGCAGATGTAGTCCCCTTATACAAAAGTGGGAACAAAGAGGAAGCAGGGAACTACAGACCAGTCAGCCTCACCTCGGTAGTGGGAAAGATCATGGAAGCACTACTGAAGGAGAGATTGGTGGAACATCTGGTTGTCAATGGACTACAGGACCCAAGGCAGCATGGTTTCACCAGGGGGAGGTCATGTCAGACCAACCTCATTGAATTTTTTGACTGGGTGACTAGGGAGGTGGATCAGGGGAGGGCAGTGGACATGGCCTATCTGGACTTCAGCAAGGCCTTTGACACTGTGCCACATAGAAGACTATTACACAAACTGGGGAATATGGGTGTGGGCAGGACAGTAGTGTGGTGGGTAGGTAACTGGCTGGGTGGCAGGACACAGAGGGTGGTGGTAAATGGCTGTCACTCCACAGAGGGAAGAGTGACCAGTGGGGTACCACAGGGATCAGTGCTGGGACCAGTCCTATTCAACATCTTCATCAGTGACATTGCGCAGGATCTAGAAGGCAGAATTTCACTGTTTGCTGATGACACAAAGCTCTGTAACAGAGTAGACACACCAGAGGGTGTAGACAGAATGAGAAGGGACCTGCAGAAACTTGAAGAATGGTCAAGGGTTTGGCAGTTGAAATTCAATGCAAAGAAGTGCAAGATAATGCATATGGGGCACAAAAACCCTGGCACAATATATCAGTTGGGGGTGAGGATATAGCATGCACCAAGCAGGAAAGGGATCTTGGGGTTGTCATCTCTGATGACCTCAAGGTAGGGAAACAGTGTGACAAGGCATCAGGTAAAGCAAATAGGATGCTGGGATGTTTAGGCAGGGGCATCACCAGCAGAAAAAAGGAGGTCATAATTCCACTATACAAGACACTAGTGAGGCCCCACCTGGAGTACAGTGTACAGTTCTGGAGACCATATCTACGAAAGGACATAGACAGGGTAGAGAAGGTTCAGAGGAGGGCAACAAAGATGGTGCATGGATTGCATCACAAGTCCTATGAAGACAGGTTGAAGGAACTGAACATGTACCCTGGAGGAGAGGAGGGAGAGGGGATATGATAGAGACATACACGTATCTTACAGGGAGAAGCAGGGTGCAGGAAAACACTATTTTAAGCGAAAAGATGTTCCAGGACTAGAGGGCATGGGATGAAGTTGGAGGAGGACGATTCAGAGGAAACATGAGAAAGAATTTCTTCACAGAATGGGTGGTGGACAAGTGGAACACCCTGCCAGAGGAAGTGGTGGGGCTGAAACAATCACAGGATTTAAGAATGCATGGGATAGACATAAAGGAATTCTAGAGGTCAGGGGTAAGGGGAAACAGACTTCTAGGAAAACAAACTGAACTTACAAGCTCAAATGGGCAGACTGGGTGGGCCATAGGCCCTTATCTGCCGACACTGTCTATGTATCTATGTATCTATGTATCTATGTATGATGGTAAACATTTACTGGCAAAATGCAATATATTTCACAAAGTGTGTACTGGAGGGCAGGTCACATGGGTGATTTCTTATCCAAAACAACAGCCGCATGATACACAGTGCTGTAGACTGTTCCACATGATGCTACATGTTTTCGCAATCAGAGAGTTAAAGCAAAATGAGCCATATAAATAGGTTAACAAACTGTTATTACTGCTTAAAAAGTGCTCGGTTTTAAAGTTGAAATTTTTGTAGAAGAGATCTGAAAAGGTTTTATTTGGAGAGAAAACATTTTAAGGAAATATTTTCATAGGGTTTACTCTGCTTATTGTGACAGCATCTGAGCCGAATCCATTGTGGGAGGTGTGTCAACTCCCAGACTCAGTTTTGTTCAACTAAATGCTTTATACTTTTAACACTGTAACTTATTTACATGGTTTGTGTTACAGACCACTGATTGTGATGAGCCATTGGACATGATATCTGTAATTTTGTAATTTTAAATAAAAAAAAATTCTGTGTCCAAACATTCAGAATTATTTGCAATGGGATGTAAAATACAGTCCAGGGCACCTCAATATTTAGACAGTCCCAAATTGCTTTCAACTAAGAAATAAAATAGAAAAATAATATTTTTTGAGTGTGCCCAGCAATAGTCAATTATCTGCATAGGGCTGTGAAACATACTAAGGTTCATACTAAGGGTCATACTAAGGTTGGTTCAAGAGCAAGAAGGCATGAGCCCATATTGCTCTTATTCTAAGCCAGAGTATAATAGGAGCAATCATATCCTGTACTTATCAATTTATCCAATCGAGACTTAAATATACTTTTGGTCTCACTTAAAACAACATGGAGTGGTAGTCTATTCCATGGACCAATAACTCTAAGAGTAAAAAAGTGTTTCCGACTGGTATGGATAAATAGTTTCTTTACTAACTGTAAGGGGTGTCCCCTAATGTCATATGCATAGTTTTTGAAGTCCATACCCAATTCACACATGAGGTAGGGGTCTTGAACTATGTCATACAAAAACGTAAGGTCGCCTCTAAGATGACAAATAGAAAGAAGCATAAGTCTTAAAGAGTCAAGTCTAGCTTCACATGGCACTGTTTCAAGTCCAGATATTTTTTGGGTGAATTTTCTTTGGACTTTTTGTAGCAGTTGTCTTTTCATTTTTCTATAAGGGCACCACAACTGAGAAGCATATTCCAGGTGGGGTTGGACTTATGCTCTAAACAGGGGTAACAATACCTCATGATTCCTTGATTGTATGTTGCGGAGGATAGACTATATGACTTTATTGGATTTATTAATAGTGTCATGCATGTGTTTGTTATGTGTCAAATCATCTGAAATAGTGATGCCTAGATCCTTTTCATCGTATGTCTTGATAAGCAAAGAACCTGCCAAACAGTAAGGATAAAGTAAATTTTTTGCTCCTAGGAGCATCACCTTACATTTTGAGATATTCAAAATCATGCCCCATTTATTTACCCATGTGGATATGTGATTTAAATCATTCTGAATGGTTGTAACTTGTAAAACTGTTGCCCATAAACCCCCAATTTTGATGTCAAACCCAGTTTATCCAAGATGTCAAAATAATGCAAGCAGCCACAAACTACACAACCAGAGAAAGTTGTTGAGGAGCCATAACCCTCACCTCTACTCCTGCCACATTGACTTACCACTACACATTAAAATTCTTTCAGTTACTGCCACAGTGACTTACCACTGCACATCCAAATTCTTTCAGTTCCTGCCACAGTGACTTACCACTACACATTTAAATTCTTTCAGTAGGACAATTTTATTATTGATCTGTCTGCAGATGCAGCCCTATTTTATTTAATTGATCTATATACTATTTACAGTGATGATAATAAAGTATCTTCTATGCAAACATTGCATGTTACTGTTTTTGGTTCATATCACATTTGTTTCAAGCATTGCATACTGATTCTGAGAGCTGTGGCAGCAACAGTCCTGCTTCACAGTGGAGGCTGCAGCACCCACATATTTTTGGAATATAGAAATGGCATTAACTATTAAGACACATTTGTAAAAGTAGTAATAATGACTAATCATTTATAATAATATACCGGTTTTGTGCATTGTAAGCTACTTTGTGCGAATTTTAAAATTTGTTTTTGGTACAAATTAACCAAGCTAGAGTAAGTGCCTAGCAGCACAGTAGCAATGTGCCCAACTGTATACTGTATCTTGACATTACCCAGCTCTGAAAACACTCTCAGTTTTGATCTCATTATTGGTCAGCAAATGATCTAACAAAAACCAAATGAGGGACATGGGCAGATGCATTCCAGCTGATGAAGGATCAATCACATGACTGAAACGTGAAGTGCATAAGGTTCAATAGATTACTTGGAGATAAGGTAGACATACACTGATGATTGTAGTCAAAAGGTATTCACCCCAGGTTACTGAGGGAGTTGGCATCAGCACTGGCAGCCTCACTGACTGACTGACTGGTACAACAAGCTCAGGTGTGGCACCACACAAGTAGAGAACTGTGGATGCGGTTATCTTGTGTAAGTGTGTGGCCAGGGATGAGTCAGGAAACAAGCTAGTCAGCTTGGAATTGATCATCACCCATATTGCTCCCCAGTCCCTTCTGTAGGAATCTAGTTTAGGGCTCCCTCTTGGAAGGTCAAGGGTTTCCAAATTTTCTGTGGTAGTTATCCCTGGAAGGCATTATACAGGTTGGAAACAACATGCCTTTCTGAAGATAATTCCTGTATATATTTATTTTCACTAATGATTAAGGAGCTGAGAAGGTGAGTGCCCATAAAGTAGCTCCTGTAAGTTAAGAGTAATAGTTCAATTGGCCCCAGTTGTGATATATATGTCCAGTTTATTCTTAAATTCACATTTTGTTCAACTCATAATTATGTTTTCTGCCAATTTATTCCAGAGATTGATGATTTGTTCAGTAAGAAAACACTTTCTATTGTCAGTATTAAATTTGCCTGCCTTGATTTGGAGTGGGTAATCCCTCATAATAGTTTTATTATCCTTATATTCCATACAGAGTTCAGTAAATAAATATGGGTCTTAGATTACACCATATAATAAAATATCAGCATGTTCTCTGTGATCTAATCTGAAAAGTTTTAACTTTTGTAATCTCTCAGTGTATGTCATTTCCTTTAGATCCATTATTACCTTACATCCCCCACAGTGATGTCCTCGACAACATCGGAAACCCATCAACACCCCTGCCACTGATGCATCTCTGCAATGACCAGAAACACTGCAATGCCCACTGCGGAGGGCACAACCCCCCATGTTTGCATCCCCTACTTTAGATAGCTAACTCCATGCCACACAGACAGTGGCATTAGATATATACCCTCCATCACCACAAAGTCCATTGAAGTGAAATCCCCATCATTGCCAATATAAGTGCAGTTGAGATTTTGCTGGGGGGGTTGCTGTGCCGGTGTCACCACAGAGGTGGCATACTAACCTTTGTAGCTGTGCTGTACATTTCTAACTTTTGCTATATCTGTTTTTCTTTTATATGGGCACCATATTTGACTGTCATATTTCAACAATGGTTTTACATATGATCTGTACAACAGCATTATTACATTTGCTTTCCTGTTCATCATATTCCTTATTATTGCATCCCTTACTCTTTTTTTATGATAACCTCTTTATTAAATTTTACAACAAGACAACGATACAAAAGGAACCAACTCAAAAAGTCCAGCAAAAAATAGGGTGAAGTGCCCAATAAACATTAAACACAAACTCTAACTAGAGCAAGAAAAGGTAAACCCATATTGAAGAGGGTAAAGGGGAGGATGCATACAATACAATAAGAAAAGGTTATACATGTTGTACAAACAGATAAATCAAATAAGGCAAACTAGCTGCATTAAGTACTACACATACTGATGAAACAACTATTGGAGGCTTAAATACCATTAATTGATAAAAAAAAATAAAACATTCAGTAAGGGTGAACAGAAAAAAACGTGAGTCAGGAATCAGAGGCAGGAAGTGAAACACATCCATGCTTTTTTCCTTCTTCTATTTTCTTTTTTTTTCTCCCTCTCACCCACCCTTTCGTAAATAGTAAAAAGAAAATGAGGATCATAAATCCTAAATATACACTAAGGAATAAAAGCAAAATTGGTCTCTACCTTATAAAGAATTCAGCTGCATCAAATCTGGTCAATTATAGAAAGCAAATTTAAATATTTATAACTACATCATTCATGTCTATAAATGGAAGAAGGCAAGGAGAGATATCACAGCTGTTGAAGAACAGATTAAAAAACTGGAGAATGATTTCAAATCTGGTTTTTCCCATGCAGAAACCCAAGTTTTGTTTGAGAAAATTCATATCAGTATCTTGAAATATCAGGCGGAATTGAAAGAGTATAAATTGCAAAAACATGAGAGGGATTACGCACGTGGGCAAGTCTATAATTGGCAAAGCAAAAGCCGTCGTGAACCATTCCTGTATAGGAAGAATGTTACTAATTTAAATGTTGATGGTTTCGTGTCTTCTCCTGAAAGTGAGACTGGTAAAATCAATTTGGCCCAGCAGAGGCAGGATTTTCGGCCTCAATTTTCCAGGGATATTCCAGGACCCCATGTACCCCCATACAGAAAACATAAGATTAGAAGGGGACATGGAAAGAGGGCGAGGAGGACATGGGAGAAGCAGAGGGAGATGGCAATATTCGGGCCCACCCAGGCGTTCGAACAGGCAGAACAAATGGCAATCATAAATCTCACCACAAGACAACTTACTACTCATGAGGTTTCTGTTTTGCAAAAAGGTTTATCTTTTGTACCCAGTAGAAATGTAAATCCCTTCCAAACTCGAATTGATTTGTTCAAACTATACAGACAACTTCATTTAAAATGTTTTTTTGAAAATAAGGAAGTACAATCAAATAATGATAATGCTGGTGTGATTCAGCAAGAAAATAAAATGAGTGAGAATAATTTGACAAAGCAGCTCAAAAAGAAAAGCAGTTTCTGTCCCCCAATATCTAACCATCATGTTGTGAATACATTCTCTCATTAGTTGATCATGATATAGAGTTAATATTAAAAAGAGAGAAAGAAGTAAAGTATAATTTGACTTTTCAAGAGCATCTTGCTTTAAAGACATTAAAAGAAGATACGAATATTATTATAAAGCCAGCTGATAAAGGTGGAGCAATTGTGCTCTGGGATGTGAAGGAATATGAAGATGAAATGTTTCGACAGCTAAATAATATAGTTTACTATCAAAAATTAACTTATGATCCAACAAATGAGATCAAATTGCAAGCTGAGGAATTCATCAAATTGTGTGAAGCAAATGGACGTCTGACCAAGCATGAAGTTGATTTTTTAAAAGTGGCAGTACCAATAAGACCAGTAATTTATTTACTACCAAAAATCCATAAAGATGCACAGAGACCACCAGGTCGACCCATTGTTTCTAGCATTGGGTCATCAATGGAACCTTTTTCTCAATTGGTTGACTGCTATTTAAAACCACCGTTAAAATTTGTCTTTTATTTTGGACAGTGGTGATATGATCAGACATATTCAGAATATGGTGATTAACTCTGATGAGTGGTTAGTGACCTTAGATATAGAAAGTTTATATTCGAATGTACCACATGATGGGGATTCGAACGTCGAGAGTTCTTTACGACATTACAACCAGATGTGATTTCAGATTTGGGCCTGATTACTGATATGGCTAATATGGTTCTAGCATCGAATTATTTTATGTATAAAGATCAATTTTACAAACAACAGAAGGGTACTGCGATGGGTACCACGTTTGCACCCAGTATAGCCTGCTTGTATGTTGGGCAGTGGGAAATTACTTATTTGTATAAATGTGACAGTTTCAAAAAGTTTGTCCGATCTTGGAAACGATATATTGATGATTGTTTTTTTCATTTGGAAATCCGATCTGGCAGCTCTGCGAGAATTTGTCAATTTGATAAATACTTTTGACACCAATCTACATTTTACTATGCAGGTTGATTTTGTGGAGGTGCCATTTTTGGATTTAATGATATATAAGGATGGACAAAAATTAGGAACTACATTGTATAGGAAGCCTATGAGTAAAAACACATTATTGCATTTTGAAAGCAGTCATCCTAGAAGTTTGAAGGAGAATATTCCTAGTGGGCAAATGGTGCATTTAAAACGAATTTGCAGTAATGACAATATGTTTAAAAAGAATGTTCAAGAGACTGCAGGGCGTTTTAAAGCACGAGGTTATGGAACTGATTGCATTTATAAAGGGATAGAAAGAGCTGTTATGACTGATAGGAATGAATTGTTAAAACCAAAGAATGAAATTGGAGATGTTCAGGGATGTATTTATTTCAGTACAGAGTTCTCTAATCAAGCATACGAAATTTCAAATGTGGTTAGGAAACATTGGAAAGTACTGCAAGGTGATCCTGTCTTTAGGAAAGATATTTACAAGAAGCCTAAAATCACATATAGGAGGGGGAATAATTTGAAAGATATGCTGGTGCATAGTGTGCAGCATTTGGATAGGTCGAGGCAACTTGGATTCCAAATTTTCCGAAGGAAATTATAAATGTGGTAATTGTGCACAGTGCAATAATACTTATAACAGTAAGTATTTTTGCACCCACATACTAATCAGAAGTTTGAAATAAGTGAATTTATTAATTGTAAGAGCACTGGCGTATATATATGTTAACATGCCCATGTGGTTTAAATTATGTAGGCAAACTAAACGCCAGTTGAGAGAAAGGATAAGTGAGCACAAATCGGCAATTAGAAATAATGTGATGACCAATGCAATGGCACGACACTTTTGCATCTGCAGGCCATGGTTCACCGCCAATTTAAAATTATAGGTATTGAAAAAATAAAATTTGGAATTCGGTGGAAATTTGCAAAAAGCTTGATCAGAGGGAATGTTTCTGGATCTATAAATTAGTTACACTTCAACCGAAAGGTTTAAATGAGGAGTTACTATTACAGAGTTATTTATAGTGAAATTGGGGCAGATATGAATATTTATGAGCGGGTGTTTTAATTGGTTATTTGGAATTTTAATATTTATGAGTTCACTTTAAATGTTTGGTGTTTCTACTGACCAATCAGCTCTGAGGGCGTCAGTGACGTCAACTGTTTCTCCATGCGTCATCAACCGCGAGCTGGTCTCTGCTCGGCTTGACCGGTCATTTTAAATGCTCACTCTTATGTTTATGCACTAATGTGGTGTTTAAAGTGTTTATTTTCTGTCCAGTAAGTCGTCGCCGCACTCCGTGTGTCTGCTGTTTGTACAACGAGTTGTGACCACAATAAAATTTGAAGATACGGTAAGCCGTGCCACATAGTGGTCTATTATTTAACTTCTTTTGGGGTCTGTGCATTCGGACTGCTTGTTTAAGCATTTTGGCTGATACATGTATTCTCTGTTTCCGAAGCGGCACCAGGTCAAAATACTTCACATTTAGTGAAGTTGAGCACCTCGGAGTTTTGTTGGTTTCACAATATAAATGGACTCAACCAGGGTTTCCTAATGTGAAATCTGAGGTAGGCAAGATTGATGCCACAACCTCATTATAATCTTTTTCACACAAATCAATAAAATTAACAATAATTTCAAAGCCCTGCCTGAACTAAAAAGTTCCGACAGGGAGCATGAAGCAAAATGAACTCTGGAGGTAAAGGAAATCCAATACCAAAAATATGGGAGCTCACTTGAAAAATTCCAGACCAATATTGTTGAATAAGAGGGCAGGACCCAAAAATATGTGCTTGGTCTGCTAATTGCTCCCCGTACATCTGCCAGCATGCACCCTCTGAAGGGCCTAGAAAAGAGGTGAGTGAAGCAGGGGTTCTAAAATAGTGCATCCTACATTTCCATGTGAAGTCATGTAGGTACAGTGCCATCGAGAGTTTATAAGAAGCCAAAGATGACTTCTTCCATTGAGCAAACTTGGAGTCCAATGGCAAATCAGAGAGCCACCTTTGAAAGACTGATTCTGTGGAATCTTTAGCAGAACCAGAGAACAAAGAATAAAGGGAGCCAATCAAATGAGCAGGTGGAGCCCCAGTTTTGCAGTTGATTAAGAGCTGTACCAAGGGTTGCATAGAATCTGAGGGATATCTCTGAGGGGGTGGAACAAGAAAGAAGATTAGCTCAAAATTGTAGTTATTTGTAGTAGTCTGATGAAGGAATACCGTATTGAGTCTGAAGATTACTAAAAAAGTGAGGCCCAGCATGGTCTAAGACCTGATGTGTATATCTAATACCCAATTTGGCCCAACAATGAAGAAACACATTTAAAGGGCTCTGTCAATTCCAAGCTAAGACACTTAAAAGGAAAACATCTGAGAAAAATGAATGGACCCTATGCCATGTAGTCAAAATTTCCAGAGTAAAGCCCAAAAAATTAGAAAAAGATAGCTACTCTGGAGGAGTCAAAAAAAGGAGATGAGAAACATCATGGAGATCATTTAGAACAAATTCTATGTCCTTCCAGGGAGCCTGGAAGGTCAAAAAGGACCAAAGACAAAAGATGCACAACTGGGATGCTGTAGCACACCAATGTAAATTAGGGAGGTTTAGTCATCCACGATCAAACAGAAGTTGCAAAAGAGAGGTCCTCATTCTCAGTTTTCTACCCCTTCAAATGAAATTAGAGATCATCCGGCACCATTCTTGATAATAATAAAAGGAGAGAGGCAAGGGGAGAGTCTGTAAACAGAATACAATACAAGGCCTAATATTAGAGCATATAGTATCAGCCCTTAGAAAGAAAGATAAAGAAAAAGTGGTCCAAGACTGCAAATCCTGAGAGACAGCCGCTGTCACAGATTCATAGTTAAATAAACCCTGAAGATCCAGGTTATGAGGAATTGAGACACCCAAGTAACACAGGTGATTTCTGTTCCATCAGACAGGGTATAGTTTCATAATAGGCTCGGGGGGAGTAATTAAATGTCAAAAGCTCTGTTTTACCTGGATTTAAACAAAATCCAGTCAATGCTTCAAACTGAGAAAAAATATTTAAAGCTGCCCTTAAAGGTAGAACAGGGCAAGCTCAACCTTTTGATCAAAATAATTCTGTAATTGCTGTTGAGTCATAGAAATTTTGATCTCAGATTGAATTGTCACCTCTAGCCCTAGCGAGTCATAGGGTTCATAAGGACTGCTGTAGTTCCTTAATTTTAGCCCCCTAGAATTATGTAAGAAAGAAGAATAGGCAATCAAAGTGCCCCTAACAATTGCCTTCAACGTGTCCCACAGGGTACTCGGAGAAATGTCTTCCCTGTTGTTTTCCTGTAAGAATTGAGGAATTAAGTGCTTCATTTTATCTATGAGGACAGGGTCCCTGAGGGGAGCTGGATGAAGTCTCCAAAAAGTAGACCAAGAAGGTTTACCCAGGGAAAAAAATGCAAGGATTGGGGCATGATAGGACAAGTGAATGGGGCCATAGTCCATTGAAGAAACTGTATCAAGGTGTTCCATGGTGGTAATAAGGTAATCTAATCTAGCATGAGATCCATGATGAGGTGATAATGGGTATACTCCCAGGTGTGGGAATGAAAGGAACACAAAGTATTTGCTAGACCAAGAGATCGAAACATCTTGGTGATATATTTATTAGCAGAAGAGAACTGGAAAGACTTTGAAACTGAGGCATCTAACTCTGAGTTTAAAGTAAAATTCAAATCCCCCTCCGATATTACCTGTCCCTGAATATGATCAAGGAGAAGTGGGAAAAAAAAAGAGGTAACAACAGGAGTGGTAGTGCCAGGAGGAAAACAGGTATTTACTAATGTAAGAGGGTGACCATAAAGAGAACCCATGACCGAAATATAGCAACCTGCCTTGTCTTGAAAGGTAAAGGAGAGCTCATAAGGGAGCGCTCATCTACCCAAAATTAAAACCCCTCTTCACTTACCTGAGCTGTGGGAGGAAAAAAAATACATGATCAAAACTGAAGGAACAGTACTTGGTATGTTCAGTAGAAGATAAATGGGTCTCCTGAAGGAACAAACAATCCACTTGCTGTTGTCTAAAGTAATGGAGGAGATGAGTGCGCTTCACAGGGTTGTGAATACTGTATACATTACATGATCTAATTTTAGTTTGTGCACACATGTTGTGGAAAGGATACAAAATAAAACAACTTTGTCTTCAAAAAAATCCCAAAACTTCAGTAAAAAGAAAAACTCCAAAGTTAAAAAAAATGAAAGTAGCACACTTAAGTCCTTCAACAAAGTAGCCACCATTCACCAACAAAGGAGATTTCCCTTCTTGCCTCTCTCCAAATAGCAATATGAAATCCAATTGTGATGAGCCTCCCTAAACAATGTAAGCAATAAATGTAGAAAGAATTGATTTGGATATATATCAAACAAGGGTAATATCTGTTTAGGCAAATACAAAACTAGAAGAAATGTAAACTGGGAAATATACACAGTAGAATATCAGCTAACAAATCAAGTACATATACGTGTAGAAGCTTAATATGAAAACGAATTACATGAGTCAAAAATTCAAGTGCAGAATACTGTAGATACAAAGATGTAATTACACCAAAAGATGACCTCCCCAATTCCCAAATCCAGTTTTCAATAATGCTGTATAGGGAAAAAGATAACCAGGAACAGCAACAACGACAACAATAACTGAGAACTATATACAGGATAAATTATATCCTTGACAAAGCTGAGAGAAAAAAGGCCACCAAAAATAAAAAAGGGGGACCCAGACAGACTACACTGGCAAACCAGCATGTCAAGGAAAATATGAATAATGTAAATTAACTCCAAAGTGGGGAGCAGGATATTCCAACCTGTTCATAGGTGGCTTCAGGAGTAACCAAATGGCAGCATGGAGGGGGTTAAGATGGAAAACCATGCCCCTTAAGTTCAAAAAGATATGGGCTGATAGAAAAAAGCCAGCTAATGGTGAGACAGGAGGGGAGCTATTGCCCCCACCTAGCCATAACAAAATATATAAAACATTCCCTCACAGAATAGGTATTGAAATGAAGATGAAACAGCAAAAATATGAAGTAACTTGTGGGGAAGACCCCACCAGCAAAAGGATATGTAGTACCCTTGTCCAAGTCCCCCACCCAAAAAAACCTTTAGACTCCTAGATTTTCATTAAACTTGGAAATAAAAATAATACTGGTCTCAGCAATATTAACTGTTCACCATTAATAAACAAGTGCATAGCATGAACAGAGAAATAAAAAACTATGGATTGGGGTAACATATGCAAAATACAATGGAGAACAGAACACTGTCAGTGATTAAGCAGTGCTTAATAAAAATAAATACCACTTCTATTCCCCAAAATTAATGTAAAACAAAAGGAAACAGAATGCAGAATCTCAATGATCTATGACAGAATTAAAAAAAAGCAAATATGAACAATAGGCTATGATAGAAAAGTGCCACAGGGTGGCAACAAAGACTGTGGAAAAAAAGCAAAAACTGAAGTCTATCAGGGAATAAGGAAAGTGCAGAAAAGACAAAGCAACATACTGTAATAACTGGTCTCAGCAAAGATTGAAACCTGAAAGGCAGAACAAAGTACAGACCAGTGCAGAATAAAGAGTATTCAGAGGAGAAGAAAACGAAAGACCGGTATGACGCTAAAAACATAGAAATAAGTGATCAAAAAATACAGAGAAAAACTCCAAAAAATGATCAATAGATGCTAGAGTATAATAAAATAGTAAAATAGAAATAATAAAAGAGAGAGAGAGAGCAGACCGGGAAAGAATCAAGAACTAGAGACACCAAAAATACAAAGCAGGTCCAGAAACTTTGATAGGAGGACAGAAGCATAAAATATAGATAAGCCACCAAATAGAAAGAAAACTTAATAAAAAGCAAAAGCAAAATAAAAATAAAAAAGCAAAAAAAAAACAAAAAAAAAACAACACAGACCCAGATGATAAACTAAATAAAGAAACACACACCATAACCACAGAGAAATTGGTGAGGGGAAACAAGAAGGACACCAAGAAGAAAAAAATAACCAGACAAGGGAACATGGAGGAAGTAAGCAAAAAACAAATAGCATTCATCAAAGTGACATTACATAGATAGGGCCAGATATTCAAAACTTTGCGCTGGGGTTAAATTAGCACTGCCTGGTGTGCTAAATTAGACTGAAACAAATAGCCGACCATATTCAAAAGGAATAGCCCCAGTGCTAAACCTGCTGAATGTAGTGTGCTAAAGAAGCTGGGCAAACTGGATTGGGAGTGCAGTGCTAAAATAGCCAGGAAAATAAGACAGCTCTGAATATAGAAACAGGGAAGTGCAAAATGCAATGGCAGCCCAATGGACACAGAGGTGGAGCAGGTTGGTGCTGCAGGTGGAGGATAATGCATGTGATTGCAAAGTGGTGTTTCATACCAACTGCAAAATGCAAAGCAGCCCACACACTGCAGAACTGTGCTATGCTGATGTGAGGTTTGCCTGGGGCTAAGCTGATTGCACAGTGCTAAGATATTAGTCAACTGCAAACAGGTTAACCCTGGACAAAAGTTTGCTATATTCAAAGCACATATGCAAATGAGCCTAGTTAGGTAATTTGTGGGCAAACAGTCACAGTTGCATCTTATTATGTGCTGCTTAGCATACATGTCAATGTAGTTTGCCTGGTGCTACTGCATGGAGCACACAGCTCCACCTCTTAGTTGGAATGGAAATACAGACTGGATGTTGCAGGATATGGGTGTAGGCAGGCACAAGCAATGCATACAACCCACCCATGCATCACTACAAGCAGTATATATGTAATAGATATACCACTCTGAGGTGTGCGGTCATGCTCTGATATACGCACGCCTTGGTGTGCATTGTACGCACGAGGCTGCAGGCAGAGTGCGTCAACCTCCCAAGGCATGCGTATATCAGAGCGCGACCGCACACCTCAGAGTGGTATATCTATCTTATAAAATGACCACAGATTTTTTTGGGGGATGGGTGGAAAAAGTAGTCCCTCTGTCTAGCTGGTAAATAAATGATATGTTGGTAGAGGTTTAAAATAAGGTTGTATTGAAAAATGAGGGAGGCAAGTATGATTGGGAGCACTTTCACTGTAATTGGTGATATGTACCTGCTAAATAATATGGTAGAGGATTTAATAAACACTGCCTGTGTACCAAAAAGTAGAAGGAACTAGTTGTTTTTAAGTAGTGTCCTCTTAATTTGTGTGAAAAAAGCTGCATCTGGAGGGAAAGTACCGCAATCGTGGATGACTTTCACTTTCACTGCCGAAATGTAGCGTGACCGAGTGGTGCACATTTCAGAAAGTGAGAACCTGTTAAGAGACTAAAATAAGCCCCTCTTTGTTTAAAAAATAAGAAAAGTGACTCCCTCCTGTTAGTTTGTGTTCTCTTTGGGTAATACAAGTTACATACTGTATCACGAAGGGACGAGGGATAGATCGGCGGGTTGGTAACTTAGGAAGGTGGAAGAAAGTGTCAAGCTCTCTCGTCCCTAAAGCTACCGACTCTCGGTCTATCCCTCGCCCCTTTCGGTGACACAGTATGTAACTTGTATTACCCAAAGGAACACAAACCAACAGGAGGGAGTCACTTTTCTTATTTTTAAACAGAGAGGGGTTTACTCTTTGTCTCTTAACAGGTTTTCACTCTCTGAAATGCGCAACGCTCGGTCACGCTACATTTCGGCAGTGAAAGTGAAAGTCGTCCACGATCGCGGTACTCTCCCTCGAAATGCAGCTTTTTTCACAGAAATTAAGAGAAGACAAAGAAAAAATGTATGTTCTCCTGCTTTTCTATATACAGCTAGGTTTGTGTTAATCAGACTGGTCACAGTGGTTACAGTAATAAAAGTGATTGTACACTGCGAGACTGTGAAAATGGCAGGCAGGATTTGATTTTTAAATTACATTTTATGTAAACATTAATGGTAAGATGAAGAGATCAGTTTGCACAGTGTGGGGCTACTACTGGTATATTTAGTTACTCCTGTGGGTGTCAGTTGCATATGTGTGTTAGTGTGGGTGCCTAGCTGCACCAGGTGTGGAGTGGTCTCGCTGCTGGTGAAAAGGTTTTGAGGACTGGAAAGTAGTTCAGGCGTGCGGTCGTACTGGAAGGCGTGCGGTCATTGGGAAATAATGCACGGTCATGTGACGTGTTCTGTCCAACTGTATAAGTGGGATTTCTATGATTTTACCACCCCATTTATATATATATATATATATATATATATATATATATATATTCTATACTAAAAACTGTGTTAATGCATCATTTAGGGTTAAAACACAAAAAGTCAGGAAATGAAAAATCTTTAAGGTTGCCCTTCCCCCCTCGTGGACCCGCCAATCATCCCAAGATTGACAGATGATGGGGTGTGTCATTGGGGTTATGAGGCCTAAATGTTGCCCAAGGAATAGAATTTCCTTACTTTCTGAGAAAGAATAGAAAACTAAGAACTTGCGGAAGTTGATAGGAGCGCTGGCCCTTCGGGCCCTGCACTCCCACCAACTTGTGAACATGTCTCTACCATCAACACCCTCCAAATTTCAATGTAAAATACCAAACCGTGTCCGAGATATAACATGCTAAAGTTTGAGATTTTCATTCGTCGGAGTTGCAGAATTCTGCACCTGTTGACATTTTACAGACACAACGACTGAAAAGTACATCCATGACACTAAGGCTAGGTACCCTATCAATTTCAAAGCACCACCACAATACAAAACACTGTCCGCAAAATGTAAATTGCATCAAGCAATATCTCTGCAAAAAATATTTTTTCCGACATGTAAACACCGTAATTCACGTGTACAGGACATGCCGTCAACACCCTCCACATTTCAAGTAAAAAGACAAAACTGTTTCTGAGATATTTAAACTTAAAAATTGCGAAAATTGGCCAATCTATTAAATTATAAAATCTGGCCATCTTGTCCCCCCCTCATGATCAAAGATGGCGATCAAAGAATCTCGCAATCAAAGAATTTGCAGGCTCGCGATCAAAGAATTTGCAGGCTCATGATCAAAGAATAAAAAATGGTGAAACTTGAGTTTTAGGCAGAATTACATGAAACCACCACCATGCCTCGATAGAATGAAGCCCCCTGAGCAAAACCCATCCTCATTTGTGTTCCTAGGCCACCCCTGAGCTTATAAAATTGTTTTTGCACCTCGCGGTGCAAGATCACGATCAAAGAATCTCGCGCTCAAAGAATTTGCAGGCTCGAGATCAAAGATCGTTAGCGAGTCATGATCAAAGAATTTAAAACATTATAATTCTATTTTTTCACCATTTTTGGTGAAACCAAAGGCAGATGTTAATAGATCAAAGCCCCCTGAGTAAAACTCATGCAGGGTTTACTTCAGGAGTGACCCCTGAGCCAAGATATTTGATTTTTTCTGACAGAATTTAAAAAACAAGATGGCGTACCCCGCAATCAAAGAATTCTCAGAAACAAATATTCTTTGACTGCGAGGCTGCAAATTCTTTGACCACCAGGCAGGATGAGATGGGCCAAACCTCATTCTTTGTTCGCAAAACAACCATATACATTTTCCCATTGACTCATAATGGGAGCTTAAAAGTGCCATAACATTTGAATGCCTTAATATTTTTTCACCAAATGAAAATTGGCATGTTCAGCCACCAAAGCTCTTTAAGATGAGCCATTTCACAGATCAGCATGCCACATGACGGCCGTGCAGGGCCACAGGCAAAATCCCCAAAACTGCCTCCAAAACTTGCGAAAAGTGCATTTTTCAGTGTTTTGGTGGGCAAAGACTGTCAGTATGACTGAAACAAAATTTGGCAGATCAAGAGATCTACCATGCCCCGCCGTGCGTACTACATTTCAGGCAAATCTGTTGAATGGGTCCAAAGTTATTAATGTGCAAAATTTTGACTTTAACATAGAAGTGCTTCATAACCCTAAATATAGTGGTGCAACTACACCACTATTATATATACAATATATATATATATATATATTATGGTAGCACGGTAGTGCTACCATAGTTAGGGTTGAGGAGCCATTTACATCATTAAACCCAAATTTTGCACATAATAACTTTGCAACTGTTTGATGGATTTGCCTGAAATTTGGAATACATGATCAAGACCCATACGCCTTCGGATCTGCTAAGTTTCGTACTGGTCAGATACACGTCTGCGGAGTTATTAAGCGTGATCTGCGCATGCATTTATGCTTTTTCTGGAATTCTACGGTCATGCCTACAGGTCGCATGGTTTGCGTGACCAGCCCAAAATCTTCAGGGAACGTGCAGCCAGGTTCCCCGATGTGCCTTTCGAAGATTTCGTGACAAAATATTAAACGGTTCAAAAGTTATTCAAAAAACAACTTCCCATTATAAGTCAATGGGAAAAGTCAACAAAAGTTTGACAGTGTCATCAAATGCATTTTACTTTCATAAATGGCCCTCTTACTACTGTAAATCCGCCATCTTGTTTTCAGTTAGTGATCAGAAAATGCTTGCCATTTAAATTTGGGATCATCTAGCAACCTAATTATTTTTGTATTCACCTAGTCGAGCCTGGGGATGCTAGCCATGTCTTTATTTTGGGGTAAAACACCCCAGAAATATGTTTTTAAAATTTCTGGAAAAAGTACTTTTGCGAAAAGTACTTTACGTGCTCCGAAAGTGTAGCAAATTTTTGCTAAAGCTTTCGCAAATTGCGACAGTACTTTTCTAGGCTGTGGGGAAATGACAGCAATTCTTTGGCACCCCACTGCAAAAGAGCGGTTTGGAGTTTTGGGCTGAAATTTGGAGGATCACAGCCGACATCTCACAGATGTGCCTTTAAGTGTTGTGTTAAAAAAATATTACACAGCAGCAAAGTTACGGCACTCCAAAATTGATGCTTTTTCCCATAGGATAGCATTACGGCAGCCGTTGCATTGCAGCAATCGTTTGGCGCCCTGCTGCAAAATAACGGTTTGGTCTTTTGGGCTGAAATTTGCAGGGGATACAGCCAACATCCCACAAATGTGTCTTTCAGTGGTTTGGTGAAAAAATATTGCAAGGAGGCAAAGTTATGGCACTCTGAAACTTCTGGTTTTTTCCCTTAGGATAACATTACAGTGTTCATCTCACCTTTGAGGGCCCGTATCTTGAAAACGGTGTGAGATACAGAGTTTTTGTCAAAACTAGCCAGGAAAGTGATAATACATATGACTTTTAAATTTTTTTTCTGTGTCATACAGTTACTGAGATATAAACAATTTACTATTCCAACTCCTGATTTTTGTGTTCCGAGAGTCATTATTTTGCATACATTCTTTCTACTCACTGTCTTTCTCTATACAGCTTTTGGGGAAAACCAGCCTGTGCTCTTACATTACTGTTACCATTACCATTTCTGCTTGAAGTTCCGTACCCGTTTCACTTACCGTTCACGTTTACGCCACCATGTGCACTACCCTTTGCGTTTTCATTTGCGGTTGCATTTCCGTTGTTTTTAACATTTCTGTCTACAGTACTGTTTCTCTTTCTGTTTCGCTTTGCATCACCATGCACATTACGATTTGCGTTTGCGGGCACAATGTTACTATGTGACAAGACATCACGTGGTGGGAGCGTGGGGCCCTTGCCGCATCACATTCACTATTCTCATTATCATTCTCAAAAAGAAGGAAAATTAGAGGCAAAAAACTCCGTTTAATGCATCAGTTAGGGTTGTTCCACAGCGACAAAAGCGAGGAAATTTGATGTTAGGGTTGAAACCCCCTTTGCACCCATCCAGCCCACCCCCCCAACTGGAATCAGGGCGCATTGGGGTTATTGGTCCTAACTGTCACCCCATTCTCCTATTCCTCAGCTTCTTTCCACATGTGATGGGGTGACAATTAGGGCTGATGACCCCAATGCACACCCTGATTCCAGTTGGGGGGGTGGGCTGGAGGGGTGCAAAGGGGGCTTCAACCCTAACATCAATTTCCTCGCTTTTATCACTGTGGAACAACCCTAACTGATGCATTAAACAGAGTTTTTTACTCTAATTTATATATATATATATATATATATATATATATATATATATATATTTATATATATATATATATATATATATATATATATATACTGTATATATATTGCTGCTTGTGTCCATATGTGCCTGGAAGACAGTGGTTGTGGGTGCAATAACAGTGGGGTAATGTAACAATGTATGGGACAGGCATAAGGCAATCCTGGTGGGGTGGGGAAGGACATAGGCTGTAGGCTAACTGAGATCTGCAGCATATCCATAATGTAGGGAATTGGGCAGACTGGGTGGGCCAAGCATTCCTTTTCTGCTGCATGTGTGTTACAGTGCCTGGCTGTCTAGTGGTTCCCCCACCTCCCAGCATGATCCCTGATTCCCATTCTGTGAAATAAATATGACATCCCTAGTGGTCCCGCCACCCCCCCAGCATGATCCCCGACTCCCGTTCTGTGAAATAAATATGAAATCCCTAGTGGTCTCCCCACCCCTCCAGACCGATCACTGATCCCAAATCACTTAATTCCCCGGTAGTCTAGTGGCCATCCCCACCTGGAAGTGTTGAACCCCATTCCCCCCAAACATCCCCTGAATGGAGCCACTAACAGGCTCAGCCCTCTTCTCACCACCATGGCCAGCCGCTGACTGAGGTATGAATGAGCAGTACTGTAATGAATAAGTGCATCCCCATTTGAGGATGTGGTCATTCATTACAGTACTGCTCATTTGTAACTCCCCAATTTTTTCCCCAATTGTTTAACCAGGTGAGACACACTAAGCAGAAAGCTTTTTTACAGGTGCAACCTGGGAGCACAGGGAAGTTAAGTGACTTGCTCAGGGTCACACAGTATATGCACGTGGGGGCTGTGGGATTCAAACCCAGGTCTCCAGATTTGCAGCTCAGAGCCTTAGACCACTGCGCTATACTGCCTCCCTAAACTCAGTCTAGCAGCTGGCCGTGGTGATGAGAGGAGGGCCGATCTGGTCACCAGCTCCTTTCCGGGGATGTTTGGGGGGAGCAGGGGTCATCACTACTGGGTGGGGGGCCACTAGACTACCAGGGAATTAAGTGATTTGGGGTCAGCGATCATGCTGGGTGGTGGCGGGACCACTAGGGATTTCATATGTTTGTCACAGAACTGGAACTGGGGATCATGCTGGTGGGGTGGGGGGACCACTAGACTACCAGGGACTTTGTTCCAGTACTGCAGCTACTAGGGTCAGGATCGTGATGGGGGTTGGGGGACCACTAGACTACCAGGGGTTTCCATAGCAGTAATTCAAAGTGTATCAAAGTTACACTTTGAATTACTTCGAGTACCACCACTGCATGACCACATGCTTTTTGCAGGTGGTATTTAGTGCCGCACTACAGGTGGTGCTAAATCCTGTAGCCCGGTAATAAACTTTTGAATATGCCACTGTGTTGGCATTCATGGCCACTCTCCTAATCCCCATCCCTTAATACATTTAGCATTGGAGCTATCACACCGCATTGGTGCTATTAGGGATTTTGCATATTGTAGCCTGGTGCAAATCCAATGCTATTCCAGCGCAATGGATTTGTGCCAGGTGCAAAGCTCTAAATATCTGGCACATAGTGCATAAAATAAACAGACAGGTGCACAAAGATAGTCCATAGTAGCTCAAGTGGCCAAGTCCTGGTGGAAAACTTGTAACAAGACCTTGATCTCAGCAAGGGACTGCTCTTGCCGGCATTTCTTGCTTTGTGGGGACACCTTATTGCATTGATCTTTCTGGAGGGCTCATCTCTCCTGCAAAGTGTCAAAGTCCATCTTTTCTTCTGCAGGCAGCAAATTCTCACTCTTTAATTCCTGGAAAGCTATTTCAGGGGTATCACAGATAAGAGGACCATCTGGGAAGTTTATACGCAGTGGGGCCGGGTACAGGGTCGTATACTTGATTTTAACCTCTTGAAGATGTCGTAGGATGGGGGCATATGCCTGTCATTTAGACATTAACAATGTGGAATAATCATTGTCCAAATAGACACTCTTTCCTTTATAAAAAAAAAGTTTTTCCTTGTGCCAAGTTCTCACCAGTACCTCATGCTTCATGGCAAAATTAAGGAACTGGACTACTATGGATCTTGGCTGAGCAGTAGTCAAGGAGGGCTTCACAACCAGGGATCCATGTGCATGTTCCATTTGTAATGGAGAAAGATCTTCTACATCAATTGTGGAGGTGAAGGAATCCTGGAGAAAAGAGATGTCATGTCCTAACTCTCCTCACCCTCCGGTATGCCATAGACTCTCAAGTTGTTTCAGTGGAACCAATTTTCAGTGTCCTCGCACTGATCCAAAGGTCTTGTTGGTCTTGCAGGGTTTTGCCTATGATGCCTTTTAAATGGTCTACTTGGGAGTCTGTAGCCATAGCTGATTTTTCCAAGTCCCCAACCGGTTGTCAAGCGTTGATAAAGAATTCTTTAAGTTCAGTTGTAAATGTTTAAACTCAGTGTGAAATTCCTTCAGCTCATCGAGGATGACCACATTAGCAGGTTGGTTTCAGTCAGAAGTGGGCCCCAACACCATAACACGTGATACCGACAAGGAAGAAGAGTCAGTGGGGGTACATTTTACTGATTTTTTTCAGATCTTTAGAAAGCTTCTTCTTAGCACCTATATAGTTAAGACTCACAACTAAATATGAGAACAATCTTCTGAGGGAGTTTTAACAACCAAAGAACAATGTTAATAGCTGGGTGGCTGCCAAACACAGAGCTCACCACTCCATATTGGAATGCAGCTAAACTGAATGTCGCTCCCATTGCTCTATTGGCTTTAGCTACCACAGCAGTACAGTGATCCTTTGGATCTAGCTCGTTATTTATAGTTATTCCCAAGTCCTTTTCCTTATCATTTACTTTTAACGCAGTGTTATACAGTGAGCACTGGTGCTTGACTGGATTCCTTCCAAGATATAATACACAGCATTTATCCCAATTAAATTGCCTCCCCACTTATAGGCCCATCTGGCTATAATACCAGGATCAGCCTGTATACTGTTATTTTTTTTTGAATTAAGTAAACTTTAATGAAACAATTAGAATACAAGAAACCACAACCACCAGATTACATCAGAGACAATTGATCTACTGTGTCACACAGACTGTCCAGCTTAGTGTCATCAACGTACTTTGTTACTCAGTTCATAACTTCGGCACTCATGTCCAATATAAAAATCTGAGAAATGATTGGAGCCAGTATGGAACCCTTATCACCTTGAATCAGTACCAGATTGAGAACTGGTAGCAGAATCAGATGCCGATGCAAGGGTTCAAATGATTCAACAATATGAGCAAACAGTTTACATATATATTTTAAACCAGATCTAGAAGGTACTGGCATAACTCAGGTGGGTTCATTATAAGAATAATATATTACTAACCTACTGTACATAAGCATGAATTGTATATAGAGCATGTTCACATTTTCTTATTAGAAATGTTCAGTAGAATTGTCATACCAAGAAGCTATTCCTTCTTTAGACAGCAGAAGCATTATGTAATTAGTTTTAGTACTTCCTAATTCCCTCCTTCTAAATGTAACAGAAACAACATGTAATTTGATCTTTCTGAAGCTCAGCAGTTTCTTTATAGCTAACAGAGACCTCTAATGTAAAATATGAAACTAATTGCCCTAATCAAAACATACATTTGTTATTACTGCTATTTCCCAATAATTATTCAAAACTATATCCTAGCCAACCTGTTACAAAGCTTCTACCTATTTATTGCAAAGTATTCCCCAAAAGAAGTCTCTTGACCTGACAGCCTATGACCACTAGTAATGTACATCTGAAGCTATGTATGCTAGAGGCAAAAAACTTCATCACTATCTTACCTTACCCACTTTGTGGACTCTGTCAATGGGCCAGGCCTATGTCCACTGGACATTCAAAAGCTTCCTCCCAGGAGCATGTCAGAAGTGTCCTCTCAAGTTTTGAAAAGTCTGGGATTTTACAGTTTAAAGCAGCAGTACAATGAAACTGGTCAAAAGAAAAACATTCTACATTTTTTTTTCACTATAAGACAGTCTAGGTGTCTTCCAATTACATTTTGTGGAACAATTTTTCTAATTCAATCAAATAATTTCTTTTTTTCTGGATGTGTCATCAAAATTTTTGTATTTTATAAGTGTTTTAATTTATTTTTTTCTCAAGAAAAAAGATGGCCACCACATTTTGCATAGAAATATCATTGTAGACCTAGCAAGAGTTAGAATTGAAAAAATTAAAAATAGACTCTTGGTGTGCAGAACAGGAAATACCTAAACAAGTACGTTTGACAGGTAAACTAGAATTGTTATTAATGAAACTTGCTTTTTTGGAAAAACATTTTTCATTGCACTGCTGTTTTAACTGTGGAGGCTCTTTCAAGCATACACCAATTACATAGATACATAGATACATAGATACATAGAGTGTCGGCAGATAAGGGCCTATGACCCACCCAGTCTGCCCATTTGAGCTTGTAAGTTCAGTTTATGTTTTCCTAGAAGTCTGTTGCCCCTTACTCCTGACCTCCAGAATTCCTTTATGTCTATCCCATGCATTCTTAAATCCCGTGATTGTTTCAGCCCCCACCACTTCCTCTGGCAGGGTGTTCCACTTGTCCACACCTGTTCTGTGAAGAAATTCTTCCTCACGTTTCCTCTGAATCGTCCTCCCTCCAACTTCATCCATGCCCTCTAGTCCTGGAACATCTTTTCACTTAAAAATAGTGTATTCTTGCACCTCTGTTCCTCCCTGTAAGATACTTGTATGTCTCTATCATATACCCTCTCTCCCTCCTCTCCTCCAGGGAGTACATATTCAGTTCCTTCAACCTGTCCTCATAGGACTTGTGATGCAATCCATGTACCATCTTTGTTGCCCTTCCCTGAACCTTCTCTACCCTGTCTATGTCCTTACGTAGGTAAGGTCTCCAGAACTGTACACTGTACTCCAGGTGGGGCCTCACTAGTGTCTTGTATAGTGGAATTATGACCTCCCTTTTCCTGCTGGTGATGCCCCTGCCTATGCATCCCAGCATCCTATTTGCTTTACCTGCTGTTTTGTCACACTGTTTCCCTACCTTGAGGTCATCAGAGATGATAACCCCAAGATCCCTTTCCTGCTTGGTGCATGCTATATCCTCACCCCCCCAACTGATATATTGTGCCAGGGTTTTTGTGTCCCATATGCATTATCTTGCACTTCTTTGCATTGAATTTCAACTGCCAAACCCCTGACCATTCTTCAAATATCTGCACGTCCCTTCTCATTCTGTCTACACCCTCTGGTATGCCTACTCTGTTACAGAGCTTTGTGTCATCGGCCAACAGTGAAATTCTGCCTTCTAGGTCCTGCACAATGTCACTGATGAAGATGTTGAATAGGACCGGTCCCAGCACTGATCCCTGTGGTACCCCACTGGTCACTCTTCTCTCTGTGGAGTGACAGCCATTTACCACCACCCTGTGTGTCCTGCCACCCAGCCAGTTACCTACCCACCACACTACTGTCCTGCCCACACCCATATTCCCCAGTTTGTATAATAGTCTTCTGTGTGGCACAGTGTCAAAGGCCTTGCTGAAGTCCAGATAGGCCATGTCCACTGCCCTCCCTGATCCACCTCCCTAGTCACCCAGTCAAAAAATTCAACGAGGTTGGTCTGACATGCCGCCCCTGGTGAGAACTCATGCTGCCTTGGGTCCTGTAGTCCATTGACAGCCAGATGTTCCACCAGTCTCTCCTTCAGTAGTGCTTCCATGATCTTCCCCACTACCGAGGTGAGGCTGACTGTTCTGTAGTTTCCCGCTTCCTCTTTGTTCCCACTTTTGTATAAGGGGACTACATCTGCTGTCCTCCAGTCTTTGGGTACCTCACTTGTTTCCAGTGATTGGCTAAACAGGATAGCCCGAGGTTCAGCCACCACCTCTCTTAGTTCTTTAAGGACCCTGGGGTGCACCCCATCTGGCTCCATTGCTTTATCAACTCTTATAACTTCCAGTTCCTTCAAGACCCTTTCTCGAGTAAAGAGACTTGTGTCCATTTCTGCACCATTCTCACCCCTTGTACTCCCTTCAGACCCATTACCCTCCTCTTCCTCAGTAAATATTGAGCAGAAATACCTGTCCAACATGTCAGCTTTACTGTTGTCATCCTTCACTTGGCCCCCATCTTCCCCCTTCAGTCTCATTACCCCTCCCTTTGCCTTTCTTTTTTCACTTATGTACCCATGAAAGGTTTTGTCCCCTTTACCCACTGATTTTGCAATGTGTTCTTCTGTCTGAGCTTTGGCTTCCCTTACTGACCTCTCTGCCTCCCTTTGCTTCTCCTGGTACTTCTCCCTATCCCCTTCTGCCTGTGTCTTTTTGTATTGCCTGAATGCAATCTTTTTGGCTTTCACTTTCTTTGCTACCTCTTTGGAAAACCATAATGGTATCCACTTCCTTTTCCTCTTCCTAACCTGCTTAATACATAATTCTGTTGCTCTTGTAATCCCCATTTTAAATACTGCCCACTGTTCCTCAACCCCTGATTCCTGCCCCTTCCCTTAATGCCTCTTTCAAGTATCTCCCCATTTTCCCAAAGTCTGCCCCCCTCTAAAATCCAGGATATGTGTTTTTGTGTGGTTTGGTTCTGCTCTTTCTGTGATTTCAAACCACAGTGACTGGTGGTCACTGTTCCCCAGGTGCTCCCCACTGTTACCCCATCACACTGTCCCTGTTTGTGAGCACAAGGTCCAGTATTGCCTTCTGCTGAGTTGGTTCCATGACCAGTTGCTTGAGGAAGGCACCCTGAAGGAGTCCAGGATAAATCTGTCTCTAGTTGATGCTGCTGCTGGGATGCTCAAGTCCACGTCTGGAATATTGAAGTCTCCAACCAGTACTACCTCACCCTTGTCTGCCATCCTTTGGATGGCTAGCATCAGCTCCCTATCTGTTTCTTCCTCCTGGGCTGGTGGTCTATAGACCACACCTGTGCGGATGGCTGGCCCCATTTTCCTTTCCAGCTTAACCCACAGTATCTCTCCCCCATTTTGTTCCTCCTGGATCTCTGTGGCCCTTATGTCATTTTTCACATACAGTGCCACTCCTCCTCCCTTTCTACCTGCCCTGTCTCTTCTGAATATGTTGTAGCCAGGTATGGTCATCTCCCAGTCGTGGTTATCATTACACCAGGTTTCAGTGATGGCCACAATGTCCAGGTCTGACTGCACCATGACAGCCTCTAGATCTTCCATCTTGTTGCTAAGGCTCCTGGCACTGGCACACATGGCTTTCCATGATTTGACCTCCCTAGACTGTTTTGCTGTTCTACTCCAGCCCCTTCCTTGGTTGTCCTTTATCCATGGTTCTCCTTGCTGTCTGCCCTTCTGCTGAATTTTGCCCCTTTTCTGCCGATCCACCTCTTGGGTGCTAATCTCCATCTTTTGCACACTGCTTTGTAGAGATAGCCACTCCTCCGGTTCACTGATTCCACTGCTTAGCTGGTGGGTGAGCAAGTAGTACCTCCTTGCTGGCCTGCCACCCCTTTGCTAGTTTAAAATGCTTGTCAATGTAGCATTTACACTTATCATTGAGTGCTTGGATTCCTCCAGCATGGATGCAGGCCATCAGGCTTGAACAAACCTCCATCCCTCCAGGTGGGTCCCCAGTCACCAATGAATCCAAACCCTTCCTCACAGCACCAGTTCTTCAACCATGAGTTAAAGTTCCTGGTGCATGCACCCCTATGCTCTCCTTGCCTCTCTCGCAGGTAGTACTCTGAGAAAGTGACAGAAGTAGCTACTTGCTTGAGACCCCTTCCCAATTTCCTAAACTCTTCCTGAACTTCCTTTGGCTCCCCATTTGCCAGGTCATTAGTACCTAAGTGGATAATGACATCCAACTCACCCTCCCATCTTGCCTTTCCCAGTGATCCCCAGGATCTTCTTTCCATCCCTCCATGCCATGGCACCTGGTAGGCACCTCACCTCCCTGTCCTCCCCCTCCTGTGTTCCTAGCTGGACCCCTCTTATGATGGAGTCCTCCACCAGGATTTGCTTCCTCCTTCTCTGAGGTCTACTGCTCTCCCCACTGAGGTCACATCCTTGGCTACCCTCCACATCCTTTCCTTCCACTTCTCTGGGTACCTCTATTTGGTTGTCCCCATTTGACAGTGTGGCATATGAGTTCTTGAGTGGAATAGGATCTGAGATGTGCCTCTGCATGACCGCTCTAACCCTCCCTGAACCCACTGTCATCCAAGTGCTCCTCGTTCTTGGTATCCGTTGAGGCAGTTGCATTGGACTGGGTGGTCTCTGGATAGGGGTGATGGTACTCCTGACCCAGTTTACTTCTGCTCTGAGTCTGGCTACCTCATCCCACAGTCCAGAGAGATGCATGCAGATAGGGAAGCACCTCAGTGTCCAGAAGGTCTGCCTGAATATGGCTGCCCCACAGCCACTGCATTGCACCACTCCCCACATTATGCAGCAATTCCACTACTTGTCTGTTACTGATGCTCTCCTAGTTCCCTTTTCATTAATTTACTATCCTAAAAATCCTACCACTGATCCTCAGATACTTTTCTTTTTAAAAAAAGAAAATAAACCAATAAATAAATAAATGAGTCAAAACACTTGTCGTGCTGAGGGTGGGCTTCTTCCCCCTTGTGCCCCTCCTACTCCACACCCCTTACTATCCCCTGTGTTTAGCTCCTGTAAATCAGATTTAACAGGGCATATAATTAAGAGTTGGGGGAAGGGGAGGGAGGGGGTGAAAATTTGCAGCAACTAAAGACAGCAAAGAAATACACCACCACTACATTTTAAATTTTCAACAGCCCAAAAACAATTCTAAGTAAAGACAGCAAATAAATTACAGTGTCACTAAAAGCCCACAATCTAAGTTTAAAAGAAGAATAGCAATTACCAGTTACTGTAAAGCACTGAATTGAATATGTTTCCTTTCCCTTCTGGCTTTTTCTGAGAAAAGAAAACTCACTTGCTACCTCAACTCTGACTAAGCCCCACCTCCAGTTATCACGTAGCTGAGGTCAGAGGCCAGACAATTAACACCCCTCACCCAAACTGCAGGGCAAATCAGACAAGCCAAGACTAAATTTGCAGCAATTAAAGACAGCAAAGAAATACACCACCACTACATTTTAATTTTCAACTGCCCAAAAATAATTCTAAGTAAAGACAGCAAATAAATGACAGTCTAAGTTGCTTATCACAGCTGAAATGCTAATAATAAAATTTACTTTTACAGTATTACAATGGACCTTTCTACCTATTGCAAATGCTATTTTACAAGGGATCTTACTACCCATTGTGAAAGCTAGTTTACAACAGATCTTACTACTACCCATTGGGAATGCTACATTTTACAACATATCTTACTACCCACGGTGAATGCCATTGTATAACTTTCTTGTGAATGGACTTTTTTCATAAGATTATGGTATACTATGAAGCTTTATGCTTTTGTGATCAAAATGTGTTACCCTATTCAATGGCTGTGGATGAAGCTGTTTTTCATTGCATGTGTGAAAAGCTGCTAAGTTGAAAGGCTGTAATAATATTCTTCAGAAAGATATTTATAATATAATGTTCAGCTAGCTTGCTTCAGCTTGGTTTTTTGCTTGTATTATTCATAACTAAATTTCAAAATGCTTTTGGGCCTTGTTAGGCTATAAGGGTCCTTACCAACTGGCTTTGCCTGGATTTATCCAGGTCCTTCAGAAGTAGCTTTGCTGGTGCCATTCAAACTGTCAGCTTTGTGTTACTTACAGCTTTGCCTTATTTGCTCTAAAGTCCACTTTAGTAGCTAGTTTTGGCTGGAATGCTTTTGCCTTGCCTGCTTTTACCTATGCTCAGGTCATGGGGAAAGATTCTCCTTGTATCACCCTGGGGCACCCTGCCAGTTACATGACCATCAGTTGACAGATATCCATTCATTGAGACTGCATGTGATTTGTGAACCAGTTTTTAATCCATAGAGGCATGTGAGTGTCCAAGCTAAGCAAGCAATAATATCTGACATGGTGGGCAGTATTGAGCTACACCCACTCAAGGGCATAATGAGGCATAGCACTGCAGGCAGAGGGCCTTATAGCCCCAGGAAAGGTGGGTATAGCACAACATCACCCACCCTGTAGGGCTGAGCTTAGAAAATGGGACTTAGGCTAAATATTAGAACAAAAATGTTAAATAACTAAAAAATGTAAATAGTAAATTTTTATAAATACAAAATTTTATGTGAAGTAGTCACTCTGTGAACTGCATTCATTATCACTGTGATTATTATTAGAGGGCTATGTCTCTGTGACACTGTGAGGAAAATTTCTATTATTGACCCCCAACACACACAAACACAGTCTCTTGCCATTATTGTTGTAAAGTAGCACTTGCTGCAAGACTATTTTTTTCCCCTGGTTGGAAGATGTGGCTGTCAGGCACAAGATCCTGCACCTAGAAGTGGAGAGAAAGACATGGCACCAGACATTGCAGCACTCTGACTTTATGTTATTTTTTTTTGCATTTCCTGTAAGTATGGTGATGACTTGGAGACCTGAGCAGTAAGATTCAGCATACTGAGCAGAGGGAGAATGTGTTTGGAGTGGGAGAATGAGTCAGGAGCAGGAGAACAAGGTGCGTACAGTCAGCATGCAGGTGTGCTACTGTGTGAATGTTAAAGTGGGTGCAGTAATATCGGGAGTGACTGTACTGTGGCAGAACACCAGTCAAGCTACTCATTTAAAAAAATAAGTAATTTTGAAGTTTTCTGTACTCAGAAGGTAATGAGCTGTTTTGGGAAGGTGAGGGGTTGCTTTTATGGCTGTTGGTTAAATCTGTAATGTTTTGGGGGGCCTGACTCACTAAGCAAGGAAAAAATGGCTGTTGTTGAGTTTGTGTTTGGAACCCTGGCACAATGATATTACTGTGTAATGGGGCACTTGGCATAGGGACTTGTTTTAGAAGGGCATTGTTTTCTCAAATTTTTATTGTCTTTATTATTTCAATAAAAAGATACAAAGAGAGTTATAATAATAAAAGGGGAACTGCGTATTTATATAAATAATATGGCAGATTATAGAAATTATCCCCACACACTAACATCAAATAATCTTCATAATGAAAACAATCAACCAAGCAGACCCCCAAGAAAAAAAGAGAAAAAAGGGAAAAACCTTCCTAACAGTTATCTATCTCTGAGACCTATCAAATTTATTACATAAGAAATATCATCAATGAGCTCAAAAAGAGGAAATAAGTAACATATTACATGTATATATATAATTCTCAAAATCATACAATCATTTAAATGACTGAGAAACAAATGACATAAATAAGTCAAGCAGAAATCAATACATGAGTATTAAACTAGTGCCAGAATAAGTTACTTGGGAACAGATCACTTCATACAACTTGCCCATTTTTTACCAAATGAAGAAAAATTATGAGTGAGACTAGATATCATTTTCTCTATTCTAAGATTCAATAAGATCTCTTGCCTCCATTCCATATAAGAGGGAATTTGATGATCCTTCCCATGCTTTAGAATTACTTTTTTTGCAGTCAAGGCTATCACAGAAAAATAGAATTTCAATTCACTGGAAATTACTGAGATGAGAATACCCAAGATACGAATCTCCACTGTGAAAAGCTTGTCAACACCGGGTTTGATTACTATATTATTTTTAATGTTTAGCCAAAAGGGTCTCACTAAAGAACAGTCACATAAGAAATTAATTAAATTCCCTTCTGCAAGCTCACATCTAGTACAGGTTGTTGAAGCCAGAAGGCCAAATCTACAAAGCTTGACTGGAGTATAATAAGCATTATGTAAAACCATTATTTGAATTAATCTTAATTTATCACTGGAGACTGTTTTATATAAATCTTTCCAGACCTTTGACCAAACTATATCATCTGGAGTCTTAAGATTAAGGCAGTATTTTGAGAATAAGCTAGTCTCAATTGTCTTAATGGGGAACTGTCATCTACTGGATTTCTTAATGTCTGAAAGTCCATAAAAAGCTAATTTGAGTGAGCCATTGTGTTTATCTGTGAGTCCTCGCAGTCCAGAATTATTCATATGTAAATCAGCCTGTAATTAGGGCTGGGGGCAGCCATGTGTTTTAGGCTCCTGACAGGAAATGATGTCACTGAGGGACTTGGCTCTGCTTTGACCGTAGATAATCCAACAGGCTAAATAGGAAATCATCTGTTTTATTAAGTGTGTTTAAGGTGTTATTACAATGCTTTCTACATTTATAGCAAATGCTTTGTATGTGCATTGAAACAAGTGAGTTATCACCTTTACATTTCAAACTATTTGTAAAAATAACCAGAGATAAAAAGAACCAAGATGATTGATATGTTTTAAAATGTGCATTCTTTTCATCTTATTTCTGGCACCTTTAACATTCCACGTAGCAAAATTTATAGAAAAAAATCCCAAGAGAAAATAATTAAGATACAAATATAAACTCCATAATCTAATCAGGAAAATGACTTCAATGTATAATAGATCTCAATAAAAGATAATTTCCACCATAATAATCTACCCCATAAACCCAACAGAGTAAATACAATTATAACCTATTCCACACACTGTCTCTCCCAGTTCTAAAACCAAACTCCAATTCTTTCACATAGCTGGTGATGCTCTTCCCTCATCCCTCATGCTCTCTGAGATACCTAAAATAGTACTGTAACAAATTTACCCTAACATGAAAATGTATAAATTGACAGATGAAATATCAACATTAAGTTTATATGGACTATCAAATCTCAAATATAATATGATTAAAAGGAATATAAGATCCTCCAGTATTAATAGTGATTGTAACCAAACATTGACCAAGTAAAATAAGTTTACCTAATGTATCTAAAGTAATGTAGCCTACTGTAAATACTAAACCTAAATTTCACTGGGAAGGTAGTGATCATAACAAGAATGGCTACATATAAATCACTTAAAGATACTAAAGGATATTATTCAATTCAAAATCCATCTTAGTAAAATTAAAATGCCTGATTCTTCCCCCCAAAAAAGCTAAAAAAGATTATGTTCCATAGGTAAACGTAATAGAGAGTATGAAGAAGCAACTTCAAAACCAATCAAAGTGCCTTTCCTAAAGATAACTTGTTAAGCACTAATAATTTTCCAAGTTAAAGTAACTTTACCATTAGTTATGTTTAAAAAAATATGTGCTAAACCATTTCATATTAGAAGTAACATTTTAAGTAATAAATGAGAGGCATTCTCTTCAAGCGTACTTATCAAACTGAATTTGTTCCTCTAGGGGAGAATAAGCTAGCTTTAAAGCATACAACCATAATTTTACCTCAGACCACTCCATCAATCTCATGTAACCTCTATTTAATTATTCTTAACTTCTTCTTCCTTATCAAAGAAGTTAAAATGACAAAACTTTATAGCTAAAGGTAAAAGTCAGTCAGTTATTGACTTCATACCCACAAGTGCCTTAGACCTCAGTGTTATATAAACCAAATAAATGAAATTAGAAAGAAGCCCAAATCAAAATCAGTGGTTACTTCACTAACATCATGACCCTTAAAGCTATTCATAAAGTAAGGACCAGAATTTAAATTACCATAAAAAGCAAAGAAAAACTACACTCTTTAACAGTTCAAAACTCATAACTTTCATTGCAGTCCATCATTTAATGACATCTAGGCATGGGGAGCAAAATGGGATCGGACTCGCTCCAGTAATACATTTGGAGGTTTTACATATCACAGATGTCTCTCACATATTGAGAAAAGTACAAAAATGTGATTAATGTTAGGATCCTTGAATATTCATAAGCCTTAAATATTCATAAAGGAATGTTCAGATCTACTAATCTAATAACTAAATCCAGACTGAATCAAAACTTATTTTAGAAACTAAACTTAAGACATCTGAGCCGACTACTTTCACCCATATTCTAATCATTGGAAATGATATAAAGTAGCAGTCTTGAAAGATCTCCTTTTAAAGATTATGAAGAAGTTCTACTTTAAAAAAATAGTCAAAATAATAACAGATATTACTTCTATGGTCCAGTCTTGAGGTGAAGAAAAGTTTTGTCGACTTTATACTGAAACTATTTAGTTTATAAATGCCAACAACATCCAATGAATCCATAAAACAAGCAGAGCATGATTGGTTAAAGATTCATTCCATATACAAGGTTGCGCCTAACAGTCAGAAGCTCATAAGACTCGGTGAAGTCATCCCTCCTGCAATCATCTGATTCAAAGGGAATATAGAATCTCGCACTGCCCAATAGTCTTCCAGAATGTTCTGCAGATCCCAAGACCATCCAATGTCAAAGACAAAGTTCAAGCATGCAGAGTATGTAGTAAAACTCAAAATTTAACATTGCAAGAATCTTATCAGCTGGCTATAGTAATCCAGTGAAAATATATTCATATCATACAGAATAAAGTATGGGTCAGTGTGTGTAATGAGAAGTTTACACACACCCGAGGGGTTAGATGCTACATAAACCCCAAGAGTGAAACTCAAGGGGTTTATTAAATGCATCTAAACCTGAGGGTGTATGTAAACTTTGAGTTTACACACACTGACCCATATTTTATTTTATAAAATTAGTGGGTTTGCCTTTTCCATCACAGCAATTATATTTTTTTAATATATATATAATTATATGCAGTGTCAGTGACTCAGCAGGTAGCACGTTTGCCTCTGAGGCCGAGAGATCAGAAGGCTGTGGGTTCTATCCCCACACCAGGCACTTGGGTTAATAACCCAATACTGACACTGTAGTGCAGCATGAGTGGGGTGCTGCACTCCTGAGGTGCCGTCTTTTGGATGAGATGTTAAACTGAGGTCCCATCTGCCTGCTCTGGTGGTAGTTCAGGTAAATGTTAAAGATCCCATGGCACTTCTTGAAAAGAGTAGAGGATTTTTTTTATTTAGATAAATAATATACAATAACAGAAAGAAAAATCAAGTAAATCACATGATTACAACAGATCACAATTCAGGAATGTGACATAACAAAGAACCATATTATAATTTAAAGGTATTTATGTTTTATGCCCCCCAAATTTATAAACAATGGGTTCATGTTTTAAACCATTAAAAAATCCTCCATAAATCTGAACCATTAATTCTATCATTCGTGAGCTCCTTATCATATATAGACATCAAGTTCTGTGACTCTTGTATTATTACTTGGTGTGTGCTATAAACTTTTGGTTGCAACACTAAAGCACACCTGGCTTGCCATAAGTAAAACCTGCAAAGAGAAAAAAATAATAGCAATGTACTACTACTATATCTATTCAGACTTGTTGGATATAAACCATAGAAAATCATTTCATAAGAGATTTCAGAGAGGTCCCTGTCACCCCAAGCTATTAATGTATCAGACCAAAATTGCTGAGTAAAAGGACATTGGAGATAGAAATGCTCCTGGGTTTCTAATATTCCAGGGCAAGTTTCCCTAGGGCACATGCATTTCTCTAATTGTTTGTGCTTGTGAGAATTCCTTACCCCCAATTTGCCATGACAGGAGAGCCATGTTGTATCCCACACTTTAGGAGGGAGACGTTTATCTGTTAGTTGTTTATAAATGCTATCTAATCCATCTTCATAAGGCACCAGTTTATTTGGAGTTTCTAAAAAATATTCTGTTAATATAACTGAATAACATGATCTCCTAGAGTTCTTAGTAAGCTGCAGTGTGGAAATATTCTACCCTTTGATTTTGTTACAAACTGAGGACAAGTAGCATGGGAGATTTAATTTTTTAAAAGATCTGGGTAAGCCCAGAAGAGAGGTCCATACCAATAAATAAGTAATATCGTTTTAAGTTTTTTAACCATATGGGACATGAGCTGGAGAGTATAGGAACAATATTCTGATATACAGAGATACATAAAAAGAATAAAACGGTGAATCATTCTCACCCCACCCAGATCATAAGCATGATAGGTATGCATCCTTTTCACCAGGTTTAATCTGCTCCCCCAAAACCCACAAAAAAAATAATAATTTCACTTCTAAATGGAGAGGTAATGGGAAAACATGTGCTACGTGCAGCAAAACTGGAACCACTAGGGAATATAGTAAAGAAACCCATTTATTTTTTGAAATTGTCTTATTTTTCCAAGCTGCCACTATATATTCTGCTTTTTGTAATGCGCATATCCAGTTTAACGTTGTATCATCTTGGCTACCAAACTGTAAGCCTAAAATATGCACTGGTTCTGTAGAGAAGCAAAAGAAGCAGGGGGGGCTGGGCCTTGAGCCAAAGGGCGAGGGTATAGAAGTCCCTTACTTTTATCAAAATTTAATTTAGAGCCTGGTATATTTTCAGAACTTGAAATCTCTATTTTGAGTGCAGACTCCTCTAAATTTGGGGTGGAGCAAATGCATATATCATCTGCATATGCACAAATATTTGGGATCAGGCTATTTTCTTTAATTCTGATTCTGGCTATGCTTTTGGAATTTAGAATTTTCCTCAGCATAGGGTCTATTTGAAAGACATACAGTAAGGGACTCATGGGGCACCCTTGGCATACCCCCTTTCAAACCTTTGAAGGACTGTCCTAGGATTCCACTTATATATGGAATTATTTAATATGAAATGTATAATAATGCCACCCACTGAATAAATTTGTCTGGAATCCCATATCTTTTCAAGACCTGGAATAAGCAATGGTGGTCCACCCTATTGAATGCCTTTTCTTGATCTAAGGCCAGAATTAGGTATTGTGTGTCACTATACTTTTTTTGAGATGTTACTTCTCTTAAAAAAAGCAAGATTATGGTAAACTAATCTTTTTTGTATTGTGCAGGACTGTACTGAACAAATGACCATATTTGCTGCTGCTGACAACCTGTTCAAAAGGATGATTGCCAGTATCTTACAGTCTATATTTAATAGACTTAGAGAGTGCCAGTTTTTTAAATCACATTTATCACCTTTCTTATACAGTAAAATTACCAAGACCTGGGATAAATCTTTAGGGAAAGATTATGATGTTAGAATGCCTGAAAAGACATCAGTTAGAATGGGAACTAGGTACTTGGAAAATGTGATATAAAATTCTGCAGTCAAGCCTTCCTGACCAGAGGCCGAATTTTTCTTTAATTTAGAGAGAACTTTATGAGTTTGTTCCGGAGTAACTGGCGCAGATAAACTGGTCACTAAACCTGGGTCTAAAGCCGGAACATCTATATCCTTGAGATAATAGTCATCCCAAACTGCATTAGAAGGGGTTCCAATCATATTAAAAATATGTTTTTGTGCTAAGTCCTGTATGTGGGTATAATCCAAAAAACACCCTCCAGTACTTGGGTCTATAACTTGATCTAGAATTGTGTGTTGGATTCTATCCTGACATCTTTTATAAATATCTAATGATGGCTTTGAGCCCTGTGTGCCAAACTGTGCCTCTTTTTTTTAAAGATTCAGCTCTGTTATACTGTACTTTGACCATTTCTGACTTGATTTCATAAATTTCAGCTGACATATCTATACCTTGCTCATATGAGCGAGAAATGAGAGAAAATAGCCTTCCCCTTAAGCTTAAATAATGTAAGTATTTGGATCTTCCTACTTTTGCCGCATTCTGGATAAAAAAAGCTTTACATTCGTTTTTTGTATCTACCCACCACTCACTTAAAGAGTCAAAGGCCTCTAACACTTTGTATCTAGCTGTTAACAAAGAGTAGATTTTACTTTCAATATTAGGTAATGACAGGCATTGATTATTTAACTTCCATCTGGGAAATCTGTCTTTCCCAGATTGTGCCCTGGAAGGGAGTTTACAATAAATTGAAACTGCTAAATGATCAGAGGTTTTGCAGGGGATTGTAAAGGCTTGTGTTGTGATGAGATTTTTTGATAAGAAAATATAGTCGATCCCCGTGGCTAAAGAACCTTTTAAAAAGGTTTTAGCTCTAGTATTGTGTACTTCCATATAACTATCTTTTAAATATGCTGTTTTTAAAATAGAATTTAAACAGTTAGTATCCCCAAACAGTTTTGTAGTATGTCCACCCTTATCTGCTAAAGAGAGCGGACAATTGAAATCACCTCCAAATATTATGTGTTTCTTTGTGTGTAAGTAAGGTGGATGACTTTAAAGAGTTCTGAGCATGCTGCAATACCTTGCGGTGCATATATGTTTACTAGTCTAAAGGACAGTGCTCCTAAGCAGCCATCCAGCAGCAATGCTCTACCTGGGTAAATGTCCAAAATCCGGTGTACTGAAAATTCACAACCCTTAGAAGAATCCCTACCCCATCACAGGTATCCAAGCCTTGAGACCAAATGGATGGTCCTATGTTCCAGGAGTTTTTAGCCTGATTGACTTCATAAGTTGTTTTTAATCTGATGTCTTGTAGGAATATGACATTGCTAGGAATATCTTTTAATATCTGAAAGGTGGACATCTGTTTTCTATAATTCTTGATGCTACAAGCATTTAAAGTAAGAATAGAGAGCTGTTGCCTCCCTTCCATAGTTTCCTAAGTGGAGATCTTCAAGGGCCTTTCCTATGATAAGTATCTTTTTTGTTTGGTCATGTGGGAAGTCTGAGGGTCTGAAAATGTCTCTGATTTTGTAGAGGAGGAGGAGGAATCAGAGTCACCATCATCCTCTGCCATGTCCCCCCACTGGCGTCTTTTTGCTAATGCCTGGAATTTATTTCTTGTTACAACTGAGGAAATTTTGGGGGGAGTTTTCTCTACCTTTCTTTTACTTCTCTTTTTCTTTGGGCATACTGGAGTGAACTGTGAATACACCGAGGGTGGGGGGGGGGTGTAACATGCTTGCTGTTTCCATTTCCTCAGGGCCTGTGTTAGAGACCTCATCCTGTGACTGATCATTATTCCTTGAAGGTGACCACTGGTCCGCTATGCTAGTAGAGGGCAAAGTTGAAGGAGGCTGTGAGATTTCTGTATCATGGGAAATGTGGTCTCCATATTTTCTTTTGGCCTCTTAAGCCGACATTTTTCTAGCAAGTGAACAGGATCTTGTTGGGCTCTATCTAATCTGTTCTTTTCTGCCCAAGGGCAGCCCTGGTAGGAATGACCTTCTTCCTCACAGAAGTTGCACTTAAGGGAATTAGGGCTAACATGACCGTATGCAAGACAAAGATTGCATCTGGGCTTGTCGCACACTGAACTAAGGTGTGTGCGTGCACCACATTTATGGCAGGTTCTAGGCTGCTCTTGATAAAAGAAAAGGTCCCTGTCTCTCCCAATAAAAAAAAAACTCCCATGAAGATGCAGAATGCCTTGTTCAGTGTTTTTAACTGCACCTTTATTTTCCAATTTCCTGTCCAAACTAAATCTTCGTCCAGGCTGGGGGAAGTAGCTTCTAGAATAGTACAGCACTGCCTTAGCCAATACTGAACATCTGAAATATTTACCCCCTCATTTCTAAACAGTAAAGTAATTGGTTTTATTGTTGGCTTTGTTAATGGTATTGGAAAAAAGATTGCCATAAATTAGAGTTGGAAACCAGAGGGTACATTGCCCAAAATCATTCTAGCGTCTGGTTGGTTTTAAAACTTACATCGTATATAGGTTCACCCCTTACATGAATGATCACAAATAACTCATTAGGCTGAATCCCCATACCCTCCTTTAGCATTTTATGTAGCAAAGTTTTTCTGTCCGGTGCTATTTCTGTGTTACCAGTAAATTTAATTCACACAGCATTTTGCAGCTGTGCTGGTTCACCTATACTCTTAAAAAGATCTGCCATGTATAGTCTTTTTGGTGCACCAGTCGTTTCTTGCTGAACTGACTATTCTTCTTGTCCTGGGACAGTGTTGTTTTGAGCTGCAGTTGTATATGAGGTCCCCGTATGTGCAAGGGAGTTGTCCAGTGTGTTTACTGTGTCATTCCCAATTAAATCCTCGCTTCGGGTGCTGTGATTGACAGATGTGCCATTTCCATCAGAAGCACAAGAAAGCCTTATCTCCTCCACTGTGACATGATGGGGAGATGTCCAGCCAGTTTGTTTTGAGCCTCGCTGCCATCCTGCAGCTTGTAATGCTGCTTCAGGTGTCCATTTGCTATGCACTTGCTGCGAATCCTTTGGTTGGCCTTTACTTTAAGAAATTAAAGATATTTTAGTTTGTTGCTCCACTTCTAGTACATCAGGTGGATTCTCTGTATTTGTTGAGGAAAACTGGGATGGGATTGACAGCGGGGGTGAGCAGGGCTTGCAGTTAGAAGAAATATTGTCCATGAGCTGGGTAGCTCTTTCCTCCTCCTCATTTAGCAAATTTAGCAGGTATTCCTTGTTTGTTTTAAGAGCATTCCTTAACAATATTTCTTGGGTAAACATAGAAGTACCTTGCTCTGCATTTACTTGTATATCAACATCTGTAGGCCTCACATCTGTATTCTTTAGAGGGTTTCGTACCTGTTGGTAAATTTTGCTCTGTGATTCTTTGTTCGAGGAAGTAGAAGAGGTTGAACCAATAACTTCTTTTGGACTTTCTTCTGTACCAAGATTAGCAAATACAGACCTGCTATCTGCTGCTCCACCATCCTCAGCCTGACTGTCCCGCCATGTTGGATAGGTGGACAAGGGTTCCTGCTACTGCTCAGTAGGGGAATTTCCCCAGTTCCCTAGCTACATTTCCCCCCATTCACAAAAATACCACCAACAGCTTAATCTGGTTCAAGGTCAGTTAGCATTCGTCTATATCCTCCTCCCCCGGGTCGTACCTCAAAGTAGACAGAATTTGTCTAGTGCACTTACCTGGTCAACAAAAATGAACTAAAGGAAACTAAACTAAAATGAATGGAGGTTCCTGTGTGGCTCTGGCCTAGTTAGATTTCGGCATGAGGTCCACGACTGGTGCCATTTTCTATTTATTTTAAACTTTTTTTTCGGTCGACAGCAAATTCATAAGTTTTCTTTCCCCTTGTAGATTTTCTGCTTAAAATTTACATGTACCGCCGCGTCTGAGTGGCGGTTCAGTCTTCCAGGAGAAAAACCATGTGGCCTGTGGTCCGAAGGGAAAAGCTGCAGCAGGACATGTGCAGAGTGAGGCAAACCGAGAGCTTGTTTACTGTTATAAACACTCCTTTATAACAGCTAATTATGCCACAGTTTCCCTATGGGTAAAAGGTAGGGCCAGTTATTATATAGTTATTACAAACCCTTTAAATTAGCACCACTTAGCCACTAAACTTGTAACTTACTCTCACCTGGTAACACATAAGTCTGGTAGAATCCTGATAAGATCTTTCTTGACATGATTGGGTGTATCAAAGGCGTACCAGGTAGAATTTTTTAAAACAAGCAGCTTTTCTGGATAAAGCATTTTAAACTTAATGTATTTTAAAAATTACAACTTGCCACAATTAATTTTGTAACTATAGGAGCAAACTCCAGTCTTCAGCTACTGACTGCCTGTGGCAAGTCTTGTGAAACGCAAATTTTCTTTCCTTCCCAAATGAGGTTTCAGATCTCTTTGGCTTTAAACAAAACATGCTGACGATCAGGGTAATGAAAATTTTTTTATAATAAATGGCCTAGGTCTTTCTCCACAAGCCGGCATAGGTTTAAAACAAATAAAAATTAAGGAAAAGTGTTTCAGGAACTAGAAAAAATGTCCATCAGCAGAGAATGTGAATAATTAAAGAACAAAGATAGCTTAAATGGCTCATAAACAAGAAAAAATCTAACATAGAACACAGGCTAGCTTATTCTAAAGATAATAACAAAGCATTTTATTCCTACATAAATAGTAACAGATTAACATCTACTACAGTAGGTCCCCTAGCCCTAAATAATATTGCCACAAATAACCCTGAAGAAATGGCGAACTTATTTAATGATTACTTCATTTCAGTATTTAATGCTAGTAATAATTTAATGCTAGTAATACCTACAGTGACCATATAGAAACATAGAAACATAGAATTTGACGGCAAATATGGATAGCTTGGCCAGCCTAGTTTGTCCATTTTCCTACCTGACAGATAAGCTGCAGATCCTAGTTAACCAACAGCCTACTTCCTCCTACCTCCCAATAGGACTGCCTTATGTCTGTCCCATGCATTCTTGAATTCCCCCACTATTCTTGACTCCACAACCTCCTCAGGAAGGCTGTTCCATACATCCACAACCCTCTCCATGAAAAAATACTTCCTCACATTATCTCTGAACCGTTCCCCCTCTATCTTCAAATTGTGCCCCCTTGTTCTTGCACATCTCTTTTTCTGAAATATACTATCCTCTTGGCTTTGCTGATTCCCTTGAGGTACTAGAAAGTTTCTATCATGTCCCCTCTCTCCCTTCTTTCCTCAAGGGTATACATATTAACCTCCTTTAATCTCTCTTTGTATGTTTTCTGGTGCAGACCTTGCACCATTTTGGTTGCCCTCCTCCGAACAGCCTCCACTCTGTCTATGTCTTTGCGGAGATGGGGTCTCCAGAACTGCACACAGTACTCCAGATGGGGTCTCACCAACTGTCTGTACAGAGGGAGAACAACTTCCTGTTTTCTGCTGTTGATGCCTCTCCCTATGCATCCTAGTATCCCCCAGCCCTCCTTACTGCCTTCTCACATTGCTTGCCCACCTTTAGGTCCTCTGATATAATTACCCCCATGTCCCTTTCCATTTTTGTTGTTGTCAGTATCTCACCCCCCCTGTGTACTCTTCCCCTGGGTTTTTTTTCCCAGGTGCATTACCTTGCACTTCTTTCATTAAATCTAAGTTGTCATACATTTGACCATTTCTCCAACCATGCCAAGTCCCTTCTCATCCTTTCCTCTCCATCTTGTGATCAACCCTGTTGCAGATCTTTGTGTCATCTGCAAAGAGACATACTTTTCCTTCCAGTTCCTCTGCAATGTCACTTATAAATACAAATAAAAAGGACCAGTCCCCATACTGAACCCTGCGGTACCCCACTAGTAACCCTCCTTTCTTCACTGTGGACTCTGTTTACTACTACCCTTTGTGTCCTGTTGTCCAGCCATTTTTTTATCCAGGCTACTACCTTGGGACCCACTCCAAGGCTGGCTAACTTGTATATTAATCTTTTGTGTGGTACTGTATCAAATGCCTTGCTAAAATCTAGGTAGGCCATGTCCACAGCTTCTCCCTGGTCTACGACTTTGGTCACCAAGTCAAAGAAATCCATTAGATTTGTCTGACATGACCTTCCCACTGTGAATACATGCTGCCTTGGGTCCTGTTCTCCACTGGCCTCTAGGTACTCAACAATTCTTTCCTTCAGAAGTGATTCTATCATTTTCCCTATCACTGAGGTCAAACTAACTGGTCTGTGGTTTCCTGCCTCTACCCTGCTCCCACTGTTGTGAAGAGGAATCACATCTGCCCTCCTCCAGTCCTCAGGTACCACCCCATCCTCCCGTGATTTGTTAAAAAGAGTAGTCAGTGGTGTCACTAGTTCTAACCTTAGTTCTTTTAGAATTCTTGGGTGAATCCCATGAGGCCCATTGCTTTGTCCACCTTCAGTTTTACTAGTTCTTTCAGAACCCTTTCTTCTGTGAATGGACTGGTATCAACCCCCCCCCCCATCCAGAGTGTTCCTCTTGTTTGGTTTAGGTACCTTCCCCTCCTCTTCCTTTGTGAATATTGAGAAGAAATATTCTTTCAAGGAGGCGTGGAAAGGATGAAAAGGGACTTGGCAAGGTTGGAGGAATGGTCAGAAGTATGGCAGCTAGGATTCAATGCAAAGAAGTGCATAATAATGCACCTGGGAAACAAGAACCCAGGGGAAGAATACACAATGGGTGTGGAGGTAGTAACAACAACAAAAAAGGAAAGGGACCTGGGGGTAATCATATCAGATGACCTTAAGGTTAGCAAGCAATGTGAGAAGGCAGTAGGGAGGGCTGGGGTATACTGGGATGTATAGGGAGAGGCATCATCAGCAGAAAACAGGAAGTTGTTATCCCTCTGTACAGACAGTTGGTGAGACCCCATCTGGAGTACTGTGTCCAGTTCTGGAGACTCCATCTCCGCAAGGACATGGACAGGATAGAGGCAGTCCAGAGGAGGGCAACTAAAATGGTGCAGGGTCTGCAAGAGAAGCCATATGAGGAGAGACTAAAGGAGCTTAATATGTATACCCTTGAGGAAAGAAGGGAGAGGGGGGACATGATAGAAACTTTTAAGTACCTCAGTGGAATCAACAAAGTCCAAGAGGGTAGCATATTTCAGAAAAAGAGACTTGCAAGAACAAGGGGACACAATTTAAAGATAGAAGGAGGGCAGTTCAGGGGCAATGTGAGGAAGTATTATTTCACAGAGAGGGTAGTGGATGCATGGAACAGCCTTCCTGAGGAGGTCGGGGTCTAAAACTGTGGGAGAATTCAAGAATGCATGGGACAGGCATAAGGCAATTCTTGTGGGGGGTAGGAAGAAATAGGCTGTTGGTTAACTAGGATCTGCGGCCTATCCTGTAGGTAGGGAAATGGGCAGACTAGATGGGCCTAGCAGTCCTTATCTGCCGTCAAAGTCTATGTTTCTATGTTTCAGTATCCCTGCTTTTTCACTGTCACCTGCTGCCCACATTACCTCCCCTTTATTAAGCCTCAGTATCCCTCCCTTGGTCTTTCTTCACTCCCTAATGTACCTATAAAAGGTCTTACCCCCCCCTTCTTAACAGAGTTGGCTATCCTTTCCTTGGTTTGGGCCTTTACTATTCTGACTGCCTTCCCAGCCTCTTTCTGCTTTAACTGATAAAGTTATCTGCCCTGCTCCTTCTGTGTTTCCTTATATTTCCTGAATGCTATCATTTTCTCCTTAACCTTCCCTGCCACCTCTTTTGAGAACCATAGCATTTTTTTCCTTCATTGTGTTTTGTTGATTTGCTTCACACAAAGGCTTGTTGCCTCTGTGATGGCTGTTTTGATTACTTCCCATTGTTCCTCCACCCCTCCTTCTTGCCTGTTTGCTAGTGCTTTTCTGAGACACTCTCTCAATTTCCCAAAGTCAGTCCTCCTAAAGTCCAATACTCTTGCTTTTTAATGGCTTGACTCTATGGCTGTGTTAATCATGAATGACACTGTTTGGTGGTCTCTTGTTCCCAGATGGCTACCCACTTCTAAATCCAAGATTCTTTCTCTATCCCTGTTTGAGAGTACCAGGTCTAAGATTGCTCCCTCCTGAGTGGGTTCCAATACTAGCTGTCTGAGGCATGCCCCTTGTAGTGCATCAAGAATGACCCTTCTCTTGGATGTGCCTGCAGCAAAGGTGCTCCAGTTAACATCTGGCATATTCAGGTCCCCCATCAACAATATCTCCCCTTTTTCTGCCATTGTAAGGATGCCTTCTATCATTTCCTTGTCCAGTCCCTCCCCCTGAGATGGGGGTCTGTACACAACCCCATGTGGATTGTGGTGCCATTTCCTGTCTCCAGGGTGACCCAGAGTGCCTCATCTGCTCCCTGTTTACTCTTTAGTTCTGTTGCTTTGATATCTTCACTTACATAGAGGGCTAGTCCACCTCCTCTTTTACCCTCCCTGTCTCTCTTGTAGATTGTGTATCCTGGTATGTTGACATCCTAGTCATGATTCTCTATGTACCATGTTTCTGTGACTGCCACAATATCCAGGCATCCCTCTTCCATCAAAGCCATTAGTTCAGGGAGCTTGTTAAACAGACTATGGGCATTGATACTCATCACCCTCCATTTTTTGATGGCCTTACCCCTTTTAGCCCGATCCCTAGCTTTACTGACTTTGCCTTTTCTTGCATTTACCTCTGTCCTGCTCCCTAATGACTTCTCTACCTTGGTGTTTACCTCACTAATTACCATGTTTTGTGGGGGGAGGCTGGGATTTCCATGCTCCTTTTCGGTGCCTCCTCCCTTGGCTAGTTTAAATGCTTGCCAATGAAGCATTTAAACCTATCATCTAGGACCCTGGTCCCCCCCCAGACAGATGCAGACCATCATGCCAATATAGGCCTGCATCTCTCCAGGTGGTGCCCCAGTCCCCAGTGAAGCCAAAGCCCTGAGCTCCACACCAGTTTTTCAACTGTTCATTGAATCTCATGGTGTGGAGTACCCTAGCATCACCCTTGCCATAGACAGGCAGCACCTCTGAGAAGATTACCATATGCGCTACTTGTCTAAGGCCCCTCCCCAACTCTGCAAACTCCTCTTGCACTTCTCTGATCCCATTCCCAGCCAGGTCATTTATCCCTAGGTGGACAATGACATCCAGCTTCCTCCCATGTGCAGCTGCTCCCATGATCCTGAGGGTTTGCTTTCTGTCCCTTCAAGCTGTGGTGCCAGGCATGCACCTTACCTCCCTCTCCACCCTTCCTCCCACACTTCTACCCCCCTAATGACTGAGTCCCCCACCAGGAGTTGTTTCCTTCCCGTGTGAGGTCCCATGCCACCCTCCTGTGGGTCTCCTTTGGGGGGTTCCCAGCAACCTCCTTGGTGTCCACTGCAGGTGCCTCCATAGAGGAACCACTCTCTGCCAGAACAGCATATGAATTGTGGAGCAGTAGAGCTGGAGGGATGCACCTCTGTTCCACCACCCTCTCCCTCCCTGAGCCCACCTTGGTGGAGCCGCTCCTCTTTCTTGGCAACCTCTGAGGTAGCAGCGGTGGCTCTGGTGGTTCCTGGGTGGGTGAGGAGGTTTCATAAATCCTAGCCAGGTCAGCCTGGAGATGGGCAACTTCCTCCCTCAGATCAAGAGGTGCCTGCAAATAGGGTAGCATTGTAGCCTACAGAATGTCTCCTGGAACACTGCCACCCCACAGCCATTGCACTGCACCACTCCCATCATGTCTTATTTTGTGTCCCCTCTCCTGTTGCTCTGTATGCTTACTCTCTCCTCTCCCTACATCGCTCACACTTCCTATTCTGGGACAGCAACTTCCTGTATTCTTCAGTAGTCTTTTTCTTCCTTGCTCAGAGTCAGACTTCCAGCAGCTAGAGGAGGAGAAAGAGCTATTTTTTTCCTTCAGGGTTGACACAACTAATGTTTTTCTATGATCCTTCCCTTCCTACTGCCAAGCAGGAAGTTCCTGTTGTCATTCAAATCCAGTGGTTATAAAAGTAGAACTGGTTTAGGGTAGGAGGGTGGAGGGGTGGGATGGAGGGCAATTAGTAAGAAAAAACGGTAGCTTTTTTGGTCAGCTGTTTTCTGCTCTAAAAGCAAGATTTCTGTCTTCCAAAAGCTAGCAGCAGGAAGTTGTAATTGGAGTCACCTGTATTTCTATTGCCTAAACCACACCACCAATTAATTTCTCTCCCCTCCTACTGATTTGGCAAACTAAGTTGATAGAGTACCCTTCTCCAACACAGAAACACACACTGACTTTCTTTTTTTTAACCCTAAATGAGACCCTCTCTACTTCTGATAAAGTATCTGTTTGCTTAATCCCAACAGGCACTGACTCCTTCTGAAATAGAAGTGTTAAATTAGTAAGAAAAACAATAACTTTTTTAGTCAGCTTCTTTCTGCTCCAACAGCAAGATTTCTGTCTTCCAAAACCTAGCAGCAGGCTACCACACACTACTCCTACTCCTCCAGACTTTAACCCCAGCCAGATTTTAGACCAACTAAAGAGTAAAAAAAGCAACATGTCCCCCGGTCCACATAACATACATCCCCTGTTCCTGAAAAATATGACTGATCACTTGGCTTTATCTTTAACCTTATTGTTTAATAAATCCCTGATGACTGGTACTGTCCCACTGGATTGGCATAAGGCCAATGTTGTCCTTATATATAACAAATTCTGGCAGAGCCAATATGGCTGCAAATGCCATTAACTTGATTAGGGTGTTTCATGGGCTTAAACATAAACATGAATTGCATTTAGTAAGGCCTACTATACCATTCTACATATGACTTGTGAACATGCTGGGCAGCCTAGGAGTGGGTCACAAGGTGGTAAACTGCATTAGGAACTGGTTGAATGACAGAAGATGGAGAGTCATGGTAAATGGTGCTCAACCTAAGGAAAGGAGTGTGACCAGCAGCATGCCACAGGAATCAGTTCTGGGTCCAGTCCTATTTTATGTCTTCACAAATGAAATTGCAGAAGGGCTGGAGGGGAATGTGTGCCTGTGTGTGAATGACACTAAAATCTGCAACTGAATGGACACTCCAGGAAGAGTAGAAAAAATGAGGAGGGACCTAGGAAAAATGGAGGAATGGTCCAAAATGTTGCAGCTGAGATCTGATGCAAAAAAGTACAAAATCATACATTTTGGTTGCAGGAACCCAGGGGAGGATTACAGGGGGTGGGAGAGAAACTGATGGTCGCCAAACAGGAAAGAGATTTTGGGGTAATCATATTGGATGACCTAAAGGTGGCTAAACAATGTACCGAAGCTGTGGGGAGAACCAGTGGAATGCTGGGGTGCATAGGGAGAGGTATTACCAGCAGAAGGAAGGAGGTGGTGATGCTGCTGTGCAGATCACTGGTGAGGCCTCATTTGGAATATGGTGTCCAGTTCTGGAAGCCGCATTTCCACCATGGGACTTTAAATCACAAATGGGATAAATGGTTCTATTTTAGATTTCTATCCCTTTCCACTTCTGCTCCAACCAGTTAGGCTTACTGAACGCAGGCTGAACATATGTTGACTAACATGATGATTCACCTGCACAAGCTGCTTCTCAGTCCACATCACTGTCTTTTTAAAATGTTAACTTCTTGTTGAAAATATGGCATAATCTTCCCATCAATGTTATTGCTAGACATAGGGGGCCGGATATTCAGACTGCACCAGGAAGTGGTGCAAGCCTGGGTGCAGCACAACTGGGCTGTGCAAGGGCCAGGACCAGTCAATATTCAATGGTGATGCGCCATGGCTCAGCACCATTGAATATGGCATGATCAGCTCACATACTGCATATGGCGCAGTGGCAGTGTAGCCGCGCAAGCCACAGAGAGGGAGCATGGGGGTGCGCCAGCACAAGTGCAGTTGTGCTAGGTGCATCACCCATGTTATTCAGCCAGGGGCATGCAAATGAGGCCATAATCTATGCAAGGTGCAAATGGGGCCATTTGCATGTCATTATGGTCCCATTTGCATGTGTTGTGCTGGGCGTCCCGGCAAAATATACCTGGCACCCTGCCAGACTGCTGTCATCATGGGTTGGTGCCCTGGTGGGCCAGTGTAGCTCCCCCCTCCCTTATGCCTTATCGCGGCCAGTAGTACAAATATAATGAAACCTGGTGGTCTAGTGGTTTCCTCCGCTGCCTGATCACAGGTGTCTGTATTAAAATAAACAATTCCTGGTGGTCTAGCGGTCCCCTCGCTGCCCGATCATGGGAATCTGTATTATAATAATATTTCTTGGTGGTCTAGCAGTCCACTGCTGCCTGATCGCGGGCATCTGTATGATAAAAACACTTTCTGGTGGTCTAGTGGCCCCCCACTGCCCGATTGTGGGCAGTTGTAATGGCAAAACATAGCCTGGTGGTCCAGTGGTACCCCCACTGCCCTATCATGGGAATCTGTATTATAATAACATTTCTTGATGGTCTAGCAGTCCGCCACTGCCTGATCGCAGGCATCTGTATGATATAAACATTTCCTGGTGGTCTAGTGGTCTCCTGCTGCCTGATCATGGGCAGTTGTAATGGCAGAACATAGCCTGGTGGTCCCAGTGGTACCCCCCTCTCCATCCTCCCACAGAGGACCCCCGGCCACCCGCACCCCCCGTCATTGGCGGGTGGCAGCACCCCATCCATATACCATCCGGCCACCCGCCAAATGACAGCATACAGTAAGATCTGTATGCCTATTGGTCCACAGTGTGGACCAATGGGCTTGCAGACAATACTGTACTGCACTGCACAGGACCAGATTTATTTTACGGCTCAATTTTAAGCACCAGTGTGTGGCACACGTAGGGGTTGTGCCTTGCAATACAGCCACCCCCCCGTGTGTGGCCAGCATTTGAGCCTCTATTTTCAGCTCAACTTTGAGCACCAGTGTGCGGCGCATGTAGGGGTTGTGCCAGCATATGTGCCGCACATCCCGGGATGAATATCAGGATGTGCCGTATATGCATGGGCACGCCCCCTGCATCTGCGCTGAATAGGATTACATTGCACCCTGGCACATCAGGATTTGCATTGCGCCAGGCAGCCTTTTCAATATCCCACTGGGGCACAATGAGGGGTTGCGACAGTGCAACTCATTTGTGCCAGGGGCATCCCCTTTGAATATCCCATCCACTGTAGCTAGCTTTGCTTGAGGAAGGGTGAACATGGTCAGGACCCCTTAGCAATTGAGATGTATATGCAGCAAAAAAGTCCAGATGCACTAAATTTCCCTATAACTGTTAAGTATCACAGTCTGCATAATACAGAAGACTTACAGTGATGAATCTTCATATGGTTTGGCTGGTTTGGGTTCTACTGTTTATTATACATGGATGAACAGCTAGGGAGACATTTTTCAATGACTGCCAAATGTGGTAGATGTTTTGCAAAGGTATAACAGAAATTATGTCTATGATGTATTGTTGTCCCAAGAACTGGATCACGTTTTCATTGAGACAGATTACATTTCGGGTACATGATTATAACTTTGTGAATCACTGCTGCTCTCTGTACTGAAGTCACTGTTAGACATGTGGCTAACTTACATCTTTAAGTAGTAATTCTAGAATTTTACTTGGAACCTGTATTTATTAATTTAAAGATATATATATATATTTTAAGAAGGTGCTTGGTTATGGATTATCTCAATATTTCATTTCAACATTTTAGTGGAAACTTTGCACTATGATTTTCTTATTCTAAATATTTTGTATTATGTTGTCTGTATTTATATTAATTCCGTTGGTATTCCTGGTAATGTACAGGGGCAGGGGACTGAGTTTGTGATTGGTGATTGAATAAGGAACACAAATATTCATTACATTGCTTAGCTATCTCCACTGAATTTTTTACTGTTTCCCCTTTAATATATATTAGGCTATTGATGTAACTGCACAATTGCCTGCTGTTGCTTTTGTCTGTATCTGTTGCATTTGAGTTCCATTTTCTTTTTGAAATGGTTACTTTTATATTTATGTTTCTTTTAAAATGTTTAATACTCTGACCATGTGGTTATGTCATGGACCATAACTGCTCTCCAGACTTACCCCCCCCCCGTGCTCCAGCCCTGTTACCAAGGTCCCAGTATGTGTATCCCATGCATGTTTGAAATCTGTAACCATTTTGGTACCCATTGCCTCTGCTGGCAGGCTGTTCCAGGTGTCGACTGCCCTACTTCTAGACAAATATTTCCTTGTATCTCCTCTAAGTCTTCTCCCCATTTAGCTACATACCATGCCTCCTTGTCCTTGAACATCTCTTTCTCAGCAGAATTGAATCTTCCTGTACCTTGATACCTTTGCAGTATTTGAATGCTTCTATCATGTTTCCCCTTTCTCTCCTTTTATGTGGAGAACACATATTTAACTCCCTGAGTCTTTACCCATAGGCAACAGTTCCATCATCTCTCATCTAGAGTACAAGTTTAAAATTCCTGGCTTTACCTATGCTTACATGCATGATATCTCTTGCAACTGAGGTCTTAAGAGCTGGTGCTAAGATAATTACTCCACACAGTTAAAGGGATGCAGCTTCATCCCCAAGAGATGCAAACTGGACATGCCACTTTATCAATCATTTAAAATAACACAAATGTAGTTTCAAATTTGTACTTTGAGGGAAGCAAATAAGATCAATTAGCATTATTAGCAAATAAATTGACACATGTGAATGAGTAGGGAGGAGGATAACAGCAAAACAAGTTTATCAGTTTGCAAATTGTTGTAAATTAAACACTGAAACTTAATACAGAAAGAAAATACCCATAAAACACTATAGAGGAGGTTTCAGCTTGCAAAAAAAATAGAAGCTGTACTGGTGATAGTTCAATTAAAGGAAAACTACAAGTTAAAATCAGGAAAATATATTTATTATTAACTTTGTGTTCCAACTTGATTTCAATGTTTTTTTCTTTTTAGTTCTGGCTGCGAGAGGAGTTTTTTCTAACTTTTGTGGTAGTTTTATGGTCCCTGGGAGCTGTGATTCAGGTTTTTTTTTTATTGTATCTTGTCCCAGACAATCTTCCCAGAGTGCCCTTTGCTCTAATGTTTAATAGCCCCTGCTGGAAGCCAGTGTCTTGTTACATTGTCTTTTTGTTACAAATTAGCCACAGTAGAGAGAACACAGCAGCTGGAGGAGTCACACTGTGAGTCTTAGGGTATGTATAATTAATAAGTTTCCTAAGTATTGGTACTTTATCCAGCTGTGTTCTGGGTGTGTGTGTGTGTGTAAGCATGTCACTATTCAAAGTAGTTTTGTCTGCTCTCATGTTGCTATCCCTCAGTCCTTTTCAGTTTTTGTACCAGTACCAAGTAGCAGAAATGGAGAATCACTTTATAGTTTGTTAAGGTAGACCATGAATGAAATAATATATGCAGAGTTGGAATGGTTTATATAAACTGGTCTGGAAACAACATGGATCACATCTATTTAAAAAACAAATATGTGATTGCTTGTCAACAATGCTACTTAACACTCCCTCCCCCAACCCCCATTGCATAGCAAGGGACACATCAGTTTATCTCAGCAGCAGTTATTGTTGCCTGCAATCTGTATAGAAACTGTGCCACTTTGCCTAAAATCCTTCTTCCTCTGTTTTGATTAACATGTTATGGACTTTTGATTCAATTGTTTGTGTCTTGCATGGAAGACAGGGCTTGTAGACAAATCTAATCATTTTGCAGCTGTGGTCATCCATTGGTTATGTAGGCTTTGTGATTGTTTGTGTTTATGTGAGCTCCTCCAGAAGCCCTCTGCATGATTTATTCGGGGTTTTATGTGAATACCAGTTAATATCAACTTTAAGATATTTAAAGAAATGCTTGCTAATAGCATAATTTTCCCATTGGTGTTAGTGCTAGACATACTGTAGCTAGCTGGGATTGAAGAAGGGTGAACATGGTCAGGAACCCAAAGCAACTGATATGCATATGCAGCAAATAAGTCCAGATGCTCTAACTCACCTTATAACTGTTAAGTATCACAGTCTGTATAATACACAAGGCCTACAGTGATGAATTGGCATATGGTTTGGCTGGTTTGGGTTCTACTGTTTATAACACAGTGATGAATTTTAATTTTTTTTTTAAATTTTAGTCTTTGGTAACTGGGTAAGGCTCACTAGGCACAAGTGCCTGTTTTCAGGGATGATCTGGGAGCACTGGGTGGTTAAGTGACTTGCTTAGAGTCACACAGTATGCAAATGGAGGTTGTGAGAATCAAACTCAGGTCTGGTCTGCTGGATGTATCAAGCTCATTCACACCTCGTTCCTCTAACCTAGAATAGCTAGGGAAGACATTTTTTTTTCAACGACTGTGAAATGTGGTACAGTGGCAGATGGTTTGCAAAGGTATAATGGAAATTATGTCTGTCAGGTATTGTTAACCAAGAACTGGATCATGTTTTCATAGAGACAGATTACATTTAGGGTACATGATTGTCCCTTTATGAATCATTGCTGTTCTCTGTACTGAAATAAATGTTAGACATGTGTCTAACTTAAATCTTCAGGTAGTGATTCTAGAATTTCACCCAGAACCTGTATTTATTAATTATAAAAACTATTTTGAGCGGGTGTCTGGTTATGGATTATCCCAATATTTATTTTCAGCACTTTAGCAGAAACTGCAATATGATTTTATTATTCTTAATTTTTTGTAGTATGTTGTCTGTATTTATATTAATTCTGTTGGCATTCCTGGTAATGTACAAGGGCAGGGGACTGAATTGTGACTGGGTTTGAATAAGGAACACAAATATTTATTACATTGCTTTGCTATCTCCAATGGATTTTTAATGTTTCTCCACTATTAATATCACTTATTATTTTTTGTTGTTGTTTGTTTAGCCTATTTATGTAACAGCAGAATTGCTTGCTGTTGCTTTTGTCTGCATCTGTTGCATTTGAGTTTCCTTTTTTTAAATGGTTACTTTTGCTTTTATGTTTCTTCTAAAATGTGTAATATTCAGACTATGTGGTTATGTCATGGCATTGGTTTTCAGATATTTTATTGCATGTTTAGCTTTTTTGTTCTTGTTGTTGAGTAACTTTCTTCACATCCTCATTTAGCCATCTTGCTTGTCATCATTTGTTGTTATATTCCTTGATCCTTTTAATGCAAAATATTGCAAATGATAATATGTTGCCCTTTATAATCTGCCAAATATCATTCTCTGTTTTGTTGTTTTAAATTGTATTATTCACTGTTTTGTTGTTTTAAATGTTATGATGATCTGTTTGTTTGTTTGTTTTTTAGTTGTTTTATTCTTTTCTACTGCATCTAGGACCCTTTCCATTCCTTTTTATCCTTTCCAACTGTTTTCTATATTTGGGACCTATATTTTACTTGAACTGTCATCCTTTCACAAGTATAAAGAAAATGCATTTCTATGTTTCTCACTTGCTTTATACATATTATCCCCCCATTGCTTTGGCTTATTTTATGCACAGTTTTTCTTCTGTGTTTCTTTTTTTCTCTTTTACTTTATGGTTCTGACTGCTACGGAGATAAATATTTTTGATTTAAATTGACAATAGGTTGATTCCATGGATTTTGAATATTTGAGCAGTAGTTGTTTATGGCATTGTGTTACTGGTACCATAGGCTTTATATTTATCATCTTAACATTGATGTCAACATGAATGTACAGTATAATGCACATGTACCAGCTATTTGCTAACATAGAAGCACAGAAGCTAGGTCAACCCTGTGGTGTAGAGGGTTGAGGCATCTAGCCTTATCTCACGTCATGCCAGTGACGCGGGTTCGGGAATAATCCTAGGTCATCAGGGAGCCAGCTGGGGGGAGGGCAAGGAGCAGGATTACCTCCCTGGGGTGGATGTTGTCCCTCCCATAGTCCTGTCCCACCAGGTGGTGGTCCAGTGGTGGCACAGGCAGTAGGACAACTAGTAGGGTGGGGCGCTCCGCGGTGCCTGACTTGTGTGTGCCTCCACACGCATACATTCAGTGCTCCGGATACGCACTTGAACAAGGAGGAAAAGAAAAAAAACACAGAAAATTGTTAATGAAAAAAAAAGAAACATGAAAGCTATTGATTTCTTCAGATTGCATTGTTAATACCAGCAAATATCAACTTTAAAATTTTTAAAGAGATTCTTGCTACTGGCATAATCTTCCCATCAATGTTAGTGATAGACATACTGTAGCTAGCTTGGCTTCTGGAAGGGTGAACATTGTCAGGACCCCTTAGCAATTGAGATGCATATGCAGCAAATAAGTCCAGATGCACTAACTTATCCTACAACTGTTAAGTATCACAGTCTGCATAATACAGAAGACTTACAGTGATGAATCTTTATACAGGTTAGCTTGATTGGGTTCTGTTGCTTATAATACATGGATGAATAGATGTGGAAGACATTTTTCAATGACTGCCAAATGTGGTACAGTGGCAGATGTTTTGCAAAGGTTTAACAGAAATTATGGCCATGAGGCATTGTTGTCCCAAGAATTGGATCATGTTTTCATAGAGGCAGATTACATTTAAGATACATGATTATAACTTTGTGAATCACTGCTGCTCTCTGTACTGAAATCATGGTTAGACATATGGCTAACTTAAATCTTTAAGTAGTGATTCTAGAATTGTACCTGGAACACGTATTTACTAATTAAAAAAATATTTAGAGGGGGTACCTGGTTATGGATTATCCCATTATTTAATTTCAGCACTTTAGTGGAAACTTTGGACTCTAATTTTCTTATTTAGAATTTTTTGTAGTATGTTGTCTGTATTTATATTAATTCTGGTGGCATTCCTGGTAATGTACTGGGGCAGAGGACTGCATTGTGATTGGGTTGGAATAATGAACACAAATATTCATTACATTGCTTTGCTGTCTCCACTGGATTTTGTACTGTTTCCCCTTTAATTAAAAAAAATAGATAGATAGATAGATAGATAGATAGATAGATAGATAGATAGATAGATAGATATAGATACACACAGACACATACATATATACATATATATGTTTTTGTTTAGGCTATTGATGCAACTGCACACTTGCTTGCTGTTGCTTTTGTCTGCATCTTTTGCATTTGAGTTCCATTTTCTTTTTGAAATGGGTTACTTTTGCATTTATGTTTCTATTAAAATGTTTAATATTCTGACCATGTGGTTATGTCATGGCTTTTGTATTCAGATATATAATACATCCTAGAATGTTAAAGGATACTATTAAGTATATTATAGGCCCATTGGCTCATTTATTTCATTTGTCGTTTAACACAGGGATAGTGCCAGATGATTGGCATCAAGCCATTGTCATCCCATTATTTAAAAAGGGTAATAGAGTGGTATGTTCTAACTATAGACCAATCAGTCTGACTTCACTTGTATGTAAATTGGCTGAAACATTTATTAAATCTAAACTTGAAGAAAATTTGTATGATCTTAATCATTGTGATCCCACCCAACATGGGTTTAGACAAAATAGATCCTGTATTACAAATCTGATTAGTTTCTACAACAAGGTAAACAAGAATATCAATAATAATGTTCAAACTGACATCATAATGCTTGATTTTCAAAAGGCATTTGACAAAGTACCTCATGATTTGTTGATAAATAAACTAATAAAAATAGTGATCAATGCCCGGTTGGAGTTTTGGATCAGAAGTTGGTTGACGGGTAGAAGGCAGAGGGTGAGGATAAGGGGCTGTTTGTCAGACGAGAGTACGGTGTCGAGTGGAGTGCACCAGGGGTCTGTCCTGGGCCCAGCACTGTTTTCTGTTTATATAAGTGATCTGCATTTAAATGTAGATGGTTGGTAAAGTTTGCGGATGATGTAAAATTGGGAGGTCCTGTTAATACAGTTAAGGGAATTGAACAGCTGTCATGTGACTTGCTACAAATAGAGAAATGGGCAAAGCTAAATGAGATGAGTTTTAGTGTTGATAAATGCTCAGTTTTACACATGGGTAAATTAAATAATAAATATGAATATAGGTTAAATGGGGTAAAGATAAAAAAAGGTTTGTTCGGAAAAAGACTGTGGGATCAGTGTGGACAGTAGCTTGAACTTTAGAGAGCAGCATTCAAGCGTTCTCAGGAAAGTAAATTGTATTATTAGGAATATAAAAAAATCCTTTATGATTAGGTCTGTGGCTGTGGTGCTCCCATTGTATAGAATGTATGTTATGCCCTTGTTGGACTATGGGTCTCAGCTTTGGAGTCCTTATTTTAGTGGGGAAGCAGATAGATTGGAGGGTGTTCAGAGGAGAGTTACAAAAATGGTATCAGGCTGGAAAAGCTCAATTATAAAACTAGGTTACAGAAATTTAGATTGTTTAGTTTGGAGACTAGAAGACTAAGGGGAGATCTATAAATGTTATATAAAATCATGAAATATGAGGATTTAATGCAGGAATTAGACATCTCCCCCCAGCTGAAACCTAGTGGTTTGAGATCCCACAAACAGCAATTAAAGGTAGATTTCTCCAAAAAGAATGGGAAATTTAATTTCTACACTCAAAGAACATGTAGATACTGGAACTCTCTATCTGAAAGACTTATAGAGAGCAGTAATGTGAACTTGTTTAAAAAGAACTTAGATGAATATCTGTTGAATAGGGGGTGCATTTGGACCCGCTGATGCAGGAGGATGGTTAAAATGGGCAGTTATGCCTTCTTCCATCCCTTTACCCAGTATAAACCCACTATATTTTATTGCATGCTTAGCTTTTTTGTTGTTCTTGTTGTTGTTGAGTCACTTTCTTCACATCCTCATTTAACCATCTTGCTTGTCATCATTTGTTGTCATATTCCTTGGTCCTTTTAATGTAAACTACTGCAAATGATATTATGTTGCCTGTTATAATCTGACAATGAGCAGTACTTGTTTATGGTATTGTGTTACTGGTACCATAGGCTTTATATATTTTTATTTATTTATTAAATTCTCAGATTACAAATACCTTTGAGCAGAAACTGCTCATTTACAAAGGTTCCACATCAGAGGATGAGGGGCAACATACATACAGAGGTAGTAAAAGAATGCTCAATAAACAGCCAAAACAACTAAAAGAAAAAAGAATAAAGATATACAGTTATAACATACTTTGAGATAATATTCATACAACGAGCAGCTTGAGTAGGCAGCTGGCTGTGGTAACAATAAGAGATAGAGGGTACAACAGGCAGTTAGTATTGCAGGCGTGTGACTGGGTGGGGGGGAGGAAGTAGGAAGGCTAATGGACCACTGTCAGAAGGTGGGGGAAAATGTCTTGTACCAGTGGAGAAGTGAAGCAGGAAAGGAGTCACAAGAAAGACCCAGTGCCAGAGGGAATGAATCTGGGAAAGAGTGAGCTGTGAGACATGAGTGAGCTGGGAGGTGTTTGGAGAGATCTCTATTCAGAGAATAGAGTTATCATTTATACATGAATTTAACATTATCTTAAAATTGGTGTCAACAGCTGAGGTCTTAGAGCTGGTGCTAAGTGAATTACTCCACAGAGATAAAAGGATACTGGTTCGTCCTCAACAGATGCAAACTGGACATGTCACTTTATTAATCATTTAAAATAAAACAAGTTTAGTTTCACATTTCTACTATGAGCGAAGCAAATAGGATCAATCAGCATGGTTAGCAAATAAATTGACACCTCTGGTTGAGTGAGGGAGGGGATACCAGCAAAACAAGTTTCTCAGTTTGCCAATGGTCAGTTAAGCACTGCAAATTAACACAGAAAGATAAAGCTCATTAACCACTATAGAGGAGGTTTCAACTTGCCAAAAAAAAAAAAGAGGCAGCACTAGGGATAGCTCAATTTAAGGAAAACTACCTGTTAAAATCAGGAAAATATATGCATTACTAACTTTTTGAGTTCTAACTTCCTTTCAGTGTTTATTTTTCAGTTCTGGCCATCGGATGACTTTTTTCTATATGTGTGTGTGTGTGTGTGGGGGGTGTAAGCATGTCACTAGTAGCAAATACCAGAAATGGAACAGCACTTTTTAGTTTTTTAGAGTAGACCATGAATGTAATAATATATGCAGAACTGAAATGGATTATATAAACTAGTCTGGAAATATAATGGAGCATAACTATTCATAAAACAGATCTGTGATTGCCCTTCAACAATGCTACTTTACACTCCCCCCCGCACTGCATAGCAAGGGACACATCAGTTTACCTCGGCAGCAGTTATTGCTTTCTGCAATCTGTATGTAAACTGTGTCATTTTGCCTAAAATCATGCTCCCCCTGTTTTGATCAACATGTTATGGACTTTTGATTCAATTGCTTGTGTCTTGTGTAGAAGACAGTGCTTGTAGACAAATCTAACCATTTTGCAGCTGTGGTCATCCATTGGCTAAGAAGGCTTTGTGATGGTTTGTGTTTATGTGATCCAATCCTTACTTAGTATTTGGTTACTTTACTGATGTCTCCTACTGAGGGACTCATAATGTGCAGGATAGTTTTTTAGCAAATTCAGAGAAGCCGTAGAGGCACCGGACTTGGACTTTGGGTGGAGTTTTCCTTTAATGTCTCTCAAGCCAGAGGAAAGCCCCATAAAACACTATGGAGGAGGCTTCAATTTGCAAAAAAAGGCAGTACTGGGGAGGGATCAACTTAAGCATTGAAACTTAACAAACACAGAAAAGACCCATAAAACACTATAGAGGTGGTCTCAACTTGCAAAAAAGGCAGAACTGGGGAGGGCTCAATTCACTTCTTAAGCCAGAGGAAAAATAGTGCTCTCCAGCTGCCATACACACACAGGCAGTGTGGTAATGAGGCTTCAGCGGAAGACACTATTTTTAACACTCTACCATGCTGTTTGGAAGGTAATTATGCAGGTAGTCCTTTTCTCAAAGCAAAACATCTGCAGGGCTATGCTCACTGCAGCTGTAAAAAGGGAAGTAAGAACCTACAGTAGTTAGGAATTATAGACCTATCAGTCTTACTCCAATCTGCTGCAAGGTAATGGAAAGATTGTTAAAAACTGTTAGTAATGAAGATATAGTTTCATTAAACTTATAAGATATCTCCCAGCATGGGTTCATGAAAGGTCTGTCCTATGACACCAACTTGATAACCTTCTATGAGAAGGTTAGTAGAAGTCTTGATGAAAGTATACCATACAATGTAATTACATTAGACCTGGAGAAAGCCTTTAATAAGGTTCCCCATGACCTCTTGGTTGGCAAACTTTCCAATATGGGTATAAACTCATATGTTGTAAACTGGCTCTATAGTTGGCTCTCTGATATAACCCAATGGGTTAGACTAAATGGAGTCTTTTTCTGGAGATTGAAATGTGAGTAGTAGAGTGCCCCAGGGTTCTATACTGGGGTCAGTACTTTTTTGTCTGTTTATAGCCAAAGTGGGTGTGAGTGTTGACAGTCACGTAACTAAAATTGTGGACAATACTAAAATTGGGGCTGCTGTGGAGAGTTTTGGAAACATTCTGTGATCACATTATAGTCCAAAAATGTGGAAATTAAACAATATGGGCTCCATTCTCAAAACAGTTAGATTGCTGTAAGCCCTGGGTGCACCGAGCCCCGCTGTGCACCGCATGTGGTGAGTTAGGACAGCTTTTGCTGGTCTAACATTGCTGATTTTCTTACGGGGCTTGTGCCAGGTCTGTGGCACAAGCTGCCGTAAAAAGGGTGTAGTGTCACAAAGGCGCACAACCTACAATAATTGGGTGCACTGTGTGCCAAAGAGTTTGGGGCAAGCTGCGCCATTGGCACAGGGCTTTTGTATGCCCTGCACGAACCTTCAAGAATTGAGTCTTATGATGTTTAACCCAGACAAATGCACAGTACTGCACTTTGGCAGGAATAATCCAAGGTACACTTATTACATGAATGGGACACTGTTAAAAGCAGTGAATAAGAAAAGGGACCTAGGAATCACCATAAACAATACCTTATATTACTCAGATCACTGCGCATTGGCTGCCAGAAAAGCAAATTATCTAACCCAGGTTATCAAGCATTGCTTTGTAACTAGAGAGTCTCATTGCATATTATAGACATATAAAATGTTTGTTACCCCACATCTTGACTATGACTCTCCCTTCTGGTGCCCTTACCTAAAAAAGGTTATAAAACTTCTAGAAAGACCACAGAGAAGAATTACAAAAATGATTAAGGGATGTCAGAACTTGAAGTATAGTGACAGGCTAGTTAAACTGGGGCTATTTAGTCTATAGGAGAGGAGACTAAGAGGAGATCTTCTATTCATCTACAATATTCTAAAGAATGAGGGACATATGAAGGAAACGGGCATCAAATGTAATGTAAGAAACTTTAATTTGAGGTACCACAGTATGCAACTTATGGTACAGATGGTGAGAACTAATAAAAGGTTTCACTGTTTTAACATAAGATCAGTCTGTGCATGGAATTCCTTGCCAGCCTACTTAGTTAGCCTCAAGTCACTGGACAGCTTCAAACAGGAACTTGATAAATTTATTATACAGACCAGGCAAGCACAATAACCCACCTAATGATGGGAGACAATCTTAATAGGGTTTGACCTTCTTTTACACCAAGATACCAAGGGCTCTGTGTGTGTATTCAGTTATATACAGTAGGTAGAGCCATTTGGCAATGGTCCAGCAATATTTTCACAAATAACTTGTGCAAAATGTATAGCATTATTGCCTTCAGAAGTTTCTGGAAGTTCAAAGATTATAAGATTGTTCCCGATGGCATTGCAGCAGCAGAGGTGGCTCAAGCAATTAACAACCTCCCCTTAGATAAAGCCCCAGGTCTGGCAGACTGCAGAGCAACCTCTACAGATCCCTCCAACAACTTTTGGTTGAGCCACTAACTACTCTCTTTAACAAAGCAAGACACAATAACTGTCTAGAGCCCTCCTTGCAGCAGGCAACCATTACTATTCTCCCAAAGCAGGGCAAAGACCCAGAGAGCATGGAGAACTATCAGCCTATCTCTCTTCTCAACACAGATATCAAAATTCTGACCAAGATAGTTGCCAATAGGATAGGGGCTGTATGGGGCCCCCTAATTTGACCAGAGCAGGTGGGCTTCATGTAGGACCGCCTCTCCTCGGATCATATGTGCAAAATCTCACACCTAATTGCTGCAACCAGGGACTCAAAGCATCCCATGGTGTTGATATCCCTAGATGCTGAGAAGGCCTTTGACAGGGTCTTTTGATCCTTTCTGTTCCAAACATTAGGTCACTCCGGCATCCCAGAATCTCTTATAAACTGGATCAAGCTCCTATACTCCAATCCATCTACATTTATTATTTACAATGGGGTTAGTTCAGAACCCTTCAACCAGCAAAGAGACACATGTCAGGGCTACCCTCTCTCCCTGTACCTCTTCAACCTATACCTTGAACCCCTAACAAAACAGATCCTCCAGTGTGATACAATTAAAGGAATCAAGGTAGACCAAAACAGATGCAAACTTTCCATCTATTTGGATGGCATTCTACTCCACATAGAAAATCCAGAACAATCAATTCCTGCCACCATCTCAACACTAACTGAGTTCAGCACCCTGTCAGTCTACAAGATGAACATAGAGAAAACCACAATAATGCCCTTCAATCACTGGGCCCTAAAATATCAGATCCTTCAGTGGGGAGGAACCTAGGCACCAGACTCCACTAAATACCTGGGGATACATGTCACCAGCTGCCCCGGCAAGATGATCACCAAGAATCTAGACTCTACCTTAACAGCCATCAGACAGGATCTACACCATTGGAGATCCCTCCCCATGACACCCAGGGCTAGAATCAATGTGGTTAAAATTACCATTCTACCAAGACTACTCTACCCACTGGGGATGATCAACCCATTTTTGCCCATCAAATGGTTCACCAGGCTTAAATCCCTTCTGACACCATTCCTCTGGGGAGATAAATCCCCATGCAGAGCTTATCACAAACTCTCTCCACCTAAGTGGATGGGGGGAATACAGCTGCCTGACTTCTACCTATGCTATTTGTCTTTACAAGCTAGTAAATTCCTGAAATGGCTGCCAGTGATCCCATCAAACCACATTGACTCTTATATTCCCCATTGGTTGCGAATCGAGACAGAGTTATGCAACCAATTCCATATCAGCCCTAAAGCGCTGATCTATGTGCTGCACGCTAAACTACCTAAACCAATCAGGGACACTTCCATTGGAACCTCCCTACTGGTAAGTAAGCAGCTACACAAGATCCTTCACACCCAACCCCTATTCCTCTTGGAGCAGCCCATTTCCGGTAACTCCAACTTCAAAATACAGAACAAACTCATTCCTCACAACTTCCTAGGACACCCCCCCACCCCAGTCCTAAAGCAACTTATCAAAAAAATCAAACAAATCAAAATCTTTACTTAACCAGCCAATCACCGTTGAGCATACCTCATAAATATAACACTTATACAAGAGGGCACATTTATCCCATTCAACACCTTCTCTGAGTCACTCCCTAACATAAAAAATATCCCCACTCTCCTTCTTACAGCTTTGCCATGCAATCATATCTACCCTTGGCCCCAGACCTTGGGATTTCCCCCTTGCTTCACCATGGGGGACCTCACCTTCCTTGCTACTCAGCCACATGCCATCTCCCTGCTCTAAAAACAAAATTGCAGGAGATATCCATCCCCAAGGACATAGACCAGTGCCCCCACTGGGAGAAAGAATTCCCAGAACTCAAAGACCTCCCCACTCACCAACACTTGTGGAGGAATCTACACAAATACATTAAATTTGATGGGCTCAGAACAATGCAATACAAGATTGCTCACAACATGTATTACACATGAACCAAACTCCATAAGATGAGTCATCTCCCTTCTCCTAAGTGCAGTAAGTGTCAATTAGATAAAGGAAACCTGAAACACATCCTGTGGGATTGCCCAAAAGGTAGGCCCCATGGGAAGATATGAGCAGCCACTTAGACCCACTCCTGGGGCTCAATGATACCTTTACACCTTGAATCTGCCTATTAGGCCTAGACATTGACTCATTCTTTGGCCATCATAAATTTCACATCTCCCTCATCTCTGCAATAACCAAAAAGGTTATACTCAAACACTGGCTTGACAACTCGACACCCAGCTTTAGGGGGTGGCATAACTCTATCCTGGAAGCACTTAGAATGGAGAAATGATTAACTCCCACAATTATCAGACTGCCCCATTCTACAAAAGATGGGGACCCCTAGAAACTCTTCTGCTTCTGGACTGACTCCTCCCCAGGCCACAGGGGAGGAATAAGCTCCCTACTCTTGACAATCTTTAGCCAACTCACTGCTGAGCAACTTATCCCAACTGCAATTGCTGAGGGGGTAGTGCACCAGACACCACCCAGGCTACAACAGAATGAAGAACAAGGAAGCTTGATATTGTCTGTACTGTTTTAATGATTTGTTCACAATCTATAATTGTCTGTGTAACTGCATACTTGTATATTCTCTCAATAAAGTATATTATATTTTAAAAAAAGATTGTTCCAAAGGCTTCTTCCTTCTAAATCCTCTAACTTGGATTTGAATCTACTAATTTTATGACATACTGCAGGGTGTTCTGGTTTGATCCTAGTATGCCAGTCTTCAATAGAGGAGATTCTTACTTCAGTGTCTAATATTCATTTGGTAATTTCTTCAGTTGTATTTTTAATAATCCCTGTATCATTTAGCACTTTGTCCAAGGCTTTTTTTAGATGAGAAATCTCTACCAAAAATGTTTCTTCGGAAAGAGCAGGAGCAGCAGTATTAGTAGCAGTGGATTTGGGTAAGGTCTGCTTAGTTCTTTTCAGCCCCAATCAGGAGTTGGTGGTGGAGTATGCCTGGGTAAAGGAGCTTTCATTTCTGCATCCATCATCAAAATTTGTTGAATAAACCAATCCTATCATGCTCCAATAGTTATTCTGAGTCTTTATATTATAAATCTTCAATCTTTATTTGGGTATTTGATGAAATTTAAGAGGTATCTAACAAAGAGCACAGAAGGAGCTGCTACAACATTAGAAGCATCACATGATCCCAGGACATTGTTTTCTCATAAATGCCCACCTAGGAAAGTTTCTTAGCCAATCAGGAAGCTAGAAATCTTTTACCCATTTTCTAAGTTTTTATAACTTCTCTGTTATTGCCCAGTGTGGTATTATGTCAAAGGCTTTACAGAAATCTAAGGAAATTAGATTAACTGACTTTGTTATCTATTGAGTTATTTACTTTATTATAGATACATAAGAGATTTGTATTGCAAGAGTGGCCTGAAGTGAATCTGTGTTGTTCTCACTCTGTTTTGTTAGTTTGTACATGATTAACTATCATTTCTGTCTCACTCTAAGAATTTACCTGGCAGTGATGTTAAGCTAATGGTCCTGTAGTTTCCATACTGTCCAGTTCCTTTTCTGTGGATTTGTATAACCCTCAAGTTTTCCAGTCCCTGGGAATGACTCCTCCCAGGGTATATTTTCATAAAGTACTTTTAAGAGATATATGATGCTATTTTTCATACTTTTCAACATCTGGGGTGAAATACTGTCTTGCCCTGGAGCATTGTGCTATTTGAGTCCATTACTTTTATCTGATATATCTGTTTCTTTTATATTTACTGTATTGCTGTGACTCAGATTAATCTGACTGATTGGATGTCAATTATCGGAAAAGACTGAACAGATAAGTTTATTAAAAGCATTTACTATTTCTTGTGGTTCAGTGATAGATCTAACATATTTTATAATGGCAGTCAGTTTGATATCTGTTTTCTTTAGGGAATTGATGTAGCTATAAAATAATTTACTGTTTTGTTTATTAGAACTATTTGTGAGTTTAATTTCCATACTTTTCTTTGCATGTGTTATGCTATGTTTATACACTTTTTGTTCATTTTTGAAGTGGTTCCATGATTTAGTTGTTTTTGTTTTTAAATGTTGTGTATACAGTTTATTCATTTTCATTATTAGCTTTATTATTTTCTTGTTTAACCATTTTAGTTTGACTCCCTTGTTGTTGTATTTCTTCACCTGTTTTATATGGTTGTCTCATGTACTTATTTTTATTTCTTTGATACATGCACAACTGTCTTTATAGATGTGTTCCCTGTTTGTGATTGCCAATCTACTGTATGCTGCTATTAGCCTAATTAATTGCAGTATTTGCTGTGCTGTATGTGTATTGCCATTCTATACTGATAATGGCCTCATTAATTGCTGTGCTGTATGTGTATATATCTATTATAGGGGCATGATAGCACCCCTATAGTTAGAGTTGCACCGGCACTTCTAAGTTAAATTCAAAATATTTGAAACCTTAATAACTTTGCCATTTTTTGATGAAATAGCCAGGAATGTGGTATGTGCAATCATTCTGCTAGTGTATCAAGATTTGGAAAGTTTTGTGAGGGCATCTTTTACAGTTTTTGAGATATGGAGTGGTGAAAAATGGGGAAAAAAATTGTTTTCCTATTGATTAACATATGATTGTGTGCCCTCATCTACAGCCCAGTCAGAATGAAATTTTTTTCTTGAAATGTCAGGGATGTTAGGGTCTGTGCCAAGGGTGTGCCTTTGGATAGTGTGGTGAAAAGATATCTCACCATTTTTGAATTATAATTTTTTTGTGATAGTTGCTAGACAGGCAGGTAATTGAAAATTATTTGAACTAAGAATTAAGGATTTACTATTCATTGTCAGAGAAATACTGTTTGTGCTGTCCACCATCTTGGTTTTTTCTCCTGTTTTAACAAAGTTTTTCCACCCAAGTACTGCCTGGTAATAGTTACAAAAAAGTCCTGCACACACCAACCTCAAAAAATAACACGGGCTCAGATCTCAGAAAAATGAATAATGTTTTAAATAATATGAACATATCTGAAAATTGTACAATTATGGGAGACTTCAATTTTCCTAGAATTAATTGGGAGTCATTACAAGGTAGTAATCATGTGGAGGACGTGTTTCTTTAGATCTGTCTGAATAACGCACTTGAACAACGTTAAGTGCCACACCAGGTAAAACAGTGTTCTGGATTTACTTTTATGTAATATTGAAGGGGCAATAAAAAACATGAGGACTCTCCAACCCCTAGGCAACAGTGACCACTATATGGTAGTTTGTTCATTTAAGGAAGAGATTATTAAATTTAAGGGTAGAACTAAGATACAGAATTTTAGGCAGGCAGACTATGCCCAAATTAAGCAAGTGTTGAAAAATTGGAACTGGCATAAGGAATTCAAGCACTTAACCTTGGAGGAAGTTTGGAACTGCATTGATAAGAAAGTTCAGGATTGTATAAATGTATACGTTCCTGTAACTGTTAAATACAATAAAAAGGGTAGAGTCCCTGAATGGTTCAACAAGAACATACATAGGCTCATTAATAAAAAATACACAGGATTTTAAAAAGTATAAAGACAATCCCAATCAGGAACGGTTGTCAAGATACAAGCAATCAGTAAGTAAATGTAAAAGAGCAATTAAGAGGCCCAAAGCTAGGGCTGAACTAAGATTGGCAACTAACGCCAATTATAAACAATTTTATAACTATATTGGCTGTTTAAGAAAAAGACAAAAGCAAATAACTAAGATTAAGGAGGGTAATTGTATTTTGGATACAGAGTTTGCAATGGCAGATGCCTTTAATAGGCATTTTTTAATTATGTATTAGAGCTCATATGGTCTGAAAGAATTAGGGTGTGAAATATCTAATAATTCAACCTGCGGAGTTTATATTACAGCAGCCCAAGTTAAGGAGAAACTAAGTAGTCGTGATACCTATAAATCAGGAGGTCCTGATGGGCTGCACTCATTGTTCTTAAGGAGTGTAACTGATGAACTTTCAGGTCCACTTGCTGAGCTCTTTAACCTATCAATAAAGGAAGGAAGAGTGCTAAGTGCATGGAAACAAGCATACAATACTCCTATTTATAAACCTGGTGATGAAACCAATGTGGAAAATTACAGGCCCATAAGTATCACTTCAGTGTTGGATAAAGTTCTACAGCTGTTCATTAAGGAATTTCTGGAAGAAAATCTGAGGCAACTGAATCTGGTTGATGTCACCCAGCATGGCTTTTCTGCTGGGAAACCATGTGCCAGTAATCTTTTGCACTTCTTTGAACCGATCAGTCAAGTACTTGACCACAGTTTACCCGTGAATGTGATCTATCGGGATTTCTCTAGAGCCTTTGACTCTGTATCCCACAATCTGTTAGTTAAGGCCTTGCAAGTGGTGGGGGTGCAGAAAACTTTTATTGTCTGGATTGCATCTTGGTTGAAGAATAAAAGACAAATGGTTCAGATCTAGGGCTTTTTTTTCAGATTGTGGACTTGTATCTAGTGCAGTGCTCCCGGGCTCAGTTTTGGGACCCATTCTATTTAATTTGTTTGTGTCATCTATGCAAGTTACTAGAGGGGTGTGACTTTGTAAGTATGCTGATGACATGAAGATTGGAGCAATAGTTATTGATGGTGTTTCAATTAGTAATTTCCAAACCCAGTTGAAGAATCTGGAGATACAGGCTTGTAAATATCAACTTAAATTTAAAAAAAAATGTAAAGCTATGTATTTTGGGCATAACAATATGAGAGCTCAATATAAGGTGAACATGAAAGTTATAGATGAAGTAGATAAGGAAAAGGATTTAGGAATTATTATTAGTGACTCACTGACTTTTGAGCTACATAATAAAGACATGGCTAAAAGAGCACAGAAAATGATAGGCCATAGCCTCCGAAATATTAAGAGTAGAAAAGAACAGGTATTGATCCCTTTGTACAAGTCCAATGTTAGACCTATTCTGGAGTATGGTGCCCCTTTTTGTTCTGCCCAGAGTGTTAGCAGTAGTAGACAGTTGGAGAGGGTTCAGAGAAGAATGACTAAGCGTGTGTTTAAGATAAGGAACAAACCATATCTTGCTAGGTTACAGGAATTAGGAATGTATTCAGCTACTTATCACAGAACCAGAGGGGACTTGTGTTTTGTCTTTAATAATAATAATAATAATAACTTTATTTATTTAGCGCCTTTCAGAAACCAAGGCGCTGTACAAACAGAGCATAAAATCAAAATATACAAGTAAAATCGACAAAACAAAACAAACTTCAGTCATTAAAAGCCTTTTTCCATAAGAAAGTCTTAAAATCCCGCTTAAAAACTTCCACGGTCTCGCATTCTCTAAGCCGGCGAGGCAGAGAGTTCCAAAGGGTAGGGGCCACGAAACCAAAGGCCCTAGCCCCAGAGGACTTCAACATAACCCTTGAAACCTCTAGCAACCCCTCTTCAGCTGAACAGAGCTGTCACAAAGGGCAGTAAAGAAAAAGAAGCTCTTTCAAGTAATCAGGGCCGAGTCCGTGCAGGGCTTTGAAGGTCAAAAGACCTACTTTAAAGGTGATCCGCCACTGTATAGGCAGCCAGTGCAGATCGCGCAGCACAGGGGTGATATGTGTCCTTCTAGTCACCCCCGCCATTAATCTTGCAGCAGCATTCTGCACTAGCTGCAAGCGGCGGATATCAACCCCAGGAAGCCCCAAGTATAGGGAGTTGCAGTAGTCAAGGCGAGATGTCACAAAGGCATGGACCAACATGGGTAAATCGCTGGACGGAATGAGGTGTTTCACCCTGGCAATATTCCTAAGATGGTAAAATGTGGACTTAACGACAGCTGACACCTGGTGATGAAGGGTCAGCCCGTCAAGTAATTACACCCAGGTTACGCACCTGCTCAGAGGAAAGGATTGGGTCCCCCCCAGTAATACGCCAGAGGGCTGACCAGACCCCAACTCACCTGTCCCATGCCCCGGATCCACAACCAAAACCTCAGTCTTACCAGCATTCAACTGTAACCAGTTCGCATTCATCCAGTCCTGGATTTCAGCAAGGCAGCTATTAAATTCCGAGAGAGCACTAACCTGGTCGGGGGTAAAAGACAGGTAGAGCTGGGTATCATCGGCATAGCAGTGAAACCTCAGCCCATACCTTCTTACAATGTCTCAGAGGGGCAGCATATACACTGCAAACAACATGGGGGAAAGCACCGAACCCTGGGGAACACCACAATGCAGAGGGAAAGGGTCAGAAGAAAAACTCCGACAACTCTGCATTCTCCCAGATAAAAAGATGAAAACCATCTGAGCACTGTACAAGACAGGCCACAGATGGACTCCAGGCATTCGAGCAAAACCCCATGGTCTACAGTGTCAAAGGCTGAAGAGAGACAGGAGGACCAAGATAGAACAGTTCCTCTGATCTCTCTCGCCATCAGGAGATCATTGAGCACCCAAACCAGAGCAGTCTCGGTACTATGCCTCTTACGAAAACCAGACTGGAGAGGTTCATAGATACTATGGATGGTCAAATGGTCATCCAGCTGGTTTGCCACTACCTTCTCAATAACTTTCCCGATAAAGGGAAGGTTTGAGATTGGTCTGTAGTTGGAAAAAACATCTGGGTCCAAAGAAGCCTTCTTCAAAAGGGGAGTCACCACAGCTTCCTTTAGGAAGCTAGGAAACTCACCCAATTCTAGGGAGCACCAGATTATTTGAACCAGAAACGGGCCAATGATCTCAATACAACCCAAAATTAGGGAGGTAGGTCCCGGATCTAAACTACAGCACGTAAGGCGCATCCCCTGGATGATCCGCATAATATCATTGAATGTCAGCAGGTCAAAGGAACACCAGGAGATAGAAGGTTTCGTGGCTGAACGCCGACCAAAAGCTTCCCCCTTAGAGTGTGTTGGCTGGATCTTGGATCTGATGTCAACAACCTTATTCGCAAAGAATTGAGCAATCTCTTCACACTCCTTCTGTGAAAAAGCTCAACGGAGCTGGAGACAGGCTGGGTTGCACAGCCTGTCCACAGTTCTGAAGAGCTGGGCCGGTCGATTCTGGTGACAGAGATCTCCTGGACAGGAATTCTGCCTTCTTATGGGAGATCTCTGATTGGTAAAACTGATAATGCTCCTCCAAACTAAGGCGGTCGGCATCCAGAGCAGATTTCCTCCAACGCGCTCTAACCATCGACCCACACAGCAACTCCCTAAGGACCCATCAAACCATGGAGCCGAGGCGAAGAGAGAGGGATGAACACGGACAGGAGCAATTTCATCCAGGGCCAAGGAAATGGCCTGATAATAAGCCAAGACCATAGCCTCTGGACCCATGCTGGCAATCAGAAACTCTGAGAGGGACAACACCGCCATCAGGTCTTCAGGGCACACATCCCGTAATGGGCGGTATGAACCATCTCACAGGGGCAGACCCTCACGAAGGGGAGCAAAGAAGTTGAAGCTCACGGTGTAATGATCGGACCAACTGACAGGTTCCACAACCACATCAGAGGCCTCAATCCCCAGGAGAAAAACTAAATCCAAGGAATGGCCGTGATTATGCGTAGCCGAGGAAACAATCTGTGTAAGACCCAGTGATGACATCAACTGGAGGAAGTGCTGACCAAAGGCAGAAAATTTGTCGTTGACCCAGGCATTGAAGTCGCCCAGAACCATCAGTCTGGGCGACTCCAACGCCATATCGGTGAAGAAGTCTGCCACTTCCTGCAGGAATCATCTCTTGTCTCCTGGTGGACGGTAGATGAGGGCTATCCTGCAACCCACACCGGCTACGATGGTACATTCAAAGGATTCCGTTTCCTCAACCGGTACACCCGTGAGCCCCAAGCTGGTCTTAAAACAGACCGCTACTCCCCCCCGTGATCCAATCTCGGGCGGTGAATTACCGAGTACCCAGCTGGAACAGACGCCTCTAAAAAAGGGCCGGCATTTCCGTCCTGCCAGGTCTCGGTGATGCAAGCCAGATCTGCCGATTCAACAAAATCAGAAATGATAGCTGATTTGTTTTTAACAGATCTGGCATTGCACAACACCGCCTGAGTTGGACAGGGATCCGAAGCCGTCCCGACTACTTGTCCATCCAAATAGGAGGAGCCCTTGGGTATGGAGACTAGGCATGGAGAACCACGTTCCAGGCTCCATTTCTCCCCAGGGTGTCTTCTGGGCTTAACCACCCCAATGCGAGCAGTCCGTTCATTCGCCCTATCGCGTCCACGACTCCCGCCACCGCCCCCCCACGGGCAATACCAAGTGCCCAACAAAGCTGGTAGATAGAAAATGGAAGGGGAGGAGGGAAAAAAGGGAGGAGGGCATGGAGGTAGGAGGACGAATAATGCACGACCAGGTTAGCAGAGTAACACAGAACAAAACAGGAAAACAGACAAACTGCAAGCAAATAAATAAAGGATGTTCTAGTATCACAAAAATAGAATACCCCCGAATTACATTTATACTAAAAACCCCATCAAAACATAAACCCACCTACTAACTACACAACCACAAATAAACCATGAACAAATTATTAAGAATCCAAATAGAAATATAAAAGGACAGGGAGGCCCTCTCACAGCACCCACCGTCCCTTATATAATAAAGTAAAATCGAAAAAGAAAAATTACAGTTATTTTTCGGCACTCTCACTGCCAATGAGTAAAGTATTGAGAAAATCCAAGCTTATAAGGACAATGAGGCCCTCTCACTGTACACACTGTCCATCCAATAGAGTCGATGATGAGTAAAAGTAAAGTCCAAAATATGATAAAATACAAAGCGATGCAACCTTATGCATGGGAGGAGAGTAGCTCTTTGAAGATGGTATCAATTTAGCTGTGAGGCATCCGGAGGCTTACTCCCCCTACACCCCAACACTGCCTAATAAGGCCCAGTTATGCCGCTGAGATCCACAACTCAGATACCCCTAGACGAGCCAAAAAGGCCTTCCCTAGAGTAGCTTAGGCTCCCCAGTAACCTCCAACTCCTTGAGGGAGCAGGAGAGGCTCCTGCTTGGTCCCAGACAGCACAACACCAAACGCCCAGGCAAAGAATAAAAAACGAGGGGGGGAAGGGGAAGATAGACTTTCAAAACCAAAACCAACACCGTGGCAATATACCCCCAGAGCCTTTAACACAGCATTAAGTTCGTATTTAAGGTCCCAGATAAGTGAAGGACAATGATGGAGAGTCAGGTCCTAGTACTCACGATACAGCTGAATGTACAGGTTATTCTCCGAAGACGTAGAACAGTCAACACAAACTAAGCCAAATCTTTCACCAAATAAAATACTGTAGAGATGGTCCCAATAGATCCAGCATGTACGACCTGTATTCGACTGGAGCCAGTAATCCCAGCAAGTTGATGCACCTTTCACAGAAAGATGCAAGTTTCTTTAAACATCTAAGGAGCATAGCGGGAGGGGACATCACCTTTAAATCATTAACTGATGAGTTCCTTTGGGAATCTGCAGGATTATGCAGGAAGGATACTTTGGGCAGAGCTACCAGGGCCCACCAACTACAACTAAAGGGAGAACAGTATAAGACTTCCAAAAGGGGCAAATGGTTAAATCAAAGAGTGGTGGGATTGTGGAATATGCTCCCTTCTGAGGTAGTAAATGCTGAAAATTTGTAAGCCTTCAAATGACTATTGGATCAGCATATGGATGGAAAAAATGGGAGTTTATCGGCTAGACACTATATACATGGCAAGTACTTAGATGGCTCCTGGCAGCTCATCGACTTGAGACTGTACCTACAGTATAAACCTATGTTCCTATTTTAATTTAAGGCATAAAAAAGCACTTGTCACCTGATGCATTTTGGATGAAACAGCATCCTTTCTTAAAGGCCAGTAACTAATGAACAAGACCTGTATTAGGTCTCCTTTATATACTTTGTTGGATTCTTTATTAGTATTTTAACATCAACACTGCAAATATCAGTTAGTGTGGAGAGAATAATTTCACCCATCACTCACCTAGGTAAGGACTGTTCAATTGGAAAACAACCATTCACAGTGCTTTACAGTTTGAACTTTACTGTTAGAACTGTAAAGTCTGTGAACAGTAAAGGTCCATGACAGTTAGAACTGTCATTATAAAAAGGCTTTCAGAAATGCTGCAATCTGATTGGCTGTTAGGATTCCAACAGCCTTACATTAATCCATGTTATACTGTCATGTACAGCCTGATCACCATGGCACAAGGATTCTTCCTGTCAGCATTCCATCCTCTAGCACTGCTGAATGTGTGGAATGATGCATTCTAATTTTGAACCAGCATTCTTAAACTGTTGGTGGAAGAACTATTTTATTAAAAATCTCCCTCTAAATGAGGAAAACATTCAAAAAGTATACTTTTAACACATTTCTTTTGGAGCCATTTTTTATAATAGCAATAAGGCACTCCCAGGAGTTAGATTAATAGTCAGTTAATCACCCCCTAGGGGCAATATGGCACTCGGCTGCGCCTCGTGCCACATTACACCCCTAGGGGGTTATTAACAGACTGTTAATCTAACCCCTGGTCATGCCTTATTGCTTAATAAGTCCCTGGTGTCTAATGGCACCCCTCCTTACCAATTTCTGTCCCCTGAATAAAATAATATGTTGCTGGAAGTCCAATGGTCCCTCCCCACTTCTCCATTCTCCGATCACTATCCCCATGTAAAAATTATAATTTCCCTAGTAATCCAGTGATCCCGCCTCCTTCCCCATTCTCCAAGTGCCATCCCCAAGTGTTAAATGATATTCTCTGATAGTCCAGTGATCCTTCCACCCTTCCCCATTCTCTGATATCACTGTCCCCAAGGGTAAAATAATTTTCCCTGGTAGTTCGGTTGTTCCCTGCTTCTCTGTTTTCCGTTCACCATCCCCAAGTGTTACATGATATTCCCTGGTAGTCCAGTAGCCCCTTCCCCATCCCCATGCTATGATTGCCATCTCCTAATATATACTTTTTCTTGGTAGTCCAGTGGTTACTCCCCATCCCCCCATTCTCTGATTGTCATCCCCATGTCACCGTTTATGTCCTTCATGTCTAAAGGTGCCCCCACCCCCATCAGTGTGTCAGTCCCTGTAAAAAAAGAAAACCATCCCTCAATGTTTTTTTCTCCCTGCTAAAAATAAAATGATCCCTTGACAACAACCCCCACATGCCTACCACCCACTCAGTACCCACCACCCTAAACCCCCAGTACACCCCCACAAATCCTCACTCACCTGAACAGGTCCCAGGTTCGAGAACTACTCTCTGATCAAAGGCAAGTCTTGCTGCTGCAATAGGTTACTGCAATATGGGAAACTAAGGTAAATGCAGTTCAATGTACACTATTTCAAATGGGGTTACAACTGTTATGCATAATTTAGCCATTTTTAGACATTTGACCCAACATTTTCAACATGGCCTTTAGGGGACCCCACCTCATGTACAATATGATTGTCATTAAGTAACTCCTGCCCAAAAGGTGATTTTGCAGTCACTTAGCGAATTCACCTTTCAGGTGGGATTTGAACATTTTTCCTGCCCTTGTTCATGAAGTGACATCATAAGAAGACTACAGTATGTTGAAAATTTTAGGTCAAAATATGTATAAATGGCAATGTTATGACCATTCATTGCAATTTCACTATGCATGCTCATAACTTTGGAAATTTTAAATATTTTGACCCCAGATTTTAAACATAACCTTCTTATTACCCCACCTCATGTACAGTATGTCACAGCTGTCATTTTTCAAATACTGGCCAAAATTTGTTTTCACACCTGTGGCACATAATGGCATTGCAGTTGTGCAAAATTATGTTTTGGTGGGGATTAAAAAATGTTCTGTACCAGGTACATGAGGTGGGGTAATAAGATGGCTATGTTGCAATTTGATCACTGCTGCCCTACAAATGGAAGTGCAGAGCCCAGAGGGGCCTGTGCTTCTACAGCTACAAACATATACACATCTTTGGAGGGATGGGAGTGCAGGGCTTAAAGGGCCATGTGCTCCAACAGGCAAATAAAGATATGATTATACCATCTCACAAAGTAAGGAAATAAATTTCAAAAAAACTTCATTAATGCTCTAGTTAGGGTTAAAGTGACAAAAGTAGGAAATGTGGCATTAGGGTTTCCCAACCTAACCTACTCAGACACCAGCACAGCAGAGTGTGAGATGTGCCTCGGTCTCAAACCCAAATCTCACCACATTGTCATAGACTGTATACATCTGACCTTATTTACAGATGGAATGTGGTGAGCATTAGGCTTAAGAACCCCAAGGCACATGCCACACCTGTTGTGCTGCCTGGAGTGGGGGTGTTAGGGCTGGAAACCCTAATACCACATTTCCCTATTTATGTTGTTTTAACCCTAACTAGAGCATTAATGAAGTGTTTTGCAATTTATATATAATGTAGAGGCTTGGTAGAGCCCCTATAGTTAGGGTTGAGCAGTCACTTTAATGTTAAACCTCAACTTTTGCACTTTAATAACTTTGCAACCATTCAAAAGATTTCCACAAAAATTTGCATGGACAATCTTATGTGAGGTAGATCTCTTGATGTGCCATGTTTTGTTTCAGTCGGATTGGTGGATTTTAAGCTGGGCATAGTGCTAAAATGTAAAAATTTGCCTTGTTTGTGCTTTTTTTGTCATCACACTGCACCCAGATGGTTTGGAATTTTGATCTGAAATGTTCAGGATACAAAGGGCTTGCCCCACAGAAGTGCCTTTCACTAGTTTGGTGAAAAAATATTTATCCATTGCAAAGTTATTTAATTTTAAATGTTGGGGCTTGAGGATGCTCAGTTCACACTTTTGGATAGCTTCCTGGAACGACAAAGGAAGTTGGTCTCACAAATAAGGATTCTTTTTCTTGAGGGGGCCAATCCTGTTTTGTGAGAAAAAAATTGTTTTTCATGAGCCTTCATCTTATTTTCAGGTTTTTCACAGAACAAACTGTCATAATTCTCTACACTGATGTCTTCTACACACACCAAAACATGTATCTTGCTCATCGGGACTTGATGAGCTCCATTCTGCACTTTTTGCAGCTCCTATGCCACAGAACTTTTTTTTTTATATAGTTTAAATCCTTTTTCATGACTCACTAACTTCCTTTTTTGTGAACTCTTTTTTGTTCTTGTGAAAAAGGAATCAGCTCACAAAAAAGGATTTTGGAAAAAAAAAAACAAAGTCTGAAATCCTTTTTTTGCAAGCCAATTTATTTTCTGTGAGAATGGAAAAGGATTGGTGAAAAAGGAATCATTTTGTTAAAAATGATTTAAAATAAAATCTAAGTCCAAAATCTTTTTATGTGAGATGAGATCCTTTTCTGCCACCATGAGAAAGGATTCGCAAAAAAGGATCCTAATTCAAGGAAAAGAATTAAGAAAAATTAAATCCAAAATCATTTTCCATGACAATAAATGCTTTTTCACCAGTATGAAAAATGCCGGAGAAAAAGGATTTCTTCTCACGGGAAAGGATTTTTATGTATTCCCCCATGCATTTTTCATTATCTTCCCTGGTGTCTAGTGGTATCCCCCACCCTCCAATTTTGTCCTATCCCATTTTATATGTTTTTTTTTATCCCTGGTGTCTAGTGGCAATTCACACACTCCAACAGTGCTGAGTTCCAATGGATTAGAAAAAGGGTGCTTGAGGGGGATTGCTGCCCCAATTAACACAAACAGACCAATGCTCTAGCACTCCTGAAAGCAATAGATTGAAGTGATGTCCCAAGTAAAAAATCCAGATAAGTTTTTCTCCATTTTCAAAAGCTTTAACTACCATATATTCTGCAATTGAATGCCACTTCAGTTCTTTAAACACACCAGCTGTGAGCCACACACTTAGCTCCTCACTCCTGTGCTTTGAGCCTTTGAACTTCTTCAGAGAGTGGCTTTTTCATTGCATTATGGTCTTTTTATACAATATTGACTTTTACATCATCACTGACACACTATATATATATAAATATCTATATATATATATCAAAGAAAAAATGTTATATATAAAAAAGAAAAAAGGAAAAGTTAACAGCTTATGTCACATATATGTTAGGTATGGACCAATTAATACAAATGAAAATAACATGTTTGGTTTACAGCTCAGCTATATTTCTTATCATCATTATAACAGCAGTATAATAGATATCAAATAGCATCTGCCATCAGAAAGTTCAAAAATAATAAAAAGCATCTCTCAAGTTCTAGGTATTTAATCCATCTTTTATTATTTAACTAATACTTTATGTTGCCTTAGTTTGGTTAGCAAGACTGAAAATAACATATTTCTCATTATGCTTATCCAGTGAGGATTTAAAAAACTATGGCAACCAGAAAGTCCAAATCCAGATGAAGGGAGCAGAAACCTTTGACATCTAAAGTCAGGGCATGTCCAAATACTGTATGTCAGTGGCTTTACAGAAATGTGCCTGTGTTCTCCTTTTCTCAATTTTAAACTGCAAAAGAAATGAAAGAAGAAAGACCTGTTAGACAGCATTGTACAATGCTTGAGCTCGCTTTTAGCAGATACAATTCTGTTGGCTCCTTCTTTCAAAATAAACACAAATAAATAATTTAAGAAAAATCTGAATTGTTTTTGGCTGCATTCAGCATTTTTGTATGTTTTGCAAATCAGATTCCATGGTGGGGGGCTTTGGGGAATTTAGCTGTGTTAATGTCTTAATCAATCAAAAAAAAAGTATGAAATACAAAAGCTATCACCCAAAGTTGTCCTGGGGGAGCAAATGTTATATTTACTAGTTCCTGGCAAAAATTATTATTAATCTAAATACAGTTTAAGGTCCCAATGTGAATTCATTCTGTTGGGTTGTAGCAAGTCTAAGTTAAAAATCCAAAAGCTTTCTCTTTGTAGTAATCTATTAGGGTGAGTGACATCATGTTTATCTACAAATACTTGCTCAATGCTGATGAACTTCAGATCTTTAGAATCACTCCCATGCTTCTTAAAAAAGTGTTCGACCACTGGTTTATCGAGTTTGCAATTTATTATATCTCTAATATGTTCTTGTCTTTACTCTTTTAGTCTCCTGATTGTTTTACCAACATAGTGCTTTTTACAAGAACACCAGAGAACATATGGGGCCTGGCAGTATAGCCTGGAGGTTACAGTAATGAGCTGTGAATGAGCTTAGTACATCAAGCAGATAGACTTGAGTTTGATTTCCACTACCTCCACTTGCATACTGTGTGTCTCTGAGCAAGTCACTTAACCTCCCCAGTGCTCCTGGGTTGCCCCTGAAAACAGGCATCTGTGCCTCCTTACCCTATTAACAAAGAATAAAATAAAAATAAAATTAAGAATAAATATTGAAACACACAAAATAAATTGTCTAGTTTAAACCTTTCTATCACTATCATTCAGTTAGAATGTAGTGCCCTGTATGCAATAATTAACATATACTGCAGTTGCTGCATTTGACGATTCCATTCGGTTTTTGTGGAAGCTAAAATTTTGCTTTAGTAGCCGGCCCACTGGCACAGCAGCAAGGCGTCCACTTGCAGTGCTGACATCCCAGGTTCAGGAATGGACTCAGGAGTCAGAAGGTCAGACAGTGAGAGAAGGATTGAGCATCCTGGGGACTGCTCTCCTTCTCTTGGGGGAGGGGGAAGAGTGTCCGTCACCTTGCAGACCTCTGGCAAAGGCTGGGGGTCTTGCCACAGCCAGCACCATCACTTAAGTGATGGGAGGGGCAGACATTAGACATCATTGCATGTCCCCACCCTAGGGCCATTTACAAAATACTGCTGCCACCCTCTATGAAGCTTCATGCTCTGGCCCAGCCAGTCCCTGTGGCTCAGCTCGGCAATAGGGTAGAAGTGTGTCCACCAGCCACCCGGTACCATGACCCCACCCTGGAGGGTAAGCCAGGGAGTTCTTCTGGTGGGGATGCTTGTCAGAGATCCAGACCCTCATGTCTGTGGGTTCCAAGTTGGCTGTTGGCCCCTCCCAGTGGGGGTAAACCTGGGATCATTGTCACCTCAGCAAGGTAAGTCCTAGAGGATTGGTTAGTACTGGGGCAGTGGGGGCCGAGACCTGGATTGTGTGGGCAGGAAAAAAGTATACTAAATTTAAAAAAAAAAATTTGTTTTAGTAGTAGTTTTTTGAAATGACTAGAAACTACTATATCTTTCAAGTTTTTCTCTTTTACTGAAAGATACTCTAGGTCTTGGGCCTATTTGTGTTGCTAGATTTTCATCATTCATGAATATTGGCCAGTACTTCATAATTATATTTCCTATACTTACTGAAGCATAATTATACTCTGTTACAAATCAAATCAGCTTGTTACTATGTTTTTGTTTTTTTGGTATCAGTAATTTCTTTCTACCCATTTTGTCAGCTTGATCAAAAGTTTTTAAGAATCTCCTCATCATATCCTCATTCCAAAAATCTGTCCCTCATCTCTAATGCTTTTTTTTTGAAAGTTGCTTCTTCAGAGCAATTTGTTTTAAGTCATAAAAATTGACCAAAGGGAACTGAATCTTTAATGGATTTGGGGTGTGAGCTTGAGGCTAATAGGTAGTTATTATTGGCTGTCAGTTTTCTATAAACACTAGAATTAACTCTGTTCTGTTCTGATCTACATAAAGTAATATTTAGAAAGTCAATGCTTTCTGCATCCATTTTATATGTGAACTTTAAGTTCAGATCATTCTTATTTATCCAACACATAAAATTGTAATGTCTTCTTCAGATCAACTCCACATGCTTATGATGTCATCAATAAAACATGTTCACTACAATGTTAGTGTGGAACAGATTATTTTCAACATTGCATATTAATGTTTCCTCCCAAAGTCCCAAAAAATAAATTTGCATTGGGAGAGACCATTGCTGCCCCCACTGCAGTACCACATTTCTGCACATAGTATTCTGAATTAAACTTGAAATAATTGTGGTTCAGACCAAATTCAATGCCTAGTAATATTAGATGTTTGGGCATAGCATCACTAAGTGGATCATTAAGTAAGATAAAGGTACTTGCTGAGATACCATCTTTATGTCCAATCAAAGTGTACTGTGATTCTATATCTATAGCAAGCCATCTGTAATTCTCACACCATACAAAGTTTTCAAATTTCTCAAGGACATGCACTGTGTCCCTTAAATAGGAATCTAGTCATGTAACACTTTGCTTCAGAAAGAAATCTATGATGCTACATAAATTGTAAGTGAATCTATGCCTGATATGATTGGTCAAATTGCGGGGGAGGGGGGTTGTTAACATACTAACATACTAATTGCCAGCAGATTAGGACTTATGGTCTATCAAGTCTGCTCGAACCTCAGATCCCTAGTTGGGTGCCGAGGCCCTCCCCACCTTTGTGTTCCAGAAACCCCTATCATCCATCCCCAACCCCCTGGGCCAGGCCATCATCTGATACATCTGCTTTCTGTGTCTGTCCCACCCTCTCTTGAAGCCCTCCACTGTGGATCTCTGAACCAGCTCACCAGGCAGCACATACCAAGGGTCCACCACCCTCTCAGTAAAAAACCTCTTCCTCTTTTCCCCCCTCACCCTTCTGCCTTCCAACTTCAAACCATGCCCTCTGGTGACACCTCCCTGATTTAGTCTAAAGATCCCCTCCATGTTTACCCTATTTATTCCCTTGAGGTACTTGAAGACCTCAATCACATCCCCCCTGTGTCTCCTCTCCTCTCCTCCAATGAAAACAGGCAGAGCTCCTCAAGTCTGTCCTCATACATCAAATCCCCTAGTCCTTGTATCATCTTAGTTGCCCTCCTCTGTACCCTCTCCAGGAGCTGTATGTCCCTCTTCAAGTGTGGTCTCCAGTACTGTACACAGTACTCAAGGTGTGGTCTAACCAGTCCATTGTACAGTGGCAGAATCACTTCCCTGCTCCTAGAGGCGATCACCCTTACGATGCATCCCAACATCCTGGTTGCCTTGCTAGCTGCTCTCCTGCACTGCTTGTGAATCTTAGGTAGGGAATAAAGTACAGGTGTGATGGGGTATTTTGGTATTAAATAGTCATATTCTGTACTTGTAATCTCCCCTGCATTCCTTGCTCCTTCTAACAATACAATCAGCTCCATTTTATACTTAGATAAAGGATTGGCATCAAATTTTGCATACTTATCACAATCACATAACATTTCTTCTATTTTTTTCACATAATCAGCTTCTTTCATCAAAACAATATTGCTTCCTTTGTCATTAGGATTTATTATAACTTCATTCAAACTTTCCACTTCCTTTAATGATATATGTTCTAGTGTTGTCATATTTGATTTCTGAATACTTTGCAAATTTTCCAATAATTTCCTAACTTCACTCAGCACTGATTTTTTATATGTACTAATGGCTGGATTAATTACTGGTGAAATAAAACTGGACCTCATTTTGAAATTATTTTTCCTTTCCTTATTAAATTCATCAGTATTCAGTTTGTACAAAGTACTATTCAGATTACCTGAAAGGAAAGGGTTATAATGCTCAATGTACAATGATTCTAGTGCAGACATATTCAATAAATATTCTGCAGTCCAATTTTCTTCATTAGTTGTAGACTTGTTTACATTTGTATCTGAGAAGTCTAACAGATCAATCTTTACAATGCCTGGCTGGTCAGTCGTAAAATCACATTCTTCTCGTGTAAAACCCATAGTGCTTCTTTTTTTTGTGTAATCTGTTTTTCTGCCCCTGTGCTTGCTGGTCCACCACTCTTTCAGGCTCTACCAAGTTCCCCCCCAGCCCCTACTGTCCTTTCCCAGCCCTCCTCTGATCCTCGTATTGCAGCCGACCCCCAGGATATCCCGGCGTATCCCTTTGCCGGGTTGGTCCCCCTCCTCCGAGGGGAAAGGCACCGGGGGAAGAAGCATGACCCCAGCACATACTCTTAAGGGCCCAGGGATACTGCCGAGGAACAGGAGGCCCTGGGAAGGTGCTGGAGGCCCTCAGGGAACAGAGAGCTGTCATCCGGCAGCCAGCAAGCGATTTTCCTGGCTTTCTTAAGCTGCGTGACATCTGGACGTCAAGGTAAGGGCCGACGTCTATCACGCACCACTCCAAATGACCCTGACATGTTGCTCTACCCCTGGCCTCCACCAGTGGTTGCTTCAACACTGGGTCGCAGCCCTTCCCTCCCTGAAGGCAGCGAGCAGTCATGGGATGCTCAAGCTGCCTCCCCCTCAGCTGGCCTTCCAGCGACCTGAGCTCATTCCTGAACCTGGGTCACTGGCGTCGCAAGTAGAAATCCAACCACTGTACCAATGGGCCGGACCCTATAGTGCTTCTAATGTTAGAATTCTTTATGAAGTAATCCTTTAGTTGTATTCATTGAAAATAGTTTTCTAATTCAATATAAATCTTAAAGTCCTCTGGTTTAGTACTCAGAACAAAATGATAAGCCTCTAGCCAACACTGACTTATAAGAGTCTGTGAGTGTATGATCTGTTAAATTTGTGATTTGTTACTCCTTGTATTGAACTTTCCACCTCTTCCTCCTCCCCCTGTGGCCCCTCCGTGTCCTCTTCTTTTGCTGTTTTTTGAACCACGATTTTCAGTATTGCTGGTTGATAGTTCCTGAGAAAAAGAAATCACACCAGTGTCCTGTCTTTGTTTGTCCACACCTTCTGTGTTATTATAGTGGATGCCACAGTGGGTGGACATGGATAACACAGACATTCGCTTTCCACAGATGTGTTCCCATTGCCAAAAGCCTGCTCCTATAGACACAATGTAAATCAATGTTATTAATGCAGACTGTAAATGCTGCCTACCATGGATGCTGAAGGACAATGGAGGCAACATTTGTAATAGACCACACACCTAATTAATGCCTCTGCTTTACCACTGCTTGTCACCAATTATCTTAATTAGGTGCAAACTGCCCTCAGTACAAAGGCACCACAGTTACTTGCCAGCCAGCACACCTCTTAATCTGTCCATGTCTGTGTCTGCTGCCTGCTCTGGATAGAAATCCCATGGCTTCCTCACATCATCCTGGGATCCCCTGTCAAGAAAAGTTGAATTGTTATGCCAGATTGACACACTGCCAAAGCTTAATGTTCGGGAGATGGCTCAGAGGCTTGGCATCCTGAAGTCAACTGTGTCAGACTTGATTCATTAGCAGGGACAGCATCCTAGAACAGTGGCACACTAATCAAAACCTGGACAGCAAACATAAACAGGATGGTAAGGACTGGGAAACTGAGGAGGCACTGTTGATCTGGTTAACTGATATCCGTCAATTAGATGCCATGGTTAGAGGCCATCTCTTGCTGCAAAAGGCCAAGCAGCTAGCCATGGCTCTTGGAAAGGATGATTTCAATCCAACTGAGGGTTGGCTCCATCGCTGGAAAACTCACAACTACATATGCTTTTGCCAAGCACACATTGAGAAGCAAAATGAGGATGAGAATGGAGCCAGCTCTTTGGTGCGGGATGTTCTGATGGATTTGTTGGCTGGTTGTGATCCATCTGAAATTTACAACATGAAAAAGGCAGGCCTTTTTTTCAGGTGTGTGGGGCAAGGGACTATGAGCTTCAAAAACTCAGCTCCTTTGGGACAGAAAAACCTTCACAACAGCACAAAGCACTGAGCACTGAAGCTACTTACTGTACTGCTTATGCAGCACACAGCACACTGCAGCACACTGCAGAGCCATAAATGAGCATCTGCTCAAAATAACTAATTAAGATGCAGCATGCATTACTCAACCACTGAAGTGCACTTTCATGTAAAGCGTGACTGTGACCAAGTCCCATCTGACCCCTTTTGGAATGGCAGACACCAGTTTTGGTGGACAAGATCACTTAGCACAGATTAGTACACACAAAACAGATCTACCACTTTGTTTCTCTTGGTTTTTGTGTTGTTTTTGTCTTTGCTTCCTGAAGTGTGATCTGCCTCTGGACAATGATCTACCACTTTTGAAACTTGACCAGCTGTAGATCCTTCCTTCTTGATAGCCAGCAGTATCCCTATCAATCTTATGTTGTTTACAGGCAATTAAGTAAATTTCATGTTTTTTTTTTAGTTTTTCTTGCAATTTCAAATCCAAGCTGACAAATGTTTAACAGTTTTTAGTATGGTTTTTGTTTCAGTTATTTCTTTAGTTAATTTATCATGTTTTGTTGTATCAATTTTTTATCAATAATTTAATGAAAGTTTCAGAACAGGTGGCTGCTGCAGCTTCCCAGTCAGCCTTTGATTCAAAATCCCCCAGCCCTTCAGAGGGGATGACTGTTATTCTTAGACCCCCTAGGAGCAATATATGCCTCCAAATATTACTCAGGACTTATTATATTATAAGTCAAGTTTAGTTCATGAAACATCTGATTCTCAAGTGTCTTAAATAAGGTTATAAGCTCACCTTCCTCTGATCATTGATTGGCAGCCAATTTTGATTTGGCAAATTCTTTTCATTTACCAGTGTTCTCTGTGGTGGTCATACACACCAGTTCCATATCATTGTACCATACTTTTCCTAGATTTTCTCAGTTAAATGTTCAAGTGACTGCCTTTAATTTGGGACAAGTGCAATATTATTACTTCAAGTATTTTGGGCAATTTAAAACTCCTGAATCTTTCATACAGTTCAGAATAGTTAAGTTAGTAGGTGTTAATATGGTGAATACCAGACTACAAAGGGGGTAAATCCTCAAGCTTCCACACTTATTGAAAATCCAAATGATATTAAAACCAATAAAATGAAGAAAAGAAAAGAAAATATTTCCAGGCAAACTAAAATCACCAAACACATTTTGGGTGTTTTTTTTGTATTAATACTGGTTCTGGTACTTCTACCCCAATTCACTTAAATAACAACAAACATGGGTCTCTATCTGCTCCACAAACGGACAGAACAGCCTACATTTCCATTAACCTGGGCACAATTAATAGTAGCACTGGTAGTTGTAATGATTCACACTTGGTGTGTAAGGACATATCTCCTCCTAGGAATATCAGTAATTACACTGCCTCCCAGCTGAATTTGAACTATATCACCTAATTTGGATTTCTTATCTGAGAGCCCAGAAGGAGAAGGCATAAATGGGGAAAATGCTTTAGAGGGTATGGTTCCTCAAGGAGAGAGTATGAAGGGAATTTTAACTGATTTCCAATCAGCTATTATTGGCTTAAAATGAGTTGATAATATGTTAAAACAAACCACTTTTAATAATAACTCACTTTGTAAATCAAGAACACAACAGGATATGTGAATTAGAGGACCCTGTATTTATGTCCCTGATCTGCTAAATGATGATTTGAACACAATAATGGACAATCCTAAGAACATTATTCTTGTAATTATGGAGCAATTAGTTATAAATAAAAACCTGCTACAGTCTTTAAGGGTGGATTTAGTCAGAAATGGCATTAACATTGATGCTATTCAACATAGACTAGATACTTTATTACCCATCGTAAGTTCCAATAATTCAGCACAGGAGATAAATGTAACTGAATCTGGTTCCAGGACATTAGATTTTAGTACCATTAGCTTTCCAGAGAGCTCTGTGCTTGTTAACCAATGAAAGAAAAAAGGGAAACAGTGAAAGAAACACAGAAAAAAGAGCAAAAATAAAAAATAAAAAGGAGCGACGACACAAACAGTCTTATTTAAAACTATGCCAGAATCTACCTAAGAGATTAGTGTAACCACACAAGAAATTACTCGAGATAAGTCCGAAGGAAAAAAGGTTAAAAATACTACATCTAGAAGTGAACTGGGGAAAGGGAAGGGCCCCGGTATGCCAAGAGATATCCCAAGTGTAGTGAAACCAAATGCAAATATCATGATGCCTTATTTGGAAGAGCTAGGAAAATAAATTAATCATCTTGATCAGATTCTAGGAGTGTCAAATGTTAAGGAAAGTTGGATATCAAAGGAAATTGCTGACAACCAGAATGACCTAGTTAATATGAAATAATGGCACCAAACTGATGACAATAAATGTCCTTATCCTGTTAGTAACATTAGACCACTAGTTAGATTTATGGGACCTACTAACTGGATTTTGCTTGACAAGAATGAGGATTTATTGGGAAGGCACATTCAGCTAGTTGACCATTTGAACTTTCTTTTGGATATTAATGTTACATATGAGGACATTTTTGATGTTAATGTCACACAACTGGACTCAGTTACTATTGTGGATGTATTTTTTGAATCAGCAAGAATCACAAATTGTTTATGGTTAAATGGTCAAACACTACAGAGTAATGATTTTAACGTTACATATCCAAACAGATCAAAATTTAATAAAATAAGATACCTCAACAGATTACAGGACAGAAGGATACCATCTTAGCCTTTTTGGTATGGAGAGGCTGTGTAATGAAAATGATCAGATATTAACAGAGGCCTTAGGTAATCTTTTGGAAAAATCTGTGAAAATTCCAATTAGAGATGATGATAAATTCATAGCAAGCAGAGTGGGCCCAGATAGCCAAGTAGATTTGAAATTAAACAAGCATTTGTCAATGCCCGAATGTTCGCTTGCAGGTATTTGCAGTGGTGTTTGGCATGTATGCTGCTTTACCCTAATGCCCTGTGCAATTGCTGGTATTTGCACAATAAATTGTTAGCATGACCTTTTTGTTACCCCCATTGTGCGCTACATAGGTGGAAACACGTTTTGGGCAGGATGTGAAAAATGACAGCTGTACTGCTCATGAGGAGGTGTGGTAAAATAGCAATAGTGAAAATCTGGAGTGAAAATATTGAAAATTTGCAAACTTACGAGCGTGTGTAGGAACTGCGCAACGCACACTTGTAAAACAGTCATTTTTAGGAATTTTTTCACCAAATTTTCAACACAGCCATTTTAAGACCTCTGCTCATGATCAGTGTCACTGTGATTTTCTTAATGTGTCCCATACATTGATTTCACACACCGACTGCGCCATATGCTGCTACATGAAGGAAACATCGTATTAGAGCAGGATGTGAAAATGACAGCTGTACTGCTCATGAGGAGGCATGGTAAAATGCCAATGTTGAAAATCTGGGTGGAAATATTGAAAATTCGCAAACCTACGAGCATGCGTGGGAACTGTGCAACGCACGCTCATAAAACAGTCATTTTTAGGAATTTTTTCACCAAATTTTCAACATTGCCATTTTAAAACCTCTGCTAATGAACAGTGTCACTGTGATTTTCTTACTGTGTCCCATACATTGATTTCGCACACCGACTGTGCAAGACGTTTTGGGCAGGATGTGAAAAATGACAGCTGTACTGCTCATGAGGAGGTGTGGTAAAATGGCAATGTTGAAAATCTGGAGTGCAAATATTAAAAATTTGCAAACGTACGAGCGTGCATAGGAACTGCACAATGCACGCTCATAAAACAGTAATTTTAGGAATTTATTCACCAAATTTTCAACATAGCCATTTTAAGACCTCTGCTCATGAACAGTGTCACTGTGATTTTCTTAATGTGTTCCATACATTGATTTCGCACACCGACTGTGCCATTGTGTGCTACATGGGCGGAAACATGTTTTGGGTGAGATGTGAAAAATGGCAGCTGTACAACTCATAAGAAGGTGTGATAAAATTGCAATGTTGAAAATCTGGAGTGAAAATATTGAAAATTCGCGAACTTACGAGCCTGCGTAGGAACTGCGCAATGCACGCTCGTAAAACAGTGATTTTTTGGAATTTTTACATCAAATTTTCAACATGGGGCTTTTGGGACCCCTTCTCATGAATGATGTCACTGTCATAGCATTATTCCAGCCCAAAGGGTGATTTCGTGCAGTGACTGCGCAGTGCCTGCGAAATCACCCTTTGGGCCTGAATAATGCCATGACAGTGACATCATTCATGAGAAAGAGTCCCAAAAACCCCATGTTGAAAATTTGGTGAAAAAATTCCAAAAAATGACTGAGATATGCAATAAAGCTGAAACCCCCCTATCTAGCCCATTATACAGCTTACCGGCATTTCCTCAGTTCGCGGTCGCCTTTGAAGAGTGCAGACATGTTCTCGGTCCAACCAAGATTGTCGCACCGGAGTCCAGAGGCATATGGAGTGAGGGGTGTGGGGAGGCTGGGTGCGCGAGTGGGTGGGTGCGGGTTGTGGGAGGGGCCTGGGAGGCGTGCCGTGGGACTGTTTTTATTTTACAGGTTTTAAAATCAAAACAGGATGACATGGGATGTTTGCCATGCTGGGGTGGGCTCCCAGCATGGCAGAAGATGAGCTGGGGCAAGGGCCAATGGGGATTGGGCACCCGTCGGCAAAAATAAAGGAACGTTTGCCATGCTGGGGTGGGCTCCCAGCGTGGCAGCAGGATGGCAGGGCCATGGATCTGATGGGGATTGGGCACCCCTGTCAGCAAACAACATTTGCCACACTGGGTGGGCTCCCAGCATGGCACCAAAGCTTTTAGAGGCGGTGGCAGCTCGGGGGTCACGTGGACGGTGAGCTGTCGTGACGGTGGTGCTCAGTATGGCAGCGGTGCTTTCCTTTGAAGCAGAGGAACACCGCTGTCATACAGAGCTCCTGCACCCATTGGTGCAGGACCACCACACCTGCTCAAGGGAGCAGTGCATTGGATGGGAGAGGCACACCTCCAACCTGTGCTACTCTCCCAAAACGTTCCTTGCGCATGCGCGCAAGTGAACGTAAAAATGAAGAACTTGCAACAGAATATTGCAAAAAAGTTATATCTTGGATAAAATGGATTTATATGTAGTGGACTCCAAAATATGGGAAACACAGACTCAAGGTGTCTCCAATAGTAAACAATTTATCAGTACATCAACTACTTGTGCTAACAAACTGCAAAGGCTAGCTGGATATATGGACTGACTCAAGGGAATGTACTCTTTGAGTTCTAGAAGTGAAGTTTCTGAAGTACTTAATAATACTGATAAAGGAATCACTGTATTGTCCTGGAACATTGCAGGGTAGAAAAACAAACTTGTAGATAATGAGTGGAAAACAATCTTAGGGAAATATGATATTCTTGCATTTCTAGAGATGTGGCATGAGAAGGTTGATAATGTTGACCTGAAAGGGTATGAGTCATACCATGTCTCGGGAAATAGAAAACAAAAACAGGCTAGATGTTCGGAAGGCTTGGCCACATATTTTAAGATTGATTCCTTTAGATGGACTAAGTGCTTCCTACTAGATAGAATCTGTATTATAAATCTGATTGCAATTTCTAGATACAGCTTTTTGGTTATTAACTGTCATATTCCTCCTGAGAACCCAAGATTTTAAGTCAGTTCTCTCTGGGGTAGATTAAAAGAGAATATTTTCACAACAATAATAAAGAGCCCAGGATGTGATATACTTTTATTGGGAGATTTTAATGCTAGGTTGGGTAATTATGATGGGTACCTAGACAACTCATACTATCAGTATAATAATGTTAAACGTCATATGATTGGTAGATCCTCAAAGGATAGTGTTGCAAATTCCTTTGTTGAGAAATTAAAAGATTTGCTATTAGAGTTTAATTTATATCCCCAAAAGGTAGACTTGAAGATGACAAAGAAGCCAAGTGGACATATTTTTCACTGCATGGTGCATCTGTAATAGACTATGCTCTTTGGGCAGGTCTAGATATCCCTCTGGGAACAACTACATATAGTAACACGCTCAGAGAGTGATCATTTCCCTATTGTTATTAACAGCAACCTAATGGTTGAAAATAGAAATAATCCTATAAATCACTTTCCACTTCTGGAAATAAGAGCTTGTAAGAAGATTATTTGGCATCAGGAATCTAAGGACATATTGAGAGACTTATTACACAATTCACCTATCAATGGAGATTATGTCGGTCTTCAGAGTTTAACAAGGGATCAATTAACTCTTGAGTTAATTTCAGTGTTTGATGTAATAAAAAATAACCTAGGAAGTAATATAAAGATTTAAACTGGGAAGGATCAAAATATTGGTTGGTTTGATAAAGACTGCAAGGCTTTTAAAAAAATGTGTAAGGAACCTATATAAACTCTATAAGGATACCTGTAGTAGAAACATAATAAAAGAACTAAATATGGTAAAGCAACAATACAAGAAAGTACTTATAGAGAAAAAGAGAAATTACTACAAAAAGCAGTGGCTAGTGATGGAGGAGGCAGTACAAAAAAAGATAGTAAAAATGTTATTCTTTGGCGACTAAGGGAACTAATAGTTGTAAATTTAAATTTCATACATATATTCAAGAACAAAAGTGGACATAGTTTTTTGCCTGTATCTACTGGGACCCTGGGACCTGTATCTACTGAGACCCTGCTATTAGTGATTCTGAACAGATTGATCTAAGCTGGAACCATACCACAAGAGTTATCCTATTTGAGGAAATTATTTTAACAATAAATTCTTTAAAAACAGATAAAGTCCCTGGTCCTGATGGAATTCCTGCTGAAGTTTTTCTTTGTCAACCCACTTTGTGGGCAAAATTTTTAACAGCATAAAATAGGTGCATAAAAGGGTCTAAATACCCAGAATCTTGGAAAGAGGCACACATTGTGCCCATTCATAAAAAAGGGAACACTGCAGATCCAAGTAATTATAGACCTATTAGTCTGTTGGATATGAACTTAAAAATATTTGCAAGAGTACTACTTAATAAGTTGAATGTAGAGATCAATCAGACTAGTGGTATTTCACCTTTTCAAGCTGGTTTTAAGAAGAATTTCTCAACAATAGATAACATATTTGATTTGAGGCATCTGATTGAAAAATATGTTTATTTACATAAACAAGATCTATATGCAGTATTTATACATTATTCTCTAGCATTTGATTCTATATCTAGACCATATTATGGGATATATTATATGCTAGAGGAATAAGCACCGTTCTGATAAACATTTTACATTCAATATATTTACAAACAAGGGCATCAGTGACACTGAGTTCAAATGGTGCTCTATCAGCACCATTTGGGACTAATAGATGTGTACACCAAGGATGCGTCCTTGCACCTACCCTATTTTTATTGTAGCTGGATAACCTTTTGAATGATTTGAATAAAATTTTACACCATATCTGTGCAGCACTAGCTTACGCAGACAACATTGTTATTTTTTCATTATCCAAAAAAGGACTACAAATAAAATTAGATTTTCTGTTCAAAAGGTCACAGAAATTAAAACTTAATATAAATATTAATAAAACTAAAGTAGTAGTTTTTGGGGATAAGTCAAGAGCTTGGGGGAAATGGCACCTAGGCACTAATGAAATAGAGAAGGTAGAGAGCGATCTCTACCTAGGTGTTGCTTTTAGTGCTAATGGGTTCTGGACTGCACATGTAGAAGCGACAAAGGAGAAATCATCTAAAACAACAAACGGACTTGACAGATTTAATAATAGCCCCTAGTACAGACTATTAAAGCTAAGTATAATATGCAGGCCCTTTATGGTTTGGAGGTGTGGGTTAGTAAAAAAAAACAGAGATTCTAGCTACTCCAATTTACAAGCTACTAAGGAAATGTATGGGGCTTGAACAGTCATGCCCAGCAGCCTATCTAAGGGCTGAGTTGGGCATTCCAGATCTCAATGCTTTTATTGATATAAGAAAAATATTGTTCTGGATTAGACTGGTAAAATTGACAAATGATACTTTTGCATACTATTGTCTCGAAGAAAAATGGTTTTGGTATAAACTAGAATATAGATGTTCTTATTGGTACACTCTATTACTATCTCTATTGCACAAGTACAGACTAACATTTCTGAAGAAGTATATAGATAAGGGTATAGTGATTAGCGCAAAATGCAAAACATTTATAACAAAAAGAATTACTATTTTTTGGAGTCAAATGGACTTAAGTAAAATAAGGGGCTTGGCCTATTCTAGATGGGTCACTAGGAATTATTATTTCTTTGGATTTAAACCCTACCTGAGTATCCTGGGTGACCCAGAACTTAGGAGTATTTTTATACTATACAGATTTGAACACTTTCCAAGTAACGTTTTACAAGTAAGACGTCTTAAACTACCAAAGGATCTGGAGGTCTGTATTTGTTTGGTGGCTGAAAAGGAAGACTTAATCTATGTACTTTGGAAGTGTACTTGGTATACTAAAGAGAGATTATACTGGCTTGGACCATTTATGAACAAACTGTATCCAACTAACGAGGAATTGTTACCACTTATTTTAATGAATTCTGTTGATGAATGGTCTTTGAATAGGTTGGCAAAGTACTTTAGTGTAACTTATAAAATAAAAAAAAAACTACATGCAACAACAATTTAACTTAAGATTATAAAAATATAGAGAATGTGTGCAATATTGATAGGGCTATGACATGAAACTGTAATATATGTATGAAGTCATGTAATATATGTGTGAAGAGAGAGTGAGGGAAGCCCTCAGGTCCCTTAAGATGGAGAAAGCAACAGGACCAGATAAATTACATCCCAGAGTGCTAAAGGAACTGGTGGATGTCCTGGAAAAACCCCTGGCGGAGCTCTTCAACATCTCTATGAGGCCAGGGTGGGTGCCCCAGGACTGGAAGGTGGTGCATATAGTGCCTATCCACAAGGGTGGATCAAGGGAGGTAGCTGAGAACTACAGGCCCATAAGCCTGACATTGGTGGTGGGCAAGGTGATGGAGGGCATTGTCAAGGAGAGACTGGGGGGACCTGGAAAAGTTGGGGTGCCTGGATGATAGGCAGCAGGGATTTGTCCCGGGGAAATCATGTCAGACAAACCTTGTAGAGTTCTATGACTGGGTGATGAGTGCCTTGGACCTGGGTAGACCAGTGGACGTCCTCTTTCTTTACTTCAGCAAGGTGTTTGACTCTGTTCCTCATGGGGGCCTGTTGGATAAGCTGGCAGAAATGGGGGTGGGGAACCAGATGATCAGATGGATAGGTAATTGGCTCCAGAACTGTACTCAGAGAGTTGTGGTTGGTGGGATAGTCTCATCCCCAAGGAGGGTCATTAGTGGAGTCCCTCAGGGATCAGTTCTTGGGCCCCTCCTGTTCAACGGCTATGTCTCTGACATAAGGAAGGGTATCAGGAGTAAGATGAGTCTCTTTGCAGATGACTCAAAACTGGGGGCGGTGGTGGATGGGAAGCAGGGGAGGGTGGCCCTACAGGGGGACCTGGAGGCTCTGGAAAGGTGGTCTAGAAAGCGGAAGCCAAGGTTTAATGCAGGGAAATGCAAGGTACTGCACCTGGGAGGCAGAAACCCGGGCCAAGTGTACACCCTGGGGGGGGAACACTACAAGTCTCGATGGCTGAGAAGGACCTGGGGGTGGTGATGGATGTCAAGATGAACAACTCAGAGACTTGTAGGAGGGCAGCGGCAAAGGCCAACAGGATGCTTGGATGCATCACTAGATGGCTCACCTCCAGAAGGAGGGAAGTGATACTCCCACTGTATAACTGCTTGGTAAGGCCACACCTCGAGTACTGTGTGCAGTTTTGGAGGCCACATTTAAAGAGGGATATTGAACTCCTGGAGAGGGTCCAGAGGAGGGCAACCAAAATGATTTGGGGCTTGGGGGATAGGACCTATGGGGAGAGGCTCGAAGAGCTAAATATGTACACATTGGAAGAGAGAAGGGACCGGGGGGACATGATAGAGTTCTTCAGGTACATGAAGGGAGTAAATAGGGAAGGAGCAGTCAGGTGCTCCAAAGGAAGGAGGGGGCAACTAGAGGCATGGGTGGAAGCTGTAGGGGATTCAGGGGAGAAAGGAGGAGGTGCTACTTCACTGAGAGGGTGGTGGAGACATGGAATGCGCTGCCCAGGGGGCTGGTGGAGGCAGAAACAGTGGAGGGGTTCAAGAGGGGGTGGGACAGGTAAGGGGGAAGGGTTCTGGAAGCAAAAAGCAGTGCAGCGAAAATAGCTGGGACTGGGAAGGGAGAAGCCAGAGAGGGAGAGGGGGGCAGCAAGGTCAGCTCCCAGGGTGGGGACTGACCAAATGAGCAGACACAAAAGACCACTAGGCCTAGTCTGCTGGCATTTTAGTATGTTAGCAAGTCATTGCTGTTTGTATTGAACATTTGAAAATCTTTTCTTTTTAAGAACTTTTTAGATTTTATTGAAAGTGTTCAAGCTGAAACAATAAAGATATTGATTGATTGAAAATAAAGACATTAAGGGATGTTTTTCTTATTTACAGATTAAGAGGGACATGGGAAGGTGGGGGTACCACTGGACACCAATGATATAAAAAATCATATATGGGAATCAGAGAGTTGGGGGGGTGCCACTAGACATCAGGGATAAAATGATATTATAAAAGGGATGGGGCAAAATTGGAGGGTGGGGGTACCACTGGACACTGATGGATATGTTAAGAAAAATATAGAAATGGAAGGGTGGGGGAGTGTCACTAGACACCAGGGGTATTAGGTATACATTGATGGGGACTGGGGCAGAGTTGGAGGGCGGGGGGACCACATAACACCAATGAAAATTTAATATAAAATATATAGAGAAATTGTAGAGTGGGGGTTGCCACTAGACACTAGGGCTATTTTATTTATGTATGTATGTATGTATGTATTTGATAACCAGTAAGTACATTGGTCCCAGGGAGCAATGTCAGGCATGACCCGGGCCATCTAGATGGCACATAAAGCACAATTTTGAACATGATAGATACAGGAATACTCATAGTATACAGGTTCATGGATCAGAAAGATATAATCTTGGTATTACAATATCAGACAACTTACAAAATACATATTACAGGGGCCGGCCCATTGGCACAGTGGTTGGATTTCCTTTTGCAACACCAGCGACCCAAGTTTGGGAATGGACCTGGGACACTTAAGGGCCATCCGAGGGAGAAGGATGGAGCATCCTGAGGACTGCTCACCTTCTCCGGGGGGAAGGTGGGGAGTATGACCGGCACTTGATGGACCCCTGACAGAGGCCAGGGATAGTTTAGTGTCCAGCACCAAGAATCTTCAGGAGGTGGGGTGGATGCAGGATGTCATTGTATGTTCCCACCCCCCAGGAAAAACCATGAAAAAGAGCAGCTGCTGGCCACCCTAGATGAAGTCTGCCACAGCTTCAATTAGCTGGCCCTCCAACCTAGCCCATAGTCTGCGGCACTAGGGGAGTTTAGTGCCGCAACCCTGCCCTGGGTATAAGCCAGGGGGTATCGGAGGGTCGCGGCCATTGTGAAGGTGGAAGCCTGTGGTGCTGTGACCAGGCTGAGGTACCGGGTAGCTGACAGCAGGGGAGTAAAAAAACAGAGAATTAAAAAAAAAATACATATTACACACCTTAGCAGTTGAAAGCACATAGCAAAGACTAAAAGCATACCTACTGCAGGCAATCAAATTTGAGTACACTTAAAATTAATGAGGACCGGGCACAAATGTTGGGTGGGGGAGTCCAGTGAATACCAGGTAACAGACAAATGCTACTCAGAAAAGTAAAATCTGACAAAAGTATGTATGTGTTGGAGTATAGGGTTCAAAGGATCCTGCACTCCCACAACAAAATGAATGGGAGCACAGGGTGTGAAGGACCCTGTTCTCTAACAGCAAAACAGGGATACGATTATACTGTCTCAAAAAGTAAGAAAATACATTGCAAAAACTTTGTTAATGCACCAGTTAGGGTCAAAGGGACAAAAGTTGGGAAATGTGCATTAGGGTTTACAATCCTAACAGCCCCCTCCAGGCAGCACATCAGGTGTGGGGTGTGCCTTGGGGTACTCAAGCCTAACGCTCACCCCATTCTAGTACACTGCACATATCTGACCTTATTTACAGATGGAATGGGGTGAGCATTAGCCTTGAGAATCATCCTTTACCTCCATTGTCCTCTGGCACATTTCAGTGCAGTCACTGCCAATATTGTGACAGGATAGAGAAAACCGCATATTTTATATTAGTAATTCAAACAAGACATTTGAGATATGACATTTCATAAATTGAGATAGTACTAATGTAGTGTACCTAGCTACATGTACTTGTGGCTCTGTTTACATGGGGAAAACAATACACCAGTTCAAAGTCTGTACTGGCAAACATATTAAAGTGATTTTAAGGAAAGATTGTAATGACACCTTGTCCCAACACATACACTGTCAGAGTAATTCAGGGGAAGATATGTCCCAATTTAGTAGAGTGGAAAAAGTTAAACTAGGGAGATGGGGAAGGAGTATAGATGAACTTCTTAGGAGAGAGGCAATGTGGATAGTCAAGTTGGGTGGCTATTATCATACTGGGCTGAATGAAAAATTTGATTTAATGCCATTGATTAAAAGAAGGTGATTAGGCAAAGACAAGGTAAATTTTATTTTAAGACACCTAATCCCAGGGGCTCTGGGCACCATATGTAAAAGTGCAATCAGGGAATAAATAAAACAACATGCCAATAAATATCACAGTATTAAACAGACAGTTATAACAAATAAAATCAGAAAATACTTAAAAAATAAGTAGGTGGCCTGGGACAGAAGCTGTTATTCAGTATGTTAGTACCTATGCAGTAATTGAAAAACAGGGTCTGGAAAAGCTTGGTTGAGCAAGAAGGCCTTGAGGTGGGCTTTGAATACCTCTACTGAAGGCCTCCCTTATAGCTGGAGGTAGTGAATTCCACAGGATGGGGCTGGCAACACTAAAAGCACTGTCGCCGGCCCTTTTTATCCTCATCCTTGGAATCACAAGGAGGCCCCTAGAGGAGGAATGAAGGTAGTGGAATGAGGCAGCAAGTGTAAGAAGGTCCGCCAGGTAACCAGGGCCCAGGCCATGCAGGGCCTTAAAGATGAGTAAGCCCACCTTGAAGAGGATCTTCCAGTTGACTGGCAGCCAGTGCAGTTCACGCAGCACAGGAGTGATGTGGCAGTACTTGGGCTGCCCCGTTAACAACCTGGCAGCTGCGTTCTGCACTAGTTGCAGCCAACGTAGGGGACCTCCCGAGACCCCAAGGTAGAGTGCATTACAGTAGTCAAACCTCAACATCACGAAGGCATGCACCAAGGTAGAAATGTCCAGGGGCAGAACTAGGGCCTTGATCCTGGTAATATCCCTTAGATGATAGAAACCAGTATGGACAATGGATGACACCTGAGAGTCAAGCGTAAATCTGCTATCAAGGATAACGCCAAGGTCGTGCATCCTAGAGGAGGCATTTAATGGCAACGAGCCCAGAAAAAGTTCTGTCTCTGAACCAGAGGCCATCTTAGCCGCCCTTTGTTCAACTTCACTACCAGTATCTCTGTCTTATCGGGGTTCAGTCGCAAACAACTAGAGGCCATCCAGTCATTGATCTCATCAAGGCAATTATTTAGCACGTCCACTGCGTTGGATGTCTCAGGGGCAAAGGAAAGGTACTGCTGGGTATCATCTGCATAACAATGAAACCCCAAACTGTACTTCCTGATGAGCTCTCCCAGGGGCAGCAAGTACACAGCGAACAACATTGGTGACAAGCCCGATCCCTGAGGTACTCCACAGGACATGAGGCTATGGGAAGAGGAGGAGAAATTCCCCATCATTACCCTTTGCCTCCCATTCATGAGCTAGAACTCCAACCAGCAGATAACAGTGCCAGCAAGTCCACAAAATTGCCTCAGGTGGTCGAGCAACACACAATGGTCGACCATGTCAAAGGCTAAGGAGAGATTGAGGAGAACGAGTATTGTCCCCTCCCCTCAATCTCTCACCCTAAGGAGGTCATTGTGCACCTGAACTAATGCAGTTTCTATGCCTCGCACAAAACCCAGACTGGAGAGGCTCATATAGATTGTGGGCCACAAGGTGCTCCTCAAGCTGAAGTGCCACAACCTTCTTAACAACCTTACCTAAAAACAGAAGGTTAGAGATAGGATGGCAATTTGCCTCAATGTCATGGTCTAAAGATGGTTTCTTTAGAAGGGGTCTCACCAGTGCCTCCTTCAAGAAATCTGGGAAGACCCCCTCTGACAAAGAACACTGGACTATCAAGGCAAACACCAGACCAACGGAGTCGACACAGCCCATCAAGAACTGTATTGGCACTGGATCCAGTGCACAATATGTTTTCTTCAACTTGAAAATAACCTCAATGACCTCAGCCACCTCCACCGGTCTAAACTCACCCAAACTAGACAGAGTGCTCTCCGGGCACCCAAGGCGACCACTATCAGCCACACTTTGGCTCACTGATGGAATTCCCTGCTGGATGGTGGACACCCTGTCCAAGAAGAACTGAGCAAACTCTTCATATAAAGCATCAGAAAAAGTCTTTTTTGGCTGCAGACAGGCAGGATGTAGAAGCCTGTCTACACTCTGAAAAAGCACAGTTGGTTGATTCTTTCCAGCAGCAAGCTCCCTGGACAGGAACTCTGCCTTCTTATGGTTGATTGCCCCCTGGTACTCACCATAGTGAGTACGCAGGGCCAGTTTGTCTGCATCCAGCCCAGTCTTCCGCAAGCAGCACTCTAGCCTCTGACCCAGAATTTTTATCACCTTGAGCTCCCCATCAAACCACGGGGACCTCAAGTGAGAAGATTTGGGTCATCATCAGACATTGCCGAGTTGTAGGTGACAACTGCCATGCATGTGCCCCCTACGCATGCATTTTCCACTCTAGATAGGTCGGCCACACCAGAAAGCCCCTGGGGTCAACCCCCTCAAAGGGCAGTAGCTAACCATCTCAACAGGGGAGGGCTGTCAGGGGGAGGCCTCAAACAAGAACTCCACCTTGTATTGATCAGATCACGTGACCCGATCAGTCTTGCGATTATTTATCTCAAGCCCCAGTGAGAAGACCAGGTCCAACATATGGTCGTCCTCATGGATTGTGGAAGAAACTTCTTGTGACAGGCCTAGAGATGACATCATCTGGAGAAGGTTGTAACCAAGCCTAGAAAATTCATCATCAGCCTAAACATTAAAGTACGCAAGAACTAAACATCTGGGGGCCTCCAATGTTTCACCGACAATGAAATTAGCTACCACCTGCAGGAATTCTCCCACCGCCGGGGGGGCGGTAAATCAGGAGTATCTTGCAGCCTTCACCCAGACTCCTGTGGACAGCCACACATTCAAAGGAACCTGGTGTTCTCACTGGGTACATGGTGAAGCCTAGCTCAGATCTAAAACAGATGGCCACCCCCTGCCCCTGTGTTCCACTCTGGGGCAGTGTACTACACAGTACCTGGGGGGGGACGGCAGTCTCTAAAACAAAGCCAGCATCATCACCCACCCAGGTCTCCATGATGTACACCAGATCGACCAAAGAAACCAAGTCCACTATAATTGCGGTCTTGTTTCTGATCGATCTGGTATTGCAGAGCACTGCCATCTGGGGATTGGTAGACAATGCAGCCCCTCTGGTTACCTGCCCAGTTGGTCTAGTGGGAACACTGGGGACTGGCACTAAACACGTCTGGCTTCTCCCTTGAACCCATCAAGACCCAGGGTGCCTTCTGCACCTAACTAACTCTATCCTGCCCCCAACTGATGTGCCCATGGTGCCCCACCACAATCGAGCAATGCGGCTTCTCCTGATCCTGACCTCTTGGCAGCAACAAGCTGTGGTGGCAGAAATTGGGAGATTGATGAAGGGCCACAGATTGAGCAGCTGGGGTGCCCTGTACACAATCTTAGCCTGCCTCAGGCCCTCATACTTCCCCAGACACATCCTGCTATTAGTAAAGTCCCAGGCACACAATATTTTAACTAAACAGCCCCCCACACACACAACCATACACTAATACACTAACAACCTAAATCATTCACACATCACACAAACTATAGCTAAAACCAAAAACCCCACCCACTACACACACAGCCCCCACCAGCTCCCAAAGAAGCAAAAGCTTGTAGGTTAGTAATCAAGTTCAGGAGAGCAAAGTCCACAGCTCACATAAGGGTCCCACTAGACGAGACCACAGTTATTGCAAATTGAGAAAGAAATGAAAGCAGAATGCAGAAAACAGAGTCACAGCCCACCACTTGGAGACTAGGGGCCCTCTCACCACCCTAGTATCTGAGGGAATGATAACCCCAGCTGTATAATTAAACAGAATGCCAGCAAACAGGATAAGCTCCCAGGGTTAAGACCAATACCTGAACTGGGAAAAAAAGTTACCTGTATGTGTTTAGCACTGTTGAGATTTGTTTATAACCTGTAATTTCTTTTGTTCTTTCACAGCATGGGAAGAGCAGCAAACATTATATAATCTGGATATCTCCTTTTTAGCTACCCATTAGGATATGACTACCTGGGGGCTACCAGAAATAAGCTATGTTAACCGCCTCAGTTATGCTTAAATGTAATGCATGTGTCTACATATATATGACTGAAGAGATGGATTATGATGGAACATTAGAAATGTACAGCTATTCCCCCAAAATAGATGTACTATATGGTCATAACTGTTGCACTTTTAACTATTTTAAAATGCACTTTACTTTTTTTCTCGAACTATCTCTTTAATTAGATCAGGTAAATACGTGACCTAACTATGCACGCTCCCACACTCCCATGCACTGGCTAATAAAGACTTGCAGATGATTGAATTTTTGGTCTTCGCTCTTTAGTACTGTATTCAAAAGCTTAGTTCCATATACAGTATAACATGATTTCTGTTAAAGCTAATGAATAGATCCTATAATACTGCATAGATGACTTCTTGAACAGGCTACTGCATAGGTTCCAGTGCAGCTGTACTGTGTGTGTGAAACAAGCCATTTGAATGGCGCCTTGGATTATCCCTATAATATAAAAAACAGAACAACGGGGAAGTGTGAGTTACAAGGTGACAATTCAATCTCAGGGTTTATAGAACATTACATTCCACTCGGCCTTCAGCCTCATGAATTATTATGTTCCATAAACCCCTTGACTGAATTCTCACATTGTAACTCACACTTCCCCATCATTTATTCTATATTTATAAAATCTACAGATAATGATTTGTGCAAAATTAAAGTGAGAAGTGTAAAACAATATGTTTCCTGTAACTTCCTCTGTACCACAGCAATGCTGTATGATAATTCATCTGGAGTATATGAGGCTCATTCATTTTCTTTCTTTTTTTCTTTCTTTCTTTCTTTGGTGCACTGATTCAATGGACCATTTTGAGGCACAACCCAGGCTATGAAGATGGCACAATGGTAATAGACAATACAGTTACATTAACAGAGTTGGTTCAGGAATTAGAACACAATAGAATACACTGAATACAGCTGAGTACAAGTAAAGTGCAAGAATACAATTGAAACTCAATGGAGCACCAAATAAAGTGCAAGTGCAATATACACGCAAGTAGAGGCAGGCAGTCATATGACTGTTCAGTATAGTACAATGGGACAGTTTAGTCATAGGTATGGAAGGAAAGAGGACTCTCCTCTGAAGGGTCACCCCAGTGGAGCAGTTACACTTGAATTCAGCCAACAGACATGTTTTAAAGTGTGACTTGAAGGTAAGGTGTGAGTCTAGTGAGCGGAGGAAGGCTGATAGTTTGTTCCAGAGTGTGGGAGCAGAAGAGGACAAGGCATTGCTGCCCAGACAAGTGGAGACCCTGGGAACTTCCAAAGGTGGGACAGTGGATAGCTGGAGGCAGTGGGAAGTGGTTTTGTGCTTGAGCAGCGAGGAGTATGGGGACAGGTTACTGCTTCTGATAGCCTTGTTGATGATGCATCCAAGGGTGTAGTTATGTCTGGCCTGGAGGGGGGCCAGCCCAAGGATTGGTACAAGGATCAATGGTGAGTGGAGTAGGGTCCCATAAGTGTAAACCTACAGTTGGCATTGCAGGTAGTATTGAACCTTGTGAGCAGAAGTAAAGAGGTTTGTGTATATATAGGGGGGCGCAGTAGTCTAATGAGGAAGGAGGTTGCCTTGGGCTATGGCTAGGTGAGCCTCAGGGTTTAAATAGTGCTTGAGCCAGAAGCCTGCTCCCAGTTTTTGGCTGATATGCTGCACAGTGGTGTTTATATGCATGGTGAATGTTAGGGAGGGGTCAGGGGTGACACCCAGGTACTTAAAAATGGGCGTGTTCTGCAGAGGAGGGCCATTGGGTGATAGGACAGCTAGGGTTGAATTTGTTTTGGAAAGTTTTGATAAACTGGGTTTAGACCCCGGGAGCATGGCCTTAGCTTTGTTTGTGTTTACTAGAAGCCTATTGTCAGGAACCATTTGTGGGCAGCCCCGTAGTTTAGGGTGTGGGTGTTGGATAAACTAGTCAAGGATTTGTCACTGTGAAATAATACTAAGTTATTGGCATAAAGTAAGGCCTCACATGAGAGTCTGTCTGCCAGTAAGGAATTTATGAAAACAGAAAAGAGTAGGGGACCCAGGATGGAGCCCTGGGGAACCCCAGTGGACACTGTCATTGCCATGGAGGTGGCAGCCCCGATGTTAACTGTTTGGGATTGCCTCAAGATTTGGCTCTGAAATCACGTAGACATACCCACTGAACAACCGAGGTTCAACAATTTGGCATGGAGTAGGTTGTGATCTACCAGGTCAAAGGCCCTAGCCAGGTCTATGAAGATGGCACCTGTGATGTTTCCAGTATCCATGTTCCTGAAAACACAATTAGTGAAATGGGCCAGAGCAGATGCAGTACCAGGATATTTTCTGAAACCATGTTGCTGTGGGCAGAGTAGGCTGTATTTGTTTACATGTTCAGAGAGTTGGAAATGAACAACCTTTTTAAGGAGTTTTCTTATATGTGTAAGGATTGGGATGGACCTGTAATTTGTCAGGGGACAGATGGTCTCCTGCTTTGAAGATGGGGACAGCTTTGGCATTTTTCCATATGGTGGGCATGGTAAACATTGTCAGGGCGAGGTCAAAGATAGTGGTCAGGGGTTTGGAGATGTAGGGGGTGATGAGTTTGAGAAAGCATTGTATAGTCCATTGCTACCTGGACTGCCCCTATTAGGGAGGCTTATCAGGAGTTTGAAGGTTTCTTTCATGGAGATAGCTCTAAAATGGAAGGGAGGGTGGGGAATGCCATCTAAGAGTGTGTACTGTCTGATTTTCTGGGCAGGGTGGGTTATAGATTGGCAGTTTACTTAGGTGAGCATAGAGGTCAGTGAATTTAGTGTTGAGGGAATGGGCTACAGCAGGGAGGTCTTGTGGGGGAGTTCAGATGAATAACGGAGTGATGGGTCCGTGCATTAATCATGGTACCTATGGTGGACTTGAACTGGTGGGGGGTGCTTAGGTTGTCCCTCTGTAATTTTTGAAAGTAGTTTGCTTTCAGGGATTTGTTTTTTTGCTTACATTGTGCAGTTTTCTGTAGTCATTTCAAAGGCTGGGGGAGTGGGCGTCTTTGTAAGCAGCCCACCTGTTGTCTCTCTCGTTCATTAGGGAAAGTAGTTATTTTGTGATTCAGTGGGTGCTTCCACCTCTCACTCCACAGGTGGTTAGGGGGATATGCCTGTCCTGAATATGGAGGAGGGCATCTGTGAAATATCCGACAGCAAAGGCAACGTCCATAAAGGAGTAGAGCGTTTGCCAATTTATGGCCCTGACATCTGTGAGCAATCAGGTAGTGTCATGGTGGTCGAAGTTCATAAATGTCAAGTATTTTGGAAGGGAGAGACCAAATTATATAGGTGAGAAAATGATCACTTATGGAGTCCAATAGGGTTCTGACTTGAAGTGTCTTGTCTTCTCTGTCTGTTGGTACCCAGTTCAGTAGGGAGTGATTTTGAGTTTGAGTAGTGCTTCTTGTGGGGATGGTGATGGACTGCGAGAGGTTATACTGCTTGAGTAATTCACATTTAGAAGAATTTACATGTATCTCAAGGTTCTATTTACACAATACATCTAGAGATGCAGTGAATTTAAATTCCACCAGTGAAGTGAACGCGAAGTGGGCTCTTCGCATTGCAGCGGAGTGGGCAATGCAAAGTGCTCACTCCGCCTTGTCATAACCACATCATGTTAAGGCAGAATGGCAACGTGAAGTAAGGTGGAGTCATTGTTTTTAATGGACTTCGTGTTCATTATGATTCTAAGTGATCCACTTCATGTTTCAGATTTGGCAGTCCCCCCCACACATCACATGGCTTACAGTACTGTAAGTCACATGCTTTTTAGCCAGGCAGAAAGGAAGTGAGTCATACAAACAGACAGTTTCACTTTCTCCTGTGCAGACAGAGAGAGAGGAGTGTGTTTTGTGACTGCTGATACTTTGAGATCAGAGCGAGGAGGAGATTTAAACTTTGCTTTAGACCCAACAGCTTTTTTAAAAGTTACATTTTTTTGTCTTTTCTATACTCTTTTTTTACTTAATTCATTCTTTCTGTAAATTTTATTTTTCTTATCTTTATAAGTACTTGTTTGTCTGTGTCTGTGTGACTGTGTGTGTGTTGTGTGACAGCATGACTAGTGATTGCTTGGACTGGGGGAGCGCAATAGGAGAGATGGACCAGGATGAGGGAATGTCTGGAGTGGGGGCAACTCTGGGAGAGCGTGGTACTGGTAAGTGTTGTACCATGTGCATTTGTGGGGGGCATGTGCACCCATTCCTGTTGGACTGCTCGAAACTTCTGAGTGCTCCCCCCAGAAGCAGGACCAGCACCGCCTCCTGACTCTGAGGCAGTTAAACCACCACCACCACCAGGTCCAGCACCAGGTCCTCTGTAGCAGGATGTGCCTGTGCCCCTGGGCCCAGGTGTGGATCCCATCCCTGTTCAGCACTGCGACCAGCTGGCTGCCAGTTCATCTGGTCCTCCCCTGCCTGTGCCTGGTCCTCCCCGCACCTCTGTTGTTTGGTAGTTTTTTGACTGTGTCAGGGGGGACAGCAGTGTGGTCAGGTGCTGCCTATATGAGGTGAAGGTGCGCCATGGCCCCTGGGGGACTCACCTGGGGACTGGGGGCCAATGCACCCATATGCTCAATCACCACCAGCTGGAGTGGCAGACTGCCACAGAACGGGCCATGCCTGCACCTGCTGGCCATTCTGTGGCAGAGGGTGCAGCTGTGCATGGCGGCAGCCCTAAGAAGAGGAGGGCCACAGCAGCACCTGCTGCTCCACCAGCATCCCCCCCCCACCACCACCACCAGCAGGTCAGCCTGTAGAATGTGCGGACCCCAGAGAACTGTGTGTAACACAGGCTGACTTGGCAGTTCTCTGGAGTGCTGTCGAGGAGAACAATGAGAGGGTGAGTGCTGTGGAGCAGCGGCTGGATCGCATAGAGGGATATCGGTTACAAATTATGTCCATGCTGGAACTGCTGCTGGATCACCAGGGGATCCCACATTAAGTTTTGTTTCCTCACACCATGTGCCCCCTACACCTTCCTTGCTGTGTCATAAAATGTATTCTTCCACCATCCCGACCCTTGTATGTAATTATGCCCTTTTTTTGTTGTCTTCTGTATGCATGACACTTTGTATTCTGGCCCCCCTTCCTTCTGTTGAGTGTCTGTGTGTGTGTGTGTGTGTGTGTGTGTGTGTGTGTGTGAAGTGTAAAGTGTGTGTGTATGCTGTTTTAGTGCCTCATTAATGTTTACTTTCTGTCACAGAGTTTTTGTGGAAAAGCAGCCTAAGCAGTGAAGTTATCCTGTGCTAAACTGCATGTGTGCAGTCAGTCTTCTTTCCTGTGTGTGTATGTACTGCAGACACTGTCCTGCTTCTTGCAAACATATATATGCTGATTGCTGTCTGACTTGTTGCTGTGTTTATGGTATAAAGAATAAAGATAAGAATATGTAACGTATATTTTGTTAGGAGATCATAGCAACTAAAAATCCTGCTTTTCAACAAATCGTATCTAACAGACATGAAGTATTGTTGATGCACCCAAAATATTTCATGGTGTACAGACATTATAAAGTCAGAAAATGTATAAGGCTCAGTTCACTGCCACCACACTGTACTACCACATTCCTTTTTTTCATTATTTGTTCTGGAATATGTCTTTCTAGTTTACACTGGCAGTGTCAGTGTTTCAGCAAGTTGATGTACACCATAACATGACACAGCACCAGCAGTAGCACAGTGTGGTAACAGGGTACTGCAGGACCTGTTATATATTCTGACTTCAACATGTCTGTACACCATAACATATTTTGGGTGCCTCAGCAATATTTTATGTCTGTTGGGTATGGTTTGTTTAAAAGCATGATTTTTTGTGCTATTATGTCTGCAAAGTCATGTGTGCACTGTGTTTGTGTGAGAAGTGATAGAGGTGCACACTGGCCCAAGACCTCCGAAAACATATAACTTTGTCTGCTGCCATTGATGGTACAAATAAAATATGCAATATATATATTCTTATTTTTATTCTTTATACCATCACCATGAACAGAGCAACAAGTCAGCATCATTCAGTGTATATATACAGTATATATATATATATATGTTTGCAACTTGATGCTGGATAGTGTCTGCACAAACAGGAAAGAAGACGGACTGCACACATGTAGTTTAGCACAGTATAATTGCAGTGCTCAGTCCTGCTTTTTGAGAAATACTTCATGATATCATGACAGAAAGTAAACATGACTAAGGCTCCAAAAATATTTACCAGACTCACCAGAATTCCCAATCCCAAAATGCATCTGTCTTGTGTCCAGAAAATTGAAAAGTGCTAAGAAGGTGAAATGGGAGCATAACATGAAATGCAAAGTCCCCCAGAATTAATGGCGCACTCAGTCATGCGCACAGTGGTCACACAGAGTCCTCAGATTTTTTCTGCATCCCCAAAATGCATCTGTCTTGTGTCCAGAAAATTGACAAGTGGTAAGAAAGTGAAATCGGAGCATAACATGAAATGCAAAGTCCCTCAGAATTAATGGCGCACTCAGTCATGAACACAGTGGTCACACAGAGTTCCCAGATTTTTTCTGCATCCCCAAAATGCATCTGTCTTGTATCCAGAAAATTGACAAGTGGTAACAAAGTGAAATGGGAGCATTACACCACATGCAAAGTCCCATCAGAAATGATGACCATGAGCGAACTGTTGCTGGTCCAATGTTTGCTGTGATTCCCCAAACGTGAATGCTATCATCTCGACTGGATGGAAGGGTGCCCTTTATCTGTACACTAATAGTAGCCAAGGTGAGTTGACATATATATATATATATATTTTTTATTTTTTTATTTTTTTTTTTTTTAATTTTTGTATTTTGTAGGTGGGGGTTGACATATATAGACATGTACTCACTGTATTGTTTTGTATCACAGGTCACAGATACTGTTCATGTGCACATTCTAGTGCTTGATGAGAACTTTTTGCATTGAAAATTGGAAATGGATAATTCTCAAGCCAATGAAGGTACATATTTTTTTTTGGGGGGTGAAGCATATTTGCAGGTAGGTCTCATTAATGGTTCCTTATTTGGTTATTTCTTCACAGATGTCATTTGCATCCTTCTTGAGTCTGGTTGGTACTAATGATGGTCATGTTCATCTATTGAAACAACTTCTGCATGCAGCATGTTGCATGTGTGCTGCAGCCGGGGGTGCCAGATGTGGAAGAACTTCTTTGAATAAGGCAACTATGACACAGCAAAGCATCTGGAAGTTTCCTAAAAAAAGAAATGAAGGACTTCTTACAACTTGATTGCAGCAGTAACACATTATGTTTAAGCTGTGGCTGTTCTACGGGTATCTGGATTATTAACACAGATAGTAAGCTGTCACAGTGCAATCAGCAGATCACTCACAACTTAATTTAGTACCAGGCTGTGAACCAATACACTCTGCCAGTGTCCGTGGTTCTCAATGTCAGGTCAACTTACATTTCAAAACCGCATCTTGTCAAGTAACATAACCTGTGTGCAAGTTTTTGAACACTGTCATGGCTGCACAGCTGCAAGTTCGGAATACAGTGCATGATATCTTGCAGAAATAGTTTTGGCAACGCACACATGTCACCTAGTTTATGAATCCTACTCAGTCGCATTTGCTGCACTCTTTTAAAACAAAATTGAACATATGAATTAAAATCTTGATACCTAGCAATATGGATTTGAAATGGATATTCCATAGGTTCCTGTGTATGGTACTGACTTTCAGCGAAGGAGAGTTTTTTTGTTAACCTGTAAAAAAACAAAATAAATTTACCGTATTGTTTGACCATTGCAGTTCAGAAAAGCAACAGAAAACAAAACATACAGCTAAAGGAAGGTAAATAGAATAAAAAAACATTAGTACACGTACTCACTTTATAGTTTTAATATTAAGAAGCCTTGTGCCTGTGGCTGATGGCTGTGATCTCCTGTTCAACTCCCTCTGCCTTGGCATAGTCAATGTAATTGGGAAACACTGGCTGAATGACACTGGTGGTGGGTGCTGGTGGTGATAGCTGCAGCACATGATAACGTTCCTTGTGACATCTTCCTGCATGTGGTGGTGGGTGGTGGCAGTGGATAACAGCGATGGTGGTGGTGGTCCAGGGAGGCAGACAAACTCATTCTCTGTGGTGGCAGTGGCTAACATCAGTTCTGGTGGTGGTGGTGGTGGTCCAGGGGGGCAGACAAACTCGTTCTCTGTGGTGGCAGTGGCTAACATCAGTCCTGCTGGTGGTGGTGGTCCGGGGGGGCAGACAAACTCATTATCTGTGGTGGCAGTGGCTAACATCAGTCCTGGTGGTGTTGGTGGTCTGACTCCTGGAGGGCACACTGCCATTTAACAACTTCAGTTAAAACCTGACAACATTAACCACATGATCATTCTCATGAAGAAAGCTGCCATCACAGTCATCTATGTCTGAAGTCTGACCACTGGGAAATTCTTTCTCCATTGTGTCATCATCTATGTCAGTGATGGGCTGTTTCATGCTGCCGCTGGCAGTGCCACCAGGATGGTCCATTTCTACATCACCAAAACCACCATGACTAGGCTGGGGTATGAATACCGAGGTTGCAGTCTGTGCTGCTATGTGCCTCTCATTCATTTTTATGAATGTTGGCAAACTAACATTTGCAGGAGAGAGGTTTGTCCGACGATCCCTGACTATTGCACCTGCTGAGCTGAATACCCTCTCGACACTTACACTGGAGGTTGGGCATGTGAGGTACTTTAGTGCTACTGCAGTCAGCTCTGGCCATTCACTGACCTTTCCGCTCCAGTACAAAAGATGATCATCAGTTACTGACAGATGCCTGTCTTCAGACAAATATGACTTAACCATTCTCTGTGCCACAATAAGTCCAGTTGTTGATGTATAATCCTGTTCTCCAGAATCATTTATTTCACAAATCTGAGTACCCTTTTTAACAAATCATAGGAAGATGATGTAGTACCCAAGGACTGGAGGAGGCAGACATGATTCCCCTTCACAAAAGTGGGAACAAGACAGAGACAGGAAACTACAGACCTGTTAGTTTGACCTCAGTGGTAGAAACATGATGGAATCACTTCTAAAGGAAAGAATTGTTGAGTTCCTAGAGGCCAGTGGGGCACAGGACCCAAGGCAGCATGGATTCACAGCAGGAAGATCATGTCAGATGAATCTAATAGATTTCTTTGACTGGGTGACCAATGTGGTAGACCAGGGAGGGGCAGTGGACATGGTCTACCTAGACTTTAGCAAGGCATTTGATACAGTTCCACACAAAAGATTAATATACAAGTTAGCCAGCTTTGGAGTGGGTCCCAAGGTTGTAGCCTGGGTTAAAAATTGGCTGGACAACAGGATATGGAGGGTCATAGTAAATGGAGTTTACTCTGAAGAAATGGGGGTTACTAGTGGGGTACTGCAGGGTTCAGTACTGGGACCAGTCATTTTTAATGTCTTTATAAGTGACATTGCAGAGGGACTGGAAGGAAAAGTATGTCTCTTTGCAGATGACACAAAGATCTGCAACAGGGTTGATACAGAAGGTGGGGTGGAGAGGATGCAAAGGGACTTTGCAAGTTTGGAGGAATGGTCAAGTATATGGCAGCTTAGATTCAATGCAAAGAAGTGCAAAGTAATGCACCTAGGAAACACAAGTCCAGGAAAGAGTACACAATGGGGGGTGAGATAATAACAACAGAAATGGAAAGAGACCTGGGGGTAGTTATATCAGATGACCTTAAGGTGGGAAAGCAATATGAGAAGGCAGTAAGGAGGGCTGGTGGGATACTGGGATGCATAGGGAGAGGCATCACCAGTAAAAAACAGGAAGTTGTTATCCCTCTGTACAGACAGTTGGTGAGACCCCATCTGGAGTTCTGTGTCCAGTTCTGGAGACCCCATCTCCACAAGGACATGGACAGGATGGAGGCTGCCCAGAGGAGGACAACTAAAATGGTGCAGGATCTGCAGACTGCACCAGAAGACATACGAAGAGAGATTAAGAAAGCTTAATATGTATACACTCGAGGAGAAGAGGGAGAAGGGGGACATGATATAAACTTTCAAGTACATCAAAGAAATCAATAGAGTCCAAGATGGTAGCATCTTTCAGAAAAAGAGATGTGCAAGAGCAAGGGGGCACAATTTGAAGTTGGGGGGATAGCTCAAAGGTAATGTGAGGAAGTATTTTTTCATAGACAGGGTTGTGGATACATGGAACAGCCTTTCTGAGGAGGTAGTGGACTCAAAAACAGTGGGGGAATTCAAGAATGCATGGGACAGACATAAGGCAAGTCTAGTGGGTGGTAGGAGGAAGTAGGCTGTTGGTTAACTAGGATCTGCAACCTATGAATTAGGTAGGGAAATGGGCAGACTAGGTGGTCCAAGCGGTCCTTGTCTGCCATCAAATTCTATGTTTCTGTTTTCTATGTTAAATCCCCACTTGGGACAAAGCCTCCTAAAGTGGGTTGATGCCAATCACTTTGGATGACAGACCACCTGGAACTGCAGTCCCCTTCCCCTTACAGGATATGCTTGATGCTCCTCCAGGTGCACCTTCAGCCGGATTATGCTGCTGAGGTTTGCTGACCTTGGCACATGACTTCTGTGCCCCATGAACCAAGCACATCAGTTGCCCACTGACATTTTTAACCTGTTCAGGCCCTCCCTCCATTACTGAGACAGTTCCACATTTGTATCGTGGCTCCAGCATTGTTGCTACCGCAAAGTTGTCACTACGCTGAAAGCTCAAAATTTGACAATTCTGGTCAAATACTGTCAGCATGTGTTTCAGCAACATACTGCTAGCACTGTCTCCGGCAACATCAAGACCGTGCTGTAAATTCACCAATGTCTGCCTCAGCACCAGCAGCAGTGGAATTCATTGGCTAATGGATGCAGATTTGCCACTCACTGCCTGTGTGGCATGTTCAAAAGGCCTCAAAATTGTTATTACAGAGTCCATGAGGTGCCACTGTTCAGTCGTCATAGACATGGAGGCCCCAGAACTGTCATGGCTAGTGTGCATCACAAGATATTCTGAGATGGCTTTGTATTGTTCATATGACCTCTCTGCCATATATAAAGTGGAGTTCCACCGGGTGACAACTTCCAGCTTTAAGCGGTGCTGAGGGAGGCTGTTTCGCATCTGCAGCTGCCAAAGTTGGTCACGGCCTTTGCAGATCGTGAAATGTGAGAGCAGATATGGCGTGCAACTGTCAGCATTTCTTTTACTGTACATCTGGATGCTGCAGAAACTCCTGCAACACAAGATCTAAACAATGGGCCATGCATGGAACATGAAAAAAGCCACCATTTGTGATGCATTTCACCACATTTGAGCCATTGTCACTTGCTATGAACCCAGCTCTCAGGGACAGGGGGTTCAGCCACTTGTCGGTTTCAGTCAGTACCACATCCAACATGTTTTCACCTGTGTGTGAACAGGTCACAGTACACATAGCAATCGTTGTATGCTGTAGAATTTCTGGAAGATTGCTACCATGACACTCCACCTAACTGCACTGATTATTCACACTACCGACATCACAAACAACCCTGGCACCTGCACCCAGTGTGCAGTTATACACAGATATGAACTCCCTGCTGTTTTGCCACTTGTCCACCTATCCATACTTAAATGGATGAATGGAGAAGAGGCATGTTGAAGGGCATGTCTTACTGAGTCGGACACAGTATGGAACAACTCAGGGACAGCACGGGTAGAAAAGTATGTCCTGGTTGGTACTTTCCATTTTGGACAGGCACGTGCAGCAAACCTGCCAGAACCCAGAATTCTCCACAAAGGAGAAGGGCAAAAGATCAATTGCCAGTATTTCATCTACAGCAGCTTTAAGTTCATGTGACACTGAATGATTGGTTGGGTACTTCAGCTTATGCACAAAAACACTCTGTAATGTGGGCTGACTTTAACATTTTACACTGGGTGTGATGACAAATGATTCTGCTCTGCGAATGGCAGGGAGTGAAGCGTGGACGTTTGATGAAGATGGTTGCATAGGTGATGATGACAAACCCAGAAATTAACTTATTTTGCCAATTTTTGCCAACCAGGCTTGATGTACCACTTGCACTAGACATACTGCATTAACCACCACCACCACCACCAAAACTGCTACTCTCACCAGCACTGGACAACATTTCAAAATCATTTTGCTCCTCCACCTCATCATGCATGTAGTAATCCTCTGCTCTTATTTCTTCACTACTGCACATATTTAATTTCCTACTGGACTTAACACTCATAGAAGGGGATAACATGCTCATTATGGTTGGTGACGAGGATGAATGCCCGACTGCGGTATTAGCTGCCATCTTGTGCTGGGTCCACAGTGCCATGTGCCCATTCTTAAGATGTGCATGCTGTCCTCCTCTGCCCATATGGCTCCCATTTTACCTTGACTCACACGTACATGGCAAACCTGGCAGATTGCAACTGACTCATCATGTGCACCTTGCACAAAGAAATCTCAAACAAGGGATTGTGATGCTCTACTTTTAACATGTCCATGATGATGCTTATTGAACTCTGTTCTTTTAAGCACTGAAGTGGGGGGTGTGCTTCGTTCTTTTCAGGCAGTGCACACTTGGACTGCAACTGACCACCATGACTACCTATCATTATTACTGGGTCATTATCATCATTATCATCATCATCACCATCTACTGAAACTGGTAAATTACAAGTTTTTTATGGGGGGTGGGGATTTATGCAAACAGACCCAGACACAGCAACCTTGATTTTTTCTCCAGTTCCCAACTGGGGTCAATTACATCATCATCATATTCATCAGCATCACCCACATCCACATCTTTTGCTTGGTTGCTGGCATGTGGACTGCATGTTGCAACCACAGCAACATCATCATCATCACTTTCACCATCATCATCATCAACACCACCACCACCATCTGATATTTTTACATCACACCATGAATCACTGCATGGAAAATACGTGACCTGAACTGTGGTGGAAGAAATGTCACATTGTATGCTATCATTGACATGATTATCAGAATCCTCAGGTTCAGTTACTGGGATGTTACTGGGGAAGTATGACATTATCTACACTGCCACTCACTTGCACTGCTTCACACTTCACTATATTTTTGGACACGGTACACTGGTCAGAAGAGGAACTTGAAGTAGCAATACTCATACTACCACCACCAGCAACTGCACTAACACTACTGGCTGGGACAACATCATCTCCTCCAACTATGAATGAAGCTACTGATTGGGTGGTAAAAACATTGCAGGAGAAATACCTTTCCTCACATTAGCAATGCACTTCTGCACCTAAGTATTACCATGCCCACAGACAATCTTACCACTGGCAGCAGTGCCATGGTGCGAACCAACTTTTCTTGCACATCTCTTTGCAGGCATTTTGAGGGATCAACAACCATATTCTAAACAAATTTAGATTTTGGAACATTCACTCTGCATGGCATGGGGGGACATTGGATGTGAAGCCAAAAAAAAACAACTGTGGCTTCAGCAACAGATACAGACACAAATTCACAAGTGAAAACATCACCTTAACTAACCAGTGGTGCTGAGGTCATAAACAATAAATTCTGGAAAACAATTCCTTTTACCATTGGGGGGGGGGCACTGACTGCAGATTTTTATGGCAGTGCAGTGCAAGCAGCAAAACAAAGAAAAGATACCACAATGGCAGCACAAAAGCACACAGCTGCACTGGATAGCAGGTTCACACTGCTGCACCTGAAATTACACTGTGGCACAATACAAGGTGTATTATTTGATGTCACACAGCACTTCACACACACAATTTGTCTACAACAAGCAATGCTTAGCAAATTGAAAAGTTCAGTAATAATATGCCATGTATTATGAACTGCTGCACCAGATCCACACAATCAGCAAGAAAATGCCAACAATTACTGACAATATTACTGTGTGTACATTAACACAGTAAGTTATATAACAAATATATAACTCAAAAACAAAGAACTTCCTATTTCTCAAACTTAAATCTACCTACACCACAGATACGCCCCTCCCCGAAGCACACTTTCACTGTCTTTTACTACACAGACTCAATGTTGTACATTAACATTCAAAATCCACACACAAACAAAAACACTCGATGATATGATCACAGGAGGGTTTCCTACAATCGATGAACTAAAGTTTGAGCAAAAAATAATTATTCAAAAAGGCTTTTTTGCAGCCATATTTAAGGTCTGTGTATTGTCACAATACTTTTCCTAATGTTGTTTCTTAAAGTCCCCCTCCTCACAATAGGTCTGGGTTGCGCACCAGAAATGCCCTTACCCCTTTTCTTAATCTGCTTATTTGTCTGATTCAGTTAAGATTGCCTTTTGTACACAGTTGATATTGTAACATGCAGTGCAGATGGACATGCTTGAGGCAGAGAAGTTGGACTGCAAGCAAGCCTAGCTTGTTCTATCTCTCACTTCTTTGCCACATATGCCTTTTCCCTTTCCTTTCTTTTGGCTCCCTTCTTTTGGTGAGAAGTGAACCTACATTGGCTTACTAAATCATAGAGCCAAGAACTGTAACATAATCATTATGCTAAGATATATGGCTTTTTTATAGTCTGTAACCCATGAAGCAAATATGTGGCAGTTGTACATGCTGGCAGTGCCAAATGTTGTGATATGATTCAGATATGAAAGTGCAATACTCTGCGTCTATGTGTGTGTACTGTCCAAATAATACTAATAATAAAAATGTTAAACAACAAAAAGGCTTTTTTAATAGCTTTTAGAAGGTTTGAATCACAGACAGCTCTCAGAGCACACTGTCTCCTACAGCTTTCTACACACACTACCCTGAACTGAGGCTGTGCATATCAAGATAGAGCCCATGTGACCTGAAATCCCATGAATCACTGCAAAATTCACCTTCAGAGCTTAAAAATAAGGCAAAGTGAGGCGAAGTGCATTGTTCCTACTGCACTTCGCCTTAAGATTTGGCAGAGTAGTGGTCTGGGAAGGCAGAGTAACACAAAGTCATTGTTAGCAATGGACTTCGTGTTACCCATTATAACGTGAAGTACTCCACTTCGCATTGCAGAGCACTCCTCGAATTCGCCTTGGCTCCATGAATCACTCCACAGAGTGAATTGAGGCCACTTCGTCCACCACTAAATACATCCTAATATCCATTTTTCAGATTTTTGGCTCTATCTCCATATATTTTCACCCTGGTAGGAAAATCTAGAAACAGGACCCCAAGTGCTACTTCAATTTTAGACTTGTGTATTCATGCTCCTTTTTTAATTCTTGATACATTAGTCTTTTTTGGCCTACTATTGACTGTTAAAAAGAGTATGTTTCTAAATGTAATCACTTAATTCCTTAGATCAAGGATGAATATATTATTATAAAACTTATTTATCAAGGATAACCCAGCTGAGATGTGATATTTTGTTTCCAATGGGATCATGGTGGATGCTTGAAAACACGTTAAGCATGAGCTGCCAGGAGAGGCTGGCTTTTATTAGGAATATGGGAGAAGATATTCTCCCCACATTGAACCTTGTGCTTTACCTTTCCGTTTCAGTTTTTGGTGAATACAGTAGTGCTTGTGTATTCTGGAACAAACTTTGGCCTTCCTCTATTCCCACCCTTGCAGATAAATAAGGTAGTGTGTAGGGAATAGAAGGCCCAAAAATATTACTGCCTCCAACTCATGGAGAGTGTGACCAGTAGCATGCAGGAGAGGAAAAAAACACTTGTGGAGGAAACCTCTGAGGATCTATGGCTATTGACCTGTTTGTCCTCTGGGAGAGCTAAGAGGAGATGATTCTATACACTTGTCTGATTTTGCTTCTGGATTAGGACTATGTGGGGGGGGCAGCTCAGATGTAATTTAAGGAAGTATTTTTTCACAGAGAGGGTTGTGGATGCATGGAACGGCCTTCCGGAGGAGGTTGTGGAGTCAAAAACAGTGGTGGAATTCAAGCATGCATGGGACAGTCATAAGGCAATTCTAGAGGGTGGGGGTAGGAAGAAGTAGGCTGCTGGTTAACTAGGATCTGCAGCTTATCCATTAGGTAGGGAAATGGGCAGACTGGGTGGGCCAAGCGGTTGTTATCTGCCATAAAATTCTATGTTTCTGTGTTTCTATGTGGTTCAGTGGCTGGGAAAGTCAATCTTCCACATCTCTTGATGACCTGTGAAGGAATGTTATTCTTGATATTTGAAGAAGCTGCTCCAATTCAAACGAAAGTCCTTTAAAAAATAATGGTTGAAGCCAAGTCGATACAGAGTTCTGATGTGTCCTGGAACCTTTGTTGACATGAGTATTTGCTTATCCAAGGCTGGGAGAAAATGGGAAGGATCTGAGCATACATAAAATGTATGAGATGGATAATACGTTATCGGATGCCAGTTTGTATTGATCAGGTTGTAAGTTAATTGAAGTCCTTTATGGGATCTGTCAATCTTGAGGAAGGATCCAGGATATTATTAACTCATTTCTGTAACTTAGAATCTTCAAGAAATTTAACAGATGAAGACGTTGGAACAGAGAATTCTCCAGGATGGGGGATCCGTTGTGGCTAGAATGGAAGAAGTATCATAATATTTGAACAAAACTGCCTTTAGGGAGACCAAGGATTTGGAGATGAAGCCATCTGTAAGGATAGAATCAAGATTTCCAGTCTTTGATGATCTGAGAGATATGCTTAACAGTCCTGTATGATAGGTTCATGGCCTGATGGTAAAAGTAGGAATGCGAAATGTGTTCTATATGAGCAGAGCATTCTGGGAGGAATGGTGTACATGGAAAGAGGAGTTCCTTTGCATACTGTAGCACAAGCAGCTTGGTGGCTGGAGCTAGGATGGCCCACATGATACCATTGTCTTGCTGGCAAAGGTTATGAGTTAGATGAAAGAAGGAAGGGGGGATATGACTGAGGCTGTTGAAAGATGAAAGCAATGGAAAGTTTGTTGTTGGATTTGAGATACTGAATCAGCTGCTTCATTTGGCATGTCCAGGAAGCAAAGCAGCTCACTCTCACCAGGAGGGTGCAAAACGTGAAGCAACTTAGTAATACCACTAGCAAGTGTCAGCACACCTCAGCTGGAATATGAAAAAGGCTTTATCTGAAAAGTTAAAAGGAACACTGCCAGTGTGTAAAATGGCTGGCAAGCTCAAAAAAAACAAAAACTGTTTCTTGCTCAGTATGTCCTCAGGGGGTGGTTGAATAACCCCCTGAGGACTTACTGTGTACTAAACCAGTCAGGGTTTTTTTAGAGGTTGCCAGCCATTTTCCACACTAGCGGTGTTCCTTTTATCTTTTCAGATTAAGCCTTTTTCATATTTCAGCTGAGGTGTGCTGATGCTTGCATGTGGTATTCATTTGGCATGGCCCAGAGTATGAAAATAATGTAAAGTAACACTGAGATAGAGAAACCAGGTTGGCCTCGGATGATCCTTATAGTCGAAAGGAGCAAAGACTTCCCCTGTTGCAGATGTTCACGACTGGTTAATTAACCTGAAATTAGAGACTGACTGCAAGAGTCAAATCAGATATGTTCCTATATGGAGGCAACATTTCTTATTAGGTAATCTTTAAAAGGAGGAGACATTAATGACAATCTTGAAGAGATACAATAGCCGGAGGTCAGGGATCAGCGATCCAGCATTGCTCAAAAATTGCAGCATAGCCATGCGGTGGATATACATTGACGTACTCCAGTGTGTAAAGGAAAAAAGCATTTGTAGAAGGTTGGATGGCCATTCCAGGAAGATATGAATGGGCGCAGCTAGCAAGAATGAATCTGAGCAGCTGAGATTTGAAAGTGATAGTGCAGATTAGGAACCAATGATGGCCCGTTAGGAAGTGAATGATCGACCTTGAGGATTATATGGATTGCACAGATGAAGTATCACAGGAAGGAAAGAAGTTCTCATTTCAGGCAACAGCATCTGGTCAAAAAGACATAATTAAGCTAGTGTCCTGTGAAGATGACGGAAAGTAGTCTGGTGTCCACATGTTCAGTATCTGATGTAATGCCAAGGAATTCAAGGAATGTTGCTAGACCTAAGAATTTCTTTTAAGCAGGAAACTAAATTTCTTGGAACAGCTGAATGAGAGTTGTAACCATGAGGAGAATCTGGTGATCTATCAAAAGAAAGTCCTTAACAGATGACTGACTGCTGGATGGCAACAGATGTTGAAAAAGGCCCAAAATGTACAGCAGAGAATGCATTGAAGAGGCCACAGGTTATTGCAAGCAGAATGCCTGATGAACCACACAGCAACAGTGGTCCTCTCAAAACATAACACAGAGAAGCCAGAGGTGGAGAAATGGGAAACAAGTTGAATGCATGCTCTGAGCAGTGATTGATATCCTGGGTCCAGAGCCAAAGCAGTGGAAGAGTGCTAGTGAGCAGGCAATACAAGCATGGGAGAGATATTCCACAGAAAATAGCAATGACTTGATGCTCAGCCAAATGAGTACTCAGGCAGATAAGTTGACAAAGAGGCAATTTGTGCTAAAAAGTCATTGAATAGTAACAACCATGGGAGCAAGTGAGAAATAGAGAATGGCTGGGAGGAAGCTGACCCAGGAGGAAGTCCTCTGAAAGGTCCTCGTAGAAGCTGAAGGAGGATGGTAGGATCCTGCACCACAGACAACGGAGTAATAGATGGCACACTGATGGTTGGATATGTAAGCATAAGAGTAGAAGTGACAGGATCAGGGTTGGAGATGACAACACAGCAGCAGCTGACTGGCCAAAGGCTGGAGAAGGTGAAGCCAGGAAGCTGACTTTGATAGCTACCAATGGATTGGCAAGGAGGAACAGAAAAGTCAAGCCGAACCAGGAACTCCTGACTTGGAGACCATGGAGCAAGTTCTGGTTAAGGCAATGCAGCATGGACCAAGACCCATAACAGGATCAGTCTGTGGAGCTTTGAAAATTCATGTGATTCCAGCTGTGGGCAAAAATGGAATGGAAGATAGCAAGCATCGTAGTACAGCCAGCAGGTGGAAGTGGTTCAATCCATAGAAGTAGTGTGATGTGAAAGCCAGCTGATGAGCTGGAGGAGCTGGAAGAATTACAGAAACTGTATCAGGGTTTGCAGCCAGAGTGTAGAGAGAGGTTGAAAATGTCAGGATACTAATGGAGTTGCATGCAACACTGAAAGTGGAAAGGTCTAAGGAGACTTTGGAGGACATATTAAGCAAGCACTGATGGACAGTCGGTAAATGGAAAATATGCCATGTGGTGCTGAGAAAGTCTAAGGATCTAGTAGGATCTTGGTGGTTACAACTGTAGAGTTGAAAAGCACAGAAGGAGTCAAATGCCAATAGGCTGCACATTGCAGTACACAGAAAGAGTAGATTAGAAGAAGACACAGTAAAACTCCCAAGTCTGGTAGATCGTCAAGCCCACCTGCACTCAAATACCTCACAGAGTACAATGTATGGAATGGAGACTGTCAGATAGCTTGTATAAACTGAAATGTGGTATAAGCAGGAACTGGATGAAACAGTCTCCAATCCCTGGTAGACAGGGAAGCCAATCTTCTCCCTGGTACCATAAGGTATGAGTTAGGGATGGAGACTGTCAGAATGTCGATATGGTTATGAGGTTACAAAATGGATGAAACTGGAAGACATGGACTCCCATCCCTGGTACATGGGGCAAGCCCACCTTCCCTCCAATACCTCAGAAGATGTGAGTTAGGGATGGAGACTGTATGAATGCTGGCATGGTTGTAAGACTGGTAAATGAATTAAACTGGAAGACATGGACTATCATCCCCGGCAGACAGTGTAAGCCCTCCTTCACTCCAATACCTCAAAAGTTATCAGTTAGGGACAAGGACTGTCAGACTGCTGGCATGGTTGAAAGATTAGCAACTGGGTGTAAGTAGAAGACACAGACTCCCATGCCCAGTAGACAGGGCAAGCCCATCTTCACTCTAATACCACAGAAGGTATGAGTTAGTGATGGAGATTGTCAGACTACTGGTGTGGTTGTAGGATTGGTAAATGGATGGAACTGGAAGACACGGACTCCCATCCCAAGTAGACAGGGCAAGCCTACCTTCACTCCAATACCTCAGAATGTATGAGTTAGTAATGAAGACTGTCAGACTGCTGGAATGGGCTGAGCAAGGAAAGCACAGCTGTCTGCTGCTGTAACAGAAAGAAATGCACTGGGAAAATGTTAGCAGGAGAACTGGGAACCAGTAGCAGAAGGAGCTAGAATAGCAAGAGAGTATACAAAAAAAACTACTGAACAAGACACAGCAAGTGAGTGACTGTAAGGCACCAAATAAAACAGTAACACAAAGAAGAAAATGTTTTAATTCATATAGCAATAAGCCAAGCACATGGGGATGACATCACAATCCAGAAGCACTGGCACTGAGATGGAGCAGCAGCTCTGAGAGAAGATAGAAAAACAGTCCAAAAAAGAAACCGAAACAGGACAAAACACAGAGAAGAACACAGGAGAAATGAGGGAAGGGACACAGAACCATAGAACAAGGCAGAAGTGGGGAAGGAATGGACAGGGAAGGAAACCCAACACCGCTGTGTGTGTTTTTTTGTTGTTGTTGTTGTTAATAATAGGGCAAGATCACCAGTAAGCAAATAGAAGGCATAAAAGGCCTCAATGTTTGTGCACAGAGGTTCTTTGTCTTTTAAATAATTTTTTTATTTTAATGGGTTCACCACAACATATCCAAGACACACTGTCTTAGGGTAGCTGGTCCATTCCACTGGGGTATCAAACAAACGAGGCATACTGATGAGTCCTGGTAGGACGAAACACATGTCTATGTTATCTGTTAGCACCCTTTGCAAACTGTGTGAGAGGCCTTTCGGCACCATGCAATTCTGCTTAAAGTTGAACCAGCATAACATTCTGTGGTGATTTGCATATGCAGCCCATGATGCTTTGCATTGTGTGGGCATGTGTGATTTTGTATTTTCTTGAAACTTGGCTTCCCAGCCAAATGCCTTTTGGGGTAACCCTTGCCTCAGTGTTTGCGCACAGAGGTTCTTTGTCTTTTAAATAGTTTTTTTGATTTTAATGGGTTCACCACAACATATCCAAGACACACTGTCTTATGGTAGCTGGTCCATTCCACTGGGGTGTCAAACAGACGAGGCATACTGATGAGTCCTAGTAGGACCCTTTGCAAACTGTGTGAGAGGCCTTTCGGCACTATGCAATTCTGATTAAAGTTGAACCAGCATAACATTCTGTGGTGATTTGCATTGTGTGGGCATGTGTGATTTTGTATTTTCTTGAAACTTGGCTTCCCAGCCAAATGCCCTTTGGGGTAACCCTTGCCTTAGTGTTTGTGCACAGAGGTTCTTTGTCTTTTAAATAGAAGGCATAGGACACAGGAGCCTTAGGAAACACAAGTGGGTGCAGGGAGGGGAGATGAACAATACTGTATAACCTGGTGTGAGCAGCTTGTGAAAGATGTGCAGCAAAAGCATTGAACAAATGTAGCAGGAAATGAAATCAGATAACAATATGAAAGCATGTCCTTTGAATGAATAGGTGCAAGCAATGTACGAGGAGAATTCTTGAGTATGAGCTGGATGAATGAATCTAGCAAGCCATAATGTGATATGGAAGGTACTAGTAGTACAAGCAATGTCATGTACATAAGCAGGTATAAATTGCCAGGACAGGATATGAGGGATATGCCCATGAACACAGACTAAAACATCTCTCACTACACAGAGGTATCATGTAGAGAACGAGGTCAAGAAATTGGAAGCATAAAGCTGTCTGAGTAGAGTCATCAGCTGAGCACCACGGGAGCACGCATGAGCCCGAAGCACTGTACAAGATAGCAGTGGCTCCAAGTGAGTGAGAATACCCAAACTGCAAATGCAGAGCACAGTACTGAGGTAGGGGAAATATAAATGCCAAAAACAGAAGGCAGGAGTGGGGAGGTACGGAGGGTAGAGGTGGAAGCAAAGAGAATGGAAAACGGAGTAAACGGGAACAGAGAGGACGGTGGAAACAGGAATGACAAGAACAAACTGGGATTAAAGGCAAATGGAGAGAGGGAAAGGGGGGGACGACACAAATGAAGAGAACAAGGAAGGAAACAAAGTGAGGAGAAGGGGAAGCAACAGGCACAGGAGTGAACATAGAGAACAAAGAAAGCAGGCAAGGAGAGGGAAGCAAAAAATAACAAGGAGCAGAGTCAGGGAGGCTCAGCCACATGAGCCGCTCAGGAAGCCTAGAGTGCCTCAAAACGCTCACTACTTAGAAAGGTGCTAAGCGTGAGCTGTCGGGAGAGGCTGGCTTTTATTAGGAATGTGGGAGGAGCAATTCCCCCACATTGAACCTCATGCTTTAGCCTTCCCATATATGTGTAGAACTCAAAGCCAAACAAAAATGCATAACACACAAAACTTCAACAAGGGTAGACCCACAGTTGCCAGATATACCAGTGTCAGCCCAGAATATAATTAAAATTAATTTTTGTTCAATAATTTAGATCATTTTGATAGTATAAAAAGACACACATAAACTACACACACAAAGTAAACAGCAGGATTTCATACCTAGGTTCAAAACATTAGTTTGCTACCATGGCACTTTAATCCCGCTGTTCACCATGTGCAGATCATATCAGTCTTTTTATACTTTCTAAATGGTCTGAACTGTTGAATAAAAATAAAAATTTTTATTATATTCTGGGCTAATATGGATATAAATGTGAAATGTGAGTCTGCCCCCATTGAGGTTTTGTGTGAGCTTGATTCTTTTTGGCTTTGATTTATGTTTTTATCAGTGCATCAGGTAGACCCTGCAAAGTGGCCTGTTTGCTTGTAAATTTGATGTATATGGAACTATTAGATTAATATTATCCTGTTGTGTTATGTCCGGCTAATAATATAAATGGGATGACAGTGAGGAAATACATTTCCACAGTTACATACAACTGTAACTGTGGGAACTTATTTCCTAACTGTCATCCCATTTATTTTTAATTAGCTGGACATAACATAATAGGGTAAATATTAGTCTAATAGTATTTCCATACACATTTTGAATTCATAGAGAAGGCGAGCCTTCACTGTTACTGGCAGTTATAGCCATTGACATCTTTCAAGATGACCAACTATATGCACATACTAGTCTGTCTCTGGTCATTTTGTTTATTTTATTGTAAAGACATTTTCATTATGTATATATTTTGCTTTACTTTTTTTAAATCATTTTTGGACATATTTTATTTTAGTTGGTTTTTTTTTAGTTTCATTTGCCCTGACTCTACCAGCTCTGAACCTGCCACTATAAAAGCAGGTTCATCCAAAAACACCATGGTGACCCTCACATTGATTTCTTTTGCTATATTTGCAGACATATTTCACAGCTAACAAAAATGTTTAATGAAGATGATATGGGATTTATATTGTTTTCTGCATAAAAACATACAAAAATGTCCACATTTTTTTAAATAGACAAGAGTACAATAGTATCATTAATTTATGCTTTAATTTTATATAGGTGGAACACATAAAGCAAACATCTTGATGCATACTGTGTCCTTTCTTTGTCATTTTCAACTTCTGTTGACACATTAAACAATTATGTTGCAACTAATGACAATAAGCTAACCCCTTACTGATTTTTATCCATCAAGATGAATTAATTTTCACCATATAGAGTAACTTACAAGCAAACATGTACGCCATCAATTTATTTTGTTGATTTTAAATGCTTTGATAACAATCATGTACTGGGCAAAACATTAAACATTTTACAAAAGGTGCAGAAACACAAGGGAACTTCCTTAATGGCATTTGGGACAAATGGTAAAACCAAAATGGAATTTTCACAAGAAAATGAACTTTGGACAACAATATACATGGAAACAGAAACATAGAAAAAGATGGCAGAAACAGACCAGAGGTCCATCCAGTCTGCCAAAGTTCCCTATAATCCCTGGAACCAACTGTTCCTCCAGAGTACTAACCCTCCCCATCCTCTCCTTGTTCTCTTCCCTGGTCCTGTTGCTCCTGGTAACCACTATTCCCTTCATTACGTCTCGGCCCTACCTGAATCCCCTTACTGTTTTTGCACCCACTACTTCAGCCGACAGACTGTTCCAAGGTTCCACCATCCTTTACATTAAGAAGTACTTCCTCACATCTCTCCTGAACCTACCTCCTGTTAATTTCCATTCATGTCCACGTGACCACAAATTGGTATTTAGGTTAAATAGTTCCTCCTGGTATACCATGTACAGGGCAACCATGATTGAGCACTTACAAATTAGGTGACTCAGTCACAGCACCTGTGTACAGGGCTACCTGACAGGGTAGCAAGTGGATAATGGTGTGGACGAGGTAGGGGAAACGGATGTATGCACGTATGTATGTGTGTGGGGGGGAGGAAGGAGAAGGAAGGTATGTGGGAGGGGATGTGGTGGGCAGCTACCGAGCTGGTCTGTTAGCACAGTGGGGTGGGTGGTCACTTGGGAGGTGCAGGGTGCAGCGTTTGGGTCTGGTCTGGCACGTCACATTTTATTTTTTTTGCCAGAGGATGACTTGTTATTTTCCCAAGTTTTTCAGCCCCCCGACATGCACCTCCTGGAGTTGAGAATCTATTAGTGGGAGGTGTGGGGGGGTGCTATTCTGCAATCACCATTGGGACATGGAACCGTTCCCCGAAGTTCACTTTGTTAATTCCTTTAAGAAACTTGCAGGTCTCTATTATACCTCCCCTCTCCCTTCTGGTCTCCAGTGAGTAAACATTAACTTAGCTAATAAAAGAACCAACATGCCCAAACCTTTGTACCCAGTCACATTCCCTAGTTGACTGGGTGCTCTCTTCCTACTCCCACTGCATCTGCTCCACTGGTGTATTACCCAATGTTCTCAGTGACCACTGCCCCACCTTCTGCATCAGAAAGATACATACTCCCCTAACCCACCGAAATATATCCAGTACCGACCCCTCAGATCCCTCAATTTGAGCAAACTGCTCCAAGACCTGGCTACAGCCGACTGGTCACCTCTTTTCTCCTCCCTATCTGTTAATGCTGCACTTGCTCATTTCACTTCTATCTTTGTAAAAATTTGGGATACCTATGACCCTCTAAAAACAATCAGAGTAAAGCACTCATCATCCTTGGATCACCCCTGAAATCCTGTCCATGAGCAAATCCTGTGACCTCCAGTAGTCTCATTTTAAATCCTCACAAGACCCTGCCAACCTTCAGACCTACTGTTCACTCCATAATACATGCACCAAGTGCATTCGACAGGCCAAAGTGGAATTATTAAAATCTCATCTGCAAACCTCCAGCAGCACTCTGTCCTCCTTCTGGCATGATATCCGTTCACTCCTCCACCCATCCCATGCACCCCCCCCCACCCACTGTGATGTGAACTCATTTACCTCTGATCACACCCTTGTTGCAGAACTTCTAAATAAGTTATTCACTACCTCTGCCATGCCACATGACCCCCTACCGTGTGCCCCTTCCTCTCCCCACAGTCCCCTGTCTTCCATTTGCCTCTGATATTCCCCCGAAGTCTGTAAAGCTCTTGCCTCCCTCAATCCTACCAAATCCAGCCCCAATAGCCTGCACCCTAAGCTCCTTTCACTCTCTTCTCCCTTCATTGTCACCCCCCTAACCTTTATTCCCAACCTATCTATCTCCTCTGCTACCGTTCCCTCAGTCTGGAAGTTCACCACAGTCCTCCCCCTCTTCAAAGGGTATGATGCCTCTGTCCCTGGAAACTACTGTTTAATTTCACTTCTCCTTTCACTTGTTAAGGTACAAGAGTCCCTAGTCCTCTCCAGGCTAAATGATTTCCTCCTGGCCTCCAACACTCTATCCCTGGTCCAATCAGGTTTCAGGAAGCATCACTCAATCTCTACCTCCCTCCTACGTTTTACTGATGCCATCTACTCTGCCATGGATCAAGGTCTGATTACCTGGCCTATTTTTATTGACCTTGTGAGGGCCTTCGACTCTGTGTCCTGCCTTTTCCTCCTAAATAAACTTAGTGCCCTAGGCCTCTCTCCATCTTCTGTGTCCGCCTGGTTCAGATCTTATCTGATGGGCCATTCACAATCTGTAAAAATCAACAATGATCTATCCTCCCCTCTCCCTATCCTGGCTGGTGTACCCCAAGGCTCAATCTTCGGGCTTGTTCTTTTTTCACTGTTCATTACCAACCTCCTAATTGCTTGCTCCCATGACAAGATCCACATGTATGTGGATGACACCATCCTCTTCATTTCTGGCCCTTCCATGTTGGCCATCCAAATACCCCTGCAAAATTATTTTTCAGCTGTTACCTCCTGGTTTAATGCTAATTGTCTAAAACTAAATGTGATGACTTTTGGTACTAAGCAAAAACTGGCTAAACCTCACCCCTTGAAAATGTCCTCAACTACAAGTACCTTGGTGTTTAGCTCAATCAGTCACTCAACTTCTCCTCCCACTTCAATGCTCTCCACTCAATCAAAACTGCATCCTAAACTTGGACTATACTACTGACACAAGGCTAGCCTTCCCCTCCCAGTTAGATGCGAACTACTGGTTCAATGGATCCTCCCTGCCCTCAATTACACTGATATTGTTTTCAATGCTGCCCCTGCTACCTCCTTCTCTAAACTTGATGTGCTCTACCATGCCTTCTGTAGGTTTGCCTCGCTATCTCTTCAATCCCTCTCCCAGAGATGCTTTTTCCACTGTGCCACCTTCATATCTAAATTCTGGTTCAGAACCCTCCCTACATACCTTGCCTCTCTCCTCAAACCTGCCACTCCCTTGCCATATAACTCTCGGTTGATCGGTGCCCGTTCTTTCATACTCAGCCAGAAAACTGGTCTTCTTCTATAGGCTTCCATCCTTCTGGAACAGCATCTCCACCCAAACCCTCCTCACTCCCTCCTTTACTGCCCTTAAGCCCTTACTCAGATCTTCCCCTTTCCACTTACTGCCCCTGCCCCCCTCCTAATTCCTTTCTCTCCCTCTGCCCCCTGCTCATTTCCCCATTACTCAATTTCTGTGTCTGCAGGCTGTACTCTCCCTCTGTGCCAGCAGATTCCCTTTTGTCTTTTTCCCTGTATAGCCTATCTCCTCCTGCTCACCTGCTGGTTTATCTATGCAACCCCTGTTTGTGTGTGCATATATTTATGTATATATATATATATATATATATATATATATATATATATATATAGTATTATATTGTATATAAATGTAATTTCTCTTTGTTCATCACATCTACTTGTTTTTGAACAAATTGCTTCTATGTACATTTTATTTATCATGTAATCTACTTCTTGTTTATCCTCTATTTTGTAACCCTGCACCCACGTCGCACCTAGAAATGAGCTTCAGCTCATGGTGCCTTTCCTGGTTACCAAATTTGAAATAAATAAATAAAATTTAGTACCTTGAGGCACTCCTCATAGGATGTGCCCTGCTGGCCCTGAATCATTTTTATGTTGCTTGCACGCATGTGCAAGTAACGTAGTGCCATCATCCGTATTTTCGGAGGTGTGGCACCCATCTTCCAATTCAGTCAGTGTGTTTGCAGGCATGGACCCAGTTCCCCAATCACTGCTGCAGCTGTCTATGACAGCAGTTGAAAATGCAGTGGTCATACAGTTGAAAGGGAGTGCTCCACCTCAGTGAGCAGAGCTCCCCCCTCCACACACACACGCATGCATGCACACTGCGTGCTCATGCACCTTCCCCCTCCCCCCACACACACACTGTATGGCCGACAAGGGTGCCCAATCCCCCAGTGGCTCCATGCCCCCCCAAAGCTTCCAGGTGCCACGCTGGGGCCCACCCCAACATGGCAAAATGTGCTATGTCTGGACGGGATGCCCAATCCCCGTTGGCTCCAGCCCCCCCAAACAGCCTTCCAGCTGCCATGCTGGGAGCCCACCCCAGCGTGACAAATGTCCCCCATCGTCTTATTAAGAAAAAAAAAACTGTGAATACAAAAACTGTCCCCCGGCACTTCTCCCTGCCCCCCTCCCACAACCTGCACCCAACCACTGTGCACCATGCCTCCCCACACACCCCAACCCCATACTTACCTCTGGATCTTGGTGCGACGATCTTCGGTGGACCGGGAACACGTCTGCACTCTTCAAAGCTGACTACGAACTGAGGAAATGTCTGTAAGCTGTACAATGGGATAGATAGGGTTTTTTCAACTTTGCTGCATATCTCAGGCATTTTTTGGAATTTTGGTACCAAATTTTCAACATGGGGTTTTTGGGACCCCTCCTCATGAATTCTGTCACTGTCATGGCGTTAATTGGGCCCGAAGGGTAATTTCGCGGTCACTGCGTGAAATCACCTTTCAGACTGATTAACAAAATGACAGTGCCAGTGTTCATAAGGTGGGCTGTCAAAAAGCCTATGTTGCAAATTTGGTGAAAAAATTCCTAAAAATGACTGTTTTACTAGCGTGCATTGCGCAGTTCCTACGCACGCTCATAAGTTCACAAATTTTCAATATTTTCATTCCAGATTTTCAACATTGCCATTTTACCACACCTCCTTATGAGCAGTACAGCTGTCATTTTTCACATCTTGCCCAAAATGTGTTTCCGCGTATGTAGCGCACAATGGTGCAGTTGGTGTGCAAAATCAATGTTTGGGACAGATTAAGAAAATCACAGTCACACTGTTCAGAAGTGTTAAGATAGCTATGTTAAAAATGTGGTTAAAAAATTCCCAAAAAATGACTGTTTTACGAGCGTGCATTGCGCAGTTCCTATACACGCTCGTAAGTTTGTAAATTTTTAATATTTTCAATCCAGATTTTCAACATTGCCATTATATCACACTTCCTTATGAGCAGTACAGCTGTCATTTTTCACATCTCACCCAAAACATGTTTCCACCCATGTAGTGCGCAGTGGCGCAGTCAGTATGTGAAATCAATGTATAGGACACATTAAGAAAATCACAGTGACACTGTTCACGAGCAGAGGTCTTAAAATGGCTATTTTGAAAATCTGGTGAAAAATTTCCTAAAAATGACTGTTTTACGAGTGTGCATTGCACAGTTCCTACGCTCGCTCATAAGTTTGCAAATTTTTAATATTTGCACTCCAGATTTTCAACATTGTCATTTTACCATACCTCCTTATGAGCAGTACAGCTGTCATTTTTCACATCTCGCCCAAAATGTGTTTCCATGCATGTAGTGCACAATGGCGTATTTGGTGTGCGCAATCAATGTTTGGGACAGATTAAGAAAATCACAGTGACACTGTTCATGAGCAGAGGTCTTAAAATGGCTATGTTGAAAATTTGGTGAAAAAATTCCCTTCAGACATTCTGCAACGTTACTAATGAAGACATTGAACAGGACTGGCCTCAGGACCGTTCCCTGCAGCACCCCACTGGTCTCCCCCTCTCCCTAGACTGCACACTATTTACCACCACTCTCTGCCTCCTGTCTGTTAGCCAGTTTCTAACCCAGTTGACCACCCTTTCCCCCATGCTCACCCTACCCAGTTAGTTTATCAGCCTCCTATATGGGATGTTGTCAAAGGCTTTGCTGAAATCAAGGTAAGCATTGTCCACTGCCCCACCCTGATTCACTTCCGTTGTCACCCAGTCAAAGAAATCAGCAAGATTTGTCTGACATGATGTCCCCACTGTGAATCCATATTGTGTGTGGTCGTGGGCTCTGATGGCTTCTAGATGCCCCACTATCCTTTCTTTAAGCAATGTCTCCATGATCTTCCCCACTACTGAGGTGAGGCTGAATGGCCTATTGTTCCCTGCCTCCTCCCTGCTGCCAGACTTGTGTAGAGGGACCACATGTGCCCTCCTCCAATTCACTCATGTTGAATGACTCAGTGAACATGGCTGCCACAGGTACTGCTATCTCCCTTCACAGTTCTCTTAATATCCTTGAGTGTATGCCATCTGGTTCCATCGCTTTGTCCACCTTTAATTTAGTGAGCTCCTGCAGGACTCTGTTGCCTTTGAATGGACTATTGTCCACCTCTTCACCCCCTTGGCAATTGCTGTACTGCTGTGGACCTTGCCCCTTCCTCTCTTCTCTGAATACTGAACAGAAAGACACAGTGGATGTCTTGGGAGGAAGGCATGGAGCTATCACTTCCAAATACCTAAACAGCACATACAAGCAAGCAACATTCAGCATTGACAAATGCTTGTTATATATACTGCACTGTTCAGTAAATCCATGACATAATCATAATCATAACAGTCAGGGTGAAGGCTTTAGGTTGCCTGCTCCTCAGACCGAGGTCAAAAGCAAATTAATTTGCAGGAGCCTGTGTGGGGATCAATAGGATGAAAAGCAGTGATGATGAAGGTTCACCTTCTGTATGAATACAAAGCCTTTTAATTTTTCATTTAAAGCAGCAGTATTTGTTACTCGGTAAAAAAAACAAAATTCTCATTATATAGTTTTATAACAAAACTGTATTTCTGACATCCTTAGATTCATCCTCAGTGTATTTTTAGTTTTCTTAGATATTTTCTAAAACATCTTTTACAGCTAATTTTGTAATTAATGATACTCATAATTAAAGATGGCTGCCACTCGCAATTTTTAAAAATCTTTTCTGTTGAGGATACCTATTGAATTTTCAGGCAGGATTTAAAATGTAGATGCATTAGACTTGTGTTACAACATGTTTCAGATAGTAAACAGCACAGCACTGTATCAAGACATTTATTTTTTTTATGTTGGGCATGGAACAGAACATGAACTTTAAAACACTCAAAATCTTGCATCTTTGTTCTGGAATGAAAGAAAATGAAAAGAAAAATGGGCATTTTAATATATTTGCCAGGAAAACATTATTGCTGAAAAAAAACTATAAGGTCACTGAGAAATACTGCTAGTTTAAAGAGACATATTTAAAACTTAGGCCACAATTTCATGGCTTGCATGCCATTTTGACCTGAGCCAATGCTTTTCACCTTCAGTCAGGATCAGACAATTTGTTGTGTGCTTTCTTTCTTTTAACATGGGGAGAGGGGTTCTTACAATAGCCCTTCCTCACTGCAAAGGCTCAATGGGCTGTCTGTATTGTTCCCTTTCACAAAATTGCATTTCTGAACAGCCCCCCATGGGCAGCGGTCACGATCCGGCCATAGCACCTCTACGGTACAAGGAGTCTGATACACTCAGCCCCCAAAGAGATAGATAAGGTGCCACTTGCCCCCATGGGCAGTGGTCATGATCCAGCCATAGCACCTCCACTGTGCAAGCAGTCTGATCCACCCACCCCACAAAGAGATAGATAAGGTAAGACGCTTGAAAAATTGCCACGATTTCTCTGGGCTGTGTGAACGCTGAACTGGATCATCACTTGCAATTTGCTGTTTTCAATTTCAGTGCCTTCTCAGGGTAGCGCTCCTATGTAGAGCTCCCTGATTGGCTGGTCTCACTCACCTGAGACAGAAGCACCCGAGACATGTGGCTTAATGTAAGCCTGAATCCCTGTACTTGGCTTCTAATTTATATATTTTAATGTAGCCTGTTCTGCTCGGCCTGTGTAAAGTAACTTACCATTCCCCCCCCCCCGCTGCAGTTTCTCTCCAACTGTATGCACACTGATTCAGTGCTAGGTCTGCAAACTTCCCTTGATTTTTTGTCCCACCCTCCCCTTCCAGGCCTCTTTTAAATGCACACAGTCTCCTGCCCACTCCTATCTAATGTTTCAATTTATTGGTTACTTACTGTCAGCAACTGCAACTCCTCCCATCCCCTTTTTGCAACTAAGCCTTTAAGCAGCTTTATCTCATTCTGTCTTGCTGAGGCATACCATTTTGGTACTTTAGGTTTGCTTATTGTTCACTAGCATATCCTGTCTTGCTAAGGCAGTTGATTTAGGTCAGGTGATCTCTCTAGTACTTAGTCTGCTCCAGAGTAGTAGCTAAGAAATTTGCTTCAAAGCATCTCTGCCCCAGTACAACTCTATAGTCAGGTGAACTCTTTTCTTATTAGCCTGACTAGGAGCTGTACTTAAGGATTACTGCCTCAGGCTCCACTGCCTATAGTAGTATTCTGCATGGATTAAGAAATTCTCCTCCATTGAGAATCCCTTCTCTTTCCCGCACTTGTAGTGCTCATTGGGTGATAGTCTCATAAAGACGGCATATTATCTGATTCCGTGCTTGTCTCTGCTCATCTTACATGTATTGGACCCAACGTGAATCAAAAAATAACTCCTAGAGTGGAGAATGTCTCTCTTTTTACATTGTCCAACCGGGACTTTTCCTATCAATTAGAAGAACTTATATGTACTCTAACTTCCCCTAGCCCACTGCTGGTCCTTCACATGCACCAGCATACAGGAACTCTCCTAGAGTCTGCACTCAGGGCTACACCACCTTCTGCATACTCCTCCCTACTCCCATTGACTCTCTTGGTCAGAGCATTAGTGTATGCAGCATCAGGAAAACAGGGAACTAGCCTCACAACTCCCTATACTGCCGCAGACAAATCATGTAACCGAAAGAAGACCCAGCCACCCACAGTTCTCCTAGGACTCTACAGGAAACTCTTGTTCCTGTTCTTACTATGCTCAGGAAATGTTGAGCTTAATCCAGGCCCTCTGGCACCCATGGAATCCCCAGCAGAGCTACAAAGCCTCAAGGGGCTTACATTCTTGCACGTTAATGTATGTAGTCTATTAAACAAAATCACTTCTTTTCAGGCCTTGGTATGTCATACTGTTCCAGATGTTCTGGTGATTATGAAGTCCTGGCTCTGACCAGCAACCAGTAACAATGGAGTTAACATCCCCTCCTACTCTTTGTTCAGAGCTTACAGGCAAACCAGAGGTGGTGGGGTAGCTATTTACATCAAGGATAAATTCCCTGCCTCCATAATTGACTCAGCCTCTGTCCCAAAAGAATTCGAAAGCTTGTCATTAAAGATTGAAATTGCCACCGGTGTATCATTATGTATACTAGGATGCTACAGACCCCCATCAGCTGGGCTACAGTTGTTAAAACATCTTCATCTTGAGAGTGTATCATACTAGGGGACTTCAACTTAGACTGGCTCTCCAGTGCATCCACCCCACTTAAAATGTTCTGTGATTCCCTTGGGTTGTCACAGCTAATAAACAAATCTACTCATCCTAACAAGCTCAACTCTAATAATAGTACTCTGTTGGATATCATTTTAGTTAACAAACCCCATTTATTCTCCCATGCTGGCTCTTTTTCTCTGATATTAGCTACCATTGCTTCATCGCGTGTGTAAGATCCACTCTTAAATCCACAACTGTACCAAAATTCTCCTTTAAAAGGTGCATACACAACTTTGATCTCCATGGGCATATATCAGACCTAAGAGACTCCATGTGATGGTAGGACTTCTATCTAGCCAAGTCCCTGACTACGGCTTATGATATTTTCTCAGAAATTATGCTAGGGGCTCTCAACAAGTATGCTCCCATAGTTAAAGTTCATGCCAGAAACAAATCCTGTTGGTGGTTTACAGAAGACCTGAAAGATGCTATGCAGAGTAGAGATGTACTCTGGAGAACTGCTAGGAAATCTAATTTAATAAATGACTGGAATTCTTTCTGGAGGGCGAGGAACCTCTGCACCAAAATGGTCAGAGAAGCCAAAGCTAATTTCTACCACTCTCATCTGGAGAGCTCCTCAAGAAATGCCTCCAAATTCTGGAGGACTATCAAAGACATTGATGGTCACACCACTGTAAATTCCCTCCCTACTAAATTATTGATTGACAATACTGTCATCTCCGACAGACCGTTTATCCTCGATGCTCTCACTAATAATTTTGCCACTGCAGGGCTAGCCTCTGACTCCTCTCCTGTGAATATCCTCTGCCAACAACTTAGATTAGATACACAAGAAAACCCCATCTCCAGTCCATCCTTCTCTCTGCAGCCTACCTCCCTGAAAGAAGTAGAAGATCTTCTCCTTCAGCTGGACCTAGGAAAAGTGCTGGGGCCAACCTCATTGACCTGTGCTTTTTAAAGGTTGACTACAGTGTCCTCACAGTCCCAATTACTCATCTCTTCAACTTATCCTTGTCCCATGGTGACCTACTGCCCATTTGGAAAAATGCACTTGTGGTCCCTTTGTTTAAGTCTGGAGATCTTACTGACCTTAGTAACTACAGGCCAATCTCCCTACTTCCAATCCTGTCAAAGATGCTGGAGAAATTAGGGAACTCTGAGCTTCAGAAGTACCTGGAATCAGAAAAATTGCTCAACCCATTACAATCTGGTTTTAGAGCACAGCAGAGTACAATCTCTGCACTAGCCAAGGTGACAAATGACTGGCAGCTTGAATTAGACAAAAAAAAACTTTGTGCAGTTTTCTTGGACCTAAGCAAGGCGTTTGATACCACTGATCACAGACTGCTTTTGTTGTCCCTCCAGAACATTGGTTTGGATTCCCTATCCCTTAAATGGTTCTCCAACTACCTCTCAGGATGACTTCAACAAGTAAAGGCAGAAGGGGAAGTTTCTCCACCAAAACCCCTATTGAGGGGTGTACCGCAAGGTTCCAATCTTGGTCCCTTGCTCTTCACTATTTATATTGTGCTCCCAGGTCGCTCCTGTAAAAAAGCTTTCAGCTTAGTGTGCTATACCTGGTTAAACAACTAAATAAATAAAAATAACCTAAATATTAACAACATAGATGCCCCCATCAAAGAAGCACAAATACACCTATTGGCGGATGATACAGGACTCTATGCTAATAGCCCCACACCTAAAGTAGCCTGTAAATCCCTTCAAAATTAATTTAATCTGCTGCAACATCAGTTTATAAATCAGAAACTGCTCTTAAATGCAAAATAAAAAAACAAAGCAATATTCCTCTTGCCCCTTCAAAATGCAATAAATCCTGTAATTGCTGGGACACTCCCGCAGATCACTACCATTCTAGGTGAGCAGTTGGACTATGTACCAAAGTTCAAGTACCTGGGGGTCTGGTTAGACCATAGACTTACTTTCACAGATCACTTAGAAGAACTGGCAAAGGAACTTAGACAAAGACTTGGTCTGTTCTTTAGGATTAATAATCTCCTCACAAGAGACGCTAAACTGAAACTGGTTCAAACTACCTTTCTTTCCCTATTGGATTATGCAGACTTTCTATATAGTCAGGGACCTGCAGGTACCCTAGCCAAACTCAATACACTTTATCACAGAGCCATAAGATTTCTCATGGGTCTTCCATACTCAACCCACCACTGTGCATTGTACACAGCAGTGGGATGGTCATCCCTTGCTTACAGACAACAAATAAATGCTGTGGTTTGGACATACAAAGCTATCTCAAATAAACTGCTCCAGTATATCCATCTGTTTACCTTTGTGCACTCTGAGGAAGTATGCCCCAAGAAGTACCTCCTATATCTACCTTTATGTTTACAAAGCAAAATCTTGCATTGGCAGAGCAGCCATCAGCTTTGTGCTCCCTTAACTGTGGAACAAGCTGCAAAAAACTTTGAAATTAACCAACCCATCAGCCTAGCAGCTTTTAAATCTCTATATCTACATCATAATAAGGAGTCCTGTGTCTGTCTACCCTAAATAGTGACTCCTAGAAGTCCAAGCACACTCTAATTACTACTGTTAAAAGACTGATCACATCTATAATCGACTCTTCCCTCTCCCCTTTTTCTACCCCATATCTGTCCCTTCCACATCCCTTTGACCCTGGTTCCAGCTCTAAATTATCTATACCATACCACTATATATCTTTTTATATTAGGTTTTATTTGTGTTCGGTGCACCTGATATGTATATTTCTTTACTTTTATGAAAAATTGTGTCCTACCCAAAATTAGCAGTTTCTTCTGTTCCAAACAAATACTACTGTCAATGCTACCTGCTGATACTTTGTATATCTTGTATTATTGTATCTCATTTTATTTGTATTATTACTATTTTCTTGTGTGTTGCATCCCATGTATATTTTCCTTTGTTCCTTGTTAACAAACCCAGGCCCACCTCGATAATGAACTTGCTCAACAGTGATCACCTGGTTAAATAAAGACTGTGATTGATTGATTGATTGATTGATTGATAGTTTGTAGTCCATACTGGTGGCCAGAACCTATGGCCATCTGGAGCAATGAAAATTATAACCATGTAATCATACAGCAGAGTTTTATTATACAGTGCTTTGCAGACAGCTCAATGGCACCATTGCTGCCACCAGATGTGCTCCACACCTGCTGCCCATTAGCTTTAGGCCAGCTTCAGGAAAAATGTCATGAATTCTGTGGTTGTCTCAGGTAATTCCTTGGAGATGCAGTGGTGCCACCACCTGTATTCCAGTCCTGGATCCATCCCAAGCATCCACTACAACCCACTCCAAGGCCCCATTATCCCCAGGCTACTGTGAATACAGTTTGGTGTTTTATTCTTTTTTCATAATCTCTGAGAAAGAAGTATCAACACTTTAACTTTCCCTGAATCAGATCAAAGGACCAGGACTAGACATTATGTATACCAAATTGCTGAAATGGTCACAGATTTAGTAGTTGTAATTTCATGAGCCCTATAACTATCTTAGTTTGTCTTTAAGCTGGGTGGGGATTGCCTTTCAGTAATCACATCCTTATACTGACTGTGACACTCATGGCTTGATTTGGGAGTTATCTGCTTCAGCAGTGTTATCTTATGTCAATTAAATTTATGTGCAGTAGGATTCTTTGCATGTGTGTTGCACCAAGCACATCTGAACCCAAGGTTCATTCGGACTGAGGGCAGTATTGTACTGTTAAACTTCTCTGACATCATCTTCTGTTTTTTTTAAATGAGTATTTTAAACCAATGGGGATTTTTTTCTGTTTTTCTCTGCATTATCTAGCTGTTATAAGTATTGTATTTTCTAAACAACTGCCATGAGCTTCTGAAGAAGGACTGGTTGGTCCGAAAGCTAGAGCACTTTGTTCTTGTTGTTACATCTATGTTGGTCCATTAAAAGGTATCAAATCATTTGCTTCTGAAATGGTCACAGGTATTATATACAAGTAAGCAGTAATGACAGTAAGTAAGCAAAATTTTATGTGTTACACACCCTTTCCCTGAGGCTGAGGGCACTGTACAGGATTCAGACAAAAGGATAAAACAATTCAATTTGATACATTTATTTAAAATTTGTTAACCAGGAAAATCACACTGAGCCAAAGCTCATTTCCAGGTGCTACCCAGGGACAGAGGGGTACAGAACAACAAAGGGTTGAAGAAAATACAAAATACAGATATTAAACAAATATACAAAAAAATATACACTTTTCAAGTTAGAATACAATGTCATTTTAACAAATGACAAGGCAGACACAGTATCACTTGTCAGGGCAAAAAAATAGGAAGCAAAAGTAATTTATGATATAAGGCAGAGGGGAGGACTGAAGTTTTAGTCATGAGATTGATCTGAGGACAGCAGCAGCCTGTAACTGGGGATGGTCTGAGTAGGTACTAAAGTGCAGGACAGGCAGGGATGAGGTGGGCTGAGGGGGGAGGATTAATCCATTAAGATGGATCAGGAGTCAGACAGGAGAAAAACAAGTAAGAAATGGGGAGGGACCTAGCACATGGAAGGGTGAAGAAGCAGAAGTAATTTGTCAGTGAGTGTAGGAGGTGGCTGAGCTATAAGGGGACATTCAGCTCAGCCTAAAAGGATGACAAAAAGGGGATACAGAACATTAGTGTGGTGAGGACTGGGGACACTGGGAGCAAGGCTGGAAGGGATGGAGTCTGAGGAGCCTTTTGAAAGAGAAGATGGAGGAGGAGAGATGGAGGTCAGTGGGTAGTTTATTCCAGAGAGCGAGGAAATGAACGGAGAAAGCAGATTGCCCAGAAACAGAGTAGAGGTAAGGGAGAGAGAAGGTTTGAGGGTCTCTGTGTTGAAGGGAGTGGTGTGAGGTGGCTGCCTGGGAGAGGCTGAAGGAGAGATATGAGGGGAGGGTACCAAACCAGAATTTAGCAGTGAAAGAAGCACAGTGAACCCATCTCCTGTGGGACAGAGGAGCAAGCAATAGGGCAGAGTAAAGAAGACAGTGGTGGGTAAGAGGAGGGAAACTGTGGTGAAGTGGCAGAAGGAGTTTAGCAGAATATCAAGTTTGCCTAAGGAGGGTTGAGAAGTCATACCATACACCATATGTCATAGTCAAAAGTGGGTAGAATCATTTTGGTGACAAGCTCATGACATGTGGGGAGGCAGCTTTTGTGACGGTAGACGGCACCTAGTTTTGGCTGAAGCTTGGCACAGATGGCACCAATGTGAGTGGAGAAATCCAAGTGGGAATCTAGCCAAATCCCTTAATAATTAAAAGCCAAGACATTCTCGAAGCAAGAACCATCCACAGTGGAGAAGATTGGAGGGTGCTGGAGAGTGACCAGTTTTTGTCTGGTGCATAAAGTCATGGCCGCTGGTTTTTTTTTACATTTAGTTTGAGCTTGTTTTCAATGAAGCAGGACTGGACCCTATCAAAATCATCCTGGAGTGGGGCCAGCATACTGTTGACCAAGGCCACAGACAGGAAAAGAACAGTATCGCCAGCATACATGTGTATTTTAGCAGATCTGCAGAGTGAAGGGAGGTTATTTATAAATAGGAGAAAAGGATGGAGCCAAAGATGAAGCCTTGGGGGACACCAGTGAGGTTTGGGAGTGGGGGGGATAAAGCATCACTTATTTGAACCAATTGTACCCTATCATGAAGATAGGAACAGAACCAGTTTACCACAGGAACAGCAAGACTGACAGAACTCAGTGTTTGTAGCAAGATGGGGTGGGAGACAGAGATGAAAAATTTCAGCAGGTCGATGAAAATGGTATCTGTAATCTGGTTCTTGTCCATCACAGAAAGTATTGAATCTGTGATGTGCAGAAGAGAAGATATCGTTGAGTGGTGCTTCTGGAATTCAGACTGCAAAGGAAAGAAAGTGTTAGAACTAGCAAGGCAATCAGGCTGCCTTCAGTGGATTCTTGTAGTTTGGCTTGGGAGGAGGGAGACAGGCTTATAGTAACTAGGGACCAAGGGGTCCCCACCCTTATCATGGAAGGGAAGGACTTTAGCTGATTTCCAGGCCTTGGGAACAGAGGAAGAGGGGAGAGAGAGAAAGGTTTACAATGTATGTGAGTGGGGCTGCAATGGCAAAAGCAGAGATGTGGAGAAGCTCAGGGTGGAGACCATCAGGGCTGGACTTAGAGGGATTTAGGGCAAGGAGGGCAGAATAGACTTTGAGAGGATTGAACAGGGGGAATTGATAAGTGGGGGGTTTGCCAGGTGAAACCGATTGGGCCAATGGGGGAGAGGAAGGAGAGAGGGAGATGGGATCAGGGAGAGCGCAGGTGGCAAAAAACTTGTTGAAAATACTGGCAACTGAAGATGGGTTAGAGACTGGTGACCCATCAACATGTAGAACTGGTAAGGAATGTTGGGCAGGAGGGTCTAGGAGGGACAGAGAACCTTCCAGAATGATGCAGGAATGTGATTATCTAGTTGCAGGTGACACCTGAAGTAATTAGCCTTAGAAAGATGGATGGGCTTTGTGCAATTATTCCTAAGGGCTTAGTACACTTGAAAGTCACCCTGAAGAAGAGTGGCTTTATAGTGGCACCACGCTTTATCCCTAGCCCTGCACTTGGCCAGTAGATCAGCAGTGAGCCAGGGGTGGTGATGTCTCTTCACTCTGGCACTTTTTTTTGGGGGGGGGGTATGGTGATTCCAAATGTGCAAGAAGAGGTTGGAGAAAACAGAAAGAGCAGAGTCAACATCACATGCAAAGCAGATAGGAAGCCAGTCTGCCTCATAGAGGTCTTGTTGTAGGATAGTGATATCTAGATTGTGTAGGGAGCAAGACCAAAAGTACTTAGGGGCAGCACAGGGAGAGTCAATCTTTCTAATTCAGTAAGTGATGCAGTGACACTGAAGGCATCTAGTAGTATTCCTGATGCAGTGATACGGGGGGTGGGGAGGATAAAATTCAGTTGAACAGCATGTGGTTCTGGGGGAGGAGGGTTATGCGCGTGGGTTCTCAGATAAGTTGGGTAAGGTTTAGAGCTTCTATTTTAAGGATGGTGGACCTGGAGGAGGATGACAGTCAGTCAAGGTTGAAATCCCCGAGTAGCAACAGCTTCTCTCTAGATGTGAGAGAGGAAATGGAGGAGATAATGGAAACTAAGATATCAGGGAGCATTTTGGGTGGTGCATACAGAGCGCTAATATAGACTGGAGCAGAGGAGAGGATGGAAAGTTGTGCTAAGATTACTTCATGGGAGGAGGTTCTGGCCTCCTTGAAAATGATAGAACAGGAGATAGATTGTCTGATGAACAGCACAATGACACCACCTCACTTCCCTCTGTATCAATGAAATAAATTAAATTCAGGAATGGAGATGGTGGAATCAGAGAATTTAGGTGATAGCTAGATTTTGGTTACACATTGGATATCTGAAGGGTATTGGGAAACCCATACTTTAACCATGTAAATTTTAGGGAGGAGGCTGCGTGCATTTAGGTAAAAGGTCTTGAGTCCCTTGGGCAAGGAAGAAACATTTGCATTGCAGACTACTGGGGTTGAGGCCATGGTAGAGGGGTTAGACAGAAGGCCAGGGTTGGGATGGAAGTCACCAGAGAGGAGAAGTAGAGTGGGAGTGTACTGGGAACTACAGCTTTTTGCAGGGCTGATTTTACTTGGGTTTGTGCCTAGTACAATAACGCTAGGTTACTTTTATATCTTGGGAGCCCAAAATGTTATAGTTTTGTGTCCAGTAAGGCTTGTTTAATGAAGAGTGGTGTCAGTGACCCTTACAGCTGGATCTGGGTCACAGCACTTAAACTCCATCAAGTGAGTGAGCACAGTGAGCTCACATGTGCGTCAGCACATGCGGAGACATACGCAGAGACATGCGCATCCCTGCACTGGTTAAGTATGTTTGGTGGAGTAGCTAAAGTGGTAGATGCTAAACTGGTGTTTCCTGTTCCCAATAAGTCAGTGTTTCTGTATGAACTTACTTACAGAGTGCTGTTTAGTGTAGACACACAGAATGGAAAACTCATTTGTTGTGTTGAAGAGTGGGGAGCTGTGCATTAAATGCAAGAAGTGTGCTAAATTTAGTTTGGAATCATGCACAGGGCTCACTGAATTCACATGTAAGCAGTGTTCAGAGATAAAAGATCTAAAAGTCAAGGTGGTAGGGCTGGAATTAGAATTAAATGTTTTAAATGAATTGGTGCACCAGAGGTATTAAACAGTAACATAGAAAGTAAGGGCTCAGACACTACTCAAAAATGGGGCAGGAGTAGCCATGATAAAGGGGAAGATTGGGCATATCCTATAAACCATAAAATTGCCAAAAAAGGGAGGAGGGCTATGACCTTCAGTGTTCCAACTGGTAACTCATTTTCCACTTTATCCAGCTTGATTGATAATGGCAATACTCAGGTAGATGAAATAATGAAGATTGTACAAAAAGAGGTTCTGGTTGAAAGATCAATAAATGAAGACACTATAAAGGAAACACCTGGGTTAGGTAATTTAACCAGCCAGCTTCCAACAGGTAACTGGGTTCATACAAACGGCAGTGTTAGTCCCACACCTGTACCAAGGTTATTCAAACAGGACAACACAGTAATGGAAACAGAGAATATAGTTCATGTCCAGGATAAAAATGGCAGAATATATATAGTCAGTGACTCAATAATTAAGTTTATTGATGCCTATAAAGCCTGAAAGATAGGGTAGTGAGCACCTTTTTACTGGGTGCTAAGATCTCTAATGTCTCAATGTTACTACCAAAAATTGTTAAGAAAAAGGAGGACAATCCAATTGTCTTGATACATGCTGGTGCAAATGATGTAAAGCATACTAGAGAGGACTAGATGTTCCTTAATTATATGGCACTTGAGAAATACGTTAAGTATGCAAATGGTACAATTATTCTTTTGGAAATCTTGTCCATTTCAAGGGTCAATGCCTCCATAAACCAGAAAATAATGTGAGTAAGCAATTTGTTCAGGAGATGGTGCCTAATGCAAGAGTATTCTTGCATTAAAACATGGGAAATTTTGACATAGACCTGTCTTTATGTAGTAAAGATGGTTTACACTTGAGCAGAACAGGAAGTAGGAAACTGAGGCAATTGTTTAGAAGTAGTATTGACAGTACTTTAAACTAAGACAGGGTTTTAAATAATTGATTAGCAGTTTTATTCTTGGGACAATACTAACTGTACAGAAAGCATTTATATAGGTTTTCTAGAAGTGTTATATTTATTAAACACAGTGAGGCAAGTGCTATGCATTTTGGCAATGTTTTAGAACATTTATGAACAAAACGCTAATCAATTTTTAGAGTTAAATAAAACCCTGTAAGAGTTGGGGGGAGTTGGGGTCCTTCTTTGCCCTGTCTAAGAAGCAATCCTACTGTACTTAAAAAGAGTAGGTGAGCTAGCATATATACTGGCACTAGTGAGTTGAAAATATTGCTGGTTAATGCCAGAAGTGTTAAACATAAGTTGGAAGAGCTACAATATATAATGAAGTTATACAATATTGACATATGTGGTATAACCGAAACCTGGCTGAAAAATGATGATTGGGTTGTTAGCATTCCAGGTTATGATTTCTTCCATAAATTTACAGCTGAAAAAACTGGTGGAGTTGTGGGTTTATTTGTGGCTACATGCTTAAAAGCATGTGATGGAAACACCTAACAGTGAGGATACACCTATTGAACAGTTATGGGCCAGTTTTAGTACTGGAAAGAAAAATATTACCATAGAAGTTTGTTATAGGCCCCTTAAATTAAGCAAAGCTGAAAATCTCCAGTTTTTGAATATGATAGATAGTATGAACTTATCTGAAAATTGTACAATAATGGGAGATTTTAATTTTCTTAAAATTAACTGGGATTCATTACAAGGTAGTAACCATGTTGAAGAGAAGTTCATAGAGACATGCCTAAACAATTTCCTAGAACAACATGTGAAGTGCTGTACTTGGGAGAGTAGTATATTGGATTTACTTCTATGTAACATTGACGGGTCAATACAAAATGTGAAGATCCTTCAGCCCCTAGGTAACAGTAATTGTCACATGGTGGTTTGCTCATGTAAGGAGGAGATTATTAAAATAAATGTTAGAACTAAGATATGGAACTTCAGGAAAGCAGACTGTGTTCAAATTAAACAGGTGTTAAAAAATTGGAATTGGCAGTAAGATTTCAAGTATTTAACAATGGAGGAAGTTTGGGGCCACATTGATAAAAAATACAGGCCTGCATACGTACGTATGTTCATGAAATGGTAAAATACAACAAAAAGGGTAGGGTCCCTGTATAGTTTAATAAGAAGACACATAGGCTTATTACTAAAAAGACACGGGATTTTAAAAAATATAAAGATAATCCGAATCAGGCAACGTTATGTACACTAGATACAAGCATTCAGCGAGTAAATGTAAAAAAACAATAAAGAAGGCTAAAGCAAGGGCTGAACTAAGATTGGCAACTGACACAAATAATAATTATAAACAATTTCATAATTATATTGGAAGTTTAAGATATGGGCAAAAGCAAATAGCCAAAATAAAAGATGGGGATGGTACATTGGATACAGAGGTCACAATGGCAGATGCCTCTAATAGGCACTTTTTAAGTGTATATCCGAAATTCGAGGGCCCTTGTTAGTCAGTGCATGGGTTACAAAATAATTCAAATTGGCAATTTAACATTACAGCAGCTCAAGTCAGGGACAAGTTGGGTAGGCTTGATACCCATAAATCCAGAGGTCCAGATGGATTACACCCCATATTTTTACAGAACGTTGCTGATGAAATTGCAGGACTACTTGCTGTGCTCTTAAACATGACATTAAGGGAAGGCAGACTATTGAGTGAATGGAAGCAAGCACATATTACTCCCATACATAAATCTGGAGCTACAACAAATGTGGAAAATTATAGGCCTATAAGTATCACCTCAGTTTTGGGTAAAGTTCTTGAATGTTTTATGAAGGAATTCCTGGAAGAAAATCTCAAGCAATTAAATATATTTGATGTAACACCACATTGTTTCTCGTCTGGAAAATCATGTGCTAGTAACCTGTTGCATTTCTTTGAACCTGTCAGTCAGGCACTTAATCAGGGTTTATCTGTGGGTGTGATTTACCTATATTTTTCTAAGGCCTTTGAGTCATTATCCACAAACTATTAGTTTAGGCCTTGCACGAGGTAGGGGTACATGACAGATTAATGGCCTAGATTGCTTCATGGCTGGAAAATAGAAAGCAAAGGGTACAAATATGGGGCTTCCTTTCAGACTGGGGAGTTGTAACTAGTGAGGTGCTGCAGGGGTTGATACTGGGACCTACATTGTTCAATTTGTTTGTGTCATCTATGCAGGTTACTAGAGGGGTGTGACTCTGTAAATACACAGCATGAAGATTGGATCTATAGTGAATGATAAGGAATCAATTAAGAATTTTCAGACTCAGTTGAAAAATTTGGAGATATGGGCTTGCGAACATCAACTTAAATTTAACAAAAAAAGTGTAAAGTTGTGCATTTCGGGCATAACAATGTTAGAGCACAGTATATGGTAAACAGGAAGCCTATAATTCAGGCAGATAGTGAAAAGGATTTGGGAATTATCATTAGTGGCTCGCTGACCTTTGAGCTACATAATAATGATGCTGCTAAAAGAGCACAAAAAACTATAGGAAATATTCTCTGAAATATTAGGAGCAGAAAAGAAGAGGTACTGATTCCTCTGTATAGGTCCATTGTTAGACCCATTTTGAAGTATGGTGTCCCATTTTGCTCTCCTCAGAGTGTTAGTAGTAGAAGACAGTTGGAGATGGTTCAGAGAAGAATAACCAAGCACGTGTCTAAGCTAAGAAATAAACCATATCAGGAACTGGGAATTTATTCTGTTGCCTATCACAAAACCAGAGGGGACTTGTGTTTTGTTTTTAAGTCATTAATGGATTCGTTTCTATGGGAATCTGCAGGGCTGTGTAAGAAAGAATACTAGATAGAGCCACTAGAGTCTACCCTTTCCAACTGAAGGGAGAATACTTTTGGACTACAAAAAGGGGCAGGTGGTTCAATCTAAGAGTTGTGGGAATGTGGAATGATCTTCCTATGGAGTTAGTTACTGCTGAAAACTTGTAGACCTTTAAGCAACTGCTGAACCAGCATATGGGTGAAAAAAATGGGAGTTTCTCCACTAATCAGTGGCAAGTCCTTACATGGCTCCAAGTAGCTCATGGACTTGTAACCATAACTATGAACCTAAGAACCTATGAATTAGAAGTAGGGGGAAATGAGGAGGGTACCTTGTCCTTCTGTGGGTATGAGAGGGGGTTGAGGGAAAAGGGGATGCAAGGTGATGCAAGGCCTTCTGATATAAAACAGTGCAACAGTAGCTAGGGATAATTAATAGAGGAAGAATTTAACAGGTCCCGAAAGCCTACCAAAAAGATATGCCTTCAGACCCAGCTTAAAGGCGTCTTGCTAGGGGCCTCCCTCAAAGACCTTCAGACCTTGGGAGCAAGTTCCAAAGGGCCAACCCTGTCACCTGAAATGAATGAACTCCCAAGATTTTAAGACAACCCCTGGGTACCGCTAGGAAACCTTCCTGGGAAGAGTGCTCAGAGTGGCCAGGAGTCAGGAGATTTCCAAAAACTACTGACTCACATTTTAAATCTCTCACTCACGCAAACAAGTTCCAAATTTGTGCAAAACACCTTATGGTGTAAATGTAAATAAGGCTGAAAATACACCATGGGCTTGATATTCAGTACAGCACAAATGTTTGAGCAGTGGTTTGTAATTGCCATGGAGTCCCAGGATGGTATATTCAGTCGAGCTCTAACTAACTGAATATAGTGCCATGTCAGTGCAGTGCTATGTCAGGTAGCACTGTCCTGACATGGCTTTTGAAGTTGACATCAAGAGTTGATAGTACCGAAGTGCTATCTGCAATGTTCAAAGGAACCCATGGAAATGAGCCCATTGGGCATGCAAAGCACTAAGGGTCCATTTACATCCCATTATGGGTCCATTTGCATTGGTAGCAGAGGTAGGTAGTGTGATGCCACCCCCCCACCATCTATGATAGCCGTAGATATCCATGGTGCTAGTGGTACCCCCAAATGCCATCCTCTAAGGTAAAACAACAATCCCTGGTGCTAGTGGTCCCTACTCCCTCCAATCACCAGTCCCTTCATTCAAAACACAATCCCTGGTGCTAATGTTCCCCCCTCCCTCTGATTGCCAGTCCCTCAGTTCAAAACACAATCCCTGTTGCTAGTGGTTCCCCCTCCTTCTGATTGCTAGTCTCTCCATTCAAAACACAATCCCTGGTGCAAGTGGTCCCCCCCACCTCTGACCACCAGTCCCTTTGTTCAAGACATATTCCTTGGTGCTAGTGTCCCCCCCCTCCGATTGCCAGTCCTTCCATTTAAAATGCAATCCCTGGTGCTAGTGGTCCCCCCTTCCTCCAATCACCTGCCTGGACTTAAAATAAAAAAAAATTACTGACATCTAGTGGTTCCCCCGGGCAACAATCCACAACCATGGATCACAATGCCCTTCTCCCTGGTGTTTAGCAGCCTCCCCCTACCACAGCACCAAATACCCACCCACCCCAGTCCCCTTACCTATACCCTCAGTGCCAAGGGTGCATACTGTGACTGACACAGCTCTCCTCACATCTCCTCAGCCAGCCACTTTATGTCCAGGTCATGACTGCACCTCTCATTTATAGGACAGAGTGCCCCACCCTGTCCTATAAAGAAAGGGGCACCTCCTTGCCTGGATGTATGTCAGCCAGCTGAGGAGGTGTGAAGTGGGCTGTACTGGTCATCATATGAACATACAGCATCAAGGATACTGGTAAGAACACTGGGGGTGGGTGCTAGTGCGGGTGGGGGAACCGGGCACCTGGAAATGAGCAGTGTGATCCAGTGGTAATGGATCTGTGTTTGGGGGACTACTGGACACCAGGGATTTTTTTTTAAAGTCCAGGCTGGTGATCGGTGGGTTGGGGGACCACTAGCACCAAGCATTTTTTTTTATATTAGGGGCTGGTGATCATGGGGGAGGGGACAATTAACACCAGGAACTGTGCTTTTAGTAGAGAAACTGGTGATGGGGGGGTACCTCGAACCACAGGGGTGGGTATGCACCCAACAGCGGCCATCCAGCTAGTTGGCTGCATTACCTCCAGCAGCTGCTAGGGTTGCATGGAGTAAAAGGAGGTTTTCTTTTGTGATATCTGTGTGGGTCAACAGGGCCATGGAAAATCCTTTTGCACTGCACAAATCTGCTGAATATCAGCTTGTGTTGATATTCCTGTTTCTGCCTCACCATTTACATACCCTCTTTTTGGCATTAGCAGGTTCTACCTCTGTTTGCCCACACAACAGAACCTTTTCAATATTGGGATCCAGCACAAAACCTGGTTTGCACGGCCAAACACTGGTTAGCACCCACACAAATATTTGAATATTGGGCCTCATGTCTCTAGTTGCAGACCAATATCACTATTGCCATTTATTGCAAAAATCCTAGAGAACATGGCATTTAAGTAATTAGGAAACTGTTTAGAAAAATAATCAGTGTTTTATCTTCTCACCAACATGGGTTTATTTATTTATTTCATTTTTGATGACCGGGTAAGTGCACTAGACAAATCCTGTCTACTTTCAGGCACTACCCGGGGGAGGGGAATACAGATAAATGCCAACTGACCTTGAACCAGATGAAGCTGTCAGTGGTATTTTTTTTTAGTGAAGGAGGGAAATTTGGCCAGGACACCGGGGAAATTCCCCTACCCTGTTGGAGGCAGAGGGTGCTGTGCTACTGTGAGACGAACTTGCTCAGTAGTGTGTGGAGTGCTGAGCGTGGAGGTTGTGTGGGATGCTAAGGAGTAAATCTCCTCCTTGGCTCCCATTGTGTCATTTGGAATGGACACTCAGATGGAAGAGGAGCTGCAACAGGAATCGGGTATAGGAAATGTTTTACATACCACAGAAAATGTATTGCAACCTGAGATAAACTAGGAACTTGCTGCGGGTCCACATAATGATGGAAACTGGAAAGATTTGGATTTTACTTCGACATCTTCTTTGCAGGAAGCAGAACACCAACAGCAGGAGAGGAGGAGGAATTTTCAGGATGGACAAGAGAGTAGGACCATTCCTATGCAGGTACAGGAAGCGGAAGTGATTTTTCGTTTTGAGAGGAAAAAAATGGAGATGGAAGATGCCGAGAGAAATGAAGGAGAGTATCACAAAATTGTGGAGTGAGCAGAAGTTGCTGTGGATGCTGATGAGGGTTTTTTTCTAAGGAAAGAAGAGGAGGCTACAGATGTGCAGAATGAGGTTACGGGAATTGGTGCTTTGCATCCCCAAGAAAATCAGAGTGACTTAACAAACTCAGGTACTGTTGCACTGCAAACTGTTGTGTTACATACAGACTCCATTTTGTTGCAATCTTCTGTAGAACAACCGTGTAGCCGAACTTTTTCTGAAGAGGTAACAAAGGACTTACAGGATAAGGTTATGGAGGGGCAAAAGCAGCAACAAACACAGTTGCAAGTAGGAATGTCTGAAGGTGACTGGGTAGCTACGGCACTAACAGCTGCAGGATGGGTTAGAAATCCTAAGGGACATGACTGGGATGCTAACGTTAGTAAAGATGAGTTTTTTTTCATTATCAGGGAGTTCTATTTCATTTCCAGGGGGGCAATGCAATCCCTCCTTACCCCAAGGAAAATTACTCCTGTACTTGACACAGCCATTTTGCAACATGATGACTCTCATCCCCTATTACAACATATAAGGGAACAGGAAGGTGATGTTTCCATGGATTTGGGAACCGGAGAGAGAAAGAGGGACAATACACAACAGGTTAATGTTTCCAACAACTTGCAGGCAAACTCTTCTGGGAAGGGAACTACAAACAAACCATGGCATGGGAAAGTAACTGAACATTTATTTCCATCTGAGGAAAGCTGGCTGTTAGAACCGGCAGAAAGAAGAAATGCAGTTCGTTTAAAATTTAGGGGTGCTATGGAGGACTTTCCAGATAGAAAGTTTGTGGGGCGGGTTCTGTTGAAAGATAGCATGAAATTTTATGCTTATGAAATTTATGCTTTAATACATGTACCGGGGGATGTTATTTTTGATATTAGTTTTAAGCATCCAGCTGGTCTTGCATGATTTTGGAAGCAATATCTTTTAATGAAGCTTTCACCTTTATGGAAACCTTTCCTGGCCATTCCACTTACTAAGCCCCTAACAAAGAAAATTACAGTGCTATTTAGGAATGAGGGGGTAAACGTGGCTGACATTACCTATTGGCTAAGACAGCACTGTACGGTTCAAGGTCCTCCTGAACCAATTCTAGATGAGAACAGTTGTGGACAGGGGATGGAAATATCAAATAGTTTTGAAATTAGTAAATGGCCAAACAAAGCATCTACCGAATTGTTTTTAGGCAGGGATAGAGGTAGTATTCTATCCTGGCCAACCTAGGGCATGTTATAAATATGGAGATGTGGGTCACTTAAGTGAAGTGTGAGACAAACAAAAATGTGGCTTGTGTGGGGAGTTTGGTCACATAGGGGCTCATTGTAGGCAATCTTTAAGATGTAACTTGTGTGAGGAGAAAGGTCACTCTTTTCGCACTTGTTCTTGGGCTTCCCATAATAATGTGGATGTTTCAGTAAGGCATGAACAGGATGTATATGTAGATTCTGCACAAAGGGAGAAAATGAGAATGGTGGAACTACTTTCAGAAGGGCCCTTACCTGCTCCATTACCTCATGGGGACTCGAGGGCAGTAGGGGTAACTTTTGCTTTTGAGAATGTTGAAGGACATGAACAGAACGGGGTAGTGCAGCACAGACAAAATGCGGGAGCGGATGGTATGGAGAGAGAGGGAGTATTGTTAATGAACAATTCTCAAGAGCCAGGTCAGGTAGGGACAGAAGGGAATGCAGGAGTTTCAATGCCCCCCCCCACTGTCCAAGGTGAGACAGTTTTCCAAAGGGTTATTAGGTCCAAGGCTGGAAAACTGACTGATTTTACAGCAAAACAAGTAAAACCTACAGAAGAAGTGGTGGTGCACAATTCTTATGCACTATTATTTGAAGAAGGCCAGGAAGAGGAGGGTGGTGATTCTGATATGTCCTCTGTAACTTCCTCTCAGGCTGATGGTACCTCTGAAACTATTTTCCCAGAGAAACAAAAAACTAAGAAAAGGAAAAAAAAAAACCATGATAGGGTTTTTGGTAGTTTTTCTTTCTTCATGCTCTTTACGATACTCCTGGTGGTAATGGCTATCTCTATTTGCACTATTAATGTAAATAGTATAAAGGCGCATGGAAAAAGGCAAAGTACTTTTTTAAGCCTTAGTCTAGGTAGCAAAACAATCTTCTTCTTGCAAGATACTAGGCTTCACTCACTATATGAAATCCAAATAGCACAACAAGATTGAAGGTGGGGGGTCTCTTTTTGGTCAATAGGAGAAGAGCGGTGTTCAGGAGTTGGGATACTTTTTAAAGACACAGTTCAACTATTATATGTCTATGATTTGGTGCCAGGACGAGTATTGATTATGGATGTAGTCTTAAAATACAAAGTTTTCCAGCTTATTAACATTTATGCACCACAAACTAAGGCAGAATGATCAGAGATGTTTAGGTGTATTGACCTTTATCTACACACATCAAAGTTGGTTTTGTGGGGAGGGGATTTTAACTGTGGGCTGTCGCACAGAGATTGGGGGAGGCATACAAAAAAAATTTATAGTGACACTAATGCACTAAAATTAATAATGCAAAGGAATAATATAAAAGACATATATGACATCTTACAAAAAGAGCCTAGTCATACTTTCTTTAAAGAGACTTTATCTACACAGATTGACTTGTGGTTAGTATCTGCCAGACTCACCTGTCAGGCAGTGGGTGTTAGGTCTCTGAAAACTTCTGACCACCTTATGGTGATTTTAACATTAGGTGAAAGGCAACGACTACTTATAGGGAGAGGATACTGGAAAATGAACATTTCACTTTTGCAGGATGCTATTATAGAAAAGGAGGTTAAACGAGTTATTCAAGGTAGGAAAGATTTATGTTTTCTGTATCCTAGTCCAATAGAATGGTGGGAAGATCTGAAAAGAGATTTGCAGGATTGGTATGGGATGTTTACTAAAACAAAAGCAAGGAATGAATATATTCAATATCTTGGCCTTCGGGCACAATATTTACATTCCTTAGCTAAAGAAGGCCTTAAGGAGGATGACAGGAAAAGGATGTTACACTTAAAGAATCAAATGAAACAATACCTAGAAAACTCAGTTAAGAAAATGGCTTTTAATCAGAAATATAACACTAAAGGCACTAGAGCACATATAAATCCCTATGAGGAGGAATTACAGGGGGTGGGAAGGAGAATTTTTGTTAGTCTTCGTGATAAACAAGGATGCATAAAAACCCGGAACCAAGACATTCTGCTTATAGTACAACAACACATGGTAGAGATTTTTCAGAAAACTAGAGTTGGTGCATTAAACTGGAAAATGGATTTTGAGATACCAGCTTTAAATACACAGGATCAGAAAAGTTTAGTTGCCCCCATTTCAGAGCTAGATATTTTGGAAGCCATTTCACAGTTATCTAAACAAACAACACTAGGACAAGATGGGATACCGAATGACTTTTACAAACAGTATATTTAAGTTTTGGTTCCATGCCTAGAGGTTCTTTTTAATGCTATTTGGGAAGAAGAAAGATTGGCCCCCTCAATGCAGAAAGGAATACTGTTTTTTCTCTTAAAAAGGGGGATCCCCTTGAGATTAAAGAATTGGAGACCAATAACACTATTAAACTCTGATTATAAAATACTAGCAAAAATCCTCACAAAACGACTAGCAAAAGTAGCACAAACAGTGATCATACAGGAACAGACTTGTGCGATACCGGGACGGAATATAATACAGAACTTAGTATTGATCAGAGAGATTGTGGAGCAAAGTTTAGGGAAGCAATTAGGAGAATACTTAATGACTATGGATCAGGAAACTGCTTTTGACTCAGTATACCAAGAATATCTTTGGGAAGTTCTAGGTTACTATGGGGTTCCTTCAAAGTTCATAGAAATAGTGAAAGTTCTATATAAGGAGGCCCAAGCCATACCTTTGGTAAATGTTTTTTTAGGAATTCCAATTTTTTTAAAGAATGGTGTCAAACAAGGTTGTCCAATGAGCCCTTTATTGTATGTCTTTGGTCTGGATCCTATATTGCGGAACATATGTCAATGTTCTGAAAGTGAGGCAATAAGCAACAAAGATGGGCATGTTTTTTCTAAATTCACAGCTTATGCGGACAATTGTGTTTTCGCAGTAGCAGTTGGAGCTTCAGGTCACAAGGTCTTAAGTATAATACAAACTATGTATCAGGCCACAGGCATTAAGATTAATATGAACAAAAGTAAAGTTCTAATTTTAGGGGATAGTGTGGACATAAAAAATTTTCCAATCCCAATGACAAAAGATCAAGTTAAAATTCTAGGTGTGTATTTTGGTACAAAAGACTCAGAGATTCAAAATTGGGATGAGGTTTATGATAAAGCCCATAGCAAAGTTCAAACTTGGTTGTCTTGGAAAATGTCTAAAAGGAAAAAAGTTTATCTTCTTAGGGCCTGTATAGCGCCTATCTTTTTGTACATCTCACATATATTTCCTTTGCCATATTGTATACATACTAAAGTTCTGGGCTTATTTTTGGGGTTCTTATGGGGAAGCAGGCTAAACCCTGTCAAAAGGAATCATACGTACAGACCAAGAAAGGAAGGTGGTTTAAATATGTTACAACCCATACTATACTTGTTCAGTATTTTTTTCTTTAGCTCTGTACTTCCTTTAATAAAGCTGACACCAGGGACCAGGCAGACCTGTATGCAATTATGGGGCAAGTCCTTTTTTACAGCATGGGGTAAAGGGAAGTGGACTCCAGCGGAGCGTAAATTACCTGGATATGTTCAAAGTACACTTAAATATATTAGGACTTGGAAATTAGACTTAGCATGGTGTGCGGGGAATGGGAGGAACGTTTTTGATAAAACAATTTTGGATACATGGTATCATGAAAATCCTGTCTTTCAGGTGCCTAATAGCATTAATGTTAGTCTATTATTGGATAACATATTAGAGGCCAGGATACCTTGGAAAATGCAAGATTTTGCATGGCTTTGTGGTCACCAGAAATTGCAAGTGAAACATAATCAGAAGCATAAGCAATTACAGGATAGAGAATGTGGGGAAAACTCATGTGCTGGGGTTGTGGAGACAATGCAGCACCTTTTTTTGAATGTGTTCATATGCAGGGATTTTGGAAATTATTATCAGATATGTGGGTGAAAACTAATTTTATTAATAAATTACGATGTCTTGGTTTTAGGGCAAATTCCGGCCACCTGGGCAAAATGGGCACACAGTACAATTCATGTTATGCTGGTATGTATTAAATGGTCCATATGGCAGGTGAGATGCCAAAGATCTTTGCAAGGTAAGGTAATTTTGCAACAAGATGTTTTGTTTAATATTCAGAGGGAACTGGATAGCATATACACATACGAAATGCGCATGCTTGAAACAGATGTGGTTGTAAAATTATGGAAAAATTTTGATTGGGTTGGATAAACTTTCTAAGCAGGGAATAGGATTCTATTTTCAGTTTTTATGTGGTTTCCTTTGTTTATCATTTCTTTTGTTTAGATTTATTTTTTGATCTGTGGATAGGTTTACTGTGATGAGATTTCATTATATGTAATTTTGTTGGACTGTTTTTGAATATGAATAAAAATGTTCCCCCTTCTTTTCGATAAGTGCCATGGGATCTTTAACATCCACCTGAACTACCACCAATCCAGGCAGATGGGACCTCGGTTTAAAGTCTCATCCGAAAGATGGCACCTCAAAAGTGCAGCACCCCTCTTATGATGCACTACAGTGTCAGTACTGGGATATTAACCCAAGTGCCAGATGTGGGAACTGAACCCACAGCCCTCTGATCTCCCAGACTCAGAGGCGAGAGTGCTACCTACTGAGCCACTGACACTGTATGTTTAGAAAACAATATAGAACATGTACAGCCCTGGTCAGCTTGACAAGCAATGTAGTTGGCCACATTGATCAAATTTGCTTGGCTGGTGCAGTGTTCATTGAGCTGACAAAGGCATTTGAGTTGGTCAATCATGTAATTCTCCAAAATGAGTTATAAAATGGGGAGAGAAAATCCAGTGATTTGATTGGCTTTTACCTGTGCATCCAATCTGTTCGATGCACAGGTAAAAATAAATACTTCAATAGTTTGACCGCACTACACAACATTAGTGTGCAGTTAGAACGTTCGCTTTTTGAAACATCACCATTTTTTTATGTCCAGTAGCGAGGACAAAACCATTCATGTCTATAATGGTAATAGTAAGCATAGGTGGCACTTTATTCCCCCACCCACCCATTATCTGCCAGTGAACTGCTATTTTATTTTCAAAATGTTTCTGACATTTCTGCTGCCGATCACGTTGATTCTTCCCTAGCAAGTCTCTTCCCTCAGACCCCGGTGCTGTTTAGGCAATGCTCCAATCCCGGTGTTTGAATAATCAAAACCGATTCCTCCTACCACAAATCTAACCACAGGCAAAGTGTTACCTTATGAAAAGAATAAAATGGTATTCTGATTTTGTCAATCTGATGAACTGTTCCAAAACTGATTATTTGCCTCACAAAGTCCGGTCTGCTTATCTGCAGCTGTGCCTCACACAGTCCTGTCTGCTTGTCCTATAGCTTTGGCCATCCTGCTCCATGATTTAAACTAAAAAAAAAAAAAAAAGACTGCTCAGTTTTCAGTTAGTTTAAAACATAATTTTCTATTGAATATTTCCTGATCATCTTTTGGGGGTGAAAATATGGATAGACGATGTATGTGTGTGTGTGTGTGTGTGTGTGTGTGTGTGTGTGTGTGCGTGTGTGTGTGTGTGTGTAAGCTCTCGTTCCTCGATATATATTCTCTCTCTCTCTCTCTCTCTCTCTCTCTCTCTATCCTGTCACACACTAGCAGTCTAAACTCTGTATCATTAGGAACAAAAAAAAAAACTCCACTGCACTACATGGGGGACAGTAGCACTGATGCCAACTGGATTCGGTATAGGACAAACTGTGTACATGCACAATGACGTCATTCCATGGCAGGTGGAAGGACTATTTTATCATAAATCGTCATAAGCAAGACTGTTTCTTTCATACATAAGCATAATTTTTCTTATTGAAAAAATAAAAAAAGTGTAGCCTATTTATAACTGCAGTAAGACACTCGGGGGTGTGCACAGAACAGATGTTACCACATTTTCAGGAGCTGAAGGCACTCAGCCTGCAGCCTCGTGCCTTACTACGCCCTTGGACTTGCGATAATATCTGTTCCATGTACACCCCAGAGTGTCTTATTGCTTACTTAGCAGATTGGAGTGGCAGAATATGCTCTACAATGTTTATTTGTTTATTTTCATTAACCAGGTATGTCCACTGAGCACAGAGTATCCATTTTCTTTTTTTTTTGCTTTATAAATTTTTATTGAGAACATATGCTTACAAATACAGCATGTAAACTTTTATATTGTACAACATTTAATGATTACATCAACTGGCGTAGAGTCATAGTGACGACAGTTTACTAAATGCCAAGAGCCAGATATTCAAAACTTTGCCCCAGGGCTAAATTAGCCCAGAACCAATAGCCCACTATATTCAAAAGGGATAGCCCTGGTGCTAAACCTGCTGAATATAGTGTGCTAAGGAAGCTGAGCAAACTGGGCTGGGAGTGCAGTGCAAAAATAGCCCAGGGAAAAAAAGACAGCTCTGATTATATCAACTAGGAAGTGCAAATCAGAACAGCAGTCCAGTGCACAGCAACGTGAAGGAAGGTAGAGGTGAACCATGTGTGTGCTAGCAAAGGTGTAGATTCAGTAAAGCTGCAAGCACCAGTGCATGTGAAATTCTGTTGAAATGTACCATGTTTCTAAAATGTTTGTGCAACGCAAACGTTTGCCGGGGCAAACATTTGCTATATTCAAAAATGACAAGAAAGTTAGCCTACTTAGGCAGTCTGTGGCAAACATCCAGATTAACATCTCATTATGTCCTGATTTGCATGCAGTTTGCCCAGTGCTATTGCAGGGTCCCAGAGCTCCACCTGTAGGTCAGTCTGGAAGTGCATGGTGGTAGCAGCAGGCTACATTTGTACAGAACCGCATAAAATATTGTGCCCCAGGGGACTACACAGCACAGGCACAGGTTGTGGCGCTGCATGCAATTGTCAAACTGTAGTTCCTGCTACAGTGCACAGCAAACACTTCAGCAACAAGGAGGCCTGTAGTGTGAGGGACACAGCAAAGCCTATGGTGTGTAGGGTATCAATGACTGCTGTATTGCACACAGTGAAAGGCCGATCTTGCAGGTGTGTACTGGCAGTGAACATTACTGTTATCCTATTGTGCAACCCACAGATGCTGCACCACTGGCATGGGATACTCACAGTGACATATACATGGCTAGCTGTGTGTGCTGTGGTGTCTGTACAGATGTGTGGTATGTGGCTGGGGGGGCACATGCCATCAGACAGGCACACTGGTGTTGGGGTATTCCCTACACTGAACCATTTGCACTGCATGGATTGTCCCAGCCTTCTGGCAGCACCCAGTATGTGGTGCACACTGGCTACCTGTACAACCTCCCCTCAACACCCTCCACTCCCCTAGTGCTGCATGTGTGTGCTGGATTCTGTTAGTGTCCACCGAATGGTGGTCTGCAGGTGTGTGCTGTATGGACACACTGCCATGGTGGCCACTGAGTGCCAGGTCACTCCTTAATGCCTGGCATGGCTGGGACTGGTGGCAGTGATGGCAACATAGGAGGTGCCATCTGTGTGCAGCATGTTTCTTCCATGTCTGGTTTCTTTCTATGTTTAATATTTACTGGTTAGGGTCGATAAACCACTGCTGGCAGACCCTCACAGTCTCCATTATTCACAATTGTGAATTACTGAGTTCCATGAACCATGGTTCTATGTCATGCAAAGCCATGCAAAGCTGGTTTGCCCAGATTTAAGACTACCTTTTCCTGGGTGGTAATTTGCACCACACAAAGTGTCATGCTAAGTTGCACAAAAACACTGCATGGCACTAATGCGCTGAATATAGCATTGCTCCTGCATTCATGTGCATACCAGTGTCAGTGGCTCAGTAGGTAGCACATTCACCTCTGAGGCCGAGAAATCAGAGGGCTGTGGGTTCAGTTCCCACACCTGGCACTTGGGTTAATATCCCAATATTGACACTGTAGTGCAGCATGAGAGGGGTACTGCACTTCTGAGGTGCTGTCTTTTGGATGAGATGTTAAACCGAGGTCCCATCTGCCTGAATTGGTGGTAGTTCAGGTGGATGTTAAAGATCCCATGGCACTTATTGAAAAGGGTAGGGTAATTTCCCTGGTGTCCTGGCCAAATTTCCCTCATTCACTAAAAATATACCACCAACAGCTTAATCTAAGGTCTTTTGACATTTATCTGCATCCCCCTCCCCTGCCTCAAAATAGGCAGGATTTCTCTAGTGCACTTACCCGGTCAACAAAAGATAATAAAATAAAATGTACACGCCCCCTCTTTTTGGCCCTTGCATACATTATACTTTTGCCTGGTGCTAATGCAGTTTGCCTGTGCTATTTGACCTTTTTAATATAGTGGACCCGCACAAACCTGGCGCAAGCCCTGCACAAAAGGTTTGTGCCCAGTGCAAAGTTTTGAATATCTGGCCCCAGATACTTTAAACTTTAACGCTACTTAATGCTTATAGTTGATCAATTCTAAGTGTAATTTAAAATATATCTGTAATTCTATAATAACTAATGGCTTCCCCTTTTTCCCATATGGAAACCGTGGTGTAATTTCCCATTATACACAAGTGTCTATAACAGCAAACCGCGCAAAGCCGTTCAATGCCGCGCAATGCCACACAATCGCGCAAAGCCACGCTAAGTCACGCAAAGCTGCACAAACAGTGCAAATCACCATTAATTATAAAATAAATATGGGTGTTGTGGGTAAACTAAGTTTACATCCTCTGGGGTAGATGTTGCACAAACCCCTCAAGCTTTGCTCTTGGGGTTTATGTAGCATCTTACCCCTCGGGTGTGTGTAAACTTCTCATTACACACACCACCCCATACATTATTCTATATTTTATCACTGTAATAAACAGCTTACAATTTTACAGTATAGTTGGAATATTAAGTCCCATTTTCAGTGATGACCTGGGCAAAAAGCACAACACAAATTTAGGACAATGCAAGTAAAATATAGCACGTGCAAACACATTTGTAATTCAGTTAAAACTTTATTTAATCTTTGTGGATGGGTGGGGATTTCACAAAAACATCAGACTCAGGCAGACAATAAGGTGAATAAAAAACATTTAACATAAACATTTATCATTTTATTGTAACAGAAATAAAAGAAAGTTAGCATTTTGCCATTCAGTGCTAGTGTGAGAGCATCCTCTCACGAGATCTTACACCTCTCTCTGTCAGTTCTCCACTGATATCCTAGCTGAATCAATGCCTCTAGTGGCAGGCTTTTATACAGTTTGGTGGAGTCACCTGACCTGGCCCTTAACTCATAATACAGAAAAGAAACTCTCTGGGTTAGTGTAGCTTAATTTTGTGACCCATCATACATGTATCTTTTGATACACCACGTCCTTCTAAACCCTTTAATTCCTACAAGTTAAACATAAGGCAACTAAAGCCTAAAATAGAGTTAATTACATAGCAACCCAAAAAGAACCATCATTAGTTACTCTTGATTGACAGGTGGAGTGGTATAAGAAGGGGACAGCAGAGAGCACTGCTCCCTTAAGAAAATCCCACATGCATTCCTGCAGTCAGGTAAGACACTAGGGGCCAGATATTCAAAACTTTGCCCCGGGGCTAAATTAGCACTGCCCGGCAGGCAAACGTAGCCCGGAGCACAAAACAAACCATATTCAAAAGTAATAGCCAGGAGCAAACAGTTTCTGAATATAGCATGGGAATGAGGCCAGACAAACTGGGCTGGGGTGCAGAAATAAAACTGAGGTATCGGCGCTAAGTCGGCACTAAAAGCACTTAACCGCAGCGCTAGTCACTGAATATAGCATTGCACCTGTATTAGAAACATAGAAACATAGAAGTTGAAGACAGATAAGGACCGCAAGGCCCATCCAGTCTGCCCATTTCTTTTTCTACCTTATAAATGTGCCATCGGCCTTTGCTCTGTCAGTGGCCTATCTATTCATAGTCATTTGTATTGCTCCCTTATGCCTATCCCATGCCTGTTTGAAGCCCTGCACTGTATTCATAGCCACCACTTCTTGTGGTAAGCCATTCCATGCATCCACCACCCTTTCTGTGAAAAAGAATTTTCTCACACTCACATTCCCCCTTAATCGGCCCCCCTCTGATCTCATGCTGTGTCCTCTTGTCCTCCGATTTTTCTTAAATTTAAACATGTTAGACTCTTTCACCTTGTTAATGCCCATAAGGTGTTTGAATGCCTGGTTCATATCACCTCTCTCCCTCCTTTGCTCAAGGGTATACATATTGAGCTCTGTCACTCTGTCCTCATATGTCTTCTGATGCAGTCCCTGCACCATTTTGGTTGCCCTTCTCTGGACTGCTTCAATTTGGTTAATGTCCTTGTGAAGGTGTGGCCTCCAATACTATACGCAGTACTCTAGATGGGGCCTAACCAGTGTCTTGTAAAGAGGGATTATTACCTCCCTCTTACGACTTGTGATACCCCTACTAATACACCCTAACCCCCAGCCTTACCTACTGCTTTAGAGGTCTGCTTGGATGATTTCAGGTCATCAGTGATGATGATGCCCAAGTCTCTTTCTTCCTTTGTGACTGCTAGCAACTCCCCTCCCAGCCTATAGGTGGCTTCAGGGTTTCTCTTCCCTATGTGCATGATTTTGCACTTCTTGCATTAAATCCTAGTTGCCACTCTTCTGACCATTTTGCTAGTTTATCCAGATCTCTTCTCATTCTGCCCACCCCATCTGGATCATCTACTCTGTTGCAGATCTTGGTGTCATCTGTAAACAGACAAGCCTTACCCTCTAGTCCATCTGCAAGGTCACTAATGAAGATGTTGAAGAGGACTGGCCCAGGACTGATCCCTGAGGTACCCACTTGTGACTTGCATCTCTTCTGACTGTATACCATTCACCACCACTCTCTGTTTTCTGCCTGTCAACCAGTTTGCCACCCAGTTGACCAACTTCTGACCCACCCGAGCCTACCCAGCTTATTTATCAATCTTCTATGTGGAACAGTGTCAAAAGCTTTGCTGAAGTCAAGGTAGGCAACATCAACTGCTCCCCCTTGGTCCACCACTCTGGTTACCCAGTCAAAGAAATCTATGAGATTAGTTTGACAGGACCTTCCTTTTGTAAACCCATGCTGTCTTGGATCCTGTGCCCCTATGGATTCCAGGTGTTGCACTATCCTTTACTTAAGGAGTGCCTCCATAATCTTGCCCACTGCTGAGGTAAGACTGACTGGTCTGTAGTTCCCTGCCTCCTCCCTGCTACTACTCTTGTGGACCGGGATCACATGAGCCCTTCTCCAGTCTTCTGGGACCTCTCCTGTGCTCAGAGACTCACTAAACAGTTCTGCTAATGGCTCTGCTTGTTCCACCTTTAGCTCCTTAAGTACCCTGGGATGTATGCCATCAGGTCCCATTGCCTCATCCACCCTGAGCTTAGCAAGCTCTTGTAGGACCCTTTCTTTTGTGAAGGGAGTAGTGCTCACCTCCCTCCCCCCTGTGTCCATGATGCTGAGCTGTGGGCCTTGCCCTACCTTCTCTTCAGTAAATACTGAGCAAAGTATCTATTTAGGATAGATGCCTTTACAGAGTCCCTCCTCCTCATGTGCTCCTTCTCCATTAAAGCATTACCCCTCTGGACTTTCTCCTTTCACTAATGTATCTATAGAAAGTCTTGTCGCCTTCTTTTACTGTTAGTGCTAGTGTTTCCTCTGTTTGGGACTTTGCCTGCCTTACTGCCTTCCCTGCTTCCCTTAGGGCAGTTTGGTATGCCTCCTATCTTCATCCGCTGTGTTCCCTTATATTTCCTGAATGCCAGCCTTTTGGCTCTGACCTTTTCTGCTACTGCATTTGAGAACCAAAGTGGTTTCCTTCTTCTTTGCACTTCCTTTTCTGTCTAACACAATGGGTTGTTGCTTCAAATTGCATCCATAATGCTTGCCCACTTTGCCTGTACCCCTCACCTGTGTTTCTTTTTGCCAGGGCTAGCTTAACTCTGTTGGCCATCTTATCAAAGTCAGCTCCTCTGAGTTCCATATTTTTGCCTTGGAATGGGATGATTTAGATGTAGTAGCCAAATTGAACCATGCCATGTGATGGTCACTGGCCCCAGGTGACCTTCTACCTGGAGATCTGTGATCCCTTCCTTGTTAGTTAGTACTAGATCTAGGATAGCCCTGTCTCTTGTGGGTTGCTGTACCAGTTGTTTGAGGCCCTCCCCTGCAGGAATCCACTTGTGTCTACTTCGGCAGATGTTCCTGCTGGTATTGACCAATCTGTATCCGGAATGTTGAAGTCTCCCATTATCAGAACCTCCCTTTAGCTGTCATGTTTTGTATCTTCTAACAGTAAGTGTCTATGTCCTCCCCTGGTCTGGAGGCCTGTAGACAACCCCAGTTCTTATGGCTGTCCCATTTCTATTTCCAGGGTGACCCACAGTTCTTCTGGCTCCTTATGTGTATTCTGAATTTCTGTAGCTTTGATATTTTCATTGACATACAGGGCCCTCCTCCCCCCTTTTGCACTTGGTCTCTTCTGAACAATACATAGCCAGGTACTGAAGTTTCCCAAGTGTGGTTACTGGTAAACCACGTCTCACTAATTGCTACTATGTCCAGTTTAGCCTCTGACATTATTGCCTGCAGGTCTGGGATCTTATTTCCCAGGCTGTGAGCATTTGTGTACATGATTTTCCATTGGCCAGATTTTGGTGTGTTAGTTGTTGGGTGAGGTTTGGCATTACCCCTGTGCGTCGTATGGGGAGACAAACCTTTTTTCTTACCTGGTGATGCAAATGAACTGCAAACATGCTGAATCCCTGTTTGACCACTAGCTGAGGGGGGAAGGGTGTTCTTTCCATTCGACGTATGGGGTGCTGCACCCCTCTCCCCAATTGCTAGTTTAAATATTCTGCAAAGACGTCAAACTTCTGCCCCAATGCACTGACTCCCTCCTTAATCAGATGCAGTCCATCAAATTTAAAGAACTTTCGCTACCAGAACTGTTGCCAGTTCCCTACAAATCTGTGTCCTTTTTCCTGGCACCAGCCCTTGAGCCATGTGTTTAGCTCCCCTATCTCCCCTTCTCTGACCTTCCGTCCACCTGCTCCCCTCTCTCAGACTGGCAGGATCTCAGAGATGGAGATGCCGGATGAAATAGATGATAGTTTGTCACCCAGCCTGGTCAGGTGTTCCTTGGTCTCCACAACTGACCGGCTGGCGAGATCATTAGTCCCTATGTGTACTAGGACATCAATGTTTTCTCCTGCTTTGTGAACAATTTTTAGCAATGCGGTCAGTGTCTCTCCATGCTGATGTACCTGGGAGACATCTGACCATTACCCCTAGCTAGAGATGGGTATCAACTCCTCAAATCATGGAGTCTCCTGTGATCAGAAGTTTTTTGGATTTCCTTTTTGCTTTTTTTGTTTTGGTTCCTGATTTGGGTGAGTTTTGTTGTGCTAGCTCCTGTGCTGCAGTGTCCTGCTCTACAGTGTCTTCTGCCTCTTTGTTTGATTTCAGAGACAGAGGCAGATACCTGTTTGTAGTGTTTATATGGTTTTTGGAGGTAATATGTTGGAGAGCAGAGAGTGATGGGGCTCCCGATTTGCCTCTCCTAACTACCTGCCAACCTCCTGGACCAACTACCCTCTGCGGTCGAGGTTTTCTGTTGGATGCTGGGGAAATGGCGGGTGGTTCTTATAATGTATTTCCTCTTGAATATAGAAATTTGAGGTGTGCAATCTCTGCCCATGCTGCCGGAGCTGAGCCCTAAGATCTCAAAGGCCCAGCATGTAGGACAGTGTCCTAAATCCTGTAAGACTGTCCTTCTGAAAATTGTTCCACAGTACCAGCAGTTAATGATATCCATACCAGATAAGTTGCTGGGTTTATAACCTAGTCAGAGTAATTAGAAGGAAAAAAAAATGCAAGTAATGGTTTGATTGTGTTTTGTTTAACTTGTTATAACAAGTTAAATTACTGGTGCCCCTGTAAATGAGCTCACCTTGTGGAGACCCCACTGATCCACCCCTTCCTGCTCTGCCACAGGAAATGTCACAACTGTGGTACCCTATAAAAGGAGTGTAGTGTGAGGTGGTTGGGGATGGAGGTGGGTGGCTAGGCCCTGCCCCTGCTGAAAAAGAAGAACCACGGATGAAAGAACAAGGAGGTAAGAGCAGAAACAATCAGTCAACAACAAATGCAGTAACCCTGAAAGCTTATCCTAATGTTAGATAAAACTGTAAAACCTGTAAAGCACCACCTGTAAATTTCAGAGAAGATATAGCTGTAAGAAACACTTTGCTACAGAGAAAATAAAACAATGAAATGTTAGCAACAAACAGTAGTAATCCCTGTGAGTAAAAAATAAAAATAACACCACACAGTAAATCTGCTTAGCCAAAATAAGTCTTAATCGTTTTCCCTTGCTCTGGTAAGTTTCTCTACCCTGCCTTTCAAGCAGTCTTAGAAGGAAAGAGCTCAGGTGAAGCTAGGTGCCTTGGCCAGCAAACCAAGTCTTGCTATTTGAGAGAAGGCATTTGGGCTGTGTAGAGATACTAAAATTCTTTAAAGTGCCCTTCCCTTTGCAGATCCAGAAGCAAATGATTTGATACCTTTTAATGGACCAACACAGATGTAACATGTATTCATGTCAGTTTGCCCCTTGCATACATTTTAATTTTGCCCAGCGCTAATGCAGTTTGCCTGCGCTATTTGGCCTTTTGAATATAGCATACCTGCGCTAATTCCGCGCTAAACCTGTGCAAACGATTTTTGCCAGGTGCAAAGTTTTGAATATCTGGCCCTAGGACTTTGGTTTCCTTCCTGGGTTAGTTACAGTTTACCAGTAAAACCTACACAGAAGGACCCTTGAAACAAAAGGTATTAACTCTCATTTGTTTCAGTAGGAAGGGCTAGGCTGCTTGTGTTTATCCCTGCAGTTTTAGACCTGTATCTTCATTTGTATAAAACAGCTCTTTATGTTTGTTTGTTTGTAATAAACAGCCCTCCAAACACTTCTCACAGGACTGCAAAGGGAAGTCTAGATTTAGTATTTGCTGTATTGGTCCCTGCAAGAACAGATCCAGAAGCAAATGATTTGATACCTTTTAATGGACCAACATAGATGTGACAACAAGAACAAAGTGCTCTAGTTTTCAGACCAACCAGTCCTTCTTTAGAAGCCTAATGCAATAGCCATTGGGCTTCTGAGGAAAGAACTGGTTGACTCAACAAACACTTGTTCTTGTTGTTACATCTATGTTGGTCCATTAAAAGGTATCAAATCATTTGCTTCTGGATCTGAAAAGGGAAGGGCACTTTAAAGAATTTTAGTATCTCTACTTATATTTTATGGCCTCAAAACATATTTTATTCATTTAGAAACCACACAGCCCAAATGCCTTCTCTCAAATAGCAAGCCCTATTCTGTGCTGCTATATAGAAAAGCTGCAGGGCACAACTACTGTATTCTTAAGTGCAGATTTATTTTGACTGAAGGCTGAAATGTTAGCCCGTCGGCTTCACTTTTTATTTTGGCCCATTTTCTTTGGGGCTTTTATTAGCCCTATACTTTTTCCTCAAATCCCAAAACAAGTTATTTTGAAAGCAGACCCCTGTTGTAGGTCTTTCTTGCTCTAGAGCCCTTTCTTTCATTTTGTTAAAGGACTACAGGTGGCCCTTTATTTTACCAATGTACTGAGTTCCACTATCCTCTCCCTGTTCTGCAGCCAGTGCCACAATGTGCACACACACCTCCTGGTTTGGAGCATGTTGCAGCTCCGAACCACCAGAGCTCATTAAAGTACTTCTTTATCCTGCATCAGAGCACCTTTGTTCGGGCTTCTAAGCCTTCAGTACCATGTTGGGGGGGGGGAGGAATTTACAAGACAAACCTCTGTCTTCTTACTAGGGTCAATCTCATGACAGGAGGCACCCTGTCACAATCTTACAAAGATATAAAGCAGTTAATACTTGCTAACAATCGGCAAGTGTTATTTCAAAGTGTTTTTAAAACCATATCTTGTTTCAGAAGTCTGTATATGAAAAAACAGAGTATTCCAAATTTTTACAGAACTATAGCAGAATGTACACTGACCCAACTTTGTACATTCATTGATTACCTCAGTGACAGATTACTACATGTTAAGATGATTGGATCTGTATAAGGCAGGTGATTTCTTGCATACCCAAGGTACTGTACTGGGCCCACTCTTAATCTCCAGTTTCATAAATGGTTTGCCACTCATTTGCCCAAAAGTGAAAAAAAGGTGTGTATGCAGATGATACTTTAATTCTGAATCCTGGAACTTTAAGTAGTGAGGTACAATGTAACCTCCAAGAAAGTGATAATCTACAGCAAAACAGTTTCTGAAAACAGGTTAATACAAAGAAAAACAAGCATTTGTCAATACTGAATGTTCACCACTAGCATTGCTGTTTTATTGGGTCTTGTATGTACACATTTTCACTACAGTATATATTTACCTGGAATAGACCAAATGACATGTGATATCTCATTTTTGGTGGTACCCTGCTTTCACACATTTTTGGATTATATTTACCCAGGATAGGCCAGTTGAGAGGCAATACAGTATCTAATTTTCCGTGGGCTCTTACATTTTGATCTCGAATTTCCAACAGTCTTTTTATGATCTGACATTATGATCAAGAAGGGTAAAATTTTTTTAAAATGCCATCTGAAACATAATTTTTCAGTGTGAGTGCAAAAACAAGTTTCAGAGGGAATTTGAAAAATTACACCAGCCATGTCCAGGAAGATGAGTAACACAAATTATTTGTTGAACATTAGGGCCAAAATCTGCAAAAATAAAGTTAAGAGTAAACATTGGAACAATTCCATGTTTCTTCATTACTTTTCACATTTTGACCTCAGATTTTCACCAGTCTTTTTTATGACTACTGCTTCTGAACATGACACGTGTCATTCATAAAATAGAGGCTGAAACATCATTTCATGCAGGAGTGTGAATACACATTTTGGCCAGGATTTGAAAAATGACAACTGTCATGTTCATGAGATCATGTGAAAAAATGGCTATGTTGAAACTCTGGGGTCAAAATATCGAAAATTACCAAAGTTACAAGCATGCATTGAAACATTTCCACATACATTCATAAGTTTGTTGTACATGTTTACCCCCAAATTTTCAACATAACTTTCTTATGACCCCCATCCCATGAGCAAGGGTGGAGAACATTTTCAAATCCTACCTGAAAGGTGATTAAGTGCCACAAGTATGAAACACATTTTAGCCAGGATTTGAAAAATGACAGCGATCACATTCATGAGGTGGTGTAAAAGAAATGGCTATGCTGAAAATATGGGGCCTAAATATGGAAAATTAGCAAAGTTACAAGTGTGCATTGAAAAATTTCAACATACTCATTACTTTCTTGTTTTGTAATATTTTTACCCAAGAGTGTCAACGTGACCTTTTTTTTCCGTCTTTTTCCCTCCAGTCGCCGGATCCTGAGGCATCCCTCAGGAGACACCTGCTTGTCCCTCCCTGTCTGATATCTCCCCTCAGCCCAGATCCCCCCAGAACCTTGACCTAGCATCCAGAGTCCCCCACTGGTAGACCCCAGACTTTTGCCCCTCAGGGTGGGGCCACCTTCACCTACCTTGGGTGCTCCTTCAATTTAGTCCCATGGGTGAGCTCTGGTGCAGGCCAAGGATATCAGGATAAGTTAAAGATGGGGTCTGACAGTGGGCATGGGGCAGGCATGCCATCATCTTCTCAGGTGCCAGGGTGTTTCCTTGTATGTGTGTGTGATCCCAGAGGCGTGGATGAGCAATGATGTCCAGCGTGAGCTGGGTGCACTCAAGCACCCCTCTTGTGGACATCTGCTGACACCTCCACCCCTGCATGCACAACCCCCCAGTTGTTGCAGCCACAGTCTCCACTGGGAGTGGCTGTTGCCGGGGAGTCATCAACCCACCCTCCCAGGAACAGGAGAGCTGTCCTCTGTATGCTTAATCCTCTTCTTCCCAGCTGACCCCCTAGCTACCAAAGCTCACTCCTGAGCCCAGGTAGCTGACATGGTGTGAGGTGTGGTGTCCAGTGCCTCAACCCTGAACACCACCTGGCTGACCTAATGTAATCTTCTTATGACCCCACATTATCTTCTTATGACCCCATCTCATGAACCATGTCAGAGAAAATTTTGAAATCCTGCCCAAAAGGTGATTTCGCTCCACAAGGGCAGTGACCAGAAAATCACATGTCAAGATTGATTTGTATACTTCCATTGCCATTGTTCATGAGGTGGGATCCCAAAAAGGCCATGTTGAAAATCTGAGTAAAAAATATTCAAAATTAACCAAGTTATGAGAACAAGTTCAAAACCCATTGCAAGCTGATTTACTCAGTTCCCAATCTGGCACTGAAGATTGAAGACATGTCTCCAGTCCAGAGAGAATTATGGTGTTGGACCCCCAGTATGTCAGCAAGGGATGGGGGTGTGTGAGGTGCTGGGTGCTGAATGGGAGGGTTGGCTTGGGGAGGGTAACAGTGGTGGCAACAATTTCAGGTACTGACACTGGGGTTTGTGCACCCCAATGTCAGTGTTATGTTTGGTGGCAGTTAGGCAAGACTCCCCAGTGTTGCACACTGAAAACAGGTGGGATAGGGGGCAGTAACTGGCACCAGGGACTGGACACCCTGCTATGAGAAATATAACAAGTAAGGGGTGGGAGGGGCTGACATATGGTTTTCTCATGTCTAGCACTGTGGGGGGGGCAAGCTCTCCAGTGTCGCACAGTGAAAACAGGTGGGGTGGGGGGGTAGTAGCTGGCATCAGGGATTGGGCACCCTGATGTTGGAAAATGAAGAAGAAAGGGGTGGGAGGGATTGATGGACACGTTTCTTTAATTCAGGTTAAGGTGGGAGGGGAGGATCATAGCAGAGCAATTAGGACACAGATCAGCTCTGCTTGCTGGGTGGTGTTATGCAGATCAAAGGAAAGATCTGTCTTTTCTGCCGGCTCTTTTCTTTGAGCTACATGAAGTTTCCACCCAGCAAGACGAGAACAGTGATATGATTAGCCTGGCTGATGATTGGTCTGACACTGAGTGGCTTGTAGACTGCCATTTATTGGACCAACAGCGACACACCTCTCAAACACACTACAATACCAAAATGTTCACCTTGCATGCAAGCACAAGGGTGAACATATAAAAAAGACAAAGGCTGACATTTTCAAAAGGAATGCATGGTGCAACCCTAGATGCACCTGCACAACCCCAACTTGTGATGGCCACTGGGGGCATGGTAATATTCAGAAGACCCTGATGTGCCCCTCATACCCAACTGTGTTGCCTCACAGAATATTGCAATGCAGGCATACAAATTAGGGGTCCCTCATGCGTATGGTCTGCATCACAACATTCAACTTCACCCTTGTTAAGACACCACCGGCTGCACTGGCACAAAGTTAGCTTTCCAAAACTCATCCCAAACTTTGTGCCGGGCAGGGTGGTGACCCATGTAATGGTCAGGGCCTATCATAATGTACAACATAATATCCTTTTCCATAGAATAGTGGACCCCCCACCCCGCTCCAAACCCTGATTGCTGTAAAAATAATAGTTCCCCCATTTCCATAGTGTAGTGTGCCCTCCACTCCTGCCTCAAACCCCAATCACTGTAAAAATAATAGTTCAGCTTGCACCTTATTTATAAATCTGTTTTCAGAAATGCATTATTACAGGTTTATTGTTTTTCCTCTTATCAGGCTGCTGTTTTTTTGGGTAATATCAGATTCTTTATTTATGATATCGTACAATTCTTATTAATTGGTAGTCTTGTTTGAGATAAGTTTATTCTGAGGTTGTGGTTTAATATAGCACACTCTGTATTTAACATCAATATATACTTTTTCATCTATTGAATATTTTTCTGTGGGGATTTTTTATCTCTAATAGAAACATGCCTAGGTATCATATATTCTCATATGGGGTGTGGAGGTGATTTTTCTTGTTTTTGATATCATATTGTTCATTCAGCACTCAGTTTTTACATGTGGCACTTTACATTGTATGAAATTAACCTGATTTTTTTTATGTTTGCTTACGTGCATGTGCAAAAAACATTATGTGGCAGCTTAGGAGAGAAGCAGGTCATGGAGGTGTGGCACTGTGGCAGCAGATGGAGGCATTGCATTTGGGGGTTTGGCACTGGTGGACCAATGGAGGCACAGTGTGCTGATGACACTGGCTCTCAAAAGTGCCACTAACTTGTAAGGAGTTCACTGCAGCAATCAGGGGCCACCTCAGCATTGCAGCATCAGGCATTCTGCTGCAATGAGGGAGTGACCTGTCATTGCAGGGCAGTACCTTGTCTAGTGTAATATTGCTTGTGAATGTGGAAGCAAGCTGATGCCATGTTTATAAACAATATTACCAGCCCCCTAGTCCCTATGGGGTGCCCAATCCCCCTCAGCATCATGCGCCCTCCCCATAACATCCTTTGTTTGCTGACGGGGGCCCCAATCCCCATCAGCTTCAGTCCCCCTTTGGTTACTTGGTTAAAAGGACAAAAGAAGGCCATAGCCCATCGAGATTGTCCTCCACATGGGTGGATCATTATTATGATACTATCTTGTTAACCATTTGTCAAGTTTGATTTTAAAGGTCATAACAGTAGGTGAATCAACAATGTCTTGAGGTAGAGTATTCCATAACCTAGGAGTTCTTATGGAAAAGAAGTTTTGTCTTTTGTTTGTATTACATTTTTTAATATCCAATTGCTTGTTGTGTAACCTGGCTACAGTTTTTCTGGAGGATAGTGTTATACCACATTGCTCCATCAGAGCGGGTGATTTAATAATCTTAAATAGTTGTAATAGATCACCTCTTGTTCTCCTCATTTTGAGTGAATGTAAGCCTGTCTTATGTAATCTAGACTCATAATCTAAGGATGCAAGGTGTGGAATAATTTTTGTAGCTATGTGTTGAATTTTTTCAATTCTATTTATATCCAAGATAAGATAAGGACTCCAAAAGGGGGATCCATAGTCCAGGTAGGGTCTAACATGAGATCTATACAGGGTCATAATGCACTGTTCAGTTTTAGAGACAAATGTACTATTTATCCTGCGCAGAACAGCATTAGCTTGATTGACAATTTTATTACAATAAGAAGATGGGGAAAGTTTATTGTTTACTAGAATCCCTAGATCTTTTTTAATGCAGGAAACCTTGATAGTTGTATTGCTCAAAGTGTATACCTGTTTGGGGTTATTTTTCCCCATATATAAAACTGCACATTTTTTTACATTAAAGTACATTTTATTTGTGAGAGCCCCATGTTCGATTGATGCAAGGTCATTTAATAATGTTTGTTTGTTAGCTGCATTGTTCACAGCACCCCCGAGTTTAGTATCATCTGCAAACTTCATAAGGATGTTAGATGAACAAATTTTCATATCACTGATGAAAATATTGAATAGGGTGGGTCCCAAGATGGAGCCCTGAGGAACACTGCTTGTCGCCCCACCCAAGTCTTACAGAGTGCCATTAACCCTAACCCTCTGAGTGCGATTACTCATCCAATTTTTTATCCATGAGACTAATATTGATGAGAATCCTAAATAAATGAGTTTATTAATCAAAATGGCATGTGACACTTTATCGAATACTTTACTATAATCTAATAAGATGACATCAGTAGGAATATTTAAGTCAGGATTCATGCTAATGTAGTTGTAGAATGCTAGCAAATTTGTAGTACAGGACAGACCTGTTCTAAATCCGTGTTGAGTTATATCAGTTATGTTTAGGGATTCCATTTCTTTCTCAAGAAAAGTTTTGATTATTTTTTCCAATAATTTACAAGGAGTTGAGGTTAGACTAATTGGGTGATAGTTATCAACTTTTGAATGGGAACCCTGTTTGAAAATGGGGGTTACTATTGCAATTAACCAGTCAGGGGGAACCCTAGATTCATGAAGAGATTTGTTGAAAATAATAGTGAGTGGTAGGGCAATAGTGTCTTTAACTCCCAAAAGGAATTTGGGACAAATATTATCCGGGCTAGGACTTGTAGATTTTTTTAATGTTATTAGTAATTTGTGGATATCATTCTGTAACACCTTGTAATCTATGTTGCCTAATGGAAGTTTATCAAAGAGAATTTGAGAGGGATCCTGAACAAATACTGATGAAAAATTATTATTTGATGCAGAGGCAGTTGTAAAATCAGAGGTTATTATTGTGTTGTTTATATTTAGTTTAATTTGCCAACAGGGGATCCTACTCCCCATTGGCATTATGTCCCCAGCAAAAAAAATGTTGTTTTGTTCTGAGGGGGGTGCCCAGTCCCCCTCAGCTCTTGCCCCCCCATATGTGCTGATGTGGGTGCCCAATCCACCGTTAGCTGCTGCCCCCAAACAAAAACACTAGGGTGGCAGGCTGGGAGCCCACCCCAGTGTGCCAAATGTCCCTGTTAAAAACAAAAACCATCCCGTGATGTGTTTTTTTTTTGTTTGTTTAACTGGTAAAACAGAAAACGGTCCCTCATTGAGTCTAGTGGCCTCCTCTGCCAACCTGCGCCAAACCTTTGCCACCCCACCTCCCCACACCCCCTCACCCCATACTTACCTCCGGAACCTAATACGATGATCTTTGGTGGACCGGGAACATATCTGCACTCTCCAAAGCTGACAGTGAACTGAAAAATGCCAGTAAGCTATATAATGGCATAAATAGGGTTTGTTTAACTTTGCTGCATATCTCAGCTATTTTTGGGAATTTTGACACCAAATTTTCAACATGGGGTTATTGGGACCCCTTCTCATGAATTCAGCCACCATCATGGCATTATTCAGTCCTGAAAGGTGATTTTGTGGTCACTGTGTGGAATCACCTTATGTGACTGATTAATGAAATGACAGTGCCCGTGTTCATGAGGTGGGCTCTCAAAAAGTCTATGTTGCAAATCTGGTAGAAAAAAAACAAAAAAATGACTGTTTCATGAGTGTGCTTTTTACAGTTGCTATGCACACTCGTAACTTCATGATTTTGCAATATTTTCACTCCAGATTTTCAACATTGCCATTTTTCTGAACCTCCTTATGCACAGAACAGCTGTCATTTTTCACACCCTGGCTGAAATATGTTTTTACCTTCCAGTACAGAATAGCACGGTTGCTGTGGAAAATCAGTGTTCGTGACACATTAAGAAAATCACAGTGACACTGTTCATGAGCAGAGGTCATAAAATGCTTATGTTGAAAATTTGCTGACAAAAGTCCATAAAGTCACTCTTACGTGCATGCGTTGTTCAGTTTCTATGTATGCTCGGAAGTGCAAGCATTTTTAACTTTTCCACTACAGATTTTCAACATTGCCATCTCTTCACACCTCCCTATGGATGGTACAGCTGTCATTTTTCACATCCTATCCAATCTGTGTTTTTGTACATGTGGCACAGAGTGGCACAGTCAGTGATGGAACTCAAAGTTTGGGACACATTGACAAATTCACACTGCCACTCTTCATGAGAAGAGGTCCCAAATGCTTTCATGAGGTTGGGATTCCAAAAGGCCATGTTGAAAATCTGAGTAAAAAATATTCAAAAATAACCAAGTTATGAGAACAAGTCCAAAACCCATTGCAACTTGATTTCCTCAGTTCTCAGTCTGGCATTGAAGAGTGAAGACATGTCTCCAGTTCAGAGAGAATTATGGTGTTGGACCCCCAGTATGTAAGCAAGGGATGGGGGTGTGTGAGGTGCTGGGTGCTGAATGGGAGGGTTGGCTGAGGGAGGATAACAGCAGTGGCAACAATTTCAGGTTGGGGACTGGGCACCCCAATGTCAGCATTATGTTTGGTGGCAGTTAGGTAAGGCTCCCCAGTGTTGCACACTGAAAACAGGAGGGATGGGGGGCAGTAACTGGCACCAGGGACTGGACACCCTGCTATCAGAAATCTAACAATAAGGGGTGGGAGGGGCTGATGGATGGTTTTCTCATGTCTGGCAGTGTGGGGGGGGGTGAGCTCCCCAGTGTCGCACAGTGAAAACAGGCAGGGTGGGGAGTAGTAGCTGTCATTAGGGATTGGGCACCCTGATGTTGGAAAATGAAGAAAAAAGGGGTGGGAGGGATTGATGGACACTTTTCTTTAATTCGGGTTAAGGTGGGAGGGGAGGATCACAGCAGAGCAATTAGGACACAGATCAGCTCAATAGGTGGCTTCAGGGTTTCTCTTCCCTATGTGCATGATCTTGCACTTCTTTGCATTAAATCGCAGTTGCCACTCTTCTGACCATTTTGCTAGTTTATCCAGATCTCTTCTCATTCTGCCCACCCCATCTGGATCATCTACTCTGTTGCAGATCTTGGTGTCATCTGCAAACAGACAAGCCTTACCCTCTAGTCCATCTGCAATGTCACTAATGAAGATATTGAATAGGACTGGCCCAGGACTGATCCCTGTGGTACCCACTTGTGACTTGCATCTCTTCTGACTGTATACCATTCACCACCACTCTCTGTTTTCTGCCTGTCAACCAGTTTGCCACCCAGTTGACCAACATCTGACCCACCCCGAGCCTACCCATCTTATTTATCAATCTTCTATGTGGAACAGTGTCGAAAACTTTGCTGAAGTCAAGGTAGGTGACATAAACTGCTCCCCCTTGGTCCACAACTCTGGTTACCCAGTCAAAGAAATCTATGAGATTAGTTTGACTGGACCTTCCTTTCATAAACCCATGCTATCTTGGATCCTGTGCCCCTATGGATTCCAGGTGTTGTACTATCCTTTCTTTAAGGAGTGCCTCCATAATCTTGCCCATTACTGAGGTAAGACTGACTGGTCTGTAGTTCTCTGCCTCCTGCCTGCTACCACTCTTGTGAAGAGGGATCACATGAGCCCTTCTCCAGTTTTCTGGGACCTCTCCTGTGCTCAGAGACTCCCTAAACAGTTCTGTTAATGGCTGTGCTAGTTCCACCCTTAACTCCTCAAGTACCCTGGGATGTATGCCATCAGGTCCCATTGCCTTGTTCACCCTGAGCTTAGCGAGCTCTTGTAGGACCCTTTCTTTTGTGAAGGGAGTAGTGCTCACCTCCCTCCCCCTTGTGTCCATGGTGCTGAGCTGTGGGCCCTGCCCTACCTTCTCTTCAGTAAATACTGAGCAAAAGTATCTATTTAGGATAGATGCTTTTACATCGTTCTCCTCCTCACATGCCCCCTTTTCTCCTTTGAGCTTAGCAATACCCCCTCTGGACTTTCTGCTTTCACTAATGAATATATAGAAAGTCTGGCCACCTTCTTTTACTGTTCGTGTTAGTGTTTCCTCAGTTTGGGACTCTGCCTACCTTACTGCCTTCCCTGCTTCCCTTATGGCAGTTTGATATGCCTCCCTATCTTCATCCCGCTGTGTTCCCTTATATTTCCTGAAGGCCAGCCTTTTGGCTCTGACCTTTTCTGCTACTGTATTTGAGAACCAAAGTGGTTTCCTTCTTCTTTTGCACTTCCTTTTCTGTCTAACACAGTGGGATGTTGCTTCAAGTATTGCATCCTTTATGCTTGCCCATTTTGCCTGTACCCCCTCCCCTGCATTTCATTTTGCCAGGGCTAGCTTAACTCTGTTGGCCATCTTATCAAAGTCAGCTCCTCTGAAGTTCCATATGTTTGCCTTGGAATGGGATGATTTAGATCTCAGATTTAGCAGGGACTGTATCAGAAGACATATGAGGACAGATTAACGGAGCTCAATATGTATACCCTGAGCAAAGGAGGGAGAGAGGTGATATGATCGAAATATTCAAACACCTTAAGGGCATTAACAAGGTGAAAGAGTCTAACTTGTTTAAATATAAGAAAACTAGCAGGACAAGAGGACACAGCATGAGACTAGAAGGAGGCCGATTAAGGAGGAATGTGAGGAAATTCTTCTTTTTCACAGAAAGGGTGGTGGATGCATGGAACGGCCTACCTCAGGAAGTGGTGGCTATGAATGCAGTGCAGGGCTTCAAACAGGCATGGGAAAGGTATAAGGGAGCAATACCGATGAGTATGCATAGATACGCCACTGACAGAGCAAAGGCCGATGGCACATTTATAAGGTAGAAAAAGAAATGGGCAGACTGGATGGGCCTTGCGGTCCTTATCTGCCATCAACTTCTATGTTTCTAGGACACAGATCAGTTCTGCTTGCTGGGTGGTGTTATGCAGATCAAAGGAAAGAGCTGTCTTTTGTGCCGGCTCTTTTTCTTTGAACTACATGAAGTTTCTACCCAGCATGACCAGAACAGTGAAATGATTACCCTGGCTGATGATTGGTCTGACACTGATGAGTGGCTTGTAGACTGCCCTTTATTGGACCAACAGCGACACACCTCTCAAACCCACTACAATACCAAAATGTTCACCTTGCGTGCAAGCACAGGGGTGAACATATAAAAAAAAAGACAAAGGCTGACATTTTCAAAAGGGATTCATGGTGCAACCCTAGATGTGCCCACATAACCCCAACTTGTGAGGGCCATTGGGGGCATGGCAATATTCAGAAGGCCCCGATGTGCCCCTCATACCTGACTGTGCTGCTCGCAGAGTATTGCAATGTGGGCATACAAATGAGGGGTCCCTCATGCATATGGTCTGCATCACAATATTTAACTTCACCCTTGCTAAAACACCACTGGATGCACTGACACAGAGTTAACTGTCCAAAACTCATCCCAAACTTTGTGCCGGGCAGGGTAGGGACCCATGCAATGGTCAGGGCCCATCACAATGTACAACATAATATCCTTTTCCATAGCATAGTGGTGCCCTCACCCCTGCTCCAAACCCTGATTACTGTAAAAATAATAGTTCTCCCATTTCCATAGTGTAGTGGGCCCTCCACTCCTGTCTCAAATCCCAATCACTGTAAAAATAATAGTTCAGCTTGCACCTTATTTATAAATCTGTTTTCAGAAATGTATTATTACAGGTTTATTGTTTTTCCTCTTATCGGGCTGCTGTTTTGTTGGGCAATATCAGATTCTTTATTTATGACATTGTATGATTCTTAATTGGTAGTTGTGTTTGAGATAAGTTTATTCTGAGGGGTGTGGTTTAATATAGCACGCTCTGTATTTAACATCAATATATACTTTTTCATCTATTGGATATTTGTCTGTGAAGATTTTTTTATCTCTAATAGAAACATACCTAGGTATCGTATATTTTCATATGGGGGTTGGGGGCCTTTTTCTAGTTTTTGATATCATGGCATACATTCAGCACTCAGTTTTTGCATGTGGCACTTTACATTGTATGAGATTAGCCTGATTTTTTATGTTTGCTTGCGTGCATGTGCAAACAACATTATGTAGCAGTTTAGGAGAGAAGCGGGTTGTGGAGGCGAGGTGCTGTGGCAGCAGACGGAGACATTGCGTTTGGGGAGTTGGCACTGGTAGACTAATGGAGGCACAGTGTGCTGATGACACTGGCTTCCAAAAGTGCCACCATCTTGTAAGGAGTTCGCTGCTGCAATCAGGGGCCGCCTCATCATTGCAGCATCAGGCATTCTGCTGCAATGAGGGAGCTACCTGTCACTGCAGGGCGGTACCTTGCCTAGTGTAATATTGTTTGTGAACACGGCAGCAAGCTGATGCCATGTTTATAAACAATATTACCAGCTCCCAGTCCCTAGGGGGTACCCAATCCCTCTCGGCATCATGCGCCCTCCCCAAAGCATCCTTTGTTTGCCGACGGGGGCCCCCATCTCCGTCGGCCTCAGTCCCCCCTTCCCAGTTTAATTTGCAGATGGGGGAGCCCCCTACCCATTGGCATTATGTCCCCACCAAAAAAAACTTTGTTTTGTTCTGTGGGGGGTGCCCTGTCCCCCTCGGCTCTTGCCCTCCCTCATATATGCCGATGGGGGTGCCCAATCCACCGTTGGCTACTGCCTCCCCAATGAAAAAGCACTAGGATGGCATGTTGGGAGCCCACCCCAGTGTGCCAAATGTCCCTGTTAAAAACAAAAACCATCCTGTGATGATTTTTTTTTTGTTTGTTTAACCTGTAAAACAGAAAATGGTCCTCATCGAGTCTGGTGGCCCTCCCAACCCCCACCAACCCTCTGCACACTCCCACCTCCCACCCCCAGCCCATACTTATCTCTGAAGTCCAATACGATGATCTTTGGTGGACCGGAACATTTCTGCACTTCCAAAACAACAGCGAACTCAAGAAATGTCGGTTAGCTGTATAATGGCATAAACAGGGTTTGTTCAACTTTGGTGAATATCTCAGGCATTTTTGGAAATTTTTGCACCTAAGTTTCACATTTATCTTTATAAAGCAGTTAAATGGTTATCATATACTGTCTTTCTAAATCTGATCTTTAAATATCTTGCTATATCAAGTCTTGCCAACCTTGTGAAAGCGCTGTTGCGTGAAAATGTTTGGTTCTGAGTGAGTCTGTGTGGGGAGGGGCTCACTTTCTTGTGGCCTGTGATGGTTTTTACCATGGATGGTTTCTATTTTCCTGGATTATTAAAGAACTTATTGTTGATATTCACAGTTCATATCCAGTGCATCCGATGATGGTGATTCAGTCTGTATCTTTCTACATGAGTGGAGTTCGTGTTGCCATCTATTTTGTGAGTATTGAGTCAGACAGTGACTGTTTGACTGGCAAACTTGCTCTGAACCTGTTTTTTTGTTGTCTGATATTTTGAGTACTGTGAGCTACAGTCTCACCAGGAGTGATCTCTGTTTGCTTGTAGCCTGATTAGAGTGTCCCCCTCTGATGAGGGGCACTGGCAGTGACTCCTGAATGCCAGCAGCTTGTGATAGTGCCCCCCCATTACGGGGACTGGAAGCCAGAGCTTTGTGTGAAAGTACTCACACTATTGAGGGGGACCAAGAGCTGTCCCGCTCTGGCAGCTTTTAAGTGCCTTCTTCAGTGTATGAGGCCAGATATACAGATGTTTTTGGAAAACTGAAGGACACATTTTAACCTCTTCTAAAATAGTACCAAATTGTTAGTCTGTTTTATTTTGCAAATCAAGGTTTGTGAAAATTGTAATAAAATGAACTGACAGTTATTTAATTACGATAGCCCGGACATCTCAATTTTAGTTAACAAATTCCATATTGAAATTCCATCAGGTTTACTCATTTATTTATGGTTGAGTACGTTGTGATACCATAAAGTATATGTATTGTCACATATCAGGTAGAATACAATTTCAAAAACAGCAGCACAATATGTAAAAGTTTAGTTTAAGTGATCTGGTCTATAACATTTGGGAGCATAGAATCACAAATTGAAGCAAGTATATAAAGGGAGACACCACTTAATTGGTAGATAATTAATGTGATGGGATGCCAAGTGAACTTGACAAGAGTAGTGCCAAAAAGTTCCTTGCTGACAGATGCAATAAAATGAATGTTGGCAGAGCAGGGAGACACCACCTGAGACCAAATGACTTCCTGTCTGGGAAACCAGTTCTATCCCTCAGATCACATTGTCTTCAGGACTGCTACAGGGATCTGTAAATCAACAACACAGTGACTTTAAACACACTTTCATATCAGCTATGTCAACATTTGGACTTCCCTGTTTATTAAGAATCACCATAAATGATACATGCATAAGGGCAATATTGTATTGCAATAAAATGGTTTAAGTAATTTCAGAATTAACAAAAAGATAACTCTCATAGGTTGCAAAGCTGATACAAAATGACTGCAACAATTTCAGAAGCAAACTTACTGTTGGGCTTCAAAGAGCTTGTCTGATAATTTGACTAATGGGATGTGTGTCAGCAAGACTGTTCTAAATCACCTCAGTGTGCAAATATGTGTTTTCCCTTACTTCCTAGTGGTTGTTACTCTTCATTAACATGGTTTTCCTTTGGCCAGAAAATCCTGGCAGAACAACCTCATGAGATGTACAGTTAATGAAAAGTACAGTATATTTCCCCTGCTTTAATCAAGATGTGCAAGGGGAAGCATTATAATGATACCAGCCTGAAAGACACACTGTATGGACTTTTACTACATGATAGAACCCAGGTTTATCAGGGGTGTAGCCAGCAAATCCAATATTAAACACAGTAGTCCAAATGATGGTGCCCCCCCACATGCAAAAGGGATACAAATCTTCTGAGACAGATATCCAGTAGAACTGCAAAGAAATCAGGCATGATAAGATTTGACTGATCTGCATTATAGCTAGAGCAGATTACCAGTAATCTTGCCCCTTTAACATGACTAGGTTGCCTGAATCTGAACTAGCAGTCTCCCAGAGCATATCACGAGAAACACTGTTCATCCCTATGCACATCACAATGCAAAACAAACAGAAATAGGAAAAGAATGCATGGGTAGTGATGCATAACAAGGTGAATTTATGCTGTCCATAGAAACACAGAAACATAGACATTGATGGCAGATGAGGACCGCTTGGCCCACCTAGTCTTCCCATTTCCCTACCTACAGGATAAGCTGCAGATCCTAGTTAACCAACAGCATATGTCATCATAACCCTGTGATGAAAACACTGCCAAGCTGTGCATGTTTTCTGTGCAAGCAATAATACATGACAGGGTGGGTGGTCTTGGGCATTGCTGGACCACCCAGGTATGTAATGAGGCCCAACACCAAAGGCAGGGGGCCTTATAGCCCCTGGAAGGTCTGGTATTGCCCATACCACCCATGCTTGAGGGTATAATTGCACTCTGCAAATGGGCTACCCAAAGAAAAAAAAGATGAAAAAACATTTTTTAATTGTTTTATTCTTTAATTTTTAGTGTGTAGGTATATGTTTAGAAAAAAAAGTCCACAGTTTCTGCTTTGCCCACTAGGTGGTACTGCAGGCCTATACTGCCTTCTGATTCCCTCTTTGCTGGTTTCCATCTCTTTCTGAGCCATTACATACCTCTCAAGTGTCTTCAATTTTTGGGGGACATCCAGTTTTTGGCTCACTGTCCTGATGTCCCAATCACCCTGCTGCAGTTGCTATCAGGTCTGAATTAGAGATGCAGAGAATTTAAATTTCGCTGGCCAAGTGCCCACAAAATGGGCACTTTGTGTTGTCACTCCTCTACACAGAATGGCCAATGTAACAGGCTCACTTCACCTTGTAATTATTACTTTGCATTGTCATTCCGCCTTAATGTGAAGTAAGGTGAAGTGACAATTATATTGGCAGCCCGTCACACACACAGTCACCAGAATTAATGTGCATCCCCAAAATGCTCAAGTCTTGTGCCCAGAAAACTCCCCAGTGCTGACAGTGATGAAGTGAAATGAGAGCACAAGAAATGCAAAGTATCCCAGAATTAATTGAGCACTCAGATGTCATGTGTGCAGTAGTCACACACAGTCACCAGAATTAATTTGCATCCCCAAATGCTACTGTCTTGTGTCCAGAAAACTCCCCAGTGCTGGCGAAGTGAAATGAGAGCATAACAAAAATGCAAAGACTCCCAGAATTAATGGCGTACTCAGTCATGTGTGCAGTGGTCACACACAGTCACCAGAATTAATTTGCATCCCCAAAATGCTACTGTCTTGTGTCCAGAAAATACCCCAGTGCTGACAAAGTAAAATGAGAGGGTAACAAGAAGTTCAAAGTCTCCCAAAATTAATGGTGTACTGCAAATGCACAGACAGGTTAAGATTGCACTGTGCATTCAAGAGATGCAGACGCAAAGACACAACAACACCTAACCAGTGCTCACAAGTCACAAATCCAAATCTGGAAAACAATACCCTTTGCCGGGGGGGGGCATGGTTTAGCCACCTACATGATGGCAGCCTAATTTATGAGTTTAGTTCTGGCCGAGGACCATCCGTGCTTGGATGCCGTGATCCCGTGGATTTATGACCCCTCTACAATAACTTGATGCAGGGTAACATTCTACCTGCCAGGCGGCACACTCATTAATGGAATTTGGTACAATTTGTAGTGTTTTGCAGTGCCATTGTTCGCGGTACCTCTGGCTTTGCTAGGCCACACAGGCCCCTCTAGATCGCAATAGCTACTGACCACAAAATAATTCCTACCTTCTGCACCATAACTACCGAGGCGATCCAGGTTTCTACAGCTTTTTCTCCTGTTGCAGTCATGGACCCTCTGCTTTAACCTCATCTATGAACTCAACTAGCCCTCCATCTTCCCAACCTGCCTCCATGGGGGAGTCGCTGCAGTATATCACAAAAATGCTAGAAGCAGTCTTACTGTGTATGGATGACATAAGTCTCTCTTTATCGGGCACAGTCACGGAGGTCAGACAACTGCAGGATTGCATGAATGTCTCAGCACAAAGGGCAGAAGCCTGTGAAGTGCAGCAGCAACAACTCTGGCAATGGCTTCACCAGCATGAAGAGTAGTGGCCCTCAGGGACAGGGCCAAAGATCAGGAAAACTGAGGCCACCGCAATAATTTGCAGATCATCGGTCTCCCTGAAGGGGCATAGGGACAGTCAATGGAAAGATTCCTCAATGATAAGCTGCCTCTGATGTTAGGGGACTGCTGGAGAGGCCCTGTAGAGGTTGAGAGGGCACATCAGGTATCAACTCGCCCCAACAAATTCTTAGATGCTCCCAGACCTGTTGTGGCATACCTGCTTCACTATTCTACAAAGGAACACATTCTCTGTGCAGCCAGGGACATAGGGGAGCTTCACTGGCAAGGAGCCCAAATTTCACTAAACTGGGGCTTTGCCCAGAAGACTGCAGCAAGGAAGAGAGCCTTTGGCCCCATAAAGCACCTTCTCTACCAACACGTTCACTTTCAAAAATCTTACCAGACTATGTGTTTCCAAAGATGGGCGCAAGATGATTGCTGACCACCTCGCCAATGTAGAACGCTGGATTACCAAGTTTTGGCCTGCACTACACATTCCAACTACATATCCCAGGAGGCTTTGGGAACCTTCCCAGCTGGGACCGCTTAGTGGGTACAGTTTTACTTCAGTTGGAACTCCAAGGGACTCTTTAACAGCTGGACCAGTCCCACAACTTCCAGGTCCCCCACTCTTTACAGGCACCTCCTCAGTCTATTCTGCTCCTGCTTCTGCATGGACACTAGATTCTCAGTCTCCCCTGGCCTCACTCCCCCAGAGCTCAACTAACTCCTTTACAAAATCTTGCCAATGAGCTAGAAGTGGGCCCCAACACTCGCCCAGCAAGCACTCCACAGCTTCACCTGCAAAAAATCTACAGGGAAGATGTAACTCCATCTGCAGATCCTGAGTATTCCGAACTGCCTGATTCCCACAACATGGACACTTCCCACCCAGTGTATTGGTCTGATTTCCCGGATGCCTCCCTTGTTGAAGCTTTGGACACTGTATCTCCTATGCGTCTCGGGCTAATCAGCTATGCTGCAGCCGTCACAAAAACCACTGTGGATTCTTGAGCCCCTCCTCGGGTCCTACCCGAGAAGGCCAAAGGACTGCCCACATAAACTGATTTCATACCTTTTGCTGTTGTACTCTCCTCTGTTACTTAATGACTCTCTCCCCTTGATCAGGCACTCCAGTAGCCACCTTATTGCTCTGACAAAGCATCAGAACCCCCCTTTCTTTTCTCTCTTCCCCTCCTACTTCATGCATATTGCCTGGCATTTAGTCTGGTTGCCAAAAATGGACACATTAAGCCTTTAGGCTTTCCTTGTGTCTGCTAGCCCTTTCCCTGCCCCTCACTTGGCCACTGGAGTGGTTAGCTGTGGATTGCCTTATTTGCATCTAATTTTTCCCCCCTCATGGGGCTTTTTCACCTACCACTGATATGAGACTGCAGGTGGCATACCCACCTCCTCATCCTCTGTCCCATACTGCCCTCCCTCCTCCCCGGTCCCCTCCAAGGTCAAGGAGCCTGACCTCGGGTGGCTCCTCGGTCCAGAGTGACTCCACTAGTTGGACTTCCATATTATACCCCAGATCCAACGTTGGAGACAGCATAGCTGTAGGGCAGACTTTCTACCCTTTTCTGTTTTGACCTCCACACTACTAGCATATTCTCGCTGTTTCTACTGATAATTAATCTAGGCAGTTGAGATTTTTAGCCCTATAAGTGTTGTTTATCTGTACATTAATTGTGTTTTATTGGTTGCTGTATTGCAGCTTCTATATCTAAGACAGTGTACATCAGCATGCCAGTTATGCTAACACCTTCCTTTCCCTGGGGACTTGGATTTGCAGTATTGGTTTGCCTTAGGTGTTGTTACACACTGACAACTCCAGTCTTCTTCACTCCCCCTCCCCTCTGGGTCACAGTAAGTACCACCTCTTGTTTATTATACCAGGCCATGGCACCAGATTCTTCAGCACCCTGTATTCATCGTTGGGTGTCCTGGAATGTTAAAGGACTTAACCACCCAATTAACTGCACAAAAGTCTTACAGCACCTATGTTCCCTCCACACTGATATTGCACTCTTACAAGAAACCCACTTTCTGGCCTGGGCAACCTCATGGCTTAAAAAATCCTGGGTGGATGAGGTTTTAGCTAGCTCCTCCACAACCAAAAAGAAGGGTGTGGCCATCCTTCTCCGCCGTGCCTCCACCTGTAAAGTAGAAGTCATTAGGAAGGATACTCAGGGCAGATGGGTGGTGGCCAAACTGTCCTCCCTCAAGGATCCATTGCTGTTAGGAAATGTATACACCCCCAATTTGGGCCACATTGACTTCTTTCCAGAGGTCAGTCAAGCCCTTACTGCCTTACAGTCAGATGGCCCACCCATCCCAATCATGATAGGGGGAGACTTCAATATGGTAGGTGATATGTTTCTGGATAAGTCCCATCCCATGCCACATACCACCCCCAAAGACAAACAATCTCTGCAGGACCTTATGGAGGAGTGGGCCTTCATTGATTTTTGGTGCAGAGATCACCCTACAGGTCATGACTACACATTTTTATTCCACCTCTCATTGTTCCCATAGCCGTATAGACTTTTGGCTAGCTAATGACTTAGCAGCCCAGGGCATATCGAACTTGACAATTGGCTCAGTTCTGATCTCTGAGCATACTACCATTCAGCTCTCTTATACCCATTTGGGAAGTCAGTCCCCTAAAGTTAGGTGGCGATGTAACCCCATCCTCTTCAAGGACCCTAATTTTCACTCTGTGCTAATTCAGGCCACAGAAGAGTACTTTGCTCTCAACTCGGATTGTGGCGCCTCATATGGCACCATCTGGGAGGCATTCAAAGTGGTCATTTGGGGTCATAGCATTGCCTTTTCAGCAGCTCAGGATAAGGCCCATATAGCAAACCTAACTAGGCTACAAGCAGACTTATTCACATTGGAACAGCGCTACAAAGCTACTCCACCTGCTTCCATAGCTGGCAACTTGCACCATCACATTGTGGAACTTAAGTACCAGATTAATGTTATCGTACATCAGAAAGTCAAATGGCTTCTGCTCAGGTCCAAGCAACTGTACTGGGACAGGGGAGAAAAATCCAGCAAGTTTCTCGCCTTTCAGCTCCATAAGCAATGGTAAGCCACCCAGATTCATGCCCTCCATACCCAAGCTGGCTCCATAGCCTCCAGTCCTACAGATATCAATGCCACCATGAGACAATTCTATGAAACCCTCTACCAATCACACTCCATTAACACAAGCTCCCAACTCTCTCAAGGTATTGCAGCTTTTAGCCAGCATGCCCCCTTCCCTGTTCTTACTCCTGAGCAGGTTGCTCAACTTGACTCCCCCCTCTTCTGTGAAGAAATTCGCATAGCCCTATCCAAGATGGCCGGAGGCAAAGCTCCTGGACCAGACGGCATGTCAGTGAAATTGTACCAAGCCCTTGGTCCGGGCATATTACAACCTCTTCGGCTTGCCCTACAATCCTCGCATGAAGTCTGCTCCCTCCCATCAACTATGCGAGATGCACTCATCACCCTACTCCCCAAAAAGTCCTCTGATCCCTTAGACTGCACTAACGTTTGACCCAAATCCCTTTTATCAGTCGACACTAAGATCCTAGCCAAAGCTTTGGCTTTCAGGATGATATCGCTCCTCCCATTGACAATTCACCACATGCAAGCAGGCTTCATGCACGGCAAAAATGGAGTGGATAATACCAAACTCTTATTTAACCTTAAATGGTTTACCTCTAAATCATCCCTCCCCATGGCAGCCTTAGCAATTGACTTTTCTAAGGTATTTGATTCTATAGAATGGGGCTACCTTGATGAAATTCTCCACCTCGATGGCCTTGGCATCTATTTTCAGCAATGGGTGCGCACACTCTACTGTTCCCCTATGGTCTGCATCCTCACCAATAGCGTCACCTCCCCTACCTTTCCCCTTCATAGAAGCACCAGACAGGGATGCCCCCTGTCCCCGCTCCTCTTCCTGGTAGCCCTCGATGCTATAATTTGAGTTCTTACTGCTTCCCCTCAAATTCATGGTGTTGAGATGGCCAGTCGCACCTACCTTGTGGCTGCATATGCAGATGACCTTCTTTTACAGCTTTCTAGTACCAGACAATCAATTCCAGCAACTCCAAGCATCCTTGAGGACTTTGCAGTACTCTCTGGCCTATGGGTCAAAGGAAAACCACCCTGGCCCCCCTTAACCCGAGGTGTATGAGTGGTTGCCTTCAGGGCAACAACCTTTCTTGGGCTTCTCATGGCTTCACATACCAGGGTATACATCTCCCCACTGCATGGTCTACCCTGGAATCAGCCAATTTTCCTCCCCAATGGCACAACTCACCACAGAGCTTGAAAGATGGTGCAAACTGCAACTCTCCCTGCTGAGTAGAGTATCAGTAGAATGCATGCTTCTTTTCCCTCGGCTCCAGTATCTCTTTAACAACATACCACTCTCCCTATCATCTAAGCTATTTTGCTCACTGGAGCAGCTAGTTTCCACTTTTCTGCGGGGAAAAAAAGCCTCCCAGATGGAGTAAACAAAAGTTACAGGCACATTGGTCCGTGGGGGTTTCAATGTCCCGTGGTTTCTGGGTTATCACTTTGCCTGCAATTCAGCTCATGCGACCAAATGGTTTGTACCCAGTCTTCTCAATCTGCCATCCTGGGTTCAACTAGAAATGGATTTAGCAGGAGGGATGGCCCTTTATTCCCTCTTCACATTTCAGTTTCCCTTGACTCGATCTCTTCCCCCGCATGGTCACTGACATGATCTATGCTTGGAGAACCCTTATGGTCAAGTCACATACATCAAAGCAGGCCTGGCCCCCCTTTCCAATATGCCCCATTATGGCACAACAAGTTTTGAATTGATGGGGCACCATTACACTGGCCCCCCTGGCAGTGGTGTGGAATCCAAACAGTACAGGACTTCTGCTCCACTGATGCCACATCCCTCTTGTCCTTTGCACAACTACAGGCTAAATTTCTTCTTTCGCACAAGGACTTCTGGAGATATTTACAGATCCAGAGTCTCTTACAACACCTTCTTGCCAGCCACCTCTCCAATGCTACCTGGCACTAGTTAGAGACCCTTCAGAAACTTCCTACCTTGAAGGGCCTATTTAGCCACTTCTACATGGCTTGGAGGGAGGCCCAACCAGATCCCACCTCCTCATGCAAATCAAAGTTGGTAAAGATGACTACATCCCCTATGCCAGAGGGACAATGGAAGCTGTACCGAAAGGATGTGCACTGTGTCTATAAAGACACTAAAAGCCGCTTCCTCCAACACAAAATCCTGCTGTTTTGGCATCGTACTCTGATGGCCCTTCACACCCGTGGACTGCTAAGCCTTACCCAGTGTTGGCAATGCTCACAGCCTGAAGTTCATCTTCTGCATATACTTTGGACATGCCCACAAATCATTGCATCCTGGGCTATAGTCACCTCGAACCTGTCTAAAGTACTCAAGTCCCCTATTGCCCTTGCAAACCCTAAGCTGGTCCTCGGTGACACCACCTCCTTGGAAGACCTACCCAAACCTCTCCGAGACTGGGTGCTTCTCACCCTTCTGTAAGCAAAGCACCTCATTCTCATGCACTGGCGCCAACTGACCCTCCCTACTCAGAAAGTCTGGAATGCAGCTCTTGTCCATCTTTCCATCTTTGAAAGTCTTTCACATTTTCAGGGGCATAACATGCACTATTTTCTATCCAAATGGGAACCATACCTACAGTCAGATCTTTGCAAACTTCCTACCCCACCTGCAAATCCCCCCCCATTTGTCATAGTGTTTTAGGAAGCTCCCATATTGATGGCTATTTTTATTGCCTACTGATGGAAGGTGTAAGCATTTGTTTCATTCTTGAATAATTAACACTACTACTTTGACTCATGTTAGTATATATATTTTCAATGTTTCACCTCTATAGTACTATGACAGTTCTAATTTTGGTATTACCTACCTGTTATACTTGGTCTGTAATGACACTTTGAAATACCTTCATATGTACGGTGTATACTGTATTAAAACCCAATAAAACCTTGTATGAAAAAAGGAAAATACCTTTTGCCAGTTTGGGGGAGTAGTGCATGGCGGTAACAGTCCACTACCAGTAAAGATACCACAGAGCAGTATAACAAATTCATTCATGCAGGTGCAGTGGATAGCAGGTTCACACTGCTGCAATTACTGTGTGGCACAATAAAAGGTGTCTGATTTAAAGGCAAGCATCGTACACACACTACAAGTAATGCATAGCAAATTGAAAACCTTTAGTAATATAACAAAATGTTTTAAACAAACTGAAATTATACACTGCTGCACCACAACAATCAGCAAAAAAATGTCAAGAATTACTGAAAATATTACTGTGTGTACATTAACACAGTTATACAAGAAAAATATAACCAAAACAGAAAGACTGCCTTTTTCTCCCAGTTAATTTATTACACCACAGATACGACCCTCCCTAAAGCATACTTCATAGTACACAGACTGACTGTTCTAAATTAACATTCAAAATCCACACACAAACAATAAACTCTCAATGAATTGAGCACAGGAGGGTTTTCTACAATCGATGTACTAAATTGTGAGCAAAATAAAATAGCTCAAAAAGGCTTTTTTAAGAGCTTTTAGAGGATTTGAATCGTAAACCTCTGAGAGGAAACTGTCTCCATCTTCCAATACACATACACACTACACATAACTGAGGCTGTGCAGAACAATCTAGAGCCCATGTGACCTGCAATCCCATCAAGCACTGCAAAATTCACCTTTGGAGCTGAAAAACAAGGCAAAGTGAGGCGAAGTACATTGATTTCAATGTACTTCACCTTAAAATTGGTGGAGAAGTGGTTTGAAGAAGGCAGAATAACATGAAGTCATTGTTCTCATTGGACTTTCGCATTCCCCATTATAACGTGAAGTACTCCACTTTGCATTGCAAAATACTTCACGGATTCCGTGTTACTCCATGAATCACTTCGCGGAGCAAATTTCCGCCACTTTGCCCTCCACTAGTCTGAATGTTATGGTAAACAGCTGACCCTGGAGCTGAGGCAAAAGCACATCGGGTAACGGCTATCTATACTGTATAATGGATGACCGAGCTGTTGGGAAGAGAGGGGGAATGACAAAGAAAGAAGCAACTTTGCCTTGTACTGTTTGTAAAATGCTGAAGCTGAACTTTCTTTTTGCTGTGAGAGGTCTCCTCAGGACAGCCAAGACTCACTAGTGTTGCACCCGACTGCCGTGCCGAGACCCGCACCACCAGCAGAAAAGACACTTTCTTTTTAATTCTCTCCAGCACAGCACACAGAAGCAGCTTCATTAGCTTTAATTTTCTTATGGGAACTGAGGGCTTGATAGCAGGTGGCTAGCTGAAGTAGGGGGTTGTAAAAGCACAAACTGCTCTGAATGGTGCTAACCTAGTGCTGCGATGAACCACCACTTCTAGCTTGGCATTTTTAATTTTTAGGGACTCACATTATTTTGAGAAAGCAGACTGAATTTTAGGGATGGGGTTATGTTTTTTGGGCTGTGGGTGGAGCTCAGTCTAATAGATTTATTCTATTTCTTTCAGCAGTCTAGGGGTTAACTCATTATCTGTTGTACTGGAATGTATTGAAGCTCTGAAACAGTCAGGCAGACTACAGTGTCAGATTACAGACAGTCCAGCTGCAGTTATGTTTTACAACTCTCTCACCCCTTACTGACAAACTTAAGTTTTTACCCTATGGGCATTTATATTTGCTTCTGTTTTTTTTTTTTTTTATATATTTTTCTGTTCAACCTTTGTATATTTGCTATCCAGTGCTAGTGAAAGGTAGTGACTTAAACACCTCTGTTTATCCACAGAATCAGGTTCACTGCTGACTTTTCTTCTCAATGCTCATACAAGGTACAGTTGAGACAGCACTAGATGGTAAACTAAAGTTCTTTGTTTACCCACAGGGACAGGTACTGTGCAGCCCCTCCCCCCCACACTCACCCACTGTGATGAATTTAGTGCTGGTAAAAAGTAGATAAAGCCCTCAGTTTATCCAAAGGTACAGTATCATGTGGGGGCAGGCTCAGTGCAAACTTACCCACACTATGATGGATTTAGTGCTGGTAAGAGGTAAGAGACTGACACCACTTGGGCTTTAAACCCTTGGATAATCCACAGAGACAGCTAAAGTGTGGGGCCAGGGTAAGTGCTTGGTTTCCACACTGTGTGCATTAAGGCCCCATCCGCACTGCACCGCTCAGACCCCGTAATGGATAGAAACCGTTACAACTGGGGAGTGGTGCAGTGTGTCCACATTGTGGCAGTGTCCGATATGGGACCGGCACCACCGGTCCACACTAGGGGTGCTGGGAGACCATTACGGTGGCACCCATTCCCAGGATGCAGCTCATGCTGCTCTACTGGCCCTGCAGGAGACCATTACCACGCATCCACACTTCGCTTGGTAATGTTACTGAGGCGTAACTGGTTTCATAACTGTTGTTGAAACCACCTCATATGTGGTTTCAAAAACAGTTACGAAAATGCCTTCTGTAATGTTACAGGTGTAAATGCAAACTGTTGCAGTAACGGTTTGAGCACTCTGTAATGTTACAGAGGCGTGGTGTGGACAGGACCTTTCTGTAACATTACCAGTGTAAACGCAAACCGTTATGGTAATGGTTTGGACCCTCTGTAACATTACAGAGGGGATTTCAAGGGTAGTGTAGATAGGGCCTTTCAACCTGTAATGGTTTCAAAAGATTACAGATTTTCAGTGCAGTGTGGACAGGGCCTAAATAAATTCAAGAGGACTGAATTAGCAGCATGCCAGTTTTTGATGAGTGTTGCTGAACAGCACTACACAGCGCCAACAAGAAAATAATAAATTGATATCTGAAATGTTTATCCAAAATAATATTTGAGTGAAAGTATGGAAAAAAAAATTAATAAAATATGTTTTCCATATTTGACCATTGCTTCTTAATAGTCATATAATATTACTTCAAAATGTAGTGTGCATTTTAAATATTTAATTTGTAAATACTTTTTTACTTGTTATGATCATGTCATTTACAACAGCAAAATTATTTCTTTCAAAAAAAAAACTCAAAAAAGGAATGTGTATGCATTGGAGACAGAGATATTGTAAATTCATAGTTTGCCAGTGATGCTGGTAAAAATCTGGGAATGTCACACTTCCCGGAGCTTTGCAAAGTTCCCCAGTCTCATATCAAGTTTGTTACCAGTTTCTGAATATTAAAAAATAGCACATTCACTCTGCAAAATCACCTTTTGGGACAAGTGAACAAAATGACATTTACACTCTTAATGAAGAGGGGTCCCAAAAAGGCCATGTTGAAAATGTTTGTGCAATACCTCCAAAAAATGGTCAAGTTACACCTGGGCATTGCATAATTTCTATGCACATTTGTAACTTTGGTCATTTGGTAGCTCTTCACAGCCCTATCAGCTAAGGCTAGAACTTGTTTTAAAGAAGGAATTGCAGTGTAGTCATGGGAAGGGTTTGTGAGTGGGGTGGGGGTGCACACTTCGTTTACATTTATTTGGGATTCAGTCAGCAGACGAGTGTGTGCAAATTGAGTGAGCGGCATCAGACGCGGTGCCGGTGATCAGTATGGTGCAGTATACGGTACATATCACAAATGATTTTTTAATGAAAGAGTTTGTTTTCTTCCTTCAGTTAAATTAGATGACTGCCAAAAGTGCCATTGTTCATGGTGGGGGGGGGCTACTTATTTGCTAACTGAGATAATAAAATGGCAATGATTTAAATTTCATTCCCAATGCTTTGGCCAATGAAGAAGCAGGGTGGGCACAAGGATACCTGAGTGGGTGAAGGGGCAGTTGGGCTCGTACTTTTTTGGTTCCTGGACATCTATTGTAAGTTAATGTACCCCCCTGCCAAGGGTACCAGCAAACCAGATGCCAGGAAATAAAAAGCTTTTTTTTTTAAGGATTATTTTGTATCTTGTATGTTTTTTTGAATAATGAAATGATAAAATAAAAATCAGATTGCTGCACTCTTTTTGCTTCATTCTGAACTTTTCAGGGTGTCCTCCTGCAATGGCAGTTTCCACTGCATGTTAATCTGCTGTACAAACTTTAAGCTGGACTGAGGAATTTACTTGCGCTATAAGAAGCTGCAGTTTGAATCCCATGAGAGGGGATACACACAATGACCAGAATAAGACGAATGAATTAGTAATTTAAAAGCTAACAGAAAATGATTTAAAAATTGAAGATTTACTCTGTTGATTATTATATGGAAAGCTCATCCAGAATGTTTTAGTGAAGTTCTAAAACACTTAATTGTGAGTCATAAAATGTTTGTGGTTACTGTTTTATTGATGGCTGTGATGTGGAATTTAGGAATTTATAATAGAAAAATCATATTTGTTGAGTGAAGACTGTACCAGACATTTCTTTTTCTTTAGATTTTATTCAGTTATCTGGAATTGATTCCTCCCACTACCTTTGTCTCCACAGGACCCATGGCTCCAGGCAGCACCACACATCATGAGAGGGTTTTGCAAACAACTGATTTCCTAGTGCTGAAATGATTTCCCTCATCGTTCTTGAGGAGTGCTTTCAATAGCTACTTGAGCTGTACTCACCAAAACCTCTTAGAGCTAGGTAAAATACAGCCCACACGGCAGCAGATTTTTATTTTATTTATTTGATATTCAGAAAGACCTTTGAGTCAGAGACTAATTTACAAAGGTTCCACATCATACATAAATTGCACAGGGGACAGGACTTAAGATACAGTACAGAAAAAAACAGCACATTACATAGTAACATGAAATAAAATAAAAAAAAACAGGTTCCATAGTTGTTTCATAGTAGGCTAACAGAAAAATTTAGGTATTTTAGCACAGCCAGGAGTGAAAAGAAAAAAGTGTCTGAGAGATTCTGTAGGAGGCTGATTGTCATATTTCATAAATGCATTTGAGGTACTTTTGCTGCTAGTAGCTTATTTGTAAGTAGGCAAAGCAGATCAGGTTTCGAGGGCAGTCACATCTATTTGAAGCCTGAAGGTATTCTCTTAGCATTGATTTATATGGGCCCAGCTTTCTTTCCTCAGTTATATGGATAGGGAGGGAGTTTGTCCAGGATGGGGCCCTGAAATTGAAGGTACGTTGGTATTGGGAGGGTCCGCCATGGGGTACCCAAAGTAGCCGCTTGCTTGAGCTTCAGGTTGTTTTGTTTAGTGGTGTTGGGAGGATAATTTGGTGTAGGGAGGGTGGGGTGAGGCCTAGTAATACCTTTTTGGTCATAAGGCAGGTGTGGTACCTGACTCTGTTATCCAGGTTTAGCTCATTTGTGCTGCTATATAGGGAACAGGAATGAGTGAAACGATCACATCCTAGGATGAGGCGGCAGGCTCTGTTGAGCACAAGCTGTGGAGGGTGCGGCACTGTAAATTAGGATGCCGTAGTCTAGCAGGGAGAGGATCGAGGAGTTTACGGTAAGTTGTAGTGCCTCATGGGTGAGGCAGTGTTTGTACCGGTACAGTACACCTAGCCTGGAGCTAAGAGTGGTTGTTAGGTGTAGGATATGTTGATTAAAGCTGAGGGTGGGGTCTAGAGTGATCCCTAAGTATTTAAAGTTATATACCTGTTCTAGGGGGGTCTAATTTGCAGTGAGGAATTTGGGGCGCAGGGTTTTGTGGAGGTTTTGAGGGTTGGTGAATATCATGACTTTAGTCTTATTATAGTTGATAATAAGATGGTGGGTGGTGAGCCAGTCTTTGATTTCACGGAAGGAGAGCTGGAGGGTTTGGTGGAGTTTGGGGGGAGCCGGGTCAGAGGTGAACAAGACTGCATCATCTGCATAAAGGAGCAGATTTCTGGAGCAAGAGGATGGGAGGGAGTTGAGGTATAGACTGAAAAGTAGGGGGCCAAGTATGGAGCCCTGTGGAACACCGGATCGGATTGGGAGGCAGGGTGATAGGACAGGGCCTACCTTGACTCTCTGGGTTCTATTGGAGAGATAACTGGAGAACCATTTTATGGTGTCATCGGAGAGACCCATGTAGGCCAGGGTATTTAGTAAGAGGGCATGGTTTACCTTGTCAAATGCTTTAGATGGGTCCACAAAGATGGCACCCGTGAGGTGGCCGTGGTCCAGGGCTGAGTGGACATGGGAGGTAAATTCAAGGAGGGCGGTAGAGGTGCTGTGGCCCTTTCGAAAACCATGTTGCTGTCTGGTTAGAAGGTTATATTTATTCAGGTGTTCAGTGAGTTGGTCGGCGACTATGCATTCTAGTGCCTTCGACAGGGGGGTAGGATTGAGATGGGGCGGTAGTTATTTGTGGCTGTTCGGTACCACTTTTATGGATAGGTGTGATATAGGCCAACTTCCAGTGGGTGGGGAATTTCCCTTGGCAGAGGGAGCGATTTAGAATGTGGGTGTGAGGGGCCAGGACTTCCTGGAGGGTGTGGCGGAGAAGTCTATGGTCAAGGGAGTCATGACTGTAGTGGTTTTTGCTTAAAGCTTTAGTAAGGTAGGGTTTCGCAGTCTCCAGAGTAAGGACTCGTATGTAGAAAGGTGCCGCAAGTGGGGGGTTGGGGATGATATGGTCCGGCAGGGGGGTTGAAAAAGTTAGGGGGCAATACATGGGAGAGATCAGAGAAAGCAGTATTTAGGTCCGTGGCTATATTGACAGGGTCGGTGGAGAGGCTACCATCAATGAGTATTTGGTCAGGTGGTAGATTAGGGCCTTTGCCACAAAGTTCCTTTATGTTCTCCCAGAACTTGCGCCCATTTCCCCAGGCGGAGGTTAAGGTGGCTTTGTAATGGTTTGCCTTGGCAGTGCGTATGGCCCAGATGCATTTGTTTTGGGCCTCCCGATAGCGTTGCCTGTCCTGAGGCCATTGGGTCTCATTGGCCAGGTGCCATAGAGCATCACGCTGGTGCAGTAGGCCTTGGAAGTGGTCTGAAAACCATGGGGCATGATTTCCTTTGGTCATAGTTTTGGCAAAAGGGGAGAACTTGTCACAGGCTGAGTTAAAGATGTTGACAAACAGTTCGAGGGCATAGTCAGGGTTGAGTGTATTAGTAAGGGGTGTCCAGTCCTAATCTGTGAGGCGCAGTTTTGAGGTGGGTACCAGACCAGTTGCAGAGTACTGGTGAGTGGTTGCTTAGTGTGTCGGGGAGGACTTGGGTGCTTGTTATTTTGTGGGGGCGGTCGTGAAAACTAGGTCTAGGAGGGTTGATGTCCCCATGCGGGCATGAAGCTGGGTGGGTGCTGGATGACCTGAGGTTGAGGGCAGCAGCCTCATTGATGTAAGGTGCAGCTGTTTTGGCCAGCCAATTTATGTTGAAGTCCCCAGTAGTATTTTTTCTTGTTTAGGGGGTAGGGTGGTGAGGTGGGACATGATGGCTTGGAAGGCTAGCTTCTGGTCGCTGGGAGGGACATAGGCCAATGTGAGGAGGAGAGGGGATGTAGACCTACCTACAGTAATTTATAAGGTGAGGGCCTGAGCCCTGGATGTTAGTATGGGCATGGGGAGAGGGTGGCCCGTGAGGGAGTCCTTGAGGTGGGTGGCGCAGCCACCCCTCGCTTTCCATGCAATTGATGCGATAGAGACGCAGTAGCAGGGGACAACTGCGGAGTCCGGACAGAGGGAGAGCCAGGTTTGGTCAGGGCAATGATATCTGGGTTGTTCTGGAGTATGCAGTCCTGAAAGGAATCCCATTTTTTTTGCAGGCTGCAAATGTTTAGTGTGGAAATGCACAGGCCATTTCCAGGAGATGGGTGGGATGATGAGGCAAGCTGGGGGCCAGGGTATGGGTGGACATTACCTGTCAGTAGAAGAAAAAGAATGAGAGACCTGAGTCGGTATAGGTTTGTTCGAGTAGTAGGTCTTCGGCATTTATGCTGTGTGCGGCTGATGGTGGGTATTGGTAGTTTCAGCATGGGGGGGCAGATAGGAGGAGAAAACAGAGGGAGGGGGTTTGTTTTGTTGTGGATGTGGAGGGAGGTTGGCAGGAGAAAGGGTGGCTTCAGTGGGTAACTTGCTGTGGGAGATGACATCAAGTGGTGCGTGTGGATGTGTCTATATATATGTTGTGGGGGGGGGAGTTTGGGATAGTTTTGTGGTCTGGAATTGAATGGGCTGGTAGTGCAGATGCAGTGGGGAGGGGCAGGGCTGGGAGTGCCAGCCAGAGTGCTGACAGAGGGTTTCAGCATTTTGCCCCTTTTTCATGATATGAGTGGGGGGTGGAGGTGCCTGGGTAAATTGCAGGAGTAGAGCGACGAGGGTAAGTAGGAGCATGGCAGGGTAGAAACATGAGTAAAATATGTGACAGGGCTGGAAAGAAATGACAGAGAGGGGAAAAAAAAGGAGAAAAAGTAAAAAAGTGGTGAAAGGACCTCTAGTGGTGGAGGAAGATAAGCTGCAGATGGAAAAGTGGCCCGAAAGGTTTTTCGTGGTCAAGTGTTCATAAATCGGCCTATATATTTGGATGCCAACTGAGGGTGGTGGTGGGGGCGGTGGGGAGCCAAACACGGAGCGTTCGGCGGGGCAGAGCCAGCGAGACAAAGAAGCAACACAGGAATTGAAACTGCCGAAGCTATCCTGGTAAGCAAGTGGTCCTGCGTTAAGTACCTGTGCAAAATTCGGTATCGAATCCAGATGTATCTCTGGTGCTTAGAATAGGAAGGGTGGTTGGGGGTATGACTACTCATGCAGCCCTCATGATCACCGGTGAACTCTGGAGGAGAGAGGAGAAAGACAGGCAGTTTAAATAGTGTTCAGGAGGTTTTCACTGTTTGGGGCGTGGGGGGCAGGGTTCCACGTGTGAGAAGGCTTTGCAGTTTCAAACAATTTCTTTACTTTAGTGGCTATGCAATATCAAAGACAGCATCGAGTTCTATGTAGTTTCATATCTGACTTAAAGGCAACAGTTTGTTCAAAAAGCAAAAAATGTCTTAAAGGGGATGGTAATTTAACAAAAAACAGTCAAAAAGCAGAGGTGCAGGCAACATTTGATTTAAGTTAACAAAAAAAATAAATTAAAGCCCCCCTTTAAAAAAGGCACCAAGAGAGTTTTTTAGCCAGCTTGGAGCTGAAGAGAGCCAGCGAGACAAAGGAGCCACACAGGAGTTGAGACTGCCGAAGCTATCCTGGTAAGCAAGCGGTCCTGCATTAAGTACTTGTGCAAAAATTCGGTATCGAATCCAGCTGTATCTCCGATGCTTAGAATTGAAGGGTGGGTGGGGGGAGGACTACTCATGTAGCCTTACGACTGCCGATGAGCTCTGTGCAAAAATTCGGTATCGAATCCAGCTGTATCTCCGATGCTTAGAATACGAAGGGTGGGTGGGGGGAGGACTACTCATGCAGAACCGGTGATGGCCGAAAAGGCCTTCCAATCCATCCAGTCTGCCCAGAGAGTCCTAGTGATTGAATGCACTTGTATTTAATGTTTAATGTATGTGCTATTTTGTACAAATGTCATTTTATATTAAAGTCAATTAAGATTGTTTGTACTGGGTTGTATTTATGGTGTATTGTTTTACAACTTTTCGCTTGTGAAAATGGACAATTTTGCTCATCAACTAACAAGTATAAAAAATTAAAATGAAAAATGAATTAGTGCCAATCATCCTGTCTTTCCCCATTCCCTTTTCTTTTTGCCTTTTTTTTTTTACTTTCCCTGGACAACAGCTTCAGGGATATACCCCCTCAAATTCTCGGTAGGGTCCTAGAATACAGGGATCTCCAGCACTTCATGGCTGGGTCCAGCATACCTGCATCCTGGCATTATGTAGCTCAATGCCAAAGATATTTTATAGGTTTTCTACTTAGTCCCAATCCCAGAGGGCATCAGCAAAAAAGACATATGCCCAGGCTAGTAACATGCTGATGCAAGCTTCAGCTAAATGCCTAATGGTGTCCTCCCCTTCAGATGTCATGAGTCCATGACTGCTGCCCATGCTTCCACCAGTGTTAGTGCTAGTTTGGGTGTAATAGCAGTCATTTTCCCCTCCCTTCCCAGAGGAGGACAATGTCTTCTGGAATGCTTGATCCTCCTCCACCCCCAGCTGGCCCCAACAACCTAGGACCATTACCGAATCTGAGTCTACAGTGTCAGGAGTGGTAGCACTACTGCTGAACTGATGGGCTGGCCTCATCCCCTTTTCAACTGTTCTGAAAAACCCCTTGTGTCATTCCAACCCATGTCTGAATACCTGCACTGAATTAACAAGAATAACTTAAACTGACAGTCCGCCACTGTTGTATCTCCATGAAGAAATATTTCCTGAGATTTTTTCTAAATATCAATTATGCCAACTTCATCGTTTCCTTTTGTGTCAGCATTCCCACTTAGTGTAACTAGCTCTCTGCTATCTACTCTGTTGAGCCCATGAATATATTTATACATGTCTGTTATCTCCTCTCCCTTTTTGCCTCCAAAGTGTGCATTTTGAGGTCCCCTAATCTCTCCCTGTAGCACTTCCCTTGTTTGAAACAGGGATCTGTACAGGGGCAGAAGCAACTCTCTTCTCCTACTGCTGGTCCCTCTCCCTATGCATCCAAGCATCCTATTTGCTCTCCCTACTATCTTATTGCTCTGCTGTGATGTTTTCAAAGTGTCTGTATGAAACATCCCAGGTGCTTCTCCTCAGGTGTTCTTTCCAGTAAAATTCCCCTCATTCTGTATTCTGTTTTGGGGTTTTTAATTTAGCCCTTAAGTGCATTACTTTACACTTCTTTGCATCAAATTGCAACTTCCATACCCTTGGCATTTCTCTAGTCATTCCAGATTCTTCCTCTTTGTTCTCACACCCTTCTGACTGCTCTTTTGCTGATTTATGTGTTATCTGCAAAGGGGTAGACCTTACTCTGGATTAGAGATGGGTGAAGTGGCTAATTTGCTCCATGAATGGGCTGGCGAGATAAAAAGTCGCAGAGTGCTCCACAATGCAGTGGAGTACTTTGCGTTATTAATGAGTAATGCGAAGTCCATTGAAAACAATGACTTTGCATTACTCTGCCTTCCCAAACCACTACTCCACTAATCCTTAAGGTGAAGTACATTGAAAACAATGTACTTCGCCTTACTTTGCCTTGCTTTTAAACTCCAAAGGCAAATTTTGCAATGATTCATGGGATTGCAGGTCACATGGGCTCTAAATTGTTCTGCACAGCCTCATTTTGGGATAGTGTGTGTAGGAAACTATAGGAGACAATCTGCTCTGAGAGCTCTCTGTGATTCAAACCTTCTAAAAGCTTTAAAAAAGCCTTTTTGACTCATTTTTTTTGCTGCAACTTTAGTTCATCGATTATAGGAAACCCTCCTGTGCTCATATCATCGAGCATTTATTGTTTGTGTGTGTATTTGAATGTTAATGTACAACGTTCAGTCTGTATACTGAGAGACAATGGAAGTGTGCTTTGGGGGAAGGGTGTATCTGTGGTGTAGGTAGATTAACTTGGAGAAAAAGACAGTGCTTTCTGTTTTGGTGATATTTTTTCTTGTATTACTGTATTAACGTACACACAGTAATATTTTCAATAATTCTTGCCAGTTTTTTGCTGATTGTCATGGTGCAGCAGTGCATAATTTCAGTTTGTTTAAAATATGTGGTTATATTACTGAAGTTTTCAATTTGCTACGCATTACTTAGTGTGTGTGTGAGTATGTGTGTGAAGCATGTCATCAAATCAGACACCTTTATTGTGCCACATAATTTCAGCAATGTGAACCTGCTATCCACTGCAGCTGTGCAATTTTTGTACTTCTCTGTGGTATCTTTACTGGTACTTCATGTAGTGACTCTTATTGCAGCAGTGCAGTACACTCCCACCCCGGGCCCACCCCAACCGGCAAACATATTCTTTTCCAGATTTGAATTTCTGATGGTGAGCACTGTTAGGTGTTGTGCCTTTGCATCTGCACCTCTTCAGTGAGCAGCACAATCTTAATCTGTCTGTATATTTCCATCTCTTTAGGGCCCAATTTTCATCTCTAACTTAAGTTACAGTTGTTTCTTTGGCTTCCCTTCAGAGTACTGGACATGTGTGGTGCATAATTCAGCATGAACATTGTACTCATTAATATGCGTTTGTAAGTTAGGACCATCATCAGGAGTCACTCGTGATACAAATCACGTTCTTCATCATCACGGTCACAAATGCAGTCACAAATTACGATTTACGGTCACGTCATGAATCACAATAGTAATTTTTTTTTACTAGTTATTTGGATGTATTGAAAGCCTGTTTTGTAGTATCTCTCCAGGCTTCATCGCCCCATCATTGTACTCATTGATACGTGTTTTTAAGTCAGGGAGTTGGACAGTGTCTGCAGTAGATACACAGACTGCAAAGAAAACTGCACCCATGCAGTTTAGCACAGTATACTTCCACTGCTCAGAATACATATGGAAGACAACAAAAAAAGGGCATAATTACATACAAGGGTCAGGGATGGTGGAGGAATACATTTTATAACACAGCAAGGATGGTGGGGGGGGGGGCACATGGTGAGAGGAAACAAAAACTAATGTGGGATCCCATGGTGATCCAGCAACAGTTCCACCACGGACATAATTTGCAACTGATGTCCCTCTATGTAAGAAAAATAAAATTTACAGAAAGAACAAATTAACTAAAAAAGAGTACAGACAGAAAAGACAAAAAAATGTAGCTTTTAAAAAAGTTGTTGGGTCTAAATCAAAGTTTAAATCTCCTCCTCGTTCTGATCTCAAAGTATCAGCAGTCACAAAACACATTCCTCTCTCTCCATCTGCACAGGAAAAAGTAAATATGTCTACTTACATGATTCACTTTCTTCCTAGCTAGCTAAAGAGCATGTGACTTACAGTACTGTAAGCCATGTGATGTGTGTGGGGGGAGGGGAGACTGCCAAATCTGAAGCACCAAATGGATCACTTAGAATCATAATGAGGAACGCGAAGTCCATTAAAAACAAAGACTTTGAAACACTTCACACTGCCATTCATATCCAGTGTAGTAATGACAAGGCTGGGAGTACTTTTGGTACTGCCCACCGCTTAGAAGAGTGGCAATGCGAAGTGCCCACTTCGCATTCACTTTGCCTGTGAAATTTAAATTCGCTGCATCTCTACTCTGGATCCCTTTTCAATATCACAGATAAACACATTAAAAAGAACCAGCCCCAGGACTCCTCGCTTAAGCACAACAACCACAACCCTCATATCTCCATCCTCAGGCATTAACACATATGGCACCTAAACAGGGATTGCAACAGGCTGTCCTTAGCATGCGTGCAAAATACACCACAGACTATAATGTAGTAACACAAGTGGGTCCAACTCAGACTAATACATATTCTGAGATCATGAAGCCTGTATGCTCTAATAAAATTTACATCATCACCAAAAAAATCACTTACTATGCTAGCCATTGCACAGAAACGGAACCCAAAGGATTTATAAAACATAAAATAAAAAAAATTACCTGGTGTTGTTTTTTTAAACTGTTAGATGATCCCTCAATGTTACCTGGAATAAGATGGATACAAAGTAATTTACATTTTTTGCAAACATTTCTCTGTCATAATTCATTATTATGTTGCTTGCACACATGTGCAAGAAACGTAGTGCCATCATCCGAGTTTTCGGAAGTGTGTCAGCCCGTCTTCCAATGCAGTCAGTGTGTTTCCAGGCGTGGCCCCAGTTCCCCAATGAGTGCTGCAGCTGTCTATGACAGCTCCAAATGCAGTGGCACAGTTGAAAGGGACAGCTCCACTTCCAGTGAGCAGAGCTCCCCCACGCATACATGCATAAAGCACACATATACGCGTGCTGATCGCTCCCCACACACACTGTACTTAGCTGACAGGGGTGCCCAATCCCTCGGTCAACTCCTCGCCCCCCAACAGCTGTCCAGGTGCCACACTGGGAGCCCACCCCAGCATGGCAAAACTGTTATAGGCCAACAGGGTGCTCAATCCCCAGTCGGCTCCAAGACTGCACGCCCAAAAGCTTCCGTGCCACGCTGGGAGCCCACCCAGCGTGGCAAATCTTGCTTTTGGCACACGGGGTGCCCAATCCCCTGTTGGCTCCACATCCCCCCCAAACAGCTTTTCCTGCTGCCACGCTGGGAGCCCACCCCAGTGTGGCAAACGTCCCGCGTCGTCATCTTTAAAAAACAAACAAACCTGTGAATAAAAAAATGGTCCCGCATAGTCTCCCTGCCTCCCTCCCACAACCTGCACCCACCCACTGTGCACCCTGCCTCCCCACACACCCCCAACCCATACTTACCTCCGGAGCTCGGTGTGACGATCATTGGTGGACCGGGAACACATCTGCACTCTTCAAACCGACCGTGAACTGAGGGAATGCCGGTAAGCTGTATAATGAGACAGATAGGGTTTTTTCAACTTTGTTGCATATCTCAGGCATTTTTTGGAATTTTGGCCCCAAATTTTCAACATGGGGTTTTTGGGACCCCTCCTCATGAATTCTTGCACTGTCGTGGCATTCATCGGGCCTGAAGGGTGATTTTGCAATCACTGCACAAAATCACCTTTCGGGACTGATTAATGAAACAACACTGCCAGTGTTCATAAGGTGGGCTCTCAAAAAGCCCATGTTGAATTTGGGAATAAATCTAAATGACTGTTTTATGAGCATGCGCTGCGCAGTTCCTACACACGCTCGTAAGTTCGCGAATTTTCAATATATTTACTCCAGACTTTCAACATTGCCATTTTACCACACCTCCTTATGAGCAGTATAGTTGTCATTTTTCATATCCTGCCCAAAATGTGTTTCCGCCCATGTAGCGCACAATGGCGCAGTCGGTGAGCGAAATCAATGTATGGGACACATTAAGTAAATCACAGTGACACTGTTCATTAGCAGAGGACTTGAAATGGCTATGTTGAAAATTTGGTGAAAAAATTCCTAAAAATGACTGTTTTACGAGCATGCGTTGTGCAGTTCGTACACACGCTCGTAAGTTTGCGAATTTTCAATATTTTCACTCCATATTTTCAACATTGCCATTTTACCACACCTCCTTATGAGCAGTACAGCTATCATTTCTCATATCCTGCCCAAAACGTGTTTCCGCCCATGTAGCGCACAATGGCGCAGTCAGTGTGCAAACTCAATGTATGGGACACATTAAGAAAATCACAGTCACACTGTTCATGAGCAGAGGTCTTAAAATGGCTATGTTTAAAATTTGGTGAAAAAATTCCTAAAATGACTGTTTTACGAGCGTGCATTGCGCAGTTCCTACGCACACTCGTAAGTTAGCGAATTTTCAATATTTGCACTCCAATGACTTCCAAATACCTAAACAGCACATAGAAGCAAGCAACATTCAGCATTGACAAATGCTTGTTTGTAATTGTGCAGTCACAACATACTGTACCTTTCCCTATAAGAAGCCATGCTTGTATCCTAATTTAGCTATACTGCTTTGTTCACCTTCAAGTTTAGGAGTTCTTTCAGAACCCTTTCTTCTATGAAAAGACTGGTATCCACCCCCCCATCCAGAGTGCTTCTGTTAATTGGATTAGGTACCTCCTCCTCTTCCTCTTTTGTGAATACTGAGCAGAAGTATTCATTCAGTACACCTGCCTTTTCACTGTCCCTCTCTGCCCACCCACTGTCCATTCTATTCAGCCTCACTATCCCTCCCTTTGTCTCTCTACCCTCCCTAATGTACCTATAAAAGGTTTTATCCCCCTTCTTAACAGAATTGGCTATCTTTACCTCAATTTGGGCCTTTGCTATTCTGACTACATTTCCTGCTTCCTTCTGCCTTAACTGGGACAGTTCTCTGTCCTGCTCCTTCTGTGTTTCCTTATACTTCCTAAATGCTGTCTTCTTCTCCCTAACCTTCCCTACCACCTCTTTGAGAGCCATTGTGGCATTTTGTTTTCAGTTTGATTTATTTGCTTCACACAAAGGCTTGTTGCCTGTGTGATGGCAGTTTTGATGTTCCCCCATTGTTGCTCCACCCCTCCTTCTTGCCTGTTTGCTAGTGCTTTTCTAAGGCACTCTCCCATTTTAACAAAGTCAGCCCTCCTGAAGTCTAGTATTCTCACTTTTGAATAGCTTGACTTTGCAGCTGAGTTTATCGAGAACCACACTGTTTGGTGGTCACTTGTTCCCACATGGCTACCCACTTCTAGATCTGAGATCCTCTCACTGTCCCCATTTGAGAGTACAAGGTCTAAGATTGTGCCCTCCTAACTGGGTTCCAGCACTAGCTGTCTGAGGTATGCCCCCTGTAGGGCATTGAGAATGGCCCTGCTCTTTGATATGGCTGCAGCCAAGGTGCTCCAGTTAACATCTGGCATATTCAGGTCCCCCAACAATAGTATCTCCCCTTTCTTTGCCATCCTAAGGATGCCTTCTATCATATCCTTGTCCATTCCCTCCCCCTAAGATAAAACATTTTATAGGTGCATCAGGGAGTGAAGAAAGACCAAGGGAGGGATAGTGAGGCTTAATAAAGGGGAAGGAGGGTGGACAGAGAGGGACAGTGAAAAAGCAGAGATACTGAATGAATGATTCTGCTCAGTATTCACAAAAGAAGAGGAGGGGGAGGTATGTAATCCAGTCAATAGAAGCACTCTGGATAGGGAGGTTGATATCAGTCCTTTTACAGAAGAAAAGGTTCTGATAGAATTCCTAAAACTGAACATGGACAAAGCAATGGGGCCTGATGGGATTCACCCCAGAATTCTAAAAGAACTAAGAGGAGAACTAGTGACACCACTGACTACCCTTTTTAACAAATCACGGGAGGATGGTGTGGTACCTGAGGACTGGAGGAGGTCAGATGCGATTTCCCTTCACTAAAGTAGGAGCAAGACAGAGGCAGGAAACTATAGACCTGGCAGTTTGACCTATGTTGTAAGGAAAATGATAGAATCATTTCTGAAGGAAAGAATTGTTGAGTACCTAGAGGCTAGTGGGGCACAGTACCCAAGACAGCATGGATTCACAGCGGGAAGGTCATATCAGATGAATCTAATTGATATCTTTGACTGGGTGACCAAAGTAGTAGATCAGGGAGGGGCTGTGGATGTGGCCTACCTGGACTTCAGCAAGGCATTTGACACAGTCCCACACAAAAGATTTATAAACAAATTAGTCAGTCTGGGAGTGGGTCTCAGGGTGGTAGCCTGGGTAAAAGATTGGCTGGACAACAGGACACAGAGGGCAATAGTAAATGGAGTCCACTCTGAACAAAGGAGGGGTAATAACAGGGTACCACAGGGTTCAGTACTGGGTCCAGTCCTTTTTAATGGCTTTATAAGTGACATTGCAGAAGAACTGGAAGGAAAAGTATGCCTCCTTGCAGATGACACAAAGATCTGCAACAGGATTGATATACAAGGAGGGATGGAAAGGATGAGAAGGGACTTGGCAAGGTTGGAGGAATGGTCAAAAAGTATGGCAGCTTAGATTAAATGCAAAGAAGTGCAAAGTAATGCACATGGGAAACAAAAACCCAAGGGAAGAGTACCTAATGGGGGATAGGGGTATTAACAACAACAAAAATGGAAAGGGACCTGGGGGTAGTCATATCAGATGACATAAATGCAAGCAAGCAATGTGAGAAGACAGTAAGGATGGTTGGGGCGATACTGGGATGTATAGGTAGAGGCATCACCAGTAGAAAACAGGAAGTTGTTATCCCTCTGTACAGACAGTTGGTGAGACCCCATCTGGAGTACTGCATCCAGTTCTGGAGAACCCATCTGTGCAAGAACATAGACAGGATAGAGGCAGTCTGGAGGAGGGCAGCTAAAATGGCGCAGGTCTGCAACAGAAGCCATACAAAGAGAGAGAGTAAAGGAGCTTAATATATATAATCTTGAGGAAAGGAGGGAGAGGAGGACATGATAGAAACTTTCAAGTACCTCAAGGGAATCAACAAAGTCCAAGAGGGTAACACCTTTCAGAAAACAAGATGTGCAAGAACAAGTGGACATAATCTGAAGATAGAGGGAGGACGGCTCAGGGGCAATGTGAGGAAGTATTTTTTCACAGAGAGGAAGGTGGATGCAAGGAACAGCCTTCCATGAGGAGGTTGTGCGGTCAAAAATAGTGGGGAATTCAAGAATGCATGGGACAGACATAAGGCAATTCATATGGGGGATAGGAAGAAATAGGCTGTTGGTTATCTTGGATCTGCAGCTTATCCAATAGGTAGGGAAACGGGCAGACTAGGTGGGCCAAGCGGTCCTTATCTTCGGTCATAGTCTATGTTTCTATGTCTATGTTTTTACACCCCAGGAGCAAAAGCTGCAAACAGTAAAAGCACAGCTAAAGCTGGGAAAAAAACAAAGGAGTCCCAGAGGAATTGTGTCAAAATCCTGGTTTAACTGACTCCACTAAGAAAGCAGGGCCAACTGCAGGCCTCAGTGAGAATACTCCAGAGAGGATAAAAACAGCTCTGGGAAATGCAGGTTGGGTGCCTCCAGTAGATGGTTCAGGCTGGGATGCAAATTTCCTTGGCACTTCCACCATGATTATTTATTTATTTATTTAGACAGCAGTTTGGAAAACCTTTGAGCCATAGGCTCATTTACAAAGGTACCTTGTCACAGTAAGACAAATGAAAATACACAGTATAACAGTATAACACAGTATAACAGCAACTTAAGACATAGATACAAACAAGCTGGTACAGGTAGGATTGATGCAAACAATACCAGAGTTATGTTGTCCTTAGCAGCTTAGTAGTAAGCTTTGTCATTAGTATTGAGTACGGCTTTGACTAGTGGCAATTACAGCTTCGGGTGTTAACAAGGTGGTTCCGTAGGGACGTTTTGAAGCACGCTGGCTGGACAGAAATGTTTTTTACTGGTGTAAACCCAGTACAAACAGAGGCCAGTACCCCCTTGATTACACCAGGGCAGATATCAGGACAAGGAATTACCACTGTGCAAAAAAACCCTGAAGGATCTGCTCCTGATATGCTTATTGACATAAGTACTCTGGAAGGTGAGGAAGTAGAAGAAATGCAAATACAAAATTCTGACTGTGTTTTTGGGGCCCCTGTATCTTTAACTGAATGGAACATAGGATATGAATCTGAAAATACAGATCCAAGCCTGCAATAAAATCCAGGCAAGGCTCCCCACCACCTGCTAATGTATGGAGCACGAATGTGTGACAGAGACTTTTCCCAGACAATGCTAGGCCGGCATCTGAGCCAGCTGCATGGTGTAATGCAGTATGCCTGAAGTTTTGAGGTGTATCAACTGAGGTTCCAGACAGCCATTATGTAGGGCATATGCTGTTAAAAGATAGCATGAAATACTATGCATATGAAATTTATGCCTTGATACATATGCCTGGGGACACATTATTTGATGTGAGTTTTAAACACTCAACTGGACTGAACAGGTTTTGGAGGCAATACCAGCAGCTAAAAAACACTGCTTTATGGTGGCCTTTTATGGCAATTCCACTTACAAAGCCGGCCTTTAAATCAATTACAATCCTTTTTGAGAATGAAGGAGTCAATCTGGCTGACATCACATACTGGTTGAAACAAAGATGCATAATAAATGGGTATCCAGAGCCCATACTTGATGACGAACATTTATGGACATGGGGTGGCACTTCAAAGTCACCTTATGGCAAGAAAATGGAATAATCCAACACCTTCCAAGTCGTTTTTTTCTAGTGCAAGACCATGGGTTGTAGTCTACCCAGGCCAACCACATGCATGCTACCAATGTGGGGCCACTGATCATTTAAGTAATAATAATAGTAAGTTTATTTTGTAAGCATCTTTCAAAATTTCAAGGAGCTGTACAAAGTTAAAACAGAATTCATAGACAGCAAATACAATAATAATAACATAACAGATCCATGTGATTATACGTTACTAGTATGTCTTACACCACAAAAAGGTTTTAAATGCTTGTTTAAATCCCCCCACAGTCATGCACTCACAAAGCTGACAGGGTAGAGAATTCCAGAGGGTAGGGACCACAAACATAAATGCTCAGACCCCAGAACATTTCAAAATCACCCTCAGAATCTCCAGCAACCCCTCATCAGCCAAGCGGAGCTGTCGCATAGGGCAATAGGGAATAAGAAGCCCTTTCAAGTAGTCAGGGCCAAGTCCATGTAGGGCTTTATAAGTCAGTAAGTCAAATTTAAAGGTGATCCACCACTGAATCGGCAGCCAGTGCAGATCGCGCAGCACAACAGTAATATGCAGGGACCGGGAAGTCCCCATCAGCAATCATGCTGCAGCATTCTACACTAGCTGCAAGTGGTGGATATCAACCCCAGGAAGCCCTAAGCATAGGGAGTTGCAGTAGTCAAGGTGTTAGGTCACAAAGGCGTGGACCAATGTGGGCAGATCGCAGGAAGGGACAAGGTGCTTGACCCTGGTGATGTTCCTAAGATGATAAAAGGCAGACTTGATGACTGCCGACACTTGAGATTGAAGGGTCAGCCCATCATCAAGCACCACCCCCAGGTCCTGGACTCATTCAGTGATAAGAATCTGGGAGCCCCACAGAAAAAGTCCAGAGGGCTGACCAGCTCTCAACCCCTCTATCTGGCAACCCGGGTCCACAACCATCACCTCGGCCTTTCCCATGCTCAACTTTAACCAGCTCAAATTCATCCAATCCTGTATTTCAGTGAAGCAGTTATTAAGCACTGAAAGAGCACTATCCTGGCCAGGTGCAAAAGACAGGGAGAGCTGGATATCATCAGCATAGCAGTGAAACCTCAGCCCATGCCATCTTACGAGGGGCAGCATATACACTGCATACAACTTGGGGGACAGCACCAAGCCCTGAGGAACCCCACACGACAGAGGGAGTGAGTAAGAAGAAAAAATTCCAGACACAACTCTTTGCATTCTACCAGTGAGGAAAGATGTAAACCACCTAAAAACTGTACATGTCAGGCCACAGATGAGCCTCAGGTGCTCAAGCAGCACCCCATGGTCCACAGTGTCAAAAGCTGAGGAGAGATCAAGAAGCACCAGAATGGAACGGTTCCTCTGATCTCTCGCCATCAGAAGATTATTAAGCACCCAAACCAGAGCAGTCTCAGTACTATGCCTCTTACGAAAACCGGACTGGAGAGGTTCATAGATATTATGTACGGTCAAGTGGTCCTCCAGCTGTATCACCACTACTTTCTCAATAACCTTCCTTATAAAGGGAAGGTTTGAGATTGGTATGTTTTTCCCAGAGCATCAGGGTCCAAAGAAGCTTTCTTCAGGAGAGGTGCTGCCACCACCTCCTTCAGGGAGCTCAGAAACTCACCCGAATCCAAGGAGCATTGGACTATCTGAGCCAGAACCGGGATGATTGTATCATAACAATGCATATCCAGGGAAGTTGGGCCCATATCCAAACTACAGCATGTAGGGCACATACCCTGGACAATCCACATAACATCCACGAACTCTGGCAGGTCAAAAGTACTCCAGGAGACACGAGGTGCAGTGACCGAGCACCAACCAGCACCCCCACAGAGTGAGTTAAAAGGATCTCTGACCTGATGTCAGCCACTTTATTCACAAAAAATTGAGCAAGCTCATCGCACTCCATTTGTGAAAAAGCTCTTCGGAGCTGCAGACAGGTTGGGTTGCACAACCTGCTGACAGTTTGGAAGAGTTGAGCTGGTCAATTCTGAGTGACAGCAATCTCCCTGGACAGGAATTCTGCCTTCTTATGGGAGATCGCTGATTGGTAGGCCTGATAATGCTCTACCAATCTAAAGCAGTTGGCTTCCAGGGCGGATTTCCACCAACACCATCCTAATCTTCAACCTAGTCATCGCAACTCCCTCAAAGACCCATCAAACCAGAGGGCCTGAGAGTGAAGTGGAAGATAATGAACACAGACAGGAGCAATCAAGTCCAGAGCTGAGGAGATGGTCTTATTATAGGCCAAGACCAGGGTCTCTGGACTTGAGCTGGCTACAGGAAACTCCAAGAGGTCAATCACCACCGCTAGGCCTTCAGGGGTCACATCCTGTAAAGGGCAGTAACTGACCATTTCCACAGGAGCAGGCCTACGAAGGGGAGCACAAAAGTTAAACCTCACAGTATTATGATCGGACCAATTGACAGGTTCCACCCCTAAATCAGAGACATCATTTCCTAGGAGGAAAACCAAGTCCAGAGAGTGACCAAAACTATGGATAGCAGAGGTAACAATCTGTGTGAAGCCCAGAGATGTTATCAACTGGAGGAAGTGCTGTCCAAAAGGCGAGAATTTGTCATCGACCCAGGCATTGAAGTCACCCAGAACCATCAGTCTGGGCAACTCCAATGCCATGTCAGCAGTGAAGTCTGCTACTTCCTGCAGGAATCGCTTTTCATCACCGGGAGACGGTAAATAAGAGATATAATACAGCCCACACCTGCTACCACAGTACACTCAAAAGACTCAGCCTCCTCTGCTGGTACACTAGTGAGGCCCAACTCTGTCTTGAAACAGACCGCTACCCCCCACCTGCGGTCCAGTCTCGAGTACCCAGCTGGAATTCCTGCTTCTAATGAAGGGCCAGCATTTTCATCCACCCAGGTCTCAGTGATGCATGCCAGATCAGTTGTTCCAACAAGATCTGCAATCATTGCAGTGTTGTTCTTAATAGATCTGGCATTGCATAACACTGCTCGAGTTGGATGAGATTCGAGAGCTGCACCAGCTACTTGCCCTCCAAATTAAGTGGTGCCCTTGGATATGGGTGTGACAAAATGTGTGTGACAAAATTAAATGTGGGCTGTGTGGAATAGTGGGACATATCAGCGTAAATTGCACCAGTCCAATGAGGTGCAGTTTATGCAACAAACAGGCTCACACTTTCTGAACTTGTGAGTGGGCCTCCCATTATTGTATGGATCGAACCGTAACATCTGAGCAGGATGTCTATGTAGCTGTAGCCCAGAAAGAAAAAGTTTGTTTTGAGGAACAGATACCGCCTCAAAATCCATGACCCAAAAATAGGGGACAGGAAGATCCAGGATCAGCAGAAGGGCCAAGTACAGTCCCACCACCTGTTCTGGCTCAGAGACAGAGTCCTAACATTATTCCAGGAGATCAAAAAGCAGACAGGGATCTACAACTAAGCATCCCAATTGCAGTTGTGGAAGACCAGGTCACCTCCAGTCCTGCAGTGCCCTTGGAAAAACAGGTAGAAAAACCTGAGGATGAGGCTATGTCTATCATAGTGGGACTGTCCATCGGTCAGATACCCCTCCAGAACATTCAGAACGGAATCCTTATCAAAGGGTAACAAGGTCCAAAATCTTGGGAAAACCCTCTACCCAACCCTCTGAAGAGAAAGACTTAGGGGTGGTGCCAGTTTCCAACAAATTTTCTGTTTTGACAAACACGGAAGAAGCAGAATCAGAAATGGACTCTGATGTCTGCTCTATTGCCTCCACACAAGCAGATGTGGTAGGAGAGGTTTTGTCTCAATTGAAGACTAAACCAAGGAAGAGAAAGAAACAGAAATTACTATAAATGTGTCCTAAATTGTTATTGTCATGTGTAGAATTTTCTCTCCTTTTTGCACTTATGGCTATGTTTACCATCAGTACTGCAAATGTCAATAGCATTAAGTCAGTTAAGAAGCATACAGTTACTTTTTCCAGCCTTCATGATAGTGCTGGGCACATAATTTTTTACAGGATGCAAGATTAAATTCCATTCCTGAGATAGGGCAAGCACAAAAGGAGTGGAGATGGGGGCCTTCCTTATGGTCAGCAGGGGAGGAAGCATGCACAGGTTTAGGGATTCTATTTTCTGGAGTAGAAGTGCTGGTTTTGAAGGTAATGGATATCTGCCAGGGAGAGTGTTCATGATAGATGTGGTGATTCAAGGTATAGTTTTCTGATTGATAAATAATTATGCACCACAAAGCAAGGCGGACAAGACAAAACTGTTAAGGAAAATAGAGCCATACCTTAGTACTCCTAAAATTGTTTTGTTGGGAGGGGATTTTAACTGTGGGTTAACAAAGAGGAATTGGGGAAGAAAGACTGAGAAAATCTTTTGTGACACTAGACAATTTGTGGACATTTTAGGCAAGGCAGGTTTAAAGGATGGTTATGAAATATTTAGTGTTGCACCAGTCCACGCCTTTCATAAAAGGGTTCTATCATCCAGGATAGATTTTTGGTTTGTCTCAAAATGAGCAGTTGTGCGACAAATACTGGTGGTCCCTTTAGAGACATCTGATCGTATGACTCTAAAAGTATGTTTGGGGTTGGATCAGACCCTCAGAATTGGTAGGAGATTCTGGCAAATGAATACTACAAAAAGATTTTTTTTTCTTAAAGCATGCATAGCCCCTTTATTCTTACATCACGTTCTTCCTGTCTCTTTTAGTCTTAAGGCAAAAATCTTAGGAATATTTTTTCAATTACTATGGGGAAGTTGCTTGAATCCGGTGAAGCATAACCATACATATACTGTAGGCCATGGAAGGAGGGAGGGAGGGTTAAATATGCTCAACCTCACTGTCTTTTTCTTTTGCAATTTTATTTACAGCAATATCAGGCCTTTATTGATAGGTGAGGATGGGATAGGGGTTCTAGTTATGAGAATCTGGCAGAAGGAATTTCTTACTGCTTGGGGAAAGTGAAAATGAGGTATTGCTGAGAAAACCTTGACAGGGCATGTGCAGATGTATCTTAACTATATTAGAATGTGGAAAGTTTAACTGCTTCACTTTCTGAATGTCACAAGGAAACAATTTTATGTAAATACTTCAACAGAAATGTTATTATGAGGAACCAGTGTTTAGAGTAGACGAGACGGTTAACTGTAGTGTTTTATTAGACTGCATCTTGGAAGCAAGGATTCCACCAAAAATGAAAGACACCATTTGGATTAGTGGACATGGAAAGCTTAATATTTCTTGGTAATGTAAACATAAATCTATCGGGGATTGGTATTGTTTGGAAACACATTGTTTTGAGATCATTGAAACCATGCAACACCTCTTTTTTGAATGCTCTTTTATTGCACCTTTTGGAGATATGCTAGATGAGTTATGGGATACTTCATGTTTTTTGACTATGTCTTACAATGTCCTGGTTTATGGTCAACTAACAAATCATTGGATGAACTGGAAAAAAGTATGATATACAGTATGTTATTCTAGCATGTATTAAATGGACTACATGGCAAGCAAGTTGCCAAAGGTTTTTACAAGGAGAAGACATCTGTTGAATGATATGCTATTCCGACTGCAAGCAGAATTGGATGGAGTATATCAATATGAGAAACAACACCTGGAAGAGGCCTTGTGTAACTTATTATGGGACGGCATTAAGTGGGTAGGGTAAGTGATTGCATTTTCTTTAGTTTTGTGTCTCAGATGGAGAGGAGGAGAATCTGTATAACTCCAAATAAGGAGCTGAGGTGACACTGGGTTTTGGGTGGTGGGCTGATAGTTTTCTGTAACAAAAGTTGCATTAATGTTTAGAATTTTTTTCTTCATTGTACTATATGATGGTTCTCCTTTTATTTTGCTTTTTGTTATATGATTTTGTTCAATATGAGTTAATGGTTTTGTTTTTGAATAAAAAATTCCCCTGCTCTAAGGTAGGGGTTGCCACGTGTCCAAGATGGTGGCCATGGAGAAGCTGTTGCAACAGGACATGAAAGAAGGAGGAGGGCTGGAAGTTCAATCCTCAGAAGCCCAGTGGAGCGAATTTTCTATAGAACAGTTTACAGACACAGGAATTGTGCCGGTAGCAGAGATGCATGATATGGAGATCAAAGTAATTTAAAAAGACAGATTACTATGGAGTTTTGGAATTGTTCTGGCAGCATCTCTAGAAATTGTAAAGCACAAGCAGAGAAGAGCGCTGTTACTAGTGCAATTACAAGAAGAGGAATGATGTTTGGTGGTTGAAAAAACTGCATTAATTATGGGCAAAGCACCCATGGTACATTCCGAGGAGGGGACAGAGGAACAACAACCTGCGGCAGCCACTTCAGCAGCTGTAAATTCAGAAGATTGATCCAAGAACGTGAACAACTCTTGTGTAGTCTAGAGAGAATGGGGCACACTGTACAAATGAGAGGCACAGCATCGACACCAGAAAGGGCATTGGTTGGTGAGGGATGGATTCAGTTGGCAGCTGGAGAGTGGATCCCGATAGTGAGAATCTGACAGTTCAACATTACCTGTCACAGGGAGTCTGACCAAAAGCAGATTCTGGGACAAATGTGATGGAGCAAAGTAAAACACTGTAAAAAGGAGCTGTAATCCTTGGGGAACCCAACAAAGAAGGACAACCCATGTTCCAGGGTAAGATTGTAAATATTAATACAGAGTCAAACTCTGGTACTGACAGGGAAGAGGGTCAGACACAGGAAAACAATCTAAATAATTCAATAACATTAACCACGAACAGAAATGGTATAAATATGAGCATAAGAGGGACTGAGCAAAGCATGGAGCACAGAACTGATGTTCGGGGGAAAAACAAACAAATGGGGGTGCCCCTAATACAGACTCAAGACAGAACTCTAGGGATAAGGAAAATGCACAGAAAGAACATCAAACAAAAGGGGAACAAAGAAGAGCCACGGCTGGCTCAAGCACAATAAATAGACAATACTCAGACTTTTTCAGACATGTGGGGGAACCTGCACCAAGAAGGAATGCAGTGAGCTTGATTTATAAGGGGGCCTAGAATAACCTCCAGACAGAGTTTATGCAGCCAGAACATTAAACAAAGACTTGCTTAAATTTTCTATGTCTGAAATTTATGCAATGATTCATGTGGGAGAGTCAAATTATGACATCAGTTTTAAGAAAATTCAGAATTTGGACAGAGTTTGGAAGCAATATAATCGCCTAAAAGATACCCAATTGTGGCTTCCATTTTTAGCCATTCTCCTGACTAAATCTGCTTTGAGAACAATTACAATTATGTTCAGAACTGAAAGCGTCAACATTCAAGACATCCTATATTGACTGTGGCAATATTGTGAAGTATTGGAAAAGCCTGAACCTATAATTGACATGGAACAAATTTGGACTTGGAGTGGAAGGTGAGGGTAAAATTACAACAAACTGATTATGGTACTGCACATCTTCCAAATAGTGTTTTGCTAGACCGGGGTAAAGGCGTGCTGCTGTTCTATGCAGGGTGGCCACAATCATGCTTAAAATGTGGTTCTATGTCTCATTTTAGTAATGCTTGTGTTAACACCAGGTGTGCCCACTGCATGGCGTATAGGTACATCACTGCAAGTTGTAAAAATGCCTTTAGATGTAACCTATGTTTTAAGGTAGGGCACTCTTTTGCAAAGTGCTCCTGGGCAGCACAAACAAGAGGTGCACAAGTGTCACAGGAAGACATAATCACAAAAGCCCAACAGCAGCGATCTGCTAGGACCTCTGAAAAACATATGGAGAAAATAAGAGTACAACAACGGGCCAAAGTTAATACACAGGAACCCCTTCCCCCCAGGCAAGAATGGTCAGATGTGTCCTCAGAGCAGAAGATGGAAACAAGAGAAGTTCCAAATGTTGATAAAATGGAGAAAACTGTAGAACAGGTAGACCAACCAGGAAAGAATATCAAAGCCACAGAAAATGAAGTAGTGGCCACAATACCAGACTCAGAGCCATCAACTACCTCATCCACTATACCCCCCTTCCTGGGAATATGTGTTTACTGTGGTTAAGACCAATGACAAGAAGAAAAGAGTTAGGTTAGGTTCCACACCTACATCTAGAGTTGAACAGGGGACATACTGTTACAAAATAGATATAGAGTACTACAAAAGGGGAAGGAATGGGGAAAGTCTGACGAAGAGGGGAATGATTCAGAATCCTCATCTGTCTCATCATCCTTACCTGATCCCTTCTCAGAACTAGAGAAAATGGAAGTTGGGCAGGGAACTCTAAAACCTCAGAGAGTGACCAAGTCAGCAGGCAAGACTGGGAAAAAAACTTGAGTTATTCACTAGATAGTATTCCCTTATACGCTATAACAGCTATGGGTACCCTTATAATTTACACCTTAAATGTAAGTAGTATTAAGAACTATAAAAAGAGGGTATCCACACTAACTACATTGTTAGTTAGGAACGCACAAATTATATTTTTATAAGACACCCATTTGAAAACACAATTTGAAATATCTCAAACCAATAAACTATGGACAAAAGGACCAGTTTTCTGGTCCATAGGAACATAAAGATGCAATGGAGTTGGGATTTTAATAGCAGGTACACAGTTCCAGGTTTCAAAACTTATAGATGTGGTTCCAGGACAAGCCATGATACTAGATGTTACATATCTGACCACCAGATTTAGGTAAATAACTACGTATGCACCACAAAATAAGGCAGCAAGAGTAGAATTATTCCAAACAATACAGCTGTACATACACACCTCTAGGATAATAATGTAGGAAGGAGATTTTAATTGTGCCATGGAAAAAAAGGGGGCTTGCATACAGATAAAATATTCTGTGACACAAATTGCCTAGTCAAAATCATACAATAAGTTGCCTTAAAAGATGTGTATCAAGTCAAGCACCAATCAATCAATAACTTTATTTTACCAGGCATAAACTCCATTGAGCAAGCTCATTTTCAAGGTGGTCCTGGATAAGAAACAAAGAACATTACATACAATATAAAAAGTACATAAGCATAGACGAATATAGTATGTTTACAGGATGTACACAAAATGGTCAGCAACAGCTAACCTGTCAATATTCCAAGCTAGGCAATTAAAGTATTTGAACGTGTGGAAACAGAATAAGTCTCAACGACCATCTCTCTTAATAGACAGGATAGGAGAAGCAAGAAGCAGCTGTGGTGGGAAGGAGGAGAGAGAAACAAGAGCCAGGGTAGGTATAAGAGCAAACTGGTTCCAGATTAATAGGAAAAAAGTATGAAGCATGAGGTGGGTGGATTTACATTTATGAAAGGCACTTTGTGTTGATTTCTACTAGTCTGGAAGTTTTGCAAGTAGGTACAACTGCCACTGAAATTTCTGATCACAAAATACTTGAAATTACAGCACAATCAGGACATATACCTCCTATTGGCAAAGGACCATGGATGATGACTGTACAAGTTATAACTGAGCCACACTTTTAACAGAGATGGAATCAAACATGGAGGGCCAGGGAATCAGTAATGTGCTTTTATGATGATCTTTTGAGTTGGTGGGAAGACACTAAGGAAATAATTCAGAAACTGCTAAAACAATAAAAAGAAAGCCACAAATAATTAATTGAAGTACATACAGTTACGATCCACTTTGTCAAAGCAATATCACAGACAGAGAATTATGGTGATGATAATACAGGCCTGATAAATAACCTAATTCAGGAGATGAGACAGTTACAGTATGATAGAGGGGCCTCACTAAAACAAGAAATGCAATTTAGTACACAACAAAACTAAAAAAAATGTTAATCCATTTTCTGACTGCAAAAAAAAGGGTGGATAGCACAAAGTTGATGCAAGTAACTACAGATAATGGACAGGTAGCAACTAACAAGTTATTTTAAGGGATGTAAATAATTATGTGAAAAGGCAATTTTGTATAAGTGAGGGTGTGGAACCAGACCCAACATATTTTGCACAACTAAATCTTCCAGGTTTAGCAGAACAAGATAAGAAGGACATACTAATATCTATTACACAGCAGAAGAAGAGACAGGTATTTTATCATTAAAGAAAAATATATCACCATGACAGGATGGGCATAGTTCTGAATTATACCAAACATTTAAAGAACAAATGGTGGCACCACTAACGTAAGTTTTTAATTATTGTCTACAAACGAGTACTATATCATATACAATGTCAAAAATGCTAATGATTTTTATGCACAAGAAAGGGGACAAGGCAGACTTAAATAACTGGAGACCTCTAAATCTCTTGAATACTGATTATAAAATTTTGGCCAAGATATTGACACTACGTTTAAAGTAGCTGAGAGCGTTATAAGCCCAATGCATACATGTGTTACAAAATCAGGATGCATACAAGACAACTTAATATTGATGAGAGAGCTGTCCTATAGAGGAAATAATAATATACAATGCTTTTTGCTCAGTACTGATCAGGAGAAAGCCTTTGACCAAATGTCACATTTATACCTTTGGTCCGTATTAAAGGCTTATGTAATTCCAGAGCAATTTGTTAACAGCCTATGTAACTCCACTGGTGAATGGTTGGTCTGGAGGCATATATACGCTTGGAAGAAGAGTACAAAAAGGATGCCCATTGAGTCTACTGCTTTACATATTTGGCCTGGACTCTTTACTTAGACACATTAAAGAAAACCCAAGAATAACAGGGCTGAGCATAACACCAGCTACACCCCAGATAAAAGTAATGGCATATGCAGACAACATGATAATAAGCTTGGCAGATGAGACATCAGGAGGAGAATTAAAAATAATATTGGAAGAATTTAGTCTATAATCAACATCAAAAATTAATTATCATAAGAGTAGTGGATCACCCCTCTGGAATCAGGATCTACAGAACCCTCTTTATATTGTTGATATACCAATAGATATATCAGAAACAATATATAATCAGGTTGACATTTGGAATGCAAGATATGGCTACTACAAGCTGGAATAAATGTGTGAGCATAGCAAAATGTAAGGTAGCAGCTTGGAAAGGGAAAAAACATGTAAGTTAAACAGAATCACACTAATTAAAATGTTATCATTGCCTATATTTACATATGTAAGTTACATCTTCCCTCCCCCAAGGGTACGGGAGACAAAAATATATACCATATTTTTCCATGCCCTTTGGGGCAGCAGGTTAAGCCATGTGAAAAGGAACATAACATATAAGAAAAACAAGCAGGGAGGACTGGGAAGGATAAATCCTGTGGCATTCTATTATTGTATATTCCTGTTCACCAGCATAGGAGCCATATGTAAACAACATCAACCAGAATGGAGCTTACATATTAAAACATTGTGTGAGTTATTATGGCCGGAATGGATAAGTAATTAACTAATGAAAATAAAGAAAACAAGCTATCAGTCAGATTACATTTGTGAGGCCTTTACCAAAATAAAGCAATAGGAGATTTTGCATGCATTTATGACCACATGTACCAGGAAGCAATTGTATTGGGTGATAATGCAGGTTAATTTCAAGGAACCTATGGTCTTTCCCTCTTGTCCGGCCATAGAAAAAGGGAAGGTATTATAATTTTTAAACAATAAAAGGGTACTTGAGTACATGTGGGCTGTACTTTGGATGACTGTCCATGGTAAACTTGTGGTAAGGAGTGCTCACAAATACAAGGAAATGGCAGAATGGCATTGCCATCATCCAGGACATGGTGATACTATGGAAAAACAAGAACATTTGTTCCTACAATGTCCATACACTACAGGGTTTTGGGCCACCATCTCTACAATCTGGCATATTTCTCAATATGTAGGAATTACATATTAGGAACCTGGTGTTGGGTATTTATGTGACAAGATTTACAGCATATCATAAAAACACCTTGCATTTAATAGGAATTATGATTTTATATTATTTATGGCAGTCCAGATGCACCTGGCTACTTCAGTAAAATATGTCTTTCATCAAGAAGTGCTTCAAAATATTGGAAGAGCTTTGCAAACCTTATATAAGAAAGAAATTCAAATTTTCAGCAAAAATAAAGTATGAGTATTGTGGAAAAGCTGTCATCACCTTCTTACACTCTAATGGTTAGAATTAGAAGAGGCAATAAAGGAAGGTCTGAGTTTTATGGTAACTAAAACATAAAGAGGACAGGTGTCATAAAACAAGATGTATGGAATGAGAACTGTAATATAGGAAAAAAGGGAAGGTTTGTGTATAGTAGAACAATTAGTAGGAATATGGGGAATCACAGGGTGGAGGATTTTAAAAGATTAAGCTTAAAATTAAACTGGTATGATACTGGTAAGGGGAACTGGAAATTTATTATATGGTACTAATTATGCTAATATGCAAAATGGTTAATATCTAAACTGTTATTTCTTGCGCTATAACTTGTGATTTAAAGGTTGTATATAGCTGATAATGGAAAGTATGGTGTTTTGTATATTCACAGAATGTTTTCAACTGTATGCATTCTTTTTCCAATAAAAATTCCCCTACTCTTGCCCCAGGGGGTTGCTGTCACTTCCTGTGGACAAGATGGAGGAGCCCAGTTTGGAGCCGAACAGTAGAGGAGGAGGAGGTGAACACAGTGAGTTTGCAGAAAATCTGAGCTTAGCTTCATAGGCCACAATGTCAGGATTTGGAGATGAAAATATAACAAATACAAGCCAATGGAGAAATTTGAGTATGGAGACTGACATGCAAAATACAACAACAATGGATGATGACTTACTGTAAGCTGAATTAGATTTGCAGTTTCAAGTAGAGAAAAAAATAACTTTTATTGGGACAATTGAATGAAGTAGAAAATGCATACCTGACTGAACAAAGCATTTGTCAATGCCGAATGTTGGCTTGCTGGCATTGGCATTGGTAGTGCAGGAGTTAGAGAGATGCACAATAGGACTGGCAGTGAAGTAATGAACTGATGCCAACCACAGCCCCACCCTGTAGAGTGACAGGCATTGGGGTGTGCCTTTGGGTCATCTGCCATAATGCTCACACCATTTCACCTTACCCTACCCCACAGACACCAAGTGCTGCGGTGTGCCTTGGAGTCTTCAGGCCTTACACTCACCCAGTTCAATAAGAAAATATGCTGAGATGGGTGCAGTATAGGAGAATGGGATGAACTTTGGAGCTGAAGAGTCCAAGGCACACCTTGATGCCTGTCACAGGCCACAGGGTGGGGTGGAGAGGCGTGAGCATTACAGCCGATAATGCCAAGGCACTCATCTGACGCCTGTCAGTCTCAACAGGGTGGGGCGTTATGGCTGGAAACCATAATGCACCAGGCATTTGTTGACATTTTCACTCCAAATTTTCAAAATGGGCCATTTGTGACCCCACCTCATGAACAGTGGCATTATGAGTTTGTTAGCTGAAAGATGATTTTGCACAGCAACTGTGCCATTTGGCGCCACAGGTGCAAAAACACATTATGGGCAGTATGTGAAAAATGACAGCTGCACTGTTCAAGAGGAAGTATAAAAAAATGGCATTTTTGAAAATCTGGAATGAAAATATGAAAAATTGGTGAAGTCACGAGCATGCATTGAAACTGTGCAACGCACACCTGTAATGCAATTATTTTAGAGATTTTTGTAACCAAATTTTCAACTTAGGCATTTTGGGACCTCCACTTATGAACTGTGTCACTGTGATTTTGTCAATGTGTCCTGCATGTTGATTTTATACAGCGAACGTGCCTTTGTGCACCACATGTGTGAAAACATATTTTGGGCAGGATGTGAAAAATGACTGCTGTACTGTTCATAAGGAGGTGTGAAAAAATGGCAATGTTGAAAATCTGGAGTGAGAATATTAAAACTTGTCGAGGTTATGAGTGTACATTGAAACTGCACAATGCATGCTTGAAAAACAGCCATTTTTTGAAATTTCTCCACCAAATTTGCAAGATAGGCTTTCTGAGACCCCACCTCATGAACAGTGGCACTGTTGTTTTGTTAATCAGTCCAGAATGCTGATTCCACACAGTTACCGTGAAATTACCTATCGGGACTGAATAATGAGATGACAGTGCATGTGGTCATGGGATGGGAACCCAAGCACTCCATGTTAAAAATTTGGAGGCCAAATTTGAAAAAATAGCCAAGAAATCCACCTAAGTTGAAACCCCTCATTTATGCCATTACGCAGCTTACAGGCATTTCTTCAGGTTGCGGTCGGCTTTGAAGAGTGCAGACGTGTTCCCACTCCACCGCAGATTGTCGTGCTGGGCTCTGGAGGTAAGTATGGGGTGGGGGGTGTTGGGAGGTGGGGTGTGCAGATGGTGGGTGCGGGTTGGGGAAGGGGGAGCCACGGACAATGAGGAACCATTTTCTGGTTTTCAGGTAATTAAAAAAAAAAAACACCATGGACTGTTTTCTTTTATTACAACAGGGTTAAGAAAAATGTTTTCCACACTTGGGTGGGCTCCCAGTATGGCTCATGACTTTGGGGGGTGATGTTGGCCACACTGGGGTGTGCTTCCAGTGCGGCACACAATTGGGGTGAATGCAGGAACACAGGGGAGGATCCAGCAGAGAGATAGATGGATAGGGGGGCTGAAGTTGTATCAAAAACAGAAACAATAGGCCGGGGGTCTGCGGGAGCAAGGGTAAATTTGAGTGTAAACATCATAAAGCTATAGGGAATTCATAGCAGTTGAAAGGTGTGGTGTCACACACCAGATACATTGGGGGACATCACCCACTATTTTCTTGGGCCACTGCTATTAAAGAAGTGGTGTGCAGCACTGACAGTGACTCCTACTGGCTTGGGGCAGATGATGTGCAAGCAGGAGCTTTATAAAATTAAAATGCTCTGCCCAGAAGTATATAATTGCTGCTGAATGTAACTTCTTGCCGCCCGGCTGCCACCCGACAGTCACATATTTCCTCAGGGAAGATGATGTGCAACTGCAAGCAGTCAGAGCTTTAATATAAAATTAAAAACTGCTCTGCCCAGTCGGGCAATAAGGTATAACACTGCTTCCGAGTGCCGACTGTAACTTCTTGCCACTGGCCCCACCATCCGACAGACTTATTTCAGCTCGTGGCAGACTTGTAAGCAGCAATAAAAATTAAGTCTGTTATACTTGTTGCACTGAGACACTTGTTGCCACCCGCCCACCCGACAGTCATAGTGGGATATTTTTCCACTCAGGGCAGACTTAGTTTCATGTGCAGCACTAGTTTAAATAAAATTAAAGAGTGTGTCTGCCCCAAGTTGCTGCTGACAGGATTGTGAGTTGAGGAACTGACTGTCATGACAAGTCGGAGGTCAAAAAGCTGACACCACATGGGCTGACACCTCAGTCACAAGAATTATCAATGAAGAATATTTTTATCTGTGTGAGTATGCCAAAAGTCCACCCAGCAGTCTGTCTTGACACCGATTATCCTGACTCCTCGGGGCACACTTATCAGTGACTCTAACTAATGTTATGCTGATTACAAGTGAATGGAGCTAGTCTGACTACAGGGAGCCAACACCAGATAAAGACATTAGTAATGCCACAGAGTTCTCAGAGCAGCTACTGCCAGCCGACCTGGAGAGGGAAAGAAGGCCCAATGCACCTACCTTTTCAGTGAAGCTGCAGCACCTGCAGGACTCGGACCTGCACGAAAAAAAATCAGTAATTACTTTACTTATGATCTTTGAACTCAGCTCACGATTAATTTAGTACTAGTACAGTAGTGGTAGGCAGTGGGCTCGCAAACACTGCAAGGTCAGATCAGGCCGTGAACCTGCCGTATGTGCAGGCAGGATCATAACCTACTGTTTTAACCCCTTCTGAGCTGATTAAAGCCAGTGCTTGATTTTTTTAAATTATAACTACCTTGATTTTTTTGCCTCATTATGGTGTTAATCAATGGGAGGATTGCAGCCCCCTTAGCCCCCCCCCAGGTAAATCCACACCTGTGGAACATGCCAATGGCGGTTGGCTTTTTTGATAACATGGAGGCACACTGGGGTGGGTACCCAGTGTGTCACACAATTTTAGGGTATTATTTAACATGCCGACAGGGGGATTGGGCACCCCCAAAGTCGGCTTTTTGGGTATTGTCTGGCATACGGTGGTAGATGCCGCTGACATATTTATTTAAATGTTTCACCAGGAAAGGCACATTGGGGGGTGTTTCATTGTGTCACTGTATGACAAGCTTGTGTCTAATTGCAGCCACACTTTCTTTATAAGTCATGGCCACTTTACATAATGTTGCTGCCAACGCTAGCATGCTGGCTAACTGGTGAATGAGGAACGCACCTACTAAAGCATGCCCTGAATTTGCCAACACTGACACACCTCTGAAAGTACTACTACCCCAAGATGTTGGCATGCACCTGTGCAGCAAGACAACATAAAAACTAGGACAGAAGAAGAAAGAAAGAGAAAATGTCTCCGAAATTCATCACCAGCAGAAACAGAGAAAAAAGTGCTCTTGAGAATGTTTTTCACTTTCAAGCAGCACCAACTACCCCGGATTTTCATCGAAGCCCATCAAGAGACATTCAGCAGTAATCAGCACCCAGCACCTCAAAATAGATGTCTGAACAGGCATTACAAAATGTAGGATGGATGATTTCCCTGGCAGGGAATTGGATACCAGATCCAAATATCCCACTACCTGGCTTCCCAGACTGCAACAGAAACAGAGGGAATACATCTGACAGCCGCTCTGAGCTGTCAACACTTCAAAAGATGCCAACAGCAGTTCCTAAAATTGAGAGTAACCTGACACCAGTCCCAGACTCACAAGGGGAAAATGCAAGTACACTTTCTACTAATCTTGAGAATACTGAAAACATTTTTTATGAGGCACAAGCTGACACTACTGCTCTAACAAATACACTGGGAACTGGTTTACAAACTGAAAATGTACACAAAGCAGAATCAGGGAACCATGCAAACCAATCCAATCACACCCAAACTGTAACGTATGCTAGTCTCCAAAAAACAGTTGAAAATGCTGAATGCAGACATGCTGTGCAAATCAGATATATGGGGGTTATGGAAGTGCAGCCAGACAGATTATTTTGTTGGCAAAGACACGATTAAACATAAGATGGAATTTCTACCTTCGGAGATCTATGCTCTAATCCATGTCCTAGGAAAGAGCACTTTTGATGTAGCAGTTTTAGACAAGTTTTGGAGAATTAATACAAGTCAAAAACAAGACCATATCAGGTCTTATTTCCAGACCATACCTTTAACAAAGCCCACCATTAAAACTGTAACAATATTATTTTGAAATGAGGGGGTCAATATAGCCGACATTATATACTAGTTGGAAAGAAAAAGCGACATCCAAGGTACACCCAAACCACTCATTGACCAGGAAGTGTTCTGGACAGGGGGAAGGACATTTAGAATACAACTAAGGCAAGATGAACAAGCATTTGTCAATGCTGAATGTTGTCTTGCTGCCGTTGGCAGTGCAGGAGTTGGAGAGATGCAGCATAGGAGTGGCAGTCAAGTACTGAAATGATGCCAACCCACCCCCACCCTGCAGAGAGTGAGAGGCATTAGGGTGTCCCTGTGGGTGTTTGTTAGTGCAGTGCGGGAAAACATGCTGGGCAGGATGTGAAAAATGACAGCTGCACAGTTCATAAGGAGGTGTAATTAAATGCCAGTGCTGAAAATGTGGCATACAAATATACAGAATTTGTGGAGTTGCAAGGGTGCATGGGAAATATACGAGCACGCTTGCAGCACTAGCTGTTGTGGACATTCGCACCAAATTTTCAACATAGGCATTTTAGCACCTCTGCTCATGTACAGTGTCACTGCCATTTCTCAAAGTGTCCCAAGAAGTGATTTAGCACAGCGACCACGCTTATTCTGCGCCGGAAGTGTGGAAACACATTTTGGGCAGGATATGTGAAGTGACAGCTGTACTGTTCATCAAGAGGTGTGTAAAAATGGCAATGGTGAAAATCCAGAGTGAAAATATCACAAATGCACGACGGTATGAGCATGCATGCAATCTGCCAACGCACGCTCATAACACAGTCATTTTATGGAGTATCAGCTCCAGATTTTCAACATAGGCATTCTAGGAGCTCTGCTCATGAGCTGTGTCACTGTCATTTTCATAATCTGGCCCAAACACTGATTTCCCACAGCGACTGCGCAATTGTGCTCTGGAAGTGCGGAAACACATTTTGGGCAGGATGTGGAAAATGACAGCTGTACTGTTCACAAGGAGGTGCACAAAAATGCCAATGCTGAAAATATGGCGTTAAAATATTGCGAATGCGCCAAGTTACGAGCCTGCATGGCAACTGCGCAACGCACGCTCATAAAACAGGCATTTGTGGGATTTTTTCCACCAAATTTGGAACATAGGCTTTTTGAGAGGCCACCTCATGAACACTGGCACTGTCATTTGGTTAATGGGTCCCAAAAGGTGATTTCGCACAGTGACTGCAAAATCACCTTCCAAGGATGATTAACACCATGACAGTGACAGAATTCATGAGGAGGGGCCCCAAAAACCCCATGTTGAAAATTTGCTGCCAAAATTCCAAGAAATGCGTGAGATATGCAGCAAAGTTGAAAAAACCTTATTCATTGCATTATACAGCTTACAAGCATTTCCTCAGTTCGCGGTCGGCTTTGAAGAGTGCAGATGTGTTTAATCCACTGAAGATCATCGCATCGGAGTCCAGAGGTAAGTATGGGGTGAGGAGGCAGGGTGCACAGTGAGTGGGTGCGGATGGGGGGAAGGGGCATCTAGACTACAAGGGATGGTTTTCGCTTTTCAGGTGAAAAAAAAAAAAGGAAAACCATTGCAGGACAGTTTTCGCATTGCAGGGCATTTGGCACACTAGGGTGGGTTCCCAGCATGCCACCTAAATGGGTTTTGTGGGGCCGGGCTGTCAGTAGCCGACAGGGGATTGGGCACCCTCGTCAGCACACACAACACAGGGGAGTAATGCTGGCGGGGATTGGCACTCACTGGCAAACAAAGAAAGGGGGACCAGAGCTGAGGGGATTGGGCACCCGGCATTCAACAGTTAGTGATGCCGACGGGAGGGGTCTCACGCGGCAGGCAAAGAAAGCGGGGCGCGAGCGAGGATTGGGCACCCGGCATTCCACATTTGCAGGGGATGCTCGAGAGGGTGGGCTCCATGTCAGCACACAACATGGGGCAGGCTGACAGGGATTGCACCCCGATGTCGGGAAAGGTGAGGGGGCCGCCCCACTCGCTGACCATGGCCATAATTATTGGCAAGCACATCAAGCAAAGGACCGCTGCATATGACGAGCTTTCCTCGGACTGCAGTGAACCTTTGCTTTGATGTTCTCACCCCATTATGTATGCATGGTGTGGTGGTGCATGCAGGCTGATTGGGGAATGAGGGACGCACCTACTGATGTGTGCCCTGCATTCGCCCAACAGCAGCCGCACCCCCAAGACCCGCACTGTCACAAGATGTTGCTTGTGCATGCACGCAAGCCAACATAAAAAGGAATCCAGCACCTCCCAAATTGTTTCTTTTTTGGGGAGAGACAAGGGGGAACTTTTTTACCCAGGGCAAGCATGCTTGTATTTCAAATATGTGTCCACAAGGCATATAAGTACATACTGTGAGAAAATGTTTGGCCTTCTAAGACATTCAGGATACCATTGCACAGTCACCTATGTGAAGCAGAAAGGCACCTTTTCACCCCATGCCCATAGATAGTACACAATACAAACAGTACCGACTATAGTGAGCAAGATTTTTACATCAACAAAGCAGCTAGAAATCAATTATCACCAGGACGAGAGCACACAGCACTGGATGGGGGGATGACCCCACCACAACGAGAACTCCAGAAGACAAATGCTGACACTCCAAATAATCAGAATCTGAGAATGGACTTACGATCACAGAGGTATCCACAAGTGCTACATCAGAAAAACATCAACAGAAACAACAACAGGCACATCAACAAACTGAACCCCCCCCCAGCACCAGACCCAGAGGTTGATTTTCAAATAGTTAAAAAAAAAACAAAGGCAAAGGGAAACAAGTTGAACTATTTCTCCAAACAACCCAGTTACCAATTAGCAACCAGTTCAACATCCTCCAATGGGGGGATGTGGACATGGAGGAAGACTTTGATACTGCATCCAAACACTCTTCCCTACAAGACTGTATCTCTGAAATAGAAGATTTGGAAAAACAAGAGAAACAAACTAAACAAAAACCAAAATGATGTAGGTGGGGAACCAGATTGATGTCAAAAAGAAAGTAACTTGATGGGGTAAACACCATTAAATGCACTATGAAACTATTCAAACTGACTGTGGCTTCCCTGAACACCAACAGTATAACGTCTGATAGGAAACAAAAAACGATCTTTGCATATTTTGAACAACACAGTTATGACATTGTGTTTTTTCAAGATACAAGACTCAATATTGTTAGGGAACAGCAGGCAGCTCAAAATGCTTGGTAATGGGGGAAAACATACTGGTCCCTGGGAGAGGACCTATGTAGTGGTCTTGGTATTTGTATTAACCACTGAACTGTCACTTATACACATCTAGGGGATATTTACCTGGGACAAGCCCTATTATTAGATATCACACTTGAGGGAAGAGAGTATAGACTGATAAACCTATATACCCCCCAAACAAAAGCAGGGAGAATAGAGATTTTGCAACAGATTAAACATTTCCTATTTACAGCAAGACAGGTAATATTAGGTGGTGACTTTAACTGTGGCAGGCTAAAACAGATACATGTCTAAAAACACAGAAAATATTTTGTGACACAGCTTTTTTAAACAAACTAATAACACAAACTGGTTTAATTGATAGCTTTGCACACATAGAAAAAAACCCTGCCCACACATATCATAGAGGCCAGATATCCACCAGGATAGACAATATTCTGGCTTTTCAGAACTTACCCATTGAATCTGTAAAAGTACAACAAATGGCAACATCAGACCATGTTTTATTAAGTACTAAAATAGCAAATTTCAAAAACATGGTACCAGGGAGAGGCTACTGGAAACTAAACTCTACTTTACTAGACCAAAAAGAAACAGCACAGGGCCTTAGCCATATAATGACAGCTAGACAGCCAGTTCATTTCCTGTATGAGTCATCTTTAGACTGGTGGAATGACAGTAAACAAGATTTCATTGATTTTAAAAAATGGGTAGGAACACTTAATGGTAAACAAAATAGTCTGAATCATAGAATCATAGAACTTGATAGCAGAAAAGGACCCTATGGCCATCAAGTCTGCCCCTCACCCCCCCTTAATCAACCATACCCCCTCTTGGGGCTCCTCCCAATAAACCCATGTGCTTGTCTCATGCTTTCTTGAAACCAGACACAGTCTCAGACCCCACCACCTCCTCTGGCAACCTGTTCCAGGATTCCACCACTCTCTCAGTGAAGAACCACCTTCTTATATTGCCCCTAATGTTTCTTCCCTGTAGTTTCAGGCTGTGACTTCATTTTATGGAGCCTACCTTCCTATGAAATAAATGCCCTGCCTCCGCTTTATGGATGCTTTTGATGTACTTAAAGGTCTCTATCATGTCACCCCTCTCCCTTCTAGTCTTCAATGTGTAGATCCCCAAGTCCCTACATCTCTGTTCGTATGGCTTGTCATCCATCCCCAGCACCATCTTGGTTGCTCTTCTCTGAACCCTTTCCATCAACTCTATGTTCTTCCAGAGGTAAGGCCTCCAGAACTGGACACTGTACTCAAAGTGTGGTCTCACTAAAGCAAGGTACAGGGGTGTCAAGGCCTCCTTTCTCCTGCTTGTTATTCCCCTGCTCATGCTTGCTAGCATTCCATAAGCCCTCTTCATGGCCCTGGTACACTGTTTCCCCACCCTTAGGTCACTGGTGACTGTTATCCTCAGATCCTTTTCTGGATCTGTAATCCTGATCCCCCCCCCCCAGATTGTGTAATCTAAATGTGGGTTGCTGCTGCTGGCCATGTGCATCACTGTACACTTCTTTGTGTTGGAATTCAGCTGCCAGTCATTCACCCACCGTTCCAGAATCCTCAGGTCATGTCTCATATCTTCTGAACTTTGAAAAGAACTATATCACCTAATCTCATTACAAAACACTACTTCCTATAACTTTTCAGACCAAATTTCACAAATAAAACATGAAATGTCTACATATCAGTATAACATGATGGCACCTTTAGAAACAGAACAAAAATTTGGGACAAAAGGTACACAGTACCAGACAAACTCTTTTGATAGCTGTACTACAAGAAGGAATGAAACACAAATAAAAAAAACAACAGAAGGAAACACTGACACAGACAAAAAGGGAATTCGAACTGAAACATAGAAACATAGACTTTGACGGGCAGATAAGGACCACTTGGCCCACCTAGTCTGTCCATTTCTCTACCTACAGTATAGGCCGCAGATCCTAGTTAACCAACAGCCTATTTCTTCCTTCCCCCCACAAGAATTGCCTTATGTCTGTCCCATGCATTCTTGAATTCTCCCACAGTTTTAGACCCCACAACCTCCTCAGGAAGGCTGTTCCATGCATCCACTATCCTCTCTGTGAAAAAATACTTCCTCACATTGCCCCTGAATCACCCCCTCTATCTTTAAATTGTGTCCCCTTGTTCTTGCACGTCTCTTTTTCTGAAAGATGCTACCCTCTTGGACTTTGTTGATTCCACTGAGGTACTTAAAAATTTCTATTATGTCCCCCTTCTCCCTTCTTTCCTCAAGGACATACATATTAAGCTCCTTTAGTCTCTCCTCGTACGGCTTCTCTTGAAGACCCTGCACCATTTTAGTTGCCCTCCTCTGGACTACCTCTATCCTGTCTGTGTCCTTGCGGACATGGGGTCTCCAGAAACATAGAAACATAGAATTTGACGGCAGATAAGGACCGCTTGGCCCACCCAGTCTGCCCATTTCCCTACCTGATGGATAAGCTGCAGATTCTAGTTAACCAGCAGCCTACTTCTTCCTACCCCCACCCTCTAGAATTGCCTTATGACTGTCCCATGCATGCTTGAATTCCACCACTGTTTTTGACTCCACAACCTCCTCTGGAAGGCTGTTCCATGCATCCACAACCCTCTCTGTGAAAAAATACTTCCTTAAATTACCTCTGAGCCGCCCCTTCTATCTTCAAATTGTGCCCCCTTGTTCTTGCACACCTCTTTTTTTGAAAGATGCTACCCTCTTGGACTTTGTTGATTCCCTTGAGGTACTTGAAAGTTTCTATCATGTCCCCTCTCCCTCCTTTCCTCGAGGCTATACATATTAAGCTCCTTAAGTCTCGCTTCATATGTCTTCCGTGCAGACCCTGCACCATTTTAGTTGCCCTCCTCTGGACAGCTTCCATCCTGTCTATGTCTTTGCGGAGATTGGGTCTCCAGAACTGCACGCAGTACTCCAGATGTGGTCTCACCAGCTGTCTGTACAGAGGGATAATAACTTCTTGTTTTCTGCTGGTGATGCCTCTCCCTATGCATCCCAGTATCCCCCCAGCCCTCCTTGCTGCCCTCTCACATTGCTTGCCCACCTTTAGGTCATCTGATATGACTACCCCCAGGTCCCTTTCCATTTTTGTTGTTGTTAGTATCTCACCCCCCATTGTGTACTCTTCCCCTGGGTTTTTGTTTCCCAGGTGCATTACCTTGCACTTCTTAGCATTGAATCTAAGCTGCCATACATTTGACCATTCCTATAACCTTGACAAGTCCCTTCTCATCCTTTCCACCCCACCTTGTGCATCAATTCTGTTGCAGATCTGTGTGTCATCTGCAAAGAGACATACTTTTCCTTCCAGTCCCTCTGCAATGTTGCTTATAAAGACATTGAAGAGGACCGTTCCTAATACTGAACCCTGTGGTACCCCACTGCTAACCCCTCTTTTTTCAGAGTGGACTCCATTTACTATTACTCTCTGTGTCCTATTCTCCAGCCAATTCTTTACCCAGGCTGTCATCTTGGGACCCACTCCAAGGCTGGCTAACTTGTATATTAATCTTTGTGTGGGACTGTGTCAAATGCCCTGCTAAAGTCTAGGTAGGCCATGTCCACAGCCCCTCCTGATCAACTACTTTGGTCACCCAGTCAAAGAAATCTATCAGATTTGTCTGGCATGACCTTCCGCTGTGAATCCATGCTGCCTTGGGTCCTGTGCCCTCTGGCCTCTAGATCGCAACAATTCTTTCCTTCAGAAGTGATTCCATCATTTTCCCTACCACTGAGGTTAAACTAACAGGTCTGTAGTTTTCTGCTTCTGCCTTGCTCCCACTTTTGTGAAGGGGAATCACATCTGCCCTCCTCCAGCCCTCAGGTACCACCCCATCCTCCCATGATTTGTTAAAAGAGGGTAGTCAGTGGTGTCACTAGTTCTATCCTTAGTTCTTTTAGAATTCTGGGATGAATCCCATCAGGCCCCATTGCTTTGTCCACCTTCAGTTTTAAGAGCTCTTTCATAACTCTTTCTTCTGTAAATGGGCTGGTATCAACTTCTGTATCCAGAGTGTTTCTACTGTTTGTTTTAGGTATCTCCTCTTCCTTTGTAAATACTGAGCAAAAATATTTGTTTAGTATCTCTGCCTTTTCACAGTCACCCTCTGCCCACCTCCTCCCCTTTATTAAGCCTCACTATCCCTCCCTTGGTCTTCCTTTGCTCCCTGATGTACCTATAAAAGGTTTTATCCCCCTTCTTAACTGAGTTGGCTATCTTTTCCTCAGTTTGGGCCTTTGCTGTTCTGACTGCCTTTCCAGCTTCCTTTTGCTTTAACTGATACAGTTCTCTGTCCTGTTCCTTCTGTGATTCCTTGTACTTCCTGAATGCTTTCTTTTTCTCTTGAACCTTCACTGCCACTTCCTTTGAGAACCATAGTGGTTTCTTACCTCATTCGTTTTGTTTATTTGCTTTACACAAAGGCTTTTTACCTCTGTGATGGCAGTTTTTATTATTCCCCATTGTTCTTCCACCCCTCCTTCCTGCCCATTTGCTAGTGCATTCCTTAGGCACTCACCCATTTTGGCAAAGTCAGCCCTCCTAAAATCCAGTACCTTTGTCTTTGTATGGCTTGACTCTATTGCTGTGTTTATTGTGAACCATACTGTTCGATGGTCGCTAGTTCCCAGATGGCCACCCACTTCTACATCTGTGATCCTCTCTTCATCTCCATTTGAGAGAACCAGGTCTAAGATTGCTCCCTCTCGAGTGGGCTCCAATACTAGTTGTCTAAGGCATGCCCCCTGTAGGGCATCCAGAATAACCCCACTCTTAGAAGTGGCTGCTGCAACTGCACTCCAGTTAACATCTGGCGTATTCAGATCACCCATCAGCAATATCTCCCCTTTATCTGCCATTCTAAGTATACTTTCTATCATTTTCTTGTCCATTTCCTCCCCCTGAGAGGGGGGTCTGTATACAACCCCTGTGCGGATTGTGGTGCCATTGCCTGCCTCCAAATTGACCCACAGTGCTTCTTCTCCTCCCTGTTTACCCTTTTGTTCAGTTGCTTTGATTTCTTCTCTTATGTAGAGAGCTACTCCTCCTCCTCTTTTACCCTCCCTGTCCTTCCTGTAGATAGTGTATCCTGGAGTGTATCCTGGTATGTTTACATCCCAGTCATGGTTCTGTGTGTACCATGTTTCTATGACTGCCACAATATCCAGATCTTCCTCCTCCATCAAGGCCACTAATTCAGGAAGCTTGTTACCAAGACTACGGGCATTGGTACTCATTGCTCTCCATTTTTGATGGCTTTACCTTCTGTAGCGGCAACCCCACTGACCTTTCTACCTTGGTCTTTTCTCATTTAGTACCCTGTTTTGTGGGGAGGCTGGGAATTTCCTTCTGCTTATCAGTGCTCCCCTTGACTAGTTTAAAGGCTTTCCAATGAAGCATTTAAACCGATTGCCCAAAAGACTTGTTCCTTCCTGGACAGATGCAGACCATCCTGCCAGTATAGGCTGGTGTCCTCCAAGTGGAACCCCAGTCCCCAATGAAGCCAAACCCTGTGCTCCACACCATTTTTAACCATTTGTTAAACTGCATGGTGCAAAGTACCCTCGCCTCACTCATGCCACTGACAGGCAGCACCTCTGAGAAGGATACTGTGTGTGCTACTTGTCTTAAGCCCCTTCCCAACTCTACAAAGTCCTTTTGCACTGCTCTTATCTCATGATGAGCCAAGTCATTTGTCCCTAGGTGGACAATGATCTCCAGCTCAGACTCCCGTGCAACTGTTCTCGTGATCCTAAGGATGCGCTTCCTGTCCCTCCAAGCCATGGCACCAGGCAGGCACCTTACTTCAGTTTTCCCTGCTCCCCCCAGTTCTATCCCCCTAATAATTGAGTCCCCCACCAGGAGCTGCTTTCTTTCCCTGTGGTGCCCTCTGCCTCCTTCCTGAGGCCTCCTTGTGACAGTTGTCTGCACCTCCTTAGTCTCCTCTATGGTGCATCCATAGGGGAACTATGCCCCCCAGAATGGTGTATGGATTGTGGAGTGTAACAACTGACTGGGTGTGCCTCTGTTCCACCACCTTTACCCTCCCTGAGCCCACTGTGCTCCAACTGCTGTACTTTCTTCGCAACCCTGAGGTAGTGGTGGTGGCTGTGGTGCTCCTGGATGGGGAGGTTCCTTGCCACTGTCCAGTGCGGCCTGAAGATGGCAACTTCCTCCTCAGGGCAGATAGTTGTCTGCAAACAGGGCAGCATCTCAGCCTCCAGAAAGACTCCCAGAAGACTGCTGCCCAACAGCCATTACATTGTACTACTCCCCACATAACTGTCTACCTTGTTTAGTTTTTTTTGTTTAGTTTTTGTGTGTGTGTGTGTGTGTGATTGGTGTGTTATATAGAAATATATGTATTTATATAATGTGTATGCTTATATTGTCAGTGCAGTGTGCTAGACAGGATATGACAGTGATGTGTACCTTGCCCTCTTGAGGAAATGATGTCAGAACCCCAGGTATAAATGACTATTTCCAGGGTGGGTGGGGTGAGGGGTAGGAAGGGTTGGGCCTAAACTGTGCCCTCACGAAACAATCAGCTAAACGCTCTGACCTACCGATGCGATGAGTGCCTTCCTGTCAGCAAGATGCCATACACGACAATTTGTAATACTGCTTCAAACCAGTCTGACAGAGAAAATACCCTGCTAATCAAACAGTGAAAAATCCAAACATCCAAGTCAGACACAGGTAAACCTCCCCAGCCCCAAAAGAGCCTGGTGACTTGTGCTCTGAAAACAGTCAGCCCCCAAAACACGTCCGCTGTGCAGAAGGGCAGACAGAAAACAGTATTTAGCCTATGTGGGTTTAAACTCTTCCTGCACTGAAAACCTTAACACTTGTAACACAAGTAAAGCAAACTCCACCTCCCTCTGTTGATTGAAAGACTGCCTTTTCTGATAATTCTAAGTTGCTTATTTCACCCTTCAGTTAGAAGTATCCTCCACCTGAAGAATATTAACTTTCCTAAGGAATCTGCTTCAAACCAAACACAATTGTAAATTGTAAAGTTCACCTCCCTCTGTTGTGAGCACTACTCACTTTCTTGCAAATCTTAAGTCCAGTGTTGCAGCTTGCAGCCAGAGGTAGCTTCACCTGAAGACTATGAGGTTATCTAAGAACTGGACGCAGTACTCCAGATGGGGTCTCACCAACTGTCTGTACAGAGGGATAACAACTTCCTGTTTTCTGCTGGTGATGCCTTTCCCTATGCATCCCAGTATACCCCCAGCCCTCCCTACTGCCTTCTCACATTGCTTGCTAACCTTAAGGTCATCTGATATGATTACCCCAGGTCCCTTTCCTTTTATATTGTTGTTACTACCTCCCCCCCACTGTGTAATCTTCCCCTGTGTTCTTGTTTCCCAGGTGCATTATTTTGCACTTCTTTGCATTGAATCCTAGTTGCCATACTTCTGACCATTCCTCCAACCTTGCCAAGTCCCTTCTCATCCTTTCCACGCCTTCTTGTGTATAAGTCCTGTTGCAGATCTTCATGTCATCTGCAAAGAGGCATACTTTTCCTTCCAGTCTCTCTGCTATGTCACTTATAAAGACATTAAAAAGGACTGGACCCAGTACTGAACCCTGCAGTACCCCACTGAGGCAGGTAATTACTTACAAAACATCTCAGATAGATTTAAACCAAGGAGAAAAATGTCTACAAGAAGGTAAACTACCACAAGTACCGAAAAATATATCTGCAACTTTGATTCAACCCATTTCACAAGAAGAAGTAATTACAGGAATAACACAACTGAAGTCAGAAGCAGCACCAGGTTCAGATGGTTTTACAACAGAATTCAGCAAAGCAATTATGCCTACATTAGGTGTAGATTTAACATAAATGTGTAATGCAATTTTAACAGAAGGACAACTGCCAACCAAAATATACAAAGGCCTACTAATATTTTTATACAAAAAGGGGAAGAGCACTGTTTCAACTAACTGGAGGCCTATCAATCTACTCAACATAGATTTTAAAATATTCATGAAAATCCTAAGCAATAGACTGGCATTACCTTTAATTGATATTATACACCCCACACAGACTTGTTCAATTCCAGGGAGGAAAATATTTGACATATTAATACTAGTCAGAGTAATTTTAGAAAAAGGAGATGAGGGTTCTGTCACAGGATACCTTTTAAGCCTAGACCAAAACAAAGCTTTTGACTCAGTTGCTCATGATTACCTCTGGAAATGTATGGAATATTATGGAATCCCCCCTTTTGTCTTCTGGGTTCAGATGTGTTATCATAAAGCTACAGTATCACCTTACATAAAGAAGGGGGGCAGCTACAGTCTAATGGACCGATGTGCCGCACGTGTGCAACCTGCTGAGCCACTGACACTGCTATTGTTCTGTTTCCAAACTGTCTTGTATTAAATGTACTGTCTGGGTTGGCTTCACTATTAATACATTGATTGATTAATTTCACAGTGGATGGTACCCTCAGTCTCCTCAAACATACAGTATTTCCATTCTTTTTATGTTCACATGCGCAAGCGCAAATCAAACATTTTTTTATGATATACAGGGTCTTGAGAAGTGAGTCATGGTGGTCAAATGCATGAGAAACCACAAGGGGCTTGACCCTATCACACCAATCATCAGTAAGCCTGATCATCACATTGTTCTGGCTTGATGAGTGGAAACTTTGCGTATTTAAAAAGGCCGTGCCTGCCCAATCATAGATGAGTTTTTTCCTGTTATCTAAATGTATCCCAGCAAGCACAGCTGATCTCATCATGTGCTGTCAGCCTGTCTGCTCCCTACATCCCTCAACATTACGGCAATGGAAAACTGAAACTGCTTGCTCTGCCAGTGTCTGTAGGTGAGCTGAAAAAAAATTATTTCAGTTAGAGTTACACTGACCAGTTATGTTTCATGTTAAGTGGACTCAAGATTGATGTAAACTGCAGGACGTGTGTGTCTGTCTCTCACACAGAGACACACACACACATATATATGGTCAGGTTACACAAACAGATTCTCTGGCTCAGTTGAACTCCTAGGCTGCTGATAGAGTGGAACGTGGAACATTTAAGAAAATCAATGGTCACTTGCCCACTAGGTTTAGTAACACTAAACACTAGCACTGCATGCCAATTACAGACCTATTTCTATCCTTCCACCACTGTCAAAAGCATTGGAGCACATAATCTCAGACCAGCTGGTTGAATACCTTAATAAATACAACATTCAGAGTCTGCAACAACATGAATTTCGGAAAGGGCACAGTACCTTCACAGCTTTTCTGGAGTTCACCAGCTGCATACACAGTTCACTGGACCAGGGTAACCTTGTTGGCGTGGCCTTTATTGATCTAACAAAGGCCTTTGACACGGTCAGTCACTCCCTACTACTTCAAAAACTCACCTCGATAGGCCTCTCTAACCCCGCTACTAACTGGTTCAAAAGCTTTCTAGCTGATCATTACCAACAGGAAAAGATTGGAAACATCACATCTGGGCCCCTACCAGTTCATTGTGGGGTCCCCCAAGGGTCAATCCTAGGACCCCTCCTTTTCAGCATCTTTCTAAACAGCCTACCTCAATCGTGTGACCAACGGATACTTCTCTATGCAGATGATGTTGCTATTTTTACTTCTCGACATGACCCTCACACCCTAAACTATCAGTTACAACATGCTTTAAAACAAGCTGAAGATTGGTTTAGAGCCCATAAGATGGTTCTGAACTATAAAAAGACAAAAGTAATGCTTTTTAGCAGTGCTAGAAGCAAACACAAAGCAGCATTCCTTAACATCACTAACTGCGCATGGGTTTCACTTGAACAAGTGGAGCAATTCAAATACCTGTGATTTACACTTGACTGTTCCCGCTCCTATACAGAACACATTAGGAATGTGGCCAAAACAGCCAACACAAGAATTGGGCTTCTGCACAGGTACAAGAAATGCTTAACACCTGAAGCACTCCAAACCGCAATCCATAGCACAGTTGTCTCTGTCATCGACTATGGATTGGTCATATACAGCTCAGCCACTCCCACCTCACTACGTAGGATAGCATTAGCTCTAAACAAAGCCTCCAGACTGCTGACCAATTCCCCCATGACTAACGCACACATGTGACCTTTATGAGCAAGCCGGGTGGCTACAACTTGAAAACAGGATACAATACCAAACCCGCCTCTTAGCAAAAACATCAGTACTCGGACCTCAGCCTCCTGGAGTCACAAGCCTATTAAGCTTATTCACAGGCCCACACTGCACCAGGAACTCTGACCATCAGGTTCTCATCATCCCTCACTGCAGAACCTCCCAAGGGCAGAGGTCAGATGCCTACCGGGCACCACTTTGGCTCAATAACCTTGGCACTGAACATAACACCATGCAGAGATTAGGGCTTTTCAAGACCAAGCTAAGGCAACACCTACTGAAGAAAAGCTTCTGTGACTGTACTTTCTAATTACTCTACACACACCCACTTCTGACCTCAGTCTTATTCACCTTTCAGGTTATTACCATCTCCTCGCTACTCCTACTTCGTCCTTCTACCCTCAATTGTCCCCATTTTTGCCCTGCAATTCCCTGCACTCTCCTCCTCCATCTCCCCTTAAATAGTCATCATGCCCCCCACTCAGTGCCCCCAACTCTCCTTTCTGGACAACTGATTACTGTCTTTTACCTGACAATGCCACCTAGGCTGCTACTGTTACCTGAATTATCCTAGTGTTAAAACCATCTCTGTTTCCTATTTACAATGTATTTTTGTCTATGTTTACTTACCTAGCTAGATACTCCTAAACCCACAATGTATGTATACCCACCCTTTACGATGTGGAACCTTTGTAAAAGAGCAGTCTCCCTCTCAAAGGTATTGTAATCCAAGATTGAATAAATAAATAAATAAATAAGTGACCAGTTTACATTTATTTAGGGTAGCTCAAACAATGAAATAAATAGTGGCTGGCACTGATTTTTAACTATTAGTTGCCTATAAAACTGGAATTTAGTTTAACCCTTCAAAATGCAACAACTTGCACATTTGAACACTTAGCATTTAAACATTTTCTTGGGGGAGGACTCCCATATTCCATTTAAAGAAAAACAAAACAAAACAGATCCCCTGGAAAAACAATGGAAATGGTTCTACTCTCAGCCAGGCCTGGCTACAGTCTCTAGGTACCTGAGGCCAGCCATAGAATTATATTTTTTCCTTGCAGTCAGGGGTGGGGGTAGATTTAACAGAACTTTGCTTTATCTTCCATATAAGCCTTAATATGTACCACAGACCATCTGGGGACTGCTTATAACACTGACACTGGGAGTGCCCAATCCCCCAGTGTCTCCACCTGAAATAAAGAAAACCTTCCTTCGTAGTTTAATTATTTTACATAAAAGCTGTAAAAAAGAAAAACATTCATAAATATCTGTTGCTGCCCCACCATAACTGCCCCCCCAAGCCCAGCCTATATTAATCTTCCATCATGGGGATATGTACCTTAACCTGGTACAACAGCGATACCCTCTGCAAACATCCAGCATTGACAAATGCTTGCTTGAATATGCTGCAGTGTAAATATTTATTAAAATCTTCAATGGCATGTTTCTTGTTAAGCTTTCCCTGAGTGTATTAACATTATTATGCTTACTTTTCTTTTAGTGCAGGTAGTTTTAACAATTCTGTGAATACGGAATCAGATTAATTGGAAATTGTTCCTTTTGGGCATAGATTCTTCCAAATGCAGCTGCCAGCAAAGGTTACAGTGTGGTGTTTTTTTTTTGTTGTTTCCTTTTTTTTCTTTCTAAAGTAATTTTCCTTCCAGGACATTCTTAGATTCAGTCATTTACAGATTCACACTGGTGTATTACATGAGAAAGAAAGCAAGCTCTTAACTTCTGGCAAAGCAGTGAGAATATTGTCAGCTTGTGTTATAGGATAACAATATAAACATTATAAGCAATAAATCAGGTTTAGCTATTTGTAAAGACAACAAGAATGTGTTCTTTCTAAAAGACTCCCTGAGGCATGCTTTCATCTCCAGGCCAAGCCACAGTATTTCTAGTAGCTTTACACTCAATAGCAGTGACAATACATTAAATTATGCACTACAAATTGTAACAAAATACACAAATACGCAACTCCTGCTTGTTCAATAATTTCATGTTGCAGTTGTTTAGACTGAGCTATGACAGAAGAGAGAGCAGTATTAGTTTATGTGTGTGTGTGTGTATATATGTGTGTGTGTATATATATATATATATATATATATATATATATATATATACACACACACATCTATATACACATTCTTTGAAAAAAACTTTGCTAATGCACTAGTTAGTGTTGAAGTGACAAAAGTAGGGAAATGTGGTGTTAGGGTTTCCAACCCTAATACCCCAACCCTACCTGCCTGACAGCAAAAGGAAAAAACATTACTGTTTCACCTGTCCTGCACCTTCGCTAATCAGGCAGGGGGTGTGCCTTGTGGTTGTCAGCCCTAATGCTCACCCCATTCTCATATATGAACATTAGGGCTGGCAAACATAAGGCACATGCCATGCCTGATTAGCAAAGGCACAGGAGAGGTGAAACAGTAATGTTTTTTCCTGTTGCTGTCTGGTGGGTGGGGCTGGGGTATAGGGTTGGAAAGCCACCATATTTCCCTACTTTTGTTGCTTCAACCCTAACTAGTGTCATAACCAAGTTTCTGTAAAGTATTTCCCTAATTTTTAGGCTAGTATAATTGTATCCTCATTTGTCTATGGGAGCACAGGGCCCGATGTGTACATATATGTTGCTTTGGAAGAGCAGGACCCAGAGGGCCCTGCACTTGCATTTGTAGTACAACAAGAATGGAATTTACAGCATAACCTTCTTATTACCTCACCTCATGAACCCAGTAATGAAAATTTTGAAATCCCTGCCAAAATGTGATTCCACACCACCACAATGCCATTGTACGCCACAGGTGCAAAAACAGAGTTTGGCCGGGGTTTGAAAAATGACATCTGTCACATTCATGAGGTGATGTAAAAAATGTATATGTTAACAATTTCGAGTTAAAATATTTAAAATTGCAAAAGCTATGAGAGGGCATAGGAAAATTTCAATGGATGTGCATAACATTGGCATTTTTACATATTTTGACACCAAAATATCAACATAGCCATCTTATGACTCCACGTGATGAACAAGGGCAGTGTGAATGTTCACATCCCACCAAAAGGTGATTTAGTCAAGAGACTGCAAAATCACTTTTCCAGCTGGATTTGCATACTTCCACTGCCATTGTTCATGAGGTGGCAACTCATAAAGGTCATGTTGGAAATTTGGTGTAAAACTATGATAAAATGGCAAAATTATGAACAAAAATTGGAAACTCCATTGAAATACATTGATTCCCGATATGAAAAAGAACTTGTTTCATATCTTGTCTTATGAAACAAGATCTTGTTTCATATCACATGACATGAAACAAAATTTATAATGTTAAAAAACATTTTAAGGGAATTTCTGTTACAAGTAAGTGCAGAATTCATCTACAGGGCCTGATAAGCAAGCTGCATCTGTGGTATGCAAAAAAGTCGGAAACCCCACTGAAATACATTAATTCCCCATACCAAAAAAAAACGTATTTTTTTAAGGTGATTTCTGTAACAGATAAGTGCAGAACCCATCTAAGGGGGTCCCAGTATGCAAGCTACATGTGTTGGTTCCTCCGCAGAATATCATTTTGGGGGGGTTCTTAATTTGAATTTTGAGGCAAAACTGAAAACAAAATGACTGTCAAATGAAAAATTATTTTTCTCAAATGAAAATGAATGATGTCAATGCAACAAATTAATTTTTATTGCTTCATACAGCTATTTTGAGGTGCTTACTGAGTATGCTCAGAACCAATTTATGAAACTTTTGCATCAGAATAACTTTGGAACGGATAAATATTTGTTTTGACCATACCAGCAAAAGCCACATCTATGAGTCAGATCCTTTTTAACCTGAAAATTTCAGACCAAAATTCCAAACCATTTGGGCTGTAGCCATAATTTAAAGAAAATCCCATTCAAGCCAATGTGAAAAACTATGAAAAATGCACTTCTTTCACTATCTGCATCTCAAAAACTGCATACCCAATCAGAATGAAACTAGGTACACTCAGAGACCTATCACATGAGACTGCAATTGCAATATTTCATGCAAATCTGTTGAATGGCTGTGAAGATATTAAAGTGCAAAAGTTTGAGTTTAACATAGAAACCCCAATTCAACCCTAACTATAATGGGGCTACCATGCCCAAAATGTCAACACAGCCTTTCTATTACCTCACCTCTACCCCACCTCATCAACCTGATAGGAAAAATTGTGAATACCTACAAAAAAATATTAGATTACCTAATATTCTTCAGGTGAAGCTGCCTCTGGCTGGAAGCTGCAAAACTGGACTTAGGATTTGCAAGAAAGTGAGTTGTGCTCACAACAGAGGGAGGTGAACCTTACAATTTACAATTGTCTTTGGTTTGAAGCAGATTCCTTAGGAAAGTTAATATTCTTCAGGTGGAGGATACTTCTAATTGAAAGGTGAAATAAGGAACTTAGAATTAACAGAAAAGGCAGTCTTTCAATCAACAGAGAGAGGTGGACCTTGCTTTACTTTTGTTACAATTGTTAAGATTTTCAGTGCAGGAAGAGTTTAAACCCACAGGGACTGAATACTGTTTACTGTGTCTGTCCTTGTGCACAGCTGATGTGTTTTGGGGGCTGACTGCTTTCAGAACACAAGTCACCAGGCTGTTTTGGGGCTGGGGAGGTTTACCTGTGTCTGACTTGGATGTTTGGATTTTTCTCTGTTTGATTAGCAGGGTATTTTCTCTGTCAAATTGTTGTGTAGGGCATCTTGCTGACAGGAAGACACTCTTACGCAGTGGTAGGTCAGAGCTTTTAGCTGATTATTTTGTGATGGCACAGTTTAGGCCCAACCCCTTCCACCCTCACCCACCCACCCACCCTGGAAATAGTTCCTTTATACCTGGGGTTCTGACATCATTTCCTCAAGAGGGCAAGGTGCATATCACTGTCATATTCTCTCTAGCACACTGCACTGACAATATAAGCATACACATTATATAATACATATATTTCTATATAACAAACCAATCTCACACACACACACACACACACACACACACACACACATATATATGAAACAAAACAAAAAAAAAAAAAAAATCCAATGTAGACAGACATGTGGGGAGCAGTGCAATGTAATAGTTATGGGGCAGAAGTCTTCTGGGAGTCTTTCTGGAGGATGAGATGCTGCCCTGTTTGCAGACAACTTTCTGCCCTGAGGGAGGAAGTTGCCCATCTTCAGGCTGCACTGGACAGTAGTAAGGGAACCTTCCCCATCCAGGGACCACCAGAGCCACCACCACTACCTCAGAGGTTGGGAAGAAAGCACAGCATTTGGACCACTGTAGGCTCAGGGAGGGTAAGGGTGGTGGAACAGATGCACACTCAGTCAGTTGTTCCACTTCACAATCCATACACCATTCTGGGGGAGCATAGTTCCCCTATGGATGCACATGCAGAGGAGACTAAAGAGGTTGCAGACAACTGTCACAAGGAAGGCCCTCAGGAAGGAGTCAGAGGACACCACAGGGAAAGGAAGCAGCTCCTGGTGGGGGACTCAATTATTAGGGGGATACAACTGGAGGGAGCAGGGAAAACTGAAGTAAGGTGCTTGCCTGGTGCCATGGCTTGGAGGGACAGGAAGCACATCCTTAGGATCACGAGAACAGTTGCACGGGAGTCTGAGCTGGATGTCATTGTCCACCAAGGGACAAGTGACTTGGCTCATCATGAGATTAGAGCAGTGCAGAAGGACTTTGAAGAGTTGGGGAGGGGCCTAAGACAAGTAGCACACATAGTATCCTTCTCAGAGGTGCTGCCTGTCAGTGGCATGGGTGAGGCGAGGGTACTTTGCACCATGCAGTTTAAGCAATGGTTGAAAAATGGTGTGGAGCATGGGGGGTTGGCTTCATTGGGGACTGGGGTTCCACCTGGAGGGACACCATCCTATGCAGGCAGGATGGTCTGCATCTGTCCAGGAAGGGAACAAGTCTTTTGGGCAATCGGTTTAAATGCTTCATTGGCAAGCTTTTAAACTAGTCAAGGGGGGAGACACTGATAAGCAGCAGGAAAATCCCAGCCTCCCCCTACAAAACAGGGTACTAAATGAGAAAAAGATCAAGGTAGAAAGGTCAGTGGGGGATGTTGCTACAGAAGGTAAAGCCATCAAAAAATGGAGACCAATGAGTACCAATGCCCATAGTCTGGGTAACAAGCTTCCTGAAATAGTGGCCTTGATGGAGGAGGAACATCTGGATATCGTGGCAGTCACAGAAACATGGTACACACAGAACCATGACTGGGACGTAAACATACCAGGATACACTATCTACAGGAGGGACAGGGAGGGTAAAAGAGGAGGAGGAGTAGATCTCTACATAAGGGAAGGAATCAAAGCAGCAGTACAAAAGGGTAAACAGGGAGGAGAAGAAGCACTGTGGGTCAATTTGGAGACAGGCAATGGCACCACAATCTGCACAGGAGTTGTATACAGACCCTCCTCTCAGGGGGAGGAAATGGAAAAGGAAATGATAGAAAGTACACTAAGAATGGCAGAAAAAGGGGAGATATTGCTGCTGGGTGATCTGACTATGCCAGATGTTAACTGTAGTGCAGTTGCAGCAGCCACTTCTAAGAGTGGGATTATTCTAGATGCCCTACAGGGGGCATGCCTTAGACAACTAGTATTGTAACCCACTCAAGAGGGAGCAATCTAAGACCTGGTTCTCTCAAATGGAGATGGAGAGAGGATCAGAGATGTAGAAGTGGGTAGCCATCGGGGGACTAGCGACCATGGAACAGTATGTTCACAATAAACACAGCAATAGAGTCAAGCCATACAAAGGCAAAAGTACTGGACTTCAGGAGGGCTGACTTTGCCAAAATGGGTGAGTGCCTAAGGAATGCACTAGCAAATGGGCAGGAAGGAGGGGTGGAAGAACAATGAGGAATAATAAAAACTGCCATCACAGAGGTAACAAGCCTTTGTGTGAAGCAAATAAACAAAACAAAATGATGTAAGAAACCACTATGGTTCTCAAACAAGGTGGCAGTGAAGGTTCAAGAGAAAAAGAAAGCATTCAGAAAGTGCAAGGAATCACAGAAGGAGCAGGACAGAGAATTGTATCAGTTAAAGCAAAAGGAAGCTGGGAAGGCAGTCAGAACAGCAAAGGCCAGAACCGAGGAAAAGATAGCCAACTCAGTTAAGAAGGGGGAAAAAACCTTGTTTAGGTACATTAGGGAGTGAAGGAAGACCAAGGGAGGGATAGTGAGGCTCAATAAAGGGGAAGGGAGGGAGTGGGCAGAGAGTGATGGTGAAAAGGCAGAGATACTAAACAAAGGTACCTAAAACAAACAATAGAAACACTCTGGATACAGAAGTTGATACCAGCACATTTACAGAAGAAAGGGTTCTGAAAGAACTCTTAAAACTGAAGGTGGACAAAGCAATGTGGCCTGATGGGATTCATCCCAGAATTCTAAAAGAACTAAGGGTAGAACTAGTGACACCACTGACTACCCTCTTTAACAAATCATGGGAGGATGGAGTGGTACCTGAGGACTAGAGGAGGGCAGATATGATTCCCCTTCACAAAAGTGGGAGCAGGGCAGAAGCAGGAAACTACAGACCTGTTAGTTTAACCTCAGTGATAGGGAAAATGATGGAATCACTTCTGAAGGAAAGAATTGTCAAGTACCTAGAGGCCAGAGGGGCACAGGACCCAAGGCAGCATGGATTTACAGTGGGAAGGTCATGCCAGATAAATCTAATAGATTTCTTTGACTGGGTGACCAAAGTAGTAGATCAGGGAGGTGCTGTGGACATGGCCTACCTAGACTTTAGCAAGGCATTTGACACAGTCCCACACAAAAAAGATTAATATACAAGTTAGCCAGCCTGGGAGTGGGTCCCAAGATGATAGCCTGAGTAAAGAATTGGCTGGAGAATAGGACACAAAGGGTAATAATAACTGAAGTCCACTCTGAAGAAATGGGAGTTACTAGTGGGGTACCGCAGGGTTCAGTATTTAGGTCCAGTCCTCTTCAATGTCTTTATAAGAGACTTTGCAGTGGGACTGGAAGGAAAAGTATGTCTCTTTGCAGATGACACAAAGATCTGCAACAGAGTTGATGCACAAGGTGGGGTGAAAAGGATGAGAATGGACTTGGCAAGGTTAGAGGAATGGTCAAATGTATGGCAGCTTAGATTAAATGCTAAGAAGTGCAAGGTAATGCACCTGGGAAACAAAAACCCAGAGGAAGAGTACACAATGGGGGATGAGATACTAACAACAACAAAAATGGAAAGGGACCTGGGGGTAGTCATATCAGATGACTTAAAGGTGGGCAAGCAATGTGAAAGGGCAGTAAGGAGGGCTGTGGGGATACTGGGATGCATAGGGAGGGCATCACCAGTAGAAAACAGGAAGTTGTTATCCCTCTGTACAGCCATCTGGTGAGACCCCATCTGGAGTACTGTGTGCAGTTCTGGAGACCCAATCTCCGCTAGGACATAGACTGGATGGAAGCTGTTCAGAGGAGGGCAACTAAAATGGTGCAGGGTCTGCACCGGAAGACATATGAAGAGAGACTAAAGGAGCTTAATATATATAGCCTCGAGGAAAGGAGGGAGAGTGGGGACATGATTGAAACTTTTAAGTACCTCAAGAGAATCAGCAAAGTCCAAGAAGGTAGCATCTTTCAAAAAAGAGGTGCGCAAGAACAAGAGGGCACAATTTGAAGATGGGGGGCGGCTCAGAGGTAATGTAAGGAAGTATATTTCACAGAGAGGGTTGTGGATGCATGGAACGGACTTCTGGAGGAGGTTATGGAGTCAAAAACAGTGGTTGAATTCAAGCATGCATGGGACAGTCATAAGGCAGTTCTAGGGGTTGGGGTAGAAAGAAGTAGGCTGCTGGTTAACTAGTATCTGCAGCTTATTCATTAGGTAGAGAAATGGGCAGACTGGGTAGGCCAAGTGGGACTTACCTGCCATCAAATTCTATGTTTCTATGTTTAAAACATCATTCCTCACCACCATAGTGCCATTCCACAGCAGAGGCACAAAAAGACATTTTGCGCAAGATTTGTGAAATGACTGCTGTCACATTTCTGAGGTGATGTAAATAAATGGCTATATTGATACTTTGTGGTTAAAATATTGAAAATTAACAAAGTTATGAGTGAGCATAGTGAAATGTCAACAGATGAGCACAAGTTGGCCATTGTAGCATATTCTGACCCCAAATTTTCAACATACCCTTCTTATGACCCCATCTCATAAACAAGTATGGTGAAAAATTAGAAATCCTGCCCAAAATGTGATTTTGCAAGCCAACTGCACAATAATCTTTTGGGCAGGACTTGCAAAATGATACCCCAACTGTTCATGAGTAAGGGTCTCAAAAAGATAATATCGAAAAATTGCTGTCAAATATATGCAAAAATGGCAAAGTTATGCACCAAAGTTGAAAATCCCATTGAAATACATTGATTTCTTCTTTGAGTAGACCACAACTGTTGCACTGCATATTTGAGGCTGTGAGGCAGTTAATAAGCTGTAAACAGCAGAGACTGGCCTTTATTTTATTTATTTAATCAAATTTTTTGACTAGGAGCTAAGGGGGGGTAAACAGAAAGGAGGAAACAAGAAGGAGGTGGAGTTTGTAGTCCGTAGTGTAAATGGACTACAAAACAATTTTTGAAGGCTTTATTTTCTGTTTGAGCATGACATATACTAAACTGCAGCACTTAGTGAGTTAGAGCACATAAAGTAAATAAATTTGTGTTTCTGGGGCTAGAGCAAACCTTTAACAGGCAGTCACGTGACTTCCAGGTCCGTGACCATTTAAACAGCCCCTCTGAGCAAACGGGGCTTCTTTGAGTAGCCCACAACTGTTTCACTGTGTATTTGAAGCTGTGAGGCAGTGAATAAGCTGTAAACACAGAGATAGACCTTTATTTTCTTTATTTAATCTGATTTTTTGAACTGGAGCTAAGGAGGGTAAACAACAAGGAGGAGGAGTTTGTAGTCCGTAATGTAAACGGACTGCAAAACACTCTTTGAAGGCTCTATTTTCTGTTAGGGCAAAAAATGTACTGAACTGCAACACTAACTAAGTGAGTTAGTGCACATAAAGTAAATTCATTTGTGTTTATGAGGCTAGAGCAAACCTCTAATGGGCAGTCTCATGATTTTCGGGTATGTGGCCATTTAAACAGCCCCTGCCCGAGGGAGCGTGGCAAGCTCGGGTGGAGCAAGTGTACAGCATTGTGCACAGAGACACGTGCAGAGACAAATGCATTAGCACATGTCTTGTGTGTCCTGCAGGGACTAGGGGACTAAGGCACAGCAATATAGTCAACCAAACCTAATAGTGCATGTAAGTATTGAACTAAATAGTTGTAAACCTGTAATTGCATGTGAGTATCAACACATGCAAACATGGCAGCATATAACCCATCTGAGGATTTCATTGGTTATTTCTGCAATGATGGCACATTAATAAAGTGAATAAACCATTTAATGTATTCTACCAACATAACAGATCACAGTGATACCACATATGTTTGTCCAAAATGTATTGCAATGGGGCATTTATCAAATCAGGTTCAAACCCTAAAAGAGCAAGTGAGAGAGAATACACTAACCATGATAAACAAGGCCCCAAAGGATAAAAGGAAAAGAGATTCTAAATTAATGAACAATGACAGTGAACAAAATGAGCTAGAACTAGAAACAACAAGTTTTGTAATAGCTAAATGGATAATGATGACTGGACAACAGTAACAAGACATCCAGTTAAAAAGGGTAGAAGGGAAATGGGAAATGTAGACATCACCTCATAAAATAGATATGTCCCCCCCTTAACCCAGAAGAGAATACCTGGGTAGAAGAAACAATAACTAACGTTTTGGTAATAGGAGACTCAATAGTGAAAAGAACTGACAGTATAATATGTGGTAATGACAAAATGCATAGATAAGTGAATTGTTTGCCAGGAGCTAAGGTTAAAGACATCAAAGCAATTCTCCCTAAAGTGATAAATGATGGAAACAAAAAGTAAATAGTAGTAGTCCATGTTGTCATCAATAATGTAGTAAGGCTTGACGAAAAGGATATTGTGGAGGGAATAATGCAACTTGGTGACATAGTAAAAAGTAAGGGTCATCGGATTGTGGTCTCTGGTATATTGTCTGGATTAAAGGGACATATGAAAAAAAACACATAGAAGGAATAAATACAAGACTACAAAACAGATGCACCTTAAACAGCATCACTTTCATAAACTCATGGGGGTCCTTCTACGAGAAAAAAAACAGTTATATGCTAAAGAAGGATTATATCAGAGCACTATAGGCATCAAAACCGTGGCCAATTTATAAATAAGAAACTAACCCTGGTGACTTTAAACTGAGGGGATGGGTCACCAATTACTGGCAAAGTAGACCAGCAAAAAAGGGCAAATCAGAAACACAAAAACAATCAAATATGTAATAAAATAAGATGTTACCTAAGCAATGCTAGACGTCTAAACAATAAAATCGAGGAACTGCAGACTCTATTAAAACTCAATGAGGAAACAGACATGGCTTTTATAACTGAGACATGGTGGGAAGAACATGATAAGTTGGGCAAAACATTCCAGGATATCAAGTCTTGCGACGTGATAGAAATGTGAAAAGAGGGAGAGGAGTAGCAGCATTTATACCAGAAATGGTTATAAAACAGAACAGATCTGAGAAAATCAGACAGACTAATAGTGCAACTGAGACTTTATGGATAAAACTTATTAATAAAAGTGGCAAAAATATCATAATAGGCATATGGTACAGACCGCACAATGCAAGTAATGAGATTACAACAGCCATAGACAAGGAACTTGAAAAAGCATGTGAGATGGGGGAAGCAATATTCCTAGGAGACCTAAACTTTAATGATATCGACTGGATATCTGTGGTATGTCAGCCACTAAGCATCAGAGTAAAGAATTCTTACAAGCAACTGAACAACTAGGACTTAGCAACACATACATCTACCCACTCAGGGAACAAAAACATTAGATATCATATCAAGCAGCAATGAAGTAAATATCAGAGGCTATGAAATTGATGAACCACTCAGAAGCAGTGATCATAAAAGTATTTATTTCTCATTCCAAGAATGTATTCCAATAAATAAAGGATGCAGGGAAGTGTATAACTACAACACTGCAAATTTGACCCACATTAGAGAGGACCTAAAGAAGCTACAGTGGGACACCCTGTTAGAAAATAAAACTACCAAAGAAATGTGGGAAATTTTCAAAAGTTAAATATTTAAAATAATGTGACACACATATAAAAAGGACAAAGAAATATAATATTAGGGGTATCAAACCCAGACGACTCACCAACAACTTAAAAAGGTTACTCAACAAAAAGAGGAAACTCTGATGCTTACTTTGAGTGGGCAGAGGGAGACAGTGAAAAAGCAGAGATACTGAATGAATACTTTTGCTCAGTATTCACAAAAGAAGAAGAGGAGGAGTTACCTAAACCAAACAATAGAAGCATTCTGGGTAGTGGGGTTGATGCCAGTCCATTTACAGAAGAAAGAGTCCTGAAAGAACTCCTAAAACTCAAGGTGGACAAAGAAATGGGGCCTGATGGGATTCACCCTAGAATCCTAAAAGAACTAAGGGAGGACCTAGTGGACGCTACTGACCCTTTTAACAAATCATGGGAGGATGTGGTGGTACCTGAGGACTGGAGGAGGGCAGATGTGATTCCTCTTCACAAAAGTGGGAGCAAGGCAGAAGCAGGAAACTACAGACCTGTTAGTTTGACCTCAGTGGTGGGGAAAATGATGGAATCACTTCTGAAAGAAAGAATTGTTCAGTACCTAGAGGCCAGCAGGGCACAGGACCCAAAGCAGCATGGATTCACAGCAGGAACATCATGTCAGATGAATCTAATCGATTTCTTTGACTGGGTGACCAAAGTAATAGACCAGGGAGGGGCTGTGGATATGGCCTACCTAGACTTTAGCAAGGCATTTGACATAGTCCCGCACAAAAGATTAATAATCAAGTTAGCCAGCCTGGGAGTGGGTCCCAGGGTGGTAGCCTGCATAGCAAACTGGCTGCACAACAGGACACAGAAGGTAATAGTGAATGGAACACATTCTGAAGAAAGGGGGGTTACTAGTGGAGTACCTCAGGGCTCAGTACTGGGTCCAGTCCTCTTTAACACCTTTATAGGTGACATTGCAGATGGTCTGGAAGGAAAGGTATGCCTCTTTGCAGATGACACAAAGATCTGTAACAGAGTTGATACACAAGGGGGTAGAATGGATGAGAAGGGACTTGGCAAGGTTGGAGGAATGGTCAGACATATGGCAACTTAGATTCAGTGCAAAGAAGTGCAAAGTAATGCACCTGGGAAATAAAAATCCAGGTGAAGAGTACACAATAGCAGTGGAGGTACTAACAACAACAATAATGGAAAGGGATCTGGGTGTAGTCATATCAGATGACCTAAAGGTGGGTAAGCAATGTGAGAAGTCAGTAAGGAGAGCCAGGGGGATACTGGGATGCATAGGGAGGGGCACCACAAGTAGAAAAAGGGAAGTAGTTATCCCTCTGTACAGACAGTTGGTGAGACCCCATCTGGAGTACTGCGTGCAGTTTTGGAAACCTCATCTATGCAAGGACATAGACAGGATGGAAGCAGTCCAGAGGAGGGCAACTAAAATGGTGCAGGGTCTACATCAGAAACCATATGAAAGACTGAGAGAGCTTAATATGTATACCCTTGATGAAAGGAGGGATGGGGGGACATGATAGAAACTTTTAAGTACCTTAATGGAATCAACAAAGTCCAGGAGGGTATCATCTTTCAGAAAAAGAGATGTGTAAGAACAAGGGGGCACAATTTAAAGTTAGAGGGGGGATGGCTCAGGGGTAATGTGAGGAAATTATTTTTCACGGAGAGAGTGGTGGACGCATGGAACCGCCTTCCTGGAGAGGTTGTGGGGACTAAAACAGTGGGGGAATTCAAACACGCATGGGACAGACATAAGGCAATTATAGTGGGTGGTTGCCGGAAGTAGGCTGTTGGTTAACTAGAATCTGCAGCTTATCCAATAGGTAGGGAAATGGGCAGACTGGGTGGGCCAAGTGGTCCTTATCTGCCGTCAAAGTCTATGTTTCTCTGTTTCTACTCAAAAAACGCAACCGATGAAAATTAGAGAGAATACAAGCAGGTACAAAAGGAATGTAAACAAAAAATAAAGAAAAACAAACAGAAGCTTGAAAAGAGTTTAGCAACAAACAAAAATAAGGACAATATGAGAGCTTTGTATGCATATGTTAATTCTCAGAGAAACTCAATTAGTGGCCTATGTTCTATTAAAGAGGAAAATCACGTAATAAATTATCCTAAGGAGATGGGTGAAATATTTAATAAATATTTTGCATAGTTTTTTTCTGAGAATAAACCTTATAAAGAAAACATAGAAATCAACCATGAGGGTACATTAGGAATAACAGAGAAAGACATCAATAACAAAATCAACAAATTAAAAAACACTCATTCAGCAGGCCCTGATAATATATCTCCAAGATTATTAAAGCTCCTTGCACTCTATGTATCCAAGCCATTGCAAATGATATTCACGTCATCACTAGAGAAAAATGAAATCACAGCAGATTGGCTAACAGCTACTGTGATACCAGGACACAAAGAGGGTGAAAAGGCAGACTGCAAAAATTATAGGCCCGTATGTCTGACCTCGGTTCCTGGGAAGTTGCTTGAATCCATTTTAAAAGATATGATAGGACCACACCAAAAGAAATCTCAGGACACAGAGCAACATTTTTTTACCCCAAATAGGTCCTGTGTAAAAAACTTATTGTGCTTCTATGAGGCAGTATCATAATCTTTGTATAAGGGAATGCCAGTCGATTGCATATATCTTGATTTTTCAAGGGCTTTTCCCATTGTACCATGAGGCAATAGTAGAGAAACTAATAAAACTTAAAGTAGACACTTGGATAGTTCAGTGGACAAAACATTGGCTCATGATAGAACCCAGAGAGTGTGCATTAGAGGACATTGTTCTGGCCCTAGGGAGGTCACTAGTGGGGTGCAGCAGGGCTTGGTTTTGGGACCTTTGCTATTTCAGATATTCATTGCAGAATGGGGAAGTATGACTCAAGCTGGATCAGTAAATAAGTGGATGACTTAAAATTAGCAAGGGTGGTCAATACCAAAGAGGACACAACAGGACTACAGAATAGTTTAAATAATATCCTAACATGGACAAAAACATGGGACATGAGTTTCAATCAGGATAAGTGCTATAAGTGCTATAAGTGCTGCTGGTTTTTTTTTCAAACTGCTGTTCAAATAAAATAAAAAAAATAAAATATATCATTCACCTAGGTAACCAACAACATAAGACTACATACGTACTGGATGGATCCCCTCTTACAGAGTCAATAGAAGAAAAAGATTTAGTAATAATAAGCCATGATCTAACAATCTCATCCCACTGCAAGGCATAGATCTCAAAAGTGAAAAAGCTAATCTAGACTATTAAAAGAAACTTCAAGAGCAGAAGCAAGACAGTGATAATGCCACTGTACAGAACATACGTTTGACCAGTCCTGGACTATGACAGCCCAGTGTAGAGCCCCATTTCTGTAGGGGCTATAGACAAAATTGAAAAGGTACAGGGACATTCCACTATAATGATATATATACCATGAAAACAACACCCTATCAAAACAGGCTGAGGGAACTAAATGTAATGTCCTTAGAGACTAGAAGAATAAGGGATGATCTGTTTCTATGCTACAATATAATACAAGACACCCGTTTAGTGAACTACATCTGGAATTTAAAAATAACCAAAAAGGAACTAGGGGGCACCCTTTACAATTAAGACCAAAACATTTTTCGAACTAATAGAATAAAAGCATACTATACATAAAGAATAATTAACCCATGGAATATAATTTGCCTCCAGAAATCATAGCCAGCAAGGATATGAATGACTTCAAAAATAAATTAGACTCCTATACACTAGAAGGTCCGTTGATAAAGCCCTAAAGGCAAAATCAGGTCGGGTCCATCCAAGCCACTGTGTTGGCATTTTTTTCTGCACTTTCATATCTGCACAGCACCCAGATATTTATTGTCACATTTGTGGATACTCATTTGTATTAAAATTATTGTTTACGCTGATCTAGTGCAATGTGTGTTTGCTTAGTTTATATACTAGAAGGGAATATTATTTCCTATTATGGGTAATCAGACAGGAGCACACATGGGCCAACTGCCTCCTCAGCTCCTTATACCTCAGTATGAACCTTAGCATAAGTGCTCAGAATCACTGAAATTGAGTGGTTACTTTCACTTTCTGATGTTGATGCTTTGCATCAACCCAAGTTTTTGTCGTGGGAGCGAGCCATGACCATATGTGGCCATGGGGAATAAGGGAGCTTTGCTATGGACTCTGCCATCGAGAAGAGCAAGTTCGTGGACCAGATACCAGCAGTCTGAGGTAGGGAGATTGGCAGTTGGGGCTAGGGAGAGAAGGATTTATCAGGTAGCAGTCATATAAGATATACACAGTCTGTGAGGGTTTTCTATGACACAAATTGGGTTGGGATTGTTTTAAAAGGAGAGTTGTGTTAAAAAAAAACAGAGAACCTCTCAGTATGAATGCCATTTTCACAATGAAAGGTTCAGAGTTCAAGGTGGTGCATAAGTCAGCTGGAGGCAGTGAAAGTGAAGCACAGCTACTCCTGCTGCCCGTTTCAACTGGGCCCCACCTATAGTGTGGATAAATTCTGGCATGGGGACCCTGAGTGAGGATAAATGCAATATTCTCACCTAGGTCGGATCACCCTCTAAATATCAAAAATACTTACCCAAATGTATCATCACAAGCATACATATATATACATATTTATTATAGGGGCACGGTCGTGCCACTATAGTTAGGGTTGATTAACACTTCAATGTTAAACCCCAAATTTTCACTTTAATAACTTTGCAACCATTCAACAGATTTGCATGAGATGTTGCATGTGTAGTCTTGTGTGGGATATCTGTGGATATGTCAAGTTTCATTCAGCTTGGATGCATGGATTCTGAGTTCTGGATAGTGCAAAAACTGAATTTTTCAGCCATTGTTTTTTTCTATTTTTTTCTTTGAATATGGCTACAGCAAAAACTGTTTGAAACTGTGGTTTGACATTTTCAACGTACAAAGGGTCTGGCCCACAGATGTGCCTTTTACTTTTTTGATGCTAAAATATTAATCCATTCCAAAGTTATTTAATTTTGAAATTTTGAAAAATTGAGTTCTGAGCATACTCATTAAGCACTTCCAAGATAGCTGTATGAAACAAAAAAGGAATTTTACCTGATCCTTTTTTGAGAGAGGAAAAAATCCTTTTCTGTTTTCCACCATCTTGTTTCCTTTTTTATCTTAAAAGAATTTTTCAAAAGCCACAAAAATGACATCCTGGAGAGAGACCAATATATTTGTATGGCTCATCGGGACCACGTTAGGTAGGTTCTGTGCTTAACCATAGAAAAAATGACCCCCAAATGTGCTTTCTGTAACATTTTCACTCCCTTTTAATGATTCACTTCCCAGCTGTATGACACAAAAATGGAATCCTGTTTCATTCTGGGCTAATCCTCTTTCGTGAGGGAAAAATCCTATATCTTTTCCCTGGTGTCTGGTGGTGCCCCCACCCACCACTCATCGATCACCATGCCCATATGGTTTATTGTTTCCTTGGTGTCTAGTGACAACTCCCACCCTTTGATCCCATCACCGTAATTATTTAATTGTTTCCCTGTTGTCTAGTGGCACCCCCTTCCCACCCACTGATCAATATGCCCATATGGTTTATGCATTTCCCTGGTGCCTAGTGGCAACTCCCACACTTCAATCACATTCCTGTAATTATTTATGCTTTTCCTTGGTGTTTAGTGATGCCCCCACCAACCAATCACTGTCCCTGTGCAATTTATTTGTTTCCTTGGTGTCTAGTTGCACCACCACCCCCCTCCAATGGTCATCCCCACTTATTGTTTCTTTCCCTGGTGTCTAGTGGCACCCTCCAGTTACTGTACTGCCTGTAATGAAGCAAATGGTCCCTCAATGTCTTTTTTTAACCTTAAAAAAAGAAAATGATCTCTCACTCATCCAACACCCCCACCCTGCCCTCCCATTCAGCACCCACCACCCCACATCCACCACACACCCTCACTCACCTGAACAGGTCCCAGGGTGAAGATCCAGTCTCTGATCAAAGACACTTCTTGCTGCTAGAAATGCTAATTGCTATATAAGAAAGTAAGACAGATGCGGTTGAATGTATTCAATGGGGTTTTCAACTCTGTGGCACAACTTTGCAATTTATGCATGTTTTGAGCCCATATTTTCAACATGGCCTTTTTGGGACTCTGCCTCATGAACTATGTTGGTGGAAGTACAAAATTCTGGCCAAAAAAGTGATTTTTGCAGTCGCTTGGTGAAATCACCTTTTGGGCAGGATTTGAAAATTTTGACCACCCTTGTTAATGAAGTGTGGATCATAGTAAGGCTATATTGAAAATTTGAGGTCAAAATATGCAATAATTGCAAAGTTATGCACATCTATTGAAATTTTCCTATGCTCATTCGTAGCTTTGATAATCTAAAATATTTTGATCTCAAATTTTCAACATAACAATGTTTTTACACCACCTCAAGAACACGACAGCTGTCATTTTTCATGTCCTTCCCAAACTTTGTTTTTGGCCCTGCAATATGGAATGATGTTCTGGTGGTGTGGAATAACAATCTGGCATGGATTTGAAAATTTTAACCTACCGGGTTCATGAGGTGGGGCAATAAGAAGGCTATGCTGACACTTTGGTTGATGTTTTGCTACAAATGCAAGCTCAGAGCCCAGAGGGTCATGCACTTCCACAGCAACATACATTTCTGCATCTATGGAGGAATTGGAATGCAGGGCCCAGAGGGCCCTTGACTCCCACAGACAAATGAAGATAAGATTATACTATCTCAAAAAGAAAGGCAATTCTTTGCTAAAAACTCCACTCATGCATCAGTTAGGGTGGCTATTAAAGTGGCAAAAATATGGAAATGCAATGTTAGGGTTTTCAACCCTAACTCCGCATTCCCCCAAGAAGCCAAAAGGGGCAAGGCAACACAAGCAACCACAGACATCTTTAAACAGGTAAGACAAACAACATACAACTCTTTCTACATGACACAAGTGACATCCATCATAATGGTCCAGCGCTTGTGCAGCCATAGATACACATGCACACTTACACACCACCTGGGAAGTGTAGTAAAAAATTTTCATAGGATACCATTGTAAATTGTAAGTAGGGAATAACATGACAGGGTGTGTGGTAATGCAGAATTACCACATGCTCCAGGTGGGTTGTGAGGCATGAGGTGCAGCCGAGTGCCTTTAACCACTTGGGAAATGTGGTGTATATATAAGCAATAACACACAGCAGGGTGTGTGGCAATGCTAAATTGCTGCATGCTCCAGAAGGGATGTGAGGCACTAGGTGCAGCCAGGTGCCTTAAACCACCTGGGAAGTGTGATGTATGATTCCCATAGGCTCACATTATAAATTTAACATGAGCAATACCACATAACAAGGAATGCAGCAATGTTAAATTGCTCCATGCCCCAGGTGGATTGTGAGGCATGAGGCACAACTGAGTGCATTAAATCACCAGGAAGTGTGATATAAAATTCCCATAAACTCATGTTGTAATGCTAAATTACTGCATGCCCTAGGTGGGATGTGACCACCTGGGAAGTGTGGCTTATTGTATGCAGGTGCTGAGTGCCTTCAGCCACCTGTGGCATAAATCCATAGCTTCAGAAGCACTGGACCATGATGATGGATGTCTCTTGTGTCATGTGGAGAGACATGTATGTTGTTTGTCTTACCTGATGATGGATGCCCATGGTTGCTTGGGAGGAATGTGGAGTTAGGCTTGAAAACCCTAACATCGCATTTCCATACTTTTGTTACTTGAATAGCAACCCTAACAGATGTATTAATGGAGATTTTCTGCAAAGAATACATACAGTATGTTTGTATGCTACAGTGGCACGGTAGCACCACTATAGTTAGGGTTGAACTGAGGTTTCTATATTAATCTCAAAATTTTGCACTTTAATATATTTCCAACTGTTCTATGGATTTGCACAAAATTTTGTGCAAGCAAGGTCTCGTGTCATAGGTCTCTTACTGTACCAAGTTTCATTCTGGTCAGATGTGGGGTTTCCAACATTTAGATAGTGAAAAAAATTAATTTTTTGTACCTTTTTTCCCATTGGTTTAAATAGGATGTTCTTTGAACTTGGCTACAGCCCAAACAGTTTGGAATTTTGGTCTGCACTTTTTAGGGTAGATGGGCTGAATCACAGATGTGCCTTTTGCTGGTTTGGTGAAAGAAGTTATTCTGATTTAAAATTTTTATAAATTGGTTCTGAACATGCCAGTAAGCACCTCAAGAAAGCTGTTACAGTATATACAAAAAAATATTTTTTTCACATGACATCATCCTTTTTTGTTTGAGGAAATCCTTTTCATAGGGCATCTTGTTTTCAGTTTTGCCTGAGAAATTAAAATTTGGAAACCCCCAAAAATGATATTTTGGGAAGGAACCAACACATGTAGCTTGCTTATTGGGACCCCCTTAGCTGCATTCTGCACTTTACTGCTCAAGAGATGCCTTTAAAATGTGTTTTTTAAAAATTGAAATTTTTTTTTGTATCAGCATCATACATAAATGATCTTGTTTCATATGATGACTCATGAAAAAGTATTTTTTTTCATATGGGAAATACTAAGGTTCATACTAAGGTATTCAGTCATCTGAAAAATATAAAAAGCACAATAATGATAACAAACTCTGGTCAGAGCTGATATGGCTGTGGAGAGCTTTTGGGATGCTTTTACCCATTATTTCTAATGAATTTGCACAATGCAGATCTGCTGAGAGGTAGTTTCAATATGGCCTTCCTTTTACAATATATATTTTTACAATGTGTTTTCCTAGAATATGCCTGCTGATTGTTGTATATTTAGCCCAAATAGTTCACAGAAGACATGGTATCTTGGGCCAGATATTCAAAGGTTAGTCCCTTGCCAAGATTAGCACTGCCCACTTGCAAACATAGCCAGGAGCAAAAGGCAAGCCATATTCAAAAAGAGTAGCCCGGGGCAAAACCAGCTGAATATAGCAAGCAAAGGAAGCCGGGCAAACAGGGCCAGGAGTGCAGGGCTAAAACAGCCCAGGAATAACACAGCACTAAATATGGCAAATAAGACAGCACTGAATATAGCACCCAAGGCAGACAGTGCAGACACCAACAGGTACACAATGCAGACTGAGCCACCAATCCCAGTACCACAGGCAAAGGAGCACAGGCTGGAAAGGGACCCCAAGAGTAGACAGTGGTGCAGAACCCAGACACTGATACACACACAACTAGGGGACAGGCCACAGTGCACCAGGACCCATGAGCAGAACCAATGTACAGGAAAACCTTCTAGCAAATGGCAGGCACGCAACAAAGATCCAGGACACAGTGCAAGAATGAGAAAGGCATATATAATACAGGTGATGCAGGTAACAGATAAAGGTAAGCAACAGGTATGTAACGTAAACTGACTAGAAATGCAAAAGGAAACCGACACAAAACACTATACACACATGAACAGGACCTACAACTATGACTACAATTACAACTTCTACAATGGCTAACACTACAACTACCACTACAAGATATACAACATACAATGCTACCACTACAACTACACACTAAACTACAACAGTGACTACAGTACAACTAACAAGTGTACAACTGCAACAAAGCTAAACACAGGGATACACAGAGGTCCAATGGTGGAGGAAAACAGCAGACCAAGGGCACAGGTGGGGAAGGGGTAAGTAACACAAACAAGGAGGGATAAGAGTGGCAACAGATACAAAGTCCAGGAGTGGTGGGATGTGCAAGGTAAACAAAGGTGCGCTGCTGCAGTTCACAGTTGAGAGCATGCAGATTCTGGCAGATGGGCCTCAAGAACAGTGGCCACCCTCCAGGTCTCTGTGATGATCACAGCCTGATGCTCTATGAACATGCATTGCTGGTGCACCATCCTCCGGAGGAGGTCCTTGGTGCCCTCGGACCCCTCTGGCTGCGTAGCCCACAATGATGAATGGAGTGGACCTAGAAGAGTAAGGGGGAGCATGTGAGCATGGCAAACCAGCCAGCAGGCAAACGGAAGCCACAGGTGGCCAGAAAGGGATGGACAGCATGTCCTGACAGACATGCCCATGTGGTGTCAAAGAACACAGTGGTAGGTATACCCATCCTGTGCCCCCAGGGAGACACAAGCAACAACCCAAAACCCTACACACATGGAGATGCAAGCCCCAACAACACCAAGGCTTGGACAGCACCACCTACCCCAGCACTGCAGACAGTGGGCGAGTGCAGACACACAGGCAGACCCCCAAATGGTGGTGGGCATGGGCCACAGAACAACATGCACATGGGTGACCTAACATCAGGACATGCTGTCTACAGTCAGAATGCAATGTACCACACAGCAGAGTGAAATAGCAAACAACAGGTGTGCAGGGTGAGCACACTGCAGGCATGGTGTGTGTCCAATGGCATCCCATGCCAGGTCAGAACCGACCTACAGGAGCTGCAAACCCACGCGGCATACACACCAGCAGGGGAGGACCATCAGATGCTGCCACACATGGCCCAAATACAGTAATATGTGTGCTATCCTGTAGCCAGAACACCCACATGGCAGGCGACCATCTGAACATGGCCAGCTTTGAATGCGGACAGCACAACAATGCCTACCATGCCTGATGTCACTGGCACACACCGCTCCCCTCACAGGTTATGGCATCCACATACCCAGATACTGCCAGCACCAAGACACAGTGCTGTGCAACACAGTGGAAAGCCATAGCAGCATGACACCCATTGTTGCCAAACCCCAGCACAGTCCAAATAGTCCAGTGCAGAAAAAACACATTACAGATGCACAGCACAAATGAAGACTAAGATGTACTCATGCAATAGGCCCCCTGCCTCGGGGCTACTCTCCTGGGCCTGCTGCTGCATGGCTGGAACCCTGGGGCTGCCTCTGGAATGCACATAGGACTGCTCTGTGCCCCTGCTCCCCATGCTGGGCTGCACGGTCCGCTCTACAGTGGACAGGGAAATAGCAGCGTTACTGCACTGCAGATCGAGAACTGCAATCACAACATCAGGATACACACCCACCACAAAGACACCATACATGCAGGGAGGGTAGCCCAGGGACAGTGATAGCATGCATGGGACACCCACACAGTGGACCCAAGACATATTGACCATGTGCAATGTGAAATGTTGCAACCAGGCAGGGCGCATGGGCACAGAGACTGGAGGCACACATGCCTGTGTATGCGGTCTGGTGTCCTTGCATCAGCACACCCGCACAACACTGGTGAAGGCCTTGTGATGGGCCTGTAGCATGACCCACCAGCAACATCACCCATGCATGGCATGACACCACCGCACCTATCACCCAGCACATGTGGTGGCCATGCCCTCCCGGACCACTGTGCCATACATCATGCTCCACAGCTGTGCCACATGTGACCCCACCACCCTGCACACATGCACCCCTGTGCACACAGCTGTGTGCACACACAGACACACACAGGCACATGCAGGCACACAAATCCAGACCACATCACACACTGTGGATGTGTGCAACTTGCAGGATCACTCACCTGGCACCGGCACAGTGCCTTCATGCACCATGCATCTGTACACCTCCAGCTGGCCCCTCTGGCAGTAGTGCAGACCTGTGTACCTGAGTTGGCACTTCTCAGCATCCCTGTGGATGCCTGTAAGCTCTGTGAGCCGCCTGGTGATGGACTCCCACACCTGCCACCCTGGGAGGTCACCCTCCCTGACCTCTCCAAAAAGCCACGTGTACCACTGTTTAACCAGCTTGACCAGATTTGCAGTCTCCACCTCCCCCAGCACCTGTCCCTGTGCACCACAGCACACTGTCTCCCACATTGCCCACACAGCACAGATACCCTGCCACCTGTTGCAAGACCCAGCGTATGCCACACTCAGAACTCTCCAGCAACAACTGCCGTTGTGCCACGCTATCACATGACATAGCACAATGCTACCCGGAAGAGGGGGTACTGCACATGCGTGACCCCTAGCATGACCCTGGAGGACAACACCATGCATGTGCATTGCGCTGCGCTGTGTGGGCTAGTGCGGTACTACGTCACACTGTACCTAGATGCTGGCATGGCCAAGGGGTCTCACAGGCATGCGTGGTGGTCATGCTATGCCACAGAGCACCATGCTACTAGGATAGCATGGCACTGGACTCCCAGTAGCCCATCAAAGATGTTTGCATGGCACTAAGGTGCTAATCAGGCCCATATTCAACCAGCATATGCAAATGAGGGTACTTGTTCATGCATGGTGCAAACAGTGTGATTAGCATATCATTATATGCTGATTTGCATCCATAACAGGATGGATTGCATGGCTGGACTATAAAAGGGAAGCAGTGCACCACCGGTGTTGTGTTGTGGGAATGCAGCGTGCATCACATACTGTGGGACAACACTGGACAGGAGGAAATATGCAGCAGGCAGCAGAGCAGCAAGAGGCAGGTTTATACAACTGCTGGGGAACTCCTGGAATGGCTGTAGCATGGAACAAGGTCAGCCCAAATGCACCGTGCACCTGCAGCCCACAAATGTACTGGCTGGGGACAGGCAGCCAAATGCAGGGCCACAGGCAAGCACTGTGCTGAGTAATGGTGCTCAGCTACATATGGCTGCCAGTACAGCAGATGGGCATGTACAATATGCATGTGCTCCTGCATCATACTGCACCATGTGGCACCGCCTGCACACTGGGTACCAGGCAGGTGCCAGTGTGCAATACTACAGTGTGCGTGTGTACCCCACATCCCTGGCTCACTGTCATTGGGTCCAGGGGCTCTCAGATGCCACCCTGGATGTGTGGTGTGGAGGGTTGTCAATGCTCTGCTTGTGGAACATAGGGTCCTGGCACTGTGCCATCCCCATCAATGTGTGGCCTATGCCCGGTAGCCCACCATTATATGCATGCCATTCTCCGTGTCCACTACCTCAGTGCAGTGCACATGTCAGGGCACAGTACAGTGCCAGATGGTGGGTGTAGGGGTGTCCCCAGCTTTGGGTGCACATGGCAGCCATGGGTGACAGCAGTGAACATACGGGTCCAGTGCATGCTGTCCAGACACGGGGTGGCCAACATACACTGAGGCTGTGTGCACCATACATGCACATGCTGCCCTGTGCCACCTTCATGTGACCTGTGACACTCTAGGGGTGTGCATGCACACACTGATGTGCATGCACGATGCACCACAGTCCCGCCACAGCTGGTGACACATGTCCTTTTCCAACTGTCCCAGAGGTAGTGCTGCAAGACCGGAGTGCATACGTGCACACAGATTCTCCCAGGAAGAGCTCAAGACCCTTGTGTGTGCAGTGAAGGAGAGGGAGCAGGTGCTCTGCCAGCACAAGGCCACAGATGCAGTGGTGCACCAGGCATGGGAGGAGATGACTGCTGGGGTCAATGCAGTCAGCGGATGTGGCAGGATGACTGAGGTGGTGCGTAAGTGGTGGAGTGACCTGCTTCACCGTGCAAAGGAGGGGGAGTCACAGCGGCTGCGTGAATGTCTGTTGACTGGTGGTGGACCACAGGCACAGCAGCAGCGGGTGGGTGAGCCGCTCATGGCTGTGGTGGCATCAACACTGCGATCAGTGGCGGTTTGCAGGTGTACCAGGTGGTGGGTGTGAGATGCCTCTCACACTGCCCAGGACAGGTCTGTATTCTCATGGTGTGCACTGCATGGCGTGACAGCACAGGTGCAGGGTGTTGCTGTTGGTGCTGTGCACAGAGTGCATTGTGGGACTGCACTGCTGTAGGCTGACTAGCAGCTGACTGGCCTTGGCATGTGCACTGTGCATTGTTTGGGTGCATATGGGCACAGGCTAGGGCTGTGTGTGGTGTGTGTGGGGTGTGCATGACCACAGCAGGTGACACGTGTCCTAGGGTGTGTATGTTGTGGTTGTGGTGGTGGTGATGGTGGTGGTGGATGTGGTAGGGTACACTGTGCGTGTACAGGTGACTGACCCTGTCCCATTTTCCTTCACAATGGTGTGTGCAGGGCCTGCAGCAACACAAGAACAGACCAGGATGGCTGCACTTGGTCCAGAGGTCATGGAGGATGAGGATGACCAGCCATCGATGTCTGGTCTGGGTGCCGGTCGAGGACATCCAGAGCCACAGCATGCGTGGTGAACTATTGGACAGGGGCTGCATCTGCCAGGGGAAGGGATACACATTGCAGGTGGGGAACTGGAATACACTGAGCAACTGGAGAATGCCCAGGTGGGGAGCTGGGTATTGGACAGGTGCTCCTGGTGATGGTCACTAGTGACATTGACACTGATATGTCGGAGGGTGCATACCGCCTGCCCATGGACGTGCCTGTTGATGGGGATACAGGGTCAGGCCTGGGTGCAGGCAATGGAACAGGTGCCAGGGGGTGTTCAGCATTTCTGGCATGGCTGTACCTGTGCAGCTGTTGGTAGGCTGTGGGGGGGGAACATGTGTGCACCGCTGGACATGCAGTTTCCCACACAGAATGTGGTTCATGGCCCTCCGGGCATACAGCACACCAGCGGAGTGCAGCGGCAGGACATGCTGGACGTGCAACAGCGTCCTGTACTTTGTGAGCAGCAGGCACCAATGCCAGCTGCCATAGAGGGGGCTGCACCCCTGTAGCAGGATGCCCCATGTGCCTGCCCACTCCTGCAGGCTGCAGTAAGTTCCCAGAAGGAGGCACAAATGGACCTGCATGGCATGTGGAGGGAGCTGAGGCATGAACTGGCACTGATGCGGGAGACAGTGTCAGTGGGCTTTGCCCATGCAGAACAGTGGGCAGAGGACAGGATGGGCTGCATGGTGGCTGCAAATGACCGCAGCCTTGCTGGCCTGACAGCTGCGGTGGCTGACATCACCACTGTACTTCATGGGGTGCATGGGGGTCGCCAGTCCGTGCTTGTTGGTCAAGGTGCACATGACACAGGAGCCCACAGGCAGGCAACCTGTAGCCATAGGGCTGACACTGACTCCAGCTCAAATGCTAAATGCACCTCTTCAGGCACACAGCACCACCATGGCCGTCCACCCACCCTGTCTGGCTCCACTGGTCAATGTGGGCACAGGAAGGCTGCCCTGCCTGCCTCACCTTATTCTTCAGTCATGTCCTCAGATCACAGCACCCCTAGGTCTGTGACCCACACCCGTGGTGCATGACATGTGTGTGGTGGGAGTCCCCGGTGATCGTCACGGGCGGCCTGCACCTCTGAACTGTCATCATCACCATCTCTACATTGGCACACCCACAACCCTGTGCACACATGCACACACACTGACACACACACACACCCATACTCCATCCCATGCACACTCACAATGTCACTGCCATGGTGGACCTCCACACACTCCCACCTCACATCAAGCATCACTGGTTGCACTATACCATGGCTGTGTGTCCACCTCTTGTGTGACCTGCACACCCCCCACATTGCACCACACACACATGCATTCCGTGCCACATTGTTGTGTTCCTGTTGTGATTGTTGTTGTCACTGTTCTAGTTGTTGGTGCACATTAAACATTTCAACCTTGTACTGTTTCATGTTGCTGTGCAGTCTGTACTTACCCTCTGGCCTGTGGCCGTATCCTGGTGATGTTGGCCCTGTGCTGTATGGCCCTGTGGGCCATGCGAGGGTCCCTCCTCTCGAGTTGCTCCACTATTCCCCTGACCACTGGCTCTGGGTCACTGTCGGCCTGTCCTGCAGGTTCAGGTGCCTGTATCCCACAGTTCACTGCCATGTTGTGCAGCATACAACAGGCTAGGAAGATATGGCATACCTTCTGAGGCGTATACTGTAGGGCACCACCTGACATGCCTATGCTTCTGAAGTGCAGCTTCAGTATGCCAAATACCCTCTCTATGATGTTTCTCATGCTGGCATGTGCTTCATTGTACATCTCCTCAGCCACTGTGGCTGGCCAGGGTACTGGTGTCAGCAGGCAGGGTTGCAGGGGATAGGCGCTATCCCCTGTCAAGAACTGTGTACCTCTTAGTGCTGTACCACTGTCTGGCCATTACTGTCCTGCACCCCTGTGTTGCCCTCCCACACCTATTCCCTAGCCTCCCCTGCCTGTCCCCATCCATGCTGTGGTGTGTGTGCCTTGTAAGCTGCTACTCACTGACTAGATGCCCACTGGGTATCCTGCCCTCCTCGAATGCTTGGCACAGCTGTGACTGGTGCCAGATGAAGGTGTCATGGGCACTGCCGGGGTACTGTGCATAGACGTTGCTGATGCACCCAGTCGCATCGCACACCACCTGGCAGTTGATGGAGTGGTACCCCTTCCTGTTTATGTACATGTCACTGCCATCACCAGGTGGTGCACAGATGGGGCACATGGGTGCAGTCAATGGCACCCAGTACAGCTGGTAGGTGTGCAACTTGATGGAATTGCTGCATTGTTTCTCTGCACTCTGCTGCCATGCTGGGGAACTACTATGAACTCCCCAGCATGTGGCTGGAAAGCCTCTAGGAACTGGGTCAGAAGGCATGAGGTGGCAGATTGTGATACCCCAATGGTGTCCCCCATTGGTCGTTGGAACACCTCTGTGGCAAGGAAGCACATCGCTGCTGTCACCTTCTCCTCCACTGACATAGCATGGCTGCATCTGGTGTTTGGGTGCAGCTGCTCATGCAGGAGTTTACATAGCTGCCTCAACATTCCCCTGTTCATCCTGTACTGGCCAGTGATGTGGTCATCTGGCAGGGTCTCGAAGGACACCCTGGGCCCGGTACCACCTGTCTGCAGCATATTGTCTTCTCTGCCTGCATTGTGGCACATGTTGGGCCTGCTCCCTCTCCTCCTCCTCCACTACAGCTGCCATCAATAGCAGCATCACTGCAACTGGTACTTCACTCATTCCCACTTCCTGTTGTGGTCTCCCTGGATTAAGATCAGCCTTTTATAGGTGGTAGCTAGCGCAGCGCTAGGTGTTGCACTATGTGTCCTAGCATGGTGCTAGGGCTTTGAATATCCCTTAGCACGTGTATGCAGGCCACCCCCCCTCTCTTTGCCCCTTGCATACATTATTAGTTTGCCCCATGCTATTGTTGTTAGCGCGCGCTAACCGGTCCTTTTTATATGGCTGCTCTGTGCTACTCCTGCGCTATTCCCATGCAACTGGTTTGCATGCTGCAGTATGCTTTGAATATCTGGCCCCTTATTTTCAGTGGGGCTCTACAGCTACACAATAATGTGCTACTAAATCAAAACAACTGAAAACAATATTTTACATCTGGACTGAGTTACCCTGAATAAATACATTATAAAAATGTTAAAATCATGACCCCACTGAAAACAAGATATTGCATCTAATCTGGGACATCCTGAGTAAATGCAGTGAAAAAATGTGTAAAATGAATAGCCCTATGACAATGAGATGTAGCATCTCCCCCTGTACTATCCAGGATACAAAATATAGGATAAGAAATGTTTAAAGGAAATCTACTGTAAACTGAACTTCACTGTGTTCACTGACATAAACAAACTGTTTCTTTATTGTTTTATAACATATTAGATTACAGTATTTACAGTATTTTGAATGTTATGGCCATGAGGGTGGTGTGTACAGTATGTGTCTGTGTGTGTGTGTGTTTGCTAGTTCATTATATTTGTTTCCCAAAAAGCATAGTAAAAATGCTTGCTGATTGCTATATACTGCATTTAGCCTGGATAGTTTTTAGTTTTATTTATTTTATTTAGTTTTTGGTGACCGGGTAAGTGCACTAGACAAATTCTGCCTATTTTCAGGCACGACCTGGGGAAGGGGGATATAGATGAATGCTAACTGACCTTGAACAAGATTAAGTTGTAGGTGGTATTTTTTTCATGAATGGGGGGAAATTTGGCCAGGACACCAGGGAAATTCCCCTACTGACCTGCAGGGGGAACTGCAGCTCTGCTTGCAGAGTGGTAGCCAATTGCAGGCTGGCGAGCTTGAAGGATGGTCGAATAGAGCAGTTGGAGGTTCTGTCCCCAGCCCCGACTGTGTTGGAACATGGGGAATACAACTCAGGTCTCGAGCAAGAAAATGGGCTTCATCCAACAGATGTATCTGCAAGTGGGCAGACAGCAGAGATGCAAGCATGAGGAGACAACAGTGATTTTTTTTAGCTTAATCCTGATGCGACAGCTCAAGCGAATTTGGTACAAGGTGCTGAACAGGAGAAGGCTGTTTTTCAAACAGATCAACAGAAGGACAGACAAGAGCATGAAATGGACATTTTGGGAATAATAGCATGTCAATGTCCTGTCAGTGCAAAATCGGCAGTTCATCTGAGTCAGACTGACACAGGTATGATGACCACAGAAAGAATGTGGAAGTCTTTTCAGCTAAGCCTGGATGCTCCTTTCAATACACAGGAGTGATCCAAGGAAGATTCCCTAAAACAAGCCAGCTGGATGCAAACTGATTTGGAAAAATTGGTGCCTGATCCTACTTGGGTTGATTTCTCCCAGGGTGAGCAAAGCTTTAACTTGTTAAATGAAAAAACTTTAGAGGGTGTTGAGGGTAGTGTGCAAAGAGAGCATCAGGCACAAAAACAAATTGATCAGCAACCCATTTTTGAAATCACTGGACCAAATGAGGAAAACACGGACATATCAGATGCACAAGACAACACAAATAGTCTTCCACCTTCCCCAAATCATGACAGGAGAAGGGACGGAAATCTTCTGATTTATTTAAAAATAACAAAATGGAACAAGCTCCCAGGTGCAATGCAGTTTGACTGCGCTATAGAGGGAGTTTACAAGATCACCCCAACAGACAGTATGTGGACAAAAAAACATTTGAAAAAATCAATGGCCTTTCAGGCATCAGACATTTATGCCCTTATAAACATTAGGGGTGAGGACACTTTCAATATCAGTTTCAGGACTTTTGCTGGACTAGATAAATTCTGAAGAAAATATGAAATGTTTAAAACCTTGCCTTTATGGACCCCTTTCTGGGCCATTCCGTTAACTAAACCACTGTACACAAATGTAAATGTGATGTTTTGGAATGAGGGGATAAATGTGGTGGATATTTATTTTTGGTTAGAGAAAAAAATGCCAGGCCATGGGTCCTCCATAGGCCAATGTTGATGGAGAAGGAATATGGACAGGAAGCTAGAAATTCAAGATGAAATTGAGTTTGGTTGAAAACGAAATCCAGCACATCCCCTAATAGCTTTTTTTCTGGGGAAAGATCGAGGGGAGGTATATTACCCCTGTCAACCAAAAGCTTGTTATAAGCGTGGGAGCAAGAGACACCTGAGTAGCACATGTGACAGGGTTATATGTGCATTATGTGGGGATTATGACCATGTTAGCGCAGTCTACAGGAATCTGTTTAAGTGCAGTCTATTTAAAGAACAAGGCCATATGTACCACCAATGTCCTTGGGCAGGCCAAAACAGGTCAGGGGGGCTGAATCAGACAAATCTGGTCAGTGAGGCCCAGAAGAGGTGTAGGCTGGCTAGGCCTCAAGCAGACCTCTAGTAGAGTTACTCAGGAGGAACCCCGAACCTCCTCCCCACACCAGAATCCTCAGAACAGATTATTCCACCACCTGCTCCAGACAAAAGGCCAGATGTATCAAGCACATCTAGGGAAAGAAAGGAGATGCCACCACCTCAGTCAGAGTGTGGACTTTCTAACCAAAAAAGGGTAGCAAGATCTTCAAATAGGCCTAGAGGCCCCATAGGCCCAGTAGCCACTCAAAACTCCTGCCAAGTGCTCCAAGAGATGGAGGGGGGGTTTGAATCAGATGTATCCTCAATTCTGGGCATAGTGTCAGAAATGGAATATGAAGATGAGTCCCCTCACAGTGTGATGGAAACAAAAAAAAGAAAGGGAGGAAAAGGAATAAAGATAAAGAAGTTGTTTAAATAAAAAGGTCCAAAACATAAAATATCTAAATGACAACCCTAAAGCTGGTTTCTTTTAATGTTTGTAGTATTAAAAATCACAAGAAACAGGTAGCATTATTGGGTTTCTTTAAAAACTTCTACTTTGATATTTTATTTCTGCAAGAAACCAGATTAAGTTCTTTACAGGATGTGTTACAAGAAAAAAAAAAAGTGGCCTTGGGGACCATCCTACTGGATGTTTGGGGAAGATGCAGCAGATGGCCTGGGGATAATTTTCAAAGGCCCACAGGTGCTTGTACAGGGTGGATGATGTACTTCCAGGTAGGGCTTTAACTCTTGATTGTGACTATAAACCTCACCTCTACACTTCAGCGTCCTCCTGAGCTGCTGGACCTGCCGCCGCTAATCCGCTTCTAGCGGACCGGAGTCTGAGCGCTTCTCACAGGACCTCCCCTGTGGTGAGAGCCACGGATCTCACCTGTCCCTCGGGCCTGACTGCACTCACCCCTGAAAGCCACTGGAACTAAAGCCTGCACCAGCTGATGCTGGACTGATTAGCTACCACATCACAAGACTTCCTCCCTGGACTGCTGCCTTGAGCCTCCCCGCTGGTTCGGCCAGGCTAAGCCATAGATGCCCAGGTACATTTCTGCACCACCAGTGCCTCCCAGCAAACAAAGACTTTTGAAATTTTGGTGCCCTACCACTGATTGGTCCAGGCTGCCAGGGACTCTCTGTTATTGGCTGGAGTTCTTCTTTTCAGCTCCCGGCATTTTTTCTGTCTAATTTCTGAAGGTGCCCTTTGCCCCTGCCTAGAACATAATTATGAATATTTTTAAGTTGTTTCTTCCAAGACAAGACTGCCTAGGTTTATCTCTGTTAAGATAAATCTAATTTTCTGCCTGCTTTAGTCACTGTATTACAGCTACAGTTAGTATAGCCTATCTTAGCAAGGATTTCAAACTCTGACTCTTAGACCAAAGTGATTACAGCCCTTCTACAGCTTTTTCTAAAGTTTAAGTTTTAGAGTAATAAGGTCTCCTCTTGCTTCTCTCAACTACCCGCTTTCCTGAAACCTGACTCTCCTAATTCTCTGCTGAGCTACTCCTTTACCCAACACCTCCACCCTTACTATTGTCTGGCCTGTAACCCTCTCCCTCTACACCTGTAGTTAACCTCCCCTCCTCTCTCCCCAGACCCGCTACACCTCAGAGCCCTCCTGAACTGCTGGACCTGCCACTGCTCATCCACTTATAGTGCACTTATGTCTGAGCACTTCACACAGGACCTCCGTGGGGAGAGAGCCATGGATCCTGCCTGTTCCTCAGGCTGGACCACACTCACCCTCGAAAACTGCTGGAACTAAAGCCTGCACCCACTGATGCTGGACTGCTTAGCTGCCACATCACAAGACTTTCTCCCTGGACTGCTGCCTTGAGCCTCCCCTCTGGTTTGGCAAAACTAAGCCACAGGTCCCGCCGGTGCTATGCATCTGCTCCCCACTCTCCCCCACCTCACCCACCCTGGGTGGACCTTTTCTTATATAGAGACTATTATGGTCAGATGACTAAGTGTCTGATTTCCCATTGGTCCCTTATCATACATGACCACTAGGGTCCCTCATTCGCTCTCAAGCTAACATAAAAATCTGGCAGCTCCTACCCTGAGCTTCACAAACTAAAACTGACACCTAGGAAAAGCTCTGTAGTTTTTCCTTCCATGATTTCATATCGACCTAACCAGTAAACACCTTCCTGGTGAACACTAACGCTGTGCTAAATGAGATCTGTCATCATGGGTAGCCTATCACACCTGGTCCTCCTATACTCAGTGGCTCTGCTGCTATGCCTGGCTGTAAAAAAACCTGATTATGTGAACCTAGGTCCACTCTCATCATTCCTCTGTACAGAGGATTACCAGTTCTCCAATCTCCTACAACTAAAAGTTGTGCAAATAGACCTAAGCCCACTGCTAATAAAAAATGGCCTTCTCTACCTAACTGGAGGTTATACAAAAAAGTGCCTTGGAAATCGGTTATTCCTTACCCCTTATTTCCACTGCAAGCTATGGTACCTGCTGCTCCTGATCATCCTCTTATCTAGCAACGTAGACTTAAATCCTGGGCCACTTCATAATCTCTCGCACTCAGATCCACTACTCAGGGGCTCAAAAGGTCTCATCGCCCACCACAACATAAGAAGTCTGGAACACAACTTAGCTGACCTTGAGGCCTGGACATCTCTGTACAAGCCTGACTTATTGTGCCTACCTGAAACATGACTCAAACCTGTTGTCCCAGACTCACGATGTTCCATCTCCTCTTACAACCTCCTCAGGAAGGATAGACCACACTCCAAAAGAGGTGGTGGTGTGGCTATATATTTTAAAGATCAGCTTCACCTTATGGAACTGGATGCTGGCCCCATGACATGCTGTGAATCGCTACATGCCCTCCTCACTCTGGGAACCAATAAATTACACATTGTATGTACCTACAACCCCACTAATAATGCCCACCATGGCTTGGATGAGCTACTTAACCAGACATCTACACTCTGCGGCAAAAACAAAGTAATCATCATAGATGATGTTAACATTAACTGGCTAGGGAACAACCAGGCCACTTCACTATCAAACATTCAGAGTCATAACCTTTGTCAGCAAATTGACCAGCCAACCAGGACTGCCTATCTCACAAATACAAGCTCACTCATAGACTGGATCCCAAAAAACAGGACTGAGCATATCCATGCTGCTGGCACTCTTGCTTATGCAATCACTGACAACTCCCCTATCTACTGCATCTGGGAATCCCCTGCTACCTCCCATGCTAATCCGCACTTTGTCACTTTCAGAAATTACACCAACCTTGATACCCAAAAGTTCCTAGATGACATGGCCAACATAAACTGGTATGATCTCTACAACACCCATGATGTGCAGGCCGCCCTTGACATATTCATTATTAAATTTCTTGCCTTACAGAATCACCACTCCCCCCTCATTACTCGCCGAATAAAAGGGACGCACACTAGATGGCTAAGAAAGGACCTTCTTGCCAAACTCAAAATAAGAGACAGGAGCTGGTGCTCTTTTAAGTCCTCTGGACAGCAAGAAGACTACAACACCTACAGGAGACTAGGAACTGACTGCAAAAAAGGAAATAAAGACTGCAAAGAGCTCCTAATGCAAAACCCTGTTGAATAACTCTTCAGGAGATCCAAAAAAATTCTGCTTGCATATTAAAACATTCTTGGGATCCTCTCACTCCTCTACTCCGAATGACATGGTATTTAAGGGTATCCACTATAACAACCCACAGACAATTGCTAACTTTTTCAACAAGCAATTCACAGACCTAACTGGGTACACCTCCTCCTTCCCTACCACACATAGTGCTGACCCCACTGATTTCTCTCACAAGGACTCTGCTACATCCTCCTTCCATGTCAAGGCTGTCACAAAAAAGGAGGTAACTAATCTTCTTAGATCCATCTCAGACAGCACTGCCACAGGCTCTGACAGTCTCGAACCAAAACTTCTGAAGCTAGCAGCTCCACTCATTGCCACCCCTCTGGCCAGAATCTTTACCCTCTCCCTGTGCCAAAGCTGCATCCCTGATATCTGGAAGATAGCTAGAATCACACCTGTGTTCAAGAAAGGCAACAAAAAGGACCCATCAAACAACAGGCCTATAGCCATCCTGTCTGTGCTAAGCAAAATTCTTGAAAAGATTGTTGCCAACCAAACCATCAAATGCCTCCTTAGAAACAACCTCTTATCAAGTGCCCAGTATGGCTTTTGCAAAGGGCATAGTACAACCACAGCTTTACTCAAACTTACAACAGACCATCTCTGCCATGGACTTGGGCCTACTAATAGGGGCTGTCTTCATTGATATGACCAAGGCTTTTGACCTGGTGGACCACTCTCTTCTCCTTCACACCTTAAAAACCATGGGATTCACAGTGAATGTAGCCATCTGGTTCTGTAACTACCAATCAAACAGAATCCAAGTGGTCAAATTCAACTCGACCTACTCAGATCAAGTCACTGCGAACATTGGGGTACCACAAGGTTCCATTCTAGGGCCTCTACTATTCTCAATATTTATAACTAATATTTCCACTGACCTCTCCTTCACCTCTGTCTTGCCCTATGCTGATGACATAGTCTTGTACACCAGTGCTAAGGACATTACTGATATCAATTTATGTCTGCCCATGGATTTCCAACATACACAGACCTGGTTATTGCACAGTAAACTTGTTCTAAATGAGGCCAAAACCAAATCTATGTTATCTGGATCCACCCACAGGCTCAAATCCAGCCAACACAATTTCAAAGTATCCTGCATCAATGGCTCACTCACCAGAATCGTCATGTCATTCAAATACCTAGGAGTAACTCTGGACCCATCCCTAAGCTTTGACCAACACATACAGTTACTGTAATCTGTAACTCTGTTAACTCCAAATTCAGAATTGTGTATAGAACCAGATATGCCCTAACACCATCAGCTAGGCTGGCTATCGCCAGGGGCATTCTCCTGCCTACTTTGATCTATGGGTGTGCTACTTATGCTGACACCTCTAAATTGCACCTCCATAAATGGGATGTAACTTACAACAATATATGCAGGTATGCCTCTTCTTCTCCAAGACTGAAACACCATTGCCTCCTCTGCTCTGAGTTAAATTGGCTTTCTCCCAGTGCCACGAGATCCCATTCTCTGTGCTTTACTGTGGACAACATCATGAAGACTCAGAACCCTATGGCACTGGTTGAGATGCTCACTCCCCTATCCTCCAGCTATGGTCTGCACTTTTCTGACAAATCTCTTCTTAGTGTGCCTAAATACAAAATGACAGATGATGCTAGTGCATTTGCCCTCCATGCCCATCAGCAGTGGAACTCCCTACCACTCGATGTTCACCTAGCACCCTCACACTATGCCTTTAAAAAAGCGCTCTGCCGTTACCTGAGCTCATCTAGTCTGTGCACCTGCTTCAAGCCCCTGTAATATATAGCTGTCCCCTGTAACTCTCAACTGTCACTCCCATCTGCCCTCTCTAGCACTTCTATGTTACCCTCCCCTAGTCACTCTGACCTACTACTCCCTGGATGCTCTACCACATGGTCCCATTATGTTAACTGTCCCTACCTACAGTATTTGACCTGCCTTCTTTCATTGCCATAAGGTTTTCTGTCCTCATACTACCTCCCCTTGCTTTCACTGATGAATAAAATTTCCTCACAATATATTCTGTGCTGTGGTACCTGTTTCCTGCTTGTCCCCTACTCTGGTGACAAAAATGTAATATTTAGTTTGTACCTCATACCAAACTCTGTACTTTATTCACATTAATTATGCATAATACACCTTTTTTGCAGATTGCCTTTTTCGAGTAGTGCTTGACCCTATGTATAATGCCCTGTGATACAAAATGCCCTTATGTTGTTTATTACATGGTCATGCTCCTCCTTTTGTTTCTCCTTATCTCAATGTTTAATTCCTTACTCAGAATATGACTGTTTCTTGCCTTCTGTATGTATTTCCTGAAAATTTATTAATTCCCTATTTCAAAATGTTACTATTCTTGCCTTCTGTATGTATACCTGTTATTCCTCTGTAACCTCCCAGGTCATGCCTGAAAACAGTCATCCCTATGCCTAGTGCACCTACCGGTAAGCAAAAACTAAATAAATAAAGGTTTCCATTTACACCTAATTAATGTCTATGCACCCCAAAGTAAAAGTGCAAGGACTGATTTATTTAATCAAATTAAACCTCTTATTTTTACTAATAGAATGATACTGTGGGGAAGGGATATGAACTGTAGTTTAGACATTAAAATTAGAGACAATATACAAAAAAAGGTCAATTGTGACACTCATGCTTTAAAGGGCATTATTCAATTAGCCAGGTTAAACAATGTTTCTTGACTCCTGTATAAGGAAGGATGACATATAGAAGAAGTGCTTGCTCATAGCACCCAAATAGATTATTTTTTTTAACCAAATACTGTATCTTATTGTTAACCAGTTTAGATTACAATACAGTGAATTTTCTGACCATAGCATTCTACAATGTGACGTTCAGATGACAAAGGTGCCCCCTAAATGTCCTGCTGTAACCAAGAGATGGAAGTTAAATTCTACATTCTTGGACCAAGTAGAAATTAAAGATCAGCTGGTTAGGCTATTTCAGTATAGGAAATCTGTTGCTAATTGTATGAGTATTGGTATTCCTGGTGGAACGATACCAAGAAAGATATGAAAAGGCTTTTTTCAGATCTGGGTAGAAAACAAGGGAATAAAGAATATTTGTGCTATTTTTATTTATTTAGTTTTTGCTAACTGGGTAAGGTGCACTAGCCATAGCAATGACTATTTTCAGGCACGACCCTAGTGTTTACAGAGACAACACATTTGATTAACAGAGGCAGAAACAATACTATACAGTAACAGAATTGACAGTAATAATACAATGTGGACCAAAAAAAAAAAGCAAAAGGACAAATTGAATGAACAATAATGTATAACATAGAATGAAATAAGAGATCAAGTACAATAAATAAAAACCATTTGGCAGTAGTTCAGGTGGAGAAAAAGGGGTTAGATATTATGAGAAGAGATACCAGATATTATAATTGTATTAAAAGGATCAAGTAGAGTCAGGAAATGACTAGTGTGGTGAAGCGATAAAAGAGGGGAGAGGAGGATAGGATAGGAGAGAGAGAGAAAAAAGGCAAAGGGGGATGGTGACATGGTATACTAGGTTAGGAGCAAGGAGGTGACTAAAGGAAAGTACAGTGCTTACCTGTTGAGGTGGGAGGGCACTTACCTGTTGGGGTAAGAGGGTGCTTAGATCAGGAGAGAGCTAGGGGGATTTGAAGCAGGAGCATGAACAGGAAACAATGAGATGATCATGAAGCAATTTTTTGAAAGAGGCATGGGATGATGATAGCCTTATTGCTAAAGGGAAGGAGTTCCAGTGATGGGGGCATGACAGGAAAAGGCGCTAGGACCTTTGGAGGAGTGGTGTTGAGGGATGAGAGCAAGGGCATTAACAGTCAAGTGAAGACTGTATATGGATGGCTGGATGAGAAAGTGTTCCACCTAGGGCTTCAGTGTTGAGTTATGGATGATGTTATCTATGACAGAGCCATACTCAAAGTCTCTTGAGGCATTCAGAGAAAGCCATCCTAGTTCAGTGTATAGGAGGCAGTGGTGTTTCATCTGATGTGAGGAGGATGCATGTCTACAGATATTGTTGTAAGTGACATCCCACTTACGAAGATTAGTTTTACCCACTGAGGCATATACTACAACCCCATAGGTAAGTGATGGAAGGAGAATGCCATGGGCTATAGCAAGCCTCACTGATGGTGTAAGCATATAGCTGGAACGGTAGACCATACCAAGTTTTATGTTAGCCAGCTTGCAGGATTGTTGAATATGGAGATCAAAAGTAAGAGTTGGGTCAAGTATGAGACCAAAGGTATTTGAAAGAAGGTACCACTTCAACCGAGGACCCATTTAAGGTAGTAACATTGAAAGTGGGTTGAGAGAGTTTGAGCTTGGCATTATAGCCAAATAACATGGCTTGAGTCTTAGATACATTCAAGACAAGTTTATGGCTGAAAAGCCACTGCTGAATTCATTGAAAGTCAAAGGAAAGTTATTGGTTGATTTCCGTAATGCTTTTTGCACTAGCATAAAGGACAATATCATCAGCATATAGTAGGGAGGCAGTCTGGAGAGAGCTGGAGTTAATGTAATTTATGTAAATGGAGAAGAGCAGCAGACCAAGAATAGAACCTTGTGGCACACCAAGGTTTATAGTGGCAAAGTCTGACAAGGTGGAGTTGAATTTAACTTGCTGAGTGCTATCTGTTAGGTAGCTACCAAATCATGTTGTGGAGTTTGGTGAGAAACCTAGGGATCTAAGAGCAGCAAGGAGGATAGGATGGTCAACCAGGTCAAAAGCTTTAGTCAAGTCTATGAAAATAGCCCCAGTTAGGAGACCAGAGTCCATGGCCGTGAGGGTATCAGATGTAAATTTGAGTAAAGCGGTGGTAGTTCTATGACCCTTGTGGAAACCATGCTGCGTAGTAATAAGAAGGTCATGTTTCTGAAGAAAGTCTATGGTTTGGGAGGCTATGAACTTTTCAAGGATTTTGCTGAGGACTGACAATATGGCAATCGGTCTATAGTTGGAGGGGTTTTTGCAATCACCCTTTTTGAAGACAGGGTAATCCTGGCAGTCTTCCAGAGGTCAGGAACATAGCTGTGACACAGGGAGAGGGTAAAGATCCTAGCAAGAGGCGCAGCTATGTAAGGGGCAGCAAGCTTTAGCAGCTTAGGTTCTATATCATCAGATCCAGCTGCAGAGAGGTCAGAGATGTTATTGAGCAGTCTATATACATCCCAGTGAGTGACAGATTTGAAATGAAATTTGGGCCCTGAGGCATTAGGTTGAGCATGAGAGTACTGTGAAGCTGGGAAGAATGATGTATAATTTGTAAGGTCTGAGAACTGGGCACTGAAAAAGTTCACGATAGTAGAGGTATTGTTGCAGTGGACACCATTTAGAGACATGTCAGTTGGGGTGGGGGCCAGATTTGAACCTAGGAATCTCTTAATGTGGGACCAGAATTTTTTTGAGTCACCATAACATTTAGTTAAAAGATCTTTACAGTTGGTGCTCTTTGCCCTTTTGATATCCTTCTTGCATGAATTATGGAGTGTCCTATAGGAATTAAGGTCAGCAGGCAGCCCTGTCTTTTTATAGAGGAGCCAACATTTGTCACACAGTCATAGTTTTGAGAGAAGGTTGGACTTCAGCCTCTAGGTATGCTTGTTTTTTACACGACAGGTAATGAGGGGGCAGTGTTTGTCCTGGATCACTAGAAAGTGAGTCAGGAATAGGTTTAGAATGGTTTGAGGGTAATCTGATTCAAAAAGAGGGGACCAGTTGATAGTAGCAATATCCTGAAAGAAGGACTGATGGTCAAAATGCTCATAGTTACGGAAAGTGATAAACCAAGGCTTTGACAAGGGGGGAGCTAGTCTTACCCCAAATACAGAAAGTGAGAGAATGGTCTGTGATGGCATTGGCTAGAGTTCCAGAGGAGATAATGTTTTCCCGGTGGTTGGTAATTATCCAGTCCAGCAGAGTACTGGGGTTAGAATGACGGGCAATTCTAGTGGGGTCGCTAATAACCTGGTGAAGGTTGAAACTTTGGATCTTGGATAGTAGTGTTGGTTGGAAGTTGCCCGATCGGTTTATATTGAGATCACCAAGTATGAGAACCTCATTTCTCCCAGAGAGAAGAGAGGCTTGAGCAATCAGCTCATCAAGGCCTTTTAAACCACTAGAAGGAGGGTTGTAAGTTCAAACAATATGAAGTTTTTTGGAGTCAAGGGTGATAAGAACATGTAGTGCTTCACTATGGGCAATGGGAGATGAGCAGATCACAGAGCGAGAGTGAGGTGATCTTTAAAATAGATAGCTGAACCACCACCTCTTTTGGGGGCAGGCCTATCAAATCACAATAGGTTGTAAGAAGTTAGCAAGCAGCGAGAGTCCTGGGTGGAAGACCTAAGCCATGTTTCAGTAAGACAGATGATATCAGGTTTGTATAAGGTGGCCCAGGATGTTGTGGTGTACCACTGTTAGACCCTTTGCATTTGAAAGGAGGCAACATGTATCATTGGTCAGTCCTGGGTAAGAATGAACATCACCCAAGAGCAGTAGAGCCAGTAGGAGGAGGAACCAGAGTTTATGTTGCAAGAAGGGGTGCGAGGTATGCATATTCAAGGGGGCAGTATTTTAGGGTATAGGTAACAATCTGGACCCAGGGACTGAGGGACCAGTATTATAAATTTATGTCTTTACCAACTGTTGCTGATAATATGATAAAAGTCCAGACTGATGATATAAAACAAAAAATGAGAAAATTTCACTATAACAAGCAACTTCTTTATATGCGGAGTTCAAATATAGTATGACTAAACAACCCTTTTCAAACCCTTATGAAGCTTGTAAATATAAATTGGAACATAAAATAATGAATGGGTTATATGATGTTTCTGGTCATCTGAGAAAATCTGATGTAGAAATGTTAGAAAACATTTCTTATACTGTACTAAATACTTTTGGTCAGGACTTTCATTCACAATGTGCTTGGGAAACAATAGTAACAAGTCAGCTGCCTGCATTAAATGCTCACATAGCTAAGGATATCAAAGGTCTCATAGGTTTGATAGAAGTTCAGGAGGTAATTTCAAATTTAAAACCAGAAATATCACCAGGGGAGGATGGGTTAACAAATTAGTTCTTTAAAACATTTAAGGATGAGGTAACAAATCTTGATGGAGGATTATAATGAAATTCTACAGGGCGAACAGGTACCAAAACAGTTTTCCACTGCCATCATACTTTATCTGTACAAAAAGGGGATAGAAATAATATAAAAAATTGGAAACCCATCAGCCTCCTGAACACAGATTACAAAATTCTATCTCTAATTTTATGTAAAAGGTTGCAAAAGACCACAGTGCAGCTAATTCACCCTACCCAAACATGTTCTATTCCCCAAAGAAATATACAACAGAATCTGAAGTTGCTGAGAGATATCTGTGAGTATGGCAGGCTAAAGAAATTACAGTGGCTTATATTAGCACTGTACCAAACAAAAGCATTTGACAATGTGTCTCACATGTTTTTATTAAGAACATTACAGGAATATGGTATTCCTCCTTCACTAATTCATTGGGTAACACTAATGTACAAATATGCAGTAGCCATCCCTTTATCAAATGGCTTGATGGGAAACCCTATAAAATTTAAAAGAGGGGTTTGTCAAGGGTGCCCCCTCAGACCATTATTATATACATTCAGTTTAGACCCCATAATAAGGGAAATATTAAGTGACAAGGCTATTGTTGGCATTACCCCAAATTCACATATAAGACCACAGAAAATTGCAGACTAGGCAGATGATATCTGTCTAATGGTAAAAAATGAACTGTCTGGGGTGACAGCTTTACAAATTTTGGAGAATTTTAAGAAAATAACTAGAGCAGCTGTAAATCATCTGAAAAGTAAAACTTTACTAATAGGAGGAGGAGAAAGTGTATCAAAGATAGGAAATATACAGGTTTCACATTAACAAATCTAGATATTAGGTTTATATTTTGGGGAGGGAGATATGGCTACTAGTAAATGGGAAAAGAAACTTAAACTGGGGGAATTTAAGGTATCACAATGGAAATCATGGGCCATGGGTAAGAAAAAGAGAGTCAGCATAATTAAGACATTTTTACTTCCAATATTTTTATACATCTCTCACATACAGTATATCCAATACCAATTAACCTAGAAACAAAATTATTCAGCTGTTTGTTTCCAAATGATCTTGGGTAGCAGATTAAATCCAGTTAAGAGGGATTTTACATATCTTATGATTAGTAAGGGTAGTTTAGGGATGTTAAATCCTTTCGTTTTTTCATTCCTTCTTCATATTTTCAACTTTTAATAAAGAGGAATGGTCGCTGACCACATGGGATGACAGGACTCCAGGTTTGTTCAAAACTCTGTTAGAGCAATGGGATAGAAATATTCCCAGGTTAGTTAATTCCTTACAGGTACCAGAATTTGCCATCTCCATGGTAAAAAAAATAAATAAAAGCATGGAATCTAAGCAAGCAGGAGATATTAACACTACAAAGGAAGCCTCTATATGCATTAGTGATGGACAGAAATCATGCAACACAGGTTGATTTCCCCCGATGCCTTCCCACTAAAGTGCATTTTGCTTTAAACATTCTAAAAGAAAAAAGAATACCTGATCATATGTGGGATATTCAGTGGCTGAGCTGCTATGGAAAATTAGGGTAAAAGGAAACTGGAAACACAAGCCCATTATGGATAGGCAGTGCCTGTGCATAGAGTGTAATGGTCAATAGGAAAAATAAGAACATTTTTATATTTCCTGTCCATATGCAAAAAGGTTCTGGATGGATATAGCCACTAGATGGCAGTGGAGCCCTGTAAGGCATATAAGGTATGAATGTTTAGTTTTAGGTGAATACACAGGGTTTTATAATAGATATCACCCAAGTACACTGAATGTTATTTTTTCTTGCATCAAATATTATATGTGGCAGGCTAAATGCCAGTTTTCTTTACAGCATGTGAATACCCCAAATGGAATAATAATAAACCAAACTGAGGCAGCATTAAAACAATTGAAACTGACAGAAAACATGCAATTTGATGGGGAAATGTCATGCTTTGTGGAGAAATATTCACTGGATAATTTACTCAGATGGGGGGGGGGGGATAGTGGGAGTTATTGTATATATACCAAAGAGTCTGGTTTATATTCCTGATGTTAAAGGGGTAAAGAGAGATCGCTTGTGTTTTTTTCCCTTAGGGAGAGTTGTTATTTCCATTGTTATTTCCTTGTCTTAATTTGTCTTTCTTTCCTGTTTTTGTATGGAATTTGTATCTGATGTAATGTGTTTCTTGTAATAAAAATTCCTCTACTCTTTTTGAGAAGTGACATGGGCTCTTTAACTTCCACCTGAACTACCACCAGAACAGGCAGATGTGACCTCGTTTTAATGTTTCATCTGAAAGATGGCCTGGCATATGTCTGAGACAGTCTTATCAGATAGTGTCTTAAGAGGTTAACAAACAGTGTAAATGTTTTTAGATTCGTTGCTGGGAAAGAGTGACATTTATGAGGTATGAATCTTTCTTAAAAGACAATACCTGCCTAACTGAAACTAGTAGCAAGGAAATGTTTAAATGCTAAGTATTTAAATGTGCAAGTTGTTGCATTTCAAAGGGGGTAAACAAATTTCCAGTTTAATAGGCAACCAATATTTAACAAGCTGTTTCAGTTTCCTAATGGCCATCTGATAAGCAGCTTGGAGTTCTGTCACCATCATTCTTAACAGAAAGAAGGGAGTATTTTATTTCAGCTGGCTTTGTGATTTATAGCTGTGGAAGGATACACTAAAAACTCCAAAAAATGTGTTCCATGGTATTCCATTTTCCAACTACAGACTTCACCCACAGCCATAAAAATGAAAAGAAAATCAATAACAAAATGAAACTGTGTTTCATGAATGAGAAATGCCATGACTGTTATTGGAAATCTGAGTGATACTCCCCCCTCATGCTTCACCACTTGTGATGTCATAAAATCAGGCTGCACTTGAGGAAAACATCACCCAGAAAGTTTTATAAAATAATTATATTCCATCTAGGCTGGTTGTGAGAGCCCAGACATTTAACTGTAGGAAACAGTTCTCAGAATCAGCCCTAGCTATCATCACAAAATGTTCCACATATTGAGTCCTTGCCTCTTAGACAATGCATGCCAAATTTGGGGCAATTTTGTCTAACGTAATGGTGTAAATTTAGGGGTTTAACATTAACTGTCAGTCAGCCCTAATATATTATACTGCCTTATTAGGGCCAGTATAGTTAGGGTTGTGCAGCCACTTCAATGTAAAACCCCTAATTTTGCACTTTAATAGCTGTTCAACCCTTTGTCCAATCTGTCTGAAATTTTGCATGCATGGTGTGGTACCATAGATCTTTGGATCTGGAAATATTTTATATGGTCAGATTTTCAGTTATGGAGCTGCAAAGCATGGAAAAGTGTAAAGAAATCCTCAATGTTTTCAAATTCTTTGCTCTTCTCTACAGCCCAGATGGTCTGTCTACTCTGATATTTCAGCTTATATGGGGACTTTGTCAAGGAAGTGCCTTTTAAAGGTTTGATGAAAACATATTAATCCATTTAAAAGTTATTAAAGTTTAAAGTTTCCCATTATAGCCTATGGGGATAATATATGTGCACCACAAAAGCTTTTAAAAGCTTTCATGAAAGCAAAATTTGCTTTTAAACTCTAGTTTTTGTTTTCAGGCTGCCGCCATCTTGTTTTCAGTTAGCGGTAGACAAAAAGGTCTAAATTCAATAAATATTGCCCATAGGTAAACACTGTCATTTGTGTTTACCTAATCAGGGGCTGAGGAACACACTGGGGGAATCAGATTTTCAATTTGACCCCAAGAAATTACATTTCCATGATCAGGACCCCTGTAGTATGGCAAATAGCCTAAGAAATGGATGCAACACTTTCAAATGTTCACTGGGAGCCCACCCCAGTATGCCCAAATGTATTGTTTTTGTATTACTTGTTTAAATAAAGAAAATCAATCCCCGACATATTTTAGCTTCAATGCAGAATCCTGCATCAAAATTTTAGATGCAGGATCCTGCATCGAACTTGTTTGATCCTCACTGACAATGGGCTGCCCAATCCACATGTCAATATGCCTTCCCCACCCCACACATTTATGTGGAGCCCAACCCAGTGTGCCCAGATAAATGATTTTCATCTTTCCCACACAGGAATGCCAACTCCTGTTGTCAGATACCCCCTACCCCCCAAGTCCACTTTCTTTGCTGACAGGGGTGCCCGATCCCTGTTGGCAGCATGTATCCCCCCAGAAAACACTCATGTGTCCCACTGGGAACCCACCCCAGTGTGCCAAAAATCATACATTTCTTTTACCTGTTAAATAAAGAACACCATCCTGCAATTTTTTTTTCTGTAAAAAAAGAAAATGGCTCCTCATCATCTCCTCCTCCCAATTCTCACCCTCCCACTGAGCACCCACTTCCCTGCACACACACCCTTGCCCATACTTACCTCCAGAGGTTGGAAGCAGTGATCTTCTCTGGACCGGGTACACATCTGCACTCTTCAAAGCCAAACTGCAATCTAAGGAATCAAAGTAAGCTGTATAATGGAAGTTAATGGGGGGGTCAACTTATGTTGATATCTCAGCCAATTTAAGGAATTTTGGCCCCACATTTTCAACATGGAGTTTTTGGAACCCCATCTTATGAACACTGCCACTATAATTTAATTACTCAGTCCCAAAAGGTGATTTTGCAGTCACTGCACAGAATCACCTTTTGGGACTGATTAATGAAATGACAGTGCTACTGTTTATGAGGAGGGGTCCCAAAAAGCCCATGTTGAAAATTTGATACAAAAATTCCAAAACATTATTGTGTTACAAGCGTGCATTGTGCAGTTTCTACTCACGCTTGCAACTTCACCACTTTTTAATATTTTCACTCCAGATTTTCAACATTGCCACCTTTTAACACCTCATGAACAGTACAGCTGTCAGTTATCACATACTGCATGAAATGTGTTCTCACACCTGTAATACAGAATGGCACAGTTGCTGTGCAAAATCAACTTTTGGCATGGATTAACAAAATCACAGTGCCCCTGTTCATGGGGGAGGTCCCAAAAAGCCCATGTTGAAAATTCGGTGAAAAAAATAAAGAATGACCATGTTACGAGCATGCGTTATGCAGTTCCTACGCACACTCATAACATCACAAATTTTTCATATTTTCTCGCTAGATTTTCAACGTTGATATTTTTTCACACCTCCTCATGAACAGTACAGCTGTATATTTTAAGATCCTGCCTGAAATGTGCTTTCACACTTATGCCACAGAATGTCACTGTGTGAAATCAACTTTTGGGATGGATTAACAAAATCACTGTATCAGTGTTCATGAAGGGAGGTCCCAAAAATCCCATGTTGAAAATTTGGTTAAAAAATTCCAAAATATTCGCCACGCTACCAGTGTCCGTTGCACAGTTTCTTGCAAAATTTACCATAGGATAACATTGCAGTGCCCAAGGTGCCTATCGATACCTGTAGCTCAAAAATGGATTAGAGATATGGATTTTTCACTACTCACAGCTTAGTCCACCTGTAAGTATGCATAGCGATTTCAAAGTCATGAATACGAACACAGTGAAAGTTTTTCCATAGTTGCTTTGGTTACAGAGATAATGGCAAATAAGTGTTCCAAGAGTTCATTTTCATAACTCTAGGCCTGCGTTATTCCCTGTAGTTATGTATAAGTGGGAGCGCAGGGCCAGAGGGCCCATGCTCCCACATGTGCATACCATTACTCACAAATTGGCAGCATTTGGGGAGCACAAGGCCACAATGAAATACCACTTACCATTTACATTACACTTTCTCAAAAAGAAGGGAAATTTATTGGAAAAAACGCTGTTAATGCATCAGTTAGGGTTGATAGTACACTGAAAAAAGTTTGGAAATTCGGTGTTAGTGTTACCAACCCCTATCACCCCACCCCCACTCTCCACACACCAACAGGCATCGGAGTGTGCATTGTGGTCATCAGGGCTAACTCTTACTCCATTCTCCTATACTGCAGCACCTCAGCTTGTTTACATATGGAGTGGGGTGAGAGTTAGGCCGATGACCCCATTGCACACCCCAACACCTGTTGGTGTGTGAGAGGTGGGGGCTGGGTTGGGGTGGTATGGGTTGGTAACCCTAACACTGAATTTTCAAACTTTGTTGGTGTACTATCAACTCCAACGATGTATTTATGGAGTTTTTGCAGTATATATATATATATATATATATATATATATATATATATATACACACATAAATATAGTATAGTAGCACAGTAGTGCCACTATAGTTAGGGTTGCATGGCCAGTTTCCACTTTAATAACTTTGGAAGTATTTGTTTGATCTGCCTGAAATATGGAATGTACAACCACCTGCCATAGATCTCTGGATCTTTAAAGTTTCATTCTGGTCGGATGTACAGTTGAGGAACCGTAGCGTGCTCAAAAAGTGAAAAATCATGCTTGTTGTGAATTATTTGGGAAGCCATAATGGACTGGAGAATGCACTTCAGTGGCTTCAAATTTGTTGGTCTACATGTGGCCTGGCTTGAATTGATGCCTTTTGAAGATTTGGTGAAAAAATATTGCTCCGGTCAAAAGTTATTCAATTTTTTCATGTCCCATTATAGCCTATGGAAAAATTGATATGTGCACTGCAGAAACTTTCGCAATCACATTTTTGTTGTTGAGCTCCCCGAAATTGTTGTTGTGCTGCTGCCATCTTGTTTTTCAGTTAGCGACAGAGAAAAAGCGCTGTTACTCAAAAAATAATGCCCTTTGGTAAACACCAACAGTTGTGTTTACCTAATTGGGCCCTGAAGAATATACCCTGACATTACTTTTTTCACTATGAGGCCCACAAATATGTTTTTTAAACTTTTGTCATTTTTTGATCACGGCAACATTTTTTGCTGCCAGGAAAACAATCGCGCTCAGGGGAAAAAGTAACTACAGCAATATTTTTGTGTACGTGATAACGTTCCCATTATAGAGATAGGAGTGTCATGATAACATTAAAGTAATCATGGTAACACCACACAAACACATTTTGCTATATGTTGTTTTTGTTGTCACTTCATTGTGGCAAGGTGGATTGTGCTATTGACCTGAAATTTTCAGGGTGGCAAACCCTAGTCCCACAGATGTGCCTTTTGGTGGTTTTGTAGAAAACATTTAACAGGTCTATAGTTTTTCCATAGGATAACATTGTGGCACCCGTGACGCTTTTCGGTGCCCATAACTCGAAAACTGTCTGAGATACAGATTTTGTTGTCACAAAACTTCTTAGTTCCCCAATAGGTGGACTAAGTGCAAAAGCAGGTTGGAAAGCCATGAAATCTTAATTTTTTTTCTACCTTGTACAGTAACTGAGATATTTGAGAATTAGTATTCCAATTGCTCATTTTCATGTCCTTGGGCCACTGTTACACCCACAGAATTCACAGTGCATTTCAGTGTCCATATCTCATAAATGATGCGAGATATGGATTCAGTTGATGTTTGTTGCATGAATGTCTCACTGTTATGATTACAACACTTGAATTTTTTTCCTAGCTACTATGGTTCCCGAGACACTGCCAAATTTCTGTTACAAGGCTCCCTTGCCCTTTAGTGCTGCTGCAGTATGGCTCTGTAGTTATGTGTGAGTGGGAGCACAGGGCATGGAGGACCCACTCTCCCACAGACACATATCACTATGCAGAAATGGACATCTTGGTGGTGCTCCTGCTCCCACCAACACATGCCATTTACTATTTATACTATACTTTTTCACAAAGAAAGGAAATTCTTCACAAAAACAAAACAAAACATTAATACATCAGTTAGGGTTGTTTCCACACTAACAAAAGTGTGGAAATTCAACATTAGGGTTACCACCCCACCACCCAACCCCCACACTCCCATTCACACAACCCTAACTCTGCATTCCCCCACCCCCACACACACACACATGCAAGACACATGCAAGATTGTAAGACACTATACGAGTCACACATATCTGTAAGCACAATAATCACTATACTGTACTCATTTCACATAACACTATGTAATGAAAAAACAAATACAGTATGATTGACTCTATACTACCAGCACAGTATGATGACACATTATAGCTGGCATATCTTTTTCATATGGTGAAACTTAGCCTGTAAAAATTTTCTAAATATTGATTTTTATGTGTCATAATTCAACAATTGGCCCACTGCAGGTATCACTGCTACAACATAGGCACGTGATAGCAGGAAAGATAGAGCTGACACATACATAGTACTTTTCAGATACTGCTCAGGTATGAAACTCACACCATTACATGTTGTTATACTGCAGCATTACCTGGAAATACTCATTAGCAGCATGTTATGGTTAGCATTGGATAATACAACTGTTGCTGGCACATGTTGCTTGTAAACTATAATACAAAACATTACTACTACTATTACTATCATTTGTTATTAGGACTGACTCACTCTATCAGAAAAAAATAGGCAAACATCCAATCACTGTTGCTAGGGTTATCCAAACTCTTATTTCCAATATTGCTGTCTATAGATAACATACTGTGTGTTTCATCATTTGTTAACAATTGAAATATAGTCATCTGCCTAAATCTTGTTATTGATGTTTGTAACACAAAAATACTTACTGTGGGCCATCTCCCATGGTTCCCCAACATGCGTGTGTACCCCCAAGGCACTCTGATGGCAGCAGAACTCATACAATTGGTGGACCATGATGATCGATGTGTCTTGTAGTATGTTTAGAGAGTTCTATGTTACTTTTGCTACCTGATGCTGGTTGTCTCTGATTGGTTGTGTTGCTGCGGCCCTTCCCCCTCTTGCATGTGTGTGTGTGGGGGGGGATGGGATGGGGGTAATGTGGAGTTAGGGTTTTGAGGATCAGGCATGGCGGTGGGGTGGTAACCCCAATGTTGAATTTCCACACTTTTGTCAGTGTGGAAACAACTCTAACTGATGCATTAACGTAGTTTTTTGCAAATTATATATATATATATGGGATATATGGGGGGACCTGTGTGATATATGATTTATGCACACGAGTGCTGTTTGCCCTTGGGTAACCTCACGAGTGGCGTAAGCCATGAGTGTGGTGGCCAAGGGCAAACAGCACAAGTGTGCATAAATCATATATCACACAAGGTCCCCCCCTGCACTTTTAATTTATGCAATAGGGCAGGACCTTGTGTATATGTGTAGTTTTTAAAGAATTTTTTTTTAAATAAAGAAATGTAGAAATGTGTGTGAGTTTATTTTGTGCTTTGCCAGGTTGATGCACCATCCTCTGTGGTCCATTACAGCTGATTGGCTGAAAGTAGGGCTCGAGAGTTTTTAAACAAAAAAATGGCAGCTGAGTTTAGAGAGTGCTGATGAGAAGAATACAAGAAAACATCAGGTGAGTTTAATGAGCGCTCACCAAGAGAATAGTACTCTATCTGTTATTAAGTGCTTTTTTTTGTATGTTGAAGTTATTTTTGTACGAGACCTGGAAATTCAGAGTGCAGCAAGTGGCATCAGGAAGAAGAGGGGACTGAGCTGATGGACCCATAGTGTCAATGTGAGTGATCGAGCAGGGCAGAAAGAAAAAATAAAACAGCTGTTTTGGAAAGAAAACATTTTTATTTCAGGTCAGCAGTTCTGCTGTTTGCAGTGATGGATGCAGGGGGGAGAGAGAGATTTAAAAAGAGTTTTGGTTTGTCTATTCAGCAGTTGTTTAGACTATGAGGGGCTGAGGCAGTGTGGAATGCGGTTAGGAAGGAGATCATGGTGAGAAGAGCGTGAGTGAGATATGTTGCTTCATGGTCTGTCATTGCACCATGGCTTTTTTTGGTATGAGGAAGAAATTTAGATGGATGATGCTGTGGAGAGATTAAAAAAAAATATATATTTTTATACTGGATGCGTTACTGTGGATGGGGCAAGATCTGTAGACAGCAGTACTGGGTGCGTGTGAATGTGAGAAAGTGAAAGTGTGTGAAAGTAGGAAGTAGTCTGGCACTGTATGTATAAATGGTCACTATATGTATACATCTATTTATACATACAGTATATTATACTGGCACGGTTGTGCCAGTATAGTTAGGGTGAAACTACACTTCTATGTTAAAGTCTAGAGTTTGAACTGTAATAACTTTGGAATCATTCAATGGATTTGCATGCAGTTTGGCATACATAATCTCTATTGGTAGGTCTCTTGGCCTGCCAGTGGGAATCTGTTGAGTGGTTTCTGATTCTGAGATATAAAGTATTGAAAAAAACAGAAAAATCTGTTTTTTTTTAACATTTCTTTGTCATCCTGGATCTCTGAAAAGGCTTATGTTTTTGGTCTGAAATTTTCATAGAAGAAAGCCTTTGGGTCACAGATGTGCCTTTTGAAGGTTTGGTGAAACAATGTTAATCCATTCAAAAGTTATGATATTAAAATGTTCCCATTATTTCCAATGAGACAATTTATATGTCAGGCATGAAAAAAATATTCTTCTGCAAAATAGGAGTACTTTGCACAAACTACTAACTTCTTTTCACAAAGAAAGTTGGTATTTTATGCAAAGTTCAAAGTCATTCAATCAATTGAGCAGTATTGCATCCACCATATTGTTTGCCGCTTAGTGAGGATCCTGAAGTACAGAACTTTCAAAAAAAAAAAAAACATCAGAACATGGCTAAAGAGGATCCCTTCAGGTGTATTCTGATGTCTTTTTTTGGTTTAAGCTGGCCCCAAAGAAAATTTTTTTGTTGGGTGCCAACTTACAGAGAATGGCTTGTAGCCCGTTCTCTGTATGAGAAGAGTGGCATTTTTTTGACTTCTGCAGCCACAGCTGGAACTCATGCTGCTGGCTGTAGAGTCAAGGAAGACCTGCTTTGTTCATACCAAGACAGGGTGCCAATCGTCATGTTGTTATGTATCCCCCCAGTCACACAAACTTATTTGGCACACTGGGACCCTCCCCAGTATGCCCTACAATATTTTTAACCCTGTAAAATAAAGAAAAACATCCCCCAATGTATTTTCTTAGATGCAGAATCCTACATCAAAATTTGTGATAATTTCAATGTAGGGTCCTGTATTGAAGTAGTCTGCCGTCCTGGCAAATTCCTATCTTTCGCACTGACATGGGGTGCCTAATACCTGTGTCATTATGTATGTCCACACACACACACATACACATTCTTATTTGGCACACTGGGAGCCCAACCCAGTGTGCCCAAATGTTCCAAAACCTGTAAAGTAGAGAAAACTGTCCCTTGACATCTATTTTACCTGCAAAATAAAGAAAGCCACCCCGTTGTCTATTTTCTTTGATTCAGAATCCTGCATTGAAATTTACAATGCAGGATCCTGCATCAAAGTACTCTGCACTCTTGGCAAATTCCTATTTTTCACATTGACATGGGGTGCCCAATACTCATGTTGGTATGTATCCCCTCCACACACCCTAGTGTGCCCAAATTTATTTTTTTAAACTAGTCTGCCCCCCCCAGCAAGTTCCTTTTTTTTGAACCATCAGCATGCCCAATTCCCATGTTGGCATAGTACTGCCCCTCTCCACAGCTGTGGTACACTGGGAGCCCACCCAAGTGTGCTGAAAAAATTGGTTTCTTTTTTGACACCAGAATGCCCACTCCCAGTGTTGACATGTATCTCCCCCCCAAAACTATTGTGGCCCACTGGGAGCCCATCCCAGTGTCCTGAAAAAAAATTGATTTCTTTTCTGAGACTGGAGTGCACACTCTTGGTTTTGGCATTTATCCCCCCCAAACTATTGTGGCACACTGGGAGCCCACCCCAGTGTGACTAATTTTTTTTTTCTTAACCTGTGAAATAAAGACAATTGTCCCCCGACATCTTTCTTTTTAACCTGTAAAAAAGAATATGGTCCCTCATCATCTCCCCAGTCCCTCCTCCCCCATCATTACCCTCCCAATGAGCACCTATCTCCCCACACCCCCATCCCATACTTTCCTTCGGAGGTTGGCGCTGTCATCTTCTCTGGACTGGGACACATCTGCGCTTTTCAAAGCCAAACTGCAAACTGAAGAATCAAAGGTAAGTGCTGTATAATGGGAGTAAATGGGGGTTTTCAACTTATGTTGATATCTCAGCCAATGTTAGGAATTTTTGCACCAGATTTTCAACATGGGGTTCTTGGGATCCCACCTCATGAACACAGTCACTGTCATTTCATTTCTTGATCACAAAAGGTGATTTTGCAGTCTCTGCATGGAATCACCTTTTAGGACTGATTAATGAAATGACAGTGTCACTGTTCATGAGGTGGGTTCCCCCAAAGCACATGATGCAAATTTGATGAACAAATTCAAAAAAATGACTGAGTTATGAACATGTGTTATGCAGTCTCTATGCACACTCATAACTTCACCAATTTTTAATATTTTCACCCCAGATTTTCAACATTGTCATTTTTTTCATATGTCGTCATGAACAGTACTGCTGTCATTTTTCACATCCTGCCTAAAACATGTTTTTGCACATGTGGTGGAGAATGGCCCAATCGCTGTGTGAAATCAACTTTCAGGATGGATTAATAAAATCACAGTGCAGCTGTTCATGAGGGGATATCCCAAAAAACCCATGTTGACAATCTGGTGAAAAAATTCCAAAAAATGACAGAGTTACGAGCGAGCATTGAGCAGTTTCTATGCACGCTTGTAACTTCACCAGTTTTTCAAGTTTTCACTCCAGATCTTCAACATTATCATTTTCACACCGCCTCATGAACAGTACAGTTGTAATTTTTCAAATCCTGCCAAAATGTTTTTCTGCACCTGTGGCACAAAACGGCATTACAGTTGTGCAGAATTATGGTTCCACAGAGATTTGAAAGTTTTCTGTACTGGGTATATGCAATGAAGTGATAAGAAGGTTATGCTGAACATTTGGGGTGAAAATTATTTAAGATAGCACAGTTATGACTATTTGTTGTGATTTCACTATGCCTGCTTGTAACTTTATGTGTGGAAGCGCAGGGGCCAGAGATCCCTGTGTTTCCACAGCTAGATACCTACGTGCATCTGTGGAGAGCTGGGAGTACAGGGTCCTGAAGGACCCTGCACTCCCACTGTGGACTGTGACATATGGATACTGTTGTACTATAAGGATGGAGGGATGGACCCTGCGCTTCCACAGTAAAATGAGGATACAATTATATTATCTGAAAAAGAAGGGAAATTCATTGCAAAAACTCTGTTAATGCATCAGTTAGGGTGAAGACTATAGTGACAAAAGCAGGGAAATGAGGCATTAGGGTTTCTACCCTAATGACCCACCTCCAAGGATCCCACCCCTACCACTCCACCCCCAACCCGCCACACACCAACAGGCATCTGGGTGTGTGTTGGGGTCATCAGACTAACTTTCACCCCATTCTCCTGTACTGTACCACCTCAGCTTGCTTACACATGGAATATATATTTATACAATAGGGGTGAGCTGATATATGCTCAGATAAAAATGTGTATTCTCACCCCAGTGGAATAAATGGCTCAATGACATATTTACTACGTGTATAAATGTAAAAACTGACATTTATTTATTTATTTATTTATTTTGCTTTTAGTAACTGGGTAGGTGCACTAGGCATAGAATTGCCTATTTTCAGGCATGACCCAGGAAATGTATATATATATTAGGTAAGTCATCAGTCCATTTATTCACACAGTGCACATGTCATCTTCCATCACACCCAGCCGGTACTTTTCACATATTCCTCGTAGCACCAACAGTACTCTGTAAATATTGCCACACACACACACACACACACACACACACACACACACATATGACAGCCCCTTTCATTTTTTGAGCCCAAATTTCTCTCTCTCCCACACAGGACATCAATATGAGAGCAAATCAAGAAAGACAGTTTGAGTTCTTAACTCAGACACGGAGTCCAACTAACCAGTTACGAAGCAAACCATGCCAAAGTAAGAATTCACACTTACTGCTGAAGAAAATTACTGCTAAAGAAAACATGATTGCTGAAGTCCTCACAGTAAAATAAATGGAAAAGTCCCACTCCAGTAAACCGACAATAGCAGACTCCCCCCTCTCCTGCTGGTGAAGTAAACCAGAGCAAACGTTAACATCAATGTTCAGAACCCCTGTACATAAGAACCACCACTGAATAAATAAAATAAATGATAAGCACCACAAAAAGATAAAAGAAATAAATGATTTACTACAAAAATATCTACAAAATATATGGGAGAGCAGAACGTCCACTATTACTAAGACCCGTTAAGTCCTGCCCACATACCACAGAACAACAAATAGGAAAGCAACTTCCAAAGACATAGCCAATCAGCATATCCCACAGCAAACCATTCACAACTCCCACCAACTGGAACACCACAAATACCTCCATTTACAAAACCGAAACAGACCTTATTCATAATGCCACAGCACAACCCCTACATAAAATAACACTCAGAGCAGCACATGAAAACCCACAATAGCACACAAATATGCACAGTGCCACAGCAGCAATATTAAAGGCCCTATTGTATAAATTGAACACATGATGGGCAGGAGTGGAATATGGCAAATATCTACACTCATGAACAGTGACCTTGGGATACTTTCACTCGTGAGGTATTTCGAGGTCACTGTTCACTCTTGTAAATATTTGCCATATTCCACTACTGCCCATCATGTATCTTATATTTATATATATATATATACATATATACTGTACACAAACACACATAAATATTTTTTTCATTGCAAAAAAACTCAATGCATCAGTTAGGGTTAATAGCACAGCGACAAAAGTTTGGAAATGTGATGTTAGGGTTCAAAACCCTAACTCCACATTCCTCCCCCCCCCCACACACACACATGCAAGCAGGGGAAAGGCTATGGCAACACAACCAATCAGAAACAACCAGCATCAGGTAACAGAAGTAACATACAACTCTCTAAACATACTACAAGACACATCCATCATCATGGTCCACCAATTGTATGAGTTCTGCTGCCATCCGTGTGTCTTGGGGATGCACACACACACATACTGGGCAACCATGGATGATGGCCCACAGTAAGCATTTTTGTGTTACAAACATCAATAAAAAGATTTAAGCAGATGCCTATATTTCAATAGTTAACAAATGATGAAACACACAGTATGTTATCTACAGATAGCTAAATTGGAAATGAGAGTTTGGATAACTCTACCAACAGTCATTGGATGTTTGCATTATTTTTTATGATAGAATGAGTCAGTCCTAATAACAAATGGCAGTAATAATAGAAGTAATATTTTGTAGTATAGTTTACAAGTAACACATGAAAGCAACATTTTAAACATCCAAAGCTAACCATAACATGCTGCTAATGAGTATTTCCAGGTAATGCAGCAGTATAACAACATCTGGTGGTGCTAGTTTCATACCTGAGCAGTATCTGAAAAGTACTATATATGTGTCAGCTCTATCTTTCCTGCCACAGCATGCCTTTGTGGTAGCAGCGATACATACAGTGAGCCAATTGTTGAATTATGACACATAAAAATCAATATTTAGAAAATTTGTACAGACTAAGTTTCATTGTATGAAGATATGCTAGCAATAACGTGTCATCATACTGTGCTGGCAGTATCGAGTCGATAATACTATATTTGTTTTTTCATTACATAGTGTTATGTGAAATGAGTACAGTGTTGTGATTATTGTGCTTACAGATATGATTGACTTGTATAGTGTCTTACAATCTTGTATGTGTCTTGCAATTGTGTGGGTGGGTGGGGTGGGGAGGAATGCAGAGTTAGAGTTTTGAACCCTAACATCACATTTCCAAACTTTTGTCATTGTGCTATTAACCCTAACTGATGCATTAAAGTAGTTTTTAACAATTAATTTCCCTTCTTTTTGAGAAAGTTGAATGAAACTAGTATGTGGTAGTGGGAACGTGGGCCATCCGGACCCTGTGCTCCCTTCATATTGCCCATTTTTTGTGTAATGATATGTGTATGTTGGAGCGTGGGCTCTCTGGGTCCTGTGCTCCCACTTATACATAACTGTGGAGCCATACAGCAGTCCTATAGGGCAAATAACCCTTATAACATTAATTTGTCAATATCTCAGCAACCATAACAGCTATGAAAAAACTAAAGTGTTGTTGTAATCATGACAGCGAGACCTCCATGACCAAATCTGTTTCTCACATTGTTTACAAGATGGGGCACAGAAATGAACTGAAAAGGAACCCGTAGAACCATTATGACACTAATTTGCCAATAGCTCTGTAACTGAAGCAAGTAGGAAAAAAAATCCACTGCTGGTGTAAAGTATGATTTCCAAAAGTGTTTCTGCAAAAGGTGATCTAAGCTGTAGGTAGCACAAAATCCATATCAATCAACCAATCAATCAATCAAACTTTATTTAACCAGGCAACAACACCATTAAGCAAGTTCATTTTCAAAGTGGCCCTGGACAAAAAAACAATACAACACATAGTCTCAATTGCAGAAGCTTGGAAGCAACAGTATAATACAGGTAAAGGTTGAGAACCTAAGCTTAACATAGGGTCACACAGATACAATTCATAATGAGGTCTCATAGAAGAGAAGAGATGATAATCCAAGGCTAGCTCTACTAAATGGAGGCTAGTACCTTCAAGAAAATAACAAGGAGGGGAAGAAAGATTATTAGTGTGCTAGGAAGGAGGGAAAAGGATGCAGAAGAACAAGAATGGAGGAGAAAAGCTAGTAAGTGCTGGGTTTCCCATGAGAGGGATGTGAGTTGAGTGACATTCTGTTATGTTAGAATTGTGGAGGAGCCAGAAGCTAAGAACTCAAGGACACCTAAAGCAACTGCAAGTTTCCCTCAGACATTCGGATATCAGAGCTTTAAATGTGAATAGGCTTGGGAGTGAGGAGAGCTTTAGTGAGCTTTGCATAGTGTTCCAAAAGATGGGAGTGAAAAATTGATTGCAGATGAGCCATAGGTAGTATTCACTCTAGGTATCTGGAAACAAAGTGTGGTGTAGCATCTCAAGCCATAGAATCCATTGGCAAGCTTGAAAAAGCTTGAGATGTTTGTGAGAAGTTTGTCAGATAATGCTTTAAAAAGCCAAAGGAGAGCATTTCTTTTTCTCCTTGTTGAGAGTGGGGGCCATCCCGACTCCTGGTACAGGAGGCAGTGATGTGTATGAAGAGGCAGGTTAAAGATGAATCTTAAGGCTCAGTGCTAAAGACTGTCAAGTTTATTTAGTACTGATGAGGGGTAGATCTCTCAGATATCTTGCTTTGTTTTCAAGATACTGGTGCTAAACGGCGTCACTGTTGCCACAATGTTATCTTATGGGAAATTTCTCAACTTTAAAAAGCTGTAACTTTGGGCCCGTTGAATGTTTTGGTACCAAACCACCAAAATGCTCATCTGGAGGATCAGGGCTTGCCACCCTGCAAACTTCAGCCCTAAAGCCCCAATCGTTTTATTGCAGGGGGATGGCAAAGATTTGCAGTTTTTTGGCAACGTTCTTTCGTAAATTACAAACATTTTACAAAAGAAAGCACAACACTTTTATGTTTGTGAAAGTGTCATTGCTATTTCTTTCACTGTTTCTTTCGCAATTTGCAAAAGTACAGGGCACACATTTTAAAAATGGCATTTCTGGGGGATTTTATCCCCCCAAAAAGATAGGGCTGGCATCCTCAGGACCAAACTAGGTAAATCCAACAGTCAGTGTTTACCTAGGGGGTCCCAATTTAAATGCCAGACATTTTTCTCACTTGCTAACTGAAAACAAGATGGCAGCAGCATGAAAGTAAAAGGGACATTTGCGAAAGGAAAATGTACTGGTGGCAGCTTTTGTGAGACACATAAATTATTTTCCCATTGACTATAATGGGAAATTTGTTTTTTGAATAACTTTTGAACAATTTAATAATTTTTCACCAAATCTTTAAAAGGCACATCAGTGACCCAGACTGCATCTGAAGATTTCAGACCAAATGGACAAATCGTATGGGCTCTGGGCACAAGCAAAGAAACGCGCAAAAAGTCAGTTTTCTTGTGTTTCTTGGTGTTCTGCAGCTCCACAACTGTACATCCGACCATAATGCAACTTGCCAGATCCAGGGATCTATCATACTAGACTGTGCATGCAAAATTTCAGGCAAATCTGTCATATAGTGGCAAAGTTATTAAGGTGCAAAATGTGAGGTTTACCATTAAAGTGCTTACTCAGCTCTAACTAATGTGGTACTATAATACGTGTGTGTGTGTGTGTGTGTGTGTGTGTATATATATATATTTATATATTAGAGGCAAAAAACTCCATTTAATGCATTAGTTAGGGTTGTTCCACAGCGACAAAAGTGAAAATTCAGTGTTAGGGTTGAAAACCCCTTGACCCCGCCCACCCCCGCCCGGCATTGAGGTGTGCATTGGGTTATCAGCTAACTCTCACCCCATCACATGTGTAAAGCAGCAGAAGTACAGCAACAATAATTCCAAAGTAAATAGAAATGCAAGTGCGTACAAAAATGCAAACCATAAAATGCACGATCACGGAACCGCAATTGGAAATGTAAATGGTAATGGTAACAGCAATAATAACGCCAAAGGAAAGAGAAATGCAAACACAAACGCAAGTGCATACAGAAACGCAAACCGTTAGGCGCATGGTCATGGTACCGCAATTGTAAATGCAAATGGTAATGGTATCAGCAACAATAATGCCAAATGAAACAGAAATGGAAACGCAAGTGCAAACAAAAACACAAACCGTAATGCACATGGTGGCGTAGATGGGAACGGTGACCCGAACGGTAATAGAAGCACAACTGGAAATGTTAACTGGCACAATAAGGAAAGGGCACATCCTTCTTTTCCCCAAAAACTGCATAGAAAAACACAGTGAAAACAAGGAATGTATGCATAATAATGGACCTCGAAGCACAAATTTAGGACATGGAATACTAAATTGCTTATATCTCAGGAACCATATGACATAGAAAAAAAATTAAAATTTCATATGAATTATGACTTTCCTGGCTAGTTTTGTACATAGCACCCATTTGGGGGGCTAAGTACTTTTGTGACGAAAAATCCGTGTCTCACACCGTTTCCTAGATACGGGCCCTGAAAGGCACGACAGACAGCATAATGTTATCCTATGGGAAAAAGCATGAAATTTGGAGCGCTGTCACTTTGCCGCCCAATAATATTTTTTTCCAAGCCACCAAAAGGTACATCTGTGGGATCTTGGCTTTCCTCCCTCCAAATTTCAGTCCAAAAGACCAAACGATTATTTAGCAGCAAGGCAGCAAAGAATTCCTGTAATGTTATCCTATAGGAAAAAGCATCACCTCTGTAGTGCCATAAGTTTGCCGTTCTGCAATATTGTTTGACCAAACCTCCAAAAGGCACATCTTTGGGATGTCACCTTTATTCCCTCCAAATCTCAAGTAAAAAGACCAAACTGTTTCCCAGCTATTCAATGTCAAAGATTAGTAAAATATCCCTATCTCTTCCATTATAAAAAAAATCTGGCCATCTTGTCCTGCCCTCATGATCAAAGATGGCAATCAAAGAATATCACAATCAAACAATTTGCAGGGTCATGATCAAAGAATTTGCAGGCTCACGAACAAAGAATAAAAACATTTGTAATTAAAAAAATTGAGACAATTGCGGCAAACCACTGCCATGGTTCAACAGAACTAAGCCCCCTGAGCAAAACCCACCCTCATTTGACTTCCTAGGGAACCCCTTGGCTGAGAAAATGTATTTTTTAATCCAACCATCTGTCCTACTGTCACGATGCACGATCGCGATCAAAGAATCTCGCGATCAAAGAATTTGCTCACTCGCGAACAAAGAGCAAGGAACAAGATGGCCAGATTTTGAAATTACTTTTCTCAGCCCAGGGGTGCCCTACAAACATAAATGAGGCTGTATTTTACTCAGAGGGCTTCATTCTGCACCATCTGAAGAACAATAATACTGTATAAAATATCCCTGGTAGTCTTGTGCCCCCCCCCCATCATTATAAATAATGTTATAATGTCTCATGTCCTGGTAGTCTAGTGCCCCATGTGTATTTTTTTAATCCCTGGTAGTCTAGTGGCCCCCCCGACTTGTATAAAAAATGATAACTGTTAATATCCCTGGTAGTCTAGTGGCCCCCTATCTGTATAAATAATATCCACTGTGATTCTACATATCCCTGGTAGTCTAGCGGCCCCCTTCCATTATAATAAAATACATAATTATTTCATATTTTCTGGTAGTCTAGTGGCCCCCCACCTCCCACCCAGCTATGCCAGTCCACCCAGCACCCCCCTACCAAAATATTTCTGAGCTTGTCTTTGCATTAGAGCTCGTAATGCAGACAGTCAGCGGCTGGCCGTGGAGGTGAGAGGTGGGCTGTGTTAGTCGCCAGCTGGGGAAGGGTGGAGGGTGCTGGGTGGGCTGGCATGGCTGGGTGGGGGGCCACTAGACTACCAGGAAATATGAACTAATTATGTATTTTATTTTAATGGGGGGGCACTAGACTACCAGGGATATGTAGAATCACAGTGAACATTATTTATACAGATGGGGGGGCACTAGACTACCAGAGATATTAAACAGTTATCATGCTTGTATACAAGTCAGGGGGCACTAGACTATCAAGGATTAAAAAAATACACATGGGGGCCACTAGACTACCAGGACATTACACATTATAACATTATTTATAACGATGGGGTGGCCACTAGACTACCAGGGACATTTTATACACTATTATTATTAGTCAGATGGGGCAGAACAAAGTCCCCTGAGCAAAACCCAGCCTTATTTATGTTTGTAGGGCACCCCAGGGCTGAGAAAAGTAATTTTAAAATCTTGCCATCTCATCCCTCACTCATGATGCATGATCATGATCAAAGAATCTCATGATCAAAGAATTTGCAGGCTCACAATCAAAAAAATTGCACGCTCACAACCAAATAATACAAAATGGTGAAACATGATTTTTTGACAGGTTGGAATTGAACCAGTGCCATGCCTCGATAGAACGAAGCCCCCTGATCAAAACCCACCCTCATTTGTGTCCCTAGCCCAGCCCTGAGCCAAGATATTTTGTGAAAATAGGTCGCAATGCAAGCTCGAGATCAAAGAATTTCGCTATCAAAGAATATGCAGGCTTGCGATCAAAGATCGTTAGTGAGCCGCAAATGAAGATTTTTAAAGCTAATAACTCTATATTTAGACCAATTTGGATGGAACCAAAAGCATAGCTCGATAAATTGGGGCCCCCTTAGTAAAATCCATCCAAGTTTTACTTCAGAAGTGACTTCTGAGCCGAGATATTTGTGTTTTTACGATCGGAAAATAAAAAACAAGATGTCAGACCTCACGATCAAAGAATTTTTGAAAATCCTCAGGGACAAAGAGCCTTGAACTGTGAGGCTGCAAATTCTTTGATCACCAGGTGGGACCAGATGGGCAGAACCCCATTATTTGTTCACAAAACATACATTTAAATTTTCCCATTGACTTACAATGGGAACTTAAAAGTGGCATAACTTTTGAATGCTTCAATATTTTTTCACCAAATGAAAAACGGAATGTTCAGCCACCAAAGCTCTTTCAAATAAGCCATCTTGCAAAGTAGCATGCCACACAACAGCCGTGCAGGATCACATCCAGAATCCCCAAAGGTGCCTCCAAAAATGGATAATTTTGCATTTTTCAGTGCCTTCGTACGCAAAGACTGTAAGTCTGACCAAGAAACAATTTGCCTGATCAAGAGAACTATAATGCCCCACCAAGCGTACCAAATTTCAGGCAAATCCATTGAATGGGTCCAAAGTTATTAACATCCAAACGTTTGACTTTAGTATGTAACTAACTACTGAACCCTAACTATAGTGGCACCACATAATATATATATATATTATATATATATATATATATATATATATATACATATATATATATATTATATATTACACCACTACATATTTTTATATGTTTTATATATATAAATATATATATATATATATATATATATATATATATATATAGTATATAATGGTGCAGTAGCACCACAATAGTTAGGTTTGAGCAGGGGTTTCTATGTTAAACTTCATATTTTGCACTTTAATACCTTTACAAGCATTCAACAGATGTGCACAAACCATTGCATGCATGTTCTCCTGGGGTAGGTCTCTTGACTTCCCAAATTTTGTTCCGGTTGGATGTGCAGATTCCGAGATCCAGACAGTGCAAAAACCTTAGAATTCACTACTCTGCCATTTTTTTCTCATCACCCTGCTCACAGATGGTGTTGAATTATGGTCTGAAACATTTATTGTAGAAAGAGCTTGGGTCACAGAATTGCCCCATGTTTATTTGGTGAAAAAATATTAATCCATTCCAGCATCAGTGCATTTTTAATGTATAATTCTTTTCAATGGGACTTTTACTTTTGAGGTTAGAATCCTGGAATGAAAAAATATTTTGTTCTGACAAACAAAGATCTTTTTCCTTAAGTGGCCAATTCTTGTTCTCCAGAAAAAAAATCCCTTATTTTATTTATTTAGCTTTTGTAAACCAGGTACGTACTCTAGACAAAACATATGCCTATTTTCAGGTATGACCCAGGAGAGTACAGGAATTGAAAGTACATACACAAACAAGTACATACAGAGTACAACTTAAAGCAAGTAAGGCAGGTACACTGGAATCAGAAAAAGCATGGCATACATAGCAAGACAACTCAGGTTTTAACAGTGGCACAGTCGAGTATAAAATCAATACAGAGTCATGAAGACAATGAGCCACCATCTTATTTTTTGTTTTTGCCAAAGAGAAACTGTCATAACTGTGCCCAAGTATGTCTGTTTCAGACATCTAACTATGTATCTTACTCATTGGGAGTTGATGAGCTGTTCTGTGTGGTTTTCTTCATTGGTATGGCTTGTAGAATTTTTTTAAACTATTTAATTCCTTTTTTCAACTCGCTAACTTCCTTTATCCCCAGTGCTTTTTTGTCTTGATGAAAAAGGAAATCGGCTGGTGAAAAAGGATTACTCCTTTTCATGACCAGATGGCCATGCTGGTAATCCTATTTCATCAGCCAATTTCCTTTTTCGCCATGATGAAAAAGGATGGCGAAAAGGAATTGATCTGGTGAAAAAAGATTACTGGCATGGCCATCTGGTCACGAAAAGGGGAAATCCTTTTTCACCAGCTGATTTCCTTTTTCTCCATGATGGAAAAGGATGGCGAAAAAGAAATTTGTCTGGTGAAAAAGGATTAAATGTGATGGCCATCTAGTCAAGAAGATGGATTGACAGCCATCTGGTCCCGAGAAAGATAACCATCTGGTCAGCAAAAGGATACTTTGGTGGCCTGCTTTTATCTCTAGTGTCTTGTGGCACCCCCCCCACCCTCAATAAACATATTTTGTTTATGTTTTTCCATATATATATATATATACACTTCAAATTGTTATAATCTCTGGCCCTTTTGTGCTTTGAGGGGTCCACAAGCATCCTGGCTTCATCCCTGGTATCTAGTGGCACCCCTCACCCTCCGATGCCCCCGTATTCTGTATTGGTGGTTAGTGGTATCCCACCACCCTTCCAAGTCCCTTTTTTTGCCCTGAAATTAAGAAAATCATTCATCAATGTCTTTTATTTTTTTTTACCTGTAAAAAAAACAATGGTCCATCGCCTATTACTCCCACACCCTCCACCTGACCACCCACTGTGCACTCAGCACCCCACAACCCCCTTAACACCCCCACAGATGGCTGCTCACCTGCAGAGGTCCCTGTTTGAGATTTGCTCTCCTGATCAAAGACGCGTCTTGTTGCTGCAAGCAGTAACTGCAATATAAGAAACTAAGATAAATGTGCTTCAATGTATTTCAATTGGGTTTTGAACTTTTAAGCATAACTCAGTAATTTTTTGAGATTTTGACCCCAAATTTTTAACATGGCCTTTTGGGAACCTCACCTGGGAGCAATATGACTGTCATTAGGCAACTTCTTTCAGAAAGGTGATTTCAAGGTCACTTGGTGAAATCAACTTTTCAGTGTGATTTGTGTTATTGTTCATGAGGTGGGGTAATAAGAAGGCTATATTGAAAATTTGGGGTCAAAATTAAAAAAAATGTCTGTGTTATGACCATTCCTTGCAACATCTCTATGTACGCTCGTAACTTTGGATATTTTCAATATTTCCCCCTCAAATTTACAACATAGCCTTCTTATTACCCTACTTCATGTATGTCATTGCTGTCATTTTTCAAATCATAGCCAAAATGTGTTTTTGCACCTGTGGCGCAGAATGGCTTTGCAGTTGAGCAGAATTATGTTTTGGTGGGGATTTGAGCATTTTCTGTACTGGGTACATGCAGTGAAGTCAAAAGAAGGTGATGTTAAAAATCTGGGGTCAAAATTATTAAAAATGGTGGTTATGACTATTTGTGCAATTCAGCTACACATGCTTGTAACTTTGGGAATTTTAAATATTTTTATCCCAAATTTTCAACATAACTTTCTTATTACACCACCTCATGTTTGTCATAGCTGTCATTTTTTAAATCCTGTCCAAAATGTGTTTTTTCATTTGTGGTATGGATCGGTGGTGCGCTTGCGTGGAGTTACATTTTAGCGGGGCCTGAAGATTTTTCTGCACCGGGTACTTGAGGTGGAGTAATAACATGGCTATAATGTATGGTAGAACATTGTTATTAGTTAAATTCCATCTTTTCCTAAAGTTTTTGTACCATCAATGTGTCACCATGATGTCATTATACCATCGATGGTACATCACGTCGATGGTACAACAAAATGGAATTAATATGTGTAGCTGTTTTCTAGGCAGCACAGGCCAATAAAACACTCAGAATGAAGTCTGAAGCTTGTAGTCAAATGACAGTTACATCACACATAGTCAAGGCAAGGCAAATTTTATTTTTCCAGGTGTCCAATGCTGAAGACTCTGGGCACCGTACAATAAAAACTGTCAATATAATAAATAGACATCAAATAAATATCACAGTAATTGCAGCATAAAATAAATATGGTCTGTGACAACACAGAACCCTATTAAAATGGATACTCAGGGGGAAAGGGAGAGGGGGCTCCCAAGGTGGACTAATAAACAAGGTCCAGGAAGGCCTGACTAAACAGGTAGGCCTTGAGGTGGACCTTAAAGACCTCAACCGAAGAGGCCTCCTGAACAGATGGAGGGAGCAAATACACAGAACAGGGCTGGTGACACTAAAAGCTCTGTCGCTGGTGGTTTTAAGCCATGTCCTGGGAATCGCCAGGAGGCACCTAGAGGAGTACCGAAGTGAGCAGACCGAGGCAGCAGGTGTAAGAAGGTCCAACAGATAGCCAGGGCCCAACCCATGTAATCCCCACCCAGATGATCTCAAAACTCTTCTATCCTGCTCGCACTCACCCTCTTAAGTGAGACAAGATGAGTATCTTTTTCCAGCTTGCATATAAAAACCTGCATTTTTTTGTGTTTCTTTTGTGTCTGTGTTTAGATCTGTCATCCAAAAGCTCTGGAAAGCACTTCAAGCTGCAATGATTCACTGCCCGACCCTGTCTCCTGTTTTACAGAAATTCCAATTGGATGTTTAAAGTCACATGATTTTTTTTTTTGTTTCTACTTTCCGGTAGCTGTAACTAAGTGTGCAAGAGTTTATAGCAATCTGTTTATTTCTTCAGCTTAATTTGTAAATGTTAAGCATTTTTGCTGTTGTTATTAGTAATAGTAATAAAGAATCAATGCTATCTGACTGAAGACATCTCGTTCATATCAATTCAAGGTAAGAGAATTTCTAACATATGTACTGTGCCCACAGGATGTATTTTCATAGTTGTAAAAATTTCACAAAAGGTATTTTTTTGTTCCACTCTGATGACACCTATGCCCATACACTATAAAAGACAAAGTATGGTCATCGATGATTAACCACACTAAGCTAGCATCTTGTGGTTCTCTTGGAAACTTTTGTAACCCTCTTGAGCTGTGCTCTCAAGGCTTACCTGAGTTGCCAAGGGAACCAATCGATGCTAGAACAACATGGTTATTTCATCGATGCCCATACTTTATCCTCCATATGGTGACAATTTGGTGACTATTGTCCTATAACTGGAAGCGCAGGGGCTGAAAGGCCCTGTGCTTCCATAGCTAGATACATATATGCATCTATAGAGGGATAGGAGCACAGAGCCCAGAGGTCCATGCACTCCCACAGGCAGATAAGGATATAATTATACTACAGTATCTCAAAAAGTAAGGAAATAAATTGCAAAAAAACTTCATTAATGCATCAGTTAGGGTTAAACTGACAAAAGGAGGGAAATGTGGCATTAGTGTTTCCAACCTTAACACCCCATTCCCTACCCTACACAGGTGGGGGGAGTCTGTCAACCATAATGCTCACCCCATTCTCCTATGCTGTACCCATGCCACCTTATTTTGTAATGGAATGGGGTGAGCATTAGGTTTGACAGCACCAAGACAGACCCCACCACCTGTGGGTCTGTGCAGGGTGAGGAATGGGGTGTTAGCATTAGAAATCCTAATTCCACATTTCCCTACTTTTGTCAGTTTAACCCAAATCGACACTTCAATGAAGTTTTGTGCAAATACATATACATATTATAGCTATGTGGTAAAACCACTATAGTTAGGGTTGAGCAGGGGTTTCTATTTTAAACCTCACACTTTGCACTTTATTAACTTTGCAGGAATTCAACAGATTTGCATGAAATTTTGCATGCACTGTCTCCTGTGGTAAATCCCTTGTTGTGCCAAAGATCATTGAGGTCAGATTTGCGGATTCTGAGATCTGGATAGTGCAGAAACCTTAACATTCACCACTTTTTGCAGTATTTTTCTCATTGCCCTGTGCACATATGGTGTTGAATGAATTGTGATCTGAATTTTTTATGATAGAAAGAGCTTGGGTAACAGAACTGCTCACAGAACTGCTCTGCATTTATTTGGTGAAAAAATATTAATCCATTCCAAAGTTATTGCATTTTTAAGATCCCATTATTTTCAATTAGACTTTTATTTTCTAGGATAGATTCCTGGAATGAAAAAAGATTTTGCCCTGATGAGCAAGGATCCTTTTTCTTGAGGTGCCAATCCTTCTTCACCAGAAAAAAATTCCTTTTTCATTAGCCACCATCTAGTTTTTTTTAATTTTCCCTGAAGAAACTGTCATAACTGTGCCCAATGATGTCTGTTTCAAACATCTAAGTATGTAGCTTGCTCATCAGGAGTTGAACAGCTGCTCTGTGTGGTTTTCTTCATTTATATGCCTGAAGAATTTTTTTCCTTTTAACTAATTAATTCCTTTTTTGACACTCGTTAGCTTCCTTTTTTGGCAATCCTTTTTGTCATAGTGAAAAAGGAAATAGACTGGCGAAATCGGATTACCCCTTTTAGTGACCAGATGGCACTATTGGTAATCTTGTTCACTAGCTGATTTCTTTTTCTGCCATGACAAAAAAAGAATGCGAAAAGGAATTGCTCTGGTGAAAAACAATTACCGGCATGGCCATCTAGTTGTGAAAAGGGGAAATCCTTTTTTGCTGGTCTATTTCCTTTCACCATGATGAATAGTGAAAAAGGAATTTGGTGAAAAACTATTAAATATGATGGCCATCTGGTCGGTAAGATGGATTGACAGCTATCTGGTCCCAAAAAAGATAGCCATCTGGTCGGCAAAAGGATCCTTTGACGGACATGTTTATCCCTGGTGTCTTGTGGCACCCTCCACCCTCAATGAACATATTTTTTTATGTTTTTTCCCTGTATACTGTATATATTTTCTTTTATTATTTTTTATAATCTTGGACCCCCTTTGTGCTTTTAGGGGGTTCACAAGCTTCCCGGCTTTATCCCTGATGCTGCTGTACTCTGTATTGGTGGTTAGTGGTATCCCGCCACCCTCCCATGTCCCTTTTTTGCCCTCAAATTAAGAAAAATCATCCCTCAATGTCTTTTATTGATTTTATCTGTGAAAAAAAATGGTCCATCATACATCACTCCCATCCCTGACTATCCACTGTGCACCAACCTCCCCACACACCCCCCTTGAACTTGACATATCTACAGACTGTCACTCACCTGCAGAAGTCCCAGGTTCAAGATCCACTCACCCGATTGAAGACATGTCTTGCTGCTGCAGCTGGCGAAACTAAGCTAAATGCGCTTCAATGTATTTCAATAGGGGTTTAAACTTTTATGCATAACTCAGCCATTTGTTGAGATTTTAACCCCAAATTTTCATCATGGTCTTTTGGGGACCCCACCTGCTCAACAATATGACTGTTGTTAGGCAACTCCTGCCAGAAAGTTGATTTTGTGGTCAATTGGTGAGATCACCAGTACTGACACTGTAGTGCAGCATGAGAGGGGTGCTTCACTTCTGAGGTGCTGTCTTTCGGATGAGACGTTAAACTGAGGTCCCATCTGCCTGGATTGGTGGTAGTTCAGGTGGATGTTAAAGATCCCATGGCACTTCTCGAAAAGAGTAGGGGAATTTCCCCGGTGTCCTGGCCAAATTTCCCTCATTCACTAAAAAATACCACCAACAGCTTACTCTGGTTCAAGGTCAGTTGGCATTCATCTGTATCCCCCTCCCCCGGGTCGTGCCTGAAAATAGGCAGGATTTGTCTAGTGCACTTACCCGGTCAACATAAAACTAAATAAATAAATAAAATCACCTTTCTGGTGGGATTCATGTAACAACAGTCATATTGTTCATGAGGAGGGATCATAAAAAGGCTATGTTGAATACTTGGGGTCAAAATTTCAAAAATGGCTGTGTTATGACCATTCCTTGCACTATCACTATGCACACTCATAACTTTGGACATTTTCAATATTTTCACCCTATATTTTCAACATAGACTTCTTATAGCCCCACCTCATGTATGTCACAGCTGTCATTTTTCTAATCACCAAAATGTGTTTTTGCATCTATGTCATTGCAGTTGCGCAGAATTGTGTTTTTGTGGGGAGTTGAGTATTTTTTGTACTGGGTACATGCTGTGAGGTCACAAGATGGCTATATTGAAAATTTGAGTTAAAAATGATTAAAAATGGCACAGTTATTTTTTTGCATTAATATTTTATTAAAGTTTTTGAGCATAACACAGAACATCATATGTCATCAAACAATGATACTGGACTGGAGTAAAACTCCTTGGAGATACAATCTACAGAAATCAGAGCATACAAGAGTGAGAATTAAAACAAAATTGTAATAAGCAGTAATCAGATAGTACAACTAACAGTAACAGTAACAGGGGATGAACCTTACCAGTGTCCAAACTAGAATAACAAAGAACTATTGAATGTCTTAAAACAACGCCTATTAAACAACAGAAAACACTGCCGGTGAGGTGTCCGATGCTATAAGGAAAACATAAAAGGGAAAAGTTGTAACTATTTGTTGCAATTTTACTACGCATGCTCATAACTTTGGGAATTTTAAATATTTTTAGCCAATTTTCTACGTAGCCTTCCTTTTACACCACCTTATGTATGTCACAGCTGTCATTTTTCAAATCCTGTCCAAAATGTGTTTTTGCACCTGTGGTATGGAGTGGCGTTACGCTTGCGAAAAGTTACATTTTGATGGGGATTGAAACTTTCTGCACCTGGCACATGAGGTGGGATAGTAACATGGCTTTGGTGATAATTTGGTGACTGTTGTACTATACAGTAACTGGAAGCACAGGGGCCAGAGGACCCTGTGCTCCCACAGCTAGGTACATATATGCATCTATGGAAGGAAAGGGTCTGTGATCCCACAGGCAAATAAGGATATGATTACACTGTCTCAAAAGGTAGGAAATAAATTGCAAATAAACTTCATTAATGGATCAGTTAGGGTTAAACCAACAAAAGTAGGGAAATATGGCATTAGAGTTTCCAACCCTGACACCCCAGTGCCTTGGGGCTGTCAATCCTAACTCTCATCCCATTCTCCTATGCTGTACCCATGTCACCTTATTTTCCAATGGAATGGGGTGAGCATTAGGGTTGATGGCCTCCCCTTGCTGTGGATGGGCAATGGTGCATGTCCTGTGGAGGTACACATGCACTGTGCCAAATTGGCAGCCTCTCCCTATGTGTCTTCCAGCCTGCACCACTACCAGGTCTCTACCTGGTGGCAGTCAATGATGGGACCAATGCACCCCCCCCAGGAAATGATAGCAGTCCAATGGACACTTAATCCTCTCTCCCCCAACAATCCCCTAGAAACCTGAATCTACTTTGAACTTGGGTTACCATGTAGAGGACTGTAGCACTACCACTTTCCCACTGGGCCAGCTTTTCACTGTTATTTCTAAGGATCATTAGACAGATTGCTTGCTGTTGTGCCTAACAAGTTTCATCCCTCAGAAGGACAAAATGAGTCAGCTTTGAAATAGCTCAAAACTGAGATCCTGCAAAGACACAGGGGCTAGGTGGTATTGGATTTCACTTTTGAAGTCATGTGCATCAACAGTCTATCAGGGTAACATAACCCATGAGGTAATGCATTGGGAATGCTTAGAGACATGCTTTTACATCCACTTTTACCAGGTGGGTAAACTTGCATAACAGCGGCACTGGGTGGCAAAAAACAAAACAGCAGGAGCCCATCATTCCCTCTGGAGTAGAGATGCAGTGAAGTTTTACTCCATGGGTGAATATGCAACTAGGTTACCAAATTCTCCTCAGTGGAGCAGTTCACAAAATTGTTCCAAATTAACCAAAATTCATCATTTGTGACGTCACCTTGCTTTTGTTTTTTTTTAAGTGCAAATTGCACTTAAAAAACCCAAAGCAGGGGGGCGTGACTAATCGCCAGTCCTAATGGAAGCCTGATTTCGGTGCTTTCTGTACCCCCTACTGCAATCCCTGTAAAATCTGGGGTGATTCTGCATTTTAAAGTGAGCTAAAGCCAGCAGTACCATGGTTAAACTTACCCGCCTGAGGATCCGTGCTCTTTTTCGCTTTTTTCTAGGGGTAAAGCTGCTGATTCACCCACCGATTGCATTCCAGTCCATGCCTACTCAACGCCGAGATGGATCCCGACCGAGCATCCTCACAGCCAGAAGGCAGCATGGTTGAAATCTGACAAATGTTCACCGAAATACTCCACAGAATGGATAATCTTGATATCGCTACTAAAAAGAACACCAAGGATATCGTGGACCTTTCTCAACAGGCTTGTATTTCAGAACATAAATTAGCTGAGGTGAAAGACGGCTGGCATAAGGCTGAAAAAAAAATACAAGAACAAGATTGGTTGATGCACTTATTATGGAACAGAGTGGAAGACTTAGAAAATCGCAGTCGTAGGAACAATTTAAGGTTCACGGGGTTCCCTGAAGGTAGTGAGGGGAATAATGCTGTTATATTTCTGCAAACCAAACTGCCCCCACTACTAGACTGGCATTGTGACACTCCCCCAGAGATAGACAGAGCCCACAGAACACTAGCCCCTCGCCCAGCTTCCAGAGAGCGCCCTTGCACTATTTTGGCTCGCTTTCTCTGGTTTCAGGATCGGGACACTATTACTAGACTAGTTTGCCAAAAAACAGAGCTGTTCTGGAGAGGGCACAAAATTCATATATTTGTGGACTACTCCCAGGAACTAACAACACGTCATAGGGCCTTCACAGCTGCTCGTAGAGCCTGCGCTGAATTGGTATTGGAATATTCTCTATGCTACCCTTTCTGCTTAAGGATGGTGGTGAATGGATCACCGCAGCTATTTGACAATCAGTCAGCCACTGAAAAGTTCCTGGCTGCCCTAGCCCCTAAGTTAAATTGGGGAAGATTGAAAGAGGCCCGCAATACTGAGGCCTTCTCTGAGAAGTCTATCCCGATGGAAACCTCGCTGCCTCAGCCAACTGCTTCATCCCTTCTGCCTACCACACAGTGTGTTCCGCTACCTCGGACTCCAGCCTGATCCCTAAATCAGAACTCCCTTGGGAGTAAGAAAAAGAACAGGAGGAGAGGCCAGATTGAGGGGGCACACATTGATAAGACACCCAGGCTTCGCTCCCGGAGCTGCAGTGCGAGCCCTGACTCAGTCGACTCACACTCCTCTGTGCTTCCTGACATGAGCAACAATCAGTATAGGGCCCTCATGGATCTTCCAACAGACGGCTCATTGCAAGACCCCCCCCTCTGCCCCCAGGCTATCTCATCACAGGGGCAATAAATCCCATACAGTGAGATCTCTTTCTTGGGCAGATGACATGGAGCCTGTTCCTCTGGATTCCCTCACACCCATCAAGACCACGTCCTCTGAGCCACCATTTGACTGTTTGGTGACCACCTCCTTCTCTACTTCTACCTCTGTGGGGTGAATGTAAGGTGAAATAACTATTTGATGGTAACTGTTACTCCAGCTCCGTAAGGGAGGTACATGCCGACAAGTCCTCTTTTTTGTGCCTGATGGATTGTGCACCTAATTTACATGACTTGCTTTGGTTTTGTCATCATTTTTTTTTTCCCCTTTTACAGGTGTACCACTGGCTGGCCACTAGATGGTCTTGTAAGTTGGTTAAGGTTCTGGGGAGCTCGAATAAGACTGTGGTTTAGGATGTGGCCCTACCCCAAGCTTACTCAGCCAGTGTCCTTTCTTTTGTGTTCCTCATTAATATTTGCCAGTGGCTATGCAAGGCAACCATGTAGTATGGGAGGCACTGCTGGGCCCCTCCTTTCTGTTGTCTCAGTTACCTCTGCTGTGTTATACAGCTCTTAGAAGGGACAGTCAGGTCCACGGGTTTAATGCCAAGTTTGATCTGTGTTCTTAGTATTGGGCAAATGCAGAATTGCTTTTTTTTGTCCCTTTTCTTTTCTGGGTAGGGGGGACGACATGCAGAGAGTTCACAGGAGTTTCTGGTGTCCTATCTCCTGCCTTGTGAGAATTTATATCTACCTTCCAGCAACCTCTGCTGGCATCTGGGCCACAGGTTGGCTGATGCAGGTAGCGGATGCTGGTCTGATAATGGGGAGTGTTCTTGGGGTGGGAGGATGGGGGAGAGGGATATTTGGGGTTATTGTTTAATGATGTTATTGTTATGGTTCTTTCTTCTCAGACATTATACTTGGATAGTAAGGAAAGTGTTTGTTTATATAAAGTTAGATGTTCTGGCATTCTGATCTATGAGATGACATTTATATTTTATGTAAGACTTCCACGGGGGAACACTAATCTCCTTATAGACCATAGTCTCCATTTTTGGGGTTTCCTGTGGTCTATCCCTTTGGCCATGTTATACCATAGACCAGATGGAGACTAGGTTCATTTCCTGGAATGTCAGGGGCCTTAATTCTCCCATTAAATGAAAAAAAGTTTTGCTGCACTTGAAAAAGTTGAAACCGATGGTAGTTTTTCTAAAAGAAACAAAACTATCCTCGGGTGAATCCAAAAAGCTTCACCAAGGGTGGGTAGCAGAGGAACTCCATAGTGTGGCCAGCTCCCATAAGCGGGGAGTATCAATATTATTACATAAAAAGCTTGGGTGGTAATTTAAATGTCACGCCCAGGATAAAGAGGGGAGATTCATCATAGCCAAAGTGGAGACTCCAAGGGGTCCTTTGGTTCTGACCAACCTCTATGCCCCTAACTAGGATTGCCCCTGGTTCTTTCATTCGGTTAACCAGGCCCTTACAGATTTTAACCCGAATAAGGCCCCAGTCCTATTAGGAGGGGACTTCAATTTAGTTCTCGACCATTCTCTAGACAGAAGTAATACATCTCCTGAGCCCCACAGGCAAGCTAAGAAAGCTCTTCAGTGACTATTGATGGAACATGGCCTGTTGGATGTATGGCGGGTTATGTATCCTGGGATGCACAACTATACATGTTTTTCACAATTTCATGGCTCATCCAGCAGGATTGATCTCTGGCTGATCTCCTCTGGGCTTTATGACAAGTTGTTACCTCTCATATTCACCCAATTTACGTGTCAGACCATGCCCCTTTGGAGCTACTGTTTAAATTTGGACCAGACCCCCCCCCCATTCACCCACCTGGTGACTGAACCCCCTTCTAATCGAAGACCCTGAATTTAAGAAGTGGTTAGGCCCTGAAATAGTGGACTATTGGACAAACATTGATGATAAAGAGATTTCTGATACGACCCTCTGGGAAGCCTTTAAGGCTACTATAAGAGACAGAATAATTGCTTTTGCATCGGCCAGGATATGCCACCGAGAGGCTGACCAGAGGGCCTTGGAGAAACAATTGCATCTCTTAGAAGCTCAATATATTTCCCTCAGCCCTGGGGTCCCCTCAGCACCTCTGCTTGCACAACTGGCTAGCACTAGAATTTCATTGGATGGCCACTTAACCCGTCAGGCTAAACTGAACCTTAGGCGAATCCGACACGCTTACTGGGAGGGGGATGAAAAGGCTAGTAAACTCCTGGCATATCGCCTTAAACAGCAACAAATGTCCAGGAGAATGCATGCTTTAATAGATGACAGAGGAACCCCATGTTACTCTGGTAAACATGCGAATTAGATCATGAAGCGGTTCTATGAGCAGCTCCATGCCTCCCCTCTTCCTCCAGATCCACTCAGGATCCAGGGCTTCGTTGATTCGTTACCTATTCCCAAACTTCTTCTAACTGACTCTACCTCACTGGAAGTCCCTATTGGGCTGGAAGAGGTAGAAAAGGCTATCCAGTCCATGAATCTCCATAAAGCCCCTGGAATGGATGGGCTACCAATCGATTTTTATAGAGTCCAGGGAGTTAACCCTACCCCTTATCTGGTCCAGGCCTTCCAACATTCCCTGCATATGGGGCTCCTTCCCCCCCATGAGAGAAACAGCCATTACAGTCCTACCTAAAAAGGGAAAAGATTTGCTTTCTCTGAGTAGTTATCACCCCATTTCCCTCATCAACGCAGATGCTAACATTTTAACCAAGGTTCTAACATCTAGGCTTGAACCCCTGCTCCCAGGTCTGGTTCACCCCTCTCAGGCTGGGTTTATTAAAGGCCGTCTGGGGTCTAACCACCATCGAACTTTGCTTTCCCTAATGCATTATACCAAATGGACTGAGGCATTCTCGGTTGCTCTAGCCATTGACCTTGAAAAGGCATTCGACTCTGTTGAATGGCCATTCCTTTTCCACACTCTCTCCCTAATGGGCATGGGACCAGGTTTTCTTTCCTGGATACAACTGCTTTACTCCTTCCTTCCGGCTAGAGTTGAGATGAATGGTATGTCATCTTCCCCTTTTCAACTACAGAAAGGTACGAGACAAGGCTGCCCCCTTTCTCCACTGCTGTTTGTTTTGGCAATTGAACCTTTGGCCATTGCACTTAGAGAATCTCATCTTACACCCAGTGTAAAGGTGGGGGACACTAACCGTAAAACCTTCCTATATGCTAACGATCTTCTTGTAACCATGGGATGTACCCTCCAGGTGATTCAAGCTATCCTTCATATCCTGTCTGAGTTCTTCAAGGTGTCAGGTCTTAAGGTCAATCAGTCTAAAACAGATGTTTTACCCCTGAATTCTGTACCTTCCAATACAGATTTCATCACTCTTGGCCTTAAGTGGTGCCCTAATGGCATGAAATATTTAGGTATCCTTCTGCACCCAAACCTGTCAAAAATGCTTATGGTTAATTTTTCTAAATTACTGGAATCTCTCAGACAGGATATGGATCGATGGAAGGCTTTGTGGCTCTCCCTTGCAGGTACAATAGACTCCATCAAGATGATGGCTGCCCCTAGGATTTTATATCTGTTGGCCCATCTCCCTATGGCTATTCCACAGAAATGGTTTTCAAAACAGGAAGCGTCGATGGGTAACTTTCTGTGGGAAGGATCCCAGCCCCACTACAGTAAACTTAAACTTCGTCAGCACTGGAAGAGGGGTGGGTGGGGGCTCCCTTAGCTACAAGGTTATCACATGGCCTTCACTTCAGCCCAGACAGTCAAATGGTTTTCCAGGATTGGACTTACCTCTCCAACCTGGCTTACACTGGAGGCATCCTTACTCCGGGCACCTGCTCCAGTGGTGGTCTTGTACAGTAAAAAGAATATATACCCTAATCTCCCTCCTCGTATCCTGCTGTTGATTAAATATTGGCACCAAATTTTACTCTGACTGGGGCATGACCAAACCCCTTGAAATACATGCCACTATGGAACAACTGCGCTCTGCAAGTGGGTAAAAGTGTCATCCACTGGAAATTGTGGGAGGCTCAAGGTATCTCTCTAGTACAAGATCTTTTACTCCCCAAAACTAGCTCCATTTGAGGCTTTACAGGTTAGATATCATCTTCCGCTCTCTCATTTCTGGAGATACCTCCAAATCAGGGATGCCATATCACACCTACCTAATTCTCCCACAAACAAAGGTTTGTATCAACCCCCCCCCCACACCCTTTGGGTACATGGCAGAACCACTCCAGACACATAGCTAGTGATATATACAGGTGCCTTCAGGATGACTTAATAGACCCTACCCAGTCAGCTAGAGTTCAATGGAAGAAGGATCTTCAAACTCTCATCACTGAGGACCAGTGGTGCCATACCTGGTCGAGAATACATTTGGCTTGTTGAGATGGGTGTACCCGCCTGATCATAAACAAAACCCTCCACAGATGGTACAGAGACCCAGCTAAACTTAATAGAATGGGACTGCTCCAGGTGGACACTTGCTGGAGATGTGGTAATTCAGGGGCCCACTTGTTCCATATATTATGGGATTGTCCCAACCTTCGAGGGGTTTTGGACATCAATCCAAGATTTGTGCAGCCAGGTATTTCCTAACATTAATCTCTGATTCCCTTTTCCTTCTTCTAGGTTGTGCTCGACCTAATACCCCTAAATATAACCCCGGGGCTCAATGGGTCACAACAGTAGGGACAATAGCTAAAAGGCTTATCTTATTGAAATAGAGATCCACAGATGTCCCCATCCTCCATGAATTCCTGTTGGTGTTATCCCAAGGGGCCACATTTGAGAGACTCTCTAGTTTCACGGAGGGCATCCTGGCTCATTTCAAGAAATGTTGGCAGCCCTATTTACAATCCAAGTACTGTTACAACTCCCATACTCTACCTGGTATCCAATCTTGTTAAGGTTCCCTGATCCAGTTGCTTTTCCCTTTCCCTCTATGAAAGTGCAAGTCTCACCTTGTCTTGCCTTTTCTCAAGGTTATATTGGATTCTAGAGATCAGTTTGCCTTTATTTTTGTTTTGTTTTTCTTGAAATTCTTTATTTTTCTTCCCTTGTACATACTTAAGATTATTCAAGCCTGAGTGGGATACATCATGGATATATCCTAGGTATAGTTGGACCTTAATGTTCTAGTTATGGTTTCTTATTTTTTTTTTTTGAATTAACTACATATCATTATCTCCTGGCTTGACCCCTTTTATTTTTCTTCTTCCTTGGGTCAGATAGATATGTCTAGAGCCTACATTGTATCGGTAACCAGCCAATATTGTAAGTATTGTTTCTATATAATTCCCAAGATGGTTAATGACATGTTTTGGATGTACTCCCTTTTCCTTTTTTTTCCCTTTTTCTCACCCCCTTCATATGTAACTCAATTTCCTTTGTGTTTCTGTCCTTACCAAATGTTGCGGTATGGTTCAGAGCATTGTTGATCTGTCAAATGTACATGTATGTGTCCTGATACATAATAATAACAATAATAAAAATCTTAAACAACAAAAAAACCAAAGCAAGTAGAGGTTACAGATGGGGAATCCCCCAAAACCACCCCCGATCTATCCCTGATGTCTAGTGGTCCCACCCACTTCCGCCATCACCAGCCCCAATATACAGAGTATATACATATATATATATATATATATATATTTATTATATATATATATATATATGTAAGTAACTAAAATCCCTGGTGTTTAGTTCCCTTCCCTGCCGATCACTGGCCCCAGTTTGAAAAAAATAGATTTATTAATAAAATTCCTAATGTCTAGTGGTCCCCTCCTCTGCTGATCACCAGCATCAGTTTTAAAAAAATTAATTATTAATAAAATCCCTGGTGTCTAGTGGACCCCCCCAACCAGTCAAGGAGTGCCCCCTCCATAAAATTTCCCACCCCTCTCCCCCAACCTGGACCCCAAGTGGGTGACCTGCACAGCCCTCCACTTAAAACCACAGCTGGCCACCCAACTGACCTGGCTGGAATGAATGAGTGAGTGCTTGTATAAGCATGCGCTCATACATTGAGAAAGATCCAGCTCATTCATTGAACTTTCTTTGGGGTCACAGAGAAGAGTGGAGGGCTGTTCCGGTGCTGGTGGGGGGTCCGGATGGGGGGGAATTATGCTGTTCCCCTAGCCCGACCCACCTGCCAGCACCAAAACAGCCCTCCTTTCCTGTCTGTGCCCCCAAAGAAAGCTCAATGAATGAGCTGGATTGTGGCCGCATGGCGAATGAATGAGCATGTGCTTGTACAAGCATGCGCGCATTCATTCCAGCCAGGTCAGTCAGATGGTCAGCCATGGTGGAGAGTGGAGGGCTGTGCTGGTCACCCACTTGGGGTCTGGGTAGTGGGGAGAGGAGTGGTGAATTTGATGGATGGGCACTCCCTGACTGGATTGGGGGTCCACTAGACACCAGGGATTTTACTAATAAATCAAATTTTTTAAGACTACATGGGCGAACCCATGCTTACTTATTGCTGTGAAGCAGAAATAAAGGGACTTAACAGGACAGCTATCCTGTGTGTATCCACAGTGCTGCAGTCATGTTTACAGCATTGGTTCTGCACTGCACCTCCCCTCTACGGAACTTACAACCTCCCCCCCCCCCTTGCAGGGGCACTGAAAAAATAGTTCTCTAGAGTTTTTAAAAACATAGGATATGATCATTGTTTTCAGCTGCCTGACAGTAAAAAGCTCCATGACACTTAGCAAGTAGATCACAGCACTGGATTAGGCCTTCAAGAATACAATTCAGTGAACTGAAACAGCATTTTCCCTTGTACCAGTAACACAACATTTCACTTACTTATATAAGAGCTAGCAGAACACAGGAGTCACAAACCTCATTAAAATGTCAGTGGAGCATACAAATGTTACCTCCAACTGTTAGCAAAATTCCTTTGTATATTAACCCATTCACCACTATGTTCATGATAGATTCTTGTGGGAATTCACAGACAAGTTTCCAGCAGCACAGAAATATAGTAGTTAATGACCCACCACAGTATGCATTTTCCCAGTTAACAGTACTAGTTCTGCTTGGGTTACTACTAGTTGTCTCCACATAATGATCTCTATACTTTTAGTATAGTGAACAGCATGTCAAGGGATCAGGTATGCATGAACTGAAAATAGTGTGTGAAGATGTACAGGCATTTCAGGGCTATATTACTCTTACTGGTAATATATTAGCATCACATATATACCATATATACCCATATTACCTTCAAGGAGGCATTATAGTGCAGTGGTTGAGGTCACTGAGCTGCAAACCTGGAGACCTGGGTTTGAATCCCATTAGCCCTTTCTTGCATACTTCTGTGAACCTGAGCTACTGAATTAACTTCCTTGGGTTCCTAGGTTGCAGCACAAAAAAATTACAGCTTAGTTTGCTTTTCCAGGTTGAACAATTTCTTGTTCCCCTTCCCTTCCAAGTTACAGTAAACTGGAATTTGATTAGTAGTAGTAGTAGCAGTAGTAAAAACTATTATTCATTTTTCGAAAGAAAATGAATCGGAAAGCTCAGCTGAGACAGACTCATTTCCAATGAAATCCTTTTGTACAAAAGTTGCATAAGCTACACAATGGGCAAAATACAAAAATACATAACATATAAATTGATTATAATGATATGATAAGGTGGATTCATGTAATTTCTGCATTGAAGGGGTATTATATCAGAAGTGTGTACTGCATCTGATCACTTTGAGTGTCTGGCATACTGTGGAGTAAAGTGGAGCTAAGGGTTCTTCTCACAGAAGTGTGTGCTGTGTGCATTAAATGTGTACATGTACCATTTGATGATATGTAGTCATGTTTTCATCTGGTCATTTGCCAATGGTTATAAGTATGCACTGTGCTGGATCAGTGTGACGATCGCTCTGAGGGTCTGTCATGCTGTGGAGTGAAGTGCAGCGAGGGGTCATTATATTAGTCTGATCCTAGTGGTTGCCTTTTTTATCAATAGATATTCAAAATTACTATGAACGGATGATTTGTCTTATGATACTATATAGTACCTAACACTGTCACTTACCCACAAGTTAGCAGGCAGCAGTCCATGGCAATGGCTGTGCTTTAACTATGAGTTGTGTGGTAACTATTTAAGAGTATAGAGTATCACTTGATCATATTTGTTTAGTAAGCAGCAATGTGTAGTATAGGATCTGCATTACCTACAAATAGTGTGACAGGTATTACCGGGTGATGCTAAACTAAATCATGGGTCATGATTCAAATGCTAATGTTTTCTATGTAGCTGCTTCTCCTGTTTAGGGAAAAGAGGGTGCTGAAGTACTATAGGACAGTGCTGAACTGTACCATATAAAACTGCATTTTGTTCTAATCAAGCTACCATTACATACTGTATTATGTCAACTGTTACTGGTTCTCTGCTACTGGACTACATTAGAAGGAATGGAGACCCAAGCGAGTGTAAATTAGTAAGCCAAATCGCTCTTCACTACTTTCAAGTAGCAGATCCTGACTGACACTGAGACATGATAGCTGAGACCGGCCTGGCTTTGTGATTGCTACAAGGGCCAGTGAGTTCAAAGGAACCACAATCAAAGATTCAGAGATGAAGTGTGAACCAAGAAGAGGGCACAGTACCTGGGGTTCAAGGGTGGGGTGGTGCAGAGGGGATCAGCAGAGAAGGTATAGGGGGCAGGAGGGAAGGTGAAGGGTAGTACACAGTAATGGAAGTATGGCAGCAATATTCCTTGACATAATATGGGGAGCAGGGGTCTGTCACATATGCAGGTACCAGGGACAGTTAAGGGCAGGGGTCACTAGGCAAAGAAGGAATATAGAAAGGAAGGCGGAGGAGGGAGTATGTAAACATGTGGAAAAGAGCAGGTGAGAAAAGGTGGTGGACACATGGGTGGAGAAAGCAAGGAAGATACTGGGGAGAGGAAAGGGGACAAGAGTGCATAATACCCATATAGACCAGCAGACTCAATGACTGGGGAGTGGCAGTAAGTAAGAAGAAAGGGAAGGGGCGGTAGGACAGCAGATCAGTTACTTGACGCCACCATGAGGGGTGGTGGCACAGAGGTTTGGGCAGCTGCTGGATGGATTGAATCGACTAGGAATACATTTCTGGAGGTGTTCATGGACTGGGGGTAATGGAGGAGATAGATGCTAAGGGCGGCACAGGTGAGGAGGACAACATGCAAGAAGGGGTCATGAGAGTACAGTACCAGGGGTATAAAGGTACACTAAGGCTGTCAAACGCATAGGTGATTAAGGCATAGTTAGGGAAGGGGAGAAAAGTAGGATGGAGAGGCTGGAAAGGAAAAGAAGGTGGAAGTTATGACAGCATACAGGGGGCCCTGGGGAGGGTGAATTCTGCAGCTGATTGCCGGGGGGGGGGCGCAGCTGGAGGACAATGGACTACAAGAGGAAAGGAGAGGACTGGGAGAGACAGGTTACATAGAATTTGAGACATAGAAACATAGAATTTGATGGCAGATAAGGACCACTTGGCCCACCCAGTCTGCTCATTTTCCTACCTAATGGATAAGCTGCAGATCCTAGTTAACCAGCAGCCTACTTCTTTCTACCCCCCCCCCAAAATTGCCTTATGACTGTCCTATGCATGCTTGAATTCAGCCACTATTTTTGACTCCACAACCTCCTCCGAAGGCCGTTCCATGCATCCACAACCATCTCTGTGAAAAAATACTTCCTTACATTACCTCTGAGCCGCCCCCCCCATCTTCAAATTGTGCCCCTTGTTCTTACACACTTCTTTTTTTGAAAGATGCTACCCTCTTGGACTTTGTTGATTCCCTTGAAGTACTTGACAGTTTCTATCATGTCCCCCCTCTCCCTCCTTTCCTCGAGGCTACACACATTAAGCTCCTTTAGTCTCTCTTCATATGTCTTCTGGTGCAGACCATGCACCGTTTTAGTTGCCCTCCTCTGAACAGCTTCCATCTTGTCTATGTCCTTGAGGAGATTGGGTCTCCAGAACTGCACACAGTACTCCAGATGGGGTCTCACCAGGTGTCTGTAAAGAGGGATAACAACTTCCTGTTTTCTACTGGTGATGCCTCTCCCTGTGCATCCCAGTATCCCCCCAGCCCTCCTTACTGCCCTCTCACATTGCTTGCCCACCTTTAAGTCATCTGATATGACTACCCCCAGGTCCCTTTCCATTTTTGTTGTTGTTAGTATCTCACCCCCCATTGTGTACTCTTCCTCTGGGTTTTTGTTTCCCAGGTGCATTACCTTGCACTTCTTAGCATTGAATCTAAGCTGCCATACATTTGACCATTCCTCTAACCTTGCCAAGTCCCTTCTCATCCTTTCCACCTCACCTTGTGCATCAACTCTGTTGCAGATCTTTGTGTCATCTGCAAAGAGACATACTTTTCCTTCCAGTCCCTCTGCAATGTCACTTATAAAGACATTGAAGAGAACCAGTCCTAATACTCAACTCTGCGGTACCCCACTAGTAACCCCCCTTTCTTCAGAGTGGACTCCATTTACTATTACCCTCTGTGTCCTATTCTCCAGCCAATTCTTTACCCAGGCTATCATCTTGGGACCCACTTCCAGGCTGGCTAACTTGTATATTAATCTTTTGTGTGTGACTGAGTCAAAGGCCTTGCTAAAGTCTAGGTAGGCCATGTCCACAGCCCCTCCCTGACTACTACTTTGGTCACCCAGTCAAAGAAATCTATTAGATTCGTCTGGTATGACCTTCCTGCTGTGAATCCATGCTGCCTTGGGTCCTGTGCCCCTCTGGCTTCTAGGTACTTGACAATACTTTCCTTCAGAAGTGATTCCATAATTTTCCCTATCACTGAGTTTAAACTATCAGGTCTGTAGTTCCCTGCTTCTGCCCTGCTCCCACTTTTGTGAAGGGGAATCACATCTGCCCTCCTCCAGTCCTCAGGTACCACCGCACCCTCCCATGATTTGTTAAAGAGTGTAGTCAGTGGTGTCACTAGTTCTACTCTTAGTTCTTTTAGAATTCTGCCACGAATCCCATCAGGCCCCATTGCTTTGTCCACCTTCAGTTTTAAGAGTTCTTTCAGAACCCTTTCTTCTGTAAATGGGCTGGTATCAACTTCTGTATCCAGAGTGTTTCTATTGTTTGTTTTAGGTACCTCCCCCTCTTCGTTTGTAAATACTGAGCAAAAATATTTGTTTAGTATTTCTGCCTTTTCACCGTCACCCTCTGTCCACCTCCCCTTCCCTTTATTAAGCCTCACTATCCCTCCCTTAGTCTTCCTTCGCTCTCTGATGTACCTAAAAAAGGTTTTATCCCCCTTCTTAGCTGAGTTGACTATCTTTTCCTCGGTTCGGGCCTTTGCTGTTCTAACTGCCTTCCCAGCTTCCTTTTGCTTTAACTGATACAATTCTCTGTCCTGCTCCTTCTGTGATTCCTTGTACTTTCTGAATGCTTTCTTTTTCTATTGAACCTTCACTGCCACCTCCTTTGAGAACCATAGTGGTTTCTTACATCATTTTGTTTTGTTTATTTGCTTCACATAAAGGCTTGTTACCTCTGTGATGGCAGTTTTTATTATTCCCCATTGTTCTTCCACCCCTCCTTCCTGACATTTGCTAGTGCATTCCTTAGGCACTCACCCAGTTTGGCAAAGTCAGCCCTCCTGAAGTCCAGTACTTTTGCCTTTGTATGGCTTGACTCTATTGTTGTGTTTATTGTGAATCATACTGTTCGATGATCGCTAGTTCCCAGATGGCTACCCACTTCTACATCTGTGATCCTCTCTCCTTCTCCATTTGAGAGAACCAGGTCTAAGATTGCTCCCTCTTGAGTGGGTTCCAATACTAGTTGTCTAAGGCATGCCTCCTGTAGGGCATCTAGAATAACCCCACTCTTAGAAGTGGCTGCTGCAACTGCATTCCAGTTAACATCTGGCATATTGAGATCACCCATCAGCAATATCTCCCCTTTATCTGCCATTCTAAGTATACTTTCTATCATTTCCTTGTCCATTTCCTCCCCCTGTGCAGATTGTGGTGCCATTGCCTGCCTCTAAATTGACCAACAGTGCTTCTTCTCCTCCCTGTTTACCCTTTTGTTCTGTTGCTTTGATTTCTTCCGTTATGTAGAGAGCTACTCCTCCACCTCCTCTTTTACCCTCCCTGTCCCTCCTGTAGATAGTGTATCCTGGTATGTTTACATCCCAGTCATGGTACTGTGTGTACCATGTTTCTGTGACTGCCACGATATCCAGATGTTCCTCCTCCATCAAGGCCACTAGTTCAGGAAGCTTGTTACCCAGACTATGGGCATTGGTGCTCATTGCTCTCTATTTTTTGATGGCTTTACCTTCTGTAGCAGCATCCCCCACTGACCTTTCTACCTTGGTCTTTTTCTCATATAGTACCCTGTTTTGTAGGGGGAGGCTGGGATTTTCCTGCTGCTTATCAGTGCCTCCCCCCTTGACTAGTTTAAAAGCTTGCCAATGAAGCATTTAAACCGATTGCCCAAAAGACTTGTTCCCTTCCTGGACAGATGCAGACCATCCTGCCAGTATAGGCTGGTGTCCCTCCAGGTGGAACCCCAGTCCCCAGTGAAGCCAAACCCCTGTGCTCCACACCATTTTTTCAACCATTCGTTAAACTGCATGGTGCAAAGTATCCTCACCTCACCCATGCCACTGACAGGCAGCACCTCTGAGAAGGATACTGTGTGTGCTACTTGTCTTAGGTCCCTCCCCAACTCTACAAAGTCCTTCTGCACTGCTCTAATCTCATGATGAGCCAAGTCATTTGTCCCTAGGTGGACAATGACGTCCAGCTCAGACTCCCGTGCAACTGTTCTAGTGATGCTAAGGATGCACTTCCTGTCCCTCCAAGCCATGGCACCAGGCAGGCACCTTACTTCAGTTTTCCCTGCTCCCCCCAGTTCTATCCCCCTAATAATTGAGTCCCCCACCAGGAGCTGCTTCCTTTCCCTGTGGTGCCCTCTGCCTCCTTCCTGAGGGCCTCCCTTGTGACAGTTGTCTGCAACCTCCTTAGTCTCCTCTGCGGCTGCATCCATAGGAGAACTATGCTCCCCCAGAATGGTGTATGGATTATGGAGTGGAACAACTGACTGGGTGTGCCTCTGTTCCACCACCCTTACCCTCCCTGAGCCCACTGTTGTCCAACTGCTGTGCTTTCTTTGCAACCTCTGAGGTAGTGGTGGTGGTGGTTCTGGTGCTCCCTGGATGGGGGAGGTTCCCTTACTACTGTCCAGTGTGGCCTGAAGATGGGCAACTTCCTCCCTCAGGGCAGATAGTTGTCTGCAAACAGAGCAGGATCTCAGCCTCCAGAAAGACTCCTGGAAGACTGCTGCCCCACAGCCATTACATTGCACTACTCCCCACATGTCTGTCTACCTTGTTTATTTTTATTTTTTGTTTGTGTGTGTGTGACTGGTTTGTTATATAGAAATATATGTATTAAATAATGTGTATGCTTATATTGTCAGTGCAGTGTGCTAAAGAGGATATGACAGTGATATGAACCTTGCCCTCTTGAGGAAATGATGTCAGAACCCCAGGTATAAAGGAACTATTTCCAGGGGTGGGTGGGGTGAGGGGTGAGAAGGGTTTGGGCCTAAACTGTGCCCTCATGAAACAATCAGTTAAAAGCTCTGACCTACCGCTGCGATGAGTGCCTTCCTGTCAGCAAGATGCCCTACATGACCATCTGACAGAGAAAATACCCTGCTAATCAAACAGAGAAAAATCCAAACATCCAAGTCAGACACAGGTAATCCTCCCCAGCCCCAAAACAGCCTGGTGACTTGTGCTCTGAAAGCAGTCAGCCCCAACACACGTCAGCTGTGCAGAAGGACAGACACAGAAAACAGTATTCATTTCCTGTGGGTTTAAACTTGTCCTGCACTGAAAATCTTAACAACTGTAACAAAAGTAAACCAAAAGTAAACCAAGGTCCACCCCCCTCTGTTGATTAAAAGACTGCCTTTTCTGAAAATTCTAAGTTCCTTATTTCACCCTTCAGTTAGAAGTATCCTCCACCTGAAGAATATTAACTTTCCTAAGGAATCTGCTTCAAACCAAAGACAATTGTAAATTGTAAGGTTCACCTCCCTTTGTTGTGAGCACAACTTGCTTTCTTGCAAATCTTAAGTCCAGGATGGATTGAATCAGTGCAGATAGGAGAGCTAGCAGGTTGGACACAAACATAAAGGGGGGATGTATCACCAGGGGCAGGTGGGGTGGTAGTAGGCAATGTGTAGGAGGAAAAGGATGAACCACATTTGTTTCACTCCCAAATAATTTCTTTTTTTTTTTATCATAGAAGATTTTATTAAGGTTTTTCTTGTTTTTCTTTTGTTTAGGTAAGACATTAGGACAAGCACATGTATACAGTAACACCATGTATGAGCTTAACAGAAACAAAGGCACATATTGAGTTAACATCATTATACAAGATTACAGACCAACAATGTACATGCAACAGAATAAAACTCTCATAGAGCATGCACTATCTATGATGTGAACAAGTCCCGAGCCTTAAATTCTAAACCCACTAGCTGGGAGGATTACTTGGGGGGGGGTTCCACACAGGTGGTATTGAAGGTAAGCATCCCATTTTTTGTGAAAGTTCTCCAACTGGCCATGATGAGAGTAGGTCAGCCTCTCCACTATAGCCAATCGAGCAACGGCTGCATGCCATTGAGCCATGCTGGGATTTTTATCTTGTCGCCAGTACATCAAAATAAGCCTTTTGGCTTCAAGGAATGTTAGCATGTCTTTGAGCAGTCTAGGCAGCTTCGACAGGCTGGTTGTATCACCAGGAGTCATTTAGGATCTAGAGGAGCCAAGGTAATCCCAAGAACTTTGGAGCAGTCCTGTATGATGGCTGCCCAAAAGGCCGAGATATGAGGGCAAATCCGCAGGATGTGAAAAATGTTAGCATCAGGTTGGTTACATCTCCAACAGCTAGAATGAGGGAGAATTCCCACATCATGGAGGAAAGCTGGAGTCCTGTACCATCTTAACAGTATTTTAAGTTGCAAAAAACTGCTCTTGGAATCCTTATACACCTTGTGGGCATCCTTAAGACAGTTGGACCAAATTACTGATGGGATGTTTGTCCCAAGTTCGGCCTCCCATTTAGCCCGGCAGGATGTCGTGCAGTCATCATGGGCATCCCGGATAATAGCATAAATTTTACTAATACAGCCTTTCACTGAGATGGATTTGTGTGGGGTAGCCAGCCAGAGCCATTACTTATCTAGTTTATTCTGGGAAAGGAGAGTGGTGATAGCGCTACGGATTTGAAGGTACCTCCAAAAGTCAGTGTTGGGGAGTTGATATTTCTGCTGAATCTGAGAGAAGGATAGCATGGTATCTGAATCTGGAATCAGAAGGTCCTGCACCTGACGTATTCCTTTGTCTTCCCAAAGTGGCCAGTTAATAGGTCGGCCACCTATGGTGAGCAAGGAATTGTGCCATAGGGCCTCATATCCCAAGGAGGAGCTCCAAGAAGTCTTGGGTGTATGGATGATGGACATACATCTACGCCAGGCGTAACATGATTCGTTCATTGTGGGTGAGAAATTGGCATCCCTTAATGGTCTCTTATCCAACAGCATGCATAGCGGGGTAGGTGAGGCTATACTGGATTCTAGTGCCTCCCATTGGGGGGGAAGGGGGGGCAAACCACTTGAGAGTTTGTGCAGTAGTACTTGCGGGGTGGTATCCTTTAAACCAAGGCACTCCAAGCCCGCCCTTTGTCCAATGCACCCGTAGTTTGCGTTTCCCCCATCTATGAGGTTTACCCTCCCAGACAAAGGATGCCACCGTCTTCTTGAGTGTTGTGAAGAGTTTATGTGAGAGAGATATTGGGAGATTATTGAACAAATAAGTGACTTTGGGAAGGAGGAGCACACGTACGGCTTCTACCCATCCAGGCAATGATAGGTGTAACCTATGCCAGCATTCTATTTCCGTGCTCAATTGTTTTAGCAGGGGGGCAAAATTAGTGGGCTCCGGGTCTGTCCATTTAGTAGGTAAAAAGATCCCAAGGTATGTGAAGCCCTGAGCAGCCCAGCTTAGCTCTGTGCCAGAGACATAAGCTTGTGTACAAAGTGAATTAAGAGGGGCCAGAATGGTTTTCCGCTGGTTTACCTGCAAGCCAGACAGGGAGGCAAACTGCTGCAAGATTTCTAAATCTTTGTGGAGGGACCAGCGAGGGTGAGACAGTGTGAGCATCAAATTGTCAGCTTAGGCCACTACGACATAGTCTCTTCCAGATACAGAGATACCTGAGAGACCATCCGCACTGTGTAGGGCCCTGACCAGCCGGTCTAGGGCAAGCAGGAAAAGGAGAGGGGATAGTGGGCATCCCTGCTGTGTGCCCCTGTGTAGTGAGAAAGGAGGGGAAATATCTGAATTGGTTAGTATACGGACCTTGGGGGAGTTGTACATTGTCTGAACCCATTGGCAAAATTGGGTCCCAAACCCATATAGATGAAGAAGTATATACAAATAATTCCATTCCAGGGAGTCAAATGCTTTATCAAAATAGATGGCCAGGGCTGCCATAGGGATTTTGGTTCTAGATGCTATCCACTTTAAATTTAGAAGTAATCTAGTATTGTCGGAGACCATTTTACTGGACATGAACCCTACCTGGGAGGGGTGTATTACAGTGGGGAGGATAGATTGCAGCCTGGTGGCTAAGACCTTGGCCAGAATTTTAGTGTCCACAGGAATCAATGAGATAGGGCAAAAACTGGCACAGTTAAGAGGGTTGTTGGACTTTTTGGGCAGCAGGGTGATCAAGGCCTCATTCATCGAGGGCAGCAGTGCCCCAGATGAGTGGGCCACCCATAGAACCTGCAGCAGGGGGGAGGAGATCTCTTTTTCCAGGACTTAATAGAGTTCTGCTGTCATTCCATCTGGGCCCGGGGCTTTGCCCTTGGGCAGACTGGACAGTGCTTGCTGCAGTTCAGGGGCTGTGATGACTGCTTCCAGCAGATGGGACTGCTCCGCAGACAAGGTGGGCATGGTGAAAGTATGACAAAACTGTGAGAGATTAAGGGGTAACTGAACTGCTGTCTGGGTAGACCAGGATTCATACAGGTACTGGTAGAAGGCCTGCATGGTTTTATTAATGTCTGCTGTGTCCGTGATGGTTGTTCCAGCGGCCGAGCGCAGGGCATGGATTTTGGTCGAGGCATGTTGTTTGCGTAACTGGTATGCCAACAATTTCCCACCCTTGTCCCCCTCTTCCCAGTACGAATGCCTAGACCACAAGAGCAGCCATTCCGCCCTATGGGAGAGGAGGGAGTTGATCCTATTCTTGAGCCTAGCTATATTGCATATAAGTGAGGTGTCATTGAGAGATGCATGGGAGGCCTTAAAGCAAGTCTTGAGACAGGCTAATTCTGTTTGAAGTCTGGCCACAGATCTGTTCCTGGCTTTATTCCTGTGGGCTGCAAAGGCGATAATATGTCCCCTGATGCTGGCTTTAAAGGCATCCCACACTGTCACTACTGACACCCCACAATCCATGTTTAAGGCAAAGTAGTCCTGAGCCATTTTGCGGATGGCCCTTTGAAATTCTGGGTCTTTAACCAGGAGTAGACTACATCTCCACCTCATGCCCTTGGGGTGAGAACCTGCAGGGGTATATATGGTTGACACAGGTGCGTGGTTGGAGATAATAATACTACCTATAGTATCGCCTGACACATTGCTGGAAGCAGCCTTATTGGCCAGGCAGTAGTCAGTCCTACTGTGGACCCCATGTGCTGCCGAGAAGTAGGAGTAATCATGACCAGAGGGATGGGAATGTCTCCAGAAATCCACTAGTCCCCATTCCTGCTGTAGCACTTGAAGGGCAGCATGGGATCTGGGGTGTGTCTGGGGTGTGGGAGTGGATTTGTCTAAGAATATATTGGACTCCAGGTTAAAATCACCCCCCAGCAAAAGCGGGGTCTAGCCATTGGTTTGGTCAATCATGGAAATAGCCTGACTTACTTCATAAAAGAAATCAGCCTGATCAACATTGGAGGCATAAATATTGACCAATGTCAATTTGCCGGTAGGGGAAGCCAATCTAATCAAGATCCAGTGTCCTTGTTTGTCAGTTCTGGTCTCCTCTATGGCCCATAAGCTGGAGCGTCTTATGAGGATAGCTACCCCTTTTGTTTTTGGTCTTGGCGGAGCTGCCATATACTGCACCTACCCACGATTTCTTAAGCCATTGAATGGATTTGCTAAGGAGATGAGTCTCCTGTAGGAGAGCTATGTCCGTATGTACAGATCGAAAGTATTGTACGACCTTGGTGTGCTTAACTGGGTGGTTAAGCCCCTTTACATTCCAGGACACCAGCTGCAAATTTGGGATCCTAGTGCTATCCATGATGACCACTTGATGTATGAGGAAGAGTAACTGGGAAGGGAGGGGCGAGATAGATGCCGACTGTGGCCTGTGGGTGAGGGCAGACATAGAAAACTATCACTCGGGATAAAACTTGTGAGAGTGCGTTCAGGTGAACAACAAACAGTGTCCAAATGTTAAGAAGCTAGAACTTTTCAAACCCAACAATAACAGTCAACTTAAACAATGCTGTAAACCACTAGTGTACAGTTTAATCGTAGCAAATGCTAGTCTAGCCCTGTAATTAGGTTAAAGTTAAGACAATAATCAGGTTATAACTGAGTCAGTAACAAAAAGCGGTTAACGCTAAAAACAATGGATGCTATAGTGAAAGAGGATACCCCAGAGCAGGGTATCCTCAGCTATGCTACCATCCACACTCTAGGGAGAACAAGAAAGAGAGACAACCAATGTTGAGAATGCCTCTCCTCATCTGGCACACAAGCCAAGGAGTCAGGTCGACCTGGGGGGAGCCAAGGGGAAAAGAGAAGGGGGAAGGGAAGGCTAGTTAGGGAATGGGGATGGGGGACAAAAAGGTAAAATGAAGGAAAAGGGGAGGGGGAGTTGAGTACCTCACCCCTATTGCATATAGCAAGGGCAATGAAGCCACAGCCCGAAAAGGCCGGAGAGGGGATTACATCCAGCCAAAGACATCCTGGGTGTCAGGTGCTAATCCTCCTGTTTGGGACTGCCAGCCCATCGTACGTTTGTAAAGGAGAAGGGAAAGGGGGAAGTGCTGTTGAGGTTGGTACCAATACTTATGGTATAAGGGGGGGCTCATGAGGCACTCCCTAACCCAACTATGCAATCCTCTGACAGAGGAAGAAATAATGTTAGACACATTGTTAACATTTAGCAGTTAGTTGTCCAGTATAGCATACATAGTCCGGCTCAGGGTCAGCATACTGCAGAATTCAGCCAGGCGGGCTCTTAGTGCTTGCCACAGGGGCGCCGTCCACACATTGGGGCATCAGGTGGTACACAATAGGATCTGCAGCACTTAGGACCGCTGCAGCATACGATTTTTCACTGGGTTTAGTTTTGCTAGATATGTCCACTGTTTCCACTAGTGAGGAGTCCGGGATGTCTGCCCAGTCCATGGAAGCCTCCTGATGTAAGTCTGTACTATGGAGATGTTCAGTCCAGATTAGGTGGGGAGAAGTATCCCTTAGCATTTTGGCTGGAGGAGCAATTTCCACCTGGTCTGCCAGGCCTGATTGGCCACTTCTTAATCATTGTCTGGATTGCACATGGGCCCCCATGGGTTGGGGGGGAGAACCAATTGCTCAGAGGTGGAGGGTTACCTAGCACTAGCAGGGTTCCTAGTGAATGAGACATCATCAGGCTCCCAAAGCTTTCTGGGACTCATTGTCATCAAAGGCAGGTTAGGCCAGTGCCTTACGATCCAGCGCTCCACTTCAGCAGGGCCCTCAGCCACTGACTCTCTACCTCCCTATGTACCAGCAGTCTGGTGAGCCCTTTAAAGTGGTACTGGAAATTACTGTATGTGTGGCAAAGAATTTTTTTATGGGGTCAAAAGCCTTCCGTTTGCTGGCAGTCTCCTGGGCAAAGTCCCTGTAAATCGAAATGGATGCTCCATGCCATTTAATATCCCTCAAGTTCCGAGCCACTCAGAGTATGCGTTCTTTAGTTGAGTACCTGAGAAGATAGGCCACTATGGGCCATGCGGGACTGTTGGATCTGTCTTTCCTCCCTGTGATTCGGTGGGCCCTCTCAACCTCCACTGGTCCCTGCCACCGGTTTCCTAGCATAACGGGGAGCTCCTCATTGAGGAATCGTTCCATGGGGGCGCCCTCCACCCCTTCTGGTATGCCGAGTATTCGGAGATTATTGCAGTGCCCTCTGTTCTCCTGGTCTTCCACCCTCGCTGTTAGGATTTCCAGTTTTTCTGCCTGAGACATAACTGAGTGTTGGAGTTTAGCGTGCTGGAGTTCTAAAGCCTCGACTCGTTGTTCTGCCACGTTGAGCTGGTCTTGCAGGGATCTAACATCTGCAGTGATGCCGGTTAGAGTGGAGTTGATGTCATCCACCCTCAGCAGAACTGTTTCTAACATGCGGGTTATATAGCTTCGTGATTCTCCCACTGATCCAGAAGGAGAGACTGCCGCTGGCAGATTCAAGGTAGCTGAAGGAAGATTGCTGCCATCCATCATGTACTGAGGTAGGGATCGACAGTTGTGTACCCAAAAGGATGAGTTCTGCTGTGTAGTTGTTCAACTCTTGGGCGAATGATTGGATTGAAGGTAATGCCGCAGCTCCCATGGCCTAAGTGCACAGATGACTTGTGATTGCAGAAGCAGATGGCGCTGATATTGAATGAAACACGCCATATGCCCACAAGATAGTCACACCAAGTGATGGGGATCAGTAGCACAGTTGAAGTAATGTATTTTGGGGTGAGGATCCCCCGTGGTCAGGCCATACAACCACGGATTGTTGCTAGAGCTGAAGGAGCTGAAGAGTTAGGCAGCCATTTCCTTGGTGGCCAGACCACGCCCCCACTCCCAAATCATTTCTGATGTCTGCCAGTTGTCTCATCACCGTAGCACTTTGCCCATCCTCTTGAAGTCTGGCCTTTTCAAATGAAAGATTTTGGTCTTAGTTGGGCTGCTTTCAATGGCCAGATCCAACTGGAACCACATTGTCCAAAGGTCAGTCCCACCCAGGGGGCTCCTTGACTGTTACTTCCTGTGCATGTTCCCCATTTGTGAGCATTAGATAGAAACATATAAAGTGTAGTCAGATAAGGGCTGCCAGGCCCATCTAGTCTGCCCATAAGCCCCTACCTACAGTAGTTTTGTTTCTTCTGACCCTACTAGGTCAGCAGCTTTCTCGTCTCCCTCCTGCCTCTGGGATTCCTTTTGTCCATTCCATGCATGTTTAAATCCTCCACACTGCTTGCTCCCACCTCCTCCTGTGGCAGATTATTCCATGCATCCACCACTTTCTTCTTGAAGAACTTTCTCATATTCCCCCTCAACCTGCCACTCTTCAATTTCAATATCATGCCCCCCTTGTTCTTGTGCTCCTCTGAAATTGGAAGATGTTGCACCCGTGCATCTTGTTTATACCTTTAAGGTACTTGAATGTTTCCAACATGTCATCTCGATCCCTTCTCTCCTCCAGTGAGTACATAATGAAGTCCCTCAGTCTCTCCTAAAATGTTTTCTGGTGCAAGCACTGCACCATTTTGTCACCCTTCTCTGAACTGCCTCCACCCTGTCAATATCCTTTCAAAGATGTGGTCTCCAGAACTGTACACAGTACTCTAGGCAAGGCCTCGTCAGTGTTTTATACAATGGCACCACCACCTCCCCCCTTCAACTATTGATTCCTCTGCATATGCACCCCAGCATGCCACTGGCCCACCCTGCTGCCTTTCTACTCTGCTTAGACACCTATAGGTCATCTGAAATGATAACCCCCAGATCCCTGTCTTCCTTGGTGATGGTCAGTAGTTCCTCCCCCATAGATCAATTATTATTTGCTAATTGCTATTGGCGCAAACACCACATGCTGCATAACTCAGTGGTTGTGTTCCATTATCAGGCTATAAGACCAATTTCATTATTTCATGCTTCTGCCTTATAACAACAGTTCACAGTGTGATCCATTCAGAAATTTGATTACTTTCTGAAACCTCCATGGACACAGTTGTGGACACCCAAACTCTTTTTTTTGAAGTTTGGTCTGCCAGACCACCAAATGACAGTCACGTACAGAATTCACAGATTGTGCTACTTTGCTTTATTGTTGTATTGATTCTTGTTACTTGAGATGTGGCTCAAAGTTATCATGAACAACAATATCTTTAAGAGGTAACTGCACATACAAACTGTCAAAATTAACACTGCTTTGAATGTGGGCCATTTCTCAAAGTTCAATATATCTCACTAGCTTCACAATAAAAAACAAGCATGTACTGTATGTCTTTCTCTTGTGATGAGGGTGGGATGCACCTGTGGACACCAGAGAATGTGTCAGCTTTAACAGGGCCAGCAATCATAGGTGGATATTGTTATTGGCTGGCAGTTCAAAAGAAATATTGAGCTGCTCGAGGTTACGTATAAAAACAATTTCCCTTTAGATGGCTCCTAATCTCTGTAAAATAGCATTATGCAGCCTTGTTGGCTCTGACCAGATTTTGTTTTAAACTGGGACCAGTGATTGAGGGGACCACTACACACCAGGGATTTTAGTTACTTATAAACATACATGTATATTTATTTAAACTGGAGCTGGCGATCAGCAGAGGGAGTGGGACCACTAGACACCAGGGATATATAGATTTTATCAATTGGGTCCAGTGATTGGTGGTGGTGGGGAGGTGCCCACTAAACAGCAGGCAAGGTTTTGTGGGGAAGTGTGGAATTTCATGGGCGAGATTCCACTTTTCCCAGTCAATCCACCTATACGAATTTGCGAATTGCGATCCGCGAATTTCGTGCAATTCACAAATTAATTAACCATGTTTAGTGTAGCAAATTTTAGGGACTTTACCCATCTTTGCTCTGGAGAAGTGGAGCCCAGATGGATAAAAAGACTGCCCTTGTACAAGCATAAATTATAATCAGAGTCTGGAGGAGAATAAAAATTGCTGATTCCTTGTTGCTGCCACTATACCTCTTCCCTCACCACCAGTCAGTGGTCCAAATAATTTTTAGGACTGGGAAGTATTTACTGCTAGCTGGTTTTGCCTGGTAATAGTTTCATCTACATGGTAGTAATATCATGCATTGAACTGTCTCAGACCCACATCTCTAAAGAAGGTCGCAGTTCCACTGAGTGTGTGCAATCACTGACCCTTCTCTGATACCAGTGAGAAGTCCTGAGATACTTTCTCACTGCTATCTAGTGCATTGACCCTATTTTTATCATTTTATGTTGCAACTACCCTTCTTGCCATCTAGTGCACAACTCTTTAGTCTCCTGCATGTACACAATAGTTCCATGTGATAACGGCGATCGCAGGAAGGCAATCGCCATTTGAATGCATATGCATAGCCAAAAATCAGTTTTGGCAATGTACACTCGCGGTGCACAGCAAAATGGCTCCGGCACCCATCTCCGACACGAAACTATTCTAAACTCCAGGGGGTGCATGTTGGAGGGCATGTAAAAGAAAAAAAATCCCAAACCGGAACAAAAAATGAGCGCATCCAGAACCGAACCTGGCACCCTCCCAACCCTAGCCTGCCACCAACCAACCACACCACACAGCCAGCTCAGCAGCCCACTGCCACACTACACCCCACAAACCCTCCCTCCCCTTCTGCCCATCACATGGCATGGTCCCTCCTCACCCCCTCACACACATCTATATATAGTGACATCCTGTCGCTATAGTCACCGACCCCCTATCCAGTTGCCTTCCCTGCCCTGCCCTGTGCACAGGCACTGTGAATGAGTCACCCTTTTTGAAAGCACTCAGTCATGGTCACCATCATCACAGGCTGCTTATACAACTGATAACCTATGCTGTTTTCTGAACCCACCTCTACTGCCGACAGTCTGTTAGTGTGTGGATCCATGGCTAGTAGCATTGAATGTTACTGCCAATTTTGTGCATATGTACCAACATACTGTAAATATACAGGGTGGGAATCAAATTCCTAAAATCAGAAAGTGGGAGTAAATCATGCAAAACTGGTTGTAAAATACTCCTTTACTCCCCTTATCTGTTCCTCTGCCACCAGCAGAAGCAGAAATTTTCCCAAACAGTTAATTACTTACTGGGGCAGCTCACTGATTTGTTCCAGCTGCTAGTGCCCACCCACCAATAACAAACTTTATTTTTCTTATTTACAGTTTTTGCCAGGAAAGACACATTAAGTGGAGGTTTGTTTCTATGTGTGTCCAGGGAGCAGAGAGAAGTTACTGTAAGTCCCTGTACACTTTTATGAGTTGGGTTTTAAGCCATTTTTTAAAACGGTTTAATTCTTACCATGTTAGTGCATCCACATTTCTGCCTTAACCTGGTTTTTGAAGAGTTTTCTAACCTGCATTGTGAACACACACTGGAACCTCACAGAGCAATACCAGCAACTGTGCTGTGCATCAGAGGGCTGCGCATAGTGAAGGACCTGCAAAGAATGTGATGAACACGGCAGTGGATACAAATTTGTAAAGGAAGCCATGTTTAGCTTAAACCATTTTTAAAACCATGCTAAAGACTATGGGCAGGAATCACAAAACAGCTGAAATACCCACAGCTGCAGGATAAACCCAGCACAAATGAGTTGCCACTTGCAGACCAGCAGGTTTACCCTGAAGCTATGGGTATTCACAAAGGTGGACCCGGATTACAACTGGCTCCATGATTTTCGGTGGCTTGTGGGTAGTGTTGCCTGGGAAATCTCTGCAGCTGTGGAGATCTGTTACAGACACTGGGACCAGCCATAACATAGTTGGCAACTGCTGTGCCTGTGGATAGCAATCTCCACAACTGCAGAGACTTCGATTCACAAATGGAGTTGTGGCGTGGGGCTTAGTCCCAGAAAACTTTGTGAATCTAGCCCCAGGTACCTAGCAGGGTTTAAGCACGGTTTTTAAAAATGGTTTAAATCTCTCTGTAATGTGGCTGCAAACTGTGTTAGTGTTTCTTAAATTGTGTTAAGACCCTTAACATGGTATAAGACATGAAGTGTGTACAGGACCTTAGTGACTTGTTTATGGTCACACAGTACGCAAATCGTGGCTGTGGGATTCAAATCCAGTTCTCCAGGTTTGTAGCTCATTGCTCTTAACCACTATACTATACTGCCTACCATCTTACAGATTACTTTCCAATACAACTCATTTCATGAAGCCCCTTCCCTTCCTGGCATAAACATACACACATACAGAACATGAGTGGTGCTGACCCCTGCAATTTATCTAGTGCACTAAACTTAAGATCCCACAGTCTCAACCATGCTGGTGTTTCAATGAAGAGTGCAAAGTTTGACAGGCTCAGTGCAGGGCAGGCTCATGAATCATACTGCTGCTAATTGCCCCAAAACACTTGGGGTACATACAGTAGCTGATACCATCCTTTCTCCTGGATGGACTTTCTGTCACTGCACCAACCTGTTGCCTGCTTCCCCCTAAAACAATAGTTTCTTCCAACTAAAATTGAATTTCTTTCCTAACTTGCTATTTTATTTTTTTTATCTATTTTAGGCTCTTTTTATTGAAAAAGCCCACCAATTTTGCCCTCACAACTGGAATCAAGTCAGATAAATCTTCTGTACAGACATACAGCAGCAATAAAATCAAGAAAAACAAGTCCCTGATACTGAAGAAATCAAACTCTAATGGTATAACTATTACAAAGTTGCACACTGAAATTCCCCACAACTGTATCACCTAAAGAAAGTCAGCGCAGATGCCTACTATACCATATAAACTGATGAAAAAAATAAAAATGGGAAAAATCATTAACTCATAAAGCTAGAACTGCAATTGCTAATCAGATCCTTTTCTCCACTTTAGAGTATGGTAATAGCATTCTGCATAGTGTAACTAAAGTATGCAGTTATATTTAACAGTATTTGTAGATTTGCTCTCCTTCTGCAACACAAATGAAAACTCACCACTACCTCCTTTATGTACATTATTTTAGTTATTCGTTTTAGTATTAATACATATAATAATGCATTATTATTCATTAACAGACAAAAATACATCATTTCACTCACTTCCATCCCAAAAACACGTGTATGTACCATAGAGACCATATATATAAAAACTACAGGGGACATCAAGTCGCGTACTTGGGGCTTTCATGCTGCCATATGCAAGTGGCCTATAGTATGTGCATTGGATTAGTATGTAAATGAGTGGAAAGGTCACATGATGACCCCTCTAGTTTTTATATATTTGATGTCTGTGGTTTATACCTCTAAACATCAAGGTTAATGTTTTTTTATAAATGAAACATAAATTATTTTGTAAAGTCCATTAACAAAAAGATGTAATAATGTAAATATAATTATAATCAAACAATTTGCACCTCTCCCAGTATACAAAAATGGATGTCCCTTTCTTGATGCCTTTGACCTCCAAATTCTTGTGCAAGCATTTGTCTCCTCTAGGCTGGCTACTGTAATACATTATTTAAGGGCTTGCCTTGTGGACAAATGTATTACTCTTACCGTATCCAGAATGTGGCAGTGAGTCATCTGACTTCACGCAGAAGATAGATCACATCACTCCTTCATTCTGTACTCTGGGCTGACTGCCAGAAAGGGGGTGCGTTGATTATAAGACAGTGTATGGTTAGTTTTTAAAGCCCTGAGCTGGGCTTCCAGTACCTCAGTGAGCACATGACCCCTCATACGTATTCCAGGAAGTTGAGATCTATGCACTAGGGTTTATTAAGGATACTTCTTTCTAAGCTTAAATCTGCAGGAGAGAAATTTTTTTTGGTGGCAGGCACAGTCCTTTGGAACTCACTCCCTAATGATATCTGCAGCTCCAGAGTTTTGCACATTTTTTATATTTAGCTGAAAAAGTTTTTATTCATTCAAACATTTACTAGTAGTATTTAATTAACATTCTTTTTCTATGTTTTCTTTTGAAAGAAATGCTGCTATTGTTATGTTCTGTTATGTGAAGCGTTTTGAGGTAAGGAAAGCACTATATCAAAATAAAAAAATACATATATATTTGATTATTACATTTTATTTTAAGCTAATTTAAGGAGACAGTAGTAATGAAGTCAAGTTTCTTCAAACTGAATCAGTAATATTTCTATTATAAACATGTGGCCCTAATTTCAAAAGGTTAGTGCAGCACAAAACAGGTTTGTGACATGCTAACCTGGAATAGCTTCAGCTGTTAGGTGCATGCCCATATTCAAAGGACACATATATGAGGTGTACCCCAATAGTGCCATTGTGCAAAATATTGTGCTGTGCCTATGCAAATGAGGGTTCTTTCATGCATATGCAGAGCAGTACAATATTGAAAGTTTTCAGAAGCGCTAAATGACCAAAAGCATCAATGCTGTTTAAATCTTCTGAAACCAGCCCTTAACAGTGCACAGACCAGTCTGTGAAGGCACTGATAAGCAGCAGGGAATTCCCAGCTTCCCCCTACAAAACAGGGTACTACATGAGGAAACAGCAAGGTACAAAAGTTAGTAGGGAGCAGGACAGGGGGTGAATGGAGAAAGCAAAGTCAGTGAGGACAGGGATAGTGCTAAAAGAGGTAAAGCCATCAAAAAATAGAGAGCAATGAGTACTAATGCCCATAGTCTGGGTAACAATCTTCCTGAATTAGTGGCCTTGATGGCAGAGGAACATCTGGGTAGCGTGGCAGTCACAGAAACACGGTACACACAGAACCATGACTGGGACGTAAACATACCAAGATACACTATCTACAGGAGGGACAGGGAGGGTAAAAGAGGAGGAGGGGTAACTCTCTACATAAGGGAAGAAATCAAAGCTACAGAACAAAAGGGAAATGGGGAGGAGAAGAAGCACTGTGGGTCAATTTGGAGACAGGCAATGGCACCACAATCCACGCAGGGGTTGTATACAGACCCCCATCTCAGGGGGAGGATATGGACAAGGAAATGATAGAAAGTATCCTTAGAATGGCAGAAAAAGGGGAGATATTGCTGATGGTGGATCTGAATATGCCAGATGTTAATCGGAGTGCATTTGCAGCAGCCACTTTTAAGAGTGGAGTCATTCTAGATGCCCTACAGGGGGCATGCCTTAGACAACTAGTATTGGAACACACTCGAGAGGGAGCAATCTTAGACCTGGTACTCTCCAATGGAGATGGCGTGAGGATCACAGATTTAGAAGTGGGTAGCCATCTGGGAACTAGTGACCCTCAAACAGTATGGTTCACAATAAACACAGCAGTAGAGTCAAGCCATACAAAGGCAAAGGTACTAGACTTCAGGAGGGCTGACTGCGCCAAAATGGGTGAGTGCCTAAGGAATGCACTAGCAAAAGGGCAGAAAGGAGGGGTGGAAGAACAATGGGGAATAATGAAAACTGCCATCACAGAGGCAACAAGCCTTTGTGTGAAGCAAATAAACAATACAAAATGATGTAAGAAACCACTATGGTTCTCAAAGGAGGTGGCAAGGAAGGTTAGGGAGAAAAATAAAGCATTCAGGAAGTACAAAGAATCACAAAAGGAGCAGGACAGAGAATTGTATCAATTAAAGCAAAAGGAAGCAGAGAATGTAATCAGAACAGCAAAGGCCCAAACCGAGGAAAAGAAAGCCAACTCAGTTAAGAAGGGGATAAAACTTTTTATAGGTACATCAGGGAGCGAAGGAAGACCAAAGGAGGGATAGTGAGGCTTAGTAACAGGGAGGAGGGGTGAACAGAGGGTGACTGTGAAAAGGCAGAGATACTAAACAAATATTTTTGCTCAATATTCACAAATGAAGAGGGGGAGGTACCTAAACCAAACAATAGAAACACTCTAGATACAGGGGTTGATACCACCCCATTCACAGAAGAAAGGGTTCTGAAAGAACTCTTAAAACTGAAGGTGGACAAAGCAATGGGGCCTGATGGGATTCATGGCAGAATTCTAAAAGAACTAAGGGTAGAACTAGTGACACCACTGACTACCATCTTTAACAAATCATGGGAAGATGCGGTGGTACCTGAGGACTGAAGGAGGGCAGATGTTATTCCACTTCACAAAAGTGGCTACAGGGCAGAAGCAGGAAACTACAGACCTGTTAGTTTAACCTCAGTGATTGGGAAAATGATGGAATCACTTCTGAAGGAAAGAATTGTTGAGTTCCTAGAGGCCAGAGGGGCACAGGACCCAAGGCAGCATGGATTCACAGCAGGACGGTCATGTCATATGAATCTAATAGATTTCTTTGACTGGGTGACCAAAGTAGTAGATCAAGGAGGGGCTGTGGACATGGCCTACCTACTGTATACTTTAGCAAGGCATTTGACACTGTCCCACACAAAAGATTAATATACAAGTTGGCTGCCCTGGGAGTGGGTCCTAAGTAGGTAGGCTGGATAAAAAATTGGCTGGAGAACAGGACACAGAGGGTAATAGTAAACGGAGTCCACTCTGAAGAAAGGGGGGGTTAGTAGTGGGGTACCGCAGGGTTCAGTACTAGGACCAGTCCTCTTTAATGTCTTTATAAGCAACATTGCAGAGGGACTGGAAGGAAAAGTATGTCTTTTTGCAGATGACACAAAGATCTGCAACAGAGTTGGTACACAAGGTGGGGTGGAAAGGATGAGAAGGGACTTGGCAAGGCTGGAGGAATGGTCAAAATGTATGGCAGCTTAGATTCAGTTCTAAGAAGTGTAAAGTAATGCACCTGGGAAACAAAAACCCAGGGGAAGAATATACAATGGGGGGTGAGATACTGATAACAAAAATGGAAAGGGACCTCGGGGTACATAGATACATAGACAGTGTCGGCAGATAGGGGCCTGTGGCCCACCCAGTCTGCCCATTTGAGCTTGTAAGTTCAGTTTATGTTTTTCTAGAAGTCTGTTGCCCCTTACCCCTGACCTACAGAATTCCTTTATGTCTATCCCATGCATTCTTAAATCTCGTGATTGTTTCAGCCCCCACCACTTCCTCTGGCAGGGTGTTCCACTTGTCCACTATTCGTTCTGTGAAGAAATTCTTCCTCACGTTTCCTCTGAATCATCCTTCCTCCAACTTCATCCCATGCCCTCTAGTCCTGGAACATCTTTTTCGCTTAAAAATAGTGTATTCCTGCACCCTGTTCCTCCCTGTAAGATACTTGTATGTCTCTATCATATCCTCTCTCCCTCCTCTCCTCCAGGGAGTACATATTCAGTTCCTTCAACCTGTCCTCGTAGGACTTGTGATGCAAACCATGTACCATCTTTGTTGCCCTCCTCCGAACCTTCTCTACCCTGTCTACGTCCTTACGTAAGGTAAGGTCTCCAGAACTGTACACTGTACTCCAGGTGGGGCCTCGCTAGTGTCTTGTGTAGTGGAATTATGACCTCCCTTTTCCTGCTGGTGATACCCCTGCCTATGCATCCCAGCATCCTATTTGCTTTACCTGCTGCCTTGTCACCCTGTTTCCCTACCTTGAGGTCATCAGAGATGATAACCCAAGATCCCTTTCCTGCTTGGTGCATGTATTCCTCACCCCCAACTGATATATTGTGCCAGGATTTTTGTGCCCCATATGCATTATCTTGCACTTCTTTGCATTGCATTTCAACTGCCAAACCCCTGACCATTCTTCAAGTTTCTGCAGGTCCCTTCTCATTCTGTCTACACCTTCTGGTGTGTCTACTCTGTTACAGAGCTTTGTGTCATCTGCAAACAGTGAAATTCTGCCTTCAAGGTCCTGCGCAATGTCACTGATGAAGATGTTGAATAGGACCAGTCCCAGCACTGATCCCTGTGGTACCCCACTGGTCACTCTTCCCTCTGTGGAGTGACAGCCATTTACCGCCACCCTCTGTGTCCTGCTGCCCAGCCAGTTACCTACCCACCACACTACTGTCCTGCCCACATCCATATTCCCCAGTTTGTGTAATAGTCTTCTATGTAACACAGTGTCAAAGGCCTTGCTGAAGTCCAGATAGGCCATGTCCACTGACCTCCCCTGATCCACCTCCCTAGTCACCCAGTCAAAAAATTCAACGAGGTTGGTCTGACATGACCTCTCTAGTAGTCATGTCTGTCAAGGAGGACTGGGGAGATACTGGAATGCATTGGGAGAGGCATCACCAGTAGAAAACAGGAAGTTGTTATCCCTCTGTACAGACAGCTGGTGAGACCCCATCTGGAGTACTGTGGGCAGTTCTAGAGACCCAATTGCTGCAAAGACATAGACAGGATGGAGGTGGTCCAGAGGAGGACAACTAAGATGGTGCAATGTCTGCACCAGAAGATATATGAAGAGAGACTTAAGGAGCGTAATATGTATAGCCTTGAGGAAAGGAGGGAGAGGGGAGACATAATAGAAACTTTCAAGTACCTCAAGGGAATCAACAAAGTCCAAGAGGGTAACATCTTTCAGAAAAAGAGATGTGCAAGAACAAGGGGGCATAATTTGAAGATAGAGGGGGAAAGGCTCAGAGGTAATGTGAGGAAGCATTTTTTCATGGAGAGGGGTGTGGATGCATGGAACAGCCTTCCTGAGGAGGTTGTGGAGTCAAAAAACAGTGGTGGATTTCAAGAATGCATGGGACAGTCATAAGGCAATTATAGTTGGAGGGGGTGGAAAAAAGTAGGCTGTTAGTTAACTAGGATCTGCAGCTCATCCATTAGGTAGGGAAATGGGCAGACTGGGTGGGCCAAGTGGTCTTTATTTGCCATCAAATTCTATGTTTCTATGTAAGGGCTGGGTACCCTTGTGGTTCAGTGATCCCTTTCCTGCCCCAATCCCTGTCCCCATATAAATATAAGCTCACATTGGTGGTTCAGCTGTCCCTTCCTAGCCCCAATCCCTTTCCCAATAGTTCTTTTATAATCCCTGATGGTCTGGTGGTCCCTCACTAGCCCAAATCCCTTCAATGGTAATTCTTTTATAGTCCCTACTGGTCTAGTGGTCTCTCCCTAACCCTGACCTCTTCCCTGATAATTGTTTTACAGTCCCTGGAAGTTTAGTGGTTCCTCCCTAACCCCGATCCTTTTTCTGGTAATTCTTTTATAATCCCTGGTGGTCTAGTAGTCCCTCCCTAGCCCAGATCCCCTCCCCAGTATTTCATTTATAATCAATGGTGATCTAGTGGTCCCTCCCCCCTCGCCTGTGCTCTGATCACCATCCCAACCAAAAGAAATAAATTCCCTGGTAGTCTAGTGGCCTCCACCCCAGCAACAAGTGACCCACCACCGTGCACTCCCCCAATCTGACCTGTGCTAGAGACTGGCACAACCCTCCTGACATTGCCATGGCCAACTGCCAACTGAACTGTCAGTGGGCATGTACAGTAAATAGTATGCACTCATTAGTTGAACAGTCAACCAAAGAATGCGTACTATGTACTGTACAAAGTCATTGACAGTTCAGTTGGTGGCTAGCCATGGCGGTGTGATGAGGGCTATGCCAATCACTGGCACAGGTCGGGTTGGGGGGACAGGGTGCTGTGTCACTACCTACCAGGGTGGGGGAGTGGGGGGCCACTAAACTATTAGGGAACTTATTTCTTTGGATTGGGATGGCAAACAGAGAACAGGGGAGGTGGAGGGACCACTGGATCACCAGGACTTATAAATGAAATACTGGGGAAGGGACTGAGGCTGGGAAGGGACCACAAGACCACCAGTGATTATAAAAGAATTACCAAGGAATGGATTCGGGCTAGGGAAGGACCATTAAACCACCAGGGATTATAAAAGAATTGCCAGGGAAGGGATCAGAGCTAAGGAGGGACCATCAGGGATTATAAAATAATTACTGGGGAAGGGATCGGGCTAGGGAAGGACCGGTGAACCACCAGTGTGAATTTACATTTATATGTGGACAGGGATCGGGGCAGGGGAGGGACTGATGAGCAATCAATGTGAGTTTACATTTATATGGGAACAGGGATCGGGGCTTGGGGGGGACCTGGCCCTGTGCACTTGGGGTGAGTGCTCACATGCAGATGAACCCATAATGGGCATGCAAATGGCCCCTTAGCACTGTACATGCTCAATTGTCTCATATGCATGTTTGGGCTGAATCTTTCACATGGGGACCATGGCGCTCACCAGTGTGTGCCACCTATGGGCAGTCTTCAGTCCCACCCTATAGTAGCGCTGCACCAAAAACGATGACCACTTGCTGTGGTCCACGCTACCAGGGTCTGATATTCAAACAGATAGTATGGTCAGTTCGGATCACGCTAGCTGTTCGAATACGGTGCCAGAGCCAGCTGGCCTATTTTTTGCACAGTGCACCTGTTTGCATGCACAACTGTCTGCCTCTGAAAATGAGGCCCATGATTCATTAATCACTCATACATTAATGTTGCTTTTTCTATTGGAATGTATCTCCATTGTTTGCACTGTATATTGTCATTTACTCACATACTGTGTGTTATTGTCTGTATACATTCTGTCAATGTATTTCATGAAATTAATTCCAGGTTGCTCCTTGAAAAAGGGACAGCTTGCCTCAGTGAGCCTACCCGCTTACCAAAATTCAATAACAAATCAGAATTAACGCAGTTTAATATTTGCCCAACAATTTGAATTGATCCACTTTTTAAGTGGAATATTGCAGGGCTTCCTAATATGCTTGTGGATAAGGAATTTGTGAGTTACTTAGTGTCCTTCGATGAAATAAGCCTACAGGAAACTTGTATTTTCAAAGACTTCTTGTTTGGGATCTATGACCAATCATCAACAAAAATTTTGTTGAACGACCGAACAGTGAAACCTTAATGTTGACCGTTTTTGCAGTCGGCATGAATCCCACTGCCTACAATGTTTTCTTCAGGTGGTTTTTCCCCGAACCCCCCAAGTGGGGGGCTGTGCCCCCTGCACCCCCCCACTAAATATAATCAACTCTGAGTCAGAGCTGATAAAGGGAGGGGGTACAAAACCCCCCGAAAACAGTGCCAGGGTCCAGCACCGAGACTACAGCGACCTGGCGCTGTAGTCACTGTAATGTCAGTCAATGTCGAAATTTCAGTATCGGGGTGATATGCGCTTGTTTCCACTGAATGGTTATGTAGTATACCAAGGGTTTTATAGTATGCCAAGTTAATACTAAAAAAGTTGGGAGCAGCAGTTGGAGGCATTTTGATTAGGGTAAAACTAACTTTCTTTCTTTCTTTCTTTCTTTCTTTCTTTCTTTCTTTCTTTCTTTCTTTCTTTCATTCTTTCCTCATTTTCCAGGATCTGGTGGGCCAGACTCTACTCATCCCCTCGGGGGAAGGGTCACATTCATCCCAGGTCGGTGTTCCCATCACTAGAATTGCCACCTGGACATCATAGAGCCTACCAGCCCCATTTTCTCCCACCTGAGCCACAGCTGGACATATGCATGTGGAGGCACATGCATGCCACTGTTATGCAGTGCCCTCCCTATTCGTGCCACCCACTTGCCTGCACTATCCTCAGGCCTCCATCTGGGGGTAGTTGTTCTGCGGAGGCAACAAGGTCCCTGCCTAGGAGAGGGAGCTGCCTTTTAGCTGCTTAATCCCACTCCCTTCCTCCCCCCCCAGTTGACCCCCGATGACCCAGGCTTGCTCCAGAATCCGGGTTGCCAACGTAGCATGAGCTATGGCATCCAGTGCCTTCAACCCTCAGCACCACCAGGCCTTTCTTTCTTTCTTTCTTTCTTTCTTTCTTTCTTTCTTTCTTTCCTGATTGAATTTTGTTAACTGGGTGGGCTCGCTGAAACTGATGTCACTTTTTCAGGAGCAACACAGTGTCAGTTACATTGAACACAGAAACTACTTCACTATTTCACAGTAGCAAATGTATAACACACACCAGGGTATACCAGAGGATGGTTGACATTTGAACAACTATACAATTAACTGATTTACAATAGATTGTGCAGTACATCACAAGAGCTAAGCATAGTTATAGGACTATAACAGTTAAGAGATATGAATTTAGATTCCTCAGTTATTGAGGAAAGGGAAACAAAGGAAAACACTTGATATACACCTATTAGTTGATCACATTTGTGATTATAGTGGTTATATTCTTTCTCTTCTTAAAACTGACTGTTTAGCTACAATTCATCTGGTTGTTTACGTATCCCTTTCGGCACTCAATATAATAGTGGAAACCACCCCTCTGCACCACACACATGATCCTACAGCAGTTGTATTAGGGTCATGTGTTAATATCTTTATACTGTATGTCAGTTATATATCATTTTTGTACGTAATTGAAACTGTACAGTATATATATAAACAGGATCACCATGTAAATAGGGCATAATTACCCTAATGGTGTTATTTGGGACCAGCTTTTTACCTGTATAAAAATAAAGTCTTCTACTACTACAGCCATTTTAAGAGAATTGTCTACTATTCATAGAAACTTAGAAACATAGCACTTTACTGCAGAAAAAGACCAATGGTCCATCCAGTCTGCCCATGCGTCTCTATTGAACCCCGTGATCTGGCATTGATTGGGGGTTGCACCCCTCCCCAATGGTTATTCTACTCCTTCCCCATCCTTGTCCCTACCAATGATGGCTATCCCCTTCATTCTATCCTATTGACACCTGAAACCAACCACAGTTTCTTCTGCCACCACCTCGGCTGGCGGGCTATTCCACAGTTCCACCACCCTTTCTGTAAAGTAATGCTTTCTCACATCTCTCCTGAACCTTCCCCCTAACAGTTTCCAGTCATGCCCCCATGTTGTTGAGCTGGCATTCCTGTTAAACAGTTCCCCAGAGTCCACCTTGTTTATTCCTTTCAGGAACTTGAAAGTCTCTATCATATCCTACTCTCCCTTCTAGCATCCAGTGAATAAATATTCAGTGCCCTAAGTTGTTACTCATAGCACTTTCCTTGCTGGCCCTGAATCATCTTCATTACCCTGTGTTGTACCACCTCCAGCCAATCCTTGTCTTTTATAAAGTGAAGACTCCAAAACTGCACACAGTACTCTAAATATGGTCTCCCCAGGGATCTATAGGAGGGGAGTATCACCTCCTTACTTCTACTGTCATTACCCCTCCTTATACATCCCAGCATCCTGTTTGTCTTGCTGCAAGCCTTATCTCATTGGCTAGCCTGCTTAAGGGTGTCGCTAATAATGACTTCGAGGTCACGTTCCTCTGCTGTACTGCTGATTTTTACCCCACCATCCAGTATTCTGTCCTGGGATTCTATTTCCCTAGGTGCATTACCTTGCACTTTTTAGCATTGAAATTCAACTGCCAGACCCTCGACCATCACTCTAGCCTCTGAAGGTCCTCTTGTAGTTCTATAATTGCTTCAGCACTATCCACTCTTCTACAGAGCTTTTTGTAATCTGCAAGACATCTAACATACTCAGATCTCTTCTCTAATGTCAGTGATGAACATGTTCAAAAGGATTGGACCCTGGACTGACCCCTGTGGTACCACACTTGTGACCTCCCTCTCTTCTGATTTAACACCATTTATCAGTATCTACTGCTGTCTTTCTTTTAGCCAAATTTCCACCCATCTGACTATATCCCTAGCCATTCTAAGGTCCCTCAGCTTCTTCAGCAGGCATCTATAGGGCACAGAGTCAAAAGCATTGCTGAAGTCAAAATACAGCAGATCTGTGGCATGGCCTTTATCCAGTTCTTTTGTAACCCAATCAAAAAAGACCACTAAGTTTGTCTGTCATGACCTCCCTGCCACATAACCATGCTGTTCACCATCCTGGAGACCATTACTTTCCAGATAGTCCCCAAGGTCTGCTTTGATAAGAGACTCCATCAGCTTTCTGACAATAGAGGTGAGACTGATGGGCCTGTAGTTTCATAGATTTCGTAAATTTCATAGAAGTATACAAGTTCAGAAGGCAGGTGCCCATAAATGAATGCACCACTAACTAATTCAGTGGTGGAAGGAAAATTTCCTGTCACCCATGTAAGAGTCAAGTCTTTTCTTAAATTGTTGAACACTGTTGCTATTAATAATATCTTCAGGTAGTGAGTTCCATATAGAAGAGACCCTCTAGTGAAAAATTTAGAACGCTTATTAGTTTTGCATAATGAAGTTTTAAGTTTAGAATTGTGTGATCTAGTTTGATTATATGTAAAGTGCTTTTCTAATCCAATTGTATTTAACAAATATTCATTTTGGAAGGCATTAAAAGTATAAATCAAGCCCCCTCTTAATACTCTGTATTCCAAGGAATATAGTTGTAATGTTTTGAGTCTGGATCCATAGTCCATATCAGACATGTTGTCTATTCTTTTAGTGGCTCTGTGCTGAACCCTTTCTGTCATACTTAGATAACCAATTGAGGTTGGAGTGCAAAATGAGGCACAGTAATCCAAATGTGGATGAACAAGATTAGAATATTATGGCAAAATAACAGATTGTTTCCTACTTTTAATACGTTATAAAATGCTACCTAAAATCATATGACATTTTTTGACAGTTTAGTTAGTGTGAGAATTACATTTTAAATTGTCTGAATTTATGATGCCCAGATCTTTTTCTTCTGTTGTGACCATTAGATTCACATTCTGTATTGAATAGTTGAACCTTTGGTTGTTATTCCCACATGCATTACCTTGCATTTTGCCACATTGAACTTCATTTTATTATTCACTGCCCAAGTAGTTAGTCTGTTTAAATTTTCTTGTAGAATGTTTGCAGATGAAATATCATTTACTAGGCAAACTATTTTACAATCGTCGGCATATTTGTATATCCATACCTCTTTAGATGTTTGCATACTGGAGACCAAAATATTAAAAAGAAGAGGACCAAGAACAGACTCTTGTGGTACTCCACTAGTGACTGGACTCCAGTCAGACTCATGCCCAAGTATGACCACCCTTTGTTGTCTGTTGGATAGCCATGATGAAATCCATTTAATTACGTTAACATCTAAATTTATGTTGAAAAGTTGATCAATCAATATCTTATGAGAAACAGTATCGAATGCCTTTTCAAAGTCCAGAAAGACAATTTCCACTGGAATGCCGTTATCCAGAGTATTACTGACAGGTTTGAAAAAACTAATAAGATTTGTTAAACACGACTTGCCGGGAGTAAATCCATGCCGAGACATATCTATATAACCTGTACTTTTAACATGGTTAGATATTTTAGTGTGTATTAGCCTTTTGATCATTTTACTGACAAGCGAGGTTAAGCTGATGGGCCTATAATTAGATGTTAACTGTTTATTACCACCCTAAAAAAATAGGGGTTATATTTGTCACCCGCCAAGATTGTAATACATTACCACAGTTCACAGATGTATTAAATAAGTAAGTGAGGGGCTCAATTAATTCTTTTGAGAGTTATTTTAAGAATTTGGGATGTATACAGTCAGGTCCAGGAGATGTATTACCTTTAAATTAATGGAAGTGTCTTGTTTAGAAAAAAAAAATAAAATCAGATGGTGGTTGCATTCTGAGATTTATAGATTTTTTAGAACTAAATATACTTGTAACATAATGGTTGAGTTCTGCAACCATTTCTGTTTCACTAATAATAAGTTTATCATTTAGTTTTTTAAGGGGCCAATTCCTATATGATTTTCTTTAAGAGAACCAATATGATTATACAATGTTTTCTTATTATCTTTGACGTTAGTAGCTAGATTTATTTCTAGCTTTTGTTTTGCCATTTTTATTATTTTTTTTTTAGCAAGTATCTTAAACTTGCACCAGTCAGTATCTTTTTTGGTCTTACTGTATTTATTGTAAGCTCAATGTTTTTTGTTAATGATACGCTTCATGTCTTTGGACCACCAAAGAGGTATTCTTTGTTTGCTATTACTATTATATTTAACTATATCTGGTACCCAGGTATTTAGACAATTGTCTATTTTGTCCTGTATTTTTACCCATATATGTTCAGTGTTGAGATGTTTTAAATCATTTGGCCAATTCCATGAGAATAAGTACTTTTTTATACTAGTATAGTTTGCTTTATAATAATTTTTTAATTTACTTATTCCTTTATTACATTTTACATGTCGTAAGATATCACATGTAATCATGTTATGATCGCTGTTGCCCAGAGGAGGTAATATAACTGGAGAAGAAAATAGGTCAGGATTGTTAGTGAATATGACTTCAAGTATGTTATCATTCCTTGTAGGGAGATATACCAATTGCTCTAAGCCAAGTTTGAAGGTGGATTCCAAAAATTGTCTCTCAAGGGGACCGTTTGTGTCAAATGTTTCCCAGTTTATGTATGGAAAATTAAAATCACCAAGTATCATTAAATTGCCATCTACAGCTTTATTTTCTAACTGGTTCAAAAAAGTTAGTTTGTCTTCATGATTTAAACTGGGGGAACGATAGCACAAACCAGCTGTTAAAGATTCATGGCATAACCAATCTTAGCCCATAATATTTCTACTGAGGTGTCTTCAAGAATTATCTCTTGGCAGTTGAATTTGTTAGATATAATATAGATATAATATAGTGCTAGGCTCCCACCTCTATTATTCTGTCTATTTTTTAGGAACTTTATAAAACCAAGTATGTCTGTATTCCAGTCATTATCTGAAAACCATGTTTCAGTGATACAACTGATATTAATTTGTTTACTAATGAGAACATGTCTTAATTCATCCAATTTGTTTGTTAAACTACGTGCATTGGTTAGTAAGATTTTTATGTCCTTAACACTTTCCTGATAAGTAAGATCTCTATTCAAAACATTATTATCATAGATTGGTACAGGATTAAGGTTACTCAAACCAGATTTAGAGTGTCTTTTCCTTTTTTTTTTTCTTCTTCTTTGTTTTCCTTGATTTTGTGTTTATGCCAACTTTGGATTTATAATTCATATTACTAAGATTACTTAAGTATTTTTTTAATGAAGGAAATTGTTTGGAATTGAGTATGCCCCCTACCCCCTTCAATCAGTTTAAAACTGCGTCTATGTAATTATTGAACTGGTAACTAAGAAATTGTGACCCTTTTTTGTTTAAATGTAGCCCATCTCCATTGTACATATCAATATTCCCACCATATTCCTCCCAATGGGTAATACAATTAATATTTTGCTTCAGGCACCATTGTCTGAGCAAGTTATTTATCTCTTTAACAATGCAATTCTGTTGATATGTTGCTCTAGAAATTGGTAGTATTTCAGAAAAAGCAAAAACACAGCCCAAATTTACAAGTTTGATAGTTAAATTGACAATGTCCTGCTTGATCTGTTGAGGGTGTTGATAAAAGATATTATTAGCCCTTGCATGTATGATAACTGATTTCTTAACATTGTTAGGGCAGATTATGTCATTGATCATTTTTGTGATGTCTGAAATGTTGGCACCCCTGAAGCACGACAGAGTTCTATGGGCTTTGTCTGTGTCACAAATAGCTCAGTCAAGCCCTTTAACAATAGAATCACCAAGAACAAAGATTGCAGTTATTTTTTGTTGAGTGGTCTCAATGTCCATATTATATTCAGTTTGCTCAAGAGCTTTGGATGTAGTCTCTAATATTATTAGAGGTGTATCTGCAGAACTATCCTTTTGATTTTTATCTGTACTGTGATATACATTATTTGCTGCTGCAGCTACATCAGGTATTATTACAACATCTAGAATACCGGTCATGCTCATCATTTCCTCATGAGTGGCCTCTAGTGTTAAGTGGCCAGATGTATTAGAAATGTCTATATTAAAGTGGTTAGCTTTCCTTCCCCTCTTTCTTTTTTGAGTGTTTTTGAATGTTGCACCTGATACCAAGCATCCTCTGGGTCAGTAGTCTCTACTTCTTCCCTTACCCTTTTTTTATTTAATGGAGTATTAATTGCAAGGATAGGAGCAGTGTTGCACATTGTATTGTTATTTAGAGGCTTAGAAGTGTAGTCTAGGTTTGGTACACCGTTTGATGAATGTGCTTGAAAATGAACCTGAAAACGCTCAGCCATATCTAACTGGCTACGTACTATTTCACCAAGCATTTTACTAAACTAGGCTAACAGGGCTGACATGTCAGCCCTTTTAATACATTTAGCACAAGTAAATAGCTTATTTAATGGGTGAGTGGAGACTAACATATACATGTTGCAGGACTGCCATAGTATACCTGTTTCTCCCTTGACTGTTTGGACAAATGCTTCCATAGTTTAATCTGGTTCTACAATACAAATGGTGAATGGACAAGGGTAGAGTCAGTGAAACTTAAACCACTTAGGTTAGTTAATTTATAGCCCTTTGCAAGAAATTAAACATTGTACTTACTACTAGTATTATCCCACTGCACTCGCCTTTCTCACCTGACACACCTCACACGTGTGGATGTGCATGTCTTTGCATGCATCTTCATGTGCAGTGATGTGCACTCACTGAGGGCTGTGTTTTAAGGTGTATAATGACCCGGAAGTAGTATTTGCAGGTCAAATTCCCCTTGTTTACAGTGCATTTCAAAAAGCTAAAAATTTGCCCAAAAACTGTTGCTGTATGCTGCAGTAGCTGTAATACAGATGCAAATCACAGTTCAAATGAGCCCCAGAAGAATTGAAATCAAAATACACAGTTTGTAGTTCTACACAGTTGCAGTTAGAACTACAATACTCTCTTCCTGGTTTCTGATTCAGGAACAAGGGCTCCAGGCAAATAGGTTAAAAGCACAAGGGTCTGATTTCTCAGACAAAGTTTCATTTACACTACAGACACATATATTTAAGGCAGAGCGCACTGCATGTGCAAAATCTGAGTGAATTGGTTGCTTGCTTGTTCCTTGTCCCCACCCCGTTTATGAAGTGGAACCATGTCAGATATCATCCAATCCACTGGGGCAACCTCTGATACATGTTCTTTCCAGTATCTTGAATTATCCTGAAGCAGATCTCCTCATTATGGGAGACTCGATTGCCATTATAGTGCCAGATAATAATGTAGAGGAAATCAACTCTTTTTAATATTTTTGTAGTTGATATTTATTATAGGATTGTGTCAGACAAGAAAGTGAAGAAATCAGGTAGCAAATTGATAGCCATACTCAAATTAATTAAATTCATTGTGAATAACAGTAGACTTCCTTGTGGAAAGAGTGGTTTTCCTACCTTTTTGGCATGTAGTTCTGCTTCATCTCATGCCTATGAGAGCATGTCTCCTTTGTCCTTTGACAATCTGGTTCAAATGGAACAAAAAGTGATAAGACATCAGTAGAAATTGTTCATCTGATTCATTAGGTGTTGTTAATAAAAAAAAGAGTTCTTTGGACGTAACAGTTAGAATCTGACCTGACAATTGCATTGTCAGTGATAATATATAGTATCTTGTTATTTGTAAGAAGTAACAATCCAGTATACAGAATACAGGGGAAGACATATTGTGCAGTGTTTTATCTAAAGTTCTCAGTTGTTGATTTTGCTGTTTTTTATTATACCATGATGCAGAGACCTACTCATGATACTTGGTTTAATAATGTGTGCAAAGTTGGAAAAAGATGTCTCAATCAGTTAACTCGACATATCTACAGTTAAGTAGAGTGTTTTTCACAGAAAACTGTAAGGCGTTTGGTCTGTTTTTCCTTGATGAAGTATCCTTGATTAGATCAGATATTTCCCCAAGTGGACTTTCAGGGACCAGCATAACCCAACCTGAATCATGCATAGCTATCTCACATGTCTAGAGTAAACTCCAGCTATCTCCGGCTGGGAAGGTGTTCCATGTTATCTGTGAGCTGCATCCTACTTAATGTATTCTGGACCTACACCTGACCCACCTGATGTTTTACTGCAGTGAGGCCCTGGTTATAGTAATTGCAAAGATATTCAGGAGTTGATTCAGGGTGCATCTTTTTTTGTGCTGTCCAGAAGTGATCAGTTATAAAACCCCTCCTTAAACAGGAAATCTTGTTTAACTACAGGCCTGTCTCAATCCTCCCTTATTCTGCGAAGGTTGTTGAGAAAGTCATGGTGACACAGTTTGAGGCGCATTTGGAAATATGTGCTACCTATTAGCCATTCCAGTTGGGCCACAGGCAATGACAAAGCACTGAGACAGCACTCATCAGGATGCAAAAAGATCTCCTTCTAGTCAGGGATCAAGGGAAATGAACAATTCTTGTTCTCCTCAATTCTTCATCAGTTTTTGACACTGTGGACCATTGGATTTTGTTGGATCACCTGGAACACTTGTAACAGCTTAGTAGAGTGATTTCTGGCTGGCAGGATGAAGCAGGCTACACTGGTTAATGTTTCCTCATGCTCTGTTGTCTGTGACTGTCAAGTGCCTCAAGGTTTGAGAGCCTGTCATCAATGTTTATTTGCTGTGTATATGTTGTCTCTGGGGGAGGTCATTTTATGATGATACTCTGCAGTTTCATTGTTATGCTAATGATACCTACTTATGTCTATCATTTGCACTGGCAGAGGTCAATGTTGTCATCATGTTGAACAATTGTCTCTGTGACATCAATGACTGGATGGCCTCCAGCTGGTTGAGGCTGAATCCAGGCAACATGCTAGAGTTACTTGTGGAGTCAAGCTCTCAGAGGACAAGAAGATTGGAGGGGAGTAGAGGGGGAGTAAAATCTTGGTGCCATCCTTCTCATTGCCATGGATAGAGTTAAAATGTTGGTGTCACCTTAGATCACAAACTGACACTAGAATTCCAGGGGTCAGGTTTTCTTTTTTTTTTTTATTAAGTATGCTTTATTAAATTTTCAACAAACAAAGCAGAACAATAAGACAAATTGCAAACTACACTGGCTCAGCCACCCCCCCATCCAGAGCTCCTTCAAGCGATAAAAAAACCACCAGTCGGGGGGGTGACCTTGAGAGTTAAGAAAAAAGGGGAAGTGACCATTAGCCCCTAGGGGCCAGATTTTCAAAGGGCCCTTAGAATGATGAAAGGTGCATCAAACATCTGCTTTCCATCAAATCCAGGTGTGTGCCAAAGACTATGTACCCTGTTTTGCAGGAAACACACTCTCTGTGGCAAAGTCCCTCATAATGACACAAGAGCTCCACTGCATCACACATATGATGCATGGGGTGAGAATGATACAAGCTGAGAATGAGCTAAAGCAAAGGTAAAAATATGATGCATGGAATGAGATGGAGCAAAAATGACCACAGATTGAGTTAAAAATATGATGCAGGGTGAAAATGATGCTAGTCAGCCAAAAACATGAAGCAAGTTGAATCAAAAAATGAAGCAAGTTGAGTCACAAAATTGAAGCAAGCTGAGTCAAAAAACTGCATGTATGGAGAAAAGTGACACAAAATATAGTCTAACAATGATGTATGTCCAGTCAAAAAAATGAAACTAGTTGAGTCAAAAAAAGGTGCATGGAGCAAAAATGATGTAAGGTGAGTCAAAAATTACCATGGCAGAAATGACCAAGACAATGACATGTTACGCCCCATAACACTGTCAACTAGTCCCACAAGAGAATATTAGCTCTATAATGAACCCATTACATAATATACCATCATCTTTATATGCTCCAGTGCCAGTTAGACCAAGACCAGCAGCATGCATCTTTGGCACAGTTTCAACAGCCTCCAGCTTTGAAAATACAAATAAAGGGAATGGTGCATCATCTTCATGATGCAAGCCATGTTGTGATATGGCACACTCCATTTTTGATACAAGCCTGATGTAAGCCACTTTGGTTAAGGCAGTTTCACTTTTGATGCAAGCAGTGTTTGAAAATTAGACTTGACACAAGTTTTGATACAGCTTGCTCCTTGAATCATTCATTTTGGTTGCAAGCCCCTTGTGCCATTCTCTGACCTTTGAAAATTGAGCCCTAGGTATCAGCAGTGGTCCAAGGTGATTTTTTCCATCACAAGAACATCACCTGGATCAAACCCTATCTGAAACCTGGGGAACTGGAAACACTGGTGCATACATATATCACATCCAGACTAGATTATTTTAATGCCCTATACCATGGGTTGTCTGGAGGGTTGGCATGCTGGAAGCAGCTAGTGCATAATGCTGCAGTTGGGTTGATTGCAAGAATGTTTCACTCTGAGCATATCATTGTGGTGTTGCAGACACTGCACTGACTGCTGGTAAGGTGGCACATCTCTTTCAACATAGGATTGATAACCTGCAAAAGCTCTATGTAATTTGAGACCAGGCTAACAGAAAGAGCTTATGTATTCCTATGCTCCTATCTGCCCTCTTAATTCCTCTGAGGCTGGCTTTTTAGTTGTCCCCAGGTCATGTTTACAATAGTACATTGATCATGCTTTTGTGGTGGCAGATCCGCTGCTTTGAAATTCCCTTCCCTGACATCTACTGTAAGAGAGGTGGAGGAATCAAAAAGGGGGAAGAAATATCTTCAGTACTGTACATGTGCTCACTAATAGCTCATACAGCAGCCAGCTGAGGAGGTGAGAGGAGGTCTGTACTGATTGGCATATTAGGAGTCTCAGCACATCCATTGACACCCTGGTAAGGGAGAAACATGATGGGTGATATTTTGTGAGAGGACGGGATGGGTATGGGGAATGCTGAACCACTGATGCATACCTTTATGTATGTCAACAGGCATGTGGAGGGGCAGGAGAAAAACTGGACACCAGAGCAATCTGTATTGATGTACATAGGTGCTGGGAGGGTGGAGGTGCCATTAGATACCAGGGATATGGAAAGTTACATGGGACAGGAGTTCATGCACTGGGGGTGCCACTAGACATCATGGATATGAAAACATACATGCACCAGTGTTTGGGGGTGGGGGTGTGTGACAGGGTCAAAGTAAATCCTGGGTTGGAAAAAGAACAAAAAGAGGAGGTACATCAGTTGTTAGCCCATTTTAGCAACACATTTATCAGCACCCCAGGGTGAGCAAATGGGTGGTTCACACCATCATGGTAACACAAGACAAACCAATACACCAGAAACCCTATAGAGATACACAAAATGGAACAGCTAGGGATTATTGTTCCCTCTCATAGTGCATGGTCCTAACCTGTGGTGATGATGGAGAAAAAGGAGGGAGATATCCGGCTTTGTCTGGATTTCCAGAAGATTAATGCTATATCCACCTTTAAAGGTTTCTACATGCACCGCATTGAAGACCTCTTAAACAAAATAAGGAACTCCCAGTACATTAGTACCTTGGACCTCACAAAGGGTTACTGGCAGATCCCTTTAGCCCTTCGCACACAGGAGATAACAGCATTTTGTACACCTATTGGACTCTACCAATTTACCACCATGTCTTATGGCCTTCATGGTGCCCCTGCAACTTTTCAGTGATATATGGATCATCTACTTTGACCTCATATGCAGTACTGTGCCGCTTGTTTAGATGATGTAGTCATCTATAGTACAGATTGGGAGATACACATAAAACATCTCATTGCAGTAATACAATCCATTGTAGACACATGATTAACTATAAACCCGAAAAATGTGCAATGGCCAGAACTGAAACTAAGTATTTGGGGTTTACCCTAGGCAAAGATATGGTTAAGCCAGATGTGAGCAAAGTAGAGGCTGTAGCTAACAGTCCCATTCCCAGTGCAAAGAAACATGTATGTTCCTTCTTTGGGTTATCCAGCTGCTATAGGAGGTTCATTCCAAAAATTGCCACCATAGCCACTCCCCTAACTGACCTGACTAAGAACAAATACCTGAACATAATCAAATGGACCCCAGAGTGTGAAGAGGCTTTCTGGAAAAATAAGGCTATCCTTTGGTCCTCCTCAGTATTAGTCATTCCAGATTTTCAGAGCCCTTTTGAAGTACACACAGATACCTCTGACACAGGCATTGGGGCTGTTTTAGCACAGCAGATCCAGGGCAAAGAGCACCCTGTGATATTTATTAGCAGGAAACTCCATGAGAAATAGCAAAAGTAATCCACAATTGAAAAGGAGTGCTTGGCCATGTGTTGGGCAATTGAGGCCCTGAAATATTATCTGTACTGAATTCACCATAATGACTGACCATAATCTGTTATGCCAGCTCAATCAAATGAAAGACAAAAACACACGGATTATGCATTGGTATTTAGCACTACAGCCTTATCGATTTTTTGTGAAACACAGAGCTGGGTCCCAACACCAGAATGCTGATTTCCTGTCCCATTATGGGGCAGATACTGCTACTAAATGAACTGTACATATGTGTCTTAGCTGAGTGGAAATAAATGTTCAAATGTTTATATGATAAATGATGCCTATACAGGTACTAAGAAACCTGTATGGAACACCTCAGGGAATTGAATGCTATCAGTTGATGTTAGTACATCAGGATTAAGATACCATATTGTTCTATAGGGTCCCTGAGGTGGAGCTTCTAGTGTGGATGGGCAGAAGCTCCAACCCTTTCAGGGTGCTGGTGTGGTGATTGCCAACAGTAAGGACCATTTTCCTCTTGTGTGGGGAAGGGTGATACAGTGGACCCTATCTCACGTGAGATCTAGTGGAATGAAGTTGTGACTCCCACATTCCTTTCAGTCTGTATTTATGTCAGTATTTTCTTTATTTAATTCTATCACTATAATTTTTTTTCTCTCTCTGCTATCTATTTTTCACTGCAAGGCTGGCCACCTGAAATATCCTCTCCACTACTATACTATCCCTTTCTCTGGTCTCCTCTCCCCTTCTTGAGGCAATAAAAACAAAATATGTATTCAAGTATCTTATGGAAACCTAAGGGCTGTAAGGAACATGGCAGGTGCCATTACAGTACTGTTTTAGAATATACTGTATGCCCCAAATCTACATTATGATGAGCTGTAAAAAGGAATCTGTATAAATTCCTTTTAACATAAAACCAGTAGTAGTAGAAATGAGGGTTTAAACCCTGTGCTTCCTTAGGGAGCCTGTGTAATGCTGAGCAAATGAAAAATGTGTACTGCACTTTCAGAGTTCTTGTGCATACTATGCACTTCTATTATCTATTATTGTAATGAATGTTACTGCACTATGGGGAACTGTAAAAGAGTCTAGGACATCCCCCATAGTGGTGAATTGAGAATAGACTGCTGCCGTGCTGCCATGGAACAAACAGAGCAGTTTTAGTAAAGTGCAGTCTAGACTACATGTAGTCTGCACATTTGGCTGAAATGAAAAGTTTGCTGATGGGCTGAAATGTTTGCTGAAATGAAATATCAGCCATTGGGAAGTATGTTGGCCTGTTGTTTCCTATAAAGATAAGAAAAAGGGTCCCCCACGGTTTTGGGTTAGTACGGACACCTTGGCCTAAGCAAGTATGTTGGGTAAATCATAAAAGAAAATAAAGAAAGAAAATCAGTACCCAGCTATGTACTGTTCAGAAGAGACTCAGGTGCAAAAGGGAGGAGTGGCCCTTTATGTCAATGAAAATATCAAAGCTACAGAAATTCAGAATACACATAAGGAGCCAGAAGAACTGTGTGTCACCGTGGAAACAGAAAATGGGACAGCTATATGAACTGGGGTTGCCTACAGGCCTCCAGACCAGGGTGAGGACATAGACACATTACTGTTAGAAGATATACTAAACATGACAGCTAAAGGGGGAGGTTCTGATAATGGGAGACTTCAACATAACAGATACAGATTTGGTCAATACCAGCAGGAACATCTGCAAGAACTAGACACATCATTGATTCCCTGCAAGGGGAGGGCCTCAAACAACTGGTACAAAAACCCACAAGAAACAGGGGTATACTAGATCTAGTACTGACTAATGGGGAAAGGATCACAGATCTCCAGGTAGAAGGTCACCTGAGGGTCAGTGACCATCACATAGTATGGATCAATTTGGTCACTAGAACTAAATCATCCTATTCCAAGGCAAAAATATAGGACTTCAGAGGAGCTGAATTTGATAACATGGCCAACACAGCTAAGCTAGCCCTGGCAAGAAGAAATACAGGTGAGGGGTTACAGGCAAAATGGTCAAGCATTAAAGATGCAATACTTGAAGCAGCATCCCATTGTGATAGGGAAAAAAATAAGAGCAAAAGGAGGAGGAAACCACTTTGGTTCTCAAAAACAGCAGCAGAAAAGATCAGAGCCAAAAGGTTGGCCTTCAGGAAATATAAGGGAAGACAGTGGGATGAAAGATAGGGCGGCATACTAAACATCACTAAGGAAAGCAGGGAAGGCAGTAAGGCAGGCAAAGGCCCAAACTAAGGAAACACTAACACAAACAGTAAAAGAAGAGGACAAGACTTTTTATAGCTACATTAGTGAAAGGAGAAAGTCCAGAAGGGGTATTGCTAAGATCAAAGGGGATAAGAGGAAGTGTGTGGAGGAGGACCAAGGAAAAGCATCTATCCTAAAGAGATACTTCTGCTCAGTATTTACTGAAGAGAAGGTAGGGCAGGGACACAGCTCAGCACCACGTACACAAGGGGGAGGAAGGCATACACAAGTCCCTTCACAAAAGAAAGGGTCCTACAAGAGCTTGCTAAGCTCAGGGTGGACAAGGCAATAGGACCTGATGGCATACATCTCAGAGTACTAAAGAAGCTAAGGGTGGAATTAGCAGAGCCATTATCAGAGCTGTTTAGTGAGTCTCTGAGCACAGGAGAGGTCCCAGAAGACTGGAGAAGGGCTCATGTGATCCCGCTCCACAAGAGTGGTAGCAGGGAGGAGGCAGAGAACTACAGACCAGTCAGTCTTACCTCAGTAGTGGGCAAGATTATGGAGGCATTCCTTAAGGAAAGGATAGTGCAACACCTAGAATCCATAGGTGCACAGGATTCAAGGCAGCATGTGTTTACAACAGGAAGGTCCTATCAAACTACTCTCATAGATTTCTTTTACAGGGTAACCAGAGTGGTGGACCAAAGGGGTGCAGTTGATGTCACCTACCTTGACTTCAGCAAAGCTTTCAATACTGTTCCACATAAAAGATTGATTAATAAGCTGGGTAGGCTCAGGGTGGGTCAGAAGTTGGTCAACTGGGTGGCAAACTGGTTGGCAGGCAGAAAACAGAGAGTGGTGGTAAATGGTATACAGTCAGAAGAGATGCAAGTCACAAGTGGGATACCTCAGGGATCAGTCATGGGGCCAGTCCTCTTCAATATCTTCATCAGTGACATTGCAGATGGACTGAAGGATAAGGTTTGCCTGTTTGCAGATGACACCAAGATCTGCAACAGAGTAGATGATCAAGATAGGGAGGGCAGAATGAGAAGAGATATGGGTAAACTGGCAAAATGGTCAGAAGAGTGGCAACTGGGGTTTAATGCAAAGAAGTGCAAGATCATGCACATAGGGAAGAGAAACCCTGAAGCCACCTATAGGTTGGGAGGGGAGCTGTTGGCAATCACAAAGGAAGAAGAGACTTGGGCATCATCATCACAGATGACCTGAAATCATCCAAGCAGACCACTAAAGCAGTTGGTAAGGCTAGAGGGATGCTGGGGTGTATTAGTAGGGATATCATAAGTCACAAGAGGGAGGTAATAATCCCTATTTACAAGACACTGGTTAGGTCCCATCTGGAGTACTGTGTGCAGTACTGGAGGCGGCACATGCACAAGGACATTAACAAAATGGAGGCAGTCCAGAGAAGGGCAAGTAAAATGGTGCAGGGACTGCATCAGAAAACACATGAGGACAGATTGATAGAGCTCAATATGTATACCATAGAGTAAAGGAGGGAGAGAGGTGATATGATCGAAACATTCAAACACCTTAAGGGCATTAACAAGGTGAAAGAGTCTAACATGTTTCAATATAACAAAAATAGCAGGACAAGAGGACACAGCAAGAGATTAGGGGGAGGCCAGTTAAGGGGTAATGTGAGGAAGTTCTTTTTCACAGAAAGGGTGGTGGATGCATGGAGCAGCCTACCTCAGGAAGTGGTGGATATGAATACAGTACAGGGCCTCAAACAGACATGGGATTGGCATAAGGGAGCAATACAGATGAGCACGACTAGATAGGCCATTGACAGAATAAAGGCCTATGACACATTCATAAGGTAGAAAAAATGGGCAGACTGGATGGAACTTGTGAGCCTTATCTGCCATCAACTTCTACGTTTCTACATTTCTATGAAAGAAAACTCAAGGAGATAAAGTGCAAAATGGAGTGGCTATCCTAGGAAACTGACCAATAATATAGTTCTGCCTCTCGCTCCATAAATTAGCCAACAGCCACTCACATCTCCCCATCTGGGAAATTATTTTTGTTCTTTTATATTGTCTAAAGATAAAATGCTATTCCTGGTTCTTAGTTAATAAAATAATGAAAGTGTAGGAGAGGTTCCAAGGGATGGCAAGAGAAGAAAGAAGGTGACCCACCCTCATTCTTTCATTCTCTTTGCAAACCCAGTGAAACCCTCAAACACCAGGACAAGAAACAGTTGTATGCAGAAATACTATATGAGAAATAAATACAACTATACCTGTGGGAAATGTAAGAATATTTCTGTCCCTCTAGGAGCTGGCAGCCCTCAGACTTAAGTTTTTTATGCAGATGTACTGAGTTGATGTCATGCTCAGGGGAAGGGGCATAGTCCCATTACTGCTCATTTGATATGCACAGTGTTATAAGACTTTTTACAGCATGAAAATGAAATTGATCATATGCCAGTTAGATAGCCTATCAGCCATACTGTGTATATTTGCTGTCAATATGCAAATATGCAGGAATAAAGAACTTTATTCTGTTTTTAAGAAAAGGGGTGGATCACCTGACGGTGATATCATTCATGGATGGACATATTAACCCACCACTTGGAGTGCCAAGGTAGATAGGTAAGTCAGTTGGTTGTTGATTACAGAGTGAGGAGGACCTCAGGAGTGTGTGTCTGTTTTCACACTGTCTTCTTACAGTAAGGCTGAAGCTAAGCCACAGGAATTTTCTGAAGGAAGCACATCTGATGAATATTGAATGACTTTTGCTTTCTGTATATTTATTATTTTTATTTTATTTGAATAAAATTACAATGCAAGCCTGTGTTTTTATGCACCTGCCTTCAGTTTGTTATGTCTGTTTATCCCACACCTTCCCAGGGGGGAGTTACTAGCCAACAGGTTCTGCACCTTTGCAGGTGTGATGGGGGAATCAGGGTTGGGTGGCTGCAGTACAGCCACCCTCCAGTTGGTGGGGTGGGGGCATGGGTTTACTGCCCAGCAAAGTTATGGTTTCCAGATATGGCAAATGGTGACACTTTGGAGGACATTTACCACCATCATAAACCCTTGAACATGCCACTGCACCTGTATGCAGGAGGGGACCCACTCATTTACATGGACACTGTTATTTAAGGGCCTGGGCACAAAGGGGTTTATGAAACGTTAATTAGATCTCTGAATATGGCCCCTCTCAAGTGCAAGCTACAAGCCCAGATAGCAAAATGACAAACCACACTAGTGCCTGCACTAACATTTGAATATCGCGCCCAGCCTCCCAGAATGTCTTGATGAAGGATGCTCTGAAGGTGGCAGTGCAGGTTTTGAATAGCAGCATTCAGTGATGACTACCTAATAAACATACTGTGCATCATTTTCATGTCTGAATGCATGGAAATCCTTGAGAACACTAAAGTCATTGGACAAATTACAGTACATGAAAGGAAAATAATCCACACACAAGAATTACATCTGATTAGTGTTGCTGGAGTTATGTTTTTGAATGATTGAGATGAATAACACTGAAAAGAAATCCAACTATGAACTGGCTCATTATTAGTTTTCTTTGGATTCACTCTGAAACACATTAGTATATTCATTTATAGTTGCTCTGCTTGTGAAACGTTACCATGACAACAAAATTACATCTTCATAGCTTAAGGCTAGTTTTTTTGAACAATTTTACATGGTTGTGCATAAAGTAATTTGCTAACTTATAGTAATTGCCTCTGGGGGAAGGAGATATTAAGACAATTAGGAGCATGTTATTGTCAGCATAATATCTGACAAGAAGTGTTCTAGTTAATATTGATATGGCAGTCATACCAAAATTTCAAATGGGAAATATTCTATTGTGTCTTTTTTAGTAAAGCGCACCAAAAGCAGAAATAATCTTTTATGTAACCCAGATTTTATACAAAAAAACCTGCTTTTAATTTTAATGAGTATTTTCCCACAGATTATTGAAAACTTTAGAATATGGAACCCAGTTTTACTGTTATACATTTAATTTCAAGATGTAGTGATTAATCTTATCAGCTGATGTGCAAATTATCTTTTATAAAATTGTCTTCAGAAGTGTTTAGCAAAATATGTTGTTACTTCAAGTTATGTTTGTGGCAATTTATTTGCTATTGAATAAGATACAAAAGTCAGTAAGCATAATTATATTTCACACAGACATTAAGAAAAATAAAATTGGTGGATTTGTTTTTCTTTTGAAGGTTTAAACAGAAATTAAAATCTCAGTGCTGTTAGTTTTGCTTTAATTAGGAAGACAAATCACAATCAGCTGAAACTATTAGGTGATAGGTTTAAATGCTTCATTGGCAAGCTTTTAAACTATCCAAGGGGGAGGCGCTGATATGAAGCAGGAAATTACAAAGCCTCCCCTAACAAAACAGGGTAGTTAGTGAGGTAAACACCAAGGTACAGAGGTCAAATGGAAGCAGAACAGGGGTAAATGGAGAAAAAAGCAAAGGCAGTAAGGGCAGAGATGGAGCAAGAAAGGGTATGGACATCATAAAATGGAAGGCAATGAGTACCAGTGCCCATAGTCTAGGTAAAAAGTTTCCTGAGCTAGTGGCCTTGATGGAAGTGGGTCACCTGGATTTTGTGGCAGTCACAGAAACATGGTACATGGAGAACCATGATTGGGATGTCAACATGCCAGGGTACACAATCTACAGGAGAGACAGGGAGGGTAAAAGAAGAGAAGTAGCTCTCTACATATGCAAAGGGATCAAAGCAATGGAACTAAAGGGTAAATGGGAAGGAGAGGAGACACTTTGTGTCACCTTGCAGACAGGTAGTGGCACCACAATCCTCACAGGGGTTGTGTACAGACCCCCATCTCAGGGGGAGGAAATGAACAAGAAAATGATAGCAGGCATCCTCAGAATGGCAGAAAAAGAGGAGATATTGTTGATGGTGACATGAATATGCCAGATGTTACCTGGATCACATTTACTGCATCCACATCCAAGAGTAGGGTCATTCTCGATCCTCTACAGGGGGCATGCCTCAGACAGCTAGTGCTGGAACCCACTTGGGAGGGAGCAATCTTGGACCTGGTACTCTTAAACAGGGATAGAGAGAGGATCACAGATTTAGAAATGGGTAGCCATCTGGGAACAAGCACCACCACACAGTGTGGTTCACGATAAACACAATCATGGAGTCAAGCCATACAAAAGTAAGGGTACTGGACTTTAGAAGGGCTGACTTTGGCAAAATGGGAGAGTGCCTAGGGAATGCACTAGCAAATGGGCAGGAAGGAGGGGTGGAAGAACAATGGGAAAAAATCAAAACTGCCATCATAAAGGCAACAAGCCTTTGTGTGAAGCGAATAAAGAAAACAAAACAAAGTAAAAAAAAACTATGGTTCTCAAAAGAAGTGGCAAGGAAGGTTAGGAAGAAAAAGATAGCATTCAGGAAATATAAGGAATCACAGAAGGAGCAGGACAGAGAACTGTATTAGTTAAATCAGAGGGAAGAGGGGAAGGCACTCGGGATAGCAAAGGCCCAAACTGAGGAAAATATAGCCAGCTCAGTTAAGAAGGGGGATACAACCTTTTATGGATACATTAGGGAGTGCACAGTGAAAAGGGAGAGATACTGAATGAATACTTTTGCTCACTATTCACAAAAGAAGAAGAAGAGGGAGAGGTACCTAAACCAAACAATAAAAGCTCTCTGGCAGGGGGGTCAACACCAGTCCATTCACAGAAGAAAGGGTCCTGAAAGAACTCTTAAAACTCAAGGTGGGCAAAGCAATGGGACCTGCTGGGATTCACCCCAGAATTCTAAAATAACTAAGGGGAGACCTAGTGACATCACTGACTACCCTTTTTAACAAATCATAGGAGGATGGTGTGGTACCTGAGGACTGGAGGAAGGCCGATGTGATCCCCCTTCACAAGAGTGGGAGCAAGGCAGAGGCAAGAAACTACAGACCTGTTAGTTTAACATCAGTAGTAGGGAAAAGAGGCAGGAAACTACAGACCTGTTAGTTTGACCTCAGTGGTAGGGAAAATGATGGACTCACTTCTGAAAGAAAGAAAGAATTGTCAAGTACCTAGAGGCCAGCAGTTCACATGACCCATTGCAGCAGGGATTCACAGCAGGAAGGTCATGTCAGACAGATCTAATAGATTTGTTTGACTGGGTGACCAAAGTAGTAGACCAGGGAGGGGCTGTAGCTATGGTGTACTTAAACTTTAACAAGGCATTTGACACAGTACCACACAAAGGATTAATAAACAAGTTAGCCAGCCTGGGAGTGGGACCCAGGGTGGTAGTCTGGGTAACAAATTGGCTGGACAACAGGATGCAGAGGGCAGTAGTAAACATAGCACACTCTGCAGAAAGGGGAGTTACTAGTGGGGTACCACAGTGTTCAGTACTGGGACCTGAACTCTATAATGTCTTTGTAATTGACATTTATTTATTTCTGTTTATTTATTGTTTACCAGGTGGACACACCAGACAGAAAAGTGACTATTTTTAGGCATGACCTGGGTGGTTACAGCAATTAATCAAGGTTACATACAATAAAGAAATATACAATAAAATTGATCAGGCATACATACAATAAAGAAAAACACTATAGCGACGGTGTCAGAAATTCAGCAAACATGACAATTATAGCACATCAATTCACAAATGAACCATCAGGAGCAGTTTGTACACATAAGTGTGAGCAACTACAAAATGGATACAAGAGATACAGCAAATCAGTAGCATATTTCATTTTACAGTAAGTGCTAATGTGACAAGTAATAGATAGTACTAGTTAACCATAAACATAGCTGTAGCATTAAGGGAGAGCAAGGTAGATTAGGGTAGACAGCTGCAGAAATAATGTAGCCTAAGGAGGATTGAAACAAGTGCACTGGGCATTTTTGACAAGTAGGTTGTAGTGCAACTGTTTGAAGACAGCATGACTAAGTGCCAGACGAACATTTAGGGGTAACAAGTTCCAATATTTGGGGGTCAGATGAGAGTAGGCTGAGGCACCTTTTGATGTTCTGCATCTAGGGGTGGCTAGCAGGGAGAGTTCTGTAGATTGGATTGGTGAAAAACAGTGGGGAATTCAAGAATGTATGGGACAGAGATAAGGCAATTCTGGTGGGGGGTAGGAAGAAGTAGGCTGTTGGTTAACTAGGTTCTGCAGCTTATCCAATAGGTAGAGAAATGGGCAGACAAGATGGGCAAAGCGGTCCTTATCTGTCATCAAAGTCTATGTTTCTATGGAGCCCATAAGAGGAGGACAGGGGGATTAGCATAGATGCAAGAGAAATGGGTGTGTATAATCCGATGATATTATCCAATAGTGACCCAATGGCAAGTAATTGATGGGCTGATGGGGAAGGCTAGAGTAGGTCAGTAAATAGTAAGCAATGGTGTTTCAGCTAAAGTGAAGCAGAAGCATATCAACATTTATTATTCTAGGTAGTATCCTATTTACATAGGGTACTCTTCGATGCATTGGTATAGGTAACAGTGCCATATGTTAGTGATGGAAGTAAGATACCTCGGGTAGTGGCCAGCCTAGAAAAGGGATTTAAAATGTAACTTGTTTTGTATGCAATCCCAAGCTTAGCATTAACTGATTTGTCTGTGGCCATGATGTGTTGCTCAAAGGTTAGGATTTCATCAAGAAGAATGCCAATATACTTGAAAGAGCTTACTGTCATCAAAGATGAACCGTCAGCACAGACAACTTTATATAAGGGATGGTTGGTTTTTAGTTTGGCAGTAAAGCCAAAAAGCTTACCCTGTGTTTTGCTAATATTGAGGATGAAATTGTGTTTGTTAAGCTAGTTCTGTATAGTTAGAAAAGCAGAGGATAGACGACTGTTAATTACATGTATGTATGTAGAGCTAGAGTACAGAACAAGATCATCTGCATACAATATAGATAATTATACAATGGCAAGAAAATTTCCTGGACTCTGATTGGTCAGTGTGTGCCTGAGACAGTGATGTTATTACACAATAACATCACTGTGGTGATTTTATGGAAGAGCATTTGGAGCTACTTTTCTTTTTTTCAGAAACAAAGATACACTGCCTCACTAAAAATCTACTAAAAACATTTTTATTTTTATTTTTTGTTTTCTATAACATCGAGCCATTGTATAATTGCAATAAGGCACTCCAAGGTGTGTGTTATTGAGTGATAACGTCACTTCTGGGGTGGTGGAAGCACTCAGCTTCTCCTCGTGCTTCAACCCACCCCAGGAGTGATGTTATTACATGATAACACACACCTTGTCATGCTTTATTGCTTAAACATGACAGGGTATCAAGTGATATGCGATTTATAAAGATAGAAAAGAGAAAAGAGCCCAGAATGGACCTGTGTGGAACACCCACTTTAATGGTTGTTTGGCCGGACAGTGCAGAGTTAAACTTTGCTATCTGACTCCTATTAGTTAAGTAGCTTGAAAACCAACCTACAGATTGGACAGAGAAACCAATAGATCAGAGGCATGCAAGAAGGAGAGGGTGATCCACTAGATCAAACACCTTCATAATATCAATACACACTGCTCCTGTCATAAGTCCTGAGTCCATGGTGATTATGGTATTATTTTTGAGTTGCAGCAAGGCAGTGGAGGCACTATGGCCTTTATTGAAGCCTTGTTGGTTAGGTGATAAGAGATTATACTTAGACAGGAAATTTGTGATCTGAGTGGCCATTAGTTTCTCAAGGATTTTATTTAAAACTGAGAGTATGGCTATAGGTCTATAGTTGGAAATATGTTTTTTGTCACCTTTTTTAAATACTGGAGTAACCTTAGTGATTTTCCATATATTCGGTACATTGCCATAACAGAGGCACATAGTGAATATTTTTGCCAGGGGAGCATCAATGAAAGGAGCAGCCAGCTTTAAAAGCTTAGGATTAAGAGAGTCAGAACCTACACTGGTATTATCTGAGATAGCATTTAGTAGTTTTAAAACATCTATTTTAGGAATAGCTTTAAAATAGATAGGAGGGTACTGGGGTTTACTTGGTTCAAGGGCAGAGGGGATGATTGGTTATCAGATAGGAAGGTGGCAGTATATTTGGACAGGTCAGTGAAATGTCTATTACAAGAGTTTGCGATGGTATTTGGGTCACTACAGTGGACATCATTTAAAACCATCTCATTTGTGGTGTGGCACTGACTTGCACCAAGAAAGGTTTTGATATGCAACTAGAATTCCTTTGGGTCTTCTGCAGCCTCCAAGAGCAGTCCTTTACAGTATGAACCTTTAGCTATTTGTATTTGCTTTTTGCATGCATTATCAATCAATCAAGTCTTTATTTAACCAGGCGTTCATCATTGAGCAGAAGCTCATTTGCAAGATCGACCTGGGTGGAGCATGAACAATTGTATATACAGGTCAACACAGGTATTTACAAGGCAATACAGATAATACTCTTTACAGAGATGAAGAAAAAGAAGTTCATATGTACATATAATTATACAGATATTATACAGATTACACAGTATTTACATGCATAGAAGTGTCTATAGGAAGATAAAGCAGGTTATCTAAGGTTGCAGGAGGAAGTAACAGAAGAAAAAAAATAAAAATATACACCAGGTAGAGGTGAAGGTAGGGGGGAAGGAAGGGAGGGAGGGAGGTAGGGGGAGAAAGGCTAGGAGGGCACGGTGCACAGAAAGGATCTGGTAAAATGGGATGTAGAGAAGGTGGATGGAGAAAAGGAGTATGTGTGAGCCCCGGGATTGATTGCTATAAAGTACGGGGCATGGTAGGATGTCACAACCCAGGGTAGTGAGCTCCTATCCGAGGTTGGGAAAGGAAGAATAAGGGAATGGACGGGCCTAGTGTTGATAAGACAGGGGGATAAGAGAGAGAGAGAGAACAATTAAGCTGGTGAGGAATAAGCTGGGGGGTTAGTAATAAAAATTGGGTCTAGGCCTGGCTATATACCAGTGCAGACACCGGTACTGGGTCTGAGTGGGTGATGCAGTTACATACTTCTCTGATTATATGGAAATAAAGCATCTTGAAGGCATTTATACCAATTAGAGTGCTTAATCTGAGGGTTTTTTGTAGATCGTTCCATAAGGTAGGTAGCACGAAGCTTATGACTGCCTGCCGAAGAGGGATTTTGCTTTGGGTACTTTAAGTGTAATAGCTGAGTAACTTCTTAACGCGTATTTCCCAAATATACTCAGGGGAAGACAGCAGGAGATATAGTAAGGCAGCTTATTAGAGATGGCTCTATAGGTTCAGAGAGCGGCATTTCTGTGGCGCCTGAACTTTAGTGATGTCCACCCCACTGCCGCATATAGGGTGCAGTGATGCGTGTTGAAGGGGAGTCCCATTATAAACCTCAGTGCTCGATGGTAGAGTGTGTCCAGTTTAGCCATGTAAGAGTTGGGGCATTGGCTGTAGAGGAAGTCAGCGTAATCAACCAATGATAGGAAAATGGATTGGACCAGTTGTTTCTTGGCATCTCTGGTGAGAAATTGGTTGATTCTAAAAAACAATCCAAGCCTCTGCCGAAGTCATTTTAGCAAGTCCTTGATATGTTCAATGAAGGAGAGTCTTTGGTCTATCCAAACTCCCAGATACTTGAATTTTGTAACAAATTCTAGTTTTTCACCTAGAACTGTGGTAATTTGGGGAACTGTCCCACTGGACACAGGGTTAGCTGTACGGAGAAAAGGGGAGAGGACCATTGCTTTAGTTTTTTTGGCATTAAGGAGTAGCTTTTTTTGGAGGAGTTGGCTTTGCAAAAGGCTGAATTCTGATGGTAGGTCATTGCAGGCAGCTTCACGTAGAGAACTGTATCATCTGCAAACAGATGGATGTTGGCTTCTTTTATACAGTAGTCGATGTTATTAATGTAGATTGCAAAAAGTAAGGGCCCTAATATAGAACCTTGAGGTACCCCTCTTTGCAGAGTTTTTAAGGGGGACAGGCCTCCTTCAGCTTTAACTTGTTGAAGGAGCCCTGTAAGATAGTCAGTAAACCAACGCAGAGAGGAGGGGTCCACACCTATGGTTTGAAGGGAGGAGAGGAGCAGACTATGGTCAACGGTGTCAAAAGCCTTGCTTAGATCAAGGAAAACAGCACAAATAACATTTTTGCTCTCAAGATTACGCTGCCAGTCATTAGTAACTTTGGCGAGGGCTGAGATAGTGCTATGTTTAGCTCTGAATCCAGACTGCATTGGATTTAGCAGTTCCCTAGACTCAAGGTGAGTCCTCAGCTGTGCATTTACAATTTTCTCTAGGAGCTTGGACAGGACCGGAAAGAGGGAAATTGGCCTGTAGTTATTGAGATCGCCAGGGTCACCTGATTTGAACAGTGGTATGACATGTGCTGTCTTCCATATAGGTGGTAAGGTGCCCTGAGACAGGGATAAGTTAAAAAGATGTGTGATGGGTATTGCTAGTATGTGGTAGGCAATTTTTAGGATGTAAGGGTCAAGGGTGTCGGCCCCAGCACTTTTTCTAGTATCCAACTGAAGCAAGAGGTCCTCTACCTCTTTCAGTAGGGCAGGTTGAAGCGAGAAAGGCGGCGAAACTATCAGAGTTTCAGGCAGTTGGCTGGCAGTCTGGGAGCGAAGTATGTTTGCAGGGGAATTATCAAATGCCATGCCTGCAGTAGCAAAGTGGTTATTGAATGCGTCAAGTATATCCATCTTTTCGGTTATAGTCAAGTTGCCAGAGGTAATCTTGGTTGGGAGTGAATTTCCTGGGGAGTGGCCTAGCAGATCATTGATTGTGTTCCAGAGCTTGATTGGGCTCTTTGTGGCAGAGTTGAGTTTGGATTTAAAGAAGGTGGTCTTCGATTCTCTTATTGTTTTGGTACATAAATTTCGTAGTCTCCTGAACTGGTTCCAATCCTCTGCAGTGTTCAGTCTGCGCGCTTTTTTCCAGAGCTTATCTCTTTCTAGAAGCTAGGACTTGATCTGAGGGGTGAAGCATTTACAGGTTTTGGTCCTAGTTCGAACTTTAATCAGGGGAGCATACTTATTAAGGGCCCTTGATAGAATGTTGTGGAAGATATTGTAAGCTGACGTAATTGTTTTGGTCAGGTAGAAATCTTGCCACTCAGGGGAGTACTTAAGCTTGTTTAGGTAGGCATGTTCATTGAAGTTGCGCCTGGATCTCTTCATAGAGAACTTGCTGATGGGCGCTGGGTTGTTGGTAGATCTTACACCCGCAATAAAACAATGGTCGCTGGCGTCTGAGAAGAAGACAACAGCGTGGGAGAAAGATGAGGTTTGCTCACCATTAGCACATCAAAAGTGTACTTTTACTGGGGTTCTTCACGTTTGGGCGTGTTGGTTCAGTAATAAGTTACGTCAGCCATGTTCATCACAGAAGGATGCAAGGGGGCAGCTGTGTTGAGAAAGCCAGTCAAAGTTGAGGTCTCCTAAATAATAGTTTCTGGTAGCCCCTGTCCCAACTTGTCACTTAGATATGACACAAGCTGTAGGCCAGCAGACGGTGGTCTGTAGCATCCTATTACGCAGGGTGCAGTAATCTGTGTAATTTCCACTTTGAGAATTAGGCATTCAAATTCGCTGGCGACAGATGCCTAGGATAAGCAGAAGGCAGAAAATTTGTCTTTAATGTAGATAGCTACCCCTCCTCCTCTGGCATGCCTATCAGCTCTGAACAAGGCATAGTTGGGTATGTTTACTTCTCTATCAGTGGTGCTGGGTCTAAGCCAAGTTTCGGAAATCATAAGTATGTCAGGAGAGGTATGATTTACCCAGGTTTGTGTTAACTCATTTACACCACAAGAGATCTTTGAGACTTCCGTTACTTGTGCCCTGTATACTCTTAGCACTGCATCCTGGGCCTTTCTAAGCAAAATCAATCCATAATCAGCATGCCACAAACAGTGACTACCTCTAGACCCGTAAGTGCTACACACAAAGTATGAGTGGCAAAGTTGTTCAGCACAACGTTACCTTTTGAATGGTGCTATGCAATCAGTTGTAATCAATTTAGTTTTTATTTTATACAAGCTGAAATACCAAGCAACTGATTTTTTTTCTGATTTTATTTCAAGGTGCTTAGGTGACGCATGAGAGACAAATGTCAGCCATGCACATCACACTTTAAACAAATGCAAATAACTCCTAAAGTATATGTGGTAGACACAAAGTATCAGTGGCAATTATTCAGTACAAAATAGCCTTTCTAATGGTGCTATGCAATCAATTGTAATCCATTTAGTTTTTATTTTATAGTAGCTGAAATTCCAAACAACTTTTTTTTTTTCAGATTTATTCAAGGTGCTTAGGCGAGGCTTGAGAGACAAATGTTAGCCATGCACACCATACCTTAAACAAATATGAATAACTCCTAAAGTACACATGATAGACACAAAGTATCTGCAGCAAAATTGTTCAGAGCAAAATTATCTTTCTAACGGTGCTATGCATTCAATTCTAAGCAATTCGGTTTGTTTAATAGTTAGGTAAAAACTGCTGACTTCCTCAGACGTTTCTAGGCCTGAGTGTAAGTCAGTTGAGTACGTCTACAGGCGTTATTGTCCTGAGTGGCTATGCTTTCAGACACCGCCTACAGATGTCTCTAGGCCTGAATGAGTTAAGGTTATCTTTTTAAGGAGGCTACAGCACTTTAATATACAAGAAGCTTATTCCTTTTAAATTTGCTAGTTCTGCTGGCAAGCAATTAGCTTCTGGGGGCCAGGGTTGAGTTCTGCGTTGCTGAACAGCAGGAGGATAAGTAGGATTTTTCTAAGAGCGCTAATTATAAGCTTGTAATTCCTGCCTTTCTCCCGTCTAGTAGATCTGATGTTTTTAGGGACTGGAAAGTAGCCACCATAGAAGAGCTGATCTGTTGTAGCAAGAGCTAGTACCCCTACCACAATAGGCGGGGAGGAGATAGAAGTCTACGTGGTGGGAGGTGGGCCTTGTGGTGGGGGAGTGTTATAAGTATTACTGGTATGTGTGGTCCAAGAGCAGGGTTCGAGGTATTGGTACTTGGAATCACAGAGGCAATTAAAGGATAAGTTGTCATGTGGTATACAGCACAAGGTGCTGTTGTAGACCAAACACGAAGGTAGTTTAGGTGTCCAATGCTGGGCAGCTAGTATCAGCAGAAGAAGGGGCAGTATAAGGAGCCATATAGGGCCCGACATGATGATACCTCAAAAAAGGAGACACTCAATTAGCCCAGGGGCCAGTGGGGTTGCTGGATTAATGCAGCTTATCAGTAGCTTTCCGATCCAGGTCGACCCAAATTTGATAGCATTAAAAATATTTAGTGGTGAAGGCACAGCCAAGGAGAGCCTATGCGTTTTAGTAAGGTGAGGCCCTGAGAGTTGGATCCCGTAGGCTGGACAGAGAAGAGGGGGATCACGAGCTAAGTCTCTATTGGTGGGGCATTGTGCCAGGGGATGTGGACTAATATTTTGGCAGGAGGTACTGTATTTAATAATCAGCGGAGGTGGGGGAGGGGCGGTCAAAAAAGTTGCGGCAGTTGCCATACCTTGTAGGGCCTTGGGTCCGTGTCTGCGGTCTTGAGCGTCGGCTAGAGGGGCGCCACCCACCCGGTAGCCGGGAATCCCGCGGCTTAGGAGCTGGGAGCCTAGGCGACAGTTCCTCAGCTGAGAGAGAGAAGGAGAGTGAGGGTTAATAAATGGGATTCATATAAAGGGTTAGACAGAACAGCGGGGAGTCCAAAATTTGCAGAACAAAAGGACGTGTATTACTTTGGCACCCAAAAGTGTCTAGGGCCAGTGCACGTATGCAGGGAAAGAGCTGTAGACACTAGATTTCTTTCCCAAACCACAATTCAAGTCCTTTCAATTACAGACTGGGTTAACATTTGACTTTTAACATTTGTCCCAACATAAACATTTTAGGGTTTAAAATCAAAGAGCAGAAGCTGGCTTCCTCGAGGACCAATCAGGCGTGGTCTGAGGCGCTCGCAATCCGTTGGTTGGGGCAGTTTCCATACCTTGTAGGACCTTGGGTCCATGTCTGCAGTCTCGGCGTTGGCTGGGGGTGCCGACCACCCGGTAGCGAATCCGTGGCTTAGGAGCTGGGAGCCTGGGTAGCAGTTCCTCGCTGAGGGAGAGAAGAGCGAGGATTAATAAAGGGCATTCATACAAGGGTCAGACAGAACAGCGGGAGTCCAATATTTGCAGAACAAAAGGGCGTGTATGGTACCAGCAATGCCAAAAGAGGTGGTGAGGAGTAGTAGTAGGTGGTTGCACCCCAAGGTAGTTTGTTTGGTGTTGCTGGCCTGCTTAACTGCTAGCTGGTTTTATAGTTGAAAGGGTATATAGTCGAATTAGGTGAGGTCCCTAACAATAGGGCAGGTACAGCAGTAATTGAAAAGGAGTTAGATGGAGTGGCTGGAGAAAAGGTTGAGAGGAAATGTGTGATCCTGTGGGTGGGACTGCTTTAAAAGCAGGCGGTGAGAAAGTGGGTCAAGTCAGGTATTGAAGACAGGGAGGCCAATAGCATGAAAATGTGCAGCAGTGGAGTAACCAATCTGCTGCTAGACTGAGGAAGGGGTGGAGTAAGGGTCTATTTAATACTGTGAGGAGGAGGGGGAGGGGGGCTGGGTGAAAAAATTCAGTCCAGAACAAAGCACAGAAAGAGATTTCCCTGAGATCAGGAAGCACCAGGCGTTGGAAAATCAGCCAAGGAGTACAGCTGCCAATCAGTGCCTGGTTCCTCCACTGGGCATCCAGTCAAAACAGTGGCATTCAAAACCACGAGTTTCGGACGTCCGGTGCGTATCTGAATCTGTCCGGGGGTCAGTCGGGTGCTCTGTTAGCTGTGGCCTGCTCGGAGAGAGCGAAGGCCACAGAAGCAGCTTGGGAAGCCCACAGATGGGCTGTCTGTGGAACAAAGAGGGAAACACAGAGGATTAAATACAGCTAGAGTACAATAGCAAACTCAGTGGGGGACAGGCAATGGGGAAAGACAAAGAATGAGGTAAAGAGGTGGTAAATGCAGGGCAATTATTTGGAGCTAGAAGAGGAGTTAATGGGGGTGGTCTGTGCTTTGGCACCGGGACATCTGAGGAGGACAGCAGCAGCAGGGGGGTGTAAGGAAAGGGTTTGTAGGTAAGGCAGAGAAGAAAGTAAGGTGTTTAGAGAGACAGCATTATAAGTGGGGCAGAGAAATTAATAATTGGCAGAGTGACCAGTGTGGAGAAGGGGCAGAGTTTGTCAGTAGGGCAGAAATGGAAAACTGCAGCAGTCTTGCTCAGTAGCTAGGTCAAGCAGTCAAACATCGGCTACTATACAATACAGTTTGTCAAGCACTAAGTAACACTGAGAGACTAGACTAGTGGCTTGTAATAGTCTAGCTAAGCTGGCAGGTAAAGAAAGACCAATTGATGCATAACATATGTAGATTACATTAACAAAAATTCAATCCAGAACAAAGCACAGAAAGAGATTTCCCTGAGATCAGGAAGCACCAGGCATTGGAAAATCAGCCAAGGAGTAAAGCTGCCAATCATTGCCTGGTTCCTCCACTGGGCATCCAGTCAAAACAGTGGCATTCAAAACCATGATTTTTGGAGGTCCGGTGCATACCTGAATCTGTCCGGGGTCAGTCGGGTGGTCTGTTAGCTGTGGCCTGCTCGGAGAGAGCCAAGGCCACAGGAGCAGCTTGGGAAGCCCACAGATGGGCTGTCTGAATCTATCGGGGGTCAGTGGGTGGTCTGTTAGCTGTGGCCTGCTCGGAGAGAGCCAAGGCCACAGGAGCAGCTTGGGAAGCCCACAGATGGGCTGTCTGAATCTGTCCAGGGGTCAGTCGGGTGGTCTGTTAGCTGTGGCCTGCTCGGAGAGAGCCAAGGCCACAGGAGCAGCTCGGGAAGCCCACAGATGGGCTGTCTGAATCTGTCCAGGGGTCAGTCAGGTGGTCTGTTAGCTGTGGCCTGCTTGGGAGGCCAAGGCCACAGGAGCAGCGGGAAGCCCACAGATGGGCTGTCTGAATCTGTCCAAGGGTCAGTCGGGTGGTCTGTTAGCTGTGGCCTGCTCGGAGAGAGCCAAGGCCACAGGAGCAGCTTAGGAAGATTATGCTGTGCTCTGTAGGTATTAAAATCAGCAGATGGGCTGGAAGGAAAAGTATGCCTCTTTGCAGATGACACAAAGATCTGCAACGTGGTTGAAAATCAAGGAGGGTTGGAAAGGATGAAAAGGGACTTGGCAAGGTTGGAGCAATGGTCAAGAGTATGGCAGCTTAGTTTCAATGCAAAGAAGTGCAAAGTAATGTAACTGGGAAACAAAAACCCTGAGGAAGAGAACACAATGGGGGGTTACTAACAACAACAAAGATGGAAAAGGACCTGAGGTACTCATATCAACAGTTCAAGCAGGCTAGAAACTTTGCTGTGCTCAGGGAACTGAGGGTGCACCTTGAATCAGGGCCACCTGCCTACCATAATGAAGTAAGCTTTTCAAAACAGTTACAAGTACTACTCCCACTCCACAAAAGAATCGAGACATGACAGGTTTTCTGTGCTAACTGCTCATTTATTATTCATCCAGTAGCAGTTCACAGTTCTCCAATAGTGCAATAGTGAAAAAAATCACCTAGAACAACAACAGTCCCTTTAGTGGCTCATCGTAACACTATCTCTGTTGTTGTCATAGTTGACTTTTTTCACTATTGCACTATTGAGAACTGTTAACTGCTACTGGATGAAATAAATGAGCAGTTAGCACAGAAACCTGTCATGCTCGATTCTTTTTGTGGAGTGGAAGTAGCAATTGTAATTGTTTTGAGAAAGGGTACTCATATCAGATGACCTTAAAGTAGGCAACCAATGTGAGAAGGCAGTAAGGATGGCTGGGGGGATTCTGCGATGCATAGGAAGAGGCATCACCAGTAGAAAGCTAGAACTTGTCATCTCTCTGTACAGACTGCTGATGAGACCCCATCTGGATTGCTGCATGCAGTTCTAGAGACCCCATCTCCGCAGAACATAGACAGGATAGAGGCAGTCAGAGGAGGGCAACCAAAATGTTGCAGGTTTGCAACAGAAGCCATACAAAGAGAGACTGAAAGACCTTAATATGTATACCCTTTAGGAAAGGAGGAAGTGGGGGAACATGATAGAAACCTTCAAGTAGATCAATGGAATCAACAAAGTCCAAGAGGGTAGCATATTTCAGAAAAAAAGACGTGCATTTATTTTGAGCAGTATTCCAGAAGACTGGTAAGGTGTGACTAATTCTGCTCTACTGTCTATCAGAGACCTGCCTTGCATATAACTCACACATAGCAGTATGCTGACTGCCTTTGGTACTATGCCTGTAAATTATGCTGCCTTGTTCTGTTCACAGTGTCAAGCTTTACGTTGCTATTTGTAAATTATTGTACACCACCATGCCAAGCCACGCCTTTCTCACTTGTAATGACTGTACAGGGGGCACAATTTGAAGATGGAGGGATGGTTTGGGCAACAAGAGGAAGTATTTTTTCACAGAGAGGGTGGTAGATGAATGGAACAGCCTTCTTGAGGAGGTTGTGGGGTCAAAAACAGTGGGGGGATCCAAGAATGTATGGGACCGACATAAAGTAATTATAGTGGGGGATAGGAGAGGGTAGGAGGGGGTAAGGAGAAAGTAGGCTGCTGGTTAACTAGGATCTGTAGCTTATTCAATAGGTAGGGAAATGAGCAGACTAGGTGGGCCGAGCGGTCCTTATCTGCTGTCAAAATCCATGTTTCTATGTTCTATGTTTCTATGTAAAATATCTATTTTACCCCATGATTCATAAAGTACAAATACAATTTCAATGTAATGTTAATTATTTTACTATTTATTTAGTCAAGATAGCCCAGCTGAGATGCAGTATCTCATTTTCATTGGTATCCTGCTTTTTAGACCACCATATTCTGGATCTATAGGGCCATCTCTAACAAGCTGCCTCAATATATTAAGGACTGTCTACCTTCTTGCATTCCTGGCAGCTATCTGCTGAGAAGCCAGACTCGTATCTCCCTTTACATACCCAGAGTTAGGACACACTTTGGTCAGGTGGCGATTAGTCACACCTTACCAGTCTTCTGGAATACTGCTCAAAATTTACTGCAGCTCGTTTCACCTGCACCATTGGCGGCCTTCAAAAATCTTATCCAACGATCATTTATGGAGTCCTGCAACTGCTTCCAGTGCTGAATCTCTGACTTTCCCTCCTACCTATCTGTGACCTCCTCCTACTAATGGCAACTTTTCACCCCATACCCTCCCCCTTACCCTTATGCAGCTATGTCAGTCCTGAAGGTATTACAATTACCCCCTCTCACCCCTCCTAACCCCTCTTCTCTCCACTATCCTTGGTGCATCCTGTGTCCTCAGTGCCCTTGCTTTATAGTATTCTCCTAGGCCACGTAATCCTTTGCTAGTCTAGATCTCATCTAATATAATATTCTGCTCTACTGTCTATCAGAGACCTGCCTTGCATATAACTCGCATATAGCAGTATGCTGACTGCCTTTGGTACCATGCCTGTAAATTAGGCTGCCTTGTTCTGTTCTCAGTGTCAAGCTTTACGTTGCTATTTGTAAATTATTGTACACCATGTACGGATCCCCAAGCCACGCCTTTCTCACTTGTAATGACTGTACTTAGGCTGCTAATGTTGCTACACCTACTCCAAATTGTTGTATTGTGACTTGTTGTTGTTTAAACTACCAGGTCCATCTTGTAAATGAGCTTTGCTCAATGAAGTTCCAGCTGGCTAAATAAAGGTATTGATTGACTGACTGATTGATTGATTACCCCTTTTACTTTTGGTGAACTGTTGTACTGAGAGGGTAAGTGACTTGCTCAGTGGTTCTCTGAGTAAATCACTCTTGTGAGCCTTTAACCTGGATCTCCTGGTTCCCAAGCCTGGGCTCTAGCCACTAGATCTTCCTGCTTCTTGATTTGTCTCGGTTCTTCATTTGGCTTTCTTTTACTCTTGTATTCATAGGAACATAGGACGTTATGGACAATAAGAAACCAAAAAGGTTTATCATGATCATCCATCACAGCTCAGTGATTATGATCACTCATTCCCACTTTACTCATATATACTGTGTGTGATAGGCGCAGTGTATGAGGGCAGTCATATAGAAAAATGTCTCACCATTCCTTGTAAATATTTCGGTTTTAATTTATTCTTTTCCAGACGTTATTTACAACAGGATAATTTCAGCATGGTATACTACTTTTTCCATCTTACACTTCCATTCGGACAGCAGACATTACAGCAAATGGCATAATCTAGTATTTGTAAGTCTTCCATGTGAGGCAGTAAACAAGGTCAAGCAGCAAACAGAATATTCTGGCAGTTCTAAGTCTTCAAATTCAGAGCAGGAAATAACACAATTTATCAAAACTCCGAAGAGCACTTTTCAGCAGCATCCAGAGCATACCTCCAGACCCACAGCAAACGAAAAAAATCTCTCAACCCACACAGTCTGATTTTATACCCAGAAGGGGTCATGTGATTATTTAACTCCACCCCAGAATTTTACTACACACTTTAAATCTTTATTTTCAAAGTATTCATTTCATATATAAACATAATGCCCCTTTTAATTACTTCAGCCGAATATGTACAAGCATAAAGGTAAATTATACTCCTATTTAAGAGCTTTTTAAATCTTTCTAACAACTGAAAGCACCTCCCCTTCCTATACTTGATATAAAGAATGCAGTTGTGGCCGGCCAGCTCCTAGAACAACAAAAATGCCAGCAGGAACCGAACTTGGGACCTCACAAATACCGCAAACATCTCCGTCTCAAAGAAGTTCCAGATTCAACTCCAAATCTCCTCACTTTACCTCCGGAAGGTTTGTAAAACTTAAAACGATTACGCTTTAACTGATATAATTCATTTTAGGGGAGAATTTAAAGGTAAGTAACTTTGCTCGCACTATCGAGAAGTAACTAACAGGACCAATATCCGTTTTATATTTTATTCAAAGCTGAGAACACCTCATGTCAGAACATAAGAAAAACACTTAGGTGGTTTCACTACTGAAAAGGCATTAATATGCCTTTTCAAATCCCACTTCTTTATTTTATTTTATTCTAAAGACACCCCGATAACAGAGCATAGCACAATACAAGCGCCCACTCTCACTGAATCCACTCACACAACCCGCGTCACCACAACACCCAAAAAAAAGGGCTACTAGACAAATTTAATACCAAAGGTCACTAGATAAATTCATAACAAAAAGAAGGCACTCGCCCGAACGAACGAAACAACTCTAAATAGCCATTCAACTATTTTACATTATCCTCTGCAGTGCCAACCGGCACCAAAACTAGTTCCCTGAGAAGGGGCAGCTGTTCCTTTAAATTTACTATAGCCCACATTTCAGTTCAGTTTTAATTTTACTTCAGATTGGCTTAGTATCTAAATTTGCTGTTACATCTCAGATCTAGTTTAAATTTGAGTAGCTCAGAGTAATTCTGCGTACTGAGCAAACATTAGATTATGTGGGCTAATACTGATTTTAATTCTGAGCTCTGTAAACTTCCTTAGGAAGGAAGACAGCACACTATGTAAACTCTATTTCTGCTTAGTGTAAAACCCACTTTCAAAAGACTGTGCACTGCTTACACTTAATTCAGAAGGCAGTCACAGTTCTCTAAGTACATGTTGAACAACATTACACGTTTAACGCACTAAATCTAAACCACTGTTCCTTACCTGACAATCTAAATAAAATCACAAAAACGCCAACGGGCACTACAAAGTTTCTTTGCACTATTATAATCTAACGTCTTTCCATATTACTTAATGGAGGGCTTACTATGCATCCCGATATAGTGCAAGCCATAAATAATAAACGTTTTAAATACTATCAGGAAATATTATATCTGGACTTTGTTTGAGCAATCATTTACTCGAGGAAAGCAGAAGCCATTTTACAACTACCGGAAGATTCAGGTATACTGCCTCAAAGTTCCATCCCAACCTTCACATTAAAATAACAACTATCCTTTCATTTATTATACATTCTCCTTTTCTTTTTTAATTCACTTTATCTTCAAATAATGTCACTAAATAACAGCTGCCTTGTAACTGAATGCACGAACCCAGACTAGACAGCCTGACTGTGGAACAATAAGAATCATGACAGCACCTTTAGGAGAATATGAAATGGGGCTTTTAGGAAGCCCTCCCAGTTTTATGAATATTATTTGGGGCCCTCAAACCTTCACAGGAGCACCCTGTGACACTGTGTACTGTATATCTAGATTCTTTATAAAACTAATCCACAAACTGACATATTACTACCTGGCAAGGTAGAGTATTTCATGGTGTTACAAGACATTGTGTAAAAATGTTTTTGCTCATATCAACTTAGTCTCCCTTTAATTGGTAACTGGGACTCCTTGTGGGGACATTTACCTCCTTGGTGTCTACCCACAGTCCTCCTGCTCCTTGTTCCTCATTAATTTACATCCTGGTAACATATCACCGTGGTATTTTCTTTCCAGGGAGTACATCGTGAGTCTTTTTGATCTCTCTGCATAATCAACATTTTCTAATCCCCTGACCATCCTAGTAATCCTCCTCTGCACTTCCACCAGTCTGTTCACATCCTTCAGTATGTACGGTTCTCAAAATAGCACATAATACTCTGCATGGGGCCTCACAAGGGATGCATTCAGTGGCAACAAAACAGAAGTCTCCTTACTCTTGAAGTTTCTTTTTATACACCCTAATTACATTGAAACACACACAATGATGGCAGAAGAAAAAAACAATGGTCCATACAGTCTGCCCATAGAACCTTATCAAACCCCAGGATTTATTATCCATGCAGGGTTCTAGCCCACACTATCCACCCCTATGCTCCTCGCTCTTCTGCTACCACTCTGAACAATCACTGAGCCCTTCACTCTGTCCTTGCCATGCTTGAAACCAATAATGGTTTTGGCACCCACCATATCATCTGGCAGACTGTTCCATGACTCAAGCACCTTTTCCATAAACTAAAACATTCTCACATCCCTCTAAAACCTCTCCCCCTGACAGTTTCCACTCATGCCCCTCTGTTCATGATCCATTACTCATGCAAAATATAGTAGTTCCTCATAGTTTACCTTGCTTGTTCCTTTCAGGAACTTGAAGGTCTCTGTCATATCACCCCCACTCATCTGGCCTCCATCAAGTACATGTTCAGTGCCTTGAGCCAATCCTCATAAGATCTGCCTGTTTTTATTTTATTTTTATTTATTTAATCATTTGTTAACTGGGTAGGGACACTGCACAAAAGCCCTTTTTCAGGTCCAACCCGGAAAGCCTCAATACAAAATTACATGACATCAAACAAATACCACAATTACTTAATACATTGACAAATTGATTTCATCAATAAGAATTGTTTAAACAAAGTCTTAAAAGACCCAGTAGAATTAGCCACACATATAGGCACTGGTAAAGCATTCCAGAATTGTGGTACAGAAATAGAAAGAGCACAAGACCCAAGTTTATGCTTACACATTAAAACTTCAAGCAACAAGCCATTAGTAGACCGCAGCATGGATGGAACCCTACGAACTGAAATTAACTCAGATAAAGAAAACAGTGAACTTAAAAAAATAGATTTAAAAATGTTGACCCTGTAGAGCCGGCCCAGTGGCTCTGAGGGTTGAGTCACTGGACACCACACCGCCGAACCGGGTTTGGGCATGAGCTTGGTCTGTCAGGGATCAGCCAGTGGGGGGATGGAGAGGAGCTGATTCAAATCAAATCAATCTTTGAACTGCTGGCTGGACGCTCTCCTCCTCGGGAGGGCTTAGAGGGTTTCCTTGGTGCTTGGTTGCCACCTGGTGGAAGCTAGGTGGCAGTGGCACCTAAAGCCCTGGCATTAGCCAGGGGTAGGTGGAAGAGGCCTTCACTGGAGCCGTGGTGCGTATGTGCACCTCCACACACACACACACACGCAACCATGTTCCAGGGTCTTGGGTAACGGGGGTAGAAAATGTGAATATGCAGGGGTTGAGCAAGGATGACGCCTCTTGTCTGGCTCCAGGGATCCCCTGGACCATGCATAACCTGTTAAGTGCCCAAAAGACCCCGGAGTTGGTGAAGGCTGGCTAACATAAGCTGCAACCTGCTGCAGAGCATAAAAATCAATATGGAAAAATGTTCACCCTGAATCATTTTGATCATCCTACATTGCACCATATCCAGCTAGTTCTTATCTTTTCTTAGGTGAGACCTTCAGAACTGGGCACATAATTCTGTTCTTCTGGTGTCAGTACCCCTTTCTATACTCCTCAGCATCTTCCTTGCCTTACTGTGGGCCTTGTAACACTGGCTAAGAGTGTTAACAATGACTCCAAAGTCTCTTTCCTCAGAGGTAGTGCCTATATTTATCCTCCCATCCAGTACTCTGTCCTGGGGTTATTGTTCCCTATGAGTGTCACTTTGTACTTTTTGGTGTTGAATTTCAACTGCCAAACCTTGAACCACCTCTTTAGCCTTTGTAATGATTTCAGCATCTCCCAATATCCTCCTTACTGTCTACTTACCACAGAGCTTAGTGTCATCTACACAGAGACACATCTTGGCCTGCATTCCTTCTCCTATATCACTGATGCACATATTGAAAAGAACAGGCAGGACTGATCACTGTGGCACCTCACTGGTGATCTCCATCTCTTCTGGTTTAACTGTGTTAACCACAACCTCTGCTGTCACTCTTCCAACCAATTTCCTACCCATCTAACTGTGTCCTTTGCTGTACCCAGATATTCTAGCTTCTTCATCAACATTCTGTAATGCATTGAGTATAAAGCCTGGCTGAAATTGAAGTAGAATAAATACACAACATGACCCGTTCCACTACCCTCATTACCCAGTCAAAGAATACTATCAGGTAGGTCTGACAAGATCATCCTGCCATGAACCCATGGCATTTACTATCCTGGTGTCTGTTGCTCTGCATGTAGTTTATGAGGTCCTCTTTGACTAGTGTCTCCATCAGTTAACCCACAACAGAAGTGAGACTGACAGGACTGTAAATACCCAATTGCTCCTTGCACCCCACCCCCCACCATGGAGCAGGACTTTGTCTGTATATACCCTAATGTGAGTATTATAACAATCATCCAGTGACCAATACTGAGACCTCATTTTTGGCTCATCTACCACCCTGGCATTACAGTCACCCTATGTGAATACTTCATCCCCAGGAAAATTTCCATTCACAAAACCTATATATAATTCATGTTTTCTGAAAAAAAAAACTAGATACATCAGAATTTTGAGATTTAGGTGAACAATACATATTGACGATACAGAGACAAGCTCTATTATTATGTCTAATGATTATTAGTAAATGGTACGGAATAGTCAAATCCAGTATATTACAATCCATGTTCAGGTGTGTGGCTACTGAAATGGCCATCTCATGCTTTGTTCTTCCAAATCTTTTGGTTGTGACAGCCATTCAAAGGAATTGTGGAAAATCTTGGACAAAATCACTTTATCCTACAGACCAAATCTCTTGTAATAAAATAATATCAGTAAGCAGAATACATTTAATCCAACATCAGACCTTGGTGTTAACCCATGAATATTCCAAGTCAGAATTTTAAGTACATTTGCTGTTACGTGACATCAATCTGAACCTCTTTCAGCTGGGTTTCTTTCCAAAACTGCATATTTGTTTCTTGTATGCAGGTATTTGGGTACAAATTATGGAGTCCTCTGAATCAGAATCAGAGGAGTCTATAATTTTACTTTTGTGAATTATTTTCTCTGGTTGCTTTCTACCTCTAATCCAGACCTCCTAGTCACTATCATTTCCAGACAGAATCACAATATGTGGCTGCACTTCCTGCACTATAACTCAGTTATTTATTTATTTATTTATTTTTTGTGATCAGGCTTTAATTAGCAATAAGACAATGCAGTATGAATAAAAAGCTACTTACATCCTTTATACTTTATGAAAAAACAGCCAGGAAATTGTGCATGTGAGTTTAAAATGGCCTCTCAGTAATCTGCAATGATTTAAACAGAGAGACCACTAATGTAAGACCCAGCCCTCACAAAACCACATTTACTTTCCAAAGTTACAAGACTGTTCCTAAAACAATTACAATTTACCTTTATTTCCTTATTTATTGGCTCTTTTTCACAGCAATGCCTGAGCAGTTCACGAGCTCTAAACCTCGAGCCTTCACCAATCAGGGCAGTGTCTGATGTCAGCATCTCTGCAACCTTGAACCCACCCTGCACTTTGTGTGGTATGGGGATTTTGTATACTGCATCTGTTTGATATAATAAACTTTTAAGCACTTGCTTCATATGCATGTGTGCTCTGCATTTTTTCATTTACATGCTTGGTTTGATGTAGCAGTAGTGGAAGCAACTTTATGTTGTCGGAGTGCTCAGGCTCTTTTTTTTTCCCTACTTTGTGTGGCCAGACAGGATCACATGCTGCACAAAAATATGCAAAATACAAAAATGAAAACATTTTAAGAAAGATATTTAAATGAAAGGAAACCTTTTTTCTATTGCCTTTTTTCTACTGCCTGTATTGTTTGCCTGCATGATTTGTCATAAAAGGGTTACAGTTGGCCTTCTGTGGGAAATAGATTTAGAAAGAACTGCATTACCAGTCACCATCTGGAACAATACCACCATTAATTAGTACGTCCAAAAGTATTCAAAGCATACCATGCCACAAGTGCCCATGCCCTCTTTGTATAGAAAATTGAAACAATTGGTAGAGTAAACTATCCCATACAAGCTTTCTGCTGTGTCTACCACTCACCCTGGTAATTCAGTCACTTACCCTTCCTCAACGTTGTGGCCAAAGCAGATAGGTAAGCACATCTTTATATATAGCCCAATGTGATGATGCAATTATCACTAAGTGCACAGTGTTTAAGAACAGAATTCAAAAGATAGTTTTGGGGAGTACATACATATGTACAATTCTGACCTTACATATGTGTTATATATTAATCAATCAGCTGTATACAGAATATACAAATCCTAGTGGTGCAAGTGTAAGTATAAAGATGAAACAAAGGTACAACATCTAAGTCTGGTGAAAGTAAATGGTATGAAGATTGACTAAAACCAAAAAAGCAAAATTCATATCCAGTGATAAATATCACCAAGAAGTGATTAAAACCCCTAATGTTTGAGAGGTGGGTGGGACTGATGATGTGCAACATGATGAGACTGATTGTGTATTTCTTCAGTCAGTATTTATTATAATGTAAGAATGTCGGTATGACAATGGTTGCACTTTTTATCCATATTCCTCCTTTCCCTCCCACCTACCCCTTTTTATCTTTTAGTCTATTCTATTTCCCTTCCCTCCCTTTCCTTGTATTGTTCCATCATCATCCTAGCCCATCCCTCCACCCAGCCACCCCCCCCCCGAACATTAGGGATTTTAATGACTTTTTGATAAAACTTGTACAGTACAAGTCACATTAAACTGTTCCATCAACTCACTGGTGTAGCATTTTTTTTGTGATACTACTGCAGTGGCAACTTGAACTGTTGAAGCTTTTAACTGTTTTCCAACCATCCTTCACTGCCTAGTCAACTCACTTGAAACTGTTTAGTGAAATGGCAGTACCTGTTTTGCAGTGTTTATGCAATGCATTTTCATGGCATTGTTTATACATATCATAGCATTCCTAAAGAGTGTTGTTTATAAATATCACAGCATTCCTTAAGAGTTGTTTAGTCTGCCTTCTGAAAAGAAACTCATAAGCACTCAGCTGAAAATAAAGCTTATAGTACATAACAGCTAGTTGCAAACCAATACTAACCTTTAACTAATTCATTGAGTTAAACACTGCACAGATTAGGAAACTAATTGAACAATGCTACACCAGTGAGTTGAGGGAACAGTTTAATGTTACTTGTACTATATTTATAAAATTTATATTTATTGTAGCATTCAATATTGTCATTGTTGTATTTTGTACACATATGACCTGGTTTATGATGTCACTGTTCTGTGTTTTTGCAGGCTTATTACTCAGTGGGCCAGATATTCAAACTGCACTCAAAATGTGCGCAACAGCAGGAGCAAGCTCAAATCAATTGCGCATATGTGCAACAGACGCGATATTCAAACATGGAGCAGAACAAATTGCGCAAGCAGCCAACGTCTGAATATCGCACTAACTGCGTCATAGCGCAACTAGGAAGGGGAAGCTGAGCAGTAAGGTTGCACCATAATGCAACAAGGGCAGCCCAGCTGAGCAGTCCAGAGGTGCCATAGCGCAAGCACAGTGCTCCCCCCAGCAGAGCAATGGAAGTGCACAACCAGGGAGGCAGGCTGGGGCCCACCGCCAGCCATGCCACACATGGGCACAGGAACACACTGTAGAACCAACAAGACACCTGCACACCTCAAGCACAGCATCACTGGGGGTGGGACGGATGATCTACTGGCCCATGGGGACAAGCCAACAAAGCACAGCAGAGCCATGGCGTCCCAGCACAACCACTGGCAGGCTGAGAGTGCCACACACAGGGGGTTGACAACCACAGTGCACATCAGCCCCCCATACACACAGCACACCCTGCACCATGACCCCAAGACACCACCCATGTGCAATGACTGGCACTGCAGGAAACACCATGCATCCCCCCGGCACACTTCAACCCCGTGCAGCAGAGAAGCATACAAGCCAGACCCACCCTGTGCACCCAGCAGTGGGTGGCAGCAGATGGCAAGACCAACAGAAAGTCACTGCCATGCTGGAGATACCCCCCCATGCACACACACGCACACACACACACACACACACACAGGACCATACCACCCCAGATGGCATGACACCACTGCAACTGAGCAAACATAGCCAGCTGCAAATCAGAGACCAACACAGTATTCATAACAAAATATAAATGTATTATAAAATGTAAATCACAAAACTATCAACAACATAACTATTTACAAGGGGGTAGGGGTACAAGGTAGGGGGTGGCAAGGTGAGGATGAACAACTTGGAGAGGAAGGCAGGGTGGGAGGGATGGGTGAAGTGGGAAGGGGAATCTGGCCTAAGGCCCTGCAGGCTGGTCCTCCTCCGCCCGGTGCCGCTGTGCCTGGCGATGCCTCCTCCGCAGGCCATGTCGATGAATGTCCCTGAGGATGGCCTGGTTCTCCAAGGACACTTGCGTCAGCCCATGCAGTTCCCGCTGTATCCTCCTGAGAACACTGAGGCCTAGGAAAATGGGAACACAGTCAATGGCTGTGACTGACCACAACCCTGAACACCACCCAACCTGCAAGCCATATAGGCCAATGTCCCGCACCTGTGATGGCATGCAGCCACCACAGTGAACATGCACATGGCCATCACAAACAGGCGGCACCAGCTATGTGCACCACTGCACACACACACTGCCCATGTCCATCACAGCACAAACAAGGCTGTCAAGTGACGTGGCAATGTGGTGCAATGCCAGTTACCCAGCCATGTGCCCAATGCATGCATGGACCACCAGTGATGCACACACAGACGTGCAGTGACACTGGACAGAGATGAATGTCACCTGTGTCATGCATGGCTGTGTTGTGCATGGCTGGTGGTCATGCCCACCCCCTCCAGCATGCAATAGCATCCATGATGTAATGATACTCACATTCCGCAAGAAGGTGTGTCTGCTGCTGCTGCTGCTGTTGTTGTGGCCCACCTCCTGCTGCACCACCGACTGGCACCGGGGCCCTGTCACGGCCCTCTGCAGCATGTGCCTCCATCCTCACATCCCGACCTGTGGGAGACATATGTTGAGAAAAACATCAGTGTGACTCCAAAGCTGACTGCCACCTGCCCCAGTGAGAGTGCCTGCCCACACAGCCGACCCCATGCATCTCACACCTGCACACACTGACACAGCCAACCATGTCAGAGCCATCACCTATGCACATCCACCAAAACACACTCACACCCCTACAGAGAATACAGGTGCATAGATGGTACACCCACCTGACCTAGGCACCACGCCCCTCCTGGCACATGAACATAGCCACTCATGCAGCTCAGGCTCCCTCCTGCGGAGGTCACTGTATCTGTGCCGGCACTGCTCAGCAGACTGGTGCTGCCCAGTGACCCCCACCAGGTCACTGGCCACTTGCTGCCAGACCTGGGTCCTAGCCATGGTGAGGGGCACCTCTCCATACAGTGCCCCATAGTGGGGCTCCATCAGGGCCATCAAGTTGGCCACCTCCACAGGGCTCCATTGCACTGCCCTCCTGCATGCCATGCTACCAAGTTTACAGCAGACAATATGGCGCCCCGCTGCACGGCAACCCCACGTGGAGATGTTGCACAATAGACCACCATAGGTTCCAATCGCGCTGTTCGAACAGCGCCATCAGTCCACATAGCGCTGTCACCAGACAGTGCAATAGGGCCGTACACATGGCAGCCGAACAGTGGCAGGGGGCAAAGGTCGGACACCAGGTCAGGGGTCTATAACACAAGCCCAAGCACAGCGCCATATACGCATCCTCTGCGACTGACCAACTGCATACCAGTGCCACAGTGGACTATTGCGCAGTAGTGCCACAGCGTCATATAGTGCCCAGTGCTGTAGCGCCACTGGCACAATGGTGGCCATGGCCTGAATTGCCAATCGCCAAGCACAGCACGTCATCAGCACGGCAGACACCCGCGTAAGCTACCTGGGCATGTGCAATGCAGTGTACCACACAGTCACAGATCTGTGCTATTGGCTCAGCGGATCAACCGTCTTCGCGAAAGCGCAATGGCGTGATATTCAGCCGACACATGCAAATCATCTGATCAGCCATTCAAAGGTGCAGTGGGCGATTTGCATCTCATTACAGTTGCTCCTCTCTAATTTGCATGCATTGTGCTATAAAGTGCGACAGTGGGCTGTGCGGACAGAGTCGGTTACTGCAGGTGAGAGGTGAGTTGCATGCTGTGGGATGTTCTGGACAATGGGCATGGGATAATGCTGTAGACTGCACAGTGACAGGTGTCCACTTACACCCATACAGATTGCCATGACCGAGCAGAGACAAGGTGAGGGTGAGGATGGTGGGCGAATGAAGAGGCCCAACTTCACCATGGCAGAGACTGAGGCCCTCTTCCAGGCCTACCTAGAGGATGAGGCACTACTGCGTGGAAGCCGGGGCACCCCTCAGGCCTGTGCGGCTGCATGGGATGGGGTAGCCTGGGCAGGGAACCTGCACAGAAGTCACCAGCGCTCCATGCAGGAATGCAAGAAAAAGATTGGGACAGACCGCAGGAGGGTGAAGGAGAAGGTGGCGGCACTCAGTGCGGCACGCGCTGGCACTGGCAGGGGCCAGCCAGCGGTCAAGGAGAGCCTATGCTTTTTAGTAAGGCGAGGTCCTGAGAGTTGGATCCCGTAGGCTGGACAGAGAAGAGGGGGATCATGAGCTAAGTCTCTATTGGTGGGGCATTGTGCCAGGGGATGTGGACTAATATTTTGGCAGGGGGTACTGTATTTAATAATCAGCGGAGGTGGGGGAGGGGCGGTCAAAAAAGTTGCGGCAGTTGCCATACCTTGTAGGGCCTTGGGTCCGTGTCTGCGGTCTTGAGCGTCAGCCAGAGGGGCGCCGACCGCCCGGTAGCCGGGAATCCCGCGGCTTAGGAGCTGGGAGCCTGGGCGACAGTTCCTCAGCTGAGAGAGAGAAGGAGAGTGAGGGTTAATAAAGGGGATTCATATAAAGGGTTAGACAGAACAGCGGGGAGTCAAAATTTGCAGAACAAAAGGATGTGTAGTACTTTGGCACCCAAAAGTGTCTAGGGCCAGTGCACGTATGCAGGGAAAGAGCTGTAGACACTAGATTTCTTTCCCAAACCACAATTCAAGTCCTTTCAGTTACAGACTGGGTTAACATTTCGGCTTTTTAACATTTGTACCAACATAAACATTTTTAGGGTTTAAAATCAAAGAGCAGAAGCTGACTTCTGCCAGGGACCAATCAGAGCGTGGTCTGAGAGGGCGCTCGCAATCCAGTTGGTTGGGGCAGTTTCCATACCTTGTAGGACCTTGGGTCCATGTCTGCAGTCTCGAGCGTTGGCTAGAGGGGTCCCGACCACCCGGTAGCCGGGAATCCCGTGGCTTAGGAGCTGGGAGCCTGGGTGGCAGTTCCTCGGCTGAGGGAGAGAAGGAAAGAGGATTAATAAAGGGCATTCATACAAAGGGTCAGACAGAACAGCGGGGAGTCCAATATTTGCAGAACAAAAGGACGTGTATGGTACCAGCAATGCCAAAAGAGGTAGTGAGGAGTAGTAGTAGGTGGTTGCACCCCAAGGTAGTTTGTTTGGTGTTGCTGACCTGCTTAACTGCTAGCTGGTTTATAGTTGAAAGGGTATATAGTCGAATTAGGGTGAGGTCCCTAACAATAGGGCAGGTACAGCAGTAATTGAGAGGAGTTAGATGGAGTGGCTGGAGAAAAGGTTGAGAGGAAATGTGTGATCCTGTGGGTGGGACTGCTTTAAAAAGGAGCGTTGAGAAAGTGGGTCAAGTCAGGTATTGAAGACAGGGAGGCCAATAGCATGAAAATGTGCAGCAGTGGAGTAACCAATCTGCTGCTAGACTGAGGAAGGGGTGGAGTAAGGGTCTATTTAATACTGTGAGGAGGAGGGGGGGGGCTGGGTGAAAAAATTCAGTCCAGAACAAAGCACAGAAAGAGATTTCCCTGAGATCAGGAAGCACCAGGCGTTGGAAAATCAGCCAAGGAGTACAGCTGCCAATCAGTGCCTGGTTCCTCCACTGGGCATCCAGTCAAAACAGTGGCATTCAAAACCACGAGTTTCGGAGGTCCGGTGCGTATCTGAATCTGTCCGGGGCTCAGTCGGGTGCTCTGTTAGCTGTGGCCTGCTCGGAGAGACCGAAGGCCACAGAAGCAGCTTGGGAAGCCCACAGATGGGCTGTCTGTGGAACAAAGAGGGAAACACAGAGGATTAAATACAGCTAGAGTACAACAGCAAGCTCAGTGGGGGACAGGCAATGGGGAAAGACAAAGTATGAGGTAAAGAGGTGGTAAATGCAGGGCAATTATTTGGAGCTAGAAGAGGAGTTAATGGGGGTGGTCTGTGCTTTGGCACCGGGACATCTGAGGAGGACAGCAGCAGCAGGGGGGTGTAAGGAAAGGGTTTGTAGGTAAGGCAGAGAAGAAAGTAAGGTGTTTAGAGAGACAGCATTATAAGTGGGGCAGAGAAATTAATAATTGGCAGAGTGACCAGTGTGGGGAAGGGGCAGAGTTTGTCAGTAGGGCAGAAATGGAAAACTGCAGCAGTCTTGCTCAGTAGCTAGGTCAAGCAGTCAAACATCGGCTACTATACAATACAGTTTGTCAAGCACTAAGTAACACTGAGAGACTAGACTAGTGGCTTGTAATAGTCTAGCTAAGCTGGCAGGTGAAGTAAGACCAATTGATGCATAACATATGTAGATTACATTAACAAAAATTCAATCCAGAACAAAGCACAGAAAGAGATTTCCCTGAGATCAGGAAGCACCAGGCGTTGGAAAATCAGCTAAGGAGTGAAGCTGCCAATCATTGCCTGGTTCCTCCACTGGGCATCCAGTCAAAACAGTGGCATTCAAAACCACGAGTTTCAGAGGTCCGGCGCGTACCTGAATCTGTCCGGGGGCCAGTCAGGTGGTCTGTTAGCTGTGGCCTGCTCAGAGAGAGCCAAGGCCACAGGAGCAGCGTGGGAAGCCCACAGATGGGCTGTCGGAATCTGTCTGGGGGTCAGTCAGGTGGTCTGTTAGCTGTGGCCTGCTCGGAGAGAGCCAAGGCTACAGGAGCAGCTTAGGAAGCCCACAGATGGGCTGTCTGAATCTGTCCGGGGGTCAGTCGGGTGGTCTGTTAGCTGTGGCCTGCTTGGAGAGAGCCAAGGCCACAGGAGCAGCTTAGGAAGCCCACAGATGGGCTGTCTGAATCTGTCTGGGGGTCAGTCGGGTGGTCTGTTTGCTGTGGCCTGCTCGGAGAGAGCCAAGGCCACAGGAGCAGCTTGGGAAGATTATGCTGTGCTCTGTAGGTATTAAAATCAGCAGATGGGCTGGAAGGAAAAGTATGCCTCTTTGCAGATGACACAAAGATCTGCAACGTGGTTGAAAATCAAGGAGGGTTGGAAAGGATGAAAAGGGACTTGGCAAGGTTGGAGCAATGGTCAAGAGTATGGCAGCTTAGTTTCAATGCAAAGAAGTGCAAAGTAATGTAACTGGGAAACAAAAACCCTGAGGAAGAGAACACAATGGGAGTTACTAACAACAACAAAGATGGAAAAGGACCTAGAGGTACTCATATCAACAGTTCAAGCAGGCTAGAAACTTTGCTGTGCTCAGGGAACTGAGGGGTGCACCTTGAATCAGGGCCACCTGCCCTACCATAATGAAGTAAGCTTTTTCAAAACAGTTACAAGTACTACTCCCACTCCACAAAAAGAATCGAGCATGACAGGTTTCTGTGCTAACTGCTCATTTATTTCATCCAGTAGCAGTTCACAGTTCTCAATAGTGCAATAGTGAAAAAAATCACCTAGAACAACAACAGTCCCTTTAGTGGCTCATCGTAACACTATCTCTGTTGTTGTCATAGTTGACTTTTTTCACTATTGCACTATTGAGAACTGTTAACTGCTACTGGATGAAATAAATGAGCAGTTAGCACAGAAACCTGTCATGCTCGATTCTTTTTGTGGAGTGGAAGTAGCAATTGTAATTGTTTTGAGAAAGGGTACTCATATCAGATGACCTTAAAGTAGGCAACCAATGTGAGAAGGCAGTAAGGATGGCTGGGGGGATTCTGCGATGCATAGGAAGAGGCATCACCAGTAGAAAGCTAGAACTTGATATCTCTCTGTACAGACTGCTGATGAGACCCCATCTGGATTGCTGCATGCAGTTCTAGAGACCCCATCTCCGCAGAACATAGACAGGATAGAGGCAGTCCAGAGGAGGGCAACCAAAAATGTTGCAGGGTTTGCAACAGAAGCCATACAAAGAGAGACTGAAAGACCTTAATATGTATACCCTTTAGGAAAGGAGGAAGTGGGGGAACATGTTAGAAACCTTCAAGTAGATCAATGGAATCAACAAAGTCCAAGAGGGTAGCATATTTCAGAAAAAAAGACGTGCATTTATTTTGAGCAGTATTCCAGAAGACTGGTAAGGTGTGACTAATTCTGCTCTACTGTCTATCAGAGACCTGCCTTGCATATAACTCACACATAGCAGTATGCTGACTGCCTTTGGTACCATGCCTGTAAATTATGCTGCCTTGTTCTGTTCACAGTGTCAAGCTTTACGTTGCTATTTGTAAATTATTGTACACCACCATGCCAAGCCACGCCTTTCTCACTTGTAATGACTGTACAGGGGGCACAATTTGAAGATGGAGGGATGGTTTGGGCAACAAGAGGAAGTATTTTTTCACAGAGAGGGTGGTAGATGAATGGAACAGCCTTCTTGAGGAGGTTGTGGGGTCAAAAACAGTGGGGGGATCCAAGAATGTATGGGACCGACATAAAGTAATTATAGTGGGGGATAGGATAGGGTAGGAGGGGGTAAGGAGAAAGTAGGCTGCTGGTTAACTAGGATCTGTAGCTTATTCAATAGGTAGGGAAATGAGCAGACTAGGTGGGCCGAGCGGTCCTTATCTGCTGTCAAAATCCATGTTTCTATGTTCTATGTTTCTATGTAAAATATCTATTTTACCCCATGATTCATAAAGTACAAATACAATTTCAATGTAATGTTAATTATTTTACTATTTATTTAGTCAAGATAGCCCAGCTGAGATGCAGTATCTCATTTTCATTGGTATCCTGCTTTTTAGACCACCATATTCTGGATCTATAGGGCCATCTCTAACAAGCTGCCTCAATATATTAAGGACTGTCTACCTTCTTGCATTCCTGGCAGCTATCTGCTGAGAAGCCAGACTCGTATCTCCCTTTACATACCCAGAGTTAGGACACACTTTGGTCAGGTGGCGATTAGTCACACCTTACCAGTCTTCTGGAATACTGCTCAAAATTTACTGCAGCTCGTTTCACCTGCACCATTGGCGGCCTTCAAAAATCTTATCCAACGATCATTTATGGAGTCCTGCAACTGCTTCCAGTGCTGAATCTCTGACTTTCCCTCCTACCTATCTGTGACCTCCTCCTACTAATGGCAACTTTTCACCCCATACCCTCCCCCTTACCCTTATGCAGCTATGTCAGTCCTGAAGGTATTACAATTACCCCTCCCACCCCTCCTAACCCCTCTTCTCTCCACTATCCTTGGTGCATCCTGTGTCCTCAGTGCCCTTGCTTTATAGTATTCTCCTAGGCCATGTAATCCTTTGCTGGTCTAGATCTCATCTAATATAATATTCTGCTCTACTGTCTATCAGAGACCTGCCTTGCATATAACTCGCACATAGCAGTATGCTGACTGCCTTTGGTACCATGCCTGTAAATTAGGCTGCCTTGTTCTGTTCTCAGTGTCAAGCTTTACGTTGCTATTTGTAAATTATTGTACACCATCATGCCAAGCCACGCCTTTCTCACTTGTAATGACTGTACATAGGCTGCTAATGTTGCTACACCTACTCCAAATTGTTGTATTGTGACTTGTTGTTGTTTAAACTACCAGGTCCATCTTGTAAATGAGCTTTGCTCAATGGAGTTCCAGCTGGCTAAATAAAGGTATTGATTGACTGACTGATTGATTGATTACCCCTTTTACTTTTGGTGAACTGTTGTACTGAGAGGGTAAGTGACTTGCTCAGTGGTTCTCTGAGTAAATCACTCTTGTGAGCCTTTAACCTGGATCTCCTGGTTCCCAAGCCTGGGCTCTAGCCACTAGATCTTCCTGCTTCTTGATTTGTCTCGGTTCTTCATTTGGCTTTCTTTTACTCTTGTATTCATAGGAACATAGGGACGTTATGGACAATAAGAAACCAAAAGGTTTATCATGATCATCCATCACAGCTCAGCGATTATGATCACTCATTCCCTTTACTCATATATACTGTGTGTGATAGGCGCAGTGTATGAGGGCAGTCATATAAAAATGTCTCACCATTCCTTGTAAATATTTCGGTTTTAATTTATTCTTTTCCAGACGTTATTTACAACAGGATAATTTCAGCATGGTATACTACTTTTTCCATCTTACACTTCCATTCGGACTGCAGACATTACAGCAAATGGCATAATCTGGTATTTGTAAGTCTTCCATGTGAGGCAGTAAACAAGGTCAAGCAGCAAACAGAATATTCTGGCAGTTCTAAGTCTTCAAATTCAGAGCAGGAAATAACACAATTTATCAAAACTCCGCAGAGCACTTTTCAGCAGCATCCAAAGGACACCTCCAGACCCACAGCAAACGAAAAAAATCTCTCAACCCACACAGTCTGATTTTATACCCTGATTATTTAACTCCACCCCAGAATTTTACTACACACTTTAAATCTTTATTTTCAAAGTATTCATTTCATATATAAACATAATGCCCCTTTTAATTACTTCAGCCGAATATGTACAAGCATAAAGGTAAATTATACTCCTATTTAAGAGCTTTTTAAATCTTTCTAACCACTGAAAGCACCTCCCCTTCCTATACTTGATATAAAGAATGCAGTTGTGGCCGGCCGGCTCCTAGAACAACAAAAACGCCGGCAGGAACCGAACTCGGGTCCTCACAAATACCGCAAACATCTCCGTCTCAAAGAAGTTCCAGATTCAACTCCAAACCTCCTCACTTTACCTCCAGAAGGTTTGTAAAACTTAAAACGATTACGTTTTAACTGATATAATTCATTTTAGGGGAGAATTTAAAGGTAAGTAACTTTGCGATAGTGCGAATATTCGCACTATCGAGAAGTAACTAACAGGACCAATATCCATTTTATATTTTATTCAAAGCTGAGAACACCTCATGTCAGGACATAAGAAAAACACTTAAGTGGTTTCACTACTGAAAAGGCATTAATATGCCTTTTCAAATCCCACTTCTTTATTTTATTTTATTCTAAAGACACCCCGATAACAGAGCATAGTGCAATACAAGCGCCCACTCTCACTGAATCCACTCACACAACCCGCGTCACCACAACACCCAAGAAAAAGGGCTACTAGACAAATTTGATACCAAAGGTCACTAGATAAATTCATAACAAAAAGAAGGCACTCGCCCAAACGAATGAAACAACTCCAAATAGCCATTCAACTATTTTACATTATCCTCTGCAGTGCCAACCGGCACCAAAACTAGTTCCCTGAGAAGGGGCAGCTGTTCCTTTAAATTTACTATAGCCCACATTTCAGTTCAGTTTTAATTTTACTTCAAATTGGCTTAGTATCTAAATTTGCTGTTACATCTCAGTTCTAGTTTAAATTTGAGTAGCTCAGAGTAATTCTGCGTACTGAGCAAACATTAGATTATGTGGGCTAATACTGATTTTAATTCTGAGCTCTGTGTATACTTCCTTAGGAAGGAAGACAGCACACTGTGTAAACTCTATTTCTGCTTAGCTTAAAACCCGCTTTCAAAAGACTGTGCACTGCTTACACTTAATTCAGAAGGCAGTCACAATTCTCTAAGTACATGTTGAACAACATTACACGTTTAACGCACTAAATCTAAACCACTGTTCCTTACCTGACAATCTAAGTAAAATCACAAAAACGCCAACGGGCTCTACAAAGCTTCTTTGCACTATTATAATCTAACGTCTTTCCATTTTACTTAACGAAGGGCTTACTATGCACCCCGATATAGTGCAAGCCATAAATAATAAATGTTTTAAATACTATCAGGAAATATTATATCTGGACTTTGTCTGAGCAATCATTTACTCGAGGAAAGCAGAAGCCATTTTTACAGCTACCAAGGGGGTGGGGAAGATTCAGGTATACTGCCTCAAAGGGATTCCATCCCAACCTTCACATTAAAATAACAACTATCCTTTCATTTATTATACAGTCTCCTTTTCTTTTTTAATTCACTTTATCTTCAAATAATGTCACTAAATAACAGCTGCCTTTTAACTGAATGCACAAGCCCAGACTAGACAGCCTGACTGTGGAACAATAAGAATCATGACAGCACCTTTAGGAGAATATGAAACGGGGCTTTCAGGTAGCCCTCCCAGTTTTATGAATATTATTTGGGGCCCTCAAACCTTCACAGGAGCACCCTGTGACACTCCTCCCCGCCTAAGAGGGCAACCAATAATTTGGTAGTCCTACACTATCAACATCACCTGATAGAGAAAAAAAACTATATTTAAACCGGTGGAGCTCTAGCCCACCCACACCTAAAGCTCCACCCCAAGGTCCCTTTTTACTTTGATCTCTTAACCTGTTTGAAACTTTTGACACATTCATACCCTGGGGCTATTCATTTTACAGAGTCATTACTTCTAAGTCTATGACATACTATCTAATGAACAACATGAGAATTACTCAGAAGTAATACAATTAGAGACCGTCAATATACCCCAACAATTTCAATTCCACTAATTGGATAATTCTAACCCAACAATAGCCCCCACAGAATTACGTCAACCAAGTAAGAATAATACCTTGTTTCCTATAGTTACCTGAACTCCTCCACATGGCTAATCTCTGTCCACCTCCCTTTAAACTTTTTAATTCCTAACAGAGCGAACATGTATTACTGAGGTTAGAACACACTAACCCAGTACAACCCTCTTTAGAAATCTACCACCTACCTCTAACATTTTTATCCTTATAGGAAGAATTCCCTTTTCTCCAGGGCAGCCACCTATTGTGCTTATCAGCCCTTCAGGATACATCCTTCCCATATATTCCAACATGTCTACGTTCCCATAAAAACACTGCCTCCTGTCGATACATACCAGGCCAGTGAAAATATGGTACCAGACATTTTAATACTTCCCTATAATCTAAGAATCCTTTCTTTTTACAAATTTCTTCGAGAACCCATGTCCTATACTTACAAGATATTACCACTCTGGAATCAACCTGATTGGTACGGGGGTTAGGTTTCATGTGATATAATATATCATTTTTCTTCTCATACCACCATAACATCCCATTCCTCCCATCCACACCGACATCATCATTTTGTGGTTTGGCATATTTACTGAGATGTATGATTTCAGGATCCCCTGCCTGCAACATATCCCAGTTAATGGCATATAAATCAGCTTTAGGTACATGACAACATATATTAGCAGTCTCTCCATTAAACTGTATTTCCTCATTTGTAGTTGTTAACTTCACCCCACAGTCCTGAACAGTCTCATTTGGGGACTTACTTGGAAAACACTTTTCCGCTGTAACAGACAAGTCAGAATGTTCAAAACATGGAGTACCATAATTTCCTGTCTTCACCCCAATGTCCTGAACAGTCTCATTTGGGGACTTACTTGGAAGACACTTTTCCGCTGTAACAGACAAGTCAGAATGTTCAAAACATGGAGTACAATAATTTTCTGTCTTCATCCCAGTGTCGTGAACAGTCTCACCAGGGGACTTGTGAAAGATTTGCCTTTCATCTTCTAACCAGTATAATCTCTCAAACTCAGGTAAATCAGGAAGTCCATTACCTTCTTGAATTAGTGGCTCCAACTCCTCTCCAACAGGTTCCAAAATAGTCCTCTCTTCAGTAGATACTATCAGACGTTCCAACAGATTATGATAACGTAATTCAGCACCTCTGCAGCATTTCTCTGCCACCATCCATTGCTCATATAACCATCTCAATACCCTCAGATGATCACAGTTCTGCTTAATTTGTTCAGACATGGCCACACCATCTGTTTCTTGCTCCATGAACACCATCACTGAAACAGTTCTTCAGACCTGTTGCAATGTCCCATCAAATGCACTGGAATTACTCCTTTCAAACAGCAGCAGACAAATGTGTTGTAATGTCTCATCAGATGCACTAGCCCACCAGACCTTTGCACAGGCCACACACATCCCACTTTTGACACCAAATGTGATAGGCACAGTGTATGAGGGTAGTCATATAGAAAAATGTCTCACCATTCCTTGTAAATATTTCAGTTTTAATTTATTCTTTTCCAGACGTTATTTACAACAGGATAACTTCAGCATGGTATAGTGCTTTTTCCATCTTACACTTCCATTCAGAAAGCAGACATTACAGCAAATGGCATAATCTAGTATTTGTAAGTCTTCCAAGTGAGGCAGTAAACAAGGTCAAGCAGCAAACAGAATATTCTGGCAGTTCTAAGTCTTCAAATTCAGAGCAGGAAATAACACAATTTATCAAAACTCCGCAGAGCACTTTTCAGCAGAATCCAGAGCATACCTCCAGACCCACAGCAAACGAAAAAAATCTATCAACCCACACAGTCTGATTTTATACCCAGAAGGGGTCATGTGATTATTTAACTCCACCCCAGAATTTTACTACACACTTTAAATCTTTATTTTCAAAGTATTCATTTCATATATAAACATAATGCCCCTTTTAATTACTTCAGCCGAATATGTACAAGCATAAAGGTAAATTATACTCCTATTTAAGAGCTTTTTAAATCTTTCTAACAACTGAAAGCACCTCCCCTTCCTATACTTGATATAAAGAATGCAGTTGTGGCCGGCCAGCTCCTAGAACAACAAAAATGCCGTCAGGAACTGAACTTGGGACCTCACAAATACCGCAAACATCTCCGTCTCAAAGAAGTTCCAGATTCAACTCCAAACCTCCTCACTTTACCTCCGGAAGGTTTGTAAAACTTAAAACGATTACGCTTTAACTGATATAATTCATTTTAGGGGAGAATTTAAAGGTAAGTAACTTTGCTCGTACTATCGAGAAGTAACTAACAGGACCAATATCCGTTTTATATTTTATTCAAAGCTGAGAACACCTCAGGTCAGAACATAAGAAAAACACTTAGGTGGTTTCACTACTGAAAAGGCATTAATATGCCTTTTCAAATCCACTCTTTATTTTATTTTATTCTAAAGACACCCGATAACAGGCATAGCACAATACAAGCGCCCACTCTCACTGAATCCACTCACACAACCGCGTCACCACAACACCCAAAAAAAGGGCTACTAGACAAATTTAATACCAAAGGTCACTAGATAAATTCATAACAAAAGAAGGCACTCGCCGACGACGAAACAACTCAAATAGCCATTCAACTATTTTACATTATCCTCTGCAGTGCCAACCGGCACCAAAACTAGTTCCCTGAGAAGGGGCAGCTGTTCCTTTAAATTTACTATAGCCCACATTTCAGTTCAGTTTTAATTTTACTTCAGATTGGCTTAGTATCTAAATTTGCTGTTACATCTCAGATCTAGTTTAAATTTGAGTAGCTCAGAGTAATTCTGCGTACTGAGCAAACATTAGATTATGTGGGCTAATACTGATTTTAATTCTGAGCTCTGTGTAAACTTCCTTAGGAAGGAAGACAGCACACTGTGTAAACTCTATTTCTGCTTAGTGTAAAACCCACTTTCAAAAGACTGTGCACTGCTTACACTTAATTCAGAAGGCAGTCACAGTTCTCTAAGTACATGTTGAACAACATTACACGTTTAACGCACTAAATATAAACCACTGTTCCTTACCTGACAATCTAAATAAAATCACAAAAACGACAACGGGCACTACAAAGCTTCTTTGCACTATTATAATCTAACGTCTTTCCATATTGCTAGCAGGCTTACTCGCGCGATATAGTGCAAACCATAAATAATAAACGTTTTAAATACTATCAGGAAATATTATATCTGGACTTTGTCTGAGCAATCATTTACTCGAGGAAAGCAGAAGCCATTTTACAACTACCAGGGGAAGATTCAGGTATACTGCCTCAAAGGATTCCATCCCAACCTTCACATTAAAATAACAACTATCCTTTCATTTATTATACATTCTCCTTTTCTTTTTTAATTCACTTTATCTTCAAATAATGTCACTAAATAACAGCTGCCTTGTAACTGAATGCACGAACCCAGACTAGACAGCCTGACTGTGGAACAATAAGAATCATGACAGCACCTTTAGGAGAATATGAAATGGGGCTTTTAGGAAGCCCTCCCAGTTTTATGAATATTATTTGGGGCCCTCAAACCTTCACAGGAGCACCCTGTGACACTGTATACTGTATATCTAGATTCTTTATAAAACTAATCCACAAACTGACATATTACTACCTGGCAAGGTAGAGTATTTCATGGTGTTACAAGACATTGTGTAAAAATGTTTTGCTCATATCAACTAGTCTCCCTTTAATTGGTAACTGGGACTCCTTGTGGGGACATTTACCTCCTTGGTGTCTACCCACAGTCCTCCTGCTCCTTGTTCCTCATTAATTTACATCCTGGTAACATATCACCGTGGTATTTTCTTTCCAGGAGTACATCGTGAGTCTTTTGATCTCTCTGCAAATCAACATTTTCTAATCCCCTGACCATCCTAGTAATCCTCCTCTGCACTTCCACCAGTCTGTTCACATCCTTCAGTATGTACGGTTCTCAAAATAGCACATAATACTCTGCATGGGGCCTCACAGGGATGCATTCAGTGGCAACAAAACAGAAGTCTCCTTACTCTTGAAGTTTCTTTTTATACACCCTAATTACATTGAAACACACACAATGATGGCAGAAGAAAAAAACAATGGTCCATACAGTCTGCCCATAGAACCTTATCAAACCCCAGGATTTATTATCCATGCAGGGTTCTAGCCCACACTATCCACCCCTATGCTCCTCGCTCTTCTGCTACCACCCTGAACAATCACTGAGCCCTTCACTCTGTCCTTGCCATGCTTGAAACCAATAATGGTTTTGGCACCCACCATATCATCTGGCAGACTGTTCCATGACTCAAGCACCTTTTCCATAAACTAAAACATTCTCACATCCCTCTAAAATCTCTCCCCCTGACAGTTTCCACTCATGGACCTCTGTTCATGATCCATTACTCACGCTAAATATAGTAGTTCCTCATAGTTTACCTTGCTTGTTCCTTTCAGGAACTTGAAGGTCTCTGTCATATCACCCCCACTCATCTGGCCTCCATCAAGTACATGTTCAGTGCCTTGAGCCAATCCTCATAAGATCTGCCTGTTTTTATCTTATTTTTATTTATTTAATCATTTGTTAACTGGGTAGGGACACTGCACAAAAGCCCTTTTTCAGGTCCAACCTGGAAAGCCACAATACAAAATTACATGACATCAAACAAATACCACAATTACTTAATACATTGACAAATTGATTTCATCAATAAGAATTGTTTAAACAAAGTCTTAAAAGACCCAGTAGAATTAGCCACACATATAGGCACTGGTAAAGCATTCCAGAATTGTGGTACAGAAATAGAAAGAGCACAAGACCCAAGTTTATGCTTACACATTAAAACTTCAAGCAACAAGCCATTAGTAGACCGCAGCATGGATGGAACCCTACGAACTGAAATTAACTCAGATAAAGAAAACAGTGAACTTAAAAAAATAGATTTAAAAATGTTGACCCTGTAGAGCCGGCCCAGTGGCTCTGAGGGTTGAGTCACTGGACACCACACCGCCGAACCGGGTTTGGGCATGAGCTTGGTCTGTCAGGGATCAGCCAGTGGGGGGATGGAGAGGAGCTGATTCAAATCAAATCAATCTTTGAACTGCTGGCTGGACGCTCTCCTCCTCGGGAGGGCTTAGAGGGTTTCCTTGGTGCTTGGTTGCCACCTGGTGGAAGCTAGGTGGCAGTGGCACACCAAGAAGCCCTGGCATTAGGCCAGGGGTAGGTGGAAGAGGCCTTCACTGGAGCCGTGGTGCGTATGTGCACCTCCACACACACACACACACGCAACCATGTTCCAGGGTCTTGGGTAACGGGGGTAGAAAATGTGAATATGCAGGGGTTGAGCAAGGATGATGCCTCTTGTCTGGCTCCAGGGATCCCCTGGACCATGCATAACATGTTAAGTGCCCAAAAGACCCCGGAGTTGGTGAAGGCTGGCTAACATAAGCTGCAACCTGCTGCAGAGCATAAAAATCAATATGGAAAAATGTTCACCCTGAATCATTTTGATCATCCTACATTGCACCATATCCAGCTAGTTCTTATCTTTTCTTAGGTGAGACCTTCAGAACTGGGCACATAATTCTGTTCTTCTGGTGTCAGTACCCCTTTCTATACTCCTCAGCATCTTCCTTGCCTTACTGTGGGCCTTGTAACACTGGCTAAGGAGTCACTTAACAATGACTCCAAAGTCTCTTTCCTCAGAGGTAGTGCCTATATTTACCCCTCCCATCCAGTACTCTGTCCTGGGGTTATTGTTCCCTATGAGTGTCACTTTGTACTTTTTGGTGTTGAATTTCAACTGCCAAACCTTGAACCACCTCTTTAGCCTTTGTAATGATTTCAGCATCTCCCTAATATCCTCCTTACTGTCTACTTACCACAGAGCTTAGTGTCATCTACACAGAGACACATCTTGGCCTGCATTCCTTCTCCTATATCACTGATGCACATATTGAAAAGAACAGGCAGGACTGATCACTGTGGCACCTCACTGGTGATCTCCATCTCTTCTGGTTTAACCGTGTTAACCACAACCTCTGCTGTCACTCTTCCAACCAATTTCCTACCCATCTAACTGTGTCCTTTGCTGTACCCAAATATTCTAGCTTCTTCATCAACATTCTGTAATGCATTGAGTATAAAGCCTGGCTGAAATTGAAGTAGAATAAATACACAACATGACCCGTTCCACTACCCTCATTACCCAGTCAAAGAATACTATCAGGTAGGTCTGACAAGACCATCCTGCCATGAACCCATGGCATTTACTATCCTGGTGTCTGTTGCTCTCCATGTAGTTTATGAGGTCCTCTTTGACTAGTGTCTCCATCAGTTAACCCACAACAGAAGTGAGACTGACAGGACTGTAAATACCCAATTGCTCCTTGCCCCCCCACCATGGAGCAGGACTTTGTCTGTATATACCCTAATGTGAGTATTATAACAATCATCCAGTGACCAATACTGAGACCTCATTTATGGCTCATCTACCACCCTGGCATTACAGTCACCCTATGTGAATACTTCATCCCCAGGAAAATTTCCATTCACAAACCCTATATATAATTCATGTTTTCTGAAAAAAAAAAACTAGATACATCAGAATTTTGAGATTTAGGTGAACAATACATATTGACGATACAGAGACATGCTCTATTATTATGTCTAATGATTATTAGTAAATGGTACGGAATAGTCAAATCCAGTATATTACAATCCATGTTCAGGTGTGTGGCTACTGAAATGACCATCTCATGCTTTGTTCTTCCAAATCTTTTGGTTGTGACAGCCATTCAAAGGAATTGTGGAAAATCTTGGACAAAATCACTTTATCCTACAGACCAAATCTCTTGTAATAAAATAATATCAGTAAGCAGAATACATTTAATCCAACATCAGACCTTGGTGTTAACCCATGAATATTCAAGTCAAATTTTAAGTACATTTGCTGTTACGTGACATCAATCTGAACCTCTTTCAGCTGGGTTTCTTTCCAAAACTGCATATTTGTTTCTTGTATGCAGGTATTTGGGTACAAATTATGGAGTCCTCTGAATCAGAATCAGAGGAGTCTATAATTTTACTTTAGTGAATTATTTTCTCTGGTTGCTTTCTACCTCTAATCCAGACCTCCTAGTCACTATCATTTCCAGACAGAATCACAATATGTGGCTGCACTTCCTGCACTATAACTCAGTTATTTATTTATTTATTTATTTTTTGTGAACAGGCTTTAATTAGCAATAAGACAATGCAGTATGAAAAAAAAGCTACTTACATCCTTTATACTTTATGAAAAAACAGCCAGGAAATTGTGCATGTGAGTTTAAAATGGCCTCTCAGTAATCTGCAATGATTTAAACAGAGAGACCACTAATGTAAGACCCAGCCCTCACAAAACCACATTTACTTTCCAAAGTTACAAGACTGTTCCTAAAACAATTACAATTTACCTTTATTTCCTTATTTATTGGCTCTTTTTCACAGCAATGCCTGAGCAGTTCACGAGCTCTAAACCTCGAGCCTTCACCAATCAGGACAGTGTCTGATGTCAGCATCTCTGCAACCTTGAACCCACCCTGCACTTTGTGTGGTATAGGGATTTTGTGTACTGCATCTGTTTGATATAATAAACTTTTAAGCACTTGCTTCATATGCATGTGTGCTCTGCATTTTTTCATTTACATGCTTGGTTTGATGTAGTGGTAGTGGAAGCAACTTTATGTTGTCGGAGTGCTCAGGCTCTTTTTTTTTCCCTACTTTGTGTGGCCAGACAGGATCACATGCTGCACAAAAATATGCAAAATACAAAAATGAAAACATTTTAAGAAAGATATTTAAATGAAAGGAAACCTTTTTTCTATTGCCTTTTTTCTACTGCCTGTATTGTTTGCCTGCATGATTTGTCATAAAAGGGTTACAGTTGGCCTTCTGTGGGAAATAGATTTAGAAAGAACTGCATTACCAGTCACCATCTGGAACAATACCACCATTAATTAGTACGTCCAAAAGTATTCAAAGCATACCATGCCACAAGTGCCCCGTGCCCCTCTTTGTATAGAAAATTGAAACAATTGGTAGAGTAAACTATCCCATACAAGCTTTCTGCTGTGTCTACCACTCACCCTGGTAATTCAGTCACTTACCCTTCCTCAACGTTGTGGCCAAAGCAGATAGGTAAGCACATCTTTATATATAGCCCAATGTGATGATGCAATTATCACTAAGTGCACAGTGTTTAAGAACAGAATTCAAAAGATAGTTTTGGGGAGTACATACATATGTACAATTCTGACCTTACATATGTGTTATATATTAATCAATCAGCTGTATACAGAATATACAAATCCTAGTGGTGCAAGTGTAAGTATAAAGATGAAACAAAGGTACAACATCTAAGTCTGGTGAAAGTAAATGGTATGAAGATTGACTAAAACCAAAAAAGCAAAATTCATATCCAGTGATAAATATCACCAAGTGGATTAAAACCCTAATGTTTGAGAGGTGGGTGGGACTGATGATGTGCAACATGATGAGACTGATTGTGTATTTCTTCAGTCAGTATTTATTATAATGTAAGAATGTCGGTATGACAATGGTTGCACTTTTATCCATATTCCTCCTTTCCTCCACCTACCCCTTTTATCTTTTAGTCTATTCTATTTCCCTTCCCTCCCTTTCCTATTGTTCCATCAACATCCTAGCCCATCCCTCCACCCAGCCCCGAACATTAGGGATTTTAATGACTTTTGATAAAACTTGTACAGTACAAGTCACATTAAACTGTTCCATCAACTCACTGGTGTAGCATTTTTTTGTGATACTACTGCAGTGGCAACTTGAACTGTTGAAGCTTTTAACTGTTTTCCAACCATCCTTCACTGCCTAGTCAACTCACTTGAAACTGTTTAGTGAAATGGCAGTACCTGTTTTGCAGTGTTTATGCAATGCATTTTCATGGCATTGTTTATACATATCACAGCATTCCTAAAGTGTTGTTTATAAATATCACAGCATTCCTTAAGAGTTGTTTAGTCTGCCTTCTGAAAAGAAACTCATAAGCACTCAGCTGAAAATAAAGCTTATAGTATAACAGCTAGTTGCAAACCAATACTAACCTTTAACTAATTCATTGAGTTAAACACTGCACAGATTAGGAAACTCATTGAACAATGCTACACCAGTGAGTTGAGGGAACAGTTTAATGTTACTTGTACTATATTTATAAAATTTATATTTATTGTAGCATTCAATATTGTCATTGTTGTATTTTGTACACATATGACCTGGTTTATGATGTCACTGTTCTGTGTTTTTGCAGGCTTATTACACAGTGGGCCAGATATTCAAACTGCGATCAAAATGTGCACAACAGCAGAAGCAAGCTCAAATCAATTGCGCATATGTGCAACAGACACGATATTCAAACATGGAGCAGAACAAATTGCACAAGCAGCCAACGTCTGAATATCGCACTAACTACGTCATAGCTCAACTAAGAAGGGGAAGCTGAGCAGTAAGGTTGCACCATAATGCAACAAGGGCAGCCCAGCTGAGCAGTCCATAGGTGCCATAGCACAAGCACAGCACTCCCTCCAGCAGAGCAATGGAAGTGCACAACCAGGGAGGCAGGCTGGGGCCCAACGCCAGCCATGCCACACATGGGCACAGGAACACACTGCAGAACCAACAAGACACCCGCACACCTCAAGCACAGCATCACTGGGGGTGGGACAGATGATCTACTGGCCCATGGGGACAAGCCAACAAAGCACAGCAGAGCCATGACGTCCCAGCACAACCACTGGCAGGCTGAGAGTGCCACACACAGGGGGTTGACAACCACAGTGCACATCAGCCCCCCATACACACAGCACACCCTGCACCGTGACCCCAAGATACCACCCATGTGCAGTGACTGGCACGGCAGGAAACACCATGCATCCCCCCCGGCACATCAACCCCGTGCAGCAGAGAAGCATACAAGCCAGACCCACCCTGTGCACCCAGCAGTGGGTGGCAGCAGACGGCAAGACCAACAGAAAGTCACTGCCATGCTGGAGATACCCCCCCATGCACACACACGCCACACACACACACACACACACACACACACACCCAGGACCATACCACCCCAGATGGCATGCACACCACTGCAACTGAGCAAACATAGCCAGCTGCAAATCAGAGACCAACACAGTATTCATAACAAAATATAAATGTATTATAAAAATGTAAATCACAAAACTATCAACAACATAACTATTTACAAGGGGTAGGGGTACAAGGTAGGGGTGGGCAGGGGCAGGATGAACAACTTGGAGAGGGAAGGCAGGGTGGGAGGGATGGGTGAAGTGGGAAGGGGAATCTGGCCTAAGGCCCAGCAGGCTGGTCCTCCTCTGCCCGGTGCCGCTGTGCCTGGCGATGCCTCCTCTGCAGGCCATGTCGATGGATGTCCCTGAGAATGGCCTGGTTGTCCAGGACACTTCGTCAGCCCATGCAGTTCCGCTGTATCCTCCTGAGAACACTGAGGCCTAGGAAAATGGGAACACAGTCAATGGCTGTGACTGACCACAACCCTGAACACCACCCAACCTGCAAGCCATATATAGGCCAATGTCCCGCACCTGTGATGGCATGCAGCCACCACAGTGAACATGCACATGGCCATCACAAACAGGCGGCACCAGCTATGTGCACCACTGCACACACATGCTGCCCATGTCCATCACAGCACAAACAAGGCTGTCAAGTGACGTGGCAATGTGGTGCAATGCCAGTTACACAGCCATGTGCCCAGTGCATGCATGGACCTCCAGTGATGCACACACAGACGTGCAGTGACACTGGACAGAGATGAATGTCGCCTGTGTCGTGCATGGCTGTGTTGTGCATGGCTGGTGGTCATGCCCACCCTCCAGCATGCAATAGCATCCATGATGTAATGATACTCACATTCCGCAAGAAGGTGTGTCTGCTGCTGCTGCTGCTGTTGTTGTGGCCCACCTCCTGCTGCACCACCGACTGTCACCGGGGCCCTGTCACGGCCCTCCACAGCATGTGCCTGCATCCTCACATCCTCACCTGTGGGAGACATATGTTGAGAAAAACATCAGTGTGACTCCAAAGCTGACTGCCACCTGCCCCAGTGAGAGTGCCTGCCCACACAGCCGGCCCCATGCATCTCACACCTGCACACACTGACACAGCCAACCATGTCAGAGCCATCACCTATGCACATCCACCAAAACACACTCACACCCCTACAGAGAATACAGGTGCATAGATGGTACACCCACCTGACCTAGGCACCACGCCCCTCCTGGCACATGAACATAGCCACTCATGCAGCTCAGGCTCCCTCCTGCGGAGGTCACTGTATCTGTGCCAGCACTGCTCAGCAGACTGGTGCTGCCCAGTGACCCCCAACAGGTCACTGGCCACTTGCTGCCAGACCTGGGTCCTAGCCATGGTGAGGGGCACCTCACCATACAGTGCCCCATAGTGGGGCTCCATCAGGGCCATCAAGTTGGCCACCTCCACAGGGCTCCATTGCACTGCCCTCCTGCATGCCATGCTACCAAGTTTACAGCAGGCAATATGGCGCCCCGATGCATGGCAACCCCACGTGGAGATGTTGCACAATAGACCACCATAGGTTCCAATCGCGCTGTTCGAACAGCGCCATCAGTCCACATAGCGCTGTCACCAGACAGCGCAATAGGGCCTTGCACATGGCAGCCGAACAGTGGCAGAGGGCAAAGGTCGGACACCAGGCCAGGGGTCTATGACGCAAGCCCACGCACAGCGCCATCTGACATATACGCATCCTGTGCGACCGACCAACTGCGTACCAGTGCCACAGTGGACTATTGCGCAGTAGTGCCACAGCACCATATAGTGCCTAGTGCTGTAGCTCCACTGGCACAATGGTGGCCATGGCCTGAATTGCCAATCGCGCACAGCACGTCATCAGCACGGCAGACAGCTGCGTAAGCTACCTGGGCATGTGCAATGCAGTGTACCGCACAGTCACAGATCTGCGCTATTGGCTCAGCGGATCAGCCGTCTTCGCGAAAAGCGCAATGTGATATTCAGCCTACACATGCAAATCATCTGATCAGCCATTCAAAGGCGCAGTGGAGCGATTTGCATCTCATTACAGTTGCTCCTCTCCTAATTTGCATGCATTGTGCTATAAAAGTGCGACAGTGGGCTGTGCCGGACAGAGTCAGTTACTGCAGGTGAGAGGTGAGTTGCATGCTGTGGGATGTTCTGGACAATGGGCATGGGATAATGCTGTAGACTGCACAGTGACAGGTGTCCACTTACACCCATACAGATCACCATGACCGAGCAGAGACAAGGTGAGGGTGAGGATGGTGGGCGAATGAAGAGGCCCAACTTCACCATGGCAGAGACTGAGGCCCTCTTCCAGGCCTACCTGGAGGATGAGGCACTACTGCATGGAAGCCGGGGCACCCCTCAGGCCCGTGCGGCTGCATGGGAGGGGGTAGCCCGGGCAGTGAACCTGCACGGAAGCCACCAGCACTCCATGCAGGAATGCAAGAAAAAGATTGGGACAGACCGCAGGAGGGTGAAGGAGAAGGTGGCGGCCCTCAGGGACGGCACGCGCTGGCATTGGCAGGGGCCAGCCAGCGGTGGTGGAGCTGATCCCGGCTGAGTACCGACTGGCTGCAACTCTGCAGCGCAGTGCTATTGAGGGCGTACCAGGAGGTGGATTCCAGACAGGTGGAAGCCCATCACTGCACGGTATGACATGGTGGTGGTGTTGGGGGGGAGGAAGGTTGGTCACATGCACTCACATGTCTTCTCTTTCTGTTGCAGATCCTGTTCATCTCCAGGAGATGGTGGTGGTGGGATCAGGCAGTGAGGATGACCTGCTGGACATGGAGGAGGGTCCATCCACCTCTGTCACCAGCCAGCATGCACTACACCAGCATGCACGCAGGGCTGTCAACTCTGGTGTCAGTGATTAGGGTGTGGGGGGGTGCACAGCCTGTGTCTCAGCAGTCTGGCATGCAAGCATGCCATCACGCTGTGACTGTGGCTGTAGCACGTCCCTGCACCACTGATGATGCAAGGACTGCAATGGGCAGTGACATGTGTGTGTCCCATGACGGACACACAGCAGGCCATCATGTGTCCCTGGGCCTTGCTGGTTCCAACTTGTGTGCCAGCATGTCGGCACAGTCCCAGGCTGTGCCTGTCAGCACCGGTGGGGCAGCACCGGTGGCTGTGCAGGTGTCTGGCACTGTTGCAGCCACAGCTGTGGAACAAGTGGACTCTGTGGCACAGCGGTTGGAGGGGGCAGCAGCAGCAGTCACCCACCAGGTCTGGGGGTACAGTGTCCAGTGGTGGCACATGCCCGCTGCCCTGTGATACACCCATTCCTGGTCCTGGTGAACAGTGCCCACCCTCAAGGGGTGTTGTGCATCAGGACCTTCAACACCCTTGGGGACAGGCTGCCGTTGTGGCAGAGTACCCATTGGCTGAGCACACCCGCCTGCTGCGGGAATCAGTACAGCAGCAGAGGCGGGTTGCAATGTCCGTGGAGGCACTGTGTGTGGCTGTGGAGTGGCACAGCAGGGAGTGTGCTTTGGACCATGCAGAGATGGTCCACATGCAGATGGATGTGACCGCCACCATTGACAGGCTGACCCAGGCAGTGGTCTCTGTCGTGGATGCATTGGGCACACAGTCAGGTGACCCTGTACTGCACACCCCACACAGTTTACGCTCCACCCCGTTCCCGGCGCTAGCGACACCAGGCTCTGTCAACGCTGGGTTCTGCTGGGCATCCTGAGCACCCCTGGTGCAGGTGTGTTCGCATGCTGCAGACCCCTGTGGGGCAAGGTCGCTGCCAAGAGTGGACCCCTGTTGGTCCAACAGTGCCACCCCATGTGGCCCCTGCTCAGCCTGCCAGTGCTGTTGGGTCACGGCGGGGCCACCCACGCATCCATGGTGGCCATGGGACAGTGCTACATGACTGACCTGTCTCCCATTGTGGGCCCTGTCTGGTGCTGCCCTTTGTGCAATGTGTGTCATGGTGGGCAGTGCACTGCTGGGTGCTCTGCTCAACACGCCGACACACGGACCACCTGCACACCCTCCCAACTGTTGCCTACAGGTGCGTGTGCATGATGATGCCTGCATTGTATTGTACACCAAGGTGCAAGGGTGCCCAGCATCTGACACACGTACTTGGACAGTACAGGTGGTGGGGTGGTCGGTGGTGCTGTGTGTTAGCAATGTTGGTTCTGCTGTGCTGTGCATCTGCCCATGTACGCTCTGTGCCTGGTGTGTGTGTGTCCATATGAGTGCTCACCCCTCCCTGATGGTGTTTTTGTATGCCTGGACCCTTCCACTCCCCTGGCCATCATGCACCCCTGGTGTGTTACCCTGTGTGCCTGTGGTTTGTGCATGGACAGTGTTGGTTGCACTGTCCCTTGACTTACCTGTGTTGTGCATAGTGCTCCTCTGTGATGGTGTCCCGGTGCAGCTGGGCCTGCCGGATCAGTCGGGGTCCCACCGTCCTAGGGGGGGCTGCTCATCGACATCAACACCGGCGCCACTGGCGTCCCCATCGCTGTCCCCCTCTTCAACCTGTACGGCTATCCCACAGTCCTTGGCCATGTTGTGCAGGATGCAACAGGCCAGGAATATCCCACAGGCCTTTGGTGGGCTGTACTGTAGGGCACCACCGGAGGTGTCTAGGCATTGGAAGCATGCCTTGAGCATCCCAAACACCCGCTCTATTATGTTGCATGTGGCAGCATGTGCCTCATTATAGCATTGCTGCGATGGGGTCATGGGGTGCCGGTACGGTGTGAGCAGCCAGGGACGGAGTGGGTACCCGCTGTCACCTGTGTGGAGATAAAGGAGATCAGTGTCATGTTCAGGTCCATTTTGCCCATATCCCTGTGTGCCACTACCATGGCACCTGTGGCATTCCCACCCTTGCCCCAAGTTTGCATTCCATACATGTGTACTCACCCACTAGATGTCCTGTGGGGATGTCCCCACTCTCAAATCGATGGCACAGTGCGGACTGATGCCATATGAAGGCATCATGTGCACCGCCAGGGTCTGTGGCACAGACATTGATTATTCGCCCAGTGGCATCACACACCACCTGGCAGTTGACACTGGAGTAGCCCTTTCAGTTCCTATACACTGCCCCATTGGGGCCAGGTGGCGTGAATGGCCACATGGGTGCAGTCTATGGCCCCTAGCATGCCAGGCATACGTGTTACCCTGTGGAACTCCTGCATGTTTTCTGTACGCTCTGCTGCGGTGCTGGGGAAATGGATGTGCTCCACAGCATGTGGCAGCAGTGCGCTGAGGAATTGGGTGAGGGATCGTGTGGCCGACTGTGTGATGCCTGTGGTGTCCCCTGTCGGCCTCTGGAAGGTGCCCGTGGTGAGCAGACACATGCAGGCTGTCACCTTGGTCTCCACTGACAGAGCGTGACTCCGTCATGAGGGTGCCTGCATCACATCACTGCACAGCTCACAAAGCCACCTCAGTATTGCCCTGTTCAGGCGGTACCGCCCACGATCTCTACATCTGTATACAGCTCATAGCTGATGCGGGCACAGTACTGCCTGTTTGGGGCATACCGCCGACGGGCCCTTCCATGGCCTCATCCCCCTGCAGCTTGCATTCTCACCCCCTCATTACAGCTTCCATGTGGAAGCTGGCACTGTCCATCTCCCTGGCTTCTGCCCCCCCGGCTGGTGTTGCTGTGTTACCCCCGCTGTCCTGACTGCTACTTCCACTGCACCGGGCACCCCCCGCTGGCCTCTGCAGCCTATGGCCCACGATGCTTGCCTTGCCTGCCCTAGCCTGTCACTGTCTGTCTGTCTGTCTGTCTGTCTGTCTGTCTCTCTCTCTACCCCACTTGGCATCCTTGTAGCGTTCTTGCGCCGCTTCCTTGAGCCTTTTTATTTTGGCTCATTTCCGCTAGTGCGCAATTTCCGGCAGTTCCGCTCTTGCGCAATGCGCAAGTCTTTCAATTTCGCATTGCGCTCTTTATGCATGGCTCCACCCACATCGGTTGTGCATGCCTTCCTTTGCATTGCGCTGTTGCTCAGCATGTTTTCGGGGCGCAATCTGCCTCCTGCTGAATATCACAGAATGGCGCACTTTTGGTCTTGTGCAGGCGCAACCCTATTGCGCATGGCGCAACCCTTTTGAATATCCCACCCAGTATATTTATGTGTCTTTCATGAAATGGGTTAGTGTCTCTTTAAGGAAGGCCTTTTTAAATCAGCTCTACAGGGTGATGCCAGGTCTTCATAAAGTAGCATCTGGGCTGTGAAAATGTTTGACCATTGTGGAGAGTGCTAGAGCCTCCTGCTATTTGCTAAATAAAAGTAATCATTTTGCAATACAGTTGGAGTGCTATTGTTACTGTCTGGAGCTGTGAACCAAGCTAAATCTGTATCAATCCCACAGAAGTGAGTTTGTTAATACAGTAATAATAACAATATTGTGTGGTGCAGTATTGAAAGCAGGGCTGTGAAGAATGATGACATTCAGATTGAATAGCATTCTGCAGAATTTTTGAAAATTCCATGGACTTCCTTCAGTTGTAGAAGTCTGACATTTATTTATTGCTAGATTGATTAATTTCAATGTTTCACCAAGAAGGCATGATAAGCAGCAGGTTGCTAATCTCCCAGTGCAACCTGGAGGGGCAGGGGAACATGAGGATAGTATACAGAGATTTGGTACACAACATAAGAATTACAATTGATTACATTTGAGTAAAGTCAGTAGACTGTACAGAAACAATGAAATAGCAGAATGCTAACAGTTTTGAACTAGATAGCTACAATGCTAACAATTTTGAACTAGATAGATACAACAGCACAAAATAACATTTAAAGGCAAACAGTTAGTGACACATAACTGTGTAGCAAGAAAATGGTTAAACAGAATTCTAGTAGTTTGATCTAGGGTTAGTTAGTGAGAAGTAACACAGACAGTACAAGTTAGCTAAGGTATATCAGAAGTGCAAATTGTCTACAAGTGCAATAGAGATCAGGGTTAGCCTAACTAGGGCTAAGTAATGGAGGGGGGGAGGTAGGGAGGGGGTGAGAGGCATAAATGTAGGTAGGCAGAGAATGGGGTAGGAGGAAGGAGGATGGAAGGAGAAAGGGAAGGAAGAGGGAGGAAGAGAGGGGTCTGCCAGGGCCTGACCCCTCCAGTTTGCTGAGAACCCTGCTTGCACAAGGCAGAGGTAGAGCATGACAGGAGGGAAGCAGGTTGTAGGCAGTTAGGGGAGTAGGCTTCAGGAAGGTCAGAACAGAGGGTGAAGGTGAGAGAGAAGAGAAGCTGAATCCCAGCCCTTCAGGATGCAGAGAAACCCTACTAGGGGACTGGGATGGCAGGAGAATTGAAGATGACAGTTGGGTTGTGGGTATAGGGAAAGGGTAGGACCCAGCCCTTGGTACAACTTTGGATCACTTAGACTCACAGTAAGAGAGCAAGGGAAGGCCTGTAGGGGAAAGATTAGGGGAGGAGTGCTGGTATTTAGGGGGAGGGAGGTGGAGGTGTAACAGAGGCAGTGTGTGGGCACTGAAAGGAGGTAGGGTTTGTCAGGGGCTTAGAGTGGGGAATTAGGGATGGTCATAGCAGGAACAGCTAGGTGCAAGGTCATTTTTGAGGGCAGAGCTGATGGAGTAGTAGTAGGAGGATGAGTGACTAATTTGAGGGGGGAGGGAATTCCAAATTTTTGGGAGGCGGTGAGAGTAACCAGATTGGCCGATGAGAGTGGATCTGTGGGGGAACCCCAGAATATGGGAGTCGGTTGATCTAAGGGAGTGAGAGGGAGGGGGGTTGTTATAAATGAGGAGCAGAGGTAGAAAGGGAGTTCTCCCACCCAGTGCTTGGAGGTATATATAGCACAGTGGGAGAGTCATCTATTTGTAAGAGAGGGGGGAAGGATAGAGCATGATAAAGGTCACAGTGGTGGATGTGAGAGGGAGCAGCAAGGGTAAAGTGGCAGAAGGAATTGAAGAGGGTATCCAATCTGGCCAGGGAGGACTTGGGAACAGCACCGTAGACTATGTCACAGTAGTCAAAAATGGGCAAGACTGTCTTCTGGATAAGTTCATGCCTAGCCATAGGAGGGATGCAAGTACAGTTCCTGAACAGGGCACCAAGCTTGGGGCACAATTTTTTCTGGATGGCATCAATATGTCCGGAGAAGTTTAGGTGTTGGTCCAGCAAACACCTATTTACGTGAAGAAGGATGTGCCCTCAAGTAAAGTCCCATCAAGGGTGTGGAAAGTGGGCAGGGAGGGAGGCCTAGAGAGTCTCTGCCTTATGCCAAAGATCATGGAGACAGTCTTCTTGGTGTTGAGGAAAAGTTGATGGTTAGCAAACCAGAGCTGAATCTTGCTGAAGTCTTGCTGCAAGCTGGTTGTCACCTCAGCCGGCATGAGCCAGATGCATACAGGACTGTATTATTGGCATACAGGTGCATGGTGGAGGAGGGGGGGGAGCAGATAGAAGGAAAGTCATTTAGGAAGCTAGAGAATAATAGGGGCTCTAGCACAGAGCCCTGAGGGACACCAGTGCTAATTGGGAGGGGAAGGGAAATTACATTTGAAATCTTAACTGATTGGGCTCAGTTAGTAAGGTAGGCCTTGAACCAACTACTGGCAGAGGGAGACAGACCAGATGCTGGAAGGGAGTCAAGGAGAAGGTAATGGGAGACAGTGTCGAAGGCCTTGGCCAGGTTGACAAAAATGGCAGAGGTGATTTGGTCATTGTCCATCCCGGATAGGATGGAGTCAGTAAGCCATAGGAGAGAGGTGGTGGTGGAGTGTTTTTTCCTGATTCCAGATTGGAAAGGGTTGAAGAAGGAGATGTCTGATAGAAATGTGGTAAGCTGGGAGAGAACAATGTGTTCTTGTAGTTTGGCATGGGTATGAGGAGAGAAACGGTGCAATAGTTGCCAGGGAATGAGGGGTCACCCCTTTTAGGTAGATGGAGAACTACTGCATGTTTCCATGGAAAGGGGACTGATGCAGTTAAGAATGAGAGGTTTAAGATAATAAAGAGGGGATAGGTAATGGCCGGGGCTGAGACAGAGAGGAGTTTTGGGTCAAGGCCATCAGGGGAGGCACCTTTTGAGGGGTTGATGGTGAGGATGGCTCTTCAAGCATCATTTGGAGTTACTGTAGTGAAGGAGAAGGGGTGGGAGGTTGGCAGAAGTGTCAATTCATTAGAGGGTGTAGAGGAGAGGGGTTAGGAGGAGGACTTCAGTAGCTCAGTTGCACAGGAGGTATAATAGGAGTTAAATTCTGCAGCTACAGCAGGTGGGTCAGCCACTAGGGCCATTTAATTTAAGCACTGGGGTGGGTGGGATGGGGGAAGAGGGCATGGACCACCTTCCAGAAATCAGAAGGGGAATTTATGTTTGTGATGAAGGCCGATTTGAAGTATTTGAACTTGGCTAGCCTTGTAGCCCTGGTGCAAGCAGTATGGAGCTTGCGGATGGTCGTGAGGTAGCTAGGAAGCTGGGTTGCTTTATGACACTTCCAGACTCGATCCTTAGCTCTGAGGCAGACCAGAAGTTCTGGGGTAATCCAAGATAGGTGGTTACCCCTGACTGTGGTTTGTTTGAGCTGGGCAAAGGTATTTCAATTCACAAGACATATTTCTTTAAAGTAAGCAAGGGCCTTATCAACCGAGGGGAAGGAAGTTATGGGGAACCAGTTAGAAAGGGCAAGGTTGCTCAGGAGAGGTTCAAGATTGAGAGATTTGAAAGAGCGCAGTTGCAAGGTTTTATGTGGTGATTTAGATCTGTGGACTTTCCTGGCTATGAATATTGGGCTGTGGTCACTGAGAGTGTCAGGGAGGATGCCAGAAGTGATGACTCGGTGGGGTGGGATGTAAGAGCCCAGTCAAGCAGAGAGTTTTGTTGTCTTGTGGTTTGCTTGGGTGGGCTCTGAGATCAGATGGGAGAGGTTTAAGGCTCCAATGTCATTTCTTGTTTTGGTAGTTTTAGGTGACAACCAATTTAAATTGAAGTCAACTAGGATGAATAGTTCCCCAGAGTGAGAAAGGGAGGTAATGAAGGTTAGGGTGTCTAGCGTGAACAAAGGCTGGACATTTGGATGGCAGTAAATGCTCTCTACAAAGATAGGAAGAGTGAAGGACAAGATCACATGAATAGCTAGGGCATCATAGGTCACAGGATTGGAGGATGAGTAGATGATAAAACATTTGATGGAGGTAAGGACATATATGGCCACACCACCTCCCCTATCAGTACAGTCTAGCATTAGAAGGGAGTAGCCAGGAATGGAGACTGAGTGGTTGGGAATCATGTTCTTTAGCCAAGTTTTGGTGATGATTAGAATGTCTGGATTTAGAGTGCTCACCATGGTTTGAAGGTGGTCTATTTTTTGCAGCAAGCTACAGATGTTTAGATGTAGGATCTTGAAGCCCTTTGGGAGGACTGAGAGAGTAAAGAAGGGGGTGGCAGTAGAGGAGGAAACACCAGAAGAGAAGGGGCAGTCGGTCCAGGGTTGGGGTGGATGTCCCCAACGAAGAGCAAGAGTAGAGTGAGGATGAGGAAATGGAGCTTAAGGGATTTGGAAGGGACTGGCAAGAAAGTTAAAAGTTTGGAGGAGAAGAGAGTGAAAGAGTGTGGGAGCAGAAGATGGAGAACTACAGAGAAAGTAGACACTGTTAGCAAAGTCACCCGAGGAACAGTAGTAGTAGAGTGAGCCCACAGTTCAAAGGGGGGAGGGAGTAATAGCAAGAATGTGAGTAGGAGATTGGAAATAATGGCTGATAGGGGTGGGAAAGTTATTTGTTATTGGCAAGTAGTGACCAAGTGGAAGTGGTAGGGAGAAAGTTATGAGTAGAACAAGGGGTAGAGAGGAGAGTAGGAGTTGTATTAATCAGGAAGGCAGGAAATTTATAGAACTATAGAATTAGGAGAAAGAAGGATTTGCAAGCAGAGAGCACTACAGAATTAGGAGTTACAGCGAGGGTGACAAGCAGGTAGGAAGAGGGGGCAGAGTGAGCAGTAGTGTGGTCCTAAAAGACAGGAGAGAAGACTAACGGAATGAGTCAGTGAGAGCAGACTATGAAGGAGCCAGTGAGAGAGGGAAGGGAGGAGCTTGACTATATTTTAATAGAGGCCGGGCTCGGGGAGGGCTGGTGGGGAAAAAAAACCCTGTTTAAAATTTAGACTGTATTAGACTGTGTGGGAAAAAGAGAGAGCTAAGCTGGGCAAAAACATCAATAGTGAGAGGGAAGCAAATGACAGTCCTGGACAATGCAGAAACCACCAATGGCATGCTGCAGAGTCAAAGCAGGGACCTATAGTAGAGGAGCAGTTGTGCCCAGAGCTTCAGCGTACCTTGTCCAGCTATGGATGTTGTGGGCAGGCAGGTGGTGTGGCACAGCCACCCGTTGAGCACCAAGCTGCTTCCTGGCATGGGTCACCTGGTGAGGGCTCTGTAGAAAGAGAGAGAGAGGGAAGGGATTAGCTGAGGTAAAGTGGCCGTAGGGCCTACAAAGCAGGTTAAATTGAGGGGCAGGTCAGGGCAAAATAAAAGGAGCAGATTGCAGGATAGGTGGGGTAGAGAACACTATCAGTGGTGTCTGGTCTCAGGCACCAGAGAGGGAAAGGGATTGCAAATCAGAGCAAGAGGAGGGACTGTTTTTGTGTATTAAATCCACAGAACAAAATATGCTGTGCTTTACATGTTCCACAGGAAATTATTCCATGGTTTATACAGAAATGCTTTTCAGAATATCTTAGAATTTAAAAAGAAATTCCAAAAAGCATTTGAGAAAAGATTTGCCATTCTGCACCAATTCTGGTGGTGAAATTCTGCATCATGCATAGCCCTAATCAAAGGCCTTTGCAAAATTTAAGTAATTCATGTCAACAGAGCACTTTTGATCCCAAACTTTACTGATGGATTCAGAAAAGCTAATTAAACATGGCTGACATGACCTTGATCTTGAAAATCCATGTTGTGTAACATCAGTTATATTTTTGGTTGCATAAAGTGTAGCAGTTCCTCTTAAATAACTGATTCAGTTACTTACTACTGTGGTAAAGCTTACAGGTCTATAATTTCCATTTTCCCCCTTACTCCTTTTTATGTTTGTTTGTTAGCATGTGAAATGCAAACATATTGGTGCTTCTCACACAGTGTAGGGGCTGGAGAGGTATATGCTATAGCAGTCTATGAAAATGCACCTGTAGGAGGTGTGTGAGTGAACACCCAATGCTCACATGCTGATAATGATGCTTCCTTGTTGGCTGATAGGTAGAAGCTTCTCATATATATGAAAGGATACAGCCTCACATATTAAAGTGCCACTACATCCTTTCAACAACATCATCAGCCAATGTATCCCCCTTCCAACCTGACCTAGCTTTTCAGTAGCGCTCGCGATTGATGCTCAGACCTGATTCCAGTATTTCCACTCCCTCTAGACTCAGCATTTCAATGACACTAGTGGCTGGTGCTCAGTCCTACTGCAGTTATCCCCATTCTCACCTGACCCAGCTTTTACATAGCATTGGTAGCATGTACTCAACCCTGTGGCAAGTATTCCCTCTCCCCCTGACCTAGCTTTGAAATAGGTCAGGTAGTGGGTGCTCAACCCCACTGCCTGTATCCCCCTACCACCTGACCCAGCTATCCCCCAAGACATACCCTGACATGGGGATGCTTACCCCGGCACTGGATAACCCCCTCCAACAGGATGCAACAATAGGATACCCACCCCTGGTACCACCAAACAACACCCAATCCCTAGTGTCGGTCCCTAAAAAAAAAGAAAACCATCCCATGTCATCTTCTGCTATATATATATGTATAGGATATGACATGACCTGAGTGAAGATATCATATTTATATTCATGAGAGGCCAATGATATCATTATATCTCACGAGTGGTGAAGGCACGAGTGAGATATCTTGATGTCATTGGCCTCAAGTGAAGATAAATATGATATCTTCACTCAGGTCATGTAATGTTCTGTTTATACAAACATATGTTTGGGGCCACATACAATACAATGTCCTATATATATGCCTAACAGATGAGATGTTACTTGAAAAAAAATATGTGGTCGATCCTGCCAGTTTAAAGTTTTGTATACATCTTTACTGTTATGTTGTTGATCTTGCCATTATTTTTAAATAAATAAAAATTTAAAGCATATCTGGTTGATCCTGCCACTCTGTGCTTTGGTAATTGTAAGTACAGTATAACCCTGATTATCCAAAGATTGGGTATCCGAAACTCTGGATTAACCGAAACCAGTTGATGTCCCACTGACTTGTTACCATGTACAATCGCCATAAAGTTTTCATTGCTTATGTTGATCATATGCATTTAGTTTGCCAATGACACATCATTACCTGCAATCAGCAATTAATTACACCAAGCACTGCAGACAATCAAGACAAATGTCAGTAGTCATGACTAAGTGATGTAATCAGTCTAATTACCACAGTTAAAACCAGTATCATTATCGGTGGTCAAAAGCTCATTCGGGGAGACAAAGCAGTCAGCGTAATGTCAGTAAAGCGCAAACTATGTGTTCTGCCCATAGAAGAAAAGCTACGTGTTTTCCAATGCCTCAAGAATGGGGAGAAGATTGTGTTTGTTGTTAAAAAATTTAACATTGGTAATGCCACATGTGTGATATCCGCTCAGGAAAAGACAAATTGCAGGAGTATGCTTCAACAATGGACTGTGCTGATGGCCCCCAGTAAACAGAGGAGTATGAAGGGTATTTTAGCAACCCTGAAAAGACTGTACCATTCTTAGCTAGTGTCAAATGTGCTAGCAGCCAAAAATGACGAGCTAACCCTGACAAAGGCAATAAAAAAACTCACTGTAAAAGATGCCTGCTGTCTGCTCGGTGAAGCGTGGTCTGAAATCCGCACCAAAACACTCGTTCGCTGTTGGGAAAAATCTGGGGTCTGTCTTAAGCACACCTGCAGAAGAACCTGTTGTAGTACAGCAAGAAATAGAAGCACAAGAAGAGCTGTTAACAATTGCACAGTCTATAGACTGCTCACCTGAGGCTGTACAGGAGTGGATAAGTTGTGGCGCAGATGACGATGGTTATGGTGAACTGGTAGATGAGGACATAGTCACCATTGGACAAAATTCTCCCGAGGTGATGGAAGCCACAGCCGAAGAACCAGAGGACAATGCTGAGGGGGATAATGGGACTATGCAGGTACCAACAGCATCAGAGGCAGTAGGTGCATTCAATCAGTGCATCTTGTGGTTGGAGAGCAAGCCAAACAGTGACTACCTACATTTACTGCTGATGCGTTAGCTTAGAATGCAAACATTACAGAAGCTAAATCTAACTAAAATGCAGTGTGTGATAACATAGTGCTTTACCATTTCATAGCTGGACTTTCTTAATTTGTTTTTAAATCTTTAGCACTTTGGCACTTTATGCACTGTATTTATTAATCATTTTGACTTGACTTTATAACATTGTGTCAGTATAGTCTTTGCGAATTGTTAAAACATGTTTCCTTCTGTTTATCCGAAACCCCGATTATCTGAATGAAATTGATGTTCCCCAAGGTGCTTCGATAATTGGGGTTCTACTGTAGTACTTTCACTTTCTTTCTTGAAATGAACTGTGACCGAGTGTAAAAAAATAAGACAGAGAATGAACTCCCAGTGATTTACACTGCAGCAGTCAATCTTTCAAATGTACTGTAAACTGTTTTTTGGCCTAACATTTCCTTCATTCTTATGGAAGAAGCTGCCGACAGTGCTATGAGTGAGGAGAGCAAGTGAGTCGGCAGCTTCAGAACAGCAGAAAGAAATGGGAGTAAGCGTTGCTATAGTAACGCTTGCTCATGTGTCCTTCAACTGTTCTGAAGCTGCCGACTCGCTCACTCTCCTCACTCACAGCACTGTCAGCAGCTTCTTCCATAAGAATGAAGGAAATGTTAGGACAAAAAACAGTTTACAGTACATTTGAAAGACTGACTGCTGCAATGTAAATCACTGGGAGTTCATTCTCTGTCTTAGTTTATATGATCGTTTGCTATAATAATGCTCATTGACTTTTCCTTCAGCTGTTCTGAAACTGATCATTCAGTCATTCTCTTGGCTCTCAGTATTGTCGACAGCTTTCGGGAAAAAATGAAGATAATTTTTAAGGACAAAAAACAGCTTAAATTACTTTTGAAAGACTGACTGCTCCACTGTAAATGTCTGGGAGTTCATTCTGTGTCTTAGCTTATACGCTCGGTCACACTACATTTCAAGAGGAAAAGTGAAAGTACTATTTACAATGACTGAAGCACAGAGTGGCAGGATCAACTAGATATGCCTTAATTTGTTATGTATTAAAGGAATAATGCACGACAGGGTGTGTGTCGTGCTGGGATAATGCCACGCCTGGGGGGGGTTGGGCACGAGGCCGCAGGCCGAGTGCATCCAATGCACCAGGTGTGGCGTTATGCTAAACGACACAAACCCTGGAGTGCATTATACCTATTTTACAATGGCTCATTGTTATACAGCATAAAAAAAATAATTTTAAAGATTTTTTTTTGGAAACATATTTTTTGGTTTTAAGAGAAGATGAAACAATCAATCGGATGCTCAGTAAAACAATAAGATGCTCAGCAGTAGGTTCACAGTGCTGAGACTAGACCTGTGGCGACGTGCTGGGATAACGCCATGGGTCCAGCCCCAAACTGACCAATCACAGTCCAAGATTCTTTCTTGCCATTGTATAATTAAAAATAATTGGAGGATCAACTAGATGGTTGGGGTGTGTGCATGTGTGTCAGGGAAATGGCGCTAGGCCCTAGAGAGGTAGGACTACAATGAAAAGTGTGGTTTCACTTTTGTTTGGATGACGTATAGGAATATAGAGATATCTCCATGACATATAGGAACATGGAGATATCACTATGACGTATAGGAACATGGAGATATCAATGATATCTTCACTGGCTGCCTGAGATACAAGTTTTTATCTGTATATTTATCCCCAAACATATGTTGTATGAATATGTGTGTGTGTGTGTGTGTGTGTGTGTGTGTGTGTGTGTGTGTGTGTATAAAGCCTGAAAAAAGAAAATGGTATTGCAATGTCTTCTCCCCCGGACCGTCAACCCCCACACATCAACCTCCTTCTCAGCACCCACCGCCCCACACCATCTACCCTCTACCTGTCTATGGTACACAGCTGTAATCCCCTCTCAACCTCTCAATTACCAAACCTCCTGCTCATTCTGAGGCTGACCACAAACTGACTGAAAATATGGTAAGTCTGGGAATTTTGAGTGCACTGTGAACTTTGTCATTTTTAAAGTTTTGCCCCAGATTTTCAAAATAGCCTATTTTTACCCCATCTCATGGATAAGGCAGGTGTAATTTTCAAATCCTCTCTAAAACATGTTTTTGAAGTCATTCTGCAAAAACATCTTTTAGATGGGATTAAAAAAAATCCACCTGTCTTGATCATAAGCTGGGGTCATGAAAAGACTTTGTTGAAAACTTGGGGTCAAATGTCCAAAAACAACAAAGTTATGAATAAATATTGCAGTTTGCCAATATTCACTCTTAACTGTTATTTTTACAGATTTTGACACTAAATAACATAGCTTTATTTGTTACCACACCTCATAATCGTGACAGGTGTCATTTTCAAATCCTGTCTGAATCATGTTGTTGCAGTTTCTCTGTGAAATCACCTTATGTATGGGATTTAAAAAATTCCACCTTTCTTAATTATGAGATGAGGTTGTAAAAAGACTATGTTGAAAATTCCACTGTTATTATTGCTGTTCTTTGTTTCCATAAGGTGCGCTCTCCAGCTGCTTCAGTACTACTGTTATTGCTGATCTTCGTTTCATAAGATGCTTAATGTTGTACTAAGATTCATACTAAGAACTGATAGGAGCTAGAAAGCTGTGAGGCCTATAGTTGCTCCTTTATAAACTAATAATAAACAAGGACAAGAGCCTGAAAGGATTAAATTATCCAGCCAGGACCGAGGCAAACCATTAAATCTCCTTGGTTGCAAATGGAGGGGGTGACCTCTGAAATCATAAATGTCATCCCTAAACCTAAACTGGCCAATAAATAGGGATCATTCACATTGTCGTACAACAAAAGAAGATCCCCTCTCAAGCGTCTGGTAGAAAGGGGCATCAAATTTAGAGAGCGAAGTCTGGTTTCATGTGAGATATTACTTAAACCTCTCACCATTTTTGTGTATTGTCTTTGTACCCTTTCCAGTAACATAATATGCTGCTTCTTATAAGGGCACCATAGCTTGGAAAAAAACTCTAAGTGGGGGCATACGTAAACTCTATAAAGGGGCATAAGAATTTTGTTGTCCCTAGACCTAATGTTTCTCTTTATGGACCAAATAATCTGATTCACCCTAAGAATTACCTCATTAATCTGAAAGTTAGGGAGGAAATCCTCAGATACCAGGACCCCCAAGTCTTTCTCTGTGTCAGTACTGATTAACTCACTGTTGTATAGTGTATAAGCATGAGAGAGATTATTGTTCCCAAAGTGCATAATCCTGCACTTATTATAGTTCACTGTCATACCCCATGTGGTAATCCATTTAGACACCAGGTCCAAGTCATTCTGGAGGGCATTTATTTGATCCAAATTTGAACATTGTCCATCAATTTTAATATTATCCGCATATTTAATAGTATTGGAACAGCAATATCTTGTAATGTCAGCAATAAATAGCTGAAATAGGCAGGGGCCCAAGACAGAACCCTGTGGTACCCCGCTAGTGACAGCCGCAATGTTACAACACTGTCCATTATTAAAACTCGCTGCGTTCTATTGGTCAACCAATTGGCTATCCATTTTACAAAATTGGGGTTGATGTTGTATGAATAAAGTTGATGCAACAGTGCCCAATGGGGGAGAAGGTCAAAAGTCTTACTGAAGTCAATATAGATCACATCATAGGGAAGTCTATTGTCAAGTTGTAAGCTGACATCTTCGTAGAAACATAAAAGACTGGTCAAACAACTCTGACCCTTTTTGAAGCTGTGTTGTTCAGTGTCAGATTTGTATTGGGTGGGGGAAATAGAATCCTTAATCAGGCTTTCCATTATTTTACACAAAGGGGAGGTTAAGCTGATGGGTCTATAATTCTCCCAATTATTCCTTGGGCCTTTTTTATAAATTGGTACAACATATGCAGTTTTCCAAATTTCAGGAACAAAGTTATGAATTACACAATGTTCATAAAGTAATTTGAGGGGCAAGGACAAACTATCAGCCAGTAAATACAAAAAATGACCAGGCACATCATCCGGTGATACACTGATTTCCCCTTTAAACATTGTTAGTTTTGCATGAACATTAGATACAGGAATAGTAATATGGCAGTCTGTAGAGTCTTTAATAATACTAGCTCTCTGTTTTTTTTTTCAAATATATTACAAAAATTAACATTAACTAAATTAGCCATATTCAAGGGTCCGTGTATTAAGGTATCATTTACCTGAATTGGGCCAACCTGACGTGGATTTTTTTAAGGAGTTTATATACGCATAGAAGGACATACTATTGTCCTTACATGTGATAGAAGCTAATCTTAACTCCCAAGTTTTTTTACCCCTCTAATATTGTGTTTACACTTCTTTTGAATTTTTAAATATAAACACCAATTTGTAAGTGTTGGAGATTTTAGGTAAGTGGAATAATCTATACCTTTTTTTATAAGCTTAGTTATTACTTCATTCATCCATTTCGGTTTCGGTTGGCTAAACACATTTTTTAGCCTGGAAGGAATGTGACTATCCCTCAAATCAATAGTTTTACTGTGAAGTATATTAAAGTACTCCTTAATTCCCACAGTGTTGAAAGTAGACACCCAGTACACTATCTAAACCCGATTCAATGTTAGGGATATCAGCTTTATCATACATGCAAATTATGGATCTGTTAGGCACCAAAGAAATCAAATGTTCCAAATTGAAAGTGATAAAACAGTGGTAGCTATTACCAATAGGAGCAGATACAGTCAGATTATTTAATGTCAGGTTCCTACTGTAAAAAACAAGATCAAGGATGTTTTTACCCCTGGTTGGTTGTTTAACACCCTGCATAAGGTTACATTGCTGACACATGTTAAGCAATTTTTCCCTGAATTGGAAGTAGCCTTGTAATCTGTCCAGTCAGCATCACCCTGATTAAAATCCCCTGTTAGGATAATGTCCCCTAAGGAACAAGCTATTTCAATTTCATTAATAATTGTGTCCAGGAGTTAAGTAGATGTACTCGGGGGACAATAACAAACACCCAGAATAATATGCTGTCTATTATTTAACATTAGTTTGATCCATACAGATTCAGAGGGACTAGTAGGGCATTTAACCTTATTAAAAATATTGACTACCTGTAAAGAGTCTTTTAGAAAAATAGCAACCCCACCACCCTTCTTATTATGCCTGGTAAAATTGTATAAAGTATTCTCAGGCAAGGAGAAATCCCAGCTAGATTTCTCATCACCCCAGGTTTCAGTGAACAGCACAGTATCGATCTGTTCAGTTGTGAGAATGACCTTTAGCTCATCCAATTTATTAAGGCTTCTAGTTTTGAAATATAAATGTTTCAGATTATTTTGCTTGCTATGTTTATAATCTTTACCCAAAAACCTCTTGGGGAAAGGGCTACACTCTCCACCAGGTCAAGCAGTTTAAATGTTGATTTATGTATTTCAAGACATGTTCACCTAATAATTGGTTACCCTTACAGCTCAAGTGAAGACTGTCCCCACAGTATAGGTCAAATATACCAACAAACTCTTCCCAATGTGTAAGGCATACTTGATTCTGCTTTAGACATCCCATGCGAAGCCAGTTATTGAATTCATGTATTGCTTTATTAAATTCAACAGAGGCTTTAGGGACAGGTAAAATTTTGGAGAAGGCTATCTCACACCCGATGTCCACCAATATATTGGAAAGGGCTACAAGGTCTTGGTTAATGTCCAGTAGACTAGAATACAGGAAATCATTAGTGCCTACATGCAAAACCACCAATGTACACAGAACCTTGTTCCTATGTCCAATTTCTGTACTATATCTAATTAATCTGGGTCACTCCTGAAGGAGGGATGCATGTCTCAATGCATATACCTGTTAACAAAATCCAATAAATAAAAATAAATAAATGAATAAAGGTGAGGTCACAAAAAAACTTTGTTGAAACATTTGTGCTCAAAATGTCAAAAAACAACAAAGTTATGAACATACATGGACATGTTTACATGTTTACTCACAAAATTGCAATTTGTTTGCTTTTTGAACCCACATTTTCAGCGCATTCATGTATTTTACACCACTGAATGAATGTGGCAGGTGTAATTTTCAAATCCCCCTCCAAAACTTGTTTTCATGGTCATTCTGCAAGATCATGTTTCTTGTGGCATTTGATAAATGATCACTGTCATGTTCATATACTTTGACCTCAGTAGTAGGGAAAATTATGGAATCATTTCTGAAAGAAATAATTATTGAGTACCTAGAGGTCAGCAGGCACAGGGCCCAAGGCAGCATGGATTTACAGTGGGAAAGTCATGTCAGATTAATCTAATAGATTTCTTTGACTGGGTGACCAAAGTAATAGATCAGGGAGGGGCTGTGGATGTGACCTACCTAGACTTTAGCAAGGCATTTGTTACAGTCCCACACCAAAGATTAATAAACAAGTTAGCCAGCCTGGGAGTGGGTCCCAGAGTGGTAGCCTGGGTAAAAAATTGGCTGGACATTAGGACACAGAGAGTAATAGTAAACAGAGTCCACTCCAATGAAAGGGGGGTTACTAGTGGGGTACCACAGGGTTCAGTACTGGAACTAGTCCTCTTTAATGTCTTTACAGGTGATATTATGGAGTGGCCATGAGGAAAAGTGTGCCTCTTTGCAGATGACACAAAGACCTGAAACAGGGTTGATACCCTCAGGCGGTGGAAAGGATAAGACGGGACTAGACAAGATTGGGGGAATTGTCAAAAGTATGTCAGCTTAGATTCAGTGCAAATAAGTGCAAAGTAATGTACCTGGGAAACAAAAACCCAGGGAAAGAGTATGCAATGAGGAGGGAGGCATTAACAACAACAAAAATGGAATGGGACCTGGGGGTAGTCATATCAGATGACTAAAAGGTAGGCAAGCAATGACAAAAGGCAATAAGGAGGGATGGAGTATACTGGGATACATAGGGAGAGGCATCTCCAGTAGAAGACAGGAAGTTGTTATCCCTCTGTACAAACAGTTGGTGAGACTCCATGTGGAGTACTCTTTGCAGTTCTGGAGACCCCATCTTTGCAGGACATAGACAGGATGGAGGCAGTCCAGAAGAGGAAAACTAAAATGGTGCAAGGTCTGCACCAGAAGCCATATGAAGAGAGAGAGAGAGAGAGAGACTAAAGGAGCTTAATACTGTATGTATACCCTAGAGGAAAAGAGGGAGAGGGGTATATGATAGAAACAATCAAGTACCTTCTAGGGAATCAACAAAGTCCAAGAGGGTAGCATATTTCAGAAAAAGAGATGTGCAAGAAAAAGGGGGCACAATTTGAAGATAGAGGGGGGACAGCTCAGGGGCAATGTGAGGAAGTATTTTTTCACATAGAGGGTGATGGATGCATGGAACAGCATTCCAGAGGAGGTAGTGGGGTTGCAAACAGTGAGGGAATTCAAGAATGCATGGGACAGACATAAGGCAATTCTAGTGGGGGGTAGGAGGAAGTAGGCTGTTGGTTAACTAAGACCTGCAGCTTATCTGAAAGGCAGGGAAATGGGCAGACTGAGTGGGCCAAGTGGTCCTTATCTGCCATCAAAGTCTATGTATCTATGTTTCTCTGTATGCTGGGATAATAAAAAATACTATCTTAAAAATTCAAGGTCACAGTTTAAGAAGCAACAGCATTATGTGTGAATCTCTTCATTTCTCAGTCATGATAGTTCCACTATTGTAACTCCTGTGATCAATTTGTTAATTTTAATTTTACATGCTGCTCTATCTATGCCCAACAACTATACAGCAAATACAAGCAAGTAAAAGTCTGGCATTGACCAATACTCATTCATGAGTAGGGACAGCCATCACATTCTTCCAGTTACTGGGGACCTTTACTATTTACAAATAATGTTTCATTGTGTCCATTACTGGATCTAGTAATTTGAGTGCACACTCCATTAACACCCTCAGGTGTGTATCATCTGACCAGGTGCCTCATTCTAATCAAGCTTGAGCATAGCATTCCTATTTACATAGTCAATACTACAAATGTCAAGAAGGGGGGACTGAAATACAAGGGATACTCAAACTGAAAACTGAACAGAAAAACTCATTTAATATCACAGCCATTTGCTTATCATTTGTGCTTATTTTGTTGTTCAGTGTTAGTGGACCTATATGGAATTTGCACTGGGGACATGTGTGATACATTATTCATCTAGAAATTAATAGTTTGACTTTGGGTAAAATCAGGAGTGGAGTAAGCCATGAGTGATGTGCCTGAGGTCAAACTGCTTGAGTGTAGATAAAAAATGCATCACACAGGTCCCCACTGCATGTCTTATTTATATAATAGGCTGGTGTTTTTTGAGAAGGGATTGTGACAAACTCTTCCTTCTGGGCTCTAACAGCTCTTTAGAGTTGTCTATTTCTTTCAGCTATAACAGTCTGAGTCCCTCCCAAAGCCTTAACTCTTCCCTGCACACAGCTAAGAAAGATCACCACAGTTCCACAATTGAAATCTGGTAGAGTGCTTGTCAGCTGATGGATGTTAACATAGCTGTTTTCCTTGCCAGTGAAGATAATGCAGTTACCTTAGCAATTAATCCACAGTCATGACTGTTATGTAAATAGACTTTTACTGCAAAAGTCAGGTTTCAAAATACAGGCTATATATACAATACAAAAGAGAATCTGCACTTTTACTGAGAAAAGCAAACAAACGTTTTTGAATAGCAGATGACCCTAATCGCCATGTCTCCTTTCCTCCCCTGCCCTCCTGTTTGTCTCCTCCTTCATCTCTATAGTTCTTTATAACCCCCCTTCCCTTGCTACCTCAAATCCCAGAAACTGATGTGAGATTCTGACTATATGAACCCGCACAACTTTACTGATGACTGTACTAAAGTGGTCTCATGTCATATTTATAATGCTACATATGTTCTCCTACAACATGTAATGTGGCTCCTCTATCTTATTTCTATTGCTATGTGTGGCCCACTTTTCACACTATGTGTGTCTGGCCATTGCCTTGTACTATTATGTTATTTGTATTTCTTTTTTTCCACACCACCTCATGCCTGAGGTGTGAATTTACAGTATAGATTAAAGTTCCCTGTATGTGCTGCTGTATTTCTCTCTTTTGCTTGCCACCCTGTGGCCCAGGTCATGACTGAAAATGGTCTTCTGGATCAGTGCACTTACCCGGTAAACAAAGACATAAATAAATAAATAAAATGTCAGAAAGGAAAAGCATACTACAAACTAATTTAGCCTAACACAATTAACTTGTTTTCCACTATACTCAGAGAGAGAACTAATACCTAATCTAGCTTTAAGGCTCAACCTCAAGCTGGAATGCAGGCTGTACCTCTCACCCAGACCATCGTCCAGGCTAAAAGCCCTCTTGTTAATTAGACCTCTGAATTTATAGCCTAAAGACAAAACCCTGTGATTAGGTCATTTTTCAAAATCCACCAAACATTTTAAATTCTGTAACAAGCTGGTGTTCAATTGCTCCAATCAGCTTAAAACCTATGAGTGTCCAACCAGATCAATTCTGTACTCAGTTTTCATTTAAAATGAGTGTGTGCATATGTCCACTCACCCAAGGCACTCTCTGAGATGTATTACTCTGTACAGAGGCCTTGCCTGCTGGTGATGTAAAATCCCAATGTTATTATCCTTTCATTTAGCATGACAGACATAAGCCTCTGGTGAGCCTAAGAGAGAGAGACAGAAAAATAGTTTCATCAGACCCAAACAATTAACAAATCAGTTCCCATTTCTGTCACATCCTCCCCCACAAGTGGTGGTCACATTTCTTTGGGCCACCCCGAGAGACATGGCCTTTCATGTAGAGACTTGGGCATGGGTAAAGTGTTCAACCATACTTTTAGCCCTACCTAGACAGCTCGTCCCCATTGATATTTTGTTTACCGCTGTGGTGCTGGATGGTCATGTTATAGGCCTTCAGCATCAAGCTCCAGTGCAGTAGTTTCCCATTTTGCCTGCTTGACCTATGAAGCCAGACCAGGGGATTGTGATCTGTGACCACAGTAAATTCTCACCCATACAGATAAGGTTGCAGTGTCTGAAGGGCCCATACTGTCCCCAAGCACTCCTTTTAAATCATGGCATGTGCCTCCTCCATGGGAAGCAGCTTCTGGCTCAGATACAACACAGGATGCTCCTCCCCCTGCAGTGTAACCTGGTTCAGCACAGCTCCTAGCCCATGGTCTGAGGCGTCCAACTGAACAATAAACTTTAGACTGTAATTGGGGCTAGCTAGCATAGCTGGCCCACTTAAGGCCTTCTTTAGCTTCTGAAAGACAGACTTATAGCTCTCTGTCCAACAAATCTTCTCACTCAGTCTCTTTTTTGTTAGGTATATCAAGGGCTTGGCCATATTACTGTAGTGAGGAACAAACCTCCTGTAGTACCCAGCTGTCCCCAGAAATGCTCTTACCTGTTTCCTAGTGGTAGAAGTGGACCAGTCCAGGATGACTTTGACCTTTGCAGGCTCTGGACAGATGCATCCACTGCCCTCCTGGTGCCCAAGGTAGGATACTTCTGCCAAACCTGTCTGTCATTTCTCCACCTTGACTGTGAACCCTACATCTTGTAGCCAGTAGAACACCTCCTGCATGTGCTTGATGTGATCCTCCCAGGATTGGCTGTAAATGTCAACATCATCCATATATGCCAGTGCAAAGTCACCTCCCCCAGACAGAATTAGATCCACAAGCTGCTGAAAGGTTATGGGTCCATTCTTCATATTAAAGGGCATTACTTTGAAATGTTCCAAAAGCAGAGAGCAACTGCACCTCGGAGTGGCAGTGCCACAGTTTAATCAGCAATGCAGAGAGTAGTCTGCTTGTAACAGGGGTACAGGCACCTACCTATGTTTGTATCACATAGCACATCTTGGAGAGTGGAGCAACATGGTATACTGCCTAAAGAAGACCTCCTATGCTAGGTCAAGTTACAAAATCATTTTATTTGATAAAAAGCTGACAAAGGACAGTAGCACCTCCTCACACCAATGTTTCATATAGCACTTATGCTTTTTCAAGGCATATCAAAATACGGTGTTGTTGCTCTTAGGAAAAGTATAAGGACTTGCCCAATACTGCTCAACATGTGTGGTACAAAAATGTTCCTTTTTATTCAAGTAAATACAGGTATATCCAAGTAAAACTGCAGTGCAAACAAATTCAGCAAAGTGCATATACAAACAATGGTGTTTCCAACTTCCTGGTTTCTCCCCCACACCCTCATTCATCACAGCTGGCCACGTGACATGTTTTGCAACAGCTTGCTTTCTCAAAAGTGTCCATGGCAACTGTAAAGCCTGTCTTAAATAGAAGATACTTTTAAAGGGACAGCATTCCACTAGCCATTATATGTATAAAGTGCATGCGTGCTCAGATAGCCACAACATCAATAAATACAGAATATGAAGTTAAAAACATATGTCAAACATTAGTTCATTTATTATTAGCTGACTAAGTACTTCATAATGTTATATATCAAAAACATGTTTTGCTTATCAGAAACATTCTCTTATATGTAATTGGGAACCAGAATTCTCCATCGCTTGTTTATCTCATAGATAAAGTGCAATAATATTACTCTAAAAGTAGGAGTGCCCCGTAAGGTAAAGGTTGAATTACCAAGGCACCTGGCCTACTATCAGATAATAAAATTTCGAACATGTATATTTCAAACTTGACATGTGATGTACAGTCCCAGTAGATTGCACAGTTTTTTTCTAGAAAAAACATGCAGCACTTGAAAAGGCTGATGCTTATCTGCGAATACAAAACAACAAGGCAGCAAGAACTGAAATTAGAAAACAGCAATAACTACCTTTAAACATAAAAATATTTCCTGTACATGTATCAAAATAAGCCCAGATTAAATTTCAATGTCCAATATTTCATTTTTTGAGAAATGTTTTAACTTCTATCCTGCCATCTAATCCTTTCCCATCCATAGCCTTTAATGAAAAAATCCAATATTGCTCTCTTTTGAGCAGGAGGTTATCATACTCCCACCGCCCCCCCCAGAGAATTGGCTTTTCTAAGCCTGTAAAGCTAAAGTCATGTTCATTTCTATTTCTGCTTCTCATCATGTGGACAGCTAAGGCATTTGTTTTTTCTTCAGTTTCTATTGCATGCATGTGCTCCTCTATATGCATCTTAAATGCCATCCTGGTTTTACCCACGTAGTAGGAGCCACATTTACACTCTGCTAGGTAAATGAGACCACAGGTCACACAAGTCATGGAGCCCCTGACTTTATTATCTCTGCCTGTGGTGGGATACAAAAAGATTTTTGTATTTTTGACCTTGGGGCAGTATTTAAAATTACCACACCTACTACACATATTATCCCTCCTGGGTAGCCACATACGTGGTGTCTCTTCCAAGGGTTGCACCAAATGCACCAATATGTCTTTTATGTATTTCCCTTTTCTGTATATCATCTTTGATCCCTCCTGTGGGAGATCCATGACACCTGGATCCTGTAATGCTATGTGCCAGTGTTTCCATACTACGTCAGTTATCTGCCTTGACTGGAGGTTGTAAGTGCTTACAAAGCAAAGTTGTGCATCCTCCTTCCTGGCATCACACTCTTTTTCCTCTAATGGTGTCTACCTGGGTGTGTTTTGAACCATTTCTCTAGCATTGGCTATTATATTCTGGGCATATCCACTTTCCAATAATCTCTGTGTTAGTTCACCCACCCTCTTTTAATATAGTCTCTCTGACCCCCAGGTTCTCTTTGTCCTGATATATTGGCCCTTAGGAATGGCTTTTATGACATGGTGTGGGTGGTTGCTGCTTGCAAGTAAGAGGAGATTTCTTTTGGTCTCTTTCATGAGATCCGTTGTGAGACCCCCTTCCGCATCATTCATAATTACCAAATCCAGAAAGTTTATCTTATGGACATTATGCATCACAGTGAATGAAAGATTTTCACTACTCCCCTCTAGGTATGTGACAAAGTCAGACAATTCATCCATGACACCCTTCCATATGACAAAAATGTCATCAATAAAGTGCCTCCATATGTCCAGCTGGTTCAAATATGGGTTCTGGTCACTGCGGATGAAGTCACTTTCCCACTTTGCCATGTATAAATTGGTGACGTTGGGAGCAAAACTGGTCCCCATTGCTGCCCCTTCCTGTTGTATGTAGAAATCATTCATGTAAAAAAATGTATTACGTTCAAGAACAAGTTTTGCTAGTCTGACAATTGCCTCAGTGGGTGGATCTCAGTTAGACCTAGAGTCTAAATAATATCTCAATGCTTCTAATGCTTCTATTCCCTTACTGTGAGGTATATTGGTGTAAAGGGATGTGACATCCAAGGTCACCAGCAGACTGTCCTCCTCTATACTAATGTCCCTCAGTAAGCGTAATACCTCACCAGTGTGTTTTATATAAGCTGGTGTTTCTTTGACTAAATCTGCTATATGGTAATCCATGAATTTGGCCAAAGGTTCAGTGAGCGAGTTGTTTCCAGAGACTATTGGTCTCCCGGGGGGATGTTCTAATGACTTATGTGCTTTAGGGAGACAATAGAAACTGGCTCTAACTGGGTAGTTGACATTTAGAAATCTGATAGTGGGTTCAGGTGGCAAATCATTATCCAATACATATTTCAAATATTCATCTATCTCCTCTTTGAAATACTTAGTGGGATCACTTCTCACTTTTTTATAAAATACGTATCTCCCAACTGTCTCTGAACTTCAGATTCATAATCTGCACTGTTCATGATAACAATAGCCACCCCCCTTGTCTGCTGGTTTTATGGTGATATTTTTATTCACTCCCAGTTCATGTAGTGCATCAGTTTCTTCATTGCTACTGCTATGATAAAATCTGTCATTAGTATCTCTGTGCAACTTCTCTATATCAATCTCACAGCTTTCTCTAAATGTCTGTAGTACTTGGGTCATGAAATGGGGGGCAAAACATGATTGTGGGTTAGAGGCACAGTATTTGCATATCCCACTTCTGTGGTTGTCTCACCTGTCCCTGGGTCTGGTTGGGTAGCATCAGTTTCTTGATATAGGACTTTCTGTTTGAAAAAGGACTTAAGGCTTAGGTTTCACCCCATTTTGTTAATGTCAATAATGGTTTCAAAATTATCAAATCATTTGGTGGGAGTAAAGAAGATTCATTTACTGAGTACTTTCTTTTCTACCTCTGAAAGGACATTATCAGAGAGATTGATTATATTTACACCTGTGTCATTCCTCGTGCCTGTCATCCTCTCCTCTTACTTTGAACTCATATAAACCAAATTAGGTGACGAAAGCTGACCTTTCTCTGGATGCAGAAGTCAGAGGTACCTGACAGTACCCCTTTGTTAAGTCTATTATGGTTAAGTAAAAGCCAGGCTTTTATGGCTTGAGGTTGTTGTGATTTTGTTGATTTTATATGTGTATTTTTTGATTTTATCATTTATCTGTACAGCGCTTTGGTGCTTGAAAGGTGCTTAATAAATAAAGCTTTCTTTTTTTTTTTAAGTACTTGGCTCCCCTTAGTTGCTCCAGGGTCTTGTCTGTTCTGACCATGGGGTAGGCATCTGACTCTGTGCAGTTGTTAAGCTTTCAGTAGTCAACACAAAACCATGTGGTACCATCTTTTTTAGGGATCATGACCATGGGCGAGGCACAGGGGCTACTGGACTCCTGGATCACGTCAAGTTCCAGCATCTCATTGAGCTCTTCTTTCATGGTCTGCTTAACCTGCTCTGGTACCCTGCAGGGGGATTGTTTCAGGGGCACCTGGGTTCTAGTGTCCACGTGGTGCTCAGCCAGCATGGTGTACCCTGGTGTCCCTGTGAACATGTCCCTAAATTCCCTCAACACACTCCAGATCTCCTGCACCTGGGGTGGCGTCAGCTGATCTGAAGGGGTGAGGTTGTCCAAGGAGGATCCTACTCAGGCCTCCCCAAGAAGGTCTATCAGTTGATCAGCCTCAGCTCCCTCTTCTGGGGTGCTGGACTCAGTAAGGACCAGTTTCTCCCTATCATAGTAGGGATTCATCATGTTAATATGGTACACTTTCCACCTGCACCTCCTGCCAGGTAGCTCTAGCATGTAAGTAACATCATGGGCTACTCCAATTCTGCTGCTTTATTCTGTTAGACTGGGATGAATAACATCACTCGCTTTCCCACCTTGTATTCTTGGGCTCAGGCCCCACGGTCATACCAGACTTTCTGCTGCTGTTGGGCAGTGGCTAAGTGCTCCTGAGCAAGCCCCATGAGCTCTTTAAGCTGGGTTCTGAAGTTCAGGATGTACTCCACAACAGGCTCCACTTGGGACGCTTGGTCACCCTCCCATTTATCTCAAACTAAATCTAGGTGCCGCCTCACCCTATGGACAAACAGGAGCTTGAAGGATGAGAACCCTGTGGATTCCTATGGGATTTCCCTGTATGCAAAAAGGAGATAAAGCATGTATTTGTCCCAGTCCCTCTTGTGCTGGTCAGTGAATGTTCTTAACATGGTCTTAAGGGATGAATTAAATTGCTCCACCAGACCATTTGTCTGGGTGTGATATGGAGAGGTTCTGAGCTGCTTCACACCCACAATTCTCCCAAAAGCTACTTATTAACTCAGACATGAAATTAGCATCCTGGTCTGACAGTATCTCCTGGGGAAATCCCACCCCGCTAAATACCTCCAACAGTGCATCAGTCACCTTTTCCACCTCAAGTGGACACTAGGAGCACTGCCTCCAGGTATCTTGTGGCATAATCAGTGACCAGCAAGATATACTGCTTGTCAGTGTGACTTGGGTTGCTAAGTGGCCCCACTATGCCCATGGCTACCTTCGTAAAGGGTTCATCCACAATGGGAAAGGGCACCAAAGCTGCATTGTTCTTATCCTGCATCTTACACACCTTCCGGCACTGTGGACAAGTCCAACAGTAAGTTTCCACATTGTTGCCCATACCAGGCCAGAAGAAATTGTTGGCCAGCTGCTTTTTTATGTGCCTCACACCCAAGTGACCAGAAAAAGGATTATCATGTGCCAGGGCCAAGAGCTGCTGGCAGTAAACCCTAGGGACTACCAGCTGCTTCTTCCAGTAGACTGACTCTTTACTCCCCTGAGAGCCCTCAGTCCTATCAGCTATTTCTCTCAGTTTCTGCAGGGTAGGATCAGCCAGCTGCACAATGCCAAGCTCCTCTCATCTGACCCTTCCCAACTCCCCATCAGAAAGAAGTCCTGAGACACTCTTCTGTTTGTGACTGAGGCTCAGGGCTGCTACTCCTAGCCAGCCCTGCATCTGTACTAGCCACCTCCTCAGCTGCTGAGGGAGGGGCTGGCACTGGCTGGGTCACCCCCCTTATCACCCTCAGAAGCTTGCCCTTTTGCCGGACTGTGGGTTGTAACACACACACCAGAGATTCCCTGTGGTCAAAATCATTCCCCATGATCACATTTAGAGATCAATTTGGTATGACTCCCACTTCTTTTTCTCCATGGCCACCATCCCAGCCCAGGAAGACTCAATCCATCGGTATTTGGACCATTGGCATGTGACTCCCTGAATCATAGAGAATTGCCCTGGCAGAATCTGCTCTACCTAAATTAGATCCTGCCTCACCTGGGAGATGCAAGCACCTGTTTCCCTCAGTCCCTGTGTTACTGTCCCACTAACTACAATAGGGTGTATATGCTTAGAGGAGGCACGTAGTACTGCCGGCTGCACAGAACCCACTCACTGCTGGGTGCTATTTTGATCACCCTCTTCCCCAGACCTTTGCCCCTTAGCCATTTTCTGAAGGTAGTTGTACCTCAAATGCCCCACCTTATTACAAATATGACATTTCTGGCCCCCAGCTATTGGCTCCCTTTAGAACTGGAGGTTTCTGCTTTGGGCTCAGGTACAGGCTAGTTTATTTTAGGCTGTCCCCCAAGACCCCATAGAACCACGTGTTGCCCTTCCCCCGTTGTTCTTATACTGTGTGTATGGTCTGCTGGCCATGTACAGGTCAGCGCTTGCTGCTGCTGCCGCCTTCAAGAAGCTGCATGCCCTATTGAGCAGCCATATGCGCAAGTCCACAGGTACAATTTTAAGTAATTGCTCCCTCACCAACAAATATTTTACTAGTTCTACAGTGTCTGCTTTTGCCCCATCCACAAAACAGTCAAGATAAGTGCACAGTTGAACATGCAGTTCTACATAACTGTCTTCTGGGTTTTTCCTTAACTCCCTAAATTTCTTTCTGTAAGCCTCAGGAGTTAATTCAAAACATTTTAATAACATGATTTTAACATTATCATGATCAACAAAGTCTTCATCCTTCATTCTGACAAATGCCTGCAAAACATGTCCTATAAGTAAGGGCGTGAGGTGGGTCGTCCATGAGCCCTGTCCAAATGAAACGATGCACACCCTCTCAAATGACTTTAAGAATAGATCAAGATCATATCTCTCATTATATTGAGAAAACACTGCAGAATTAATGTTGGCTTCATGGGGTGGACTCCCTCTGCCATTACTTACATTTTGCTGGTGCATAGTATTCATCTCCTTCTCATGCTGTTGTCTCTGGATCTCATGCTGTTGTTCTTTCTCTCTGTCCTCTAGTCTTTTTGCCTCTGTTTACAGTATTTTCACCTCCAATTCCTTCTCTGCCTCAAGTGTTTTCACCTCTGCCTCCAGTCTTTTTGCCTGGTGTTCCAGTTCCTGCTGGCAAACCTTTTCCCTTTCTTCCAGTTTTTTTGCCTTGAGGTCCAGTTCCTTTTCTTGCAGCCTCAGTTGCAGTTTCAGGATCTCAGGTTGAGCTGAAGAGTTCACTACCCCAGCACCTGGCTCTTTCCCAGTGACCCTCTGCCTTTGAATATGCTCCTTCAAGGCTCCTAAGAGGTCATTTTTGGTCTGGCCATCCCACTGGATCCCCTTTTCTTGACACCACTCCTGAAGCTGTGCCAAAGTCAGCCTGTCATATTCCTGGAAGCTCATCCTCTCTACCTGCACTACATTAACCAGTGCTGCTAGAAATAAAAAATAAAAAAAAAAACAATTGTAATAGTGTACTCTTTTGTATATCCTGTTTCATGACTGCTAAGGTAGAATTTTCTACTGGCAAACTCTGTCTCTCAGGCCCTGTCCACATTTGCATTCCTGTAATGATACAGTCAGTCTGTAACATTACAAAAATAGTGAACACGGTATGCGTCCTCACCACAGCATGGTAAAACCATGCTCCGAACTGTTTTTGAAAACCATGCTCAAAACTTGATAGGAGCAGGTTTCGAGCACAGTTTTAGACCAAAACAGTTCCCTTAACCATGTTAGCAGTAGAGTGAATGCAAACCATGCTGTAACACAGTTCAAGGCAACCCCTGTTATTCTTCTGCAGGACAGGCAGAGCTGCAGGTACAAAAAAGAGAGGACTTACACATATGAACAAGCTTGCAGTGAGTTCTTGAGCAGAACAGTACCTTTTTCCTCTGGTTCAGTTACCGCACCCATTGCAAGTATCACAACATGCATTTTGACACCCAGGTACTGCTACAATCATACCTGGGAACTCATGCAAGAGGAGTACAGTGTCAGAATGCAGTGTGGACACTCCAGCAACTGTGCTCAAGCACAGTTTCAAAACTGTTTTCAAAACCACTTTAAATATGGCTTGTTAGTGTGGACAAGGCCTCAGTGTGCTAGAAAGGCCACTGTCCACAAATTCTGGCTTTGAATTTTTGCAACTGATTCCACACTACTGTGACCAATTTGTGACAAACTCTCCCTTCTGGGCTGTAACAGCTCTTTAGAGACTTTTCTGTTTTCTTTCAGCTACCACCATCTGTGTCCCTCCCAGAACCTTAAATCTTCCCTGTGCACAGCTGGGGAACATTACCACAGTTCTACAGTTAAAATCTGGTAGAGTGCTTCTTAGCTGACGGATGCTAACAGAGCTGTTTTCCTTGTCAGTTAAAATAATGCAGTTACCTTAGCTATTAAGCCACAGTCATGACTGTTATGTAAATAGACCTTTAATGCAAAAGTCAGGTTTCAAAATACAGGATATATATTCAATACAAAAGAGAAACTGTAATTTTACAGGGTAAAGCAAACAAATGGTTTTGAATAACAGATGTCAGAAAGGAAAAGCATACTACAGACCAATGTAGTCTAACACAATTAACTTGCCTTCCACTACTGTCAGAGAGAGAACTGATACCTAATCTAACTTCATGGCTTCCTCTCAAGCTGGAATGTAGGCTCTATATCTTACCTGGACCATCTTCAAGGCAAAACACCCTCTTGTTAATTAGATCTCTGAATTTATAGCTTAAGCTGAAACCCTGTGATTAGGTCATTTTTTCCAAATCCACCAAACATTTTAAATTCTGTAATAGGTTGGTGTTCAATTGCTCCAATCAGCTTAAAATCTATGAGTGTCCAACCAGATCAGTTTTGTACCCAGTTTTCATTTAAATGCTCCAATCCTAAAGTGTGTGTGTGTGTGTGTGTGTGTGTGTGTGTGTGTGTGTACACCCACTCCAAACACTTTCTGAGATTTATTAGCCTATACAGAGGCTTTGCCTGCTAGTGATGTAAAATTCCAATGTTATTCCCCTTTCTGTTAGCATGACAGGCATATGCCTCTGGTGAGCCTAAGAGAGACAGAAAAATAGTTTCAGTAAACTCAAACAATTAACTAATCTGTTCCCATTTCTGGCACATGGATGATTGGCAGGCCGTGTTTATCCAACACATGCATGATAAATTCCAGGTTCTAAAATGTATCATGCATATGTGGAGATAACATTTTTTATAACATTGGATTTGTATCCACACCTATTGAATAAATTACTTAATCTGATTTCTGGACCCCATTAGTATATTTGTAAAGTTCTGTTGGATTATTTTAGCTCATGAAACAACCATATTTTCTAATTTCCTTTTGGCAGTTTTAATTTCTTTTGAACATGCCTTTACATGCCCTTGGAACCTATTCTTGATCAAAAAGCTTCAATTTTTTTTTATTGATTGGTTAAAAACCATTTCAATATTAAGTTATAATCTACAAGAATGAATTCATACAAATACAAAAATAAATAACAGTACAAAAACATCAAGATATTTCTAATTTCTCCATTAAAACATTTCAAACTAAGGAATTAAAATATTGCAGGCAAGTTATAATCTTAAACAGCTCTTACAGTAACTAGTTAAATCTTTTAGATGTTTCTCTTGTATTTCTATCACAAACTTTGCAACTAAATGTCAGCACAGCCATTTACTTATTACAAACAGTATTCTTGTTTACATAAGGTTTCATTAATAGGATAGACACATTCATAGGTGTACTGTTTTCAGAAAGGAAGCAACTTTCTACATAACATATCGGTTATTTGTACTTAACAGATGTGTTAACATATTTTCTGGAGGGAGGATGAGACTAGCCAAGATACCACCCAGATACTTTTCCCGTTGTCTTGTATATAGAGGACAAATTAAAATTATGTATTTTGCATCATCTTCCATACATCTACCACATTTACAGTAGGGAGAGTTTATATTTTCCCTCTTCTGTCTGTAATATATATAGTTAGTTTTATATGTCTCAAATATAAATTGAGTTATTAATCTTCTTTTTGAGGGATCAGATCATTTTAACAAATATGGTTCCATCCCATGTTCATGTTTGATGTATTTGTACCATCTAAATAATTTTAAATTGTTTGGTTTCTCCTTCATTTCTGATCTCTCTATATCTTGGAGTCTATTTTTAATCAGATTAATAATTTTATCCCATGGGTATAGATAAATATCCCATAGGATATGACCCAATCCATTAGGAAATAAGAGGATCTTGATAATTTTAATTGATATTGCCTCAAAGCCCAAGGAGGAATATGCAACCTCTTCTTCGATGCAATGCCTTGGTAATCTCTTTTCTTCTAGGCAAAGTGTTTTTATGACAGCTATTATTTGTCTTTCTGCTACCAATGTAGCAATTGAGAATTGCCCTGTTTCAAATTTAAGGATTACCTCCTGGACTAACTGTGGGGTCATTAGAACATATCTAATTAGTTTGTTCATAATCACCTGTAGCTTTTTTAAATTTGAGAAGGCCTAAACTTCTGCTGCATATAACAGACTTGACTTTATCTTAGCATCAAGTACCCTCATTACACCTTTTACAGAAGTTTGACCTATTTTAGCATTGAAGATTTTAAATGCATTAAATGCTGTTTTAATTTTGTTGCATATCATAGTTACATGATCGTTCCATTTGAGATTTTCTGAAAATCTGACACCCAGATAATCATAAAATTTGACCTGCTCTACCTTCTCTGTGTTAATTCATACTGGATGTTTCTTTTTAGTCTGATTTCGTAACACTAGAAATTTTGTTTTTGTCATATTAATTTTTAGTTTATGTTCTTTACACAGACCATTTAAGCAATTAAGTTTTCTTTGTAATCCAAGAGTTGAAGCTGATATCAACACTAGGTTATCAGTGTATGCTAAACAATCTACCCTAGTATTACCTATCTTGGGGGCATGAACATCAGGGTGTTGAAGCTTTATAAGTATCTCATTAATATAGATGTTGAATAGGGTTGGAGCCAAAAGGCAGCCCTGTCGTACCCCTATGTTAGTACGAAAAAGTGGTGTTATATTTCCTAAATGATCATATTGGACTTTAGCCCAAGTATAACTATGTAATTTTAAGAGAACATTCAGTAAGTCAGGACATATATTCAATTTATACAGTTTCTCCTAGAGGATGCATCTACTAATGCTGTCGAACGTAGATGTAAAATCTATAAAACAGCAATAGAGTTTTCCCTTTTTAATTTGGATGTATTTCCAAGCTATGTGTTGTAATACATAACAATGCTGAATAGTGGATCTTGATTTTCTAAAACCGTTTTGAGTTTCATCGAGAATAGAATTCTTTTCCACCCAGTCATTCAACCAATTGAGAAGAATTCTTGTAAATATTTTTTGTGATATATAAATAAGGCTGATTGTCCTGTACATCTTGGGGTTGTTTGGGTTTTCTTTCTTATATATGGGGTAAATAATAGAACCCTGCCAACTTTGCGGTGGATCATGCCCCTGTACTATAGAATTAAATGTCTTGTATAGTATTGGGTTCCACAAATCGATAAAATGCTTATATATATCCCCAATGATCTTATCAGGTCCTGGGGCTTTATTAGGCTTTAGTCTTAATATGGACCTTTTTATCTCTTCTGGGGTTATGCATAGAGAGGTGGGATAATATGAATTATCATATTTATATGTGATTTCATGAGCTAAATGGTTTTCTTCATCTGAAAAATAAAGTTCTGAGAAATAAACTTTCCATGTATCTGGAAGAATGTGTGCTTTAACCTTTGTAGAATATCTATTATGACCCTTTCTCCCCAATCTCCAAAATTTCTTAGTACCTTTATTTATTGTAGCGTTCCTAAGTTTTTCCCAGAGCATTGTCGTATGTTGAGATTTTTCCTGATCTAGAATTTGTTTGTATTTCTTTCTTTCTTCATTAATATTAATAAAAATATTCTTGTTCTCAACCAGATTTTGAATCTTGTGTTTTTTATATTTCCTTAAAGCTTTGGTTAATTCTGTCTTAGCTTTCCTACATCTGGAGTTAAACCAACTTTTACCTATTGCTGTTTTGGATTCCATTTTGTTTGTTACACAGTATGGTTTGATAAAAATATTAATATTCTGCCATTTATCTAGGAGAGTATTATAGTCAGTTTCAAGTATTATGAAGGATCGTAGTTCCATTGCCAGTGTTCCATATAGAAAATTATCGAAGCGATCAATATTACTAGGGATCCACTGTATCCTTTTTTGGTTTATTATTTCAACCTCTTCCCTGCTAATTTGGTCAAGTTTTCTTTAAATCATTTGATCCATTTGTAATGTTAAGCACACTGGACTATGAGCAGATTCCACTCTATCTGTAACCACAAAGTCATATATAAGTTTGATAGCTTCAATATTTCCCCATATCAGATCAACTGTGGATGCACCCTGTGGGCTACTATAAGTTATTTCTCCTGAATTGTCTCCTGGTGTTCATCCATTTAATAAGAGATAATTCTTGTCTGTCAGTTGAGAGACTAGTAGCCTTCCTTTCCTGTTTGTCTTTAAGTCTTTTACAGCTCTTTTATTACTAATTCTAGGGTTACGCTCTGGTAAGATGGAATTAAAATCAGTGATGTTTAAATCAGACAATATCCTTGCATTGAAATCACCTGATAAGATGATTGGCACATCAGGATCTGTATCCATAATAGATCTTAAGAAAAGGTTAAGTTGGGATACAATTTTATCTGATTGTTTATTAGAAGGCTGTAAGTACACATTAGCTATAATTAGCTTGTTTTGAATGCTAACTTCTATTTGAAATGCAAGGATGTTGTCATAACTATTATATTTGTTAATTATGTAATTTAAGTCTATTTTTAAGAAAATAGAAATATCTAACATTTTCCTTCCTAGCTTTTTTAATCTAAAGGCCAATTTGGATAGATTTAAATTTCCAGGCACTCTGGGTATTTCCTCAGTTGTACACCAAGTTTCCTGTAGACATAAAATGTCATAGGCCCCCAAGAACTGGGTTACTTCTGGGTCTATGATCTTTAAGTGAATCCCCTCTTTATTCCAGGACAATATCTTTAATTTCTAATCCTCAGAGAGAGAGAAGGATCTTCCCTAGTTCTAATGTACTTTAGTCACTGATCATTACCAAGTGAGTGAGTGTACCTGCTTCAATTAGTCATGCGACTTGCACCTCATCTGGCAACCTGCATTCCCCAGCCTCCTCGACAAGGCCCCTGGCTGCATCCTTCCTCCCCTAATCAATCGCCTCTCTCACCCTCCCCCTACCTGTCATATCCTGGCCCTCCTACTCTGTCCCACTAACTTGCCCACTATGACCCCTGACTGATTCTTTTCCACACCTTTCTTCCTCCCCCTCCCCTCTTCCCTACCTCCCCCACACCTTATCATCCCCTCCCTCCTGTGACCTTCTCCTTCTGTGCATGCCCCATTCCCATCCGTTCTACCCCTTACTGCCTCACTCAACATGCTTGACAATGCCACCCAGCTGCATCCCCCCCTTGTTCTATGTCCTGCTGCTATTCTTCATCCCCTGACTCACCCTTCCCGATTTCCAAATGGGATTACCCACCCACGTTTTCGCCTATAAAGTGCTAGAATGCCAACTATGTATCTAATTGCAATCGCCTATGTTTACTATGTATTATGCTGTTCTACTGTTTGCTGTATTTGATATTATCTGTACCTGTTATTGTGCTTTATACTTTATCTGTTTTGTAACCCCCCTCCCATTATTGATGTGGAACCTTTGTAAATGAGCTTCACTGTGTTCAGAGATATTTTCTAATCCTAGATTGAAATAAATAAATAAAAATAAAAAAATAAAAGTGTCTCATGCCTATTTATGGGGGCATCATTCTCTGCTCTCTTCAGAATTAGATCTTCTCTTTCAGTAAATTTACTTGAGCTGAACTGTGTCTAAAGCATTTTTGAGTTTAGAAGCCTTCCATTCCTCTGCTGCCATAACATATATCCAGGGCTGGTGTTAGAGTTTATGGTACTCCAAGCAAAATTTTTTATATTTTGGTGCATTCTGATGAATTTCTGTGAATTTTGGGGGTAACCGAATTAAGAGATTTCAATCTTGTGCCCTATCCCCATTCCCAGTAAGTTGCACCCTAGCCCCTTCCTAAGATTGCTCACTGATCAGTATGGTGCCCAAGCCACCCTCTCCATAGCCTGACCACCTGTTCAAATTTATACCCTCCAACCCTCAACAAGCACAGTAAGCTGTGTCCTATTAAAAATCTCCCTCTAAATCAGGAAAACATTCAAAAAGTATAATTAACACCAAATGGTGCAGTTGATGTGCAAAATCATCTTTCACCTAATGAACTGATAGTGTCACTGTTCATGCAGTGGGGTCACAAAAAGCCCATGTGGAAAACTTGGAGTAAAACCACCAAGAAATTCCCAGAGCATTAGGGGTTTTGACCATAATGCCCTACTCTGTAGGGACTGACAGGCATCAGTGGTGTGACTTGGGATTGTCAACAGTAATGCTCATGCCATTCCACCCCCACCACACTGCATCCACTGACAGGCATTGAGGTGCACCTTGGACCCTTTGCCCATAGAGTTACCCCATTCTCCTACACTACACCCATTTCAGTGTATTTCCTTATGGAATAAGGTGAATGTAAAGCCCAAACTCCCCAAGGCACACCTCAACACTTGTCAGTGTCTGAAGGGTAGGGTGAGGTGAAATGTCATGACTATTATGGGTGATGGCCCAAAGGCACACCCCAATGCCTGTCCATCTCTGCAGGGTGAGGGTGGAGTTGGCATTAGTTCAATACTTCAGTGTCATTCCTATAGTGCATCTGTCTAACTCCCGCATTTCCACTGCTAATGTCAGCAAGCAAACATTGGGCATTGACAAGTGCTTGTTATAATAGTAATAAGGCACTCCCAGGAGTTAGATGAACAGTCAGTTAATCATCCCTAGGGGCAATATGGCACTTGGCTGCACCTCATGCCACATTACCCCCCTAAGGAATGTGTGGAGGAATTTCCTTTTATATATCTTTCTTTTATGTATACATATAGAGTGGATTCATGCATACATATAAAGTAAAGTGTGTTACAGTGTATTATAGTGTAGAGCTGCTAGTGTAGTTGGATATTAGCCAAGTCTGAGTAAAAGCTAAGGGTCATTGCAAGTTCATATGAATCGCAAGGCAAGCAAAAAACAGTAACTCATGCTGGCTGAAACCAGCTCCTTAGGTTTGAGATAAGAAGAAGCAAGGTTTCAGAAAAACAACTCTATATATGGGAAAGGTATGTATAAATTGGGGTGGGGGTCTGGAGATAGTACCACGACTCATAATGCTATTTGCTGTAACAAAAATGTGTACGTGCTATGAGTGTTATAAAATACTGTGTAAACCTTTGTTCAGGGAGCTCTCTTTAGCTGAGGCTCCCACATATATGTGTGCAGACAATAAACTGAGTTTATTGGAATAACCATTGGGTGTGGTTATTGAGTACATAGAATTTAAGGTAAAGTATATACAGTAAAGAGAATCTGCGACCACAGTTTTTTGGCGTAGTCGGCAGGATGGCTTCACTTCTCCGTGTCGCACTGTGATCGGACTGCCAAGTCCAGCCTCAGGGAGGGTGGCCCCGGAGGTTCAAGTCCCACCATATGTGTGACGCCTTGGGAGCGGTGACAGTCATCATTTACTGTTTTTAGGTGCTGGGGTGGCACCAAGAGTGCTGGGTGGGCACTCGGCATCAGGGGACGCCTGCAAAGAGAAATATAGGAGTGTTGGGTGGGCACTCTGAGTTTGGTTAAGGCACCTATAAGGGACTAATATGGGAAATCAGGGGACAAAGCAGGGAGGCGGGGTAGAAACCAGACCAGTGAAATGTATGCTGGACAAGTATGGTGGGGACTCGGTCTGTCAGATAGGGGATTGGAATAGGTGGACCAAGGGCATCTTCCCCCAGGCAGGGACACTCAGTATAGATGTCCTCAGGGAGACTCGTATTAGGCTTAGCGAGTTGGAAAAGACCCACAAAAAGGGAGAGACGGTGAAATGGCATGTGTTTAGAATGTGGGAAAGAGAAGCGGAGCGCAGATTTGAGAGTCAACAGAGAGGATTAATGTTAAAGGAAGAGGAAAAAAGGGTAGGCACGTCAAGGAGGCAATACAGACATCACGATACCCCCCCGCCGTGTCGGCCACCACCGATGGCTCCACCGATGCCTGGAGGTGCACAGGCAGCAGATCAGCAAGAGGTAGTGCAACCCGACAGCTCGGGGTCAGGAGCAGTACCCCGGCAGTACCCTCTCCTCCCACGGTCCGCAATGGACCAGGGGACGGGGACGGAGCAGGAGCCCACATCTTCGGGGTTGCATATAGGGACAGAGGGTGAGATTGGAGTGGAGGGGGAAGGGGATAGAATACGGACACGTTCAGTGTCGCAGAAGGACAAAAAAGGAATGCTCGCCCGGTCTGCTATGGACGAGACTGTGCATTCAGCAGAGCAGTTCCCTTTGGTTCGATATCCCAACCCAAATCCCGGGGAAGATGGATCACCACTCATCGAAGTGGAATGACCCTGGCATCCCGAAGAGCTTAAGGATGCTCTAAAAGACATACCGAAACCCCATGAAAATATAGAGGAGTACATAACAGAGTTGGGAAACCTAATTAAAACATATGAACTCTCGCCCAAGGAAGCAGAGGAGTCCCTAAGACGCACTTTGAAGGGACGTTGGGGGGAAGTTAAGGCGTCATGGAATACTAATGTTGACAGAAATAACCTTGACGCTGCCTTAAACACAATCTGGGGAAGATTACGAGAAATATACATCACAAAGGTGGATTGGGACCGAATACGAAATGCCAGGCAAACGGATGGTGAGACTGTAAGAGACTACCGGGAGAGACTGGAGGAGGTTTTCTGGCACTACTCTGGTATAAAGCCAGACAACCCAGCTTATGACAGCCAGCTGGCCATGGCATTTTGTGCTGGGTTATTAGAGACCATTCAGACGGGAGTAAAGATGGTTTGCGTTGGCTGGGAAACACAACCACTGAAGGAGGTCTTTAGGTATGCAGAACATGTTGAGAGACAGGAAAAAGGGGCGGAAAAGGCAGAAAAGAAAAAGCTAGAACAAGCGCAGCTAATGTACTATTCGAGAGATGGAGGACAAGGTAATACGGGCTGGGGTAGTCGAGGTCGAGGCAAAGGCAGAGGACCCCGAGGACCAACTATGCCCAAAATGCTGGACCAGGGTACTATCAGCCCCAACAGATGCAAGGAGGACCCAACATGAGGCAAGGAGGTAGGGGGATGGGGCAAGAAAATAAAGACATTATTTGCTTCGCATGTCAGGAGAAGGGCCACATTGCTTGAAAGTGCCCCAGAGTACAGCAGCCGCAGTGGCAGCAGCAGCGCCAAGACCAGGAGAACGGGTACCCCCCACCTCCACCACCACCACTACAGACACAACAATGGTCAGAGCCAATGAGGCCGACCCAATGGAACCAAGGGGGCCAGTTTAGATCCAACCAGCAAAACTCACAGTACTGGTCCGACGCAGGAAACATGGGTAACAGCAGCTGATGGTTACAGGAGCACTCGTTGATGGTTCGAGTTTCTGCCACTCCGCAGGGAGTCCCTTGATGGAATTGATGGTGATGGATACTTTATTGACTTTTCTTATAGACACTGGAGCATCTGTTTGGCATACAACAACAAGAACTAATGCCCCTTTGTCGGGAAAATTGGTAACTACAATTGAGCCTCAGGAGTACCTCAGAAGGAGCAGATGACGGTGCCCTTACCGGTAAAGTGTGAAATACTTTGTTAAAGCATTCCTTTTTGAGCAGTTCTACCTGCCCGGTGAATTTGATGGGGCGGATCTCCTGGCAAAGGTAAGTGCCCAAATTAAGTGTACTTCTGGGGAATAATTGTTGAAGCACCAGCGTAGGAATCTATGTTTGTGATGAGGGGAGGGGATTGGCTGTACAGTTGGGAAATTGTAAATTCAGATGAGCAGTACTGGTTAGAGAAATGGGCAGAAAAGGTAACAAAGGGCAACATGCAGTTTAGGTTAATCTGCATTGTACGGCATACTATGCTGGGGGGCTAGAGATTATGAATATGAATGTGGGGATTTGGGGCGGCAACAGGTTGAACAATGGTTATGGGTGCATAATCTGTATGTGGGGAAAGACAGAGTGGGGGCCTCAGTATTACTCACTGAAGAGCAACAAAAGGTGTTTAAAGTTTCTGATTCATATCCACACATTTCTTTGGCCAAGAAGCCGCAGCTGCAGTGGAAAGATTTGGGCCCCTGGATGGCAAGCATGGTGCAGCTAAAAGATTGGGTGGATGTGGAAGGAGGGCAGGGATCAGCAGAGGGGCAGTGTAAAAGAATTAGTTTAAGAAAGTGGGTACAAGTATGTGCATCAGAAAGGCAGGTGAATGTGAAGAGATGGTGGGAGAAGGAGAAAAAGCAGGACCCTGAGCCTGGGTGGATTAATCAAATACCAAAAGTACTGTGGGCTACATCTAAGTACGATGTGGGGCTAATGAAAGGAGCACAGCCACTAGTTGTGACGCCCAAAAGTTCGTACAGACCGAGTTGACACCAGTACCCGTTGGGGAGGGAAGCAGAAGAAGGGATTGCACCGGTGCATGCTGCGTTAGTAAAAAAGGGGGTTATTGTTCCATGTCCAGATGCTGTAGTTAATACACCAATATTGCCAGTAAGAAAGGGAAGTGGGGATTATCGCTTTGTGCAAGATTTGAGGGCAGTAAATGAGGCAGTACATGTAAGAACTCCTGTGGTACCAAATACAGCTACTATTCTGTCAGAAATCCCACATATTGCCACGCATTTTTCAGTCATAGACTTAGCAAACACGTTTTTTAGCATACTTGTGGATCCGGCTAGCCGAGAATGGTTTGCATTTACGTATAAGGGTCAAAAATGGACTTGGACTCGTATGCCACAAGGTTATGCGGAGTCACCTGCTGTGTTTTCTGCTCAGATGCGTGAGAACTTGCAGGGCTTTGTCGCCCCACAGGGCAGCGCCCTGATTCAGTACGTAGATGATTTACTCCTTGCCAGCCCTTCTAGGGAGGCGAGTGAGGAGGACACCAGAGCTCTGTTGATTTTTTTAGCCCAAAATGGACATAAAGTCTCAAAGGGTAAGCTGCAATTGTGTGCTACTAAAGTACATTATTTAGGTCACATACTCTCTGCAGAGGGAAGGCAGTTAGATCCCAAACGCATTCAAGCAATTACTGAATGGCCCCGTCCTGTAACTAAGCAGCAAATGATGTCGTTCCTAGGAATGGCAGGTTACTGTCGTGCCTGGATAATGGATTATGCCTACATCATCCAGCCATTACATGATGCAATCTACGGTACAAAAATGAAAATGACAGATAAGGTGCAGTGGTCCCCGGGGTTAGAAACATCATTCGCCAAAGTAAAAGAAGTACTGGCCAGCACCCCATGTTTGGGACTCCCAAACTATGAGAAAGCTTTTAACCTGTTTGTAAATGGTCAAGGGGGTTACATGTCTGCAGTTTTGACACAGGATCATGGGGGGAGCCAGAGGACAATTGCTTATTATTCAAAATGGTTGGATTCGTAGTGACAGGGATGGTCTCCTGCCTACAGTCCGTGCGGGCGGCAGCCACGTGGCAGTATTGTCTTGTGTGGATCTGGTGGATTTTGCCCTTACTGTGTGCGTACCCCACGCAGTGCAAGCTATATTGTTACAAGCTCGACAGCTCATCTGACCCCGCGAGTTTTACAGACCAGAATGTACTGCTCACAATGTCAAACATTACTCTCAGCTGTGCACCACCTTGAATCCGGCAACTTTGTTGCCCTCCCCCGACGATGGTGAACAACATGACTGTGGACAGGTAATTGACTGTGACAGTAAACCTAGACCAGATATAACAAATGTAGCCCTGACAAATGCAGAAGTTGAATATTTTGTGGATGGCTCAGCTTTTAAGGACCTGAGAGGGGTGACCAAAGTTGGTTATGCAGTATGTACTGTGTCTGAGGTAATAGAGAGCAGTTCATTGCCATCCAATTTCTCTGCCCAGGCTGCAGAGTTGGTAGCCCTGACGAGGGCTTGTACACTTGCGCAGGACAGAACAGTAAATGTGTACACAGACAGTCGGTATGCCTTTGGTGTGGCACATGACTTTGGGACACTATGGAAGCACAGAGGTTTCCTTACGGCTACGGGTAAGCCTATTGCGCATGCGAAACTGGTAAAAGACTTATTGTTTGCTATCCAACTACCTAGAGCTTTGGCAATTGTAAAATGTGCAGCGCACACGTCTAACAAAGATTTTGTCTCCGCAGGTAACGCTGCAGCGGATGCCGCAGCAAAGGCGGCGGCTCAGTCAATGAGTGCTTCAGTCTACCAGTTAACTGTTGTAAATAGTGAAACTTGTAACTTGTTTTCTCCACAGGATTTAGTGGCGCTCCAGCGTAATGGTACTGAGGCAGAAAAGCGCCATTGGAAACAGCAGTGTGTATTTGATTCTGATTTAAAAGTGTGGGTGTCTGGGGATGGGAGACCATGCTTACCGGGATAGGTATTTCCATATTTGGCAAAATTGGCTCATGGAGTCGATCATGTTTCAAAGACGGGCATGGTAGATTTTGCAAATAAGTATTGGTACGTTGTTGGATTTACTAGCTATGCTGAAGTGTTTTGTAGCAAGTGTGTGATTTGCATGCAGTACAATGTGGGCAGAGGACAGCACCTAACCCCCTCTGCCCACCCAATTCCTGCTGGTCCATTTGAGCATGTTATGATGGACTTTATAGAGCTTACACGTGCCAAGGCTATAAATATTCGTTAGTCATTGTAGATATGTTCTCAAAGTGGGTAGAGGCATTTCCGACCACAGGGCAACTGTACGCGCTGGTGGTAAAAGCTTAATTGAGAAATTATCCTCGCTGGGGATTGCCCAGCCACTTGTCATGCGATAATGGATCTCATTTTGCAAATGAGGTGATAAAATCACTGTGCGAGGCCTTGCAGGTGGACCTCCGAATGCACTGCGCTTACCATCCCCAATCGGGTGGGGCAGTGGAGAGAGCAAATCAGACTCTAAAACTCAAAATTACAAAAATCATGGCAGAGACCAGTCTGACTTGGGTGACTGCTTTGCCTCTCACCCTCATGGCTATGAGGGGGCGGGTGGGGCATCTGGGTCTCTCCCCGCATGAAATTTTACTAGGACGGCCATTGCGAATGCCAAATGCCCCTTACCCACAAAGTCGAATCACCCTGCATGGAGTAGATGAGGAAATGGTTACTTATTGTTTATCCCTTAATGGTGTCTTGAGGTCTTTTTATCCTAGGGTCAAGGCAGCTTTGCCAGTGCCTACTGAGGCACCCCTGCATCAGATTCAGCCTGGCGATTTTGTTCTGGTGAAGGACTCTCAAGAAAAGATGGAGTTCTCCAAGGTGGCGTGGGTCTGCACAAGTCCTGTTGACAACGGCAACAGCAGTAAAGGTTGCAGAAAGGGAGACATGGATTCACGCATCACATTGCCGGCTGGTGAGAGCGGACCTGTCCGAGACCATACTAGCCGAAGGGGATTAATGCTTAAAGGACTTACTGTTCTTGTAACCATTGTATTGGTGGGATTTTTGCAACAGACTTTACGTACTCCTTTAATGAGAAGCACAAGAGTGCAGAGCCCCTGCATTGTGCAAATACTTGGTGGACTTTAATGAAGTTGCATGCAGAAAATATTAATCTGTCTGATTGTTATGTGTGTGCCCCTTCCCCTGTTTCAGCAAAGGTTGGGCTCCATCTATACCCAGAACCCCTCCCTCAAAATGATACTATATTACTTTACCAGACTTTGGCATCGGTTTCTTGGTACGAGCCGACAGACAGTACCTATAAAAAAGTGGGCCCTTGGGTAGATTGTGTCCTTAGTAACGTGACTGTATTTGTAGGAAGGCCCTTCATCACGTGGTACACACCAGTGCATCCCAACACAACTGGTGAGCCATTGCACATATGGCCCCGGGTTCCAAGATCTTCACCAGTGGCTTGTCTTTGCAGCACTGGTGTGGGGAGTCAAGAGTTGGGCTCATCTAATTGCACTACCACTGTAGCTACAACTGAGTTACAAAGTCAAAGGGGTAGTGCTCCTTTTGGAACCTTAACTGGTTTATACTGGGTATGTGGAAGTAAGGCTTATATATTCCTGCCCTCACAGTGGGTTGGATGCTGTTACTTGGCTACATTGCACCCAGTAGTGCGGACTTTCCGTATAATTAACCTTAACAACCACACAATTAGAGTTAAATGAAACCTAGGAAGATCTGTTCCACTTGAATCTATTTGTATACCCTGGTATGAGAAATTTGGAGCTGGAGTGTTTCCTTGGTGGGGGGTAGTGCAGGCAATGCACTACATAGACCAGTTAAGTTATGAAATTGAAACTCTTATAAACAGTACTAAAACAGAATTGCCTTTAGTTAACGCTGAAATACGAGCCACCAGATTAATGGCCTTACAAAACAGGGCAGCCCTAGATTACCTCCTAGCTGCACAGGGTGGGGTATGCGCTGTCATTGGCGAAGAATGTTGCACATATATTCCTGATAATTCAGAGGCCCTAGATCATGTCCTGCAAGGGGTGCAGCAGTTGCAGGATCAAGTTTTGAGTGAACATGCACCTGTGGAGAAAGGCTGGGACCCCTGGTCCTGGTTTTCTAGCATCTTTGGTGATTGGGGAGCCACTCTTTTGCACTGGGCTGCAGTGGCTCTCCTTATTCTATTTGCCATTTGCCTTGTGGTCACCATTTTGAAAGCGTGCATGTTTCGCTTGTGTTCTTCGAACATGCCCATCTCTGCCCAAATGCCCCTGCCTGATTATCAAAAGAATCTTTTCCCAGAAGAACCCCCATTTCCTTTTGCACACATAGATGACCTTACTAAGATTTAGTTGAGGCAGAGCCTCAAAAGGGGGGAGTGTGGAGGAATTTCCTTTTATATATCTTTCCTTTACGTATACATATAGAGTGGATTCATGCATACATATAAAGTAAAGTGTGTTACAGTGTATTATAGTGTAGAGCTGCTAGTGTAGTTGGATATTAGTCAAGTCTGAGTAAAAGCTAAGGGTCATTGCAAGTTCATATGAATCGCAAGGCAAGCAAAAAACAGTAACTCATGCTGGCTGAAACCAGCTCCTTAGGTTTGAGATAAGAAGAAGCAAGGTTTCAGAAAAACAACTCTATATATGGGAAAGGTATGTATAAATTGGGGTGGGGGGTCTGGAGATAGTACCACGACTCATAATGCTATTTGCTGTAACAAAAATGTGTACGTGCTAAGAGTGTTATAAAATACTGTGTAAACCTTTGTTCAGGGAGCTCTCTCTCTTTTAGCTGAGGCTCCCACATATATGTGTGCAGACAATAAACTGAGTTTATTGGAATAACCATTGGGTGTGGTTATTGAGTACATAGAATTTAAGGTAAAGTATATACAGTAAAGAGAATCCTGCGACCACAAATGATTAACAGAATGTTAATCTATCTCCTGGAGTTCCTTATTGCTTAAATAAATGTCAGGTAAAACAATAACAAAACTGATTTCAAGTACTTTCACAAAGCCCTTTAAAGAAGAGCTGTGCAATGACTACTAAGTCAGAGACCACTTTTTATGATCACATAACATAGCATTGAAAAATATATCAGCACTTCAGTGTGTTTTAAATTTTATTCATTTTAAGGAATTAGATGTGCAAAATAATATTTGGAAAAACATACAGGGGCAGTCCTACACAACAGCAATAGTATAAAATCAGTAAGCATTCAATTGTGGTCATAAGCTGCATGACCATTGATGGATGTCTGAAAATTAGTTTAACCAAATGTCAACATGCTTAAAATGTTTCAATTACAGTTCCAGAACATGCTATTAAACTATATGAAAATAATCTATGTTATAAAACCAGTGACATTCTCCAACAAAGACTGTCACTAAGATTAATAGTACAGTATTGCAACATAACAAGTTCATAGTAATCAGAATACTGTATAGACAACATATATATTTAATGGTCATGTGAAGATCAACCTGTTACTTGTATTCAAAGTATTCAAATACAGTCAGCAGGATGGAACCTTTCTAGCTTTCTTATTGGCAAACTCATGTATTAGGTCTCTGTAGTCCAAATCCTTTGCAATGTAATTTTCAATTGATATCAGTGCTAAGCCTGTCAGTCTTTCCTGAGTCATGGAAGTGCAAAGGAAGTTCTTAATCAGCTTCAGTTTGGAAAAGCTCCTTTCACCTGAAGAAACTGTGACTGGTATGGTCAGTAAAATACGCAATGAAATACTCACATTTGGGTACAGTTCCATGTAGTTCTGTGCACAGATAAACTGCAATGTACTTACAGGTGACGATTTCTGTGGTATCATGTGTGACAGTGCTTTTAGTTCATCACACAGTTCAAATGAATCAATATCAGAGGAGCCATTATGATTAAGTAAGAGTTCCAGATCCTTACAAGGTTTCAGCAAAGTATCAGTGTCCGCTTCCTTTATCTTGCTGATGTCATACAGAAAACCAAAGTTGTCACTGTGCTTCTGCATTTGCTCAAATCTTTCTTTCACAGACCTGAGTGCCATATCAACCACCACATTAAAAAAACCCACCCCAAACTTAGTTTCTGGATCAGTAACAGGTTCATCCACAGCCTCATATGAAAACTGTTGTTTCTTTCATCACGGTCTTATCTCAATTGCCTGGGGGAATAGCAGTTCAGTTTCCAGCTGATTGGCAAGCTGTATGGCAGTGATGTTTGCACTTGTAAACCCATTTTTCTGATAGCCAGTAAAGAAAGAGTAAGTATTCTAAATTAGCATAACAGCGGAGGCAAGGTCAAATGAGGCGCTTTGCATTTTTTTGCTGACAAGGTTAACTTGAAGCAAAATGTCATACCATACAACAAGAGACACTAAAAATGGAAAGCTTTTTATCTGTCTGGCCAGTGTTATAGCTTCATGTTGGACATCTGATGTTCCTGGGTCCTCTGACAGAACAAACAAAGCATCGTAAACCTCACCTATTTGATAGCACAGAACTTTGATGCTATCAACTCTTGATTCCCACCTTGTATCACAAAGGGGTTTCACAGTCAGACCAGACATATGATCTTTAAAGATTTTCCATCGGTGAGTTGAAACTGAAAAAAGAACATGGATATGTTGCAGTACCCCAAATAAGGATGCAGCCTCACAACAGGATTTAGCAGCATCACACACCAAATTCCAGTTATGGCAACCATATAGCATGAAAAAAGGCCTCGGGGTTTAAATCCAAAATTCTGCGTTGAACTCCTGAATTTTTCCCTTTCATGTTAGAACCATTGTCATAACCTTGCCCTCTACAATCCTGAATAGAGAGGCCAAGTTTATTCAGTTCCTGAAGAAAACTTGTGGTAAGACCAAGGCCAGTTGTATCATCAACTTCTAAAAAACACAAAAAGTGCTCTTTAATTTGGATTTGTTCCATTCCAGTTTCTACTATGCGGCTCATCAGTGACATTTGTTCCTTGTGGTTCAGGTCTGGTGTGCAGTCCAAAATAATAGAAAAATATTTTGTGAACTTTACAAGTTCTATGATTTTATTCTTTACTCTTCCAGATATGAACTGAATCAGTTCATTTTGAATATCTTTACTAAAGTAATGGCCATGCACTTTCCCTTTTGTTACACGTCACACATGTTCTTGCATAACAGGATCAAACTTAGCCAGAACTTCAACAAAGCCTAGGAAATTTCCATTGTTTGGAGACTGAAGTTGTTCCACAGAGCCACGGAATGCAAGATTATGCTCAGAAAGAAACATAGTAATGGCTAACAATTTTTTTAGTATGTTGCTCCGGTACTGAGCTTCACTATCAATCTGTCCCTGAAGCCTTTTGTCTAGTGTCTGTTTACTATTCAGATGATTTTCCAGCTCTAACCATCCTGTTGCACTTTCAATGTGCCTGGGTGAATGTTCATGTATGGCACAATGTACTAAATTGCTCCAGTCTGAAAAATCACCTTCTGTCAAGCTTGACTTATATGCTGAAAAAAGCCTGCAGCAAAAGCAAAACACTGCGTTGCAGCTTTTGGAGTATGCAAGCCAATGTCTGTCACACACTTCACCATTAGGAAGGATTCACTTGTAATGTGTCCGATTAAATCTTCTCTTCCATTTGTCATCAGAATGGGGGAAATTATAATCAGTGACCTTCACTGGACCATTCTTCACTAACATTATTCTGATATTGTCATTAATATCTACTGGCCATTTACTGGGGTCATGATAAGTGATTGTTTGTGAATTCTGAGTCGCAGTTGATGGTTCTTCATTGTGTCCTTCAAATTGCATTTCCATCTGTACTTGAGCTTCTGTATCTTGATTGTCTTGCTCTACCATAATCTCTGTTTCTGGTTCCTCAGCTGAGTTTGGTAAGACTGTAACGTGAGTAGACACCAGCAGACATGAATTGTGTTCTTCTTGGCCATCTTCTTCTTCAGTTTTATGCAGTACTTTGACGAATTTCAGCAAGGCCCCAGACTGTTGCTCAATTTTCCTTGCCTCTTCAGCTCTTCTTTTATGGAACTGTGCTCCAGATAGTTTTTTTTTCATCATGTTGAGACTGAACTGGATGGACACATATATCACTGTAAAGTGAAGAACAGATTAGCTTAAATGATGATCAGATAGCAATGAAACAGTCAAGCTATGTAACGTTTCCTCTAAAACATCAGTCATCTGTGTGGGGGCATTTGGGCCTGCTGTACTGATGTTTCAGTAGTACGATTGCTGTACTATATATTGTACATGGCAACAGAAAAATTATACTAACAAAACATTTGGATTAATCAGACAGCTCAACAGAAACCAGCACACATCATTCTACCTACCCACCCTCATAAGATGGCAGTGCAACACATTTAACAGCCTGCATGCATAAATAATGAACCAGACCCCATACCACAACAAATAGAGACAATGTAATAGCCACATTATATTAAGACATGTAATACACTATAATTGATTGCATAATTACACAGCAAGCAAGACGTTCTGTTATAGTAACACACAATGTAGTTTTTTTGGTGGGGGATTGGAGGTGGTTAAGGATTGCTGTATACAGCAACTTTGAAGCAAAACTTTAAAGGGACACTGTCAACCCCATTTTGACTCAAAGTGTCCCCAGTTTAAAAAAACAAATGTCATGATTGTTCTCATTCTATAGAGAGTGCTGATGTAGCTGGTTGCTTGATTCATACTCTTTTTTCCTTTTAAAAAAGTAAAAAACTGAGTGTCAACCAAACTGGTGTTATCACACCAAAACATATACAGTGTGTTTACATTTCTTGTCTAACTACAACTGCATCTTTCCTGGACTCAGTGACACCACACTATCTAGCTGGTCATTATGAAGTGGGAGTAGGTGAAACTATTGTATTTATGAGTGGCTGCACTGTTTGAGGGTTTCTCTAATGTTCAAGAAGTATGCAATAAGGTTAGGTAAATAATTTGCTCAATGTTTGGGGAACAGTGATGGGGTATTAGTGCTTGTGTAACTTGTAGTACTTTTTGTGGCTTTACTCTATTCCCACTCTTGAGTAGTAGGTATGTAGGTAGGAATTTGTATGGGATAGATAGAATGCCCATGAACAAGGGTGAGAATAACAGTAGAGAATGAGAAGGAGGGACACAGACATCTGGCAAGAAAAACAAATGACACAAAAGAAAGCAAACAATAGGAGGGTGGGACGGCACAGAAACAGGGACAGGAATGAACTGGTGCAGCAGGAGGAGGAGGAGCAGAGATAGAGTCAACTGAGCCACACAGGGAGCCCAGGGGAAAAAACACTCCCAAAGCAAGGGAGGTGTGTTAGTGATGGGGTTAAGTAGAGGTTGTGGAGGGAGTTATTTCCCACACTGACCCATGAGCTAAAGATGTCCCAGAGCAAAACAAGGCTGTGTATAACATTACATTCCCATGCATATCAGTTCTTATAAGCAAGGAGGTAGATTAAAGAACCAGTAACATCAATGAATTTTAGAGATGGTAAGCAATCATAAAATGTTGGTTTTTACCTAGAAATAATATGATGACAAAAAGCTTGACAATGTCCCTTTAATTCATATGACTATGGTGTGCCACACTGTGCTGTTACAATCACATCACAGTATCCATATGAAAGCATACATAATTGCATTTTACATTCTTTACTCCCTCCACCTCCTCCCAAAATGCAAAGTGCATATAAAAAACATTTATGTTGTCCTCAGTTGGGCACTTACCTGTAATTATGTTCAATCGTTCCTCTTGCTAATGCATTCTTTTCACATGATGATTGCCTGTATGGTTTAATTGTGATTCTGTATTCTTGTGAGTGCTGGTCTTATGGCAGAAGGTAACTAGTCCTTACTGGCTGGATGGCCACAACATAAGGTCACACTGAAAATGGCATACTCTCTCAGGGCCAGCTGACAGCCGACCTCAACTCTGCAGGGTTGCCTGGTGCTTTGCCTCTTAAGTGTAAGGCAGACAGACTAAGGCAGCTGCACTCACAATACCATGGCAGGGGCCTGTAGGGATTGACCAACATTGGAGTGGGCAGCAGTAAGCCTAGCAACCACCTGATTGTCCCTATTTACAAAAGCGTGTGTGGTGTGTGTATGTGTGTGCCTGCGTGAGTGTGTGTCTGTGCATAAGTGAGTGAGTGAGTGAGTGATTGAGTGAGTGTGTGTGTGTGTATAGCTGGGGTTGCTTGTTGTGGCCCTGATGCATTAAACACTGTAATGTTAGTCTACGGGAAAAATAGTCAACTTTGGAGTACCGTAACTTTGCAGCCCTCTAATATTTTGGCACCAACTCACAATAAGACACATCTGTGGGATCTTGACTTTCTTCCCTTCAAATTTCAACCAAAAAGCCCAAACCATTCTTTTGCAGCAGGGTGGCAAAGATTTCTTATTCTTTTGGGCATAGTGTTGCAAAGTTGATGACCATGCATTATCTTACGGATTTACAGAAATTAAAAAAACAGTGCTTCTACCCCGAAAAAGTGATGACATCATTACAGAAATGGGAATGCAAATCAGTTTCAACAAGGTGGCTTTTATAGGAGGAAGTGACATACAAGATGTGGAGCCAAAATCCCCAAAACTATAATTCTTACAGAAATTCATTCCCACAAGACCCCTATGGTCAAACTCCATTTTAGGGTCCCTGAAGGTACTGATTGGTCCACTCTGGCAGTCCAGAACCAATATGGTGGTGATTAACAGGAATGTCCATGCTGCAAAGAAGGCAGGTTAGACAAAGTATGATAACATTGCAATGCTAGCAGATAAACAGTAAATAAGCCCAGCTCCTGACAGAGCTCCCTCTGCACAATTAGTGATGGCAGAATGGGGCAATTATCTGTTAGCTCAGGTGGGACTCAAGCATGGAAACATCCAGCCCCCACCCACATTTCCAGGTGTGTCCCAGGGACAGGGTAATGTGGAAATAGAATAAATGATATGGTACAAAGGAAACTGCAGACAACAAATAATCAATTACATACAGTAGCAGTACAAGCATAAATACAGTAAAATAAAGCACAACATTTGCATTAATAAGCTATTAGGATTTATAAAATATTAATGAATTTAGCATTTGGCTTTTAAACTCTGCTTTCATGTATTGGAGTGAGTACTGCTATAAGTCAAGGGCTGTTGCAAACATGATTTTATTTTCCTTCTCTTTTTATGGGGCAGGAATTAAAATCAGGGTCTAGAAAATAAAATGCTTTTTGCTTTAAAACTCTGCTGAAAAAGAAGTTTTACCATATAGGTTCATCATGTCCTCATTTAAAAACAGTTTTAGCATAAATCTAAAGACGTACACTCAGATGGTTACTCTACAAAAATGTAGACCACGCTGGATGTTGTCACCATCTGTATTTCTTTCATGCTAAAACTGTCTTTAAAGGGACACTGTCAACCCCCTTAGGTCTCAAAGTGTCCCTAGTTTAAAAAACAAATTTTATGATTGCCAAAATTCTGTAAAGATTGTTGATGTAGCTGGTAGTGTGATTCTGACTCTTACTTTATTTAAAAAAGTAAAAAAACAGACTGCCCACCATACTGGTGTTATCATACCAAAACAGGTTTGTTTACATTCATTGATCAACTCCAAATGCATCTTTCCTGGACTTGGGAACACCCACAAAACAGTCTAGCCCCTCATGATGCAGTGGGAGTTTAGGAGGCTACTGCCTTATGAGTGACTGCACTGGTTGGGTGTGTTTCTAATGCTCAGAAAGCATGCAGTAAGAACAGAACCAGGATTGTAAACAAAAACAAGGTTGTTTATAAATATACATTGGCATGCATTTCAGTTCTACTAAACAAGGAGACAGACAAAACAAACAGCAACATCAGCGAATTTAGAGAGGGCAAGCAATCATAAAATGTGGGGTTTCAACTAGAAATAATATGATGAAAAACAGGTTGACAGTGTCCCTTTAAATGAGGACAAGATGAACCCATATTGTACTACTTCCTTTCCAACAGAGTTAAAAGTGAAATGCATTTTTATTTTGTAGACCCTGATTTTAATTCCTGCCCCATTAAAGAAAGGGGAAATCAAGTTTGCAGCAGCCAGTGGCTTACAGCAGCACTCTAATACATGGCAGCATACTACACAGATGTAGAAGAAATTTCAAATAAAAAAAAAATAGGACCACAAATGTGCCATCCAGCCTACCTGACACAAAGTATGCTGCTCCTGCATGTAATGGATCACTGCTCTATCCTGTCTGCCAGCTCTTGTCTTGCTTGTTCTGTTCTGATGGGAAAGAAAAAGTATTACTAACATACTACTAACATACTAAAATGCCAGCAGAATAGGCCTAATGGTCTTTCGAGTCTGCTTGATTTTCAGCACCCACACTGAGGGACGATTTTGGTGTCCCCCCCTCCCCTTGGGTTATAGTGTCCCCAGTACCAGATGTTCCACCTGTATTGTGCCTGGTCAGATTTACCTTACCCCTGTACCTGTCCCATCCCCTCTTTAACCTGTCCACAGTCTCCATCTCTACCAGCTCCCTGGGCAGTGCATTCCATGGCTCTACCACCCTTTCAGTGAAATAACATCTCCTCCTCTCCCCTCTGAGCCTGCCCCCTTCCAGCTTACACCCGAGACCTCTTGTTGCCCCACCCTCCTTCCTTTGGAGCACCCTGACTGGACCTCCTTTATTAATTCCTTTCATGTACTTAAAGACCTCTATCATGTCCCCCATCCCTCCTTTCCTCCAGGGTGTACATGTTGAGATCCTTGAGCCTCTCAACACAGGTCCTCTCCCCAGGCCCCAGATCATTTTAGTTGCCCTCCTTTGGACCTTCTCTAGGAGTGTAATGTCCCTCTTTAAATGTGGTCTCCAAAATTGTACACAATACTCGAGGTGTGGCCTGACCAAGCAGTTGTACAGTGGAAGGATCACTTCTGCCTTTCTGGAGGTAATCCCCCCGGGGATGCATCCCAGCATCCTATTTGCCCTTGCCGCTGCCCTCCTACAGGTCTCTGAGTTGTTCATTTTGGCATCAACCACTACCCCCAGGTCCCTCTCACCCTCCATAACTTGAATCATGTCTCCTCCCAGGTTATACCCCTGGCCTGGATTTCTGACTCCCAGGTGCAGAACCTTGCACTTCCCCACATTGAATTTTAGTTTCCATTTTTCTGACCACCTTTCCAGAGCCTCCAGGTCCTCCTGCAAGGCCACCCTCCCCCTCCTCCCCATCCACCACTGCTCCTAGCTTTGAGTCATCTGCAAAGAGACTCATCTCACTCCTGATCCCCTTCTGATGTCTGAGATATAGGCTTTGAACAGGAGTGGCCCCAGCACTGACCACTGGGGATCCCCATTAGTAACCCACCTTGGGGATGAGGCTAACCCTCCAACCACCACCTTCTGGGTATGCTCAGAGAGCCAATTTCCTATCCATCTTAGCAACTGTCTCCCTACCCCCATTTCCTTCAGCTTAGCCAGCAGGCCACTGTGGGGTACCGAATCAAACGCCCTTGCTAAAATCCAGAAAGAGGACATCCACTGGCCTACCCTGGTCCAGGGCCCTCGTCACCCAGTCATAGAACTCAACAAGTTTTGTCTGGCACGATCTTCCCATGACAAAGCCATGCTGCCTATTGTCCAAGCCCCCAGTTTTCTCCAGTAACCCCCCTAGCCTTTCCTTGACAATGCCCTCCATCACATTGCTGACCACTGATGTCAGGCTAATGGGCCTGTAATTTCTGTCTTGATCCCCTCTTGTGGATCGGCACAACATGGGCCACCCTCCAGTCTTGAGGCACCCACGCAGTCCTCAGAGAGATGTTGAAAAGCTCCACTAGAGGGACTACCAGGACATCTGCCAGTTCCCTCAGCACCCTGGGATGTATATCATCTGGCCCAGGTGCTTTCTCCATCTGAAGGGACCTGAGGGCTTCCTTTACTCTCTCTACTAGGATTTCAGCCTCATTCTCCCCCATTTCAACATGCACTGCTGGGCCCCCACCTGTCTGTGCTGGCCACTGCCTTTCCCCAGACCCATCAGGGCCCTTGGTCTCTACCGGTCTCACCCCTTGCTCTGGTTTGCCCCCGCTCCCCTTGCAAGACCTAGCCCCTCCATTCCCCCCAGTATAAACTGAGGCAAAGTACTCATTTAGGACTTCTGCCTGTTCCCCTGCCTCCTGTGCCCAACCATCCCCTACCCTTATCTTGCTGATCTGCCCTACTTTCCTTTTTCCCCCTATGTATCTAAAGAACCCCTTGTCCCCCCTCCAGATCCCACTGGCCAAGGACTGCTTTTTTTTGCCTTAGCTGCTCTCACCACCCTGGTGGCTCTCTTGGCTGTCAGCTCATATACCTCCTGATCCATTTCACTCCTTGACCACTTGAAGTGCCTATAGGAAGCCTTCTTTTCCTTCACCACCTCCTGTACCTCCTGGGTCCACCAGCAGGGTTTTCTGGTCTTACCAAACTTACGCCTTTCCCTTGCACAGGATCTGGTAACCTCCTGTATTCCCCTCCTAATGATCCCCCACCTGCTGTCAGCATCCATATCTGGCCTTATCCTGTCTAGATGATCTTTAAGGATCCTTCCCATCTCCCTGAAGTCTGCACCCCTAAAGTCTGTTACTACCATCCTTGTTTGACTTTCCTCCCCCCCAGGTCCAGGAAGAACCAGATTGTGGTGTGATCACTCCCAGCCAGTGGGTCCCTCACCTCTAGGCCACTAATCTGATCACTGTCTGCTAGGACCACATCCAGTGTCTGGGCCTCCCTAGTTGGCTCACCCACCTGTTGTGTCAGAAACGCATCCTGGAAGACATCGAGCAGCCTCTGCTCTCTGGCCACTGGTGATGTCATAGTCCCCAGTCTGTTCCTGGCATGTTGAGGTCCCCCATTACTATTACCCTTCCCTTTCCTAATCTACAGTGTCCCTCAAGATTTGCCACCAAACTTTCTTCCAGGACCTCCTCCAGTGTTGGTGGTCTGTATACCACTCCGACCTTTACTGTCTTACCCCCCTGAATCTGCAAGATGACCCAAATAGCCTCCACATTCCCCTCTACCTCCTCTAGCCCTCCAATACCCACACCATTTCTGACTAACAGTGCTACATCACCACCACCCCTTCCCTCCCCCCTATCTTTTCTGAACATGGTGCAGCCATCCAAATTTAGGTCCCACTTGTGCCCTTGAGCAGCCCAGGTCTCAGTGACTGCTGCCACATCTATCTCCCCCTCAACTATCATTTCCTGGACCTCAGGCATTTTATTTCTTAAGCTCCTGGCATTTATCAGGACCACTCTCCACCCCCTTTTCCCTCCTCTCCTTTCTCCCCCTTGAGCTCCCATTTCTCAGCTCCTGCACCCTACCTGGTGACCCAGTTCCATATCTCCCTAGTCCCCTAGAGGAGTTGAGACCATGTCCCTCATTTATCGTATCTGCTGGCACTGCTCCTTTTTTTATCCCTTCCCCTTCACAAGTTTAAATCCCACTTTTCACCGATGAACCCAGTTAGTTTGAGCTTTAAGATTTCCTTCCCCTCCAAATTAACAAAGTAAAAAACATTTGCTCACCTTCATTTCACCTATATACTATATGGGAGTCCAATCAAATTTAGCCAGAGATACTAAAACAGAATAAATAAAGTAATTGTTGGCATAACCACCATCAGCCACTGAAAACTGCTAGGCAATACATAGATTTCATACAGTTACAAGTACATCATAGATAGATAGATAGATAGATAGATAGATAGATAGATAGATAGATAGATAGAGTGGGAGGAACACCATCTGGAAGCTTACAAGGCAGCACAGCACAGTTCTGCATTTGTTTACTTATTTATTGAGTCGTTATTTTATGTAATAGAATGCTTAGTGATATGGAACTGAGATGCATTGCTTTAGGATGTTCTGTGGCATCACAGGAAACCAAACAGATTTTTTTAATTTTACAAGAATCAACCTTTGATCCACTGTGGCTCAGGTAAAAAAAAATGTCCACTCCTTCCTGTCATCCCCACTTCACTGGTACAGACATCCCTAGTGAAGTCTGGTTATATATTTAAAATAAAAAGTAAACATAAGCTGTGAATTGTTTATTAAATCTATTTTCAATGTGATGTTTTTGCCCTTATTATTCTCTCTGAGTTCATGGTCAGATCTTACATGTAGCAATGGAGACTTCAATGATATTTCTTTACAAAAAAAACAAAACACAGGATTAACCAGGTTACCTCCCTAGCTGAAAGAATATTAACAAATAAATATATTATGCCCATGAATTGTGTCTGGGAATGCTTAGTGCCAGGGATGCTTACTTACTGACTGCATTCTTTACAGGGACATACACACAAGCCCTAGCAGCTTTAGTTTAAAAAACTAAAGGTTACTATTTTAGTGCCAATGCTGGACTGAACCCTGAAGAACCATGGAGGAGCTTACAGTGTGGGGGGGGAGAGAATTATCTGCAATACAGCTTCAGTATGCTGACTGCTTCAGATATATTATTACTTACTGAATGCGCATTATTTACATGGGCACAGTTCAGTATTTATTAATACATGTAAGTTAGTTTTTAATATACAAAGCAAGAGAACAGGTGGCTAACAAACGTGGAGAGCAGGGGTATGCAAAACATCAGTAATGGGAATTCCTGAGACACTCATGCTTCTGAAGCAATTAGTGTCACCAATGGAGGGGATACAGGAAGGGATGGGGGGAGCGAGTAGACTGTTGTGGAAGGATAATATAAACAACATAGAAAACAGCGGCAGGGAAGTATATATTGTGGGGAGGTCTGGAAAAGAGGGGAGGATGGGATGGAGGGGGGAATGCAGAGACGACGAATGTGGAGAATAGTAGGGAAAATGAGGGTTCATAAATGATAGTAGTAATGGGGGGACAGTTGTGGGTAGTTAAACTTGTTGTTACAGTTGTTATTGTTACTATTTTTCTGTGTGTTGGTGCAATCACTAGAACTTGTAAGATGTTAACTCCATTATCTGACTGGGATGTGGGCCGGTGTGGAGTCAAGTTGTGGTTCATAACTGGTTTAAGGGAACTCTATTACATCAATGGTTGGGGACTCTTAGAGAACCAAATATATACAAATGGATAAGACAAAAAATCTCACTGTGGTATCATGGAATGTAAGAGGTATAGCAAATCCAGTTAACAGGACATCATTGTTGATGGCTTTGAAAAGGGTGGGGACACAAATAGTGCTTATCCAGGAAACGCATCTGACAGATGCCGAACATGCGAAGATGGCATGGAACTGGGTGGGGAAGTGTTATGTGGCTTCCTTCCAAGTGCACAAAAGAGGAGTAGCTATATTGGTTCATAAAGCCCTCCCCAGGGCAGTTACTAGAGTGGTTAAAGATCCCAAGGAGGGGAGATATATCTTTATCTCAGCGGAACTTAAGGGGTAAAGGCTGACCTTTAGCTGTATTTATGCCCCTGCAGTACACGACCAGCAATTCTATATGTCCTTACTGGATTTGCTAATAAAAGAGCAATTCCTAGGATTAATACTGGGTGGGGACTTTAACTGGACAATTGATCCATCTATGGCTCACTCAGAAGGCAAAGGGGGGCGGTCAGAGATCATGCAACAGTGACAGGTGGGCATGGCTGACCTAGACCTCGTTGACAGATGGTGTACGGCCAACCCAGGAGTGAGGGAATTTAGGTTTTTCTCCAATCCACATAAAACGTGGTCCCAGCTCGACTATGTCTACCTGTCTAGGGGCTGGTATGAGAGGGCACAGGCCATACCACATGGCCCTATACATGTCTCTGACCATGCCATGGTTATTGTGAAACTGCGAATGGGGGAATTGCAGAGAGGCCCTCAGCAATGGAAATTTCTGATGTATATGGCTAAAAATAAAGACTTTCAGGGGTCTTTAGTTGAACAGTGGTAGTATTACATGGAGAATAATGCTACAGAGGAGTCTAAGACAACCCTTTGGGAAGCGGGAAAGGCTTACATGAGAGGGGTTATTATTGAATATATGGCCAGACTTAGAAAGCAAAAAAAGGGAGAAAGAACTAGAATTGGATAGGAGACTGAAGGATCCGGAAAAGAGAATTGCAGGAGGAGAACAGAAGGAGGCAGGTAAGCTCCTGGGGATAGTAAGAGAGGCTTTAAATGCCCACCTTAAGGAAGAAGCAGGGAGGGCATTTTTTTTGTAAAAGGCAGGTGTTCGAATGGGGGAACAAACCTGGCCCATTATTAGTCAGACTAATTAAAGGGGGTAAAGGTATGACACATGTTACTGGGGTAAAAGATGGATCAGGGACCCTACACAAGGATACGAGAGGTATAAAGACATGCTTCCAAATTTTCTACCAGAAGTTGTATCAGGCTGAGCATATGGGAAAGATGGAACGGATGCGGGAGTTTCTGGGCAGAGTTCATTTACCAGAGGCTATGCCGGCCCAAAGGAAGCAACTGAGCCAGCCAATCACTAAAATAGAAATAATGAATGCAGTACAGAAGCTGCAGGGGGAGGAAGCTAGTGGTCCAGATGGCTTCCCTGCAGAATACTACAAGATACTGAAAGGACAGGTAGGAGAGCTGCTAAGTGAGGTTTTTCATCAAGATGAGGTGACTGGAGAGATCAGCCTACCCACTACATGCTATGATGCCACTATATGCTTAATACCTAAGCTGGGGAAGAATACAGAGGAATGTGCCTCCTATAGACCCATTTTGCTACTCAACTGTGACCTTAAAATATTAGCAAAGGTTCTAACGTGCAGGTTGGAGGGTATCCTCCCAGGGTTGGTTCACCCGGACCAAACTGGGTTCATTAAAGGATGTCAGTCATATCATTATGTGCGTCGCCTCCTCAATATTATATGGAGAGCAAACTGGAGAAAAGAAGATGTAGGTATCATCTCTATGGACGCTGAAAAAGCGTTTGATAGGGTGGAGTGGGTATACTTATTCGAGGTGATGTCCCGGTTTGGTCTGGGTGAGCCATATATCGGATGGGTGCGAGCCACGTATGCTGCACCTAGGACCCATATAATGGTTAATGAGGAGCTGTAGGAGAATTTTAAATTGGGCAGGGGCACAAGGCAGGGCTGCCTGCTTTCCCCCCTTCTGTTTGCAATGGCAATAGAGCCTCTTACAAATGTTAAAGAGCAGCAGGATTAGTGGGCATTTCTATTTATAAATTATGCAAAATAAAGTAGCAGCAAGATCAATTGAATTGTGTTTACAGTAGATGTAGCACACATGCATTTGGCACCACAAAATTCCTTCCATGTAAACCTCTTTTAATCAGCAAATTAATAAAACTGAAACATACTCCAGTTTTCTGTTTTTAAATGATGCATAATAAAATAACAATAACATTCTAATCATGATTTACTCTGTGCCTCGTTTATTCCACACCAGAGAAGTAATGATAAACAGAGAGGAATCAGACACTGTGCATTGCTACGGGATAATGAAACAAGTCAGGTTTGTTGGAGTGTTCAGAAGTATAGAGAAGTAATGGGAGCCTTATTCTTAGGGCGCACTTTAAGGTATTTGGTAAGGAAGGGATCATGTTAGTGAGTGCAGTCAGGATGCTATAAATTGTAACATGAGTAGCTGTGAGGTGTCTGTATGTGGGGGATTATTATTGCGCCCCATTGTGTCTGGCCAGCCAGGTTGCTGCATTATTCTTACACATTTTGTAGTGCTTAACGCATTGCAAAATGAATAACAGTAATGCTTGCTTTATGACAGTGTGACCGGCCACTGCCTAAGTATTTCCCTGACACGTTTATTTTATAGGCAGTACTGAGTAAAGTCCAGCTGTTGTTAAATCTTAACTTCAATTATTTCTGAAAGAAACAGCCAACAGCCAGTGCATATTCCACAGTATTGTAAAACTTTTTTGCAAGAACTGTAATCAGATGTTTCTGTGATTAGAAACTTGTGAATTGGAAAGACTGATTCCTGAATGTCTTATCAGTAATAAATCACAGTTAGCATGAGCCGGGTTAAATAAACCAAAAAAAGTTGGCTATTTACAGTATTCAGTGTGTCACTATGGGATGGTGGAACAGGTCAGGTTTGTTGGAGTGTTTAAAAGTATATAGAAGTATTGGGAGCCTTACAGGGCACAGTTTAAGGCCTTAGGTAAGTAAGGCTGAGATCATGTTTGTGAGTGCAGAGTCAGGTATGCTATACATTGTAATGTGAGTAGCCATGAGGTGTCTATGGGGGATTATTATCATGCTCCCTTGTTTCTCGCCAGCCAGGTTGCTACATTATTCTTATTCATTGCCTAATGCTTGATTATAGTGTAGGCACCACTGCTTATATATTTCCTGATGCATTTGTTTTATAGGCAGTACTGAACGGAGTGAAGTCCAGCTATTGTTGGAAAAAAACTTCAATAGCAAACAGCAAGTGCATATTCCATAACATCGTAAAAACATTTAGGGGAAGATATATAATGAGGTGTTTTGTGCATAAAAGCATTTGAATCGGAAAGATGGATTCCCGAATGTCTCATCAGTAAATCACAGCTGGCATAATCCAGTTTTAATTAAAAAAAAGTTGGCCATATACAGTATTCTGCCAATAAAGTTAATGGTGTATTAATAAGAAAGTATAAGAATAAGTGTATCACAGAATGCAGTCATGTTTTATCTGTCTGTATTTACAGGAAGTGTCCCAGCTGATGTCTGACTCAAAATGCAAACCCCAGATGCAAATGAAGGGACCCACTTTCCTGTTTAAATACAATCTGCCGCACTCACTGCTGCAGATCCCTGACAAGAGTCTCTTGCAAGACTGTGATTCATCTAAAGATTTGTTTTTCCTTTTGTGAGGAGAATGAGAGTTATTTTACTTGTATATTTTCTAAGTGCTTATTCACCACATGAGTTTTTGAATAATTTAAAAGAATACAGTATGAGATTATAATGACATAAAGTGTAATTCTGCAACAAGCAGCATTTATTTTTTCTTCCAGCTGTCTGCTCTGATGTGGTATTGACAGAGTCCGGCAGAGATGTGAAAAAAGCCCAGAGGGACCCTCAGGCTGAGTTGTAAAGGCTCTGGGTACACTTTTAGTAGCGATGATATGAAGTGGGTCTAGCACAAGCACAGCAGACAAAAAATACAAAAATGAGCATTCTTTAACGTGGAGGAAAAGTCCATTTCTTTTCTCGGTCTGGAGCACAGGGGGTTTTAGTATCAGGGCAATTAGTCCGATGTTCCCTCTTAGCAAGCACAGCAGACAGACTGATAATAAAAAACAATGAATGAGCGTTCTTTATGGTGGAGGAAAAGTCAAGTTCTTTCCTCGGTCTGGAGCACAGGGGTTTTTAGTATCAGGGCAATTAGTTTAATGTTACCTCTTAGCACGCACAGCAGACAGACTGTTAATAGAAAAAAAATACAAGAATGAGCGTTCTTTATAGTGGAGGAAAATGACAGTTACATTTTTCTGTGGCTTGAGAGCAACCTTCACTTGCATCATGAAGCTGTCTCTCTGACTCTGTCCTATCATGTCTTGTTCCTATCACTCTGTTTCTCTCTCTATCCCTAGCTTCATGATGTGAGTGAAGGTTGCTCTCAAGCCACAGAAAAATGTAACTATCATTTTCCTCTACCATAAAGAATGCTCATTCTTGTATTTCTTTTTATTAACTGTCTGCAGTGCTTGCTAAGAGGGAACATCAAACTAATTGCCCTGATACTAAAAACCCCTGTGCTCCAGACCGAGGAAAGAAATTGACTTTTCCTCCACCGTAAAGAACACTCATTCATTTTTTTTATCGGTCTGTCTGCTGTGCTTGCTAAGAGGGAACATCGGACTAATTGCCCTGATACTAAAAATCCCTGTGCTCCAGACCGAGGAAGGAAATGGACTTTTCCTCCACCATAAAGAACGCTCATTCTTGTATTTTTTGTCTGCTGTGCTTGAGCCGGACCCAGTTCATATTATTGCTACTAAAGGTTCACCCAGAACCTTTACAACTCAGCCTGAGGGTCCCTCTGGGCTTTTTTCACATCTCCGCCGGACTCCATCAGTACCACATTGGAGTGGACAGCTGGAAGAAAAAATAAATGCTGCTTGTTGCAGAATTACACTTTATGTCATTATAATCTCATACTGTATTCTTTTAAATTATTCAAAAACTCATGTGGTGAATATGCACTTAGAAAATATACAAGTAAAATAAATCTCATTCTCCTCACAAAAGGATAAACAAATCTTTAGATGAATCGTAGCCTTGCAAGAGACTCTTGTCAGCGATTTGCAGCAGTGAGTGCGGCAGATTGTATTTACACAGAAATGTGGGTCCCTTCATTTGCATCTGGGGTTCGCATTTTGAGTCAGACATCAGCTGGGACAGTAGGGACAGAAAGAAACAGAGTGATAGGAACAAGACATGATAGGATGGAGAGGCAGCTTCATGATGCAAGTGAAGGTGTGGCCGGTGCCATAGCCAATAGCATACAAACCCTACCTAAAGAATGTTGTTTTTTTTAAACAGACCACATGAAATCAAACTGATGCGCTGATATTTAAAATTACCTTAACAAGCAGTTTTTAACTTTTTAGTTAAGTTAAACATAAACAACTATTTCAGAGTCAATTTCTCGATGATTGTAAAGCCTCTTGAAAAGCCGCCTCTCCCTCTCAAATTTTCCCACTGTGAGCTGGCGCTACCCTCTCGCATAGCTGACTGGAAAAGGTAGAGTACCGCAGAGGAGGGGTGCAACACTTTTTCAGCATTTGTATTGCCTAACCGACCTTCCACAACAACCAATAGTGTGTGAAGCCGGCATCTAGCCTCCTGCAAGCCATTAAATGTTACTGTGCACTGTGGTGGTGCTCACAAGGTCTCCAGATGCAAGGATCTGAATACCAAATTAAAATGTCTTCATCGGTATTTGGATCTTGCTATGTGCCCACCAGTCATGGACCTTTGCTGGCACCCCAAGCAGCTGCTTGCCTCGCGTATGCTAAACGCTGGCACTGCATACATCCCAATCTCATCTAATACATGTGTTTGATTCATTATATTCAGCACAGTCCTGTAATTTTTGAAAGTAATGTCTATCTGTGAAGTATCATCCAAACATTTGTATATTTTAATGTATTCTATAGCTTTTTTTGTGAAATAATTGTGTGTGTTATTCTGGTAAGGAAAGCTGTAATTTCCCTTTTGATGTATCCCAGGGTATCTTGTTGTTTAGTTTCCCAACCAAATACCACTATAGTTTTGTTATTCCATCCTTCACTTCCCCTAATTTCACTTTTTATTATCTTATGTGTAAGGCCCTCAGATTCTTTTTGGTTAAAATGGGCCTTTCCTCCTTGAGCTTTGATATTATTATTATCACTAGTATTGTCAGTAATTCTTTCCTCAATATTTCTCTCCTTCTCTGGATCATTTTGAGTGGGTACAATCTGGACTGGCATCAGAACAATACTCATAAGGTTTGGTATCTTTTGCTGACTGCAGATGGTATCCACCACAGATCCCAGTTTCGTACACAATAATACACAGTCCTTATGTGCTATGTTTGGAGGTCTGATAATATCTATTTTAGCATCCGCATCTCTCACATGGAGAGTGTGTAGTACTAGATTCCTTAGTTTTTCACCTGTTTCTTCATGTAGTTTATTTATCCCATAGATTTCCATGAGATATTCTATTTCTGTGCCTTCAAAATCAAAAAAAATGTTTGTATTGTTGGATCCATTTTAATTTCCAGCTTTCCGTTTCCGAGTTTCGTAGTATACAACTTATCGCTAGATGGTATCCAGCTAGTCTCGGCCTCTCTACCAGCCAACTCCAAGCTTCCCCCATCTTTATCTAATATTTCATTATCCATTTTTAAATGTCTATCTTGAACATCCCATTTTCCTTTAAATGATAAATATAGCCTCTTATTTTCCTTATCCGTCATAATTTCTCATTCTTCCCGTATAACAGGTTCCTTCTCATCAGCATTCTCTGGGGGATGTTTTACTTTAGAAAATGGGCTTTTTATTTCCTGGCATCTGATTGGCTAGTACCCTTGCCGGGGGTACATTAACTTTCAATAGATGCCCAGGAAATAAAAGGTGCCAGCCCAAATGCCCCTTCATCAATACAAGTATCTTTGTGCACATCCTGCTTGATGATTGGCCAAAACCACACAGCTGAATTTCAAATAACCGCCATTTTTTTCCCTTCGCTTAGTGAGAAATACTGCTCTCCAACACTCAGTGCCAACTCTGAAATCATACATAATCCTCTAATTCACTGGGCTCATTTATGACTTTTTTCTGTCTTTCTTTAACCTTGACCCCCCCTCAAACTGAAGCTACGCATTAAAGCAGTGATCTATAATATATACATGGCCACGCGCTGCCCCATTCTCCCAAATTTGTCGTTTTTTCATTCACTGTGTCATCTCTAATTAGAGCAACTGGACGAGCAGGTAGGCTGTATACCACTCAATGTTTTCTTAAATGTTTTTCCGTTTTACTGTTCCCTGAGCTCCACAGCTTGTACTTCTGCCAGCATTCACATAAAGATCTGGGTCTTTCACCAGCACGGGAGGGGGTGGTAGCAGTGAGAGGCGACATTGTAAACGGCTTTTAAAAAAATGTTAATTATTTCAGAAGGAGGAATTTAAGCAGGTCTAGCTGCTGAAACACTGTTTTTGGTAAGTAAAAAGTACTGGCACTAAGATATGACTCGCTGAAATAACTTCAGTCTGCATGACTCAGCTCCGACCGCCTGCCACCTCAGAGTTACTCGGCAACAGCTAACAGCGTTAACGTAAATTCTCAAAACTCAGCAAGATAAAGTAAGAAAAAAAATCATATGGCCGCCCACCCTCACAGACTTTTTCCATCCTACTCCCTGCCTTGTCATTTTGTTAAAATTTTTTTAGATACTAGCAACTCACACCTGATTGCTGGCGGGCTCCCGATGCTCTGCTCCCTTGTCCCTCTCAGTGCACTCACGGTCTCTTGCTTCTACCATAGCTCTAGCAGGGGCAGGCAAAAAAAAAGATAGAAGTAAACCACAGAAGACATTTTTCCCATCCATCTGATTTAAAATACGCTTGTTCCCTTAGCCTTAGCAGGTTTACTGGTGATGGGGGGGTAGAGTAACCATGACAACCAGGACCAAGATCTTAAACTACAGAGGCTGTAAAAGGATAGTATTAGCAGAGGGAACTATTTTATTTCAAAACATATATTAGACTAATTTTTTACAAACATTTTTTACTAAACTTATTTTTGTTCTAACATGCTCATTTTCTAAGCACAATAATACCCTCCAGGGTGGGTGGTATGGGCAATACCGGACCTGCCAGGGGCTATTAGGCCCTCCGCCTGCAGCGTTGGGCCTCATTACCCCCTGTGCAGTCCGGTATTGCCCAATACCGCCCACCCTGTCGGGTATTATTGCTTGCATAATCCCCTTAGGCAGTTTCTCTTTATCGTTCCTTGCTTTACCTTTATTTTGTTTTCTAACTATAGATTGATTTCTAATATCTCCTGAAATCTTCTATTTACCATTCATCTCATCCTTAACTCCTATAGAGCTTTGTAGCTTACACATACAAGATTAGTTTCTGTCAAATGGGGGCAGCAAATTCACCTGAATGGCTTTGTTCTCCCCAGCTACCCTGTCTCTAGTTTCCCTAGGGCCACTCTGGGTATAGCATGATTGACCCATCCAATTGGTATCTTTTTGGTTTAATTTATCCAGTATAATCCTATTAAGGAATAGATTATTTTTGATATTATCTATCTCTTCCTTAATTGCAGTGAGATTCTCCAAAATTACCACATTAGCAAAATAAGGATACTTTATCATTTCTAAAAGCTGTTTAGACAGGGAACTGGAAGAACCAAAGTCACCGTTAGCTGTAAAATGTTCTTGATCATAATTAATGTCATTTTTAGCACTTGTGTTCTCCCTGTTCTCCCTACAAGTACTATATTCTCCATGGGTTTTCTCTAGGTTCTTTAAACCTTTAATGACTTTACTTAAATTTTGTGCAATAGATTTAAGTCCTCCCCTTTTAAGAGTCATATTAAGATTTTCTCTATCTTTCTGAGTCATTAAATTTGGTGACCTTGCTTCTTTTTTATTATATAAATTCTCACCTGATCATGTTTCTGTTGATGTTTTTTCTGGAGAAAAATAGCAAGTCTCCAACTATCACTGCTGTACTGATCATATGTTTCTAAACTAATCTTCTGCAAGTCTCTATGGGAGGAGTGGTCAGTGGGTAAATAAGGCTTAAAGGATTCATAAGAGATCCATCTATGATAGTCTATAAAAGTTCCTTCAACAGATGGTTCAAAAAGCAAGTTATTTACTATGTTTTGACTATCTTTACTATGTCTGCTAGAAGATATACTATGTATACCATATATACTAGCTGTGTTCTGACTGTCTCTATTAAAGTTCCTTTCTGCCTCATTTCTTCCTTTACTCTCAAGAGCTAATCGGCTCGAAGTACTTGTTAATGTACAGTTATTACAAGGCATTATAGGTTGACTACTATCTCTCTGCCACAGTTCTGTAAGTGTAAATTGAAGGGGATCTCTTTACTTCAGTTTTTCCTCAACTGCTTCCATTCTTTCTTTATCCTCCTTACTTGTATTTTGATTTACCTTTTCTGACAAGTTTTTTTATTCTTTTTATCCATTTTGATTTTATTGCCTTTGTTTGAAATTAACTTCCCAATCCTTATTTGCACCATTTAAAAGTCGATGTTCACTGATACTTATCTTCTATGTATGAGACTAGTTTTATTTTCAGTGAATATTCTTACAATTTGAGTTGAATATTAAGTGACAACTCAACTAATTAGCATCAACAAGCAACAGCAGCAAACAATCATTTATGATACACATATGCACATTAGCACTTGTCACTTATTTACTGGATAAGGCTAAGTAAAGCTATTAGTTAATTACAGATTACCTTCTCAGTATGTCAGAGGTAAATGAGATGAATAAAAGGATAATATCGCCACCAGCCCTAAGATCAGTGCAATGTCAGTATTAATAAATACCCAATAAAATGTGATCTGCAAAGTGCAAAGTGCAACAGCACATAAAATCAGTAAGCAATTCAATATTTTTAACAAACCACACTCTATAATATATAAGATTTATCTGATCACACCAAACCAAATCTAGAAATACAGAAGGTGACGTGGTTTAGATAAGGGGAAATTCAACAGAGTTCAAAGCTTTCAGCTTACTTCCGTGGTGTCACCCCTTTCAGATCTTTTTACGTTTTCTTCCATGTAATTTCTGTTATTTCTGCCAGTTCACTCCTCTTCAACAGTCCAGTATCTTTATTAGTGTCCTGGTAATTATATTAAAAACAAGTGAAATTAGGGCTTCTGATACTGCTGGAAAGCGATATATAGCCTCTGGATGTTACAAAGTGACAAAGAAGGTAGTTCCAGTAAGTCCCAGTTAATCCTTTGAGTTCTACTCATATTAGTATTATTTGGTAGATTACCGGATAACTGAGCTCTCTTAGTTCTTTTCACCAGATAATGAGGGCCACTGAAAAGATATAAAATAGGAACCTGTGAATATAAGTATAAAGAAAGAGAGAGATTTCCCAACCACTACACTTTTTACAATTTAACTAAATATATGAGGCGATAGCGTAAAACATATAATCAAATATAGCCCTTCAACTTGAGCAAAGTGAGCAAGCTATACTACAGTGATAGTTTAGTCTATATTAAATCTATATTTTAATATTTGCTTTGCTTTATTTTAATATTTGCTTAACTCAACTTACTTGCTATTATTTTATGCACTTTTCCAAGTTCTAAGTTTTGGTAAAAAGATTTCTCTCACTGCAGGTGGAGTGAGCACAGCTTCTGAGGCTTCACTAATTTTCACAAAATTTCACTAACAGCTCCTGTTACAGAAAAAAGTGCTGCAAAACAAAGTGAAGAATAACTCCTCCATGGCTCCTTCTCCCCTACTTCTTTTCTACTTCTACTTTCTGCTGGAACACTGGTCAGAGCAAAATCTAAGAAGCAGGTTCTGTATGAATTACAAGAGCCCAACATGTAGATTTTTATATATATAAAATTTCTCATGCAAAATCTAATCAGGGTGAATCAGAATCAATCTGATTCTAATTAGAGGCTATGGTTTTAAGTCATGAAATGGTTAATTGAGCAATTGAATAGTCACTAAACAATTTAAATGTTATCTGGCTCAGGGGCCCAGTTAATTAAGCTCAATGGCCTCCTAAACCTAATATTTATCTCCATCTTTGGAGTACAGGTGCCCTTCATATTTCACCCTAATGAAGTTTATCCAGCTATTAGTGAACTGGCAGGAATCTCATGAATTAAATAATGAGTACAACTCATAGCAGGAGATTTTAGCAATTTTTTAACAGTTTTAGTAGTTCATTCAGCAGATCAATATAATTAAATTATATGCTGGTCATATATTCCTGTCAAGAAAAGTTAAAAGGACAGTAGACAGCAAAACAAGTAATCTACATATGTGTAAGGAATAAAACAAGAAAGTCATATGAGCATGTTACAGCACTAATACTAGCACTGACACTGACACTCATTGTCGTTCTCAATCTCAGAGACAACAAATTAATAAACTGAATGAGCTGGTTAATCTGCTGGTAGCTGATGGAATATCACAGTTTACAGCTTTACAGCTTACTGCTCACAAGTGACTAGCAAGCTGAAGTAAATAAAAGAGCAAGTAAGAAAAGTGCTTGAGCAGAAAAAAATAAATATGTTAAGACACAGAAGCACAGAATACAGCGACAAAGGAAACATGCATACCTATGCACAAGGCCACGAGATAGCTTTAGATATCATAAAGTTTTCCCCTATACCTTATGCCTTCTGCTCTTTGAGACCATGCCTCAGCAAACTCCAGCTTCCTACTGTCTAGCAGTCCAGCAGTCCCACAACTACAATAATTTCTACTTAGTTTCTACTTGAAACTTGAAACCTAAGTGTAAAAGGGAATATCTGAATTAAAGAGCCATATGTTTAAAATACAAAATTAAGCAAAATGAGGTTCAAACGAGCCATTCTCAGCAGCTGTTCTCAGCTAACAAACCTCAAACACTAAGACATTCAACACAGAATGCTTTTAAAGTATCTTAGAAAAATTGTTAAAAAAGCTTTTTAAAACTTTTTAAAAGTTTTAATAGCTAAGAGCTTAAGAGCTTTAAGCATAAGCAAATTTCTGGGTTTCCTGTTCACAATACAATACAAGAAAATGTAATTGTTAGCTCTTAAGACTTAAGTCCCGGGAGGTTGAAGCACAGATCTTCTTCTTCAGGGGAACTTCTCCTCAAGAGCTTCTTGCAGCCATCCTGAATGGCCGTTCTGTCTCACACAGGTTCACGGTCCCAAATCCAGTTCTAGCACATAGCCAACTACCTCTCCCTCGCTTGTCATCCACTGAGAGTGCTCATTTCTCGAGGGCTGTGGCTGGCTGGCTCCTGTGGAAACAAAATGAAACTCTAAGAGAGGACCCTGGAGTGGAGCATATAAGAAATTCTGGAAAGAGAGCTAACATCCAGGCAGCGGTGGCATACCTTCTATAAAAATAAATCTAGCAAAGCTCTCCTGCTTCTCTGTCTTCCTTCACAAGGCAGAGAGTGTCATGCAGCACAACTTTCTCCTTAAACCTTCCTCAACTGTCCTATTCCTGATCACCAAGGAATGATCTACTTTGGTGCATTTATATAATTTCTTCTAATTATCATATCTGAAGTCAAGGAGGCCTTTTTGCCTCTTTTGTTATATTTTCTAGTTAATGGTATAAACTGACTTTCAAGTGATCTTATGATTCTCCCGAGTTTTTCCTGTTCGTTGTCAATGTTTAGCCCTCTAAATTCCTCATACCACGTATAAGCAGCTAGTTGCTTTCTAATACTGCAGAAGTCAGCTCTTCTGAACTCTCTGTTTTCGATTATACCACCATATTCGCTGGTATGGGATTTATTTATGATAAATTGTACAGTGTTATGGATGCTGCTTCATAAGGGTCCCTAGAAGTAATCTCTTGTATTATTCCCTTTGTGTTTTGTAGAACCAAGTCCAATATAGCATTGCCCAGTGTATTACATTCTACTGTCTGTTTTGTACTGTTAACAATACAGATTTGAATGAATAGTTTCTCCAATAGTGCTCTGCCTGTTTGTGATGCCCTATTAATTCCCCCGGGATGAGACTCCACAGAATTATTGTACCACCAGTATTACATAGCTCCTCCTTATTCTTTGTCAGAAACTAATCCTCATAATTTTTGTCATGTGGTCTATAGCACACTGCTACTTTAAGGTCTTTACAGACCTTTGTTGAGATATTGATACATACTATTTTGAGTATGTTATACTTACATTATTGGTGGTAATTTCAGAAGCTCCCATAGCTTTTCTAATATATTGAGCAATGCCATTTTTTTTCCTCATGATCCCTTCTTTCCCCTTAAAAAGGTTTTATCCAGTGACACCCTTATTTAAAATGTCAACCTCCTCAGACCATCATGTTTCAGAGGTTGCAGCAATATTCAAATCCACAGTTTCTAACAAGGCATCTAAATATTCTTTTTTGTTACAAAAAAACAAAGTGTTACATGGTGGCAACAACAAAAGACTGGGTCACCACCTTATGCTTGCATTCACAAAGGAGTCATAGTGCAAAAAATGTATACATTTCTTTTTAATGAATCTTAAAATGCATACCACACTTCTAACACAAAGGCTGGTGTGCATCTCATATTCACTTTCAATTTATGTAAGCACGTATAAAACAGTCTCCCTTTCGTAAATCCATAGTGCAATTTTCACTTAAGCATGCCATCAGTAAAAAAGAACCTCTTTGCTATTCAGCTTAAGCTGTGAAATCACTTGTAAAGATGCTCACGGACCAACCATGCCAACTATAGCATGCTAACAAGCCACTGTCTGATGTTTCGGTGTCACAGTGACATTTTCTTCAGAGACAGCATTCATGTGCACTGTGGATTTTACAGAAGGGAGACTGTTTTATATCTACCTACAGAAACTGAAAGTGAACATGAGATGCATGCCAGCCTTGATGTTATATGTGTGGTATGCCTATTAAGACTCATTAAAAAGAAATGCTCAGGTTCTTTGTACTATTAAAAATGCTTCTGACTCCTTTGTGAATGCAACTTTGAGGTGGTGACACAGTTTCTGGTTGTTGTTACCGTGCAACACTTTGATTTTTGTGACTGATATGGACCCCAGGTATGTGCACTCTACTGGTTTGCTGAACCCCTTGCTTGTGGTTGTGTGTATTTTTTTGTAATTAAGACTCCTCATGTTAGTTAGCATGCACTTCCATCTTTGAATTACCTGTATTTTTTATTTATTTGTTGATACTGCATGTAACCCATTCTTGTCTCTTGCAGATCCCGTATTTGGTGCCTTTTCTCTGGTCTACATATTATTCTGCACTTTTATTTTTGAGTTGTTCAATTAATTTACATTTTATACATATCAATTTATTATCCACCATATTTACCACCCTTATTGCCCACATACCACAATGTGTACGTCTACATCCCTCCCTGTTATTACACAGTAGAAGGTTAAAATTCTTCCTTCATATAAATGTTACTATGTCACAGATAAGATATATGTTATTTTGCATGGTCTAGCCTATGTAGCATTTCCTGACTTCCCTTCTAACACTGGAACGCACCAGATCAACAAGTGTCACCTCCATTAATGATCATTGATGCTGATGCAGGTGCTTTGAGTTATGCCTGGGACTGGAAGTGGCAGAGTGCAGCTGTCCAGTTTCAGGGTGAGACAACAGTTTAACTAAAGCTTTTTAAATAGATTTTTCAGATTCCACAAAGTGATTTTGTTGACTTTAGCCCTTTAAAGGGCTTCAGCATCCAAAATATCACTGTTTGGAAATACAGAGACAGACACCTACAATAGTAGCCTTCAGTATCTCAGCAGCCTTTGTACCATAGAGGATACAAATCATCATGGAGAGAGGGCTTTATTTTTGAGAGATATGTTTTTGGTTTTCAGTGAGACAGAAATTTTCTGGGATATAGGCTTCACAGCCTGATCGCAGCACTTGATAAGGCAAATATATATATATATATATATATATATATATATATATATATATACACACACACATACATATTAGCCAGATTTCAGCAGGCTGTCCTCAGTACACTTGCACTCACACAGAAGCAGGGAATATACCCTAGGACCAGATGTGGCAGAGTGTACAGAGTGTGTAGACTTCCAAATCTGGGTTGAGACAAAAGCTTAAATAACACTTTTAAAAATTGCTTTTCCAGGCCCCCACAGAAAGTGATTATGCTGATTCAGCCCTTAAAAGGGGTTCAGTATTCAAAGAATCACTGACTTGAGATATTGAGACAGACAGCTAGTATAGTGTCCTCCAGCATCCCAGCAGCCCCAGTTGAAGCAATTGAAATAGTCAGATATTTCTTGAAATTTCTGTGATATCTCTAGAGAAAGTCCATACCTGTCTGCAGTGCCATAGCAGTGCCACCAGAGAGAATGCCTTTTGATATTTTGTGAGATATCTAGAAATACCTGACCATGCCAATTGTTGCAGCTGTAACCACAGAGGACAGAAAGGAGTAGGGAGAAAGGTATTTGGTGTTCTACTCTTTAAAAGGTAATGCTGAGGGGCACAAGAGGGCTCAGTAGATTGGCAGTGAGTTAAGGAGCCTTTCACCTCTAGATCACTAGTTCAAATCCAGCCAGGTCAGTAGTTCCCAAAAGCCATTATCACCTGAGGGGTGTTTAGTGGCCTGTGTGAAATGAGTTGTGGTAGTCTTGATCCAGTTACCAGTGGGCAGGTATCATATCACAAAACCACCAACACAATTGGCATTAATTGCACTCTTGTTGGCAGTGTCATATGAGTTGCCAAGGACTGAATATGAACTATCCTCTCCTCTATTTATTGGTTCCCTCCATGGGAGGGTTGAGGCACATTGGCAAAGTAATGTGGGGAAACTTACACTGTGATCTCCCATACTGTACCTGTCAGGAGAGTAAGCAGAGGACTTCAGGTTCCAGTGTTGTCAATCCCGCACTTTTCACAAGCGCTAAAACATTCAAACATAGAAAACAATCTTTATAATAAAAAATGGTAGTGTTGACTCAGTAGTGGAGTCAAACTTCAGGAAGACTGCAGAAATACAGAAATAAAATTAAGAAAATTCTTCATTTGTAGTGGGATAAAATAAAAATCCTTATGATGTGGAAGCCTGCTTTATGAATACAGGCCACTGAGAGCTAACTGAGAAGAGGAGAGTGGGTTAAAAAGGAGTACTGTATCAGCCATTGACCAGAGTAGATTTTCTCCCACTGCTGCAGTGTCACAGAGCTAAGCGTCAATAAAGTAGTATTACACAGGAACAAGTAAATTAAAAAAAGCAGTATGTTACAAATGAGAGCAGACACATTTTTATAAACAATCATTTTAAGGGCTTTTTTCCTTTATTGGTAAGCTAACTGGTAGATAGAGCAAGATGCAGAGAGAGAGGGAGAGAGAGTGAGCAAGATAGATAGGTAGATAGACAGACAGATGGATGGATGGATAGACAGACAAACAGACAGACTGACAGACCGACAGACATATGGCAGACAAACTAGGGTAAGAAAACATTAAGGTTAAGCTTTGACTTGTTTAGAGAAAGTAAATTCAGAGAGAGAAAGAAACTATTATGTAGGAAATGGAAGAAGGGATATAAAAACTTACTAAAATTAAAGAAAGATAAATGGATAAATAATTTTTGGAAATATTTGATTTTTCAAAGGCAGCAACAGATAAAAATTGAAAGGGTTTCTGGGGAATGGTGGCAATAGGCACTGGTAACAATAAAAGGGGTTCTGACAAGGGTATAACAGCTGAACAATGGTGCTTACTCTATAAAGAAACATTACAATCAAGAGTCACTCAAAAGTTGTAATTCTGAGACTTCAATAAATAAATAAAATAAATAAATAAATAAATCCTGTCAAACCAGCTTCTCACTAGAAATTTAAAGAAATTTAATGAAATTTAGAGTGAGGTTTATTCATCACTGGTAAAGCCCCTAGATGGATCCAATGATAGCTGTGAGTTCCTATCAGTACACCTAACATTAGGGAATGGGAGGAAGAACCTAACCCTTATGACCATTTACATTCCCCCAGGAAAGCACCAAGTTGGACTACACACTTTTGCTCTGCATTACAAGCAAGTAAGCTATAATCGAGAAACTGTAATAGTGGGTGATTTTAATGTGAATTGGAAGGCAAAATCTAGCATAGGTTACAAAGACCAAATACACAATCTTTACCTTACACAAGCTGTTACAGAAAGCACCAGAATTAATTACAAACCAGGCACTTCAGCCCTTATAGACTGGGTCCTCGCTACCCACCCAGATAGGTTGAAGGAGGTTACTGTTATGCTTCATGTTCTGAGTGACCACTCACTAACTGTGTGTTGTTGGTCTGCCAAACTAACTCAGCCAGCTCCCAAAACAACCTACAACAGATTACTCCACAAAGGGGCACTGACTGCATTCCAAGCCCACTTGGCCAAACTAAACTGGAGCAAGCTTGATTCTACTACCAACATTGATGCAGCCCTTGACTACTTCATAGCTGTGTTTAATGTCGTTGTAGATAAATTTGCCGCTTTCAAGAAGTGGGTCATCCGAGGGGACTCTGCCACATGGGTTACACTGTCACTGCTTGCTCAAATGTGGGACAGGGTCAACCTACAGCACACAGCCAAGGAATCCAGCATGCAGGCACATTGGCAGGAATACAAGGCAGCTAGGAATAGATGTACCAAGAATATCAGGCAGGCTAAGGGTAACTTTTATAAAGAGCAGCAAACTAGCTGCTGGGGAAAGGGGAAGGCATTCTGGGAATCGCTAAAGGATCTCCTGGTCAGGGGAGATAAAATGTCACCAACAATGCTCAACTCAAATGGAAGCATCACATTCAACCCTATTGAGATAGCCAGTTCATTCAATAAAGCCTTCACTAACCTTAGCGCCATCCTCCCCCCTGAAGAAAAAACAACTGCCACCACTGTATCCCCTGACGAAACCCAAAAAGACCAATGTAGGCCACAATTCTACTTCAAATCTGCCTCGGTAAAGGACACAGTCCACTATGTTAAGCAAGTACTGGGGAAAACAAGGATGGGAAGTGACTCACTTGACAGGAAACTAGTTGTCCTGGTCCTGGATTAGCTCACCATCCATGTGACTAAACTTTTTAAGCTCTCCTCCAGATTCTCACAGTTCCCCAAGGAATGGAAAAGTTCCCTGGTCACCCCTGTCCATAAAAGTGGAGACCGCACATTAGTTGCAAACCACGGGCCTATATCCATTCTCTCCCCACTGTCCAAAGCACTCGAGAGAATTATATCTGATCAACTCATCTCATTCCTCAGCCAGTATAATGTCCAGTGTGAGCAACAATATGGTTTCTGTAAAATACACAGCAAATCCACTGCACTGATCGAATACACATGCATACTTTACAAGGCTTTTGACAAAGGACAACCTGGTGGACTCTACCTACATAGACCTCAACAAGGCTTTTAATTTAGTAAACCATGTGCTACTACTAACAAAGCTGCCCACATTAGGTCTCTCTGCAGACACTGTGCTCTGGTTTAAAAGCTACCTCTCAGGCAGATAGTAAAAGGTTAAGATAAATGGGGAGCTCTCTAATGCCAGGCCTGTCACATTGGGTGTGCCGCAAGGCTCCATCCTGGGGCTGTTTTGTTCAGCCTCTTCATCAATAACTTTCCCAAAGCCTGCCCTAGTTTCACTGTCTTATTTTATGCAGTTGATGCAGTCATCTGCGTAAGTAACCCCTGCCAGGGGTTATTTACTCAAGACCTGCAATGCATCTTTGCATCCCTAGAGAATTGGTTCCAGCAAAACAAGTTTGTGGTCAACTACAAGAAGACCAAAACAATGCTCTTCTCAAGTGCACAGAATAGAACTAAGGTACAAGTGCTCAACATCCTCAACAGTAAGGGTGACCCTCTAGGACAGGTAGAAACTTTCAAATACCTCGGGGTCACCATCGACCAGACTCTAACATTTGCACCACATGTCAACCAAATCATCTGCAACATTAACAGGAGACTAGGAACACTATATAGACATTGGCACAACCTTACCCTGGAAGCCAAAAAAGTGTCAGTTACAAGTTCCATCCTCCCCATAGTTGACTATGGCATAACTGTGTTTGTAAGTGGATTTTAAATATTTTCTTAGCTGCCATTTCTGTGTGTTTGAAATTGTGTTTGATGTCTGTCCTTAACTGACATTTCTTGTGCTTTTAAATTTAGTTTGGGCAGGATTGGGGGATTCTAGCAGACAAGTTGGTGATTATGTGTTTAAAAGTTGCTGTCTGGCTTGTAAGTGCAGGCGTCATATTGCAGGGATTAGTGCAGTTTAAATGTGATGTTTAACTGCCATCTTAGTCTTCAGTTAGTGGGGAGGAAAGAAATAGGCTTTAGCTGGTGACTGTGTTTGTAAGTGGATTTGAAATATTTTCTTAGCTGTCATTTCTGTGTGTTTGAAATTGTGTTTGAGGTCTGTCCTTAACTGTCATTTCTTGTGCTTTTAAATTTAGTTTGGGCAGGATTGAGGGATTCTAGCAGACAAGTTGGTGATTGTGTGAGGTGTCACTGCCGGAGGACTCCTTGGCTGATTGTTTTTACACACAGCCTGTGGTGTAGTCTTACCCTCCCACCCGACAACCCACTGAACACAGGGCTCACCCTGCATTTATTGGGTGACTCCCATAAGACCTTGCAACATCCTGCATCCATACAGGTAGAAGCAAAGAGAGGATGCATAACAGAACACAACAGAAATAAAACATATATTAAGGGGATATCAAATAGCCATCTTCAGTAGGCAGTTGATTGTGGAGGGAATCAGACATGATGGGAGTGCTGCAGTGCAGTGACTGTGGAGCAGCAGTCTTCAGGGAGACATTCTGGAGGCTGCGATGCTGTCCTATCTGCAGGCACCTCTCTGGGCTGAGGGAGGAGGTTGTCTGTCTCTGAGCAGAGTTGGCCAAGCTGAAGACAGCATCCATCCTCACCCAGAGACCACTGGGTCCACAACCTTTACCTCAAAGGATGCCAGGGATGAGGAGAAATTGGACTACAGTGGGCTCGGAGAGGGTGAGGGGGGGTCGAAAGCACATGCCCCAACTGGTCCTGCTTACTAACGCTTACACTGGTTTGGAGGAACAGGAAAGTCTCACTCAGGAACCCGAGGCTGCATCCAGGACAGATGGGAGGGTCCTCCAGGATGGAGCCCTAGGGAAGGGAAGCAGGGAAACCCAGAGGAAGGGAAAGCTTCTCCTAGTGGAGGACTCTATTGTCCAGGAAGTGGAGTTAGGGTCACCTAGAAGGAGAGAGAGAGAGATCAAGTGCCTCCCAGGAAGTGCTGCATGGAGGGATGGGAAGCAGATCCATAGAATCATTATGGCAATAGCTAGGAGGGAGCAGCTGGATGTCATTGTCCGCCTGGGGACCAATGACCTGTCCAGGAGGAGGGTGGAGTTATCCAGTGTCCAGGATGATTTCAGGGAGCTCGGGGGAAACCTGAAACAGAGAGCATGCTCTGTCTCATTCTCAGAGGTGCTACCTGTCCAGGGCACAGGGGAAGCTAGGGCACTCCACATTCATACCTTCAACTCCTGGTTGAAGGATTGATGTGGAAGGGAGGGTTTTGGCTTCATAGAGGATTGGGAACTGATCTGGGCAGATGCAAGCTTATATAAGGAGGGCAGCCTGCATCTGTCTGAGAAGGGGACCTTGGTCCTTTGTGAGAAGTTTAAATGATTCAGCTGTGAGCATTTAAACTGGCCAAGGGGTGAGAGCCAGGAGACTTAGGAACACCCCCCTCATGGGAACATGCAGGAACATAAATTGACTACAGGAACAGCAAAAACAGGCAGGGAGGGGTAGGGAGGAAAACAATGTATAATGAGTAATATAGCTGCAGCAGGAGAACATAAGAAAAGAAACCAAATATGGGGTGAAGATGCAGGATGGGGAGTACAAGAGCAGAGGGAGGGCAGACTGTAAAACATGGAACATTATGCTAACAAATGCCCGTAGCCTAGGAAATAAGGTTCCAGACCTGGAGGCCTTGTTGGCAGATGCAGACCTTGATGCAGCAGCAATAACAAAGACATGGTACTCTGCTAATCATGGCTGGGAAGTCAATGTATCAGGCTATACATTGTTCAGGAGGGACAGGGAGGGTAAAAAGAGTGGGGGAGTGGCCCTGTACATCAGAGATGGTATAAAAGCTGCAGAAGTTCAAGGAAGACAGGGGGAGGCTGAGGTAATGTGGGTCACCCTGGAGCCAGAGAATGGAACAGCAATACACACTGGGGTGATCTACAGACCACTGGCACAGAGGGAGGAAGCAGACAGGGAACTAGTGGAGAACATACATGACATGGCAGCTAAGGGTGAAATCCTGCTACTGGGGGATCTCAATATGCCGAACATGGATTGGGCCACCTAGATGGCTGTTTCAGCCAGAAGTACAGCCATCCTAGAATCCCTGAAGGGGGCTGGATTCAGGCAGCTGGTGCATGAGCTGACCAGGGACAAGTTCTGGACCTGGTATGGACCAGTGGATACAGAGTCAAAGAAATACAGGTGGAAGGGCAGCTGGGGTGACCACCTCATGGTGTGGCTCAGCATGGAGACATGGACTCAATCAAGCCACACAAGGGCAAGAGTATTAGATTTCAGGAGGGCAGATTTCACTGAAATGGGTAGTATATACAAGCAGTCCTGGGGAAGAGAGAGATAGCAGAGAGGGTGGAAAAACAATGGGAGACACTGAAAGAAGCCATAGTGGATATGACAAATCAATGAATTAGGATAGTGACCAAAGGGAAAAGAAGAAGGAAACCACTATGGTTTTCCAAAGAGGTGAGGGACAAAATCAGGGCTAAAAAGTAGAGTTTCAGGAAATATAAGGGGAGCCAAAGAGAGGAAGACAGGGAGGTGTACCTTGAATGTTGAAGTGAATCAGGGAAGGCTGTTAGGAGGGTGAAGGTGCAAACAGAAGAGAGCTTAGTACAGTCTGTAAACAAAGGGGATGAGGCATTTTATAGGTATATTAGTAAAAGAAGAAAAAACAGTGGGGGGGATTGTGAGACTCAAAGGGGAGAAAGAAGAATGTAAGGAGGGGGATCTGGACAAGGCAGAAATATTGAATAAATACTTCTGCTCAGTATTCACTAAGGAGGGGGCAGATCAAGGACCACAGCTAGGTTGCAGAGGCAATGGGTGGGGGGGGAGAAGTGAACACCAGTCCATTCGCAGTGGAGAGAGTTCTGGAAGAACTCACAAAGCTGAAGGTGGATAAGGCCATGGGACCAGACGGCATCCACCCGAGGATATTAAAGAAGCTGTGAAGGGAAGTAGCAGTGCGTCTGGCAGCCCTGTTCACACAGTCACTCAACACAGGTGTCATTCCAGAGGACTGGAGAAGGGCACATGTAGTCCCACTGCACAAGAGTGGCAGTAAGGAGGAGACGGGGAAATACAGGCCAGTCAGCCTCACCTCAGTGATGGGAAAGATCATGGAGACACTGGTGAAAGAAAGGATAGTGACACGTTTGGAATCCAGGGGTGTGCAGGATCTTAGGCAACATGGATTCACAGCAGGATGGTCATGTCAAATTAATCTATTTGTTTTTTTGATTGGGTGGCAAGGGAACTTAATCAGGGTGGGGCAGTAGATGTTGCCTACCTGGATTTCAGCAAAGCCTTCAACATTGTCCCACATAAGCTTTCAGCTTAGTGTGTCTCACCTGGTAAAATAACTGGTTAAAAAAAAAAAAAAACATAGAAGGCTGATTAACAAGATGGGTAGCCTGGGCATGGGAGACAAGGTGGTAAACTGGGTTAGGAACTGATTAACAGACAGGAGACAGAGGGTTGTGGTAAATGGGGTACAATCTGGAAAGAGGGGGTGACCAAAGGGGTACCACAGGGATCAGTACAAACAGCATAGAAGTGTCTGCAAAAAGCAAATCAGGCTTGCAAAAAGCAAGTACTGCCAGAATCTCTTAACCAGCTCCTCAAATGATCCACGCAAATTCTGGAGTCACATCAAAACCTTCCTTGGCACCCCGCAATCTGTCACCCCCTCGGAAATGATTCTTCAAGGTATCCATTGCAATGACTCCCTTACCATAGCCAACGCCTTCAATCAACAGTTCTATGACCTAACTCCCTATACGTCCACCCTAAATGCTGCACCTGCTGCCCCTCAGCCACTCTCTACAAAAGGGAAAACTGATGCATTAACAAGTGACCCTCAACAAGCAGCAACAAAAACTTTTTATTTCAAGGCTGTGACTAGAAATCAAATTCTTAAACTCCTAAATGCCATATCTGATAACACCAGCCCTGGCTCGAATACACTGGAACCCCGACTACTGAAAGCTGCTGCCCATCTCATCTCATATCCATTAGCCAGGATTTTCACACAGTCCCTCTCCACAGGCACAGTCCCTGAGATATGGAAGGCCACTAGAATTATCCCCATTTTCAAAAAAGGGAACAAAAACGAAATATCAAACTACAGACCCATTGCCATTCTCTCGGTCCTCAGTAAAATTCTAGAGAAAATAGTAGCCACCCAGGCCATCGAATTCCTCGACTCCTCAGACTCACTCTGTGAAGCACAACATGGTTTCAGGAAACATCACAGTACCACAACAGCTTTAGCGAAGTTTACCTATGATACTGTTATAAATATGGATGAAGGTCATCTAACGGGGGCTGTGTTCATTGACCTCACCAAGGCTTTCGACCTTGTGGATCACCCCCTTCTGCTAACTACCCTTAAAAACCTTGGCTTCTCATCCGCTGTAACAAACTGGTTCAGTAGCTACCTAACAAACAGAACACAAGTGGTGAAACTCAACTCTGCTATCTTTGACAGTGCCACAATCAACATTGGAGCACCGCAGGGCTCAATACTAGGCCCTCTCCTTTTTTCATTGTTCATAAATAATCTTCCCAGCAGTATAACATCTGGTGCCTCACTACTCTATGCTGATGACCTGGTTATCTATGCTCATTCAAGCTGTATTAACCATCTCAATGCCACTCTGACATCTGCCTTCCATTTGGCTCAACACTGGCTAAATGCTCATCGCCTCATACTTAATGCTAGCAAAACAAAAGCCATGCTACTGGGAACAACCCATAAACTTAGATCCTGCTCATCTCCCCTGAATATACTTGACCTAAACGGAACCCCTCTCGAGACTGTAAGTACATTCCGCTATCTGGGCATACTGCTCGACCAAACCCTTGACCTGAACCAGCACATCCAAGAAACCTGCAAAATGGTTAATTGCAAACTGGGGGCTGCCTACAGAACTAACTACATGCTCACACCCACTGCCAAGCTGGCCATTGCCAGGGAATCCTCCTGCCAACTCTATCCTACTGCACCCCATCCCAACCATGGCAAACAAAACTGCACTTCAAAAGTGGATACCACCTACAACAATGTTTGCCAATATGCATCAAAGGCCCCCCACCTTAAACATCACTGCCAGCTTTATAAGGACCTAGGCTGGCTTTCCCCCTCCTCCACTAGACAGTACTACCTCTGCTGCCTCTCAGACTCCATAATCAGAGTGTTTAGACCTGCTACACTATCTGAGCTGCTCCAGCCTGCTATCCCCCCTCGTGAGCTGAGATCGTCTGATAAGTCTTTCCTAAAAGTTCCCCTCTGCTGCACTTCCAAAGGCGCTGGTGCATTTGGGCATGCTGCCCCCCGAGCGTGGAACTCACTACATATTGACCTAAGATGAGCTTGCTCACACCTTGCTTTCAAGTGAAGACTACGGAATCACCTTACTTCTATGGACCAATGTGCCTGTTTTGATCCTACCTAAATCTTTTCTTCATGTTACCTCTCCCTCCCCCTATCTACATGCCCATTTGTCTACCTACACCCTTCTTGATGCCTTGCATACTGGTTATTTGGACTGCTTGCACTTTCTTTTATGATCACAAAGAAACTTATATGGCTCTACTGTCTGATGTATTATATATGCCTCTATCAATCTACCTTTCTTAACCTTGTGTTATGACAATTGCCGTTTTTACTTACTGTGTTATGTATTACAAATGTCTTCAGTCACCTTATTGTTACAATCATTGTGTGTAACAATTGCCAATTACCTTATGATTGTGGTACCTGCTTTCCCATCCTGCTGTTTGCACTAATCTTTTGACGTATGTATTGAAAACATCCTGCTGTTTTGCACTAATCTTTTGATGTATGTATTTATTGAAAACTGGTACTGGTCTCTCCTCATCTTCTCCCCCCCCCGGACACCGACTACCCCTGGTATTTCTTGTCGGCTATCAGTTCTGCAGCACTGGGTCGCTACCGCACCTTTTCTCGCTAAAGCCATATGCGGCCGTAACTCTCACCCTGGTGACCGAGTCCCCCTACTTTCCCTGCCGGCTTACAGTTCCATAAGCCCGGACGCCGACTGCAGCATTCTACCGCTAATGCCGTATCTTCCTGCTTCCCTGATCCCTTCCTTGATGCCGGTTTTCAGCCTTCCCCCCTATATCGACCTTCTCACGGGTCACCGCACTCGTGAACAAACCTGTCTAGCTCTGGAACCCCTCGCTCATCCAGAATGCCAACCCTGCCCAGCTTGGGCTCCCTCCAGCTGGGCCCCTGCCTTTAATTCTGACCCAATGTTCCCGTGAGTGCGATTGCTGCTCCATGTTTTCTCCACATCAGCCATACTCACACCTGCTCCTGCTGTTCTCAGCACAACTCCCTATGTAACCCTACCCCTTCCCTGTCTCCAACCCCTGTAGTCTATACACTTTCCTTCCTATTTCATCGCTGCCAGTCACCCCTGGCCGCCTCCCCACCTGAGCCTCTCATACCGGGAATCTGTTCCATAAGCCCGGTTATAGACTTGCCTCCGCCGCTAAAGCCGTAATCCTTTTCGCTGTCCCACCCTACACTCTCCTAAGATTCTTGGCCAAAACAGTTGGCAGAGTTCTCTTACCTTGGTTCCAGCCCCGCCACCTTCCAACTACCTTGAGCTGTGCACTCACCCTTCCCTGCCCACATCCCTCCCCATCAGTTTCCCCAAATCTAATCCAAAATCTGTCCTTCCTCCAGTACCCTCTGCTTACTTATAAAAAATTGTATGCTTGTATCTATGTACCTGTACTTGTACTGTATAAACTGCACCGTTCTACTTGTATTGTAATTGTACCTCCCAGGTCGTGCCTGAAAATAGTCACTTGCTGGCTAGTGCACCTACCCGGTTAACAAAAACGAAATAAATAAATAAATAAAAAGTACTAGGACCAGTCCTGTTCAATGTCTTCGTTAACGACATTGCAGAGGGACTGGAAGGAAAGGTCTGCCTGTTTGCAGATGACACCAAGATCTGCTACAGGGTGGATAGTCCAGAAGGGGTGCAGGAAATTAAGAGGAACCTGGAGATGCTTAAAAGATGGTCAGAGATGTGGCAACTGAGGTTTAATGTAAAGAAGTACAAAATAATGCACCTGGGTAGAGGGAACCCTTGAGAGAGCTACAGGTTGGAGGGAGAGGAGCTGACTGTCACCAAGGAGGAAAGGGACCTAGGGGTTATCATCTCTGATGACCTTAAGGTATCAAAGCAGTGTACAAAGGCAGCAGGGAGGGCCAGTCATATACTGAGGTGCATAGGCAGAGGTATCACTAGCAGGAGGCTGGAGGTGGTGATGCCATTATATAAAACATTGGTAAGGCCTCACCTAGAGTACTGCATGCAGTTCTGGAGACCACACCTGTGCAAGGACATAGATAAGGTGAAGACTATCCAGAGAAGGACAACAAAGATGGTGCGGGGCTTACACCACAAAATATATGAGGAGAGACTAAAGGACCTCAATATGTACTCACTGGAGGAGAGGAGAGGATACAGTGGGGGGACATGATTGAAACTTTCTAGTGTCTTAAGGGCATAAACAAGGTGCAGGCAGGGGAGCTTTTCCAATGTAGAAAAAGTACTAGAACAAGGCGGCACAATATGAAATTGGGGGGGGGGTAGATTAAGAGGTAATGTGATGATATTTTTTCTACACAGAAAGGGTGGTTGACACATGGAATGGCCTGCCACAGGAGGTGGTTGGGGCAAACACAGTGGAGGGGTTTAAGCATGCGTGGGACAGGCACAAAGGAAGCCTGGGAGGGGAGGGAGTGATGACAAGCCATTGATCACATAGGGTCTGTGGCCACATACAATGTATAGGGCCTACGGACAGACTGGATGGGCCTAGCGTTCATTATCTGCCAACAATTTCTATGTTTCTATGTTTCAGTCTATGGGAGTGCCACAGACAATGTGTTAAACAGGGTCTGGTTAGTCCTGAACAAAGCCTGCCACTTTGTAACTGGGGCTGACAAACTCACACACACCTGTACTCTTTACTGTTTCACAAACTGTCTTATCCTGCAGAACAGAATAAAATATCAAACCTGCCTGCTGGACATGAAAGCCCTCATGGGCCTGACCCCCCCCCCCAAGGGATGCAAGGGTCTCCTACAACCTGCCCAAAATCCTTTCCCAACCAGAGGCATGACTATCGGCACATTGGCTGCTCCATTCAACTGAACAGCTCTAGCCAAATGCTCCTTTGCAACCAGGGCACCAAGCTGGTTTAATGAACTTCAGGTAATACAAAAGACACCAACTAAGCTGGGTCCTTTTAAACAGGAAGTTCTAAATTTACTCCTACCTGGCTCCAAATGTATCTGCTTCTCCTAATGAAACCCCATCCCATATTGTCACCTGCCAACTGCACCCCTACTCAACCCAACCCTGCACCATCTGATAATGTTGCTTCTGCCCCCTAAGTTCCCCTCTTACACATGCACATGATGCCAGCACCTTACCACCACATGGTCTCCTCACACATGTGCCTCTCCTCCATTCCAACGTGCCGTAAAAGCACACAGACTTAACCTCTGACAATGCCCAGATGGGCTGCTACCTTTGTATAGCCCCTAGTGCCTATGTTATGCTTTGTATTATTTGACCTGTTGAATGTTAACTCTTGTTCACTCTGTATTGCCAAATGGTACTTATGTCACTCATTCTGTTTTGTCATGTCACTGAATCAATACTGTCCAGCCTTTGTTAATCAGTTCTTAGTACTGTCTTTGACATGGTGTAAACAAAGTGTTATTCTAACGAGGAACCTTTGTAAATGAGCATTTCTGCTCAAAGGTGTATTTCAGAACTTTGAAATAAATAAATAAGAAAATTGTTAATTGTAAAGTTGCATTTGTCATGTCAACTCAATTTGTATCATATCACAGCCTGAGATGTTTTTGACAAGCATGAGCAATAACACATTTGTGCTCACATCTGCAGAATGATTGATTTACAGCAGCCCACCCATGATCCACATTATCATTTGCAATACCATACTTGATAAAAGCTCTTAGTAAATCATTCTGAACTACAACTACTACTGAGAACATACTAAGCAATATTTCAGTGCACACTGTGCTATCCAGTTTCAATTTTTTTATTGCTTGATAGTTCAGTTAGGCAGAGATTTTTTTGTTGTATAAAAACAATATGTTATTTGTGATTTTGAATAGAAAAATGTTAGTGCAGTGTTTACAGCGACAGGATTTCCATTAGTGAACTACTAATAGCTGATTGGTGGAACTGATCACATTTGGATATAACTGAAATTTTGTTAGTTTATGCTCAGTTGTAGTTCATAAATTGCTAATGGCTTATCAAATAAAAGAAATGTATGACATCAATAATAGACCTCAACAACACAAGATACCAAAAGTCACATTATAAAGGTGTTCACCATGCGCTTTGCTTACCTCACATTGTACTGCAGCAATCTGTTAGTTCCTGAGTGTTACTTATATACACATTGTTTCGCTAAAGTAAATGAACACAATGCTCACCTAAAAATACAGTATACTAATAGAAAACATCTGCGCAACTTGTCTGTTTAATCAATGTACTGTACGTACTGTAAAGGACAGTGAAGCAACAGGGAATCTCATAGCCTGTTTGAGTAGTCACCCACACCACACTCAGCAGACTATAATGATGACACAAACTGTTTTTTATATTACATTTATTATTCTTTGTTCTGTTACATAAATACTGTGTTATCAAGAAAAAACAGTACTGTAATATTAACATTAAATAAATCATTGTGAAATGCATGATATTTTAACTTTGTTGCAAGTTACAACAGTAAAGATAAAGACAAAACCATGCCTAACTGGGACCTTTTGAATTATTATCCAAATCAAACATGAATATCTCTTCTTAACATGGATTCAATATGGGAAAAACAAAACAGTGAATTTCTAAGGTGCAATTTTAATTCACAAAATATACTCTGTTTACAGCTGATTAAAGCTAGGCTTATCTCGTATTGGCATCAGAGTACTGTAACTGCCAATGTGTAAAACATAGCAAAAAGGGTGAAAGGATTAAAAATTAAGAAGACAAGCCGGCCAAGTGGCACAGAGGGTTGACGCGCTGGTACCTTACTTCACACCAGACCGGTGACCCGGGTTCAGGAACAGACTCGGGTCATTGAGGGTCGGCAGGAGAAGGAGAGGATTGAGCGTCCACAGGACTGCTCTCCTCTCCTCTGGTGGGTTCCAGGGTTGCTTCACTTTGCAGCAGCCCCCAATGGAGACCTGGAGCACTGCACAAAAGTGTTGCAATGTGGAAAGTACCAGAACACATAAAAACTGCTCTGGATTGGCCAGATGATGGCATCTGGTCTACCAGCACACCCAGAAGACTTCCTTCGGGCCAGCCATCTCAGAAGCTTCCGAGGCCAAGGAAAATATAGCATACTGGGCTGCCCCAACCAGTGCCTTCCCACCCAGAGGAAAGGGACCCACTTGGTGAAGGGTAACGCTGAGCTACCTTGAGGTAGGCTGCAATGTGAGGTGAAGGGACTTGGGGGGGTTAGAACGGGTGCTGGTGTCCTTGGATGCCCAAAGGAGAGGCAAATTCAGGGAACGGAGAGGAGAAAAAAATAGATCACTCAAAAAAAAATTAAGAAGACAAAGCACATGTGTAACACAGTATGACATGGTTAAGCAAAATGTGTATACCGAATAAGTATCATTTCTCAGCATGCTATAAGCTACTGAAATGTACAACTCAGTAGTTCTCTGTGCTAAAACCCAAAGACTGCATGGTTAAATTATCTGTTTTATTCTTTTTTTTAAAACACAGTGTGGTGATTTGGTCTGTCTTTAAAGAGTTCCTGACACAGTTGAGACAACTTTGAAAAAATGTAACATTCAGTCATAAATGTAGCTTGTATTTCAGATCTTATTCTGTTATTCTCACCCTTATTTCCTTATTACTAAAGGTACTTGCATTAGTGCATTATCACTGCCCTTTTAACTCTGGCTGCCTGCCTACACTTGACATTATAATTCTGCTTATGACATCAGAATATGTTACTGTGGAGATAATTATGATGTCATAAACAGGGGATTGTGATGTCATGTGTAGAGAAGCAGCCAGAGAAGATATAGTATAGGGGACAGTGATCTTGTTTTAATGCAACTGTTTTCAGTAATAAAGAATCTGGAGAATTAATTACTGAAAATATATGCAGTAATAAAGAAAATGGAATGGAGCTGAATACAAATCTTACTTTTTTCAAAGTTTTCCTAATGATGTCAGGGGCTCTTTAAATATGTTTACAGTATAAGTGAAGCACTGTAGATAAATATGTACAGTAGTTAAAGTTAAACTGGCCACCTGATTGCCCCCTTTTCTGAAAGATTAATCTGCTCTCTATGCTCCTTGAGATAGTTTGATTGATAACATCACATTAAGGTCAATCCAGGTTTGGGGTAATTTTCTTTTTTGCCAAGGCTTTTCTAGTTTATGCACTTTCATCTCTGGCTTTGTACAAGATGTGCTCTATTGTTTTTTCTTCTATTGAATTAATGATTTAATGATTTAGAATCCAGTGGAAGTAGACTATGGGGGACTGTGGGGAAGTAAGGGAGACTAATTTTGCTGCCTACACTGAGATTATGACAGTGCATTATATATATATTTATGGGACGGTAGTATGGAATACACTTGTCGGTTAGTGCTGGTTTGTAAGAAAAAAAATAGAAACATAGAAACATAGAAGTTGATGGCAGATAAGGACCGCAAGGCCCATCCAGTCTGCCCATTTCTTTTTCTACCTTATAAATGTGCCATCGGCCTTTGCTCTGTCAGTGACCTATCTATTCATAGTCATTTGTATTGCTCCCTTATGCCTATCCCATGCCTGTTTGAAGCCCTGCACTGTATTCATAGCCACCACTTCTTGTGGTAAGCCATTCCATGCATCCACCACCCTTTCTGTGAAAAAGAATTTCCTCACATTCCACCTTAATCGGCCTCCCTCTAATCTTATGCTGTGTCCTCTTGTCCTGCTATTTTTCTTATATTTAAACATGTTAGACTCTTTCACCTTGTTTATGCCCTTAAGGTGTTTGAATGCCTGGATCATATCACCTCTCTCCCTCCTTTGCTCAAGGGTATACATATTGAGCTCCATTAATCTGTCCTCAAATGTCTTCTGATGCAGTCCCTGTACCATTTTGGTTGCCCTTCTCTGGACTGCCTCAATTTGGTTAATGTCCTTGTGAAGGTGTGGCCTCCAATACTGCACGCAGTACTCCAGATGAGGCCTAACCAGTGTCTTGTACAGAGGGATTATTACCTCCCTCTTACGACTTGTGATACCCCTACTAATACACCCTAACACCCCCTAGCCTTACCTACTGCTTTAGAGGTCTGCTTGATGATTTTAGGTCATCAGTGATGATGATGCCCAAGTCTCTTTCTTCCTTTGTGACTGCTAGCAACTCCTCCCAGCCTATAGGTGGCTTTGAGGTTTCTCTTCCCTATGTGCATGATTTTGCACTTCTTTGCATTAAATCCCAGTTGCCACTCTTCTGACCATTCTGCTAGTTTATCCAGATCTCTTCTCATTCTGCCCACCCCATCTGGATCATCTACGCTGTTGCAGATCTTGGTGTCATCTGCAAACAGACAAGCCTTACCCTATAGTCCATCTGCAAGGTCACTAATGAAGATGTTGAAGAGGACTGGCCCCAGGACTGATCCCTGAGGTACCCCACTTGTGACTTGCATCTCTTCTGACTGTATACCATTTACCACCACTCTCTGTTTTCTGCCCATCAACCAGTTTGCCACCCAGTTGACCAACTTCTGACCCACCCCGAGTCTACCCAGCTTATTTATCAATCTTCTATGTGGAACAGTGTCAAAAGCTTTGCTGAAGTCAAGGTAGCGACATCAACTGCTCCCCTTGGTCCACCACTCTGGTTACCCAGTCAAAGAAATCTATGAGATTAGTTTGACAGGACCTTCCTTTGTAAACCCATGCTGTCTTGGATCCTGTGCCCCTATGGATTCCAGGTGTTGCACTATCCTTTCCTTAAGGAGTGCCTTCATAATCTTGCCCACTACTGAGGTAAGACTGACCGGTCTGTAGTTCCGCCTCCTCCCTGCTACCACTCTTGTGGAGGCGGGATCACATAGACCCTTCTCCAGTCTTCTGGGACTTCTCCTGTGCTCAGAGACTCATTAAACAATTCTGCTAATGGCTCTGCTAGTTCCTCCTTTAGCTCCTTAAGTACCCTGGGATGTATGCCATCAGGTCCCATTGCCTTATCCACCCTGAGCTTAGCAAGCTCTTGTAGGACCCTTTCTTTTGTGAAGGGAGTAGTGCTCACCTCTCCCCTGTGTCCATGATGCTGAGCTGTGGGCCCTGCCCTACCTTCTCTTCAGTAAATACTGAGCAAAAGTATCTATTTAGGATAGATGCCTTACAGGGTCCTCCTCCTCACATGCTCCATTTTCTCCATTAAGCTAGCAATACCCTCTGGACTTTCTCCTTTCACTAATGTATCTATAGAAAGTCTTGTCACCTCTTTACTGTTCGTGCTAGTGTTTCCTCAGTTTGGGACTTTGCCTGCCTTATTGCCTTACCTGCTTCCCTTAGGGCAGTTTGGTATGCCTCCTATCTTCATCCGCTGTGTTCCCTTATATTTTCCTGAAGGCCAGCCTTTTGGCTCTGACCTTTCTGCTACTGTATTTGAGAACAAAGTGGTTTCCTTCTTCTTTGCACTTCCTTTTCTGTCTAACACAATGGGATGTTGCTACAAGTATTGCATCCTTAATGCTTGCTCACTTTGCCTGTACCCCTCACCTGTGTTTCTTTTTGCCAGGGCTAGCTTAACTCTGTTGGCCATCTTATCAAAGTCAGCTCCTCTGAAGTCCCATATTTTGCCTTGGAATGGGATGATTTAGAAGTAGTAGCCAAATTGAACCATACCATGTGATGGTCACTGGCCCCAGGTGACCTTCTACCTGGAGATCTGTGATCCCTTCTTTGTTAGTCAGTACTAGATCTAGGATAGCCCTGTCTCTTGTGGGTTGCTGTACCAGTTGTTTGAGGCCCTCTCCTGCAGGAATCCACTATGAGTCTAGTTCTGGCAGATGTTCCTCTTGGTATTGACCAATCTGTATCTGGCATGTTGAAGTCTCCCATTATCAGAACCTCCCTTTAGCTGTCATGTTTTGTATATCTTCTAACAGTAATGTGTCTATGTCCTCCCTCTGGTCTGGGGGCCTGTAGACAACCCCAGTTCTTATGGCTGTCCCATTTCCTGTTTCCAGGGTGACCCACAGTTCTTCTGGCTCCTTACGTGTATTCTGAATTTCTGTAGCTTTGATATTTTCATTAACATACAGGGCCACTCCTCCCCCCCTTTTTGCACCTCGGTCTCTTCTGAACAATACATAGCCAGGTACTGAAGTCTCCCAAGTGTGGTTACTGGTAAACCACGTCTCACTAATTGCTACTATGTCCAGTTTAGCCTCTGACATTATTGCCTGCAGGTCTGGGATCTTATTTCCCAGGCTGTGAGCATTTGTGTACATGATTTTCCATTGGCCAGATTTTGGTGTGTTAGTTGTTGGGTGAAGTTTGGCATTACCCCTGTGCATTGTATGGGGAGACAAACCTTTTTTCTTACCTGGTGATGCAAATGTACAGCAAACACGCTGAATTCCTGTTTGACCACTAGCTGAGGGGGGAGGGGTGTTCTTCCCATTCGACGTATGGGGTGCTGCACCCCTCTCCCCATTTGCTAGTTTAAATATTCTGCAAAGACGTCAAACTTCTTGCCCCAATGCACTGACTCCTCTTTAGTCAGATGCAGTCCATCAAATTTAAAGAACTTTCGCTCCCAGAACTGTTGCCAGTTCCCTACAAATCTGTGTCCTTTTTCCTGGCACCAGTCCTTGAGTCACGTGTTTAGCTCCCCTATCTCCCCTTCTCTGACCTTCCGTCCATCTGCTCCCCTCTCCCAGACTGGCAGGATCTCAGAGAAGGAGATGCCGGACGAAACAGATGATAGTTTGTCACCCAGCCTAGTCTGGTGTTCCTTGGTCTCCACAACTGACCGGCTGGCAAGATCATTAGTCCCTATGTGTAATAGGACATCAATGTTTTCTCCTGCTTTGTGAACAATTTTAGCAATGTGGTCAGTGTCTCTCCATGCTGATGTACCTGGGAGACATCTGACCATCACCCCTGGCTGGAGATGGGTATCAACTCCCCGAATCATGGAGTCTCCTATGATCAGAAGTTTTTTGGATTTCCTTTGTGCTTGTTTAGTTTTGGTTCCTGATTTGGGTGAGTTTTGTTGTGCTAGCTCCTGTGCCACAGTGTCCTGCTCTGCAGTGTCTTCTGCCTCTTTATTTGATTTCAGAGATAGAGGCAGATACCTGTTTGTAGTGTTTATATGTAGTGTTTATATGGTTTTTGGAGATGAAAAAGAAAGAAAAATGGCATCAATAACTAAAATATTTTAAATGCAGAATGAGATTTTGGCAGCAGTGACTACATTAATTTTGAATAGCGCCAATTATCTGGAATGTACTCCTTTAGTGCTTATGCAGTAGCCTTTTTTTAGTTGTGTGTCTGAGAGGTGGTATATTGCATATAGAATAATACATGGTGTGGTGTGTTTAACAATAATTTTATACACACATGAGGTGTTGTATGCTACATAACCCCCAAGAACGAAGCTCAAGGGGTTTATTTAAGCATCCAGCACTGGGGGTGTGTGTAAAATTCAAGTTGTAGACACCACCCCATGTTTAATTTGATACAATTGTTGGCTAGAATTGTTTTTTTGCTACAGCAATTATATAAAATAAAAACACATCACTGTGCAGCCGAGGTTGGGTTAAAGCACAGTGTGCGATCGGGTCGGAGCAGCTGTTTAAATGTTTACTTTTTTCCCTGCCAAAAGTGTACTTCCCAAAAGTGTCTTTTTTAATTTTTTGTTCTATAGTTTGCGGAATACAAGTGTGAGAGGTGGTGAATTGTCCAGAAGGTAGTAGCTGGTACATGCAAGGAGTGAGGGAAACCCAGTGTGTGTTCACCATTACAACCAGCTGGTTATAATAGCGAATTATAGCTGAGTTTCCCTATGGGAAAAAATGCTCCCTAATTATTATAATGTTATTACCTAAGCTATTTAAGTGTGTGTGTGTGTGCGTGTGTGTTTGTTCCTTAATTTATCAGATAATTGTACTATTAAGGGGTAGTAATGATCTGGTGAGCTGAAGCAACTGGTGTGCACATTGTTATTTTTCTTTTATTATTGTTAATGGTTGACTTTCAGATGTTGAACTTTTTTGAAACAGAAAGACAATTAAACAAAGACATTTGCGATTGAATTACCTTGCCACAGAGAGCTGCTAATGAACTGTGAAACCTGAACTACAGTAGTTTACAGTGCCGGCACTGTAAAATAAATCTTTTAGTGGCCTATTCTCAGAAAATATTGTGAAATTTATTTGGCAAGGAATGTTTATTTTTTTTTTTAAATAGCAAACTATATTGAACTTTTTTTAAAAAAGGAAGACAATAAACAAAGACCTCTGTGGCTGAATTACCTTGCCATGGAGAGCTGCTAATGAATTGTGAAACCTGAGCTGCTATGTCTTTTACTGCAGATGGGAGGACTTGGAGGGATTCCACTCCTCCTTAACAACATAGCTGGGGGTGGAGGAAACACAGTTTAGTCAATGCAACATTGATTACATTCCACTCCCTTGTAACAACAAAAGCTGTGCTAAGTTAGGAATTCAGACCCCTTTTTCTCATGACAGCAATGTATCTGCTTGGCTCTGTCCATGCAGCTGTAAAAAAAGGAGACTGGAAAAATCCCACTAACTACAGGCCTATAAGCCTAGCAGATATCCTTGCTAAACCTTTTGGGTGTTACCTTTTGAAGCATTTGTAACTCTGGGCCAAGAACATACTTTTTTTAACAGAAGAACAAGCAGATTTCAGAGCAGGTTACCCTACAATATATAATTGTTTCACATGTATATACTTACTACAGCATGTGCTAGGATCAAAGGAGCTACATTATTCTTAGATTTCATCTGTTTCTCTTCAGCACTTACTACAGTTAATACAGAAATTTTATGGGAAAAATTATGTAAGGGGTAGTGGAATAGCATCTACTCACTGTAATAAAGGAATACAATAATAATATCTCAGCAGGATTAAAGACAGGAACCAATGGCGAGCCATCTCCCCCCAAAAGTTTCCAAAACAGGAATATGGTAGGGCTGTATACTTGCCTCTGTTTTAATATTTTTTGAACAGTCTACATTTTGAACTGAACAGGGATGAATTTTACTCACAAAAAAATAGAAGAAACAAGAACACCAATGCTTTTGTATGCAGATGACCCTTATTTTATCATCTCTGACATCAGCAGGCCTCCAACAAAGTTAACCAGACTAGGGAAAACCACAACTACAAGGAGGATTAAAGCAAATATCTCAAAACCAAACATTTTGGCAGTTGGGATAAAACTAGGAACTTCAGCTGGTTTGTAGGGAATGAAAAGAAATGGAAAGGGTTAAGGAATCAATTATTTGGGTTAATAATATCCGCAAAATTAAAGCTTGAATACAAATATCCCAAACAGAGCAAATATGGGGGTCAAATGCAAGTGAAGAATAATTAGATTTTCAGAAAAACATGGCAGAATCTGCCCTAGATGTGTAGCGACTGTATACAAGACCAAAACTAATGCACAAATACTATATGGAGTTCAGCTGTGGGGATGGGAAGATTTAGCCCCAATGATGATAGTGCAAAACAAGTTCCTAGATAGTATTTTGTCAGTGTATGTCTCAGTCCCATAAACATTCACCAGCGCTGAGACTGGAACATTGAAAAGCAAAACTTTGGCCATGGAAAGAGCACTTTGATACTTGAAGAAATTGCTTCAGGTGAATGACGCTAGACTTTCAAAAATGTGTTATATGGAAGAATTACATAATACTGTAGTACTGTACACATGAATATTTCAGCTTTAAGTGGATTAAAGAGACACAAGACTCCAACTACAAAATGGGTCTTGGCCAAAACTGTGAGAAGCAAGAAATGATTCCAAATGAAATCCTAGGTGAAAGTTAGAGATATAGATATGCAGATAGATGTTACAGGAGTACTGCACCCAAGGTTGCCTTGTTTTACCATAGATATCAAAATATTTGTAATTGTAAGCCATACTTGGATGTGTTAGTCAATTCAAAATTGTGAGTGACCTTTTGCTTTGAACAAATCAAATGTTCTAGGCATGAAGATTTGCTTAAATACCTGTAAAACTAAGAATCTCTCCAAGTGATAAATTGGGCCCCAGATATGCAAACTACACCACAAAGTAACGCAATAGCAGGAGCAGGCGCAAGTACAATGCAGAGATATTAAACAAATATTTTTGCTCAGTATTTACAAAGGAAGAGGGGGAGGTACCTAAAACAAACAGTAGAAACACTCTGGATACAGAAGTTGATACCAGCCCATTTACAGAAGAAAGGGTTCTGAAAGAACTCTTAAAACTGAAGGTGGACAAAGCAATGGGGCCTGATGGGATTCATCCCGGAATTCTAAAAGAACTAAGGGTAGAATTAGTGACACCACTGACTACCCTGTTTAACAAATCATGGGAGGATGGGGTGGTACCCGAGGACTAGAGGAGGGCAGATGTGATTCCCCTTCACAAAAGTGGGAGCAAGGCAGAAGCAGGAAACTATAGACATGTTAGTTTAACCTCAGTGGTAGGGAAAATGATGGAATCACTTCTGAAGAAAAGAATTGTCGAGTATCTAGAGGCCAGAGGGGCACAGGACCCAAGCCAGCATGGATTCACAGCAGGAAGGTCATGCCAGACAAATCTGATAGATTTCTTTGACTGGTGACCAAGTAGTAGATCAGGGAGGGGCTGTGGACATGGCCTACCTAGACTTTAGCAAGGCATTTGACACAGTCCCACACAAAAGATTAATATACAAGTTAGCCAGCCTGGGAGTGGGTCCCAAGATGACAGCCTGGGTAAAGAATTGGCTGGAGAATAGGACACCAAGAGTAATAGTAAATGGAGTCCACTCTGAAGAAAGGGGGGTTACTAGTGGGGTACCGCAGGGTTCAGTATTAGGACCGGTCCTCTTCAATGTCTTTATAAGCGACATTGCAGAGGGACTGGAAGGAAAAGTATGTCTCTTTGCAGATGACACAAAGATCTGCAACAGAGTTGATGCACAAGGTGGGGTGGAAAGGATGAAAAGGGACTTGGGTTAGAGAATGGTCAAATGTATGGCAGCTTAGATTCAATGCTAAGAAGTGCAGGTAATGCACCTGGGAAACAAAACCCAGGAGAAGAATACACAATGGGGGGTGAGATACTAACAACAACAAAAATGGAAAGGGACCTGGGGGTAGTCATATCAGATGACCTAAAGGTGGGCAAGCAATGTGAGAGGGCAGCAAGGAGGGCTGGGGGGATACTGGGATGCATAGGGAGATGCATCACCAGTAGAAAACAGGAAGTTATTATCCCTCTGTACAGACAGCTGGTCAGACCCCATCTGGAATACTGCATGCAGTTCTGGAGACCCAGTCTTTGCAAAGACATAGACAGGATGGAAGCTGTCCAGAGGAGGGCAACTAAAATGGTGCAGGGTCTGCACGGAAGACATAAGAAGAAAGACTTAAGGAGCTTAATGTATAGCCTCGAGGAAAGGAGGAGAGGGAGGACATGATAGAAACTTTCAAGTACCTCAAGGGAATCAACAAAGTCAAGAGGGTAGCATCTTTCAAAAAGAGTGTGCAAGAACAAGGGGCACAATTTGAAGATAGAGGCGGCTCGGAGGTAATTTAAGGAAGTATTTTTCACAGAGAAGGTTATGGATGCATGGAGCAGCCCTCCGGAGGAAATCGTGGAGTCAAAAACAGTGGTGGAATTCAAGCATGCACGGGACAGTCATAAGGCAATTCTAGGGGGTGGGGGTAGGAAGAAGTAGGCTGCTGGTTAACTAGGATCTGCAGCTTATCCAGTAGACAGGAAAATGGGCAGACTGGGTGGGCCAAGCAGTCCTTATCTGCCGTCAAATTCTATGTTTCTATGTTTCTATGTAATGCGCCTATACGCAACACGCAGGATATTCAAACACTGTACAGGGCTAGATGTGCTTGCTCCACACAACTGAATATCACGCCAACTGCGCCATGGTTCAACCAGGGATGTGCAGTGGAGCAGGGTAACAGCACATCAGCACAACCAGGGATGCTCAGGGGCAGGATGCAGGGGTCCCCCACACATGGAAGATATGGGCTGAGGAGCACACAGCAGAACAGATATCACCCCCTACACCCCATGAATGACACAACCAGAGGAGATCTGGAAGAACCACCGGCCCATGGAAACCAACAACAATCCCACAGCTGGGGTATGGTGCCCCAGCACACCACCTGGCAAGCTGTGACCGGCAAACAAGGAGGTCCAGCCACCTCATGCTACACCATTCCACCAATGCAGAGCACATTCTGCACAGCATTCCCCAGACACCATGCCCAGGAGCAGTGCCCAACACTGCAGGACACCCCATGCATGCCACCACCCCCACTGTGACAATGCAACCCTGTACACCAATGAGTCATGCAAGGCAGCCCCACTACGAGCACCCTGCAGCGGGCAGCAGCAGACACTGATGCAACAACTGCAGACACAGTGCTGCCCTGCATGGCCCCCCGAGGTACAGCTGAGAGACTGACCATGCGTCGGCATACGAGTTACCACACATGTGACAGAGCATGCCCCAGACCCCACCACCAGCAGTACAGCACCCTACACACCCTCCCAAGGACACACCCCATCCTAGCACTGGCCACAACAGCCAGCAAAGAAGCCCACAGTGGTGCATGGAAGCATGCACCACATAGGATGCAACACAGTGCATGGACAAACACCAAACCATACCCAAGTGCACACCAACACAGGAACACCGCAGCCATGTAGCTACAGCTAGCACCCCTCCATGGCACAGGTGTACCAGCCACCCTGCGCATGCACCATGAAGCCATATGCCACCAGCACACAGCTGGAGCATAAGTGGCAGACAGTGAAGTGCATCCCCTGCAACAGACACAAGCAACATCATGGAGGGGAGACAAAAACAGCAGAGGCCACAGTGCCACCTGAGGCAGACATGCACCATACCAGTGACAGGAAGTAACCTGGCATTGTGCCAGGTACAATGGTTGTCCAGCATGGACAGCCACCACTGACATGCCAGCAGACAGTGCATATCACAGACATGCAAGGGTGTCACCTGCACAGGCCATGGATGGTCTGACAGGGGCACCATGGACACAGAGCATGCACTGTGGACCACTGCATACAGGCAACCATTGCACAAAAACCAGCACCCAAACCACAGACAGTGACTGATTCCCCCACCCACACCATAGGCGGTTCCCTTCTAGACACACACACACCCATGCCTGTACCAACCCTGACGCCATGCACACCACTGCAGCTGGGCACCTGTAGCCTGCTGCAAATCATAGACCATCACAGCTGTCATAACAAAACATATGTATTAAAAATAGGCAAGAAACGTAACTATATACAAATATATTCAATGGGGGGGAAGGGCCACAAACCAGGTGGGGGCAGGTAAGGGGCAGGGGTGAACAACTGGGAGAAGGAAGAAGGGGTGTGAGGGTGGGTCCAGGGAGGGAAGGTTCTCCCAGGGGCATGGAGGGCCTAACATCTGCCCTGATCATCACTTCTGTGGGGCCTATGCGACCGCCATCTCCTGACCCCGTGCCTCTTTATTCGCTAGAGAATCTCCAGTGACGCCGTCACTAGCTGCAATAACTCCTGCAAGGCCCTCTCGATAGCCATCCAATGCCGACCACCTAGGACAAGGGAGCAGAGTCAATAGATGTGAATGTCCATCCCCCTGCAGCCCACCCATTGTGCATGGCATACAGCAGTAGGCCACACCCCTGTGATGGTGTGCGACCACCCATAGAAACATAGAAATATAGAATTTGATGGCAGATAAGGACCACTTGGCCCACCCAGTCTGCCCATTTCCCTACCTAATGGATAAGCTGCAGATCCTAGTTAACCAGCAGCCTACTTCTTCCTACCCCCAACCCCTAGAATTGCCTTATGACTGTCCCATGCATGCTTGAATTCCACCACTGTTTTTGACTCCACAACCTTCTCCGGAAGGCCGTTCCATGGATCCATAACCCTCTCTGTGAAAAAATACTTCCTTAAATTACCTCTGAGTTGCCCCCCTCTATCTTCAAATTGTGCCCCCTTGTTCTTGCACACCTCTTTTTTTGAAAGATGCTACCCTCTTGGACTTTGTTGATTCCCTTGAGGTACTTGAAAGTTTCTATCATGTCCCCCCTCTCCCTCCTTTCCTCGAGGCTATACATATTAAGTTCCTTAAGGCTCTCTTCATATGTCTTCCGGTGCAGACCCTGCACCATTTTAGTTGCCCTCCTCTGGACAGCTTCCATCCTGTCTATGTCTTTGTGGAGATTGTGTCTCCAGAACTGCACGCAGTACTCCAGATGGGGTCTGACCAGCTGTCTGTACAGAGGGATAATAACTTCCTGTTTTCTACTGGTGATGCATCTCTCTATGCATCCCAGTATCCCCCCAGCCTTCCTTGCTGCCCTCTCACATTGCTTGCCCACCTTTAGGTCATCTGATATGACTACCCCCAGGTCCCTTTCCATTTGTGTTGTTGTTGTTAGTATCTCACCCCCCATTGTGTACTCTTCCCCTGGGTTTTTGTTTCCTAGGTGCATTACCTTGCACTTCTTAGCATTGAATCTAAGCTGCCATACATTTGACCATTCCTCTAACCTTGCCAAGTCCCTTCCTTTCCACCCCACCTTGTGCATCAACTCTGTTGCAGATCTTTGTGTCATCTGCAAAGAGACATACTTTTCCTTCCAGTCCCTCTACAATGTCGCTTATAAAGACATTGAAGAGGACCAGTCCTAATACTGAACCCTGCGGTACCCCATTAGTAAACCCCTTTCTTCAGAGTGGACTCCATTTGCTATTACTCTCTGTGTCCTATTCTCCAGCCAATTCTTTACCCAGGCTGTCATCTTGGGACCCACTCCCAAGCTGGCTAACTTGTATATTAATCTTTTGTGTGGGACTGTGTCAAATGCCTTGCTAAAGTCTAGGTAGGCCATGTCCACAGCCCCTCCCTGATCTACTACTTTGGTCACCCAGTCAAAGAAATCTATCAGATTTGTCTGGCATGACCTTCTTGCAGTGATTGTGTCCACAAGACCTGCCCACCCAGGTGCACACAGCCATGTGGACTGCTGCACACACCCACCGCCCAAGTCCCGCACAGCACCACCGTGGCAATACAGTGACATGGCTATGCGGTGTGAAGGCAGTGGCACAGCCATGTACCTGGTGCATGCATGGACCACCAGAGATGCACACCCACACATGCAGTGCCACAGGACAGTGCTGAGTGTACCGTGTGGCGTGCATGTTAGTGGCGTCAATGAATGGTGGCCATGCCCCACCACCTACTCTGCAACACAGCATGCACAGAAGATCCTGGAAGAAAGGTACTCACCTGCATTCATGACATCTGGGCACTGATGTGGAATGGGCTTGCCATCACATGGCTGTTGCCAGGCAGCCTCCTGCTCATGATGTGCCCATGCCTCTTTGGCTCTGCACCTCTCCTCAGGGCCTAGGGTGCAAACATGGAGAGGGGAACATCAGTACAAAACAGTAGCAAAGGCCCCCCCAATGTGTGCAATCCCACACAGCCCAGCCATGCCGCAACCCCACCAAGACCACTCACACCCACAATGGATGCCCCCCCGTGGTGGATACATGCCCACCATGAAACCTGGACAGACGCTACCAGTGTATGGATGGAGCACCTACCTGGATGTGGCACTGCGCCTTGCCTGGTGCATTCCTGTAGATGGGCAAGCCTGTCTGAGTCCCTCTGCTGGAGGTCCCCATAATGGTGGCGACACTGCTCTGAACTTCTGGAGATATTGGTGGCCTCCTCCAGTGATACTGCCACCTCTCCCACACAGCACTCCTTGCCCTATCTAAGGGCACATCCCCAAACAGGGCCCCAGCATGGGGCTCTACAATGACCACCAAATTGGCCAGCTTCAGAGGGCTCCACAAGGCTGCTCTCCTGTGTGCCATGACTACTGCAACTAGGATCACAAAATGGCGCTCTGTAGAGCACGTCCACCATGTGCAGATGCTGTGTGGTACAGTGCTGCCATTCCCCATCGCGCTTTCACCGAACAGTGCGATAGAGGTGCACCCATGCGGATGGATGGTGCCTAGGGGGCAAAGATCAACTGCAGGGTCTAGGGTCTGTTGCGCATGGACTGCCACAGTATGATTGGGACTCCCTGTGTGTAGCATGGTTGGGTGCCTGTGTGTGACACCCTATAGTGGCCTACCATGCTGTGGCACCATGGCTCCTATGGTGTTCCAGGGCACGAGTGCTATACGTGTGAACAGTGCACTAGTGCCGCTGGCACAGTGGTGACCATGCCCTGCACTGTCTCCCATGCTCAGCACATCATCAGCGCAGCATGCGTGAGCATCAGCACCCCGGGCATGCACCGTGCGGTGCCTACTGCACACGTCACAGAGCTGCACCTTTGCCTGAGCACGCTCAACACAATTGCACAAGGCACAACAGCACGATATTCAGCCAGCATATGCAAATCAGGTCATCTGCAATTCCATGGCGCAGCCACTGCATTAGCATCCACTTAAAGTTGCGCCTCACCTCATTTGCATGCCTTGCACTATATAAATGTGACATGGGGCTTCAGAGGTCATTGTTTGGTATTGCAGTCTATTGTGGTGGGTTGCATGCTGTTTGGAAGTGTGGACTGTGGTGTGTGAGAGATGCATGGGACTGCACATTCAGAGGTAACACCCGTCATTCCCACAGGATCAATAACGACCAAACGTGAGGAGGAGGAGGAACAGAGATGTGGGAGACAGAGGAGGCCCAACTTCACCTGGGCAGAATCAGATGTCCTGTTTGAGGCCTATCTCGACAGGGAACTGCTGCTCAGTGGACAGCGGCGAACACCACAGGCCCGTGCTGCGGCATGGGATGAGGTAGCGCATGCCATCAACCAGCATGGCAGCCACCAGTGGTCCATGCAGGACTGCAAGAAGAAGGTGGGTACAGACAAGAGGAGGATAAATGATAAGGTGGCAGCCATCAGGGCAGCACATGCTGCAACTAGTGGTGGACAGCCTGATGTGCCATGCCTGACACCACAGGAGGAGTGGGTAGCTGGCAGCATGCAGCATGGTGCCCTAGATGGTGTTCCAGGCAGTGGCTTCCAGATGGGTGGCAGCCCTTCACTGCATGGTAGGTCCTGAGCTGTCACTGTGTGGGGGCTGGGGGGAATGCCACAGGGTAGGGCAGAGACATTAATGCTATTGTGTTCCCTTACATCTCCTGAGCATCTGCATGGGTCAGCAGTGATGGGTGTGTCCACTGAGGGCGATACCCTGGACATGGAGGAGTGCCCATCTGCCTCTACAGGTGTCTGAGGGTCAGGACCACAACATACCCGCCTGTCTGTCCGGACTGAAGTTGGTGGTGCTGGTGCAGAGGGGGCCCTTTCCGTGTCCCAGCGTGACTGCGTCCATGAATGCCAGCATGCTGTGACATGGACAGGTGCCAGATCCGGCACCAATGATGATGGATCACACAACACGGACAGTGATACACGTGGGCCGCAGGATGGCCCTACAGCAGGTAACAGCACGGGCATAGCCATGGGTGGTGCCGCCGTGGAGGCCTGCATTACATCACAGTCCCAGCCTGTGCCTGTATGCACCAGTGGGGCAGCACTGGTGTGTGTCCAGGCCGGTGGGGCTGTCGCAGCCACTGCAGTGGTACCGGTGAGCCCTGGTGAGTGGTGGCCAGAGGGGCAGTGTCAACAGTCGGCCAATGGCAATGGGGGGACAGTGTCGGGGGGCGGCGTCAGTGCACCACGTGTGGACGTGCCCCAGCATGGCTCTGGTGTGCAGCACCTTTCATCAAGGGGTGATGCCCAGCATGGCCAGGAACACCATGAAGGACAGCATGCCGATCCGGCGGATGACCTCTTTGATGAGCACAGCCACCTACTCCAGGCTTCCATGGATCAGCAGTCATGGCTTGTTAGGGCGGTGGATGCACTCAGTGCGGTTCTGCACCAGGCCTGCTCCTGGCAGAGATGGTCAGGCAGCAGGAGGATGTGACCGCTGTCATCGAGAGGCAGACACGTGCATTCACAGCTGTCGTGGCCACATTGGGCACCCAGTTTGTTGCCCATGCATCGCAGACACCGCACAGTGTCACGTCCACCCCCCATTCCTGGCATCGTGCGACATCTTCCATGTCGACACCGGGTTTAGCTGTGGGCATACCAAGCATGCCTTGCGCAGGCATGTTCGGTGAGCTGCTGACCCCTGCTCGAACAGGGTCGCATTCCCATAGCATCACCCCTTGGGGACCGTCAGTGCCACCCCATGAGGCCAATGGTCAGCCTGTCATGGCTGTCCAGTTTCGGCAGGGCATCCCAAGCATCCTTGGTGGCCATGGCACTGTGCCGCATGACTGACCTGTCTCCCACCATGGCTACTGTCTGATGCTGCCCCATGTGCAGTGTGTTGTGCAACGTGTGATGCACAGGTGGGGTACCCAGCCCAGCACACACACACACACAGTCCATGTGCACACCCTCTCAGCTGCTGGCCACTGTGGCATGTGCATGATGATGCCTGCATTGCGCTGTCTGCCAGTGTGCAATGGTGCCCAGCATCTGAGATACGTACAGTGACAGGCACTGGGCGTGGTCATCTGTGGACCTGTGTGTGGCTAGGGGTTGCAGTTGTGGTCGGTGTGCCTTCTAACCCTTGTGCATGTCTTGTGGGGGGTGTGTGTGTTAGGCCTTGCCCATCCCTGACAGCGTTTGCAGTTCCACACTCAGCCAATTCCCTTGCCACCATCCACCCCTGGGGTTCATCCATGCATGTCTGTGGGTTGTGCCCTTGCCATTGGTGGTTGCAAATGGCCCCATGACCTACCTGTGTTAGTCGAAGTGCTCCTCTGTGATGGCGTCCCGGTGCAGCTGTGACATCCGGATCAGGCGGAGGTCCCTTCACCCAAGGGGTGGCTGCCCATCACCGTCTGGACCAGTGTCCTCATTGTCCCCATCGCTGTCCCCCTCTTTGACCTCTATAGCTATCCCACAGTCATTGGCCATGTTGTGCAGGATGCAACAGGCCAGGAATAGCCCACAGGCCTTTGAGGGGCTGTACTGTAGTACACGGCCAGACATGTCCAGGCAACGGAAATGTACCTTCAGCATCCTGAACACCTGCTCTATGACATTACATGTGGTGGCATGTGCCTCATTGTACCGTTGCTGTGATGGGGTCGCAGGGCATTAGTATGGTGTGAGCATCCAGGGACGGAGTGGGTAGCCACTGTCACCTGTGTGTAGAGGGTGGACATTAGTATGGTAGTCAGCATCGCTCTGCCATGGGCCGTCAAGGCCGGTACCCATGGCACCTCTGACTATGCACCCCCCCAGCTGCCCATGTCATCCTGCATGATGTGCATACTCACCCACTAGGTGGCCAGTGGGGATGTCCCCACTCTCTAAACCCATGGCACAGTGCAGACTGGTGCCAGATGAAGGCATCATGTGCTCCACCAGGGTGAATGGCACAGACATTGGTTATGCGCCCCATGGCATCGCACACCACCTGGCAGTTGATGCTGGCATAACCCTTCTGGTTGATGTATGCTACACCATCTGGGCCAGGTAGCATGCAGATTGCCACATGGGTGCAGTCAATGGCCCCGAGCACGCCAGGCATATGTGCTACCCTGTGAAACTCTTGTATGTGTGCTGTGCACTCCGTCTGTGTGCTGGGGAAATGGATGTACTCCACAGCATGTGACAGCAGTGCACTGAGGAATTGTGTGAGTAGGTGTGATGCGGCTGACTGGGTTATGCCTGTTGTGTCCCCTGTTGGTCTCTGGAAGGTGCCCATGGTGAGCAGGCACATGACAGCTGTCACCTTTGTCTCCACTGACAAATCATGGCTTTGTCGTGTGGGTGCCTGCATCTCATCACTGCACAGCTCACAGAGCCGCCTCAGGATCACCCAGTTCAGGCGGTACCGGCCCACAATCTCTGTGTCAGTGTAGTGCTCGAAGGTGGTGCGGGCTTGGTACCAGCTGTTGGGAGCATACCACCGAAGGGCCCTTTCATAGCCGCACCCCCCTGCTGCCTGCCTTCTCACACCCCTCATTACCACCTCCATCTGGAAGGTGGCACTAGCCATGTCCCTGGCTGGTGTTCCCTTCCTGGCAGCTGTTATCCTGTTCCCCCCACTGTCCTTTGTGATGCTCCCCCTCCACCGGGTACATGTCCAGCCTTTGGCTGTCCTGCCTACTGCCACTGCCCTCAGTCCACTGTGGCACTTCCCTGTCTCTCCTGCACTGTGGCACAGGCTCCCCACTCTTGTCCTGTTCCTGTTTGTTCCCAGGTGTGCCCTGTCCTGCTCCTGCCCAGTCCCACTCACTGCTACCCTCTTTCCAGTTGCTGTCACCTTGCTCCCACCTCTGGCTTCCCTGTAGCATTCTTGCACCTCTCTCTTATTCCTTTTTATTTTGGATCATTTCCGCTACCGCACAACTTCCGCTTGCTCCCCTATTGCACATGACGCATGCTGTTGAATATCGCACTGCGCCATTTATTCAAGGTTCCTCCCCCTACGGTTGTGCATGTATTCATTACCATTGCACTCTTGTGCATTGTGACTTGAGCGGCACAGCTACCTCCTGCTGAATATTGCAGAATGGCACATTTTCGCATACCTGGCAAGATTCTTATTAAGTGTATGGCGCATCCCTTTTGAATATGTGGGCCAGGATGTTGAAACTAAAACATTTCCTATTAATCTGTCCATTTTTATGATATTATATGGAATATTTTTATTAAGCCTGTAATTGGAAAGTTGTACATGGATCCAGTGTTTCTAGAACTCTGTTTACTATCAAATCCTGACAAGACTATATTGGAAAAAAAATGCTTCTTTCACCCACCAAGCTGAGCATATAAGACACTTCAAATACTTACAATAAAATGTAGGGGCTTTCTGTTTTGTGGCTTTTGTGAAAGTCAATATACATTTTGGGAAAAGCTACATAATGATCTCAGGCTGTCGCCACTGTATAACATGCTGATGAATTTTATATCATTATATACAACTTGAGCTTTATAAATTCCATGTTATTATTTGATGTTGAAAAAAGCTATAATGGAAATCTTTACTACCTTGGTTAGTCAAGCTGTGAAAATTAAGCAATTATGCACTCCAGGATGTGCACTGTGCTGGGATAACATCAGGCTTGGGGTGGTTGGGCATGAGACCATAGGCCAAATGTGTCCAATGCCCCAGAAGTGACATCATTTCAACACAACACACACCCTGGTGTGCATTATTGCTATTATGCAATGGCTCATTTGTAAAATGAATAAAAAAAGATGAAAATCTGTATTTAAAGTGGAATATTACTCATTTTTTAATGGGAAGGGTTACTTTATAAAAACAATAGTGCTGATTTTTTGTTTCGGCCAGTGGATGGACCTGGTGTTTTTTTGTTTTTTTTTGTATGGCTGTGCAGTCCCCATAGAAATGTTTCTCAATGCTGCTAGTCTTTGTTTATGTGCCCTATTCCATAGGTGTTCATCTTCTGTTTTGTCACATGGTTTCCAGTTTCTGTTTTTGTAGCTTTGTATTTCTCAAATTCATATGCTGCTGCTGTTTGGAACTGGAGATTAAATCTACCCCCCCCCAATAACTCCCTGCTACCATGTGACATGGAGAATGTTACTAAATTGTTGGGTTTTTTTTTGGTGGGGTTTAAAGAAAAAGAACAGAAGAAACTGAAGTGATATGTGAGTGAGCAAGAGCTGTGTAGTGACTGTTTGAAGACGTGGTTGCTGGCTCACTCACTGAGTGCGCTGAGTCCATGAACCCAATGGTAATGATGAGTTTCAGCTGTTTTTTAAATACAATGAGCAAACATTGGCAAATTTGGGGAAAGTTTGAGGGTTATAGGTGTTCTCATACTTCTTTCTGTGTTGTGGGAAGGAGGGAATGACTGCATGTGAAGAAAATAACACTTGCTTCTCTTGTGTTCATGGAGCAGAGACTACTAGCAGAGTGGGGGATTCTGGTGAAGTCAATCACAGACAGGGCTTCCAGTTGACTCATTCTTTTTTTTTTCCAGTAAGAAAATGAAGCTTTTGGGGAATGCGTCAGGTTCTAGGTGTCAGTTTTATTGTTTTCAGTGCTGTGAGAGGGAGGGATTTAAACTGAGAGGTTTTGTACACTGGTGTGTGACGTACAGGCAAGAATCGGGAATAGGACGCAAGTCATGGTGATAGCTAATGCAGTGATTCTTTTCATATTTGATTTGGTCTTCTGTGTGCTGGGACTAGATCCATGATTATGTACTGGGATAACATCACTGGTCCAGTCCCAGACTGACCAATCGGAGCCCAGGATTCTTTCTTGCCATTGTATAATTAGATGCAATAAACAAAAAGTGGGATTTTCAAATGGGTTGGACATGGCTGCAGCTGTATGCTGCACCTAGGCCTGTGTCCAACCACTTGTAATCAGGCTGCTCTGCTGCTGTTTTTAGAAGTTGTGGCCATTTACAATAAAAAGTCACAATTTATGGCAAAAAACAGATGCACTTGCATCCAAAGTGCATGCTACTTGAAACTGTGTCCATTTTGGATGTAAACTCTAGATGCTGTTAAGCCATATAATAGATGGTGTAACAGCTTTGGACACATTTCTGCTTTGAAAATAGCAGCAGACACATCTTGGGTGGATCTGTTTGAAAATCCTGCCACAAAGCTAGAGTCTAGGAATCATGAGTGGGTTGTTGCAATACAGATTATATACACTGAATGTTGTAAAAAGTTAATGGAAAGTCCCTTTCTACTAAAGAATTTCAAGTTTCAAGTAAAACTTACTGTAAACTTGAAACTTGAACCAAAGATTTTATAAATACTGTTGTTAAATTATGCAGTTCTAAAGTGGTGTTAGGTATTACTTTATACTGAATGTGATTGTTAATCAGACAAGGCACCAGCCAAGAGCTGTAATAAAAGTGATCTGAACTGACAGATACAGAGCAAGAGAGAGAGAGAACAAAAATGCTTCTACCAATGCAGAGTTAAAGCCTAGTACATTATTGAAAAACAAAACTGAAAAATTAAAAGGGTCAGAGGAAGAAATCATTTTTAAACACAATTCTTCAAGGAGAGTATGTACCAGTCATTGAATCTTCAAAAGAGTTCCTAAGCAGTAGTACTATATATAGTGCTAAAATGAAACAAAAATAGAAGTGGGTCAGAGAGCTGGAGATAGAAAACATAATTTGTTGGTTAGTGGTAAAGAGGGAAATGCAGAGAGCTAGAAGGAAAGAGGAGAAAAAAGGCAGGGCCAAAAGAAAGCATTGCTGCTCATTTGCTTTACTGATATCATTTTTTTGTGGCTGGCGCTATCTCCCTGCCACCCAAAGCAGAGCCACCCCAGCATTAACATGCCACAAAATTCTAGCTACTGTGAAAGGAGTCTAGCATATCTCTTTCTCTTTGTCTCTATGTTTTCCTCTCCTGTAAAATGAAATTGATAGGAAAGTTCACTGCTACTGTATATGCATCCAGAAATTAGTCATAATCTCATTCTACTACTGAATATACAGTTGGATAAGATGCCACCTCTCTCTCTCTCTCTCTCTCTCTCTCTCCCTTCTGTGTCTTGCCTTTCAGTCTCAAGGGCCTAGGCAGATATGATAAAGGGAGGATGGGAAACCGGTCTGCTATTCCCTCTCCCAGTGTCTCTTGCAAATTATAAATGAGTAAAAGAAGTCAAGACCTGTGATTGGTTACATGTAATTACACACAGGTCAGTAATACTTAATGTTCTGAACATCAGGTGGCTAATATGTATGCCTGTAATTGTGCTAAGCACTGTTTAAAGCAGCAGTATTTGTCACAGTGCTGTTCTTTTCAGCAATAATGTATTTTTGACAAGAAAATTATCATGCATTTTTTTTATTTTTATTTTTTTTTTATTTCTAGACTGTGATATGTGATTTTTGACTATTTTTCTCATGCCTGTGTCATGCTTGCCATGAAAAGAATTAAATATATTGGTGTTGTGTATGCTGTTTACCATCTGAAACGTGTACAGTATAGTAGCAGAACCATCTTAATACAGCCACAGCATGAGTCTATCATGTACATTCAACAGGTAACCTCAGTGGAAGATATTCTTCAAAACTGTGAGTGGTGACTATCTTTGAGTCACTTATTACCAAGTTAGTTATAAATCATGTTTTAAAAATATCTGAGGAAATTAAAAATACTCTGATGCTGAATGTACAGACATTTTAGCTAACAAACCATATGATTTTTTTTGCCAACTAAAAAATACTGCTGCTTTAGACTGTTATCATCTGAACTGACTATACCAAGCTTAAATCAGGAAAGCCATAATGAGTGTGGCATTCAACATGGGAGTGTTCAAAGAACATATCTTTCCAGCCCCCCCCCCACACAAGGGTAAGTAGAAATATTGTTACCAATGTAAAGAGCTCCTAATGAGAGACTGTTGGTACCAATTAGTGGTGTGTGGAATTTTCAAATTCTGATAGAATGGAACTTCATGGAATTTTTTAAATTCCACTGAATATCTGGTAGATTTAGCTAGAAACAGCACTGGGTCCAAACAGTGTCGACAACAATAGCATCAGCATGGTGCGCACAGTAAAAATGTTGCCAATTTTTTTTCAGGGGTCTACACCCCCCGCACCCTCCGTCTTTAGGATTGTCATTCTGAGAATGAGTGGATCCCAGAAAAAATTAAAATTTGTGGGGCCATTATGGCCCCACGTAAAAAAAACACCAAGTCCTGCGGTAGCTCAAAGGTTGGAGATTAGGATTAGAACCCTGGTCTTCACTGTAGCTGGTTAAGCTGCTCGATGCCCTAGTCCTCCACACCACAGAAGCAGCTTGGTTAGCATTCTGGATTTTGGTGCCCTTGCCTTTCTTTGGTACCACGGACAGCGACCAGGGGAGCACTTACAGCTAGCGCTGTAAACCCTCCTCACTGTCCATGTGAGCGCTTACCAGACTAGTGCCATATAATACTGCGCTATTCTGTAGTGCTCACCTGACAGGGTACACCTGAAACAGAAGGGTGGATCTTAATATTTTCTGTTGAAATGGCTGTGGAATGATTTTCCATAGAATAAATGCAGCTCCATGGAATACTATTCCGCGGATCTCAATATTTTCCACAGACATAGTTGCAGAACGATTTTCCATGGAAAAAATGATGTTCCACAAAGTAATATTCCACAGATCACAGCAGGTGGAATTCTGCAGAACTAGTGAAATTTTGGCAGAACTTTTGCAGGCGGAATGGTCATTCTGCACTAATTCCACTGGCAGAATTCCGCATTCCACACAGCACTAGTACCAATGCAGGCTTTTATTTAACTCTAAAAATTGATTAATGTTTTGCTCATAAACGTTCTAAAACATTATGAAAATGCATAGCACTTGCCTCACTGTGTTTAACAAACATAAAACTTCTAGAAAACCTTTATAAATGCTTTCTGTACAGTTAGTATTATCCCAAGGAAAAAAAACAGCTAATCAGTTATTTAAAACCCTGCAATGTAATTGAGAAAGACTGTATATAACCTCTTATTCTGCCTGTAGCACAACTAAATGCTAGCTGAATACCTGAGCTTTTGTTTCTGTTGAATGACATACTGTGGCATTGGTTTTTGTATTCTGTTCTTGGCCAGTAAAAGACATGACATTGTTGGATTTATGTGAGGTCCCATAAACTGGGATTAAGATTTACTTTTAGGCAACTGTAAAATACATCAGGTTGCCTCACATGTGTTTGGGTTCAAAATCTGGGTTTGTATAACATAAACTAAGTTATTCTGCTCACATCTGTACATCACAGTTTTCTTACTGTATAATCATCATGCAAGGCCTCCAACTAGATGTCTCATCACCATATCCAGTATTGACCCTTCCCTTGGTTCTTCCTTAGCATTCTGGTTAGCAATTTTTCACAAGTTCCATGAAGGATTTACCCAGTGATGCTCTGGCTACTGTTCCAGCTCATCCCTATTTATGTCCCCATAGTTTAGATCTACTGTACCATGAATGCCATGTCAGCTTTGTCACTTGCCTAAATACAACCCTTCTCACCAATCCCTTTTACACTTCCCCATATTGATTCCACAGTGGCCTCATTTGCTATTGTCCTAATTGCTTCTGATGCCTTAAAGCAGCAGTGCTAGTTTTTAACAGTGATTTCTGGTCTTGTGGGACAATTTGCATTTCACAGACTCCTTATTTCAGCTTCCCGCCTTTCTCACACATGTGACATTTACGAGCAGGCTAATTGGCTCCAGTTATCCAGCAAGCTAAAGTACCAGACCTGCATCCTAGCTAAGAAGACATCACTGGGCCTTATGCCCTCTGGAGTCCAATCAATATTGATCCTGCAGTGTGTCTGCCACCTAACTAGAAGATCGGACAGTCTAACCTTTACAATACTTCGCTGCCGGACCTCTCAAGCTCAGCGTTCTTACCTAGTCAGAGCCTCCACCTGGTTCAACTTGCTACCTACACAAATCTCCAACATTGCCATGATTGGTGCTTTTAAGTGTGAACTATGTCAACACCTCATGGCTAGTGTCTTCTGTGATTGCTTCTTATAATCCTCTCCAGGCATACTACCCTCAAGCATCCCTCCACACTGCCTCTGCTCCTCCTCCTCCTCCTGTCCTACCCCCCATTACTGGGTATAAGATGAATATGCCTTCTCTTCCTATTCATCCCCCCCATTCCTCCTCCCTTGCTATTTCCCATTTACCACATACCCAATGCAATGCCCTCCCTATTTCTCCCCTCCTTCCTCTCTCTCTCTGTCTCTCTCTCTCTCCCATACCACCCCCTCACCACCACTCTTCTTTCTCTTTTCCCACTAACCCACTCCTAACAAAGCTTCACTGAGCCACCTATGACTTGTATTGTATAATTAACTCGCAACACAATTCCTTGACAATGCCTTTGGCTGCTATTATTGTAACCTTACTTATACTGGTTCTTATACTGGTAGATAGAATGGGAGAAATCATTACTGCCCATTTTACTGTTCCCCACAAAGCGGGCTCAAATTTTCAATTTAGACATATCAATTGGTTTATTTCCCTTTTGAATGTTTCCAAACTATCACTCAGAACCACATATTCTGGTAGAGCATTCCATCTTCTTGCTACTCTATGTAAAAAGGAGTAGTATCTTATATTAGTTTTTATAGAATATAATTTTATTTGAAGTTTGTGTGCTCTTAAACTTTCCAGTTTTTCATTCAACTGTATATCCATTTCATTTTTTAATTCCAGATCTTTCATAATTTTAAATAACTGCAGAAGATCACCTCTCTTCCTTCTATTTTCCAGGCTAAATAAACCCAACTTCCTCAGCCTCTGTTCATAATTATCCTTTTTTATGGACCATATAATTTTCGTAAAGGTCCTTTGTACTTTTTCTATTCTACTTATTTCTCTCCTTGTATGTGGACTCCACAGAGATGAACCATAGTCAATATATGCTCTTACAAATGTCTTACACAGAGGAAGTAAACATTCTTTTGATCTATTTATAAAGTTTCACTTGATGTTTCTAATCATATGATTAGATTTCTTAACTACCTCTGCTCTCTGTTGTCTAAAAGTCATACCCTCATTTATTAAAATCCCACAGTCCTTTTCTATTTCTGCTGATTTTATTTTTTGATCATTTAAATAGTATATATGCCTAGGATTTTTTCTCCCCATATGCAGTACTCTGCATTTCTCTAAACTAAATGGCATTCCATTCTCTAAGGCCCAATTTTCCAACTTTTTAAAATCTTCTTCAAGATTCTGAATACTCTCCGTAGTGCGTACTTGTTCTCCCAGTCTTAAGTCATCAGCAAACTTAACCACAAATGTTCATTATATTGTGTTATATGTTCCCTAGATATAGTGAGAACAATGTAGGGCCCAACACTGACCTCTGTGGCACCCCACTTGTCACCTCAGATGCTCCAGAATACATCCTCCAATCCTGACTAACTGCTTTCTTTCCCCTAGCTAATTTTGCACCCATTCAATCAGTCTACTGTCTATCCCCAGTAACTCCATTTTACGAATTAGCCTACCATGAGGTACCTTATCAAATGCTTTCTGGAAATCCAGAAGAAAAATGTCTACTGTATGTTTCTCATACATTTTTCTATTTATTTGCTCATAGAAAATAAGTTGGTTTGTTTGACATGATCTATTTTTCTTGAAACTGTGTTGACTAGCATCGTTCATGTCAAGTACCTTAAGATTATGTTCCAACCTATCTTTTAGAAAATTTTCTGCAAATTTACACACTATTGCAGTTAGACTAATTGGTCTATTGCTAGTCATGGATGTTTTAGCCCCGTTTCATTTGTACAATGGAGTCACTATGGCATTTTTCCAATCCTCAGGTACCTCTTCTGAGGAAAAAGACTGATTTAAAATATGTGCCGGGGGCAGATATATACGTCCTTACTTCTCTCAGCAACCTGGGATGTAACATATCTGGCCATGCTGATTTGTGAGGATTTAAGTCGCTCAATGATCTTTCTATATGGTCTGCACTAATGTCCAAATCCAACTTCCTAATGCAATTTTGTTTAATTATAGTCTTTTTTTTTTGTTATTTCTTGTCGTCTACTGAACCAAAATACTGATTTAATTTTTCTGCTATTTCTATTGTTTTGACTACCTCCTCCCCATCTATAATAAGAGGTCCTATCTGTGTTGTAGAAGTACTATTTTTGTTGTTGTTTATATAGGAATAGAATTCCTTTCCATTATCTTTTCTATAAACTAAGTTTGTTTCTAATCTTTTTCTTTCTGCCTTTATAGTAAATTTTAACTTCCTCTGTACCTTTCTATATTCTATATTGTCCTCAGGATCTTTATATTTTTTCTTTTTGTTATATGCTCTCTTTTTTTTTGTTTACATAATTTTATTTGTACACAACATTGTTTTTTTTTCCTCTTTTTGTATACAACCTTTTTTGGGGAATATGTTGATCTTCCAATTCCAGCAGTTTGTATTTAAATATGCACCATTTTTCTCCTACATTCTTTCCTTTAAAGATTTCTTTCCAATTCCACCTCACAAGTTCCCATTTAATTTTAACAAACTGTGCTTTGTCATAATCTCTTATAATGGTGTTTCCCTTTTCATATACTAACTTTCGTTTTAAATAAAATTGTATTATACTGTGATCACTATTGCTTAAGTTATCAATTATACTCAATTTAGTTAATATATTCTCATTGTTTGTTATTACCCAATACAGTATGTTTTCCCCTCTTGTGGGCTTATATACCAACTGAATTAACCCCGTCTCTTCCATCATCTCTATATACCTATTGTGTATTCTGTCCTTTGCCATTTTTGTTATCCAGTATATGTTTGGTAAATTAAAATCCCTAATTACTACTTCTTCCAACATAGCTATTTGCCTAATTTGACTCGCTATCAGTTCATCTTGGTTTTTACTTGTGTTAGGTAGTCGGTAAAACAATACAAGCAATACATTTTTTTGTGTTTGTCTAATTTGTAATGCCAACCATAAGGATTCAATCTCTTCACTTTGATCATATTTTCTATACAGTGTACTTTTTATTTCTTGCTTTATGTATACTGCAATACCTACTCCTTTTTTGTCCTCTCTTTCTTTTGAGTACAATTCGTACCCCTCTATGTCCCTATTCCATAACTTTTCTTTTCCCACCAGGTCTCTGTGATGCAGCATATGTCAGTACCCTTTGATTTTAATCTTATCTCCAATTCTGAATTTGTTATCATATTCAAACTCCTTGCATTCAATGCCCATATTTTTAATCCATTATGCAGTTTAGTATTACTTATTTTTTGCTTTGTTAAAGATTTGCTTATGGGGTCTCTTTTAGGTTACTATTCTTATTTTCATCCTTTTTCCCTCACCCCTGAATTATCAGTTTAAATTTGTATCTAATATTTTTTTTATTGTCATCCCCAACCTTCTACTACCTTTTCTGCTCAAATGCAGACCGTCACTACAAAAGAGCCCTGGATCATTTATGAATTGTTCCCAGTGATGAATACATCCTACACCTTCCTGTAATGAACAAACGCCTCAACCAGTTATTTACATCCTTTATTTTCTTATGTTTTTTATATTTTCTTTTGGTACTGGAAGTATTTCAGAAAAATAAATATTACACCTTAATTTCTTAACTTCCTCTTTTATATCTCTGTATTATTGTTCAATCTTATCTATATCTTGTTTTTTTTTATATTATTTACACCAAGTCGTAAAATTAGTACATTATTTCTATTTTTGTCGTCTATAATCTTTGGCAACATCACCTGTATGACCCTGATTTTTGCCCCTGGGAAATAACTTGTTGTAATTTGTTCTTTATTTCCTCTTGATGTGTATCTGTCAGTACATTTTAATATTGAGTCACCTAATACGTAAGCATAGATTTCACCATTATTCTGTTGTATTGTATTACTTATGTTTCTTGATTCTATATCATCTGTCCCAGTGATATGAGTTCTCTCATTTTGTAGCTCTAGTGGCATAAGCTCCACTTGGTTTACCATGATACTTTGCTGTTGAATAATCATCTCGGAGTTTCCCCTACTATATAATATACTATTCTCAGAGACTTCTTCTGATTCCCTACCTGATCTTTCAAATCCTCTTTCAAATGGGGTTTATATGTCTTCTCCAATAATATCTTCATTTTTCTTTGTATTTCCCTGTGTAATTCCACCTAGTTTGGTGTTATCACCTATACAGACATCCTCTATTGCAACTGTTCCATCTGTATTTAGGTTCATGTCCATATCCAGATCTATTAACTGCTCACATCTATTTGTGGTATGTAATGTAAATCTCATTGCCCTTCTACCTTTTTTATATTTTCTTGTCTTTTTTTTTGTAAGTTCCATTGTAATGATCATGTTAAGTTTTGTACCTTATTGTCCTTATTGCCTTGACATGGAACCTTTGTAAAAGAGCCCTCAGCTCAAAGGTGTAATTAGAAATACAAATAAATAAATAAATAAAACAAGATCTTCTTATCAATTTTACATTTAAAAATATAGAAACATAGACAATGTTGGCAGAGATATATCATTGTTCTATTCAGGCTGTCCTGTTTTGCCTGTTTTACCCTGTGACCTGTTGTCCAGATGACAGTTCATGCCCTCACTCTCACATTGCTCCCTGCCTCACTACTACTACCCTGAGAAACAATTGTACCCCTTACTCTGTCCCAGACATTCTTGAACCCATTTTTGTTTTTTGTACCCACCACCTCAGCCAATTATCTGCACAGAATCCGAACAGTCATAATCCTGATGTTCAAAAGCCTGACACAGAAATCCTGACAGCTGTAATCCTGATCTTGGCAAAATCCTGGTGTGTGGTGATCTGTGCAGTTTTGGGGGTTGTTTATATATATGATGGGTTGCTGGGGGCAAAGCCCCCCTTGATCCCTTCTCTAAAAATGTTGCTTCTCTTATCTGCCATTGTTGGGATTCCAGCTGTCAGGATTTTGGCATTGGGCTTTCAAACACTGGGATTCTGACTACTGGGATTCTACACTAGGCCCCATCAGCCAGTAGGTTGTTCCTTAGCTCAACCACTACTCTCCCCATAAAGGAAAACTATCTCAAATCCCTCCTGAATCCCCCTGCAGCCAGCTTCCACTCATGCCCCCTTGTTTTTGACCCATCATTCCTGCTGAATAGCTCCTCACCATCTACCTTGTTTATTCCTTTCAGGAACTTGAAGGTCTCTATCATGTTTCCCCTCTCACTTCTGGTCTCCTGTGAGAATGTGTTCAGGGCACCAAGCTGATGGTCATAGGATAAGCAGTGCTGGACCAGAATCATTTTGATTACCCTATGCTGCACTGTCTGTAGCCTACCACTGTCTTTCTTTAGGTGGAGACTCCTGAACTGGGAACGGTGTTTCAGCTGGGATCTCACCAGTGATCTACAGAGAGGCAGTATTACTTCTTGCCTCCTCTTTGCCCCTTACAATATACCTTAACATTGTTTTTGCCTTGCTTTAGGCCTTGTTACATTGGCTAATTCATTTTAGAGAATCACTTGAAATGACTGCCAGGTCCTTTTCCTCTGAAGTAATGCTCAGCTTATCCCCTCTAATCTAATATTTTGGCCTGGGATTCTTATTCCTTATGTGCATCGCCTTGCACATTTTGGCACTGAATTTCAGATAGCAAACCTTGAGCCACCTTTCCAATCAATGCAGGTCCTACTACAGCTTCCTTACCCCCTGCGTACTGCCTACCCTGCCACAGAGTTTGGTGTCATCTGTGATGAGACACATCTTACCCTGTATCCTTTCTCCTATGCTGATGATAAACATTTGAAGAGGCACGGTCCCAGGGCTGACCCCTGTGGCACCCCCCACATGACCTTACTCTCCCTTCATTTGACCTTTTTGACCACCATCCTCTGCCTTTCCCCCATTGCCAGTTTCCCACCCATCTAACTAGGTTCTTCATTGCTCCCAGATCCTCTGACTTCCTTAGCAACTTTCAGTGTGGCACCAACTCAAATTCCTTGATGAAGTCAAAGTACTGTTACTCTACTGCTTATCCTTTATCCACTGCCTTGTTACCTAGTCAAAAAATAACATCAGGTTGGTGTGACAAGACCTCCCTGCCATTAACCCATTCTGCATACTATCCAGGAGCCCATTTTCTCAAGGTAGTATACTAGGTCCTCTTTGACTAGTGTATCCATTAGTTTACCCACAATGGAGCTCAGACTGACAGGCCTGTAATATCCTGGTTGCTCCCTGTCCTCCATTGTGGAGCTGAACCTTAACTGCTATACTCCAGTCTATCAGAACTGCCCCTGACTGTAGAGAGCTGTTCAATAGCCTGCTAGTGGTTCAGCCAGTTCCAATGACAACTCCCTAAGCACCCTCACTATGAATTCCATCTTCCATCTTAATTACAGGTCTGTAAGTCCCAGAGTGCTCAATAATAGTCCTTTTACTACATTGTCCAAAATATATGATTTAGCTTGGCCCACACACACTGCCTTTCAGCTCAGTGTAACATATGTCACCAGACTCCAGTGCACGATCCTGCCAGAATATGAAAGTGTTCATGGTGATATCTCTCCTCAACAGTCAGTAAATGTGTTCATCCACACATTATGACAGCTAATTAGGCATTTCATAAACAAGATAAACAAAATGATAGGGGCTGAAAGTAGATGCTTTTTCTGGGTATGGGGATATAAGTGACAGTTTAAAATGAAAATGCTAAGCACTATTAAGAGTGGATTAAAATAACAGGACTGAGACTTTGAGCATGCACACCAGCATCATATAAGCATGCATAGTAGCTGATTAATCAATCTTGTGACAGGAAAACAGGTCCCACAAAACCAGAAATCACTGTTAAAAACTGTCAGTGCCCCTTTAATTTCATTGTTGGGGTGCACTGTAACCCCGATGCATCTTTTTTGTCTTCCATAAAGAAACTATCAGAGTTGTTGCAAAGTTTTCCTTTGGCAAAGAAGATGTGACAAAGTAATTAGCTCTGCTGTTCTTGAAGATCTCACAACATCACTGTTTTAAATTTGGGCATAATGCACTTCATGCAACTGCACAAGGGGCTTTGCTGGACAAGTGAGTGCTACCTCATGAAGGGACAACACAATGTAGGATACATGGGACCCAATTCTCAAACACTGCACCAAGACGCAAGGTGTGTGTGCCAAGCAGCAGGACGCAAGCAGCAAGCTGCGCCAAGATGCAAGCAAAATGAGATTCACAAATGCACCATGCGTGAAGGCAAACACCCACTGCATCACCCACCCCATGCACCAGCACAGCACCAGAAGGCAGCTAGTGCCATTACGCATGGTGCATTGTGACAGAGGTAAGACATGTAGGATGCAGGAGTGCTATTCACAAAGGGGCACCCAACATCAGATATCAAACACCTGCTATGCCAAACAGAGCTGATCTAGGGGGACTTAGAAAAAAGAAGCAAAGGGGCAGGCTAGTGATACAGGACTGCAGCAGGACAGAGATAGATGACTGCCCAGAGGATGTTAGCGCCACAGGCCCTACTGGGCATACAGCTGTCCAGGCAATGCCATAGGCAATCTGCCCACCAGGCTGCACAACAGGGTGGTGCTGCACAGCAGGTGCACAGGCAGCAGCAATCCAGACACCAGAGGCATGCCATACATGTGTACTGGCCATGCACCACCCACATGGACCTGAGTGAGGAGTAGTGCATCGCACGATATCAAATTGGCAAGGCAGCCATAGCAGAGCTATGCCAGGAACTTGACACTGACCTCAGAAGCAGGACCTGGAGAGGCCATACTATACCAATAGAGGTGACGGTATGGGCAGCCCTACAGGTAATGGCTACTGGCGGATTCCAGACACTTAGTGGCAACACCGTGGGCATCTCACAGCTCTCTGTATCATGGTGCTTGAGGGCAGTTGTGGATACCCTCATACACAGGTCACACCAATACATATACATACCCCACAGATGCCCAGGAGCAACTGGCAATCAAGCAGAGATTCTACAGCTTGGCAGGATTCCCACAGGTGCTTGGTGCAGTAGACTGCACATGAATTGCCATAAGGGCACCACTGGATGAACCAGAGACCTTTGTCAACCAGAAGGTCTTCCATTCCATGAATGTACAGGTCATCAGTGACAGCAGGTGCAGGATCCTCGACGTTGTGGCACAGTATCCAGGGTCCACACATGATGCGTACATCTACAGGAACTGCAGAGTGTGCGAGGCCTTCCAGAGCAGGACACTCACAGATAGCTGGCTGCTAGATAAGGCACACATGTACACATGCAGCATGGCTGGGCATGGGAAGAATGAGGGCATGACACTGACCTACACCCCTTCTCCACAGGTGATAGCGGATACCCACAACAGCCCTGGCTGATGACACTGGTGAGGCATCCACAGAGTGCAGCAGAACAATGGTACAACGATGCCCATAGAGCAACATGCAGTGTGATAGAGCACAAATTTGGCATCCTCAAGATGAGGTTCTGGTGCCTTGACAGATCAGGGGGTGCACTGCAGTACACACCAGTAATGGCATGCAAAGTGTTTATAGCATGCTGTGTGCTGCACAACATAGCAATGGAACATGGCACACCACTGGCAGTGGATGAGGAGTCACCCAGCGAGGATGGTGACACTGCAGGGGAGGAGGAGGAGGAGGAGGAGGAGGCAGTGGGGGCCAGCCCATGACTAATGACATCAAGGCCAGGCACAACACATGCTAACAGGACATCAGATGTGAGTGCAGTGCATTGCGTCACACTTCAGATGAGCACACAACAGTATGTGCAGTGTGCATGGCCACAGGTACACCAACACCTCCATGCTGTGTGCAGGCCCTGAACCACAGCCTCGGGACCATGGGATGACCACACACATGCAGCAATGGCACTCACGACAGGCACACTGGGCAGCAGTGCCATGCCATCACAGGGAACAACAATGCAGTGCCAGGAACCCAGGGACCACCGCAGACAGCACAGACAGCAGGTGGACCAGAACAGCTGCTGTGAGATGGAGGTGTCACCGCCTGGGCCACCACTCAGGCAGGGGCAGCACAGGTGACACGCATGTGCCCATTGCCAGTATGCTGCCCCAGATGGTGCAGCGCACAGTGACACAGACAGCGGCATGGGCGTCCAGGTCTCCAATGCCAGCAGGTGACATGTGCACGAACAGTGTGATGTAGGGATGAGGGACTGTGTGGGGTCAGTCGCACAGCAGCCACGGCATTAGGCAGCAGAGATTGCATGTGAAGGGGCCAGATCTACAGACAAGTGGCATGAAGCACACTGTTGCCAGTGCCAACATGTAGTGGCAGTGCACAGTGGGCACCAGAGGTAGGCAGAAAGGGGACATTGGGGACTGTGTGGGTGGGAGGCTGCACACACCATGCAACACTGCCACAGGTGATGCATATGGGTGGGTGCAGTGCACCACAGGCAGCAGGACATGGGTGTGTCATGGCACACCCATAGGACACGTCATGTGGACTGGCACAGTACCACCGGAGGCAGGCCTCCCCAACACGGCCTAGGTAACCTGCACAAGTGCAGTGTGCAGTGACAGGGGGGATGGCAAGCACAGCACTGCATGTTGCACTGTGCAGAGGCAGTGGGTGGACGTGAGTCACATTGTGCATCAGCCATAGCAACACTACTTGTGTACACAGTTATCCCGTATGCAACGCAGGGTGCATCGCATGCTGCGTGCCGATGCAAGCTGCATAGCATCTGCGTCACAGCATGTGACCTGCGGGGGAAAGCAGGGAACATGTGGAATCGATCCACCAGCATGTGTAGGGCCTCAGTAGCATATGCTTGGCTGCACAGGGCAGTGTAGCACAGGCACAGCTCCATCTACACTGCAGAGGAAGGCAAGGGTTTACAGCAGTCACAAGGGCAAGCAGCAGGTGGCAGTCCCAGTTGCAATGGCACGCTGGAGCAGGGCACATAACTTTAGAGATGATGAGACAGTGCTTCTCATCAGCCTGGCTGAGCAGTGGAGCAGGGTGTTGTTCCCACAGGGGGCACAGCAGTCCAGCCCAGCAGACAGGGAGAGGGTGTGGTCCACCATAGGCAGCAGGCTTCAGGTAGTGTCTGGAATAAGGAGGACCATGCGGCAGGCCAGGCACCATTGGAATGACCTGGCCTGGAGGGAGGGGCAGCTCCTTGCCCATCTGAGAAGGATAGCATGAGAGGCAGATGTCCAGATGTGTGGAGGATGGCCATGCCGGTCAGGTATGTGGCACCAGTAACATGCCCAACACACAGCACACTACAGTGACCTTGACTGCACAGCAAGGAACTGATGATGTCACACACCATTATGTCCCCGGAGGTGAGGGCAGTGATGCCGCAGGCCAGGGCAGGCCCATGGAAGCCGGACAGGACAGACATGGCAGAGGACCCCACAGAGAGCAACATCGCCAAGGTAGGTGTGCAGCGGTCATGACATGTATGCAGCTGAGTAGGCTACCGTATGGGGACCAGCAGGCAGGGGGGTTACACATACACACTCATACACACACACACACACACACACACACACACACACACACACACATATGCACCGGCAGGCTGGCACAGGTTGCCGTGGCTGGAGGGTGCTGGTAGGGTACATGAACCATGGACACATATGTGGGTGTGTGCCCCACACATGGTCGGTGCATGTCATAACCCATGCAACACATGGCAAGGCATGGCAGTGGCTTGCCAGGCCTGCATTGGTGGTGTGGGCAACATGCAGGGAGGCAATGCATGGGCATGTGGTGCACTCACTGGCTGTCACTTTGTGTTCCAGGTGCCCATGGTGGTGCGAGGAGTCAGCAGCAGGGCAAGGATGCACAGTGGCATTCCCTGGAGCAGGCGATGTGACGCCTGAAGTGGAGCGATGCACAGGCCTACACAGCCAGGACCCGGATAATGGCCCAGGGTGGGCAACAGGTCACCCCACAGCAGGGTGTGGCAGATGCAGCAGATGAGAAGGATGTGGAGAAGATGGAGGGGGACATCCCAGATTCCTGACAAGAGCATCATTGGAATGTAGAGCCAGCTGAATGTGCTGTGAGACTGCGTGCAGCAGGTGACACGGCCGACACGGCAACAGGCGAGGACGCCCCGTGGCATAGCTGGCTGGGTGGTAGCCGAACCAACTGGAGATGATGATGCCCCCTGTATGGCGGTGGTGATACAACCCCCGACCATGGTCCAGTGCAGCCCGTGAGTGAGAGGGACACGTCACCAGTCAGGGACGCAAAGGGTGCTGTTATCATACAGCTCTAGCCGCATGCCCTCCGTGACTTTGCCCAGGGACTCAGCTTGCACATCAGGCCCATGGCAAGACTGCTGACTGACCTTCAAGTAGCAGTGCAACCTCTGCTGGACTACCTGGACCAGATTGGTGGACAATGAGTGGCGGACATGTGCATGCATCAAAGACCTGGCCCTCCCATGCAATAGCGGACATGCCCAGGACAGGGCTCACAGGGTAGTATGGACACAGGTCACCGGGACATCAGGAATTATGTAACTGTACATGCACTGCAGTTAAGTGCATCACTGATGCAAGCCTATTACAGAATGTGGGGCTGTGCACATAGCACTGTGTACCTCTTGGTTCATCATGACTGTTGCTGTTGTGTGTTGCTTATTTGTCCCAATACAATGTTGTTCAATGTGCAAGCTGTGTCTGTGTGTCTCTCTGTACTGTGCATGCTATATACCTGTCTATGCTGCACACCAGTCGGGGACAGCCATTGTGTGGGTAGCAGCTCACAAGGCCTCTGCAGGGCACCATGTGGTCGACATAGACCGCCGTCCAGCAACATGTGGACAGCACTGCAGTGTGTCACAGGGTGTGATGTTACCACACACTGGGCACAGAGTCAGGACACTGTACCCTTGAGGGCCTGTACCACCCAGTGTAGGGGTCCTCTTAGTTCCACAGTGGCATGCCACAGTGGGTAAGCCAAACCACCAGTTGACAAGGTGGGACCCCGCGGTTTGAGCCTGTATGTGTCATGCATGTTTCAGTACCAGCTGTGTGGGACTGGGTGGTGTGGCATGGTATGTAGCATACAACAGGGCCCACTCAGTGGACTGCTGTGTGCAGCTCTGTATGGCTGCTGTGGTGGAATGCCCCATGGTGGAAACTGTGTGTGCTGGTTGGTGCTGGGTGGTCTGTGGTGCTCCTTGTGTGGTGGGGAGGTGACAGTCCTGCGGTGGCCATGCACCTGGGTGCCGGGGCACACATGGAATCATGGACAGGTATGGTGCCGTGTGTGCCAGGGGTCATGCCTGTGCTGGTGCTCCACGCCATGGTGTGTGCACCCACCACCCACACTGGGCACTTGTTTGGTTGGAGGTGGATGGGGGTGCTCAGGTGTAGGAGTGCAGTGTGAGCGGTCTGTGGCACGCCATGGTGTATGCACCTGGGTGCATGCAATAGGTCCCAGAGCTGGCATTAGGGGCCATGCAGGTGTCTGGTATGTGCCTGCAGGAATGGCGGAGTGCTGCTCTTTAGCATGTGGGGGGGTGCCACTGTCAGGGGATGCAGGCGTGTGTGTGTGTCCCATGCTGCAGTGCCATGCGGGGAGTGCCATGGCCATGGCCATGGGCAATATACAGGGGATATGGGTTACAGATGCATGCGGCATGGGTATGCATGGCACAGACACCTGCACATCCATGTGTGGTGTGTGTTGTGATGTGGTCCCTGCCCATGGTTGGGTGGGCACACTGGACCATTGCAATGTGGTGGGCAGCACCATAGGGTGACCCCCCTCTGATGCGCATGCCTGGCATGCTGCATGCTTCCTACCGGTGTTTGTGTGCTGGCCTACCCTTCCAGCCTATGGTGTCCGGTGGCTCACTCTGTGCAGTGCATGGTGGCTGTACCACCGTGCTGCTGCCCTGTGTAGCTTCCAGCAGTGTGGCACACCCTGGCTGCACCTCCACCACAGGTGGCACCATGTGCACCCTGTGCCTCTGTGACTGCCGTCATGTCACCAGGGGTATCTGTTATGCCGCAGTGGTCTCTGGCAGCCTGCTGCTGTCATCCCCCCTACCTCCAGTCCTGCTGCCGGCTGTTGCCAACTGTGCAACAGGTGCTGCTGCTGGTGCTTCTTTCCTGGCCATCCACCCTTCACAGGCCATACCACCTGCCTCAGGGTGGGCCCACTTGCAGCCTCGGGAATGGGCTGGCATGTGTTGTCCTGGCCTCCGTGCTGCACTGGGTGGTGGCATGGCCATGCTATTGGCTGTCACTGTACCATCCTGTGTCTGTCCAGGCTGCTCCACGTCACTGACATGTGAGTGGGTGTCCATCCCCCTGTGTCTGTCATGGTCCAGTACCCCTGTGTGTGGGTGCACACCCGCATATGTGTTACTGGGTGTTTCACCACAGTTGTCATTTGTGCCCTGTGTGACTGTGGCCACCTGCAGTGTGTGCCCCACTACACCATGGCCAACCTCCACACCAGCATCACTGCATGGCTCCAGCCCATCCCTGCTGTGTGTTGGGGCCACGTGTCTGTCATCAGTGGCCTCTGCATCCAGCTGCTGTTCCCCATTGGCTGTGTGTGTGCCTGCCATGTCGCCCACAGCTCTGTCCTCAGGCATGGTGGTGCTTGACATGGCAGTGTTGGCACTGTGTCTGGCTGTTGTCCTGTGGGCATCAACAGCTGCCCTATGCCCTGTGCACCCTCATGGCCCTGTCCCACTTCCTGTTTGTTGGCTGTGTTCCCCATGCCATGGTGGTCATCCACTGCCCCTCTGTCTCACCACCACACATTGCCATCCGGGCATACCTGTAGGACCAGTGTAACACCAGCTGCCTGCTGCTGCATGCATCTTGCAATCTCCTGCAGTGCAGTTGCCATTGCAGATGTTGTCTCTGTCTGGGAGATCTGCTGCCCCATGCTGCATTCCGTGATCATGGTCTGCCATTCTATGGCATCCGTTTGGTGTGTGACACACAGCCATATGTCCTGGAGAGCCATGTTGTCTGTGTTGTTTGGCATGCCTCTTCCTGGATCCCATGTATGATGGCTGCGTGGATATCTGCCACTGTCAGCTGCAGCTGTTCCTTGTATGCAACCATGGCAGCGGTGTGTTCAAGGATACTGTCCTGTATCCCTGCCAACTCCCACTGTGCTGCATCCTGGGTGAGCAGGACGTCCTGGCAGTATCGCGACAGGTCTTCCCCAAGGTCATCCTCCAGTGGCAGTGGAGTTGCACCATCTTCACCTGTCCCACCTGCACCTCCATGGTCCAGTGTGGCAGCACGATGTGACTGGCTGCCGTGGCCTACAGTGGTGGGTACATTGCCCACTTGTCCCACCACAGGGCCATCCCCCTACTGCTGTGTGTCCACTGAGGTCTGGCACTGCTCAGCAGGTCTGGCCACGGATGGGCTCTGCCCAACAGTGCTGCTGCTGCTGGATGATGTGCTGGTGCTGTCAGTGTCACTTCTCTGCTGGGCCTCTGACTCACTATCTGTCACCCTCATGTGGGCCTGGCTCACTGTGCTGTCACCGGTGGATGCCTGCTGCTGTTCCTCTTTACTGCAGCTGTGTCCGCTGTACTCCAATGCTTCACTGTCACTGTGGGTCACTGCATGGCATTGTGGTGGTGTTGCCTGACTGGCTGTGAGCTATTGTCTGGTCTCTGTGGTCCTGGCACCTGCTGGGTATACAGACAGATGTGCACAGTACATTACCTCAGTTGCCCACGTGCCGGTATGTGTCCAGTGCCATGGTGCATGTCCAGCCTATGGCGACCAGTGGAGGGGTCACCTCCTGCATCTCCTGTGTCTGCATGGTGGCCCAGGCCACACTATGTCCCTCTACACCTGCCCCCGGGTCCCTGTCCATTGTGGGACCCTGGTACCCATGCGGTACGTCGGCCTCTACTGGTGGTGCCACCACATGCATGCCCGGTGCTTATCTTGTACATGTTGTTGCTGATACAGGTCTAACTCTGTGTTGCCCTCTATGCTGTGTGTGCTGATCTGTGCCACTGCACGTTCCTCATGTCTGCTGAGGGGCCATGGTTGTGTGGGTCCTCCTCCTGTTGCCATTGTGCAGTGCCTGTTGTTGGCTGCCTTCTCCTTGGCATGGCACTTGATGTCACAGTGCCACTTCTGCAACTCCCTTACACTGTGCTTGCTGGGTGCCATTGCATTCACTAGGCTGGCTACCTCGTCCCATGCCTCCTGACGCTTTGCCCGTATCTTCTGGTTCCTTGCCCTGGACAGTAGCAGGTCCACCTGTTGGGTGGCACACACTGGTCAGGGCCTTGCTCCATTGCCCCACATGCTCTTGCCCTCCTGACACATATCACACCCTCCTGGGCCTCTATTGCATCCAGGAGGATGCCTGTCTCCTGGTCTGTGAAGTTCTTTTTCCTGGTGTGCCCAGTCTTCTTCCTCCGTCTCCCTGGGGTTGGCTGCCCCCTTTCCTCTTGCTGCGTCCTCCCTGGTTCAGCCATTGCTCCGCTCCTTGCATTTAGATGCTGCCTGCACCTTGCATGTTGCCTACACTATTTATTTGACACACTGTGTGTTCTTACACCATGTGCACTGCGTCTGGTGCATTCCTTATAGAATAGAGTGCATTGCCGATGACGTAGGAGGCTTTGGCGCACGGTGCATCTGACACGCCTTGCTCCAGTCTAAGGTAGTCTTTGAGAATCTGGCCCATGAAGTGCAACAGGTTAGGCACACGGCTAATATGCTGTGATGTTCAGTGGTGTAAATATGTGATCCTACCTCACAGTGTGTACTCCAAGTCTGTTAGAGGAAGGAGTATGATGTAGCTTTATTCAGCTATGAAGAAAATTAGACAGAAAGAGTTAGAAGAATTGGATTTAGTGTAGCTATTGTTTTCATAGTTTGTGTTTGGCGTGCTTGGGTTTGGAAATGAGCTGGGTTTCATTAAAGGTGTTTAAGCATAAGTATTTTTACACAAACTGTACACTCTCAGTGCTGGCACATATGATTGGCATGTGAACTGAGCTGAGGATGGAGGGCTCATAATTTTGCTGTCAGCATGACTAAGGTATATGCAGTAGCCCACGGGGTAGGTCACCACTGTTTTAACAAATTATACCTTTCTCATATATAAAAGTAGTATATTTCTTCTGGCAGAATGGCCTTTAAGTTAGACCATCTGAAGTGAGTTTCAAAACTTTATGTCTGTCTGACTAAGAAGCACATTTATTGATGGCCAGTGGTTTCATGAGGTGAGCATGTTTAGGAATCCTGGGCTCCTCCAAATTAGTTACTCAGCGGCCCTGCTGCATGACCACCACCCCTTTTTTGACCTCCCCCTCCCTGCTTCAGCTGTAAAACATTGTAGGGAAGTGGGCATTAGTAGGGGATGGGTGGGAAGGCAGCAGGGTGCTGGGGCTGTGGCAGAGGTGAGTAGTATTGGGGGGATAAGGATCAGGAAGTGCCCTGGGATAAAATAGAGCAATGAGAGAGGCCCAGCATGTTTGGCCTCTGTTTCTAGGGTTCCCACTGGACTAGACCACGTGGGCAGGTAGCTAGAGGACCTACAGCCTTCACTAGTCCCCTTTGTGCAGTGTTATGTAACACCAGGTTGATGAGAAACAAGACTGCAATTATGTTGGACTTGATTTCTTCAGTTGACCTGGTGTGCATTACAGAGACTTGGCTGGGGGATGATGCAGGTCCAATTTTGGAGGCATCAGTCCCTGCTGGATACTCTGTTGTGCACTGCCTGATGAGGGAACGCAGGGGTGGGGGTGCGGCCATCTGCATTAAATCCAGCCTGAATTTCTCCTTACACTCAGTGGGTTCTACCTCATCATTTGAAAGTGTGGTAGTGTGTGGGGTTCCAGGTGCGGGTTGCAGGATTCTCCTCCTGTACCGTCCTCTGGGTTCGGGAAAAGAATTCCTGCAGGAGGTTGCGGACTTCATTGCTGACAGAGTGTTGGAGTCATCCAGATGGTTGATTCTGGGGGACTTCAATGCCTCAGTCGATGACAAATTCTCACAATTTGGACATGACCTCTTTCAGCTGATGACATCACTGGGCCTGGCACAGGCAGTTGTCTCTACAACCAGTCAATCTTGGCCATACCTTGGACTTGGTATTTTCACTGGGTCTTGGGGTCACTGACCTCAGGATTGATTGGGTTGTATGGTCTGATCATTGTACTGTGGAATTCTCATTTGGTCCCCTCCAATTGTCCCTCCCCTATTGAGATGATCACCTATCACCCTTTGAGGGGACTATCTCCTGAGGGACTACTAGCAGTAGCTGATTTTTATGGTGTAAGTGCTGCTTGTGTGACTAGCTTGAGTGAAATGGTGACAGCCTACAATAGGCTGTCTCCAAGGCTCTTGATGCTATTGCACTGGTCTGAATATGACCCAGGTCCTCTCACTTGAGACCCCCATGGTTTGATTGGGCTCTCAAGGTGATGAAGACCAAGGATCGGAGGTTGGAGCATTGCTGGCATAGGACTCAGTCAGTGGAGGATAGGCTGGCTTAGAGAAATCACTATGCTGATAATCAAGGGGCAATTGACCGTAACAAGGCAAAGTTCCTGTCCAGGGAGATTGCCACAGGGAAGGGCAGACCATCTCAGTTCTTTCATACTGTGGATAGGCATCTTCATCCAGTCTGTCCACAGCCGAAAAAGAGCTTCTTTAGTAGTACTTTGAAAAGAGTTTGCTCTGTTCTTCTCTGACAGGGTATCCTCTATTCAGGCCTTGATCTTGCCAGTGGGTCAGGATCAGTCCTACAGTAAGGGGCCTGGTTGGAACAGAGGCACTGCTATTGTCTGGGTGGAGTTTCAGCTGGTGGAGGTGGCTGAGGTCACTAAGGTAATCTTGAAACTGCTGCCCACTTGCTGTGAACTGGACCCGGACCCAACTTGTCTCCTAGTGGTTTGTACCAAGATTATCAGTCCAGTGTTCACCAAGATAGTCTGGTATTAGCAGTTAGAGGGGCTCTTACCTGACACCTTGAAGGAGGCACTAGTGAAGCCCCTTCTGAAGAAACCACCTCTTGACCCTGACGTCCTGGCAAATTATAGACCTATCTCCAACCTCCCATTTTTGGAAGGTTGTAGTGAAGATAGTTGCTCTGCAGCTCGAGGAACATCTGTCAACCTTTGACATCTACAAGCCATTCTAGTCCTGGTTTAGGGTGAGGCATAGCACTGAGACTGCACTAGTTCAAGTGCAAAATGACCTCTTCAGGGCAAGAGGTAGAGGGGAATGGTCAGTTCTTGTTCTCCTTGATCTTTCATCAGCATTTGATATTGTGGATCACATGGTGCTTCTGGATTGCCTTAGAGAGTACTGTGGACTCAACAGAACAGTCATCAACTGGTTTGAGTCATTTCTCTTGGGCAGGAGGCAGATGGTGGTGATGGGGAATTTCTCCTCCTCCTCCCCTATGCCCTTGACCTGTGGAGTTCCTCAGGGCTCGATCCTGTCTCCAAATCTGTTTGCAGTTTATATCCTGGCAAGGCTCATTAGACAATACAGTCTGGGCTTTCACTACTATGCAGATGACACTCAGCTGTATGTTTCCTTTGCACCTGGAGCAAATGGCACCATTGAAGTGCTGAATAAATGCCTTGCAGAAATCCAAGACTGGATGTCCTCTAACTGGCTGAGGCTTAACCCTGACAAGATGAAGGTCTGAGTCATGAAGCCAAGTTGTGAGAGTGATGAGGGTGCTTCCAGTGCAATAACAGGCTTGATACTGGGACTTACCCCATTGATGACAACCTCTAGGGTGAAAAATCTGGGCATCATCCTTGATGACAGGCTGACTCTTGATGCTCCGGTGTCAGCTGTCATCAAAAGTGTTTTTTATTACTTGAGGAACATCACTCGGATCAAACCTCTAATTCAGCCCGAAGATCTACCTTCACTGGTACATGCCTTTGCAACATCCAGGCTTGACTACTGTAATGCTGTATACTTCGGGGTCAGTGGAAGGCACCTCCACCAGCCAGGTTACTAAGGGGACTGTCAAGGTTCTGTCATGTGACCTTGGTCCTGTGGGACCCGCACTGGCTGCCAGTCAGGTATATGATTCTCTTCAAGGTGGGCTTGCTCACCTATAAGGCTCTATACGTATCAGGCCCTGGCTACCTGTTAGACCTCTTTACACCTGCCATCCCAGTGTGCTCCCTCTGTTCCTCCACTGCTGGTCTCCTGGCGGTTCCGAGGACCAGACTGAAAACCTTGGGTGATTGTTCATTCGAGGTGGGTGGCCCAGTCCTCTGGAACCTGCTGCCAAGATTCTCCAATGAGGCCCCTTCGGTGGAGGCTTTCAAGAGGGGCATGAAGACTCACCTCTTTAATAAGGCCTTTCCTGCTGAGCTACTGTAATCTTAGTGTGGTTTGATCTGCTTTTAATCTGTTTATTTATTTCTACCTATTGCTTATTTATATGTTATATCTGTATCACCCGTTTTATTTCTTCTGTAAGGCACCCAGAGCCTCTGGGTTTGGGCGCTAAACAGATAAATTAATATTTATTTACTTACTTACTTACTTACTGCATATCACAGGGTGGGCCACCAGTGTTGCAAAGACTTTACCTGTCTGACATGTTTATTTTTGTGGGCAGAAATCAATTCACCTTTATTTAAAAACAGGCTAATAAGCAGGCCATTGAGCTAAAGCTCATTTCCAATGGTATTCTGAGCACATTTCCTGATGAAATAAGCTTGAATTTGAACATAACAAACTTAGTTGCACAGACATTTGACATGTAAACCCCAAGATAAATATAACAGTCTACAATAAAATAGTAAAAATATTTTAAATATAATAAGTCCACAAATGTCCTATCAGAGGAAAATAAATAAAGAGTTCTGCCCCTGATGGATCTAGATCATGGATAAGGCAGTAGGACACACTCCCTGCTCCAATTAAGAATTTGTCCCAGAGGGGCCACTGGGACATTCGGGGATCTCAGCACCATAGGAATGGAATTCCAAATCAGGGAGCCATAGTGAGAAAAAGCATGCTTATATTTATTTTTTTAACTCTATTTTTGCTCCCTTGACAATGTCCAGCAGGGACTTCTTTCAGTCACCACCAGGGCCATCTACCTGTCCTGTGAGGCTTTTCATACCTGGGACTCCCAGGATTCTGAAGGCACCACTGTATTGCCTCCTCAGCTTACCCCCATGGCACAGACTGCCTACAGCTGTATGGCAGCTCCAAACACTTATTCAGCTGCCCATGGTTGTGGAGAGCCCCAAGAGCCAGCCTGGAAGCCAGGAGGAGACAGCCCAACTGCAGATGTGTGGGTGGGCAGGGCATTATCTACCCTGCCCGTTGTAATTTCTTTCCACTTTTTATATTGTAGTGTATTGAGTTTTCAAGTTTAAAATCAGATACACAAGTCAGACAACTGTTACAACAGAAGTGTTCAGCCTGACAGCATACAAATTATAGTGTTATCAATGACAGGCAAAGTAATTACTACAGCAAGACTGCTGCCTCCTGTATATGATGTCTGTGTCATCTTACATGCCAGTCCATTGTAACAGTAACAATAAACAAATATGAACTTCTGTATACATTGAGGTCTATTGCAATTATTGAATTATATCATATTTGTGTCAAAACATCATGGTACAAAATACAGATCAATGACCATTACATGTAGTGTCCATGGTTGCCAAATGTCCATAAATTCGGGCAGACAATTTTTAACAGAGAAAATCAATTGCTACATGTGATACAACATTTAACAATTTTAACCCACTGCTGAAGTGTGGGAACCTCCTCTCCCTAAGCCAGGTTCGTGATAAAGGAAAACACAATTGCACATACCCTGTAATACAAAGCACCATGGGAACATATACAAGTCCCCATGAAGGAAATTGGACTGGCTCAACTTTATGCAGAACTGTATGGTGCCAGAAGGCCTAACAATGTGCCCAGCAAAGGCTGAGAACAGCAGATACAGACATGTGTTTTGTCCTTGTTAGCACTTATAAGTGTGCCATATCTGTATCTTAGCCTAGAGGGTGGAAGCTAGCAAGTCTTAAGAGGATCTTACTTATTTTGGTCATGGGGAGTCCATACTAGAGAAGAGAACAGAAGAACTACAAAAGACAAGAACCCTAGAGCAAATGCCCTGAGGCAAGGGTTACTCTGGAAGGGTATTGACCATACAGCCAAATTTTAAAGAAAATCACAAATGCGCCACTTTCAGAGTAGTTTTAAAGGTTTTCTGCTCAGACAAGCAGTGACAGGTTTCTCCCCAACTCTCTCTTCATAAGACTGCATTGAACGCATGGCTCACAGCTCATTATAGTACCATGGGACCTCCAGTCCCATGGTACATTTCAAACTTTGCCTGTGGACCCAACTTCACCCAATTTCACCAACAAAGTTATTGAATTTGCCACTCGGGAAGTTAGCCCTATATTGTGAATTGGAACTTTGCAGAGCAAATTAGCTTTACAAATTGCCTTGAATGTGCAAATTAATCTGTGAAGTGAAGTTAGTCAACTTCACACACCTCTCATACAGATATTTATGAACCCCATGTAGTCATCTTTCAATGTTACTGACATATACAGTTGTAATGAAAAAGCAGAGGGCCCAGCACTGAGCCCAGTGGTGCACCCTATAACTAAATCTGCCAAAGATTTAGCTCCCTGGAGAGTAACATACTATCCAGAGTTACTCTGCTATTTTACAGACCATTTCTAGTCAGATTACTCAAAATCTATGTCATCCACTTTTTACAGCACATAAGTGTGGCTGATGGTGTTGCAGCCTTGGAGAGGTCAATAAACAGATAGCCAGAAAGGAGAGCTCTGTCCATAGAACACTGGATGCCATTATTTACCTTTATTGTAGACACTGTGCTAAGAAATCTCCTGAATCTCAGCTGGTTCTTGTTTAAGTTGACATTTTTGTAAAGCAATAAACACAGTTGCTTAGATATTAGCCTGTCCAAGACCTTCAACATGTCTGGCAATAAAGACATTGGGCAATAACTGTCAGATGAATTTCTTTGTTCAAGAGTTCTGCCCAGGATGTACAGTGGCAGTTTTATGTCATGGCACAAGAGCACACACCTCCCCCTTTGATATAGTGGAAACTGAAGATGGCTTGTATGTTACTTTAACCCTTTCTCACCAGAATTATATAAAGCTAAATTGAAAAAGATCTATCTATGTGTCTTTCAGGTATGAAGGGGTCTTCTCCTGCATAATTCAAAGAGGAGCAGGCAATCGCTGACTGACTGGGGTGAGGGGACACATACCAGCTGTATGCTGTTAAGTTGGCAAGGGGACAGTGCCGTGACAGTATGGCTCAGCTCTGAACTGACAGAGCAAGAGATTTACAATTCTTATTTAATTACTAATTGGTCCAGCACTCCACTCATGTATGTCTTACATGAACAAAGTGTGGACATTGGAGCTGACGGACCATGTGGACATTAGAGCTGATGGACCAATCAGTACATATCATTATGGCCTCAGGAATGTTTTCCTTTTTCTGTGGCATATAAGGGACTGCTCCAAAGGCTTCAGTCAGAAATCAGTTACCTCACTAGCCTGCCAGTTCACTCCCCCCTTCCCGGTATGAATACTAGTTAGTGCACTGAAGTTGCTGGCCCATTTCCCTAACTGCCTGCTGCTGTTTCCCTTGCTGCTACCATCCCAGAGTGCTGTGGAGTTCTCCAGGTAAGATATTATAATTTTAGACTGCATCTGAGTTTTGTGAAAGGCATCCAAATTGGTGGAAACACATCAGCAGTTGTATGATGTCTCCTGCATTGACATGCAGAGCCTTAGGTTTCCATAACGTTTGCATATCTGTGCATGGGGATGGGTGAAGTTAGGGTTTAAAAAATCATTATTATGTACTACATTACTTTGAATACTTTAAAATACCTATTTCTGTAAATGTACCTAGTTTTTTTTTGCAATAAATATACATAGCATCATATACTGTAGGTACAGTGCTTCCCCTACAATTAAGACTATACATTCTGTTCTATGTAAAATCCCCAATGTTTGCACTTTAGTAATGCAGCCAGTCCCACATTCTGGGGTCCAGGATCACCAGATCCAGAATATTTGGTAAAGACTGGTTCAGAGGTTTAGAAACAGAAAAAATAGACCATACCTAAATCACAAACTGTTGAAATGTAGTAGTTGGGCCAGTTTAAATGTGAGAAAAGTATCTGTTCATCTACCAGCCACAATAAACTTGTCTGACAGACATAAATTTTATGATTCTTTGTGCATACGCAAGAAACATTTTGCTTTACTTCAGAGAATGGCATTTCAAAGATGTGTCATGGACTAGTCCAATGCAGAGCAAGCTACATTGGGCATGTCCCTGACAGACCAATGACCATGCAAGCAGAGTATAATGGTGGTCAGAGTTTCACAGCTGGAAACTTTGTGTACTTGAAAGAATTGACATGCTCCAGTTCTTTCATTTGCATAAAGCTGTCACCCCAGCCTGCTCAGGGACTCCCTTCTGAGAACACAGATAATGGAGGAGGATGTGCAGTGGCTGTCTTTCCAGGAGCAGCGCTTACACACAGCTGACAGACTGAGTCTGACTACTGTCTCTTGTCCCTCATGGTGTACCCACAGACAGTCCCCTGCCCTGTGTGGTTATATCACAATGGCTCACCTGTTGCAAGAGCCTTGTACACTCCTCCACATGATTCCTCTGCTCCTCGAGTCACCACCCCTTGAACTTCCTCTCTCTCTCTCTCTCTCACCCACTCTGTTCCCCAGGGTCTTTCTTCCCTCACTCTGCCCTCACACTGTTCATTCAAGGCTGCCTGGAGATCAGAGATGGCGTGCGACCCCAAAGCAGAACACATACAACCCCCCCTCCCACACAGCCACTCACATGCACGCTCATCAGCATTGACTGCACACCTCTGGTTCAACTCTCCTCTTCTAGAGTTCCACACTTGCTCCCACATGGTCATTCATACACATGCACAGATTGAGAGCTGCCCCACTGGCTGTGTCATAAGTAGTCTGGAGCCACAGGGTGTTGACAAGTCATGATTAATTCTCATGGCAGCCCCCTTACCTCCTGGTTTTTAAAAAAAAAAGTAAATTCCTATAATCTGAGACTGGGATGCCCACTCCCAGTGTTGGATGCCTTCCCCCCAGCCTGTTGTGTTGTTTTACATTAGATGACATCGGGGTGCCCAGTCCCCATGTCAGCATGTTGAACCTCCCTACGCAGCACTTTGGGACACTGGAGAGCCCACCTCTTTTCCTGGTGTCTAGTGGCAATCCCCTTACCTCCCTGTTTAAAAAAAAGTTAATTCCTATAATCTGACACTGGGATGCCCACCCCTGGTGTCGGATGCCTCCCCCAACCCACAGCCCGTTATGTTGTTATACATTAGCCAACACTGGGGTGCCCAATCCCCATGTTGGCATTTTGAACCCCCTACACAGCACTTTGGGACAATGAAGAGCCCACTTCCAGTGTCCCAAAATAATTTATGTGTACCTGTAAAAAAAATAAAACATCCCCATGTTTTTTTTTTAAGCCTGAAAAAAGAAAATGGTCCCTCATGATCCCCGCCATCCCCTCCCCATCCCAACCCTCCCACTGAGCATCCACCTCCCCACCACCCCTTACCCTATAGGAGGTTGAGGGCTGTCGTCTTCTGTGCACCAGGACACATCTGCACTCTTTAAAGCTGAACTGTGAACTGAGGAATAAAGGTAAGTGATGTATAATATATTTCAATGGCATTTTGAACTTATGTGCATAACATTGCCATTTTTAGGTATTTTTACATCAAATTTTCAAAATGACATTTTTGGGACCCCACCTCATGAACATTGCAATTGTCATTCGGTTAATCAGGCCAGAAGGTGATTGTGCGGTTGCTGTACAAAATCACCTTTCAGGCTTGAGTAATGAAATGACAGTGCCAGTGTTCATGAGGTGGGGTCCCAAAAAAGGCCATGTTGAAAATTTGGTGAAAAAATTCCTAAAAATGGCTGAGTTACGAACATTCATTGAAATGTTTCTACACATGCACATAACGTTGATAATTTTCAATATCTGAAGTCCAGATTTTCAACATAGCCATTTTTTCACACCACCTCATGAACAGTACAGCTGTCATTTTTCACATCCTGTCCAAAACATGTTTTCGCACCTGTGACATGGAATGACATTTTGACATGGATCAGAAAATGTTCACCTATGGGGTTTATGAGGCGGGGTCATAAGAAGATCATGCTGAAAACTTGGGGTCAAAATATGAAAAAATGCCAGAGTTATGACCATTCATTGTAATTTTGGTATGCCCGCTCGTAACTTGGGAAATTTTTCATATTTTAGCCCCATATTTTAAGCATAGCCTTCTTGTTACCCCACCTCATGTATGTCACAGCTGTCATTTTTCAAATTCTGCCCAAAATGTATTTTCGCACCTGCAGTGTGGAATGGCATTGCAGTTGCACAGAATTATGTTTTGGCAAGGATTCAAAAATGTTCTGCACCAGGTACCACCAGGTGAGTAAATAAGGTGGCTATGCTAACAATTTGGTCACTGTTGTCCTATAAGTAGAAGCACAGGGCCTGGAGGACCCTGTGCTTCTACGCCTATATACATATACACATCTACAGAGGGATGGGAGTGCAGGGTCCAATGGAACCTATGCTCCTACAGTAAAATAAAGATACTATTATACTATCTCAAAAAGTAAGGAAATAAGTTGCAAAAAACATCATTAATGCTCCAGTTAGGGTCAACGTGACAAAAGTTGGAAAATAAGGTGTTAGGATTTCCCTAACACCCCACCCTCCCAAACCAGGCAGGACAGCAGGTATGGGGTGTGCCTTGGGCTTCTCAAGCCCTACACTCACCCCATTCCATCTGTAAAAAAGGTCAGATGTGTTGGCTTTATGAGAATGGGGTGAGCATTAGGCTTGAGAAGTCCAAGGCACACCCACACTTGCTCTCCTGCATGGTCTGAGAGGATGGGGTGTTAGGAAACTCTAACGCCTGTTCACAAACACCGCTTTGACCTAACTTTAGTAATAACAACATTTTACAACTGATCAGTCAACACACACACACACACACACACACACACCAGTCCATTCTATGTGTGTTTGCTGCTCATTGTGGCCTACCTGGGAAAGATTCAAAAGAAACATTAGGGCTTTTTACAGTATGGTATTTGCACAAGTAAATCCTAACTTTTAGCAGTTGTGCTGATCCTTCCCTTCCTTTATTCCAAATAATACAGTACACCCTGATACATACACCATGCAAGGAAACATTTGACATTGAGAAATACATGTTTGAAATACTTGTGGCTTACCATTGCTATCCTGCCAGTAACAATAAACATATCAGGCAGGCTTGGGTATCTGAGCAGCTATACCACCAGCAACAATCACGTGTCTGAGAGGCATAATATTTGCAAACATATGGCAGCTAAAACCTGTTGGATGCAGTAGTGTGTCTACATCACCCTGAATGCCAAATTAGGGACTTCCAAACCTCTGCAAGCTTTCACTTTGCTGCCAATTACAACTACAGTACCAGCACTGTGAGTGCAAAATTAGTATTTGATAAAATGCCTGTGCTAAAAGACTGTTTGAGACCCAGCTCATTTCCAAACACCACTCGGTGAACTGAGAGCAAGCACAGAATAACTGCACAGACATGATAAGGGTAAACACAAAACAACTAGAATATTCCTTCATATTTTCATAAAATGTAAATATGTTGTAAACTGTTCTGAAAAAAATTAAATATGTATGTAAAATATAGTGGTAGTGTACACTGTCCATTTGTACTGTGTTAACCCTTGGTGTGCCACCGACATGTATACACATCCTAAAAACCTATATGTTCTAAATCTTCTGCCAGCCTAAGGGTTAAAAGACTCTTGTGTGTGCATGTACTTTATTCTGTGTTCATCCAAAAAACTCTAACACTTTTGTAAGTATATTTTCATTTTTTTTAAAATACTACATCTATAGTTACAAAACATATTTGAGACCATTTAATACATCTCAGTTTTGTTATCCAATCCATCTGTTACAAAAATAGTTCTTAACGTCATAAGAAAAAAAGAAACTATTAAAACAGGAAAATTACTAGATTATTGTCTTATCTTATAGGGGTATTACCTATAAAGGTCATGCAAGAACCAAATCAGGTGGAAAAATTCAGTTCTTTCCATCCTGCATTAGTGAAATCTGTTCTAAAAAAATAAAAATCAAAAGCTGTAAGTTTTCTCTATTCTGATGGTGTTCAAGAATACAGATAACCACTCTCTGTATGTACATAAGAAGAATGCAATCTGTGTAAAAAAAACTGAACGCTTTTCTTTTTGTTCCTTGCTTTATTTTGTTCAGCACCTGTGCTTTAACAGTTCTGTCAGTTGTAGGGGTGGTTCCAAGGGGATGCATGTGGGTGTGTGTGTGTGTAAAACACCCACAATTCTATTTTATATTTAAGCAATAAGGCATGGCAGGGTGTGTGTTATCATGTAACAACATCACTCCTGGGGTGGAGTTAACCTGAAGCAAAGCCGAGTGCTTCCACCACCGGGAGTAACGTTATTACACAATAACACACACACTGGAGTGCCTTACTGCTATTATAAAATGGTTCATTCTTATACAAAATAAAACACATTTAAAAAAATGTTTTTAGTAGATTTTTAGTGTGGCGATATATATTTGTTTCTTAAGAGAAGATGAGAATAGTCCAATGCCAAATCCACACAGTGTTGTTATTGTGTAATATCATCACTGTCTCAGGCACACGCTGACCAATCAGAGTCCAGAAAATGTTCTTGTCATTGTATAATTAAGCAATAAGGCACGACAGGGTGTGGTATATCATGAGATATCATCATGCCTTGGGTGGTTGGGCATGAGGCCACAGACCAAGTGCGTCCAACCACCCAAGAAGTGGCGATATCCCATGATATACCACACCCTGGAGTGACTTATTGCTATTATGAACTGAGTTTCAAGTTTTTTAAATAAAACAAATAAACATTTTATGTATGAGTTTTTGAGTGGTGTAGGAGTATATTTTGGAAAAATAGAGCTCAGACAGTAGAGAACAAGGAGGTTGGTGGCACCGGAACTTTTCTGAAGCCGTGATGATGTAGTCCAATATCATCACGGTTTTAAAGAGCTCTCAGCCAGTCAGATCCCTCTATTTACAATCCTCAGTTCATAATGAATATTATTCCATTGCCCAGGACCAATAATGACATTTTCTTAAGAGCTGAGCCCTTCCCCAGCACTGCTTTCTTTGTGTTTCTGCCTTTGTGTGCTCTACATGTAAGCTGTCCATAGTGGAATGACCCATAAATTACAGTACTTCTGTAAAGAAGAGGATGATGGCACTAAGATAAAGGAGGTGCAGTAAATTATACAGCTGTGATAATGCCTGTATATCAGAATTTAATAAGCACTTCTATGTTAAACCCCAAGGTTTGCATCTTGATAACTCACCCCTGTTCAATCAATTTTCCCTAAATTTGGTATACATGGAGTCTGGGCCAGGGTTTCTGGATCCTGAGAAGTTTGTGTCACTTAGTTTTGGGGTGCAAATACTCTAAAGTCTACCCAAATTAAGAGTTTTCTTTTGTTCACCTGTAACTAAAAAGTGTTTGTTTTAAACCAGAAACTTACAGGGTTGATACAATGTGAGCCAAGGTACATGTAAGTTTTTAGCATTTATAGTTTTCAAAATTTAAGTTAAAAAATGTGCCATTTTCTGTACATGCTCAGTTCAAAACAAGAAAGTTCTTAGGACAGCTGGATGTTTGTGTTAGTGGTTTGATCATTAGTGTTTTTTTTTTGTTACAGCTCACATGAGCCACTTATAGTCAATGATTTGAGCTCATGTAAGTGGTGACAGAGAAATCAGGGATGATCAGCCTGCCTACACAAAACCCAGTTATCTTGAGAACCTCATTCCCTCCCAACCCAACTTTTAATTAAAACTAATAGCAGGTGCCCAATCCCGCTGGCTGTTACACCCACTCCCAGCCTGCATCTTGGTAACACAGCCGGCAGGTGCCCAGTCTCACCGACCAGTACCCCCTTCCTCCCAACCAATGTCTTTGCAAAAAGAACAGCCATTGGATGCTCAATCGTGCCAGCTAGTAGCCACCTACCCACTCTCCTGACACTGTTTATAATGGTGGGTGCTCAGTCCTACTGCTGCATTTGTCAATAAACTGCTAGAGATTTTCTGTCTGCCACGGAACTTGTCTGCTGAAGAAATTTTGAAACTAGGGTGATGCCAATTGGAGGCTACAGACCTGTGAATAACAGCCAACCCAGTGTGAACTATACTAAGTGAATTGCTTAGAAAACTAGACTCTCATTTTCTAAGCAATGCAGACATTAGTGTGCATGTATTTGTAGAAAGAAATAATTTGAATATGCTAATTCTTAAAAAACGGTAACACGGCAATGTAGAATAACTATGCTGGAATAACAGTTGAGCAGCTCTGCTGTTTGATAAGATCTATGTCCCCAGGATGTCTGCTTCCCCTTTATTTTAATAAGATATTATGTTTTTTTTTAATGCAGAGCCAGCATAGTCATGTGTGTCTCATATCCTGGAAGATAAGTCTGAATTCTGAAAGAAGAGGGCATTTAAAACCAAGGGATATGAGTACCTAGTTCACATAGTCTTGTCACCTTAATAAGATGACAAGACTATGTGAATGAGAACTTCACCCTATTACAGGATGACCTGCTTCCCATAGGGGAAACAACTGACATAAACTGAGCTGGTTATATGAAAGCAAATACACTGGCACAACTCAAGGGAAAACATATCAGGAACAGAGCCCAAGAACATTATACAAATCATAGAGAAGAATGTGTGGGCAGCCATACACAACAAGCCTGGGTCTGCATTGAGAGTTTTTTTTATGGCAATCAGGGTTTCACTGTTTGCCATGGAAAACTCCAGAAGACACGGGGCTGGATTTTTGATGCTCTGGGAAAGCTGCAAGCCCCTGGTGTGCCCAACATATGACGCATGGGGCTTGCAGCATTCCCCTGCTGGTGATCAGGATTTTCCATCCCTTGTGCCGATTGCCGCACCTTAGACCACAGTTTTGTGGTCTAGTGTGCATCACCCCGGGTGTCTAAGTAATGGTGCTTGCAGCAGAGCATTGGTGCAAGCTGCCATAAATCATGGACACTGTCGCAACTGCACCTGAGAATGGAAATTTGGGTGCAGTTGCAGCAAAGGGGGTTGGAGCACTGCAGAATTCAAAGTCCCATGGTGCAAGGCCGCCTTTTGAAAATCCAGCCCCCAGACTTGTCTGTGTATGGATGCCCATACATTATCTTTTATAGAGTACGGGAAACCATGCCCATTTCAGACACTGGACTTCATTTCAGTGAACTGGCAGTTGGAGGGGGAGCACTCGAGGATTGTTGGCAGGCTCAAATTACTGACACAGTGTGCTGCCAGTGTTTCTGCAAGTTCAAGTTAAAAAAAAAACAACTTCCAGATCAATTGGATAGAGGAAAGCAACTATGTGGCAGCATTTCAAGTTGTTCTGCTGCATTAGTGACATCACTACTGCAGCAGAATAACTTAATGATGTCACTACTGCAGCAGAACCAGCATATTCCAGGCATACAATTCCATACATAACAGTATTCCACCATACACTATATATAGAAGAGTGTATGATCGCTCATATACAAGGATATTTTCACTCGAGAGGTTTTCATGGTAATTGGAGACCTTAAGAGCACAGCTTGTGAGGTCTCATTTCCATGGAAACCTCGAGAGTTAAAAACATATCCTTGTAGTGTATGAACATTCATCTTTTATAGTGTATGGGCACTGCTTAGTTGGTCTGCAATTCTGGCAGAACAGTGTATATTCTTTTTTATTAAACATTTTTTACTTTCCATAAATATACAGAATTGATATAACTTGTAAACAACTGCTGTCTTCGGCTTTTTAAAAGTTTCTTTGTTCATGTCCTTTCAACTGAGCATATCTCCCAGTTTCACTCCATCACAGTGCAGTGACAAATTGCCTTGAGCAGCAGGCATTGGAAGGAAGCTGAGGGACATGCCTGGTTATTCTAGCAAATCAACCAGACATCTCCCTCAGAACTGATATACCCCAGTGAGGCAGACATTACTGTCTGCAGCTGCCCTGTGATGGAAAGGGAACTAGGAGATTTTTTTGAGGGGGTAATCAACACTTGCTCCTGAAACTGGGCCTAAAATGCACCAAAATGCATTATTTCACACCTTACAGTTTCGCAATTTCCTCGGGGGCATGCCCCCAACCCCCCAGAGAGGTTTGGTTTTCAAGGTCAAGTGTGCCCCACTTCTGTCAATTCCTGGATACATCACTGCATTTTCAAAATTGCCTGGCATGGCATGCCTCTAGACCCCCTAGAGAGGTTTGGTTTTTGAGGCCAAGTGAGCACCCCCTTCTGTCAATTCCTGATCTGCCACTGATATCCACTCTCCTTAAGTAAGCAATAAGACAAGAGAGGCTGTGCATAAGACATTTTTAATGCACAGCCAGGGGCATAGTGAGGAACGAGGCCACAGGCAGAACAAAAACAACAGAGCAGAAGGACTGACAAGTCTTTCTAAATATTGGGCAGCTTTAGATTTTCTGTTTTTTTAGCGAGGTGTAGCGGGTGCGAAAGAGACAGAGAGTAGTACTGTACTGAAAGAGGTGCTGAATAATGAGTGAGTGGCTAACAGTGAGAGACAGAGGGAGTGGGGTGGGAAGTCATGGAGCAACTGAGAAGAATGTAAGTGGTTTTGTCAGGAACTGCTGTCTGATCATCATGTGTGACTAATAGAAAGAAAGAAAGAAAGAAAGAAAGAAAGAAAGAAAGAAAGAAAGAAAGAAAGAAAGAAAGAAAGAAGAGTAAAGTGTCAGTGATAGTGAACTGGGTATTCCATGACATTGATGACTGCAAATGTGTGACTGAGTTACTAGCGACTCATTTGCAGTGCCTGACATTTGAGCTATCCTGTAAGGGTAGTGAGAGAAAGGTACAGTGAGGGTAGGGATGAGCAAGGGAAGGTTACCGGTAGTGTAGGATGGTGACTGGAAAGGGAGGGATAGGGATAGGGAAGAGGGTTTGTGTGGGGCAGTGAGGTGTACTGCTGCTGAGCTAGCCATGTGGTGTGGTGGTGAGGGTGGCTAGCTGCAGTATAGCAGGTACAGAGTTCGGGTCTGGAAAGAGGTATATTTGATTTTAGCTTGCACTTGAATTTTTTTAATTTTTGGGACTGTCTCCCCCTTCCCAGCATGCACCCCCCTCCCCTGAAGTTGGTAATCTAAAATCAGGGAGGTGCAAGGGGCTAAATGCTTGTTTTGGTTGCCGGATGTGGTGTCGCCGATAAGTGCACTTCACCGATTTGCTTTGCAGCGATGTACACTTGCTGTAACAGCGATTGCTGTTTTGCGATCGATGTTATGGCATGGAACCCAGTGAACTGAGTATAGTAGGAACATTGGGAATACTGCCAGAGAAGTTCTTCTCAATTCCCTTCTGTGGGAGAAAAAAATGTTGGCTGTTCAAACATGAAGATTCTATGCGACACAAGGATTTTTTTGTGGTTCTGAGTCCCCCTTGGTAGCACTTGTTTTAACCTGTGCATTAGACAGATCTAATGCACAGGTAACAGCTAGTCAAAATGCAGGATTTTCCCTACCCATTTTATAAAGGTCTCTGAAAGTAGATGGCAGAGTTCATGTCTGATGACTTGTATTCTGAAAGGAAACAAAACATAATCACTGTCAGTGCTGTTGTTGTTGCTTATTATATTTACTGCCAACTGTAAAGCTTAACATTTTGCAGAAATTCTGCTTAATTGTGAGTAGTGGTCTTAGTAAGTAGATAACTAATTTTCTAGGTACTATATCAAAAACATGCATTGCTAAACAAAGTCAGGGTTGTCTGACATCAGTTTCTGAACCTTAGTGGAAGCTAAGGAGAGCTCTTCCGGTGGAAAACTCAAATGTAAAAAGTAAGTACCAGTCTAAACCTTTAATACTCCAAACCATTGAACTGACCAAACTGGAAGAAAAAAGTACAAGTCTGAAGTTGCCTGGTTTGCAATACCTATTTTTAATATTTCTGATATCTAGAAAATTAACCATCTATTATCAGAAGCACTACTCATGATTATGTGGACCTTCCATGAAATGTTGAGCATTACAGTAGCCAGTAAATGAAATACACCAAAAAAGGGAAGAAACATACACACACAGAAAAAACAGGTGCTGATCCAAAATCAGTAACTGGCTGAAGGCACAAAGTCAAAACTCAGAGTTTGAAAGAAAAAAAGGAAAAAAGTACTCCCAGAATTGCAAATAAGTATGCCAAAACCAAATGTTTCTATAGAGCTCCACATTGTTAATGGGTAGTAATTACAGACTGGTATTGTGTACCCCTACTAAGGGAACTGGCACAGCCCAAAGGCGTAGAATGCGGGGCACATAAGCATTCAAGACAGCAGCAACTCCCCAGTCTTAGCTGTGCCATCAAAGGGGAAACATCTCCTTAACTGCTCTGAAGGAAAACATAGCTTCTAGGCCTTGGGGCTGTAGTTCTGCTTAGCAGATTGAGGCTACCTGGTGACAAGGTGCACTTCTAAATTAAAATCATGCTTGTTAAACTGTGGCTTCCAATGTTACACAAGACAGGCTTTGTTTGATGCAATTTAAAATTTTACACAACCTTTATTACTCTCCTCATAAAATGGCTAAATTGGGTATGATTCCTTCTTCAACCTGTACGAGATGCCTTCAAGGTATGGATGACTTACTTCACATTTTCTGGACATGCCCGAAAATTGCTCCCCTCTGCAATATTATTAGACAGCATGCTGATCCACTTTTAGGATTATCTGATGTATTTACAGCAGAAATATGTTTACTAGGAGATTATTCCACTATTCTGGTACTAAACTGAAGATATCATATTGTCTTTATTGCCATGTCGGTTAAAAACTTGTTCTGAGACATTGGAAAGACACTGCTGAGATCACATACACAGAATGGCTCCAAGAATTCTTAACAAATCTTAGACCAGTGCAGGTAATAGCCAACCTATGTAATAGGTTCAAGAAATTCAACAAGATATGGGGCCCCTAATTAGCTCTTTACTCCCTTTAAGAGGTTACAAATGTTCCTTCATTCACATTGTGACTTGGTATAACTTAATGCTCTGTGTGGGATAGGTGGGAGGGGAGAAAGGGTAGCGGGGGGGGATCCACAGAATTCACATTGTATGCTTTCTAAACTCTTTGTATAACATGGATCTCCTACTTGTAACTTGAAATATCTAATAAAAACTGAATTGCAAAATAAAAAAAGCTGTGGCTTACAAATTGGCTAACCCACTCTCCCCATTTCCACTGCCTGTGCTTCAATTAGGGGCTGTGACAGAAATGGGAAGGAAAGAGTTAATGGTTTGGATTCTGTAGATGCCTTTTTTTTTAGCAGTGTGGAAAAAATACACTGAGGCTGAAATCCTCCGGCAGCAACCAGCTTGTGGAATTCCTAGCTGCTAGATAAGAGCTGGGTCATAAATCTCTAGTGGACATCTCCAGACACACACAGACCTTGCAGACACGGACAATGGCAGTTTGAATGATTGATCATTCAAATATAACCTTAAGTGAAAAGGGAATATAATTGGTCACCAATAGGTGTTCACTCTGATTGGGACAATTAAATACATACATGTTAGGTGGTTGGTGCATTTAAGGGGAGAATAGGAATGACCTAGTCTCCATAGACTATATAAGCTTCTGTAAGACAGAGAACTCTCTCTCTTTCCCTGGAAGCTGTGAGGGGAAATATAAGCTTGGAGCCTACCTGGTATGTCCGTGGGAGCTGGCAGTTAGAACAGGGTCCAGTGTCTCTTGTAAGGACAGGGAAGGGTAAGTTTAGTGATAGTATATTTCAGTAATAGCCTTCTTCTTTGCCATCTGTTGTTTAAAAACATTTGTTTACTTTTCCTGTATAAGTGTTATTCTCTTGTGTTGTAAATATATTTCCTGTAAATGCTCATTGCATTTTCTGTTAAGTAAAAGCTATTTATTTGCTCAACAGTTGTGTCTCTGATGTCATTTTTCTAAGGTAAGATTTGGTTTTCCACTGGCTAGGGTAAACTCTGTGTAGCATCCACCACCTGAAAGAGACACACTACCAGACTTTAACTTGTGCAATTGCACGTGTGATTATTCAAGTTTGTACACTTGAAAGAGGTGCCAGAAGGAAAGTCTGGCTGGTGGCAGCGAATACCAGGACACACACCTCTAAAAGCTGTTTCAGCCCAGAGGAGAGGTGGGTTGTCAGCATATTGGTTGGCAGTGGTGGGGTGATGATAGCGGATCATGAAGCACACTGATACAGAGTTTGCCAGTGGAACAGTTACCTTAGCATTGCAAAACAGGATATACAAGAGGATACATTTGTACAACAGTTTTATTTGTTTCTAGATAGCACAGTATAGTGTAGCAGTAGAGAATGAGCTCCACGGAGTATGACTCACTTACTGTGCCACAGCTTGTTGAAAGGTGCCAGGAAAAGGGGATTCAGCCTGAAAGTCTGAAGCAGAAGAAAAAGGCAGATCTCATAGCTACTCTCTTGGCACATGATCTGAAGCAGACAGTCGTTGGGGGTGAGTCAGGAACTGAGGCAGCAGGCTCCCCAAATCAGCTTGAGGCACCACGACTGCAGCTATTGCTGCAAGACAAGGCATTGGAGGTGAAAAGACTGGATGCCGAAGCAGAAGCAAGAAGGTTGGCAGACAGAGAGAAAGAACATGAAGACAGAGAGAAAGAACGACAGCATGAACTCCAGAGACAACAGCATGAGAAGGAGATGATGACCCTCCGCAGTCGAAACCGTGAGTAATGGTGGAGTGAGTTTACCTCATGAAGCCAAATGAATTCTAAATTGTTCCCTCAGTTTAAAGAGGGAGATGACCTTGATTTATTTTAAGGTCATTTGAGAGAGTATATAATCAATTACAATTAAATAAAGCTTCCTGGTCAACTTATCTCACACCTGCTGACGGGAGAGCGTTGAATGCATTTGCTAAAATGAGTAATGAAGACTATGCTGATTATGATAAAGTAAAACAGTGTTGTTGAAATGTTTTGAATTAACTCCTGAGGCTTATAGAAGAAAATTTAGGAGTTAAAGAAAGCCCAGAAGACAGTTATGCAGAACTGCAGGTTAAACTGTATACTTACCTTGATAGGTGGATGGAGGGCTAAAGCAACTACTGTGGAACTGATTAAAGATATATTGGTGAGAGAACAATTCCTTAAAATTGTACCTGAGGACATGCGTGTGGCTCATAGACAGGGCATGCCTTCCACAGAGGTGGCAGGAAGCGCTGACGAGTATCTGTCTAGCCGCCACACACACAACGAAGTCTTATGGTATGGGGCAGCATGGGTATAAGGATCCCATGGGAGGCAGCCCAAAGGAAACCAGCCTGCACCTGAGCCCAAAGTAGAGCCTCTGGTTCTAAGGGGACCCAAGAAATAGGTCCCAAGAAATGTCATATTTGCAATCAAGTGGGACACTTATGTATATAACTGCCCTCAGAAACTGGTTAAGGGGCAGAGATATTGGGGTGGTGATCAAAAGGGCACTGGTGTGTTTGTAGGGTGTGTCCAGTCTGAAGAACCACTCTCCTCTGATGAGAATCTGCGTCCCATTACAGTTAATGGAATAGTAACACAGGGACTATGGGACACAGGTGCTAACATCTCCTGGTAAGGCAAGATCTCATTCGGCAGAGCAGATCATGCCTGGGAAATACTCCAAGGTTCAGGCATTACAGGGCCACCAGTCCCATTACCAATGGCTAGAGTCTTCCTGAGCTGGGAAGGGGCCATGTAGAAAAGGAGGTGGGAGTTGTAGAGGACCTACCTGTAGTATGACTGTGGGGAAGGATTTGACCCCAGCAAAAACTGGTGTGTGTTGTAACTCGTAGTCAGGCACTCAGGCACAAGGGCAAGCTTCTGAGGGGAAGAGGGGTTGACTCTGGGTGGTCCAGCCACACCCTCAGCAGCTGAGGAAGTGTCCAGCACAGGAGGGCTGGCTAGAAGCTGCAGTCCAGAACCCCAGTCACAAATAGAGGAACCCACAGGACTCCTTCAGAAGGCACTGGGAAGGTCAGACGAGGGCAGCTGAGTGCTGCACAGTGAACTGACCCCTACCCTGAAAAACTGAGGAAATAGCTCATAGGGCTGAGCATTCTCAGGGGTAAAGAGTCCATTTACTGGGATAATGGGCTGTTGTACAGAGAATGTACAACAGAGGAAGGCTAGCTGGTGAGGTACTCCAGCAGCTGGTAGTCCCTAAGGTTCACCTGTCAGCAGCTTTTGGCCCTTGCACATGATATCCCTTTCAGGGCACTGGGAGTGAGGCGCAAAAAAGCACCTCACCAACAATTTCTTCTGGCCTGGTATTGGCAAGGATGTGGCAAATTGTTGCCGGACTTGTCCACAGTGCCAGCGGTAGGAAAATGGGGACAAGCCCAAGGCAGCTTTGGTGCCCCTGCCCATTATTGATGAACCCTTCAAGAGGGTAGCAGGGACATAGGGCTATTGAGCACCCCAAGTCGCACTGGCAAGTGGTATATCCTGGTAGTTGTAGACTATGCCACTAGATACCCAGAGGCAGTGGCCCCAACATCCTCTGAGGTAGGACCAGTGGCAGATGCACTGTTGGAAATATTTAGCCGGGTGGGCTTTCCCAGGAGATACTGTCAGACCGGGTGCCAATTTTATGTCAGGATTAATGAGTAGTTTGTGGAGAAGTGGGGTAAAGCAGCTCAAAACCTCCCCATACCATCCCCAAGCTAATGGTCTAGTGAGCGATGACCAACCCCTAAGACCATGCTAAGGACTTTGCTGACCAGCATAAGAGAGACTGGGACAAATATTTGCCTCATCTCCTATTTGCATACAGGGAAGTCCCACAGGAGTCCACAGGGTTCTCACCTTCGAGCTCCTGTTTGGTCATAGGTGCGAGGGCCACTAGATTTGATTCGGGACGTAATGGGAGGGTGACCGTGCTTCCCAAGGGGAGTCTGTTGTGGAGAGGTCCTGAACTTCAGGACCCGCCTTTAGGAGCTCATGGGGTTTGCCTAGGAGCATCTGGCCACTGCACAACAGCGGCAGAAAGTCTGGTGGACCAAGGCCCGAGCCAGAGAATATGAGGTGGGACAGCGAGTGATGGCACTCATCCCTGTCTGACAGAATAAGTTACAGGCAGCATGGGAGGGGCCATTCTCCATTGTCCAAAAGGTTAGTGACGTCAATTACATGATAGAGCTCCTGGACAGGAGATGCAAACGAAAGGTGTATCATGTTAACATGCTGAAGCCCTACCATGACAGAGAGGAAATGGTCCTCACTGTATGCAGTGCTCCAGAGGAGGAAACTGAGGTAGATCCACTGGTGGACCTACTTGGGAGGCCAGGGTGCATCCTCTGTGGACAGCCTTACCTCTCAGAACAGCTGACACCAGCCCAGGTGCAAGAAATTAGGTGTGCTGAGAGAATTTGAAGACATGTTCACAGGGAAACCAGGGTACACCACGATGGCAGAGCTCCATGTGGATACAGGGACCCAGGATCCTGAAACAGTCCTCTCACAGGGTACCTGAGCATGTTAAGCAGACTGTGAAAGAGGAGCTCAAAGAGATGCTGGAACTGGGGGTAATCCAGGAATCTAGTAGCCCTGGGCATCACCCGTGGTACTGATCCCAAAAGAGATGGCACCACACGATTCTCATGGACTACCGGAAGCTTAACAGCTGCATGGAGTCTGATGCTTATGCCATGCCCAGAACAGATGAGACCCTGGAGCGACTGGGGAGCTAAGATTTGACCACAATAGACCAACAAAGGGCTATTGGCAGGTACCTCTGACCTCATGCCAGGGAAAGATCAGCGCTTGTTACTCCATTTGGTTTATATGAATTTAAGGTAATGCTATTCGAATGAAGAATGCACCTGCAACCTTTCAACGGCTTGTAGATCGATTCTGTCTGGGGTAGGTGAGTTTGCATTGGCTTATATGGATGATATAGCCACATATAGCCAGACTTGGGATGAGCACATCAAGAATGTGCGGATGTGTTCCACAGGTTAAAGAAGACAGGTCTGACAGTCAAGGCAGAGAAGTGCCAGATAGGTATGGCAGAAGTATCCTACCTTGGGCACCGGGTGGGTAGTGGACACATCCGTCCGGAGCCTGCCAAGGTTGATGCCATCCTGGCCTGGCCTACTCCTACCACAAAGAAACAGGTCAGGGAATTTCTAGGGACTGCAGGGTACTACCGAAGGTTTGTTCCCCACTATAGCGATCTGGCTAAGCCCCTGACAGACCTAATCAAGAAGGGAAAGTCAGATGCAGTGAAGTGATCAGAAGGCTGTGAGGTTGCTTTTCAGGAGCTAAAAAAGGCCTTAAGTGGCCCAGCTGTATTGGCTAGCCCTAATTATAGTTTAAAGTTTATGGTTCATGTGGATGCCTCAGATCATGGGCTGGGGGCTGTGCTGAGCCAAGTTACTCAGCAGGGGGAGGAGCACCCAGTTGTGTACCTCAGCCGAAGGCTTTTGCCCAGAGAGGAGGCATACGCCACAATTGAGAAGGAATGCTTGGGAATAGTGTGGGCCCTTCAGAAGCTGCAGCCTTACCTATATGGGAGAGAATTTACTGTGGTCACAGATCATAATCCCTAATTTGGCTTCATAGGTCCAGTGGACAAAATGGTAAACTACTACGTTGGAGTTTGGTACTGCAGGCATACAACATGACCATACAGCATCGCAGTAGCAAAATGCGGATGGGCTATCTAGGCAGGGCTAATGGCCTGGCTGGATACTTTTGGGAACTTCCCAGTAATTGCATGAACGGCTGTGTCACTTGGGTAGCCCAAGGGACACGCCTTCATTATCTGGGGGGGGAGATGTGACAGAAATGGGAAGGAAAGAGTTAATGGTTTGGATTCTGTAGATGCCTTATTTTTTTAGCAGTGTGGAAAAAATACACTGAGGCTGAAATCTCCAGCAGCAACCAGCTTGTGGAATTCCTAGCTGCTAGATAAGAGCTGGGTCATAAATCTCAGTGGACATCTCCAGACACACACAGACCTTGCAGACACGGACATAGGCAGTTTGAATGGATTGGATCATTCAAATATAACCTTAAGGTGAAAAGGAATATAATTGGTCACCAATAGGTGTTCACTCTGATTGGGACAATTAAATACATACATGTTAGGTGGTTGGTGCATTTAAGGGAGAATAGGAATGACCTAGTCTCCATAGACTATATAAGCTTCTGTAAGACAGAGAACTCTCTCTTGCCCTGGAAGCTGTGAGGGAAATATAAGCTTGGAGCCTACCTGGTATGTCCGTGGGAGCTGGCAGTTAGAACAGGGTCCAGTGTCTCTTGTAAGGACAGGGAAGGGTAAGTTTAGTGATAGTATATTTCAGTAATAGCCTTCTTCTTTTGCCATCTGTTGTTTAAAAACATTTGTTTACTTTTCCTGTATAAGTGTTATTCTCTTGTGTTGTAAATATATTTCCTGTAAATGCTCATTGCATTTTCTGTTAAGTAAAAGCTATTTATTTGCTCAACAGTTGTGTCTCTGATGTCATTTTTCTAAGGTAAGATTTGGTTTTCCACTGGCTAGGGTAAACTCTGTGTAGCATCCGCCACCTGAAAGAGACACACTACCAGACTTTAACTTGTGCAATTGCACGTGTGATTATTCAAGTTTGTACACTTGAAAGAGGTGCCGGAAGGAAAGTCCGGCTGGTGGCAGCGAATACCCAAGGACACACACCTCTCTAAAAGCTGTTTCAGCCCAGAGGGAGAGGTGGGTTGTCACAGGGGCCACATCTGCCACAAAGTTCTATGGTGTTATTTTTTTCTGGGACGTCTCCAATTTTAAAAAAAAAAAAAGAAGAAGCTATGGTGCCTCAGGTACATACCTATTTTTTCCTTCCTTATTTAACTAGAGCTTCCCTGGGGTCTCTGTCTTTGGGTATCGGTACCCCCCTTTCCTCCCCAGTCTTTTAGATGGTTGTATGTTGTTGTTTTATTTGTGGGTGGGTCAGGTGCTTTGTTTTTTGTTTATTTACAGGAAAGTTTCCCTATTAAAAGGTCTCTGTGTGAAGTGTTCTCCGCTCCTCCCTTTCCCCAGTCTTTTGTTTATTTCCCTGATTGCTTTTCTTGTTAAGGTGCTTGATTTGTGTCTTTATGTTTGGGGGCATTGCCCTTTTTATTTGGGCTTCGTTGTGAATGGACATCACCCTTTTAATTTCATTTCCATTTTCAAAGAAGCCTGCCTAACAATTTTGACTCTGTTAAGAGCAGAATCTCCTTTTCTCCACACTTTTGATGTTTTTTTCCTGCCTCTTTAGTCAGAGCCTCTTATTTTTCCACCATTTTTGGGCCATTATTTCAGGCCTTCAGCCACATTGACAGGTTTTTCCTTTTGGCTGCATTGAGCCATGCACTTCTCCGCCATTTTGCTGCTCATGACAGTTGGGTTTGTGCATCCTTATTCTCCTTCTCTGTAGTGCAGTTTTTTGCACACCTGTGCGGTGCACACACCCTCACAAATGTGCTGATGTCATGCTTAGTGTCATGATGTCACGCACGTACTCATTGGGGGGCCTTGCACGTGTGCACTACTACAGTGCTAGACATGGAGATTATGTGTTTTCTTATCTCTTCTTCAGCCTGACTGCTTAAATTCTTTTACCACTTGCAGGTGCAGCAGATTGAACCTATATTAAGCCATTTTGACCCACCTTGATGCTGGGGGTCAACCAGAGGCATCTTCAGCCACTTTATCTGATTTGGTGCTGGGGGGTCATGCCAACACTCCTTGATATTTCTTTCCCTCAACATCAACTCCCTGCAGGGCTATTTTCTCCTTGGCACCATGGCATTTCAGAGACCTCCCACATTTACAGATGTAAGACCTGCAAAAAGATAATGAAACCCATTCCCATGGGTTCCTATTGCCCATAGTGTTTTCTCAAACTAATCTGTCTTTTCAGCTTCCCCAGTTGGACCTCCGAGCTGGGGTGGGTGCACCTTTCACAGGTGTCTGAGACTCAGGCACATCTCCAGTTGTTATAAATACTAAAAACTCAATTTAAATATCTAGCCTCCCCTAAAACACAAGAGACAATTATCTTTCCAATAAACAGAATAACCCCCTACTCACCATATGTAGCTACACATACAATCAGTTAAATCAACCAATTTTAATACGTAACTAAACCAAACACAACCTCCATTCAGTCACTAATCTAAACCACACACACCAACCTCAATCACAACCATCACCACCCCAATAAACCAAAATGAACATCAGTAAAATATAATAAAATTTAAGGAGAATCCTGCAGTGGACTGCAGAGGAGAAGCCCCAAAAATGTCAGAAAAAACTACAAATTGCAAAGAATTGCAAATAGACTCTACAAATCAGAGTAATGTCCAGTTTTTGAGAAGGCAAAATGCAGCAGCACTCCCACCACTGCATGATGTTACAGTATATACCACAACCCAAATAGGGAACTGAATCTTTTGGGAACAATGTGTTCTCACTTCTCTGTTCCAAAGATATAAATCCAAATTTTGGGAGTCTTTTTGACAACTGCAGACGAAACAAGCCACAATTCTATTCTGCAGAACGTTACCCCTTTTCCACTGACAGAACTCCTACCACCCACTTTGTGGCAGTAGCAGTTTTCACACACAATCCTACTTATTCAGAATGTGGTCTGTACTCACAGAAAGGGCAACAGTCCCAAATAGACAAGCAGTGGGAATGCCAACACCAACTCCTTTCTCTGATGAAACGTATCTTCATTCACACAGCCCTGCTGGTGTTATCAGAACAACTTTGATCTCAAACCACCACCTCCTCAGCTCCATGGCTGGTATCACTGTCCAGTGGCACAGTAGCTCCACTCCCTCCTCTCCAATTGCCTTCTCCAGCAACAGCCCACTTTTCCAGCAGTTTCAGTCACATTCTACACACAGCTACCTTTCCTCTTTTGTCCAGGAAATGAGTGCCTTCTCTGACTGCAGGCACCACTGTCAGCTCCCCTCTGCAAGACACTACGGTATTTCCTAGAAATAATAAAACTATCTCCTGTTCTAAATTCACTGCTTGAACCTACCTAAACTTAAGTCCCCACACGTCACCTCTCAGCTTACTTACACAGTACTAAAATAAACAATTTAACTTAAGTCCCTAACACATTCCCATCTGACAGTCTCTTGGAGGTTCCCCAGATCTAGGTCCTGGGACAGCACTTCCAGTACAGGCGCTTCCTTTTAGGGCTGGCAACAATCCTTGAGTTTTCTTGAAAGTGCTCTTAGTCCTGGTGGCTCTCTCTGATAGGAGGGATATCATGTCTATCTCTTCCTGGATGACCTGCTCATTTGAGCACCATCTGCACCATTGGCAAGATAGTCACTGCCAAGACTGTGGATGGCTTGGAGTTTCATGGCTGTGTGGCCCAGAGGAAGGTCCTCCTCTCACCAACCAGGAAGGAGACCCTATTGAGAGAGATCCAGTGGCTGAGGAGCAAATCATCAGCTTCAACTCACTGCCTGCTCTGGATTCTGGCCTCATGGTGGCTGTGATAGAACTAGCGCTGTGGGTTCACCTTCACATGCAGCCTCTACAGATGGAGTTACTGTCAGCCTGGGATCCAACCTCAGATAATTATCAGGTCAAAATCTCACTCACCCCACAACTGAGGCAGTGTCTGAGTTAGTGGGTATGTTTGCAAGGGACTTGGTCAGTGCAGGAACAGCACCTACACTTAAACATTCTGGAGATGAGGGCAGTGCAACTTGATCTGTTTACTTTCAAAAGGCAGGTGCTTTTAAAAGCCATGAAAATAAGGTCAGACAATGCTGTCACAATGGCATACATGAACACTCAAAGGGGCACAAAGAGCAGGGAGATGGCCAAAGAAGCTGACAAGCTCTTGCTGTGGGCAGAGGAGAATCTTCTTTCTGTGTCAGCAGTTCACTTGGTTTGTGAGTTCAACATTCAGGTCAATTGGCTAAGCCACAAAAATGTTCATCCAGGGGAGTGGATGTTGAACTCAGAGGTCCTCAACCTTCTGTGTCAAACATTTGGCCATCCTCAGATCAGTCTGTTTGCCTCCAGTCACAATGCTCAAGTTCAACAGTTCTTCACCCACTGCCAGTGTTTACAGGCGATAGCAGTACACATCCAGTCACAAGAGTGGAATTTCAGCAGAGCGTATGCCTTCCTTCCTCTACCTCTGCTCCCCAAGGTCATATGCAACATTACAAAACTTTTCTTCAAATAGCTCCAGAGTGACAAGATGACTCTGATTCTTGGACTAAGTGAACCTAGTTCAGTGTGCACTGCGTTGCCTTCCATGTCAGCAACTTTTGCTCATGTATGGATCACCTTTTCGGCTTGAGTCAGGAATAAAATTATATATATATATATCCATATATATATATATATATATATGTATATATACACTATATATATACAGTATATATATACAGTGTATATATATATATATTATAGTGGCATGGTCACGCCACTATATTTAGGGTTGAGATGTCACTTCTATGTTAAAATCAAACTTTTGTGGGTTAATAACTTTGGACTTGTTAAACAGATTTGCCTACAATTTGGTACGTGCATTGAGGCATTATAGATCTGTTGATCTGCCAAAGTTTGTTTTGATTGTACTTACAGTCTTTGCACACAAAAACACTGACAAATGCAAAATTATCCAGTTTTGGTGGCAGTTTTTGGGATATTATCCATGGTGCTGTGTGGCCACTGTGTGGCATGCCACTCTGGAACATGGGTTGTTTGAAAGAGTTTCACTGGTCAAACATGCTGCTTTTTGTTTGGTGAAAAAATATTGAGGCATTCAAAAGTTATAGCACTTTTAAGTTCCCATTATAAGTCAATGGGAAAATGTATATGGTTATTTTGCTAACAAAGAATGGGGTTTTGGCCATCTGGTCCCTCCTCATGATCAAAGAATTTGCAAGCTCACAATCAAAGATTCTTTGATCCTGAGGGAGGGACTAGATAGCCAGATTTGGAAGGACCAGATAGCCCAATTTTAACAACTTTTAAAATTAAATATCTCAGAAATGGTTTGGTCTTTTAACTTGAAATTTGGAGGGTGTTGAAGGGATGTCCTGTAGGTGTGAATTATGGTGCTTAGGTGTCAGAAAATATATTTTGTTGCAGAGATATGGTGGGGCGCAGTTTACATTTTGCGGACAGCATTTTGCATTGTGGTAATGGCTTGAGATTTATAGGTTAGCTAGCCTAATTGCCATGGATGTACTTTTCAGTTGTTAGGTGTGTAAAATGTAAAAAGGTGTGGAATTCTGCCACTTTGACCAATGAAAATCTCAAACTTTAAAATGTTGTATCTCGGACATGGTTTGGTCTTTAAAACTGAAATTTGCAGGGTGTTGAGGGGATGTCCTGTACATGTGAATTATGGTATCTAGGTGTTGGAAAATTCAGTTGCTGCAGAGATATTGCATTACGCACTTTACATTTTGCGTATAGCGTTTTGCATTGTGGTAGGCACTTTTAATGTTAAACCTCACATTTTGCACGTTAATAACTTTGCAACCATTCAACAGATTTGCACAAAATTTGGAATGCACAGTCTGGTTTGGTAGGTCTCTTTATTTACAAAATGTTGTTTCAGTCAGACATATGGTTTTTGTGCCACGTAGTGCCAAAAAATGCCCTTTTTGCCACTTTTGTGCATTTTTTGTCTGTGGTGCTGCTTGGACACCATGTCGTCTATTGGTCCAAAACTTGGGAGATAGAAAGAGCTTGAGCAAAGGAACATGCCACTTTTTGTTTCATGAAAAAATACTAATCTGTACAAAAGTTATAGAATTTGAAATTCCCATTATATCCTATGGGAAAATGTATAATATTTTTGGAATGTTAATGAGAAAGACCAGATGGCGCAAATTGAGATGACCATATCTCAATAACAGTTTGGTCTTTTTACTTGAAATTTGCATGGCATTGAGGGGACATCATAGAGATGTGAACTATGCTGTTTAGGTTTTGGGGAAATAATTGTTGCAGAGATATTCAATGACGTATTTGACATTTTTCTCATAGGATTACATTGCAGTCTGTATCATGAAGTTTGGTGCCGTTATCTCAGAAGCGAAGCAAGATACAGACTTTTCGCTACAGGTAGCTTAGATCACCTTCAGGTGATCTATGCTACTGGAAAAAGATTTGATATTGTAGAGTAAGCCTGCAGTGGAATTTTGCTTATATATTGCACGCTTCATGAGATATTGTGAAAGTACTGTCACAAGGGTTGAAAGAGTGCACCTGTCCAGTGCATTTTGGTGCCCATAGCTCAGAAACGATGTCAGATGTGGGTATGGTCAGTGATTGTGGTATGATCAGCTCACTATCATAGTTACAATGACAGTTGAATTGTTTTTCTAGCTGTTACGGTTCCCAAGACATGGACAAATTTCTGTTACAAGCATTTGGTGGCCAGTAGGAATGCTGCATGGCTCTGTAGCTATGCATAAGTGGCAGTGCAGGCTCAGCGGCCCACACTCACTCAGATGCATATTGTTATGCAGAAATGGTCAAGTTGGTGAAAGCACGGGGCCCTTTCCCACCAGAGCGGCTATTATTATATTATTATAGTGGCGCGGTCGCACCATTGTATTTAGGGCTGAGATGTCACTTCTATGTTAAAGTCAAAATGTTGTGCGTTAATAACTTTGGATCCATTCAATGGACTTGCCTGAAATTTGGTAGGTGTGGTGGGGCATTGAAGGTCTGTTGATTTGCCAAATTTTGTTTCAGTCGGACTTACGGTCTTCGAGCACAAAAACACTGAAAAATGCAAAATTATCCAGTTTTGGAGGCAGTTTTTGGGATATTATCCATGGTGCTGCGTGGCTGTTGTGTGGCATGCCATTCTGTGACATGTCTCATTTGAAAGAGCTTCACTGGTCGAACATGCTGCTTTTTGTTTGGTGAAAAAGTATTGAGTCATTCAAAAGTTATAGCACTTTTACGTTCCATTATAAGTACATGGGAAAATTTATATGGTTATTTTGCGAATAAAGAATGGGATTTTGGCCATCTGGTCCCTCCTCATGATCAAAGAATTTGCAGGCTCACAATCAAAGATTCTTTGATCCTGAGGGAGGGACTAGATAGCCAGATTTGGAGGGAACAGATAGCCCAATTTTAGCAACTTTTAAAATTAAATATCTTAGAAACGGTTTGGTCTTTTAAATTGAAATTTGGAGGGTGTTGAAGGGATGTCCTGTAGATGTGAGTTATCATGCTTAGGTGTCAGCAAATACATTCATTGTGGAGATATGGTGTGGCACAGTCTACATTTTGTGGACAGTGTTTTGCATTGTGGTAGTGGCTTGAAATTTGTAGGGTAGATAGCCTTACTGCCATGGATGTACTTTTTAGTCGTTAGGTGTGTAAAATGTAAACAGGTGTGGAATTCTGCCACTCTGACCAATGAAAATCTCAAACTTTAAAATGTTATATCTTGGACACAGTTTGGTCTTTTAAATTGAAATTTGCAGGGTATTGAGGGGATATCCTGTACTTGAGAATTATGGTATTCAGGTGTTGGAAAATTAGTTGCTGCAGAGATATTGCATGACGCACTTTACATTTTGCGTATAGCATTTTGCATTGTGGTAGGCACTTTTAATGTTAAACCTCACATTTTGCACGTTAATAACTTTGCAACCATTCAACAGATTTGCAAAAATTCAGAATGCACAGTCTGGTGTGGTAGATCTCTTGATTTACTAAATTTTGTTTTAGTCGGACATACGTTTTTTGTGCAGTGAAGTGCCAAAAAATGCACTTTTCACTACTTTTGCGCATTTTTTGTCTGTGGTGCTGCTCAGACATCGTGTGGGCTGTTGGTCCAAAACTTGGGACATAGAAAGAGCTTGGGCAAAGGAAGATGCCGCATTTTGTTTGGTGGAACAAATAGTAATATGTATAAAAGTTATAACAATTAGAAATTCCCATTATATCCTATGAAAGAATGTATATGTATTTTTGGAATGTTAATGAGAAAGACCAGGTGGCCCAAATTGAGATGACCATATCTCAATAACAGTTTGGTCTTTTTACTTGAAATTTGCAGGGCATTGAGGGGATGTCATAGAGATGTCAACTATGCTATTTAGGTTTTGGGAAATAATTTGTTGCAGAGATATTCAATGACATAATTTACATTTTTCCCAAAGGATTATATTGCAGTCTGTGTCATGACTTTTGGCACAGTTATCTCAGAAATGAAGCAAGATACAGACTTTTCACTACAGTTGGCTTGATCACCATTGGGTGATCAAGCCACTGGAAAAAGATTTAATATTGTAGAGTAAGCTTGCAGTGGAATTTTGTTTGTACATTGCACGGTTCATGAGATATTGTGAAAGTACTGTCACAAGGGTTGAAAGATTGCCTGTCCAGTGCTTTGTAGTGCCCATAGCTCGGAAATGATGTGAGATATGGGTACGGTCTTACGGTCCTTCTGATGTTGCGTGAAGTACTTACTGTCATGATTACAATGATGCTAGACTTTTTTTCCTAGCTCTTACTGTTACCAAGATAAGCACAAATTACTGTTACAAGGGTTTGGTGCCCTATAGTGCTGCTGCATGGCTCTGTAGCTTTGCATAAGTGGGAGCGTGAGCCCAGATGCATATTGTTATGCAAAAATTAGCAACTTGGTGGGAGCTGGGCTCTGCACTCCCACCAATATGTGTTTTTTACTACTTATATTACATTTTTTCAAAAAGTAAGGAAATTATATGCAAAAAATGTGTTAATGCTTCATTTAGGGTTAAAGCAAAAATAGTCAGGAAATGAGCCATTAGGGTTGAACCCCTAACCCCCAACCCCCACACACCATCCCAGTCCTCCACAGTCTGACAGATGCCTTGGTGTGTCATTGGGGTCGTGAGGCCTAAATCTCTCCCATTCTCCTTTATCATCATCATCATCATCATCATCATCATCATCATCATCAAATCTTTATTTATTCAGGTGAACATCATTGAGCAAGGCTCATTTACAAGATAGACCTGATAAGGTCAAGGTTCAATAGTTGATACAAAACAGATGCATCATACACTTATATAAGACGGTTATACATACAGGGGAAAATAACGTTTATAAACACAGTGATGTACAGTAAATTCACATGATAAAAAACGTTACAGGAAAGTTAAGCTAATATTTACAGTATGTACAGTATAATACATATCCCAGTGGGGGGGTAGGTAGACACTCAACATAATGTAATACTAGGATGGTGAAGGTATTACTGGGTGCCATAAGATGGGGTGTCTGTCTGGAAGGAATATGCCATATATGGTTTGAAGGAGATTTGTGAATGACAATGTTAGCTCTAGTGGTAGCAATTGCATTTCTCTTGAAGAAGACTGTACAATGCTGTTTAAAGGATGCAAATGGAATGATATTGGACAGTTTTAGGGATTTTGTAGGTGTTCCATGCTATAGCTCGAGAATAGATGATTGCTGCCTCCTAGCCTGGTGTTGAATTTGGGCAATTTGAGCAGGATGATGTTGTTGCTTCTTGGGCATAGGAGCTAGGAGAGGTCTGGGTGAAGCAGTCCAGGATATAGTTTGGAAGTTTTTTTGACAACGCTCTGTAAATCCATAGTGCTGCATTTCTGTTCCTTCTGAGGTGAAGGAAAACCCACCCAACTGCAGCATAAAGAGAGCAATGATGAGTATTAGATGGCAGATCTGTAATCATCCTTATTGCTCTATGATATAAGGTATCCAACTTGTGATGGTAGGAGATGGGGCAGTGACTATAAAGTCTGCATAGTCAACAACTGATAGAAAAATGGCCTGACTAACCTCATCTTTGAGTCTCTGTTTAGAAGGGTTTAATCTATACAGAAGGCCAAGCCTTTGCTAGCTTTTTAACAGTTCTTCTAAATGATGAGTGAAGTCAAGTCTGTTGTCAATCCACACACCTAGGTATTTGAAGTTTTCTTTATAATCCAGATTTTCCAAGTATAGTGCATAGCTGGGGAAGAATGATTGAGAGGATAGTTGGTGGAGCACTGATTTGTGAACATCATTGCTTTAGTTTCTTTGCATTTAACAGAAGTTTTTCTAGTAGCTGATATTGTAGCAAGGAGAATTCTGTTTGTAGGATTTCACGAGCAGCTGCAGGCGAAGGGCTGCTGACATACAGAACAGTGTCATCAGCAAAGAGGTGTACAGAGGAATTGGTAAGGGTTGAATCAATGTATTTATATAAATGGCAAAAAGGATAGGACCCAGAATAGAACCTTGGGGGACTCCTCTTGACAGTGGTTTTAATGGGGATAGGTCACCTTCAGCTTTTACCTGCTGTGACCTACCGGTGAGATAGCACCTGAACCACTTAAGGGAGAATGGATCTAGGCCAATGGAGTACAGGGATGAAAGTAGCAGCTCGTGGTCCACAGTTTCGAATGTTTTGCTCAGGTCCAGGAATACTGCACAGACATTATTCTTTTTATCTAATTCGGATTGCCAGTCATTACTTTACTGTAGCATGTCAGTATGCTCGGTCATGGAATATATTATAGGGGCACTGTCACGCCGCTATATTTATGGTTATGAAGCCTCTTCTATGTTAAACTCAAAATTTTGCTTAATAACTTTGGACCCTTTCAACAGATTTGCATGAAATTTGGTATGTGCAGTGGGACATGGTAGATCTCTTGATTTGCCAAATTTCATTTTGGTTGGACTTACAGTTTTTGCACACCAAAATGCTGAAAATGCACTTTTCACCAGTTATGTGGGCAGCTTTTTTCATTTTGTCCATGGTGCTGCATGGCCGTCATGTGGCATGCTGCTCTGTAACTTTGCTCAGCTGAAAGAGCTCAGGTCAAGGAACATGTCACTTGGTGAAAAAATATTATTCCATTCAAACAAGATTAAAGTTTTAATTTCCCATTATAAGTCAATGGGGACATTTATATGGTTATTTTGTGAAAGAAGAGTGGTGCTTTGGCGATCTAGTCCCACCTCGCGATCAAAGAATGTGCAGGCTCATGATCAAAGAATCTTAGAGCATGAGGAATTCTTTGATTGTGATGGCCACCATCTTGTTTGTAGTTTGCAGTCAGAAAAAAATCAGATATCTGTGCCATGGGGAGACTTCTGAAGTGAAACTATGGTGGGTTTTGCTCAGGGTCTTGCCTCTATTGAACCATGCCTGTGGTTCCTTTCAAAATGGTCAAGAAATAGAGATTTTAACTTTTTTATTCTTTGATCATGGCTTGCTAATGATCTTTAGTCACAAGCCTGCAAATGCTTTGATCGCGAGATTCTTTGACCGCGATCTTTGATCGTGAGGGCATGACTAGATGGCCACTTGAAAAAAAGCAATTTTCAGTTCAGGGGTGGCTTATTATGCCAAATGAAGGTGGGTTTTGCTCAGGAGGCTTCATTATATCTAGGCATGGCTGTGGTTTCATGTATTTCTGCCTAAATATTGACTTTTAAAAAATTTTTATTGCTTGATTGTGACCTGCAAATTCTTTGATTGTAAGCCTGCAAAATCTTTGATGCTGAGATTCTTTGACCATGATCTTTGATCATGAGGATGTGACTAGATGGGCACTTGAAAAAATAAATGTTCTCAGATCAGGGTTGGCTTATTAAGCCAAATGAGGGTGGGTTTTGCTCAGGGGGCTTCATTGTATTGAGGCATGGCTGTGGTTTCATGCATTTCTGCCTAAGAATTGTCTTTTAAATTTTTTTATTGTTTGCTCATGACCCTGCAAATTCTTTGATCGCAAGCCTGCAAATTATTTGATCTCGAGATTCTTTGACCACAATCTTTGATTATGAGGGTGCGACTAGATGGCCACATAAAAAATTAAATTTTCTCAGCACAGGAGTCACTTCTAAAGGCAAACTAGGGTGGATCTGCTCAGGGGCCTTTGTTCTGTTTAGTCATGGCTGTGGTTTCATGTATTTTTCTCTAAAAATTGTTGTAATATTTTTTATTCTTTGATCGTGAGCCTGAAAATTCTTTGATCACAAGCCTACAAACTCTTTGATCATGAGATTCTTTGATCCTGATCTTTGATCACAAGGGAGGGACTAGATGGCCAGATTGGGAGGGACCAGATGGCACAATTTTAACAATTTTTCAAATTAAATATCTCGGAAATGGTTTGGTCTTTTAACTTGAAATTTTGAGGGTGTTGAAGGCATGTCCTGTAGATGTGAATTATAGTACTTAGGTGTCAGACAATACATTTGTTGTGGAAATATTGTGTGAGGCAGTTTACATTTTGCAGACAGAGTTTTCCATGGTGGTAGTGGCTTTAAATTACCAGGGTAGCTACCCTTACTGTCATAGATGTACTTTTCAGTTGTTAGGTGTGTAAAATGTTAATAGGTGTAGAATTCTGCCAGTGTGATGAATGAAAACCTGACATTTTCACATTTTATATCTCAGAAACAGTTTGGTCTTTTACATTGAAATTTGGAGATTATTGAGGGATTTGCTGTCCATGTGAATTAGGATGTTTAGGTATTGAAAATTTATTTGCTGCATCCATATTTGTGCGGACACTTAATTTATGTTTTGCATATTGCATTTTGCATTGTGGTACTGGCTTCACGCTTATAGGGTGCCTAGCGTACTGCCATGGAGGTAATTGTAGTAGTTAGGTGTCTGACATGTAAACAGGTGTTGAATTATGCCACTCTGATGACTGACACTTTGCTTTCTTTGAAGGTGGTGGGCCCACACTCCCAACCATATGCACCTGCCAGCAATACATATGGTATTCAGTACTTGAACTCTTATCTTAGGTAGGAATTTTGTAGTTGGTGGGAGCATGGCCCAAAGGGCCGCGCCCCACCAACTTGTGCAACTTTCTACTTTTCATTCTTTCTCAAAATTATGAATTCTATGCAAAACTCACACGTATTTAGTTGAAAACAAAAGTCAGGAATGAGACTCAGGGTTGCCTCATTTCTCTTTGATTGCCTTTATCCCAAAGATTGACGACGGGTGATTATTGGGGTTGAGAGTCCTAAATGTCACCCCATTCTTCTTTACTGTGGCTTGTGAATATGATTACAGATGGAATGGGGTGACATTTAAGCCTCACAACCCCAATGACACACCCCATCAGCTGTTAATCTTGGGATGATGGGCAGGTCCACGGGGGGGATGGGGCAACCCTGAAGGTCTAATTTCCTGACTTTTTGTGTTTTAACCCTAAATGATGCATTATTGACATTTTTTTGCATAGAGGATATATACACACAGCCTTAGTTCTGCAGATTTTGAATTTCCTGCAAGGAGTGGCAAGAGGTTTGGCCTTAAACACCCTGAGAGGTCAAGTGTTGGTCCTTGGATCCTCCTTGGGGTAGGGACTAACCGGGAGGTTATTCTTTTTCTGTGGGCTGACAACAGGAGTGGACCTGTTTCTGATCCCTGGCTCCTCCATGGGATTGGAATCTGGTTCTGAATGTTCACTGTAAGGAGTCATTGGAAACTGCTTCTGTCTGTATCATTGGATGTGTTGTCTTACAATGTGTGTTTTTAGTTGCTATGTGCTCAGCTGGTAGTAGGAAATAACAAGGCAGTACAGGCTGAATACACAAGATTCTGTTTTGCTTCATGGCAAAGTACTTAGCTATACATAAAAGCAAAACCACTTTCATCATGATAATGGTTCAGTGGAGCAAAATGAATGAGAAAATAAAAATGGAGCTAACAAAGTAGGAAGGAAGTGAAAAGAAAGACAAAAGGAAAAGAGAAAAGTTTAGAGTAGAATGGGGAAGGGGTGAAGATAAAAGTATAAAGTGAGCTTATGAATAGTAAATAATGAAAAAGTACATATATATATTTAATATATCAACATGTTATTAGATTAATAATATAATCTGAAGGTATAATACAGTACTTAATATTTACTGAGAGGGTGAGATTGCTCCAAATAATAGAACAAAATGTGAGTGACAGAAGACAAGGAGACAAAGAGAATAAGCTTATTAAAGAGCAACAGTAAAGTGTAAAATGTAGAGTAATGCATAGTTCTAGATTCAAAATTACATATGAACATATGAAAATTGCCAGCAGAAAGGCTGTTTGGGCTATCGAGTCTGCCCAATTTTGTAGCTAGCAGCCCTATTCTGCAACAGTCCCTCCTCCTCACCCCTTCCTTTATCCTTCACCTGCCTTATTCCAGCCCCTTTGAAGCAGCCCACTGTTCTACAGGCTGCCACCTCCGCTGGTAACATGTTCCACCCTGCCACCACTCTCTCTGTAAAAAAGTGCCTCCTCATTGATTAAACCTATTCATTAAGCAGCAAAGTTTTATAAAGCTATCATACAGTGCTACACATATGCAGGAACAAATGAAAGAAAACATAAGGGAAGAAGACAGGGAAATAGAAATATAGGTCAAAAAGAGCAGCACAATAATAAATTAGTATACAAAGTCTACAACAAATGGTTGACAAAGGTATGAAAGGGGAAATACATTGCAAAGGACAACAAAATGAAATTTAAAATCTATGATTTGTCATTGTCCTATATCCAGTAACAGTATTAAAGATGGTAGAAACCATGTCAGCTTCAAAAATCTGAAAATAAGGAAAAGTAAACTATTAATGAAATTTGAAAATCGTGATAGTATCTTTAAGACCATACAGAGTTACATTTCTCAAAGGTGTGTAAAGTTTGGAAAACTTCAATCCACAAAACATTGCACAGTCCCACAACTTTGCAAAGTTATTCATACTCATGAAGTCAAACTTTTAAGTACTGAAGCTTCAGGATTTTGTAAAGTTACAACTTCACCGGTGAGGTTCACTGGGACTTCACAAAATGGCTAAGTCATTCAGTTCTGTTGCCACACCATGTGACCTGCAGATCACATGGTCACACTGCAGCAGGAAACAGACCTGAAGAGTCATGCTGTGTGCAGTTCTAGGAAGTGTGTTCAGGAGATAAGATCTGCACTGCACTTAGAGCTCAGTTTTGAATCATTTTTTACTGCTGTTCACTGCATAAACCAAACATTTTTTAAACCATATTCTGCTTGGTGTTCTGCATCTGCAGACTTAATTTTGAATATTTTTGCCTACTGTTTAGTTGTTTTCCTTCCTCTTTCTGTGTGGTGCTGCTGTGCTAGGCTAGGTGTGTGTGTGTGTGTGTGTGTGGAGGGGATGTTCAGGCTTTTGTCTGAAGCCAGCAACAGCTTTAATTTCAGAAGTATCAGTGCATTTTTAATATAATTTTTTAATTGTTTTAAACAGCTGCTGATTCCTCAAAGAAAACTTTGAAAAATATAATAATTAGGTGGTTGGCTTGCATTCTATATATATTCTATAGATTTCTCCTCCCAATCATTTATTACTGAGGAAATTTGCATGAATACATGATTTCTATCCCTTAGATTTCATCTGCCTCTGTTGCTTACTCCCTATTTTAATTCATAATCCTGTGTTGTGACATCACAATATGTCATCACAGAAGTGACTGTGATGTCACGAGCAGTGCATTATGACCTCAGGTAGGGGGAAAGCAGTAGGAAAACATAAACTTTTCAGGAACAAATATCCTGTTTTCATGCAAATGGCCTCAGTAATAAATAATTGGCTGGAGAAATACAGAACAAATGTGAAATATAAGCTGGACAGTGTCTAAATATTATACTTTGTTAAATTTCTCCTGAAGTTCAGCTGATCTTTAAGCCATTTCCAACTTCACAAATACATGACATAGCAATAAAAAAACAACCTGGCTGGGGAGAATATCCCCATGGAGATGCAACTCTGAAAGGTCAGAAATTACCAACAACTAGAAAAAAAAATAACATTAAACAGTTAAGCTTGAACAATCAACAGTAACATATTTGAGTATGGCACATATATGAACAGACATGATAAAACAAAAAGTCAACACTGAGAAACAGCCCAGAAAAAAAAATAATTAAATACAGTTCTACTGTGTACAAACTCATGAGTCACTACTACCAACTCACTAATATGTTTAGTGCTGGTGTGAACCACTCAAAGAATTAATCCACTCACAGATATAGTACTCTGCTACCTGAACCTGTCATAACTGCATATACATACTGCATCACCTAACTTGGCTGTGGAATATTAGGGCCCCCAAAACCCTCATCCCCCTTGCCCATTGAAGACCTAATGCATATCAGTAACACTGCATAATCACTGTCCACAAGCTCTGCATAGTTTGTACATGTGAAGGTGGGGGTGGATTCCTGTATTGTCCTCCATTCTGTGAGTGAAGGCTTCTCTGCTATCCAATTCCTTTTCAACTCACCAGATTCAGATTGGTCAGTCAAACAACCCAAGTTTTATCAAATTTCTCTACAGTGCCTCTTGTTTTATATAGGACTATAAGGTAGGAAATTTTGATCATAATCCCCCGAGTACCATTCAGCCCTAGAAAGTACAGTGGGTGAGTGCCAGCACATTCGCAACTGCAGCTTAGCCTCCATTGCTAATGTATGGACTTGCCATTTGTGGTGTGTCTCTGCTCCCAGGAGGAGGGAATAATCACCTAGTAGCCGGAGGAGGGGAGAAGGGAAGTGGTGTTTGCAGAATTTCCTCTACTGTGCTTCTAAGCTCTGTCCAGGAGGGGCATACTGCAGGACAAGTCCATAAGATGTGACCTATCTGCTCCAGAGAATGATGGCATCTGCAACATTCATTAGGGATGTTGATGCCCATCCTTACTAGCCTGTCTGGCATTCTGGCCATTGGCCTAAGATCTTTTGTACGAGCTGTGGTTTGGTGTCTGCTGATTCCCAATGTGCCATTGACCAGCACTTTCAACAGGTGTCTGGCATTATCACTAATTGTAAATCTGTCTCTCTTTTAAGCTGGGTTAGCAGTATAGCCTAGAGGTTAGAGTAATGAGCTATGAATGAGCTTGGTACATGCAGCAGACCAGACCTTGGTTTGATTCTCACAACCTCCACTTGCATACTGTTTGACTAAAAGCAAGTCACTTAACTGCCCAGTGCTCCCAGGTCACCCCTGAAAACAGGGACTTGTGTATAGTGGTCCTTACCTGGTTACCAAAGACTAAAATAAAAAGAAACATTTAAGTGATGAGCCTTCCAGCTCACAAGGGTCAGTCTCCAAAAGTGCTCATATATTCTATGACTCCCTGAAGAAGCATTGCAGAGACAGTTGTCCATGGTCTCACCCATGGGTGGGGGATGGAAATAGAGGGATTTCCTAGCCCATGCTGCATCGCATGTCTAAATTGTAAATACTTCCAGTGATCTGTGGCCAGTAAATAATATTCTGTTCTCAGCTGATGAAAGGACTTCAGGGCACCCAAGTGGGGAAATATGATGTCTCCCAGAGTACAAATCACCTGATTGTCCCAGGAGGTCCTGCAGACTGTGTCACCTGAAATACATAGCTTGGAGTTATGCCACAGGGACTTGGAAAGTCCTAGGGGAAAAAGTATGCCATGCTGACCTATTATGTATCTGTTGGAAAGAGAATCTTGTAAATTCCATGGTTGGGTGAGTACACCATCCAGAGGATGGGTGCCCTGGCAATGCTTGCAGTGTCATATTACTCCTCAGGGTTTTTGATTTGAAGCCACAAAGGGATGCTGGCAGATTGTTGTAACCATGTAAGACTGCTTCCAATACCTAGTGCAGTATGATAGGCCCATGACCAAGGCACATTCCAACCTCCCATGTTAGGAAAGGCCCCGAGCACCCTTTTTTTCACATCTGGGCACACCTTGACCCCAATGGAAAGTGGAAAGAAGCTTGTCCACCTTATTGCACCAATAGGCTGGGATTATCATGAGCACGTAAAATGCACAGTTATGAATCTTGGGAAGGGCCATCATTTTGATGCCAGCTATTTTACCAGGGAGAGTGACCTGCAGCTTGCATCTCCTGTCTATGTTGAGTTGCAACTCAGAGACCAACAGCTGTAGATTTAAGGCTACCCAATCCTCAATATGGGGGAAGATGCACATGCCCAAATACTGAATGTACTGTGTAGCCCATATGACCTGGAAATCACAAAAAGAGGGGGTAGAGATGAGCAGCCTTTCAGTAGCAAAAGCTCAGTTTTAGTCCAGTTCACCAGCAAGCCAGAAAGGTTGCCAAAAAATGGTAAGATGAAAAGGGTGGCTGGCAAGGATTGTTCTGTCTCTGACAAGGTCAGCAGCTTATCATCCATATATAAGAGGAGTTCATAGTTGTCTGTTAGAGCTGTGTGAAAAACAAAGAATTTCACTGGTGGAATTTGCTCAAAAGTCAGATTTTTGCTTCTGAAAAAGTTTGGAAATCATTTGGCAAGTTTTACAGAAATTCTGACTGTCCCCCCATACACACACTGATCACTGACCTGATGCCCCCCCACTAGCCCGATGTTAAAAACATATATTTCCCTGATGTCTAGGCAACCACCTCCCTATCCCCAATCCCCTGTAATAAAAAAAGGTAGTTAAATCCATCCATTCCCTTATGTCTAGCAGACCCCATTCCTATACCCCGATCCCCTCTACTAAAACAAAAGCAGTCCACTCCCTAATCCCTGGTGTATAGCAAAAGCAGATCCTGCAACCCGACAGGTAGTGTCCCACCACCACGATCCCCCAATTCGACCCCAAGCCAGCGACTGTCCCAGCCCTCCTCTCTCCACCTCTGCCAGCCACTGGACTAGTGCAAGCTTGTGCAAGCACATACTCATTCATTGATACAGTCGTGGCCAAAACTATTGACGCCCTTGCACTTTTTCAAATAACTCACAATTTCTCTAAACATAAGTTGAAATTAACAACAGTACAGTATTTGGTCTCCACAATTTTTATTTCTCTGTTAATTTTACAGAACCTTTGTTTTTGTTCAGAATTTAATATATCCTTTTAAATCAGAAAATGAAAAGAAATGGCATTGGCAAAATTATTGACACCCTAGACTTAATATTTGGTAGCACAGCCTTTGGTCAAAATAACTGCAATCAACCACTTCCTATAGCCATTGATGAGCTTCCTGCACCTCTCTACTGGCAGTTTGGCCCACTCTTCTTGTGCAAACTGCTCCAGTTCTCCCAGATTTGAAGGATGCCTTCTCCCAACTGCTGTTTTCAGATCTCTCCACAGGTTTTCAATGGGATTTAGATCTGGACTCATTGCTGGCCACTTCAGAACAGTCCAGCGTCTTGTCTTAAACCATTTCTGGGTGCTTTTTGAAGTGTGTTTGGGGTCATTGTCCTGCTGGAAGACCCATGACCTTCGACGGAGACCCAGCTTTCTGACACCGGGTTCAACATTGCACTCCAAAATGGCCTGGTAATCTCCAGATTTCATGATGCCATGCACACGTTCAAGGCACCCAGTGCCAGAGGCAGCACAGCAACCCCAAAACATCACTGAACCGCCTCCATGTTTGACTGTAGGGAAGGTGTTCTTTTCTTTAAAGGCTTCATTTTGTTTTCTGTAAACAGAGATGATGTGCTTTACCAAAAAGCATTGTTGTGGTTGTTGTTGGTGTTGAGTCTGTTGGGGGCGTTGGTTATCAGCTGGAGAGACCTGTTGATGTTGGGCCTGCCCTTCCACAGTGTAGTGCATCGTGGCCTCTGAAGCAGGCTCCATGGTGGCTACCGTCTTGGAACCAGAGCCCAGATCATGGATATAGAGTTGGTAAACTCTCTCGGTTTTCTGAAGGATGTTGGCAAACCTATTTGTATTTGGGTAGATGGTTGGCTCTACCTTTTCTTGTACTGCAGGAATCATGTTCCTAAGGAACAGGGTCTTATACTCATAAATATCTACATCCGTAGCTTCTTATGCCAAGTGTTTTGCTGCTTGGTAGGCCATCCAAATTCTCTGGTGGTAAGTCGCTGACTTTCCTTTGCATTCTGTTTTACAGGGTATGCAAGCATCACCCTACTACACCTGGGCTGTGAGCAGAAATGAGCTCAGCTGCAACCTCATCAAAGGTAACGTTCCCATCCTGGTGGATGGCATCTGGAAGTTTGGCCCACAAACTAGGATCGATGGTCTGGCATAGTATTTGGACCCGGTATTCTGCAGTGAAGCTAAGCATCTCACATTTAGAACACACCTTTTCTAAGAGTCAGCTGAGGTTGTCGGACGGATTCATCCGACCGATACTGTCAGCTATTTGCTGAACAGAGTAGGCCATTTGTAGGGGATTACTGGGTCGATCAGGCAGAGGTAGATTGTCTTGGGCGCCGTCAAGGGTGGCCCGAGCTGCAGCCTCAGCCGCAGTATGAACAATACCATCCTGAGTGCCAGCATCCTGCAGAAGCTGCCTAATCTGGGTTTTAATGGCCCATTCACTTCTCTCAGGAAGCGGTACATTGCCTATTGCAGTTTCAATCATCGTTTCTATCTCTTGCCTATCTTCCACATTAATAACAGCTGTCGGTGGTGTAGTCGAGACCAGGCCTGGGCCTGCTCCCCCCCATCATGGATGCCACCATGTTGGCATCTCCCATGATGGTCATCACAATGTCGATGACATATGATATGGTGAGGGTGGAGTGGGGACCCACCATGTTGTGGATGGCTGGGTGTGGTTTCTGGGCCATAGTAGGTGTGTGACTGGGCATTGCACTGAGAGATATCATCATCTGATACCTCCTCCAGGTGATGTGTGTAGGCAGGGCTATGCTTCCCATTGCCTTAACATGTCTAGCCAGAACCTCCCGCTGATGGTGCAGTTTCACCATCTTTGTTTTATAGTCAGCATGACTCACAGTTGCAACATCCATATCAATCTCATCTTGCATTTGCTTCTGCAACACACTATACATGGTGCTCAGTTCACGATTGTCCCAGCCACTTCTAAGTCATTACGCACCTGGTTCATCTCGTCCTGTAGCTCTCCCATCTCCACACTCAACTGAGCATTTGCAGAACTTAACAAATCATTCATATGCAATGCCTGTCCCTTATCCTGTCTCAAACTTTCACACTCCTGCTTCAACATACAAAGTTCCTGTTCTCCAGCTTGAGCTGAATGATGCAAAAGTGAATCCTTTTCATTCCGCAGAGTTTGGAGTTCAGACTCCAAGTTCTGCTGCCGTCTAACACATCCGTTTCCTGCAAACCCATCTGTTGCTTAAGAGATGAAATTTGCAGATCAAGGGTTCAAAACCTCACTTTGGAGGCTTCCAGAGCTGTATAGAGAGCTTCTCACCATCAACCCTTTAGCCTGACGCTTACTGGTTGATTGTCTCGCTCTGTGTACTGGGTTGAAATCCCAGTATAGGGTTTTTAGATAGACTTGTGCCCCATGCGAAGTCAGCCCATCCTCCATGGGAGGTAAGGAAGTTTGAGACATCGAGTCTCAGTTCTGCTGATATATTTGATACGTGGCCATTGTGTGGGAGGGAATGAAAAGCAAACTGTAAAAGGCTCCGTGCGTATGTATCGATCCACAGCAGGAGCATTTTATACAGTTGAGCTACATGTAAAGTTGTAGGCTTACAATTCAAAGCTGTAATGGAGTGAGTCGAGTTGGCATCGACCACACCCGAAAGGATGACAGCCAGACTTTGTAAGTGACTACAAACTGGTTTTAAAATGGAAAAGGTGATACAGGAATGCACACCTACTGTCCCTGTGGAAAAGGGAAAAGTTATAGCAACAAGTGAAAACTTACAAACACCAAATATCGCCTGCACGTGGTCGCCGATCAGCAGGATGTCTAAACCTCACTTTCAGGTTCTTGGCAATATTGGGAATGAAAGTAGTCACAGACGGGTTGCATAAGAGTAATAAACTTGTTTATTACTACCAAAAAGGATAAAATCACAGTTGTCCTAAGCAGTTCTTAATAATACGAACCAGGAGCCAGTGCTAAGTATTCCCTATACCTCAAGGTTTCTTTGTGTCTCTTGGGATCTCCGAGGTACAAGACTAGTGTATCACATTATATACCTATGATAATTACTATGGTTACTGTAAGATAGAAACATTTCTAGGTACAGAGATGAGCCCTATTGGCTAAATTAGAGGAGGCTCCATGGTCCAAGATAACATTATACAATTTTGTAGTAGTCATCAGTTTGTGAAACAAAAGACTTCTTATACAGAGTCTTACATACCTCAGTGCAGTAGTACAAATCACCAAAAGGTGGCAATGCTGACTTACATATCATAATTATTTCAAGGACACAGGTGCCTTGGCATCTTACAAGTATGAAATACACAGAAAATACATAGGAGAATATATGTATTAGCAAACAAAGTGTATTACAACAATATGTGTACATATCCTGACATCTCCTCTTGTATGGTAGATGCCCTTAGCCCTATATGTTAGTATAACATATGCTTAAACACTAGCTGTCTGTGGTATACCTCTGAGGGTACCAATTAGGGTGCAGGGACCTCATGTAACACCCCCCTGTGCCATGCAAACAGTTTGGCCCTTACTTATGCAAGCAGAATTGCCTATCACGACATTGCTATTTACTACTGTTTTCACAATTCTACATATTGTATTGGTTCTAAACTGATTACTGATGTTTTGATATTTCTATTGATTTTTAGATTTTTATTGTGGTATCTTCATTACTGTATGATCTATACTTTGCTTAAGTAAGGCTGGTATCTTATCTTACGGGCCTTGCTTTGCTATTTGGAAATCATTCTGTGGGCTGTCTTATGGGCCCACAATGGATGATCTAAAATTTTTCACTGCTTTAGTGTCTCTATTGGCTCCCCTCGGCCTACCTTCACATCTTTCTTGCAGTGGACTGGAATACCATTTGTTCCAATGACCTTGATAGGTTGGGTAGATACCATAAAGTCCTATCCCCAGGACAATTGGCACTTAGGGAGCTAGTGGACTCATTGGGTCTGGCAGATCCCTGGAGGGTGTTGTTCCCAGACCTACGGGAATATTCTTTTCATTCCCTTCCCCATTATTCCTTTTCCAGGATTGACTACTTTTTGATGGGGGTTGAGCACCTTCCTGGCAGGACAAAAAGGGGGGGGAGTGTAGCCATTTACATTCAGGAGGAAATAAAAGCCACTGAAGTAAAAGGGCAACCTGAGGACTTCAAGTCACTGTGGCTAACAGTAGTCACAGGCAAGGGAAAACCCTTCAGAATCAGTGTCGTGTACAGGCACCCAAATCAAGGTGACAAAGACCTAATAGAGGAAATCCACAAAATGTCTGATAAAGGCGAAGTAATACAGATATTAACTGGCATACTAACGGCAACAAGAAGAAGTAGGGATTTCTTATTGTCACTACAAGGTGTGGGACTGTGCCAGCTTGTTAAAACCCCAACAAGGGGAAATGCCATTCTTGATCTTGTCTTCACAAACTCAGAATTGATCAAGGACATCGAAGTGGGATGCCATATGAGCAACAGCGATCATCGCATGGTAAGCTTTAAGGTAAACATAACAAAGGACAGTGCAGGGCTTCAAACAGGCATGGGATAGGCATAAGGGAGCAATACAAATGACTATGAATAGATAGGTCACTGACAGAGCAAAGGCCGATGGCACATTTATAAGGTAGAAAAAGAAATGGGCAGACTGGATGGGCCTTGCGGTCCTTATCTGCCGTCAACTTCTATGTTTCTATGTTTCTATGACACCAGCCACTCAAAGATAAAGGCGCTAGATTTCAAAAAGGCTGACTTCTAAGAAAATGAGGAACAATATAAGTAGCCAGTTAATGAAAATAGAGGTTGAGGAGGTGGCGGTCACAGTCATGTGGGAAACTCAAGAAAGAATAAAGACTGCCACAGATCAATGTGCCAGATGGGTCAGCAAAGCAAAAGAAAATAAACTCTATGATTTTCCAAGGAAGTGACTGCTACAGTCAAAGAAAAATAGAAGGCATACAGCATATACCAGGAAACCAAAACTGAAAGGAGGGATAGTAAAGATTGCTACTAAGAAGGGAAATGCACCAACTATGACCCAGAGAAAGCTGAAATCCTCAAAAATTTTCTGCTCAGTGTTTACCAAAGAGGACCCAGGGATGGCCCAGCTCTGGAAAACACAACACCTCAGTACCAGGGTAGACACAAGTCTCTACAGAAGTCAAAGTATGGGAGATGCTAAATAAACTAAAAGCAGACAAAGCCATGGGACCAGATGAGATGCACCCCAGAATCCTTAAGGAACTGGGGACAGAATTAGCAGCCCCTCTAGCACTTCTATTCATGAAATCCTTGAAGAACGCCATGGTAACTGAAGATCGGAAAAAGGCAATAGTAGTTCCATTTCACAAATCAGTTGTGAAGAGGCTAGTAATTACAGACCAGTGATCCTCACGTCTATAGTAGGGACACTAATGGAGTCACTATTCAAACAGAGGATCATAGCATTCCTCGAAACTAGTGGCTGACAAGACCCTAGACAGCACAGTTTCACAGCAGGTAGGTCATACCAGACAAATCTGCTTGAGTTTTTGACTACACTACTAAAATAGTGGACAACAGTGGGAGTAGATGTGGGCAACCTTGACTTTAGTAAGGCCTTTGACCAGTTCCACACAGAAGGCTAGTAGTAGCTTGACCACACAGGATTTGGTCCAGAAGTAATCAGATGAGTACAAAACTTGTTGCAAGACAGAACCTAGAGAATACAGGTTAATGGAACACAACTGATGGAGTGACAGCAGAGTGCCCCAAGGTTCAGTGCTGGGCCTCTGTTCTTCAATATTTTTATAGCAGACATCAGTGACAGACTGGAAGGGAATGTGTGTCTGTTAGCAGATGAAACCAAGATATGTAACAGGGTGGACACCTCAAAAGGAGAGAGCAAGATGGAAGCTGACCTCAAGAAACTAGAAGAATGATCTGAGTGTGTCAGCTGAGATGTAATGCCAAAAAGTGCAAGGTCGTGTACATAGGAAAGAAAAATCCAAGAAAGGGGTATTACCTAGACTGGTGGCCTCAAACTATGAACAAGATCCGGGAATCATAATCTCAGATGACCTGAAGGTTAGTAAGCAGTGTGAGAAGGAAACATTGAAGGCCAACAGAAAGCTGGGCTGCATTGGGAAGGGAATCATGAGCAGGAGGAGGGAGGTGGTACTACCACTGTATAGATCGCTGATAAGGTCTCACCTGGAATACGGAGTCCAATTTTGGAGGCTTCACCTCAGGAAGGACATTGACCGGGTGGAAACAGTACAGAGAAAGGTGACAAAAATGATTCATGGTTTGCAGTACATGTCCTATGATGAAAGACTTATGAACTGAATATGTACTCCCTGGAGCAGAGAAGAGAGAGCAGGGACATGACTGAAACATTCACGTACATAAAAAGTATCACCAAGGTACAGGTACAGGAACTTTTTTGCTTCAAGAAGGGCTCCAGGACCAGAAGACATGACCTCAGTCTGCAAGGTGGGAGCTTCTCTACCAACACCAGGAAGTTCTTCTTCACAGAAAGAGTGGTGGATGCCTGGAACAGCCTGCCTCAAGAGGTTGTGAGGGTCAGCACTGTGGGGGTATTCAAGAATGCATGGGAGAGACACAAGGGAGCCCTGACTACAAAGAGCAACTACAGTGTAAAATAGGCTCAAAATCAAATGGAGAGTCTAATTGGACCTAGCAGTCCCCTTCTGCCATCAACTTCTATGTTTCTATGTTTCTATGCTTTCATGTCATTATGCAGCTAAAGTAATCTCAGATCATCACTCCACTCTCCTACAGATATACCTTTCTTCATCTCTGGAACAAGATAAGGTATTCAACGTTTTGTAGGGTCTTTCATGTTGCTTAACTCTCCCTCAACAGTCAAACTGGATTTGCTACGAGGGACCTGAAATGTGCCTTTCCAGGAGAGTTAATTTGCCTGGTTACTAAATGTAAGAGGGTGGTTTCAAGGGAGTTGGCATCCCTACTGGATCTTATTAGGTCCCTGGAGTGACACGTCTCACCAACCTCATCTTAATCAGAATGGGAACAGTTAGAATGCCTCAGGTCTAAGTACAATGTCCTACTTGGGGAAAAGGTATTTTTGCTGCACTCAAAAGCAAAATATTTTGACCAGGTTGAGAAGGCTGGGAAACTCTTGGCCCTAAACTACTCTCCCAGACTATGGTTAGGTTATTATCCACCATCCATACAGATTCTGGCCACCTCCCTCCTCTCCTTGAGATAGTGTTGCTCATTTGCAGGCCTATTATCAAGACCTATATACTCCTGCTTCATTATCATGCTGCCCTACTCAACTGGAGGCCTACCTCGAGATATAGACTTACCCCATTTAACTGAACCATATTCCAATATATTGCAGGCCCCTAACCATTACCAAAATGTATTAGGTTATTGACTCTCTGCGTCGGACACGCCTCCAGGCCCAGATGGTTATATTGTTATTTTTTATAAAGCTTTCAAGGTTTTGTTGGCTCCCATACTCTTAAATACTTTCAACTATATCTTCAATGAAGACCTCTCAGATTCTCATTTCACTGAGACCATTATTGTGGTGTCACCGAATCCTGGTAGGGACCCCTTGCTGGTCTCAAGCTATAGGCCAATTTCTCTTTTAAATGTTGATCTCAAAATTCTGGCTAAAGTATTGACCTGTAGGTTTGGCGAGGTTTGAAACTCCCTTACACGTAGGGAAGAATTGGGTTTTGTGCCTGGGTGGCTCTCAGCTGACCATCTGCCCAAGCTTTCCTACCTCATCTCTGCATCTGGGGGCTCCGGCACTCCAGCGGTTTTGGTGTCCTGGGCTACAGAGAAAGCTTTTGACATGGTCTTTTGGGACTACCTATTTAATTTGTTACCCAAATATCAGATTCCCCCATTCTTTATCCAATGTGTATGGGTGCTCTATTCTTGCCCTTTGACTTATATACTCTGTAATGTAGTTCTTTTGAATAAATTCCCATTACAGCAGGGCACAAGACAAGGATGTCTGCTCTCATCTTTCGTGTTTAATCTGTTTTTAGAACCTCTGATCAGGATAATCAATGCCTCCCCACAGGTTCTCAATATCCCTCTGGGACCATGTCAATACAAATGATCAGTTTACATCAACGACATCCTGTTACATGTCATCTCTCCTGCTACATCTCTGCCTGCTGCCCTGGACATCATTACTCAGTTCAGCAGTATTTCCAACTACAAATTGAACATTTCAAAACTGAAGTGATACTCCTTAATAATACGGTTCTGAGGGCAGACGGAGCACCTAGGTCTTGTCTGGGATTGGGATAAATTTAAATATTTGGGTATCTACTTAAGCTCTTCACCCACCAAAATGAAGCAGTATAATCTAGATTCAGTGGTTGCCCATCTTAAATCCGACTTGGAACATTGGTCCCTATTGCTTATTTCCATGTGGGGACCTATGACTACTAAAACTGAATGTGCTCCCTGTCTTTGTATCCACTTCAGATATTTACCTATGCCTTACCACAGTACTGGTTCACCAAGTGAACAGAGTAATTTCCTCCTTTTATGGAGGCACTCAAAACTCCCACTGAGCTCTATTCAAACTGATGCATTCCAATGCTAGGGAGGTCTGCAACTCATAATCTTTGCTATACTAACTTGCCATCCATTGCACTAGATTTTTTCAATGGCTCAGACCAAAATCTATGGATAACCCTGGAACCTATATGCTACAATGGTTAGACAGAGAAAGCTTTTATGCTCACATCTCAGACAGGGCATCTGGGCACTCCTTTTCATTCCCTGCAAGAAACTACTCTGACCATTCAAAGGTGCTCTCTTGGAAGCATTCTTCAGGTTCACCTGTGATTATGTTCCCTGGTTAAGACATAACCACATAAGGCCATTACACAACCCTTGCTAGAGGACCCTAATTTCAAAATTGCCAGGCAGGTGCTCACTAAATCCTTCTGGCCTTTTATTGAGGTAGACACAGTGGATGGCCTTCTACAAGACTGGAATCTTCTCACATTCCTGGAGGCTTGGTAAAAATACCACTGGCCTGTCTCATTAAGCTTCAAATATTTCCAGCTAACACATATGCTCATTCACCATTTTGGTGCCAGCCCATGGGATAACTCTTATGGGACTCTTGTCCTTCCTATTGCTCTGATCGCATCCACCTCTCACAACGTCTCTTATTATTACCATAGTATACATGAACCCTTGGTACTGTAGAAGGCCTGACATTTTATTATTGGGACCAGGTTTTACCTGAGAACAATACCCCGCAAAACTGGTCTTGTATCCAGAAACATTTACATCAATATATAAAATGGGGCAGATATCATTTTATGCAGTTTCAGGTGCTCCATAATCTATACTATACCCCTGTCAAACTGCACAGAATGGGTAAACTCCCTTCTGACATACTTTCCAAATGTAATAGAGAATGTGGCACACTGTACCATGTCCTTTGGTCTTGTGAAAAAGTGATCCCCTTTTGGGAGTCTATCCAGTCCCATTTGGAACCCATGCTTGGACTAACATATGCATTTCTCCAACCGGTATGCTTACTGGGGGATTATAAGAATAGGCTAATTGGCAACCAAAGATTGCATATGGCCCTTATCTCAGCATGTGCCAAGAAAGTAATCCTCTGACAATGGCTTGACCAGAGTACCCCTCAATTTATTGAATGGTACAGGGAAATACTTTTCTCCATACAAGTGGAACGGCTTGTAGCAAGCATGAAAAACAGATTCGACAGATATAAGAAAATATGTGAACCACTATATGTTTTGTTAACTACTTGAGCATCTGGTAACATGGTTATACTCTGTTTTTTAAAGAATATACTTACCAGATAGTTGAGTACTCCATCAGCTGTTTTTTGAAATTGTTCCTATTAATGCACCTGTCCTGCTACGCTATACATGCACGCCCAGAGGTGGTTGGGAAGGGCTGGGTGGGTGGGGTTTGGGAGGTGGTTGGGTTTGATGTTTTGTTCATACAAAAGTGGTGGTGAAATGTGTCACTGTACTTGGCACTTGTAATAGCTTGGCTGAAGACACCAGGAGAAAGGACTGCTGTGTGACTGAACTTCTGCTGGGAATATATTGCCATCCTTCCCTCCCTCCACCCAAAGCTAGTTCTATTTTTATAGGCACAGGATTTAACTGATAATGGGAACTTCCTGTTTAGGGCAGAAGTGAGTGATCACAGAACCACCAAGGACCCACCATCCTAGAAGGGCAAGAGTAGCTCTCCAGCCCTCTAGCTGCTGGAGGTCTGCCTCTGAGCAAGTAAGTGGTCTACTGAGAAATATAGGATATTCTTGTCTCAGAACAGGACAATGAGGAGCTTAGAAGGCACACAGGCCAAAAGTAAGGAGAGAGAGAGAGAAAAACAGAGGAAAGAGCAAGGATTGCAAACAGTTAAGGGCCAGAAATAAGACATGATTGGAGTGGTGGCAGTGCAGTGGCTGTGGAGCAGCAGTCTTCCGGGAGATGTTCTGGAGGATGCGGTGTTGTCCCATCTGCAAGCACCTCTCTGGGCTGAGGGAGGAGGTTGCTCATCTCCAGGCTGAGTTGGCCAGGATTTGTGGGACCTCCTTCCATCCAGGGACCACCAATGCCACTGCCGCTGCCTCAGAGGTTGCCAAGAAAGAGGAGCGTTGGACCACAGTGGGCTCAGGGAGGGTGAGGTGGTGGAACAGAGGCGCATCCCTCCAGTTGTACCTCTCCACACCCTATGCCATTCTGGCAAAGTGTGGTCTTCTCTATGGAGGCACCCACAGTGGAGACCAAGGAGGATGCTGGGAACCTCCATAAAGGAGACCCACAGGAGGGTGGCAGGGACCCTGGAGGAAGGAAACAACTCCTGTGGGGACTCCATTGTTAGGAAGGTAGAACTGGGGAGGAAGGGGAGAGGGAGGCAAGGTGTCTGCCTGGCACCATGGCTTGAGGACAGGGAGCAAACTCAGGATTGCCGGAGCAGCTGCACAGGGAGGGAGCTGGATGTCATTGTCCACCTAGGGACAAATGACCTGGCTAAGAAAGGGATTAGAGAAGTGCAGGAAGAGTTTGTGGAATTGGGGAGGGCCTTAGTCAAGTAGCACGCACGGTAACCTTCTCGGAGGTGCTACCCATCTATGGCATAGGAGAGGCTAGGGTGTTCCGCATCATGGGATTCAATCAGTGGTTGAAAACTGGTGGTGAGCTCAGGGATTTGCTCATTGGGGACTGGGGTCTACCTGGAGTGATGCAAGCCTATACTGGCATGATGGGCTGCATCTGTCTGGGAGGGGAACCAGGATCCTAGGTGATAGGTTTAAATGCTTCATTGGCAAGCTTTTAAACTAGCCAAGGGGAGGCACTGAAAGGAGCAGGAAAATCCTAGCCCCCAAATAATCATGGTAGTAAGTGCGGTAAACACCAACATAAGAGGTGTCGATAGGAGAAGGGCAGGGTAAATGGAAAAGTGACAAAGGCAAGAAGGACAGGATGGGGCAAAAGGGAGTAAGGCCATCAGGAAATGGAGGGTAATGAGTACCAATGCCGTAGTATGGGCAACAAGCTCCTGAGCTGATTACCTTAATGGAAGAGGCCTGGATATCATAGCAGTCACAGAAACATGGTACACAGAGAACCATGACTGGGATGTTAACATACCAGGGTACATAACCTACAGGAGAGACAGGCAGGGAGAAGAGGGGAGGAGTAGCTCTCATGTAAAGGAAGGGATAAAAGCAACTGAACAAAAGAGTAAACAGGAGGAGAGGAGGCACTGTGGGTCACCTTGGAGACTGGAAAGGGCACCACAATCCGCACAGGGTTGTGTACAGACCCCATGCCAGGGGAAGGAATGGACAAGGATATGATAGAAGGCATTTTAGAATGGCAGAGAAAGGGAGATACTGTTGATGGGAGACCTGAATATGCCAGATGTTAACTGGAGCACATTTGCTTGCAGCCACATCCAAGAGCAGGGCCATTCTTGATGCCCTACAGGTGGCAGACATTAGACAGCTAGTTTTGGAACCCACTCATGATGGAGCAATCTTAGACCTCGTACTCTCAAATGGGGGCAGTGAGAGGATCTCAGATCTAGAAGTGGGTTGCCATCTGGGGACAAGTGACCATCAAACAGTGTGGTTCACATTAAACTCAGCTACAGAGTCAAGCCATACAAAAGTGAGGGTACTGGACTTTAGGAGGGCTGATTTTGGCAAGATGGAAAAGTGCCTCAGAAAAGCACTAGCAAACAGGCTAGAAGGAGGTGTGGAGCAACAATGGGGAATTATCAAAACTGCCATCACAGAGGCAACAATGCAGAGGGGACAGTGAAAGCAGGAATACTGAACGAATATTTCTGCTCAGTATTCACAAAAGAGGAGGGGAAGTGCCTAATCCAATTAACAGAAGCACTTTGATAGGGGGTCGATCCCAGTCCTTTCACAGAAGAAAGGGTTCTGCAAGAACTCCTAAACTGAAGGTGGACAAAGCAATGGGTCCTGATGGAATTCATCCCTCGAATTCTAAAAAGAATTAAGGAGGAACTAGTGAAACCACTGGCTACTCTTTTTAATAAATCATGGAGGATGGTGTGGTACCCGAGACCGAGGAAGACGTGATGTAAGCTCCTTCACAAAAGTGGGACCAAGACAGAGGCAGAAAACTACAGACCTGTCAGTCTGACCTCTGTGGTGGGAAAGTGATTGAATCACTTGAAGGAAAGAATAGTTGAGTACCTAGAGGCCAGTGGAGCACAGGACCCAAGGCAGATGGGTTCACAGGGGAAGGTCATGTCAGATGAATCTAACAGATTTCTTTGACTGGGTGACCAAAGTAGTAGACCAGGGAGGGGCTGTGACATGGCCTACCTAGACTTTAGCAAGGCATTTGACACAGTCCCACACAAAAGATTAATAGTCAAATTAACCAGCCTGGGAGTGGGACCCAGGTGGTAGCCTGGGTAAAACATTGGCTGGACAACAGGACACAGAAAGTAATTGTAAATGGAGTCCACTTGAAGAAAGGGGGTTACTAGTGGGCAACTAGAGGGTTCAGTATTGGTCCAGTCCTTTTAATGTCTTCATCAGTGACATTGCAGAGGGACTGAAGGAAAAGTATGCCTTTTGCAGATGACACAAAGATCTGCAACAGGGTTGATACACAAGGAGGTGTGGAAAGGATGAAAAGGGACTTGGCAAGGTTGGAGAAATGGTCAGAAGTATGGCAGCTAGATTCAATGCAAAGAAGTGCAAATAATGCACCTGGGAAACAAGAACCAGGGAAGAATACACAATGGGTGGGGAGGTAGTGACAACAACAAAAGGAAAGGAACCTGGGGTAATCATATCAAAAGAACCTAAAGTTGCAAGCAATGTGAGAAGGCAGTAGGGAGGGCTGGGGTACACTGGGATGTATAGGGAGAGGCATCATCAGCAGAAAACAGGAAGTTGTTATCCCTCTGTACAGACAGTTGGTGAGACCCCATCTGGAGTACTGTGTCCAGTTCTGGAGACCCCATCTCCGCAAGAACATAGACAGAATAGAGGCAGTCCAGAGGAGGGCAACTAAAATGGTGCAGGGTCTGCAAGAGAAGCCATATGAGGAGAGACTAAAGGAGCTTAATATGTATACCCTTGAGGAAAGAAGGGAGAGGGGGACATGATAGAAACTTTTGGTACCTCAGTGGAATCAACAAAGTTCAAGAGGGTAGCATCTTTCAGAAAAGAGACTTGCAAGAACAAGGGGACACAATTTAAAGATAGAAGGAGGGCGGTCTAGGGGCAATGTGAGGAAGTATTATTTCACAGAGAGGGTAGTGGATGCATGGAACAGCCTTCCTGAGGAGGTTGTGGGGTCTAAAACTGTGGGAGAATTCAAGAATGCATGGGACAGACATAAGGCAATTCTTGTGGGGGTAGGAAGAAATAGGCTGTTGGTTAACTATAGGATTCATGCTTATCCTGGTAGGTAGGAAATGGACAGACTAGATGGCCTAGAGGTCCTTATCTGCCATCAAAGTCTATGTTTCTATGTTTCTACTTATTTAGTTTCTGCTATTTCAGTATTTATATCCTTGACACATTGTTAAATTCTCTATTATATAATGGCAAGAGAAAATCCTGGACTCTGATTGGTCAGTCTTGGGCTGGCCCCGTGATGTTATCCCAGTACATCACGGGTCTAGTCTCATCCTCACTGTGAACCTGTAGATGAGCTATATGATGAGCTAGATATGCTTGACCATTTGCTTGATTGTTTCATCTTCTCTTAAAAAACAAAAATATTTTTCCACACAAAAACATCTTTAAAATGATTATTTTTATTCTGTATAACAACAAGCATTTGTATAATAGCAATAATTCCCTCCAGAGTGTGTGCTTGAGATAACGCACACCTCATTGTTGGACACACTAGCTCTGGCCTCGTGCTCCAAAACACCTGGAGGCGTGACGTTATCCCAGCACCTACACACACCCTGTCAGGCATTATGCTTAATTGAAGTATTTCCTTTGTCTTGTTCTTCTTTATATTTAATAAAGTTTTTTCAATTTGAGGAAAAGAAAGAATAATGTGACTATGGCTAGGACTTCATTCAGCTCATAACTCCAGCAGTTGAGAGTGGTTTAAAACGCTGAACAAAACTGTGTAATTTGTCCCACAGAAGCTGATATAAGACAAGGAGGACAGGTATGTGCTGGTGAAAGAGACTTTCAAGGGAAATTGTTAACACTGCTCAACATTTATGCCCTGTATAATTCTCCCATTGTTTTTCAAGCAAGTATTCTACTTGCTGGAAGAACAAATCTAGGGAGTTGTAGTAATAGGGGGTGATTTCAGTTTAACCTTGAACCTGCATATTGACCCCTCAAACAGTAAGAGAAGTAAGTTTACTCTGGAACAAAATATGTTAAAAGGCAATTGACAAATTTAGTCTATCAAGATATCTGGAGCGCCAAATATCTGAGGGCCAGATGCTACTCATAACTTTGACCCACACTGGGTTTAATCCAGAATAGATTTCTCATTCACCCAGAAAGAACATATGGCAAAAGTTACTTCTCAAGAAATTCTCCAGAGTGGGACAACTGACCATGGTAAAGTAAAACTATAGATGGAAGTCAGACCAACAGCACACTGTGGCACCTGAACAGTAATTCCATTATATCAAATCAGGCAGAGGAGGAAATCATGTATTATATATATATATATATATATATATATATATATATAAAAAAAAATATTCAGTTAGTAGGACTCTGGCAAACTATACACTTAGAAATTCAAAACTAACTGGCCATACTATCCGCTTTTACTTTTATGGACTTGTGTTGTGATTCCTGACTTGTTCTCCCACACTAAAGAGGCTGGAAAGTAGCCAAAGGCTTAGAGTGGTAGCACTAAAATGTATCACTTCAAAATGGTTTACCCACACCCGCCAACTTTGGGAGGTTGGCAGGCCCATGCAGCAGAACTGAAGATGATGGAAAGGATTACAAGTCATAGTCGACTATAAGTAGACACATTCTTAGCCATATGGAGCCCTTAGCATCAGACTCACCTATAGCAAGATCCCCAGTAAATAGGGATTTTAATAACGAGAAGGGGGGCCCAGGGAGGAGGAGAATGCGACTAGACTCTGGAAGTTTCTTTTCTTTACCTTCAGTTTGTTCATTGCTAATTATAATGTTTTTAAGATAGAACCATTGTATATAAACTCCTAGGAAACCAATCACAGGAGAAAATCTTTGCTAGGTGTCCTATTGCTCCTTGTAAATTAACGATATAGCTGAAGAATGCTCCACTTGGGACAGAGGAAATTCTGGCCTTTACAGCAGATTTCTAAGGGACCAAAGACTGTAACACACCAACATCTTTAACCATTCATATGGACAATAAGTTAAGGACACAAATTGGTAATCATTGCCATAAGAAACCTGATTTTCCATACTTTGCCCTATTTTTTTCTTTACCTGGGTGATAAAGGTACTTTTATTTACTTTTTTAAGGGTTGGCATTGAACTGTATTATTAACCTGGTCAGTTAGTTCTTTATGAATTGTGAATTGAAAATGTCAATTGATTGTTGCTGTAATATTGTGATATGGATGTTGTATCATCAAGCAATAAAAATCTTGACGTTAAAAAAAGAAAATGACCTCAGTTTAACATGAAGACTAACATCTGTCACCCTTTGGGAAACCATCAAGATCATTTTCACCAGCAACAAGTTACAAGACATACTTAAGCATACGTAGAAGTACATACAAACAAAAACACCTAAAAATAATATAAAAATACATAAAACATAATAAATGAAAAAACAATCATTTAACATGAACACTTGCAAATATCATTATCCATCATCCAATATTTTAATCTAGTTTTAAAAGGCCACACTGTCATACTTTCTATAATATCGACAGGTAAGATCACTGTGTAGGGCAAACTGATCTCCATGATGGTACACTGGACAAGACTGTAGAGATCCAAGCACAGTAACTTCATAATGACACTGATGGCACAGAGGTTGGCATGCTGAAAGGCCATCCCTCAGGCAAGTGGAAAAGGTAAATTGGAGGAAGTATTCTCCTGTAACACAGAAACGGCCCCTCTGGCACATCAAATGGAAGTATTACATGGGAGGAGGGAAATCAGCTAAATTATTGGCCTACCAACTATGTCAGCAACAAAAGGGGGCATGTGTGGCCCCGATCAGACATCACCCAGAAGAAAGTCCTAAAACATTAGATAGTGGAGATGCCTTCAGAACACACTTTGAGGAATTGTATTCAGCAGATGAAGGAGAGGGCCACACTGCTTGGTATCTTTTCTTACTAAGAACTCAGAGGTGACTCCAGGAGACACAGTGCTCATGATGGCTAAAGCAAAGATACTCACAATTTTGAAGTTAAGCACCTATTCAGAAAAAGAAGGGTACATTTCCAATTGTTTTATTCTCAAAGTTCCTTCATATTTCAGCATGCATACAATTTAATCATTTATTTCCATTTTTTAACTTTACTGTTCATTTTTTTGCTCCCAATATCCCTTCAAATAGCCTTCAAATGACCAATCATTTTGAGCAGATTATTCTGAGCCATTCATATTCCATTTTTTATCTTTCATTGTCAAGGTCGCTCCCAATATCCCTACAAATACCATTCAAATGACCCAACTTGAAATAGTTAATTATTCTGAACCTTCATTTTACTTTTCTTTTGTTTGGCTGTTCAGTTTTTTTCTATTACAGTACTGCTGTTTTCCCATTTACTACAGATATCAACCAATAGTTTGGTGATAAAAGCACATTACAAAATCCATGGTTTGACTGAGGTTAGCTGAGGGGCAGAAGAAAGGGGATAAGGCATTCTTCCATTATACATGGGGTAGAATAAAACTAAAGTGACACATTAGACTGAGGTAGGGGAGAGAAGAGGGACAGAGAAGGGATAAAGATAAGGCCAACATGCAGAATCAATGTTTTTGTTCAGTTTTCACATGGGAAAAGGAATCTCCATTGCTGGACTGTGCAATCAATCTGACAGGAGAGAGGAAGATGGGACCAATGATGCTCCTCCACCTGACCAAGATATTAAGTTTGCCCAGGCGCAAATCCTAATTTGCCTGTTGAAACTGAGTTTTGTATTGAGGTCCACATTGAAAAGTTCGTATGCATGGGCAAAAAGGATTTGCACCGCCAAACTTTGGGGTTCTATGAGATAATGGCAAGTGTACATCCCCTGGGAAAAAAGGTGATGTACATCATGGTGGAAAATAACATGATGACACAGGATTGTTATATGCAGGAGGCTGCTCTCGCATCTCCCTTTAACTAAGGATTCTCAGCTCCAGGAGGGTGCATGTCGGGGGGGATGAAACTTGTAAAAAAAAACACCTTGCAATACAAAATGTTTCTGCACCACTCCAGACTTGAACCCTCCCCATCATGCCACATGGTCAGCTTGGCAACCTTCCATTGCACAGCCTCCCACATGCCTTCCCTTACATCCCCCAACATGTGGTTCCAGTCACCTTCCCTGCTGCCCTTTGCTACCCTCTTGGGGTAGCACAAAACACAAGTACTGAGACCGAGTCACCGTTATTGCAGTCACTCAATCTCAGTCGCCCACTTCAATGGATGCTCAAACTTTAGAGGGGGCGTGCAATGCAAATGAAGGGGCGGCAACCTCAATATTAGCACAGTTCAATATTTAGAGTATCTGCACCACACAAGTGTGTTTTGCATAGTCCCCTTACACAGCACAAATACAGTTGACTTAGACCACAACTAAGTCCTAAGCAACCCTAGTGGTTTGGTGGGGGAAGTGTGGCAGCCCCCCCTCACTGATCCTGTTAAAAAATAACAGTGTCCCTGGTGTCCAGTTGTCCCTCCCCAAATCCACACTCATGCCCAGTGGTTGGATACTCATTTTGTGGTGTCCTGTGGTCCCTCACCCCACCTGATAATCTGCCTGATGTACAAAGTGTCTTTGATGTCCAGTGGTTATTTCTCCACCCGATGCCCTGCCTGAGTAAGACAAAACTGCTTTTCCTTTTAAAGTGGTCCTGCTCCCCTGTCCAGTCCCCATTCTGGATTTGATAACTCTCCACCATGATCATCACCAAACCACTGACTTATGGGATGCTGAGTGTCAAGTATCATCCCCCTCACAGCACAGTCATGGCCCAGTTCATGTTCACTGGTCCCCTGCCTCACTGGTAGCCCCTCATTGGTACTCATGGACCCGTCCCATATGTGGCAGAGACAACAAACATCCCTGTGGTCTCCTGTACCTGTATATCAGTGGCATGGTGAATCAACGGTCAGCAACACAGCCCTCTACACACCAGTTTGGTCACCTGCCATCTGACTGAAGTTGGAATTGTGCTGCTTATTTATAGAGGCCATCCTATAAATAAGCAGCACACTTTGAAATTCAGCCAGATGGCAGGTAGTCAAGGTGATGTGTGGCAGGCTGTGTTGCTGGCGGGCAATTCACAATGGCACTGATAGGCAGGTATGGGAGACCATGAGGGGTGAGTTGCTGTTGTTGTGGGTGGGAGGGGGTTACACTAGCACCGACGAGGGACATGCTGGGAGATGGTGGACTAGTAAATGTGATTGAGGCTGGGGCAGTCTAGTGGGGGGAATGATACTTTCCACCTGCTATCCCACAAGTCAGTGGCAGAATGACAACTGCGGGGTGAGGGTTGGTAAACTCTGGACAGGGATCAGATGGGGGAGAGGGACCACTAGATCAGCGACAACAGTTTTGTCTTACTCTAGCAGGGCATCAGGTGGAGGAAGGGACCACTGGACACTAAGGACACTTTGTCGGGTGTGTGATTGGGTGGGAAAAGGGACCACTGAATGCCTGAGAAAATTACAGATGTACATCTGTCAGAGATTGGGTGGGGGAAGGGACCACTGGACACCAGGAGACTTTGTCTGTCCATCTTATAGGTGATCGGGTGGGGAGGACCACCACTGAACACCAAGGGACACTTTGTCTTTCCATCTGGTGGTTTATTGGGTGGGAGGGGCCACTAGACAGCAGGGACACTTAGTCCATTGGACAGGTAATCAGGTGGACACCAGAGACACTTTGTCCCTCAGGCAGGTGATCAGGTAGGGGAGACAGCACTGTACACATAATAATTTGCACATGTAGCATTGGTGCAAGTTGGGAGAGGAACCATGGACACCAGGAATAATTATTTCAACGTTGGGCAGGATGCAGGTGTGGGGAGGAACCACTGGACATAAGGAATAATTATTTCAGCACTAGGCATGGGTGCAGGTGGGGAGGGATCACTGGACACCAGGAACCACTTAGTTCAGCATAGGCATGGGGTAGGTGAGATCACTATACACCAGGGAATAATTATTTCAGCATCAGGCATGCGTGCAGGTGGGAGAGAGAGACCACTGGACAGCAGGAAAAGATTTATGTTGAAGATTGGGCTAGTGATCGATGGGGGATCACTAGTACCAGGGAAAGATCTATTTTAACATCAGGCTGGTGATCTGTGGAGAGGGCACTAGCAACAGGGATAGCTCTATTGGGACTGGGCAATTAATCAATCAATCAATCAATTAAAATATTTATTTAACCAGGTGGACACCATTGAGCAAAGCTCCTTTTCAAGGTGGACCTGGGAGGGCAAAAATACAGATAACAGGGTAATACACAAAAATAGCAATGCACATGCTTGATCAACACAAGCATGGACAATAAATTCTAAGGAGATACAGGATAAGTAACACAATATTTTGCAGAAATACAGGATACATAACACAATGTTATGCAGATAGTAAACTGACCTAGTAACAGTGATTCAGAAAGGTCAGCAACTGTGAAAAGATGGGATGACAAGAGCCATGGTGACTTGACAGGGACCCAGGAACACCGAGACAAGTAGACTGTGCCCTGGAACACAGTGGTATGTCTACTAGGTCCTTAGGCACAAGAACTGAATGGAGAGAGTAGAGGAGTGGGAAGAGATGAAGTGTGCATGGTTGGAGGCCTAAGGAGGGAATGTGAACCAGGGGCAGAGGTGAAGAACCAGATGAGGCGAACTAGATGGGGGAGGGAGAAGAGGAGAGGGGTACAATATAAGGAAAGGGTGGAGAGTAGAAAGATAAGGGAAGAGGAGACTAAGTGGAGGAGAAGGGAGAGGACCAGGCAGAGGTTGAGTTCAGTGTCAACAGAAAGGGGGAAAGAGATAGAGAGAAGTGGAGAAAGGAGGGAGGGAAGGGAGGGAGGAGGTGCCCATGCAGAAACTGAGATCGGAATCCAGGAATAGGTAATACAAGAGTGATCTGGGTTCACTCTAAGAGGGGAGGCAATTGATCGGAGAGTATTAAGCACAGGAATCTGTATTGTGCTGTGAGTAGAGAGTTTTAAAGGCTATGTGTGCTGACTAAGGTACTTAATTTCAGGGTTTTGCAGGTTATTCCATAGCTTAGGAAGCTGCTGGCTAATGGAAGCCCAGCTGAAATGGGATCTCACCTTTGTTACCTTTAAGGTAATATAAGAGGCACTTCTCAGAGCATATCTGCTTAAAGTGCAAAGTGGTAAACAGGCAGAGATGTAGTCAGGCAGTTTGTTAGCAATAGCTTTATATGTCCAGATAGCGGTATTTCTGTGATGTCTTAGGATAAGAGAAGTCCAACCTACAGTAGAATACAACAAACAGTGGTGGGTGGAATGTGGAAGATCTGATATAAACCTTAGGGCTCCTATGATAGGCGTATCGAGCTTAGAGTGTGCTTACTGGGCCTTGGCTATAGAGGAAATCCACATACTCTAGCAGGGGTAGGAAGGTAGTTTGGACTAGTCTCGTCTTAGCATCAGGGGGAGAAGATTTTTTATCCTAAAGAGAAGGTCAAGCCTTTGACGAAGCTTCTTTTTCAGTTCTTCTATATGTACTATGAAGGAGAGTCTGTTGTCAAGCCATACACCCAAGTATTTGAACTGATTTACATATTCCAATTGTTCACCCAGGGCTGTAGATACTGAGGGGAGAGTCCCCACCAGGGCTGGATTAGGAAGGTTAGAAAAGAGAGAGAAGAACATAGCTTTAGTTTTCTTGGCATTCAAGAGTAATTTTTGGTTTAGAAGCTGGTGCTGAAGTAAGTTAAAATTGTTCTGGAGAGCTGTACATGCCACGTCTCGAGAGGGACCACCAGCATAAAGCACAGTGTCATCCACGAAGAGATGTATTTGGGCTTTCTTTATGGAGGTATCTATCCTGTTTATGTAGACAGCGGATATCAATGGTCCCAGGATGGAACTTTGTGGTACACCCCTCAGGAGAGGTTTTAGAGGTGAAACTTCACCTTCAGCTTTTACCTGCCGATAACAGCCTGTGAGGTAGCTCTCGAACCAAGTGGTGGTTAAGGAATCCAGCCCAATATGCCAGAGGGCCATGAGGAGCAGGTTATGATCAACAGTATCGAAGGCCTTGCTTAGGTCCAGGAACACTGCACAGACAAAGTTCCTGCTGTCCAACTCACACTGCCAGTCATTTGTGACCTTAGCCCTAAAGCCTAACTGTAGTGGATTGAGCAGGTCTGCTGATTCCAGGTAGTTTCTGAGCTGGGTGTTCACGATTTTTCCAGTAACTTAGATAAGGTTGGTAGGATGGAGATTGGCCTATAATTATTCAGGTCATGGGATCTCCCAATTTAAACAGGGGATAACATGTGCTGTTTTCCAGGTGGTGGGAAGGTCACCCTGTGAGAGGATAAATAGAACAAATGTGTAATAGGTACTGAGAGGGCATGATAGCCTAACCTTAGAGATAAGGCTCGATGAGGTCAGCTGCTTCACTTTTCCTAACATCCAACTGGAGCAGGAGGCCTTGACTTCCTTCTGTTGGGGTTGAAATGCTGAAGGATGCATTTGGGAAGGAGATACCTTGGTTAGTGAATCCCAGCTCGCATGGAGCATATTGGCTGGGGAAGTGTAGAAGGCGAGCCCTGCAGTGGCAAAGTGATTGTTGAAGGCATCAAGAAATGATGGTTTGTCGGTGAGTAAATTGGCACAGATGAAATTTAGCTGGCAATGAGGCAATCAAGGGATGGTCTTCAATGTTTTAATTAACTTCCAGAATTTTGAGGGTATTTAGCTGAAAGATCAATAGAGTCTGGTAAAACTTATTCTTAACTTCTAATAATTTTGGTACAGAGGTGCCTTGCCCTCCTTGAAGAGGTTCCAGTCATTTGAAAGTTTGGATTTACGCTTTTTCCACAGCATATCTCTGTTGTGCATAGCTTTTTCAGCTCGGTGGTAAACCACCAGCAGGGCTTATACCTAACACGGTTTTCACAAGGGTGCGGCCTGTTAATAGCATATTAATACAATGCCTTGGAAGATGTCACAGGTGTGGACACTGAACTTGCTAATTAAAAAGTCAGACCAGTACACAGAGTGAGATAGCTCTGTGACATAAGCTCAGGGATCAAGATGCCAGAGGCATCTTTTGAAGGAGAATTTCAATGCACCTGGGGGAGTATGTTTGGACCTCAGACAGACGATGAAGCAGTGGTCACTGATTTCTGAGAAAAAGACATCAGCATAGGTGAATAAGTGGGGTTTGCTGAGAAGGATAAGGTCCAGCAAGGTACTGTTAGAGGGGTTTGATTTATTAGGGTGTGTAGGTTCTCTGATGAGTTGTGTCAGCCTGAGGGAGTCGCAGAGCATTTTCAGGGGAGAGGATGTGCTGGACAACCAGTTTAGATTAAGGTCCCCTAGCAGTATAACCTCAGATGACCTATGCCCCAGGGCGAGACTTAAATTATCTAGAAGTTGCAGCCTGCTGGATGGGAGCCTATAACAGCCTGATACACAAAGTGATAAACCTGATGAGATCTCGACCTGCAGTGTAAGACTTTCAAACTCATGAGGGACTGAGGTTGAGTCGATGATGGAGACTGCAAATTTGTCTCTGACATAGATAGCCACCCCACCACCTCTAGATAGCCTATCTGCTCAAAATAGAGAGTAAGAGAGGAGATTAATTTCATTGTTGTTGGTTGCCAGGTGGAGCTAGGGCTCAGTAACAACCAGTATGTCAGGGGTGGTGTAGTATATCCAAGCCTGGACGAAAGTTATTTTTTTTTTACAAGCTGCATGCTTTCATATGCATAAAGCTTAACCCTTTAATACTAGGTAAGTCTGTCAGGGATCCAATAGGTATGGGAGGTCCCGGGTTCAACTCACCATTACCCGAGCACAGTAGTAGGAGAAGCAGAAGCTTCCTGCATGATTCTAGGAGTAGTTTTAAAAGTTTGACATGCTCCCGCTTACAGGGAACATGGGCCTGGTATGGTGGGACCCTAAGGATAATACCTGTCTGGTAAAGAGTTGCATATAATAGTACCTTGCCAGCAAAGTACAGAATATGGTGGGCAGGGTGAGGAGATGAGTAAGTGAAGAATGGGGAGTGCTCAGAGAGAGTAATTCTATAATATGTTAAATGTGTATCCAAACTCAGGGGGATGGAACTAAGGGAGCCTATGAGGTAATGGGTGAGTCCCAAGATGTCTACAGTATCCAAGTTGTAGGCATATTCCCCTGTCTTGGTGAAAAAGGGCTGAGTTGTAGAATTTGATAGTAATGAGAGACATAGTATCACAAGAAGACAAAATGGAACGCACATCCTCCATGTTAATAAGCCAGAATCCATGATGCAGGGGTATGTGGGACATGAATCTACAAAGAATGAGATGGATTTGAGAGCCTGGGAGTAGGTAGGGATAAAAGTTTACCTTTTCTTTTTAATTTCAGGATCTGGACAAATTTTAGCAGGAATCTAGACAAGGTGCTAAGATATCCAGTGTATAATAAGCAAGTAACCAAAGTGACACAGGCAAGATATGTAGAGATTTAGTTAAGGGGTGACAATGAAAGGGGGCCTATAGGAAATCAAAGTGGGTGGGAGATAAACCAATGAGAGGAGGGATAGCTAGATGGGCAGGGATTAAGGAGTATTTAAGGTGGCCTAGTGAGGGGGTGAGGGGTGGTAAGAAAAACCACTGAGGAAGGCAAGAGTAAAGCAAATTTGGCTTCAGGTCCCGGGCAAGGCAACAGACCAATCAGGATTCACTGCCTGGCTAAGCAGCTAATGAGAGTTGTCCCAAGCAACGCCCAAAGTTTTGGACAAAGAGGTTGGTCTGCCCTTTCCTGGAGAAGCCTGATATGAGGCGCCGAACTCCATACCTTAGTGCAGGAGAGCAGGGCTGGTGCAGTAGCTTCTGCATGCCATGGGGCACCTGCCAACAGTCCTGACTGCAGCGGCAGTAACAGCCTGAGGGGCTTCCTGAGGATCTGTGGAAGGAAGAAGCAACACATTTTAGAAGGGGTCAGGATAGCGGGGGGGGATTGGGAATTACAAAACACACAACGAGTTGTGACACTTAATTGTGTCTTAAATCGGAGGGGAGGGTTCAGACTACAGCAGGCACCGACTGAGTCTGAAAGGGTCTGGGAGGAAGAGAAGAAGAAAAAACAAAAGAAAAAATTAAGTCAAGAGGCGGGGGGTTGGGCAGTGTCAGAGTGATATGGCTTCCATGACCCCAGGAGTAGTTCTTGAATGATGAATCACAGGAGGAATTACACATATACAGATGTAAACACAGTGCAGCCACACACTTAAAAAAAACTGGAACTATGGCAGAGGCAAGAAGCAGGGACTGCCGCCTCCCCCCCAGCCAATAATCTGAAGTGCACCACCCCGAGAGCTGACTGGGACCCGGGGATCCAATGCAAGTTCAGGCGGTACGCAGCAGGCTCTGGATTGCGGCTAGAGGCTGACAGTGGTAGTCAATGCAAGCAAAAACAGCAGCAAAGCATTATAAAATTAACAATAACCTGCTAAAACCACTGAGGGAGACAAGAATAAAGCAAATTTGGCTTTAGGTCTCGGGCAAGGCAACAGACCAATCGGGACACACACTGCCTAACTAAGCAGCCAATGAGAGTTGCCACAAAGCAGCACCTAAGTTTTGAACAGAAGAGGGATGGTCTGCCCTTTCCCTGGAGAAGTCTGGTATGAGGCGCCGAACTCCGTACTTTAGTGAAGGAGAACAGGGGCTGGTGCGGTAGCTTCTGCGCACTATGGGGCACCTGCTGACAGTCCTGACTGCAGCAGCAGTAACAGCCCGAGGGGGGCTTCCTGAGGATCTTAATGCAGGAGAGCAGGGGCTGGTGCAGTAGCTTCTGTGCAACATGGGGCACCTGCTGACAGTCCTGACTGCAGGAGCAGTAACAGCCCGAGGGGGCTTCCTGAGGATCTTAGTGCAGGAGAGCAGGAGCTGGTGAGGTAGCTTCTGCATGCTGTGGGGCACCTGCCGACAGTTCTGACCACAATGGCAGTAACAGCCAGAAGGGGCTTCCTGAGGATCTTAGTGCAGGAGAGCAGGAGCTGGTGAGGTAGCTTCTGCACACCGTGGGGCACCTGCTGACAGTCCTGACTGCAGCAGTGGTAACAACACGAGGGGCCTTCTTGAGGATCTGACCTTAGTGTCTTGCATGTCTAATTCCCTCATTTGCATGGGTCTGTTTGAATATTGGAAATTTAGCACAGGCGCAAGCCATTGTGGCACCCTGTTATGAGAACCATGTCTGCTCAGTTCTGAGTGGCTTAGTGCTGGGTCAACATGGTCCTAGATTCAGTAAAATAGCACCAGTGCACTATTTCATGGAATATATAATCTTTGGGCACCTGGGTGAGTGAAAAGCATAGCACAAAATTTTGCACTGTGCTTTCACGCCTCTTTGAATATCGAGACCAATGTGTCCAGATGGTGTATATGTCCAGATTCCTCACTGAGTTGAATACTAAATTTAGTATTGAAGCAGTCATTAATTTGCCTTTGAAGACTAATTTTTATCATTTTTAATTATCTTTAGAAAATAAGCTTTTATTTCCTGATCTCTGATTGGCTGACACCCCTGTAACTTTCCATAGATGACTAGGAAATAAAAAGTAGTAACCTAAATGTCCCTTCACCCATTCTATTATCAGTGTGCCCAATCTGCTAGCTAATTGGCCAAAACCACCTCACAAAAGTTGAAATTAACACCATTTTTTCTCTCACTTATCGAGAGATCCTACCCACTCACCCAAACAGTGCCTACTTCAGTGCTAGCTGCCACAAGAACATGCACACCACATCTGACCACAGGGCTAGCACTATACAATTGCAGCAAATAAAAGGAAACACATATTTTAAAAAGAAAAGCAAGCCATCACTCACCTCTCCATCTCCAGGGAGTCCACCTTATTAGAATACCACCACTGCCACTTTGCCTGATTCTCTCTTGCACTGTCACATTTTAAACTGTACCCTGCTGAGTGCCCCTGCCCAAAATCCCACGTAGCAATATATCTCTTTTTTTCCCATCTTGCTCAACCTCTGATGCACTGAAACCACTACACCGAAGCATTCATTAGCTGATTTCCCTTTTCCTTGCCCAATTCAGGCACTGCCCTTTACACTCCACAGGTGAGCTGATCTCTTCCTGATTACACAGTATACAACAAAACACAGTTTTTAATGGGGAAAACTGTAGAAATTATCCTATCACAAAACTTGTGAGAATGGAAACTGTAAAGTACTGAAAAGTACTGAAAACAAACACAAACACAGTAAACTAATAAAAGGGATGTTATGTGCACCAGCTCCCTCTAGTGGAAATTCCACCACTCAAGGGACTATTTTACAGAAGCTGCTATTTCTCATCATTGTTATTAATATTTTCCTTCTTTTCTTTATGAAATCATTATAAAAACAATTAAGCTGATGCCCATTTCTAAGCACAATAATGCCCTCCAGAGTGGCCAGACTTTCTAGGGGCTATAAGGCCCTCCACCTGCTGCTTAGGCCTCATTACACTCCTAAACAGTCCAGTATTGCCCAATACTGTTCACCTGTTTAGTATTATGCTTGTTAATCATCATTAAAAACCTACAATCTCTAAGAATAGTAAATTCTAAGAAGTATGCAGTAGGCTACTTGTTTAAGTAAGGAATAAGACATGAGAGGGTGTGCATGGAACATATTTTACCACATGTCCAGGGGTGGGATAAGGCACAAGGCTACAGACTGATTGACTTTAGCCACTGGCTGTGTGGTAAAATATGTTTCATGCACACCCTGGAGTGTCTTATTGCGCTTATAAAATGGGCCCCTATTTTTTTGAACTTTTTAAAGTTAGAAAAATCATGTTAATATGTAGGAAAAAAAGATGTGTTTAAGTGAATTTAGTGTAAAATAGTCATTCTGCCTATTACAGAATGGCAAGTCAAGGCAAGGCAAATTTTATCTAAAAAATGCCCAATCCCAGAGGTTCTGGGTACCTTACATAAAACCAAACATCACAGAACCAATAAATAGAATAATCATAAAACTACAATATAATTACATAGAATATGATAAGCAAAACAAAGAAATTGGGGCAAATAGTATAACAGGTCAGTGTAAGACAATGTTTACTGAGCTGGGTTGGAAAAAGCCTGCTTGAACAAGAAGGCCTTGAGGCGTGCCTTAAAAACCTCCACTGAAGGGGCCTCCCTTATTGATAGAGGAAGTGAATTCCACAGGACAGGGCCGGCAATGCTTAAGCTCTATCGTAGGCAGTTTTTAACCTCATCCTGGGAATAGCAAGGAGGCCCCTCAAGGAGGTAGAGTGGAGGGAGCAGACTAATTCAACGGACATAAGAAGGTCTGCCAGGTTGCTGGGTCCCAGGCCATGTAGGGCCTAAAAGGTGAGCAAGACCACCTTAAAAGGATCATCTACTTGACTGGCAGCCAGTGCAGTTCATGCAGCACTGGGGTGATGTGACAATACTTACTTTGTCCTGTCAGCAACCTGGCAGCCACATTCTGCACCAGCTGAAGTCTGTGGAGGACACTTCCTGAGACTCCAAGGTAGAGCATTACAGTAATCCAGCCTGGACATTATGAAGGCATGCACTAAGGTAAGGAGGTCCAGGGGCAGAACTAGGGCTTAATCCTTGTGATATTTTTCAGATGGTAAAACTGACATGGACAATGGCTGATGCCTAAGCCTCAAGTGTCAGATCACTGTCCAGAATAATGTCTAGATTATGCACCCTGGAGGAGGCCTTCAAGGCACAGAACCCAGGACCAGTCATGTTTCTGCACCTGAGGCCATCCTATCATGCCCTCTGTTCAACTCCACTACCAGTACCTCTGTCTTGTTGGGGTTCAGTCACAACCAGCTGGAGGCCATCCAGTCATTGATTTCAGTGGGACAGTTGTTAAGCACATCAACTGCATTGAATGCCCCCACTGCAAAAGAAAGATACAGCTGGGTATCATCGGCATGGCAATGAAAACCCAAGCCATATTTTCTAATGAGCCCTCCCAGGGGAAGCATGTACATGACGAACTACATTGGTGACAAGACCGAGCCCTGAGGTACTCCACAAGACAGGAGGCTGGGGAGGAGAAGAATGACATCATTATGCACATTCTGGGCACAGTTTGTCCTTTGCTGGCACCAGTAGTTGTTTAATTTCTGCTCTGTGTAATGCAGGAACACTAACCCTGCACTCCATGTACTTGTGTGGATTTTTTTTAATGGGAAGGAGATCCATGTGGAGAGATAGAGAGCTTTGTTTTTTTTTTGGTTTTTTTGATGAACCACAGTATGGAAGCACAGCAGGTATAGAAGTGATGTACACTTGCAGGCATAGACTCAGAGATGTGCCAGCAGGGTGAGAATGGAAAACATTTTTGGTTTTGTTTCACATAATTGCTTTTTTATTACATGTAAGGGCAGGGAGTGGGTAGAGACTTCAGCAGTTGCAGGCAAAGTTTAAGCCACTTTAGCAAGGCAAAAGAAAAAAACTCAACATTTTAATGGCTCACTGACTTCTAATGCTATGGGTCCTGCTTTAGAGTACTTGTTATTACCCGTGTATGGAACAGATTTCATGCACGGGCAATAATCTGTCAGAAAACCAGATTTGCTGTCCCCATTTTATGACAGTAAATGGTTACTAAATAAGGTTTACAAATAGAACTGCAGTGCTCTTCAAAGTACAATTTGTTTTAATACTACTGAATCATAAATGAAGATTACAGTCAGTCAAGAAGTTCATGAATTTGAATTCAGCCAAGGATAGTAAATTACCATGCATTTCAGTTGGACTAAGCAAGGAGGCAGATAAAACAACAAGCAACATCTATGAATTTTAGAGAAGGTAAGCAATTATAAAATGTGGGGTTTTACCTAGAAATAATATGATACAAAAAAGGTTGACTGTGTCCCTTTAAAAGTCTACTGACCTGCATTTTCTACAAATCTACTCAGTCATTGAACTACATTTCCCAGAACCACTTCCTGTTCCTGCCCAGGCTGAGGAAAAAAACATAAACCAGCACTGTTTGTCTCCATTTTGAAGATCAAGCCGGTGTTATCTTTAGTTCAGATTTACATGTATGAGGCAAGTGCTCGTGTTTAAATAGAAAAGTGCATCATTTTAACTGCCTGAAATGTTAAATACAGTAAGGGGATCATTACTCAGGTTTTAAGTGAAATGCTGTGCAGTTTTGATTGTGGATACTGTATGTTGTTGTGAAGAAATGTTCTCTGCTCTGAAAACATGAGGTAAAACCTTTGAAAAGTCTTTAAAATACACAATTTATTTTCAATCAAATCACTCCTTAAAGTGTCTAGTGTGCATTGTGCCTCTATATTACATTTTATTTGTGGTATTTTTACTGATTTGGTTACTTTTATTGTTGTCATTTCTTGGGACAGGGGCATAGGAGTTACAGAGCAGCGGAGAAGATATTCAGAATGCATTTTATGTGCATATCCATTCAGTAGTCTGTGTATCTATATTTACAGAGAAAATAAGTTATATATTTTTTTTTATCTGCAATCTGAGTAACCTGCAGATAAAGAATATTTATTTAATGCAGATATTTCAGTGTTTGAATAATGTGTGTGTGGGGAGGGGGCTGCTTTTTGCATTTAATATTTTATTTGATTGAAACATTTGCATGTGTTAATCCATTATATTAAATAGTAATGATGGGATACTTGTGCTTGTTTTATGTTCCTAAAACTGCTGACTGTTGTTTTTGAAAATATCTCCTTATATATTCTGAAGGAATTATATTTCCTTGGATCCTGTTTGTTCATAATTGATTTGAGATGGGGTGGACTGGGAAAACTGTGAGGCTGAGATGAGACAGTCACACAGCTACGCGATCTCTATTTTGTGGAGGAAATAGAGAAGCAGGAAACAACGCTTAAAAATAATTTATAACTGGTATGCCACCATTACCTGTATAGTTGTCTTCTGTCCAGAAGTTCTTATTGCTGGTCCATGTCATGCTTTTTTCTGTCCTGTTTTTTCTCTCCCTGTAGGTAGTGGCCTCTGTGTGATCAGGGGCTGCTTGCTCTCCCTGTGGTATCAGTGCTTGGAGGTGCCTGAACTTGAAATTTGAGCGGATTGAAGAGTGAAGAGTGACCTGCAGGCAGTGAGAGGAGGTCTTTGGAATAGCCTTTGGTACAGGGAAAAGGCACTAGTAGTGCAGTGTCCCTGCTGATTTGAGAAGCTGGTCTTTCCTCTGCCTGAGTTTTGCTGGGAGTCTTCAGGATCTGACAATAAAGTGCTGGACAGAGTAGATACTTGTATAAGGGTTGTTCTCTTTCTATAGTTAATTCTGCATATTATTATTTTGAGTCTCTTTACGCCATGTATCGATGTACTGTTTTTGATTATCTGTACCCCTTTTGATGATTGCAGTATCAGGAGGTTGTACAGTGTTAAGGCCCTTAGTTAGTAGTGGGGTAGTGGGGTGAGCGAGCAGATGAGCATGGGGTGAAACAGTGTGGGAGTCCAGAAGTAAAAGAGAATGAAGAATTACTGAGAACTATTACATTCTAGATTTGATTGACAGATTTTTAGTTTACAACAGATGTTTTATATTTTTTTATATATTTTATATTTCGCGTTTTATGCTAATTAGGTAGACATGAGTGCACTTTGGTTCTAGGATACCAAAGGTGCATGTGCAAGCGTTTAACATACTTTCATACAGATCAAGCTGTGGGCCATTGCTGTTGCACGCATCGTGTTTTACGCTAAAGTCGAGTAGTTTTATTTTAAAACCTAGCATTGTTTTTATTGGGTTTATGGTCTGCTTTAAATGTTGTAAACAGATAACCAAAGAGTAAGTTTGGAGCATTTGGTATGTTCTTTGTGGCACATATTTAATCATCTTTTAGCTGAAGCTGCTGTCTTTGAATTTTGCACACACTGTCGTAGTGTCACACAGAAACGCTTTCAGGAAAGAGACCTCTTGGAAATTTCATCAGTTTCTGAGAGTGTGCAAACCTGCATTTTTAATTCATTAACTACACAGAAGTAAGTTATCATTTTTACAATGGTTTAGTGTATATGGTAACTAAGTCTGTTTTGTGGTGCAGGAATTGCAAATGTTTTCCCTACATAAGGGAAGGAGTCAAAGCAACAGAACAAAAGAGTAAACCGGGAGGAGGAGAAGGACTGTGGGTCAATTTGGAGACAGGCAATGGCACCACAATCCGCACAGGGTTTATACAGACTTCATCTCAGGGGAGGAAATGAACAAGGAAATGATAGAAAGTATACTTAGAATGGCAGAAAAGGGAGATATTGCTGATGGGATCTGAATATGCCAGATGTTAACTGGATTGCAGTTTTAGAAGCCACTTCTAAGAGTGGGTTATTCTAGATGCCCATACAGGTGGCATGCCTTAGACAACTAGTATTGGAACCCACTCGAGAGGGAGCAATCTTAGACCTGGTACTCTCAAATGGAGATGGAGAGAGGATCACAGATGTAGAAGTGAGTAGCCATCTGGTAACTAGTGACCATCGAACAGTATGGTGCATGATAAACACAGCAGTAGAGTCAAGCCATACAAAGGCAAAAGTACTGGACTTTAAGAGGCTTGATTTTGCCAAAATGGGTGAGTGCCTAAGGAATGCACTAGTAAATGGGCAGGAAGGAGGGGTGGAGAAACAATGGGGAATACTCAAAACTGCCATCACAGAGGCAACAAGCCTTTGTGTGAAGCAAATCAACAAAACAAAACGATGTAAGAAATTACTATGGGTTCTCAAAGGAGGTGGCAGGGAAGGTTCAAGAGAAAAGGAAAGCATTCAGGAAGTATAAGGAATCACAGAAGGTGCAGAACAGAGAAATGTATCAGTTAAAGAAAAGGAAGCTGGGAAGGCAGTCAGAACAGCAAAGGCGCAAACCAAGGAAAAGATAGCCAACTCAGTTAAGAAGGGGGATAAAACCTTATTTAGGTATATCAGGAGCCGAAGGAAGACTAAGGGAGGGATAGTGAGGCTTAATAAAGGGAGGGTGGGCAGAGGTGACTGTGAAAAGGCAGAGATACTAAACAAATATTTTTGCTCAATATTCACAAATGAAGAGGGGGAGGTACCTAAACCAAACAATAGAAACACTCTGGATACAGGAGTAGATACCAGCCCATTTACAGAAGAAAGGGTTCTGAAAGAACTCTTAGAACTGAAAGTGGACAAAGCAATGGGGCCTGATGGATTCATCCCAGAATGCTAAAAGAACTAAGGGTAGAACTAGTGACACCACTGACTACCATCTTTAACAAATCATGGGAGGATGGGGTGGTACCTGAGGACTGGAGGAGGGCAGATGTAAATCCACTTCACAAAAGTGGGAGCAGGGCAGAAGCAGGATACTCCAGACCTGTTAGTTTAACCTCAGTGACAGGGAAAATGATGGAATCACTTCTGAAGGAAAGAATTGTCAAGTACCTAGGGGCCAGAGAGGCACAAGATCCAAAGCAGCATGGATTCACAGCAGGAAGGTCATATATCTAATAGATTTCTTTGACTGGGTGACCAAAGTAGTAGATCAGGGAGGGGTTCTGGACATGGCCTACCTAGTCTTTAGCAAGGCATTTGACACAGTCCCACACAAAAGATTAATATACAAGTTATCCAGCCTGGGAGTGGGTCCCAAGATGGTAGCCTGGGTAAGAATTGTCTGAAGAACAGGACACAGAGATTAATAGTAAACAGAGTCATCTCTGAAGAAAGAGGATTGCTAGTGGGCTACTGTATGGTTCAGTACTAGGACCGGTCCTCTTCAATGTCTTTATAAGCGACATTGGGAAGGAAAAGTATGTCTCTTTGCATACAACACAAAGATCTGCAACAGAGTTGATACACAAGGTGGGGTGGAAAGGATGATAAAGGACTTGACAAGGTTAAAGGAATGGTCAAATGTATGGCAGCTTAGATTCAATGCTAAGAAGTGCAAGGTAATGCACCTGGGAAACAAAAACCCAGGGGAAGAGTACACAATGGGGAGTGAGATACTAACAACAACAAAAATGGAAAGGGTCCTAGGGGTAGTCATATCAGATTACCTAAAGGTGGGCAAGCAAGGTGAGAAGGCAGTAAGGATGGCTGGGGGGATACTGGGATGCATAGCGGGAGTCATCACCAGTAGAAAACAAGAAGTTGTTATCCCTCTGTACAGACAGCTGGTGAGACCCAGTCTGGAGTACTGCATGCAGTTCTGGAGACCCAATCTCTGCAAAGACATAAACAGGCTGGAGACAGTCCAGAGAAGGGCAACTGAAATGGTGCAGGGTCTGCACCAGAAGACATATGAAGAGAGATTTAAGGAGCTTAATGTGTGTATATGCTCAAGGAAAGAGGGGGTTATGATAGAAACTCCAAGTACCTCAAGGGAATCAACAAAGTCCAAGGGGGTAGCATCTTTCAGAAAAAGAGGCGTGCAAGAACAAGGGGGCACAATTTGAATATAGAGGGGGCAGCTCAGAGGTAATGTAAGGAAGTATTTTTTCACAGAGAGGGTTGTGGATGCATGGAATGGCCTTGCAGAGGAGGTTGTGGAGTCAAAAACAGTGGTGGAATTCAAGAATGCATGAGACAGTCATAAGGCAATTCTAGGGGATGGGGGTAGGAAGAAGTAGGCTGTTGGTTAACTGGGATCTGCAGCTTATCCATTAGGTAGAAAAATGGGCAGATTGGGTGAGACAAGTGGTTCTTATCTTGCCATCAGATTTTATGTTTTTATGTACTGATTGGTATAGGACAGTAATTAACTATTTACTTGGCCATTTAGAAATTGTGTGGCTTTTAAAATTCTGTATAAATCAAGTTAAATAGGTTTGATCTTTGCTTTTTCTGGGTTTATCGTGCATAGGAGTTTTAAATATTTTCAGTGTGCTTACAATCTCTTTGCTCTTTTTCTTTTTAGTGCACTCTTTATGGGAACCAGGGAATTTAAGAGCGCAGAGGAGAGCAACGGATTGTGTTAAAAATTTGGAGACAGGGACGCTTAAAGCCCTTTCTTGTAGTCAGGCCTCCTCATGCAAATTTCTATTTATCCTTAACTGCCATCTTGAAACACACCATGAGATAAGGACTTATAATTAGAATTGAACTTTGAAGCCCACTAAAGGAAAACTCCACGTGCTGGATGTAGAAATAACAGTTGTTAAGTTACAACCCTGAATTGCTGTGAAATATCTCCTGTTTTGAGCCATACATTTTTAGAGGCTTTTTTTTTTTGTTTGTATTTGTAAAGCAATGGGACCTCATTATCTTTAGGATAGTGATAATTTTCTATATTTTCAGGTGGGTCTCCATTGCATTGCATTTAAGAATTTATCTTGTTGGACATCATATGTTTGAATCTCAACAAGTCTATTGTTATAAAGAAAATGGTACAAACAAGATTGACACAAAAGAAGTTGGGAATAAACCTGAAAACATATACAAATAAGAATAAGAAAGTACAGGACATAGTGAATGAAAAGACAGACATGAATAAAGTGTTAATTGATAAAAAAATTACAAGTTATATCTTAGCACCTGGTAGTCAACTTTATCTAGTAGGTAGAAAAGAGGTTCTGAGAATACAAGGCTCCTCTGTTCCTACCCTCAGCTCCTCTCCTTTACAAGAAGAGAAAGAAGTGAGTTTACAGAAAATTACAGAAGTACACCCATTGTTGCAAACTATAAAAATGTTAGAAGAGGGGAGGGGAGCGGAGAATATTTAAGGGGAGAAAAAGAAACCTTGGTTGACAGAATATCTTTAAAAGAGTTTGGGGGCTCTGGCCCAGAAAGAAGTGCAATAAGGTGTGAAAAAAGTAATATACAGAGTAAAGATGGGAGGGAGTTGGTGGACAAATCCCATCAATCCCCTAGTGCTTCATTTCTGAGAGATTTTGAGGCTTTTCTCACTCCATACATACTGAGATGAAGACTGGGCACTCCACACATATAGCCCCCAGATATTTGGCATATAATAGATGACCAAGAAAATCAAGGGTCACTAATGAAGCTTCTGAGCAAGTTCAAAAGAATGAGGGAATAAAAAACTTGTTGGAAATTAGAAATGGCATCTTGTTAAGTAATGAACTACTTATAAATGTCTCTTCCCCATTAGGGGCTCACTTAGGGGAGAAAATGACTTCAGGAGTTACAAAAGGAGGAAGAGTGGATAATAGATTAATAGAGGAGAAACACATAAAACAATCAAACAAGTGACGGAGGAAATAGGGGAAAGAGAACTAAGGGAGACCTTCCACATGGTGGAGGGTCTAAAGAAAAACAAAATGGAAAATAAGGTGGTGACTAATAAAAAGGGAGGGGATGGAGGTAATAGAGAGGGAATTTGAAAGAAGATCTAACAAATCCAGTACTTGGTTGAATGCTGCTGAGGAGTCCTTGGATGAAGGGACAGTCAGGAGTACCCCAGTGAAAAGTAGGACAGACAAAAATAAAGTTAGGAACAGTAGAAAATCTAAAGGTTTAACTAAGAAGAATGTTGAATTTATAGAGAAAAATATGATAGGGATACTTAAGAAGATCATGTAGAAAGAGGTGAAATCCTGCCATGTGTTTTTTTAAAGGAATTCCTAAGAATGGGAATGAAAATACTCTGACCCTTAAACTTTGTGTTTAATACATATGCAAGGGTATTATGGGTAAGAACTTTGCCTGGAATAATATAGGGTCGACCTACAGATATCAAGTTGGAAAGGAAAAAGGTTGGATCTGTATGGTATTGAAGAAGAAAAATATCAGACGATCCATTTTAGGTTATAAAGAGTTAATTAAAGATATTGGGGTGAAGGCAGAAACAACAGTTTTGTTTGAGAATATGGCAAGAAAAGCTGTAGGGAAAATAAGAGAGGATAGAACTTGAAGTAGTAGGAAAATAACCAAAGTAGAAAGGAAGAAAAATAAGGTACAAAAAAAATATCCCACTATATGAAACCGGTAGAGCAGGAACATTTTCTGCTCTCTGATGGTAATGTGGGAAATAGAGAAACATATACTGAAATCAGAGGTCGAAAGAGACGGGGTCAGAGAATAAATAACAGCTATGTTCTAGAATCCTCAGAATCCTTGGATTTCTGTGAATCTCCTTTAACTTCTTATATTGTTGAAAGAAATCCCCTTTGCATTAGTTTAATTTAGAAGATAGCTTTGTTTTTGCATTGGACAAGACAGGGGAAGAGAATTGACAGCTCACAGATGATAAAGGGAAAATATTACAGAATGCTGAGATCCTTTGCTGGAATATAGCAGGCCTAAATGGGAAATTAAAAGATGTTGGGGTATTGACATTTCTAGAGTCCTTTTCTATTATATTAGTCCAAGAATTCTAGATTGTGGATATGGAAAAAAATTATATAGAAGGCTATCGGGGTGGTGTATTCCAGCAAAAAAGAGGAAATTATATGGAAGAACATCTGGAGGGATAACAACATTCTTGAAATGTACCCTGATTTGTCTGCAGAATGTATATGGTGTGGTGAAAAATATTATATTTGGCAGTAGTGGTATCTCATAAGTGCAGTATTATCTGTATAGTGGTATCTAGCAGATACCAAAGAGTTTCCAATTAAGAAGGCCATTGAACACTTTGTGGAGGTAATTCAGAATATTGAAATGGAATATCCGGGGAAAATGTTAATTATTGGAGGAGATTATAATGTTAAAATAGGAGAAAGAAATGAAGAATGTATGCAGAATTGGAGCTTGGATGATATGCTTAGAATTCCAATAAGAGTTTCTAGGGATAAGAAAGTAACCAAACATGGGGACATTTTATTGGAAATTGTGAATAAGTTGAATTTAAGACTGATGAATGGAAGAAGTATAGGGGAACGAATTGGAAATTACACTTATGAATATATGAAGGAAGTAGTGCATTGGATTATATTATGGTTGATCATATACTCCTTTAAGGATATTGTAAATTTTGAGGTTATTAACAATTGGGACAGTGATCATCATCCATTAAGACTAAAGTTCAATCAATCAATGGCGGTTGGTGAAAATAAACAACAAAGACTGATTATAGATAAAGAGATGCAAATTAGAGGCTCTAAACGAATTAAGTGGTCAAAAGTAGACCTAGTTTTAATGAAAAATGTCTTGAGATTTAAAAATATTACTAGGTTAAAAGAACAAGTAATGATGAATTTAAAGGCTCAATTAAGTAAAGAAGGAAAGGATGATGCTGTAGGAAAAACTTTAAGACAGTATCAAAATATGGAACAGGAGACTGTGAGATCAAGAGGCGATCCCTAAAGGAACAATAGCAAAAAACCAGAGATGAGGCCAAATGGTTTGATAGAGAATGCTGTGAAAAAAGAACTATGATCAGGAAAATAGGAAGGAGAATAAGAAATTCAATTGCATAAAAGACAGGTTAGCAATACTACACTTAAAACTAGAATATAAGCATTTGCTGATAAAGAAAAAAAAGATTTTAATAGTTACCAGTGGAGCTGCCTACAGAGGCGATTAAGTTGAGCGACAATGCCACCTTCTAGCAATTAATCACATTTGGTGTAGAAGAGTAGCTATAATGTATTAGGGCAATCCCTGGAGTTGAATGGGAAGAATATTTTGAAATAATTTTAAAGTATATAGGGATGACCTGCAGGGTGACTCTAGAAACATAGAAACATAGAATTTGATGGCAGATAAGGACCACTTGGCCCACCCAGTCTGCCCATTTCCTGCCTACTGGATAAGCTGCAGATCTTAGTTAACCAGCAGCCTACTCTCTACCCCACCCCTAGAATTGCCTTATGACTGTCCCGTGCATGCTTGAATTCCACCACTGTTTTTGACTCCACGACCTCCTCCGGAAGGCCGTTCCATGCATCCACAACCATCTCTGTGAAAAATATATCTTAAATTACCTCTGAGCCACCCCCATCTTCAAATTGTGCCCCTTGTTCTTGCACTCTTTTTTGAAAGATGCTACCCTCTTGGACTTTGTTGATTCCCTTGAGGTACTTGAAAGTTTCTATCATGTCCCCCCTCTCCCTCCTTTCCTCGAGGCTATACATATTAAGCTCCTTAAATCTCTCGTCATATGTCTTCCGGTGCAGACCCTGCACCATTTTAGTTGCCCTCCTCTGGACAGCTTCCATCCTGTCTATGTCTTTGCAAAGACTGGGTCTCCAGAACTGCACACAGTACTCCAGATGGGGTCTGACCAGTTGTCTGTACAGAGGGATAATAACTTCCTGTTTTCTACTGGTGATGCCTCTCCCTATGCATCCCAGTATCCCCACAGCCCTCCTTGCTGCCCTCTCACATTGCTTGCCCACCTTTAGGTCATCTGATATGACTACCCCAGGTCTCTTTCCATTTTGTTGTTGTTAGTATCTCACCCCCCATTGTGTACTCTTCCCCTGGGTTTTTGTTTCCCAGGTGCATTACCTTGCACTTCTTAGCATTGAATCTAAGCTGCCATACATTTGACCATTCCTCTAACCTTGCCAAGTCCCTTTTCACCCTTTCCACCCCACCTTGTGCATCAACTCTGTTGCAGATCTTTGTGTCATCTGCAAAGAGACATACTTTTCCTTCCAGTCCCTCTGCAATGTCACTTATAAAGACATTGAAGAAGACCGGTCCTAATACTGAACCCTGTGGTACCCCACTAGTAACCCCCCTTTCTTCAGAGTGGACTCCATTTACTTTTACTCTCTGCGTCCTATTCTCCAGTCAGTTTTTTACCCAGGCTGTCATCTTGGGACCCACTCCCAGGCTAGCTAACTTGTATATTAATCTTTTGTGTGGGACTGTGTCAAATGCCTTGCTAAAGTCTAGGTAGGCCATGTCCACAGCCCCTCCCTGATCTACTACTTTGGTCACCCAGTCAAAGAAATCTATCAGATTTGTCTGGCATGACCTTCCAGCTGTGAATCTATGCTGCCTTGGGTCCTGTGCCCCTCTGGCCTCTAGATACTCGACAATTCTTTCCTTCAGAAGTGATTCCATCATTTTCCCTACCACTGAGGTTAAACTAACAGGTCTGTAGTTCCTGCTTCCCTTGCTCCCACTTTTGTGAAGGGGAATCACATCTGCCATCCTCCAGTCCTCAGGTACCACCCCATCCTCCCATGATTTGTTAAAGAGGGTAGTCAGTGGTGTCACTAATTCCACCCTTAGTTCTTTTAGAATTCTGGGATGAATCCCATCAGGCCCCATTGCTTTGTGCAGCTTCAGTTTTAAGAGTTCTTTCAGAACCCTTTCTTCTGTAAATGGGCTGGTATCAACTTCTGTATCCAGAGTGTTTCTACTGTTTGTTTTAGGTACCTCCCCCTCTTCCTTTGTAAATACTGAGCAAAAATATTTGTTTAGTATCTCTGCCTTTTCACAGTCATCCTCTGCCCACCCTCCCCCTTTATTAAGCCTCACTATCCCTTGGTCTTCCTTCGCTCCTGATGTACCTATAAAAGTTTTATCCCCTTCTTAACTGAGTTGGCTATCTTTTCCTCAGTTTGGGCCTTTGCTGCTCTACATAAACTAAAGATTATAAGGAGATTTTACAGATCTCAAAAGAAGAGGTGGTGTGGGAGCAATCCTCACTCAGAAAAAGAATAAGGCAGCAGGGATAGATGAGGTGAGTGCAGAAGTATACTAGTCTGACCCTGATTGATGAGCAGAAATATTGTTAGGAGTATTTCAAAATATTCTTAAATATGAAAGGATCCCAGAAAATTGGAAAGTTAGTGTTATAGTTCCTCTATACAAGAAAGTATCATTGAACTTACCAGAGAATTATAGACCTATTTCTCTCCTAAATTTTAGTCTCAAAATATTTTCCAGAATAATTCTAAATGGGAGTCCAAGGCTGGTTAGATGACCAGAAAGTAATTTCACATTTCCAGGTGGGCTTTCAAAGAGGGAAATCTACAGTAGATTACATGTTTATTTTACAATATATCTTAAATAAATATGTTCAAATTAATAAGGGGAAGATATATGCAGCATTTGTTGACATTAAATCTGCATTTGACGCAGTTCATAGATAATCTTTATGGCATATTCTGGAAAATAAAAGTATGGATCCACAATTATTGGAAGTTATTAAGATTTTACATGAAGACAATAAAACTGTTGTTAGATGTAGTAAAGATGGTACATTAACAAATAGTATTTGAGTTAAAAATGGGGTTAAACAGGGTTGTTTACTTGCTCCGACACTCTTTAACCTTTATATAGATTAAATTGTGGAAGAACTAGAGGGTATAGACATCTTTCCACCAAGAATAAATGGATTACCAATGAAAATGTTATACGCAGATGATGCAGTGTTACTTGCTCAAACTCTGTTAGGATTAAAAAGAGCAATGTAAACAACTTTAAATGCAGTAAGGAATTTTGGTATGGAGTTAAATCTGGAGAAAATTAAGATTGTGGAATTTAACAATAAAAGGAAAGGTAGCATTTTGGGAAATAAATGGGTCTAGAATAGAAGTAGTGGACGAATTCCAATATTTAGGGGTGGTTTTTAGTAGTAATAGTAAGTGGGATGAGCAGATTAAAAGAGTGAAGGATAATGCAGCTAAAACACTCAATGGCATTACACACTTTGCCCATATGATGGTAAAAGACTCCTTTATGGCACAATATAGTTGCCTTGTGGCAAAAGTGCATTTGCAATTATTGTATGGGGCCAAAATATGGGGCTTGTGTTGCAATTTTAAAGATGTAGAAGTGATACAAAATCAATATTTGAGAAATGTTTTGGGGGTCCCTCGATATACATCAAATGCTTTGGTAAGGGCGGAAACTGGTACGATATCTCTGTATGCAACGATTGTAAAAAAATGTATTGTCTATTGGAAAAAAATTAAATTTGCTCCTGTGGAGAGTTTGTTGTTTAATTGTTTGATAGATATAATTCGAATACAAGAAAAGTTATTGCTAACTTGGGGAGGGAGATTAAATATGGTTTTGAATAAATACAGGCTTGAGCATAATGCAGTTTTGAATTGGGCAACTGATCCGATTAGATTTGCGCAAGAAGCAACTGAAAGAGTATTGGATATAAAAAACCAAAAGATCTTGAAAATATTAGATTGGCTTGGAATACTGAAAATTTGAAAAATATTAAATCCTCATTTGAAGTTGAAAGATATTTAATAGTATGTGAAAACATAAAATATAGAAAAGCTTTGACTTTATTAAGAATTTATTTATTTATTAAATTTTGATAATCGGGTGAGCTCACTGGGCCCCGAGAGTCCCTTTTTCAAGGGCGACCCGAGGATTACATACATTACTACATGGGATTGAGTACAACAAAATACAAAACATGTTTCACATGGATACATTACAGGGTAAACATGGTAGCAATATAACAAGTTCCAACGGTATAGAAGTTGGACCACAGAGTATTGGCTAACATTTGGGAGTCCCTTAGCTTAGCAGTTGCATTTTGAGGAGGTAGTTAGGTGCGCCTTAAGCCTAGTGTGGAAGGTGTGAGGGGAGGAGATTTCCTGAATACCTTGTGGCAGGGAGTTCCATAGGGTGGGGGCGGTGAAGGCGAATGACTTCCCACCCGACTTAGTTCTCACCCTGGACACCGAGAGGAGAGTCCTGTTGGTCGTACGGAGTTGCCTAAGGTTGCTCTTAATGGAGATAAGCCCAGCGAGGCTGGGTGGAGTGGAGTAATTTGTAGGTGAGGCAGAGCGAAGGGTACTGAAGCCTGTCCTCCCAGGAGGGCAAATTTAATTGAGACAGCATGTCACAGTGGTGTGTCATCGGGCACATAAATGTGGTGAAGTGGGCCACCTTATGGTAGAGAACCTGTAGCTTATTTAGCTCTTGCCTAGCTGCTCCCTGGATGACAGGGGCCATGTAGATGATGGTGGGGAGCAGAACGCTCGTGGTGATGGAGACCAGGGCCGCTGGTATCAGCTGGTCTTTCAGCCTGTAAAGGGTCCCGAGTTTAGAGTGGATATTTTTAGTTACTTGGTCTACGTTATCCTTGAGGGTGAAGCCTTGATCCAAGGTGAGACCAAGGTATTTTATAGAAGGGACCACCTCGAGCCTCTTGCCTGATGTGGTCATCAGTTGGAGGAGTTAGCTTCTATCCCAATTGAGGGGTCTGGGGCTGAACAGCATGGCCTTAGTCTTGCTCAGATTGAGGACCAGTCTGTTGGTGATTAGCCATTTCTCTAAGGATTCCAAGTCATCTTGGAGTCCAGAACATAGTTCTCCCATGTTGGTGGAGGGCCGGTAGAGGACTGCGTCATCCGCATACTGTACCACTGAACTCCCGCCACAGTGGTTGAAGAGTTCATTGGTGAAGAGCGAGAAAAGAAGGGGTCCGATTATGGACCCTTGAGGCACCCCCTCAGTTAGAGGAAGAGGCTCAGTCATGGAGTTGTTCCATTTTACCTTCTGTGACCTTCCAGTTAGGTAGCTGGAGAATCACGACAGGGAGTGACTGTCTAGTCCAACCTCCCTCAATTTGGAGAGCAGCAGGTTGTGGTTTACGAGGTTGAATGCTTTGGCTAGGCCTATAAAGACTGCTCCAGCGGGGGTCCTCTTGTCCAGTTCTCTGAATACATCTGTAGAGAAATTGATGAGAGCCGTGTCAGTCCCATGATTGGCTCTGAAGCCATGCTGTGAAGGGGCTAGTAATTGGTGGATCTCTAAGTAGTCACAGAGTTGATTATAAATCAATCTCTCTTGGATCTACCAAGGCTACAGAGTATGGAGATTGGCCTGTAGTTGTTGGGTGATTCCCTCATTCCTGCCTTATGGACAGGGACTATGTGAGCCATTTTCCATGTACCGGGGATGGCCCCTTTATGGATGGACCAGTTGAGGAGCCAGGTTAGGGGCCTGGTAAGTGCTGAGGCCCCTCCTTTGAAAATTCGGGGGAGTATACCGTTGAGTCCAGTGGATCCCGTAGCTTTGAGGGCTTTTAGTAGTGGGAGAACTTCCTTAGGTCTAACTAGCCTAAGGTGGAAGGAGGGATGGTCTCTTGTAGTGGGAGGGGGGTCATAAGGGCCAGGGGGTGGGTGGGCAGACCCACTTTGATCTGATCCAGGTTGGTGAACTGTCGGTTGAGTACCATTGCAATGACTGAGTCATCACTCGTTAGATGGCCGTTCACCTCTATGTGGCCATGTACAGTCTTTCCGCTACCTTTTAGTAGCCCGTTTATGTGGGCCCAAAAGAGTCTGGGGTTACCCAGGTTCTTTTTCTGTAGGTTAGTGACATACTCTTGTTTTGCCACTTTTATGGCCAGTTTGCATCTGTTTCGGAGCGCCTTATAGGCTGTGAGATCAGCTGGTAGTGAGGACAGTTTGAATTTCTTCCAGGCTGAGTGCCGGTGTTTCATGAGATATTTCACATTGGGGGTGATCCACTTATAGCAGCTCCCCTTGGTGCAGAATTTCTTCTCTTCATAGGGGTCAGCCAGTCAACCACCGTGGTGATTGCTCCATGGAAGAAGGCAGCAGCTTCATCCAGTGTAGGGAGTAGTTTGATGGGACTCCAGTCTATACTGTTGAGGCAACCTAACAGATGCTCTGGCAGTAGATGGGAGAAATCCCGTGCTGACAGGATTCATGGGTGGACTCTGGGGGCCATGTTTTTCCAAATGCAGTAGTTAGGGGAGTGGTCACTCAGTGCATCAGCTAGGGTGCCTCCCGCCTGTACATGGGAGGGATTACTTGTGAGTATCCAGTCAAGAGTGGTATGGTTACCCATCTTATAATTCATTCGGGTGGGTCCAGTGATAATCTGTTCTAGGTTAGCATCCTGGACCAGTCCTGTTAAGGAGTGGTTGCCTTGGGGGGCCCAATTTAGATTGAAGTCCCCTAGTATGAGTAGTTCCGTTGATACCTCTTCGGATATATCCCTTAAGACCACTTCCAGGGATGTCAGCACATTCGTTGGGGGATTGTATATGCATCCTATGTTGAAGTGCTTAGAAGGGCAGAGGGTGATGCGCACAAAGATTGATTCGCCTTCCATGCCGATGGCTTGTTTCAGGTTTATCTGTACGGTGTTAAGAGTATCTTTCATGTAGATTAGCACCCCTCCCCCTCTTTTGCCCTGTCTATCCCTTCTATGAGAGGTATATCCTGTGGCAGCAACCTCATGTGGTAGTATGTGAAGTTTGAGCCAGGTATTGGACACCACCAGGATGTCCGGGTTGTACTGATCTAGCCATGATTGTAGTTCATGAACCGTTGGTCTCAGGCTGCATATGTTCATATGCGCTATACGTAGACTTTTGGAGGATGCCCAGTGGGGGTCAAGCGGGGAGGAGACCAAGAGGTTATGTGAGGGGGGTCCAGGATTGGGCTGGACATCCCCAGCCATGAGCAAAAAGGTTGCAAGGAGGTAGAGAGTGGGGATCCTTCCCAGGGGTAGGGTATTAGTCCTGATCATCCGCTTGGTGGTGAGTAGTGTGGAGTATAGGATTCCTCTTTTGCAGAATTCATGTGCAAACAGGAGTCCTTCCAGGTTGCTGGGGGGAGGGGGGAGATGGCACACCCAGGAGTAAGTGGGGGGAGGCCCCAAGGGAGGGTGAGATCTGAGGTCCTGTTCATCTATTGTCATGGTCATATCAGTCCATAGGAGGGATAGTATCTACAGGACAGCCAGGAGGAGCCCTCTGTTGGGTCCACTGGGAGCAGGGGGGCAGGACTTGGTGGGGCTCATTCTGCCTCTTCCAGGCAGAGTCTGTCTATGGCTTAGTGAGAGGAGGTACCGAGGCTAGATCGAGATTCCCTACTAGTGGGAGGATTTAGGGTGGGGAGGAGATTAGTCAGCTATACAATTGAGTAACAGAACTTTTATCTGGTACAGCTTTTGCTCATAGGCCACTTATAGGCCGCTTGAGACACTTTTAAGCAAGTTCCCAGTTGGAAGGGAGCTGTCTAGTGAGGGGCAGACTAGTCTAAAATACAGTCTAAAAGCAGTATATCTATCAGATTCAGTTGTTCAAAGCCCCTTAGACACATTTAAACAGTTAAGAATGTAGAGTATAATCTGGAAGTGCAAATTTGCAGAGAGGTTAATAACTCACTGGAGGATACAGATAACCTAGAAACACTTCAGTTGGGTGGAATTGTAATCAAATGCATTTGTTTAGGCAATTAGCGATTATAAGATAGTCTTTTATAGGGAAAGATCTGTTGGATCTGTTCAGTTCAACAGCTATCCCCATATAGTGGAGGTATGGGAGGCGCCAGTAAGTAGAGCTGTCTCCGCCCAATTTATGATAGTTCCAGTGGTGGGTGGGGCAACAGTGTATTTAATGGGAGGAGGGAACGGGGTGGGCTGGAGGGCCAAAAATCAAAATCCCTTCTGGTCCCTGCAGTAGTTGGTGGAGCGAGAAAAGGCCACCAGGGGAGTTCTGCACATCGGGGGAGGTCCACCGGTTCATGGTGTGCTTGGCGGTGCCTCGACCCTGAGAAGAAAACACTTAGGTAGGTCACAGGGAGTTTAGGTTTGGAGTTCTGGTGTGGGGGGGGAGTCAAGCAGCCCCAGCCACTCTCTCCTCCCCCTTGAGTCTTGCAATGTGTGTGGAGCCAGAGGTCACGTTCTCAGCCTTAAGACCAGGCTGGGACAGCGTCGTCACTGCCTCAGGATCCAATCAGCAAGTTGCTAAAGTTAGAAAAGTCTGCATGCCACCTCCTGGTGTAGACAAAGGCACGGGTTGGTAGCCGTTGGAGTCCGGGGACAAAAGTAAATCTGCGGTGGCGAGTGGTCCAGTGAAAGTTAAAATCCCTTCTGGTCCCTGCAGTAGTTGGTGGAGCGAGGAAAGGCCGCCAGGGGAGTCCTGCATGTCGGGGGAGGTCCACTGGTTCATGGTGTGCTTGCCGGTGCCTCGACCCAGAGAAGAAAACACTTAGGTAGGTCATGGGGAGTTTAGGTTTGGAGTTCTGGTGTAGGGGGGAATCAAGCAGCCCCAGCCACTCTCTCCTCCCCCTGGAGTCTTGCAATGTGTGTGGAGCCGGCGGTCGCACTCTCAGCCTTAAGACCAGGCTGGGAGAGTGTCGTCACTGCCTCAGAATCCAATCAGCAAGTTGCTGAAGTTCAAAAAGTCTGCGCGCCACCGCCTGGTGTAGACAAAGGCACTGGGTTGGTAGCCGTTGGAGTCTGAGGGGCAAAAGTAAATCTGCGGTGGCGAGTGGTCCAGCAAAAGTCAAAATCCCTTCTGGTCCCTGCAGTAGTTGGTGGAGCGAGGAAAGGCCACCAGGGGAGTCCTGCATGTCAGGGGAGGTTCATCGGTTCGCGGTGCGCTTGCCGGTGCCTCGACCCTGAGGAGAAAACACTTAGGTAGAAATGGGATTGTATAACCAATGGGGAAATTTAAAATATAATAGAACTTCTGCTCAAGCCTGTACTGTGTGTGCAAATGCAAAAATGTACTTGTCTCATTTTATCTTAGATTGTCCTGAGCTTCAGAAGGAGAGAAGTGATACTGTTGGGAATGTGTTTCAAAAGTTAGGAGGATATTCAAAAGTAGAGCAGCTGAATTTTATGTGCAATGCAAAAGATGAAATTAAAGATTTTTGTACTTGCTAGTCTTGCCTATTTGATTGCTAAGCAATGTAACTGGAGGCTTTAAAATATGGATGTTTGTAAGAAGAAGTTTCTGAGTGACAGGTGGTGTGTGTGTGTGTGTGTGTGTGTGTGTGTGTGTGTGTTGGATTTAAATGTATACATTGTAATGGAATTATGTGTTTTTAGCAGATTACATGTAATAAATGTGATTTTTATACACGATAAAAATAAATTTGAACTTGAACTTGAACTAATTCAATAAAGACTTTAGCATATGTAAATCCATGGCATTAAATTAAATAGTAATGCTGGGATCAATGTCTTTTTTTTTATTTTGATGAAAAATGATGATTATGAAAATTTCGCTTTTGGATACTCTTGGGAAAGAATTTCTTAATTTTCCTGCTTTCTGAAAAGCACACCTTTAAACTGATTCTTTGAATCTGTGTTGCTGTTTATTTTAAATGTGCTCATGCATTTATATTTTGTATGGTAGTGTCTCGCATTTTATTTAAACTATATTGAGAATTATGGGGTCCATGTTTGCAGAATGGTGATCTGGGGAGAGGGATCTAGTTGTAGGGTGGATACTGGTCTGGGGAGGTTCTGCTCTGGAGGGAGGGAGGGAGGGTGGGTTCAGCTCCTGGGAAGGGTGGTTATCTGGGTGTTCAGCTCCAGGGAGGGTGCTCAACTTGGGAGTGGCAGGTATATGGGTGAAAACAAACATAGTGGGTCCAGCTGCAGGGAGGTTTGTCTGCTGAGGGAGGCTGGTCCATGGCATGAAAGAGTGAGCCAGCAGCAAGGAAGGTGGTTGGTTGGGAGGGCTTGTTTGGGTAAGGAAGTGAGGTCCAGCTGCAGGGTGGGTGATCAGACAGTGAGGCTGGCACAGGGCTTATGGTGGGTCCAGCTATAGATAGAGTTGTTGGCTGGTTGAGTTCTGGTCCAGGGGCTTGGGGAGCAGCTGCAGAGATGTGGTCTGTTGAAGTGGAGGCTTGGGGGGTACTCCAGCTATATGGAGGCTGTATGGCATGTAGTTGAAGGCTGATCCAGATGCAGGGTAGATGGTCAACTGGGGAAGAGGCTGGTCTGGAGCCTGTGTGGTGCTCTAACTCCATTGAGGTTACTCATCATCGGAGAGGTTAGGGCTTGAAGGGTTGTCCAGCTGCATGGAGGATAGTTTGGCACCTGGAAAGGTGATCTAGAAGAGAGGAGAGGGGTTGGGGGAGGTAGATCTGAGCACTGGATGGTGAAGGTGGTGGTCATACTAGAACTGTTAGGATATATAACAGGAATTGTTAGCATATATAATGGGAAACCTTGACTTTTTGGGATGAACACGACTGTAATTCAGTAGTTCATCCATTAGTGTAAATATTTTCCCTCTATAGCCCTCAACTAGTAAAGTTAGTGCTGCTGGCTCTACACTGTGCCATATGCACTCCCCTCATCACAGTGTCATGTGCACTGCTACCAAAATTGCTATTCCACACACACTTCTGCCACTGCACTGTGCCATGTGCATTGCCATCACAGTGCATTTCCATATGCACTGCCAACTCTGCATCATGAGCACTGCAGGCACATGTGCATTGCTACCACTGACACTGCACTGTGTCACGTGCATGACCATCTCTGTGTGGTGCCATGTTCCTTGCTGACTTTATGCTGTGCCACATGCTCTTCCAACACCACACAGTGCCTCATGTATTATCATCACTGCACTGCTACATGCACTACCAACTCTGTGCCATGTACACTGTCATCACCACACAGTGCCACTTGCATAGCCTCCAGCTTGTTGTTCTGTGTACAATGCCACCACTTGCTGTGCCGCTTTCACTGCTGATTATACACTGAGCCATTTGCACTGCTACCAATATTTTGTGCCATGTGCGCTGCCGATTTTGCTTGAACTGTACTTGGTGTTGACCATTGCTGTGCCCTTGCTCTTGGGCCCTGGGCTGGAGGCTGGGGGATCTGTGGCATCAGTTATTTTCATCCATCACCCTTGAAAGCCCACGTATTGCTACATGCCCTGTACATCAGGTAGTATGCATGGACAGTAGAGTTATGGCATATTATGTTGAAATTATAGAATAAAAATGAAGGCATGCACGTTAAGGCTATGGCCTGGCTAGTCCCCTAACCTGTTCACAATGACACCCAATTTTAAAGATGAGAGGTCATGTGCCATTCCCAATGTCATATCCTGAGCCAGTGACCATGGTGGGATTTGAACTATGGATCACTGGGCTTGTGTATGCAATAACTATGTTCCCCCTGTAGCTCTTGTACTTGTCTGGAACTCTGTCTGTGCTCTTGCATTTCTTTTTTCCTTATTATAATCCTCTTATTTTCCTTTATTTCTACAGGTCTCAGAAAACATTGACCCTGGTCTGACAGGACACAGATTACTTACATATCTGATAAGTATTGTTTATGTTTGACCTTCCCTGTTGGTCTCATTTTGTTCTTGATGGGCTGTAGATCCTTTGTGACCCCATTGATATTCTTTTTTTTATAGATATGATTGGACAACACTCCAAGACACCCATCGTAGGCTCCTCAGAACCCAGGTAAGAGATCTCATATCTATGCTAGTTAGGCAAACTGTAATGATACAGCCTCTACTGTGCCTTGCCTGTCTCCTGTACCCTTTGCATTGCCTATGCCCTGACCCACATATCATGTTAATGAATTTGCAGTGAAACATCTGGAATCAAAATTCCAGAACCAGCAGGAATGCAACAAGCAGGTTACAGGTGTTTTCAGGTTCCCACATGGCATTTCCTAACCCTGCAAGAAGAACTGTTTTGAACTAAAACAGATATGTCAGTTTAAGGAGCTTTCATTTACAGTGTCAATATAAATATGTAGAGACAGCCATGAGTAAGTTATTAAGGATGTAAAGCCTTTGCCTCCCTCCCTGGTTTAGTTCATCTTCCAAGGTTCAGATGGTCTGGCATTTCTCAGTGATAAAGGCCAGCAGAAGCTGATTTTTCACCATGGTACAGAGGTACTGTAGCCCCTTGAGGTAAAACATGGACTGGGTAGTAGGCAAGCTTTCTCTTTGACCTTTTTGAAGAACAGGATGGCATAATGCCAGGAGGCTGAGACACCCACTGAAAGAGGTGCTGTGTGTTGCTGCTCCAGGTGCACTGAGGTGTGTGCATTGAGGAGGTTGAGTAGGATAACACGCTGATAGAGACCCTTTGTTTATGTCTAAATGCTACCTCAGAGAGGGTTTGCAGGCTATGGGCCAGCCAGGGTTGGCCCCTGGGTCCACAGCAACAACACAGAATGTTTGTTGAGCAGGAATGAGGTTGGCCTTTGTGGGCAGGATAGGGAAAAGTAGAGCTGTTGCTGGCATGTGGGGGCAGATTAGGTAGTATCACGGAGAACAGACTCTGCCTAAAGTATGCCAGCTGCATTGGGATGGGATGAGGGGGCAAATGCAGCAAGAGATCAGAGGTATTGTGAGTGAAATAAAGGCTGCTGCTGTATTTTTGACTGTGAGAAAAATACAACAGGAAGTGCAAGTGACTTTTCTGCAACAGCTAGGCAAGGAGTGCACATAATTAGTATAATCATATTTAAAATTGTGATTGGTTGGCATCCATGGTACTCCAGACATTACCTCATGGGTTTCAGCCCACCTGATAGGCTAGTGATGCACTGACCCAGATCAAATTTCCAGCATATCCAGGTCTCAGAAACCCCTGCTCTCCAGTTTGAATCGTGCATCTGAACAAGGCAGTAGCACACCAGGAAGCCTTGTCTGCTCTTCAAGGTAAGAACTTAATTTAAAAGGAAAAAGTTTGAGCTGTTTACTGTTTAGCATAGAAGCTACAGATACCAGTTGTCTAGCACTGTTGTTGCTTAGGGCTGTTAATTGCCATGATTGTGTGTTATTTGATTATTTATTTGATTATTTGTTACTGTACTGGGCCTGTAAGGCCCCGCGTGGTCGAGCGCTTGGGATCCCCCCTTTCCTCGTATGCCTCCCAGTGTTTTTGTTTGTTGGCTTCTTGGGAAAGACTCCCACCTGCTGCGGGACCCAGCTGCTGCTTTTTTCCCCTGCCTCAGCCTCCCGGGCGTTCCACCTGAGCACGAGGCCCTTGAGCATGGCCGCCATGCGGCCTTCCCCTCAGGTCGCGCTCGCCTCCCCTCCCAGCTCCCTCCCATTTCTCTCCTCCGGCCGATGGTGGTCGTCTCTCCGGCGCTGTTGCGCTTTTCTCCTTCAGCGCCATTGCGCCGCAATCAGATGGGTGGGCGGACGTGGAGTGAGAGGGGCAAGAATCACTAGGCCTCGTTTGGAGCCTCGCCCCTCTCGCAGCGGCGCACCCACCTAGGCTCCGCTAGGCCTTCCGGTGCGTCGGCCGGACATCCGCCCACGCTACTCCCACGCTGCTTCCCTCGCTCCGCGAGGGAGATCCGATCGCCCCTTCCCTCCAGCGCGGCTGCTCCTGGTGGTCTACTTGCGCCCAGAGAGGTCTCAGTTCCCTCATCTCCTCTCCTCTCGACCGCCCGGCTCCTCTGGCTCCTGTGGCGTGCAGGGTGGTCTGGGGCATCCTCCCTCACAGCAAAGAGGAAGAGAGAGAGAGAAGAGACTTGGAAGCCCCAAGGCTCCTGGGCCATGTTGCCTTCGGGGGGGGAGAAGGGGAATGAAAGGCCCTTGGGGGCATAGAGCACTATGCACTCCCTTTCTCCGCTCCAACTCAGTGTGCTGGAAAAAAAAAATGTGTGTGTATTGGTTAAGGGAAGGCAGTACCGTGGTTTAGGGCTCTCTATTACAGATCTGGAGCCCGGGTTGAACCCCCAGTCCCCACTAGTTTATTGCCTACCTACACCGAGCAAGTCTCTGAGCCTTCTCCCAGAGGCAGCATGGCGCTCGAGGGAGATAGACTCATATAATAAGCTACCCTCGATGGATCTGCTGGACACGTTTTGAAATGAGTAGCGGTCAGTGTAGCTTGTACGTGATATTACCTAGTACTTCTTGGTTTAAAAAAAAAAATGTTCCTGAGGCTTAGGAGTGAGGCAAGACCGGAACCTGGCCCCGGAAAAACCGACAGAGAAGGATCAGGGCCCCTTTTTTACACGCCAGGGTTCCTTGCCACCACCCGGGTCCCTCACACAGCGACCCCGGCAGGTGTTTTTCCTCCTACGGTCATCTTCGGTGCCTCGGCCACCTCACATAGTGGGCTCTGGCACCAGACCACCAACTGACATTGCAGGGGTCCTCACATAGCACCCCCCCACCTCGGGCACACCATCTGCAGCCTCTGTGATACGGGAGACCTTATCAAAAAAAAAAAGAGAGGGGGGTGTGATAAGCAGTCGGCCTCCTAAATCTACCTCTCTCTATTCCAGATGGTGAAAGCAAAGAAATGCTCCGCGTGCAGTGCCATCCTCCTCCCCCAAACCCCAGGTCCCGCTGCACGGCCTGCCTCTTGGACGATGATGACTCTTCATTAGAACGGACACCGCTTCTGGCCCCCAGTAACCCTGGCCCTAGCACCTCTTCTTGGATGGATCCGGGCTCCCTCCTGATCCAGAATCAACAGGCCGCGGTGGCCATGATGGAAAGCCAGCAGAACTTTATGCTGAAGATCATGGAAGCTGGAGTCCCTTACCCAAAGTAGGATGAGACCATCAACCCGGAACCGGAAAGGTGGGGGCCAGCGGAAGAACTTCCGATCCCTGAGGACCCTCTCCCGATCATCCTGTCGACTGCTCGCATGAGGACAGAGAGAGAGATGATGCTGGGGATGAGGAGGAGGCGGAGTCGGACACTGAGGAAACCGAGCTACAGTCGGCCCCTTCACTAACTTCGCAGCTATGCCCCTTCAACACCATACCAGGGCTCATGAAGGTGATCAAAGCAACTATGGGATTTGACTCTGAGGAACCTGAAGAAGGCGGACCCGAATCAAAGCTCGACCCATTGATTCAGCTAAGACCGGTCACCACTGAGAACTTTCCTGTCTGCCCGGCCATTGAGGACATGTTTAACATGGAATGGCAATCATCGGACCCAGGCAGGATGACAAACCGCAAGAACCTGGACAGGATGTACCTGGTGCAAGGGGTAAAATCAGACGCTTGGTGCAGGGCCCCCACCATCGATCCACAGGTGGCGGCACTCAGCAAGAAGACCGTGCTTCCTTGCAGCACGATAGCCCTCAAAGACCCTGCAGATAAAAAGTTTGAGGACATGTTGAAGAGGGTTTTTGAAATTGGAGGCATAGCTGCCAAGGCAGCTACCACAGCCATCTACACTTCTTGGGCACAAATCTGTTGGCTCGAAGAACTCCAAGAACAGGCTACTCCTAAGTCAAGGGAGGCTGAGCTATTAGAGTGCACTCTGGATGCAGCCAGGTATCTGGCCGACATGGCAGTAGACTCTCTGCGTCTCCAAGCTAGAGCCACCGCTATCACAAACCAGGCCCGTAGGGCCCTGTGGCTGAAGCTCTGGGATGCAGATCAGGAATCAAAATCATTGTTACAGAACCTACCCCTACGGGGGAAACATGTCTTCGGGGAGGGGTTGCAAGACTACTTAAAGCAGAAGGAGGAGGGTAGGGACCTCCTCAAGAATAGATACAGACCTGCTTACCCAGCCACTTCTAGACGGAGATCTCGAGGGGGAGCAGATCCTTCCAACCCCGCCGAGACTCATCCCAGAGGTCCCAGCCCCTTTCAGGAAGAAGCTCCTCCACCGGATTCCGTGGCCCGTACGCTCATAACTTCCAACCCCCAGCATTTCGAGCTCGGACCCAAAGACCAGGAGGGAGAGGTCAAGGATTCAGGGGGAAACAGCAGTGACTGCCTCCTGCCTCCGGCACAAAGCCAAGATCCTTACCCACCAGTGGGGCAAAGACTGGCCCTCTTCGCCCACTGATGGATGACCATGATGTCGGACAGGTGGGTTCGAGATGTGGTTTCAAAGGGCTACTCCATAGAGTTGACCCACTCACATATGCCTCACAGGTTCGTCTCTTCCCCCATAGCCAGGAGGAGGGCATCCCCCCACCAGGTCCAGCAACTACTATACGAACTGATCCAGAACCAGGCCATCCAACCCGTACCAATTCCGGAACAGGGAGAAGGAATCTACTCCATCTTTTTCTAGTGCCCAAAAGGCCGGCGAGCTCAGGCCAATCCTGGACCTGAAGTTCCTAAACCAATACGTAGTCCAACACGGTTCAAGATGGAGACCATAAAGTCCACCTTTGTTGCATCCGGTGGGCGATTTCCTGGCGTCTATCAACTTGAAGGATGCCTATCTACACATTCCCAATCATCCGGAGCGACAGACAATTCCTCCGTTTCCACGTACTGGGCCATCACTTCCAGTACAGGGCGCTTCCCTTCGGGCTGTCGTCAGCCCCGAGAGTCTTCACCAAGGTCTCAATAACCCTGGTGGCCAGACTCAGGGAGCAGGGACTGGACTTCATCCCGTACCTAGACGACTGGCTCATTCGTGCCCAGTCCAAGGTTCATGCCCGGACGCACACGGAGATCGCCATCCAGGCACTGGCGGACCACGGCTGGGTGGTGAATGCAGAAAAAAGCCACCTCAGCCCCACGCAACAGATCGAGCATCTGGGGGAGATCATCAACTCAGCCAAAGGATGGGCAAGGCTGACCCCAGCGCGAGTCTCCAACCTCAAGGAACTAGCCGCAAGATGAAGGCCAGTCCACATTCCACAATGGGAAAGGTCACCCAATTGCTGGGCTGTATGGCTTCCTGCATAGACCTCGTTCCCTGGGCCAGGTGGCACATGCGACCGCTCCAAAGCCACGTCCTATCCAGAGGAGCACCGGGCGAGCACAACCTCCACTGTGTGGTGCCTCTCCCCCAGGCAGTGAGATCCTCCCTAGCCTGGTGGACGCTGGAAAGAAACCTAAACAGGGAGTTCCCCTCGAGCCACCCGCCCAGTCACCATAGAGATGGATCGCGAGCCTTTGGGGAGCCTGTCTGGGAGAAACAATGGCTCAGGGCCGATGGTCACCAAGCGAGCGAGTCTCTCCATCAACATCCTGGAGATGAGGCCGTGTTCCATGCGCTGAGGGCATTCAGGCACCTGATAACCGGTCGGGCGGTTTTAATCCGCTCCGACAACCCGCGTGACGGTAGCCTACCGTCCGAGCAGGGCGGGACCAGGGCAGGGGTCATGATGAGGGAGATGGCGGTCCTCAACTGGGCACCGACTCACCTCATCCACCTGGCGCCAGTCCACCTCGCAGGAAAACTAAATGTCAGGGCGGACTGGCTCAGCAGACAACAAGTGCACCGGGGAATGGCCCTGCACCCAGCACTATTCCAGGAAATCCAGGCGACATGGGGTCCCGTATCCATGGACCTCATGGCGTCCCAGGAAAATGCTCAGGTCAGCAAATACTACTCACATTTCAAAGACGGTCTCGCCCAAGGGACGGACGCCCTGTCACAGGCCTGGAAGGGGAAGAACACCTACGTGTTCCCTCCTCTTCCCTTGATCCCCCAGGTCCTGGCCAAGATCTGGAAAACGGCCCTCACGGTCATCCTGGTGGCCCCATACTGGGCACGCAGAGCTTGGTTCGCTGCAGCACGAGAGATGACCGTGGACAGCTTCAGGATACCCTACTGGTCAGACATGCTTTTGCAGGGACCAGTGCTGCACCCAGCTCCTCGGACCCTGAAACTCACGGCCTGGCTCCTGAAAGGAGGAGACTGAAAGCAACAGGGTACCATGCTTCTGTGATCAGTACCTACTTCAGTCCAGACGGACCTCCACCACGTCTACATACAGAAGGCAATGGGCCACCTTCACGCGGTGGTGTCGAGAGCAGGGGGCGGTGCCGAACAGACTAATCTGGCCAACATCCCACTTTTCCTCCAGCAGGAAGTGGACAAGGGCCTGGCACCTTCACCTCAGGGTACAGCTTTCGGCCATAGGAGCAGCCATAGACCTTGTAGAAGGGTACCCCCCGGGCGCACACCCGGACTCCATTCACTTCTTGAGGGCAGTGGAGATCATGCGTCTGAGAACTAGGATGGTGATCGCCCCGTGGGACCTCCCGTTGGTCCTTGAATCCCTCAAGTCGGCTCCCTACGAACCCCTCCAAGAATCTGATCTTTTTTGGGCCGGCCTCAATGCTTGCTTCCTGGTAGCCATCTGCTCTGCCAGGAGGATTGGAGAGCTTGGCGCACTGTCCTGTGCCGAACCCTACACAGTTTTCATACCACTGGGGGTTAGCCTAAGAACGGTCCCGGCTTTTCAACCGAAAGTCCCTACCAATTTTCACAGGGAACAACCTATCGAACTACCCACGTTCGCTGAGGATCCTACACAGGGTCAAGGCGGGACCCCTCACTACCTCGATGTGGGATCCGCCCTCGCGGTATACCTGGCCAGAACACGCCCCATCCGCAGGACAGAGAGGCTGTTCATCATTGCTAGGGGCCAGAGACCGGGGCTGTCCGCTTCAAAGTCAACCATTGCTGGATGGCTAAGACGGGTCATCCAGAACACCTACACAGCCAACCAAATGATCCCACCACAGGGGATCAGGGCCCATTCCACCAGAGCGATGGCCACCTCCTGGGCAGAGAGAGCCAGCGTATCCAAGGAGGACATTTGCAGGGTGGCCACCTGGTCCTCCATTCACACCTTCACCAGACACTATAGGCTGGAACAGCTTGAGCCACTCACCCTCCTCCTAACCAGATTCTAGCTGCAGCTTCCTCAGCCGTCACTGTAGTCAGCTCTTTCCCTCAGTTTAACTGCTTCTTATCTACCCATGAGGAGTCAGTCTGGAGTGCCATGGATGCCAACCAATCACAATGGTGTTTACTCACCTGGTAACGGTGATTGTGTTGGTTGGCATCCACGGCACTCAAAGGCCCTCCCTCAGAGCGGCTAGAATGGCCGGCGACGGGAAGGATGGGGAGAAAAGAAAGGGGATAAACAGTATGCAGAGTTTGTTGGGAATCAAACAACTTACTGTCGACTAACAAGTGACCTGTCGAACTCCCGGGTTGGAATTAGATTGTTTAAAGAGGGAAATAAAGTTCGAGCCCCAGGCCCATCTTTCTGTCTCGTCGTAGTCCGACCTATTTTTTGTACCCTGTGTTCCACTTATGGTATCTATGCTAAACGTCATATTGTATGTATTGCTGTATTCTAGTTAACCTTATTTTCAGCTATGGAAGATTTGAACTGGAGAGCAGGGGTTTCTGGGACCTGGATATGCTGGAAATTTGATCTGGGTCAGTGCATCACTAGCCTATCAGGTGGGCTGAAACCCATGAGGTAATGTCTGGAGTGCCATGGATGCCAACCAACACAATCACTTTTACCAGGTGAGTAAACATCCATTATCCTGGTGTCTGTATACTCATGCTTTCGCTTTTCAAACAGAGAGCTCCATCTGTGGCCCTGAGGGAGGGAGACAAGCAAGTAGGTGTCTTACGGACTTTATCCAGGATTCACAACCCACACATCAGCATATGCCATCTGCAGGACCACACAACAAGGAAAAAAAAGGCAGGAATTGCAGTTCCACCAGTCCATGTAAGAGCTCACAGCACACATAATGCTACAGGTAAGTAACTCTTCAGGTTCTTATTGCCATCCACAACATGGCACCACACTCAATATACTTGCACCTGGAATAACTGAGGGGCAGTGCCATTCTAGTCTTCTTTCTAGCGCTGTATAATCTGCCAAATGGCAGGGTAGGTTACAATAATAGCTTTTAAAAATTATGCTCTGATCTCACTGCTCACACATGCTGCTTATTTACAGCAGAGCATGTGCGTGTGGTTAGTAAGTGTGGCAGTAAGCATAGGATTGGTGAGTGTGATGACATGCAGGGGGTATAGAATCATAAGATATGATAGCAGGCATGGTGTTATGTGGTCAGTTAGTGTGCTAGCATGCATGGGTGGGCATGGGGTTGTGAGGTGTGATAGCATGCATTGTGGTATAGGTCAGTGAATTTGACAGGGTGTATGGGGGATGATGGGTGTGATAGTGCATGTGGTCAAAGAAACATAGACATTGATGGCAGATAAGGACCACTTGGCCCACCCAGTCTTCCCATTTCCCTACCTATTGGATAAGCTGCAGATCCTAGTTAACCAACAGCATACTTCCTCCTACCCCCACTAGAATTGCCTTATGTCTGTCCCATGCATTCTTGAATTCCACCACAACATAGGTCATTGGGTGTGACAGTGTGAATGGGGGCATCTGATCAGTTGATGGACGTGACAACATCCATGAAGGTGTGAAATCATGAGCTGTGACAGCTTGCATGGGGTATGGAATTGGTGGGTGTGACAGAATGAATGGGAGTATGGGACTGTAAGGTGTGACAGTGTACATGATGTTTTAGGGACTGTTGGTGTGACAACTTGCATGGGGTTAGTGGATGTGACAGTGTAAAGAGGGGACATGGGGTCATGATCTCAAACAATTCTTGCCCCAACGGCAGTGAAACAAAAGGATACCATGCTAAAGAAAGTCACTTCTCAGCTGAGCTGCTGTGTTAATTCTGTTGCAGGGAGATGTCATTGAAGCAACCCATGGTGGCAATGCCAGGATGGGCTGAAACTGCCTACACTCTCAGGAAGACACTTTCCCTTATTTCTAGGAACATGTAGGATTGGGACCATTTATATTATTGTTTCATTTTCTGTAGAGAGGAGTGTCCCACAAGGTTCCTTTGTGCTTTCCATGTGAACAAGGAGGTTTCCTGCACTGATGCTGAACCATGTGGCACCATGTTGTGAGGCTAGGATGACACTGTGTAGCATAGACTAGGGACACAACTGATGTACAGATAACTTTGGTAGGACTTCCAATGTACTGCTGGTGATTAGCAGATGTTGGATGACACCTAAATTAAAGATGTGCGGATGTCTGATCTTGTTGGATGTGCCTTATTTTTTGGGATCACTCCGCAGGCAGGGTTTCCCCTACAGTGTGGTCAGTGTGATACCAGTGACCCATATAGGCCATTGTGATACCATGCTGCATGACCGTTGTGTTACCATCAGCACAAAGCATGGAATGAGACCATTGTATTACTACTGCAAGAGCACCTAATGTGCCACCACTGACATAGGGTACCACCGCAGTCACAATATTAGTGCAATGGAATTGAAATAAATCTATTGTGATGCCAATTGAAGTGGTATCACACTGGTATTCACCAGTGTGCTACCACTGTATGTCACTATCACAGAGGACAGAATGTCATCACACTGGAATTTGGAACAAAAACACTGTGATACCAACAAACCGTGGTATCACAATGGTGCACATTGTTACCACTGTGGTACCAACAGAGATGGCGTTACCAGTGAACTACCACTGTTTGCATGGTAGCACAATGGTTACAATGGTATCACAATGGAATTGAAACAAATCCACTGTGATGCCATTTATGAAACCCACAATGGTAGTGTATTGGAATCTCAGTGGTAGTTTAATGGTAAAGAACAGGAATTACAATGGTATTCTGAATACATTTTTTGAAAGGGTATGCCTATAGTTTCAGTAACTATTTTTCTTACATTTTGTGGCTGTACCATTGAAAAATCTGGACCCCTCATTTGATGTACTGTATACTTCAAGTTAACTGAATTAAGATTAATTTATAAATTTGTATATCCCAGTCAATGTCAGTCTTGTCACCTAAACATCCACGTAGGACCATGAAGGGTAGCTAGGTGCCATCTGCTGCCCTCCAGACCTCATGGCACATCAGGAGGGATGAGGATACGCTTATGCCATTAAGGGATATCCACTGCTTTAAGGGGAACACACACAGTAGGATGCCTGCAGGCAATAATCTGCCCCATGCACTGGCAGTGTATATAGGCCATATGCATAATGGTGCTTGCTTAAACCCTGTCCCCGTGAGCCACACCTGGGCTAGCTGGCAAGCACAGCTGGAGCACAGCACACAGCCTATAGCTGTATAAATTGCATGTATGGTCCTATATAAATACTAATTGAGTACTACAGTACTACTACTTTACCACTATTATTAAGTATTCAACTAGTCTTCATTAGTCTTCATCGGTATTCACTTATAAAGTTCAGATGCACTCATTAAATAATTAGTCTTCACAGCACTGCCTTAATTTGCATATCAGACTACCTAGCTACTAATTGAATACTTACTTCTTACTGAGTTAGTCTTTAAATACATAGCTGATTTACATTTTTCGGCTCGTGGGCAGACTACTTTACTACTACTGAATATTAGCCAAAAATGATCTTATCAGAGAATCATAGAAATCTAATGGCAGAAAAGGATCCTTCTGGCCCATCTAGTCTGCCCAACTCTCCCCTTTCACATACCCCCCCTCTCCACCTTCCCCACAATACTCAGTCCAATATGCCTGTCCCACGCCCTCTTAAATTCCTCCACCATCTTAGCCCCCACCACTCTATCTGGCAGTCTTTTCCAGGGCTCCACTACCCTCTCTGTAAAGACGCACCCACTCACATTGCTCTGAACCTATTTCCTTGCAATCTGAGGCTCTGCTCTCTAGTTCTGGATCCCTCCATCCACCTTAGCTGACCCCCTTCACCTGCTTTATTCAGTCTCTTTATATATTTAAAGGTTTCAATCATGTCCCTCTTTCCCTCCTTGTTTCCAGCATGTACAGATTCAGCTCCTTACACCTCTGCTCATATGTCTTCCACTGCACACCCTGCCCCATCTTTGTTGCCCTTCCCTGAACCCTCCCCAATGCATCTATAGCCTTGCAGAGGTGTGGTCTCCAGAACTGACCCTCGTACTCTAACTGCGGCTTCACCATGGCTTTGTAGATGGGCATTATAACTTCCCTCTTTCTGCTAGTAATGCCCTTGCCTATGTATGCCAGCATTCCATTGGCCCTTCCCACCACCCTACTACGTTGGAAACCTACCTTAAGGTTTGAGGAAACTATGATCCCCAGATCTCTTTCCTGTTCTGATTCTTTGATTTTCTCTTCCCCCAGTGTGTACCCTGCTTTTGTGTTTTTCCTCCCTAGGTGCATCACAGTGCACTTCTTGGCATTAAACCTCAGCTGTCATTGCCTGCCCCACTCCTCGAGCATCTTGAGTTCCCTCCTTATGCCTTCCACCCCCTCCAGGGTGTTCACCATAGTGCAGATTTTTGTATCATTGGCAAATAAGCATACCCTTCCTCTCAAACCCTCTGCAATATCACTGATATAGATGTTAAAGAGGAGCTGACCCAAAACTGACCCCTGTGCCGCTCCACTCCTCACCCTTGCCATCTCTAAGTGCACCCCATTAAGCACTACCATCTGAATTCTCCATACCAGCCAGGCCTCCACCCAGCCTGCTATTTTCCCTCCCAACCCCATGCTTTCCATCTTGCTCACCAACCTTCTATGAGGGATGGTGGTGAAGGCCTTGTTGAAGTCCAGATAGGCCATGTCCACCGCCCCTCCCTTATCGATTATCTGAGTCACCCAATCAAAGAACTCAATTAGGTTGGTCTGGCATGATTTCCCCTTAGTGAGTCCATGCTGTCTGCTGTCCTGCAAGCCACACTCCTCCAGGTAATTTACCACCCTCTCCTTGATTAATGCCTCTATTACTTTTCCCAGCACAGATGTGAGGCTGACTGGGCAATAGTTCTTCTTTGGCTCCCTGCTACCTCCCTTGTGCAAGGGCATTATGTCAGACCTCCTCTAGTCCTCCGGCACCATCTCCATATCCTGGAACAGGTTGAAGAGCCTTATCAAGGGTGCAGCCAGCTCCTCCCTCAATTCTTTAATCACTTTGGGGTGCAACCTATTGGGCCACATTGTCTTGTTCACCTGTAGTCTATCCGGCTCAGTCCTGACACTATCTTCAGTGAATGGGCTCTGATTCACCCATTTTCCCTCCTCCCCCTTAGGCACTAGTATCAGACCCCTGCTTTCCACCTCCTCCATGAACACTGACCTAAAATACTCATTTAGTGCCTCTGCTTTTCGTAGTCCTGCTTCAAGTTTATCCCTCCTTTCCCCCTCAGTCTAGCAATCCCATGTCCTGCTCTTTTCCTCTCCCTCACATATCTAAAAAATGTTTTTATCCCCTAGTTGGCTATTTTCTCCTCAGTGGCTGCTTTTGCACTTCTGACCTCCCTCCCTGCCAGATTCCTCTTCTCCCTATACTCCTCCTTATCCTCTTCTCTAAATGTCATCTTACATTTTCTGAAAGCCCTCATCCTCCTTTCCCTGACTGCCCCACCACCTCCCTAGTGAACCAGAGCAGTCTCCTCCCCCCTCTTGCTGTTCTTGACCTTTTTTATGCACATTTCTGCTGCTTCCTGAATGCCTCCCCTGATAGCTTCCCAGAGTTCCTTCACTGCCCCTATTTTCTCTGTACTCTCCATTTTTCCCTATCTTTCTCATCTTATTAAAGTCTGTGTGTCTGAAGTCCATGACTGTCATATTAATCTTACTTGTCTACCTCCCTGCCCTGACCCATATCATGCTGTGGTCACTGGTGCCCAAGGCTTCTCCCACCCACACCTCCTACACACTATCCCCGTTAGTCAGGACCATGCCCAACAAGTTGCTTCCCCTCATTGGTTCCCTGACCAGATGTTGAAGGAATGCCCCCTGCAGCTCAGCTAATACCGCCCTGCTCTTTGCCAGCACTGCATCTGGGATTTCCAAGTCAACATCTGGGAGGTTCAGATCACCCATTAGTAGCAGTTCGCTTTTCTGTGCCTGCCTTGTGATTGCCTGAGTTAGAAACATAGAAACATAGACCTTAATGGCAGATAAGGATGGCCTGGTGCACCTAGTCTGCCCATTACCCTGCCTGTTGGACAAGCTGCAGATCCTAGTTAACCAACAGCCTACTGTCTCTTATACCCCACTATAATTGCCTTATGTCTGTCACATGCATTCTTGAGTTCCCTCACTGTTTTTGACCTCACAACCTCCTCAAGAAGGCTGTTCCATTCATCCACCACCTCTCCATGAAAAAATACTTCCTCACATTGCCCCTGAGCCATCCCCGCTCTATTTAAAACTGTGCCCTCTTTTTCTTACGAATCTCTTTTTCTGAAAGACTTGGACTTTGGACTTTGTAGCCATCTATCTTCTTCCTCTGCTTGTGCAGGTGGCCTGCATACCACTCCCAGCCACAGGGATTCACCTATCCTCCTACCTAGTGTTCCCCACAGCAGCTCAGTCTCCTCTTTCTCCTCCTGTCCTTCAGTAACACTCATGCCTTCCCTGATGTATAAGGCAACCCCTCTCCCCTTTTTGCCTTCCCTGTCCCTTCTGAACATTCTATAAACTGGAATGGATGTTTCCCAGGTGTGATACTCTGCCCACCAGGTCTCACATATTACGACTAAATCTAATCTTTCATCCCTCATGATGGTCCACAATCTTATTTCCTAAACTCCTGGCATTTACACTTCTCCTCCTCCCCTTGCACCCATCTCCCTCTTGCCCAGCCACGTAGTGCTATCCTGGTGGAGGGCTTTGTAGCCCCCAAGTGTTCCTCCTTGTGGAGCATATTTTCCCCACCACCCCAACTTAGTTTAATTTGTAGGTCTCTGCTATGTATTCTCCTAGCTTGCATTTCAGTACTGCTACCCCCTCCCTATTCAGGTGCAGTCTGTCCAGTGCAAATAGGCCCTCATACTCCCTTGTAGATCCCTAGTACCCTTCTAAGTCATATCCAATTCAATACTAGCAAAGAAGATACAATGAAGTCAAAAATTAGTATTCAGACATCAGTGAGGGTAGCCCATCTGGGTTACCAGTTCTGGGGCATTCCGAGCCCACAGGACCACCAGCGCCAGCTTTATTTTTTAAGAGTCAGTATAGCACTGTGGTTTAGGGCACTGATATGCAAACCTGGAGACTTGGGTTTTAATTCCACATCCCCCACTTATACAGTATATAACCCTGAGCAAGTCACTTAACTTTCTTATACTCTCAGGTCATGCCTGGAAACAAGTTTTATTTTAGTGTGCCTATCCTGGTTAAACAATTTCCCCATTTCATTAAAGCCATTAACCCAAAAGAGGCTCCACTAGCACACCTATTTTGCCATTCTAAAATACTGGACACTTGGCTATCCAGAGCACTAATGGGTTTTAACTGAGCCTCTTCACAAAGAAGCACTTTTTCTACTCTTTCCTATCATTTCTATCTTTATTTCCTTTCTTTATATGTTTGTTTTCCTACTTTGTCCCAACTGTAACTTTACATTCTAAATGGCCCCTTTTACTTACTTCTGTGCTGTCTAATACCTCTTGTATCTCTTGGCTCTGTATTTCTTCTCTTGTTATTGTATTTTTTCCATATTAACCTAATTTTCTTTATTTTTTACAGGTGTGGCAGGATGCTGACTCCTTCCTTCCTCATCAGATAAGCATCATTCTATGCCAAACTTGTTCTTTCCACCCTATTTACTCTCTAGGAACTGTGGATCCTTTGTGACCCTTTTTTATATTTTATTTTAAAGGTCTCTTGGACATCATCCCTTAAAGACCTACCTCTGGTTCCCTAGTACTCAGTTAGTAGTAGTAGTAGTAGTCTTTTATTGATCAGTCTAAAGACCAGTACAAGTGTATACAAGGACATATAAAGGTTAAAATAGTATAACTATATAAAACACTATAGCACAAATGTATAACACAATAATAAATTAGGAGAAAAAGAAAAATTAGGAAAGTGCATCAGCATTTACTTACATATATAACCTAAAAGGCACTTAAACAATCTATATTCAATAGTTTGGAAATATATTTTTTTAAGAATATACCAGACATCAATATTATCACCAAAACATTGACTGTAAATTGTTTTTGTCATAACAAAATCCATAAAAGCTACAAGAGGTTAACCAGGCTTATAAACCTTAATACATACTCTATAAATTGCATCAATATACCTAGCAACCATATAAACAACTATTCCATTGGTTGTTGTGAAAAATATATTCAACAACAAGGACTGATCATCAGTTAATATTGAATCACAGATAGGTTTTAATCATTTTTCCCTAGGCTGCTTGTGCCAGGTACAAACAAAAATACACGAAACAAGTTCTCTGGAGAGCATTGACAATAACTATTGTGAACATTAATACTCTTTTGATGTCTTGCAGTTAATGCATTACTTGGGTAAAATTCTAATCTATACTTAATGTACAATACTCTCAACTTATTATCAGTAATCATATTGAGATAAGGTTGATAGTAATGGGAAATATCATTTGCTCTTAGCCAGTGAGAAACTTGAACAGTTGAAATAATATAGAAATCTTGACTTTTGTACTTAATAGCAATTCTATTAGACACATATTTCTGGTATTTAAGACTGATTTTTATTCCCCTAGATTGATAAGTTTTTAAATACTCTAAGTCATTGTCATAAAGTAAATCAAAAATACACTTAAGCCAGTTTGACTGCAAGTGCCCTAAATTTAGCCAGGAGTATTTTTCCATCAGAGCAAGATGAGAAATTCACTTCTGGTCATAATGTTGAAGTTTAATCCAAAAGATTATTTTTCTAGTTACCCAAATAGCTTGAAGATTCATTAAACCCAATTCTGCTCTAATAATAGCTGAGGGAACTGAATTGCCAAGGCCCAAACTGGACCTCATCAATTTAATTAAAGGTATTTCTAAGGAGTTTCATTTTGCACAGACTAGATTTTGCTATTATATGCTGCCTGGGCATTGTATTTGGCTTTAGTAGCTGTAATTATTGGTCTTTTTGACTTGCCCCCATATTTCCTATTGAAAGAATTAAGTGAAGCAGCAGTTTGTTTAAGCATAATCTTTAAGCCATTAGCATGTTTAGTCCATTTACCATTCCAAGAGAGCACTAAACCTAAATCAGTGTAATGCGTGACAGTTTTAAGAAGCTTAAGAGCAGCTTTCCATGTTTTATCTATGTGGTTTGAACCAAATATCAATGCTTGACTTTTACCCTCATTTAACCTCAATTTATAGGTATTAGCATAACTAGCCAAGATATTAAGTTTTTGTAAAAGTCCAGACTGGGTAAGAGAAAATAAAACTAAATTGTCAGCATATGCCAAAACAGCAGTATGCTTATTACAGATTTTTGGAGAATCAGTTCTTGAAGACTGTAACTAGATTACTAATTTATCTAAATATAGACAAAACAATATTGGAGCAAGCACACAACTTTGCCTGACCCCAGTATGTGTTTCAAATTTAGAGGAACATTGTCCATGTCTACCTAGCCTTTCTTGGGTCCAAGTCTGACTATATAGTAAACTAATTATAGTAATCAACTTCTGAGAAATACCTTTTCTTTCAAACATAACCACAATTGTGTTCTATCTTTTGTGTCAAATGCTGAACTGAAAACTATGAAAGCTGCATATAATTTATGCTTCCTAAGCTAAATGTATTTCTGATGAAGATGCATAATAATAAAACAATAAACAACTGTGCTAAACCCTGGCCTAAAACCTGCCTGTGTATCTGACAAACCCCAAGAGTTTGTAATTGTTCCATCAGTCTATTTAATACTAACTTTGCAAAGACTTTACCGAGATTATCTAAAAGAGGTATGGGGCAGTACATCGGGGGGATCTGACCTAGCTCCCTTTTTATAAATAAAAATAATTAATGACCCCTTTCAAGATTTTGGAAATTCTAATTTCTGGTAGCAGTTATTAAAGAAAATCATGAAAATAGTCCTTCAGTCTGACACTTCAGCAAGGAAGACTTCAGCTAGAATGAGATCCAGACCAGAAGCTTTATTGGATTTTAATGCAGCTATTGAAAAGTACACTTCGGTTCTAGAGAAATGTGGGAATCTATTCATATCAACATCTAAAGCCATGTTATGATTCATATTGGCCGGAAAAAATTTTCCACTATAATAATTCACCCAGGTGTCTAATGTGATATATGACTCTTTCTCAAATTTAAGATTGTTTGTACCTCTGGCCAACATACATCAATAAGACTGGGAATCATTTCTATAAATCACATCCGGCATCTTATTCCACTGATTTTGTTGACATTTACCTTGTTTTGTTTTCAAGAGGTATTTGTAACTGTCTCTAACTTTATTTAATGTTCTATAATTATTTTTATGTACATCAGTTCTACATTTTGTAATAAGTTGATTTAACAGATGCTTAGCCTACCTTACAATCTGTGTCAAACCAATTTTGATTTAAAGAATGTGTGACTGACTGAGATATCTCTTTAGTCAGTATCAATCTTATTTGCTCAAAGGCTAGGTCCAATTGGTACAAAAATTGGGTGTTCCATACCAGAGCTATCCAGAGAGAGAGAGAGAGAGAGAATGATATTTTGAAGAATGGATTTAATCAAAGTACTCTTAGAAGTCTGACATCTAATCCTTACTTGATTATGAATTCTATTGATGGAAGAGAGTCGTGTTGTATAACTGTTTTAAAGAAAATTTTTGATTTCAGAATCAGAAGAAGGTGATCACTTTCAGCTCTCACAAGGATGTGGTAGGAGTCCCATAAAGACATGTACCCATTCCAAAAGAAATAATCACTAGTAGATGGCCCTCTAACAGAATAATGTGTATAATCACCCTGAAGATCGCCCTTAATCCAGCCATTAATTGGAGCTAAATAATGTATCATGAGCAGTGTGACAAGCTTACTGCTCATACTGTTAGTTTTAAGATCTCTCAAGTGTCTAGGAAAATTATGAGTCAGCTGATGGCAGGGGAGATGGAAATTACAATCTGCATAACCATCACATGGGCCTATCCTAGCATTGAAATCTCCACACAAAAGTATTTCCTCACACTCAGAACTGGCCCAAGTCAGATGAAAGGCTTCCTCTAAAGTTTTCCACATTTCAGGACAATAATATTTTGATTTAACAGGGAATGTATAGACATTTATTAAGCAAAATGTTTTAAAAAAAATGAACAATCAATACTTGAAAGTTAGGGCTAGTCAAAATAACATCAGCATTAATGGCTGTGTTAATCTTAATCCATGTTACAGGACCCCCAGCATATTGACCCATCATAGTATTTCTGAAACCTGGAACATGGTATGAAACATAACCATTTAATGCAAGATCTTAAGATATATTGTGCCAGGTCTCTTGTAAACAAATAAAATTACAACTCCTAATTAAATCCAACCATTCAGTATCAGCCCATTTTGTGCTAAATCCTGCTATATTCCATGACATTAGTTTGCTGAAACCCGTATTGGCTATATTATGCATAGTTAGTCATTCCTCTCTATTAGACAGAGTTTAAAATCTATTCATAACTGGAAGATTGTAAACAATAGATTTTTCTTGGGTTAAATCTATTTTTTCCACGTTCATATTTTCTTTTCCATTTAAAACTGGATTATTGTCAGATGGAATTACATGTAGGCCAAGAGTATCTAACAAGAAAGCATCATCCAGTATTTTATTTAAGAGACTCTTATATGCTATCTTTAAATAAACAAGATCATATTCTGGGTCCATAACTGGCCTTTTGGCCAATAGGGCATTTGGGTCAGTGAAGGAAGTATTTAAAAGTTGCTCAACCTGATCTAAAACTGTACATTGCAACTTATTAGAGTTTTTAATTTTTGTGCAGCCCAGGTCATACAGACATAGGGCAACTGATGAAGTTTGTCAGTTTATTGTTCAGCAAACCTAATACAAATTGTTAGTTGTAGTCAGAAATCACATAAATACAATTATTCCATAGACATATAATTGACTGCATATAGGCATTTATAAAAATCCTTAAAATATAAAACTTACATTTAATAATTTATTATATTTCAATTTAGAGAAATGTTGTTAATAAAAAATTTGCTACATTTTGTAGTACAATTTTCTCAGTACAAGTGACAAAATATTCAATGATCTCATCTGAAGAAAGATTGAGTCCACTAAGTGTGGAACCCAACCATTTTCTTCTATTTCGTTCAAAAAGAGGACATAATAAGATAACGTGTTTCAAGTCATCTTTACATAGTTTGCCACATTTACAAAAAGGAGACATAACATTATTTCTTTTTTGTCTATATAAAATAAACTGTGCATTGTAACTTTGGTTCTAAATCTCGAATATGCTCTCCTGATTTTTGGACACGTTAAATATGCTAAATATTGCTCATAACCCCATAGGCCTTTAAATCGTTTGTAATCATTGTGTAATTTGGTCTGAGCCAGTTTAGAGAATGTTTGATTAGAATCTAAATCTTGTATTCTGCATTTAACTATAGAAGCAATCTCATCCCAAGATTTTATATATATATATCATAAAGAGTATGTCCCAGGCCCAGCGGGAACATGATTTTCCTAATTAATTGTATAGAGGGATGTGCAAACCCCAACTTTTCCATTTTAATCTCCTCCTCAAGACACTTTCTAGGAAATCGGTAATCCTGTAGTAAAAAGGTTTTAAGCAAAAACAAAATTTGTCTTTCCTTTATTAAGGAACTCAGAGAATATTGACCGAGTTCCAGTCTAAGGATACAATTAGGAGTGCCTGGAGGTAACATAAGAATATAACAATATAGTTTATTGAGTGAGGTTTCCAGTGGGTTAATATTAGTGAATCCCCACACTTCTCCTCCATATATTATACTAGTTTTGATTTTAGTATTAAGTACCCTTAAGACCCTTTTTATCGAGGTCTTCCCCATTTTGGCATGAAATGTTTTGAATGCATTCACAGAAGACATTGTCCTACTTTTAATGTATTCTATATGTTTGTTCCAGCTTAAATTATAAGAAAAATGAACTCCCAAATAATCATAAGTTTTAACTATCTCTAGTTTTTCTCCCTTTGTTACAAATTTAGGTTCATATCTAGGAGTATTTCCAAAAATCCAAATTTTAGTTTTATTTAGATTTACATTGAGCTTTCTGTCCCTGCAGAGAATATCAAAACACTTAATTTTCCTTCTAAATCGCAATGCAGTAGTGGATAATAGGACCAAATTGTCTGCATATGCTAGACTGTCAATTCTACTTTCATTGATTTTTGGGGCATGAAATTCTGTATTTTTAATTTCAAGTAAAATCATATTTAGATATATATTGAAGAGAGTAGGTGCTAGTATACAGCCTTGTCTAACCCCAGTGTTTGTCCAAAATGCCTCAGTAGTGTGACCATATTGATTATATTGAATCTTTGCCCAGGTATATTCATGTAGTCTCATGATGATGTCCAAAAGTGTCTTCTCCAGACCAAGTTTTTCTAGTGTGGTCCAAAGTATTTTCCTACTAATACTGTCAAAGGCTACTGAGAAATCTACAAAACAACAGTATAATTTTGATTTGCGTATTTTTGTGTATTTCCATGCTAAATGGTGTAAAACATAACAATGGTGAATTGTGGACCTATTTCTTCTAAATCTATTTTGAGCCTTATCCAGAATTGAATTTTCTTCTAACCAGGTTAATAACCTGCCAAGTATTATTTTTGAGAAAATATTTTGAGACACATCAATGAGGCTAATGGGACTGTACATCCTCAGTTCCTTTACATTACCCTTTTTGAAAATCAGGAATATAATACTACCAGCCCAACTCTTAGGATATCTTAAATTCTGGACAAAACCGTTATACATTAAATAGAGGAGTGGAGTCCACCATTTTTTAAAGGACTTATAGACATCTCCAATAATTTTATCAGGCCCAGGTGCTTTGTTAGATTTTAGAGAATTTGGGGAGTTAAATATTTCTGATTCTGTAATCAGAATTGGCTTTGGGGAATTTGCTTCATATCTTATATTTATTTCCACTTCTTCTTCATCTTTTGAAAAATATAGCTCTTTGAAATATACAATCCAAGATTGTGATGTAATGTGACATTCTATTTTCTCCTGATATTTGTTATAACCTTGTGCTACTATTTTCCAAAATTCTTTACTATTTCTTTCAATAACCACTAATCTTAATTTTTCCCATAAAAGAAAAGAGTTTTTATTTTTTTCTTCTTCTAAAACTTTCTTATAGATCTCCCTTTCTTTCACTAAATTCTGATAATCCCTTTTATTTTTGTTAATAATCTTCCTATGCTGTCTTAGTTTTTTAGAAAAATTAGCTTTTGCTTTTTTACATCTTTGATTAAACCATGATTTAGCACGATTTAAACATACTTTTTTGATTATATTATTTTCTTACAAAAAGCACTCAATTTTATTAGAATATTTTCCCAAATATCATAGATGTCAAGATTAGCCTTGTCTTGGGAGGAGATTGCAGTTCCAGAATAGAATATTTCCTGCAATTGATTTTGATAAATTGGATTCCATCTTATTCTTTTTTCATTAGTTATTTCCACATATTCAACAGTATTCCCCACCTCTTGAGTTGTTCTTATAGAATTATTATCTATAGTAAGAGACAAAGGAAGATGAGAAGATTATGATTGCTCAATGATTTCCAGTTGATAGGTTATTTTTAATCCCTCAAGATTTGCCCATATCAAATCAGGAAAAGAAGATCCCAGAGGACCCCTAAAGGTTCATTTTCCAATTCTGTCCCCATTAGTTCTTCCATTTAAGATGGAAAAATTCCTGCTGGCTAATGCTGTTAATAATTCTCTGCCCCTACGATTGAATCTTTTTTCCAGTATAGATCATAATGAAGTCAGTCTGGGGTTAATTACTTCCAGAGGATCTACTAAAGATGATATAGACTCTCTGAGATTTCTCCCTTTATTCTTGTATTAAAATCTCCCAAAATATAAATAGGGTCGTTTCCTTCTGTTCACTGATAGTATTTAATTGTAATTTGAGATTTAAAATATAGGGATCCTCTATTTCTGTAGAGTTGGGCTCTGGGTGAAAGTAGACATTACACAGTATTATTTTCTGGGAATCCTTAGAAAGTTCAAGGGTCAGAATATTATGGGTCTTAAAAGAGAGTTCTCTTTTCTTCAGATTTAAACAAGTCTTTACCAATAATATTAAACCCCCCTTATATCTGCCAAATTTTTTATCTATGGTTGCTGGAAAAATATAAGGTGCAAAGCCAGTAAATCTAGGAGTTACCTCTTTCATACACCAAGTCTCTTGAAGAGCAATTATATCAAATGTTTCCAAGAAGCTAACTACCTCAGGGTCCATAATTTTCAAGTGAAGACCTTTAATATTCCAAGACAGAATGGTTAATTTTCCCTCTTTAATGCTATCCCCCCCAGACAGGTATAACAGATTCTGAATGTCATTCTGGATCCAAATTTATTAAAGTTTCAAAAACATTTAGATCCCTCCAATTCTCAAGGTCTATGAGGGGATGATCTATATCCTTTTCATCTTTCCTGGTGGGTTCCTCCCCCATTTCTCTTCCCAGTTCATTTGGGTAAAAAATATATATCCCCAATTTGTCTAAACTTTCCACCAGGTCCATAAGTATTTTGGCCTTTTCTGGATTTTTGAAAGTGCGGTCAATTTGACTAGCGCTGGATGCATTTTTGTAAATTTTAATATGATCTACCATATTCCTAGATATTTTGGATCCAGAAATTCTTGAAAGAAAGGAGAGCAATTCTTCTCTTATGCTAGCATCAGAATCCTGTCTGGCTGTCTCCCATCTGAATATTTCATAGGTTTCATAGATTTTCAGAGTTTATAAAGACTATAGTCCATATACTCACCATTTATTTATGTATATCCAAGAATATTATTTTTGATCATATATTGATCAATTTGCTTCTTAAAGGATTCCATTGTTCTGCTAACTATTATTTCAATTGGAAGCCTATTCCAGATCTTAACCACTCTCACCGTTAACCAGTACTTTCTTCTGAGAGTTTTAAACCTATCTAATTTAATCTGCAGTGGATGAGCGTTAGTACCATAGGGTTGATCCCCTAATACAAGATTTAGCTGTTCCCAAAGTGTAGGGTCATTTATTGCCCTATATATTAAACATAGGTCACCATGCATTCTTCATACTGCAAGGTATACAGGCCCAAAGCTGACAGTCTCTGTTCATATTCCTGCCCCTGGACCCCAGCTATCCTCTTTGTGGCTCTCCTTTGTACCCTCTCCAAAGATCTTATATCATCCTTGCCCCCTGGTGCCCAAAACTGGGCACAGTATTCCATATGAGGGCGCACCAAAGATGTGTAAAGTGGTAAGAGAACTTCTTTATTATTGCTCTTTATATGTTTATTTATGCAATTTTGTATATTGCTAGCCTTTTTTATTATTTGATTATAATGTGGCCTGAAGCTTAGGTTATTACATATTTTAACTCCCAGGTCACTTTCTTTGGTGACAACCCTTAATAATTCATTTCCCAACCTGTACTGAAAATTTATATTATTTTTTCCCATATGCATAACTGTACATTCCGTTACATTGAATGTTGACGCTTGATTTTGTGCCCATTCTTCCAAGCTGTTTAGGGTGGTCTGGAGTATATTAGCATCTTCTATACCATTTATCACCTTACCCTCTCTGGTATCATCGGCAAATGTTGATAGCCATACCTCCGGTGCAGAATGCATAGACCCAATATAAATGCTAAACAGACAGGGCCCCAATACAGAGCCCTGCGGGATGCCACTGGTCACATCTGTCCATCCTGAATATTCTCCCTTTACACAAACCCTCTGCTGTCTTCCCATAAGCCATGGCCTAATCCAGTGAACAATATCAGAATGTATCCCCATTTTACTAAGTGCATCAATTAGTTTGTCATGTGGCACTTTATCAAAGGCCTTGGCAAAGTCCAGGAAAATCACATCCACAGAACTCCCATCGTCCATGGCCTTGTTTACCTTACCATAAAATTCAAGGAGATTTGTCTGACATGATTTGCCCTTTACGAAGCCATGTTATGTATTATCTGTTTTTCCAGTTTGCTGTTGAAAGTCCATAATGTAATCTTTAATAATACCCTTCAGTACTTTACGCAAGACTGAAGTCAGGCTAATTGGCCTGTAATTTTCCACATTCTGTGTGGATCTCTTTTTATGTATAGGGACAACCACTGCCTGTTTCCATGCTTCTGGTACATCACCCTCTCTTATGGCTTGTTGAAAGAGGCAAGTGATAGGACCTGTCAGTTGGTCTGCCAATTCCTTTAATACCCTAGGTTGCAATTCATCGGGACCTTGGGCTTTGTTCTGGTTTAGTGACTTTAGTCTTTTTTGTACATCACATTCCCTTAGGGTAATAATTGGCTTCCAAAATGCTGTACTGATATGGGGTATTGTAATTGTAGGATGATTAAAAATTGAAGCAAAGTAGTTATTGTAGTGTTCTGCCATCAACTGGTTATCCATTATAACAGTTCCATCTTGCTTTCTTAAGGGGTCTATGTTCTTTATATTACCCCTTTTACTGTTAATGTATGAATAAAAAGATATATAATTATCCTTTACCCTGGTAGCCAGTCTATATTCATAATTCTTTTTTGCTTGTTCAATGTGTTTTTTAGTGACCTTTAGACATTCTTTACATTTTGCCCAACTACCCTCATCCCCACTTAATTTAGCTGTTCTAAACATTCTATTTTTTTTCTTTATTTCCTTTTTAATTTTTGCTGTCATCCATATAGGGAGAGGTATCTTTACTGAATCGTATTTATTTGAAGATGGAACATGAGACTTAACTAGGCCCTGTAGTTTTTTTGTAATTTGTCCCACATTACTGAAAGTGAGGCATCCTTGAATTCGTTCTTCCAGTTCCATTTTAGCAACTCCATTTCATATTAAAATTTGCTCTATCGTACCTACATATGGACGTTTTGCTTAAATTAACACTTATCTGCTGTGTATACTTAAACTTAACTATTAAATGGTCACTAGTACCTAATGGTGGCAAAACTATACAGTCCTGTATCTTGTCATTTAAATTACTCAAAACTAGGTCCAAGATGTGATTTTCCCTGGTATTAGCTGTGACATACTGTTCTCAGACAGCTAGATTAATTCTTTCCAGATATTGTTCTTCTATGGCTGTATTTACTTGCAATGTATTCCAATTTATGCCTGGTAAATTAAAATCACCTAGTAATATGACATTGTTTAAATTTGCCATCTGCTTGACAAAGTCAGACAGCATGATATCTTCCAATGTGGTAAGCGAGGGAGATCTATAAATTACCCCAATATTTAACCTGATGTTTTGTTTTGAAGAAATTTTAACCCATAATACCTCACTATTTTCCCATTTGGAGGTATCCAATCCCTCTGATACAATAACCTCGGATATGTATAAGGCCACTCCCCACCTCTTGTTGATTTTCTGTCATTATGATATAGGGTATAGCCTTGAATGTTCTTATCCCAAGTATCCTCTGGTTTCCACCATGTCTCTGTGATTGCACAAATGTGAATATCGTGGGTATATAAGATGACTTGAAGCTCATCCATCTTATTGTTCAAACTTCTTGCATTTAGTGAAATAAAGTTGATTTTGGATTCTGAATGACTGTTTTTGGGTACTATTTTTTGTGTAGTGTCTTGATCCCCCCCCCTTTTTTAGTTTAAATGTATGTCAATTATCTGTTTCAATTTGTAGGAAAAGATACACTTTTCCTGTTTATTCAGGTGTAACCCATCCTGGGAAAACAAATGATGTCCCTTGAAATCCTGCCAATGATCTATATATTTATAGTCTTCTCTCTGACACCATCACTTCATCCAACCATTTAGCCTAAGTATTTCTTTTAGTAGTGCTGTATTTGCCTTTGGTACAGGTAGTATTCCGGAAATTATTAGGTCACACCCCTGGGTCTTTAAGGACTTGCCTACCTCCTCAAAGTCTCTTTGGATCTCTGTAATATTTCTGTTGCCAACATCGTTTACACCTACATGGAGGAGTGTGACTGGTGCGATAGTATTTTCAATGAGTCCAGGAAGTAATCTTTTTATATCTCCAATTCCTGCTCCAGGGAGTGTACTAGCCATTGTATATTCTTTTCTATGTCTACTGATCACAGAATCTGTGTATTTTATCATTGAGTCCCCCACTACCAGCACATCTTTTGTACCCTCTTCATTTGAACCAGTACTATTACATGTGTAAACTGCTGTCTTTTCTATCCCATCAGGGGGATTTCCTGCTGCTACATCTAGGTTTTTTGATATATCCGGCGCCTTCTCGCTCATGGGGGATTTGTCCATTTGAAGGGCACTGTATCTATTTGGTGTTAAAAAATTTGATGTGCCCCCTATATTTCTCCTACCCTTTTTGTTGTTTTTTACTTTACTTTGAACGAGGCTCCATTTCTTAGTAGAACTTCTACCAGCTTCCTCATTAAGTTCTGTTTTTGATGAATCACACATGTATGAATGTAATTCTTCAAAAATACTGTTAGCCATAGTATCGATATACTGTTTAAGTGAGGATATGTCAGTTTGTACCTGTATTCTTTGTTTTAATAGAGAAATCTCAACTTGTAGGGTTGCCAACATACAACATTTTGGACATTTAAACCCTATCTGCTCTTCCGCCACTGCATTCATCTTGCAATCCACACACAGCTTCATATTTAAATACCTGCTTTTGAACATTTTGTTTGTTTCAACAGATGTAATATCTAGTCTTCACAGATGACACAGCCAACACACGCCAAAACACGTGTCTCTGCGCGCATCTCAGGGCACGCAATGACGCATGCCCTGCTCACTGCAAGGGCAAGCTATATACTAGAAATGACCTGGAAGTGCTTTTTTGGGGTCACGAGAGTGCTTGCAACCAGAGTTGTGATTTAAAATAAAGATTTTGCTACTGAGCTGTAGCCCTGTTCTTTTATATATGACCACTGTTCTACATAGCCAACTCTCATTTTGTTTTTTCCCATATTTATCAATTATTTCAGTTATCTTTGCTATATCTCTGGCCTCATTCCTGTCCTTTCTTATCCTTTTGGAGCTTATTCTCATAGGGAGCATTTCATTAGAATTACAGTAATTTTTAACTACCTTAGATCCATTGTTATTAGATTTATTTTCTAAGCTAGTATTTTTAGGAACTAAGAGAGGTAACTTAATTAAAATTCCCTTTCCCTCTAGAGACATTTTTTTGTCCATAATCAATTTAGCCATTTCCTTAGTTTCACAATATAGCAATGCTCTATCATAGAAGGCCATATTTGGTGGTCCCATAATGAATATCTCTTCCTTCACTAATGATGGTATAATCTCCAACATGTGTAGCACTCTCTCCTTTAGATCCTCCTTAGTCTCTGTTATAGGTCTCAAAATTCCAGTTATTTCAATCAAATATTCCATCTCCCCTTCCATTTCCCCTTCTATTGACTTAGTCTGAGATTTTGTTACCTGAGGTTGTTCAGTCTTGTTATCATTGGCCGTACTACTGACCAATGTTGACATCATAAAGCTAGACACATCCTCATAAGTGAGGTTAATCTTTTCCTTTGCTTCTGTTTTGTTTATTTTTTCCCTAAATTCTATTAGCTCTGCTCCAATATTTATATTATCTTTTTTGTATACTAACAATGTTCCCCCTTTCTTTACTTCCTTGCTATTGTGTTCTGTAGTCTTGGCTTTCTTTTTAGTTTTTCTTTTCCCTTGTTTGCTTTTCCCATTTTTAAGTACTGTTGGAGTTGCTGTTTTTGCTTTGTCTGTTATTTTGTCTGTTGTTTTAATTTAACAAAAACAAAAACTGTTTTTATTTGGATTAAATGGTGATGGCAATGAAACCTGAACCCCTCTGTTCTCCGTCTTTTTAATTTTAGGTGGTGAATTCTTTTCACTTGTGGTCTCTTCTTGTATTTTAATGTCTTTATTGAAATTTTGAATAACAGCCTGATTATAGAATATATCTGCTCTAATATTGGTCAGTTCTTCTTTCAGAGCTAAGATATTCTCTAGCACAGTAACATCTGTGTAATATCTGTTTTTGATTGTTTCTAACATTTGTTTTGATAATAAGGAACCGACCATAAAATTTCTCCTATTGTAAGAGTAATCTTCTTCTTGCTCAGTAAGTCCATTCTGAGGGGTATCCCTAATTTCTGAAGAATTAACTTCAGAACAATGATTATCCATGAGAATATCCCCATTTTGTTTAACCATTTTTTTGAGACCTTCTATAGTGGTACTTAATTCTTGAATTATCCCCTTTAATTCCTTATTACCTTTATTCCTTTTATACAATACATCCATATTAGAGGGATACAAAGATGGTCCTTCAGAACTTAAGTCAGTATTATTTTTAGTTCTTGAAATATGATATATATTATTAGAGGGATTAAGGGATCCATCAGTAGAAAGGGCTATAATTGAGTGATTGGAGCTGTTATCACTATTACCTTCTCCACTCTGTTTCTGAAAAAAAAAGTTTCCCATGCATAGTTGCTAAAAGAAATGTCTTCTGGGAAATAATTTTGGGAATACTCATTATGCACCCTTTCTGGAGAATAAAAATCTTTTCCCAGTTTACCAGCTTCATTTATTTCTAATAGGGTAATGCATTTTGGAGTAGAAAGGTACCTAGGGCCTCCTTTCTTATCAGCCCATATATCTGTTATTTTCAGCCATTTTTTTTTATTTGTGCTACTATCAGTATAGTTTTTATCCTGTATTACAGACATATTTTTTGAATTAGGTAAAGAATTCAGTGATTTAGACTGTAAGCTAACTTTTTTTTCCTGTGTAACAAATTTTCTCCCTTTATGATTACCTTTAACTTTTGGTTCTTTAGAAGCCAGTTTTATTTTGGGGCGCCAAATACTACCAGAACCAATTCTTTCCTTAACTTCAATTTCAGGAGAAGTTCCCCCAAGGGTCAAATTCCCTTTCCACTTCTAGTCTGAACCATATTGAATAAGAGAAGAAAAAAATTCAGGTTCAAAACAGTTTCTGTTAATAGGAATCTATAATTTAGTCAGTTCCAAAAGTCAGTAGGCTTGAAACATAATAATCAAGGGAAAAGATCAAACTCCAACTCCAGGATATTCCAGTACCAAACAGTTAGAAACAATAGTGATTTGCAGCATGTACCACTGAAGAGTCCTTTCAAAGTCCTTTGCATTCCAATTGTAGTAGGACTGGAGAAAGTAAAAAAGCCTAATCAAAGTGTTGAGATTGTAGTATCTTGTAGTAACTTTAGGTCCCCTTTTGGCTGTAACCATAAAATGGCGAACCTTATACAGCAGAAAGTTTCTTGCACGGGGGTAACTTCTGTCCTTCTCTGCACTAGAGGGGAATAACAGAAAAATTAGGCTAATAGGGCTAATAAAGCAAATGGCTTGATAAAAACAACAATATTCAGTGCAATTTTAACACAATTCTAAATGCAAAAAATATTAAACCAAAATATATCTCACAAGAATACCTCCAAAGGTCTATACTATTATCTAAAATAAATCCTTAAAAAATCCTTTATGCCAACAAATATGCTGAACATATACACTAGAAAGAAGGTTATAATGGAATGCTGAAGTACTCACTTCTTGATAATTTCAAATATAATCCCAAAATGCTCAAAATATGACACTCTTTTATCAGCTCCTATTATAGAGAGATTCCAAAGTGCACGCCAGTCACTCAAGTGGCGTCCTGAAAATGTTTTATTTTAAGAGAACATAGTGCCTTCTCAGTGCCAACACACTGCGCACAACACTGATAATGCTAGCGATACTAACTTTCAAACGCTAAACTGCAATTTGTATTTAGAATAAAATAAGCAAGGAGCAAGGCAGTGTTTGTAGACTTAAGCTGAATATACAAGTCTACATACAGACATTCACTTCAGTCTCCTTTGGCTCACTGTGTCACACGATGCTAAATGAGCGCAATACAAAAAGTGACTGTTAACATCCAATTCAGGTAAACTCAATGTAATTTAATCAAAAAAACTGGTCAATTAATCTGCTTGTGCAATTCAATTACCAAAGCAGAGCAACAAGATATCTTCCTTTCACCAATTGACTTGTTGGCAGCAATTTGGAGCCTCTCACCAGTAAGTAGTTATTTAGCGAGTATTTCAGATGAATTCAAGTTAAATCAAAGAATTAACATAAGTAAATTGATGGAATTTCAGCTTAATTTTAATTCAGTTTAATCCGATTGTGTCCAATTGAACCAATTAGACAGAGTTAGCTACTTCAGTTTTAAAGCAGTAAGTACGATTTGTACAGTTTGCAAATTTGCACAATTAGCTCGATTTGCACAAAGTTTTTCTAAAGAGTACCTCATGCTTTCTAATTAAGCATTTTAACTAACTTCTATGCAACAATAAAGCCAAGACCAAAGACAAAAAGTGTAGCTAAACTAATTTAAATATGCCTCAAAATTAACTAAGTCATCCACCTCGTGCATACAGCATCAAACACTACAGCACTGGGTGCACTAAATACAAAATCATACTAAAAAGAGGTACAAGAAAAAACATAAAAACTTATGAAGCAATTAGTTAATCCAGAGTATTTTAAAATCAAAATCTCCACCTTAGAAAACCCAAATCAGAAGCCTTATGTTTTTTCAAATCAAGAAAAAAGATTACAGGTTTGACCAGACAAACACAAATTTCATTAAATTGAATAACAATACTTTAACTGAAGAAACCGTTTAATGAAATACAATAAACTGTGTAATGGAATTTTAATTAAAATGATTTTAAGTTTGTTTTATATATATTTAAATATGTTTCAAATCCTCTCATCCTCCGTAGTCTTTTCCATTATGTGCTTTGTGACTTATATGTTTTTTAAAATTTCTAAAATTATCTGGATCGAGACTGATATCTGACACTGATGAATGGGGGAAAACTTCTGTAGTTGTAATCAGTTGTAATCTCCTTCGTTATTAAACCTCTGATTCCAATTTTGTGCCAAAACACAGAACTTATCTGAGGATACCGATCCTCCGCAGGACCACTCCAGCTGTCCCCTACTCCAGTACGGCTCCCCACCAGGACTCCTAATACCGGGGGAGAGAAAAAGGACTCCTCAGTAAGTCTGTTTTTTAATTCTGCAACACAAGTTAATCTGGAAAAAACACCAGAACTAAGGCGCTACCGCCACCTCTCACTGCTCTATAGATTATTCAGACTCTTGTGGAAGAAAACAAACTTTTCTGAGCTCTGCACAGGCAACGGTGGCATACCTGCTATAGAGCAGTGGCAAGCATTTCTGATGCTCCTGCTGGAGTGCTCCTCCTCAGCCTCTCTAGCATGCAGCTGTACAGTCAGAACCAACTCAGTCCACCCAAGATCCAGAAGTTTCGGGCATCTGATGTTTTATCATCAGGGTCCTTTGGCTTTGTAGTAGTCAAAACGTGATCCTGAGGTTTAGAGAGAATTTAACTATCTATTATATGCACATCCACATTATCCAATATGGTGGCCTTACTCAGGATCTCATCTGCCAAGGCCTGATTGTCAATAAAAAAAATCTACTCTACCAGCTTTGTTAAAAGCTTTATGTCTTATAACACTATGTATTCTAAACTTAAGTGCTCATGCAGAGCTCAGTCGGTGGCTGGCCACTGAGGTGAGAGGTGGACTGTGCCAGTCGCTGGCTGGGAATGGGTGGGGATTCAGTGGACTGGCACTGCTGGGTGGGGTGGGTGATGGTCACTAGACTACCAGGGATCTTGGGGGGTTTATGTTTTTACCATTTGTGGCACAACATTGGGTTTGGGCATGGATTGGAGGACACAGCTGCCCTGCAGAGCTGATATCAGTGTGAAGTTTGGAGGCATGTTATGTGTGGGCTGCCCTGCAGGGCATTTAGGGTTTGGGGGTTCTGGGAGCTCTGGGTGTGAGATGTCCAGCTGGGCACCTCTGCAATGGAGGATTGGGTGCAGTGGGAGCTGTGGGCTGCCCTGTGGGGTACAGACATGGGAGTTATGGGCATGGGGGGCACATTCTGGAGTGGATGCAGTGGGTCTACAGAATCCCCAGAGGACTGATGTACAGTTACACCAGCTAAATGCTGGTGTAACTTACGCTGATGGTTCTCCTCTGGGGGTTCTTGTAGAATCAATTGGGGACATTGTTGCTGCCCTACTAGAATAGGGCACAACTGCTGCCATAAACCCCCTAGTGCCATGTCACGGGGGTTTCTGGCACAACTGCTGGTGTAACTGCTCTTTGGTGCTTGTGGCCTGCAGCATGTTGTAGGCCACATTGTAGAATCCCGCAAGTCGCAACTGCTGGCATAAGTTGCTACTTGCGCCATTCTATTTGGTGCAAGTGCTGTTACACCAGGCGTATCTCTTGTAGAATAGGGCGCATAGTCTTTATCTCTCCAAATCAGAACAATGTCAGTAATAGCACTGGTAGCTGCCCTAAAAAGGTACATAATCTGGTCTCTTACAGAACTGAAGCACATGTCTTCATAATGTGTTATACCTTAAAGGCACAAAATAAGACATTCAGAGATATCAATGAAATTATTATGAGTGTCTTTAGACCTTCCATCAGAAACCTCATGCATCTGTTTCTCCTGTATAACAGTGATCTTGTTGTAACCAACAGAGTGAGCAGAGCAAACATTCTTCTCTTTCCTAAGCAAAGACAGTTCTGACTCAAAATTATTTAACTGCTCAGTTAATTTTTTAATAAATGAAAATGGCACATGGGTAGTAGTTTCAGTAGCTGGAATAGCAATAGGAGCCACTTGCTCAAGAGCCACTGGAAGTGGCATTGTAATACATTCAGCTTCAGGGACAGATTTTATGAGTTTAATTACTTGGGCAATTTGTGAATTATGAGAAGACAAATGAATTTCATCAGTCATAGAAGTTGCTTTCTTACTACTTTTACCAGCTAATTTTTACATTTACCTTTCTTTGTTTTGCTATTGTTAGTAGGAAAATCTGGAATTGAAATGGTAGAGAACTCTGGCCATAACAGTTATTCAGATTCTACTACAACTGATGGAGAACCGGTTTCTATAATTTACTTAACTTGAGCAGGATATCATCTAACCTGCATTCATTAATAGCCATATTTCCTTTCAGAGTGTCAGTTTGATGTTGAAAATTAAATAAGTATTTAATAATCAAAAGGTTATCAGCATACAGATTTTGAATAAACTTTCTTAAGTCTTCACCAAGACTAGAGGGATAATTTATGACCGAGTCAGAATGGCATTGTCTAGCAGTTTCAGGATCTTTTAGGGAATTAGCTCCAGCTATACTAGGAGTATTACATTGTTTCAGACCTTTAATGGTCTCCTGGAGGTCATTAACAATACCTCTTAAGTCATTATTCTGCGTAGGTTTACGATTTGATTCAAAGAAGTAGTCAGGTGAAAACTCCAGTGAGTCATAATCATTGGTGGACTCATATGATACAGAAGCATCTATAGATATAAAATTATCCAGATAGGATCTACGTCCATAATTACATGTATGAAACCAGATTCTTGCTTCAATTTTACTGATTTACAAGAAAGTGTACTGGTATTTGAATGACTGATCAATGAATTAATCATTATTTTAGAAGTATCAAAAATGGATACAGTAAGAACTGAATTTGTTAATTTGGGGCTGGGTGCACTCTTATTTATTTATTTAGTTTTTGTTGACCGGGTAAGTGCACTAGACAAATCCTGCCTATTTTCAGGCACGACCCAAGGGATGGGGATACAGATGAATGCCAACTGACCTTGAACCAGATTAAGCTGTCGGTGGTATTTTTAGTGAATGAGGGAAATTTGGCCAGGACACCGGGGAGATTCCCCTACTCTTTTCGATAAGTGCCATGGGATCTTTAACAACCACCTGAACTACCACCAATCCAGGCAGATGGGACCTCGGTTTAATGTCTCATCTGAAAGACGGATCCGAAAGACACTCTCAACAGAAATAGAAGCTTCAACACCAGAAGTGCATGACACACAAGGTAGTGCAGGGTCAGCCAACTCAAACTGATCTATAATTTTTGTTTTTCTTGTTAAATGCTTGTTAGAAACTTCAACTTTATTATTGCAAATTTCCTTGCATTTTTTGTTTTGATACCTCTTTCCTTTATGTTGGGCACAATACTGGGCACATTTACCATCACACATGTATTTCAACCAAGGCTCCACTGCTGGATATACAGATCCCCCCTAAGCCTAACCACCAAACTGCTATTTGGTGTCTCAACACAATCTCTTAAACCCACAGAGAGCATCCCAAAAGAGTGGCAACAGAATAAAAGGAGGACCAAAGACAGCCCCCTCTCCCTATCACTGGCAGCCCTCACAAAACTCCTGATCTTTCTATTACTCTGCATTGGTAATGTGGAAATCAACCCTGGAACCCCTGAATGTATCACCTCTCCATCAGACCTAACCTCAATTAAAGGCCTCAGTTTCCTGCATATTAATGTATGCAGTCTGCTGAAAAACTCACACTGATACAAGCCTGGGTTGCCCATACCTTGCCAGACTTTCTTGTGGTATCTGAGACATGGCTCAAACCCACCACAGCAGACAGGGATGTTAACCTACCTAACTACCAGCTATTCAGAGCTGATCGCCAAACAAAAGGAGGTGGAGTAGCCATATATGCAAAATCCAGTATAGCTGTATCCTATATTGCTGCAACATCTATGCCCAAGGAGTTTGAATGCCTATCCTAAAAGTCTCTCCCCAATACAGCAGCTTTTCAGCTAGTTGGTTGCTACAGACCCCCCTCTGCTGAACACAAGCTCTTATCCCATCTGGGGAACCTGCTCAAACCCAGCACTGAAGAAGTCATTATTCTAGGTGACCTGAATTTCAACTGGCTTACCCAGGAAGCTGCACCTCTGGTATCATTCTGTGATACATATGGGTTCACACAGCTAATTAATGAACCAACAAGAATTAATGCAAGGAATAGTAATAACAGCACACTACTTGATATCATGCTAGTGAATAAACCACATCTATTCACACACGCTGCAGTGCTCCTCTGCGATATAAGTGATCACTGCCCCATCGCAGGGGTAAGATCCACCAGCATAACAACAATCCCTGCAAAATTCCTCATGAGGAGAGCCAAGAAAAACATCAATATTGAAGGATATTTGCATGATCTAGCTTACTTTCCACACTGGCAAGAGTTTTATCTTGCCCATTCTGTTGAAAAAGCTCAGCAGGTGCTAAATAACATTATAATAAATGCCCTTAACACCCATGCCCCAATCGCTAGTATCTGAATAAAAAACAAATCCTGTCGTTGGTTTACAGCTGATCTCAAAGCTGCACTGCTGGAGAGAGACAAACTCTGGAAAATGGCAAGAAAAACCAAGAAAGCAAATGACTGGATGATTTTTAGGAAAGCCAGGAATAGATGCATCAAGAAAGTTAGGGATGCAAAGGCTGCCTTCTACTTGGCCGAACTTGACTCTTCCTACCATAATCCTGCTAGGTTTTGGGGCACCATCAAGGGTATGGTGGGGCAGGATGCTAACACCCCCCTTCCAACTCAATTACACAACAGTTATGGCCCTATCACTGGCAAAATGGAAATTATGGACGCCTTCAATAACCACTTCACAACGGCTGGCCTTGCCTTTGACACCTCTCCAGCTAACCTGCTGAGGGGACAATTAAGCTCCCATTACACTGGTGATCAGAGAGTTGACTCTTCCTTCCGCTTCAAATCTATACTGTTGAAACAAGTAGAGGATCTATTATGGCAACTGGATACCAAAAAAAGCACAGGGGCAGACTCTCTGGACCCCTACTTTCTAAAGATTGCAAGCCATGTACTTGCAGTCCCCCTAACACACCTCTTTAACTATCCCTAAACTCTGGCTCTATTCCCACACTGTGGAAGACAGCCCAAGTGGTTCCCCTTCTAAAATCAGGGGACCCTATGGATCTTAATAATTACAGGCCCATTTCCATTCTACCAGTGCTATCCAAGATGCTGGAGAAATTAGTGAGTAATCAGTTAAGGGAGTATCTTGACAATGCTAACCTCCTAAACCCAGCTCAATCTGGATTCAGGGCCAAGCATAGCACTATCCTGCACTAGCCAAGGTCACAAATGACTGGCAATCTGAATTAGATAAAACGAATAATGTCTGTGCAGTATTCTGGACCTGAGCAAAGCATTCGATACTGTGGACCACGAGCTACTACTTTCATCTCTGTACTCCATTGGCCTAGATCCATCCTCCCTTAAGTGGTTCAGATGCTATCTCACCGGTAGGTCACAGCAGGTAAAAGCTGAAGGTGACCTATCCCCATTAAAACCACTGTCAAGAGGAGTCCCCCAAGGTTCTATTCTGGGTCCTATCCTTTTTGCCATTTATATAAATAACATTGATTCAACCCTTACCAATTCCTCTGTACACCTCTTTGCTGATGACACTGTTCTGTATGTCAGCAATCCTTCTCCTGCAGCTGCTCATGAAATCCTACAAACAGAATTCTCCTTGCTACAATATCAGCTACTCGAGAAAAAGCTTCTGTTAAATGCAAAGAAAACTAAAGCAATGATGTTCACAAATCAAAGCTCCACCAGCACATCCTCTCCAATCATTCTCCCCCAGCTATGCACTATACTTGGAGAAAATCTGGAGTATGTAGAAAACTTCAAATACCTAGGTGTGTGGATTGACAACAGACTTGACTTCACTCATCATTTAGAAGAACTGTTAAAAAAGCTTCGCCAAAGGCTTGGCCTTCTCTATAGATTAAAACCCTTCCTAAACAGAGACTCAAAGATGAGGTTAGTCCAGGCCATTTTTCTATCAGTTGTTGACTATGCAGACTTCCTTTATAGTCACTGCCCCATCTCCTACCATCACAAGTTGGATACCTTATATCATAAAGCAATAAGGTTCATTACAGATCTGCCATCTAATACTCATCATTGCTCTCTTTATGCTGCAGTTGGGTGGGTTTCCTTCACCTCAGAAGGAACAGAAATGCAGCACTATGGATTTACAGAGCGTTGTCAAAAAAACTTCCAAACTATATCCTGGACTGCTTCACCCAGACCTCTCCTAGCTCCTATGCCCTAAGAAGCAACAACATCATCCTGCTCAAATTGCCCAAATTCAATACCAGGCTAGGGAGGGCAGCAATCAGCTATTCTCTAGCTATAGCATGGAACACCCATCAAAAATCCCTAAAACTGTCCAATATCATTCCATTTGCATCCTTTAAACAGCACTGTACAGTCTTCTTCAAAGAGAAATGCAATTGCTACCACTAGAGCTAGCATTGTCATCTCACAAATCTCCCTTCCAAACCATATATGGCATATTCCTTCCAGACAGACACCCATCTTATGGCACCCAGTAATACCTTCACCATCCTAGTATTACATTATGTTGAGTGTCTGCCATGCCCCCCCACTGGGATATGTGTATACTGTACATACTGTAAATATTAGCTTAACTTTCCTGTAACCATTTTTTATTATGTGAATTTACTGTACTTCACTGTGTTTATAAACGTTGTTTTCCCCAGTATGTATAACTGTCTTATATAAGTGTATGATGTATCTGTTGTGTATCAACTGTTGAACCTTGACCTTATCAGGTCCATCTTGTAAATGAGCCTTGCTCAATGATGTTCACCTGAATAAATAAAGATTTGATGATGATGATGATGATGATGATTTTGTGGAAACTATATAGGGGCAGAGTGTAAATCAGAATTTATTAATGGGTCAGAGCAGCCTTCATCTGGCAAAGCTACAGATTCAAAATCTAGAACTAATTGCTGAGAAAATTCCAGAGGAACATCTTCTGCATCAGAAAAAGTTATTTCAGATTCCATAGCTAGTACCTGTTTTCTTGTGAGTACCACATTGCCTCTTAATTATAAAATCACAGACTATGCAGCCAATTAAGCAAGTAATCGAATAACTCAATTAGCTCAATTCAGTTCACACTGCCTGCTTAGTTATTAGGTGCTTAATTATAGATGGACCCTGAAAGTATATTAAAACATATAAGTACCTTATAGTTCAAAAACCTCAAGTATAAATCCTAGACAAAAACAGCAGAATAAGAGTATTTACACTGTTTACAAGAAATCAGATATCACAATTTGCAATAGATCATACATGATATCATATCAAAACATGTAATTCTGAGTAGTAATGTGCAATAATAGCTTATACTATCCCTAATCACAGTGAATGAATTGTTTATTCATATAGAAAATAGTGGATGGGTGACCATCCACTACAAGACTGTGTTTCCATCTAGGTTGTTGATGACATCATGGAGACCTTAAAAGTGAAGCTCAAGAGGTCTCCATGATGTCTTCAGCAACCAAGATGGAAACAGCCATAGCTGTGAATGGTTAACCATCCACTCTTTTATATATTATATGGTTCCTGGCTTGTCTTTTTTTGGTTTTCTTTCCCCCAAAGTTTATGGTTACCTTGGTTATGTTGACTCATGCTGCTCCCGTTCTGGCTTCCTCATGCTTGTCCCACTCTGACTCAGTTCTGTGTCACCCTGTACAGCTAGCTCATATCCACTTGGTTTAAAAATAGAATAACCGCAATTCACTTTTGTGACACGGAGCCTTATGAGGCTCTCCGTGTCAAAACGAGGAGGGTCCCCCAACTGGCACTCACTTAATCGGACTGCCATGTTACACAGTTTTTTTTCTTCTCAGAGCGTTGAGTGAGCCAGTCAGGTGGCAGTGCAAGGTAAAAAAGTTGTTGTACTATCGATGTGATGTCAGATTGATAGTACAACAGCTTTGTTGACCTTTGAACTGTCCTACAACAATATTTTGAAAGCCACGGCTTTCTAATCATAATAAGCCCTATCCATATACTATAAATCAGTTATTCACAGTCTGTAGTAAATAGCAACAAAAAGCAATAGAATTCTTCAATGATGATATAGTTGTAGTACTACCAAAACTTGCTGTAAGATTGGTGCTGCAAAAGGATTTCAGAGTTTCAAAGTATTCAGTAAAAAGAACAGCAAGCTGCATATTTATAATCCCTTAAATTCCTTGAAATTAGTCCATCTGTAATCCACTTATAATGTATGGGTAGCCCTTATTACCCACTGAAAGTAAGCTGTTTACAACGTTTTAATCCCACTGTTGTAATGTCAGAACCGTATAAACCTATCTCATTTATGTCATAGCAATAGGTTTACAAAACAGAATGCAGTGTTGTTCAGTATTCTACACACCCAGAATGTGATTGTTAGTCTCAGTACAGTATTCAAATAACATTCCAATTGTCACAGTTTACTGTTACTGAGTCTAGCGATTCCTACATCTGATAGAGATTTTAACTCTCGTGCTATTTCGGCCTGCTGTCATTCAGTCCGTGTATCCTAATAAATTGTTTTCCTTCCCAATCATGTGGCTGAAGTGCAGATTCATTAATAAGGTGAGGCTAAATTGCTTATGTTCATGGGGGGGATAACTTCTCAAGTCAAGTCCCATACACTATAAATGACAATGCCTGATGAACAGGTGATAACCATGGTGTAATAACCTCTTGTGGCTGCTAGGGAAACAGTAAACCTCTTGAGCTGCACTCTTGAGGTTTACTGATGCCCTAGCAACCACTCGAGGTGATTACACTATGGTTATCACCTGTACATCAGGTATTATCCTCTATATAATCAGGACAATACAGGTGATAGATCAGTGTAAGTAAGGGGCCTTTTAGATTCAGCCAAACTGAACAATTAAGCTGTAACAAGGGCTGTCTGATCTTGTTGCAGTCCACTAAAACACAAAAAGAAATACAGAAATGTTAGGCAGTGCCCCTCTTCTAAATTCATTCATTAGTACTCAGGTAAGAGACTCTTGATGTCCACATGGATATACTGTAATAGTGGGGCTGCACCAGTTACAGTGCAAGATAGAGTTGGGCATGTGGGAGAGAGCTGAGAGAGAGTTTGTGTCTTTGTCAGGGGCTTTGGAGGGAGGGGGTTAGTACTGTGTCTGTGGAGGAAGCACGGTGTTTTGGGGGTCTGGAGGTGGGGATATTGGTAATGGTCATGGAGGGTAGGAGCTGTCTGGGGCAGTGGAGGAAGGTGGCTAGTGTAGGGTGCTGTTGATAGTGCGGGCTACTACCTGGGCTGTGAGGGGCAACTGCCTTGTGCTGTGGAGGGAGGGGAGCTAGTGTCAGGGTATGGTGCATGGGAGGCTAATATTGAGAGTCATGAAGGGGAGGGGGTTAGTATGAGTCTGTGGAAGGAGGGTTTTTTTGTTGGGTATATAACACTGTGGGGATGATTAAACACCAAAAGTATGAGTGAATAAAGTTTTCAGACCCTACTTAAAAGCCTCTACCTCTGGGATACAATGTATCGTCTCTTGGTCGTGTGGTGTTAGACCCACTTCCCTCCCTATGCCCTCACTAGGGAATCCCTTGAAAGGAATAAACAAGGTGAACTGCAAGGAACTATTTAGCCTGAGCACCAATTAAGATATGAGTGGTATAAGTGGAAAATGATGAAAAAGAGGTTCAAAAGGGATATGAGAAAGATTTATTTTATAAAAAGGGTAGTACAGTCTGTCAGTTAAGGTGGTGGGTGCCAAAACCATAAATGATTTCAAGTATGGCTGGGACCAAGTGAAGGTGTAGTGGTTACTCAAGATGGCTGTCATATGTAGGGTAACAGTGGGGTAGGTAGTGATGGCTAGTCCTCTGTATGGGCAATTGGTCCTGGGGTTTAATAGGGCACTACAGACAGACTGGACAGACCTTTGGTCTTTTCTGTCATCTTTGTCTATGTTTATATTGCATCAGATGTATTTTCCTGTTACCTACCGTGTGAATCTCCTCCATCTTTGGTCTGTGTCCCAATGTCCTCCGTGATTCTAGTGATGTCATTTTTTTTGAGGGGTGGCTGCATTTGTGCCCAGCTCCATGATATGGGATATGTACCCTGCTCCTTGATATGGGATACGTACTGGATGCAGGCCCCACCCCCACAAAAAAGGGCAGAGAATGAACTGTATTTTTAGAGGTACTGTAAACGGCCTGTACAAGTCATCCTTTTGCAGATATGCTACAGGTATAAGACAGGTACTAAGCAGACAAAGAAAAGGCAACGTGCAGACATTGGACAGTGCTACTTTTTTTCACCATGGACTCCTCCTTAGCCTTTTATAGAAACATAGACTTTAACAGCAGATAAGGACCACTTGGCCTACCCAGTCTGCCCATTTCCCTACCTATTGGGTAAGCTGCAGATTCTAGTTAACCAACAGTCAACTTCCTGCAACCCCCCACTACAATTGCCTTATGTCTGTCCCATGCATGTTTGAATTCCCCCACTGTTTTAGACCCAACAACCTCACCAGGAAGGCGGTTCCATGCATCCACCACTCTCTCCATGAAAAAAAAAATCCTTTCATTACCCCTGAGCCACCCCCCCCATCTTTAAATTGTGCCCCCTTGTTCTTACACATCTCTTTTTCTGAAAGATGCTACCCTCCTGGACTTTGTTGATTCCCTTGAGTTACTTGAAAGTTTCTATCATGTCCCCCCGTCCCTCCTTTCATCAAGGGTATACATATTAAACTCTCTCAGTCTCTCTTCATATGGTTTCTGATGCAGACCCTGCACCATTTTAGTTGCCCTCCTCTGCATTGCTTCAATCCTGTCTAAGTCCTTGCATAGATGGGGTCTCCAAAACTGCACACAGTATTCCAGATGGGGTCTCACCAACTGTCTGTACAGAGGGACAACCACTTCCCTTTTTCTAGTTGTGATGCCCCTTCCTATGCATCCCAGTATCCCTCTGACTCTCCTTACTGACTTCTCACATTGCTTACCCACTTTAGGTCATCTGATATGACTACCCCCAAGTCCCTTTCCATTGTTGTTGTTGTTGTTAGTACCTCCCCTGCTATTGTGTACTCTTCTCCTGGGTTTTTGTTTCCCAGGTGCAATACTTTACACTTCTTTGCATTGAATTTAAGTTGCCATATGTCTGACCATTCCTCCAACCTTGCCAAGTCCCTTCTCATCCTTTCTACCCCACCTTGTGTATCAACTCTGTTACAGATCTTTGTGTCATCTGCAAAGAGGCATACCTTTCCTTCCAGACCCTCTGTAATGTCACCTATAAAGTTGTTAAAGAGGACTGGGCCCAGTACTGAGCCCTGAGGTACTCCACTAGTAACCCCCCTTTCTTCAGAATGTGTTCCATTCACTATTACCTTCTGTGTCCTGTTGTGCAGCCAGTTTGCTACCCAGGCTACCACCCATGAACCCACTCCCAGGCTGGCTAACTTGATTATTAATTTTTTGTGCGAGACTGTGTCAAATGCCTTGCTAAAGTCTAGGTAGGCCATATCCACAGCCCCTCTCTGGTCTATTACTTTGGTCACCCAGTCAAAGAAATCAATTAGATTCATCTGACATGACCTTCCTGCTATTTATCCATTCTGCTTTGGGTCCTGTGCCCGCTGGCCTCTAGGTACTCAACAATTCTTTCTTTCAGAAGTGATTCCATCATTTTCCCTACCACTGAGGTCAAACTTAGAGGTCTTTAGTTTTCTGCTTCTGCCTTGTTCCCCCTTTTATGATTTGTCAAAAAGTGTGGTCAGTGGCGTCACTAGGTTCTCCGTTAGTTCTTTTAGGATTCTGGGGTGAATCCCGTCAGGCCCCATTGCTTTGTTCACCTTAAGTTTTGGGAGTTCTTTCCGGACTCTTTCTTTTGTATATCGACTGGTGTCAACCCCACTACCCAGAGTGCTTCTATTGTCTGGTTTAGGTAACTCCTCCTCATCTTCTTTTGTGAATACTGAGCAAAAGTATTCATTCAGTATCTCTGCCTTTTCACTGTCTCCCTCTGCCCACCTCCCCTCTCCTTTATTAATCTTCACTGTTCCTCCCTTAACCTTTCTATGTTCCCTAGTGTACCTATAAAAGGTTCTATCCCCCTTCTTAACCGAGTTGGCTATTTTGTCCTCTGTTTTGGCATTTGCTATTCTGCCTGCCTTCCCCACTTCTTTCTGCTTTAACTGATACAGTTTCCTGTCATGTTTCTTCTGTGATTCCTTATACTTTTTGAATGCAGCCTTTTTCTCCTTAACCTTCCCTGCTACCTCTTTTGAGAACCATAGTGTTTTTTAACTCCACTTTGTTTTCTTTGTTTCACAAAAAGGCTTGTTGCCTCTATGATGGCAGTTTTGATTTTTCTCAATTGTTCTTCCACCCCTCCTTTTTGGCCACTTGCTAGTGCATTCCTCAGGTATTCACCCATTTTGCCAAAGTCAGCCCTTCTGAAGTCCAGCATTCTTGTTTTGTATGGCTTGTCTCCATGGTTGTGCTTATTGTGAAGCACACTGTGCAGTGGTCACTTGTTCCCAGATGTCTACTGACTTCTAAATTTGTGATCCTCTCTCCATTGAGAGTACCAGGTCTAGTATTGCTCCCTCCAGAGTGGGCTCCAACACTAGCTGTCAAAGGTCTGCCCCCTGAAGGGCATCAAGAATGACCCTGCTCTTGGATGTGGCTGCAGTACATGTCACTCAGTTAACATCCTGCATATTCAGGTCCCCCATCAACAGTATCTCCCCTTTTTCAGCCATTTTGAGAATGTCCTCTATCATTTTCTTATCCATTTCCTCCCCTTGAAATGGGGGTCTGTATACAACCCCTGTGTGGATTGTGATGCCATTCCCTGTCTCCAAGGTGACCCAGAGTGCCTCTTTTTAGTTCTTTAGCTTTGATCCTTTCCCTTATGTATAGAGCTACTCCACCTCCTCTTTTACCCTCCCTGTCCCTTCTGTAGACTGTGCACCCCAGTATGTTGACATCCCAGTCATGGTTCTCCATGTACCATGTTTCCGTGACTGCCACAATATCCAATTGTTCATCTTCCATTAGGGCTACTAGCTCAGGAAGTTTGTTTTATAGACTATGGGCATTGGTATTCATTGCCCTCCATTTAATGTTGACTTTTTCATTTCCCTCCCATCCCTGCTCTTATTGCCCTTGTCTATTTTTCCATTTACCCCATCCTGCCCTCTGTTGAGCTCTGTCCCTCAATGTCTGCCTTACTACCTGCCATGTTTTGTAGGGGGAGGCTTGAAATTTCCTGCCTCTTATCAGCACCTCCCCCCCTGACTAGTTTAAAAGCTTGCCAAGGAAGCATTTAAACCTGTCACTTAGGAGCTTGGTTCCCTTTGTGGACAGATGCAGACCATTGTGCCAGTATAGACCTTCATCTCTCCAGGTGTACCCCCAGTCCCCAACAAAGCCAAAGCCATGTGCTCCACAACAGTAGTTTTGCAACCATTCATTAAACTGCATGGTGTGCAGTACCCTAGCCTCACCCCTGCCATGGACTGGCAGCACCTCTGAGAAGGTAACCATGCTTGCTACCTGTCTGAGGCCCCTCCCCAACTCCACAAATTCATCCTGCACTGCACTGATTCCATGCCTAGCTAGGTCATTTGTCCCAATGGGGGCAATGATATCTAGTTCCCTCTCCTGTGATGCTGCTTCTGCAATCCTGAGGATTTGTTTCTTGTCCCTCCAAGCCATGGCACCAGGCAGGCACCTTACTTCCCTCTCCTCTCCTTTCTCCAGTTCTAGCCCCCTAACAATTGAGTCCCCTATCAGAAGCTATTTCCTTCCCCAGTGGTGTCCCTTGCCACCCTTTTTTGGGTCACCCTTGTGGATGTCCTCAGCATTCTTCCTGGTCTCCACTAGGGGTGCCATCATAGAGGAACCTTGCTCTGCCAGCCTGGCATATGATTTGTATAGAGGTACAACTAAGGGGCTTCACCTCTGTTCTACCACCCGCACCCTCACAGAACCCACTGTGATCCATCTGCTGTTCATACTTGGCAACCTCTGAGGCAGTGGTTGTGGCAGTGGTGCTCTTTGGGTGGGGGAGGCCTCCTTAGTCCTTGCCAGTTCAGCCTGGAGCCAACCCTACTTGACTCCTGATTGGTGTTTCAAGTTGCTAAGGCCTCTGGCAGCCAATCAGAAGTGACCTCCCCCCCAGGTGGGAACCAGTCATGGTAGCGCCTCTCAACTACTGTCCTTGCCTCTTTTGAGCCCCTTGTTTCCACCTTTGTGAGGTAAACACTGGCAAGTTATGGTGTGGGTGGATAGGGCTTGCAATTCCCTAGACACCCTACCTTATACTTTTTCAAGTTATATCATCTAGCTGTCAGGAACAGCCAAATAACAGCCCCCCAACCATCTTTCATTTACTATCTGGCTGATTCTGCCTCCTGCTGCTGATGTCAAGATATCCTAATGATCTTAATGCCAGTCAGCATGCTCTAAACATGGCCTGCCTGGAGCTAATCTGGAGGATTGCTTGCACCCCCACCCCTCATCACCAGTAGCCACTTAATTAAATCTATACATTTTTGTAATTGTGTTTTTTTTTTCCTTTATGCCCTTTTGGGCTTCTGCTGTGGCTGCCAAGGCTATATCTGGGCTCTCCCAGCCCTAACGTGCACTCATGTTCCCCCTCGGCTCATGTACTGACCCTTTCAGGCTTGATTGCAGGTGCAGGTGGCTTGTCTGTTACTCCCCTTGGGGAGTGCTCAATCTTGTCTGCTTCCTGAAGACCTTTACAATGAAACTTAGCCCTTGGCATTCCAAAAGTCACAGTGCAGCTTAAACTATGTGACACCTGCCACTGCTATAGCTATCCTCTCTTCTCCCATTCTTACAACCACCCCCCCAGCTTTACAATTGTCTCGGGACTGGTTCTACTCCCTGCCAGGCCCTGCCACCTCTGCACTCCCTTCCTGGATTCAGCATTACTGTGGGAGTGGTTTCTCTCAATGGCAGCTCCTGCCACCTTCCAGCCCCAATTTCCAAAACTGCTGTTGCAGCGGGTGATGTGGCTCTTCCATGGCCTCATCCTTACTGTTGCTTCTGCCCCTTAGGGCATAAACAAACTCCACCACTGAAGTAGTGGTTTGGTAAGGTGGGGGTGCTTCTATTATTGCCTCCTCCATTCCCCTCTGGCTTCTTTCTCTCCCTATATCCCCCACCCATGCAGAGTGGGCCACAGCCTGAGCTCTGTGTGGGCTGGGAATTACAAGTACCCACAGGCACTTTCACTGTAGCATGATTGTGCTATGTGGCTGGCTGCAGGTGCAACCCAAGCATATCCTCCTCCTGCCACTATTCCACATCAGCAGCACCCACACAATACTAGGACCCAAACAGCCCCAACTGGATTCTAGAGAAGGGTACCAATTCATTTCAAAGAAAAACTGGCCTTAGTGACAGGGTACTAGACAATCAGGGCTACCATTTTACTTAGCCCCCCCCCATGGCATTCCTAGCCTGCAAGACCACCAGTACCTTTCTTTTATTTACCAACAGGGCTACTAGCCCTGAAGAGCCTCCACTAGCCCACCTGGCTACCAGGTACAATACTGGTCAGTGGGTCACCAATAGGAGCACAGGGGTTTTTGGCTGAGCCCCTTCCCAAACCACACTTCCTTTCCTCTCTGTTTCTGCTCTGCTATTTTTTCCCCAGCTAACCTAATTTTATTTTATTTGACATGTCTGACAGGACATGGACTCCTACCTTTCAGATAAGAACAGTGCTATGTCTAACCTGTCCTTTTCATCCTTACTATACCCTCTAAGAGCAAGGGATCCTTTGTGACCCCCTTTTCCATTTTTCTTACAGGTATGGCAGACAACATCCCTTTGAGACTCCTACCTCTGGCTCATATAGTGCTCAGGTAAGATGCTCTACTTAATCTGTTTTGGGTGGGTTTACTGTAACAGTGTGCCCACACCTATTACATGCTCAAGGTAGGGCCACTAGCTCTTGAGCCCCCAAGCTATGTTGTCATACTCCCTGTCATACCCCTCTTAGCCCTGGCAGAAGGCTGTCAAGCCCCATCCCCAGCTTCAGGCTTCCCCACTCCGATAGCAATGTTGTTATGCTCCTTACTGCCCCCAATCATGGCCATAGGTTTCCAAACCCCCAGTATCCTGGGTGAGGGCAGAATGGTTCAGGTGGTCCTCAAGGTGGTCCAGATGGGAGAAGAAGGTGAACGTATGTGGGGGAGTCTATTATGCTGATGCCCTGGGAGGTTCAGGTTGGGGAAGAGGGGGTCATATCTGAGGAATCCTTGTTGGGGGGGTCCCTTTGGTGATTCAGATGAATAAATAGGCTCTGGGGGTCTTATAGGTGGTCTGTGGGGGGCAGAGTATGGTGGCTGTTGAATCCAGGTTCTAGGAATGGTGTGAAAGAAGGTGCAGGTGGTGTCAGAATGGTGGTATGATGACCCAAGGGGTAGTTTGAGGGAAGATGATGGGGGAGTATTATGGCATACCGAACTGCTGAATCCCAATACCCAGGAGCCCAAAAATTATAGCACAACAGTCGGTATCCAAACAGTCTGGAACTGCTTGCAGCAGAGTTGGCAATCATAAATAGGGGAGGTGCAGGTGATGAAGTCCTCCAAAACACAGATAAACCTCCACTGTGGGCAAGTCCAGACTGTTGTGATATTGACTATCAGGCTATAAATTTGGGGCTCCTGGGTGTCCGGATTTGGCATTTTGGTATGCTGTAGTAAATCTGATGAAGGTACATGTGGGTATCTGGCCCCTGTTTTAAGGTCCTAAGGATGGTATACATGGAATAAGTGGATACAGATGTGTTTCAGACCCAAGTTCTATGGATCAAGGGGTGCTCCAGATGGGAGAATGGGGTGGAGGGAAGTGTGGGACCTTTGTATAAGAGTTCTATGTCTTGTCCAATTAGAAAATAATGGAAAAGGTGTGAGTTAGACACCCATCCATGGGTCCCTTGTCTGGTCCTGCTAGAAGCAGAGGGTAGAGGTGAGTTTAGGATGCCTGTCTGGGAGTTTAAGGGCTGAACAGCATGGGAGATGAATGAGGAGGTTGGTGTCAAATACTCTTCCAGGATTTGCAGGACTGGTCCTGGTGGGCTGAACAACGGACATACAGTAGGTGGAAATCCCCAGTTTGAGATTCCAGTGCTGGTCTGGGTGGGGGACGAAGAGGGACTTAAATGAGAGAGGGGAGTATAGTGGTCTCAGGGCGGGTCCAGTTGGAGAGACATAGGTGAGAAAAGCTGGTCCAGGGGTCCCACGGCAGGCCTGGGTGGGCAGGCAGGGGAATCATAGATGTGAAAGGCTAGTCTCGTGGTTCAAGGGATTATCTGGGTGAAGGAACATGCTAACACATATGGGGATAGCCAGTATGGCTTCCCAGGAATAGTCCAAGTGGGTGAAAAGGGGGAGATTTTCCTAGGGAAAGCTAGACCTTGAATCCCAACACTGATCCAGATCGAGGGACAAGGAGGACGTACAGTGATGCCCATCAGGATGATACACAGTGTCACAGTTTTCAGCATGACAAAAGGGATGGACTACCATTGAAATTGCATTGTTTACTGTAGTAACTCTGCTGCAGCATGCTACAGAATTGGGTTTAATCCTGGCAAGCTTCATGTGCAGGTGTGGAGGCAGATCCAGTGCTCCCAGGGTTGGTCCATGTGGGTGGACAATGGAAACATAGACATGGGAGGCCAGTCATTTACCAAGGCTGGTCTATTTGAGGATACCATGGGGACATAGGTGAGGCAGGCCAGCCCAGCTGTCCCATGGCTGATTCAGGGTGGGGGACAGGGAGAATGTAGGTGGGTAAGACTTGTCTAAGTTCCAGTTGCTGGTCAGGGTGGGCAGAAAAGGGACATGTATGTAGGGAATGCTAGTCAGAGGTCCACTGATCTGGGTGGAAGAAAATGGGACCCATAGGTGGGAGAGACAGTTTTTCTGATTTGATGTCCATTTGATTCTTATGTTTCAGGACTGTTTCACTTTAAAAGGTATTCCAGGTATGGTTGAAGGTCTTGTTCATAACAGTTTATTACCATTATTTCAGTTTTCTTTTTGAAGGCTAATTTCCATTTTTCACGATTTCTGAAGGGCATTTGAAAATATATTGAGAAGTTTTTCAATGGATAAAAACTGGTGTTTGAGGTATAATTGAAGTCAATTTGAATTACTTCAAAAAGTCAAGTGTATATTTGAAGGCCTTCATTTTAGGTGGAAAAGAAGAGTGTTCTTGGTGCAATTGAAGGGCTTTTTCATAACAGTTTTTTTACCAGTCTTTTAACCTTCTTTTTGAAGGCTCATTTACATTTTTCGTGCTTTTTCTGAAGGGCATTTGAGAACAAATTGAGAAGTTTTTCAATGGATAAAAACTGGTGTTTGAGGCAAAATCGAAGTCAATTTGAATTACTTCAAAAACAATGAAAATAACGATCAGTTTTTAAAAAACTGAAGAATACTTGAATTTGAAGACCTTTTTCTGTGTGGGCACACATACACACACACACACACACACACACACATATCAATTAACTTAAGGCAATGCTTGCTGAAGTATCCACAAACCTTTATTTGTAACAATTTGGTGTAAAACCAGAACCATGAGCAGCAGCAGCAACTCTAACCCCCCCCAAAATACCAATGTTTCATGCTGTTCCCACACTTTTTCAAGGTACAAAAACAGGATGACAAAGCCGCTTCTATGTTAGCTGCCTCTTAAAGATACAGAACCAGTTTTGTGAAATACTGTTAAAAACATAAATTACTAATGTTGTGAACAGACATCCCATTCTCGCAGAGACCAGTTCATATAGTGGAAAAGTGAAAAAGCACAATTAACATGAGTTAATTGAAGTTAAATACACCCAATGGTGATGCCACATAAGAAGTTAAAGCTGACGCCTGATGGTGAAAGTGAAACTGTGTGGTACCCAAAGCTAGGCAATTAGCAGCGTACAGAAAAAAGTACAGAATCCCTCTACAGTATAGCTATAAAAAGCAAAATAGTAAGACAAGTAATGGGGGGGGCACAGAAATTAGCAGCATACAGAGAAAATGACAGAATCAGCCCACTGTATAGCCACCTAAAGCAAAATAGGTATGATAAGTAATGGGTCAGTACATGAGGGAGCAGGGAAGACAAGTATGTAAATCAAAGAAAACTTAAAACTGAGACTGATGGAGAACCCGTAGTGTAAAAACAAATGGTAAAATGTGAAATGTACAAATAAATAATAGAAATCCAGTAATATAGGTTCCTTGAAACAACAGAGCAGAAGGGCATGACATGACCTAGCAGCATGTCAGATGTGAACTAGTCTCGCTCCTGAATGGCACAATATACTAACACCTAAACTGCAGCTCATTTGGGACTTAACTTTGTTTTATGGTTCCTTACCGAAACCAACAGTTTGCGTGCTTCCTGTCTTGGAGAATTAGAGCGGCAGTTGGGAGTACTAGAGGACACCATATTTGACCTCCCTAGAGAACAGGTCATTTATAAAAGCAAACTGAAGAACTACTGGAGAGGGTCAATGATCAAGAAAATAGAGTGAGGCACTTGAACCTGAGAACTACAGAGCTGCCCATTGTTGAAGGAAAACACACAGCAAGTAAATGTATTCAGAAATGACTGGAGGAGCACTTCGAACTGAGACCTGAGGTGGCTACATTCGAAACTGAACAAGCTCATTGCACTGGACCCAAACCTAAACCGGGAGAGAGAGGCCTAGACACTTACTAGGTTAGGTTACAAGGTTACTTGGTTTGCAGAGACATGAGAAGACCATGGCCCATCAAGGATGTCTCCCACTCTGTGTAGGTAAATTAGAGTTGTCCCTCTCCCCAGTTAAGGTGCCTGCCTAGTCTAGCCTTGAATATGTTAAATGTATTTGCTTCAACCACGTACTATGGAAGAGAATTCCATAATTTGGTCATTCTTACAGTAAAAAATGTATCTCTTTTTTTGTGTTAGAGCTCTTGGAACAAGCAGTTGCAAGTTATTACTTCTGAGATTTACAGTTCTTGTAGAGAACATTAGCCTGCACTGTTCAGTTAGAGTGTTATTATTCAGCATTTTGTACAGTTGTAAAACGTCTCCCCTGCACCTTCTTTCCTCTGATATACTGTAACTAGTCATATCTTTGATAGTCCTTCATGGTAAGGTAATGATTTAAGGCTAGCTATCAGTTTTGTGGCACTATGCTAAACACCTTCTGTTAAGTTAACATCCTTTTTTAAATAGGGACTCCAAAAAGGTGAACAAAAGTCCAGGTGGGTCTAATATAGGTTCGATACAAGGGAATGATGTACTTCATACTAAAATATCTCTAGTACCATGAGGAGGAAGTTCTAAGAGTGGTGAAAACTCAGGGTCCTATTGGGATGGAAAATGGCACTGTGTTTTTAACTCTAAACTACAGCCATCAGCTACAACAGAAAAAGCAGCAGTTTTGTGACCTGAAAGCAACACTTCATCATAGAGGATTTGAGTTTGCCCATCTATACCCTTTCTAGCTGAAAATATCCAGGCCTGGATGACCCCCATGCTACTTCATAAACCCTCTGTGAGATCAAAGATTTCATAGCCTGGGAAAATGCCGCAGTGGAGGGTCAGCAAATCACACTCTCCATGAGACCAGTGCCATGAAACTAATAGCAGAGAGTGCAAGTAGTTCTCTTTAACATTTAGGCTCCCTTTTCCCCTTTTAGGAGACATTGCCACCACCCACACAATGACTTTGATGTGCTCAGAGCTTTTTCTGCCACTATCCTTAATTAGCCACATATGGTGCACTCTGTAGCCCACAGCCCTATTTGGACAATCTGTCCAAAATCCAGTATTCCTGCTTTCAGGGATGATAAGCATGGTATAGCAGACCTGGGCGGGTGATCCACACCTTTACACTGGATCTGAGGACTCTATTGAATATTGCAAGTCCGTGGCATGATGCTTATGCACCCCTCCCCATACCAGGTAACAACTGACCAGGGGCAGCTGCAGGAAAGATATGAGATGGGTTGTTCACTGGGGAGGGGAATGCTGAGACAAAGGCCATCGGTTTTGTAAGGGCTGATAGCTTATTATGCTTATCCTGCAGCTCCTTGTCCAGGACTCCATCATTTCCCTATCCAGATTAGGCCTGCAGTGTGATGAGCCTACGAAGATGGATTTATTCCTCATAACATCTTTAAATGAGTCCCCCTCGACTGCTGCCTGAGTATGCATACTCTGCATAGGGCATGTGGGTATCAGCACAGGGGGTCCACAGATTATGATGGTTGTGACTGACGTAGTACCACCATTGCCATAATCCAGTTTCTTTTTTGCGTTTCCTGTCCTGACTGTAGACTATCACAGGGCAATTGACTGTTTCTGTCTCTCATCACTGTGCCACTGCATTGTGACTCTTATGGCACCAAACCCTCAGGGATTGAAATAACCAGCTGAAATGGCCCAGAATACATAATGATGATGTACCTTGGAGCATGAATTGCCAAATAGTTAACTTTACAGTTCTTGTGCTAACCACCATTCTGGTTAGTTAAGCTAGTGCCTCCACCATCCCTTGGAGGGGGTGGATGAAAACAATTCATATATAAGTTTTAATGTTTCAAAAAAATATACTAAGTAAAAAACAAATTATGCCGCTGCTATACCAGTCTAGTCCATAGAGTTTTGCAGTAGAAGGTGTTCTGAGTTGAGCTCAAATGGGCTAGTGGTGGTGGTGGTGGGGAGGGGGCAGTGAAGGGAGAGAGCTGGATAGGTGAATTGAAACTTGAATGCTTTCTGTTAATATTATGGGACAGCTAGCATAAAAGTGGCTCTTCCAACCTGTTCTCTCGTCTTGAAAAAAATGGGAGAACAGTGTGAAACAGTGTTTTGTGGGGAGGTCTGAGTTGTGATTTCTGCTGCTCATGGCTATGGTTTTACAATGAATTTGTACAAATAAAGGGTGTGGATGTATTTATTTATGAATTTGAAAATTGGAAACTGGGAAAGACACACTGAGCCAAGGCTCATTTCCAGGTGCCACTTGGGGGGAGTGGAAGTGGAAAAGCAGAAGAAATACAGTAACAAAGCACTACAGCAACAATATTGCACAGAACTCAGAATAAATAATGCCCAAGTTACATGTACAGAAATAAGGTGCTGTGAATGTCCAGCAGTGCATAAACTGAAAACAATAATTGAAGAGGAGCAATAACCTAGAATGGAAAGGTTCAGCCATCAAGATATCAAGTGGAAAGGAGACAGGAACAGGTGGGGAGGGGTTGAAGATTCAGCTGGTGCCTGAAGAAGCTAGGTAATGTGGCATGATGGAGGGAGGAAGAAAAATTGTTTCAGAGTGAGGGACAGCAACAGGAGAAAGCAGAATGCCTAGCAGAGGGGTGGGAGTCAGGTGAGACAAAATTGTGATGGTCCTGAGAATGTCAGGAGAAAGAAGCAGGGGAAGTTGAGACTGGAGAGAAGTGAGGTAAGAAGGTAGAGAACCAAACCAGTATTTGGAAATGAAAGAGGCACAGTGAGCCTGGCTGTGAGATGGAGGGGGTGGATGGCTAGGGAGGAACACAGTGAGTAGTGGTGGGTGCATGGGGGGGTGGTTAGTAGTAAAGCTGTAGAAGGAGTTGAAGAAGGTGTCCAGTCTGGCGAGAGAAGTGGAAGAGGCAGTGCCATAGACTACATCCACATAGTCAAAGACAGGGAGCACCACTTTGGTAACAAGCTCCCTGCAGACCTGCAGAGATGAGCAGTATTTGTTTTGATATAGGGCACCAAGCTTGGGATGGAGCTTAGCATGGATACCAAAAATGTAGGCTGAGAAGTCAAACTTGCCATTGAACCACACTCCCAGATGCATGAAAGACTGAACCACATCAAGGGAGAGCTATCCAGAGTGGTGAAGACGAGGGGCAGTGAGTCTGGCCAGTTTATGACTGGAACCAAAGGTTATGAACACTGTCTTCTTAGTGTTGACTTAAAGTTGGTTAGATTGAAACCAGTGGAGAACATTGCAAATACTCTTTTGGAGCATGTCTGCTGTGGCATCAGCAGAAGGATAAGAGGTGAAGATGACTGTGTCATCTGCATACATGTGGATATATGAGTTGACACAGGCAGTGGGGAGGTCATTGAGGAGGATGGAAAAAAGAATGGGGCCTAGGATGGAGTCCTGAGGAACCCCAGCCCAGATAGAGAGGGGAGGAGAAAGAGCACCTCCAACCTGAACCGATTGTTGTCAGACCATAAGGTATGAACAGAACCAAGCAACAGCAGTGGCAGAGAGGCCAGTCAAGCTCAGCTTGTCCAGGAGGAGAGGATGGGACACTGAGTCAAAGGCTTTGTCCAGATCAATAAATATAACAGCCATAATGAGCCCCTGATCCATCCCAGAGAAGATGGTATCAGTGACATGCAATAGGGAGGAGACAGTGGAATGGTGCTTCCAGAACCCAGACTGAAAGGGTGAGAGGAAATTGGAGAATAAGAAGAAGTCATGGAGTCTAGAGTGGACCAGTTTCTCTTGTAACTTAGAGAGGGCAGGGATAGTTCAACAAGCATTGCCTTGAGTTCTTTGAAGGTGTGTGTGTGTGCCTGACTTCCAAAATGTGAGCATCTTTTCTTACCGCAGTTACATCAGCTGACATTAATGGAACAACAGCAGCTGATCTTGGACAGCAGAATCATGGAGGAAGAACTCAGTATGGTTGTTCTAAACTCAGGCCAATAAAAGCCTGGGAACAGATGGGTTATTCAGTCAAGCATTAGAAGACAATTAAAGAGTTCATTTAGTTTCCACTTCTGGAAACTTTCAGTGAGATACTGTAGTCAGGGATGTTACTAAGGACCCGAAACCATGTAGGTAACTCTGTAATTCTGAAAGAATGCATAAACACCATGCACTGTGCCTCCTTCTGACCTATATCAGTACTGAACTGAGATTATAAGCTCTTCAGGGTGATAATGGCAGCTCAAAGGTTATCTTCCACACCTTGTTGCACGTGATCAGATGGATGCTCAACAGATGCAAGACAATATAAAACATACTCTATACCTCATCAACCACCAGAATGCCTGTAAAGAATAGACTGTTGTGGTCAGTGCTGATACAGAAAAGGCATTCAATAGGGTGACTAGGCCCTACCTTTTGAAAATTTTGGGGACTTTCAGTTTCATTCCTAAACTGATTAAGTTCACACACAGTATCTACGCTTCTCATCTTGGTTTCTTCTACACAGGGATACACTGCAGGAGTGCCCCCGTCCTTGGGAATTTCTGGCATTACAGTGATAGGCATGGAACACAGAGTCGGTTTTACACAGATAATGTCCTTTTGTATGTCACTGACCTGAAAATCTCACTACCCTGCTTGATGGACTTGATTGCACTATTTAACAAATTTCTCAGGCTGCAAATTAAATATCTGCAAAACTGAAGTAATGGGACTAAACTACTTTCCACTCCAAGGCTCATAAATAAATATGACTTCAAGTGGATAGACCAACGATAAAATACCTGGGGGTTCACTTAATGAAGAACTTTCTCAGTCTTTAAAGTATACTATGAATCACTGACAACTTAGCTACAGCACAAGATTTGCAGAGATAGGCATTTATGCTGTATGTATTTCAGATGCTACAGGTAAATTTTCCTGGTTTGGCCTTCGGAACCTGGAATTCAGTCCTCTCCCATTTCATCTGTGAGCATGTGGTGGTGGTGGTGGCGGTGGGGGTTGGGGCCGGTAGGACATCCCCAGATGATATGCAGTACCCTACTGTTTCCTAAATAAAAATGAAGACTTGACCACCCTGACATGGAAAAATATTTCTGGAGAGCATAGCTGCTAACCTTACACTTATGTTGTATTCTGGGCTATGAGGCTAAGTTGAAGTTAGCAGATCATGCAATCTGTAGAAAACACCAACTAGAAGACCTGGGGCCAGATATTCAAAGCAATGTTTGTGCTGCACTGGTGCTTGCACTTGCACTAGTTCCTCACCCTACTATATTCAGAGGCATAGTGCCGGCAAGAAACCCTCTGAATATAGGGCGGATTGCATGCTGCGCAAATCATAGGTAGTGCTCGGTGCATCACAGCAGTGCACCTCTGAATATAGCACTAACAATATCATAAAGAGGCAAGCAGTAGCAGGTTCCACCCTCAGAACGTGCCAACGTTAGGGGCCCGAGTCACTATGGTGCCAAACGGCAATGTCGCCATCAACTCTTCTTGCAGGGGCTGCATCCCACACACACACCCCTTGTGAGGGACTGTGTCCCCCACACAGCCTAATTATAGATCCTAACTCTGTGGGGGGCAGACCTCGATGAGGGGATGGTCAAGTCAGGTTTTGGTGCCGTAGTGACTCAGAACCCTAATGCCGGCACCCTGAAGCAGTGCAGAGGCAGCGGCTCTGCCCTGACCAGAGCACCAGGTACAGAGCTGCTCATTGGGGGTTGCTAAGGGTGGGTGAGGAGGGCAGCAATGACAGACACACAACACAGCTGCCTCTGTAACAAAAATAATCTTTAATACAAAAATTGGCAAAAGGCAGTACAAACAGAACAAAAAAACAAGAACAAGAAATGCATCAGGGGGTAGGGAAAAATAATGAGGAACTGTCCAGCAACAGGGGAGAAGAAATCCTATAGGATTAACTGGAACTTCTGTGATGCAGCCATAGTTATGGGACCCATGCCTATGCTGCTGGTGGTGGTGGTAGTGGTGGTGGTGGCTGTTGCCACTAGGGGCCATGGTCAAGTACTGCACAGTCTCTGTGATGTCTGCCACCCAGTGGAGAAGAAGTTGCTGCTGGCAGATAAGTCTTCATAGGAGGTCATCCCTCCCTTCCCAGTCCTTGCAATTGCAATGACGCTGGCACACCTCCAGACATCTGTGGACAGAAAGACAATGAACTCGGCTAGCTGTGCACACAGGAAGGGAAATGCAGGTGTTGCCTACCGTATGCAGTCAAGGTATAATCAGCAGAATATAAGCCACTGTACCACACATGGATGATGGGTGTCTGATAGCCACAGTGGTCTGAATCTGGTATACCAGTGACAGCACTATGGACCCACACAGTGGAGGAGTACACATACAATGGCTGTGCCATGCTGCATCAAAGCAAGCCCGACCATGGGATGGACACACATTATCAGTGGGCATGCCAGAGATATGAATGCAGCGCATGCAATAGCAGCATAATGGCAGAGTCCGACAAGCAGTGTTATGTCCTGAGTGGCAAAGGGGTGCACTCACACACCCTCTGGCCACTGACCATGCATCTGGTTCACAAGCGAACCCTAGCATGCAGGACACAGACATCCACGTGCCTCCCCAGGTCACAGCCTGGAGGGGCACAGACACACACATGTGGTGCACACAACACAGTTGTACAAGGCTGGGACAGTCAAGCAGCACTGTGAGCAGCAAGCATGACAAAACATGACTTCAGCGGTGATGTACGTTTGAGGGTGCTTGACACACCCAGTCACTACAACACCGGTGCACAATGCAGTGCAGCCTGGAGGCAGACACCATCTCCAGCCATCACAGGTACACTCTATGTAGAGTGTGACCAGAGCTGGACTGGCCAATTAAGATATCTGGAAATGTCCAGGTGGACTCACCTGTGTTGAGTACTTGGCCACCCTCTTTAGCCTAACTCTGTATGTATCATCTGTCTATTTCAATGGGGTATATGGGCCACTTTAGTTGAATGTAAGAGTCAAGCAGAGAACTACAGTATCACATTGATTTGGAATACTGATATTAGTGTTTCACTTTGGGCCTTCCCCTATTGATTGCCCATGTGGGTCCCTGTATTCACTGTCCATGTGGTCCTCCTGTTCTCCAGTCGACCCTGGGTGGTCCCTCAATATAGGGCCTGCACAGCTCATTGGCCCTGCACAGCCCCATTGTGTTTGACTGTATGGCTGGCCCTGCTCATGTACAGTGGAGGCATCATATCCTAGGTATCACTGTGTCAGTCACTGCCGCAGCTGCATCACAATGTCACTCATACATCGTACCCAGCATGCAACATCCACTGATGACCCCACTGTCTGCTGACCCCATGCCATAACTGTGGGTCATCAATAAGTTGCTGAGGCATGCCACACAATGAATATGGCATGAGATTTGGCACAAGCCCTGGTGGACTACCATGTCAGGCATCTGATACTCATGGCTGGACATGGTGATATACCGCAACTACAGTGGCCAAAGTCAACCATCTGCTGACAGACAGGCATACACAGTCCTGGCCATAGGGTAGTATGGTCTTGACCAACTGTGAGGTGGCACACCTGGAATGTGCTCACTACCACCCCCCGAATGGCATCTGTCCAGTGGCACAATGTGTTCACGACCAAAGGGTGAAATCCATGCCATGGTGGGGTAGGCAGACACAGGCAGCATACTGGCAGCATGTGGCTGTACCATGGTAGACTGCACAGACCATCACACCCCACAGTGGCACAGGTGGGCCAATACCCCATGTTCAGGGTGAGTGTAACATACCACAACCCCTAATGTGATGCTCCACAGGCACATATCTGCATAGCAACCCACACAGAGACATCCATCACCGACCTCGGAGATATGCAGCAGAATGTAGATGACTGATGGATGGGTCTAGACAGTGGCAGCCCAGTGATGTAAGGGATTAAACCCCCCCTCCCTTTCTGGGGTCACCAACACCCATATAGCCACATTGAGCAGTTGTACAATATTGGTGTATCTCCCCACAACCACCAACAGCATCACCCTGTGCTGTGTGCCCCCCAAAGGCCTGGCACATCATTTAAACTCATAATGTCTGTCCACTGTGTCATGACCAGAAGGACAAGACATCTGCCTACCCCCAGCTGCAAACCAGTGTTGTTGCTGTCCCCAATGCTGCTGAAACCTGTCATGCCACATAGTCGATGCTGTGTAAGTAACCCTCTGAACAGCATGTGCGGCAGTGTTAATACACACTTCACCAGTGTCAGACATAGCCAAGCGTACAACACCTAGGACAATGGTGCCAGGCCATCACATCTTTGACAGTGGACAGGACCATGACCACAATGGCACCACCTGTTCCAGCACCTATACGTGTATACATGCAGTCCCACGTGTGACACACAATGAAGGGTACTTAGCTGAACACCCCTCCTGTGCAGCATGCCATGGCCCTGTCATGGCCCTGTGACCCTGTGCATGCCTCACTCTGGCACTGCTGTCCCAGCTGCTGTTGGCTCCAGTACGGGGCAGCTTGGTCGCTGAGATCTGTAGAGGAGGAAAAGGGAGGTGTGCTTAGTATCCTGCAGTAGTACACCATGCACTGTTCAGTAAACACTACTCAGTATACACACCCATATGCCTGTGCTGTGTACCAACCCCCACATATACATGATGCAGATGGACAGGATGTGAAGGGCTGCCAGGTACCCATAGCACCACCTGTGGCACCACACACGTGGCCTGGCACACATGCAGAGGGTATGGTAATATCTCCTGGATTAGGTAGGGCCTACCACAGTATGCACCTGCCTGTGTAGTGTCTGCATCTTACCAGCCACCTGGCCCTTCCACCATGGACAATACATGTCAGCCCCAGACCCTGTCTAGGTGTAGTATGCATGGGTATGCATGGTGCATCAGATAATGCATGATAAAAGCAGGGCACGGCATACCAGTGCAACAGCTGTGGGATCAGGTTACTGCAGGTGTGGGCCTGCACACTGGTCCATTCATGTCCAGGCTCCATTGCAGTACCATTGCAGCCCATGCTGTGCCTGGCAGATGCATATCTGTGACTATGCAGCATACTATGGACAGTGAGCATGACACTGATGGGGCCACATCCACGTCCTACTGGAGACGCTGCCCAGGACAGCTAGACAAATGACACATGTGACTCCCTGTCTGGCTGTGGGTAGAAATGGGCATTGGCATGTGTAGGTCTCTGTACCCGGTACACAGTCCCTACTTCTCGTGCAATGCCATTATACATGGCCTGTTAAGCCCGTGACACTGCCACCATGTCACTGTGAAGGCCCACAACCATGCAGCCAAGGCAGATGCATACCTCAGGCCGCCATGGTGGGTTCAGTCATGAACAGGGCACAAGGACATCCCATGGAACAGGAAGCCCAGACAGCTGCACATGACCTAGCAGGCTACGCAGTAGGGCAAGTCCCAGAGCACTTGGGGGAACACCGAGGGCACACAGGTGGTGTGCACAGTGCCTCAGGGGTCTAGCCCTATGACACACTACCATGTCACAGGCCAGCACACAGGTCAATACATGCATCATACACATGGTCATCTGTACTTACCAGGCCTGGGCACAGTGTCACCAACCACCATGGCCTGCAGTTCTTGTAGGTGGCACACCTCCCTCCTTTGAAGGTCATTAGATCGATGTCTGGACTGGTCCCTGGTGGGTGTGGCCCCTATCTGGTGTATCAGATGCCATGCCACTGACACCCAGACCTCAATGCAGGGTCTGTCTACCTCTGCCACCCCCACCAGCAGCTTGTCCTACCTGGCCACTTCGAGGCTGACTGAGATGGCCAGCTCCACATTAGACCATCTATGGTTGTGTTATTGGACAGCCCTGTGTCACCTCTCAGCTATTATTTTCCCTCTGTCTTTGCAGAGCAGTCTGAGCCACATCAGTTTATGTTTTAGGCCTGTCTGGCTATTGCACAGCATGTTGCCATGTTAGCGCAGTGCTATGTTGCACTGCACTGCTCAACAAGCACGTCCGGGGTGGGGGCTGTCCTGGGGATATGCAACAGGAATGGGATGGCACATGCATGGGATGCACATGCATTGCGCGCACATATGCAACACAGTTGTGCACCAGCATGGCATGCACAGCTGTGCAGAATGATGACATCAGAGGTTGCATATGACATCATGCCTGTGCCATGGCCCTAAGATGCACAACCACAGGTGCAGCACAATGCAGTGCCCAAAAGCAAACCAGGATTGTGCACTAATCAGAAATGCAATATTCAGACCGGGTATGTAAATGAGGTAATTTTGCAGTCCACGGGCAAATAATCTAGATTGCCATATTATTCCTGGCAGAGATGCATACATTAGCATGCCAGATTGCACTTGGAGTATATAAAGGAGCACAGTGCACCACCTAGACACCACAGAGGAACTGCAGGTGAATGGAGGTGAGTGTCCTGTGGAATGGTCTAGAAAGGGATGGGTGTGCAGTGGACTGTGTGTATGTGTTGACTTCAGCATTGCCCCCTCATGCATGTGATACATACTAGGTGGGGCTACCAGATCTATTGGGGATTCTTTTACTGTACAGGGAAATGTAGCCACGTACAGGACACATGTATCCATAGCAATGCAGTGGCTACATGGGATAGCAGAGCCTGCTTGCTTCTATAGGCCATAATGTATGCTACAGGAAAACATGGGAATCATGCAATGGAACCACATGGAACATGCCACAGTGATCTGGGAGTACTGTCATTGTGTCTCCAGTGCAGGGTCCATAATGTTCCAGAACCTTCCATTACGTAAGAACAGTGTAGTCAACTTTCCTCTGTACCCACTGTAACACTATGGAAACATTACCCACATACATGTTCCCCTTACCCTGTAATTTATGGGACACCCTGAGGACACTGCTACATAGGTACTGCTTAGGCGGGGGACCCATCACTTCCTGATTTTTAGGTGGTAGATATGTACTCTGGAGGTACGGGTAGTCGTTAATAGTTCTAAGTGGTGCTGGAGGATGGTAGTGGTGGGCCAGTTAGGTATATGCTGGAGATGTGCTTGGATGGAGTTCCTGTTACTCTTGCCCAGTGTAACCCCTGTGTGTATGCTGTGTGCAGTAGTACCTTGAACATATGGCAGTGGTGGCCAATGGCTTCCAGATCTAGTGGTGGAGGTGCTACCATATCTGGGGGGGCACCCCTCCCATAGTTCATGGTGCACACTGTTGACAAAGTTGTCCCCTTGCAGGCATGTGTGCATGGCAAAGGCCCTGGGGTCTGTGGGCCCCTGCCCTTTTCAACCCCTGCCAGTCTGTGTCTGTCACAATGGCTGGAGACATGCATGGGCAGCCCAGTGTCAGTCATCCTAAGGCTCTGGGAGGAAAGGATTCCTACGTGGATGGGGGTGGGGGGGGCTACAGCAATGTCCTGTTCAGCTGTGTGCTACTGTGTACACTCCCCAGTCACCTGTCTTGCGCTCCCCTATCCAGCAAGTACCACAGAGGATACTGACAGGATTCATACCAACCGCTTCACCATGTACAAGTTACTTGTGCTAGCACAGGCCTGCAAGGCAAGGGAGGAGATCATGTCTGGGTGTAAGAGCACAGATGCCCTGCTATGGTGGACCAGGGATGAGATCACTGATGAGGTTGATGTCATCCGTGGTCACAACAGGTCTATAAAAGCAGTAAATAAGTGCTTCTGGGATGTGAAGAGGTGCACAAAAGAGGTCAAGGCAATGAAGTGCAGGGAGCTGCATGTCACAGGCAGGGGCCCATGGGCATCAGTGGACACGCGTACCCTGGATCCTGCAGAGGTGGTTACAGTATTCTCCCTATGGCCTGTGGAGGTGCTGCAAGTGCTGGGTGGTGGCTACAAAAGCCAAATGAGTGACTGCCAGTGCAACATTTCATGGGCCATGTGTGTATGTCTGGGTGTCTTTACGTATGGGTGCACACATACACCAGTGCTGGGTAACACATTGGCTGTAGCCCACACTACTGTTTCCCTATCACCCAGTATGTAGCCATCTGTGTGTACCCCATGTGGTGTTGCCTGTGTACTCTCCGGTTCTAGGATATGTGCTCCCTGGGGATTGGGAGTGTGCTCGCTGCTCCTGGGAAGTGTGTCCTTTGGTGCTTAGTGTGTATTCCATGGTGCTAGGACTCTGCCCATTGCTAGCTGAGTGTTGATTGGTGTTGGGGTGTGTACACAGGTGTACAGGTGTGAGCACATTGGTGTTGGGTTGTGTACACACTAGGCTGTGTGCCCCACGATGACACAGTGTGTGCTCACCAGTGTAGATGTGTGGCAGTACCTGTGGAGTATAGGCAGTGTAATGCACATACAGCTTGGGTGATGTGGCACTGTACACTGGATATGCATGCTTCCTCAGCCTACACACCACTCCATCCAGTACGGTATTATATAACTCGCCCTTCTCTCCCAACAGCACAGCACATGGGATCGGATAGAGATAAGAATGCCCCAGGACCATCTTGGTATCTGCAGCCCCTGCCACCCAACTATCTGAGGATGTGAAGGAGGATGATGATGAAAACTACATTTAGAGCTTGGAGCAGGCAGGGCCCACTCCAGACAAGGAGAGACTGCTCCTCCCACCAGCCCCAGTACCAGTGGCACCTAGTTACTGTCCCCACATGGCCAAGTGGTCAGAGGGATGTATCCCACCAAAATCCCTGGCACAGCCACCACTGTGCCACCCCAGGACCCCAACTGCAGCATGACTATTGTCCTACCATACCCGGCTGATACTGCAGGGCCAGCCACCGCTGCACCTCCACATGATGCATCTTCTGGCATGGCCCAGCCATGCTGCCCCATGCCCATCACAGTGGACTGGCCACAGCCAGCCTACAGCACCCACAATGGACTGCCACACCTACTGCAGTGCAGCTGCAGCCCATGTAATGGCCACGGGTGCAGTCTGACCCTGTCCCAATGGGCAGTCCCCAGCGACAATCGGATGCAGCTGAGAACTGGCAGCTGCTGCTGTCCACCATGGAATCACAGAATGTTGCACAACAGGAGCTGACATGCCTCTGCCAGATGCTGTGCTAAGATATGCAGCATGCCAAGCAGTGGGTGGAGGCATGCCATGTGGAACACATGGTGACCCTACGAGACCTATGCCAGGCTGTGGATGCTGGTATGACCACCCTCAGGGATCATTTATGTGCCACTGTACTGGAGGCTGCAGCCATGGTGGCAGACACTGTCAGAGTGGGCCATAGGCCTGACCTCTCCAGTCAGGGTAGTGCCATCACATAGCAGACACCACGGCATAGACCTACACCACGCAGTGTCGGGATGAGAATTCCTAGTGCACCCTGGACTATCAGATCACCAAGGACACTACACATATCAGGTCATGACCTGACCCTCCCTGAGCGGCCGTACTCAGCAGGACCATAGACAGGGTGGCTTACACCATCTTCATGCTCATTCTCCATGCCAGGGTTGAGGAACCCCCAACCTACAGGGGACTGTGCCGGCATACCATCTGTACCTGGGGTGGAGGCAGGGGACAGACATAGACTGGACATGGCCTTCCTCCCCATCAACATACTTCCCTACCCTTCCCCACTGTACCCCTGCAACACTGCCATCTGTCCTGTGAGGTAACCCAGGAGGTACTAACCCCTTGCATGGATGGCCTAAAGTACAGCCCCCTTCCCTCCTCACTAGAAAGGTATCTCTGTATACATCCCTGTTTCTCCCACACATGGCCTGTGTTTGTGTGTACCTTATGTGCTACTCCCATGCATGGTGGGCCTGTTATACCATGCACCCCATTACCTACACCTGGATGGCATGCATCTGTGTTGACACCCCGTTAGGATCCCTTTGCTAACATGAACTTCTGTTTGCGTGTTCCCTATTTGTAACTCCCCTTTCCTCCTGTTACCCTCCTAACTAGCATAATGCACTGTTTGCTTCATTGTAGTTCTTTATTAATACATTGCCTAACCACATTACAGTCTCCTGCGTGGTCTGTACCCACCCACCATGTCTAAAGATGTCGCTTATGATTCTGGATCTGTACTCCTGGACTCTCCTGGTCATTCTGGGATCATGCCTGTCAAGCTTCTGCGGTATCCCTTGGTCCTCTGACTCCAAATTTGATGCAGATTTTTCCTATGTGGCAGACATACACATCCCACAGTTGAGGGTCATGTTCTGTAGTATACAACCGGCAAGAAACATGACACAGGCCTTCTGAGGGGTGTACTGTAGGACACCATTGGATTGATCAAGGCACCAAAACCACATATTGAGCATTCCAAACACATGCTTGATGATGTTGCATGTGGTTGTTTGTGCCGCATTGTACCTGTCCTCTGCAATGGATGCAGGGTGGAGAACAGGTGTGAGGAGACAGAAACACATTGCATAGGCAATGTCCCCTATGTAACATAGAAACATAGAAACTAATGGCAGATAAGGCCTGCTTAGCCCATCCAGTCTGCCCATTTTTGCTGTGCTTACTTATGCTGCAGACTCTGTATGGTTTATGGCACTGTCACTTCCACCCCCTTCCAAGCATGTAGATAAAGGGCACAGGCTAGTGTCACATAGAAACATAGACAGTGATGGCAGAAAATGACCCCTGCCCCATCCAATCTGCCCATAAACCCTAACAAACCCTGGGTCTATTGTCCGGACAGGGTTCTAACCCATCATGTACCATATAGGACAGCGGTGGAGGGGGGCAGTGGAATTTACTCTCTGATGTGGTGGCCTCTAGGGATGTCTCCATGTTCAAACCTCCTGCACAGGATGGAATTATGCCATATGAAGGTGTCATGGGCTCTGCCAGGGTACCATGCCAGGACACTGATGATGAGCTCTGTTTCATCATACACCACCTGGCATTTGAGGGAATAGTATCCCTTCCTAGTGAGATTGACCTCCACTTCATCACCAGTTGGTGCCCAGATGGCAACATGGGTGCTGTCAATGGTATCAAGTACAGCTGGTAAGTACACAGCTTAATGGAACTGTTGCATGGTTGCTGTTCACTCTGCTGGTGTGCTGGAGAATATGATGAGCTCACCAGCATGGTAGAGCAGAGCATCCAGGAATTGGCCTAACAGGCAGGAGATGGCTGATTGCAAGATACTGGTGGTGTCCCTCACCAGTGTTTGGAATGTTCAGGCGACAAGTAAACACTGCAGCCATCACTTTCAGCTCTATGGATAATGCATGGCTGTGCAGAGTGTCTGCCGGAGCTGGTCATGCAGAAGCGTGCACAGCTGCCTGAGCATGGGCCTCTTGAACTTGTACTGGCCCACGATCTGGTATTTACTGAAGACTTCTCATGTGACTCATGGATGGTACTGTCTGTGTGCCACATAGCACTTCCTTGGCCTACTTATGGGCCCAGGGTGGGCACTGGCCCTCTCCTTATCTTGTACAACCTCCTGGAGTAGATATACTATGTGTGCTCCCCCAAGCTCCATCTTGAGCTGTGGCCTGAAGTGTCTCTGCCTGGTTTGGGTATTTGCCCTGGTTTAAGTCAACCTTTTTGTAGGCAGTAAATGTGTGGTGCTGTGTGATCTGCACTAACCCCTTTGTGCAGTGCTAACACTCTGAATATCATGCTGTACCAGTATCCATGGTCCCACCCCTGCCATTGCACACTGCATACATTATGCCTGTCCATGGGTGCAAATGGTTTTAGTGCAAGAAGGGTGCCTCTCTGAATATGGGACTTCTGCACAAACCACACACAATGTGGGCACAAACACTTTGCTCCCCATGCAAAGCTTTGAATATCTGGCCCCTGATGTTTAACTGCCAAATTTCCCAGACTATCTCACTGTGCAAAAGGATTACCTAGAAATAAAATTTGTAACCACACTTTTTCCTGCTAAGATGCTTTATTTTAGATCTGCAGTTTACTTCTGTTGGACTAGATCAGTGTTTCTCCCAGTGGAACCAGATGGGCTTTTCTATCTCACACCAATTGCAACATGATGGTCACATTAAGCCCTTTGAAACCCTTTGGATGGAATTTGGCCTGAAGAGAATACACTTTTACAGGTCTCTCCAACTCTGCTACTATTTGTTGACACACACTGATTGTTAACTAATATGGGACCTAAGGAAAGCCTTAGTAACAATATTTATGGATGCATTTTTCATGATCCTATAATACACTTCATCTCATCGATTTAGAAAGCTAAGTGGGAACTACCAAGTTCCAACACCAACAAAGTCCGTTGAAAGTGAGAAGATGAGTTGCAGCTTCCCTTTTCAATGGATGAATGGAAACAAATGTGTACAGTGCCCATTGTACTATCAGTTCTCAGGCACAGAGGGAAAATGCCTCAAGGTATATGCCCAGTTTTATCATTACTCCCAAATGACAGGTAAAGTACTCAGTGAGGATCACAGGGGCTTGCTGGAAGAATTGTGGGACACAAGTTACAATTAATTATCATATCATGTGGTTATGTCCAATGGTGAACTCTTATTGGAAAGACTGCTTGGAGGAAATCCAGAAAATACTAGGGAGCAATTGCCCTGCCGATCATAGGAATGCTATTTGGGGCATTCTAGTACTGGACTTAAAAGTCAGGCACAAAAGGAGACTGCTGGTGATATTACTAGCAGTGGCATAAAAAGTTCTAACAAGGTTTTGCCTAACAGCCATGGAATCTTTGATCATGCAGTGGAGAGACCTGATGATTCAAATTTATTGCATGGGAAAAATTACAGCCTTTGGGCAAGAGCAGTTAAAATCCTTCTTGAATATAGGGACAGGATGGGTCCTCTAGATCATGACAATAGAAGGAGACTTTGTACATTAAGTGCTAGAAGAAGGATGACAGACATACCCACTGTTCCCCTGCTTTCTCAGCTCCAAGTAACTCCACCTCCTACCACCACCACCCCCATATGCCTCTGAAGGGGGGCAAGGGAGGGTTTGCATAACATTGGCAATGAAAATGACATACTGGTCCTAGCTCAGCATCCCAGGCAATGATAAGTTGCCATCAGTATAGTTTTACATGTATTTGTCTCTCTGGTTTTTTAATTCATGTTTGACATAAATAACATCCCCCCTGTGTAACAGCTCTTGTAAACAGCATGTGGGTCTGGAGAACCTCACTGGAATTGTTTAGACAACTGTAAAAGTGGGGGTGGAATTCTGAAACAATGCAAGTATTACATGTGGACTGTAGAGTACAGATGCATTTTTTTAATGAAGAAAATCTTAATTAAAACTAAGTTTTGAAAAAAAGGTTTACAAGTTTCCTGAGTTTTGTAGAATGTGAGGTGTGGTCCTACTCTTGGTTTAACAATTACATGATGCAATATTGTCATTGTTCTAACTTTGGCACATTCTCTCCAAGCACTGGCGTGTAACTATTTCTGTGCATTGACAGATAGTGCTGATATTATTGCCATGTCAAATATGCATCACATGACCGTTGAAGCCCCAAGGAACACCACACCATTGATTTGCCAAGATTCTAGACTTCCAGCATTAACTTTTAATGTTCTTACTTTGTCCACTTTATGTTTCAACCCTAATAGATGCAGTAATATATATGTATTTTAATTAATTTCCTTGCTTTTTGAAAAAGGTATCTAAAAGCATCTTCATAGTGGCTTCACTGTGCCACCCCTGAAGCTAGCATCATGTATAACAGTCACAATTCATCACCAATTGCCATACTGCTTGCAGTCTCTTTACAGAGTCATCCAATAAAAGGAAAGAAATGCTTAACACAGCAGTTTTTAACATTGTATTTCACCTATTTTTATGACACTCCTTTTCACACCATAAGTGCCACTTTTGTCCCTTGCATCATGAAAGCACACATAGTTTCACAAAAGCAACATGAATTCATCAGCAAATTGTGTTATCATGTACAAAAACAACATTGTATGAAAGTTGTCATAAAAGTGCTTACACGTTCGCAGAAACAACCATATGAAAATGTCTTAGGCTACTATTCATGAGTACATATACAATGACTTGTAATATTGGACTCTCACTGTAACCCACATAATAAGATGGCAAGATAAAACTCTAGTAATTTTATTGATCAAGAGATGGTAGCTGACTGTACATTAAATCTCTATAGACACATGGCTGTCAGCAGAATCTCATTTTCCTCCCCTTAAAAAAACACTTACAGAAAAATATCAATACGTTTCCAAACAGAAAGTTCAAAAAATCCACTAGCAATCATATTGAAAATCCTAGCCTTTACTACAGTAGCAGCCACAGACACTGCCAGATATTTCCCAAAATTTCTGTGATATTTCCAGAAATATCTCCTGCTTTCTGCATTTCCACAGAAGGGCCAGCAGAGAGAAACTCTTCAGAAATTTCATGAAAAATCTGGAATTAGCTGGCAATGTCTCTGGCTACTACTGTACCACATTGTTTTTTTATATTTGCTTGAGCGCAGTGCAGCGCACAAGAAACATATTGAGGTTAGTAGAGCATTGCAGAGGTGTGGCAGTGTTGTGACCGATGCAGGGGATGCTTTAATGGGCGCATCCCTCAATCATCAGTCAACAGGGAAGCTGCCAATAACAGCATTTTCAGAGCAAGTGCTGCACTTGAAAGAAATCTGCCGCTCCAATCAGGGACAGTTTCATCATTGCAGTGCAAACCTCTTCCCCACTTCTCAGCAATGAGGCACCTTCCAGCCATGAGCATTACAGTGCACAGTAATGTACATGGCTGGATTAATGAGCAACTCATTTGCTCAGTGTGCCTTTCCTGGTAAAACATATTAATAAATAAATAAATGAGCTGTGCCACAGCTTTGCATAACTGGCAGCTCCTGCAGTCCACCACACACTCCCCCCAAAAGCTGACACTGGGGTGCCCAATCCCTGTGTTGGCATGTATCCCCCCTTCCCCCACTAATACGGCACACTGGGAGCCCACCCCAGTGTGCCAAACTATCTATCTTGACACTGGGATGCCCACCCCAGTGTCAGAATACTTCCCCCCACCAAGCCTGAACATATCTTTTGCCAACAACAGGGTGCCCAATTCCTGTGTCAGCATGCCCCCCCCACCAACACTATTGTGGCACACTAGGAGTCCACCCCAGTGTGCCAAAGTAATTCTTTATCTTTTTCTGACACTGAGATGCCCACTCCAAGTGTCAGATGCACCCCCCATTGCCCTTTTTTCCAGCCAACCTCAGGGTGCCCAATCCCTGGGTCAGCATTGATTCCCCCCTCCACTAGTCTGGCACACTGGGAGCCCACCCCAGTGTGTTTAAATTTATTTTTCATACTATTTCACCTGTAAAAAAGAAAACCATCCTCCAAGGTCTTTTTTTTTAAACCAAAAAAAAAGAAAATGGTCCCTCATTGTCTTCGCCGCCCCTTCCCATCCTGATCCTTCCTCTGTCCACCCCACCTCCCTGCACCCCCTCTCCCATACTTACCTCTGGAGCGGTCTGTTACTGAGATTTTCTGTGGACCATGAACAAGTCTGCACTCTTCAAAAGCTGACTGCAAACTGAATAAAATCACAGTATGCCCTACTGTATAATGATAATCAATAGGGGTTTCAACTTAGGTTGCTATCTCAGCCATTTTTGGGAGTTTTGGACCCATATTTTCAACATGGTGTTCTTGGGATCCCTCCTCATAAACACTGGCACTGTCATTTCATTTTTTGGTCCCGAAACATGGTTTCACGGTTGCTGTGCAGAATCAGCTTTTGGGATGGATTAATGAAATGACAGTGCCACTGTTCATGAGGTGGGGTCCCAAAAAGCCCATTTTGCAAGTTTGGTGAACAAACTAAAAAAAATTACTGCCTTTCGAGCATGCATTGCACAGTTTGTATGCATGTTCGTAACAGCCAATTTTTTTTATATTTTCACTCCAGATTTCCAATGTTTCCATTTTTCACATCTCCTTATGAACAGTATTGTTGTCATTTTTTGCATTCTGCCCAAAAAATGTTTTCTCACCTGTGGTGCAGAATGGCGCAGGTCTGTGTAAAATCAACTTTTGGGACAGATTACTGAAATCACAGTGCCACTGTTCATGAGGGAAGGTCCCAAAAAGGACAGGTTGAAAATTTGGTGAAACAATTCTAAAAAATGACTGTGTTATGAGCGTGCATTACACAATTTCTATGCTTGCTCATAACTTTACCAATTTTTCATATTTTCACTCCAGGTTTTCAACATTACCATTTTTCACACCTCCTCATGAACAGTACAGATGTCATTTTTCACATCCTACCCAAAATGTCTTTTCATGCCTGTTGCACCGAATGGTGCATTTGCTGTACGAAATCACCTTTCAGGATTGAGTAATGAAATGATAGTGCCACTGTTCATGAGGTGGGATCCCCAAAAGCCATGTTGAAAATCTGGAGCAAAAATACCAACAAACACCCTGGGCATTAGGGTTTCCAACCTTAATGCCCCACCCTGTACAGACTGACAGGTGTTGAGGCTGTGGCTTGGGGTCATCGGCTATAATGCTTACATCATTCCACCCCCACTTCCAGCCACTGACCAGCATTTTGATGTGCCTTGGGGTCTTTGGCCCTAATGCTCACCCCACTCACCTATACTACACTCATTTCAGCTTATTTCCTTATAGAATGGGGGGAGCATAAGGGTCGAAGATCCCAAGGCATACTCTGACACCTGTCACTGTCTGCAGGGTAGGGTGAGGTGGAATGATGTGAGCGTTATGGCCGAAGACCCATAGGCACACCCCAACGCCTGTCAGTCTCTGCAGAGTCGGGGTTGGGGTTGGCTTTAGTTCAGTACTTCACTGTCATTCCTATTATGCATCTCTCTAACTCCTGCAGTACCAATGCCAATACCAGCAAGCAAACATTCAGCCTTGACAAATGCTTGTTAAAGTAAATTATCATAAACTATTTACAACCTTTTAGCAACCTACAGTAGGTACACTACTACAGTCAGGTCAGTTTTGCAAACATTTCCCAAGTAGACAAACTATTTAAACTCTTGATACCTAAATGGAACTCTGTGGCCTGTGCTGAAAACAAAAAACACTGTTCTTAATCAGTAACTCACTAAGCACAGTATTGCAGCAGTCAGTCTCAGGAAGAAGATTCTACCAGAGAAAACATTTCACTTATTGTTTTTGGGGGGTATTTTTGGTGGTGGTGGGGGGGTACCTCAGTTCTCTAATACAAATGAAGGGGATGCCACTGTATACAAAATTAGCCAGTACTTATACTATATTATTGAGTAGCTATCTGAACCTTGGAATGAGGCAGAGAATAGCAATGGGGGCATCTTCAGAGAAGCTCTCATGCAGGAGCGGAGCGGGCACATCGATGTCAAACAGATTAGAAGAGTGGGGAGCTGAGAGAGAGAGAGAGAGACTCTGGGAAGACAGGGACTACAAAACATCATCACGGAGAGGGGAGATAGGGAGAGAAATATCACATGGCTTCTTATCTCACTGGTCCGCACCTGGTGGGTCTCTGGTCCAGACCTTGGGGGGGGGCACGATGACAAACCAACTGCCTTTGGTCTGATCATATTGTTTTTCAGTGATCGACACAATACTAACACTGGGGGCACCAATTTGAAAATTAAATTAGCTACCATCCATGGAAGCAGGTGGGTCAGAGTCAAGTGGAGCAGGCTAGGGGGAGGTAGAGGTAAGCAGCCAAAACTACAGACTACCTGCACTTTAAACTCAATAGCACAGTACCACCTGCTGGCTACATAGTGCAAACAGCACTACAGTACTTTATCAAAAAATTGTAACAGATCCTTTTACATTTATAATTACAACTACTGTAATATGTTATTTTTACAGAAAATCACACTTTTTAAAACTTATTTTATTTCTGAGCCATTTCGTAAGTGTGATAAGCCACTCCAAGGTGTTCATTGAAGGATTTTAATGCAGTTCCCAAGGGTATAAGGACACTTGGCCTGCAGCCTTGTGCCTTAGCTTACCTCTGGGGTGTGCATTAAAATCCTTTGATGCACACCCTGTCATGGTTTAATTTACTTCATCACTTGTATGATCAAAATGGACAATGTAAACATGACATTTTCTAACAATATTCCCTGATTGGTCAACTTGTACAAAAACTGGCAAATGGAAGAACCCGTCTTCTTTGCCCACTGCAACTAAAGCAACAGCATGCAAAAACTAATTTTAACTGTACAAAGTAATTTTTTTATAACTTCTCATTTTTCATCATATTGTTTTTTATTGTGGAACCCACTGAATTTGCTGCACCTTTGAAGAAGGAGAGTGGCTCATTTTTGTCTGCAGAGAAATAGGGGACCCAACTTTCCTGATGAAGCATTGAACAAACTGATGTATGCCTTTTGGTGCACATGTACTGTAAATGGCAAAACAAAAAATAACCAGTGCAAACAAAAATGACAGTTATTTGGAAGTTATTTGATCAAATATTCTACAACGTCACAGAAAAAGATGTCATCTCAGAGTTCCATCAAGTCTGATTTGTGTCAGTCATGACAATGTGGGAAGATTCAGGGTAACCTAAATTTGATGGTTGCACCCATAGAAACACAGAAACATAGAATTTGACGGCAGATAAGGACCGCTTGGCCCACCTAGTCTGCCCATTTCCCTACCTAGAGGATAAGCTGCAGATCCTATTTAACCAACAGCCTATTTCTTCCTACACCCCACAAAAATTGCCTTGTCTGTCCCATACATTCTTGAATTCTCCCATAGTTTTAGACCCATGCTGATCTGTCATGTAACTGTATATTTTTTCATTATAGTGTGTTCTTCTTTTCAGATGTTTACGTGCGTGCATGTGTGTGTGTGTGTGTGTGTGAATTTAACACTAATGAAAGGTGCTGGATTGACAGTACTGGAGTCTGAATCCTCCTGTTAATCCACTTGTAGGTACAGCAGGAGTGATCACAGTAAAAACTTTCCCACTCTCTCCCACCAATGTGCCTTATCCCTGTCATTGAGGGACCACCATGCACTGAAGGTGAAAGGATAGTTCAGCTATAGGCCAATTCAGCCCTTGGCCCCTCATGTGAAAATGCTAACTAGGGTGCCAGTAGTGGCAGATGTGTTGGTAGTGTTGTAATGTGGACAGCTGCCCACTGGAAACTGGACTGAGACTGCTACACCTCACTTCACACAGTGCACTGAACAGCCTCAGGTGATAATGTTCACCAAAATGTTTTTTCCTATATAAAATACTATGTTTACAAAATGCCATGTTTCTGTAGCACACTCAAAATGCTATGCTCCTGTAGCACACTCACAAGTAAGCAATAACAGATGGCAGTGTATGCATTCATACTATGTGTAAATTACCCCAGATCCAAAGTCAGTTGTGATGCACAAGATACTGCCAGGTGCCTTCAACCACCTAAAAAGTACACTAATTTATGGCATTACAGCAAAACCTGGAGTGTGCTATTATAAAATGGATATATATATGTTAAATCAAATTCTACATAAGGCAAGGTGGCACTGGGTGAATATAGAGGCTGACAAAACCAAGCATGCAATAACGTGCTGTAAGAAGCATTAATGGCTCTATAGCAACAGGGGTAGTTTCTGCGTGTGGTAAGAATTGCTACCACTGCTGCTGTTGGCTGCTATGAGGGGGCATGAAGGACGCTGTTGGGGTGGTGCCTGACCGAGCCACTCCTGTGGTGGAGTGGTCAGAGCACCTGCCTCTGGCAATGTCGAAAGCCTGGGGCTGCCATTCAGTACTCCTCAGGTCCTACTGTAATGTGGCTTTTATTCCCTGAAGTCAATGACCCTCCAGAGTTGAATATTATAAGTCTGGGGAGTGCAGGATGCAAAGCCGCCTGAAAAAAGAAAGACAGTTGCCGTTTTCTCAATGGTGTGCGCTGTTGTTGTTATAGTCAGGATTTTGTCCCGACACTGTTATAGCGCAGGCTCTTGTGTCTGCCTGTTGTGGTTATGCACATTTTTCTCTGCAACATTATGACCCTGTGCCGGAAAGGCAAGGCTAATTTTATTTATATGGTGCCCTTTCCAACAGCTCAGAGTGCCTCACCACAATAAATGGCAAGAAGTATAAATTAAAAAATTCAAAGAACAGCAAAATAAATATATTAAAATACAAATAAAACAGTAAATAAGATACAAACATCTAGAGTTAATTAATAATCCAGAAAGGCTTGTATAAATAATTATCTTTTTAATCTGTGCTGAAAGATATCCACAGTTGGGACAGAGCATACTGACTCTGGGGCAGAGTTCCACAGTAAAGGGTCCGCATCTCCAAATACCCTATCCCTGGACTGTTTTAAATGGGAACTGGGAACCAAAAGTAAACCTGCATCTGTGGACCACAGAGTGCAAGAAAGAGTGTAGGACTTCAGAAGATCTTTCAGGTAGCTTTGGCCCAGTCCATGTAGGTCCTTGAATGTTATCAAACAGATCTTGAAGATGATACATCATTGAACAGGAAGCCAATGCAGAGCCTGCAGCACTGGCATGATGTGGTCACTACAAGGAGTTCCTGACACTAATCGGACTGCAGCATTCTGGACTAACTGCAGTCAGTGAACCAAACTTCCAGATTGCCCTAGGTAGAGAGCATTGCAGTAATCCAATCTGGAGGTAAAAAAGGCATGGACAACCATCTCAAGGTCAGCTGGCACCAAATACGGTTTATTTTGGTTGATATTAAGAAGATGGTAAAAACTATTCCTGACTACTGCTGATACCTGTTTTTCAAATGTCAGCTTGCAGTCAAGTTTAATGTACAAATCCTTCACCACATCCATGGCTTGATGATTGTGACTATTTAATGATGGAAAAGAAAGGTCACCACTTGTCATTGCTGTCCCAAACAGACCTGGTTTGACAACCATCACCTTTCTCTTCCCTGGGTTGATAAGTAGCCAGTTTAAGGCCATCCAGTCATTGATTTCTTGAAGGCACTGTCCAAGCACTGACAGTACATTTACCTGATCAGGCAAGACAGGTAGAACTGAGTATCATCTGCACAGCAGTGAAACTCATCCCCATGTCACCTTATGATCTCACCCTGAGGCAGCATGTACATGGCGAATAACATGGGTGCTATAACTGAACCTTGAGGAACCCCACAGGTGACTGCCATGGGTTCAGAGATGAAGTGACCAAGGGACACCTCTGAGCTCTCGCTGCGATGTAGGACTCAAACTAGCACAAAACTGCACCAGTGAGTTTCACATAGTTCCTCAGATGATCCATCAAAACAACATGATCCACCATGACAAAAGCTGACAAAAGACCTAATAGGACCAAGATGGAACACAGTCCCTGATCCCTCGCTATGAAGAGATCATGCAACACCCTAACCAAGGCAGTCTCAGTACTATGATGAGGCCTATATCCCCAACTGGAAAGGCTTATAGATGTTAAATAACTCCAGATGAGCCTCCAACTGCATCACCACTGCCTTCTCAATAATCTTTCCTAAGAAAGGAAGGTTTGAGACAGCTCTGTAATTTGCCAGGGCTTCATGGTCCAAAGATTTTTTTCAGGATAGGCCTCACCACAGCCCTTTTTAGGGCTGCCAATAAGACCCCTTCCTCAAAGAACACCCAATAATCCTAGCATACACTGGTCCTAGAAAATCAAGGTTACCAATAAGGAACAAAGCTGGTCCAGAATCCATTGAACAGCATGTAGGACGCAAGCCAGAGATCATCTGGACCACCTCCTCTTCTACAGCTGGATCAAACACTGCCCAGCTTGGCAGATTGTCATTGCCTCTCCTTCTTAATGAATACCACCAGCCCATGACAGGCCACCTGCAATGATCTCACTCTGTATTGAGGACACCTTGTCAAGAAAGAATCTTCCAAACTCCTCACACTTAACTGCTGAAGAAGCTTAAATGGATCACAGACAGACAGGATTAATCATTTGGTCTACGGTGCGAAAAAGATGAGCTGGCCTATTCTTGCTTGCTGCAATCATCCTTGACAAGAACTCTGTCTTTTTCCGGGTGATTGCTCTCTGATAATCACTGTAGTTATTCTTTAGAGCCAATTTGTCCCCATCAGAGCTAGATCTCCTCCAAGAATGCTCCACCTTTGTCTTCAACTGGTTCAGCTCCTAACAATACCATGGAAAACTGCACCAGGAGGTCAAGGAACAGATATGGAGTGGTGCCAGAGAGTTCAAGGCAGCCGTGAGAGCCATATTATAGCACTCCACAGCTTTCTCAGCTCCCTCCGCGAAAGCCGTCATCATGCTCGAGATGTCTAGCACCTCATGGAGTGAGCAAGGCTCCATGTTTCATTAAGGGCAGTATCAGACAGTCTTCATGGGGGGTATTTAAATGGGAGACCCGCAATAGAATGACACAACATGATGGTCCAACCAGATAACCAGACCAGCCTCACCAGGTCCAGTGTGTGTGGCCATTATTGTGAGTGGCAGCAGCAACTACCTGTGTAATTCCCAGTGATGACATTGACTGGAGAAGCTGCTGACCAAATGAAGAGATCTCATCATCAACACAGGTACTGAAATCCCCCAGCACCAACAATCTGGGGGCCTCCAGCATCTAGTTACCTAACAAATCTATCAGCTCGGAAGGAAATCACCCCCACAACATGGTGGCTGGTATTTGAGAATGAACCTTAAGCTCACACCTGCCTCACCCCTGACCACACACACTTAAAAGACCTGGTACTGCCTGTGGGGGATGCCATGAAGCCCAAAGTGGATTTAAAACAAATGGCTACCCCACCGCCCTTGTGATCCCACCTCAGGCAATGCACCATAGAATAACCCGCCGGAATAGATGCCTCCAGCACAGGTCCAGAATCAATGGAATAAAAACTTGGTTCCAATCAAACAGCACAGCAAATAACATCTCTTAATCTAATACTAGTTGAATCATGAGGTATGAGGTGAAGCCAAGTACCTTATGTCCTTATGGTTAGATAAACAAAGGTAACCCACCCCTGGAGTCCCTTTGACTAATTACTAAACTTAGCTGCTTTTATATTTGTAAAACATATGTTTTATAGTTACAGTTCTACTGGTCCCATTGTACATTAAAGTCTACAACCATTCACATGACCCTTTTAGAATACTGGCAGGAAATCAACATGCTTCATTCACAGATATTATTTTACAAACATAATGAATTATTCAACTGTAGAAGAACTGCACAGACTACTACTTGAATAAAAAGCTCTCTTTTTCATCCTCATGCATGCAAACTCAATTGCAACAGTCATTCATCATTTTATGTTCTTTTTCTAGGGCCTTTTCCTAAACTCTCACATCATCAGACTCAGCAACCAGGTTACATGGAGGAGGAAATGTCATCTGAAGGAACAGATGACAAAGAAGAGGAGTTTCTGGCTGAGTCCATGCCTTTGTTACCTCTAGACTTGACTATGGTACCTCTCTATACTTTGTGGTCACAGGAGGGACCATCCACAGGCCGCAGCTGGTGCAGAATGTGGCGGCTCAGTTACTGACGGGCCTGTCTAGGTCCAGTCATGTGACCCCATTCCTGCGTGCTCTGCACTGGCTACCTGTCAGGTGGAGGGTCCTTTTTAAGGTGGGTTTGCTCACCTTTAAGGGCCCTATATGGGCTGGGTCCTGGCCACCTGACTGAACTCCTGACATCTGCAACTTCTATCTGCTTCCTCCACTCCTCTTCAAGGGGCCTCCTGGATGTTCCCAGGGTTCGGCCCAAGACATTGGGTGATTGTGCCTTTAGTGTCACTGGGCTGACCTTGTGGGACTCGCTACCACCTGCAGTCCAGGGGGCCCCCTCGACTGGGGTGTTCAAACAGAGACTAAAGGCCCACCTCTTCTGCTTAGCCTATCTAGACTAACTATTCCCACCTGACCAGATAAGTTGTTGCAAATCATAACTGTGATCTGAATTTTATTCATTGTTTATTTCTTGTTCTATTAGTTGAACTGTTAATATTGTTAGGTGCCCAGAGCCTCTGGGAACGGGCACCATACAAATAAAATTTGTTTTGCCTTGCCATCTTCTTCTTCTGCTAAAAAACACATTGGGATCAGAATCGCCACTCTCATTTTCTCTTGTTTCAGTTCTGTAGTCTGCAGTAGTGTGTTTCCTCAAAATTGACTTGTGTTTATTCACACCTGCAGCTGAATTACCTAAGGAAGTCCAATCAAAAACTTTGCCACCATGAAAGTCATTCTCATCCCTTTTAAACGTGGTTTCCTTAACCTTCTCCTGATTTTTGCAAAGGTTTTCCATGAAAGCCTCTGGCATTTGTTTAAACTGTGGTGCATTACAGAAAGCCTTCAAAGCTTCCTCTCTTTTATTAAAGAGCTAGTGTACTGCTTGGAATTAATAGTAATTTTCAGATGCAATCAGTTGTCACTTCCAGTATCTGAAATATTTTTTTTTATTTTCTATATGCTAATTGAAAGATTTTCTCCCTGGCAGTACTGGGGTGATGTGTGGAGCAGCACTCTGTCTTGAGGAAAAAAGCCAGTTCTGTTCCTCCCACTACATCATCAGAAATGGGACAAAACACCTTAAGATACCACAATCCTTGCAGCCTGAGCAGTGACTTTCACAAGCTACCAGTCAAAATGCAGGAAATTGTGACATAACTATTAACCAGGGAGAGCCAGTCCCTGCTGCCTTATATGAAAGTGAAACTTAGCAGTGAGAAATTTTTTTCATTGGTTACTAGTGATATCATAGTCAGTGTGGTCTTAGTGGTGATGTAGTGGGAGGAACAGAACTGAGTTTTTTTTTTCCTCCAGACAGTGCTGCTCCACACATCACCCCTGTACTACCAGGTAGAAAATCTTCTAATTAGCAAACATAAAAGAAAAAATACTTGAGATATAAGGAGTGATAGTTGACTACATCTGAAAGTTACAATTAATTGCAGGCCGTTTCCAGGCAGTACACTAGCTCTTTAAGTTCTTCCTCCAGCTCCTTCTGTATTAAAGCGTTTTCTGATAATATCAATTCTATTTGCCCTCTACTTGCTTGGTGGCTAATCTTTCTCTATTTCTCTAGGAAGTCTTCCTTGTTTTGGCCACTTGTGGAATTCTTTAAAACATGGAGGTCTCTCGGGATATGATCCACCTCCAGATATGTTTTTAGGGAGATTTCCTCCCACTGTATTTAGTTTTAGTTTGTAAGCAGTTAGTGGACCAAACACAGTGACTGTTGTGTTGTTCAACAGATTGGAATAGCTAGTATCACAACTAGCAGTTCTCAAAACAAGGTCCTTCAGAGAGGTCTTCGCTAACACGCTTCATCTGCCATGTAGCAGCCATTCAAGCAGTGAAAACACGTAAAAAGCAGGAGTGTGACAGCTGAATGAAAACCTAAGTCCAGGAGTACCTTTTTCTTAGCTAACCCATGCTGATCATAAAAGTAGATGCAGTGTAGCAGACACAAAGGGTTATGACCACAGCCTGGAGGTCGCAGTGCCAAAGTCAAAGTATCAGTGTTAAAAGTAGCAAGGAACCTGCACCTGCGGTAAAGGAAAAGTTCAGTGAACTTCCATGGCTCCAAAGAAAGCAGGATGTGAGATTTAAATAATATGCCACAGAGTGAAGTCAATTTATTCAATAAAGTGCAGACACATTGCTGCAATGCAAAAAGTCACTCACATGAGACAGCAGCAATCCTAAACTGAAAACCAAACAGTTCCAACAACTGTAAGAATGCTGGCTGGCATTCAAACACATTCGGGTAGATCTCAGGTGGAACCCCACCGCAGCCTCACAAATGGACATCACCTAATGCATTTGTAGACAGAATGAGAAGGGACCTGCAGAAACTTGAAGAATGGTCAGGGGTTTGGAAGTTGAAATTCAATGCAAAGAAGTGCAAGATAATGCATATGGGGCACAAAAACCCTGGCACAATATATCAGTTGGGGGTGGGGATATAGCATGCACCAAGCAGGAAAGGGATCTTGGGGTTATCATCTCTGATGACCTCAAAGTAGGGAAACAGTGTGACAAGGCAGCAGGTAAAGCAAATAGGATGCTTGAATCTATAGGCAGGCATCACCAGCAGGAAAAGGAGGTCATAATTCCACTATACAAGACACTAGTGAGGCCCCACCTGGAGTACAGTGTACAGTTCTGGAGACCATACCTCGTAGGACATAGACAGGGTAGAGAAGGTTCAGAGAAGGGCAACAAAGATGGTGCATGGATTGCATCACAAGTCCTATGAAGACAGGTTGAAGGAACTGAACATGTACTCCTGGAGGAGAGGAGGGAGAGAGAGAGGGGATATGATAGAGACATACAAGTATCTTACAGGGAGGAACAGGGTGCAGGAATACACTATTTCTAAGCGAAAAAGATGTTCCAGGACTAGAGGGCATGGGATGAAGTTGAGGAGGACGATTCAGAGGAAACGTGAGGAAGAATTTCTTCACAGAATGGGTGGTGGACAAGTGGAACACCCTGCCAGAGGAAGTGGTGGGGGCTGAAACAATCACAGGATTGAAGAATGCATGGGATAGACATAAAGGAATTCTGGAGGTCAGGGGTAAGGGGGCAACAAACTTCTAGGAAAACATAAACTGAACTTACAAGCTCAAATGGGCAGACTGGGTGGACCATAGGCCCTTATCTGCCGACACTGTCTATGTATCTATGTATCTATGTGCTTTTTCAAAGGTTAACGTCATACATTTAGTGTCTCCCCTTAAATAGCAGTGTATCTTAAAGCAACAGTACAACAAGTGCAATGGAAAACTGGTCTCAACAAATATAAAAAGATATCAAGTATGCAATTCTGGGTAGGATTTGCAAAATGACACCAACATTATTCATGAGGAGGGGATCTCAAAAAGGATATGCTGAAAATTTGGTGTCAAAATATGCAAAAATGGCAAAGTTATGCACCAAAGTTGAAAACCCCATTGAAATACAGTGAAGTGCACTTACCCTAGTTTCTCATATTGCAGTTGCTGATCCCAGCAGCAAGATGTGTCTCCTGTAGCACAGTGGATCTTCACCCTGGTGCATGATCAGGTTATTGAGGGTGTTTTGGGGGCTCTGAGGGGATGTGGCATGCTGGGTGCTGAGTGGGAGGTTGGGGTGGGGGAGTGCGATCGGTGGTGGTCCTTTTTTAAACAGATAAAAATACAATAAAGACATCAAGGGGCTGTTTTCTGCATTACAGGCATAAAGAACATGGGGGGTGCCACTAAACACCAGGGAAATTATTAATTCATATGTGGACAGTGATCAGAGGGTGGAGCTTGTCACTAGAAACCAGGGGAAAATATTTATCGTGGGGATGGAGATTGGAGGGTGGGGGGTGCCACTAGACACCTAGTAAAATATTTCTTAAAAATGATGTTTTTTTGTGCCTCGGGATATGAAAAATAATATTTTTTTCATATCACGAGTCACAAAACAACATTTATAATGCTAAAAAATCTCATTTCAGAGGTACTATTTATTACAGGATGGCAACTGGAGAGTGGTGGGGGTGCCACGAGACACCTGAGAAATTATTAATTTTTATTATGAGAACAGTGATTGGAGGGTGGGGGATGTCACTAGACAGCAGGGAAATTATTTGTTTATTAAGGGGAGCATGATCAGAAGGTGGGGTGTACTGGTTTATTTATTATTTAAAATGTGGTAACTGAGAAAGGCACCATGTGCAGAAGCTCATTTCCAGGCACGACCTGGGGGCAGGGGTACAAATCAAAGGATAAATAAGAAGTAGGTTAGATGGTAAATAAATTGTACATTGAATCATTTGGTTCAAAAACAAATACATGTGATGAACAAAGAGTCATTATATCATATATATATATATATATATATATATATATATATATATATATATACACACACACACACACACACACACACATTTGCATATACCCCAATAATGCAAAGCATCATGGGAAGCATATGCAAATGCACATGAATTAATTAGGTATATATATATATATAGATACATATTTATACATTACACACACAGTTGGGGTAGACACCAGGGAAAAGATGCTAGCAAAGGGGAGAGTATTTTCCCCTCACAAAAAAATCATCTTTTTTTCATAACTCACGCTACAAAATAAAATCCTTTTTCTCATCAAGCATCATGAAAAAACATTTATAATGTTAAAAAAAAGCATTTCAAGGCATTCCTCCAACAGGTTAGTGGAGAATCCAGTTGGGGGGGGTCCCAGTAAGCAAGCTACATGTCCTGGTGTCAGTGTACTGTGGCATGTTTATGTGCTTTCAATTCTTTTGTTTTTTTTTAAAAAATGAAAAACAAGATGGTGACATACAAAAAACTTATGAAAAGGAATCCCCATACGTAAACTTCATACAGGTATTTTTTAGGTGAACTGAGCATGCTCAAAATCCAAAATGTTAAAATTGAATAACTTTGGAATGGATAAATCTTTTTTCCCCAAACCACCAAAGGAAATCTTCCTGAGGCAAGCCCTTTCTACCTTGAAAACTTCAGACCAACATTTCAAACTGTCTGGGCTGGGCACGACGTGATGGCAAACAAACAGCAAATAATGGTGCTTTTTTTTTGCATTTGTTCACTATCCGCAGCTCAGAATCCACAGATCAGACTAGAACAAAACTTTGTACAAGACACCTACCCCACGACACCATGCATGTACAATTTTATGCTAATCCGTTGAATAGTTGCAAAGTTATTAAAGTACAAAATTTGTGGTTTAACATAGAAAGCCCTGCTCAGCTCTAAATATAGTGGCTCTACTGTGCTACTATAATATAACATATATATATTCTATGCAAAAAAACTGTATTAATGCATCATTTAGGGTTAAAGCATAAAAAGTCAGGAAATGAGACCTTTAGGGTTGCCCCTCCCCCCGGACCCACCCATCATCCCAAGATTGACAGCTGATGGGGTGTGTCATTGGGGTTGTGAGGCCTAAATGTCACCCCATTCCATCTGAAATTATATTCACAAGCCACAGTAAATAAGAATGGAATGACATTTAGACCTCACAACCCCAAAGACACACCCCATTAGCTGTCAATCTTGGGATGATGGGTGGGTCCGGGAGAGGAGGGGCAACCCTAAAGGTTTCATTTCCTGACTTTTTATTCTTTAACCCTAAATGATGCATTAACACATATTTTGCATAGAATTTCTTTACTTTTAGAGAAAGAATACAAAACTAAGAACTTGCGCAAGTTGATGGGAGTGCAGGCCCTTTGGGCTCTGTACTCCCACCAATCTGCAGAAGTTCATGGCAGCAAGGGCCATTTGGGCCCTGCACTCCCACCAACTTCTAAACATGCATGTACCATCAACACCGTTCAAATTTCAATGTAAAAGACCAAACTGTGTCTGAGATATGAAATGTTAAAGTTTGACATTTTCATTCATCAGAGTTCCAGAATTCTGCACCTGTTAACGTTTTACAGGCACAACAACTGAAAACTACATCCATGACACTAAGGCTAGGTACCCTATCAATTTCAAGCCACCAGCACAATGCAAAACACTGTCTGCAACATGTAAATTGTGTCATGCAATAGTTCTGCAAAAAGAATTTTCTCCAAAACATAAACACTGCAATTCACATCTACAGGACATGCCAATACCACCCTCCAAATTTCAAGCAAAAAGACCAAACCGTTTACGAGATATTTAAATCTAAAAATTGGTGAAATTGCCCTATCTAATGCATTATAAAATCTGGCCATCTTGTCCCTATCTCGCGATCAAAGATGGAATGCAAAACTAAATATTTTATTGTTTTCCTCTAAATCTGTGGTGGATGAGTAGTGACCAACAGTGGGTACAGGACAACCGAAGTGGGGGGAGGGGGGTAATAAGGACCACTGGGGTTGAAATACTGAAGGAGGGTCTCTAATTGGGCAGAGAATTTGGGTCTCTATTGCAGATGGTCTATATGGTGCATCCTAGTTTCAGTTGCAGAGATTTTCAAAATAAATTCAATGAGTGAGTTTAAAAAAAGTAAACACAGCTTTCATATAAACCCATCCATAGAGGGCATTGAACAATTGCTGTGTAAAACCTAAATAACTAGTTGCAAAATTGTAGTCCTCTTATCATTGCAGGCAACCTAAGTTGGCAGGAACCAAATGTTCTGCAGTTTAAATAATGAAAGGCCTCCTCAACGTATCCTTATAGTTCAGCATCCTTGTGTTCTCTGATCCAGAATATTAGCTCCTGTACACACCAGAGTGTTAACTTCACTGTCCAGCAAGTGAAAGCAGGTTTTTGATTGTCTTCCTAACAGAGGACTGTTCTCCTCCCAGTTGTGAACTCCAGCTGGATAACACAGTCAGAATGGGCTTCTTGGCTCCCTTTATGTCGTATACAGTGATGGCAACAAAAACAACAACCCTGCACTGTATGCTTATTATTGCTGCCATCGTTGCCCCATACCTCACTAATAACCAGACATTAATGTACTAAATACACAAACCTGAGAACTGACTGATAATAACATGTTGGAGCCAGGCCTTGGATGATTTACTGACAAGTTAATCAAATACGCTGCTACTGGTCTGGAAACAGTACTCAAGCCGTTTGTTTAAAGTGCAAAAGCAAAAGGAGAGTCGCAGCTCCCACTATCTGTAACTGATAAGGAAAAGGTTGATCAACTTTGCTAAAATTTTAGATAGTTTGGAATTGATGACATTGGCATTAGCCTGCAGAAAAATGCTTTTGTTTCTTAGTATGAAACTACAAGGAAGTTGTTTTGGTATCTCTTTATAATTCAAAATTAGACTATAAAAGTTTAAAAATAAGCCTGTATTATTTTCCCTAAACCATATATTGTAAATCTGCAATGATGCATGAAGAAACTTATTCTCAATGTGTAACAGAGACACATAAGTGAAATAATATTGAGTTCTTCTACTGTAAGTCATCTTGCATGAAGTTCAAATATATTAACGAGGAGTCATGCATTATGCAGTCCTGAAGTATTCATCTCTACTAGTTCTTGTCATATGTTAGATGAATTAGGTTTCACCTCTCAAACGTTATGCACCTCTTTATAGCCTGTATATTTTCAGAGTAGTATGATGTAGCAAGAAAACAAAATGCTGCAGGTCCAGTTTGTAGAATCATATTGCTGTTAAATGTTGAATCAATACGGGCTGATCGAAACTAAGTAAGTTTGTATTAGACTTAGAAGCTGCAAAGTGGCAGATTGATTGAAAAATCATTCCATCTTCCCCATTTATCTTCCTCAGTAAGAAAACTGAAATAAAAATCATTATTTGTTACCTTTGTGCTGAAGTATTCTGTTTTGTTTGTGTGCTAAATATATAGTCCAGTAAAGTTAATATAAACACATAGAAAGTATTGTAAATTAAATGCGTGTTAACGTTATATTCGGCATCTGAGAAAAAAAATAATGTTAAGCATTTAATCCTGTTTCTGATGTATTCTATCAAAGCAAAACAGCAGCAATTACAGAGATACGGAACAGTGATATAATAAGGTATAAGGGGAACCTACGTCTTTTATTGGGGTCATATACACATACCAAGTAAAGCAAATGTAGATCCAGTTTGTGGACTGTATGTTGCGTTCTTAAACTGCTACTATAACATTGCTTGGAAATAAACAGCAAATATTTTTTGAAAGTTCCAGGGATTGTTTGTAAACTGTGTAACGGATTTGTATGGGCTTGAGTTGTTAATACCATTAAATAACAGATCAAATTTTAGAGGAAGAGCAGACAGAGTCAGAGGTGTGAGATAAATTATCATTTGTATAATATATGTGTGCATGTCTCTCTCAGTTCTTTATCTGTTCAGTCCTACACAGGTTACTCTTCAGATGCTCAAACTCACTCACACTGGGCCTTCACATTTAGCGGAGACAAAAAGCACTCTAAAAAAAACATGTTCTTTTCACGCACTAGTTATTATTATAACGAGTATCAGGTTTTTCAAGTGTACTAAGCATGGAACAAGATGGGCATTTCTGGACGGACTATGCAAATATGTTATAACAGCCCAAGTGCAATAAACCTGCATTTTTAAAAATTTATTTAACATGGTATAATACATATTAAAGCCCTCTGCTTGGTTTGTTGTTAAAATTTCTATACTACATTTGATACCATTGATATCCCCGACATGAAAATTGAATCATAGTTAAAGGAATTGTGCAGTTTTGCTGGATGACTATCCATTTTAAATAATGCACAACCGAGAGAGTCATTACTAAAAATGTTCACTGTTAAATTTATGCGATTTAAAAGCCAATACCAAAACCTTCTGATTTTGTAAGCTTTCCAACGCATTAACACAATATTACTGATAGTAAACTTGCTCAGTACCAAGAGGCCGCATTTCTTTCCCCTCTCAGATGGTTCGTTGAATGATCGGTTGCAGTGCTATTTTTTCTGGCAAGGCCAACAGTTTACAACACTGAAGCTGCTTTGGCTGGTGTGGGGAAAATGGACCCCCCCCCCCAATAAAGGTCATGAGAAGGGGCTGAAGTTAAAGATCACTTAAGTCAGTAAACAAATGCTCTTCTATTTACTGTACTTACAGGCTGACTGTTGTGGGAAAGGCCTGATCTGTCACCCTCTGGTCTCCTGTGCAGAATGGCAGATTGTCTCTTTAGGTATTGAGATCACAGGTTAAAGCAGGTGTACAGCATCCTTCTACTGGATTCAGTCTCCAAAGGGGATTGGGCAACCCTGATTCTCTGCTGGGGTAGAGTGGGTGGTTGGGGTAAACCATGGGGAACAGAGGCAGGGATTAAATCTGGGAAAAGCTAGGTGATAGGACTGGGGAGGCCAGTAGAAAGGGGTAGGTTGGAGAAGAAGGGGGCATACATAGAAAAAAAAGTTAGGTGATCCAAGCAAGTGAGCCGTCAGGGGTTGCATATAAGACACCAGTGATTTTTGTCCCCTATCAATCCCGAAGAAGCTTTACTCAGGGTTTACAGTTAGATGAGTTGGATCAACAGTGGTGGTGGTAGTGTTGGTGGTGGTGGTGTGGTGATGGGGTTATAACCACTCTGATTTTGCTGAGATGGAGCTTTGTTATGTCTGTGATTCCTGCAAAATTAAGCCACAGACCTCAGAGCAAGAGGAGAGAGAGCAGGCTAGTATGGTCTCTGTACCCAAACTGCTGACAATGCTGACACTTGGTAGTCGAACTTGCAACGGGCTGAATAGTGCTTGGAGGTTGGAATTCTGAGCAGCCAGTTCCAACTGATAGCTTCACCGCCCCCAACACCCAATCTGTATGTACTTATGTATTTTCTTATGCCACAGTTTAAGTTCTCAGCTGACTGGGCTCTAACACTTGCATCAGAACACATCCCTCATTGATTTAGTTTAATTCTTGCTTTTTAAAATTAAAGTCTGACATGGCCCGGTTCTCTGGAAATGTATCCTTGATGTCATTATTGCTCCATATCTGAAGCACAGTCAGTGAAAACTTCATCTAGAACTGTTTTTACAACATCTTGTAATGGTTTATCATAATTTTGAGAGACCTGTCATATTCTTGAATGAATCCTAACACACCAAATTTCAAGTAAAAAAAACAACCGTTTCAGAGATATTTAAACTTAAAGATTCATGAAATTGCCCTATCTAATGCATTATAAAATCTGGCCATCTTGTCTCTCCCTCGTGATGCAAGATCGCAATCAAAGAATCTCACGATCAAAGAATTTGCAGGCTCGAGATCAAAGAATTTGCAGGCTCATGATCAACGAATAAAAAATGCAGAAACTCGAGTTTTAGGCAGAATTACATGGAACCACCACCATGCCTCGACAGAACGAAGCCCCCTGAGCAAAACCCACCCTCATTTGTGTTCCTAGGCCACTCCTGGGATGAGAAAACTACATTTTTAAAAGGGCCATCTCATCACACCCTCACTATGCAGGATCACAATCAAAGAATCTAGCAATCAAAGAAATTGCAGGCTCATGATCAAAGAATATAAAATGCTGCAACTCAACTTTTAGGCAGAATTGAAGTAAACCACCACCATCATGGCTCGATAGAACAAAGTCCCCTGAACAAAACCCACCCTTATTTGTGTTCTTAGCCCACCCCTAGGAAGAGAAAATTGAATTTTTTAAAAGGGCCATCTCATCTGGCACTAGTGATGCAAGATCATGATCAAAGAATCTCATGATCAAAGAATTTGCAGGCTCGTGATCAAAGAAATTGCACGCTCATGATTAAAGAATAAAAAATGCTCATACTCGAGTTTTTGGCAGATTTAAATGAAACCACCAGCATGCCTCAATAGAATGAAGCCCCCTGAACAAAGCCCACCCTCATTTGTGTCCCTAGGCCATCCCTGAGCTGAGAACAATGTATTTTTACCTCACAATGCAAGATCGCGGTCAAAGAAGCTCACGAGATTAAAGAATTTGCAGGCTTTCGATCAAAGATCATTAGTGAGCCACGATCAAAGAATTTAAAATGTTATAACTCTATTGTTTGACCATTTTGCATCAAACAAAAGGCATGGCTTGATAGAATGAGGCCCCCTGAGTAAAACCCATCCAAGTTTTACTTCAGGAGTGACCCCTGAGCAGAGATATTTTAATTTGTAGGGTCGGAAAAGCAAAAACAAGATGGTGGACCTTGCGGATAAAGAATTCTCAGGGGCAAAGATTCTTTAACCACAAAGCTGCAAATTCTTTGACTGCCAGGTGGGACCAGATGGCCAGAACCCCATTCTTTGTTCTCAAAACAACCATATAAATTTTCCCATTGACTTATAATGGGAACTTAAAAGGGCACAACTTTTGAATGCCTTAATATTTTTTCACCAAATGAAAAGCGGCATGTCTGGGCAGCCAAGCTCTTTCAGATGAGCTATGTTGCAGAGTGACATACTACACGACAGCCACATAGGGCCATGGACAAAATACCAAAAGCTGCCTCCAAAACTGGATAATTTTACATTTTTCAGCGTTTTCATGTGCAAAGATTGTACGTCCAACTGAAACAAAATTTGGCAGATCAAGAGATATATGATGCCCTACTGCACATACCAAATTTCAGGCAAATCCGTTGAATGGGTCCAAAGTTATTAATGCCCAAAATCTTGACTTTAACATAGAAGTGCCTTCTTAACCCTAAATATAGTGGCGCGACTGCTATAGACATATAACATACCAGTAGGCTTCCATCAGATTTTTTAGTTACACAATATTGTAGACTAGTGTTCTGTTTTATCAGTTTAGATTTTCAAAATTATAGATTTCCATAATAACAACTCACAAATCTGCAAATATGGCTGCTTAGAGCAGTTCAATAACACTACTTTCTCTGTTCCTGTCATGCATCATTATTTGATCCCAAGTTTCTTTGTTAAACTATTTTTAAAAGGCATGCATTAATGAATTGTTAATATTTAAAGATTAGGTTTTCAGTACTTACTGTTCTCCCCCTTCAACATATAGGATGCCTTATCCTCCGGTTAAGGGAGGACACCAAATAGTTTAATATTTCTCCTGGTATTTTTTTAGTTATAACACTCATCAGCTTGCTCCATCAGCTTTGTTTTGAAAATGCACGAATAAGCGAACCCTGCGCTGAGTCCCCATGATCGCACATTTTGTGACGTCAGAACAAGAACATGTGGGGGTGCGTTCTATAGACTTTAATGGTGATAATTTTTACATGTTTTTATTTTTTGTACTTTTAAGTGCTGATATTGAGAAAGGAAGGCCACTGCTCAAAATTTACCTAGATCTATTGTCTCAGACCAGGGCCTGTAGAAGGAAGTTTAACTCTGTTTAGCACTGTTCTCTGGCCCTGGGAGTGATTCATTCCTTTTTGCTACATGCCCATCTTCGTATCGTCTATGGATGGAAAACATGACAAATGGCATTGACGGTATGAAAAAGAATTTTCAGACAGACAAGAAGACGGTACAGTTCTTCGGGGGGAGGAATCTGGTGAAGATTGAATTAACTGTACATCTGTGAGCTCTTTCTTAGTTTGGGGCATGCTCCCTTAATATCTACGCAATAATGACTTTCTAAAATGAATGCTCATGGTTTCAGGGGTTAGCAATATTAAGTTTAAAATGTGATGGTGACATTGGGAGGAGCATTATAACTCATTGTAATGGTGCCAACCTTGTGGTTAATGTGGTTGGAAGTTTGATTCACTTTGTCTCCCTCATGTGCCATGCTCCTAACTAATAGTAGTCTAGTGCAGAAAAAGGACTCATTAGGAGACATTTGCAAATATTGTTGTATTTTCTTCTTCCCGTCAGAGTTTATAATATAATGCCTTTTTGAGTCCATTTAGGCATCATGAAACAATTCTTGTTAATACATTTTACCAGTTCCTGAAGTGTTGGGGGAAGGGGAGTACGATGGTTTGAAGACAGTTTTTTTTTTGGTATAATTTTTTTATTCAGATTTTCCAAACAAAATGCACAAACAAAATCAGAGACATGTGAAATCAGAAACATTTAACAACATAAAAAAACACATTTCATCTCAACTATATACATGGGTCCAATTCATCACCAATACTCCAACATGATCACAACAAATAAAATAAAGATAAAATAAGGCATATGCTAATATACTTTATCAGAGTCATTCTGTTGCACAAGCCTATTTAATGCATGATGGTCTGGTCTACTTACAGGGCATAGAATAATCTCTAGGAAGTTACAACTATTGAAAGAAAAAAGTAGCCTCGGGCAACCTCATCCAGTGCCATCCATTTCAGAATTTGGATGAAGACCCTTCCTAAGGTATCTGGCTTAGATCAGGCACAAAGACGACAAGAAGGGGTTCCATACAAGGAAAAATGTTTCCTTACCCGCAACCATATAAGACAAGTACTCAAGGGTGAGTGTCTGAATGGCCAGATTGTGCCACTGCTACGCCATGGGTATAGCACCAGAAATCTGGGTGTTTAATATGCAGTGGCACTCCAATGTCAATAATACATAAGACCACCATGGAAGCACCTCCCAATCCTCCATCCCCATCTCTTCAGTTCCAAAAAGGAGCAGGAGAGGCTGCAGTGGGAGATGTCACCCCATCATGGTTCCCACCTCCCATGCTTTATGTGTCCAAAATGTCTGTAAAATGTGGAAGAGTATTCCCATTTACCCCCAACTGTACGTGATTCATGTATAAATTATGAAATTCAAGTACATCTTGAGTGAAGGGGCATACTGTGCCCCCATAATTCTGTTTGCAGTATATATATCCCACAAAAATGTTGTACTAATGGTAGAATGAACACTTATAATTTAAGCTGCACCTCTGAAAATTTCTGGAGAGGGTACAATGCACCCCCAGATCTGCAGCCTTAATGGGAACACTGATGTGGAAGGACCAAAAATAATGGAAGTAAGACCCCAGGTCTGTCCCACACCTCCCATATATCAGAGACGCAGCAGGACTGAACATGTGTACTTTCAGGGGTGGACAGTAAAGCCTATGAACAAACATAAAAAGACTCTTTTTATTTGTTGCATATGAAAATACCCCTATGTAAACCCAATATAGTCACCCAGATACCATCTTGAATAGGGCTCCAAAATCCCTTTCCTCTAGCCTCCTTTCCTGCGGAGTACCTCAGGGTTTGGTTTTGGCCCCAATGTTGTTTGCATTGTATATGCTACCCGGGGGGTCATTAGGAAGTATGGCTTGGGTTTTCATTGCTATGCTGATGACACCCAGGTATACTTATCCTTTGTCCCAGGTACATCAAGGCTGTGGAAGTGTTAAACAGCTGCCTTGCTGAGATCAATGACTGGATAGCATCTAGCTGGTTGTGACTGAACCCTGATAAGACGGAGGTATTGGTGATGGATTTGAACAGAGTGCATGACAGGTTGGCCTCTAATTCAGAGACTGGACTTGTTCAGGGTTCTGTCTCATTGAAGGCTTCCTCAAAGGTGCAAAATCTTGACATTATTCTTGATAGGAGTTTGACTATGGAGACACAGATTTCCTCCGTTGTCTACGCCTGTTTTTTCCATCTTAGAAATATCACCAGGATAAAGCCCCTTGTTCCATCTCTGGACCTCTCCACTTTGATGCATGCCTTGGTTACATCAAGTCTTGACTACTGTAATGTGCTCTATCTCAGGGCCATGGAAGGATATCTCCACAGACTGCAGCTAGTGCGAAACTCATCTGGCCGGTTACTTACTGGGCAGCTGAAATTTTGCCATATTACACTGGTGTTGCGTGAGATGCACTGGCTGCCAGTCAGGTGGAGGATCCTCTTTAAGGTAGGGCTTCTCACCTATAAGGCCCTACACAGTCAGGACCCTGGTTACCTGTTAGGCCTACTGGTTCCTGTCATCTCAGCTCACCCCCTCTGTTTCACCTGTGGAGGCCCCCTAGCAGTTACCAGGTCAAGGCTGAAATCAGCTTGCGATAGGGCATTTAGTATCGCTGCCCCCGTCCTGTGGAACTCACTTCCCTCCGGGGTTAAGGGGCTCCCACTTTGGAGGTATTCAAGGCCCATCTTAAGGCCCTCCTATTCAACCAGGCATTTTTAGATTAAGTTATTGATTTGAGAGCTCTGATTTGAGTAGAGTAGTTGATTATCTGTCAAGTTATTTAATGTTTTTATGAAATATACATATGTTTATAATCATTTTCTATGTTATTTTATTTATGTACTTTTGAACATGTGTTTATTTATCTGTACAGTGCCCAGAGCCTTAGGGAAAGGGCATCTTTAAATATATTTTCCCGTACCTTACCTACCTTACCTTTCCCACAGGAGCCTCGTTTTATGGGTGGGATCAGGAAAGAACTGTCTCCCATTGAATATGGCTTTTCTAATTAAATATTTTGGGTCTTTCCTAGCACCCAGTATAAGATGTTCCATCTGTGCCAGTGCTGAGGTGACAGCATGACTTCTCCCAAGTCCCCTTGTGTACTCTATAATCTGTAGGAATTGGAAGAAATGTGAATGAGGGTGCCAGTGCACAACTGAAGCTGCTCAAAGGAGCAGATGCCTTCATTAGAATGCAGATCCCCCACACACTTATGTCCCCTCCTCTCCTTTTAGCGAAACCCTGGATCCGCCAAGCTAGGAGCAAATAAATGGTTCCTATGCACTGGGAGGAACAAGGTTTCATCCTCTGATGCACCCACAAGGTGACATAATTGTCCCCAACACTCCAATACTGACACTGCCAAAGGGTTAGGTTGGTCCAACCCTTCATAAGCTCTGCGTCCCTGCCTAGCCAAGTAGGCAGACAATCTCCACAGGCAGTCCCACTCCTCCAAATCCAATCATGCATCTTCCTCTGGCCTCTTGACCCAGTCCTGGATGAAGCAATATTGCATGGCTATCTCTCCTTATATAACCCTAGTGGGTCAGGTGACTAATTCCCCATTTTCAAATTTGCAGGCTATGAATCTGTGCAGCTAGGGGGCACCAGATTCTGATTTGCTCCTACTCTCTTGTCTTAAGTGATCACAGTTCCATCTTGCTCTAACATTGGTGGCTGTTCTTGGAACTGTGTTAATTATCTAGTAATTCTGAGTAAGACATATCTGCAGCAGTAGGGCTCCAAGCCACTCAGTGATTATACTTTCATAAATACCTGTAGTCATTATTTATCCCATGTCCTCCTTTTAAACAAGCTTGAGGACACCAGTAACTAATAGTAGCTGTCAGTTACCCATGGCATTCACCTCTTTTTGACCCACTCTCTTGCTAATTCCTCCCCCAACTCTGTTCTACGCTCAAACAAATTTTGCAAGCCCCAGACCCATTAGTAAGGGTGAAAATGGTATGCATTACATTTGAAGTGCTCCTGATTCTACTCATGGCCCTTACCTCTGTGGACAATCAGCACACCTTCCTCCTACTTACCCCTGTGGACCAACAGCATGACTTCTTCCCACTGAACGACCAGGACCAAAGCCTTGTACCTAGTGAAATGTTAAAGGCACAACATGTAACCTCTTCTTTTGCATACTGTCCAAAGACCCATGTGCCTCTGTTACCCCTTTAGATTGTTTTGCGGGCCAATAGCACCGGCCTAATAGACCACACTTGCCCTTTCCTATTTCATTGAAAGGGTAGTGGTCCAGTTCCTGCAAAGTTAAACCCCAGAGGGGCAAGACCAAAATACTCCTCATCATCACAACTAGAAAGGATATACTAATGCTGCTTCTTCTTTCCGGGAACATTCACCCCAATTCTGGACCACCTAAAATCCAGAGTGAGGCAAGGAATAAGGGCAGTGGCATAAAGACTGCTGTGATAACCCTTTGGAAGTCTGCTGCCTAAGGGATCCATGACACCACAGCAACAACTTTTTCCTGACATGATAGTACAGCGATGGATTTATTGTTGACTACAAGTTGCGGTCAGCATAAATTTGTCGGGAAACTGTTTTTTTTCCTGGGGGCTTTGCCCCCTGAACCCCCTATGTGAGGTGCTCTCCCCAGCACCCCCAGTAACTTAGGATTGTCAACTATGCTTTGGATTTGATTCAGGGATGGGGGCAAAACCTGGAAAAAGAAGTGCCAGAGTCCCATGGGTACATTATAGCAGCAACAACGACTTGCCGCTGTAATGCACTTCATCGGCATACGCTGCCTAAGCTAGTGCAGTTCCAGGCATGGTCAATCATGCATTGCCCTGACATCATCTGTCTCACAGAGACATGGTTAACTGCCAATACAAAGGACAAAGCAATAGTGCTGCATGGGCATGAAGCCTTCAGACTTGACAAGTTAGGCAAAAGGGATGGGGGCTGTCTTATTTATGTCAGGGAAATATTAAAGGGGGAGCATGCTACTTATAACTGGTGGCTCTAAGGACCATGAATTGCTCATGGTCAAACTCCTGCATGGCAACCATAACAAGTCTCTCATTATTACATCAGTCTATCTCCCACCTGGGAAGTCAAAGTGGGACTTGGCAAAGTCATGGAAGAATTCACCAAAATCAGAAAGAACAGCAAAATCATTGTTACCAGTGATTTCAATATACACTGGCTTAGTAAGGAGTTTGACCCCCAAATGAGCTAGTGGCAAGTATGTACCTCTCACAACTAGTAACTGAACCCACCAGAATAAACTACAACTTTGGTAACAGCATGCTATTAGACTGGATACTATCCAGCTACCCCACTAGGATCACTCAGATCACTGTTCTTCCTGATTCCTTGAGTGATCATTCACCTATCATATGCTGAGGGTCTAATAAATGTAAAAAGGTACCTCTCTCTATCGTTGAAAGCAGAATTATTGAGAGAGGCCTTCTAAGATCTCTTAAAGAAGCATATCTCAGATTGACTGTACCCCCCAGATGAGCAGCAGGACATCGATCTTGCTTTGAAATGCTTCGTTGACAAATTCAGTGCTCTATGTGACAAATTTTCCCCTCTCAGCAAGAGGAAAAAATAAGGATCCACAAACAGGTGGGCTAGGGAGCTTTTGGAGCAAATGAGGGTTAGGGACAATCTTTGGAGCAGGACAAGGACCAGGACCATGGGCAGCCAAAATGGCTACCAAAATTATAGGGCTGACAGGAATAGATGCACATATCTCATTAGGCTTCCTAAAGCTAAATTCTATAAAGATGAGATGGAAAGGAATTGGGGTGATGGCAAGAGATTCTGGGACAACATAAAGGATCTATTAGGGGAAAGATGACAAGAAACATCCCATGATGCTTATCATCAATGGTACCCCCACACTGGACCCATACTTCACAGCTGAATCATTCAATGCAGCCTTCACGGACCTAAGCTTCATATTCCCTCCTGACTATCCAAAGGCCACTGACCCCCCCCCCCAAACACCTCCAGATATGATAATAAACAACAGAACTTCTACTTCAAGTGAGTTACTGTCATGGAGGCAAGGATGTATGTCAAAAAGATTCTTGGTAAACCCAGGCTTGGAAGAGATAATATTGACATGAAACTGGTTGCCCTTGGTCTTGATGAAGTTATAGTACCTATCTCAAAAATTTTCAATAAATCACTCACCCTGGCCAAATTCCCCTCATTTTGGAAGCAAACCCTGGAGATCCCAAATCTCAAAACTGGAGACAGATCCTGCACTGCCAACTACAGGCCCATCTCTATCCTCTCCCCCCTCTATCTAAAGCATTAGAGAGGATTGTGGCTGATCAAATCACTGATTACCTCCAGAAATACAATTTGCAATGTTCCCAACAGCATGACTTTCAGAAGAACCACAGCACTTATACTGCTTGGTAGAGTTTACTGACTATATACATAAGGCCCTGGATGGTGTTAAACTGGTGGTTTCAATCGTTATTGATCTCACAAAGGCCTTTGACATGGTCAACCACTCCCTTCTGCTAGAACAATTACTGGCCTTGGGTGTGGCCACTAACCCAGTGCCCTGGTTTCAGGACTACCTATCGCACAGATCACAGAGAGTCAAAATTGAAATGGCAGTCTCTGGCACTAGAGAAGTCTCCCTCAGTGTCCCCCAAGGGTCAATCCTAGACCCCCTGCTTTTCAGCTTGTTCCTGAAGACTCTTCTTGAGTCCTGCAAGAACAAAAACATTCTGTATATGGATGTTGCAGTCAATCTCAGTAGCAACTCCCATATTGACTTACTACAAAAAGAAATGCAGTCTAGCTTCCACCTACTAGAGGAGTTTAGCTCATGAAAACTACTACGCAGTATTAAAACAAAACAAAAATTATGCTTCTCTCTAGTCAACGACATAAGAAAAACAATCAATTTCTGACTATCTCCACCAACAAAGCAGTCCCTCTCAAGCAAGTGCACTCTTTTAAGTACCATGGGGTTATGATAGACGATACCGTCTCCTTCTCATAGCACATAGACCAGGTAGTGAAGGCAGTTAATACCAAATTAGGTGTTCTTTACATGCACAGACAATATCTAACACCTATAGCTCTCTGCCTCTCCATCTTTAGTTCAATCCTTATCCAGTTACCTGGTTACCAAAGACTTAAATAAATAAATACATAAATAAATAAATCCTGTTGATAATAGACTATGGATTGGTAGCGTACGGTGCAGCCTCTGACATGGCACTTAAACGGGTAACTACAGCCCTTAATAAGGCATGCAGACTTACCCTAGGGGCAGATAACCTCACCCACACTTGTGTGCTGTATGAGCAAACCAATTGGCTAATCTTGAACAACAGAATAAAGTACCAGACATGCCTCCTTGGAAAAAAAGCTCTGTTAGGCCAAACACCTCCCTGCATTACAAATATTCTTCATGCATCTCGCTCCCATTATGTTACCAGAGGTAAAGCTCAGGGTACACTCAGTGCCCCTTTCAGAAGAACCACACTTGGACAATGCTCATTCTCATATAGGGCCTCTCTTTGGCTGAATGAGGTCCTGGATGCGATACTCAAAATTGTGAATCTCCCAACCTTCAAGCTTGAAGTGAAACAACATCTTATCAACACTGGTGCATATGCTTGTAGGAAATATAAATGACCTCCCCACTTATACTCAATCTCTCCCTTTACACCTTAATAATAGCCTCTTTCTCCTCTGAACTACACTTGCTCCCTGTCTAGCATTTATACCCCCCAAACATGTCACCTCCAACTGCCCTATACTCCCTGCCCTCAGCCCTAATCCTTCTCACCTATTTTGGCTTTGACATTTACCACACCTTATCTCATCTGCTCTTCACCCTTTACTTAATCCCTTTTCTCTGGTCTGCTCCCTAATACTTGATACTCTTCAACCACCTCACCTCACTCCCTATCTTTCTTTGTTCCTTCCCTCTCCATCTGATCTTTCTAGTCTCATTAGGAATAAGCTGTAAAATGCTTTTTGGACAATGCCTAGTTACAGGGCAGCTCTCTACTCCACTCTTAGTCTGTATATGAACTCTTGAACATTATTGTACTGTAGCAACATGTTTTTACCACTCCAATTGTCATGATTTCTCTGTTTGGCTGTGCAATTTTCATGACTATGTCTCTGTGATTTGTAACTCTGTAATTGTCTTGTATTTCTAACGATGAACCTTTGTAAATGAGCACCTTGCTCAAAAGTGGTTTCTGAAGAATTTAAATAAATACATCTAGATCTGGGAAATCCCCCCCCCCCATTGACAACTGGCTTCAATTGCTGGAGACTAGTACGGGGGTGCTTGCCCTGCCATACAAACTCAGAAAAGTCCTCTCCAACTGCTTGATATCGGATCTAGTAAGATCTACATACAGCATTTGCATAACATATAGGAGCCTGGACAAAGGGTTCATTTTTATGAAACTGATGCGCTCCAGACAAGATATGGGCAGGACTCTCCTTCTATGCAATTCCTCCTCTATTGTTTTAATAAGAGGGATGTAAATGAGGTGATATAAAGAGCCCAGGTCCTTATCTATATGGACTTTCAGGTACTTAAATGCCATTGTTACTTCCTTCAACCTCCATGTGGTACCCTTCAGGAAACCCCTTTCCTCACCTAAGGTCAGCATCTCTGACTTGTCCAGGTTAATTTTATACCCAGAGAATTCTGTGAACCAAGCAGTTGTGGCAAGGAGCGGTGGCTTAGATTCCTGTGGGTTGGTGACATACAATAGCATATCATCTGCATACAATGTTACTTTGTGAAATCGGCCAGACTTCCCCAGGACCTCCTTTATTTGAGGATTATCCCTGATACTTATGGCTAGTGGCTCAATAGCCAATGCAAATAATAATGGGGATAGAAGGCACCCTTGCCTCATTCCTCTAAAACAAGGGAAACTTGTCAGACAGGGAGCCATTCACCAACACGGACGCCACTGAAGATCTATAGAGTTTCCGGAGCAATCACTCAAAGTTGTTCCCCAGACCAAACTGACCCAGGACTTCAAACATATACTCCCATTCTATGCAGTTGAACACTTTCTTGGCATCCACGGAGAGCACTGAGGCATCCCTGGGACACTGAGAGACTTCCCACACCACATTCAGTATTTTTCACATATTATGATAGGACAGTCATCCTTGAACAAAGTTGGTCTGATCTGGGTGGACCAACTCAAAAAGGCAAGATCCAGGTAACTAGCCAAGATCTTTGCCAAAGATTTAAGATCACAATTCAATAGCGAAATTGGGCAGTATGAGGTGCAGTCCATGGGGTCACTTCCTGGTTTTGGTAGGGCACAAATGACTGCCTCATAACATGAGGCAGGCAATGCACCCTGCCCCCTGGCCTCCTGAAACATCTCATACAATGGATCCACCAGCTGGTCTGACATAGCTTTATAATATTCCACAGGAAATCCATCTGAACTGCTAGCCTTACCACTGTTCAGACTGTGGATTGCGCAGTAAATGTTTTCCTTAGTGATCTCTGCTCCAAGTTGTTTCTATTGTGCCTTTGATATGCTAGGGAGTACAACCCCATCCAGAAAAAAACCTAGTCTCCTCCAATTTCCTCACACATTCTGCCCAGTATAAATTTTGATAAAACTGATGAAATAGCTCTCTTATAGTTTTCCCTTCTCCGATCAACTCCCCCTGAGAATTCTTAATCACAGAAATATGTGATGGGCCCTTCCTCCCTTTAACAAAATTAACTAACAGGGGGCCTGGTTTATTGCCCCATTCAAAAAATGTCTTTTAGATAAATAGCCAGGTCTTACAGACCTCTCCCAGCAATAGCCCATTCAATGCTTCCCGGGCTGCAGTCAATTGCTAAGGAAGGTTCCTTGATTGACCTGTGGCAACTCTCTGTTCGAGGTTCCTAAAGCTTTGCTCCAGCTCCATCCTTTGGTCTCTCTGAGCCTTTTTATGATTAGCCACAAAACTTGTGATCGAGTCTCTGATAAAGGCCTTGACAGCATCCTGAAAGACCCTAGAGAAGGAAGCCATGTCTTTATTGCCTTCCTGGTAGATCCACCACTGATCCTTTAGGAACTCCTGAAATTCATTATTACCCAAAAGGTAAATTGGGAACTTCCAGGGAGGCAGACCCTGCCATTCTTCCGTTATTATCAGGGACAGGATCACCATAGCATGATCTGAAATTTGAGTGGGACTATGATATCAGTCTAGAGTACCAGCTATGAGGGATGTAAATATAATTGATTTGGGACCACAACTTGTGAGGATGAGAAAAAAAAGTAAATTCCTTCACCCTAGGGTTGGCTGACCTCCAGCTATCTATGAGGTCTAACTCATTATGCCCCAATTGCCATTGTTTTAAGGGTCCCCTGCCTTTCTAAGTGATCCAGGTATGGGTCCATGGTGCTGTTAAAGTCACCCCATCACCAGCCCCAGAAACTGTTCCTTAAATATTATATCCAATATGGATTGATTGAAGTGTGGGTCAAAGGTGGCTGGTGAATAAATGCTTGTAAAGGTCACACGTTCCCCATGCAAGTCACCTTCCACAAAAACATACCTTCCCTCCCGTGGGTCCACCTTCCCTTCCATGGGTCCACCACCTCTCATTTTATTTGAAAAGGGAGATGCTTATGAATTAACACTGCTAACCCCCCATTTATGTGATGGTCGGTGCCGAATGTCCCGAACAATCCCTGATCAGCTTCTGGTGTTCTGATGCAGTTAAATGCATTTCTTGAGGCAAAGCCACTTATGCATTTTATTGTTTTAATGTTGTTAAGACACTGATGCATTTGATTGGGGAGAATAACCCCCATACATTTCATGAAATAACCATGACACCCTTAAGTGTACCCATCAGATAGATGTTAAATCTTCATTTAACCATCAGATGCCCTGTTTTTGCCTGTACTCTTAAACAAAATGTAGACCATTGTTCTTCCCCCATAAACTTAATACATTTGGACCCGAGAGATAAAAGAATATTTTTTTTATAAATGGCAAACACATCATAAACAGCAACAATAAAACATTTCCTCTGTCCCCCACCCGCCCCCACTGCAGTATGCACAAATGAAATAGTTTATACTTGCCATTCACACACAGAATAGTAACCCCCCCAGTCATAGTGGACAGGTATTCACACCCCACCTCTAAATACATTATGACAATCCCACAGCATCTAGCTCTGAGCCCCATTGAGTGCTCCACCTCTGAAACCTTGAGGCGTAAGCCCTATACATGGCCAACAACAGACCAGGAAGTGTTTAAATTCCCCCTCTGTACCATGAAGTCTATCCACTCTGGCCACACAGCAAATGCCCTCCCTAGTACCCACAGATACCTTAATGAACTGCACACCCAGTTAGCCAGTAGTAAGCAGGGACAACAAGCTGTGACAGCCAGCCAAGTCACCAGGGGGCAATAAACACCCTGCATGCCTGAGTCTGTGCAACTGAAGTAACCATTTATTTATAACATATTTTAAACAAAAGCTTATAGTGATACCTAGAGTGGAGGCTTCCCCTCCCCAGACAGCAACCCCACATAACATTGTAAAATACATAGCAACACAGACAATCATAGCAGAAGAAGTTTGAGCCTCTGAGCAAAATCAAACCCCTGCTCCATCTCCCATGCTGCCCAACAAAATCCACAGCATAGGACCCTCTGTGCACCAACCCATGAACTGCCCCCTACCTCCTCAGAGGTCCATCAGTCTCACCCTCCCACCACAATGCCCCCATTCCCTTTCATACTGAGCTTATGAACAAGCAGTGAACATCAAGTCACTGAGTCTGTTGTATACTCAGTACCAAAATATGGAGTGAGCACTCTCAGCAGAAGTCCTTGGTGGCATGCAGATTGCGGCCCTGGTAGTGAGGCGTGGGTGATGGCTGCATGATTATAAATCCAAGGTGCTGTGCCCACCACCAGCAACCCCCAACCCCTGGCTTACCTTAGATTTGGGAATATCAGCAAGAGATATACAATGTCAGGAGCTCTAGTGTCTGCTCAGGAGAGGCTAGTCCATACAATACAGTTTATGAAGGGGAGAGCATTGAAAAGTCTGAGCTGCTCATTACAGCCTCCATATAGTGACTCGAGCCCAAGCCATGTTCCAGCCTCTCAGCTGGTAGCCAAGAGTCAAATGAAGGAGGGGGACCAAAGAGATTACCAATGTCAGAAAGAAAGGTTAATGCAGGCAGCAGCCCACTGAGTCCACATACAGTCCAAAGATCTCTGGAACAGGTCAGAGAAAACACACTGGCTGTATGGCCTAATGGCATTCTGCAACAGTTCAAAGCAGATTCAGCCCAATTTAGCTATGTATTGTTCAGAAGAGACCGAGGTGCAAAAAGGAGGGGGGGAGGAGTGGCCCTGTATGTTAATGAAAATATCAAAGCTACAGAAATTCAGAATACACATAAGGAGCCAGAAGAACTGTGGGTCACCCTGGAAACAGGAAATGGGTCAGCCATAAGAACTGGGGTTGTCTACAGGCCCCCAGACCAGAGGGAGGACATAGACACATTACTGTTAGAAGATATACAAAACATGACAGCTAAAGGGGAGGTTCTGATAATGGGAGACTTCAACATGCCAGATACAGATTGGTCAATACCAGCAGGAACATCTGCCAGAACTAGACTCATAGTGGATTCCCTGCAGGGGGAGATCCTCAAACAACTGGTACAGCAACCCACAAGAGACAGGGCTATCCTAGATCTAGTACTGACTAACAAAGAAGGGATCACAGATCTCCAGGTAGAAAGTCACCTGGGTGCCAGTGACCATCACATGGTATGGTTCAATTTGGCTACTACATCTAAATCATCCCATTCCAAGGCAAAATATTGGACTTCAGAGGAGCTGACTTTGATAAGATGGCCAACAGAGTTAAGCTAGCCCTGGCAAAAAGAAACACAGGTGAGGGGTACAGGCAAAGTGGGCAAGCATTAAGGATGCAATACTTGAAGCAACATCCCATTGTGTCAGACAGAAAAGGAAGTGCAAAAGAAGAAGGAAACCACTTTGGTTCTCAAATACAGTAGCAGAAAAGATCAGAGCCAAAAAGCTGGCCTTCAGGAAATATAAGGGAACACAGTGGGATGAAGATAGGGAGGCATACCAAACTGCCCTAAGGGAAGCAGGTAAGGCAGTAAGGCAGGCAAAGTTCCAAACTGAGGAAACACTAGCACGAACAGTAAAAGAAGGTGACAAGACTTTCTATAGATACATTAGTGAAAGGAGAACGTCCAGAGGGGGTATTGCTAAGCTTAATGGAGAAAAGGGAGCATGTGAGGAGGAGGACCCTGTAAAGGCATATATCCTAAATAGATACTTTTGCGCAGTATTTACTGAAGAGAAGGTAGGGCAGGGCCCACAGCTCAGCATCATGGACACAGGGGGGAGGGAGGTGAGCACTACTCCCTTCACAAAAGAAAGGGTCCTACAAGAGCTTGCTAAGCTCAGGGTGGATAAGGCAATGGGACCTGATGGCATACATCCCAGGGTACTTAAGGAGCTAAAGGAGGAACTAGCAGAGCCATTAGCAGAATTGTTTAGTGGGTCTCTGAGCACAGGAGAGGTCCCAGAAGACTGGAGAAGGGCTCATGTGATCCCGCTCCACAAGAGTGGTAGCAGGTAGGAGGTGGGAAACTACAGACCGGTCAGTCTTACCTCAGTAGTGGGCAAGATTATGGAGGCACTCTTTAAGGAAAGGATAGTGCAACACCTGGAATCCATAGGGCACAGGATCCAAGACAGCATGGGTTTACAAAGGAAGGTCCTGTCAAACTAATCTCATAGATTTCTTTGACTGGGTAACCAGAGTGGTGGACCAAGGGGAGCAGTTGATGTCACCTACCTTGACTTCAGCAAAGCTTTTGACACTGTTCCACATAGAAGATTGATAAATAAGCTGGGTAGGCTCGGGGTGGGTCAGAAGTTGGTCAACTGGGTGGCAAACTGGTTGATGGACAGAAAACAGAGAGTGGTGGTAAATGGTATAGTCAGAAGAGATGCAAGTCACAAGTGGGGAACCTCAGGGATCAGTCCTGGGGCCAGTCCTCTTCAACATCTTCATTAGTGACCTTGCAGATGGACTAGAGGGTAAGGCTTGTCTGTTTGCAGATGACACCAAGATCTGCAACAGAGTAGATGATCCAGATGGGGTGGGCAGAATGAGAAGAGATCTGGATAAACTAGCAGAATGGTCAGAAGAGTGGCAACTGGGATTTAATGCAAAGAAGTGCAAAATCATGCACATAGGGAGAGAAACCCTGAAGCCACCTATAGGCTGGGGAGGAGTTGCTAGCAGTCACAAAGGAAGAAAGAGACTTGGGCATCATCATCATCACTGATGACCTAAAATCATCCAAGCAGACCTCTAAAGCAGTAGGTAAGGCTAGGGGGGTGTTTGGGTGTATTAGTAGGGGTATCACAAGTCGTAAGAGGGAGGTAATAATCCCTCTGTACAAGACACTGGTCAGGCCCCATCTGGAGTACTGCGTGCAGTATTGGAGGCCACACCTTCACAAGGACATTAACCAAATTGAGGCAGTCCAGAGAAGGGCAACCAAAATGGTGCAGGGACTGCATCAGAAGACATATGAGGACAGATTAACAGAGCTCAATATGTATACCCTTGAGCAAAGGAGGGAGAGAGGATATGATTGAGGCATTCAAACACCTTAAGGGCATAAACAAGGTGAAAGAGTCTAACATGTTTAAATATAAGAAAATAGCAGGACAAGAGACACAGCATGAGATTAGAGGGAGGCCGATTAAGGGGAATGTGAGGAAATTCTTTTCACAGAAAGGGTGGTGGATGCATGGAATGGCTTACCACAAGAAGTGGTGGCTGTGAATACAGTGCAGGGCTTCAAACGGGCATGGGATAGGCATAAGGGAGCAATACAAATGACTATGAATAGATAGGCCACTGACAGAGCAAAGGCCGATGGCACATTTATAACGTAGAAAAAGAAATGGGCAGACTGGATGGGCCTTGAGGTCCTTATCTGCCGTCAACGTCTATGTTTCTATGTTTCTATGTTTCTATGTAATTTTAATGTGAAGTCCTTCATGAACACTGTGAACTTATCTACATCTCAAAATATGTAGGTGGCTCCGTCGTGCTTAATTTTAAGGACAGCAGAGTATACCATGAAGTTCTTCATCTTAAGCTCTCGCTGCTGGTTAATAAGTGGATTGAGTGCCCTTCTCTTCTTCAGGAGCAAGTTTGAGTAGTCCTGCAAAATAAATAACTGGGATCCCTCGTAATTTAATTCATTTAGTTGGCGGTAGGCAGACAACACAGCCTATCTGTCCTGATAACTGTGGAAATGAAAAATGATTTGCCAAGGCAGTTGCCCCTCAGGCAGCTGCGATATCACTGCATGATGAGTGTGTTCCAGCTTAAATTTACTGTTTTTCAGTTGAAGGTCTAAGTGGGCTGGGAGCAACACAGCACAGAAATCCAACACATTGGATTCCTCTTTTTTTCTCCGGTAGCCCTCATAAGTGGAGGTTAAGGTGGCAATGGTTGTTTTCCTGCTAATTAAAGAGTACCTTGAACTCATCGAGCTCCTTGAGTCAGGGCTGAAAGCCTTACAGGTAGTGGTCCCACCATATCTTCAAGCTGGGAAATCTTTCCCTCTGCTTCAGTGATTCTAGTGGTCTGGACAGTTGTCTGCTCATTGTAAGCAGCTGTCCAGATTGTTTTCCATTTTTTCAAACTGCAGCTCCAAGGTTGCTAGCATCTGGTCAGTAACTTTGTGACCCAGAGAGGCCATTTCAGTAGAGGACAGTGAAATCAGTCCCAGTACATTAGCTGGAGGTGTGGTGGCCTGCTTCTTTGAGTTCTTTTTTTTTTATGTTTACTCCCGAGGCCCCCGCAGGCAGGTTCCTACACTACCAAAAGCCACCTTGGTGCACCTCTGCTCCCTCTAGTAACCCAGGCCTCATTTCCCCCACAGATTTCCCCCAGTGGTGGGGCAGGATGGGGAGGTCCATACCTCACCACCCAGTACACAATCCAGATTGGGGAAATCATGGCAATCCGGAGAGGGAGCGGTACACTTATAAGGTACTGCTGTATAGTACTGCTGTATTATGCACTGTGTTTCAATGCTTGATGGCCAAAGGTAGTGTATGAAAGGTTGAAAGTAAGGTACATGAAAGGTTCAGAGTAAGGTTCATAAAAAGTACAAGCCTTGTGGTCAGGAGCTAGTTGAAACTGACATTATTCTGACCTCATGTTGAGTATGTGATGAAAAGAATGTGCTAAATTTGCAAGTTTTCAATAAGCTATTCAGTAGTTGTTTGTGTCTGTTTAAAAGGCTATTCATTAACTCTATTCATTAGTTATCTGCATACTTTCCAATAGGCCATTCATTAGTTCTTAGCTCTATTCATTCACTCTCATTTGAATAGTTGAATACCTTCTCTGGAAGCAGCTATCAGGCAGAGTGTCAAATGTATATACACTGGCTGAATTAGCCAGAGATGAGCTGCAAATTCTGACATCCTAAGAACCTGCAATCAGCTTCCAGGAGAATGGGTAATATCCATGCTCTATTATCTTGTAAACTATTGCCAGCTATATTTTTTATTATAGTGCCTGTAATGCCAATGCCTATATGCTAAAATAAACCTCTCCCAGGTGAGGAAACAAGAACTCACTGTGTTGAGTGGCATTTATACTATTCTCAGTACTGGGATCCCAGAGTCATAAGTGTAAATCCTGCAAGAATCTTACAGTGGCGACTATGGCAGGACTACTGGTTAATCCTCAAGACTGAGAATAAGTTAGGCACGCATTACAGGCCGTATCCTTGATAAGGTTTGCAACCTAATGAGGTACAGGGGAGAAAGACTGGAAACAGTCTGAGTGTTTGTGTATTCCACAAACCAATAGCAAAAATGGCAGTGAAAGACATTCTTAGTTTAGAGCGTCTTATTGAACAAAAAGTTACTAAAGTTAAACCATATTCATCCCTACAGGATGACCTCCAGGGAGATGCGCCATGGAGAGCAGTGCTGATATCTGTATTTAGGGAGTGAAGTGATGAAAAATTATCTCACAAACAGGTTGTCAAATTATGTTTGAGAGCCGCTGTTGCAATTGCTAAAAATACTGATGTCCTAAATAAAGAACATGCAGACAGGCACTCACAAGATCAAGCTAGAATTACAGATCTCAGTGAGACAGTACAATAGAGTAACTTAATAGCGCAGGAAAAGTAATGAAGCAACAGTATGTTGCTAACTTAAGAGAAGAAAATGAAATTTTAAAGAAACAAGTTGACAAACTCAGTCACTCTTTAGAAGATGCCCAAGCCACCATCTGTTACCATCTGGACTCTATAGGGGAAGATAGAGACCCATATGGCATGGAGCATCACAGATGTAAACAAAAAACTAAACAGTTAGAAAGTGAAGAACAGTGTTTGTCATCAGTCATAATGACTATCAGTGGCAAAAAGGGGCCACTGCATTTAAGAGCCACGGACTATCACAGCTCCGATGATGAGTCAGATTCTGAAGATGCCTGTAGCCAACATAGTCATCGGACAGATGACTGGGACTTGGAGAGTGAAAATTATAGAGACCATTGTAGAAAATATCCCGATGATTGCGAGCAGACACCCCCATCAGCACTGCCTTTCCCCAAGGCTCCCATTCATACCATTATTACTAAGGTGGGAATCAGAGTTGATGCACAAACTACCAAAATGAAGAAAACCAAACCCCTTAATTATGCAGACTGGCAAGCATTGGCAAGGGAATTAGGAGACATTTGCATGGGGGACAATGGCTCTGGTATAGTTCAGTGAGAAAACACCTTTAAAAAAGTCCACTGAGAATTGGAAGATGCATACATCATAGATGTAATGCATACCGCCCTGCATGCAGACTTACAGTCCGCAATGCCATCTAAAAAGAATGATGAAAAATTATATGATGTACTGGGAATAATTGTTAATTTGGCCACGTGAGGGACCCACAATTTTTTGGCAGACTTTGTAAATGTCACACAAAAATATCTGGAGTGCTTTTAGTCTCGAGTTTACTGCTTATGGATAAAGTACATTCAGGCAAATCCTAAGAGGGATGGTACTATACAGGGAGACCTCGTGACCCAGGAAGACAAACCCAAAAATAATGATATTACCTTTAAATGTAGACGAATTGTGGGATTAAGACCCGCACTCAAAAGCATGGTAGGAGTAACAGTCAATCACAAGTCCTCATTTAAGGATATTGAAGCAGCCGCTATTAGGGCGGATGCCATGCTTCCCCCAGAAGAGAAGTCAAAGAAAGCAAAGCTTTAGGTGGTCTAGGGACCGCTCAAGGGAGGCCGTTCCAAGCAAAATAAAGGGAGGAGAGACACAGACCAGATCATTTTTCATAATTGTGACAAGCCAGGACACATCCAGCCCAACTGTCCTGAGTTCAAGAAAGAGTCAACCATGCAGAGTAAGGCACCACAAACTGGTAAGAGAAGGGACGGGCCCCCTATGCAGAAGTAATGAGGCAATTAGAAGAGCTTCACCGTAAGTATGGAGAAACATCTCCAGATGAGAAGCTAGATAGTAAATAGGGATTACAGGTCTGCCCGTAACTCCATGTGTGAGGCTACGGAGAGACACATGGAATTGTCCAGTTGTTCAGGCAGCTGTGAAGGGAGACCCACAGCAAACTATGCTGGTGGATACTGGAGCATCCATGACACTTGTACATACCTTATAACCAGTTTCACACCCACTTGCTACAAAACAATGTAGATCTATGATGGCATTTGAAGGAACTGAGACAAAAGCAGTAGTTGCAAAGGAAACAAAACTGTGTTTTGATAACAATAATGAATTTACTTGTGCACCTTTTCTTTTGTGTCTGCCAGATGGTGGAGGTATTCTAGGTTCTGACTTTCTAGCAAAACACAGTGTGCTGTTGGATATGACTAATAACTGTATGTGGTTTAGTGAATTTGAGTCACAGGCTGGCATGATTGATGATGCATTTGTTGTGGCTGCTATTAAGGGCATCAGAAACTTAGAGTTGCCCACCTTATCTGAAGAGTCAGTTGCTGCTATAATTCAGAAACATGCTAATGTATTTGCTACCCATAAACATGATTGTGGTAGGATGGAAAGGGAAGAGCATGTCACAGGCATGGCACACTCACCGCAAAAGCAATATAAAATTCCCAAAGAATGTGAACAGGCAATTGACCAAATGAACAAGTCACTCTTGGATCAAGTTGTTTTGAGGGAATGTGAGTCTATGGCTAACTCCCCTATTTGGCCAGTGAAAAAGACGGACTCTTTGTGGATACTAATAGTAGACTATAGGGCTTTAATGCGCATCTACACTAACGACACCCATAGTCCATGAGACTCCCACCCTAGTGAGTATGGTGCCACCCAAAAGCTATGTGGTTCTCCACTATGGACATAGCTAATGGATTTTGAGTGTGCCTCTGGCTACAGAATGTCAGTATAAGTTTGCTTTCACTTGGAGAGAGAGACAGTACATGTGGACCACCCTTCCTTAAGGGATTCACTGCAGTCCAACCATTTTTCACAAATGCATGGAGGCCATTTTAACACACTTTTCTATAACAGATTGTTTATTGCAGTGTCTAGATGATTTGTTATTGGCAACTGAGACAAGGGATGAGCTTGTGGCATTGTTAGATGAGTTGCTCACTTTGTTAAAAGTGGCCAGATTAAAAGTAATTCTAAAGAAATGTCAATTGGTTGTGTCAGAAGTTTCCTTTTTGGGTGTGTCAGTTTCCGGAGATGGCAAGTCCCTGGACCCTGCCAAAGTGGCCCTCATTAAAGGAATCCAGCCCCCAATGACAATTACTGCTCTATGCTCCTTCCTGGGCTTGGTTAATTATCAGAGAGATTTTATTCCCCACTTCACTGAAACAGAGCATCCTTTGTATGATTTGTTAAAGGGAATTAAGGACCTGCCGAGTGACTTGATTGCTGAGCATTGGACCAAGCAGCATGCTAAAGCTTTCAGGGCACTACAGGCGGCCGTGGCAGAAGCCTCCCTGCTTATCGTCCCTGACCCACAGCAGCCATTTAATGCAGAAGTAGCAGCCTCTCCCAATGCCATTTCGGCTGTGCTGTGTCAAGAGCATCATGGCAGGCTCCGCCCTTTGCATACACTTTGCATGTTTTGACGAAAGTGGAGAAAAAGTTCACGGCTTGTGAAAAACATCTTTTAGCCACCTTTTGGGCTGTCCAGCATTTTACCTATATTACAGGATTACAACATTTAGTCATATACACACCACACACACCCTTGAATTACGTCCTGAAGCCAGGGGATACCCACATCTCCTCCCAGCGTTTGTTCAAGTGGACCCTTATGCTTATACAGAGAGACATTGATGTCACTTGCTGACAACTTACAATGCTGCCTGCCCTTGCTCTTGCAACCAGAGAGCCTCATCAGTACCCCAATGGCATGGTAGCATATGACATACCCGTTCTCCAGCCTCTAATCCAACATACTCCAATTGCAAATGACCGTCACTGGAATACAGATGGCTTGTGCTATTATAAGGATGGTCAGCCCTATACAGGCTTTGCAGTAGTTACTGAAACCAACACCCACAGTTATTGCTGTTTGCCCCATTCGGCCCAAGTGGCTGAATTGTCTGCCATTATTTGTGCAGTTTCTTTGGCAGACTCCCTTCCAACAAACATCTATTCTGACTGTGCTTATGTGTGTAATGCCTGCTCCATGCTTTCCCTTTACCATCGAAACAATTATCTTGCTACTGATGGAAAATCCCTCAAGCACAAGAATTTGTAGCAACTTTGACATGGTTTGTTGTCTACCACTACTGTTTTAATTGCTATTGTTAAAGTTAAGGGACATTCTAAGGGCACTGTGCATGCTGATGGTAATCAAAAAGCTCACAATGCTGCACAGCTGGTGGCTATCTTGGGAAGCTCGTGGGTACGTCCCACATGTCCTCTTCCCATCATAGCAGCAGCTACCTCTGCCACTATGGATTTGCTATCCATCCCAAATTCTCATCCACCTTTTGTGTAGATTCGAGACTTTTTGCTATTCTCTGCATCGGATCCTTCCCCCTATGACTGGGCTAAGCATGTCATTTTTTCACCCAGTGGGGGAGAATCAGCACCAGAACTTTTATTGTATTCTAAAGATACTTCACAACCATCAGTAGTCTGTGTGCCTCCGGCACTTTTCCCAGAGATATGGCATCTGTACCACTCCCATCCAACTGCTGGCCATTTCTCTTTAGAGAAAACTATCTCTAAAATCACACAACACCTGTGGTGCCCAGACCTCCATCAGCTTTGCCAAGAGGCTTACGCTTCTTACCTGCCATGTCTCCAGATTAACCCACCCCCATCCACTAATCCACTAATCAAGCCCTTCTGTGCTCAGCCACGCCCCCTTCTGGTCCTTGGTGTCATATACAAGTAGACTTTATTGAAGGTCTCCCTAAAACTAAGGGTAACTATGCACATGCTTTAGTCATAGTTGACTTGTTCTCCAAGTTGATAGAGGCATTCCCCACCAGAGACAGCAAGGCCGCTACTGCAGCATGCCTGCTGGCTACTGAATTTTTCCACAATGGGATTTACCTACATTATCTCTTCGGATCAGGGCGGCCTTACTGGTAACGTTTTCAACAATTGCAACAGATGTTACAAATTCAACACCAACTCCACATTCTTTACCACCCTCAATCCTCTGGAGTCGTGGAGAGGGGCAATCATACATTAAAAACTATGCTCACTAAATTCTGTTACCTACACCCTATCCAGTGGGTTGCTATGTTACCTCTTTCCTTGATGGCGATTCACTCCACTCCATCTGACTCCACAGGAATCTCACCTTACCAGGCTATGACTGGACAACTGATATGTACTTGAGTGTAACTACTGCTGCCATCTCAAACTCCATTTCTCAATGCTCCTATAACTAATGCATGGCTTGAGACATATCTACAACACATTTCAGAGGTTAATAAGTTTACAGCCTTTAAATTGGGTAAATCTAAAAAGCAAATCAAAAAGTATTTTAATAACAAGATTAATCCATTTCAGGATGAAGTGGGGGACTGATCATGATTAAGAACTATGCTCAAAAACAACACACATTTGATGTAAATGGAAAGGGCCTTCCCATTGTGGAGAAGACCATTCTCTCTGTTTATCTAATTAAGATGACAGGAAAGAAAAATGCTGTCATACTGAAATGGTTTCACATTAATCTGCTGAAATCAGTAAACTAAGGAACAGATATTAACCTTGATGCTTTTATTTTAGGTGTACATAGTAGTGAAATGATGTGGGTGTGGCTACTCCTATGTGTGTCCGTATCCACTGGTCTACACATACAGATCCCAGTTGAAAACATCACGTGTAAACCCCAACAATCAGTAACTTTATTGACTTCATAAGACTGGGACCCTGAAGCCAATTTATGTGATGGGGCTTACAGGAATGTACTGTAACATGCAAAAAGGACAATGGTACTGTTATAGCAGATGGAGGACTATGTGCATGTTTGACCAAATGTTCACAGCTGATCTCCTGTACTTCAGGGTACAGCACTCTTGCCCCCGTCCTACTGTATTGAAATACAGGGTCCTTGACTTTTAAGAGAGCTCAGGTGAATGACACTGGCACTTACACCATGCAAGTGAAATACTGTATTAGGATCTGGACTGGGCAAAGCCCAGACAGATGTAAAGACCCCAATATATGGAACATCACCGAAATATAAGTTCACATGAAGATTCTACCATCCCAGTGCCCTAATGTAACTCAAGGACCACCCAGTGGACTAACATCTTCCCCACTGGAAAAGACTAATAAATAATGTACAATATGTTAGATTACCAGTGGTACTTAACTTTTTCACTTGGGACTTAAATACCATTGGACAATCCACTCACAAAATGCGCCAAAGTTTTTGCTACCATGTTAGTAGATATGGTTAGTGCTTTTCATGCCAAACAAATGGAATGGGATACAAAAGGTCCTGTACATAGGAAGAATTTTAGTGAAAGTAGATATAGGAATAAAAGGACCTGTTAGGAGACATTAGTGTTTGATCAGGCATGAGTATATGAAACTGGGCAGATTTGGATGTTCTAACAGATCATACTGCCCAGTCACAAAGTAAAAGTGGATGCAAATAAAATGAACACTCAGAAACGGGAATATAGTATGCTCATTTATTCCAAAATGCCAAATCCAAGACCCCTGTGCTTCGGCTCTCGCCTTCAAGTGGGTATGGCAGGACTATTCTTACAAAGGTGCTTAAGTACAGACTAGATAATGACATCATCTTGATGGGACAATTAGACAGGGCAAATTATGAAAAAAATATATACAGATACAGTGAATTCTATCCCATCAGAAAACATGTTGCTCAATGCAAAAATATATTTTACAGAAGAAGATCTCTAGATATAGTGATATGTAGCGAAAGTAGGATAATGAATTATCTTAGTTGCCTAGTGACTCTCTAGGCACTCCTCAATGAGGCCAAGGCACGAGGAGAGTTACAAGAGGTCACTGGAAACTGTACAAAATAATGCATTATCATTAATACTGAACCGCTGCATATTCCATTTATGCAACAGGTTTAGATGTTGTGTGAACATTTTGATTTTGGTAGGTGTAAATAATTTGTCAAAAAAGGGAAAAGAAAATTGAATTTTATGCTGTTTTTTGCTAATTATAAAAAAACAAAATGGTGTCTATATATGAAACACCACTCATTTTGTAGATATTTTTGAGCTGAACATTTTTCGTTCTCACAGTACCATGCTATCATTTTTTGTTTTAAAGTTATTTATATTTGTTTGTCAAAAAAGTAAACAAAAAATTACATTTTTTTCTGTTTTCTTGCTAACCATATACAATATACAGGGTTTATATAAATGAAACAGTATTCATTTTGTAGATAATTTTGTGCTGAACAATTTCGTGCACACAGTACCATGTTATCTTTTTCGTTTTAAGTTATTGACATTTAAATATGGTTAGTACTGGTTCTGAGCCGAACATTCTAAATGAATTCTGAAGAGAACTGTGTAGATAAATGAGCTAGTGATGTAGTTACTGTGTGGATAAATGGGTGATGATGTAGTTACTATGTGGATAAATAAATTTATTACCATAGTAGCGAAGATAAATGGTTTTATTCTACAGTTTTTATCCTGACCCCTGTTGCATAAATCCAAATAGTGTATATATATATACACACACACACACACATATTGTACAGCCAAAAAAGGTATGTAAATCACCTTATCAACTTCTCCTACTAAATGTATTTCTAACTTTCCCTTTTAAATCCCCATTATTTATTTGTTCATTTACCCACTTTAATTTAAATTGGTTACAATCCAAATATTTATTTTTTGTGGAAAAAGGGGGGTGATTTTTATGTACATGTAGTAGATGGAAAAAGTTTTTTATTAGCAAATTAGTGTATGTTTTAGGTAGTTCATGCTCCACCTCTTTCTGTATACATAGGCATTACATTTATTCTATCTAATGTGTTTATTAATCCTGAATTCTTTTTGAGAAATAAGAATGAAAATCAAAGTAAGAAAGTTATCTAAAATAGGATATTTAAACTTAGAGTCGCACATTAAGAAGTTAAGAATAAGTATAAAGGATTTTTAGCAATCCATTGAGTCTGTGAATTTGTTAATTTGCTAATAAAAAAACCTTTTTCTGTCTACTACATGCCCCCATTCCCTTTTCATACTGAGCTTATGAACAAGCAGCAGACATCAAGTCACTGAGTCTGTTGTATACTCAATACCAAAATATGGAGTGAGCAATCTCAGCAGAAGTCCTTGGTGGCATACAGATTATGGCTCTGGTAGGCAGGTGTGGGTGAAGGCTGCATGATTATAAATCCAAGGCTCTGTGCCCACCACCAGCAACTACCCACCTCCTGGCTTACCTTATATTTGGGAATATCAGCAAGAGATATACAATCTCAGGAGCTCTAGTGCCTGCTCTGGAGAGGCTAGTCCATACAATACAGCTTATGAAGGGAGAGCACTGAAAAGTCTAAGCTGCTCATTACAGCCTCCATATAGTGACTTGAGCCTGAGCCATGTTCCAGCCTCTCTGCCAGTAGCCAATGGTCAAATGAAGGAAGGGGACCACAGAGATTACCAATGCCAGTAAGAAAGGTTAATGAGGGCAGCGGCCCACTGAGTCCACATACACTGGCTGTATGGCCTAATGGCATTCTGCAGCAGTTCAAAGCAAATTCAGCCCAATTTTAATTTCAACTCCTTGATGAACATTGTGGACTTATCTACATCTCAAAATATGTAGGTGGCTCTCTCATGCTTAATTTTAAGTGTAACCCCCCTGTTACCCAGGGTTACTAGAATCCCAGTAAGACCTAGTGGTAGGCAGGGAAGGCAGCTTGTGAAACTCCAGTTAAATGGATTTCACACAGTCTCACTCTGTTCTCAGTCTCAGCTGAGACTGAGGGATGACATCATTTTAGAACTGTCGCAGCTGCATAAGCCACACTGGAATGTTGCAGTTGGAGGTTAGAGTAGAATGTTGGGGAATTTGAAGCCAGTTGGTGTGCAGTCAGAGTGAGAGACTGTAGTGCAGCAGAGTGTGTGCAGGCTCTCAGAGCTTTAAGCTCTGTTTCAGAGCTACTTTTGTAGAAGGTGTGTGTGCTTTCACCTGAAGAGGAACACAGGAGCTGGTAATTGAGTGATGGAGACTGCTTTCAATGGCCCTATAGCCCCATCCCTGAGGGGATGGGGAAGGTGTCTGCCAGTTTTCCAGGTCAACCCCTGGGTCCGCTAAGGAAAGAAGCTGCCTGTTTGAGTTGTGCTGAGGCACCAGAAGCTCTGAGAGGAAGATTCCTTGTGGAGGAAATGCCTGTGGAGCACCTGCAACCAAAGAGTGAGTTTGCTCTGAAAAAGGGCTAAGTGTTTTTCACCCAAACAGAAGGAAACCTAAAGGGACTGTTACTGTGGGGTCTGGAAAAGACTGCCAGGTACAGTTGGAAGGATGTGAGGATTGGACTGCTTAACTGAGTGGGGGGTCTAGAGTAATGGACAAAGCCACTAGTAAGTATGTTCAAGTCCAGCACAAATGGAAAGAATTAATGTGGGATTGGACTGCTTAATTCTGTGGGAGGTCTAGAGTAATGGACAATGCCACTAATTTTAAGTATGTTCAAGTCCAGCACAAATGGAAATCAAGACAAGTAAATTGAATGTGAAATACATTTACCAGAATCTACACAGCAAAGTGTTAAAGGATGTGGGGTTTACAGTCCAGAGAAATGGCCGGGTATGAATTGTGGGAGCGAGAGGTGGGAGACCCCCTCATCAGTAGTAACTAAATTCACTTCCACGGATTTGGACTTGGCCAGTGCCTGAGGAAAGTACCTAGACGTGGGATTGAAAGGAAGATTATCTGATGGAGCTGAGGTGCTCGTAGGTGGTTTTGAGAGCCACCAGAAAATGTTTCCATGATATATGGAAGGTGTCCAAGTGGCTGGCAAGGGAGCCGAGCAAGGGAAAACTCAGAGCAGTGTACAAGTTCAGGCTGTGTAACCCAAAGCAACATGCAAGTCCAGGATATGTGTCCAGTGAGTTCAGTGCCTGAGGGCTAAAGTGATGAAGATGTGTTCTGGTCTCTTTTAATCTGCATTACCAGGAGTGTAGCCCTGTGGGGGTCCATCTATGCTTTGTTTATTCTGTTTAGATGTGAATTAAAGCCACGCTTTAGAAACCCACTTCTGGTATTGGACATTACAGATATTTCTTCCTGTGTTCAGAATTACTTGGGTGCCCATGTGCAGAGTAGCTAAACCTAGCCTTTGTGCCAAGTGATCTATTCCTCCCTGAACCCTGCCCATCTGGAATTGCTCTCAGATGGCAACGGCAGACCGGGTAGGGGTTACATAAGAACAACAGGGTATTCCATGATGTTCTTCATCTTAAGCTCTCACAGCTAGTTAATAAGTGAATTGAGTGCCCTTCTCTTCTTCAGGAGCCAGTTAGAGTAGTCCTGCAAAATAAATTACTGGGATCCCTCGTACTTTAATTCTTTTAGTTGGCGGTAGGCAGACAACACAGCCTCTCTGTTCTGATAACTGTGGAAATGAAAAATGATTTGCCACGGCAGTTGCCCCTCAGGCAGCCACATCACTGCGTGATAAGTGAGTTTCAGCTTAAACTTACTGTTTTTCAATTGGAGGCCTAAGTGGGCTGGGAGCATCACAGCACAGAAATCCAACACATTGGATCCCTCTTTCTCTCCAGTAGCCCTCATAAGTGGAGGTTAAGGTGGTAGTGGTTGTTTTCCTGCTAATCAAAGAGTGTCTTGAACTCCTCAAGCTCCTTGATTCAGGGCCGAAAGCCTTCCAGGAGTGGTCCCACTGTATCTTCAAGCTGGGAAATCTTATTTATTTATTTATTTGTGAAATTAGTTTACAACCTTGAGTCAGAGGCTCGTTTCCAAAGGTACCTCATCACATTAAAGACATACATAGAGTTTTAGGTTACATAGCACAGGTTTGCTAAAAATAGGCATTCATCAGAGGCCACGTCACACTGAGGTCAGACAAAATACATTTAGGTTACAGGGTACAAGTAATTGAGAACAGGTGTTACACAAGTTGGTATCAAAAATTGAACAATCTAATAGGCATACCATGAAACAGCTGGCACTGGCCAGGTTAGACATAGGTACGGTGTACCGGGAAGAGGTGGTGGGAGGGCTAGGTGGAGAGCCGCCCGGTGGGTGTTGTCATGAGAAGTCGAGGTGGAGGCTGCCTTCAGAGACAGGAGCAGCTACGAGTGTTGAAGAGTTGGTTTCGAAGGGTGGTTTTGAACTTGCTGATGGTGGTGGCATTGGTGATGGGGGCAGGGAGAGAGTTAAACCAGGATGGGGCTCTGTAGCAGAAGGACCTCTGGCCATGGCTGGTTCTTGATCTGGGGACCATTAGAGTGGTCTTGTTGGATGACCGTGTTGCAATAGTGGGTGGGATCCGGTGGATGGATGCCGTCACCCCAGGAGGGGAGAGCCAGAGTAGGGTTTTTTTTGTGAGGATGCAGGTTTGATATCCAAGCCGTTCATCCAGGGTAAGGAGTTTAGCCTCATCATACAGCAGACAGGTGTGTGTGAGCCTGGGGGCACCAGTAATCAATCTGCAGGCTTTATTCAGGGTTAAGTGAATTTTTTTGAGTGCAGTCATGTCGGCAGCACCATAGACTGGTAAACCATAGTCTACAAGGGACAATACAGAAGACGTAACAGCGAGCCGGAGTGCATTTGGGGGAAGGCAGGTTCTATGACGGAAGAGGATGCCAAGCCGTGTGTTAGTGGCGGACGTTAGGGCATCAATGTGGTTGTGAAATGTGAGGGCTGAGTCGAAGGTAACTCCAAGGTATTTGTAGGAGCAGACTTGTTCCAGTGGCTGTTTGGTACTAGGAAGGATATAGAGTGGGTGGTTGCTAGCTTTGTTTTGGGGGTGGGAAAAGAGCATCGCTTTGTTTTTTTTAAGATTAATGATGAGTCTGCGCTCCTTAAACCAGGCTTTAGCATTATTGAAAGACTGCTGTAGGGTGTCCTGAAGGGAGACAGGATTACGTGGGTGGCAAAAGGACAGCGTCATCTGCAAACAGGAGAATTTTGCCAGGGCATGCACTGGGCAGGGTGTTCAGATAGAGTGAGAAGAGAAGGGCCCAGGATGGAGCCTTGGGGGAACCCAGAGTGAATGGGACAGGTATCAGAGAGTATCCCATTGATTTTAACACACTGTGATGGGGCGGCTAGATAGCTCGTGCAGCATGCTAGGGGGCCAGCTGAGAGACCAGTGTGGCAGAGAGCATTCAGCAGAAGAGGGTGGGAGACGGTGTCGAAAGCCTTTGAGAGGTCGATGAACACTGCACCAGCTAGGGAGCTGGTATCCAGGGAGGAGTGTAGGAAGTTGAAGAATTCAATTAGTGCAGTGCTGGTACTGTGACCAGCACGGAAGCCATGTTGCTCTGGGCATAAGATGTTATGCTTAGCCAAATATTCAGTGATTTGAATGGCCACCACTTTCTCCAGGGCTTTAGAGAGGGGGGGAGGATGGAGATTGGCCGGAAGTTGTTGGCCGACGACCTGTCGCCCCCTTTATGAATGGGCGTGATTATGGCTGTTTTCCAAGCTGTGGGAAATTGTCCCAGGCAGAGCGATCGGTTAATTAGGCTGATGAGTGGGGCAAGAACTTCATCTAGCACCAGCCTGAGGATACTGGGGTCCAGTGAGTCACTGCCGGGACTGTTGCTATTCAAAGCTTTGATTAGGATGGGTCTGGCTTCCTGGGCAGAAATCTATGCAGGGTGGAAGCTGGGGTGCTGGAGGACAGGGAGAGGTTGGTTGGGGGGAAGGTCAAAGAAATTACTAGGGAGGACTGAGCTAAGGTCAGTGAAAGCGGTGTTGAGCCAGTTAGCTATGGTGGCAGGCTCGGTGGAGGTAGTGCCATTGCTAGTGAGCTGGGATGGGGCAGGGGAGCGTGATTTTCCATTTAGTTGTTTAATATTATCCCAGAGAGTCCGGGCCGAGCCCCAGGAGGAGGTAAGGGCGGCCTGGTAATGGTCGGCCTTGGCTTTCCGGACAGCCCAAGAGCACTTATTCCTGGCTGCATTGTAAGCCTGCCTATTAGACAGCCAACCCATTTCAGTGGCAAGGTGCCAGATGTTATCCCGATTTCTTAGTAATTGTAGAAGGGCAGGGCTAACCCAGGGTGCATTCTGCTCTTCCCCTCTGCTTCAGTGATTCTGATGGCCTGGACAGTTGTCTGCTCAATAATTGCTTGTAAGAGGCTGTCCAGATTGTTTTCCATTTTTTCCAACTGCAGCCTTAAGGTTGCTAGCACCTGCTCAGTAACTTTGAGACCCAGAGAGGCCATTTCAGTAGAGAACAGTGAAATCAGTCCCAGTACATTAGCTGGAGGTGTGGTGGCCTGCTTCTTTGAGTTCTTTTTTTTTTCTTATGTTTACTCCTGATGCCCCCGCAGGCAGGTTCCTACACTTCCACCAGCCACCTTGGTGCACCTCTGCTCCCTCTAGTAACCCAAGCCTCATTTCCTCCACAGATTTCCCCCAGTGGTGGGGCAGGAAGGGGAGGTCTATACCCCTTCACCTAGTACACAATCCAGATTGGAGAAATCACAGCAGTCCGGAGAGGGAGCAGGAGACTTGTAAGGTACTGCTGTATTATGCAGTGTGTTTCAATGCTTGATGGCCAAAGTGAGTGTATGAAAGATTGAAAGTGAGGTTCATGAAAGGTTCAGAGTAAGGTTCATAAAAAGTACAAGCCTTGTGGTCAGGAGCTAGTTGAAACTGACATTATTCTGACCTCATGTTGAGTATGTGATGAAAAGAATGTGCTAAATTTGCAAGTTTTCAATAAGCTATTCAGTAGTTGTTTGTGTCTGTTTAAAAGGCTATTCATTAGCTCTATTCATTAGTTATCTGCATACCTTCCAATAGGCCATTCATTAGTTCAAAGCTCTATTCATTCACTCTCATTTGAATAGTTGAATACCTTCTCTGGAAGCAGCTATCAGGCAGAGTGTCAAATGTATATAAACTGGCTGAATTAGCCAGAGATGAGCTGCAAATTCTGACATCCTAAGAACCTGCAATCAGCTTCCAGGAGAATGGGTAATATCCATGCTCTATTATCTTGTAAACTATTGTCAGCTGTATTTTTTATTATAGTGCCTGTAATGCCAATGCCTATATGCTAAAATAAACCTCTCCCAGGTGAGGAAACAAGAACTCACTGTGTTGAGTGGCATTTATACTATTCTCAGTACTGGGATCCCAGAGTCATAAGTCTAAATCCTGCAAGAATCTTACAGTGGCGACCATGGCAGGACTACTGGTTAATCCTCAAGACTGAGAATAAGTTAGGCACGCATTACAGGCTGTATCATTGATAAGGTTTGCAACCTAATGAGGTACAGGGGAGAAAGACTGGAAACAGTCTGAGTGTTTGTGTATTCCACAAACCAATAGTAAAAATGGCAGTGAAAGACATTCTTAGTTTAGAGCGTCTTATTGAACAAAAAGTTACTAAAGTTAAACCATATTCATCCCTTCAGGATGACCTCCAGGCAGATGCGCCATGGAGAGCAGTGCTGATATCTGTATTTAGGGAGTGAAGAGATGAAAAATTATCTCACAAACAGGTTGTCAAATTATGTTTGAGAGCCGCTGTTGCAATTGCTAAAAATACTGATGTCCTAAATAAAGAACATGCAGACAGGCACTCACAAGATCAAGCTAGAATTACAGATCTCAGTGAGACAGTACAATAGAGTAACTTAATAGCGCAGGAAAAGTAATGAAGCAACAGTATGTTGCTAACTTAAGAGAAGAAAATGAAATTTTAAAGAAACAAGTTGACAAACTCAGTCACTCTTTAGAAGATGCCCAAGCCACCATCTGTTACCATCTGGACTCTATAGGGGAAGATAGAACCCATATGGCATGGAGCATCACAGATGTAAACAAAAAACTAAACAGTTAGAAAGTGAAGTACAGTGTTTGTCATCAGTCATAATGACTATCAGTGGCAAAAAGGGGCCACTGCATTTAAGAGCCACGGACTATCACAGCTCCGATGATGAGTCAGATTCTGAAGATGCCCTTAGCCAACATAGTCATCGGACAGATGACTGGGACTTGGACAGTGAAAATTATAGAGACCATTGTAGAAAATACCCCGATGATTGCGAGCAGACACCCCCATCAGCACTGCCTTTCCCCAAGGCTCCCATTCATACCATTATTACTAAGGTGGAAATGAGAGTTGATGCACAAACTACCGAAATGAAGAAAACCAAACCCCTTAATTATGCGGACCGGCAAGCATTGGCAAGGGAATTAGGAGACATTTGCATGGGGGACAATGGCTCTGGTATAGTCCAGTGAGCAAACACCTTTAAAAAAGTCCACTGAGAATTGGAAGATGCATACATCATAGATGTAATGCGTATCGCCCTGCATGCAGACTTACAGTCCGCAATGCCATCTAAAAAGAATGATGAAAAATTATATGATGTACTGGGAATAATTGATAATTTGGCCACGTGAGGGACCCACAATTTTTTGGCAGACTTTGTAAATGCCACACAAAAATATCTGGAGTGCTTTTACTCTTGGGTTTACTGCTTATGGATAAAGTACATTCAGGCAAATCCTAAGAGGGATGGTACTATACAGGGAGACCTCGTGACCCAGGAAGACAAACCCAAAAATAATGATATTACCTTTAAATGTAGATGAATTGTGGGATTAAGACCCGCACTCAAAAGCATGGTAGGAGTAACAGTCAATCACAAGTCCTCATTTAAGGATATTGAAGCAGCCGCTATTAGGGCGGATGCCATGCTTCCCCCAGAAGAGAAGTCAAAGAAAGCAAAGCTTTAGGTGGTCTAGGGACCGCTCAAGGGAGGCCGTTCCAAGCAAAATAAAGGGAGGAGAGACACAGACCAGATCATTTTTCATAATTGTGACAAGCCAGGACACATCCAGCCCAACTGTCCTGAGTTCAAGAAAGAGTCAACCATGCAGAGTAAGGCACCACAAACTGGTAAGAGAAGGGACGGGCCCCCTATGCAGAAGTAATGAGGCAATTAGAAGAGCTTCACCGTAAGTATGGAGAAACATCTCCAGATGAGAAGCTAGATAGTAAATAGGGATTACAGGTCTGCCCGTAACTCCATGTGTGAGGCTACGGAGAGACACATGGAATTGTCCAGTTGTTCAGGCAGCTGTGAAGGAGACCCACAGCAACTATGCTGGTGGATACTGGAGCATCCATGACACTTGTACATACCTTATAACCAGTTTCACACCCACTTGCTACAAAACAATGTAGATCTATGATGGCATTTGAAGGAACTGAGACAAAAGCAGTAGTTGTAAAGGAAACAAAACTGTGTTTTGATAACAATAATGAATTTACTTGTGCACCTTTTTTTGTGTCTGCCAGATGGTGGAGGTATTCTAGGTTCTGACTTTCTAGCAAAACACAGTGTGCTGTTGGATATGACTAATAACTGTATGTGGTTTAGTGAATTTGAGTCACAGGCTGGCATGATTGATGATGCATTTGTTGTGGCTGCTATTAAGGGCATCAGAAACTTAGAGTTGCCCACCTTATCTGAAGAGTCAGTTGCTGCTATAATTCAGAAACATGCTAATGTATTTGCTACCCATAAACATGATTGTGGTAGGATGGAAAGGGAAGAGCATGTCACAGGCATGGCACACTCACCGCAAAAGCAATATAAAATTCCCAAAGAATGTGAACAGGCAATTGACCAAACGAACCAGTCACTCTTGGATCAAGTGGTTTTGAGGGAATGTGAGTCTATGGTTAACTCCCCTATTTGGCCAGTGAAAAAGACGGACTCTTTGTGGATACTAATAGTAGACTATAGGGCTTTAAATGCCGCTACCCCACTAACGACACCCATAGTCCATGAGACTCCCACCCTAGTGAGTATGGTGCCACCCAAAGCTATGTGGTTCTCCACTTTGGACATAGCTAATGGATTTTGGAGTGTGCCTCTGGCTACAGAATGTCAGTATAAGTTTGCTTTCACTTGGAGAGATAGATAGTACATGTGGACCACCCTTCCTTTAAGGGATTCACTGCAGCCCAACCATTTTTCACAAATGCATGGTGGCCATTTTAACACACTTTTCTATAACAGATTGTTTATTGCAGTGTCTAGATGATTTGTTATTGGCAACTGAGACAAGGGAGGAGCTTGTGGCATTGTTAGATGAGTTGCTCACTTTGTTAAAAGCGGCCAGATTAAAAGTAATTCTAAAGAAATGTCAATTGGTTGTGTCAGAAGTTTCCTTTTTGGGTGTGTTAGTTTCCGGAGATGGCAAGTCCCTGGACCCTGCCAAAGTGGCCCTCATTAAAGGAATCCAGCCCCCCAATGACAATTACTGCTCTACGCTCCTTCCTGGGCTTGGTTAATTATCAGAGAGATTTTATTCCCCACTTCGCTGAAACAGAGCATCCTTTGTATGATTTGTTAAAGGGAATTAAGGACCTGCCGAGTGACTTGATTGCTGAGCATTGGACCAAGCAGCATGCTAAAGCTTTCAGGGCACTACAGGCGGCGGTGGCAGAAGCCTCCCTGCTTATCGTCCCTGACCCACAGCAGCCATTTAATGCAGAAGTAGCAGCCTCTCCCAATGCCATTTCGGCTGTGCTGTGTCAAGAGCATCATGGCAGGCTCCGCCCTTTGCATACACTTTGCATGTTTTGACGAAAGTGGAGAAAAAGTTCATGGCTTGTGAAAAACATCTTTTAGCCACCTTTTGGGCTGTCCAGCATTTTACCTATATTACAGGATTACAACATTTAGTCATATACACACCACACACACCCTTGAATTACGTCCTGAAGCCAGGGGATACCCACATCTCCTCCCAGCGCTTGTTCAAGTGGACCCTTATGCTTATACAGAGAGACATTGATGTCACTTGCTGACAACTTACAATGCTGCCTGCCCTTGCTCTTGCAACCAGAGAGCCTCATCAGTACCCCAGATGGCATGGTAGCATATGACATACCCGTTCTCCAGCCTCTAATCCAACATACTTCAATTGCAAATGACCGTCACTGGAATACAGATGGCTTGTGCTATTATAAGGATGGTCAGCCCTATACAGGCTTTGCAGTAGTTACTGAAACCAACACCCACAGTTATTGCTGTTTGCCCCATTAGAGCCCAAGTGGCTGAATTGTCTCGTATTATTTGTGCAGTTTCTTTGGCAGACTCCTTCCAACAAACATCTATTCTGACTGTGCTTATGTGTGAATACCTGCTCCATGCTTTCCCTTTACCATCGAAACAATTATCTTGCTACTGATGGAAAATCCCTCAAGCACAAGAATTTGTAGCAACTTTGACATGGTTTGTTGTCTACCACTACTGTTTTAATTGCTATTGTTAAAGTTAAGGGACATTCTAAGGGCACTGTGCATGCTGATGGTAATCAAAAAGCTCACAATGCTGCACAGCTGGTGGCTATCTTGGGAAGCTTGTGGGTACGTCCCACATGTCCTCTTCCCATCATAGCAGCAGCTACCTCTGCCACTATGGATTTGCTATCCATCCCAAATTCTCATCCACCTTTTGTGTAGATTCGAGACTTTTTGCTATTCTCTGCATTGGATTCTCCCCCCTATGACTGGGCTAAGCATGTCATTTTTCACCCAGTGGGGAGAATCAGCACCAGAACTTTTATTGTATTCTAAAGATACTTCACAACCATCAGTAGTCTGTGAGCTCCGCACTTTTCCCAGAGATATGGCATCTGTACCACTCCCTCCAACTGCTGGCCATTTCTCTTTAGAAAACTATCTCTAAAATCACACAACATCTGGTGCCCAGACCTCCATCAGCTTTGCCAAGAGGCTTACGCTTCTTACCTGCCATGTCTCCAGATTAACCCTCCCCCATCCACTAATCCACTAATCAAGCCCTTCTGTGCTCAGCCACGCCCCCTTCTGGTCCTTGGTGTCATATACAAGTAGACTTTATTGAAGGTCTCCCTAAAACTAAGGGTAACTATGCACATGCTTTAGTCATAGTTGACTTGTTCTCCAAGTTGATAGAGGCATTCCCCACCAGAGACAGCAAGGCTGCTAATGCAGCATGCCTGCTGGCTACTGAATTATTTCCACAATGGGATTTACCTCACATTATCTCTTCAGATCAAGGGCCGGCCCTTACTGGTAACGTTTTTCAACAATTGCAACAGATGTTACAAATTCAACACCAACTCCACATTCCTTACCACCCTCAATCCTCTGGAGTCGTGGAGAGGGGCAATCATACATTAAAAACTATGCTCACTAAATTCTGTTACCTACACCCTACCCAGTGGGTTGCTATGTTACCTCTTTCCTTGATGGCGATTCACTCCACTCCATCTGACTCCACAGGAATCTCACCTTACCAGGCTATGACTGGACAACTGATATGTACTTGAGTGTAACTACTGCTGCCATCTCAAACTCCATGTCTCAATGCTCCTATAACTAATGCATGGCTTGAGACATATCTACAACACATTTTAGAGGTTAATAAGTTTACAGCCTTTAAATTGGGTAAATCTAAAAAGCAAATCAAAAAGTATTTTAATAACAAGGTTAATCCATTTCAGGATGAAGTGGGGGACTCAATCATGATTAAGAACTATGCTCCAAAACAACACACATTTGATGTAAAATGGAAAGGGCCCTTCCCCATTGTGGAGAAGACCATTCCCTCTGTTTATCTAATTAAGATGACAGGAAAGAAAAATGCTGTCATTCTGAAATGGTTTCACATTAATCTGCTGAAATCAGTAAACTAAGGAACAGATATAAACCTTGATGCTTTTATTTTAGGTGTACATAGTAGTGAAATGATGTGGGTGTGGCTACTCCTATGTGTGTCCGTATCCACTGGTCTACACATACGGATCCCAGTTGAAAACATCACGTGTAAACCCCAACAATTAGTAACTTTATTGACTTCATAAGACTGGGACCCTGAAGCCAATTTATGTGATGGGGCTTACAGGAATGTACTGTAACATGCAAAAAGGACAATGGTACTGTTATAGCAGATGGAGGACAATGTGCATGTTTGACCAAATGTTCACAGCTGATCTCCTGTACTTCAGGGTACAGCACTCTTGCCCCCGTCCTACTGTATTGAAATACAGGGTCCTTGACTATTAAGAGAGCTCAGGTGAATGACACTGGCACTTACACCATGCAAGTGAAATACTGTATTAGGATCTGGACTGGGTGAAGCCCAGACAGATGTAAAGACCCCAATATATGGAACATCACCGAAATATCAGTTCACATGAAGATTCTACCATCCCAGTGCCCTAATGTAACTCAAGGACCACCCAGTGGACTAACATCTTCCCCACTGGAAAAGACTTTAATTAATAATGTGCAATATGTTAGATTACCAGTGGTACTTAACTTTTTCACTTGGGACTTAAATACCATTGGACAATCCACTCACAAAAATGCGTCAAAGTTTTTTGCTACCATGTTAGTAGATATGGTTAGTGCTTTGCATGCCAAACAAATGGAATGGGATACAAAAGGTCCTGTACATAGGAAGAATTTTAGTGAAAGTAGATATAGGAATAAAAGGGACCTGTTAGGAGACATTAGTGTTTGGATCAGGCATGAGTATATGAAACTGGGCAGATTTGGATGTTCTAACAGATCATACTGCCCAGTCACAAAGTAAAAGTGGATGCAAATGAAATGAACACTCAGAAACGGGAATATAGTATGCTCATTTATTCCAAAAAGCCAAATCCAAGACCCCTGTGCTTCGGCTCTCGCCTTCAAGTGGGTATGGCAGGACTATTCTTACAAAGGTGCTTAAGTACAGACTAGATAATGACATCATCTTGATGGGACAATTAGACAGGGCAAATCATGAAAAAAATATATACAGATCCAGTGAATTCTATCCCATCAGAAAACATGTTGCTCAATGCAAAAATATATTTATACTGAAGAAGATCTCTGTATATCCAAATAGTATATATATATATATATATATATGCGCACACACACACACATATTATACAGCCAAAAAAGGTATGTAAATCACCTTATCAACTTCTCCTACTAAATGTATTTCTAACTTTCCCTTTTAAATCCCCATTATTTATTTGTTCATTTACCCACTTTAATTTAAATTGGTTACAATCCAAATATTTATTTTTTGTGGAAAAAGGGGGGTGATTTTTATGTACATGTAGTAGATGGAAAAAAGTTTTTTTTATTAGCAAATTAGTGTATGTTTTAGGTAGTTCATGCTCCACCTCTTTCTGTATACATAGGCATTACATTTATTCTATCTAATGTGTTTATTGATCCTGAATTCTTTTTTGAGAAATAAGAATGAAAATCAAAGTAAGAAAAGTTATCTAAAATAGGATATTTAAACTTAGAGTCGCACATTAAGAAGTTAAGAATAAGTATAAAGGATTTTTAGCAATCCATTGAGTCTGTGAATTTGTTAATTTGCTAATAAAAAAACCTTTTTCTGTCTACTACATGCCCCCATTCCCTTTTCATACTGAGCTTATGAACAAGCAGCAGACATCAAGTCACTGAGTCTGTTGTATACTCAATACCAAAATATGGAGTGAGCAATCTCAGCAGAAGTCCTCGGTGGCATACAGATTATGGCTCTGGTAGCGAGGTGTGGGTGAAGGCTGCATGATTATAAATCCAAGGCTCTGTGCCCACCACCAGCAACTACCCACCTCCTGGCTTACCTTATATTTGGGAATATCAGCAAGAGATATACAATCTCAGGAGCTCTAGTGCCTGCTCTGGAGAGGCTAGTCCATACAATACAGCTTATGAAGGGAGAGCACTGAAAAGTCTAAGCTGCTCATTACAGCCTCCATATAGTGACTTGAGCCTGAGCCATGTTCCAGCCTCTCTGCCAGTAGCCAATGGTCAAATGAAGGAAGGGGACCACAGAGATTACCAATGCCAGTAAGAAAGGTTAATGAGGGCAGCGGCCCACTGAGTCCACATACACTGGCTGTATGGCCTAATGGCATTCTGCAGCAGTTCAAAGCAAATTCAGCCCAATTTTAATTTCAACTCCTTCATGAAGATTGTGGACTTATCTACATCTCAAAATATGTAGGTGGCTCTCTCATGCTTAATTTTAAGTGTAACCCCCCTGTTACCCAGGGTTACTAGAATCCCAGTAAGACCTAGTGGTAGGCTGGGAAGGCAGCTTGTGAAACTCCAGTTAAATGGATTTCACACTGTTTCACTCTGTTCTCAGTCTCAGCTGAGACTGAGGGATGACATCATTTTAGAACTGTCGCAGCTGCATAAGCCACACTGGAATGTTGCAGTTGGAGGTTAGAGTACAATGTTGGGGAATTTGAAGCCAGTTGGTGTGCAGTCAGAGTGAGAGACTGTAGTGCAGCAGAGTGTGTGCAGGCTCTCAGAGCTTTAAGCTCTGTTTCAGAGCTACTTTTGTAGAAGGTGTGTGTGCTTTCACCTGAAGAGGAACACAGGAGCTGGTAATTGAAGTGATGGAGACTGCTTTCAATGGCCCATAGCCCCATCCCTGAGGGGATGGGGGGAAGGTGTCTGCCAGTTTTCCAGGTCAACCCCCTGGGTCCGGCTAAGGGAAAGAAGCTGCCTGTTTGAGTTGTGCTGAGGCACCAGAAGCTCTGAGAGGAAGATTCCTTGTGGAGGAAATGCCTGTGGAGCACCTGCAACCAAAGAGTGAGTTTGCTCTGAAAAAGGGCTAAGTGTTTTTCACCCAAACAGAAGGAAACCTAAAGGGACTGTTACTGTGGGGTCTGGAAAAGACTGCCAGGTACAGTTGGAAGGATGTGAGGATTGGACTGCTTAACTGAGTGGGGGGTCTAGAGTAATGGACAAAGCCACTAGTAAGTATGTTCAAGTCCAGCACAAATGGAAAGAATTAATGTGGGATTGGACTGCTTAATTCTGTGGGAGGTCTAGAGTAATGGACAATGCCACTAATTTTAAGTATGTTCAAGTCCAGCACAAATGGAAAACAAGACAAGTAGATTGAATGTGAAATACATTTACCAGAATCTACACAGCAAAGTGTTAAAGGATGTGGGGTTTACAGTCCAGAGAAATGGCCGGGTATGAATTGTGGGAGCGAGAGGTGGGAGACCCCCTCATCAGTAGTAACCAAATTCACTTCCATGGATTTGGACTTGGCCAGTGCCTGAGGAAAGTACCCAGACGTGGGATTGAAAGGAAGATTCTCTGATGGAGCTGAGGTGCTCTTAGGTGGTTTAGGGAGCCACCCGAAAATGTTTCCATGATATATGGAAGGTGTCCAAGTGGCTGGCAAGGGAGCCGAGCAAGGGAAAACTCAGAGCAGTGTACAAGTTCAGGCTGTGTAACCCAAAGCAACATGCAAGTCCAGGATATGTGCCCAGTGAGTTCAGTGCCTGAGGGCTAAAGTGATGAGGATGTGTTCTGGTCTCTTTTAATCTGCATTACCAGGAGTGTAGCCCTGTGGGGGTCCATATATGCTTTGTTTATTCTGTTTAGATGTGAATTAAAGCCACGCTTTAGAATCCCACTTCTGGTATTGGACATTACAGATATTTCTTCCTGTGTTCAGAATTACTTGGGTGCCCATGTGCAGAGTAGCTAAACCTAGCCTTTGTGCCAAGTGATCTATTCCTCCCTGAACCCTGCCCATCTGGAATTGCTCTCAGATGGCAACGGCAGACCGGGTAGGGGTTACATAAGAACAACAGGGTATTCCATGATGTTCTTCATCTTAAGCTCTCACAGCTAGTTAATAAGTGAATTGAGTGCCCTTCTCTTCTTCAGGAGCCAGTTAGAGTAGTCCTGCAAAATAAATAACGGGGATCCCTCGTACTTTAATTCTTTTAGTTGGCGGTAGGCAGACAACACAGCCTCTCTGTTCTGATAACTGTGGAAATGAAAAATGATTTGCCACGGCAGTTGCCCCTCAGGCAGCCACATCACTGCGTGATAAGTGAGTTTCAGCTTAAACTTACTGTTTTTCAGTTGGAGGCCTAAGTGGGCTGGGAGCATCACAGCACAGAAATCCAACACATTGGATCCCTCTTTTCTCTCCAGTAGCCCTCATAAGTGGAGGTTAAGGTGGTAGTGGTTGTTTTCCTGCTAATCAAAGAGTGTCTTGAACTCCTCAAGCTCCTTGATTCAGGGCCGAAAGCCTTCCAGGGAGTGGTCCCACTGTATCTTCAAGCTGGGAAATCTTATTTATTTATTTATTTGTGAAATTAGTTTACAACCTTTGAGTCAGAGGCTCGTTTCCAAAGGTACCTCATCACATTAAAGACATACATAGAGTTTTAGGTTACATAGCACAGGTTTGCTAAAAATAGGCATTCATCAGAGGCGCCACGTCACACTGAGGTCAGACAAAATACATTTAGGTTACAGGGTACAAGTAATTGAGAACAGGTGTTACACAAGTTGGTATCAAAAATTGAACAATCTAATAGGCATACCATGAAACAGCTGGCACTGGCCAGGTTAGACATAGGTACGGTGTACTGGGAAGAGGTGGTGGGAGGGCTGGGTGGAGGGAAACCACCCGGTGGGTGTTGTCATGAGAGAGTCGAGTGGAGGCTGCCTTCAGAGACAGGAGCAGCTACAGTGTTGAAGAGTTGGTTTCGAAGGGTGGTTTTGAACTTGCTGATGGTGGTGGCATTGGTGATGGGGGCAGGGAGAGAGTTAAACCAGGATGGGGCTCTGTAGCAGAAGGACCTCTGGCCACGGCTGGTTCTTGATCTGGGGACCATTAGAGTGGTCTTGTTGGATGACCGTGTTGCAATAGTGGGTGGGATCCGGTGGTTGGATGCCGTCACCCCAGGAGGGGAGAGCCCGAGTAGGGTTTTTTTTGTGAGGAGGCAGGTTTGATATCGGAGCCGTTCATCCAGGGTAAGGAGTTTAGCCTCATCATACCGCTGACAGGTGTGTGTGAGCCTGGGGGCACCAGTAATCAATCTACAGGCTTTATTCAGGGTTAAGTGAATTTTTTTGAGTGCAGTCGTGTCAGCAGCACCATAGACTGGTAAACCATAGTCTACAAGGGACAATACAGAAGACGTAGCAGCGAGCCGGAGTGCATTTGGGGGAAGGCAGGTTCTATGACGGAAGAGGATGCCAAGCCGTGTGTTAGTGGCGGATGTAAGGGCATCAATGTGGTTGTGAAATGTGAGGCTGGTAGTCGAAGGTAACCCCAAGGTATTTGTAGGAGCAGACTTGTTCCAGTGGCTGTTTGGTACTAGGAAGGATATAGAGTGGGTGGTTGCTAGCTTTGTTTTGGGGGTGGGAAAAGAGCATAGCTTTGTTTTTTTTAAGATTAATGATGAGTCTGCGCTCCTTAAACCAGGCTTTAGCATTATTGAAAGACTGCTGTAGGGTGTCCTGAAGGGAGACAGGATTGCGGTGGGTGGCAAAAAGGACAGCGTCATCTGCAAACAGGAGAATTTTGCCAGGGCATGCACTGGGCAGGGTGTTCAGATAGAGTGAGAAGAGAAGGGAGCCCAGGATGGAGCCTTGGGGGAACCCAGAGTGAATGGGACAGGTATCAGAGAGTATCCCATTGATTTTAACACACTGTGATGGGGCTAGATAGCTCGTGCACCATGCTAGGGGGCCAGCCGAGAGACCAGTGTGGCAGAGAGCATTCAGCAGAAGAGGGTGGGAGACGGTGTCGAAAGCCTTTGAGAGGTCGATGAACACTGCACCAGCTAGGGAGCTGGTATCCAGGGAGGAGTGTAGGAAGTTGGAGAATTCAATTAGTGCAGTGCTGGTACTGTGACCAGCACGGAAGCCATGTTGCTCTGGGCATAAGATGTTATGCTTAGCCAAATATTCAGTGATTTGAATGGCCACCACTTTCTCCAGGGCTTTAGAGAGGGGGGGAGGATGGAGATTGGCCGGAAGTTGTTGGCCGATGACCTGTCGCCCCCTTTATGAATGGGCGTGATTATGGCTGTTTTCCAAGCTGTGGGAAATTGTCCCAGGCAGAGCGATCGGTTAATTAGGCTGATGAGTGGGGCAAGAACTTCATCTAGCACCAGCCTGAGGATACTGGGGTCCAGTGAGTCACTGCCGGGACTGTTGCTATTCAAAGCTTTGATTAGGATGGGTCTGGCTTCCTGGGCAGAAATCTTGCGCAGGTGGAAGCTGGGGTGCTGGAGGACAGGGAGAGGTTGGTTGGGGGGAGGGTCAAAGAAATTACTAGGGAAGACTGAGCTAAGGTCAGTGAGCGGTGTTGAGCCAGTTAGCTATGGTGGCAGGCTCGGTGGAGGTAGTGCCATTGCTAGTGAGCTGGGATGGGGCAGGGGCGTGATTTTCCATTTAGTTGTTTAATATTATCCCAGAGAGTCGGGCGAGCCCCAGAGAGGAGGTAGGCGTCCTGAAGCCGGCTGGCTTTCGGACAACCCAAGAGCACTTATTCCGGGCTGCATTGTAAGCCTGCCTATTAGACACCTACCCATTTCAGTGGCAAGGTGCCAGAGGTTATCCCGATTTCTTAGTAATTGTAGAAGGGCAGGGCTAACCCAGGGTGCATTCTGCTCTTCCCCTCTGCTTCAGTGATTCTGATGGCCTGGACAGTTGTCTGCTCAATAGTTGCTTGTAAGAGGCTGTCCAGATTGTTTTCCATTTTTTCGAACTGCAGCCTCAAGGTTGCTAGCACCTGCTCAGTAACTTTGAGACCCAGAGAGGCCATTTCAGTAGAGAACAGTGAAATCAGTCCCAGTACATTAGCTGGAGGTGTGGTGGCCTGCTTCTTTGAGGTTCTTTTTTTTTTCTTAAGTTTACTCCTGATGCCCCCGCAGGCAGGTTCCTACACTTCCACCAGCCACCTTGGTGCACCTCTGCTCCCTCTAGTAACCCAAGCCTCATTTCCTCCACAGATTTCCCCCAGTGGTGGGGCAGGAAGGGGAGGTCTATACCCCTTCACCCAGTACACAATCCAGATTGGAGAAATCACAGCAGTCCGGAGAGGGAGCAGGAGACTTGTAAGGTACTGCTGTATTATGCAGTGTGTTTCAATGCTTGATGGCCAAAGTGAGTGTATGAAAGACTGAAGGTAAACTTCATGAAAGGTTCAGAGTAAGGTTTATAAAAAGTACAAGCCTAGTGGTCAGGAGCTAGTCGAAACTGACATTATTCTGACCTGATGTTGAGTACATGATGATAGAATGTACTAAATTTGCAAGTCTTCAATAAGCTATTCAGTAGATGTGTGTCTGTTTAAAAGGCTATTCATTAGCTTTATTCATTAGTTATCTGCATATCTTCCAATAGGCCATTCATTAGTTCTTAGCTCTAGTCATTCGTTCTCATTTGAATATTTGCATACCTTCTCTGGAAGCAGCTATCAGGCAGAGTGTAAAATGTATATAAACTGGCTGAATTTGCCAGAGCTGAGCTGCAAATTCTGACATCCTAAGAACCTGCTGTCAGCTTCCAGGAGAACAGGTAATATCCATGCTTTATTATCTTGAAAATTATTGCCAGCTATATTTTTCATTATAGTGCCTGTAATGCTAATGCCTATATGCTGAAATAAACCTCCTCCAGGTGAGGAAACAAGAACTCACTGTGTTGAGTGGCATTTGTGCTATTCTCAGTACTGGGATCCCAGAGTCATAAGTCCAAATCCTGCAAGAATCTTACACACTGGGTGGCTGGCAGGGCTTCACATAGCCTGCACTAGCACCACCTTTTTCCATTTTCTGGTAACCAACCCCTTGTGGCTGTAAACACGTGCTTGTGGAGACACATACATGTCACATAGTCATGTTCTTACTTCCTTTTCTCTGACGTTACCCCTGACCTCCACTGGGGGCAGCCAAGGAGCTGGACAACATCCTTCCCTACCCCAGTAGTGGACAGCTGTCATCAGATACTCGATCATCTCCCTTCCCTGCCGACCCCTGGCAGCCCAAAGTCACTCCTGACCCCGGTTTGCTGGCATGGCGTGAGGTGTGGCATCCTGCACCTCAACCCTCAGCACCACAGGTCCAGATGGCTTCCTTGAGTTCTTGTTGGATGAACGCAGCACCAGAGTGATTAGTTAAGTATTCATCTATTATTGTTTGTACAGCTATCGCAAATGAGATTTTTATATTTAGAAGCTGGATGCTATGGATTTTAAGCAGACTACAATTTTAGAGGTGGGAGCTGCATGCAAACACATCCTCACTCCTTGTGGCTCATTGGTGCCCCCCTGAAGACAATTTTAATGTACTTTCAATTTCCTATTCCTCAGGTTTGAACAGCAGCTATTGGAGAGCTGCATAATTCTCCCTTATCATTCTACCTAATGTTTAGTACCTAAGCCATTGAAAAGGCTAGCATTTATTGTATCTTAGTCATTAATAAAAAAAAGTTGAATTTCCCAAAACTACTATTGTTCAAGCCTAGAGAGCTAAGAATATGTATATCAAATATCAGAGTCAAGTAACAATTTGTAAAGCTGATATATTAAGTCCTAATGTTTTGAACAAGGAAGTTCTTTGTATTGTATAATGGACATTATAAAAAGGGTCTCGAAAATCCTGCAGCCTCATTGGTCAAAGCATGTCACATGATAATGTATAAATCCTGCAACAGACAACTGGTAAAGATCCCACTGATCAAATGTTTACTTTCATTGAACCTAATTCATTTTTTTTTAATTTTTAATAACAATAATATTGAGGTAAGTGTAGTACTACATGCTGCAGCAACCTATTATTTTCAATGATAGTTTAGTCAAATGAGCCCTAGGTACCTTAAGTTCAATGGCCTATGCAACCAGAATAATGTAATGCTTGTGCAACTGTATTACAATGTTGTGGCCATTCACACTCTCTATTCCATTAGTAATTACTACTATGTAGGGTACTGAAGACAATGAACCCTATAAGAGGGTTCCACTCCTAGAGGTGCCACGGGAAGGGTCCCTTGCCTTAAGGTACCTTTGGAAAGAACCCCAAAGGAATAGTAGCAGTGATCGATGACTAGGAGGTATAGAAGCAGACTGACAGCAACAGGCAGCTTAATGAAAAATAAATGAGATGCACAAGTTAGCAGGATAGCTCCAATATACAGTATGTCTTGCACTGATGAAGCAAGGCGCTTCCTAAGGAGAGATAGAATGGCTAGTAGGGCCACCATCCATCTCCATCCAACAGCAGAACCTTCCTAAGTAAACTAATATTACTAAACTTGCTAAGTATTGTGATTTACAGCATGGAGGAGAGAAAAAATAAACCATTTGAGGAGGAAATCTCTGGGTAGCCAAGGCCGAGATTGCCTTCCCTCCAGACTTAGGCTATTTTATTTAGTGACGGCTCAGCTGCTACGTTTGAAATTCTATTCAAGGTAGTGGAAAATGTTCCAGTTTGGTGGATAGCTCTCACTTTATCACTCTAATGGGAATGCCATGATGGGTTGTGAGGGTTCTTTGCAACAGTCACCTCCAAGGTGGAAGGAGGAGAGCAATGATCACTGAGGCACTCAGCCAGCTTATGATTCTAAAATACTAACCAGCTGAACCAGAGGCAGTCATAGGGGAAAGCATTTAGGATGAAATGGTAGTAATTAATACTACAGCCAAAGGGGAAACGCATGTAACCACCCTTCGCAGCTAGTCATAAATTCTACATCACACAAACAACTAAAGTTCTGCCTGGAGTAAGGACATTCCCACAATAGGCCAGAAAGGAAAGACTCCACTCAAGGCATCACATGCTCAGGATGTAGACTAGGGTGTAGAGTGAGACTGTCAGCTGAGAGTGAGCTCAGAGCCAGTAAATTGATGGGTATGGTCGGCTAGTCTCTTCTAGGAATGGAGCAGGCCATACATGGTAATGCAAGAATAGCAGGTAATATGCAGCATAGTGTACACCTTTAGTAATGGTACAGGCCATACATGGTAATTCATGGAGTAACAGGCAATGAGCAGCATGGTAAACACCTTTAGCAATGGGGCAAGCCATACATGGTAAAGCAGTGAGTAACAGGCAATGTACATCATGGTAAACAAGTAGTTCGCAGAATCATGATAGCATTAGGAAAAGGTCATAATTCCACTATACAGGACACTAGTGAGGCCACACCTGGAGTACAGTGTACAGTTCTGGAGACCTTACCTATATAAGGACACAGACAGGGTAGAGAAGGTTCAGAGGAAGGCAACAAAGATGGTACAGGGATTGCAACACAAGTCCTATGAGGAAAGGCTGAATGACTTGAATATGTACTCCCTGGAGAAGAGGAGTGAGAGAGGGGACATGATAGAGACATACAAGTACCTTACATGGAGGAACAGGGTGCAGGAATACATTATTTTTCAGCAAAAAAGATGTTCCAGGACTAGAGGGCATGGGATGAAGTTGGAGGGAGTGTGAGTCACAGGAAACATGAGGAAGAATTTCTTCACAGAACGTGTGGTGAACAAGTGGAACACCCTGCCAAAGGAAGTGGTGAGGGCTGAAACAATCATGGGAATTAAGAATGCATGGGATAGACATCAGGGAATTCTTGAGGTCAAAGGTAAGGGGCAACAGACTTCTAGTAAAACGTAAAGGGAACTTACAAGCTCAAATGGGCAGACTGGGTGGGCCATTGGCCCTTTTCTGCCAACAGTGTCTATGTATCTATGTATAAAAACAGTCAGGGTAACCTGGTCCTTTAGTCAGTGCAAGGATTGCCAACCAGTCCATCAATGAGTGCCAATTAAAGGTGACAAAAATACCCAGAGGATTTTAACGGAGAAGGCAGTATATGAACATGAGGTAATTGAATCACATGGGGCCACGACTCTTCACTATAACCCCTGTCCTCCACCGTAGGAAAAACAAAGAAGCCACAGCAAAGTGCTGTCACCCACAAGTGGATAGTAAAACTAGTTTACAGTGACAGTTATAGCTGAGCTGACATCCAAAGTATAATGAAGCATTGTACAAATAGTGAATAGTTTCCAGCTGTAATTAGTTACATAGCCTCCAACAGCACTTGAACTGAACAAGCAGAGGGATTTGTAGAAATGGGCACTGGTTAGGCATCTTCTGAAGAAACCATCATTAGACCCTGATGTCAAGTCAAATTATCATCCAATCTCCAACCTCCCATTCTAAGGGAAGGTTACATAGAACATAGAAACATAGACTTTGACGGCAGAAAAGGACCACTTGGCCCACCCAGTCTGCCCATTTCCCTACCTACTGGATAAGCTGCAGATTTTAGTTAACCAACAGCCTGCTTCCTGCAACCCCCCACTATAATTGCTTTGTGTCTGTCCCATGCATGTTTGAATTCCCCCACTGTTTTAGACCCAATGACCTCCTCAGGAAGGCTGTTCCATGTATCCACCACTCTCTCTGTGAAAAAGAATTCCTCACATTACTCCTGACCGTCCTCTCTATCTTTAAACTGTGCCCCTTATTCTTACCATCTCTTTTTCTGAAAGATGCTACCCTCCTGGACTTTGTTGATTCCCTTGAGGTACTTGAACGTTTCTATCATGTCCCCCCTGTCCCTCCTTTCATCAAGGGTATACTTATTAAGCTCTCTCAGTCTCTCTTCATATGGTTTCTGATGTGGACCCTGCACCATTTTAGTTGCTCTCCTCTGGACTGCTTCCATCCTGTCTATGTCCTTGTGTAGATGAGGTCTCCAGAACTGCACCCAGTACTCCAGATGGGGTCTCACCAACTGTCTGTATAGAGGGATAATCACTTCCCTTTTTCTACTTGTGATGCCCCTTCCTATGCATCCCAGTATCCCCCTGGCTCTCCTAACTGACTTTTCACATTGCTTACCCACCTTTAGGTCATCTGATATGACTACTCCCAGGCCCCTTTCCATTTTTGTTGTTGTTAGTACCTCCCCTGCTATTGTGTACTCTTCTCCTGGGTTTTTGTTTCCCAGGTGCATTACTTTGCACTTCTTTGCATTGAATCTAAGTTGCCATATGTCTGACCATTCCTCCAACCTTGCCAAGTCCCTTCTCATCTTTTCTACCCCCTCTTGTGTATCAACTCTGTTACAGATCTTTGTGTCATCTGCAAAGAGGCATACCTTTCCCTTCAGACCCTCTGCAATGTCGCTTATAAAGATGTTAAAGAGGATTGGACCCAGTACTGAGCCCTGAGGTACTCCACTAGTAACCCCCCTTTCTTCGGGATGTGTTCCATTCACTGTTACCTTCTGTGTCCTGTTGTGCAGCCAGTTCATTACCCAGGCTACCACCCTGGGACCCACTCCCAGGCTGGCTAACTTGATTATTAATTGTTTGTGCGGGACTGTGTCAAATGCCTTGCTAAAGTCTAGGTAGGCTATATCCACAGCCCTCCCGGTCTATTACTTTGGTCACCCAGTCAAAGAAATCAATTAGATTAGTCTGACATGACCTTCCTGCTGTAAATCCATGTTGCTTTGGGTCCTGTGCCCCTCTGGCCTCTAGGTGCTCAACAATTCTTTCTTTCAGAAGTGATTCCATCATTTTCCCTACCACTGAGGTCAAACTTACAGGTCTGTAGTTTCCTGCTTCTGCCTTGCTCCCACTTTTGTAAAGGGGAATCACATCTGCCCTCCTCCAGTCCTCAGGTATCACCCCATCCTGCCATGATTTGTTAAAAAGTGTGGTCAGTGGTGTCACTAGGTCCCCCCTTAGTTCTTTTAGGATTCTGGGGTGAATCCCATCAGGCCCCATTGCTTTGTCCACCTTAAGTTTTAGGACTTCTTTCAGGACTCTTTCTTCTGTGAATGGACTGGTATCAACCCCCCTACCCAGAGTGCTTCTATTGCCTGGTTTAGGTAACTGCTCCTCATCTTCTTTTGTGAATACTGAGCAAAAGTATTCATTCAGTATCTCTGCCTTTTCACTGTCTCCCTCTGCCCACCTCCCCTTGCCTTTATTAATAAAGGAATAATGCCCGACAGGGTGGGTGTTATGCTGGGATAACATCCCACCTTAGGTGTGGTTGGGCCGAGGCCAACGACGAGGCGCCAACAGCCAAGGCGGATGTTATCCCAGCATAACACCTACCCTGAGGGCATTATTCTATTATACAAATGGCTACTGTAAAAAATGAAAAGACAAAAACTATATTTAAAAAGTTGATTTTTGCTGTTTATTTCATGTGTAGGTGTACTTATTAAAAATAGTGCTGTTTTACTGTTGTGACCAGTGGGTGGAGCTGCTGTTAATGTCTTTTATATCTGACTAAGCTGCTGGTTTGTACTTCCCACAGTAACGTCCTCATTTGTTATTTTTTCCCCACAGTAACGTCGGTTTTTAATATTGCTTCCGTGTCTGTGTTTCTGATCTTTCCCGCCGCTTGTGGTTTGTGCTGTTTCTTGCTTCCGTGTCTGTGTTTTGGATCTTTCCCACCGCGTGTGGTTTGCGCTGTTTCCGCTGTCCGACTGGTGCCAGGAGGATGTGCTGAGTTAAATGAACGTCGGGACTTGGTAGGGAGGAGATTTTATGTGAAATAAAATTATGTCAGCAAATTCGTTCAAGTGCGAGCGTGTGAGCGAGAGCCTCGTGGTGGCAGTTTGAATAGCGTTACTCGTTTACTATGCACTCTCGAATCCATGTTATTGGTTTTTTAAATAATATTGTGTTTGTGTGTGGTGGGGTGGCCATTTATCTTTGTTTTAGGCAGAAAAATTGAATGTTGTGTCACTGGTGAGCTGGGCCGGGACAGACGATTTCAAGCAGCACACGGGTTACTGAAGCTGCTGGTAGACAAGGTTGCGGAGCGTTTGTTTTTAAATTATTGATGCGGTCCCGTCTGTACTGGGACTACAGTCGGGATGTTATGCTGGGATAACATCCCGGCTCCAGTCCCAGTTTGACCAATCACAGTCCAGGAAATTTCCTTGCCATTGTATAATCTTCATTATCCCTCCCTTAACCTTTCTATGCTCCCTAATGTACCTATAAAAGGTTTTATCCTCCTTTTGACCGAGTTGGCTATTTTTCCTCGGTTTGTGCTTCTTTGCTATTCTGACTGCCTTTCCTACTTTTTCTGCTTTTAGTTGATACAGTTCCTGTCGTGCTTCCTCTGTGATTCCTTATACTTTTGAATGCAGCGTTTCTCCTTAACCTTCCCTGCCACCTCTTTTGAGAACCATAGTGGTTTTTACTCCGCTTGTTTTCTTTATTTGTTTTACACAAAGACTTGTTGCCTCTATGATGGCAGTTTTGATTTTTCTCCATTGTTCTTCCACCCTCCTATTTGGCTTTTGCTAGTGCATTTCTTCAGGTGTTCACCCATTTTGCCAAAGTCAGCCCTTCTAAAGTCCAGTATCCTTGTTTTGTATGGCTTATCTCCATGGTTGTGCTTCATTGTGAAGCACACTGTGCAGTGGTCGCTGTCTCTAGTTGTCTACTGACTTCTAAATTTGTGATCCTTTCTCCATTTGAGAGTACCAGGTCTAGTATTGCTCCCTCCCGAGTGGGTGCTCCAGCACTAGCTGTCTAAGATCTGCTGCAGGGCATCGAGAATGACCTCTGTTCCTGGATGTGGCTGCAGTACATGTCCTCCAGTTAACATCTGGAATATTCAGGTCCCCATCAACAGTATCTCCCTTTTTCAGCCATTTTGAGAATGTCCTCTATCATTTTCTTGTCCATTTCCTCCCTTGAGACGGGGTCTGTATACAACCCTGTGGATTGTGATGCCATTCCCCATCTCCAAGGTAACCCAGAGTGCCTCTTGTCCTCCCCCTTTACTTTTTAGTTCTGTAGCTTTGATCCCTTCCCTTATATATAGAGCTACTCCACCTCCTCTTTTGCCTTCCCTGTCCCTTCTGTAGATTGTGTACCCTGGTATGTTGACATCCCATTCATGGTTCTCGGTGTACCATGTTTCTGTGAGAAAGTTGTGATGCAGCAGCTTGAGGAGCACCTCATGACCTTCGATTTCTATGAGCCTCTCCAGTCAGTGTTTCAGGCAAGGCATAGCATGGGAACTGCATTAGTTCAGGTGCATAATGACCTCCTTAGGGCTTGAGATCAAGGAGAGGGGACAATTCTCATTCTCCTCGGCCTCTCTTCAGCATTTGACACAGTAGCCCATTGGGTGTTACTTGATCACCTGAGGGAATTTTGAGGACTCACCAGCACTGTCATCCACTAGTTTAGATCCTATCTCATGAACAGAAGGCAACAGGTAGTGATGGGGAATTTCTCCTCCTCCCCTAGCCTCCTGTCATGTTGAATACCTCAAGGTTCAGTCCTGTTTCAAATGTTGATTGCCATGTACATACTGCCCCTAGGAGAGATCATTAGGAAATACAGTCTGGGTTTTCATTTCGATGCAGATTATACTGAACTGTACTTTCCCTTTGCCCCTGTGACATCCAATGCAGTGGAAGTACTGAGATCAATAATTAGATGGCCTCCAGCTGGTTGCCACTGAACCTCGATAAGATGGAGATACTGGTGATGGATTCGAACAGAGGGAGTGATAGGATGGGCTCTGGTGCAGTAACAGGGTTGCTCCTGGGTTTTATGCCATTGAAGGCCTCCTCTAGGGAGCATGATCATGGTGTTTCCTTTGACAGCAGATTGACATTTGAAGATCAGATGTCATCTGTTGTCTGGACAAGCTTTTAGCATCTAAGGAATATTGCCAAGATCAAGCCCCTAGCTAAGCCCATGGACCTCCCCACTTTGTTACGTGCCTTTGTAATGTCCAGGCTCAACTACTGTAATGTGTTCTACCTCGGGGTCTCAGGAGGTACCCTCCACAGGCTGCAGCTAATGCAGAATGCATCTGCCAGGTTGTTGATGGGGCAGTCTAAATACTGCCACATCATCCTGGTGCTACGTGAACTGCACTGGCTGCTGGTCAGGTGGAGGATCCTCTTCAAGATGGGCTTGTTCACCTTTAAGGCCCTACATGGGCTGGACCCTGGATACTTGTAGGACCTTCTACCCCCCACTGCCTCAGTCTGCTCCCTTCGTTCTTCTTCTAAGGGCCTCCTTGCAATTCCCAGCACTAGGTTAAAAACTGCCGTAGACAGAGCTTTTAGTGTCGCCGGCCCCGTCCTGTGGAATTTATTGCATTCATATACAAGGGAGGCCTCATCAGTTGAAGTGTTTAAGGCCTGCCTCAAGACCCTCCTGTTCAGTCAGGCCTTCCCAGACACTGTTTATTAGTATATATGTGGGATAGCCCTGTTAATGACTGCTGCTATTTTTAACTGTGGTTTTTTTATGATTCAATTAATTTATTACTGTCTAAATAGTATGTTTTTATTTTTAATAATAATAAATCTTTATTTGTACAGTGCCTTTCTTAACAACAAGGCACCTTTACAATAACTGCACATAAAACAATAAAATAAACACAGTTCAATAACTGCTAAATACATAAAATACAATAACATTTTCTCATCAGAGGTAAGCTTTTGACCATAAATGGGTCTTAAAGGTCTTTTTAAATTCCTCCATGGATGCACACTGTCAAAGCGGATGGGATAGAGAATTCCAGAGGGCAGGGGACGCCTACATAAAAGCATGGGCCCCCAAAGATATTAAAGAAACCCTCAGAATCTCTAGCAAACCCATGTCTGCCGAGCAGAGCAATCACCTAGGGCAGTAAGATACCAGAAGCTCTTTCAAGTAGTACGGGCCCAGTCCGTGTAGGGCTTTGTAAGTCAGAAGACCGACTTTAAAGGTGATCCATCACTGTATTGGCAGCCAGTGCAGATCACGTAGCACCGGAGAAATATGACAGGTATGAGGAGTACCTGTCAATAACCGGGCCGCAGCATTCTGCACAAGCTGCAAGTGGCGGGTATCAATCCCTGGTAGCCCTAGATACAGGGAGTTGCAGTAATCAAGGTGCGAGGTCACAAAGGCGTTGATCAAAGTAGGCAGATCACCATACGGAACTAGGTGCTTAATCCTGGAGATGTTCCTCAGATGGTAAAAGGATGATTTGATGACTGCCGATACCTGCTATCGCAGTGTCAGACTGTCATCAACAATCACCCCCAGGATTTGCACCCATTCAGAGGTAGGGAGCTGGATGCCCAACCCAAGAAAAAGTCATGAGGGCAAACCAGCTCCCATCCCCTCCATCACCTCCGTCTTCTCTGAGTTCAACCTCAGCCAGCTCGAATTCATCCAATTCTGGATTTCAGTGAGGCAGTTGTTAAATACTGAGAGCGCTCTATCCTGGTCGGGTGCAAAAGATAGGTAGAGTTGGGTGTCATCAGCATAGCAGTGAAACCTCAGCCCATACCTTCTTACAATGTCTCCGAGGGGCAGCATGTGCACTGCGAACAACATGGTGGACAGCACCAAACCCTAAGAAACCCCACAAGACAGAGAGACTGGGCCAGAAGAATTAATCCCTGATACCACCCTCTGAGTTCTTCCAGTGAGGAAAGCTCTAAACCACCCGAGGACTGTACTAGACAGGCCACAGATGAACCTCAGGTGTTCGAGAAGTACCCCATGGTCCACAGTGTCAAAAGCTGAAGAGAGATCGAGAAGAACCAAGATGGAATGGCTCTTTCAATCTCTTGCCATCAGCAAATCATTGAGCACCTAAACCAGTGCCATCTCGGTACTATGCCTCTTTCGGAAACCAGACTGGAGTGGTTCATAAATGTCATGGATGGTCAAATGGTTCTCCAGTTGTACGGCCACTACTTTATGAATCAGCTTCCCCACAAAGGAGAAGTTAGAGATTGGTCTGTAGTTAACATGGCAGTCTGGGTCCAAAGAAGCTTTCTTCAGGAGGGGCGTCATCGCCACCTCCTTCAGGGATCTAGAAAACTCACCCATCTCCAAGGAGCACCAGACTATCCGTGCAAGGACTGGGCTAATAATATCACAACAACCCTTTATCAGGGAAGTTAGGCCCAGATCCAAACTACAGTATGTAGGGCGCATACCCTGGACAATCCGCATGATATCAATGAACTCCGGCTTGTCAATGAAACTCCAAGACAGCCTAGGGACTGTGACTGGGTGCTGATCCACAGCTTCTCCCATAGAGGGTGCAGGCTGGAGTGCCGCCCTGATGTCAGCTATCTTAGCCACAAAGAAATGAGCAAGCTCTTCATACTCAACTTGTGAAAAAGCTCTGCAAACCTGCAGACAGGCTGGGTGGCACAGTCGGTCTATGGTTCAAAAGAGCTGAGCTGGTTGGTTCTGAGCAGCTGCAATCTCCCTGGACAGGAACTCTGCCTTCTTACAGGAGATTGCTGAATGATAGAGCTGATAATGTTCCATCGATCTAAGATGGTCGGCATCAAGGGTGGATCTCCACCAACAGCATTCTAATTTTCATCCTTGTCACCGCATCTCCCTCAAAGTCCCGTCAAACCATGGGGACCGAGGGTGAAGGGGAGAGGATGAATACAGACAGAAGCAATGGAATCCAGAGCCAAGGAGATGGCTCTATTATATGCCAAAACCAAGGCATCTGAGTCATTGCTCACTCCAGAAAGCTCTGGTAGGTCAAGCACTGCGCCAGGCCCTCAGAACTTACATCTCGCAAAGGATGGTACATGACCATCTCCACAGGGGTAGGCCTATGAAGGGAGGTGAAAAACTGAACTCCATGGTCTAATGATCAGACCATCCAACAGGTTCTATTCCAAATCAAAGGCTTCGATCCCCAGGAGGAAGACTAAGTCCAAGGAGTGACCACCTTTGTGAGTGGCAGAAGTAACAACTTGTGTAATGCCCAAAGATGTCATCAACTGTAGGAAGTGTTGTCCAAACTGTGAGAGTTCGTCATAGACCCAGGCATTGAAGTTGCTCAGGACCATCAGCCTGGGTGACTCGCACGTCATGTCAATCACAAAATCTGCTACTTCTTGCAGAAACTGTTCTCATCACCTGGTGGATGGTAGATGAGAGCGATTCTGCAGCCCACACCTGCCACTACAGTACACTCGAATGACTCAGCCTCCTCAACTGGAACACTCGTAAGGCCCAGTTCAGTCTTAAAACAGACCACAACTCCCCCCCGTGGTCCAACCTTGGGCTGTGTAACACCGAGTACCCAGCTGGAATAGCAGCCTCTAATATAGGGCCTGCATTCTCATCCAGCCAGGTCTCGGTAATGCATGCCAGATCCACTGACCCAACAAGGTCTGCAATAACTGCAGTCTTGTTCTTAATGGATCTGGCATTACACAACACCGCTTGGGAAGGACAGGCTACTGGGGCTGCTCAGACTACTTGCCCACCAATATTGGTGGTGCCCATGGGTATGGAAACCAGACAGGAAGGAACCCGTTCCATATTCCATTTCACCCCAGGGTGTCTTCTGGATCTCACTACCCCAATATGATGGCCCTGCTCATTCAACCTCCACTGTTCGCACCCCACAACTCCTCTCCTCCTCCTATGTACAATACCCAGCACTCTACAGTGCTGGTATGTCAACAGCTGTAATGGAGGGTGGAGGGCATGAAGAGTGGAGGATAAATAGTGCATGACCATGGGGACAGGCCTCCTACACATACTAAGACCCAATAATACTAAGACACCCCTGAATAAATCCCCAATTAAATAATTAGTTGAATTCCCAAGTTAAAACAAACCCCAATAGTATCATTGAGACTCCCCACATGCTCTCACAGGAAGGAGAGACTCAAGGAAACAAAATTAACTAACCTCCCCAACCAAAACAAATCTACAGTACAATAAAATTACAATAAATTAAATTATAAAACAACAATCCAACTCTACAGTCACTAAATGAGTAATGTAGATAGCAGTCCAAAAAGGGTGATATATCACCACAAGGAGTCCACTTCCAGGAAGTCCAAGAAACAGTATAAAATAAAACATTAACCAAACTAAAACTTAAATTAACTTCCTGCCACTAAAAAGAAAAAAACCAAAACAAAAATATAGAATGCAATTTCAACCCCAGGCCGTCTCACTACCTGGAGGTATAAAATAAACCTCACTACTGAGCAGAGTTAGGAAAAAATAAAATAAACAATGTAAATTGCAATTTTGAGCCCCAGGCCTTCTCACTACCTGGGAGTCTAAACTAAACCGGGTACTCTCACTACCCAGAAACAGAGATTCAGAGAAAAATGTTTTGAGTTCTGACCATGAAATAAAGTTCCAATAGCAGATAAAGTTTAGCCTTTAATTCCCAGAGTCAGGCCACTTGTAACAGAATCCTTCCAGTAAATTCAAATCTTCTTAAAAGTCAGAAATGACCGATAACAATCTGAGTAATAAATAGTTTGTATTTATACGTACGGCACCCAGAGCCTCTGGGATTGGGCGCCTGAAAAATAAAACTTGCCTTGCCTTGCCAATGCACTGAAACAACAATAATAATTGCTTTGTACAAATGCATTTAAGAAGGTTTGAATCATATAGTGAAAGCATTGTAGAATTGCACTAGACTCTAGTTTGAGTCCCACCGAGTACAAATAAACATGGTTGAGCTGACTGAAAACCCCAAAAGGCTGTATGCAAGCCGAGCACCATGGACCAAATAGCAATCATGATGGTGAAGCAAAATAAAGACTCAAGGACCAAAACAGGTGAAATCAGAAACAGACTGCTGAAAGGTGGGCAGCTGGAAGCAGAAACCAGGCAGTTAGAAGAACAGCTGAAAGTTGCAGATGAGTAATGCAGCAGTTTGGCATGGTGGAGCAAACATGGAATAAACAGAGCACAGCACACTGAACCCCAATATGAATGAACTAAGCTAACATTAAGTAAAGCATGAGCAGGGCAGGAAAACAGAAATTAGCTGGTAGCTGAGCAGCAGAACCAAGACCAGGTGCAATCAATTAAAGGAGAAACTATGGAGGCAGCAAGAGCAGAGTGAGCTGAAACATGCAATAGCAATTGCAGGAAAACTGAGGGCAGGCAGGAGCCAGAAGCACAGGCTAAAATAAACACATTGCAAACAAGGGCAACACAATGCTAGGAAAAGGAGAAGCCACAAACAAAAAACACAAAAAACTCCCACAAACTGGAGAACAGGAAAACAAGAACACAGGGAAGCACACAGCAGCAGCCAGAAGCAAAAAACAATATCAACCAAGGCAGGAGACAGACACAAAAAAATCCAGCAGAACCAGAGTCCAGAACAAGCAAAGCTGGGGTGGGGGCAGCTGGTTCCAAGGGAGAGGACAAACCAACAGAGCCTCTGGCTGGTAAAGAGAATGTGCTTCAGAGAGGCTGGGAAGAACTGCTTACATAGCTCAGGAAGTAGGTATGGCTGGTTGCTCACCCATTGAACTGCAGGTGTAGCCTTTCAAGTATGTTACAAATGAGGGAACAGTGAAGGGGGCAGGTGGTTGTCTGTTGTTTTAAATGAAAACTACACCCTCGTATCATTTCAATTTAATTTGTTTTTATGCCAACAGACAACTCCTCTTCTGTAGCTGTTAGGGCTTCATGTGTTACCTTTAGTTTGTTTTTACTGTTCACGGTAGCCCTTGTGACTGCCCAGGGGGTCTCCATTTCATGGTGGTTGAAATCTCATTGTCCATGAGAACTGCATTAGCATATCTGGCTTGCATTACTGAGACCTGGTTGGATGGGAATGCACCCCCGGTTTTAGAGGCCGCTGTTCCTACCAGGTTCTTGGTTATACATCACCCGAGATTAGATTGTGGGGGGGGGGGCACAATCTGTTTCAAGACCGGATTGGGCCTAACTGGTGTTCCAGTTGAGGAGGCAAGATCATTTGCGTGTACTGTGGTAGCTGGTGTGGGGTACAGGATTGCTCTCATTTACCGTTCACCAGGGGATGAGAAGCTTTTCCTTCAGGAAATAGCAGATTTTGCCGCCGACATGGCTTTGGAATCGCCCAGATTGATGGTACTGGGCGATTTCAATGCGTGGGTGGACGACGAATCCTCACGTTTTAGTCAACATTTCCTCCAGATGATGACATCGCTGGCTTCACACAGGTTGTTTCCACAGCTACCCATAAAGGTGGTCACTCTTTGATCTTGTTTTTCTCCTGGGATCGAGGCGTCCGATTTGGTGGTGAAACCAGTCGGTTGGTCTGATCATTACTCAGTTGGGTCAATTTTGAGGTCTCCTGGTATTTGCCTGGGGAGTTGGTCATACTGCCCATTGCGGGATGTTGTCCCTGAAGACCTGATGGTGGTCCTTGACTTCTCACTGTTTGACATTTGTGCTCTGATCCTGAGTGGCTTGTGGTGGCCTATAATGAGACCATCTCGGCTGCCCTCGATCAGATTGCACCTGCCCGTGTTCGCCCCCTCCCACGCCGTCCCATCATTCCTTGGTTTGATGAGGCATTGAGAGGGCTGCGGAGGTTGGGGCATAGGTTGGAGCATCGTTGGAGGAAGACTGCCTCGGATGCCGACCATCTTATTTTGTTAGAGCATTATAAGCTCTATCAAACAGAAATTTCCCCGTAAGAAGGCAGAATTTCTGTCCAGGGAAATTTCTGCTGCTCAGAATCGACTGGCTCAGCTCTTCAGAACTGTTGACAGACTGTGCAACCCAGTTTGTCAGCAGATCCATCTAGTTTTTACACAGACTGACTGTGAAGAGATCGCTCGGTTCTTCGTAAATAAGGTGGAAGACATCCGGAGGCAGTGTCCCCGACCTCACTCTAAGGTTGCTGCAGTTGATCAGTGTTTTGTCGCAGAGCCTGGAATTTCCTGGAGTACTTTTGACCTGCCGGATTTCGTAGACACTATAAGGATTGTCCGCGAGATGCGCCCAACATGCTGTAGGTTGGATCCGGGTCCTACTTCCCTGATTTTGGGATGTAGTGAGTTTATCGGCCCGTCCTCGCCGGATTATCCGGTGCTCCTTGAGATGGAGTTTTCCCTAGTCTTCTGAAGGAAGGGGTGGTGACTCCTTCTGAAGAAAAACTCTTGGACCCGATGACCTAGCTAACTACCGACCGATCTCTAACCTCCCTTTTGTAGGGAAGGTTATTGAAAAAGTTGTGGCAACTCAATTAGACAATCATTTGACCATCCATAGTCTATACGAACCTCTCCAGTCTGGTTTTCGTAAAAGGCATAGCACTGAGACTGCTCTGGTTCAGGTGCTCAATGATCTCCTGATGGCGAGAGATTGGAGACACCATTCTATTCTGGTTCTCCTTGATCTATCATCAGCCTTTGATACTGTGGATCATGGGGTTTTGCTCGAATGCCTGAGGTCCATCTGTGGACTTTCAAGTATGGTCCTCAGATGGTTTTCATCTTACCTTGAGGGGAGAATGCAGAGAGTGGTCTCGGGATTACATTCTTCCAGGGCTTTCTCTCTGCCCTGCAGGGTACCACAGGGTTCGGTGCTTTCCCCTATGTTATTCGCAGTATATATGCTACCCCTCAGAGACATTGTAAGATGGTATGAGCTGAGGTTTCCCTGCTATGCTGATGATACCCAGCTCTACCTGTCTTTTGCGCTTGACCAGGTTAGTGCTGTCTCAGTGCTGAATAAGTGCCTTGCAGACATCCAAGACTGGATGAATACCAGCGGTTTAAAGTTGAATCTGGGAAAGACTGAGGTTATGGTTGTGGACCCCGGCCGCAGGGTTGGGGGTTTGGGGGTGGGGTCTCCCTCTGGAATAGTTCTGGGAGGACCAGATCCCCATTTCTGAACGGGTGCATAACCTGGGTGTAGAGCTTGACACAGAGTTGACCCTTCGTTACCAGGTGTCCTCTGTTGTCAGGACTGCATTTTTCCATCTTAGAAACATCTCCAGGATTAGGCATCTGGTTCCTCCTGGTGATTTGCCGGTTTTGGTCCACGCCTTTGTGACATCTCACTTGGACTACTGTAACTCCCTGTACCTAGGGCTTGCTGGGGTTGATATCCGCCGCTTGCAGCTAGTGCAGAATGCAGCAGCACGTTTGTTATCGGGGGCTTCAAGAAGATCTCATATTACCCCAGTGTTGCACTCTCTGCACTGGCTGCCTATACAGTGGTGGATCACCTTTAAAGTAGGTCTTTTGACCTACAAAGTCCTACATGGGTACGGTCCTGACTACTTGAAAGAGCTTTGTTGCCTTACACCCCTCTGAGACAGCTTCGCTTGGCTGACGAGGTGTTGCTGGAGATTCCAAGGGTTAATTTGAAGTCTTCTGGAGCCCATGCTTTTGGTTTTGTGGCTCCATCCCTCTGGAATTCTCTACCCCGTCAGCTCCGATAGAGCACAACAGTGGATACTTTTAAAAGGGCTTTAAAGTCCTTTTTATGGAAAAAGGCCTTCCCACCTATATTGTAATTGGTTTTATTTGTTGAAACTGTTGTTCTGTTTTACTGTATTTTGATGCTTGGTTTTATGAATTGTACAGCGCCTTGAAAACTTGAAAGGCGCTTAATTAAATAAATTTTATTATTATTATTATTATTATTATTATATGAGAACATGATGTCAGATCAACCATTTGTATCATGCATCTCTATGTTGAAAGAACAAATACCCTGCAAAAACTCTCTGGAAACTCATAAACTGAATGAAGTTTAAAGGGAAAAACCATGCATTACAACTCAGATAGTTTGCAAAGCTCACTGAAGCTAAAAGTGGCATTTCATACCTTCTTGCAGCTTTTTTTCTTTGAAGACTAATTAAGCAGACAGGCATACTGGGGACTTTAAAGGCTGATTACACATCATGTTCTTATATGCTAATGCAGCTCTCAGAGACAATGAGATTTCGACAACCACGAAATGTAGCCTCCCAGAACAGTTATAGGGCCTACTATGAAGTGTGAAAAAAAAATAAGGCACTAGCATGCATTGCTAGCAGCTACATGAAAAAAGTTGACTGTTGACATGGAAACAAAGTTTAAAAGATATGAGGGTGTAGTTTTCCTTTAAGACTCCTGGATGTCCAGCCCGGTGGTACAGAGGGCTGAAGCGCTGGGATGCCACACCTCAAACCATGCCAGCGACCCGGGTTCAGCAACATACTCGGGTCATCAGGGGCTGGCTGGGAAGGAGAGGATTGAACATCTGAGGACTGCTCTCATCTCCTGGGTGGGTTGGGTGGGAAGCCCTGTTCTTGTAGAAGCCCCTGGTGAGACCAGGGGCACTACTATGCAGTGGCACAGGAGGAACACCCAGGAAAGCCGGAAATACAACTTTGATGCCTGCCGTATGATGGCCTCTGCATTCTCCACACCTCCAGAACCTCTGGGAGCCTGCTCCTCCACAGCAGCACCCCAGAGTCAGTAAGGAAATAGAGTGTTAGGGTTTCCCCTTCCCCCGGTGCCTTCCCCCTTGGGGGAGGGGGACCCACCCGGAGATGGTTACTCTGGGATGACTCAAAGGGCTGGCTGCGATATGTGGTGTGAAGTCAGTGCTCAGGAAGAGGATGGCTGTGGAGTGGAGAGGCTAGGAGGACCCAAAGGAGAGGTGATCACTGGAGCATCACAGGAGGGTAAAAAGATAACACACACAAAAAAAAGACTCCAGGATAAGGAGGGGATATTAGTTTTATTGTCCAGGGTTGGTAGATGGAGTTGGGGACTTTCCAATAGTATACTGAGGGCCTTTTACCTACAGTATACTACTAAATATAATGGTTACATTTTTAAGATATCTTGATTTTTCTCCAGAAAAATGTAACCACTGTTCCAGGTTACCTGCTCCTTGGAAAAACAGATACTGGTAGCTGAACTACAGAATGTATTTCCCAGAGTAATCACAGAGTGGTTGAGGCACTAGCTTTGACATTGTATTTGCACCAGAAAATGTTTGACTATTGTAGGAAAAGGATAAGGAGAACATAGATGGGATGTAAAGTCTTAAGTAGAACCAGGAAAATGGGTACAATATTTCAAAACAATATTCTGCAGCACAAATAATACAACCTCTCAAAATGTAATGATAACACTTTAAGTGTCTCTTACTGCACTGTAAAGACTGTATAACTATGCTGTAACTGCACTGTAACTACTGTGTACTGTAGTTACACATAACTGCTATGTAGTTGTTAACTAGTTTCACATTTGCATGTTGTGTAGTTATGCAACTTGCATGCATGTGCAAGTACCACCGTCTCCCATTCTGCACAAATCATTTCATTTTGACAAGTGTAACTACACATGTAATAGCTGTTGCAAAATGTAACAGAAAATCTAGTGTGCAACTACCACTCTATCTCTTCTGGCATTATCTTATTTGTTCATGTAAGGGCAACTACACATGTAATAGCTATTGCAAATTGTAGCAGCAAGTCTATTGTGTAACTATTATGTTACAACTTTTGGCATTATTAAATCTGTTCTTATAAGGGTAACTACATATAAATGCAGGTCTTGTGCACTATTTCAACTGTCTATGTTAATCTGATATTTATTTCAAAGGTAATTACACAGAAAAATGTTCAAGTGTAATAAGAATGGTAACTAATATAAGAATAAAATGCATCTTCAATGTGCTATAGTTAAATTCACTGACTGGCAACTCATTTTAGATGATGCTCCATGTATGTATTCCAGTTTTTCATGCACTTGCAGGTTAGTAAACATGCAGTCAAATATTGTGAATTGATATGTAACTCTACATAAAAATATTTCATTTGCATAATTACTTATTGGCACTATAATGACACTGTGGCTAAGAAATAATGGTACTTTTTTCACAGTTAATGCCCAGGTAACATGTATTTGCAGCTGCACACATTTACATTTACCAAATGTCTGTACTGTAGCTATGATGTAAGTTCTAATTCAGAAATCAGTCCCTCATGAACTCACTGCTTACTAAACATGCAATCTATTATTGAAACCTATTCACATAGGTGGCAGGCAATGTGTCAAATGTGCATTCCAAGACCTGGTGATCAATTGCAGCCATCCAATCAAATGAACTGACCATGATCTGACTGGATCCTGCACTGTGTGTGGAGAGGGGAATAGCAGGTAATGTGTGGTCTTCCCATTACTGCTGTTTTCCAGTAAGGAGACCTACATGTCTGCCTATGTTCATCACCTTTCCCTCAGCCCTCATGGTATAGTGAGATGGCTGGGGTAGCTTGATGTGAAGGATGGTATCCAGCGCCACCCACCACAACTCCACATAGCAGATAGGGCTGTGCGAATACCTTTCCCTGCATATTCGGCCGAATATTCGGTATTCGTGTCCCAAGTATTCAGTATTCATTATTCAGTATTCGGTATTCAGTCAGAAAAGGTGTTTATTTAAGGAAACTTTAAAAAAGCACTTCAGCAACACCATTAATCACCCATTGAACCTGGTATAACATATACACCTCAATGACACTTCAACCACCAACATAGAGCTCTCACTAATGCAGCACAAGCTTCATGTGGCACACTTGATCTACCACACCACACTCATAGAACTGTGAAAATGATATCAAGCTTCACATTGGGTCAGCACTAGAGGGTGTTCATGGTCACAGACATCGGATAGAAGGTGCTTTGACCATGGGTATAGGAATAGTGGTAGCAGTGGCTGCAGTAGTGGTGACAGCTGAAAGGGTGGCTGCTGCAAGAATGGCACTGGTGGTGGTGGGAAGCACATTGGCTGTGGATGTAGCAGGCATAGTGGTAGCAGTGGGAACACTGGTGGTGGTGTCTGTTACTTCCTGCACAAAGCATGTATGGTCTAATGCCCCCCTCCCACTACTGCACAATAGGATGTGATAGTTACTTAATTAGTTAGTTTGTTAATATTTTATTTGTTCAGCTTTCAAGTCATTACAAATTTACACTATAAAATCCACAGAATTCACATTACATTCTCACATTTTATATAAATTTACACATATTTACTTACATAGACATGACCAAAACAACACAAAATCAGAGAGCAAATACAGTTATTGTACTTCTCATAGAAACATAGAAACATAGAATTTGATGGCAGATAAGGACCGCTTGGCCCACCCAGTCTGCCTGTTTCCCAACCTAATGGATTAGCTGCAGATCCTAGTTAACCAGCAGCCTACCCCCTACCCACCCCCTAGAATTGCCTTATGATGGTCCCATGCATACTTGAATTCAACCACTGTTTTTGACTCCACAACCTCCTCTGGAAGGCTGTTCCATGTATCCACAACCCTCTCTGTGAAAAAAAATGCTTCCTTACATTACCTCTGAGCCACCCCTCCATCTATCTTCAAATTGTGCCCCCTTGTTCTTGCACACCTCTTTTTTTGAAAGATGCTACCCTCTTGGACTTTGTTGATTCCCTTGAGGTACTTGAAAGTTTCTATCATGTCCCTCCTCTCCCTCCTTTCCTCGAGGCTATACATATTAAGCTCCTTTAGTCTCTCTTCATATGTCTTCCGGGTGCAGACCCTGCACTATTTTAGCTGCCCTCCTCTGGACAGCTTCCATCCTGTCTATGTCCTTGCTGAGACTGGGTCTTCAGAACTGCACACAGTACTCCAGATGGGGTCTCACCAACTGTCTGTACAGAGGGATAACAACTTCCTGTTTTCTACTGGTGATGCCTCTCCCTATGCATCCCAGTATCCCCACAGCCCTCCTTACTGCCCTCTCACATTGCTTTCCCACCTTTAAGTCATCTGATATGACTACCCCCAGGTCCCTTTCCATTTTGTTGTTTTAGTATCTCACCCCCATTGTACTCTTCCCCTGGGTTTTTGTTTCCCAGGTGCATTACCTTGCACTTCTTAGCATTGAATCTAAGCTGCCATATATTTGACCATTCCTCTAACCTTGCCAAGTCCCTTCTCATTCTTTCCACCCCACCTTGTGCATCAACTTTGTTGCAGATCTTTGTGTCATCTGCAAAGAGACATTGAAAAGGACCGGTCCTAATACTGAACCATGCGGTACCCCACTAGTAACCCCCCTTTCTTCAGAGTGGACTCCATTTACTATTACCCTCTGTGTCCTATTCTCCAGCCAATTCTTTACCCAGGCTATCATCTTGGGACCCACTCCAGGCTGGCTAACTTGTATATTAATATTTTGTGTGAGACTGTGTCAAATGCCTTGCTAAAGTCTAGGTAGGCCATGTCCACAGCCCCTCCCTGATCTACTACTTTGGTCACCCAGTCAAAGAAATCAATTAGATTAATCTTGCATGACCTTCCCGCTGTGAATCCATGCTGCCTTGGGTCCTGTGCCCCTCTGGCCTCTAGGTACTCAACAGTTCTTTTCTTCAGAAGTGATTCCATCATTTTCCCTATCACTGAGGTTAAACTAACAGGTCTGTAGTTTCCTGCTTCTGCCCTGCTCCCACTTTTGTGAAGGGGAATCACATCTGCCCTCCTCCAGTCCTCAGGTACCACCCCCTCCTCCCATGATTTATTAAAGAGGGTAGTCAGTGGTGTCACTAGTTCTACCCTTAGTTCTTTTAGAATTCTGGGATAAATCCTATCAGATCCCATTGCTTTGTCCACCTTCAGTTTTAAGAGTTCTTTCAGAACCCTTTCTTCTGTAAATGGGCTGGTATCAACTTCTGTATCCAGAGTGTTTCTATTGTTTGTTTTAGGTACCTCCCCCCCTTCATTTGCAAATACTGAGCAAAAATATTTGTTTAGTATCCCTCCCAGTCCCTTCAATTAGCATTTTTAATTTTTTTATAAATCCAGTTAATGTACATTGCCACATCTATAGCAATGAACTCCAATGGTCGATTCATTAAGATTCTCAATACTTCATTTTCCAGTAACTGATCTGCTGGACAGTTTGGGGACACTATTTTGTAACGTAGCTCTGCATACTTTGGACAATACAGCATAAGATGTTCTAATGTTTCCAAGCAATTCATACCACAATTACAATTTAAATCCTGAAATTCTGATTTGTCCTTTGCATATAAATATTGTCTATATTTGGAAGGATATAATTCTAATCTGAATTGTGTAAGTAAGAATCTTAATTTTTTATCTGTTAAAAAGGTTAGATATAGTTCCTTAATATGGTTTATTTTATTTTGTGCATACCATTGATGAATTTTTGATAACCTGATTTTCTCTATGTCCTCTTTAGCTGAAACACTAAACAATTTATTTTTAATCAACTGATTATATTTAGTTGACATTTTTATTCCCTTCCATTAGTCAATCCATAAATGTTTTAAACCTATTTGATTAAGAATATTAATTATTTGGTTTAACCATGGTGAAAATAATCCCTGACCTACCCGATTTGCTTTCTTCTTCAAGCATTTAAAGGCCAGTCTATTTGATTCAAAGTTAGCACATTTTATCCAGTACCTTATCTTTGTTAAATATGCTAAATATGCTAAATACTTAATTTGGATTCTTCCCAGTTCAGCCCTTACTACTGCCACCTAAGTAGAGCCAGGGATTTCCCAATATATTTTTGTATAAGTTATTAAATGGTTTCTCCAATGTTGCCACATTATCATCAAGCCACACTTCAATGGCATACAAAGCAATTGCATTCAGTTTCATTTCTCCTGCTTAAAGGATTGCATCTACACTGTACCCTCCAAATGTTAAGTTGAATCTCAATAACCCATTTTTGCTCTGTGTCAATTTATTTAATGTATATAACCTTTGTTTTGAGAATTTACAATTACCAGTTATCTGTAGTCCAAGATATCTATATCCCGTTACTAATTGAAGCTGAGTAGTATTAATAAACTATTTAAATGTTGTCGATTTCTTTCCTATTATCATTATTTGAGTTTTATCCATATTTATTTTTTAACTCATTATCTTTACAATATGTTTGAAGTTACTTTAATTGCCTACCTATTCCTACAGGGGAAAGTGAAATGAGAACCAAATCATCAGCATACATGAGAATTGGTATCAAAGTGCCAGCCACTGCAGGTGAATGGCTGGAAATGGCTAAATGTTTTTCTGAAAAATCATTTATAAATAGATTGAATAGTGTTTGAGCTAGGATACAGCCTTGTTTAACACCCTGGTTTGTAGAGAAAGCCTCTGTTAAATTTTATGCTGAATCATACCGTATATGTCTCCTATTTTCTGAATATAGATGTATTATTATCCTTAATATAGTTTGGTTCATCTTCATATCATTACATTTTTGCCATAGTAGATGCCTGTTCACCCTATCAAAAGCTCCCTGAAAGTCTACACATGTAGCATAAATAGGATTTTTTTTCTGTAATACTTCTCAGTAATATGTGTTAATATAAAATATTGGTCTGCCGTTGAATAGTTTTTCCTAAATACTGCTTGACAGTCATTCAGTATATTTAAATCTGACAACCAAATTTGTATTCTATCTAATAATATTCTTGTGAAAACTTTGCTCAGACTATCCAAAAGACTCATAGGCCTGTAATTATCCAGTAATTCAGGGTTTCCTTTCTTATATAATGGTATTATTATTATATTAGACTTCCATGAACATGGGATGGTGTTACTCTCAATTTATTTTATTAAATAGTAGTGCTAACAAGTTACTCCACCACTCCTGCTCTATTTTGTACAGAAAAGAGGGAACTCAACCCAAATCTGGTGCTTTATTTGATTTAGTTGCTGAGATTGCCCAAGAAACTTTCTAAGTTGTAATATTCAATGAAGATCGTATTTCATTCAACTGTGCTAGAAAATTGTCTTGTATTTCCTCATCAGTCTCTTGCCAAAATAGTTTTTGATAATATGCAATCCAGTTTGCTGCTGGATGTGTGCTGCGATGTTGTGAGCAAACTTTCCCTTCCCCTTTGCAACTTTAATCCCAAAACCTTTTATATCCCCATTTTATATTGCTTTTAACATAGACTTCCACTGCTCTTGAATGAACATATCTGATTTTTTAATTAATAAATGTTTATATTCCTTCCTTTGGCTATTGAGATATTGTATATTTTCAATTGTCCTATTTTCTTGTATGGTTTTATTTTATTAAGATGCTTTTTAAATTGTTGGCATCTCCTATCATACCAGGAATGAACCTGCCTACATTTGAATTGTTTGTATAATAAGGGTAATATCTTATCTGTAATATCCTGTATTGAATTTTGAATCTCTATTACTGTTTTTTCTTCTGTAATATTTCCTGCAACAATTTGTATTTCTGAAGAATTTAACATCGTCCCAGTATCTATATCCAGCTTCACTGAATGCTGCATCCACCTTTGATTTATAATTTGTATATATGCTGAATTTCCCTTCTGTGTCCCCATACTTCCATCTTCAATCTGTATTTCTACTTTTAATGGATAATGATCACTTTCTGGACATATTACCACCTCAACATTTTTAATACTATAATACTGCCAAGGAGAACTACAGATATACTCAATTATACTTGCTCTTTTCCCTCTTAAATATGTAAATAGGAAGTGTTCTTTCCCTTTAAACTACCATTTAACGTAATTAAGCCATATTTTTCTAAAATCCTAAACAAATTCCTCCCCTAAACATTAGATTTTCTGCCCTTTGTGTGATTATGATACACTGAAGTACCCTTCAGCAATTTCCTCGTAAGTTGACCCAATCTAGTGTTAAAGTCTCCCATCAGCATTACATTGTCCCCAGGATATTTATTAATAAAAGTCTCAAAGTGAGAGTCTAATTTCACCCCAAACAAATTTGAAAATTGCTTTGTATTCACTGGTGGGCAATACACATTAATAATTATATATAAATCCCTATCCATCTCAACTACAACTGTTATAATATTGTCTGAAATAAGTTCCATTGTTCTAATTTTAACAATTTCTGTTATTTTAATGAGTGTTACTAACTCCCCCTGAAGGCCTGCCATATTTGGTGTTTTTTTGGGGGGGCTTTTGCTTCAAAAGAGGCAAAGCCATTTAGATGCAACCCTTCTATTACCCAGGTCTCTTGTAAACAAATTATATTATTATTATTCCATCCACCACACCACACTCATAGAACTCTGAAAATGATATCAAGCATTGCACTGGGTCAGCACTAGAGAGTGTTCATGGTCACAGACATGGGATAGAAGGTGCTTTGACCATTGGCATAGGAATAGTGGTAGTAGTGGCTGAAGTAGTGGTGACAACTGAAAGGGTGGCTGCTGAAAGAATGGCACTGGTGGTGGTGGGAAGCACATTGGCTGTGGATGTAGCTGCTGTAGTGGTAACAGTGAGAACACTGGTGGCGGTGTCTGTTACTTCCTGTACAAAGCATATATGCTGTAATGCCTCCCCTACTACTGCACAACAGGATGTGAGAGTGAACATACAGATGGAACAGGTGATGTCACTTGTAGTAGTAGTACTATTACCAATGCTGCAAGAACTAGAAGGCTTACTTGGAGGGAACAATATTTGAGCCCACTGAATAAAGAGAGACACCTGTATGTCATTGTTTATATAGTCTATCTCACCACCTTCTCTGGAATTGTATTATGTATCAATAATATACAGTGGAGCAATGCAAGATGCAATTCAGTACATTGCAGTAAATGACATGCCACAAAATATTGAATGACTAGAAGGCTTAATTGCTATGAAATTACACTGCTCCTTGCAGAATACTGTAGCATTTTGCAGTAATTTTGCAAGATACTTCATTGTGTACTGTCTAGCACCACTGTATGAACTGTTTTATAATCTTGATGCAGTGTTTTATCCTTGGGTATGTTAGTTGTGAATTGTTTTGTTACAAGGGCATCTCAGTAGCATTCATTTTAACTTCATGTATTTATGGTGTGTGTTTCTTTAAGGGTTGTGTATTCATAGTGTGTTTGTACATTCCTGACATGCACCCTGACAAAGACCAGGTTCTGGTCAATGCACCAGGGCTCTATTGGCATCCTCCAACCTTAGCACAAACAAATATATTGATAACTTTATGCTCCACTGTTCTTAACTGTATTTTGTTATTCCCCCCCCAGTGCTTCCTTTGTTATACATAGATTGTTTGGGGGTTTGGCAGCCCAGGAACAACACTAGCAGTAATTGCCTGGAGGTGCTGTACATTTGTGGGTCTATCATCCTGTTCCTCACCACTTGGGGCAGGCAGTGCAGACGCTTTGCTGGGGTTGGACCAAGCATGTTTGCAAGATTGCCAAAGACATGATGGATCAGGTCACTAGTGGTTACTGTGTAAAACACAAACTATTACTACGTAGTACCTGTGTGTGTGATGCTTTACTTAGTGCTTGTGCAACTACAGTAATACACCAACCTTTCCAGTTATACTGCACCACAAAAAAGTAGCAGTAAAGAAAAACACTGTTACTAAGAAGGAAGAAGAAAAGGACAACCTATTTAGTCAAACATGGAATCGAGCAAGGAACAGACAGATGACATACAGTCAACTCAGTGAGACAAGCGTACCCCACTAAGTGCATTGGTTTAATTAAAAACATAAACAAACAAAAAAATGTGTGTGCACAGCTGTGCACACACAAGGCACAGACTCGTGGGGGGGTATTTTTCACAAGCACAGGTTAATTGTGTGCAGTGGGCTGTAGAAGTGGGGGGGAGTCAGCCAACACACTCCTCATGTGTACAGGGATCTATCCCTGGAACCAGAGGACTAAGAATAATAATTCAGTGAGTCAAGCCTAACTGGCTTAGAACTGAAGAATTTTATTTCAAAATCTGTGTGTACACAGCGGTGCACACGTGTGGCCCTGCCTCATGAAAAAATATATTAAGCATGCACATGCAGGACAAAGCCTCACAAAATCAAATATTATGCACATATACAGCAAATTATAAGCAGTGACCTGCAGGAGGGGGAGTTAGCAGACACCCTTATCGGTCAAGCAAGGAACCAAGCCTGGAACCAGACAACAGAAAATAAATAAATAAATAAATAAATAAAATGTGCTTCACCCAAAAAAATCACACTGGATCTATGTCAGACAGCAGCAGAAAAGGGGTGTTAGCAGACAGCCCTCCTAGTCCTTGTAACTAAGTACAGCAATAAGGACAAAATACCTGTCAGAAAGCCAAACATAGCTTTTCTGACACTGATCAAAAAAACTATGCTTACCCAAAAAAGCCTGTGAAGCAAAAACTATTTCTTTTTTTAGCAAGTTTAAGGTCTCAAAAGTACTGCAGAGCAGCTCTCAGAAACCACTGTCTCCTGTTTTCTACCAGCTCAGAGTGAGGAAGTCACATAGTGTGCTTGCCTTTGAGCTCAAGAAAAAGTTTTTGATTGGCCAACAAAGCTCAGTGAGATGTGGAAATCTCCTCGAATAGTAGTTCCTAAATAGTGGCCGAATAGTGAACTATTCGGAAAATGCATCTGAATATGTGGGAAGCCTACTATTCGTAGTATTCAGAAAATACTATTTGGCCCATGCACAGCCCTAATAGCAGATCAGTGATAAAGCATGGTATGTATCCATGCCACACCCCAGCCACCTACCTGGGAAGTAGCAGGCCAGGAGTGTGTGTGTGGAGGTGTTGGTCAATGCCATAGAAGCAGCACATTTCTTAGTAACTACAGCACTGTTACAAACCAATACATAATTATGTAAATGATTTTTATTGTATATGTAAACAAAGTAGTTGTATAGCAATTAACAATATTAGATTGAGTGCTTATTAAGCAGTAAGTACATAAGAGAATTATTTCTGAAGGAAAACATACATCAGAAGTACAGCATTGACATTCAGTGTAAGAGCACAGTAATTACACCCTTCATCTTATGCTTTATTTTAAGTGTCAGTTTCTGCATACTTACTTTACAGATACATGTTAGTTATTAGCTGGGGAAACAATGCCACAGAAGCAGAAACAATGCCACAGAAGCAGACCATTCCTTAGTAACTACAGCACTGTTACACCCTTCTTTTTGTGCTTTATTTAAAGTGTCAGTTTCTGCGTACTTACTTTGTAAGTACATATTAGTTGGGCATTAACTGTGGAAACAATGCCTCAGAAGCAGCATGTTCCTTAGTAACTACAGCACTGTTACAAGCCAATAAGTAATTATGTAAATTAATGTTTTTTATTGTATAGCAATTTACAATATTAGATTGCACATTTATTTTTAAGGTTTTTTGTCGTTTTTTTTTTGTGGTTGTACAGTAAACAAGTGGTGGCTCTGGGATTCAAACCCAGTTCTCCAGGTTTTCATGTCCGTGCTTTTAACCGCTATGCTTTACTGCAGTAAGTCAATGAGGGAATGATTTCTGAAGGATATATTTTAAGTGTCACTAACTACACTGTAACTGCAGTATAACTACACTGTAACTACAAGACTATGTAGTTGTTAACTAGATTCACAGTGCATGTTGTGTACTTACATAACTTTAAATGTGCTGCTTCTGTGATATTGACCCACACCTCTTGTGCACCCACACCCATGTCCTGCTGCTGCTCAGATGTGTGGCTGGGAAGGGGCATGGCTACCTTTGGGTGAGAGTCCCAATTCTTCAGTACCTAAGACTAAACTGTCCCATTGTACAATGCTGAACAGACATAAGTCTAACTGATTGTACATCATGTATATTGCACCTGCAATTTAGTTGCTACTCTATTGTGTTTCAACTGTATTCTTTCACATAATTATACCTGGTTGTTCTCAATTTATCCTATTTCCTGTACCTTTTCTGTTAATGTAAGTGTATTGTCTGTATTACCTGTGTACTATCTTTATGGCCCAGGTCATTCCTGAAAATGGTCCATTGGATCGGTGTACCAGCATGGTAAACAAACAAACAAACAAACATATTTAATCACTGATCTGCAGTGTGGAGTGATGGTGGGTGGTGCCAGATACACATGTAGGGACTCTTACTTAGCTGTTACATGCATGAGTTTACCACCATGCCCCAAGCCCTCAAGGTATAGTCAGAGGGCTGTGGTAGCCTGGTGTGAAGGATGGTGCCATTGCAGAATACAGTTAAAACACAATCGCATAGCAACTAAAGTGTGGGTGCAATATACGTGCTGTAGAATCAGTCAATTCTATGACTGTTCAGCATTGTACAATGGGACAGTTCAGTCTTAGGTACAGAAGAATTTGTACTCTTATCTGAGGATAGCCATGACCCATCCCCAGCCACCCACTTGGGCAGCAGCATGACAGGGGTTTGGGTGCACAAGAGGTGTGGGTCAATCTCACAAAGCAGCACATTTAAAGTTATGTAAGTACACAACACACATTGTGAAACTAGTTAACAGCTACATAGTAGTGCAGTTACAATGTAGTTATAAAGTAGGTACAGTGTAGTTAGTGACACTTAAAATTATCATTCAGAAATCATTCCCTTGTGAACCTACTGTTGTATAGCATAGTGGTTAAAAACACTGACCTGACAACCTTGAGAACTGGGTCTGATTCCCAGAGCCACCGCTTGTTTACTGTGTAACCAAAAAGAAAATGAACTAAAAATATGCATGCAATCTAATATTGTAAATTGTTATACAATAAATAATTAATTTGCATAATTACTTATTGGCTTTTAACAGTGCTGTAGTTACTAAGGAATGTGCTGCTTCTGTGGCATTGCTTCCACAGTTAATGCCTAACTTATACTTACAAAGTAGGTATGGAGAAACTGACACTTTAAATAAAGCACAAAAAGAAGGGTGTAACAGTGCTGTAGTTACTAAGGAATGGGCTGCTTCTGTGGCATTGTTTCCGCAGTTAATGACTAACATGTATTTGCAAAGCAAGTATGCAGAAATTGACACTTAAAATACAGCATAAGAAGAAACGTACAACTACTCTACACTTACACTGAGTGTTAATGCTGCAATTCTGATGTGTTTTCCTTCAGAAATCATTCTGTCATGCACTTACTGCTTAAAGAGCTACTGACACCTCAAATGAATACTTTGAAAAACATAATAATTAGATATAATTCAGCTGGCATTTCATATATATATTCAATATATTTCTATTTCCCATCATTTATTACTAAAAGAATTTGCAAGAATATATGATCTTTATCTTTTAGAGTTCCCTTACAGTTCATCTGCCTCTATAGCTTACTCCCTACTTCAAGTCATAATCCTCTGTTGTAACATCACAATCTGCTAGCATGAGAGTAACTGTGATATCACAAGCAGGTCATTATGACCTCAGGTAGGGAGAAAGCAACTGGAATAGCTGAATTCTTCAGGAATAAAGATTTTGTTTTAATGTAAATGACCACAGTAGTAAATAATGTGGAGGAGGAATATAGAAATAACTTGACCTGCAAGCTGAACTGTGACTAAATGTTATGTTTTGTTAAAATTATCCTGAAGGTGTCAGCTGCTCTTTAATAAACATGCAATCCAATATTGTTAAATGCTATACAACTACATTGTTTACTTATACAATAAAAATAATTTCCATAATAACGTACTGGCTTGTAACAGCACTGTAGCTACTAAGAAATATGCTGCTTCTGTGGCATTGACCCATACCTCTTCTACACCAACACTCCTGGCCTGCTAATGCCACAGTGGGTGGCTTGGGATATGGCCATACACCATGCTTTATCACCGATCTACTCTGTGGAGTGGTGGTGGGTGGAGCTGGATACACAGGCAGGGACCAGCCATTACATGCGCTTCCCACTGACTGTATGGTGTGGCTGCCATAGCACCATCCTTCACATCAAGCTACCCCAGCTGTCTCACTAAACCATGAGGGCTGGGAGCAAGGTGGTAAACATAAACAGACCAGTAGGTCCCTGTACTGGAAAACAGCAGTAATGGGTAGGCCACCCATAATCCACAATTCCCCACTGCACACATAGTGCAGGATCCAGTCTACTCCTGGTTAGTCCATCTGATTGGATGGCTGCTGTTGATCACCAGGCCTGGGAATGCACATTTGACACATTCCCTGTTGTCTATGTGAATAGGGTCCAATATTAGATTGCATATTAAGTAAACTGTAAGTTAATGAGGGACTGATTTCTGAATGACAACTTACATTATAGCTACAGTGCTGACATTTGGTAAATGTAAATGTGTGCAACTGCAAATACATGTTACCTAAGCACTGACTGTGAAAACAGTACCATTATTTTTTAGCCACAATATTGTTATAGTGCCAATTAGTAATTAAGCAATTGAAATATCTTTGTGTATGGTTACATATCAATTCACAATAGTTGACTGCATGTTTACTAAGCTGCAAGTTCATGAAAAACTGGAATACAGACATGGAACATCATCTAAAAAGTTACCAGTCAGTGCATTTAACTGTAGCAGACTGTAGTTGTATTGTAGTCATATTTTAGTTTCCATTCTTATTGCACTTTTACATTTTTTCTTTGTAATTACATTTGAAATTATTGTCAGATAGACATTGACAGCTGAAACAGTGAACCAGACCTGCATTTACATATAGTTACACTTGTGAGAACAGGTTTAATAATACCAAAAATAGTAACATAGTAGTTACACAATAGATTTACTGGTACAATTTGTAATAGCTATTACATGTGTAGTTGCCTTTATACAAACAAATAATGTAATGCCAGACGAGAGAGCGTGGTAGTTGCACAACATATTTTCTGTTACACTTTGCAACAGCTATTACATGTGTAGTTACACTTGTCAGAATTAAATTATTTGTGCTGAAAGGGAGACAGTAGTAGTTGCACATGTATGCAAGTTGAGTAACTACACAACACACAAATGTGAAACTAGTTAATAACTACATAGTTAAATGTAACTACACAGTAGTTGCAGTGCAATTACACTGCAGTTACAGCATAGTTATACAGTAGTTATAGTGCATTAAGGAACACTTAAAATAAAGTGTTACTTAATAGGTTTCCTCTAAAAAACTGAATAGATGAACTAGAAGTACATAGTTCAATCAAGAAATGTACAAGACAAAAAGCACCAGGCCCAGACAGTATACAAACAGATGCCATAATTAACCACCTGGATTGATGGGTGCCAACCTTAGTCAGACCATATAATTACATTATAGAAACAGGCAAAATATCAAAATCCTGGAGTATGGCGATTATTGCCCAAATTTTCAAGAAAGGAGAAAGACAAAATCCATCCTGCTAGAGGCATACTAACATACTATTTGCCAGCAGATTAGGCCTTACAGTCTATCGAGTCTGCTCGAACCTCAGATCCCTAGAGACCAATAAGTTTATCGAATAATGCACAGAAATGTTTTATAAGATTTTTAAATAATAGAATTCTGGAATGGACTGAAGAAAACAAATTAATTGATGAGGCACAGGCAGGGTTTATGACAAATCATTCAACAATCGATCAGTGCTATGTTTTGAGTCATTTAATTTACAAATAAACAATTATTAAAAAAACAAAAACTGTTTGTATATACATAGATTTAAAAGCAGCCTTTTATAGTATAGATAGAAATCTGCTTTGGAAAAGCCTAGAAGAGCTAGGAATGGAAGAGACCATACTGAATCTATTAAAAATATCATGTAAAGATAACCAAATCAAAATTAGATATAATATTAAAGGTGATACCGCAGATGAATTTAATGGGAATAGAGGTGTCAGACAAGGCACTGTTCTAGCACCTATTTTAGTTAACTTATTCATAAACAAGATTTTAAGCCGGCCCAGTGGTGCTGAGGGTTGAGGCGCAGGACACCACTCCTTGTGCCATGCCCGCAACCCAGGGTTTGTGAACAAGCCCGGGCTGCTGGGGGTCAGAAGGGGGGAAGATATTGAGCATCTGGATGGCTGCTTTCTCCTCCCAGAGAGGGTTGGGGAGATGATTGCTCAAGGAGTGACCTCTGGCAGAGGCTGGAGGTTGCCAACAGCAGCGTTGTGGTGTATGCCATGGTGGAGCTGTGGCAGCATGTTGCCTTGACAGACAGGCTCCACAGGGGTGTAACTAAGTAAGAACCCCCCTCCTCCCTCCAATAGGTGAAAGTACCTCCCACCCATGAACCACACTCCCGTAGTCAGGCATGGCTCTCCTCATCCAGTCACTTCCCCGGCCTGGTGCTCAACCCTATAGAAAGAGCACCCTGATGGGGGGGAGACCCTTCCCTTGAGAGTAAATCCAATGGATGACCGGTATTGGGAGGGGAGAGGAGAAGTCAGGCCATGCAAGGAGGTAGAGTCTGTGGTGTTGGGCAGTCACTGGAGAGAGTTCGGGGACACAAGGAGAGGGTGCAAAAAATAATTTGAAAAAAAAAAGATTTTGATGAAATTATATCAAACAGATTTTCATATGCCTAAAATTGCTGAACCTAATTGCCCATATCTAACTTTTGTGGATGACATAGTCTTAATCTCAACAAGTTATCTGGGGGCAAAATGATTAAAGGAGGCATTTCAAAAAGAATGCAAGGCAGCATTACTATAAATGTATTATGCTAAAACAAAAACCATGGTACCTGGTAACAAAACCAGAAGGAAATATAATGTAAGAGTGGATAATCATATCTTAGAACAAGTGAGGGACTTCAGGTATTTGGGCATCAATATAAATGAAAACTTCTCATGGAACAATCATATAAAAGAGATGGAAATTAAAACAAACAAAAAAATTACCAGCTATTTCAAGCTTTTCATATAAATTTGGAGGCTGTTCAGTCAAAGACTCGATAAAAGTTATTAATGCCAAATAAGGTCACAAATTTTATATGGAGTCAAAATTTGGGGAGAGAAGACAAACATCAAAATTAAGAAAGTTGTCAATATATTTTATAGGAAACTAATAGGACTTACAAAAGGGGCACCAGCAGCACTAATCATAGCTGAGTTGGGGCAGGTTTCCGTTGAATGCCTAATACAGGAAAGGATTATCATATACCCGTTTAAGATATATACCATGAAAGAATACCGACTACCAATAAAATGTCTAGAAGAGGCTATTGAATATCAAGATAGGAAATTAATGTTTCCAATAATTAAAGTCATAGAAAATTTGCTTTAACCTTGCGGCCTTTTACAAAATATACCAGACTCATATAAATTGGCTCCAGAAGAAATACATACCTTTATTAAGGACCAAATAAGAGACATCTTCAAACAGAAGGACATAGAGAGATGCACAGAACAGAAAATTACCCAGTGGCTAGCATCAAAAAAACAAGTATTTGGATTGGAAATATTCCTAGTACTAATTAAAAATCCATATAGAAGAAACCTATTTATAAAATACAAATTTGAATATTATAAAAGTGAGAGATTTGAACACATTACAAATAAAATAAAAACGATTTCCAGTGGAAAATGCAAATGTAACCAGAGGCCAGATGATATAGTTCCCATACTAATTTTATGTCCTTTTTAAGGAAAATACCAAAACAAAATATTGAGGCATACTCTGGGACAAATGGAAGGTATTTCCCAAGAATTAACTGTTAATTTATTAATTTCTGAATCAACTAAAACATTAGAAAATGTCATTTCCTATTTAAAGGTATTTGATATCTAGAAACTCCACATTAGATACAAATAAGTATGTACTAGACAAGTGATTGAGATATTACTAACAGCAAGGCTGTGAAGAAAAAGCAATGGAAAGAAATTATAAGTAGATACTTGTGAGATCAGAAGTCTAGTGCAATATCATAAAAATATTTAGAAAAATGTGTCTAATTTTAACATTTTTTTAGAAAGCATATATGTATGTTTTATGAATGCATGTAAACAGTTTTTATTGTAAATTATACATTGTAACAACATAACTTGTTATACAGTAAACTTTTGAACTGAACTGAACTGAACTGAACTGACATTGTATTTGAATTCATTAAGAGAGTGATTACAACCAACACTGGCAACTAGAAAGGTTGAAGCACAATACATTATCAAAGGAAAACATAAAAATTAAATTATACATTAAATATTACACTTGCATACAACAGTGAAGAGTTTTCTAATCTAAAAAATACTTAAGCACAACACATTCATGATATCATAAACTTTCTGACCAACTCAACAATAAGCCCATTTGAAAAGTTTGAGAGTGATTCACTTTTATTACGCATTGCTTTTTTAGCTGTGGTTAGATTTCCAAATATTTGACATGTTCCAAAAGCATAGATTTTATCTGTTTAAATCCCATTCTTAATTTTTGAAAATCCCAGTATTTGTGACAGCCTAATTTCCAAAGTTCCACATATTTGGGAACTTTCATTAATAAATGGTAGACATGGTTTATCAATCAATCAATCAATTAAATCTTTATTTACCCAGGCGATCACCATTGAGTAAGCTCATTTACAAGGTGGACCTGCTATTGGTAGGGAACATTGTACAGTTACATATAAATATACATAATACAAAAAGGAACAACATGTTTACAATACTGATAGGAGCAGAGTATTTACATTCCAAGTCACATGTACAAGAAAGATATACATAACACAACCCAAACACAATTTGAATATACAATTCCTACAGGAGCAGGATGTGTATGGATGTCATATACAAACCACAGAAGGAAAAGGAAAGATTGTTTATATTCCTGTCCAGCAGAAACACGTTACAGGAGTGGATGGAAATTCCTAAGCTATGGAGGTGCGCATAACAGTGTGTAAGCCTTAGGTAAATGTGGCAGAAGGAGGGTGGTGAATAAGAGGGATGCAGAGGGTGCTACGGGCAATTGGAGCAGAGGAGGGGGGAGTAGTAGTGGCAAGGGCTGATTTGGATAATCAGCTGAGACTAGTGTTGAAGAAGAGAGGAACAATAGTCAAGCTGCTAGGAGCGGTAGAAGCAATTACAGATTTCAGCAAACGTTTTGTCATAGATGGTCTTGAAGAAGGCAAGGCTGACAGGTGAGCTAAGTCTCAACAATTTTTGTATCCTATTCCAGACAGTAGGCAGGGCATAGCTTATGGCGGCCCTTCCAAAGTGAGTGTTGGTCCTTGGGACATTCAAAGAAATCTGTGATTGACTTCTTAAGGCATAGTTCCTAATAGGACTAAGGGGGGGAGACAGTCAACAACATATTGTGGGAGTTTGTTGGTAAGGGCTCGGAGCGTCCCTAGGGCTGCATTTCTATAATGCCTGTATTGAAGGGAGGGCCACCCTACAGCTGCGTATAAAGAGCAGTGATGTGTGGAGCACAGTAGGCCAGTTATAAATCTCAGTGCTCTATGATATAATACATCCAGTTTTGCAAGATATGAGGCAGGGCAATGGCCATAAATGAAGTCAGTGTAGTCAATTAATGACAGGAATGTAGATTAGACAAGCTGTCTTTTTGCATCTGTGGTCAAGGGGCATTTAATTCTGAAAAAAGACCAAGTCTCTGCCTCAGTTTTTTCAGCAGTTCTTCTGTGTGTTCCACAAAAGAGAGTTTGTTGTCTAGCCAAATACCAAGGTATTTGAATTTAGTCACAAATTCAAGATTTTCTCCTAATAAGGTACAGATTGATGGTAATGGACAAACGACAGCAGAGTAAGCCCCTGGGCCTGATGGTCAGAAAAGAATGACTTTTTTTTTTGCATTTAGTAGTAACTTTTTGCTAAGGAGTTGGTACTGCAGAGTATTAAAGTCAGCTTGTAACTCAGCGGAGGCAGCTTCAGGAGATTCCTGGCTTAAGTAGATCACCGTGTCATCAGCAAACAAGTGAATACTTGCATCTTTGATGCCAAAGTCCAAGCTGTTGATATAAATGGCAAAGAGTAATGGGCCCAGTATGGAGCCCTGGGGGACACCTCTTTTTATCGGTTTAAGTGGAGAAATCTCTCTATCAGCCTTAATTTGTTGCTGTCTATCAGAAAGGTAGTCTTGGAACCATCCCTGTGCAGTTGAGCCAATGCCTATAGTTTTTAAGGTGGAGAGGAGCAGGCAGTGGTCAACACTGTCGAAAGCCTTACTGAGGTCCCGAAACATGGCACAAACTAATTTTTTGTTGTCTAGGTCCCGTTGCCAATCATTAGTAACTTTTGCCAGTGCCATAATTTTACTATGCTTAGCTCTAATGCCAGACTGCATTGGGTTTATCCACATCTAACAATAACAATCTAAAGCACCTTTTACATTTACAATACTCCTCTTCTTTATTAGGGGACTGAGGAAAGATATACCTGTTTGGCAGAATTTTCAAAGAGCTGGACACAGTACTTGAGTCTGTATTTCAGACATATGCTGCCTCCATGCAAAAGCATCAGGATACCTGCATCCTGTTATCATCCATTCTGATGCATTTGTAACATTGTCTGCAGTTTACAGCACTTTTGGCCAAAACAGCAGTGCTTGTGTCTATTTTTTGGATGCAAGTGTGCACTTCCATCACAGACATTACACCAACTTTTGTGACAGAGGTGTACCCTTGCATCTGGAAAATGGACACAAGTTCTTGAAAATACCACCCCCCAACCCCATCATTTTCATTGCTTATACTTGCTTCTGATCTAAAGGTCTTATTTGTATCTCTTCTGAATTGTATGACCTCAAGATAGCAGCCTTACCATTTTAGTTATGATTCTTCTACACTGCATTGAGTTAATGCAGCTATGTCAGAACTGTGGTCACACACATTTAAAATAGCAAAAAAAAAAAAAAAAAGACATCCTAGAACGCCACATCTCAACTTATGGGAGTATGTTTGTTTTTGTTATTTATTTATTTTGTACTGTATTTTTCCACACCTGGACAGCCATATGCAGGTGTTGCACTTCACTTTTTAAGCATGTCCTGGGGGACTATACAGCAGAAGAGACAATGTACAATAGGTTGCATACAGTAAGTTATAATAGGCACACTAAAGAGCCTCAGATAAATACAAACAAAACCCCTCCAATAGATTTAAACAAGGGCATATTATAAAACTGAGATTTTAGTACAGAATTGCAAGGGGGTGGATTGAAAGCAACTCAGTTCAAGATTATCATTTGTGCTAGACGGGTTGGCACCAGGAGCAGAGGCTGTGTAGATAAGAAAACATAGAGTAGTATGCTTGAATTGCTGGAGGTTGCTTGAATTTTGTATTCAATCATGGACTGAATTCCAAGTGGTGGGACCTGCTATGACAAAGGTTTTTTTCCCTATTATTTTGTGCATTTTTGGTATGTGCAGGATGTTTTATGACCTCATTTGCTAAACCTGGACAGTCTAGTTTAGACATTTAGATAGATATGCTGCCTAGAAACTATGAATGTATTTGTAAACCAAGGAGTTCCAAATGAGTTCCTGGCTCTTTTCCTAAAGAAGTATACCCAGTAGGTGGTACAGTATATCAGACAATATCTCTTTTCTAGAAGTTTACCCAGTAGGTGGTACAGTATATTAGACATTATCCATTTTCTAGAAGTATATCCAGTAGCTATTATAGCAAACAGTGATGTATTTTTTTCTGCTTCAGTCAATCACAAACCTGTCCACATTGTTGATACATATGAAGGTAATAATGCTTTAAATAGAAATATCTTCCTAATATTGAGATCAAGACTTTAGTTTAAATATAATAAGACAAGTTTTGTGTGAGAACTTCTGACTGTTCTTTTCATGAACTTGTTGAAGGATAATTTTGCATCAAGCCAGAGTCCAGGGTACTTGAAACATGTTATATTATTTAATAAGGTTGGCCGGCACCCAGCCAGCCACCAACCGAGACCAGGACACCCGCCTGCAGCTCCTCGGAAGCTGCCTGCCCTTGAACAGGGCTGCTTCAGCTACCCCACGTTCAGCCGTCACCCAGCCAGCCACCGACCGAGACCAGGACACCCACCTGCAGCTCCTTGGAAGGTACGGGACAGCGCAGCCAATCGGAACACGGGTGCTTCTAGTAAACCTGCTCTGATTGTCCAGGACTTTTCCCCTGCTTTAGTCACCTGGCACTTTTTACAAATAGATTTTTGATAGAACTAAACACATTTCAACTGTGTAATAGAAGTTTTCCAGCAGCAGGTTATACAGACCTGCCACTAGAGAGATTCTTGGTCTTTCTACACAAATCACTGTACTCAGTCATGGGCAATATGGCCTGCATTATCATTTTACTTCTTTCCCGGTGTTGCTACAAGGGGAGGTTGTAGTTTGAGGTTCCCCTAAGCTTCACTGAACAGGCTGAGAACTTCCTTAAAACTGCCTGTGCGACAGCTCTGCAGCTGAAAACAGGAAGCACTCAGTGTCTGCCATCCACCCTTCAGACTCAAGTCAGATAGACTCTGAGCACTCTATTCTTACCTATGCTACGCTGATATCATCCAATAATAATGCCTTACTTAGTATATGCTTCCTTCTGCCCTCCTTGGTGTGCTAGCAACCCAAATGTCCCTCCCCCTAATAGGGGTGTACTACTTGCCATAATCTACTCACTGACCTTACTCTGGGTGGACAGGCACATAGACCCATTCCCCCCAAACCAGTGAGCAATCTACATAATATCCCCCAACACGACTTCCTTAGCAGCTACCCTATCTCAAGTATATCTAGTCTCTTAACAGAGCATGAGATCATAAAAAAGGGTGTATGCTATGACCTGCTTTACTATATGAGCAGGATGCGTCGAAGACACCTCATCTCAATACCTAGCACTAAACTGCTCAGGTTTCTAGTCTTGATACTTCTCCTATCAGGTGATATCCAACCTAACCCTGGCCCATATGTACCCAATACCTTGGTAGCATTCCCCCAGGACCATCAACAGGTGGCCACCAAGGGTCTGAAGATAGCACATATGAACATATGTAGTCTTAGGCCAAAAATACATGAAGTCCAGGCCTGGTTGGACCTCTACAAACTGGACTTACTAGCCATCTCTGAAACCTGGCTAAAAGCCCACATCCATGACCACGAGATTCACATCGTGGGCTACAATAGCTACCGCAATGACAGAGAAACCAAAAAAGGGGGTGGGGTCCTAATCTATGCTAAGGATGACCTCTCTGTGTCACCTCTACCCCTGAAAACTAATCCTACTGCTGAGGGAGAGAGCATATACATCTGGATAACCCTAGGGCATGCCAAACAACTAACAATTGGCTGCGTCTACCACCCACCAAAATCAGCCCTCAAATCCCTTGAAGCCATCACAAATGATACGGCTATCAAGGTAACAACGGAGCAATTAATCCTGGGTGACTTCAACATTAACTGGGCCAGGACCCTTGTCATGCCTCGAAGTCACTTACCCACGAAGCAGGTCTGACGCAGGTCATCTCTGAACCGACCAGACTTAATTACAAAACTGGGAACCACACCACCTTGACTGGGCTCTGGTGTCTAACCCCACTAATATACAGAGTGCGGGCACAATGGCAGACTCCCTGAGTGACCATTCCCCAATCTTCTGTATATGGAAAAACAAACCACCCAAGGCCCAACCTAGAATTCTCTCCGCCCGTGACTTCTCCAAGTTCTCTGAACTACAATATAATCGCTACCTAGGTTGTCTGGACTGGAACCCCATAAACCTTCTCCCTACTCTTACTGAGGCTGTGCAATACTTCCAGGACAAACTAACCACAGTGGCCGACCTCTTTGCTCCAATGAAGAGAATGAGGGCTAAAGGCAGCTGCTACAAGTGGATCTCTCCATCCCTCAAAGCCCTAATGGCCACTCGGGAAAAAGCCTGGAAAAAGTTTAGGCTCTCCCTCCTCCCGGCAGATCTCGCTGAATACAAAACCCTGAGGAACAAAGCCAAGAGAGCCATAAAACTTGCTAAGAGAGATTACTTAACACACCTCCAGAAAACCAGCCTGGGCAACCCCAAGCAATTCTGGAATCATATCAATGACCTGATCAAGGGCGGCAAAAAGCCTGAGTCCTGTCCCATGGAGATTAACAGTCAGCTCACAACTGACCCTTTTCAAATATCAGCTGCCCTTAACAGGCACTTCTCAGACCTATAGGCCTACAAGACCTGCCTGTCTCCCAAGACTCTCCCCCCTACCTCAGATGAACCACCTCACATGGAAAGACCCCCATTTCACCTGAGACTGGCTAAATGCACTGAAGTACTAAACATCCTAAAGAACCTGAAACCGAAAGGGTCAGGGGGACCCGACGGTATCAACCCTCGGCTACTCAAGGCAGGGGCTTCCTCCTTCTCCTTCTCCTGGCCTATAACCATACTCCTCAATCAATCACTGAAGGAAGGGGCAGTCCCTGACCAGTGGAAACTAGGCCAATGTTGTCTCTATTCACAAAGGGGGGCTCAGGGAAAAACTCAACAACTACAGGCCCATCTCCCTCTTCTGCTCACTTGCTAAGGTGCAAGGAAGAGTCATCTACAATCAACTCAGGGACTACCTGGAAGCTCATCAGCTCCTTGCCCCCTCCCAACATGGATTTAGAACAAACCATGGTACTGACACTGCCCTCATTAATTTCACGGAAGAAGTTCTTAGGGCAATGGACAAAGGGATACCCACTGGTGCAGTTTTTATAGACTTATCCAAGACGTTCAGCCTCATCGACCACAACTTGCTGCTACAGAAGCTGCAAAATATAGGCCTAGACAGTCATGCCCTGAAGTGGTTTGGGAGCTACTTATCATGCAGGGCACAGAGGGTCTCATGGAAAGGGATCATGTCTGATCCACTACCCATAAACCAGGGTGTACCTCAGGGCTCAATTCTAGGGCCCCTTCTGTTTTTCTTGTTTACCAATGACCTGCCTACCCACTGCAGGGAGAGCTTGGTTGTGCAGTATGCTGATGATACTGTCATCTTCCGAACCCTGCATGACGTGGTTGCCCTAGGCCCTCTACTCCAAAAGGATCTTACTTCACTAGAGACTTGGCTATGTAAGAACAGAATGGTACTAAATGCCAACAAGACCAAGGCAATACTGTTCGGGCCAAGATCCCTGGGATTTGACAGGTCCTCATCCCTCTCCTTAACCTCACTCTCTGGTAAAGCCATTAATGAAGTCCCCTCCCTTAAATAATTAGGCCTGACGTTGGATCAGAATATCACATACAAGGAACATGTGGACCAGGTCACCAGGACCCTACATCGGAAACTTGGCACCCTGTACCGACTCAGGGACCAAATCATCCCTGAAGCCAGGCTCTCCATAGCTACCAGCATCCTACCCAACCTGACCTTTGTGGCCCCTTATTATACAGGGCAAGGCTAAACAAGAGATTACCAGGATGCAAACCCTATATAATAAAATAGCTTGTTTCACAACTTTAGACCACCCGAGACATCACCATTGTGACACTTTGGCCAATCTTCGTTGGCCTACATTGGTCGCCTGCCTCCAACACCCCTTGCTTGTCCAGGCCGACAAGCTTCTCAAACCCCACGCTCTGCCAAGCATTGCTGGGACCATAACCCTCAAACACAACCCAAAGAACCTAAGGAACTCAGACAGAATGCTATTAGAAATCCCTAGGGTAAGGACAAACGCTGGCGGAAGATCCTTTTCCTCCCAAGCAGCCTGCCAATGGAACAAGCTCCCTCCCCTGGTCCAGGCCTCCTTCTCACTCATGAACTTCCACATCAGGCTTAAGTCCCATCTACTGACCTCAAGCGCTTGCCACTGTCATGGCATTTAAAGCTCCTAAGGTACTCCCCTCCTCTCCAACTCCCGTCTCCTAGCTTAACCTTCCTACTACCTGCCTTATACAGACTGCTTGCCAGAGGCCACGTGTAACCCCTGAATAAACTATATGCAAACTACTACCAATTGCTTACATGTCATGATGATAACCATGTTTGTACCCATGCCATCCACTGCTTTCTTTACCGTGCCTGTAAGCTGCCTGTATCCACTGCTTTTCTTTTACCATGCCTGTAACCATGCCTATATCCACTATTTTTCTTTACTGTAATCACCTCATGATGTAACTCACAATGCCTCAAATGTTCCTTATGTCCTTGTTCATTCTTATAACTTGTATTGTTATCCCGGGTTGCCCCTGGAAAAGGGACCTTCGGGGCTCAGTGGGCCTACCCGGTCACCAAAATTTAATAAATAAATAAATAAATAATAAAGGCGCACACTGCAATAATGTAGTGAGATATGGCTGTATCTGAAGGATAGACTTAGCCTGAGAATAACATTACTCGCCTCACCCCCCACTGCTTGCTTTGCTTTGCCCTGCAATGGCTATTCCGCTCAGCTATGCAATTCTATACCCTTGGGTGCTTCATTGACTCCATTACTCCATTACTCGGTACTTCCATTCCGCCTCCTTAGGCGCTATTCTCCCAAACTCTTAAGGTCTTCTACCTCTTCCCTGCTCTCTGTCCAACTGTGCTTGACCAATACGTGTGCGCAAGCATTCTCCCACTTTGCCCCAAATTCTGGAATTCCCTACCTCAACATATTAGGAGCTCCAAATCTCATCCAGTTTTTAAGAATACCTTGTTCTCTTACTTAACTGCACTTGAATATTGAAAATGCACTTGATACTTGATTTTGTATTGTCTCATAGCATTCTGCCTGACTCTTTTGGTACCAATATGCTCTATGTTTAGTATCCTATGACTCAGCCCTGTATAATTGCACATCCCTGCATGGATACTATCAATCTACTGGTCTGTATTATTGCCTATCCCTGCATGGATACCTGTAAACTATATCTGTACTATGCTCCAATGTGGTTGTATTTCTTGTTGTTGATCTGTACTCTCCTGGGTTGTGCCTGAAAATAGGCAGGTCCTTGCCTAGTGAACTTAACCAGTAACTAAAAGCAAATAAATAAATACATTTTAGAACTAAGTGATAGCCCATTCTCAGTCATCCATTCTTGAGCCTTATCAAAAACTAATAGTATGATTCTGCTGAATGCATTGATGGATTTTGGTTGGGAATGTATTATTCATTATACAGTGGGGTCTGAAAATCTGGTAACCTGATTGATTTGCTGTGGTCTTTACCCTTTGGGTAAATCCCAGCACAACCCACTGATAAAGTCCAAGCCAACCTGTATATCGAAACAAAAATTAACTAAACCACTAAACCCTGCTGAACAGTCTATATTCATACAGTTTTACCACCATCTTGATTCTTGAAGTTACCAAGAAGAACCTTTCAGTGAACTGGCAGCCAACTCCCAGCAGACAAATTAATTGTTCCCTCCCCAAATGCGATTGTGTGAACATTTCATGGGGCTTGTCGGAAACAATTTCAGCTAATTATCAACTTTACTTCTCATTCTGTCTCCAGCTGCTGCTGTGCTCCACTCTTTTCTAGCACACTGAATCTTTCACTCTGCTAACAGTTGATTGTTTGTGTAATTAATTAGGGTTTAATTTGTATAAATGAGTTCATGTTTGTGGGTGATTCAGATCTGCCCCTAAGGAAGACCCACTTCAGGGTTGAAGCGCAGGGCTTGGTCTGTTCAAGCGGTTTGTCAAAAATAAATCTTGCAGTGGTGCAATTTCAGTTATTGTGTGCCTAGTTTTCTCTGCTATACTCTGCTAACACTGTCTGTGTCTCACCAGGTAAAATGTTCTTCTTTCTGAACCTGTCAGACATGTCTCTTTCCTTTTTTTCATTTATGCTTTATTGATTTTTCATTTTTTTCTTCTATCCCTCTGAGGCCACAGCATACACATGCATGTACGTGCGTGGAGGCGCATGCACTGCCAGGATCCTATGGCTCCCTTCTGCCCCTCCTCTGACTTTTGTCTCCACACCGTATGGCCTACACACTCACTGGACCTCCACCCAGTGGAAATGGGACTATGTACAGGTGGACATCCACCCCTTTGGAGAGGAGAGCCGTGGCTCAATTCTGCTCCAAACCACCCCCCTGAGCCAGCACCCTGGTGACCCAAGGTGATTCCTAAACCTGGGTCACTGGCATAGTTCAAGGTAAGGCACCAGCACCTCAGCCCTCTGCTCTACCAGGCTAGAACTCAGCCACATGTCTTTTTATATCTGTCTCTTTCTTATTGTCTCTCTCTCTTTCTTTCCTGCTTCTCAACTGCCATCACTGTTTACAACTCTCCATAAATACTGTCAGCAACTCTTACCTCCCTCAACTATGGAAGTCTCTCACATGACACCCTCTGTGACCAAACCACCAGCAGCCACTCACAGTTCACAACATCCTTTCTCTGCTAGCCTCAACAATGGGAGGCACTCACACCTCACACCATACTCTCACTCTCTCGCTCTCTCTCTCAAAAAAAAAAGACACAAAAAAACTAACTTACCAGCAAGTTTGTGTGCATATGTATATGTGTGTGCATGTATGTGTGTGTGTGTGTGTGTGTCTGCAGATTCAGACTTAAAGCATATTCTTCCTAGCAACACAAGACTATTTTTTTAGCTTATTTTTATTAGTTTTTAAGAACATCTTGTACACTTAATGTATGGTATGCACAAGAGAAAAATTGCTGTTCTTCATATGTAACATAGGATATCAGGTTGTCATACCCCATTTTATACTTCATAAGGGGTATTGCTACATATGGTATTTAGATTGTATGCTTAAACAAGAGTCAAAGAATCAAACCAGCATTTTCCATTAAATGTAAATGTCCCATATCAATAAAATGTAAACATCAAGCAGTCTACAAGGCTCTTCTAATGCCTGATCAGTCTCAGTAACTAAAACAGATGATAATAATAGATAATTCTGTTCTATATTAAACCCTCTCCCTCAGAAATCAGCGTAACTGACAAGCCAAGTCATACACAATTCTACCTTACTATTATCAATACTTTTAATTGTAGTAAGAAACTTAAGCCTGCATTTTTGACTATTTCCCCTCTAACTACAACCATGTCAACTTCCTGAAAATGTTAGGAAGCTACCCACTTAATGTATACAGAGTAAAAATGGTACAGATAATACAGCATACAGAAACAAAATCATCAATGTCAGAAAAAAAAGGTTTAAGCTGTTAACAAGTTGAGATTCCGTCAGTATAAGGTGTGTTACAACAATATGTTCACAGTCTGACAATTAGTCCCAGTAGGTTTCAAAACCAATGCAGCAGGGGTGATCAAGCATCTTGAATGCAAGCCGAGGAAGGAGACCACACATCACACGTCTAGTGCCATGAGGCAGGTGCAATTTTGGGAAACTGAAAGTCTTGGGAGTGAACTGTAATACAAAATTGACAATCCCGGCTTTGTGTGGACAAAAGACAGTTCAAGTTGTTCAGTTCCACTCTATATTGGGAACACAACCATGAGATGGAGCTGCCTTCTCCCATACCTAGCTCTGAAGTCCCTGAGCTTGTAGATTGGGTAGTTGCAGAGTCCTAGAGAACTTTCTTATAGCTGATTCTGTACCCTCATCAACCAAATTCTGAGTGCCAAAGTCCACTTTTTCTGGGTTAGGTCATCTGTGTCCTTTGGATCACTTGACAAATATTGTTTTCCGGCATATACTATTGTAAGTTTAGCAGAAAATTGCAGGTTATGGACTATACCAAAGGACCTCAGTGATGCACTTGTGCTAGTAAAGACTTTATACCTCTTCTGTGTTGTAAAGCTGAGGTCAGGCTATAATGATATTTTTTCTCCTGATTCCAACGTAAGTGACCCCAGCTGCCAAGCCACATCCAAGACCTGGTCTCTCTTGTGGTGGCCTTGTAGGGTAATTAAAAATGTTCTTGGGGAGTTCTCATCTTTTCTTCTGTAGGCAGTAATCCAGAATGCACTACAGACTGTTGGGGCCAGCTCCTAGTGGGAGTTTCCCATGAAGCCATGACCCTGCAAACCCTGCAGGATCATCCCCTTCTGCTGTTTCAGGTAAGCACAGAACTTATAAATTAGCAGCTTAGGTCAGGTTTTCAAGTGCCTCCGGTCTACAGCATAAAGTCTTGTTTTCTTTTTTATTAGGGTAGTTGAGGCTGTTGTCCCAGATACCCCTCTTTTCCTCACAAAAAGACAGAGACCATTGTATGTTGTTGTGCTCAGATTGGCAATTAATTTATTTATATTCATAATTCCATATTCCATTTTTAATTTCTTTATTATCATATTTCCAGAAATTTCATTTATTTCCATCCATATATCAATCACTGATTATCCCTCCCCCAGGTGAAAACCTGGGTGGCTTCTTCTTCTCCTTTTCCGCTAGGTAATGGTGAAAACCGAAACCACTTTCTCCTTCATCTTCTTCCTCTTCTTGTGTTATTCCCTTTTTCTTCCTCCTCCCCTCCTCTCCCCTTTTTCCCCAATAGCCAGTCTCCAGCTTGTGTTGGATGGCTGGCTTCCCCCATACTTATGGTATCATTCTCCCTTACCTCAGGGAAGATCCTTTTTGTTCTTTCCTTCCTTTTTTTTTTATTTCCCATTTTTTGCATGTTTCCTCCATGCTTCTATAAAGCCCATTGTTTCTGTATTGAACATGTCTATGGCTAGGTCCAACAGGTGCACACCATCTGACCTGAAGAAGTCCTCTACCCATTCTTCTACCCCCCCGCAGTATCACCTGTCCTCCCATCTGCCTTACCAATGTCCCAACCCTTCTATTCATCTTTCTCCTGGCCCTCTCTACCACCCTATGGCTGTGTTCCTGCCTCGACACCCTTCTTGGTATCATATCTGACCAGGCGAGGCACACCTGAGGCCACCACTGTCATGTTGTCCCTAAATCCCTTTTTATCTGTAAGTATGTGTCTACCCATGGCCTGCCTGCCAGGTCATTGCCACCTAGATGCATAATAATTAGGTCTGGACTGGGGCGCTGTCCCTTGAGTTTCTTCAAGGTGGGAAGCAGCTGTGCCCATCTCATCCCCCGTATGCCATGCCAGACCAACCTACACTGTTTCACATCCTGGTACAGCTGCTTTCCCCCAGCCTTCTTCTCTGCTCTTTTTCCAGCCTGGTAAATATAGGAATGGCCGCAGATCCAGACTTCCATGATCCTCCCTCTACCTATGGGGTTCAAGCAAAATTAATTATTTTACACATGCTCTTAGTGTCATCACCGTATTATCCCCATTTTTTGCCCCCCCTTTTACCATTTCTTGCCCCCCAGATCTGCAGTTCCAACCAGGACACCACTTTCAATTCTTTACTTCAGTGCTCTAATGTATCTCTTATAACTGGCAGACCGCCAGCGCCTTTTTTTCAAAATGTCATGCACCATTTCTCCCCCTGCTGCCCACTGTGAGGCAGCCCCAATCTGCAGGGAATGGGATGAATAATTAGCCGGGTCTTTCCCCATGAATTGCATGCCCTTTTTAAGCAATGCTGTGACTTGGTAGCCGGTGACCCTTTTTCCATCACCATGTACAAATAACTTTCCCGTCCTGGTCCCATGCTCTGAGGTGAAAGCCCACAGAGCCTGTACTGGGCATATTGCAACCTCTACCTACCCTTCAGCGTCACTATGCAACCTTGTCCTCTTTGATCCGTTTTTGACCTCCTGATCTTAATTCGTATCTCTTTCACCCCCCAGCTTATATCCTCCCATTCCAAACCTCCTTCCTTGTCTTCTTTCCCATGGTCTACCACCTCACTCACTCTCATGGCCCCTGCAAATATTACCACATAAATTGGGTGAAATAGCTAGGCCTCGGCTTTTGATCTGCATATTGTCTGGAGCACGTCCTTTAGTTTTATTAGCCACTGCTCCCCTATTGGCCTCCTATTATCTCCTGGCCCATGTTTCAACCTACCCCATCCTTGCATCATTCTCCTAATGAACAATGATTTTGTCAGGTCTTTCCATCCCTTTAGGCTGCAGATAACACTGATCCCTGCCGGGTAAACTCCCATTGTGGTGTGGGCGGTCCCTTTTTGCCACTGCCCTACAGTGAACATTCCCAATTGTTCCTCTGTGAGTGGCTCACTTACCTCCATCTGGTGCTCAGCCCTGAATGTTTGAAACACCTGCCAGGCCCCATTGTAGGCCCTCAGAGTCCGAGGCACCCATGGGCTGTGAAACAACAGTTCTGCTCCTTCTTGCCAATGCCCCAGATGTTCGTTGGTATGGGCGTTTTTTGTTCCTCCACTGCTGGTGCCAGCCTCCAGAAATGGTCCAGCTGCAGATGGGAAAGGCTGTCAGCCAGGTTATTGTGTACCCCTTCTATGTGTTTTGCTCTGAATGACATGTTCAGCTGCAAAGCCCTTAACACTAAACATCATAATACTTTCATGACTGTCTCTGACCTGGCTCCCCTGTTGTTTAGGACCTCCACCACTGCTCTATTGTCACACCAGAATGTCACTTTCTGATCCCATAGTTCCTCCCCCCAGACCAGGGTACATGCCCATATGGGCATGATTTCCAACAATGTTATATATCTTATTTTTCCATCCTTTACCCAGCTATCAGGCCATGGTTCTGCAAACCACCTGCCCCTCAGGTAACCCCCCATGCCAAACTCCCCAACTGCGTCTGTGTGGAGATCGAGGTCTGTGTTGTACACCCACTCTTCTTGCCAGAACGAACAGCCATTATATTCCTTAAGGAATTCCTTGCATATCTCAAAATCTTCTCTGACACCTTTTGTCAGGTCCACCCAGTGATGTGGTCTGGTGACCCCTGCTGTAGCCCTAGCTGACCTCTTTGTGAATGCCCTCCCTGGTCCAATGGCCCTGCAGGTGAAGTTCAGATGCCCCAGTACTTGCTGTACTTGTTTCAGCTGTACCCTTCTCCTGCTGGTGTGTACTTGAACCAATTCCTTCAGTTTCCTCACTTTGTTGTCTGGCAGCCTGAATATCTATTTTGGGACATCTATCTCAATCCCCAGAAACTCCATCACCCTGCTGGGCCCTTCTGTCTTCTCCAGTGCCAGTGGCACCCCCTAGCTCTGTGCATAATAACTGAAACTTGCCCGGCATCCTTTGTGTCTCCCTTTTTCCCCTCCCAATAAAAAGGAAGTCATCTAGATAATGAATGACTGTTCTATAACCCATCTTTTCTTGAAATATCCATTGCAAGCATGTGCTGAATGCTTTGCATGTCGCGCAGGCTATGGAACATCCCATTGGCATGGATTTGTCAAAATAATACTGCTCCCCAATCTTAAAACCCAATAGATCCCAGTCTTCTCTCCTGACTGGCAGCAGTCTGAAAGCAGATTCAATATCTGTCTTTGCCATCCATGCATCCTCAGTAGCCCGGATTATCCAAACTGCATCCTCTAGTGTCGCATATGTCACTCTACTGTGTTCCTCCCCAATGAAATCATTCACCAAATCCCCTTCTGGGTAAGACAGGTGGTGAATCACCCTGTACTCCCCCTCTTGCTTTTTGGGTACCAAGCCCAATGGCAAAATCTGCATATCTCATGGGGGGGGGTGTCAAATGGTCCCTGTACCCTCCCTGCTGCCTTTTCTTTCTCTATCTTCTGTCTCAACATTTCTTCCTTTCCTTTAACCGATCCCAGGTTGCCCGCCTATCTCACTTGTCTGGGCCCCCCACACTGCAGTGAAAACCCTGTGCTAAAACCTTTTATAATCATCTCCCGCACTCTTCTGTTCGGATATCTGTCCAAACAGGTGGTCCATGCCTCTAAATTGATGGGGGTTCTGGCTACACTGAACTGCTCCTTGTCGCTCCCCCCCTTACTGCTCCCTGGCCCCTCCATCCTGCCTTGTGAAAGGTTCTTCTGATCAGTGATTCTGACCCCCTCTGCTCATGTTCCCTCTGTCCTTCCCTCCCCTATTCCATGTCTGCCCTTTAAACCCCTGTCCTTCTCGGAAGAACTGTTGACCTGACCCTTGCCCCCCCGTGTCCCTGTGCCCCTTGGGTCTGCCGTCCTGCATCTGCTTGCCGGGTGTCCTCCATTGCATTTTGAGCAAGCGTGCCAAAAACGACATTGAGGCCATAAGCAAAAGGCCCTGTTGTAAGCCTAACAACATCTCTGGGGTGTCGCCCCTTTCTTCCCCATTCTCCATCAGGTGTGGACTGATGTGTGACGCAGTTTGTACATAAATCTAGCTGCTTCGTGTTCCATCTCACATCCCCGAATGTTGCCATTCTCTGTTGAAAAAATTCATCATAGTATAGTCACCCCACCCCACCTTTTTCCTTTGCCCTCCTCATTAACAAGGAATACGTGATGAGCGGGATGCCCAGCTCTGGCCTTTTCTCCAAGACTATGGCTGAGAAAGTGGCAAAATCTACGAACCATCCATCCCAGGTATTTCCCTTTGTGAACTTGTCCTCCTTCTTTTTCCCCTAAAAGCACTATTGCCGCTGCCATTTCACTCTTACCTATGTTCTCACCCTCCTCATATTTTGTTGCCGATTCCTGGCTCACTAATGCGAATATATCCACATACTCCCCTTCCCATATTTTTTCTTTCGTGGCCAGTGGAACATGCTCTCCTATCCTCATCCCGGGTGCACCTACCTCCCTTGTACCTTTCCCTTCTCTTTCTGCACTCCCTTCATTACTTTTTGGCACCTCTTTCTCTGTTCTAATCTCCGCCAGAAGCCGATTCCATCTGCCCTAACCCTCCTGCCCCCAGTGCCAATACAATTTGACCTATGTATTCCTTTATACTATCCCCCACTGCACTGGGTGCATTACCTCTAACCTTGTCCGGGTCATGCTGCCTGGCATCATCCAATTGGCCCCTCTTTCCTCCCTGTGGTTGAGGAGGAAGGTGAACTACTATGATTTGTGGAGGGAACACCACGTTCTGGGGATCTGGCCCGGGTTCAACAAGGGAGATCCCACCTTGATCGGGGGAGGTACTGGCGTTCCCGAGTCGATAGGCTGCAGAGGTACTGGATCAGCCACCCTGGGGGGTTCCACTGCAAGCGGTGGTACCCTAGTGGGGCTACGTGGCCCTTCAGCTGGTCATTTCCCCTCTGTCCCCTTTTCCCTGGCCTGCTTTCCTTTTCTCCCCAGATCTCCCTGGTTCCTCCCCTTCCACCAGTTCCCACATTTGGTTGGCCTTTTCTGCCAATTCGATTATAGCCCTGTAGGCGTCCTCCTTTGATGGCTTGCTTTTCTTTGGTGCCATTTCCTTCGCTCTTTTATCTCTGAAGACAACTACAGGAAGAGAACAAGAGTTATTATATACCTGTATTACCATATATTTTGTGTCCTTTTTCACCCTTTTTCTTATTTTATTTTTTTTTGTGCCATCGTGACTGATCCGTTTTTAATTTTCATGCCCATGTGCCTCCCTTTTGCTTGGTATCCTTGTGCTCCTGAGGGTTTTTTTATCCCCTTTTTAGCTTCCATACCCGTATGCCCCCCCTTTGCATCCCTTTGTCTCTCCCATGTCATCTCATGGGCCACCACCAGCCATTGCTGCCTCCCTTAACCAAAATGCCTCTTTCCTGTGCACCGCTGGGGTATGCGTAATCTCTTTTCCCGAGAAGTTTCACTCTCCCTTACCTAAACCAATTGGAGGCTGCCACAATGACCTTTGGGGGGGGAGCGCCCCCATGGCCCAGCAGGCCTAAGTGTACCTCATGCCCCATTTGCCCCTGTTAGCCAGCCTCTCCTTGTGCAAATCCCTCAGTTTCTTGTCTTTTTTTCTTCTCCTACCCCTCCTGCTCCTTTTCTTCCCTTTCCACATGTCTTCGCGATCATCTCGCGGCGTGTGACTTCACGCCATGGGTCGCTATAGCGTGCTTCCATTTCTCCCTTTACGGGCCTCTCTCTATTGGCCCTTTACTTGAGAAACCACCAAAACCTCACACTTCATGGCTAAATCACCTTGCCCCACCCCACCCAGAAAACACTCACATGGCGGCCTACCCATGGCGCACGCCGTCGTGCCACGTGGCCGCCTGCATCAGCCCCACACCAGCCCCTCCTTTGGGCCTCTTCCCCATTCTGGTCTTCCCCCACTCTGTAGCCATGTTTCCCTAGGTCTCCACTGGTCAAACAGGACCGTAACGTGTTCCCCTTTTTGCCATGTGCTCCCCATCTCCACTCCGTTTTCTTCGCTCCTCTCTCCACAACCCTGTCCTTCAATCACATCCCTTGCTAGGCCACACCAGCAAAGCTCCACCTCTTGCTGCCCCAACTTTCAGCCATGCGCTACTAAATGCTGCATTCCCTTTCTGATCCCTTAACAATCCTGTCCATCAGTTGCATCTCTCGCTAGGCCCCACAACAGCAAAACACCACTGCTTGTTACCCAGAAACTTCCAACCATGTGCTACAATGCTCCGTTCAGCTTGAATAGCCCTACCCTTCAGTCGCATCCCTCGCTAGGCTCATGCCAGCAAATCCCCCACTGCTTGTTGCCCCATAACTTCCAGCCATGTGCTACAATGCCCCGTTCGGCTTAAATAACCTTGCCCTTCGGTCGCATCCCTCGTTAGGCAAAGGCCAGCAAAACGCCAATGCTTGTTGCCCCAAAACTTCCAGCCATGCACTAAAAAATGCTCCATTTGGCTTCTGAAATGCTCGCTCCCCCAATACCCTGCTCTGCTCTCGTTTTTTCCTTTAGGCCCATGCCGGCCATTGTTCTCCCACAACTCTGCATGCTGCTCACTAACAGGAGCACTACCTTCTGATCTTCTGTCCCAAATCTCTTCAGCTAGCTTCAGGCACAGCTTCTCCAACCTGCTACTGTTCTTAGCACTTCAGTTCTGTCTCATATCCTGCTATACTATGTAATTGACCACAAAACCACACACATTTTTATTTTTTTTAAACTACTAGCATTCCTCTTGTCCTTATGCTGTAAAATGCCTCTCTCCTCCTACTGTTATATGCAGACTTTCATAGTCAACCAAGTGGCCCCCCAAACATCTCTTTCTCCTTTTTATTACTATTATTTTTTTAAACATATCCAATCTCTTTTTTTTTTTTTTTTTTTTTTCTTACCTGTTTTATCCTGGTGCACAAACCTCCACCAATAAATATGCCAATCTGACTTGCTGCAGCTAGCAAATCAAAACTCAACAAAAAAGTGGCTGAGGCCCCTTGGCTCCTTATGTACCTCCCTTTGCCCTCCTTCCTGCTACCTACCTATTATTTCAGGCCCTTAGCCCCTCCCTCCACTTCCTTCCCCTCCCTCCCTCCCTCCTGGGCATAACCATTCTACGAAGGAGGGAAGGGGTGCCCCACGACAACCTGGTCTGCCCCTTAAAGGGCAAACTCCATTATCACTATTAGTTCTGATGTAGCTGCATCCTTTGCCTCTGTCAGAGCTGTAGAAGACTATGTTTCACACAGAGTCGGCCTTTCCTTGAACTCTTCTACTTTGCATTCCAGTGTTAGGACTCACTTATCTAACACTTGAATCACTTTCAGCAAGTCCTTGTTAGTTGGCTCGTCTCCTTCAACCACCAGCTGCCTTGTTGCCTTGGTGCCACTGCTAGGCCCTGTTTCCTGCCCTCACCAACCTTCACCTTCTCATACCTTTTTAAGAATACCCATGGTATCGATCCACTTCAAAAACATGCAACCGAGTATATCTAGCAGTCTACAGCAGATATTGCTCTGTTTGAGTATAAAAAAGCTAAAAGTTGTTGTTAGATGCACTTTGATTTAGATTTCTTGTAAGGGGCTCTGGGGAACATATCTTCACAGTATGGCTTCTGGACATGCCCCCCAACACATGGCTATTAAATGAAAGGAGGAAGGGTATCGCAATAAAATCATGAAAAAAGACTTTAAGACAATAAATGTAACATTTTTAGACATTTATGTTATTCCTTTACTTAAAAAGTGTTGTATAATTTCAGTAATGCACTCCAGGGCATGGGTTATGCTAGGATTTACCCATTTCTGGTGTGGTTAAAGTCACTTAGCCTGTGGTCTCGATACACACCACACCACACCAGGTGTGGGTAAATCCCAGCATAACCCATGCCTTATCATGCATTATTGATTAAATAATCTACATACAGATGATTGCTGGTATCGGAGATATCAGAGATTGACAGATGGTCATTTACAAACAGGCTGAATAAAAGTGGGCACAGACTTGAGCCCTGTGGCACACCAGGTTTGAAGGACATGGAGGATGAGGATATTCCATTTTCAGTACCTTTACCATATGTGGCCTGTCTACAAGACAGTTTTCGAACCAGGACAATAAGTCCTGTTTTAGAGCTGGGTAGTGTACAGTACATTAGCTTGCTGAGTAGGATTTTGTAAATAACTGCTAAAAGCCTTGGGACACTGTCAACCTTTTTTGCATCATATTATTTGTAGGTTAAAACCTACATTTCATGATGGTTACCCACTCTAAAGTTCATTGTTGGTGCTGATTGTTTTATCTGCTTACTTGCTTATTAGGATCAAAATGTATGGTAATGAATAGGTATACCTGGCCTTGTTTTGCTTCAAATCATATAACTACTCTTATTGCATAGTTTCCAACCCCCCCCCAAATGGTGCAGCCACTCATGATACAATAATCACCTCTACCCCACTGCATAATGAGTGGCTAGATTGTGCTGGGGGTGTTCCTGAGTTCAGAAAAGATGCAGTAGGAGTTTGTCAAGAAATATAGACAAACATGTTTTGGTGTGCTAACACCAGTATGGTGGGACCTCTGTTTTTCACTTTTTAAAAGAAAAAGGGTATTTGAAGTAAACTACTGGATGTAAAAATAGTCTCTATAGAATGTTAACCATCATAAAATGTGTGTTTTAAACTAGGGACACTTTGATGCCTAAGGGGGTTTACAGTGTCCCTTTAAATCAATAAAAATGGTTCCTGAAAATTAAGTTGCAGTTCTAGTGATATAGTTATGGTAGCTTGTTAGTAACTTTGAACAAGTGTGCTCCAATTAAATAGCTGGGTCTGAACCCCAACTGAGCATCTATGAATGGGTTGTTCAGGATCTGGGAACAAACTGTTACCAGCTCAGCATATTGTTCCTAGTAAAAGTTTTGAAATAACTAACTAACTAAATCAATAAATAACCAATTAAATAAATAAGTGCTATTAAGTGAGCATGCACACTATCTTCCAGAATTTTATTCAGGGTGGAAAGTGCCAAGATTTGTCAATAATTCTTGGGGTTGGGGTGAGGTCCATATTTTAGTAATAAAGTGATGATTGCTTTTTCCATATTATTACAATCTGACCAGTTTAAATATGAGGATTAAATAATATAGTTATTTGAACTACCAGATAGTTAGCTGCTGTTTTTAGGATCCCAAGTTTAATTCAGTCAGCACCTGCATGTTTTGTAGAGTCTAAGTGATGGTGTAGGTTCAGCTTTGAAATAAAAGATGGTGTCAAACTCTTTGAGGGACTTTCAGGGGCAGACATACTGTTCTTAGGTATGATAGATATTGTATGGGTGTTAAAGCGAGTCTGAGATTTGCAAAGTTATGTTTAAAAGTGTCTGCAAGAGTCTTATCACCTGTGATAAGTTTGCTGTTATAGAGCAGATGTGAGATGGATTGTGAATGACCCTGGCCCAGAAGGGAATGTATGTTTGTCCAAAGATCTTTTGAGGCTTTTCTGTAAGTCTCTCATTCATTTGCACAATAAGCTGTTTTTGCTTTCTTGGTGAAATTTAATGCTCTTTTCCTGAGTTGACAGTAGGCTTCCCAGCCACAGCCTATCAGTAAGGCTTTGCAGATTGTCTATGCTCTGTCACTTTGTAGCAATTGAAGAGCTTAGGTAAAATCCATTTATGATGCATTACTTTTATCATAACAAGCTTGTTAGAGACAACTTTGTCACCAATTTATTTTATTTCAGAGATGAAGTAAGACCAAGCTGTTTCTATGACAGGTATGAGGTTTATTTGATCCCAGTTGGTTTGGCTGAATTCCTGATGTAATTTATCTGTATTGATCTTGGAGTATGCTTTGACTCTGATAACATATGGTGGTGTTTTAGTTGGTGCATTTGTCCACAAATAGAATATTGGACATGATTGCTCTGAAGGTCTACATAAACATCTGAATCAGAGATTCTGTTAGGCCTCTTTGTAAGTATTTCATCTACATTATACATATCCTTGTTAAGTTCTATTGCTGAGTCTCTTACGTGTGCTAACGATCTGGGTAAATGGATTTTTAGCTACCCAGTGTCTTGCACTGAAGGCAAAGAAAGCATTCCAATTTATATTAAACTCCCCTAGTAAAATTGTTTCAGAATTACTCGGAACTGTGTGTAGGTGATCTGTGGTATAACTGAGGGAGGAGTTCAGAGTAGCAGGGGAAGATAAGCAGTAGGAGAAAAAAGTCCAAAGGAAAGCTCCACGAACTTAAAACGGAGCAGAACAAGCCATGTAGTACTTCATAAAGGTGGCTAGCCTTAAAGTTAGAAAGTCCTCAACTAGGAAGAGTGCAACAATGCCTTACTCACCAAAAAATGTAAAGATAGCAATGGCTTGGAGAAAGAACACAGTTCATCAAATACATGTCCCAAACAGTTCAAAGGACTGCAATGTATTCCTTAGGCTATACCAGACTCCACAATACACAGTGAAATTCAAAACTGGTGAATACAGGAACTCTGCAAGTAACAAAACACCCCTAGCACCTTGACTGCCATGAGTCTTCAGAGGGGATAAGCAGTGGAAGTCAAGAGGTGATATTCCCATTGTATAGGCAGGGCAATGCAATTTTATTTGTTTGGTGCTCTTTACAATGGCTCAGGGTGTCTTACAATAGTAAAAACTGCATAAAAACAGTTTACAAAAATTAAATAACTAAACTGATTTAATAAATAACCAGCAAATGATTTTACTAAGCTAAACTGGGTAGGCCTGTGCAAACAAATAGGCCTTCAATTGATCTGTAAAGGTCCCCACTGGTGAGACCACTTCTGGAATACTGTGCAAGGTACTGGAGTCCTCACCCAAGGAAACATTATGATAAAGTGGAGACTGTGCAGCACAGGGCAACCATGATGGTCCACAGATGAGGGTGCAAGACATATAAGAAGAGGTTGCAGGACTTGACAATGGTAGCACATTATAATAGCAACTGAAATTGAGTGACTTACTTGTGAGCAACTCAGTTTCAGTGCCTTTGATATGAGCTACCTTGAAAGGGTAGTGAGGCATGGTTTTAGTGCCAGGCTAGGAACAAAAATAGTGAGGTGCTATGAGGGTGAAGAAATGGAAGGGGAGGGTTCAGGAAGTAAAAGGTATGTGAACTGCAGTTTGGCAGTGTGCTGATGAACTGTGGTGGTGAGGATGGTGGGCTGCAGTGAGGGAGGTCCAGGGCTGGGCAGGGTTTTTTATTTTGTTTTGCGTGTGCAGCCCTTAAAATTTTGTTTTTTATGTCTAGGTTTCTCCCCCTTCCCGACATGCATCCCCCTGGAGTTGAGCATCCTAATTTAGGGGAGTGCAGGGGGTGACTGCTGTTATGACATGGAATCCTTGACCATGTACAGTGCACCCTTGAGAAAATGAGAAAAAGGAAAGACATGGTTGAATTAAACAAGTACCTGTAAGGGATAAATAGGGCGATGCCAAGGCACTTTTCTCCTTGTACTCAAGTGCAAGGACAAGGTGGAACTCAAATTCACAGATGGGAGAGTCAAGATGGATGTTCGCAAGGACTTTTTCACAGAAAGAGTGGTGGAGAAGTGGAACTAGCTAATGGAGGCAGGGGTACAGGCCAAATCAGTGAGCAGCTTCAAGCAGGGATGGCATAGGCATATAGGATTAGTTAATAAAGGCTTGGCAGAAATAAAGGGGGATAGCCACGAGGGAGTAGTTAGGCAGGGTGGTCAGACTGGATGGGCTGATGGACCTTTTTCTACTGTCGTCAACTGTGTTTCTACTGTATGTATCAATGTATGAGAAAGGTTAATTGACAGTGCTGAAGGTTATTGAGAATAACAGCTACCATTGCAATAAAATAACATTGAAGGTACTTGCTAGAAATAATAACATTGGGTCAGTTACTTAGCATGAGGAAGCAGCCAGTAAAACCAGTCTGAGATTATTCTAAATTATGCTGCTGTACACAGACTGACTTCACAGAAAGTAACTCTGAGTTTGCATATCCAGACCCAGCATTTACTGTATTTTACAATGTTTTAACAGTTCATAAGAGAAAAATAATGTTATGGCAGGTAAGATAGCTTACACTGTATTTAGGCACATGTGACAACAGTAAAAATTATTATTTAGTGGAATAGTATAGTATTCCATAACTGGCAATACTGTTTAATATTAGGTTTGGATCATATGTAATAAACCATAGTATAGGTTAAAAGACACCTACTGTAATAACATATTTCTTATTATGTTTTAGTTTAAAGTACTAAAGGCATAACATTTGCAATGTGACACTATCTTGGGTAACCTAATTATCAGTGAAAACTGATAATCAGCTTCTCACTTACTAGGCTGATGAAATAACTATAACTAATTGACTTGGGTCTCAGTCGGGGTCCAACATGGCATCACTGTAATCAGATTTTATTCCTTTATGTTTGTATACTGCATTAGGTACACATAAACCCATCTGTTGGATCCCATAATTTAAGTGGCATTTTCTTTTCAGATTTCCATCTGTGCAATTTCAATTTTAAACTCAACATGCTTTGTATGTGGCATACTCCTTATCATTAAGTTCAGTAAAACCTCCTTCTTTTCATCTGTTACAAAAATTACCACTAATCAAGCAGAAGAGCATAGATTAAATGAACTGTGCTGAATTTAAATGGAAATGTCAAGAGAAATGATTTTCCATCTGTGGTATTTTACAATACAGTATTCTCAAATACAACTAACTTTCTTTCTCTACAAGAGCAACTGTTGGTTACAGACTACTGTATAAGGTATTAAATTAGATAACTATTTCCCTCCTTAAGACTTTTGTAACATCCAGTGACTGCCAAACTACATTTTCATTTTCCTGATTATTTTAAATGTCATCCTTGTTTTTTATTTTTAATAGTTGTTGGCAAAATGTTCCATAAATCCTGCAGGAACTACTGAAGAATTCCAGATACCTTGAGGAAAACCTTGAAAACATAATATTTTTATTTATTTAGTTTTTGTTTACTGGGTAAGTGCACTAGACACATTCTGCCAATTTTCTGGCATGACCGGGGGGATGGGGATACAGATGAATGCCAACTGACTTTTGAACCAGATTAAGCTGTTGGTGGCATTTTACTGAATGGGGGGAAATTAGGGTATTGCACTGGGGAAATTCCCCTACACTTTTCGAGAAGTGCCATGGGATCTTTAACATCTACCTGAACTACCACCAGAACAGGCAGATGGGACCTCTGTTTAACATCTCATCCGAAAGGCAGCACCTCAGGAGTGCAACACCCCACCATCATGCTGCACTGCAGTGTCAGCATTGGTATATTAACCCAAGTGCCTGGTGTGGGGATAGAACCCACAGCCTTCTGATCTCCCAGCCTCAGAGGTGAGTGTGCTACCTGCTGAGCCACTGACACTGACATTTGGACACAGTTCTGTGTATATTTCCTAAAATGAATTTTTATACTTTTCTACTATCCAGTGTTTGGTAGTAACTATACTAGCAAGAAAAAAAATATTGGTCACTGAAATGTATACATCTCTTAAGTTCATGTCACTCTAAAGAATACATAGAAACAGAGAATTTGATGGCAGATAAGGACTGCCTGGCCCACCCAGTCTGCTCACTTCCTGCCTACTGCTTATACTTCAGATCCGAATTTATCTGCAGCTTACCCTTTTTTTCCTGTATCTAGGGTTGCCTTCTGTCTATACCATGTATTCTTGAATTCTGCCATTTTTGCTCCCATGACCTCTGCAGGGAGGCTGTTCCATGCATCCACCACCCTTTCCTTGAAAAAATACTTTCTCACCTTGCCCTTGAGTCTACCCCCCCATCCTCATATTGTGACTCCTTGTCCTTGCACATCTTTTTTTATGACAGATGCTGCCTTCTTGTACCTTGTTTATTTCCTTGAGGTACTTAAAAGTCTCTATCATATCCCTATCTCCTTTGTTTCCTCCAGGAAATACATATTAAGTCATTTCAGTCTCTCTTCATATGGTTTCTGGTGAGGTCCTTGCACCATTTTTGTTGCTGTTCTCTGGACTTTATTTCCATTCTATGTGCTTTTGAAGATGTGGCCTCCAGAACTGGACACAGTACTCCAGATGTGGTTTCACCAATTATTTGTACAGTGGCATCACCACCTTCTGTTTTCTACTGGTGATATCTTTCCATATGCATCACAGCATCCCTCTGGCTCTCCTCACAGCCTTCTCATATTGCTTGGTTACCTTTAAGTCATCTGTTATGATTATCCCCAGGTCCCTTTCCATCTTGGTTGTTGTCATTTCCTTCCCTTTTGTGCATTTCCCTTTGGATTTATATGCCCCAAGTACATGATTTTGCACTTCTTTGCATTAAATCTAAACTGCCACACCCTTGAACACTCTACTAGCTTGCCTAGGTCTCTTCTAGTTTTTTCCACCCCTCTGGAGTGTCAACCCTTGTTGCAGATCTTAGTGTTGTCAGCAAAGAGGCATGCCTTCCCTTCCAGCCCCTCCACAATGTCACTTATGAAGACATTGAAGAGGATTGCTACAGACCAATCAGTCTTACCTCAGTAGTAGGCAAGATTATGGAGGCATTCCTTAAGGAAAGGATAGTGCAACACCTGGAATCCGTAGGAGCACAGGATCCAAGATCGCATAGGTTTATAACAGGAAGGTCCTGTCAAACTAATTTCATAGGTTTCTTTGATTGGGTAACCAGAGTGGTGGACCAAGGGGGTGCAGCTGCTGTCACCTACCTTGATTTCAGCAAATATTTTGATACTGTTCCACACAGAAGATTGATTAATAAGCTGGGTGGTCTGGGTGGGTCAGAAATTGGTCAACTGGGTGGCAAACTGGTTGGTGGGCAGAAAACAGAGGGTGGTTGTAGATGGTATACAGACAGAAGAGATGCAAGTCACAAGTGGGGTATCTCAGGGATCAGTCCTGGGGCCAGTCTTCTTCACTATCTTCATCACTGACATTGCAGATGGACTAGAGGGTAAGGTTAGCCTGTTTGCAGATGACACCAAGATCTGTAACAGAGTAGATGATCCAGATGGGGTGGACAAAATGAGAAGAGATCTGGAAAAACTGGCAAAATGGTATGAAGAGTGGCAACTGAGGTTTAATGTAAAGAAGTGCAAGATCATGCACATTGGGAAGAAAAACCCTGAAACTAACTATAGTTTGGGAGGGGAGTTGCTGACAATCACAAGGAAAGAAAGGAACTTGGACATCATCATCACAGGTGATCTGAAATCATCCAAGCAGACCACTAAAGCAGTAGGTAAAGCTAGAGGGATGTTGGGGTGTATTAGTAGGGGTATCACAAGTCATATGAGGGAGGTAATGATCCCTTTTTTCAAGACACTGGTTAGGGCTCATCTGGAGTACTGCATGTGGTACTGGAGGCCACACCTGCATAAGGACATTAACAAAATGGAGGCAGTCCAGAGAAGGGCAACCAAAATGGTGCAGGGACTGCATCAGAAAATATATGAAGATGGACTGATGGAGCTCAATATGTATACCCTTGAGCAAAGGAGGAAGAGAGGTGATATGATCGAAGCATTCAAACATCTTAAGCGCATTAACAAGGTGAAAAAGCATAACATGTTTCAATATAAGAAAAACAGCAAGACAAGAGGACACAGCATAAGATTAGAGGGAGGTCAATTAAGGGGTGATGTGAGGAAGTTCTTTTTCACAGAAAGGGTGGTGGGTGCATGGAACGGCTAACCTTCAGAAGTGGTGGATATGAAAACAGTGCAGGGCTTCAAACAGGCATGGGATAGGCATACAGTAAGGGAGCAATACAGATGAGTATGAATAAGCAGGCTATTGACACAGTAAAGGCCTATGGCACATTCATAAAAAATGGACAGGCAGGATGGGCCTTGTGGTCAATATCTGCTGTCAACATCCGTGTTTCTGTGTTTCTATGACAAGCCCCAGCCCTGATCCCTGTGGCACCCCACTGATTACCTCCCTCTCCTCTGATTGAACTCTGTTTATCACTGCCCTCTGTGTCCTATTGCTCAGTCAATTTCTGACCCAGTTTACCACCTTGGGTCCCACCCCTACCCTACCCTGCCCAACATGTTTGCTAGTCTCCTGTGTGGGAGGGTGTCAAAAGGCTTGCTAAAATCTAGGTAGGCCATGTCCACCGCCCCTCCCTGATCAACTACCCTGGTCACCCAGTCAATGAAATCTATCAGATTTGTTTGACAAGACCTTCCTTTTGTGAATTCATGTTGCCTCATGTCTTGTGCCCCACTGGATTCAAGATATGCCACAATCCTTATGTTTAACATTGATTCCAGTATTTCCCCCACTGAAGTCAAACTGACCAGCCTGTAATTTTCTGCCTCCTCTTTGTTCCTGCTTTTGTGGCGGGGTATCATGTTTTCACTCCCCCAGTCCTCTGGAACTACTCCCTCCTCCAGTGATTAGTGGTGAGTGAAGTTCTCAAACTTCGCTATGCGGAGCATTTCACATATAAATGCAGAATTCGTGTAACACTCTACATTGTGAAGCGTATTACATTGCCTTACTTGTTGGACGCAAATTCCCACTGGTAGCAATAGACTTCGCAATAACTTCACTTTTTGTATGACTTCTCCCTTATTGTTAAAGTGAAGTGCCATTGATTTGAATGGCTTTGCATTCATTTTTTCTTTTTAATGCTCTCTAAGGCAAATTTTGCATAGATTCATGGGATGGCAGGTCACATGGGCAGTATATTGTCTTGCACAGCCTCAGTTCAGTGTAGTGTGTGTAGTAGAAAGCTGGAAACAGTTTGCACTCAGAGTTCTGAGATTCAAACACTCTAAAAACCTTTAATGACGCCTTTTTGCCACAAACATTTGTTTCAAAATTTAGTACATCAACTGCAGGAAACCCTTGAGTGTTGATATCATCTAGTGTTTATTGACTTTGTGTGCATATTGAATGTTAAATTAGTCCATTCAGTCTCTGTACTGACAGACACTGTAGAAGTGTGCTTTGGGGGAAGGGCATATCTGTGGTGACGGGAAAGTCACAGTGAGAAAGGCAGTATTTCTAACTGTTGTTGGGTAGCTAGTTTGTTAGTACTTGTGTGTTCATGTATACGTAGTAATACTTGTAGAAACTTAATAATTTTTTGCTGTTTGCTGTTGTGCAGTGGATTTTTCCAGTTGGTTTAAAAGATTTGGTGATAGTGTACTGAACTGTAAAGTGTTCTACACATTACCCGTAGTGTGTGTGTGTGTGTGTGTGTGTGTGTGTGTGTGTTGTTCCATCAAGTCAGATACAATTTATTGTGCCACATTGTATTTGCAGCACTCTGAGTCTCTTATCCATCTGCGGTATTTTTTACTGCTTCGTTCTATCCAATTAGTGGACTGGTACTGCAGCTCTCCTCACCCCACCCCCTTCAAAAGATATTATTTTTCCATCTTTTGGTTTGTGTGACCACACTTGTTAAGGTGTTGTTGTACCTGTGTGGCTGCATCTCTTGAGTGTGCAGTCTCCATCTGTCTGTGAGTCTGCATTTGTTTATGGCCCAATCTCCATCTGTAAGCCACAGTTGTTGTTTTTTGGCTTCCCATCCAGCACAAAGTTCAGAAATCTAAATCTGTTGTTAATTTTGTGTGTAATCCAAAAAAATTCCTGCAAAGAGACATGCATACAAAGTGATTTCTGGCCATGGCACCTCTGCCAGTGGCAGGAGTGGTTGAGGTCATGAGCATGGTAGCACACAGCATAAGGGCATAGTTGATGGCAGTAAAGGGATTTCTCCCAGTATATTTTTCATAGTACGATTAGTTGCTTCAATGGTGGTTGGAGATGCTGTTGTCTTCGTCTCCACTGCTGGTGATAGTGAAGTTGCTGATGGCATGATTATTGGCACAAGTTCAACCTGTGACAAGTTAACAGGTTGCCAAAATATTGTGGACTCTAAAAACATGAGTCAGACTTTAGTTGGTGTCACACCCCGACACCCGTCCCCACATTAGTTGAACCTGATTCTAATCCTGACAATGACTCACAGTCACAATGTAATATTTCCATTGCTATTGAGGTTATTCCTGGGCCATCCAATGATTCAATTGTTGAAGAAAAAATAGTGGATGATCTTAATGAGACTGTGGTTGGAACATGTTCTCCACAGGACAGCATCCAAACTGAAACTGTGGATGCGAAGGATGATTATGATGATTTTGGCGACCTCATTTGGGAACCGGAGAACAATAAAGTAAAGGTGGCTGTGTGCAAACAGTCTGTTAGTACATCAACCCCTCCTCAAAGTTGTGATGTAGCTGTGCCTGTTGATGATGACCCAGTAATAGTCATAGATTGTGATGGTCAGATAGAGTCCAAGTCTGCCCAACAACAGAATTCATGCAGTAAACCCCTTTCAGTGCTAAAAACTGGAGTCCAATATGCAGCATCATGTACATGTGCAAAGTAGGGCTTCAAACTCTCTTGTTTGGGATTTTTTTGTACAAGGTGCAAGTGATGAAACAGTGGCAATCTGCCAACTTTGCCAAGTGCGAGTGTGGCACATTACAAAGGGTAGCCATCTGGGCACCGGGGCCAACATACACATCTGAAGAGCAGGCACATGGCACTGTGGACTGCACCAGAGGGTAGCTAATGCCATAATGGGGCGTTCATCCTCAGCCATCTTATTGAGGATGGCCTTCCCTTCCTTGAGTGGATGTAGTCCAAGTAGCCATGTCTGTAGTAGTGGTGAAATTGCTCCTGAGGATTATTACAAGCATGAGGAGGAGGAGGATTTTGAATTGTCAAGTAGTGGTCAGAGTAGCAGTGGCGATGGTCCATGCAATATTTCAAGTCCAACATCAACCCCGTACTTAAAATTGGGAAAATAACATCATTTGTTGACTTGTCCCCTGTGCACCCCTCAGCATCACACAGCAAAAGCACCACACCCATGTTCAGTTCACAGAGCAGAGCAGAGCCATTTTGCACACTACATGCAAAATGGGAAACAACACAGCCCATGTTGTACAGTCTTTTTGCCCAGAACATGAAATACTCACCAAATCATGTGGCATCATGTGAACTGAATACTGCTGTTATGGAAATGCTGGCAATTGACCTTTTGCCCTTCTTCTTTGTGGAGAATTCTGGATTCAGGCATTTTGTGGCACGCACCTGTCCCAAATGAAAAGTCCCGTCCAGGACCTACTTTTCCACCCGTGTGTCCCTGAGTTATACCAGACTGTGAAAGAGTCTGTAAGACATGCCTTTCAGCATTCCTCCTCACCATACATTCACTTAAGTATGGATATGTGGACAAGTGGCCAAACTGTGGGTAGTTCCAGTTTGTGTATTACTGAACATTGGGTGCAGGTGCCGGGGGTTGTCTGTGCTGGTGGTATTGGAAAGCAATGTAATAAGTCAGACTGTAGTGGTAGCAACCTTCGGGGAATTAGACAGCATGTGACACTTGCAATGTGTAGTGTTGCATGGTCCCACACAGGTGTAATCATGCTAGACTTGCTACTGACAGAAATAGATGAGTGGCTGAACCCCCTGTCCCTCAAAGCTGGCTTTATAGCTAGTGACAATGTCTCAGACATCATTAAATGTATCAGCCATGGTGGATCTGTGAGGGTTCCATGCATGGCTCACTGTTTAAATCTTGTGGTATAGGAGTTTCTGCAGCATCCTGACATCATGCAAATGCTGACAGCTGCACATCACATCTGTGAACACTTTGCATGCTCTGGAAAGGCCCGTGACCAACTTAGGCATCTGTAGATTCAAAACATCCTCCCTCAGCACCCCCTCAAACTGGAAGTTGTCACGCTCTGGAACACAACACTTTACATGGCAGAGCAGTTGTATGAACAGTACAAAACCATTTCAGAATACCTAGTAATGCACACTAGCCGTGACAGTTCACGGTCATCAATGTCTATAACAACTGAGCACTGGTACCTCATAGACTCAGTGATATAAATTTTGAGGCTGTTTGAACATGCAACACAGGCAGTGAATGACACTGCATCATTAGTCAATCCATTCCACTGCTGCCGGTGCTGAGACAGGCTGTGCTGAATCAGCAGCCTAGCCTTGATATGTCTGGAGATAGGTCAAGCAGTGCATTACTTAAACACATGCTAACAATATTCAACCGCAATCACCACATTACCACTATTCAGCAAGTGCAGAATTTGGAAGAGCAACAATGCTGGACCCACAATACAAATGCAGCATTGCATTCTTACTGGATGCAGGGCCTGATCAGGTTCAAAACCTTACTGGACAGCTGGTGCAATTGGTTTATGAGGCACAGAAGTCACATGCAAATTTTGGCAAACCACATCAAACAAGAGTGAAGATCACTGTGGATTACGCTCATCCAGTAAGGTGGCTACAGGATAGGTGGGGGTTGGGGTGAATGGCCTGAGCTGACTTCAGTAGCACTGAAGTACCTCACCAGCCCTGTGGAGGGGTTGTGGGATAACAGATGGACCAGGCACCAAACTTCAGGTTCAACACACAATATCTCTGTGATGTTTATTCAAAATACAAGAAATAACCTTCTGCAATAGCATATTTCTTCTTCAGTACATCAGTTTATAACAACTGATCATGAATGTCCTTTCTCTGCATTTAGCCAACACCTACTGATACTGATCTCTGATCCCATTTTTACTAACTGAGATGTACCCATAACCCTTATACAAGCCCTCATTTGCTTATGTAGTGGGGGCCCAAAAGGAAGAAAAACAAAACAAGCTATGAACAAAGAACCTCAATGCAGAATCACTGAAAGAACAGTTAGCCCAAAGGGCATTGGTAACAAATCAAGTTTCAAAGACATACATCATCATACATACTTCCATAATGCAATGCATCATGGGATATATGCAAATCACCATTATATTTCTGGCTTGTTAAGTTTACTACAATTTACATTCATTTTAAATAGCACAACTAGCTTAATTTCTATAATAGTCCCCTAGCACTTTTTATCATTATTAAAAACACCAGGTGCCATGGTATTTTAAACATTTACAGGTTTCATAAACATAAAGTATATACATTAAAGTATTTTATAACATAGTGCTATTGCATACTAAATCCAATAACGATAAGCACAACCTGTTTTACATATTCTTGGAGATCACAATAATGTCCCTATACGAGGACCTGAGAAGGAAAAGGAAAATCAAAGATGGCACTATAGCATAGTCAAGAGTGGGAGAAGGGTGGTGCCCACAGGTGGCCAACCATATGGACTAGAAATAGTAAAGGATAGATTAGGCTTAGAAATAGAAGAACTGTTGCAATAGATTTAAGAAAAGGTCGGTCCTCAAGAGTGGCAGGAGCTCCCGGTCACATATCCCCCACCTTAAGAGGGAAGCAGTTATTGCAGACTGCTTACCACCTTCCTGTCCCAGGAAGGGAAGGAACTTCTACCCATCCATCTTCAGAAGCTCTGTCTCAGGGTCCCTATTAAAGATAAACATTCTATCATAAACATAGTGGATATCATCATTCGTTACCCTTAAGGCATAAACACATTTCTCAACAGAGACTAACGCTACCTACTCATCTCCTTCTTGGGAAAGTCTGTTATATTTCTTAACCAAAAATCTGGATGCCTGTAAAGTCTAGTACCATAGAAAGACTTTCTCTGGGGTGAGTAACTACCTGCTCCAACCCCACCAGACAAGTCAGTTTTAAGCAGAGTCCCATTCCTAGGTTCAACCCCTCTACATAAACCCACTATGACTCTTGATTCATTTCACTTTTTACAGATATAGACACCTGAGGGTATATACTCAAGGTGTTACCCCAACACAGGTTCCAATCCATTTTCCACCCACTTCTCCTTTGTAGGTTTTCACTCAGAAAAGAATAAAACACATGTACCACCTCAGACTCCTAGTCTGCCCTTGAGTACCTCTTTCTTTGACATCAGGCCCGCTCCCTGACCAAACATGCTACACTTTTGTCTACAGAAAGGGACCATTGCAGAGCCACCTCTGGCCTTGCCTGCAGCTAACTTGACCCCTCTGTCTTACACAAAGTGCCTGCGGGAATATGGAAGGAACAATAGTAGTTTATACTCTCCTGTTTCAACCTTTTATAACTTATGACCCCAACTCCTTGGTCATCTTATCCCCAGGCAGGTCTCTACAGAAACTTACAGGACCCCAAGGAACCTCCCATGCTGAATATCCTGTGATGGTAAACAGCAGGTTCCTTAACTTTTTAACTCTGGGGTGTCTTAGTAGACATCCTTTTAATCACTGTGCTATTTTCAGTCATCTGTTACCATGTAATACCTTGTAACCTATGTGATATTTTACCTTTTTCCAAGGGTGACATTTTTTTAAATGATCTCTACCCTCCTTAACTTTAACCTACTGTAACAGTTTGACAATATTAGTATTTTTAGCATGCAGTATACTCCAGTCAATACTGTTAATAAATTTAGCTGCTTCAATACAAGAAAAGTCCCTTCAGCTTCATAGGCTTCTACTTTCTTGCTTGGAATCTTCAACCCAGCACAATATCACTAGGCAGAGTCTTACCTGGGGTCTCACATTCAAGTTTCATACTTGCATCTGCAACCTCCAACAGGTAACATTCTGGGAACACAGGAAAGAAAAGAATATCCTGCTCAGGCAGGGGTCCTTCTCCAGCTGAGCCCATGAAAAATCCTCCTCTGATTTTTTATCCAAGCTCTCCAGCAGGAACCTCTCAAGCACCTGGCACCCGTGTTCCACCTCTCTGCGTAGTCGGTCTGCCTCCAGCCATTGCCCACTCATCCAGTGGACCATCCTCATCAGGGTCTCCACCTCCTGGGTGTTGTCTCTTGCACCTCCAGTCTGCCTTGACCTGCATACCTTTATCGTCTTCAGGCTTGGCCTTCCTCTGAGCTCCTTGGTGCAGTCCAGGCAGCAGCTTCTTTCTGTCTGTCAGCCATAGGTCTGGTCAAAGCTCCACTCACTTTCTTCTCCGGCAACTCCTAGTGCATCGGTCCACCTGGGATACCTGGGCAATATCCACCAGAAAATATCCCTTTTCAGCCAGTCCAGATGCTTCCAGCAAGTTATTCCACTTCTGACACCAAGTCTGTGGAGGGGTTGTGTGATAACAGATGGACCAGACCCCAAACTTCAGATTCAACTCACAATCGCTGTGTGATGTTTATTTAAAATACAAGAAATAACCTTCTGCAATGATATATTTCTTCTTCAGTACATCAGTTTGTAGCAACAGACTATGAATGTCCTTTCTCTACACTTAGCCAGCACCTACTGACACTGATCTCTAATCCCATTTTCACTAACTGAGATGTACCCATAACCCTTATGGAAGCCCTCATTTGCTTATGTAGTGGGGGTGCAAAAGGAAGAAAATCAAAACAAGCTATAAACAAAGAACTTCAATGCAGAATCACTGAAAGAACAGTTACCCCAAAGGGCAATGGTAACAAATCAAGTTTCAAAGACATACATCATCACACATACTTCCATAATGCAATGCATAATTGGATATATGCAAATCACCATGACATTTCTGGCTTGTTAAGTTTACAACAATTTACATGCATTTTAAATAGCACAACTAGCTTAATTTATATTATAGTCACCTAGTACTTTTTATCATGATCAAAAACACCAGGGCCCGGATATTCAGAAGGGTTGCGTATGGCACAACACTGTTGCACCATGCGCAACCCACTGATGCACCCCAGCATGATATGCAAATGGGGATTGATCCTGGCACAAATCCTAATGCATCGCAGTGCATCAGTAATGTATGCGGTGCAGGTGGGGGGGCATGCCCATGCATACTCCACACATCCCGATATTCAGCCCAGAATCTGCTGAGTCCATGCATGTGCAACCCCTACTTAAGCTGCACACAGGTGAGCCAAAAAAAAAGGAGCAACAGCTGGCCACCCACAGATGAGCTGCCTTATTGCAGGGTGCAACATGGCAGTTGCCACCTGTGGGTGGCCACCTGAGCTCTGGCTGCACCTTCTGGTGGTGCCCCCCATGCCAGATCATGGGCATACATATACAAATAATAGACCTAAACCCTGGTGGTCCAGTGGACCACTTGCAGCCCGATCGCGGGCATATGTTGAATATAATAATCATCCAATATCCCTGGTAGTCCAGTGGACCGCTTGCAGCCTGATCGTGGGCATATGTAGAATATATTAAATGTCCAATATCCCTGATAGTCCAGTGGACCACTTGCAGCCCGATCGCGGACATATGTAGAATATATTAAACGTCCAATATCCCTGGTGGTCCAGTGGACCACTTGCTGCCTGATTGTGGGCATATGTAGAATATATTAAATGTCCAATATCCCTGATGGTCCAGTGGGCCACTCACAGCCCAGTCATGGGCATCAGTAGAACATAATGCCACCCCAAAACAACCTTGGTGGACTAGAGGTATCCCTCTGCCCACCCACCCTCTGAGCCCCACCTCCCCTTCCCCTGGTCAGCAGTGGGCAGCAGCTCCCACCCGGTTGCCACCACCGCCTGCTGACTGACACCATATGGTAGGGCTGTCGCCCATTGGTCCACTGGCGTGAGCCAATGGGTGTGCAGCCCACTGCACTACACAGTCCAGATAAGTGAATGGATCCAGTCACATATCTGGACTGTTGTAGGAGATGGGCTGCACACCCATTGGCCTCATGCTGTGGACCAATGGGCGACAGCCCTACTGTACAGTGTCAGTCAGCAGGTGGTGAGGCAGCAAGTGGGAGGGAGATGCCACTCACCGCTAACCGGGGAGCGGGCGTGGGGCTCAGTGGGCGGGTGGGGAGGGGGTAACACTAGTCCACCAGGATTGTTTTGGGGTGGTATTATGTTCTACTGATGCCTACGACCGGGCTCCAAGCGGTCCACAGGACCGCCAGGGATATTGGACATTTTATATATTCTACATATGCCCGTGATCAGGCAGTGGGGCACTTTTCTGAGATATACAGGGGGTGTCGGTCCCCGACGGCTGCAGCCTAGCAGGGTGCCAGGCGCAAGTCGCTGGGGATCAGTGCAACTGCATGCAAATTAGGCCAAAATCATGCATTATGGCCCCATTTGCATGTGCACTTTTGAATATCGTGGTTGTTTCACCTTGCACAACGGGACCTGTGCTAGCGCACTCCCCTGCTCCACTCTAGCCACTTGCACTGGCACAGTGCCAATGCACACTGCGCACTGCGGGTGGCCAGGCTGTGATGTTCAGCGATGCTGTGCCACAGCACAGCTCCATTGATTATCACCCTGTCAACACCCCTGCCCAGCCATGTTGCGCTGTGCCCAGGCTTGTGCCACAGCCTGGTGCAGTCTGAATATCCAGGCCCTGGTGCCATGGTATTTTAAACATTTACAGGTTTCATAAACATAAGATACTGTATATACATTAAGGTATTTTATAACATAGTGCTATTGCATACTAAATCCAATAATGATAAACACAACCTGTTATACATATTCTTGGAGATCACAATAATCTCCCTATATGAGGACCTGAGAGGGAAAAGGAAAATCAAAGAGGGCACTATAGCATAGTCAAGAGAGGGAGAAGGAGGTGCCCACAGGTGGCCAACCTTATTGACTAGAAATAGTAAAGAATAGATTAGGCTTAGAAATAGAAGAACTGTTGCAATAAATTTAAGAAAAGGTCAGTCCTCAAGAGTGGCAGGAGCTCCTGGCCACAAGCCACCCTCCAGTGTAAGTGTGTAGAGGGTATTCTTTTTTGTGGGGGCAATAGTGCATGACCATTGTACTAACCTCTCACCCACAATTATGAAATAGCCGAGAAGAATGAAGCACTCTGTTTGGTTATTTATAGTGCAATATGGGGAAATGTTGCACTATAAATAACTAGACTCAGTAAAAAAAGCCTCACAACAGAGTAGAAGAGCTCAAAGATTCACATGTGTGGCATTCTTATTAGAACTCTGCAAAGGTTTAGCATCACCATTTTGTTCTTGTTTTGCTGTGGCCCACCCATCATTCCCATGCTCTTTACAGTAACACTACCTCCTCACAGTCACCAAAAGTTAATCAAAAGTTATTGAACAGCTCAGTCTAAAATTTAAAATACAGTGCTGCCTGTAAGTTCAGTAAAACATACCCTCTGAGCATCCCATACCATATCCTTTCAACTCTATATATGGCAACACGCTGGCAGTAAGCAAAGCAGCGGTAGTTTAGTGAAACTGCTTATCGCAGATGGAAGCCTGCTGCTGAACACAATTCATTGCCACCTCCTAGCTGCAACTGCAGCCTCTAACTTTGTTTAAAAAAATAATTTCCATATGAAATAAAGCAGCGTACACTGTAAGCATCCCATGCCATTACACTTCAATCCAACTTTTAGAAAAACAGAGGCAGCAGGCATAGCAGTGGTAGTTTAGCAAAATTGCGTGCCACAAATGGAAGCCTGCTGCCTAACTCAATTCATTGCTACCTTCTAGCTTCAACTACGGCCTCTGAATCCATTTCAAAAATAACTCTTGCATAAAATAAATCTTTCCATGTCAAATACATGAAGACACATACCCTGTGAATGTCCCATGCCATCACCATGCAACCCTACATATGGCAACACACAGACAGCAGGCAAAGCAGTGGTAGTTTTGCAAAATCGTGAACCGCAAATAAAAGCCTGCTGCTGGATGCACTTCACTGCCACCCCCTAGTTGCAAATCCCGCCTCTGCCTCCATAAAACAAAATGCTTTAATGTGAAATATCTGTAAAAAAAATGCTGGCATCCATAGTCAGTACTCAAATTAAATTAAATCACATACAAAGTCACTGCTCTGTGTCTACAATCAAGCAAATAAATTGCTGCTCGTAAACATGTGTAGATAGGATTAATTGACGTTAGTACAGGCAGCATTAGTTCTAGTAATACTAAGCACAAATGCATGTTACAGTCAGCATATAAACAATAAGATTTGGGGAAAAATAAATGTGTAGATTATGTTTAGGAAATGCAAAATTACACACAGTATCCCATCTCCAAATAATTCATTTTATTTTGCCCAACCCATCCCCAACTTGTGGGACTATTTTTCTTCCATGTTAAAATAAACTTAATTTTTTTCACTATAGAAACTGTTGTCTTGTATAATTTCTTTCCTTAGGCTATTTTATAAGCTCAATAAGACACTCCAGGGTGTGAATTATGGTGTGATAACCACACTCCTAGGGGTGAACTACACTCAGCCTTTGGCCTCGTGCCTAACTACACCACTAGGAGTGCGTTTATCACATCGTAATGCACACCCCAATGTGTCTTATTGCTTACATGTCAGCATGCTGACATTCATAAAAATAAACTAAGGTCACATACCAAATTGAACTTCCACTTCTCCTGTTTGTACCCCGTCAACGATGATGGTCGTGCTGATGATGTGGGTGAAGCAGACCATTCTAGTATTAGCAGTAAATGGTCTACCATTGAGGTTGATGATTCAGTCATGGACAAAGATTCCTGAGTTAGGCACAATTCTGACTTTGATGACTGTAAGGGCAGCTTCCTCTTTGATCAGGAGGATGAAGATGATGGTGCTGGTACTGTGTAATGGGTATAAAGGCTGTCACATTTCTGCAATGTTAGGTTTTTTTTCATTTGTTAAACAAAAACAGTGTCCGTGACTCTCATTCCATATGACAGATATGCACAAATAATGACCCATCATTGTATTTTACCTTCCCATTGGTAGATTTTCAAAGTAAAGTTAACAGACTGTGCTGCTGTCATTAGCAAACACAGTCAGCAACATCATAAACACAACTGTCCAGTTTTTGTAGCCACTTAAAACATGCTGATTAACTGACAGATATCCTCCTCCTGAGTACTCAAAGACTGTTGGACACCATATCCAGCCACCCATCTTGATTAAAGTGAGAGACAGAGAATTTGTACCTGTACCTGTGCCCATGCCCAATGAATGATCCCGCAGCCAGCCACAACCACCTCTCTTGATGAGAGTGAGAGACAGAGAATGTGTACCTGGGCCAATGCCCAATGAACAATCCCACAGCCAACCACAGCCACCCGTCTTGATGAGAGTGAGAGACAGGGAATGTGTACCTGTGCCCATGCCCCGAAGGAACCTGCAGGCTCAGTCAGCCACAGCCACCATTCTTCGTATTATCATTATTTTACAGTGAGTACGTGCTAATTCATTATACTACGGTTTTTCCAAGAAATGTGTGAATGCTTCCTTAACCATTTTATAGATGGCTTTGTCACCAAATACCAGCAAGTGACATTTTTTATTTCATAGGTTCGACATACAGACAGTGTAACAGGACAGGACTCAGAGTACTGTAGTACCACAGAACAACCACTTAAAGGATATCATTTTCAGGTATCAATCATATTTCATCTGTTCTTATTTATCTTTCATTTTTCAAAGCTGGTGTAAAGCATACTATGGAGGTGAAATACAGGCCAGATAATATATTTTTCATGCACATCTCATCTGTCACTGGCTTACTTCAGCACAACATGGTTGTATTAAGTTTTATCCTGGTCATCATGACAACACGTTATGTAATGTAACTTAATTTAATACAGTGTGCCAGTGCAAGTCACACACACTAAACTTGTTAATCAGTCTTGTTGTGGCTTACTAATAGATTGGTATTTTAAGCTGGATATAACAGACAGGAACAGCCACACTTGTAACAGAATGTTTTAGTGCAATGAAGTCTGAATAATTTCTTTTAACATTTAAGTGCTGTGTGCTGCCATAGATGCTTTCTTCAAATCAGAACACGTGCAACTTGTATGAATCTGGAGGAGACACATAAAACCTGCAAAGAAGACAAAATCATTATTGAAACTTGTTTTCAAATTATGCCCCCCCCCAAAAAAAATGCCTACCTTTCATAGCTTGACACTAGTTTTTGTAGAGCAAAATTCAGCAGCAAGCTGAAACGTGTGCAACAAAATTAGGACTCGATAACCTGTGAGAGAAAACAAAATAGATTTACATATACTGTATGTATAGATATCTATATATATATGTGTGTGTGTGTGTGTGTGTGTGTGTGTGTGTGTATATATATATATATGTGTATATATATATATATATATATATATATATATATAAAGTTACTGTCTGTGTCTCTGAAAAAAACATGAACATGAAACATACAGTAACTTACCAATGGTGGTGTGAATCCATGACACAGGGCAGTATATTTCAGTCATTGCAGCAGATTAATGATCCTCCAGGACATTTTAGTATGATTCACCCAACGGTCATCTTTGGCTATCATCATTCAGCAGCACACTGTGCATCAGCTCAGTCAGTGGCAGCAGCAGGAAACATAAGTATGACAGCAGCAGCAGGCACCAGAGTTGTGGCTGTTGGTGCATGCTCTAACCAGTGCGTCCTAAAATAAGTGTGACCTTTCAGCACATTTTCTCATGTGATTATTCTTCATCTGGAGTCAGGCCTTTTCATGACAGTTTAACAGCAGCCATTTTAGTTGGTACACTTATGCAAAATTGTGGCTGTTAGTGTACATTCTAATCAGTGCATCCTGAAATAAGTGTGACTTTTCAGCACATTTTCTCATGTGATTATTCTTCATCTGGGGTCGGGACAATAATACTGCATTCTGAATGATGTAGCAAGATAGCAGTATAAGCATGATACATTCACATATCATTGTAATTTTTTTTCTGGTGGGGTGAACAGTAATTGTGTTGTGTAATGTGTAATTATAGGATATTTTGATTGTGGTTGTTGTGGGTATTCTAAGAAAACAGAACACAGTCAGTAGTAACCAAAATCTTATATTGCATGACAACTACCGCAGCAGTGCAATAATCAGTTAAACATTTTTACCTGTACTTTTCTATGTGATTTTCAATTGCTAGTACATATCTACTGACTTGTCTATATTATACCCTTGTTTTCACAATTTACATCTGCTGGACTACGCTTTTTCCCATATGACCTAATAAACAGTGTTCCTTTTAATCTTGCTTATGGCAGGGTTTCATCAGTATGCACATCAGTTTTTTCACATCTATCATTTCAAATCCTTTCTGTTGGGACTACAACAAAGTACCATGCTATCCAGCAGGACATGGTACACCACCATTGCATTACGGAGTAGTAGGTGTACAAAAACAGCTGGGTAAACAGATTAAAACAATGGTTTAAAACAAGATTAAAAGGAGCACTACTGTTCTTTCATATCTGAAAAAAGGTAATGGCATCATACAGACAAGTCAGTAAATGAGGGACAATTGAAAATAGAATAAAACTGTATGGATCAAAATTGTTCAAGAGCGGGTGCACATTGTTAGGTGATTATTATCCAGCACCCCTCAAACATATATGATAGCTGACATGCTCCAGTATTGAGAGGCATTAATGCCATGTGGTCCTGTCCAGTAACAAAGTTAGAGCACCCCGGATGTGTACCCACAGAAAAACAAGCAGTGTCCAATACTGGCTGACACAACCCCCAGGCAGGCACACCAATGTTAATTTGGGGATGTAGTAAATGAATTGAGACTTTGAGAGTATGCACTCCACTAACATGTATGGAAATTACTTTTTTAGAGTGTCTCATACTATTTAGTGTTGCAATTTACAAAAATAAAAGCAATCACAGGAGTGGTGTAACAGACACTCTTACTACAGCAGTCACTTTCAGTTTTCTAAATTGTAGCTAAAAATAACACTAACAGCTAAAGAAAGATCACACCCATACAGGTCAGGTGAGTGCACACTTACTATTCATTTTCTAATATCACAAAATTAACATGTGGGGTTCCTGCTTGCATGGTGGCATGTCAGCAGGTTCCGGAAATGCCTCTGTTTTTCTGTGGGCATACATTCGGGGTACTAGAACTGTTTGACTATAAGAGGAAGACCAGAAGACCAGTCAGTATGGCTCTCAATCACTGTCCACAGCTTAATGATCCACAATCTTTGCAGTAGGATAAATTCCACATAATATTATTTACCACTTCAGCCTTGACACAGAGTGGTACTGCACAACGAGGTTCAGATCGTTATGTGGGGAGGGGCACCTCCATCTGTGTGCTGGTAAAATAAACTTTTGGGAAATGTATTCTACTGTAATTGAAGTGGATTAATAAACTGTGGATAGGGGACTGAGAGCCATACTGGCTGTTCATACTTGAATAGATGGGACCGCATGGTATATTATTAATATCATCAATACTGGTCAAAGTCATGTATCATATATGTTTGCAGGGGGCTGGGTACCTGACAGCGCACACCTGTTCTTTGACAGATTATTGTACTGCTGCTTTAACACAAACAACACAACAGGAAGAAAACACTACTGCCCCCCAGAAAATAATAATTTCCTGTTTGTAAACAGAGATAATTAACTAGGACTAGGAATATAAAGAAGGGAAGGACAGTATTTTTATGATACTTTTTTTAAACTGGTTTCAGGGGGTGTTTTTACAATTTATTTTGAGGAAACAAGGTTAGGACTGAGAAAGAAAGATGGAACACACAATGAAGATTATACAGCAAACACAAACTCTAAGGTTCTAGGTTGTGGTGAGACAGGAGCAGTTGGAGCATGGATATAATCTGCAATTGGTGACCCTCCATATGCTCCAACTGATCCTTAAGGTTCTCCACCCTGTTGGTAAGGTGATCTAACACACTCCACATAACACCTAATTCAGCCTGGGTGGTAGGCATTGTTGTAGGGTTTCTTCCACAGTCATCATGTGCAGGTGCTGGTTGTGGAGCAGACACGTGCTCCCTGGTCCTTCTGCGCTTTGCACCCCATGCAGGTGGAAGCTGTGCTGCCACCTGTTGTCCAGCAGGTGCAGTTCCTCCATGTTCTGCCACCTTGGCCTCCCACTGCACAAGGTGGTGGTTAGCAAGGTGCATGCGCTGCCCACCTGTCCCCAGATGACTATCCCTGGGCCCATGATGCACAACCACATTACATATCTTACACTTCACAACACTGGGGTCACTGGCCAGTGAAGTGAAGAACTCCCACATGACAGAGCTGTGGGGACGACCAGGCACAGGTGGAGGGCCCAGGTGTTACAGTTATGGTCTGCTGCTGGTGCATGATTGGGGGGACAACCTGCTGCTGCTGCTGATCCACAGGGGTGATGGCAGGTGGTGAGGGGGCAGTGGTACGTGCCACCAGCAGGGGTACTTGCATCACATTAGTGCCTCCTCTATCAGGGAGGGAGCACTACTAGCAGCACTAAATATGGTGCTGTAATTGATACTACCATGCATATGTGGCCCTACACACTGTCCTCTGCATGCCCCAGAGGAAACAAAACCACCTCTCTCCATTTTACACACACACACACACACAAAAAAAATCACTATTAAAATCAACTACTGATACAAAAATAAATTCAATGTTTGTGGAATAGCAATGGGGTATATAGTGCTTGTGGAACTTGTAGTTCTTTTTGTGGCTTTACTCTATTCCTACCCTTGAGCAGTAGGTATGTAGGTAGGAATTTGTAGGGAATAGAAGACCTATGAACAAGGGTGAGAAGTGCAACAGAGAAGGAGGAGGAGGGGATGGTGGTGGACAAAAACACTCCCTAAGCGGAGGAGGTGCATTAGTGGAGGGTTTAAGCAGAGGCTGTGGGAGGGGTTATTCCCCACATTGAACCTGTGGCTAAGCCCTCCTATTCAATGTTTGTGGAATAGCAATGGGGTATATAGTGCTTGTATAACTTGTAGTACTTTTTGTGGCTTTACTCTATTCCTGCCTTGAGTAGTAGGTATGTAGATAGGAATTTGTAGGGAATAGAAGGTCCAAAAAGATACCCCCTCCAACTCACAGAGAGTATGACACCTGGCACTCAGGAGAGGAAACCCACCCAGGTAGAGGAAACCTCTGAGGACCCATTGACATTGATCTGCCCATCCCCTTTGGCATACTAAGAGGAGAATGACCTAGGTTCTAGTAACCATAGCTAATTTGAAGAAGGTGAGCTTCTTGGAGAGATTGTGACCATCCTTGATCTATGTATGATGCAGATTGAATGATAATCCTGCAGCTGAAAAGTAGGCCTTTTCTGAAGGAGCGATAGAATCCTACGTGTGAAGCAGATCCAGTTGATGATGGGTAAATGATGTCCATGTTTCCAAAGTGATGAAGGATGCTTCTCCCAAGGGACTTTATGGGTGTAATGAGCAGAGAGAGCATGAATTGATCGATAAGTTACTAGACAGTGACCGGTGGACATGCAATGATATGAGAAGTCATGGGTGAATGATCCAACTTGTGTAAGGTTTGACTTTCAAGGTAAATTCTGGAGGCAAGGAATTTAGTAGTGAGTGATGAATCACTAAGTAAGCATCAATGAAGTGGAAATGAGTAGAACAGAGTCTTTGAGTGCCTGATGGGAGTAATACCATAAGTGATTAGTAAGGGAATGGAGGAAGATTTGCAGATGCAGGCTAGATGGCAACTGACTATATAGAGAGAATGATTGGAAGTTCAGTGTAAGGAATTGGATGGCTCATTTGGGCATGATATCATCGCTGTACTTGTAAATTCTCTGCTGGTATGCTGGCTGAAGTAAATACAGGTATTTATGTGGCATTATTGTCCATGAGATGCACCGCAATGGCTTATAGTTGGTTAGGTTTACAGGTGATCCGATGCAGAAATACTTGAGAGCAGCTTGGAGGTGGATATATGGAAGAGTCTGTAGGCTGAATTAGTTGTGAAGTCAAGTAGTGTAGGTGCCAGAGGATCTTAGTGCTATGGCAGATTAAGACCAGTTGGGAGGCAAGACTGGGATAGTGAAGTTACCGTAATTGATGCGTATTTTCAGGTAGAAATTCGGAGGAGCCTGTTCTTGGTGATAGTTTTTGCTGGAGAGATTAATGGAGGTAATTTGTGAAGGATAACTGGACGATCCACTGGAAGGGTGGCTAACTCAACTGAAGGCAATGGACAAGGAATTGCGGCTGATTACATGAGGTATGGTGATGTCCAGGAGACAGAAAATGGTGGTTCAGATAGCTTGATGTTAGTAAGCAGCTAGGCACTGGAGATCCAATGGTGAATGTTCTAGAAGGCAGCTAGAAGGTCATAGGACAAGCAACGTCTGTTGAGGATATAGGAGTAGAGTAACACTGTCAACAAAGTCAATGATGGTAGGAGAGGCTGCAGAAGGTGACTGAATAATGTCTGAGGTGGCGTGAGGTATCTTGCGAGTCCTGGTATCTGAAGCAGCAACAATGGAGATTAAGGCGGAGTGAGTCAGAAAAACTGAAGTCCTTTCCATGCAGGAGGAGGAGGAAGCATCACATGTTGCCGACAGCCACATTGCCAACACCACCAACAGCGACACCAGGAAACAGCTGCCCTCGATCCTGATGCATTCCAAACAGACTGCCAGCAACCCGACACTGCAGTCATAATAGAAACACTGCCAGATGGAGAGGCACACAGACACTGAAATGTGCTAGGTGTAAATGAACATGTCCAGGTAATGCCAGTGATAGACAATCCAGTGTATGTAACAGGTACATGGCTCTATGGCAAGGGGCTAGGACTAGGGAGGTAGCAGTTTACATAGATATTAGCTGACGTCTATTCACCCGGAGTTATGTGTGTAGTCCATATGATATACAGTCATCATCTAGGTGGCATTTCCTCCCCGTCTTTCCCATTCCCCCACCCGTGTGTCTGTCACATACGTCCATACCTTCATGTCTGCTAGACATCATTATCAATGTTGTATGTTGCCATCACACCGATGGACTAAGAGGCGCATGGCCACCGCAATGATGCACCGATTATGACTGCCATGGTGGCACTGGACTCAATGACATGCCCTCCCATTCACAGATGACCCAACAGATATTGAAGTGCATGTACAGGATGTGGGCAGAGGTCACCGGTAGGCACATCAGATGCACAACATCGGTGCTAGGGTCTGTGGCATGGAGCCATGTACAGGGACAGGGGATGTCTCCATTGCAGTCAAACACAGGTCTGGATGGCTGCCATGGCTTGGGGCAGTGTGCACACACCACAGGGGGTGCTTTTAGCTTTTAGTACATAGTTTTCTGTTTTCCATACTCTATTATGGTATTCTTATTTACACATATTCATGCACCAATGTTTTGAGTCCTCTTAAAGTAATTTACCATTCACCTTTGAGGTTTTGGCTAGATTTACCCTTTCGAACCCATTGCTCTGATCTGTACAAACAGTCATTTTCTTTATCTTTTGAAAATCGAGTACTTTATAAAATGGGCATTTTCTTATTTAAAGTTAAATGTAATCTTTTCCTTTTTCTACTTCTATAAAGTTTCCCAGATTAACTAATGCATTGTTTACTAGGTCTCAGTATAATTATAAATTTAAAATATCATTTTTAAGACTATTTTTGGACAAAGATCTTTATTATTTAGAGCACCTGCTTTTTTAACAGAATTCTGTTAGAAATGGTTCAAAATAGTCCTTCTCAGGGTTATATGAAATCTTTAGAAGTTGTTGATAATAATTCCTGTCAGGGCTTTAAGACAAGGTTAAAACAGTGTCTATTTTCAAAAACATGATGTATTTTTTATGTATTGTATTTTATTGATTGAATGTATTGTTTGTATATATGTTTGTTTGTTGGTATTTTGTGTGTTTTTTAGCTTTAAACTTATCTCCAATGAAAACGGGCAGTTTGCTCATTTGGATTTACAAGTATAAAAATAAAAATGAAAATAAAAATGAAAGATGGCCCACCCAGTGCACCCAGGTCTGCAGGTGCAGCGGTCAACTTTGTAGTCACTGCTGGTGCACTTGCTACCGCTGTGAGGAGGGGATGTCAGCTACTGTGGCACGTTGCCATTGTGGCTGTTGGGATTTCAGCAGTTGCTCTGCTGGTGTCAGGACTGTGGTGTCACTCTGACGCCATGCTTTCCAGGAGGATAGCCTGTGAGGCATGGTAGAAAGGGAAGTCCTAAAAGACTGAACAGGCAAGATTCATATGGAGTATCCAATAGAGATGGATGGGAATCTTTCTAGTGTCCAGTTGAATGAGATTCTGAATTGATCAAGGGGAGCTGATTTGGCAGTATGGAAAACTCTATGATAACGTAAGAATTTCTGAGGCATTTTATTCAAGGAATGTGTGTTAGAAGTACTTTCCTCAAGTGAAATGTACAGTGATCCACTGAGTAGTGGATGGGAGCTGCTAGAATGGCCAGAGTAGGAGTATGAGATGGATAGACTGGAGTAGTAGTTGACTGGGTAGGAATACTGGCCATGTATGGTAGGAGGCCCAAGAAAGCCACAACAAACAGGACAACACCCCAAGCGTGCAAGGTGGAAATGAAAAAACTGCTATCTGAAGATGAAAGGAGAGTCTGGAATGAATCCTGATGGTCAGGAAGGACTGGTCCAGGAAGGTGTCAGGCTAGGCAAAGTCAGAGGACATACAGTGCGGGAAGGAGCAAGACCGTGTCAGCTTCACGGTGAACTGCAGCAAAATGTAGAAGGCTGAAGCAAGTCACTAGAAGATGATCCATGGAAGGCCAATGGGCAAAGCTATGCACCAAGAACAAGTAGGCTAAGGGTACTTCAGTCCAAAATCTGATGAAGGCTGTAGTTGACAAATGGAAAGGATGGAAGGTGTGGACTGAAGAAGGATGGAGGTTCCACATCTGAAAAAATGAACTCAGACAGCAAGTGGAAGGGGTGACCTGCAGCAAGGAAGTCCCAGAGGCAGTCAAACTAGACTGAGATGTATACACTGGACCAGATGACAATATCCATATTTTGAGGGACAGGAGGCCAAAGGGGTGAAAAATGATGGTCCATGGATGAGCGGGATGGAGTGGTGAGGAAGGATGGAAGTTAGTCGGAGTAAAAGGGTCCTGAAACTGGAGGAAAGTTGTAATAGAGTAGGACATGGAAATTGCATAAGGAAGGGCCTGCAGGTTTAGATGCAGGCACCTAACCAAAGTAGGTGAGGTGAGATGATGGGTGTGATGCTCCAGATAATGGTTGAGGGTGAAGGCTCATTAGGGACATGATTAAGTCCAGGAGGGAGCAGTAAGTGATGGTCTGGTGGAGAGGAGTAGGATCGAAGCAGTTGATTGTAAAAATGAGCTTCTAGGCTTGGTAAATAAGGAGAGAGAACTAGTGTACAATACCATGCCACAGAGGTTGGAGGATGGAGGCAAACAAGTTACAGAAGTCCTTTCAGATGGGAGCGGCAACTGGGCAAGAGACAGAGGATACATTAACCCAGAGTATCCAGAGATGGGCTACCACTTCTTGAGGTTGATGAGAGGATGTGCAGTCGATGTCGATGGCAGAGCTGAGGGTGGAAGGTAGTTGGAGTGTGATGGTCCATTCCTGAAGGGAAGTGGTGACCTGTATAGGTACAGGATGCAGAAGTGGAAACTGACACTGAACTCAGGCTTTTGACCAGGTAAGTTAGTGCAATGAAGCTTGAGGGAAGGCTGCAGACAAGCAAGAGTGGAGACTATGAGCAGAAGGAGGTCCAGGTCCAGAAGGGATGTGGCATCCAATAGTAGGTTGAGAATGGATGCATATGAAGCCATGGAGTGGAAATTCAGGCATCCATCGATGATGGTCGAGACAAGATGATCCTGACTGGATGCAGCTAGGAGAGGTAGGACGATGAGAGTACATATTTGAAGATGTTCCGTTCCAGAAGGGAAGCAACAATTGGAATCAGGAATAAGATATAGACAGTGGAAACAGTCTTAATATGGATTCAGACTCCCGGTCATGGAAGTTAATGGAATAGGTCCGTCAATTGAGGATGCATACTAGGTAGGATGGACAAGGCAAATCCGGCAAAGTGAAGTTTCTGAAGGGAAGCAGCATCCCGATAACAGGCTGAGAATGTGTAAGGTTGAAGTGATGGAATCTAGATTCGGGTAGCCATCCATGCTGGTTGAGGAGGAATGATCTTGACTTGAGGCAGCTTAGACATAGGTAGGACGATGAGGGTATGTAGGGTGAAGAAGTCACATTCTCAAAGGGAAGTGGCAACTAGCATGAGGTAGAGAAGACATAGTATGACTTGGTAGAGTGTAGACATGGCTCCCATCCCTGGTATTTGGGGTGAGCTAACCTTCACTCAATGCTGTCCAGCAGAGTTAGGGATAGAGGATGCCAGGTTGGTAAATCGTAGGAGGTAGGGGTTGTAACAGAATCCCATCCCCATTAGACAGGGGAGTCCTACCTTCGCTCAGCACCTCAGAAGGTGCGAGTTAGGGACAGAGTCCAGAATACTGCTGGAATGGGCTGGCAATAGCGCTAATGCTGCTGTAAAGAGAGTAGATGTAAGACATAAAATCAGGGAGAGGATGATGAATCAGTAATAGACATGGTAAGGAATACTTAGAGTGGTGAGTATGGTAGGCACACAGCAGAGATCAAGTTTAGGGGAAGTGCACTGGAGCATAAAATGGAGGAAGGAAAACATGCAGAATAAAGGCACGAATGTGGGAAGGCACGTAATTGAAGCAATTAGGGTTGTAAGCTGCAGGAGAGGAGTAGGTGGAGATGAGGTAATGGAGGCGGAGCACGGGGTACTCCTTCCCCGTCGTCCTGAGGGGATGTCGCGAAAAGCCCTGCAGAGCTCAGATTGAAGACTCTACAAGATGTGTTATTTCTAGATAAAGATAATGTTGCATATAGAGCATCCTCTCTCTTGCACTCTCTTTTCTGTCAGATTGAGGCCCCAGTACTCTGGAAGTGGATTAAAATTAAAATAGACATGTAAATCCAGCGATGACTGAAGCAGAAATGTATTGCTCTATGAAGTAGTCATATCACGTTTCTTTGAATGTATTTGCAAGAATATTGGCTTGCATAAATAGATGGATGAAGTAGAGTAGGTGACATGATACCTTTTATTGGACAAGCAAGTAAGTTCAATGTTTGGTAACCAGGATGAAAATCAAGATAAGACAAATGGGAATAGCTGCAGTGGGCAGAATGAGACAAGCACTACACTGCATGTTATAAAGCAGTGTAGACGACAAAGGCAGGTCTGTCGTATGCCACCTCACCTGACCCCCTATCAAAGCAGCCAAGCGGTGGTAACAGACATGAAATCCAAAATACGGCTGGACTGCATGTGCATCATAAATCCAAAGCCAGAGACAGACCTGAGAGACGGCATACGAATGGTAAAATAATCAGCATGTCCTGTTGATTGTACTAGAAAAGTGGTAGCCCCATGAAAGTAAATTGGCGCTGTGTGAAGTGACCCAGGTGGCATGTAAACAAAAGGTCAATGGTGAATGCAGACTGTATGCAGGGAGAGGTATTTACAGAGCATGGAAGGTCGATTCAGAGTCCTGTCTTCTAATGAGCAGGTAGTGAGGAGCAGGAGAAGCAAGCCATGTCCATGGCCGATATCATGGGTATGGAGGAGGAGCCCATAGGCCGCTATAGTCAATGAGGTGAAGGGGATGCTTGTGGGGTGGACAGGAAGAGTGAGTACATGTGGAAGGGAAGGAAGGATGGGACATGTGAGGAGGAGTGGAGCACTCCTAAGTGGTGGTCGGAGGGGAGGTAAAGAAGCCCAAATGAAAAAAACATGGGAAAGGGGGCCCCAGGTCTACCGGGAAAGGGGGGAAGTGAGGACGGGATTTGGGAGGTGGCAGGAGCAGCAGAGGAGGAAACCAAAGAGAAACAAGAAGAGCAGGGAGGCACAAACACACATGGAAAAATGAAGATGGGAGAGGGGAAGGCAAAGGAGGGGAAAACGAACAGAGCAGCAGCAAGCACAAGGAAGCATAGCCACACAAGCCACACAGGAAGCTCAGGGACATAAAACACTCCCTAAACAAGGGAAGTGCGTTAGTGGAGGGTTTAAGTAGAGGTTGTGGGAGAAGCTATTCCCCAAACTGAACCTCGGGCTAAGCCCTCCCAAAGACGTAAACTAAGGAATCAGGAGAAGGAAATGGTCAGCACTCCTTCAGTTTAGAAAAAGTTTATATTTTACAGTTTAAAATCTTGCAGCAGCAGCAGCAGTTCCCGAATGTTGGCTCATGGCTCATACAACACAAAGTAATTCCACAGTCCAATAGTGGTATTTAAAACACAAACTTTGCAGTATAATACTCCGCGCACTATTAGCTGGCCAAACTCTCGAGCAACCACACGTTTGGTTGCACTAGCATTTGGCCAGCCGATTGTCCACAGAATATTATGCTGCAAAGTTTGCATTTTAAATACCACTATTGGACTGTGGAATTACTGTGTGCTGTATAAACTGTGAGCCAACATTTGGGAACTGCTGCTGCTGCTGCTGAAAGATTCTAAACTGTAAAATGAAAAACCTTTTCTAAACTGGAGGAGTGCTGACCATTTCCTTTTCCTTTGAACTGGAGTGTGTTGTGATTTCATAGTCTCGGTAAGATGCACCCTTATTCTAAAATACTGGATATATTTCAAAGTTTTTAAAATGTTTGAGCAGTGCTTTGTGTGAGAAGGAGTCAGGAATCAGGAGTTTCAGGACATGGAATAAGGAATCACAACCAAAAGGGGCACAACTAAAAGCAACAAATAGACAACTAAACTACCAAAAAAGTTCTAAATTTGAGGAAATATTCAAGCTATGACTCTCTCTCTCTCTCTCTCTCTCTCTCTCTGTCTCCTACAGACAAAAGCTCCTTCACCAAGTCTAGGAAAGGCAAAAGTGAAACTATTTTACTGTCTGGCTGATTAACTTCCTGCCTGCAGCATCAGCAGACTGTGAATCTGTGTCTCGTGATCTGTGGGCTGTTTCATTATCACTCCGTTTGCCTTTGTGTAAAAATAAGGTGAAGTCAATGTGAAGTTTACAATGTGAAGTTGCTCATTATGATGAGGACTTTGTGTAGCCATTCATAAACACGGAGTGGCCACTTTGCCTGCACTTCGCTAAGGGATTTAAAAGTTGCTGCTTCTCTAACAGTGATTTGTTGAATAGGTCTGTCAGAGGTGCTACCAGCACCTCTCTGAGTTCTTTCAATATTCTGAGGTGTATCCCATCTGGCCCTGTTGCCTTGTCCACTTTCAGTTTTTCGAGTTCCTTTAGGACTCTGCTCCGTGAATGGACTGGTATTCACCTCTCTTCCATGCGTGCGTCGCCTAACTGTGGTCTCTGCCCTTCACCTTCTTTTGTGAATACTGAGCAGTATTCATTCAGGATTTCTGCTTTTTCTAGGTCCCCCTTCACACTCTCCCCTCCTTCATTGCTTAGCCTCACAATCCTTCCCTTGCCCTTTTTCCTTTCACTAATATACATGGAAAAGCTTCTGTTCCCCTCTTTTACTTTCTGGGCTATTTTTACCTCTGTTTGCGTCTTTGTGCTCCTGACTACTTTCATTGCCTCCCATTGCTTTGCCTAATATAGTTCCCTGTCTGCCTCCCTCTGTGCCTCTTTTTATTTCCTGAATGCCAGTTTTTTTCTCTAGCCTCTCCTGCTACTTCCTTAGAAAACCATAGTGTTTTTTCTTCTTTTTTGCTTTGCTTACTTGTTTCACACAAAGGCTTGTAGCCTCTTTTATGACTCTTTTAAGATTCCCCACTCTTCTTCTACACTCCCCTCCCTCTTCCTTTGCCAGGGCTTTCTTGAAGCACTCCCCCATTTTTGTAAAGTCATCCCTCTTGAAATCCAGGACCCTAGCTTTTGTGTGGTTTGACTCTTCTACTGTTTTCTGCTTGAACCACACTGTATGGTGATCACTGGTCCCTAAATGGCTATCCACCAATATATCTGTAATTCTGTCCCCATTGGTGAGAACCAGATCCAGTATCACTCTCTCCTGGGTGGGCTCCATCACTTGCTGTCCGAGGCCAGTCCCCTGCAGGGCATCCAGAATGACTCTGTTCCTGGTGGTGGCTACAGCATATGTGTTCCAGTTTATATCTAGCATATTTAGGTCCCCTACCAGCAACACTTCCCCCTTCCCTGCCATCCTGTGGATTTATTATACTAATACTCTATCTTGTTCCTTCCCCTGCACCAGAGATCTATAGATAACTCCAGTTCAGATGGCAGTGCCATTCTGAGTCTCCAGGGTGACCCTCACTGCCTCCTCCCCAGTCTGCATTCCCTGAATCTCAGTTTCTTTGATCCCCTCTCTAATGTAGATAGCTAACCTTCCTCCCTTTCTACCCACCCTGTGTTTTCTGAAGAATGTGTACCCTGGTATGGTTATATCCCAGTCATGGTTTCCTGTGTACCATGTTTCAGTGACTGTGACGATGTCCAGGTCCTCCACTGCTATCAATGCCACTAAGTCCGGGAACTTGTTTCCTGGGCTATGGGCATTAGTACAAATTGCCTTCTGTATTTTGATGTCTTCACCCCTAATGGCTTCCCTCCTGCCTCTTAACCTTCCCCCTGCACCTCCCCTGTCTTTACTCCCAATTTTAGGCCCTTTTGGTGATTTCCCCAACCCTAGGATCCTCCTTCCTGACTTCTTTAACCTGTGGTGGGGGGGCTGTTAGATTTCCCCTGCTGACTCCCGCTACCCCCGGCTAATTTGAATGCTGGGCAATGAAACATGTAAACTTCTCTTTGAGGTCCTGGTTCCCTTCCCAGATGAATGCAGACCATCTCTCCTGTACAAGCTTGCATCCATTCAGGTGGACCCCAGTCCCCAATGAAACCAAATCCCTCAGCTCTGCACTAATTATTCAGCCATTCATTGAATTTAGTGTGGAATACCCTGGTTGCTCCCATGCCATAGACAGGTAATATTTCTGAGATGGTTACCATGGGTGCCACCTGTCTAAGACACCTCCCCAACTCCCCAAATAGGGAGGCAGTATAGCGCAGTGGTTTAAGGCTCTGAGCTGCAAATCTGGAGACCTGGGTTTGAATCCCACAGCCCCCACTTGCATACTGTGTGACCCTGAGCAAGTCACTTAACTTTCCTGTGCTCCCAGGTTGCACCTGTAAACAAGCTTTCAGCTTAGTGTGTCTCACCTGGTTAAACAATTGGAAAAAAAAAAACTCCATGAACTCCCTCTGAACTGTCCTAACCTCATTCCCAGCCAGGTAATTTGTCCCCAGGTGGACAATGACATCAAACTCCCCCTTCCTTCCTGCTGCCCTAGTGATTCTTTGGAGTCATGTCCCATCCCTTCAAGCCATGGTGCCAGGTAGGCACTTTACCTCCTTCTCACCTTCCACTCCTACCCCCAAGTCTACCCCCTGATAATAGAGTCCTCCACTAAGAGTTACTTCCTCCTCCTCTGGGATCCCATGCCACCCCTCAGGGGTCTCCACCACAGGGGTTCCCTGCATCCACCTGCATCCACAACATAACCATCTGCTTGTGGCATCACAGTAAATTTCCATGGCAATAAAGTATGAGGACACAAACACTTGTTTATGTCTCCAGATGGATCATAAGCCTCAAGAGAAGATACATTCTAAGGGATTAAAAAATCATATTTTCATCAATTTATTTATTTGTAACTTGGATTACAATATCTATGAGCCTGAGGTTCTTTTACACAGGTTCTACATCAGTGAGAAAAACAATAAACACAAACAAATGAAAACAGGAAATTATATATATCAAACTGGACATCAAAAGTGCACAGTTTAACTAAAAATAAAAAGGAATGACAATTCTGCATAATGTGACAGATGCATAAGAAATAATTGTTTCAACAGAAAAGAAACATACAGGATGGAAAAAGCAAGCATCCTAGTCGGCCCTGTCAAATTGAAACAGGGAGAGGGCAGACCAATGATGGGGGATGTTTCAGGGCCCAAGGTACCCGGGGTGGATTAGACAGGGAAAGGTAGATGAGGGAAAAGTGGAGGAGAGAAATGGGGGAGGGGGATGCTACAGTGTCACTTTTGGGGAAAGTAGAAACATGAGGTAGGGTGGACCTTAAACATTACTGGCATTGGGGTAGGAGTGATTTTGAAGAGAACAGTCACAGCTGCTAAGAGCGGCAAGGTTCCAGCATAATTCACATTTGATGGGGCCCAATTTTGGCACTGTGAGGACTGCAGCTAGAAGGTCATTTAGCCATGTGGGCGCTGAGTAAGCAATTTTCATGCCAAGGTTCTTAGTAACAAAAATAGGCAGAGTGGGATGGAACATAACAGTATATGGAATATAGTCCTGCAAATGGAACCCAGTCCCAGTGATCCTACCCAGTTATCAAAATAATTAAATCAATAAAAAAATAAATATTGCAATGCTTTCCTCAAAGCACTGGAAGCTCTAAAAAAGTATTTACATTTGTATAACTTGGATCTTATTCTGTGGGCCAGAATGTCATACCATTGCAGCCACATATCAGAAATTGTCAAGGCATTTGCAATTGTATTTTGGTCTGATGCACCAGTTTCAGATCTGTTCTGTTTTTTTAAAGTCATTTAAGCTATGTTCAGAAACCCTTTTATGTACTCTTCATGCACCTGGTTCATTAGTAGTTTTCACGTACATTAACAGTCTTTCAGCATCAAGTCTTTACTTGTTTATGAATTGAGCATCACTGTAACTGACATGTTAGACTCAAAAAAATAAATGACTTTTAAATACAAGAACTGTTCAATTACTGAAGTAATCACCAATGTGGAGACCTGTTTTTTACAAAAGCTGCCAAATAAAAAATCTCTTGAATAGCATAATCTGAAACAAGTCAGATTCTGCAGTTCTCAGAAAAGCATTCACCAGCTGCCTAGTCCCATTCAAAACCGAGAATAATATATCCCACAAAAAAAATTTCAGAATAACATTTTATCTGTACATTTAAAAAAAAATATATCACAGTTTGATGTGCCAGTAAAATAAGAACATTTCTTGCATAACATTATTACACATTTTGTTTTTTCCATAAATTGATAAAAAAGTATTCAATTTAATTTTACAGGGGCTCAAAACTATAATAGGGCCAGCTTTGATAAAATAAGGAAGGAGATTTGGGATTGGGATTGGCAAAAGGAGTTTGAAAACAAAGCAGTAAATGAACAAAGGCCCAGATATTCAAACTGCGCCCAAAAAGTGCACAACAGCAGAAGCAAGTGCAAGTCCATTGAGCCCATACGCAAGAGGCACGATATTCAATAACTGAGCCGGCCAAGATGCACCTACAGCCGACGACTGAATATCGCACCACCTGCGCCATAGCACAACTAGGGAGAGGAAGCTGAGCATATCTGATGTGCCATAGTGCAACCAGGGATGCCCCCCAGCAGCAAGGCAGCAATGCAACAGCACAACCAGGGATGCAGGGGCCCACCACCCATGCCGCAGATGGGCAGAGGAACACACAGCAGAACAGACATCGTCCCCCCACACCCCATGCACTGCACAACTGGGAAGGGCTGGAATAACCACTGGCCCATGGAGATAAGCAACCAACACACAGCTGGGCCATGGTGCCCCATCATACCCCGTGGCAAGCTGTGACCGGCACACAAGGAGGGCTGACCACCCCATGCCACACCCTACCCCCATAACACAGAGCACACACCCTGCACCGTGACCCCCAGACACCCTGCCCAGGAGCAGCATCCACCAGTGCAGGATACCCCATGCATGCCACCACCCCCACTGTGACAATGCAACCCTGTGCACCACAGAACCATGCAAGGCAGCCCCACCACGAGCACCCATCAGCGGGTGGCAGCACACAGCGATGCAACGATGGCATACACAGTGCCACCACACACAGCCCCCCCGAGGTACAGCTGAGAGACTGACTATGCATCGGCATAAGAGGTACCCCACACATGACAGGGCATGCCCCGGATCCCACCACCAGTGGTACAGCACCCTGCACACCCTCCCAAGGACACACCCCAACCCAGAACTGGCCACAACAGCCAGCACAGACACCCACAGTGGTGCGTGGAAGCATGCACCACACCGGATGCAACACAGTGCATGGACAAACACCCACCCATACCCAAGAGCACACCAACACTGGGATGCAGTAAGGGGGCAACCAAGCCCCCAGTGTGGGCCCATGGAAACTATGTTCATAAGGCCAGCAGTCCTCCATGGCACAGGAGTACCAGCCACCCTGCGCAGGCATTGTGGAGCTGTACCCCACCAGCATTTGCCCGGAGCACAAGTCACAGACAGTGGTGCACATCCCCTGCAACACACACAAGCCACAGCATGGAGGTGGGACAACAACAGCGGAGGCCACAATGTCACCCAAGGCAGGCAGACATGCACCACACCAGTGCCAGGAGGCAACCCAGCATTGTGACGGGTACAGTGGCTGCCCTGCATGGACAGCCACCACTGACATGCCAGCAGACCGTGCATGTCACAGACATGCAAGGGTGTCAGCTGCACAGGCCATGGATGGGCTGACAGGTGCGCCATGGACACAGAGCATGCACCTTGGACCACTGCACACAGTCATCCAGTGCACAGGGAACAACACACACACCACAGACACTGACTGATAGCTACTCCCCACACCATAGTCACTTCCCCACGGACACACACACACATACCCATGATGGCACCACACCTGACGCCATGCACACGACTGCATATGAGCACCTATAGCCCACTGCAAATCAGAGACCACCACCGTATTCATATCAAAAAAATTGTAATCAAAAACATCCAACAAAACTATTTACAATTATGTACAAATGTGTGGGGGGGAGGGCCACAAACAAGGTGGGGGTGGGTAAGGGGCAGGGGTGAACAAATGGTACAGGAAAGGAGGGGTGTGAGGGTGAGTCCAGGGGGTAGGAGAAATCAGGGGCATTTTTATGGTCAGTGGGAGCCTCGCTTCCCCGCTCCAGCTGCTCCACCTTCCATGCCTCTGCCTGACCCCCAGCCGCTCAATCATCTGCAGGATGTCCAGCGATGCCCTGGCCACAGTGAGAATTTCCTACAGTGCCTCCCTGATCATGCGCAGCTGGCAGACACCTAGGACAAAGGAGCACAGTCAATAGGTGTGAATGCACAGCCCCATACAGCCCACCCACTGTGCATGGCATGCGGCCATGGGACATGCCTCTGTGATGGTGAGTGACCACCCACAGTGATCGTGTCCACAAGACCTGCCCACCCAGGTGCACACAGCCATGTGGACCACTGCACACACCCACCGGCCAAGTCCTGCACAACACCACCATGGCTGTTTAGTGACATGGCTATGTGGTGCGAAGGCAGTGGCACAGCCATGTACCTGGTGCACTCATGGACCACCATTGATGCACTCCAAGACATGCAGTGCCACTGGACAGTGCTGACTGTAACAAGTTGCGTGCATGGCAGTGGTGTCAATGGATGGTGGCCATGCCCCGCTGCCCACCCTGTTACACAGCATGCAATAGTAATCATGGAGGTAAGGCACTCACCATCATCAGGCTGGTCCCTCTGGTGCTGTGGACCTTCTCCCCTCCTATTGTTCCGGTCCTCCAGCTGGCGCCTCTGCTCCCTCGCCAGACATCTCTCTTCTTGCCGTAAGGTGCAAACATGGAGAGAGAGAAACATCAGTACAATCCTGTAGCAAAGTCCCCCTGCACCCATGTGTGTGCAATCCCACCCAGCCAGACCCACCTACCCCACACCCTGATAACACCACCACAGCCAACACTGGATGCCCCCCAAGTTCCGGACACAGGCAACCATGATACCCATATGAAAGATAAAAGTGTATGGACATTACACCTACCTGGCCATGGCACCGTGCCCCTCCTGGCACGTGCCCACAGGTTGGAAAGCAGGTCCGGGTCCCTCCGCCTCAGGTCCCCATACCTGTGGTGGCACTGCTCCACCATCCGCCCCATTCCTGTGGCCTCCTCCAGGGTGTCGGCCACCTCCTGCCACACCTGGCTCCTAGACCTGTCCAGGGGTGCCTCCCCAAACAGTGGGCCAAAAAGTGGCTCAACAATGGCAACCAGGTTTGCCATTTCAATCTGGCTTCACTGGGCAGCTCTCCTCCCCACCATCTCTCTTGCTCAGTAGGTTCAAAATGGCACTCTGCAACGCGGTTCCACCACGTGCAGATGCTGCGTGATACAGCGCTGCCATTCCCTATCATGTTGTCACGAAACAGCTCGATAGTGGTGCACCCATGCCTGATGCATGGCACCTAGGGGGCAAAGTTTGGGCACAGGGTCAAGGGTCTCTGGTGCATGGACAGGCACAACGCGATTGGAACCCAATGCGTTTATCGCGATTGAGTGCCTGTGTGCTACCTCCAGTAGTGGCCTACCGCGCTGTTGCCCCACTGTGCCTACAATGCCACAGTGCCACAGCACCATATAGGTGAACATCGATGTAGTGCCACTGGCACAATGGTGGCCGTGCCCTGCATTGCCTCCCGCACACATCACATCAGCAGCACGGCAGGCGCCTGCGTCTTCAACCCGGGCATACACAGTTAAGTGTGTACTGCGCATGTCACAGAACTGCGCCCTTGGCTCAGCATGTTCAACACAATTGCGCAAAGTGCAAAAGCGTGATATTCAGCCATCATATGCAAATCAGCTAATCAGCCATTCAATGGTGCAGCACTGCAATTTGCATCCACTTAAAGTTGAGCCTCGCCTCATTTGCATGGGTTGCACTATAAAACTGAGACATTGGGCTGCATTGGCCATAGTCAGTACTGCAGTCTATTGGTGAGTTGCATGCTGTTTGGGAGTGTGGACGGTGGATTTTGGGACATGCATGGGACTGCACAGTCACAGGTAACAACTTTCATTCTCACACGCTGAATCATGACCGAACGAGTTGTGGGAGAAGAGGAACAGAGTTGTGGGAGGAGGAGGAGGTGGCCAAATTTCACCAAGGCCGAGACGGATGCCCTGTTTGAGGCCTACCTGGACCAGGAGCCGCTTCTCAGTGGATGCCAGGGAACACCACAGGCCCGTGCTGCTGCATGGGAGGAGGTGGCACGTGCTGTGAACCTGTATGACAGCCACCAGCGCTCCATGCAGGAGTGCAAAAAGAAGATGGGCACAGACAGGAGGAGGAGGATTAAGGAGAAGGTGGTCACCATCAGGGCAGCACAAACTGCGACAGGTGGGGACAGCTGAAGGTGCTACGCCTGACCCCACAGGAGGAGAGGGTTGCTGGCAGCATGCAGCATTGTGCCATTGAGGGTGTTCCGGGTGGTGGCTTCCAGATGGGTGGTAGCCCGTCATTGCATGGTAGGTCATGATCTGTCTATTGGGGGGGGCAGGGTAGGTCACATGCAGTAACGCAACTTTGTTTTCCCTTACAGATCCTGAGCATCTGCATGGGTCAGCGGTGGTGAGCCTCTCCACTGAGGCCAGTCAGATGGAGATGGAGGAGGACCCATCCACCTCCACAGGTATAAGCGTCTCAGTGCGACAGTGGGCCCGCCTGACTGTCCAGACTGATGTTGTTGGAACAGGTGTGGAGGAGGCCCTGCCCGTGTCCCAGCATGCCAGCATCCACGGATGCCGGCATGCTGTGACTCAGGCTGGTGCTGGGTCCGGGTCCATCACCGATGATGATGTTGCTAACGTCATGGGCAGTGACATGTGTGTGCCACAGGATGGCCACAGAGCAGGTAACATCATGGCCATGGCTGTGGGTGGTGTCGCTGTGGAGGTCTGCGTGTCTTCACAGTCCCAGCCTGTGCCTGTCAGCACCAGTGGGGCAGCACTGGTGTGTGTACAGGACAGTAGGACTGTCACGGCCACTGCGGCGGCACCAGTGAGCCCTGGGGAGCGGCAGCCAGAGGGGCAGCATCAGCAGTCACCCAGTGGGCTTGGGGGTACAGTGTCAGGGGGCGGTGTCAGTGCACTGCCTGTGGACATGCCTAGACCTGGTCCTGGTGTGCAGCGCCCACCCTCAAGGAGTGCTGAGCATCAGGGCTGCACACACCCTGAGGGACAGGATGCCGAGCAGGCAGATGACCTCTTGGATGAGCACATCTGCATGCTGCAAGCATCAGTCAACCAGCAGATGTGGCTTGTGATGTCGGTGGATGCACTGCGTGCTGCTCTGTAGTGGGCAGACGAGCATCACAGCAGAGACACCGGTCTGATCCTGGCAGGGATGGACCAGTTGTGGGAGGATGTGACTGCTGCCATTGACAGGCAGACACAGGCATTCACTGCTGTCATGGCCACATTGGGCACACAGTTATTTGCCCATGCGTTGCAGACACCACACAGTGCACTGTCCAACCCCCATTCCCGACGTTGTGCGACACCATCCTTGTCAACACCGGGTTCGGTTGTGGGCATCCCGAGCATGCCTGGCACAGGCATGTTCAGTATGCTGCAGACCCCTGCATGAGCACGGTCACATTCATGCAGTGGAACCCCTGTGGGACCATTGGTGCCACCCCATGAGGCCAGTGGTCAGTCTGTCAGTGCTGGCTTGTCTTGGCAGAGCTGCCCATGCATCCGTGGTGGCCGGGGCACTGTGGCACATGACTGACCTGTCTCCCAACGCAGCTCCAGTCTGATGCTGCCCTGTGTGCATTGTGACATTCAGCGGGCAATGCATGGGTGGGTACCCGGCCCTGCTCGCAGACACACAGTCCATCTGCACACCCTCCTGGCTGCTGTCCGCAGCTGCGTGTGCATGATGATGCCTGCATTGTGCTGTACACCAATGTGCAATGGTGCAAAGCATCTGACACACTCACAATGACAGGCAGTGGGTGTGGTGGTCTGTGGACATGTGTGTGGCTAGGGGTGGCATTCTGTGTCGGTGTGCCTCCTACCCTTTGTGCATGTCTGGTGCGGTGTGTGTGTGTGTGTGTGTCTGCCTGTCTGTCCACGTGCCATATTATACCTCCCCCATCCCTGGTGGTGTGTGTGGTTCCATGCTCTGCCAGTTCCCTTGATGGCATGCAGCCCTGATGTGCGTCCATGAGTGTTTGTGGGTTGTGCCTTTGCCACTGGTGGTTGCACAATGCCCCATGACTTACCTGAGTTAGCTGAAGTGCTGCCCCGTGATGGTGTCCCAGTGCAGCTGTGCCAGCCAGAGCAGTCGGGGGTTCCCTCACCCAAGGGGGGCTGCCCATCACCATTTTCACTGGCATCCTCATCGTCCCCATCACTGTCCTCCTCTTCGACCTGTACGTCTATCCCACATTCGTTGGCCATGCTGTGCAGATTTCAACATGCCAGGAATAGCCAACAGGCCTTTGTGGGGCTGTACTGTAGGGCACCGCCGGAGGTGTCCAGGCAATGGAAATGTGCCTTCAGCATCCTGAACACCCGCTCGATGACATTACATGTGGTGGCGTGTGCCTTATTGTAGCATTGCTGTGATGGGGTCGCGGGCCACCGGTAGGGTGTAAGCAGTCAGGCATGGAGTGGATACCCACTGTCACCTGTGTGTAGAAGGTGGAGGTTAGTTTGGTGATCAGCATCGCCCTTCCCCAGGCCATGTAGGCCACTACCCATTTTACCTCTGACCATGCCCCCCCAGGCCCTAAGATTGTCCATGTGTTTGCATACTCACCCACTAGGTTGGCCAGTGGGGATATCTCCACTCTTGAATCTGTGGCACAGTGCCAACTGGTAACAGATGAAGGCATCATGTGCTCCCCCAGGGTGTGTGGCACAGACTTTGATTATGTGCCCCCTGGCATCGCACACCACCTGGCAGTTGATGCTAGCACAGCCCTTGCAATTTATATATGCGGCCCCCTTGGGCCAGGTAGTGTGTGGATGGCCACATGGGTGCAGTCTATTGCCCTTAGCACACCAGGCATACGTGCTACCCTGTGGAACTCCTGTATGTTTGCTGTGCACTCCGCCAGTGTGCTGGGGAAATGGATGTACTCAGCAGCATGTGGCAGCAATGTGCTGAGGAATTGGGTGAGGTGGCATGGCGCAGCTGACTGGGTTATGCCTGTGGTATCCCCCAGTTGGTCTCTGGAAGGTACCTGTGGTGAGCAAGCACATGCAAGCTGTCACTTTCATCTCCACTGACAGAGCATGGTTCTGTCATGCAGGTGCCTGCATCACATCACTGCACAGCTCACAGAGCCGCCTCAGAATTGCCCGATTCAGGCGGTACCGGCCCATGATCTCCGTATCACTATACAGCTCGAAGCTGGTGCAGGCTCAATACTGCCTGTTGGGGGCATACCACCGACGGGCCCTTCCATGGCCTTGCCTCCCTGCTGCCTGCCTTCTCACCCCCCTCATTACTGCCTCCATCTGGATGGTGGCACTGGCCACATCCCGGGCTTGTGTTCACTCTCCCGGCAGCTGTTTCTGTGTTCCCCCCACTGTCCTGGCTGCTACTTCCCCTGCACCGGGAACACCTGACTGTGCTGGCCTCACTGCTGTGTGGCAAGTACTTCCCCCCTTCTGCACTGTGGCTTCCCACACCTTCCCCTGAGCCTGTGGGTTCCAGGTGCCCTTTTCCTGGCCTGCCCTGTGTGTCCCTGCTGCCCAGTTTCTCTGGCTAGAGTTCAGCCTCATGTGCCTTCCCTGTAGCATTCTTGCACCTATCCCTTGCTCCTTTTTATTTTGGGTCATTTCCGCTATGGTGCAACTTCCGCTTGCTTCCCTATTGCACATGGTGCATATTGTTGAGTATTGCACTGTGCCATTTATGCATGGTTCCTCCACCTTCAGTTGCGCATACATTCATTATCATTGCGCTGTTGCTCAGTGTGATTTGAGGGGCACAACTGCCTCCCGATGAATATCGCAGAATGGCGCATTTTCCGACATGCGCTGGCGCAACCCTATTGAGCATGAAGCAACTCTTTTGAATATCTGGGTCAAAGAGTTAGTTTTGAAAATAAAATCACATGCTTGAATAATAAAAATGTACCGCTCAGGACAAAATACAATTCAGCAGGTTAAATCTCCACATGGTTGACCCCACAAATTAGAAGAATGATTAAAAAGAAAAAAAGAGCCTTTAATAAAGCCAGGAAGAGTGGGTGTGCAAAAAACTGGGAGGTATATAAAAACTGTTAAAAGAAACTAAAAGAGCAGTAAATCAGGCAACTAAAAAACATGAGCTAAATCTGGTCACAAAGATTAAGGATAATCATAAATCATTTTATAGCTGAATTAATAACAAAAGGGGGGCAACACTACTGTAGGGCCTATTAAAGACCAGGAAGGCAAGTTAACAGATGAAAACCTGGCAATGGTGGGACTTTTTATTTCGTTTATTTATTTATTAAATTTTGGTGACCGGGTAGGCCCACTGAGCACCTAAGGTCCCTTTTTCAGGGACGACCCGGGATAACAATACAAGTTATAAGAATGAACAAGGACATAAGGAACATTTGAGGCATTGTGAGTTACATCATGAGGTGGTTAAAGTAAAGAAAAATAGTGGATACAGGCATGGTTACAGGCATGGAAAAAGAAAAGCAGTGGATACAGGCATGGCTTACAGGCATGGTAAAAGAAAAGCAGTGGATGCAGGCATGGGTACAGGCATGGTTATCATCATGACATGTAAGCAATTGGTAGTACTTTGCATATAGTTTATTCAGGGGTTACACATGGCCTCTGGCAAGCAGTCTGTATAAGGCAGGTAGTAGGAAGGTTAAGCTAGGAGATGGGAGTTGGAGAGGAGGGGAGGGGAGTACTTTAGGAGCTTTAAGTGCCATGACAGTGGCATGCGCTTGAGGTCAGCAGATGGGACTTAAGCCTGGTGTGGAAGTTCATGAGTGAGGAAGAGGCCTGGACCAGAGGAGGGAGCTTGTTCTATTGGCAGGCTGCTTGGGAGGAAAAGGATCTTCTGCCAGCATTTGTCCTTACCCTAGGGACATCTAATAGTGTTCTACCTGAGGTCCTTAGGTTCCTTGAGTTGAGTTTCAGGGTTATGGTCCCGGCAATGCTTGGCAGAACATGGGGTTTGAGAAGCTTGTAGGCCTGGACAAGCAAGAGGTGTTGGAGGCGGGTGACCAATGTGGGCAAATGATGATTGGCCAAAGTGTCACAGTAGTGATGTCTCAGGTGGTCTAAGGTTGCGAAACAAGCTATTTTATTATGTAGGGTTTGCATCCTGGTAATCTCTTGTTTAGCCATAGCCATTTTAATACCACTTTAATGTTACTTTTCGTTGGTATTTAATACCAACACAAGGGGAACTAAGGATCATCTTAATAATGCAGGCTATAGAATCACTCTAAACAGTGCAGATATTGAAGATAGATAGATGCAGTTGAACCCCAGTAAATCTCAGGGACCGAAAGGGATCCATCCCAGGGTCCTTAGGAAGCTGGCAGCAGTATTGGCTGAACCAGTAACAGCAATATTCCAAACATCATTGGATAGAGGGGAAGTGATAGAGGTCTGGCGTAGGGCAAATGTTGTCCCAACCCTTACCAAATGTGACACAATGGCAACACCATGGCACCACAATGGCAACACATTGGTGAGCTACAAAATGTGCGATGGTACTACGCAGTAGGACCATGGTTGTACTATGGTAGTTTAAATTTTGATTATTTTTGTTGATATGGTAGGACAGTGGTATAATGGTATCACAATGGAATTGAAACAAACCACTGTGATACCAAGAAAACCTTAATGGTAGTACAATGGTAATCACAGTGGTATTGCAATGGCAAATGAGTGGTATTACAGTGGTATTCCGAAGAACTTTTTGTAAGGGAATCCACAAAAAGGGGTCAAGACAGGAGGTGGGTAATAATAGGCCCGTAAGTTTAATCACTGTCTTTGGAAAGATGTTGGAGTCCATTATTAAGGACCAAATAGTGGAGCTCATGAATTTGGCAATGGACTATGACAATGTACATCACAGTTTTAAGAAAGGCTTCTCATGCCAAACAAATCTCCTGGAATTTTACGAGCATGTGAGTGGGGCACTGGATGAGGGCAACTCTGTTGATGTCATATATTTGGACTTCTTTAAAGCGCTCAGTAAAGTCCCCCATGGGGAATTAATAGACACCCTAATAGAACACAAAATTCCTGGGTATATCACTTGCTGGATTAATGCATGGCTGAGTGACAGAAAGCAGAGGATCTGTTTGAAGGGTGCATATTCAGATTGGCTGAATGTAGAGAGTGGAGTTCCCCAGGGATCGGTGCGTGGGTCTTGCTTGTTCAACATGTTTATACACTCACTAATGGGTGGAGGGGAAGTTTGGGAGTCCAAATTTGCAGACAACACCAGGATTGGCACCAGCATCAAAAACAGCAGGGATTCACAGAAGTTACAGGATGCTCAAGCTAGAATGGAAAACTGGGCAAGGGAGTATATGTTATCCTTCAATACCAGTAAATGTTCAGTTATGCACTTTGGTAAGAGTAACATCAAGAGGGATTATGTTTTGAATAAGCATAAAGTAGGAAAGGCCTCAGAAGAAAGAGATCTGGGCATTAAGGTGTCAAATGACCTAAAGTTCCACCAGCATTGTATCCAGATGATAAGGACTGCTAGCAATATACTAAATAACATCAAGAAACACATTAAAAGCAGGAGAGGGGAGGGAGGTGATTGTGCCACTTTACAGTTCACTGGTGAGACCACATTCAGAGTACTGTGCCCAGTTCTGGTCATCTGGGTTCAAGACAGAAATTAAGAGACTGGAGAGGGTCCAGAAAAGGGCAATGAGGTAGGTGGCTGAAGTAAGGGACAGGAACTATAAGGGCAAACTAGAATACCTGGGGATGTACGCGCTGGAGTATAGACAACTGAGAGAAGATTTGTATGGTGTATAGAGCAATTAAGGATATAGAATTAAGGGATAAACTGGGACTAACACTTGGGAACAACAACATAACACTAGAATGATTATGTACAGCTGAAGGGCAACACTATAAAACAATAAAAGGAAACATTGGTTCAGTGTGAGGGTAATACCGGTCCGGAAAAGCTTGCCTGAGGAGGTTGTTGCAAGTAATAACATGCTAGGGTTTAAAAGGGAATTGGAGAAATACTGTGTAGCAAATAAAATTGTGGGTTACTACAACTAGGGCAATGGCGAGCATCATGGACTGAACATCTCTGCTCTGATAAAACCTATGAAACCTATGAGATATTTTGATGATTATAGTTTCATTTTCTCTAATTATAGTTAGAGGTACAGTGCAGTAGAGACAGTTAGATGTATAGCAGTGCATAGCAGAAATAAGTTATTATCTTCTAGTCAGTGAAACATGAACAGTTATTCTTTCTATTTTTTATTGTTGAGTACATCAATTGGTGGTCTTCATTCCAGATCAGGCACTATCCTTTCCCATAACGGACAGTAATATTTGACCTAATGGACACAGTCTGATCTGATCTGTAGGTGTGTGTGTGTGTGTGTGTGTGTGTGTGTGTGTATAGCACATGCATCAGTGTACATGTATTAGTGTCTCACTGTGTGTCTGTGGATTTCTGTGCACATGTATGTGTGTCTACATGTGTGTGTCACTTTGTATATGTCCATTGATATACCCATGTGTGTGTCTGTGTGCATCAGTGTCTCTTTTTTATCTGTACTTTTTACCTCCTAATCTCCCAGGCAGTCCTCATCTGATTGACTCTCCCAGCCTCATCACCCAGCTCCTCCAGGATTTACCTTTGCCATTGTCCTCTGTGACAGGACTGTGGCTGTGTCTGGCCACTAGTGTGGAGCCTGCAGGGGGCTGATCTTCATCCCGCTGCCTGGTTGGTTTTTCCAACAATTTTCTCCCACTTCCTCCCCATTGCTGGAGTGAAACCACTGTTGGAATTAAGCTGGGGCCTGCCGGGGCTGAGCCCTGGTAATTAATCAAGGAGCCCAGTAGCTATGAAAAATAAATCTGTGCACTAGGGCTGGGATTTTGACCCTGGTACCTCTTCCTTTACAAGGAACTTGCAGGTTAACCCCCCAGACCTAAAAAGAGCAACTTTTGATAAAGGAATCTATGCAAGGCTATTACTGCAGTGAGAAGCAAGACATTAATGGGTCAAAGTCCTAAAAACAGTTAAATGGATCATTAGGCAATAGAAATTCAAGATGTTTGTGAATCCTGTAAAGAAAGAATTATGTTCCACTTCTCTAGAGCTGGCAACAATATCAGAGATAAAACAGACACTCCTTCTGTCTGAGAAAAGACTGAGGATTCATTATTTTAAAAGTGGAAGGTCACAGGTGCAGTTAATTATAAGGAAGTATTTTCAGTACTATCAGACTGGAATATAACATCATGCTCCTTGGTCATCTTTCAGTTGACTCTTAGGAGGAGGGGCCAAGAATGATGGCTCTTTGAGCTGTTAGAAGCTTGTCGGGAAAATTGCCATGGTTTTTCAGCTTTGAAGGTACAAAATCTTAACTGTTGTTGTTGTGTCAGAACGACACCTTTTGGAGAAAGACACTATTCCTGTTTGCCCTGTGAAGAGAGACAACAGTTTGCTGATCTAGTAAGTGTACTCTAGCTGCCAGCCTGTGGGCACCAGTGACTTTGTGAGAAAACTTGCAGGTAATCCATGGAATTTCAGTAGCAGATATGCAAAATAATTCATTTTCGTATTAGAACTACTCTCCTAATGTTCTGTTACTTTAATTTTGATAGGCCTGTGAAGGTTGATTACTATTTTTTAGAACTTTTATGTGATGTATTTAGTGCTCTTTGGAAGTGAAAGGATAATTAGAGCTACCCAAACCAGGTGCATTGAAGATACAGGTGCAGCACATTAATGAAACTTGGGCCAGATTTTCAAAAACTGAATAACTGTGCATGTGCTCATACAAAGTTGCATAAGGGTGGATACCAATGCAGAGCTTCAATTTGGCATGCACACAATGTTCAAAAAGACTGTTTTTTTTCAACCTTTACTGCAGTTTAGACCAGCTTGCACAGATCTATTTTATATGGCTGTGCAAAAATGCCACATCTGATATTACTAAAAATAATATTATTTACATGCTATGCCTGGGCAAAAACAGTCAACCCCACCAACACACAAACAAAATTCTGAAAATAACATTTTTAGTTGTGTAAAATTTTTCTCTGCATCAGCAAGTTGCACATGAGGACTTAGTCAATGAGTCATGCGAGGCCCTTTGAAAATCCCCCCCCCCCCACCAAGCTCTAAGATGTTTTAGAAAATGGATAGGGAGAATTATTGATGCTAATTGGCTATAAGTGTTGCTGTGTAATGCTTCTTGAACATTCCCATTTGCTCCTCCCCAGCCCCCACCCACTTTCCTTTCAGAAACTGGCTCTCATTATGGAATGGTTGTACTCATTTACAGATGTGTCACCATGATTACAGTAGGTATGATGGGGCAGTTTTAAGGGACAGCAGACAGACAAGATAAGACAAATCATGTTTATCACAGATGCTTGTCATTTATGCTGGTGTTTCTTTGATGACTATGAAAAATCCCCCTCCTATCCCCACCAGTTTGACAGAGAACTCCCTCCTCCTTATCAGGCAACTGATAAAATTAATGTTGTGGTTCCACCTAAGGACTTTGTGTGTATCTGTCTGTGTGAGTGTATATTTATGTCAGTGAAACTCTGAAGAATTTTTAATTCATGTATTCCATGTCACCATTCTGTGTGTGTGTGTGGGGGGGCATTCTACTACTGAAATAATGCAGAGCTTTGAATTCTTTTATTCCATGGTGAACAATCACACAGTGTACTCAATATGAAGAAAGACAGGTGACTGACAAGTGAAAAACATCTGTGGAGGGACTATTTAGCATTATTTAACAACATTTTATTATAATTTTTGTGGGTTTGAAAACTTTTAGAATCTTTGTTTTTTAAACGTTGTCTCTGGGCCCATTTTACTTTGCAATGTGCCTTACAACCCCCCAGCAGTGGGATAAATGTAATGCATTCAATGCCCTGTCATGCCTTATTGCTTAAGTATGATGAGATCTGTAGAGAGCTAAACACTGAAATGACAGTTCTGCTGCTGCACTGTTTCACTGTTATTATTCAACACAGCTTGTTTCAGATAGCTTATGGTCACCAGAAGCTCTTTCACTATAGAATAGACTTTTTTCTGGTGCAGTGCATGTATGCTGCTGTAACAGGCCTGTTTAGTTCTGAGCCTTGGCAGAAGAAACTAAAGAAGCAGCACAGTATGTTAGACAGGCAATTGAACATCTATACTTGCTCCCAGAGTCCTTGTTGTGTTTTGTAACTGTTACTATTTTCATTTTCGCCAATCACCCATGAATTCAGTGCTGACTGATATGAAGTTATTTGGCCAGTACTACAGGTTCTAACTGATTTTGCTCATATTGAAGCTCATCAGCTGTAGGCAACAGCATGAAGTACAGATCAGTGCAGTAGTTTTAAAGTATAAGCAGAAGGAGTCACAGCTTGGACCAGTACAGCAGTACTTTAAAAAGTAAAACCAGGAGATGATCCAGGATTGCAGTGAATCATTACTGAGAAGCATTTTTGACAGGGAGTCTTCAATTTCCCTGGATGGTTGCAATGCAGATGTTTTGTCTTTTAAGGTCTGTCCATGGAACAGTGTTGTAAATTGGTGAGTGTGGATGTGGGGACAACTACACAGTGCAAATGCTGAGCAGGAGAGAGCCATGTCTGGAGGTGGTGGTCAGCAGCTTTTGACATGATAACTTATATCAAGATAAAACAAAGAAAATGCAGTTGCAAATTGAGTAACATATACTATACAGCAGCACAGACCTATAGCATTTAAATTATAGAGCTAAGCTTCTTCATTTAAAATGCATCTGCTGGCCATGTGCACTACTTCTGGAATTTGTACATGCTTCCCATGAACGTACTGCATTCATGACAAAGAATTCTTGCATACTAAAAGCTAGTGGCATCCTGGGATGCATAGGGAGGGGCATCACAAGCAGAAGGCATGAAGTAATCATGCCCCTGTATCAGTGCCTGGTAAGGCCTCACCTGGAGTACTGTATCCAGTTCTAGAGGTCACATATCAGGAAAGACATAGATAGGCTGGAGACAGTCCAGAGAAGAGCAACAAAGATGGTTCAGGGCTTGCATCAGAAACCATACAAGACAAGACTAGAGAACCTCAAATTATACTCCCTAGAGCAATGCAGGAATCGTGGGGAAATGATTGAAACATTTAAATACCTTAAAGGCAACAACAGGGTGCATGTGCAGAACCTCTTTCAGTTGAAAGACTACAACAGGACTAGAGGGCATGACCTTAGACTTAAGGGAGGAAAGTTCAGGAGCAATATGAGGACATTCTTCTTCACAGAGCACATTGTGGAACCATGGAATAGCCTGCTGGAGGGGGTGGTGGGAGTCAAGATGGTAGGGGAATTCAAGTGGGCATGGGAAAGACAATGTGGGATACTCAAGCAGGCAGCTAAGTGGAGGGGGTAGGAAACCAAGGGCAGACTTGATGGATCATATAGTCCCCATCTGCTGACAACTTCCATGTTTCTGTTTCCATGTTACTGCACTTCATTTGCCTACACACCTATAACCTAATCAAAAATCTGAGCATAGCTTTAAAAGCTCTGTATCCCCATCCACCCTCACCAATTTGCAGTACTGTTCCTTCTCATATGTGTATTGCTTTTGTACATTTGCAAATGTATTTAACGTCATGCACCTTAGTGTAGTGTATTTTTCTGACCTGGGTATTTGCTTCTTCTGCAGTTGTTATTGTTTTGTATTTGTTGCACCTTGTTAGACTGTACTGTTCTCCACCACCTCCCTACCTTCAAATAAATAAGTACATATATACATGAATAAATGAGTGTACATTGTAACTGTTTTCTTTTTGGCTTGGAACCCCATTGTCTCCCTCTCCCAGATCACACCTAGAAATGAGCTTTGGCTCAGTGTGCCTTTCCCAGTTATGCCATGCTGAAATATATAGTTTTTAGAAAATGCATTAAAAGCCAGGTAACACAAGGCTTTACACTGTATGATTATTTTTTACTAAGAAAACATGGGCTACACAAACTAAGGAGTAGTGTTTAGTGCAGTGTGCCTTCCATCTGACCCACTGGCATGCTTTACTCACCAATTTGAAACAGCTGCAGATGATCCCTGATCCAAATATTTTAGGGTCCTGGTACCTCTGGAAATATAATTCCAACTCTGGCTGCGAGACATGTCAGTACACGTATTTGGAGGCATATGCCCATTACAGAGTTCTGTAGCACCCTCCCTTCATTGGCGTCCCTGACTTGTTCTACCCTCAGGTCTCCACCTGGGGACAGTCATTCAGAGGGACTGCCAAGCCACCGTCCCTGGGAGAGGAGAACTGTCCTCTGGACATTTGATCCTCTCCCTCCCCGGCCGACCCCCAGTGACCCACTTGCACCAGGAACATGGGTTGCCAGCATGACTGGAGGTAATGCATCGATGCCTCAGCCCTCCACACCATTGGGCTGGCTTATCAGTGTCTCTTTTTTAAGAGCAGGTACTGTATACACTTCACAATATTATTTCACAAAAATAATTTACTCTAGTCAGCTATTAAAATTAAACAGACAGCATCTTATTCAAACAGATCTTTTGCAGACTTTGCAACATGTTGCTGCCCACTAAATTATGAAGTCTGTATATACAGTATGTATAAAAAAAGCTTTCATCAAGATTTGTTGACTTCAAAGTGCCTTTGTTATGATATTACAGTGCTTACCATAGCAACAGACAGTGATACCACAAATGCAGCAGTTTTCAGGTCTGTTGGAGTCAGATGTTTTTCAAGATGTCAGTATAATTAACAATGATTAATGAGAAATACTGGTATTTAAAATATATACTGAGATGAAAGAACAATCCTATAAAACATAAAATTTAAATGCAGTTGCTGTAAGCATAGTGGGTCAGATTTCCAGAAGGATGCCATTGACTTGCAGCACTCTTCCAATGCTATTTACATAATCACTGCCAAATGTTAAACCACCTAGAAAATGCTCTAACTTTCAGATGCGGTAGCTGTAATTTGTGGCAAACAGAGTGCTGTTTGCATTAAAAAATAATGCATCCATAATTTTTTGACACAAGCCAGCTCAAATTGCAAAAACAGTTATAATATCTTGAGGGTTCTTTTCAAAATAAGGTGCTGAGTTTTACACAACTGGAAGAATTTTAGTACACCCCTCCTCTATATACAGTATTTTTCTTCAGCTCTCTGCCTCAACATTGATACTTGTTCAGAGGCTGTAATTCTTCCTAACATCCCCCCCCCCCCATTTCTCCCTCCATCAGCTAGCTCCCTAACCCTGGTCCTGGACTGATGATACCTCTCTCTGGCTGCTCCCTCCTTTCAACCCAGTAGACTGTTTCCCATCAGTGACATCTTCCCTCAGATTGTATAGGTTCACAAGCCAATTGGATATAGTTAACTGCTGTTAGTATGTGTTGAAAACAAAGGCTATTGTTACAACTTTCAGAGTTGAAGTAAAAAACTGAATAAACTACAGTTAGTTCAAATCATGTAAAGCATTTAATAAAATGGGCAGGGGAAAACCTAAAAACATAATTAGTTCACAGACATCACCTGACCATGCATTAATTTTCAAGTAATGCACAGCTGAGTAGCCAAACTAAATTTCACCCTCCAAACCAAACTCACCATGCAAATACTAATCAATTCATTTTTGGGGGAACTTTGAAAACTAAAATCAGCCATTTGTTTCTCTCATCTGTGAGACTAAAAACTGAGAACAGCTTTAGTTTAATACCATCAGACTTCTCTGTGAGTGATATACCAGCAGTAGGTTTCTATGTTTTTTTGTGGCCACCTTACTGTGCATGTGGGGGTAGATAGCAATTTTAGTCATGATGAAGTACAGAAAAAGAAAATGAAAAGAGATTCAAAAACTGAGATTGTCAATAGACATCTGCAGTTAACAAACAACAAGCTGGACATTCTTGAATGGAAGCAAATGAGGGCAAAATAAAACTACTGTTTGGGCAATGACTGTATTGAAAAATTGCTTTACTTCTCAAAAAGTGGTGCTCAATATCAGGACAATTTATGCAATGGAGTTGGCCACAATCCTCTGCCAGTTCAATAACTTGAAGTGAGGGAGAAGGAGGAAGGACAGGAATACATTATCAGGTCCTTCATCAATGTAAAAGCATGACTGAATCAACAAATTTAATAGTGTTGAAAGCAAACAACCTGGAGTTCATTTCTGCAAATATTTTTGTGGATGTCCTTAAGCAGTTTCTCTGAACTGGAACTGTTGTTGCAGGCCACAAACCAAGATTCATCAGTACTGATTTAGTGAAGACCTAAAGCGCTGATGCTCTCTTACCCATTACAGCCCATAGATTAGTACATCATGTGTTGATCAGTCTGTAGCTTAGCTTAGTCCAGTGTGGATAAGAAGGAATGAGAAAGCTCAAACAGAGCTCATTTGAAATCAAGCAGGATGAAACTGGAAATGAATATGTATCACACTACTGTAGCATCCAGTAAGAAACAAAAAAATGTCAATAATACAGGAAAAAATGAAAATAAACAGAAAAGTATCAGATTTGCCCATTGAAAAAACAAACTCAATACACAGTTAAAATGTTTCTGAAGACATCACAAAATGTTCAATAGAAGTACCAGCATTTTACCTTCACACTAAAAAAAGGCCCCAGTTTGTACTCAACCAGCAAGAATTGTGGCACAGCAGGCTGCTAATGGGGATTGATATTTTGGGAAGGGTGATTTCCAAAATTTCTAAAGATGCAGGTCAGACCACAAGGTACACCAATCACCCCATTTGAAGAGTATGGCCATTCACATTCTCTCTGAAACTGGACTAGCATCCAGAAAAATCATGCCAGTAACTGGGCATCAGTGTGAGAGCACACTGAAGAATTACTGGCCAGTGTCCAACAGCGACTACAAAATATGCAGTAACAGTTTGACCAACACAACTCCTGCCCATGTCACTGCTCTTACTGCCTCTGTCAATCAGCCACATCCTGCTCTGTCAGTATTCTGCATTGTCCTTGTATTTTATAGTGAGCCATACATCAGTGTATTAAAACCTGCTGAATGTATAGATGTCTGTATTCCTGAAGTAACACCTCTTAACATCCAGACAGCAGGTCCTTTTAACAAGGAACATTTTATAATTAATAGACCTGCTAATTATATCTATCTATCTATCTATCTATCTATCTATCTATCTATCTATCTATCTATCTATCTATCTATCTGTCTGTCTGTCTGTCTGTCTGTCTGCCTGTCTGTCTGTCTGTCTATCTAGCTATCTATCTATCTATCTATCTATCTATCTATCTATCTACCTATCTATCTATCCGACTGTCCATCTATTTGAAAATTGGTTCACTGAGCCAAGGCTCATTTTCAGGTACAACTTGGGGGAAGGGAACATGGGAGGCAAATGAGTAGCACAGACACAGTACACAGCAACATAGAATTAAATAACACTGACACAGTTCACAGTTACAGTAAAGTGGAAGAGAGTATGTGATTAAAACATGAGTAGTTACAATGAGAGCAAGCATAACAAATCAGGTTATTCAGCCACACCTACACTAGGGTAGGAGGCAAATGTAAGGGGGCAGCCAGGTAAGGAGAAAGCAGCAGCAAGTGAGGGAGAGAAGGAGTTTCAGCTGATATCTCAGGGCAACTGAGGAGGTAGTGAAATGGGAGGGATGGGATTCAGTTGCAGATGGAAGGGAAATTATAAGAAAAGACTGATTGCCCGGCACAGGACCAAGGATTAGGAATTACAAAAGTGAGAGGATCCCTGGAGTGGAGAGAGGAGGAGGCAGAGGGAATGGAGGAAAAATGAACTACAGCAAAAATTAAACAAAAGTACAGCCTAAAAAGTGGACATAAAATAAGAACTACTTTTAAAAGCCTATTTGCACATTAACACAATTATGCTTCTTTAACAGTTTAAAACATGTTTCATTTTTTATTATTATTATTATGATTATTTTATAGATACCCATTTTATAAGTGCAGTAAGTAATTCCAGGGCATGTGATTATGGGAATTCTGGCACTTCCCAGATGGTTGAAGACACTCGTCCTGCAAGCTCTTAACTCATAACACAAACAGGGCATGTATTAATTCTCCATAAAATCATGCCCTGTCATGGGTTATTCCTTATGTATACTTCATACTGTGTGATTAACTGTATGAAGCTTGAACAGGAAATGAGATTTGGAAAAATCTGGCATTAAAGAGGAAATTAACATTTTGTTTGTCCAGCAATTAAAATTCAAATGTTTAGTTCACCTTCAATTAACTGGTTTTACTTAAACTGCTACCTATCATTTAGTATGGAACAGAATGATGCATCCTTAGCTCATTTTTCAAAAAGCTTAGGGATTTCTGTCACTTTACATTCCGACCTCAGGAGCACAGCCCATCCTGCTCCAAATCACCTCCATGTCTGCTATCATTATCATTTTCTCTGATCTCAGAAGAACTATCTGTCTTGCTCTCATGACATGGTGTCACTGCAGTGATTACTCCCTCACCCTGATCAGTTTGTTTTCACCTCCCACTTCATGTCCCTCCCCAAACCCAATCCCTATCCACCATTGCCAATTTTTGTTTACAAGTTCACTGAAGCTGCACTCTTTACATGTGGCTCTACAAAAGAAACCCACTGGAGGCCCAGAGATTCACCCCCACCTCAAGCAGGGCTGTCAGAATTGCATATATTATAGCAGTTACTGTTGGTAACCCTCACATGTATTATCCTTGTGTGTGAAGTTAGAACTTGGGCTTAGGGACCAGGAGACTCAGGTTCAAATACCACCAGTGTCAGTAACACACTGTATGACCTTCAAACAGTCATTGAAAGAGACTCACCACGATACTGCCCTGCACCATACCCATCGGTGCCTTGCCCCAGAGGATCCCGATGAAATTAATATGTCCAAAAAGTGTTCAGCACTTAAAAAGCTCTGTCCCTCATAAAAATATAAAAATCGGGTCCCAAGGACTTCCCAATTTTTTTCTGCCACCCCAGCTCCTCCTCTGTGCTCACTGGCATGATGACGAGATGCCAATGAGAGTGCGGGGGCGTGCTCCATAACATATAATGGGTGGCAGCTTTTCTACTGATTTTTAACTATATACTGGCCACTTGGCAAAGAAAAATAGGCACCAGTCAACTAACAAGGCCTTTGTTAGTCGACCGGTACCCATGTTTAATTGGTAAGTAACCACTATATAATTTAAAATCAATAGAAAATCTGCCGCCCATTATATAAAATGGAGCACACCCCCACACTCTCACTGGCATCTCATCATCACGCCAGTGAGTGTGGGCGCGGAGCTGGGGGGTAGAAAAAAATCAAGAAGTCCTTGGGACCCGATTTTTATATTTTTATGAGCGACAGATCTTTTTAAGTGCTGAACACTTTCTGGACATACTAACTTCATTGGGATCCTCTGGGGCAAGGCACTGATGGGTATGGTGCAGGGGTTGACTCTGTTACCTTGGTGAGTCTCTTTAAGCTTCCAGTTCCTCTGTCCTTACAGCTATAAAAATGGGTAGAAGCTGAATCCCTCAGAAAATGATCTTCTGCATCTCAGGCTGTGCTTGGTAGGGCTCTGCAAGTAAAAAATAATAATTATCACCTATCCTTAAGAATGGGATGCTAGATACTCAGAAATGGATGCCACATCATTTCTATTATTCATGTATTCAGCCAGAGAAACCAAACAAACATTTAGAAAATCTCCAGCCCTGCATAGTTGGCCAGGGCCAGCCCCCTTGCCACCCACATTCTAGCCATCTTTCATCCTCCACTCTAATTTATCTTTCCAAGAGTGTTTTTTTTTAAGTTGTCTGGCTCCTGGCACTGTGCATACACCAACACCATGCTTTGTCAATATCCTCTCCATTACCATGATGTTCGCTGGCACCAAAGAGCCATTTGGAAATAATCCCTTCCTCTTCACCTAGAGTTTTTTTTAATTATTTTCCATAATTGCAGGGGGAGGAGGAAGTATCCAATAATCACACATCTGGCTAGCTCAAACATCCTCCTCCAAATGCATCCCACTTTTCCCAAATCTGTCAACCAGCTGACTTCAGCACAGCACATGCTATGCATGACTGGGAAGTAGGGGGAGGAATAATCTTGTGTATTTCATGACGCCAGACAGACTGATTTATCAGACTGGCTCCTTCTCTCCCAGTCATACATGCCATGTGCTCTACTTTAGTCAAATTATAGACTGAATTAAAAAAAAGATACAATGCCGCTTAGGGAGGGGATGACCAAACTAAATAGATTTCTGACTATTGGCTTCCCCCAAACCATAGAGCAAGGGTTACAAGGTGGCCCTTTTCATACAAATGGCACTTTGGGACCAGAGGGTGGGGATGGAGAGGATTGAAAGATTTTATTAGATTCTGTATATTTAAAGAAGGTGGAGGGTAGCAGAGGATTGGTGACAACATTGCCACAAGTCCAGCCCTGGCACTTGAGAAAGTCTATAGGGTTCAGTATTTGGGCTGAATAATAGGAACTGGGAACAGAATGCTGTGTATCTGGATTGGTGAGTACTCAGAATGCTTGACAAATAAACTGTAAACACACAAAACAAAAACCTCTGTATTAAGTAATGTAAGGAAGAAGTAGATCTGGTCATCTGGCTATTTGGAGAATTCAGATGAAGAAGAAGATGATGAATGAGCCATCAAGCCCTTTTCAAAAAGGATATCATGTTAAGAACATATTTGAGGGGGGGCACAAAAAATTGGTCTAGGGAGATCACTAAATATACTTTCAAAGCTTTCTTCAGCAAAAGAAGCATTTTTTGGATAAGAACTTGAAGGGCATGCTTCTAGCTCCCCCAAGAATTTATTGATATCTATGTCCTACCATGGAGAATGTTTGCCTATTGTATTGTGGTACATGGAGCGCAACTGGGCCACTGGACCCTTTGATGAATTCCTGACGGGGGGAGGATTGCTGGGTTTGGAATATTAGGGCATCCATTATTGACCAGCCACCATACCTCTCAACCATTGTGTCAACCACATATGCTGACTCAATCATGTAATTACATTTCTGGTTTATGTACATGGAGCAAGTGAAGTGCTGCTGAATCAGAATCAACTAGATTCCATACACCAATGCACATGCCAATAGCACACACTCAACACAGGAAGTAAAGCAAGATGAAAAAGTAATAAAAGTGCAAAATGTCATGCAAACATTTATTTACCATATCACCAAAGAGAGCACTGCTGTGCATGCAAGCTATTCATAGTAACTCAAAAGCCACAGACAGGGTGTTCTTGTGATTTGCAGTTCTTTACTGCTATCTCAAGAACATTAATGTGCTAAATCAGGCTGCACAATTGTACAAGCTAGCTAGTTAGAACCAACAATTTTTGTTAATTACACATTTTTTTCTGCAAGTACAGGTTACAAAATGGGCTACCAGAAAAAATTAATTATATATTTTATTTTTCTAATAATCTCTAAGGTTCACATGAATGCCATTTACAGAGCTGATCCACCCTACAGACTAAATTATTTGCATAGTTTTGAAAGTAGCCAGCTATTACATTGTATTGGTGAAGTATTGTTGTATATCTGTTTAATAATTAGATAATTTCTTAGATGACAGTAATACTGTAGGTGTGAGGTGTAGAACAGTGCTCTGCTGGAAGCTCACACAGTTGGTGTCATTTCTCATACTTCATCAACATTGTGATCTCACTGGCTATGATATCATGACTGGCCAAGTAGGGTCCCTTGTCTTCTGCTGGCTTAATTACTTTTGATGTAACAATAAGTGAGGTCACAGTACTAAAAATGTATGAAGAGAAAACACTTTAAACAAATAAATTTCCAGGCAAAGTGTTATTCTACACATCACATTCAGTACTGTCGTTAAAAAAAAAATAATTGTGGCAAAGTAAAACACTTCTGAAAAGGAAAGTCTGCTAATGGAGTGATGGTCCCCAAAGTCAATCCAATAACTCAAATTTGGAAACATTTTCTATTTGCAATTGTAATTTTATTTAAGGATTTAACCATTGTCAAAAAGTTTGTTAATCACGGCATCCTATTGTGATGTGCAAAGATAGTATTCAGAAAAATACAACAGTGCAAAAATACAACAAACATTACAACTGATCACAATGACAACATGATAAAAAATTGAGAAACAGATAATCAATTTTTACCAATCATTAGCTACTGTACAACATGGGCAGACAGGAAATTAGTTTTTAAATAATTTTGAAACCATTTACATAAATGGAAATCTGGAGTAAAGGGACCAAAAAAAAGAGAGTAACAAGTTCAAAATGAGTTGGACAATAGATGCTGAAAGTAAATTGACCTCTGGCTCACTTTGAGTAAGGATAATTCTAGAGTAGAGATGGGCGAAGTGGCCTCAATTCACTCTGTGGAGTGATTCGCGGAATAAAGGCGAATTCAAGGAGTGCTCCACAATGCGAAGCGGAGTACTTTGGGTTATAATGGGTAACGCAAAGTCCTTTGAAGATAAAGGGCTGGATATTCAAACTGCGCTTATTCTGTGGTGCAAGCCCTTACGCTGCACAAAATAGTTGCGCAGGGGTGTGCGGGCGATATTCAAAGGAGTTGAGCTATTGAGCAACTCCTTGAATATCACCCCCACAGCTTGCCAGCCACTGTGCATGGCTAGTGGAACTTGTGCCACCTGCAAGTGGTCAGAGGGAGCATTGAAGCTGCGGAGGCGCTAGCACCGCGCCATGCACAAATTTCCATATTCAGCAGACATGCAAATGGGGCCATAATTCATGCAAGGCACGGGGGGGGGCATTTGCATCTATTTATGGCCCCATTTGCATGCCATTAGCATGCAGGTGCACCGATCCCCGAGGACTTGCACCTGGCACCCTGCCAGGCAGCAGCCGTTGGGGACCGACACCCCCTGCAGCCCGATCGTGGGCATAAGTTAAAAAATCTCCCCCAAATGGCCCGATTGTGGGCATATGTTGAAAACACCCCCTTCCCCTGACTGGCCCGATCGTGGACATATGTTGAAAACACCCCCATCCCCCGACTGGCCCGATTGCGGGCGGCAAGGAGTCAACCCCAGGACATATTCCTGGTGGTCCAGTGGACCGTGAAGCCCGATCACGGGCAGCAATATTTCTAACCCCCAGAACATCCCTGGTGATCAGTGGACCGCTGACCCGATCATAGCACCAAGTGTTTCAAACCCCCCAGGACCACCTACCCTGGTGATCTAGTGTCCCCCACCCCACCCACCATGAGCCCCACCCTGATCCCCTGGCAGCCAGCGGGTAGCATCCCTCCCTGCCACCCTGCGCCTCCGACTGACTGCCGGTGAGACTGCCACCGATGGTGCAGGCAGAGCCAATGGGCATGCTACCCCATACCATACAGGCAGTCAAGATATGTGAGGCTGGGACTGCACTGGTATGGGCTGCGCGCGCTGGCTCTTGCTGCACCAGCAGGTGCTGCCCTACCGGGCAGTCAGCTCGACGAAGCGGCAGGGTGGCAAGTGAGCAGATGCTGCTGCCCGGCGGCTACTGGGGGAGTGAGTGGTGGGGCAGCTGAGTGGGTGGTGAAGACACGTCACCAGAGGTAGGTGGTCCTGAGGGTTGGATGCTTAGTGCTGTGTTCAACTTGGCGGTCCACTGGACCACCAGGACATGTTCTTGGGGGTTGGAACTTTGCTGCCAGCGATCGGGCTTCATGATCCACTGGACCACCAGGAGATGTCCTGAAGGGGGTTGACTCTTTGCTGCCCACGATCGGGCCAGTCCGGCGGATGGGGGTTACTATATCATAGTATCATAGTAGTCACAAAGCATATATAGACTTTCGTCCTTAACTGCTTGCAAAGTATATTCTATTTTATCAATTTAATTCACTAGAAACTTGTTACTACTGTAGTCATCCAATCTTACCTTAAAAATGTCCAAAGTTGAACTATTAACTATATCATGGGGAAGAGAGTTCCACCCTGAAACAACCCTCTGACTGAACCACTGTTTCCTTTTTTTGAGATTTCCACTTTTGCTGTTTAATTTGTCTACAATGAGATCTAGTATAATAATTTCTAACAGTTAATTCAAGCCCCAAATCTTCTCTGAGAGCAGTGTCTTGAAATTATCTATAAACTAAAATCATATCGCCCCTCCATCTTCTATAAGCCAGAGAATACAGGTCCAGCCCAACCAATCTATCCTCATATGTCATGTTTTTAAATCCCAATACTGATCGAGTGGCCTTACGCTGCACTCTCTCCACTCTCACACTCTCACCCTTAGTATAAGGGGCCCAGACCTGGGAACAATACTCCAAGTGAGCTCTAACCAATGATCCATACAGTGGAACCACAACCTCTCTGCTTCTACTTACTGTATGTCTCAATATACAGTTAAGAGCCCTGTTAGCATTTTTAATAGTCTGGTCACGATGAGCAGAAAAAGAAAGGTCATTATGTATAATAACCCCCAAGTCTCTTTCCTGTATCACACATTTTAATTGTTTGTTACTGATAGTATAGTTAAATTCCAAATTTTTTTGCCCATGTGTAATACAATACATTTATCCTCATTTAGCATAAGTTTATGATCTAATGTCCACTTCTCAATATATTTGAGTGCATCCTGAAATCCAATATAGTCTGAAGGTGAATCTATTACTGCTCCCATTCTACAGTCACCGGCAAACTTGGTTATCCATACATTTCCCTTATTGTATTGTAATGATGATATATATATATTGAACAGGCAAGGGCCCAACACTGAGCCCTGAGGGACCCCACTTGTCACAGGAAGCTAATTAGATAACTGTCCGTTAATCACAACTCTCTGCCTCCTAAACTCCAACCAATCCGATATCCAATTTACAAGAATCCTATTTATATTTAGTTCAAGAAGGGATTTACATAGAAACATAGAAACATAGAAGTTGACGGCAGATAAGGACCGCAAGGCCCATTCAGTCTGCCCATTTCTTTTTCTACCTTATAAATGTGCCATCGGCCTTTGCTCTGTCAGTGGCCTATCTATTCATAGTCATTTGTATTGCTCCCTTATACCTATCCCATGCCTGCTTGAAGCCTGCACTGTATTCATAGCCACCACTTCTTGTGGTAAGCCATTCCATGCATCCACCACCCTTTCTGTGAAAAGAATTTCTCACATTCCCCTTAATCGGCCTCCTCTAATCTCATGCTGTGTCCTCTTGTCCTGCTATTTTTCTTATATTTAAACATGTTAGACTCTTTCACCTTGTTTATGCCCTTAAAGGTGTTTGAATGCCTCGATCATATCACTCTCTCTCTCCTTTGCTCAGGGTATACATATTGAGCTCCGTTAATCTGTCCTCATATGTCTTCTGATGCAGTCCCTGCACCATTTTGGTTGCCCTTCTCTGGACTGCCTCAATTTGATTAATGTCCTTGGAAGGTGTGGCCTCCAATACTGCACGCAGTACTCCAGATGGGGCCTAATCAGTGTCTTGTACAGAGGGATTATTACCTCCCTCTTACGACTTGTGATACCTCTACTAATACACCCTAACACCCCCCTAGCCTTACCTACTGCTTTAGAGGTCTGCTTGGATGATTTTAGGTCATCAGTGATGATGATGCCCAAGTCTCTTTCTTCCTTTGTGACTGCTAGCAACTCCCTCCCAGCCTATAGGTGGCTTCAGGGTTTCTCTTCCCTATATGCATGATTTTGCACTTCTTTGCATTAAATCCCAGTTGCCACTCTTCTGACCATTCTGCTAGTTTATCCAGATCTCTTCTCATTATGCCCACTCCATCTGGATCATCTACTCTGTTGCAGATCTTGGTGTCATCTGCAAACAGACAAGTCTTACCCTCTAGTCCATCTGCAAGGTCACTAATGAAGATGTTGAAGAGGACTGGGCCCAGGACTGATCCCTGAGGTACCCACTTGTGACTTGCATCTCTTCTGACTGTATACCATTTACCACCACTCTCTGTTTTCTGCCTGTCAACCAGTTTGCCACCCAGTTGACCAACTTCTGACCCACCCTGAGCCTTACCCAGCTTATTTATCAATCTTCTATGTGGAACAGTGTCAAAGCTTTGCTGAAGTCAAGGTAGGCGACATCAACTGCTCCCCTTGGTCCACCACTCTGGTTACCCAGTCAAAGAAATCTATGAGATTAGTTTGACAGGACCTTCCTTTGTAAACCCATGCTGTCTTGGATCCTGTGCCCCTATGGATTCCAGGTGTTGCACTATCCTTTCCTTAAGGTGCCTCCATAATCTTGCCCACTACTGGTAAGACTGGCCGGTCTATGGTTCCCCGCCTCCTCCCTGCTACCACTCTTGTGGAGCGGGATCACAAAACCCTTCTCCAGTCTTCTGGGACCTCTCCTGTGCTCAGAAACTCACTAAACAATTCTGCTAATGGCTCTGCTAGTTCCTCCTTTAGCTCCTTAAGTACCCTGGGATGTATGTCATCAGGTCCCATTGCCTTATCCACCCTGAGCTTAGCAAGCTCTTGTAGGACCCTTTCTTTTGTGAAGGGAGTAGTGCTCACCTCCTCCCCTGTGTCCATGATGCTGAGCTGTGGCCCTGCCTACCTTCTCTTCAGTAAATACTGAGCAAAAGTATCTATTTAGGATAGATGCCTTTACAGGGTCCTCCTCCTCACATGCTCCCTTTTCTCCATTAAGCTTAGCAATACCCCTCTGGACTTTCTCCTTTCACTAATGTATCTATAGAAAGTCTTGTCACCTTCTTTTACTGTTCGTGCTAGTGTTTCCTCAGTTTGGGACTTTGCCTGCCTTACTGCCTTCCTGCTTCCCTTAGGGCAGTTTGGTATGCCTCCCTATCTTCATCCTGCTGTGTTCCTTATATTTCCTGAAGGCCAGCCTTTTGGCTCTGACCTTTTCTGCTACTGTATTTGAGAACCAAAGTGGTTTCCTTCTTCTTTTGCACTTCCTTTTCTGTCTAACACAATGGGATGTTGCTTCAAGTATTGCATCCTTAATGCTTGCCCACTTTGCCTGTACCCCCTCACCTGTGTTTCTTTTGCCAGGGCTAGCTTAACTCTGTTGGCCATCTTATCAAAGTCAGCTCCTCTGAAGTCCCATATTTTGCCTTGGAATGGGATGATTTAGATGTAGTAGCCAAATTGAACCATACCATGTGATGGTCACTGGCCCCAGGTGACCTTCTACCTGGAGATCTGTGATCCTTCTTTGTTAGTCAGTACTAGATCTAGGATAGCCCTGTCTCTTGTGGGTTGCTGTACCAGTTGTTTGAGGCCCTCCCCTGCAGGGAATCCACTATGAGTCTAGTTCTGGCAGATGTTCTTGCTGGTATTGACCAATCTGTATCTGGCATGTTGAAGTCTCCATTATCAGAACCTCCCTTTAGCTGTCATGTTTTGTATATCTTCTAACAGTAATGTGTCTATGTCCTCCCTCTGGTCTGGGGCCTAAACAACCCCAGTTCCTATGGCTGTCCCATTTCCTGTTTCAGGGTGACCCACAGTTCTTCTGGCTCCTTATGTATTCTGAATTTCTGTAGCTTTGATATTTTCATTAACATACAGGGCCTCCTCCCCCTTTGCACCTCGGTCTCTTCTGAACAATACATAGCCAGGTACTGAAGTCTCCCAAGTGTGGTTACTGGTAAACCACGTCTCACTAATTGCTACTATGTCCAGTTTAGCCTCTGACATTATTGTCTGCAGGTCTGGGATCTTATTTCCCAGGCTGTGAGCATTTGTGTACATGATTTTCCATTGGCCAGATTTTGGTGTGTTAGTTGTTGGGTGAAGTTTGGCATTACTCCTGTGCGTCGTATGGGGAGACAAACCTTTTTTCTTACCTGGTGATGCAAATGAACAGCAAACATGCTGAATTCCTGTTTGACCACTAGCTGAGGGGGGAGGGGTGTTCTTCCCATTCAACGTATTATGGGGTGCTGCACCCCTCTCCCCATTTGCTAGTTTAATTATTGTGCAAAGACATCAAACTTCTGCCCCAATGCACTGACTCCCTCTTTAGTCAGATGCAGTCCATCAAATTTAAAGAACTTTCACTCCCAGAACTGTTCCCTACAAATCTGTGTCCTTTTTCCTGGCACCAGTCCTTGAGCCACGTGTTTAGCTCCCCTATCTCCCCTTCTCTGACCTTCCATCCATCTGCTCCCTCTCCCAGACTGGCAGGATCTCAGAAGAAGGAGATGCCGGATGAAATAGATGATAGTTGATCACCCAGCCTAGTCAGGTGTTCCTTGGTCTCCACAACTGACCGGCTGGCGAGATCATTAGTCCTTATGTGTACAGGACATCAACATTTTCTCCTGCTTTGTGAACAATTTTAGAATGCGGTCAGTGTCTCTCCATGCTGATGTACCTGGGGACATCTGACCATCACCCCTGGCTGGAGATGGGTATCAACTCCCTAATCATGGAGTCTCCTATGATCAAGTTTTTGATTTCCTTGTGCTTGTTTAGTTTTGGTTCCTGATTTGGGTGAGTTTTGTTGTGCTAGCTCCTGTGCCGCAGCGTTCTGCTCTGCAGTGTCTTCTGCCTCTTTATTTGATTTCAGAGATAGGGGCAGATACCTGTTTGTAGTGTTTATATGGTTTTTGGAGGTAATGTGTTGGAGATCATAGAGTGATGGGGTACCTGATTTGCTCCTCCTAACCACCTGCCAACCTCCTGGACCAACTACCCTCTGCGGTCGAGGTTTTTCTGTTGGATGCTGGGGAAATGTAATTAGTTCATCATGAGGTAATTTGTCGAAAGCCTTGGAAAAATCCAACTGGATAACATCCACTGATCTACCCTGATCCAAAACATTACTAACTTTTTCATAAAAACTCAACAAGTTGGTTTGACATGATCGTGACTTTGTAAACCCATGTTGGCTACGATCAACAAGATCATTTATAGTTACGTGGTCCTGAATATGATCTTTTATTATACTTTCGAAAATTTTCCCAAGTGTAGATGTTAGACTTACTGGTCTATAGTTACCAGGGAATCCCTCTTACCCTTTTAAAAATGGGGACTACATGAGCTTCCCTCCATTTACTAACAACCTCACCTCTATCCAATGATTCTTGAAAAATAAAGGCTAATGGGTAAGCTATTACCTCTGCAATTTCATAAATCAGTCTAGGATGTATATTGTCTGGCCCAAGGGATTTGTTGATCTTAATTTTCTTTAATCTATCCCACACATCTTTTATATCAATGTTAATCCGTTTATCATTTTTTGTATTATATTTATTGTTAGTAGTACATTTGGAATTAAACACAGTAGCAAAATATTGGTTTTGAACCTCAGACATTTCCTTATCATTTAAAAAGTTGCCACTGGCATCCTTAAAGGGGCCTACTGTTTGTCTATTCCCTTTTATGTTATTGATATGTGCATAAAAGGCTTTATAGTTATTTTTACTTCTAGTTGCTAATTTAATTTCAGAATTTGATTTGGCAACCCTTATTAATTTCTTTACATATTTAACCTGTTTTTTGTACTTTGGCATTAGGTTTAAATCAAGTTTTGCTAATCTGTACAATTTATGGTTTACATTTATCTGTCTTTTAATTTTACAAGTTATCCATTTGAAGAGCACCTAATTTAGAATTTTTCTTGTATATGGTATATTTGCATCTGCAATATCTTTTATTTTATCCACTAAGATGTTCCACATTTCATCCAACATTAACCTAGCAAAGTCTAATTTCCAATCCCACAAAAGTAATGCCTGTCTAATTTATGAAAATCCGCTTTTTAAAATTGGGAATTTTATATTACTTCCTGTTGAGTAACTAATTCATTTAATTGGAAAAAATGGTGTTATGATCACTGTTTGAGATTGGAGGTCCAACCTCAGTGACATTTAGTCTAGATCCCATATTTGAAAGAACGAGATCCAAAATATTATTAGATCTTGTATTTTCTAAAACTAGTTGATCCAAGCCCAGTTGATTAAAGCTTTCTAAATAATTCCTTTCGTTCAGACTAGATGATGTCTGGTTTATCCAATCTATATCTGGGAGATTAAAGTCACCAGTTATAGTAAGGTTATCAGCTGAATCAATATGGTTCAGATAATTTAAAATATCTACATCCTGCTTCCTGTTTGTGGAAGGGGGACAATACATGGCTCTCAACATAATTTTAGGAGCATTTGGAGGCAAGATTTTAATAGACAGATGTTCAATATTAAGTTTACCATCATGAATTTCCATACTTGGAATAGATTCATGTACATAAATTGCTACACCACCACCTTTTCTATGTAATCTGGATTTCTGATAAAAATTAAATCCTGATATGTTTCTGTCCCATGTATCATCCTCCTCCCACCAGGTTTCTGTAAGAATTGCTATTTTAATATTTTTGTTCCTCATAAGGAGTTTAAGTTCATCAAATTTGGCATCAAAACTTCTCACAGTTGATAATAAGCAATTTACTGGTTCCAAGTCTATATTTGATGTACTAGCAGTGGAATTTATCTTAGTATATTTCCCATCCCCGACTTTACCCAGTTTAAATGTTTCTCAATGATTTTATTATATGTATTTCCTAAGACCCTTTCACCCATCTTGTTTAAATGAAGTCCATCATTCCTATATAGTAATCCATTTTTAAAGATACAACCAGTGTCAATGAACCCTATTTTATGCTCGATGCAGAACCTACGTAGCATGCAATTTGTGGAAAGAATATCATGGTTAATATGCTAATGCACTCCATAAGTAGGTAAAATACCAAATATAATGATATCGGTGGTGTATTTTTTTACTTCCTGAATTAATTCAATATAATTCTCTATAATAGTCCCTTTTTTGTTTGACTTAATGTCATTCATTCCTATTTGGAGAATCAACATGCCCGTGATTGGGCTGCGGGGGGGGCACAGGGAGTAGGTTGAGGGCCACCCACAGGTGGCAGCTGCTGTGTTGCACCCTGCAATGTGGCAGCTCACCTGTGGGTGGCCCTCGACTTATTCCTTTTTTTTTGGCTCAAAGTTGTGCAGGCACAGGTTGGGGGTTGCACCTGCACAACTCTGCACAGCCCACTGAATATTGGGCTGTGCAGTTTATGCATGGTTCCTCACCCTCCAGTTCAGCATGCCTTCATTAGCATTGTGCTGTTGCCCAGCTTGACTTGGGGGGTGCAACTGCCTCCTGCTGAATATGGCAGGATGGTGCAATTTTGGACTTGCACAGGTGCAACCCTATTGCACATGGTGCAACCCTTTTAAATATCCAGCCCAATGACTTCACATTACTCTGCCTTCCCAAACCACTACTCTACCAAATTTTAAGGTGAAGTAGATTGAAAACAATTTACTTCATCTCACTTTGCCTTGTTTTTAAGCTCCAAAGGTGAATTTTGCAGTGAATCATGGGATTTCAGGTCACATGGGCTCTATATTGTCCCTACACAGCCTCAGTTCAGGGTAGTGTGTGTAGGAAACTGTAGGAGACAGTCTGCTCTGAGAGCTCTCTGTGATTCAAACCTTCTAAAAGCTGTTAAAAAAGTATTTTTGAGTAATTTATTTTGCTGAAACTTTAGTTCATTGATTGTCAGAAACCCTCCTGTGCTCATATCATTGAGCATTTATTGTTTGTGTGTGGATTTTGAATGTTAATGTACAACATTCTGTTTGTGTACTGAGAGACAGTGGAAGTGTGCTTTGGGGAGGGGCGTATCTGGTGTAGGTAGATTTAAGTTGGAGAAACAGGGAGTTCTTTTTTTTTGGTTAAATTTTTCTTGTATAACTGACTGTGTTAATGGACACACAGTAATATTTTCAGTAATTGTTGATATTTTTTTTGCTGATCGTGTGTGTTGTGGTCTGGACCTGGTGCAGCAGTGAGCTTGTTTAAAATACATTGTATATTACTGAAGTTTTAAATTTGCTATGCAATACTTGTAGACAAATTGTGTGTGTGTGTGTGTGTGTGTGTGTGTGTGTGTGTGTGTGTGCAGTGCATGACATCAAATAATACACCTTTTATTCTGCCACAGTGTAACTGCAGGTGCAGCAGTGTGAACCTGCTATCCACTGCACCTGCGTGATTTTGTACTGCCATTGTGGTATCTTGTCTTGATTTTGCACTGCCGTGATCTGCAGTCAGTCCTCCCCCACCAGCAAAAGGTATTATTTTCCAGATCGGGTTGTCTGTGCCTTGAGAACACCACTGGTTAATTAAGGTGCTGTTGAACTTGTTGTGACTTTGCAACTGTATCTATTGTTGAAGCCACAGTTGTTTTTTTGGCTTCACATCCAGCATCACCCCATCCCCCCAGACCCCACCCAGAGTGAACATTCCAGAATCTAAATTTGTTTAGAATATTCCTGTTGATCCTCCAAAATGCCCACAAAGTGATGTGCAAGCAAAGCTGTTTCTCACCATGGCACTGCTACCAGTGGTAAGATTGTGTGTGGGCATGGTAGTAGTACGCAGTTGCAAAAGTGCATTGCTGATGTGAGGAAAGTTATTTCTCCTTCAATGTTTTTTACAGAGCAATCGGTAGCTTTACTCATAGTTAAAGGAAATGATGTTGTCCCAGCTGGTGGTGTTAGTGCAGTTGCTGGTGGTGGTATGAGTATTGCTGCCTCAAATTCCATATCTGACCAGTTTACCATGTCCACAAATATAGTGGAGTGTGAAGCAGTGGCAGTGAGTGACAGTGTAGATGATGTCATACTCCCCAGTAACATCCCAGTAACTGAACATGAGGATTCTGATCATCATATCAACGATAGCACACAACGTGACATTTCTTCTACCGCAGTTCAGGTCATGCATTTGCCATGCAGTGATTCACAGTGTGGTGAAAAAAGTTGAGGTGATGGTGGTGCTGATGATGATGTTGCTGTGGTTGCAACATGCAGTCAATATGCCAGCATCCAAGCAGAAGATGTGGATAATGTTGATGAATATGATGATGTTGTCAGTGACACCTGTTGGGAACCGGAGAAAAAGAAACTCAAGGTGGCTGTGTCTGGGTCTGTTTGCATCCCCCCCATAAAAAGTTGTGATTTATCGGTTTCAGTTGATGATGATGACCTATTAATAATGACAGGTAGTCATGGTAGTCAGTTGCAGTCCAAGTGTGTCCTGCCTGAAAAATCATGTAGTACCCCCCCCAACTTCATGGCTTAAAAAAACAGAGTCCAATAAGTAACATCAGGGGGGACATGTTAAAACTAGAACATCAAAATCCTTCATTTGGGATTTGTTTGTGGAAGATGCAAATGATTAGTCAGTTGCAATCTGCCAAGTTTGCTAGGTGTGTGTGAGTCGAGGTAGAAAGGGGAGCCATCTGGGCACAGGGGGACAGCATACACATCTTAAGAATAGGCACATGGCACTGTGTACCCTGCACAAGATGGCAGCTAATACCTGTACCACAGTGGAGCATTCACACTCGTCACCAACCATAATGAGAATATTATTCCCTTCCGTGATTGTAGCATCAAGCAGAACATTAAATGTGTGCAGCAGTGATGAAATAACAGCAGAGGATTACCACAGGCATGATGAGGTGGAAGAGCACTTAGTCTGCTGATGATGATGGTGACAATAAAATATACGTTATATATTCTTATCTCTATTCTTTATACCATAAACACTGCAACAAGTCAGCATATATATGTTTGCAAGAAGCTGGACAATGTCTGATGTCACACACACACACACACACACACATGAAGCAATACCGAATGCACACATGCAATTTAGCACATCATACTTGCACTGCTCACACCTGCTTTTCCACAACCACTACACAACAGAAAGTAAACATTACTGAGGCACTGGATTATAATAACAGGGCAATAAGGAGCATGTATGTCTGTATGTGTATGTATATATTTAAAGGAAAGTAGTCAGCAACAGGCGCTCCTGTCCCCTGCAAGACTTACCCTCCAGTTAAGCCTTTTAAGTATGTTGCAGTGTTTTTCTCCTGTTGCAACATACTTTATTTTAATAAAGAAAAGTCAGTGACCCAGAAGTATGGAGAATGCTATATGGGGCTCAATTATGTGTAAAGGTGCAGCGGCGACACACCATGCACTTCAATACTTTTGTATTGAAGTGCATGGTGCATCACTGTTGCACCTTTATGCATAATGGAGCCCCCATAGTGTTCACCATACTTCTGTGTCACTGACTTTTCTTTATTAAAATAAAGTATGTTGAGGCACGAGAAAACGACCGCAACATACTTAAAAGGCATAACCGGAGGGTAAGCCTTGCAGGGGGCAGGACCTGATGTTGCTGTTTGCTTCCCTTTAAACTAATACTGTGGCCTTCCCTCCATCTGTTATTAAACATAAACAAAAGACAAAGCACTACAATGGTGGGGGGAGGTGTGCTGAAAAAAAAGCTAATGGGGGATCCCCTGATGTTCCAGCACCAGATGGAGCATCGACACAAGCTGTAACTGGTGTCACTGTATCTGCTCCACCTGCTGCTCCACCAGCACCCACCCTCTCATTATTTTTTCTACTGCAGCCCATAAAAGTGCTATGTCTGCCTGAGTTGCAGGCATTGTGGGGTCCACTGGTGGGGGAGGAGACACCAGGTAGTGGTGGTGGTGGTGGTGGAGCAGCTGCTGCTGTGGCCCTCCTCCTGCTGTGGTAATGCTCAACAGCAGCACCCTCTTCCACTGCCACAGAAGGGCCAGCAGGTGGAGGCATGGCCAGTTCAGTGGCAGCCTGCCACTTCACCTTGTGGTGGTTCAACATATGTGTGCACTGGCCCCCAGTCACCAGATATGTCCCCTGGGGGCCACGGCACACCTGCACACCACAAAGCAGACACACCACAAGGCTACTGTCCCCCCCTTACACAGTTGAAAAGCTGCCAAACTTGGGAACTTTGGGGGGACCATGCACAGGAGAGGGAAGATGTAGCACCAGTAGCATGGTCTCATATCTGGGACTCCACCTGCTGCTGTGGAGGTTGTGCTGCTGGAGCTCCTGCAGCTGCTACTGGTGGTGGTGGTGGTGGCAGACTTGGTGGACGTGGCGGTGGCACTGGTGGTGGTGCTGCTGCTTCTGAAGGGGGGAGGCAGGACCAAAGAGTCTGGAGTGGTCTAACACCACCCAGCTATGACCCCCACACATGTGCACTCCCCTCCGTCCATGGGCCACATACTGTTCCTGGTCCATCACACAAAAAAAACACTCCTTTCCTCTAAGACGTGACAAGCGACTCTATACATACTCACACAACACAGGCACACATGCAGTCACACACACACGCACACACAAAACAAAACTTATAAAACAAAGAAATAGGTCACCAAAAAGAACTGACAAAACAGTACAAAAAATAAAGGATTAGCTTTTGAAAAAGCTTTTGGGTTTTGGGAATTTGCTGAAGAAAGAAACTTGTTAACAAGAACTCTCCTCCCCTACACAAAACACTTCTTCTCACTACCTCTGCAAAGAAGAAAGTGAAAGTACCTGCTTGTATGACTCACTTCCTTCCTGCCTGGCTAATGCATGTGACTAACAGTACTGTAAGTCACGTGATGTGTGGGGGTGGCTGTCTATATTGTTGTCATTCCACCTTACTTCGCATTAAGGCAGAATAACAACGCAAAGTCATAATAACAAACCAAAGTGAGCACTTTCCAATGGCCACTTCACGTAGCATTATGATAATGCAAAGTGGCTACTTCGCGTTCATTTGACTGGTGGAATTTAATTTCACTGTATCTCTATTCTAGAGTTCCTGTTAAGAGAAGATTCCACTCCTGCATATGAAAAATGATCCTACCTGATAAATACTGCATCTAGGGACCAAGCCCTTAACACATGTTAAAGAAAAGAACAATTTTGTGCAGACTGTGTAGATAAGTAAGGTTCTCTGTATCATTGATCCTAGCAAGGTTATAAGTAGAAAGTCAATTGACGTTAACTATATTGATTTCCACTTAATCAAGATGTTCAGTCACAGACAGAGCCTGATGTCCCTGTTTGCTGTCTCTGATAGTACAATCAGTTTGGCAAACCAGGCCATCTTGATTTTCAAAGCATCTAGTACTCAAGATCCCCTTCCTGCCCAGCGGTATACCCTGAATATTCTTAAAGAAGCTGCATATCTGTCTTACAAGAGACTAGTCAATGTATCTCAGGGAACAAGGAAAGGCAAAAATTGAAATCATGCAAATTATAAATACAAAATGAACTACTGTACACTGCGAAATCAATAATCTTCAAGCAAACCAATGCTTTTATTTCCATTCGCACTAAGGCTCAGGCAACAGTTTCATAGCTGTCGCCACTTCATCAGGCCCAAAAATGCAGAGTTGCTTTCATTATTTGCAAAATCATTTACTTTCTCTATAAGATATTTGTTTCCAATGGCAAAAGAGTATTTCGCTCTTATTCTTAACTTTATTATTTCAAGCGCCACTCCTTAGTGGCTCCTAAATATTCTCCTGCTTTTCCTTTCTCAGGTCTTCATATGTACTACTCAGGTCTCCTTGTGCTGGAGCACATGTAACAGTAGAGCTTTTAATATGCCTTGCATCTCAAACAACGCTAGTCTGGTTCAGCCATCTTCCTTATGGCTCCTGCTCGAGCCTTAGTGTGAATGGAAATAAAAACAAAAGCATTGGTTTGCTTGAAGATTATTGACTTTACAGTGGAGTTCATCTTGTATTTATAATTTACTTCATTGGACTGCCTTTATGAGATGACTCAAGATATTTTGAACTGTATAATAAAGGAACAAGGGCAACCTGAACCAGCATAAATAGTAAAAATTGAAATTAGGACAATAGTTGGAAGTTTTTACTCACCATATGAGGGCTTTACTATATTATAATTTGCCAGCTGCTGGAGCCTTGTCTGTATAGCAATACTATATATCTTTGTATAAAACAGGCATTTGTATTTAATGATGAAGCCAATAGATCAACAGTTTAAGTTTTTACTTTTTACAAATTCTATTTTTTGCAGGATTTTACAAAGGGGTTAACATGGAATCTTGCATCTTTTCAGGCAGATTGCCATGAGGTTGGGGGAGAGGTGAGGCCATGGTGGCTGGTTACCATTAATGGGGTCCCAGTCATAGGCAAAGGATACCTCTCGGACTTCAGCCCACAGTTGGCAGCACCCTGTGCCAGAGCTGGGTACCTTGAGGACTGGCCCAGGAAAGCCTCCCCATATAATTCGGAGGCCAGAGTCACTCATGAGGTCGTACCCAGTGTGTCAGTCCCCTGTAAAGGGGAATGGAGGGCCAATATAGTTTGTTTGATACAGATGTCAAAATGATTAGCTGTGGCTACCTCGCTGCACACATCATGCTAGACTGCTTGATATATATTTAGAGGTGTGTGAAATTTGGGAATTTGCTCCATGGAGAAATTTGCGAGATTTGCCATGCTAGGTTCTAATTTACAGTACAGTGCAGAATTCATTAAGGGAAGATTTGATAGCTTCGTCTGCGAAATGGGTCCCACAGGTGAAGTTTGCAATGTCTCCTGGGATTGGAGATCACAAGATACTGCAGTGAGCTGTATGCCATGTGTAGGCTGAATGCAATGCAGTCTTATGAAGAGAAAGATGGAGTTAACTCTTCAGCTGCCAACAGAATTAGAACATATAGGAATTCTGGACTGATATATCAGTCTGTGGCACAGCAAGGGTTAAGCCTGTCCCTGAATTTCTGTGCCCAAAAACCTTTTAAAAGCACATTAAATGCAGAGTATTTTGAACAAAATCAGTCCTAGAAGTGTCCAGAGTATCTTGTGCTTCTAGGTTAGCAATTATTTTATATTTTTTCAGATTTATTTACTTTTAAATAGTGACTTCATTTGTGTAGTAAAGTAGTGCTGTGTGGGGAAGGGACATGTTTTAGCCTACAGCAAGCAAGTCTGTGAGCACTAGTGTCATTTTCCTCATTGTTTCTTCTTAATTATTTTTCTGTTTTCTGTGATTTTATTTTATTTCTGTAGAACAGTTTTGTGAGTTTTATTGAATTATTTTTGCCAGTCTGATGTTACTATACTGATTGTAGTAATTTTGTTTAGTTAAAATCAAAAACCTAAATCTGGCTGACAGATTGCTAGTCATAGGAGACTTCAATTTACCTGGGATAGACTGAGATAAATTGGAAGCAGCGAATAAAATGGAATTTGACTTTCTAGAGGCATTTGACCACATTGGACTGAGCCAGAAAATAGAAGAAACAACTAGGGGCTCAATCTGTTAGATTTAGTTCTGACAAATATGGGTGATACTGTTGTAAATTGCAAAACATCTATGCCTTTGAGCACTAGTGACCACCTTAAAATAAATTATAGGCTCTATAGGCTTTCTGGGGCCACTACTGTTCTGAATTTCAGGAGGGCTAATTTTGATCAAATGAGAATGAACATAAGAAGCTGGAACTGGGAGCAGGAATTCAAAGGCAAATCATTAAACAATATCTAGGAAACATTTTGCAAGAAAATAAACAAGGAATCTTATTTGAATATACTAACCAAACAGAAATATGGCAATAACAAAGTCAAACCACAGTGGTTGACACCTAAAATTAAAAAAAATCATAAACAAAAATAATACATTATATAAAAAATGGAGAATTAGCAGCCAGGAAGAAAATAGGACAGATTACAGAAACATAGCAAGAACACTAAAAAACAAAATTAAAAATGCAAAGGCTAACTACGAATTAAAATTAGTATCCAAGGTAAAAGGAAATTACAAAACATTTTATTCATACATAAACAATAAAAAAGGAATTTCAAATAGTGTGGGACCACTAAGAGATCAAGATGGAGAACTAGTATCAGATGGCACAACTATGACTAATACAACAAACTCTTATTTTGCATCAGTGTTTAATAGCAAAAACAATTCAGAAGCAGTGAAAATAACACCAGCCACTAAACAACAAAGGGTTATTATTGATGCCAAAGAAGCAGAGACTAGACTAAGGGAAATAAACCCCTTCAAATCCCTAGGACCCGACGGCCTGCATCCAAGGGTCCTCAGAGAACTGAGTGATGAAATCGCATCCCCTTTAGTGTATATATTTCAGACATCATTAGATGGGGGGAGGTGCCTGACCATTGGAAAAAGGCAACAGTCATCGCCCTTTACAAAAAAGGATCCAAATCTGATTAATCAAATGATCGCCTGGTAAACCTTACTTCAATTCCTTCCAAACTTTTGGAGGGTATTTTGAAGGATATCATAGTAACATTTATTGACCAAAATCAGCTAAAATTTAGCTCTCAGCATGGATTTATTAAGGATAGGTCATGTCAAACTAATATGCTTGGATTCTATGGCACAGTGCCAAGGAGAATTGATGAAAGAAGATCATTGGACATACTGTTTCTGGACTTCTTTAAGGTCTTTGATAAGTTGCCTCATACTGAGTTATTGTCAGTACTGCATGGGATGAGAATACAGCACTCCATAATGAACTGGGTACAGGACTGGCTGACAAACGGGAAGCAGAGAGTTTGCATTAAAGGCTCGCTCTCTGACTGGGCAAAGCCGACGAGTGGAGTGTCCCAGGGCTCAGTGCTGGGGCCATGCTTTTTTAATCTTTATGTTGCATCATTGCAGTGTGAAAAGCATACCATTTGGTTATCAAAAAGGTCTACTATGACCAAAGTAGTAGACCAGGGAGGGGCTGTGGACATGGCCTACCTACACTTTAGCAAGGCATTTGACACAGTCCCACACAAAAGATTAATAGTCAAATTAACCAGCCTGAAAGTGGGTCCCAGGGTGGTAGCCTGGGTAAAACATTGGCTGGACAACAGGACACAGAAGGTAATTGTAAATGGAGTTCACTCTGAAGAAAGAGGGGTTACTAGTGGGGTACCGCAGGGTTCAGTACTGGGTCCAGTCCTTTTTAATGTCTTTATAAGTGACATTGCAGAGGGACTGGAAGGAAAAGTATGCCTCTTTGCAGATGACACAAAGATCTACAATAGGGTTGACACACAAGGAGGCATGAAAAGGATGAGAAGGGACTTGGCAAGGTTGGAGGAATGGTCAGAAGTATGGCAGCTAGGATTCAATGCAAAGAAGTGCAAAATAATGCACCTGGGAAGCAAGAACCCAGGGAAAGATTACACAATGGGGGGAAGGTAGTAACAACAACAGAAAAGGAAAGGGACCTGGGGGTAATCATATCAGATGACCTTAAGGTTAGCAAGCAATGTGAGAAGGCAGTAGGGAGGGCTGGGGGTACTGGAATGCATAGGGAGAGGCATCACCAGCAGAAAACAGGAAGTTGTTATCCCTCTGTACAGACAGTTGATGAGACACCATCTGGAGTACTGTGTCCAGCTCTGGAGACCCCATCTCCACAAGGACATAGACAGGATAGAGGCAGTCCAGAGGAGGGCAACTAAATGGTGCAGGGCCTGCAAGAGAAGCCATACAAGGAGAGACTAAAGGAGCTTAATATGTATACCCTTGAGGAAAGAAGGGAGGGGGGCATGATAGAAACTTTTAAGTACCTCAGTGGAATCAACAAAGTCCAAGAGGGTAGCATCTTTCAGAAAAAGAGATGTGCAAGAACAAGGGACACAATTTAAAGATAGGGGCGGTTCCGGGCAATGTGAGGAAGTATTTTTCACAGAGAGGGTAGTGGATGCATGGAACAGCCTTCCTGAGGAGGTTGTGAGGTCTAAAACTGTGGGAGAATTTAAGAATGCATGGGACAGACATAAGGCAGTACTTGTGGGGGGTAGGAAGAAATAGACTGTTGGTTAACTAGGATCTGCGGCCTATCCTGTAGGTAGGGGAATGGGCAGACTAGATGGGCCAAGCGGTCCTTATCCTCCATCAAAGTCTATGTTTCTATGTTTCTAAAATTTGCAGATGACTGTAGGTTAGGGGCAGTGATAGAAGATAATAAAGTAGATAACCCACTTCAAAATGCATTGGATTTCATATTAGATTGGACCAAAAAATCTAAATTAACTCTAAATCAGGGAAACTGCACAGTAATGCATTTAGGGAAAAATAATCCCTGCCATAGTTACATCCTAAATAATCAGCCACTAAGAGTTTCAACTGAGGAAAGAGACTTGAGGATTCTTGTATCCCAAGAGCACACTGCAGAAACATCATTCAAAAAGGGAAACATAGAAACATAGACTTTGACAGCAGATAAGGACTGCTTGGCCCACCTAGTCTGCCCATTTCCCTACCTAGAGGATAAGCTGCAGATCCTATTTAGCCAACAGCCTATTTCTTCCTACACCCCACAAAAATTGCCTTATGTCTGTCCCATGCATTTTTGAATTCTCCCACAGTTTTAGACCCCACAACCTCCTCAGGAAGCCTGTTCCATGCATCCACCAACCTATCCATGAAAAAATACTTTTTCACATCACCCCTGAGCCATCCTCCCTCTATCTTCAAATTGTGTCCCCTTGTTCTTGCACATCTCTTTTTCTGAAAGATGCTATCCTCTTGGACTTTGTTGACTCCACTAAGGTACTTAAACATTTCTCTCATGTCCCCCCCTTCCTCCTTTCCTCAAGGGTATACATATTAAGCTCCGTTAATCTCTCCTCGTATGGCTTCTCTTGCAGACCCTGCACCATTTTAGTTGCCCTCCTCTGAACTGCCTCCATCCTGTCTATGTCCTTGCGGAGATGGGGTCTCCAGAACTGGATGCAGTACTCCAGATGGGGTCTCACCAACTGTCTGTACAGGGGGATAACAACTTCCTGTTTTCTGCTGGTGATGCCTCTCCCTATACATCCCAATATCCAGCCAGCCCTCCCTACTGCCTTCACACATTGCTTGCCATCCTTAAGGTGATCTGATATGATTACCTCCTGGTCTCTTTCCATTTTTGTTTGTTACTACCTCCCCCCCCCATTGTGTAGCCTTCCCCTGGGTTTTTGTTTCCCAGGTGCATTATTTTGCACTTCTTTGCTTTGAATCCTAGCTGCCATACTTATGACCATTCCTCCAACCTTGCCAAGTCCCTTCTCATCCTTTCCATGCCTCTTTGTGTATCAACCCTGTTGCAGATCTTTGTGTCATCTGCAAAGAGGAATACTTTTTCCTCCAGTCCCTCTGCAATGTCACTTATAAAGACATCAAAAGGACTGGACCCAGTACTGAACCCTGCGGTACCCAACTAGTAACCCTTCTTTCTTCAGTGGACTCCATTTACAATTACTTTCTGTGTCCTGTTGTCCAGCCAATGTTTTGCTAGGCCACCACCCTGGGACCCACTCCCAGGCTGGTTAATTTGACTATTAATCTTTTGTGTGGGACTGTGTCAAATGCCTTGCTAAAGTTTAGGTAGGCCATGTCCAAAGCCCCACCCTGGTCTACTACTTTGGTCACCCAGTCAAAGAAATCAATTAGATTCATCTGACATGACCTTCCCACTGTGAACCCATGCTGCCTTGGGTTATGTGTCCCATTGGCCTCTAGGTACTCAGCAATTCTTTCCTTCAGAAGTGATTCCATCACTTTCCCTACCACAGAGATCAAACTGACAGATCTGTAGTTTCCTGCCTCTGTCTTGGTCCCACTTTTGTGAAGGGGAATTACATCTGCCTTCCTCCAGTCCTCAGGTACCACACCATCCTCCCATGATTTGTTAAAAAGGGTAGTCAGTGGTGTCAATAGTTCTCTGCTTAATTCTTTTAGAATTCTGGGGTGAATTCAATCTGGCCCCATTGCTTTGTCTACCTTCAGTTTTAGGAGTTCTTTCAGAACCCTTTCTTCTGTGAAAGGACTGGGATTGACCCCCCTATCCAGAGTGCTTCTGTTAAATGGATTAGGCACCTCCCCTGCCTCTTCTTTTGTGAATACTGAACAGAAGTATTCATTCAGTATCCCTGCTTTTTCACTGTCCCTCTCTTCCCAACCACTGTCCATTCTATTCAGCCTCACTATCCCTCCCTTTGTCTTTCTACGCTCCCTGATATACCTATAAAAGGTTTTATCCCCCTTCTTAACTAAGTTGGCTATCTTTTCCTCAGTTTGGGCCTTTGCTATTCTGACTACTCTCCCTGCGTCCTTCTGCTTTAACTGGTACAGTTCTCTGTCCTGCTCCTTCTGTGTTTTCTTATACTTCCTAAATGCTATCTTTTTCTCCCTAACCTTCACCACCACCTCTTTTGAGAACCATAGTGGCTTTTTCTTTTATTTTGATTTATTTGTTTCACACAAAGGCTTATTGCCTCTGTGATTGCAGTTTTGATATTTCCCCATTGTTGCTCCACCGATCCTTCTAGCCTGTTTGCTAGTGCTTTTCTAAGGCACTCTCCCATCTTGCCAAAGTCAGCCCTCCTGAAGTCCAAAACCCTCACTTTTGTATGGCTTGACTCTATAGCTGAGTTTATCGTGAACCACACTGTTTGGTGGTCACTTGTTCCCAAATGGCTACCTACTTCTAGATCTGAGATCCTCTTACTGTCCCCATTTGAGAGTATGAGGTCTAAGATTTCTCCCTCATGAGTAGGTTCCAAAACTAGCTGTCTGAGGCATGCCACCTGAAGGGCATCAAGAATGGCCCTGCTTTTGGATGTGGCTGCAGCAAAGGTGCTCCAGTTGACATATGGCATATTAAGGTCCCCCATCAACAATATCTCCCCTTTCTCTGCCATCCTAAGTATGCCTTCTATCATATCCTTGTCTATTCCAACCCCCTGACATGGGGGTCTGTATACAACCCCAGTGTGGATTATGGTGCCATTTCCAGTCTCTAAGGTGACCCACAGTGCCTCCTCTCCTCCCTATTTACTCTTCTGTTCAGTTGCTTTTATCCCTTCCTTTACATAGAGAGCTACTCCAACCCCTCTTCTCCCCTCCCTGTCTCTCCTGTATGTTGTGTACCCTGGTATGTTAACATCCCAGTCATGGTTTTCTGCATACCATGTTTCTGTGACTGCTACAATATCCAGGCATCCCTCTTCCTAAACTGTATTTTCAGACATATAGCTTCAAGGGACAGGGAGATCATTCTGCCCATGTACACTTCATTGTTGAGGCCAATTTAGGAATATATGGCACAAGTCTGGTCACCTTACAAGAAGACGGACATGGTATTGCTGGAGAGAGGACACAAGAGAGCTACCAGAGAGATAAAGACCATGGTAGGAAAGAACTATGAGACAAGACTAAGGGAGCTGGATCTATTTCCCCAGGAGTATAGACAAAAAAGAGGTGATATGTGGCTAGTATAAAAGGCATGGGTTGACAGCAATCTGCTGGAAAATCTGGGGCTAGAAGCCAGTGATAATGTGTTCAATACCCGGTCACATCCATTACAATTAAGAACAAGATCAACAAGATTAGTAAGGACCAGTAAATGGTTTAACCAAAGGGTAACACATGATTGGAATAGGGTCCCATTGGATGTGGTGCATAGCAAAACCACACAGATGTTCAAATATGAATTAGATGAATTCTATCTGCAGGGGAAGATGTCATGATAGTACCCACTAAGCGAGCATAATGGATGGAAGTCTACCTAGCTCTGTAAAACTCCTGACTCCTATTATTGAAATTACAGTTTTACTGTAATAATGACATTAACTTCTTTATAATTACTTCAGTTTTGTGTCTTCTTAATCCCCTTTATGTACTGTTTGTGTACAAAAAACTGAAACAAATCTCATTTTTGTGTTGTTTTTACTGTAACTAATGTTAGCTCAGTAAACTGTTGTGTTATTTTAATCTCACTGCTCTGAAGAAGTGTTGTAGTGTCTCTTCTGCTGCCTGTATTTAGTTTATCTGCAGTGTTCCAAAATCTACATCTCAAAATGCCCAGAAAGTGACACTCGAGTAAAGTCTGAGTTGCTGGTGGCAGTGATATTGCCAAGAAGAGCATTAAGTTCTGTGATTCAGAAAGGTGTTGTATTCAAAAAGACTACTCTACTGCAGGTTCATCGGGGGCCTGTAGTACTACTAGAAAGGATTAGTTGTTGCAAGTGGTGAGGGCATTAGGGCAGCCAAATATTTCTCTGCCACATCTAGGGCATCAATGCTGGTGGGTGCAGGCACTGCTGGTGGTGGAAGCAGTGACAAGAAGACCAGTCCAAGAAGCAGAAACACGTTTTGTTCTGGGAATGTGGTTGAAGACGATGAGGTGGTTGCTGTTGTCCTCATGACTGCTGTTGTTGGTGTTGGTGGTGAGCCTGATCAGGATAATAGGTTCCCATTTCCTAATGAGGATGTTGATGAGCTTGACCATGATTTATGGTCTGATGAGGGAGATCTGACTGCTGCATGAAAATATGATGAGAAGGACAGAGAGGGTGGAGAAAGTGAAGATGAGGAGGAGGGAGGACAGATCTCTGGAGGAGTTTATCAACCTTGGTGAGGATGGGTATGATGAGCTGTACCATCTATGGGAACCTGAAAAAAGAGTAAGGGTTATGCTGCTGAACCTGTGGTGCTTGTACACCACAATTATTACAGGGAATCACCAAAGCCTCTCCCCCATCCTCCAGCTGTTGCTCCTGTTAGCACTGTTGAGCCAAAGACACAGCATGTGTCACCTACTGCTGTAGTGCAGATATCATCCTCAGAAACACCCTCTAGTTACCCAGGAGCAGGGCCACTGCCACGTAAACAAGGGCTACAAAATCTCTATTTTGGACTTGTACATACTCGACCCAGCTGGCAAAACAGTGGCTGTCTGCCAGCTGTGTCGAGTGCATGTTAGCCATGGCAAAAAGGGGAGCCACTTAGGCACTGGTGGGCAACGGTATACCTCTCCGACAGCAACACCAATACAGTGAACTACGTCGATGCTGGCAACATCGACAGTTCACTGTACTGGTGCACCAGAGACCCTGGCACACTGTTTCCCAGTCCCGCACCCCCTTCCCGAATCAACTCTGACTCAAAAAGAGACCGGGAGTCCTTCAGGATTTACAGTATGTCATCCACAACTTGCGGTCGACATAGATTCCATCGCTGTGATGTCAGTCGACAAAATTGTTGTAGAATCGGCATCGTAATTCCATGGGCAACTCACACACCTCAAATCCAGGTACCTGTTATGCTGGACTCAGCACCACAGGGAAGCCAGAGCAGGAGGGCATCCTCCTTATCGTCTTTATTGTGCAAGGCATCAAGAAGTGGCATGAATGCAGTTCCGGTGAAGTCGATCATGGAGAACTACTTCTTAGATGAGGAGGAGGAGTTTGTGGGATTCAGTACATGAAAAAATGGGCAGCACTCATCCAGCTGTAGTTCATAGGTACTTTAAACTGTAAAAATGTCACTAGTCAATGGTAGTGTGACTCCAGCTTCTTCCATGAATGTGCAAACACAGCATCACAGTGAAGAGGTGCAGATAATTGAAACTCCCTGTACAAAAATAAGAGGGATATCTCTGACTAGATGGCCATCACCTAATGTTTTGCTCCACCCCAGGGAGCTTTGTCAGCGGTCTTGTGATGAAGCTCTGGGGGATGGGTGAAACATTAGGTGGGGGTTAGTGACAGTTATGGTTGTCTAGCCAGATATACCCCTCTTACTTTTGTACTAGGAGTTTGAGTGATCTGCACCATATCACTGTGATGCCATGTTTATTCATTTAGTTACTGAAAATTGTGGAGCTTACCATTGAGCACAAGTGCTCATTTACAACAGTTCCACTTCAGATACATAGTCACAAAAAATATTACAAGCACAATATGCAGTTCCTGAGGAAATGCAAGTCGAGTCAGGCTCAAAGCACTACAGAACAATTACATACAGTTTCAAAACAAATCCATACAGATCATTGTATAAAAAGTCATAGGTTATGTACAGAGAGAAACAGAATAAAACTGTTCAATGGTTACAGTTGCACTTAACCGCAAAGGCAGACTGCAAAGATCTCAAATTGATTAAACTTGGGAAGAGTCAGCAGTGTATCAGGCAATTTGTTTAACCAGTTAGAGTTCCTGACAGTAAGTGACCGCTTGCCCAGCTGAGTACCTCAGAAAGGAGGCTTAAAGGCATTCCTGGCCATGTTCCTGGTGTTGTATTGGTTGGAGATGGTGTGGAAGCAATTTGATAAAGCAGGGGGTGTTAGGCCCAAGATCACCTTTTTGGCTAGCAAACAGGTCTGGAGCTTTATTCTGATGGGCAATGGTAGCCAGTTAGTGAGTGCGTAAAATGTATAATTATGAGCGTGGTTGTTTGCACAAACTACAAAGAGGCACACCTTATTACAGATCAGCTTTACTCTTCTTAGCACCATGTCTGCTTAGCACCATGTCACAGGCAGCTGCATAGAGGGGGAGCCCAAAATATATGAGTGACAGAATGGATCTGGCCATAATAAAGCATCTAGTATCCCAGTGAGACTGTTCTGGTTACAATACAGGGACCTAGTCTTCTGTTAACTATGGCAACCAGATTGTCAACATGTGGAGCAAAAGATGTGGTGTCATCCAGAGTTACTTCATGGTATTTGAAGGTCTCAACATGTTCAAGGTTTTGTCCTTGGCCATTTCAGATAACAAAGGGTGGAACTTTCCTCTTCTGTGGGAGGCTAGAGAAGAGCATGGCATTTGTTTGTTTTTTTGTAACTGAGGATCAGTTTATTGTTGAAGAACTAGCTTTCTAGTGACCTAAAGTTATTTTGGAGAGCAGTGGTAAGGCTGTCAAGGTTTAGGAGCAGGCCCAAGATGGAGTCCTGGGGGTCACAAATAGATACTCTACTAATGTAGGACAAAGATTTATTGATCTTCACACGTTGGGAGCAATGGGTGAGATAACATAGAAACATAGAAACATAGACTTTGACGGCAGATAAGGACCACTTGGCCCATCTAGTCTGCCCATTTCCCTACCTACAGGATAGGCAGCAGATCCTAGTTAACCAAAAAAAATCACTTCATTCATTTGTGCAGCATCCAAGACCCCAACTGAGTCAAATACTACCCAACAGTCATGCCACCACACAGAGTCCATTGTTTGATATCCCACCACCCTGGAAGGTGCAGCCTACACTGCATAGCATGTCTGAGGATCATGCAAAATATCCATCTAATCATGCCATTGCACACGAACTGAATGCAGCAACCACTAAAATTGTGACAATTGATTGATTGGCATTCTCTTTTGCTGAAATTGTGGGATTCCAAAGGTTGATGGTGAATGCCTGTCCCAAATGGCAGGTTCCATTGTGAACCTATTTCTCCACCCATGCCATTTCTGAACTTTACAAGACTGTGTTATGCACAATAATACATGCCCTGCAGCATTCAGCATCACCATGCATCTTAGTATGGCTATGTGGTGCAGTGGCCCAACAGCTGGTAGCACTTATTTGTATATTACAGCCCAGTGGGCACAGGTACCTGGGGTAGTGGTATTTGATGCTGGAATGGGGGAAAATGGTACAAGGACCAATTGCAGCAAAAGCAGCATTCTGGGTATTCACCAGGATGCCACAATGGCAGTAAAGAGTGTAAGTGGATCACACACAGGTCAGAAAATGTTAGCACTGCTCCTGACTGATATTGATAAGTGGCTGCACCCACATTTCCTGAAACTGAGTTTAAATGCAAGTGATGATGACTTGAATGTGGTTAAATGCATTAGTGATGGGGGGATTTGTCAGGGTGCCATGCATGGCACACTGTCTTAATCTAGTAGTGCAGGAGTTGCTGTCATATCCTGAAAGCAAGTCTATGTTGACTGTGGCCCATTGCATCAGTGCCCACTTTGCCCATTCTGGAAAGGCCTGTGACCATCTAAGGCACCTGCAGATCCAAAACAAAGTGCCTCATCACTGTCTGAAGCTAGAAGTCATCACCAGATGGAACTTGACACTGTACTTGATTGAGCACACTGTACCAGCAGTACAAAATCTTCTCAGAATATCCTCTGCCCCATATAAGCCATGACAGTGCCAGAGTATCCATGTCTCTGACAACAGGCCAGTGGTGACTAATGAATGGCCTGATCATGATTATAAGGTCATTTAAACATGCAACACAGGCAGTGAGGGGAACACTGCCAGTACTAGTTAAGCCATCCCATTTCTAAGGGTGCTGATGCACACACTGTTGAATGTACAGCAGGTGCTAGAGGCAGGTTGTGATGGGGCAGCTTTACCTTAATGGAACACAAGCTCCATGTGTTGGACTGCAATAGCCATCTTTCCTGCAGCTTGCAGTCTGCATATTTTGGTATTGCCACCATGCTGATCCCACGATATAAACAGGACCTGTCATTGTTACTTGAAGGTTGTCATGATCAGGTCCAAAATGTAACCGATCAGCTAATAAGATGGGTTCATGGGGCACAGATGTTAAGGCCACATTTATGTAAGACACCACATTAAAGTGATCAGAGATCAAGTGCTGTTACCATCTCAGTTAAACAGGCTGAAAAAAACAGTCATGGTAAGCAAACAATGACAATAAATCCACTTTGGGATGCTTCATGCCAGGTGGGAACTGAAGATGTGAAAGAAAAGGAGGTAGTTGATGAGCCAGATGGATTGCATGCAGAGCAACACATGATGGATGCATATTTGGTGGACACCAGGCCCTTAACATATTTGAAAAGCCAATGTTGTACTGGAGTAGCAAGGTCACTGATTGGCCAACACCAACCATCTGAGCTGTCCACTCTCCAGTGTCTTCGTGGAGAGGGTATTCAGTTTGGCAGGGGCTATTGTGCAGGACATGTGTACAACTCTGTCCCCTAGAAATGTTGACATGATAATATTTATTAAAATGAATATGAGGCACATTCCACGTAACACAATCACATCTGCATTCATACCACATGACGGTGACAGTTGTGATAAAGAAGAACCTGAACAGTCTAGAGGTATCAGCACTGACAAAACTGCCTTCAAGTGAGGTATATGAAGCAGTACTGGAGAAATAATTCTTATGTCAGGACAACTCCAGTTTGGAAGAATGAGGGTTGCTTTCTTGATAAGGATGACTGAAGCATGAATACAGAAGTGTTAGAACCATCCTTTCCTCCTTATCAGTTGAATCCTTTTCTTTAAGGTTCATTTTGTTTTCCTGTGATTACATTTATCCCCAAGTTGTCCTGCTGTTCTATACTGCTGATTACCTCCATCTGCCCTATCCTATGTCATGCCCACAGACAAAGTAGAAAATCTTTTAACACTACATTATGAGATGCCAAGTTTTCCTCCAATAACATTGACCACCACCACCTCAACCACATGCCTCCAGACTGGAAAACATAGACTTTAGCTCTGCAGAGTATGTGCCATTGACAATCATGCAAACCATGCATACACCAGCAATCAAGACACTACCTACTCCTCCTGCTCCTCTGGCCTGCTTGTGTCCTTCATGTCCATCAATAACATGGTACACTACTACCTCCACCATATGCACTCATTCAAGACTGAAAAACAAAAACTCTTCAGCCAGCATAAATACTGTTGTTGCCAGCCATCCAGACCATGCACCCACCAGTAATCAAAGCATCACCTCCTCCTCTGGCCTGCTTGTGTCCTTCACATCCATTGATAACATGTCCCAGCACTGCCTCCACCACATGGTTTCATTCAAGACTAAAAAAATGGACTCTTCAGCCAGCATAAATACTATTGTTGCCAGCCATCCAGACCATGCACTCACCAGCAATCAAGGAACCACCTTCTCCTACTCCTAATCTGGCCTGCTTGTATCCAGAACATAAACCAACAACATGGTTCACTGCTGCATCTATCTCATGCATCCAGATTGACAAACATGGACTCTTAAGCCAGCATAAATGCTGTTGCCAGACAGACCTCCTCCCAGCCATCCAGTCTGCCAGCCTGCCCACAAGTCAGCATGACAGCCAACAATCAAATCCATAAGACGAGCCTCCAGTCAGCCAGCCCATCATGGCAACTTGGTCTGATGTCCAGCAAAGGCCAACATTATCTACTATGATGGTAAGTTACTTTCATTGTTTTTCATACTACTTATCCTCACTGTTGGCACTGAGACCATCATCGTACAGGAGGGGCTTCCACCTTTCTTACAAGACATTAAAATGTGTTTCTTTCTTTCTTTTTGTCTCCCTCTCACTTCAGCTCACTTCATTCTTTCCTTTTGTCTCCCTCTAACTTCAGCTCATTTCAGACAGCCCACCACAAACCACAGACAAAGGTTGCCTCTTCCTCCACCACCCCTCTTTGTGGCAGTATTATGCCAGTACATGGCTTGGCCATCATTAATTTGAGGGTAAGTATAATGACATTATTTTTTTTCTTATTTTAAGTTTCAATTTTAATTTTTCCTTTCACAAGTAAACATCAGTGACACAGTGACCATCCCAAGTCAGGCTAAATGATTTCTCTTTTTTTCTTCACAGATGTCAGACACAGAATGAGCAGAACTGGACAATGGATTTATTGTGTGGCCACAACAGTGGTCAAATCAGGCTAAATGATCTTTTCTTCACAGGTGGCAGGTGTAGGAAGAGTGGAATTTGACAATGGCTATACTCTGTGGCCACAAAGGTGGACAAGTCTGGCTACACAACTTTTTTATCCACAGGTAACAGCTATAGGAAGAGTGGGATTGGACAACCACCGCACCCCATTCAGGGCACCGGTATTAGGGTGCTGAGTCTCCACAGTGCCAAAACCCAACTGTGCTGCCCCTCTCTGAGGTCTGCCACCCCCCTGGAGTTATGATCCATAGTTAGGGGGTGTAGGGGGCACTTCTTCTCACAAGGAGGGGCATGGGGGGCACAGTCCCCCCACAAAAAGAGTGGATGACAACATTGCCATGTGATGCCCTAGTGACACAGTGCCCTAACGCTGGCGCATTTCGAGGGTAGAACCATGGATAACTGGTATACTGTGAAGCACAACAGTGGCCAAGTTAGGTTAACTGACTTTTTTTTCCTTCATAAGTTACAGGTATAGGAAGACTTGGAATATACAGTGTATATACTGTCCATGTGATCAGTCACCCACAGTGGTCCACTGGCCAGTTTAGTAATGTCTAAATAATTTTCTCTTGTCTTCACAGGTGTCCTCCTGTCCTGCTGTCTTCTGATCAAGCAAGCCAGATTTCTCCTTCTCCACCTCCTCTGTCTGAGGCACCTTTGTGCTATTTCAAGCCAAGGTCCTTCACCAATGTGATGGCTAACATCCTTTCAAAAACCTATGTTTTCTTCTAATTTTTTTAATTTTGGATTCTTTTGACAGGTGTGCTATAACATAGTAAGGAGACTACTAAAGTCTAAATAATTTCTATCTTGTATTCACAGCAGGTCTTTTTACATTCTGTCATCATGATGAATGCCTACTTCTACAGCAGGCAAGTCATCGCCACCTTCTCCGCATGATCACTGATGTGGTCAGCCTTTCAGACTCTTGCTTAGACTTCCTCCTCAAGCTTTTCCACCACTGTACATGATCTTATTAAAGTCAACATGTCCCCTGTATTCAGAAAAAAAAAACAATCATCCACCTGATGCTGCTACCTATTTCCAAATTGTCACGCAGCTGAAAAATACCTGAAAAAAGAGGAACAGGAGTAGAAAGCAGCTAGAGAGTGATGGATCACATTAAAGAATTTAAAAGCAAAATGTGAAAACAATACTCACTTTTCATGGTAGAAAACACTACTAAATTAAATAACAAACTCCAGGCGGAATGCCACCACTACAGCGACACCCACACAGTGACCCCCCCACAGCAAAACCCCCACCACACCTAAATTGGCAGCAATGGGGGTAAATATCTAACTCCACTGTCTGTGTGATGTGGAGTTAGATATATATAGTAGAGGGGTGTGGGGGGCACTGCCCACCCGCATTGTCTGTTGTGATGTTACTGGTCGGTTCAGGGTCACATTGCAGTCGGGGGTGTTGACAGGTTCCCGGCACTGTAGTAGACGTCGTGGTCAGGGTTGTCATGCGTGCGTCATGGATCTGATCCAGGCTGGACCCATGCAGCAACAGGATTTAACCACCATAGTGAGAAATACCTGCAAATAGAGAGACAGGAACAAAGGCTGGTTAGAAATACACTCCCCCCAAGAAAAGTAAAAAAATAAATAAACTAATACTCACCTTTGGTGTCAGGATACAGAGGGATACTTGAACATCATCATCATCCAGATTTGCACCACAAAGAGGCACTGTTATTTCATACAAACACATGCATATTTGCTGGTCGCTGGAGTGAGATGGAGGCTGCAAACCACTGACTGGACAATGTTGAGAAGCAGTTGGATCAAACTGATAGGCACCAACTACAGATCATGGGGATGCTTCAACTGCTGCTGTCCCATCACAACATTGATTATTAGTTTTAGTTTGTCCTTGCACCAACCACCCTCTGTGTGAAAAAATAGTTCCTGATGTTGCCCCTGATCCATCCTCCCTCTATGTTAAAATTTTGGCCCCTTCTTCATGTACATCTTTTTTTCTGGATAAGGCTACCCTCAAGTTGATTCCATTTAGGTACTTGATAGTTTCTATCATGCACTCCCCATTTCCTTGTGGTCATATGTAATGTCCTTTAGTGCATCTTTATCTGGCTTCATTCTGGAGCATACCCTTCAACATTTTAGTTCCCCATCTTTATACAGTCATTTCTGACTTCATTTTAATGTGATGGCTCCCAATACATGTTCCCCAGCCCTCCGTGCTTTCTTCTGGCATTTCTGTTGCATACCTTTAGGTTATCTGACACAGGTCACTATCCAACTTTGTTATTGTTAGTCTCCCCCCCCATTGTGCATCATTATATGTATAATAATGTTAAGTGTGTGTTTCATCTTTCTTTTGCATAACCTTGTTTTCCTCCCAAAAATAAGAAGAACCATGCCCAAAAGCAGCTGAATTAAAATAAAGTACAAAAGTGGTGTCCTTGCCCTTATGATATTCCTACTTAACAAAACAAGAAAGCCAGCACTCCAGATGAATAAATGACAATACAAAATGTTCACTGCTAGTGCAAATGTATTTATGGCAAAACAAGGCACACAAATGACCCTTGTGCATTGGTGGTTAGGCCTTCATTGGGGGTCTAAGTGCCAAAGCGCAGGGGTCATTTGTGTGTGGCTTGTTTTGCCATCAATAAATTTGCATTAGCAGTGAACAATTTTTCTTGGCATGTATTCATCTAGAGTGCTGGCTTTCTGGTTTTGTCTTGCACTTTTGGAGATAGATACTCTCTATCATCACCCATCCACAGTGTTAGTGCAGTGTACTTCTTGTGGCCCTGTTATATTTCTACTTAATAATGTCTATTTACCAGGAAATATTTTTGTGGCTCAGTAATGTTTCCTTTCTGTCATAGTGGTTTGTTTGTTGAAAAGCAGTGCAATAATCTGTTAAATAGCATGCGTGCAGTGCACTGTCAGGTGCACACACTGCCCCATCCTCCTGAAAACATATATGATAGCTGACTTGTTCCACTGTTGATGGTATAAGGAATAAAGAATATATAACATATATTTTATTTGTACCATCATGAACAGTGGACCAACTCATATAATTTGTGTTCAGGGGGCTCGGTGGGTAGTGTGCACCTGACAGTGCACTCATGCTGTTTAGCAGATCAATGTCCCAAAAATTCCCAACTCCAGATGAATAGAATTGAGAGCATAAAATAGAAAGAAAAGTCTCCATTAAGTCATGCCACACTCAGTCATGCCTGCAGTGCACCCAGTCCCCAGAATTGTGCACCCCAAAATGCTGCTGTCTTATGTCCAGAAAATTCCTGACTCTAGATGAACAGCAATGAGAGCATAAAATGGAATGAAAAGTCTCCATTAATTCATGCCATATTCAATCAGGCGTGCACACACTCAAATAACAACTATGTCACCTGCTGCTGCTGTTGGAATTTCATGTAATGTTTCTTGACCTGACTGGGCTGATGCACAGTGTCTTGCCAATTGATGTGCTAGAAGGATGACCCGACCACTGAGTTAACCTTGATGATGTGATGATGCTGTTGCTTGCTCAAAGTTTGCTCCACTGACCCCAACAGGAAGGATGCCATCAGTGTGTACACTCATACTGCCCTTGGTAAGTTAATGTACCTGGCATCATCATGGTTTTCCACAGAACCTGACCTTAAATGTTTATATCCACATATATATCTATATCTATCTATCTATCTATAAGAGGCAAAAAACTCAGTTTAATGCATCAGTTAGGGTTGTTCCACAGCGACAAAAGTGATGAAATTCGATGTTAGGGTTGAAACCCCCTTTGCACCCTCCAGCCCATCCCTCCAACCGGAATCGGGGTGAGTGTTGGGGTCATCGGCCCTAACTCTCAGCCCATCACATGTGGAATGAAGCTGAGGAATAGGAGAATGGGGTGAGAGTTAGGATTGATGACCCCAACACGCTTCCAATTCCAGTTGAGGGTGGGCTGAGGGGTGCAAGGGGTTTCTCAACCTAACATCGAATTTTCACCTTGGCGCCTGTGGAACAACCCTAACTGATGCATTAAATGGAGTTTTTGCCTAAAATCTCCTTCTTTTGAGAATGATAACTAGAAATAGTGAATATAATGCAGCAGCGGGGAGCAGAGGCCCGATGCTTCCATGCGTGATGTCTTGTCACATAGTATCGTTGTGCCCTAAGCATAAATACGTGATAATGCATGGTGACACAAAGTGAGCATTAAGAGAAACAGTACTGTAGACAGAAATGTTAAAAACAACATAAATGAAACCACAAATGAAAGCGCATAAAGGGTACTTGACATGGTGGCGTAGACGTGAATGGTAAGTGAAACGGGTACGGAACCACAAGCGGAAATGGTAATGGTAACAGTAATGTAAGCACACAGGCTGGTTTTCCCCAAAAGCTGCATAGAGAAAGACAGAGAGTACAAAGAATGTATGCAAAATAATGACTCTCGGAACAGAAAATGAGGATTTGGAATAGTAAATTGCTTATATGTCAGGAACCGTAAGACATAGAAAAAAATGTAAAAGTCATATGAATTATCACTTTCCTGGCTAGTTTTGTACTTAGCCCCCACTAGGGGACTAAGCACTTTTCCGACGAAAAGTCCATATCTCTCACCGTTTCCGAGATACTGGCCCTGAAAGGAGCGGCGAACGCCGTAATGTTATTCTATGGGAAATAAACAGAAGTTCAGAGTGCCATAACTTTGCCTCCCTGTAATATTTTTTCACCAAACCATGGAAAGGCACATCTGTGGGATGTTGGCTGCGTTCCCAGCAAATTTCAACCCAAAAGACTGAACCGTTATTTTGCAGCAGGGTGCCAAACGATTGCAGCAATGCGTCGAACGCCGTAATGTTATCCTATGGGAAAAGTGTCACTTTTGGAAAACTGTAACTTTGCCACCATGTAATATTTTTCCAGCAAAACACTGAAAGGCACATCTGTGGGATGTCAGCTGCATTCCCTCCAAATTTCAGCCCAAAACTCCAAACCGTTCTTTTGCAGCGGGGTGCCAAAGAATTGCTGTCATTTTCCCACAGCCTAAAAATACTATCATAATTTGAAGCTTTCAAATTCATTAGACAATGTGGCAAGTCAAAAGTACTTTGCAAAGGTACTTTCAGAAATGTGAAAAACATATTTCTGGGGTGTTTTACCCAAAATAAAGACATGGCTAGCATCCTCTGGGTCCGACTAGGTGAATACAAAAGAAGTAAGTTGCTAGGGGTCCCAAATTTAAATGGCATGCATTTTCTGATCACCAACTGAAAACAAAATGGCAGATTTGTGACAGTAAAGGGCCATTCTTGTAAAAACTACATTTGAGACACTGTCAAACTTTTTGTTAACTTTTACCATTGACTTATAATGGGAACTTGTTTTTTGAATAACTTTTGAACTGTTTAATATTTTTTCACAAAATCTTCAAAAGGCACATCGGGGACCCCGGCCGCACGTTCCCTGAAGATTTCGGACCGGTCGCGCAAACCATGCGACCTGTAGGTGTGACCGTAGAATTCCAAAAAAGTGTAAATGCACGTGCAAATCACGCTTAATAACTCCCCAGGCATATATCCGACTGGTACAGAACTTGGCAGATGCCAAGGCATATGGATCTTGATCGTGTATTCTAAATTTCAGGCAAATCTGTAAAACGGTTACAAAGTTATTAAGGTGCAAAAGTTTGGATTTAACATGCAAATGGCTCCTTAACTCTAATATATATATATATATATATATATATATATATAGAAGGCAAAAACTCGTTTAATGCATTAGTTAGGGTTGTTCCACAGCGACAAAAGTGAGGAAATTAGCTGTTGGGGTTGAAAACCTTAACTCGAGTCACCCCCAGCACCACACACACAGACACACACACACACATTCAAGTATGGGGAGGACCAAGTCAACACAACCAATGACAGACATCCAGCAGCAGGTGACAGAAATAACAAACAATTGTCTAAATGTACTACGAGACATCCCCACCCACCTGACCAGGTACTGCATGCTCAGTGGAGATCAACAGCAAAACTGAGGCCATGTACACCAAACGTACATATCCCTGATTGCAGCTGCATACAGCGTACCACACTTAGTAGTTGCATGGCCTTACCTACGATGCCCACACACACCACAACTGGTACTGTGCCATTAGTCAATATAAATGCTGAAGGTGCATGATGACAGTTGTAGAAAGGTTTTAACACTAGTGAGTATACATTAATTAAGAGAAGTACATAAATTAACCACAAGACACTAGCATGCTCAAGATAAAAGTAGTGTTACATTTAGTAGGTGATTTACATAGTAGTACATTTACTGCAATGGTTTATTCAAGATAGAGAGGCTGAGGTAAGCGTATGGAAAAGCATTGCCTGTTCAATGCTCTGAAATTCATACTGCCAGTATCAGATGCATTCTTACTGATGAAGGTGTACTGCTCATGTACATACATAGACCTTCAGTGTGTTTCAATACTAAAGATGCAGTAAGTATTCTTTGTAAGAAACATTGTAATTGCATGGATCAGGCCAAGCAACTTCTAAATATCATAGCACTACTGAGCCAACAATGATGTACCTGTATCGGAGATGTATAATGGATAGAATTTTCCTGTAGGCACTTACTGAATATGTTGTACCTGATAAAGACAATCTCATTGCATCGGTGATGACTAACTTATTCAAATAGTAATACATTTACTATTGTTGCAATGAGTGATCTATGCCACTTATGGACACAGTGTAAATTTTTTTAACAGTTGTTTCATACTCAGGCTGTATGCCTAGTGTTTGGGTTTGCCACACTTCTGTCACTGATGCTATCAAAGTGATAACTATGTTAATTGTGGTACAACAGGAATCAAGTAGGTATGGTGTAGATATAAACAGAATGTCTTTTAGTATTGATTTAACTCACAATGGGGTAAGTGTACTAGGACAGCAGGGTTATTCTCTATCACTGACTCTGTCAGTTATAATCCACTAACGTTTCGATGACTGTAATGATCAAGTTACACTGTTCATCTTCATGAGCTCATATTCACAGCCATTCTCCAGTAACTAGACAGTGTATGGTGTAACTGGGTGGGACACTGTGTTAGCAAAGCTGCTACAGTGCCTAGCAGAGGAGACTATCTACTCATAAAAGACAATTAAGCAATAAGTCATGACCAACAGTTATGTTAAATGGTCTGTTAATCACCCTGTTAAGTCTAATGTTGAATGAGGCATGGCCGAGTGCCACATGTCGCTAGACAGTGATAAACTGACCATTAACATAATACCTGGGAGCGACTTACTGCTATCATAATAAAACTGTTTTTAAACAACATTAAACCATGTTCATCATATGGTTAGGCTCTACATGTATGTTAATAAAAAGTAAACATAAGGCTGTTACAATGTTTACAGTCAATTAAAAGCTGCATTTCTCAAACCCTTGTTATAATCAGAATATTATACCTGTACAACTCCTTGGTTTTGCTGAACTCTATTGCTCAGGTGGCCCACATGTGGTCTGGTCTGGTGTGGAGCATCGGTAGGTAAGGCCATGCAACTACTAAGTGTGGTACGTTGTGTGCAGCTGCAATCAGAGATGTTATACGTTTGGTGTACATGGCCTCAGTTTTGCTGTTGATCTCCACTGAGTATGCAGTACCTGGTCAGGTGGGTGGGGATGTCTCGTAGTACATTTAAACAATTGTTTGTTATTTCTGTCACCTGCTGCTGGATGTCTGTCATTGGTTGTGTTGACTTGGTCCTCCCCATACTTGAATTGTTGTGTGTGTGTCTGTGTGTGTGTGGTGCTGGGAGGTGAATTCGGAGTTAGGGTTTTCAACCTAACAGCAATTCCTCACTTTTAATAAGCTGTGGAACAACCTAACTAATGCATTAAACAGAGTTTTTTGCCTCTAATTTCCCTTCTTTTTGAGAATGGTAACGAGAAATAGTGAATGTAATGCAGCGGTGGGAGTGCGGGGCCCATGATGTCTTGTGGCATAGTAACAGGAGCAGCAACGCAAACAGAAATGCTAACAGTGGCACACATGGTAACACAAGTGCAAATGAGAACAGAAAGGGTAGCACAGGGTGGCGTGAGCGAGACGGTCTGCCCGTGATGTGTTATCACATAGTAACATGGTGCCAGCAAATGGAAATGTCAATGGGCATGGTGATGCAAAGTGAAACAGAAGAGAAACAGTACTGTAGACACAAATGGCAAAAATAACAGAAAAGCAAGCGCAAGTAAGCATAAGGATAATGCACATAGGGCCGCTCCGGCACATAATGTGGTAGCTGAGCCGTGGGGCCAAAACCCACACTCCACCGCATGATGTCTTGTGGCATAGTAACAGGAACAGCAATGCAAACAGAAGTGTAACAGTGGCGCACAAGGTAGCATAGCGGAATGAGAACAGAAAGGATAACAAACACGGTGGCGTGAGCGGGAGCGGTGTGCCATGTGATGTCTTGTCACATAGTAACATGGTGCCTGTAAATCAAAATGGCAATGGGCATGGTGGCCTGTAAGTGAAACAGAAGAGAAACAATGCAGTACACAAATGGCAAAAAAGTAACAGAAGCATAGCGCCAAATGAAAGCATAAAGGATGGCCTGCGTGTTGGCGCGAGGCGTCAACGTAGAGTAAACGGGCATGGAACACTAGCGGAAAGGGCAATGGTAACAGTAATGTAAGCGCACAGGCTGGTTTTCCCAAAAAGCTGAATAGAAAAGACAGTGAGTACAAAGAATGTATGCATAATAATGGGTATCAGAGCAGAAAATGAGGACTTGGAATACTAAATAAGTTATATCTCAGGAACCGTATAGCGTAGAAAAAAATTTAAAAGTCGTATGATTTATGACTGTCCTGGCTAGTTTGTACTTAGCCCCCAGTAGGGGCTAAAATTTTCGAAGAAACTCCGTATCTTGCACGTTTTCAAGATACTGGCCCTGAAAATTGGCGAACACCGTAATGTTATCCTATGGGAAAAAAAGAAAGTTGAAGCACCATAACTTTGCCTCCTGTAATATTTTTCACCAAACCACTGAAAGGCACATCTGAGCTGTTGGCTGTCTTCCCTCAAATTTCAGGAAAAAGACCAAACCGTTATTTTGCAGAGGGATCAAAGGATTTCTATGTCGTCGAGCGCCGTAATGTTATCCTATAGGAAAAACCATCAACTTTGGAGTGCCATAACTTTGCTGCCGTGTAATATTTTTCAATACAACACTGAAAGGCACATCTGGAGATGTCGGCTCCGTTCCTCAAACTTCAGCTCAAAACTCCCAACGGTTCTTTTGCAGCGCAGTGCCAAAAATTGCTGTCATTTCCACAGACTAGAAAAATACTGTCGCAATTATAAAAGCTTTAAAAAATTTATGCATAATTTCTCTGTGAGCAACAGCAATTTTAGCGTAAAGAACTTTTTCCAGAAATTTGAAAATATATTTCTGGGGTGTTTTACCACAAAATAAAGACATGGCAAGCATCCTCAGGGCCCGACTAGGTGAATACAAAAAATTAGGTTGCTAAGAGTGTCCCAAATTTAAATGCCAACCATTTTTCTGATCACCAACTGAAAACAAAATGGCCAATTTGCGAAAGTAACAGGCCCATTTGCGAAAGTAAAATTGCATTTGCGAAAGTGTTGAACTTTTTGTTAACTTTTCCCATTGACTTATAATGGGAAACTGTTTTTTGAATAACTTTTGAACCGTTTAATATTTTTTCATGAAATCTTTGAAAGGCACATCAGGGACCCTGGCCGCACATTTCCTGAAGATTTTGGGCCAGTCGCGCAAACCATACGACCTGTAGGTGCGACCATAGAATTCCAGAAAAGCGTAAACGCGCGCACAGATCACACTTAATAACTCTGCAGCTGTATATCCGACCAGTATTAAACTTGGTGTGTCCCAAGGCCTATGGTTCTTGATCATAAATTCCAAATTTCAGGCAAATCCATAAAACAGTTGCAAAGTTATTAAGGTGCAAAGTTTTTGGGTTTAACATAGAAATGGCTCCTCAACCCTAACTATGGTAGCACTACCGTGCTACCATAATTAGAGGCAAAAAAATCTGTTTAATGCATCAGTTAGCGTTGTTCCACAGTGACAAAAGTGAGAAATTCGGTGTTAGGATTGAGAAAAACCCTTGAATCCACCAGCCACCCCAACCGGCATCGAAGTGCGCATTCTGACAAAATTCCGTATCTACGTACAGTTTCGAGATACAGGCCCTGAAAAGCACGGTGAATGCCGTAATGTTATCCTATGGGAAAAAAAGGGAAGTTCAGAGTGCCATAACTCTGGCTCCCTGTAATATTTTTTCACCAAACCACTAAAAGGCACATCTGTGGTATGTTGGCTGTCTTCTCTCCAAATTTCAGCCCAAAAGACTGAACTGTTATTTTGCAGCAGGGTGCCAAAGGATTACTGCAATGCATCGGACACCGTAATGTTATCCTATGGGAAAAAGCGTCAAATTTGGAGTACCGTAACTTTGCCGCTGTGTAATATTTTTTCAACGAAACACTGAAAGGCACATCTGTGAGATGTTGGCTGCGTTCCCTCTCAATTGCAGCCAAAAACTCCAAACTGTTGTTTTGCAGCGGGGTGCCAAAGAATTGCTGTTATTTTCCCACAGTCTAGAAAAGTACTTTCGCAAATTCATTTGACAGTGTCGCAAGTGCGAAAGTACTTTGTGAAAGTACTTTTTCCAGAAATGTGAAAAACATATTTCTGGGGTGTTTTACCCCAAAATAAAGACATGGCTAGCATCCTCAGGGTCCGACTAGGTGAATACAAAAAGAATTAGGTTGCTAGAGGGTCCCAAATTTAAATGCCAAGCATTTTTCTGATCACCAACTGAAAATAAAATTTGCGAAACTAAAAACTGCATTTGCGACAGTGTTGAACTTTTTGTTAACTTTTCCCATTGACTTATAATGGGAACTTGTTTTTTGAATAACTTTTGAACTGTTTAATATTTTTTCACGAAATCTTCGAAAGGCACATCAGGAACCCTGGCCACACGTTCCTTGAAGATTTCAGACCAGTCGCGCAAACCATGCGACCTGTAGACACGACCATAGAATTCCCCAAAAAGCATAAACACACACACACAGATCACGCTTAATAACTCCACAGCCGTATATCCGACCGGTACAAAACTTGGCAGATCCCAAGGTGTATCTTGATCGTGTATTCTAAATTTCAGGCAAATACGTTGAACGGTTGCAAAGTTATTAAGGTGCACAATTTTGGGTTTAACATGTAAATGGCTCCTCAACCCTAACTATGGTAGCATTACTGTACTACCATAATATATATATATATATATATATATATATGTATATATATACACATACATACATGTAATTATTGTTTTTTTTTTCATATCACAGTCATATAGTCGAACTTGGGGTGTGCATTTCTTGGCTTGATGAGGAATTTTGGCACTGGAGTACTGTCAAGCCAGTAAAGGTAAGTATTTTATTTTTTTTTTGGGGGGGGTTATCATTTAGAAGCAAGTTTCATTAATGGTTTCTTTTTTGTTAATTCTTTACAGGTTTTCTGTGCATCATCCAGTCCAGTCCTGATGGTCAGGATTTATACTAGTTGTTGCGTCTCTCCCAGGGTGTGATGTTGAACTTCTTATTTGGAGACAGCACCAATGGCAGCACACAGCACCAAAATGTTTCCTGCAAAAACAGATGAACAAGAAATTATTAGTACTTGATTGCAGTAACACATTCTATTCAAAGTGTGGCTGTTCCTGTCTGTTATAAATGCAGCATAACAGATAGCAAGATCTCAGTAAGCCACACCAAGACCAAGTCACAATCACAAATTTAGTGCATGTAACCCATACACTGTTCCAATGTCTTAACTTAAGTTTCATTTTAAAAGATGTCTTGTCACGACATGGATAAAACTTTGTTCAACTTTGTTCAACACCACATCACCAGTCATAAGGCAATTCTAGGGGGTGGGGGTAGGAAGAAGTAGGCTGCTGGTTAACTAGGATCTGCAGCTTATCCATTAAGTAAGGAAATGGGCAGACTGGGTGGGCCAAGCAGTCCTTATCTGCCATCAGATTCTATGTTTCTATGGCTGCTGCAGCAATACAGAGTCTGATGTGCATGAAAAATATATTCTGTGACGTACGTACGTGTCACCTACTTTGTATGATTTGCACGCTCTAGAAAAAACAAACTTCAAAAAAGAACTGATGAAATAAAATCAATTTACTTACCGGAAATGGAAATCTTGTAGGTGGTTGTAGGCAGTACTACAGTCCTCCAGTCCAGGAGAGTGCTTGAAACTGTTAACCTGTTAAAAAAGCAAATAAGTTGACCATATATGTTTCTCAACTGCATCTCAGAAATGCAACAGGAAGCAAAACACAGCTCAAGGAAGTTCCATAGTATGAAAACTTAGTACACATACTCATGGTAAAGTACTGATAGTAAGAAGCCTTGTGTCTGCAGCTGCTAGATGCTGTCTCCTCTCCATCTGCCATGGTATGGGAAGGGCACAGGATGGAAAACAATCACATTCCCTCTGAATGATATAGTATCTTCATATTTGGCTGACTGTGGTTTACTGTTGGTGGCCATGGGCACATGATGACATTCCCTCTCACTATCTGGTGGCTTTGGCTAACAGCAGTTTATTGGTGGTGGTCATGGTCACATGATGACATTCACTTTCACTACCTGGTGGCTTTGGCTAACAGCAGTTTACTAGTGGTGGTCATGGGCACATGATGACATGGGCAGAAGAAGCCAGAAGGGGAAGGATCCAGATTCATTTCAGTGCAGTGCAGTAGCTGCTCATTGCTGTTTTTGTTTTAAACCTAGATTTGTGGGCTTTTAGTGGTACTGTTATTTATTTGCTGTCTTTACTTAGAATTGTTTTTGGGCTGTTGGAAATTTAAAACCTAGTTTGACGTGCTTGTAGCGGTGCTGGTTTCCTTTGCTGTCATTACTTGCTGCAAATGTTGTCTTCTCTTGTCTGTCTTGCCCTGTACTTTGGTGGAGGGGTGCTAATTGTCTGACCTTTGACTTCAGCTGCGTGATAACTGGAGATGGTGCAAAGTCAGATTTGAGGTTGCAAGCTGATTTTTGGTTTCTCAGAAGAAGCCAGAAGGGGAAGGAGCCAGATTCATTTCAGTGCAGTGTAGTAACTGCTCATTGCTGTTTTTGTTTTAAATCTTAGATTTGTGGGCTTTTAGTGGTACTGTTATTTATTTGCTGTCTTTGCTTAAAATTGTTTTTGGGCTGTTGGAAATTTAAAACATAGTTTGGTGTGCTTTTAGTAGTGCTGGTTTCCATTGCTGTCTTTACATACTGCAACTTTAAGCCCACCCTCGCTCCCCTGCCCCTAGTCTTAATTATATGCCCTGCTAAATCTGATTGACAGGAGTTAAGCACTGGTAATAGCAAGGGTTGTGGAGTAGGAGGGGCATAAGGGACAGGAAGCCTGCCCTAAGTACAAGTGTTTTGATTCATTTTTTTTTTTGTTTTTGTTTTCCTTCTTAAAAAAAAGTATCTGAGGATCGGTGGCCAGATTTTCAGGACAGTATATTAATAAAGAGGAAACTAGGAGTGCTTCAGTAACAGACAAGTGTTAGAATAACGGTATAAGTGCAGTATAATGTGGGGAGTGGTACAATGCAGTGGATGCTGGGCAGCCATATTCAGGCTGACCTTCTGGACAGTGAGGTGCTGCCCTATCTGCATGCATCTATCTGGACTGTGGGATGAGGTAGCCAGACTCAGAGCAGAAGCAAACTGGGTCAGGAGTACCTTCGCCCCTATCCAGAGACCACCCAGTCCAACACCACTGCCTCAAAGGATACCAAGAACAAGGAGCACTTGGAAGACGGTGGGCTCAGGGGGGGTTAGGAATGTCAGGCAGAGGCACATTGCAAATTCTATTCCACTCCAGAACTCATATACTGCACTGGCACATGGGGACAACCAAACAGAGGTACCCAGAGAACTGGAAGGGAAGGATGTGGAGGTCAACAAAGGAACTGACCTCTGTGAGGAAAGCAGTGGACCCCAGAGGAGGAGGAAGTGAATCCTGGTGGGGGACTCTATCATAAAAGGGATCCAGCTAGGAACACAGGAAGGGGGAGGACAGGGAGCTGAGGTGCCTACCAGGTGCCATAGCATGGAGGGATGGGAGGAAGATCCTGGGGATCACAGGGAAGGCAAGATGGGAGGGTGAGCTGGAGGTCATTATTCACCTAGGTACTAATGACCTGGCAAACAGTGATCCTAAGGAAGTTCAGGAAGAGTTTAGGAAATTGGGAAGGGGTCTAAAGCAAGTAGCTACTTCCGTCACCTTCTCAGAAGTACTACCTGTGAGAGGCATGGGAGAGCATAGGGGTGCATGCACCCAGAACATTAGCTCATGGTTGAAGAACTGGTGCTGTGAGAAAGGGTTTGGATTCATTGATGACTGGGGACCCCCCTGGAGGGATAGAGGCTTGTTCAAGCCTGATGGCCTGCATCCATCCTGGAAGGGAATCCAAGCAATGAATGATGAGTTTAAATGCTACATGGACAAGCATTTAGACTGGCCAAGGGGGGTGGAAAGCCAGCAAGGAGGGAACCTATTTGCCCACCCCCACAGCTAGCAGTGGAACCAGTGAACAGGAGTGGATATCTCTGCAAAACAGTGTGCAAAAGATGGAGATAAGCACCCAAGAGGTGGATAGGCAGAAAGAGGACAAACTTTAACAGAAGGGCAGACAGCAGAGAGAACCAGGGATAAAGGACAATCAGGGAAGGGGCTGGATTAGAACAGCTAAATAGTTCAGGGAGTTCAAATCATGGAAAGTCATGTTTGTCAATGCCAGGAGCCTTAGCAACAATATGGAGGATCTGGAGGCTCTCATGGTGTAGTCAGACCTGGACATTGTGGCCATCATAGAGACCTGGTGTAGTGATAACTATGACTGGGAGATGGCCATACCTGGCTACAACATATTCAGAAGAGATAGGGCAGGCAGAAAGGGAGGAGGAGTGGCACTTTCTGTGAAGATGGCATAAAGACCACTGAGATCCAGGAGGAACAAAATGGGGGAGAGATATTGTGGGTTAAGATGGAAAGGAAAATGGGGTCAGCCATCCGCACAGGGGTGATCTACAGGCCACCAGCCCAGGAGGAAGAAACAGATAGGGAGCTGATGCTAGCCATCCAAAGGATGGCAGACAAGGGCAAGGTGGTGCTGGCTGGAGACTTCAATATTCCAGATGTGGACTCAAGCCTCCCAGCAGCAGCATTGACTAGGAGGAGATTTATCCTGGACTCTCTTCAAAGTGCCTTCCTCAAACAACTGGTAATGGAACCAACTCAGCAGAAGGCAATACTGCTCACAAACGGGGACTGTGTGATGGGTGTAACAGTGGGGAAGCACCTGGGGAACAGTGAACACCAGTGGTGCGAAATCACAGAAGGAGCATAACCAAACCGCACAAAAACAAGTATTCTGGATTTTAGGAGAGGCAGACTTTGGGAAAATGAGGAGATGCTTGAAAGAGGCATAAATGGGAATGGGGCAGGAATCAGGAGTTGAGGAACTGTGGGCAATATTTAAAACGGGGATTACAAGAGCAACATAATTATGCATTAAGCAGGTTAGCAAGGGGAAAGGGAAGGGAAGAAAAAGCCATTATGGATTTCCAAGGAGGTAGCGGAGAATGTGAAAGCCAAAAAGATTGCATTCAGGCAATACAAAAAGAAGCAGGCAGAAGGGGATAGGGAAAAGTACCAGGAGAAGCAAAGGAAGGCAGGGAGGCCAGCACAGGAAGCCAACGTTCAGACAGAAGAGCGCATCACAAAATCAGTGAGTAGAGGTGACAAAACCTTTTACAGGTACATAAGTGAAAAAATAAAGGCAAAGGGAGGGATAGTGAGACTGAAGGGGGAGGATGGGGGCCACGTGGAGGATGACAACGATAAAGCTGACATACTGAACAGGTATTTCTGCTCAATCTTCACTGAGGAAGAGGAGGAGGGTAATGAGCCTGAAGGGAGTTCAAGGGGTGGGGACAGCACAGAAATGGGCACAAGTCCCTTTACACAGGAAAGGGTCCTGAAGGAACTGAAAAGAAAAGAGTTGATAAAGCAATAGGGCAAGATGGGGTGCACCCTAGGGTCCTAAAGGAACTAAGAGAGGTGGTGGCTGAATCTCTGGCAATCCTGTTTAGCCAACCACTGGAAACAGGCAGGTACCCAAAGACTGGAGGACAGCAGATGTAGTCCCCTTATACAAAAGCATGAACAAAGAGGAAACGGGTAACTACAGATCAGTCATCCTGATCTCTGAAGAAGAGATTGGTAGAACATCTGGTTGTCAGTGGACTACAGGACCCAAGGCAGCATGGTTTCACCAGGGGGAAGTCATGTAAGACCAACCTCATTGAATTTTTCAACTGGGTGACAAGGGAGGTAGATCGGGGAGGGCAGTGGATGTGGCCTACCTGGATTTCAGCAAGGCCTTTGACACTGTGCCACATAGAAGACTATTAAACAAATTGGGGATTATGGGAGTGGGCAGGACAGTAGTGTGGTGGGTGCGTAATTGGCTGTGTGGCAGGACACAAAGGATGGTGGTAAATGGCTGTCACTACACAGAAGGAAGAGTGACCAGTGGGGTACCACAGGGATCAGTGCTGGGATGAGTTCTATTCAATGTCTTTATCAGTGACATTGCACAGGAACTAGAAGGCAGAATTTCCCTGTTCGTTGATGACATGAAGCTCTGCAACAGAATAGACATGCCAGAGGGTGTAGACAGAATGAGGAGGGACCTGCAGATGCTTGAAGAATGGTCAAGGGTTTGGCAGTTGAAATTCAATGCAAAGAAGTGCAAGATAATGCATATGGGGCACAAAAACCCTGGAACAACATATCGGTTGGGGGGTGAGGATATAGCATGAGCCCAGCAGGAAAATGATCTTGGGGTTATCATCTTTGATGACCTCAAGGTAGAGAAACAGTGTTACAAGGCAGCAGGTAAAGCAAATAGGATGCTGGGATGCATAGGAAGGGGCATCACCAGCAGGAAAAGGGGGGTCATAATTCCACTATACAAGACACTAGTGGGGCCCCACCTGGAGTACAGTGTACAGTTCTGGAGACCTTACCTACATAAGGACATAAACAGGGTAGAGAAGGTTCAGAGGAGCGCAACAAAGATGGTACAGGGATTGCATCATATGAGGAAAGGTTGAAGGACTTAAATATTTACTCCCTGGAGGAGAGAAGAGAGAGAGGAGATATGATAGAGACATGCAAGTACCTTACAGGGAGGAATAGGGTGCACGAACACACTATATTCCAGCAAAAAAGATGTTTCAGGACTAGCGGGTATGGGATGAAGTTGGAGGGAGGGCAATTCAGAGGAAACATGAGGAAGAATTTCTTCACAGAATGGGTGGTGGACAAGTGGAACACCCTAGCAGAGGAAGTGATGGGGGCTGAAACAATCACGGGATTTAAGAGTACATGGGATAGACGTAAGAGAATTCTGTAGGTCAGGATTAAGGGGCAACAGACTTCTAGGAAAACATAAAGTGAACTTACAAGCTCAAATGGGCAGACTGGGGGTCCATATAGGCCCATATCTGACGACAGTATCTATTTATCCCTCTCACTATCTGGTGGCATTGGCTGACAGCAGTTTACTGGGGGTAGTGGTCATGGGAACAGCTGCAACACATTCCCTCTCACTGTCAGACACACACGGGAGGGTGGCTGTATACAGTGTGTATTGTATTACAGTATTTCACTCTCAGTCAGGAGGCAGATATCTTGAATCAGCAGGTTTTAAGCAGCTAACACCTAGTACTACAAAGGACAGTTGTGTTTAGGAGGCTGACTGTGTTTACTAATGACAGCAGCACACATTCTGTTAAGTCTAATCAGAAATAATACCAAGATGGGGAAGGTAAAATAGAAGGACTGTGAATTTACTTGTGCCAAATTGCTAATATGACATTATGGAATGAGACTCATTCAGAGTGGGACACCGATTTTATGTTATTAAAAACAAAACATGTACCATTGAAAAAATGTGACAGCCTTTTAACCACTTAACTGAAAACCTACCAACATCAACCTCATCATCATCATCATACAGGAAGCTGCCCTCGGAGTCATCAATGTATGAATTGTGCCCACTAGGGAATTCTTTCTCTATGATGTCATCATCTACCTCAATGGTAGGCCGTTTCATGCTGCCACCAGGATAGTCTGCTTCTCCCACATCACCACAACCATCACCATGATGGGGTACGAATACAGAGATTGCAGTTTGAGCTGGTATGTGCCCCTGATTCATTTTTATCAATGTCAGCAAGCTGACATTTGAAGGAGAGAGGTTTGTTCAACAGTCCCAAACTATTGTTCCCACAGAACTGAATACCCTCTCGACACTTACACTGGAGGGTGGGCAGGTCAGGTACTTTAGTGCCACTGAGGTCAGCTCTGGCCATTCAATGACCTTTCCACTCTAGTATAAAAGAGGATTGTCAGTTACTGACAGATGCCTGTTTTCAGCCAAATATGAGTCAACCATTCGCTGTGCTGCACGAATCCGGTGGTTGACTCATCATCCTGTTCTCAGGATTCATTGATGTCATAAATCCTGACTTGGCACAAAGCACCCTAAAGTGAGTTAATGGCAACCGGTTTTGATGACAGACCACCTGGAACCACAGCCACCTTACAGGATGTGCTTGATACCACTCCAAACTGACCTTCAGCCTGGTTATGCTGCTGAGGTTTGCTGACCTTGGCACGTGACTTCTGTGCCCCATGAACCAAGTGCACCAGTTGCCCACTGACATTTTTAACCTGTTCAGGCCCTCCCTTCAGTAGTGACGCAATTCCACGTTTGTATCATGGGTCCAGCATTGTTGCTATTGTGAAGTCATCACTGCTGAATGCTCAAGATGTGCAGATTGCGGTTAAATAGTGTCAGCATGTGTTTCAGAAACACACTGCTAGCACAGTCTCTGGAACCATTGAGGCTATGTTGTAGATTCAGCAATGTCTGACTCAACACAAGCAGCAGTGGAATTGGTCGACTGATGGAGACAGACTCACCACTCGCTACCTGTGTGCAGTGTTCAAAAGGCCCCCAAAGTGTTATAACTAAGTCCATGAGGCACCACTATTCAGTCATGAGGGACATGGAGGACCCAGAAGTGTCACGGCTAGTGAGCATGACGAGCTATTCAGAGATTGTTTTGTATTGTTTGTACAACCTCTCTGTCATGTATAAAGTTGAGTTCTACTGGGTGACAACTTCCAGCTTGATGTGGTGCTGTGGGAGGATGTTTTGGATCTGCAGCTGCCGGAGTTGGTCATGGTTCTTTGCAGAGCATGAAAAGTGCGAACAGATACAGTGTGCAACTGTCAACATTTCCTTTATATCAGGGTGCTGCAGAAACTCCTGGACCACCATATTTAAACAGTGGACCATGCATGGAACCCAAACAAAGCCACCATTCATGGTGCATTTAACCATATTTGAGACATTGTCACTTGCTATAAATCCAACTCTCAGGGGACAGGGTGTTCAGCCACTCGTCAATTTCAGTCAGTAGCAAGTCCAGCATGTTTTCACCAGTGTGAGAACAGACCACACTGCGCATTGCAAGCATTGCATGCAGTCAAATTCCTGGAAGGTAGCTACCATGACAGTCTGCCTTACTACATTACCACCAGCACAAACAACCCCCGGCACCTGCACCCAATGTGCAGTAATACACAAATATGAACTCCCCACCATTTTGCCACTTGTCCACATATCGATACCTAAATGGATGAATGGAGAGGAGAAAAGTTGAAGGGTATGTCTTACAGAGTCAGCCACAGTATGGTGTAACTCAAGGACAGCACGGGTGGAAAAATATGTCCTGGATGGGACTTTCCATTTTGGACAGGTGCGTGCCGCAAACCACTGGAATTCTGAATTCTCTATGAAGGAGAAGGGCAAAAGATCAATTACCAGCATTTCAGCTACAGCAGCATTAAGGTCATGTGACACTGCATGATTGGGTGGGTACTTAAGGTTATGGGCAAAAACACTCTCCAATGTGGGCTGACTTGTAGTTACACATTTTGCACGGTGTGTGACAAATGTCTCTGCTCTATGAATGGCCCGGGGTGGGGTGTGGACGTGTGATGAAGAGGGGTGCATAGGTGACAAGTCTACAAATGAAGTTATTTTCCCCATTTTAAGTACAGGGGTTGATGTACCACTTGCACTAGACATACTGCGTAGACCACCACCACCACTGCTGCTACTCTGACCACCACTTGACAAGATTTCTAAATCATAATCCTCCCCCTCATCATGCCTGTCATAATCCTACGGTGTTATTTCAACACTACTAAAGACATTTCTGCTTGGTCTTACACTCATGGAAGGGGGTAACGTCTTCAATAAGGTTGATGATGAGGGTGAACATCCCACTATGGCATTAGCTGCCTTCTGGTGCCAAGTCCACAGTGTCATGTGTCTGTTCTTAAGATGTGTATGCTGGCCCCCCATGCCCAGATGACTCCCCTTTTTACCTCAACTCACACTCACATGGCAAAACTGGCTTATTGCAACTGACTCATCAATTGCTCTTGAATAAAAAAAATCCCAAACAAGGGATTGTGATATCCTACTTTTAACATGTCCATGATGTTGCTTATCAGACTCTGTTTTTTTTAACCACTGAAATGGGAGGTGTACTACATGATTTTTCTGGCTGGATACACTTGGACTCCGACTGACCACCACGACTACCTATGATTACTACTGGGTCATCATGATCATAATCAACGGGAACTGCTAAATCACAACTTTTTGAGGAGGGGGGGATTTAACCCCAACAGACCCAGACACAGCCACCTTCAGTTTCTTTTTCTCCAGTTCCCAAAAGGGGTCACTGAAATCATTATCATATTCATCAACATCATCCGCATCCACAATTTCAGCTTGGATGCTGTCCTGTGGAGAACATGTTCCAACCACAGCATCATCATCATCATCATCAACCAATATGTTTGTGCCATACTTTGAATCATTGGATGTCAAAGGCATGACCTCAACAGCGCTGGAAGAAATATGACATTGTGAGTTATCGTCGCCATGATCAGAATCATGTTAAACTACCATGGGGATGTTGAGGAGTATGACATAATCTACACTGTCAGTTATAGCTTTAGACTCAACTATATTTTCTAAAATGGTTAACTAGTCAGAAGTGGAACTTGCGGCAACAATACTCATGCAACTGTACTAACACCAACAGCGGGGATATCATCTCCTCCAACTATCAGTGAAGCTACAGATTGCGCTGCTAAAAACATTGATGGAGAAATCCCTTTACTGACATCAGCTATGCACTTCTGCGTATTACCATGCCCATGACCAATCTTGCCACTGGCAGCAGTGCCATGGCCAGAAACAGCTTTGCTTGCATGTCTCTTTGCAGACATTTATGGGAATCGACAAGAAAATTCTAAACAAATTTAGATTTCTGAACTTTCAGTCTGGGCCGTTGGATGGGAAGCCAAAAAACAAAAACTGTGGTTTGCAGATGGAGGTTGGGCACTAAACAGATGCAAACACACAGGCAGATTAAGATTACACTGCACAATCAAGAGATGCAGACACAAAGGCACAACAGCACCTTAACCAGTGCTCACAAAGTCACAAATCCAAATCTAGAAAATAATCCCTTTTGCCAATTGGGGGGGGGGGCAGTGCACTGCAGTTACAGTCCACTACCAAGATACCACAAAGCAGTACAAAATAACACAGGTGGATACTAGGTTCGCAGTGCTGCAATTACTGTGTGGCACAATAAAATGTGTATGATTTGATGGCACACGTCACACATACACTCACACACACACTACAGGTAATGCGCAGCAAATTGAAACCTTCAGTAATGTAACCAAATCTTTTAAAAAAACTGAAATTATGCACTAATGCACCACAACAATCAGCAAAAATATTTCTAAAATTACTGAAAATATTACTGAGTGTACATTAACACAGTTATAGAAAAAAAAAATATAACCCAAACAGAAAGACTGCATTTCTCCCAGTTTATCTACCTCCCTCCAACACAGATACTCCCCTCCCCAAGCACACTTCAAGTGTCTGTCACTACACAGACTGAATTTTCTAAATTAACATTCAAAATCCACGCACAAACAATAAACACTCGATGATATGAGCACAGGAGGGTTTCCTACAATCAATGTACTAAATTTTGAGCAAAAAATAAATTGATCAAAAAAGCTTTTTTGAATGGCTTTTAGAGGATTTGAATCACAGAGCTCTGACAGCAAACTGCCTCCAGCTTCCACTACACACACACTACACAGAACTGAGGCTGTGCAGAACAATCTAAAGCCCATGTGACCTGCAATCCCATGAATCACTGCAAAATTCGCCTTAGAGCTCACCAACAAGGTGAAGTGATGCAAAGTACATTGATTTCAATGTACTTCACATTAAAATTGGTGCAGAAGTGGTTGGTGAAAGGCGGAGTAAAGCTGAAGTCATTGTCTTCAATTGACTTTGTGTGTTCCTCATTATGATGCGAAGTACTCCACTTTGCATTGCGGATTACTTTGCAGATTCCGCATTAATTTGCGAACTGCTTCACGTAGCAGATTTTGGTAACTTCGCCCACCACTAGTTTCTATGGGGGGGGCACAATATTTACAGCAGGGTCCATGGCACATACCTCATCCCATACTTCGCACTGCCTACACACCATCATGAATTGAGTGGAATGTGGGCACATTCCCCAGCATGCCACTGGACTGCCCCAGGTGTGGAGTGGCAAGGTCAGCTGGGTGATCTGGCATGCAACTGGGAGGCACACCAACAATGCATGTTGCTAGACCCCCACTGAGTGGAATCCACACATAGGGTTGTCCATGCACCTCAGTTATGCAGTGTGTAGCACTTTGCACTTTTGTGCTTAGAGCCTGTAGGTCCTGATGCATGAATGCATGGGAATTATGTGCAAAATGCACATAGCTCACCTGCACTGCTATGCATCGATTCACAAGCATACGCAGGCCAGCATTCATGATTTCCAGCTGCCGGATCGCACCCCAATCTCCCCGGCATGCAGCTGCATGGTGGAGGGATGTGGCAGCATAGGTGAGGAGTGCAGGATGCTGATGGGTATCCAATGGGATGCCTGTTCCAGGTCCCATAGTGGATCCCCTCCACACAGAGGCAGAGGAGCCTGTGATGCTGTGTACCCTGCCGGGAACAAATACTGAGCATTTGCCTGATTAGCCACCCCAGCCCACTCAGGCAGTCCAGTGTGCTAGTACAGTAGTGTGCAGAGAGATCCCATTGCCACTGCATTCCACTGGTAACCTGTGGGGCATGCTAGTAAATATTTACAGCAGGGTCCCCCCTTGTGTACATGTTTCAGCCCTGGAACAGTGCTCAGTGCCATTGTGCATCAATGTAGCACAGGGAATGCCCCCTGGCATGCCCCCAGATTGCCCATAGTGTGTAGCTGCTCAGGCAGCCAGGGGATCTGGTGTGCAGGGTGCTAGCACTCCTGTGGTGAATGCTGCTGGGTGTGTGCAGATCACTGCTGCATGGCATTCAGACATAGTAATGCCTATGCACTGTCCTTACATGGCACAGTATTCATGCATAGACCCTTAGAGAGGAAATAAGAATTTTTTTCTTTTGTTAAGCAGGATGAAGAGGATAGCTGACAGAAGATGATAGATCAATAGATAGATAGATAGACTGATAGATAGATAGATAGATAGATAGATAGATAGATAGATAGATAGATAGATAGATAGATAGATAGATAGAAAGAAGGATGCAGTATCAGAAATCAGGACAGAGAGAGATCAAGATGAACACATTTTTCTTGTGTTTTTTATTTTTTTTTATTGATTCATTTTTTTTTCAACAGGAGACAACAGGAATAAAGGAGACAGTAAGACAGAAAACATAGCTGGAATAAAGGAGAATAAAGACTAATAGAATGGGGCTATGGCCTCAGAACAGAGGGTGCAATGCCACTATAAAGTTTTGCAGGCCCCTTGAGAATACTGTGTTGGTTTTGGAGCAACATCTCCATGCTTTCTTTGATGGCAATAACTTTCAGAGAGAGCTCCCTGTACAGCTGTGCCACTTCTGTAAAGAGATGTTGTAGGAGGTTCTGTGGCTGGTCTCTCAGGTGACCCCTGCAGCACTCAAGTCTACCTATAGCTACTTTTCCTTCTCCCCTACATCCTCTCTGTGTTTCTGTCCAGGACCTGTTCACTGCATGATGACCTGCCAGAACACCTCCTTTTCTGCTGACCCCCATGCAGCATGGAAGGAGGACTGAGGTGCCACCACTCCACCATTCCCATCTGTCTTATTCCTTCTATGCATATGCTTCTCCCATTACTGGCAATGCCTCACCTTAATGTGGTTGTGCTGGCCACATGTGCCCAAATGGCTGCCCTGTTTACCACACTGAACAACCATGTCACACAATGTACATATTGTCACACTGTTGTCAATGGGGTCATTTACAAAAATGTCCCAAACAAGGGACTTTTGCTTTTGCCAGGTGGAGGAACTAGCTGAAACTTAGGCTCAGGCTGTACACAGAGAAGTAGTATGTGACCTGCAGAAGCTGTTTCCATGTGAACTGCAGGCACTTGTTCACCAAAAGCCTTGCTTTGAGTGAAATTCACCCAATGTACCACAAAGGTGAAGTTGCCAGGCAAAGTTGCAAAAGGTGATTCTTCAAATAAATGGAAACAATTCACAAATTGCTCCATGAAGGTGAATTTGGTGAAGCCACCCTAACTTCACAGGTGAATTAAAACTTCACATTTCTATATATATTATATCATTTTACCAATTATAATTGTCTGTTTAATAAGTACATGACTGTGCCCATTTCCTCCAAGCATGTTGTCTTGTCTCATTTGTTCAGGTGAAGGAAGGTTGTTGTGACCTATAAGAAAATTCAAAGAATTAGTAGAAAACTGATTGAGGTTAACTATATGGATTCCCACTTAATCAAGAAGTTTGGCAACAGGCAGAATCTGATGTACTGGTTTACTGTCTCTGATAGTACCATCAACTTGGGGAACCAAACCCTCTTCATTTTCAAAGCATCTAGTACTCAAGATCCCATTCCTGCTCAGTGGTATACTTTGAATAGTCTTAAAGAAACTGCATGTCTGTCTTACAAGAGACTTCTCAGTGTATCTCAGAGTACAAGGAAAGGCAAAAATTGAATGCATGACATTTTATTTATTTAGTTTTTGTTGACTGGGTAAGTGCACTAGGCAAATCTTGCCTATTTTCAGGCATGACCGGGGGGAGGGGGATACAGATGAATGCCAATTGACCTTGAACCAGATTAAGTTGTTGGTGGTATTTTTTGAGTGAATGAGGGAAATTTGGCCAGGACACTGGGGAAATTCCCCTACTCAGTAGTCAGTAGGTGGAGCTGCTGGCCATCGCTATGGCCACTCTGCAGAAGTTGGTGGAGGGTAAGGATGTGTATGAGCCAGGGGAGTGAGCCTCCTCCTCTGGGCTCGAAATCAGAGAAGCTTTCCTTCCTTTGCAAAAAGAAAACCTGGTTTCTACTCAAGATATATCTACCTTTCAAACTGCTACAGTTACAGCGGAATGTAATTCTCAAAGTATTACTCCCGATTTTCAGATAAGTTCTATTACTTTACCAAATGGATTTTCAGAAACCTTGTTACCTCCTGATATTGTTCATGACGATACTGGCAAAAGTTTTTCTTTGGATGGACTTGCACTGAGCTCGACTGACAGTCTTGTCAAAATGGATGACGCAGTGGCATCAAACGGCAGTGCCGCCCTTGTATCTGGAGCTCCTTCATGTCAGAAACCTTCACAGAGCAAGCATGTCAGCAGGGAATATTCATCTGGCAGTAGAATCGCTAGTCATAGTGAGTGCCAAGAGCTGATCCCCGGTCAAGAACTTATTTTTGCTGAAACTACTACTGAAACTTTACAAGGTCAGTCTTTGCGGTCCGATGTTTTGTTTACTCAAACTATTCCTATTGCCAGTAGGTTGCCTAACAACACGCAAACAAAGCTCTTTACAATTGGCTCTAGTTGCACTATGATTGAGGAACCAAGAGCGCAAAGCACAGTTTGTAGTATTGTACAAGAGGAGCTGGTATACCAGACTGATGCCTCTAGTCAAGCTCATGCTACTTCCTTCTCATTTTTATCCAAAAACAAGTTATCCCCGGATATGATAAAAAATAAAACAGCTGCGTTAACAGCAGCTAATTGGAATTTGCCTTTTAAATCACAAATACAGCATTCTGAGGTTAAAACCAAACTGTCCCAGAAGGTCTCTACTTCACAACTTATTCAACAAGCATTTTCTCTCCCCACTAAAGTTACAAATGGTAATAAGGACTGGGCTCCGGAGAAATCCTTATTGGAATCTGGTTGGAAACTGGACCCTACAGGAACATGGATCCCTGACCCAGACTGGCCTTCAGTTTCTCCCTTGTCTTCACACCCTTTGGAATGGTCTCCTGTGCTTAAGAAGATCCCCATTTCCCAGCCATCAGGAACTGTAACTGACTCTTTGACAGTATCTTTCCCCCTCCACATCAGAAGTAGTGTCTGATAATGTAGTTGAGGAGAAAGTCCCTAAAGACTCTTCTGAGGCCCCCTCCCATTAGACCTCTTTTGTCGGACCTTTTTTCCCAAACTCATAAAGAATCGGCCCCTTGAAGGAACACTGTTCAAATACGCTATAAAGGGGGACTGGCTGAACGGCCTGACTGAGTGTATGTGGGGAAGTTCCTTTTAAAAGAATCCCTACAGTTTTCACCCAAAGATGTATTTGCCTTCATCAATATTTCGGGGGGGGAAGACAATTATGATGTCAGTTTTAGATCTGTATTTTTGTTAGATTTATTTTGGCAACGATATAATCAGCTGAAATTTTCCCCATTATGGTCTTCCTTCATTGTTACCCCCTTACTCGATCATTGATTAAATATGTGACTGTGATGTTTAGAAATGAAGGGGGTCCACATTGAAGACATCTCCTTTTGACTTTCCCAGAAGTGTGATGTTTTAAGCAGTCCCAAGGCAGTGTTAGATTCTGAATTAATTTGGAATGGTAGTTGGAGATATAAGGTGAAACTGCAGCAGATTAATAACAAAATTAAACATATTCCTAACTCTTTTTCATTAGGAAGAGACAGGGGCATGTGTTTCTATGCAGGGCAGCCTCATGCTTGTTATAAATGTGGGAATAGGACACATCTCTCCAGCTCTTGTGGCACTACTAGGTGTGAAATTTGTGGGGAACTTGGGCATGGCAGCTTTCAGTGTACTAACTTAGTGAAATGTGATTTATGTGAAGAATCAGGGCATGGGTATAGGGACTGCCCCCTGGGCTGCTTCTAACAAAGCCTCTGTAAGTAGCCCTGAGTTATTAATACAAAAAGCTCAGGATGAAGCTCTTTCTAAAACCCAGAAGAAAGGTTCTCATACTACGCCTTCAAGAAAGGCAGTGGTTGTTGAAGACAAAGAGGTTTTAGGTTCTGACCCTTCCCTTAGATCCAAAATGGGACCTGCCCCTCTGGACCCCTTTAATATTAAGGATGTTCCTCTGGTTTGTTACCAGGATCCTGTGCAAATTAAACCTCTTAGTTCTAGCTCCGCTGTGAAAAGAGTTACTAGAAGCTCTAAACCACCCCCAGTACCCTTCCCCCACAAACCCTCCCCCAACTTCTTTAGAAATTCCTACTTTTGAAATAGAAAATTCTTATGCCATTCTTGACACTGTAACAGGGATTCTGACATGGATACTGGTACTGCTCTCTCTCAATCCTCTGGGAGTAAACCATCTTCTACAGATTATAAAGGGAAAAAAAAGAAAAAAGGAAAAAACCTAAATGTCTATGACTTCCCTTGGTATTGGGTCCTTAAATTGTAGTAGTCTTTTGAATAATTGCAAAAGGACTGCTCTTTTCACTTTCTCCACCAGTCTTGTCTTGATATTTGTTTTTACAGAAACATGGGTTTACTCTGGATCAATGCCGTTTTTAAATTCTGAATGGATTTGGGGACCATCCTATTGGTCCTTTGGCTTGGACAGAGCTGATGATATAGAGTTCTTTTGGCTCCTTTAATTTTACACTTAAAAATTAATTGACCTTATACCTGGGAGACTACTTATAATTGACGGGTTTTGGAAACATGCTGAATTTCATTTTATAGTAGTTTATGGGCCTCAGACAAAGGCAGGGAGGGTGGATATGTGTAATGCTCTTTCACCCTACTTGGCCACCTCTTGTTATATTATTCTGGGGGGGATTTTAACTGTGAGATTTCAGGATTTAGTAGAGGTAAGACAGGGGAAAAAAAGTATTGTGATACTTTAGCATTAGAGAGAATTATTAACCTGGCAGGATTAAGGAATGGGAGGAGTTATCAGAACAAGGGGTTAGATTATACCTTTAGAAAAGGGTCTTTGACAACCACTATTGATTACCTTTTTTTCCCAAGAATCTTTCCTTTCCTGCCCTTAAAACTCTTATCACTGAATTTTCTGATCATTTATTCATCACTATTTTTTTTAGTGATTCCCCCCATAAACCTATAAATAAACCTAGATGGAAACTTAATACTTCAGTTTTACAGGACCCATGCGTTATAAAAGGTATATCCTCTTTATTGTATGCCCGAGTATCTGTTTTGGATTTATATGAGGACTTATGGGAATGGTGGGTGGATACAAAAAATGATATTAAGAAATTTTTCCAAAAATATGGGAAACAAAGAGTTACAATTAAATTTTTACGATATTTAACCCTAAGGAAGAAACTTCAGGGGTTGTTTTCTGATGCCAATATCTCTAGAAGTGATTTTTCTGCACAAATATCTCTTATCAAGTCTGCTATGAGAGATTTCCAATATGATAGCGCACAGACATTACATTCAGAACTTTCTTTTGGAACCCAAAAAAGACCTACAGGGGATCCCTTTGAGGCCTTTAGAGAAAAAATTAACTCCTCGGGTTTGGAGGTTTTACAAAATAGGGAAGGGAAATTTAAAACCTCCCAGGGAGACTTATTTTCTATTATTCAGGATCATATAAAGGAACAGGAGGGTTTTGATGTCCCACATGGTGTTATTCAACAGTTTTTTCAGGATTTTACTATTACCCCCCCGGTCAGGAATCGTATAATTTAGCTGATTATATATCCCAACAAGAGATCCTTAAAGTTTTGCCCTCCTTAAAGGCAGGGGTTTCTCCAGGGTTAGATGGTTTGTCCTATGAATTCTATAAATACTTTGGTGATATTTTGGCTCCTTGTCTTGAAAAGGTTTTTTCTTTTCTTCACAGTGTCCTCTATTTACCGGTACAGTTCATGGCAGGATTATTGGTATTTATTTTTAAGGGAGGGAACAGAACACAATTAAGTAACTGGAGACCTATAACTATTTTAAATCTGAATTTCAAGATATTATCCCAAATATTAAATAATAGATTGAGATCTGTGTCTGGTAAATTATTATATCCTCTCCAGTTTTGTGGTATTCCAAATAGGAGAATTTTGCTTGCTCTTATTATTATTAGAGAAATAATTGAATTTTCAAATAGGTTCCCTAATTGGCATTGCATCCTATCTTTAGACCAAAATAAGGCCTTTGATAGGGTATCTCATCCATATTTATTTGCGGTATTAGAAAAATATGGTTTACCCTATGATTTTATTTATTGGATTAAGTTACTGTATAATAAAGTTTTAGTTTATCCTGTTATTAAGGGACAGTCTTCTTCCCCAGTTTCAGTTAATTTTGGGGTGTGGCAAGGCTGCCCCTTAAGCCCTTTATTGTATGCATTTTCCCTTGATCCTTTACTCAGGACGTTAGACCAAATGGATGGACTGCCAGGCATTTCTGGGAATTTGCATACAGATACTGTGGTTGTTCAAGCCTATGCAGATGATATTTGTATTTTTTTGACTGATGTGGTTCAAATTCCTATTGTTTTAAATTGTATTAGTACTTATGAGAGAGTTTCTTATTCTAAAATTAATACGAGGAAATCCAGAGGCCTGCTTTTAGGGCCTGTAACCCAAGCTCAGTTTATAGTGTCAGGTATTGTTTTTTCCTCTACACCATGTAAGATATTAGGAATAATTTTTGGAGCTCAGAATCTCCCATTGGATAATTGGGAAATTGTTTTGAAAAAGGCAGAAGTAAAGATCCAGAGGTGGAAGGAATGGAGATTGTCCAAAATAAAAAGGATTTTTGTTATTAAGAAATTTATTATCCCTGGGTTGTTATATATAGCCTTGGTATATCCCCCTCCATTAGCCATAGAAACTCGCCTATATGCTTGTTTTTTTTTCAATGCTTTGTGGTAGTAGGCTAACCCTATTAAGCGGTGCTATACCTATCTCCCTATTTCTAAAGGTGGGTTAGGCATGGTGAATCCTCTTAGTTTTTTTTATGGCCTTTTTCTTACGCAGAATTTTAATTTTGATCCCTCCTTTCCTGTGCTGATACATCAGTTGTGGGAAGTGAATAATTTCAAATCCTTTTTTGAAGTATGGATGGAACCCCGTGCCCCACGGATCCCTAAAGGTACACATATCCTGTTTTTTTTAAACCTTGTGCCCAGAAGTTATTTAAGTGGTCCTTTTCCTTTCAGTGTATTAAACATAATATAAGGGCCGTATTATATATTTTTTTTCCTTGGGAAACTTTATCCAAGTAAACCTGAGTTTGATAATTGTCCCCCTCTTTATATGGAATTTGCTATTAAACAATTGAATTACCATAGGATCCCTACTCAGATGTGGGAGATGTTATGGCTTTCAGTTTATGGAAGACTAAATGTTAAAGGGAATGCAAAGCATAAGATGATAGGTGAAAGATATTGCCCTTATTTACGGTGTCAGGCGATGGAAGAAACCATGGATCACTTCCTTTTTAAATGTTCTTATGCTTCAGGGTTATGGTATTTTTTAAGTACCAAACTACAGTTTCCATGGCTGCATAGGCTTGATTATCAGACTTTGATTTTAGGGTTTTTTCCCCATCTTCTTGCCTCTTTTGACTGGGGTATGTTAGTTATGTTTTTTTTGTTGTTTAAAATATTATCTATGGCAGGCCAGATGTCAGTGGGTGCTGCAGAAAAACATTATGTCATATGAAACATTTCTTGTACTTATAATGGAAGCTATGAAATCCATTTATATGAAAGATAAATGTTTTGGGACTTCCAGAAAAGTATTTAAATGGTGGAGAGGATTACAGGTTTTTATTAAATATAAATAAGGGGATTTTGGGTGTTAAGCTGTATTAATAAGAGGTAGATTGACTGGTTGATTTTATTTTGTATTATGGTTGTATAAACACATGTTGATCTTATGTTTCTTTGATGTATTTTCAATAAAAACTCCCCTACTCTTTTCAATAAGTGCCATGGGATCTTTAACATCCACCTGAACTACCACCAATCCAGGCAGATGGGACCTCGGTTTAACATCTCATCCGAAAGACGGCACCTCAGAAGTGCAGCACCCCTCTCATGCTGCACCACAGTGTCAGTACTGGGATATTAACCCAAGTGCCAGATGTGGAAACTGAACCCACAGCCCTCTGATCTCCTGGCCTGAGAGGTGAGTGAGCTACCTACTGAGCCACTGACACTATCATTAATTGGAACTTCTTATAATTTGCCAGGTCCAGGAGCCTTGTCTGTATAGGAGTACTGTATCTCTCTGTATAAAATGGGGGCATTTATATTTAATGAGGAAGCCAACAGCTCAATACTTAAGTTTTTACTTTTTACAAATTCTATTTTGTGCGCTAATTGAGAAAAATATCTTGACATAAATTGAAGCTAGACTGATCCTCCATTTAGATCTCTGCTACTCTTTCTCAGTCCTTAAGTCTGAAAAAACTTCAGGAGATAATACCAGGTCTGAATAAAATTACTTTGTGCTAAAATCATGCAAAACATTTCTTGATTTATATGCCTTTTGTGTGATGTTGGTGATCTTTACAGAATACATATACTTAAAAGAATTTGGAGCCTCAGAAGATAAGTCACAAAAATATTTATAGAAGGAATATTAACATTAACATCCTTATACTCATTAATATGCTAACTGTGCTCATTTGAATTGTTATCAGTTAATTTAGAATCTCAGCAGAATTTACCTGTATACATTTTTCATCATTGTTTGAAAATACTTTTCCCATGGGAAAAACTACAGTAGGGAAAGCAGTATGACAAACATCCCTAAGAGGATTTTAAAACTGTGCCTTGTTGCCCTTTATATTTTTTCTGCTAAAAGTTAATTTTTTCTTTGACTTTTAAGCCTTTCTTCTTTTTTCAATTTACCTTTGCCATTTTTTTTCACAATTGAAAAAAAAAGGTCAAGTACCCCAATTTATTATGTAGGATTTTAGGGGTAGACATTTCTTGATTGCTGGTACTAGGGCTAGTAGGTGAAAAAAGGATAAAGGAGTCTGATGGAAGATTTGCTGATCTTATAATCATACTATTTTCTGCAGTCATAGTTTTTTGTTACATCAGAGAATTGATCTTCTCCTGTGCAGTCAGTAAGTGTTCATAGATCAGTTTATTTGCTTGAAATTGACTTTTTATTTATAGAAGAAGGTCCTTACTTAAGATATTATTTTGAGAGAAATGTGGGTATTTGTTGCAAAGAGAGAATCCATTTACTGTGGGATCTATAAGAGGCACATGTTGTGTAAAAGACACAATCTGAGAATTAATGCAATTATAGGAAGAATCAAAGGAAGGACTTTAATTATTATGCTCAAAGTAGAGAGGTTTTGATAGAATATGACAAATTATAGGAAAAGAGAGCACACTATCCTTGGCTAAAGGTGTTTCACTTAAACAGTCAATCAAAAATGATTGAGATTTAGTTGGAAGAGTTTTCTTTTTTATCATGCAAGATTTTATTGTTTTTCCATTTTTAACTGACATCACAGGATTACAGGACACCATTGAGACACAGAGCAATTACAGTGAAGCCTTCTTACCTCCAAAATAGAGGGACCTTACACCTAGACAGATTCCAATATAACATATCAATGTATTGAATCAAACATATATGCAGGGTAAAGAAAGCGATATACATGCTGTCAAGAGATTATTATAAAATCACAGGCACCTCGATGTTTCTGGTGGAGGTCCATGGCAACCTCTCCTCCTTAACCCCAAATGGGAAGGAGAATGAGAGGGACACCCCCTATCTTCTCAAAGGGAGACAAGGGGGAAGGGAGAATATAGCCATCAGGCAGAGTCCACACCCAATTGTGGGCAAAGGACCACTGGAAATATGGTGGACTAGGTCAAGAAGGCCCTTAAACAGTGGGGTTACCAGGTGATGTTAGTGGCATAGAGCACAGATGTGAATGTAAGTAGGCATCCCATTTCTTGTGGAACTTATGCAATTGGTTTTGGCTTGCGAAGGAAAGTCTTTCAAATATGGCCAATTTTGCCAGTGCAGAATACCAAGTCATAAGTGAGGTGGGTGGGTGGGTGCCTCCACTTCATCAGGATTGCCCGTTTGACTTTGAGCAAGGCAACTAGAACCCAACCCTTGTGAGGAGGTGGGAGGAGGTGGGAGGGAATCCAGAGGTGATGAGTCACCTAATAGCAGCAAAGGGTTTGACTGGCTGATTGGTCTGCCAACCACTCTAGAGCAGTCCGCAAATACCAAAGACCAAAACAGAGTCAGCAGTGGACAGTGCCAGATTACATGTAATAGGTGAGCAGGACTCTGTTGGCATCTCCAGCATTGTGAGTGACTGAGAAGAACCATGGATTGAAGTATAGCCAGGGTTCTATACCACCTTAGTAAGATCTTAAGTTGAATAACCTGGCTTCTGGTATCTTTATATGCAGTGTGGGCAGCCCGAATACAGTGATCCCATGTTTTCTGAGAGGTGGCCACCTGGGTATCTGACTCCCAGTGCTGTCTGCCCTTTTCAGTGAAGTCTGGCTGACAGTCTCATAAAGTACAATAGATTTTTCCTGGCTAGGCCCTGCTGTGCATCTGGCTTATGGAGTGAACTCAACTAGTCCCATTTGGTGTCTGGAACCAACTGGCTCTGGAGGGTATGAACAGCACTCCAAATTTGAAGATATGTCCAGAAGTCCTGGGCTGGGAGATTAAATTGGGCCTTTGACTGTTTGAAGGACATCAGCACTTTGGTATTAGATATGTAGAGGTCCTGGAGGAGCCTAATACCTTTACTAGCCCAGGTTGGCCAGTGGATCAGCCTTTTATCTATGGCAATACTTTGATTGTTCCAAAGGTGAGTGCAGTCAAGGTGGGGTGCCAGGAGGGCTGCAGTGTATGGGAGGCAGCCATAGCAGTTTGCCAAGCTCTCCCAGTCTCCAACATGACTGGGGTGGCATGGGGGAGTGAGGAGTGAGTTGAGGAGAGAAGTGAACACAGGGTGCCCTCCCATGTCAGGGAGGCTTCCAGTCTAACCCATAGAGGAAGGTGGAAAGAGGAAGGAACAAACCACTTAGTTGCTTGCACTACAAGGTATGCTAGCTGATACCCCTGGATCCAGGGGAGACCAAGACCCCTCTAGACCAGTGGGCCCAAAGTTTAGAATGACCCCAGGAAGTGGTTTTGCCTTCCCAAAGCAGTAGGGAGACTAGTTTATCCAGGGATTGAAATAATTTAGTGGATAAGCAGATGGGGAGATTATGAAAGAGGTAAGAGACCTTGGGAAGGAGAAAAATCTGCACAGCCTCAGCCCTGCCCTTCAAGGAAAGGTTAAGCTTGTGCCAACAGTCAATCTCTGTTGTGAGTGAAGCAAGTAGGGGAGTAAAGTTATCACTTTTACGCTCCTTCCATCTAGTGATAATAGTCACCCCTAAGTAAGAAAAGCACGGGGGGGGGGGTCCAGGATATGACAGTTCCCTGCAGACAATATTTGGAGCAGGCCAGGTTCAGGGGAGAGAGAATCATATTTTTCTGGTTCACATGGAGACCAGGGAGTCTAGCAAAATCCTATAGTATGGCAAGGGCCTCAGGCAGTGACCATTCTGGATCTGACATAGTAAGGAGAAGGTCATCTGCATATGAGTTGACCAAGTAAGAGTGTTCCCCCACCTGGATTCTGGAGATGTCCATGGTGGCTATATGTTTCCTTGCCAATGGGTCTAGGGAAACAAGGAAAAGTAAGGGGGAGAGGGGACAGCAGTGAGGAGTGCCCCTCTTTAATTGGAAAGAGGACGATATATCATTGTTGGTTAGAATCTTGGCAGAGGGTGAAGTGTATAGGACAGATATCCATTCCCGAAAGTAGGGACCAAAGCCATACAGGCTTAAGACACTGTGCAGGTAGTTCCACTCCCCAGAGTTGAAAGCTTTAGAACACTCCTTGGCCAGGGCCACCATGGGCACCAAAGACTGCAACGCCAGCCATTTAAGATTGAGTACCAATCTCAGATTGTCTGACCTGGACTTTCCTTTAATAAATCCTGCCTGGGATGGGTGAATTAGAGTAGGCAATATGTCTACCATTTTGTTGGCGATCACCTTTGCCACTATCTTGGCATCTACCAACAACAGTGAGATAGGATGAAAATTAGCACAGTCTAGGGCATCTGAGGATTTCTTGGGGAGCAGAGTGACTGATGCCTCTCTCATGGTGGAGGGAAGAGAACCCTTATCATGAGCCTTTTGAAGGGCTTGGAGAAGTGGGGTTGACATTTCTTCCCGCAACAGTTGGTAGAGCCCAGCCATCATACCATCCAGCCCAGGTGAATTCCCTTTGGCCAGCTGGGACAAGGCATTGTGGACTTCCTCCACAGTGATGGGGCTCTCCAGTCCTTTGGTTAACTCTGGAGAAAGTTGAGGGATATTGAAGGACCCGTAAAAGTCTTCCAGTTCCTTTGATATACCCGAGTCATCCAAAAGGGTTTTGGATTGGTATAGGGACTGATAAAAGAGCCGCATGACCTCATTAATGCCTTTGGGATCTGAGACCATCTTCCTAGTGGAGTCCTTCAAAGCATGTAAGTAAGATGCAGCCTGCTGCTTCCTGAGTTGATAGGCAATCAATTTGCCACCCTTGTCACTGCCCTCCCAATATTAATGCTTGGTCCTAAGAAGTTGCCACTCAGCCTTACGCTGCAATAGGGTATTGATGCGATACTTGAGACCCAATATAGAATTCATCAGGGAGTTATCTATGTTTGAAGAGGGAGAGGACTTGAACTTTGATTCCAGGACAGTTAGCCCCCCTGCAGCTTAGAGATCTCCTCCTTGTGGGTCTTATTTTTATCGGCCACATAGGAGATAAGACGGCCATGCAGCAATGCCTTGAAGGCTTCCCTAACAGTACGAGCTCCTACCTCTCCCCCTACATTGTTGAGGAAGTAATTCCTCACTTCTTCCACTATGGCTGAGAGGAACTCCTTGTCCTGGATAAGTAGAAGATTGCATCTACACCTAGTGGAGGATGAGCCTTGTCTGGATGGGAGGTGGCTACAGACAACTGGTGCATGGTCAGAGATGAGGATATTACCCACTCTAGTGTGGCTTATACCCCGTGCTGCTCCCTGGTTGGCCAGCCAATAATTGATGTGGCTATGGGTATTGTGAATGGGAGAGAAGAATGTGTAATCTCGACCTGTGGGATTGTCCCTCCACCAGAGATCCGTCAGCCCCCATTTGTCTGTTAGTTTTTGCATGGCTGCGCTAGCCTTGGGATGTGCATGGGGGGTGGGGTGGGATTTATCAAGAGAAATATCTGTTACCAGATTAAAATCACCTCCAAGTATAATCAGTATGCCTTGGTGCCCTTCAGAAGGGGAAACAAATGCCTGACTAATTTCAGCAAGAAAGTCAGCAGAGTATGAGTTGGGGCCATATACATTCGCAACTATAGCTCTCCCCCCCCGCGGGGACAAGAAATGGACTGCAACCCAGCGACTTGGGTATCCACTTTAACAGCTTCCTTTCCCCAAGGGCAAGCTTTGTGAATCAAAATAGCTACTCCTTTTGACTTGGTGGGAGCAGAACTTGCCAGAACCTTACCCACCCATGATTTTTTAAGCTGTTGTACCATCCTGTCAATGAGGTGTGTCTCCTGGAGGAGGGCAATGTCTGTCCCCATGGACTGGAGATGCTGTAGCACCTTGGTATGCTTCACCAGATGATTAGGCCGTTTAACGTCCCAGGAGACACACCTCCACCCCTGTCTAGCATTCCCTGCCATGACTTTCCAAGAACAGTGACCAAATTCCACTCACCTCCAAGCCTCCGAGCTAGGTGGGACCAATAGTTACCTGACTCTTGACAGATTACTAAGGCATACACTCCTTAACAGCTACGAGTATCATGAGGAGATTCAGAGAGTAGTATCCTGAGATATGATGAGTGACAAATACAGTGCACCAGTAACTTTGAAGGGAAAAAGGATAACAAACACTCAAATTTAGTAAACAATACCAGAACAACAGTAAACAGTCAAAGACTATCTAAGGTGAAAACACTGGGGGTGCAGAGTTAAGCATGTAAGGGAAGTCCCCGCAGGGCATAGGACCCCCTAGCTACGTTGGCTCACACACCCAATTGAGGTATAGGATAGGATGACCGTCCATGGCAGCCCATCCTACCCTGGATGATAAACCACTAGTAGGTGATCCAGGGAGAAAGGAGGATAGATCCTAGACATTGGGGTCAAAGGGAGGGGATTAGGGAAGAAAAAGGACAGGGGAAGCCAACTCCTAGTAGAATGCCTAAGCCAATAGTTAGGATAGATTCAAAAACAGTTAACAGTGATATGACAGTTACATAGCAGATAACAGCTTAACAAAATGAAGGCAACAGCCTAATCACTTTTAAAAGAACAATAGATAATGAGAATGGCTAGTTTCTGAATAGTTTACAAGGTGAATAGTTGCCAGCCACATACATGTGGGGAGCCCTCACTCTGTTACAAGGACTATGGTAGGGTGTATTCAAATCATAGAAGAATAGTAAAGGTGTATCCACCCCGAGGACTAGGTTTGAGGGGGAGAAACCCCTCCCTGTCCCTGAGAACCCACTTTATGTGCAGGGCACAGGGGCCTGGGAACAGAACTAGTTTCATAGGCCCGCCACCCCGACCTCCAAACCCACGAATACTATCAGTATGAGGAAGGGTAACAAGAAAGGAGGGGGGGTACTGCTGCACAGTACCTCACGGGAGGCCCTTTCCCCAAAAACCCCAGGGAAGAAAACCGGAGGGTGGGCATGTGTCTGGCAAGTGTTAAATTCCACCTGTTATAAGAGTCTGAGCTGCCTAAATCCCCCCCAGAGCCTCCAAAGTAAGGGGTAAATTCATTGGCTAAAGATGCTATAGGGTAAAGTTAACATTATTAAAGTTTAGCAAGGGGTAGAGAGAAAACCGAAAGTTCTTAGCTTAGCCTTAGAAGAGGTCAGAGTTCTCCTGTGACAGGTGGTCTGTCTTGCTTCATCCCTCCAACCCTGAGGCTGTAGAACTGAAGGAGCGACTTTCTGCACCCCTGCGTGGTTGTGGACCATCTGCCACTACTTTGGCAAAGGATTTAAGTACAGGCTTGACCGGCAGTAGAGCTTCTCTGATAACTTCTGTGGGGTCTGGTGCTGCAGCAGCCCAGTCCAGGGGAGCAGCAGTGTCCACAGAGTCAGTTGTCTGATCAGAAAGCCTGGTCACCTCCTCATCACTGGATGAGTCCTCCCTTGGGAGCTTTGCAGAAGGGGAGGCAGAGGGTTGGTGGTGCTTTTTGGCACTTGCAACTTCTGGATCTCAGCCTCGTGCAGCCCAGATGGGAAGGCTCACCAGATTTGGGAGCTGGCACAGGAGATTTCTGCACTGATTCAGGAGGACAGGGCAAACCATGGATTTGGGCCAAGAAATCCTGCCTTCCATTCGAGCTGGGCTTGGGGGACTGGTCCGTCCACGAACATGGTCCCTATGAAATGCCTTCCCTCTCCCACCGTTCCGCTTATGCTGCTCATGCTCTCCTGGGACCCAAAGGTGTCTGCGAGATGAAGTATTTTTGCAGAATGGCAGGCCAGTACCTAGTGAGCCAGGCTTCGATCTCCTGTGGATGTTGAGCTAGTAAGTCCTTGCCATCTTTAGATACGAACATAGATGTTAAACCTTTAAATTCCTTTTTCGAAGCCATTTGCCTGCAAAAAAATTTTTCAGTGGAGTAAAGGATTTGTGCTGAGCCACTGCCTTGTGCAAGTAATCCCTGTAAAATGAGATGCAAGCCCCTCAGGTAATATCCCTGATGTCTCTCACTGCTCTCAGTACTTGACTTTTCACTGAATATTGCAATAGATAAGCGATTATAGGTCTGGCAGGGGAGTTTGGGGGGCCTGCTTTGCCAAACACTCTATGCGCTCATTCTACTTCTATAGGGCCTCTCCAGCAGTCGCTAAGTAGTTTAGGGATGAGGTTGTTAAGAAAGCACTCCATGTTCTGACCCTCTGCACCCTCGGGGATGCCCAGGATCCTAATATTGTTGCAGCATTCCTGATTCTCCTGATCCTCAGCCCATACCCAGAGTCTGGCTAGCTTCACTTTGTGATCATGCAGTCATTGCCATACAAGGCCCTGGTGCCTATCCAACTTGTTCATCCACTGCTTGGCCACATTGAGCTTATCTTCCAACTGGCAGACATCAGTGACGTTGCCTGTAAGGGCCGCACTTATTCCATCCACTCTTACAAGAAGTGCCTCCAGCATTTTGGTAATGTAGGATAGTGACTCCACCACTGGTGTTTGCTGTGCAGGAGTCTCTTGGTTGCCCCCAATAGTGTTAGTGGCCGGGAGAGAAGTGAATGCCACCATCTCTAGTTTAAGTCTGCAGAAAATCTCACTGTACAGTGCCCCAAAACACTAAAATATTTCTTGGCCCTGTACTGATGACCCTTTGGCAGCAGGAAAACATGTACGGCAACTATGGTAGCTCTGAGTTCACTGGCTAAGGCCTGTGTGGCCTAAATCCTCTGGTGTGGTGTCTTGCGATCGCTGGCATATTCTGCCGTTGTGGTCAATAGCAATCAAAAATGTTGGCACCTGGCAGTTGGCAAGGGTTCGTTGGGTGTTTCCCAGGAGTAAAGAGGCAGATTATTTCTGGATCACGTCTGAAGATTGTGTCCAGACAAGGACAGAGCAAAAGAATTAGGCAGCCATCATGCCGGCGTTCAAGCCACGCCCCCCAGTTGGAAGAGTTTTAGAGCACTGACACCTATTATTTTCTGTGATGCAAACGGGCATCATATGTGTGCTTCCTAAAAGTTTCATTGTAGGAATGGCCTCTGGACTGAAATGGCCTTTATATTTTAATATTTTGGGGCCCACACAAAGCCTCCACAGTTTCACTAGGAATGGTCTCGTAATGAAATGGCCTTTGTATTTTAATATTTTTGGGACCACACAAAGCCTACATAGTGGGAACAAAAATTGCAAGCCTATCTGGTGTGCACACCAAAGATTTAGACAGTTATATGCTCCCATGGGAGCAGTGGCAATATTAGTTAAAATATTAGTTTAAGCAATTGTATGAGAATTAATAAGGATGCTTACTGTAGGTTGGAATTATTTTAATGTATGGATGACCTATCTGAGAGGTCATCTTGGTTAACTTTCTTTGTTTTGTATCAAGACTGGATTTTGTGGTTTTCTTTTTACTTTTTATTTTCAAAAAAGAAGAAGTGAGAAGAAATCAGTGTTCCCCAATACATCATTTCAACTTCTAGTAAGGACTAAGATAATTTGAAGGATCTGTAGAATCATTCATCAAAGAAGGAGTTCTCTCCCAAGAATTAGTGTCAGTGTATAATAATTAGTTTATAACTAGCCCCCTAGATCAGATAGAATAATGAGGTAAACATGTAAAGTAGTTTTAACAGTATAATCAGGCATACCAATATTTTAAAATCCAACAGCAATCACAAATATACAGTATAGAGAAATAACAAACTAGTATTAGTATCAAAACCTAAGTATGTACATATTATCGGTGGCAATGGCTCAGTAGATAGCATGCTCACCTTCCTTGGTAAAAAAATGACAAATTAAGAAATATGTGGTTTAAAGTCTTGAAGCTCATGTTTTCTCTGTCTCAATCTATCCTAGTACACATGTTCATTTCCTTTTTGATTGAAGACTTAACAGGATTTTATTTCAATTATTTCAGTTCCATTCCAACTGTCATTCAGACATAAATATTCATTTGTAAAGGATTTTTCACAGCTACAAGAGATAGTTTTGACAAAGCTTTATGGTAGGATTATGTCAACTCCTCCCCAGCAGCATAAGTCACTTCCAATCCTCCAATAATGCAATGGGTTTATCTTGCTTTCTATTTCCCAGTAAAACTTGTATTGGCTAGATGGGTGCACTACAGGAAAAAGCCTATCCCAAAAGTCCATCAAACAAAAACTTGAGAAAGTGGTTGGAAAATGGTAAACTGAAAAAGGGCAAAATATAGACCCCGCCCACAAGGATCTATCCCAGACTACCCTTTACAGTATTTCCTTTATTTACATGTAGAGACCGGGTAATGTATTTATAAATCATATTTATAAATTGCATTATCAGTTAATAATATCGAAACAGGTACAGTACTAAGAACCTGCAATTTTAAATAATGAAATTAATAAAATATATATGCATTCATATGCACTAAAATATTGACTAGGTTTGTGGGTGGTTATGGGGAATAATTCAGCTTACAAATATTATAGATTTAACTGATACTGTCTTCCTTGTAGATGCCCCTACAGCTGTAGTTGTCTGTTGTTTATCGCACTGCACATATTTTTTGTGATATATTTGTGCTTATTGACACCTGTTTTTTTAATGTGTGGCCTGATGTTGTATGTAACTTGTTCGATTTGGACACCTTTGGAAAAGGGCTCTTGAGCTCAAAGGTCTTCCAAGCACAATAAATAAAATAAAATAAACTGTAAAAAAAGTTACCAAATCTAAAATATTTCAGAGATAAAAAAGTCAGCTGTATAATATGACTTGAATTAGACTGACAGATCATGGTAGTCTAAAAGAACTAAAGAAAATAAAAAATGATTAAAAGAGAACAACAGTCAAAATTTACAAAAAACTATGGTGCTGTATAGAGTATTTTGATGTGTGGGTGTGTAGTATTATGGTATATTTCCTTTGTTTGTGGTTTGGATTTGTTTTTCTAAATTTTCCAATTTGTTTTATGACCCCTGAGGATCTCCATGTTGGTTTCTTTTATTAAATTTCCATTTCCCACAAAGCCTCATGTACCATGTGGCAGTGATGCACTGAAGACCAATGATTTCAGTGAGTGCTGGCTTACTGTCTTGTCTGCAGCACAACTGTGCTGTAGTTCTTCAATGTAAATACTTAACTGTTTAGGATAATAAGAGTACTTAGCAAAATAGATTCTTGTCAGTAAATAAAATCAGTTCAAATAAAAAAAGAGCAACATACTATTTACTAAATCATAATTATAATAATGTACAGTTCCAAGAGAAAACAGCAATTTGAGCAGAACTGATGCTAAAAGTTGAAATAAATCTGAGCCCAAACTGTACATTGTTTCACTTCATCAAATACTGATGCTGTGATTTATTTGCAGCTCTTTATAAAAAGGCACAGATAGCTGCAAAGGTCTGGAAAATACAGCAAGATGAAAAAACTGAGGCAGGGAGAGGGTGTACCTTGCAACTCCTTGTTCATAAAGTGGCCTGTGCACTAATGCATGGAAACAGCACACTTAAGCACTGTGCTGGAAGTGCAAGCTATGCCCCGTGCAGGCATGGAAAGTTATGTGTAGGGCATGGTTAACTAATGAGTGTAGGGCCACACAAAGAAAGCAGTGGGTGGGCCTGTAGAACCCAGCCATGTCCTTGCCATGAGCCTGCCATAAATGGGTATCATCTCCACTCAGCTCAGAAACACCGGAGTGAATAGCACTATGGAGGACGTGGAAAATGCAGTGATGGAGGAGAAGATGCACCTGTGGCACCCAGGCATGCTAGATGGGACTGATTGTGGTCACCCTCTGAAGCATGGACCAGGCTGGACACACAGCCAAGGCTGTTCCTCATCCACAAATTTCACCAGTGGACAGATGTCCACCATGGTCACCAAAATTTGGGAGCCCTATGCCATTCTGTGTGGGGCAGAGTCACTGAAGGCATAAGCAGAGACCAAGGCAAAGCTGTGGCTCAACATTCAGGCAGCCGTCAGTGTATCTGGGCCAAAGGCAAGCACACAAGCTACCATAAAACATAAGTGGCATGACATGTGATCCATCATGAAGTGGAAGCTGGTATCTGTGAAAATGCCTGCAGACCAGCACGGATGGAGGGACAGCCATGCAGGGATATAGCCTGACACCTGTAGAGAGGATGGTGGCAGACACCCTCACCAAGGTGTCCCTGCATGGAAACAAGGAGGGCATGCACACTGTGCCAGGTACACATGGCAAATCAAGGGGGAGAGAAACCACGTACATGCTAACCATCCTGTGTTGCACCCTACAGACCCAGGGCTTGGGAACTCCCCCGATGAGGAGGATTTAACCCCTGCTGAAGATGCCATGTGACAGGAGACAGAAACAGACTGCTTGTAGCAGGTGGATGTCACAGGTATGGGTCACCCTAGGTGTCCCGATTTACACCTCTAGAAGTACACAGCAGTGGCATGGCAGTGTCAGTGGCTCAGGAGGTAGCACACTCACCTCTGAGGCTGGGAGATCAGAGGGCTGTGGGTTCATTTCTCACATGTGACACTTGGATTAACATCCCATACTGACACTGTAGTGCAGCATGAGAGGGGTACTGCACTTCTGAGGTGCTGTCTTTCGGATGAGACGTTAAACCGAGGACCCATCTGCCTGGATTGGTGGTAGTTTAGGTGGATGTTAAAAGATCCCATGGCACTTATCAAAAAGAGCAGGGGAATTTCCCTTGTGTCCTGGCCAAATTTTCCTCATTTGCTAAAAATACCACCAACAGCTTAATCTGGTTCAGTTTCAGTTGCTTACCATCTGTATTCCCCCTCCCCCCGGTCACCCCTGAAAAAGGTATTTCTAGGCCCAGTGGGCCTACCGCATCAACAACATTCAACAAAAACAACAAAACAAAAAACAAACATACATCTTTCCTCCTCCTTTGAGTACAGTGCAGCTGCTCGAGTGCATGCCAGAGAGGGCACGTGTTGGAGACCACACCCCACCTAGATATGGTGGAGGAAACTCAGGTAGACAAGGAGAGGATGGACACCCCCACCAGCAGCTCACAACCAACCACCTCTCGTGTGAATGCCCTGATGCAGTCCTACCCCAGGAAGCCACCCAAGGATGTCCCACATGCCACAGGTGACACAGTTGACCAGTCATATGCTGTAGGGAACACTTAATGGTCTCTCAGCACCCCCAGCCACACATGACACAGGGAATCTGCACAGTGGCGGTGGTCAGTGGAGAACAGAGGTATGAGGGGGAACTCATAACCACACCAAGACAGTGAGGATGAGGGCCTGTCAAGCTGCGGAACATACAGGACAGGGAGTACAGCTTCCCAGGAAATATTGCACACATGCTACCCTGAGGTACAGTAACTGGAGTGTAATCGCCTCCAGGCACAAAGGAATAACATGGAGGCACTAAGGAGATGACAGCAAAGATGAGGTGGATGTGCAGGGGGATAGACAGGATAGGAGACCTGCTGGAGAGGCTGACAGAGTACATGGTGTCAGGTATAGGCACAACCACCACAATAGTCACAGAGGCCATCCCAGTACACCCAGTGCACCACACACCCTGCACCCCCTGTGTCCCTGAGGATATGGAGAACACTCAACCAGAACTGGAGGCCAACACAGTCTGACAAGTGGCCCAGTGGAGGTGGCAAGGTGACAACTGAGAGATGTCACCTAGGCACATGGCCCTTGACACAAATCAGACAGCAGTAAGCAAGGAGTTAGTGATGCAGTCATCACATGGAACCTAAATCACAGTGGAACACAATCACCTACAGTACATATTGATCACACATAATCCCCTTAACACGTACCAGCAACACTATGTCCCTACCCCCCATCACCACAGCACATAAACCATGGGCACATATATCTCAAGGCATGCATCTAATGGCCTACCCTCCACCACCACCAGGTGGAATTGCACTCAGCATATGTCATCATCAATGTGCCACGCCATCGTGCTAACAACCTAATTGCTGAATGACCCCTGCACGAGTCCATAGTGAGCCACCTGGCCAGACAGGGACTCAGCACTCCTCACCAGGCATGTCTACACTCCCCTGTTAGCTGGTGGGACACAACCCTGTACATCCTGTGGCATAAGTAGCTGACACCGCACAGTCATGTTGTGTAGCATGGCACATGCAGTGAACACTCTGCATGCCTTTCCCTGGGGCAAGCATCATAGTGCCTCTGGTCAGATCCAGGCATCAGAACCTCATCTTCAGGTGCCCTATTGTCAGCTTGACCACCAACTGAGTATTCCTGTGGTCCATATAGTAGTGTCCTCCTCTGCACTGTGTGCTTCCAAGAAAGGTGTCATAAAGTATGATTATAGTGAATATCCTCTGTCACCTCTGCAATGGAAGAACAATGCCATTAGTACATTACAGGGTCTCTGCATATACATCAGGGCACCATTTTGGAGTACCTGCATCCACCTAACAGCCAACCATCTCTGGCACCATGTACATCAAATAGGGCACCAAGCATTGAGTCAACAAAGATGTAGCCATCATGACAGGATCCAGGGTATTTGGCATAGACATTAGTGATGATACCTGATGCATCCAAAGCTATCTGGCAATTTATACAGTGGTATTCCTTGCAGTTTTGGTAGGCCTCTTCATCCACAGTTGAAGACAGGATTGCCACATGCATGCAGTCTATGGCCCCAATATATTAGGCATGCCATGCAAGGCATAGAATGCCTCCTTGGTGGCCCATATGTCAGCCTCCACTGTGCGGCATAATATGTGGTCCTTCACATGCAGGACCAGGGCATTGCTGACCGAGTTCAGTGCCCTGCTTGTAGAAGACTGGCTGACACCCATGACATTCCCTGGCATCCTGTGGAATGCCCCAGTGGCATAGTACAGCAGTGCACATAACATCTTTGTCTCCATCAGCATCACCTCTGGGTGTTGTGTGCTTGGGGTCATATGGGGCTGGACCATGTCACACAGCCCTGCAGTTGTGGCATGGTCCAGATGAAGATGCTCAACACAGTGTGTGTCCTGTAAGGCCTTAGAATCAACCATGAATGAAATACACATGGATGTGGTCTTGACCTCAATGACTGCTTGTGCTCCCTCTCCTCACCCAGCAAGAGGAGATTAATTAATAGTTCTGGGCAAATTCTCTGCATCCCTGTGTCATGGCCTTCTCTGGCAGTGCACAGTCTAGTTCTCACACCTGTGCATGCTGTCCCCCCTCCTCCCATGGCACAGAGGGTTTCCACATGGCTGTTCCCATATAACCTGGTAAACATTAAAGGGGCATGTACCAGCATGCCTGCAGGAGAATGTGCCCTGTGGGGGTGTTGTTTGGCCATACCTAGACAGCTAATTTCAGGGCAGAGATATCAACGACAACAGGCTCTGTTGGGGGAGTGGGTATACCCATGGAAGCTCTGGAAGGTGTCAAAGCTCTGCTACTAGGACACATTGGAAGGAAGGAAGGCAAATATGGGAAGTGAAGGAGCCTGGGGAGGTATGTATGCAACAGGTGAAGGGTATGGGGGTGTGCACACCATGTGTGCTGTTTACTGTGTAACTGACGATGTTCCATTTGTTGTGTTTCCACAGGACTACCATGGGAGGCCGGACTGCATAGTCCTGGAGGGCTTTGTCCAGCCTGATGGTGCTACAGCTCAGATGGTGGCCTGACATGCACTGTGGGACCTGTATGTCTCTTACTAGCTGTCCTGGCAGGTGGGCATGCAGGATGCTCACTATAAAGATGGCATCAGGGGCTACTGGACTCTGGTCGAACCATCCAATGTATGTGCAGTGGGGTGTGGCAATAGTAGGGGTCTGTGTTTCCACTGAGTGTAGCTGCTACAATGCATGTGCATCCTGCTCATGCTGTCCCCTGTGTTCCTCTTGTTCCAGGGTTATTGAGGTCCACTGAACTGCTTGGTGCTAGTCAAGAGAGCCTACATTGCATTAATGCCCATGGGATCAACCGAGGACTCTCAGGATGAGGATAGTGATTAAATGGCTGTCTGTGCTCCGGACCAACTATGTGGTGACTCATTTTCCCCTGAGGCTACTAATGTTTACTTTTTTGTATGGTATGTACATGTGTCCTGTCAGGTGACAGGTTGGATGACATGTTTTAATAATTAGCTATGACATTTTTAAACATTTGCTTATATCATGTGTCCCATGTCCATGTCATTATTCCAGTCAGCAGGTGCATGCCATTGTCCTTGACCACAGTGGCCACAGTTCTGGGTGATGAGAGGCAGGTACTGTTATGGGGCAGCTGGTGGTGGAGGAGGAACGTGAGTCCTGCCGTGTGCACGCTGTGCCTCTACAGTGCCTGGGGTGGCATGTTCTCCTGTGTCTGGGAAGGGGGGACAGGTTGTTATGTCCCTTACAGGTCACAGATATGTATGTGTGGGTGCTGTTTTCATGGCTGTCCCACACTCTCTGGTCATGTCTGTGCAGTACTGTTTGTGGCCATACGTGACACTGCAGGTCTTCGGTGGTGAAGGTCAATTATGACTCTCTCCATGCCCATTACTGTCCCTGTTGTATGTCCTGCACACTGTTGTGCCCTGCAAGTAGAACCTTCATACAGGCAGTTTACAGCAGCCATCCTCCTGGTGCAGTGCTGCTGATGCGGCACCCCTCCAGGGATATGTAAATAAGGCCATGCTCAAACTTACTATCATTTTTTGGCTACCGGCTTACTCCATACCCCCTGTCACACACACACAAACACTTGGCTGGTCACCTTACAAATAACAGAAACGTCAGGATATGTATAACGCCAGGCTTAAAACAACTGTCATTTCTTGGTGAAACATAGAAACATAGATTTTGACGGCAGATAAGGACCGCTTGGCACACCCAGTCTGCCCATTTCCCTACCTAATGGATAAGCTGCAGATCCTAGTTAACCAACAGCCTACTTCTTCCTACCCCCAACCCCTAGAATTGCCTTATGACTGTCCCATGCATGCTTGAATTCCACCACTGTTTTTGACTCCACAACCTCCTCCAGAAGGCCGTTCCATGCATCCACAACCCTCTCACTCAGTCCCCCACTCCACACAAACACTTGGCCGGTTTCCTTACAAATAACAGAAAAGTCAGGATATTAGTAAAACCTTGTATTTTTTTTCTCTTGTCCTATAGGTCCACATTTTTGCTGTCTTTCTGAATCGTAACCCCCTCCCCCCTCAGGTTGGGAGCTTAGTCTACCTTCCCTTTCATATGTCTCAGAAGCACCATAGGCCTCGACTGAAATCATTTCTTTAGCAGCTGGCAACAGCCTGTGTTGTCACTACCCCGTCCTTCTGCTGAGCAGCATCTGGGCTGGGGAGCACAAGAAAACACTGATAGCTCTCATTATTTTCAGGAGATACTGTAGTTTGTTATGCTTATTTGTTGTGCTCATGTTCACACCCCTCTGTGCAGTATTGGGGTGAGTAAGTGGTGGTGAATCTTCCTGCCCAGCTGCTGGAATGACTCAGGGAGTAGGGGAGCAAGAAAACATGTGACTTTTCTGGCTGTCAAGAAGAGGTGGCATGAGGTTGCATTTCCTGGCCCAGTTTGCAAAGTTTGGGAGGGAGGCAGGGCAACCAAAAGAATGATCTCCTCGGGTCACGTGATGGCAGCTTAGGGGAAGGCAGTGTCTCGGTCGGCTCCATCTTCGGCATGATCTTCAAACCCTCAACGTTTTAGTTTTTCGACCTGCACTTGTCGGAGATATAGCAGTACAGTCGGGCACGAACATATTGCAGAAGCGGCGGTCAGAATGGAGGCGTTCGTGAAAAAGCAGCCGGTAAAACATACGCCGCCTCCTCCCAGAAAAGGAACAGGCCACAAAACGGCCCCGACAGGGTACTGGGCAAGGCTACGCTGGAGCAACAGCGCTGACGGAGGAGCTTTTAGAAATCATCGGGCCATTGCAGAGCTCGATCGAGGAGATTTCTTTGAAATCCACGGTTTAAGGAGACATTAAAAGAGCTGAATACGAGTGGGAGATAATGAAGCTAAGCTTAAATCTTTGAGGCCAAAAGTGATAAGAGTGAGTTGGCTAATGTTTTAATCAACAAGAAGCTGAAGAGGATGGAAGAAAAACTGGAGGACCTTGAAGGAAGAAGTCGACGTAATAACCTTGTCATAATCGGTATACCAGAAAAAGAGGAGGGTGCGACACCTATCCTGTTTGTGCAGAAACTATTTGAAAAAATTGCTGGACCATCCCCCAATAATGCGAATTACATTATTGAGAGAGCGCACAGATCTCTTCGACCGCCTCCAGCATTGGGTGCTCCTCCAAGACCAATAATCTGTAAATTGTTAAACTTCCTGGACAAGCAGCATATTTTGAATAAAGTCAGGTCCTTACAGGAGGTTTCATGGAATGGAAAATCGATCCGGATTGCCCATAGTCTCAAAATTGATTGCCACAAGTATTCAGTATAGAGTGAAATACCCGGCAGTTTTGCAAGTTAAATTAAATGATCAATGGCACTCCTTTGATAGTGCAGAAGTGGCAAGACAGGAGTTGTCCAAGTCATTGCATGAGCTTTTCAAATAATAGTCGTGGGACTGTCTGTCAGTGGCTTATGTAAGGGGAACGCCTGCAGAAGAAAAGGATTTTACTATTATACATTTAGTATTATGGAACTGTAATCTGTTTCTCAAGCTCTTTAAGATGCCCCACTGAAGATCTCACTGGATGCCTTTGTTAACAATTTTTTTTCAGTGTAAAGATTAAAGGGTCTGCCTATCATAGCCTCTGTCTCCTACTTAGCTCTGCTACTAGCAAGCGCATTTGATGGTGAGGTCTCATTTATGCTTGCACCCTGCTTCGTCTTGCTCAGCCAGTACCAATTGCTATGTCTGCTGGCATCTTTCCTGTCAATGTGTTAAAGAGGGTCCTTGGTGTTTTTTGCCGTTTATCGCAATAAGCCACACTGACTTTTCCGTAGCAGGAGGAGAAATACTGCATCTATGTCACCTGTGCTTATATCTTCTACTGCCCAGAGTTGAGAATCCCTTCCCTTAATTGGCATTGGCTAAATGCTCGGTGGATGTGGAGAATAGTGTCAAATGCTTCTGGGCAAGCTGGGTTGGCGGTGTGCCCAGCTTGGCTCTACCCCTTATGGGCGGCAATGATATGGTATGTACTGTAAATGTGTCACAGATCAACCTAGCTTTGCTTCTTAAGCCCTGTATTGCTTGTCAAAAGGAAGAGTGGCTTTGAATGCTAGCATGGTGTCCTATGAACTCCCCTGGGATGCACTAACTGTAGTTTTTGTGTGGCATGGGGCTGATACTCGGCCTGTTATGGGACGGATATTAACCAGACCATATGGAAGATCTCTAGAGATAAAGAATATAGATATATCAAATAACTGGAGTGGCAGATGATATCTGGAACTGAGGCCGGGGTACCGCCTTATTATACCTCTGGTAATTGGAGATGAGGCTGAGACTGAATTGGAGGCGAGATTGAGTCTGAATAAATATTTTTTTTTTTTTGTAAGCTGGCTGTACTAGTACAGTAAAATTCTTAGTAAAGGGAACTGTAGTTTTAATACTGGTATATTTTTGACTAGATGCTTTAATATGTGAGGGATTATATCATGATGTTATAGTTAAACGTTGGTCTTGTATATCATAACCGAGGACGGGGGACCTAGCACTGCATAGGCTGGCTTTAACATCGCATGACAAGTAGGGGTGGAGATGCAGTTGCTAGAACTGGGGGTTTCATTAGGTTGATTGGGGTAAATGGGTATTATGGGAATGGGTGGTGTTGTGTTAAGTATAGTTGTAGATTTAGGAAGAGGTTTTTCCTTGAAGGGATAAAGGGACAGGCTGCACTGGATCTATTTTCAATTAATGGGGATACCTGTTATTTCATATTTGAGGTGCCTATTATAAGTTCTGGGTATAAGATGTATGAGACTCTCCCAAGTACGAGTTCTTATTTGCCTCTCCTGGTTCATCACCAATTTTTGCAATGGTATGAGTAACAGATATCATGTTGTGAGCTGGAACATTAAAGGAGCAAAGATAGGGTTAGAGGCAGATAGTGTTGAGGCACTTGCAACTGATACGTGCACAGATAGTTTTTCTACAAGAGACACATCTTAGAAGGGAGGATGTGCTTCTATTTAGGAGAATGTGGGTTGGTCAGGTGTATGGAGCAGGAGTTTTACAAGTAGAGGAGGGTAGCAATTTTGATGGCTAAGAATATACCATTTAAATTGATTAAGGAGATATGGGACCCGGAGGGAAGGTATATTGTTTTACATGGCTTGTTAGAATCCTGTCCGGTTATTTTTGGATCGATATATGGCCCAAATATTGATTCGCCTTCCTTTTTCACAAATCTGTTAAATGTTTTAACTGAGAGCCCCCCCAGGCTTATGCTATTAGGTGGGGACTGGAACTTAGTCCTCCAGACTGAACTAGATAGGTCAGACCGGGCTCGACTGGGTCTGTCACCGGCTCAAAGGGCCCTGAGAGAGTTAATTGAAACCGCAGCTTTGGTGGATATATGGCGTGTATTTAACCCCACTGAGAGATAATATACTTTCTTCTCGGCAGCGCATAAAACATATTCTAGAATTGACTATTTGCTTATAAGCTCACATGCGATCCCTGGGGTCACACGGGTAGGTATATCAGCTAGGGTTATATCTGATCATCGCCAGTAGACATGGAATTTGGCTTAGGACCGGATTGAGAGCCCTCCTCCAGTGGCGACTAAATAATCAGATATTGAAAGATTCTGCCACCTATGAACATGTTAAAAGTACATTAACTCATTTCTCACCTTATAATCTAAGGACGGTTGAGAGGTATGACCTAGTTTGGGCTTCCTAAAGTGTTCTGTAAGAGAATTCATTAAAATGGCGTCCGTAAAGGCTAAACGTCAGAAAAGCTTAATGGTGGAGCTTTTAGCCAATATTAAAAGTATAGAGAGTACCTTATCGCGTTCCTCCCCAGACGAATTATGGTCTAGGCTTCATCAGTTACAGGCCCAATATCTAGGTTTGCAAGCACAGAAGGCTGAGTTGTCCTTGCATAGGGCCAAGCTTCAGTATTTAGATGTAGGAGAAAAAGCAAGCAGACTTCTGGCGATGCGACTCCATCAGTTGGATGCTTCACAACATGTTGCTGGCATATACTCTGAGGAAGAGGGTAGAGTGATCACTGACCCGTATAAAATGGTAGAAATGTTCAGTTCATTTTACCAAGAGTTATACTCTGTGGTCCCGGTGGCTGCTTCTGCAGATTCAGATATAGATACTTATCTTAGGTCGGTGGCCTGCCTAAGGTTCCGTAGAGGACTTTGCTTCCCTGTGTAGCCACTTGGATTAGAAGAAATTCAGGCAGCAATACAGCAATTGCCTTTGGATAAGTCTCCGCCCAGATGGGCTTCCAGTAACTTTATAAGGCTTATCAAGATGTCCTGACACCCATTCTAAAAGACTTATTTGATTTTGGTTTGATAAAGGAATGTTGGAGTCAAGTTTCTTAGAGGCTGTGATATCTCTAATCCTTAAGCCCAGTAAGGACCCGCACTGTCTTAGTAGTTACCGACCTATCTCATTGTTAAATACTGATGTCAAGATTCTGGCGAAAGTCTTGGCGAATAGGCTTTCCAGCATTACTGATAAGCTAATAGGACATGAACAAGTCGGTTTTACGGCGGGAAGGTCGTCTCAAGATCATATGCGGAAATTAATGCATATTATAATGGTGGCCAGAGATTCTGCTATCCCAATGGTGCTGACTTCCTTAGATGCCGAAAAGGCATTTGACAGAGTCTCCTGGAATTTTTTATTTGCTACTTTAATTTCTTTTGGTTTCCCGGAGGATTTTGTCAGATGGGTAAAAGTCTTATATTCCTGCCCTACGGCTAGGGTGAAGTGCAATGGGCTATTATCTTCTCCATTTAAGTTTGCTCGAGGAACTAGACAGGGGTGTCCTTTGTCCCCCCTACTCTTTAATCTGTATTTGGAGCCTTTGCTCCTTAGGTTGGCGGCTAATGGTAAGATTACCGGAGTTCGGGTGGGGGAGGCTAGATACACCTTTTCAGTTTACGCTGATGATATTTTGTTACATTTAGAGAATCCCATAGACTCGATACCGGCTTTCCTAGAAGAGATTGAGGAGTTCTCTAAACTTTCGTACTATAAGTTGAACCGAGATAAAACGAGAATATTTCCTTTGAATCACAGAGTTAGTAAAGCGGAGTTGGCCCCTTTAGGTTTGGTGTGGGAAGGAAATTCCATAGTTTATCTGGGAATAAAGATTTGTAGAGATCTTGGTACTATTCGGAGTACAAATATAGACAGTCTCATGAAAACAGTTTCTCAGGACCTTGAGAGATGGCAAAGCCTCCCTATCTTGTTGTGGGGCTGATTGAATGTTATTAAAATGAACCTCTTGCCTAGGGTGTTGTATCCATTGGGTATGCTGGGATTGTATATCCCTAAAGTCTGGTTTCGTAGGTTGAGAACAATGTTGTGTCATTTTCTATGGAATAGAAAGAAGGTCGTAGATCCTACCATAAGTTAGTGCTTGAAAGATAGAGGAGGACTGGCAGCTCCTTCTTTTTCATATTTATCTCGCACAAATTTAAGTAAATTGTTTTACTGGCAGAAGGAGGAGAACCATACGGTCTACTCCCCTGTGAGTAGCCATTGAGAAATACTTGGCGTCCCAGGCAGGATGTTCTCTCGCTCTTTGCTTTATGTTTCTCCTCACTATCCCCAAGGTCTTGAAATAATCCCATGGGCTGGTCGATAAAGCTTCTCACCAGGCCCAGGCGTTATTATCAGTGAAGTGGTCTCAGTCTTTGGGCCAGCCAGTTATTAATAACCCACATTTTAAAATTAATGGTGCACCGATAACTAACGCATTCTGGAGCAGGCTGAAGCTTTGCAGGGTTTCGGAGGTCTGGAGGGATGGTAAGTTGGTTATTCCGGCCCAAGCTGAATCTTCCGATAGCTCTGCAAGGAAGGAACCCTTTAAAACTTTGCAAGTTAATAAGGCCCTATCTGTGTTTCATAAATGTTCTCCAATAATAGATATAGGGGAAAAAGACCCTGTGGCGCTACTTCAGGTTGCTTCACAGTTGCGTAAGGTGTCCAGTTTATATAAAGTTTTACTGGGTGGGGATAGCAGGTTGCATTCGGGCATCTGTTTCTATTGGGTAAAGGAACTAGATATCTCTGAGGACACTAGTGTGTGGAGAAATGTTTGGACCACCCTATATAAATTTCTTAAGCAGGACAGGCTCAGAGTGGTTAACTATAATATCTTGCATGACCTGTACTTGACGCCGTTCAAGTTGCATAGTTTTGGTCGGTTGCAAACACCAACATGCAATAAATGTAAGGTAGATTTGGGGACCCTCTATCACATGTTATGGCAATGTTCACATATTAAGGTCTTTTGGCAGGCTATTAACAACTCCCTTGACCCTATTCTTGGTTTGAGGGAATTTTTTAACCCGGAAGTGTGCCTTTTAAACCTTTTTCCAAATGGTACTCCAGGTAATAGGAAGGCGCATATGATTTTAGTAACAGCAACTGCCAAGTTAATGCTAATGAGACACTGGATGGATGAGAATGCGCCCCTAATAATGGAATGGTACAGGGAATGTATTTTAGCTTTGCAGTTGGAAAGGCATATTGCAACCATGCGGGATAGAGGCAAAGCTTTTATTGCTCGTTGGGGGAGTCTCAAAACTATTATGATGTTATGGAAACCACCAGGTGCATAGTCCAATAATAGTTAGTCATGTTATAAGGTTCGTAGTATAGTGCAGCCTATGGGGGGTGGGTGAGGGGAGGTGGGGGGGGTTTGGTATGCACTCATCTATTTATATGTGTTTTCTCCCCTTTGATGTACATTGTCTTTTCTATTTTTCTCATATGTACAAGTTGTATGACGTTGTGTTCTGGAGTTAAAATGAATAAAAAGTTAAAATAAAAAAAAAAAAGAATGATCTCCTCGAGTGGCTTGCCTGTTGCAGATGAAATAAGCATCTGAGGACTTTCATGTGCTCCCCAGCCATGATGCCACTAAAGAGATGGTTGGGGGAGTGGAGACACAGGCGGCTGCTAGCCACTAAAGGAATGATTTCAGCGGAGGCTGATGGTGCTTCTAGGACATATGAAAGGGAAGGTAGGCCAAGCTCTCGACTTTGGGGGGGGGGTTTACCATACAGCAAGAGGATAGGGATTTGGACCTACAGGACTCCAGAAAACAAAACTTGAGGTTTTATTAATATCCTGACTTCTGTTATTATGTGGTGACCAACCAAGTGTGTGTGTGTGTGTGTGTGTGTGTGTGTGTGAGTGTGTGTGTGTGTGTGTGTGTGTGTGTGTGTGTGTATGTGTGTTTGTGTGTGTGTGTGTGTGAGTGTGTGTGTGTGTGAGTGTGTGTGTGTGTGTGTGTGTGTGTGTGTGTGTGTGTGTGTGTGTGTGTGAGTGTGTGTGTGTGTGTGTGCGTGTGAGTGTGTGTGTGTGTGTGTTGGGGGGGGAGTGCAGAGTGAGCTGGTCACTGAAACATTATAGTTGTTTTGAGCCTGACCTTGTTTACATACTGTAGGCCAGAGTCAGTGTTGTATTGTTTTGCGAAGGTGAAACTGCTGTTTAAACAGTTCCTTATCAGTGCACATGCTTCGGCAGTCTAAAATCAGAGTCAGTGACGATAGTCTTTCACAGCTTGGTATGTGCTAACTCCCAATAAAGTCTGTCAAACTGATGGAGGTTTCAGTATTAAGGAGCAGCATGTAAATACGCATTTTAAAAAGCTACAGTAATGACGAAGATACACAGAGGGCATTACTTGTATCTATCATTTATTTAACAGTTGCAAATAACCGTAAATCATTTCCTCTTTCCTTTAAAGTCTTCCCAAAGGGTCTGGAATCCATTACGTTTGTCTCATGATTTTTTTACAAAAATTGCTCTTACATTTACAAACAGCTTCCTTGCAGTTATTTATTAGTTCATGGTATTTATTCAAATAGTGTAAGTTCTTGGTTTTATAAAGGATCCAAAATTCATCTCTATTTTTCATTATGTTGAGCAAATCACTAATAATAATAATGACACATTTTATTTCATAAAAGCTCCTTTCAGGCCATCAAGGCACTTTACAAAAAGATATAACAACATGATAAAACCAATAAAAACATTAGTTAAAATAAATATCAGAGGATCATAATTATTCAGTGCCGCTAAAAGCTTGACACCATAAAAACATTTTCAACGCCTGTTTAAAACTTCTCATGGTTGTGCACTCCTGGAGCTGGCAGGGTAGAGATTTCCAAAGGGTGGGTGCAATGTGCATGAATGCACAGGCCCCCGAAGATTTCAGTGACACCCTTGGAATGAATAGGAACCCCTCCTCAGCCGAGCAGAGCTGTTGCGTTGGGTAATAAGACACAAGGAGCTCTTTCAAGTAGTCAGGGCCAAGTCTGTGTAGGGCTTTAATTATTTTATTGAATTTTATTGACCCGGTAAGCCCACTGGGCCTAGAAGTCCCTTTCAGGGGTGACCGGGGGGAGGGGGGATACAGATGGTAAGCGACTGAAATTGAACCAGATTAAGCTGTTGGTGCTATTTTTAGTGAGTAGGAGAAATTGGGCCAGGACACTGGGGAAATTCCCCTACTCTGTCAGAGGGGAATCTCTGTCCAAGATGGAGGATGCTCTGTTGCCTGCTGCAGGTGGAGCTGTAGGGGCAGGAGACCTGGTCTCGACTCCTGTCTCTGATAACGGAGAGACCTTGATGTATTTTCAAAATGAAGTACCTGTTCGTGATGTGCCTGCTGTTTGTATCGAGGACACGCCTGCAGTCATGGGTAACGCTTGTCAGCGAGCCGCTAGACCGGCATCTCCTGAGTGTGATGGGGGACCACAGGAGGAGCACACTTCCTCGGACTCGGAACCTTTGAGTCTGGAAGAGCGTGTGCTACACGACCACTTGTTAGCGGCGGAACACCACTACATGACCACGAAACTGAAGCTACAGCAAGAACTTCACCGTGTCAAGTTGGAGGGTGCGAGTATTGTTCCTCCTGGTGTCGCTAAGATGGATTCTGAGGATTTACCTGTGGAGACTGCCGTAGTGATTTCAGAGACGCCTGGTGGGGATGTTCCTGGAACTTCCTTTGCTACTGAGGGTGCAACAGGTTCAGTAAGTACTATTGTGGAGGTCAGCTCGTCCCCTGGGTTAGAAGCTGCTGTTGCCCCCCCACAGTCGTCTCCCAGTACAGTGAACCCCACTATCACCCCCACATGGTCTGTGGATGCAGCGCTTAGGGCAGCTGGCTGGGTGCAAGACCCCTGGCAGGTTCATGGATCTCAGGGCCGTCTCCCATACGATCCCCTCGCCCTGTGGATGTTCTGGACTTGAGAGGGGGAGAATAGATTTCTACAGGTACTCCTGATCCCTTGGATCTCCCTGTGGAGCTACATTTAACCCAGAACCCTATCTTGGACCTTAATCAAGTCCCTGCCAATCAGTCTTTGTCTGGTCCGGACCTACCGACTACTAGTGCCTCTGTCGATGTTCGACCATCTTCTGTGCGGACTGGGCCAGCTCGGCCCTTTTCTTCCTTGTTTAAATTTACAGTTCTGGCAGCCAAACGACATAATGCAGTCAGGCTTTCTTACCGAGGTGGGCTGCTGGACCCCCCCGACCGTGTGTATGTGGCCAGGACACTTTTGAAAGAGTCCCTGAAGTTTTTTGCTCATGAAATATATACCTTGATACATGTGTCGGGTGAATCAATATTTGACATTAGTTTTCAGACGTCTCGTGGACTTGAACGTTTTTGGTCAAAATATCATGCTTTGTGTAATACTGCTCTTTGGACCCCCTTTCAGGCTATACCCCTCTCTAAACTGGCATTTAAGATAGTTAATGTTATGTTTCATAATGAGGAAGTAGATGTCTCTGATATTGTTTATTGGCTGAATCAGCGTTGCAAAATCCAGGGTCAGCTGGAGGCCATCTTGGACTCTGAGAATATCTGGATGGGGGGCTGGAAATTTAAAGTAATGTTGAATGCTTCTGAGTCTGGTCCTGTGCATTTGCCTAATTCTTTTTTTCTTGGTCGGGATAGAGGGGTCCTGTTTTACCCAGGCCAACCCAAGGCGTGTTACAAATGCGGTGATCCCTCGCACCTGAGCAGTGTGTGTGACAAGATTAAATGCAATAACTGTGGTGAGATGGGACATGTGGGTATGCACTGTCTGAATGACTGTAGGTGCAATCTTTGTGATGAGCTAGGACACACGTTCCAATCGTGTCCATGGGCAGCGCATACTAAGGTAACACATGACGGAGGTGTCGACCAACGTTTTGTGATTACACCAGCTCAAAAGGCTCGCCTTCGCACCACCTTGGGTGCCCCCCCAATGTAGCAGCTCCCCCTTCCCCGAAGGCTTTAGTCCCAGAGGCTTCCTGTGGTACTGTACCTAAATCCGCCACCAGTGCTCAGCTCCCTGGGATGACTCCTCTTTCCGACTGCAGTGGTACAAGAAGGTACGTTGCGGGGTCCTGGCCCTAGTGTCATGCCTCCACCTTGGGAACCTGCTAAAATAATGTGTCGCAGGTCATTAAGGTCTGGATCCCACACCTTACCATCCTCTCCGAAAGCCTGCACCACACCGTCGATTGCTCTATCGAACGCCTTTGAGGTGCTTCAGATGATATCGGACGACGCAGGTGGCGAGTCTGACTCTTCCTCTATAGCTTCTTCCCTCCCTGATGGTCTTACTGATTCAGAAATTCAGTTGGGCATCGGCCTTTCACAAAAGCGAAAGGCCAAAGTCAGGTTGAAAGGGACTAAGGTGGCTGGGAAGCGGAAGACTTAATGAAGCTATTTACCTAATCTTTAAGCTACTATGTCACAATTTGCCTGTCATACTGTTAATATGAATAGTTTGAAACGTCTGGATAAAAGACGGCTGGTGTTTTCCTTTTTGAGGCTCTTGCCATTAGGGATATTTTTGTTACAAGATACGAGATTCCACACTGTGCAGGAGATCCGACTGGCACAACGAGATTGGCTACTGGGTCCTTCTTTTTGGTCTATAGGCCAAGACTCCTGCTCAGGTCTTGGTATTTTAATTAATGTCCCGGAGTTCAGACTTTTGAAGCTGTTTGATTTGGCCCCTGGGAGAGCTCTCATTTTGGACTTTTTGATTGGGAAAAGCCTGTATCGGGTGGTGAATATATATGCCCCCCAAATTAAGACCAAGCGTATAGCTCTTTTTGATTTAATACGCCCTTATTTACATGCTTCCTTCCGGATTTTGTTCTGTGGTGATTTTAACTGTGGCCTTAGCCTTCAGGATAAGAGTTCTTTTGGTGCTACCAAAAAATTATATTGTGACTCGCTAGTGTTGGGATGCATGATCCATACTGCTCGTTTGATGGATACTTACTTGTCATTCACAAAACAACATACTCCTTCATTTCAAAAGGGTAGGTTGGCTACCCGCATAGATTTTGTTTTTGTGTCACGTACATAAGAGGTCAATTCGGCTGTAGTACAGGCGGTAGCCTTTTCTGACCATAAGCTACTCTCTGTTGGTTTCGGATCTCCTGCCTGTTTCAGTAAAGGGCCGGGTTTATGGAAATTCAATATATCCTTATTGCAGGTACCATTGTTTCAGCAAACACTTTTGTCGTTTATCTATGCCCGTAAGTCTGTGTATCCCATGTATGATGATCCAATTCAATGGTGGATGGACACGAAACATGATCTTACTGGTTTGTTGAAAAATTATAGTCGTAAAAAGTGCAGGACTGATTATCTTGAATATTTACAGAAAAGGGCTCATTTCCAGTCTTTGTTGTCACTCGAACATTTGACGGGACAAGATCTTTCACAGCAGATACAATTAGTGCAGAGGGATATGTTGAATTTCCAGTCTAGATAATCGCAACGACTGTACCACCAACATAGCTACACTGTAAAAGGCACATGGGAAGTCGTATGCCCGTTTGAATCTAATTATCACCAGATTGCCCATAAATCTATGTTATGTCTTTCTAACTCGAACGAGGATCTTTGTACTTCATGTTCAGACATATGTCAGATAGTCACAGACCATATGACTGCTTTGTTTTCCCCTCTTCCTACTGTATCGGTTGACCTGGGAATCTTGTATGGTACTCTTGATGTTCCTTCCGCTTCATTGCAGAGTGCAGAAACTGCATGTCTACCCTTCACGGAAATGGAGAGTCAGTTGGCCATCTCTTCCTTGCCCCTACGATGGACTCCTGGTCCAGACGGCCTTCCTCCTGCCTTGTACAAATTTCTGGGGGATTACCTCCTCTCGGAATTAACCTCTGTGTCTGCCACCCTGCTGCCAATGAATTTATCCATTTGGAGTTTACGAAGGGCACCTTGATTTATGTATACAAACGGAAAGGTGACATTCACTCTCTTGAAAACTGGCGCCCCCTCTGTATGTTGAACACTGATTTTAAGATATTGATGAAACTCATCGCGAAATGTTTGCTTGGGATCACAGAAACAGTTATTCACCCAGCCCAATCCTGCTCCATACCAAACAGGAGAATTTCTGATCACCTAATTCACCTCCGTGAATTATTTTCCAATGGGTTCTCGGATTCCGCTCCGGGACTTATTGTCTTGATCGACCAAAAGGCTGCTTTCGACTCAGTTAACCATGATTTTTTATGGAATGCACTGCATCTTCTGCACATTCCTGATAAGATGATCAGTTGGATTCAGACATTTTATAGGACGGCTACTGTCGTTCTGCTGATTAATGGTTGGGTGGGCCCGATGATCCCGGTGAAACGGGGAGTTCACCACGGTTGTCCATTGAGCCCTCTATTATATGTTTTTTTCTGGATGTTGCTCGTCCGCCTTAATTCCCACCCTCAGATCCGCGCTATCCGTGTTCGGCTCTGTGATCACCGTGATACAGCAATCGTGACATGCTGATGATATGTGTTCCTTGTAGCTGATGAGGCCTCGGTGCTTGTCTCTCTTCAGGAATGTTCCTCCTTTGGTGAATTATCTGGTGCAAGTCTAAACTTCGGCAAGAGTTGGGGGATACGGCTTGGTTCCTCAGTGACCTCTTTAGATAATATTGGTTCTTTACGTGTGGTAGAAGGCCCAATTCATATACTAGGTATATATTTCGGGATACGAGATTCTGATTCCTTTAACTGGGATGATAAATTGAAGCAGGGACGAGTCATGGTGGCCTCTTGGAATAGGGGACAGCTCGGGAAGAAGAAGCGTGTTTTTCTGATTAAAACTTATCTCCTCCCTCTGTTCCTGTATTTAAGTTACGTGTTCCCAATCCCGAAGCAACTGGAAACTATGGTTTTCAGCTTGTTTTTTTAAGCCCTCTGGGGCAGTCGGTTGAACCCGATTAAGAGGAATGTCACTTACCTACTTACCTCTGAAGGCGGTGTCCAGATGATCAATCCGTTGCTGTTCTTTTCTAGTATTTTTCTCTCGGCCAACTTGCGGCCCTTACTGGTTAACACCCAGAGAGGGTGGGAAGCATGGTTTTACGACTCTTGTAGGTATTGGTTTCACCTGTGGAAACATGATTCTTTGGGAGTGTTGCGACAAATTGAGGGCATCCCGCTGTATGTTAAGCATCTGTTTCTACGTTTGAAACAGTGGAAAGTTTCACCTCAGACTCTCATCATGAACACGCATAAGGCATTGTATAAGAAGCTTTTATCCTCCATTTGTATGGTACAAACCCCTTTTATCAAATGTCCAGCCAGTCACCTTCCTTCACTTCTAGTTTTGTTGCGATGTTCTAGGATCCCGGCCCTCATGTGGCACTTTCACTGGTTATCATGTCATGAAAGGATAAATGTGAAAGCCAACCACAAACACAAGCAGTCTCAGGATCGTTTCTGTCTAGACCTCACTGTATTAATGCACTGGAGACTATATCACATTTGTTTTTTGACTGCTCATATATTCAAAATTGGTGGACTTTCTTTGCACATTCCTGGGCTGTTCCTATATTTTCCTCAGTCACATATCAAAATGTTATGTATGGTGTTTTTTCCTCTCACTGGTCTCCGTGGCATAGGGACACTTTAAATCTTGTATTTCTTGTGATTAAATGGAACATTTGGATGGCAAGATGTTTGTTTACATTACAGCAAAAGACTTGTTCTTATTCTGAACTAGAGAGGAAGATAGTGGTGGACTTGAAGAAAGTCTACGAACATGAAAGGACTTTGTGTTCGGCATCGACTCTGTTGGCTCTGTGGGCAGCCCTTCCATGGATCACAAACACAGATTCAGCTGTGACTTGAAGGACTCATGAGTGTCTTTTTTTTTCCCTTCTCCCTTTTTTTTTTTCTTCTCTTGTCTTTGTTATACCTCATATGTGTTTTGGGTTTTCTTGTACACATATCATCAATGTACCTTATGATGGTTTTGTCTGTACAATTTTTGTTTTCAATAAAACTGTCCCCTACTGCATTGCTGGCTGTAGGAGGACTTGATGCTGTTAGTCAGATCACTTGTGGTCAAGACTTGGTGGAGGATGGACATCGTAGAACATGGAGAGCGGTTGGGCTCTACTAGAATGGGTGACAGAACTACAGAGATAACTGGGAGTCAGTTTACTGATAAAGAGCTGGAGGATGGTGGGATTTTCGTTTCAACAGAGGATTTAATGGTATCTCTGGCTTTGGTTAAGAATGGGACCCTTTCTGCAAATGATATTACGGAGGACCGGCAGGAGCAGCTTAAACTGCAGCTTGCTGAGCTAGCTCAAGAGCTTGAGCATGTCAGGAAACAGCTGATTTCATTGCCTTCTGATGATTTAACTGTCATTTTGTCTCCTCCGGCAATCACTGATCTAGACGTTGGGTCTGAGCATTCCGTTTCCAACAAAGATCAATCTGGTGAGTTATTACATGAAGTTTCCACTGTGATACAGCCTAAACAATCTTCTTGCAATGCTTTTATGGCTGTCAGTAGAGAATCCAAGGTGATTCTGTGCTGAGAGCCATTAACAGAAGTTGGATCACTTGCGGTCACTCCTGGCATTCCTCAGGTTGCTGCAGTAACCATGGATGTCCCGGATGTGTCAACATCGGAACGTGGAGGCTCCATTTCCACCAGGCAAGTAAAAACTTTAACTAAAGAAGCAGGATTTGTCTTTCGGGCTTCTGGACACACATCTTCTTCAGCGCTGCAGCCTACAGAGGTAAAATGCATTTTTCAGACGGAACCTCTAAATCAAGATGGAGTTTCAGAATTTTCCTTTCTGAAAAAGACTCAGTCTCATCATGAGGAAGGGAAAGAGAAAAGGGCAGCTATGATTTTTTCTAAAAGGAACTTAGGGGTACTAGACGGGGTTAAAACAGACTCTCCACCCATTTGTGCAAGAACTGGTCCTGTATCTTCCATTGTTGTGGCCCCTTTACAGCCCTTCACTGATGAAACCTGGTCCCCTCAGCAAAGCTTTAAGTGAAGCTGGCTGGATGTTGAACAAAGGATCTTGGCGACCAATGCCTGATTGGGACCCCAAGCTGAATTTTTCCCCTAATGAGCCGACATGGAAGCCACTTGCCTAACTCACTTGTAACTCCAAAAATTCCTGTAGGGGTAAAGGGGGGAGATGGCCCTTCTGACAGGGCCTTACAAGCTACTATTCCTGTGGTTCTTATTGATTTAGGACTGAACAACCTGCTAATATTATACAGGGTAACCATAGAACTGAGAAGCCCCTAATGTCAGAATTAAGAAAGAAGCAGCACCACGCAGAAATGCAGTGCGACTGTGCTATAAGGGAGGTTTAGAGGTCAGATCTGATAGGCAATATGTAGGAAAATGTTTATTAAAAGATTCTTTACATTTTTCTCCCAGGGAGGTGTTTGCCTTTATCAATATATCAGGAGAAGATAATTTTGATGTAAGTTTTTGCTCAGCTTACGCCCTGGATTTATTTTGGGAATGGTACAACCAAGTGAAGTTTTCTCCCACATGGACTCCCTTTTTGGTGATTCCTTTAACAAAACCCTTAATTAAGTCTGTTACAATAATGTTCAGGAATGAGGGAGTCCATGTGGATGATATTTCATACTGGTTGTCTCAAAAATGTGAGATTTTAAGTTCTCCAGAAGCCATATTAGATTCAGAACAATTTTGGACTTGGGATGGTGGTTTAAAGTTAAGCTTAGGCAAACTGATACTGGGATAGAACATATTCCAAACTCCTTTTTGTTGGATCGGGATAGGGAGATTTGTTTTTATGCGGGGCAGCCTCGGGCCTGTTACGAATGTGGTTCCAGGACATATTTATCTAGTTCCTGTGATAAACCTTGATGTGATAATTGTGGTGAAATTGGTCATATTCCTTTTCAATGTGCGAATCTAACAAAATGTGACCTTTGTTAAGAGATGGTCATGTTTTCTCTGAATGTGGTTTGGCTGTAAAAAATAAAGCATCTAGTGATAGTCCAGATCTCTTAATTCAAAAGGCTCAGGACCTGGCCACAGGTGTTGCCCAGATGAGCCCAGTAAACAGTGGAGAAATAGTTATCCCTTCTTCACATCCCCTTCAGGATACATCTGAGGTACACCCTCCTGATGTTCCAGTTAATATTTCTCCCATTCTTTCTCCTGTTTGTTATTCCAGACAAAAGGAAGTTTCACCTCAGGAGTATTCTAGTAATCCTCCAGTGACTCAAGTTAGAAGGTCCTCCAGGAACCTTAAACCTCCCCTTGTCCCCCCCCCCCAATATTGGGGATGGAAACTAGTAATCCCTTTGCTGTGTTGTCTGCTAAGTGGAGTGATTCAGTTATGGATTGTCAGGAACCTGACTCTCAACCTATGCAGGATAGCCCCCCATCCCCCTTTCAGGACCAGGAAGGTTATATGGGTAAAAAGAAAAAGAGAAGAAAAAAAGACAGTTGATATTCGGCTTCATAACTGGCTTGTCTTAGACTTGGTTTGGTGAATGTTCACAGTTTATTGACTTTTTGAAGAAGGCAAGTGATTTATGATTATGTACATAGTAATTTTCTGGATGTATGCCTACTACAAGAAACTTGGATGTATACTCTAGACCAGGCCAGGTTTTTCCAAACAGAATGGTGTTGGGGTCCCTCTTATTGGTCCTTTGGACAACAAAAAGGCACATGGTTTAGGATTTATTTTAAATTCTTATGATTTTTCCTTAATAAAATTAATGGATTTAATCCCTAGGTGGTTAATGATCCTAGATGGAGCCTGGCAGTCCATGACATGCAGATTTATTAATGTATACTGTTTGCAGTTAAAAGCTGAATGGGTTGTACTGTTTCAGATGATTAAATCCTTTTTATTTACTTCCTTTGAAATTTTTCTCTGTGGAGATTTTAATTGTGAGCTTAAATCAGGGGGGCAATTCAAGCGGTACTGGGAAAAAGATTTATTGTGACTCTAATGTATTATGTCATCTAATAAAATTATCAGGATTGATTAATAGTAGCTGCCATCTGCAAGGTGGTCCAACATTTTCTTATAAAAAACATTTATGTATATCCACTATAGACTATATTTTTCTTTCAGATAATCTTCCCTTTAATTTTTACACCTTCCCGGTTTCCTTTTCAGATCATATGCTCCTTCAGTGCAATTTCTCCCCTCATTCCTTTCCTAAGATTCAGAAAGCATAGTGGAAACTAAGTGCACTTTTGTTAAAGACCCCTGTAGTATTACCTACTATCCTAACATTACTTATTGCTTGTCTTTCAGTTTCCTTTTTATATGAGGACCTGGGACAATGGCGGAGGGATTCAAAAGAAGGTTTGTGTAATTTACTAAAAAATCATGGGAGATTCAAGGAAAATTTAAAATTTCTTCATTATTTAAAACTGCGTCTGCAGTTATATTATTTAATTTCTATTGAAAATACCTCAAAAAATGATTATTTTCCTCAAATAACTTTAAAGCAACAAATACAAGAGGTGCAATATAATAGAGCTAACACATCACAGGTGCTCTTTCAACTTGGCATAAAAAGAAACAGCCCCATGGTGATCCGTATGAAGCCTTTAAGAAATACAAAAACAACAATAATTTAGTAGCACTGTTAAATCAGGATGGACAACTAGTGCGGGACCAAAAGGGACTACATGCTGTGATAAAGACTTTTTTACTATCTCATACACCAAAAGTAGCCCCTAGTGTTGAGGATATAAGGTAATTTTTGCACAAAATAAAACTTCTAGATACTCAATTTAATAAATCATTGTTAATTAACCCAATTACACATGCAGAAATTGTAACTGCAATTAAATCTCAAAAATCAGGCACTTCACCTGGGATTGATGGATTAACTTCTGAGTTATATAAAGCGTTGCCATCTGAATTTTCTGAATGTCTAGAACTGGTTTTTAATTTTTTTTTTATCTACTGTGGAATTTCCAGTTTGGTTTTCTGAAGGGTTATTACTTTTTCTGCATAAATCAGGGGATAAAGAACTTTTAGAGAACTGGAGACCTATTACATAGAAACATAGAAACATAGAATTTGACAGCAGATAAGGACCTCTTGGCCCACCCAGTCTGCCCATTTCCCTACCTACTGGATAAGCTGCAGATCCTAGTTAACTAGCAGCCTACTTCTTCCTACCCCCACCCCCCAGAATTGCCTTATGACTATCCCATGCATGCTTGAATTCCACCACTGATTTTGACTCCACAACCTCCTCCGGAAGGCCATTCCATGCATCCACAACCCTCTCTGTGAAAAAATACTTCCTTAAATTACCTCTGAGCCGCCCCCTCTATCTTCAAATTGTGCCCTCTTGTTCTTGCACACCTCTTTTTTTGAAAGATTCTACCCTCTTGGACTTTGTTGATTCCCTTGAGGTACTTGAAAGTTTCTATCATGTCCCCCCTCTCCCTCCTTTCCTTGAGGCTATACATATTAAGCTCCTTAAGTCTCTCTTCATATGTCTTCCGGTGCAGACTCTGCACAATTTTAGTTGCCCTCCTCTGGACAGCTTCCATCCTGTCTATGTCTTTGCGGAGATTGGGTCTCCAGAACTGCACACAGTACTCCAGATGGGGTCTCACCAGCTGTCTGTACAGAGGGATAATAACTTCCTGTTTTCTACTGGTGATGCCTGTCCCTATGCATCCCAGTATCCCCCCAGCCCTCCTTGCTGCCCTCTCACATTGCTTGCCCATCTTTAGGTCAGCTGATATGACTACCCCCAGGTCCCTTTCCATTTTTGTTGTTGTTAGTATCTCACCCCCATTGTGTACTCTTCCCCTGGGTTTTTGTTTCCCAGGTGCAATTTTGAATGCCGATTATAAACTTTTTGCAGGAATTCTGAATACCAGGCTTAAACAATATGCTGTCACTGTACTTTCCTCTTCTCAATATTGTGGGCTTCCGGAAAGAAAAATTCAACACGCTCATATAATTCTCCTAGATTTAATAGAGTACTCTGGTTTGTATAATCAATCTGGATATATTATTTCAATAGATCAAATGAAGGCATTCTATCAAGTTTATCACCCATTTTTATTCATGACTTTGAAACAGTATGGGGTTCCAGACGTGTTTTTAAATTGGGTATAATTACTTTATACTAATGCTATTATTCATCCAATTATACAGAAATAAATTGAGGATGGGTTCCATGTGCCCACTGGGGTGCGTCAAGGATGTCCCTTAATCCCTTTATTATATTCTTTTATAATAGACACATTAATACATTCACTCACACAAAATCCAAAATGGAAAGCAGTCTTAGGACCTCCCTTGTTGGAAGAACTACATGTGCAGGCATATGCTGATGATCTTTGTGTGTTTTTTTCCAACTATAAACAAGTGGAAGTATTTTTTTGATTATATCAGTTTTTATTCTTGGGTTTCCAATTCAAAAATGAATAAGAAAAAAAGTCAAGGTCTGTTCATTGGGGTTAGATATCAATCAGAAATTATTATTCAGGGACTCAGAATTTCCTCAGATCCTATTAACATTTTAGGATTATTATATGGGCCTCAGAATCTTCCAGAGTTGAATTGGGAAAATGCATTGGCCTCTAGGGGGCAAAATTCAAATTTGGAAACATTGGAAATTATCCAAATTGAAACGTGTACAAGTAATAAAATAATTTGTAATTCCAGGTTTATTGCACTCTGCAATAATATTTCCATTACCAATATGGTTAGAAACATGGATTTACAGTTTATTTTTTCAGATGTTATGGGGTAACAGACCCAACCCTATTAAAAGGCAATACACGTATCTTGCAAAAGAAAAAGGGGGTTTAGGGATGGTGGATTCTGTTATTTTTTTTATACATTATTCTTATAGCAAAATGTTAGGGTGGGATTGTTGCCATCTACATCTAGATATGGGTTATTAATGAAAAATGTATTGATTCACTATTATTCTGCTTGGCATGTAAGCCCACCTAAACCCCTTCAGAAATTATTACTACCACAATATTTTTAGCTGGTAGCAAAAAAGCTTTTTAAGTGGGGTTTATTGGCTCAAGTAGTAAAGGACAGCACAGGACCACACTTATATAAAATAGTAATGTCACTATTATATCCAGCTGAACCAGCCTTTAAAAACGGTCCTGCGATGCGAACTGTGGAGGTACTTCAGAGATTAAATAATCCCAGATTACTGGAATACATGTGGGAATTTCTATGGTTTACAGTTTATGGCAGGAATGTAATTAGGGGCAATGCAAAGCACAAAGCGCTAAATGTAAGAATTTGCCCCTTTCTAGAGTGCATAGCTCAGGAAGAAACAATGGAGCATTTTTTTATTTTCCTGCACATATGCCAGTTCTCTTTGGAAATTCTTAGACTTAAAATGGAATATCAGATGGTTATCGTATTTGGATTATGACACACTGGTTTAAGTCACTTTCCTTGGTTAGGGACGATGTATGATTTAGAAACTTTGCAAATTTTTTGTTGCTGTTTAACATATTATTTATGGCAGGCCAGATGCCAATGGGTTCTGTATCAAAAATTGATATCTTATGATACTGTGGGATTATTGATTCATGGGGCAATGGAAAGGAGGTGGGGGTAGAAAGAAGTAGGCTGCTGGTTAACTAGGATCTGCAGCTTATCCATTAGGTAGGGAAATGGGCAGACTGGGTGGGCCAAGCAGTCCTTATCTGCCATCAAATTCTATATTTCTATGTTAAGGATTTAGGATTTTCTACTACTAGAAAGGTGACTGATTGGTGGAAGGGATTCACAAGGTTTATAAAATACAAATAGGAGAAAACAATATTAATTAAATTGTATTGGGGAAGGGAAGGGAACGGTTTATACGGGTATGATTGCCCTTAGTATTTTGAATGACTATAATACTTATTTTGGTTAGGTTATTCTTTCTGTATGACTATAATACTTATTTTTTATTTTATTTTGTCTTATGTGTTTTAGTTTCATGCTTAATTTTTTTTCAGTGTGTGATCTAACACTATTGCCATTTTTGTTTTTGATGTTATATTAATAAAAAATTCCCCTACTCTTGGCCAGTAGGGGGACAGGCTATCAGCAAGATGGCCACTCAGAGTGAGTCATTGGAGGGAGAGAACGTCTGCACAGTGGAAGCACTTGCCTCATCTCCCACTGTGGGTGTGCTAGAGGCAAAACAAGTAGCCAATATTGAATACGATTCAGAAGAGGAATTTCATGAGGCTCCTCTGTCTACAGAGGAAATGAAGCTTTTGACTGGTAACATTTTGAGTAATAAACCCTTGGAAACAGATATTGAGGTTAAAATCCCAGGAGATTAGGCTCTTCCATTGCAAAATCAGCTAACCGCGGAATCAGAAAAAAAGCAACTCACTGTGACACACCATGTCATTACCGCTGCAAGATCTGTCAGCAGCTCAGCTCAGGAGAAGCCTGCTACATGCCCGGTGGGACTTGGTGAGTCAACGCATTCTGTCATTCTTTCTAAGCCTAATTTTGACAAACTAGTGCTACAGGCTGGCAGTGAAATCATTCAGAGGAATGAGTGCCTAAAGTCTGAGCTTTTACAGCCTGAGATTTTGAAAGACAGTGTTGTTTCTAAGCCTGAGAACTTGGTACGGCAATACATGGGGCTTTCAGCTCCTATTTCCACTGAGTTTGCTTCACCAACTAGCGCTCCACTGAGCAAAGTGGCAGGTTTTGTTTTTAAGACACTGAATAAGGAAAAGAAACTATCTTCTTCTGACATTGTTTATCAAACCTCTACAGAGCCCCAATCAGGTGTCACAGAATTTTCCTTCACAGTTACACATTGTAATTCTGAAGGCAAAAAGGGTTCTGCACAGATACTTCATCATCCTTCTAATACTAGAACTGTGAATGTTTCTACCAACTTCATCATTTCTCCTAATGTGAATGAGGGGCCCTGGATGCCAGGAAAGGCCTTGGTTGGGGCGGGTTGGAAGCAAGCTCCCTCAGGTACTTGGTTAACTGACCCTGACTGGGATTTGGACTTTTCTCAAAATTCCCCTATGTGGAAGCCAAGCTCAAATGCTACTTTAAATGATATTTTAAGTGCAGTAAAAGGGTCCAAGTATAAAGAAGTAAGCCCCCCCCATTGTACCACTAGAACCACAAGTTTTGCAGGACACAGCTGGGGATGGACATTCAAATCTACCTGTTGAAGACATTTCATCAAGTTTAGAGGCCTCTAAACCATCTCATCAAAAACCTTTGATGTCTGAACTTTTCTCCACTGCTAAAAGGGAAGCTGTTCCCTGAAGGAATGCTATACGAATTAGGTATAAGGAGGGTTAGAATCCAGACCTGATAGATACTATGTTGGAAAGACTTTGCTAAAGGACTCTCTTCATTTTACTCCCAAAGATGTTTTTGCATTTATTAATATTTTAGGTGAAGATAATTTCGATGTTAGCTTTAGAACATTATATGCTTTAGACTTCTTTTGGGAAAGGTATGGGCAGGTCAAGTTTTCTCCCACATGGACCCCCTTTTTGGTAATTCTGCTTACCAAACCCCTGATCAAATTTGTTACTGTGACGTTTCGGAATGAGGGGGTCCATGTGGAAGATATTACATTTTAGCTCTCCCAGAAGTGTAAAGTGTTAAGTTCTCCAGAACCCATTCTGGATTCTGAGCAGTTTTGGACAGGTAGGTGGACATATAAAATTAAATTGAGGCAATCTGATTCGGGAATTAAACATATCCCAAATTCCTTTTTGTTGGGGAGGGATCGAGGGGTCTGTTTTTATGGAGGTCAACCCAGAGCCTGTTATAAGTGTGGCTCTAGGACTCACCTGTCTAGTGTCTGTGACCAACTTAAGAGTGATTACTGTGGGGAAATTGGCCACTTCACCATGCAATGCACAAAGCATACTAGATGTGATCTAAGTGAGGAATATAGCCACATTTTCAGGGATTGTCCTTGGGCAGCTAAAAATAAAGCCTCCTGCATTAGTCCTGACTTGCTAAATTCAGCAAGCTCAGGAATCTGTGCCCCCCCCCTTTCCTACAGTAGAACAGCAGGTTAGTCAGAAAATCTCACTGACTAGATCTTCCTCCCCAGGGCCTTGAGAGAAAACTCTTCTTATAGTTTCACAACCGTTGGTAGAGGAGGAGAGGGGGGAGGCTCCCTCAGCACCTTCAGTGCCTTCAGTGCCTTCGGTACCTTCAGTGCCTCAGGAGCTGGTGCCAGTATGTTATACTGATCCAGCCCCTTCAGTTCCGGAGTGCAAGCTTCCAGCCCCTTCATCTCCTTTACCTCGAAGAAGATCTTCCAGGAACTTACAACCAAAATCTCCCCTGTTCTGGCCCCTGTTGAATCCGCTTCTTCTTATGCTACTTTGTTTACTCCTTGGGGGGAGACAGATATGGAAGTTGGAGATTCAGACTCTCAGAAATCCTCTGTCCACCATTTCACAGTCCATTGATAAGTATAAGGAGAAAAAGAAGAAGAAAAGGAAAAAATAACACAGTGAGCTGTTCTTAATAAGGTTTTTCAATGCAGCTTACTTGGGGTTCTTTAAATACTCATAGTTTACTGAACATTACCAAAAGACAGGCCCTTTTTCAGTACATTCATGATAATAAAATCACAGTTACTTTTTTACAGAAAACATGGATGTACACAATAGAACAATTGTACACTTTTAAAAGAGAATGGCCCTGGGGCCCTTCCTACTGGTTGTTTGGCACTGACAGTGCTGATGGCATTGGCATTCTCTTTAATTCCTTTAATTGTTCCCTTCACAAACTAATAGACCTTATTCCTAGTAGGGTTTTGATATTAGATGGGAAATGGCACATCACCTGCTATAGATGTATCAATATCTATAACCCTCAGCTGAAGGCTGATAGAGTAACTTACATGAAGGCTTTACAACCATATTTGCTTACCTCCTTGAATATACTATGGGGTGGTGACTTTAATTGCAGCTTACCTGGTTTAAATCAGCAGCATAAAAAGACTTATTGTGATCCCCAAGCACTAGCCTCTAAAGTTAAGATGGCCAACCTTCATAATTGTATTTCATATCAGTCTAAGGGCCCTAACTTTTCATTCTCCAAAGGCAAGTTGTGTTCTTTAATTGATCATATGTTAGTCTTTCCATTAGTTCATGTACATGGCTTTCAGATGAGACCCATGGAAATTTCTGATGATTTATTGTTACTATGTTCCCTTCATACTGAGGGCTTGTCTCTCAGGGGGAATGGGAGGTGGAAGCTTAATACCTCAATATTACAGTCTCCACAGATAAAATTAGGGGTGCACCGATCTACAGACTCGCCTATCAGTGGCCTTTTGTATACTGATTTGGGGCCTGGTGGACCGATTCAAATTGTTTTTTCAGAAATGGTTTAAACACCAAGGCGTGTTAGCTAGAGATGCTAATTTCAAGAAGCATTTATCATTGTGGCAGCAGCTTCAGAGGCTAATTTCAATCTCCTATGTTTCCAGATTAGATTATTCGGAACAAATTAGAATGATAAAAAATTCTATGAAAACTTATCAATATGATAGGGCTAAAACATTACAGGCTATTTTTTCAAATGGCACACACAGAACCCCTATTGGTGACCATTTGAGGCCTGTAAATCCTTGAAAGACTCTTCTGTTGTTGACTTTTTTTTAATGCCGATGGCTCTAAAGCAACAACATTAGACCAACTGAGAGATTCCATTAGCCGACATTTTCAGTCTTTAGATCCTGATTCCTCAATAGTAGGGGAAGATCTTGAGAATTTTGTTAACACTGTTCACTTACCCTCTGCACCAGTGGAGGCGCTTAACCTACTGGGACCAGTTACTAGTGAGGAAATACAGGCGGTAATTCAAAGAATGAAGCCAAATGTTTCCCCTGGGGTTGGATGGGTCACTCAATCACCTTTACAAATGATTTTTGAAAGAATTTAGTGAATGTTTGGTGCTTCTGTTTCATTTCTTTTTAGACACTAATTCTGTATTTCCATTTTTTACTGATGGTTTATTGATATATTTATATAATCTGATGATAGGAATGATATTAAGAACTGGAGGTCTATTACCCTTCTAAATTCAAATTATAAGATATTTTCTAATATTTTAAATAATAGGCTCAAACAATATGCTAAATTGGTTATATCCCTGTATCAATTTTGTGGAATTCCTGAAAGAAGAATTCAAGCTGCTTTAATGATTATACGGGACGTAATAGAACATCTCTCACTTATTGGTAAAACTGGTTGTATAATCTCTGCAGACTTTGAAAAAGCCTTTGCTAGGGTTCATCTTCCTTACCTCTATTTGGTTCTAGAATGTTATGGAATTCCTACACAAATGGTATACCTTATTAAATTACTTTATTAACACAATACAGTTTACCCTTTTTTACAGGGCAGTATTGAGAAGTGCATTCATTTACACACTGGAGTTCAACAGGTTTGTCCCCTGAGCCCCCTTCTCTATATTTTTTCATTAGATCCCCTTCTACAGTACCTAGTTAAGACACCACGGTGGATGGGTATTGGAAACGTACCTGATTATCACTTCATCTACAAGCTTATGCATATGATCTGATTTTATATTTCATGTACTATACCCAGGTTCATCATTTTTTAGAAGTGTTTAAACTGTTTTCAGCAGCTTTTAATGCCAAATTAAACTTGCAGAAGACTAGAGGTTTATTTATTGGGGCTTCAGGTCCCAAAGAAGTAGTTCAGGATAGGATTAGCATCTCTAGAACTCCATTGAAAATTTGGGAATCCTTTTTCGTCCTCAAAATATGCCAACTAAAAACTGGGAGCTAGTACTTAAGGGGGTAGAAAATAGAGGAAATCATTGGAAACAATGGAAATTCTCAAAACTTGAATGAATTCACATATTAAAACAGTTCATTCTTCCTTGTTTGCAATATCTTGCCATGATTTTCCCTCTCCCTTCTCAACAAGAGACCAAAATGTACAGTATATTTTTTCCAGATGTTGTGGGGAAATAGGCGGGACCCTGTCAAAAGGCATTATACATATTTAGATAGAAAATATGCTGGTTTAGGTATGATTGACCCAATTGTATTTGTGCATTCTCTCTTTTTTGTGAATACCATTAAATCAGGGATACAACAAGGGGACAGTATTAATAAAGGGTGGGTGCTTATGGCTTTAGGTAATTATTTTAAAGTTTGGCTGAATTTGGCTCCTAAGCTGAACTCCCATGTCCATATTCCGGTTTATTTTAAATCAGCAGTTCAAAAATTGTTTAAATGCCAAATTATAAAGCCTATGATTCTGAATAATAATCTGCAATCTATGTATAGGTTAATAATGGTGTTGATTCACCCGCAAATCCCCTGTTTTAAGAATTGTCCCTCTGCCCTGAATTCTAAGGTATTGGCCAAACTGAATAATTCCAGACAGCCTTCATCTCAGTGGGAAACACAATGGCTCATAATGTATGGCCACTTAAATGTCAGGGGAAATGCAAAACATAAAGCCAAGGAGGAAAGGAGCTGTCCTTGTAATGATTGTATAAATATGGAAGAAACTATGGAACATTTTTTTCTTCACTGTTCCTATGCCAAAGGATTGTGGCTGTACTTAGCCAAAGTGTGGCACTGGAAATGGCTTTCTGCCCTCACATATGATATGCTGGTTTTAGGAATTTATCCCCCTAGTTTAGCCACTTATCATATTAGTACCCTATTTTTATTTTTTGGCTGTGTACGGTATTATCTATGGCAGGCACAATGCCAATGGGTGCTTTATCAATGGAAAATTACTTATGACTGTTACGAACGTTTAGTATCCAATAAACTTTCAAGGATATATGCACATGAATCAAAAGTGTTTACCTCATGCACAGTCACAAAATGGTGGAAGGGTTTTACTCACTTTATAAAAAGAAAGCAGCTTGTACATATGCAGTAAATACTAGGTGTTTCACATGAATTTTTTGTGTTTCTGATTGGTTGTAATTTTGTTTTTCAGAATTACTGTGTTGTTTCTTTATGTTTTGTTATCACAATAAAAACTCCCCTACTCTTGTCAGTAGGGGGGCCTGATGTTGCGTGGTGTGTCATTCCATGGCTGAGGTTGGAAGGGAGAGGTTGGTAGAGGATTCATTAGAAGAGATGGATAGAATGGATGTATTATCGGAGGACACGGGAAATGCTGAAGCAGTGGCTGGGGTGCACCTGAGGGGTGGCCAGCATATCACCCGTGATAGCATACTAAACCCTGAGTTGGGAGCCATGCTTAGCTTAGCACAGAAAAAACAGTGTCTGGAGGAAGAATTGTGTAAAATTAATAAACAGCTTGATGATGCCCTTTCTCAGAATGAAGAGGACCAAAAATGGAAAATATCTGCAGCCTCCCCAATGTCGGACAAATCTCTGGGTCCTACTAAAGTCCTGGCAACCATAGATATTGCAAATTTACTTCATGGTCAGGAAGAAAGGCCCCACGTCATGACTGGAGTGAGGGAGATGACGTAGAGTGGATGCCAGGAAAAGCTTTTTCCTTGGCAGGTTGGACGTCTCCTTCCCAAGGAGTATGGCAGCCAGACCCTGCTTATTTGCAGGTCATAGTACCAGATTCAGTAGCTCCTCAAGTGCAGACAAATGGTATGGATTCCAGAGGGTGTTCGGCTCATCCAGGTATAGCTTCTCATTCTGGGGATGCAAACTTGCAGCTGGGGGATGGCATTGAGACTGGGCCTTCACAGACTAGACAGAGGGAAGTCCATCCTGAAGATATGGCTTCTTGTGGTGCAGTCCCCCCACCTATGCTAGTCACTCTCATAAAACTATTGACTTGGCAAAAAGATGGAACGCTGTTCATTTGCATTATGTGGGACATAGAGATACAGCCCAGGATCGTTTTCATGTGGGCAAAATTTTACTCAAGCAATCTCTGGGCTTTTCCCCTTTGGAAGTATATGCCCTAATTCATGCACCGGGAGAATGTACTTTTGATGTCAGTTTCAGGACTCTGGCCTTGCTGGAAAGGTTATGGTGCAGATTTTCTAACTTAAAAACAAACCCACTTTGGGTAGATTGTATTGTAATACCCTTAACTAAACAACCTTTTAGGGTTATTACTATACTTTTTCGAATCAAAAGGGTAAATATTACTGATGTTGTTTACTGGTTGGAAAAATGGTGCACTGTTCAGGGGAACCCAACTCCTATACTGGATGATGAAGGGTTCTGGACCAGGGGTTGGAAGTTTAAAATTAAATTGCAACAGTCTGATCAGGATGTTATTCATTTGATGAATAGTTTTTTTATAGGTCGTGACAAAGGATTTTTATTCTACCCTGGGCAACCTAGGATGTGTTTTAAATGTGGATCTAATAGACACATTAGTACAACTTGTGATGTGCTGAAATGTGCATACTGTAGGGAACTGGGACATGTCAGTGCACATTGTTTTCAGGAACCCAAGTGCAATCTTTGTGACGAGATAGGTCATGTGTTCACAGATTGCCCTTGGGTGGCTAAAAACACGGAGAATGCAGACTTTGGGGTTCAAGATTACTATATTAAAGAATCCACTGCCCCTACGGTATTTTCTGGACCTAGATCCCCTTTGGACAGACATACAGAAAAGGCACCCGATAGAGGACCCCCCCCTTGGCTCAGTTGAACATTACTTCTGTTACTATACCAGCACAGTCTGTCCCACGAGAGGTAATGGGAACCCCCCTTCCCCATCTGATCAACTGCCTAGTTCCCAATAATTTTCTGTAGTACGAAATAAAAGAGGGAAAGGCCCTAAGCCCATGGTCTCTAAGAGGGTGATAGAACCCTTGGAGGACACAAATCCTTATGATATCCTTCAGGATGGCCTAATTGATAAGGAAGAAGAGAATCCCTCAGTTGTGGAAAGTCAACAACAAGGAGGGGATATGTTGGATTCAGGTGGGGTGATTGAGGGTAATCCAGCTCCCAAAGTTAGAGGCAGGGTCACCCGAGCCTCGAGTAAAGTGAAGTGATGAAGGTTTCTTTTTTTCTATGGCTCCCCCTAGGTATCATTTTCGAGTGGCATCATTGAATGCGAATAGCATTCAGTCTGAATTTAAGAGAATGGTGACCTATGGGCTTTTTTGGAAGTCAGACTTGGATTGTTTATTTTTTCAAGATCTTCGTTTACATTCCCCAACTCTTATAGAGGCAGCCTCGGTAGGCTGGATATGGGGTCCCAGTTACTGGTCTCAGGGTCCAGAGCTGTGTTCTGGAGTGTGGATTTGTTTTTTCTCCAAGATTAAAGTACTTTGACACTTAGAGATTGTGGAGGGTCGGGCCTTGATGTTGGATATTATTTGGAAGGGTTTACATTTGCGTCTAATAAATATATATGCTCCTCAATTAAAATATGACAGGGTAAGACTTTTCTGTACCATACAGCCTTTTTTATTTACAACCATGCTGGTGGTTTTCAGGGGGGATTTTAATTGTTCTCTCCCCCAGCCAGGATGTGGCCTTCTGGGGCAAAAACAATATTGTGAAGTTTCATGTTTACAAAATGTTATTTCCGATGTGGATTTAATCAAAATGTTTGGTTCTAGATTTACAATGGCCCCACATACTTATGCTAGTGGTCCCCGTACATCCAGAATTTATTATTTTTTTATATCTGCTTTTCTATGTATTCAAGATGCGGTAGTAGTTAATGTGGAACATCGGACCATTGAATGCTAGTCCTGTCTGTAGGTAGCCTCCCTGAACAAAGACACAGCCCAGGAGTTTGGAAACTAAATATTTCACTAGATTTGCCCATTGTTCAGGAAGGTTTTAAACATGTTATGGAAGCAAGAAAATCTGTGTTTTTCCTATATGAGGATAAGAATGAATGGTGGGAAGATTCAAAATGGGATTTCCAATCCTACTTTCAATCTGTAGGAAGACTTAATGGAACTTTTAAACATACCACCTTATGGAGCTTAAGGTATCAACTGAAAATTTTAACTGCTCAACAGTAGGATGGGGGAATATGTGATCTTTTGGCCATTAAGACCCTAAAGGATAAGATAACTGTCCTACAAAGAGAGATGATGAAGGGAGTAGTTAAACAACAATGCTATCAGTTATTTGGAAAAAAAAACATGGCACTATTCCTTTTGATACCCTGGCCCAGGTTCTGGAGCAGAGAATTATGGAATCCCAGCAGCTGGTAAATGGTACTGCCCTAACCTATTGCTCAGCCATGTTGGCAGAAATTAGCTGGTATTTTACTGTGGTTTTCACAAGTGAAAACTTGCCATATGATAAATTTAATCATTGGTTGCAGGACAGTACTATCCCTAGTATTTCTGAGGAGCTGGGATGTAGTTTAACTGAGCCTATTTCAGTACTAGAACTCAGGCAGGTTATTTGGTCCCTTTCTACGGGTTCATCTCCAGGCTCTGATGGACTACCTCATGACATCTATAAAGCGATTTGGGAATCTTTAGGGGAAGAACTGGTGGCTGTCTTGAATAGCACCTTACTTTCAGGGTTCTTAGTGGCTAGTATGTATGAAGGGGTATTAGTTCTTTTATTTAAGGATGGTAATAAAGAGGAACTAAGGAAATGGTGACCCATAACCCTCCTAAACACTGATAGTAAAATTTTGATGAAGGTGGTGGGGAATAGATTGGTGGGTGCACTGGATGCAATAGTTCACCCTACACAGTTTAGTGGGGTACCTCTACAGAAGATACAAGATGCCCTGATCCTTATTAGGGAGATTTTGCATAAAGGTAGCACTCAAGAGCTGTTGGGACATCTGGTGAGTCTGGATCAATCTAAGGATTTTGATAGGGTTGAATACCCCTATATGTGGGCAGTTTTTCAAAGTTATGGGTTTCCTGATCAGTTCATTTTTTGGTTAAAATCTTATTATAAATGTATTTGCTTATTACCTATTATGAATGGGTGGACAGGGGCTAAGATTCCAGTTGGCAGAGGGGTGCGGCAGGGCTGTCCTTTTAGTCCTCTTTTGTACTTGTTGTCTTTGGATCCTTTGTTATAAAGAATACATAAAATAGATGATATTATGGGTCTTTCTGTAAGTAGTGTGGACGCAGAGATAAAAACAATTGCTTATGCGGACGACCTTTGTTTGATATCAGCATTGCTGGCTCAGGAGGAATTAAGACACTTTTCAGAAGTTACTGGCTCTGTCGTTAATCACAATAAATGTTGTATATTGTCACTGGGGTGTGAGGGTACAGTTTGGTCCTCGATATGGCAGTTTCCAGTGGTGACCACTTATACTAAAATTTGGGACATATTTTTTGGAGATCCTGATCCACAGTTTTATAATTGGGATGCAAAGCTTCATGCTGCTCAGGCATTGGTTACAAAATGGAACACCTGGCATATTTTTTTTTATTTAGTTGTTTAACCAGGTATAGCACACTAAGCTGGAAGCTTTTTTACAGGAGTGACCTGGGAGCACAAGGAGGTTAAGTGACTTGCTCAGGGCCACACAGTATGCAAGTGGAAGCTGTGGGATTCAAACCCAGGTCTGGTCTGCTAGATGTCACCAGATTTGCAGCTCAGAGCCTTAGACCACTGCACTATACTGCCTAAGGTATATGTCAAAATGTAAAAGGATATACATGATTAAATCACATTTGTTACCAATGTTTTTATTCCTATCTGCAGTATTTCCTCCCACAAAGGCTCTGGAGACTTCATTTTATAGTGTTTTTTGTCAGTGTATATGGGGCAGTCGATTAAACCCTATTAAGAGAAGTATTACATATCTACCTACATCTCAGGGAAGACTGGGAATAATTAACTCAGTAGTTTTCTTTTACATTACTTTTCTTTTTCATAATGTTGTCCTAATTGTCCATAATAAATTGGGGTTGTGGAGTTCATGGGTACTGGATGAGTTTGGACCCTTGCTCAGGGTATAGACTTCTTCAGATTTTCTCTCCAAGCAGGTTAAAATCTCCTACTTTGCAAATTATTGGAAGGATGTGATGGGTAAGATTAAAGTATGGGAATTGCCTTATAGACACCTGACTACAGGTTCCAGGAAGACTGTGTATGAATGGCTGTCGACAACATGGTTTTATGAGGACCTGTTGTTTGTGGAACTTTCCTAAATGGGAAAAGAGACCCTGACACATTTTCTTCATTGCCCTCGAATATCAGCTTATATGTGGGATTTTGTCTGGCTCTGTGCACATCAAAAATTAGGGGTAAAAGGAAATATGAAGCACAAGGGTACAACAGAATGTACCTGTCCTAGAGTCTCTACTTGCCCTGGGGTAATTGAAACTATGCAACATTTATTTGTAGAATGCCCTTATACTGTAGAATTTTGGACCTATTTTCACACATATTGGCACTCAGGTTCCTTTAGGGTAGCAGACCCAGACATTTGGGTTAGAAGTGTTCTCCTTGGGTTGTGGGTTAAATTTGACTCTGGGACAATACTGTTATTTGTTGGGTATCTAAAATTTCAGTTGTGGCAGGCCCATTGTGCACTGACCCTAAGGCAGCAGATACTGTCTAGTGCCCAAGTTTTTCATACAGTCTGAAGAGAGATCTTCTGATGGTGGACTTTTGAACAGAATACAGCCTCACCTGACCTTTATAAGTTATGGTGGAAACATATGTCTTGGTTGGATACAGGCTGATTTTATTACATTCATAGCTAATATGTCATTCCTGTATTCCTCCAGTAGGGTGGGGAAGATGGCTTTGCATTTACAAAGATTAAGTTTGTTTGCAATTTGTTTATGATGTAGAATTATTCATTTATACTTCAAAAAAAATTTCCTTACTCTTATAGTGGGAGGGAGTGGGTAGGCGGGAATGTTTTTTTATATGTTTCAGTATTATTGTATGAATTAAAAATACTTTCGGTTTGTTCTTTCCTTTGTAACATTCAGTATGATGGAATACTGATTTAGATATCCTATAATTTTTGATACTAGTTGAGTTTACTAGACCAGTTCCCTTCTCTTGTGGTGGGAGGGTTTCTTAGTTTTTTCTTGTTATCCCTTTTGGGCCTATGTCCATGGGTTTTGTATTGTAAGATGAAATACTTATCTATGTTTATCTTTGTTTTTTGTTTTTTTTTGCTTTAGGATCTTGTGAGCAGTACCACTGTTATGTATATAATTAAAAAAAAGTTGGAAATTCTCCCTACCCTTTTAGTGGGGATAGGATGGGGGTTATGTGTACAGTATGGATATTTTATGTTTGAATGTCATATATGCTATACTACTCCTTTATGTTTTTAATTTCTTTTTTTTTGCCCTCCCTCATGCTTCATATGAAGTAATATATTGTTGTCTATTTATAAAATTTGTATAAAATATGCCCATACTTCTTTAGTGGGGATGGGAAGGAGGTTTTGTAACCCATGTGGATTGCTTATGTTTGTGGTATGATGTAATACTTATTTATGGGTTTTTCTTTTTTGATCTATATATAGTAATACAATATTGACTATTTGTGTTTGGTTTTGAATAAAACATTTCCCTACTTCTATAGTAGAGAGAGGGAGGGTTATAATGTTTTTTTCATGTCAGGGGTTATTGTATGAATGAATTCTTATTTATGCTGTTTATTTATTTTTTCCTTATGGTTATGTATGATGTAATACTGATTTCTATATATGTGTTATGATTTTGTTTTGATTTCAATAAAAAGTTCCCCTACTCTTTTTCGATAAGGACAGATGAGACATTAAACTGAGGTCCCATCTACCTGGATTAGTGGTAGTTCAGGTGGATGTTAAAGATCCCATGGCACTTATCGAAAAGAGTAGGGGAAGTTTATTGAACAAAAAACATAACATCACCATAATAACAGAAAATATCTTACAATATAACACAAGTAAACATCATCCAAGCATATAAGTATACAGACAGATACAGGACACTGATTTCATACAAAACAAAATTTACAAAAATAAATTTTTCCAAAGAGAAAAAAACGTTACTTGTGTAAGCCTCTAACTATCTTTGCCTTTAATGTTTAATAATCCATCTTCTATCTGAGAGAATATAGTAGTAATAGTATTCAATACTTGTTGCTGAAAAATAAATTGACAACGTGCTTGCCATAAGTAAAATTGAAGAGAAGCAAAGAACACATTCAAAGTACTACTATGGTAACTACTCAAAACCCCTGAAGAATCCCCTAGAAGCAATATATTATATGTAATATGGGAAAGAAAGGGCATATTCCAGTGAGTGGCTGCCTCACACCAGAAAATCTTACTAAAGGAACAAGTAATAAAGAAATGTAATAAACTTTCTTCCTCATTGGTACACAACATTTTGGACAATATCTATCTGCTAAAGGTTTATATTTAAGATTCCTCAAACCCCTAACCTTCCTTGAGCTGACATCTACACTATGTCCCATACAAAAGCAGGGAGTCTAAAATCCACCAATTTGTGAAGAGCCAGAGTCATTTTTGATGGAACACATTCCGGAAAAAGTAGAAAAACCCTTTGTACATCAAAAGCTATGTAGGCATAAAATGATTTTCTATTATGAGAAATAACATTTTGAAATAGCAACTTCCACTGTTGACATTTTTTCAGAGCTGAAATCCCATAATCTGGTAAATGATCCTGAACTAATATTTTAGGGGGCAAAAAAATCCATTTTTGAAAATAATGATCCCAAGCGAAATGTGACCATACCTGCCATGGCAAAGTAACTGTCCCCCATAAATAGTTAAAGGAGTTAAACAAAAATATTGAATGATAAAACACAATTGGATTTATCATAGCTAATCTACCCTGTTTCACAGGCAAATAGGTAATATCCCTCCTAACTGGATTCAGTCTGTTACCCCATAACATTTGAAAAAAAATACACTGTACAACTTAGTTTCTAAATTAACTGGGGGCAGGTAAAGGTAACTCAAATAAAGAAAAACAGGCAACAGAAGCTTCTTAATAATTAAAATACGTTTTTTTCCCAAATTCCCAGTGTTTCCACATGTTGACCTTACCTTCCCCTATTTTTAACTGCTGTTCCCAATTAAGACTAGCCAAATCATCTGGCCCAAACCAAATACCCACAATTTTCTGAGGAGTAGTAACCAGGGTATGAGGAGTAGGAATACCCATAACCTCTAAATTTTCCACCCTGTCAGGATCCAAGGAAAAAATAAAACTATTGTCCATATTTATCTGTGCACCAGAAAATTGACTCCAGACTTTAAAAATATCAAGAACAGTCTTAAGTGAAGTCACATCTTTCACTAATAAGGTAACATCATCAGCATATGCTGTGATGTTTTCTGGTGGCAAAGAAGGATCAGGGGCTATCCCCACAATACGCTGATCCCTGTGAATACATCTAATCACTGGGTCAAAAACAAAAGTGTACAATAGGGGACTTAAGGTACATCCCTGACTCACCCCTTTAGCAAACCTAAGCTCAGACTCAAGTAAACCATTAACCATAGGAAGTACTTTAGCATCAGAATATAACACAGCAATCCATTTCACAAATGGGTCATGAATGCTATAACGCAATAATAAGCCAAACAGATAGTTGTATCTAACCCAATCAAAGGCTTTAACTTGATCCAGGGCAACTACATAACCAGATCCATGTCCTGAATTACTACCCTCAAATAATTCATGTAAAAGATAACGATTGTGTTGAATCTTACGATGAGGAATCACACAGGTCTGTGCTGGATGAATAAGGAAATCCAAAACCTGTAATAATCTGTTAGTAATAATTTTAGAGGGAATTTTATAATCGCTGTTAAGTAAGCTACTAGGCCTCCAATTTGTCAATAAAGTTGGATCACCTTTTTTGTGGATGAATTTAAGCAGCGAAGTACTAAAGTCAGGAAATACTAAATCTGAAGTTAACATAAAATTAAAAACTAAGGGCAAAAAATGACACATATAGGGAAGAAACATTTTATAAAAATCATTCAGTATACCATCTAAGCCTGGAGATGTCTTTACATTTAATGCCTTTATCACCTCTTCTACTTCTTGTGATGAAATGGGCACCATTAGCAGTTGTCTAAGTGATTTATCTACTAAAGGAAGTGATGCCGTAAACTCATCCGGCAAAACCTCAGCAGGCCCTGTATCCTCACTAAATAAATCGGTAACAAAGCTCTGCACAACAGATAACATCTCCAAATCTGTGGACACAATTTTACCAGTAATGGACATTAAACCAGTCATAAAGGTCTTATCCAATCTCTGCCTACAAGCTTTGTACGGGTCAGAAGCAGGTTGCATTTTTAATCCATATCGAAACTCCATATCCAAAGATTTTTCTCTATTATATTGGTAGATAGACATTTGTTTTTTAAGTTCAGAAATTTGTGACTTAAATTGCAGTTTATCCCATGAAGAAAAGGACCTTAATTTATATAATTGATTCCTAAATTGTAAATATTCTAAATAATGAGAATTTGCTTTCTGCCTCCCTATCGTAAGCAGAAAAGACCTAACCTCAGTTTTAGTATCCTGCTACCAGTCATACAGATTATCATAAAAACATATAGTGGAATTCCTAGCTTCAAATAACACCTCGATGCTATGCACACAGTTAAAGGACTCCAGAAGAGACACATTTAACCTCCATCGTGGAATAGTTGAAAACACCTTAGGTGGAACCCCAGCAAGACTAAAATTAAATAGTAAGATCTGGTTATCTGAAAATTCAGTTGGCTTAATCATACTCAAATAAGGCTTACCATATTTGGAAACAAATAGTAAATCTATACGTGTGGCAAAAATATGTCTATGATAGGTAGCACCCCCTTTACTATGTAAAACTCTGTAAGCATCAGAGAGGCCGGCATCTATGACTATCTGTTTTAAAACATGAGAGTTGCAGTACATTTTTTCTGCACCTCTCCTATAAATTTTAAATCAATGTCACAGTTGAAATCTCTCCCAAATGATTTGCCTCCTAGTATAGAGGAAAGATTTGATTTCCTCAAACAACTCAATCCGAGCAGAATTGATTTGTGGAGCATAAATGTTTATAACTCAAAAATCAAAATCTTGAAGACAGCAATCAAGCACTAAAGCACATCCAGGACTAATATCTACCAGTTTTGAGATTTTTAAAAAAGTTGACTTACACAAGATCCCAATCCCATCTGCAGAGTCAGGGCCAAATGTCCAAAAGGAAGGACCCCAGATCCATTGTCGTTTTGCCTGATCTATTTCAGCAAGAGAAGACAATCTAGTTTCCTGAAGGAGAATATTATCTGCCTGAAGAGTATCAAAAAAGGAAAAAAGAGAGAGCCTTTTCTTGAAATTTTTAAGACTGTAGACATTATAGGAAACTATCTTTAAAGTAGCCATCAAAAGTTAGTGTTAAGGCCCACCCTTTTGACTAAAACTGTTTTTTTTCTTTTTTTCCCTTTTTTCCCCTCTTTTCTCTTTAGCTAATTCAGTGGTTCTTCTCTCCTCATCTTCAGTAACTAAGTCAGACCTATGTGAATTGTCAGATTCCAAATCTGAATCTCCACCTTCACCCTGTAAAGGAGAAAATAAATTCTCCACTGGAACAGGTCTAGGTACTGTTTGTTTGAGAGAGGCCCTGCTAAACCTTCAGTTATTAACAGTTTCAAAAGGAGGAGGCATAGATGTGATGACAGGTCTCTGTTCCATAGAAGAAAGAGTAATAGAGGGAACATCAGGATCTTGCTGAGAAGAAAGCTCAGGACCATTCACTGAAAGAAATATGTCTGCTACATCAGGTCGGCTGCTAAATCTTCCCCCTGAGGTACCTTCACCTCTGGGGGGGTTCTAGAAGTGGAAGGATTAGTATCCCGTCCTTTTTCTTGTGCTTTGTTCACCAAATCATCCTGATCCCATCCCCCCATCCGATTATGTTTGGCCCAAGGGCATTGATGAAAAGCATGCCCTTTCTCATCACAAAGCTTGCATTGAAATATATTTTCGCACAAATCCACAGAGTGCCCATATCCTCCACATAAAGAACATTTCAATAAATCACATGAACTGCTGATATGAGTCTTAGGCCCACATTTATAGCAGACCCAAGGCTAACCCCCATAAAAGCACACCCCTCTGTCTTTACCCAAAAAGAAACTGTTGGGAAGATGAATAATGTCACTATTCACCTGAAACAATTTGACCTTAAACCGCCAACTTCCCACCCATATTCCTTCCAAATCCAATATAGCTTCAGGGGGAGCCAAAATATCACAGCGGTTCTGTAACCATAGATATTACTGACACTAACCCCTTCATTTCTAAACATGATGGTAATATACCTAACCTGTGGTTTAGTAAGAGGGATTGCATAAAAGGGAGTCCAAAGTGGGGTAGATTTTAAGGTGGAATATTTATCCCAAAATCTTTCTAAACCATGTGTGGTTTTAAAGCTAATATCAGAAGAATCCTCCCCTGAGATGTGAATTATAGCAAAAATATCTGCAGGAAGGAAATGTATGGATCCTTTCAATAAGAGATTAGCAACATAGTATCTAGCAGGATGTTCAGTTAACCCTCCTCTATAATGTAGCCTAGCTGCATTCCACCTTGGGGCCTGTTCTAACTTATTTTTAAATAGTTCAGACATAGGAACATGAGTTTTATGTTGATTAGCCCCAGTATCAGAATTATCCCTTCCAGAGCCTGCCTGCTGAGTGAAAAAATTCACATCCCCTGCCGAGGACGTACTCGGCCTAGACAACGCTGAGGTCCGCTCTCCTAGATGCTGCACAGCTTTATCATGAGAACCCTGTCCATTAATCAAGTCTGTACCTGAGCTCAGGAGTTTATCAATGGTGGCATACTTTGTGATGATCCTCTTCCCTGAGGAGGCTCCTTGCCAGTCCAGATCGGTAATCCATTGTCCTGTAGCAGTCCACAGCCATCCAGAATCACTAAGCGGATCATCCGCCAACCAGTCTAAGGTGAGAAAGTCTGCAGAAGTCTGGGTCAATCCAAATTGCCTCCGCACAACTTGCAAGGTGGTACTAACAGCAGAAACGCCAGGAGAAACTCCATCCTGCATACCCTCTCGCCGAACTCCCGGAAGTTCTGTCTGCTCCTCCCCTACAGCGTCACCCGAAAGAGGGATCCTCATGTCTGAGTGAAGAGAAACCAGCTGCTGCAATTAAGGTTCCTGAGAACCAACAATCACTGTAACAGTGGGAGCAAAGACTTCAGTCTCAAATACTGGAGTCACACCAGTAAGCTCCTGCGAAGACCGATGAACATCCTGAGTCATCCGAACAATCAGTTTTTCTTCCACAGCCTGAGGCAAGCCAGCCTCTGCAACATCTTCTATATCCATACTATGCTCCAGAGAGCACAACAGAGCATCCTGCTCCATAGCTGGTGAAAAACAGTCTGACCAAACGCAGACCAACGGCAACAGCTCCTCTACCACCAGCAAAGCAGTAGGGGAATTTCCCCGGTGTCCTGGCCAAATTTCCCTCATTCACTAAAAATATCACCAACAGCTTAATCTGGTTCAAGGTCAGTTGGCATTCATCTGTATTCCCCTCCCCCGGGTCACGTCTGAAAATAGGCAGGATTTGTCTAGTGCACTTACCTGGTCAACAAAAATGAAATAAATAAATAAGTGCCATGGGATCTTTACCATCCACCTGAACTACCACCAATCCAGGGAGATGGGACCTCAGTTTAATGTCTCATCTGAAAGACAGCACCTCAGGAGTGCAGTACCCCCCTCATGATGCACTACAGTGTCAGTATTGGGATATTAACCCAAGTGCCAGGGGTGGGAACTGAACCCATAACCCTCTGATCTCCCAGCCTCAGAGGTGAGTGTGCTACCTAGTGAGCTACTGACACTACTTTATAAGTTAGTAAACCAACTTAAAAGGTGATCTGCCACCTAATCGGCAGCCAGTGCAGATCACGCAGCACAGGAGTGATATGGGATGCTCGTGAAGTTCCCGTCAACAATTGTGCTGCTGCATTCTGCATGAGCTGCAGGCAGTGGATATCAACCCCTGGAAGTCCTAAATACAGGGAGTTGCAATAATTAAGGTGTGAGGTCACAAAGGCATGGACCAATGTAGGTAAATCCCCAGACAGAACAAGGTGCTTAATCCTGGATATATTCCTAAAATGATAAAAGGAAGACTTGACGACCACCGACATCTGAGCTCGTAAAGTCAGCCCATCATCAAGTACTACCCCCAGGTTTCACACCCGTTTAGAGGTGAGGATCTGGGGGCCCCGAGAAAAAGTCCTGAGGGCTGACCAGCCCACAGCCCCTCTATCTGGTGACCCAGGTCCACTACCAACACCTCCGTCTTTCCGGTGTTCAACTTTAACCAGCTCTCATTCATCCAATCCTGGATTTCAACAAGGCAGTTATTAAAGACAGAGACAGCTTTATCCTGGTCAGGGGAAAAAGACAGGTACAGCTGTGTATCATCAACATAGCAGTGAAACCTCAGCCCATACCATCTTACAATGTTTTTGGGGGGCAACATATACACTGCAAACAACATGGGGGACAACACTGAACCCTGAGGTACCCCACATGGCAGGGAGAATGGGTCCAAGGAAAAAATCTCTGACACCACTCTCTGACTTTGCCAGTAAGGAAAGATGGAAACCACCTGAAGACTGTACCTGTCAGGACACAGACGAGCCACAGATGTCCAAGCAGTACCCCATGGTCTATAGTGTCAAAAGCTGAGAAGAGATCAAGGAGCACCAAGATGGAGTGGCTTCTCTGATCTCTTGCCATCAGGAGATCACTGAGCAGCCAAACCAGCACTGTCTTGGTGCTGTGCCTTTTTTGGAAACTGGACTGGAGAGGCTCATAGATGTTATGGATGGTCAGGTGGTCATCCAGCTGTACCGCTACTACTTTCTCAATCACCTTCCCTATAAAGGGAAGGTTAAAGATTGGTCTGCAGTTGGCTAGAGAATCCAGGTCCACAGAAGCTTTCTTTAAGAGTGAAGTTACCACCGCCTCCTTTAGGGAGCTTGGAAGCTCACTGGATTCCAGGGAGCACTGGATTATCTGTGCAAGGACCCGGCTGATAGTATCCCAACAAACTATAATCAAGGAAGTTGGGCCCAGATCCAAACTACAGCATGTAGGGCGCATACCCTGGACAATCCGCATGACATCCATGAACTCAGGCAAGGCAAAGGTACTCCAGGAAGCTCGGGGCAAGGTAGCCATATCCTGATTATCCGCAGCCCCCATAGAGTGAGTCATATGAATTTCTACCTGATGTCGGCCATCTTATCAGCAAAGAACTGAACAAGTTTGTTGCACTCTACTTGTGAAAAAGGTCTTCGGAGCTGCAGACAAGTTGGGTTGCACAACCCGTCAACAGTTCAGAAGAGCTGAGCAAGTTGGTTTTGAGTGGCAGCGATCTCCCTGGACAGGAATTCTGATTTCTTACAGGAGATCGCTGATTGGTAGGTCTGATAATGCTCAACCAATCTAAGGTGATCGACATCCAGGGCGGATTTCTGCCAACACCGCTCCAACTTACATCCTACTCACTGCAACTCCCTCAAAGACCCATCAAACCAAGGGGCCAGCGGGTGAATGGGGAGAGGATGAACAAGGACAGGAGCAATCAAGTCCAGGGCTGCAGAGATGGCATTATTATAGGCCATGACTAAAGTCTCTGGGCTTGAGCTAGCCCCAGGAAACTCTGAGAGGTCAATCACTGCCGCTAGGCCTTCAGGGCTCATTTCCCGTAAAGGGCGATAACTGAACATTTCCACAGGGGCAGGCTTTCAAAGAGGGGCATAAAAGTTGAAAGTCACGGTGTAGTGATCAGACCAACCAATAAGTTTCACACCCAAGTTGGAGGCCTCGATCCCCAGGAGGAAGACCAAATCAAGACAGCCAGTGAGCCAGTCAGTGATTGCACCTCTCATCCTACGGTTTGTAACTGGCACGTAATGTTTTTGTAAAAAAGCAGATTTGGTGACAAACTATTCAAAGATTTCCTCAACTCATGTCATTTCATATAAAGGTGAGCAGTCAATTTCAGATATATCAGATTAAAGGGATTCATCAAATGTTTGAAAATTACAAAAAAATATTAGTCTTGGAACAAATTTAATTGGTGTAATACCTCAAACAACATAAACTGGACAGTGATCAGTATTAGCATGAGCCAATTTACCTGGGCAGACAACATGACCTGGTCTACAGGTAAGACACCAATTAAGTACTGTATGGTTGCTACTTTTAAAATTAAACCTAGTGGGGCGTTAAATTATCTGTGTAAAGTGAACTTTGCCAATAATTGCTTCACTTTTACTTCTCTTCAATGAAAGTTAATTTAAATTAGTACCTACTAGCAATATAGATTTAGTTTGGGAATTCACAAAATCATACAGCCCTTGAGAACCAAACTTTGATGGAATACACAAAAAAACAGAAATTCTGTTTTTTGCAACAGTAATAAATAACTCTAAAGAGATTCCATGTCAGAATATTGACAACAATGTTGTCGACATCCTGCACAGCAACAGGAACAATGCCGACTGTCAGCATTGTTCCTGTCAGGAATGAAGTGTTTTTTTTTGCTGGGGGCTTCACCCTCCCACACCCTCCATCTCTAAATAACCAACTCCGAGTTGGAGTTGGTTCAAGGTGGGGGCATAACACTGGGAGACACAGTGCCAGTGTACAGTGGACCATCACAGTAACCTTGTGAGATTTGTCACTGTGATGGTTTTTGCTGTGGAATTTGTTTTGTGTGTGGACTCTATTTCTGCACTGGTCCCTGAGGAACTCTCTCCAGCTACCCCACTCATCCATGGCTCTGCCTCCCTGTCTGAAGCTGCCTCAACCAGGGCTGACCCAGCCTGGTGAATCCTCCAGCTCTGAACCCCCCGAGGTGGGGCCACCTGTGCCCTGGTGCTCTATCTAGAATTCAAGGTACCAGACTAGAGTTGGGGGGGCACCCCTGGGTTAGCAGCCTGACTGTGGGAGTGTGGCCATGACACAGGAGGTGCCTTCGCCTATTTCCAAGGCCAGGGATTTCCTTAAGTGTACAGTTCCCCCTAGGAGCGTGGGCATACAATGATGCCAGCACAGAGGAGCCATTGATGTCCACTGCACTTCTCCTCTACACTGCTTCAGGTACTGGTATTACCTCTGGCTCCACCAGAGGTCTTGACTATAATGGAGAACCCTGGATCCTTCCCCAAGGAGAGGGGAGTAGTTCATTGGATGCTTGATCCTCTCCCTCCCGCTGCCAACCTCCAGCACCCAAGCTTGTTCCCGAAGTCGGGTCACTGGCATGGTGTGAGATGTGGTGTCCAGTACCTCAGCCCTCAGCACCACCGGGCTGACTCTTCACTGTGGAATTGTTACTGTGGTGGTATGCTACCATCTAAAGATACCCATTCACATGAAAAATTACTATCTACAGATTGTTGCATATTACCATTCTTTAAATTTTCCCTGTAATAAATCTAAATCCCTTCCCCTTTTCTTCCTGACTCTGTCTTTCCTAACAAGATTGTAACCAGGTAACTGAATTACATTGTTGGATGCATGTGTGACTCTGACCAAGTTTCACTTAGTCCCAATACATCCATTGAATTCAATGTAACCCATGTAAGCAGTTCAGAAAAACAATTATGCACATTTCTAACATTAACATGCATAAAACAGAACTCTTTGATAGTATCAAATTTAGAAGGAGGTCTTGGGATAACCTAAAGAAATCATCAATTAAATTAAACAGGGAAAACCTCAAATGTAAACTAGCCAAATAAAGCCTACCATATTTAACTGGAATATGCAACAAGAGATAATGTCGAGCTATAATCTGAACAGTTTGAAAAGATGTCAGACTCCTAAATAGAAACACATTTGAATATATAAAATTTGTTTAACTTGCATATCTGAATAACTAACTTCTGGTACGATAAAATTAGTACCAAATGTAACAAAGGTAAGAATCCACCCCCCCCAATAAACAATAATAGGGAGTTCACTTTAAAACAGACTAAAGAAGTTTGATTCAATAACTCACAATTGCTGTAGGATTTTAGATTAGGAGAGTTTTGTGCCCTCCACACTATCATGCACAATGGACCCCTCCATGTAGAGTGCTGCTTGAAGCAGCCTACCTCTTATGCAGGTAACCCCGCCTCCTGGATAAAGTTGCACCCATGCCCCCGAAGCTGGTCCCAGTTGCTGCCACCAGACCAGACTAGACCAGCTGAGCTGTTGTATGGAGGGGGGCGCTGCAGAAGGAGTTGACAGAAGGCTGGTCGGTGCCTCAGGCACAAAACAGAATTCCGTAGCTGGCTGGATGTTCTGGGAGGGTTTGAAGCAGCCCCCCTCTTATGTCAGTAAACCCTGCCTCCTAGATGACATTGCACCTGCGCCCCCAAGCTGATCCTGGTTACTGCCACCAGACGTGACCGTCTGAGCTGTTGTACAGGGGGTGGGGTAGAGGATGGAGAAGGAGCTGACAGAAGGCTGGTCAATGCCGTCAGGCACAAAACAGAGTTCCATGGCTGGCTGGACGTGCTGGGAGGATTTGAAGCACCCCTTCTCTTATACACGTAAACACCACCTCCTAGATGATGTTGCACCTGTTCCCACAAATTGGTCCCAGTTGCTGCCTCCTGACCAGACCAACAAAGCTGTTGTCCAGGTGTGGGGGGGGTTGAATTGGGGTGGAGCTGACAGAAGGCTGGTTGATAACCTCAGGGACAAAACAGAGTTCTATGGCTGGCCTCCAGGATGACATTGCACCCATGCCACCAAACTAGTCCTGGTCGCTGCCACCAGATCAGGCTGGCAGAGCTGTTGTATAAGGGAGGGGGGAGGTGGGTTGAAGAAGGAGCTGAGAGAAGGCTGGTCAGTGCCTTCAGGCACAAAACAGAGTTCCTCATGCACAAAAAATATATCCTTTTTGTCTATACAAACATTCAGTTATTTACTGTTTTCACGCTACGATGCTTCCTTAACAGCAGAATTGTTTACACTCTTGTAAATGTTTATTTATATCTGAAGCTTTAGTATAAAAAAGTCACTACTGCAAAACCTAGTGTTGACAGTAGGCACACTAACTTAACAACAAGCATTTGTCAATGCCGAATGTTTGCTTGCTGGCATTGGCATTAGTAGTGTAGGAGTTACAGAGTTGCATAATAGGAATGGCAGTGAAATATTGAACTGAAGCCAACCCCACCACCACCCTGCAGATACCGACAGGCATTGGGGTGTGCCTTTGGATCATCAGGCATAACGGCCACACCATTTCACCACATCCTACCCTGCAGACACTGACAAGTGTTACAGTGTGCCTTGGGGTCTTTAGCTCTTATGTTCACCTCATTCCATCAGGAAATACGGTGAGATGGGTGCTGTATAGGAGAATGGGGTGAACTTTGGGGCTGAACAGTCCAAGGCACACCTCAATGCCTTTCACTGGCTGCAGGTTGTGGGTGGGGGTGGAATGGTATGAGCATTACGGGTGACAATCCCAAGTCACACCCCTGATACCTGTCATCTCTACAGGGTGGGGTGTTATGGACAGAAACCCTAACGCCTCAGGCGTTCGTTGGTACTTTCACTCCAAATTTTCAACACTTTTTTTTGTGATCCCCACCTCATGAACAATGGCAATATCAGTTTGTTAGCCGAAAGCTGATTTTGAACAGTGACTACGCCATTTGGCAACACAGGTGCAAAAACACATTTCAAAGAGGATATGAAAAATGACAGCTGTACTGTTCATGGGGAGGTGTAAAAATGGCAATGTTGAAAATCTGCAGTGAAAAGAAAAACTGGTGAAGTCATGAGCGTACATTGAAACTGTGCAACGCACACCCGTAATGTAATTAGTTTGGGGATTTTTTACAGCAGATTGTCAACACAGGCATTTTGGGACCTCTGCTCAAGAACAGTGTTACTGTGATTTTCTTAATCTGTCCCGAACAGTGATTTCCCACAGCAACCACGCATTTCTGCACTGGAAATGCGAAAACACATTTCGGCCATGGTGTGAAAAATGACAGCTGTACTATTCATAAGGAAGTGTGGAAAAATGCCAGTGGTGAAAACCTGGACTGAAAATATTACAAATTTATGAACTTACGAGGGTGCGTGGAAACTGCACAATGCTCGCTCGAAACACAGTTATTTTATGGACTTTTGTCACCAAATTTTTAACATAGACATCTTAATACCTCTGCTCATGAACAGTGTCACTGTGATTTTCTTAATCTGTCCTGAACATTGATTTCGCACACCAACTGCGCCATTGTGCTCTACATGCATGGAAACACATTTGGGTGAGATGTAAAAAATGACAGCTGTACTGCTCATAAGGAGGTGTGGTAAAATGGCAATATTGAAAATCTGTTGAAAATATAAAAAATTCATGAACTTACAAGCGCGCGTAGGAACTGCTCAACACACACTTGTAAATCAGTAATTGTTTGGAATTTTTTCACCAAATTCTCAACGTAGGGTTTTTGGGAGCCTACCTCATGAGCAGTGGCACTGTCATTTTGTAAATTGGTCCTGAAAGGTGGTTCTGCACAGTGACTGGGAAATCACCTTTCAGGCCCAATTAATGCCATGACAGTGCCAGAATTCATGAGGAGGGGTCCCAAAAACCCCATATTGAAAATTTGCTGCCAAAATTCCAAAAAATGCCTGAGATATGCATCAAAGTTGAAATAACCCTAATTTTCCATTATATAGCTTACCATCATTTCTTCTGTTCGTGGTCAGCTTTGAAGAGTGCAGACGTGTTCCCGGTCCAGCAAAGATCATCGCATCAGCCTCTGGAGGTAAGTATGGGGTGAGGTGGGGGTATGGGGAGGTGGATGCACAGGGGGTGAGCATGGGTTGAGGGCAACACAATCAATGAGGGACCATTTCTTTTTCCTTTCAGGTGTTTGTTTTCTTTTTAGGAAGATGATGCAGGACTTGTGCCATGCTGGGGTAGGCTCCCAGCATGGCAGCTGGAAGATTTTTTTGGGGGGTCAGTGGAGCCGATGGGGGATTGGGCATCCCCGTTGGCCATACAGATGTGTGCCATGCTGGCATGGGCTCCTAGCATGGCAACTGGAAGTCTATTTCTTTTGGGGGTTTAATTGAGCCAATGGGGGATTGGATACCCCCATCACCATTTTCACTTATGCCACGCTCCCAGTGTGGCACCTAGAGCTCTGGGGGAGTGCGAACCAGCGGAGATTAGGCACCCTGTCAGCCATACTGTGTGTGTGTGGTGGTGGGGGCACTAGTCAGAGACACTCAGAGGGTTGGGGAATATTTTTACAATACTAATCAGGTGTGCCAACAGATGAAAACTGCATCTACTTTTTCAGTCTCTTTGGGGTTCTGTTTTCCTGCTTTTGTCAATGTCGCTCCTACCCTGAATGCTGACTCAACATTCCAAGGATGGTAATTAGATCTTTTTTTGGAAATATTCCAATGATGTCATTTTAGTCACTTGCCTCTTCCTGGAAAGATAGTCCTAGGAAAAGTTTACTTCAAACTGAATTTATGTTTTAGGAAGAGGAAGCAGAGATGTATATAAGCAGGATTGCTGGCAATATGCTAATCAACACTATCTTATTGCTGCTCACTGAAGTGGTCTCTCCCTTTCAACTGTATGCCACTGCATTTTCAACTGCTGTCATAGACAGCTGCAGCATTCATTGGTGAACTCTGGCAGCACCTGCAAACACGCTGACTGAATTGGGAGACAGGGTGCCACACCTACAAAAACTCGGATGATGGCACTATGTTTCTTGCACATGTTATGCAAGCAAACATAAAAATGCAACCAAGCATGCAGAAACACCAAGGTATAAAGAAACACAGCACCACCACCACCACTGAAAGTGTGAGTTTTGTTTGTATCTGTAAGCTGACTAAAATTACTATTAAAATGCAGCACTAAAATCAATGCCATGCTATGTTTTATATGTTGGTGTTTTTGTGGACTTAATTGCTTTTACATCTGAAGTGCTTTAGTTTGATTCTAAAATTGTTTTAAATTAATGCTTTGTCCTGTGGCTAGATTGCCCTGCATGAATGGTAAATGTTATCAATATCGGAAGTACTAATGTAATTAGTTTCTTATGGTTTGTATCTACTCACTTGTACATTTTATTTACATATAAGAACTGGACATCAATTTTTGTTTTAATAGAGATGGACAGTTATTATGGCAAACACGCGCGTACCAAACAGCAGCTGCTGTCACACTGCATTCAGTGAGTCAGTACTGCATGACTTAAATGGGCATTAAATAAAACAAAGCAGCTTCATTTTTATCTTGAGAAGTAAAGCATAAAATAAAAGATTACTTTTCACATCCTCTTCAATAGCACTCACCATTGGTTGTCCATCATCTATCAGACCCAAATCCTCTACCAAAAAAAACCTTGCTATTGTTACCTGGCCTGGCTCCTGTGGAAAAAAAATTACTTTTGGTTTACTATGAGGATGTTACCTGACCCCAAATGCTGTTCTGAGGCTATGAGAAACAAATAACTCTTGCAGCTTATAGGGTGACTGCTTCCCCTTTTCACAAATGTGATTTCATACGCAAAATATTTATTTATTTACTAGAAACTTTGACTGATGTGATAAAAAAGGACCAACATGAGTAACATGGGGGCTGAGAAAAAATTGATAGCCAGAAATTATATGAAATAAAATATAGGGTGGTTTGGTTACACAAGTTCAAGCTTCGCTCTTGGGGTTTATGTAGCTTCACACACCTCATTGTGTATTAATTTTCATAAGGCATACCACTCCATTTATTATGCTATATGGTATATCAAATATCAAATTTTAATATAACACGTAACTTACGTAATCATGCATGACCACCTTGGAAATGGTGTAATCACTGATGAAAAAAACAAACTTTTCTACTGCTCCTTTTATGACCAACACTGAGTTACTTGTACAATGTCCTCTCCATGTAGCTGTTTCATGACAGTCCCTGACAAAGGGGCCTATGTGGCTTCAAAAGATTATATAATACATTTCAGTTGCTCAAATAAAAAGTAGTATGATATACTTTTTTCCTTTTGCATCCAGTTTAATAGATTTAAATTTACCATGGATATCACCCAACTTACTAATTAGCAAAATGTTCTCAAGAGTTCATGGAAGTATAATAAATAATGCCAGCAAAATTACACTTGGAAAATTTACCTAAGAGCACTTACAGTATTGCCACTGCATCTGATTAGTTGAATTGTCCTGCAGTTCCTTCCAGAGATTTGTCCATTTCTTTATTCTCTGAGATTGGCAAGATGGACCCAGTGAAACTGCTTGTCCCGATGATACGCCACTTGTTCTTCACAGTGGCAACTTCCTTAAAACAAGAGCCACCTACTTCTTTCTTGCATCTGGCTCCTGCCAGCAGTGATCCCGGGCACTAGATACTGTACCTCCCCAACCTTTTAGTTGAAATACTTCTAACTGCACTGTTTATTGACATGGCCCGTAACCCTCCCTATTTTCGCAACTGCAGCACGTCTACAGCATGCAGGCATTCCTTGGCCCAGAATGCCCTCTAGCTGGCCATAAAATAAAGACCTTCTCTTTCAGCAGAATCTTAACAAGTTAAAGTAGCTTTCTTAATAGTTCACTGTCATTCTTCATATGACAGGGCCATGAGGATCTTGTAGAAAATTCCACTGCATATTCTTCCCTTTAGAAGCATCCCTATTTCAATAAATGACCTCCACATGTCCTCAGAACTTGTTTTCCCCAATCCTAATGGGAACACCAGTCAGCTTCTCCCTCTAGCAGCAGTGCTTGACTATGGAACAACTTCATTTGACTTGAACTACAGGCAGGCAAGTCAACTTACTTATTTATTTATTGAAAATGTTTTACCAGGAAAGGCACACTGAGCAAAAAGATGCTTGTCTCATGGTGCGACCGGGGAATACAGAGGAGGTAGGTATACATACAAGTTGAACTTACAGTAGCACAATAAGGAAAATGTACATAGTCGGGAAGAATACATTTGAACAAATTACATTGGCAGTGCAGTTCAGCACGGCACAGGCACAGCAAGTATAGGTATACAAGTAGTGGTTAACCAACTAGGTAAGAACAGTACAGAACATGATGTAAGGGGGTGGTATACCAAACAAGGGTACACAACAAGGCAATACATGAAATAGATAAGTGCCATACATAAGGATTTGGAGAGCAAGGTGGGGGTCGGGATGGAGGGTGGAGAAACATAGGCATATAAGGGAGAGGTTAGGTGAGGAGGGAGGGAGTGGGGCTGGGGAGCTTAGGATGATTAGGAGGGTGGGAAGGGAGAAATTGAGAGTGCGGAGTAGGTAATAGAGAGGGTATAAGTGCGCAGAGTAGTATATAAGCCAGACAATTCGGTGAACGCCAGGCCACTGGTCAGGCCAGGGGGGAGCTGGGGGGGGCTAAACAGGAGGGTGGTCAGGGGCAGTAGCAATTAGGTGTAAGGAAGTTAGAGAGGGCATAGGAAAGGGAGAGTCTGGATGAAGAATGATGAATCTGGGTGGGCAGGCCATTCCAGAGTTTAGGGAAGAGGTAAGAGAATGCAGATTGGCCGGAGGTGGTCCTACGGTGAGGGATAAATAGTAGTTTAGGGTCAGCGGATCTGAGGGCGTGAGAGGGGGTAGGTGGGGAGGATAGGGCAGAGGTGAGATAGGGAGGGAAGGAGCCGAGCCAGAAATTAGAGGTGAATTTAGCAATATGAATTAGGCGACGGTTACTTAGCGAAGGTAGGGACAGGGAATGATAAAGCGTCCAGTGATGTGAGCGGGGGCATCGAGGGCAAATCAGCAAAATCCATTGTAGAGGGGGTCTAGTCTAGCAAGGGTGGATTGTGCAGCGGAACTGTAAACTATGTCACAGTAGTCGAAAGAGGGTAGAATAATTTTCTGAACAATTTCGCGTCTGATAGGAAGAGGGAGACTGGTGCAGTTTCTATAGAGGGCACCAAGTTTTGGGCGCAGTTTGGAAATGATGGCATCGATGTGAGTGGAGAAGGAAAGGTGGCGGTCAAGCCAAACCCCAAGATACCTGAAGGAGGGTACGTCTTAGAGGATGGTGTTATTTAGGGTGTGGAATCTCGGGGGGGGAAGTGAGTTTGGATAGGCGCTGCCGGGTGCCGAAAGTCATAGAGTTGGTTTTCTTGGGATTTAGGGAGAGTTGGTTGCTATTGAACCAGAGTTGGATTTTATTGAAGTTGGATTGAAGTTTGGAGGCGACTTCTGCGTGGGTCTGGCCGGAGGTGAAGAGGACTGTGTCGTCAGCATACATATGGATGGCGGAAGAGGAGCAGGAGTTTGGTAGGTCATTTAGGAGGATGGAGAAGAGGATGGGGCCGAGTACTGAGCCTTGCGGAATGCCAGAGGTGATGGGGGGGAGATGTGGTCAGCTATGTTAGTGGACTGGGTTCTATTTAGAAGGTAGGCACTGAACCAGTTTATGGCAGGTGCAGCTAATCCAGCTCTGGAAAGGCAGGATAGTAGGAGAGAATGGGATACGGTGTCGAAGGCTTTTGCAAGGTCGATGAAAATAGCAGTAGTGATTAGCCCTTTGTCCATCCCAGTGAGGATGTGGTCTGTGAGTCTGAGCAGGGAGCAGGTAGTGGAGTGGTGTTTTCTGAACCCTGACTGGAAAGGGGTGAAGAAGTTAGTTTCAGTGAGGAAATGAGAGAGTTGGGATAGCACAAGCTGTTCTTGGAGTTTTGCGAGGGTGGGGAGGAGGGAGATGGGGCGGTAGTTGGATGTAGAGGTAGAGTCACTGCCTTTAGGGAGCGGTAGAACAGTGGCATGCTTCCATATGGAGGGGAGTGACTCAGTACTAAAGGAAAGATTTAGAAGGGCTGTGAGGGGGGTAGCGATGGCGGAGGCAGATAGGGAGATATGCTAGCATCATGGTCCTATAATGCCCCTCCCACTCTCTTGCAACTTTTACTATAGAGACACCTATCAATTGACATTTATTACTGCTCTACTAAGCCTATTCCTTCTTACTCTGTGGCAGATCAGGTGTATGGTGTGGCAAAAAATATGGATATAGCTGTCACAAACGTATCACAAAATTCCAAAATTTTCACAAAAGCTCATGAAATTTGACTTTATGTAATGACATTGCTTTGGAAGTTTTGGCTGCATAAAATGTGGCCGTGGTTTAAGCAAGAGATTAGAATGTGGACATGCACAGCTTTCTTATCAGGCTATATGAACCTACCAAACTTGATGAGATTGCCTTGAAAGGTTATAGGGTCATCAAACTTCAGTTTACTTACTTGTAAAATTTCACTGAACATTTCCAAATGTTTGGCTGCTTATAACTCAACCCCCTTTAAAGCCAGAAGTCTGACATTTGGCACATGGACCCAAGTAGTACATGACTTCAAATGAACTGAATTAAAGTTAGATTATTTTTTTCAAGTAGATAGAAATAACTGAAAATTTAAGTTGATGAAATTTAGCAAAATGTGGCAACATTCTGTGGGAGTGGAATTTTAATTACACCAGAATTCTATTGGCAAAATTTTACTTTTACCCAGGTCTAGTGTTAATGACAAAAAGGACACAGTGAAAGACATGGGTGACTCGATTCTGGTTACTTATTCAACAAACTCTGGCCAGAGAAGACACGGTTGCAGCCACGCTCACTGAGCTCATGGCAAAACAGTCTGCCATGCTCAAGGTGGCTGCAGTGCAGTCATGCATGCACAATTACTCATGCATGTGCACTAAACATCGGTGGCCATCTTGAGCATGGTGGGTGACCAGCAACAGAAACAGTGCACTGGCGGTGGGGGAGTGAGTGGACTGTTCTGGAGTTGTGGAGTGATTGCACAGCAACTCCAAAACAATGCAATTGCTTTGTGTTAATCTGGTGGCTCTTTTTTAGAGTTACTGCAAGATGGCTGCGGGGTCTTCTCACTGCAGTTGGAAATATCAGGCTGTATAATGAACTATGCTGTTGAATGAGGCATGACTGCTGTCAAGTTCTGATTCTGAAATGTTAAAAGAGTCTAGGCATACACAGATGCATCTCCTTTAATAATTAGAGGGCAGAGGATCTGCAAAAAAAGTTGGTTTGCAAATTGTAACTGTTGCTAACTTCCTGGAATATAAACAGTTAACTCCAGTGTAAACAGCTCCTCTACCTAGAGACCACAAACAAACCACAAAATGAGTGTACTCAGTCCTTAACAAATTTAACCAACCATTTCACCAGCAATTCTGCTTAGTGCCTAAAACTGACAATATGTCATCTGATGGCCATGAGTGACATGCATCTGGCACTTTGTGAACTCTCTGTTTTAAGTAAGGACTGTTTTCTATTTCCTTTGGTATATGCTGAAGAATATGCAGCTGTTTTGCAATAACAAACCCTCAAGTTCTGAACAGAGCTGGTTGTTCCTTGAAATGCTATATGCATCAGAATTTAATCTGGCAGCATATGTCAACATTGTAATGAAAGGCTGATATTTTGCAGTCATCAGGTAATTAACCTTGCCAAGGATTTGAGGGTTTTATTTGAAACATGACAGCTTGGAAAACACTGTTATGGGCTGAAAGACAAGAATTATGTTTGAGCAGTGCAAAAAGCATTATGCTGTTTGGCACTGAATCACAAATAAAATGAAAATTCCTTAGGGGATGATTGAAGTGCAGAGTAAATCATCATTTAAGGGGAATTGTTAAAGCAGACACCTATTGTAATGCATGGCCAATACTTACTTCTAGTTACTCTTATTAACTATGGTACAAGGTAATGGTCAATTGGTGTATTGTGGATGAGTATTAATGCTCATATCTAGTTATGATTTAATTATAACAAAGCAAAGCCTAAACATTCAGACAAGTTACATTTTCAACATATACTGTCTTTTCAGATAACTAAAACATAATTAGTAACATTCATATATTCCAAAAGAGAAAAATATTAGTGAAAAATCAAAGGGGGAATGTTATACAAAATGCACATTGGCAGAAAACCAAACTTTAGCAAACCCCAGAATTACACGTTCCACCAAAATACAATGCATCATGGGCACAGTATGTAAATTACCAAGATGACATTCAGGCTAACTGGGAGTTAAGCAGGACTGGAAGAAACTTAGCCTTAAAGGCCTTAAAAGCAATTCCAATGTTGCAAACAGCACACCACATATTTTTATTCAGTTTACTGTGTTGTACTGTACACAGGATTATCAGAAATGTGAGATGAAAAAGACCATAGATCTATTGTGTTCATCTCCTGTCCTCCAGGCAGTTGTAGCCTTCAATATAGTGGTCCCACACTATAGTGAACCCTGCTATAGCTCATTTTCGCATATAAGGATTGTGGTTCTTGATTTCTACTGTCAAACTGAAATTGACACATACAGCTAATTGTGATGATGTGTGCTGTCAATTTCAATCTGACAGCTGTCAATTTTCCAGTTACCCACTTCTCAATTAATGCAGTAATGAGTTAAATGAGGTAATGAAACCTGAAAAATACTGACTCCATGCTGGGTTTCTATTACACTTACTCACTGCCATCACAGCTGCCAAACATGATGTGGTCTGGGTACACTGTGGAAACAAGACTTGCAATCTTCGACCATCTGGAGGGAGATGACAGCCTAGTGAAACTTTCTCTTGAGACAGGCATTTCCAAATCTACTACATGCACCTGGAAAAAACAGGAGAGTGCTTTGAGAGAATCTGTGGACAAGGGTGCAGGATCCAGCAATCTAGCAAGGCAGAAACTCAGGCAGCCAGACGAAAGTGAAACTGATCAGGCTACTCAGCCATGGTTCTCCCAGCAATGGGCAAATGGTGTGCCTGTGTTTGGATGCATCTGTAAAGAAAAGACTGAATAGTTCACCGAGAAGATCCATGGTCCTGACACAAGATTCCAATCCTCCTCTGTCTGAGATTCCAGCATCATCACAGAATCCACAAGGTGTGCATAACAGGTGAGCAAAGATCCTGTGATGATAGTGCCACAGCCAAATTTATCCACAAACTTAGAGACATCCTTGCCAAGGGAGGTTACCTTCCAGATCAGGTCAATAAAGTGGATAAGAGCAGTTTGTTCTGGACGTACCTCCCTGACATTGCCCTGGTGAGCAAGACCAAGGAGAATGGCAGCTAAGGTTTTAAAATAAATAAATAAGAACAGATTCATCCTACCGATCTGTATGAATGCCACTGGGTCTCATAAAGTGCAACCACTGTACTTTGGGAAGTCTGAAAGAAAAACAGGGGTTTCCATCATGGGCAGATGTCCTCCTTGCCTTTCACCTATGATAAAATTACAATTCCTGGATGATTGCACCAATTTTGTAGAAGGTGGTTTATGGACTGCTTTTTTTCTACTGTCAGACCACACCTGCCACAGAAGAAAATGCCCAACACAGCCTATGGTCTACTTGATTGGTGCCCTACCCACCTTCCCAAAAACTGAGCTAAAATCCAGAGATAGATGAATCTGTGCACTGTTGCTACTGAAGAACACCACACTGAGGATACAGACCATGGATGGTGGCATAATCATCCAGTTCAAGAAGCACTATTGCATGTGATTGCTTAGGGATATGGGGGCTACAGAGGTTATTCAAGTGATTGAGTTCCTCAAACAACTGAATTTGAAACATGTGGCAGCACTAGTGGGTGAGGCTTGGGAATGGGTATTGATGGTTACTGTGGCTCACTACTGGAATACCACACTGGGACTGGCTTTTGGAGACCTGCAAGCTCAGGAGGATGAAGAGGATGGTGAGCTAGAGGACATCAACAAAACTGTGGCTGTCGCTACAGAACTGAACATCACTGATGCCATTAAAGTACCAGAAGCTAAAATCATAGATGAGTGGCTGGCAGTGGACAATATGATACAGGTAACTGAACAGATGACTGACAGCAAGATCATCTTCACCATGACCAATGATGCCAGTCCAGAGGAGTAGTCTGGTTAAGAGTCTGATAACCTGATGAGCCTGCAATACCTACCTACAATCCAGCCATCACCAGATTAAATCAAGGCTTGGAATAGTTATAGGTGCAGGAGGCAAACCCAATTAAGGAGCTCCAGCTTTACAACCTTATCTCCTACTGCACTAATCTGATGACAAAAAAGTAAAGCAATCACAGATTATGACTCTCTTCAATCTGCAATAGCAGTGAGTAAAACATATAGGGCCGGATATTCCAAAAGGGTCGCGCCTGTCTCGCAATAGAATTCTTGTCGCAAGTCCGAAGTCGCCATTCTGCGATATTCAGCAGGAGGCAGTTCGCCACCAAAAACAGGCTGAGCAACAGCGCAATGCAAATGAAGGCATGCGCAACTGAAGGGGGTGGATCCATGCATAAAGAGCGCAATGCGATATTCAAAGACTTGTGCAATGTGCAAGAGCGGAACAGCCGGAAGTTGCGCCCCAGCGGAAATGAGCCAAAATAAAAAGGCTCAAGGAAGAGGCACAAGAACGCGACAGGGAAGACACAAGAGGCAGAGAGACAGAGAAGGCCAGAGCAACAAACAGTGCAGGCCAGGAAGTGCACAGGACGAAGAGGGGCAAGGGAAGGTGTATGGGGCCACAGAGTGCAGAGGCCAGTAGGTGTACCAGGTGCAGTGGAGGTAGCAGTCAGGACAGCGGGGGTAACAGAGCAACATCAGCCGGGAGTCACAAGCCAGGGAGATGGACAGTGCCAGCTTCCACATCGAAGCTGTAATGAGGGGGGTGAGAATGCATGCTGCAGGGGGAAGTGGCCGTGGAAGGGCCCGTCGGTGGTACGCCCCCAACAGGCAGTACCGTGCCCACATCAGCTTTGAGCTGTACAGAGATGTAGAGATCGTGGGCCGGTACCACCTGAACAGGGCAATACTGAGACGGCTCTGTGAGCTGTGCAGTGATGTGATGCAGGCACCATCACGACAGAGTCATGCTCTGTCGGTGGAGACCAAGGTAACAACCTGCATGTGCCTGATCGCCACGGGCACCTTCCAGAGGCTGACAGGGGACACCACAGGCATCACACAGTCGGCCAAGTAATGCATCCTCACCCAATTCCTCAGCGCACTGCTGCCACATGCTGCGGAGCACATCCATTTCCCCAGCACCGCGGCAGAGCGTACAGCAAACATGCAGGAGTTCAACAGGGTAGCACGTATGTCTGGCATGCTAGGGGCCATAGACTGCACCCATGTGGCCATACGCATGCCACCTGGCCCCGATGGGACTGCATATAGGAACAGGAAGGGCTATTCCAGTGTCAACTGCCAGGTGGTGTGTGATGCCACTGGGCGCATAATCAATGTCTGTGCCACACACCCTGGCAGAGCACATGATGCCTTTATATGGTATCAGTCTGCACTGTGCCATTGATTCGAGAGTGGGGACATCCTCACAGGCCATCTAGTGGGAGAGTACGCATGTAGGAATTGCAAACGTGGGGCAAGGGTGGGAATGCCACAGGTGCCATGGCAGTGGCACACAGGGATATTGGCAATATGGACCTGAACATGATACTCATCTCCACACAGGTGACAGCAGATACCCACTCTGTCCCTGGCTGCTCACACCATACCAGCACCCCATGACCCCATCACAGCAACTCTATAATGAGGCGCATGCCGCAACACGCAACATCATTGAACGGGTGTTTGGGATGCTCAAGGCACGCTTCCGATGCCTAGACACCTCCGGCAGTGCCCACAGTACACCCCTCAAAGGCCTGTGGGATATTCCTGGCCTGTTGTATCCTGCACAACATGGCCAAAGACTGTTGGATAGCCATTCAGGTGAGGGAGAGGGACAGCGATATGGGGATGCGGCCGGCGGTGATGATGGTGATGAGCAACCCCTTGGGCGGACCCCGACTGATCCGGCAGGCCCAGCTGCACCGGGACACCATCATGGAGGAGCATTATGCACCACACAGGTAAGTCAAGGGGCCATGTGCAACCAACACTGTCCTGGCGCAACCCACAGGCACACAGAGTAACACACCAGGGTGCATGACGCAAGGAAGTGGAAGGACCAGGCACACAAACACACCATCAGGGAGGGGCGAACAGTCATATGGACACACACACACACACCAGGCACAAAGCATACATGGGCAGGTGCACAGCAGAGCAGGAACAGACATGGCAAACACACAGATCCATGGACCACACCCACCACCTGTACTGTCCAAGTTCGTGTGTCAGATGCTGGGCACCCTTGCACATTGGTGTACAGTACAATGCAGGCATCATCATGCACACGCACCTGTGGACAGCAGTCGGGATGGTGTGCAGGTGGTCTGTATGTCGGCATGATGTGCAGGGCACCCACAAGTGCACTGCCTACCATGACGCACAGTGCACACAGGGCAGCACCAGACAGGGCCCGCACTGGGAGACAGGTCAGTCATGTTGCACCATTCCACGGCCACCGCGGATGCGTGGGCGGCCCCACCATGACCCAACAGCACTGGCAGGCTGAGCAGGGGCCACATGGGGTGGCACCGATGGACCACCAGGGGTCCCACTGCACGATCGCGACCTTGTCCGCAGTGGGGTCTGTAGTATGCCAAACATACCTGCACCAGGGGTGCTCGGGATGCCCACAGCAGAACCTGGCATCGACAGGCTTGGTGTCGCACGATGCTGGGAATGGGGAGTGGAGAGCGTACTGTGTGGGGTGCGTGGTACAGGGGCACCTGCTTGTGTGTCCAATGCAGCCACAACAGCGACCAATGCCTGGGTCTGCCTGTCAATGGCGGTGGTCACATCCATCCGCATATGGACCATCTCTGCACAGGCCAGAGCACAGTCCCTGCTGTGCCGCTCCACAGCCATGCACAGTGCCTCCATGGACGTTGCAACCCGCCTTTGCTGCTGTACTGATTCCGACAGCAGGCGGGTGTGTTCTTCAAATGGCTACTCTGCAACAACGGCATCCTGTCCCCCAGGGTATGGAATGTCCCGATGCTCAACACCCCTTGAGGGTGGGTGCTGTTCACCAGGACCAGGAATGGGCATATCAAAGGGCGGTGGGCATGTGCCACAGCTGGACACTGTACCCCCAGACCTGGTGGGTGACTGCTGCTGCTGCCCCTCCAACCTCTGTGTCCCAGGGACCACTCGTTCCACTGCTGTGGCCGCAACAGTGCCAGACACCTGCACAGCCACCAGTGCTGCCCCACCGGTGCTGACAGGCACAGTCTGGGACTATGCCAACATGCTGGCACACACGTTGGAACCAGCTAGGTCCAGGGGCACATGCTGGCCTGCTGTGTGTCCGTCATGGGACACACACATGTCACTGCCCATTGCAGTCCTTGCATCATCAATGGTGCAGGTACGTGCTACAGCCACAGTCACAGCGTGCTGGCATGCTTGCATGCCAGACTGCTGAGACACAGGCTGTGCATCACCCACACCTGACTCACCGACTCCAGAGTTGGCAGCCCGGCGTGCATGCTGGTGCAGTGCATGCTGGCTGGTGAAAGAGGTGGATGGACCCTCCTCCATGTCCAGCAGGTCTTCCTCACTGCCTGGACCCACCACCACCATCCCCTGAAGATGAACAGGATCTGTAACAGAAAGACAGGACATGTGAGTGCATGTGAACAACCTTCCCCCCCCCAACACCACCACCATGTCATACCGTGCAGTGATGGGCTTCCACCTGTCTGGAATCCACCTCCTGGTATGCCCTCAATAGCATTCCACTGCATTGATGCAGCCAGTCGGTCCTCAGCCGGGGTCAGCTCCACCACCGCTGGCTGGCCCCCGCCTGTGCCAGCACATGCCACCCTGAGGGCTGCCACCTTCTCCTTCACCCTCCTGCAGTCTGTCCCCATCTTCTTTTTGCATTCCTTCACAGAGCACTGGTGGCTTCTGTGCAGGTTCACTGCCCGAGCTACCCCCTCCCATGCAGCCACAAGGGCCTGAGGGGTGCCCCGCCATCCACTCAGTAGTGACTCCTCCTCCAGGTAGGCCTGGAAGAGGGCCTCTGTCTCCGCTGTGGTGAAGTTGGGCCTCCTCCTCCGCCCACCATCCTCACCCTCACCTTGGCTCTGCTCAGTCATGTCGATCTGTATGGGTGGAAGTGGACACCTGTCACTGTGCAGTCTACAGCATTATCCCATGACCATTGTCCAGACCATCACACAGCATGCAACCCACCTCTCACCTGCAGTAACCGATCTGGCCAAGCGCAGCTGAATGTCGCACATTTATAGCGCAATGCATGCAAATTGGGTGGAGCAACTGTAATGAGATGCCGTCGCGCCACTGCGCCTTTGAATGGCTGATCAGATGATTTGCATGTGTCAGCTGAATATCGCGCCGTTGCGCTTTGCGCAATACGGTTGAGCCGGCTGAGCCAATGGCGCATATCTGTGACTGTGTGGTACACTGCATTGCGCATGCCCAGGTAGCTTACGCAGGCATCTGCTGCACTGATGGCATGCTGTGCGTGATTGGCAATTTGGGCCATGGCCACCATTGTGCCAGTGGCGCTACAGCACAGGGCACCATATGGCGCTGTGGCACTACTGCGCAATAGTCCACTGTGGTGCTGGCATGCAGGTGACGGGTCGCACAGGATGCATAGACGTCAGATGGCGCTGTGCGTGGCTTTGCATCATAGACCCCTGACCTGGTGTTCGACCTTTGCCCCCTGGCACTGTTCGGCTGCCATGTGTACGGCTCTGTTGCGCTGTTTGGTGACAGTGCTATGTGAACCAACGGCGCTATACAAACAGCGCGATTGGGACCTATGGTGGTCTATTGAGCAACATTTCCACGTGGGGTTGCCGTGCTGTGGGGCGCCATATTGCCTGCTGTATGACCGCAATTATGGCACGCGGAGAGCCCCCAGTGGAGTCAGGTGGAGGTGGCCAACCTGGTGGCCCTGGTTGAGCCCCACTTTGGGGCACTGTTTGGTGATCAGCCCCTCACCATGGCCCGCACCCATGTGTGGCTGCAGGTGGCCACTGACCTGGTGAGGGTCACAGGGCGGTGCCGGTCTGTGGAGCAGTGCAGGCACAGATATAGTGACCTCTGCAGGAGTGAGCCGGACGTGCTGCAACGCCTCAGGTCCCGTGCCAGGAGGGGCGTTGTGCCTAGGCCAGGTGGCTGTACCATCTATGCACCTGTATTCTCCGTAGGGGTGTGACTGTGTTTTGGTGGCAGTGTATGGGGGATGGCTCTGCCATGGTTGGCTGTGTCAGTGTGTGCAGGTGTGAGATGCATGGGTCTGGCTGTGTGGGCAGGCACACTCACTGGGGCAGGGGGGCAGTCTGCTTTGGGGTCACACTGATGTTTTTCTCAACATTTGTCACCCACAGGCCTGGCGGAGAGGATGCAGGCCCAGGCTGAGGAGGGCTGTGGCAGGGCCCAGGTGGCGGCCGGAGGAGGCGTGAGGGGTGGGCCACAGTGGCAGCAGCAACAGCAGCCACAGCTGCTTGATGAGTGTGAGTGTCATTACATCATGGATGCTATTGCATGCTGGAGGGGGTGGGCATGACCACCAGTCATGGACAACACAACCATGCATGACACAAGCGACAGTCATCACTGTCCAGTGTCACTGCACGTCTGTGTGTGCATCACTGGTGGTCCATGCATGCACTGGGCACATGACTGTGGAACTGGCATCCCACCACATTGCCACGTCACTTGACAGCCTTGTTTGTGCTGTGATGGACATGGGCAGTGTGTGTGTGCAGTGGTGCACATAGCTGGTGCTTCCTGGTTGGGCGTGTCATGTGCATGGTCACTGTGGGTGGGTGCATACCATCAGAGGTGCAGGGCACTAGGCTATATGCCTTGCAGGATGGGTGGTGTTCAGGGTTGTGGACAGTCACAGCTATTGACTGTGTTCCCTTTTCCTAGGTCTCAGCATCCTACTCCGGATGGACCGTGCCCTCCAGCGGCTGACGAGGGTGTCAGTCGCGACACATGACCTCTTCAGGGACATGCAGCGCCATGGGGTCAGGCGACGCCGGAGGAGACGGGAACAGCAACAGGTAGCAGGAGACCAGCCTGCCAGGTGCTGAATGTGCTTCCCTTCCCACTTCACCCATCCTCCCACCCTGCTTCTTTCTCCCAGTTGTTCACCCCTACCCTTACCCACCCCTACCTTGTACCCCTACCCTACCCTTGTCTTGTACATATCTGTATATAGTTGTGTTATTGGTCTTGGTGTTGTACATATCTTTTTCCAATATATATATATATTTTGTTATGAATACTGTGGTGGTCTCTGATTTGCAGCTGGCTATGGTTGCTCAGTTGCAGTGGTGTGCATGATGCCATCTGGGGTGGTATGGTCCTGGGTATATGTGTGTGTGTGTGTGTGTGCATGGGGAGGTGTCTCCGGTGTGGGAGTGACTTTCAGTCGGTCTTGCCATCTGCTGCAGCCCACTGCTGGGTGCCCAGGGTGGGTCTGGCTTGTATGGTTCTGTGCTACACGAGGTTGCAGTGTGTCGGGGGGGATGCATGGTGTTTACTGCAGTGACAGTCACTGCACATGGGTGGTGTCTTGGGGTCACGGTGCAGGGTGTGCTGTGCAGAAGGGGGGGCTGATGAGCACTGCGGTTGTTGACCCCCTGTGTGTGGCAGTCTCAGCCTGCCAGTGGTTGTGCTGGGGCGTCATGGCCCTGCTGTGCTTTGTTGGCTTGTCCCCATGGGCCAGTGGATCATCCATCCCTCCCCCAGTGATGCTGTGCTTGGGGTGTGTGGGTGTATTGTTAGTTCTGCAGTGTGTTCCTGTGCCCATGTGTGGCATGGCTGGTGGTGGGCCTCAGCCTGCCTCCCTGGTGTGTGCAGTTCCATTGCTCTGCTGGGGTCTGTATGCTATGGCACCTCTGGACTGCTCAGCTGGGCTAGCCTTGTTGTGCTATGGCGCATCATTTCTGCTCAGCTTCCCCTTCCTGGTTGCACTATGGCACAGTTTGTGCGATATTCAGACGTTGGCTGCTTGCGCAATTGACCTTGCTCCATGTTTGAATATCATGCCGATTGCGCCTGTGCGCAAGTGACTTGCGCTTGCTGCTGCTGTTGCGCACTTTTTGGGCGCAGTTTGAATATCTGGCCCATAGAGTTTAAAGTCTGAGCTCAAGTTTGAAATCCATGAGTTAAAAAAAGAAATTTAAAAGGACAACCTCAATAAAGGAAATTTACTATGAGCATTCAAAGTTACGGTTTTGGTATTGTAATTGAAATTACACACCTCCCACATAAGCCTTGCCTCAGATCATTATGCCCAATATTTACAAACAGTGATATAATGAACGTGCCACTAATAATGAATATTACAGCTGGCTTCAAAATGTTCATTATAGCGAGGGATCTCTGCATCATGTGAACTACCTGTAGCCATTGTTATGTGGCAAGTGCTACCAGTAAGTATTATAACATTGGTCCTATGGAGAGGAAACATACCAGTAGCTGAAACCTCTGGACATGCAAGGCAAAGTTATCTTCTATTATTTATTTTAAAATTGGTAAACGTGAAAAGTACACTGAGCCAAACCTTATTTCCAGGTGCAAGATGAGGGAGTGGGGGTGTACCATCAGTGCAGTGAAACCCTTACCTGGATGGCAATGTGGGTGGTGCAACCTGATTGACAGTCATTCCATCAGTCGAGATTTTGCAGCACCCACTGTCTTGCCACCCCGAAGATGTTGCTCTGTTTCCCCCCAAAACCTCCGACCTGGAGGTGATTATATTATTTTTTGAGGGGTGCAGGGGAAAAGCTACCCACGGTGGAGGGTGCAGGATGCAACGCCTCCCACAAACAGTCAGGATGTGCCCCAGTGCTTTGCCGTGATGGCAGTTGGGCAGCACAATTGTTGAGCGACATAGTCACCATCAACATTTTGTTATCGCTGTGGTGTTGGTTGACATGATGGATGCCAAACTGACATGGTGGAACTGGGAGTGGGGATGGGGAAACAAAGTAAGCAGCAGTTACAAACAACTGAAGTGCAAGAACAACAGTATAAAGTGCAATACAGTGGGCAACAATAGTGATGTGAATACAGTGAGGTAGTAAGAAGGTTTTTCTAATAATGCTTTTTTCTGATACAATGTATGTTTAAGCATTCATTGTTTGACTCCCACCAGAGGACACTTAAATTATTATTTCTCAATAGATTTATTCTAGCACTTTTTATGCTGATAAGGCTCATGCTACTAACGGCTTAAAGCTGTGTATCCAATTCTCATTTCCACCTGAATTGGACAAAAGCTTACATCTAGTGACTTAAACAATACAAGTGTTTTAGTGCTGGCTAGGAAACAGCATCAAAACACATTTCTAGGTCATGAGTGCTTCAACGCATGATGTTATCCCAGCATGACATTGTATCAGAAAAAAGCATTATCAGAAAAACACAATAAAAACAGCCTTTCCTGAAGAAAGGTTTACCCGAAATGTTGAAAATTTCTATGGATTGGAAGTCATTTCAGTATATGTGAATAAACCTTATAAAAAAGAATAAACAGTGGTAAAGATTAATTATTTAAGGGTGAGTGGGACAATCAAGAACCAATACCTTTTATATGTATCTATTGCAATCTCACCACTATGTTTACCTCTGTCCTGGTGGAAAAGGTGATATTCAGGGAGGGCAAGAAGCAGATTTGGGACACCAGAGGAGAGCCAGGTTTCAGATATACAAATGATACCAGGGGAGTGTTGTGAGGCCCATACCTTGACAGAGCCTAGCTTTGGGAGGAGACTACGAGCATTGAAGTGGAAAAAATGAAGGCCTTTGGGTACAGAGAAGGGTGGGGGGAAGGCGAGAACCAACATTGGGTTTATATCACCAGCCAGAAGCAGTTGGAAAAGGAGGAGGGCTAGAAAGGATGGTGTCTTACATTTATTGGGGCCTAGGGTAGAGGGATCAGGAGATAGAGGTGATTATGTGAGAGAAAGGAGCAGTGGAGCAAATCAAGGTGTAGGAAGGGGGTAGAAAGGAGGCTGGGGTGGATAAGGTAAGGGGGTAGAAAGTAGAGTGGCAGGTTGGGGAGGGGGAAGGAAAGGGTGAGAATGAGATGGGGATAGAGGGAGGATACAGAGAAAAAGAGGGCAAGGGGGATGCAAGTGGGTTGAGAGGGAGGGGTGGAGGAGAGTAGGGGGGAGGTAGATGAGGACAGTAGGTGATCAGTGGAGCATAGCTATGAAAAAGACTGGTGGTGGGAGAGGGGAAGGGAGAGAAAAGAGCAAAGGAAAGGTTGGACAGAGTTGGAGAGACTGGGGTGCAGGCAGCATACATATAGGTGAAAGAATGGAGGGAAGGTAGAAGAAGGTGAGGGGGTTGAGAGCAATTTAGATACAAGAGATACAAATAATAATAAGGCAAACTGAGAATACAGGCAGTAATTTGGACATATAGATTATGAGGCAGTCATGATAAAATACTATAAACATAAAATAACTAATTGAACTAGAGACAGACAAGCAAGCATAACTGATAAACAACTGATGTAGGTTGCAGCAAAGATAAGAACTGAGTTGAGTGATAACAGGTCTGGCAGCAAAAAAAAATCCTGGGCTCTGATTGGTCAGTGACCACCTTCAACAGTACTGTTATCACAGCACAGAATCACTGTATGAAGGTTAGACACATGCATGATCTGATTACCTCCCAAAAAAGTCATGCAGCCTCTGCTGACTTTTTGATTACCTCACTTGGCATGGCAAACTTACATGCTATATATTCCAATACCATGTCCTGGCTTTACAATAATTAATTCCTCCCTCCTACCATGTCACACAGGATGTGACTCCATCTGAAAAAGTCTTAATTTCCTGACTTACTGTAACTTTGCACAGCTCTGTAATGATTGGTGCTATTTTTATTTCAAACCCCTACTCTGTACAGCTTCACATCCAGTCTAAAGTAACAGCACAAGTGGTACTTCATAAAAGCAGCACCCGACTGTCTGCTTCACTCAACAATTGCGTGGTTTTCAAATTCCTCAGCTGGCCACAGCTTACTATACTGGACTGAATGAGAACTGGGAGGGTTGGGGATGTAACAGAGAGAGAGAGAGAGACAAACATGGAAACGAAGACTGGTGAGAGTGATGGGGGGAAGAGAGATAGAGGATGAAGTGTGTTTGGGGGTCTGAGAGGGAGAATTTTTAACAGCACAGCAACATACAGCACTACCTACTAACAAAAAAGGAAACTAGAGCTTTTTTCCTTTATACATCTACAAGTAAAGAAACTGAAAAAAAAAAGTTAAATGCATTTGTATTTTCTTTTTTCTCTATATAAACAAGCCATTTTATTAATAGCAGTAATGCACTCCAGGTCATACGTTGTGGAAATAACATAATTTTTTGGGTGTTGGACACACTCATCCGCTGGCCTTGTGCCCAACCACCTGAAGCATGATGTTATCCCAGCATGACACACTCCCTATTGGCAATCATTGCTTAATATTCTCCTGGGCATTCTGAGTCTGCTTTGATGAAGTATGCTTTTCATGACCCTCTCCTCCCCGATGAATTAAATGATAGGTCCAGCAATGTTATTCTCCATGTGGAACTGAGCCAACTTGACTTTCAAAGGTGCAACACTTGCCACTTCCATTGCTTTATTTGGGAGCATCCTCTGTAGGTTCACCACTCTTTAAATGATAATCTTCCTGACATTACCTTTCTTCTTTCCCCCCCATAAAGGAGAACTGTATCGAACCTGAAAGCCACTTTTCCTGTCGAAATGTTTTTCTAAATACCAGGTCCCATTTTATTAGGATTCTTCTTAACTGGTGTTTTAATAAACAATTGGTGTTTCTGATTTGCACACTCATGTAAAGTACCATTTTAGAGCTGTATGACGTAGTTTACAGTATATCCCTTTTAACTCAGAGCTCTATAGTAGAACATAGATACATTTCTCCAACAATGGAAGAACTGAGCAAGGACATAAGATACATCACATAATGTGACAATAGCCATTACCAGCAGTGTGGGAATCAGAAATACCCACTGCATTTACTAAAAGGTCAATAGAGAAGGAAAAATAACAGAATATGGACCAGTACTGGAAAATGAACTTCCAAAGATAACAAGGGCTTACAGGTCAAATGCAGTTCTAATTTAAGCTCAGGGCATGCCTTTTAGCAGTGCTGCCCAGAAAAGTTTAAAAAAGTTTCCCCTAATCCTCCCTTTATCCAATACCTTTAACATTTTAAAGACCAATATCATATGTCCCCTTAGCTTTCTTTTTTCCATTCCTATCCTGTCTAGATGGTCTCCATCTCTTAACCTACCCATCCACTTAATCATAGGTAGCTCCTCAGCACCCTACGAGCAGTTGCTTCACATCTCATTAACCTTTACTACAATCCTTCCTTCTTAAGCATTACATACTTAGTCTCCTTATACTTTCAGTTTTTTACTTCCCCAGTCCATCCCCCTCCCTTGACCTACTATTGATCCTCTTTTGACACGGCCCTTTTCCATCTTCTTCCTTTCACCAATTCTGCCATACACTCTGTATACACTCCTTTCATTCTCTGTCACTGCTTCAGCTGTATTTGCCTCCTACAAATCATTTCCTGTAGATATATCTTCCAGATGTCCATACAGCTCATCACCCGAGCTCAAAAACTTTCTAATAATTCCCCTGACACATTTAACCATCACCAAAAAGTGCAAGTTTCTAAAGTACCCTCCACTAACAAGCTGGCTACTTAATGAATCATGTATATATCTTGGAGTTGTTGTTTTGTATTCATTTGCTATCCTTTCAAAGTTGTGTATTCTTTGTATGTTATATGTCATACAAATTGTATCTTGACCCTACCAGGTCCATCTTGCAAATGAGCATTGCTCAATGATGTTCGCCTGGATAAATAAAGATTTGATTGATTGATTGATTGATTGATTGATTGATTGATTTTAGCTGCTCTCTAATGCCTCTGATTATTGTAAATTTTTGTTTTACGTTTGCTTGCATGCATGCACGTGCAAAGTGAACATACAATATTAGTGGTGTTCAAGAAGTGTGGGGGCTGTGGAGGTGCATGCTGTATAAGCCAATAAATGTAGAAATATGGGAGGCTTGCTACTCAAAAGCTAATGCTGAGAAGGCTGATGAAAGTGTTCATCTGGCTAATGGGCAGAAACTTTGTGTAGTTCAAAGGATGCAGCGCCACCAGTAACATTGGATTTCTTCCCATTGGACAGCTAACAGGCATCATCATTATCGGACTCTGAAGATGATGAACATTAAGCCTCATACTCTGTGTGTGTGTGTGTGTGTGTGTGTGTGTGTGTGTGTGTGTGTGTATTTCCCACTTCTAATGGCTTCTCCTGGTTACAGACAGGAGTCTGGACTGAGAGCATCCTGTTTGAGAGCAGTAAACCAGGTGGAAAAACACCCAACATGCAGAATGCTAATGTAATAGTATTGACTATGTTAACGGCATGTCAGCAATGAGCAGAAAACAAACAGAAATAGTAGATTTCAATGACATATTGTTTTATTTTCCCTTTAAAGAGACCCTGATACCAGTTGGATAACTGAAAAATGTGAGATTTAGACACAATTCAGTTTATAGTTCATATATTTTACCATCCTTTTTTTTGGTACAGTTTATCCTCCTCCCCTTCCCGTCAGCCACTTCGCTGTTGACCCCCCCTCCATCACCCCACCTCCAGGACCTACCCCATATACTTATTTCTTTTGTTTTTGTTGGTGGGAAAGGAAGGCTGTGCAATTCTGTTTAGTTTCAGCCTCATCCTGTTGGGGGATACAGAAACCAACTGAAATCAAACCAGATTTAGCTGTTGGTGGTATTAATAGTGAATGAGGGAAATTTGACAGGGGCACCTGGGAAATTTCCTTTCATCTTGGCAGGGGGCACAGCTGGCTATAAGAACAAACAGGAGACTCCTGTCACCTACTCCTACTCCTGGAATGGAGTTAACTCTATGGAAACATTGTTCAAAAACAGCTGAAGAGCTTAAATCATCAGTATTTTAATTCAATATGGCACATCCCAGACTAAAAATAGGTATTCACACAAAGAAGCAGTGCATAGAAATGTGGTATGCTTTGCAGACTCAAAGGAGTTTGAGCACTTATTCATTTTTATTTAACAGGTTAAATAGCAGTAATTACCTGAAGAGAATTCTTGTGTAAAGCAATGCAATCCTAAGGTAAAGAACTAGTATCACAAGTTCATTCTACAGCTGATTCAAAGTACAATTTCACATGGCCATAGTGCATACAGAATGATTTAAACAGATTATAAAGATTCTTTTTTACAATTATCCATAAACAGCCTTGTGGTTAATCATTTTTTTCATCATATAACACACAGACATTACAATAGCATATACAGGATGTGAAGAATGGCATACAGAGAGATCAGTGTATGGCGCTGGACACTAAGCTATACAGTATATAATGTATGGTAGAATGTTGTTATCTACAAAAATCTATAATTTCACAGGGTTGTTATACTATCGATGTGATATCACAATGTTGTTAACCCATCAATGGTACATCACATCGATGGTATAACAACTTAGAACTCCCATGCACTACATTCAATTTTTTTACCTTAAAGTAACAGAAATAATTGCCAGTAATTGTGTTTCTTCTCCACAGCTCCCTCAAAGTTTTACAGTCTCAGGGCCAGATATTCAAAACTTTGCACCGGGTAAAAACCATTAGCGCAGGTTTAGCGTGGTATTAGAACAGGTCTGCTATATTCAAAATGCCAAATAGTGTGGGCAAATTGAATTAGTGCCAGGCAAAATCATAATGTATGCAAGGGGCAAACTGAGGAGGTGTGTACATGAATTCAGGCGCAATACTATATTCAGTGACTAGCGCCATGCAAAGTGATTTTGCACGACTTAGCGTGACACTTAGCGCAGTGCACATTACCACCCAGGAAAAGCTTGTCTTAACCCTGGGCAATCAGCCTTACGCAACACTTTAGCTTTGTGCGGTGTTTACGTGGCTTTTGCGCGGCTTTGCGCAACCCTAACAAATAAATATGACACACAGACAAAGTCAAACATAGAGGAAACATGCTACTAAATGATGGCATCACAATGATGCCATCATCTGCCACCAGTCCCAGCCATGCCAGGCAGTAAGTGGTGACCCTGCCATCAGTGGACAGCATGGCAGTGTGGCCATACAGCACACACCTGCGGACCACTCTTCTGTGGACACCAACAGATGCCAGCACACACATGCAGCACTGTGGGCATGGAGGATGTTGAGGGATAGTGTATGGGTGGCCAGGCTGTGCCACAGACCAGGTGTGGCCACAAGGCTGGGACACATCTTGCAGTGCACATGGGCCAGTATTGGGAATACCCCAACACCAGTGTGCCTTTCTGATAATATATGCCCCCCCCCCCCGGCCACATACTGCACAGCTGTACAACTGCCACAGCACACAAAGCCAGACATGTATATGTCAGTGTGAGCATCCCATGCCAGAGGTGCAGCATCTGTGGGTCACACAACAGCATAACAATCATGTCCACTGTCAGTAAACACCTGCAGGATGGGCCTCTCACTGTGTATAGTGCAGTCATCATCACTGCCCTACACTCCATAGGCATTGCTGTGTCTACACACTACTGGCCCCCCTTGCTACTGTAGTGTCTGCTGTGCACTGTAGCATGATCTACAGTGTGACAGTTGCATGCAGCACCACCACCATCTGTGTCTATGCTGTGTTGTCCCGAACAACTGCAGGCAGCAGTGCATGTGAAAGTACAGTGTTCAAAACTGTATAATATTCCCCAAACCGTTTGCGCAGTGCTAACATGTTTGCGTGGGTTTAGCGCAGGGCTAAACCGTTACCCTGGTGCAAACTGCATGCAAATCAGGGCATAATGAGATGCTATTTTGGATGTTTGCCCAGAGACTACCTAAGTAGGCTCATTTGCATATCACTTTTGAATATGGCAAAGTTTAGCATCGGGCAAACGTGTTTGCACTGGGCTAACGGTTTAGCCCTGCGCTAAACCCGCGCAAACATGTTAGCGTTGCACAAACAGTTTGGGGAATATTTTACAGTTCTGCACACTGTACTTTCACATATGCTGCTGCCTGCAGTTGTACTGGGTCCACGCATTTGCTGGCACACACATTGGCCACATAGTTCACCTCTACCTACCTTCACATCACTGTGCACTGTGTTGCTGTTGTGGTTTGCACTTCCTGGTTGCCATATTCAGAGCTGTCTTATTCCAGGGCTAAGTTTATCCTGCACTCCCAGCCCAGTTTGCCCAGCCTTATTCCCATGCTATATTCAGAAGCTGTTTGCCCTGGGCTATTCCTTTTGAATATGGCTTGCTTTGTGCTCCAGGCTAAGTTTGCCCGCTGGGCAGTGCTAATTTAGCCCTGGGTCAAAGTTTTGAATATCTGGCCCATAATCTCACTGCATATGCAGATGAAGTGCACTTTTATGAAGTTGGCATAGAAACCTGTCACACGGTGCATTTCTTCAGGAGCCCCATGTGATCAGCTCAGCCATTGGAGTCATTCGATACTCAGCAGGGTCGACTGCATTTTCAGCTGTTGCTGTGGTGATGTTACCCACACTGCATTTCTGGCTGGAACTCATAGGCCATTTATTTTTCTTTTAAATTGTGTTCTGGTGTTTGTTAATGAATATTTTATTGAATTTCTTGCTGCCATAAGGAAATGTTTTTCTCAGCACCTGTTTTTTTTTTTACTGTAAATGATCAATTGGTGGTGTAGCTGTTTCTTCAATAAAAGCTGTTCTTGACATGCTGTTTCTTTAATCACAGCTAACGATAAGCAGTACTCCATAGTCAAAAAAAGTGAATTCAGGCATATGTTACATTTACTGGCGCCCATACACAATAAAAAGCAATGGATTGGCATCTGTTAATAACCCCACTGAATTCACTTCTCAAGATTGCCGTGGCAGCAGAAAACCTCTTGTGCTATGCTCTCGAGGTTTATCATGCTGCCCTGGCAACCTCTCAAAGTGAATACAGTGTGGTTATTAATGGATGCCCATCCATTATCCTCCATGTTATAAACTGGTCGTTTGTGAAAATGGGTTTATCCCACAATTCAATCAGTATAAAATAAAAAATGAAATGAAATGAAATATACGGCACCCAGCCACATAACTGCTGATCATTCCTAATAAGGTAATTCATTTCTAAGCATTGTCCAGGGTGCATCTTTGCATTCTGAATTGCAAATCACATGCAAGGTAGAGTGCTGCCTAATAGTTTCTCCCTCTAAACTACACATTCAAAGAGCAACAGTAACTTCTCTAAACATAGTGGCTTTTTACCTAACCGAGCCTTTCACTGTTATACAACAAATTCTCATAGCGCTCCTTACACTTGTGACAGCACAATGATAGCATTGCTCTATGAAGGGTCTGTGACAGTAATTTGAGTTCTGAAAAGGGGACCAACATTTGTAATAATGAGGCAGTGTGTTGCTGTTGAAGCTGGACTTCCTCAAATGTGACTAGTTGACCCACTGCAAGCAGCCACTCCGAGATGGACAGAATCTCTTGCGTTCTCCAGCTGCAGAGAATTAGCTTTTTGGCTGTTACTCCTGCTGCTGTAATCTACTGAGCCTGAAGGGAGGGAGAGTTTATGTGTCCCATCTGAGCAACATCATTATAGGAGTAGGTCTGCAGTGATTGGGATCCCCCCACACAGGTATTCTTTACTTGTTCCGAGAATTATTTGAGTGGTTAGCATTCCCACATAATGTGGCATAGGTGAGCTCCTGGCTTACTACACTTTGACAGGCATCCGTATTCATTAGCCTCATCTTTTTAAGTACTACAGGGGTCCTGCACCACTGTAACATGATTTTATTGCGATTGTCTGCTCCTTCCATCTCTACAAAATCTGTGCATCCTGTCTCAGTAGTGCCTCCATTGGGTCTCCAAGTTGGGAGATCCGAGGTCCTATTGCCATTTTGTCCTTGCATTCTGTTTGGGATCTGGCTGAGCATCCCTGAGTGCATTGTATATCCCACTGGTCCACCCTTTAAGAATTTAGCCCATACCCCCCAGAATGTGCCTCAGGTTACTTCCTTAGTGGATGCTGTCCAGTGTTGTATTCATGTACCAGGTCCCTGACCTGAAGATATCTCCAAAAATCTCTCTTATGAAGATTTAATCTGGATGTTAGTCTGGAAAAGATGTCTAGATGCTTACTGCTGGGGCACGAAGGACCTTGACATAATGGATGCCCTGTTGCTACAGTGTAGGCCAGTGTATCATTTTCCCTCTGTTGTGGACCTCAGGATTCCCCATAGAGGGACCCATGCATTGGGGATGGGATGTTCTCCTATCTATAAAGATAGCATCTTCCAACAACAGGAGGACATTTCCATTGTGGGTAAGGGGAGAGATGTGGTTCTTTTCTTTTTGAATAGAGTTACTGCCAGTGAGTTGCCTCTGGAGAGATTGTACTTTATCTGTAGCCATATGGGAGCAGCTGCTTTACCCCCCTGGAGCCACTGTTCTCTTTGAAATGAAATTAATGCCATGTGCTACTTAAAAAAACATGGCAGTCCTCATATTCCTCTGCTCCAGTGGCTTCTTTATTTTGCTTTACTGTATCTTGGGGGCTTCCCTCACATAGAAAGTCTCCCAAGACATTGTCTATCTAAGTAAACAATATTGGTGGGATATTAATTGGTAAGTGAGCAAGGAAGTGTAAAACCTGGGGACAGTTATTAGTTTGGTGGCATCAATTTTAGCTGCCCTAGATAAATTTAGGGTCCTCCATTTCTGCAGCTTTAGTTTGGTTGAGGCAGGTAGGGTTTCTAGATTCATGGAGACTATTTTGGATAAATTTCTGTGTAGTTTAATCTCCAAATAGGTAATACAATTTTTTGCCCATGACAAGCTTAGCTGTCAAACTTCCCCTGGGGAATAAGCCCTGATTAGTAGGAGCACCGCTATTTTGCTTTGATTGACCCCTAATCTTGACATCTTTGGAAAAGCCTACAACCTTGATAGCACTGGGTAGACCAAATCTGTTGCCTGAGATAGAGTGATCTGGAAGTCATGCACACACAAAAAGATTTTGTACTCTATCACCAACTTTGCGCCCTTGTGCAGTATATTCAGCAGCTCCCTAAGTGTGATTGCCAGAGGCTCTATCACCAAGACAAAAAGCAAAGGGGATAAGGGCAGCCTTGTCTTGTCCCTTTTTGCAACGGAAGGTACTGAATCTCAGTCTGTTAGTTAATATGGAGGCCACTGGCAACATGTACAACAGCTGCACCCAACTCCTGTATACAGGCCAATTCCCATTCTGTCCAGAGTAGCAAGGAGATACGGCCATTCAATGGAGTCTAAGGCTTTTTCAAAATCCACTAACAGAGTGGCTGCTGGGAATGCCTCTGACTGTGCAAGGTGTATTAGGGATATGAGGAATCTGAGATGGTCTGAGTTGAGTCTTCCCTTGTCAAATCCCACCTGAGAGGTGTCCACCAACCTTGGGAGATCCAGCTCCAGTCTAGCCACAAGAATTTTCAGTAAGACTTCTGCACCCACATTGACGGAGGAGATGAGGTGGTTGCTGATGGGCAGTGTAGGCTCTTTCCTCTTCCCCTTTTTTAGAAGTACCATTACCATTGCTTCCCTCATTGCTGGTGGAAGTGTAAAAGTGGCTAGGGAGTCCTGGAACACTCTAAGGAGGTATGGGGCAATTTCCTCTGCAACCATATGGTAAAATTCCATGGGGAAACCATCATCTCCTTGAGTTCTGCACAGGTTAAATGATTAAATGGCTTATGCCACCTCCTGAATACTCAGTTTGGCATCCATACTTGTGGCCTGCATGGGGGATATGGCTGGTATGGGGACTGGGTCTAAGAAGCTCTTGATTGTCTCCTGCTTTAGCAAAGTAGGTGAGACATAAAGGCTGGTCTAAAATTATTGCATGATGGAATTTATTTCCTGGGATTGCCTCTTAAGGGCTCCCCCTCCATCTTTCAGTCCAGCTATTAAGTTAGCTACCCCATTTGAGCTGAAAGACCAGTAATTCACTGGATTTATTTACCCTTCCCCAAGAAGGAGTGCCTTAATTGCCTGATTGTCAGCTCTGCTTCCCTGGAAAGTCACCCATTCAGTTTAAGTCCAGTACAGTTTAGATTAGCCAGTAGCTCTGAGGGGGTTGAGTGTGAGAAGCTCTTATATTGGGCTTCTAGCTTCTTCAATGTTTTTTCTAGCTTAACTTATTCAGCCTCCCTAGCTCTGTACCTGCTGGTAGCAAATGCCATAATCCACCCCTTTATGGTGGCCTTAAATGCCTCCCAAAATGTTGTGTCCAACACCTCCTTGCTGTCATTAGTATCTCAGTAGGACCTGATTTCCACCTTGAGCCACATCTGGAAGTTGGAATTCTCCAGCAATAGAAGATCAAGTCATCATACTGAAAATCTCATCGGTGCTGGGCCCCATAGTATGTTAAGTTTGAGGGAAGCATGATCCAACATAACAACTGGATCAATTGTGGTCTGTGAGCTGAGACATGATACTAGGCTTAACTAGCCATAGATCTATCCTGCTGGAAGTATGTACCTCTGAGAAGTATATATAGTTTGGGTAGTTTGGATGCTGTGCCCTTCAGGCATCCATTAGGGCATTGCTCCACCATCATAGTTTGGATGGTTTTGAATGCCCCTGATTGTGGTTCCAGAGTACCCCAGCTCCAATACTGTTCCACCATCAGGACGATATTTCGATCTTCTCCCACTTTCATTGGGGCTTTTTCAGAGTTGAATTCCATGTTCTTCTAACTTATATTGTGGAAGAAGTCAGGGTCATCCTTGTTAGGGCCATAAATGTTGACTAGAATTAGAGGCCCCTCAGTTGTAGTGACTGGGATTATGACACATCACCCCTCCTTGTCCAATTTGGCTCTGTCAACTTTCCAACCCAGGGATTTATGTATGAATACTAAGAACCCCCATTTTTGGGGGAGGGCTAAAGCCCAAAGTTCAATGTGGGGGAATAGCTTCTCCCACATCCCTAATAAAAGCCTGCCTCCCATGGCAGTTCCCTACTTAGCACGTTGCGAAACATGGCACACTGTCCTCCCTGTGTGGCTCGTGGTCTGGGTCTCCTTTTGCTTCCATTCCCTGTCCCTCCCCCTTACCACATTGGCTTTCCACATGTTCGCTTCTTACTGCTCTCACCCTGCGGCTGTGAGTGGTGAGACGCCAGAGCCATTCATGCCCTCTGGCTCACCATCTTCCCATTTCCCTCTCTCTGGTGCCATTTCTCTGCTTCCCTATTGTTTGAGTTGCCCAGGTCCCTGTCGGAGAGCTAGAAGTCATCACTTCCCACTTCTACCTCTAGCACTCAAAACTCTGATGTAAGTATAAGCACCTCTCACTTACTTTTTTCCCCAGCTGTGTGCAAATTCGGGTGCACAGCATATCAACAGGAGTGGGCTTGAGCAACGGCTGCTACCATGTCTGCCAACCTAACATGCTGCTGCTGTGGAAACGTAACTTGGTCCTGTCTGCTGAAGCCCATCTCAGTCCTACTTTCCCTCCTCTAGTATGCGTACTTTGTTTCCTTTATGGTCTGTGCTGCTTGGGTCACTGTTCCTGTGCAGACAAGATGTTAATCTTTCCTATATACTGGAGGGTGTCCCTGTCTTGCTCATTAGGGAACTGGCTTTTTGACACCCGGTGTTATGGTTTGATATCTGTCTGGATTCGGGCTAGTGCCCTCGGACCGTATGGCTCCATTAGTCACTGTCATTCTACTGTGATTTTCTAGGGGGAATCACTAATAAAAAAATAAATAAATAACTTCATTGCCTTTGCTGCATTTATCTTTTCTGGTATGGGGCCTCCCATTCCCGTTTCTGCAGCTCCCTCACCCTTCTCCTTATCTTCCTGCCCCCCAGTTCCTTGTTCTTTCCCCTGCCCCTTGCTCTTCTCTGTTTTATTGGGGGGGCTTTCTCACTCGCACCGGTGGCGCTCCATCTCCATCTCCATGCCCTTCTAATGCATCAGTCCTACTCCACTTCTGACCCTATCCTGGAGCCTGCAATTCTTCAGTGTTTCCCAACTCTGCTTCCCATTGCATCTACCTTCCCTGGCAGTTTGCGTCCATCCCCATGCTACTTATACCTTGCCATTTGTTAGTCCCAGCATTCATATCCCCTACTTAGTCTGTTATTTCTATGTTACCTTGTCTACACATGGTACTTCCTAACCTTCCAGCACACCAGTCACCAGCAACACTCATGTATACTCCCTCTTCCATGCCCCTTGTAGTGTTCATACCATCCTCGTTTGCTTACTGTTCCCCAATATGCCAATGGCTTGTCATTCACTTTGCCCTTGCCAGTACTTGAGCCTTTTTTGGGTTCCTTCCCTTCCAGCATTCCAGTTGCTGTTCGGTCTCATGATGCTCAGCTTCTGGCTCCCCTGTTATTCCCATGGCAGGGTACTGGGGTTTCCCAGTGTCCCGGTGGGGCATTGTGGCTCCAATTAGCAGGAGCATGCTTTTTGTAAGCTATACCATTTCACCCTGCCTTCTTGCCTACATGGCTTTCCTTACCCTTGCATAACTTATTACCCTTTCGACCTACTTGGCTTTCAGATGTTCATTGCATTCCATTACTGCGCTGCATGCTCCTCACTGGGTTACACTGTCTCCACCTTCATGGCACTTCAGATACTCTTCATCCTCCCATTCTCTAATGTCTTACGTACTACCCTCCCTTTGTCCTGATTCTTTTGTTTACCTACCTTTTACTATGCAGCTGTCAGCTGTCTGTTCCTTTCTCAGCCCATACCAGCAGTTTGACAGCCTCATTCCTAACTCTGTCTACTGAGGCATAGCAGTGCAGGTAGACTTTCCCTGTCTACCAGGGATGGGCACCTGTTTTCTCTACCTCCAGTCTCAACCAGTTTATTCCCAACCAACTTCTGCCAGTCTCCATCCCTAACTCTGCCTGGTATGGCATCGAGTGAAGGTTAGCTCACCCCAACTACCAGGAATAGAAGCCTGTGTCTTCAGTCTACAACTTTAGCCAACTACATTCTCTACTTGAAACCCAGTTGCCAAATTCCCTTTGGGAACGGGACCACTTTACCATATCTACCTTCCATATCCTACCTCACCTGACTACACCCTGCACTTCCATGTACTCAATATACTTGTCCCCACCTTGGCCTCCTCCCATTCTGGATTTGGACCCCACCAGCTTGTTCAATCTCCACCTCCACTCAGTTCATTGGACCCATGGATTTTGATGCTGCTTGTCTTCCACCTCCTACAGTGTTCCTAAGCATCATTGTTGTTCCTTGCCTACTGGCTCAACCTCCTCCAGTCTCCAGATCTGCAGATCCCTGCTGCTGTCTCCTCCCTCATTGCTATGCCAGCTGATTTTGTTTCCCTATTGCCTTACCCACAGGCATGTCTGCCTGTATTCCCCTTACTTCTTGCTTGATTTGTGCCATTTGCTCTTCTTCAAGGATGTGTGCCTCAAGCCTTCTGCATGTTTTCCCCTGATGCTCCTCTTATCCCATCCAGTGGTCTTTCAGCAATGATTCCAGTATTTTTCCTATCTGCAATTCCAGTTTGCCACCCCCTTCGATGGTGGGAACCCATTCCCCATCACTGCTGCACTTTTCCTGCCAGCAATTCCAGTTTTCTATCTCCTTCAGAGGTGGGAATCCATTCCCCATTACTGCAGCACCTTGCTGCCAACTGTTCCAGTTTGCCATCTCCTTCAGACATGGGACCCCCACACCTCAACTTTGCAGTACCTTGTACCTGGATTCACTTCTTAGTTTGCATAGCTCTCCCACTGTGGCCTGATTCAGCTTTTTCTGCATTCTATTCTGGTATGCTGTGGTGCTTGCCTCGGTCCCATGCCTTCCCTATACCTGCCAATGTCTATACTGCTTGGCCTCAGCCGTCTTCTTCTCCAGCTCCATCCTTCAGTCAGTGGACTTCTGCTTGGACTTTTCCCTCCATTGCGGGACTGCTGCTTTCCTCCTCACCACCCTTGCAGGTCAGGACTCCTGCATGTTTGATGTGTCTCTTTTTGAGCATTCCTACAACAATCAACATCCAGCATCCCTGCCTTATCAACTATTCCTACCCATTCATCTGTCTCATACTCCTACCTCAGCCATCATAACACCTCCCTTCCAACACTCTACAAAGTACCTGTTCTCACCTAAGGAAGCCTTCTTCCAGCAACATCCCTTGAACAGCATGCCCTATAGACCCTTACATCACTATAGACTCATCAGTACTTCCCATCAACCTCCTCAGGACCCATTTCTGGAATCCCACTCAACTGGACTATGGATGATCTCATCTCTCAACCAACTCTGCAGGATGCTACACTATATATTCTGTTAATTCAAGCAGTATGGGCATCACTACCTCCTATGTCTTCTTAGGATCCAACATTTAGTGGAGTCTCCTTCACTCCTATCTTCTTACATGGAAACATGGTCCTAATTACTTCTAAGATGTACCAACTCCATAATAACCTTCACTGTTAAGGATAATGGGAACTGCAGGATACCTCACAGCAGTACTGGCATCATCAATCTTATCTTCTCCTCATAGTCTTCTCCTAAAAGTGTTGACTCTGTTTGACATGCTCTTTGCCTTGTATTCCATCAATAGCCATTGGATTTTCCTAAGACCTTCCCCAGCTACTATCCCAGAACATGCATCATTGGATATCTGGTACCTAGCTGCCTTGCTAAAGTTGCTCTATTCAAGCCACTGTTCCCTGGTCCCTGGATGTCACCATAATTCATAAAGTTATCTACATCTCTTCATCATGTTACTCTAAACCACACCAGCTACCCATCCAGTGGTCTTTCTTATTCATTCATCAGGATTTACCTCCCATACTCCATCCAATGAATACTATTACCAAGAGCAGGCTTCCATTGATTCCTCAATCTGCACATCCACAACCGACCTAGCTGTCTCACTATCTCAGTTATGCCCTACAACTGTCCTGCATCTGACTAAGCATGCTTGGCACCATTGCAATCTACACTTGCTTTCAACATCCCTTTGCCACATCAGTCTATAGACGTATTCAAAGACCCATTCACAGGCTCCCCCAGCATTCCAACATTGGATGCTCTAGCACTGGAAAGCCACCATGGCCACTTATGCACCTGCTATGGGCAATTAAGCTGCAACAATACCCACATCCTCCATTTCCCCACTAGCAATCCTTCCTCAGTATGGGCCTATGCAAATCTCATTATAGTAACAGTAACTCTAGTCAACCCTCAAATTCATTGTACTAAATTTTCCAATTATTCCAATTGATATCCAGTTACCATCTCTACAGCACATACCACCCTTCCTTCATTGGTCTAAAATCTTACACATTTACCCCTCCTACAATGTACCTAAAGCTTCTATCTGACTCCTTCATCATCTCACTAGATGCCTACATAGTGACATATTGCACATTGCTGAACTCCAAACCTTGAGACCCTAATCTGGATTTCAAACCTTCTACAAAGTCTGATGGATTATTTTAGGAATTTCATAACTCGTCATACTTCCCACAGTTTAGAGTCTGGCAGCTTATTTAATCAACTCATGCTCTTCATACTTACATTGACTCTGCAACCCCATTGAATATCAACCAATATAACATTAGAATCCTGGAACACATTCACCCCTTCTCCAGCTGGACATAATCCATATTCAGGATCTGGACACTCCTTCACAACAGACTTGTCTCTTCAGCCTCAGATTCGACTTTCTAGAATGCATCATTCAACAGAATCTGAAGATGGAACGTCATCTCTACTAACAGTTTACCTTACTTAGAAATTAGAATATGGCTGTAAGAACCTAAGATCATCTTCTCTTAATCTGCTCTGAGGACAGGCAAGTCAGTAGTCATGGGTCCTCAGAAGTTTAGTCCAACTGGGGGGGGGGGTCCTCTCCTGCATGCTGCTGGTCATACTCTCCGTGAGTTGGAGGAGGTAATCTTTTTGAGCTTTCTATTCCCTACTCACTACCTGGCTTACCTACCACGGGTGGGAATAGAGAAAAGCCAAAAAATAAACTACACTTACATAAGCACTACTAACCCCATACTCTATTCACTAAAACATTGAATTGGAGGGCTAAAGCCCAAGGTTCAATGTGGGGGACTAGCTCCTCCCACATCCCTAATAAAGGCCAGCATCCCATGGCAGTTCCCTGCTTAGAGCATTGTGAAACACCAACCATTCACCCCTGCCTCCTCCTTCTCCAGCATTCTACTCACCCTTGGTGCTGGGCTTCCTGTTTCCTACGCACTACCCGGCTTACCTACCAAGGGTGGGAATAGAGAAAAGCCAAAAAGTAAAGTGCAGTTACATAAGAACTACTAACAACATACTCTATTCACCAAAATATTGAAGTGTTAGCCACACTATGCCGCTCCTCATTCCCCTGGTCCCATTAGAGTATCACAACTTCAATATCTAACAGCCTTGTCTCCTGTAGGAAAGCTACGTGGGTTTTGAGATAGTTTACATGTGACATTGCCATCTTCTACTTAATGAGGAAGTTTGAACCTCTAACATTCCAGTTTAAGATGTTCAGTTCCATATTAAATACCATCACCTATGTGTTTGTAGGTTGGTTGTGATTTCTAGTCCCCTTCCCCCACTAAGGCCCATTCCTCTCCTCTGTCTGATGTAAGAAATGTAAGTTGTATAGTAACTTTTCTTGAGCTGGTCAGGTAGAAAGCATGTACTGTAACAGTACAGACCTGAGCAAAAGCCATAACAATCCCCAAACTTTGTGGTCACCTTGTCCGCTCCAAACGTCCATGCACCCTTACCTCTGGATCCTCCCCTCTCACCTTAGAGACATTTCTAAATCCAGCATAGGCCTACTATTGTCCAACATGTTTTCAAACTCCTCATGGTGAACATGGATCATTCTCATACCTCACTAACTGTGCCATAGGTGTGTTCTGCACTGCATAGAGGCATGTGTCCATGCAAGCATCATATAACTAAGGGCACTTAGGGAGGAAAGATAACTCACAAAGTTCTTTATGCCTGAATATGGGTCTGATGTTCATAGTTTACTGTTCCCACATGGTATATGGGAAAAGGGATCTCCCCCACCTTGAGCCTATGTCAGCTACACTAGGGTGGCACTATGCACATCCCTAGGAGCTGGGAGGTCTGAGCATGTGGGTCTTTATAGAGGAGTGCTAGTACCTGGTTCTGTTTCCTTCATAAAAGATAAGGGGGCTAACCCACTTCCCTCCCTCCTTCACTGTGATGCCTTCTTGGTTTCAGACCCATGGAGGATCAGTCGAGTGTGTCTCAGAGTCTACACCCCCCTTCCTCCCTTTGACTAGTGCCAGTTCTGGTACTGCAGATCTGAAGCACTAATGAAGTGGTGGTTTTAAAGCAGCCATCAGTAAATATTCAAAGTTGCAACAGTGAAAGCACTGATATGGTCCTGTTCTAAAACACAAACAGAATTCAGGGTTAGATTGTCAAATTTATATGCAAAAAAATCCTGGTGCAATAATCTGGATTTAGAGGGCATGTGTTGGAAATTATTTCTTAGTAATCCTGTCTGATAGGAAATCAAAATTGTTACTGACTCTCTAGTCAGAAAGTCAAGGGACTCAGTTTCAAGTCATTTTTAAAAAATGGCACCATAAATAATGCTGTTTTGAATAGATAAAGTGCTCAAACAATGCAGATATAAAGTGCTGCTGTAGAAAGTTTTAAATTGCCTGCCCCAAAAGCTAGAGTAAGCTTTGAATGTATGCATATTCAGAAGAATTCTTTGTAACTCGCATAGTAAGGATTTACACCATGAACAATATAACACATCAAGGAGCAACAATTTTATGGTAATAGAGCAATAAATCTAAATTTGTTAGGGTAATTTACCTCTCAACGTCTGGACATAGTTATTTTATTTTGTTTATTGAAATGTTTCACCAGGAGGGAACACTGAACAACAAGTTGCTCATCTCACGATGCACCTGGGGGGGGGGTTACATAGGGTTGTGAAGGATGATCAGTTACAATAGTATGTGGGTAGTACATATGATACAACATTGTAAGATTATACAACAGTTAGAATACAAGGTATTGTACAATAAACAGTAGTGGAACATTGGGTAAATTACAATACATGTCCAAAATCATACAAAAGAATATATAAACATACAAAACAGTAATAATGCAACAGAACCATTATAATGCATGAGTGTACTGGGAGCAGGCTTGAGGTAGTATGCAAGTGCTGTTGGAGTAAAAAGGATGGGGTAGTTTGTGCACACGGGTGACCATGAAGGACAGGTGGAGAAGAGAGGGGAAGAGGAGTAAGGGTAGCCATTTCCTGATTCCCCCTTCAGGATGTTGAAAACCATGATGGGGTCAGGGTAGGAAGGCAGAAATTGGGGATAAGTACTAAGGAGGGTTAAAGCAGGATCAGCTGAGGGAGAGGTAATTGTGCAGGACAGAGGTAAGGGAGTAGTTGGATGAGGACTGTCGTATTTCAAGGGGGAGGGAACTCCAGATTTTAGGAAAGCGATGGGCGAAAACAGTCTGATCATTGAGGGTGGAGTGGCTAGGGATCATCAAGGTGTGGCTGTCATTAAATCTGAGAGAGTGGGAAGGGGAGGTGGAGTGGAGAGAGAGGATAAGAGATAGGAGGGGAGCACTCCCAAACAGAATTTGGAGGTTAGTTTGGCACAGTGTGAGATGCATCTGTGAGACAGTGGAAGGAAGGTTAAAGACCAACAGAGTTCACAGTGGTGGGATCGGGAAGGGGAGTTGAGAGCAAAGTGGCAGAAGGAGTTAAAGAGAGTATCCAACTTGGTCAGGGAAGATATGGGAGCAGCACCACAGACTACTTCACAGTAGTCAAAGATTGGGAGTATAATACCAGACTAATAAGTTGGTGGCTAGAGTACTATTTCTTTAAAGGAAAACTGCACCCTCAGATATTGTAAATTTTGTTTGTTTCATGTAAACAGACAACTCATTTCCATTTGCTGTTAGGGATATATATATATATTTTTTTTTTTTATAAGGACATTTTTCCCTGACTGCAAGCATGGCTCAGTGGTGGAGTACCGACCATCTGCTCCATCCCCCACACAGGAATCACAGGGCATGGCAGGGTGTGTGTTTTTTTTCCATGGTTATGGAAGTAACTACAGGAAGCCCTAAACCCCCCCCCCCACCAGAAGGAACTGGTGAATGGATCAAAGTCCAGGTGGGAAACTGTACAGAGACACGGCTTCCGCTAAGCACCTAGCAGCAGCCTCCTCTACTGACAACGTCCACTGGTCAGAATGGTGCACAACCCTCCCCATGGGAGGCGAGTTGCCTGACGGTGGCTCAATCCATCTCCTCCCTTCCCTGCCAACCCCCGATGACCTGAACTCATTCTTGAACCCAGATTGCCAGTGAAGCATGAGGTGTGGTATCCAGTGCCTTAACCCTCAGTGCCGCTGTGCTGGCTTTTGCTGTTAGGGATATATGTGATTACTTTAGTTTATTTTTACTGTTCATACTAGTCCCTGTAACTACCCTGGGGATCTACATTTTATGGCTGTTGAAATCTTACTGTCTCTGAGAGCTTTATTAGCATATAATGATGTGAAATTACCCTTTAGACTCTACAGCATTAGTTCTCAAACTTTGTCATTGCAAGCCTCCCTGAAGCCATCAGAAAGATCTTTAGCCTCTCCCAAATATTGAAATAGTCTTGGACTTTTCCATAGAAAAATAATATATTTGCACAGTACATCATGAATAAAGTGAAACTCCTTTGAGTAGTTGGCTGTCATTTTATTTTGCTTATTGTATCTCCCCCTTGTAACCTCCCCTTCCCAGGCCAGCCTACTTGCTTCACTGTTTTGACTCTCAAATCATTGTTACCCCTTGTTGCTATTCCTTCATGAGTCAGACTGCTTTCTCAGTCTGTTTCTTCTCTATCTGGAATAACCTACCCACCCACCTCTGACTCTCTCTCTCTTGCCCTGCTCGTAAGCATCTTCTCAGGGATCTTTTTGCTCCCGCCTGCTCTTGCTTCTAGAACCTCTCTGCCTAAGCCCTGTATTTGGGCTGTTCTGCCACCTGTCTAATTGGTCAGTTGTTATCTCTCATTATTTGCTCATTGTTTCTATTTGTTTGCACTACTGCTCATTTGGTATTGCTTGACTGTTTTGTAGTTACAGTTTGAATTGTACTCACTCTCTACACTTCTCCAAGTATACCTGAAATAATCTTTGGCTCAGTGTGCCTTTACTGGTCACTGATTTGTAAATAAATACATAAACTCACCTACTATTATCATTTTTCAGTTTGCCTCATCCCTTCACACAAAATATCCAAAACTCAAAATTGATATACAGTACTTTGACAGACTTGCTTGAGCCTCCCCTAGAACAGGTTGGGGCCTCCACAGGGAGGCTGACAGCATCACCATTTGAGAAACCTTGGTGTACGGTATGCTTGTCTGCTTAATTAGGTTTCAGCAAGACTAGTCACAGCAATGAATGAAATACCACATATACCTTCAGTTAGCTTTCAAACTATCCAAGTTGTAATACAGGGTTTTACCCATTAAATTGCTTTCAGTTTGTATATTTTCAGAGTCTTTTTCAGGATACTTGTACTTTCAGCATAGAGATTCATGGTATAAACAGTTAATTTGACATCGTCTTCTCATATGCTAATGAAACTCTCATGGACAATGAGATTTCAACAACTATAAAATGGAAACCCCCAGGATAGTTGCAGGGGACTAGTATGAATAGTGAAAACAAACTAAAGCAAACACATACATCCCCATTTGCTACTGCAAATGAGTTACCTGTTGGCAAGGAAACAAATAACATTTACATGATGTGAGGGTGTAGTTTTCCTTTAACATGTGGCAGGCCAGTAAATAAAAAAACATGGCAAGACAAAGCAATCTGATAGTCTCATAATAAATGCTAGAAATAATTGCTATTTTGTTGTTATGAAAGTCAGTTTATACATAGATGTACCCACAACCAGTGGGTGTACAAGCTGGTCCTAGTCTCCAAACAAGTGAGCAAGTATGAAATGATATTGGCAGTGCAACAACGCAGAGCAGCTGAAGATTACAGTGCTGGAAGAATGCCAAAATGCTGAGCTTATAAAGCAGCTGCTGCTGCTTGTGTGAACACTGACCTGACTATAGCATGCTGGTGTGTGACGCGGTGATGTTTCAGTGTGATCTTCATCAGCTATTAGCTACCATGCCAAGATGGAGGACCCCGGTAGTGTGGAGAAAGATCGAGAGCTGCAGGCTGGTGAGACATCCTTACCCTTAGATGGAGAACTGCTTAAGGATTACAGTTTTATGACAGAAAATCAAGAAACTTCTGAAATGGACATCAGAAACACATCACCTGTTACTGAAACAGGCCTGAGGATATCAGAGCAGCTAAAGAACAGTTAGAGACAGAGTTGCGAGAAAGAAGGCATCACTTACTTAGAATGATGGCTGAAGATGAGGGACACTACTTCAAGACTAAGGCTTCTGCTATTAGAAAGGTCCAGCAAGATACTTCTCAGGTTACTGCCAGCTGTTCTGTGACTGATAGCATTGCCAATAACAGTGATGTTCAGCTGAGTGGTAAGGACTACTATGGACCACTGACTGCTAGATAGCGTCTAGCCTTGGTGATCAAAATCTGAGAAGAAAATGTCCAACAGGATGACTGTTTGCCTTCAAAAGCTCTCACTGGAGCTGGGTGGATGAAAAATAATAGCAGGATCTGGATCCAGATCCTGAATGGGATCCTGCTTCACAGCAAGGTTTGGGAGGCAAGTTTTGAATAGGCTGTCTAGGGTATCCCATGATGATGGCAACCATGATTGGGCACCTGCCAAAAGGGCGACTCAGTCACAGCACCGGTGGATGGGGTGATTGGTGAAGCTGGGTGACCGGATGGTGGGGGTGGGCAAAATAGCGACCAAATGTCGCTATATGTCTATGCATGCGTAGGAGGGACTGAGCACACCGAGCATGGGCTGGGAGGGGACAGAGGAGCTGTAGCATGTGGCCTTGTGGTGAGCTGCCGAGCTGTATCATGGCATTGGGGGTTTGTCCATGGCTATGGCGGGTATGGTGCTGGGTTAGGGTCCAGGCCTGGGTGCCTTTTGTTGTGCCCATCCAGAGTTATTATTTTTAACCCGAGTTTCATCCCCCTGGACATGCACCCCCATGGAGTTAAGAATATTTAAGTAGGGGGGTGTGGGGGACAGGGGTGTTGCTGTGTGCAGGGGAGTCCATTGCCCAAAAATTGTTTCGGTGATGTGACTTCGCCATAATGGCGATAGCCCATCGTCGATCGTCGTTATCTCATAAAACCACTGTCTAGCTCAATGGACTTTACATCTAGTGGCATTTCCCTAGCTTAAGGTACTTTTTTACTTCCCTGTGGCCTCAGAAGACCCTTCCCAGTTTTCTATTGGTGAATGCACAATGTTTTAGTCAAACAAATGAGATTTACTTAACTCAGTTTTACAGTATTCTGTAAGGGCCATACAGCTGGCTTAAACCTAGAATGGCGTTTTACATCCAAGTATGACCTGAGCAGCTTATCAGGTTAACGTCAGTCTATTTTGACACATTTGCCGAATGCAAAGCTCACATTAGTACAGCAATCACTCCCTTCCCACACACACACACATATATAAAATTTCCCTCATCTGATACATAAAAAGGGATTCCAGTGAGTTTAGGTAGAACATCACTAGGCGTAGAGGGGAGTGTTAGTAAGAAGCCAGAAGGCTGTGGCAAGATCCCCCGTGAACCCAGATTTCGGGTTAAGATAAAGTTATTAACATTTTTCTTCATTTCAGAGGAAGTAGTTTTGTCTTTATAGCTTCTGTAAAATGCCCAGCAAAAAGGAAAAGACAATGTCCAGGGAGGCAGCGCTCGAGGCACAGCAGATGACCATGTATAAAAAGAAGGGTCTGACTGGATGGAGGTATGTCTAGAAGGGACCAACACCCTGAAAGGGAACCAGGCACCAGGGAAGTGGAAGCAGGCAACAAAGGAGTCTGTGACCCCTCTGGCTAAGGTACCCAAGAAACCCCAAGTACGACCAAAACACAGGTTTCTAAATTATCAGACTAAGAGTTTAAGCCAACGGTAATCTGGAATTTTGGCAGAGATCCCCCAAGGGGTGCCTCTGAAGGCCAGTTCTAAAACAAGGTCCAAAAAGCCTGACTCTAAAGGTGCAGATATGGACATGGAAGATGTGGGGGTAACTCATCCTCTTACATCAGAGCTGGTGCCAGTGAGCCTGCTCTGGCTGTTTCCTCCTCAAAGCAGCCAGCTGCCCCAAAACCTCCTATCACTGAGGAGAAGCTTGATGGATTTATGGAGATTATAATAGTTTTGGTGGCCTCTGTTCAGAACTGACACCAAGGGAGAGGTGCAGGTAAAGTGGCCACAGGGATGTCAAGCAGTGGCAGGACAGTGGAGGCTGCATCCCCATCCCCCCCTACATCAGTGTGGAAAAGGCTGTGGGTTTCCGCTCAATAGACAAGGTCTGGCAACAGATTCAGGGGCCAGCACAACTGGTCAGGTGGCTCCCAGAACATATGACAACGTGTTCAACTACTTGAACAGGATTATGTTGGCCCACAGGTGAAAAGGGGGATGGCTTCCTTAGAATATGATGAGCAATTCAGGTGCTGCATGCAGTATGACCTGATGCAGGACTGGGGCATCTTGGACATGCCAATGCTTGTTGAGTTCATGCATGGGAGCAGGGTCCTCCACATGAACAGTGGCTTGCCCGTAAAGGCAGCACAGCACAGCACAGCTGCAGAGACCTGAAGCCTCCAGCTCCACAACACAAATTTGCTTTGGCTTCAATAAGTGGAATTGCAATAAGAGCCACTGCAGGTTTTGGCATGAATGTATCGCTTGTGGATAGTGGCACCTCATGTTTCAGTGCAACCCTACTGAACCTTGGAAAGGGGGCAATCAGTCCTTTTGGAGGAAGCTCAACAAACCCTACATGAGTAAGCCTGCCCAATCTGGTAAGAGTGAACCAGTTTAGACCATGGTTGGAGCAATACCTGGACTGTGAGGTGGTCCACCTCCTGGTGGATTGCTTCTCAGTGAGTTTCATTATCCCATATGCTGGGCCATAACAAGGGTATGAGGCTGAGAATCCAAAATACACTAGAGACAGGCTGCAGGTGGTCCAGGAGATACTGGAAATAGAGATGATGCTGGGGAGAGTGAATGGTTTTTACCCTTCCCCACCTTGCCAAATCTCAAGATGTCACCAATCGGCTTGGTTCCCAAGAAGGCCAAAGGGAATTCTGCATGATCAACTACTTGTCACAACCAGTGGACAACTCAGTGAATGACCATATTGATCCATGCTATGTGGCAGGTCAATATGTATCATGTGACAGAGCAGTTCAGGTGGTGTGAGCCACAGGTCCACAATCCTTAGTGGTTAAAGTGGACAAAAAGTCATCATTCTGGCTTCTGCTGGTCCATCTCACTGATTGGGACTTACTTGGGATGAAATTCCTAGGGCATTATTATGTGGACAACTACATGCTCATGGGTTGCGAGGTGGCCTGTGCAGTGTTCAAGAGCTGCAGCACTTTCCTTCACTGTGTGACTACTAATGAATTGTGGAACAAGGGGATTGTTCACTACTTGCATAGTTTCTTATTTGTGTGGCCAGCACATTTCCATGCCTGCAAGAAGACACGTGACACTTTTGCACACTTGTGCAAACTCTTTGGCATACTCCTGACCCTGAGCAAAGTTGAACCACCAAGCTCAATAATGATGATGTTTTTGGGCATCTAGAATGTTACTTGGCGTACGATTAGAGCAAGTTTGTAAGGAACCTGTTGAGTGCCACTGTAATGGATAAGAAGGTTACCCAACAGAATGTGGGGCATCTAAATTTCACCTGCTGGGTCACCCCCATGAAGGGGAGGTTCTTGTGACAAATGGCAAAACTGGGGTTGGGTGTCTAAAAACCTTATCACCAGATGTAAGTGATAGAAGGTTTCTGAGAGGACTTGGAGGTATGGATGACTTTCATTTCCTATTACAATGGTGTCCAATATGGCTGGAGACATTTGAAAGGCCAGGAGCTGGAACTGTTCATGGATGCAATATGTGCACCCCTTCAGGTCGACAACCCGATGGCGAAACACGTAATAAGACCATTACGGTGACAGTCGCTGTAATGGTCCTTTTCCGTGTTTCGCTTTCCCCCAGTGTTCTGCCCCCTCCCTGGACTAACTCAGACCTGGAGTTGACAATCCTCAAGTCTGAGTGGTGCAGGGGGCAGAGCCCCCCACATGGGGGCTGTGAGGGTTGCAGCCCCCCACAGAAAACACTTCCAGATTGGGCGGCACAATACCTGTGTCGGTATTGTGGCATCACTGTGTGGGAGGTCAGAATTTTCACTGTTGACCTCCCTCGGTGCTTCCGATGCAACAGAGAGGATGGGTTTCAGAGCATAGTTCAATGGTGAATGGTGTACTGCAAAATGGTCCACTATGTGGGTGGTGCCTGGGCTCACGGCTGTGTGAGCTGTTGCACAATTAGTTCCAGACAGACAGCGACTACAACCATGAAATGTCTGTAGAGCTCAAGGTGACAGCAGCACTGTGTTTCCTGGCTACTTGAATGTTACAGACACTGGTGGGTGACACCACGGGTATCACACAGTCTGCCACCTTGTGCCTGTTGGGCCAGTTCCAAGATGCTGGTGGTGCATGCTGGTGAGTTAATTGTATTCATTCGGGTTCATCACTGGCAGATTCTGTCAGACAAACTTGGTTGATTTTTTAGACTTAGTCATGAGGACACTGGACAAGGGCCATGTGGTAGATGTAGTCTAGCTGGATTTCAACAAGGCCTTCGATTCAGTGCCACATGGAAGGTTGACCTGCAAGTTGAGGAGTCTTGGTATAGGGTGGAATCTAGCCCGATGGGTAGAAAACTGGCTGAGGGACAGGCAACAGAAGGTAGTTGTGGGGGAAGAAGCATTGGCGCCCAGGGCAGTGACAAGTGGTGTCCCACATGGATCAGTACTGGGACCAGTCCTGTTTAATGTTTTCATCTCAGGCATAGTGGATGGGATAAAAAATAAGATCAGCCTCTTCTCCGATGACACTAAGCTCTATGCTGAGGTGGATGGGGAGGAGGGTGGCAAATTACTGCAGGAGGACTTGGCAAGACTTGAGGGGTGGTCACACACCTGGCAGCTTGGGTTCAATGCCAAGAAGTGCAAGGTGATTCAGAGCCAAAAACCCAGGATACAGCTACTGGATGGATGGCATCAAACTGTCCACATCCAATGAGGAGAAGGATCTGGGGGTGCTGGTGACTGGGGAATTAAACCACTCAGCCCAGTGTAGGAAGGCAGTGGCTTAGGCTAACAGGATGCTAGGGTGCATAGCAAGGGGGATTAGATCCAGATGTAAAGAAGTCATATTGCCCCTGTACAGGTCCCTGGTGAGGTCACACTTGGAATACTGCTTGCAGTTCTGGTGCCCGTACTTGAAAAGGGATATCGAACTACTGGAGGCAGTGCAGCTAAAAGCAACTAAGATGATCCAGGGGTTGGGGGAATGAACTTACAAGGAAAGACTAAAAGAGCTCAACATGTATACCCTGGAGGATAGAAGAGAGACAGAGAGGGGACATGATCGAGATCTTCAAGTACCTGAAGGGGATGAACAGAGTAGGCTCCCAGGGTGGGTTCACTCTCCAGAATGGAAAAGATACCAGAGGCCACACCCTGAAGTTAAAGTGGAGCAGATTCAGGAGGGAAAGGAGGAGGCACTACTTCACTGAAAGAGTGGTAACAGGGTGGAATGCACTGCCTGAGCAACTCATATCAGTGCAGACTGTAGGGTGCTTCAAGAGGAGGAGGTGGGACAAATTCAAGGGGACAGCAGGGGGAGGGAAGAGTTAATGGGGGGCAGCTGCAGTCTAATGGGCTGAAGTGCTGCACACTCAAGCAGACTAGATAGACCATATGGCCTGTATTTGCTGGCAATTTTGTATGTTCGTATTCCCCACCACACCAACAGAACAAAAGTAGCCATACATCAATTCTGTTGAGTGGTGCACCTACCAGCCATACTGGGTACCATTGATTGCACCCACATTGCCATTCATGCACCCAAAGGCAATAGGGTGGAGGCCTATATGAATAGAAAGGGCTTATACTCCATCAACTGCCAGGTGGTGTGTGATATAACAGGGGGCATCATCAATGTTCTGGCACAGTAAACTAGCATTGCCAAGTTGTCTTCATCTGGCAAAATTCCATCCTGTGCCAGAGGTTTGAAGACAGGGAGATACTTAGTGGGCACATTGTTGGTGAGTATGTGCCCAAGGCCTTCCTCCCAGCTGCCACTGATATCACTAATTAATGTCCTTACTTACAGAGAGGACAGTGCATATCCTCTGCATCCCTTGCCCCTAACACCTTTACTATTCCCTGCATCCACTGGAGAGGACAGATACAACTTGGCACACATCACTACATGCAGTGTCATTAAGTGGATCTTTTTGTATGCCCAAAGTACAATTCGGGCACCTTGACCATTATGGTGGTGCCCTACAGCACACCCCTCAGAAGGTTTGTGCCATATTCCTTGCCTGCTGCATACTATACAACATGGCACTCAACCGTAGCATATGCTTGCTGACCCCAGAGAGAAATACTGCAGCAGGTGCACAGCCAGCAAACCAGGAGATACAGGAGCAGCTCGACAGGTGTGACCCATGAATAGCCAGGAGGTCACAGGACTATATTTAGAGGAAGTATTTTTTCACGGAGAGGGTGGTGGACGTATGGAATGGCCTTCCTGAGTAGGTCGTGAGGTCAAAAATAGTGGGGGAATTTAAGAATGCATGGGACAGATATAAAGCAATTGTAGAGGGAGGTAGGAGGAAGTAGGCTATTGGTAAAACTAGGATCTGCAACTTATCCAGTAGGTAGGGAAATGGGCAGACTGGGTGGGCCAAGCAATCCTTATTTGCTGTCAAAGTCTATGTTTCTATGTTTCTAGAGCCCGCCTCACTGCAGACCTCTTCAGACCCAAACAGTGAGTACAGAGCACTCAGGAGACCATAATGTTTTAACAATATGTATTCAAAAATCATATGTAAACTGTGTAAGACATAACAGGGATCTATGCAATTCTGCTTTGCCACTGCCAGCCTGTACACCCGGTGCACCCCCCAGGCTTGGGGTTCCAGCTGGGACAAATCGTGATAGGCATATTAGCTTGAGTAACACAATGGGGGGAAAAGCAACCCAGCAGAGAGGGCCACATTAGCCTTCTGCAGATCTTACATCTTTTAAAAACCAGAGGTCTTCTATAAGCCATGGTGCCAATGTCTCTTTACCAGAAAACAGCCCAGAGTGCACCAAAAAGGATTGTCTGGGGCCGGCCCAGTGGTGCTGAGGGTTGAGGCACTGGACACCACACCTTGCACCACGCCGGCGATCTGGGTTCGGGAGTGAGCCCGGGTTGCTGGGGGTCCTCAGAGGAAGGAGAGGATAGAGCATCCAGAGGACAAAGGACAAAACTCTTCTTCCAGGAGGGACAGGGGTCCCTGCTCAGCACTTGGCTGGCCTCTGGCGGAAGCTGGAGACACAGCAAGCACTGAAGCACAGAGAGGGGTGGGAGTGGCAGACATCACTGGCAATGCCTTGATGTCAGGGCACTAGCCACTTCTCAGAACAGGGAAAAATGCCGTTCAGCTCTGGCAGAGATGGAGCACTGGAGCTTGCCCTCGATTTGTGGCCGCCCTCCTGGTACTCGACTGACCAATGCTACCAGAGAAGTTCAGGGTGTTGGGGCCCACCTCATCCCCTCCCAGAGGGCAAACTGCAGCTCCATGGGTGATAGAGGATGACCAGGTAGGAGCTGACCATAGAGGGATGACTCCTAGGTGCTTCTGAGGAGACTAGAGCTGAGGGGAGAGGAGAAATAAATAGAAAGTAAAAAAAAAAAAAGAATTGTCTGGGTTCTTTTTTTTTTGAAAATGAATGTGGCTATGATTCCCTCCCTGCTGCTGTGGTGGAAAGCCATAAGGAAACCAACAGAAGAACTGAAAACTTAAGACTGGATGACAGTCAGGAAAGAACTATAAAAAATTGTCACACACTAGTGTTCCTACCAGCCTACAGAAAAGTCAGGCTATAGTAGGAATGGTTGCACCTAAAAAAATAGAATAAGCTGGGGAATCACTGCCACTGTATCTAGTGCTTGAAAGAACACTGACACGCATGCGCTTGCATGAGTGTGTGTTCACGTGATGTCACCATGTTGGTAATTGTGTGCCCAGACTAAGAGGTGTGAAAACTGATGGAGCTCCAGTGTGGGACTGCTACCCAAATAGAAGAAGGGCACAAGCCTAACTGACAGGCTAGAAGTAATGGCAGGAGTCCACACTGCTCAGTAGAACTGTTAGGAAGGTACTTTATTAGTCCTGGTAGGTAGATGATTAATTTTTTAGATATCATAATATGTGCAAACTAGACAATTGCAGATTTGTATTTTTTTCTCCAGTTTGGTCAGTTCAGTGCTTTGGAGTATTAAAGGTTTAGACTGGTACCTAGTTTTTAAATTTGAGTTCATCACTGGGAAATCTCGCCTTAGATTCCAATAAGGTTCAGCATCTGAAGTTGGTTATGTCGTCAGGCAGTCCTCATTTTGGTTAGAAATACTTATTTTTGATACAGTATCTAGAAAATTAGCTATCTACTTACTAAGACCACTCCTCATGATTAAGCAAACCTTCCGCGAAATGCTGAGCATTACAGTGGACAATAAATGAAATAAACAACTAAAACACTGACAGTCATTATGTTTTGTCTCCTTCCTGAATACAAGTCATCAGATATGAACTCGCTCATCTAACTTCAGGGGACCTTCAAGGAGGGTGGATATATTGGACAGAAGTCTCAAACAAAGAAATTCATTTGACAATTATTGCTCAATTTCTTTACTGCCAGTGGTGTTGAAGTTCTTGGGCAGGCTAAAAGCTAAGCAGTTGCATGGATTGCTTTAAAAAATTGTCAGCTTTAAGAAGAACCAGTTGGAATTCTGGAGATTTCACAGCACAATGTCCACAATAAAGGTAAATAATGAAATCCAGTGTGCTATGGGCAGACGTCTCCTTACCAGCACCCTATATTGACATCTCCAAGGCTTCACCACCATCAGCCACACTTACATGTTTGAAAACTGAATGATATAGATTTTGAATAATCTCCCTAGAAATGGTCTGTAAGCTACCTGAATAACTCTGGATAGTATCTTACTCTCCAGGGAGTTAAATCTTTGACATATTTGGTTATAGAGTGCACCACAGGGCTCAGTTCTGGGACCTCTACTTTTTGATTTACAACTATACATGTCGACAACATAGACAGTCAGCTACACAGTGTTTATAAACACCTGTATGCTCATGATACAGTAACGTACTGTTCTCAGAAGAAACCAGAACTGTACTCACCAGCAACCATTTTATCTTTCATGGAAAATTCTATCTCCAGACCAGAAGAATGGCTATGTGTGGACTACAATGGCCCCTTTCTACACCAAACTTTTCTTGGCATGGTAGGAGGCAGACACCATGTTCAACCATGGTAGAAACTCTTTCCTACCACACAAACACATGTGGGGTAGTTTGACATTATCATTGTGGGGAAGCATGACAAGAAATCTGCCATGGATTTAGTGGTTCACATTAATGAAAATGACCTGGGTCTAAATTTAGCCCATACTTGCAATCCTCATTACATTTCTGGATTTATGCTTTACTGATGTGAAAGGCCAAACTGTGCAAAGAGGAACCTTCAGAGAAGCAGCCTCAGGCAACACTCTTCAGCATGCTTCTAGTGCCCACCCACATCACTTAAAAAGAGGCATCCCCTATGGACAGTTTGTCCACCTCTGCCAAAACAGTTTCAGCCTTGCCAGTTTGAGTCCCAAGCCATTGATTTAAAACTTAGTTTCTTGGCTGGAGGTTATTCAAAAAACATTCTTGACTAGGCATTCAGGAGAGCAAGATTTTTGAACTGCTATGATCTGCTTGATCCTCAGTCCATAGGAACTACTGAGAATTTACCTGTAGCTCTTATCACCTCTTGCAATCATCCTGCTCCAGATGTGGCCACCATCATTAATCAGTTCTGACAGGTTTTAGATGGAGACCTAGGTCTTAAAAATGCAGTAAGTGACCCAGGATCAACATCAACATCAGCATCAACATCAACCCATCCATGAACCTCCACTGTTCTGTTGAAAGTGACATAGAAGCTCCAGAATTGTCACAGCTTGCATGAAACATAGACACATAGAAGATGATGGCAGATAAGGACCATAAGGCCCATCCAGTCTGCCCATTTTTTCTACATTATGAATGTGCATTAGGCATTTACTCTGTCAATGGCCTATCTATTCATACTCATCTGCATTGCTCCCTTATGCCTATCCCATGCCTGTTTGAAGCCCTGCATTGTATTCATATCCACCACTACTTGTGGTAGGCCATTCCATGCATCCACCACCCTTTATGTGAAAAAATAACTTCCTCACATTACCCCTTAATCAGCCTCCCTCTAATCTTATGCTGTGTCCTCTTGTCCTGCTATTTTTCTTATACCGAAACAGACTCTTTCACCTTGTTAATGCCCTCAAGATGTTTGAATGTTTCGATCATATCACCTATCTCCCTTCTCTGCTCTAGGGTATACATATTGAGCTCCGTTAATCTGTCCTCATATGTTTTCTGATGCAGTCCCTGCACCATTTTGGTTGCCCTTCTCTGGACTGCCTCCATTTTGTTAATGTCCTTGTGCAGGTGCATCCTCCAGTACTGCCCGCAGTACTCCAGATGTGGCCTAACCAGTGTTTTGTAAAGAGAAATTATTACCACCCTCTTACAACTTGAGATACCCCTACTAATACACCCCAATATCCCTCTAGCCTTACCTACTGCTTTAGTGTCTGCTTGGATGCTTTCAGGTCATCTATGATGATGATGCCCAAGTATCTTTCTTCCCTTGTGATTGCCAACAACTCCCCTCCCAACCTATAGGTGGCTTCAGGGTTTCTCTTCCCTATGTGTATGATCTTGCACTTCTTTGCGTTAAACCCCAGTCGCCACTCTTCTGACCATTTTGCCAGTTTATCCAGATCTCTTCTCATTCTGCCCACCCCATCTGGATCATCTACTCTGTTGCAGATCTTGGTGTCATCTACAAACAGACAAACCTTACCCTCCAGTCCATCTGCAATATCACTGATGAAGATATTGAAGAGGACTGGCCCCAGGACTGATCCCTGAGGTACCCCACTTGTGACTTGCATCTCTTCTGATTGTATACCATTTACCACCACTCTCTGTTTTCTGCCCGCCAACCAGTTTGCCACCCAGCTGACTAACTTCTGACTCACCCCGAGCCTACCCAGCTTATTAATCAATCTTCTATGTGGAACAGTATCGCAAGCTTTGCTGAAGTTAAGGAAGGCAACATCAACTACAACCTCTTGGTCCACCACTCTAGTTACCCAGTCAAAGAAATCTATGAGATTAGTTTGACAGGACCTTCCTGTTGTAAACCCATGCTGCTTTGGATCTTGTGCTCCTATGGATTCTAGGTGTTGCACTATCCTTTCCTTAAGGAGTGCCTCCATAATCTTGCCCACTACTGAGGTAAGACTGACTGGTCTGTAGTTCCCTGCCTCCTTCCCGCTACCACTCTTGTGGAGCAGGATCACATGAGCCCGTCTTCAGTCTTCTGGGACCTCTCCTGTGCTCAAAGACTCACTAAGCAGTTTTGATAATGGCTCTGCTGTTTCCACCCTTAGTTTTTTAGTACCCTGGGATGTATGCTATCAGGTCCCATTGCCTTGTCCACCCTGAGCTTAGCAAGCTCTTTTAGGACCCTTTCTTTTGTGAAGGGACTTGAGCACACCTCCCTCCCCCTGTCTCCATGGTGCTGAGCTGTGGGCCTTGTTCTACCTTCTCCTCAGTAAATTCTGAGCAGAAGTATGTATTTAGGATAGATGCTTTCCTTGGTCCTCCTCCACACAACTCCCCCTTATCCCTTTTGATCTTAGCAATACCCCCTCTGGACTTTCTCCTTTCACTAATGTAGCTATAGAAAGTCTTGTTCCCTTCTTGTACTGCTAGTGCTTGTGTTTCCTCGGACTGGGCCTTTGCCTGCCTCACTGCTTTCCCTGATTCCTTTAGGGAAGTTTGGTATGACTCCGTATCTTCATCCCACTGTGTTCCCTTATATTTTTTGAAGGCCAGCCTTTTGGCTCTGACCTTTTCTGCTACTATTTTTGAGAATCAAAGTGGTGTCCTCCTTCAGTCTTGCTTTTCTCCCTAACACAATGGGATGTTGCTTCAAGTATTGCCTCCTTAATGCTTGCCCACTTTGCCTGTACCCCCTCACCTGTATTTCTTCTTGCCAGGGCTAGCTTAACTCTGTTGGCCATCTTATCAAAGTCAGCTCCTCTGAAGTCCCATATTTTTGCCTTGGAATGGGATGATTTAGTTCTAGTGGCCAAATTGAACCATCACACGTGATGGTCACTGGCCCCCAGGTAACCTTCTACCTGGAGACCTGTGATTCTTTCCCCCCTAGTCAGTACTAGATCTAGGATAGCCCTGTCTCTTGTGGGTTGTTGTGCCAGTTGTTTAAGGGCCTCCCCCTGCAGGGAATCCACTATGTGTCTAGTTCTGGTGGCTGTTCCTGCTGGTATTGATCAATCTGTATCTGGCATGTTGAAGTCTCCCATTATCAGAATCTCCTCCTTAGCTGTCATGTTTTGTATATCTTCTAACAGTAATGTGTATATGTCCTCCCGCTGGTCTGCAGGCCTGTAGACAACCCCCAGTCTCTCTTGAAATTAGGTCTAGTACTGGTAGGGCATTGACCCAAGTAACAAACTGTAGATATTTGGGAGTACATTTTGACAAGCATTTAACCTTTAAGCCCCACATTGACTCTCTTGTTAAGAAAGTAGGGAGCAAATTAGCAGCCATGAGTCGAGTATCACATTGTCTAACTAGAGAAGATAGAATATTAGTGGCCAACCAACAGTTGCTCTCTTGGACTATGGCAGCCACATTTTTAATAATTCCACTAGAAAACATTTAGTGAGATTAGATGTAGTCTACCATAAGATTGCCAGATTTGTACTCAGATGTCGTTTCGATGTTCATCACTGATCCTTATACATTGCTGTTAATTGGAGTTCTCTCCAAATCAAGAGAGATTACAAATGGGCTACTCTATTGTTTAGTGATCTAAAGAGCGTAGTGGAGTAATTAAGTCAACAGAATGGCAAAGCCATAGCTATAATTTGAGGGATAACAGTGTGTGCTTAAAGCTACCTAAGGTAAAGAATAGCTTTGAGAAAATGTCCATCGATATTAAGCAGCAAGATCCTGGAACAACTTTCCCAACCATTGGAAGGACCTATCCTTATCTATTAATGTATTTAGGCAATTCAGTAAGCCTAACTTACATGTTTGTAAATGTTTAATGTATTACATGTTGAACTGGAGTTCTGACTGTTCTGATGAAAGCTAAGATCTGTAATTCATTGTGTGCTATGTATCATGTTATCCTTGTGCTGTAATTGTTTTTGTAAATTTATAGTAAATATTTTATTACTGTAATTGACTTTGTAATAACAGGATTGCCATGAAAACAGGACCTTCGGGCCCAATGGTAAAAATTGCCTGTATAAATAAAGTTGTTTTACTACACTTTGTATGGCTGCCCTATTTCCTGTTTCCAGGGTGACCCACAGTTCTTCTGTCTCCTTATGTGTATTCTGAATTTCATTGACATAAAGGCCCCCCCCCTTTTTGCACCTTGGTCTCGTCTGAACAGTACATAGCTGGGTACTGAAGCCTCCCAAGTGTGGTTACTAGTGAACCATGTCTCGTTAATGGCTACTATGTCCAGTTTAGCCTCTGTCATTGTTACCTGTTTCCCAAACTGTGGGCATTTGTGTACGTGATTTTTCATTGGCCAGATTTCAGTGTGTTAGTTGTTGGGCGAGGTCTGGCATTTCCCCTGCATGCCGTATGGGGAGCCGGACTTTTTTTCTTACCTGGTGATGCAAATGAACTACAAACATGCTGAACTCCTGTTTGATCACTAGCTAAGGGGAGAGGGGTGTTCTTCCTGTTCAATGTATCAGGTGCAGCACCCCTCTCCCCACTTGCTAGTTTAAATATCATGCAAAGACATCAGACTTCTGCCCCAATGCACTGACTCCCTCCTTAGTTAGATGCAGTCCATCAAATTTAAAGAACGTTTGCTCCCAAAACTGTTGCCAGTTACCTACAAATTGATGTCCTTTTTCCTGGCACCAGCCCACGAGCCACGTTTAGCTCCCCTAGCTCCGTTTCTCTGACCTTCAGTCCATTCCACCCCCTTCCCAGACCAGCAGGATCTCACAGAAGGAGATGCCAGATTAAATGGATGGCAGTTTGTCTGCCAGCCTGGTCAGGTGTTCCTTGGTCTCCACAACTGACCAGCTGTCCCTATGTGTACCAGGACATCAATGTTTTCTCCTGCTTCCTGCACAGTTTTAGCAATGCAGTCAGTGTGTCTCCACCCTGATGTACCTGGGAGACATCTGAGCATTACCCGTGGCTGGAGGTAGGTATCAACTCCCTGAATCATGGAATCTCCTATGATCAGAAGTGTTTTGGATTTCCTTTTTGCTTTTTTTGTTTTGGTCCCTGTTTTGGGCCAGTTTTGTTGTGATAGCTTCTGTGCTGCAGTGTCTTGCTCTGCAGTGTCCTATGTCCCTTTGTTTGATTTTGAAGATAGAGGTAGACACCTGTTTGTAGTTTTTATATGGTTTGTGGAGGTGATACGTTGGAGAGCACTGAATAATGGGGCACCCAATTTGCCCCTCCTAACCACCTGCCAACCTCCAAGACCAACTACCCTCTGCGGTCAAGGTGCTTCAGTTGGATGTTGGGGAAATGGCAGGTGGTTCTTAAAACATATTTCCTCCTGAAAATGTGATTTGAGGTGTGCAGTCTCTGCCCATGCTGCCTGGAGCTGAGCCCTTAGATATCCAATGGTCCAGCATGTAGGACAGCATCCTAAATCCTGTATAACTGCCCTTTTGAAAAGTGTCCTGCAGTACCTGCAGTTAATAATATCCATTCCAGATGAGTTGATGGGTTTATAACCTGGTCTGAATAATTAGAATGAGGAAAATGAAAGCAAAAATTAGATTTTTTGTTTTGTTTGTTTGTTTTTGTACAACTTGTTATAACAAGTAAAATTAATTGTGCCCTGTAAGTGAGATCACTGTGAGGATACCCCTCTGATCCTCCCCTTCCTGTTTTGCTACTGGAACTGTCACAACTGTACTACTCTAAAAAACTAGTGTAGCATGGGGTGGTTGTGGATGGGGTTGGGTGGCTGGGCTCCTCCCCTGCTGAAAAAGAAGAACCATGGACGAAAGAAACAAGGAGGTAAGAGCTGAAACAATCAACCAACAACACATACAGTAGCCCTGAAAGCTTAGCCTAACGATAGAAAAAACTATAAAACCTGTAAAGCACCACCCATAACAATTTCACAGAATATATACCCTGCAAAAAACACTTTGCTACAGAGAAAAATAAAGCAGTAACAGAAGATATACCGTGCAAAAAACAATTTGAATCAGTGAAGATTACAGCAGTAATCTGTAAGCTCAAAACAGTAACAAACCTGTAGGCACACCCTGTAATAATGCAGCAGAAAGTATACTCTGCAACAGCAGTTTGAATCACAGAACAATAAAGTAGTAAAATATTAGCAAAAAACAGTAACAATCCCTGTGAGTACAAAAGAAAGTAATAACACACAGTAAATCTGCCTAGTCAAAAGAAGCCTTAATCTTTCTCCTTGCTCTCATAATGTTCCTTGCTCTGTCCTTGCAAGTAAACCTAGAAGAACAGAGTTTAGGTGAAGCTAGGTGCCTTTGCCAGCAAACCTAGTCTTCCACGAAGCAACATGTATTCTTTAAGGCCCTCTACTGTTCATACATTCCACCTTGTGACAATCTCCTGCTTTGATCGGTACTGAGGACAGCTGTTTTTTAAACTGAAATGCATGTAATCGATCCCTCCTTTTCCAGACTGTGCAAAATGGCCACAAATTCAACTGCACCAAGTGAGCACTTCTTTAATGTCACTTTGAGACAAGGGGGCCGATTCTAGAAGGTGAGTGCAGGGCTTGCACCAAGCCCTGCATCCACCACAAAGTTTGTCACAGCTGTGCCAAAGGCCTCATTTTCAACTCGGTCCAATTGCAGAAGGGCTGGCACAGATGCAACAGTTTTCCCACTTTACAGCAGCTTGCACCAAAGGTTTGGTGCAAGCCCTGTACAAAGGGTATCCCCATGGATACAAAGTTCGACCAGGGAGCAGCTGGTCTAACTTTGCTGCATCAGGGATTTGTGGCAGCTGGCTTCCAGAATAGCAAAGATCCCCTCGTTTGATGCAAGTTGGCACTTGCATCAAACACCCAGCCACAAGTACCCCCATGGTGATCTCAGCCGCTTCCAGAATCCACCCTAAGAAATCTTGCACAACCAGGTCTAGACAATGTACAGAGCAGGACTCCCTAAAAAAATCACAAACAGCCTTGACAATGTTGCACCATTGTCACTTGCTGTGAAAACTGTCTTTAAGGATAATGGGTTTGATCAAGTGTCAATCACCTCCAATACTGATGTCAAAATGTTGTCCCCAGTGTGAAAATCATGCATGATCTTCATAGCCAGTGCTGCATGCTTGAAATTACAGGTATGTAGCTTCCATTCGATTAGGTCACTTGCATCTGCTGCCAAGGTAATGACCAACCCCGTTCAATTCTACCCAATGTGCTGTAGTTCATTGATCTAAACATAGGTCATTACAAACACAAAACATAAAATCTTTACAGAATACAATGATAAAACAGTTTTCCATTTAAAATCAATAACAGCTAAATATAACATCTCATATACACATCGCAATATATCTTTACAAGAATCAGAACAAATTGTGCAAATAAGCCTATCTAAATAAATATTTGAGGATAATTAATAAAATACATGTCTCCAGAAGCTCTATATTTTAAGTGCATCTTCTGAATAAAGTGAAGGGACTAGCAGCACAATTTTACCACCCTTCATATCACGACTCAGATATATCTATGTTGGAATCCTTGGGTTAATCTCCATTTGAGACTTTAGTTTTCTTCTTAATTCTTGCCACATTCACAAAGTAATTAGCTATAGCTTTAATAGTTTCTGGATCTTCAGAGTACGGCAGAATCTGAGTTAAGGGTGTTATCCCTACTGTATGTCTATAAGATCTAAAGAAGCAACATGGAAGATAGTTTTTATAGTTTTTTCTTTGTTAGCTATAGTGAGTGCAGTACCATAGAATATGTATTAGGTTTTCTCAACTGCCTATGCCACAATCACAGTCTGTAGATATACTTTGCATCTTGTTATGTCACTTGCATCTGCTGCCAAGGTAATGACCAACCCCGTTCAGTTCTACCCAATATGCTGTTATGCAGGTAAACAAACTAGCAGTTGTTGGCCCACTTGTCAATGTATCAGTGGTAAAAAGGATATATGATCTGAAAGAATGCTGCAGAGCATGTGAACAACATTCATCAGTTCAGGAATTGCTCACTATGAAAAGGAGGTCATGGATGGCACCTTGACAAAACAAGCATTTGTCAATGCCAAATGTTGGCTTGCTGGCATTGGCATTGTTAGTGCAGGAGCTAGAGAGATATATAATAGGAATGGCAGTAAAGTATTGAACTGATGCCAACCCCACCCCCTCCCTGCAGAGACTGACAGGCATTGGGGATGTGCCTTTGGTTCATCAGCCACAACGCTCATGCCATTTCACCTCACCCTACCCTGCAGACACTGACAGGTGTTGTAGTGTGTCTTGGGGTCTTCAGGCCTTATACTCACTCCATTCCATAAGGAAATATGCTGAGATGGGTGTGATATAGGAGAATGGGGTGAACGTTGGGGCTGAAGTCCCCAAGGCACACCTCATTGCCTATCACTGGCTGCAGGGTGGGGGTTGAACGGCATGAGCATTATGGCTGACGATCCCAAGTCACACACTCGATGCCTGTCAGTTTCTACAGAGTAGGGCATTATGGTTGGAAACCCTATTGCTCAGGCCATTTGTTGGTATTTTTGCTCCAAATTTTCAAAATGGGATTTTTGCTACCCCACCTCATGAAGAGTGGCACTATCATTTTGTTACTCAATTCCGGAAGGTGGTTTTACACAACAACTGTGCTATTTGGTGCCACAGGTGTGAAAACAGATTTCTGGCAGGATGTGAAAAATGACAGCTGTACTGTTCATGAGGTGAAGTTAAAAAAATGTCAATGTTGAAAATCTGGAATGAAAATATGCAAAATTGCTGAAGTTACGAATGTGCATAGAAATTGTGCAATGCATGCCTGTAATGCAATTATTTTGGGGATTTATTTTCACCAGATTTTCAACATGGGCATGTTTTGCATCACTCCTCATGAACAGTGGCACTGTGATTTTGTTAATCTGTCCCAAAAGATGATTTCCCACAGCGACCGCTCCATTCTGTGCCACAGGTATGAAAACACATTTTAGGAAGGATATAAAAAAATCACAGCTATACTGTTCATAAGAAGGTGTGAATAAATGGCAATGTTGAAAATCTGGACAGCAACTATTAAAAACTGGCAAAGTAACGAGCATGCACAGAAACTGCGCAATGCATGTTCATAACACAATCATTTTTTTGGAATTTGTTCACCAAATTTTCAAAACTGGCTTTTTGGGACCTTCCATCATGAACAGTGGCACTGTAATTTTTTTAATTGGTCCCAAAAAGTGATTCCATGCAGCGATCACAAAATCCCCTTTCAGGACCATGAAACTAAATGACAGTCACATGTTCATGAGGTGGGGTTCCAAGAACCCCATGTTGAAAATTTGTGGCCAAAATTCCAAATTCCTACAAATGGCTGAGATATCAACCTAAGTTGAACCCCCATTGCCTCCCATTATAAAGCTTACCATCATTTCTTCAGTTAGCATTTCAGCTTTGAAGAGTGCAGACATGTCCCAATTAAGAGAAGATCACAGCTTCTGACCTCCGGAGAGTAAGTATCGGTAAGGGGGGGGATTGCGAGGAGGTGGGTGCACAGAAGGAGGGTGGGGATGGGGAGGGCCGAGGGAGACAACAGTGGACCATTTTCTTGTTTGCAGGGAAAGAAAAGACCGCAAGGGAAGGTTTTCTCCATTTACAGGTTACACAAAAAAAAATAGACACATTGGGGTGGGCTCCCAGTGTGCCACAATTCTGGGGGGGATGCCGACATGGGGATTGGGCACCCTGAAGTTGGCATGGCATATAGATGGGGGCTGGGCTCACAGCCAACACCTGGAGTGGGCATCCTGGTGTCAGAAAGGTAAGGGGAAACTGTTAAACCAGGAAAGACACACTAGGAGGAAAGACAAACTGGGGGGAGCAGACACATGGGATTTGGCACCCTGATGTCATGTTTTGGGAGTGTGTGGTGGGCTGCAGGAACTGCCATGTTATGGTGTGCCACATAATGTGGGGGGGAACATGCCGACATGGGGATTGGGCACCCTGATGTCGGCTTTCTGGGGATTGTGTGGCAGATGGCAGGAGTCGCCATATTTATTGATATGTTTTACCAGGAAAAGCATGTAATGGAGGCATGTCATCTGCTGCTACAATGATGAGCTTATCTCTGATTGCAGCTGCAGATTCATTTCAACTCTGTGGCTCTCTCTGAAACTGCTTTTGTCAGCAGCATGCTCACTGATTGGTGGCTGAGGGACGCACCCACTAAAGCATCCCCTGCATTCACCACAGCACTGACACGCCTCTGAAATGTGGTACTACTGCAAGATGTTGCTTGCACTTGTGCACAAGCTAACATAAAAAGGGTTAAAGTATTATAAAAAATAATAATCAAAAATATTAACAACCACCTGGCAGAGCCCTGGACAGATGGTAGCACTTTAGCAGTACTGGAACACTGAGAGTGCACGGAAATTTTGGGACTTGAAAAATAACAGAAAATGAGAGTTTTAGAAATTGTCTGAGAGTAACAGTAAAAATTGAAAATTTGCTGAATAGGAGGGTGCATGCACGAGCAGCCGACGGGATGACAGCTTGACAGCTACACTCTGTAACCAATCATTTTAATTTATTATATTCACCCATTGAAGTGTGTGGTTAGTCCATACTGTACATAGATAGATTCCATTAGAGGCTAACAAGGGCTAACAAATTCTGTGCAATTTTTGTAGTCTTGATAGATTTCCACAGTATATTCACAATTTTCAAAATCTCCTCTGGTGGCACCCAGGAGCAGAAATAATGGTTGCGGTGGCTGGAACATCTAATGTGGGTACAGCTCATCAGTCTGACATGGAGGAGATAAAAGCTATATAATAACTGGCTCCCATTTTATCCCATAGGGAAACCGGGTTATAATTCCAGCATTATAACCAGTTGGTTATAATGACATTCACGCACCTGGTTTCCCTACTTTAGCACATGCGCCTGCCGCAAACTTCCTGCTCTCGGCGCTGTCTGTCCCCGCTCTTCAGCTGAAAACATCCCTGACAGAAGTCGGTGGTAAGTTCTCTTTTTACCTTAACAAAATACAACTGGGCATATAAAAACAATTAACTAATTGTCCACAAGTTAGAAAAAAATAAAGCTCCTTCCATTTATGAGCCAGCCACAATGGACCACATTAAAACCCCAACGGTCCACGCCTTGACTCCATACAGAAATCTAGTTATTTTGTATAATTGCTGTGGCAAAAAAATGACCCCCAGCAATTATACAAAATAAAAGATGGGTAGCTAGTTAAAACTTGGATTTTATGCACCCTGTCTGGGTGGGATGCCTTCATAAAACCCTCGAGCTTTGCTCTTGTGGTTTATGTTGCATCCCACCCCTCAGGGATGTATAAAATCCTCGTTATGACTAGCTACCTATCCATTATTCTCTATGTTATGGACACTTCTTCAGGATATTCCACAGTTTTGTGGCATAGTGCAGGATCCTGGCCAGATGGTGGAGGCAGTTGAATTCTAGGTGGTAGATGGCAAGTTAAATTCTATAAGACTGGACATGCGAATCTCCTTTCAGTCTAACTGGATGGCTTACCTGGAACAGCAAGTAACTCTGCTAAGGTCTAATGTGGGTGACATAGAGAACAGAGGGTGTCAAAATAATATCAGGATCATTGGTATGCCTGAAGGCACAGAAGGCAAAGTTGTGTGCACCTTCTTGCAAACTATGACACCAAAACTGCTCAATCAATACTGGGATGGCCCACTTGAAAGAGAATGGGCTCACCGCACCTTAGATCATCTGCAGGCAAAGGAGTGCCTCCCTGTCCAATTCTGGCCTACTTTCTTCAATACAGTGTCGAAGAGCAAATTTTGCATCTGGCAAGAGAGAAAGGGGTACTTAAATGTTATGCTCACTGATTCTATATATTTCAGGACTTTTCCAAGGACTTCACTAACAGGTGAAAAGCATATGACCCGATTAAAAATGGACTCCCAAACAGCCACATCCCTTACTCCTTAAGACACCCAGTGACCCTCCAGATACAATGGGAAGGGAAGTGGCACTCCTTTAACACACCACAGGAAGCTGGTCAGTTCCTCTGCACAGTATCAAAGGCAACAGCCAGTAGGCAGCAGTCCTCAGCACCTGCACTATCTATGGAAGGAGGGACTTGAAAGCCACAGATTCATAAGCTATCCAGCACTAAATAATCAGAAATAACAGACTTCCAGAAGCATTGGATGTTCACCAAACCAAAGCATCAGAGATACAGGGGCAAGGACCAGACCCCTATAGCTGGCAGTATTTCACAGCACCGATCATGAAGCAGAGGTTCCCAGGCATTGACACCGGAATCCAGTTCCCGTACATTGGAAATGGAACTCCCATCTAAAGTGTCCAGAGAATCCCCTACCCAAGACCTGAGATCTACCATCTCCTGCCAGGCAGAGAAGAGCCCAATGCAGGTTTAATGGACATAGCGGCGGAACCCACCATAGACTCAGAGATCTCTCTTTACCCCAGCTGGGCAAATACAATATAGCTGAAATGTCAGAAGGCCACATGAAAACACCTCACTAGCCCATGCCACTGTCCCTAATTCAGAATACTGCAGAATGCTGAGTTACCACCCTGCAGTATCTTTTGATGTTTGGACTTATTTGTGTGCAGCCAGGATGCATATTGTATACTAGGAATCAGTCATATTTGTGCTTTAGAATGTTGGGGGGTTATTCCTAGCTTGTCCACCCCATTTTTTCTTTTGACTTCCACCTTCTCTCCACCTTAAAACCAGATAATGGGGTTGGTAGAGAAAGGGGGCAGGATTTGAACCATGTCTATACCTCTGCTCCCTTGGAGATCAGAGAGGTGAGTTACATTCAATTAGTGACCCAGTCCTTGACCTTCTAGAAATAGTGTCACTTTCTTGCATTTCAAAGGGCAACATAAACACTGTATATGGGTAGTCTTAAGACTTTGATTTTACCCTTTAGTCTATGGATGGGCAAGTTAAGCTTTCTCATAACCTTAATTGGTTGTGGAACACTGGAGATGGATTTCAAGTCGTTCAGAACAGGGGTAAACATGTTGGGGGGGAGAGGGAAGGGGAGGGAGCCACCTCGGATCTGTCTTATTGGTCCTTTTTTCTTTTTGCTTGAGGTCCAGAGGTGAGTAGGCTCAGTGAAAATTGCTCTGTGAGTGACAGTTGAGATCGCTTGAATGTTGGCATTTATGGCGAGAAATCAGAGTTCACACGTTCAAGCAGCACAAAAGTGCAGTGTGAAGGAATGCGTGGAGCCATGGATAAGCTGAATTCGAGCTTCTGTTTTTGATTTGACCTGGGGAGGTGATTGGCAGGGCTAGCATCTTACAGACCCTAACTGCTACAACAACAAATAGGCCCCCATGAGATGGGTTGATTGGGAGGGGTTATAGATGCCCATAACAAGGGCTTGTTATGAGCATCTATAACCCCTCCCCCCAGCTATCGTTTAGGATGACGGGCTCACCACTGGAGTATTAGAGCCTATGAGAAATTCTCTCTCATTTTCATGCAGCCAATCTCTCCATTGGATAATAATAATAATAACATTTATTTAAATAAGCGCCTTTCTGATCTCTGTGCTATAGGGGCACTTTCAGTGCAGTTGGTTAATGATGCACTGCATTTAGAGGTATTCAAATAGCAGAGAAGGCTTCACTCCTGCAAGAGGTGCTTCTGATTAATGTGCAACTGGTGTAACGATGGGCAGGATCAGCTTAATCGGTTCAACACCTCGCATATGCAGAGATGACTTGCCTTAGGTCACCAACCCCCCTCTTCCCTAAACTCCACCTCTCATTTATTTATTGGTTTAGGACAGTTCCTACCCCTCCACCTTCTTGAAGTACCAGGTAATGCACTCTATACCAGGGTCGGGCAACCAACATGTGCTAGCTGGGCAAGAATACAAAATCCTGCCATTGGACAGGATGGTGGACCTGCGGGGATAGATGAGGGATGGCTTGGGTGGGGCTAGGAGAAGTAAATTTGACTCTGTTAAGCCACTGCCTACAAACCAGTAGTTCTCATGGGTAGCTGAAAGGTCATCCCAAGTTTCTTTTCTTCTTTGAAGGGGTCAGGTGGTGGAGTTTCTAAGTTGCAATGTGACAGTCCTGTTTTTGGGCTATGCCTCCCCCCCCCCCAGAAAGCTTAAGTTACGGAGTCTACCTATAACGGGGCCAGGAGCGTTGTTATATAGCCACAGCTATGCCTTGTGCAGCATTAGTTAGGATACAATACCCATTTGGGACAGTCTCCCCTGTGCAGGGAGGTCCAGAAGAGGACTCAGACTGTGGTCATGAAGCCAAGGTTTTGTTAATCTGCTTGGAGATGGTTTATATCCCCTGCCAATTGACATACCACAGCAGGTATGATAGTCGTCACCTGGGAGTTGCATATGATGGTCTTTATAGGAACATCCTCCAGACAACAGTGGGTGAAATCAGGTTAACTGACATGGCGGTAAGTTAGAGTCCTTGCTTTTATTCTTGCCTCCCACTCCCCCTTTCCTTGTAGGAGTGACTTAGTAATGAGGTATTGTTTGTCCAACAGCTGAACCGAGGGACCCTGACCACCCCTTCCCCTCTTAGGGCGAAGGCATTTCAGGCATGTTTCTCAATGTGGCCAAGGCAGCTATAGTGTGCACCCCATCCCATCCCTCCCTCCCTCCCACCATGTTAGACCTCCTGAATGATAATAGCTGAAGCACTGGAGTCACAAGTGAGCCTCTCAGTTTTGGGCACCTGTACTTATGAGGTCCACATGTATGGGTAAATTTACAGGGTGATTCACGTCATTTCATGGCATAACTCGGCTACTTTGCTTAGTAGCTTGGTAGAGAACCTTTAATAGTACTGATATGTACGAATAGAAGGGTAAAGAGAGTAGGCAGCCTACGTGTTGCTCTTTGCAGAAACCCACCCTTCCAGCTGTCCTTAGAGAATAAAGTGTGTCTTTCGGAAGTTGCTGTTGCACAGTTACATATAATACAGCCCATGAGCCTAAGACAAAGAAGCTACCACTCACAGATGCTCAGGTTTTAAGGGATAAAGAAGGCATTGAAACATAGAAACACAGACTTTGATGGCAGATAAGGGCCACTTGGCCCTCCCAATCTGCCCGTTTCCCTTCCTATTGGATAAGCTGCAGCTTCTAGTTTACCAACAGCCTACTTCCTCCTACCCCCCACCATAATTGCCTTATGACTGTCCCGTGCATTCTTGAATTCCCCCACTGTTATTGACCCCACAACCTCCTCAGGAAGGTGGTTCAATGTGTACACCACTCTCGCCATGAAAAAAATATTTCCTCATGTTGCCCCAGAGTTGTCCCCCCTCTATCTTTAAATTGTGCCGTCTTGTTCTTGCACATCTCTTTTTCTGAAAGATGCTACCTTCTTGGACTTTGTTGGTTCCCTTGAGGTACTTGGAAGTTTCTATCATGCCCCCCCCCTTTCCTCAACGGTGAACATATTAAGCTCTCTTAGTCTCTCTTCATGTGGCTTCTGATCCTGACCCTGCATCATTTTAGTTGCCCTCCTCTGGAGCGCCTCCATCCTGTCTATGTCCTTGTAGAGATGGGGTCTCCAGAACTGCACGCAGTACTCCAGATGTGGTCTCACCAACTGTCTGTACAGAGGGATAACAACTGTCTGTTTTGTACTGGAGATGTCTCTCCCTATGCATCCCAGTATCCTCCTAGCTCTCCTTACTGCCTTCTCACATTGCTTGCCTACCTTAAGGTCATCTAATATGACTACCCCCAGGTCCATTTCCATTTTTGTTTTTGTAAGTACCTCCACCCACAATGTGTACTCTTCACCTTGATTTTTCTTTCTCAGGTGCATTACTTTGCTCTTCTTTACACTGAATCTAAACTGCCATACCTTTGACTATTCCTCCAACCTTGCCAAGTCCCTTCTCATCCTTTCCACCCCCCCTTTTGTATCCACTCTGTTGCAGATCTTTGTGTCATCTGCAAAGAGGCATACATGAGTTTACGATCATTTTACCCTTACTCCTGCCACTTCGGTTACCAGCTATGGACAACACACATGAATGGGGCACAAGGTATCTGCTGTATAATGACCCCTTAGGTCCACATTGGCTAGACAATTCTTTAGCTAAGGTAGGAACTCCCAACATGAGTCTACATTGCCAAATGATAAATCAGAATAGAAGAATTTAAATGTACATCATGGAATGTTCAAGGGGTTAATCACCCCATTAAAAGAAAGAAAATTCTGTCAACACTAAAAAAGTTGCAGTGTGATGTTGCCTTGCTGCAGGAGACACACCTTCTTGGTGCAGAGGCTGCCAAGCTGTGACAAGAATGGGTTGGGGCTGAGATTTCTAGCTGCTTTTCTAGGAAGAAGAGAGATGTCTCTGCCCTCATTAAGACAGACTTCCCATTTCAAGTCCTGGCCACAGTGAACGACAAGGAAGGAAGATGGGTCCTAGTTAAAGGTCAAGAGCAGCTCAGGAGTATTTCATTGTTAAACATATATGCTCCTAATACATACGAACATACGAAAATGTCAGCAGATACAGGCCATATGGTCTATCGAGTCTGTTTGAGTGTGCAGCACCCAGTCTAGTAAACTGTAGCTGCCCCCCCAACCCTTGCCTGCCCTTCTGAATTATCACTCCCTTCCACCATCACGCCCCACCCCTGCTTCCCTTCAACTTTGACCTTTCCTTTGACCCTGTCCCACCCCCCCCTTAAAGCTGTCCACCAATTTCAATTATATCACTTTCTCTGGCAGCTCTTTCTACCTTGCCACCACTCTTTCTGTGAAATAGTACCTCCTCATTTCCCTCCTGAATCTTCCTCCTTCCAATTTCAGACTGTGTCCCCTGGTGTCCCTCCCCCTCTTTTAATCTAAACTTACCCCCAGTATTAACCCTGTTAATGCCCTTTAAGTATTTGAAGGTCTCTATCATGTCCCCTCTCTCCCTTCTATCATCCAGGGAATACATGTTGAGCTCCCTCAGTCTCTCCTCATAAGGTTTGTCCCCCAATCCAAGGATCATCTTTGTTGCCTTGTGCTGGACCCTTTCCAGTAGTTTGACAGCCCTCTTCAAATAGCCTATATGGGCACTAGAACTACACACAGTACTCCAAGTGTGGTCTCACCAGGGACCTGTACAGAGGCAGAATGACTTCTTCTTTCCTAGAGGTGATTCCCCTGGCAATGTACCCCAGCATTTTATTAGCCTTGGCCACTGCCCTCCTACACTGTGGTGATTCATGTTCCCTGTGACTAGTACCCCCAGATCCTTCTCCTCCACTGAAGGTGATAACTGCACACCCTCCAACTATTAGCAGTTCTCATGGTTCCTGGCACCCAAGTGCATGACTTTATACTTCTTAGCATAGAACCCCAGCTGCCATGTGTCTGACCAGTGCTCAAGTCTTGTCAAATCCTCCTGGAGTACTTTCCCTCCTTCCACACTATCTACCTTTGCACAGATCTTTATGTCATTTGTGAAGAGGCTGATCCTACTCTTAATCCCATCTGATATGTTGGCAAGGAAGATGTTAAATAGCACTGGCCCTAGCACTGAGCCTTGTGGGACTCCCACTTGTTACAGATCTGGGAGTCGAGAGCTCTCCCCCAATGACTACCCTCTGCTGTCTGTCCTTTAACCAGCTCCTAACCCACCCATCCAGTTTTGCCCCTGCTCCTAGGCTTCTCAACTTGCTGGCCAATCTTCCATGTGGCACTGAGTCAAAGGCCTTGCTGAAGTCCAAGTACAGGACATCCACATCATGGCCCCTATCCAGTGTTCTCATCACCTAGCCAAAAAAGTCAGCCAGGTTTGTCTGACAGGATCTCCCAGAGACAAACCCATGTTGCCTGTTGTCCTGGAGACCATTCCCCTCCAGAGAGATCACCAGCCTCTCCTTAAGTATAGTGTGAAAAGAAAAATACCTTGGCACCGGGTAAGTCTGAATTTTTTATTCAAAGTTGTTTTATGTCTGTCTGTTTTATTTCTGTAATACATATACTAAACAAGGTTATGCTCCATCTTTCTCGTGCATATTTTCTAGCTTATATCTGTGTTCTGTAATTATGTTCTGTTGTCAAGGTTCGAGATAGGATTGACTGGCTTCGTTGCACAACATATTACAGTAAAAAAAGAAAGAAAACTTCTTTGCCTCATATCTGACTGTTTTAATTGGTTTTATTTTTAATGAAACATTTGTGCTGCCTAGATAGGGTCAGTGAAGAACTTTTGTATGTAGTTGTTGGTTAAAGCAGGTAGTGTTGAAGGTGAAGAGATATGACGTCATATAGATCGCAATGTGCAGAAAGATTTGTAGTTTGCAAGCAATGTGCCAAGCCACTGCTAGGTGAAAATGTAATGTGTTAACAGCTATAAATGGCTTTATCATACTTCTAGTTATAACCAGAAACGTTTTGCAAAATGGCAGGGTGCCATATTTACTGGCTATCGTAAAAGGTGTAACTCATGTTATACAAGATGTGTTTACTTACAGATGGTACGTTGTGTTGTGTTTTAAAGGTGTTGAAAGGAGTTAGAATGTGTTTAAAAGTGTTTTGTTCTGGAAAGATTTGGCATGGAGATATGTATAAATGTGTTGATTTAAAAATTGTCAGTGTTACAAGACGGGGAGGCAGCACATATATCTAAACACGTACAGTTTTCTAATGAAACTATGGACATTACCAGCAAATTGGTGTGAAACAATGTCAGTCTTATTTTGTGTTAAGTATTTCTTTTGTGTATGTGTATGTGTGTGTACTGTCTTGGCCAGCAGTTTTATTGTAAAGATATTTAATATCAGTAGTGTTCAAGGACACTAAAAAATAAATAACTGGGTTTGAACGACCCTTGCATGCACACTGTGACCTTTTGCACATTATTTGACCTTCTTGTGTTTCAACATTTTATGTTACTACAGTTCAAACTTGATGTGTATTCCATACCTAAAGCACAACTTTTCACACAAAATGTATGTTTTCATGAAAGCACACCAAGAGTGAACCATGTAATTTGACTTTTATTGCAAAACTAGTATTCTAAGTGAAGAGGAACAAACTTTCTTCTTGTCTCACTGCTTCTGACTTGCAGCCAACACAGGCAATACTGCAGCTGGAAGGGGAGGATTATTCATCATCTCCCCATATTTTTATATATATATATATATATATATAGTACGATTTTGAAAAAGGACTATTACAGCTGTTTTTGAGAGTTTACCATCTACAGTTAAAAACAATGTTTTTGTTTTATGTGTGACCATGGTGTAATCATTTTTTTGTCTTTTTGAAATGCATTCTAAGAGATACGTACGTACGGTATTACCATCAATATGGATTTTTTTATAAACTCAGCTGACATTTTGTCATGCTTAGGATAAGGGAACCCAGGGACGCTTGGCTTCTTTTATCCTATGGAAATAATCTTGTTTTATTTTTAAACTGGTGTGTGTTTGTTTTTCTTGTTTGTCTGTGTTTCTTCTCTTTCTTCTAGAGAAAAAGAAGTTCCCCATCTTTATAGTAAGGTATGAAACTTACTAAACTAATTGTAATATTATCTTGTTATAATTTAAAGTGTAGTAGGTGGCGATCATGTCACCATCCACAGCTAACCTTTTTATTGCTACAGTATTCGAGCTGTCTCTTTCACTTCGAGCTGTCTCTTCCACCAGTAGGAGCTTGGGGGGAGGGGGTAAGCTACCCTTCCTCTATCCCTTCCAGTGTAGTACCCACAAAGGTTGCAAGGTACATCACTGGTCCCCCAAAGGGGTAAATAAAGAAAATGTATATTTGCCAATAATTGTTTCTTATTTACAGGTTTAAAAAAAAAAAGACCCAAGGTATTTTAACAGCATAACCCAGCTCAAGCCCTTCTGTTTGCAAACAGTTAAATCTCACACCTATTATTGGTACAAGGGTTTCTGCCCTCAGCAAGTAATCAGTTATGCTGGAGGGTAAAGTTGTGTATGTATGTACACACATATTCATTCTTTTGATTGTCTTTTCAGCTTCCTTATCCTGTTAAAACAAATGCAAAACAACTTTTGTCATTGCCTTACAGCAATTAATGAATGCATTTTTTTCAACAAGTAAATTCACAGTACTCTAACATTTCTGGACTCTAAGCTAAGTTTACAGTCTATATGTGTTGTTTAAAAATGTATTTTATGCATTATGCATTATGCTCAATACTGAAATTGTTCTATTACAAACATGCTTATGTTTCATGTTTATGTTATAATGTTTTGATATACATCTTGCTACACTGTATCATGTGTGTATTCAGAAAAGTGTTCCACATGTATAACATTTTAATGCTCATAACCTAACCTAAATACTGGGACCAGCATTGCTGACCCACCTACAATATGTTCCAAAGCAAAACCAAAAGTAAAATTAATGCTCCGTTTGTCTTATTGCTGACAGGTACCCCTGAAGAATGAGTGTACTCTGTGCAGGTTTTGTCATTTTAAATTTTAACAATTATAATATGCAAAATTTAGATTGTACTCCAAACCTATGCTTTAAGCTTTACCCCACTCAGTACTTTGGAGTATTTTACTATACAGGGTAAAAAAGGTAGACCTTTTCACTTGTCACAGGTGCAATAGGCACTGTTATTAAATAGGCATAGGCCAACAACATATGTATTTGTCCCACTAATTGCATTGTGTAAAAGGCATATTGTTATGAACAATATGTTTGAAGCGATGTAACTGCATTAAGCAGGTTAGCAAGAGGAGAAAGGAAGAGGAGACCATTATGGTTTTCCAAAGAGGGGAAAAAAAAAAAAGTGAAAGCCAAAAAGATAGCATTCAGGCAATACAAAAAGACACAGGCAGAAGGGGATAGGGAGAAGTACCAGGAGAAACAAAGGGAGGCAGGGAAGTCAGTAAGGGAAGCCAAAGCTCAGACAGAAGAAAACATTGCAAAATCAGTGGTTAAAGGGGACATAACCTTTTACAGGTACATAAGTAAAAAAAAAAAGACAAAGGGAGGGATAGTGAGACTAAAGGGGAGGATAGGAATCGCGTGGAGAATGACAACAGTAAAGCTGACATATTGAACAGGTATTTTTGCTCAGTCTTTACTGAGGAAGAGAGAGGTAATGGGTCTGAAGGGGATACAAGGGGTAAGAATGGTGCAGAAATGGATTGCATCACAAGTCCTATGAAGACAAGTTGAAGGAACTGAACATGTACTCCCTGAAGGAGAGGAGGAGAGAGAGGATATAATAAGAGACATACAAGTATCTTACAGGGAGAAACAGAGTGCAGGAAAACACTATTTTAAGCGAAAAGATGTTCCAGGACTAGAGGGCATGGAATGAAGTTGGGAGGACGATTCAGAGGAAAGATGAGAAAGAATTTCTTCACAGAACAGGTGGTGGACAAGTGGAACACCCTGCCAGAGGAAGTGGTGGGGCTGAAACAATCACAGGATTTAAGAATGCATGGGATGGACATAAAGGAATTCTAGAGGTCGGAGTAAGGAAAACAGACTTAGGAAAACAAACTGAACTTACAAGCTCAAATGGCAGACTGGTGGCCATAGGCCTTATCTGCTGACACTGTCTATGTATCTATGTATCTATGTATTGTAACATTACAAAATTTTATAACTCAGGTCTCAGTCAGGCCTGCTTGCAACAGACAGGGAAATAATGTTCATCACTGTCATAACTGCTTCTGTAATTTAAAAGCAGGAGGTAACCATAACATTGTCATGATTTACAGATGGTCAAATGGTATAATTGAACCTCGGCCTGCACCCCCAGGTGTGCGGTTAATGTCCAATTTTTATTTTTTCTCTTTCTAATTGCCAGAATTTAGGCTCTGTCACACCACTCTTTACAAAACAAGAAGTTAATGGTTTAAAAGATTGTTATTTATGTGTTTTTTAATTCAGTGTCTAACACACTTTGCAAGTTTGCAGGTTTCCAAGGTGTGGCACACATAAGATCTCCACGTTCAACAGAAGTAATACTTTCATCTAAGTTGCCAAAACCTTCATCTTTTTCCTTAAAAAAGAAAAACAACTGCCACAGTTTTGATGTTATCACCATCTTTGTGCCTGACTGGTTCCTAATAAGGACTATTGCATGAATCCGGTTATTATTTACCTCTGCAAGTGTAATGTTTTCAGCAAAATTACACCTATTTGTAGAACTTTAAATCAACTGAAGAAGGTCCAGTCAGTTCAGACTCTGCAATCAAGCTTATTGTTTCTGCTTACTATGAAGTTAAGTCTGGGAAGGGCACTCCCAACTCCAGCGAGAAGATTCTGCTTCAATTGACCTTCAAGCAATACATCCATTTTCTTCGCTGCTGCTTGTTCCAAACATGGCTGGTACTTTCTACAACCCTATTGCTCTGTTATGGACTGTGTTCTTAATGGTTTATTGTCAATTGTTACCTTTTTATGGACTGTTAATCTTTATGCCGGGGTGTAATCAACTACGACAAAACAAATGCCATGCCAGTGTGTGTGTGTGTGTGTGTGGCTATTCCATTAAAAGGACTCAATGCACCCCTGGCCAGTGTGTCTACTAATCAGCCAGCTAGCAAAATGAACACTGACTTTTCTACTATGCTGGTGTTTTGTTTTTAAATTACTGTCTGCATTGCCTCATATGCCTTGTGGGGTTACCACCATTCTGCAAATGACATTTCATCTGTACTGTAACTACATCAACCTGTGAATACTTGTATGAACTTATGAACTGTTAATTTCATGGACTGTTATGTTTTATAAGGACTTATCTGTCAAGAACATTATCAACAGATTCTTCAATCAAGCTCCCAGGGTGTGCCACACCTCAACACAAGGTAGCATCTACCTTATTCACTCTCAAAGTGAATTCCATGAACTCTTTTCATCAACAAAATTGTTATGTTATATTGTGTTATATGTGGTGTCACATGTTAGCATGTTTCACATATTTCAATTGTGGTGTTGACATCCCTCAATTCTGTATTATGTTTTACAAACTCACAATTTGTGTTCCGTCTGTAACCAGCCCTGTGCCAACTCCAAAACAGGATGCTTTTATAAATGCCTTGACTATCTGTATGCTGGCAACCAGTTTTAAATCATATACCTAGTCACCTAGTCTAACAGTCTAAAAGTAAAAATGTTTAGTTTTTTGTAACCTTCAGTTATTAACTAATATCTTTACATTTATGTTCAATTTTTGTGAATGTTCGAGTCCTCAGGGCTTCCTATCTTCAGGGTGGAAATTATTAACAGTGGTCAGTGGCCAAGGTTTTAGTAATCAGTGACCAAACTTTTATCAACAATGTGTAGTTGGCTAACCATAAAACTGAGGAAATAAAAAGGTGTAAAATGGCTAGTGTAAATTGCTAAAGGGCTAGTAAGAGGTAAAAATGGTTAGTAAATGACTAAATGATGCCAACATGTAAATTAGTATATCTAGTAGCAAAAGGCTGCACGTGGAAAATACCACTATGTCACTTAATATGTGTGCGTGTAAGACTTTAAAAGGGTTAATTGTAAAATTCTATACAATGAAAAAAAAAATAGCTAAAAGCATAAAATGAGGCGTGGCGAGATATACACAAATTCCAGCCTTGCATTTTTCTAAGCTTGCTACACATAAATATGGGACCCATGGTCATGGCTTACAAGCGTAGTTGGTGACTGGGGTGCTACTCTTCTCCATTGGGTGACAGTACTTGTAAGTGGTCATATTGGCACTCTGGCTACTGACTGTCCTAATCAAACTTCTCTTACAATGCCTGTGCAACTAATGGTGTCACGGGACGCCACCCACCTGCCCCCTTGCTACAACCCGAACAAAAGGACCCCATTAAACTGGAGGGGGTGTTTTCCATTACAAAATGAGCCAAATTGTGATCAAAATATAAAGTGAGAAAAAGTAAAAAGGGATCGGTTAGTTGATACATAGTATCAAAAGGGGGGAGAGTGTGAGGGAATTTTTATATATCCTAAAGCTATATTTGCTATTAAATGCCTTGAAGCTATGCTTGCTTTGAAAGCCATGCTGTAACAAAGTCATAATGAATGTAGTAGAAATTTCTGAGTTCATGTTTTGTTCTTTTAAGGGTTATATAATTTGTACTGAGGTTACTTGAAGTACATTTGTAAAAACAGAAAATAGATAAAACTGAGCAGAACTGGTTGTACCAGCCTAAATAATGGGCCTGGGCAAAATATAATAATAACAGCACGTAGTGGCATTGAAGATAAGCTGTACATTGCTATGGTGTGAGTGAAACTCATTGTCTCTCTCAGGTCAGCTTGACCCAGGCATATGTATCAAGCAGTGTTGGGAAAGAAATGGAATAAGTAGTGGAAAAGTACCTCATACATAAACTTGTTTTCTTTTTCTGTTACATTGCTGAAAACTTGTTATGCTGTTTTATGATTGGCTCATACTGAAATGCTGGTATTTTTCAAGATAAGAAGTGCAAAATCTAGCTTATAAAAGCTGCTGTAAACTTTAATCAATGACTATCTCCTTTGTAGAAGTCCCACATGCATGTGTGAGATATTTGATCAAATAAAGCGACGTTAAGACAAAACCCAGTGGTGTGGTTTTTGGCCCGTGACGGCGGGAGTGGTTGCTCAGGTAATACTTACAGTGAGAGAATTTGCGATCACAATAGTCTCCATTAGCTTCCCCACAATGGAAGTAAGGCTCACTGGTCTGTAGTTCCCTGGTTCATCCCTGGGCCCACTCTTATGGAGGGGCACCACATGTGTCATCCTCCAGTCTTTGGCATGCACCCAGTACCCAGGGAGGTGTTATACAAATCCACCAGTGGTCCTGTTGGGACCTCTGCCAAATCCTTCAGGACCCTTGGATGCTCTCTGTCTGGTCCCGCCTCCTTATCCACCTGCAGGGACCTAAGGCCCTTCAACACCCTGCCCACTGGGATCACCCCATCTGTTATCCATGCTCCCCCTACTCCCACCCCGCCTTTCCCCTGGGGCATAGGCCCATCCCTCTCCCTGGTAAACACCGAACAGAAGTACTCTTTGAGTGTTTCAGCTTGATCTGCCCCCTTTTCTACCCACCCTCCATCTTTCTTGATCCTTATAATCTGATCCTTACAGCTTGTCTTCTCCCTCATATACCTGAAGAAATCCTTTTCCCCTTCCCTGATCCCCTGTGCCAGCCTTCACTCCCTTGAAGCCTTGGCTGCCCTTACTGCTCTACTCATGACTCTGGATTTCCTCTCACATTTCTCCCTGTCCTCCCCCCAGTTGGATATCTTATACTTTCTAAAGGCAGCTCTCTTTTCCCTAATGCTCTCCACTACCTCCCTGCTCAACCAGCTTAGTTTTTTGGTCCTGGCTTTCTTACTTTGGCTCTTTCTACCTGAGTTAGTGGCATCTGCCAGCCCCAGACTGATGATGGCCCATTTCTGGTCCTTCAGCATCCATGTCTGGGCAGATTTTGGCAAGGTACTCTTCCAGATGCTTCCCATCCTGCTAAAGTCTGCTCTTTCAAAGTCCACTACCTTTGTCTTTGTTCTGGCTACCTCCTTTCCTTGATTGATGGAGAACCACACTGTGTGGTGGTCGCTTCCTGTCAGGGGATCTTCCACCACTACGTCCTGGACATGCTCACCATCTGTCAGTGCCAGGTCCAGAATGTTCCCCTCCCTGGTTGGCACTGTTACCCTCTGTGTAAGGAAGCCATCCTGGAAGGCCATCAGGAGGACTTGTTCCCTGGCATTTGAGGTAGCTGGAGTGTTCTAATCTACCCCTAGTAATGGCCTAATGAGGGCAGACCAGAATTCTTCCCTACTTTATCCCAGAAACTAATGGACCACACAACCCCAGATGGATTAATCCTTAGAAGGGGTGATTTTAATTTGGTGTTTGACCCTATATTAGACAGGGCTTCATCAGAAATGGGCCCCATACCCCATGCAAGGGCAAGGCAGGCTCTCACCAAGATGTGTGCTGATTTAGCATTACAGGAGGTACAGAGAGTTCTCCACCCCTCAGAGCATGATTACATGTTCCGCTCCCCATGTACCTCCTCTCAGAGCAGGTTGGTCTACTTCCTTCTGAGTAAAAAATGCCACGAAAGAGCTCCTGGGGGCAGATACTCACCCTTTGGTGGTGTCTGACCACATGCACTCCTCTAGAGGGCACACACCCTCAAGCACCAAGGTGGAGGTTTAATCCTTTGCTACTGCAATCACAGGATTTTACTACTTGTCTCAGAGGGGAGATACACACCTATTTTCTGATCATTAGGCAGCTAGACACTTCAAACAAAATGCTTTGAGAAGCTTCCAAAGCTACCATACAAGGCCGAATGATCAACTATTGGGCAAAACTGAATAAAGAGTGTAAAGCAGAGTTCACCTCTCTTCAGAAGCAGCTAAGGGAAGCTGAACAAGCTCTGTCTGCTGACTTGGAAAACAGACCAGGTGGCACATAGAATAATTAATGCATCTTAAATACACATTGAACACAATAATATATCAGCAGGCAGAAAGACCGATGTTTTTTCTGTACTAGCATTACTGGGAGAGAGGTCAAAAAGTCTCCAGACTGCTGGCATACAGGCCTAAACAATGAGCTGTGGACATTCAGATCCCAGCCTTGTGCACATTCACAAAAGAAATGGTCACTAATCCCAAATGATTATCACTATTTTTAAGGATTTTTTTGCAGAGCTATATGCCAAGAGACCATGCTCACCAGAGTCCAAGATTGCCAGTTTTCTTAAAGAGCTAAATCTGGCTAGCATCACGACAGCGGAGCAGGCTGTCCTGGATACCCCCATAACATTGATGGAGGTGCTAGGTGACATATGGTCTCTGGCAAAAGGGAAAGTGCTGCATCTGGATGGTCTTTCCACAGATTTCTTACAGGCATTTGCACAAGACCTTGCCTCACATCTCCATACTCTCCTGCAGAAGGTGACTGGTGGTGGTGTACTTCCTCCATCAATGCTGGAGGCTAGTATCACTGTTCTCCCTAAACTACAAAAGGATAGATAGGTATGTGGGAATTATAGACCATTATCCTTATTAAATGCAGATGTGAAGATTTTTGTTAAAATACTGGCTACACAATTAGAGAAGGTACTTCCAAATATCATCTATCCTCCACATACGGGTTCTTGAAAGGCAGGCAGGCACCAGACAACATTCGAGGACTGGTCAACTTTATTGCAATAGCACACAAAAGACCTTCTATTGTGGCATTGCTGGCTATTAATGCGGAGAAGGCCTTCAACTCTGTCAAGTGGAATTATTTATTTGCAGTCATGGAAGCAATGGGGTTTGGACACCATTTCCTCTCTTTCATTAGGGCACTTTATTCCACCCCACTGCCCTGGTTTGACAAATGGTATACTAGCCGATAAGTTCCCACTCCATTGAGGCACACTACAAGGCTGACCCCTATCTCCACTGTTGTTTGTGTTAGCAATGGAACCCCTGGCAGTGGCTGTACATTAGAGCCCCAACATACAAGAGATCAAGGCGGACACATATACTAGTGCTGAGCGAAAGTTGTGAATTCCGCTTGAGTGGAACTTTCATGAAAGCTCGCTGTCTTTTACCAAATTTTCTGAACTTCCACCTTTGGTGGATCGGAAATCTTCTGAATGTGTTTTGAGCAAACTTTTGTCTTTTTCTAGTGGCACCCCTCCATCTGATCACCAGCCCTATAAAATATAACATTTCACTAGTGTCTAGTGGTCCCCCAGTGGACCACTGGCCCCATGTATTATAAAACTACCTTTTTTCTAGTGGTCACACACCACTGATCACCGGACCCATGTAATATAAAATTCCCTGGTGTCTAGTGGTCCGTCCAGCTGATCACTGGCCCAATGTAACCCTAATGTTTAGTGGTCCCCCCAGCCAATCCCTGGCCCCATTTAATATAAAACTCCCTGTTGTCTAGTGGTCCCCCACCACTGATCACTGGCCCTATGTAAGATAAAATTATTTGGTGCCTAGTGGTCCTCCCCCACTAATGGCTGGCCCAATGATAAAAAATATAAAATTCCCAGGTGTCTAGTGGTCCCTTCCTGATGATAGCTGTCCCACATGTAATATAAGACTACCTGGTGTCTAGCAGTTCCTCCCCCACTGATCACCAGCCCGATGTTAAAAAAAATCTTTCATTGGTGTCTAGCCATCACCCCTCCCTATCCCTGATCCCCTCATCACTCATTCAACCATTTTGAATAGAGAAAAGAACTCATTCTTCTGTTTTGTGTCACTGTGTGTACCGCAATGAGCATGGAGAAAAGAAAGACAGCCAGAGAATTGTCTGAGGAGGTCAGACAGAAGATTGTAGCCAAGCATAGACAATCTCAAGGCTACAATTCAATCTCCAGAGACCTTGATGTTCCTGTTTCCACTGTACGTAATGTTATCAGCATGTTTAAGGCCTATGACACTGTAGCCAACCTCTCTGGATGTGGCCGCAAGAGAAAACTTGATCGAAGACTGCAGCGTAGGATTGTTCGAATGGTGGAGAAAGCACCTCGATCAACTGCCAAACAGATTCAAGCTGACCTTCAGACACAAGGTGCGACAGTTTCAACTCACACCATCCATCGCCAACTCAATGAAAGGGGGGTATATGGTAGGAGGCCCAGGAGGACCCCACTGCTGAGAGAGAGAGACATAAGAAAGCCCGACTGGGGTTTGCCAAAACACACCTGAACAAGACAAAATCCTTCTGGGAGAATGTCCTGTGGACAGAAGAGACCAAATTAGAAACAACAACAATGTGGTGGGAACAGAATTGGCATAAGAATAAAAAGCATAAGGGTAAAGGTAAACCACAACAACAAAGAACAGACCCTTTATATAGGAAGATAGCCAAAGAGAATCAGAAATTCAGAGAGCTCCTGGGACTAGTGCACTCTGTAGCGGATGCTGTTCCTGCACAGGCCCTTGCGGCAGTACAGCCGGTGACCCAGACCCCAACAGGTCATGGGTATATTGGAAGTGCAGGCCTCCATGCCCATACAAGACTGAACCCAGAAGCTCCTCCCTATATAGCATCAGTGCAGCATGGTGAAGTGATTCACAGAAGTCAGGCTCAACCTCTCCATGTTTCCAGTAGTTCAGATTGACAATTACAGGCCCCAGTCAGGACTGTAAACAAGCTGGTCTTGATACAAACGGAAGGCCCTGCACTGAGGCTGAGGTTGGGGGCTGCCTACTTGTAGTCTTGCTGGATACAGGTGCAGCCGTATCAGTATTATATGACGAACATCCAGACACATCCCCTTGGTCCACCGGATGGAAGACCAACATGTTAGGAGTTGTAGGTACTAAGCTTCCTGCATACCATTCTCTACCCCTACCAGTAGAGCTAGGCCATCTAAAGGCCTCACACACTTTCCAACTGATGGCAATGCATGATTATCCTAGTATCATAGGAATTGATTTCCTTGCACCACATGGCTGTGTGGTGGATCTAGCCAACATGCTACTGATACAGATTCAGGGTCAATACCATACCATTTTGATCCCTGATTCACACGTTGTGGCGACAATCTGTGCCAATGACTAGGAGTATGACATCATAGATTTGTTCAGAGTTCATGAGCTTTTCCCAAAGCTTCTCCCTATTTTGCAATGACATCTGGAGGTGTTTGCAATTAACAAACATGACTGTGGCAGAATGCACACTGTCATTGAAGTGCCAGGCCCAGCACATGAGAGGCAAAGGCAGTATCCCTTTCCAGCTGAGGTATTGCCTTCTCTTATAGAAACAATCAAGTCACTCTTCAAGCAAGGAGTGATCAGAACTTGCATTTCCGCTGTTAACTCCCCAGTGTGGCCCATGAAAAAAACCCACAGGCACCTGGAGACTTACTCTTGACTACAGGAAACTGAATCAGGTCACCCCAGTTGTTCCCCAACCGTGGCATCAGCGCCCAATGTGCTACAACTCTTGACCCCTGACCTGAAATGGTTCAGTGCCCTGGACATTTCCAATGGTTTTTGGTCATTACCATTGGCCCTTAAGAGTCAATATAAGTTTGCCTTCACCTTTGAAGCAAGTCAGTACACATGGACTTGCTTATCGCAAGGATTCCATAATAGCCCATCCCTATTCCATCTGCATATGATGGACGCCCTAGAGAGTTTCTCTACTCCCCAATGTCTCTTGCAATATGTGGACAACCTGTCCACACAGGAACAACATCTGGATCTCTTGGACGAACTACTGACTCTCATCCAGACAGCAGGCCTGAAATGCAATCCAGCAAAAGCACAACTATGTCAGAAAGAAGTACTCTTTCTGGGTCTGAACATAACTGACCAAGGTAGAAGCCCTACCTAGAAGAAGATACAGGGATTGTAAGACTTGTCATTGCCTACCAGCATGGCAACTCTTCGAAGGTTTCTAGTTATGGTGAATTATTGGAGAGATTTTATTTGTGATTTTGCTCAAAAAGCTGCTCCTCTGTATGAGCTACTCAAAAAGGACATCCCATGGACTTGGTGCCAGCGTGGCTCAGTTGGTAGCACATCCGCCTCTGGACCAGAAGGTTGTGGGTTCTCATCCCACACCGGGATTGGACTTGAACCTAAAAATTGCTGGCATCTGAGTCCAGTATTCAGGGGTGCTGTACTGCTGGGGTGTGCCGCCCTTCGGATGACACATTAAATTGAGGTCCCTTCTGCCCATCCTGGTGTTGTCCTGGTGGGCGTCCAGGTGGAAGTAAAAGAAGACAGAGCACTCTTCGCAAAGAGTAGGAAACATTCCCAGTGTCCTGGTCAACATTCCCCTTCCCATAAACTGGTTCATGCAATTATCCAGGCTGTTTGTGGGTGATGATGTGCAATATGGCTGCCACCACACATTCAGTCACTTCACTACCAGTCTAGCATTGCTTGTAAAGCACTTTGGATGTATGAAAAGCACTATTTAAATGCTGATTCTTCTTCTTCTTCTTCTATACACACCCAGGTTGTAATGTCACTGAAGCAGGCCCTGGCATCCTCCCAAGGTCTGGTCAATCCCAATCCAGCACTATCATTCTATCTGGAATGTGCCACCTCTGACATTGCCATGTCAGCAGTGTTGGCCCAGAAGGTTCATGGCACCCTGAGACCCTTGCATATGCATCACAGCTCTTGACCCCAGTAGAACAGAAGTACAGCCTTTGTGAAAGGAACCTTCTGGCCACCTATTGGGCTGTCAAGCACTTCCTGTATATCACTGGGTACTCTCCACTGATCATTAACACCAACCATACCCAAACTACCTTTCTGCTCTCAGACAGAGTGAAGGATGGGTCAGTCTCCAGAACCAGACTGACACACTGGTCACTTCTTCTCCAGGATAGTGACCTACAGGTACACCCAACAAAAATTCCATCTATGCTGGCTCATGGACTCCTTTTTCAAGGAGAACCCCATGACTGTACACTGCAGTCACCTGATCTTCCAGATCCAGGTCCTTTCTTGCCTGCCACGCCACAAACACTCGACAACACCTCTTTGTGTCACGTCTTTACTGATGGTTCAGCATCCTACTATCAGGGAGAACAAATTGCAGGGATGGGCATTCTAGTGATTTACCCTTATGGGAACACTGTTAAAATATCTAAGTGCTGCAGTGTAGCATCATTATAGTATGCATAGATAGCAGCGGTGGCCTGTGCCATCTAGTTCATCCAGCATGGGACTGAGGATACTATCATTTTTATAGACTGTAACTGGGTTTGTTGTTCTCTTACATAATTTCTTCCTTTCTGGCAGAAGAACTCCTTCCTCTCCTCTGATGGCAGCCCAGTGAAGTACAAGGAATTGCTAATATACATACATTCACTGGCACAAAAATTTGCACACAAACTCTATGTACATAAAGTCAAAGCTCATTCTCTCCATGACTCCTATCATGCCTTCAATGACACAGCAGACACCCTTGCCAAGGAAGTGGCCTGGGGAGGGAAACTGGATGATGAGGCCATACAAATTGCAGCACTCAGGAAGAAATCTGAACCTTTTTCCCCCCTGGGCCTATCAGCAGCCCAACATGTTGATACTGAACTCAAAGAAGTGTTTGGATTCCTTGACAAGAGTACTGAAGAGAAACTTCCTACACACAACCCCTATTGGAGGCATGAAAGTAAGTTACACTTGTCACCAGATGACAAGCTCATCTGGTACCAACCAGATGATTCCACCACCAAGTTGTGGGTGGTCCCCAGACACCTCAGGTCTGAATTATTGCACCAAGTGCATGACACACCCACTTGCAGACACAAGGAGTGGAAAACACCCTCCAAAGGCTTAAGACCACCACCTGGTGGCTTGGCGTTACCAAAGATGTCAAATAGTACATAGACAATTGTTTTGTTTATGGGCAAAACCCCATCCCTACCAAGCGAAATGCCATACTTTTACCACAACGACACTCTGGCCCTTGGCATGCCATACAGATTGATTTTGTTGGCCCCCTGACCAACACCAGCAGAAATAACAAGTATGCTCTTGTGGTAACTGATTTGTTTTCTAAGTGGATTGAAGCTTTCCCCACTAAGACATACACTGCTAAGACCACTGCCAAAATCCTGGTGGAACAGATTTTCTCCAGGTGGGGCCTACCTCTCAAGGTAGACTCTGACAAAGGAACCAGTTTTACAGGTGAGTTGATCAAAGAATCTCTTGAACTTGAAGTTCCACATACCTTACCACCCTCAATCCTCACGTCAAGTAGAAAGAGCCAATAGACGGATTAAGCAAATGCTTTCCAAATTCACTGAGGACAATCCCAAAACCTGGGATTCCCTACTGCTGTTACTCTTTATGGCAATTAGGGGTACACCCTCAGTCACTACCCAGCTCACACCCTTTGAGGTGATGAGTGAAAGACAGATGAGATTACCTGAACACCTGTTGTTGGACCTGCACACCCCCACTTCAGACCGTGTGTCTGTAGACCAATATGTGGAAAAACTTAGGAAAGACCTCATACACACACACACACTTGTGTGCTGCCAACTGGATGGGCAAGGCCCAGCAACAATCCAAAATACAGTTTGACAAACACGCACAAGAAGTGGATTAGCAGGTTGGAGATCAGGTAATGGTACTCCGATTTGCACATCCCACCCATTCCTTCTCTGGTAAGTGGGAAGGCCCATATCCTATTGTCAACAAGATCAGTCCAGTAGTCTATCAGGTTAGACTCCTGCATGACAATAAGTTTACTGACAAATGGTTACATGCAAACCAGTTGAAGCTATATAAAGGAGCTTAATTACTTTTCCTCACCCCATTGGGCGGAATAGTACTAACTTACTAATCTTTGATTTTGCTTTTCAGTTACACTGATAAGATGGCTATCTTGTTCCATTATCTCCTCATCTCAGGAATTATTCCCTGCATCCAAGGCACAGTACCGAACCTCCTACCACACCTTGATCATCCAGCATCTCCTTCAGAGGGAGTATCCATCAGTATACCGATAGTCCAATTACTGCCCAGGAAGGTTCCAATGCTTACCTCACTGCCTCGGTTGTTGCTCCTGATAAATCTACCCTACAAATTGAGTGGTAAATCACATCACAAGGACAAATTCTCCCTGTCGCCAAACTGTCCAAAGGTACTTTCCAGGGTTGGCTCAATGCTAAATTATCCCCAAATGGTTCTCTGTCCATGTTACAAACTGCATTAAGACATTCTGGTTTGTTCAACATTACTGCCTTAATTGATCCTTCATACTGTAATTCTTTGTCTAAGGATTTTGCTTGAAAATTTTGCACTGTACACCACATCCGCTTCCACAGCCAGGTATCTCTCTGTGTTACCACCCACTGATAAAAAACTTTTGGAATGCCCAAAGCACAACACTGGTGCCCGTAGTGGTATAACAGCCACTGCCCTCCCAGGTTTATTGATTAATAACTTACAGTTTATGCATATATCTGTTTTGCTTAATCTTACTTACTGGAATATGAAAGAATTTGGTATGTGTCACAATACTAATACATCAGCATTTTATAGTTCATTATTGCTTGATAGTTTAGCTGCATTTCAGATTCATACTCAAGACCCTATTGCCAGGGTCCATTCTACTGAACATAGAGGCAACTTCAGGAAAAAAAACACTCCTGATGATCAAAGTCATAAATGTAAGACACATGAAGTTGACAGTTCTGATGCTACAGGTGCAACAGGTACTGTCACAGGCCTTTTTGGTATGGCTATGTCTATTTGGAATAAAGCAGACATTGCTGCTATCAAATCTCATTCTGCCAAGTTCTCCACTGGCCTGGTTAACAATATACTACCCCCCATTATTGCATGGTGTGGATGGCCTTAGTCAGGAAGAAAGATACTCTGTATACAACATGCATGACATTGCTAAGGCATTCACTGATTTGAAAGACAAGATTAACGCACTCATACAACAAAACAACAAAGAAGCAGACAAACAATACATTGCTAGAGAAATCCATTGCTCTGCCTATGGCTCATATATCATCACTTCCATCAACAACCTCTTCATGATCTAGAATCTGGAAGGATCCCTGATTTCATACGTGACAGATGCATTTCCAAATGGTATTGTCCATGGTGTAAAACCCCTAGCTGTATTGCTATGTGTATGCAACAATCTCTAACCATTCCTCTCTCCACAGCTAGAAACTAGAGGTTTGTGACCAGACACCCTAACACTGGTCCTTGTTTCATTACTAAGAAATGTCCTATAAGAGATACTATGTTTGTTTCTTTTACTGTTTCTTTACCAAGTTTTGATCCCACTACAGCCTTGTTCGACAAGCTTGCACTGGTACATTCCATTGGGCATTTGGACGAAGACATCTACAGAGAACACCTGGATCTACTGCCTCTACTGGTTTTACATCCTTTCCTGGATGCCTGGGTAGCTCTGCACATGGACTGCTGTGCGAAGAAGCAATACATTTACTTGTGCCGATGTGATTTATTTGATGTTATTCAACCTGTTTGTGGTTATTCTCCAGATAGCATTGACTGGACTTTTACCATGGATGATGACATTACCAAGAATGGCACGGATTTCTCAGATTCAACTTTGGCTCCGGATAAGCTCTACCAGTCATATTGGGCGAAGGTTCATTGCCTGTCAACACAGATTTCAAAGACGGCCTACACCTGCCCTGTCCAGTTGCAAAAGCGGAGACTCGCTGCTGTTCGCTCTCAGTATAATTCTGATGGGGAGTATTGTGTGGTAACTAACTTTAAAAGATATAATTATGGATCTGTGACATGTGTTATTGATAACCCCAATTTTTGTTTTGTCCCGCACTAAAAGACTGTGATTGGACATATCGTCATAACCCCCGTCCCCCTCATCAATGCAGACATCATTGATGGTAACCCTGATTGTCTGCTCACACTGTCTGAATACTTACCATATTTTAATCTACACATAGACCTACTCACGCTTATATTAAAATCACTTTTACACAGAAAAGACACACACCTCATCCATGTTAGCAATAATATGACCAAGGCCAATGAAGCTATCCTTTCATTAATTAATGATGGTGACATGAATGACGCATTGACTAACACCTGGTTGGAAATTACTTTTAAAAGTTTCATTATTATACAGCATTTTTAATCTTTACTTTGATTAATATGCTGTGCTGCCTACGGCGCACACTATGCCAACACCATGAGCAGCTCAAGTTCCTTTAAAAGCTCGCGCGTCGGGTTTGTAAATGATCACTGCTCTCTGGCCTTTCCCTGGATTTGCCTGTGTTGCCCTTGGAGACAACAAGGGGGGAAATGTTACATAAGGTCCCTGCACCCTAATTGGTACCCTCAGAGGTACACCGTAGACAACTAGTGCTTAAGCATATGTTATTCTAACATATAGGGCTAAAGGGCATCTACTGTACAAGAGTAGATGTCAGGATATGTACACATATTGCTGTAATACACTTTGCTTGCTAATACATATAGTCTCCTATGTATTTTCTGTGTATTTCTTACTTGTAAGATGCCAAGGCACCCGTGTCCTTGGAATAATTATGATATGTAAGTTGGCATTGCCACCTTTTGGTGATTTGTACTACTACACTGAGTTATGTAAGACTCTGTATAAGAAGTCTTTTGTTTCACAAACTGATGACTACTACAAAATTGTATAATGTTATCTTGGACCGTGGAGAGTCCTCTAATTTAGCCAGTAGGGCTCATCTCTGTAACTAAAATACCACCAACAGCTTAATCTGGTTCAAGATCAGTTGGCATTCATCTGTATCCCCCTCCCCCGGGCCATGCCTGAAAATAGGCAGGATTTGTCTAGTGCACTTACCCGGTCAACAAAAGCAAAATAAATAAATAAATAAATAAATAAATAAATAAATAAACAAACTAGAAATGTTTCTATCGTACAGTAACCATAGTAATTATCATAGGAATATAATGTGATACACTAGTCGTGTACCTTGGAGATCCCAAGAGACACAAAGAAACCTTGAGGTATAGGGAACACTTAGCACTGGCTCCCGGTTCATATTGGTAAGAACTGCTTAGGGCAACTGTGATTTTATCCTTTTTGGTAGTAATAAACAAGTTTATTACTCTTGTGCAACTTGTCTGTGATTACTTGCATTCCCAATATTGCCAGGAACCTGAAAGTAAGGTTTAGACCTCCTGACAGGGGTGAGCCTAAAGGAGAAAAGAAAAAGGGTGTTAAAATCTCTTACTTGAAATACAGTAGACCAAGGTCCAAAGGGCAAAATCCCATTAAAAGTGCTTGCTCCTATTGTCAAGGTCCAATCAGCAAAAGTGGTTGTAGGCATGTATGGGTGGCAGATGGATCAGAAAAGCTACAATCAAGGATGACTCAGAAAGGCCAGAACTAAATTCTAAATAGAAGCAAAATAGACAACGCCAGAGAGAGAAAGTAGAAATTACAACCAAGTGCCCTCTACTTGTCCAACCACCACTGGGAAGTCAGTTTGATGTGGGATCCTGCAGCAATGTAGCCTTAAGTTTCCAGAAGCAGTTCAACTCACTATGAAGCTGTGAAGCAGGATGGCAGGTCGATAGCTCAGAATGGAGCAGGATCCCAGTGTGGCATACCATGTAACTGCATTGCAGAATACTAGGTTGAAGATTAAAATTGGTGTAAAAGACTAGTGCAATGCAGAATTGTAGGTCGGATAGGCAAATATGGGTAAATCTTGAATCGCCGAAGAATCCTGGAGCATGGATGTTAATCAATGCAGAATCCCAGCATGAGTGATTCTCTTAGTTCAATGTAAGAAGCACAGGCACTATACTAGGGCAATAGAGATTAGGTGCTAGGACCAAATCTCACCAGAACAGTCCAGAAATTAAGTGCCCAGCCAAATACACGACCAGAATATTGCCGAAAAGAACCGGCCATGGCTGAGAGCCAATATTGCTTGTTCCCAGGGTGTAGAGCCAATGCAAAAGGCGTTGACCAAAACTCTGTGATATCCTTAAGTGTAACCAACATGGAAAGGCAGTTCAAAGTAGGATCTCAGTACTTTAAAACCCTGCATGCCAGAAAGCAGATCAGGCACAGAATGGATGTGTTGAGCAGAAATGTAGGTGGAAGAAACAAGACAATGTAGGACCCACATATTATACAGATTCTCAATTAAGAGAGAAGAGACTGTGTAGGTTCTGAGCCTTGGTACAAAGTCATGGAGTGGGTAAACAAGACATAGGGATCCTAACTCAGGGAGGAAATCTTGAATTGAAGCAGGAATCAGAGATGTTACAGCAATGCGATCAAAGTCATATGCCAGATCCAAATCTTACTATGCTAGCCTAATAGATTTATGTCTGTTCAAAAATGGCTTGACTTGCAGCTTAAAGGGACTAACATGAGCATAAGTGAAAGATACTTGATCCAAGGATGTGAGGGAACAGGAACAGATTGTGATGTGTTGAAATTGCCAGCCAGTAGGAGCAAAAAATTGGTTTCATATGAAATGTCATCAGGCAAGCAGAAAGCAGAAATTAAAAATCAACAAAATACAACAGACCTACTGAAGATTCCATTATGACTCTATGATGCTAAAGGAAGGTCAGATGGTTTTCAAGAGATCAGGGTGAAGCTGTTTAAGTTCTCCAACCACTTGCTCTCCACATTCAAAGGAGTTCCATGAGCCCTGGATAAGGACCTGCAGATGGGCTGGATAAAGGATATGGAACTTGATTCCAGCTGGCATAAGTTTCTTAAGAACTGGGTGATAGGAGGCCCATTTTTATCTTGTAGAAGCTGGCAGGTCCTGGGTGATAGATATTTGTAACCTCCCAGGTAAATGTTGTCAAGTCCCTCAGCTTCTGTAAAATGTGTTGTTTCAGCAATCTTATTATGAACGGTCTGAGCGGTGAGCCTATGGCGGGGTCTAAGGCACAAGGAGCAATGCAACCACTCCACTATGTAGCTGGGGCCTTTCAGAGAGGGCCCAGCCACTTTTCCAGAAGCTTCTGTGCAAACGTGATGGGGTAACCCCTTCTGCATCCTCAGGAAGGCCAGAAAGCACAAGATTATTCCTTCTACTCTGACCTTTCAAGTCCTCCAATTTAGTCTCCATTTTTGTAAGTTTTTGCTGTAAAGAAGTAATCTCTGGGTTGATCCGATCATCCCATTTTCTAACAATGTAGAATGGACCTCCACATCGCTGACTCTTCTGCCCATTTCCCCCAGTTCCAGTCAGGGAGATTTAAGTTCGAAGGTAGGCTCATTGAGGGTATCTTTTAGTGGTTGCAGCTCCAATAGGAACTTCTCTTCCAAAAGGAGTATAGGCTCTGATGTAGAGGTAGAGTAGTGCTTTGGCCCTTGACTTTGTTGGAGGCCTTATCCGGTATCTGAGGAAGAGTGCGGTGTGGTAAGGTTTGCCTCATCTCCGTATCCATAATCAGTGTCTAGTCATCAAAAAATGACAATACTGTAAATCAAAGTACTTCTAGCATTGTAGTAGACAAAAGTAGATCTGTTAAATACAGCTTAGCTAGAAAAAATATAAGATAATATATCGGGCAAGTGGGAGTTGAGGTGCAGAGCCGCTACTTTCACAAAGGCATCATGACTCCCCGCGATAGCTACATTATTCTATTTTTTTACTTTTAGGGAGATCTAAGTTTATTTTCTGTAAGTATATTATCTCTCCCACCTCCTTTTCACCTGAGACATTACTTTGCACCTTTTACTTGGGTTATGTAATTTGTGTACCTTACATGATATGACAATGTTAGATACCACATATTTCCATGGTTCAACAGAAGATTATTTTTCACCTATAACTCCACCAAATTTCCCATCCAAGGCAAATGCATATTGCATCATGTAGCCTATTCTCCCAGTTCCACATATCCCTTCTCCTCCTGAAGACCAAACTCCAGTCACTTACGTAACAGAGTTCCCAACCATACAAAAATTACTAGAAAACTTTGTAACCAATAACATTGCAACTGCTGACTCCCAGACTATGGACCCTCTTGTCTTGAGCCTTACCATGTTGAGCATCTGACCCCTCATTGGTAGGATTGCTGCCCAGCCTGAAGGTGACCAACTGGCAGCCTGTGATGGCTGGTGTCTCTTCAGCATCAACTATGGTGTGAAACTGCTCTTCAATGGCAACTGAGAAGAGGCTAAGTCACTGCTTATGCAGGAAGTCTTGAAGAGCCCCCCCGATTTCTCCTTGCTCTAACAAAATGTCCAACAAAAGTAATATCTACACTCTGATGGGAGAATGTGGTACATATCTCTATCCCTGGCCTTTGACATCCAGGGAAGAAGTTTATAATTTGAGTATGAGCACTCCCAACCTCTCCCTGTGTCCTGTATGCACTCCCATCAAAACCCTAGGGTCAAGCCATAGGGCCCCTAAGATAGTACCTTCCCACTACCCCCTTATCTAGACATCATTGCTGCTATATATAGTAATATTTAAACGTAGCAAAAAGTGATCAATGCTGCCACAATAGCTGTCTATAGTTGGATAATTTTCTTGCTGTCAAGCAAACTAAATCTAACTGAAATGAGTCAAAAAGACATAAAGCTATTATAGGTATCATAGGAATAACTTCCCAAATTCAATGTAATTAGTTTACTCATATTGCAAGATGGCACAGCGCCCACAGTGTCAGTAAGAGGCTCCTAGTGCAGGTCCTGCAATAGTCTCAGGGTCCATTGTCTATATAACACATAAAGAAAAATCTGAACAGATCTGTACCAAAGCCCCCCTTTGAAAACTGAGTCTTGATGTGGGTAACTCTTCCCACTCTCACTCAAGCTAAATCCAGTGCAGATCAAAAGTCACTTACACCTCCCCACTCCATCTAGTCATGGTATCTACAGATATGATATAAGCCTAATAGATAGGACCTGTTGTTGTAATAACTCCTCCTAGCTACTGTATAAAAATAATTTCTTCTCCAGCAACAAGAGTGCGGGGCAAAGCACTGACATGGCAACACTCTGACATACCCTTTACGAGAATTAAACCTGGGGCCCCAGTCATCAAGGAGTCAGGAATTTTGTGTGTGTGTGGGGCGTAGGGTCAGGAATCCAATGGTTACAGTAAACCACGGCTTGTGCTGCTACTCAGAACCATAGGCATGCTGCAATCAGTCAGTGCCCAGATGCTGTAAATTAGAATAGGGTCGTTAGCTGAAGTTAGTCAAATCTGCATTTGCTTTTCCCCATGTGCTGATGCTGTAATCCACCTTCCGCTTCATAGGCAGTCCCAACAGAGGATTATAATAAAGTTAGTACATAACCCTCTGCCATAGTCACTTTGGGTTACCTGTTCCTCCTACTGAGCATTCTCCTCTTTCTTGCTGTAGTCCATCTGCTGCTGCTTTAAAAGAATGCAATCGAATCCAACAGAAAAACAGCACAACACCACGGGTGGGTGCTCACAGCGTGAGGTGCAAACTTCAATACTTCACACAAAAGCCAAGGTAATGAGCACTCCAGGACACAGAAAAATATACTGCAAGTGATTTTAATCCAAATGGCAAGTCCAGACTTGCCATTTGGATTAAAATCACTGCAATATATCCCTGTATCCTGGATGCTCATTACCTTGGCTTTTGTTTAAAAGAATGCAGCAAGGCAATAATGCTGTCCCTTGCTGTTGCACAGTGACACTTCATCTCCTCCTGCCTTGCTCACTGCTCCCTCCACTCTGCTCTTCCTGTTGTTGGCTAAAAATCTCTCTGTGCAGGGTCCTTATCAGTTATCTCAGTTGGAGTACCTGACTTCTTCAAATCCTGCAATGCGTCTCCCACTGAGTCATACACTAGAGGCCCATCTACTTCCCCCCATCCCCTTACAGAGGCACTTCAGTGTGGCATGGTAGTTTCCTTTATTAAATGGTGATGCAATGCATCTGGCCTATTCTAAAAAATGTATCCAAATCAGCAGGAGTGAGCAGCTTTATAGCTAAGTACAACTCGTACTGTGACCTGGGGCAAGGCATGCCACAATGGAGCCCCCATTAAAAAGGCAGTATCAGCAGGACTGAGCAATGATGTGGCTGGTTATAAATACCTAAAAGGATAATGGCCAAGCAATTTGCAGAAAACACCTATCTCTTATACATATTAGATTTTTTTATATATTATTTTAGTTTGTCAAATGGTCCTCTCAAAGCGTAACATGCTAAGTCACCATCATTGTATAATGTGTCACCTTATTTTGTCTGTGACATTTATGAAACATGAAGGCTTGTAGTGTCAAGTTCACATTTCCTGCAACATGAAACTGTATTATGAGGCAAGGAAGTTGGATGATATTTAAAACTATGGCAAGCATGTCTGCAATAGGCTTAAGCCATTATTTCCTTTCTGTCCTTTCCAAGTGGGCCTTAAAAATAGATCTGCTCTTTACTGAATGGCTTGTTCTACTGCCATATCTTACACCTCAAATGGAGGGGGGGGGGGTCTACCCTTACAGAGATAATCTGCACATTTCTAAGTGACAAAACTATTTTCTGCAGAACTTTGATGTGCCGATAAACTCATTATAAGATTCATCATTTGTAAAAACTAGATGTGAAACCTTTCTAGCATTATGTTGTATAAGCTGTGATCTGGACTGCTTACATAGATGTTTTACTACAGATTACTACATTACACTAATAGCTAGCATAAGTAGAACTCAGTGTAAGAAAATTCCCTCAAAAAATTAAATTTCATGGCATACCATTCTTTTTTTACTTAAGTAATTTGCACGAAAACCCAATATTTTCTCTTAGACATTGTTCCTGTTGCATAAACTGTAGTTTATGACATAAGAACATAGGAATTTAACATGAAAATAGATCAAATAGCACATCAAGACCAAGCTCAATCTCCTCAATAGTTGTACAGTACCACTTTATATCTTTGTCTTCATATGTTCATTTAGACTATTTTTAAATGTGCAAAGTGACTTAAATTTGACTAATATATTTAGTAGATGATTCCAGATGCCCACTATTCTCATTGAGTTCATGAACAAATGGGATGTATTCATGATTCACACATACAGAGCCCATGCAGTTCTGTATCCTGGGACAGGCATGCGCTGGCCAGTATTCACCATCATCGGCCACCTGTCTGTGCCCCCAGCTCCTGGCATGCAGCTGTGCAAGGGTGGAGCACAACTGCATGGGAGTGGATCACTGGATGCAGGTGGACATCCACTTAGATGTCTGTCCTTCATCTTGAAAGGGTTCCCCTGATGTGCAAGTGAAAGGATCCCAGGAATGTCTGGAGGACCCCGGTGAGTGGATACCAATGGGCAAATGCCCTAATGGCTGCCCCTAGCCCTTCCTAGCAGCCTGGTGGGCTAGGGCAGCAGTGTGTAGGGGTTCCCATTGCCACAGTGGCTGGTGGGCATCTGTTGGGGGGCACATAAAGGTTATGGCAGGTTCCCCCCTTGTGTAACTTCTTCTCCCAGGTCCAGCATGCTGCACCTTAGTGAATGGTGAGGAATTCAGGCACACAGCCAGGCACACCACAGACCACCTGTGGCACATAGCTGCATGGGCAGCTGGGGAATCATTTGCACAAGGGGCTTATGCACCTGTAGGGAATGCCACCAGGGGTCTGCTGGACCCCTGCAGTGAAGCATTCCCACATAGAGTTGCCTACATACCTCAGATACGTGGCACACAGGCAATCCGCACGTTAGTGAATAGATCCCCATGTGAAGAACGATTTTCTCAGCTACCCCTAAATTATCCCCTCCCCTCATAAATTGGTTTAATGTACCCATGTTTATACTGTAGCTATCCTTCTTCAGTTTTAAATGTAAGTTTTATAGCTGACTAGTACACTTTATGAGTTTTCATACTTGGATTAAGTTACATCTGAGCCTCCATTTATCCAAGCTAAACTGACTCAGTAAATTAAACCTCTGTTTAAAGATTTTGTCGTCCATTCCTGTCATCAGCTTGCTTTTTTTCTGTGCTACCTCCACTCATTTAATGTAATTTTGGCAGAACAGTGCTTACAACTGACAACGTTATAGACCACAGGAGCAACATGTGACACTCCTGACCAATCACAGCCCTTTCTTCTGTTGTGCATGAGACACATTTATTTCCATAAAAGTGCCTAACATGCTGTGGCACAGTAACAGGCTTATTGCTGCTGTTCACACCATCAACATGAAGAAAAAAAAATTAATACAAACTTAGTATTACCTATAAATATTTTCTTGGTTTGGTTGGAGGGCCCTTATGGCTATAAAAGTGTTGCCTCTTGCATCCTTAGGATGCCATAACTGGTATCCTTCAGTATGCAGTACTCTTATCCTAAGAATGCATGAGGTATCTCTCTTATAGCCATAAGAGGCTCTTTAGCCAGACACATACTGTAAACATACAAACATACAAACATACGAAGAAGCCAGCAGAAGAAGGCCCTTTGGTCTATCTAGTCTGCTTGTATTGCAGGGTCCACAGCTCTAGCTACTGTCCTTGCCCCCCACTCCACCCATCCTCCATACTCATCATCCTTACCTTCCCCATGCCTATCCCAGCCTCTCTTGAAGCTGACCACTGTCTTCAATGAGACCACCTCTTCTGGCAGTGCATTCCAAGTGTTCACCACCTTTTCCGTAAAGAAGTGCTTCCTGACCTTCCTCCTAAACGTCCCTCTCCAGCTTAAGACTGTGCCCCTTGTGTTATGGTTGTCACTCAGTTAAAGAGACCCTCCCTATCCACCTTACTTATCCCTTTCAAGAACTTGAAGGTCCCAATCATGTCCCATCTCTCTTTCCTTTCCTCCAGGGAGTACACGCTCAATGCTCTCAACCTCTTCTTGAACGCCTTACACTGCTGACCCACTATCATCTTTGTAGCCCTGCTCTGGACCTTCTCTGGCAAGTTAATGTCCTTTTTGAGGTGTGGGCACCAGTACTGAATTCCATACTCTAGATTTGGCCTTACCAGTGACCTCTTCAAGGGTAGTATAACCTCCTCTCTCCTTCTAATGATCCCCCTAGTTATGCATCACAGCATCTTGTTTGCCCTTGTTGCTGCTTTCTTGCACTGCATGGAATGCTTCACTTCAGGTCTTTAGTGATCATAACACCCAGGTCCTTCTCTTCCTCTGATGCAGATACCTGGACTCCACCCAGGTACTACTCTGTCCTGGGATTCTTGGCTCTAATGTGCATAACTTTGCATTTCTTTGCATTGAAGCCAAGCTGCCAGATCCTGGACCACCTCCTCAGCTTTTCTAGATCATCCTGTAGGTCCTCTATCCCTTCAGCTATGTCCACTGTCCCAGAGAGCTTGGTGTCATCAACAGACAGGCACATTTTGCCCTTAATGTCATCCCCAATGTCATTGATGAAGACATTGAACAACACCAGCTCCAGCACTGAGCCCTGCCGAACCCCACTGATGATTTTTCTGGTGCCAGCTAGCTCTCCCCCTACAACCACCCTCTGGATTTTGTCTCTCAGCCAGTATACTCCCCCCATCTGGGCATCTTATCCCCATCCCCAAGATCCACCAACTTCCTGATCAACCTTTTGTAGGTGCAGAGTCAAAGACCTTGATGAAATCTAGATAGAGGATGTCCACCGCTTGGCTCCTATCTATTGTCTTACTGACCCAGTCAAAGAAATCAATCAGATTTGTTTGACACTATCTCCCCCCATGAACCCATGCCTGCTCACATCCTGGACACCATGCTTCTCTAGATATTCTACCAACCTTTCCTTAAGTATGGTATCCATGAGCTTGCACACGATTGAGGTCAGACTACCTGGTCTGTAATTCCCTGGGTCATCCTTGGGATCCTTTTGTAGAGGGGTATCAGATGTGCTGTTCTCCAGTCCTGTGGTACTATACCTGACACTAGCGAACTAATAAATAGGCTTGCCAGTGTCCCTTCCAGTTCCTTAACCAGTTCCCTTAGTACCCTTAGATGTACTGTGTCTGGGCCTGGTGACTTGTCCATCTTTAATGATAGCAGCACCTCCCTCACCCTATCCTCCTCTATCAGTACATCTGTGTTCCCCTTCCCCACTCCTCTTCTCCCTCCTGAAGGCATAGGTCCAGCCTTCTCCCTGATGAAGACAGAACAGAAGTATTTGTTTAGTATCTCTGCTTTTCCCCTGTTATCCTCCACCCACTCCTCCCCTTTCTTAAAGATCAAATGCACATATTTCATAAAAAGCTTGAATTCACTTGAATTCACATCCCTGTGTCAAGATTAGTGTTTCCTGAAAATGCCATGCTGTTTGGTTTTGTGGTTTTCTTTAAATCAGCATCTGTCAATGTGTTCTGCAGTAACTGAAAACAGTGAAGAAACAGTGAAGATGTTTCTGTCCCTGTCAGTGAACTATGACATCATGCCTGTCCAGTCTGCTACTTCACCAATTAAGCCCCTGATTGACTGAATAAGCAGTTGCACTTCCTAGTTAGAGCAGTCTGTAGAGCTAATTGTTTTCACTCAAAGTTTATTACTAACCCATCTGGTTTGTGTCTAAAGAGATCTACTTAAAATCAATCTGTTCTCATAAACAGTTGATCATTTGTGGTTCAGTGCTGAACTGTAGTGGCATGAATGAAAGTCTGTGAGAAATTACCTTGTCTGTATCACAGATGAACTTCTCTGTCATCAAAACTATGCATTCTGTTCTGAATATATAGCACAGGGTTGTTTAATGGATATCAAATAAATCTACATTTCAATAATTCATAGAAGCAGTGTGTATTTGATGTAGCCTCAATAATTATGTTCAAGTGATAACAATGTTGTTTACATGTCAGATTGACAAACCTGTATCTGCCACACTCTGTTATGTCAGGAACATGTACTGTATGAACTCATAAAATTCAGTTCTTTGAGGGTTTCTGTGTGAAAATACATCATGTATGGGTATAACTAGAAATACTATATGGTATCCTGATGCCCCTGTCTCCTGCCTGACAGTTGAGGCAGCAGCTCTCTGCTTCCCCCTTTCCCCAGTCCCAAAGACCTCCTGTCTTCTGCCCTCATATGAGGCTGCTGCAACCTGCTGCACACTGTCTTCTCCACATAGTCAGGGCTGATGCACCCTGCTGCATCATACACAAACAGTTTAGGTTGCTGCACCCTGTTACCCTCCGTCCCCCACCCTATAACACAAGATGAAAGTATTTTTTGTATTTTCCATCGGGTAGTTTTGGGCAGTGTACCAAAGGATCTGACTCTAGAGGCAGGGAGCAGCAGGTGCAATAACTTTAACTGTAGGGGCAAGAAACTCTATGGTGCAACAGGGCACAGTGGTGTCAGGGGACATAGGGCAGCATGGTGCAGAAGCCTTGACTGTGGTGCAGGACACAGTGGGGAATCAGGGAACAACAGCCTTGACTGTGTGATGGGGTGCATGTGGTGCAGCAGCCCTGATCATTTGGGGCAAAGAAAGTGAGTAGGAGGGTGCAGCAAAAGCCCCACCTTTGGTGGCCTGGGGCAGCATGGTGCAGCAGCCCAAACTGTGAAGGTAGAGGCCCTGATAAGTGTCCAGGTGGAAGTAAAAGAACCCAGAGGACTCTTTGCAAAGTGCAGAGAACATTCCCGTGTCCTGGCCAACATTCCCCTTCCCATAAACTGGTTCATGCAATTATCCAGGCTGTGTACAGGTGATAATGTGTGATATGGCCGCCACCATACATTCAGTCACTTCACTACCTGTCTAGCATTGCTAGTAAAGCACTTTGGGTTACTGTGTATGAAAAGCGTTATATAAATGCTGATTTCTTTTCTTCTTCTTCTTCTTCTTCTTCTATGAATTAACGGGATGCAGATTTATTTTATATCCATTAAAAAACCCTGTGTTATATAGCCAGCACAGAATGTAAAGTTTTGGTGACAGAGAACTGATGTCTGTGATACAGACAAGGTAATTTCTCACAAGCATTCATTCATGCAACTAAAATTCAGCAATGCACCCCAAATAATCAATGTTTCATGAGAACAGAACAATAGAGTTTAAGCAATACTCTCTAAACATAAACCAGATGGGTTAGTAACAAACTCAGAGTAAAAACAGTCAGCTCTACTGTTTGCTCTAACTAGGAACTACGACAGCGTATTCAGTCAATCAGGGATTTTATTTATTTATTTATTCTATTTTAATGACCTGGTAGGCCCACTAAGCCCTGAAGGTCCCTTTTTCAGGGGTGATCCAGGTAGGTTTACAGAGTTAACCATACATAGTAGCTTACATATATAATAGTTCACAAGACACAGACTTCAACATGTTTTGAGACATCAATCAATCAATCAATCAATCAAAATCTTTATTTATCCAGGCAGTCATCATTGAGCAAGGCTCATTAGCAAGATGGACCTGGGGATAACAGGGTCAGGTACAAACAGAAATACATTACATATGAAAATAAAAGTACACACATACACAATTATATATACACTATATACAATTTACATTTGAGAACAAAGGCAACGATGAAGACATACATAGAATACCTGGCTGACATAATACAAGAGAACCATATACAAGGTCAGGTACACAAGGAAATACATTACATATGAAAATATGAGTACACACATACACAATTTTATATACACTGTATATAATTTACATTTGAAGATAGAGGCAACAATGAAGACATACAGTGGAATACCTGGCTGACATAATACAAGAGAACCATATACAGTTGTGAAGCGAAAAGTTGTGGTCCAAACATGATAGTAAGTTACGAGGAACCTTTTATGGGTGGCAGCCCCCAAATGCAGTTATAGTTCTGGCTCTTAAACTTGGGAATAAATTTAGAAGCTGCTGGAAGGTACAGTGGCAAGCATGGATGGGAAGAGCCAGGTTGGGGGGTCAAGACCCTATAACGTGTATTTTGTTGGGATTCTGTGGTTGCTTTTCAGGTGTCAGGGTAGGGAAGTGGGGAAAAAGGTAGAAGAGCTAGGGTGATAATTGGGTTTCCAAGGAGGGCTGAGATGGGTAATATGTACTTTGAGCGGTCGAAGTATAACAAAGGGTCATGAATATGTATAAGTGGACAGAGGGAGAAAAAGAGTGAGATTACGGAGTGTTGGAGGTAAGAAATTGATAGGATAGAGAAACTTAAATTGGGATTAAGGAAAGCATTTGCAGGGTTCCTTAACGAGATGAGAATAAAGTGTTTTGAAGGTAGAGTCACTGACCGGAGTACTCAGCTTCAGTGTTTTCTGAAGTTTGTTCCAGAGAGAAGGCAACACTGTACTTATAACCACTTTACCAAAGCGAGACTTGACTCTGGGAACTATCAGTGAGATGGATGTAAGGCTTCTCAGGGCATACTTGCATATTTGGTTTAAAGGAAGGCAGTCAGCAATGTATTGTGAAAGTTTGTTTGAGATTGTCCTTAGTGTCCATAGGGCAGCATTTCTGTTCCGTCTATATTGGAGGGATGACCAGCCCATGGCTGTATATAGGGAGCAGTGGTGGGTAGAAAAGGGGAGACCTGTGATGAATCTCAGAGCTCAATGGTACAACGTGTCCAGTTTTACGAGACATAAGCAGTGGTAGACTGAGTAGCAGAGCTATACATGTATGTAGATGTTAATTCTTCCATTAGATACAGTTCAGTGCAGAGAATGACTTTCAGGTTTAATTGGTGAAGCAGCAGGCTGGACAGATATAATGTCATTGCTCACTGACAGGGACAGAAACATCTTCACTGTTTCTTCACTGTTTCAGTTACTGCAGAGCACATTAACAGATGCTGATTTTAAAAAGCTACAAAACCAAACAGCATGCTATATTTAGGAAACACTAATCATGACACAGGGACATGTATTCAAGTGAATTCAAGCTTTTTTATGAAATAGGTGTGCATTTGATCTTTAAGCCTAACAACCAAGTCCTTCTTGCCCCTATTTTCACTTATATAGTGAAAGAAGTCCATCTCCCTCTTTTTAATTCCTTCAGATATCTGCAGCTCCTTCTGTGCCTTAGCTTGCCGGACTTCCTTATTTGCCTCATTAGTCAACCATAGGTAATTTTCCCTATCCACCTCTCTTGGTCTTCCTGAATTTTCTATAAGCTAACCTCTTTTTCCTTACTGCCTGGGCACCTCCAGAACTGAATCAGCCAGGTGCTTGTTTTCTTCCCCCTGAGCCTAACTCACTCCACTGTGGCAACCAGTATTCCTTCATTAATAATAAACAATCTTTGGTCCACCCCCATATCTGCTCTGATGCCTGCCAGGTGGCTTCTTAGCACTTCACCCATCTTCCTGAAGATACATTCAGATAATACATTGCAAAAAGTACAGCCACTGTAGTCAGGATGCAGTTCAGTACCTAGCAGTATTATGAAAACAAGGTGCTGCATCAGCATGTGATCTGAAAGCAAAACAAAATGATAATATTAAATGCATGCTGAAAATAGAAAATAGAGTTTAAAATCTATGTTTGGACCTTACGTTTTCTTCAGGAAATATCTAAAAGAGAAAAAAACAAAGTTAGTCTCTGACCGCTGACAATTACTTTGCTTTTTTCTCCTTTAGATATTTCCTGAAGCAGACCTAGGGTTGAAACGTAGATTTTTAACTCTGTTTTCAGCTTGCATTTAATATCACCATTTTGTTTTACCTTGCAATATTACTGAAAAATGCTGCAAGGAACAATGTAATTGAAAAGCAATTAAGCCTTTCTGTTATACGTAGAAACACAGAAACATAGAAATTGTCGGCAGATAAGGACCACTAGACCCATCCAGTCTGCCCGTAGGCCCTATACATGTATGCATCCACTCACCCTAAGTGGGCAATGAATTTTCATCACCCCCTTCCCACCCAAGGTTCCCTTGTGTTTGTCCCAGGCATGTTTAAACCCCTCTACTGTGCTTGCCCCTACCACCTCTTGTGGCAGACTCTTCCAAGCAATCACCACCTTCTCTGTGTAGCAAAACTTTCTCACATTATCTCCTAATCTACCCCCCCTCCAATTTTATATCATGCCCCCTTGTTCTGGTATCTTTACTACATTGGAATAGATCCCCCACCTGCACCTTGTTTATGCCCTTGAGGTACTTAAAAGTTTCTATCATGTCACCTCTTTCTCTCCCCCAGTGAGTACATATTGAGGTCTCTTAGTCTCTCCTCATATGTTTTGTGGTGCAAACCATGCATCCTTCTCTGGATATCCTCCACCTTGTTTATGTCCTTACGCATGTGTGGTCTCCAGTACTGCATGCAGTACTCCAGGTGAGGCCTTACTAGTGTTTTATACAATGGCATCACCACATCCTGCCTTCTACTAGTAATACCTCTGCTTATGCACCCCAGCATGCCACTGGTCCTCCCTGCAGCCTTTGCACACTGCTTTGATATCTTAAAGTCAACAGATATGACAACCTCTAGGTCCCTTTCCTCTTTGGTGACAGTCAACACCTCCCCCTAATCCTGTATCTCTCCTAAGGTCAGTTACCACACATCTTACCATCTTTCAAGCTTCTCCAGGTCCCTCTTCATGTTCTGCATCCCTTCTGGAGTATCCACTCTGTTGCAGATCTTGGTGTCATCTGCTAACAGACAAACCTTTCCTTCCAGTTCATCTGCAGTGTCACTAATGAAGACATTGAATAGGACTGGTCCCAGTACTGATCCTTGTGTCACTCCACTGGTCACCCCTCTCTCCCTGGATTGGATCCCATTTATCACCACCCTCTGCCTTCTATCCATCAGCCAGTTTCTAACCCAATGTATTACCTTATGCCTCATGCCCAGACTACTCATCTTGTTAACCAGCCTTCTGTGTGGGATGATATTGAAGGCTTTACTGAAATCTAGGTAGGCGACATCTATGTCCCCTTCCTGATTCACTTCCCTAATCATACAATCAAAAAAATCTGTCAGATTCATTTAACGAGACCTTCCTGATGTGAATCCATGCTGCCTCAGATCCTGGGCATTAATGGATTCCAGGTGTGCCACTATCCTTTCTTTCAGCAGTGACTCCATGATCTTCTCCACCACTGAGGTGAGGCTGACTGGCCTGTAGTTCCTCCTTCCACCCTACTGCCACTTTTGTGCAGTGGGATTACATGCACCCTCCTCCAGTCCTCAGGAACCATGCCTGAGTTGAGTGACTCTAAATGGGGTGGCCAGAGGTGCTGCTAGTTCTGTCAGCAGCTCCCTTAATATCCTCAGGTATATGTCACCTGGCCCCATGGCTTCATCCACCTTCAGCTTTTTGAGTTCCTCCAGAACTCTCTCCACTGTGAATGAACTGGTGTCCATTCCCCCCCTCAATTACCTCTGCTCCCCAACTGTGGTCCTTGACCCTCTCCTCTTCAGTGAAAACTGAACAGAAGTATTTGTGCAGCATTTCTGCCTTGTCTAGATTCCCCTCCTTACACTTTCCCTCCTCCCCTTTAAGCTTCAAAATCTCCTCCTTTTTCTTCTATCGCTAATGTACCTATAGAATGTCTTGTCCCTTTTTTTCACAGTCCATGCCAAATCCTCCTCTGTCTGTGCCTTGGCTTTCCTAATAGCTTTCCCTGCTTCTCTGAGACATTCAGTGTTCACCTCCCTGTCCTCCTCCCTTTGGGTCCACTTATAGTTCCTGAAACTTGCTCTTTTAGCCCTTACTATGTCTACCACCTCTTTAGAAAACCATAATGGTTTCTTTCTTCTTTTCCCTTTAGCCACTATCCTAATGCATTGGTTAGTTACCTCAAGAATGGCACCTTTTAGTCTCCCTCACTGTTCCTCCAGTCCCTCCATTACCTCTACCTTCTCCAGGGCTGCTCTTAAACATCTACTCATTTCATTGAAATCTGCCCTACTGAAATCTAATACTTTTGCCCGTTTGGTTTAACTGAGTCCCTGTCTCCATGCCAAACCATACCATGTGGTGGTTGCTGGATCTCAGTTGCCTTCCACCTAGATTCCTTCAACTCTGTTCCATTTGGTCGATACCAGGTCGAGAATTAATTTGTCCCTGGTTGGCTCATGCATCAGATGTCTAAATCCAAACCCCCTGCAGAGATTCCAGGATGGCAGTGCTTCTGGATGAAGCAGCTGCCTGGGTGGTTCAATTTACATCCAGCATATTAAAATCTCCCATCGGCAAGATTTCATCTTTAGCTGCCATGTCATGAATTTCCTCCACTAGTACCCAGTCCACTTCCTCCCTCTGTGCCGGAGGTCTGTAGATCACCCCTGTACATATTGCTGTGTCATTTCCTGGTTCAAGGGTGACCCACATTATCTTGACTTCCCCCTACCTTCCCTGTACTTCTGCCACCTTTATGCCCTCTCTGATGTACAGGACCACCTGTCCTCCCTTTTTACCTTCCCATCCCTTCTGAACAGTGTATAGCCCAGTACATTGATGTCCCAGCTGTGATAAGCAGAATACCATGTCTCTGTTATTGCTGCTATGTTAAGATCTGCATCCGTCATCAAGACTTCCAGGTCTGGAACCTTATTTCCCAGACTGCGGGCATTTGTAAACATGGCCTTCCATATTTTACACCCTGAACCCCCCATTGCTGTTTTCTCTACTTTGCCTCTTACCCCCACCCTGGTATTCATGCTCTTGTGTTCTTGCCTCCTCCTTATCCCCCCTCATACACATTTCGCCTGCCTACCCCTCACTGCTTGCTTCAGTTGTTCCTGTTGTCAACTTGTACTTTTGCATGTTCTCGTGGGGGGGGTTCCTAAGCCACCTGTCTCTCCTGGCTCTCCCCTTGGCCAGTTTAAATGCTATCTTCTGAAGCATTCTAACTTCTCACTAAGGACTGAGGTCCCCATTCCAGACAGATGCAGGCCATCCTCCTGATACAAGCTTGCATCTGCCCAGATTGGGCCCCAGTCCCCTATGAAGCCAAATCCTTCCTTTCCACACCAATCCTTCAACCAGGAGTTGAAGGCTCAGATGTGGAGTGCCCTGGCCTCCCCAGTGCCTTGGACAGGCAGCACCTCTGATAATGAGTTGGAATGTGCTAGCTGTTTCAGTCCCCCCCCCCCAAGTTTCCTGAAATCCTCATGCACTCTGGCTAACTTTACCCTTCTCCTCATCAGGTCATTGGTCCCCAGGTGGACAATGACATCCAGCTCCTCCCTCCTGGATATTGCCCTAGCAATCCTATGGATTTGCTTCCCATCTCTCCATGCAGCAGTTCTTGGGAGGCAGTTGACTGCCCTCTCCCCCAGCTAGGTGTCCCTAATTTCACACCCTGGACAATAGAGTCCACCACTAGGAGAAGCTTCCCCCTCCTCTGGGGTCCCTTGCCCCCCTTCCCTTGGGCTCCAGCTTGGAGATCCCAATCATCCTCCCTGGTCCCAGCTGCAGGTGTCTGTGTGGGGCATTCCCATTCATCCAAAACAGCATAGGAGTTAATTAGCTGGACCAGTTGGGGGATGTGCCTCTGAACCCTCCCCACCCTCTCTGAGTCCACTGCAGTCCAGTCACTCTTCTTCCTGGGCAACCTTTTAGGTTCATGGTGTGGACCTGGTGGTCTCTGTGTGGGGGTGGATGCTGCCTGTAACCTGTCCACCTCTGCATGGAGACAGACAGCCTCCTCCCTCAGCCCAGAGAGGTGCCTGCATATAGGACAGCATTGCAGCCTCTAAAACACCTCTCTGAAGAGTGTCACTCCACAGTCACTGCACTGTACTGCACCACTCCTGTCATGTCTGACATGGCCTGGCCTGCAATATAATCTAGGTACCCCCTCTAGATGAACCCCTATGCTCCTCTCTGTCCTCAGTGTGAAACCTGTGTGGTGTAGGAAGGTGTAACACTATGGCCCACACCCTATATAAAAAGGACTTGCCCAGGGGTGGGTGGGATTACCTCCTGGCTGAGCCCACAAACAATCAGCTGAGGACCCCTCAACCCTATGTTTGCATAGTACTAGCCCCAACTATCAAAAAATGATCCCCCAAAATCCAATGAAATATGAGACCTGCGCTTAAGGTAACAGACTCAGCCAAGTACAAACAGTTATACGCTTACCAGCAGTATTTTGTTACATGCTGTTTACTGCAAGGAACTGCATTGCATTCTGGCTTGCTATTCTCAATTTTGAGGCTGTATTTTTAGCCACCTGCAATACTTTTTTAATGCACTTGCACTACTTGAAGCAAAACACAGACTGCATAAATGGTACTACAGTATAACATTTTCCACAAGTGTGGCAAGTCAATACATGAAATAAATGATACATGCATAATTTGTTTTTAAAACATAGGGATGAAACTGTAATAAATATACACACGCATTAGAAAACTAAATGCAAACATTTGCTGCAGCTGCAACAGAATATCAGCCACAAAACCTATGGCAGACCATATGACATTTCAGTCCTTTATCTTTAAAACAGATCAGCTCATCTGCTAATACGGAAAGATAAATGGCTAATACTTTTTTTTTTACAAAATAATTCTGAATGATGCCAGTAGGGGATGTCTGCTGTTTAATTAAAACCCCTATTATGACTTTTGGTCATCCTCTATTTTATTCTGTTGCACTGTTTTTCTTAAAAAAATGATATATAAATGTATTTTATTTATTTCACTTTTGGATTAATACCTTTGAGTCAAGGACTCTTTTCCAAAGGTTCCATGTCAGTCAAACACATTATAGTAAGATACAGGGCATAACCATTACAGACAGAAACACACAGTTGTTACAGCTTTTTTCAGTTCTAGATATACCCGTGAACATATAATCAAAGTTTAAGAAGAAAGAAAGAAGCAGAAGTTCCAGAGGCAACTTACATATGGTAGTGCAGGTATAGTTAGGGTTGGAGGGCCACTTTGATTTTAAACCCCAAAGTTTGCACTTCTGTAACTTTGGAACTGTGCATCTGATTTGCCTGAAATGTTGCATGCATGGCCTCCGACCATAGATATCTGGATCTGAAAAGTTGTGTTCTGGTCAGATGTAAGGTTGTGGAACCATAGAGCATCAAAAACATGAAAATTAGTTAACTTTTGCAAATTTTTTTGGTTGAGCATAATGGACTGAAGAATGCATCTGAGTGGATTCAAATGTGCTTGTCTATATGTAGCCTGGTTGAACTGGTGCCTTTTGAAGAGTTGGTGAAAAAATATTAATCCATTCAAAATTATTCAAGTTTTTCATATCCCATTATAGCCTATGGGAAAATTTATATGTGCATTGCAAAACTTTCACAATCATATTTTTGTTGTCACGCTCCCTGAATTTGTTTTTGTGCTGCCACCATCTTGTTTTTAGTTAGTGAGAGACAAAAAAAAACTGTAACTCAAAAAATAATGCCCTGTGGTAAACACTAACAGTTGTGTTTGCCTAATTGGGCTATGAGAAGCATGACCATGGCATTAGTTTTTCAGCACAAGGTCAGGGAATATTTTTTTTTCACACATTTAGCACCATTCTGCCACTTTGTTGTCGTGACAACATTTTTTGTTGCTGTGGCAATAATCTTGATCAAATAAAAAGCAACCTCAACAACATTTTTCTGTGTGCAACAACATTCCCATTATAGAGATAGGAGTTCCGTGAACAGATTAAAGTTATCACAAAAACACTGCATGAACACATTTTCCAATGTGTTGTTTTCTTTGTCACTTCATTGTGTCAAGATGGATTGTGCTTTTGGGCTGAAATGTGTAGGGTGGCAAGCTCTGGTCCCACAGATGTGCCTTTTGGTGGTTTGGTCCCAAAACATTCAGTGGGCCATAGTTTCAGTGTTTTGAAGTTGATAATTGTTCCATAGGATAACATTGCAGTGTTCGCAGTGCCTTTTGGCACTTGTATCTGGAAAACAAAGTGAGATAAGCATTTTTTTCTATGCCTGTGAGGAAGTTTAAAAGTCATAGGTTACACCTGCACTGGAATTTTTTTCATAGGTTGTGTGGTTAATGAGATATTGGCAAATTAGTGTTACAAGGATTCCTTTTCAGGCCTACATGGTTATTGTATGACTCCATTGTTATGTGTAAGTGGGAGCGTAGGGCCCAGAGGACCAGCACTCCCACAGATGCATATCATTATGCACAAATGGTCAGTTTGGTGGGAGCACGGGGCCCGAAGTGCCCACCAGGTACATTACACTATAAATAAACGGTTTGGTTTTTTGGCTTGAAATTTGCATGGAATAAAGGGGGTGTCACAGAGACCTGAATTGTGCTATTTATGCATAAAACATTTCATCAGTTCCATAGATATGCCATAACAAAGTTGAGAATTTTCCCATAGGATAACACTGTGGCACCCACAGTGATTTTAGGTGCCTGTGTCTTGGAAGCAGTGCAAGGTACAGATTTAGTCAACTTGTCTCGTATGGAGGTTTCACTGTCATGATTACAATGGCACTGGAATTTTTTTCATATCTGCCACCGTTGCTGAGATATTGGCAAATTAGTGTTACAAGTGTTCCTTGCCCTATAGGGCTGCTGTATGGATCTGTATTTCCGTGTAAGTGGGAGCGCAGGACCCAGAGGGCCCACACTCTCACATATGCATACCACTATGCAAAAAATGGGCAATGTGAAGGGAACACAGGGCCTGGAGGGCTCACGCTCCCACAAACACATACCACTAACCACTTACCACTAACCACTTACATTACATGTTCTTAAAAAGAAGGGAAATTCATTGCAAAAAACTATGTTAATGCATCCATTAGGGTTGATGTCACAGAGACAAAAGTTTGGAAATTCAGTGTTAAGGTTACTGGGAAACAGAAAGGTGATGATGGGAAAGACAAGGCATAATGGGAGCAAATGATCTAGAGAGGTCCCCAGGTGGAGACTAATTAACAGGGCCTAGTAAGGAAGCTGAAAGGTGACAAATGTGGGGGAAGGAGACTGAGATGGAGACATATGATGAAAGTGAAAACAGAAATTTAATGTGTTCATATACAAACAGGCTATAGGGAAAACAAGGGGTGGCTGAAAGATGTTAGTAGAAAATAAGTCTATCATTTAAACCAGTGGGCTGATGGGAGCCAAGGTAGGTGATCAGCTTGGTTTCCATGTATTTTCTATGGTCCGAATCTCAGAAGCTCTGCTGAAGGACACAAACAGAAAGGTCCCTGACACTGTGGTTGCTGAAGATAAAGTAGGATACAATGGGTTTATCAGTGTCACCATTCCAAACTGCCCTGTAATGTTCCCTGAAACAGTCAGCAAGGCGTCTACCCATCTCTCCAATGTAAACAGCTGCACACTTCCTGCAAAAAATACAATATACCACATTAGTGGAGGTGCATGAGAACTCCTTGGTGATGCAAAAAACACCTGTAGAACCCTGCATTTCAGTCACACTAGAAACAAAGGTGCAGGTGTAGCAGCAAGTTCTGTTGCAAGGCTTGGTACCTGGTAGGGAGGAACTGTTAGGAGTAGGTAGGCTGCTTTTTATCAGGAGATTCCACAGGTTGGATGGCCAGTGGTAGGAGCCAGTAAGTGGTTCTGTAAAGGAAGCACTAATGTTGGGGTCAGTTTGCAAAATAGGAAAGTTACTACTGATGATTCTGTGAAGAGAAGGTGTACTTTGACGGAAAAGAAGCACTAGTGGAATTTGTCATTGTTCTTGCATGATAATAATAATAATAATACTTTTATTTATGTAGTGCAATTCAGAATTCAAAGTGCTATATATACGTATATATCATAAAACAATTCCAATAAAATCGTACAAATACTTCAGCTTCAGTTAAAATTCACACGATCCATAAAACATCAGATATTAAAAGCCTGTTTAAATATATGTGTTTTTAAACTGGTCTTGAAGCTCGCCATAGTTCTGCATTCTCTAATCTGATGAGGTAGAGAGTTCCCCAGGGATGGTGCAATGAACATAAAAGCCCGGGCCCCAGATGTTTTCAGCCACACCCTGAGAACCTCTAACAACACCTCATTAGTTGAGCTGAGAGGCCAGTTGGGGCTGTAGGGAGCCAGGAGCTCTTGCAGGTAGCTTGGTCCCAGTCCATGCAGGGCTTTATAGGTCAGAAGACTGATCTTGAAGGTGGTCTGCCACCGTATAGACAGCCAGTGCAGATTGTGCAACATGGGGGTAATATGACTAGAGCGCAAAGTCCCAGTCAATAATTGTGCCACAGCATTCTGCACCAGCTGCAAGTGGCTGATATCAACTCCTGGAAGCCCCAGGCAGAGGGAGCTACAGTAGTCAAGGCAAGAGGTCACAAAGGCATGGATCAACGTGAGCAGATCATTGAACAGAACAAGGTGCTTAATTTTGGTGATTTTCCTAAGATAGTGAAAGGAGGATTTGATAGTGATACTATCCTTCCTGCAGGGGTCAAAGTTACTGGGCATGTTACTGACCTGGGAGAGTGCTCTGTCCACTGTGTTTTCAGGGTAGCCCCTGTTAATGAAAAAATCATGCATTATTTGGGCCTGCTCAGCAAAATCATCCTCTTCACTGCATAACCTGCAAAGTCTAAGAATCTGAATAAGGCAGGCTATTCTTGACATGTTTAGGATGGAAGGAGCTGTGAAGGAGGAAACTGTGAGAGTCAGTGGGTTTGTTATAAACTGATGTCTTCAGACCAGTGTTCTGTACTGACAGCTGGAGATCCAGAAGAGGCAACGTAGAGGGGGATACTTCAACAGTGTATTGAAGGGAAGGACGGGCTCTGGTAAACTTGTCGAGGAAGACTTGAAGGGTTTCCCTGGAGCAGTAGGTGGCCCCCACACAGTCATCTATAGTAGTAGTGCTGAATCTGTCAAAGGATTTTTAAAAAACTCCTATTGAGAATTATGAAAGCTTTTTTTAGGGAGTTTGTTGTTGTTGTTTCGTAGTGTGTTCACTGCAGCAGGAGAGGGTGCTTCCATCTGATATTCTAGTTAATAATCCACTAGATGGTGACTGAGTACTTTAGAAGGAGATGGCCTCTTTCTGTACACATAACAAAAGGAATTTTAGAGTATTTTTCCCTAAATGTTTTGAAGGATAATTAGAGAATCTCACAAAATTGCTTGACAAATTCGGCGCTACTACTGTATGTAGCGTTTGTAGAGTTCAGGCACAGTCCCTGTGAATGACAGAAAAAACTGTTCCTCCATCATATATATATATCAGACTGTGATCGCACATCTTAGCAGGTTCAGTTGTAACTCTCTGTGGGTGTTTTCTTGATACAGGTAGTTCTCTCAGTTCTCAGTATACAGTTTTGATTGACAGAGTTAATCATTGTGTTGTACACGATGAGCTGGTTCAGCCACCCGCCTTTTCCAGAAAGAAAATCAGTTCTACCAAATCAAGAGTCAAATGTGAGGGGTGCTTTCTTTCAAAATCCATCAGCAAGATAAGACAGTTTCTATTAACAATTAGAAGGTGGAGAGTATTCAGGTTTTCAGTTTTCAGTTTTATTAGTTATCAAATGGACATTATGGTAGTTAAGTTTATTGAGGAACTGAGAGGTCAGTAGTGACTGGTTAGTTGCTGCTGTTTGGAATCCTCATATGCCTAACATTCTTAAGCTTGGGCTCTGCCATTCCACTGGTAGGGGTGCACTTTACCCAGTGGTTAATACAGTAACTTCCCATTGACAATAGTGGTGCTAACAGACAAGGAAAGTATGGCAAGTATGAAGTAAATTTCTTCTTTTAAAATACAAGCAATAGCAACTGCTGTTAGTTGTGCCATGTACCTATTTCTTCACCATTTTCTACATTAAATAGGGATTTTTCTCTTGCTAAGAGGTCTGCTTACCATTTCACAGCATATACCAATATGCCAGCTTCCCCTCTGCTGTTTCAGTTGTTCAAACTCCATGTGCATCACTTAATGACATTACCACATCATGTGAAGTAAGGTGCACAAAATTAAAATGGGTTAAAAGTTTAAAAGTATTTCCCGAATAGGATTAAATAACAAACTATATGTTTGACATATTCTTCCAAGTGATCTGGGTTCACAGATAATTACATAAATATCATAACTCTTCTCACCCTTCAATGCAGAGACTTAATCATAGAGATTTGAAATCTCATAAGTACCCAGCACCTGCATTCCCTGCTCACAGATGTAGCCCTTCTACAAGAAACACACCTCCTTAGTAAATCCAACTCATGGTTTAAGAAATTAAGGGTATGGGCCATCCATGCTAGTTCGGCTCCATCTCAATCCAAGGGGGTAGCTTTTCTTATCCGTCGGTCCAGTACATGGACAGTTGTGGACTCCCTTTCTGACAGGCAAGGGCATTGGGTAGTGGTCAAGTTAATGTCACCCATAGAAAAGCTGATAGTGTGTAATCTCTATGCCCCAAACACAGACCAGGCAGAGTTCTTTCCTAGTTTGAGCCAAGCTATTTCTACCCTGTTGCAACCCGAGCCCAATACTCCCCTACTAATAGGAGGGGATTTCAACTTAGTACCAGATATATTTTTGGACAAGTCCCGACCTACTCCCCAAACCCACCCTAAGGCACATGCTGCCCTACAAGAACTAATAGTGGAATGCGGTTTGGTAGATGTCTAGAGGCGTGACCATCCCTCAGGGCAGGACTACTCATACTACTCCTCCTCACATGGGGTTCACAGTCACATTGACTACTTGCTTGCTAATAATACAGCATCAAGTGGAATCTCAAATAATTCCATATGCAATATTATCATATCTGGCCATGCCTTAGTGATGGTCACCTATACCCCCTTGGGGTGTCACTCGACCGGCACAAGATGGAGGTGTAACCCTCTATTGGTTAAGGATCCTGAATTCCAACAAACCATGCAGAAAGTGACCCAGGAATTTTTTGCCTTTAATTCCAACTGTGGAGTTCCCACAAGTACAGTATGGGAAGCTTTTAAGGCTACCCTAAGAGGCCACATTATTGTTTTTGCAGCAAATCAGAATATAACCCAGAAAAAGATTTAATGCTGTTACAGTCAGAAATCACTGACCTAGAGGGATGCTTTAAAGCTTCCCAAACTACCACCAGAGATCACTCCCTGACTCGCAGAATTGTAGGGCTCAAGTATCGAATAAATACTCTGCTGCATCACAAGGCAGAATGGACCCTGCTCAGATCTAAGCATCTGTACTGGGAAGGTGGAGACAAGGGTGGTAAGCTCCTTGTTTACCAATTGCGTAAGCAACAGGCCTCTTCCAAAATTCATGCCCTCCGTACCTCCACAGGCTCCATTGCCAGTGACCCCATTGGCATAAATGAGACCATGAAATCATATTATCAGTCCTTGTACCAGTCTAAATCCACACACATGCCAGCTCAGCTTCCTCAAAACCTGTGCCAGTTCTGTCAGGGGTTTAGAGTACAGACACTGTTGCAGGAATGGGCTGCCCTTTTAGACAGTCCTATCACAGCTTCTGAACTGCAACAGGCCTTATTCCAAATGGCTAAAGGGAAAGCCCCAGGGCCAGATGGAATGACCATCAAATTATACCAAGCACTAGACCAAGTGATCATACACCCTCTGCTGCTCACCCTGCAGTGTGCTCACTCCTCAGGCTCTCTTCCCACTACAATGAATGAGGCCCTGATCACACGTTTACCCAATAAATCAAACAACCCCTTTAACTGTTCTAACTTCCACCCTATATCTCTATTATCAGTGAATACAAAGATCCTGGCTAAAATCTTGGCCACCAGGATGCATACTATCCTTGCTTCCATAATCCATCCCTCCCAGGTAGGATTCATGCCTGGGAAGTTGGGTTCAGACAATACCAGATTGCTTCTTTATCAGAAGTGGTTAGCGAGTAAATCCAAAACATCCATGGCAGCCCCATCTGTTGATTTTGCAAAGGCATTTGATTCCGTGAAATGGAATTATCTCCATGAAATCCTTCACCTATACAGCATTGGACCTCAATTCCGCCTCTGGATCTCAACCCTTTACAATTCGTCGATGGCCAGGATCCAGAACAATTCCAACGTCTCCTCCTCTTTTCTGCTACACAGGGGTGCCCGGCAGGGATGCCCCCTGTCTACCCTCCTCCTTCCTGGTTGCACTGGACCCACTGCTCTGAGCCCTTATTACTACTGAAGGGCTTGCAGGCATTTCAGCCCAATGTAAATCATATGTTTTAGCAGCATACGTGGATGACCTATTACTTACCCTATCTCACCCTCAGAAATTCCTTCCAGCAGCCCTCCTGGTTCTTCAGGCTTTTGTCTCACTCTCAGGCCTGCAGGTCAACCAATGGAAAATCATCTTAGCTCCATTGAACTCACTTTGCACACGAGACTGCCTTCAGGGCATGGAACTAACTTGGGCTGCACAAGGCTTCTCCTACCTCGGGGTTTACATACCTACTAATTGGGCAGACTTTGAATCTTCCAATTCCCCGCCCTTCTAAAGCAACTGAACATGGAGATTGAGCGCTGGCATAAATTATGCTTAACACTGCTCGGTAAAGTGGGTGCGGTCTGAATGCTATTGTTCCCAAGAGTCCTATATTTATTTAATAATCTCCCAATACATCTCTCTTCTAGACTCTTCTCCTCACTTGAGAAAATGGTATCCTCCCTCTTATGGGAAGGCAAGGCACACAGGTGGGGGAAAGTCAAAATGAGAGCACACTGGTCCAAAGGAGGCCTTGGGGCCCCTTGGTTCCAGGGATACCACTTAGCTAGTGTGGCTGCCCAAACTACAAAGTGGTTTGTACCCATGACTGCACCTCCTCTACTATGGGTACGTCTTGAGGCTGATAGGGTGGCCCCCACCCCTCTTGGGTCTCTGTTGGGACATGGTGGACCTTCAGAGAAGGGTCTCTCTCCAGTTGTGTCTCAATCCCGCTATGCCTGGTGGTGCATTGTGACTCTCTCACACACCCCAAAAGATGCTTGGGCTCCACCCTTGCATTATGCAGACCTATGCCATAACAACTTTATTACTTTAGGTGGGGATCTGTTTAATTGGCCCTCCTGGGAGCATAGGGGTATTCGATATGTGAAGGACCTTATGATGCCTGACTTGGACTCCTTAGTTTCATTTACCCAGTTAAAGAACAAATTTAATCTTCCCAATGCTGACTTCTGGCGGTTTCTTCAGATATGCGGCCTCATCAATGCCCTTTCTTCCCAAGCTCGGCCACATAACAATTGGAGGTGGCTTGCCTCCCTACACAAAGACTCCTCTGCATGGGGCTGTAGAGGCAAATTTTATGCTACATGCTGAGATTCCCAGACTGACCCCACTGAGCACTGTAAAACCCATAAGGAGGCTGATATAAGTACGACCATGTCTGAGACCACATGGGCTCGCTGCCTTCAAAACTCACACAAACTATATAGTATATGAACTATATATAGATATATATATATATATATATATATATATATATATATATATATATATATATATAGGAAGCAATATAACACAATGGTTTAAGGCTCTGAGCTGCAAATCTGGTGACATCCAACAGAACCAGACCTGGGTTTGAATCCCACAGCTTCCACTTGCATACTGTGTGACCCTGAGCAAGTCACTTAACTTCCCTGTGCTCCCAGGTCACACCAGTAAAAGCTTTCAGTTCAGTGTGCTACCCCTGGTTAAACAACTTAAAAAAAATATATAAAGACTCTAAAAGCCAGCTAGTACAGTTAAAAAATTTGTTACGGTGGTATAGAACCTCCAACTGTCCTATGTTCTGCAGGAATTCTGCCCCACTCCAAATGCTGGAGGTTTCAGCAACCTGATGCTCATTTGTTCCATATGTTGTGGTCTTGCCCTCAAATCTCAACCTTTTGGTCCTCTGTTAGTCGGGAGTGTTCTAAAGTCCTTGGTACTAGGGATCTACAGCTAGATCCTTAATTGTTGCTGGTTGATTTGTCTGGGCTAACATTCTTGCTGAAGCCCCTTCAAGAATGGGTTATGTTAGCCTTGTTAGAAGCCAAGAGGCTCCTCCTAATGCACTGGTGGCAGACTAATAACCCAGGTCTAAGTCTGTAGCATGCAGCTTTGGTCTGATTGGTCCTCTTGGAGCGGCTAACTTATACCCATCGAGGTCAACTGCAATATTTTCATAAAAAATGGGATGCTTACCTTAACTCACCATTGTGTAAAACCCCTCCACCTCCGAGTACCCCCCTTCAAGATCCTAAACGGTTTGGCTAGAGTATTTTCTTTATCCTGTTAGCAAATGGGGAGTTACAATCAGAACTGTTATAATACAATGTTCATCTTATACTTTCCCTTGTGATCTTTGTGATTCCTGTACTATATTTCTATGATAAAAAATATGAAGATGTGCTGATGAATGGAAGCCCACTTAACTGTATATCCTTGTGTCTATGTATGGACAAGCGGAGATATGTGAATATGCAAGTGTGTTGTAAAAACTGGAAAATCTCAATAAAATCTTCTATGATAAAAAAAAACTTGCATCAATATAACCTAGCAACTGGGGGGGAGTGGGAACTGGTGTAAGAAGCCGGGGAAGCCCCCCTCCAGGAGCCCTACAATACCTCAGAAATAAAATATAATATACCTACTGTACCTGTGGCGCCTTTTCTTTTTTTAATTGGAGACCATTAGAAACACCCTAGAGCAAGACAGACATGGCCTCCAATACATGAATGGAAATGTGTGAGGCAGGTTAGTCAGTCTGAAAGCCTCAGCTTAACAGGCATGGTTTTAATTTAGGGGTGTTCCCTGGAACCAGGTAGCCCTAACCGGCTGTGCAGAATTGCATATCCAACTGAAAATCTTGAAATGTCTTGAAAGAAGGTAGATAAGCTGCTTCCTCTGTGAATGGCACAACTGAACTGGGGAGTTGCTGCTGCTTGAAATCCTCATATGCCCAACATTCTAAAGCTTGGGCTGTCATTCCCCTGGTAGGGGTGCACTATACCCAGTGGTTATGACTTCCCATTGACAATGTGGAGTGCTTTCTATAAAGAAGTGTTGTGGCTAAAGTGTCTCTATTCTACTTCTAGAAGATGGTGAAGCTGCACCATTTTGTGGCATTAAGGAAACTGACTGAAGTTACCAAAACAAAAACAATAAATTCAACAATGCAGTAAGCTGCATTTTCACATTTAGAACACAGTTTAAGATTAGTTTTTTCCTTTTTATTTGGTGATCTGACCAATTCTTACATTATTCCTTTTCTTTATACCATAGGTTTAAACACAGTGAGCCTGTGGAACGTCACACTGTAAATGATGACCCTGTGATCTTTTTATTTACTATACAATTTGGAAGTCTCAAGAACATTATATGCAGATCGTATTTACTGTACATTTTGGGATTCAATAAGGACTTGAACTTCTCTCCTTGGAAAGCTGCTGTAATAGTTTGGCAGAGTTTTGCACTGTTAGACATATTTTCTCTTATACATACAGGATATTTTATTGTGATGTTTGGATTATTGTACGAACATACTTTATATGAAATTTGCCAGCAGAAAAAGGACATTTGGTCTATCGAGTCTGCTCGATTTTCAAGCTAGAAGGCCTAATCTGCAGCTGCCCCTTCCTCCTCCTCCCTCCTCCTCCCTTTATCCTCCCTCTTGCCCTGTCCCAGCCCCTTTTGAAGCAGCCCACTGTTTTACAGGCTACAGCCTCTGCTGGTAACGCATTCAACCCTACTATCACCCTCTCTGTAAAAAAGGGTCTCCTCATTTCCCTCATGAACCTTCTCCCCTCCAAGCTCATGTCATGGCCTTGAGTGTCCCTCCACACCCTTACCCTTAATAGACCCTCTGTACCAGTCTTGTTTAGCCCTCTCATGTACTTGAATGTCTCAATCATATCCCCCCTGTCCTTCCTATCCTCCAGCAGATACATGTTCAGCTACTTTAGCCTAGTCTCATATGGGTGAGTCCCCCAGCCCCTGGATCATATTAGTTGCTCTGCGCTGCACCCCTTCCAGCAATTTAATGTCCCTTTTCAGGTATTGGCACCAGTACTGCATGCAGTATTTGAGTTGAGGTCTAACTAACGATCTATACAGCAGCAGAATCACTTCCCTTCTCCTCAACGTTATTCTCCTTGCAATGCAACCCAGCATTTTGTTGGCCCTTGCTGCTGCCTTCCTATACTGTGCCAAGTTGTTCATTGATCCCATGATGACCACCCCCAGATCCTTCTCCTCCTCAGTCTCCGCCAGCTGCATTCCCACCAGTTGGTAGTTTCTCCTTGGATTGCTTACCTCAAAATGCAGTACCTTACACTTTTTGGCATTGAACCCCAGCTTCCAAATGTCTGACCAGGTTTCCAGCTTTTTCAGATCTTCCTGAAAAACTCTGCCACCCCCCTCTGTCGTGCACCACCACCCCTATCTTGGTGTCATCAGCAAACAGGCTGATCCTGCTCTTGATACCCATGGAAATGTCTGCAATAAATATCCCAAATAACACTGGTCCCAGCACTGAGCCCTGTGGAACCCCACTCATTACTGCCTTTGGGGATGAGAGTTCCCCTTCCACCACCACCCTCTGCTGCCTTTTTTGCAGCTAGTTTGTCACCCATCCCACCATTTTTGCTCCTGCCCCTGTGCCTTCAAGTTTTATTCCAAGTCTTCCATGCAGCACCAAGTCGAATGCCTTGCTGAAGTCCAGGTATGGAACAGCCACTGCATGAACAGCAAGAGGAAGGATGTGCTGTTAGAGCTATACTACTCCTCTACTGGACTAAAGAACTAGAACTCTATTACTGGGAACTTCACTTTAGGATAAAAACAAACAAAAACAAACAAACACAAAAAGATTGTGTTTGTCTGTGTTGGGTGAAGGAATTGTTACCTGTGCAGTTAGCTAGGTGAAGAAAAAAACTGTTTATTAGTGAGAAGGAATTGTTATCTGTGTTGTTAGCTGGTGAAGAAACAGACTGTTAATCGGGGAGTGGCTTAGAGAGAAGGAAGTCAGGTGTTTGCATTTAAAAGCTGACCTAGACAGCATGTGGCAGAGAACAGCAAGAGGAAGGAGGTGCTGTTAGAACAAGGTGCTGTTAGAACTATACTACTCTACCGGGACTATATTGCCCTTCATCCCTCCCCTCCACCCTCCACCCTTTGCTGGTTCTACTTTTATAGGCACAGGATTTGACTAGCAACAGGAACTTCCTGCTTGGGAGCAGGAAGGGAGTGATCACAGAGGCACAGAAGAATCACCATCCTAGAAGTAAAAGACTAGCTCTCCATCAGCCCCTACCTGCTGGAAGTCTGACTCTGAGCAAGTAAGAAGGAGACTACTGAGGAATATAGGAACTTAATGTCCCAGAACAGGAAGATCGGGAGCTTTAAGGGCACGGAGGCAGTAGGAAAGTAGGGGAAAAATATATATTTAAAGAAAATAAATAAAATAAACAGAGAGAGGAAAGAGTAAGTAAACAATGCAACAGTTAAGGGACCACAAATAAAGACATGGTGGGAGTAGTGAAGTGCAGTGGCTATGGAGCAGCAGTCTTCCGGGAGATGTTTTGGAGAATGTGGTGTTGTCTCATCTTCAGGCACCTCTCTGGGCTGAGGGAGGAGGTTGCTCATCTCCAGACTGAGTTGGCCAGGATTCGGGGGACCTCCTTTCCCACCCAGGGACCACCAGGGCCACCACTGCTGCCTCAGAGGTTGCCAAGAAAGGGGAGCAGTTGGACCATAGTAGGCTCAGGGAGGGGGAGGGTGAGGGTGGTGGAACAGAGGCACATCCCTTCAGTTATACCTCTCAACAATTCATATGCCATTCTGACAGAGTGTGATTCCTCTAAAGAGGCACCTGCAGTGAAGACCAGGGAGGATGCTGGGAATCTCCACAAAGGAGACCCACAGGAGTGTGGCATTGGACCCCACAGGGAAGGCAACTCTGGTGAGGGACTCCATTATTAGGAGGTATAACTGGGGAGGGAGGGAGGGAGGAGGGAGGTAAGGCCTGCCTGGCACCATGGCTTGAGGACAGGGAGCGAATCCTCAGGATCATGGGAGCAGTTGTACAGGGGAGGGAGCTGGATGTCATTGTCCAGCTAGGGACAAATGCCCTGGCTAGGAAAGGGATCAGAGCAGTGCAGGAGGAGTTTGTGGAGTTGGGAAGGGGCCTTAGACAAGTAGCACCCACGATAACCTTCTCGGAGATGCTGCCTGTTTATGGTATGGATGAGGCTACGGTACTCCACACCATGAGAGTCAATCATTGGTTGAAAAACTGGTACAGATCTCAGGGTTTTGGCTTCACTGGGGACTGGGGCTCCACCTGGAGGGATACAGGCCTATATTGGTGCGATGGTCTGCATCTGTCCAGGAGGGGAACTAGGATCCTAGGTGATAGGTTTAAATACTTCATTGGCAAGCATTTAAACTAGAAAAATCTGTTTCAGAGCAAAAAGGTGGGGAACGCTGAACAAATATTACTGCTGACAGTCTTTTCCATTTTCAAATTATGTCTTTTTATTGTTTTAAAAATGGCAAACGACTCAACGTTTCACCAGGATCCTAGGTGATATGTTTAAATCCTTCATTGGTAAGCATTTAAACTAGCCAAGGAGGGAGGCACTGAAAATAATAAGGGAAATACTAGCCCCCCCCCAAAAAAAATCAGGGTAGTTAGTGAGGTAAACACCAAGATAAAGAAGTCAATAGGAAGAAGGGCAGGGGTAAATGGAGAAAAAGATAAATGCAGTAAGGACAGGGATGGGGCAAGAAGGGATAAGGCCATCAAAATGGAGGGTAATGAATACCAATGCCCACAGTCTAGATAACAAGCTCCCTGAACTGGTGGTCTTGATGGAAGAGGGCTGCCTGGATATTGTGGCAGTAACAGAAACATGGTACACAGAGAACTATGACTGGGATGCCAACATACCAGGGTCCACAATCTATAGGAGGGACAGGGAGGGCAGAAGAGGAGGAGAAGGAGTAGTGCTCTATGTAAGGGAAGGGATCAAAGCAACAAAACTAAAGGGTAAACAAGGAGGAGAGGAGGCACTGTGGGTCACCGTGGAGACTTGAAATGACACCACAATCTACACAAGGGTTGTATACAGACCCCCATCATAGGTGGAGGAAATGGACAAGGAAATAATAGAAGACATCCTTAGGAGGGCAGAGAATTGAGAGATATTGCTGATGGGGCACCTGAATATGCCAGATGTTAACTGGAGCACATTTACTGCAGCCACATCCAAGAGCAGGGCCATTCTCAATGCCCTACAGGGGGCATGCATCAGACAGCTAGTGTTGGAACCTATTCAGGAGGGAGCAATCTTAGACCTGGTACTCTCAAATCGGGATGAAGAGAGGATCTCAGATCTAGAAGTAGGTAGCCATCTGGGAACAAGTGACCACCAAACAGTGTGGTTCACGATAAACTTAGCAGTACAGTCAAGCCATAGAGAAGTGAAGGGACTGGACTTCAGGAGGGCTGATTTTGTCAAAATGCGAGAGTGCCTCAGAAAAGCACTAGCAAACAGGCAGGAAGGTGGGGTGGAGCAACAATAGAGAATCATCAAAACTACCATCACAAAGGCAACAGGCCTTTTAAGTGGAGCAAATAAACAAATCAAAACTAAAGAAAAAAACACTATGGTTCTCAAAAGAAGTGGCAGGGAAGGTTAGGGAGAAAAAGATAGCATTAAGCAAGTATAAGGAAACACAGAAGGAGCAGGACAGAGAACTGTACCAGTTAAAGCAGAAGGAGGCAAGGAAGGCAGTCAGAATAGCAAAGGCCCAAACTGAGGAAAGGATAACCATCTTGGTTAAGAAGGGGAATAAAACCTTTTATAGGTACATTAGGGAACAAAGAAAGACTAAGGAGGGGATACTGAGGCTGAATAAAGAGGAGGGTGGTTGAGCAGAAAGGGACAGTGAAAAAGCAGGGATACTGAATGAATACTTCTGCTCAGTATTCACAAAGGAAGAGAAGGGGGAGATACCTAATCCAGTCAATAGAAGCACTCTGGTTAGGGGGATTGATATCAGTCCTTTCACAGAAGAAAGGGTTCTGAAAGAACTCCTAAAACTGAAGGTGGATAAAGCAATGGGGCCTGATGGAATTTACCACAGAATTCTAAAAGAACTAAGGGGAGAACTAGTAACACTACTGACTACCCTTTTTAGCAAATCATGGGAGGATGGTATGGTACCTGAGGACTGGAGGAGGGCAGATGTGATTCCCCTTCACAAAAGTGGGAGCAAGACAGAGGCAGGAAATTACAGACCTGTCAATTTGACCTCAGTGGTAGGGAAAATTGTGGAATCACTTCTGAAGGAAATAATTGTTGAGTACCTAGAGGCCAGTGGGGCACAGGACCCAAGGCAGCATGGATTCACAGCAGGAAGGTCATGTCAGATGAATCTAATTGATTTCTTTGACTGGGTGACCAAAGTAGTAGACCAGGGATGGGCTGTGGACACGGCCTATCTAGACTTTAGCAAGGCATTTGACACAGTCCCACACAAAAGATTAATAAACAAATTAGCTTGCCTGGGAGTGGGTCCCAGGGTGGTAGCCTGGGTAAAGCATTGGCCGGACAACAGGACACAGAGGGTAATAGAAAACTGAGTCCACAGTGAAGAAAGGGGGTTACTAGTGGGATGCCACAGGGTTCAGTACTGGGTTTGGTCCTTTTTAATGTCTTTATAAGTGACATTGCAGAGGGACTGGAAGGAAAAGTATGTCTCTTTGCAGACAACACAAAGATCTGCAACAGGGTTGATACACAGGGTGGGGTGGATAGGATGAGAAGAGACCTAGAAAGATTGGAGGAATGGTCACATGTATGGCAGCTTAAATTCAATGCAAAGAAGTGCAAAGTAATGCACCTGGGAAACAAAAGCACAGGGAAAGTGTACACAGTGGGGGGGGGAGGGGTGAGATACTGACAACAATAAAAATGGAAAGGGACCTTGGGGATAGTTATATCAGATGCCCTAAAGGTGAGAAGGCAGTAAAGAGGGTGGGGGATACTGGGATGCATAGGGAGAGGCATCACCAGTAGAAAACAGGAAGTTGTTATCCCTCTGTACAGACAGTTGGTGAGACCACTTCTGGAGTACTGTGTGCAGTTCTGGAGACCCCATCTCCGCAAAGATATAGACAGGGTGGAGGCTATCCTGAGGAGGGCAACCAAAATGGTGCAGGGTCTGCAGCAGAAGACATATGAAGAAAGTCTAAAGGAGCTTAATATGTATAGCCTCAAGGAAAGGAGGGAGAGGGGGTACATGATAGAAATTTTCGTGTACCTCAAGGGAATCAAAAAAGTTCAAGAGGGCAGCATATTTCAGAAACAGAGATGTGGAAGAACAAGGGGCCACAATTTGAAGATAGAGGGTGGAAGGCTCAGAGGTAATGTGAGGAATTATTTTTTCATGGAAAGGGTTGTAGATGCATGGAGCAGCCTTCCTAAGGAGGTCATGGAGTCAAAAACAGTGGGGGAATTCAAGAATGCATGGGACCAACATAGGACAATTCTAGTGGGGGATCAGAGGAAGTAGGCCGTTGGTTAACTAGGATCTGCAGCTTATCCATTAGGTAGGGAAATGGGCAGACTAGGTGGGCCAAGCAGTCCTTATCTGCCATCAAATTCTATGTTTCTGTGGCCCTTGTCCATCTGCCTAGTAACCCAGTCATACTAATCTATCAGAATGGTTTGGCAGGATCTGCCTGTGACAAAGCCATGCTGTCTACTGTCCTGCAGCCCACTGAACTCCAGCCGGACACCAGCCACTCCTTCAGGATCATTTCCATTAGCTTTCCCATGATGGATGTGAGGCTCTCCAGTCTATAGTTCCTTGGTTCATCTATGAGGCCACTATTATGCAGGGGAACCACGTGAACCAATCTCCAATCTTTTGGTATGCATCCTGAATTCAGTGAGGCATTGAATAGGCCTGCCAAGAGCCCCACCAGGATCTCTGCTTGCTCCTTCAATACCCTGGAGTGAATGCCATCAGTCCCTGGTGCCTTGTCCACCCTCAGCTCTCTCAAGCCCTCCAGCACTCTACCTTCTGTGATCACCCCATCTGTTACTCCCTCCCCAGCCTTTACCACCCCCACCCTCCTTGAGAACGAGCTCCCTCTTTCTTTCATAAATATCTAGCAGAAGTAGTCATTGAGTGCTTCTGCCTTTTCTCCCCCATTCTCTACCCATCTCCCATCCTTCTTAATCCTTACTATCTGTCCTTTATGGCTCCTTTTCTCCCTGATGTACCTGAAGAAGTTCTTCTCCCTCTCCTTAATGCCTTGCACCAACCCGAACTCTTTGGTGGCTTTTGCTGTTCTTACTGTCCTTGTCACATCCCTTGCCTCCTGCAGGTACTCCTCCCAATCTTCTACCCTCCCTGATTTCCTGTATCTCCTAAAGGCCACCCTTTTTCTCCTCACCTTTTCCACAACCCCTCTGCTCATCCAGATTGGCCTTTTTGCCCTGGCCTTTTTACTTTGAGTCCTGCTGCAGGAACTGGTAGCCTCTAGTGTCCACTTCTTAATGAGCTCCCATTTCTGGTCTGCGTCTATACTAGGCTGGATCCTGGCCAGGTATCCACTCACTACCTCCCTGTCTTTGCAAAATCTGCCCGCCTGAAATCCATCACCTTTGCATTGTATGCCACCCCCTCTTTGCCCATAATCATCCTGAACTATACTGAGTGATGGTCACTCCCCACTAATGGTTTGTTCACCTTGATATTCCTCACAAGCTCCCCAATTTTAAGCACTACATCGAGGGTGCCCTCCCCCCCCGGTTGGTTTGCTGACCAACTGTAACAGGAAGCTTTCCTGAAAAGCATCCAGTAGTACCTGCTTCCTTTTATTGCTGGTGGCTGGAGTTCACCAATCTACCACCAGCAGGTTGAAGTCCCCCACAACCACCACACTCCCCTTCCCGCATTTCCTTCTAATCTGTCTTATAAGTTCCCTGTCCAACTCCTCTGTCTGGGAGGGTGGCCTATGCACCACTCCCATTCAAAAAGTAATATTCCTGCAATCCTGGCTTGGCAGCTATAATGACTCTGTTTTTTCCTCCTACCCCTCCTCCTTAATGCACTTTAGCCCCTCCCTCAGGTATAATGCCACTTCCCCCTCTCCTGTTTTTCCTATCCCTGTGCAATATTCTGTACCCTGGGACTGCCAGGTCCCAGTCATGGTATTGGGTGGCCCATGTTTCCGTGATGGTTTCCATGTTCACCTCCCTCTCCACCATGAGGGCCTGTAAGTCAGTCATTTTATCCTTAAGCTTCTAGCATTCATGGTGACCACCTTCCATCCCTTTACTGTCCCACCACCATCCCTTTGCTCTCCACTTCCAGCATCCCCTCTATTGCTTCTACCTAGTTCATTGCCCTTGGTCTGGGGGGCAAGCTTGCTCTGCTTCCCATCTTGTGGCCACTATATGCCCTCAATCCACCTGATACCCCCTCTCCTAGTTTAAATGTAACATAAAAGTGTGAAAAATGGTAATTTCAAGAAGAGCTGCAGGATCAACGCAATTAACATGACAGATAGAAGGAAGGGGTGAACCTCTGAGAACCTTCTGAATTGTCAAGAATAACAAAGGAAGGAAGGGAAGAAAAAGGAAAAGGGAACAAAAAGATAGAAGGCAACTGAAACAAAAAATTAGGAAATGGTATTGGGTGTGTGGGTCATGCCATTTTAAATAATATTATAGAAGAAATACAGTATTTGGAAGTATGATCACTAAAGATCATATTTTGGAACCACAAATTCAAGGAAATGATTTGATAACAACTGAGGCAACATTGTTATCTGAGCTGTAGACATCCCTAACTAAATTCCAAAATCTGAGTTTTCAAAATCCCCTGAAAAAAGATCCAACACACAAAGCTATAAAGGAACTTGTAAAAAAGACACAGTGTAAGCTTAGTGCAAATGAGTACAAATCAGTCATTAGACAGTTTGATCATGTACCTCCAAATTCTCCAATGCAACGCTCTTGTGTTCCACCAAATACTTTAGACTCTCTTCAGAATATGATACAGGGGTTAAAAACATTGGGCCCCATATTTATAGCTGGCTGGATGTGTGTGCATAATGGTGTGCTGCTCAAACAAGTTGGGCTGGCCGGCTCTGGTGTGATATTCAAACAGAATGCATGATCAGAACAGACCCCACAATCTGTTTGAATATCAGACCCTGGTTGTGCAGTGCACTGCAAGGGTCACCATGTGCCCCACAGTGCAACCAGGGTGCAGGGATGAATACCACCCATAGGGGACCTGCCCGGTGCACACTGGTATGTGCCATGGTCCCCATGGGCAATATTCAGCCCACATATGCAAATGAGCCAATTAGGCATGCATGGTGCAATGAGTACATTTGCATACCCATTATAGGCTCATCTGTATGGCTGCAATGCTGTGTTCTGTGCCATACCGGATCATAATGTCGTACACTTAATAGCATACAACATTATAGCTATCCCAGAATAGCGCTGTTTAGGACAGCGAATGGTGCAATACTGTGTATACTGCTGTATGCGATATTGCACCATTAACATACTTTGATTCCCGGTCCCAGAAATGTTATTTTTATCACTACTTTGTGCACTCCCCTAGTTGGACCCCCCGGGAGTTGAGAATCTTTAGTGGGAGGGTCCAGGGGTACACCCCACCGCACCGGGGGGGTGGGGGCAGAACCCCCCACAGAAAAAACAGTTAGGCCTCATGGCATAAATTGTGCTGTATTAGCAGCTCGATTTAGCCATGCAGCATAATGTCTTGCAACATTATGACCCCGTGCCATTCTGTGCTGGGCTAGCTCTCCCCAGCCCCAGTCACTCTTAGAAAAAAAAGCTCCCTGATCCCCTTTACCATAGTGTAGCGGCTCCCCTTCCCAGCCCTGATTACTTTAAGAAGAAAAAACTCCCCAATTCCCCTTTCCATAGTTTAGCTGTCTCCCTACCCAGCCTTGATCATTGTTAGTAATAAAGAATACTCTGATCCCCTTTTCCATAGTGTACAGTAGCAGCCCCTCACTTCTAAACCCCAATCACTGTTGGTAATAAAGAACACTTCAGTCCCCTTTTCCATGGTGTATTAGCCCCCCTTCCCAGCCTCGATCACTGTAATTAATAAAGAACACTCTGATCCCCTTTTCCATATTATAGTGCCCCCCCCAGCCCTGATCATTGTTAGCAATAAAGAACTCTCTGGTCCAATTTTCCATAGTGTAGTGGCCTCCCTCCCCAGCCCCGATCACTGTTACAACAAAAAACTCCCAATCCCCTTTTCCATAGTGTAGCAACCCCTCCAACTCTGATTACTGTTACAATGATCCAATCCCTGATCTCCGTTCCTTTGTAGCTACAGGTCCCCCCGCACCCCAGTAGGCAGTAATCCACCATTCTGCACCCCCATCCCAACCCATGCTGGTGATTGGCACAGATCTCTTCACCCTGCCTCAGCCAGCCACTATCTGATTGGTACCAGAGCATGTACAATAAATAGTACATGCTCATTGGATGTTGTGACAACCAGTGAGTGTGTACTATTTTCTGTATGCACTCTGGTACCGATCGGTCGGTGGCTGGCTATAGCAGGGTGAGGAGGGCTGTACCAGTCACCAGCATTGATCAGGATGGGGGTCTGGGGTGGTTGGTTACTCCCTTCCGGGGTGGGGAGGTGGGGGGATTACTAGCCACCATGGAATTGGGATCGAGGATTGGATTGTTGTACCAGTGGTAGGGGCTGGAGGGTCACTACACTATGGAAAAGGGGATCAGGGAGTTTTTCTATTCTAACAGTAATTGGGGCTGGAGAGGGGGTGCTACACCATGGAAAAGGGGATAGGAGAGTTCTTTATTGCTAATAGTGATTGAGGCTGGGGAGGGAGCTGCTACACTATGGAAATGGGGATCAGAGTGTTCTTTATTACTAACAGTGATCGGGTCTGGGGAGGGGGCCGCTACACTATGGAAAATGAGGTTATAGAGTTTTTTATTCTAACTGTGCTCAAGGCTGGGGTGTGTGACTGTGTACCCAGCCCTGTACTGTACATGGGGCACCAACCTACCCTGTGCATAGTTAAAGTAGAGTTTCAAAAGCATAAATATGCACCGGTGCAGTCTGCCATTTTTACACTTAAGGGGCTTTTAATATTCTGATGTGCAGCATATGCATGAGGGACCCCTCATTTACATAGGTGTATCACAATATTGTGCAAGGTGGTGCAGTCAGGATGTGTGGCTCATCATTGGCATTTAAAAATGGCCACATGCTGGCCCAGTGGTGCTGAGGGCTGAGGCACTGGACACCTTGCCTTGCGCCACGCCGGTGACCCTTGTTCGGGAACGAACATGGCACCGGGGGTTGGCAGGGAGGAGAAGGATCGAACATCCACAGGACTGCTCTCCTTCTCCGGGAAGGGGGAATTGCAGTGCTTGGCAATTGCCTGCCACCTAGAGGAGGCTGGGAGGAGTGGCACGTCAGCACTGGAGCTTGGGGCAAGAGTTGCAGCAGGTGCTTGGCGGAACGCACACAGGAGCGTGCACGCCACCGCCACTGGTGCCATTGCACGCCACAACCTCCATGGAAGAAAACAGAAAAAATAGGGGCCCTCTGCAGGATGACGATGGTCTCCCACTGCAGCAGTCTGGGAAGTCACCCCCTGCCATGAAGGGTAAGTTGTGGGGTTCATGGGAGGGGGCCTCGTACCTGGAGCTGTGTGGGGCAGGGGTCGTCAGAGGGTGGCAAAAGACTCCTAGGAGGAGAAAAATAGAAACTAAAAAAAAAAATTACCACACACCCCAATGGCTCATGTAAGTCTGGAGATGCATGGCGCATACAGGGATGCACCACACATCTCATCTGAATATGTGGGCCATTGACCACACATTTTCAAAGAGGTTCAGTTCCAGTTTTTATGTAAATGAGTCCCTTTTAAGTAACTTTTTCTTTGTGAGTGGTCAGCAGCTATTGCTGCAGGGGGATCATTTAATAGAGAAGCAGAAAAATGTGTTTATTAACATTGCCCTATGCATAACACAGGCTCCTTGCAGCATCCTGTAAATACTGTATGATGATATTAGAACATCTAATTATGCTAAGAAAGGAAAAGACTGCTGTAAGGCAACAGGTAGCTAGATTAGAAGTTACTATAACAGTGATCACAGACATAGAAGAAAGACAGAGGTACATGAGTTCCCCTTGGATGAAGAAGGAAAATCCAGCTCCAAAATGGCCCAGATTTTCCCAGAGTTTTAATACAAATGAATGTAGATGACAATAGAAATGAAAAGAAACTGGGGAACAAGAATACAACAAAAAGGAAAACTAACAGGATCATAAATCAAGAAATGAATAGAAAGGTGAATGTGATGCAAGATGAATCTACTCAACCTAACGTGGAAAATCAACCGAATGAGCAAGTTATTTGAATTCCTTCAGAAGATACTCAATTGCAGATAAAGACCAAAATATATTTACTGATAAGGGCATGGGGACAGTAACAAAGTCCAACAATAGTCAATACGGCTGCAAAATCATGATATTGTGGGCAGTGAGAAATATGTAAAAAAAGAGGGCATGAGAAATCACTGAGAATGAAATAGTTTTATTATGGAAAAGCTCAGTAATGCTGGAAGACATAATATAAAAAAATATTGTTGTTATAGTTTTTTGCATGTTATAGGAGTGGATATAGCTATAGACGTACATTTATAGAAGTTTGTGTCAGTGTGGTGAATAGCAGTGACAATTGTTTTACATGCTTTTTCACCTGTACTTGTAAGATATACACAGCAAGTACTAAGAAAAAGAGATGACTGTTTAATTTAATGTGGGTGGCATTTGGGTGATACATGGAAGTATTAATAGTTTTATACAGAGCTGCACCTCAGGTAACTGAAGCCTACTATTCTGCAGATGGCTGCTTTTCCTGCCATCACCACAAACGTTGGTCTATCCTCCTTCTTCCTCCTTCATGGAGGTCATGGCACTGGTCTGCCACAGGGTGCCCTGCTGACACAGTGTATTTACCCAAAGACCCCTGCTTCTATACTGATGCTAAACTTATAGTGCAACATTCACTGTAACTCTTTACCGGTACAGAGTGTGCAGCTATCACACTCTGTTGTTATGCTGGTTGAAGTTCCTTGTTTCTAGTTAAGCCTGTTGTGTACATTTAATTGAGCCTTTTACAGAGCACCAGCATGTGTATCTGGCAAGGGTATTCGTTGCCTTCAGGTTATGTATCAGCCTTAATTCTTGCATCAAGTCTCTCTCGAAGTTTGGGGAGAATATATTTATATATTACCATACTATTTTATAATTAGTGGGGATTCTGGGGGCCTGGGGCCACTATGGTAATACTGTGCATTTCTTTAAATTACAAATCTGTTTGACTTGAATCCCTGCAGCTTTTCTTGGGCTGTATGAATTTGTTTTAAATATTCATCTTGCTAAAAAGAACAATGGGTAATTCCCCCTAAGTCGTATCTGTTGGAATGGTGTCCTAGCTGTAATCCTTTTTCAGTGTATGGTTTTACTTGATAATTGTAACTGTGCTATCCATCTGTGTGGACTTTTTTGTAAGATTGCTTACACATCTAATAAATAAAATTTACAGAAAAAAATTGATGCAAATGTGATGTGCACCATTTTCTCCTAAAATTCCATCTTTTTTGGGATGCAGCATTTAGACACTGTTACACCATCCAATAGATAGTCTAACAAACTGCCCACAGTTCACAGTTGAAAATGAAGATAGACACAACTAGGAGAGAGCCTTTTGATCCACTCACCCCCAGTATGTCCTAGCTTTGAAATTTGGTCATAGTGGAAATTCTTTCTTATGTCCAAATGTATTGATTAGTTGATTGATTGGTTGATTGATTGATTGACTGATTGATTGATTAAAGACATCTCTCTGGGCTCTGTCACTTAAGCAAGTTTCAACTCATCTTATGATCTTTGCCTCACTCCCTATCATCACCCAGTTTTTTGGCCAATCGTCCATGTTGAACAGATGGAATTTTCTCAGTGCAGGTGGGGCATTCAGTGGAAAGGGGTTGCTGTTGGGTTGTCCTGATGTCTGGAGTATCTTGGATGATTCTAAACAATAGCACTTAGGAGAGGTAAAAACAAGAAAATTGGCATGGCTGGAGCCAGGGAGATGAACGCTGTGCTCCCTTACATCCTGCTTGAGTTATCCCACAGTGCGACCCTCAGCACCATGATCTGTCTTGGCTTCTCTTGGATTAGGTCTGTCATCCAGTGTAAGAGAAAAACCATGGGGTCATGAATGTGCAGTAGGCTGATGGTAAGTTGTTCTCACCAAGCTGAAATGTTTTCTGGGATTAAAGTGTCTCTGCAGATGGACGAATGACATGCAAGATTGCATTTTTTATCTATCTATCTATCTATCTATCTATCTATCTATCTATCTATCTATCTATCTATCTATCTCTCCAGGAACAAAACTTTTAAAGTAGCAAATCATTTACAAAGCTATGCCTGGGGTTCAGTAGGGCAACAGGCAACATGTTCCTCCTCCTCCAAGCACTATATTAGGAGCATGCACCAAATGCCTCCTGACTCGTATTCCTTGTTGGCCACTGTGCTGGCTGGGTATGTGCTTTGCCTGGCTGTGGGGCCTCTGTTCTCCTTCTGTTGCTTACTTTGTGGTGGCTGCCTTTGTTTTGCATTGCTGTTTTTTTTGGGGGTCTTTCTTCACTGCAACTTGGATTTCAGCTGTGGTTTTTATTTTATTTCCTTATTCACTTCACCCTACTCTGGCTGTTTGCTGCTGCACTCTGCTTCCTTTCTATGATCTCATACTACCTTGCTTATTTATCCCATTGCAAACATTGCTTACCTCCTTGCTGCTTTGGCCTCCTTTGGGTTGGGCTTCCTTTGCATTGCACTTTTTGATTAGCTTTCTTTGCAAGTATTTCCTTCAGTTGTCTGTTTTGCTGCTATTTCCCCATCTTTCATAATTCAGTTCTGTTGCAAGCATACATTTTCAGCATTCCAGGCTGCTGCAGTGTCACAGCGTAGCTGCACCTTGTTGTAATCAAAATCCATTTGGGATCACAAAGCTTTTGGGAATGGACTGTTTTCCAGGTCTTGATTATATTGCCCTTTTGCTCCAGAGAAAAGTAGGCTCAATTTCTGCCTCACAGTTTTTTTCTTTGTTTTAGCTACTATTCCCATTCCTCCTGGGCTTTTCAGGCCTTTATTTAGGCCTAGCCTCTAGCCCCTCTCCAAGCCGTAGCTGCACACTACTGTAGCTGTGTGACTCCTGCATTCTGCACTTTTGTAGCTGCTCTGTAGCTGCACTGCTGGCCTAGGAGGCATGGTTCGGAACACATACTGCTTGATCTTTCATAATTCTAGCTGGATGTGTATGGCCCTGCCTGTTCTCTACTCAGTCCCCTTGCTTTTGTGGGGCCATGCACCTCATTTGTATAGAGTGAAACTGTCACCATGCTGGGGATTTCTTTAGCCATATGACCAAGCTCTGTAGAATCCACATGCTATGTTTACATGTAGTGGGAATCAATTGGTCCTCAATGAGAAGAAAACCAAATCTATGATCTTCTGCAGCTCTCATAACCCACACAAGCTACACCATTTGGCTATCTCCACCACCCAGGGGAACACTCTAGATCAGATGGGGTCCTTCAAATACTTAGGAATACAGCTTGACCCTAATCTTTCCTATGGACTTCATGTAGATAATGTAGCTAGAGCTGCTAATACATGGCTTGGTCTCCTCTACAAACACAGATGACACCTAATGCCAGAAGCTTTGAAGGTTGCAGTCCTGAGCTCTGTGATCTCTGTAATAGACTATGGTCTCATCATTTATGGCTCGGCCACAACCACAACCCTTAGATGCCTCTCAACTACCTTAAATAAAGCATGTCGGCTCATCACTGGTGCTCACCGTCTCACCCACACATGTGACCTGTACACTCAGACCGGCTGGCTCCAACTATCAAACTGCATAAAGTTTCTCATCTGCTCCATGGTGAAAAAAATCTACCTTGGCCTTGCACCTTCTGGGGTCTCAACTATGTTACAACACCGAATTAACAAATGGTGCCTTAGGAGATCCACACTACAGCTACTGAAAGTCCCCCACTGTCACACTTCACAGGGACAACGCTCTTTTGCTTATCGAGTGCCACTCTGGTTCAATGGCCTCAGCCCAACCATCTCCTCTGCCCCAACTATTGGTATGTTTAAAACTAGGCTCCAAGACTATCTCACTACCAACAGCTCCTGTGACTGCCCAACTTAACCTTGTTTCTCCACTTCCCTTTCTGCTCTAGTTGTCCCCCCCCTCCTCACTGGATTCTACCCTCACATCTTGGTATACCCAATGCTGCACTTTTCACCCTCTTGCCACCCTTCCTACATTCCTTCTCCCCCCCTACCCTCTTTCCTCTCCCTATGACTCTGGCACTTCTTATCTGTTGTCTATTTTCTCTGACGAATGCCGCTGGCTGCCTTGTTACAATGCTACCCTTGAACTGTATTAATCTGTACTCTGTTTGCAATGTCCACATTGTTGTAATGCCTGTCTTGATGTTCCCCATAATTTGTATTTCTCTGATGTGGAACCTTTGTAAAAGAGCCATGGCTCAAAGGTATTTGTAATCCTAGACTTGATAAATAAATAAATAAATAATTACTTTGTAATCAATTCACTTAATTCAGATTTTAATCCTTTTTGGTTTACATGGTGTTGGATTGATGAGGATGAACAACCAGATTCAAATCCTTAATTACTGTGTTTACATGTAATGGGAATCAGTCACCTTGTAATCAAGTTCGAACTGAATTGATTACAAGGTGACTGATTCCCATTGCATGTAAACAAACAGCAATCAGTCAATCAAAATCTTTATTTATCCAGGTGGGCACCATTGAGCAAGGCTCCTTTGGAAGGGGACTTGCTCATGATTACATAAAAGTACAGTACAGTAGCAGGTATACAAAAAGCAATAATATACAAGGAAGAAAAAGTATATACAGTGTATACAGTATATACAGTACAGTACAAGGTTGAAATAAAAAAAAACAGCATTATTTTACAATTGAAGAAATCAACAGATGTACAATCAACTATAGGCATACAGGGGTTATAAGCAGAGATCTTTTGAGTGAGGCAGCCAGCAACTACACATATAGGGGAAAGAGGCCATGTATGGGGTGTCAGGTTAGAGAGGTAAAGAAGAGGAGGGATATATTACCGACGACTGTAGGAAAAATTGGGCTAAAACCACAGAAAGTGACGATGGCTGTCATGTACTTGTTTATTATGATAATGATGAAGGAAGGGTAGATAATTGAGACGTACTATGGATGGGGTGGGACTTTAGCCAGGCTGGAGTGGACAGGGAAGTGTGGGTGCAGCAGGAAGAGTTAATAGGGAAAGAGTGAGAGCCGGGGTAGAAACATGGCGAGCGTCAGGATGGAAAGGGGGAGTTGCAGAATTAGTGGGCTAGTGGTGAGGAAAACATTTGCAAGTTGCTTTCATGTAGCGATCGTAGAGCGCCTTGAAGATATTCAGGCTAACAGGGCAGCTCAGCTTCAAGTTCCTTTGTAAACCATTCCACAATATGGGTAAAGAGAAGCTTAGAGCAGCTTTGCCGAAATGAGTGTTGATCCTTGTAACTTGGAGGGCAATTAGGGAATAGTTCCTTAGAGTGTCGGTGCCTAACACACTCCGGGGAATACAATCTGAGACATATGAGGGGAACTTGTTGGTCACCACTCTGAAGGCCCATAGGGCGGCATTTCTATTCCTCCTATAGTGAAGGGAAGTCCAGCCTAACGATGAGTACAGGGAGCAGTGGTGTGTGGAAAGTGGAAGGCCAGTAATGAACCTGATTGCTCTGTGGTAGAGGGTGTCCAACTTAGCCAGTGCAGAGGCAGTGCAGTGGCTGTAGAGCAGGTTCATGTTATCTATTAAAGATAGGAAGGTAGCTTGAACCAGTTGAATCTTGGCCTCCTTTGTGAGCAGTTGGTTAATTCTGTAGAATAACCCTAATCTTTGCCTTAGTTACTTCTGTAGTTCTTCGAGATGGTCGGCGAAGGAAAGTTTATGATCGAGCCAAACTCCTAGATATTTGAATTTAGCTACATACTCTAGTGTTTCTCCAAGAACAGTGGTAATTTGTAGGGTAGCCCCCCCTCCAGCAGGAATTGCCGCATGCAAGAAGGGGGAGAAGAGCATGAGTTTTGTCTTTTTCACATTGAGCAAAAGCTTTTTGTTTATGAGCCGGTATTATAGAAGGTTAAATTCAGCTTGGAGGTCTTCACAGGCTGCTTCTGGCATAGGATGACTCCAGTACAGTACAGTGTCATCCGCGAATAAGTGGATGTTGGCTTTTTTGATGGGGTCATTGATGTTGTTAATATAGACAGCAAAGAGGAGGGGATCAAGGATGAGCCCTGTGGCACACCCCTCAGCATAGGTTTTAATGGAGAAAGACCACCTTCAGCTTTAACCTGCTGTTTCCGTTCTCCGAGGTAGTCTGCAAACCAACATATAGATTTATGGTCCAGGCCTAAGGTGCTTAGGGAGGAAAGAAGCAAGCTGTGATCGACTGTGTCAAATGCCTTACTAAGATCCAAGAAAATGGCACAGATATGCTTCTTGTTGTCAAGGTCTAGGAGCCAATCATTGGTCACCTTAGCTAGGGCTGTTATGGTGCTGTGCTTGCTCTGAATCCAGACTGAACTGGGTTTAATAGGCTTCTGGATTCTAAGTATACTCCTAGCTGGCCACACACTATTTTTTCTAGTAATTTAGACAGGATGGGGAGGAGGGAGATCGGTCTGTAATTATTTAGATCGCAGGGGTCATCTGCTTTTAATAGAGGGATGACATGGGCTATTTTCCATTGAAATTGAGGATTTTGAATCTGGTTGCATTCTTTTTGCAGCAGTTTTAATGGTAAGTATAGCAGAATCAATTCACAAATCAGAATTACGTGTACAAAGTAATCAGTTTCAAAATAATCAATACTTCTGAACCACTGCAGTTGAACCTGATTCAGACTGAAACAGGAACCCAACTCAGAATGGATGCAGCAAAATTGGCCACTCCACCACAAATTCACCGGGGGGGGGGGGCGACAAGATGGCTGTGTTACTGCCTAGCTCCACCCCATGCTAGGTGATCGCTCCTCAGTAAATTTCCTTTCTGCCTGGTAGTATCTTTTTTTTTTTTCCGGATTATGAATGAAACAGGCCGTAGTTTTAATATAGTTCCATTGTATGGGTATTGTTGTGCTAAACAGAACGCCGCTGTAGTCGGTTGGACAGATGAGCTACTGAACCCTATTGTGGGTATTCGTTTGGCCCGTGTCTCCTGTCAGCTCTGGCAGTTTTGTTGAATAAGCACAACTAATACGTGATTAAGTTACTGGTGCTGGTGCTCTGATTTATATGAGAACTGGTGAATGAAACTCAGTATGTTTGAGCATGTTTATTCCGGTTTTGTTTTCCAAATGCCAGACACCACTTTATTTTGTACTCTGTGTTGAGCCAGACCTATGGCCAGAAACAGACAGTTTGTTTCTCAAAGAAATTATGGCGAAGTATTTATTTGGCAGATGGTAGAGTGCCTTTCTTTTTCTGAAGTTGGTGCTCAGCAGCAGAGGGATATATCCCGGTGCACAGCCGAATTTAAAGGATACCAAAACAACATTTTGACAACAAACTATTCAAAAATCTGACTACGTAGTTGACTAAAGGAAAGACTGCTGTGTTCATTAATGCTAAAACTACATTTATATAATGTACCTAAATGTGGTTCCAGAGCATTTGAAAATTGTAGAATCAGCCTTCCAATTTAAAAAAAACTGTCTTACCTGCTTCCTAAAATGGCCGCCAAATGTGTTATGTGATGACATCATCGGAGCCAAAGTCAGAGAGATATATATGGCTCTCTATAGTGCTAATTAGTCATTTTTTCCCTATGTATAAAATTGTTTCACCCAAATGGTCAAAACCATGTTCATAATTTTGTATAATGCACATGTTAGGCTATGGTTCTGTTCATTTTGTTTACTTTAACATGCTGCAAATGTGTTTTAATCCAACCGACTTTCTCTGTGGCAAACCACAGTGCAGTACAAATCTTGAATAACATGCTGGTCTAGTGGTTAGAGTGGATCCAGGATGCTGCAATGGGGGTGCTGGGGTGGTGTGCATGCTTAATATGCAATTTTTAACATTTTTATTAAAGCTTTTTATTTTCTGCTATTATTCTTTTCTAGTACTTTTCTGATAGAACCTACAAATGTAATCCATAGTTTGAATGTAAACATTTGTACAATCAATAAATCAGACTTCTTCAACAAAGTGAAATGCAGCAGCAGCAGCAGCAGAAAACAAGTATGTTACTATGTGGGGTGTTGCAGCCACACCCTTCACCACCCTCTAGCAAAGTTCTTGTGCAGTCCAATGTTAGAGTTCATACTTTCTCAAAACTCAAATATATGCTTGTCTTCTTTTTCCATGGGAAATAATAACAATAATAATAAGAAGCATCAACATTTATATAGTGGTTTTCATACACATTGTATACCAAAGTGCTTTACAAGCAATACTAGACTGATAGTGAAGTGACTGAATGTGTAGCGGCAGCTGTTCCATACATTAATATCCACACACAGCCTTGGACAATTGCATTAACTGGTTTTGTGGGAAGGGGAATGTTGGCCAGGACAATGGGGTCAGGTAGTGATCAAGGTGCTGGCAGCCCCACATCTTATTTCTCACAGTAATCTGCTCATATTTCTCTCCTTCTGCCTTCCCCTTCCCTGAATATAGCAGTACTTTGCAAGAGTGGCCTTCTCAGTCCCCCTCTGGCATTCATTCTTCCTATTCCTCCTCACAGAATGGTGAGCTCATCACCCTTCTGCATCATGAATGCAAGTAGTACAGTCCCCATTTTATTTTGACATATCAAATATAAACATATCTTTCCAGTAAGCAGGCTCATAGCAGCAGGGAACAAGGGGAATGATGGGCTTTCCTATCCTTAAAAGATCTAGGCTACCTTTGATTAGGTACTTTTAAATGATGGGTGTGCACATCATTATGCATGTCATTTAATAGTCCCTAATCATAAGTGGCTTAGATCTTCTATGGATAGGAAAGCCTATTTTTCTGATTTTGCCATGCTGCTATCAGCCTGGCTTACTGGAAGATCATGTTTATTATTATGTAACTATAACATGGGAGACTGTTCTAACCACATTCATGATGTGGAAGGGCAGTGAACTCACTAGTTTTTGGTGTGGGGAGCAGGTGAGAAGAATGAATGAATGTCAGAAAGGAACTGAAGAGTCCATTCCAGCAGGGTACAGCTATATTCAGGTTAGTTGAAGACATGAAGGAAGATGCTGAGCAGATCACTGTGAGATCTGAAATGTGGGTCTGCCAGCATCGTGATCACTACCTGACTGTGGATGAGAGTAGCCAGCAATGACAAATACTCAAGAGTGACAGGGCTGCACCTAAACTGGTACTTGAATTCAGTGTAGGGAGATTACCCTCAGGTTGGGGGAGGTGTTGACGTTTGTTAGGACAGTACTGAGGGAGTTGTGTATAGCTCATTCAAGATTTGGAAGAGTGGTAGCCAGCCAACTCACATTGTGGAGTAGAGCACAGAAAAGTACTGGAGAAGAATTGCTGGGAACTGTCCTGCAAGGTTCTGCAGATCACAGGTATAAGAGTAGACTGACACTGGAAGTCGGGTGGATTCGCTTAAGGTATTAGTATGCATCGCTTGCTAATAATATTGTTATCCCTTGTAAGTGTAGTCCTTATGAGGGCATGAACAACAGTTTTTTTCTGATGGGTCATGATGCTTATTGCTTGGCCCTCCAGGAAGTCTTAGTTGTTGATTAATGAGGTGAGAAAAAAACATAACAGGGAACTATACATACTATCATCACTGTGCAGAAGGGTGTTGATCCACTCAATATTTACTGTGGGAGCAGAAGTCAGACATTGAGAATGTGAAATGGGGAGTGATTTGGGAGGCATTTTTTGTGCCAGCTGATGATGATGCGTGTCAGTATAGGTGTGCACAACCCTCTGAGGTACAAGATTACAATCTGAGGTGTGATAATTCTCTTCATGAGACCGCAAGCTCATATGCGGCCCCAGGCAGTACTAAGGACAGGGTATGGATGGTGGGGTGTTCAACAGGAGGCAGGCTGCGTGCAGGGGGTTCATATGGAAAAATAAAGCCTTATGTGTGGATTAACAAGAGAGCATGAGCTTTGGAACTGAACAAGACTGGTACTTTGCTGTGTGACCCTGAGCAAGTTATTAAACTTCCTTGTGCTCCCAGGCCACACCTGTAAATAAGCTTTCAACTTAGTGTGTCTCTCCTGGTTAACAAAAAACAAAATTCAGTGCATCATATAACCACTAGATCATCAGGTATTTGAAGTGTTGTACTGTAATGCAGCCTGCCAAAGAAAAAGTCAGCTGGATTGCAAAACATTTTCTGCAAGTTAAAGTAAACAAAATGAACAAAATCATAGCCTAACATTTGTACTGATCAAAATAATCCATGAGGTAATACATGGTGTTGATCATTCTGGTACAACAATTCAAAATAAAGAGGGAAAGAAGAACTAGTTAGCATTATAGAAATATATGTGGATCTCTGGCTCTGGCTCCAATGATGTCATCATGACTCATCACTTAACACACTTGGCAGACATCTTAGGGAGAAGCCAATGTTGTTTTTTGAAAGTGAAAGGCTGATGTTTACATTTTTCAAAAGCTATGCAACTGCGTTTATGTTATTTACCTAAATGCAGTTTTAGCATAAATGTAAACAGTAGCCTTTACTATATCTCACAATGAAGCCAGATTTTGGAGTTTGCAGTTTTAAAAAAAACTGCTTGTTTAGGTACCCTTTAAGGATGCTTTCCAGTGGAGAAGGTGGTCAGAGTGATCACCGGGGTTGATTTCGGATGGCCCTCGCCGAACCGGCACGTGATCTTGGACTTTTTGAATTGAATTGAAGGATGGCTGTTTTGGAAATAAATGGCATTTGTGCCGACAGGCTTGCTCAGCCTAATAAAAGGTATGCTAATGTTGCCTTGGGGCTTGGGTCACAGTGCCTAATTGCTAAATTAAATTTATTGCACTTAGAGGTGTGTTTTTATTTGTATTTAACAGGTATTCCACTATTGAGAGTGGGAGAAATCAAGAAAGCAGATGGGAACATGAGAGAAGCAGTTGATGGTTTATATAGCTATTTTAATGGCATGGATCTCAAAAATGGGGGTCGGTGTCCAGTTCCTTTGAGAAACTACCTGCAACTGAGGCACCACTAAACGTCTTGGTTTTTGCCTGTGGAGAACGGTAAAGGGGGTAAAGACCCTCTAAGAGGTATTCTAATATAGTTCTGCAGGTTTTTAATGCAGTGATTAACATTTGTTCAAGATACTGCTTTTCTCAAAATATACGGACTCCTGTCTGGGAGCTCGGAACCACAGTGTGCTTATATGCTTATATTGCAGGAACTGAAAACTGGAAATTGATATGTGGGGCAGCTAGAGTTACTTAAGGATTCCCTGATTGAAGCCTGCACCTATATTATTTTGATCCTACAAAGCTATTGTTTGCTTCACTCAGATGTTAAATTTTAAAATTATCTGTGGAATTATAGTTACACCTGCAGTATATTTAATCAGTAAGGATGCTGTATTTGCATCATGTAATGTGAAGGTGATAAGAACATGTAAAAAAATATACAAATCTGTTTAAATGGATGTTTTGATTATAGAAATCCCTTTGATTTGATGAATTAGACATACAAGATTTCTCAATGACATGCTAATGCTGGATTTCATTGCAATTTTATTTCTTTGGCGCAACTATATAATTTTAGATTGTCAGTATCTGTTTACAATGCTATATGCTTGCCCCAGAAAGCTGTTATTTAAGTAACTGACACATTTTAAACTGGACAATAGTCATGAAATATTTAGGAAAATTTTATTATATTGAAATTAATGGACTTGGCTAATGATACTGTATGTAATCTTTATACAAATTCAGGTAGTTTTGTTAAGGCTTTGGGATTTTCCACGGTCATTCGGTACTAGGGGGGCAAGATTTCCCACTATGAGTAGCCCTACCAGTGACATGGAGCCCCATTGTATGCTACAGAGAGTGGCTATGGGTGTAACTGGGATTGGGGTAATCAGTGGGGTGTGGAACAACATGCGCCGTATGGCGCCTCAGTGGACGTGCTTCAAAGCCGACATGCCTAATTGGCTTCCAGGTAGGTGCTAATGTGATAATGTGTGAAAGGATGGGTCAGACAATGTCATAAAGTCCGATTGTATGCTCGACAGAGGCTAACAGGCGTAGCTGGTTAAAGGGCTAACCATGGACACGGAGCAGTATGCATTGCATGGTGCCCATTTGGATAAGCACTTAAATTCCAGCAGACCCAATTGGCATCTAGGTAGTATCACTGTGGATCTGAAGTGACTAGTCAAGATCCCCTTAAAAAACACGGTTCTCATTGGGCACCTCAAGTGTGGCCAATGGGAGTGGTCGGATAGGAAGAGGTCTGCAGGGTCTTTAGCAGTTTTCTTCATGATACCTTTAATGGTTGCTTTATTATTGCAGTTTACCCATTTGGCCACTGGGTTGGCTTTGATGGGACAGGATGTGTGAGGAGGAGAAAAACTCTGTCGGAATAGATCAGTCCGCTATAGTGTCATTTGGCATAAAGGTAATCCCTTGGCCAGTTTTAAGTTTTAGTAATGTTTATTTGGCCATTTATTACTCTGATCATAGAAGGGACTTACTTATCTATTTAGTTGTTCTTGATATAAATTAGGTATACAATTTATAAGACTCTACATGTATATTGGTGTATTTTACAATATGAAAACTGAGACTGAATTTACATGTTGTGATTTGTAAGAATTGTTGTATTTGTTAGAATATTGTAATGGCTTTTCAGCTGAACAATAAAATCGTACTACTACTAACTCAGAATTAATTTACATGTGCTTCCAATAGAGGAATGCAGTATTGATTCCACTGAAACAAGAGTTTGAACCCAGTTCCAGTGTGCATGTAAACAAGGCAAATGTATGATAGGCATCCTTGGGGCTCCGAGGCAGGGCCTCCAGTTCTGCAGTAGCTCATAACTTTCCTCCAGAGTCTAGCCTTGTTACTCCAAGGGTTAGGCCATCACTGAGTCAGGGGCGCCTTCAGTCATACTGACCAGACTCTGTAACAGTTTGGTCAACCCATTTAAGGGTATGGAGTGAGAGACTACCCAATTTCCAATTTGCCTACCAATACCCTTCTACTGCCAGTTCAATTCCAAATTCCAAGCAATGCTTGAACCACTATGTTGATTTTCTCATCATTATTTCCTATATGCTTTATTAATGACTCTCTGTGACACCGATGGTAGCTCCTTTGTTAGCAGTACTCAGCCTTCTTATGTTTGGGATGGGGCCCCACCATACAGGATTCCTTTAGTCATACAGACCATGTGCTTTGTCACCCACTGTAGCCCTTTCTTTAGCATGTCTGAGCACCTCATTCATTTGAGGTGGAAATATTGCCAAGCTGAGGGTTCCTTTAGCCATTCTGACCAAACTCTGTGGCATCCACTGCAGCTACCCAGTCATTGTATTTATTTATATGTACCCAAATTTTAGAGAACCACCTGAAGGGAATGTGACTTAGGCCTTGGATCCTCAGCAGTTTCCTCCACAGGGTGTTTTTCCACTCCCTCTATGCCAAATATCATGAAACAAATTCCACCATGAGTTGAGATATGGATGGCATTTCTTTTGCTCATCTTGCTATGGTATTGTTCCATTTATTCTCTCCTTCTGAGCCTTATTTATGAGTTCTTCTGCTGTGTTTTCTTTTGGAGGATTTCTGTATTCCCCAAAGGTCTGTTTAGTCAAAGGGGACCATGTCCCTGCTGCATTTCTAGTGGTGGAACCCTCTTCCAGATTGGTTCAATTGCCACATGATCAGGCTCAATGGTATCTCAAAAGGGTGGTAGTCCCCTTCCTGAACAGGCAGAGAACAATGGTCGATGTCAACATTGCATAAGCACTTCATGTTCACCTTTCCTAACACATAACGTTGCCTGGTGATCCAGTGAATTTACAAGGCTATGCCTAGGATTCAGCTGAACAGTGTAGAACAAGTCCTGCCTCCTCTGATCAGTATTAAAAGAACAAGGTCCAATTACCTCCTGATTCGCATTACTGACTCTCCCATCCACCCCTCCTCCTTAGGCGGTGGCTCTCTCTCCTAGGAGGAATTTCTGTATTCTCCAAGCTCCTTAAGTCAAAGGTATCTTGTCCTGTGGAACGTGCAGGGGTGGAACCCCGCCCCCCAAGATGGGTTCATTTGGCACATGACTGAGCTCAGTGGTACCCCCAAAGGGGTGGTAGTCCCCTCCTGTGACAGACAGAGAGAGAGAGAGAGAATAGCCAAAGTCAACATTGCATAAGCATTTCATGTTCACCTTTCCTAACATTTGAAGTTGCCTGCTGACCCAGTGAATTCATTTCCAAGAACACCCTAACATGACATCAGTAGGCTGTAGTAGGCATGGAAAAAGATAGATTGCAAAAAAAGGAAACAACCTCATTGGATGACATTAAGAGGAGGTTGCAGATGGAGGAGAGTGTCAGTTACTATATTTTGCATGTTTGTTCCTTTTGGTACTTCTGTGCTTACAGATATGCAATTGTGTATGTTCACCCTGTATCCTGTATAGCTGTTTATGCATACCGTATCCCCTGTTTTGTGATTCTCCTGTGTAGTGCCTGAAAATAGGTAAATGAATTGTCTAATGCACCTACCTGGTAAATAAAAACTAAATAAATAACGCATCTACCTGTCAAATAAAAACTAAATGAACACCTGGAAAACAAAACCAAAAATGTGAACCCCATATTCATTGAGCCTAACTGCTAGTAATATTTTCCCTCTACTCTTTCACAAGCTTCATTATATATATCATGAAGTTCAATCTCTGCCTCATCCAGCCACACAGTTTGTTTAGTTTTTGTTAACCTAGTAAATGCACAAGACATAAAGCCCCCCATATTCAGTGACAGCCTCCTGTGCATGCAAAATGGTGTGCCACATAAATAAAATGGGTCAGCCAGCTCTGTTGCTATATTCAAACAGATTGCATGATCCGAACAGTCCACTCAATCTGTTTGAATATTGGACCCTGGATGTGCAGTGCACAGCGGGGGGTCACCATGTACCACACTGCGAACCAGGTTGCAGGGCTGAGGACCACCCATAAGGGGTAATGCGTGGTGCACTTGGGTTGCACCACAGCCCATATGGGTGATAGTCAATCCAAACATGCAGATGAGCTCATTGGGCATGCACGGTGCTATGGGGCCATTTGCATGTCCATTATCAGCTCATCTGCATGCCGGCACAGCCACGGAGTGCACCAGGTGAGTCCCCCTCAATCTCAATCACTGTTTTAAACACAGAAATCAACACCCAATCCCCTTATCCCTGTTAGTCTAGTGGTACCCCCTTCCCAGCCCGATCACTGTATAATGAATAAAAATCCCCACCCAATCCCCATATCCCTCATATTCTAGTGGTTCTCCTCTCCCCAGCCCCAACCACAGATATAATAAAAAGAAAACCCCGATCTCTATTTCCCTGGTAGTCAACCGTGTCCCCCCTCCCCATCCCTGATCTGTATAATAAAACTTAAATCCCCGGTCCTTGGTAGTCAAGTGGCTCCCCACCCCATTAGGCAGTGACCCACCACCCCACCCCCAACCTGACTGGATCTGGTGACAGGCACAGCCCTCCTCCCACCACCATGGCCAGCCACTGACTGAACTATCAATGAGTGTGTACAGTACGTAGTATGCAGTCATTGGTTCACCTGTCAACCAATGAGCACATACTGTGTACTGTACACAATAATTGACAGCTCAGTTGTCAACTGTCCATGGTGGTGTGAAGAGGGCTGTGCCAGTCACTGGCTCTGGTTGGGTTGTGGGGGGAGCAGAATGGTGGGTCACTGCCTAATGGGGTTGGGGACTACTTGACTACCAGGGACCAGGGACATATAATTTATTATACAGATGGGGGCTGGGGATGGGGGACACACTCGACTACCAGGGACTGGGGACATAATTCTCATTACACAGATCAAGGCTGGAGAGTGGGAACACACTTGACTAACAGGGACCAGGGACATAATTTGTATTATATGGATTGGGGCCGGGGAAGGGGGACACACTTGGCTACCAGGGACCAGGGACATATTTTTCATTATATGGATCAGGGCTGGGGAGGAGGGCACACTTGATTACCAGGGACTGGGGGCATATTTTTTATTATATGGATCAGAGCTGGGTAGGAGGGACACATTACCAGGGAAATGGGGATCAGGGTTTTCTCTTTTATTATATCAGTGATTGGGTCTGGGGAGGGGGGACCCACTAGACTACCAGAGATACAGGGACCGGGGAATGTTGTAATAATATACAGATCAGGGCTGGGAAAGGGGGAAACACCAGGCTACCAGGGGGAGTGGGAGGGTATTTTACTATTGTAACAGTGCTAGGGGCCAGGGAGAGACCACTGTACCTCCAGGGTTCCCTGCCATAAACAGTGGTCAGCCAGGTCTGCACACTACATGGGGCAAGGTTTCAGAAGCATAATTCTGTACCACTGCTGGGGGCCAAACTGCACTTCTAAAATGTTTTACATATTGTGCTGCTCCGCATATGCATGGAGGACCCTGATTTTCATGGTGCAGAACAATATTGTGTGTGTCAGTGCTGTTGGGGGTGCACCACAAATCTGTGCCCTTTGAATATGGGCATGCCTCCAACCACTAGTGCATTTTCAGGTTTGGACAGCACAAACTGGGTTGTGCCGCCCTAATATTTTGAAAATGAGTCCTGAAATGCTTATTTTCAGGGACAGTGAGGGAGAAGACTGTAGATTACACAAAGAACTTTCAAAATTTCATCATATACAATACAGATGAGAAGCACACTGATGCAGTATCGTCAGTTACTCTGAATGCATAAAGATGATACCACAAGTATACGTTTACTGACAGGTACAAACATTTGAGGACTGTAAATGTTTTCTTAGCTTTTTTTATTTCTATTAAATTCCCCAAGCCCTCACAAAATCTCTGTGGGTTTGGTTATCTTACTATGGTCCATTCCACTCATGAAGCTTTTTTTTCTTTGTTCATTTCATTTTTTACACTCTTTTCATGATTTTCCTCCTGATTCTGCAGTGCCCTTTAAGAGTGGAGACAGACACGAGTAAAATAAAACTTCATAGAACAGTAGGACATAATACCATAACAACTTTAAAAAGCATCATGAATAGGGGAGTAAACTAAAGCTAAATTTCTGAGGGATTTTTTTAATGCCAAAAATTCATGAAGGTTGGTCTCTGTCTATTACCAGTGTATGTGAAGAGATCACAGAGAAACTGGTCATTGTTAACAATTGTGTGTGTGTGGGGGGGCACTGAAGGAGCATTTTCTGTCTGCTCAAAGGAAAAATGTGTAACTTACAAAAATGGCTGGTGCACAGCTTGGGCTACCTAAGATTTTAATTTATTTTAATTTATTGTGTGTCGGTGTGTCTGTGTTTAGGTAAGTTTAGTTTACTTTAATGAACTAGTAAAGGCTAAATAGCTTTGTATTTTAGCATATACACCTGATAGATGTATAATTAAAAAAATTTAGTCTTTCTGTCTTCGGCAGACATTAATACTCAAGGACTGTATATAAAAAAGTACAAAGCATGCAGCAGAGAAAAAAAGTATTTTAGTAGTTTACTTCAGTGTTACATAATGATTGGAAAGTAGGATTATTCAAAGTTTCATTTTTGCTATATTTTGTAACACACTTGGCATTGAATAGTACTGCTAAATTCTTTGCCTCTGTTCCAAGCTCTCTGCAGTCTTTTGTAGCACTACATCAACAGAAAGAAAACACATTTTTCTGCAGTTTTTCTTAAATATAGATTTTGCAGGATTGTGCATTAAATTATTTAGCCTTTTGTGTGGTTTGCTGTTTGTATTATTCCTTTTGCAAAGCTGAAACCTTTCTGCAAAAGGTACCATACTGCAATATCTCTTTAGTTTCCCCTTAAAAAGTTTATGGAGCACATACTGCCAGTTTCCTACAGCTGTTTTCAGACCATTATTGTATTTTGCCAGATGGCACCCTATATTATGTTTCTTGTAGGCATGCATCCCTGTGACCAATTATTTATGAAGTGAGTCCCACTGCATTGGGCAAGGCTGGCCCATGCCACGTTTTTTAATTGTAATTTTTTTTCTGATCAAATTCTCTAAACAATATAACATGGCTAATCGTTTTCTGTACTGGAAGAAATTATGTATTCTCTTGTACTTGATTTTTGCAGCTGAATATATCTACTGCATGCATTAAAGTTCTGTGGTAACAGCTGCAGATCATGACCCAAGATTCAGTTCATCTATTTTGTATGGAAAGCTTATCCACCTGAGTATCAGGATGAACTTTCATGTATGTCTGCATGAGTGTATACAAGATGTGGAGGGAAGAGCTAAAAAGCAGTTTGTTGGTATGCCCAATGGTCCGGCACTGGTGACCTAGATTTGGGAGCAAAGTCAGGAGCTCAAACTGGGCAGCCAATAGTGAAGAAGAAGGCAGCTTATAACAACATGTCCAGCCTGAGTAGTGCTGGCAGTGCATTCCACCACCATAGCAACCCATGATGGAGGGCCGAAGGACCTTCCTCCATCTGGTAGGGGATTTCTGCATGTGGGAGATAACCTGTCTTTGGATCTGGGTGCCAGTGTGGGATGGTGAGAGGGTCAGAGCAATGGAAAGAGAAGTGCATGTTGACAATGGCAACTACCAAGGCTGATAGCAAAGTCACACTTGGGCCTCAGGGCATTTGTGATCCTTATCTGGTGGGGGGGTACTTCCATCAGTCCTATCATAGAGGGCAAGCCATGAAGGACCTGGGGCTGGTTGGGTTAGCCATGGTGGGGTGTGTCTATGCATAGACTGATGAGCAGATGCTGTTGGACTTTTTCACCGTGGGCTATAGTCACCATCTGAAGCAAATCACTGTCGGCACCTGCTCCACTCAGTTGCACAACCTTTCAAACATGTGAATTTCCAGCCATTTGATTCTATATTATGAAGCACTTCTGTTTGAAAAGTAAACATTTGTCCCTCACTGTTTAATTATACCTAAGGCTTAGTTAGGCATTGAAGTCATGCAGCTCAATTTATGACATCACTGTATGTTGCTGTGGAATTGTACTTACTTATGCACTTATGAATGAATGAATTGGTATTTGACTGGGAAAGGCACGCTGAGCTGAGACTCATTTCCAGGTATAACCGGAAGGTAATAACAATTTGAAGTGGCAATTATGATTTCACAAGCAGGACGTTGTAATGTCAGTACCTGAGGAAACCTCAGCAGTAGATTAATTGTAAGAGACAAGGCTTTCAATTTTCAAGTACACATCCTTCACAAAGAAGAATGGAATAACTTGAAGTTAACATTTTGTGCGATTTAGTGGCACTGAGTTTGTGGCTGGACTCCTTGTTGTAGGGTTTATATGTTTTGGGAGGGAGCTATCAGGTATTTTTCCTACACCTATGTTTAGTATGTGTGTGTGTGTGTGTGTGTATGTGTGTGTAGGTGTGCCTATGTATTAGATGATGGTTAACTTAAAGATAAAACGAGGTCTGATCACTCACAGACACTAGTGGTGCAATATGCAGAAACTGAGTATCCAAGCAAACAAACTTCAAAGATGGTGCAGTATAAAGGTTTTTTATTTACATTCTTCAAGGTGCAAAAAGTTGTGTACCTTGATGTAAGCAAATAAAAAAATACTTTCATACTGCATCATCTTTGGAGTTTGCCTGCTGAGGTGTATTGTTAGTGAAAGGTTCCCAGTCGCATGTTATCTTAAAGATCACTTTACCAATTTCTGCAAGTGTTAGATGAAGGGTTCATTTTAGGTCAGTTGATCCATTTATATGTGTCAGGGGAGCTACTGGCAGTGAAAACCAACAGAAGGTTTGTATGTGGCATTAGACTATCAAGGCACTTTGTGCATGTTCTATACAGAGGAGTTGCAGAGTAGGAGTACGCATTAAACTACAACATAGCATGGTTCTGCCTTGTGCCCCTACCCCAGAGGCTCCTGGAGAAGTTGGCAGGTCCATCGCCAAATGGCATGAGTGATGTAGTGGAGCAGGCGTACTGGACTCTGTGATCTAGACCTCCTCCTAGCTCACCGCCTCACCACCTCACCCCTTCATAGTAAAGTTGCTCAACTTTCTAGATAAGCAACATGTCCTGTTCAAACTATGAAATCACTTTGCCCAGTCCGTTTTGCTCCAACTATTGCAGATTATGTTTTGACCCACATGGGCTCCTGCTCTGATTCAGGCAGCCAGGCAGTGGTTTATTGGGTCTCCTTAACCCTGCAGTATTTCCTACCTACCAGCTTGTATCTTGGCTACAGGTGGAATGGACTTACCAGTTTGCCCAACATCATTCCTCATCCTGTTTAACACTTGCTGACCTGGCAGCTTTTTCTCCTTTTCCTGGGTTCTCCTTCCATATGCTGGCCATGCTTTGAATGAAGACTGAGATGTGGTGTTACTATCAAACTAAGATCCTGCTGCGGCACTATCTGGCACAATTCATGCCACACCAGAGACCTGTTTCCCAGCACAATTCTAGGTCCTGCATTGGAAGAAATGACTGACACACTTCACACCTCCTTTGGTTCTTTTCACCATCCAGTGATCTACCTAGGACTCCACAGGGACAGAGCTAAGACCTTGACCTTTTTTCTTTTTATTGAAAAAATGCCGCAGTGTCTCTGGTATTCTTCTCTAGTACAGTTTGTGGTGTTCATTATTACTTGGTTTAATTTCCTATAATTATATATCTTTCCAATGTGTTCCCAGTGTGTTTTATGGTATTACAGGGGTTTTATGGTACAGGGGTTTTATGGTATTGTTAGGGCATCACTTATTGTGCGCCTGATTACGTGACTCTGTGGCTGACCCAGTTCTATTGTTGTAATTATTAATCATAGTTTGCAGTTTATTAGATCAGATGGATTGCAGTTGGTGATGTTTTAAATACCATATTCACATGTTTCTCCATTTTACATATAAAAGGTGTTTTTCAAGATTGAGGTGGGTGGAGGGATTGGGATTTTGTACCATGTGGCTGGTCTTAAGTTGCCTTATGAGGCGAGCTAATGGTTGGGATTTTGCCATTGTTATGGCATTGGGGAGTGTATTATTTTTTAGACTTACTGGGTTCAGGATGTGTGTCTCGAACCAGCACACAGCAGGCGAAGTGGATCAGCCTGCTACAGCTTATTACTACCAGTTGGCTTGGAATTTCCATTTTTTTATCTTTCCTTCAAGTGCCTCAGACTTCTGAGAAACTGCAGAGTTAGAGTCATGTTATATAGAGTTCTGTTAAATTGTCTTTACACTCCCCTTGTTTCCTGGTTTTCATCATATTATTGGGTGTTCATATGTTTTAAGTGGTTCTCTAGTATTTTCTCTAAATGGGTTTGTCAGGAGCATTTCATTTCTTGGTTATGGGGGGTGGTCTTGATTGTGTGCGGTGGTGGTGGTGGGTGGACAATGACTTTCAGGGGTTCTATCAAGCTTGCTTTTTGCTTTATTTTTTAGATTGGGGTTAGGGGGCCAAGTTCATACCACTGGGGGTTTCTATTTACTCAGTGAGGGTGGTCACATACATGTCTGGCTAAATCTGGGTTGTCTCTTACATTGTACCTATGATAGTATGGTGATTGCATTTAACTTTTGCTCCTGGAACACAAAAAGGTGCTCAACCTCCTACAAAAAGAGTTAAAGTCTTACTTCACCTTCACAAGCTTGGATTGGATGTTGCCTTTTTGCAGGGAAACCACTTATCCCCATTAGAGGTTCTCCTTTTCAGGCATTCCTGGGTGGGGCAGGTGTTGATTCTTGCAAAAGGGGTATGGCCATTTTAGTTGCAAGGAAGGTACCCTTTCATTTACTCCAGGAAATGAGTGATCCTCAAGGCAAGTTTCTTATCCTACAAGCCCTTCTGGGCCATTTGGAGGTTATTCTTGGTGCTATATACAGACCAACAGTATATGATCCCACTTTTTTCACTTCCTTAATGACATTATTGGCACCATGGTCTTCCTTGCCTATCTTTCTCAGGAGGGATTGCAATATAGTTTATTGTAATGGGCTTGCCAGATCCGGTCTCATCATTAGTCGCTTTCACCAGGGCAATTGGCCCTCCTGGATTTAATGGACTCCATTGGTCTTTTGGATCCCTGGCATGCCTTGAATCCTTCCCTGCGGGACTACTCATTTAACTCACTCCCCCATAACACATTTTCAAGGACTGATTATTTTTTTTGCTGGGGATCAAGTATCTTCCCAGGATCCTGTCCTGTCAGTATTTAGCCAAGGTTTTATTGAACCACCATCCCACTTTACTCCAACTAAGCCTTTCCCCTTCCCTGGAGTGGGATAAAGTATGGTGATTTAATAGTCAACTGCTCATATCTGACTATTTGGTTCAGTACATTCAGCGTTTCATTTCCTCTTTTTTTGGATGATAACTCTCCTTCCTTCTCTAAGCTGGATTTCCTTTGAGGGGGTGCTGAAATGCTTACTCTATGACGAACTCATCTGTTTGGCCTCCATTCAGAAAAGAAGGGCCTCAAGTGAGTTGTCTTCCCTTTTAGAGCAGATTAGGGTGCTGGAACGATTGCTTTCCTCTTCTTCTTCTCAGTCTGATTGAGAAAACCTAGAAATCCTCAGGTCAAAATACCACACCTTTTGGGGTACATCTAATTCTGCATACTAAAGTTAAGTACTTTGGCCAAGGGGAGAAAGGTGGGGAAACTCCTGGCCTTGTGTCTGCGTTCACAGACCATGGACAGGATTGTTTCTTCTCTTCATCATGACTCGGGTCAACTTCTCACCTCACCTCATAATATGGTCACTTATTTCCAGGAATATTACCAGTCCTTATATAAGCCCCCTTCCCCATCTGGATAACCCTCAGATAGAAATCTTGCAAGCTCCTCTGACTTTATCTGAGAACCTGGTGGCTATTGATTCTCTACCACTTGACAAATCCCCAGGCTCAGACGGTTACACCTCTAATTTCTATAAAAGCTTTAAACACCTGTTGGCTCCTATTCTCCGTGATATCTTTAACTATTTTTTTCATGAGGGCTTTTCCGAATTTTTACTTACCAAAGCCACTATTGTGGTGCTTCTAAAGCCTGGTAGAGACCCCTTGCTGGTCTCAAACTATCAGCCCATATCCCTTATTAAGGTGGATTTTAAAATCCTTGCGAAGGTATTGGCTGGTAAGTTGAACCAGTTCTGGCACTCTCTCATCAGTTAGGAACAAGTTATCTTCATGGCAGGATAGGCTCTCTGCGGACCACGCACACACTTTCCCATTTAATTTCTGCGTTCAGGAATTCCAGTGTTTCATCGGTGCTGGTTTCCCTGGATGCAGAAAAAACCTTTGATAGGGTTTCTTGGGACTATTTGTTTCATTTGTTACCCAAATTTCACATTCCCCAACCTTTATTCAGTGGATCCAGGTGCTTTACTCTCGCCCATCGGCCCACATTCTTTGCAATGGAGTCTTGTCCACTCCTTTTCTTTGGCATCAGAGTACCAGACAAGGCTATCCGATTTCTCCTTTTCATTTCAACTTGTTTCTTGAGCCATTAATTAGGAAGATTAAACTTTCCACTCTAGTCTCTGGCATTCCTATTGGACCCCAGCAGTACAAACTCTCGGTTTATGTGGACGATATCCTTCTCCATGTCACTTCTCCTGCCACATCCTTGCCTGCTGCCCTGGACATCATTACAGATTTGGGTTCTATTTCCAACTATAAATTAAATATGACCAAGATGGAGGTGATGCTACTTAATGGTGTTACTTCGATGTCCGAGGTTGAGCACCTGGGGCAGGTCTGGATATGTGATAAATTGAAGTATTTGGGTATGCACATTAGCACATCACAGTTCAAAATAAAACAATACAATCTTGATGCTGTAGTCAGCTGTATACAAAATGATTTATGGTGTTGGTCCCTCCTGCCTATCTCTATGTGTGATCATTTAAACATCATAAAAATGAATGTGCTACCACGCCTACTTTACCTGCTTCTGATGTTTAATTATGCCTTTCCAAAGTCTTTGTTTACTCAACTCAAGATAATTATTTCATCCTTTTATGGTGTGGCAAGACCCCTTGAAGAGCTCTCTTCAAACTCATGCATTCCAAGGAGTAAGGTGGGCTCTAAATACCTAATTTTTACCTCTATTACTTGTCCAGTTACTGCTTCAGGCTTTGTCAATGTCTCAGACTGCCACCCGTGGTACAGTCTTATACTTACATTCCATTGTGGCTAGAGACAGAACGGTCCCTTTGTTCTCTGTAAGGGCTGGACCATCGATCCCATCTCTATATCCCCACCAAGAAACATCCTAAACCACTACATGGATCCCCTATAGAAGCATCTATATGGGTCCACCTACAATTTTGTGCTTTAAAGATCAAATGCAAAGCTTTATGGTGCTGTTTTGAATGTGTCTTTCAATAAAGTATTGTCCATTGAACCCTGTGTGTGCGTCTTTTTATTTTAAAACCCTCCAAAAAGTTAATTTTCATACCTTTTTCATTCCTCTATCTGTTACCCAATTCACTAAATTCTGTTTTGACGCTATACACACCCTGCTTCTGAAAGTGTCCTGCGTGATTACATCATTGGGAGGGGTGACACTTTGACAGCTGCCTTCTGTGGATTTCTATTTAGTGTAAGTACTGTCAAACTGCTGCATACTTCCTTACTTGTATACTTGTGTGTCATGTTATCCTTTCTTTATTATGTCCTACTACTTACTACTAATTCATCTGTAGGGTGTTAGTTGTAAATGGAATATTGTTTCTCACTATATGGCATCTGTCGTGGTGTACTAATTAGTGGGCACCCCCGTCCCCCACCCAACAGGATCTGTCAACAGCACAGGTCCAAGTATCCACCATCTCAGTACTATCCAATGTTGATGCATGAAAGCAGTGCTTCGCTGCTGCACATTGATTACCTCAGATGTGTTCCAAATAAACATATACGGTTTAGTGATGCCATATTTTATTTTTTTTAATTTTTTTTTGGTGTGCAGTCAGTCATACTTTTCACTGATATATTTTTACTGTCCCAACTTTTTCTGTTATTGACATCTGTACAAGAAGCCAGCTGGATTACTGTATTTTGCTAACAGTAAACATATTATCATTTTGCTCCCTGACAAAAGCACAGTTTTGTAACTGATGATGGCACTGTCCCAGTGCACAATGCCATGCTGTGTGATCTGCACTGTTATCTGCATACCACGTGTAGTTCTGTGACATTATTGGTATGCCCTCTAAAAAACACAAAAAAGTGTTTCTAATTTTTCCTATTCAAACTATGAATTAGAAGCACATATAGATGCAATGTCACAGAATGCCAACTTGAAGAAATGGCACAACCGAGAAATGTTTTGTTGCATTAGTAGTCCACATTGAGTGTGGGCCGGATGTAGTACTGTATGCTGTCACACCTTTTCATTATCAATTAAAATGTTTATTACAGTTTCAGATTTTCTTCATAGTCATTTGTTCAAGTTACATACGAACATATGAGCAGATGAAAATGCCATCATAAACATGCATCGTGTTGTATAATGTGTGGTGTCTGCTACACTTTGCAGATAGCATCTCAGCTTACAGATGGCCCTCACTCAACCCCATCCCAGTACCTCTACCTCTCATTCTGTCCAAAACACTTTTGAAAATGTCCACCGTGTTACAGTACAGTGTCTGCTCTGGTATGGTGTTCCATTTGTCCACGAGTTTTGTGTCACAAAAATGTCTCCTTACTTCAACTATACACCATTCAAGCTGCTGTAAGCATATACCAACAAGCATACCGAGACACATTCCAGAATTAATAAATAAATTAAAAGAAAACATAGATAGCTATAGTAATGTCCATTACAGCCTTGATACCTCCCCTTGCATTGATGCCTGCACACACTACTATTGTACATATCCTTTCTGTACCACCTGATCCCCGTGCTCATCATACAACACTGTTGGTACTGGGCGGCACAATTATTCAATGCCACAGGATAGGTGTGTCCTGACTAAACTGCAATTTTGTACTTTTTTTCCTGACCACCGAAATCACAGTGGTGTATTCATGCTCCATATAACTGCATTCATCACTGAATATTGTACAATGGATCATTAAATGTAAAACTGTTAGTGTGACTATCATCGTAATACAAGGTACTCTGTTGTGACTGATGCCTTTTGAATGTTATGCTTATGTTTTTCTAACTTTTACCACTTACATCCATTTCTGACTGTGGTTGAAGCCCACCTGAATGTTTTCTCACATTTCTCATTCAATTACTGTACATATGTTTATATACTAACATTTCAGTAACTGACATACTAATTCTGATTGTTAGGTTATTTTAATGTTTCATCAGTGTACTGTGCTTTGTTTCTTTTCTTCACCTCAGTGCCATCATGAAACCCTGCTGCATGGTTGGGTGCACAAATGGTACAGGCTACACTCACAGCTTTTACCGCTTTCTGAAAGACATCAACAGATGCCTACAGTGGGCATTGGCAGTCAAAAGGACTGGATGGGAGCCCAATGATAACACAGTCATCTGTGCTGATAATTTTGCAGAAAATCAATTTGATATTTCTAAGACTTTATTAGACATCACTGGATTCATTGCTGGACAAAGGAGATTGAAACCAGATGCATGTCTTACTATTTTTGCATGCCATTCTGGAAAACAAAAGCATTACAGCATGGCATCTGAGAAGAGATGCTGCTTAGAGGTTAGTATATGTATTTCTATCTTTTAATTTGTTCAAACATTTCAGATGATGTTCAACCAGAGAACCAGGTCATACTTGTCTTCCTATTGCACACCCACAGATTCTAAGTGAAGTCAGACTTCTTCCAGACAGTTATACACAATGCAAGAGTTGTGGTCTGACAGCAGTAACACAAACCGACAGTGCCATTGATAAACCATCCATTGAGATTCCACACACAATTAATCAAATCATCACAATAGTGCAGGTCTCAACATGCCCTGAACTGATTTATATCTGCTGTGATACTGCTTGCCAGACTGATGTGGTGGTGAGTACAATCAGCTGTTCATTCATGCATTTTTTTCATAACATGACGAGTGACCACATTTTAATAGTCTTTATGTACACACTCAGTTTCACCTTTAGCATAGTAAGTTTGACAGAGGTAAAAACATTATTTTGATTATTGTGATTTGTAATAAAGCTTATAAGAAACAGCAGTTTTGGTATTTTCAGAAGCTGACCCAGGGATCACAGGCATAGGCACAGTAGGGGGTATAAGGGAGTGTGTGCAAGACAGAAATGGTGGATGCACAGCCTTGGGGTAGGGGGATTGCAAGAGGGTCACAAAATAGCTGGCACTTGTCGGGGAGGAGGACAGATGGAAGATAGTGGAGTAGCATGCAGGAGGTAAAAACCAGTGGGGGTACTTATTGTACTTACAGTAATGAGAGATTTGCATCTCTGCTATTCATGAATGAGTGGGAGCAGCACCATATAGGTGGGGAGGTGGACAAGGGGGAGCTTGTTGGATTATCAAAGGGAAAGTGGCGGAAAAGCAAGAGCAACAGGATTGATGGGTTGCTACTAAGGAAGGAGTGACAGGTAGATGCAACCGGGGTACAGAACAGTCAAAGCAGTGAGACAGTGGAGAGGGGCTCCAATATGGGGTTGAGGGGACATAGATGCTCAGAATTTGCATCGGAGGGCGTAAGGGAAGGGTCACTCATCAGAGGGAGGGGTGGGTGAAAGGACAGTGGATGCACAAAAGTCAGGAGTCAGGCTTGTAAGGGTAGTAGGTGGTGTGGGAGGAGCAGGGCAGAGGCTGTGGGAGTGGAGGAAACATGGTAGAAAGTTGTAGGAGTCACAGATGGTGCAAAGGGTGATTCTAAGGTGCATGGCATTGTTGACCCTGTTGATGAGGCAGGTGTAAAACTGAGTTGAGTGGGTATGGAATATGAGCAGGGAAGGCTAATTGTGCTGGGTGATTGCATACTGAAGGGTGTCACATGTGGTGGGAAGTTGGGAAAGATAAAGTCGGATCTGGGTTGAATCTATCCTCTGGTTGACCACAGGAAAGGTGGGGCAGGCACTTCTCAAGAGTGCAGCGAAGGGGAGTAAGAAACCTTACATTGTGATGCATGTGGGTACAAATGACTTGTCAATGGAGTATGTAGAGGTGATAAAGGGGTGGTTCAAGGAGTTAGATAGGCAGGGTGAGGAGGTTGTGTGGTCTGTGGCATTCTCTGATGTGCTCATGGTACTGTGTGTGAGCTCAGTGAGGAAAAGAAGGAGATAGCAGTTCAAGTGTCTTTTGAATTGGTGCCATAACAGGAAGTATGACATAGTGATGTGCTTGGGTAGGATCGGGTACAACAGTGACTTATATGCAGGGGACTGGTTGCACTTCAATGAAGAAGGGATGGGAGTACTGAAACATGGATTACAGGAGTGTATAGCAACTAAGTTTGATTTAAACTAGGCGGTGGGGTGTCAAGAGTACTTGTGATAGAAAAAGGGTCTGGAAAGGAGATCCTAAGGAGGGCACACACCTTGTTATGGGTAAAGGCTGAGGCTGAACGACACAGGGATGGTGCATGCAGGGTTGCCTGGTTGCAGTACAGAGTGCACTACTCCACTGTAATAAGGGTGGAGATAGAGGGAGCAGACCACCAAGAAAAGCTGGCCAAACCAAGGAGGAAAGGGAAGATAACAAGGAGGTGAATGAATGGAAGGTGGTGTCCATGAATGAGAAAGGACTGTGAAATAAAATTGTGGAACTTCAGGTGCTGTTGTCAGAGGTGAAATGTGGACATTGGTGTACTGACTGACACTTGGGCCATGCAGTACCATGACAGGTATCTGTCAATCCTGGGGTACAGTATGTACAGTAATTAGCAGTGTTGGTTTGGAGGGTGGGTGGGGTAACACTGTATGTGACAGAAGGGGTCAACTATATGAGGGACGTGGGGGAGAAAGGAAGGACAGAGGCACAATGCATGCAGCTTCAGGACTGTAACTGTAGAAAGCTAAAGCTTGGGTTGGTGTACAGACCTCTAGGTCAATCAACAGAACCGGACTTAGAGCTAGTGTATCAAATAGAGAGGGTGTGTAGAAAGTGGAGCATGGTGATGGTTGGTGATTTCAAACTACCAGTGGTTGATTGGAGCACACCTGCCACCACCAGCACAGGACAGGAGGTGCAACTGAATGTAATCCAGTAGGGTATCCTGATGCAAATGGTAAGTGGGCCTACAATACTAGGTAATACGGTGGACCTGGTGTAGTCCAATGAGGAGGTGGTGATAGAAGTAAGGGTTAAAGACACAGTAGCTGGTAGACACCACCAAACAGTGTTGTTCATACTCACATTGGGCAATGAGACTGGAGGAAGAGGTACTAGTGTGGTGTACTTTAGGCGGGTACACTTTTGGAGGATGAGGGAAATACTGCAATGGAGTCTCCTGGGTATTAGGCCAGAGATGGATGCATAGCAAGGGTGGGAAACTATCAAAACTGGGCTAGCAGAGGCCACAGAAGCCAGCACCAGGACTAGGAGCAAGAAGGGCAGATCCATGAAACAAATAGGGAGGCTAAAAGGAATTGGTACAGGGTTGAGAACAAGCAGGTTGCAATTACCACGGTTATCACAGGGCATAAAGTTAGTAGAGGGGTAATTAGTTATATATGTCATGTAAAAGATGAAGTGCAAGGACCATGTAGTAAGGATAAAGCAGGGAGGGAAATGGTTTGAGAAATGAGAAGGACAAGCAGAATTACAGAATGAGTACTTATCCTCCGTTTTCACTAATGAGAATGATGGGCCACTGCAACCATGGACAGTGAGTGTGGGGGAGTGAGTAGTGGATATGACAGACACAAGGATCAGGGGGAGTAGGGTGCTTCAGGTGTTCAGGCCTGTAAGGGTGGACAAGGCACTGTGTCCTGATGGCATCCACCCAAGGGTGCTGACGTAGATGGCTGAGGTGTTGGCTGAGCCTCTGGTACACATGTTTTGCTCCTCCCTTGTAATGGGCTGTGTTCCTCAGGACTGCATGGTGGCCTTACACCACAGTGAGCCTAGGGATGATCCAGGACATTATTGTCCTGTAAGTCTCACTTTAATAGTCAGAAAGGTCATGGAGACTATGACAAAGGATGTGCTTATGAGCTGCTGTAAGCTGTGTCTGTGGAAGGCTTCAAGAGAGGCTACAACCAGGCTATCCCCCTAGCAATCCTATTGATTTTGTTCACATCCCTCCATGCAGTGCTTACTTTTATGCACTTGACCTCCACCTCCACCCTGCTAGGTGTCCCTAATTGGATACAGCATACAATACAGTCCCACAGTACTACAATCTTCCCACTCCTCCGTGCTAACTTTCCTATTTTCCCAAGGATTTCAGCTTGGAGGTCCATACCAACCACCCTGCTCCCGGTTGTATGTGTCTGTGTTGGTCATTACCATTACTACAAAACAGCATAGGAGTTATTAACAGGGACTGGTGAGGGGATGTGCCTCAGACCTCTTCCCACTTTCCCTAAGCACACTGTGTTCTGCACTGAACTGTACTGAAGTGAATTGCATCCTCCAGAATGTCCCATTTCAGACTGCTGCTTCACAGCAACTGCACTGCACTACTACTAGACAGATTGCAGAGAGTGGTTGGTTGTTGTGACTTGTCATCACAAAGTGTTGTGATGACCGGTGTTCCAATATGTTCTTTAATGAGAAAAGTATTGATTTTAATATTCATTGGACATTTCGATGACACGCAATACTGATATGACTCTGGCTGCTGATGGTAGCAACATGGGTACAAAGATGGATGGCATAATGGTTTGGTTCACAGTGAAAGAGGGTACTACAAAGTTGGACAGCTGTCACCACTGCCTGAAGAGTGACATTAACTTACTGGGTTGACTGCAATGTAGACACAGAATGGTGACCCATGGTCTACTTGATTTACCATACAAAGGCAGCATTACAGCAACAGATATGTTATAGTACATTTTTTTTACAGATCACTGCAATGAAAGGCAGTCAAACACTTAAATATGTTCCATCTGGCAGTGTGAAAGCTCAATTTTCCAGAGGGACACAGACATACCCAACCGGTGTACACAGGGGTGTGCAGGTTTCTATCTTTCTCTCATGGTATCGGCTGGTACTCAGTATGATGCACCACAAGTAGAAGTAGACTCAATTGATGCAACTGAGAGAATGTTGAGTTCTGCATCTGACACAGAAGATGATGACTCTGAGTGTGAGTATGATTCAGAAGAGGACCCAGATTGGGAGATCTCTCATTTTGCAGACTAAAATACTGGTGATGAATCTGACTATTGCAATAAGGAGGATTACACTGAAAAGTACATTTTCTTTAAATTGTAATGATCCTCAAACTATGCACATGAACACCCTTCATTGGGGTCATTAATACATTGCCAAATTGGTGTTAACAAGTGGTCAGTGCCTCCTGTAAGTGACCCACTCTCAATTCACACATGATCCATGGGTACCCCACCAGGATGCAGTGGAGGACACCACCCCTTACCTCATGTGAGACCTATTGAGTAGTGGCAAGCACAGGTGCATCACTGTGCCACCACAGTCATTGGCACACGAGTAACATCTCCAGGCATGGATGTGTTGCTTTGTCCAACTTTCTTCTCAGAAGCCCATCACAGATGTCGCTGCTCATGTAAGTCCAGGTACACTGGGGTGCGTAGATACTCAAGCTTGCTCGGCTGACTGGTCAACTCCTGACCCTCACTTGAGTTGAGCATCCTGTGCTGCACTGGCACCATCCGTGATCAACCAGGTTGTGCGGAAGCTGCACACCACTTCCAGAGAAGGATAGCAACATGTCATGTGCTCGATCATTGTCTCCATGGCCATCCATTCAACTACCATGTCTCGCTACTGAAAAAGTGTCACCCTGTCTCCCACATGTACACGTCATTCACCACCTGCATGACACTGGCCACGCAGCTTATATATGGGACACTGGCATGTATCACAGTTCCTGGGACACTGTTTAGCAAGTCATTCATTTAAACTATGGTCTGTAAAACAAGATCTGCCATGTGTGATTCTATGTATGAGCAGTACTGTGATGCTTAGCCAGAAAACAAAATTGTCATTGATCTTGTATCATTATTCAGGAGTTGCTGGGCAGTCATTTTACTTTTGTTATATTACTTCTGTTTTTGTTTCCTTATTTTTGTGTTCAACAGCTGCACCGAGCTCAAAGTGGACAGTCTACCACACAAGCAACATACTTTCATGGTTTTTGAGAGTGCCCTGCTTCAACTGCTGCAAGTATGTTTGATATGCTTCTCCACGGGGAAGGTTTTCCTTCGATGGATGATTGGTGGACTTGCAATATTTGAAATGGTTTGCAGCAATGGACATAGGCATAGTGGGGAGACATAGCCATGGTTATGGACTCTTCCGTTTGGTAACCTTATTACTGTGACCACCATATATATCAGTGGTGGTAGTCCAGCACGTATTTTAAACTTCCTGTGGCATCTACATATGCCAAGAATAGCAATCAGGACATACCATCTAATGCAGTCCAGTTATCTGGTTCCATCTGTCCAATGTGTCTGGGGAAGACATCAGGAGGCCTTACTGACTGCGAGAAGAGGAGGTGCAGCTAAACTTGGTGGTGATGCGCATTGCTGTTCACCTGGACACAGTGAATTTTTTTTCATATTCCCTGATGGACTTAGTGCACTCCAAGATTGTTGATATGCAGCTGATTCAGGTGATTGCACAATTCCGTACTGTCATCATCACTACGCTGCTGTCCTTTATGTCCTATGATGCATTATTGTGCAATAATATTGACATTGTCATATCTTTTTTTTAGAGTAATGAAGTATCAAGCTCCAATGCAATGGAGCTTCAGGCACTGAAATGTGCTGTATAAAAAGTCAAATCAGCAGGAATGAAGATAGTCTCTAACAACAGGACCTTCACAGGACCTCCTTGTGAATGAGCTTGCTCAATGGAGTTTTCCTGCAATAAACTTGAACTTGAACTTGAACTAACAACAGACCGCCACGTTGGAGTTAAAAAGCACATGCGGGAACAAGAAAAAGAGATACAGCACTGGTTTGACATCTGGCATGTTCAAAAGGTTTAATCTAATTATTTTTACTAGTTGTATCTTATTTTTCATTTACATATTTACTTAAAAAGTCCCATGTTTGTAATGCAGTTTTGCACTCAATTTTTGGTTTTCATCGTGCATTTAAGATTACCTTTTGTTTTTATATAAGCATTTTGTTACAAGTACCATCTGTTATTATCATGTATTGCTGCACACAGAACTCTGAAAAATGTTTATGTATCACATCATTACGTATTAATAAAGTCTTCTTTCAATGTAGGGATTCGGAAGAAACGTGAAGCAAAGTCAAAAAGGAGAGACTGTGCATTGCTAGCTTCATGGGCCAAAGGGATCAGCCACCACCTGTACTGGTGTGCTAGAACCAGTGGTGGAGTGAGAGACATGGTAGTGACAAAGTGGAAGTCGATTGTAAATCATGTTTTTGACATTCACCATAACCATGGTGAGCTGTTCCCAAATTGCGAACATGGATCACTAGCAGATTGCAAATGGACTGAGAGAGGTGATCATCACATGAAACACTGTGATGTCATTGTCTGAAGTGCATGATGCAGTTACATTCATTGTACCATCATTTGGATATTTTGTTTGAAGATGTTACACCAAGTTAACGGCTTTCTGGTGGGAGGACAGTTATTCACAGACTTTGCGACCTGTTGCATCATTGTAAGGTAGTCTGTAATCAAACTTTATGGAAGTAGTAATGACATGCACTGTTGTCCATGGCTGGCTTATTTTCCATTCATGGTGGACATCCACTTTGTGATTACACAAACCATGGTCTATGTTTGTGAGACAGATCTAATCCATTTGCACATCAGGTGGCAATTAATAGTGCCGTATACCATGAGTCTATGTGATAACGGAGAATGCCTAAAGGTGATCACCGTTATCGCTCAGTCAGCGTGGCAAACACAATTTTGGCACTCTGACAACCCCAGCGCACCAGCACAATGGTGCCAGGACATATTTTTACTGCTTTCTGTGGGGGAGCTGCACCCCCCAACACCCCCCCTCATGGGGGGCTTCTCCCATCGCACCACCCTACTTAAGGATTCTCAACTCCAGGAGGGGTGTATGTCGGGGGGGGGTGAAAGCAGTAAAAATTAAAAGGTTTGGGCTGGTCACTTGATGGCAGCCTAACTGTAGACAGCAAGCTCCCACCGCTCCATTCTACTCCCTTACAAAACTGCTGTTAAAACCACCTAATTGGAGGAAGCTTCATTAGCCCAATTGCTAGAAAAGTATCTAAAGACCTACTGGTACCTGCAGCTTCATCAAAAATGGAAACTTATATGCGTAAGGCACCGCCGCAGCATTCTCTGCCGCCATCTCCAGAGAAAGATAAAGCTCCCAAGCGGCTTAAGCAGCAAGCAACAAAGGCAACTACTGGGCCTATGCCGCTCACAGAAGATAATTTCTTAGAAATAATGCGGCCGATACAGGATTCCATTTTCAACATTAATGATGAATTGCACCACATCAAAATTACAACTGATTCTCTCACTGTACGGGTTGGGGATTTGGAAGCTCAATTGTCCTCTGTGGGAAAAAAGCAGGATAAAATGGTACTCGATCATACTATCGCTACCAGTAGAGTTAAAAAACTTGAGAAAAAAGTTAGAGGATTTAGAGGGCAGAAGCCGAAGAAATAACCTCTTGGTTATAGGAATCCTGGAATTAGAAGAAGGTAATTCACTGATACTTTTTTTCAGAAACTTTGTGAAAGAGTTGCAGGACCCTCACTGAACGGGCCCAACTATGTGATTGAGAGAGCTCATTGGGCACTTCGCCCACAGCCTCAGCCTGGTTCCCCACCTCGGCCCTTTATTTTCAAACTGCTCAACTTTTTGGATAAGCAGCATATTTTGGCCAAAATAAAATCACTTCAGGAGGTACAGTGGGAAGATAACAAAATTTGTATCATGCAAGATTTGCCACAATCCGTCTGCATCAAACATCAGGAATTACACCCAACTGCGTTTAAACTCATCGCTGCTGGGAAGCCATTTCAAGTCAAATACCCTGCGATTCTCCATGTTAAAATTGGAGATCAATGGCATTCATATGAAATGCAAGACCAAGCTCAGCTTGAGCTAAAGAAGGCATTTCCTGACTTGTTTGGGTGATTTTATCATTCAATTTGAGAGGATTTGACATGGTAATGGACACTGGAAGCCCATAAGGGCATTGGATAAATGATACTCAGGGTTCTAAATCTTAATGTGGAGAAAATCTGAGTTTAACACCCTGTAGCAACACTCACTCGTAAATTCATTCTGACGAGCAGACTGAGCTGATTACTGTAGTAACGATAACCTGATCCGCTTCATCACCATGCAACAGCAAAATTTTACTTCAGCTAAGTGCTCAAACTGCCTTTATCTTTTTTATTTTGAACTCTAGAACTGTGAACCACTTTGAAAAGCCTTAGAGAAGACCTACTTGATTCGAATTCCTGTGATCTGATGCGATGCCTCGCATATAGATGCTTTTTTATTTGACATGGAAATGGACACTGAGAGCCCATAAGGGCAACGTATAAATGACACTCAGGGTTCTAAATCTTAATGTGGAGAAAAGTCAGAGTTTAACACCCTGTAGCAACACTCATTCATAAATTCATTCGGACGAGCAGACTGAGCCGATCACTGTAGCAAAGATAACCTGATCTACTTCATCGCTGTGAAACAGCAGAGTTTTATTTAAGCTAAGTGCTCAAACTGCCTTTATCTCTTTTATTTCAAACTCTAGGAACTGTGAACCACTCTGAAAAGCCTTAGAGAAGACCTATTTGACTTGAATTCCTATGATCTGATACGATGCCTCACATATTGGATGCTTTTTTCCTACTAATTTTATATTATCATTGATGTTAATTACTTCCTCATGGCTCACAAGGGATAAAAGAAGGAAAATAAAGGAAAACCCCTGTAATTTCGTAAATGCACCCTACTAGCTCATTATTTAGGTTCTGTTCTTTAATGTACATGAGAAGTGCAGAAGAAAGTAATCCTGATTTACCTAATTTGTTATTACTATTCTGTATGAGCTAGATAGTATACTACAAATTAGTAGTGAAAAACTATCCTTAGTTACAGTATATAATGGGGAATGGGAGTGAATGGGGAAGGGGAATGTTGAATACTGTGGGCTTGCATTACAACATCGCTTGACAGAATTAATCAGTCAGTACAGTTAAAAGAACTGGGGGTAGTTATAATTTTTACTTTGATAGGGATTTTGGGGAGGGTTGGTGGGGATAGGGACAAAGAAACCATGCTACTATCTTACTGGATTAAAAAAGTAACTATGTGTTTAGGTATAGAGATATCGAGACCCATTTCTTCCCTTCTATTACTTATCTTATGGATGTACTAACATTAAATGAGTGGCTTATGTACTATAATGAGTTGGAATGTTAAAGGAGCCAGAGACAGATGCAAAAGGCAAGTCATCCTAAAACATCTACTGCATTTAAACACCAGTATTGCATGTTTACAAGAAATGCACCTCAAAAGGGAAAATACCCCATTACTGTGCAAGAGTTGGGTTGGACAAGTTTTTGGGGTGGGAAAGTCTACCAACTGGGAAGGAGTAGCTATACTGATTAATAAAAAAGTTCCCTTTAAATTAGAACAAGAGATATGGGATCCTGACGGATGTTGCCTATTTATTCGTGGGTCATTATATTCCCATCAGATCCTACTAGGTTCCATATACGGTCCTTATGTGGACTCTCCCCAATTTTTCACATCTTTATTGGATATGATAATTACTAATTCACCGGGCACTACTTTTCTAGGTGGAGACTGGAACATTACCCCTCAACTCCATTTGGATAGATCAGACCCCAAGGGTCTGGCTTATCGCCAGCACAACAAGCTTTAAAAGATCTCCTATCTGGAGCAGGACTATTAGATATTTGGGGAGTCTTAAATCCCTTAAAAAAACAGTATACCTTTTTTTCTTTACCTCATCGTACCTGCTCACGAATGGATTACATTTTAGTTAGCTCCCATATTTTACCTGGTATATTAGATGCCAATATACATCCATGTGTTATTTCAGATCATTCCCCCATTTCTCTTACATACATTTTAGGCCCAAGACTTAAGAGAGACTCCCTTTGGTGCCTAAACAATCAACTACTACAAATCCATTTCATTAAGACTCATTTAAAAATTTTATTTCCTTCTTTTTGGAGATTAACTTGGGATCTGTTTCTTGAATTGATACTGTTTGGTCTGCTCTAAAATGTGCCTTAAGGTGCAAATGCATCTGCCTAGCATCCAACAGATCAAAACAATCTAAAGCACAAATTGATGACTTACTCCATTCAATTAAAACACTTGAAAAAAATATTAGTTGTCATTCATTGGAGAAAGACTGGATTACATTAAATAATTTGCATGCCCAATTTTCGAACCTGAAGGTGCAAAAAGCAGAACTCTCCCTAAAAAGAACCAAACTCAAATATCTAGAAACTGGAGAGAGGGCTGGTAAACTTCTTGCTATTCGACTAAAACAGGCAGAAATGGCACGGTCCATAACAGGTTTATATCTAAAAAAATGGCCCAATAACAACTGATCCAAGAGAAATTTCTTCGGGTTTTAGACAATATTTCCAAAACTTATACACCGTCTCTGAAGAGGGAATCCCATCAGAACAGGAGATTATGAATTATTTTGAATTCTTAACTCTTCCTAAGTTATCTTCAAATGAAACTTCCTTACTAGGACACCACATTGAGGAAAGGGAAGTTAACCTAGCTATCCAACAACTTTCCTCTGATAAGTCTCCTGGGCCAGATAGCCTCTTGACCAACCTATATAAGCTATATAATACTGAACTTTCCCCATTTCTGGCTAATGCCTTTAATTTCTAGTTTGAGAATTAGTTCTCTGACCACTCCTACTCTGAAGCCCTCATTACTCTTATTCCCAAACCTGGCCGAGATCCCCATCACCCAGAAAACTATCATCCTATATCACTGCTTAATGTAAACATTTAAATTTTGGCCAAAATACTTGCTAATCATTTAGGGCCTTTCATGAACAAACTTATAAGTAATCAGCAAGTTGGTTTTATGTCAGGTAGATCCTCTAGTGACCAGATGAGACGATTGCTCCAACTCCTCTCCTTAACCAATAATTCAGATTCACCGGTGGCTCTTCTTGCACTAGATACAGAAAAAGCTTTTGATAGTGTTTCTTGGGACTTTCTTTTTACAGCTTTATCCCATTTTGGTTTACCACATTTATTTATTAAGTGGACTAAATTACTTTATACATCCCCAAAATCCCATATTTGGTGTAATGGCATTCTTTCTAGCTCATTCCCACTACAACGAGGCACCAGACAAGGTTGTCCCCTCTCTCCCCTCCTTTTTAATTTATACCTTGAACCCCTTATTCAGAGGTTAATAATGTCTCCAGATATCCATGGAATCACCGTGGGGGCACAACAACATCTCCTATCAGCCTATGCTGACTTATTATTACATTTGGCAAATCCTGAGGCTGACATGCCAGTTCTCTTAAAGGAAATTGTCTCCATTGCAAAAGTTTCTTACTATAAACTTAATTTTTCTAAAACTAGTGTTTTTCCAATGAATGGTAAACTGTTGCCTTCTGACATACAAGCTCATGGATTACACTGGGAACCAAAATCTCTGACTTATCTGGGCATTAAAATCTCTAAAGAAATTCCCACAATAGTGAGAGAGAACTTCACCAACTTACTTAATACAATAAAAATAGATCTAGATCAGTGGTGTGCACTGCCAATCTCTTTATGGGACAGGATTAATACTGTCAAAATGAATGTGTTACCCCAAATTCTCTACCCATTGAGTATGTTAGGCTTCTTTTTCCCCAAATCATGGTTCCTCTCCCTGCAAAGGCTCATAAACCAATATATATAGAAAAATATAACTGTCAGAAGAGCTTACCATAAACTTACTGCACCAAAGTCACAAGGAGGTCTCTCTCTCCCTCCCATCCTTTTTCATTTATTATGGAGCAAGCCACATTAGCAAATTATCACATTGGGTCCCTACACTGGGAAAGAGAGACAGGCAGGATCATACTCTCCCCTTTGGTTAGACATTGAGAACACAATAGCCCTCAACAACTCCTGTACACTTTCAACCTTGATTTACTCCTCTCCAAAAAATATCCCTCGAGAACTCTGGAAAACTCTAATAGGATGGTCATTAAGAGTACTACATCAGATACAGCGACATCTACAGTAAATTTAGATTGGCATAGTTCCTTGGAACAGCCTCTCCTAAACAACCCCCATTTTCAAATCCAGAATAGACCAATTTCCTCAACATATTGGACTCCCTTAATAGGGCTCCAACTTGCAGATATTGCTTTCAATGGAAAAGTCCTCCCCTATCTCCAGTTTCAATCAAATTCTCACCATGCCATTGGAAATCCCTTTAAATATTGGCAGGTAAGACATACAGTAGTCTCTTTTCTAAATAATATATTATTATCTGGCCTCCTTAGGGTTGAATTATCCTCTCTCTTACATACTGCCAACCAACCGCATTCAGTCTCTAAAGTTTATAAATAATTACAATTGTTAGATATCCAATTACCCAAAGGTACAGTATCTGTTATTATTGGGTGCTCAGACTTTCCCTCAAAGAGGAAACAGAACTCTGGCAGCAATTGTGGATAAGTCTATACAGATATGTCAAACAAGACCAACTACGTCTAGTCCAATATAATATGTATAACTTATATTTTACTCTGACAAAACTCCACAGGATTGGAAAACTGAACTCCTCACAGTGTCACCAATGCCTAGGTGCACATGGGGATCTATATCATATGATATGGACCTGCCCAAAAATCCAAATCTTTTGGCAATCCATTAAACAATCATTAGACTCTATATTGGACCTAGAATCATTTTTTGCTGCCAGCAATCTGTGTTCTCAATTACTTTCCTCTAGCACTAATTAAACAGAGGAAAACTTACATGGCTTTAATAGCTGGTATAGCTAAACTTGTAATAATGAGACATTGGATGGATGACTTTACTCCTACTGTATTAGAATGGCATAAAGAAATGCTCTTGGCTCTTCAACTAGAAAAAACATATTGCCATGATGCATAATAGACTGCAATTTTACCTGGATAAATGTGGTACTCGTGAAGCTTTGTTAGTAGCATGAACACCTTAGATTATCGTGTCACATATTTACTCACTTGGTACCAAATAGAGAGGGAATAAGTTAAAACTTTTAATATGGGGAATTTTTATTTTAATTTTGATTATAATTTAGCATGTAATGTTTAACGTACAGTCTCATAACTCAGATATGGTTTATATCTCTGTAACCCAGACTGATTTTGTATAATCCATCTTTTTATCATGATCAAAACTTGAATAAAGTATATTGAATAAAAAAAAAGTTTTGGGCCGGGAGCAATAAAAATTGCACCAATGCCTGGACCCAAACCCGGTACCTCAGCCACCCCAGCCACTAGCCAATCCCTGACCCCACGATGCAGCTCGACTGGCAACCACAGCACCACCCCCTACAGCCTCTCCACCTCCTCCCAAAGAGAGAGAGAGAGCGAGAGACAGTCCTTTTACTGGTAACTTCTTACTTACATGTTTGTTTTCAATATTATCTTGTTGTAGGAAGATGCGCTCACAAGGAATTGGAAATTATATGTACAGTAACAACAACCTGCTTATGAAAGATATTGAGAAATTGTCACCATCTGAACAAACCTCTGCACTAGAGTCATTCCACAAAGTAATAATTTTTTTGCACCAAAAATGACACATTACTTCTACAACAGCATGGAGGCTAGGTATGTGATGTTGTTCATATTGTTGTTCACTACTGTATATAGATAATAAAGTATGGGTCAGTGTGTGTAAACTACAAATTTATATACACCCATGGCGTTAAATGCTACATAAAACCAGACGATGTGTGTAAACTTCGATTTTACATAAACCAACTCATATTTAGTGTCATATAATTGCTGTGTAGATTTGGTTTGCTGCAGCAATTATATAACTTTGGTGTGTATCATCTCAGCAGTGGATGAGTCAACCCCTCTCTCAGCGCAATGGTTATGGTCATTGCTGCTTCTGTTATGGTCCAGTGATCATCTTGTTGTTTTTGCTCTACCATTTGACCCTTCCTCTACCTACATTGCCCTTATGTCTTCCACTATTTATAATGGCATCAACAGTGAGGTGATGAATACAATCAAATCAGACAAATGTCAGTGCCAGAGCAACTGTAACTTAAAATATATGGATTGACAAACCATGTCCTAAAAGTACACATACAAAGTCGATTGGTGAAGGTGCATTGCATGGTTTTTCACAGTAAGTATATTTGTTTGTGTCATTCACAGATTGCTGATTGCAGCCCTTCATTTTAATGAGAACTTGGAGAGGGCACAGAGAGTTCATAGAGATGGGCATGCCATGTGGGGAATATCATTTCCAAAAGCAAGAGGTGACGCCCCGTCGTAAAGGAGATCAAAGTGCCCATTACATATGGTAAGCATGTGTGTATATATATATATATATATACAGTATATATATATATATATATATATAAGCAGTGACCACTCAGGATGTGTGGTTAGTGGGATTAATCAACACTCCGGGTGCGTTGGGAGGCATGAGGCCACAGGGCGCATGTCTTCACAGCAACGGGGGTGTTGATTAATCACCAATAACTGCACACCCTGGAGTGGGTTGTTGTACTTATAACATGGGGTGTCATCATAGGTGAAACAAACATGAAGAAAGCATGATTAAGTCATGAAACATAGGAACTATTTTATGTGTTCTTCCACCTACACAAGTACTGTTTTGCTGACACTGCTATATATGCACTGATGACGCTGTTGAGTAATTTACCATACAGTTTATATTATCGTGCTGGTGCTGTCAGGCACAGTGTCATAATAGAATGACCACTTGGGGTTAGGCTGCTGTCAGGCACACAGTGAGAAACTGTTGCTCTTGGCAGTATATAGGAAGTATTCAGCAAGTCACCCTGCCACAGATCTCCTGCTTTTCACCCATGCATGTGTGCTTAGCCAACAGAGAGCACAGCAAATAACATTTGTGAGCACATTATGAGATATGGACAGCAGCTGTCATAGACCGTCCCCAAAGGCATGCTTTCGTCATTTTGTTATACACACACACACAGACATACATGCATTATGGCTGTCATACACAACATCCAATTTTTCTATCATCATGTATCAAGCAATCTTGAGAACCATGAATAATAGTTTTCAGTAACTTGATAACTGTGCATGTGTATGTCACTTATGACTGGCTGGATATGCCACAGCATGGCCCAAAACAGTTATATGTAAATTAATCCGCGCACAATGGCAAGGCAAGGCAAAGGCGAGGCAAGGCAAGGCAACATTTATTTAAAAGACACCCAATCCCAGAAGCTCTGGGCACTACACAAATATACAAACACATGTTTCAGAAATATATCAATAAAACACAAAATAATTATTAAAAAATAATTCATATAAACGTTAAACAAATGGCAAAATTCTCTGCATCTATACATGAATCAGTACTTAAAGATTAATATTAATCTGAAAAAGCCTGGTCAAATAGGACGGCCTTAAGGCCAGCTTAACATGGCAATACAGCTCAATAACTGACAAAGGGAAGGGAAACATGCAACATTGCATTGCTTTTCATATAGCTATTTATGAGTAAAGCTGTCAAAGTACATATATATACAGATACATGTACAGACCGATAGTCAAGATGGCAATGTGTTCCATAACATCCATACATGCCTATCCCCATGTGTGACCGAGTAGCATCATGTCCCACACACCCTCACAGTAGGCACCCCCCATCACCCCAAGGTTTAACAGCAATAGTAGCACCTAGCAGGAATGGTTACCATATGCCTCATACCACCCACCCACCTACTGACAAGTAGCTCACAAGTCATAAGTCTTCCTACAGTGAATCTTTCTGTTACTGTTGCATGGAACTCTACAAGCTGTTTATCACTGTCAGAATGTCAGCAGTGTCAAAACTTGCACAGTGTACACTGCCCAATGCCACCAACACACATGTTTATACGTTGAACAGCCTTCCAGATGAAGTTGATGGTCAGCAGTTGTAATACCACTTATCAAGCACTTTAATTATTATATAATTAATGGTCTCCGTTTTTTCTCATAGAGAAAACCGTGTGTTAAATACCGTAACAACGTGCTCCCTTTCCATATCAAAGCGCTCGAGACAAGTAAACAAACAGAGCGTGAGCTTCCAACTGTCCCTTTTACCTCAAACATCACTGATGAGAAAAGTACACTTACTGTACTTGTCGTGTTACTTCCATCTCAAACATACACATATAACATTTTATTCTATTGAGCCTAACTTATACAGTTCACACTTTTGCCACGATCCCTAACTGCTCTCCCTTTCAACCCTAACCTTTCCTCTGCAGGTCAAACGAGTATATCACCGCAAAACAGCTGATGCAACAGGAAACTATGCCAAAGAATCTCCACAGTCATGGACTTCTAACTGTTTTATTCTCTTTATTTAACATTTTAAAAAATTAAATGTTAACGTTCAAGCACAGTTCTGTTTTCCTGACAGAAATAAAAACGTTCATCTGCAAGGTAAGCCTCCACGTCTTTTTTGCAAACTCAAGTCTCACCATAGAAAAAACAGAGCCCTTCAATTATACAAAATAAAATATGGGGTGCAGTGTGTTAAACTCGAATTTAACACACACCCTCATTGTTAGATAGCATTCATGAACCGCTAGAGGCTTCACCCTGGGGTTTATGTGCCATCCAACAACTTCGGTGTGTTAAATTCATAATCTTCCTACACTGCACCCCATACTTTATCCTATATATAATTAATGGGCTTCCCTTTTTCCCATAGGGAAACCCTGGCGTAATCTGCCATAATTAAGGACTGTTTATTACAGCAAACACATGGACAGTTTGCCTCTCACTGTGCATGTGCCCACTGGACTTTGGTCTTTTCCGACCCCAGTGATCACTCACTCTTGCCTTCCACTGCTACAGTCAACCACCAGAGGAACTTGGCATTAAGTTATTTTAAAAACAAGCTCATTTAAATGTCATGGGGGCAAAAACAATGTTTTACAAATGCTGAAATAAAAATTTTAACTACCTGACGAAAATGAAACTGGAGTGTGGCCACAATGGAGCCTATCATATTTTATAGAATTGATATAGCGAAAAAGGTAAACCCAGCAATTATATAAAATAAAATATGGGTCAGTTTATGTAAACTTGAAGTTTACACATACCCTCGGGGTTAGATGTTGTTCATAAACCCCTCGAGATTCACTCTTCAAAGAAGATGCTGTCAGCTTATCTGAGATGAACTGGCAGATCTCTGTTATGTGACCACCTGCTACTTTTAAAGGCTGTAGATGAGCAATAACAACTATGCTTGGCCGAGCACATACCATGAATTCTGGGACCCATGTGTCCACCAGCTGTCAAGAAAAATTGCACAGTGCACCATTCACAGCTTGCTGTGTCTCTCCTGGTAACCACAAAAAATACCCAAAAATTCAACACAGCTGTCATGTCACAAGTGCAGGATCACACTCGGCCATCTAATATGCACATTTGTATAGGTATACTAACCTACTACCATAGTAAAATGACAGCAGAATAGGCCTAATGGTCTTTCGAGTCTGCTCTATTTCATGACACACACTCAGAGCCGTATTTTGCTGTCCACTTCTCTTCTCCCTGCCCCCATTTGGTTATACTGACCCCAGTCCCAGATGTGCCACCTGCATTGGACCTGGTCAGATTTCCACTCCCAATGTACCTGTCCCATCTCCTCTTATGCCTGTCCTCAGTCTCCACCTCTACCAGCTGGCTAGGCAGCACATTCCATGGCTGCACCATCCTTTCACTGAAATAACACGTCCTCCTCTCTCATCTGAGCACACCCCTATCCAGCTTAAACCCGTTCCCTCTCATTGCCACCTCCTTCTTACTTTGGAGCATCATGACTGGGCCCCCCTTATTGATCCTTTTTATGTGCTTTAAGATCTCTACCATGTCCCCCTGTCTCTCCTGTACTCCATGGTGTACATGTCAAGCTCCTTGAGCTTCTCCTCAGAGGTCCTCTCACCCAGCCCACAACTCATTTCGGTTGCCATGCTTTGGACCCTCTCTAGGACTATAATATCCCTCTTTAAATGTGGTCTCCAACACTGCACACAATCCTCGATGTGTGGCCTAACAAAGCAATTGTACAGGGGTATGATCACTTACGCATTTGTGGAGGTAATCCCCCTGTCAATGCATCCCAGCATCCTATTTGCCCTTGATGATGCACTCCTGCAGATGTCTCAGTTGTTCATTTTGACATGTACCACTACCCACAGGTCTCTCTTACCCTCCATGAATGTCATTTAGCCTCCTCCCTGGTGATACCCCTGTCCAGGACTCCTGAATCCTGGGTGCAGAACCTTGCACTTCCCCACATAAAATTTCAGTTTCCATTTTCCTGCACACCTATCTAGAGCCTACAGATCCTCTTTCAGTCCACCCTCCCCTCCCCTCCTCCTCATCTGCCACTGCACCCAGCTTGGAGTCATGTGGAAAGAGACTAATTTCAGTCCTGATCCCCTTCCTTATGTCTGAGACATAAGCTTTGAACAGGAATAGCCCCATCACTGGCCCCTGGGGCACCCCAGTAGTAAGCCACCTTGGTGATGAGGTAAACCCACGAAACATCACCCTCTGAGTATGCTCAGAGAGCCAACTTCCAATCCGTCTTAACAGATGTCTCCCTACCCACATTTCCTTCACTTTAGCCTGCAGGCCATTGTGGGTTACCGAATCAAACACCTTGCTGAAGTCCAAAAAGAGGACATACACTGGCCTACCCCGGTCCAGGGCCCTCATCACACAGTCATAGAACTCCACAATGTTAGTCTGACACAATGTTCCCGATACAAAGCCATGCTGTCTATTATCCAAATACCCTATTTGGTCCAGTAACTCCCCCCCCAGCCTTGCCTTGACGATACCGTCCATCACCTTGATGACCACAGACATCAGGCTAATGAGCCTGTAATTTGCATCCTCCTCCCTTGCCCCCCTTGTGGATCGGCATGACATGGGCTGCCTTCCAGTCTTGGGGCACCCATCCAGTCATCCGCCAGGGGGATTGCCAGGACATCCTCCAGTTCCCTCAGCACCCTGGGATGTATCTCATGTGGCTGAGGTTCTTTGTCCATCCAAAGGGACCCAAGCACTTCCCTTACTCTCTGTACTGGGATATCAGCCTCTACCTCCTCCCCCTTTTCCACCCTGTACTACCCGCACCACCACCACCTGTCTGTGGAGACAACTCCCTTTGCACAGACATGTCAGGGCCCCAGATCTGAACCAGTCCCATCCCTTCCTCCTGTTTCACACCGCCCCTCCCCCCCAAAAGACATAGTCCCTTCATCTCCCCTTGGTAAATACTGATGCAAAGTACTCATTTAGGACCTCTGGCTATTTACCCACCTCTTGTGCCCAACCATCCCCTATCCGTATCCTGCTGATCTGTCCCTTTGCATTCCTTTTTTGCACTATATATCTAAAGAACCCCATGTCCCCCCTCCAGATACCCCTGGCCAAGGACTGCTCCTTTTTCACCTTATCTGCTGTCACAAACCTGGTAACTCTCTTGGTTGTCAGTTCATACTCCACCTGATCCCTTTCATTCTTTATTCTGTCAAAATGATCTTTAAGGATCCTTCCCATCTCCCTGAAGTCTGCACCCCTAAAGTTAGTTACCACCTTCCTTGTTCTGCTCCCCCCCCGTCCAGGAAGAACCAGACTGTGGTGTGATCACTCCCCACTAAGTATTCCCTCACCTCCAGGCCCTTGATCTGATCACTTTCCCCCAGGATGTCCAGCATCCGGGCCTCCCTAGTTTGCTCTCACACCTGCTGGGTCCGAAATGCATCCTGAAAGACATCCAGCAGTCTCTGCTCCCTGTCCAGTGGTGACGACATAGTCCCACAGTCTGTTCCTGGCATGTTGAGGTCCCCCATTATCACTAGCCTTCCATTTCATAAACTATATTGTCCCTCAAGATTTTACACCAAACTGTCTTCCAGAGTCTCAGTCAGTGCCTGTGGTCTGTATACCACTCTGACCTTTACTGTCTCCCCCCCCGCATTAGTAGGGTGACCCAAATAGCCTCCAAGCTCCACTCATCCTCCTGTACCCGTCCAATACCAATGCCATTTAACAGTAAGAGTGCAACACCACCCCTCTATCTTTTCTGAACATATTGTATCCCTACATATTTTGATTCCAGTCATGCCCTTGGGTGTCCCAATTGTCAGTGACTGCTGACACATCCACCACCACCTCAACTAGCATTGCCTGGAGCTCAGGCATCTTGTTTCCTTAGCTCCTGTCATTTATCAAGACCAGCCTCTACCCCTTCTCCCTCCTCTCCTTTCCCCTCCTACAGCTCCCGTTTGTCAGCTCCTGCACCATACCTGGTGATCTATTTGCATATCTCCCTAGCCCCCTACAGGAATGGAGACCTTGTCACTCTTTTATCATACCCGCTGGCACTGCCCCTTTTTTGATCCATCCCTCCTTCGCAACTTTAAACCCCACCTTTCAGTGATGAACACAGCTAGTTTGAGCTTTAGCATTTCCTTCATCTCCAGATTTAGGTGGAGCCTGTGCCTAGTGTGCAGCCCCTTATCCTCCCTGATCTCCCCCAATTCCCCCACCAGGCCATACCCCAATTCCCCACACCACTCCCTAAGCCACTGATTTGTCTCCATAATCTTCTTCTTTTTTTCCCCACTACCCATTGGCACAGGCACAATTAATGAAAAGGAGATCTCACAGCCTATGGAAAGACTTACCCTGGCCAACTCCTGGAACCTTGACTGAATTTTGAATTCACTATTTCCATTTATGTCATTTCTCTCCAAGTGCATTAATATGTCCTCCCCCCCATTATCTTGACAGTGAGTACAACTCATACTTGGCCTTGTACACCCCCAGCCCTGGGTTGCATTTGGTGCTGATTATACAGTTTTCACCCTCCACCTGCACCTCCTCAGGGATGCCTTTCATCATGGAGTCCCCCCAAAACAGTACTGTAGCCTCCACCATGGCTATATGTTCACCCGTCAGGTTCACCCTCCTTACATGCCCCTCATCAGCCCTTCATGTGGTGTCTCCCCCCATCCTGCTCTTAGCACCTCCCACATTCTGGATGTCAAAGGTATACAGTGCCCTGTTGTCCATGGTCACCCCCTATACCTGTGTCCTGTCCCTCTTCATCCTCCACACCCCAGTATCTTTCTCTGTAAGTCTATCCACACTCCTGAATAATCCATCTGCCTGATCCATTGGTCCACTTTGCTTCCTGGTCGCTATCATCCTGTGTCATATGGACTGTGGTGTCTACCTGTTCCACACCCACAGCCTAGTCCTTGTTCACCTTATCCTCCTTTTTCCTCTCCTCCCTACTCCTCTTCCATACCCTATCAGGGTCCTCCCCAATTGTTCACCATTTTCAATCCCTGCATCTTGTCCCTTCTCTCTTTCTATCCGTGTCTTCCTCGGCTTCACCATCAACGGCATCATTGTCATTCACCTCCCCCCCACTCCCCTCCTCTATCAACTTGCATATAGGGTTAAAATGATTTGTCAGCCTTGCCCCATCCCCAATACCCACCCTGCCCTACCTCCCCTCTTGGTTCTCTCTGGACAACCAAAGTCTGTTTCCTAGTGCTGTGGGAATATCCACCTTTTGGTTCCCTCTAGACACCCCCAGCACAGTATCATGGCCGCACTGCACCCTGCACTCCCAACCACCCTCCCAAACATGACCACTCTAGTGACATGTGGCTCTTTTAAAGTGTTATACTGTATCCACCACCAACAAGCATTCTGGCATCCATTTCCATTGGTGTTACCACCGTGTCAGCACAGAAAATCACCTTGATGTCAACTATGAATTTTACTGTACACAGTTTGTAGTCATGCCTCCTCATGTAATTATTTTTATCATGTTAAAAGATGCTGTTGATGTTAACTTTATTTATGTCATTTAAGCATCTGAAAGTGTAACCCATATGCCCCAGCGTTCACAATCTAAGATGTACCAGCCTGTCCTCATATGGCCTCCCCTGCAGGCACAACAACTTTTTGGTTGCCATACTATGGACTCCTTACACCTTTTTTTGTCCTGTTGCATGTAGTGCTATGGTTTTGTAGACCTGAAGGATCACATCACTCCTTCAACTTGTGAAATTGTGAGTTATGAAATGAATGCATAACTTGGAATGTGTTTCAAATGTTTAATGGTTCATATACGTTTCTTAGATAGTCATTGAGAAGTTAACATGACTACAGTTTCTTGCAACATTGTCACTGAACTGTGTGGATGACATATTTTGTACACAGTAACTATACTTATTGAAAAAACATTGTGCAACACTTTTAAGTATAACACTAATGTTTCAATATAAATGTTAATTTTCGTGTTTTACACATGTGGCCTTTCACTTTATTGTGCAACAGTTCACAACTTTTTAAATGTTTCAGCAGTCTCTGACATGAACATCGACTGTTGAGTAAAATGTCCAGCACATGGGCAGCATGAAGGATAGGAAGTAATGCTGTTCTGTACCTAGGAAAAACAGAAAGATATGGTATCAGTGTTATCAACATATAATGTTAACAGTTTAGTATTACGACATTAACAATAAAGCAAATAGACATTCATCTATATTCATGTATAAGGTGTAATCAAACTGTGATTAGTTTCTGTGCAAATCTGAGCATTTTTAATATTTTCACTACAGATTTTCAACATTGCCATCTCTTCACACCCCACTATGAATGCTACAGCTGTCATTCTTCACATCCTGCCTGATCTGTGTTTTCACACATATGGCGCACAATGGCACGGTCACTGTGGAAACTCAAAGTTCGGGACACATTGGCAAAATCACAGTGCCACTGTTCATGAGAAGTGGTCCCAAACACTTTTGTGAGGTGGGGGTCACAAAAAGGCCATGTTGAAAATTTGTAGTGCAAATACCAACAAATGCCTGAGGTGTTAGGGTTTCTCTAACCATAATGTCTCAACCTGTACAGACTGACAGGCATTAGGGGTGTGCCTTTGGACTGCTGACTGTAATGCTCATGCTATTCCACCCCCACCCTGCAGCCAGTCACAGGCATCGAGGTGTGCAAAGAACTCTTTGGCACCAGAGATCACCCCATCTCCTGTATTGCACCCATTTCAGCATATGTCCTTATGGAGTGGGGTGACTGAAAAGCAAAAAACCCCAAGGCACACCTCAACACTTGTCAGTGTCTGCAGGATAGGGTGAGGTGAAATGGCATGGACTTTATGGGCAACAACCAAAATGAATACCCCAATGCCTGTCCATCTCTGCAGGGTGGAGGTGGGGTTGGCATGAAGTTCAATACTTCACTGCAATTCCTACTCTGCATCTGCCTAACTCCTGCATTTCCAATGCTAATACCAGCAAGCAAACATTCAGCATTGACAAATGCTAGTCTATACCAGTGGGTGCACTTCGACCTTACCAAGGGGTGTCACTGGTTGTCATCTTTTTATGTCATTGAAACAGTATCCCAAAACTAGTATTTTAATTAAGTGACTCATGCAGATGTCTGTAACATCATAGCATAGAAACAGAAAATGGAACAGCTATGTAAATACTTCACATGTATGTTTTGTAACAACTCAAGCTGTCCATGTCTACCTACCTATAAAATTCCTGAAAACCTTTGTAGGTTTCAGAGGGGAATTTAGCCCTAATGGCACATACAGCACAGGATGGCAAGACTTTGAGGTTACCTTTTTCTAATTTCTGCCACACCCAGTACACAAATATTCAGTATATTATATAGCATAGAAGCCTGGAGAAAAAAGTAAAATTGAAAGTAGTGAAAAACGGATGAGAAAGTATAGGTGACACAACATTATGCAACACATACAGCAGCAATGCTTATGCAGTGACTGGTCAGTTGTGCATCCACCATTTGAAACAAAGATGATTTTTCTAATAAAATGGAGTATGTGATTAGCTGAAAAAAGTAATTATTAAGTATTATTTTTATTATTATCATTATTAGACCAGAGGGACAGGGTAGTCAGGAAGGGGGGGAGGGGTGGCAGTCTATATCAGGGAGGACAAATGTTGCACAACAGAGGATTTGGAGGAAGGGGAGGAGAAGGAGGCATTATGAATTCAATCAAGGTCCACTACAGAGACAAATGTTAAGTTGGGGTGGTTTAAGGACAGGGACTTCATCTCACAAGTATTAAAAGCTGTGGGGAAAGGAGAGGTGGTAATTGTGGTTGACTTCAGCCTGCCCAAAATGGACTGGAGCACACCATTCTCAACATGTGGTCAAACTAAAGAGATAGTGTAAGGCGTGCAGACTATGGGTTCCTGGCTCAGGATGTCACTGAACCAACAATAGCTGAGGACATTTTTAATATGCTGCTCACAAATGAGGAGCATGTACATGAAATAATGATTATGGAGAACCTGCCTGTCAGTGACCATTGCACAGTGTGGTTGCACTTTGATATGCACTGGCAAAGCATCCAGAATAATACAAAAATATTGGATTTCAGGAGGGAGGAACTTAGAAAAATTGGCATCACAGCAGGCATGGGGGTGGAACAAAGGTGGTCCATCATTTGGAAGGAATACTGTTTTTCACCGATGGGTGCATTACGCTACAGTGAAAGCACAGAAGAGCCAAAGCACACAGCTGGTTCACTTCTTTGGTTGCCAAGGTAATAAGGGAAAAGAGGTTTCACTATGGAAAATTAATGAAGACAAATAGAGAGAAATATAAAGGGCAAATTACCTAAGGTTTGCTAGTGACAAAAGCAAAAATGATTTCATTAAATGCTAGGAACCTGGGGAATAAGTTCACAGAGTTGCAGGCATTGATGGCAGAGGGGTAAGTGGACATAGCTGCCATTACTAAGACTTGAGCAACCAGCCACCATGACTGGGACTTAACCATGCAAGGGTACAAAGTATTCTGGAGGGATACAGATAAAGGGAAGGCTGGGGGAAGTTGCCATTTACATAAGGGAAGGAATCAGATGTAACAGGGAAGAAGGGGATGAGGGCAGGTCTGAAGTAATCTTGCTGCAACTACACAGCCAGAAATTGACCAAGATCTGTCTGGGGGAGGGTTATAGGATACAGTATCATGTAGTGATCTGAAACATTGATTAAAGCATTTCTCTAAATTATATTCCTGTTGTTGTAGATGCCATCTTATAAGTGCAATAACCCATGACAGGGTGAGCGGTTATTGTGGATTAATGAACACCTCAGGTGATACCACAGGGATCAGTCCTTGGGCCCCTTCTGTTCAACGCCTATGTCTCTGATATAAGGACAGGAATCAGGAGTGAGATGAGTCTCTTTGTAGATGACTCAAAACTGGGGGAGGTGGTGGATGGGGAGGAGGGGAGGGTGGCCCTACAGTGGGACCTGGAGGCTCTGGAAAGATGGTCAAGAAAGTGGAAGCTTAGGTTCAATGCAGGGAAATGCAAGGTACTCCACCTGGGGGCTAGAAACCCGGCCAAGTGTACACACTGGGGGGGGGAATGCTACAAGTCTCGATGGCTGAGAGGGACCTGGGGGTGGTGGTGGATGTCAAGATGAACAACTCTGAGACTTGTAGGAGGGCAGCAGCCAAGGCCAACAGGATGCTGGGATGCATCACTAGGGGGATCACCTCCAGAAGGAGGGAAGTGATACTCTCTCTGTATAACTGCTTGGTGAGGCTGCACCTTGAGTACTGCGTGCAGTTTTGGAGGCCACACTTAAAGAGGGACATTAAACTCCTGGAGAGGGTCCAGAGGAGGGCAACCAAAATGATTTGGGGCTTGGGGGACAGGACCTATGAGGAGAGGCTTGAAGAGCTAAATATGTACACATTGGAAGAGAGAAGGGACCGGGGGGACATGATAGAGGTCTTCAGGTACATGAAGAGGGTAAATAGGGGAGGAACAGTCAGGGTGCTTCAAAGGAAGGAGGAGGGCCACTAGAGGCATGGGTGGAAGCTAGAGGGGAAGATTCAGGGCAAAAGGAGGAGATGCTACTTCACTGAGAGCATGGTGGAGCCATGGAATGCACTGCTTGGGGGCTGGTGGAGGCAGAGACAGTGGAGGGGGTTCAAGAGGGGGTGGGACAGGTACAGCGGAAGGGTTCTGGAAGCAAAATCCAATGCAGCAAGAATATCCGGAACTGGGAAGGGAAAAGCCAGAGAAGACGAGGGGGGCAGCAAGGTCAGCACCCAGGGTGGGGGCTGACCAAATGAGCAGGCACGAAAGACCGTTAGGCCTATTCTGCTGGCATTTTAGTATGTTAGTATGATATGAGGATATGAGGCCTGCGGCATCGTGCATCACAATGCATCACAACACACCAGCATGTGTTGATTAATACGCAATACTCGCACATACATCAACTCTAAAAGCATAGCACACAAATCCCAAATAATTAACAGGGACAACTGTCTCCAAAGAAATAAAATTTATTCAAAAGCTAGGAGGCATGATCCTAACGCATTTCAGATAATGTATCCTTTTTCAAATAACTGCACACCTTGTCATGAGTTATTGCTTAATTACCAGATGGTGGTTAACATACAATAACACTGCATGGTGGACGAAGTATTTTGATGGAATGTCATTATTGGCAAATCTGACATGCACAGGTGCATATACATAAGCAAACCAACTTATATTTTGGTGGAAGAATCATGGTAAAAAAGACAATGACAGAAACTTAACAGTTGCACTCACTTATTGGTAATTTCATTATCACCAATGGGGTCGTCAACCGCTATACATTCATACAACCTGGACTGAAGAACATCTTCATCCAAGCAACAGCACTTGAAACCCTGAACATCAGTGATGCAGCAGATCTCATCTGATATCTGAAAATTTTCTGACACTGCAGAATAGAACCAGCAGCACCGGTTCTCAATCGGTGATGGCATTAATTGACAATTACCACAGTTGCACCTGAAATGTAAATATACAAATTGAAAAAATAATGGACTAGGATTTCTGTACACAAATTAATTAAACAGTTTGATCACATGTGAATGTCATCTATTTATGCCAATGTGCATACACACACACCATCCTCTATCAGGACACATGACACAATGAGCCTGAGTAGAGAATGAGCACCTTTCAGGTATGACACACATAAGGTGAAAAAAAGAATGCTGGGATATGCTATCAGACTTAACAGAGCATAACAGTTAATATAACACAGTCAATGGAAATAGCATCAGCACTCATATTGTTACAACAACTACAGTAATGCAACCCATACAAAGAATTTTGTATGATGAGAACAATATTTTCATCAGGAAGGGATATTGAGTACTGTTCCTTACTAACAGTGTCACTACACACTAGCGTATTAAGTCAGATGGTTTACAACCTGTTGCAGAAGGTTAGCAAGCAATGTAAGAAGGCAGTAGGGAGGGCTGGGGGGATATTGGGATGTATAGGGGAGAGGCATCACCAGCAGAAAACAGGAAGTTGTTATCGCTCTGTACAAACAGTTGGTGAGACCCCATCTGGAGTACTGCATCCAGTTTTGAAGACCACATCTCCACAAGGACATAGACAGGAGTCAGGAAGTCCAGAGCAGGGCAATTAAAATGGTGCAGGGTCTTTAAGACAAGCCATATGAGGAGAGACTAAAGGAGCTTAATATGTATATCCTTGAGGAAAGGAGGGAAGGGGGACATGATAGAAAGTTTTAAGTACCTCAGTAGAAACAACAAAGTCCTCAGAGGGTAGCATATTTCAGAAAAAGTGATGGGGAACAAGAACAAGGGGACACAATTTGAAGATAGAAGGGGGACAGCTCTGATGAAGTATTTCTTCACGGAGAGGGTGGTGGACACATTGAGCCGCCTTCCTGAGGAGGTTATGGGGTCCAAAATGGTGGCAGAATTCAAGAATGCATGGGACAGTCATAAGGCAATTCTGGTGTGGAGGTAGGAAGAAATAGGCTGTTGGTTAACTAGGATCTGCAGCGTATCCAGTAGATAGGGAAATGGGCAGATTAAGTGGGCAAAGGGATTCTTATCTGACATCAAAGTCTATGTTTCTATGTAGTGGGAGATGGGAAAACATTAACTAAAATTACCAACAACACCTGCATCGGTTCAATTTCAGTTTCTTGCCATCTGTTTCCCCCAGCACATCACTTGCCATGGGAAAAGGGAGGTGTAGTCTCACTGTACCTACCGTGTCAGCTAAATTCAATACATAAAATAAATATATAAAACTTCATTGGGCATATCACAGTGCATGGCTTGGGGAAAATGGGATGCAAAACACAACTGCAGTATTCAGAATAATTGATGTGTGAATCGGTCATTGCCTGGTTCACAGAAACACCTACTGAAACACCTGCAGCGAGGAATGGTTACCCAGTAATGGAATAGGTTGTATGTTGTCCCTACACACTACAGCAGCAGTGCACAATATCAAGGAAACAAGTATGAGACTTTGACAGATTCAGTGACATCAATGGAATGGATGTATGATGTGTCAAACATCATGCATTTAACCTTGGTGAAGTACACTCAGGTGTAATGTCTTCAGGATTCAGGATTATACATGTCTGTCTCTGATGGGGATAGGAACAGATATGTGTGAAATCCCTCTGCGATGTGAGTCATTAATGTAGCCTGTAAATAACCTGGAACTTGTGATGACAGGCTGTGCTAACAGTGATGAGTGGTTGTTGTGGACAGAGGACAATGCCTAGTATCTTGCTTTGTGCTGTGCAACTAGTAGAGAATAGCTACAATATGCAAGATGGTACACATGGAACCACTGCAGAGATTACCTGCAGCAGAGCCAATTATTACTAGGCTGTCTGTTTTGCTGATATGAATTGCCATTCAATACTGACAAATGTACTTCATGTCTACATAATTGTTATTGGTAGTGGGCATGGGGGGGGGAATGGCAAGGTTGTCAGACATGAGAAGTGAGATAAATACTGCCTTTCTCAAACTTCAGTGTCACAAAAGACAAAATCATACAGATGGTGTACCATTCAGACAGCTCCATGCCACATCCCTCATCGCCACTGTCAGAATTGTTATCAGAGCCATTCTCAGTGTCTGAAGGCGAGTCGGGAGCATCTGCTAATGGCTCAAAGCAATACAGGACCATATGGGTTCCAGATGAGCCAGCAACACAGGACAGCACTGCAATTTCATCTTCTGAGGAGGAGGACAGCTGACTGGAAGGATAATCGCACAACCTATGATGTCATCGCACGCGGTGACGTTCATATCCGATGTAAACACAGGGAAGTTAGAGCGTGCAGCGTGAAATGTGCAGACTTTAAAATCTTAAATTTTAACAACAATGCCAACACAGAACAGGCAGAGAAACTCAGCAATCGTCAGAAAACAAGGTAGGACAACAGATTTGGGGATACAAATGATGAAAATGATGAGGCTTTGCATTTGATCTTTAATCAGGCTCCAACCATATAAAGATACTGCTCAACCCATAGTTGGCAATCCTAATTTTAAGACTGGCAGACATATACTTATCAATTCCTTCTGGCGTTTTTTTGAAGTAAATACGGTGGGTGATCTGATATCTGAACAGAAACTTTTTACCTTTCAGAAGGAGAGGATCAAGTATCACTGGCCCGCTACTATGTGTTTTAAATAATTCCAACTCTCCCATATGCTTCTGCATCATTTTGGTACAGGTGATTGGGACAACTCATATCAGAAAAAAGTCATTTCACTGGTGGCAGCTGTTCCTACCTCTCACTTCGTCTCCTATTATTATCGCCAGTTACTACACTTTCTGGCCAAGAGGGATAGATGTTTTATCATTGGGATCAGGCCTTACCACCTGCTAACTCCCCTTGCAACTGACCATGAATTTGGATGCGCTTGTACAGATACATCAAATGGGATAGATATCACCTTCAATTTCAGGTCCTACACAACCTTTATTATGTTCCTGATAAACTACACAGAATGGGTGAACTTCCCTCTAATATCTGCTCCAGATATAATAAGGCACCCGGTACCCTATTTCACACTCTCTGGTCATGTGATAAAGTCATTCCATTCTGGGCCACCATCTAATCATACCTGGATCCTATACTTGGGTTGTCCAAGGCCTTTCTCCCTGAAGTATGCTTATTGGGGAATTATGAGTACATCCTAATTTGTAATCAATGGTTACACATGTCCCTTATTGCAATATGTGCAAAGAAAGTAATACCACACTGGCTTGAACAAAGTCCCCTCTATAACTGAGTTGGTTCAGGAAATACTATTTGCTTTGCAGGCGGGACAGATAATAGCCAGTTTGTCACATAGAGCTCTTACCTATTGGAAAGTCTGGGAGCCCCTATATACTTTATTAAATATATAATATTCCTGGTTCCTTTTACATATCCCGGTTACTCCGATTTTCCTATTGGCAACACTCCCTTTGCCTTAAACTGCCTTCCTGGATTATAATAAATACACCCACATATTGATCGTTTACCTCAGTGCCCTGATTTCATGCACTGGTCCTTAATAGTTTGGTATCCTCCAGTAGTGGTGGTGGGGGGAGGTGGGGGGGACCTGGGGATGGGGGGTTATTTTGATTGTGGGACTTTGTTTTTTCCTGTTACATTGTTTCTCCTTCCCCTTTTTGTAACACAGTCCTGCACAATATAATTATATCCACTATGTTAGCCTTATACATTATACTTTGTACATTGTTCGAACTGTGTTGGTGTTCTCTGTTTCTGTTTTCTTGTTTTTTGTTGTTTACTGTGTTTTTATTTTTTGGATTATTTAATAAAGCTCATTCAATTTGTAAAAAAAAAAAAAAAATTCCAGACCTGGGGGTCATCTTGGTAGAGGCTACCCTGGATCCAGTTGCCATAATGGAGTTGTGATGAACTGAGCACCATGACTGGGGCATTGATATACTGGGCTACTCTTGGTTCAGGAGAGACACTTCAGGGAGGAGGGGGGGGATTGTAATATGTGTGAGAGAGGGATAAAGGGCCATGGAGGTACAGGGCACCTGGAGGAAACAGACAGGCTGGTGGTTCTGTGAGTCATCCTGGAGACAGGCTCTGTGGTCACTATTTTACAGTGGTGGTATACAGACCTCCAGCACAGGGAGAGGAAATGGATCAGTCACTAGAGGAAGCCATCATCAAGATGGCAAGTAAGGAAGAGGTGCTGCTTGCTGGTGACGTCAATCTGTGAGACGTGGAGTGCAGCTTTCCAACTGCAGTTTCAGCAAGGAACAGGGCCATCCCTGACTCCGTACAAGTGGCTTTTCTCTTGCTGCTAGTCAAAGAACACACTAGAGATGTGGCAGTGCTGCAGCTGCTGCTTACAAACAGGTACAACTTTACAACTGTCACAGTGGGCAGTCCCTTAGATACCAGTGATCACTGTGCAGTGTGGTTTAACATTAAGACAGAAGCAGAGGCTAACGACATGAGGATGAGGGTTGTGGATTTTAGGAGCGTGGAATTAAAAGCAATTGGAGACTGCCACAGAAACTGCCTTGTTGGGAGGGGGATTGCCAGGGAGAGGTAGAAGCACAGTGGAAAAAAATAAGATAGGGCATACAGTATGTCGTCAAGATGTAGAATTGAGTATTTTTGGGTTGTTTGATTTTTAAATACATTTTTCTCCCACCTTGTTTTCCTTTATCTGATTTGGTTTCTATTTGCTTAGTTCAGTCTAAACTTAGATCTGCCAAGGGCACATTGCTAAGTACAATTCCACATAAGCATTAGTCTGACTCACATTCTTTCTCTATTGCAGCACCGTCGTATTGGAACACTCAACCTGTATCACTTCATTCTGCAATTTCTCTTTCATGTTTCAAGTTTATTTTGAAGCAATTTTTATTGGAAAATACAGTTTGTAAATGTATTATTTAAATAAATTGCTGAGTTTTGATGTTGTTTTATACATTGTAAGTTGTGTATTGTATGTGGTCCCTAGGTTGAACATGAAAAAGGTCCTTTGGTCCAGTGTCCCTACCCGGTTAACAAACAAATAAAAAAATAAAGAGGCAACCAGCCTCTGTGTGAAGGAAGTGAATAAAAGCAGAAGGAAGACTAAACTATTGTGGTTCTCATTGAAACTAACCAATGAGGTGAAGGACAAAAGGGTGTCATTCAGGAGGTATGAGGAAATATGGAGTGAGGAAGACAAGGGGGTGTACCAAGTATAACAGAGGGAAGCAGGAAAGGCAGTGAGGACAGCAACAGTGCAGACAGAGGAAAGGACAGCCAAAGGGGTATCTAAAGGGGCTCAGCCTTTCTTCAGGTACATAAGTGAGAGAAGGGAAGCAAGGGGAGGGACAGTGAGGATAAGGAGGGCAGCAGGGGGATACTGCACAAAAGAGAACAGAGAAAAAACTGCCACCCTGAACAGGTACTTCTACTCAGTGTACACTGTGGAGGAAGGAGGGATAGATCACCAGGAATCATCTGGATGGGGGGGGGATTGATACAAGTTCATTTTCTGAGGAGAGAGCCCTGAAGGGACTTGCAGCTCTGAAAGTGGACAAGGCATTGGGAGCAGAGGGATACTTCCAGGTACTAAAGGAACACAGGGGGGTGCTGGCTGCCCCACTGATGACCTTATTGAACAATTCACTAGAGCAGGGTGGTTCTGGAGAACTGGAGGAGAGTTGACAGGGTCCCTCTACATAAGCGTAGCAGCAGAAAGGAGGCTAGCAACTATAGGCCAGCCAGTCTCACTTCAGTGGTGGGGAAATTAATGGAAACCTGCTAAAGGAAAGTCTGGTAGAGTATCTTGAATCCAGTGGGCTGCAAGACTGCTAGCAGCATGTATTCAGAAGGTGATGGTCATGTCAGATGAATCTGATTGATTTCTTTAACTGGGAAACCAGGGAAATAGATTATGGGAGGGCAGTGGACATGGTCTGTCTGGACTGTAGAACGGCTTTCAACACTGTGCCACACAGGACACTGATTAAGAAATTAAGCAGCCAAGGGGTGGGATCCATAGTGGTAAACTGAGTTAGAAACTTGTCAATGGATAGGCATTAGAGGGTGGTGGTTAACGGCACTCACACTAATGATGGGAGAGTGACCAGTGGGGTGCCACAGTGCTCAGTACTACAACCGGTCTTCTTCAATATCTTCATAAGTAACATTGCAGAAGAACTGGAAGGGAAGATATTCCTTTTTGCAGATGATACCTACAGCTGTACTAGGGTGGACACTCAGGCAGGAGTGGACGGAAGGCATAGGGATCTTGGGAAGCTTGAAGAGTGGTCAAGAGCAGGGCAGTTGGGGTTCAATGCCAAACAGTACAAAATCATGCACCTAGGGCATAGGAACTGAGAAACTGAGCATAGGATGAGAGAGGTACTGGCAGTCACTAAGCAGGAAAGGGACCTTGGGGTTACCATATCTGAGGATGTCAAAGTGGCAGAGCAGTGTGACAAAGCAGGGGCTAGGGCCAGTGGGATGCTGGTTTGCATAGGGAGAGGTATGCCCAACAGGAGGAGGGAGGTGGTATTGCCACTGTATTGCTATCTTGCGATACCCCATCTGAGTTATTGTAACCATTACTGCATGCTGCACCCCAGAAAGGATATGAACAGTGTGGAGGTAGTCCAGAGGAGGGTGACTAAAATGGTGTATGGGTTGCATCAAAAGCCCTCTGAAGAGAGACTGAGGGATCACAACATGCACATACTGAAAGAAAGAAGAGCAAGAGGGGACATGATAGAGATGTCAGAGGAGAGATGTACTGGTACCTTACAAGGGTGAACAGGGTGCAGGAGAGGAGTTTCTTTCAAATGAGAAAGAACACCAGGACCAGAGGCCATGCGATGAAGCTGGCAGGGTGTAGTTTAAGAGGTTTGTGAAGAAGTACTTCTTCACTGATACAGTGGAAGACACCTGGAACAGATTGCCAATGGGAGTAGTGGAGTTGAAACCAGGATGCTTCAAGCATGCATGAGATAGAAATAGGTGTATATTAGTAAATAGGCAGAGAGGAGGAAGGGTCGCAAGAGACTACTTAGGGTCTGCTATGACAGACTAGGCAGGGACCATCTGGGTAGATTGTGCAGGCCATGTGATCCATTTCTGCTGAGAAATTCTATGTTTCTAACTAGTTAAATCACCAGGATAAGTGTGCGTCAGTGCTTTACTCAAGTGGAGCTTCTTAAGGGAAGAAGAGGAAGCTCCATCTGAGCAATGTGCCAGGGCACCTGGATTATGGTAGATATCTGTTTATGACTGCGCTGTGTCATGTACGTTTCCTGCTTGTATGCCTTTATTATTAAAGCTGCAATAAATTTGCTTAATAATGCAGCCCAGTGGCTCTGAGGGTTGAGGCGCTGGATGCCACACCTTGCGGTACTCCGGCAACCCTGGTTTGGGAATGAGCCCAGACCGCCGGGGGTCAGCAGGGGAGAGAGAGAGGATCGAGCAACCATAGGACTGCTCTCTCTTGGGAGGGATCCAGGGTAGTCTTAGCAAAAGAGCAGTCCCGGTGGAGACTGGTGCTACTGCTACACACATGGGCTCGCTAGCAAGCTAGGGGTAAACATCGGGTTGATGCCTTCCAGATGTGGGTGGGAGCACCCACGTCTCGGGCTAGGGCAGCATTGCACATTCCACGTCGGGGGCATAAGCACTACGGAAAAACCCCTCTGGTCCAGATAGGTGATGGCCCTCCCTGAGCCATACTGCCACATGCCCAACACTGGAGCCCTTCCACCACCCCTTTGATCTCCTCGGGCCCTATGCCACCCTGAACAGGTACTTCTGCTCAGTGTACACAGTGGAGGAAGGAGGGATAGATCACCAGGAATCATCTGGATGGGGGGGGGATTGGTACAAGTTCATTTTCAGAGGAGAGAGCCCTGAAGGGACTTGCAGCTCTGAAAGTGGACAAGGCATTGGGAGGCTTGAGGATGGCGGGGCTCACAGTGGGTGGTAGAGCAACTCTGGCCAGTGGTGAGGCCTGAGAGAGTTCTGGCTCTGGGGGTGATAAAGAGAGCTGGAAAAAAAAACAATGCAGCTAGCAGTTTGGCTGTGTGATTTTCAGCTGGCACAATGATCCCTTGCTGGTGTGCTCTCACTTCCTGGTTCCTGAAGTCTGTTTGTGGGATCAGCAAACTTTGTGTGAGCACCTGGTCCTGCGCTATTGAGCATGACCTCCCCCTTGCTTGCATGTACCCAGGATAGGCTTGCCCAGGTGGAATGTCCAGTAGGAGGAAGTATAGTGTAGTGGTTAAGAGCACTAAGCTGCAAACCTGGAGACCTGGGTTTGAATCCCATCAGCCCCCACTTGCATACTGTGTGACCCTGAGCAACTCACCTAACTTTCTCTAAACTGAATGGGTATCTGAAGAGTTATCTAGGTGTAAATCTCAGGTGACTGAAAGGACTTAACTGCTGTGAGGTTTAAATTACTTGTAGAAAGATCTGGTAAGTAGGGGGAGTGGCTTAGCTAGAAGGAAGCTACATTTAAAGACTGCCATAGAAAGTTTCTGCTAATAGCTTGGCAGAAGATACCAGGAGAAAGGACTGCTGTGTGACTGAACTTCTCTGCTGGGACTATATTGCCCTCCTTCCCTCCCCTCCACCCCCCCCCCCACCTAAAGCTAGTTCTATTTTTATAGGCACAGAATTTGACTGACAACAGGAACTTCCTCTTCAGTTTCAGGAAGTGAGTGATCACAGAACCACCAAGGACCCACCATCCTAGAAGGGCAAGAGTAGATCTCTGGCCCCCTCTAGCTGCTGGAGGTCTGCCTCTGAGCAAGTAAGTGGTCTACTGTGAAATATAGGATATTCTTGTCTCAGAACAGGACAATTAGGAGCTTAAAGGGCACACAGGCAGAAAGTAAGGAGAGAGAGAAAAAAAGAGGAAAGAGTAAGGATTGCAAACAGTTAAGGGGCAGAAATAAGACATGATTGAGTGGTGCAGTGCAGTGGCTGTGGAGAAGCAGTCTTGGGAGATGTTCTGGAGGATGCGGTGTTGTCCCATCTGCAGGCACCTCTCTGGGCTGAGGGAGGAGGTTGCTCATCTCCAGGCTGAGTTGGCCAAGATTTGTGGGACCTTCTCTTCCATCCAGGGACCACCAGTGCCACTGCTGTTGCCTCAGAGGTTGCCAAGAAAAAGGAGCGGTTGAACCACAGTGGGCTCAAGGAGGGTGAGGGTGGTGGAACAGAGGTGCATCCCTACCATTGTACCTCTCCACAATTCATATGCCATTCTGGCAAAGTGTGGTTCCTCTGGAGGCACCCACAGTGGAGACCAAGGAGGATGCTGGGAACCTCCATAAGGAGACCCACAGGAGGGTGGCGGGGAAGGAAACAACTCCTGGTGGGGACTCCATTGTTAGGAAGGTAGAGCTGGGGAGGAAGGGAGAGGGAGGTAGTGCCTGCCTGGCACCATGGCTTGCAGGGACAGAAGCTAATCCTCAGGATTGCTGGAGCAGCTGCACAGGGAGGGAGCTGGATGTCATTGTCCACCTAGGGACAAATAACCTGGCTAAGAAAGGGATTAGAGAAGTGCAGGAAGAGTTTGTGAATTGGGGAGGGGCCTTAGTCAAGTAGCACGCACGGTAACCTTCTCGGAGGTGCTACTCATCTATGGCATAGGAGAGGCTAGGGTGTTCCGCACCATGAGATTCAATCAGTGGTTGAAAAACTGGTGTGGAGCTCAGGGATTTGGCTTCATTGGGGACTGGGGGTCCACCTGGAGTGATGCAAGCTTATACTGGCATGATGGGCTGCATCTGTCCAGGAGGGGAACCAGGATCCTAGGTGATAGGTTTAAATGCTTCATTGGCAAGCTTTTAAACTAGTCAAGGGGGGAGGCACTGGAAAGGAGCAAGAAAATCCTAGCCCTCCCAAAATAATCACGGTAGTAAGTGCTGCAAACACCAACATAGAGGTGTGGATAGGGAGAAGGGCAGGAGTAAATGAAGAAAGTGACAAAGGCAAGAAGGACAGGGATGTGGCAAAAGTGAGTAAGGCCATCAGGAAATGGAGGGTAATGAGTACCAATGCCCGTAGTCTGGGCAACAAGCTCCCTGAGCTGATGGCCTTAATGGAAGAGGGATGCCTGGGTATCATAGCAGTCACAGAAACATGGTACACAGAGAACCATGACTGGGATGTTAACATACCAGGGTACATAACTTACAGGAGAGACAGGCAGGGGAGAAGAGGGGGAGGAGTAGCTCTCTATGTAAAGGAAGGGATAAAAGCAACTGAACAAAAGAGTAAACAGGGAGGAGAGGAGGCACTGTGGGTCACCTTGGAGACTGGAAAGGGCACCACAATCCGCACTGGGGTTGTGTACAGACCCCCATGTCAGGGGGAAGGAATGGTCAAGGATATGATACAAGGCATTCTTAGAATGGCAGAGAAAGGGGAGATACTGTTGATGGGAGACCTGAATATGCCAGATGTTAACTGGAGCACATTTGCTGCAGCCACATCCAAGAGCAGGGCCATTCTTGATGCCCTACAGGTGGCAGGCATTAGACAGCTAGTTTCAGAACCCACTCATGAGGGAGCAATCTTAGACCTCGTACTCTCAAACGGGGGCAGTGAGAGGATCTCAGATCTAGAAGTGGGTTGTCATCTGGGGACAAGTGACCATCAAACAGTGTGGTTCACGTTAAACTCAGCTACAGAACAAGCCATACAAAAGTGAGGGTACTGGACTTTAGGAGGGCTGACTTTGGCAAGATGGGAGAGTGCCTCAGAAAAGCACTAGCAAACAGGCTAGAAGGAGGTGTGGAGCAACAATGGGGAATTATCAAACTGCCATCACAGAGGCAAAAAGCCTTTGTGTGAAGCAAATGAACAAATAAAATGAAAGAAAAGCCACTATGGTTCTTAAAAGAGTGGCTGTGAAAGTCAGGAAGAAAAGATAGCATTCTGGAAGTATAAGGAAACACAGAAGGAGCAGGACAGAGAGCTGTACCTGGTTAAGGCAGAAGGAAGAAGGAGGAAAGTCAGAATAGCAAAGGCCCAAACTGAGGAAAAGATAGCCAACTCAGTTAAGAAGGGGGATAAAACCTTTTATAGGTACATCAGCGAGCGTAGAAAGTCAAAGGGAGGGATAGTGAGGCTTAATAGAATGAACAGTGGGTGGGCAGAGGGGGACAGTGAAAAAGCAGGAATACTGAATGAATATTTCTACTCAGTATTCACAAAAGAGGAGGGGGAAGTGCCTAATCCAATTAACAGAAGCACTCTTGATAGGGAGTTGATCCCAGTCCTTTCACAGAAGAAAGGGTTCTGCAAGAACTCCTAAAACTGAAGGTGGACAAAGCAATGGGTCCTGATGGAATTCACCCCAGAATTCTAAAAGAATTAAGGAGGAACTAGTGAAACCACTGGCTACTCTTTTAATAAATCATGGGAGGATGGTGTGGTACCCGGGACTGGAGGAGAGGCAGATGTGATTCCCCTTCACAAAAGTGGGTCCAAGACAGAGGCAGGAAACTACAGACCTGTCAGTCTGACCTCTGTGGTAGGGAAAGTGATGGAGTCACTCTGAAGGAAAGAATAGTCGATACCCAGAGGCCAGTGGAGCACAGGACCCAAGGCAGCATGGGCTCACAGCGGGAAGGTCATGTCAGACAAATCTAATAGATTTCTTTGACTGGGTGACCAAAGTAGTAGTCCAGGGAGGGCTGTGGACATGGCCTACCTAGACTTTAGCAAGGCATTTGACACAGTCCCACAAAAGATTAATAGTCAAATTAATCAGCCTGGGAGTGGGACCCAGGGTGGTAGCCTGGGTAAAACATTGGCTGGACAACAGGACACAGAAGGTAATTGTAAATGGAGTCCATTCTGAAGAAAGGGGTTACTAGTGGGTACCAGGAGTTCAGTATTGGGTCCAGTCCTTTTAATGTCTTCATCAGTGACATTGCACAGGGACTGGAAGGAAAAGTATGCCTTTTGCAGATGACACAAAAATCTGCAACAGGGTTGATACACAAGGAGGCGTGGAAAGGATGAAAGGGACTTGGCAAGGTTGGAGGAATGGTTAGAAGTATGGCAGCTAGGATTCAATGCAAAGAAGTGCAAAATAATGCACCTGGGAAACAAGAACCCAGGGAAGAATACACAATGGTGGGAAGGTAGTAACAACAACAAAAAGGAAAGGGACCGGGGGTAATCATATCAGATGACCTTAAGGTTAGTAAGCAATGTGAGAAGGCAGTAGGGAGGACTGGGGTATACTGGATGTATAGGGAGGCATCAGCAGCAGAAAACAGGAAGTTGTTATCCCTCTGTACAGACAGTTGGTGAGAACCCATCTGGAGTACTGTGTCCAGTTCTGGAGACCCCATCTCTGCAAGGACATAGACAGGATAGAGGCAGTCCAGAGGAGGGCTACTAAAATGGTGCAGGGTCTGCAAGAGAAGCCGTATGAGGAGAGACTAAAGGAGCTTAATATGTATACCCTTGAGGAAAGAAGGGAGAGGGGACATGATAGAAACTTTTAAGTACCTCAGTGGAATCAACAAAGTCCAAGAGGGTAGCATCTTTCAGAAAAAGAGACTTGCAAGAACAAGGGGACACAATTTAAAGATAGAAGGAGGGCGGTTCAGGGGCAATGTGAGGAAGTATTATTTCACAGAGAGGGTAGTGGATGCATGGAACAGCCTTCCTGAGGAGGTTGTGGGGTCTAAAACTGTGGGAGAATTCAAGAATGCATGGGACAGACATAAGGCAATTCTTGTGAGGGGTAGGAAGAAATAGGCTGTTGGTTAACTAGGATCTGCGGCCTATCCTGTAGGTAGGGAAATGGGCAGACTAGATGGGCCTAGCGGTCCTTATCTGCTGTCAAAGTCTATGCTTCTATGTTTCTATGTAAATGATAGCATAGGTGTCTTATGCTTTTATAATAACTAGTCAACAATTTTTTCCTATGGGCTGACCAAGTTGATATTTTCCATAATAAGCCATGGATTATTACAGCATTCACGCACACTATCCTTCAAAATGTGTACTCCCTCATTGGCTCTTGTTCAGTGCGTGGACTGACTTAACACTTTTCAAAGCATGGCGGCTCCATCTCTAACCTACCAAGGAGATGCCACAACAAGCTTGTACTCTCAATGTTTTTATTTTTTTTAAATCTTTCTAGTTGATCCTACCTTCTACACTTTTTAAAAACTCTATTTGTTTGATACTGTTCTTTGTCCACTTCAGAAACGGGACCCCGGTTTGATTCACAGTGCTAGCGCAGTCACGATCCCAGTAACAAACTGCAAGTTGTAATCTTAAGATGTATATATTGGTCAAGGGAAGATGTGGGACCCCTAGATAATTTTAAAACCATAGTAAACTATTTCTCTAATGTTAATTTGTTTCCATAGGGTCTGTATTTATTAGTAATACCCAGGTTAAGCTAGAACTGGGTAAAACGTCATTTAGATTAACACAGTTTGAAACTCTAGTCTTTGTTAGATTTGGCATACCAATCAAAGGAAAATGTTTGGGGGAACTATAGTCAAAAACTTGTGTATTCCAATTTTAAAAAGCTGCTTAGAGTCTGGCCCGGTGGTGCTGAGGGTTGAGGTGCTGGATGCCACACCTCACGCCATGCTGGCACCCCGAGTTCGGGAGTGATCTCAGTTGCCGGGGTTGGAAGGGGAGGTGGGTAGAGGATTGAGTGCCCGCAAGGCAGCTCTCCTCCCCGGGGGGGGGCGAGGGATAGCCCGGCACACCAGCTGCTCCCGGTGAAATCAGGAGTGCTGCAATGTGTGGGCTGCACACTGTACAGTATGGCTAATGCAGGCAGGATTGCCATGTGCTGTTGCATCAGGCATGCCCACGTAAGGGGGGAAGGCCAGAACAGGGAAAATACTGGCTCCATGGAACAGGTGATGGCACCTGTCCCCCATGCCCTCTACTGGGTTCACCTCAACTGGCCTTCCAGTTCCTCCATCGGGGCCCTCACCTGCAGCCAGAGACTGACTTAGAAGAGTGCCCAAGAGGAGGGGGTGACCCATCCTGGATGGGTTAAACCAGGGATGCTGGCTGCTGGGAGGGAGGGAGGGGAGAGAGGAGGCACAGTCTGAGGCGTTCTCAGGTGGGCAGGATACGGGCAGGATGCCTGAGAGAGATTCCATGGGCCACGACTGGAGGGAAATAAAGTCAAAAAAAAAGCTGCTTAGAAGGACAATATTATTATTACTCTTGCTCTCCGGTTCAGTTCATCCTCGTCCTGGTCCCATTCAAGGTTATGTTCAGGAAAGGTCTGTGAGTTCTGCAGCTAGTATTGTTCATCTCAATATTCAGAGTCTTGTAGCTAAATGGTCATCTTTTGAAGTCAGGGTAGTTCAACATGATTTTGATATTGTAATTTTATTGGAGACATGGTTAACAAATAAGATTAGTAATAATGAAATATTTCTCCCTAATTATAAGATCTTTAGGAGGGACAGAACAGGTAAGAAGGGTGGGGGGGGGGTCACAATTTACATGAAGGTTAAGATTAGGGCCCATGAAACCACTTCCCAGCCAAATAACATGGGCTGTGAGGTGATTTCAGTGGATATTCTACTTGGTTTCAATACATTTTTCAACACTTCTATTTACTTTCCTCCTGGTTTGTCTAAGCAAGGTTTACATTATATTTCTGAGTTTCAAAAAACATTGCTAATTAACAGAGAGTAGATTCTGATGGGGGATTTTAATCTTAACTGGGCCCCTGATCAGAATCTTCCTATTGTTGAACTATTTCAGGAGTTGGGTGTTCAACAGTTAATATCACAGGTTACTAGATTTAAGCATAAAGGTGCTGTAGAGGGAGGTTCTATACTAGACTGGGTCATGGTCTCTCACCCCACCAGGATAATTGACTCTGGAGTCATGCTTGATGTGGTTAGTGGCCACTGGCCAGTATTTTGTTTGTGATCATCTAAACAAACTCACAGTCCCCCTTGCTATATAGAAAATAGGAATTTTAAAAAGATTTCATTTGAGACTATGAATGCAGCCTGTGAGTTGGTTGACTGGACTAGTATTGGAAAATTGCAGGATATGGATCATATGCTACACAGATTTTCTGTTTTATTTAATCAGGTAGTGAATCAGTTAACCCCCCAGAAAAGGATGAGAATTAGATCTAGCAAAAAAGGATGGGTTACCTGAGATTTACTATCCTTGATGAAACTTAGAGACAAAGCCTGGAATACATTTAAAAGAGTCACGATCCCAACCAATTGCTTGAGTATAAGATCCTTAGGAATAGAAGTAAGTCATTCATCAGGAGAGCAAAGATTGGTATTTTTAAAAACAAACAGTTGTCATCCTTAGGTAACCCCAAGCAAACTTTTCATATGCTTAACAATTTAATGGGAAGGAACGTTAATGAGTCAGTGATTTCTCTACAGAAAGGGGATCTCTTGGTAAGTGATCCAACTCAAGTATCCACATTGTTTAATGAGTATTTCAGGGATTTGACAAAGTACCATCAAAATTTGGCATCTAATATAAATTTGCCTACTGATGGCGAAGGAAGTAGTAATCTTCCTCATTTTTATTTTCATGCTGTAACTCCAGAAATAGTGACTTCTTATATTCTTAAATACAATCCCAGGCCAAATATGGGACAAGACATGATTGATTATAGATTCCTTAAACTGGATATAAAAGTACTGGCCACTCCTTTGTCAGTTTTATTTAACATTTCACTATGTAATAATGTCTTTCCAGAGATTTGGAAGTCGGCTGTCATCAAGCCAAACTTTAAAACTGGCAGTAGGAATATGGTCTCAAAGTATAGACCCTTTTCGTTGTTGGCACCCATATCCAAAATTCTCAAAATAATTGTCTTCAATCAGGTTCAAGATTTTTTGTTTAAATGTAATTTTTTGTCCAATTGTCAACATGGATTCAGGAGAAATCACAATACTGAGACGGCCTTGGTGGGGTTCACAAGTGGTGTTTGTAGTGCCATGGATTTGGGGCACTCTGTCTTCACAGTGTTTGTGGACCTCACCAAGGCCTTCGATCTGGTTAATCATTCCTAGTTATTGGAATCTCTGAAGGAAGTTCATATCTCTGGTGATGTCATTCTTTGGTTATCAGACTACTTGCATAATAGGAAGCACAAGACTATTATTGCAAACACCTGTTCTGAATCTCTTCCAAGTTCTTGTGGGGTACCACAGGGCTCAATCATGGGCCCTCTACTCTTTTCTCTTTTTATGAACGCTGTCCCTAGTGTCTGCTCTGGGTCAAGAATAATCCTATATGCAGATGATGCGGTTCTGTTTGCAGAAGGTTCTGGTCCTGATAGTGTGTTAGTCAAGGTCCAACAGGACTTTGAAAAACTGCAAATTTGGTTATGTTCTCACAATTTAGTTCTTAATTAATCAAAGACCAAGGCGATGGTTTTCACATGTCCTAGGAAATCAAGAAATATTACTGTTCCAATACTTGACTTGCAAGGTAAAGTTATAGAACTGGTGGATAGCTTCAATTAATTAGGGATCACTCTGGATTCTCATTTTTCCTTTGATAAGCAGGTTAGCATAGTAATTAAGAAAATTCATCAGAGATTAGGAATGCATTTTAGGATAAAATCCTTTCTTGTTCCAGAATCAAGAAGGCTTGTGGCACATAGTTTATTGTTAAGTGTGCTTGATTATGGATTGATGATCTGCTCAGGAACTAGTGAAAACATGTTACAGAAACTCAGGATTACTCATCATTGCATTTTACGGTTTATAACAAGTTTGCCATACAAAACTCATCACTGTTTCTTGACCAGGGAAGCCAATTGCCCTTCTTTTTCAGACAGAATAACAAATACATTGGGAACGTTTGCTTTTAAGGGTACCTTAGGTTGTCTGCCCCCCACCATTCATAATCTCTTTCTTAATTCTTATGGTTTTAAGAATACTAGGTCTCAGATTAGGGGGTTGTTTAGGATCCCATTATATAAGAAAGTAGTAGTCCAAAGGTCAGTGATTTATAGAGATAGTTTTGTTTAATAGTATTCCATCAGCAGTGACAAACTGTAGAATAGTGAGGGTATTTAAGTATAGATTAGTACAATGGCTTGACACTTTATCAGAGTACAAATGTTTTCATTAATATACAACATGAATGAATCTGTAAAATTATATGTTGTAGTAAAGTTTGTCATATTAGAATTACATGTCTGTATGATATTGTAAATCTTGTATTTAAGAGTATGCCTTTTTTATGTAAAACTTGTCACTTGTGAAAATGGGCGGCTTGCCCATCTTGCTAACAAGTATAAAAAAATTAAAAAATGAAATGAAAATGAAGTAAAATAAAAAAATTAAAAAAATGAGTAAAAACAACAGCAACAACAACAAAAATGCTTAGTGTGGAAAGGGAAAGAAGGACTGAGAAACAGAGATTGTGTGTGTGTGTGTGTGTGTGTGTGTGTGTGTGTGTGTGTGTGAGAGACACATGGTCACAGAAATTGGGCTGGAAAAAAATTGCTGACCAGTTATTTTATAAAATAAAGGATGGGGAAGTGTGCATATATCAGCATTAATCACAGAGAAAGGAGTAATTTCCTAGAAATTAATGCATGGTTGAGGTGCATAAGGCCAAATGCCAAGTGCCCCCACACCCAACCATGAATTAATTCCAATGAAATTCCTCCTTTCAAGGTGATTTATGCACTTGTAACATGGCAAGTGCAATATACTAATTTTGCTAAGACAAGGACACACCCGTTACCCGAGCTTGGCCACAGAAAGAGATTAGGCAATCTGTCAGCAGCAAACTAAGACAAAACAAGGTGGGGAAAACACAACAAAGACTGGCAGTTCTTACTGTGCAAGCAATGGGAAACTGACCGATCGGCTGATGTGTTGGGTCATTTTGGAAAGGGAAGCAAAATATTTACCTCCATGCATCTGTATGGGATTGCGCGGCACAGTAAAGTACTTGATCGACCCCTGTTTCCATATGTAAAGCGATGCATTCTGTAATGTTCTGACCTGCTCACCAGTGGGGGGATGACTCTCATCCCTGAGCTACATCAAGGGATCTCCAGGAAAAGATTGTACTGTTGCTGGTAAACTTGATTGGAGTCCAGGAAGTAAACAATGGATTTCTGAGCTTGGGAATCGTGCTGCATAAAAGTGTTTTAAATTATTATTGGGGTTTGTGATTTGGTATGAAATTATCCTCCTCAACACTAAAGGTAAACTGTGTTGGGATGTAATGCTCAATGTAGACATAAAACCAGCGATGGGATCCTAATTGATGCACTGCCTATGTTTTCTAACATGTCAACAAACTGAAGGGAATGCAGCCCTCATTAGAGCGGTGAGTTCGGGCAATAATGGAGACGATAAAACAATATCAATTGGTTGGGTGGGTAGGAAAGTCAAAGCTCTATTTGTGTATGTGGCTATTGTGGGTATTACCTCACTGGGCATATCTAGGGAATTAATGCACAGTACATTTAACATCACCTGATGCATTTGCTCCAATGATAGTGCTGCATTTCTAGAAAAATAAATTGCCATGTTATAAGAGAATGTAATGCACATCCTTGGTGTAGGATGCTTTAATAAACCCCTCAGGCTTTGCCCTTGGGGGTGCAAACTGAAGAAAGGATAGCAAAATCAGTAAAAGAAGGTGGCAAAACCTTCTTCAGGTATATTGGATAAAGGAAGAAGACCAATGAAGGGATTGTAAGGTTGAATGGGGGTAGTGTGTGAGGGAACATAGAAAAAGTAGAAATTCTAAACAAATACTTCTGCTCAGTATTTACAAAGGAAGGTGAAGAGGAGGTACCAAAATTAGGGGTTAGAAGCACACACGGGGGGGGGGGGAGGTACACACCAGGAGGAAAGAGTCCTAAAGGAACTCTCAAAACTAAAAGCGGATAAGGCAATGGGACCAGATAAGATGTATCCCAGAATACTGAAATAACTCATGGAGGTACAATACTAGGGCCACCACTGACAGCCCTATTTAACAATTCACTGGAGGAGGGAGTGGTGCTGGAGGACTGGAGGAGGGCAAATGTGGTACCACTACACAAAAGTGGGAGCAAGGTGGAGGCTGGAAATTACAGGCCAGCAGCTTGACCTCAGTGGTGGTGAAAATCATGGAATCTATGTTAAAGGAAAGGACTGTGGCATATCTGGAGGCTAGTGGGACACAAGACCTGAGGCAAGATGGATTCACAGCAGGGAGATCTTGACAAACAAATCTGATAGATTTCTTTGACTGGGTAACCAAGCTGGTGGATCAGGGAGGGGCAGTGGACAAGGCCAGCCTAGATTTTAGCAAGGCATTTGACACCGTCCCACACAAGAGGATAGTAAACAAGTTGTGCAGTCTGGGATTAGGTCCCAAAGGTGGTACAATTGGTCAGAAACTGGCTGAGCAACAGGTCACAGAGGGTGGTGGTGGTAAATGGAGTTCAATTCCAGAAGAGGGAGGTGACCAGTGATCACCAGGGATATGGTCTTGGGGGTGGGGGTTTTGCAACATAATGCAGCCTGCGATGGGGCTTATCGGTCCACTGGACCACCAGGGACATGTTCTCGGGGTTAAACTTCTTCAGCCCGTGATCGGGCTTATCGGTCCACTGACCACCAGGGATACATTCTGAGGGGTTTCAAACCTTTTCAGCCTCGCGATCGAGCTTATCGGTCCACTGGACCACCAGGGATATGTTGGGGGATACTTTGCTGCCCGCGATCGGGCTGGTGGGGGGGATGATTTAAGCTTATGCCCGTGATTGGACCAGTCAGGGGAGGGGGGGATTTCATACACATTTGCCCGCGATCGGACTGTAGGTGGCGTCGGTCCCCAACGGCTGCTGCCTGGCAGGGCACCAGGCTCAAGTCCTCGGGGATCGGCGCACCTGCATACTAATGGCGTGCAAATGGAGCCATAAACAGATGCAAATGGCTCCCCCTGCGCCTTGCATGAATTATGGCTCCATTTGCATGTCACCTTTTGAATATTGGAAATTTGCACATTGCGCAATGGTACTTGCGCCACCGCAAGTTGAATGCTCCACTCTGACAACTTGCGGTGGTGCAAGTTCCATTGCGCCATGCACAGTGGCTGTGGCCAGGGGGTGATATTCAAAGGAGTTGCTCAATAGCGCAACTCCTTTGAATATCGCTCCGGCCACAACCCTGAGCAACTATTTTGTGCAGCGCAAGGGCTTGCGTCACAAAATAGCGCAGTTTGAATATCCGGCCCATAGTCTTCATCTCAGTTAGACTGCTGGAAGTTGTGCAAAGATAACAATAAACAAGCATTTGTCAATGTTGGAGGTTTCCTTGCATGGTGTATGAGGGATGGCAATCAACAGCACTCACGGTGCTCATTACTTGGAGCGTCTTCAAGCTCGCAACAGCCATATCGACTCTGGCTAGAATTTGTTCATCCAGTGGTGACTTGTTTTGTGTGGTGGTGGGGTGGCACAGATTTATTAAGTGAATTTTTGAGGCTGCAAATGACACCTGCCTGTAAATTGGGCATTCTGATGATTTTGAGTCTGACTGACACTGGTGTATGTACTGGCTTTCAGAAATTCAGGGGGCTCCTGTCTGTTCGTTAAATGGAGCAGTGAAATTGTTCACAAACACTTGTTGAACTGGCTATTACAGAAAAAAAGGAATAATTACATTCATTGGAAATAATGTAAGTAATATACAATAAAATAGCCCAGGAGCTACTGGAAAATGACCGAGCTGCATCTACAAGCCCTGTTTTGTACACTTTTGACTCATAAATTGCTTGCAGACATTTGTCTTGGCATTGGGATTTGGGCTTACATAGATACATAGATAGTGTCGGCAGATAAGGGCCTATGGCCCACCCAGTCTGCCCATTTGAGCTTGTAAGTTCCCTTTTTTTGGTTTTTCTCGAAGTCTGTTGCCCTTTACCCCTGACCTTCTGGATTCCCATATGTCTATCCCATGCATTCTTTAAATCCTATGATTGTTGCAGCCCCCACCACTTCCTCTGGCAGGGTATTCCACTTGTCCACCACTTGTTCTGTGAAGAAATTCTTCCTCACGTTTCCTCTGAATCACCCTCCCTCCAACTTCATCCCATGCCCTCTTGTCCTGGAACATAAGTTTCATTGGACAATAGTGTATTCCTGCACCCTGTTCCTCCCTGTAAGGTACTTGTATGTCTCTATCATATCCCCTCTCTCCCTCCTCTCCTCTAGGGAGCACATATTCAAGTCCTTCAGCCTGTCCTCATAAGACTTGTGAAGCAATCCCTGTACCACCTTTGTTGCCCTCCTCTGAACCTTCTCCATTCTTTCTATGTCCTTACATAGGTAAGGTCTCCAGAATTGTACACTGTACTCCAGGTGGGGTCTCACTAGTGTCTTGTATGGTGGAATTATGACCTCCCTTTTCCTGCTGGTAATGCCCCTGCCTATGCATCCCAGGATCCTATTTGCTTTACCTGCAGCCTTGTCACACTGCTTCCCTACCTTGAGGTCATCAGAGATGATGACCCCATGGTCCCTTTCCTACTTGGTGCATGCTGTATCCTCACCCCAACTGATAATGTTATTCCAGGGTTTTTGTGCCCCATATGCATTATTTTTCATTCTTCGCATTGAATTTCAACTGCAAAAAAACCCTTTACCATTCTTCAAGCTTCTGTAGGTCCCTCCTCATTCTGTCCACACCCTCTGGCATGTCCATTCTGTTAACAGAGCTTCGTGTCATCAGCGAACAGGTAAATTCTGCCTTCTAGATCCTGCTCAATGTCAGTAATGAAGACGTTGAATGGGACCAGTCCCAGCACTGATCCCTGTGGTACCCCTCTGGTCACTCTCTCTCTGTAGAGTGACAGCCATTTACCACTACCCTCTGTGTCCTGCCACCCAGCCAGTTACACACCCACCACACTACTGTCCTGCCCACTCTCATATTCCCCAGTTTGTTTAATAGCCTTCTATATGGTGCAGTGTCAATGGCCTTGCTGAAGTCCAGATAGGCCACATCTACTGCCCTTCACTGATCCACCTCTCCTGTCACCCAGCTGAAAAATTCAGTGAGGTTGGTCTAGTATGACCTCCCCTTGGTGAAATCATGCTGCCTTGGGTCCTGTAGTTTGTTGGCAACCAAGTATTCCACTAATCTCTCCTTCAGTGGTGATTCCATGATCTTCCACACTACCTAGGTGAGGCTGACTGGTCTATAGTTCCCCGCATCCTTCTTGTTCTGGCTTTTGTATAAGAGGACTACATCTGCTGTCCTCCAGTCTTTGGGTACCTCCATTGTTTCCAGTGGTCAGCTAAACAGGATTGCCAGAGGTTCAGCCACCACCTCTCTTAGTTCCTTTAGGACCCTGGGGTGTACCCCATCTGGCTCCATTGCTTTATCGACTCTTATTCATTCCAGTTCCTTTAGGACCCTTTCCCATGTAAAGGGACTTGTGTCCATTTCTGCGCCCTTCCCACCCCTTGTACTCCCTTCAGGCCCATTACCCTCCACTTCCTCAGTAAAGACTGAGCAGAAATATCTGTTCAGTATGTCAACTTTACTGTTGTCATCCTCCATGCTGCCCTGTCCTCCCCTTTCAGTCTCACTATCCCTTGCTTTGCCCCTCTTTTTTCACTTATGTACTCGTAAAAGATTTTGTCCCCTCTACCCACTTGTTTCATAATGCCTTCTTTTATCTGAGCTTTGGCTTCCCTTACTGACCTCCCTGCCTCCTTTTATATCTCCTAGTACTTCTCCCTATCCCCTTCTGCCTGAGTCTTTTTTGTATTGCCTGAATGCAATCTTTTTGGCTTTCACTTTCTCCACTACCTCCTTGGAAAACCATAGTGGCCTCCTCTCCTTTTCCCCTTTCTAACCTGCTTAACACATAATTCTGTTACTTTTGTAATCCCGGTTTTAAATATTGCCCAGTGTTCCTCCATACCTGATTCCCTCCCCATTCCCATTAGTGCCTCCTTCAAGCATGTCCTCATTTTCCCAAAGTCTGCCCTCCTAAAATCCAGAATACTGTAAGTGGTTTTGTGTGGTTTGGTTCTGCTCCTTCTGTGGTATCAAACCGACAGTGACCGGTGAGTGCTGTTCCCCAGGTGCTCCCCCACTGACACCCCATTACACTGTCCCTCTTTGTGAGCATGAGGTCCAGTATTGCCCAATGCCTTCTGCCAAGTTGGTTCCATGACCAGTTCCTTAAGGAAGGCACCTTGAAGTGAGTCCAGGATAAATCTGCTCCTGGTTAATTGGTTGATGCTGTTGCTGGGAGGCTCCAGTCCACATCTGGAATATTGAAATCTCCAACCAGTGCCACCTCCCCCTTGTCTGCTATCCTTTGGATGGCTAACATTAACTCCCTAACTGTCTCTTCCTGCTGCGCTGGTGGTCAGTAGACCACCCCAGTGGAGATGGCTGACCTGGTTTTCCTTTCCAGCTAAACCCACAGTATCCCCCCCACCCCATGTTGTTCCCCCTGGATTTCTGTGGTCTTTATGCCATCTTTCACATAAAGTGCCACTCCTCCTCCCTTCCTGTCTGCCCTGTCCTCTTCTGAATATGTTGTAGCCAGGTATGGGCATCTCCCAGTCGTGGTTATCATTATACCAGGTCTCTGTGATGGCTTGAGCAAACACTAGGTAAATGAATGTGCTGCAAAGTTTTCCCACTAACTGTACTCAAAAAGTACCACTTGGGGGGCGTGGCCTGCTGTGCTGAAGATGGCTGCTTGATTCTTCATCTCCCTGGATTCACCAAATATCATCATCCATCCTACAGATTCCAGACTTCCTACCTTTACCAACATCTGAGATCTTACTATATGTACATCACAGAACAGCTCTGGTACAGTATTTTTCTTGACTCATAATTACTGAATGAATTATCTACAGCTTTTCAATTTCTCTATTAAGGCCTACAATAATGGCGGACCAATCTCCACATAACAGTTCTCTTAATAGAGTGGAGGCAATGTTCCAACAACTAATAAGTGAAATCAAAGTATTAAAAATTGCATCTCAACAAAATATAAATAATATGCAGGCACTTGATCAAAAAATCAGCACTACTGATGTTAAAGCATCTCAAAATGAAGATTGCATTAACACACTACAGGCTACCATCAGGGAGCAGGAGAGAGTTATTAGGAACCTTCAGGACTAAATAGATGATATTGAAAATAGAAACAGACATAACAACCTTAGATTTCTCGGATTTCCTGAAGGTGTGGAACTAGGAGATATCAGTGCTCTTCTAACTCATGTACTTCCTTCTTTGCTTAAATTACCAGCCAGCCAAGACCTAACCATCAAGAGATCTCACCGCATCTTAAATCCGAGGCCTGGACCCGACCAGAAACCCAGGCCCATCATTGCCAGATTTCTAAACCATGCACATACTGAACTGATTCTTCAAAAAGCGAGGCAATTACTGTAGGAGTACTTGCTTGGCAAGAAAACAGAATCCTAATGTTCAGAGACTATTCTAAAGAATTATGTAACAAATGAAAAGCTTACAACCCCATTAAAATTATCCTTCATCAGCGTGGAATTAAGTTTGCACTGCGTTACCCTGCAACAATGCGTCTTTTTTTGAATGATTCTACCAGAGATTTCAGTACCCCAGAATCTTTCTCTGAATTTCTGAATCGGCACAGCCTGCACTTACATTGCCTTGTGATGCTAATGCAGCTCGTTCCTGCTCTAGCACAAGCACTTCGCAATTACAATGTCTCGCCCTTCCTGCTGAAACTGTCCTTCAGGTTCCTGAGAAATCTGCAGCCATCATATCTGCCACTGTAGCTCCTGTCAGAAGCTCCGCACGCATACAAGAAAAAAAAGCATCTGGTTCTTCTCTAAATAATAATACCTGCTGTTTAAATAATATTTCCACCTCTCCAGCTTCCCATGTGGAATGTCACATCAGTTTTTCTACTCCTCTTACCTTGTCTAACAAATTCTCCCCACTCCAAGAAGATCTGCTTCAAGAAGATCTGCACTCATCTACGGAGGATTTGAGACAGACTGTATCCGATACGTTTACTCAAGACCCGAAGAAGATCTCAATGAGTAATGACTCTCCTGACTCTTCCTGGGCTGATCTTGTGTCCAGCTCTCCCTTTAAATCATCTGAACCACCCAAAAAGAAAAGGAGAAGAAAATCGAAGAACAAGGCTACCTGAGGCTTTTCCCACTAAAAAAAAAAAAACAATTTGTAATAAATACTATGGCCCATAATTAGATGTGGTATAGCAGTTTCTCACCAGAATCCCTCCTCTTCACACCACCTCACTCGATTCCTTCGGTACATTTACCGCAAAGCGCAGTCTCTATCGCACCCAACAGGTTTGGAGCCCTTAAATGCAGTAAATCGCTATCGCTACTGAGAATCCTGTATCTGTCTGTGGGAGGTGAGCCAATTGACACTGGAAGTATTTAATCTATGCAAGAGTTACTCTCAATGTTATTCAGTGGAAAAAAAATAAGAGAAAGAATAAATATTACAATGTTTGTAAGATCTCTTCTAATTAATCCTTGTGTGGTGCCAGACATTAGTATATATAATTGCTATTTATATTCTAATTTTTCATAAGCTTTAGTGCCACCGTGTGGTCAGGCGCATACATACATATATAGAGTTCTGTATTTCATATCAGTGTGCCCTTAACCCCTACTATTATAGCATTTTTCCACATAAATCCTATCATTTGGAATGTGGAGGATGATTAAACAAATACTCTAAAATCATTTACTTATTTAATATTTATTTTGCATCACTTCTGGTATGTAGTGCATCAGGTACATTCCCATTATATCTCACACATTTTGCACCAAAGTATGCTTCCAATTGTACTTCTATACATGGAGTTTTTCCACCTTTTCACATTATTCTTCATCCCATTTTCTTCCAAATCATTGGAACTTATAAAAATGATTCCACAATACACTGATGCTCTATGAACCTATTGTATATACTGCATTCCCTAACCTAGCTTATGTAGATTAATACACATCGGGCATCCTTTTATCTGGCTCACACTGTTCCAGCATTACCTGCCATCATGTTGGTATACTTTATTTATTATTGGACTTATTGCTAGGTCCAAGCTAATTCATTATGTTTGGAATTTAACACTATTACATAATTATCCTTTTTTATTTGGTAGAATGATGTTTTGGTCTTTTCCAGGGTAATGCTTTAATTACATCAGCACAAATCTCAATTACACTTCTTTAATATACTGTTATATAAAGTTTAGTATCTTAAGATTATAGGGTAAACCGTATCTTGAGATTCACTAATTACTCTACATGCCTAGTAGTGTAGAATGTGAGTCCTGGTATATTTATCGACTCTTATTGCTCTGCATTTCATAAAAGTTTCAAATTAATATTCTTGTTACTGAGTTTATATTAACGTTTGTTGGTTCTAATGTTTAATTACGTGATATTCCTATCTCTATACTCTCCTTCACAAGACAAAATGAATACAACTACTCAGTCATCTCAAACCCATACAAGTTAAGGGCCCTGCATACATTTGTTTATTATATATATTTACCTTTTGAATCTGTGACATCCTCCAAATTAATGGTATTGAGTCCCTCATTCCTATTTGTAACTAATTACCTTATATCCTAGTACCATGAGTGATCTAATCTTACATTCATAGAATGTCAAGGGACTCAACTCGCCTTGTAAACGTAAGCAAGTACTTACCTATCTTAAAAAGCATAAAACACATATTGCTTTCTTACAAGAAACTAAACTTTTATCAGAGGATGTCGACAGTCTTAAAAGGGACTGGGTCGGTCAAGTATATGCGTCATCTTCTCTATCCAAAAAACATGGGGTTGCTATCTTAATACATAAATCTCTTAATTGGCCCCCCATAAAAAATCATTAGAGACCCAGATGGTAGGTGGATTATAACCCTATTAAACACCACAGCAGGTCCGCTTATGTTTGTGAATATATATGCACCCAACTTTGATTCACCCATTTTCTTCCATAATCTATCCCAACAAATTATGATTAATAATAAAAATAATTCACCTATTCTTATTGGTGGTGACTTTAACTTAGCACTACAAGCATATTTAGACAGAAGTAACTCATCACATGATGCCCACCCCGTAGTATTAATGCTCTATCAATGCTTATGAAGGATTTAGGTCTCTCGACATTTGAGACTACATCATCCCAGACAACAAGATTACACCTTTTGTTCCTCTTTACATAAATCATATAGTAGGATTGATTATTGGTTCTCTTCTCCCCTCATTACTGAAAAAATTATTGATACATCGATTCTCCCTATTGTTATATCTGATCATTCCCCTGTCAGTTTGCATTTACTCTGGGGTCCACCTTCTTCTAAATCCCCATCTTAGCATTTAGACCCACTTTTACTCAGAGACCCTGAATTCACTCCTTGGATTAAAACCCAGATTCAAGGTTTTCTTTCTATTAACTATACTCAGATATGTCTCAAGGTACTATCTGGGAAGCATTAAAAGCCACTATTAGAGGTAAAATTATTAGTTATGCAGCACATAGAAAGAAATTAAGAGAACAACAATTAACTAATTTAGAAAAATCCCTTAAAGAAAAAGAAACCCAATACTATAAATTAAATAAACCCAATCATAATTCACAGCTTCATCTGGAAATTCTACAATTAAGTATTAAAATTAATGAGTTGATATCCAGGAAAGCTGAACTCGCCCTTTTTAAGATTAAACACGGTTATTGGGAACAAGGGGATAAATGCAGAAAGTTGCTCTCTTACCAGCTAAAAACTCAACAGATGCAGAGACATATAGCAGGTCTAAAAGATCCATCAGATCAGACATACACAGACAACCTTTCAAACAATCGTACTATGCAATCCTTTTACCATCAACTATACTCGGAACCTAATACTACAAATCCCAACCTAATACAACATTTTCTGGAAAAATTGAATCTACCCCACCTATCCCCTCAGGACAAAGCTATGCTTGATAAACCAATCACTTTACAGGAAATTCAAACTGTTTTATCATCATTAAAAAACAGTAAAGCATCTGGCAGTGATGAGTTCCCTATTGATTTTTATAAAACTCTATCTGACACTCTTTGTCATGTATTAGTCAATGTATTCCAAGAAGCAAACTTAATAAAGAAACTCCCATGCACAATGACCGAAGCCATTATAACAGTCTTACCAAAAAAAGACAAAGACCCTTTTCTTCCTTCAAACTATAGACCGATCTCACTTCTTAATACTGATGGAAAAATCTTTGCCAAATTATTAACTCTCCACTTAGAATCTTTAATGACTAAACTCATCTATATTTCTCAATCAGGATTTATCAAAATAGAACAGTTCGATCATATTTGCTCATTACTCAATTTAATTCACAAAGCAAAACTCTTAAAACCCTGCAGCTGCACAGCTATTAACTTTGAGAAAGCATTTGATGCTCTCAATTGGGAATATCTATATCAGGTGCTATCTCGTTTTGGCTTTACAAATAATTTTTGTGCTTGGATTCAATTATTGTATACCTCCCCTTCAGCTCGAGTTCTCACAAACTCTATTTTGTCCCCCTCCTTTTACTTAGCAAGAGGCACAAGACAAGGATGCCCCTTATTGCCTTCATTGTTTATACTTGCCATGGAACCTCTTTCTGCATCCCTATGTCAATCCGGTACAATTAAAGGCATTACTATTGGTAGCTCTCACTATACTTCACTCTCATATGCAGATGATCTCTTTATTTTACTTGAAAACCTCGAAAGTTCTGGGCAACCTTTAGTTAAACTACTAAATGACTTCACCTCCCACTCTGGACTAGCTCTAAACCTTAACAAATCCGAAACACTACCACTGAATACCCTTTGTAGTCCCCTCTTGAACAACTCATTAGGTTTTTGTTGGGCCCCCACAAGGTATATCTTATCTTGGCATTTGGATCACCCCGACATTGAATAAATTATGGGATGCTAATCTTTCCCCTCTGTTAACCAGTATCCAAACAACACTTGATAGATGGAAGCTACTTAAACTTTCTTTTAATGGTAAAATTTCCACCATTAAAATGTCTATAACTCCTAAAATATTATACCTATTTTCCAATATCCCTTTGATACTTCCCTCTAGTTTTCTTACCAAAATACACAAAATTATTGGCAGCTTCATTTGGGAAGGCAAAATACCTAGATTTAGTCATAATAAACTTAGATCCCATTGGTCAAAAGGTGGCTTTGGCCTTCCTTGGTTCCAAGCCTACTTATGGACTTTCTGTACATCTCAAACAATTAAATGGTTTAACAAACCCAACATCCAGCCTCCTTTATGGGTCAATATGGAAACATCCTTATGTCCTGGTAATGTGGTGACTTCTTTCCTTTATAACACCCTTACCTCTTCTTTAAATTCTCACCCTACCATAGCTGCTTCTATATTCTATTGGAAAATCATTCACAAGCATATTAAATCTAACCCTAAACCCTTAGCTTACACCCCCATCTGGGGTAACCACCATATATCTCTTGATAATCACCCCATTTTTTGTCGTACCTGGAAAAATAAGGGTATTCTGTTTTTGCAGGATATACTTGAACCCAAGTCATTAAAGTTAAAATCTTATACCGACCTATGAGGCATATGGAATCTTCCCTATCAGGATATTTGGAAATATCTACAGCTTCGTACCACATGCAACTCTTACCTCACACCCTTCTCTATCAATTCTCTGTATAATAAGCACATCTCTAAATGGATAAAAACAATATCCAATTTAAATAGCACTGTTTACAAAGATATTTGTGATATCCTTCCTGACTACTCTGTCAGTGCTAAAAACAGATGGAGTACTTTGCTACAATATAATATCACCAATGCACAATGGTCCAGATGTTGGCTCTCCTGTCACAAATCTTTTAATGATAAACGCAGTTCCCTCATTCAAACCAAAATCCTTCATTTGTGGTACAGAACTCCTGTTGTATTACAAAAAAATGGATTTATTGAACAGTAACAATTGCTGGCGCTGCAGTTCCCCCAATGGGGATTTATTGCATATCTTATGGCACTGTCCCCTCATACAAAAGATTTGGCACTGTACTCACAGATTTGCAATGAAAGTGGTAGGTCAGCCTTTTACACTGGACCCTAAACATTGCATTCTTGGTATTTTTAATCATCGTTCTTATAAAATTTCATATTCACAGAGCAGATGGTTAAATATACTCTTCCTTCAAGTTAAACGCACAATCCTCATGCATTGGAAATCCAACATTATCCCTACCCTTCCCGATATCATTAACCAACTATTGCAATATGCCTCTCTGGACCGTATGACATATATCTTGTCTAACCGACTCATGTTATATAACAATTGTTGGCAGGGCTTTTTTAATTTTTTGGAATCAACTAAATCTTCCAACACCAATGTATGGACTTAATATATATGGATTTTCCCCTTTTACTGATACATCATTGTAGTCTCGCTTTTTTTCCCCTTTTTTTATAGTTTCCCTCTCTCTCTTCTTAACTTTCTTATATATCTTTTCTTTCCTATACTCTGTTCTCAATCATTCTTTATTACTCCACAATCCTTTTACGAATGTACTTTTTTCCCTTTTGCAGCATCATATATAATTATGTAACATTTTAATATAAACTGTATTTAATCATACTATCCACTTTAAGTTCACTACAAATGTCAAGTATATGCTAATTACATGATCTGTATTGTTTACTATATTTTAAACCAAAAGCTCCTTGTATTATTGTAGCAATGTTCTTATTATATGCTGCCTCAATTTCTTCAAAAAAAAATCCTCACATTGTACTGTACTGTAAGATGTTTGTCTGCATATCTTATGAAAAATTAATAAAAAAGTTTAACTATAAAAAAGTACCACTTGCAAGTACATAAATAAAATTCAACGATGGCGGAAGTTGAAAAAAAATTGTTTGGATTTTCTTTAGTGAGTTGCAGTCATAAATTTTAAACTGGTTGAAAAAAATCAGTCATAATGTGTTGTAAGTCAGTCATAATTGGTTATTCAACTGACTCTGGGGCCTACTTTTACCAGGTGCAGTAGTTAAAAAAGTGCTGCATGGACCCTGGTTGACAAAAGTGGGACATCGGCACCACAAGGGCTTAATGTGGAGATTTCAGCTTGTGTTCATAAAGATTACATGGCAGTTTTACAAAAAGGGAAAAAGCACAAATTCTGATTGATATAAATGTGAATGTGACATTATGTTTTTCCTTCTGCTCCTCAGGGGTATGGAAATCACTCACATAAAATATTAGAGACTTTTCAGCTAGCAAACTATTGAGACTGCAATAGTCAGTACATATTATTGTTGGTGACATTTATGTTAGTAAATCTGGTATTGGAAATTAAGTTTCTGATAATTCTGTTGTGGGCTTAGATTTCGATTTTTGATTTTACATTTTATTGTTTGGGAAATTACCTTTAGGCAACAAGTGGCTATTTTCAAAGGTAACCCTGTCACACAAATACATAACATACATACAAAAAATTGGTATTTACTCACCTGGTAAAGGTGATTATACCTGCAACCTTTAAGGTGCTAAGACATTACGCACAAGTGGGGTAATCCTTCAGCCATCCTATTGGTTGATGCACAGTCGTAAATTTTTTGGACTGCCAGAGGCCAAGCTCCTAGCCATGATAACTTTGTCCAGTAAGAAACTTCCCTAGCAGAGAAAAACAAATCACACAAAAAAGGACAACAACAACAGGAACATATACCAAGGACTGTCAAAAAATACTGCAACATAATTGCAAAGGACTGTGGGTAAGCGACAGCAGAAAACCTCATATGTGACAACAGTAATCAGTCACAAGAAAATCTGTCATAAGTAATAGTGCTTTTCCTTTTTTAGCCTGTTTATGTGTGGCATAGTAACTTGGTGATCTATCCTTGTTAGGACTGCCTGATCAGGGACTTGAGGAGCAAGTAATAACAGGACATGGTATATTGCATCTCCTTCCCAGTGAGTTGAGGGGCAGAGTAGCACTGGGGGGGGGGCATCTGCCAGGAGTAGAGATGTGCAGAATTGAAACAGTTCTCCTAGCGGAATATTTTACGTAATTTCCGCATTACATGAAATATTTTGTCTAGGCAAAACGTAATTTCACCTCTGGTGCGGCTTTTGTGTAAAATGTGAAATTTCACCTAATTCCACCAATCATGGGCTCTGTGAGGCAAAATTTCACAATTTGTCTGAATTTCGCCGATGATTTCTAATTACACCGGCAAAATTGCAGTGTATTGTGAATAGATGGCTGAAATCTCACGTGCAGGGTGTTTCCTGTGCAGTATATTGTCTGTTGAATCAGAGAGCAGTTCAGTGTGGTGCATCCATACCTCTCAAGTGTCCCTCATTTTCCCCCTTAAAATTGCCCTGTCCCTCATCCATCCCTCATGAAAAAGGTGTTGCCCACACAAATAATGTGCTGTAAATTCAGACATTAAAGCAGAAACTCTCAATATTCTAGAATACGAAATCCAAAATATACTTTGTACAAGTAAACACTAGAGCTTTCACAGTGTTCTGTGCTTGTAACTCCATGTCTGGGGATGTGTCCCTCATTCTGAGGGTCTGTGTCCCTCATTGTTTCTCATTTTGAGTGTCCAAAAATGTCCATGTCCCTCATTTCAGTGACAATGGGTTGAGAGGTATGGGTGCATCACAGCCAATAAACCCTTCACAAACCTCTTTATTTGTGATTTTTGAGAGTTAATTACTCACAAAATTGCAAGTTTAGTTACTAGTGCTGCTAGTGAACTTTGTTTTGTTTTTGTATCTTTGGAGAATACTTAGTTCAACTTAGTGTTTCAGTTTTCTCTGTGTCTGCGAAGGAGTGAGTGGGGGAGGGTCGACCGTGTGGTGTGTGTGTGTGTGTGTGTGTGTGAAAATAGAGCAGGCTAGTTCCTAATATTTGACATATTTCTCACAAGTTGTGAGTGAGTTTCTGTAATTTCTTTTAAGTCTGAAGATTTTTAGTTTGTGTGCTACTTATTTGTTATATTTTTCCTACATATTGACTGTTTTTTGGTCACTTTATCGGAACAGTTATTACATTCTTCTGACTGAGTAGTTCTGTTCCTGTTTCCCTTTGCTTAATCACTTTCATGATTTGTTTTTTTTATTGAAAGTATTTGTGTACATTGACCTGACCACTTGACTTCTCCATATCCAGGTACACTGCATTGTTGAATTGCTCACAGAAAGTAAAACTGTGATCTAGCCTCTGCATTGCAGTGTTCCTGTTTTTATATTGAATTTGTGTATCATATTTACCCTTTCCCCCGTTACACCACTGTTGTTTACTACCTGACCTAGGCGACTATATAAAAAACTACATAGTTTTCAACTAGATAGTGATGTTCCCTGCATGAGTTTCAGAGCTGGCATTGTTCATTTGAAATCTTGTTGTCCCTTCTGTCTAATATACAGTATCTGTAAGCCAAAACTGTATTTAGTAAGTACAGCAGATTCCACTTATAAGCAATTCGGGTTAATTCAATTTTCATTTATAATCATACATTTTTAGTTTTCCATTTTTTTGTAACTGATGCTGTGTTAATTATTCTACTTTAAAGCAATCTGTTCAACTGCAATTTTCAGCTAAGTGCAATATTCCTTGGCTGCAGTCTCCAACTAAATGTGTTAATTAAGTTCTGGATTAGTGCACAAGGTGTTAATTGCAGTACTCTATCTGTGTTTAAGAACAATGCAGAGCAACTTTTCAGTTTAGCAGCACTTGAGTAGCAGCAGCAGTTGTAAGAGGTTTATGTACTATGGCTTGCGATGGACCGAAAGAGAATCACATTAACTTTGGGACAGAAAATCAAAGTGTTACAATGTATAGAAACACCAGGAGTAAAAAGGTCAGAAGTGTCTTCAGAATTTGGCATTGATCTATCCACAGTATGCTGGATAGTAAAGGCAAAAGATCAACTGTATGCTGAGTGGGATAAGGCAGAAAAAATGTGCTGTACGCGCCGGAGAGTGAGCAAGAGTGAGGAAGTTGAGGCAGCTTTACTAAGATGGTTCTCTGCTACATGAACTGCAGATGCACCTGTAAATGGTCTGATTCTGTTGAGTAAGGTTAAACACTTGACCGATAATATGGGCATTGAATTTAACCCCACCAGTGGATGGTTAAGCAGGTGGAAGGACAGACATGGTATCGTTTTCAAACACTGTCACAGGAAAAAAAAATATTCTGACACACAGTCTGCCAACACCTGGTTAAACAGCATTCTCCCCCAGCTGTTAAAAAATTACCCACCTCATCTGGCATACAACTGCGATGAAATAGGTCTTTACTTTAAAGCAGTCCCAGAAGGAACTTTGGCCTTTAAATACAATGCAGCATGTGGAGGAAAAAAGCTAGAGAGAGAATATCCATGTTACTGTGCTGTAACATGGATGGCACAGTTTGTAGTTATCAAGGAGGGTTGATGGTTGTTTATTATGATGTTGTTATGTTATTTAACTCAAATGATTCAACCAAGGACTTCCTTCTTTCATATATATATATATATATATATATATATTGTGCTTCCATGTTTCATTACCACAGTAGCAAGGCCACACAGTAGTAGTAGCTTAATAGTTCTATATGACTTTGTTTACTCTGTGGTGCCATTCCTCCAGGTGCAGTCTTGGAAACGACTATGAGAAGATGTAGCTATTGTGTTTCATAAAGCCTTGTCTTGTATGTGGTGATACCTCCCTATGGTTGTGAGTGAGTGACTGGAATTATTAAGGTAGGTGCCTCTATTCATCTCTTTTTTTCACTACGCTCTCTGACTGCGTAAGAGATACAGGCCCCATTGGGGTCCTTTTTTTTTCTCTATATTTATATATTACTTTCAAGTTAGCAATATGCTAGTACATTTAAGAAAGATGTTTGCGCTCTAGTTTTATGTAAGTTAGACATATGCTTGGAGTGGGCACAGTGTTCTGACTCATGTAAGTTTAGTAGTGTGGTCTTGCAAATCATGTTTGTGGCTGTGTGTATATGTATTATGATGAAAACAATAAAACATTTAACTGAAAAAAGGAAAATGGATGGCACAGACAAGCTGAAACCACTTATCATAGGCAAGTCCAAAAAGCCTCGTTGTTTCTCCAGAATCTCCATGAATTCCCTGCCTGCAGACTGGGAGGTCAATTTGAATGCTTGGATGATGAGTGAAATTCTTATCACCTGGCTGAAAAAGGTGAATGCACAGATGCGCCATAAGCGGCTAAGAGTTGCCCTCATTTTGGATAACTGCTCTACACATCCTAATGTTACAGTCTCCAACATAAGATTGATTTTCATCCCTCCCAACACGACAGCTTTGATACAGCTGATGGACATGGGCATAATCAGGAATGTAAAGCATCTGTATCATAGCCAGGTATGTACAGTAATGCCATCTTATTAAACCTACCTAACATGACCATTCCATGTGCAATTTACTAAAATGATGCTTTATCTTTCCAGGTCATCGAGAAAGTGTTGCTCTGCCTAGATGAGGGACCGCAAGGGAGTATTAGTGCCCTGATGAAAAAAATTACAGTCCTTAATGCTGTCTGGATTCTCGATTTTGCATGGTGAAATGTGAAGAGAGACACGACTGTTAACTGTTATAGGAAGGCAGGATTCATGCCTGCCAATGATGCTGCTGCCGCTGTAGTTAAGGCAGTCAGAGAAAGTGAGGATCCACTCCTTATCCCCCCAAGGCTACCTTCCAGCATGACCCCCACAGAGTTCACAAATTTCAGGGACATGGATGATTCAGTACCCACCGATTGTCCAATTGATGATTCAGAAATATGCAGTGAGGTGTTTGGTGTACATGCCGATGCAGAAGATGAAGATGATTCACCCCTGCCTCATGTCACCATGTCAGAAGTGCTTGCAGCCATGGATAGAGTTAGTTTCTTTGTTCGAGTTCATGAAAAGCAGGACCTTACTGCTCTGTTTGAATTCGAGCATTACCTGCATAGGCTCACCATAGAGAACACCAAACAGAGCAAAATTACAAATTATTTTCAGCTGTAATTGTAAAAGAAATAAATGCTTCCCTTTTTTTTGTTTTAAATAAATAAGACTGATTAAATATTAAATACTGTATTGCTTCTTGCAGATCTAGTGATCTTATTATGCAGAGTACAGGGTGAGCTCCAGTGAAATATGTAAATGTTTACCCTTTTTTAGTTTTCATTTTGAAATAAATGTTTCCCCTTTTTTCATTTTAAATAAAGAAGACTGATTAAACATTGATCTAGTGATCTCATTATGCTGTCCTGGTTTTGAAGCAATACTGCACTGTATTCGCGATGGAACTAAATAGGCAATTTCGGTTAAAGGCACATTCCGCTTAAGTGCACATTTTGCTATTGCAAAACAGGTGTGCACTTAAGTGGAATCCACTGTACTAACACATTGTAGTACCCACCTTCACAGTCGAATAGGCTACAGTAGCAGTTGTAGGTAGTGATATACACTAGACACTACAGTGTAGCTACCTGTTCTGATTTCTTTTTGCCCTTTGTAGATAGCACTGTAGGTGTTAAATCACACTTATTTAATAGAAATAAATAATAATATAGTTCCAGACTGAAGAAGCCAAACAAAACAAACATATCAATATGCCTGCCAAGAGATGTCCAGGTAAAGGTGCTAGGGTGTAAGGTGGCTCAAAGAAGTCTGTTGGAAAAAGCAAACCTATTTGTGAATCAATGCCATCTGCGGCCTCTGCTGCTGCTGCTGCTGCTGCTGTGGCAGACAGTAGCAGCAAAATCAAAGTTAGAAGTGGCTTCAAGTCTGTGACTCATTTTTTTACTGCCCAGTCTGTAGCTAGTATGTTTTTTGGGGATGATACTGGGAATAAGGGTGACACTCACCCCAGTGGAGGCACAGAGGTCCAGGAGGAGGAGGTCAAAAAAGTTGTCAGTGTGACTGTTGTTCCTGCTCAAGGAGGAGCCGATGGTGGTGAGGGTGATAGTGCCCAGCTTCAGTGTGTTTCTCCTGGAGAAGGAGAGAAAGAAAGTCAGACCCCCCCCCAGTGAGGAGGTGCCAGAGAAGGGAAAAGTTTGTCTGGCAGTAGACCGTAATAAGAATGAGGAGGAGGAGGACGAGGAGGATATTATATGTTTTGGTACAGATGATGATGAGGTGTTGGATCCCCTGTGGGAGCCAGAAGTGAAAAAGATTAAGGGTGATGATGATGTAGAACATTTAGATGACAAGACTGAGGGTGAGGATATCAGCAAGCCTGAAACAAGCAGTCCAGTCATCCCACGTCCCAAACGTAGCATGGTGGATATCATGCAAGTGGCACAAAAAGCAAAAACTTCCACACCTTTGGCAACACTGTCCAAGTCTCAGTCCCATCATGTTATAGCTAGAGTTGCAAAGTCCCTAGTTTGGGATTTTTCATGCTTGATGCAGCTAATGACGCCATGGCAATCTGTCAGCTGTGTCAAACATGTGTAAGTCATGGAAAAAGGGTGGCCACCTAGGTACTGGTGGGCAGCACGCCCACTTGAAAAACATGCACCCATTACACTGGCACCAACACCAGAAAGATACCATAGCTGTTGGCAAGACTTCCCTTGTCAAGCATAATGTTAGTGACAGCAGTGCAATAGAGCAGGAGGAGGGAGGGAGGGCTGAATGGGTCGGTGGAGGAGGAGTGTGAGGAATCATTTTCTCTCCTGAGCAGTGGACATAGTAGCAGTGGAACTGCCAATCCCTTGAGTTATAAAAGTACACCACCAGGCACCAAATCCACCAAAATAACCAGTTCCATACATGCTGCACATTCTAGGACCCAAGAGTCACCTGGCACCCCAGCAAGAACAACATTGGTGGCACAAGTACAGCGTTTTTGTCGACCTGTTGCCAAGATGCAGCCTACCTTGAGGAGTGTGTCTGAGTGGCACTCAAAGTACCTCCCCCAATCATGCTGCTGCACTTGAGCTGAATGCAGCCACAGCTGAAATGCTTTCCATCGACCAGTTGCCCTTCTCCTTTGTGGAAAATGCAGGATTCCGCCATTTGATGGCCTGTGCCTTTCCCAAAACATCGCGATCATATTTCGCAAAACATGCTATGCCCGAACTCTACAGCAGAGTTTCATAGTCTGTCCTACATGCCATGAAGAATTCTTTCTCAAAATATATCCACCTTAGCATGGATATATGGACAAGTGGACAGACAACAGGCAGCTCATATCTGTGCATAACAGCACACTGGGCACAGGTACTTGGGGTGGTTGTTGATTTGGGCCCTGACAAAAGCTGTGTAAAGCAAAACTGTGGAGGTAGCAACATACCTGGTATTCGACAGAATGCAACAATAACTATGCAAAGTGTTACAGGGTCTCACACTGCTGAGAAAATGCTGAATGTGCTGCTAAATAACATTGATGAGTGGATCAACACATAGTCACTCACAGCAGGGTTTATTGCCAGTGACAGTGGCTCCAATGTTGTTAAGTGCATTAGTGATGGTGTTTTTTTCAGAGTTCCCTGCCTGGCACACTGCCTTAATCTAGTCATGCAGCAATTTCTGAACCTCAATGAAATAAAAGAAACTGTGTTTGTCACCAGACACACCTGTGTTCACTTTGCCCATTCTGCAAAGGCCCGTGACTATCTGCGTTAGTTGCAGCGCACCAACCATCTGCCTCAGCACAGTCTGAAGCTGGATGTTGTTACCAGGTGGAATGGCACACTGCACATTGCTGGACCGGCTTTATGAGCAGTATAAAGTGGTTTTAGATTACCTACTACTGCACACCACCGGGGACAGTGCTGGAGTGTCCATTGCCCTAACAATGGAGCAGTGGCAAAAAATGGATGGCATAATATGCATTCTGTGTCCATTTGAGCATGCAACACAGGCTGTGAGTGGGGACACTGCCTGCATAAGTCAGACAATACTCCTGATACGTGTGCTGAGGCAGACACTGGTAAATGTCTGTCACCAGATGGAGGCAAGTGATGATCAGAGTTCTGTTCATGCAATGGGTCACATGTTCCATATATTGGACAGCAATACACTTATCTGTGGCATTATGCAGTCTAATGAGTTTGCTGTTGCTACCATGCTGGATCCACGGTACAAATGTGGCTTGCCTGCCATGATTGAAGGGGGTCATATGCGAGTGGAGAAATTGACCAATTACCTTTTCAAATGGGTACATGGGGCACAGATGAAAAATGCAGAGACACAAAAGGCACATATAGATATACCAGGTGTTTCTACCACCACCACCAGTAAATCATCGGAGGCCTCCAAATAGGACAAAATATCAAAGTCGCAGCACAGCACGGCAGGTAATATCATTTGGGATGCTCTGTACCAGGTGTGCATTGAAGAAATTGAAGACAAGGAGGAGGAGCATGATGAGGCAGCAGGACTCAGGGCAGCACAATGTATGGTGGATGCCTGCATGGGAGACACCAAGCATCTTGGCATCACTGATGAGCCATTGGTGTACTGGAGCAGCAAAGTGAGTGACTGGCCTGTACTGGCATCTGTTGTTTTTAAATACCTCAGCTGCCCACCATCCAGTTCCAGTGTGCTATAGGTGTTCAGTTCTGCTGGGGCCATTGTGTGTGATAGTAGGACAAATCTGTCACCGAAGAATGTTTCCATCCTAACATTTATCAAAATGAATGAGGCTCACATTCCACATAACACAATTATTTAGATGGTGTTGCCCCAAGAACTGTGTCTCAGGGATGAAGATGTCCACAGTGGTAAGGCCTCTACTAGCAGGGAGGTAGATGAAGCAGCAATGATGACTGAATTTCCACCTGGTGATGACTCCAGTCTCGAAGACTGTGAGGGCTGCTTCATGGATGATGTGTCACTGGAAGAAGGTTAAAGGTGTTGTGCCCCACTCCAATAGCCACCACCACCAGCATCCCCATCCCCATTTCCACATATACCTCCTCCATGATACCATGAATGAGTGTCAAGTGTGCCTACACTGTATATGTGACAATGACAACTTAGTTGAACAGTGCACAGCCAGTACTATGTTATTCAGTCAGTGGCGGAGCCAGAGGAGGGGCTGGGGGGGTGGTCGCCCCTCCTGGCTGCCTCAGTGTGAGTAGTGGTGCCCCACCACCATCTTTATTTAATGCTTAGTGCCCACTGTGGAGCCAATGATTGACTGAAAGGCCCCCCCTGGCTCCCAAATGTTCCCAAACCTGGCTCCGCTACTGTATTCAGTATACATTAATGCTGCCTCTGAGTCCAGCTAAATTACTCCTCCTCCTTCTCCAGCAGTCTCCCACCAAAATGAACCGTATGTTTTTAGTTGTCAGCAGTGGCTCACACCTCACAGGTGTAGCACCTCGATCCAGCATCCACACACCAGGATGGAAGACTTCTATTTAGTCACCAATGCCACACAGAGATGGGATGCTTTGGCAAATGTCCACCAGAAAACCAAGCCACCATTCCACTTTAAGTACTTTGTACCTGTCTTGCAATAAGAAAAAAAAAAAGAAAACATTTTTAGCATTGTTACAACTGGGTGCCCCCGTCTCCCACCATCATTACAGGAAGCTATACTTACATCAGGGAATTGCTGTTAAACTGGAACAATTGATATGAAAAGACTACGTCTGATGAGCACAGGCAGCAGCCAGATTTGGAGAGCGGTAACATATGCACCCCAGCAGCAGAAATCCTGAATACTGACAGAGCCATATATTAGATAGTTACTGTCAAAGTCTGACATCTCCATCCTGCAGTAACCACAAACTTAATACTTAACCATATCCACCAACTCCACACCAAGCCGAAAGCAACCACCTCCTCCCAACCACCAAAGACCATCACAAATTAAGAAATACCTGTCACCAGTTAATTAATTGCACACGTATTGAACAGCAGCAGAGCACCTGGAGTTAACAGCTCTTGAATTCCTGCATGTGTTTAGAAAAGAAAAAATGATACAATTACAATCTGACTCGGATATCTGAGCTGCAGTCACCTATCCCTCCCAGTAATGAAAAATTCAATACTTACCTAGTCCTTGAGCAATGTTAAATGTGGTGCATTCCAACATCCCATATCCAAATCCTGGGCTGGCATGCACGTTGCCATGATGATGTACTCCTCAGCACACTAGATAAATATAAAATAAGTACAAACATATAAGAACTCATGATGTCCCAATACCAACCCACCATCCACCTTCTCTTGCATCTGAAAAAATAAACACAAATATTTACATGTGCAACAGCAGCAGTATCGATCAACTATGTGAAGAGGATCCCTGTGAAGCAGACAAAGCATTATTTCTCGTGGTAACTAGTCATAGTAGCAGGCAGCAGCTACAGGCAGGCAACAGCAGCAGCACTCAAAATGTCATTCAATCCACACTGACTTAAAACCACAGAGACAACAGAGCTAACCAGGGCATCATCATTGGGAAATGATAATTCCACAGTTCGCAATCAACTGAGAAAGCAGCAGCAGGATGAATTAAGTTCAAGTTTAAGTCACAGCAGGACCATTTTGCAGGAGGATTTATTTTTCTCATCATGGTAAACTGGCTTATGTTGCATGTTAGACAGTAGCAGCACGACAGTTAGGCCCAAAAAGCATTTAAACACTGGAGAAAACAGCACATTTGGGTTCTTATGGTGGGTGTGAGCCATGTAACTGCATGTCTGACACCTGATTTCTGTCTGAATGTACTGTGAAATTTTTTGGGAAACATTTCTGGACTTCTGGGTATTGTTAGGTGTTGGCAGCAGTGCGTTTCAGGCAGAGGTATTTGGCAAACAGGCCCTAAAACAGCTATTTAATGTCAGGGGGGTGGTGGGGGGCACCCTAAAACATTGTGGCTGAGACATGATTTCGGTCTTGATTTGCTGTAACATTTTTTGGGAAACATTTCTGGAATTACAGGCCATGTTAGACAGTGGCAACACTCTGTCTCACTCTATATTCTCAATGTCATCCTAATTTTTTCCAGTCATACTATACTTCTAGTCTTATCATGCCTACTCTGCACAGCATGACTTCAAGAGGCTGTGTTAAACGGTAGCCCTACTAGAGCACATTTTGGAGTGGGTAGTGGCGGCAGTGTGGATGGGCACTGTAACACCAAGTTAACATTGTGGCAAGCCCAAGCCATGGATTAGGGACACGCATGTTAAGCATAAAAACAATTGACATTATGTTTAACTTTCCAATAAAAGTGCTTATGTTTCTGTGATTGTTGTGTACATATTCATTTAGACTGATCCTGCACACAGCCAAAATAACTGCTGCCAGCCCACAACATCGCACACAGCTTTGGGAAAAAATGTTGTTCCTAGGAACAATTTACAAATTACAGTACTTGACATTTGTGGATAGGAGGAGGAAATACATACAAGTCAGAGGGACTAACATAAACGAAGTAGAATGGTATAGTGATTATGGGTAAAAAAGACTTAAAGTGACTGACAGACAGTAACACATGACAGGGGGTGCATCATATGGGTCAGGTCAGGGACAGGGTATACATATATGAAAGAGGAAAGGGAGGAAGCATAAACATTGCTTAACACAAAAAAAATGGACAAAAAAAAAAAAGGATATAGAAGAAGAAGACAGAATATATATATATATATATATATATATATATATATATATATATAGTATTTTTTGTTTTTTTGTTATTTTTAGAGGGTGCAGATGAGGGAAGAGTGACAGTAAGAAAGCAAGGACAAGAGAAAGAAAAGAAAAAAAATGTTGCTGCCAGTGCTGCGCTGACTGGTCTGGAGTCTGACCATTACACTGCACTGGCACCAGTTATAGATTCTGCCCTGCCACCACCACCACCATAACCATGCAGCTCCGGCAAGAGGTCAAACATTTTTTGTGATCCTCAAGAGTTTCCTGAGGTCCCCCCTGACCTCCTGGTGGAAATCAGTGAACTAACTGCACAGAGCTCCCACCTCTCTGCACAATGCTGTCTGGTCTTCTTCAAGGCTCACTGCTGCTGGTGCTGGCACATGAGACTGGGGTGGCTGCAGGCTGTGCTGGGTCACCCCCATGATCCCGGCGATGCCTGTGTCTATGGGGTGAGGGTGATGGGGGCTCTGCAGCTGCCTCCTGCTGCTGCCTTCTCCAGTGCCTTTGCTGACCACTGGCCCCTGCCTCCTGCTGGCCCCTTCCCCTTCTAACTGCTCAGCAGCACCCTGGGCCCCTCTACCTGCTGCCAGATTGTTCTGTTTTTTAAGCCAATCTGCAGCATGGTGGTGCTGCAGATGGCTCCTTTGGCCACCAGTGCCAAAATGACCCCCGGTCTTGCCCCTTCTAACAGATCTGCCACACAAGTTGCAGATCACAACTGTATTATCATTGATGTTTTTGCTGAAAAAACACTACACAACTGATGACACTTTCTGGGTGGGGCAACAGCTGATGTCCCAGGGCTGGTGGGCACATCATGCTCCTGCTCGGGGGTGTGGGGACATATGCTCCAGCTGGGGAGGGATGGTATCTGGAGGTGCCTGCTGCTGCTGCTGCTGCCTGTGGGTGGGGGCCACAGAGGATCCCACTGCTGGGAGGGGGTGAGGAGCTCATGCTGCTCCTGGGGAGTGGGGGCTACATTCTCCTGCTGGGGGGTGGGGGACACATGCTCCTGCTGCTGTTGGGGGGGACACAGACATAATGGCCCGACTATTAATGTGGACACTGGGTGGAGGTGGTTCAACTACCTTCTTCCCAGTCTTAGAATTATCCATTCTAATCTCTATCTCCTCCTAAAACTCCTTGCTCCAAAAAAAGAGAAAAAGAAAGGGGAGAGAGTTTTACACACACACACACACACACGCGCACACAATAAAAAAGATAGATAAATATAAAAATGAAGAAAAAACACTAACAGAAAATATTAAATGTTCAAAATAATGGGGAACAGATCACAAATCAAATAAGCTGCAAACACATACATACAATCACTACTTTTTATAAACACAAGTTGGAGCTCTCAGTCAGTGTCAGTGTGGCTCAGTTGTTAGCACATCCGCCTCTGGACCAGAAGATCATGGGTTCTCGTCCCACACTGGGGATTGGACTTGCACCTAAAAATCGCTGGCATCCGAGTGCAGAATTGGGGGATGCTATACTGCTGGGGTGTGCCATCCTTCCGATGAGACGTTAAACCGAGGTCCCTTCTGCCCATCCTGGTGTTGTCCTGGTGGGTGTCCAGGTGGAAGTAAAAGAACCCAGGGCACTCTTCGCAAAGAGCAGGGAACATTCCCAGTGTCCTGACCAACATTCTCTTTCCCATAAAACTGGTTCATGCAATTATCCAGGCTGTGGGTGATGATGTGCAATATGGCTGCCACTACACATTCAGTCACTTCACCACCAGTATAGCATTGCTTGTAAAGTGCTTTGGGATACTGTGTATGAAAAGCGCTAAATAAATGCTTCTTCTCTCTTGCTGTAGTCTCTCTCCTACTTCCTACTACTAGGCTGAAACAGCTCTAAAGGAAGTACATTTAGTATGGCTTCCTGCCTAAGTCTAGTAACCCATGAGACCAGCAGTCTGCTAGAGAGAAAGTCATGTGATAAGCTCCCCCCCCCCGCCAATTTTGCCTGATACTTACATGCGGCAAAATGTGCAGACAAAAGGAGAAATTAACAGTGAAATTTTGCAGAAACAGCCAGTTGAAATTTTGCCACAAGGGCAAAATTACACAAAATGTTTTGCGCAGTGAAATTTGTGATTTTGCCGGATTTCACCAGCATAATAAAATCTCATTGCATCTCTAGCCAGGAGTGGCATGGTGGCCCAGCATACAGAGCTCGCAGATCTACCAGGATTCTTGTATTTCACAGGAATTTTGAGCCATCTACAAGGAAATTCTTCCCAGAAACTTGCATTGGTTATGCAGGAAAACTGAGGAATTCAACTTCCATAAGAAATAACGTAATGTGCAGAAAAAAAATAAAAGGAAATTGCCCTGGAGTTACAAGAAAGAATACCAAATTTGTCCGGAGCACTGAATATGTCCCCTTTGCTGAGGGGACTGTCAAATGACAGAATCGTGACCAAAAATGCCATTGTCAGTGGCTGACCTCAGCTAAGAATGAGCCTGTTTGTCTAGTCCATTAGACACATCGTAACGTCTGCACTCGACTGGAGTCTGTATGCGGAGTGCTGGGTAAGATAGTCCCAGGTGACTCGAGCATGTCTCTGGACTTCGCGCATGTCAGGCCCAGCCTATGGCATCATGGCAATGAGCGAGTCTGTGAGCCCTAGATGCAGCAATGGGCCATGGGATTTGATTACAAGCCACCAGGTTTATAGCCCAGAGGCCAAGCCGCTACCCTATATTGTCTCTTTTACAATGTTGGAGGAGGCCATTAAGGATCTCATCCATGCTCCTCTGCGTCTGGGTGAGGGACATGGCTGTATGGGTCAAGTGTGGATGTTAACAGCAAGCTCTACCGCAGTCCTCAATGATATGCTTGGGACTGATGCTAGTCTGAGTGGGGCCTGTGTATTGGTGGTGTTGTCCACTGACAAGGAACCAGCAGCACATCCCCCTTAGACAAATGCAGACACGAGAAATGCCTAGTTGAGGGGCCCTCCAGGGGGTCCAGAGAGGCTCCATCTCAACTTCTTGTAAGAAAAGTATTGGTTGGAACTTGATACCCTACCCCGGGAAGAGGCCACCAACCGTGAATGCAATCATGTATGCTGCCATGTTCTGCTCATGTGGTACTGATGCATGGACACGGCCTGTAGATATTGAGCAATGCGTGCTGCCTGCCTTGGTCAGTTCTAAGACATATCTGTGGGCTATGGGTTCTGTACCCACCTGTCTTGTGGATTGTGCCACATAAATAGTGAAGCAATGCACCCGCCAGAATGTCGGGACATGACCCAGAAAAACTTGCCTCCATATCAATATTTGAAAACCTCACCTTCTGGTTAGGAGTCAGAAATCATTCCAGTCAACTACTGATCAGCAGGGGCTTGAAAAACTGGTTTATTAGGGTTGTGAAAGAATACTTCTGGGCTGAAAGAGTGGTGGGCTCACGCAACAGCCAGCCAGCAGAGGTGGTAGGTTGGGGACCGTCAGGAGTTCCAAGCATACAAGGAATACATGTTAGAATGAAACGCATTGCCAAGGGTCGAGAGAGAAAAAAACACCTGTGACCAACTAGAGCCCTGGGTGTAAAGTTGGGTGGGGTGGGATCAGTCCATTTCCACCAGCCACTGTATGACTCTGTGATGCTAGTCCTCACCTGGAGTTCTAGTTTCAGAAGTACCCTCAGAGTAGCCCAGCCAGAAGACACCTTCCTGTGACCGCCCACAGGCAGGAAAAGTAAAGACAGCGTATTGGTGATGGGTAATCCTGAACTGCAGAGGGCCTCCCAGTGGTGAAGTGCCCCCAATGATTGGGGGGGGTGCCCATTAATCTCCCCATCCTGTGAGTGTGTTTAATGGGTCATGGCCTTTTGAGAAAAAGTTACAAATGCCTGTACAGTACAGGACCAATAGCCAAATTCTGAAACCTCGTATGGGAAAGTTTCTCCACAAAGGTGACCCATTTCTGAATAGGGGCTCTGATGCCTGCCCCTTATGGGGCTATGTTACCCTGCAAACCCCTGTCACAGTAACTATGCTGATGAAATGTTTTTTTTCCCAGGTTAGGCCAGCTGAGCTTTACTTTTAGTGGCGTCTAGAGTCATCTGTTTAGCCCAGCTGGGTGGACTACAAAACTGGGAGGTCACCTGACTTGCCCAAGGTCCCACAATGAGCACTCAGCACTGATGAGGTTTTAACCTGTGATCTCCAGGGTCCCCAGCCAGCTGTTCAACCACAAATCCCTGCTGCTTTATGTTAACTGATCAGCTTGCTATGGCAGACAAGCTTTGTATTGTTAATGAAGTACACTGGGTACCAGACTTCATTCCAATAAGGTCATAAGATTAGGCCCCAAAGGCACTAGGCACCAGTGCCTGTTTTCATGGGTGACTCAGAGTCGTAAGGTGGATAAGTGACTTGCCTAGAGTCACACAATATGCAAGTAGGGTTGCAGGAGTCAAAACGTGGGTCTGCTGGATGTGCCAAGCTCAGTCACAGCTCATTACTGTAATCCATAGGCTGCACTGCTGGGCCCAATACAAGCTGAAAAGGGCATGAACTGTAGCCTGACCACAGCATCAGGAACCCATCATTAAGTGCTCTCACATATTCCTAGGACTGCCACTGCCTACAGCAATCTGCCTGCTCTGTGTCTCGTCCCCCAAGGTACACCACCATGTGCATAAGCCAGAAAAGGAATCATAGGGTTTTTGCAAGCCATATTGGTTATGAAGATCCTGAGGACCCATTCTCCCTTCACTCTGCTCCAGCTGGTTGACTGTGTGGAATCCCAGCTGTCACCCACATAGCTGAAGCAGGCTGACCCACACACGATGGCCACCACTGTGGGACTTTACCAAGATGGCCGTCATTTTTGCAGCTGCTGCCATTCCCATGATAGTGCCTGGGAACAGCATAGTAAAATTTGACCCCTCTCCCATGAGACTTGCATCTATCAATTTTATCAGCCAGGTGTGCCAGTGCACCAGCATGTTAAGTGACCATAACGGAATTGTTGTTAAAATGTACCTTAGAGTTTGGGAGCAATCAAGGATCATGACTGACCACTAGAGATGCATGAAGTAAACTAGACAATGTTATCATGGCTGGGAGCTTGGCCCTCTGGCAGTCCAAAAATTTATGATCTTGCATCAACCAATAGAACGGAAGGAGAATTACCCCGTTTGTGAGGAATACCTGAACACAAGAAAGGTTGCAGGAGATAATGTATGGACTATACTTCATCATACATGCAATAAAATATCATTTATTACTTAAAATAATTGCACATAGAAAGATCTTGTAGATACTTTCTAAGACCATTTTTAAAGTACCCAAATTGATGCGTATCTAATACATAAATAGGATATGAGTTCCATGCCTTTCTACCTCTTGAAACTTTTTTTTTGGCACTGCTCAGAGTAACAGTAACTTACTACCAAATGACCTTCTGTATATTACAGCATGTCTGGCAACTTGGAAGTGGATTTCTTCTGTTGTTAGACTATTCCTGTAGTTGAAGGGTGAACAACAATGGAAAGCAACAAGTGGTAATGTATTAGGAACACTTTATTTTCTTTCTTTCCTTTTTACTCTGAGTTTGGTTGCACTGGAGTCTAGATGAGAGGAGTTATTATTGACAAAAGGACATGGATTTACTCCTACAGAGAGGTCAGGGTCTGCTGCACTGCAGACACTCTGGATTTTCCTGTTAGCTAGTATTATGTATGTATGCCAGTAACTGAAGTATGACTGGTAATACCAGACTATAGTTCTATTTCTTACATTTTTGATTCATGCTTATAATTAATATTTAGACAGGATAATGATTCACAGGTCATATGAGAAACAGATGACCTTTGTGTCATGTATGCTGCAATAGTGGCAAACTCACAGATTTCTTGACATTTTGTTGATAAAAATATCCTCTTTGGTAGCATTTTGTGATCCATGAGACTGCCACAACTTTGATGCTGCTAAGAGGTGATTTAGACACTTCTTTCCTCACTGTGCTTCTGATTATTTCACATGGTATGTTGGGATACTGATTGCTAAGAATTTTCTTCTTTTTCCTGTTTGTGGGGGAAGGAGGGTGACACAAGCCACTAAAATAGTGGTCCTCCTGTCGAAATGAGATAGTATGCCTTTCTAAAGATGCCTACAGTATCTACATTAGCAATGATCACTCCTTTATACAGTAGGGTCCATAGACAGGATGGGCAATAGTCATCAAAGTCCTATATCAGTGAAAGTCAGTGTTATTTACTTTTAGAATAATATGGTTGTAGTTTGGGCTTGTGTTCTTAAAGGAGAACAGTCAGCACAAAGGGACCCCACACTCAAGTGGGGGGCTGGCCCCAATGTGCACCTTGTGTACAAAACATTTTGGTTTATTTACTGTTTACTGCAGTATAGTAGATTGTATCAGACAAATTTGGCTTAGATGTAGGTTGACATCATCTGTTACTACAAATCCCAGAACCCACTGCAGCTGACATCAGAGCAATAGGCATCAGTGGAAGATTCAATAGCCTGCAGTATATTAGCCCAGAGAGGACAGCAGAATCAGAAAACAAAAGATCAGTGCTTAAACTATAACATGCGCTGCAGGCTATTTGATCTCCTACTGCTGCCAACTGCTATGGTATCGAATGCAGGTGGTTCTGGGATTTGTAGTAAGAGAAGATGTCAGCCTAGACCTAAGCAAATTTAGTCTGATACAATCTACTATACTACAGTGAACAGTAAATACATCAATGTTTTTTTGCGCACCATGGGGCCTATTCACTGACATGGGAGGGGTTACACATGAAGGGCCGTATCCCTCCCTCGCGCAACTCTGCGACCTCGGGAGTTCCACATGTTGTCTGTATTCTCAAACACTGCCCAATGCAAGGCTCCCATCCGTGGCCCTGCCCCCATGGCATGCAGGTTCATGGGGGACAGTCTGGTGTTGAGCTCTGGACCCGGGCAGGTGGCCAATCAACTGCCTGTCCCGAGTCCCTTGATGGATCCCCTGTGCCCATGGGGCAGCATGTTGCCAGCAGGCATGAACACACCTATAGTACAAGGAGGTGGGAGTCCTCTAGATAACTGTCCCCCAGCCCTCCTAATGTGCCCCATTGTCAGGTGTGGCCTTAGTGTGGGGTCCAGTGACCTCCACAATTCCCTGCTGTGGCCAGGGGTGGCATCCCGGGTGGGCACATAACACTCACATCTGCCTTCAGAAGGTGTAGTCATTGCCCCCACACACACTGCACCCACAATATCATGAATGGCATGGAGTGCGGACAAACCCCTGCACTGGCCCCTGCCCTACCCCCACGTGGAGCTGCACATTCGGACGGGGTTTCAGCCACATTGGGGAGCATTGTGGGGTTGTAAATAGCACACAGGGGGAACAGTGTGCATGGCCAGAATGCCTATTCACCAAGGTGGGTGCGGGTGGGCTTTGCACCAGGGTTACATGGCGTGTAGCCCATCTGCACCTTTCGTGAATAGGGCCTAAAGTGCACAGTGGGACCACCCCCACACTTGAGTGTGGGGATCTTGTTGCTAACTGTTCCCCTTTGATACAGTGCTAATACAATGTTTGGCATTAGATTTAGGTACAGTAGATGGCCATATCTGGCATGTGCGAAGTACATAATTGAGCATGGAGCTTAATGTTTAGCCGTTTCCCATTTGCGAGCACTCAGAATACTCATTGTTGATACAAAATAATGCACTGTCTAGCAATGCCATATTAGTCTTGTGATAATCTGGGAAATTCTTCAGTCTGAAGCATAGCTTCATCAAATCAAATTAAATCAAATCAGACTTTATTTATAAAAAAAAGCACAATTACAGAATTGTTCAAAGTGCTCATACACAAATATAATTTAAATTATACCACTATTAAAACCAATATCATAACATCTAAACAGTTTTCCAAAACTTTAAATAATCATCAGAAATACACAGCTGATCACAGTTATTAAAAACCATCTCAAAAGATCTAAGGACAATCACGGAAGGCCAAACTGAATAAATACGTTTTAAGTGGTGTGTTCCAAAGTCTTCTGTGCTGAATGAACAGCTTTCTATTTTTTATTTTGTGCATCTGACTCAGTTATTTGCACAGTCCAGCAAGGCAGTGTCCACTGGAGCAGTGAGAGATGGCCATGGCAGACCTGAAGAAAATGTAAGGGTGCTAGTGGCAGATGAACACTATAACATGGTGAATCTGGCCCTTCCATGGCCCAATCTGGACTACTTTCACTGGCCCCTTACTGCCAAGTGCATCACTGTGTACCCTGTCACCCTCCCTAGTTCAGCACCTAAAGGATCTGTATCTCAAGGCACCTGCAATGTAGCCCTGGCTGCATAGAAAAATAAAATAATTGTTTATGCTTTTTGCAACAACTTTCCTGCAGTGATACACACTGCACTGAACAACCACATTGCCAAGCCTGCAGCTGCATAACTAAACTGCCAATCTGACATTTCCTTTGCCCTGGAAAGCTCTGGAGCTCCAAGAGAAAACTGCACCCCACCCCCTGCTGCAGAACTGACCTCGTGGCAGCTCAGGCCTATATGCATCCCTCCAGTTCTTTGGGATTTCTGCCTGCTGGCTACCCAGCAATAGCCAGCTGTCCTACTGTCTCGAAAATACAATTTACGAGGTCACGTGATGTCTGGCTAGGGGGAAGCAGCACTCTTATCTCTCTCTCTCGCTACATCGTACAGTTTTTCAGTTTCAAACTAAATTAAAATCACCTAGAAAATCTCCTTCTCTTTTTCTAAAGTCGACCTGCTTGACAACTAGACAGCGCTCCATCGAGAGCAGCAAACAGCAACTCGGAAATGGAGGTGGAGATGAGGCAAGAGCTACCGCAACATACCCCTCCAACTTCTCCCAATAAGGCCGCTAAAAAATCCAAACAGCAGCCTGCAAAACCAGTGGTCTCTCCTGCATCTAAATCTACCACTGTCCCACTCAGAGAAGAGTGCTTTCTGCTAGAAATGAAGCCACTCCGGGAAGCCTTACTAACGCTGATGACAGACATTGCCACCCTAAAGCAGGACCTGAAAGAAGTATCGAGACAAGCTAGAGACATGGAGGCATGGGCTGTCTCATTAGAAAAGTGGAGGGTGGCTGTGGACCCAGAGATCATAGCCCTCAGAAAGCAAATGAGAAAAATAGAGCTTAAACAGGAGGACCTCGAGGGCTGCAGCCACAGCAACAATCTGGTCATTATTGAACTACCGGAGGAAGAAGAAGAGGGGTCCTCCTCCATTGTCTTCACCCAGAAGCCACTGGACAAAGTAGCCGGTCCCTTGCCTAATGGGTCTGCATGTATTGTGGAGCAGGCCCATCAAGCTTTATGCCCTAAGCCAGCTCCTGGTTCACTCCCTCGTCCCTTCTTGCTGAAGCTACTGAATTATCTAGACAAGCAGCATATTCCGTTGAAACTATGGGGCATACAGGCTTTAATGTGGGAAGGGCACAAGATAAGAATTTCACAAGACCTACCAGCGTTCATCAGGCAAAAGAGGGGCACATTTCATTCTACTATATCTCGCCTTATCCCTGCTGGAGTCTAGCTTCGGATGCAGTACCCTGCACAACTTCAAGTTCAGGTGCAAGAGAAGTGGCACTCATTTGAGAATAATGAGCAGGCTGTGGAGGAGCTGCAAGGGCTGTTACCAGATTTGTTCAAAAAGTGACAAGGGGGCTCACTGTTCACATATTTCCTAAGTTGGCAAATTTATTTCCTTTGTAGACACTAAGGCAGGGGGAGACTGTTGCTTTCACGGCTATGTGAGCCGGGCTGGTGCATGTCCTCACAAGAGATCTGACCATGTTTTAAGGGGTTTTACAGCCCACGGTATAGTTAAAGGAGTGTCGATGTGCAGGAATAATCGATAGCGAAAACCACAGCTGTTGGATCTGGCTCTAAAATTCTCTCCCCTGGTGATGCAGAGAGCTGAGTAGAAGCACCTCCGCTAAGCTCCAGCCTCCTGATCTTATAATCGTCTTTTTCTGACATTTGAATCCTACAAAACCCTCTGCATTTAATTTTTCCTGTCTGCTAAACACCTAGAGCGCCTGTTTTGAGAGTTCGGTCTGCTGATGGAGGCTTACATGAAGAAAGCCCCGCAAAAACATACTCCACCTGCTACTCCCGAGAAGGCCCCAAAGAAATCTCAGGCCTCAGGTGGGCCAGATAGGCCTGATCCTTCGAGTCAAGTAGAGGGACAAGAACCTTTAATGCTTAACAGGTTCTTAGAAGAATTTAAACCCTTCCATGAGGAGATGAAAGGGATGGCGATCGACCTGAAGGCTCTGTCAAAAAAGCTGGATGAAGTTTCGTTAACTGCCTCCAGTAACACTGCCCGAATAGTCTCGTTGGAGAAATGACTAGATAAAGTGGACCCCGAGTTAGTGTCTATGAGGCAGAAGCTTTCTCGTGTGGAGGCAAAACTTGAAGATCTGGAGGGCCGTAGCCGCAGGAACAATATTGTGATTTTAGGGCTACCAGAGGGAGAAGAAGGCCAGAATGCTGTAGCTTTCATACAGAAGCTGGTGGAACAGGTCACTGGCCCCTCTCCCTTCGGCCCTGTATCTATTATCGAGCGAGCCCACAGGTCGTTGAGACCGAAACCTTTCCCGGAGGCTGCCCCTCTACCCATTATTTACCGATTTTTAAATTGTTTAGAGAGGCAGCATTTTTTGCAGAAAGTGAGAGCTCTGCAGGAGGTCCGTTGGGAGAATTCCAAATTGAGAATTGCACAAGACTTGCCAGGATTGGTTCATTTGAAATGCAAAGCATTTCACCCCATCGTGTCCAAGATTATTGCTCCGGGGCTTAAATTTAAGATGGGGTACCTGGCCAGGCTGCAAGTTCTTGTAAGTAGATCCTGGTTAAGTTATGAAGACCCAGAATCTGCCCTTTCAGGCCTCAAAACCGTTTTACCGGATCTGTTCCGAGAGCCCTGAGAAGTTTCACCTACAAGATGAGGGGATGTCTGGTGTTGTCATACTGGGACTGCTATCTCTTTATTTGTTTATGAAGATAGTAATGACAGGGTGCATCTGGAAGCTCTTTTTTCTTATCTGGACTGTGTTAATACTTATCTGGGCTACTTGCTGCGAGATTCTCAGGCCCTAATTCTATAAGCGAATTGTAGTTCAGGGCAAGGACTCCTGGAATGTTTGGGCTTGTTTATTTGGGGATGGAGTTTTTTGTTTCAGTGTATCTAGTTATATAAGCCAGCACTAGCGAGGGGAAGGCTGTGTGAAATTGTTTAGGATTACTATCTCACTTTACAGATTGTTTGAATTGGGAGCGGTGTTGGGCTTTTCCAGTAGTTTCATATAGCTATTTTGGTAGGATCGGATGGTGGCCACAAGAGGGAGCCATCATGCGCATGAAGAGTAACTTAGTGCTGTTCTTAATTTGGAGAGGATCTCCCTCAGTTGTCTCTCTTGTTTCGAGTTTAGGGAAGTAAATTACCCCAACTGGGGTTCTTGGGCTGTGGGCTGGTAAATGCCCGGTGCAGCAATGTTACTTCTCCTAATTTTTTGCCTGGACCCCAAGATGTTAGTGTCCTTCTCTGGTTTTCTGGTCATATTCTGTTTGGAAGGGGTAATTCCTTTCCATTAGTTTCCCGATTTGGCTCTGGGTTGTGTAGATATTTCTCACTGGGCAACAGAGGCCCTATTTGCTATTTGGTTCCCTGAGGTTTTTGGGTATATCTATGTGTTTTGCAGGCTACCCTGCTCCCTTTCTATCACTCTAATGTATTCATGTGTGCTTGTATTGGAAGCCCAGGACCACTCTTAAGTTATTATGGGTTGTTAAAATAGTATTGCTGCTTTGTATTTACTTGAGGGTACTGGTACATTTGCTGGAAGCAGAGGGGTATATTCGGGGGGTGGGAGAGGGAGGAAGGGACCCAGTACTGTGCTAAACGTTGCTTGTGGCAGTGTGGGCGGTTGGGTGGGGGGTGGTATATGTTGGGTTTTGTTAGGTGGATGGGGTGAATTTGGGGGGAGGGATAATTGTGGAAGGGATAGGGGGAGGGAGGGTTATACAGCAGTAACCTGTGGATTATGGTCGAATGTTTCTTGTGATTTTCACACAGGGCTGAATATACTAAGCTCACTAATCCTAGTTAGATGGCTAATGATGTGACTTTTGCTACTTGGAATGTTAAGGGGATCCAAACAATATCAGGGACTCAAACATTTAAATTTATTACGTTCCCAGGTAACTTTCTTGCAGGAATCCCATTTACTTGAATCTGAAGCCTTACAGCTAAGGAGACAACAGGTGGGGCAGGTTTACGAAGCTCAGGGCTCCACTAAAAGTTGCAAGGTCATGCTTATTATCAATAGAGGCATTCCCTTTATTTCTACGCAGGTTATGAAAGATCTGGGGTAGATTTGTTTTGGTTAAAGGCACTCTCTGGTCAGTACCACTTTTACTTGGTAGTATATACGGTCCCAATATTGATGACCCAGCGTTTTTTTTTTTTAATTTAAGTTTTATTAAGTTTTATAAAACCCAGAATACATAAAATAGAGGCTATTTGACATACTATACACAGAACAAGTAAGAAAACACCTAATGAAGTGTACAATACCTCCCAACATTTAGAGGAATACAATAGAAAAGAAAAAAAAAACTCAACCCAAACCCTCCCACACCCCCCTTACCTCCCCACCACCCCTCCATCTCCTTGGAGAGTTCCATAGTGAAAGGGGATACTGGGGCTTGAGAGAGGAGAACTAGGAAACAGCACTTAGCTAGCCATGCCTGCCCAGCAGAGGCATATTACACATTAAATATCAAAGGGTCTTCACCTATGGAGATTATTTCAGGTAGAGCGCATATAATTTGCCCCATTTCCGATTGAAAGAAGCCAGCCGATTTCTGGAGCTAGCTATCAATTTCTCGGTGTTAAAACAGAGGGACATCTCATTGAGCCATTCCTGGTATGTGATAGAGTCTTGATCCATCCAGTGTCTGAGGACCAGCTTTTTTGACAACTATAGAAATCAGAGCCATGTGATACTTGCGTTCCTTCACCTCAATGTTGGAGTAAATTCCTAGAATACAAACTTCTATGGTGAAGAACTCTATAAGCCCCAAAAGTGGGTCTAGATTGTCTCGTATTGAATTCCAGAGGGGTGCCACTCTGTCACAATCCCAGAGGATATGCAACAGATTCCCTTCAGCGACCCTGCATCGCATGCAGTTAACTGATTTAAGTTTACCAAATTTAGCCAATTTTACTGGGGCATAATAAAGATTATGTAGAATATGGTATTGGATTAGTCTATGATTGTCCTGGGAAAGATATCTGCACAAGTCTTTCCAAATCGGTTCCCATAAAAGGGGGACGCCCAAGGTAAGAGATGACCAGATTGTGGAACCCTCCTGGATATTAGGAAACAGGGGTCCAACAGTTTGTCATATATGTTAGCTATCCCGTGAGGATTACTGGCAGCTTCATGGATTTTCTCCAAGAAAGGCCTTGTTTTAGATGGAAAGTATACGGGCCCAAATATTTTGTGTATTAAGTGTCTGAATTGAAAGACTTTGAAGATATATTTCTGGGGAATATTGAAAGAGACTAAAATTCTTTCCGACGGGAGGAGTGAACCTTGCACATATAGAGACTCCACAAGTGAGTTGTGTATTTGTGGGAGCCCCTTGGAGGTCAGCCAACTACCTCTAATTTTAATATTGGGGTTTAAAGTGAGAGGTTGTGCCAGATCCCTGGTATAGGATATATTAAAGGAGTTCCAACATTGGGAGAGAATTTTAATAGAGAGACCAAAAGTGATTCCTGTATGGCTACAGGTAATGTGGAGAAGGAGTAACAGAAGATACGGGGGGGGGGGACATAGGTTGTATTGATCCATTAATCTAAGCTCCAGTTGTAACCAGATTGGTTGAGGTGATTTAGGCTGAGTAATGGACCATTTCCCTATTTTATATAGGTGACTAGCCCAATAATATAGTAAGAAATTAGGTAGATGAAGGCCCCCTTTATCTCTAGCTGCGTTAAGTTTGAGAAAGGCTCTTCGAGGCTGTTTACCTTTCCAGATAAAATTGGATAACAAAGAGTGCATTTGACTAAAATACTGTCTGGGGAGCCAAATATTTAGTAGATTTAGAGGGTAGAATATCCGGGGTAAGACATTAATTTTAATAATGTTGATGCGCCCCCATAGGGATATTGGAAATTTTTGCCACCGATCAAGATCTCTCTGAATCCTTGTTAACATATCATCTAGGTTAAGCTTCCTGACCATTTCCACCTCATGAGCCAAGTGAATGCCCAAGTATTTAAGCGAGGCCGGGGACCACTTCATGCCAAACTGTGTGAAGCCCGCTTGAAAGGTAATAGAGTTTAACGGAAAAATAGCTGATTTAGAAACATTTAACCTGTAATTAGACACCTGACCAAAACAGTTAATGATTTGTAATACTTGAGCTAAGGATGTTTCTGGGTTATTAAGGTGTAGCAGAATATCATCTGCAAAAACTGACAGAGTTAGTGGGACTTGAGAAATGACACAGCCTGTAACTCGTGGTGAAGCTTTAATACTCATTAATAAAGGTTCTAGGTATAAATTAAAAAGATAAAGAGAAAGAGGACAGCCTTGATGTGTACCAGCACATAAAGGAAATCGTGAGGAGAAAACCCCATTACAGTAAACTTTTGCTGAGGGAGCCTTATAGATCATCATGATCCATTGGATAAAGGTGTCAGGGAAGCCCATTCTCTTCAAAGTAGCCCACAAAAAGTCCCAGTTCACCCTGTCAAAGGCTTTTTCTGCATCGAGTGCAACTAGGACCATAGGAGATTGTGAATTTTGGGCCATTTGAAAGATATGAGACAGGGTTCTCAAGTGGTCTGCTGCAGACCTACCTTGGACAAAGCCAACCTGTTCCGGGCTCAGTAAATGCTGCCAAATCTTCTTGATTCGAAGCGAGAGAATTTTAGATAATATTTTGATGTCATAGTTTAGGAGTGAAATTGGTCGGTAACTGGCTGGATCCAGTAAGGATTCATCAGGTTTTGGGATTAGAATTATTGTGGCCTCCAAAAGGGAGGGGTCAAGCCTTTTTGAGGAAAACATGTATTCATATAGTTTAAGAAGTTGTGGGGACAGTTCTTTGCAAAAGACTTTATAAAAGTTTGAAGGGAAGCCGTCAGGCCCAGGGGCCTTATCCAAAGGCAAATCATTAATTGCCTCTTCAACTTCAAATAAGGTGATAGGAGCTGATAGAATATCACAGTGATGTGCCTGGAGGGAAGGGAGATTGACCCCGTCTAAAAATTGCTCTATCATATGAGGGTGTAATTGAGGGGTACATTTGCTGTATATCTCTTTATAAAAAGATTCAAAAATTTGTGCAATATCTCTAGGCAAAGTTTTGGTGGTGCCATCGTGGGAGTTTAAAGCCGGAATTAATCGAGAGCTCTCCATCTCTCTCAGTCTGAGAGCTAGCATTCTTCCAGGTTTTTCTCCCTGGTCCAGATAACGGGTCTTAGTTTTAAGCATAGCATATTCTGCTTTTTCTCTTGTTAGATCATTGTATTCACTCCTGAGTTTAACTAGAGCTGCTAGGTTTTGTGAGGAATTGGAGTGGAGAAGATTATCTTCGGCTATCCTGAGCTGTTTGGATATTAAGATAAATTTGGTCCCTCTTATCTTTTTCCTACTGGAAGCTGCCTTAATAAATTCCCCCCTAATAAAACATTTAAGAGAGCACCACAGTATGTCGTCCCTATGGACAGACCCTTGATTAAGTTCTAGATAAGATAGAATCTTGTCTTTAATTTGGGTAACTGTATGTTCATCCTTTAAGATTTGCGTATTTAATTTCCATGAAGTGTCCCTTTGTCCCTGCAGACCAAGGGAAACTGTGATCCACACCAGAGAGTGGTCCGAGATTACTATTGGTTCTATACCTACTTGATGTGTATTACTCAATAGGATAGAGCTAAATACCAGTTTTTTTTTATGAGACTGATAACCATTATTCTTCCAATGCTTCTCATCAGGATTATTATGGGGGGATACTTCAATCAGGTCATAGATTCTAACCTGGACAGGCCAGGTAGTGGATTAGGAAGGATGTCCCCGGGGCAGAGGGCACTTAAGGATTTGGTAGATCAGTGCGGGCTCTGTGATGTCTGGTGCGTGTTGTATCCTGACTCTAAGGAGTTCACTTTCAGTTCAATGGTGCACAGCTCGCAGTCTTGCATTGACTACATATTTATCTCTCAGAGTCTCTTGCCCGGGGTCAAGGCTGCTTCGATCCAACCTGGCCCTGTCTCCAATCACTCACTTGTGTTATGCAACTTGGCATTCCTTAACTTACCTAAAAGGGAAACAAGATGGAAGCTCAATGAGCAGCTCCTTAAGGATGCCAAGCATTGCAGGCTCATAAGGGAGAAAATTAGAAACATAGAAACATAGACTTTGATGGCAGATAAGGACCACTTGGCCCACCCAGTCTGCCCATTTCCCTACCTACTGGATAAGCTGCAGATTCTAGTTAACCAACAGCCTATTTCCTGCAACCCCCCACTATAATTGCCTTATGTCTGTCCCATGCATGTTTGAATTCCTCCACTGTTTTAGACCCCACAACCTCTCCAGGAAGGCGGTTCCATGCATCCACCACTCTCTCCATGAAAAAGAATTTCCTCACATTACCCCTGAGCCATCCCCTCTAACTTTAAATTGTGCCCCCTTGTTCTTACACATCTCTTTTTCTGAAAGATGCTACCCTCCTGGACTTTGTTGATTCCCTTGAGGTACTTAAAAGTTTCTATCATGTCCCCCTGTCCTCCTTTCATCAAGGGTATACATATTAAGCTCTCTCAGTCCTCTTCATATGGTTTCTGATGTAGACCCTGCACCATTTTAGTTGCCCTCCTCTGGACTGCTTCCATCCTGTCTATGTCCTTGCGTAGATGAGGTCTCCAAACTGCATGCAGTACTCCAGATGGGGTCTCACCAACTGTCTGTATAGAGGGATAACCACTTCCTTTTTCTACTTGTGATGCCCCTCCCATGCATCCCAGTATCCCCTGGCTCTCCTTACTGACTTCTCACATTGCATACCCACCTTTAGGTCATCTGATATGACTACACCCAGATCCCTTTCCATTATTGTTGTTTAGTACCCCTGTTATTGTGTACTCTTCTCCTGGATTTTTATTTCCAGGTGCATTACTTTGCACTTTGCATTGAATCTAAGTTGCCATATGTCTGACCATTCCTCCAACCTTGCCAAGTCCCTTCTCATCCTTTCTACCCCCTTGTGTATCAACTCTGTTACAGATCTTTGTGTCATCTGCAAAGAGGCATACCTTTCCTTCCAGACCCTCTGCAATGTCACCTATAAAGACGTTAAAGAGGACTGGACCCAGTACTGAGCCCTGAGGTACTCCACTAGTAACCCCCTTTCTTCAGAATGTGTTCCATTCACTATTACCTTCTGTGTCCTGTTGTGCAGCCAGTTTGTTACCAGGCTACCACCCTGGGACCCACTCCCAGGCTGGCTAACTTGATTATTAATCTTTGTGAGACTGTGTCAAATGCCTTGCTAAAGTCTAGGTAGGCCATATCCACAGCCCCTCCTGGTCTATTACTTTGGTCACCCAGTCAAAGAAATCAATTAGATTCATCTGACATGACCTTCCTGCTGTGAATCCATGCTGCTTTGGGTCCTGTGCCCTCTGGCCTCTAGGTACTCAACAATTCTTTCTTTCAGAAGTGATTCCATCATTTTCCCACCACTGAGGTCAAACTAACAGGTCTGTAGTTTCCTGCTTCTGCCTTGCTCCCACTTTTGTGAAGGGGAATCACATCTGCCCTCCTCCAGTCCTCAGGTACCACCCCATCTTCCCATGATTTGTTAAAAAGTGTGGTTAGTGGTGTCACTAGGTCCTCCCTTAGCTCTTTTAGGATTCTAGGGTGAATCCCGTCAGGCCCCATTGCTTTGTCCACCTTGAGTTTTAGGAGTTCTTTCAGTACTCTTTCTTCTGTAAATGGACTGGTGTCAACCCCACTATCCAGAGTGCTTCTACTGTTTGGTTTAGGTAACTCCTCCTCTTCTTCTTTTGTGAATACTGAGCAAAAGTATTCATTCAGTATCTCTGCCTTTTCACTGTCTCCCTCTGCCCACCTCCCCTCTCCTTTATTAATCTTCACTATCCCTCCCTTAACCTTTCTATGCTCCCTAATGTACCTATAAAAGGTTTTATCCCCCTTCTTAACTGAGTTGGCTATCTTTTCCTCGGTTTGGGCCTTTGCTTTTCTGACTGCCTTCCCCACTTCTTTCTGCTTTAATTGATACAGTTCCCTGTCGTGCTCCTTCTGTGATTCCTTATACTTTTTGAATGCAGCCTTTTTCTCCTTAACCTTCCCTGACACCTCTTTTGAGAACCATAGTGTTTTTTATTCCGCTTTGTTTTCTTTATTTGTTTCACACAAAGGCTTGTTGCCTCCATGATGGCAGTTTTGATTTTTCTCCATTGTTCTTCCACCCCTCCTTTCTGGCCATTTGCTAATGCATTCCTCAGGTATTCACCCATTATGCCAAAGTCAGCCCTTCTAAAGTCCAGTATCCTTGTCTTTGTATGGCTTGTCTCCATGGTTGTGTTTATTGTGAAGCACACTGTGCAGTGGTCGCTTGTTCCCAGATGTCTACTGACTTCTAAATTTGTGATCCTCTCTCCATTTGAGAGTACCAGGTCTAATATTGCTCCCTCCCGAGTGGGTTCCACCACTAGCTGTCTAAGGCATGCTCCCTGTAGGGCATCGAGAATGACCCTGCTCTTGGATGTGGCTGCAGTCCATGTCTCCCAGTTAACATCTGGCATATTCAGGTCCCCCATCAACAGTATCTCCCCTTTTTCAGCCATTTTGAGAATGCCCTCTATCATTTTCTTGTCCATTTCCTCCCCTTGAGACGGGGGTCTGTATACAACCCCTGTGCAGGATTGTGATGCCATTCCCTGTCTCCAAGGTGACCCAGAGTTCCTCTTGTCCTCCCCCTTTACTTTTTAGTTCTGTAGCTTTGATCCCTTCCCTTATGTAGAGAGCTACTCCACCTCCTCTTTTACCCTCCCTGTCCCTTCTGTAGATTGTGTACCCTGGTATGTTGACATCCCAGTCATGGTTCTCCGTGTACCATGTTTCTGTGACTGCCACAATATCCAAGTGTTCCTCTTCCATCAGGGCTACTAGCTCTGGAAGCTTGTTTCCAAGACTACGGGCATTGGTACTCATTGCCCTCCATTTAATGTTGGCTTTATCCTTTTTTACCCCATCCCTGCTCTTATTGCCCTTGTCCATTTTTCCATTTACCCCTGTCCTGCCCTCTGTCAAGCTCTGTACCTCAGTGTTTACCCTACTACCTGCCATGTTTTGTGGGGGGAGGCTTGAACTTTCCTGTTTCCTATCAGCACCTCCCCCCTTGGCAGTTTAAAAGCTTGCCAAGGAAGCCTTTAAACCTGTCACCTAGGAGCGTGTTTCCCTTCCTGGACAGATGCAGACCCATGCCAGTATAGACCTTCATCTCTCCAGGTGGACCCCCAGTCCCCAATGAAGCTAAAGCCCTGTGCTCTGCACCAGTTTTGCAACCATTCATTAAACTGCATGGTGTGCAGTACCCTAGCCTCACCCCTGCCATAGACTGGCAGCACCTCTGAGAAGGTTACCATGCTTGCTACCTGTCTGAGGCCCCTCCCCAACTCCACAAATTCATCCTGCACTGCACTGATCTCATGCCTAGCTAGGTCATTTGTCCCGAGGTGGACAATGATATCTAGTTTCCTCTCCTGTGATGCTGCTTCTGCAATCCTGAGGATTTGCTTCCTGTCCCTCCAAGCCATGGCACCAGGCAGGCACCTTACTTCCCTCTCCTCTCCCTTCCCCAGGTCTACACCCCTAACAATTGAGTCCCCTATCAGAAGCTGTTTCTTTCCCCTGTGGTGTCCCTTGCCACTCTTTTGTGGGTCTCCCTTGTGGATGTCCCCAGCATTCTTCTTGGTCTCCAATGAGGGTGTCATCATAGAGGAACCTTGATTTGCCAGGCTGACATATGATTTGTGTAGAGGTGCAACTCGGGGGCTACGCCTCTGTTCCACCACCCTCACCCTCCCTGAACCTACTGTGGTCCATCTGCTCTACACATGGCAACCTCTGAGGCAGTGGTTGTGGAACTGGTGCTCTTTGGGTGGGGGAGGCCTCCTTAGTCCTTGCCAGTTCAGCCTGGAGGTGGGCAACCTCCTCCCTCAGAGCTGACAGTTGCCTGCAAATAGGGCAGCAACGCAGGTTCCAGAATGTCTCCTGAAAAATTGCTGCCCCACAGCCAGTGCATTGCACCACTCCCCACATGTCCCTCTTCCTTATAATATACAATGAGTAATATATAATTTTTTTTTTTTTTGTGTGTGTATCTACCCTTTATGCACTGTGCTGGGTAATTAAGAATATGACAGTTCTGCTCCAAGACCTGTTGAGGAAGTGATGTCAGAACCTTGGCTATAAAGGAAATGCCACGCCTGGGGTGGGTTGGGACTTGAGAAATGACACAGCCTGTAACTCGTGGTAGAGCTTTAATACTCATTAATAAAGGTTCTAGGTATAAATTAAAAAGATAAAGAGAAGAGGACAGCCTTGATGTGTACCAGCACATAAAGGAAATCGTGAGAGAAAACCCCATTACAGTAAACTTTTGCTGAGGGAGCCTTATAGATCATCATGATCCATTGGATAAAGGTGTCAGGAAGCCCATTCTCTTCAAAGTAGCCCTACAAAAGTCCCAGTTCACCCCTGTCAAAGGCTTTTCTGCATCAGTGACAACTAGGACCATAGGAGATTGTGAATTTTGGGCCATTTGAAAGATATGGGAGACAGGGTTCTCAAGTGGTCTGCTGCAGACCTACCTTGGACAAAGCCAACCTGTTCGGGCTCAGTAAATGCTGCCAAATCTTCTTGATTGAAGCGAGAGAATTTTAGATAATATTTTGATGTCATAGTTTAGGAGTGAAATTGGTCGGTAACTGGCTGGATCCAGTAAGTTCATCAGGTTTTGGGATTAGAATTATTGTGGCCTCCAAAGGAGGGGTCAAGCCTTTTTGAGGAAAACATGTATTCATATAGTTTAAGAAGTTGTGGGGACAGTTCTTTGCAAAAGACTTTATAAAAGTTTTGAGGGAGCCGTCAGGCCCAGGGCCTTATCCAAGGCAAATCATTAATTGCCTCTTCAACTTCAAATAAGGTGATAGGAGCTGATAGAATATCACAGTGATGTGCCTGGAGGGAGGAGATTGACCCCGTCTAAAATTGCTCTATCATATGAGGGTGTAATTGAAGGGTACATTTGCTATATATCTCTTTATAAAAAGATTCAAAATTTGTGCAATATCTCTAGGCAAAGTTTTGGTGGTGCCATCATTAGGGAGTTTAAAGCGGAATTAATCGAGAGCTCTCTCTCTCTCAGTCTGAGAGCTAGCATTCTTCCAGGTTTTTCTCCTGGTCCAGATAACGGGTCTTAGTTTTAAGCATAGCATATTCTGCTTTTTCTCTTGTTAGATCATTGTATTCCTCCTGAGTTTAACTAGCGCTGTAGGTTTTGTGAGGAATTGGAGTGGAGAAGATTATCTTCGGCTATCCTAGAGCTGTTTGGATATTAAGATAAATTTGGTCCCTCTTATCTTTTCCTACTGGAAGCTGCCTTAATAAATCCCCCTAATAAAACATTTAAGAGAGCACTCACAGTATATGCGTCCCTATGGACAGACCCTTGATTAAGTTCTAGATAAGATAGAATCTTGTCTTTAATTTGGGTAACTTGTATGTTCATCCTTTAAGATTTTCGAATTTAATTTCCATGAAGTGTCCCTTTGTCCTGCAGACCAAGGAAACTGTGATCCACACCAGAGTGGTCCGAGATTACTATTGGTTCTATACCTACTTGATGTATTACTCAATAGGATAGAGCTAAATACCAGTTTTTTTTTATGAGACTGATAACCATTATTCTTCCAATGCTTCTCATCAGGATTATTATGGGGGGATACTTCAATCAGGTCATAGATTCTAACCTGGACAGGCCAGGTAGTGGATTAGGAGGGATGTCCCCGGGGCAGAGGGCACTTAAGGATTTGGTAGATCAGTGCGGGCTCTGTGATGTCTGGTGCGTGTTGTATCCTGACTCTAAGGAGTTCACTTTCAGTTCAATGGTGCACAGCTCGCAGTCTTGCATTGACTACATATTTATCTCTCAAGGTCTCACTTGCCGGGGTCAAGGCTGTGATCCAACCTGGCCCTGTCTCCAATCACTCACTTGTGTTTTATGCAACTTGGCATTCCTTAACTTACCTAAAAGGGAAACAAGATGGAAGCTCAATGAGCAGCTCCTTAAGGATGCCAAGCATTGCAGGCTCATAAGGGAGAAAATTAGAAACATAGAAACATAGACTTTGATGGCAGATAAGGACCACTTGGCCCACCCAGTCTGTCCATTTCCCTACCTACTGGATAAGCTGCAGATTCTAGTTAACCAACAGCCTATTTCCTGCAACCCCCCACTGTAATTGCCTTATGTCTGTCCCATGCATGTTTGAATTCCTCCACTGTTTTAGACCCCACGACCTCTCCAGGAAGGTGGTTCCATGCATCCACCACTCTCTCCATGAAAAAGAATTTCCTCACATTACCCTGAGCCATCCCCCTCTAACTTTAAATTATTGCCCCTTGTTCTTACATCTCTTTTCTGAAAGATGCTACCCTCCTGGACTTTGTTGATTCCCTTGAGGTACCAAAATTTTCTATCATGTCCCCTTTCCTCCTTTCTATCAAGGGTATACATTTTAAGCTCTCTCAGTCTCTCTTCATATGGTTTCTGATGTAGACCCTGCACCATTTTAGTTGCCCTCCTCTGGACTGCTTCCATCCTGTCTATGTCCTTGTGTAGATGAGGTCTCCAAAACTGCATGCAGTACTCCAGATAGGGTCTCACCAACTGTCTGTATAGAGGGATAACCACTTCCCTTTTTCTACTTGTGATGCCCCTCCCTATGCATCCCAGTATCCCCCTGGCTTTCCCTACTGACTTCTCACATTGCATACCCACCTTTAGGTCATCTGATATGACTACACCCAGATCCCTTTCCATTATTGTTGTTGTTAGTACCTCCCCTGCTATTGTGTACTCTTCTCCTGGATTTTTATTTCCCAGGTGGATTACTTTGCATTGAATCTAAGTTGCCATATGTCTGACCATTCCTCCAACCTTGCCAAGTCCCTTCTCATCCTTTCTACCCCACCTTGTCTATCAACTCTGTTACAGATATTTGTGTCATCCACAAAGAGGCATACCTTTCCTTCCAGACCCTCTGCAATGTCACCTATAAAGACGTTAAAGAGGACTGAACCCAGTACTGAGCCCTGAGGTACTCCACTAGTAACCCCCCCTTTCTTCAGAATGTGTTCCATTCACTATTACCTTCTGTGTCCTGTTGTGCAGCCAGTTTTCTACCCAGGCTACCACCCTGGGACCCATTCCCAGGCTGGCTAACTTGATTATTAATCTTTTGTGAGACTGTGTCAAATGCCTTGCTAAAGTCTAGGTAGGCCATATCCACAGCCCCTCCCTGATCTACTACTTTGGTCACCCAGTCAAAGAAATCAATTAGATTCATCTTGCATGACCTTCCCGCTGTGAATCCATGCTGCCTTGGGTCCTGTGCCCCTCTGGCCTCTAGGTACTCAACAGTTCTTTCCTTCAGAAGTGATTCCATCATTTTCCCCACCACTGAGGTCAAACTAACAAGTCTGTAGTTTCCTGCTTCTGCCTTGCTCCCACTTTTGTGAAGGGGAATCACATCTGCCCTCCTCCAGTCCTCAGGTACCACCCATCTTCCCATGATTTGTTAAAAGTGTGGTTAGTGGTGTCTTCTAGGTCCTCCCTTAGCTCTTTTAGAGGATTCTGGGAATTGAATCCGTCAGGCCCCATTGCTTTGTCCACCTTGAGTTTTAGGGGTTCTTTCAGTACTCTTTCTTCTTTAAATGGACTGGTATCAACCCCACTATTCAGAGTGCTTCTACTGTTTGGTTTAGGTAACTCCTCCTCTTCTTCTTTTGTAGAATACTGAGCAAAGTATTCATTCATTATCTCTGCCTTTCACTGTCTCTCTCTGCCCACCTCCCTCTCCTTTATTAATCTTCCTATCCCTCCCTAACCTTTCTATGTTCCTAATGTACCTATACAGGTTTTATCCTCCTTCTTAACTGGAGTTGGCTATCCTTTCCTCGGTTTGGGCCTTTGCTTTTCTGACTGCCTTCCCCACTTCTTTCTGCTTTAATTGATACAGTCCCTGTCGTGTTCTGTCTGTGATTCCTTATACTTTTTGAATGCAGCCTTTTTCTCCTTAACCTTCCCTGACACTTCTTTTGAAAGCCATAGTGTTTTTATTCCGCTTTGTTTTCATTATTTGTTTCACACAAAAGTTTGTTGCCTCCATGATGTCAGTTTTGATTTTTCTCCATTGTTCTTCCACCCCTCCTTTCTGGCCATTTGCTAATGCATTCCTCAGGTATTCACCCATTTTTCCAAAGTCAGCCCTTCTAAAGTCCAGTATCCTTGTATTTAATGGTTTGTCTCCATGGTTGTGTTTATTGTGAAGCACACTGTGCAGTGGTCACTTGTTCCCAGGTGTCTACTGACTTCTAAGTTTGTGATCCTCTCTCCATTTGAGAGTACCAGGTCTAATATTGCTCCCTCCAGGTGGGTTCCACCACTAGCTGTCTAAGGCATGCTTCCTGTAGGGCATCGAGAATGACCCTGCTCTTGGATGTGGCTGCAGTCCATGTTGCCCAGTTAACATCTGGCATATTCAGGTCCCCCATCAACAGTATCTCCCCTTTTTCAGCCATTTTGAAAATGCCCTCTATCATTTTCTTGTCCATTTCCTCCCCTTGAGACTGGGGTCTGTATACAACCCCTGTGCGGATTGTGATGCCATTCCCTGTCTCCAATGTGACCCAGAGTTCCTCTTGTCCTCCCCCTTTACCTTTTAGTTCTGTTACTTTGATCCCTTCCCTTATGTAGAGAGCTACTCCACCTCCTCTTTTTACCCTCCCTGTCCCTTCTGTAGATTGTGTACTCTGGTATGTTGACATCCAGTCATGGTTCTCCGTGTACCATGTTTCTGTGACTGCTACAATATCCAAATGTTCCACTTCCATCAGGGCTCCCTAGCTCTGGAAGCTTGTTTCCCAGACTACAGGCATTGGTACTCCATTGCCCTCCATTTAATGTTAGCTTTATCCTTTTTTACCCCATCCTGCTCTTATTGCCCTTGTCCATTTTCCATTTACTCCTGTCCACTTATACTCTGTCAGCTCTGTACCTCAGTGTTTACCCTACTACCTGCCATGCTTTGCGGGGGGAGGCTTGAACTTTCCTGTTTCCTATCAGCACCTCCCCGCTTGGCTAGTTTAAAAGCTTGACAAGGAAGCCTTTAAACCTGTCACCTAGGAGCGTGTTTCCCTTCCTGGACAGATGCAGACCATCATGCCAGTATAGACCTTCATTTCTCCAGGTGGAACCCCAGTCCCCAATGAAGCCAAAGCCCTGTGCTCTGCACCAGTTTTGCAACCATTCATTAAACCGCATGGTGTGCAGTACCCTAGCCTCACCCCTGCCATGGACTGGCAGCACCTCTGAGAAGGTTACCTTGCTTGCTACCTGTCTGAGGCCCCTCCCCAACTCCACAAATTCATCCTGCACTGCACTGATCTCATGCCTAGCTAGGTCATTTGTCCTGAGGTGGACAATGATATCTAGTTTCCTCTCCTGTGATGCTGCTTCTGCAATCCTGAGGATTCGCTTCCTGTCCCTTCAAGCCATGGCACCAGGCAGGCACCTTACTTCCCTCTCCTCTCCTCTCCCTTCTCCAGGTCTACACCCCTAACAACTGAGTCCCCTATCAGAAGCTGTTTCCTTCCCTTGTGTTGTCCCTTGCCACTCTTTTGTGGGTCTCCCTTGTGGCTGTCCCCAGCATTCTTCTTGGTCTCCAATGAGGGTGTCATCATAGAGGAACCTTGATTTGCCAGACCGACATATGATTTGTGTAGAGGTGCAACTCGGGGGCTAAGCCTCTGTTCCACCACCCTCACCCTCCCAGAACCTACTGTGGTCCATCTGCTCTTTACACATGGCAACCTCTGAGGCAGTGGTTGTGGAACTGGTGCTCTTTGGGTGGGGGAGTCCTCCTTAGTCCTTGCCAGTTCAGCCTGGAGGTGGGCAACCTCCTCCCTCAGAGCTGACAGTTGTCTGCAAATAGGGCAGCACATGAGTTCCAGAATGTTTCCCAGAAAATTGCTGCCCCACAGCCAGTGCATTGCAGCACTCCCCACATGTCCCTCTTCCTTATAATATACCATGAGTAATATACAAATTTTTTTTTTTTTTGGGTGTGTGTATACTTATACTTTATGCACTGTGCTGGGTAATTAAGAATATGACAGTTCTGCTCCAAGACCTGTTGAGGAAGTGATGTCAGAACCTTGGCTATAAAGGAAATGCCACGCCTGGGGTGGGTGGGTAGGCCACAACCACTGGTGACTTTTAGAAACAATCAATTACACCACTGCTCCACCACCCTGGTGAGTACTGCCCTTAATAGTAAGTCAACCAACACCACAATGTACTAGACCACTGCTCCTACACAAACTACTCTACTGAGTCCAGGGATAAAAACAAACTCACTGTTCAGCCAGCAGGACACTTCCAAAATATTGCACAAATATCCTTCCAAATCCCATGTGTCTAGTACAGAAATCAAGCAACTTCAGTTGTATTACAACCGCTTTGGTTATAAAATTACTACACTTTAATGGAATCCTGAAATTCTTAATGCCAATAAGAAAATAATTAAACTTTCTGTAGAAAGTGTAGCTTACCTTCCTAGTCCCCTACAATATTATGTTTTACCAAGTTACCAGTTCCTCAAATGCATTCTAGTTTGTTCTCTGCAGTATAGCCAATTTCTCAGCTTCCAAAAGGAACAGGCAGGTCCTCTGACTGACTTTACTCTGTGTAGTATGCCTAAACAGAACAGTGAAACAAGCCCCACCTAGAATCAATTGATTGACTAGTGACACCTGTGATGTAAGCAGGCCTTTCAGTGAAGACAATTTGCTATGTCTGCTTCTAATACACACACAAACCCTTCATCTGAAACCAGGGATAAACTCACTGCTTAGCCAGCAGGACACTTCCAAAATATTGCACAAATATCCTTCCAAATCCTATGTGTCTAGCACAGAAATAAAGCAACTTCAGTTGTATTACAACCCCTCTGGTTATAAAATGACTACACTTTAATGGAATCCTGCAATTCTTAATGCCAATAAGAAAATAATGAAACTTTCTGTAGAAAGTGTAGCTTACCTTCCTAGTCCTCTACAATATTATGTTTTACCAAGTTACTAGTTCCTCAAATGCGTTCTAGTTTGTTCTCTGCAGTATAGCCAATTTCTCAGCTTCCAAAAGGAACAGGCAGGTCCTCTGAGTTCTTTTTTTTCATCTAACCCTTCAGATAGTGCAAAGCTGGATATTTTATGGGGGGCCTTTAAAGCATACATGAGGGGGATCCTTATCAGTATGATGGCTAGAAGGAAAAGGGCACAGGAGGAAGAATTATTATCATTAATGTCCCAAATTCGGTCCCTCGAAGCGAATAATTCTGTTAGTGTCTCAGATGAGAACAAGAAGAGGCTTCTAGTGGCCAAAAACAGATATCTAGAGTTGTTAAGAGAAAAGGCAGAATTAGCTATAATTCAAACCAGAGCTAGTTATACAGATCAGGGAGAGAAAGCAGGGCGCCAGCTGGCATTGCGCATAAAACAACAGGAATCCGTAAGATTTATCCCACCGATTCGGGCAGTGGCAGATGGGTCCCTGAGAGTATCCCCTACCGAGATAGTACAAGAGTTCGCTCTATATTACAAAAGACTGTATAGTGACATGGAGAGTCCTCCTTGTTCTGGGATTATGGAGAAGTACTTAAGGGATTCCCACCTGCCCTTCCTATCAGAGCAACACAAGGGTTTTCTGGCTATCCCCATATCCCAGGAGGAGATTTCTGAGGTTATTGGTGGGCTACCCGCAAACGAAGTCCCAGGTTCAGATCGGTTTTCCTCTCTATTTTACAAGGTTTTTTAGGATCTTTTACTACCAGTACTTCATCACCTATTTCAGTACATTCTATCTGGAGTAGAGGCAGATCCCCACCTGTTTGAGGACCTGATTGTTCTCCTCCCTAAACCAGATAAGGATCCTGAGTTAGTTCAAAGTTACATACCCATATCCCTTCTAAACCAAGATATTAAAATTCTTTCGAAGATACTAGCCAATAGGATAACCATAGTCCTCCCTGATCTAATAGGTATGACCCAGGTTGGATTCATGATGGGACGTTCATCATCAGACCATTTGCGTACCCTTTCTCATGTCTTCTCGGCTACCAGGGATGCTGAGTTTCCTGCAGGGCTGGTCTCCCTGGATACCAAGAAGGCATTTGATCGTGTGAATTGGAACTTTTTGTTTCGAGTTTTGGAAGCCTTCCAATTCCCTCCTGTATTTATATCCTTGATTGCTGCATTATACAAAACCCCACAGCAAGGATTTCTGGAAATGGTGCTTTCTCCTAGTCCTTTTCCCTCCATTCAGGTACCAGCCAGGGTTGCCCCAATCTCCTCTTTTATTTAACTTGTGCCTTGAACCACTTATTCAAAACATTCTCAATAAGGCACTAATATAAGGCATTTGGGTTGGGCGTTATGAAGTCAAGGTCACTGCATATGCGGATGATCTGCTTGTGCACTTATCCCATCCGGTATCTTCCGTGCGGTTTTGCTGGGCAAAATAGCTAAATTTAGCGCCCTATCCAATTACAAACTGAATGCTAATAAATCCTCCTTCTTTCCTTTAAATCACAAGATATTCAAGACTGATATTATCCCCTTAGGTTTATGTTGGGCCCCTAGGTCATTCAAGTATCTGGACATCAAACTAACTCGTAACCCCTTAGTATGGTTTAAGGAAAATTTGGAATCCCTCTCCCAGCTAATAACTCAGCATCTTGATAGGTGGTCAAAGCTCCCTATCTCACTATGGGGCCAGATCAACATAGTTAAGATGAATATTTCCCCAAGAATTTTCTAACCTCTATCTCTCCTCAGTACTTTTATCCCGTTATCCTGGTTTAAGAAGTTGCATGGTATTTTCACCAGGTTTATCTGGTCTGATAAATACCCCCAATTGGCCTACCATAAGCTGGCCACTCCAAAATCTGAGGGGGGTCTGCGGATTCCCCACTTGGCTATATATTATTGGGCTAGCACTTGGCAAAATGTTTAAAATGGGTATGTTCCGGCCCTGAAAAAGGGCAACTGGTATGGCTTAGAATAGAATTGGATTTTGTTCGGTCTACGAATCTGGATCCCCTAACTCTGTTCTATGTAAAAATGTCTCAGGTGCATGTGGCCGAGAAGTGTCCCACAGTAGCTACTTCATTAAAGGTATACGCACAACTTTGCTCCTTTTTGCGATATACCCCTCAGTTAAATCTGGCCCAACCCATCTGGAACTCCCCATCTTTCACCATGAACAAGCAGCAGATTCCCCGCACTTGGTTGCCCCAATTGGGTGATGGGAAGGTACTCTCCTTTGTGGATGAGGAGAGGCAATGGTTGGTAGGTGATATTATTCGGAAATGTAGTATCCCGGCTCTCTCACATTTTAAAGCCATACAGATAAGACTTCTACTCATAACAGCCCTTGGCAATACCCCTCCTTACCAGACAGTTACGGCCCTGATCCCAGAAGTCTCTTCTTTACTTGGATCTTCAGGTATAGTATCCAAACTATATCAGGTGTTGTTTCACAAAAGATATGGGGACTCTTTTGGACCGACAAGGTTCTGGAGCTCCATTCTTCATCAATATTATCTTAATTGGCAAGCTCTGTGGAGGTCCTGTCATAAATATGTTTCCCAAGACAGGTTGCGTCTTGTGCAATATCACATTTTACACAATATGTACTATACTCCCGTTAAGTTAAAGAAATGGGGTCTCTGGGACTCTAACTTATGTGTTAAGTGTTCTTGGGAGAAGGGAACACTTCTTCACATATTCTGGTCCTGTCCCAAAATCTCTCTTCTGTGGGACTCTATCAAGGTCTCCCTGGATCCTTTACTGGGCTTACAGGAGTACTTCACTCCTGACATTTGTCTCCTAGGGGACTTGTCCTCTATTAGAGTTAAAGTGAGAAGGTTTCATATTTCTATGATAGCTTTGTCTGTCAAGAAGCTTATCTTACGCCACTGGAAAGATAAGTCCACCCCAACGTTACAGGAATGGGTGAATGAAATTCTTGCTAACCTGCGTACGGAAAAAGCGATTGCCAGCCTCCACAACAGATTATCTGTTTATACGTGAATTTGGGATCCCCTTTATTCTCTAATTCTAGCTGCTCATATTTAGTTGTGTTCTAGGACAAATTGCCCTGTAGACTTCTGTATAATGACTTTGTACTCATGTGACACACTGATATGTTACTGCTGTATGGGGAGGGAGGGAGGGTGGGGCAGTTTTAACATAATAAGCTGCTGTATTCTTGCTTCATTTTTCATGTTAACTGCCTTTTATTGTGGAAAATCTGTTAATAAAGTTTGAATTGAAAAAAATAAAATTGTCTCCCCTATCTTATCATGGTGGCTTTCGGGTTATTGAAGTTCAGCAGTACTGTTTATATCCTTTTTCATGCAGCGGCATAGTGAAGCAAGATGAACTGACGCTCCTCAGAGATGCGCACAACTGAGTGGGTGCAGCTGATTACTTAGCAGTGGGGCTTCAGCATGAGTGTGTGTGAGTAATCGTGGAGTTGCAGGGAACACCACTCAGTCCTGCTGCAGTCTCTCAAAGAAGAGTACAGTCGGCGCCGCATTAGGCGGACATGCTTACCGCGGACAATCTCTTTCTGCGGACAGATACATAAAACCAAAACCCATCTCTGCAATAACTAATGTTAAATACATTGCTTAGAATGGACATTGGCTACCATCAAAGGTGAACACTTTAAAAGGTGCTTAAGCACAACATTTCCCCAGCTGGGAGCATTAAGTGCAGCTTAATGAGATACTAATTACAAGCATTACTTAACAGGCGGGCTGCGCAGAGCTGTTTATCACTTTCCTGCTGTTGTTTTCTCTCTTAGCTGGAAGTAGTCTGCTGTTACAACATGTCTAAGCGACATTCCCCTTGCTCATAAAATTGACTCACTACCAGAGATGAGTGTGCATGACCTCGCATCTCATCTGTCCCCGAACTGCAGAAATAAAGTTACAGAAGCAGAATTCAAGTCATCTGCCCCTTCTCTTGCTTTACAACAGCATAGTTAAAGTTAAAATCCTTTCCCCTGGTGTTTCTTTTAAAAACAGTCACACGCTCCCGAACAAGCTGCACAGTTGAGCAAGCAGCAGAAATAAAGTTATACGTGCATCCCAGGTGTTTCTTTTAAAAACAATCACCAGCTCCAACATAGCAACATAATTCAAATTTAAAGCTCAGGAAATACAAAGCGTACATTTTTTACCATTTTTTAACTATCTCCCACTCCTGAGCAGAAATTCATATGTTACTGTATGGATTTGGAAGTACCGTTCGGTGACCAAATCACGATTCTCCGCAATACTGCTCCTGCCGGCAAGTATAGACATCGCATATCGCGGACATTGCAGCTGTGCACGGATGTGTCCGTACAAAGAGGCTTACACTGTACTTTCAAATCACAATCACAAGGAAGTACTGGATCATCTCCTAACTTTTAAGTTGCTGCTTATAGAAGGTGGAAGGGCTTCTCTTTAACTTTTTTATTTTAGATTGTGACACTCACTATTCCGCCATTTGAGACTCTGCTGCAGTCACCAACCACACAAATTACTATAAGGTAGCATTATGTGGAGAGCTTAGTTCATTTCAATTTATCTGCCTCCACAGTTTTTTGTGATTCTTAGGTAGAAGGGGGTATGTTCGATGGGGTTATCTCTCTCAACGAGAGAACTGTTTAATACCAGTTTCTTCTTTCTAGGTTGATTGCATGGATGTTAGATAATTTTCTGTAATAAACCAAACTGATTAAGGGGGGGTGAGATCTTTATATGCTCCGGCTGGCAGCATTGTGTGCCATATTGAGGGAAGGGGTAGATCTTTCATCATCGTTACCAGCAATCTCTGAATTATATATGTTCGGTGTAAGAGGAATATTTTCACATATTTTACATAAGTGTTTTAATTCAGATGTGAGAGGATCAAAAGGGAGGGGGTCAGACATGGCTGGTTTTGTATATTGGGGTGGGGGGAGGAGGGGGACCCATGGTATCAGTATAAAGGGCTTAGTAGGGAAATTTAAAATATATTACAGTACTTACAGAAGTTTGGGGAGTTATGGCTAGCAATGTGAATATTGTATCTTGGAATGTCAAAGGGGCATGAAATAAACAGAAACAATATAAACTATTGAAACATTTGCAAATAGTTAGGGGACAGATCTTTTTCTTGCAGGAAACCCATCTTCTCGAATTGGAGGCCAAATTGCTGAGAAGGCTGCATGTGGGGCAAGTTTTTGTGGCTGGGTCCAGTTTGTAGAGCGAAGGGGTAGCGATATTGGTGTCAAGGAATCTGGTTTTTTTTTTTGTTCAATACACAAATTCTGTGTGATGTTTATTTTTGTAAAAATGCAAATCATGCTATACAAAAATAAAAACAAATCAATAAAGTAATACTGTCTTAAACTTCAAACTACAAACAAAAGAAAACAATAAAGAAATAAATAAGCTCTCCTCGAGCTTCAGAATCACTTCCCTCCAGTGATCTGCCACAGTGTAGAATGCTTTAACCAGGGCAATTTTCAACCAACTTCTGTGCTCTCAGACCAACCTCTCAGGACACTGTCCCAGGGTGATCTGACTAATCTTAGCTCAGTGGCAGCTTTTATAATGCAGTCCTCCTATGACCCTAGTGTCAGCTGATCCACCCCTTTTCTAATACAGGGGAATATTCTGGCTAGTACAAACATATGGGGTATCAGACTGACTGTGTATACAGAGGGAAAACATAAAATCATAAGGAGTTATTTAATTCTGCCTTTTAACACTCTATCACTGACGCTGTTGAGAAAGACTTCTTTATCGTATAATATTTTATTGAGTGATTTTGAGTATTTATACAACAAATGACGAGCCGTACAGCCAGCCACATAATGACCTTGATACAGTGAAGTAGTACAACATCAATAAAGAGTACTATCCATTGTACAATCTGTTCTATACTAGTCTTCACTTCATAACAGTTATGATGCCTCTAATCTGGGATATAATACTTACTAGAAAATATACTCTAGGTAGATAAAAAAAATTATGAAAAGTGAAAGCCGATGCTTAAACATAGATTCCGATATCTAGGCTAGGACAGTAGTAGTCTAAAATTAAGATAGAGGAATTATAAGATAGCCCATTCACAAAAGGGGGGGGGTTGGAGGGTGATGCTGGGAGTTTGCAAAAAGACGAATTGAGATAAGGTTCTCATCTTTTGTAGTAGAGGGTCATATTGCCCTTCTGAAGGTGAGAGAGTCTCTCAAAGATGGAGCTTTTGGCCAGTGCTGCATGCAAAGGAGAACGAGTGGGGATGGCTGTCTGACGCCAAAATCTAAGGAGAAGATGCTTGGCCTCTAGGATGGCTGCCATGCACTAGTCCCTATGTGGTTTGACTAACTGACCCAAAGGGGTAGTGTCTCCCATACAGAGTCTGGGGTCCAACAGGACTATGTGATGATTAAGTACTAAGGAAATATCAGAAGCTACCATTTTCCAGTATGGGAACAACTTAGGGCAGGACCAAAGAATATAGAGAATGTGTGCCTCTGCTTGTGAGCAATGCCAGCACTTATTGTAGCTAAGCAAACTACATGCAAAGAGGGCTGCCAGGGTTTGATGCCACAGCAGCAGTATTTTAAGCTGTAAGAAGCGGCTGGTGGTATCCCCATAAGTATGGTGTATGCCTTTAAGATAAGAATTCCATTGGACTTCAGTAATAGGTGTTCCAATATAAGATTCCCATTTCTTTTTGTGGACAGAGCTGCATTGGGTTCTGAGTCGCTCCATGAGGTAAAGAATCAATCCATGACCCCTCGGGTGTTAGGGAGCTGGTGCAGGTTAGCTAGCCAGGACCATTGTGTAGATTCTCGGTGCCCGGGGAGAAGAGGCTGCAGCACACTTCTAATTTGTAAGTATCTCCAAAAGTCCTTATGTGGTAGTGAGAATTGCCTCTGAAGCTGATCAAAGGGGAGCAAAGGGTATGTATCTGAATGCGAAAGATCCTGTACTCTATGGATTCCTGAGTTATGCCATGAGGGCCAGTATAAGGGTGCCTTATCTATTTTAATAAGACTATTGCACCATAAGGGAGCATACTGTATGGGGGAGTCCAGGACTTCATTTTAGGGCATGTTTTGTTCCTAAGGCTTTTCCAGGAATGAGCTGTGATAGACATTATTGGCGGGAGGGAGTGTGGCAAGTCTGCAATTGAAGTGAGGAGTGTGTAAAGGGATATATCTCCTACCAGGTCAGCTTCTAGTTGGACCCAAAGCGGGGGATCCACAGTGGTAGGGACAAACCATTTAGTCACCTGTGCAGCTATACAGGATAGATGATAACCAGCAAACCAAGGGACACCTAGGCCTCCTTGCGACCAGTGCACCCTCAGTTTGTGCTTACTCTACTTTGGTAATTTAGAATCCCAAAGAAAATTAGCCATTACCTTTTCTAATGAGTTAAAGAGTTTGGGTGATATAGTGATAGGGAGGTTATTGAGGAGGTACATAACTCAAGGAAGCATCAGCATACGGATGGCTGCTACTCGTCCTGGTAGGGAGAGTTGCAGCTTTAGCCATCTCTCTATTTCTATTTTTAATTGAGCCACTAAAGGAGAGAAATTGGTAAATTCAAGCACTGCCCATCTCTCCAGTATGCAAATACCTAGGTAACTAAACCCATGATCTGCTCAGGTCAAGTTAGTGCCTTGGAGACAGGACTTAGATCAGCGGCGGTTTGAAGGAGCCAAAGTGGTTTTCCTTTGATTGATACGTAGCTCAGAGAGCATTCCAAATTCATCTAGGAGTTGGAGTACTGCAGGGAGAGTTTGTTGGGGGTTGGTCAGAGTTAATAGCAGGTCGTCCGCATAGGCTGCTACTAAGTATGAATGGTTGGCAACCAGTATCCCCTGAATTTGTGTCGAGGCCACAAGGGTCCTGATCAAAGGATCCAACGCTATTAAAAATAGTAACGGGGAAAACGGACAGCCTTGCTTGGTGCCACGCTGTAGTTAAAAGGGAGGGGATATCTCACTGTTAGTAAGAATGTGCGCAGTGGGCGCACTGTAGAGAGTACATATCCATTGCATGAAATGAGTGCTAAATCCGTATTTAGAGATGATTTCATAAAGGTACCCCAACTCGATGGAGTCAAAGATTTTTGAAAAGTCAATCACCAGGGCTGCTAAAGGGAGGGAAGGGGAGATTTAGAGGCAAACCACTTGAGACTGAGTAGGAGCTTAGTATTGTCTATGCCTGATTTGCTTCACATAAAGCCAGTTTGAGAGGGGTGTATGATTGAGGGAAGAATGGAGGCTAATCTGGAGGCTAGCGGTTTGGCAAGTATTTTTGTGTCCACTGACAGAAGGGATATTGGATGAAAATTGGCACAATCTAGTGGGTCAAATGATTTTTTGGGCAGAATAGAGATGATTGCCTCTTTCATAGTGGGGGGAGAGTTCCAGCAGCATGAGCCGGGCTGAAGAGCACGTTGAAGAGGCTGGATAATGTCAGTGCCTAGAGCCTGGTATAACTCCACTGACATACCATCTGGGCCTGGAGCTTTCCCCTGAGCCATTTGGGAGAGCGCCAGTTGGAATTCTTCACAAGAAATTGGGGACTCTAAAAGTGTGACCTGCTCTGTAGTGAGGGTTGGTAAGGGAGTGTGCTGACAAAATTTAACCACGAGAGCCTGCAAGTCCTGAGCTATATTTGAGGAGCGGGATTGATAGAGAGTGTGATGAAATTGCTGCATAATGGTGTTGATTAGCATGGGACTAGTTGCTATCGTGCCTGATGAAGTGCAGAGAGCATGTATTTGTGTGGTTGCTTGCAAAGATGATATGCGAGGAGCTTCCCTGCATGCTCCCCTCCTGCCCAGAAGGCTTGCTTCTGTCTCAAGAGGTGCAATTCTGCCTTTTGATGCAGTATAACATTTATTTGGTAATTAAGACTGACTATTTGTTGGCGTAGAGGATTATCTGGGTAAGTACTGGCGGCAGATTTAAAATGGCACTCTAGCACCACCAGTTCAGCCTGAAGTTGGCTAAGGGTCACCTTATGCTCTTACGATACCTAGCAGCTGAGAAGGCTATAATATGTCCCCGTAGTACCACCTTGAACGCCTCCCACACCATACCCGGAGCTACCGCACAGTCCGTATTCAAACAGAAGTAGTCTTTGGCCACTTGAAGTATATGGGGGCGGAAATCTGGATCTTGAAATAGGAGGGGATTGCTGCACCAGCGAGTGCCACGTGGGTGAAGGTCAGGAGGGGAAAACTTAAGTGAGACAGTGGCGTGGTCGGATATGAATATTGAGACAATTTTGGCATCAGATAAACATCTAGCTGTGGGCTCATTGGCCAACCAGAAGTCTATGCGACTATGGGAATTATGTGGCGCTGAATAAAAAGAGAAATCCCTACCGGTAGGATGGTCCCTACACCAAATGTCAGTGAGGGGCCCATTCCTCTATCATAATTTGCAGGGATTGTCTAGCCCTAGGGTTGGTATGTGGGGTGGGTTGAGATTTATCCAAAAAATGTGTCTCCCACCATATTAGAATCTCCAGCTAGTATTACAGGGAGCACCGGCCCGTCCAACTGTAAATCCAACAGTGCCTAACTTAAAGCTGGGAAGAAGTCAACGTGCTCTGTATTAGGGGCATACATATTCCCCAGTAAAACAGTACTCTTGTGGGAGTATAATTCCACCACAAGCCATCGACCATGAGCATCTTTTTTGACCTCCTTCACCACCCAAGGTGAGGCACAGTGGATGAGAATGGCTACATCTTTTGATTTGGTGACGGGGAGCTGGCTAGGACTTCCCCCACCAACATTTTCTTTAGCCAGTTTGTACATTTAGCCATCAGGTAAGTTTCTTGGAGAAGGGAAATATCCATCCATAGCGACTTCAAGTGCTGAAGGACTTTTGTATGCTTAACCGGATGGTTAAGTCCTTTACATTCCAGGATATCCAATGGTATCCCTGGGGCAAGGAAGGGACAGCAGGTATCTTCTCACACAATAGACAAGAGGAGGTACTTACAGAGTGTCCCATTAAAGGGTCAGAGGAGGAGATATTAGGTGCCAAAGCCACTAGATACCGGAGGAAGAGGAGGGCTACCAGTATCTGCCCTAATTCAGAGGAAGATGTAAGCATCGCTGATTATGTTCCAACTACAGGTCTTCAGCTATTCAGAGGCTGTAACAGTATTAGCAGTTCTAGGAGAAGGAAAACAAACAAATAAATGACATATACAAAAAACAAGGATAAGTGGGCAAATAGCCCAAAATTTAGCAGGTGTCCAATGAGACAGACACAACAATACACTACAATAACAATACTATGAGTCTGAAAGTCAATGCACAAGAGGGTGATACACACAAATGTGTCCCATACAGCTGCTCTAGCTTCAACACTCAACTCAAGGGGGTAGTGTAGAAGTAATTTATCATCCCAAGTCATCCTAGACCTGCCCTAACTGTAGGTTGGACGATGTGACCTGTGGAGGAGGAAGGGGGAAAAGAAGGGGGAAGGGGGGGAGGAAGGATGTAGAAAAGGGGGAGGGATGGTGGGTACACCCACCTTCTGGTTACTAATCAATAACATTAAGCCAGCCCCCATGGTGTGATGAGAAAGAAAGGGGGGGCTTAAGCCCAGAAGAAAGCCTGAGGCTTAAACACTAAATTGGAAGGCCTTATATGGCACAGGTTGAGGGGGGGCTATAATCACCCATAACCTCTTGAAGTAAGAGCTACACCCTGAGTAGGGTGAAGAGATTGTATGTGCCACACTGACTATCCAGGCCTAGCATGTAAACCACACCCAGGAAGGGGAGGGTAGACCTCTACCTAATTAGGGGATTAATGCTTCTGGTAAGAAGCGTGTAGCCTTGTCCGTCCCAATGGTGGGGGTAGATCAAGGAGCCACTTCCGCTATGGCCAATGCATAGGGGGTTTGGAGAAATCTTAATCACAGCCCTGCCACCCCTCAGATATGGAACAGCATATAATAAAAATAGAAAAAGGGTCCAATGTTTGGGCCTTCGACTGACTAGGGGAACCCCGAGGGATACATCCAGGTTCCATGGACATCTTCCCCACCGCAGCTGCATAACTGATGAGTCCAGGTCTTACAGGGGAAAAAGTATCCGCAAGTTCCACCAGTGATGTCTCTGGCAGATCAGCCCAGTCAGTTGGTTGCCCTGTATCCATATCGGGGGAGTCAGTGCAAAGTTGGTCAGGAGGTGGAGATGGATCCTCCCTGGAGATCTTTGCAGGAGGTGCTTCTGAAAGTTTTGAAGGTGAGTGCTGATTCCCACTTCTAGGTCTCTGCCTAGATTTAGGAGGAGGGTTTAGTATGTGCTGAGGGAGAGAGAGAGTTGCTTGTAAGAAATTGGTGAGGCGGGGTCAAGCTTTGGACTGCAGTGTGAGCAGTATGAACAGCTCCAAGGTGATCACTCAGTGGGGGACTGGTGTGACGTGGGACCTGTCCTGCTGGTAACAGGGTCGTGGGGGAACCATAGCTAGAAAAAAGGTTCCTACCAGGGGGTGCTACATGGGAGGGCTCCCAGAGCCTTCTGGGATTTGTAGTAGGACACTGTAGGCCTGGCCAGAATCTGTGAATCCAACGTTCAATCTCTCCAGGGTGATCAGCTGTGAGTTCATGACCCTCCTTAAAGACGCTCAGTCTAGTAAGATTTTTAAATTTGAATCTAAAGTCGTGCTGATATAGAAATCATTTGATGGGCCAAATGATCTCCGTTTTGCAGCTGTTTCTTGAGCAAAATCTCAATAGATAGCAATTGCAGTGCCTTGCCAAGAAAGTTCCCCCAAGTCCCGTGCCACTCACAGAATCCTCTCCTTCATGGTGTATCTTAACAGGTATGCCATGATTGGTCTGGGGATATTGCTGTTCTTGTTTGAGAGAGCTGAGACTCTATGGGCCCTTTCCACCTCTATTGGTCCCCTCCATTTGTCTCCTAATATGTGTGGAAGATTCTCATTTAGGAAATTCTCCATAGACAGACTCTCTGCTCCCTCTGGGAGCCCTATAATTCAGAGATTGTTCCGGCAGCTTCGATTTTCATGATCCTCGGCCCTCTTCCAGAGTATTGCTAACCTCTCCTCATGTGCTGTGCTTCACAGGCCTCAGCTCTTTGTTCCGCAACATTCCTCCTTTCCTAAAGCTGTTGAACATCTTTTGTAGTGCCAGACAAAGAAATACTGATATCATCAACTCTGGTAATTAGGGTTTCTAAAAGTTTGGTAATGTGCTGCAGAGATTACCCCACGGCCACTGGTGGTTCCATTTTCCTATATGACAAGACAGTCTGAACTCCGAAGAGAGGGGGTATTAAAAGATTCAATCTGATAGGTAGTAGCAGCCCCACCCAAAGTCGTGGTTGTAGATGCAGGGGAGCTACGACATACAGTGTCGAGTAGACGGATTGGCTTATGGTGTGGGTGAGGATTCAATGGCCTAGACAGGCCCACTTAGTACCAGATCCAAGTGCCACCAATAAGTAGGAAATCCTCCAAAGTCCACTGAAAGGACATGCCGCCCAGCGAGGGGGGTATTACCTATGCATCAAGTGATTTTTTTGTGGTAGGAGCTCCACAGGATTGTGGCATCTGAGTGCAGATGGACTGGGGTCTGGATGGAGCTAGAGAGTTATGCTGCCATCTTCTTTGGTGGCTAGACCATGCCCCCAGGAATCTGGGTTTTAAGTGCAGCCAGTGCATTGTGGACCCCCTGGGCAGATATGTCTTTGTGGTGGGGACACTAGAGAGGTCCGCTATACTTCTTGGATCCATATATGGTCTGAATACGGACACCCCCTCCTTCTTCATGGAGATCCTTAATCTTCTGTTGCCTTTCCTCTCTGTTCCGTTTTTGTTAGGTGGAGACTGGAACCTCCCTTTCTCCCCGGACGTAGACAAAATGGGCAAACAGAAAGCCGGTCTATCTCTGGCTCAAAGGGCTATCAGGGAGCTGATAGACAACCTAGGATTGTGTGATCCGTGCAGGGTTTTACATCCCAACCTGTGGGAATATACATTCCGGTCTCCAGTACATGCAACTTCCTCCCACATAGACTACTTTTTAATGAGTAAACAACTTCTCCCAGGCCTTATGGCATGTCAAATTTCCCCAGAAGTTATCTCGGACCACTCCTCAATGTCTTGTACCATCTCCCTGATCCCATACCACCGTGTGGAAACAGCTTGGAAAATCAATAACAGATTATTGAAAGATAAATAGGTACTAGATAAGTTAAAAGCCTGTATTGCACAATATATACGCAAATAAATTTAAACTCTATGGGTCACCCTGACTTGGAATGGGGGGGCCTAAAGTGTTGTATTAGAGGGGAGCTAATTAGGATTGCCTCTGTACAGAAAAACAAGAGGGACAGCCAGGCTAAAGAACTATTGGATAAAATTAGGCAACTGGAGAAGAACTTCACCCCATCATCCACGGAAACACTTCGTCAGGAGTTGGTCCATGTTAGGGCACAGTAAAACGACTTGCTGGTGGTTAAGGCAGAATATGCAATCCTCAAAACAAACTCCACTTATATTGATCAAGGAGAAAAAGCCGGTTGTTTGTTATCCATGAGAGTCAGACAGCAGAAAACCTTGAGGTTGATTAATGCAGTCCATTCCTGGGCAGATGGCCTCCTTTTAACTAATCTGAATGAAATTGTAGCCGAATTCCACACCTTCTACAGAGACTTATACAGTATCAGGCCCGACCCCCCCAGTGACCCAGATAGATGAATACCTGGGTACCTTGAATTTGCCCATCCTGTCCATGAAACAACAATCCCTTCTGATTTCCCCACTTCCAGAGGATGAAATTAGAGTGACCATTTGTAGTTTGTCACTTGAGAAAGCCCTGGGCCCGGACGGCTTCTCCCCTAATTTCTTTAAGGTGTTGGAGGAGGACCTAATCCCATGGCTGCTTCATCTGTTCCAGACTATCTTGGTAGAAGAGTGCCAGGATCCACATCTGTTTGAAGCCCTAATAGTAGTATTGCACAAGGAGGGGAAGGACCCAGAACAGGTTTCAAGTTACCGTCCTATCTCACCCTTGGATTTTTACATTAAAATCCTAGCCAAAATTCTAGCTAACAAGTTAGGCCAGGTTATGCCTTCTCTGATTTGTGCTGAACAAGTGGGCTTCATGGTAGGCAGATCAGCCTCGGATCATGTGAGGAAATTAGATCATATCTTCTCTACATCCCAGGCTAATGCTGCTTCTGCTGTATTGATGTCCCTGGACACAGAAAAAGCATTCGACAGAGTGGATTAGTGTTTCCTTTTTAGAACACTATGTCAGTTCAGTTTTCCTCCCCTCTTTGTGCAATGGATAAAGGCCCTGTACACTAATCCTACTGCCCGCATACTTTTTCCTCTTATTTCTCCATCTATTCTTGTACTAGGCAAGGTTGTCCCCTATCCCCCCTACTGTTTAATCTGTACCTGGAACCTCTCCTGGTGCGAATTAAAATGGACCAGTGATTAAGGGTGTGATGGTAGGAGGCAGGAACTCAAACTCTCAGCATATGCTGATGATATTCTCCTCCACCTTTCCTGTCCAAGGGCTTCAGTTATCAGGGTCCTGGACTTAATCCAAGAGTTTGGAATTCTGGCCAACTATAAGCTGAATTTGGAAAAAAACATAGTCTTCTCTCTTAACTTTCACACTCACCGTAGGGAAATCGAATGATTAGGGTTACAGTGGGAACATTAAAAAATTAAGTATTTGGGTATATATTTGACCAGGGAACCTAAATCCTTGAGAAACTATAACTTGGATACCTTGGTTCAAGTAATTCAACAATATTTAAATAGATGGAGGCCGTTTCCAATATCCCTGTGGAAGCGAGTGAGTCTAATCAAAATGAATATTCTACCCCGGATCTTCTATCCCCTCAATATGTTGAACATCTGGTTACCTCAAGCCTGGTTTTCCAGACTTCGCTCACTGATTACTGGATTCCTATGGATGGGTAAACAGGCTTGTAGGACTTATGGAAAGCTCACGGTCCATAAAACAATGGGAGGAGTGAGACTCCTCCATTTCAAATTCTATTATTGGGCAAGTCACACTGCAAAATATATGAGATGGTCAGAAAGGCTTGAAAATCCAAAGCCAGACCAATTCATACCTGTATGGTTAAAGCTGGAAAGCAAACTTATCTCTTCAGTAGGCATTTCTTCCCGCGCCCTTTATCATGTCCAACTCAAATCGCTTCCCCAAGCATTGGTGGATACTCTGGTCAGTATCTCAGTCAAAGTCCACACTCAGCTATGTGTGTCCCTCACTTATAAACATACACAAGACCCGTTCCAACCATTGGTGGGTAACCCAAACTTTAAGATAGATGGGAGATTGGTGAAAGCCTCCTGGCTTCCCCAATTGGCAGGGTTGCTGACTTATGGCATGATGGACAAGTTAGGTCAACAATAGACATCCTTAACAGATACCATTTAGGCCCCTACTCGAGTTTCAAGGTGTTTCAACTCAGACACATGTTGGCTGCCTCTCAAATAAAACAAGCAACAGGGGATGGAAGTCATTTCCTGCAACCACTTAATGCAATAGTCACCCAGCAACATGCGGTTTCTGGTATATATAAGATATTAATAGAAAAAGCTTTCCCACATTGAGATGGGTCCTCTCGTTACTGGAACTCCCAGTTCCCAGAAGTAACATTCAGTTGGGAGAAGGTCTGGAAAGATACCCACCGATTAATATCACAAGACAGACTACGTCTGATGCAATTTCAGATTCTTAACAATATGTGTTGTACTCTGGTTAAACTAGCTAGAATGAATAAGTCCCTCTCCCCGAATTGCAGACATTGTATGCAGGATGTAGGCTCTTTATACCACATTTTCTGGGAATGCCCCAAAGTGGTGCCCTTATGGGTCCTTATAAAACAAAGAGTAGATCTTCTATTGGGTATTGTGGAGTATATAGAACAAGGGACATGCCTGGTGGGTGACTACTCCCATAAAGATGTTACTGAAAGGAAATATCACCTAGAAATGATAGCAATGTCAGTTAAAAAGTTAGCACTCAGACACTGGCTAGACACGGATACTATATCTTATACCGAGTGGTTGCAGGAACTCTTGTTCAATCTCTCGGTAGTGAAAGTAATCACTAGCGTACACAACAGGATGCCCAAGTTTGAGAGATTTTGGAGTAAACTGCAAACTTTATACTCCCTTTAATAAGCATCGTGAATGCTTAAGAGTGTATCTCCTATAGCTGACTTCACCGTAATATCTATGATACCATGGGTGGGGTGGTTTGGGGAGGTGGGGCTTATTTAGGATGTCTGTATCGTATTGTTTTGTTTTGCTTTTTGTAATCATGTCATGAAGTAACATGGCCTTCTGAGGCCAATTGTACAAACTAAATAAAACATGTTGAATTTCAAAAAAAAAATACAATTTACCATTCTAGACTCCATGCTGCTGTGAAGTAAATGAAAACAAGCAAACAAACAAACAAAACATTTACAGTATTGAGGCCATCCACATCAACTGAGAACACCAGCCACTATCTTCTGCAACCCAAGCCTCCCTCCCAACAACAACATCAGTGGGCTCACTCAGACCCCAAGGCTTTCGGAAACATGACCCACTCTGCTGGCTCACCAGTTCCATGGCCCCAGAATACACAGGATCAATATTGCATGGTCCAAGACTGAAAGTGGCTCACCCCTTTTTAACAGTCACACAGAACACTCTGCTCCACCCTTCTTCACCACTCCAGCCTGCTGCTGCTCTGACTCCAACTCCACGATGGCTGTTCCCATCTATGTCCTTGATCTCTTATACTCCTACAAAGTTCTGTTCAGAGCTCTGATACCCCTGACTCAGCCACTACATCCTCGTGAAGCCTTCGCTTCCTGCTCCAGTCATGCTACAATTGGCTTTGTTTCCCCTCCCACAAGCTGCTTAGCCACAGCAAATCTATGTCTCCACTTAACCCCAGTCACCTTCTGCTGACACACTGAGTCCACTCAGTCATGCTACAAAGAGCAACAGCCATACAAAATGAAAAGGAGCCACAGCCCAGTAATCTCTCAGGGCAATATTAGAAAAGTAAATGGGGGCAGACATAAAAAATAACTGGACAGCAGTATAAACCAAGCTAAGGTGACAAAACATAAGAAAAAAAGGGTTCAGAAACAAAAAAATAAACAAATAACAGCAGGGCAAATAACCAGTAAACAGATGTGCTGCAATGAACAAATAAATACAAGGACTGTGAACTCAGAGGAATACCAGTGGAATATATGGCCAGGAGAAAAGGCAAATAATACATCAGAGGTGGAAATTAATTAAATAAAATACTCCAATAGTGTTCTTACCAGTTTCTCTCAGCACCATGGGGACGATGATAGCAGTCACCATTTTCAGTACTGGGGCAGCTCAGACAACCTTCGTGGCAAGCATCAGCCATCTGTGGCATACACTGCAAAGAAGAAAGTGACCCTCTAGCCATCTTGAAACAAGAAACTCCTAGTTGTATGTCAAAGTTTATGGGCAGCCATCTTTGTTAAGGGCACCAACTTGTTTCTAAACTATTTTACCTCATAGAAATTAATGGTGGCAATCTTTAAAAAGGGCAACCCCTATGGAAATGAATGGATGCTGACACAAAAAGCTTATTTTGCAAAGAATTCTTTATATAAATAACATAACAACAAGGACTGGTGTTGGACTTATTTATTAAAGCCATCACTTGATGGACTTTAATTAAAATAATTGTAGTTTTGTCTATGACAGCATTTCCTCTGTGGTTCTCCTTCTAATCCACAACATCCAACTCTCTGCTTGGCAGCAACTCCTTCTCATCTAATTTATAAAAGATCTCCCATGATAACCATGTCTGACAAAGATGCAAATATGGGTGCAGAGGCATCTGGAGGCCTACCATCACCCACCTTAAGGGCATGGAGGCTACAAAATACAGAACCTCCTGCAGGTCATCTATTCCTCCATCTCATCTCAGGAAACATCAACTATGCAATCCATTCTGGATGACCTTGTCAACATTACAATTATCTCACCACACTCCATGGTGCATACTAGCCTATAACTACCATCCTTCTCAGCCTTGCCTCATGAAAAAGCTAATGACTGGCTTGAGCAATTCCAAGCCTGGACGGCCTTCAATGGTTAGACCACTGCCCTGCATATCTCCAATGCCTTACACTTGGTTCTGAAAGGAATGGTCATTTCCTAGCTCAATGCACTTCCAGAACACGTAAATGGAAATACTATCACTGTGTGCAACTTTTAAAGATCACTTCATCCAAGTATATCTGCCCTGGTAACTCTAACAACAGCTGTGTGAATGTACCATGCGGCCCTCTAAATCTCAGGAAGCCTTCATGGTGGACATTGAGCCATACTGAAAATGTTGCAGAAAGCAAAGAAGATCAAATCACAGCCTTTGTCTGAGGACTGCTCACACTTCATCCTGATGTTGTCCAACAGAAGCTGACAACCTGGAGGGACACTATCCAATCTGCACAACTTGTGCAGTAATCCATATTCATGTTACAGGCCACTAGTGTGAAGGCCCTCAATTATCACAAATAACTGCACTCACAACATGCGTTCAGCAGCAACAAGCAAAGATAGACAGGATTATCACATCTGTCAATAATTTACAGCTCAACTTCTTCCTCTGCTACCTGTGTCAGAGCTCTGCAACCACCTTGATAGCCACCTGCTCAACCATTACCTTCTCAAAAACCTATCTGCCAGTGATATGGATTCCAGGGACACACTGCTGCAGTCTGCAGAAAGCTAAAGTATGACAACAGAAATAATAGTTGCCAAGGACATCCACTGCAGCTCATCAGCAAGATTAATGCAAGTACTCACAAGATCAGGGAAGTGAGTGCTGGCCAAAAAACTATGGGCTTTTGTTGGATAGGGGAACATCTCAACTTGACTGCCCTCTAACTCTCTCAACTCACACAAGCAGCACCCTTCTACTACAAGAATCAACTCTGGTATCACTTCATTTGCAGGAGCAGCTGTACCTGTCATCAGATCACCATTTCTAGGAAACAATATCTCAGTGACTACTGAAGACTGGTCTGAGCACACCTTGATTGACACCAAAGCAGACATCTCAGTAATCAACATGAACATCCTGAAAAATAGAACTCTTCTTCAGTCATCTTGTTTCTCTCCAACTGACTTGAAGTACATTGTCACAGCAAACACCACTACAGTACCAATCACAGGCATCATCCATCTCAAATCACATTACCTCACAACAAGCTATTGTAAAGTTCTACCTTATGACTAATCTACAACCATCAGTGATTCTTGGCATGGACTTTCTCAAATATCACAAAATCATCCTGGACTTTCCTTTAAAGAAATTGTTGTTGGACACCCAGAGGCAACTTTCAGTTACAGACTCCATCACTGTGCCTCATAAGACAGAGATGGTTCTGATTGTCAAGAATCTAGGTGAACCACTCCCACAAGGTGTTGTTGCATTGCCACAGGATCTTTCATTCTGCATTTTTCAGGTATATTCCTGGAAAACACCTCGTCTGCTGTACATGACAAAACATAACTCCAGAAACGCTGCAACTTTACAGATGAGCCAATCTTCATTTCCATGGGGACCAAATTTGGAACATTTGTCTTCTTGTCTACTTGGCACCATCTCCATCCTTATACATAAACCTCAGCCTGGTTCCACTATATTTATACCTGTCAGAGCTACCACCACCACCATTCCAGCTTCACCAGTATTATCTCTCAGTAAGTGACTATCCACATCCAAGCTTCCTGCACCTCTGAAGGAGAAACAGTAGCTTTTGAACTTCCTGGAGGACAGCCTAGATGCCTTTGTTGGTACAGATAACAAGCTCAGATGTTGTTATATCCTGCAACAAGCAATCAAGGTGCAGCCCAGTCATAGGTCCATCCACCGGCGAGCCTACAAAGTGGGACACAAACATAAATAAGTCCTAGAGGGCATGATCAAAGATATGCTTGAACAAGACATCACTGAATAATCTTCAAGTCCTTGGGGGTGCACCATGTCTGCTGGTGATAAAGAAAGAAAAGGGGGTTTGCTTTGTGGTGGACTACATGAAGTTCAATAGTGGATTATCGTCCCTGACCTACAATGGAGGATGCCTTAGAGAGTCTTAACACAGGCAGCCCAGAATAATTAAAAACTCTGGATCTTCAAAGTGGGTTTTACAAAGTCTCCATTGATCCAGTTTCTCATCCATACACAGCTTGTCTTTGTCAATTGGGACTTTTCCAGTTCAGACAAGTGCCTATGGAACTTCAGAACAGTTCAGCCACATTCCAGTAATACTATGTGGGTTGTCTTGGAAATCTTGCCTAGTCTACCTGGACAAGTTTATTGTCTTCAGCAGAACTTTTTCAGAACACCTCCAACACCTCAAAGAAGTGTTTGAACACCTTTGACAAGTCAACCTGAGACTTATCCTCGGAATACGTTGTTAATTCACAAGGTGTTTCTCCAGACCGACAGTACACAAGCTGTCAGCAATCAAAGACTATTCAGAACCTAACAACCTCAAAGATCTCAGAGCTTTCCTAGGCTTGTGTGGATATTACAGAAAGTTCATCAGTAACAATGCTAAGATTGCAGCTTATGCCCTCACTAAAATGGGATGCAAATCAATCAATCAAGCAATCAATCAAGTCTTTATTTAACCAGGCGTTCATCATTGAACAGAATCTCATTTGCAAGATGGACCTGGGTGGAGCATGAACAATTGTATATACAGGTCAACACAGGTATTTACAAGACAGTACAGATAATACTGTTTACAGAGAGGAAGAAAAAGAAGTTCATATGTACATAGAATTATTCAGATATTGTACAGATTACAGGGTATTTACACACATAGAAGTGTCTATAGGAAGATAAAGCAGGTTATCTAAGGTTGCAGGAGGAAGTAAAGGAAGAAAAAAATATATATACACCAGGTGGAGGCGAAGGTGTGGGGTGAGGGAGGGAGGTAGGGGGAGAAAGGCTAGGAGGGCACAGTGCACAGAGATGAGTTGGTAAAACAGGATGTAGAGAAGGTGGATGGAGAAAAGGAGTATGTGTGAGCCCCGGGATTGAATGTTATAAAGTACGGGGCATGGTAGGGTGTCACAACTCAGGGGTAATGAGCTCCTATCTGAGGTTGGGAAAGGAAGGATAAGGGGATGGATGGGCCTAGTGTTGATAAGACAGGGTGATAAGAGAGACAACAATTAGGCTTGTGAGGAGCAAGCTGGGGGTCAGTACTTAAAATTGGGTCTAGGCATGGCTATGTACCAGTGCAGACTGGGTCTGAGTGGGTGAAGCAGTTACATACTTCTCTGATTGTATGGAAATAAAGCATCTTGAAGGCATTTATACCAATTAGAGTGCTTAACATACATGGACTTCTGAGTTCAAAAAGGCATTTGATACCTTAAAACAGAAACTGATCTCCACATCACTATTGGCCTACCCAATGTTCAACCAACCCTTCATACTCTACACAAACACTAGTTCTTTTGCATTGGGTGCTGTGCTATGTCAAGTTCAGGAAGTAACAGATTGTTTTTTTCCTACACTGGTTGCTCTCTTTCTTCTGCTGAGCACAACTACGGCATCATAGAAAAAGAATGTCTAGCCATGGTATGTACTATAAAGAAATTTGACTTTTACCTTCACTACTCCTCATTTACAGCTATTGTTGATCCCTTTTCCCTCAGATAATTGTTTGAAATGAAGGAACCAGTAGAAAAGTTTGCCTGTGAATTGCCATGCTCCAATACTACAACTTCCAAATTCAATACAGACCAGTTCAACTTCACTCCAACAAGGATGGCATTAGCCAACAACAGTATCTCTCTGAATTTATCTCTCTGAATCACCCTCAATGGAAAAGGAATCCTTCTTAGAAGGTCTTAGAAGCTCTTCCTTTCCATAACACAGATGTGCTTCCTGTGGGCACTCCTACATCCCCCCAAGTTGCTTTGCTGCTCCTAAATGCTTCATCAGAGAACAGCACCAATCATCAATTACTGCAATTTGCTGAAGAGCCTCTCACCTTCTTTGCATCTGCACTTTCCCTGGTAACTGTCAGATCTCAAAAAAGACAAACTACCCTTGTGGTCACTGAATGTGTTGTAATAACACACACAGGCTAAAAAAGAAAAGAAATGCAGCAGAAAAAGAGGAAGTGGAGATTCATGATTTCATTAATTGTGAGATAACAGATGTAATATACCCAATACAACATACATGTGCCCTAATGTATACACATAGGTAAAACATGAGTTGAAAATGTGTATAGGGGAGCATAAGGGCTGAATAAAGAGAGACAATCTAAACTCACTCCTAGCCAGGCATTTTATTGAAAAAAATCACCATCTTTACTGTTTGACCCTGAAAAAGAGGAATGGAATGGGAGAAACTCTGACAAAAACACTGTACTGAGAGAAGCTTTTTGTATTACCAGGTTCAAATCCACTGACCCAAAATAAGGTCTGAATGATAGCATAGACTAGCTGCTGATATTATAGGACATCACAAGGACAAATGTTCTGTGGATATAATTGTTCAGATTATAATATATTAGCATTGTGTGGAACTGTGTGAAACAGTGGCAGTAGTACTCTTATAAAGAATGTCACAACCCCCATCAATCACTTTGTCAATATATGGGTACAGTTTGACTTAACATGTTTGCAGAAAACATGGAAGTGAAGCAAGTGTTTTCTCCCAAAATAATACCTAGCCCATTAATCATATTCAATATCTGAGATTTAAGTGGCTAGAGATAACATTGCTTATTAAAGTTTGGACTTGGGCATTATTCTTGTTTTTCCATATTTCCATTGTGGGATGGCTCATCATACTGACGGCAGTGCAATATTATACTGTGTTTCTGAGTAGATGTTATAATGTCACAAAATGCAATTTTGAAGCAGGAGAGAGAGAGAGAGAGAGAGAGAGAGAGAGAGAATCCCAGTGTCAGATCATTAGGCAAATTAGATGCCTTATGTCTATTATCAAAGACACCAACAGGTACCACTTTTAAGCGAGTCAGGTGCAACCAGGAGCACCTCCGTGCTCATGCGTGCATGTGCTTGACATCAGTCATGATGTCGCATGTGTATGTGCATCCGTTCCTGATTCTGGCAAAGCACCACTATTTAAGTGGGCCTGCAGAAGCATCCTCTGCTCTAGTGAGAGGATGCCTCGAGCCAGGAAAGGGGAAACAGTTATTTTGGTAAATGACAATACAGAAAGCAAAAAGTGTATATTAACCTGACAATATGAATACTGACTTTGGCTGCCAGGTATGCATGGGAAAAGTGAACACCTATAAGGAGAGCATATTTGTTTCGCATGGAAGGAATTTACCTAAACTGGATGAATTTTCTTTGGATGCATGATATAAAAGAAGTAGAATTGGATTAGATTTACACAGGTTGATAAAAAAGATTTGTGAATTTTATAAGGTCTCCTATATTTTGCAGACACACTGTGATTTCTTTTGATTCCAAACAGGCCTGAAGCCTAGTGGGATTTATATATTTTTGTTCCTATTGGGAATTATATAAATTGAACAGTTATTTTATTTATTGAAATGTTTCACCAGGAAGGCACACTGAGCAACCAGTTGCTCATCTTCTGGTGCGACCTGGGGGATAGGGAATAATGGGATAGAATACAGAGAAATGTTACAGTGTTGGAATACAATTTGCTTACTTGCATACAATGAGAGCAGGAGGGATTACAGGTGGCTCACATTGGCTAACAATGCAACAGTTAACTATAGTAGATATGAAGACACATAAAGCAATTAGGCAACAGTTGGTGACAGTTGATAACACAGGAACATATATAATAACTTGTCAACAGTACATAGCACTAGATGGTAAGGTGACACAACAGTAATTGGTAGCCATTAGTGTAACATAGATATTCAAGATTTACAGTGATAGGAGTAAAGACAGGAAGAATGGAAGGAGGGAACGAAAAATTGCAGAGGGCAGAATGGAAGAAGGGAAAGGAAATTTATGGAAAGATGCAGGCAGAACATGATTTTCTAGGCAAGTAGAGATGACAGAGTGGACTAAAGTACATATAAGGGGGTGTGGGGTAGGTAATAAGTGCTTAATTGAATGTAGGGGTAGACCAGTGTAAGGCTATGTCAACCGGAAGGGGGTAGGAGGAGAGGAGAGGTAAAGTGAGAGAGAGATATTGTAGGTGGGGTTATTCAAGGGGGGAAGTGGGAGTTGAAATTCAACAGTGTCCTGTTATACCTATCTGGGCAGGGCAGTGGACAGCCCTACTGGTAGGATACAGGTTATAGGCAATGAGAATTATTTATATATATAGTGATACGAGAGAGGGGGTTGTTAGGGGAGGGATGTTGTGGGAGGGAGTAGCAGAGGTCAACTATAGTAGGGGGAGGGGTAGTACCTCGCCAGTGTGCTGGGTGACCCTGCCTCCATGAGGCAGTGATCTAGCAGTGACTGAGGGGGTGCAATAAAAGGAGAAATAGGGGAAAGGGGTTACAGTTTTTACCCACCTTGCGCTATGGATCTTGCCTACACAAGGCAGAGATTGAGCTCACAGGAGGGGGATAGATTAAGGGTAGAGAAAGAAGGGTGAGGAACACTTTAGGAAGAGGGAGAGTAGGAGACTAGGAGGAGCATGATCAGAGGGAAATAGGAGTGGTGGGGAGTAGGCATATGGTAATATGAGCTTAGAGGAGATGGGAGGGTCATGGAAGGCACAGGAAGGGGCAAGGAAGTTCTTGAGGGCAGAGTTAATGGAGTAGTAAGAAGATGAGTGGTGAATTTGAGGGGGAAGTGAATTCCAGATTTTTGGGAGGCGATAAGAATAACCAGATTGACCAATGAGAGTGGAGCGGCATGGGACCACCAGGGTTCGTGAGTCAGTAGATCTTAAGGAGGGGGGAGGTGGTTGTAAAGGCAGGGGAGAGATAGGAGGGAAGTTCACCCAGCCAGTACTTGGAGGTGAATTTTGCGCAGCGAGAGATATGTTGGTTTGTCAGGGAAGGGAAGGATAGGGCATGGTAGAGATCACAATGATAAGTGTGGAGGGGGGCATCAAGGGCAAAACAGCAAAAGGAGTTGAAGAGGGTATCTAGTCTGGCCAGGGAGGACTTAGAGGCAGCACCGTAGACTACGTCACAGTAGTTGAAGATAGGTAAGATCATCTTCTGGACAATCTCATGCCTTGCCATGGGTGGGATGCAGGCACGGTTCCTGAATAAGGCGCTGAGCTTGGAATGCAATTTTTTCTGAATGGCGTCGATATGACCAGAGAAGTTCAGGTGTTGGTTTGGCCAGACACCTAAATAACTGAAAGAGGCTGTGTTCTCAAGTAAAGTCCCATCAAGGGTGTGGAAGGAGGGTAGAGAGGGAAACCTGGTAAGTCTCTGCTTGGTGCCGAAGGTCATGGAGACTGTTTTTTTTTTGCATTGAGAGACAGTTGGTGGTTTGCAAACCAATGTTGAACTTTGTCGAAGTCGTGCTGCAAGTTGGATGCAACCTCGATGGGGCAGGAGATAGATTCATACAAGACTATATCATCAGCATACATGCGAATGAAGGAGAAGGGAGAGCAGATGGACATGAGATCATTTAGAAAAATAGAGAATAGTATGAGGCCTAACACTGATCCCTGGGGGATGCCAATTCTTATCAGGAGGGGTGGGGAAATTGCATCAGAGATCTTGACTGATTGGGTTTTACCAGTGAGGTATGCCTTGAACCAGTCTGTGGCTAAGGGGGATAGCCCAGCTGTTGATAGGGTGTCAAGGAGAAGGAAGTGGGAGAATGTGTCAAAGGCTTTGGCCAAATTGACAAAAATGGCTGCGGTGATTTGGCCATTGTGCATTCCCATGAGGATTCCTGAGGAAGGGAGGTGATGGTGGTGGAGTGATTTTTCCTGAAGCCAGATTGATAAGGGGTGAAGAAGGAGGAGGAGTCATTGAGGTAAGAGATGAGCTGGGAGAGGGCTAGATGTTCCTGAAATTTGGCAAGGGTAGGGAGAAGAGAGATGGGGAAGTAGTTGCCAGGGGAGGTGGGGTCTCCACGTTTAGGGAGGGAAAGCACCACTGCATGTTTCCATGGGGAAGGTACTGAGGTGGTTGAGAAAGAGAGGTTTGGGATAATAGAGAGTGGGTAGGCTATGGCTGGGGCTGAGAGGGATAGTAGTTTAGGGTCAAGGCCATCTAGGGAGGAGCCCTTTGAATGGTTAATCTCTAGCAGGGCATTTAGGGTGTCATTTGGGGAGACAGTAGTTAAGGTGAAGGAGAAGGGGGAATTGGAGGGATCGTTCAAGGCAATAAGAAGGGGGAGAGGAGAGGTGTCTTTGGTAGGGATTGGAGTAGCTCATCAGCACAAGTAGTGTAATAGGAGTTGAATTCAGTAGCTACTGCAACTGGATCAGCAACAAGGGTGGTGTTTATCTTAAGTATAGGGGGGGTGGACAGGATGGGGGGTAAAGAGGGCATGGACCACTCTCCAGAACTTGGAGGGGGAGTTGATGTTAGTCACGAAGGTAGAGTTGAAGTACTCAATTTTTGCTAGCCTAGTAGCCCGGGTGCAGGCATTACTGAGTTTTCAGTAAATAAGGTCATTTGGAAGCTGGGAGACTTTGTGCTGCTTCCAGGCCTGATCTCTGGCTCTGTGGCAGGCTAGTAATTCAGGGGTAATCCAGGGGAGGTGATGACCCCTAAGCCTTGTTTGTTTTAGGGGTTTTAGCCCATAATGTGGGTAGTGAGAGTTCAACAGATTAAAAAAATAAAATACTGAAAAGTAATATATATATATATCTTGTATATATATATATATATATATATATATGTGTTGACAGTATTCGAGAGACTTGGGTGTGCACTTAAAATAAGGTCTGTATTTTACTCATAATTTATGAAAAATACAGAATTTGTGCTCTGTACTGTTGCCAATATGGTCAAGAGATAGTGTGCATAAACAAAAAGAGTGCATGTATTTTTATTTTATTGTGGCAACATTGTAATAATGAAGATAGCCTTAAAAAAGGCAGCCATTTTGTGACATAGCTGTGCTACACATCTTGGTGACCAATAAATTTACTGTATTTAAAGCACAATACTAAAATTTTATTTTTTAGTGGACAGAGTGGATGTATAGCTATCCCCCCAGTGATTATTGATTTTATGCAGATGTAATTAAATTTACATGACACCACATGTAATTTATTACTTCCGTGCATTACTGTGGTGTCTTATATAGCTGCATAATTTCTTTTGTGAATTATACCTTTATGCTTTGAGTTTTTTTTCAGTGTCAGTTCACATTGCTTAATGTGTTTCCCCCACATAAACCTACAGTCGTAATACAGTGGTACATAGAGCCTGCTAGGAGCAGCAGCATCAAAAGCTGTGACTCTTGCTGTCATGTCCATGTTACCCATGTGGATGATGATGATGCTGGCATTGGTACAAATAGTTGGGACCCGAAGGTGAGATCAGACATTCAGTTTGGTACTCTGGCTCCAAGCAAAACTGTTCTCTTCCCACTGCTTCTCCCATTTACCTTTCTTAAAAACAGGCAGAATGAAACATCGACCATTTTAAATCTGGAGTGCTGCACAGGAGTTTGGATGGACCTCAGAGGTCTCCAGTCACTAGGAAACATGATCCTCAGCATTCTGCTACAAAACAGCAAGGTAAAATTCTGGAAGGCTTATTAAATAGTGACTGTCTAAAGTGCAGCAGTTATTCTGTGTCATTTTGAGGACAGAAAAAGTAAAGTATTCACCTGAAGACTTCATGGTCTTGCTGTTTGTGAAGGGCCCCTCTTCAAAATAGAGGACAATTGGATTAGTGAGCTATGCAGCACAATGAGTATATTTTAAAGTTTTGTTTGGGAAGTATATCAGCAGAACTTTCCTCTGGTTCTAGCACTGTGTAAATGGGGCATATTAAATAGTATAGTTTAATGGTGTGTTTGGGAAGTATATCATCAGAACTTTCTTCTGGTGCGGTTAGTGTTTAAATGGGGCATATTAAATAGTATATTTTAAAGTTATGTTTGGGAAGTATATCAGCTGAACTTTTCTCTGGTGCTGGCACTGTTTAAATAGGGCATATTAAACACTATCTGGCTATAGTGCAGCAGTTGTGTTCTATCATCTTTGGGGGCAGAAAAGTTAAATTTGTGTGTTCTGTCATGGCCCAGCTGTTTGTGAAGGACCCCTCTTCAAAATGGGGATATGCATATATGTGATCAGTCTAATCAAATAGAGTTTTGTTTGAGATTTATAGTTTTTTGTTTACAATCCATCCAGTGGGTTTTCATTGTATAATTTGAATTTTTCAGAATATTGCTAACATTGGCGAACTTTCAACTGGTGATGACTTTAATTATGTTTAAATGGGGAAAAAACAACACCTGTGGGGTTCCTACTGGTAAAGTCTAAGAATGTGTATTTGTCGAATGAATGCTGCACCTACTGATGTGATGATGGCTCTATTTTAGAAGTGTGTATGTAGAATGAATATAAAAACTGCATTCTTAAAATGTTTTAAATTAAAATAAATGCAATTTGTGAGAGATGCTTGTAATTTTTGAAAAGAAGGGGTGATGCTGGCTCCGTTAAGATGCATATGTGTGTGTGTGTGTGTGTGTGTGCATGTGTGTGTGGTGTTATTTTAAAATGATAAAGTTGCCTTTCTTGATATAAGACTATAAAGGAGCATCATTGTATTTGGCATACTGAACTAGGGGATCAGGTGTGGGTGGTGGCATAATATATTGGAACTGTTTGAAATAAAAAAACTACAGCAGTGGGGCTTACCTAAAAAATGCTTCTCATGGCATTGGTCAGTTCATTCGAGGTTATGGGAGGTTACCATGTGTAGGACTGAGACTACTTCTAAACTAGCCATCAAGTGGTGGCATAATATGTTGGAACTGTTTAAAAATAAAAGAATACAGCACTTGGGCCTACCTCAAACTGGCTGTTCATGGTATGGGGGGTACCATGTGTAATAACTGGGCCATTGCCTGGGTGTACTAGTGTCTGTAGGGCAACATCATTGTTGGGTATTCATCTGGCAAAAACATGTTCCTGATTTATTTATAATAAGACTGTTTCTAAATTAGATGTCAAGTGATGGCACAATATGTTGAAACTGTTTAAAAATAAAAAAAATACAGCACTTGGGCTTACCTTAGAAAGGTTGCTCATGGCATGGATTAGTACATTCAGGGGTATGGGAGGGATACCATGTGTAGTGGTGGAATCTGGTCATGGCCTGGGTGTACTAGTGCCTGTTGGGCATCAGTGGTTTGGATTCATCTGGCAAAAACATTTAAGAGATTTATTTATAATGAGACTGCCTATAAATTAAATGTCAAGTGTTGACATAATATCTTGGAACTGTTTGAAAATAAAAAATACATCACCTGGGCCTGACTCAGGCAATTTAGATGTGGCATTCCATGTGCAGTACAAGAACCCTGCAGCAGCAGTGTCCTTGTGATGCACATGGTGGTGAGGATAGGGTAGGCCTGTGTGATATTTTGGCATAATTTTCCCCATAATGGTTGGCACTGGGTTGCCAGGGGATGCCATGCAGTGCCTGCATCTATAGCTATCAACACCAAACAGCTAGCCTGGGTGCTTTCTGGTTGGTAACTGTGATTGGGCCTGCCCTCAGTTTGACTCTGTGGAGGTACAGAGATGTTAAAATGACCCCTGATGTGGCTCAGGCCCACTGTGTAACATACAGCTGTCTCTTGCCTTGCCTTTGCTTGTTCATGGGGAATTTTGGTGTATTATTTTGACTTGTAGAGCAGTTTGGATGTGGTCTTCCACATGCAGAACAAGAACCCTACTGCAGCGGCATCCATGTGATGCACGTGGTGGTGAGCTTAGGGTGGACATGTGTAATATTTTGGCAGCATTTTCCCCTCAAAGGTTGGCATGGGGTTGCCAGGGAGCATCATGTGGCACTCTCATCTATAGTTATCAGTACCAGACGGCTTGCCTGGGTGCTTTCTGGTTGTTAACTGTGGCTGGGCCTCTCCTCGGTCTGGCTATGCAGAGCTACAGTGATGTCAAAACGGCCCCTGATGTGGCATGGTACTTACCAACATGTTTTGGTTGTTTGGTTGATAATAAGCCATTAATGAAAGTTGTACCATGTATTTCACATGTTGCATTGCTACTGCAGTGTCCGCATTTCCCACAGTAGTAGTATGCAACAGAGATGGTAATAATAATAAATCAAATACAACCAAGTGATTTGTTCAAGTTTATCTTTCTACTTAATGTCCAGCTTAAGTGTGAAAGGCATGTGGACTGGACATAAACAGTATAAGCAGGAAGTAATGAAACTTTGGTGACCTCCTGTTTGCATTTTTAGTGCTGTCTACATTGGAGAATAGATAGCAACACATAGGTATGGAAGAACATCAAATCATTAGATGCTGCAAATGAATACACTCCAATAGAAGACAAAGACACTGCATTTGAAAATTGTATTTATTACTAGAAATGGGAAAACATGCATAATGGACATCGAGTTACCCACGAAAGTAGTTTACATGTCAAAAATAACTGTGCCAGTTTTCCAGACTTAGAAATACAGAACTATTATTATATTTTGTATTATGCAACTACCATATACACACATTAAAATTAAGGTTGAGTCATGCCTAATTATAAAACTTTTTTTGAGTGTATGAATGTCACACTTTGTCTCTCGAATACTGTCCACACAGCTATATATACATATATATATATATATATATATATATATATATATATATATACAGTGTATATATTTATACAATAGGGGTGAGGTGATACACAGTGAAATAAAATTGTGTATTCTCACCCCCACTGAATAAACGATTGCTGACATATGCACAGAGGCATTCCCTTAGAAATATACAAACAGTGCATACGTCAGGCTGCTGATACAAAGTAGTTGCAGACGTCAGCAACCATTACAAGTTCCTTCCCATTACAACAATGTGTAGCCAATTAATCACAGAATAATAAGATTCAGCTTAGTAGTAGCACAAGGGAGTACAGTGCATTTCTGCTATCAGTTTCAGTTTACCATCTCGCACATTCGAGCAGCATCATCACATCTAAATTGCAGCGCTAAAACCATTAACCTGAATTGAAATGTTTTCTAAGTTGTCAATGGCAAACACTAATATCTCACTTCCCAGAACCGCGGAGCACCAGAGCAAGAATAAATTATCTCTAAAACAGAAAAAAAAATAATGAATATTCCTGAAGAGGTCATCCTTAGCTGTACTCAATTCAAACAAGATGCAGAGCCATTACTAGACCCAAACGAGCACACAGATGGCAATATTGATACCAAACATTCAGGTGATGGCACTATGAATACTACTGGAATGGACACCGAAGAAATTGAGCAGTTTATTAAAAGTACCCAAAACGAAAATACCACCCGCAAAATGAGTGCAGATGTAAATGCCTTACAAAAATTCATGAAGGACACCCTGCACATTGAGACACCCATTCAGCATATACCTCCTCAAGACCTTGACAAAATACTATGCCATTACTTCATCACTTCCAAATGACAAGACGGTACAGACTACGAGCCTCTAACACTGCGATCCAGATTCCAAAGCGTAGAGAAGTATCTCAAGGATTACAATTACCCAGAATCTATTAGCACTTCTAACACATTTTTAAAAACCAGACAAGTATTACTATCCAAACAGAAGCTGCTCAAGGAGGTAGGGAAAGGCAATCGACCTCAAACTGCAGACGAGTTAACAGATAACATAATTGACCAGCTCTATGCAAAGAAACAACTGGGACTTGATGCCCCTCAAGCCCTTCTAAACACTATGTGGCTTACTGTGACCTTGTATTTTGGCATTAGGGGAAATACTGAAACACGAAACCTAAAATGGGGAGATATCCAACTTAAAAAAGATGAACAGAACAATCAGTACTTGGAATATACAAAGGAGAGACAAACCAAAACAAGAAGTGGAATTAATCCTAAAGACACCAGAGCAGTAAAATCTAGAGCATATGAAACAAAAGATAGCAACAAATGCCCTGTACTGAACTACAAACTGTACCGTCACAAACGACCAGACAAAGCAAACCACCTGGATGCACCTTTTTTTTAGCTATAAATTATACACCAACAGCACAATATCCTACTGATTGGTACAAAAATCAGCCACTTGGTATAAATTCACTGAGCAAAATAGTGAAAAATATGTTCGACAAAGCCAAAATCTGCACTGACAAACGCCTGACAAGCCATTCAATTCGCAAGCATTTAGTACAAAAACTTATAGATTCCAACATGTCCCCCAATGATATAATCCAAGTTTCTGGCCAGAAGAAATTACAGTCTCTCAATGATTACTCAAAATTGAATGAGGAGAAACATCAGCAGATTTCCCACATACTAAGCTTAACAGATAGTGATCCTGGAACCTCCAAAAGCTGTAGTCTTGCAGAACCTGAAAAAGAATGCACTGCAACCTGGCCAGACATAATGTCTGCATGCTTTAACAATCCTACCATTAATGCTACAAATATAATGTTCAATATTGTGCAAAGTAGGCTAAACTGCAAATGTGGCACACTGTAAATAAACGTTTGAAACACAGCATAATCCATTTGTAACATTTCTGCTTTCTTCCCACAGGTCACAAGTATGAGAGCCACTGCAGAAAAAGAGTAAGAGTAACCGAGTCTGACACAGATTCCGAATAAACTAGCTGCTGAGCAATTGCTGCGACCATCTCACATGTTTTGTTGACTCACCTAAAGAGAAGCACCTTCCAAAAGTCTCTGCGAAGTGCAGCAAAGTAAAAATGATGCATCATTTCATTGTAACACAGTTCTGGACACAAACCCAGACGAAAGTAAACAAAAGCATTACATACCATTTAAATAAATAAAGAAAATATTGTACGCCCAAAACATATAAAAAATATTTCTCCAACAGTGGCAAAACAAGCAATAAAGTTTCGATACCAACCCACGTCCACCAAACTTGCACACACATAGTACCTTGCTAACTGACGCACCTACATATTCCCGCCCACGCATACAGCACAACCAATCACAGCACACATGATGTAGTAACAACATATCATTACACAGCAACCAAATACCCATTCATACAGCAATTCCATAACTACTGACCAATGAAATTTCAATATCCCACATTTAAACCAATAGAACAAGACTCATAATAACAGCCAACTACTGCACAGAGCACACAACCTAACCAATCAACTGCCATATCAGAGCTACCAATAAGCACAATAAAGCACACAAGACACAACAAGAGAAACGAACAACTGCACCACAAAATCACCTCAAGTAAATCATTTCTCACAGTTTTATTTCACTGTGTATCACCTCACCACTACTGTATAAATCGCATACATGATGATCAGGAGTGTGATATGGAAAATATTCCCACTCCTGCATCGTGAGGCATTGATATCTCACTCTTCAAGAGTGGGAATATTTTCCATATCACACTCGTGATCATCATGTGTCCCCTATATATATATTGCCAGCATAATTTGGGTGAAACAGCACTTCTTTGTTAAAGTCCAAACTTTGAACCTTAATAGTGTCAGAGCCCTTCAATGGATTTGCATGATATTTGGCAAGAACATCTCAAGAAATACTTCTTTTGATCTGCAAAATTTCATGGGAATCTGTCAAATGGTTTCTGAGATATAAAGTGCTGAAAAACCAAAAAAATCCTTTTTTTTAACATTTCTTTGCTCACCTGTATCTCAAGAATGCCTTCATGTTGTGGTCTGAAATTCTCAACATAGAAAGCCTTTGAGTCACAGATGTGCCATTTGCAGGTTTGATGAAAAATATTAATCCATTCAAAAGTTATGATATTTTTAATTTTACCATTTTTTCCTATGGGAAAGTTTATATGTCAGGCACCAAAGACATATTTTTCACACAACAGGAGTATTGTGCAAAAAATAGCAGCTTATTTTCAAACAATAGGACTACTGTACAAAAAATACCAGCTTCCTATCACACAGAATGCTACTATTTTTTCTCACAGTTCACAGTCCTATGATTGATTGAGCTGCATTGCGGCCACCATCTTGTTTTGCTGCTTAGCGAGGATGTTGAAGTACCAAAGGTTTTAAACACAAAAAAATCAGAAAACAGCTAAAGAGAACCTCTTTAGGTGTTTTCTGATTTTTTTTAGTGTTTTAAGCAGGACCCAAACAAGTTATTTTCTTGGGTGCCAGCTTATACAGAGAACAGCTTGGAGTCCGTTCTCTCTATGAGAAGAGCAGTATTTTCTTGACTTCTGCAGCCACAGCTGGAACTCATGCTTCTGGCTGCAGAGTCAAGGAAGACCCACTTTGTGTGCTTTGTGCACACAATACATAGTATGTACTGGGCATACTGGGAGCCCACCCAAGTGTGCCCAAATGCATTATTTATTTATAAAAACTTGTGAAAAGAAGAAAACCATCCTCCCAGGGTTTTTTCTTAGATGCAGAATCCTGCATCAAAATGTTCAATAATTTTGATGCAGGATCCTGCATCAAAGTACTGTAATGTGCAGCACAATGCTTTCCGACATGGGGTGCCCAATCCCCGTGTCAGCATTGTGCGCACATTACTACTATTCTGGCACACTGGGAACCCACTCCAGTGTGCCCAGATCACTTAGTTTTTTTTTTATTTCCAACACTGGGATGTCCGTTGGTATCATGTATGCCTCCCAACTCAGATGGCACACTGGGAGCCCACCCCAGTGTGCCCAAATTTGTTTTAAATGTTTTCTCCTGTGAATAAAGAAAACTGTCCCTCAAAGTCTGTTTTATTTATTTTTTTTACCTGTAATGAAGAAAATGGCCCATCGTCATCTCCTCATTCCCCTCCCTCATCTCTGCCCTCCCTCTGTGCACCCACCTACCTGCACCCTCCTCACTCATATTTACCCTCCATAGGTCAGGATCGGCGATCTTCTCTGGACTGGGACAAGTCTGCACTCTTTAAAGCTGCACTGTGATCTGAGGAATGAAGGAAAGCCTGTAAGAAAGAAAGAAAACTGTCCCTGGTTTTCTTTTCTTCAATGCAGAATCCTTCATTGAAATGTGTGAAAATTTTGTTGCAGGATCCTGCATTGAAGTGCTGTAATGTGCTGCACAATGCTTTCTGATACAAAACCATTGTGCAACATATTACAGTACTTCGATGCAGGATCCTGCATTGAAATTTGCACACATTTCGATGCAGGATCCTGTATCAATCTAGTCTACCCCTTTTCAACATTGAGTTCCCAATCCCATGTTGATCTGTATCCCACCCACCTCAGTATTGTGGCACACTGGGAGACCACCCCAGTGTGCTGATATATTTTTTTAACTTGTTTAAACTTTTCCAACACTAAGATGTCCACTCTTGGTGTCAGATGACTCCCCAATGAAGCCCACTCTTATTGCCAACAGGGGTGCCCAATCACCCTGTTGGCATGATGATCCCCCAAAAAAACTTATGTGGCACACTGGGAGCCCACCCCAGTGTGTCCAGTTATTATTTGTTTTATTTTAGCCTATGAAAAAAGAAAACCATCCCCTGTTGTCTTTGATGCAGAATCCTGCATTGAAATTTGCAAAAATTTCAATGCAGGATCCTATTTCAAAGTATTGCTGATGGGGGTGCCCAGTCCCCCTGTTGGCATCATGACCTCCCCTTCAAATTTGGTGGCACATTGGGAGCCCACCCCAGTGTGCCCAATTATTTTCATGTTAACCTGTGAAAAAAGAAAACCATCCCCATTGTCTTCGATGCAGAATCCTGCATTTAAATTTACAAAAAGTTCAATGCAGGATCCTGTTTCAATATATTGCTGATGGGGATCCCAGTCCCCTGTAGGCATCATGCCCCCCCAACTTTGGTGGCACACCCAATTATTATTTTTTTATTTTAACCTGCGAAAAATGAAAACCATCCTTTGAAGTATGTTTTTTTCTATTTTACACTGCAAAAAAGAAAACCATCCCTCATTGTCTCCCTACTCCCCATTCCCTTTCCCCTCTCTGCACACCCACCTCCCCACACCATCCTCACCCATACTCACCCTCTGGAGGTCAGGATCATTGATCTTCTCTGGACTGGGACACACCTGCATTCTTCAAAGCCAAACTGTGATCTGAGGAATCAAGATATGCCATATAATGGGACTCACTGGGGGGGGTCAACTTATGTTGATATCTCTGTCAATTGTAGGTATTTTTGCACAACATTTTCAACATGGAGTTCTTGGACCCCCACCTCATGAACACTGACACTGTCATTTCATGTCTTAGTCCTGAAAGGTGATTTTGCGGTCGCTGTGTGGAATCTCCTTTTTGGACCTATTCAGGAAATAACAGTGCCACTGTTCATTAGGTGGGGTCCCAAAAACACCATGTTGCAATTTTAGTGATAAAATTCCCCAAAATGACTGCGTTATGAGTGTGCATTGTGCAGTTTCTATGCATGATTGTAACTTTGCCAATTTTTAATATTTTCCCTCCAGATTTTCAATATTGCCATTTTTTAACACCTCCTTATAAACAGTACAGCTGTCAATTTTCAAATCCAGCCCAAATCATGTTTTCCCATCTGTGGCACAGAATGCCATGGTTGTTGCACGAAATCAACTTTTGGGATGAATTAACAAAATGACAGTACCACTGTTCATGAGGGGAGGATCCATAAAGCCCATGTTGAAAATTTGGAGAAAAAATTCCCAAAAATGACTGTGTTATTTGTTTGTGTTGTGCACTTTCTATGGAAGCTCATAACTTTGCCAATTTTTCATATGTTCACTCCAGATTTTCAACACTTCCATTTTTTTACACCACTTTATGAACAGAACAGCTGTCATTTTGCACATCCTGTCCAGAATGTGATTTTGCACATGTGGCACAGAATGGCGTTGTCACTGTGCAAAATCAACTTTTGAGATGGATCAACAAAATCACAGTTGCACTCTTCATGACAGGAGAAACATAGAAACATAGAATTTGATGGCAGATAAGGACCACTTGGCCCACCCAGTCTGCCCATTTCCCTACCTAATGGATAAGCTGCAGATTCTAGTTAACCAGCAGCCTACTTCTTTCTACCCCAACCCCCTAGAATTGCCTTATGGCTGTCCCATGCATGCTTGAATTCAGTCACTGTTTTTGACTCCACAACCTCTTCCGGAAGGCCGTTCCATGCATCCACAACCCTCTCTGTGAAAAAATACTTCCTTACATTACCTCTGAGCTGCTCCCCATCTTCAAATTGTGCCCCCTTGTTCTTGCACACCTCTTTTTTTGAAAGATGCTACCCTCTTGGACTTTGTTGATTCCCTTGAGGTACTTGAAAGTTTCTATCATGTCCCCCCTCTCCCTCCTTTCCTTGAGGCTATACATATTAAGCTCCTTTAGTCTCTCTTCATATGTCTTCCAGTGCAGACCCTGCACCATTATAGTTGCCCTCCTCTGGACAGCTTCCATCTTGTCTATGTCCTTGCGGAGATTGGGTCTCCAGAACTGCACACAGTACTCCAGATGGGGTCTCACCAGCTGTCTGTACAGAGGGATAACAACTTCCTGTTTTCTACTGGTGATGCCTCTCCCTATGCATCCCAGTATCCCCTCAGCCCTCCTTACTGCCCTCTCACATTGCTTGCCCACCTTTAAGTCATCTGATATTACTACCCCCAGGTCCCTTTCCATTTTTGTTGTTGTTAGTATCTCACCCCCCATTGTGTACTCTTCCCCTGGGTTTTTGTTTCCCAGGTGCATTACCTTGCACTTCTTAGCATTAAATCTAAGCTGCCATACATTTGACCATTCCTCTAACCTTGACAAGTCACTTCTCATCCTTTCCACCCCACCTTGTGCATCAACTCTGTTGCAGATCTTTGTGTCATCTGCAAAGAGACATACTTTTCCTTCCAGTCCATCTGCAATGTCACTTACAAAGACATTGAAGAGGACCGGTCCTAATACTGAACCCTGCGGCACCCCACTAGTAACCCCCCTTTCTTCAGAGTGGACTCCATTTACTATTACCCTCTGTGTCCTATTCTCCAGCCAATTCTTTACCCAGGCTATCATCTTGGGACCCACTCCCAGGCTGGCTAACTTGTATATTAATCTTTGTGTGGGACTGAGTCAAATGCCTTGCTAAAGTCTAGGTAGGCTATGTCCACAGCCCCTCCCTGATCTACTACTTTGGTCACCCAGTCAAAGAAATCTATTAGATTTGTCTGGCATGACCTTCCCACTGTGAATCCATGCTGCTTTGGGTCCTGTGCCCCTCTGGCCTCTAGGTACTTGACAATTCTTTCCTTCAGAAGTGATTCCATCATTTTCCCTATCACTGAGGTTAAACTAACTGGTCTGTAGTTTCCCGCTTCTGCCCTGCTCCCACTTTTGTGAAGGGGAATCACATTGGCCCTCCTCCAGTCCTCAGTACCACCCCATCCTCCCATGATTTGTTAAAGGGAGGTCCTGTAATGCTGATGCTGAAAATTTGGTAAACAAATAAAAAAAAAAGCAGCACATTGTGAGCGTGCGTTGTGCAGTTTCTATGCATGCTCATAATTTTGTCAGTGTTTCACATTTTTCACACTGTTGTACTATCTGGATGGAGGGATGGGAGTGCAGAGTCAGAAGGACCTTGCACTCCCACCATGACTCATGCATACTGTTGTACTATCTCGATGGAGGGATGGGAGTGCATGATTCGAAGGACCCTGCACTCCCAATGTGATGTATGGATACTGTTATACTATCTCAATGGAGGGACTCTGTACTCCCTATCATGAATATGGACACTGTTGTACTATCTGGATTCTGGGATGGGAGTGCAGGGTCCAAAGGACCCTGTGCTCCCACAGTAAAATGAGGATACAATTATGCTATCTGAAAAAGAAGGGAAATTCTTTTCAAAAAACTTTGTTAGTGCATCAGTTAGGGTGGACACCACAGTGACAAAAGCAGGGAAAAAAGGTGTTAGGGTTTCCAACCCTAATGCCCCAGCCCAAGGGTTCCCATCCCTACCACCCACCTACCTTATCCTCCAGACACCAACAGTCAGGTGTGCGGTCATATGGCCTCAACTCTCACCCATTGCCTATACTGTAGCATGTAAGTATGTTTACATGTGGAATGGGATAGAGTTGGGCCTTATGACCCCATGGCACACCCGGATGCCTGTTGGTGTCTGGAGGGTGGGGGAGATGGGGTGGGGTGGTATAGGTGGGATCCCTGGGGGTGAGGCATTAGGGTTGGAAACCCTAATGCCTCATTTCCCTGCTTTTTTCACTGTGATATCCACTCAAACTGATGCAAGTTTTTTTGCATATATATTATAGGGGGACAATAACACCCCTATAGTTAGAGTTGAGTAGCATGTTTAATGTTAAACCTCACATTTTGCACTTTAATATCTTTGCATCTGATCAATGGAGTTGCTTAAAATTTGGCATGCGCTGTTCCATGGGGTAGATCTCTTGATGTGGCAAGTTTTGTTCCAGTTGGACATGCAGATTCTGAGATTCGGACAGTGAAAAAAGTCATAAAGTCACCACTTTTTGCAGTTTGTTCCTCATTGCCCTGCATGCAGATGGTGTGGAATTTTGGTGTGATTTTTCATGGTAAAACCAGCTTGGGTAACAGAACAGGCATGCTTAGTTTTGTGCAAAAATATTAATCTGTTGCACAGTTATAATGTTTTTCATTTCTCATTATTGTGAATGGGAAGATCACTTTTCAGGATAGAGAGAGAAAAATTGATAAAGGATTTGTTCTAACAAAAAAGATTGACTGTCATGAGACCCATTTCTTTTTTACAAGAATACAATCCTTTTTCATGAGAGAAAATTCATTTTTCATGAGCCACTGTTTTGTATTCTATTTAAAAAAAATGACATTCTGGAGATAGACCACCACACCTAGCTGGCTGATCGGGACACACTTAGGTGCAATCTGCACCTCAACATTAAAGATATGGCCCAGAAATGTGTTTTATTTTCTGTTAGGAATCCTTTTTCATGACTGCATGATATGCAAAAAGAATCCTTTTTCGTATCATGGGTCATGAAAAAGGATCCTTTCTCGTGAATTTTGTGCTCTCCCCCATGCTGTAATGTATTTCCCTAGTGTCTTATGGCACCCCCCCTTACCTGCCTATTGGGCTGCAGACAGAGATCCCTCAGCAGACATGCACTTGTTATCTGTGAGGAAATGAGTAGCAAAAGGCAGCCATTGACATATATGGCTAAGCGGGTGATACAGGGTGCTCACAAGAAAGAGAGAGAGAGAGAGGGAGAGGGAGTGCAGAATTTTGACAGTGTCTCTGTCTGTTGAGTGAGCTGTCCATGTGTCTCTGCAGCTTGTGGCACAATGAGCACTTGTGCAGTACATTTGGTCAACAGAGTGAGGGTAGCCATTGTAAAGTACTGACCACAAACAATCCCCTGCCCCACAGCAAGTCTGTGTTCAGTGCAACTCCCCATTCAGCAATGCAGTCCACAGACAAAGAAAGATAGAGAGACATAGAGGAGTGTGACTCCCCATTCCTTTGCTGCCCCCCAACTCAGCAGTGCTGCTGGGAGAGAGAGAGAGACAGATAGGGAGAAGTTCAGCACTTGGGACTGTGTTTTCCCCATGATGCTGCTAGGCAATAGGAACACAGAGCAGACATGATGTTTTGTGCAGCACCGGGATGTGTTGCTCAGCATGTGTGTGTGGGTGTGTGGATCTGTGCCAGGTCCCTCTGTCTTTGGGAGGTAGGGAGAGAGCATCTACCAATTGCTGTTTGAGTAATTACGGCTCCTCGTGGTCCGTTGTGCTCATCAGCAGCTGTGGCACTACAGTACTGAGAGAGAGGGACAGGTGCTGCAAAAATAAGAGGGGACTTGTGCTGTAAAAGGGTGCAAGAGAGGGAGATGTTGACAGGGACAGCAGAACATCTAAGCATTTGTCCCCATTACCGGATGCAGCTCTTCAGTGACCAGCAGATGGTGACAACAGTACATGTCATGAAAAGTCCTTCAGTGTCCAGTCTCTGAGTCCCCAGTTGCAGCAAGACCCACTGTAATCCCTGTGGTCATTTTCTCCCCCCCACACCAGTCTTCTAAGTCTGTGTCTTTTTTTGTTATCTGAAACAAAGAAAATGTTCCCTTACTGTCCCCACCATCTCCCTCCCTCCCCCATCCCAACCCTTCCACTGAGCACCCAACATCCCACCCCCCTTACCCTGTACTTACTTCCAGAGGTTGTGTGCTGTCACCTTCTGTTGACTGGGACACCTCTGCACTCTTCAAAGCAGAACAGTGAACTGAGGAATCAAGGTAATTGCCGTATAATGTATTTCAATGGCATTTTGAACTTATGTTCATTAACTTTGCCATTTTTTGGTATTTTCTCACCGCATTTTTAAAATGGCCTTTTTTGGACCCCACCTCATGAACACTGCAACTGTCATTTTGTTAATCTGGCCCAGAAGGTGATTTCATGCTCGCTGCTCAAAATCACCTTTCAGTACTGAATAACAACATTTCACCATAAGTGTTCATGAGGTAGGGTTCCAAAAAGGTCATGTTGAAAATTTGGTGAAAACATTCTTAAAAAGGGCTTAGCTGTGTGCATTTGTTGAAATGTGTCTACTCACACACGTAACTTTGGTAATTGTCAATATTTTGAGTCTAAATTTTCCACCTAACCATTTTTTTATTTCACCTCATGAACAGTGCCGCTGTCATTTTTCTCTTCCTATTCAAAATGTGCTTTCACACCTGTGTTTCAGAATGGCATTTTGGCACATATTTGAAAATGTTCACCTACGGGGTTATGCGGTAGGGTCATAAGAAGACTATGTTGAAAATCTGAGTCAAAATATCAAAAAATGCCAAAGTTATGACCATTTGTTGTAATTTTGCTATGCCCACTCATAACTTTAGACATTTTAAATATTTTAACCCCAGATTTTCAATATAGCCTTCATATTACACTGTGTCATGTATGTCACAGCTATAATTTTTCAAATCATGTCCAAAATGTGTTTTTGCACCTGTGGTGTGGAATGGTGTTGTAGTTACGCAGAATTAAGATTTGGCCAGGATTCTAAAATTTTCTGCAATGGATACATGAGGTGGGATAATAAGAAGACTATGCTGATAATTTGGTCACTGTTGTCCTATAAATGGAAGCACAGGGCCTTGAGGGCCCTGTGCTTCCAAAGCTTCATATGTATATATTCATTGCAAAAAAACTCCATTAATGCATCAGTTAGGGTTGATGTCACAGCGACAAAAGTTTGGAAATTTGATGTTAGGATTATCACCCCTACCCCCTCACCCCCACCCTACAGGCACCAACAGGCATTGGGGCATGCTTTGGGGTCATCAGACCCAACTCTTATCCCATTCCATGTGTAAACAAACCAACTCACTATGGTACAGGAGAATAGGGTGAGAGTTAGATCTGACAACCCCATGGTATCCCCCAAAGCCTGTTGGTGCCTGTAGGGTGGGGGTTGGGGTGGGGTGGTAGGGGTGGTAACCCTAACATCAAATTTCCAAACTTTTGTTGCTTTGACATCAACCCTAACTGATACATTAACGGAGTTTTTTGCAATAAATTTCCCTTCTTTTTGAGAAAGTGTAATGTAAGTGGTTTGTGGTATGTGTGTGTAGGAATGTGGGCCCTCCAGGCTCTGCACTCCCTTCACATTGCCCATTTTGTGTAATGGTATGAGTATGTGAGAGCGTAGGCCCTGTGCACCTTGCACTCACACTTACACGTAAATACGAAGCCATACAGCAGCCCCATAGTACTGAAAATGAACCATTGTAACACTTATTTGGAAATATCTCAGTAACCATAGCAACTATGGGAAAAAATTCCACTGCAGTTGTAATCATGACTTCAAAACCTCCACATTTGAGCTGCAGGTAGTGAAAAATCTGTATCTTGAATAGTTTTCGGGATATGGGTGCCAAAAGGCACCATGGGTGCTGCAATGTTATCCTATGTCAAATTTCTCAACTTCAGAATGCTGTAACAATGGGCTTGTTGAATGTTTGGTGACCAAGCCACCAAAAGGCACATCTGTGGGACCAGGGCTTGTCACTCAGCAAATTTCAGCCCAAAAGCACAATCCACCTTGGCACAATGAGGTGACAATAACACATGGGACAATGTTTTCGAACAGTGTTTTCACGACAACTTTCATGTGCTTGGGGCACTTCTATCCCTATAATGGGAATGTTTTCGAGCACAAAAATATGTTTCCGAGCCACCTTTTTTTGTGTGAAGTCATTACCATGCACACAAAAAGTGTTTTCTTGGAAACAAAATGGCAAAATGGTGGAAAAATGTTGAAAAGCATATTTCTAGGCTACCTGCACAAAAACCGATGCCAGGGTCATGTTCCTCAGGACCCATTAAGGTAAACACAAATGCTGGTGTTAAGCAGGATGCAGTATTTTTCAATTTTCATTTTTTGCCTCTCGATAACTGAAACAAGATGGAGGCAGCATGAAAACAAAATTCCGGAGCATGATAACAAAAAAGATTTCTCAAACGTATTTGAGCTTCAGATATAAATTTTCCCATAGGCTACAATGGACCATGAAAACCTTTCATAACTTTTGAATGGATTAAGATTTTTTCACCAAATCTTCAAAAGGCACCAGTTTACCCAGGCCACATATAGACATGCAAATTTGAATCCACTCAGATGCATTCTTCAGTCCTTTAAGTGCAACTGAAAAATGTGTAAAAGTTGGGGATTTTTCACTTTTTTTACACTCTACAGTTCCACAACCATACATCAGACCAGAACGAAACTTTCAAGATCCAGAGATCTATGGTTAGAGACTGTGCACACAAAATTTCAGGCAAAACAGACCAACACTTGCAAACATATTAAAGTGCACATCTGTTATATAGTGTATGTGTGTATACACATATATATATATATATATATATATATATATATATATATATGTATACACACACACACACACACACACACACACACACACACATCTATGGAGGAATGGTGGACCCTGTGCTCCCACAGTAAAATAAGGATACTTTTATACTATCTAAAAAGTAGGAAATAAATTGAAAAACTGTGTTAATGCATCAGTTAGGGTTAAAGTAACAAAAGTAAGAAATATGGCATTGGGTTTCCAACCCACAACACCCACCACCTGCAGACAAGGGGCATTGAGGGTGGCACTGGGAGTTGTCAGCCCTAAGGCTCACCCATTCCATTACAAAATAAGCAGGGTGGGTATGGCATAGGAGAATGGGGTGAGAGTTAGGGCTCACAACCCTAATGCAGCCCCCAATGCCCATTGATCTGTGCAGAGTGGGGGGTGATTTTAAGGGTTGGAAACCTTAACACCATATTTCCCCACTTTTGTCATTTTAACCCTAAATGATGCAATAACACATTTTTTTGCAAGATATGTATATATTATAGTGGCACGGTAGTTAGGTTAGGGTTCTAGGGCCACTTGTATGTCAAACCTCAAAGTTTGCACTTTAATAATTTTGCAACTGTGTGTCAGATGTGCCTGACATTTGGAATGTAGAACCAGCTACCATAGATCTCTGGATATGGAAAGCTTTGTTCTGGTCGAATGTGCGGTTGCAGAACCGTAGAGCGCTCAAAAAGTGAAAAATTACACTCGTTGCAAATTCTTCGGTAAGCCATAATGGACTGAAGAATGCATTTCAGTGTGGCTTCAAATTTGTTGCTCTACATGTGGCCTGGGTTGAACTGGTGCCTTTTGAAGATTTGGTGAAAAAATATTGATCTATTCAAAAGTTATTCAATTTTTTCATGTCCCATCATAGCCTCTGGAAACATTTACATGTGCATTGTGAAAACTTTTGCGATCATATTTTGTTGAGTCTCCTGAAATTGTTTTTGTGCTGCTGCCATCTTGTTTTTCAGTTAGCAACAGAGAAAAAATGCTGTAATTCAAAAAATAATGCAGTTTGGTAAACTCCAAGAGCTGTGTTTACCTAATCGGGCCTTGAGGAACATGACCTTTGCTTTAGTTTGTTTCTGTCTTGTCTACAAATATGTTTTTCATGTTTTTGCCATATTTTGATCGGAGCAACATTTTTTGTTGCTGCGCAAACATTCGAGCTCAGGAACAATAGTAGCCATGGCAACATTTTTGTGTGCGTGATAACATTCCCATTATGAATCTAGGAGTGCCACGATTACAGTAAAGCAATCATGGTAACACTGCACGAACATATTTTGCTATGTGTTCTTTTCTTTGTCACTTCATTGTGGCAAGGTGGATTGTGCTATTGGCCTGAAATGTTCAGGGTGGCAAGTCCTAGTCCCACCGATGTGCCTTTTTTGTGGTTTGATATGAAAAAATTGAACAAGCGCATAGTTACAGCATTCCGAAGTTTAGAAATGTTCCCACAGGATAACACTGCGACACCCGTCACATCTTTCGGTGCCCGTATCTGAAAAACAGTTCGAGATATGGATTTTTCATCACAAAAATTCTTAGTCCCCCTACAGGGGGACTAAATGTGGAAGTACATAGATACATAGGTACATAGACAGTGTCGGCCGATAAGGGCCTATGGCCCACCTAGTCTGCCCATTTGAGTTTGTAACTTCAGTTTATGTTTTCCTAGAACTCTGTTGCCCCTTACCCCTGACCTCCAGAATTCCTTTATGTCTATCCCATGCATTCTTAAATCCCATGATTGTTTCAGCCCCCAACACGTCCTCAGGCAGGGTGTTCCACTTGTCCACCACCCATTCTGTGAAGAAATTCTTCCTCACATTTCCCCTGAATCGTCCTCCCTCCAACTTCATCCCATGCCCTCTAGTCCTGGAACATCTTTTTCACTTAAAAATAGTGTATTCTTGTACCCTGTTCCTCCCTGTAAGATACTTGTATGTCTCTATCATGTCCCCTCTCTCCATCCTCTCCTCCAGGGAGTACATATTCAATTCCTTCAACCTGTCCTCATAGGACTTGTGATGCAATCCATGTACCATCTTTGTTGCCCTCCTCTGAACCTTCTCTACCCTGTCTATGTCCTTATGTAGGTAAGGTCTCCAGAACTGTACACTGTACTCCAGGTGGGGCCTCATTAGTGTCTTGTATAGTGGAATCATGACCTCCCTTTTTCTGCTGGTGATGCCCCTGCCTATGCATTCCAGGATCCTATTTGCTTTACCTGCTGTCTTGTCACACTGTTTCCCTACCTTGAGGTCATCAGAGATAGTAGGTTGGAAAGCCATGAATACCATGAAATTAAAATTTTTTTTCTACCTTGTATTATTACTGAGATATTTGGGAATTAGTGGTCCAATTGCCCATTTTCATGTCCGTAGGACAATATTATGCCCTCGGAGTTAGGACTCATGGTGCTTTTCAGTGCCTGTATCTCATAAGTGATGTGAGATACAGATTCAGCCAACTTATGTTGCGAGAACTACTCACTGTCATGATTGCGACACTTGAATTTTCTTCCTAGCTGCTACAGTTCCCAAGATATTGGCAAATTAGTGTTATAAGGGTTTCTTGTCTTACAGGGCTACTGTATGGCTCCATACTTATGTGTGAGTGGGAGCACAGGGCCCGGAGGGCCCGTGCTCCCACAGACACATATCATCATGCACAAATGGGCTGTTTGCTGGGAGCGCAGGGCCCCACAAACACATACCATTTACTACTTGTATTACAGTTTTTCAAAAAGAAAGGAAATTCTTTGCAAAAAACTTCATTAATGCATCAGTTAGGGTTGTTTCCACAGTGACAAAAGTGTGGAAATTCAATGTTAACATTACCGCCCCACCACCCCACCCCACCCCACACCCCTCCTCAAAATCCTAACTCCCTTTACCTCCGCTCCACCCCCCCCACACACATATGCAATCACATGCAAGATTGTAAGACACTATACCACTCCGCTACATCTGTAAGCACAATAATCACAACACTGTACTGATTTCAATAACACTATGTAATGAAAAAACAAAAACAGTATAATCAACTCTATTCTGCCAGCACAGTACGATGACACATTACTGCTGACATATCTTCTTCATACAATGACACTTAGTCTGTACACATTTTCAAAATATTGATTTATATGTCATAATTCAACAATTGGGTCACTGCAAGTATCGCTGCAACCACATAGGCATGTGGTAACAGGAAAGATAGAGCTGACACATACACAGTAGTTTGGAGATACTGCTCAGGTGGGAAACTACCGACATCACATGTTGATATACTGCTGTGTTACCTGGAAATGCTCATTAACAGTATGTTATGGTTACCTTTGCATGTTACAACTGTTGCTTTTACATCTTACTTATAAACTATACTACAAAAAATTATTTTTATTATTACCACTGTTTGTTATTAGGGCTGACTCACTGTATCAGAAAAAAAAATTCAAACATACAATGACTGTTCCTAGGCTCACACAAACTGTCATTTCTAATACACTATGGCCAAGATATTCAGAAATGCGCCAAAGGCTGGTGCAAGTCCAGCTCGGTGCAAGACAGATGCACCATGGAAAATCAGGTGCCATGTTCAGAATCTGTGCCACCGCAAATGCGGCAGTACAAGCTGGCTGAATATGGCAGAGATGCACCATGGTGCAAGCAGAGATGTGCTGACGCAACCATAGAAGCGTGGAGCAAACTTGTGCATAAGCACAGGGGGCAGTGCAGATGCAAGAGGCCCAGGGATACAGCAAAGGAAGCACAGTGCCAATGGTACAGGACCCCTCCAGCCAGCAGGCACACCAGTGCACACACCAGCACAGAACAGTAGGGAACAATGGGCAACATAGGATGGAACACAGCCACTAATGGAGGTACTATGCATCACAACAACCAGAGCCAGTCCACGGGAATGCAACAGGGGCATGGACCAGAACAGCACCCCAGAACACAATGGTAGGCTGGCCATCAGGGGACATGTGGGGACAATGGCCAATGCAAGCCTACCAATGCTGCCCCACCCACAGGCCACCAGTCAGCAGGCCATGGCCAACACCATACCGTGCCCCCCCAAAACCCTGGAGTGAAACACACCCATGCCACATGCCACACACACAAATGCCAGGCAGTGAATGTGCCAGGACCCAGGCAGGTGGCCAGAACACACGGGACTGGGAGTGCAACAGTGGATGTGGACAGCAACACCCCAGTGGGCCAACGAGGCCAGAATGACATTAATGCCCATGCGCAACCCCCACACCCCAACCACCTGCCCATCCCTGATCACAGCCCCATGGTGACCCTGAAAACACACAACACACCCACCACACCCAGGAGACAGCTCCCTCCCACAATGGGAAACACCACTGGACACAGCAGGGAACCACAGTCAACCCACACTAACCCCCCCACAGCAACACCATGGACCAACACCCGACCACTGCAGCATAGCTCCACATGCCACCTGTAAAGCAGACACAGACACAGGCGTGTAGCAAAATAAATGCTTTATAATGTGGAAACAGCAGAAAAACACAGTAACAGGGGAAGGGACAGGGGCAGTAAAATGCAGGCTGGGGCCAGGAACTAGGGGCTGTAAAAGATGCTGGAAGATAGCAAGGAAAGGGAGGTTAAACATAGAGACATGTCAACGCTGACCATGCCTGGCTGGTCCTCGGTACCGCTGCTCCCTCCTCATGGCTGTGGTGACACGCTGGATGGACTGCACTATGCAGAGTATCCTCTGGAGCACAGCTAGGATCTGCCTCTGGGTCCTCTCATGCACCCTTGGGCCCCTCCTCGCTGCCACAGAGCTGACACCTAGGGGATGGGACAAGATAGGCAATCAGTGCAATTCTCCAAGGACTCCCTACCCACCCTCAGTTCGCATTGGACAGCAGGGGCACACACCTCTGGAGAGACCAGAAAGGACACTTGCACAGACGGCAACTTCATTTAATTTATTTGTTAACCAGGTTAGGGCAACTGGGCCAAAGCCCTTTTTCAGGCCCAACCTGAGAAATGCCAGCCATCTACACGGCACACCACGGTGGTGCACAAAGGCGGATGCTGTAGTGCAGTGGCCACAGTACCACAATGAGAGGGTCACATGGCACACAGCAACAGCAGCACCACAGCACAAATGGTGGAAGCCATGGGCACACCCATCCCACCAACAGCGGGTACACAGTTGCCAAAGGATGGCACACAACAGCACACACAATGGACCATGCGACACACACAGCTGTCAAGGTGCATGGCACAGGCAGCCATGGCTGTGCCCTAGCCCCACCATTATTCCACTGTGACACTGAGAAGGAATGGGACAATGCTTATGTGCTCTGTGCTGTGCAGCTGGTGCCGCCTGCTGCCCACTAGGCTGCGCCACCCTGGCCACCTCCACTACCACCCTGGCCACTTCTACTGCCACCCTGGCCCATCTATGGTCCTCTGGCCTTGTGGAGGGAATGAAGAGTGGTGGGCATCAGTACACAGTCACGCATGTGAAGCCCTCCACCACCACACAGTCCACTGTGTGCTGGGTGTGTCCTTGTCACGCCTGAGGCCCACATGCCTGCACAGCCACCTGTGAAGCAGCCAAGCCCGATGCACGGTACCCACAGACCGATGAAGTACCCCGCTTCAGGCTATGCTGCACAGCCATGCCATCACCACTGTACTATGCCTGAGCATTACAGCAACATGAGCACACCTACCTGGCTGTGGCATGGATCCTCGCTGGATGTGGGCCTGCATACGCTGCAGGTGGTCTGGTGTCCTATGCCACAGGTCCCCAAACCAGTGCCTGCACTGCTTCACCATGCACCAGACACCAGTCCTGCACTCCAAGGCCTCTTGTGACATGGTGCCACACCACCCCCCGGCCTGCTGGAGTGGCACCTGGCCATACAGCTGCCCCTCAAAGGGATGAACCACAGCCACCAGGTTGAAGAGCTCAGCCTCTGTCCTGTTCCCTGCCCTCCTGCTCTGTCCTTGTGCCATGGTCAGCTGCTGAGTTCTGGAGGAAAATGGCAGTGGAACAGCGCACATGTCTGCCACATGAGCAGGATGTGCGATAGGATACACAAGGCTGCAATTGCGCAGCACATGGATGTGCAGTGCAGGGCCATAGCACAGTCATGGGTGTGCACAGCACACCAGGGCCTAGCGGGGTCATGAATCAACCTGTGGGTCAGAGGTCATCACCCCCAGAGCACAGTGCGCAGGTGTGTGTTAAAGGCAGTGATTGCATGGGCAATGGCATACCAGCATTTCATGCGCCATGCCATGGCATCGCAATACTGTACATGATGCAGTCAGTGCTGCACACATGCACACTGTAGGTGTATGCCACACATGTGCACTATGGGCATGCTCACTGTGCAGGCACTGGTATTGCACCATGGAGATGCTCTGGCGCAACCCCATTGCACATGGTGCAATTACATGATATTGAGATGCTGCATGCAAATCACCTCATGAGCCAATGCATAGTGCAGTGGGGAGGCATCAACATATCACTAATATTGCGCGCAGGCTGATTTGCATGCCTTGTGCTTTTAAAGCGCCGTGCAACAACGGAGGCCACAGACTGGTATTGCAACCATTCAGGTAAGTGATTGGCAACATGGATGAATGACAGACCATGCAAACCCTGCAACAGAGTGCTGCATTGCAATGTGCTGGCACTGACCCACTCTGCTATTCAAGTTCACAGGTGGCAGAATGACGGGAAATGAAGGAGAGGATAGTCAGGGGTCTGTACGGAAGCGCAGGCCCAACTTTACAGCTGCTGAGAGCAATGCCCTCTTTGAGGCCTATATGGACCAGGGGACTACTCAGTGGTGCCATAGGCATGTCACAAGAGTGGACAGTGAGCTGGGAGATAGTGGCCCAATACGTGAAAACCCATGGCCACGGGGGGACCACGTGATGCAAGCTACCGGATAGTTGCTCCTCGGCACAGCTCCAGCCTCCCGTCTCTTTCTAACCATTATCTGGTATATTTTCTCGATCTCTAAACCTACTAATTTGTGCTATTCTGGTTCCCTATAACTTCGTGCCCTTGGAGGGTGATTTTGAGAGAGAATGGACATCTACATGAAAAAGCAACAGCAGAAACACACTCCGTCAGTTACACCAGAAAAGGCCCCCCAAAAATCCTGGGCCTCGAGTGGAGTGGAGAAGGGGGACACTTCGAATCAAGGTGCGGATCAGGAGCCACTCACATTGTCTAAATTTCTGGAAGAATTCAAACCATTTTGAGATGAGATTAAGGAGATGGCATCAGAAATCAAGTCGCTCACGAGAAAAATAGAAGAGATTACTCTTGTTACCTCAGACAACTCGACCAGGATCTTCTCTTTAGAGAAGCAAGTGGAAAGGTTCGAGCCTGAGATGGCAGCTATGCACCAGAAATTGTCCAGATTTGAGGCTAAGCTTGAAGACCTCAAAGGTCGCTAGCCGGAGAAATAATGTAGTGATCCTTGGGCTACTGGAGGGAGAGGAGAGCCAGAATACCATTGCTTTTGCCCAGAAGTTGGTGGAGAAGATTGCTGGCCCTTCCCCATTTGGAGCCAAATATATTATAGAGAGAGCCCACAGGTCACTAAGACTGAAGCCCCCTCCTGGAGCAATGCCTCGACCTATAATTTGTCATTTCTTACATTTTTTTAGAGCGACAACACTTTCTGTACAAAGTAAGAGAACTCCAAGAAGTCCGTTGGGAGCTAGCTAAGTTTAGAATAGCACAAGATATTCCAGGCTCAGTCCGTTTGAAAAGTGCGGCATTTCATCCAGTTGTCTCAAAAGTCATCGCTGCTGGACTTAAATTTCGTATGGGATACCCAGCCAGGCTACAGGTACAGGTGGCTGGTTCCTGGGATACCTATGAAGATCTTGAGGCAGCGCTTACTGGCTTAAAAGTACCTCTGCCAGATCTCTTTAGGGACACATGAAAGGCCTCTGGACTTTCCTGACAGGACGAGAATCGATGTGAGAAGTCTGGGCAATCATGCAAAGAAATCTTCTGGAAAGAACACAGTTAAACATTCTTGGACGCTCATCTAGGCCCAATTAAGGGGCAGAAGGGACCCTTCTGTTATTATTGAGACCCAATTATGGATACATATTGTTGTTTGTTTTGTCTGGGTCTGGGGTTTCATGTAATTAGGAGATTTCTCATTAGTTTTTCGTGTTTGGAGAAAACAAATCCAACCCAGTACTATTTAGCCCCCTTCCCCCTGAAAGAGTTTGGTAGGACTGGTCCTGGTAAAAGTTTATGGCTTTATCATGCAGGTCATAAACGCTCATAATCTGGGGGAATTTAATTACAAGGGCCGTGAAGTCCCTTCCCTTGTAAAGCACCAGCGTTCAGTTACGCGTTTGTAACAAAGGAGGGAGCTTGTGTTTCATGTAATAAGTATTAGTGATCTCTAAGGCTGGAGAAAGCGGGGGTTTACTGGTGCAAAGGCACAGCAACTTGAAGGAGAGGAATGGGGGCCTGTCTCTATGGGACTGGACAGCGTATTGAGATAACGGCCCGTATGGCAAATTTTATGTATTGCAGTGGCTAGCTTCCTGACCTCACACCAGGTGGTGCCTTTTCCTATCTAGCAAGGCACATATCTTAGCAAGCTGCGATGTTCCTAGTGGAGACGCCTTACCTATGTTGGCTTGCTTTCAACGGCTCTCATTAGGGGATAAGCGATGGATACAATGGCCTGTACTGCAATAATGTTTAGTCCTCTCTCCTTTGCTGTTGTTAATATCCAAAAAAGGAGGAATTGATTCATAACTAATGTGGGGTTTGGGGACTTTTTTTCAGGGGGCTGGGGGAGGAGTAGAAAATGGAGTATTGCTGAACGTTGTTAGCGATAAGAGGGGGTTGGGGTGGGCGTGTTTTTTGGATAATGTTCTGGGTTTGCTGAAGTTGTGGATTGATCTAGGTTTTTGGGTGGGGAGAGGTACAGGGGCTTAGTAAGGGGAGGGTTGGGGGGAGGGAGATTGGCACAGCAGGTTCAGGGGAGTAAAATCACCTGGTTTATGGTTGCAGTATACGATAGATGTATTACCTGGATTTATACCTGTCATTATAGATGGCTCAGAATATTAGTATTGCTACGTGGAATGTGAAGGGGATTAGGAAAAAACTGAAACAATACCAGGTACTCAAACACCTGAGTTTGTTGCATGCCCAGATATTATTCTTACAAGAATCTCACTTCGTGGAATCCGAAGTATTACAACTTGGGAGACAACAGATAGGTCAGGTTTTCTATGCCTCAGGGAGACCAATAGTTGCGGGGTCATGATACTGATTAATAGAGACATCCCATTTGTCCCTTCTCAGGTGTTTAAGGATGCAGATGGCAGATACGTCTTAGTTCAGGGTACCATCTGGGCCATGCCATTAGTCCTAGGTAGCATTTATGGACCAAACAGAGATGATCCCTCTTTTTTCATGAAATTGATCTCTACGATCCTTCCTATACTCCCTACTCCAATTATTTTAGGGGGAGACTTTAACTAAGTCTCTGATCCTAATCTTGACAGATCGAGCACTGGGTCGAGGGGACTGTCCTCTGGGCATAGGGCCTTTAAGGAAATGATGGATCAATGGGGGTTGTGTGATGTCTGGTGAGTTTTACATCCCAATATTAGGGAATATACTTATTGTTCACCAGTACTGTACATGGCACGCAATCTCGTATTGACTACCTGTTAGTCTCTCATGAGCTCTTGCTGGAGGTATTGTCCACCTCGATCCAACAGGGACCAATATCGGATCATTCCTTAGTGCTGGGTAATCTGGCTTTCCTTAACATTCCCAAAAGAGAGACCAGATGGAAATTGAATGAACATTTACTAAAAGATGAAAAGTATCGGGGACTGGTGAAAGAGCAGATAGACTTTTTCTTTACCACCGACCCAATAGACAGTGCAAGGCCGGATATTTTATGGGGAGCCTTTAAGGCTTATATAAGGAGCACTGTCATTAGTCTAGCTACAAAGAGGAAGAGGGCACGGGAAATGGAGTTATTGTCCTTATTGTCCCAGATACTGGCATTAGAAAATATGCAGCTAGATAAAATTTCTCAAGAGGAGTCACAGAAGCTATTAATATATAAGGATAAATACTTGGGAATGTTAAGAGAAAAGGCAGAACTGGCTATTATCCATACAAAGGCCAGTTGCACAGATCAAGGAGAAAAAGCAGGGCACCTGCTGGCTTTACGTTTAAAGCAACAAGAGTCAGCAAGATTTATACCCCCAATAAGGTCACAGTCAGATGGGACCCAGAAAGTATCCCCCTCAGAGATAGTTCTGGAGTTTGCCACTTTTTATGAGCAATTATGTAGGGATATGGATAGTCCTCCACCCACTGAAAAACTGGAGGAGTATCTCAGGGAAGCACATCTTCCGTTACTATCTAACTCCCAAAAGAAATTTATATCCTCCCCTTTATCACAGGAAGAAATAGCGGCTGTTATAAAGGGCTTGCCTGTGGGTAAAGTCCCGGGACCAGATGGGTTTTCTGCCTTATTTTACAAAGTCTTCAGAGACTAATTACTACCTGTGCTGCATCGTCTCTATTTGCACATTTTCTCTGGAGAGACAGCAGATGCACATTTGTTTGAAGCCTTGATAGTTTTGTTACCTAAGCTGGACAAGGACCCAGAGTTGGTTCAGAGCTACAGGCCAATATCTTTGCTAAATCAAGATGTTAAAATTCTCTCGAAGATATTGGCAGATAGACTAACCCTGGTCCTCCCAGATCTGGTGGGTATGTCTCAAGTGGGATTTATGAGAGGACGTGCATCTTCGGACCACCTACGTACCCTCTTGCATGTCTTCCTGGAGTCCAGGGATGCCATCTATCCTGCGGGGTTGGTCTCCCTGGACGCTGAGAAGGCATTTCATCGGGTTAACTGGACTTCTCTATTTCAAGCCCTTAAGGCATTTGGATTCCCTTCCATGTTCATAGATTGGATTAGGGCAATTTACTGGTCTCCTACAGCAAAGATTTCAGGGAATGGGACCTTCTCCAAGTCTTTCACGTTGCAGTCAGGTATGAGGCAGGGATGCCCCCTCTCTCTCCACTACTTTTCAGTCTTTATCTGGAACCCCTTACTCAACATATTCTCAACAATAAAGGAATACAAGGTATTCCCATTAGGAATGAGGTAGTGAAAATAACAGCGTACACTGATGACCTCCTTTTACATCTGGCCAATCCGGTAATATCTATCCCGAACATGTTAAGGGAGGTTAACAGGTTTAGTAATCTCTCGAATTATGAGTTAAATCCCAATAAGACATCCTTTTTTCCTCCTAACCACAAAGTTTTCAAGACTGATATTATTTCTCTGGGATTATGCTGGTCACCCCGGGCTGTTAAGTATTTAGGTATAAAACTAACGCGTAATTCTTCCTTGTGGTTTAAAGAAAATCTGGACCCTCTCTTGCAGGGGATCACTCAAGATCTAGAGAGATGGGACAAGCTTCCGTTATCTTTATGGGGTTGTATTAATATAATCAAGATGAATGTATTTCCCCGTTTATTTTATCCTCTGTCACATCTTAATTAATTTGTCCCTTTAGCTTGGTTTCAGAAAACGCATAAACTTTTTACCAAGTTTATATGGTCTAATCAGACCTCTAGGTTGGCATATCACAAGCTAGCTGCACCCCAAAAAAGAGTGGGGGCTGTGGATTCCTCACTTGCTCATTTACTACTGGGCTAGTCATTTGGTTAAATACCTGAGATGGGTAAGGCCGGACCCGGAAACATGAGCCCAGCTTGGTTCAAGATTGAACTAGACTTTATCCAATCTATGAACTTCGACCATGTTTTATCTAAAAATTTCTCATTTGCAGAATATTAACAAATGTCCCACTATCATGACCTCACTAAGAGTACACTTGCAATTGTGCTCTTTTCTGTGATACAATCAAAGTAAAGCTCTCGCTCAAGCCATTTGAAACTCCCCGGCTTTTACCATAAACAAACAGAAAATTTCCCATTTATGGTTGCCTCATTTAGGAGAGGGGATAGTCTCCTCATTTTTGGATGGGGCTGGGGCTTGGCTTTCATTCCTTGAGTTCATTAACAAGTTCAAAATTCCAGGGTCTCAGGCTTTAAAGTGATTCGACTGAGGCACTTGTTAACCACAGTTCATGGGGCCACTCCACCCCGTCCAGCAGCCTTTGCATTGGTATCTGAACTCTCTTCTTTTCTCATCTCCTCAGGTGTGATCTCTAAGATTTATCAAGTGTTGTACCGATGGCGGTTTGGATGTGGTAGTGGCCCCACTAACTTTTTGGTTTCATTTTTTTCCCCCAATATACTTTTAATTTGCCCATCCTCTGGATGTATTGTCATAAATATGTATCCCAAGATAGATTACGTCTTATGCAGTTTCACATCCTACATAATCTGTATTATAACCCAACTAAACTGGTGAAATGGGGCCTTCTCGATTCTGATAGGTGCAATAAGTGTTCCCAAGACACAGGGTCACTTTTTCATCTATTTTGGTCATGCCCCCGGATAGCTTTGTTATGGGAGCTTATAAAAGCCAACCTGGACCCTTTATTGGGTTTACAGGACTATTTTACATCCGATATTTGCCTGTTAGGAGATTTGTCTTCCATAAAGGTTAGAATCTGGAGATTTCATATATCCATGGTTGCGCTTTCGTCTAAAAAAATCATTCTTAGGCGTTGGAAAGAAGGGACCTGTCCAACATATCAGGAATGGATCAATGAGATCTAAGCAAATCTACACACAGAGAAGGCTATTGCCAGCCTTCAAAACAGATTACATAGGTACAAGGCTATTTGGGATCCCTTTCACACTCTAATTACGATGACTATGAAATAATGTGTGGTTGAGGTTATTAACCTATTTATCCTTGGTAAAGGTAGTTAGAGGGTGATAACAGTATTAGAATGGACTGCTGTGCCAGGGATGGAGGGAAGGGAAGGGTTGGGGGCAGTATGACTAATCTTATGAATCTCATGTCAAAATGTTCATTACTGCCTCCTGTAATGTGGAAAAAGTGGTGAATAAACTTTGAATTGAAAAAAAAAAAGAAAACCCACGGCCACCACCATCGCATCCTGCAGGAGTGCAAGAAGAAGGTCGGCACAGACAGGAGGCAGATTAAAGATAGGGTTGTGGCTATACAGGAGTCCTGCAGGGCGACTGGTGGTGGGCCGACAACCGTGCCACCACTGATGGCCACAGAGGATCTTGTGGCATCCACCATCAGCTGCACAGTGGTGGAGGGTGTGCCTGATGGTGGGCTCCAGATGGGTGGCAGCCCCTTACTGTATGGTGCATATGACCAGCCACCAGGCATACCTGGTGTGGGTGTGACGTGCAGGTGTGTCTAATGTCCTGCCAAGTGCCACATGCTTGTGTGGATGCGGACACTCATTGCTGCAGGGTGGTGTGTAGCAACATCGGCATGGGGGGGCAAGGGGGGCATAGGGTTCACTGCCCCACTAACCCTATGTTCTTGTTTTTCAGCACCAGCTCACCTCTGTGCAGAGGACCAGGTTGCAGCTGTGGACATGGATGCCCACCCCTCTACGTTGACGGATATCCAGAGTCAGAACAGGCCATGTCTCAGCATTGTTGGGCATGCAGCCGTGCTTGACATGGTGTCAGATGATCCCCTGGCTGGGTTCCTGCACAATGACAGCCTGGAGGTGCTGTGTGCAGAGATCCAGCTTGGGGTGCTGTCTGACACTGATAATGACCTTACTCTGGTACTGGACAGCATGGGGGCGGTGGTGCCCAACACATCACTTCCCACTGCACAGGCACCAGCAAGTCCTGTCGCCATGCCCACAGCTCCACATCTGCCCCCCCATCCCCACCAGTGCAGCTGCTTGTGGCGTCACAGCTGTGTCCAGTGTGGGTGGTGGTGGTGCTGTCATTGTGGTGGAGGCATGGGGCACTGCCCAGCAAACAGTCGGGCAGTGGCAACAGGATGCAGGTGATGATGGGCAGCATGCCACGGTGCCCACGGCTGGTGCATCAGACAACACTGTGCCCCCTCTATGGCCCACTGTGCAGCATCCACCTGAGCGGGAGGCTGTGCAGCAGCGTGCCGAGGACCCCCCAGCTTGATGGGTGGGCCAGGATCCCCAGGATACTGAGAGGCTGACAAAGCACACCCATTACTGTGGGCATCCATGGAACACCAGGCATTGCTTGCCACTGAGATGTGTGCACTGCTGGCAGAGGTGCACCAGATGGCTGAGCAGCAGGATAGGGGTGATGTGCGACTACTGGACAGGCTCATCCAGATGCAGGAGGCCATGACTGCAGCAATGGATGGCATGACCAGTGCCATTGTAGCATCTGGGCTGGCGTCGGTGGCAGCCACTGGGCACAGCCATGCGCAGAAGACCCCCCAGAGTGCGTTGTCCACCCCACGGTCCCAGCGTCTTGTGACACCTGCACAGTGGACACCAGGATCTGATATCAGTATCCCAGACACCTCCAGGTCAGGTCTTTTTGGCCACCTTGCCACCCCTACGTGGACTTGGTCACTGTCCCACACATCAACCCCTGGGGGGGCATCTGACACCCTGCCATGGCCGATGCGCATCATGCGACTGCCAGTCGGCCCTAGCATGACCACCCACATGGCTGTGGTGGTCATGGGACTGCGTGGTGGGAGTGATGTGTCTGCTGCCCTGACCTGTCATCTGCTGCTGCTGATGCCACACACACATATGGGTGGTGTGGTGGTGCGGCATGCATGTGGTGGCACACATGTGTGTTGTGCTGCATGCCCCCTGTGTGTGTGTACCATGCTGCTGGAACATGTGGCATGGATGTGATGAGGGGAGCTCTGCACCAGTCATGCCTGTGCACTGGTGCAATGCTTCAGATCCATGCCATGTCCCCCACCATGTGTGTGGGTGTCTGTGTGTGTGTGTGTGTGTGTGTGTGTGCATGCCATTGCTGCATGTGTCTATGTGTGTGTGCCTGTATGCCAGTGGATCCACCATGTGTGCTGTGCTCCCCGTCCCTGCATACATGCCACTGTGCACATCCCTGCCACTGTGGTGTGTGCTGGGCTGTGTGGGCCTTGCCTGTGTGTCGGTGTACTCACCTGCGTTGTTCATAATGTTCCCTTGTGACGGTGTCACGGTGCTGCTGTGCCTCCTGCACCATTCAAGGGTCCCTCCTGCCAAGGGGAGGCTGCCCACTGCCCTCCAGCCCATCACCACCATTGTCCCTGCTACTGTCACCCTCTTTAGCCTCGACTGCTATTACACGGTCAGTGGCCATGTTGTACAGGATGCAGCAGGCCAGAAATATGCCATAGGCTTTTGATTGGCTGTATTGTATGTCACCGCCTTACCACCTAGGCAATGGAATTGCATCTTTAGCATGCCAAAGACACGCTTGATGATATTGTGCGTGCTGGCGTGTGCCTCGTTTTATCTCTCCTCCATGAGGGACGATGGTCACTAGTAGTGGGTGAGCAGCCATGGCCTTAGGGGGTATGCACTGTCACCTGTGTGGAAGATGATTTGGTTATCCCTGTGCTGCACTGTGTTGCCACCTGCTCTCTCTCAGCCACCACACACACCATGGCACAAGCCCCTACCTCCCTTCCCCACCCCCTGGGCTGTGGCTCGCTACTCACCAACAAGGTGGCTTGTGGGGATGTCTCCCCATGCAAACCTGTGGCACAGCACAGAACTGTGCCATATGAAGGCATCATGTGCACTTCCAGGGTGTGAGGCACAGATTGATGATGAACCCCATGGCATCTCACACCACCTGGCAGTTGATGGATGGGTATCCCTTCCAATTAATGTACACTCAGTCCTCTGGGTCAGGTGGTATGCGGATGCCAATGTGGGTGCAGCTTATTGCCCTAATCATGCCTGGCATACATATCACCCTGAGGAACTGCATGTTTGTTGTACGCTTTGCCTGTGTGGTGAGAAAATGTATGTACTTCAAAGCATATGGCAGCAGACTGTTGAGGAACTGGGTAAGGAGGCAGGACGTGGCCAACTGGGTGATGCCCATGGTATCACCCATTGGTCTCTGGAAGGTGCCCGTGGTGAGCAGACATAACACAGCAATCATCTTAGTCTCCACTGACATGGCATGACTACGTCTGGTGGGTGCCTGCATCTCATCACTGCACAGCTCACAGAGCTGCCTCAGAAGTGCCCTGTTCAGGTGGTACTGGCCCACTATCTCTCTGTCACTGAAGTTCTCATACGTGATCCTGGCACAGTACCACCTGTGTCGGGGATACCGCCACAGGGTCCTTCGTCAGCAACACTGCTGTTCCTCCTGCCTCCTCACACCCCTCATTACCCCATCCATTTTGAATGGGTCACTGTCCATCACTGTCACTGGGTGTCTCCCAGAGTGCCTCTCATTCTCTGTCAGTCCATCTGTCAGTCTGTGTGTGTGTATCTCTCTCTCCATCTCTGTCTGTCTGTCTCTCTCCCTCTCTCTCTCTCTCTCTCTCTCTCACACACACACAGTCTCTCACTCCCTCTCTCTCTCTCTCTCTGCACACTGTTGCATATCTGCTGTCTATGTGGTTGTGCCTATATTTATTGGCTCAAGTCTTCCTGGCGCAACTTGGGGTTTACTCCAGACTTCCACCTTGCTCTATGGTTGAATATGACAGTGCACCACTTATTCATGGGAACGCCCCCTGCACTTGCACATTATGGCTGCTCATTGGAGCAATGGGATTTGCACTGCACCATGACTCCCTTTGAATATCGCTCGGCAGAGCATCTTCGAACTTGCGCCTGCGCAATTGCTCTGACTATCTCGGCCAATGTGTGGATAACATACTGTGTGTTTCATCAGTTGTTAACTATTGAAATACGGGCATCTGCTTAAATATTGTTATTAATGTTTGTAATGCAAAAATGCTTACTGTGAGCCATCACCCATGATTGCCCAGCAGGTGTGTGTCTACCCCCAAGGCACTTTGATGGCAGCAGAACTCATTCAACTGCTGCACCTTGATGATGTCTGTGTCTTGTGGAATGTTTAGAGAGTTGTACTGTACATTACTTCTATAACCTGATCCTGCTTGTCTATTTTTGGTTGTCTTGCCTTGGCCCTTCCCTTGCTTGCATGTGTGTGTGTGTGGGGTGAATGTGAAGTTAGGGTTTGAGGAGGGAGCGTGGGGTGGGGTGGTGGGGAGGTAACCTAACATTGAATTTCCACACTTCTGTCACTGTGGAAACAACCCTAATTGATGCATTAATGACATTTTTGCAATATATATATATATATATATATATATATATATATATATATATATTATGGCAGCTCGGTAGTGCTACCATAGTTAGGTTTGAGTAGCACTTTTAAGGTTAAAGGGTGAAACTTTGCACCTTAATAACTTTGCCTCCATTCAAAGTATTTGCCTGAAATTTGGTATGTGCATTTGGGCATGGTAGATCTTGGGGTCTGCCAACTTTTGTATCGGTCAGATATAAGTCTGTGGAGTTATTAAGCAACATCTGAATGCACAGTTAGACTTTTTTGCGCATTTTTTGCTCATGCCCACAGGTCGCATGGTTTGTTTGACCAGTCTGAAAACTTCAGGCAACGTGTGGCCAGGGTCCTCGATGAGCCTTTTGAAGACTTCGTGAAAAAATATTGAACGGTTCAAAAGTTATTCAAAATACAAATTGCCATTATAAGTCAATAGGAAAAGTTAACAAAAAGTTCAAAAGTGTCGCAAATGCCCTTATTAGTGTCGCAAATGGCCCTAGTAGTGTCGCAAATCCACCATTTTGTTTTCAGTTACTGATCAGAAAAATGCTTGGCATTTAAAATTGGGACTCTCTAGGAACACAATTCTTTCTGTGTTCAACTAGTCGGACCCTGAGGATGCTAGCCATGCCTTTATTTTGGGGTTAAACACCCCAGAAATATGTTTTTCAAATTTCTGGAAACAGTAGTGTCACAAAGAAGTGTAGTACCTGTGACACTTTGGCAAATTTTTACGAAAGGTGTCGCAAATTGCGAAAGCACTTTTCCAAACTATGGCCAAAATGACAGGAATTCTTTGTCACCCTACTGCAAAAGAACAGTTTGGTCTTTTGGGCTGAAATTTGGAAGAAAAGCAGCCAATATCTCACAGATGTGCCTTTTCATGGTTTGGTGACAAAATATTGCATGGATGCCAAGTTACAGTACTCCGAAGTTGACATTTTTTCCCATAGACTAACATGGTGGCATACACCGCACCTTTCGGGGCTCGTATCTCGAAAATGGTCCAAGATACAGAATTTTTGTCATGACATTGAGTGAAAACATAGCCAGGAAAATCATGAATCATGTGATTTTTTTTTCTATGTCATACATTTACTGAGATATAAGCAATTTAGTATTCCAACAGCTCATTTTCTGCTCTGAGGCCCATTATTATGCATACATTCTTTGTACACACTGTATTTCTCCATGCAGCTGTTGGGCAAAACCAGGGTGTGTGCTTCTGTTACTGTTACAGTTACCATTACCACTTGTGTTTCTGTACCCGTTTGTGTTACCGCTCCCGTGTACGCCACTGTGTGCGTTACCCTTTGTGTTCTTGTTTGAGTACACACTTGCGTTTGCGTTTCTGTTTCTTTTTACTTTGCCATTATTTCTGCTGTTAATGTTACCATTTGCACCTCCAATTGCCGTACTGTGACCATGCACATCATGGTTTGCATTTCCATACCCTCTTGCGTTTCCTTTTGTGTTTCTGTTTCCTTTGCCTTTATTCTTCATGTTAACTTTACCATTTGCATTTACAGTTGCGTTACCATGCCCGTGCTCATTACAGTTTGTGTTTCCTTGCGTGCTTGCATTCATGTTTCTGTTTGTGTTTCCTTTGGCGTTATTGTTGCTGTTACCATTAATATTTGCATTTACAATTGCAGTAACGTGACAGTGCGTGTTGCGGTTTGCGTTTCCATATGCGCTTGCATTCCCATGTATGTTTCTGTTTCCTTTGGTGTTATTCTTCATGTTAACTTTACCATTTGCATTTACCATTGTGGTACCGTGCCCATGCGTGTTACAGTTTGCATTTACGTGCGCACTTGCTTTCGCGTTTCTGTTTCTGTTCCCTTTAGTGTTCTTTTTGCTATAACACTTAACATTTGCATTTAAAATACTGTCACCATCACTGTGTGCATTACCAGTTGTGTTTTCATATGCACTTGTGTGTCCATTTGCATCACTGTTCGCTTTGGCGTCACTTTGCACTTGCGTTTCTATTAACGTTTGCTTTACCATTTACATTTGCATTACCATGTGCGTAACCATTGGTGCTTTCATTTGCATTGCTATTCCTATTACTATGTGACAAGACATCATGTGGTGGGAGCGTGGGGCCCTTTGGGCCCCGTGCTCCTGCCACTACATTCCATTCACTATTTATCATCCTCATTCTCAAAAAGAAGGGAGATTAGAGGCAAAAAACTCCATTTGATGCTTCAGTTAGGGTTGTTCCACAGTGACAAAAGTGAAGAAATTCAGTGTTAGGGCTGAAAGAACCTCTTGCACCCCCCAGCCCACCCCCCAACCTGCAATGGGGTGTGCATTGGGGTCATTGGTCCTAACTCTCACCCCATTCTCCTATATCTCTGTTTCTTTACACATGTGATAGGGTGAGAGTTAAGGCCAATGATCCCAATGCACACCCTGTTGCCAGTTGGGGGCGGGCTGGGGGGTGCAAGGGGTTCTTTCAACCCTAACACTGAATTTCCTTGCTGTTGTCACTGTGGAACAACTGAACAACCCTAACTGATGTATTAAATGGAGTTTTTTGTCATATATATATATATATATATATATACATATATATATATGTAGTTAGGGTTGAGTAGGAAGTGTAATGTTAAACCCCAAATTTTGCATTGTAATAACTTTGCAACCGTTCAACAGATTTGCATGAAATTTAGTCTGCACTATCCCATGGGGTAGATCTCTTGACTTGCCAAGTTTTGCTTTGATCAGATGTATGATTGTGTGCAGTGAATAGTGAAAAAAGTGTAAAAGTCACTTTTTTCACCCATTTTTGCTGATTTTTTCCTCATCACACTGTGACCACACCATTTGAACTTTTGGCCTGAAATTTTGGGGTGGAAAGAGTGTGTGCCAAAGCACAAGCCAGCACTGGTTTGGTGAAAAAATATGAATCCATTCCAAAGTTGTTCAGTTTTGAAATTTGGGGTTCTGAGCATGCTCAGTTCCGTCTTTTGGATAGGTACACAGCTTTGAACAAGGATTTGGGCTCTGGAACAAGGATTTTGACAGCTCATGAACAGGGATTCATTAAATTCCTATTCATAAGAAAAAAAATCCCTTTTCATGAGCCGATATCTTGTTTTCAATTTTCTTCAAAAACAAAACCTTGTAACTTGCCCCAGGGATGTCTTGTGTAAAGATTGAAGTATGGGTTTTGCTCAGGGAGATGCCCGCTACAAACCCTTGGCTTTGGTTTCATTTAGTTTAGTCAGAAAACTTCCATTTTTAAATTTGAAAATCCTTGTTTGTGACTCGCTTTTGATCCTTGTTAGTGAGCTGTCAAAATCCCTGTTCGTATGGGGATGACCAGATGATCCTATCTTGTGAACTAGAATTTCTTATGAGCAGTGATTTTGACATCTCACAAACAGGGATTCAGCTTGCAAGCAGGGATTTTGACAGCTCACAAAGAGAGATTCTAAAAGGGAGTCCCTGATTGTGAGGTACCAAATCCATGTTCGTGAGCTGTCAAAATCCCTGTTCATGAGAAATCTCTGTTTGTGAGGTGTTAAAATCCCTGTTCGTGAGGGGATGACCAGTTGCCCTTTCTCACGACCAGGGATTTCTCATGAACAGGGATTTTGACACCTCACAAACAGGGATTTGGTTCATGAATAGGTATTTTGACAGCTCACAAACAGGGATTATAAAAGGGAATCCCTGTTCATGAGGTGTCAAAATCCTTGTTCATGAGCTATCAAAATTCCTGTTCATGAGAAACCTCTTTTCATGAGCTGTCAAAATCCCTGTTTGTAAGGGAATGACCAGATAGACCTAAAAATTCCCTGTTCATGAGCTGTCAAAATCCTTGTTCGCAAGCCAATCCCTGTTTGTGAGCTGTCAAAATCACTGTTCATATGGGGATGACCAGATGGCCCTATCTCATGAACAGGGATTCTCACTAACAGGGATTTTGATACCTCATGAAAAGGGATTTGGCTCATGAACAGAAATTTTGACAGCTTGCAAACAGTGATTTTTAAAGGTTGTTGTTTCTCTTTGCCAGTTCACTGCAAAGAAATGGTTAGGACTTTTGGCTTGAAATTTGTAGGGTACAAAAGTGTTGTCCCACAGATGTGACTTATGCTGGTTTGGTGTAAAAATGTATATCGGTTCCATAGTTATGCCATTCTGAAGTTGAGAAATTTTCCATAGGATAAATTGTGGCGAATGTGGTGCCTTTTGGTGCCTATATCTCGAAAACGGTTCTAGATATGGATTTTTCGCTAAGCGCAGTTATGTACTATGTAAGCATGCAGGTTACCAGTCCATGATTACAACTGCAGTGTCATGTTTTCTACGTTTACTATGGTTACTGAGATATTGTACCATATGCAGCATAAGGGTTACTTAGAATGTGTCTAGGCCTGCGTTGCATATCTACAATTATAGGTAGATGGGACCACCAGGCCTTCTGGTCCTTGCACTCCCACATATGGATATCATTATGTAGTAATGGGACAGCTGGATCATCCATTATTCAATACTGGGAGCACAGGGCCCACAGGGAGATGAAAGCTCATTACAAAAAAACTGATACAATAGGAGGGCAGGGCCCGGAGGCTCCCAAAACCATATAAAAAGAAAAGAAATTCATTCCAAAAAACGTTGTTAATGCATCAGTTATGGCTGAAGTGACAAAAGTAGGGAAATGAGGCATTAGGGATGAGACCCTGACACCCCCCACCCCACCACCTCATCCCCACCCTCCACAGACCAACAGGCAATGCGGTATGCCTTGGGGTCATTGGGCCCAACTCTCACCCCATTCTCCTATACTGTACCATGTCAGCTTTCTTACACATGGAAGCCTAATGGTCGCCCCATTCCAGCTGTAAATAAGGTCAGATGTGTAGACATTGTGAAAATGGTGTGAGCGTTCGGCTTGAGAAGCCCAAGGCACACCCCAAACCTGCTCTCATACCTGGTTTAGGAGGGTGGGGTGTTAGGAAAACCCTAACACCTCATTTCCCAACTTTTTTTGCATTGACCCTAAATGGAGCATTAACAACGTTTTTTGCAACTTATTTCCTTACTGTTTGAGATAGTATATTAGTATCCTTATTTTACTGTGGAAGCACAGGGTCCTTTGGACCCTGCACTCCCATTCCTTCACTGATGCATATATGTATGTAGCTCTTGAAGCAGAGGGCCCTGCACTTCCATTTATAGGACAAAAGTGACCAAATTGTCAGCATACTCATCTTATTATCCCAGAGGGTAGTGGATGCATGGAACAGCCTTCCTGAGGAGGTTGTGGGGTCTTAAACTGTGGGAGAATTCAAGAATGCATGGGACAGACACAAGGCAATTCTTGTGGGGGATAGGAAGAAATAGGCTGTTGGTTAACTAGGATCTGCAGCCTATCCTGAGGGTAGGGAACTGGGTAGACTAGGTGGGCCAAGCGGTCCTTATCTGCCATCAAAGTCTATGTTTCTATGTTTCTATGATTCACCTTATGTACACAGTACAGAAATGTTTTGAATCACGACCAAAGCATAATTCTGCACAACTGTAACACCATTCCATACCACAGGTGTGAAAACACATTTTGGGCAGGATTTGAAAAAATGACAGCTGTGGCATACAGGCTATGTTGAAAATCTGTGGTAAAAATATTTGACATTTCTGAAGCTACAAGTGGGCATAGAGAAATTGCAATTAATGGTTATAACTTCAGCATTTTTTTATATTTTGACCCCAAATTTTCAACATAGTCTTCTTATAACCCCAAGTTATGCGTGTGCATAGAAACATTTAAACAAATGTGCATGACTCAGCCATTTTTAGGAATGTTTTCACCAAATTTTCAACATGGCCTTTTTGGGACCCCACCTCATGAACACTGGCAGTGAAATTTCATTATTCAGCCCCGAAAGGTGATTTTGTGCACAGACTGCAAAATCACTTCCCAAGCATGATTAACAAAATGACAGTTGGAGCGTTCATGAGGTAGAGTCCCACTAAGGCCATGTTGTAATTTTGGTAAAAAAATTCCAAAAATTGGCACATTTATGAACACAATTTCAAAACACAATTGAAATTTACACTTCAGCACCTACCTTTATTCCTCAGTTCACGGTTCGGTTTTGAAGAGTGCAGACATGTCTTGGTCAAAAGAAGATGACAGCTTATGACCTCTGGAGGTGAGTACAGGATAAGGAGGGGGTGAAATGGTGGGTGCTCCGGGGGGGAGGGTCGGGATTGGGGGAGGACACCGGGGATAATAAAGGACCATTTTCATTCTTTCAGGATAAATAAACGACATTGGGGACTGTTTTCTTTTTAAAGGTTTACTAAATGAATATTTTGGGACACTAGGGTGGGCTTTCAGTGCCCCACACTGCTTGGGGGCTTATAATGCCGACACGGTGATTGGGCCCCCTGATGTCAGCAGTGTATATATAAAACAAGGGGCTATGGGACATGGGGGCATCTGACATCAGGGTGGGATCCTGGATCAAATAATATAAAAAGATAAACAAGGGAATAGGGGATGGTGATAAAAGGGTGGAGGATGCCACTAAACACTAGGTAATATATGAGGACAGTGATTGGGGAGTGAGGGGTGCCACTAGACACCAAGGAAAACAAGGGGGCTTATAACTCGCTCTGCAGCTGGTAGCAGCTGCATTTGCAGAACTAAATGAAATCAGCTGTTCTCATACAGACAACGCAGTGGAAGGCTTCTCTTGCTAAGCTGAGTACCCAGAACTATTAGTGAAAAATAAACACCAGAATGTAGCTAAATGGGGCCTGTTTAGTTAGGTTCTGGTGTTTGTTTTGTAAAATTACAACATTTTTATGTATTTTCCATGTTTTATAGATGGTGAAAAAAAACAAGATGACAGCTCACGAAACAGGATTTTTTCCTCATGAAAAATGATTTTCCATCACAAAAAAGGAATGGATCTCATGGGAAAGAATCCTTTTTTGCAAGATCAAATCCTTTTTCAAACTTTTTACCTCTATCCTGAAAAATGAACTTCCCATAGGAAATAATGGAACTTAAAAACTGAATAACTTTGCAACAGGTTAATATTTTTTTACCAAACAAACACTGGCAGTTCTGTTACCCAGTTTTTTCCTACCATAAAAAAATTATGTTAAAATTCCACACCATCTGGGCACAAGGCGATGAGGAAAAAAATGCAAAAAGTGGTGACTTTTCACTTTTTTACACTATCTGGATCTCAGAATCTGAACATCCAACTGGAACAAAACCTTACCACGTCAAGAGATCTACCCCCACAGGATAGCACATACCACATTTTATGCAAATCCTCTGCATGATTGCACAGTTATTAAAGTGCAAAATTTGAGGTTAAACATTAAACAGGCTTCTCAAATGTAACTATAGGGGCACAACCTCGCCCCTAAACTATATATATATATATATATATTCTTTGCAAAAAACTATGTTAATGCATCAGCTAGGGTTGATATCAAACTGTAAAAAGCAGGGAAATATGGCTGGGTTTCCAACCCTAACACCCCTCCTCCATCCTGTACACATCAACAGGCATCAGGGGTGTGCCTTGGGGTCATCAGCCATAGCACTGTTATAGTTAGTTATATAAAAATTGTTTAAAAGTCCATCTGGTCCAGGTGATATATCCGTAGGCAGCTGCTTTATGGCCTGCATGATTTCTTGAGCTGAGAGAGAGGAACTTTCAAAAGGTGTTGTTGTAAGGGACTAAGAACAGGTAAAGGAATATCACTCGAGTATGCCTGGATTGCTGATTCTGAATGGATGCCTAGGAAATCAGTCACATATAATCTGGAGTAATATTGGTGAAAAAGAGCCATGATTCCCCTAGGTTGAGTGACATAGGATCCTGTGTTGGGGCTGACAAGATATGGAACATAGTTAATGGATTTCATGGCTCGTAACCAGAGGGCCAGCAGTCTGTCTGCCTTTTCTCCAGATTCAGGATATTTAACCTTAGCCCATTTACTCACACGGTCTGCTTTCTGAGCTAATAAATCAGAATATTCTGCCCTCAACTTGTTCAGTTTGGACCATGTCTGAGAATCTGATGTAGAAGAGAAAATATGTTCCAAGTGTCTGATCGAAGACTGGAGCTCTGATGAACAGGACTGACGTTGCCTGTTCCACTTAGATGCTAAATGGATGCACTCACCCCAGAAACAGCACTTCAATGCCTCCCAGAAAACATCTACTGTCCCCACAGTATGGGTGTTTTCAACAATGAAAGTTCAAAGCCAGTCTGACAGAATACAAGATGTTACCTGATCCTGGAACAACTGACCATTTAACCTCCAGATAAAATCACGCTCCCCAGTTTTGCCTACAGTATGTACAAGATTGACTGGAGCATGATCTAGTATTACAGTGGTAAGTATCTCTGTGGATACAAGACCTGACAAATAGTCAATCCAGGAGTAGGAATTATGGGACAAAGAATGAAAGGTGTACTCCCTATCCGAAGGATGAAGCAAATGCCATGAATCAATGAGACCCAATCCATCCATAAAGCTATGCAGGTCCCTCTGCCCTAGAGGGATTGGACTTGTCCAAATCTGATTGAAAGGCCATATTTCAGTTCCCTCTCACAATATAAGTAGTACAGGGTGAAGAAGCGAGTATAGGGCTAAGTGCAGTAAAAAAGGCAGGATTATCCACATTCGGCCTGCTCCTTTGCCTTTTCGTATGTTACCTTTATGTCTATTCAATGTGTTTTTGAACTCACTTACCATTTTGGCCCTGAGTACCTCCTTGAGTAGGCTATTCAATGGGACCATCACACTCTCTGTAAAGAAGAACCTCATTGTATTACTCCTGAACCTCCCTCCCATCAGCCCTGATGTCATGCCCTCTCATTCTCTTGCTCTCTTTCAATTGGAAAAGCTCCTGAACATTATTCATGCCCCTCATATATTTAAAAGTCTCAATCATGTCACCCCTCTTCCTCCTTTGTTCCAGGGAGTACATGTTGAGTTCCCTCAGCCTGTCCTGGTATGCAATATGGTACAGTCCCTGCATAATTTCCGTGGCCCTCCTCTGCACCATCTCAATTCAGTCTATGTCCCTTTTGAGGTGCAGTCTCCAGTACTGTACACAGTACTCCAAGGGGGAGTGCACCAGCACCCTGTAGAGTGGCAGCACCACTTCCCTCCTGCAACTCATGATTCCCCTCTCAATGCAGCCCAACATGCCATTGCCTTCAGTGCCACCATTTCGCACTATTTACCCACTTTCAAGTCTTCTGATATAATGACCCCTAGGTCCCTCTCCTGGCTGGTGGAGGCTAGCTTCTCTCCTCTCAGGTAGTAATCCTCTTTGGGATTGTTTCTGCCTAAGTGCATGACTTTGCACTTTTTGGCATTGAATTTCAGCTGCTATGTTTCTGACCACTCCTCCAGTTTCTTCAAGCCTGAAGTCATACTCCTCACACCCTCAGGGGAGTCCACTCTGTTGCAAATCTTGGTGTCATCAGCAAACAGACACACCTTACCTTCCAATCCATTTGCAATGTCTGCTATGATCAAATTGAAGAGTAGGAGACCCAGTACCGAACCCTGTGATACCATGTAGGTCACCCCCCCTCTCAGCTGTAAATGCCCCATTTACCTGAACCCTCTGTTCTTCCTTTCAGCCAGCTAATCACCCACTCAGCTACCTCCATGCCCACTCCCATGTGGTCCAGCTTCCTTACCAGTCTTCCGTGTGGAACAGAGTCGAAGGCTTTGCTAACATCCACATAGACAACATCTACTGCCGCTCTCTGATCTACTATCCTTGTAACCCAATCGAAGAATCGACCAGATTAGTTTGGGAAGACCTACCTGCCATGAACAGATGCTGTTTTGGATCTTGCTGCCCACTGGATTCTAGACACGTTATGATTCTCTGTTTGAGTAGTGTCTCCTTCAACTTCCCTACCACCGACATGAGGCTTACTGAATGGTAATTGCCAGCCTCTTCCCTGCTTTGTGGAGAGGGACCACTGTTGCCCCATTCCAGTCCTCTGGTATGGTCCCACTCTGTAGTGATTTGGTGAATAGTTCTGCTATGGGTGCTGCTAGTACACTCCCCAGCTCCCTGAGAATTCTAGGGTGCATCCCATCAAGTCCCATAGCCTTGTCCACCTTTAGTTTATTTAACGCTTCCCAGACTTGAGCCTCAGTGAAGGGGCTTGTGTCAACTCTTGGTCTCTGGGTGTTGTTGCTATGCAGGCTTGGCCCGTCCCTTGCGTTCTCATTGGTGAACACAGAACAGAAGTACTGGTTTAAGACTTCTGCTTTCTCACAATTTTTTTCTACCAGTTTACTTCCAGTATCTGCTAGTCTAACTACCACCCCCCATGAGTTTCCTCTTTTCCTTTATGTACCTAAAGAATGCTTTATTTTTCTCCTTTACCACCTGCACAATCAGTTCAGTCAGCACTTTAACCTTCCTTGCTGCCTTACCAGCTTCCGTCTGTGCTACCTTATAGGTTTCCTTACCCTCATCTTTCATTGACACCCTAAACTTTGTGTACACCTTTTTTCTCCCTTACTATTACAGCCACCTCCCTGAAGAACCAGAGGGATTTCCTTTTCTTTTTTGCCTTGCTCACTTTTCTGATGCACTGTTCAGTTACCTCTGTGATAGCTCCTTTGAGATACTTCCACATTTCATCTACTCATTTTTCTTCCCTGTAGCTAAAGCTGTCTGCCAGGCTATCTCTCATCTTCTGAAAGTCTGCTTTTCTGAAATCTAAAACCTTGATCTTGGAATGACTAATGTCTTCACTAGTGTTTACTTTAAATCCCACCATGCGGTGGTCACTATTTCCTAAGTGGCACCTTACCTCTACCTCCTTTACCCTGTCATTGTTAGTTAAAACCAATTCCAGGACAGCTTCACCTCTGGTAGGAGTTTCCATAGGTTGCCTCAGCCCTGCACGCGCAGGGCCATTACAAAGTCCCTTCCTCTTGATGAAGATGCTGTACAAGGTTTCCAGTTTATGCCTGGTAAGTTAAAATCCCCTAATATTATTGTCTCACCCTTTTCTGTCATTTTGTGGAATGTCTCCGTCATTTCCTTGTCCCCAATATCCATTTACAATGGAGGCTTGTAGATCTCTCCTATCCTAAAAGCTGCCCCGATCCTGTCTCAGCTGTTACCCAGAGTGCTTCTGATTCATCCGGAATCCCCTGAGTCTCTACAGCCTTGATTTCCTCCTGGACGTATAATGCTACCCCACCCCCTTTTCTACCCTTTCTATCCCATCTGTACAGGTGGTAGCCCGGGATAACCATGTCCCAACCATGGTTCTCTGTGAACCAGGTTTCCATCACAGCCACTAAGTCGAGATTGGCCTCTGCCATGATGGCCATGACGTCGGGGATTTTGTTCACCAGGCTTCTGGCATTTATTGCCATTGCCCTTTATATTCTACCCCCACTGTTAGCACAGGTGGGTTTCCTTTTGTTTTGCCATGCCTCTTTAGTAATCTTAGTGGATCTTCTTTGGTCTGCACCTGTGGTTTCAGATTAAAGATTTATGGGGCTCTGTCGGTCTGCATCTGTAGTTTAAGAAGAAAGATTTTGTTGGAAAGGTTTCCACCCCTCATTTGTACCCCTGCTGGAACTCCTTGGATCTGTACCTGTGGTTTCAGATGAAAAATTTTGTTGAAGAGTTTTGCCGTGGGTATTGACAAGAGAGTGTTCCCTAATTTGTATGGTATTATTGTGCTTTGGAGTAGTTACCCTATCATTTGCTGCTGTCAGGGGGATAGTGACCTTCTTACCCTTCACCTTAGTAAGTGTTGTCACCACCTCCCTAGCCTTCAGTTTAAATGGACTTCATACAAATCAAATTTTTGGCCAAGCACCCTCACCCCTTCCTTTGTCAGGTGGAGGCCATTGTACGAAAGAAGCCCCTCTCCCAGAAGGACTGCCAGTTGCCAATGAGATGGTAGCCATTTTCTTGGCACCATTCCCTCAGCCATTAGTTAAACTCATGTATATCCTCCTCTTTGACCCTCTTGGTGCTTCCACCCCATCCCCAGACTGGAAGCACATCAAAAAATTCCAGTGTGCATGAAAGAGAGAATATCCTATTAGCAAGTTGTGCAATGTGTTCCTTTATCTCCACAACTGATTGATTGGACAAATCATTTGTCCCCAGGTGTATGACTACATTTTTTGTTTCCATCCTCCCTTCCCACAATCTGCTCGATGCATTTTGTGTCCCTTTTGCAGATGCACCTGGGAGACACTTGAAATTGACCCTAGTACTGCCATTTGAATTTATGTGGGATTCCATTCCAGGGATCATGGAATCTCCCATGTTGATAAGTTTCCTTTTGTCCCTGTTGCCATCTTTTTCTTTATCCTTTTCAATCACGTTTGGCTCTGCGAGCCACTCCCTAGCAGCACCACAATGCTCAGTGATTAGTTTCATTGCCATTGGTGCATATCTGTTATTTATAAGCATGTTGTTTTCAGATGTTCATGTTTTAGTTCTTGCCACACAGCCTCACCTCCCCCTCCTGACCAACTGCAAGCCCTCCAACTCTGCATCCTGCCTAGAACCAGGGCTGACATTTGTGTGCCACTGTGTTAGATGTGGGATGAGCAGGTGCCTGTAGCTTTGCAATTTGACCTGGAGCTTATGTATTGTAGCCCATGCTTCTCTCAGCTAGGCCCTAAGGTTGGTATAGCCCGTCAAGCCAGATATTGACTCAGGCTATGGACAAGTTCCCTGCCAAATAGGGCCCCACAATCCACAACTAACAATCTCCATTGATACTAGAATATTTTAGGTTGGAGAGGTTGGAACTGATCCACTTTGGTGATTTCTAGAGAGTAAAAAGACTATCCTCCTGTTGTGGTTTTAGAGCAGCTATTTTAAGGAAAATATGGAAGCAAAGGTTAGAACAGGTTGTACAAAATAAAGATTTTTTTTTAGCCTTAATTATATAGAGACTTCCAGCCAAGCAATGTGCAGACAAAATTCAGTGAAGAGAAAAGAAGATCAATTTTTTTCTGAGATGTGCAGTAAGTCGTACCCCTTTCTTACTTCCACAGGAAGGATATGAGGGGGTCAAGGGCTATATGAGAGGATGAACATGGCATGGGTGAGCAGAGTGGGTGGGTACTGCCCCTACAGAAAATCAGTAGAGGTACCTGTAGAGAAAAACAATCAACCTTTGGCAGTGGGTCCAACAAACACCACCAACAACAGCACCCTCTGACAAAAGCAAGCATAGCCTGATCTTTTAAATCTTTCTACTGTTGGAAGATACTAAGCCTTTTCTCAGCTCCACCCCCCCCCCAATTACATTCCTAATCCCCTGGAAGAGCTATGGAAGAAAAGCAATTAGCTCCTTCAATGCGAGAAACAGACTGCAAAACCTGCAAGCCCAAAACCTGTAATCACAACCTATAAGCACAAAACAATATAGTAATAAAACAATAACTCTGCTTAACCTAAAGAGAGATCAAGCTGTAAAACCTGTAAGTACAAAACATAACAAAACCTGTAAGCACAAAACAAAATAGTAACAAGACAGCATCTCTGCTTAGCCAAAAGGATCCTTAATGTTTCTCCTTGCTCTGTTAATGTTGCTCCTTGCTCATCCCTTTCAAGCAAACCTAGAAAAAAAAGCTCAGGTAAAGCTAGGTGCTTTTTGTCTGCAAACCTTAGTCACCTTAGGCATTTCTCGAGCAGCGAAATGCACAATGCATCTAAAAGGATTCCAATAAACAAGCTACATGTGTTGATTCGTCCCCAGAATATCATTTTTGGGGGGGTCTTAAATTTGAATTTCTCAGGCAAAACTGAAAACAAGATGATGATCATACAAAAAAGGAATTTTCCATTCAAAAATTCCTTTTTTGTTCCATACAGCATAATTTTAGTGCTTACTGAGCATGCTCTGAAATTATTTTTTCAAATGTTTTTAATGCACTAACTTAAAAATGGCTTATTATTTTTTCACAAGGCTACCAAAAGGCACATCTGTGGGCTAGTTGCTTTCTGCCCTGAAAATTTCAGGCCAAGATTCCAAACTGTCTGGGCTGTCTGAGCTGTAGGCAAGTTCAAAGAAAAATCCCAGCAAAGTCAGTGAGCAACAAAATGCTTTTTTTCACAACAAAATGCTTTTTTTCACATTTTTTCACCTATCTGGACCTCGTAAACCGCACATCTGACCAGAACGTAACTTGCCACATCCAGGAGATCTACCATGGCTGACAGTGCCTGCCACTTTTCATGCAAATCCGTTGAATGGTTGCAAAGTTATTAAAGTGTGAATTTTTGAGTTTACCATTGAAGTGCTTACTCCACAATAACTACTAGGGTGTGATATATATATATATATATATATATATATATATATATATATACAGTATATATTACTTTTCTTACTTTATCAGCTTGGAAACTAACCGTATAAGAGGCATTTGAGTAGAATTTGCTAATTGCACATTGAAAGAGTGTGGGCTCAACACATGGGCTGACTATATAAAATATAGTTTTCTATATGAACATATTTTATGATGAATGTTTTATTTTTATTGAAAAGAAGATACACTACGGTATGAGGCTTCCCTCCCACCTTCTTCACACATTTCTGAATGACCTGCCCTACTCTCCATGCTGTCAAACCTGGCATACACTACACCAAGGTTTGGCTCTTCCTTGCTCCCTTACCTGACATGATGACATGAGCTACTTAGATTTTGCAAAGGCCTTCGACTAGGCCTATGTGTAATGCAGAATTCCACCATCAGAATTGGTGCAGAATGGCAAATCCACTTTTGAAATGCTTTTGGAATTTCTTTTTAAAATCTATGATGTTCTGAAAAGCATTTCTGTATAAACCATTATTTATTAGATTACAGATTTCCTCATGAAAGGGTAATTTGACTCCAAAATATTCAATTTATGTATCTGGAAGTTGATAAATAAATTAAAGAAATAATTAGCTTACATGTGGTGAGTTAGCCTCTGATTCCTATCTTCTGTATATTATGTGGCACAGGGTCATAACCGCACACATGAAAACATCACAGCTAATAATGCTGCAGCAAAACAGCACCGGACCAGAACAGAGTTGGCCAAAATGCCAACCTATTCTGTGCACTGTGCCCACTGCAAACAATGGCCCAGATATTCAAACTGCACCCAAAAAGTGCGCAACAGCAGGAGCAAGTGCAAGTCCATTGCGTCAATGCGCAAGAGGCGCGACATTCAAAAACTGTGCTGGCCAAGATGCACCTACAGCCGATGACTGAATATCGCACCACCTGCGCCATAGCACAACAAGGGATGTTCAGCTGAGCAGTCCAGATGCACCATAGCGCAACCAGGGATACCCCCCAGCAGCAGGGCAGCAATGGAACAGCACAACCAGGGATGCAGGAGCCCACCACCCATGCCACAGATGGGCAGAGGAACACACAGCAGAACAGACATTGTCCCCCCACACCCCATGCACTGCACAACTGGGGAAGGGCTGGAATTACCACTGGCCCATGGAGACCAGCAACCAACCCACAGCTGGGCCATGGTGCCCCATCACACCCGCTGGCAAGCTGTGACTGGCACACAAGGATGGCCGACCACCCCGTGCCACACCATCCCACCAATGCAGAGCACACCCTGCACCATGACCCCCAGACACCCTGCCCAGGAGCAGCGTCCACCAGTGCAGGATACCCCATGCATGCCACCACCCCCACTGTGACAATGCAATCCTTTGCACCATAGAACCATGCAAGGCAGCCCCACCACAAGCACCCAACAGCGGGTGGCAGCACACAGTGATACAATGACTGCATACACAGTGCCACCACACACATCCCCCCCGAGGTACAGCTGAGAGACCGACCATGCATCGGCACACGAGGTACCCCACACATGACAGGGCATGCCCCAGACCCCACCACCAGTGGTACAGCACCTTGCACACCTTCCCAAGGACACACTTCGACCCAGCACTGGCCACAACAGCCAGCGCAGACACCCACACCACACCGGATGCAACACAGTGCATGGACAAACACTGACCCATACCCAAGGGCACACCAACACAGGGACACAGTAGCGGGGCAACCAAGCCCCCAGCATGTGGCCATGGAAACCATGTACACATGGCCAGCACTCCTCCATGGCACAGGAGTGGAGTGCCAGCCACACTGCGCAGGCACTGGGGAGCTGTATGCCACCAGCATTTGCCCAGTGCACAAGTATCAGACAGTGGTGCACATCCCCTGCACTACACACAAGCCACAGCATGGAGGTGGGACAACAACAGTGGAGGCCACAGTGTCACCCGAGGCAGACATACACCACACCAGTGACAGGAGGCAACCCGGCATTGTGATGGGTACAGTGGCTGTCCTGCATGGACAGCCACCACTGACATGCCAGTGGACCGTGCAGGTCACAGACATGCAAGGGTGTCAGCTGCACAGGCCATGGACAGGCTGACAGGTGCGCCATGGACACAGAGCATGCACCATGGACCACTGCACACAGTCATCAGGTGCACAGGGAACAACACACACTCCACAGACAGTGACTGATAGCTACTCCCACACCATAGTCACTTCCCCATGGACACACACATGCACATGACTGCACCACCCCTGACGCCATGCACACCACTGCAGCTAAGCACCTATAGCCTGCTGCAAATCAGAGACCACCACAGTAGGCATATCAAAGGAAATGTATTTAGAAAAAGCAAACAATACTATATACAACTATTTACAAAAGTTTGGGGAGGGCCACAAACAAGGTGGGGTGGGTAAGGGCAGGGGTGAACAGATGGTAGAGGGAAGGAGGGTGTGAGGGTGTGTCCAGGGGGGTAGGGGAGATCAGGGGCATCACTAAGCTCAGGGGAAGCCCCGTTCCCCTCTCTGGCTTTTCCTTCTGCCATGACGCCGTCGTACTCCCAACCTGTCGATATGTTCTAATATCTCCAGTGATGCCCTGGCAACCTGGAGGATCTCCCACAATGCCACTCTGATGTCGTGCAGCTGCCATCCACCTAGGACAAGGGAGCAGAGTCAATAGGTATGAATGCACAGCACCATGCAGCCTACCCACTGTGCATGGCATACGGCCATGGGACATGCCTTTGTGATGGTGTGTGACCACCCACAGTGATCGTGTCCACAAGACCTGCCCACCCATGTGCACACAGCCATGCGGACCGCTGCACACACCCACTGGCCAAGTCCTGCACAGCAGCACCGTCGCTGTTCAGTGACATGCCTATGTGGTGCGAAGGCAGTGGCACAGCCAGGTACCCGGTGCATGCATGGACCACCATTGATGCACTCCCAGACATGCAGTGCCACTGGACAGTGCTGACTGTAACAAGTTGCATGCATGGCAGTGGTGTCAATGGATGGTGGCCATGCCCCGCTGCCCGCCCTGTTACACAGCATGCAATAGTAATCATGGATGTAAGGCACTCACCATCATCAGGCTGGCCCCTCTGCCTCTGTGGACCTTCGCCCCTCCCGGATTGACGGTTCCCCTGCTGGTGCCTCTTCTCCCTTGCCAGCCGTCGCTCCTCTAGGCCTAAGGTGCAAACATGGAGAGAGGAACATCAGTACAATCCTGTAGCAAAGTCCTCCTACCCCCATGCGTGTGTAATCCCACACAGCCAGACCCACTCACCCCACACCCTGATAACACCACCACAGCCAACACCAGATGGTCCCCCCCCATGTTCTGGACACATGCAACCATGATACCCATATGGAAGATAAAAGTGTATGGATGTTGCACCTACCTGGCTGTGGCAGCGTGCTCCTCCTGGCACATGCCCGCAGGCAGGCAAGCAGGTCTGGGTCCCTCTGCCTCAGGTCCCCATATCTGTGGCAGCACTGCTTCACTGTCCACCCCATTCCTGTGGCCTCCTCCAGGGCGTCGGCCACTTCCTGCCACACCTGACTCCTGGACCTGTCCAGGGGTGCCTCACCAAACAGTGGACCAACAAGTGGCTCCACAATGGCAACCAAGTTTGCCATTTCCACCTGACTCCACTGGGCAGCTCTCTTCCACACCATCGCTATTGCTCGGTAGAGTCAAAATGGCGTTCTGCAGCGTGGTTCCACCACGTGTAGATGCTATGCAGTATAGTGCTGCCATTCCCTATCATGCTGTCACCGAAGAGCGCGATAGTGGTGCACCTATGCCTGATGCATGGCGCCTAGGGGGCAAAGGTCGGGCACAGGGTCAAGGGTCTTTGGTGCATGGACAGCCACAGCAAGATTGGAACCCAATGCGTGTAGCATGATTGGGTGCCTGTGTGCCACCTCCTGTAGCGGCCTACCTCACTGTTGCCCCAGTGCACCTACAATGCCCCAGTGCCACAGCACCATATAGGTGAACATCGCTGTAGCACCACTGGCTCAATGGTGGCTGTGCCCTGCATTGCCTCCCATGCACAGCACGTCAGCAGCGTGGCAGGTGCCTGCGTCATCAACCCAGGCATGCGCAGTTAGGTGTGTACTGCGCATGTCACAGAACTGCGCCCTTGGCTCAGCACATTCAACACAATTGCACAAAGTGCAAAAGTGAGGTATTCAGTCGTCATATGCAAATCAGCTAATCAGTCATTCAATGGTGCAGTCACTGCATTTGCATCCACTTAAAGATGCGCCTCTCCTCATTTGCATGGGTTGCGCTATAAAAGTGCGACATTAAGCTGCACTGGCCATAGCTGGTTACTGCAGTCTATTGGTGAGTTGCATGCTGTTTGGGAGTGTGGACTGTGGATTTTGAGGCATGCATGGGACTGCACAGTCACAGGTAACACCTGTCATTCTCACAGGCTGAATCATGACTGAGTGAGTTGTGGAGGAAGAGGAACAGAGTTGTAGGAGGAAGAGGAGGCCAAATTTCACAAAGGCCAAGACGGATGCCCTGTTCGAGGCCTACCTGGACCAGGAGCCACTTCTCAGCGGATGCCAGGGAACACCACAGGCCCGTGCTGCTGCATGGGAGGAGGTGGAGTATGCTGTGAACCTGCATGGCAGCCACCAGCGCTCCATGCAGGAGTGCACGAAAAAGATGGGCACACACAGGAGGAGGATCAAGGAGAAGGTGGCTGCCATCGGGGCAGCACGATCTGCGACAGGTGGGGGACAGCCAGAGGTGCTACTCCTGACCCCACAGGAGGAGATGGTTGCTGGCAGCATGCAGCGTTGCGCCATTGAGGGTGTTCCAGGTGGTGGATTCCAGATGAGTGGTAGCCCGTCACTGCATGGTAGGTCATGATCTGTCTATTGGGGGGGTCAGGGTAGGTCACATGCAGTAACGCGACTTTGTTTTCCCTTACAGCTCCTGAGCATCTGCATGGGTCAGTGGTGGTGGGCTTTTCCACTGAGGCCAGTCAGGTGGAGATGGAGGAGGGCCCATCCACCTCCACAGGAATACGTGGCTCAGGGTGACAGTGGCCCCACCTGGCTGTCCAGACTGATGTTGTTGGAGGAGGTGCGGAGGAGGCCCTTCCCATGTCCCAGTGTACCAGTGTCCATGGATGCCAGCATACTGGGACTCGGGCTGGTGCCAGGTCCATCACCGATGATGATGTCGCTAACGTCATTGGCAGTGACACGTGTGTGCCACAGGATGGCCACACAGCAGGTAACATCGCTGCCATGGCTGTGGGTGGTGCTGCCATGGAGGCCTGCTTGTCATCACAGTCCCAACCTGTGCCTGTCAGCACTGGTGGGGCAGCACTGGTGTGTGTACAGAACAGTGGGACTGTTGTGGCCACTACGGCAGCACCAGTGAGCCCTGGGGAGTGGCAGCCAGAGGGGCAGCATCAACAGTCAGCCAATGGGCTTAGGGATACAGTGTCAGGGGGCAGCATCAGTGCACTGCCTGTGGACATGCCCAGGCCTGGTCCTAGTATGCAGCACCCACCCTGAAGGGGTGCTGAGCATCAGGGCAGTGCACACACTGAGGGATAGAATGCTGATCAGGCAGATGACCTCTTGGATGAGCACACCTGCATACTGCAAGCATCAGTCAATCAGCAGATGCAGCTTGTGATGGCGGTGGATGCACTGAGTGCAGCTCTGGAGCAGGCAGAGGAGCATCACAGCAGAGAAACCACTCTGCTCCTGGCAGGGATGGACAGGATGCGGGAGGATGTGACCACTACCATTGACAGGCTGACACATACAATCACAGCTGCCATGGCCACAGGCGGCACACAGTTATTTGCCCATGCGGCGCAGACACCGTGCACTGCAATGTCCACCCCTGTTCCTGGTGTCATGCGACACCCTCCTTGTCGACACCGGGTTCAGCTGTGGGCATCCTGAGCATGCCTGGCGCAGGCATGTTTGGTGTGCTGCAGACCCCTGCACAAGCACAATCACTTTCACACAGTGGAACCCCTGGGAGACCATTGGGGCCACCCCCTAAGGACAGTGGTCAGCCTGTCAGTGCTGGTGGGTCTCAGGGGGGGCCGCCCACACATCCGTGGTAGTCAGGGCACTGTGGCGCGTGACTGACCTGTCTCCAAATGCAGCTACTGTCTGATGCTGCTTTGTGTGCATTGTGTCATTCAGCAGGCAATGCAGGTGGGTACCCGGCCCTGCATGCAGACACACAGTCCATCTGCACACCCTCCTGGCTGCTGTCTGCAGTTGTGTGAGCATAATGATGCCTGCATTGCACTGTACACCCAATCTGCAATGGTGCCCAGCATCTGACACATGCACAATGACAGGCAGTGGGCGTGGTGGTCTGTGGACATGTGTATGGCTAGGGGTGGTGTTCTGGGTCAGTGTGCCTCCTACCCTTTGTGCATGTCTGGTGCATTTGTGTGTGTGTGTGTGTGTGTGTGTCTGTCCACGTGCCATGTTTAGACCTCACCCATCCCTGGTGGTGTGTGTGGTTCCATGCCCAGCCACTTCCCTTGACAGCATACACCCCGGTGTGTGTCCATGCGTGTTTGTGGGTTGTGCCTTTGCTACTGGTGGTTGCACATGGCCCCATGACTTACCTGGGTTGGCTGAAGTGCTCTTCCGTGATGGTGTCCTAGTACAGCAGTGCCAGCTGGAGCAGTCAGGGGTCCCATCGCCCAAGGGGGGGCTGCCCATCACCATTGTCACTGGGGTCCTCATCGTCCCCATCACTGTCCCCCTCTTTGACCTGTATGGCTATCCCACATTCATTGGCCATGCTATGCAGGATGCAATAGGCCAGGAATAGCCCACAGGCCTTTGAGGGGCTGTACTGTAGGGCACCACCGGAGGTGTCCAGGCAATGGAAATGGGCCTTCAGCATCCTGAACACTCACTCGATGAAATTACGTGTGGTGGCATGTGCCTCATTGTAGCGTTGCTGCGATGGGGTCGTGGGCAGCTGGTATGGTGTGAGCAGCTGGGGAAATGGATGTACTTTGCAGCATGTGGCAGCAGTGTGCTGAGGAACTGGGTGAGGTGGTGTGACGCGGCCAACTGGGTTATGCTTGTGGTGTCCCCTGTTGGTCTCTGGAAGTTACCCGTGGTGAGCAAGCACATGCAAGCTGTCACTTTAGTCTCCACTGACAGAGCATGGCTCCGTCGTGTGGGTGCCTGCATCACATCACTGCACAGCTCACAGAGCTGCCTCAGAATTGCTTGATTCAGGCGGTACCGGCCCACGATCTCCATATCACTATTCAGCTCAAAGCTGGTGTGGGCTCGGTACTGCCTGTTGGGGGGCATACCACTGATGGACCCTTCCATGGCCACGCCCCCCCTGCTGCCCACTCTCTCACCCCCCTCATTACTGCCTCCATCTGGATGGTGGCACTGGCCATGTCCCTGGCTTGTGTTCACCCCCCCGGCAGCTGTTTCTGTGTCCCCTCGCTGTCTTGGCTGCTACTTCCTGCACTGGGAACACCTGACTGTACTGGCCTCACTGCTGTGTGGCACTTCCCCCTTCAGCACTGTGGCTCCCCACACCTTCTCCTGACCCTGTGGGTTCCAGGTGAACTTTCACTGTCCTGCCGTGTGTGTGTGTGTGTGTGTGTGTGTGTGTGTGTGTGTGTGTGTGTGCATTGCCTGTGTGGCTGGCTATAGATCAGCAACTTTAGGCTTTCCTGTAGCGTTCTTGCACCTCTCCCTTGTTTCTTTTTATTTTGGCTCATTTCCACTATGGCGCAACTTCCGCTTGCTCCCCTATTGCGCATGGCGTATGTTGTTGAATATCGCTCTGTGCCATTTATGCATGGTTCCTCCCCCTTCAGTTGCACACACATTCATTATCATTGCTCTGTTGTTCAGTGTGATTTGGGGGGTGCAACTGCCTCCCGCTGAATATCACAGAATGGCGCATTTTCAGACTTGCGCTAGCAGAAACCTATTGCGCATGGTGCAACCATTTTGAATATCTGGGCCATTAAGTGTAAATTTGTTTTTGCAGGATGGCTTTAACCCAGCACCCCCAGCATGGGGGCTTTGCCCCCCACACCCCCAGAAGTTAAATAACTAATTCCAGTTGGAGGGACCTCAGGGATGGGGAGAAACTCGGGGGGGTGCTTTGTTTTTTTTTTGTAAATAAAAATTTTGAAAAAGGTTTTAGCAGGGGAGACCAGAGGGGGGACCCAACCATGGTCACAGGTCTCTCAACTGCACCATGTGCTGGTGCCCTAGCCACTCATCCATGGGGGTGGCTTGACCAAGCACCCAGCACATGGCAACATATCCAGTCTTGCATTCTACCTGCAGTGACATGGGTATCAGTATTCCCTTACTGCTTTTCTACCCCTGTTGCTGTAGTATCAGGTGCTTAATATACAGCGCAGTCAATACAGCACTGCCTTACATGCGCGTTATTGACCCAGTATCAGATTATGTTAATGTCTTTGATCGAATAGGGCTCCTTCCCCTGATTAGTTTTTGCAGTTTATACTGAGTAGAGCCGGGCTGGAGGATTCACTTTCACTTTTCTTGTACATTTTCCCTGTACTGGAACAGCTTGAAATTGTCAGCCATGTTGCAATAACCCATTGGGACAGAGAAAATCTGCCATGCAGAAAATGTCAGCAGCCAAGTCACATGAGATTTCATTTTCTGTGGGAGACACTGTCTACCTGTTCCAACCTGTCTTAGTTCCAGGTTCCACAGAAAGCTGCTTCACCCTGGGACTGGTCATTTCTACATTGCAGAAAGCTTTTTCTCCAGTTCATGTCCACCTGTGATGCAAGTCAGATGGAAAGCTTGTGATCAATAAAGTCAGTATCAGTCATCAGAAGCATAGGTACTGTACTGTATGTATGAGCAGCACCCTCCCAGTTGTACTCAGTCTTCCTAGTTATGAAGCTACACTTGAGCTTGCCATCCTTTCACAGTCAGAACTTCCTCCTGATAACTTGCAGCCAGTTTCTTCAGATGATCACACTCCAAACTCTTTCCAGCCAGATTCTGTTGCACCTGAACTTCACTCAGATGAAGTTCCTGAGACTTTCTTAGACCTCTACTTCCCAGGACTCTCTTGTGCACACCCCTGTGTACTAGATTGAGAACATTTTTCACAAGATGTTTGTCACTGGATCCTGGACTTATAGGGCTCAGTTTTCAGTGGGATGCAGCAGACACAAGGGACTTGCTTTAAAGGTGTTTGATACAAGCTGTTATTTACATCAAATGGGATTTTCTAATGTGGCTTGCATCAGTACCAGACACAGCTGAGTCAAAGCCCTCTTGTACTAGGGTTGTATCCAACAACCCAGAGCACCAGGCTGCAAGTGGGCTTGCTCCACGGTGGGGCTGCCACATCCCCTTTTTGGGGATTTTGGAAGCCCCACCATGGCCACAGGAGGTGTTGCCAGTTAGACCAGCCAGGAGGTAGCCTAACTGGCTTATGCCACTGGGATGTAGTGGGACAAGGGCTTGTAGGGGCACACCAGGGGCAGGGCATGTCATGGTGGGGACATGCATGGGTGGTATCAATCAGCCTCCAGCATGTGGCATGATGGCACCAGTGTGGCCTGGCATACCACCCAATGGGCACCTCTGTGCCTAGAAAGTATGGCATAGTACCCATCATTCCCCTATCCCCTTTGGTGTCCCAGGTCATTGGTGGGCTAGTGCCTCCCAAAAATCCTGATCTCCACCAAGAAGAATATGCCCCTGTTGTACAGACTGTCCGCCCTCACAGCTCAGATCTCCCAGTGACCAAAAAAAAAATACAATTCCCTGCTATACTCCCTGGTGGTCTAGTGACCCCCTCCAACAGACAGTAGTCATCCACCCAAGTCCACCACATCCCCAACACACACCGATAGCTGGCACAGCCATCCTCACACCCCCCACAGCCAGCCACACAATGCAATCTAGCAATCTCACAGACTGTGTATGTGAACAGCACCCTTATGCAGTCCGTGCAATTGCATTCTGCAGCTGGCCATGGTGGTGTGAAGTCCTTCACATAAAGCAACAATTCCCCTCCTTTCCTTCTTATGCTGTCCCTTTTGAATAATGTGTACTCTGATATGGCCATGTTCCAGTCATGGTTTTTGGTGCACCATGACTCAGTAATGGCCACAATATCCAGGTCAGCCTCCACCATGATGGCCTCTAGGACTGGGACCTTATTTCTCAGACCCTTAGATTTGGCACACATGGCCTCCCACATTTTGTTTGCCCCTTGTTTGCCACTTCCCCTTTTTTCCTTTTGTTTCCCCTTACCCCCTCTTTTCATCTGTCTACTTAGTTCCCCATTCACACTTTTCTAACCCCCATTGCTTTGATTTACTTTATCCAGTGTGGGACTATTCCCCTTTTTCTTTCATTCCATGGTAAAGTCCCTCTGGAAGACTCCAACTGGCCCTGATGTTCCCCTCTCTCTGCTTGCACTTGTCAGATGTTGTGCTAGAACAGAGGGTCTGTTTCAAAAGTCACCCATTCATTTGATGTCCACGCCCACTCCACAAGACTGCTCCTGACTGGAGCATTGTGTCCAAAGGGGAAGAACCAAGGACTGATCCTGCCTTAGTAAGCCCATGCTGCAACCCCTTACACACTAAGCCCAGGAGTGGTGGCAAGTCCCTCCAGAAGAGCCTAACTGGCCCTACAACTCCCCTCTCTCTCCATATCCTCCATATCCATATCCCTATCTCACTATTGAAGGAAAGGACTATAGAATATCTTGTATCCAGTGGATTGTAGGACCCAAGACAGCATGGTTTCACAGAGGGAAAGTCATGCCAAACAAATCTGGCAGACTTCTTTGACTGGGTGACCAAGGAGCTAGATCAGGAAGGTGTGGAAGATGTGGCTTACCTGGATTTCTGCAAGGCTTTCAACATTGTTCCACAGATGAGACTGGTGGGCAAGTGGGTAACTTGAGGTTAAATAGTAAGATGGTAACCTGGATAAGAAACTGGTTGGCAGCTAGGACACAGAAAGTAGTAGTGAATGGAGTGTGCTCAAATGAAGTATGGTGATCAGTGGAGTTCCTTAGGGATTAGTGTTGGGACCAATCCTCTTCAATGTCTTTATAAGTGACATAGCGGAAGAACTGGATGGGAAGGTCTGCCTCTTTGCACATTACACCAAGATCTGTAACAGACAGGACAGACCTGGAGGAGGTGGATAGAATGTGCAGGGATCTAAAGAGACTGGAGGAGTGGTCAAGGGTTTTAATGCAAAAATTGCAAAATAATACATCTAGGCCATAGTAACATGGGAGTGGAGTACAAGATGAGTGGAGTGATACTAATTAAGACCAAGCAGGACAGTTACCTGGGGTAATCATATTGGATGACCTAAATGTGGCCAGGCAGCATGATAAAGCAATTGGGAAAGGCAGTGGGATGCTGGGGTGCATAGGTAGGAGTATCTTCAGCAGGAAGAGAGGTAAGTCTGCCCCTATAGAAATCACTTGTAAGACCCAATCTTGAGTACTGTGTACAGTTTTGGAGACCACATCTCAGAAAAGACATAGACAGAGTGGAGGCAGTCCGCAGGAGGGCTACCAAAGTGGTGCAGAGTCTAGATCACGAGCCATATGAAAAAAGACTTAAGGGGTAAATATGTACACCCTGGAGGAAAGGAAGGTGTGGGGGATATGATAGAAACCTTTACATGCCTTATGGGGGTTAATAAGGTACAGTAGGAGAGTATATTTCAGAGGAAATGGTGCTCTAAAACAAGGAGGCATAATATGAAGCTGGAGGGGGATAAATTCAGGAGGGGTGTGAGGAAGTACTTTTTCACAGAAAGAGTGGTGGACACCTGGAGTAGCCTTCCAGAGGAGGAAGTGGGGTGAAAATAGTAAATGGATAAAAAAATGCCTGAGATAGGTACAAGGAAATTGTGCAGGTAGGGTAGAGGGTATTATAATATTAATAATATTAATAAAAAAAAGAATTGGTCAGACTGGGTGGGCCCAGCGGCCCTTACCTGCCATTACATTCTATGTGTCTATGTATCTATGACAGTTCCATGTTGTTTTCATGCTCTGCAATAGTTCATTGAAAGTTCTGTGTAATCTCCAGCTGCTACCATTTTCCTTCTCTTCCCATCTCCTTTTTCTGCACTGTGGCACTTGTTATTCTAACTAGGCTTCAGGGCACTATGGCGTTTCCCCACCACTGGTACTACTCTGACTGGTCAGCATTGTAGTCCAAATCCTTTCTGCCCTCCTCCCCAGCAGTGGAGTAATTCTATGGTCGATCTGTGTCATATAATGCTCTGCATGTCTACAGGGAGCTTGTTACCATATTTGTGCTCCCTGTCTTGGACTACACAGATGTGAACTTTGGCACTGCCCCTTCCACTTCCCTCACCAGACTGAATACCACCTGCAACTCCTTCTACAAGTTTGCTACAAACTTCCCTTGCACCCACCATTGTTCACTCTATTTATCCTTATCTATCCTGCCTCTGCCCTCTTGTCGTCAGGCTCACTGTACCTCCTCCATACCCAAATACTGGTTTGGTTCATTTCCTTCTTATACTGTATCTCCTCTCTCCTCTCCCAGTTCCCCACCCCACCTCCTGTTCCCTCTGTTCCAGGGACCATTTCACTTTTGTCATTCCTCACCCCAACTCCTCTTGTTGGAAATCTGCCTACTCCTATCAACTTCCCTCACTCTGGAACAGCTCCCCTACTCCCGTCACCTCTCCCCATCCCCTGGCTCCCTCTGGCACCAGGTGAAACTTCATCCCTTCCCCACCTGTTCTGTTACCCTTTCTTCTGATATCTCCATGGTCATGCCTTAACCATCCTGTTCAGCAGCCATCTGGGTCCCTGCTTTTACTTTGGGTTAATTCCCACACCACCACACTTTCTTCCTCCTTTAGGAGGTCAGGCAATAACTTGCCCCTCAGGTCAATTGCCAATTGCCAATATTGTTCTTTTTCATCAAGGATGGTTGCTGCTTCTGAATATGCACTTGCTGGTTGTTCTTTTTGAGTTGTACCACACTTTATTCTCTGCACATACATTTTGTATTTTTTTCTAATTTTGTACTAATTTTTTACTGAATGTTGTTCAGTATTTTGCTATTTTATATTGTGTTTCTGTCCTCCCACTGTTCCTTTCCCATGGGTTATACCTGGAAATGAATATTGGCTCAGTGTGTCTTTCCCAGTTGCCAATTTTCAAATAAATATATAAATGTTTCTCAACTGTTTTCATGCTTTATCCTGTAATGTTATTGCTTGTTTGAGTGGTACTCATTTTCATGATCCCACGCGTGATGTGAAGCACATAATTAAGCATGGGACTTAATGTTTAAGTGCCACCCCTTTAAGAACAAGTCAGAACACTCATTGTTGAAACACAATGTTGCACTGCCTAGCAGGGTCATGTTATTACAAGGAGAATCTGGGAAGCCCCTTTGTCTGAGGCATAGCCTTATCATGTGCAGAAGTCACCCATGTTGAATAAACAGCTTCCTATTTTGATTTTATGCATCTGACACAGTTATTTGCATGTTCCAGCAAGACAGTGTCCACCAGAGCAGCAAGAGATGGACATGGCAGACCTGAAGAGAAGGTAAGGATCCTAGTGGCAGCCTAACACCAAAACACCACATATTTATACTTTTAAAAAGGACACATCTGATCCAAAATCTCAGTTTATTTTTCTTGGTGTTGTGGGACTCAAAAGATATTACTCCTGTCTGGTGTAGTGTGGTGTGTTGTTGTTTTTTTATGTTCCACAGGTTGTACAGTACTACGGTTACGTTCAGCTGAAACTCAAAAAGTATAATTAAGCATTTGGGCATGACAGGGGGTGTGTTATGGTGGGATTATGACCCACCTTGGGTGGGTTGAAACACGAGGCAAAGCCACATGCTTCCATCACCTTTGAAGGGCACACCGTAATGCATCCCCTTGAGTGTCTTTTTTCGATTATGAAATGGGTCCATAGTAGTACTAAATAAATTGCTAAAATATGTATTTTATTTGCCAGAAAAGATACAAAATAGTCAATACATCTTTAAAAAGAAAATAAATATTGTAGTCCAAGTTGAACATTGTTTTATTTATTAATTTATTTATTTGAATTTTGGTAACTGGGTAAGCCCACTGAGACAAAAATGTCCCTTTCTCAGGGGCAACCCAGGGATTATACAGAGATACAGCACATTAAAATATTCACACGGTAAGTGTACACAGACACTTTTACAAGGTACATCAGAACATCATATAATCAGATACAATAAGTTGCTAACATCATAGTTCTAAAGTGGTAAGGGCTAGGGGTATAATATTATATTATTATTAGTATTGTGACCACTTTCTAGTAGGTGGTGAGAATGTTGCATTTAAGCACCATATTTGCAGTTCAAATAATGGCACTAGTGAGGGCAGGCAATGGCTTCACACTGTAACATGGCTTTGAATCAGGGCAGAGTAGACTGAATAAAAAGCCTCAGTGTGTGTGTGCATGTTTTAAGGAAGCCATGACAGGCAGTGCAGAGCATCTTGTTGGACCAGAGTGAGTTCTTTTCAAATCCAGACTCAGAATAATACTGTTGCAGGGAGCAAGTGGGCAGTGGTGGAGTTGCAGCTAGACACCACCAGTGGATTGTTAGGTCGGGAGAATAACAGGAGCAAGTGACCTACAGCAGGAGCTGAGAGCTCTGTGTACCTGAAGACATCAGTTTTTACCACTGTCAGAGGCTAAGGTAAAGAAAAGGTTTTTTTGGTTTTTTTTACAGTCATCATATGGAGGACAGCAGAACATCCTGATGTGTCCTTTTCGGGATGATTACTGAGCATAGCTGTGCCGCAGTGTTGTGATGTTAGTTGCAGGCCTGACAGGCAGATTACAATATGGTAAAGGGGCCAAGCCCTAACTGTATGGTGGTTACTTTCAGCCAGACTGTTTTGACAGGATAAAGGCTTAGCTGAAAGAACCCATCAGCCAATCAGGATTCAGCATTCTATAAACCCATTTCATAATGGCTAATATAAAAGGTATTACTTTTAATGTGAAAAGTTAAAATTCCTTAATGCAACATCTTTGTTTTCTTAAAGAAATGAATAAACTGGATGCAACAGTTTGTTCTCTACAAGAAACACATCTGAGCCAGGAAAAGCTCAGTAAACTTGCAAGAGTTGTCAGGGAAAGTCTTATACATCTCATCATGACTGGAAAAAAGCAGGGGAGACCATTTTAATTCATAAAACAGACCCCATATTACAGGGGTGTGGTAGTGCCACTATTGTTAGGGTCACTGGTGACTTCTATGTTAAACCTAATTTTTTGTTTTCTGTTTGCAGAAAGATGGTTTTTATATTTACAGGACACGTTTAAGATGTAATGTCCATGGCAGAATCTACAATCCCTGAAAGTTTCATGTACATTGGTTTAGTAATTTTTTAGATATTTGAGAGGGAAAAAAAATGTATTTTTTCAATTTTCAGTGGTGTTTTTTTTCTGAATTGTTGATCTCGTCTGCAGAAAAAAATATAAATCTTTAAATAGTGAAATGTTGATGATTGTGTAGGTTGTTGAGGAAAGATTTCCTAGAGGGTGTGATGTTTGGGTATTTTTCACTTTTAAGATACTTACAACTGAAAAATTGGGTTTTGGCTTTAAGGAGTTTGGCTAGAGTTAAGCTACAACATGCACAGGAGAATTTCAAGGCTATTAAATGGGGGAGGAAACTGTAAACCACGATCAGTAGATCAGCAGTTTTGCATCAGAGCAGGACAGACACATTAACAGCTTACAGCTGGATATCTTTTAGCCTGATGTCTGTGATGGCAGAGGGCATAGACCCCTGCTGCAAGCCTTTTTACCACAAGATAAGTTCACACCAGCGCCAGTAACCAGATCCATTACATTTATTGCTTACAGGTTAATTTTTTTTCCTATTCTTTTATTTTACTACACAGGTTAGAGGTATATAACTTTGATTTATTACAGGTCTGACTTGAGCAGCATGTTGGGACAAACCGGAGCCGCACCAAACTTAGTCCTACAGTGGCTTTTCTGTTGCAGTGGAGTACGTTTGCCTCACAGCACTCCAGTTTTTACAGGGAGCTGTAAAAGCACAGACTGCACATAAGGGAAACTGCTATAGATGGAAATATGGATTTCTTGGTTCCTAAACTCAGCTGATTATTTTGCTCCACAGAACAAGGAGCAGAGACTCTGAAAGAAACTGTTCCATATCAGGGGTGCAGTCGGATTAGAGTGGAGCCAGTTGGACAAGGGGAAAAGTGTGGCAACAGTAACAAAGGGACACAGGGGTATTTAATGTCCCCTACACTGTGTGTGATCATTATTATAGCTTCTCTCCACAGGGGAAGATGAAGGGAAGAGAGTTAGGAACACGAATGCCCAGTGTTGATACAGAGAGGGCATTTAACTGATTAATTTTGCATACAGTTTAATTTTTTTCCTATTCTTTTGTTTTACTGCACAGGTTAGGGGTATATATCTTTGATTTATTACAGGTCTGATTGAGCAACGTGTTGGGACAAACTGGCGTCACACCAAACTCAATCCTACAGTGGCTGTTCTGTTCCAGCAGAGTACATTTTTCTCACAGCACTACAGTTTTTATAGGGAGCTGTAAAGGCACAGACTGCACATAAGGGAAGCCACTATAGATAGATAGATATATAGTTTTCTTGGTTGCTAAACTCAGCTGATTGTTTTGCTCCACAGGACAAGAAGCAAAGGGTCAGACCCACCCTCCCCGGGTTCACCCGCCTTTATAGGCACCCGACAGGTTTCAACTTCCTGTGGACAGAGGGAAACTGATGTGCACATAGTTAAAGGGGTCAGTCTACTGTAGTAAACAACATTTAAGAGGGTATAACATTTCAGCAGTGCTGTACCAAAGTAGTGGACAGTAAAGGAGATGAGGGAGAAGAGGAAGGAGAGAAAGAGAGAGAGATGGAGGAGGAAGGAGAGAGAGAGAGAGAGACTTAACAAAGGTTAAAAGAGGGTTAATAACAGTGCAGAAAAGAAAAATGCAGGGAGTGGTGCAGTGCAGAGGTTGCGGGGCTACAGTCTTCAGGAATACATTCTGGGTACTGCGGTGCGGCCCCATATGCAGGCACCTCTCTGGGTTGGGGGCAGAGGTTGCCAGTCTCCACGCTGAGCTGACAGATGTACTGGCAGCCTGTGTCCCCACCCAGAGGCCAAAAAGTCTGCAGACACTGCCATAGCAGATGTCCAGGCAGAGGGCTGGCCGAACAATGGTGGGCTCAGGAAGGTTGAAGTGAGGGCAGAAGCACATCCCCCACCTGGTCCAACTTAGGAACTCCTTTGCTGTCCTGGAGGAGCAGGCAAGCCCCACAGGGAAGCCCAAGGTTGAGACCAGGGAGGATGAGTGGGTCCTCCAGAAGGAGACCCGGAGTGGGAGGTAGAGGACCCCAGAGGAGAAGGAAGCTATTCCTGGTGGTGGACTCAATAGTTAGAGGAATAGGTTTGGGTACAGGTAGCAGGGAGGACAGAGAGGTCAAGTGCCTTCCAGGAGGCACTTCTCAGATAGAGGGGAGGCAAATCCAGAGGCTGGCTACAGCAGTGGTGGGGGGGGACCTGGAGATTATGGTCCATTTGAGGACAAATGAACTAGCAGGGGAGGAGGTAAGCATATAGCAAGTGCTGGAGGACTTCAGGGGGTTGCATAAGTGCTTAGGAGGGGTAGAAAGCTCCGTAACGTTCTTGGAGGTGCTGACAGTCCATGGCAGGGGGAGGCTCAAAATCTCTGCATCAGCAAGTTCAACACTTGGTTGAGAGGCTCATATGGAGATAATGGTTTTGGCTTCACTGGGGACTAGAGACCCATCTGGTGGAATGAGGGCCTCTACAGGTGGGATGGCCTGCATCCATTCAGGGAGGGGACTGTGGTCTTCAATGAGAAGCTTGGATGCTTCATTGCCGAGTGTTTAAACTTGCTAGGGGTGGGGGGTAGTCAGGAGCAGGGAGACCTAGGCAGCCCACCCCCACAGGTCTGGGTGACTAGCAGGTTAGTGCACGAGAAAGTGTGGAGAGCAGATATTCCCAAGCTCATTACAAGAGATAAGACAAAGGAAGGGAGGAAGGCAGTAAAATAAAGAAACCAGGGTTAGAAAGTGAGACAGGGAGAGACAGTGTAGATGTACAAGAAGGACAGGCTGGGAAACACGGACAGCTGTGCCTGGGCTCGGGACAAGAGATTAGTCACAGGTAAATAGACAGCAGTAGGAGGAAAAAAAACAGGGTTGGAAGGAGGGAGCTAAAAGGCAGAGGTAGAAATGCAAGGGGCACACACACTGTGAAACATGGACAGCCATGTATACAAATGCCCACATCATGGGAAACAATAATAATAAATAATAATAATAATAACAACTTTATTTTTAAGGCGCCTTTCAGAGTATCAAGGCGCCTGACAAATTTAAAACACATCAGCTATCCAGATCATTAAAATAATGTGAACAAACCAACTAAACACAAGATTGTTTATTCACTGAAAGCTTGAACCCATAAATTAGTTTTTAAAGCTTGCTTAAATCCCTCCATGGTCATGCATTCCCGTAACTGATGGGGTAGAGGATTCCAGAGGGTTGGGGCCAAGTGCATAAATGCACAGGCCCTTGAAGATTTCAGACACACCCTCAGAATCTCTAGCAACCCTTCATCGGCTAAGTGGAGCAATTGTTCAGGGCAGTAGGGAACCAGAAGCTCTTTCAGGTAGTCTGGGCCAATGTCCCAGACCTGGCTGCCATGATGGCAGAGGCGGACCTGGACTTCATGGCAATTACCCAGACATGGTACACTGGAAACCATGACTGGGAGGTAAATGTTCCAGGGTATGTCCTGCACAGGATGGATGGGGGGTTAAAAATGTGGGGGGGGGGTAGCCCTCTATGTCAAAGAAAGTATTAAAGCAATGGCACTGGAGGGTAGACTGGGGGAGGCTGAGGCACTGTGTGTCACACTTGAGCCAGGAAAAGAAATAGCAGTATGCATAGTAGTAGTAGTAAGTGGTAGTAGTAAAATTCTTTATTTTTATACAGGATAAGATCTCCTTTCCACATCATTAGGTCAAAAGACCTATTTTCAAGATGGTCCTGAGTTATAAAAATCAACTTTTTAAAAGTTCCACATATAATATATCAACTAGACAAGTCCACATAGTTCATATTCAGAACATCATCTCCATACATTTGAGAGGTAACTAGGTTTGTGTAAGATACAGGTTCATTCAAGAGAAGATTTGCTCCTATCCATTACACATTCATCTTATTTGTAACTAGAGATGCAGCAAAGTTTTATTATGCCCCATAGTGAACGTGAAGTGATCAGTTTCGAATCCGTGTAGCATTATGTATAGTTCCTATTGAAAGGTCGAATTTCACCTTTAATGGACTTTGCGTTCCATACTTCATATTTTCTTCAGGTAACATTGTGAGAAGGCAAAGTTTGTGAAAAACAGGCCACAGATCACATGTCTGACTTTCTGTGGCTCACATGATGCAGGCAGGAAGGGAATCAGGCAGGATGTCAGTGAACTAGTTTCACTCTGACATTCACTTTGCTAGAGAGAAGGAGCTGTTTAGCTTACTGTCTAGTGTGGTAGTGAAAATGAGTAAAAGGACCATTTTTCTGCTTTTCATCCTGTGTTTTCCATAATACTGAGTTTGTTTTAAACAACTTTCATCCATAGTCCACCTCTTTTGTGAGTTATCTGATTCTGTTTCTCTGTGTTTCCTTTTTTTTAGTTAGTAATCCTTTTAGTTATTTTAGTTTAAAAATGGAGAGAGGTGGGCCAAGTGGGGTTCCTCGCAGCCCACATATGCGTGGAGGCCTTATGCAAACTATTGCCATAACCGTGGCAATATTTCACAATCTAGTGTTTCCCCCCAGCAAAATGTTCCCACTACCAGTGAAACTGTGGCAGCAGCAGCTGCTTCTTTTGTTGATAGTGGTGCCATCCCTGCAGCACCGGTTGCTACTGCCCCCCACAGCAGGCTGAGCAGCAGCAGGAACAGGGGCAGCAGCAACAGCAGCTTGTTGCCACCCCCCACACACACACTGCACAGCAGCCTGCAACATCGAGCACTCTCAATTCCCACTGCCTGTACCTGGTCCTCCACATAGCTCACCAGTGTGGTAGTTTTTTAGTAAACTGCCTGGTGACTCTACTGCTGTTAAATGCAACATATGCAGTATGATGGTGCATCACAAGCAAAAGGACATCCACCTGGGCATGAGTGACCAAAGAACACAAATGGTAGTGCACCACCATGCCCAGTGGAGGGCCAAGGTGCGGGAGTTAGCAGGCACTCCTGCAGTGGATGGTGCAGTGCAAGAGGGGCCAGTACAGCAACATCCTGTGGGTCATCATAGAAAATGTAGCAGGATGGAGGTGGTGGAGCAAGAGTCAGCTCCAGCAGTTACAACAAACCCAGCTGACATTCCAGCTGCACAGGTGGACCTGATCATCCTGTGAAGTGAGGTCTACTCTCTTCATAATGTTGTTGTTGACCAAACTCGCCAGCAGCTGGACCAGATTGAGGCTCAGCAACATAAAATGATTGGTATTCTATGTATGCTTCTTGGTCAGCTCCAGGCCCAGTAGCTTAATTTAATTTTCTTTTTTTTCCTGTCTTTTTAACATGTAGTGTGTCTTCTGTCTTTATTTTTCCTCACTGTCCTCCTGCCCCCCCCAACAAAAACATAAAAGAAAAACAAAATATGAAAAACACACCAAAAAAATATAAAATGTTAAAAAACAAACCCCAAAAAGTACTGTCCTCCGCTTTTCCTTCTTTTCCTACTAAATATTCTTTTTACATACTGAATAAGTATATAATTCTTTTTCAATTAATTATTTCTTGCTGTTGTATGTTAAAACAGCAGTGCAATAATCCAGTGGCAATTTGGACCTATAGTTTTATATTCTTTTTTTGACTGACCCTTATCTATGGATTTGTGTGATACCCTTCTTCCCATAATTTTTTGTAGTCTGAATTACTACCTTTCTATGCCAACATCTTGCGGTAGTGGAGATTTGGAGGCACGATCACTGTTGGGTGAATACAGAGCACGCACCAGTAGTTGCGTCCCTCATTCCCCAATCAGCCTGCGTGCTGGCGCCACATCACCCAGGTGAGCACATCTAAGAAAAAGTCTGCCGCAATACGAACAAAGCTCATCACACGCAGCAGACCTTCCTACTTGCTTTGTCAGCTACAAACATGGTGGCACAGTGGTCGCTAAACTGCCGAATTTGGGGGTGCCCAATCTCCCAGTCAGCTTACTCTACCCCCTCATATATGTGCCGATGGGGAGCCCACTCCCCATCGGCATAATGTGTCCTCCCCTTCCTTTTGCTTGCCGAGGGGGTGCCCAATCCCCCTCAGCTCATGCGCCCCTCCCGCTTTCATTGTTTGCAGATGGGGGTGCCCAATCCCCATTGGCATCCGTCCCCCCTTCCCCATTTTAATGTACAAATGGGGGAGCCCACTCCCCATCAGCATGCTGTCCCCCTCTCCTTCTGTGCTGAGGGGTGCCTAATCCCCCTCTGCTAGTGTCTCCCACTCCCTATGTGCAAACAAGGGTGCCCAATCCCCCATCAACTATTGTATCCCCCCCAAATAAAAACACCTGTAAAAAAAGAAAAACATCCACAATTTTTTAACACCTGTAAACAGAAAATGGTCCCTCGTAATCTCCCTACCCCCTCCCACCACCTGCACCCACCCACTGCACACCCTGCCTCTCCACAACCCCCTTCACCCCATACTTACCTCCGGAGCTCGGCGTGATGATCTTTGGTGGACCGGGAACACGTCTGCACTCTTCAAAGCTGACCACAAACTGAGGAAATGCCGGTAAACTGTATAATGGCATAAATAGGGTTTTTTCAACTTTGATGTATATCTTGGGCATTTTTTTGGAACACTCGTGAGGTGGTTTCAACAACAGTTATGGAACCGGATCCAGATCCAGCACTGTACCATTACCGGCTGTAGTGTGGATGCATGAGCGCTTTCCCCAGCAGTGCCCATAGTGCAGTGCAAGCTGCATTGTGGGATCATACCAAACACTGCCACAGTGTGGACACACTGTACTGCTTACCAGCCATAATGGTTTGTAACTGTTACTGGGTCATAGCGGTGTAGTGTGGACAGGGCCTGATACTGCTATCTTGCTACATCATTCAGCCTGCAGTATTAGTGTCCCCATGAAGAACAATCACATGAGAAACTTCAGAAGAGTCACTTGTATTTCTTGATGCACTGTTTCAAATGCACAGAGAGCCAGAACTGTGTATCAGTGTCCCAAGTGAGAACATTTGGCTACTGATGCCTGCTGCTGTTGTCCTGCTGTTTTATTTTCATGGAAAGTCCCAATGAAGAATAATTACATGAGAAACTGTTCAGAAAAGTCACTTGTATTTATTGATGCATTGCTTCAAATGCACAAAGAGAGTCAGAACAGTGTATTAGTGTCCCAAGTGAGAAAATTGCTTGCTGACGCCTGCTGCTGCCGTTGTCCTGCTGTTTTAATTTAATGAAAAGTCCTGATGAAGAATAATCATGAGAAACTGTTCAGAAAAGTCAATTGTATTTATTGATGCACTGCTTCAAATGCACAAAGAGAGCCAGAGCTGTGTATCAGTGTCCCAAGTAAGAAAATTGCTTGTTGACGCTTGCTGCTGCTGTTGTCCTGTTGTTTGCTGCTGCTGCTGATGTACAGTGTGTTGCTGAATGATGATAGCCACAGATGACCATGGATTGAACTCTTAATCTGATTTCTTGAAATTTCTTCTGCTGCAATGATTGAAACATGTTGTCCTATGTGTGTGCATTCATACCAACTATGGTAAGTTACTGTACAAGTCACTGTCATGTGTTTGGAGAGACACTGCAGTTTCATTTTTATTGAAACTTGATGTTTGTCAAAAGCAGTCTGTCCTGTTGCTCCTTTACAAGGAATCATCATCATACATATTGAATGTTTCCCCTTCACCTGTGTGTTGGCCATGATTACATTCGTGTGTCATTGATGTGTGCTGCCATCTAATGTGGTACTATAAAATTTAATATGTTTTTTGGGGGGGGTACCTCTGTGAGTAAATTATAACCATTTCTCATTACTGTTCTTTTTGTTAACATTCTCAGGTTATAGCACACAGATTCACAAATGAAGTGATAAAATCATGCTGCCACTGCACACGTGTTCTACATGTGTCCGATTGTTGACTTTGGCTGTATGAAAAATTTCAAGTCATGAAAGGTAAGTATTGTTTTGTTGGGGGCTTGCATCATTGGAAAACAATTTTCCTTAATATTTTTATCGTCTTTCCAGGTCTTCAGTGCATCCTTCCAAATGGTTCTCAGTATTTAGATTGGAACATCCCACTGGTCCGCAGCACCTCAATGTTACTTGCAAACAGATGAAGAAGAAATTATTCTGAGTTCATTCCAGTACCCCATTAAGTACCCAGTGGTGTTCCTCCTGTCTTCTGTTATATCCAGCTTGAACTACACAGCTATTACTAATGACCTGTGAATAAAATAATCAAGTTTAGTGACACACGCTGGACCAGTGTCTTACATTCCATCCCGACCAGGAATACACGTTGTAGAACCCTTGCATACTGAAGTGCATCTGTCTCATCTGTGTAGATAAAGAGATATTACCTGGCCTGTATTTCACCACCATTGAATACTTCACCCCTGTGGAAAACAAGGGGGGGATAAAAGAAAAAATAAAGTATAGAGGAAATAAGATTAATATCTATAGATAAAATAATTTATGTGGCCACACTGCAATGGTGTTGTTGCTGCAATTAGAGTTGTTGTTATAATTTTGGTCCTAGGACAGTACGACTGCAAGTTAAAACAGTCACCTGTGAAGAAAAATTGCGAATCACTTGCCTGTATTTGGCCATAGTGTCATGTATAAGAAGGTAAAGAAAGGATTAATAGCACAGTTCAAGTCAAAAACACACTACATGAGATTCATACTTACTGTAAATTATTGATGTTTATCATGATGGGTGTAGTGTTTCTTGACTGTGTGATTGTGCATTGATGGCTGCAGCCAGGCTACCGTGCAACACCTTCAGGGAAATAACCAGAGATAACAGCCAACATTAGAAATTATTGCTCACTGTGGACAAATATTTTGATGTTTCTTGTCAACTCATCTTATACTGATCGTGCACATATATTTTAAAAAAGTTATGTAACACAACAAACTAATTTTTGAAAAGAATCATCCATCATTACTGAATACTGGAATCTCAATTAATTTGGAATACATTATTTTTAATTCCAAAGTTTAAAACAATGTTGGTGAATTTGGGGACTTTATTTCAGGATCAATCAGCTATTCTGGTTAATAATTATGATGACAAGATAAACCCAATTTCTGCAAAACTGACTATAGTACCAAAGTGGTACAATAAGAAATAAATTAATGCATATTCATAGGACATGAACTCACCATGGCTGGCTGTGGGTTCTTCAGCTGGGCACAGGTACTATGTCTGTCTTTCTCTCTCTCTCTCTCTCTCTCTCTCTCTCTCTCAAGAAGCAGGGTGGCTGTGGCTGGCTGCAGGTTCTTACATTGGGCACAGGTACAATGTCTCCCTCTCTTTTGCTCTCAAGAAGCAGGGTGGCTGTGGCTAGTTGCAAGTTCTTACATTGGGCATAGGAACAATGTCTGTCTGTCTGTCTCTCTCTGTCTCTCAAGAAGCAGGGTGGCTGACTGGGGTGTGTTACTGTATTTCAGTGTCAGGATATCTGTCATTCAATCAGCATGATGTCAATGGTTACAAGTTGATGTGTTTAGAAGACTGCAGGTAATAATGACTGCTCATATTCTGGGAACTGTACTGAAAAAATCAAGGAAGGTGAAGGCGAACTGTAATGACATGATGTCATATGACACTTATAACAGGAAGAAGTACTTTAATGCCAATTTTTTTCTTTATGCCCTTCCACAAACATCCTTATCATCAATGAGGAAGTAGCCCTCACGATCCTCAGTGCTGGGGTTGTACCCACTTTGAAATTATTTTTCCATGAAAACATCATCAACCTGAATGGAACACTATTTGACACTGCCACCAGGATGGTCTGCTTTGCCCTCATCATCAGCACCACCACCATCATTGTGACTGGGTAGAAACATAGATGTGCTTGTACTACTTGGTATGTGACCTTCATTCATTTTGATAAACGTCAGCATGCCAGTATCTGTAGATGACAGGTTAGTATGACTGTCATGCACAATGGCCCCTACAAAACTAAATACCCTCTCCATACTTACACTGGAAGGTAGGCAGACCAGGTACTTCAGTGCTACTGATGTCTGTGCTGCACATTCATTCACCTTGCCACTCCAGTACACCAGAGGATCATCCAATATTGTAAGAAGCCTGCTTTCTGCCAAATAGGCCTCAGCCATGCTCTGTGATGCGTACGTTCCTGATGAGTTATCCACCTGTTCACAAGATTCATCTAGGTCACAAATTCCAACTTTGAATAAGGCACCCCAAAGTGGATTAATGGCCAACAGTGCACCTGATATCACCCCTTGCTGTTCATCCACCTTTCTAGATTCACTGTGTCCACAATGACCTTCAGCATTATTATGTTGTAGTTTGCTGAACTTTGTATGTGACATCTGTGCCCCATGAACCAATCTGACCAGCTGTTCAATGAGGTTTTGAACCTGATCATGCTCTCCCTCCAGTATGGATGCAATGCCATGTTTGTAGCGTGGGTCCAGCATTGTGGCTATCCCAAATCTGGGGGATTGCCAAATGTTGGCGATGTGTCTATTGCTAAGATTGTAATCATATGTTTGAGTAACGCATAGCTGACCTATCTCCTGCCACATCAAGGCTAGGCTGCAGATTCAACAATGTCTGCCTCAGCACCTGTAGCAGTGGAATGGCTTGACTAATGAATGCAGTGTCACCACTCACTGCCTGTGTGGCATGTTCAAGTGGTCTCAAAATCACTATTACTGAATCCATGAGTCACCATTGCTTAGTTGTCATAGACACGGATGCCCCAGAACTGTCACAGCTAGTGTGCATAACAAGGTACTCAGAGATTGCTTAGTACTGCTCATATAAGTGCTTTGCCATGTAAAGTGTGAAGTTCCATCTCATGACAATTTTAAGCTTGAGGCAGTGCTGAGGAAGGCTGCTTTGGATCTGCAGCTGCCTAAGCTCATCATGGGCCTTTCCAGAACATGCGAAGTGGACACAGATGCAGCATGCAATAGTCAGCATTTTCTTGATTTCAGGGTACTGCAGAAACTCCTGTACCACAAGATTAAACAGTGGGCCATGCAGGGAACCCTCACAAAGCCACTATTGCTGGTACATTTTACAACAATGGACCCATTATCACTTTCTGGGAAGCCAGCTTTTAGTGACAGGGGATGCAGCCACTTATCAGTTTCTGTCAGTAGCAAGTCTATCATGTTTTCACCTGTTTGAGACCCTGCTACACTATACATTGCAAGTGTGGCATGCTGTCTTATGCCATGAAGGCTGCTGCCATCACAGTCTGACATATTATAATGCTTTCCCATCCCGCCATCACAGACAACCCCAGGTAGCTGCACCCAAAGTGCAGTAATACACAGATAAGAACTACCCACCATTTTGCCACTTGTCCACATATCCATACTTAAGTGAATGTAAGGTGATGAGGAATGCTGAAGGGCATGTCTTACAGACTCCATCACAGTATGATATAACTCAGGGACAGCATGGGTGGCAAAGTATGTCCTGGACGGGATCTTCTATTTAGGACATGCGTGTGCCACAAAGTGTCAGAATCCTACATTCTCCTCAAAGGAGAAGGGCAACAGGTGAATTGCTAGCATTTCCACTATGGCAGCATTGAGTTCATGCACAACTGCATGATCTGGTGGGTATTTACTGTGCCACTCAAAAAGGCTGTGCAACATGGGTTGTAATGTTCTGTGTTTTGCACGAGGCATGCCAAATGTCTCTGCTCTGTAAACTGCCATGGATGGGATGCCTTTCACATGGGATGATGGGTGCACAGGTGACATGCCAATAAATGCTGTCATTTTACTTGTTTTAAGCATAGGGGTTGATGTAGTAGAATTACTACAAAGACCACCACTGCTACTCTGACCACTACTGGAACAGTCAAAGTCATCCTCCTCCTCATGCCTATAGTAATCCTCTGATGTTAATTCACAACTTTTACTGACATGGCTACTTACACTGACTTGGGAAGGGGATGCCATGCTCACTAAGATTGATGAGGGTTAACGTACCACTACTGCATCAGCTCCCCTCTGGTGCCAAGTTCACAGTGCCATGTGCCTGCTCTTGTGATGACTATGCTGGCCTCCAGTGCTAAGATGGCTACCCTTTTTACCATGCCTGACTTCTGCTTTTTCAAAGCTGGCAGATTGCCACTGTTTCATCTTTTTCATCTTGTATGAAACAATCCCAAACTAGGGATTTTGCTGCCCTACATTTCACCTTACGCTGCTGCTGCATGTGGGACTGCAATTTTTGTGGGGCAAAATGGAGGTGTGCTGCATGATTTCAGGTGTGATGCAAACTTTGACTTTGACTGAACATCTCAATCTATGAGTATGACTTCATGGTCATTCACAGACACAGCTACATCAAAAGAACTTTGGGGAAGGGGATTTACTAAAAAACTATTTGCCTACAACCACCTTAACTTTCTTTTTGTCCAGTTCCCATATGAGGTCACTAGCATTATCATCACATTCATTATGATCCACAAATTCACTTTGGATGCTATCCAGTGGACATATTACAACCGCAGTCTCACTTTGATCATCCACACTTTTTTTGTCAACATCTGATTGTTTGGATGGCCTGACCTGAGGATCTGTGGAAACATGAGACTGAATCATTATGATTAGGACCATGTTCAACTACAGTGGGGAGTGGGACATCAACTACACTCACGTTTTCTGACTCAACAACACTTTTGCCACCTGATAACTTTGCCTAGGTTGTAGCAATACTATTGCTGTTATCAACAATGCCATCACTCGCTTTACTATGAGTGACACCAGCATCTCCACCCAGCATTGAAGTGACTGATTTAGCTGAGGAAAAACTGAGTCACAGAAATCCCTTTACTTGCAGAAATTACTACCTTTTCCTTCTGCTGCTTACCACCACTTCCATGACCACACTTAACACTGCTAGCCCCTGATGAACCTGTCTCATCATCACAACCTCTTCCACTGCTAGCATTTGGAGGCACACAAGCAATAGTCTTCTTGCCAGCAGCACTACAGCCAGAAACAGCTTTGCATGACCATCTTTTTGCAGGCATTTTTTAAGTTACACAGACAGTCACCAAGAAAGGAAACATGTGCACAATGAAAAGGAATTTTTCTGGTCTTGTGTGTTGCTGTAACAATTTCAAGAGAATTCACAAGACATTACAATGACAAAAATACTGCAACAGGTACTTTTTTTATTATTTCTGTTTTCGTTTGTTTAAACGCTATAATATGCACTGAGGGAGAGTTTTCATGGTACTATGGGGAAACACACAATAGCGATACCCCTACCCTACCTTGCAGCCGGCACAGCCCTTGAGACACAGGGACCGAAGGGGCTCTGAGCCGCCAGCGGGCCGGTGGCGACCACCAGCCGACCGAGGGAACCAGGAGGCCAGGAGAAGCAGGCAGAAAGCCAGCACAGCCCTCGAGACACAGGGACCGAAGGGGCCCGAGCCACCAGCGGCTGGCGGCGACCACCAGCCGACTGAGGGAACCAGGAGGCCAGGAGAAGCAGGCAGAAAGCCAGCACAGCCTCCGAGACACAGGGACCGGGCGGCTCCTGAGCCACCAGCTGGCCGGGCGACGACCACCAGCCGACGGAGGGAACCAGGAGGCTGGGAGAAGCAGGCAGAAAGCCGGCACAGCCCTCGAGACACAGGGACCGAAGGGGCTCTGAGCCGCCAGTGGGCCGGCGGTGACCACCAGCCGACCGAGGGAACCAGGAGGCTGGGAGAAGCAGGCAGAAAGCCGGCACAGCCCTCGAGACACAGGGACCGAAGGGGCTCCGAGCCGCCAGCGGGCCGGCGGCGACCACCAGCCGACTGAGGGAACCAGGAGGCCGGGAGAAGCAGGCAGAAAGCCGGCACAGCCCTCGAGACACAGGGACCGAAGGGGCTCCGAGCCGCCAGCGGGCCGGCGGCGACCACCAGCCGACTGAGGGAACCAGGAGGCTGGGAGAAGCAGGCAGAAAGCCGGCACAGCCCTCGAGACACAGGGACCGGAGGGCTCGAGCTGGTCAAGCAAGGTGACCACCAGCCGACTGAGGGAACTAGAGGCCGGAGAAGCAGGCAGAAAGGTATGGAAAAGCCAAGATTTTGCCCGCCTCCCCTCTCGGTTGATTCTTTTATACACTTTCTCCTCCATTTCTCTAACCCACGCCCACAGCTATTTCCTTCCTCTATTAACCCTTACCAAACCTCCACAATGCTACTCTGCTTCCTTTTGCCCCTGAGCTCTCTTCTTCCCCAATCCCATATGATAATCATGATATACCCTTGCCATGGTGAATAAGGTAGTGAATATGGTCTGCCCACCCCTGTCATCCACAGTGGACACCCATCTATTCTTTATTTATATCCAGCCATTTTGCACTGCAACCCTGGGGTATCCCACATAAAGTCTCTCTTACCCTACAGCATCCCTCAAGTACCTTACATTCATCCTGGCTTTATATTAACCCACTATGCCTGTCAATCAGATTATTATTTTGTGATAAACTTCATACCTATATAACAGGTCCCTCACCTATTATACAGTGGTTCCCCAAGAAGAGGAGGAAATGCTCTGACCACTCTCTTTCCCTTTCATTTGGTGCCCTCCTCAAACTAATCTTCTTTCTTCTGATCTGTATTGGTACTATTGAAATAAATCCTGACCCCATTGAAAGTTTCTTATCCCCTGCTGATCTAACCTCTATAAATGGCCTAAGTTTCCTTCACTTCAATGCTTGCAGCCTTCTAAAAAAGTTCTCCTTAATACAGGCCTGGGTTGCACATACTCTACCTGACTTCCTGGTTATCTCTGAAACTTGGCTCAGACCTACAACAAAAGACAGTGATATAAACCTTCCCAACTATCAGCTGTTCAGATCAGATTGCCCTTCCAGGGGTGGTGGGGTGGCCATCTACATTAAGGACACCAACTCTGCATCCTGCCTCATCAATACATCCAAACCAAAGGAATTTGAATGTTTGTCAATTAAAATATCCCTTCCAAACTTGTCTTCATTTAAATTGATTGGCTGCTATAGGCCCCCCTCTGCAGGCCTCAAACTCCTATCCCACCTAGGTTCAATACTCAATCTAGGCCCTGAAGATACCATCATCCTTGGTGATTTGAATTTAAACTGGCTATCTAATGCATCTGCACCACTAGTATCCTTCTGTGACACCTATGGATTCACACAATTAATCAAAGATCCAACCAGGATTAACCTAAAAAATTCTATCAACAGCTCACTCCTGGATATTATGTTGGTAAACAAGCCTCACTTATATTCACATGCAGGAGTACTACCCAGTGATGTAAGTGATCATTGTCCTATAGTTGGCATAAGAACTACATTCAAACCATCCAATCCTGCAAAGTTTGTCCTCAAAAGGTCAAAAAAGGAATTCAACATCTCAGGATATCTCCATGATTTGTGCAATACAACATATTGGCAAGACTTTTATCTTACATCCTCAGTTGAAACAGCTTCCAGATATTAAAGGACATCATCACTAATGCTCTCAATATTCATGCACCTATCACCAGTATCAGAACTAAAGTAAGATCTTGTCCTTGGTTCACTGCTGATCTTAAATCAGCTTTTGTTAGCCAGAGACAAACTCTGGAAAAGGCAAGAAAAACAAAGGATACCAGAGACTGGCTTCAATTCAGAAAAGCAAGAAATTCATGTACAAAGCAAATAAGAATTGCCAAAGCTGCCTATTATAGAGCTGAATTAGATGCTTCTACAATAACCCATCCAGACTTTGGGGTACTATAAAGGGAATTCTGGGCCAAACTCTACCCCTGCCTTAACCTCCAAACTGCTACTGAATGACACAGAAATCACGGGCAAGCAAGAAATCTTGAATACCTTCAATGATCACTTCTCCACAGCTGGCCTTGCATTTGATTCCTCACCTGCAAGTCTCTTGAGATCATCTTTAAACCTTCAATACATTGTGGGACAAAAGGCTACTTCAATCTTCTCCTTCAATCCAATATCCTTGAAAGAAGTAGAAGACCTCCTATCTAATTTAGATACTTCTAAGAGTGCAGGTACAGACTTCCTGGATCCCTACTTTCTGAAAATAGCATCACACACCTTATCTGCCCCCCTCACTCATCTCTTCAATCTTTCCCTAGCTACTGGATCCATTCCCTCCACTTGGAAAACAGCTGAAGTAGTTCCACTACTTAAATCAGGTGATCCTATGGACCTTAACAATTACAGGCCCATTTCCATCCTACCGGTACTATCCAAGATGCTTGAAAAATTAGTAAATTCACAATTAAGGGCCTATCTGGATAAAAACAACCTCCTAAATCCAGCAAAATTGGGATTTAGATCAAGGCATAGCACCATTTCTGCCCTAGCCAAAGTAACTAATGATTGGCAGATTGCCTTGGATAAGAAGAATAGTACCTGTGCTGTGTTCCTGGATTTGAGTAAAGCATTTGATACAGTGTATCATGAATCATTAATCACCTCCCTTAGCTCTCTAGGCCTGGATTCTCTCTCACTCAGTTGATTTAAGTGCTATCTAACTGATAGGTCACAATTGGTAAAAAATGAAAATTACCTATCCACCTCTAAACCACTGCTAAGAGGTGTACCGCAAGGCTCTATTCTTGGCCCCATCCTCTTTGCCATTTATATTAATAATATTGATGCCAATCTCTCCCACTCTAGCATTCATCTATTTGCTGATGATACTGTATTATATGTCAGCAACCCTCATTATCAAAAGCCTGTGAACTGTTGCAGTCAGAATTCTCCATCCTACAACACAATCTATTGGAAAAAAACTACTTTAAATGCCAAAAACAAAAGCTATGGTCTTTGCCACAAAGAGTTGCTCTGCCATTACCCCATCACCCACCACCTCACAATTATTCACCTTACTTGGAGAGAAGCTGGAATTTGTGGACAAATTCAAATATCTTGGAGTCTGGATTGATAATAAGCTTGACTACTCTGTCCATATTGAAGAGCTACTAAAAAAGTTGAGATAAAGGCTTGGCCTATTTTACAGAATAAAACACTACCTTACCAGAGACTCCAAACAAAGATTAATCCAGGCATCATTTCTATCCCTCATTGATTATGCTGACTTTCTATGGTCATTGCTCACTCTCACTCTTAAATAAGCTGGACACCCTGTATCATAGATCCATCAGATTTATTACTGACCTTCCCTCCAGCACCCATCATTGCTCTCTTTACATGGCAGTTAATTGGACATCCCTACAACACAGAAGAAATAGGAATGCTGCAATCTGGATCTTCAAAGCTTTATCAGGCAAACTCCCTCTATATCACAGACTGTTTTACCCGAATTACTTCTAGGCCATACACCTTAAGGATCAGTAAACTCATCATGTTAAAGGTTCCTAATGCCTGCACCCGGTTTGGGAGGGCTGCTATCAGCTACTCCCTAGCAGTTACTTGGAACTCACTCCAAAAATCTATGAATCTAAATACCCTCTTACCCTTATCATCCTTCAAAAGATTATTCTCCACCCTATTCCCAGAGTTCTGCAACTGCTTCCATAAGGCCTAATCTCCCATCCAACCTACATTCCCCCTTCCCTATTCCATTCTGTTTAGTTCTCCTTCTATTATCCAGTCAGCTGCTATATTCTTATAAAAGCCATAAAGGCCCTATTATTTGTATACTATCCCTGCTATATTACTTTTTACAGGTTAAGTGATTTTTACTGTGCCTTGTATATATGTAAATTTTTGTTTACTATCATTTTATGTCATTGTACTATTGTTTATGTTATTTTCTTGTCCATGTAAAAAAATAAATAAATAAATAAATATTTGTACTCTGATTTGTATGACCACTCAGGTCCATCTTGTAAATGAGCTACGCTCAATGATGTTCGCCTGACTAAATAAAGATTTTGATTGATTGATTGATTGATTGATACAGTGACAACAATTTCAACAGACTGAACAGAGACAACTAACAGCAATGTTATATTTATTCAGTTTTTGGTGGATGGGAAGCCAAAAAAAAAAAACAATTATGACTTCCAAATGGAAATTGGGCACTAAAGAGATGTAGCTGCTCAGGCACATGACCTTATCCAGTCTTCACAAATCTAAAAGCGGAACAATAATGACTTATTTTTGGGGGGGGGGCAGGAGAAGGATTTACAGTACTATCTAGATATAAGCAGGAAAAATACCACAGATGGGCTGAGAAATTAAGAGTACTGCTGTGGTGGTGCAATAAATGCATATGACTTAACGGCACACACACAGACTAAAGGTAATGCGAAGAAACTTTAGCAATTCAGTAAACCACAACACAGTCTTTTAAACAGACTGAAAAAATGTACAATGAACAGTGAAAACGTACAAAAAAATTACTAGCAGTATTACTGTGTGTATCTGTGTACAGAACTGAACACACCAACGCTAAAACATTAGCCAACAATAATTGAAAGACTGCCCTTAACACTGTGGTCTCTGAATCTCCCTTCTATACCATAGATCTGCCCCTCCCCCGAAGCATACTTCTGCAGTGTCTGTCAGTACAGACACTGGATGTACTAATGTAAGATGCAATATTCACACAAAATCAATAAACGCTCGGTGATATAAACACACAAGGGTTTACTACACTTGATGAACAAAATGTGGACTCAAAAGTCCAAACGAAAAATGTTTTTCTGAGGATCTGATTATCAGAGCTCTAAACTCAAACTAACTCCAGTTTTCCACTACACACACACACACTACACTGAACTGAGGCTGTGCAAGCCAGTATAGAGCCCATGTAATCTGCCATCTGTGAATCAGTTCAAAATTAACCTTTAAGAGAAAAAAAGGTAAAGTAATGCAAAATCCATATGAAGCAATGGAAAATTTGCATTAACAATAAATGCAAAGATTTTCACTTCACTTTGAGGAGAATTTTGTGAAATTTGAGTTCTACACGAAACACTCCATGTAGCAAAGTTAATGGACTTCGCCCACCTCTATTTGTAATGCATGTTTAAGCAAGGTTGTAAAAAGTTTTGGATTTTTATTGAAATTCTTCAAATTATTATCAATTGGATTCCATATGGAAATACAATTTGCTATAAATGTCACATTCCCAAATGTGTTTTTGATTTAAGTAATCTGTTTTACAAATGTCTTAAATTATAATTATGTTTATATTCGTTCTTCCCCACTTTATCCACTAACTATTTCAGTTTTCCTAGATATAAAACCCTATAAAACTGATTTGCCCATGATGTCCTCCTTTTATTGTCATGTGTCATACACCCCAATTCATTATACATATCACAGTGTCACATCTCAGAATGAAATTGGCCAAATTATTATAGGTCAAGTCTACTATTTTTTACTAAGGTTTTACTTGCTAACCCATAGATGTGACTACCATAGTCAATATTGAGTTTTAGCAACTGATTTACAACAGTGTTTCTCATTTTCTTATCTATGTAAAAGCCAGATCTATGAAAGGCTCCTAATCTTTTGTTTATTCTTCCTATCATATCTGTGATGTGGAAATCAAAATTCAGCCCTTCATCTAACCATACCCCTAAGTGTTTATACTGGTGTTCTTGATCCAATATTTCATTTTTAGTAGTTATTATGTCAATGTCTTGTTTTGTATTTTGATTTTTCTTCATATCTGATTTGAAGACTATAGTTCTTGTTTTTTTTTTACTATTTAAAACTAATCTTTACTAGACTAGCCATTTTTCTAGCTTTGTAAAATCTGATTGTAATCCCTGTTCCAAATCTTTGACAGAATCTTCACTGGCCAACAATACTGTATCGTCAGCATACAGTAGTGATCTACAGGCCTTCAGCACAGAGGGAGGAGGTTAAAAGCATTAGTGAAAGAAATACACCAGATGGCAGCCAAAGGGGAAGTACTACTGCTGGACAATTTTAGCATGCCAGATGTGGACTGGACCATCCCAACATCTGCCTTATCCAGGAGCTGAGAAATCATAGAATCCTTACAGGGGAAGGCCTCAAGCAGTTGGTACTGGAGCCCACCAAGGACAAGACAATCTTGGACCCTGTGCTCACCAGTGGGGACAAGGTTGAGGATGCCAGGGTGGATGGGTACCTAGGGATCCAGTGATCACAACACTGTGTGGTTCAGCATCATTACAGTGTCACAGGAGAACCACACCAAGAGAAAGGTGCTGTATTTCAGGATGGAGGATTTTGCTAAGATGGGGAACGTGATCAAGGAGGCCCTGAAAAGAAGAGAGCCAGGGGTAGGAGTTGAGAAGCAGTGTGTACACTTAAAAGAGGCTATAGGGGATATGACAAAATAGTGTATTAAGGTGAGCAACAAGGGAAAAAGAAGAAACAAACCACTATGGTTCACAAAGGAGGTGGCAGAAAAGGTGAGGAAAAAAAGGGGTCCTTCAAGGAAATACAAGAAGACTCAGAAGGAGGAGGATAGGGCAGTGTATCTAGAGAGATACTGTAGAGGGAGGCAGGAAAAGCAGATAGGAGCGCTAGACACAAACAGAGGAGAGACTAGCTCAGACAGTAAAGAGAGGGGCAAACCATTTTATAGATACAGTACATTAGCGATAGAAGGAAGGCCAGGGAAGGGATTGTAGGGCTTAGGGAGGAGGAGGTGGTGGGTAGAGGGTGACTTAGAAAAAGCATGGGTACTGAATGAATACTTCTGTTTGGTATTCATGGTAGAGGAGGAGGGACTCGAACCACAACTAAGCAGCAAGGCCAATGGGGAGAGAAAGGTAGGCATCAGTCTTTTTACAGAACAGTGAGTCTTGAAAGAACTCACCAAACTGAGAGTGGACAAAGCAATGGGACAAGATGGTGTACACCCCAGGATATTGAAAGAAATAAGAATGGTGCTAGCAGGGCCACTGGCAGACCAGTTTAGTGAGTCTCTTAATACAGGGGTGATCCAAGGGAACTGGAAGGGGGTAAATGTAGTCCCTCTCCACAAGAGTGGTTGTAAGAAGGAAGAAGAAAACTATAGGCCAAGCAGCCTCACATCAGTAGTGGGTAAGATTACAGAGGCACTGCTTAAGGAAAGGATTATGGAGCACGTGTTAACCAAGGGAGCACAGGATCCAAGGCAACATGGATTCACAGCAGGAAGGTCATTGTCAAACAAATCTGCTTGATTTTTTTGACTGGGTGATGAAGGAGGTGGATCAGATAGGAGCAGTGGAAATTGCCTACCTTGATTTCAGCAAGACCTTTGACACCGTACCCCACAGAAGACTGCTGGACAAGCTAGGGAGTCCTGGGGTGGGACACAAAGTGGAAAACTGGGTTAGAAACTGGTTGAGGGAGAGGAAGCAGAGGGTGGTAGTAAATGGGATCAAGTCCAAAGAAAGAAGTGTGACCAATGGGGTGCCTCTAGGGTCAGTCCTGGGGCCACTCCTTTTTAATGTCTTCATCAGTGACATTGCTGAAGGGCTGAAGGGGAAGGTTTGCCTATTTGCAGATGATACCAAAACCTGCAATAGATTAGACACTCCAGAAAGGGTGAAAAGAATGAGGATAGACGTGGGGAAACTGAAAAAATAGTCACAAGTGTGGCAATTAAAATTTAATGCAAAGAAGTGCAAAGTCATGCACCTGGGGTGAAGAAACCCAGTGGACAACTACATTATGGGGGGGAGATTGCTGACAGTAACCAGGGATGATAGGGATTTAGGGATAACCATCTTGGATGACCTAAAGGTGGTCAAAGAGTGTAACAAGGCTGTTGGGAGGGTCAGTGGGATGCTGGGGTACACAGGAAGGGGTATCACTAGCAGAAAAAGAGAGGTGGCATTGCCATTGTACAAAACACTGATCAGGCCTCATCTTGAGTACGGTGTTCAGTTTTGGAAGCCACACCTTTGCAAGGACATAGACAAAGTGAAGGCAGTCCAGAGAAGGGCAAACAAGATGGTACAGGGCATGCAACATAAAACATATGTGGACAGACTAAAAGACCTCAATATGTATACACTTGAAGAGAGGAGGGAGTGGGGGGATATGCTAGAGACCTTCAAGTATTTTACAGGCTTAAACAAAGTGCAGGTGGTTGACATCTTCCAGTACAAGAGTTGTACAAGCAAAAGGGTGCACAATATGAAATTGGAGGGGGGCAGGATAATGGAAAATGTGAGGAAGTTCTTTTTCACAGAAGGTGTGGTAGATGCTTGGAATGGCCTACCTTAGGAAATGGTGGGTGTAAAGACAATGGGGGGGATTCAAACATGCATGGGATTAACATAAGGGAACCCTAGATGTGGGGAAGAGAGGCAAAAGCCAATGACCAAGTAGAGTCAGCAGCCGCTGATGCAGACAGGGAAAATGGGCAAACTGGGTGTGCTCAGTGGTCCTTATCTGCCATCAACTACTATGTCACTATGTATTTAAACTCATTCTGTTTTGTGCAGCCATTTTGGGTCAGATTAAGCTATGGATAGTTCTGACACCATATGGTGCTACCAGTATGAATGGGTTAAAATCCAGTCCAAGATATGGAGCCATGTCTGATAAGTTGAGAGATGGTCTTCAGGAAGGTCGACTTCAAGAAAATGAGAGAGTGTCTTGGGGAAGTCCCAGCAGGGACAGGGAAAATGGGTGGGGTAGAGGAACAGTGGGCAAATATAAAGAAGGCTATTGGGAAGGCAACAAACCTCTCTGTCAGGCAGGTTAAAAAGAACAAGAGAAGAAAGAGACAGCTATGGTTCTCCAAGGAGTAGCAGAGAAAGTAAAGGTGAAGAAGCTAGCCATCAAAAGGTACAAGACAACTCAGAAGAATGAGGATAAGGAGGATTATCAGGAGAAACAAAGGGAAGCAGGGAAAGCTGTGAGGAGAGCAAAGGCACAAATGGAGGAGAACATTGCAAAGTCAGTCAAAAAGGGGGCTAAAACATTATTTCGGTATATAAGCGAAAAAAGGAAGAATGAGGCTGGGATTGTAAGACTTAAAGGAGAAGGAGGAGACTGTGTGGAAGAGAACCAGAAGAAAGCTGACATATTGAACAAGTACTTTTGCTCAATATTTACAAAGGAAGAGGTAGGGGATGGGCCACAGACAGAGGAAAGAGATATTAAAGGAAGGGAGGTGGACTAGCCCTTTTATAGTATGGAGAAGAGAGTCCTCAGGGAACTAGCGCAACTGAAAGTGGATAAGGCAGTGGGACCAGATGGGGTTCACCACAGGATACTGAGGGAACTTAAAGAGGAGCTGACAGCACCTCTGATAGCCTTGTTCATCTTATCAATGGAAACAGGGGAAGTCCCAGGGGACTGGAGGAGGGCAGATGTGGTCCCATGTCACAAAAGTTGGAATAGGGAGGAAGCAGGAAACTACAGACCTGTATGTCTGATTTCGGTGGTGGGCAAAGTTATAGGAACACTGCAAAAATAAAGGATTGGGGAATACCTTGTGACCAGTTGATTACAGGATCCGAGGCAGCAGGGCATAGGCGTAGCCAGGGGGAGGTTTTCTGGGTGCACAAAAGGGTGCACGAAAACCACCCTCCAATGCTTGCTTAAATATTTGCATTGTCAGCACTGAAGTGTGGCAACCATGGGGTCATGGGGGTCATGGAAATCAAAGGGTGAGCAAGACATGGAGGCGGGCATCAGCTCATGAATATGCAATACAAGCCCACCTCCCTACTGGGACAGGACAGCTGAGGAGCCACCTCCAAACATCACTGGACTTGTCAGATAATCTGGTGGAGCAATGCCATGTGGGTGGTCAGAGGAGCAGAGAAGTCACTTTCCCACCACAGTCAAGTTGGAGAAGTGTGTCTCTGAGAGCACTCTCGCTGAATTCTTTTTAATTGCATCTCTGACTATTTCAGGTGGTGGCATAAAAATGGACCCAGTCTTTGACTCTCCCTCCCCAGCTTGATGTCATTGCTGTGGGTCGGATTGGAGAAGCTTGGAGAGTCACTCCCCAAGTCAGTGTTTGTAGCCCGGCAGCTGCAGCAGCTAACTGCAGCAGCATTAATTGCAAAATCCATATGTGCCTTGCCCTAAAAACAGTCTGTCAGTATAGTGTCTGCATATCTTCCTGTCAGAAAATAAAGAAAGAAAAACAGATTTAAGCCACAAATTGTGTGAGAATAGACATGGGGGAAGAAAAGGAAAAAACATTGTGCTGTGGGGAGGCTGCTGCTGTACCTCCACTACTCCCAACACCTTATATCTTACAGTAAAACAGAAAGTATAATAAGCATTTGTCAATGCTGAATGTTTGCTTGCTGGTATTGGCATTGGCACTGCATGAGTTAGAGAGGTGCATAATAGGAATGGCAGTGAAGTATTGAACTAACGCTAACCCCACCCTGCAGAGATTCACAGGCGTTGTGGTGTGCCTTTGTGTCATTGGCCATAACACTCATGCCATTCCACATTACCCCACCCTGCAGACGCTGACAGGTGTTACAGCATGCCTTGGGGTCTTCGGCCCTTATGCTCACCCCAGTCCATAAGGAAATAAGCTGAGATGGGTTCAGTATAAGAGAATGGGGTGAACGTTAGGGCTGAAGACCCCAAGACATACTGTACCTCGATACCTGTCAGTAGCTGCAGGGTGGGGTTGGGGTGGAATGGCATTAGAATTATGGCCGACGACCCCAAGTCACATCCCTGGTGTCTTTCAGTCTGTACAAGGTGGGATGTTTTGTTTGGAAACCCTAACACCCTGGGCGTCTGTTGGTATTTTCACTCCAGATTTTCAACATGGGCTTTTTGTGACCCCATGTCATGAACAGTGGCACTATCATTTAATTACTCAATCCTGAAAAGGTGATTTTGCACAGCCAATGCGCCACTCAGTACAACAGGTGCAAAAAGACATTTTGGGCAGGATGTGAAAAATGACATCTGTACTGTTCATGAGGAGGTGTGAAAAAATGGCAATGTTGAAAATCTGGAGAGAAAATATGAAAAAGTGGCAAAGTTATAAGCATGTGTAGAAATAATAATAATAATAATCTTTATTTATTAAGCGCAGTTCACAGTATACCAAAGCACTGTACAAAATTAAGATGAACTGTTTAAAATCAATAAAAAAAATCAAGCATATAAAAACTCTCCCCTCCCTCAACTTATCTTAAAACCTATCACAATATCTTGGATTTAAGATTCTTACTCCTCGTCTGTTAAATATTTCAGGGAAAGGCAAGTCTGAAAATATGTGCTTTCAAAGCTGTTTTAAATCTCTCCACTAGCAGGAACTCTCATATCCGATGAGGTAGAGAATTCCACAGGATAGGGGCAGCAAATGCAAACACCAGCGCTCCAGAGGTTTTCAGTCGTACCCTGGGAATCTCCAACAATCCCTCGTCAGCTGAGTGGAGCAGTCGGAGGGGACAATAGGGATTCAGAAGATCTTGCAGATAACTTGGACCCTGTCTGTGTAAGGCTTTATAAGTCAGCAAGCCAACTTTGAAGGTGATCTGCCACTGAGCTGGCAGCCAGTGTGGATCACGTAGCACAGGTGAAATGTGAGTGGATCAAGTTGATCCAGACAACAACCTGGCCGCAGCGTTCTGCACCAGTTGCAAGTGACGGATATCAACCTCTGGAAGCCCTAGGTATAGGGAGTTACAGTAGTCAAGGTGCAAGGTCACAAAGGCGTGGACCAAAGTTCGAAGGTCACCAGACGGAACAAGGTGCTTAATCCAGGTGATGTTCCTCAGATGGTAAAAAGAGGACTTGACCACAGCTGACACCTGTGAATGAAGCGTCAGCTCGTCGTTAAGTATCACCCCAGATTCCACACCCGTTCAGAGGTCAGCAACTGAGAACCCCCAAGTCAAAGTCCAGAGGGGTGTCCCACCACTAACCCCTCTATTTGGTGCCCCAGTTCCACCACCAACACCTCAGTCTTGTCAGAATTTAGTTTTAACTACCTGGTATTCATCCAGTCTTGGATTTCTGCGAGACAGTTGGTAAACACTGAGAGCGCACTATCCTGGTCGGGCACAAAGGATAAGTAGAGCTGAGTATCAACTGCATAGCAGTGAAAACTCAGCCCATGCCACTTCACAATGTCTCCTAATGGCAACATATACACTTCGAACAACATGGGGGACAGCACAGAGCCTTGTGGGACCCCATGTGGCAGAGAGAATGAATTAGAGTAAAACGTCCCCGATACCACTCTCTGCGACCTGCCAGTGAGAAAGGAATGAAACCATCTAAGAACTGTATCAGACAGGCCACAGATGACTGGCAGGCAATTGAGCAGCACCACATGGTCCATGATGTCAAAGGCTGAAGAAAGATCAAGAAGCACCAAGATGGAACGATGCTTCTGATCGCTTGAGATCAGGAGATTATTGAGCATCTGAACTAGAGCAGTCTCTGTGCTATGTCTCTTATGAAATCCAGACTGGAGAGGATCATAAATATCATGGATGGTAAGCTGATTCTCCAGCTGCAACACAACAACTTTCTCAATTACCTTCCTTACAAAGAGGTCAGAGATTGGCCTATAGTTTGCAGGACAATCTGGATCAAGAGAGGATTTCTTGAGAAGGGGTGTTACCATCGCCTCCTTCAGGGAGTTAGGAAACTCACCCATCTCAAGTGAACACCAGATTAGTTCTGCTAGAACTGGGCTGATGACATCCACACACCCTATTAAAAAGTGGGTAAGGCCCGGATCTAAACTACAGCTAGTTGGCCACATGTCTTGGAGAATCCACATGATATCCATGGTCCCCAGCCGGTCAAACTCCATCCAACAAAACCGAGGGGTAGCAACCATGCACCAATCACCACTACTCCCCATAGAGCACGCCAGGAGAACCTCTGATCTGATGTCGGCAACCTTATCAGCAAAGAAGCGAGCAAACTCCTCACACTTAACTTGAGAAAATGCTTTCCGAACTTGCAGACGGGCAGGATGGCACAGTCTGTCTACAGTTTGTAAAATCTGAGCTGGTTAGTTCTGCACTGCAACAATCTCCCTGGACAGGAATTCTGCCTTCTTATGGGAGATTGCTGACTGATAGTCTCTATAATGCTCTATCAGTCTAAGTCTGCTGACATCCAGTCTGGACTTATGCCAAACGTGCTCTAGCCTTCGTCTAGCTCATCTCAGCTCCCTCAAAGTCCCTTCAAACCACGGGGATCAAGGGTGAGGAGTGAGGGGATGAATACGGACAGGAGCCAGGGTGTCCAGAGTGCCCCATCACTACTTGATTATAAGCCTGAAGCAGATTCTCTGGACCTTCGCTTGAACCCGGCATTCCCAATAGATCTAACACCTCCGAGAGGCTTTCTGGGGTCACTCTCTGCAAAGAGCAGTATCGGACCATCTCCACAGGGGCAGGCCTATAAGTGTGAGCCAAGAAATTGAACCTTATGATGTGGTGATCCGACCATCCAACTGGTTCCACCACCAGGTTAGAGGTTTCCATCCCCAGAAGGAAAACCAGATCCAATGAGTGACCATAATTGTGAGTCGCAGAGGTAATTACCTGTGTGAAGACCAACTAATTCATAAGTCAGAGGAAGTCCTGACCAAATTGTGAAAGTTCATCTTCGATCCAGGTGTTAAAGTCCTCTAGAACCATCAGCCTGGGAGACTCAAACACCATATCTACAAGGAAGTTCATTACTTCCTTCAGGAACAAATTCTCACCTCTGGGTGGATGGTAGACGAGAATGATCCTGCACCCCACATCTGCAGCCATGGTACACTCAAAGGACCTGGTGCCCTCAACTGGCACATCAACAAGGCCCAATTCTGATTTTAAACAAATTGCTAAACCACTGCCCCTGTGGCATGACCTCTCACAGTGCATCACCGAAAAACCGTCCAGAATTGCTGCCTCCAAAATAGGAGCAGCATTGTCATCCAGCCAGGTATTGGTGGTACAAGACAGATCAGATGACTCAACAAGATCAGCTATAGTAACCATCTTGTTCTTAATGGATTTGGCATTGTACAGCTTTGTGCAGGTTGGATGGGATCCTGGGGCCAACCAAGTTACTGGCCCACTAACTGTGGAACCCTTGGGTATGGGCACCAAACAAGGAGGACCTTGTTCAGTGTTCCATTTTGCCCCAGGGTGTCTCCTGGTCCCTACTACTACAATCTGGTTGCACATCTCACTCCCCCCCCCACCAAGTCCAGGGTCCTCACCCCTTCTCCTCCTTCCCACTATTCCCAGAACTCTACAGTGACCATAAACTGTTGTGGGCAATGGGGGACAGTTAAAAGGGAAGAGCTCCCGGAGTTCGGAGGAGGAGTAGTGCCTGACAGGGAGAGCTCCCATTAAACACATGCTAAATAAAATCAGAGCCCAGCTTCCTGGTAAACTAAAAAGTAAAATCCTAATCCCCAACCAATTAACATACATCTCCCACAATAACTAAAGCATAAAATATAAATGAGTCCCACCCAATCCCAACTCCAATATAAATAGCCCCAATTTATATTAACTAATAATTCAACCCCCCACCTATAACAAACATAAATGAAGATAAATGAGGCAGAGTCCAATAGTGAACCAGCAGAAAAGAGCTTCACTGGGACTCTCATCCCCAGCTAGCAGAGTCTTTTTACATGTCCAATAAAGTTCGACAAACTCGAAGTCCATCAGTACTTATTTATGTAGAATATATACAGATTTAGTTGAAGGTCCTCTCACAGCCTTCATACAGAGAAACAATTATGCAGAGATAAATAATCAGAACACCACAGCTTCAAGTGAAACTTCATCCACAGTCAGCACTACAATAGTGAATACCAAGTTCACATCTCCAAAGACAAACAATACCATGAAAACAGGGAAAGGGAAGGAGTCCCCCAGTCACAGGTGCCAAGCACTGCAGCCCTCCGGCTACTAACACTCTGCACCCCACCAGGGAAACACCCAACCCAAACTGCATAATGCACTCTTGTAATGCAGTCATTTTTTGGAATTTGTTCACCAAATTTTCAAAATGGCCTTTTTGGGACCTCCCCTCATGAATAGCAGCATTGTGATTTCATCAATCTGTCCCAAAAGTTGATTTTGCACAGTGACTGTGCCATTCTGGACCACAGGTGCAAAAACATGTTTTGTGCAGGATGCAAAAAATAACAGCTGTACTGTTCATAAGGAGGTGTGAAAATATTAAAAATTGGCAGAGTTACGAGTGTGCATACAAACTGTGTAACGCAGTCATTCTTTGGAGTTTGTTCACCAAACTTGCAACATGGGCTTTTTGTGACCCCACCTCATGAACAGTGGGACTGTTGTTTCATTAATCGATCCTGAAAGGTGATTCTGTGCAGCGACCAAAAATCACCTTTTGGGACCAAGAAACAAAATGACATTGACAGTGTTCATGAGGTGGGGTCCCAAGAACCCCAGGTTGAATATTTGGGACCAAAACTCCAAAAATTGATTGAGATGGCAATCTAAATTGAAAACCCACCATTCACTGCCATTATAGGGCTTACAGTATTTTTTTCATTTCCCAGCTGGTCTTTGAAGAGTACAGACGTGTGCCCGGTCCAAAGAGGATTGCTGCTTCTGACCTCTGGAGGTAAGTATGGGTGAGGGGTGCGGGGAACTGGGGTGCACAGAGGGAGGGCATGGGTTGGGGAGTGGGCCAAGAAATGATGAGGGACAGTTTTCTTTTTTTTTCAGGTTTTAAAAAAATATTGTGGGGCTGTTTTCTTTTTTACAGGTGAAAATAAAATGGATTTCAGCACACTGGGCTGGGCTCCCAGTGTGCCAGACTAGTGGAGGGGGGTATCAATGCTGACCCGGGGATTGAGCACCCCAAGGTTTGCTGACAAAAAGGGGGCATGGGGGTGCATCTGACACTGGGAGTGGGCATCCCAGTGTTGGAAAAACATAAGAATTACTTTGGCACACTGGGGTGGGCTCCCAGTGTGCCACAATAGTGAGGGGGCATGCTGACATGGGGATTGGGCACTCTATTGTTGTCAAAAGATATGTTCAGGCTTGGGGGCCATGCCGATATGGGAATTGGACACCCTGATGTTAGCTTTGGGGGGAGCTTATGGTGGGTGGCAGGAGCCAGCAATTATGCGCTGGGGGGCTGATTTGCTTATTTCACCGGGAAAGACACACTGAGCAAATGAGTTGCTCATAAGTCCAGCCATGTGCATTACTATGCACTGTAATGCACATAGCTGGAATTTGCCTGGTTGCCAGGAAGAGTGGGGAAGAGATCTGCCCTGCAATGATGAAACTGTCCGTGATTGGAGCAGCAGATTTCTTTCAAGTCCGATGCCCGCTCTGAAACTGCCATCATTGGCTGCTTCCTTGTTGATTGGTGGCCTAGCGATGAGCCCTAGAAAGCATTGGCTTGATTGGCCAAACACTGCCACACCTCTGCAATACTCTACTCTCCTCAAAATGCTTCTTGCGTGCTGCACGTGCAATCAAGCATACAAATGTTATTAGTGGTCAAAGCTATCCTGTACCAGTAGCCATAGAAATAGTAACTGGGTATGTGCCCAAAACATTGTGGACCAGTAGATCCTTTTAGGTGACCAGTGATGATTTTTTATGTATCCCATTAGCTACTTGGCCATTGGATGTTTTATAGCAGTCACTGTGCGTTTGTTCCCATTTCTGCCGCAGCTGTAGTGTATGTTCATCCACAATCAGGGCACCCATAACATTCATCATGACTATTAGGCTGAAGCAACAACATTTCAGAATTCAGCTTTCTATTATTTTTTTTTTATTTCTGCTCCTATTTCAAGCCCAAAGCAGTTGTTCATAAGGGGTTAATACTGATCTGCAGTTCTAAAAGGTTTTACCTCTCAGCTGAAAACAGCTGTGACTGCTTCCCCTAAAACGCACCACCTCCTTTGCAACCTTACCCTTGACACTCCCAGCCTGCCCCTCTACTTTTGTCCAGCACTTATGTGTCACTCTCAACTACCACCTACTCTTCCCCTTCCCCCACCCTCAATTCTCTACTTTGTCTGGCCCTTACTGTTCTCTCTCAACCACCTTCTACTCTTCCCCTTCCCTACCCCCCTTCTCTTGCATTCCTCTCCCTCGCTTCTCTATTCCCATCCCAGCCAATAATTATCCTATCTTCCATGATTGACAAGGCCTACCTGGCTGCTCCCTTTGCTTTATAATGTGGTATCCTTTGTTGTGCAAAATTGTAACCAGACTTAGCCACTACTGTTTTTTTTTTGTGACACATAGCTTATATGTATCTGTGCCTTACCCTTGGTTTAACTGTACTTCACCTCTTTTTTGGCATGCTCCCTGCTATTTGCATTGTAAACCCTGTCTCTGCTGAATTTTGATGTATTAATTGTTGTTTACACATGTTGGATGTGGAATCTTTGTAAAACAGCACTTCACTCAATGGTATTTGTAATCCTAGACATACAAATGTCACAAACCCACTCAACAGGTCAGCCTCTACTCCCAAAGTGCCAACTTCTGAGTGTAGAATTGTGAACAGTGAACAGAACAAGGTAACCCTCTTGTCTGTTTTGTGGGTTTGAGTCACCTTAGTCCCAAGTTCTGGAGGGATTCAAACTGATAGCCTCTTGTTAGCGTACCCAATTATTAGGTTCAGATAATTCTGTCTTTGGGGGGGCCAGATATCTTTGCCTATGGGCACCTAACCAGGTATTTCAAAATGAACCATGAGAACTCTATTTAAGACCTAGAGAACTCTTTTCTGTTTTCCAGTTTGGTATCACAATAAGTGCATGCACAGTGTCAACTATAACCATCTAAGCTTCACTTATTAAAAAAAAAAGTTTCAAGGCGCACCAGGCAGTTTCTGTTTTTAAAATATATATCTTTACTTTAAAATAGGTAAAATAGGAAAACAGTAAAATACAGAAAAATATATCCCCACACATACAGTCTTAAAAACAAAACAGGTTTAAAAGTGCAAATTCCTACAATCCATACACTCAAATTGGTCTTAGCTAATTGTATTCTTACTTTCTTAATCTTTCAGTGATTCGATGTTCCTCTCTCTCTCTCTCTCAGTCAGAAAATGAATGTCACTCTGTAAGGTCTGCTCAGTATTTTTAAAAGCAGTCTTGAGCCGGCCTTCTCTCTGAGGTCACCTAACTCCACCTTGGTGTATTAAAATTTATATTTTATAACACAGGATGTCCTACTAAGATATTTAAAAAATAATAGGTGACATAAATGTGACTTGCCAAAACCGGTCTGTGATCTGCTTCACACAGGCATCAAAGCCTGTTTGATATAATTCTGGCTTCCTTAGATGACACCCCCCAACACATGCATATTGGACTTCTTGAACAAGTCTGGGACCTGCTTCACACAAACATCAAAGCCTCTTTGATGTAATCACTGGCTATCTTGGGAGCCACCCCAAACAAATCCATATGCCCTTTTTCTCATGACATCTAGTGCAAATCAAAGGATTTCCCTGAGGGCATTATAAAATGGATATCTTGGTTCCTGCCTTCAAAGCAAACTAACAAGATAATTTCACCTCAGATATCTGCAGTTTAAGCTACCTCCTGTCCTTTGAACTTATCCCGGGGGGTCTGATGTATCAATTCCAGCAAGACAGTATTTCCTCCTGACAGACCCTTCCTTACATACTTTATATTGCAGAAAAAAATATCATATTGAAATCAGAACCAGCTGTCCACATGCCACAACATACATACATACATAAATAAATAAAAAATAAGTAGTAAAGGAAATTCAAATACTGGAGATTAGGAGTTCCAATGTAGAAATGTCTGGGCAAGTACCATCAGAAGAAAGAGAATATTTGGGTCAAATGACAGAGTTTGTGAAGATATACATTAGGTGAAGGCAAAGATGAACAAGGCTGGGGTAAAATATCGTAATATTTCTGTTAGCAAATAAAATTCAAATACAGGGGTGAAACAAGAAGTTCCAATGAACTGCCTCAGGTCAGAGAAAAGACAATATTTGGGTCAAATAACAGAAATGTTTGTGAATCAACATATTTGGACACATAAAAAGTGAAGGCAAAGATGAATAGAACAAGGCAGGGGGAAAATAAAGTAATATTACTGTTCTCGTGGGGTTGTGTTTGCATTATGCATGTAATGTAGGTAGAGGAGAAAGGAAGGGAGACCAATGTAAAAAGAAGACATAGAAAGTTGGCACTTAAAGGGGAAATACATGCAATTAGGGAGGTGGAACATAAAAGGCAAAGCGATAGGTGAAAACAGATTTGAAAATGGCCTGGGAAGTGAAAATATAAAAAGAAAACTTAAAAGGAAGAGGAGTGACTATATACATAAGGGGAAACCTATTATGTAGACAAGTCTATCAGGATATGGTTGCACTGGAGAACATTGATTGTTTATGGCTTGAATTGGTTATGAAGAGTAATAAGAAATTAATGTTGGGTGTTGTATATAGACCACCAGGCACCAATATTATGGACCATCTGCACCTGGTAGAAGGTATAAATGAGGCAGTGTCAGACAATGATGTCATACTAATGGGGGACTTTAATGCTCCAGTTATTGAGTGGAAATCAAATCAAGCATCTAATAACCAAGAACAGTGCCTCCTAGACACCTGTTTAGGAACTGGCCTAGTACAAATGGTAGACAGGCCGACCAGGTAGATGAACCTCTTGGATTTAATTTTAACTAACAGAGAGGAAGATCTAACTAGCATCCAAATCCTAGAGCCATTAATGGGTTGTGATTATAACCTCATATTATTTGAACTCAATATGGCTATAAAGGCTATTCAGGGGTGCACTATAGATAAAAATTACAGAAGCCCTGACTTTAAGAGCATAAGGGAAAATTTACAAAACTGGGACTGGTTTAGTGATAAGGATAGCACCAATACCTTGTTGATCAAAATTAGAGACAAACTCATCAAATTGGAGGAAAAGTATGTGCCAAACAAACCGGTGTATAATAAAAAGGGGAAGGTACCAATTTGGTTCACTGGCAAATTATGACAACAAATTAGGAAGAAGGAAAGAGCATATAAGTCCATGAGAAAGGATGATAGTGACTACAATAGGCCAGATATTCAAAGGTGGCCCAGAACATGCTCAATGGAATGCATGGCACACTGCAGTTGTGCCACAGAAAATGGATGCCATATTCAAAAGATGCGCCATAGACATGCGCAGGTGCAAACCACACTGAATATAGAAGAGATGGGCTATTGCACAACTAGACATGCACCGGAGCAACCAGGACTGTGCAGGAGCATGGCAGAAAGCAGCAAGAAGCATGCTGAGCAAGCAGTACAATCAAAGGGGAAACACAGGCAGGGCAGCACAAGAGCAGAGTGCCAAGCCAGCCCTGGCAGTCCCAAACCACAAGGGGAGCATGACCATGGTGCACTGCACAGGCACACAGCCTTGGGGCCACAGTGACAGTATGCCACACAACAGAAACACACAGGCCACCAAACACACCCAGCCACCCACCCAGATGAAATGGAAGCTGGCAGGCCCATGGCACTGCACCACCACAACCCTGACAGGCAACAGTACACAGGACAAAGCCACAGGCATGCTGTGAGGCACCAGGCACATACAGTGTGCAGATGTACAAGAGACATACAGGCACTGGGGAACAGGGCACACAAGCCATGCCACCAAGCAGGGACACAGGACCCAGTACTGCACTGCACACCAGCATTGGCAAGGGCAATGGTGCAAGTAGAGGGCAGGCCACCACAGGTGAACAGGGACATGAGGCAGTGGACCGCATGCAGGCCAGATGCACAGCCACAGCCCAAGGGCCCATGCCACAGAGGTATGTTGCACACAGCAGCCACTGTACATGGGAGCACACCACAAAAGACACAGCAGTAGTACAGAATGGGCACACCCAAGAGCAGCACAGAACAATGTAGGTACAGTGCAGCACTGTGCAGGCAAAGGAGATGCAGACACAGAGGTGTACCAAAAGCTTTACTACATAACAAAGAACAGTACTGTGCCAACAGGGCAAACAACAGTAACAGTGGTAAGGGAATGGGAAGGGGGTGCAAAGTGGCCAACAAGGGGAATGGAAATGGGAGCAAGGACACAGGAACAGACAGAACAGGAAACATCAGGAGGAAAGTGGACATCCAGGGCATAGTGGTGAGAGGGGACAGGGTCAGTGACCCAGACACCGCTGTGACTCCCTCAGCTGGTGCACTTCCTGAATCAGCACCCGGGTAGCACCAAGATGTCACCAGCAGATACGTATTAGGACATTTGTCCGTGAGATGTGCAGCTGCACAACTCCCTGGAGCACACGGAGGGCACCTCCCAAGGCCTGCCAGTGTCTTCTGTCCCGAGTCCTGGCCTGTCCTACAAGAGGGGGAAACAAGACAGGCAATGAGTGATGGACCACAAGGAGCCCGAGCACACCCATTGGTGTGCATGGGACAGCTTCTGTATCCACAGGTGGACAGAACCAAAACTGGCATGTGCACAGTGGACAGCAGCAGCCAACACTGCCATGCTCCATGGGCTGACTACGTGTTTGCCTGTGACAGTTCTGCTCCCACACTCATGCAGTGGACCACACAGTACTGGTGCAAGGGCCCCCCAGGCAGTATAGTAGTCCTCCTGCAGCAGTCACACACCATGGGACATGCGCACACACTCACCCTACCAGGAACAGCGACTGTCCACCACCACACACAGGCCACATGCAAGGCCCACCCCCCTGTGCAACATGGCACAGGCAGTGGGGCCAGGAACTGCCCAACACAGAGGTCACGCATGGCGTCACAGACCCTTGCCATACAACACAGCACACCCCAGTGCAAGCAATGACCCACACATGATGCTGCACACACTCACCTGCATGCCCAGGTACCGGCTCGGCCACAGCAGACCCATCACCGTGGTGCCTGTCCCTGTCTGTGGCCACCCTGGCCCTCCTGCAGTCCTCCAGTTCTGTGGATGGAACAGAGAGAAAGACAATGTACATGAATGGCATGCCATGCACAGACCCACCCACCATGGACACAGTGCCCAGCGCTGGCACAGCATGGGCAGGTGCACAAGCCCATGTGTGGGGCATGGTATATAGCCAATGTCAATGTGCACAGCACAGGCATGCAGTGCAGCAATGGAGGATATGCAGCAGCTCCAGCACTGCCCCCCCATGCAACTGCGCATGCAGCACACAGCACAGCACAGGATGTGGATAATAGTAGTGCTCACAGTGCTATGGGACATCTACCTGGCTATGGCACAGACCCCCAGAAAGCCCTCTCCTGCAGCCGTCAGAGCCTTCCAGGATCCCTCCATCAGAGGTCCCCATATCTGTGTCTGCACTGCTCTGCTGTGAGTGGCACCCCAGTCTGCCACTCCAGGCCAGTGGCCATCCTCCCCCACACCTGGGACCTAGGCTCCTGGAGCTCTGCCACACCATACAACCAGTCCTCCACTGGCAGGACCAGGGCCACCAGATTCACCACCTCAACATTGGATCAGTTCCCTGCCCAGCACACACCCTGACCTGACACTGCCATGCCTGCCATCTGCCACACTGTGCCCAACTGCATGTACCTACACAGCCTGCACATGGAACTGCACAGCGTTTGATGTGCAATTGGGTGTCCCATACCTCTGCCGTGCAGCATGGATTTGTGCAATTGACATGCACAGCTGACACCTATCCTGCAGCACCGCACATGTGGAGAGCAGCACCATTGGGTGGGAGTATGGGGTCAGGGTCATGACCCCACATACACTCATTGCATGACCTCACACACCGGCGTGCATGCGCTGGTGTGCAGTGGTGAGCAATGCATGGTAGGAGGTATGACGCATGCAGCATGGGTGCGCACTACGACCTTACAGCACAGCATGTCTGCATGCGTAGCATGTGCACATGTCCACATGCACAATGGGGTCACATCGCACACTGTGCACAGGTGCGTGATAGGCCACATATGCTGTAGTACCACCTGTGGGGCTCATGGCAGTTGCACTGACTTGCACCGTGCATGTGCAGGAGATGCGCCAGTGACCCTGTCAGGTAAATTACGATTGTGCAGAATGCAACCCTGCAATATTCAGCTGGCGTATGCAAATAGGCTCATGAGCCAATGCCTGGCACAGTTGGGCACATTTGCATCTCATTACAATTGTGCCACTGCTCATTTGCATGAGTTGAGTCATAAAAGCGCCACTATACTGCATTGGGCACTGACAGGTATTGCAGCCATTTCGGGGAGGAGCACCACACATTGTGATGTAGCTGGGTATGACATCTATGCTGCAGTGTTCCAGGCTGGCCTGCCAGTCCACTGATCATGCCATTGTGTTATCTTCTGCAGGTAGCATCATGTTGGAGATGGAGGGAGCTGAGGAGCAGAGGCCTGCATGGAAGCACAGGCCCAACTTCACGAAAGGTGAGCAGCAGGCCCTGTTTGAGGCCTACCACGACAGGAAGGAATTGCTCAGTGTGGCCGCGGGCAACCTGCAGGAACATGCCACAGGGTGGGATGAGGTGGCAACGTATGTCAACACCCACAGCAGACATCAGAAGAGTGCACAGGAGTGCAAGAAGAAGATGGGTACAGACCAGCAGTGCATTAAGGAGAGAGTGGCCACCATCAGGGCAACCTGTAGGAGAATGGGCGGTGTCCCAGGTGCCGCCCCTGTACTCACAGCGGGGGAGGAGATGGTGGCAGCGACCATCAGCGGCACTGCCATTGAGGGCATACCTGGAGGCAGTTTACAGACTGGTGGCAGCCCTTCACTGCACTGTGAGTCAGTGGGAGCCGTGTTTGTGTGTGTGAGGGGGTGTGCCACTCGGCAGCATGAAGGCATGGCAGCAGCATTGCCATGAGCCCCTTGCATTTGTGGCATGCAGCAGTGCAGGACACACATGTGCCCACCATGCATGGCATTGTCCATCTGTGTGTGGTGCTGCAGCAGCAGCAAGGGCATTGTACCTCGACCGTGGCCCCGGCCCCAGGGTGTGCAGCACTGCTGGTCAGACCCATGGTGCTACCCACCTGGTGGACCCGGGGCATGGCATAGCCCACAGGGGTGCAGGCAGCTGCATGGTACACCACTGGTGGTGTAGGCCTTGGAGGTGAGTGGCTCAGGCATGCTGGTCATCCGGTGCTTCGTCATCATGTGCTGCATCCACCGCACATGGCTGGCCTGGCATGTGCACCATCCATGGCATGTCCACCATAATGTGTAGTGCAGTACGTGCATACCCTGTTCCATGATGGCACTGCATTGGCACGCACGTCCCCCACATAATGGTTGCAGCCCAGTGTGCACATTACCATCCTCATCATGTATACCACTGCTGAGTCTTCCAGCACCATCACGCCTCAGGAATGGGATGCAGGACGTGGACGACGACGCTGGACCCAACGAGGATCAGCCATCTATGTCCATTGGCATCAGGGCCACAGACCATCAGCAATGTGACAGTGCAGGGCTGCTGGATATCTTAGGGCTTGGTGATGACGACCCCCTGTCGGACCTACTGCTCACCGAGGATCTACCCATACTTGTACCGGGTACACAGGTGAGTGGGGTGTCGGACACAGATGATGACCTGACACTGATCCTGGGTGACAGGGACTGGACATGCCACTCATGGTACAGGCCTGCACACTGGCGGTGGTCGCCACCTGCAGCGGTACAGTGCCTGCCCAGCCACCCCCTGTCTATGACCATGCAGTGGTGAGTGACACCACAGCCGGCCATGGGGGGGTCAGTTCTGTGGCCACAGGAGCCACAGAGACAGTCCAGCAGGTGACTGGACAGTGGCAGCGGGCAGCAGTGGCCACTGTGCAGCACACCACAGGGGCCATCAACAGGGTACTCCCACATTCTCCTCCCCCTGCATGGTCCCCTGTGTGACATCCCCCAGCAGGGGATGCTGCCACACCCCCAGCGAGTCAGCATCAGCCCCAGGATGTACATGGCGCTGACAGGCTGGACGAGCACATCAGGTTGCTGTGGGACTCCATGGACAACCAGGCAATGCTCAGGGCCCAGTTATGTGCATGCAGACATTGGACGTGCACAGCTGATTGATGAGATCCGGCAGCTGCGGGAGGCCATGACCGCATCGCTGGACCACATTGCTGATGCCATCACAGCCAGATTTGCAACACTGGCATCCAGTGGGCATGGCAGGGTGTGTAGGACTCCCCATAGTGCAGCATTGACATTGTGGACCCGGTGTCTGGTGACCCTAGCATGGCTGTCACTGGGCTCTGACATGGCCATCCCAGACACTCCCAGCAGTAAGCTCTTTGCCGGCCTGTTCATGCCAGCGAGAACCCGGTCGTGTTCCCACATCTTTACCCCCACAAGTGTGTTGAGTACACTTCCAGTGTCTGTTGAGTAGCCTGCAGCTGCCACACAGCCCGGGCGTGGGTACCCACGTGGTTATGGCAGTCGAGCATCCACATGGTAGGCCTGCTGGTTGTGCTGTCCCATACTGCTGCCCATTGCTGTTGCCTTGTGCACACTTGTCTGTGCATGCATGTGTGTGTGTGTGGTGGAATGTATGTGTCGCATGTGGCGTGGCCTCCATGTGTGCATGCTGTGCTGCAGGGCCTTGTGGCATGGGCGTGATAAGGTCAGCACTGTGCCGGCCTTGGCAGTGTGACAATGCCTTCAGTCTGATCCATGTCACATGCAGCTGCACATGTGTGTGTGCAGCCTACTACTGCGGCCGCCACATCCGGCTGTGCCAGCTGCATGGCCCAGTATGCCCAGCTGGGTGCCTCATGATGTTGCTGTTGCTGCATGTGCACATCATGTCGCGGTCAGCCCTGTGTCCAGCATAGTGCCCGCATGTGTGCACATGAGCACATGCATGTGCACTGTGCTGTGGGTGTGTCACTGTGTGTCTGAGCTGTTCCTGTGCCTGCTGTGTGTGTGCCAGTGTCCCTGCATGCCTCCCTATGTGGCCATGCACCTCAGAGTGTGTGTGTCTGTTCTGTGCATGCACTGCTGTCATGGTGGTTACTCACCTGCAGTTACCAAAGTGCTCCTGTACGATTGTTGCCCTGTGCATCCTGGCCTGTGTGGCCATCCTGGGGTCCCTCCTCTGCATGGGCAGTTGCACACCCCCATCTGGGCCGTCCTCCCCATCCTCATCACTGCTATCACCCTCTTCCACCTGGATGTCTATCCTACAGTCAGTGGCCATGTTATGCAGCATGCAGCAGGCCAGGAATAGTCTGCAGGTTTTCACGGGGCTGTACTGTAGGGCACCACTGGACCTGTCTAGGCAACGGAAATGCATCTTGAGCATGCCAAAGACTCACTCAATGATGTTGCAAGTCATGATGTGGGCCTTATTGTACCTGTCCTCTGTAGGGTTGGATGGGCACCGGATGGGGATAAGAAGACAGGGTGCAGGGGGTAGGCACTGCCACCTGTGTGGGTAAGATGTGCAGGTTAGCTTGTTGAATTGCTTGTCCCCCTCCCCTCACCCCTGCCTCCTATGGCCACATGTCAGCTCCTGGTGCATGTGGTGTGGGCCTCTGCCCTCTGCACAGCCACCATCACACCCCATCTCATGCCATACTCACCTATCGGATGACCCATGGGGATCTCCCCATGCTCAAACCTCTGGCACAGGATGGAGCTATGCTAGATGAACACATCATGTGCACTCCCAGGGTGGGTGGCACAGACATTGATGATGTGCCCCATGGCATTGCACACCACCTGGCAGTTGACTGATGGGTGCCTCTTTCTATTCATGTAGGTGGCACCCTCTGGGCCAGGTGGTGAGCATAAAGCCATGTGGGTGCAGTCTATTGCCCCAATAATGCCTGGCATGCATGCTACCCTGTGGAAGTCCTGTATGTTTGCTGTATGCTATGCCTGTGTGGTTGGGAATTGAATGAACTCCAAAGCGTGTGGCAGCAGAGCATTGAGGAACTGTGTGAAGAGGTGGGACGTGGCCGACTGGGTTATTCCAGTGGTTGCCCCCGTTGGTTTTTGGAAGGTGCCCAAGCACATTGCTGCTGTCACCTTGGTCTCCACTGTCATAGTGTGGCTCCTCCTGGTGGGTGCCTGCAACTCATCATGACACTGCTCACAGATTTGCCTCAGAATTGCCCTGTTCAGTTGGTACTGGCCCACAATCTCTGCATCACCGTAGTCCTCAAAGGTGAGATGGGCACAGTATCATCTGTGTGTGGCATACCACCAATGGGCCCTTCCTTGGCTATGTTGCTGTTCCTCCCTCCTCCTCTCACCTCCTCATTACTGCCTCCATCAAGAATGTCCCACTATCCATCTCTGTCAGGTTCTGTGCCCAGCACATCTGCTGTGCGTGTGTTTGAGCCTCCTCTTAAAAGCTCAATTCTATGTGGTGCATTATGTGGATTGCTCCTGATTTACGCTGTGCTGTTCAGCTGAATATGCCATTGCGCAACTTATTCATGGGTATGCCCCCTTGTACTTGCACCACATACATTAGTGTTGTGCAGCTGAGTAATGCGTTTTGCACAGTGCATTCACGTTGGTTGAATATGGCTCATGGGCACATGTCTGTGGTTGCACATTGTGCAACTCCTCTGAATGTCTCCCCCAATGTGTACAAATACAGGCAGCAGCAAAAAATACAACAAAAATGATTAGAGATTGTAAAAGGGCTGTTGAGTCTATAAAATGGCACACACACAAGATGGTGGTAAAACATATTTTTTCTATGTTAACAACAAAACAGCAAATAGGACAACTGGACCAATCAATAACGATGGTGTTGATATTACTAAACTGGGTGATATGGCCGAGGCTTTTAATAATTATTTTTGTTCCTTGTATAGTCCACCAACTAACCCACTTCCAACTCTCAGTGGGGTAGTTAATGAAGAAATTTCTCCTAGAGTGGTGATTATGGCCAAGTTAATAAACTAGATGCATCAAAATCCACAGGCCCTGATGGACTACATCCAAGGCTATTGACAGAAGTTAAAGAATGGCTATTGGAACCCCTCCACTGGCTATTCAACTATTCCTTCAGTACAGGAGAAGTTCTCTTGTTTGGAGAGCAGCGATAATAGTACCAGTGTTCAAAAAGGGTGGTAGAAGTGATTTAGGAAATTATAGACCCATAAACCTCACATCCATATTAGGTAAAACATTAGAATCACTTATAAGGGACAAATTAGAGGAAGCAGTAACAGTGAAGGGTTTCGTCATTGAGTCTCAACATGGATTCAGGAAGCAGAGATCCTGTCTGATCAACATGCTATTGTTCTACAACAAGATTAGTGCAGTTCTGGATAAGAATAAATATGTGGATGTTATCTATCTCGATTTCAGTAGAGCTTTTGATAAAGTTCCTCATGATATACTTATCAGCAAGCTGATACATATAGGGATAAGTAATAACATCACTAGTTGGGTCAGTAACTGGCTCCAAAATAGAATCCAGAGGGTCAGAATTAGAGGATTTTTATCAAGAGATGGTATGGTGACAAGCGGAGTCCCACAGAGCTCAGTCCTTGGACCAGTCTTGTTCTCCTTATGTATTTCTGACTTGAACACTGGCTTAAAGAGTCTATGTACAAAATTTGCAGATGATACCAAGATAAGTATGGAGGTCTCAAACAGGGAACAAGTTGAAAATATCCAAGATGATTTAAATAGACTGCTGGTATGGGCTATAAATAATGGTATGGAATTTAATCTAGATACTGTAAATGTGTGGTGATGCATTTAGGTGGACATAACAGAGGGCAGATATATACCCTAGGTAATTATAGCTTAAAAGCAGTGTACAAGGAAAGAGACCTAGGTAGCATAATTACCAGGGAACTCTCCTTTGGAAGCTATTGCAATGAAATTATAATAAAAATAAATCAAATAACTGGGGCAATAAGGAGAGCTTTTGTATCAAGACACAGATCATTCCTGTTACCACTATATAATAATCTTATTAAGCTACACCTGGATGACTGCAATCCATTTTGGAGTCCATACCTCAAATGAGATACAAAGGGTCTGGAAAAAACAGAGAAGACTGACTAAGATGATCTAGAGGTTGCAACATCTAACATATGATGTGAGGTTACAGCATTTAGGGCTATACTCAGTGGAATTAAGGAGATTAAGGGGTGATCTGATGCATATGCACAGAATTAGTAGGGTTGCTGAGTTGATAGATTGCCTTGAATTCCAGCTAGCAGATAGGACGTTTAATTTGAAAAGCCATAATACACAACTCAGATTAACATATCAAAGAGGTAATAAAAGAAGATACATTTATACATAGAGAATTATACCACACTGGAACAAACTCCATGAGAATATAGTCATGTCAGAAATGTCAGAACTCTTCAAGGCACATCTCGATTCCTACCTAATAGGTGACCAAGGTTAATAACCCCTAATGGGGAGTCAGGCTTAAATGGGCCTTGGCCTTCTGCCTGCCTAATGAAACCTAGTATGAAGAACTGGAAAAAATAATGAAGGTGGTGTAAGGATGGTAACAAAATGGGACGAGATGTAGAGGAGAGAAAGGCGTAAATATAAAAAGGGAAAAAAGAATCCTGAGTTCAACTCAAAGACCTAGGACTGGGGAGTGATAAGACTGACAACTTGAATTTTGATTCATTTTGTAACTCAACAGTTATTGCCTAACAATGCACTAAACTGCACCATTCAACTCCTACATTTTCAAACTTTTCTGGGGGAGCATGCCCCGGAACCCCCCCCCAGAAAAATATTTGGAACCCCCTCTTCTCCAAATCCTGGCTACGCCCCTGCAGGGGTTCACAGGAGGGAGATCTTGCCAAACAAATCTGATCACATTCTTTGACTAGGTGACCAGGGAAGTGGATCAGGGAGGAGTGGTGGATGTGGGCTACCTGGATTTCAGTAAAGCTTTCAACACCGTTCCACACAGGAGGCTGGTAAGCAAGCCGGGCAGCCAGGGAGTGGATCCAAAGGTAGTAAAATGGGTACATAGCTGGCTAAGTAGCAGGAGTCAGAGGGTGGTAGTAAATGGGATTCACTCTGAAGAAGGCAAGGTAACCAGTGGGGTGCCACAGAGGTCTGTACTGGGACCGGTCCACTTCAATGACATTACTAGTGACATCGCAGAGGAACTGGAAGTGAAGGTATGCCTGTTTGTGGATGACACAAAAATCTACAACACAGTGGACACACTGGCGAGGGAAGGGGGGAGTGAGGGAAGAGTTGAGAAAGCTGAAAGACTGGTCAAAAGCTTAGCAACTAGGCTTCAAAGCCAGAAAATGCAAAATGATGCTCATAGGGCGCAAAAACGCTAGGGCAACATATCAAATGGGAGGAAGTGATCACAACCACAAAACAGGAAAGGGACTTGGAGGTCATCTTAACTGATGACCTGAAGGTAGCAGAACAGTATGATAAGGCAGTGGGGAAGGCTAGTAAAATGCTGGGGTGTACTTTTCTTCTCCTCACCGAGTGCACTAAAACTTCTTACCCTATACAATACCTGAAAGCATTTGTTTATCTGTCTGCCGTCTGGGCGACTTTTGTACAATTTTACCCATGTAATATGCTAGTTTTATTTGGCACTTGTTAGTTCCTTGTACTTCTATACACCTGTATATATAATGTACTTCAATACATCTGTATATATAATGTATTTACTACTTTCTATGTTGTAGGTAGTCCTATGTATTTGTTCATCTGTTGTATTCCTACACTAGATGTTTGTGAAAATGGGCATTTTTGTTCACATACCTTCCAGTATACAAATAAAATTGATTGATTAAAAATTGATTGATAGGGAGGGGTATCGGTAGCACAAGGAGGGAGGTACTGTTACCCCTGTATAGACTGATGATGCGGCCCCACCTGGAGTACTGTGTTCAGTACTGGAGGCTCCATCTCCGGAAAGACATTAACTGTGTGGAAGTGGTACAGAGGAGGGCAACCAAAATGGTGCAAGGCCTGCATCAGAAGTCCATCGAGGAAAGGCTCAGGGAATTAAATATGTACTATCTACTGTAGAAGAAAGCAGGGAAAAGGGAGACATGATAGAAACGTTCACATGACTCAAAGGTATAAATAGGGTACAAGAGTGTAGTATTTTACATAGAAAAAGATGCTCATAGACAAGAGAGCATGAAATGATGCTGAAGGGGGGAGGCTTGGAGGGGACGTGAGGAAGTACTTCTTCACAGAAAGGGTGGTGGATGTCTGGAACAGTCTCCCATCAGAGGTGGTAAGTACTAAAATGGTGGCAGGATTTAATCATGCATAGGATAGACACGAGGGGACCTTAGTACGAGGGCTGGAGGGTGAGTGGTACTGGCCATAGATCAAGTAGGGTCTGCGACAGCACATTAGGTAGGGAATTTTAGGGCAGACTAGGTAGGTCAAGAGGTCATTTTCTGCTGACAATTTCTATCTTTCTGTGCCATTTCATTGGAAGCAGTTAAAAGGTGCAGGGGAAAGGGATTTTGCCCTTCTGATGCCAAACACTTTCACTGGACTGAACTTGAGTTTACCTCTTCTTTCTGACCCCTTCACTCTGTTTACAGCCTCACTCTGACCCATCAACCCCACATTGATTCTAAGTGTCTCTCAGTTATGTAGTCAGTTGTTCTCAGGTGAGCTTGTTGCATAAGCTGGCACAGTTCACCTTCTCTTCTGATATTAGGCTCATTATAATCTTCTTTAGATGTTTCACTTGCCAAAATGTATTTTGTTTAATGCACTGTTTATTTCCCAACAGCTACTGAGGGGGGTTAATATTTTTAATGCATTAATGATTGACGTCTTATAGGGAAGCCTCTTATTTATTATGTTTTACACATGATATCTGGGGAGGTGGAGGCACAGGGTCACCTGTGGAAGCAGAATCAGCTGCACATATTTTTTAAAAAGATGGAATAATGTGTGTTGTAGTCCTAGTTCCTACCCAGGATTAGAGTTCTTAAAAGTTTATCCAGGCTTCTCTGTTGTCCAGGGATTGATTGGCATGCAACTCCGAAGAGGTTTCTGTCCATGCAGTATGTGAGTTATAAGCTTTTTTCCCCTTTTTATATATGATAGTTTACTTCAGTTCATGACTGTGCTTGTCAATGTTCAGTGTCTTAGTCATTGTTTTCTATTTATTTTACTAAAATTAGTTTATTTATCAAACAGACTACTATTTTGAGCTTGTACAGATATGTAGGTGAGTCTCTAATGGAAAGTTACAGCATGAGCACCATCTGCAATACACTAACTGATCAGGAGTCAGGAACTTTGCAGCAATTTCAATTTGTGTAGTTTCAAAGTTAAGGAGCATGATAAAGGACTAATATCTCTGGAGAAGAAACGCAGCGGGATGAAGATAGGGAGGCATACCAAACTTCGCTAAGGGAAGCAGTGAAGGCAGTAAGGCAGGCAAAGGCCCAAACCAAGGAAACACTAGCACAAACAGTAAAAGAAGGGGACAAGACTTTCTATAGATACATTAGTGAAAGGAGAAAGTCCAGAGGGGGTACCGCTAAGCTCAAAGGGGATAAGGGAGTCTGTGGAGGAGGACCAAGGAAAAGTATCTATCCTAAATAGATACTGCGCTCAGTATTTACTGAAGAGAAGGTAGGGCAGGGCCTACAGCTCAGCACCATGGACACGGGGGGGAGGTATGCACTAGTCCCTTCACAAAAGAAAGGATCCTACAAGAGCTCGCTAAGCTCAGGGTGGACAAGGCAATGGGATCTGATGGCATACATCCCGGGGTACTAAAGGAGCTAAGGGTGGAACTAGAAGAGCCATTAGGAAAACTGTTTAGTGAGTTTCTAAGCACAGGAGAGGTTCCAGAAGACTGAAAAAGGGCATATGTGATCCCACTCCACAAGAGTGGTAGCAGGCAGGAGGCAGAAAACCACAGACCAGTCAGTCTTACCTCAGTAGTGGGCAAGATTATGGAGGCACTTCTTAAGGAAAGGATAGTGCAACACCTGGAATCCATAGGAGCACAGGATCCAAGACAGCATGGGTTTACAAAAGGAAGGTCCTGTCAAACTAATCTCATAGATTTCTTTCACTGGGCAACCAGAGAGGTGGACCAAGGGGGTGCAGTTGATGTCGCCTACCTTGACTTCAGCAAAGCTTTCGATACTGTTCCACATAGAAGACTGATGAATAAGCTGGGTAGGCTCGGGGTGGGTCAGAAGTTGGTCAACTGGGTTGCAAACTGGTTGGTGGGCAGAAAACAGAGAGTGGTGGTAAACGGTATACAGTCAGAAGAGATGCAAGTCACAAGTGGGGTACCTCAGGGATTAGTTCTGGGACCAGTCCACTTCAATATCTTCATCAGTGATATTGCAGATGGACTGGAGGGTAAGGTTTGTCTGTTTGCAGATGACACCAAGATCTGCAACAGAGTAGATGATCCAGATGGGGTGGGTAGAATGAGAAGAGATCTGGATAAACTAGCAAAATGGTCAGAAGAGTGGCAACTGGGGTTTAACGCAAAGAAGTGCAAGATCATGCACATAGGGAAGAGAAACCCTGAAGCCATCTATAGGTTGGATGGGGAGTTGCTTGCAATCACAAGGGAAGAAAAAGACTTGGGCATCATCATCACGGATGACCTGAAATCATCCACGCAGACCACTAAAGCAGTAGGTAAGGCTAGGGGGATGTTAGGGTGTATTAGTAGGGGTATCACAAGTCAGAAGAGGGAGGTAATAATCCCTCTTTACAAGACACTGGTTAGGCCTCATCTGGAGTACTGCGTGCAGTACTGGAGGCTGCACTTGCACAAGGACATTAACAAAATGGAGGCAGTCCGGAGAAGGGCAACCAAAATGGTGCAGGGACTGCATCAGAAGACATATGAGGATAGACTAACAGAGTTCAATATGTATACCCTTGAGCAAAGGAGGGAGAGAGGTGATATGATCGAAGCATTCAAACATCTTAAGGACATTAACAAGGTGAAAGAGTCTAACGTTCAATATGAGAAAAATAGCAGGACAAGAGGACATAGCATGAGATTAGAGGGAGTCCGATTAAGGGGTAATGTGAGGAAGTTATTTTTCACAGAAAGGGTGGTGGATGCATGGAACAGCCTACCTCAGGAAGTGGTGGATATGAATACAGTGCAGGGCTTCAAACAGGCATGCAATAGGCATAAGGGAGCAATGCAGACGTGTATGAATAGATAGGACATTGACAGAGTAAAGTCCTATGGCACATTCATATGGTAGAAAAAATTAGCAGACTAGATGGGCCTTGCGGTCCATATCTGCTGTCAACTTCTATGTTTCTATGTTTCTATCTCACATCCCCAGATGGTATCAGAGTACTCCCCACTGTGTAAGAAGTTATCTTTTAACTAAGCAAGTACATGCATAACCAGTCAAGCACACAATGCTGTGTGAATGGTGGGCATGATCAGGGGACAGTAAACATAGTCTAGAGCAACAATGGACAATGGAGACAAATTTAGTGAGCTAGTACTGTTACATGGCATAATGCTAATTCTGCATATAAGAACTACATCAAATTCTATCAAAAGACAATCTGATCTGTGTGAGAAACGACAGACTTGATAGCTCAGTACACGAAAATCAGTTTTACTGCTGTCAGTCAAATCTGTGTCTCTCATGAACATACTGTACAGAATGAGCACAGGAACAACAGGTCAGACTCAGCACTTTACTTGTGTACTGTAGATTCTGGTGAGATTGTGCTACGTTCCTGATGTGCTGACTCTAATAAGCCAGCACTTGATCCTGGAGATTCAAAATGCTTTAATGGCAGATGCAATTAGGCAAATTAAGCAGAGGTACAAACATAATCATAACAAAATACAGAGTTTATTATGAAAAACTGTATAAGAAATAATGCATGATGGAATGTGCTTTTTGCTCTGATACATGCATGATGGCAGCATAGTGACCTAGTCACAAGGCCACAGACCAAGTGCATTACTTCCCCAAGAGTGCATTTATCAGAGCATAAAGCACACCCCATTGTGTGTTATTAAACTTATGAAGTATGTACTGTATATGTTGAGAAACTTATTGTTGTTTCAGTGGGCAATCACCCTGAAAAAGACAGCAGTCCTGTCATGGGTGATTGCTGCTGGGAGGAAACAGCCGTCTCAGCTCTTCATAACTATTGACAAACTAATAAATCCAGTGTGTCTACAGTCTTGTACAGCTTTCTCTCACAAAAATGTGAGGAGTTCAACTGGTGCTTTTTGGACAAGGTGTCCACCATCTGGGCTAGGATCTCCCTGAGCAGCCTATCGTCAGCTGACAGTGTCTGTTCTTTGCAAGCTTTAAGCTCTCCATCTTGGTGGGATGAGTCCAAGTCAGTCTCAGTGGATAACACCTCCAGTGTGCTCTCTACATTGAGACCCATTTTCTGTGCATTGGACCCTGGGCCAACCAGACTTCTTTTAGAGGGCTGAGATGTACTCAGTCCAATTGTGGTTGAGATTGTCAGGTGTTCCTTTCAAGAGGGTGTCTTCCCATCTGCCCTTAAAATGGCTGTGGTGAGGCCTCTCCTCAAAAAGGCTTCTTTGGACCCAGATGATCTCTCCAATTACACACCTGTCTCAAACCTTCCTTTTCATGGAAAGTTGATCGTGAAGGTGGTGTCATTGCAACTGATACTGCACCTGGAAAGATATGATATCTACAAGCCTTTCCAATCTGGTTTCCAGCCTTGCCATAGTATGGAAGCTGCCCTAGTCCAGGTGCACCATGATCTCCTTTTAGCTAAGGATAGTGGCCGTTGTTCTATCCTTGTCCTTTTTGACATGCCATCAGCATTTGACACTGTGGATTGTGGGGTCCTTCTGGATTGCTTTAGGCATTATTTGGGACTGCTGAGTACTGTGTTGTGATGGTTTGAGTTCTACATAACCAGAAGGGTGCAGCAAGTGGCTTTTGGTTCCTTTACTTCGAGCAGTGCTGTGTTATGCAGTGGTGTACCTCAGGGGGAAATCCTGGCACCGATGCTATGCACAGTGTACATGTTGCCATTGGGGGACATCATTAATGCTATGGCTTGGCATTTTATTGTTATGCTGATGACACCCATCTGTATGTGACTTGTACCCCTGCCAATGGGACAGCTATCCTGGGACAAAGGAAGTGCCTTAAAGAAATCCAGGATTGGATGGCAGCCAGCTGGCTTAGGCTCCATCCATCTAAGATGGTAGTATTACTGGTGGAGCCTGGCTGTTCTGGTTCTAAGGCAGCTACTGGGGAAATAGCCCTTGCATTGTTGGATGGTGTGACCCTTTATGCTGCTGATAGTGTGAAAACTTTGAGGGTCATTATTGACTCCAATCTGACTCTGGAATTCCAGGTGTCAGCTGCTGTTCATAGTGGCTATGATCATCTTTTTAATATTGCCCAGATTAAGCCCTACCTTGAGCTGACTAACCTGGTAACACTAGTGCACACCTTGGTCTCATCTAGGCTGGACTACTATTATGCTCTCTACCTGGAGCAATCCATGAGGCTGATGTGCTGCCTGCAGCTCATTTAGAATACTGCAGCTCATCTGGTTGCTGGGACATCTCAGTCTGAGCATATCATACTGGCTCTCTGTGCTATCCACTGCCTTCCTATCTGGTGGCGCATCAGTTTCAAGGTTTGCTTGTTGACGTACAAGGCCCTACACTGTCTAGGTTTGGGTTACCTGCAAGACCTCCTGATGTCATACCCTCTTGGTCATACCCTCCGGTCACTGGGGGTAGACCTTGTTACTGTTCCTAGGTCACACTTAAAATCCTCGGGTGATAGGGCATTCAGTGTGGTTGCTTTGATCTTTTGGAATACCCTTCCCTGAGAAATAAGAGGTGCCCCTTTTCTGGCTGTTTTTAAAAAAGATTTGGAAATTCACTTTTTTATGTTTGCATTCGCGCATGCACAAGAAACATTATGCGACAGCTTAGGAGAGAAGTGGATTGTGGGGGCGTGGCACTGTGGCAGCCAAAGGAGGCACTGCATTTGGGGGCTTGACACTGGTGGACCAATGAAGGCACAGTGTGCTGATGACACTGGTCTCCAAAAGTGCCACTAAGTACAAACGTTTTCACTGCAGCAATCAGGGGCAGCCTTGTCATTGCAGCGTCAGTCATTCTGCTGCAATGAGGGAGCGACCTGCCATTGTAGGGCGGAATGTTAACTAGCGTAATACAGTTTGTGAACATGGCGGGTGGCTTGCAGCTGCATTCACAAACAGTATTATTCAGCCCCCAGTGCTGAGGAGGTGCCCAATCCCCCTCAGCAGCATGGGCCCCCCAAAACAGTCTTTGTTTGCCAACGGGGACCCCAATCCCCATCAGCTTCAGTCCCTGTCCGAGTTTGATTTGCTGACAGGGGAGCCCACTCCCCATCGGCATAATCTCCCCCCATCCACATTTAATGTGCCAATGGGGGAGCCCACTCCTCGTCGGCATAATGTCCCCACCCCACAAAAGTAGGTTTATACTGAGGGGGTGCCCAATCCCCCATCGGCTACAGTCGCCCTCCCAACAAAACACTAGGTTTGGCATGCTGAGGCCCACCCCAGCGTGCCAAATGTCCATATTAAATGTCCCTGTTAAAAAAAAAAGTCCTGCAATGTTTTTCTTTTTTCTTTTTTCCATGTAAAACAAAAAGCGGTCCCTCGTTGAGTCCGCAGCCCTCCCAACCGCGCCCACCCTCTGCGCACCCTGCCTCCCCACAATCCCCCTCACCCCATGCCTCAGACCCAGTGCGGCGATCTTTGTGGACTGGGAACACGCCTGCACTTTTCAAAGCGACCATGAACTGAGGAAATGCGGTAAGCTGTATAATGGCATAAAAAGGGTTTTTTCAACTTTGGTGCATATCTCATGCATTTTTGGGAATTTTGCCACCAAATTTTCAACATGGGGTTATTGGGACCCCTCCTCATGAATTCAGCCACTGTCATTGTGTTATTCAGTCCCAAAAGGTGATTTTGCGGTCACTGCGGTCTGCGCAGAATCACCTTTCAGGACTGAGTAACAAAGTGACAGTGCCAGTGTTCATCAGGTGGGCTCTCAAAAAGTCTGTGTTGCAAATTTGATGGACAAAATCCAAGAAATGACTATTTTTCGAGCGTACGTTGTGCAGTTGCTATGTATGCTCATAACTTCACGAATTTGCAATATTTTCACTCCAGATCTGCAACATTGCCATTTTTCCACACCTCCTTATGAACAGTACAGCTGTCATTTTTCACATCCAGGTTGAAATGTGTTTTCGCACTTCCAGCGCAGAACAGCACGGTCGCTGTGGGAAATCCATGTTCAGGACACATTGCAAAACTCACAGTGACACTGTTCATTAGCAGAGGTCCTAAAATGCCTATGCTGAAAATTTGGTGATGAAAGTCCATAAAATGTCTGTGTTACGAGCGTGCATTGCGCAGTTTCCACGCACGCTCGTAACTTCACACATTTACAATATTTTCACTCCAGATTTTCAACATTGCCATTTTTCTGGCCCTCCTTATGAACAGTACAGCTGTCATTTTTCACATCCTGGCCGTAATGTGTTTTTGCACTTCCGGCACAGAATAACATGGTTGCTGTGGGAAATCAGTGTTGGGGACACAATAAGAAAATCACAGTGACACTGTTTATGAGTAGAGGTTCTAAAATGCCTATGTTGAAAATTTGGTGGTGAAAGCAAATAAAATGACTGTGTTACACACATGCATTGCACAGTTTTCACGTATGCTCAGAAGTGCGAGCACTTTTTAATATTCCCACTACAGATTTTCAACATTGCCATCTCTTCACACCTCCCTATGGATGGTACAGATGTCATTCTTCACATCCTGCCTGATCTGTGTTTTCGTACATGTGGCGCAGAATGGCACTGTCGCTGTTGGAACTCAATGTTCGGGACACATTGACAAAATCACACTGCCACTCTTCATGGGAAGGGTCCCAAATGCTTTCATGGTGGGATCACAAAAGGCCATGTTGAAAATTTGTAGCGCAAATACCAACAAACGCCTGAGGCATTAGAGTTTCTAACCATAATGTCCTACCCTGTACAGACTGGCAGGCATCAGGGTGTGCCTTTGGATTACCGACTGTACTGCTCGTGCCATCCCACCCCAACCCCCCAGCCACTGACAGGCATCAAGATGTACCTTGGAGTCTTCGGCCTCAGACTTCACCCCATTCTCCTATGCTGCACCCATTTCACCATATGTCCTTATGGAATGGAGTGACTGTAAAGCCAAACACCCTTAGGCACACCTCAACATGTGTCGGTGCCTGCAGAATAGGGTGAGGTGACATGGCATGATTGTCATGGACGACAAACCAAAAATGTACCCCAATGCCTGTCTGTCTCTACAGGATGGAGGTAGGGTTGGCGTGAAGTTCAATACTTCACTGTCATTACCATTCTGCATCCGTCTAACTCCTGCATTTCTAATGCTAATACCAGCCAGCAAACATTCGGCATTGACAAATGCCTGTTCATTTATGTTTTGGCCTGGTTTCTTGACTGTTAACTGTGGTCAGTTTTAATTATTTATTGTTTTATTTACTTGTACTGAAAGGCACTCAGAGCCCTAGGGATTGGGCACCACATAAATAAAATTGACATTGTTTAAAAAATTGGTAAAAATTAAAAAAAGGCTAATTTTATCATAAATAGTCCCTCTGCTTTCTGTAGGTTTTCTGTTGTCACTAGGGGGTGCTGACATATTTTTGGCTGTCACTTGGGGCACTGTGCCGAGCCAAGGTATCTGTAGCAGAACCTTAAGGTCACTACACTTGGTCACTGGCAAGACCAACATTTTGCTTTGGTCTTGCCAGCAGCATGTTACCACATGTAGTAGTGAGTGTCACTGAAGTGCCAGTCTTCTGCTTGTGTTTCAGTTGGGAGTAGTGCTGGGAGAGTACACTAATACAGTCTCGTCAGAAGTGAGCAAGTCATTTGTGAGCATTGGAAGTGTCAGCAAGCAGGTCAGACAGAAGAACTGGAAGCATTTTGTAACTAAATACCTTGTTTTAATTGTTACTTTGAGTGTGGGGATCAAAGAAAGTGCTCACTTATAAAAAAGGTGGTGGGTAACTGCTTTTTGAAAAGCTGGATCAGGCAGCACATTGCTATCATTGATTGGAAGTCCACAGATACTAGCAGTTTTTATTTTGTGTGCTATATGGAAAAAAGATATGGCTGGAGTCCCATGTCAGCCAATTGGGCTCCTTTGATGTCTCTACCCATTTTATAAATGAAATTACATATTGGGCAGAATCAATTATTTATACTAAGAAAAGGACACTGTCTCTGTGATGCCCCTTAATCCAAGGCATAGTTTCTCTGTTTTTGTATATTATCACTGTTATAGTGTATTGAAACAGCAGTACAGACACTGGAACATATTGCAGACAGACTATCTCTGGAATTACCCCCCCTCCCCCACATCTCCAATGAGTTATGCAATATTTCAATTTTTTACCTTTAAAAGTAAACCTCTCTTGAGAATGGTTCAAAATGAATTTGATTATGGGGCCTTCTCTCTGTCATGTCACATCACCAAACACATTTTGTTCACCTCCCTTGTATGTTCAAAATTTCCTTACTCTTAACTTGGGTCATGTACTTTATCATGTGTAAAACTGGTTTTTGAAAGTGAACTGTTTTTAGTTACTGCTTTATTGGCATTTCTTTTGTTTTGTTTTTTTGCAAATCGAGATGATATGAGATAAACATAGGACCTTACATGTTGTTGTTTTGGGTTTCCCAAAAGCAAATAAAAATGATTTGTAATTTCCATAACAACCTTTCATGAAATTAAAAAAAAAACAACAAATAGAAAAATACATAATTAGAACAAAAACCTACAGTGTCATTGCGTAATCAGTACCTGGACATTGCAGATAAAAACAGCTGTACATATAAAAAAACAGATGCACAACTTTATCATAAAAAATATAGTAACATAATGAGAACAACCACCAATGGGTTCAGAAGTCAAAGACAGTTCATTACAACAAGCCTGAAGATGAACTGAGTGTCATGCAGATACAGGATAAGCACATTTGACAAACCCTGTACTCACATTGGACTAGATAAAAATTACAATCATTTGTAAAAAGATTTATGTAAATAACGTACATTTAACAAGTTTTGATAAGATTGTTATGTTTCTATGTGTTTATGTAATTTAATGAATTAGTTGCAGTAAGCTGCATAAAAATAAAATAACCAGAAGGAGTAAATCTTGCATGAATTTATCACTTAGATCAAACACAGATCGATCGGCATATACTGTGCTGCTCAAATACTGTACAATTTGTTTAACTCATCTTTAAAACTAATGAAAAAAAAGCAAGAGTCATTTCTTTTTTCTTTATGAATTCAATTTTCTTGGTCTGGCCAGTGGCATGGCAGGCACAGACACTGGCTGCCACCCGTGACCTGGGTTTGGGAATGGATGCCAGTCAACTCATGATGGCCACGGGGCGGGAGGGAACTGAGCATCCTGGGAGAGCTTGCCTCTCATGCAGAGGGAGTATGCACCTCCCACTCAACAGATTCCACCTAGAGGATTCTGGGTGGTAGCCCAGCAGGATGCAAGGGAAGGAATCCTACCTGCCAGACACTGCAGGTGTTTCCCAGAAGCAGAGCTTTCACAGTGCAACATTGCTTATATTATGGGCCAGAAAGAAAAATGGTGGAAAACATCACAACCAGAGCTGGATGATGGCCTGGTCTCCTGCAGGTCCTACATCAGTTACTATGCACTTCCACAGTCCTGTGGTAGAGGAAGATGGAGCCAGTATGTCACAAGGAAGTCCAATAATGGGGCTGGGGGGATCAGTCCAGATGGGGGAAGATCAGGAGACTGGAAACAAAATACAAATCGAAAATTATATTACATTTTCTTGACTGTAATTACATTACATTATCGCATGATTTATATTCATGATCTTCACTATAGGCCTTCACTTTAAGATGTACATAAATCATTCACAATAACATCAAAAGTGCTAGGATGAGAAAAAAGGCATAATGCATCAAGTGCTATTCTCACAAATTGAGATGACACTAATGAGTACTTAGTAATGGGTATCGATATCTAAGAAGGGAAATGACTAATAAAATGCAAATAACTATGTGTTTTTAATATAATCTGCACCACTTGCATTTCTGTTAATTATTTTCTATTAGCATGTACTGCTTTCTTCATTTCGAAATACTACAAACCTTGCAATCAAAAAAGGAAATAAGCCTGTCATCATAAAGTAAAAGGAAAACCAACACAGAGAGATTTCAAATCAGCAACTTTTACATGAGAAATTATTGACAGGAAAGCCATGGTAAACACACAGCCATGTCACTCACTTGAGTCGCACCCAGGAGTTCTAACAAAACTGATACGCATTACATTCTGGATGGGTCAGATGTGGTCATGCAAAAATGAATGAATGATGTCATTTGTAGTCATTTTCTAGATACACATGTTCTAAAATGATCAATACATCTCAGTAAACTATGCTTGTTAATGGCTGACTGTGTCCTTTCTCCATGTTGGCATTGTAAACAAAATGGCAATGAAGATAGAAGGTAAACTATTTGGGCCTTGTGGCGGAGAGGGGAGTTTCTGCTATATACAGTTATGTTTTGAACAAATAGAGGCAGGTAGAGGAATAAATTCACCTGTGGAAATGGGTGTTTACTCACCTGGTAAAGGTGATTGTGTTAGTTGATATCCATGGCACTCCAGACATTACATCATGGGTTATAGTCCACCTGATAGGCTAGTGATGCACATGTAACCCAGGATCAAATTTTACAGTATACCTTGGTCCCAGAAGTCTCTTTCCCTCGGTTCAGTTTTTCCAAAGCTGAATCAAGGTTAGTCACACACAAACATATACTACTGGACTATAATAGAGAGAGAACAGAAGACGTTTCACTAGAACTCTTGTCGTTGTTGACCACCCACCCGTGGTCCTCCAGGACTTGTAGCATTAGCTGGGCACCCCTCTGAGATTGGTTCCTGGATCTGGCCCATATTAGCCAGTCATCCAGGTAAGGAATGATGTCTACCCCCTGTTCCCACAATCAGGTTGTGAGGACAATGGAGGCCTTGCTAAATACCGTTGGAGCAGATGCCAGGCCAAAGGGTAAGGCATGGTACTGAAAGTGTTGTCCCAGTACAGGAAACCTTAGGTACCGTCGATGGCTTTGTCGAATTGGGATATGTAGGTAAGCGTCCTTCAGGTTGATCAATGTCAGGTAGTCTCCGACTCTGACATTCCTGAGAGTCAACTTTAGGGTCTCCATTTTGAACTTTTAGGTTAGGATGTACTTGTTTAGATATTTTAGCTCTAGGATGGGGCGAAGGTCTCCATTCTTCTTGGGAACCAGGAAGAAGATGAAGTAAACCCCCTTAACCATAATGCCCTCCTGGACCTGTTTGTCAGGGCCGAGGCCCTTGCCTCCAACTTAAGAGTGTCTACTGCCATATCCCCCAAATACTTGGCTGTGTCCAGTGAGCATTCTATCAGTTCAGTGTCCCTTGATTTTGGATCTGCCTTCTCTAGCAGTTCCTCCAGCCATCAGATCTGTGCCCTGGCCACCTAGACTGCTGTTGTGGCAGCCCTTCCTGCCATACTCGTGATCTCAAACAGTTTCTTTAGCATATCCTCCACCTTCTTGTCAGTGGAGTCCTTTAGGAAATGGTACCACAGGGGAGGACTGTCTTCGTGCTCAGGACAGCAATTTGTGGATCAATTGTCAGAGCCACACACCATATGTTCACCTTATCTTCTTGGACAGGGTAAATCCTATCCAGGTTCCTCTTCTCAGACATGCACCCTGGCTCAGAGGATTCCCACTCCTTGATGAAAATATCGTCAATGGCTGTACAGATTGGGAAGGTTTACTTAACGGTCGGCTTTTGCTGGATCATAGGGTCGAGCTTTGACTGTTTTTGCTGGATCTACCTTGATGCCCATAGTGGGTTTTTTTGCTTTCATGAGTCCTGGAATTAAGTCAAAGGAGCATAGCTTCGAGGTAAGGGAGGGGACAGACTGGCTGACATCCACCTCATCTTCATCCAAGACTGGTTCTTTCTCCTCGTCTGGGAGTTCCTCATCTTCATGATCATCATCTAGTCATGGTAACGGGGTGTCTGGAACTGGAGCATCCTTCTCAACATGGTCATCAGGAATGGGTTCAGACCTTGGGACTGGGGGCATAGGTATCTTCATCTGTGTCAATGTCTCCAGCTTTTGCATGACCTTAAGCATGAAAGTTTGTTGACTCTCCATCATTGCCTTTGTGGCCTGTTGATTCTGGAGAAGGGGTGCCCCCAGGTTGACCCACATAGTCCCACTAGTGCCCAAGTTGCCTGGCTCTAGTGAAAGGGACTGTTGTAGGGAGAGGTCGTCTTCATCATGTTGACATGCTGGGCACTGTGGCCCCGAGTTGTGAGGCAGCAGGGTGGCACAGCACGTAGTGCATTTCTTAGCTTTGACTATCTGGGGAGATAAAATGGGAGAAGAAAGGGAGAAGATTAGGGTCTAGCCAAAGCAACCCTCCAGTTAGGTGAGGAAGAAAACAACACCTCCTTGGAAGCTTCATCTACAATAACTGGGCCATAGTCAGCAGTGGGATTGTAGCCAACTGACCTAAAATTTAGCCCAGAAGACTTGGGGTACTCCTTGCTTGTTACTCGGTGATATTGCCTTTCAGGGCATTATATAATGGCATGAGAAGAGGGGAGTTTTAATTCTTACACTTGTGGCCTTCTTCTCCCCTCCATGCGTGGTCAGTGGGAGTAGGAGGAGGCCACTCTCCCTTGATTCACTGTGTGAGGGGACCGAGAATGAACCTTTGGCTGCTGCTGATCCCTCTAGATCCACTGAAAGAGGTGATCATAGAGGAAGAGCTGTAGAATTGACTGCTTATCACCCTTGATCTGCTGACTGAGGAGACTGAGTCAGAGTAAAATGGCCACTGTGGGCCTCAGCCTAGGGTGACAAAATGGCAGCTGAGAACAGGTCTCTCAAGTGGCTGAATTACCAAGATGGCCGCTCAAGAAGCACTACAAAAAATAGTGATCCTGGGTAGCATGGAGGCCTGCTGTGGATGCCGCCATGATGCCAGGTACTATTTAGGGTATAGCAGCCTAGTGAATAGAGAGAAGCGGCAGCTAAGAATCTAGGGGTCGGTCCTCCTGAGTGGCAAAATGCTGGTGAGGCGTGCATGCCAGGCTGACTCTGCTTGTGAGGGGAGTCAGGCCCAAGAGAAGGATGTGAGACAAACTCCCTTTTTATTGCCATACGGCCACAAAAAGATTGTCTTGCTTGCAAATTTTATCCCCTGGGAAGGGGGTGTCTTCCTCCGGCAGGCCTGTCTGGGCTAGAGGTCCCAAGGTGCATTTGGCTCCACTCAAGGAGGAGATGATACATTGCATTTGAGGGAGAAGGCCGAGTGCTGTCTGCACTGCAGGAGGAGGCGGCACATCCCAGGTTAAAACCACACCACTGGTTGGCTAGAGAGGGAACAGCGGGTAATGTAAAAATGCACCAGAGTGAGGGAGAGAAATAAACTACTCCACTGAGGTCCTGGAGAGACCACGTAGACCTGTATGGGTCTACACACTGGTGTGGGGTGAATAGGCCCATGCTGAGCGCGGCACTAACTGGCACATAGGGAAAAACAGGGGCGCAAGATTAAAAAAGGCACAGAGTGCCTGTTATGTGGATGCTGCTTCAAGTCACAGCAAGGAAGCTGAATACAATGACTCGCATTACTATTTACTGGGAATAAATGAGAGACTCTATGCCCCCGAGCACAACACAAGTGCCTCACAAGGAACAAGCACAAACTTCCAATATAAAACAGAAACGTATGGTCACAATTTTCCAAGCAGTAGATTAAAAAACATAAGTACAAACTAGCATGAAGTCCACACTGTAAAACTAGATGGAAAGGAAGCACCCTCTCCCAATTAGATGCAGGTTGATAAACTCAAACAAATAAGCAATTAATCAGCCAATTAAATAATTAAGCAGGTGATAATTTCTCACAGCAAAGGCAAACAGGTAGACTAGAAAAGAATATATAAACTCAAATGCACTGGGGCCTACCTTAGATTCAAGTAAACAAACAGAGACTCCTGATGTGCTAAGCCTTCAGATGCACAAAAAGAACTGAGGGACAGGGAACCCTGGGACCAAGGTATACTGTGAAATTTGATCCTGGGTCACATGTACATCACTAGCCTATCAGGTGGGCTACAACCCATGATGTAAAGTCTGGAGTGCCATGGATATTCAGCATAACACAATGCTCAGTTAAATAATGACTTTCCATTTTTAAACAATTATTCATTAGATCTGTTGCTCCAGTTCAAGATTTAGTGCTGTGAGATTAAGCTTCTGGAGTCAGTATGCAGTTTAGTATTTCATTCTAGAACAATAACCAGCTTTATACAGACATTTGTACAGTTTCAATAAATGCTTATAGACCTAATCACATTGGAGCCAGAGGGTTGTGCATATTGGAAACTATCATTCGTAATGATTGTTGCTAAGGAGTGAAAGGTCTGTTAAATGTTTAGCATTTTAACTTTAAAAAAATTGAAGGTAATGAGTAAACATCGGGTTAAGAGATGTAGATTTGAGAAGATGAGGAACAGCTGACCCCTTTTACATTGAAATTCTTTTTATATAATATGTACTTATTTAGCCCTTTTTCAGTATCTGACTACTATAAAAAATAAGTCACATACCTGTAAAAAAAAGAAAACTGTCCAGCATTGCAGAGACATCCTTTGTGTTCAGTAAGTATCAGTAGTAAAAGCCTTCCCCTACCCACATGTCAAACCCTATTCTTTGACATTTGGGGGAGATTGGTGGGAACCTTCAGGCATAGTGAGAGACATTTTCATTTTAAAAAGTAAGGAAATTCTTTTATAACAAAAAAAAAAACTATGTTAAGATAATGTTAGGGTAAGAATATGATGAGTTAGGGTCAAAAAGACCTTAACTCTGCATGTCCTTTGAAAGCAATGTTAGGATTTCATATGTCTGGTATCTGGGTCACTGACACTTCAACACTATGAAGCCCTACTACTTTCCTTACACAAACTATGTGTCCATTTGTATAATAATGGAATTAAGGCACTCCAGGTGTTGGGTTACCTTTTAATTCTTACAGTACTGTGGGAGTATTGTACATCGTGAATATATATATATATATATATATATATATATATATATACTCAGCATCAATCTAACCCAAGGGACCTGAAACACTTGGCTATGTCTCATGTCTCATGACCCCTCCAGAGTTTGACTTACATGTGGTACCCCTAGTCATGTCTTAATAATTACAGAATAATATAATCATACATAGAAACATATATAAAAATATTGAAGTTGATGGCAGAAAAGGACTACATGGTGCACCCAGTCTGCCCAGTTTCCCTGCCTACATCACCCTTACTGTCCCTACTCATCCTGCGATTACCCCCTCTCTTGCCTTTTTTCTAACATTTCCTTATGCCTATCCCATATGTTTTTAAATCCCTCAACTGTCTTAGCTCCCACCACCTCCTCAGGAAGGCTGTTCCAAACATCCACTACCCTCTCAGAGAAGAAGAACTTGCTCACATTTCCCCTAAGCCTCCCCCCTCTAGCCTCATAGAATGTTCCCTTATCCTCGAGCATCTTATACAGTGGAAGATGCCCCCCTCCTGCACTTTGTTTATACCTTTGAGATATTTGAAAGTCTCTATCATGTCACCCCTCCCCCCTTCTCATTCAGTGAGTACATATTTAATTCCCTGAGCCTTTCCTCATAGGGTTTATGATTCAAGCCCTGCAACATTTTGATTGCACTCCTTTGAACCGCCTTCACCTTGACTGTGTCCTTTCTAATGTGGGGCCTCCAGAACTGGATGCATTACTCTAGGTGAGGTCTCACCAATGATTTATACAGCAGTATAATAACCTCCTTCTTCTTGCTGGTGTTACGCATGCTTATGTATCCAAGCATCCTGATCACCTTACCTATTGCCTTGTCACACTGCCTAGCCACCTTCAGGTCATCTGATATGACCACCCCAGGTTCTTTTCCTGTCTGGTTATCACGAACCCGCCCCTTTGGTAAGTCACCTTTGGGTTCTTGTGACCCAAGTGCATGATTTTTGCTTCTTTGCATTGAAACTCAGCTGCCAAGTTCATGGCCAGTCCTCCAGCTTTTTTAGGTAATTTCTCATACTTTCCACTCCACCAGGCATACCCACTGTGGTGCAGATTTTTGTATCATCCGTAGACAGGCATACCTCCCTGCCAGCCCCTCTGCAATGTCATTGATAAAGACATTGAAGAGTATTGGGCCCTGTATTGACCCCTGTGGTACCTCACTGGTCACTTTACCCACCCCTAAGTGAACAACATTTAAAACCACCTTCTGCCACCTGTGCTCAGGCCAGTTCTCTATCTGCCTAACTAATTTAGGACCCACTCTCAAACTACTCAGCTTGTTCATCAACCTTCTGTGGGGAACAGTGTCAAAAGCCTTACTGAAATCGAGTTCCCCTGTTGTGTTTTTTCCCACCTCATTAACCAACAACTAGGTCTTCCTGGAGGTCCAAGCAATAAGCATCATGACCCATCAGAAAAACTGCTGTTCATGCCCTCATGAGGGCTGCACTTGGAATGGGTAATGATTTTATTAGCTGGAGAGGCATACTAATACCTTGAGCAAATCCACTCGACTTCCATTGTCAGTCTACTCCTTTACTTGTGGTCTGCAGAACCCCACAGGACAGTTCCCAGCAATTCTTCTCCAGTACTTTTCTGTGCTCTACTCCACAATTCGAGTTGGCTGGCTACCAGTCTTCCAAATCTTGAATGAGCTATACACAACTCCCTCAATACTGTCCTAACAAATGTCAACCCCCCCACCTGAGGATAATCTCCCTACACTGAATTCAAGTAACAGTTTAGGTGCAGCCCTGCCACTCTTGAGTGTTTGTCATTGCTGGCTACTCTCATCCACAGTCAGGTAGTGATCACGATGCTGGCAGACCCACATTTCAGATCTCACAGTGATCTGCTCAACGTCCTCCTTCATGTCTTCAACTAACCTGAATATAGCTATACCCTGCTGGAATGGCCTCTTCAGTCCCTCTCTGGCATTCATTCTTCTCACCTGCACACCACACCAAAAACTGGTGAGTTCACTACCCTTCTGCATCATGAATGTGGTTAGTACAGTCACCCATGTTATTTTTACATATTAATAATAAACATGATCTTCTGGTAAGCCAGGCTGATAGCTGCATTGCACAAGTGGAAAAATAGGTTTTCCTACACATGTAAGATCTAAGCCACCTATGATTAGGCACTATTAAATGATGTGCATAATGATGTGCACACCCGTCATTTAGCAGTGCCTAATCAAAGGTAGCCTAGATCATTTAAGGATAGGAAAGCCCATCATTCCCCTTGTTCCCTGTTGCTATCAGCTTGACTTACTAGAAAGATATGTTTATATTTGATATGTCAAAATAAAACGGGGACTCTACTACTTGCATTCATGATGCAGAAATGATAACTACCAGTTTTCGATGTGAGGAGGAATAGTGATGAATGGATACCAGAGAGGGACTGAGAAAGACTACTCTTGCAAAGTACTGCTATATTCAGGGAAGGGGGAAGACAGAGGAGAGAAATATGAGCAGATTACTGTGAGAAATAAGATGTGGGCTGCCAGCACCTTGATCACTACCTGACCCCATTGTCCTGGCCAACATTCCACTTACCATAAAACCAGTTCATGCAATTGTCCAAAGCTGTGTGTGGATATTAATGTATAAATGGCTGCCACTACATGTTCAGTCACTTCACTACCAGTCTAGTATTGCTTGTAAAGCACTTTGAGATACAATGTGTATGAAAACCACTATATAAATGCTGATTTTTCTTATTATTATTATTTTCCATGGAAAAAGAAGACAAGACAAGCATATATTTGAGTTTTGAGAAAGTATGAACTCTAACATTGGGCTGAACAAGAACTTTGCTACAAAAAAGTGGTGGCTCTAGGGGGTGGTGAAGGGTGTGGCTGCACCCCCCCCCACACACACACACAAACACATAGTAATGTACTTGTGTGCTGCTGCTGCATTTTACTTTGTTGAAGAAGTCTGATTTATTGATTGTACAAATGTTTGCATTCAAACTATGGATTACATTTGTAAGTTCTGTCAAAAACGTACTTGAAAAGAATAGCAGAAAATATAAAGGTTTAATAAAAATGTTAAAAAGTGTATATTAATCATGTGCACCACCCCAGCACCCCAACTGTAGCATCTTGGATCCACCATAACCACTAAATCACCAGGTTAAAGATTTGTACTGCACTGTGGTTTGCCACAGAGAAAGTCGGTTGGATTAAAACACAATTGCAGCATGTTAAAATGAACAAAATGAACAGAACCATAGCCTAACATGTGTATTATACAAAATCATGCACATGGTTTTGACCTTTTGGGTGAAACAATTCTACACAAAGGGTAAAAATAACTAATTAGCACTATAAAGAGCCATATATCTTTCTGACTTTGGCTCAAATTATGTCATCACTTAACACATTTGGCGGCCATTTTAGTAAGCAGGTAAGACAGTTTTTTTAAAATTAGAAGGCTGATTTTACAATATTCAAATGCTCTGGAACCACATTTAGGTAAATTATATATATATGTAGTTTTAGCCTTAATGAATACAGCAGCCTTTCCTTTAGTCACGTACGGAGCCATATTTTTGAATAGTTTGTTGTCAAAATGTTGTTTAGGTATCCTTTAAACACTGTTCCAGGCATATTTAAAACCATTGGTAGTCTTTGTACCTTCCTCTTCTGCTGGTAAGCTGTTCCACAGGTCAGCTGCTCTCTCTCTGTAATATAAAATATAGTAAATATTAATAGGATTTAAGTAAATCTGTATAAAATTTCTAACAATTTTATTGATATTATTTATGTACTATTATGCTATGAACTAGAAGGGGGACATGATCAGATCTACAGTACAGTAGCTGTTTCTTGTTGTTTTTACGTTGGTTCTTGTGGATTATACTTGGTAGAAGGTTATTTCTTTCCTTTCTTACTACTAAGGGGCTAGCAGGGTATTGTTTGGGGCTGTTGGAATTTTGAAACCTGTTTTGGTAGCTATAAGTGGGCTCATTTGTTTGATGATTCACTGTGTGGCAGGCTGCATTTGTAGAGGCCTATTTCTTCTGTTTTATTTTTTTTTTTTTTACATTAAATCTTTATTGAAGTTTCCAACATACAAATGCACATGGTCCAGGGAACTTAGAAGAGACATGTTCATTGGGAAATAAGACTAAACATAATGAACAACAAAAACAAGAAAAGGAACAAAAAGAAAAAAAAAAAAAAACAATCCCTCATTCCCCCCGCTACCCCCATTCCACCCCCCACCCCTCCTATATCCCCGCTTGTCCAGACCAGGTTACACAGTGTGGAGCCTTGATGTGGCTAACAAGGCTTTGCTTTGTGATAAAGTAGTGGCAGGTACTAAGAATAAATCGTGAGGAACAGGGCCCATATATCATTGAATTTACACAATTTGTTATGCAAGCTGAAGATCATCTTCTCGACTCTGAGACAGTGTAGTAGCTCCGTCATCCACTCACTGTATGATATCATCACATTGTCCTTCCAATGTCTTAGTACTAATTTTTTGACTGTCACGGCTATAAGGGCAATGTGGTATTTACGTGCCTTCACGGGGATTTCTGAGTAGTCTCCGAGCAGGCAAGTGTCGATCGAGAACAACTCATCTAAGCCTAACAAGGGGTCTACCCATGCCCTAATTTGCTCCCCGAGGGGGGCTACTTTGGGACAGGACCAGAAGATATGTAGTGGGTTGCCATCGCCTTCACCACAGCGCAAACAGGTGGCGGAATGTGTAATGTTAAACCTAGCAATCTTCTGGGGAGTGTAATACAGGTTGTATAAAATACGGAACTGTATAAGACGGAGTCTGTCCTGAGTAATATAATGATGACAACCCCCCCCCCTAGTGTCTCCCACCTGAAGGATGTTCCTGGGAGGAGGGCTTCCCAGAAAGCCCTAGGCCCAAAGGGGCCAGGGTGCAACTGATTATACAAGGTTTTAAATATTTTGGAAATCGCGTGAGGAAGGCCTACACTTTGTGTCATCCCGGACCAGAACGTGGGGTGCTCTGACAGACAGGAGATGGGAACCAAAGGTTTTTACTAAAAGGTGTCGTAGTTGAAATAGCTTGAAAATATTAGAGTAGGGCAGGGCTGCCTTTGCTAGAATGTCTACAGAGGAAGCCCATTTTTGTTCAGCCTTGGCCCAGAAATAGCTGAGTTTGACCTCCTGGAGTTGTGGGATCCAGGCAGGGGAAAGAGTTTTCCCATCCAGTTTAATGTTCGGGTTTCCTGTGATGGGTTGCTCCAAGTATGTACGTTGGTTATATTTGAAAATCGAGCAGAGCTGGGTGTGGGCTTTGACCGAAGTAGCGATGGGTGACCCAGCCCAAGACCTAGGGAGATTTTTGGGGTGGACGAACAATAAGGCCAACGGGGAGAGACTATCCCTACGAATTTGGGATAACTCTATGTGAATCCATAAGGGTGTGTAGATATCGGGGAGACCTGGGTCCGGGGTGGAAGCCATCTTAGATACTTACTTAGATGACAGGCCCAGTAGTAAAGGCCAATGTGGGGGACCCTCAGGCCTCCTTTGAGCTTAAGGGCTGCAAGCTTGTGATAAGCCAGCCTGTGACCTTTACCAGCCCAGATAAAATTGGTGAAGATATTATGGGCCTTTTTAAACCATGAGTAGGGTAACCAGATATTGAGGAGACTGAGGGGATAAAGCAGCCGGGGGAATACATTCATTTTGATGAGGCTGACCCTGCCCCAAATCGAGAAGGGGAGAAGGGACCATCTGTTCAAGTCTTGAACTATAACATTTAATAGGGAATCGAGATTAAGTTTACACATCAGGGATGTATTTCTTGAGAATAAAATGCCCAAATATTTCAATGTTTTCCTTTCCCAGGAAAGGCCTAAGGCCTCTACCTCATTCCTCATCACTCTGTGATTAAGGGGGAAAACTATTGTTTTCTCTACATTGAGTTTATAGTTTGATAATGAGCTGAATTTGCAGATAACCTCAAGAAGGTATGGGATGGATTTTTTAGGGTGGGAAGTGCAGAGGAGGAGGAGGTCATCGGCGTAGGCCAGAACTTTTAATTCTAAATCTTGTACTGGTATGCCCTAAATCCTAGGCTCGTGCAGGAGTCGACGTATGAGGGGTTCGAGATAAATATTGAAAAGTAATGGGGATAGGGAGCATCCCTGCCTCGTGCCAGAGAGGATAGGGAACCTCTCGGAATAGCACCCATTACAGAAAACCCTGGCAGTAGGGGCCATGTAAAGAGCTTGAATCCATCTCTGAAACTCTTGGGAAAAACCAAAAGCGTTCAGGGTCTGGAATAAGAAATTCCAGTCGACTCTGTCAAATGCCTTTTTGGCGTCCAGAGAGACCAAAGCCGCAGGGAATGGTGCATCTCTGGACGCAGAGAAGGCATGATCCAACGTTCTGATGTGGTCGCTGGCCAGTCTATTCGCCATGAAGCCGACTTGTTCTGAACCGATAAGGCCTGGGATCACAGTACTCAGTCTTATTGACAACAATTTGGTGAGGATCTTAATATCCTGATTGAGTAGTGAGATCGGCTGGTAACTGGTCACGTTTTCAGGGGCTTTACCTGGTTTCAAGATGAGAACAATTATGGCTTCAAAAAGTGAGGTATCCATGCTAGATCTTTCTAGAATCTGTTAGAAGACAGGGAGAAGTATTGGGGCAAGGGTCTTTGCAAACACTTTATAAAAGTTCGGGGAGAACCCATCTGGCCCAGGAGATTTGTCATTGGGGAGACCGTCGATCATGCCAATTATTTCCTCTACCGTTAAGGGGGTGCATAGTGCAGTGCATTGTTCTGCTCCAAGTGTGGGGAGGTGCAACCCCTTTAGATAAGCATCCAGCACTGTGCAAGAGGGGGGGGTTGGTCATTGGCAAATAAAGGGATTGAAAACATTTTTGGAATTCGGAAGTAATTCCTTTGGGGTCCACCAGCAGGGAGCCATCTTGAGCCCGGATGGTGGGGACATGTCTGGTGGATTCTTGCTGTTTGACGCAGACTGTAAGGAGATGGCCCGCCTTCTCCCCTTGATCGACGTATGTCGCTTTCGATTTGAGGATCATGTAATCAGTTTTCTCTCTAAGGTGTTCCATATAAGTGTTTTTGAGTTTGGCCAAATCTAGTAAGGTCTGTTCCGAGGTGTGCGGGGAAAGGTTTTTTCCATGTCCCTAATCCGTCTAAGAAGCTGGACGAGCTCTAGCTCTCTCAGCTTTTTCCTTTTGGAAGTCACCCCAATGAAAAGACCTCTGAGGTAGGCTTTGAGGGCTCCCCATTAGATATCAGGTTTACCCGTGGAGTTTAAGTTGATTGAGATGTATTGGGCTATATGGGTGTTGATATGTTTCACTATTTCTGGGTCCTTTAAAAGTTGATTGTTAAGCTTCCACCAGCCGTTCTTATTAGGGGCATCTGATAGAGAGAGGTGGCATGAGACCAGAGAATGGTCAGAGGGAGGACCGCGGTGTATATCAGAATCGATGACTCCAGGAATCAGATTATGTGAGATCAGTATATAGTCTATCCTGGAGGATGTCTTGTGAACTGGCGAAGTGAAGGTGAAACATCTTTCAGAAGGGTGTAAGCATCTCCACATGTCATGTAAACCAGCTCTGTCCCAAAGGTCTCGGAGAGCCCTTTGTGCTGGAGATAGGCCCTTGGGCCTACACCCTGAGCAGTCTGTAATAGGGTCAGTGACTATGTTAAGGTCACCTCCCAAGACCATTGGTATGTTAACAAAAGGGATTAATTTATTAACAAGGTCTACAAAAAACTCCGGGGAGTCGGAGTTGGGGCCATAAAGACTACCCAGCAAAATATCGAAATTGAAGACCCTTACCTGGACCAGGATATACCTCCCATGGGTATCTTTTATGACTCTATTAGAGACAAAGGGAACATTTCTACCAATCAATATCATGATACCACAACTCTGTTTTGTGCCTTGGGCGGAAAAAACCTGGCCTACCTGTTGCTTCTTCATGCTTAATTCTTCTGTGGTCAATAGGTGGGTTTCCTGGATGAATGAGATGTCGGATTTCATGAGCCTAAGATGCTTGCAGACCTGGTAGTGTTTAACTTTCTGTCTGACTCCTTTGACATTCCACGTAAAAAAATTCAAGCTACCCATCTATGCACAGGGTTATATGTGTAGGAAAATATGGGCCACGCTGCAGGAAAAAAGAGAAAAAAGGCATCTGCCAAGCCAACAATGAGTGTGATTGAGAAAGGTCTGGTCTGGACAAGCCCCTCCTTCCCCTTCCACCCCCATATATATCCCAAATAATAAGATGGAATGCATGCACAAGAATATCAGAGGTAAAACCCAGCCCCCACCCCATCGTCCTTATAGGCTGTGATCAACAAGTCCCTAAGTAGTCCTTCCATTCCCCAGCCCCAGACCCTCTATCACCCTCCGATAAGAAATAAGCTGCAATATACTAAGGTGGGTGTTTGTGGGGGTGTGGCACTGAATATGCCCCTAACTGGAGATAATTATGAATAATTTCCAACAAATAACACTTACAACTGTGGCCAGAAAGGCGCACTTCCGCTAACACTATTCGTACCATAGAACACTTCTAAATAATGTAAACCTGGTCAAAGTTTAACTAAGAAACACTACCAATGTCCTTTACAAAACGTAGCAAAGAATGGCTGTGACCGTGTTATCAAGACATGCACAAGAGTGTGAGCTTGAGGAAACTAATAAGATCAGAGTGATAGCTCCCTTGGAGACAAGAGTCCTAGTCGCAGAAAACTGTGCTGCAAATAATGAAAAGTTCAGCAGTCCCTGTGAGCGGTGAACAGGGGCAGCCCCTGTGACCGGGTGAGCATCCTCCATGTTGCAGTAAAGCCAGGACCCCCAAGGAATTAAGGCGCAATCCAATTGGGGCTGTTTATGCAATTCGAGGTGTAGTTGTGGGAGGGCTGGAAAGAGATAATGCAGGTGATCTTGGTGGTACAATAGGGTATTGGAGAGATAGAGGCGCTCCACTTAGTACCCATAGTCCCGGCGATTGAAGACTTGTGTCAGGAGCGCCTGGTAGAGGAAGCAGGACATTACCGCGTCAACCAGCACGCATTTATCTGTGATACTCATTAACCAGATGCTGCACCATCGACCAGAGAAAAGAAAGACCGGCAACCTTGTCCCTTTTGAGCAACAGTGCAGAGCAGCGATAAGGTCCAATGAGGCAGGGGCCTGCCGGTAGCGAATATTAAGAGAGGGGACCGTGTAGTGAAGTAGTCCTGGGGGGAGTGGAGCCGGTTCAGGGACTGATGACCCTTTAGAGTGGAAAAAGGGGTAAATCTTCATCGTTAGCAACATGAAAGGGATCCGCTGACTAGGGACTCAGGAAATGAGGAGGCATTGCCATAGACTTGGTGAGGCAATCTCAAGATTAGGACAGCCCTAGCAATTCAGGAGCAAGTCACACTCGATCACTGGTACTTCAAGGTCTTTGAAAAGCTCGGGGAAGGTGCTGGAGAGAGCCTTAGCGGCAACATCAGGGTCTTCAAATGTGGCCCAGGCACCCGATATCAGCACCCTTAATTTGGCAGGGTAAGACATGCGAAACTTTATACTGGCTGCAACAAGCTTTGAAACCAGGGGTGGAAGTGGGTTCTCTGCTGCCTGACTGAAACCGAGAGATCTTGCGCCAGCCTGATATTTGTGTCTTCCCATCTCACCTCCTTCAAATCCTTAATCTTGGCAAAAAGATGCTGGCGCTTGAGATAATTCAGTAACTTGAAGATCAGCGGGGGCTCCAGGTGGGAGCTTGGGACGAAGGGCCCCGATGCACCCGCTCGATGGTGTAGACGGTTCCATAGGGGGAAGGCCCGGCTATCCTCTCGATGAGCTTTTGTATGAAAATGATAACTTCAGCTCCCTCGGTGCCTTCCAGGAGACCTATGAGGACCACGTGGTCTGGCGGCTGCGGCCCTCAAGGTCTTCAATCTTCAGTTCCATTTTGGCCATTTTCTGACGGAGCAAAACCAGCTCGGGCTCTATTTTATCCGCCCGTTTTTCCATCAACTTGATCCTGGCGTCCGCATCCACGGATCTTCGCTGTAGATCCTCTACTGCACTGGTGAGTGATTTTAACTCTATAGCAAACTCGGCCATGCTATCTTTGAAAGGGGAGAATTCTGTAAGAAAGCATTGCAAGGTGAGGGGTTGCATGTCTTCAGAGGAGGCCGATGAAGCTTGTTCCAGTTCAGTCCCCGAGGCCCTGGCTTTCTTCAGGACCTTTTCTGGTGAAATAGGTGGCGTGTGTCTGGAGTCATTTTTTCTGGAGTGCATCTTTTTTTAGCTCTTAAAAAGCAGCACAGGTGGAACTCAGTTCTCAGCTGAAGGCTTTAAGCTACACTCTGGTAGTTAGACATTAGGTAGTTCATGAAAATTTAACTTTAAGAGGGTCGGAGAGCTGGAGCAACAGTATAAGGCAGTTATCTGGAGGACTGCATCACGTGACCATTTCTTCTGTTTTAAAATATAATTGGTGTGATTTAACTGGGTCTGTTTCTTTGAATTGGAGATCTATATCTTCTAATTCCAAGCCTATTTTGATGTGTTGTTGGTAAAGCTGTTTGAATTGGAGTCCTGTTTCTTTGGGTAGCAAACCTAATTTGGGGGCTTTGAGTAGAATTGTGATTCATTGTTGCTGGCTTCACTAGCTGCAAAGTTTTAGTGCAGAGTGGGGGAAGGGTGCTAATGGTCTGGCCAGGTCTCACTCAGTTAGGGAGACAGAGCTGAATCAGGTGTGGTGTCAGAGCTTTGGCTTCTCAGAAGGAACTAGAAGGGGGACAGGATCAGATCTACAGTACAGTAGCTGTTTCTTGTTGTTTTTACATTGGTTCTTGTGGATTCTACTTGGTAAAAGGTTATTTCTTTCCTTTCTTACTACTAAGGGGCTAGCAGGGTATCGTTTGGGGCTGTTAGAATTTTGAAACCTGTTTTGGTAGCTATAAGTGGGCTCATTTGTTTGATGATTCACTGTGTGGCAGGCTGCATTTGTAGAGGCCTATTTCTTCTGTTTTAAAATATAATTGGTGTGATTTAACTGTGTCTGTTTCTTTGAATTGGAGACCTATATCTTCTAATTCCAAGCCTATTTTGATGTGTTGTTGGTGAAGCTGTTTGAATTGGAGTCCTGTTTCTTTGGGTAGCAAACCTATTTGGGGGGCTTTGAGTAGAATTGTGATTCATTGTTGCTGGCTTCACTAGCTGCAAAGTTTTAGTGCAGAGTGGGAGAAGGGTGCTAATGGTCTGACCAGAAGCCTTAGCTACCTGATTGTTTCTGGAAGACTTGGGCTGGTCCCACCTCCCCAAACCCCTCACCCCAGCCACCCCTGGTCCATGATTTCCTTTATACCGGGGTTCTGACATCACTTCCTCAAACAGGCAAAGGATATGCACCTGTCATAGCAGAAACAGACATCCAGGAAAGGAACAGCAGCAAGTGAAGAGGTGACTGCTATCTCAGTGGAAGGGAAGTAAATGCAAATCTAGGAGCCTTCATTATTACTTCTTCACATTGATATTGCATTGGGGAAAGGAGGAGTAGGAGTTTAAGAAGGTTGTCAATGCTACTTAAAGTCTCTTTTGAGTGTGGATAGGAAGGATAGGAATATAAAGCAGTTGCTCAATATATCTAAGCGTGTACAACAAAGGTGAAATAAAGAATGTTTGCACTGATAAAGGGAGGGGAGACTTGGGGAGTGTTTGGTATCCTGCATCTGGAAGGGTGGGGGTCGCTATGGGCAATGACAGCAATGGGTAGGGTGGTAGGCTGCAACAACTGTGGTGCACCAATCTTTCTAAAATTGTCTGGCGTGGGGAGGATGTTTAGTGTGCAACCACATAGAAAAACTGGAAAGGAGATTGAGGGTCTGCAGGAGAAACTAAGACAGGCAAGGCAGATTGGGGTGGGTTTAGCCCAGTACTGGAGGGAGGAAGGCGGGGAGATGAGGAGGGTGATTTAAGCCAACAGTGGTGAGGAGAGGGTCAGAAGAAGGAAGCAGAGACAAGAGGCCCAGGCCAGGAAGAGCGATTCCGGGAAACCAGGTCAGGAGACAAAAGACAAATGGAAGGAGGAGATAGGGACTTGTGAGGGGAGGAGGAGAAGAAGTGGCAAAAGTCATGGAATGGAAAGGAGAGAACAGGTTACTATGAAGAGAGAGGGAGTGGGCATTTGTGAAGGGTCTTCAGAAAATAGTTTTGCACTGCTAGAGAGGAAGAAGGTGGAGGAGGGAATTGATGAAATTAGAGGAGTAATTGATAAATGCCTGGACCAAACTGGAGTGGGGGGAAATTCTGTTGGGAGAATTGCAACAGGGGTAAAAGGGAGAAATAATGTGCAGGAGGAAGAAAAGGAGCTGGAAATGAGAGAGGGAGATGAATGGAAGCAAGCAGGGAGTAAGAAGGGTGGAATCTTAGTGCTGGGGGACTCAATACTAAGAGGAGTCAGGTGGGGTAGCAAGGGGGAGAGGCATAGTCGCATTTGGGTGGAGGCCATGCCAGGAATGACAGCGGAAAGGGTGAGACAATCTGTTCTGAAATATGCTAGAAGGGGTAGGGACAAGCCTCATTTAATTATACATCTTGGGACAAACGACCTGGCTGACAAGACAGTAGATATAGGTCAGAGGAGGTTTGAGGAACTAGCACAATTATGTGAGGGGGCAGGAAGATCATAACTTTTTCAGAGATACTTCTGGTGCCAAAGGCATGCACAACAAGAAAGCTGAGAATAGAGGAATTTAACGGATGGCTAAGAACCTGGTGTTGTGCTAAAGGGTATGGGCTGTTGGGGGGTTGGGGAGGACCAGGGAGGACAGTAGTCTCTATGCCAAGGACAGACTACACTTGAGTGAGGAGGGAAAGAAAGTGTTGAAACAGAGGATGGAGGAGTACATAGAGGAAGTTGGGAATTTAAACTAGGAGTGGGGGGTGGCAATTGGGGAAGAGCTATGCAGAGACCACAGGTTGGGAAACCATATGAGCTAACCCCCCATAACAGTGACAAAGGACAAATGGCAAGTACTATTGGTGATGCTAGGAAAGGGTGGCAGGATGGTGGGGGGGAAAGGGTGGAAGGTGGCTACCCTTAATGCTAGGAGCCTTGGGAGGAAAACTGCAGAGTTACAGGTGCTCATGGCAGAGGGAGAGGTGGACATTGCAGCCATCACAGAAACATGGGCCACCCAATACAATGACTGGGACCTGTCTGTACCAGGGTACAGGTTATTTTGTAGGGACAGGGTGATTGGGAAAGGAGGGGGGTGGCACTATATGTGAAGGAAGGACTGAAGTGTGTAAGGGAGGAAGGGGAGGAGGGTAGTACGGAGTCACTTTGGATGCAAATCCAGGATTCCAAGAATAGGATTCTTAGAATGGCAGTGGTGTACAAGCCACCATCTCAGACAGAGGAGTTAGACAGGGAACTAGCGGGGCAGATCAGGAGGACCTGCGAGAAGGGTAGTGTGGTGATTGTGGGGGACTTCAACATGCCAGGAGTGGACTGCAGTACCCCAACAACCAGGAACAGAAGGGAGCAGGTACTGCTGGATGCCTTCCAGGACAGCTTCCTGCTGCAAATGGTCAGTGAACCAACCAGGTTATGGAATACCCTTGACCTTGTGCTGGCAAATGGGGACTTTGTGAGAGAACTTACAGTGGAGGAACCACTGTCAGAGAGTGACCACCACTCAGTATGGCTCACATTGGATATGGGCAAGGAAGGAGTGGAATCTGGCACAAGAGTGCTGGATTTCAGGAGGGCCGACTTTGGGATGATGGGGGAAGTGGTAAAAGGGTACCTGGCCAGAATTCAATCTAGTATGGACACTAACCAGAGGTGGGAGCTCATAAAGCTGGGGATAGTGGAGGCAACCAAAACCTGCTGCAAAGCCCAGAGCAAGTAGGCTAGGGCTAAGAAACTGAGCTGGTTAAGCAAGGAGGTCATGGAAAAGGTAAGGAGGAAAAGAGCTGCCTTTAGGAAGTACAAGAAAACAGGGAGGGGGGAGGACAGGGAGGAGTACTTGACAGAATCGAAGGAGGTGACAAGGGTAGTAAGGGGAGCCAAAGCATCTACGGAACTCATGCTGGCACAAGGCATTAAGAAGGGGAGAAGGACTTCTTAAGTACATCAGGAGAAAAGCAGCTGTAAGGACCACATAGTAAGGATTAGGAAGGAGGTTGGGTGGAAGCAGGGTGCGATAAGGCAGAAGCACTAAATGAGTACTTCTGCTCAGTATTTACTAAAGAGAAGAGGGGGGGTGACACCCAAGGTGGGAGAAATGGCAGAAATGGGGGGGGGCGTGACAGATGGGGAAATCATGGAGGGCAGAGTTCGAGAGGGTTTGAAGGCACTGAGGGTGGACAAGGTGCCAGGCCTAGATGGCATCCACCCCAGGGTACTGAAGGAGCTGGCAGAGGTCCTTTCAGGACCTTTGGAAGACCTATTTAATGCCTCACTACATTTGGGTGTGTACCTCAGGACTGGAGGATGGCTCATGTGGTGCCCCTCCACAAGAGTGGCCCAGAGGATGAACCGGGAAACTACAGACCAGTGAGCCTCACATCCATCGTGGGTAAGTTAATGGAGACTATCCTGAAGGAGAGGCTGGTGGCCCTCCTAGAGGCCAAAGGACTACAGGACAGCAGACAGCATGACTTCACATGTGGCAGATCCTGCCAAACCAACCTGGTGGAGTTCTATGACTGGGTAACTAGGCAACTGGACAGAGGCCATGCAGTGGATGTCCTGTATCTGGACTTCAGTAAGGCATTCGACTTGGTGCCACATGGAAGGCTGGGAAGGAAGTTAGTAGGCACAGGGGGGGTGCAAAGCTGGTGAGATGGGTAGGAAACTGGCTTCAGGGAAGGCAACTGAGGGTGGTGGTGGGTGGGGAGCGCTCACACCCAAAGGCAGTGATGAGCGGTGTTCCACAGGGCTCGGTGTTGGGACCAGTGTTGTTTGAGATATTCATTGAAGACATATCATGGACATCAAGAGCAAGATCAGTCTGTTTGCTGATGATACCAAGGTAGGCGCGGTGGTGGATGACCTAGGGGGATGGCAGGGGTTGCAGGATGATCTGGCAAAGCTTGAAACCTGGTCAGACACCTGGCAACTGGGCTTTAATGCTAAAATGTGCAAGGTGCTGCATTTTGGGATGAAGAACCCAAGGAGGAGTTACCAGCTGGGGGGAGTGCAGCTAGCCCAGACAGAGGAGGAGAAGGATCTGGGTGTGCTCATTACAGGGTCAATGAACAACTCGGCACAATGTAGGAAGGCAGCTGCAAAGGTGAACAAAATGCTAGGTTGTATTGCAAGGGGTATATCCTCGAGGAGGGAGGAGGTGATTCTGCCACTGTATAGGTCATTAGTTAGACCACACCTGGAGTACTGCGTGCAGTACTGGCGCCCGTATCTGAAGAGGGACATTAAGTTACTGGAGGGGGTGCAGTGCAGGGCAACAAAGATGATCAAGGGGCTGGGGGACTTATCATACGAGAGGAGGTTGAAGGAGTTGAACATGTACTCACTGGAGGGGAGGAGGGACAGGGGTGACATGATTGAAACCTTTAAATACATGAAAGGAATAAACAAGATGGGTACAGAGGGGCTGTTCAAAGTAAGGGAGGGGAGGGCCACCAGGGGCCATGATATGAGACTGGAAGGAGGAAGGTTCAGGAGGGAGATGAGGAGACATTTTTTACAGAGAGGGTGGTGGCTGGGTGGAATGCATTACCTGCAAAAGTGGTATCCAGTAGAACAGTGGACTGCTTCAAAAGGGGATGGGACAGGACAAGGGGGAGGGTTAATGAAGGGGAAGGGTGGAAGGGAGGGGCAGCTGCAGAATAAGGGGTGCTAGCTGCACATTCGAGCAGACTTGATAGACCTCTAGGCCATTATCTGCTGGCAAATTTCATATGTTTCGTATGTTCATATGTTAATAGAGGCAAACTGAGATACAGCATATTGTTGAGTGTCTCATGTACAGCTGTCCGAAAATGACACAGTTTTGATTATGTATTTTTTAAATTTATTTTTATTTCAAAAAACATGGTAGCACTTTGTGGAGTAAAGAAAGGAGGTGAAGAACTGCAACAACTGACCCTAAAAGTGTAAGAAATGTATTTTATTTTTATTTGCAATACCTAGCCACCTATTGATTGCATACTTGGTGTATCAGCACCACCAACATTTTGTGGATAGCCTCACTTGATCAAGGCCAGCAGCTCTTGCAAATGCAAACATTTCCAATTCTGGTCCTTTCTCAAACTGGTCTGTATAGATTCATCTTTACCTTGTTGATAAGCCTTTCACATTCGGCTACCAGAGATCAATAGGTAATATAGTTAAAGTGAAACTCTTGTTGGAGATAACATTTACAAAAGCTGCAAGAGCCCAGTCTTTCTTATAATATATTACAAAGTCCACCAAAGTATTGCAGCAGATGTCCTCTTGCCTGTGTCCCCTCTCCTGCAACTTGTAGTCAAACAGGTAGAGTTCCACCCCCCCCAGGTGGTAGACAAGCCCTGGCACCGCCCAAGGAGGAACCACTGGGGCTGCCCACAGGGCAGTGGCCTTCTGGAGGTGGTGGAGAGTGAGGGGTTAAAATGAGCTGAAGCCAGCAGCCCCCTCACTTTGGCCTCCCTCTTTGACCTTCACCAAGCCCCGCTTTCAGACGTGCTTCAGCTATAACAATGGGAGCTGTTCAAAAAACAACTGCAGGTTTCAGCAGTTATTTGTCACCTGCAGACAGCATCACACCCTCATGCATTGCTCCTCCCTGAAGCCTCAGAAAGTAGGGGACTGCCCCGTTCTCAAAAATTTCAGCAGATCCTATGGAACCAAGCCTACCCACTCAGGTAAGGGTGGACAGGCTTAGACCATGGCTGGATTAGTACCTGGATTGCAAAGCAGACCACCTAGTAGCAGAAAGTTTTTCTATCAGTATTCAGAATCCCATACACTGGCTAATGCAGGGGGTACAAAGAAGAGAATCTGAAATTTGCAAGAGACTGTCCACAAGTGGTCCAAGATAAATTGGAAAAGGAAATGCAGCTGGGGAAGGTAAGGGGCCCATATTCATTCCATCCCCTGCCGAATCTCAAGGTGACCCCCTATTGGCCTGGTGCCCATAAAAGTGCCGGTAGATTTCTGGATGATCAGCCACCTGTTGCACCCCAAAGGAGACCAAAGGTTAATGAATACATTAATCAGTGTGGTTCAGCATGCATTGTTTGACAGGGCAGACAGTCAAGGCTGTATGGGTGCCAGGGGTGCACAACCTGATTGCAACGGCAGAGATTAAGTCAGCCTTTCAGCTGCTGCCAGTCCATCTGGCTGACAGTGTCTTGTTTGGGATGAAATTCGAGGGAAAATGCTCCATGAATAGTTGTATGCCCATGAGCTACTCGGTAGCCTGTGCAGTGTATGAAAGCTTTAGCACCTTCCTGCACTGGGTGATGGCCCAGAAATCAGGGAACCATGGCATTGTCCACTACCTTGATGACTTTCTGTTCATAGGTCTGGAGCACTTTCCAGCCAGTGGGCAAATGCTGGACACTTTCATTGAACTGTGTGACCTCTTCAGTATGCCCCTGACTCCTGGGAAGGTCAAGACACCAAGCTTGATGATGATGTTCCTGGACATACAGATTGACATGGTGAAGCAGGAGTGTTGCTTGTCTCGTGATAAGATAGGCACATTGAGGGCTCTCTTGAGCAAGACCATAGCATCCAAGAAGATAATCATGCATGATTTAAAACAAATGGTGGGAAACCTTAGCTTCACCTGTTGAGTTTTCCCAATGGGGAGAACCTGCTTGTAGAGGATGGAGAAGATAGGAAAAGGCATCCAGAAACCCCATCACCAGATCCAGGTGATGGAGAATTTTCAGGAGGACCTACCAGTATTGCAGACATTTGTTACCCATTTGAATGGCATACCTAAGTAGCCTGAGACCATGGACAGTCATGAACAGGAACTTTTTACTTAGAGGTGAACTAGAGTTCATGGCATATTTCCAGGGTGAATGGTGTGCATCCAAATGGCCACCTGTGTGGGCAGAGGCCGGGTTCCACAGGCAGATAACACTGTTGAGGTTCTTCACAATCATGGTAGCTCTGTGAACATGGGACCCTAGACTGAGGGACAAGAAGGTCATCTTTCACTCAGACAATATGGGCATGGCCCATACCATCAATAGGCAGGTAGGAGCCCATTGGGTGACCTCATGAGAATATGTGTCCTGAAGTGCATGTTGCTGAATGTCCATTTTAAAGCCGTACATGTTCCAGGCATTGAGAATGGTATTGCTGATGTTTTATCTTGTTCACAGTGGCAGAAATTCAGGGAACTGGATCCAGTGGCAGAACAGGATCCATGACAGTACCATCATTTCTGTGGAAGGCAGTGACCTTGAAATCTGGGTGTGTGTAGGTAATGCTATTGCTCCCCAGGCCCGAGCTGCATGCTGCCACAATGTGGAGCATTATTATACAACCCAGATTGAGGCAGGATGACTGAACAGCTGGCCCATTCCAGTCAAACAACTGTGCAACTATACAGTGGATGCTAGGATGCAGGGCCTGTTGCCAGCGGTAGTTGGGTAACATTTGGCAGGCCTGTCATGGTTTCCCTGAGTTTTGGGATTCATGGACACCACCCACTTCTTCAAGGTCTGGAAGGTCCTTAAGGAATGGGGAAAGAGCCATCTCAGTTCATCAGACACCCAGCGCACTATCACCCCAGCAATACTAGAACAGGTACAGTGGCTTTGCCAGCAGTCTGATGGAATACTTATCAGGCCATACTATTCAAAACTGCATTCACCCTGGCATTTTTTGGGGCATTCCAGGTCTTGAAATTGATGCAGACTGTCCAAAATGGAGGCAGGTCAAGCCTGATGGAAGTTTCCACCAGTTACTAATGTAGAAAAACCCAGCCCGTTATACACAAAGTTCCTCCTTCCATCCCCCAGTGCCATCCCTACCTGAGTCCACAGACCACTGGCAACATGTGGCCCAACCTAGGAGGTACAAGTATAAAAAAGGGAAGGCGTGTCCGGCCAGGCAGAAAAGCAGAATCTGCAGCAGAAGTGATGAATCTTCTACTTTGTCCACCACACACTCACCATTAATAGGCTCCAACATGTTCAATCTATTGATGACTGTCCACACCATGGAGCAACAACTACCTGCATTGCCTTCATGAAGTCAAGTCAGACCTGAAACCACCTCCAGACCACAATCTTGAGTCAATGTTGTCAGTCTTATTGCCATGGTCACCAGGCTTCCTCACAAAGAATCCTCATGACCTGAAGAGCAGAGACCTACATAAACCAACTCACAAGCAGCAACAAATCCTGCCACAGCCACCACCACCCAAACGGGAACTGTGCAGTCAGAAAAACTGTTTTTTATTCTATTCTATTTTTATTCATTACAAATCGGGTTTGCAACCTTTGAGTCAGAGACTCATTTACAAAGGCACCTCGTCGCGGGGGGGCAGACATCAAGACAGTTATTACAGTGCAGATTAAAACAGAGGATAACATTACAGGTGCAGTAAAAGGAACATTTAACATATATACACTTAGGTTACATAATGTAGTAGTTTGCATGTGACTTAGGTTGCATAGTGTTACAAAATTGTGAGTTACACTCATGGATATAGCAGGTCCTCAGAGAAAAGAGAGGGTTACATCCCTGTTTGGACGTAGTAGGGAAGGAGTGGGTCTGGGGGAGGGAGAGGCTGACCAGTGGACATTGTCAAGCCAGGCCCTTCTGAATGTGGGGCCTGATTGCCGGACCTATCAGTTCACAGGACTAATTTAACAGCAATGCCCTCTTAATAAGATTATGTCCCAGGGGTATCCTTTTCCATTTATAGTATTATACTAATGCAGACTCCTCTCATACAGGGGCTTGTTCTATACACCCATTTTAAATGTAAATTTTCTTCCATTCATGGTTAGTGTTTAGGGGTGGGGTGTTTGTTAATCATCAGGATACCTGTCTTGTGTGGAGATGGGGAGGACTATGTTTGGCAGGGTTGTTGGTCTCCTGATGGTGGACTACTATACTGATGAGATAGCCCAAGGAGCTGAGGGTCCCAGACATGATGATGAATGTCTTCTGTTCTGCTGTCCACCAGAACCCACAAATCTGGGGTATGTCTGTCTTTTTAGAAATGCTGGTACTTCTCATGTTTGTGTTTGGCAGCCCTGCTTGAGGCTCATTAACTGTAATGAGGAGGAGAAACAAGGGAGGGGGCAAAGAGGAAAAGGAAACCCATACATGTCTCTTGACCTTGTTTTCACCTGCTGACTGCTTAGATTGTCAGGCTGCCATTCCCACAGCTTCTTGCTAACAGGCCTGAGGCAATCTCTGTCAGCTTCCGTCACAACGGTACAACTGTGTGCATGTTCATGAAGGAATTACAGCAGCAACTTTGTGCTGCTCAAACCCAGGGGTAGAGCACGTATTTTACAAATGGGGGGATCCATGCAACCAAAGGGGTGTGAACGGATTTCACATCACCTTGTTTCAACTTCGTCATTTTTCCTTTTTTCTCTGTTTCACCACATCTGGCATTAACCTTTACCTCCTGAGATACTGTGTGGACAGCTTTTGACCAGGAGGGGGATTTAAAGGTTGCCACTGGGGCGAGGCGCTCAAGGCATGGGAACTGGAGGGAAATGTACTGAGAATACTAGGGAGAATAGCATTTTAACTTCTAATTCTCTTACACTGGCTGATGCCTCACGGGATGGAGGGGCAACCAAAAGAACACGGGTTGGGGATGTAATGCTCCCTAGGACAACATCTGGCACTATAGTTAAACATACTGTATACTCTATGGTAGTGGACCCAGCTCATACAGTACATTGGGCACTGTGCCACAGGTAACTGGCTGTACTGGGGAAGGGGGGCAACAGCTCTTAACAGGGGAGCCGGGATGTCGGCTACCGATTTCCAGCCAACTGCCTGTTAAATAGGGTGATTCTTTAGGAGACCAACCACAAACCCACTGTAAAACTGAGCAGTGAGGAAGGACCACTGTTCACCAGCACTTGTCATGCACTGATCTACACTGGTGAGGAGTTGTCCTAGGTAAAAAATGAACAGTCACACCCTGGAGCTTCCAGGTACAGCTCCTTCTGTTACAAAGTCATGGCCATATGTCGCTAACTTTCACTGGGGATGGATATGACAATTGAGCATTTGGAAATATATACTGGATGGACATAATCAGTGGGGTACTCCACCAACGTCCAGCTTCTGGGGTGGGAACTGCATATACTGTACATCTCAGTCCAGAACCTAGACAGAATATAATGAGCCACTTAGCAACTAGGGTCAGTGTAAAATGCCTGCCAGAGCCCTAATACAGCACAACTTTGTCATATCTACTCTATACTTTCCTATATATGACTGACCACGACAAACCTTGAGGTGACATATCCATAGATGCCTTTCCCTGATTACATGACTCAGTGCAACAACATATTTGCAGTTGCCTAGCTGACAAGCTGGAGACCTGGGCAGGGCCTCAACTTTTGAATATGAGATACATGGAGGTGGACAGTGGTTGGGATCCATCCCCCATGTGTTCCCTGGAGGTAGACCAATAGCAGAGGAGGTAGCCCACCCCTTACTCGATCTCTCCTACCCAATTACCAGGAAAGGGAGTATCAGGGCCTCCTCTTGTAATGGGCCTGGCCACATAGAGGCATAGATACATAGAAACTGTCAGCAGACAAGGGCCTATATGGCACACCCAGTCTGCCCATTTGAGCTTGTAAGTTCCCTTTATGTTTTCCTAGAAGTCTATTGCCCCTTACCCCTGACCTCCAGAATTCCCTTATTTCTATCCCATGCATTCTTAAATCCCGTGATTGTTTCAACCCCCACTACTTCCTCTGGCATGGTGTTCCACTTGTCCACCAACCTTTCTGTGAAGAAATTATTCTTCATGTTTCCTCTGATTTGCCCTCCCTCCAACTTCATCCCATGCCCTCTAGTCCTGGTACATATTTTTGTGCTGGAAAATAGTGTATTCCTGCACCCTATTCCTCCCTGTAAGGTACTTGTATGTCTCTATCATATCCTCTCTCTCCCTCCTCTTCTCGAGGGAGTACACATGCAAGTCCTTCAGCCTGTCCTCATAGGACTTGTGATGCAATCCCTGTACCATCTTTGTTGCCCTCCTCTGAATCTTCTGTACCCTATGTCCTTACATAGGTAAGGTCTCCAAAACTGTACACTGTACTCCAGGTGGGGCCTCACTAGTGTCTTATGTAGAGGAATTATGACCTCCCTTTTCCTGTTGGTGATACCCCTACCTATGCATCCCAGCATCCTATTTGCTTTACCTGCTGTGTTGTCGCACTGTTTCTCTACCTTGAGGACATCAGAGATGATAACCCCATGGTTCCTTTCCTGCCTTGGTGCATACTGTATCCTCACCCCACAACTGATATGTTGTTCCTGGGTTTTTGTGCTCCATATGCATTATCTTGCACTTTTTTGAGTTGAATTTCAGCTGCCAAACCCTTGACCATTCTTCAAGCTTCTGCAGGTCCCTCCTTATTCTGTCTACACCCTCTGGCATGTCCACTCTGTTACAGAGCTTCGTGTCATCAGCAAACAGGGAAATTCTGCCTTTTAGGTCCTGTGCAATGTCACTGATGAGGACATTGAATAGGACTGGTCCCAGCACTGATCCCTATGTTACCCCAATTGTCACTCTTCCCTCTGTGAAGCAACAGCCATTTACCACCACCCTCTGTGGCCTGCCGCCCAACCAATTACCCATCCACGGCACTGTAGTCCGTCCCACTCCCATATTCCCCAGTTTGTTTAATAACGTTCTACGTGGCACAGTTTCAAAGGCCTTGCTGAACTCCAGATAGGCCATGTCCACTGCCCTCCCCAATCTCCCTCCCTTGTTTGGAGGACATGTAAAAGAAGGCACCTTCTTGAACAGCCCCCCAGGCATGTCAAGATGCACTGCGTAAATCTGTTAACCATGAATGGCAACACCTTCAAAGTCATGACCACTGGGAAGGATGAGGTCTTTTTTTTTACTGGCACCTCTATATAGAGGGGGTTAAGGAGCACTGATAGTTGTGTCCCAGTTCTCAGCTGCAGGCATGTAGAGATGTTGTGAAATTCAATTTTGCTAGCAAAATTGCCACAAAATCAGCAATTTTGCAGCTCAAAACCTTTCACAGAATTCCGCCATTCCATGAAATTTTCATGGGGAAGGGGTGCAGTTGTGAAATGTCACCGTGGAATGTGGAATTTCACTGCAAAATGCACAGTTTTGCCTGAAACAGCAAAATTATGCCTGAAGTTCACCATTCTGCGGGCGAAATTTCACATTTTGTGAGTGAAATTTCGCATTCCATGAGTGAAATTTTGCACCCATAAAATATTTCACGAAATGCACAAATTTCATGAAATATTTTGCGTAACAAAGTTTCCTAATTTTGCACATTTCTACAGGTATGTAGGTGACTCCAAAGTGATGCATCTGGTGTATGTGGTGAGGGTTTATGGGTGGTTAGGGATGGGGCATACACATGTGAAGGGAGGGAACAGACAGGGGAATGGGGAGGTTTGTACACTCTACAGGATCTATGTACACAACGTTGTTCACTGTTTACAAGAATGTCTGAGTTTTATTGTAATGGTTTTAACTCTCATGAAGATGCACCCTGGCCACAGGCCATTGGAGAACTGGATGACCACAGAAGTTTCTCCTAAAGGCAGGGGCTAACACAGGGAATCTTTCCTGTGTACATGAACCCTAATGCATAATAAAGTATGCATTGCTGCTCTGAACACTGATCACGGCTGATATCCAAGTAATTTCGTGGAATGTGAGGGGATTAAAATTCCCCTGTCAAAAGAAAAAAGGTGCTTGCACATTTAAACCATCTTCACATACAGATTGCTTATTTGCAAGAGAGCCAGCTGACAAAAGAGGAGTCTGAAAAAGAGTGAGTGGGTGCTGACTCGGTTTATTCACCTTGCACTACCCCCACCCCACACCATACTGCAACTCGCACTTTGCCATTTTGCTCCAGTGCTGTACACCCACCTTTTTAGAAAGATATGACTGAACAAATGTCCCCATCAAAAAGCTGCAAGAAATGCAAGGCGTTTCTCTCCTGTCTGCTCACCAAAATCTACTGTGCTTATATCTTTCCTGTTTACTGTCAGGTTTCCAATCAGTCTTAAAAAGTATAACACTGTGAGTTGCAATAGCAAATAAAATACATTTTTCCTGTTTGCTTTCAGGGACAGTACAGTCATTTATTTTTTTGTTAAGTGAAGTAAATACATGTTCAGCAACCTTTCCCTTAACAATAAAGATGGAGCTTTACTGCGATTGCTGCTCATTTCATCACCCATGTTCATACCATTGAAATCACAGTGCTATGATTTCTATGGTGTGAACGTGGTAGATGGAATGAGAAGCAATCACAGTAAAGCATGATTTCTATGGTTCACATTATACAGAGTGCAGCAGTTCTGGCCAAATGGAGATGTCATCAAATTATGTCTCGTCCAGTCCAGCAGACATGAGCTAATACAGAATGCTGAGAATCGGCAGATGGGGCTGAAAACAGCAAAACTTTGCATTCATAATAAAATAAAGTACAAACTTATAAAATGAGTTTCAGACATTTTTAATAACAGTAAAACTTTACTGGAAGACAGTACAAAAGATCATTAATCATTCCTGTCCCCTTTAAATGTTTGAATAAATTACAGCTGCTGACACTACCTACTTTGGCTTGACATTATTATTTAATGACTGTGCATTTCATGGTTATGTTGGAGTGCTATTGTTTACCACTCCTGGATGTAGCTCTGGAGAGTGCTCCTCCCTTAAATCAGCATCTGGATCCAGCAATGGAGAGTCCGAGCATTCCTGGCCAAGGATGTCCCCTAAATACCTCTGGAAGCACAAGTTGGTACTCTTTTTTTCCTCCTGCTCTTCTGATGGCCCAATTCTGCCTGTCCCCTATCCTAGCTCCATCACTCTTGTGTCCCCCAGGACTCTTGTGGGTCCCTCCTGGTCCCTCAGAGCTTCACCCTCTGGTAGGGTTGATAGAGGCCCCCCTTGCCTTCTTTCACTGACTAGATCCCGTTAGGGAGGAACCATGTCTAAGTAGCCAGGTGCAGGGCCTGCGAACCGGGTGGGCTTCATCCTGCCATCGAGACTGTTTTTCCTTGTTCCTGAGCCACTGCAGCATTGGTGTCAAGGTGCACCAAGCACAACCCAATGTAAGCATGTGGCATGCAGAGCCTGCCATTGTCCCACCTTCCACTAACCACTCTAGCTGCACTGCCACCCTCACCCAGATGGCAGTGGAACATTGGAGCCATCTGTCCTCCTTCACTGGAGAAGGAGAGTGTCTGTTGGGATGCTCGATCCATTTCCCCCCCCCCCACCAGCTGACCCCCTGCAGCCCCAGTTCATTCCTTTAACCTGTGTTACCTGCATAGCGGCAAGGTACAAAGCGCCTCAGCCTTCTGCGCCACTGGGCTGGCTGCACAAGTTAGTACTTCAAGGGAAAAAATGTTTAGAGGGGGTGATTTCATGTGATGGCTGCCAAAAGCAGTCAGGTCCCACAGACAGAATGCAATGGGTATCCAGTTAGAATAGCGCTTTTTGAATCATGTAGCATAAACCGTGCAGTCAGGACAGCGCAAGGAGGAACAACGATTAGAAAGAATATCGTCTACCAGCTACTGCTATCCCTGTTACTATTCACCTACTTAAAAGAGATGGGGATGAAGGAGACAAGTGCGGTTGCTGGCTGAGCTGCCCAGCAGCAGGTCAACCAGGACAGACTTGGAGACCAGCATTCTAATCCTGATCTCCCCTCGACATTTTTTATTGTTTGAGAATTTAGTGTTTTTTTTTCAAAGGGCAGCGGAAATAGTAGTTCCATGGCCTAACAAATTTCACATTTTCCCTATGATCTTCTCCGTCTCGGAGTCAGGATCGTTTAGTACAGGGGTGCGGGGGCCAGAGCCCCCTGCATGAGGGGCGAGGGAGAGCCCCCCACATAAAATTAGATGTTAAAATGATAGCAGTTGTCTCTGTGGTGTTCTACTGTACTTTTGATGAAGTGTTGGATAGCAGCATTGTTTCCTGTCACTGTAGTGGAGAGCACTGTCAGTACAGTGCTATTGTGAATGGTGTTGCTATTGACAGTGTTCTTCTGACCTAGTGCCAATGGACTGTCAACAAATGGCTCATAACATTGGCATTTCTGCTTTTGTTCATGTGAAATTTTAGATTCATATTCCCCAAGGTGCCCCCTAAATACTTTTGGAAGCAAAAGATGGTAATCCAATGGAAAGGTGGATTTCAGAGGTGATTTCATGTGATGGGTGAAAGTTTAATAGTGACACACCCATTGGAAGAATAGAATTAACTGCTAGAGCTGCTTACAGAATGCAAATGAGATAACACCACTATAACTAAATCATCCCATTCCAAGGCAAATATATGGGACTTCAGAGTAGCTGACTTTGATAAGATGGCCAACAGAGTTAAGTTAGCCCTGGCAAAAAGAAATACAGGTGAGGGGGGTACAGGCAAAGTGGGCAAGCATTAAAGATGCAATACTTGAAGCAATATCCCATTGTGCTAGAGAGAAAAGGAAGTGCAAAAGAAGAAGGAAACCACTTTGGATCTCAAAAACAGTAGCAGAAAAGGTCAGAGCCAAAAGGCTGGCCTTCAGGAAATATAAGGGAACGTAGCAGGATGAAGATAGGGAGGCATACCAAACTTCCCTAAGGGAAGCAGGGAAGGCAGTAAGGCAGGCAAAGGCCCAAACCGAGGAAACACTAGCACAAAGAGTAAAAGAAGGTGACAAGACTTTCTATAGCTACATTAGTGAAAGGAAATAGTCCAGAGGGGGTATTGCTAAGATCAAAGGGGATAAGGGGGCATGTGAGGAAAGGACCATGAAAAAGCATCTATTCTAAATAGATACTTCTGCTCAGTATTTTCTGAAGAGAAGGTAGGGCAGGGCCCACAGCTCAGCACCATGGGCACAGGGGGGAGGGAGGTATGGACTAGTCCCTTCACAAAAGAAAGGGTCCTACACAAGCCTGATTAGCTCAGGGTGGACAAGGCAATGGGACCTGATGGCATACATCCCAGGGTACTAAAGGAGCTAAGGGTGGAACTAGCAGAGCCATTATCAGAACTGTTTAGTGAGTCTCTGAATACAGCAGAGGTCCCAGAAGCCTAGAAGGAGGGCTCATGTGATCCTGCTCCACAAGAGTGCTAGTAGGGAGGAGGCACGGAACTACAGACCAGTCAGTCTTACCTCAGTAGTGGGCAAGATTATGGAGGCACTTTTTAAGGAAAGGATAGTGCAATACCTGGAATCAATAGGAGCACAGGATCGAAGACAGCATGGGTTTACAAAAGGAAGGTCTTGTTAAACTAATTTCATAGATTTCTTTGACTGGGTAACCAGAGTGGTGGACCAAAGGGGAGCAGATGATGTCACCTACCTTGACTTTAGCAAAGCTTTCTATACTGTTCCACACAGAAGAGTGATTAATAAGCTGGGTAGGCTTGGGTGGGTCAGAAGTTGGTCAACTGGGTGGAAAACTGGTTGATGGGCAGAAAACAGAGAGTCATGGTAAACGATATACAGTCAGAAGAGATGCAAGTCACAAGTGGGGTACCTCAGGGATCAGTCCTGGGGCCAGTCCCCTTCAATATCTTCATCAGTGACATTGCAGATGAACTGGAGGTTAAGGTTTGTCTGTTTGCAGATGACACCAAGATCTGCAACAGAGTAGATGATCCAGATGGGGTGGACAGAGTGAGAAGAGATCTGGATAAACTAGCAAAATGGTCGGAAGAGTGGCAACTGGGATTTAACACAAAGAAGTGCAAGATCATGCACATAGGGAAGAGAAACCCTGAAGCCACCTATAGGCTGGGAGTGGAGTTGCTGGCAGTCACAAGGGAAGAAAGAGACTTGGGCATCATCATCACTGATGACCCAAAATCATCCAAGCAGACCACTAAAGCAGTAGGTAGGGCTAGGTGGATGTTGGGGTGTATTGGTGGGGGTATCACTAGCTGGAAGAGGGGGTAATAATCCCTCTTTACAGGACACTGGTTAGGCCCCATCTGGAGTACGGCGTGCAGTACTGGAGACCACACCTTCACAAGGACATTAACCAGATTGAGGCAGTCCAGTGAAGGGCAACCAGAATGGTGCAGGGACAGCATCAGAAAAGATATGAGGACAGATTAATGGAGCTCAATATGTATACCCTACAGCAAAGGAGGGAGAGAGGTGATATGATCGAAGCATTCAAACACCTTAAGGGCATTAACAAGGTGAAAGAGTCTAACATGTTTCAATTTAAGAAAAATAGCAGGACAAGCGAGCACAGCATGAGATAGAGGGAGGCTGATTAAGGGGTAATGTGAGAAAGTTCTTTTTCACAGAAAGGGTGGTGGATGCATAGAACTGCCTATCTCAGGAAGTGGTGGATATGAATACAGTACAGGGCTTCAAGCAGGCATGGGATAGACATAAGAGAGCAATACAGATGATTATGGATAGATAAGTCATTGACAGAGCAAAGGCCAATGGCACATTCATAAGGCAGAAAAAGAAATGAGCAGAATAGATGGGCCTTGTGATCCTTATCTGCTGTCAATTTCTATATTTCTGTGTTTCTATGCTTCTATAACATAGGGATCACACATTTCGGGTTGCACCTGGAATCGAGCCTCAGCTCAGTGTGCCTTTCCTGGTTAACAAATGTTTAAATAAATTAAATAAAATATGGGTATCAGCATCTCTTCAGCACAAAACAGATGTTGCATCACTGGCTGCCTCAAAATGCTGGAAAACAAGTACCTTGTGAAACAGCAGGAAATAACAACATGATGCTGGTCACAACTTTATGTGCATATAATGTATATGGATATGACCTGGCCTTGAATGAAGATAAATGTGATATCTTCAGTCAGGCCCTGTCATGTTCTAAAGCATAGATCACGCAGCTCAGGACACCATGGGATAGAGCCAATTGAATAAATAAGTATCCAACTGAAACAGAAGTTTGGCACTGGCTGCCCATCCAAAGAGCACTTCTCACATAGGAGTTGACAGTTTTATGAGGGTGGGTGCTACTTGTTTTCTTTTATCTTTAATAAAAGTTTTTTTTTTTATTAACTCCTATGTGAGGAGTGTTCTTTGTCTGTATGTGCAGCTGGTGCCAAACTTGTGCTTCAGTTGGATACCATGTCAAGTTCTGCTTATACAGACATACTGACTGTATTACTAAATGTTTGTTCATTTATGTAACATTCTTTTTGTCACTATTTCCCTCTGTTTTACCCATCCCTGCATCACACCTGTAAATGAGCCCTGACTCAGTGTGCCTTTCCAGGTCACCAATGTTTAAATAAATAAATAAACATTAGTTTTGAGATAAACTTAATTTAAGGGAGCAGTATAGTGTAGTGTTTAAGAGCACTGGGCTGTAAACCTGGAGACTTGGGTTTGAATCCCATCAGCCCCCACTTGCATACTGTGTGATCCTGAGCAAGTCACTTAACTTTCTTGTGCTCCCAGGTTGCACCTGCAAACAAGCTCTGGCTTAGTGTGCCTTTCCTGGTTAAACCATTTCATCTTTCCGTTTCTCCTATTTGGGAATGTGTACAATGGCTTGTGACTTTGCAACATGAAAACAGTACAGAAATGAAAATATTAGAGTTTGGAGTCTTAACAGTCTTGGTTAATTGGTGGTATGGTATTCCTTGAAGTTGCCAACCCTATTGCCCACTCCCCTCCTCAGCCCCTAGCCTCCTGCCCGAGCACAAGGTACAGATCCAAGCCAATACCTCATAGTCATATACTGTTTGGAGGTAGAGAAGTATGGTTCACCACAAGTGGCCACAAGCATCAGTTATTATTTTTGTCACACATGGCTTCACAGGCCCTGGATGAAGCAAGAGATCATGTCTAACTTTGTTTGCTCAGGGAAGGGGTGGGCATTAGGTTTGGCAAACCCCAAGGAACTCAACATCACCAATTCAAAAAAACTCTTGAGGTTCCAAACACTAATGTTTTCATTTCCTTACTTTGTGCACATTGACTTTGTGGGTACTATAATCTCTGCATTAGCATAGTTTTTGCAATTAATGTCCTTTCTTTTTGTGCTAGTGGAATTGTATGCAAAAACTACAAAAACACAAGGTCCTGTGTGTCCAGTGCTTGCCTGCAGCTACAGAGGCAGACACGCAGGATCCAGAGGGCCCTGCACCAATGGAAGAGTCTGTTTGGCTGCAGAAGCACTGGGTCTATGGAGCCTTCAAGCACTATGCTTCCATACAACTACAGATGAAGATGGGCCTTGTGTAAAGGGAAGAATCTGGCAGTGGAAGTGCAGGGCCCTGTGGGCCCTGCATTTCTTTGTGGATATAGATGCAAATATTTGTAGGGCTGTCTGAAGGGCTGTGGAAGCACAGGGCCCTTGGGTGACAACAGATGCAGATGTGCGGGGCCAAGAGTCATTCTGGCTGTGGATGCACAGGTCCCCCAGGGCCCTGCACTTTCATGCAGATACAGCTGCAGAGATGCAGGACCCTTTGGTCCCTATACCAAGAGAAGACTGCTCTACACTATATAGTTGCTTGCTGCTCATGCTACCAACACTGCATGTCCCTCTCTGGGCTAGGAATGGTGCAGCAAGGCAGCCCTTTCTCTCAGGTATTGTCGCATTTAGCTGGCTCTCTGAGTTCATGCCCAAACTCAGCCCACCAGCATGGGGTTGCAGCGCACTACCTTCTGGGCCAACAGCTGTCCTAGTACATGTTCCTTCATAACTTTTTTACATTTTGACTCCAAATTTTCAACACAGTGTTTTTATGACCCCCTTCCACATTCTGAACATAACAGGTGTCATTTATAAAATACTGCCAAAACATTATTTTGAGATGCAAGTGAGAAAACACATTTTGGGAAGTATTTGAAAAATGACAAGCAGAAAATTGGTTAGCCAGACTAGATAAACCACAAAAGTTGTGCTCATTCAGATAAACCATGAGTCAGACATATTGTGTTATAAAATGCTCTTGGGTTTAGTGCTCTGGAAGACTAAGCACCCTTGCACTTCAGATCTAACAGGAATCCTGCATCATGGAGGCAGGGGATGCCAGAATACAAAGATTTATACAACACTGTTAAAGATACATTTTCAATTAATATTTAAATACAAAATTCAGTACTGGTGGTCCTGTAAAATAGCTCTTAAAAAGCGCACACCAACCAATCTAAATACACTATATAAAACACCCTAAATGTAAAGTACAAAAATAAGCAAGGGGCTATTTACTGTATATAAAGCAACAAGTAGGCAAATCTTAAGTATCTAAGTAATAGATATCTTAAAGAATACTGTATCACAACACTACAATCTATGGAAACAATTCAATCAGAATACTGCTCAGCTACATACAGTACTTCATGGGGAAGAGTTTTTAAATATATAAAGACTATTTCAAAAGGTAGTGTTAAATTTCTTTTTGGATGGCTTGAATTGTGTATTTTGAAACCAGCAAGAAAGAAGTTTAGCACTACCTTTTGAAATAGTTTTATATAGTTAAAAACTCTTTCACAGAATTATGTAACTGAGCAACATACTGACTGAATTATTTCCAACAGAATGTGATGTTGTGATATACTATTCTTTAATATATTTATAACTTAGATATTTAAGGTTTACCTGTATATTTTTTTACATAAATAGCATCTTGCATAATTTTTATGTTTGCTTGCGAGCATGCATAAGAAATATCTCGGGACAATAGGGCTTTTTGGAGGTATGTTCCTGCCTTGCCAATGCAGTTGTCAGTGTAAGGGGTGCTTCCGGTATGCACCAATGGATCAGTGAGCTGTCTATGACAGCAGTTTGAGAGCAATGGTCTTGACTTGAAAGAAAAGATCCACTGCAATCAGTGGTGGTAACGTGTCTCTACTTTACATATATGCTGTGTTACATCTTCTTTTCCTCACCCCCCCCCCCCACAACCTGGAGTTAAAAGGAAAAATGTTGCTGTAATGACAAATGGTAACCTGGAATAATCATAGAGCAAAGGATTTTCCTTTTGGGCTGCTCCGCAACAAAAACCTGCTTAGTGTGGGTAAAATGATTTTTGTTTCGGGCTGCTCTGCTATAAAAACCTACTTAGTATGAGTTATTTGAACAATCATGGAGCAAAGGATTTTTGTTGTGGGCTGCTCTGCTACAAATTGTCTGAGGCTACATGGCAATCTGTACACTGATGTGCTGCTGCTGCACTACAAAAACTTTATTCATTTCCCTTTGCAGTATTCTCACCCCCCCAAAAAAAGAAAAGGATTTAGTGGGGGTCTGATATCATGCAGTAACAATGCATGGCTATCTATACAGCGATGAGATGCTGCTGTGCTACAAAAAAAAAACTTATTCATTTACCTTTGCAACACCACCCCCCACAAAAAAAGAAATAGATTTAGAAGGGGTCTGATATCATGCTGTTTCCGGCTCCTGTAATTTGCATAAAACTGGCCCATCCCTCCTCATCATTGCAGTTATTTGCCAATCACTTCAGTATGCTGTGAGTGTATCACTGTCTCTCTCTCTCTCTCTCTCTCTCTCCCCCTGTCTGTCTGTTTCCCCCACTGTGGTCCAGTAGATGCAGGTGGAGCAGCACACCCCACCGTGACACTGATGCCCAATGGAGTACACCCCATTCATTCTGTGGCTCTGCCATGGTCATCTGTTGCTGAGAGACAGAGCGAGAAGAGAGTGCGAGACACACAGATTTTCTATTCCCCCCACACCCCACAATGTCCACTTCTAGTCCTGTGGTCACCAACAGTGGGACATCACTGTGGTGTGCTTTCCTGTAATGGCAAACTGTATAGCCAATGAGCCTGCCCCCCCTCCCACATTTGGTCCCTACAGTAGTTCCAGTACAGTGGCAGAGCACACACTTCAGTCATACTGCAGCTGGGCCCCTTCAATGATAAGCAGTCATGGTCATCAGTGTGTCCCTCAGTCCCTGTGCCTATTTCCACTATGGGGGAACCCATGAGGGGGAGAGAGAGAGAGAGAGAGAGAGAGAGAGAGAGAGAGTGTGCATGGGGGGTTAGAGAGTGTATCTCACCGTCGACCTGCCATCTGCCCCAAAGTACTTCTGTTTTGCCCCTCACCTTCAGTTGCACAGTGAGTGAGATGAGTGAATGCATTCCTCCAGTTCGTTCAGCATCTCCTCTCACTCTGTGTGTTTTAAAAAGTTTTCTCTGGTGTAGTGGGCCTGAAGACTATCTGACAGCCAGCTGAAGGTTGTGTCCAGTACTATGGTATGGTATGGTATGGTATGATATGGTATGGTAAAATGTTATTTATACAGTGATACAGCCATTAGGGTTCTGAAAATCCCTGTTCACAAGGCTTAACTGTTTACATTATGCAAAATTATTACAGCTATACATTTATAACAATACAAGTTACTGAAAAGTACAAAACAATACATCAGAGTTTTACAAACTAATCAAGAACTGGCATGTTAGCATTTTTAGATTTACATTAATTTCACCTATTACAACAACAACGAAAACTAAGTTCGTAATTCAGGCCATTTTTAAAAACATGATCAGAAGTTGTTAGTTCACGTAAAAAAGGAGGAAGACAATTCTAGCTTTTAGCTACTTGATATTGAAGGGTCATTTCACTAAATCGATTTTTTAGCTTTGGTATTATTAAATATCTAGCACCAGTTTTTCTTAAATTTAAACCATGTTTTGGTTTTTATAATTTGTTTTTTAAGTTATCTAAAGATTGATTTTTAAATATATTACAAATCTGATTTAGCCAGATTCCCCTAGCCCGTAAGTCTAATGGAATCCAACCCAAATCTATATACATAGTGCAATGATGAGTTTTAAAATCACACCTTAACACAAATCTTGCAAGCTTATTATAAAGTGTATCAAAGTTATTTAAATGTTTTCTTGCTGTATGTCTGTAAATATGACTTCCATAGTCAATAACCGGCATTATTAATTGATTGATCATAATCAATCTTGTTTCTCTTGTCATACAATTTGATATTCGTCTCATAGCTCCAATCTTAACATGTGTTTTCTTTATTAAATTTGTTATATGATATTGGAAAGTAAGACATTGTTCTATATGTACCCCTAAATATTTATATGTTCCAGTTTGTTCTAAAAACTTACCCTCTTGTGTCTTTATATTTAATTTTGAAATTCCCTTTAAGTCCAATGCAAATGGCATAACCTGTGTATTTTTACTATTATCTAATAAACCCAGAGATGAAAAGTGACCTTGCATGATGCTAAAGTCACTAATAAGTTTAGTTCTACTTTACTTATAGTTTTTCCCTCTGCTACTAAAACCGTATCGTCTGCATATAGACGAATTTTTGAATGTCCAGTTTTCTTTGGTAAGTCATTTAAATAGACTATGAACAGAAGGGGGCCCAGGATAGATCCCTGGGGAACCCCTGTTGTTACATTGTCCATTTTTGACTGGTGTCCACTTAGGACAACACATTGTGATCTTTTATCAAGGTATGATATAAACCAATTGCAGGTTTCTTCCTCCACCCCTATTTTGATTAATGAGTTTATCAAAATACTATGGTTTACTAAATCAAATGCTTTAGATAGGTCCATGTATTCCGCACCCATGGACTTCACTTCCCCAAGAGGGGTTGCTATGAGATTCAAAAAGTCAATGAGTGCAGTAGCCGTGGACCTACCCTGCCTAAAACCATTCTGTTGTTGAGTCAATTTATTATATTTTTCCAAGTAGTCCATTAACTGATCATGGACAATTTTTTTCAAATAACTTGGATACTGTGGACAACAAGGCTATTGGATGGTAATTTGAAGCAGCCTATAAGAAATTCAAGTGCTCAAGGAGTGAAAGGGATCGAGGGGAGTATGAGCTGTTGGCTAGAAGGGCCACTAGAGTGGTGAGGGCGGCTAAGGCAAGGAAGGAGCAGAACCTGGCCATGGAAATTAGGGAGAGGAAAAGGGTTCTTTAGATACATTGGGGAAAGACGAAGGGTGAAGGGCAGATTAGCAGGATTAAATCAGGGAGAGATGGGCACAAGACCCAGAGGAGCAGGCTGAGGTACTAAATGAGTACTTCACCTCAGTTTTCACCAGGAAAATGGGGATGCTGCATCATACATGGGAGGAGACAGAGATAATGAGGAGGGGGGACCTTACCAATCAGCAGGTCTGGGGAGAGGGGCATCACTGGCAGGTGGGGGAGGGCTAAGCAGGAGAAGAGGTACTGGAAGTGGAAATCACAGCAGAGAGAGTGAGGGAAGCCCTCAGCTCCCTTAAGACAGAGAAAGCACCGGGCTGGATAAATTACATCCTAGAGTGCTGAAGGAACTTGCAGATGTCCTGGCGAAACCCCTGGCAGAGCTTTTCACCATCCTCTGAGGACAGGGTGGGTGCCCCAAGACTGGAAGGTGGTGCATGTAGTGCCTATCCACAAGGGGGGATCAAGGGAGGTGGCAGGGAACTACAGGCCTGTCAGCCTGACATCAGTGGTGGGCAAGGTGATGGAGGCCATTGTCAAGGGAGTGGCTAGGGGGGCCCTGGATAAGTCAGGGTGCCTGGACGATAGACAGCATGGATTCATCCCAGGGAAATCGTGTCAGACAAACCTGGTGGAGTTCTATGACTGGGTGACAAGTGCCTTGGACCTGGGTAGACCAGTGGATGTCCTCTTTCTGGACTTCAGCAAGGCATTTGACTCTGTTCCTCACGGGGGCCTGTTGGATAAACTAGGAGAAATGGGGGTGGGAAACCAGATGATCCGATGGATAGGCAATTGGCTCCAGGACCGGACCCAGAGGGTCGTAGTTGGTGGGATAATCTCTTCCCCAAGGAGGGTCATTAGTGGGGTCCCACAGGGATCAGTCCTTGGGCCCCTTCTGTTCAACGCCTACGTATCTGACATAAGGACAGGAATCAGGAGTGAGATGAGTCTCTTTGCAGATTACTCGAAACTGGGGGCAGTGGTGGATGGGGAGGAGGGGAGGGTGGCCCTGCAGGGGGACCTGGAGGCTCTGGAAAGATGGTCTAGAAAGTGGAAGCTGAGGTTTAATGCAGGGAAATGCAAGGTACTCCATCTGGGGGCCAGAAACCCAGGCCAAGTGTACACCCTGGGAAATACTACAAGTCTCAATGGCTGAGAGGGACCTGGGGGTGGTGGTGGATGTCAAGATGAACAACTCTGAGACTTGTAGGAGGGCAGCAGCCAAGGCCAACAGGATGCTGGGATGCATCGCTAGGGGGATCACCTCCAGAAGGAGGGAAGTGATACTCCCTCTGTATAACTGCTTGGTGAGGCCGCACCTGGAGTACTGCATGCAGTTTTGGAGGCCACACTTAAAGAGGGACATTAACCTCCTGGAGAGGGTCCAGAGGAGGGCAACCAAAATGATTTGGGGCTTGGGGGACAGGACCTATGAGGAGAGGCTCGAAGAGCTAAATATGTACACTTTGGAAGAGAGAAGGGACCGGGGGGACATGATAGAGGTCTTCAGGTACATGAAGAGGGTAAATAGGGGAGGAACAGTGAGGGTGCTTCGAAGGAAGGAGGAAGGGGCCACTAGAGGGCATGGGTGGAAGCTGGAGGAGGGAAGATTCAGGGGAGAAAGGAGGAGGTGCTACTTCACTGAGAGGGTGGTAGAGCCATGGAATGTACTACCTAGGGGGCTGGTGGAGGCAGAGACAGTGGAGGGGTTCAAGAGGGGGTGGGACAGGTACAGGGGAAGGGTTCAGGAAGCAAAATCCAATGCAGCAAGAATATCCGGAACTGGGAAGGGAGAAGCCAGAGAAGGCGAGGGGGACAGCAAGGTCAGCACCCAGGGTGGGGGCTGACCAAACGAGCAGACACGAAAGACCATTAGGCCTATTCTGCTGGCATTTTAGTATGTTAGTATGAAACATCCTTTGGGTCCCCTCCCTTATCTATTGGTATCACTTTGGCTAATTTCCAATTAGAGAGAAACTGCCCCTCTCTTAGACTTCAATTAAAAATGTCCCTTGGTATAGGTGACAATTCCATGGCAGCCTCTTTTAATAATTTATTATTTATTCTATCTGGGCCACTTTCTTTATTTATTTTTAATCTATTTATATTTTTTAGAACTTCTTTGTTTATCACTCTCTTAAACCTGAATTTGGGTTCTTTCTCATCTTGGGGACTCTCACCCTTTACTTCATTCAAGGTATTAGTTTTAGTTTGAGATCTAATTTCAGATTGGGGAGGTTTATGAAATAATCATTCAAAATTTCCGCAGCTTTATTTGTTTCAAACACTTTTCCATTCTGACTCAATTTTATTTCACTTTGTTTACTATTTGGATTCATAAGATTTTTTATAACAGACCAATAAGCACCTGGATTTGTTGATTCTTTAATCAGCTGTTTATAATAACAAGCTTTTAATTTCCTGTATTACTTGATACCTTAACCTTTTGTATTGTTCCCAAATTTCACTGTTTAATGTTTTATTTGCTTTTTTGCAATAATGATTTCTAATCCTAATCATTTTTTTTATTTTTACAGTTAGCCATGGTAAATGTTTTTTCCTATGATTTACTTTTTTATGTGGAGCAAATGTATCACAAGCATTAATAAACATTGTTGTAAATTCTAATACAGCCTCATTTAAATCTGGGATAAGAAAAATCCTATACCAAGGGAGTCCCTGAAGATACTTTCTAAATGATAAACTATTACATTTTAAATAACACCTTTTAGATATTTGTGGTACTGATTTTATGGGAATAGAATTTTTAATCATAGAGAACACACACTTAACTATATTATGGTCACCTAAACTGGGGGCACATGCACTTTTCTCCAAGATTGTCAATTCAGGTGAAACTAACTTCAAATCCAAAATATTACCTTTACTTAACAAGGAACTTTTCCATATAGGTGTATCTATAATTTGTATCAGGTTTAAACAGCTCACTGATTTTTCCAACTTTTGACCCCTGGGACAACCCCAAGCTGCATTAAAATCACCAGCCAGAACTACTTGTAGTTGACCCAGGTGTTCCATTAAAACATGTGAAAATTTGTCAAAATGGATAGGGTTTATTTTAGGTGGAGAGTAAACTACTCCAATAACCAATTTTAATTCTTGTATCTCAATTAACAGGCATTCAATGCCCTCAATTGACAGAGAACAAAATTTTGGAGTTACCAATTGAATGATTTATGTACACAAAACTCCCCCGTGTTCCCGATCCTTCCTAAAGTAGTAGAAGTCCCTTAATCCTATTTCTTTATATTCAATTTCTTTTTAACCATGTTTCCATTAACATTATTATGTCCGCTCTTCATGTTCTACCCAGGATCTAAAATAGTCAATTTTATTTATCATACTTCGAGCATTATCTAAGACCATTTTAATTACAGGACCAGGGTTCAATTCAATATCTCCACAGAGAGCCAAGGACAATAACAATGCCCAGTTACTTGAACAAATATACCCTGTTTGGATTACCATGTCCTTAACCTGAAGTTCTTCTCTGATGAGGTTGAAAGGGTTTCGTCGTGAGGTCAGCTTAGCTGTTTGTAACTTGAAATTATTAGAACAATTTACATGAGCACTTGATCTTTTTGTCAAAACATCAGTTCTCACTATAACAAATAGCAGAACGACACAGACCAAACCCACTATCAACTTCATCATCTTAGATGACAACATGTTTTTTCATGTTACAGCTGTGTCCAAATACAAAGGAAATAATCTATAGATGCCTGTTTATAAAAGTAAAAAAACAATCAGAACATTAAAATTTTTATTTAGGTAACGGTACCTTACGTAAGCCAATGTTACCAAAATCTAAACCCCAAAACTGGAGACTTATTTAAGCATTAAACATCTTATTTAAGGTTACCATATACTGCTATATAAGTGTTTATTAAGATATGTTTAGCAATTATGGTAAGCTTAACTAATAATATACTCTCAGGAGTAACTCCTCTATCGTTAATTACTATCAGTGATAATGCAAAAAATCAACGATATATTTAGAATAAATACTTTCTCATCTAATACTCTAAACTTCTTATAAAGTCAGTCTGTAGTCTCAGATACTTTAAACAATAGTTTTTGATCTGTTACCCCCGTTTTATAAGTTTCCAGATTACCTGTTTTTTAAAATGTTACAAACTTATTCCCATTTCTCTTCTGAGTGGCGCTCATGCCACTCACGCTTGCGCCACTGTGCTCGTGCAGTAGCAGCATGAGCCTTTTATGTTGTTGCTGCCCCATCTCCTCCTGCACTGATGAAATTAACCAAAGTCCCACCAAGCACAGCTGATGACACTCTCCAAACCTCAGTAATCAGGCTCTTGCTAGCAGGGCTGCTGCAGGAAGGAGCTTAGGCACAGAAATACACTGTCACACACAAGCACAGAGTTCTTTTAGTCTGGCTGCAGTTGCTGTTGATGTGAGATGTTAACACATGTAGCTGTTACCCCCCCACCCCACCTGTCTGGCAATAAGCACACTGTTTCAGAGGTCTCTCTGTTTCAAAGCATCAGGGAAAGCTGTACTTCTCACATATTGTTTGGCAGCACAGTGAATGAGAGAGACAGCAGGACCAGGACATGGAATTCAAATGGTCTCTCGTTACACATTTACTGAACAGCAGTGTTCCACCTATTGTGCAGTTTCTCAGCCTCCCAACTGTCACCTGTACCTGGCCCTCCCTCTCAACCCCCAAACATAACACAAACACTAGGGGTGTCCAATCCCCTACTGCCACCAACTTCTATGTGAAACCCCCTTGATGCTCCCAGTGAACGATCATGTCTTCTTGAATTTTTTATTTTATGTATTTCCCCCATGACTGTCCTCAGCACCCCCTCCACACACAGAAACATACCACTGACACTGGGATTATCCAATCCACCAGCATCACCACCCTGTAAGTGACCCCCCTCCTCAAGCGAGCCGCTCCCAGTGCCCAGTCACATCTTTATTTTATTTTATTTTTTTATTATCCCACCTGACCCCCCCCAAAAAAGTAACAGTGACATGGGGGTGCCCAGTCCCCCAGTGTTGTGATCAATAGGAAAAAAAGCCCTTCAATTTTTTTTCTAAACCATGTGGAAAGAAAACTGTCCATCAATGTATTTTGCAGCACTTAATGTTCCCTCCCACTGTGCACCCAGCACCCCACAGCCCTCCAAGTCCTTACTTACCAACACCGTCATCTTCAGTGAACCACAGACACATCTTCAGTCTTCAATGCTGGACCGCGAACTGAAAGAACTGGTATGCTGTTCAATGTATTTCAGTAGGGTATTGAACTTAATGGCATAACTTGTTCTATATGTTCATACCCAATTTGCACTGTAATAATAGGAGGTTTTCACCAATTAAGTTCAATAGGGTTTCTTTTTTTTAGAACACTTTTCAGGTAAAAGGGAAAGAAAGTGACATTAACTTAAGCATCAGAAAAAATCTAGAACGTAAAACTCTGCTATCGGGCAGGCAGTGGTCCACTGGACCACCAGGGATATAGGATTCGGATCGTGTCTTTAGTTTTTACTGCAGCCCATGATTGGGCAGACAGTGATCCACTGGACCACCAGGGATATAGGATTCAGATCATTTCATTTTACTTCAGCCTGTGATTGGGCAGGCAGGTCTACTGGATCACCCGAGATATAGGATAAATCTATTTATTTACTGAAGCCCCCGATCGGGCTGTAGGGCACATTGCCGAGCTGCAGGGAGCATTGGTCCCTGACGGCTGCTGCCTGGCAGGGCGCCAGGTGCAAGTCGTCGGGGATTGGCGCACCTGCATGCAAATGAGGCTATAATGACATGCAAATGGTCCCATTTGCACCTTGAATGCATTATAGCCCCATTTGCATGTCAACTTTTGAATATCACGGTTGTTGCTCCTTGCGCAATAGAACTTGTACTAGTGCATTCCCATGCTCCACTCTGCCCACTGGCGTTAGTGCAGTGTCATTGTGCCATGCACACTGTGGGAGGCCAGGGTGCTATATTCAATGATGGTGAGCCATGGCACAGCTCCATTGAATATCACCCGGTCCACACTCCTGCACAGCCAAGTTGAGCTGCGCCCGGGCTTGCGCCACAGCCTGGCGCAGTTTGAATATCTGGGTCCATATGCCTATTGTCACTGAGCTACCTTTCTAATTCAGTAACAGTCCTTCCACCATTTTCTTTCTCTTAGTTTCAGAGACAGTGAGTTATATTTAGTTAAACTGTTATGTAACTTGTAATGGTAACGGATTACTTAAAAGAAAATGTAATCTTGGGACCTACAAGATTACATTTTCTTTCAAGTAATGTGTTACTGTAACTCAATTACTTTTTTCTGTAGGACTCCAACTCGGGCTCACCACCTCCCTCTGGCTGATGGTTGTAACAGAAAATTAGTATAGGTATGCACTGCAACTCTGCTGATAAATTATAAGTACTCTCATAGAAAAAAAGGCTGATTCCATCACTTTCCTGGGCAGCTACGAGAACCAGGGAACTTTTATGGAGGTGGGTAGCTATTGATCAGCTCAGCAGTGCATCACAAATTGTCTGTGTATTGATTACAACCAGATGCAGACAGGCATCTCTGCCAAATATGCCTCCTTGAAGTTTATAGTCCCTGATTATCTGATTATTCACCTGTTCCTACCCCCATAACAAGATGCCCTGGTGGTCCAGCAAATACCCAACCTACTCCCCCCAAAAACATTTATGAAAAAAAATGCCATTGTGCAAGTAGAGTGTCTTTGTAAAAATACTTATAGGCGTGGAGCATGCACCAGCACTGAAGAATATAATAACCTGAACTGCGATTTTCTCCTTCTCGCTCTAAAGTGTTCTGCTCAGTCAAACTAAAACAAAACTATTTAAATTTATTATTTTCCATTTTCCCTTATACTAAGCTAACAAAATTGAGTTCTTCTATCCTAATCAGCTAAGTTTTCATGCAGTCATAGATATTTAAAAAATTAGTTCAGTTAACTCTGACGGTACCTGGGTCCTGTAGTGCAAGTTACCCCAGCAAGGGTCTCAAATTAATAACTGCAGCTCTCGGACAGAAAACAAATATCACCAATTCAGGAGGTACTCTAAAATAGAAAAGGCCTCTAAAAGGAATTATTCCATCAAATTAATTCTCCACATCACCATGAGCCTGTCGAGGCATGCTGGATGGAACACACAGGGCACACACTCTCCAGAGGGACCCTGCTTCTGAACTAACAGGTGTGCATGGGGAACTAGTCACTTCTAAGGAGAACAGAAGCTATTTGTTTCTTATGGCAGCAGTTGGGTTGGTAGGACTTCCTTTAGGCATAAGCATGTATTATAATAATAATAATGTGATTTAAATAAATAAAATGAATAAAATCGGATTTTTCCAAATATAGAGCACTTGCAGTGTTTTCATGGTATGTAAAAGGTCTTTGTAAAAAAACAATCTATGTTGTTTACTAAAGAGCAGATGAGCACATTATTCTGACATATTCCAAAATATAATCAGACTACTGCCACATTCCACATAGTCATTTTGAAATTTCAGTCATAACTACTTCAGAATGGTTACTGAGAGAGTGGGAACATCAAGTGGAGCACCGCAGATGAAGCAGAGGAAAATAAGTACATTTTTGAGTGGTAAGTACACTCAAATTAATAGTTTTTGTTACAGTACAGATGCATTAATCTGGGCAGTCACTTTATAACTGAATGTTATTCAGCAGCAATGTGCAGCAGCCACAAGTCAGCAGTAAACCTGCAGCCCGAGCACAGCCAACCTCAATGTCCTTGTGAAAACTAAAAGTCAGGGCAGCCACATAGCTAATAGCAACAGTGTTTTCATTTTCCTTTTACTGGATAAATGTTGTAAAATGTAGTGTTCATTGAAGTCAAGAATGAAAATTACATTTTACAACTTTATCACGAGTTGCTGCAGTCACTGTTCAGAACATAAAGCAGACAGTCAAATAGCTGTCATTGTCAAGGTTGCACTCTTTAGGCTGACTTCTTGTGGGAGACTCGCAGCAAATGAAATACAGAGCGTCTGTTCAGCAAAGACATGGACTGCTTAAAATGATAACCCCTAACTGTTTTTTTCTCACGAAAAATGCTCTTCTACTTAAAAAAAAAAAGAACTTGTGCAAGGTCATGATGACTGCTATCTTTATCAACACTACTGCAGTTGAACTACCTCTGGCTCTTCCAAATTTCACTAGTAAGATTTGCTTTGTGTAAATGCTGATTAGCAGTGTCACTATCCAGGTCAACTGTTTCATCTGAGCTGAGATCTTCATTCTCGTATAAAGCAGCTCTGCTGTTTCATGCTGTCAGTGACAGAAACAGCTGTTCAAGATCCTCTGTCACACCAGATTTTACAGAGTTACCTGTGAGCAGGTAGGTCTGGTTTCCTAAATACTAGGGAACTGTTAACTTTTTTTCCTCACTGAAATTTGAACTGTATTGCTGCACTGTTCAGATTGCAGATATGAGCAAACCTTAGGAAGTTGGGCTATGCCTCTGTTAAAAGGGTCCCTATGATTTAAAAGCAGTCCATTTGAGAAAGGGGTAATCTGACACAGATGGCAAACTAGAGTTCTTGCAGGTTTTACAGCCTGTAGACCTTTACTGAAGAAAGATTTATATTTTTCTTTTGCTAAGTACTTAGCCCACGTGTTTGGACAAAATGATAAATTAACAGCTGATCACAAATCTGATTCCTTAAACTTTTAAATGGCTGCCTATTCAAGAATGAATAGTGCTGTCACAGAGTGTAGCCTGAAAAGAAAAGAACCCTATAGAAAGAGGTACACTTGAATAAGGGGAGAAGCTGACAAAAAAAAGAAAAGAACACACTAAATGATGAGAGTCTGTTCACAAAAAGGGTTTACCAAGGCACTCATCACTTTGATTGAATTGTGTTACAAAAATAAAAAAAAGATTTCCCTAATACAAGTGATGCTTTTTAAGGGTAGTTGGTAGTAAAGATAGGTAACATAATGTTTTTTGTAATTACATCCCTAACATATATATTTATTTCAATTTAAGACAATTTACTGCTGATTTTCTTGCCTCAAAATGTGACATCAAAACCAACATGTTTGTTGTTTGCTACTGCAAACTCATATTACTTCACAGTATTCAAACTAAAGTACTGTGTTGCTAAAAACATGTTGTTTTAAGATATCTACACTGTCCTGGCCCTTTACTTTATTCCCTTTGGCTGCAGGGATGCTCAATAGTTTCCGTGATGGATGTAACGTGTAGTGTCCTACTTTGTTACACCCATCACAGTGAACCCCACACTAACTTCCAGTCAGTTATTTAAAATTATTGCACTTTTCCTTGCTGCCTGGATCTCTCAGCTTCTTAGAGAAAACATTGATTTGTCCATGGTCCCTAGCACAATGAGGCTATGTGGCTGTTTGATCCCCCACCTGACATGGTGTCCTAGATTTGCTTATGTTTGCACATCACAGGTGGGGAGTCAGTCTGGTAGCCCAGTGTGATACTTGTCTTGTGTCTGTGCCATAAAAGCAGTTTGAGTTGGTGGCAATATAAAAGTTATGTTTGTGACCGGATCTTCCTCTTTTCCTTCACATACAGTGAGAGCTAAAGAGTGGTGTCTTTACCACTCCTTGGTGTTACACCCATCACGAGGTGAGTGACTATTTACAACCATCATGGGGGACAAGTAACAATTAGCGAACTGGGCAACCAAGATCAATCCTATAGGATCGATTGTTCACTGGTGACATTAGTATGCAAATTCTCCAATTTTGGAGATGGGCGGCTTTTCATTTCACTGACTGAACTTGCTGGAGTTAGTGAAACACACCAAAACCTGTGATGTGTCTGATCGCCCATCACATTCTCTCATGAGTGGCTTTAGTGAGGTTAGAAATGGAGCCAGTTAGTATACATTTTAAAAGGACTATGTCCCTGTATTGTCAAGTATGTAAGCTCTGTGGTTTGATCCCGGACCATTTACCTGTAAGTTTGTTTATACATGTTCCCCTTTTGAGAGAGTTTAGTAGTGGAGATCTCCTCTGGACAGTTTTAACTCAGAGCATAGGTTGCATGGCAGCAACAATATTAAATGTTTGTTCAAGCATTCTGGTGTTTTGTTCTGGATGTCAGAGTTCTAGTGCAATACATTTCATTGCAATGCCAACTGTGTGAGCTCCAATGCAGCAACAATGCATAGCCTAGAAGGTAGAAGCTGTGAATGAACTTGGTACATCTAACAGACAGACCTGGGTTTGATTCCTTCAACCTCCACTTGCATACTTTATGACTCTGAGCAAATTCCTAAATCCCTAAACTTCCCCTGTGCTCCCTGGTCATTCCTGAACACTGGCACATGTACCTAGTGAGCCTTATCCAGTTACCATAGAATAAAATACATTTTAAATGTGCTATTAATTTAGTTGATGTTCTAATTTACTAGGGTATGGTTTTGTTTCTGTTTTTTTGTTGCCAAATATTTTAATGTACCGTCTGTGTTGTGTTGTATTATTTTTATTTTGGTATTGTTTACAGTCTCTTTCCCAGGACCTCCTTGTAAGTGAGCTGTGTAGGTAGTGGAGTCATTTTACTCATGGTCTGGTGCAAGGGTTCATCAGATGAAGGCCTATGTCTCATTGTTTTGTCATTACAAGTAAGTGTGACAGGGGCAGTGACAAATAACATTTTGGGCATTCTTTGTAATTGCTGTCCATGCATTTTATATGGGGGTGGGGTTGGGGGCTTAATGCACTGTGAACTGTGAATGCTTTGTTTTTTATTTGTAATGTTGGAATAAATGTTATACAGTAATAATGCATACAAAATAAGTGAAAACATGTTTTGACTCTGCCTGTGTGAGCATTCATATTTGGACTTCCTGAGCACCATGTGGTGGGAGGTGGTTTGGGGGGATACTCTTGGTGTCTTTGACGCTGGTCTTATTATGGCCAAATATGAATACTCACACAACCTTGATGCTTCCGATTGTCTGAATCATTGTGTCTGGGTAAAATAAAAAAGTGGTGTAGTTATGCTGTGGTAATTATGCTGGCCTGGGAGTGTGTCCCAGCCAGTCTTTTGACTCGGCCTGTGTGAGCATTCATATCCAGCCTTCATGAGCACCATGTGGCTTCCCTGCTGGTGGGTTGTGGTTGGGGGAGGTATGCTTGCTGCCTTTGACACTAGTCTCATTACGGCCAAATATGAATGCTTACACAACCTTGATGCTTCCTACTGTCCCAATCGTTGTGTCTGGGTAAAATAAAAAAATGATGTACTTATGCTGTGGTTATTATGCTGGCATGGGAGCGTGTCCCAGTTAGTCTTTTGACTTGACCTGTGTGAGCATTCATATTCAGCCTTCATGAGCACCATGCGGCTTCCCTGCTAGTGGGTTGTGGTTGGGGGGTACTCTTGGTGCCTTTGATGCTGGTGGGGTACTTAACAGACTGTTAATCTAACTCTTGGGAGTGCCTTATTGCAATTATAAACATTTATGCCATGGTGATCAGGCTGTACATGACAGTGTAACAGGGATTATTGTAAGGCTTTAGGACTCCTAACAGCCAATCAGATTGCAGCATTTCTGAAAGTCTTTTTATAATATCCCATCTTTTGTTCCATTAAATTGTCCTGAGTGTTCCATGCCTCTCCCTTGATTGAAGGATGATGTGGAGTGTACATGCTGACTCTTTTGTACTGTCAAATGGCCTTGAGTGCTCTGTTCCTCTCCTTTCAAATGGTCTTGAGTATTCCGTGCCATGTAGAATAGTTTTAAGTAGTGTAATTATAATAAACATGTTGTTTTTTTTAATGTAATGTCATGTTTAAAAAGCCTTCAGTCTACAAAAGTACACCTTTTTACTTATTAACAGTTGTGTGGTGCCCTTTATTACACTCGCAATGATGTGTGGTGTGTCTTGTTACACTCATCACGGTGTGTTGTTACAATCATCACACTAGACCACAATTTTCTTGGGAACCTTAACATTTTTTACATGAAAACATTGTGATTTTTTTCACATGTGCATCATAGTATCTTAACCTGTATTACGTAATTCATCTGTGGTCACCCTTTATTTCACTTGCAATGATGTGTGGTGTGTCTTGTTACACTCACCACAGTGTATGATGTGTATTGTTACACTCGTCATGGTGTGTTTTGTTACAATCATCACACTAGACCCCATTTTTCTTAGGAACCTTAACATTTTTTATCTTAAAACTTTGTGATGTTTTCCTATATGGGTCATAGTATCTTAACATGTATTACACAATTCTTCTATGGTCGATTTGAAAATTTCACTCCCATGTCACACTTTCGTAACCCTTTTTAATGAACAGACCCATAAGAAATATGTGCTTGCAACAAGCATTTGTCAATGCCGAATGTTTGCTTGCTGGCATTGGCATTGGTGGGGTGTGCCTTTGGGTCATCAGGCATAATGACCATGCCATTTCACCACACTCTACCCTGCAGACACCGACAAGTGTTAAGGTGTGCCTAGGGGTATTTGGCCCTTATGATCACCCCATTCCATCAGGAAATACTGTGAGATGAGTGCAGTATAGGAGAATGGGGTGAACTTTGGGGCTGAAGAGTCCAAGGCACACCTCAATGCCTCTCACTGGCTGAAGGGTGAGGGTGGGGGTGGAATGGTATGAGCATTACAGGTGACAATCCTAAGTCACACCCATGATTTCTGTCAGTCTTTACAGGGTGGGGCATTATTGTCAGAAACCCTAATGCCTCAGGCGTTCGTTGGTATTTTCACTCCAAATTTTCAACATGGGTTTTTTGTGACCCCCACCTTATGAACAGTGGTAATATCAGTTTGTTAACCAAAAGCTGATTTTGCACAGTGACTGCAGCATTTGGCACCACAGGTGTGAAAACACATTTCGAACAGGATGTGAAAAATGACAGTTGTACTATTCATGGGGAGGTGTAAAAAATGGCAATCTTGAAAATCTGCAGTGAAAATAGTAAAAAAACTGGTGAAGTCACGAGTGTGCATAGAAACTGCGCAACACACACCCTTAATGTAATTACTTTGGGGATTTTTTACAGCAGACTGTCAACACAGGCATTTTGGGAACTCCACTCATGAACAGTGTCACTGTCATTTTCTTAATCTGTTCCAACACTGATTTCCCACAGCGACCATGCATTTCTGTGCAGAAAGAGTGAAAACACATTTTGGCCATGTTGTTAAAAATTACAGCTATACTGTTCATAAGGAAGTGTGGAAAAATGCCAGTGGTGAAAATATGGACAAAAAATATTACAAATTCATGAACTTATGAGGGTGCATGGAAACAGCGCAATGGTCACTTGTAACACAGTCATTTTATGGATTTTTGTCACCAAATTTTCAACATTGCCATTTTAAGACCTCTGCTCATGAACAGTGTCACTGTGATTTTCTTAATCTGTCCCAAACATTAATTTCACACACCGATTGCGCCATTGTACACTACATGTGCGGAAACTCATGTTGGGGAAGATGTGAAAAATGACAGCTCTACTGCTCATAAGGAGGTGTGGTAAAATGGCAATGTCAAAAATCTGGAGTGCAAATATTAAAAATTGACAGACTTACGAGAATGCATAGGAACTGCGCAACGCACACTCGTAAAACAGTTATTTTTGGGAATTTTTTTGCCAAATTTTCAACACAGCCATTTTAAGACCTCTGCTCATGAACAGTGTCACTGTGATTTTCTTCATCTGTCCCAAACATTGATTTCGCACACTGACTGTGCCATTGTGCTCTACATGCACAGAAACACATTTTGGGTGACATGTGAAAAATGACAGCTGTACTGCTCATAAGGAGGTGTGGTAAAATGGCAGTGTTGAAAATCTGGAGTGCGAATATTAAAAATTTGTGAATTTATGAGTGTGTGTGGGAACTGCACAATGCATGCTTGTAAAACAGTCATTTTTGGGAATTTTTTCCCCAAATTTTCGACATAGGGTTTTTGGGGGAGTATCTCATGAACTGTGACACTGTCATTTTGTACTTCAGTCCCAAAGGGTGGTTTCATGCAATGACCATGGAATCACCTTTCATGACCAAATAATAAAATGACAGTGCAAGAATTCATGAGGTGGGGTGCCAAAAAAAACCATGTTGAAAATGTGATGAAAAATTCCCCCTAAACCCTATTTATCCCATTATACAGCTTACTGCCATTTCCTCAGCTTTGAAGAGTGCAGACGTGTTCCTGGTCCACCGAAGATCGTCGCACCAAACTCCGGAGGTAAGGGGGTGTGGGGTAGCAGAGTGCATGCGGGTAGGGGTCAAGACAGTCAGTGAAGGACCATTTTTTCTTTCTAGGTCTTTTCCATTTAGGAAGATGACATGGGACATTTGCCACGCTGGAGTGGACTTCCAGCATGGCAGCTGGAAGTTTTTTTGGGGGGCCAACTGAGCTGATGGGGGATTGGGCACCCCTGTCAGCCATAGAGATTTTTGCCATGCTGGGGTGGGCTTCCAGCGTGGCCCCTGGAAGTGTGTTGGGGGCAGCAGAGGACATTTTCCACGGTGGGATGGATTCCCAGTGTGGCACTTTGAAGGCTGTTTGGGGGGCCAGTGGAGCTGATGGGGGATTGGGCACCCCATCAGCCTTACAGATTGTTGCCACGCTGGGGTGGGCTCCCAGCATGGCACCTATAACTCTGTTGGGGGGAGCGCAGTGCAGTCAATCTGGGATTGTGCACCCTCATCGGCCATTCTGTTGGGGGGCACATGAGCACACTGGGGTGGGCGCCCAGCATGTTACTTGTTTGTGGGGAGGGAGAGGAGCTGTCTATGACAGCTCTTGCACTGCAGTGCTGACGTGTCGGCACTTTGCACACTGCCGACGTCATATACAAATTGCCTACATGCTGCGGTGCCTTTCTTTCAACTGTACACTGTTGCATTTGCAAACGCTGTCATACATAGCTCTTACATTCATTGGCATGGTGGGGCCGCACCTGCAAAAGGCAGCAGGGCATTGGAAGTAGGGAGGCACACCTATGAATTCTCGTATGGTGGCACTATGTTTCTTGCACATGCGTGGAAGCAAACATAAAAATCTCAATGCATATGTAGAGCAAAGGTTTTATTTACAAAATCCCACACCATACAGTATGTGTCAACATTAAGGCAAGACATTTATCACTGCTGATTCCAAATGTCTAATAAATCAAATGCATACATGCATTACCAAAGTGACAGCGCAGCTGAGCATATCCAGAATAATACAGACTTGTGGATATGTCTATATGGGTCCAAATGTCAGATATGTTCAAACAGCGGAAGCCCTATCTGGCAGTCAACAGCCCAGTGTGTTAATCTTAGCAGGAGGTTCGTGAGGGGGACCTGTTCTCTGAAAGAACATTTTAGTGAATGAAATGCACACTTTTTTATTGTTCTACAACAGAACTGTAGTGTCGCCTTTGATGATTTGGAGGTTTGATTTCTGCCTTTTTCTTTCTGCCCCATTTAGCTGGGCTTAGTTATGAATTATTTTGGAATATATTGCTTTTGATTTCTTTCTCATTTCCCTTTGTGTTCTTTTAACATGTGGTCTGCTTATTTATATTTATGTCTTTCTGTAATTCACTTTTTTTGTTTATTGTTATTCTGACACCTAATCATTTGTTGTCCACTGGGTGAGTGACTTAGTTTGGTGGGTGGGTGACTGCTAATCCTTACACCATTAGTATGATAAATTAACAGTCTGTTTCACATAGAAAGTTATGGACAGTAAGATGACAGAAAGGAGATGTGACAGGTACAGCAACTAAAACTGTTTTAGTCTCTGAATATAGACCCCTCCCTGAAATCTGGGACCAAACCCGGTTAGCATGGGCAAGCACACTTTAGTGCCTCAACTAACTTTTCAGTATCTGGCCCTACAAGTACATTCAGCAGTTCCAGAGGAAGTGCAGTAGAATAAGGCTCAAAGCAAGACAGAACTGTTACATACAGTTTTAAAAATATCCACACAGATTGTTGTATAAAAAGTCACAGATTATATACAGAGAGAAACTGAATAAAACAGTTTAATGGTTACAGTTGCATTGGACTGCAAAGGCAGACCACAAAGATCTCAAACAGCAGTGTATTAGGCAGTTTGTTTAACCAGTTAGCAGCTCTGTCAGCAAATGACCACTTGTCCAGCTGAGTATACCGGAAAAGAGGCTAAAGGACTTTCCTAGCCATGTTCTTGGTGTTGGTTGGAGACAGTGCAGAAGCAGTTTGTTAAAGGAGGGTGTGTAAGGCCCAGGAGCACTTTTTTGGCTAGCAAACATGTCTGGAGCTTCATTCTGCTGAGTAAAGGTAGACAGTTAGCGAATGCATAAAGGGTACAACTGAGTGCAATTATCTGCACCACGTACAAAGTGGCATGCCTTATTACAGATCTGCTTTGTTTAGAACTGTGTCACAGGCAGGTGCATAGACTGGGAGGCCAATAAGTGACAGAATAAAGCTGGCCACAGTAAGACATCTGGCATTCCCAGTGAGACTGATCTGGTTACAGCACAGGGCACTCAGTCTTCTGTTAACTATGATGACCAGGCTGGCAACATGGGGGGCAAAAGATAAGGTGTCATCACAGAGTTACTTCAAGGTACTTGAAGATCTTCATCTGTTCAAGGTTTTGTCCTTAGCTGTTTCAGATGACAGAGAATGATATTTTCAATTTCTGTGGAAAAGTAGAGAAGAGCATGATCTTTGCTTTTTTGTAATTGAGGACCAGTTTGTTGTTGGAGAACCAACTTTTGAGTGACCTAAAGTTACTTCGGAGAGGAGGCGGTAAGACTGTTCAGGTTAGGGTTTTTGGAATACATGACTGCACACAGGAGTACACTGGCTGTCTGACAGGCATTGGGCAGTTGATTTATGAAAGAGGACAAATAGGAGTGGGCCCAAGATGGAACCATGGGGAACACCAGTTGTTGCTCCCCTGGTGTTGGACAAAGATTTATTGATCTTCACATGCTGTGAGTGATCGGTGGGATAGCTGTGGAACCACTCAACAGTGGTTTGTGATAAACCCAGGCCAAGGAGTTTAAGTAGGAGCTTATGGCTGACAAAATTGAAGGCCTTAGCAAGGTCGATATATATGTATATATGTGTGTGTATGTGTGATATACATTTTAGTGGCGCAGTAGTACCACTATAGTTAGGCTTGAGTGGGGGGGTTCTGTGTTAAACCTCAAATTATACACTTTAATAGCATCACAACCGTTCAGCAAATTTGCATGAAAGTTGTCATGCGCAGTCTCTTGGGGTAGCTTTCTTGACCTGCCAAGTTTTGTTAAGGTTGGATGTACAGATTCCAAGATGCAGATGGCAAAAACGTTGAAAACACTGTTTTTTTTTTTTGCTGTTTTGTTTTGTCATAGTCTAGCACCCAGACAGTTTGGAATTTTGGTCTGACATTTTCAAGGCAGAAAGGGCTTGGACCACAGTGCTGCCTTTCTTTCACTGGTTTGATGAAAAAATATTAATATGTTCCAAAGTTATTACATTTTGAAATTTTGGTTCTGAGCATGCTTAATACGGTCTTTTGGATAGCTGCTTGGACCGAAAAAAGAATTTGGTCCATACAAAAAAAAGATCCTTTTTCATATGGGGCAATCCTTTATTGTGATGAAAAAATCCTTTTTAGTGTGGCTGCCATCTTGCTCCTGTTTTTTTTTTTTCAAAACCCACAAAACTGACATCCTGCACACACACCAAATGTGTATCTTGCTAATCAGGATGCCATTAGGTGGATTCTGCACTTACTTTTTGGAAAAATTACAAACAAATGTGTTATTTGATATATTTTAAAATCCTTTTTCAAGTCTCGGTATCATTTTTTCGTATGGCCATATGAGAAAGGAATTCAGCCATATGAAAGAGGATCCCTTCATATGAAAAAAAATGTTGACTTTTTCCAATTCTTTTTTCGTATGAAGGCATCCTTTTTGATATGACTGTAAGAAAAAAAAACATATGAAGTTAACATATGAAACATCAAAGTTTTAGAAAATAGTTCACTCACTTTTCTCTCCCCAAACTAACCCCCCTTTCCCACTGCTCAGAATAAACAACCAACTCACTGCCGACCATCCTACAGTAGCAGCGGAATTCAGTTCCTACTTTACTTCCTGTGACTCCACTTTGTTAGCCTCTCTCCCACCCTACTACCTCTTCCCTCCTCCCTCCCTCCCTATTCCTCCCAACACCACCAATTAGCAGAGAGGTTTGCCTTTCCACCTATCTCTCCCAATGACACCTTAAAAGCACTGCTTTCTATCAACCCAACTAAGGGCAGCTCCCTGATGGCCTTGACCCTAAGCTGCTATACCTCTCTGCTCCTGCTATTTCCCTCCCTCTCACTGATCTCCTCAACCTGTCTTTCCACACTGCGACTATCCCTGAAGCCTGGAAACATGCTACAGTTGTCCACCTACCAAAGGAAGGTGATCTCTAATCTCCTGAGAATTACAGTCCCATCTCACTTCTACCTACCCAGGCTAAACTTCAGGAACACCTTGTTCTCTCCCAACTCTCCTCCTTTCTTGACGATGACTCCTTCTTCACTCCTTTCCAATCTGGTGTTCAGAAGAATTACACCACAATCACTTCCCTACTTAGACTCACTGACTGTCCATTTTGCCATGGATAGAGGTCACATTACTTCTACTATATTTGTCGACCGTGCCAATGTTTTCAACACAGTCTTCCACTCCCTCTTCCTTGAAACTCTTTCATCAGCTGGCTTGACTCTGTGTGCCTGCAACTGGTTCAGATTCTACCTGGTAGGTAGAACTCATTCTGTTAAAATAGCTGACTTTGCATCCCCTGCACTATCCATCTTTACTGGTGTGTCTCAAGGCTCTGTACTTGGCCCACTCTTATTCTCAATTTTTCTAAATGACCTACTGTCAGTATGCTCCTTATCCACTATCCAATATCCACATGTATGGTGACAACATGGTCTTGTTCATCTCTGGCCAGTCTCCTTCCGATGTGACTTCCAGACTACAACTTGACTTTAATAATGTTCAGTGCCGGCTAAGCTCACATCAACTCTTCCTCAATGCCAAAAAGACAGTCTCCATTACCTTTGGCATTGGCAGAGATTCTCTAGGCTGCCCTCTCTTCCCTCCTTCCACACCCTTGATGGGACAACACTAGAGGACACCACCTCTTTCAAATACTAGGGTGTCTGGCTTGACTGACACCTTAACTTTTCTGTACATATCGACGCCATTCTGAAAAAACTGTGCCCCAAGTTCACCGCCCTTTACAGGAACTGTAGTTCCTTATCACTACTGGTTAGGCGTGGTCTTGTTCAGAAAATGATACTCCCTATTTTTGACTATTGTGACATAGTCTACAGTGCTACTCCTAAGTCTTCCCTTATCAGGTTGGATACTCTATTCAATGCTTTCTGTCGCTTGACTCTTGATTCCCCCTTCCCACACACATCACTGTACCTTGTATCATTCTCCAGCTTTCCCCTTTCTTGTGTGCAGGCATCTCTCTCACTGAGCCAAGTTCACTTCTTAATTCTGTTTCCCCCTTACCTCTCCTCTTTACTCTCTGCTCCACCTCCCTCATCCTACCCTCTCAGATCCACTGGCACACACACTCTAGCTATTCCTTGTTGCTTTACCTCCATAGGCCAGGAAGCTTTCTCCTACTGCTGCCCAAAGCTTTGGAACTCACTGCCACATCCTATCAGACTTTTCTCTTCCCATTTTCAGTTTCCTTAGCCCTTCATAATTTCTATTCCCCTAACTGCACTTGGTCTTAGCCCTCTTCAACCCTCCCAACCCTGGTGCATTATCGTTTAGCTCTACTTTACTTCTGTTCTTCTAACTGTACTTCTTACTAGTCTCCCTTCGCAACCCTTCCCACCTTTGCGCACTGTACCCTACTCCTCTATCCTTGACATACCTCCTGTCTTATAACTGAACCCATCCTCTGATTACTTCCTCACATGCTACCTCCTATTATCCCCCCTCCTCCCACCTCCTGCCACAACCTACTGTGTCACTTTGACTTTCTACTACCATACACAACCTACGGTGCTATTTCAACTCTACTGCTGTCCTCAACCCCCCACTGATGCTCTGCCTTTTTCCATTCCTAGTTTACCCCTATTTTCTTCAGCCTCCCTATTCCATATTCCTCTCTTCCCTCCAGTCACCTGCCACATTCCACTCATCCTCCCTGCCCCCTTCTCACTCCTCCTTTTCTGCCTGGTCCTGTCCCCCTTGCAGGGTTCTCTGCATCCTGAAGGGGTATAGATTGTCTCTCTCTTCTCACCTCCTTCCCCACTTTCAAATTTGTTGCCGCCCACCTCCCTACTTCCATATCCCTCCTCCCTCCTGTTCCTCTGCCTCTCTTCTCTACCTCCCAGCTCAATTCTATCCCTCCCTTTCTGCCTGGTTCTGTCCCCTTGCAGGGTTCTCAGCATCCAGAAGGGGTTAGATCTTGGCTGTCCCTCTCTCTCTCTTTCTCTTCCTCTTCCATCCCCCACCTTCTACCCCTCACCTGTCCACTTCCCCCATTTGTCTTATAACTGCCCTCCCTTGGGTATACTGTAGCACTTTGAATCATGTGCTCAGCCTACTACTTCTAGCACTTCAAATGTGTTATCCATCCTCTAACCTTTACCCACTGGATCACCTGCTCTTGGGTTGTTGCAATGTACGTTAAACCCAAACATGGTTTTGTTTACCCTGGTTGGTTGGTCTGGGTTATTTCTGCTCTGTAATTGTACTACACTGTTTTGTTTTAGTAATTGTACTTGTATTGCTCTATTATTGCTATGTGTTTGCCTGTTCTTCCAATTCTTGTACCTCCCCAGGACACTTCTGGAAATGAGCTGTTTACAGCTCATGTTCTCTTTCCTGGTGAAACATTTTCCAAATAAATAAATAAATATGAAAACAGGATCCCTTCATACAGAAAAATAATTGGGTAAAAAAACTAAGTCCAGAGTCTTTTTTTCACGTAAAGGAGTCCTTTTTCATATTTTTTTTTGTTCATATGAAAAAGGATGCCTTTGTACAAGAAAATATTTTGGTCTTAGTCCCCCCCTGATTCTTTTTCCATATGAAGGATTCTTTTTCATATGTTTTTTTCATTCAGACAAAAAAGGAAGCCCTCATAAGAGAAAAGAATTTGGACTTAGTTTCCTTCCCCCCGATTCTTTTTTCATTTAAAAGAATCCTTTTTTATATGTTTTTCTCGGATCTCTTCATATGAGAAATGATTTTAGATTTTTTCCCACATTTCAACTTCAACAAGTCATAACTCCCTCACTGTTTGCACTTAAGGGACAATCTATACATTAAAACAGAGGCCTTAATGAATACTACAAGAATTGTGACACAGAATACCCCCAAAAACATTTAGGAGCCATATAAAAAAAACATAAAAGTGAAAACCTAAAAAAATCCCTTTGGATAACATTTGAAGTTTAACAAGCTACACAATGAAGCAGATAAATTGTTTTTGGGCACTTCCACCCCAACATGGATGTATGCATCTATGAAAGGATGTAAGCGCAGGGCCCAGACAGCTTGCACTTCCACAGACAAATGGATATGTGGGATCTACATGAATGAAGATACAATTACAGTGCACTATCTCAAAAAGTAAGGGCATTTATTTGCAAATAAGGTGTGGGGTGTGTTGCACGATAGGCCTAGATCCACTTATGTGGGTTCATATTGTATATGCTGTAATGTACTTCAGAATTAAGACACTATCCCTTTAACAAGTAACTACAAAATAACTGTTATTTCTATAAAGTCTAGTGTGGACCTGTTATATTTCAAGATAAGGGAGACCGGTATATAGCCCAGGAAGGCATAAAATATCCCACTGTGGCTTTTCATGACAGGGAAAGGTAGTGCAGTGACTTAGGGATCAGGAGTTAACTCAGTTAAGAAGGGGGATAAAACCTTTTATAGGTACATCAGGGAGTGAAGGAAGACCAAGGAAGGGATCGTGAGGCTTAATAAAGGGGAGGGAGGGTGGACAGAGGGTGACTGTGAAAAGGCAGAGATACTAAACAAATATTTTTGCTCAGTATTTACAAAGGAAGAGGGGGAGGTACCTAAAACAAACAGTAGAAACACTCTGGATACATAAGTTGATACCAGCCCATTTACAGAAGAAAGGGTTCTGAAAGAACTTTAAAACTGAAGGTAGACAAAGCAATGGGGCCTGATGGAATTCATCCCAGAATTCTAAAAGAACTAAGGGTAGAACTAGTGACACCACTGACTACCCTTTTTAACAAATCATGGGAGGATGGGGTGGTACCCAAGGACTGGAGGAGGGCAGATGTGATTCCCCTTCACAAAAGTGGGAGCAAGGCAGAAGGAGGAAACTACAGACCTGTTAGTTTAACCTCAGTGGTAGGGAAAATTATGGAATCACTTCTGAAGGAAAGAATTGTCGAGTATCTAGAGGCCGGAGGGGCACAGGACCCAAGGCAGCATGGATTCACAGTGGGAAGGTCATGCTAGACAAATCTGATAGATTTCTTTGACTGGGTGACCAAAGTAGTTGATCAGGAAGGGGCTGTGGACATGGCCTACCTAGACTTTAGCAAGGCATTTGACACAGTCCCACACAAAAGATTAATATACAAATTAGCCAGCCTGGGAGTGGGTCCCAAGATGACAGCCTGGGTAAAGAATTGGCTGGAGAATAGGACAGAGAGTAATAGTAATGGAGTCCACTCTGAAAAAGGGTGGTTACTAGTGGGGTACCGCAGGGTTCAGATATTAGTCCTCTTCAATGTCTTTATGAGCACATTGCAGAGGGACTGAAGGAAAGTATGTCTCTTGCAGATGACACAAAGATCTGCAACAGAGTTGATGCACAAGGTGGGATGAAAAGGATGAGAAGGGACTTGGCAAGGTTACCGGAATGGTCAAATGTATGGCAGCTTGGATTCAATGCTAAGAAGTGCAAGGTAATGCACCTGGGAAACAAAAACCCAGGGGAAGAGTACGCAATGATGGGTGAGATACTAATAACAACAAAAATGGAAAGGGACCTGGGGGTAGTCATATCAGATGACCTAAAGGTGGGCAAGCAATGTGAGAGGGCAGCAAGGAGGGCTGGGGGGATACTGGGATGCATAGGGAGAGCATCACCAGTAGAAAACAGGAAGTTATTATCCCTCTGTACAGACAGCTGGTGAGACCCCATCTGAATTACTGTGTGCAGTTCTGGAGACCCAGTCTTTGCAAAGACATAGACAGGATGGAAGCTGTCCAGAGGAGGTAACTAAAATGGTGCAGGGTCTGCACCGAAGACATATGAAGAAAGACTTAAGGAGCTTAATATGTATAGCCTCGAGGAAAGGAGGGAGGGGGGACATGGTAGAAACTTTCAAGTACCTCAAGGGAATCAACAAACTCCAAGAGGGTAGCATCTTTCAAAAAAAGAGGTGTACAAGAACAGGGGCACAATTTGAAGATAGAGGGGGCGGCTCAGAGGTAATTTAAGGAAGTATTTTTTCACAGAGAGGGTTGTGGATGTATGGAACGGCCTGGAGGAGGTTGTGAAGTCAAAAACAGTGGTGGAATTCAAGCATGCATGGGACAGTCATAAGGCAATTCTAGGGGTTGGGGGAAGGAAGAAGTAGGCTGCTGGTTAACTAGGATCTGCAGCTTATCCATCAGGTAGGGAAATGGGCAGACTGGGTGGGCCAAGCGGTCCTTATCTGCGTCAAATTCTATGTTTCTATGTTTCTATGCAGTGGAACCAGTATAAAATCACATTTATTAAGATCTTGTTAGACAGGATGATTTATATTTTTTAAGCTCTCAAATTTGTTCATGTTACTGATATGAATACAGTTATCAGTCTAAAAAAATCACTTTACTGATTTGTAAAGAAAGTGTTTTTCAAATCAGTTCATTGATACTGAACTGATCACATTAGGAAGGTTTGTTGGTTCTATAAGCTGCAATGGGATCTAATGGATTCTGTTTTGGACTGTCAATACATCTGTCTATACAAGCTGTGCAGAATGGGACAACATATTTAGAATTTGGGAGGCTGAGTCTGGATCCCACATTTTCAGAATTTGACAGGCTGAGTCTGGTTCCAACATGTTCGAAATTTGGCAGCCTGAGTCCGGATTCAACATGTTCAGAATCTGACAGACTGAGTTTGGATCTCACATTTCCAGACCCTGAATGATTAAAACCTGATGTAAACCTTAACTTCATGATCTTGTGAATATTCTGAAAACCTCTTGGTTGTGTGTTACTACAGGTGCCATACACATAATGTCCTTGCTGTCTTGTACTAGTCTTAATCTGGATTGAACAATGTGGTAGTCGGTGTAATTTTGGCTCTTGCTCAAACTGCTGCAATGCACACCAATACTAATGAGTGTAGAACAACATACTTGAGAGACAGGGACTGTAATTTCTATTTGAGAATAATTGGGCTGGACACCTCAAGTATTGTTCCATATACCAACCTTCCAGTTGATCCTTTCTGTTTTCCTTGTGAGCTCACACTAGGAGCATAAATAGCTGAGTCTGCCTCTTGCTCATGAGTGTGGTTTTCTTCATTGAATCTGTCATGTCATGATGAGCTGTGACCATCATTGGTCATTGTGTCAGAAATGGTAAAGAAGGAGTTAATGTTTGGATTTTCCAAACACATTTTTTTTAGTAGTTTGGAAAAAAAAAACCTCACAAGCTGATGTTCCAGAAGCTGGGATTCTTAATGTCCTCCCTAGCTGCTAGATAAGAGCTGGGTCATAAATCTCGAATAGACATACACACTCAGACTCACAGTTTAAAGGGATTGGTTCACTCAAATATAAGCTTAAGGTTAAAAGGGAATATAACTGGTCACTGATAGATGTTCAGTCTGATTGGGACAATTAAATACATACATGTTAGATGGTTGGTGCATTCAAAGGGAGAATAGGAATAACCAATTCTCAAGAGAGTATATAAGATGCTGAAAGACAGTACAGTGTGTTCTTCTTCTTACTGTTGAAGCTGGAGGGAGAAACTAAGATTGGGTGCCTACCCTTCTAGCTTTGTCCTTGGGAGCTGGAAGTTAGCATAGGGTCCAGTGTCCTCTTAAAAGGACAGGGAAGGGTAAGTTGAATACTAGCATATTGCAGTAATAGCCTTTTTCTTTTTGCCATGTTATTTAAAACCATGTGTTTACTTTTCCTGTATCAGTGCTATTCTCTTGTGTTGTAAATATATATTCTTTAATGCTCAGTGCACTTTCTGTTAAGTAAAAAGCTATTTATTTGCTCAACAGTTGTGACTGTACTGTCATTTTTCTAAGGTAATACATGGTTTCCACTGGCTGAGGTAAACTCTGTTTAGCATTGGCCACCTGAAAGAGACACACTTGTGCAATTGCATGTTTAATTATTCAAGTTTGTAAACTTGAAGGTGGGTGCTGGATGACTTTCCAGCTGGTGGCAGTGAATACCCAAAGACAAACACCTCTCTAAAAGCTGTTCCAGCCCAGAGGGAGAGGTGGGTTGTCACAATTGGTTGGCAGTGGTGGGGTGATGATAGCAGACTTCGTAGCAAATCGAGATACAGAGTTTGCCATTGGAACATTTACCTTAGCATTTCAAAACAGGATATATAAGAGAATACACTAGTACAACTGTTTTTTTCCTTTTTTAGTTAGCACAGTATAGCGTAGCAGTAGGGAATGAGCTCCTTGACGTATGACTCACTTACTGTGCAACAGCTTTGTGAAAAGTGCCAGGAAAAGGGTGTTCTGCTTGAAGGTCTAAAACACAAGAAAAAGGCAGATGTCATAGCTGCTCTCGTGGCACATGACCAGAAGCAGACAGTCTCTGGGGGTGAGTCAGGAACTGTTGTAGCAAACCCCCCAAACCAGCTTGATGCACTGTGACTGCAGCTGTTTCTGCAAGATAAGGTGCTGGAGGTGAAAAGACTGGATTCTGAAGCAGAAGCAAGAAGGTTGGAAGCAGAAATAAAAAAGACTGGAAGCAAAGAAAGAATGAGAAGAAAAGAGACTGGCAGACTGAGAGAAAGAACGTCAGGAAAAAGAGGAAGAATGCAAAGATAGAGAGAAAGAACATGAAGAAAGAGAAAAAAAATGACAGCATGAGAAGGAGATGATGACTATGTATAGCCAGCAAACCAGGAGTAATGGTGGAGTGAGTTCTCTTCATGAAGCCAAAATTAATTCTAAATCAGTCCCTCAGTTTAGAGAGGGAGATGACCTTGATTTATTTTTATGGTCATTTGAGAGAGTCTGTCAGCAATTCCAATTGGCTAAGACTTCGTGGTCAATTTATCTCACACCCATACTTACAGGGAGGGTTTTGCATGCATTTTCTAAAATGGGTAATGAAGACTATGGTGATTATGATAAACTTAAAAACAGTGTTGTTGAAACATTTTGAATTAACTCCTGAGGCTTATAGAAGGAAATTTAGGGAGTTAAAGAAAAGCCCAGAAGACATTTATGCAGAACTGCAGGTTCTACTGTGTATTTACCTTAATGGGTGGGTGGAGGGGGCTAAAGTGGTCACTGTGGAATTAATCAAAGATGCGTTGGTGAGAGAACAATTTCTTAAAATTGTACCTGAGGATATGCACATATGGCTTCTAGACAGGGCATACACCTCCTCAAAAGAGGTGGCAGCAAGCGTTGACATGTACATGTCTAGCCAGCCATTCACACAGCATAAGTCTCATGGTGGGGGGCAGCACATGGTTATAAGGGGTCCCATGGGGGGCAGCCCAAAGGAAACCAGCCTGCACCAGAACCCTCTGGTACTAAAGAGACTCAAGAGACAGGACCCAAGAAATGTCATATTTGCAATCATGTGGGGCATTTGAGTATAACTGCAGTCAGAAAATGGTTAAGGTGCAGAAGTATGGGGATGGGGTGATCAAAATAGGACTGGTGTGTTTGTGGGGTGCACCCAGCCTGAATAACCACTCTCTTATGATGAGAATATGCATCCCATTGTAGTTAATGGAACAGTAACACATGGACTGAGGGACACAGGCACTTACATCTCCCTGGTGAGGTAGGATCTCATCCGGGCAGAGCAGATGTTGCCTGGGAAATACTCCAAGGTCTGGAGATTCACAGGGCAAGCAGCCCAAATACCAATGGCTAGAGTCTTCCTGATATAGGAGGGGGGCCATGGAGAAATGGAGGTGGGGGTTGTAGAGAACCTCCCTGTAAATGTGATTGTAGGGTATGATTTTGACCACAGGAAAAAACTGGTGTGTTGCAACTCATAGTCAGGCAAAAGGGCAAGCTACTGAGGGGGAAGAGGGGGGAACTCTAGATGGTCCAGCCCCTCCCTCAGCAGCTGAGGAAGTGGCTAGCACTGGGGATGGGCTGGCTAGAAGCAGCAGTCCAGAACACCAGTCACAAATAAAGGAGCCCACAGGACTTCCTTCTGAAGGGGTGCTGGGAAGGGTCAGATCAGGGCAGCTGAGCACTGCGCAGTGAACTGACCCTACCTTGCAAAAACTGAGAGAAATAGCTAATAGGACTGAGGGTCCTCAGGAGGGTAAACAGTCCATTTACTGGACAATGGGCTGCTGTACAGAGAATGTACTACAGAGGAAGGGCTAGATGGTGAGGTGCTCCAGCAGCTGGTACTCCTCAAGGTTCACCATCAGCAGCTTTTGGACCTTGCCCATGATATCCCATTTTCAGGTCACTTGAGGGGTGAGGAGTACTAAAAAGCATCTGACCAACAATTTCTTCTGGCCTGGTATTGGCAAGAATGTGACAAATTATTGCAGGACTTGTCCACAGTGCCAGCGGGTGTGGAAAATGGGGGGGCAAGGCCACGGTAGCTTTGGTGCCCCTGCCCATTATTGATGAACCCTTCAAGAGGGTCACTGTGGACATAGTGGGGCCATTGAGCACCCCAAGTTGCACTGACAAGTGGTATATCCTGATGGTAGTCAACTATGCCACAAGATACCCAAAGGCAGTTGCCCTGTCATCCTCTGAGATAGAATCAGTGGCCAATGCACTGTTAGGAATATTTAGTCAGGTGGGCTTTCCCCAGGAGATACTCTCAGATCGGGGTGCCATTTAATGTCAGGGATAATGAGTAGTTTGTGGGAGAAGTGTGGAGTAAAGCAGCTCAAAACCTCCCCATACCATCCACAAGCTAACGGTCTGGTGGAGAGATTTAATCCAATCCTTAAGACCATGCTAAGGACTTTTGCAGATCAGCATAAGAGGGACTGGGACAAATTATTGCCTCACCTCCTATTTACATACAGGTAAGTCTCACAGAAGTCCACAGGGTTCTCACCCTTCAAGCTTCTGTTTGGTCACAGTGTGTGGGGGCCCCTAGATTTGATTCAGGATGAATGGGAGGGTGATCGTGCCTCCCAAGGGGACTCTGTTGTGGAGTATGTCCTGAACTTCAGGACCCACCTTAAGGAGCTCATGGGGCTTGCTCAGGATCACTTGGCCACTGCACAACAGCGGCAGAAAGTCTGGTCTGACTGTGGAGCCCAGGCCAGACAATATGAGGTGGGACAGTGAGAGATGGCACTCATCCCTGTCTGACAGAATTAATTACAGGCAGCATGGGAAGGGCCATTCTCCATTGTTCAAAAGGTTAGTGATGTCAATTACATGATAGAGCTACCGGACAGGAGATGCAGGTGAAAGGTGTACCATGTTAATATGCTGAAGCCCTACCATGACAGGGAGGAATTAGTCCTCGCTGTATGCAGTGCCCCAGAGGATGAAACTGAGATGGATCCACTGGTGGTTCTGCTTGGGGAGGCCAGGGTTGCATCCTTTATGAACCACCTTACCCTCTCTGAACAGCTGATGCCAGCCCAGGTGTAAGAAATTTGGGGCGTGCTGAGAGAATTTGAGGACATGTTCACAGGGAAACCAGGGTACACCACAATGGCAGAGCATCATGTGGACACAAGGACCCAGGTTCACCTGAAACAGTCTCCCTACAGGGTACCTGAGCACATTAAGCAGACTGTGAAAGAGGAGCTCAAGGAGAAGCTGGAACTTGGAGTAATCCAGGAGCCTCTAGGCATCACCCGTGGTATTGATCCCCAAAAGGGATGGCACCACATAATTCTGCATTGACTACCAAAGGCTTAATAGCTGCACAAAGTCTGACACCTATCCCATTCCCAGAACTGATGAAACCCTGGAGCGACTGGGGGGAGCCAATTATCTGACCACAATAGACTTAACAAAGAGCTATTGGCAGGTACCTTTGACCCCTGCAGCCAGGGAGAGATCAGCTTTTGTCTCTCCATTTGGTTTGTATGAATTCAAGGCAATGCCATTTGGAATGAAGAATGTACCTGCAACCTTTCAACGGCTTGTGGATTACATTCTGTCTAGGGTAGGTGAGTTTGCATTGGCGTATATGGATGATATAGTCATATACAGCCAGACCTGGGATGGGCACACCAAGAATGTAGGGGATGTGTTCCACAGGCTGAAGAATGCAGGTATTTCAGTAAAGACAGAAAAGTGCCAGATAGGTATGGCAGAAGTGTCCTACCTTGGGCACTGGGTGGGTAGCGGACACATCTGCCTGGAGCCTGCAAAGGTTGATGCCAACCTGGCCTGGCCTACTCCTACCACCAAGAAACAGGTCAGGGCATTTCTGGGGACAGCAGGGTACTACTGAAGGTTTGTTCCTCACTATAGTGATCTGGCTAAGCCCCTGACAGACCTAACTCAGAAGGGAAAGCCAGATACAGTGAAGTGGTCAAAAGGCTGTGAGGTCACTTTTCAGGAGCTAAAGAAGACCTTAAGTCTAAAGTTTATGGTCCATGTGGATGCCTCAGATCATGGACTGGGGCTGTGCTGAGCCAAGTTACCCAGCAGGAGGAGCACCCGATTGTGTACCTCAGCCAGAGGCTTTTGTCTAGAGAGGAGGCATACGCCACAATTGAGAAAAAATGCTTGAGAATAGTGTAGGCCCTTCAGAAGCTGCAGCCTTTCCTATATGGGATAGAATTTACAGTAGTCACAGATCATAATCCCCTGATACGACTTCATAGGTCAAGTGGGCAAAATGGAAAACTACTACGTTGGAGTTTGGTACTGCAGGCATACAACATAATCATCCAGCATCGCAGTGACAAACAAAACGCAAATGCAGATGGGCTCTCTAGACAGGGCTAATGGCATGGCTGGATACTTTGCGTACTTCCCAGTAGCTGCATGAATGGCTGTGTCACTTGGGGTGGCCCAAGGGACACGCCTTCATCATCTGGGGGGTGGAGATGTGACAGAAATGGTAAAGAAGGAGTTAGTGTTTGGATTTTCCAAACACATTTTTTCAGCAGTCTGTAAAAAGAACACTCACACAAGCTGATGTTCCACAAGCTGTAATTCTCAAAGTCCTCCCTAGCTGCTAGATAAGAGCTGGGTCATAAATCTCTAGTGGACATGTACACTCAGACTCACAGTTTGAAGGGATTGATTCACTCAAATATAAACTTTAGGTTAAAAGGGAATATAACATGTCACTGATAGGTGTTCAATCTGATTGGGATAATTACATACATACTTGGTAGATGGTTGGTGTATTCAAAGGGAGAATAGGAATGACCTATTCTCAAGAGAGAAAATAAGATGATGAAAAACAGCAAAGTGTGCTCTTCTTACTGTTGAAGCTGGAGGGAGAAACTAAGATTGGGTGCCTACCCTTCTAGCTATGTCTGTGGGAGCAGGGAGTTAGCATAGGGTCCAGTGTTCTCTTGAAAGGACAGGGAAGGGTAAATTGAATACTAGCATATTGCAGTAATAGTCTTTTTCCTTTTGCCATCTGTTATTTAAAAACATTTGTTAACTTTTTCTGCATTAGTGTTATTCTCTTGAGTTGTAAATATATACAGTATCCTGTAATGCTCAGTGCACTTTCTGTTACGTAAAAAGCTATTTATTTGCTCAACAGTTGTGACTGTGATGTCATTTTTTAAGGTAATTTATGGTTTTCACTGGCTAAGGTAAACTATGTTTAGCATCCGCCACCCGAGAGAGACACACTACCAGGCTTTGACTTGTGCAATTGCATGTTTAATTATTCAAGTTTATAAACTTGAAAGTGGGTGCTGGATAACTTTCCAGCTGGTGGCAGCGTATACCCAAAGACAGACAGCTCTCTAAAAGATGTTCTAGACCAGTGGGAGAAGTGGGTTATCACAGTCATCATAAACACTTTCCTATATTTTAATGTTTGTATTGAAGGCTATAAAAGGAGTGCAGCTAAATCCTTTAATTTTATGTTGCTTGCGCTCATGTGCATGAAACATGTTGAGGCAGCTTGCTGCAGAAGCAGTTTGTGGAGGTGCGGCACTGTTGTGGCCAATGTCCCCACTGCCTTTGGAGGAATGGCCTGCATTCCCCAATGGGGTGGCACTCAGCTGCTGACACTAGTTCAGCCAGCATGCAATCACCTTGAAACACTTTAGCCGCTGGAATGAAGGGCCGCCTCATCATTGCAGAGTCATCTGCTGCAATAAGGGAGTGACTGGTAAACAGGGTGGTCCCTTGCATGGCCCCAACCCACTTTACCAACTGGGAGCCCAGTCTCTGTCGGCATATTGTCCCCACCCCCATGTTTCTGCTGTATGCTGAGGGGGTGCCCAATCCCCATTGGCATCATACCCCCCTCTTTCTTTGTCGACAGGGCACCCAATCCCCATCGGCTTCAGTGCTCCCTTGCCTGTTGAAGTTGCCAACAGTGGGAGCCCACTCCCCATCAGCTTAATGTCTCCCCTAATGTTTTGTCTGCCGAGGGGGGTGCCTAATCCCCCTTGGCTCTCCCACCTCCTCCGTATGTGCAGACGGGGGTGCCCAATCCCCCGCCAGCTACAGCCCCTCCAAACCACTCAGGTAGCATGCTGGGAGCCCACCCCAGTGCAGTGTGCTAAATGTACCTGAAAAAAAAGTCCCATGATGTTTTTTTTTGTTTTACCCTGTAAACAAGAAAACGGTCCCTTGTTGAGTCCCTCACCCTTCCCCCAAACCCGCACCCACCATCTGCGCACCCTGCCTCCCAAAACCCCCTTCACTCCATACTTATCTGTGGAGTCCGGTGCAACGATCTTCAGTGGACCAGGACGTCTTTACTCTTCAAAGCCGACCACAAACTGAAGAAATGCTGGTAAGCTGTATAATGGCATAAATAGGGTTTTTTCAACTTTGATGTATATCTCAGGCATTTTTTGGAATTTTGGCACCAAATGTTCAACATGAGATTTTTGGGACCCCTCCTCATGAGTTCAGGCACAGACATGGTGTTATTTGGTCCTGAAAAGTGATTTTGGGGTCACTGCGCAGAATCACCTTTCGGGACTGATTAATGAAATAACAGTGCCAGTGTTCATGAGGTGGACTCTCAAAAAGCCTATGTTGCAAATTTGGTGCAAAAAAATCAAAAAAAAATTACTGTTTTACGAGCGCTGTTGCTCAGTTGCTATGCACGCTCATAACTTCACAAATTTGCAATATTTTTACTCCAGATTTTCAACATTGGCATTTTCCACACCTCCTTATGAACAGTACAGCTGTCATTTTCACATCCTGGCCGAAATGTGTTTTCGCACTTCCAGCGCAGAATAGCACAATCACTGTGGGAGGTCAGTGTTCAGGACACATTAAGAAAACCACAGTGACACTGTTCAAGAGCAGAGGTCCTAAAATGCCCATGTTGAAAATTTTGTGATGAAAGTCCATGAAATGACTGTGTTATGAGCATGCATTGTGCAGTTTCCATGCATCCATGTAACTTCACAAATTAGTAATATTTTCACACCAGATTTTCAACACTGGCATTTTTTCACACCTCCTTATGAACAGTGCAGCTGTCATTTTTCACATCCTGGCCGAAATAAGTTTTTGCACTTCCAGCACACAATGGCGCAGTTGCTTGGGAAATCAGTTTTTGGGACACATTAAGATCGAGTGAGAGTGGGGGCGAGTGACCAAGCTCAGTTGAGCTCTGTCGAGACTGCTGCAGATTTTGTTGTGGGCAGAAAAATGTGTCAATGCAGGAAGGAGCCCAGTACAAAAGAGCAGACTGCATCAGCGGGAGAAACCGAACATGCGAGTGAGAGAGGGGGACTGAGCAAGCTCAACGGAGGGCTATCGGGACTGCTGCGGATTTCTTTGTGGTCAGAAAAAAGCACCAATGCATTGCTGTGGGAAATTAATGTTCTGGACACATTAAGAAAACCACAGTGACACTGTTCATGAGCAGAGGTCCTAAAATGCCTATGTTGAAAATTTTGTGATGAAAGTTCATAAAATGACTGTGTTACGAGCGTGTGTTGAGCAGTTTCCATGCACCCTTGTAACTTCACAAATTAGTAATATTTTCACACCAGATTTTCAACACTGGCATTTTTTTCACACCTCCTTGTCAACAGTGCAGCTATCATTTTTCACATCCTGGCCGAAATAAGTTTTCGCACTTCCAACGCACAATAGCACAGTTGCTTTGAGAAATCAGAGTTTGGGACACATTAAGATCGAGTGAAAGAGGGGGAGTGACTGAGCTCAACTGAGCTCAGTCAGGACTGCTGTGGATTTTGTTGTGGGCTGAAAAAGGTGCCAATGCAGGCAGGAGCCCAGTACAAAAGGGCAGTCTGCAGCACCAGAAGAAACAATGAGCGAGTGAGGGAGGGGGAATGAGCGACCTCAATGGAACTCTGTTGGGACTGCTGTGGATTTCTTTGTGGGCAGAAAAAGGCATCAATGCAGGCAGGGGTCCAGTATAAAAGGGCAGCCTGCAGCGGCAGGAGAAACAGAACAAGCGAGTGAGGTGGGGGATTGAGTGAGCTCAACAGAGCTCTATCGGGACTGCTGCAGATTTCTTTGTGGCCAGAAAAGGGCACCAATGCAAGCAGCAGCCCAATACAAAAGGGCAGCCTGCAGTGCCAGGAGAAACAGAATGAAAGTGAGAAAGGGGGAGTAAGTGAGGTCAGTGGAGCTCTGTTGAGACTGCTGCAGATTTTTTAGGTGGCAGAAAAAGGCACCAACACATGCTGGAGCCCCATACAAAAGTGCAGCCTGCAGCACTGGGAGAAACGGAATTAGCGACTGAGAGAGGGGGAGTGCACGACCCCAACAGAGCTCTGTTGGGACAGCTGTGAACGTTTTTGTGGGCAGCAAAAGGTGCCACGACAGGCAGGAGCCCAGTACAAAAGGGCAGCCTGCAGTGCCGGGAGAAACAGAAGGACCAAGTGACAAAGGGGGAGTGAGCAAGCTCAACGGAGTCTGTCGGGACTGCTGCTGATTTCTTTGTGGGCAAAAACAGGTGCCAACGCAGGCAGGAGCCCAGTACAAAAAGGGCAGCCAGCAGCATCGGGAGAAATAGAATGAGTGAGTGAGAGGAGGAGGAGTGAGCGAGTTCAATGGTGCTCTGCCGGGACTTTAAAGTTGCATACCCTCTTGACCAGGGTCCTCTGTGGTCCTATATTACAGCAGGGTCTCTGGAGTGGACACAAAGCAATGATTGGATACTTTTAGGATTGCTGTAATAATGCAGATTTAGTTGTTCTGTTTACAGTGGTAGCCCCAGACATTGCCAGCTATTTCCAGATATTTTGCAAAATTTCTGAAGAGTTTCTCTCTGTTGCCCCTACTGTTTAAATGCAAAAAGCATCAGATATTTTTGGAAATATCACAGAACTTTCAGGAAATAGCTGGCAGTGTCAGTGGCTACTACTGACCTAAGTACTGAGCAATGCTGTTATGATTGCTGTAATAATACAATGGATGTCTTGAGGGGGTGGTCTTAGTTCTTAGTTCTTAGACATGGTACTTTCACTTCCTAATACCTAAACAGCACATATAAACAAGCAACATTCGGCACTGACAGATGCTTGTTTCATATTACACTTGTGGTGTTTTATATGTTTAGATAGATTGATGGTGTGTTTTTTAAGAGCTATTTTACAGGGACACCAATGTTGTATTTTGTATTTGGAATATTAACTGAATATATACTTTTAGCTGTGTTGTATTAATCTTTGCATTTCTGGCAGCCCCACCCCATCATAAAAAATCCCTTTTATATCTGAAGGTTTTACTTATGCCTCTGTGACAACAGTGTTGTCGACGTGTGGCATAGAGACATCCCCAATGTCAATAGGCAAAATTCCGCCTGTCAGACATTGGTCGTTTTTCTGTCGAAGGCTGCACTCCCCAACCCCCATGTGGGGGGGCTCCACACACACCCTTCTCTAGGATTGCTAACTCCAGTCGGAGTTAACATGAAGGGGGATGAAAGTCAGCATAAGAATGACATTTCCCCGACAGGTCCCCCACAGTGACAGTTTCAATTCTTGTTTAATCTGTCGCTGTGGGGGATTTCACTGAGAGGGTTTTGGCCTTGGGTTGGTACACCTATCCAAAGTGTGGGGGTACTTATACATCCTAGTGCAATAAACTCACAAGCTTTTCATAATGTAATATGTCTGACTCATGGTTTATTTTAATGTGCACAGTTTTTCTGGTTTAGCTAGTCTGGCTAATCAATTTTCTTCATGTTGAGTTTATTTAGCTGCAAAAGTTTTCTGGGTATTTGCGTTGAGGTCTCATTCATCTCTCAGTGTAAAAATGATACTTGTCATATTCATGAGGTTAGGTGAAAACATGGCTATGTTGAAAGGTGGGTCCCAATACTCAAACAATTTCCAAAGTTATGAGTGAACATTGAAATATTTCAACATTCACTCATAACATGGTCATTTTAACATGTTTTGTTACCAAATGTTCAACACGAGTTAAAGTTTATTGTTTAAAAGTATATGTATTGGCAAACATATTATAACATGCAACAAAACCCATTAAATTCATATAGTGCATCCATAAAAGTGTCTAAGCATGAAAAAGGCTACCAAAGTGTGAAATTGGTGTCAGTTTTTAAAATGCAAAATATATCAGTTATTATAAGTATATTTTATGCTGTCATTCACCTAATAAAAATGTACTATGGTGCAGAATAAGTCCCATTTAGGATCCTAAGAAAAAGCCTCCACAATGTTGCATGAGTATCGAGATGTTAAAGTAGGGTTGTACATGTAATGGGAACATCAAAGTAGGGCTGCACATGTAACAGTGGATATTAAAATATGGATGCATGTGTAACAGGGACCTTAAATTACCACAGCATGTAATAAGAGACAAGAAACAGCAGTTCAAGTTCCAAATCATATATCATTCAAGTTAAAAAATGTAAAGTGGGTTATGCAACCATACATTAAAAAAAGTATTCAGTATTTACAAAAACAGCAGTCTGACGAAACGCATCACCTATAACTGCTTTGGCTATAACTACCGATTAAAGTATTACTACAGACTAAAACAATTGACAGTTAAAAAATATTAAATAGTTAAAAAAACAACATATTGGTCTAATGCATGAGCTATACCTACAAACTCAGTGTCAGTGGCTCAGTAGGTAGCACACACGCCTCTGAGGCCGGGAGATCAGAGGGCTGTGGGTTCAGTTCCCACATCTGGCACTTGGGTTAATATCCCAGTACTGACACTGCAGTGCAGCATGAGAGGGGTGCTGCACTTCTGAGGTGCCGTCTTTCGGATGAGACGTTAAACCGAGGTCCCATCTGCCTGGATTGGTGGTAGTTCAGGTGGATGTTAAAGATCCCATGGTACTTATCGAAAAGTAGGGGAATTTCCCCGGTGTCCTGGCCAAATTTCCCTCAGTCACTAAAAAAAATACCACCAACAGCTTAATCTGGTTCAAAGTCAGTTGGCATTCATCTGTATCCCTTCCCCCGAGTTGTGCCTGAAAATAGATAGGATTTGTCTAGTGCACTTACCCGGTCAACAAAAGCTAAATAAATAAAACTAAATTATAATTACAGGCTAAACTATACAGACTAAATGATGACTAAACTATCGATTTACAAAAATGCAAATACCTTTCCTAGATGACAACAATATAACTACATCTTGTACAATATCAGCACTGTATACTACTAAGCTGAGGTAGTCCAATTAATTCCATCTTTGCTGTAGCTTGATGAACTTTGCAGAGATTGTCTGTAGTTATTCATTGTGCATTACAAAGGTGACACCTCCATGCTCAAACTTCACAGGCCCATGAACAATTATTTTTCTTGACATGTGGTCATTGTCCTGATGCTGTTGCCAAGTAAATTACACTCCCACATTGTTTCAGGAACTTCATGGAGTATCATTTTTTCATTGGATCTACAGCAGTTAGTTGCTCAATATAGAATTCCTTTGACTAATAAATGTTATAATAATTATTAATCTGTATCATTGGTGGGACTAAACCTATTCTGATCTTTTTAGGGACTGGATTGATGTGGGATGATGGACCAGACATGTCATTGGAGAGTGGAGCTGTGCATTCTCTTAATGAGGCACGCACATCAGTGTCATTTGACATACCTGTCTCTGGCAAAGTTGCACCATCATTGCCTGTGGTGGCTGCTGTTGTGGCATCAGGAGGAGGTTGATTTGCACTGGAGGATGTGGGGTACTCCGAAGCATGATTGGCATTTGAGGTTGTCGAGTCACCAGAATCAAGGTCAGTGTGAGAAGCTGTGGAGCGTGCCAGGCCTGGAACTATACTGGATGCTGTGAAGTCTGCTGGACCCCTAGAGTGATCAGTGGTCATGATGGTGTTGGGATCTCTTGAAGTCATCCTAAATGCAGCTGAATCCATCAAGTTTTTCATCTTCTAGGCTTCAACATGATTTATATTGTCACAGAGCCCATCTTCATTAATATAGTGTGCGTAAAAACAGGTAACGTTTCTGACTGACACCACACCATCCATCACACACTTTACATTTTGTATCTGGCGTGTCATAGGTACTGTTTTTATATCTGCTGTGGCCTCTCTTTTTTTGGTTTTCACTGACCCAGAAGAATGTTTGTCTGAAGTGATTGCACCTTTCAGTGGCAGGCTGTCATGTCAGTTGATACGAGCAGTAATTGTACAATAATTTTGGCTAATTATGGCCTGCTGTGATTGTACTGATATCATGTCATTACAGCATGTTAAATACAGTGAAAAGATTTGAGCCACTAAAGTACATCACACACATACAGCGAATGCACAGTGTTGGCACATACACATATGAGTGACTGTATTAACACATTGAAACAGCAATTACAGTGACAGGTGAATAGGAGCACACATATAATGATAGGCACTCACTTGTCTTGTGATACAAATAATAGCTTACCCCCTTGATCCATGAGTGGTTTGGTGTTAGAATATTTAAGATGGAGGGGTTTGGGGGCATAGTCCCCCTGGGGAGTGCAGGGGGTGGAGCCCTCTGTGGGACATGGGTGCACATGGGTGGAACCATAGTATAAACGTGGGCGGCATTATGGCATAATGTAGTTAAAATGAACTGTTTACTGTGAATGAATTAGCTCGCTTATATGGTTGCTGGGAGCTGCAGCCACTCTAATTAATGGAGGTGTATAAAATTTGCCCACGTTGTGTTCACCCATTAATTTGTGCTATATTGACATGGAACCAACTGTACTGATTTGGTTGCCACCAATTTCACAACTGGACTCTCAACATCTGAAGGCCCCTTGCCTTGTTGAGAGCCAAAGCAAGCATGCATGATGGGGAATTTATATTTACTGAGTGACATAGAAATGTCATAAAATGCCCATTTTGACTTGTACTGGCTTCCACCACCATCAGTGAAGTGAACTTCTTTAATGATATTTAAAGAGCGGACATTTCTTAGGTGTGCATTTGTGATCTGAACAAAATGATACATGTCATGGTGATCTTCTTTCAGATCACTGGAGATGAATACTAATGACTCCGTGACTGTGCCTTCACAGCAATCACGCCAGTAATAGGTTAACACCCGTGAACGGTGGCTTTATTTTAGTAAAAGTAGTAGTAAAAACTTTATTTTTATGCAAGAAATTTCATTTAGGTCAGATGGCCCAGTTTACAAGACTGTCCTGTTGTATCTTATATTGTTACGTGTACATATAATTCTAAAACAATACCTTCCGCATTACAAATCACCACAAAACAGATCAGCAAATACAAAATTATTGGTCACAAGTATTAATTTACAAGGAATCAATACCAATTATAATAGGTTAAATGAGTACTCCTATAACATTATAAACTCAAAGTGTTCTTAATAACATGAACAGCTAAAATAATTGACTTTTTGTCTCCTGCATAAACTGTCTAAGAGTTGGAGAGGTACATGTCATGTGATAATATGTTCCAATACTTAGCAGCTTGAAAGCATAGTGTCCTTTCTCCATATTTATTTTTTGCCATTGGAATATTTATTTTGTTCACATGAACCAATCTCTTATTTTTTAATATTGTATCATTGTCCCTTGCAAACTGTCTGTTGCTAATAAAATGACCTGAGTCTACAAAATATCTATATACAAATCTTTGCCACATGATTGTGTGTTTTATCTCCAGTGGCTGCCACTGTACAGTACAGAGTAAAACTCAATGGTGGGTTCATGCACTGCACTGCAGAACATATCTTGCCACTCTATAATATACCTTATCTATCTTAAGTCGCAATGACTTGTTCACAGTTCTGTGCAGTAGCCCACCATATGTCAGAACAGGTATTACTAATTGTTCCACCACCTTTTTCCTACTTTGTTTAGTTAGACACTTTGTTGTTCATCGCACAGCCCCCACTCTTCTATTTACCCTTCTTTTAATACCAGTGGGCTGCCTGCAGTTCATCCTGTAATTTTCTGGCATGCTTCTTGGTGAAGTCCAAAACCATCACGACACATCACGACCCATCACTTGGTTAGGAATTTTTTGATCTATGCAAACTGATATTGCTACCACATGCTGGTGCTGTCCCAGAAGTAAAAGTTCCATTTTTATTACCTCCACAAGCTTTTGCACTGCGGACCATTTATTTTTTTAACACATTTCTTGTTTGCCATGCCTGTATGCCATTGACACCTCGCAGAATATTTACTGTACAACTAGTTATTTTCACATAAAGAAATTTTGTGCAAACACAAATGCAACCATAATTGTGTAAATTTATTTTAGTGCTAAGTCACAATCACCACATTCACTATAATGGAAAAATACTAAAAGTGCTAATTAGCACACATTTTTTTCACGTAAATTGGTGCTTCAGCAAAAATAGTGAAAGTTATTTGACAGTCAAAATTTCAGGTTCTACAGCATATTTTCCCACTGCTGCCATATTACATTCCCTTATTAATGTTCCTTGATAAATTCATCAATGGTTTTACAAAAATTGTCTGTGCTGCATTTGTCACATGTTTTCTCAACACAGTCCAATGAGTAGAGTTTTTCACAAGGAGCTTTTTTGGGCACATTGTTAGTTCTACTGCTGGTACGCATTTAAGAAATTGCAGGATGTTAGCTGTTGGAGATCTGTAACACAGAAGGAGCAGGACAGAGAGCTGTACCAGTTAAGGCGGAAAGAAGCAGGGAGGGAAGTCAGAATAGCAAAGGCCCAAACTGAGGAAAAGATAGCCAACTCAGTTAAGAAGGGGGATAAAACCTTTTTTAGGTACATCAGCGAGCGTAGAAAGACAAAGGGAGGGATAGTGAGGCTGAATAGAATGAACGGTGGGTGGGCAGAGGGGGACAGTGAAAAAGCAGGAATACTGAACGAATATTTCTGCTCAGTATTCACAAAAGAGGAGGGGGAAGTGCCTAATCCAATTAACAGAAGCACTCTGATAGGGGGGTCGATCCCAGTCCTTTCACAGAAGAAAGGGTTCTGCAAGAACTCCTAAAACTGAAGGTGGACAAAGCAATGGGTCCTGATGGAATTCACCTCAGAATTCTAAAAGAATTAAGGAAGGAACTAGTGAAACCACTGGCTACTCTTTTTAATAAATCATGGGAGGATGGTGTGGTACCCGAGGACTGGAGGAAGGCGGATGTGATTCCCCTTCACAAAAGTGGGACCAAGACAGAGGCAGGAAACTACAGACCTGTCAGTCTGACCTCTGTGGTAGGGAAAGTGATGGAGTCATTCTTGAAGGAAAGAATAGTTGAGTACCTAGAGGTCAGTGGAGCACAGGATCCAAGGCAGCATGGGTTCACAGTGGGAAGGTCATGTCAGATGAATCTAATAGATTTCTTTGACTGGGTGACCAAAGTAGTAGACCAGGGAGGGGCTGTGGACATGGCCTACTTAGACTTTAGCAAGGCATTTGACACAGTCCCACACAAAAGATTATTAGTCAAATTAACCAGCCTGGGAGTGGGTCCCAGGGTGGTAGCCTGGGTAAAACATTGGCTGGACAACAGGACACAGAAGGTAATTGTAAATGGAGTCCACTCTGAAGAAAGGGCGGTTACTAGTGGGGTATCGCAGGGTTCAGTATTGGGTCCAGTCCTTTTTAATGTCTTCATCAGTGACATTGCAGAGGGACTGGAAGGAAAAGTATGCCTTTTTGCAGATGACACAAAGATCTGCAACAGGGTTGATACACAAGGAGGCGTGGAAAGGATGAAAAGGGACTTGGCAAGGTTGGAGGAATGGTCAGACGTATGGCAGCTAGGATTCAATGCAAAAAAGTGCAAAATAATGCACCTGGGAAACAAGAACCCAGGGGAAGAATACACAATGGGTGGGGAAGTAGTAACAACAACAAAACAGGAAAGGGACCTGGGGGTAATCATATCAGATGACCTTAAGGTTTGTTTATTTGTTTATTGAAAATTTCGGAATTACAACCTTTGAGTCAAGGACTCCTTTGCAAAGGCTCCATGTCAATCACGCCAGAATATTAGGACAAGACTGTTTGTACAAAAGTTTTCAAGATAGAGACATTACATTTTGACACAAATGTTCAAGATCATAGCATAAGCAAGGCTACATGTCAGTTTCAATACAACATTACATAGAGCAAAACAGAGATATTACATTACGACAAAAAATTTAATATCATAGCATAAGTAAGGCTACACGTCAGTTGTACTAGGGAGTACACAGGAAACCGTTGTATTGAAGTTTCAAAACAGGACATTACAATGGTTCAAAGATTCACCGTAACAGGTTTTGCCTAGGCTCAGCAAATATCTGAGAATAGAGATGCTCCTAACGGCGAGGAGACCCCGGTGACCGACCACCTAAGGGGAAAGAGGGAGAACAGGTACAGGTCTCAGAGTTAAGTAGAAACTTCTTGATCCCAGCTTTGAATAGACTTAGATTAGGGGCAAGTAAGACAGAGGAAGGTAGATTGTTAAGCCAGAGCGGAGCTCGATAGCGGAAGGATCTTTGCCCTAGAGATGTCCTACAATGGGGGACTGTGTAGGAGGTACCAGCAAGTCGTCTAGTGGTGCCCCTATGATGGGCTGGGTGGATGAGATGGTGGAGTCCAATTAGTATTTGTTTCATAAGGATCTTTTTGGCTTGGAGGCAGGTTTGGTACTTAAGCCTCCCTTCTAGGGTTAGCCAGTCTGCACGATAGTAGAGCAAACAAGTGTGAGTTTGTCTATTGCTGTTAGTGACCATGCGGCAGGCTTTGTTGAGTGCTATATTGATGCTGCTTAGGGCAGATTTGTCAGCAGCGCCATAAATGGTTATTCCATAATCGACCAATGAGAGGACAGAGCTTGTAACGGCTAACCGAAGTGCCTGTGGGGTAAGGCAGTGTTTGTGCCTGTAAAGAATGCCAAGTCGGGTATTGACTGAGGAGGAGAGAAGTTTAATATGATGATGGTATGAAAGGGATGTGTCCAGAGTGATGCCTAGATATTTAAAATGAGTGACCTGTTCAATGAGGGTACCCTGTAAGTTTGAGATAGATAGTTGGGAGTTACTGAGGGGGTTTTGGCGATGGGCAAACATCATGGATTTAGTTTTGTCATAGTTAAGTATTAGCCGATGGTCAGAGAACCAGTGTTCAAGTTCCCTAAAACAACCTTGAAGGGCGCTTTGGAGTTGGATGAGGTTGTTGTGCTTCCAAAATAACACTGCATCGTAAGGTTAGCAAGCAATGTGAGAAGGCAGTAGGGAGAGCCGGGGGTATACTGAGATGTATAGGGAGAGGCATCAGCAGCAGAAAACAAGAAGTTGTTATCCCTCTGTACAGACAGTTGGTGAGACCCCATCTGGAATACTGTGTCCAGTTCTGGAGACCCCATCTCCGCAAGGACATAGACAGGATAGAGGCAGTCCAGAGGAGGGCAACTAAAATGGTGCAGGGTCTGCAAGAGAAGCCGTATGAGGAGAGACTAAAGGAGCTTAATATGTATACCCTTGAGGAAAGAAGGAGAGGGGGGACATGATAGAAACTTTCAAGTACCTCAAGGAATCAACAAAGTCCAAGAGGGTAGCATCTTTCAGAAAAAGAGACTTGCAAGAACAAGGGGACACAATTTAAAGATAGAAGGAGGGCAGTTCAGGGGCAATGTGAGGAAGTATTATTTCACAGAGAGGGTAGTGGATGCATGGAACAGCCTTCCTGAGGAAGTTGTGGGGTCTAAAACTGTGGGAGAATTCAAGAATGCATGGGACAGACATAAGGCAATTCTTGTGGGGGGCAGGAAGATATAGGCTGTTGGTTAACTAGGATCTGCGGCCTATCCTGTAGGTAGGGAAATGGGCAGACTAGATGGGCCTAGCAGTCCTTATCTGCCGTCAAAGTCTATGTTTCTATGTCTAATATAGTTCAGTGGCTTAAGATTAAGTGAAGTGTTGTGCAATATTCACACAGGCATTGTTCCAGTGTTTGCTCATTCAACAGTTTTATGTGCTTTGAGTGTAGACTTTCAAACTTCCTGGCTCCTACTGGCATGTCTAGGTTCTTTTGGGTGAATTCTTTGTGGAGACTATGAAAGGCTTTTTCAAGATTTCACAGTGCTTTTCCTGTTCTTTCTGAAAATGTGTTTTTGTAAGGCAGAGGAGTTGCGCGCTTCAGAAAAGCTCTCCACTTTTTTTGCCATTCCCTCTAGTAATACAGACTTGTGCCATCTGTTTCATTCTATTCCCCCACACAGTACCTTCATGAACCTCTTCCAGCTGATACCCAGTGTTGTGTTTGCTGTTCTGAGCAGCTTATATTTTTTAACACAAGAACAGTGCTATTGAATTTCTAGTTCATATGTCTGTCATATTTTTTGATATGTGTTTTAGGTGTGACATTTCTCAATAACAGCAACCATTAGTTTGTCTTGTAGGTTGCTGGAACTGGGAAGCACTGTGTGCTGAGCCAGTGCAGTTTGTTTGGATGGTGAACAAGTAGACAGGATCTTCTGCATTACATCAGTAAAATGATTTGGTGATTTAGATAGACTTATTCTGGCTTTTTGAATGGTCTTGTCTTAGGGCAGCATCATATCTTCAGTCCACTGGTGTCATACACAACTCCCTCTCTGGCATGACCACTGATATTGTTGGGGTGGTGGTGGTGGTGGTGACTTATCCTTGCCTTTTTTAGCTCCTTTTTTGTCCCAGTATTTCTGGTGTTGCTTTTCATTAATTCTCCTCTTTTTTGTCTTGTCATTGCTGCATGTTGCTGCCATTTTTTTCTCACTGCATAATTCTCTTTTTGCTACTTTCTTTGCTCCTCTGACCATGTTTGTCATTTAGTTGGTGCACTACTTGCTTCAGCTTGCACTTGGAGGCAAGCATCCACCCATCTGCAAAAGAGAAGCAGGCCTCCATCTGTCTCCAAACAAAAAGGAAGCATGCACCCCCAGTCTAAAAAAAAATAGTCACTTCTGAGAGAAGTCTGTGATGCAAGAAGTAGCCATTCACAGAAAAAGAGAACACAAGATGCAAGAAGTGATTATTCACAATAAAGATGTAATGCCAGAAGTGGTTATTCACAAAAAAGGACATATGTATGTCGAGCAAAGTGGTTATCAACACAAAGAGATCCACCCATCTGCAAACATGATGAAGGCATGCATTCACTGTCTGAAAACATGGAGGCACACACCCACCCATCTGCAAACAAAATGGAAGCACACACTTGCATCTGCAAACAGCATGGAGGCATGCATCCACCCATCTGCAAACAACATGGAGGCACACATCCACCCATTTGCAAACAAAATGGATAAATGGATCTATCTGTCTGAAAACAAAATGGAGGCACACAACCACCCATCTGCAAACAATATGGAGCCACAGGTGTCAGTGTGGCTCAGTTGGTAGCACATCCGCCTCTGGACCAGAAGGTCATGGGTTTTCATCCCACACAGGCTCTGTACTTGTACCTAAAAATGCTGGCACCCGAGTGCAATATTAGGGGTGGTGCTGTATTGCTTAGGTGTGCTGTTCTTTGGTTAAGATGTTAAACCGAGGTCCCTTCTACCCATCCTTGTGCTGTCCGTGTGGGTGTCCAGGTGAAAGTAAAAGAACCCAAGGCATTCTTTACAAAGAGTAGGGGACATTCCCAGTGTTTTGGCCAATATTCCCTTCCCCATAAAACCAGTTCATGCAATTGTCCAGGCTGTGTGTGGGTGCTGATGTGTAATATGACTGCCACTACACATTCATTCACTTCACTACCAGTCTAGCATTGCTTGTAAAGCACTTTGGGATATATTATGTATGAAAAGCGCTATACACTGTAAATGCTGATTCATATTCTTCTTCTTCACGCATCAACCCATCTGCAAACAAAATGGAGGCATTCATTCATTCATCTGGAAACAAAATGGAGGCATGCATCCACCAGTCTGAAAACAAAATGGAGGCAAGCATCCACCCATCTGCAAACAAAAGGGAGGCATACATCCACCTGTCTGCAAACAAAAGGGAAGCATGTATCCCCAGTCTAAAAAAATAATAGAGGGTCACCACTAAATACAACATCATTCAAAACATGGCACAAGACCTGCTACTCACTGACAACAAACACAGAAAACATTACAGTCTTATTTTAAGCCCCCAACTACGCAAACACATTCATTATCTGGCCAGCCAATATGGCCAAAAGCATAATGTTGCTTAATTAGGGCACCTCAACATGCAGAATGGGAAGGGTACTTTTAACCAAATAGTGCACCAACCCTGGCCCACAGCCCCACAAAATCAGTGACTACATGGTTTGGTGCCCTGCTGACAACAAATGCTATGGGTCCCTGCAATGCCAAAAAAAAAAGTGGTGCAGTCAGTACCACATACATTATGTAATACAGTAGCCCAGCACAACCAATGCGTGTTTTTTTCCAGGAAAACCTTCCACACCACCAAAATGAGTTGTTGAGTACCCACACATTTGATCACACACAGAGGTATGGTGTGCATGCAAATGTTGGGAAGGGGGTTAGAATCAGACGTCCAGGAATGTTGGTTAGTTGAACTGTTGGTGCCCAGATAAGTTGCAAAAAATATGCTTTTTTTCTGATTGTGTTTTAAAATACTAACAATTAATATAAATACCACAATTAAAAACAGAGCCTGAGGACTATATACTGTACAAAACCCTCCACAACAACAATACTTAGTGGTAATTCCACACACACACCACTCTGACCACCCCCCCAAAATATAACATTTTAATAGGAGCATAAAATACAATACCAATTAACAAGAGCACTTTTAAAATAAACCATGATGACCTGAAAACCTGTGGGGAAAAAATCTGAGTTGATTCATCTGAGCATCCACCCTCTCCTCCTTAAGGAAGTCCTCAGGATGAGCAGGGACATAAAGCACTTTAAGGTCCCAAACTTGCATAGTGATTAAAATGGTCCCAACTTATACTCAAAGTGCAAGGGTAAGTATAAAGCATCCAGCATGTCCATCTGCTCTACAAATCAGACACCCCAAAACCATCTTGAATTGCAAAATATGGTTCAACAACTTTAGGGTAAGTTTTCTAGGGCATGGGAAATTACAGCAGAAGAATGATGATGCGAGCAAAAAGAGTGACTGCAAATTGTGTTTTCCTCCCGTAAGATCGCATAGCCCACTGGAGCAGTCACTGTTAATTTTCTGCAGGAGCTATGCTTGCACTTTGCTGAAATCCTCAGTGTGAGCTTCATATTGCAGAAGTGGCCAGGAGTGTTGGAGGTTACCGACTGGCATGATTGCAACATGTGGTTGTCATCATCATTTTCTCTATGGGGCTGTGCCCCCACACACCCCTCTAAATATATAAAAACATACCCCCAGTACAATTTTTTTAGAAGATAGCTTTGCTTATGTTCCTATCATTGGGAGGTTACAGTACCAGATGCTATGATATCTGGGAGGCCCAAATGAAACATGTTCTTATGCCAATGTCCATATTCTGACACCCTCACTTCAGTAACCTCTTGATGGGATACCACAAAATACACTTTAAAACACAGCAGCTTATTGTGCTGCATGCATAACAGCCACTTACCTGATGTTAGCAGCCTTGCGACGTAACTCGGGTCACCCAGGCAGGTCAGGGGATCTTCAGTTCACAAGGATGATCTCAGGAAGGGACTAAAAACTGCAATGAACTGACTCTTAAACCCCTCCATGACCCACCCTGATCTCACAAGGATGGGAATGAAACAGTAAGTTTCACAAGTGACTCCTTCAGACCCCTCCTGGCTCAGGTGAACATTCAGTGGTGTGGGACATGAAAAGGTCAGGGGAGCATATGCCACCACTTATCATCATGCTGTGATCAATAACAAATGGAGCAATGACTGTCAGCTCCAAAGCAAATGGAGTAATCACAGCAGGAACAAAAAGTAAAGAAAAATTAAAGAACAATCACTTTAAATAAAAAAGAGTGGACATAAAACAAGGGGACATGATTAGTTACTCTTGAGCCCACATCTATATATAGGGCCAATGGGGGGTGATGGTAGCAACAGAAACACTATTCATAAATGATAACAGGATACAATTCTTTATTAAGAGATATCTTTTCTGGCAAAAAAGTCTAACTGAATAATGGTTAGACACTATTTGTAAAGACATTGGTAGGCATGTATCAAGTTTGGGCACAACATTAGATGCATTTTGCATTATTAAAGTGATTTTTTTTAATATAGAAGCATCTGATTGCAGTCATGTTATCCCATCTATCTCCACCCATAGGCTGCTTAAAAACTCAATCTAAACAACTCTCAGTTCCAGTAATTTTTCTGCATTTGTATTGTGCTACAAATTTAAGCATGCATTGGTAATCCCCTTTTCATGCATGGAGCCAAAAATGTGTATATGCCTCTGCATCTTATACACTCACCACATTCCTCTGACAAAAACAAGTGCAGTTATAATAAAAATAAGATAAAAACAGATCATACACACAGAACATGTGGTGCATCCTTGTTATCTATCGTACAGCAGAACATTTACTTAGATAATTTACATAAAGCACTATATGTAAAACTGGCAGCTGCAAATATAATTTATTTTGCTCCTCAAAACAACAATTATTCAGTCACCCTGTTTCTTTTGTCACATACAAATCTATCTATCCCCAGTGGATTTAACCATTTAATTTCTTTCCCCCCTTCAAGCAGACTACAGTTCAACAATAAATGTTGTATTGTTATTCTTATGTCATTGTTATTTACAGTACATATTTCCTTTATTGATGATTCCTTTTCTGTATAAGGTGATCCCTTCTTTTAAAATCCCTAGTCTGAATCTGCATAAAGCTGCTCAATACATTTCTTTTCCACAGAATTTTAAACACAGTTAATTTTTTCCTGAAAGTTCAGTGTTCTTTTTATAGAGCTATACTGGGAATATCTCCTAGTTTGACATAGTTTTATTGATACAGTTGCAGCCATAGATGCGTTCAGATATTTCCAGATATTCTGTGATGTATCTAAAGATATTCTCTCTAGTTGCCAAAATTATCATTAAATCTCTGTTCTGTTTCTCTAATGTGAAGTTCCACATTTTTTTACATTAGAATTGTTCTATATACTTGGCAGGCCCAGCCTTGTGACCAATTTCTCTCTATTTTTATATTAACAGATTGCACCTATATTATTTATAAGAGACTTGATTAATCAGCGATTATTTTTTCCACCATCTTATAGCTCGAATATATGTGCTATACTCCAACAAAATTGATTGGATTGCCACCAAAATTAAAGCTGTTGGAGGTATCAAAAGGCATTAGAAGTGCATTTCTAATAAAGTTATTTTAGACTGCTTCCAGATTTTTTAATTCTGTTTTTTACTTAATAGATGCTAGATATCACTTCCATACAAGATATGTCTGTTTATATTTGTGTCAAACATCTTTTGCAGTACCTCATATGAATTCCCCCACAAACTGTCTGCTGACTCTAATCACTGCTTTTGTAGACTGTCTTTCATTTTCAGACTGTCAGTAAAATAGGCCCCATCTGCTACCACTATTCAATAACACCCTCAGTTATCCATATTTCATAGATTCATAGACATGTGTTGGCAGAAAAGGACCATCCTGGCCCCTCAAGTCTTCCCATTCCCCCCCTCTACTTGTCCCCCCTCCAAGATTCACCCCCTCTTCCCCTTGACAATCCCTTGTGTTTGTCCCAGGACTTCTTGAAACCATCCACTGTACTTTTCCTCCCTACCTCCTCTGTCAGTCAGTTCCAGAGCTCAGCCACTCTTTCTCTGTGAAGTAATACTTCCTAACATTTCCCCTAAACCTAACCCACTCCAGTCTCAATCCATGCCCCCTAATTCTTGTATCTACCTTTCCTGCAAATAAGCTCGCCCCCATTTTATGGATCCCCTTTACATACGTGAATGGTTTGATCATGTCCCATCTCTCTCTCTCCCTTCTTGTCTCCAGAGGATACAAATCCAGCTCCTTCAACCTCTCCTCATATGTCTTCCTACTTAGCCCATGCACCATTTTGGTGGCACTTCTATGCACCCTTTCCGTGCCATCTATGTCTTTTCATAGATGGGCTTCCAGAACTGTACCCCATACTCCAGGTGTGGCCTAACCATGGAGCTATAGAGTGGCATCAGTACCTCCCTCCTTCTGTTGGTTATCCCCTTCCCTTTGCATGCCAGCATCCTGTTAGCTTTGCCCACTGCCTTGCTGCACTCGGTCCCCACACTAAGGTCATCAGTAACTATAACACCTAAATCCTTCTCCTGCCTGGTTGCAGCCATTATCCCCCCACCACCAGTGTGTATGTGGTTTTTGGATTTCTCCTCCTGAAGTGCATCACTGTGCATTTCCTGGCATTTAATGTTAGCTGCCATGTTTCTGACCACTCTTTCAGCAATTTTAGATCCCTCTTCATTGTCTCCACCCCTTCTGGGATGTCCACCCTGTTGCTGTGAAAAGGCATGCCTTCTCCTGAAGCCCCTCAGCTATGTCACTGATGTAGATGTTAAACAGAATGGGCCCCGGCAACAATCCCTGGAGGACCCCACTTGTAACCCTTGTCTCCCCAGAATGCATCCAGTTGACCACCACCCTTTGGCTTCTACCTGTCAGCCAGCTCTCCTCTAATCTTGTTATTTCCTGCCCCACCCTCAGACTCCCCAACTTATTGACCAGTCTTTTGTGGGGCACTGTGTCAAAGGACTTCTTGAAGTCCAGGTAGGCCATGTCTACTGCCCCACCCTGATCAACCATTCTCGTCACCTAATCAAGGAATTTGATCAGGTTCATCTGACATGACCAACCCAGAGGGAAGCCATGCAGCTGTATGTCTTGCAGCCCCTCCTCTTCCAAATAGTTGACCACCCTTTGTTTCAATATTGTCTCCATTACTTTACCCACCTCCGATAGGAGAGTGACCAAGCAATAATTATTCACCTTCTCCCTGCTGCCACTTTTATGAAGTGGCACCACATCTGTCTTCTTCCAGTCCTCTGGTACCCATCCTGTATCCAGGGACAAGTTAAATAGCCCCAACAATGGTTCTGCCAGTACTCTTCTTACTTCTCTGAGCACTCTAGGGTGTAGGCCATCTGGGCTCATGGCCTTGTTTACTTTCAGGTTATCTAATTCCTGTCTTACCTCTTCTGCACTGATTGGGCAAGGATGAACCACCCCTTCCCCTTTCCCTTTTTGCTAAGTGCTGGTCTCCTTCCTTCCCCCTCTGTTGTAAAAACTGAGCTGATGTATCCATTCAGCACCTCAGCTTTCTTGAAATCCACTTCTACCTGCAATCCCCTTCCCCCTTAATCCGTACTATCCCCTGCATTACCTTTCTCCATTCCCCTATGTACCGAAAAAATGTCTTCTTCCCCCATTTAGCCTGTCTAGCAATTCTCTCCTCTGTTCACACTTTAGCCTTCCTAATTCTTTGCCCTGCCACCCTTAATAAATTTGAATGCATTTTTTTGCTAACAAACCATACCCCAGTTTTAGGGCAGCAGTGGGCGTAGCCCTGCAGTCCTTTTACGATCACTGAGTAAAGGATGCCGTATTCCTTCTGAATGAATAACATGTTGGACTGCATCACAGTCACCTCTGCATCTGTGAAGCAGTCCTCCTATGTTGTCCCTACCGTCTGCAGCACTGCACATTATCAACGTTTGCCAGAGCAGGAGAATCTCCTTCAAGTTATACCAGGTGCTAATTTATTCTCTGTTTCTCTTTCTCGTCCCACCAAGCAGACATTTATTTGAATGTTACATTCATATACCACATAGATGATAATCAAACAGTAAATTCTAGCCTAAGGGCCAGGAAGGTGTGCTGTAAAGGTTCCCCATTCCAGCTCCGACCTCGCTGGCTCAGCTGTACTAACTCGGTTCCTGTTTTCAAGTGCAGTTGCACTATCTTCATCTGAGAATGTTATCAGCATATATGATCAGCAGTTTAGACACATCCAGAAAGATGTCCTAGGGATTTTGGCAAAGTTCAGTTACAGCATGTGAAGCAGCCATCAGACTCCTTTTCTACTACCTGTTCCTAAGAAGAACTTCCCCACCACAACCCCCTCTAGTTATGTGCCCTGAACAGTGCAGACAGCCAGAACCTATCTTATCCAGTCTGATGTGAGTGAGGTGTCTAGCTCCCACCTGATGGGAGGTCACCAAAATAACTTCAAGGCAGACAGCATTAAAGTCTCTCTTTGCACAGCACATGATGCCCACTCATCCTGATACAGTGAACATCCATTCCTGGGGCACAGCAGGTTTCAGTTCTCCTGCTGCAGTGGAATCTTGTTTGGTTAGTTCTGGTCCTAGCTGCTAACAGGCCCCCTCCTGGTGACACTGAACTAGAAGGAATGTCTTCCTTATTTGAGTTGTGTCTGGTGATGGATTTGTACACAGAGGCACATGGGAATTGCACACCACTGGGACAGGCAGGAGATTGAGGTGGTTAGCGTATGTCTTTATTGGAATTTTATGAATGCAGATGCAGTTTTTTTTAATTATTTTTTTAATGCATGTAGCAGCGCAGATCATGGACCTATTAAACTTTTTCAGTGCTGAGCTCGAGACTGTTCCCAGTGAGGGTGATCCCATTACATTTTGTTTTTCAACTTTTCTAGGTCACTTTGTTGTTGTCATCTATTTCAACTGTACTTTTTCAGTTAGGTCTTATTCTTGGTGAACTTAGAAGTTTGTTGAGTTCTAAAGAGAAATGGACTACAGTAGAAGCCACTTAATTGGAATGTCCTGGTGGCAGGCTTTTCATTCCAATTAAGCGTTTGTCCCATTTAACAGAAGGCAATTTAAATTAACTGCAGTGCCTAAGTTTACGCTGTTTGCCTCTGCCAAAATTGTTCCTAACTCTCTCTAACTCTCCTTAACTCTCCATTATGTCATGCTGCAGCTTTCTACCAAGGATCATAATTTTTTTTAAATCACAGCACTTACTGTTATATGGCATGGAGCTGAAGCTTTCTACCGAGGATTGAAATTTTTTTTTTTAAATCACAGGACTTACAGTTATACGGCATTAGCAACTTCATGTGAGACAGTGAGAGGAGGCTGAGGAACGTCAGCCAGTTGGGCTCATGCATGAGTCTGTGTGTGGGGGACAGCAAACTGGAGAAAACTGCACACAGCAAAAACTATCACTGGAATGCCAGGCAGAGGAGAGGAGAGACATCTGTACTGCCTTTTAAGACATGGACTGAAGAGGTGAGTAATGAGCATCAACTCTGCTGCAATTAAATTGCAGTTCAAATTTGGGCATTTGGGCATCGGGCTCAAACCAGCAACATGTGAGCAGGAAGCAGTGTTAGGGGACTGAACTCTGTAACTGACAAAAAACCAACAAACAACTAATGGGCATACCTCAGCACAGCTGAGAACAACTGTGATTCACTACGATTCACACCTAATGTGGTGTGACAAAATTTTAAATAGTTGTAAATAAGTGATTAATGTGACTGCATTTGGAACTAAAGCCAGGCCAGATTGTCCCTTATAGGCAGTGGGGTGTCCCCGTTAGGCACTGTTTGCCTCCATTGGATAATACAGCCACGTAATCAGTGCTCAGAGGGATGTCCCAATAGAGTGGACTTCCCCATTATCCATGTCCCGATTAAGTGGCTTCTACTGTATTTGTACACCATTACTTAGGCATGCATGGAGGTATATAGCTTAAAGAGTTATAAGACCAAGCTGTCTACCTGGAGACTTAGTAGACCTGGGTTTGAAACCTATATCCTTCACTTGCATATTGTGTGACCCAGCAGTCACTTCACCTCCCTTTGCTTCTGGGACGCACCTGACAATGACTTTTCCATTAGCAGGTTATATCTTTTAGCCACTAGAGGGCCCAGTTATATGCACAATTACCCAATCCAACACAATACAGTTCCTGTCTCATTGCACTTATTGTGTGGTCAGTCTATCACTATTTATCAGTCTTTGCCCCCTTCCTCTTCTACCGATTGATACTGATTTTCCCATTTGCAGCTTATACTCTTTGCCCACTAGAGGGGTTTTCCCTCAACCATGCCAAAGCTGCTCTACATCTCCTTACTCTCTACTACTTCCTGGAAAGTTTTCTTCTACTACTCAGCTGCTCTGTCCCCCTGCCTCGAAAACCTCACTGCATCTCCCCCCACCCTACTCTGCTAAATACTTAACCTCCCTACCCAATCACCAGACAACCACACTCCCATACCTACCCCCTAACCTGCTCCCTTTGTGACCATTAGGAGTCACTATTTTCACCGCTTTTTTCATTGCTAACCTAGCACTCCCCAGCCTTCTCGGCAACCCTAGACAACCTCCCTGCTAGGCTCCAAGACCCCACGGGGTATTCGAACCTGGTACCTTCTGCACCAAAGTCAGCAGCACAACTGCTACTCCACAGTGGCAGTCACCCTCACTGAAGGTCAACCTGCACCCTTATTGTCTGCTATAGGAATAAAACTATGGGTACCTACACTCTGTAACTAAGTCTCCTCTCCTTCACCCTCTTGGTACAGACCTCACACCGACAGGAGCATCTGTCCTCCACACTAGGCACCTCATCCCCAGTCTACCCCACAGTGACTTGGCACTCCCCCACCCTTGACACACTCATGACCCCCAACACCCCCACTTCCTTTGCCCTCCAAGGCCCAACCTGGACCCAGCTCTCCCTGCCATTCCCACCCTTTGCACTTTATCTATCCCATGAACCCTGATTGTAAAGTCCTCAGCTGGGTGTCGACCCAAGGGTCTCCTTTACCACCAGCCACTAACCAGAATAATCACACTGCTATTATTATTATCTGGTAATGTACACCCAAACCCAGGACCTATGGCTTCCAGCCCTTCCAAATCCTGTACTGCAACTGGCCTCCACTTTGCATCCTTAAACATTTGCAGTCTACTAAAGAAATCTGCTGCCCTCCAGTGCAGGGTCGTTCAACATCAACCTAACATAATTGCACTGGTAGAGACTTGGGTCTCCAAATCCACCTCTGACTCCACTATCACCCTCCCTGGATATACCATCTACAGGGAAGATCAAGTAGGCAAACATGGTGGTGGTTGCACACTACTCGTACAGGACTCCCTTATAAGTCAGGCACTCCCAGCTCCCAAACTTGATTATGGAGCCCAAGCCCTTACCTTAAAAATTACACCGGACCCCGCCTGAGGCCCTCTCTTCCTCATGGTCTCCTACATATCCCCTAGGAATAAAAATCAAGCAGTCCAGTCCCTCATTGACTACCTCACATCTCTCCCTCACAAAGTGGAGCAAGTCATCCTAGGTGATCTCAATGTTAACTGGTTTGCCTCCACTGCCTCCCATGTAAGGGACTTATTTGTTGCCCTGGATATGTCCTTGTTAGTCATCCAGCCCACCAGATTCAACCACTCTACTGGCACCAGCACTCTCCTAGATGTTGTTATATCTAACCACCCCTACAAAATCTGGGATGTCACTGTCCTCCCTGACTCTCTTAGCGATCATTCCCCAGTCCTCTCTCTCTCTCTCTCTCTGGTCATCCTCCACTCTGAAGCCAGTGTCCCAGGCCACTCTACACCGCCATTTACACCCCAGTGGCCTCAGAAAATTAAAACAATACCTAGTCCAGCTAGACTGGTCCCCTATCCACCGCGCCCCTGACATTAACTCAGCTCTTGACCACTTCACAAATGCCTTCTGTAAGGCTTGTGACCATTTCAGCCCCTCACCAGGATCCATTTCAAAAAATGCAATGCCCCATGGATCACCCTACCCCTCCTCCAGAGACTCAAAAACAGAGATAATCTCTGGCACATTGCTGTAGAATCTGGAAAGGCATCTGATAGACAGGTCTACAATGCAGAATGCAATAAGTGCACTTGGGCCATTAGGCAGGCAAAGGCAGAGCACTACCAGACAACCCTCGCTTCCACTTGGGGTTCAGTTTGGACCTTCTGGGATAATATGAAAGTGCTAAATGGGAAGTCTCACTCCCCTACCACCCCAACTCTCCATCAATGGCACCCCGACCACAGATCCACTCCTTATAGCCGATTGTCTTAACACCACCTTCTCGGACTTAAGCTCGGTCCTCCCCAGCAGCTTCTTTGACCCAATCCCCCCCTCTCTCTCTCCTGTCTTGCATTGCCCACCATTCTACCTGTGCATCCTAGCCCCCCAAGAAGCCAGGCCACACCTGTTAAAAGCCTTAGGCAGCAATAACCCCTGCAGTGACCTCCCTCGACTCCAGGATCCTCTGTATGGTCTAGGACAAAGTCCTAATCCCTCTGACTGATCTCCTAAACCAGTCTCTATGCCTAAGTCAGTTCCAAAGTGCTTGGAAAACTGCTGAAATCACACCCATACATAAGAGTGGGGACCGGTCCACACCAACAATTTTTGGCTGATCTCCATCCTCCCCCCACTCTCTAAAGCCCTTGAAAACGTGGTGCCGATCCAGCTCTCTGAGTACCTAACCAAGTACAAGATTATGTGTCCAGAGCAGCACAGTTTCTACCCAGGACACAGTACAACCACAGCTCTCCTGGAATTCTCCCAACACCTGCTTGCTGCTCTTGACTCTGGCAGCTTTGCAGGAGCAGTGTTCATTGACCTCTCCAAGGCCTTTGACACTGTCTGTCATCCTCTTCTGCTCGACTCTCTCCACCAACCTAACTTCTCTGGTGGTCCCATTTCCTGGTTCTTTAGCTACCTCTCTGCAAGATTCCAGCATGTCAAGATCAGTGGCTCCCTCTCCAGCACACTTCCCATTCACTCTGGGGTCCCTCAGTGCTCCATCCTGGGTCTTGTACATTTCAGTCATTACCTCAACACCTTCCCCAGCTCATGTACCAGTAAAATGCTCCTCTACACCGATGATGCAGTCCTCATTGCCTCACATCCCAGTCCCACCTCCCTTCAATTATCCCTCCAGGCAAGCTTATAACCAAGCCAAAAGGTGGTTCGGTGACCATAGACTGGTCATTAACCTAAAGAAAACCAAATCAATGCTCTTCTCCCACCACCAAAATAAAGTTAAAAATACCCCCCATGATCATTCCCAGCACTCTACACTTGCTAGAACAAGTGACCACATACAAGTACCTAGGCATCACATTCGATACTGCCATCTCCTTCCACACCCATATTGATACCCTGTCAGCTTCCATAAACTCTTGGATTGGCCTGCTATACTGGCACAGGGACTGCCTGCCTCAGGTGGTCCTCAGACTGGCCATCACCTACTCCATCTTGTCCCTTGTGGACTATGGCTTGCCCATCTATTCCTCAGCTGACAACACTGTCATCTCCAAAATCCAACTCTCCATCAATAAGGCCTGTAGGCTCCTGACTGGTGCCCCCAGCTGCACTCACACCTACCTTCTCTATACTACCACCAATCTGCTCAACTTTGAGGAATGTCTGCTCTATCAGACCTGCCTTCTCACTAAGAAATCACTCCTACGACTATCCCCACAGGGGTCTCCACTTCCCTACAAAAGTCATCATCATCTGTCACCACCCATAGCTCTGTTAAGGCCACCTTCCAGGTACCCAGAACCAAGACCTCTCTTGCCCAGAGATCCTTCCTCTACCGAGCACCCACCTGGTTCAACTCCCTCCCTAGCTACATCTCCAACTTGCCAAAAATTGGTTCTTTCAAAACAGCCCTTCAGAATCATATCTTTCATACCCACTGTTGTAGGTGCATCTAACCCCCTGTTGTATCCTGTGGTACCTGCCCACCTTGCCCACTGGTTCAACAACATCCACTGGACAGCCTCTCCCTTCCCCAGTCCCACTCCTTCCCTATTAGGTCCAAATAGGGATATAACCTGCTGTCTTCTCTGAGGACCTACTATATCCATGATTGTAACTCACAATTTTGTAACATTGTGTAATCTAAGTAACATACAAACTACTATATTATGTAACCTAAGTGTATATATGTTAAATGTTGCTTTTACTGCACCTCTAATGTTATCCTCTGTTTTTATCTGCACTGTAGTACCTGTCTTGATGTCTGCCCTCCCTGCGATGAGGTGCCTTTGTAAATGAGTCTTTGACTCAAAGTTGTAAAGCTGATTTGTAATGAATAATGAATGAACTTCTTCTTTTTAGGGCTTCAGTGAGTGTAGCCCTGCATTCCTTTTATGATCACTGAGAAAAAGGACACCATATTCCTTCTGAATGAACAGCATGTTGAATTGTGTCACAGTTATCTCCACGTCTGTGAAGCAGTCCACTCATGTTGTGCCTACTGACCACAGCACTGCACTGTTTCACAGTGCTGGCAGTCATGGTAGAACACAGCACACTCTGTCATTCTCTAAGATGGCCACCACACTGTACTGCACATGTGCTAGCAGTCGTGTATGCACAGTAGCATGTGGTGGCCATCTTGGACATGGCGGAGTGGGCCATGTTCCACTGTGACCGCCAACAGTTATTTCTTTATATATATACATATATCTTTTCTGATGCTGGGGGTGCCCAGTACCCAAGTGTTATGATCACGGATCATCTGTCTTTTTTTTTCACCTGTTAAAAAAAGGTCAATTGATTCTTTTGTGGCCATTCCTTATCCCCATCTGACCCACCAAATGAGCATCCACCACCCCGCACCACCCCAAGCCCTTATAAACCCATTGGGGGGTCCAACACTGTGATCCTCTCTGGACCACAGACATGTCTTCACTCTTTAAAGTCAGACCTGCAAACTGAAGACATACTGTAGGTATGCAGTTCAGTGTATTTCAATGGGAATTTAAACTTAGTGCCATAACTTGGGCATTTTTACATATTTTTGGCCCAGATTTTCAACATGCCTTCTTTGGGACCTCAAGGCCTGAACAATGTCATTGTCCTCAGGCAGAATGTAGAAGTTAAGTTATTGTACTTAAATTATCAATTACAAATTAGACAAATGGAGACGAGGCTGATGGCGGAAGAATTTAATGATTATAATAATAATCACAGCGAGAGATTACAAGTGGTACATTCTTCATTCTTCAAACTAACAGTGTAAGCTGGCTTGCTTATGTAGTGGAAGATAGCATCATCATTTCCTATGGTTGTCTATGATTGATTCATAACAAGTACAAATAGCAACTTAAAAGGCAATTCTCTTTTTAGTATATGTATGAGCTCATCTTTTTGGTCAGCACAAATGTATAGATAGTGTACATTCTATTATTATATATGGCTAGAAATGGTTGTCACTACCAGTTACCAAGGTCTAGGAGGAAGAAATAGATTTGGACTTAAGAATGTGCATAAAAGCATTTTGGTCTGTCCTGATACTCTATCCTGTATTTCTGCTTTGCAATCACTTAATACACCTGTTTTCTATTACTCACATGGTCAGTACAAATACCAAAAGGCACTTTAATATTGCAACTTGCGGCTCAGTTTAACTTGTAGCTTTACAAGTTTTATATGATCCAATTATAAAGGCCAACATTAGTTACACAAACACATTATGTTTTAGACCAAAATGAGGTTTAGGTTGACATATTGGGACACACTTCTTTATCCCTTGTTACAAGCCCCCCTTGGCCCAATATTTCCTAAATATTATTTGTGCAACAATGCAGTTCCTCGGAGCATGTACATCTCACTATGTACCTTACGAATAGTAAGTCTTAAGCAACACAGGCCTATAATTACCAAGAACATGAAGACCACTTGCAACACAAGTAAAGCTTTAAAAGACAGGACTCCTAAGGGTCCCCCCTGCATAGCTATAAATCAAGTGCTCATTATCACTCTCACTGAGCAATTCATTTACAACTGTTTGTGCCTTATGTGTAGTATTTTGGATTTGTATCAAATGAGTATCTTTTTCAATTTAAAAGTGACTGCACGTTAAGAAACAGCAACATAGTGGCATAAAACTTTGACACACTAGTGTCAGCACTACTACTGTTAGATTTCTCTGGTTGGAATATAAATGTTAAGTTTATATACACTCTACTGTACTGTACATTATTCACAAGCATTTGATCAATAGGTGTTGATGTAAGTCCACTCTCTGGCCCTGTTGTCACATTTGGGCATTTGGTTGGTGTTACAGTTAAGTATATGGCATCTGAAACTACAAAACATAATGAGTTGTTTAAACCAGCATAGTTATGAACACTATTATCACCCCAAAGACAGTAGGACATTGTTAACACATAAACACCATTGTCCTTTGGTGTGGCTCTGTTTATAACAGGAGACCCATGTTGCTGTTTTTAGTCCATGTAGCTTTGCTGTGATCCAGTCTTGAGCTCTGATGCACAGCTAGACCAGCTGTTAAGTATGTACACACACCAATTTGTAGAAAAGTCAGTGTTTATATTGCTGGCTGCTGGATGGCTGATTAGCAGACACACTGGGCAGGGGTGCTTTAGATTGTGCATTGAGTCCTTTTAATGGAGCAGCCACACACACTGGCATGGCATTTGTGTTGTGGTAGTTGATTACACCCTGGCACACAGATTAACAGTCCATAAAAAAGTAATAGTTTTGCAATAAACCATTAAAAACACAGTCTATAGTAAAGCAATAGGTTTGCATAAAGTACCAGCCATGTTTGGAACAAACAGCAGTGAAGAAAATGGATGTCTTGCTTGAAGATCAATTGAAGAAGAATCTTCTTGCTGAAGTTAGGGGATTGTCCCTACCCCAGACTTAACTTTATAGTAAGTAGAAACAATAAGCTTGATTGCAGAGTTTAAACAGACTGGACCTTTTTCAGTTGATTTAAAGTTTTACAAATAGATGTAATTTTGCTAAAAACATTACACTTGCAGAGGTAATAATGACTTGATTTATGCAATAGTCCTTATGTGGAACCAATTAGACACAAAAATAGTGATGAGCAAGATGTATATCAAAACATTATAACATAAATGTGAAACATAAGCATTTTTGCAATAGAACAATTTCAGTATTGAACATAATGCATAAAATACATTTTAAACACGAAACAAATATAGCTTGTAAACGGGTTAAGAAAGCTGAAAAGATAATCAAAAGAATGAATATGTGGAAATACATACACAACTCCCACTCCAGCTTAACTGATTCTTGAAGCATATGTTTTTGAAGAAGAATCAAATACACATTTTTTGGTATTTACCCCTATGGGGAGATAGCAATGTTCCTTGCAACCTTTGTGGACATTACACTGGAAGGAAGGAAGGGTAGCTTACCCCCTCCCCCCGAGCTTTTACTGGCAGAAGAGACAGCTCAATTACTGTATAACAAGATTATTTCCATAGGATAAAAGAAGCCAAGTGTCCCTGGGTTCCCTTATCCTAAGCATAACAAAGAAGTTTTGCTTACAGTTAAATGTTGATTGACTGTGTTTGCTGCAAGCCCAGAAGAAAGGAGAAAAGAGAGGGGAAAAAAAAGTTTGTTCCTTTTTACTTAGAATGCTAGTTATGCAATAAAAAGTTAAATTGCATGGTTCACTCTTGGCGTGCTTTCATAAAAACACACATTTTGTGACATATCAAGTCTGAACTGGTAGTTGAAACACAAGAACGTCAAATAAAATGCAAAAGGTCGCACAGTGTGCATTCAAGGGTCGCTCAAACCCAGTTATTTTTGTAGTGTCCTTGAACACTACTGATATTAAAAATATCTTTAAATAATAATAGAGCATGAAATGAAACTGCTGGCCAAGACAGTACCAACACATATACATACACCACAAAAAATACTTAACATAAAATAAGACTGACATTATTTGACACCAATTTGCTGAGGTAATGCCCATAGTGTTATTAGAAAACTGTACGTGTTTTAGATATATGATGCTGAAAATATTACAGCCACAGGCTTTTAGAATCAGGGTTGCCCCTTCCCCCATCAAATGTAAAGTGGGTTTTTCTACCGGAATGTTGCTGTATGGTAGCAACGTTGTTTTTAATATTGCAGCTTAAGGTATTAATGTACTGCATAGGAAAGGCAATATGTTAAGACTTCTTGGCTGATGTTACATTGCACAGGAAATGAAAACAACTTTTTATGTAATTAACTTAAACATTTTTTATCCAAGAACACTTGAATACCATATTTAAAAGTATGCCAATATCATTTTTAATGAGAATCTTTTGTCCTTCAGAAACGCTAGTGTTACTGATAACATTATTACTCATGCCAAACAACTCCGGGTGGTTTGTTTGGTTATGGTAACAATCACAGAAGAACAAGTGGCTAGCCTTTTCTCTAGTCCACCCCACAGCATACTGAGAGTTTTTGGAATCAAACTCTTTAACATTAGAAGAGGCAAGGTCTTTGGGCATTAAGTTAGTATGCCTTGCCAATACCTCTGACTGACGGCACAAGTTTGCCATATCTGACTTTTTACTCCTACATTTTAACTACTCAGGTACAAGAGTTAGCACTCTGTAAAATGCTTGTTTTTAGATTTTAAGACATTTACATCTTACAAAAGTGCTATTTATTAACAGAAGCTGTGTTATAGTTTATATTGCAATCAATAAAATAGAATTATCCCTATCTAAAAGACAAAGGTCTCCCTGTACCTTTACTAACTGTAACTTTAGTTGTTGGTTTTTCTCTTGCAGGGATTTTGGCTCTTGACTTATTTGCATTTCTAAACTATCTATTTTTGACTGTAGCTGGATTATTACATCTTACTGCTCATGCAGCTTACCTCTTATTTTTTTAAAGTCTCATGTGTTAACGAATTACCACCTGGCTATATTATCACAGACTTTGTACAGTATTTGCTAGTTACTCTTTTTTTTATTTTTTAATTAAAATACTGCTGTGCCTGTTGATTATGGTTTGTATGCTCCCCCCTTTAGGTATTTCCCTAAGAAACAACCTATTAATGTTTTCATACTCATTTTTCATCTTTGTGCCTGCCTAGCCTTTACAGCCGAGTGCACTTGTGCACTGGTGCCCCTGGTCCATCTGGCTATGTCTTAGGGCTCCCCTGTGAGGTCCGGCTTGCAAGTCCCAGCACCTTCACTTACCTACACTGCCCCATGAGTTCCTACAGAGTTAAGCATTACTTTTATTTAAAGAAATTGGAAAGCATACATCACCTGATTAGCAAGTGGCTAAAACTGTCTGTGTGCACCTTTTTCTCTTGCTTTAAGCCAACAGCACTGCGTCTCCGAGCGTCATCACCCTGCTATAGGGGGCTCCAGAGCATACAGCACCAGTGATCCGAGTCACGGCACCAAATGTAGAAGTTAAGTTATTGTATTTAAATTATCAATTACAAATGAGATGAACGGAGATGAGGCTGATCGCAGAAGAATTTAATGATTATAATAATAATCACAGTGAGAGATTACAAGTGGTACATTCTTCATTCTTCAAACTAACAGTGTAAGCTGGCTTGCTTATATAGTGGAAGATAGCATCATCATTTCCTATGGTTGTCTATGATTGGTTCATAACAAGTACAAACATCAACTTAAAAGGCAATTCTCTTTTTAGTATATGTATGAGCTCATCTTTTTGGTCAGCACAAATGTATAGATAGTGTACATTCTATTATTATATATGGCTAGAAATGGTTGTCACTACCAGTTACCAAGGTCTAGGAGGAAGAAATAGATTTGGACTTAAGAATGTGCATACAAGCATTTTGGTCTGTCCTGATACTCTATCCTGTATTTCTGCTTTTCAATCACTTAAGACACCTGTTTTCTATTACTCACATGGTCAGTACAAATATCAAAAGGTACTTTAATATTGCAACTTGTGGCTCAGTTTAACTTGTAGTTTTACAAGTTTTATATGATCCAATTATAAAGACCAGCATTAGTTACACAAACACATTATGTTTTAGACCAAAATGAGGTTTAGGCTGACATATTGGGACACACTTCTTTATCCCTGGTTATACAGATCTACCCCAAAAAGGTGATTTCACAGTCACTGCATGAAATCACCTTTCAGGCAGGAGTTGAACATTTTCTTTGCTCTGATTCTTGAGGCAGGGTCATAAGAATGCTATGTTGAACATTTGGTGTAAAAATATTGAAAAATTACAAAGTTATGAGCCTACACTGAATTTTTTGAAAGCAGGCTCGTAACTTTGGTACTTTTCAATATTTTTACCCCAGGTTTATAACATAGCCATATCTTTACAGCACATTTATAAGTTTATAACATAGCCATATCTTTACAGCAACTCATGACTGTGACAGCTGTCATTTTTCAAATCCTGTCCAAATATTTTTTTTACATCCTCAAAGGTGATTTTGTGATCCTGAAGTGAAATCATCTTTTGGACACCAGCTGAAAATGTTCTCTCCCCTTGTTCATGAGGTGGGGTTATAAGAAGGCTATGTTGGAAATTTGGTGCAAAAATATAAAAAAAAAAAAAAAACAATATATGAACCCATGTAACATTTTGTGAACACAGGCTCCTAACTTTGGTAATCTTCAATAGTTTTACCCCAAGTTTATAATATAGCCATATCTTTACAGCACCTCATGAATGTTATAGCTGTCATTTTTCAAATCCTGACCAATATTTTTTTTTAATACATCCTGAAAGGTGATTTCACAGTTCTTGCACAAAATCACTTTTCAGCCTGGAGCTGAAAATGTTTTCTGCACTTGTTAATGAGAAAGGGCCATAAGAAGGCTATGCTGTAAATCTGGGGCTGGATATTCAAACTGTGCCATTCTGTGGTGCAAGCCCTTGCATTGCTCAAATATGTTGCGCTGGGATGTGACTGGGGCAATATTCAACGGAGTTGCGCTATTGAGCAACTCCGTTGAATATCACCCCCCAGCCACAGCCACTGTGCATGGTGCAGTGGAACTTGCACCACTGCAAGTGGTCAGAGTGGAGCATTCAAGAAGCAGTGGGGCAAGTTCCATTGCGCCATGAGCAAATTCCCGATATTCAAAAGGTAACATGCAAAGGTGCCATAATTCATGCAAGGTCACGGGGATGCATTGCATCTACTTATATGTATTGCATGCCATTAGCATGCAGGTACACTGATCCCAGATGACTTGCCTGGCACCCTGCCAGGCAGCAGCCATCTGGGACCAATGCCCTGCAGCCCGATCGCCCGGGCATAGAAGTAGAAATCCCCTCACACGACTGGCTCGATTGAGGGGAGGCAAACCCATAGGAATCCCCTCTCCCCGGCTGGCCTGCTCATGGGCAAACCTGTAGGAACCTCCTCCCCGACTGGCCTGATTGTGGGCAAACCCGTAGGAATCCCCACCCCCACTAGCTGGATCGCTGGCAGAACAGAGTTCAACCCCTCCAAGAACAATATCCCTAGTGGTCGAGTGGACTGCAAAGCCAGATCATGGGCATTAGAGTCCACCCCCAGGTCCAAGTACCCTGGTGATCTAGTGGCCCCCACCCCACCCACCCATGAAGCCCCACCACCCTGCTCCCCTGTCAACTGGTGGCAGCAGCACCCACCCACCTGCTGCCCAGCTACCACTGACTGACTGCTCCGTGGGGCTCCATGCCCATTGGTTCAGAGCAAGAGCCAATGGTGCAGCCCATACCGTCCTGGGCAGTCCAGATATGTGAATAATTCATTGCATATTTGATACCGCTTTTGGCATGGGGGCTGTACCACCATTGGCTCTTGCTCTGAACCAATGGGCATGCAGCCCTACCTAGCAGTCAGTTGGAGGGCGGCGGGTGGCAGGCAGGTGGATGCTGCCACCCACTGGCTGATGGGGGAGCAGGTGGTGGGCTCTGTGGGTGGGTGGGGTGGGGCCACCAGATCACCAGGGTACTTGGACCTTGGGGTGAACTCTAATGCCCACGATCGGGCTTTGCGGTCCACTGGACCACCAGGGATATTGTTCTGAGGGGTTGAACTCTGTTTTCCCATGATCGGGCTAGTGGGGGTGGGGATTCTTACAGATTTGCCCATGATCGGGCCAGTTTAGAGGAGGGGGGAATCCTACGGGATTCCCCGTGACCAGGCTGTATGGAGGGGGTTACTATTATGTCTGCGATTGGCCATGGGGGGCACAGGATGAGGAGGGCCACCCACTGGTGGCAGCTGCTGTGTTGCACCCTGCAATGCAGCAGCTCACCTGTGGGTGGCCCTTGACTTACTCCTTTTTTTTTTGCTCAAAGTTGTGCAGGCGCAGGTTGGGGGTTGCGCCTGCACAACTCTGCACAGCCCGGCTGAATATTGGGCTGTGCAGTTTATGCATGGTTCCTCCCCCTCCAGTTGAGCACGCCTTCATTAGCATTGTGCTGTTGCTCAGCATGACTTGGGGTGCACAACTGCCTCCTGCTGAATATGGCAGGATGGCTCAATTTTGGACTTGCGCAGGTGCAACCCTATTGCGCAACCCTTTTGAATATCCAGTCCCTGGTGTAAAAATATTATGAAACAAAAAAGTTATGAACCTACATTAATTTTTGTGAACACAGGCATGTAAGTTTGTTAATATTCAATATTTTTACCTAAAATTTTACACATTGCCATTTCTTTGCAGCACCTCATGAATAAGACAGGTGTCATTTTTCAGCTCCTACCCAAAATTTATTTTCATTTTATTTTTTTATCCTTGTAAGTCAGATGAGCATGACTGCCAGTTTTCACAGACAACAAGCATTACAAAAATAGAATACAATGACAAAATACAATACAAACTTCTTACAATACAGACATCATACAATAAAACAATATTAAATCAACATGTACATTCCTGAGAACATTTTAAATACTTTTTCAAACTGGTTTTAAAAGACAATAATATATTACAATTTAACACATCCTGAGGGAGAAATTAAAAAGCGTGGGACCCTATATAATAAAGAGTGTTGGCCTAAAGCTTTCTTAAAGAAGGGTAGGCCAAATGTGAACAAAGACTGAGTTCTGGTACCTTTATTATTTAGATATCTAGGAAAAAGTACACATATTACATTAGGCAAAATACCAACTTTAATTTTGAACAAAAAAATACTCAAAGTGAATCCTGTTAATAAGGGAGAGACAATTAGAAAATGTCAACAGGAGACAGTGGTGAGTTCTTGCAGGTGCACCAACCATGACTCTTAGAATGGAATTATAAGTAACACTCAGTCTATCTAAGGAACCACAATTTATAGCTAAGTACACTGTAAACCTGTAGTCCAGAACACTAAGAAGAAAACTGTGTGCCAGTAGCTTCCTTGACTCATTTGTTAAAAATTGTATGATTCTATATAAGCAACCAAGTCTTTTTTCAGTATTGTGAGAAACATGAGGTTCAAAAAGTGAGTTTTGTATCGAGTACCAAACCCAGCTATTTAAATGTATCTACCAGTTCAATTGTATCTCCCATAACATAGAAACTTAGATATAGAAACATAGACTTTGACGGCAGATGAGGACCACTTGGCCCACCCAGTCTGCCCATTTTCCTACCTGCTGGATAAGCTGCAGATTTTAGTTAACGAACAGCTTACTTCCTGCAACCCCCCACTATAATTGCCTTATGTCTGTCCATGCATGTTTGAATTCCACCACTGTTTAAGACCCAATGACCTCCTCAGGAAGGCAGTTCCATGTATCCATCACTCTCTCCGTGAAAAAAAAATTTCCTCACATTACCCCTGAGCCGTCCCCCCTCTATCTTTAAATTGTGTCCCCTTGTTCTTACATATCTCTTTTTCTGAAAGATGCTACCTTCCTGGACTTTGTTGATTCCCTTGAGGTACTTGAAAGTGTCTATAATGTCCTCCCTGTCCCTCCTTTCATCAAGGGTATACATATTAAGCTCTCTCAGTCTCTCTTCATATGGTTTCTGCTGCAGACCTTGCACCATTTAGTTGCCCTCCTCTGGTTTGCTTCCACCCTGTCTATGTCCTTGCATAGATGAGGTCTCCAAAACTGCACACAGTACTCCAGATAGGGTCTCACCAACTGTCTGTATAGAGGGATAACCACTTCCCTTTTTCTACTTGTGATGCCCCTTCCTATGCATCCCAGTATCCCCCTGGCTCTCCTTACTGACTTTTCACATTGCTTACCCACCTTTAGGTCATCTGATATGACTACCCCCAGGTTCCTTTCCATTTCTGTTGTTGTTAGTACCTCCCCTGCTATTGTGTACTCTTCTTCTGGGTTTTTGTTTCCCAGGTGCATTACTTTGCAATTCTTCACATTGAATCTAAGTTGCCATATGTCTGACCATTCCTCCAACCTTGCCAAGTCCCTTCTCATCTTTTCTATCCCTCTTGTGTATCAACTCTGTTACAGATCTTTGTGTCATCTGCAAAGAGGCGTACCTTTCCCTCCAGACCCTCTTCAATGTCACCTATAAAGATGTTAAAGAGGACTGGATCCAGTACTGAGCCCTGAGGTACTCCACTAGTGACCCCCCTTTCTTCGGAATGTGTTCCACTCACTATTACCTTCTGAGTCCTTGTGCAGCCAGTTTGTTACTATGCTACCACCCTGGGACCCACTCCCAGGCTGGCTAACTTGATTATTAATCTTTTGTGTGGGACTGTGTCAAATGCCTTGCAAAAGTCTAGGTAGGCCATATCCACAGCCCTTCCCTGGTCTATCACTTTGGTCACCCAGTCAAATAAATCAATTAGATTCATCTGACATGACCTTCCTGCAGTAAATCCATGCTGCTTTGGGTCCTGTGCCCCGCTGGCCTCTAGGTACTCAACAATTCTTTCTTTCAGAAGTGATTCCATCATTTTTCCTACCACTGAGGTCAAACTTCCAGGTCTGTAGTTTTCTGCTTCTGCCTTGCTCCCACTTTTGTGAAGGGGAATTACATCTGCCCTCCTCCAGTCCTCAGGTACCACCCCATCCTGCCATGATTTGTTAAAAAGCATGGTCAGTGGAGTCACTAGGTCCTCCCTTAGTTTTTTTAGGATTCTGAGGTGGATCCCATCAGGCCCCATTGCTTTGTCCACCTTGAGTTTTAGGAGTTCTTTCAGGACTCTTTCTTCTGTGAATGGACTGGTGTCAACCCCCCAGCCAGAGTGCTTCTATTGTCTGGTTTAGGCAACTCATCCTCATCTTCTTTTGTGAATACTGAGCAAAAGTATTCATTCAGTATCTCTGCCTTTTCACTGTCTCCCTCTACCCACCTCCCCTCTCCTTTATTAATCTTCACTATCCCTCCCCTAACCTTTCTATGCTCCCTAATGTACCTAGAAAAGGTTTTATCCTCCTTATTAACTGAGTTAGCTATTTTTTCCTTGGTTTGGGCCTTTGCTATTCTGACTGCCTTCCCCACTTTTTTCTGCTTTAATTGATACAGTTCCCTGTCATGCTCCTTCTGTGATTCCTTATACTTTTTGAATGCATCCTTTTTCTCCTTAACCTTCCCTGCCACCTCTTTTGAGAACCATGGTGTTTTTTTACTCTGCTTTGTTTTCTTTATTGTTTCACACAAAGGCTTGTTGCCTCTATGATGGCAGTTTTGATTTTTCTCCATTGTTCTTCCACCCCTCCTGTTTGACCATTTGCTAGTGCATTCTTCAGGTATTCACCCATTTTGCCAAAGTCAGCCATTCTAAAGTCCAGTATACTTGTTTTTGTATGGCTTATCTTCATGGTTGTGCTCATTGTGAAGCACACTGTGCAGTGGTCACTTGTTCCCAGATGTCTACTGACTTCTAAATTTGTGATCCTCTCTCCATTTGAGAGTACCAGGTCTAGTATTGCTCCCTCTCAAGTGGGTTCCAACACTAGCTGTCTAAGGCCTACCCTCTGCAGGGCATTGAGAATGACCCTGCTCTTGGATGTGGCTGCAGTATATGTCATCCAGTTAACATCTGGCATATTCAGGTCCCCCATCAACAGTATCTCCCCTTTTTAAGACATTTTAAGAATGTCATGTATCATTTTCTTGTCCATTTCCTCACCTTGAGACAGGGTCTGTATACAACCCATGTTTGGATTGTGATGCCATTCCCTGTCTCCAAGGTGACCCAGAGGGCCTCATGTCCTCCCCCTTTATGTTTTAGTTCTGTATATTTGATCTTTTCCCTTATGTATAGATCTACTCCACCTCCTCTTTCACCTTCCCTGTCCCTTCTGTAGATTGTGTACCCTGGTATGTTGACATCCCAGTCATGGTTCTCTGTGTACCATGTTTCCATGACTGCCACAATATCCAATTGTTCATCTTCCATCAGGGTTACTAGCTTAGGAAGCTTGTCTCCCAGACTATGGGCATTGGTACTCATTGCCCTCCATTTAAAGTTGGCTTTATCCTTTTTTCCCCATCCCTGCTCTTATTGCCTTGGCTATTTTTCCATTTACCCCTGTTCTGCCCTGTGTTGAGCTCTGTACCTCAGTGTTCATCTTACTATCTGCCATGTTTTGTGGGGGGGACTTGAAATTTCCTGCCTTTTATTAGCACCTCCCCCTTGGCTAGTTTAAAAGCTTGCCAAGGAAGCATTTAAACCTGTCACCTAGGAGCTTGGTTCCCTTCATGGACAGATGCAGACCATTGTGCCAGTATAGACCTTTATCTCTCCAGGTAGATCCCCAGTCCCCAGTGAAGCCAAAGCCCTACACTCTGTACCAGTTTTGCAACCATTCATTAAACTGCATGGTGTGCAGTACCGTAGCCTCACTCCTACCATGGACTGGCAGTACCTCTGAGAAGGTTACCATGCTTGCTACCCATCTGAGGCCCCTCCCCAACTCCACAAATTCATTCTGCACTGCACTGATCCCACGCCTAGCTAGGTAATTTGTCCCAAGGTGGACAATGATATCTGGTTCCCTCTCCTGTGATGCTGCTTCTGCAATCCTGAGGATTCACTTCCTATCCCTCCAAGCCATGGCACCAGGCAGGCATCTTACTTCCTTGTCCTCTCCCTTCCCTAGTTTTACCCCCTAACAATTGAGTCCCCTATCAAAAGCTGTTTCCTTCCCCTGTGGTGTCCCTTGCCACCCTTTTGTGGGTCTCCCTTGTGGATGTCCTCAGCATTCTTCTGGGTCTCCACTGAGGGTGCCCTCATAAAGGAACCTTGCTCTGCCAGAATGGCATATGATTTGTATAGAGGAACAACTAGGGGGCTTTGCCTCTGGTCCACCACCCGCACCCTCCCAGAACCCACTATGGTCCAACTGCTTTTCATACTTGGCAACCTCTGAGGCAGTGGTTGTGGCAGTGGTGCTCTTTGGTTGGGGGAGGTCTCCTTAGTCCTTCCTAGTTCAGCCTGGAGGTGAGCAACCTCCTCCCTCTGAGCTGACAGTTGCCTGCAACTAGAACAGCAACGCAGTTTCTAGAATGTCATCTGGAAAACTTCTGCCCCACAGCCAGTGCATTGCACCACTCCCCACATGTCCCTCTCCCTTATAATATACAATATGTGTCTATATATATATATTATATATATATGTATATGTATACATATATATATATTTTTTTTTTTATTGTTATTATTATTATTTGTGGTGTGTACCTACCCATTATGCACTGTGCTGGGTTATTAAGAATATGACAGTTCTGCCCCAAGACCTGTTGAGGAAGTGATGTCAGAAGTCTGGCTATAAAGGAAATGCCATGCCTGGGGTATGGGGTTTGGGAAGGGTGGGTGGGGTAGTCCACAGCCACTGGTGACTGTTAGAAACAATCAAATACACAACTTCTCTACCACCCTGGTGAGTACTGCCCTTTATAGTAATTCAACTAACACCACAATTTACTAGACCACTGCTCCTACACAAATCACTCTACTGAGTCCAGGGATAAAAATGAAATCACTCCTCAGTCAGCAGGACACTTTTAAAATGTTTCAAAATATCCTTCCAAATCCTATGTCTCAGCCCCAGCAATCAAGCAAATTCAGTTGTATCTCACTCCCTCTGGTTATAAAATTACTACACGTTTAATGGAATCCTGCACTTCTCTGCTTAATGCCAATAAGGAAAAAAAAGAAACTTTTTGTAGAAAGCATGGCTCCCTTTCTTAACAAGTCCCCAACAACATTATGCCTTACCAGGTTTCCAGGTAACATCACACACATGAACTAAGTCAAAAGTGCTGTTTTTTGTTAGAAAACAGCATGATTTTGGTTTGTGCAGAATTAAGTACTAATGAATTAGAGGTCAGCCAATTCTGAAAGGAATTAAAGTTAATCTGAATTTTATGAAGAGCTTCATTAGATGTTTGACTTGCCTCATAAATTACTGCATCATCTGCATACATTGTGAAGGAACTACAGACACATGAGGTTGGGGCAGTATTCATATAGAAGGAAATAATGAGCAGCCCCAGGATGGATCCCTGGGTGATGTCACATTTAATTCACTTGGGAGAAGAATAATGACTGTCAATACTGGCTACATGCAACCTGTTCGTGAGATACTGGGAAAACCATTTAGTGGTTTCATGAGAAACTGCAACTTATCCAAAATACTGGGGAGCAGATTATGCTCCACAAGATCAAACACCTTTGTTTTTGTGTGTTTTTGCATCACAAAAATTGATTTTGCAGTCACTGCACAAAAACACCTTTAAACCAGGAGTTAAACATTTTGACTGCCGTCTTCATGAGACAGGGTCATAACATGGCTATGTTGAAAATTTGGTGTACAAATATTACAAATCAACACATTTATGAGACTGTATAGCATTTTGCAAATGCATGCTTGTAACTTTGGTAATTTAAAATATTTTTACCCCAAATTCCTCAGCTGCAGCCTTATTGGCTCTGGACAGAGTTTGTTTTTAGATGCTTCACTGTTACCACTGGATTATATTTTTTTATATTAATCATCAAATCTAATTCCTCTAAATATTTTAGGTTTAGGAATAGGGTCTGCTTTAGTCATGCCGGAGCTTGAATATTTAATACTATGTCATCTGCATATAATAGTAGTGGAACTCTAAAGTTTCCTATTGTAGGAGCAAAGGTGTAAATCTTATTTATGACATTTGTAAGGGAATGCATGTATGTATTGAACAAAATGGTGCTAAAATACAGTCTTGTTTAACCCACTTGCACATGTCAATTTCTGCTGACAGCCTACCATCGTCCCCACTCTAATATGAGTCTTATTATTTTGAAGCACTAATTGCAGTAGTATCAGCAGATGATTATCAAGTCTGAACTCTTCAAGCATCTCCCAGAACAATTCTCTAGTAACTTTATCAAATGTGCTATGCAAATCAAGGAATACCAGCTATACTTTATTGTCAACAGCATATACTGTATATTTATGACATAGTCTAAAATTAACATTTTGTCAGTGCTTCCCTTTTTTTCCTGTATGCAAGTTGTAACTCAGAGATAATGGAATGATTTGTTTCTCATTCTCCCAGTCTTGTAAAACGTATACTGTATGGGACAATATTTTTAAACTAGTACAAACAAGTGTTTTAGGCCTATAGTTCTTATGGTCATTAGGAACAAGTCTTTTAAAAAGTGGAATCATAATGCCTCCACTCCACTCAGTTGGTAGAGTCAGAGAAGATGCAACTAAATTAAATGGATCATTAATATTATTTTTGACAACTCTGGGGCAGCTAAAAACATTGTGGCTGTAATCAGATAATAGTAGTAGTAGTAAAAACTTTATTTTTATACAGGAGAAAACATGTCTTCAGGCTTCTTGGCCTAGTTTACAAGACAGTCCTGTTTCTACTTGTTACCTCTACATTAAAAATAAAATAAATGGTATCTTACATTAGGAACTATTTCCTGGAGAAGTTCAGAGTTGTTGCATTATAAAGCTCTATACTCACATCTCTGGAGATCACATTCCCTTCTTTTATATCTGTGGCATCTACTGATGAAAGTATGTTGTTTGTGAAAGTGTCAGTACAATTTCTGGCAAAATCTCAGGAAAATGGAGTCCATTTTATTCTCTGCTTATTATAAATAAACATGTGATCATCTGCCAATTTCAGATTACTTCTATCCATAGCCTTTTTTTATAACACAATCATTTTTAAAAGTGAGCAGTAGAGGAAAATGGTCAATGTCCCACTTTGTCATTTCACTATTCAGCTGGAAAGTTTGTCAAAATTGAACTTATCCACAATGCACAAATTAATCAAAGTGCACCCTTTCTTAATTGGAAGGTGTAATTTCTCTCTCAGTCACCTCTGGCTCTTTCAATGGCAACCCTTTTATAAGTTGTCTCCCAATATGGGCATGAATCTTTTTTCCATACTGGTCACTTTACAATCTACTGAATTTCTTAGAGCAATATTATAATCGTCATTAAGGTCCCAGCAATTATGATAAGTTTCTTGGATAGCTCCAATTTTAATATTAAAATCACCCACTATGAGCAGCATTCAACCACTGAAACTGTTCATAATATTGTGCAACATTGCATTAAAACATGCCAACATATCCATATCCATGTCTATGTGTTTGACATTTTTCAGTGGTACTTCAGCATTAACCACTATAAAATCAGAATAATCTTCTAAGTTTGTAATCTGTATACATAAAAAATAAGGAACACCAATTTCTAGGGATTTCATTTGTTAAATCAAGGAAATTAACCCCCCCACACACACACTCATAGCATTTTCTTTGATGGCTTCGAACTAAAAACTTTCATAGTCCTGCAGGATAAAAGTTCTTTCTATTTAGTCAAGTTTCTTGCATAGATATGTCATCAATAGAGTTGCAGCAAAATTGTATTTTGATGGATAAAATTCCTGTGAAATTAGGAATTTCACCTAGTGAAATATTTTATCAAATTCATGTAGTTCGCCAGAACTTCGCCATTGCAAAATGTGGAATTAAATTTTTTTTTAGAAGTGTTTTCCCACTCCCATCCGCCAGCCAAGAAACAGGTAACACACCTACACATTACGCATAGTCCAAAAATCTGTCGAGCTTTTAAGTGAACCTCTAAGTAATCCTCACAACCCCAGAAATGCTGTCAGAACACAAGCCCACAGAGACTTTGGTAGATGCCATAACTTAACAAGCGGAAGCCAAAGCTTTACATTCATCAGACTAAAGATAGTTAGACTAGTTTTCAGCCTTGCTTTTTGACTCAGAATATGTACTTAGTCTTAAATTGTTTGAGTCAGTTGCATGAAAAATGGCTTGAGAGTTTTTGGACTTATTAGCTAACTTATTTAAAAGCCTGCTTGGTACCAGGCTTATTAATTGGCTTTGGACTAAGTTCCCATAGAAACTAAACAGATCATATTTTGAACTCAAGGATGCAGTGTATGAAAATGGCAGGACACATGATTATTGTTCTTGATTATTTAAATGAATCATCTCTTCATAGAGCTACAGTGTTTCATGATCATTGAAACCTTTCCAATGTAGAAGTGTTTGAAAGAATGAGGTTCAGAAAGGAACATGTATTGGAGATTTGGAACTTGGTGAAAAGAAGATACAAAGCCACCTACATGCTGGAATCACAGTATACCAGCATTGCTGCAGGTATGTCTGACTCTTAGATTTGATGCTATACGATCATTTCTAAATGTTGTGGGTGACTTCATAGGAATCTATAAATCTACAGCTAGCAGAATAGTTAGAAGAGTTTCATTAGCACTGCAAAGAAGCATAAACAAATTTGTTAAATTCCCACAAGATACTGCCGTGGTTCGTCACACAAAGATAATGTTTTTTGACATTGATGGATTTCCAAAAGTGATTGGAGAAGTAGATGGAACTCATATCAGAATTCAAGCACCTGCGTTTGAAGAGAGTATATATGTGAACAGAAAAGGATACCACTCTGTTAACGTACAAGTGGTTTGTGATGCAGATTTGGTGTTTACCAACATTTTTGTGAAGTGGCCCGGTAGCACACATGATTCATGCATACTGCAAAACAGTGAAGTTTGGGAAGGGTTTGAGAGAGGACATGTTAAGGGATTTCTTCTTGGAGACAGTGGCTATCCATTGAAGTCATGGCTTCTCACGCCATATTTAAATCCAAGAACTGCAACTCAGGAGCATTACAACACATCTCAGATGAAGACAAGGAACATGATAAAATGATGCATATTGGTTAGGAAGTGAAGGTTTCATTGCCTGCATGGTGAACTACGAATGACACCTGAATGTGTATGTACCATCATTTGTGCAGCAGCTGTACTGCACAACATTGCAAGGTAACTGAGAATGAATAGGTTTAGAAGTAGGTGTAATGGTTCAAATTGATGTGGGAGATAGCCAGATACACTCTTTGGTTGTGTGGTCTGCTAAGGAGGTGCATTTGAATGAGGAATTTACATCAGAAGTGGGTTAATTCTAATCTGGCCCATCAGTGCAGTGGTGGAGCCACTGCCTGTGGTGCCAGTGACCTGGGTTCAGGAATGGACTTGGGTGGTTGGAGGGTTGGCAGGGGGAGGAGGATTGAGCACCCAGAGGCTGCTGTCCTCCTCCTTTGTGCCCCGGGGGGGGGTGAGTTGTTCATCTGACTGCTCTGTCACCAACTGGGTGGCCACAGGTGGAGGTGCAATGGGATAGCACACAGAAGTGAGGAGGATGCCAGCTAAGAGATGGAGTGTTTGCACACCACTGTGTGCTCCACCCCTTGGCTTTCTGATAGTGCTGACATCTGGAGGAGCCGAGAAAACAGAAAAAGGACCCTATCATGGAGGACAGAGATGGGACCCAACTGCACCAGACAACCCATAACTGGGCTCCCAATGGATGCCACAGATGGCTCTCCTGACACACACTACTGGACTGGAGGGGATAAAGGGGGTTCCCCCTCTTCCCTGCCTGGAAGGGCAGGCCGAGAGCATGGAGGTAGGTCCAAGTGACACCACGGGAGGTACCCGGGAGTGACTAGGGGACCACAGTCTAAGGGCTCCCTGAGGAAGTGCCACCTTGACAGAGAGAGGGGGTAATTAAAAAAAAAGTAGGTTAATTCTGGCATCACCCACATCCTTGAGTGGAATATTGTAATTGTTAATTTTTTTTATTTACTTCTTTGCGTTAAATAATTCAGAAAAACATAGCTTGTGTGTCATCTATTTACCTCTTAGAAAAAGGGCTAGATACATGCAGCTCTCTGACTGGATGAGAGCAATAACAGAGGGGTACATTAATTTTGCATGGAAGCCCACTTCATAACACGCTCCAATTTGTGGTGCCCTATAACTGAAGGTATCGATGGGCATCCCAATTTTCAAACTCAACAGCTACCAGTTCTTGCTACATACTTAATGAGATACGCCCCCCCACACTTCCCACCCCCACAGTATCCCAGCTCGCACTCGCTGTGGTCGCATTTACTAACAAAAAGATACTCTGAATGTTCAAACTGGCTCCCCTGGCTTCATTTTACTACGGCTTTCAAAAAGGCAGCATTAGCCTCTTCACATCAGTGAAAAGCACGACAAGGCAGGGGAATGGGAAACAACTTTAAAGAAAAAAAAACAGCATCAAATAAACAGAGTGTGAGAGAAAAAGGGAAGTGTCTATGTGTGAATGGGGTAACCTTGACAACCAGCTGCAATCATCTCAGAGGCCCTTGTATGACAAACATCACTATGTAACGAAGCACAGTATTTTAATGCAGGCAGAGTAACTATTTGATCACAAATGAATCAAACAGCTAACAATTATAACAAGCAATCATAAACTTTACTTGATTTCAAGCACATATAATACACTGGCCAATTTTCTAAGTGCAATAATACCTTCCAGGGTGGGCGATATGGGCAATACTGGATGTTCCGGGGGCTATAATGCCCTCTGTCTGTGGTGTCAGGCCTCATTATGCCCCTTGGCAAACTGGTGCTGCCCAGTACCACACACCCCATTGGGTATTATTGCTTGTATTCTATGAGTACACTATCACTGTCTCTTTTGGATGGCCAGTCTAGTTGTTGCCTTTTTTGACCCTCTGTCCATTTGCTTCACACCTCACTGCCCCAGAAGTATCAATTCAATGGAAGGTCCCCCCTTACCTGATGAGGCTTCAGAAGGAGGGACCAGAGTGTACGTAGCACTTCTTTACATATTTACAGGGCCGCAGAAATGCAGCCAGGCTGCATCACAGCAGATAGGCTCTGGGAAGTGTGGCCATCATCGATTGGATGTCATGCATGCCTTTTACACATTTGTTCTTTGAACCCCCTTCACTGCACCACCCTTTGTAGTACACTCAGTCTACATGGGTGGACCACTAAAGAGCGAGGCTACTCACCAGACCCGACCAGAAAATTAGTATTTAAGGACCTCTTCGAATTTGATTCATAGTGTAACATGAACAATATAGAGAAAGCAGTCTGAACAACTGCATTTCTCCCCCAAAGTGAATTTGGTGATCCATACTTTTAACTGGTTTAGTCTTGGGAGTATCTTAATGTCTACAAGTGGCTATTTACACTGAAGTTTACATATTAGGTACCTGTAACACCATCATTTCATTTAGTTCTGAGTGGTAATGAAATGTACCTGTCAGACTTGTGCATTAGCTGGTCACTGACCTAGACCACCGTGTGGTAAGTTTCTTTTTTGTCATCACATCATCTGTATTTGGACAGCATGCAGTGTTGTCTTTTATCTGTAAGTCAGTGACATTTCATAGTAAGTGCTAATGGCTTCTCAAACTTCAACTCTATGTTTAGCATTAATTTAATGAATATTAACCGGTGCACCCACCCCATCATACTAGAATTCCATATCTCACAATGCCTTCACTTAACTGTCCCCTTTTCCACTGCCTAATGAATTTTACTGTACTATCTTCTGTTGTTCCTTATGTACCATCACAGTCTGTGTCCTGGGAGGTTCCCCCTTAGGTCACTCTACCTGGTGATGTTCCTGTGTCAGGGTTCTGTGTGTTTGTCTCTGTGGTGCATGCAGTCTCCTCCTTCTAACGCTAGCCTACTTCTCAGTGCATGGAGTTTTCTTTGTGTGCTGATATATGCAACCTGGAAGAGAAGAGGGAGAGACCAAAGCCATCACATGTACACATTTTGTTTAACCCCTATAGTCCCCCCTTCCCTTAAACAAGAAGTTAGGCAAACCTGAAAACTGTTTTAGTAATTTACGTTGACATGTCTCTGAACTCATTACTACCTAACTGTCAATTTTGTGTCAGGTATACAATGGATATTTCAGACTTCAAGTAAAACTGTTTAAGATACTGAGTTCATTACCCACTCACTGCATAACCTATGTTCATGTCTTCCCCCCTCCACCAACCTAACCCATCAACCCACTCTCTACAAACCAGTATTCCTCCTTTTCCCCAATCCCATTTCCCTATATCCATATTTGTTACTTTCATCATCATGACGATATCTATGTAGATGACTCTCCCACACATGTATACACACACACACACACACACACACACACACACACACACACACACACACTTAGATCACCTACATTCATGTCTCAATAATATAAAGAAAGTCCTTATCTGACAATCAGTCTCAAATTCTTCTGTAACTGTTCATGTTGCTGTAGTTTGGGTGGGGTGTTTCCATATACATCTCAGTGGGCAGTAACTCTGAACAAATTAGTCTGGTGTGTCCCACATCTTGGTAATTGCTTGTTTACTGGGTTGATCTGTTTGAATGCTAGGTGGTCATTTACTTATGTGTGTGACATAGCTGCTTTGAGAAATATAAGCAGTTGCACAATATTTGTTTATATGACAGTAAGTATAATATGGTTTTACCAGTACTGAACGTTGACTAATTAACAATGTTATTAGTGTGTCATACAGCTGAAAATATAAAGTTTCATAAATGATATTGTTCTTATTAATGTGTTATAAAATGGGTAGGCTAAACCAGCCAAGCAGGGATCAAGCTCACCATGCATGGAATATGTTTCTTGCATGGTAAAACAAATAAGAACAGCAGGAAAAAGGCCAAAATCATTAAGCATAGAACACAGGCAATTAAAAATGCAAACATTCTACTTTCTCACTAACATTGCAGTCCTGCAGCCTCGTCAGTGAGCAGCATTACCTGACAGTCCTCTGATACAACAGTCTTATTGCTTGCATATTATGTCGACTCCTACATGTGTTGTACATGCAGAAGTGTGAAGATCTACTTCTGCATGGCGTATCATTTTGGTAATTGCTGTTTACATAGTTAGGTTCATAATTGTGTGTGACTGAAAATAATGATTTTTTTATAACTATCAATAATTACCATACAGAAACAAATATGTTGCTATTTATGTATTGACCATATACTGTAAATAATCATTAGCATCTACCTGTGTTTTGATTTCTGAACAGGATTAAGAATGTTCCAGATCCAGATGAAGCATTGATTCACAGTCTGTGCCCCAAATAGTTGCTCCTGAAATGGAAGAATCAGCAGCCACTTGCACTGTTGTGACAAATAGTGTTTTGCAATGGTATATTCTGCTGTTCTTGATGTGTATTGCTTGTTCACACCATTTCTGTTGTTATATATTTGTGTATAATGGAGTAATACAGCATGTTTTAATCATACGTAATACTGCATAACACAGAGAATAGTGCATGGGCTACCGTGCACAACCAGCCTATTGTACCACAGAGGGATTCTGATTATGTGTTATTTAAACATTATACAATGTGGTATGAAAATCATGTATAGTGGTATAAAACCTTTACAGTGGGTACAATGGATGATTTATCATGGTCATGTGATCTGTTGTGATCATTGAAGTTACATGATTTTTATAACTCACTGTATAATGCTTAAGTATCCACACACTGTTGTGCTTTATTGCTTACATCAACCTTTATAATCCAAAATATACTTGTTATTTCTCAATTCACAATTACCAAAATGGCAATCTTTTTTGAAGAAATAGCCTTCCATGCTGTGTCTAACACTGTCAAATGTGTTATCTTCTCAACATGTGGAGTAGACCCTCAATCAAATTTGAATTTAATCTGTCTTCCATTATAAGAGAATCAACCTCAGAATTATGTTTCTGCATGTATATACAGTCTCTTGATCCATATTTGACATATCTAATAAAACATTGTTTCTTAATCTGCACTTACTATAAAACATAGTTGACATATGTTTCAGAAACGTATCATTATGATAATTTTTTGGAGTACGTATACCCTGACAGTATTCAAACAACATTAAAAATGTACCTGTGTTCTTTCTCAGTTTATCGAGAGTAGTGTCTAGGTGCAGTACTCCTCAATAACGAAGCTAAAAAAGAAATCATAATTAAATCATCAGATTGATGTAGCCTGATTTTTGTAACTTATTTGCTTATCTCCAAACTGTATTGACAGGAACTCAGGTAAATGCTGGCCCTCCAGCCAGCACTCGTGTCCGCACAAGGGAAAATAGATGCAATCTGTAGCCATCCTATTGCCCAATTACTTCCCACCACAGAGTGTGTTATCGTTTGCATGTTACTGTATGCCCTTATTAATTAAGTTGCATAATGTACAGTAAAAAAACAGAAAGGAAATTCCAAACTGTAAGTAAATGTAAACTGATGTAGAATAGTGAGTCACAAAGAAACATATTATTCAACTTACTTGTTGATTAAAAAATGTATTTAGGACATACTGGACTGAGAGACAGTAAGAATACAGAAGTAAAGAACTACATAAGTTATTAAGATGTACTCTAAAATTTCAATAAGATACTTCTTACTTTACTTGTACTGATGACTATCATTTCTTTTTAAATTTTTACATTTCTGATAGGTACTAAAAAGATACATTACAGCATTTTTCAAACTTGTGAAATATTAAAATGTGTTAAATATGAAGGTACACCTAAGCAAATTATGGGGTAAATACATATTTTAAAACACAGAAATTTAAACCAGTAAACGGGTAGTAAGGTATTGCACAATCTGTAACAGTAGTACCCTGGTACTAAATTCAAATTAAATCTGATTTAATTAAACAACTTCTTTTAATAATTTATACATTTTACTTCTTTGTCATCTTATCAGCTTTAAGTTGTAGCAACTCAGTCTCAGACTTAAGTTTTTTGATTTCTAATTTTAAGTTTTCATTTTCCGGTAAAAGGTTTTCCTTCTGAAGTCTCAGTATTTCGGAATACGTATCGGGTGAATGCTGTCTCTTATGACTCTTGATTTGAACTGTTGCTGATGACTCTGTTTCATGGCCTAGATCAAATAAAATTTTGTCTTTAAAGCAAAACAGCTAACTAAATAACAAATTAGATAATTAAATTTACTTTACAGAGGTACAATAAAAATACATATAGAGGATATATATATATATATATAGAGAGAGAGAGAGAGAGCAATTGATGGGTTAATATGGAATAATGTGTCCCATTCAGGCGATACTTCTCAGATGGTTAAATGAGTTGTTGTCAACGTCTGACACCTGAGATGTCAGAGACAACCCATCATCAATAGGAATCATGAAAAAGATATTTGCCTAACTGCAATCTGATTTGCTGTTAAGATTCCAATAGCCTTGAGATCCTTATCAGGGAAAGGTTTAATACTGACCTGTGCCAAGGGGGAGAAAAAGAGAGGATACTATGGTTGGAGAGGTTAATGCAAGGGAGATAATTACCACTTGTGGTCCTCACTGCAAACAAACTTCTGAAACTGAAAGTGCCACAACAGTGGGGAATCACATCTCAGATACAGAAATGGAGATCAAGGTGAAGGGGGGGTCATGAATCCAAGGGACGTCAGCTGCATGTCCAACAGTGGACATGGATGAGGGGAGAAAGGTGGTGTAGGAAATGAGGCCAATACGTCTATGAAAGGGTAGTGAAAAAGTGCAAAACTGGGCAAACTTGGTTGGACATGCAGTCCTTTTCTGCCAACATGTTCATATGTGCCTGTATTTCTATATCATTATTAAGTGACTCTCCTTACATTTCCAAACATGCATAATAAAGTTGACTGTATTCTATGTGTTAACCCATCTGTAATGGGTGGCATGATTAAGCAGTAAAGGCACATAGAAGATGGTGTATGAGCACTTGTATACAACATAGATAACAATGGATGGGCACCTATACAGAACAAGTGTGTTCTGCCTCAGAGGGATTCTGATTCCCTCTGACCTTGAGAGTGAAGCTCGAGAGGTCCATGGGAATCAGAAACCCGAGGCAACAAAACACACTGGTTATGCACAGAGTCTGCTCATCCTGTATTTTTTTATATAGTGTATACTGTGTGAAAAATGTGTTTTGTGAGTTCTTTAGCTTTCAAAATGAAACTGACTCATGCAGTCTCTAGAGGTTCTTGAAAGCTGTCCTACCACAGTAGGGTAGAACAGCATTCCATGACCTTGGAACTGTGGTAGAACAGCATTTTGAAAGGGATGGAATTCTATACAGAACAACATTCCACTATAAGATATAAGGATATTCTTGAATCGAGAGGTGTCCTTGGCAACAGATGACCTCAATATCATATTTTTTTTACTATCAGTGTGCTGCAGATGTGTATGCAAGTTCAACTTTAAAAAAGAAACTTACATCTTATTTGGATAGAGAGAAACATGTTTGTGGCAGCATTCCAAGTTGTTGTGCTGCAGTAATGACATCATCACTGCAGTAGAACATGCATATGCATACCAGCATTCCATCATACACTACAAAACAGTATGGGTTATTGGGGATTTAGCTACACCTTGTGTAGCGTGTCATGCAGTGCAGTCAAGTGACTTAACCACACAAGAAGTGTGTAAATTACCCATTATACAATGGGGTATGAAAATCCTGTAACCTCACTGGTCAAAACACATCACATGACTGTGATATATCCTGTAATAACCCACGGCTGAGAAATGGCATTTATAAAAAAACATACTTAAACACATTTAAAATATATTTACACATGGGTCCATTGTATAATCACAATAAGGCACTCCAGGGTGTGGGTTATTGGGTGATTTACCCACTTCTTGTGTGGTAAAGTCACTCGGCTGCACCTCGTGACACACAACACAAGGCATGGGTAAATCCCACAATACTCATCAACCCTATAGTCTCCCAGGGTTCCTTTTTTATATTTTCATATAACATTTTTCTTAAAGAGCCATACTTCAAGAAAATGGGAGAAGGTGAATATCGGATCAGAAATGTAGTCAAATGCAAGAATCACCTTCTCAACCAAAAATCAATGTACAATATTTCTTTATAAATAATTGTTTCTTTAATTTTTTAATGCTCCATACTGTATCATGTAACATTTCAGAACTTATGGCAGCATTGTAGGAGAAATTTTACTTTGCGAACAAAGCTCAAAAGCTGAAGCAAGATACAACACTTGTTAATACTAACTATAGCAACTAAAACTACAAGGTATGTCTCATTCACAATTTTACAATATAAGCACTTGAAAGAAAGTTTTTTCAAAATTAGTGACCGAAATAATTGTTTACTCAATCAACAGGTAGAACTTGGACCTATAAGACTCAAGTTGAATACAGGGACCTAAATAAATAATTATGAATTAATCAATTCATTTGTGAATTCACCAATGTGTATAAGATGATGCTAAAGTCTTTATAATTTTTTCATAGAACACTCTATGGTTTTTCACTGTTATGGCTAAAAGAGATTTAACTTTCACAACCCTTGACAGATGCTGCCATTATTTTTAGGATTCAGTTGGTTTAATATACAAGTTAGTTCCACCTGCACCTGGATTTGGATTTGGTTGTCAGTTTTTTTGGTTAAATTATAGTTTGGTTAAAAAACAGTTTGGCAACATAAAATATTGTTTGAGCCTGATATATTAATATAGACAAGAAAGACGAATAACATGGGTTTATTTTTTCACTTTAGATAATGCTCCAATGTCTGATGAAGGAACATAAGTTCTGAAATGTTACATGATATTTTGTGGAGCATCAAAAAATAAAAGAAACAATTATTTATAAAGAAATATTGTACACTGATTTTTGGTTGAGAAGGTGATTCTTGCATTTGACTAAATCCCACAATACCCCACACCCTGTTGTGCTGTATTGCTTTAATAACTCAGACCGTGTTTCAAACCTAGGTTGCTTTACAAAGGGCATCACACTCACCATATAGTGAATCATGTGAATCCTCTACACTTCCATTTGAAATGGAAACATTGTTGGGGACCTCTTGCTGATCTATATTAAAAATTAAAGATGTCTGAGAATGAAACAAATTACTTTAATGAATATTTGGGGAAAGGGGAAGGGAAGGTATGACAGTGTTATACCCAGAGAGTACATATGTGTGTGGGGGGGGTTCAACTATGCCAATTACCACCAAGTGCGGAGGCTCTGGTAGGATGGCAATGTAATGCAGGCAGAGAAACTATTTACTACCAAATTAACACCGCACTTCTGAATTTCAATATTTTTTTTAATTTGGCAATGATATTTTACACATTATACTAAGACTGGATTCATTCCATCTGAGCACTGATTTGCTGATCCCATCTGCAAGGTGGGTGTCCATCAGTCATTAGGTTACTGGCTTTTAATTTCCTTGTACCTGATTGGACAGTACTCATGCTGAGGGTTACATTAACTGTCAGCAGATGCCCAAGAAATAAAAAGTACCAGCCCCAGTGACCCTTCACCCACTTAGTATCACTGTGTCTGCCCTGATTTGCACTGGCACAAAACACACATATTAATTGTAAATTACCAATATTTTTTTGTCTGATACGTACCACTGTAAACCACTTTTTTTTCTGTAAACCACTGGAAGCACCCACCCCATGCCTGGAGAGGGACAATAGTCCCTTCCGTAACTTCACAGTTCACACTGTTACTGTATGCTTGATAATGTACTATGGCCTGCCACCTTCTTGCTAATAAACAGTACCGTCCTGAATAAGTGATTCCATAGTTTTCCCTTCCATGTAAGGCACATTAAAAATATAGAAAAAGTACCTGACACATTCAGTTGTATATCTTTGCCTTGATGTTGGATTGAAACTGGAATATCACTCAGTGTGAAGCTGTGTGAAAAAAAATAATATCGTAGTAAATGCATGAAATAATAATAGTTGCAAAGGATTGTGGAGGTTCCCTGTACATACTGGTCCACTTGGGTACAAATGACATTTAGGGAAATAGCTATCTAGAGATACAGACGAGGTTCACATAGTGCTGGGCAAGGTTTGTCATGATATAGGATGCGCTATTTCCTTTGCAGAAATCCTGCAGGTGTCATGGGCTAGTGGGGAACACAAGTTGAAGATTAGAGAGAGAGAGAAACTAAAGGACTGAAAGGGATTGAGGGGAGTACGAGCTGATGAGCAGAAGGACCACTAGGATGGTGAGGTTGGCCAAAGCAAGGAAGTAGCAGGACTTGGCAAGGAAAATTAGGAGAGGGAACAAGGGATTCTATAGATACATTTCGGAAAAATGAAGGGTGAAAAGGCAGATTAGCAGGATTAAAACAGTGGAGGGATGAGCACAAGTCCCAGGGGGAGCATGCTGAGGTATTAAATGTGTAATATGCCTCAGTTTTCACCCAGGAAAATGGGGGGGATCATCATACATGGGAGATGACGGTGAAAATGAGGATATGCTGGGGAAAGGGGGGAGTGGAAACAAGATGATCCGATGGAGAGGGAATTGGCTCCAGGACCAGAACCAGATCGTCATGGTTGGTGGGATAGTCTCATCCCCAAGAAGGGTCATTACTGGGGTCCCTCAGGGATCGGTCCTTGGGACCCTCATGTTCAATGCCTATGTCTCTGACATAAGGAAGGGTATCAGAAGTGAGATGAGTCTCTTTGCAGATGACTCAAAGCTGGGGTTGGTGGTGGATGGGGATGAGGGGAGAGTAGCCATACAGGGGGACCTAGAGAGTGTGGAAAAGTGGTATACAAAGTGGAAACTGAGGTTCAATGCAGGAAATGCAAGGTACTGCAACACATAGCCAGAAACCCGTGCCAAGGGTACATCATAGGGGGAAAATGCTACAAGTCTCTATGCCTAAGTAGTATCTGGGGGTGCCAGTTGACATCAAGATGAACAACTCGGAGACTTGTAGGAGGGCAGTGGCCAAGGCCAACAGGATGCTTGGATGCATCGTTAGGTGGATCACCTCCAGAAGGAGATAAGTGATACTACCTCTGTACAACTGCTTGGTGAGGCCACACCACGAGCAGTGGAGGCAATGTCAGGGTGCTCCGAAGGGGTGGAAGCTGGAGGGGGGAGATTCAAGGAGAAAGGAGGTGCTACTTCACTGAGTGGCTAGTGGAGCCATGGAATGCGCTGCCTGGGGAACTTGTGGAGGTGTCAGGCAGCGTGAGATTGTAGTTCTAAAATGTTATGAAGCACTTTGTATGTGTGAAGTGCAGTATAACTGCAAATCAGTACAATCTCAGCTGCAACATGAGAAGCAAGCTACATAATCAAGCAGTCATGATATACGAGGGCTTAATTTTCTACTGTCACATTTTAATGCTCCAATGTTCGTAATGAATATGGGGTATATTATTGATTGCTTCTTAATGTTGCAATGGTCACTTTTTGATGACATATGATCAATGGACTACTAACTGAGGCCCAGGTAGAGGAATACTGGACACATTCGTAACCAAGTGACCCTGTTTACATAAGAAAGCAATCATAAGTATTGCAACCAGAGCCTGTAACATGTGGTAAAACATAGAAACATAGAAACATAGATTTTGACGGCAGATAAGGACCGCTTGGCCCACCCAGTATGCCCATTTCCTTACCTATTGGATAAGCTGCAGATCCTAGTTAACCAGCAGCCTACTTCTTCCTACCCCCACCCCCTAGAATTGCCTTATGACTGTCCCATGCATGCTTGAATTCCACCACTGTTTTTGACTCCACAACCTCCTCCAGAAGGCCATTCCATGTATCCACAACCTCTCTGTGAAAAATACTTCCTTAAATTACCTCTGAGCTGCCCCTTCTATCTTCAAATTGTGCCCCCTTGTTCTTGCACACCTCTTTTTTTGAAAGATGCTAACCTCTTGGACTTTATTGATTCCCTTGAGATACTTGAAAGTTTCTATCATGTCCCCCCTCTCCCTCCTTTCCTCGAGGTTATACATATTCAGCTCCTTAAGTCTCTCTTCATATGTCTTCCGGTGCAGACTCTGCACCATTTTAGTTGCCCTCCTCTGGACAGCCTCCATCCTGTCTATGTCCTTGCGGAGACTGGGTCTCCAGAACTGCACACAGTACTCAGATGGGTCTCACCAACTGTCTGTACAGAGGATAATAACTTCCTGTTTTCTACTGGTGATGCCTCTCCCATGCATCCCAGTATCCCCCAACCCTCCTTGCTGCCCTCTCACATTGCTTGCCCACTTTAGGTCATCTGATGTGACTACCCCCAGGTCCCTTTCCATTTTTGTTGTTGTTAGTATCTCACCTCCTACTGTACTCTTCCCTGGGTTTCGTTTCCCAGGTGCATTACCTTGCACTTCTTAGCATTGAATCTAAGCTGCCATACATTTGACCATTCATCTAACCTTGCCAAGTCCTTCTCATCCTTTCCACCTCACCTTGTGCATCAACTCTGTTGCAGATCTTTGTGTCATCTGCAAAGAGATACTTTTTCTTCCAGTCCCTCTGCAATGTCGCTATAAAGACATTGAAGAGGACCGTCCAATTACTGAACCCCAAGTGTATCCCACTAGTAACCCCCTTTCTTAAGAGTGGACTCCATTTACTATTACTCTCTGTGTCATATTCTCCAGCCAATTCTTTACCCAGGCTGTCATCTTAGGACCCACTCCCAGGCTGGCTAACTTGTATATTATTCTTTTGTGGACTGTGTCAAATGCCTTGGTTAAAGTCTAGGTAGGCCATGTCCACAGACCTCCCTGATCTACTACTTTGGTCACCCAGTCAAAGAAATCTATCAGATTTGTCTGGCATGACCTTCCCACTGTGAATCCATGCTGCCTTGGGTCCTGAGCCCTCTGGCCTCTAGATACTCAACAATTCTTTCCTTCAGAAGTGATTCCATCATTTTCCTACCACTGAGGTTAAACTAACAGGTCTGTAGTTTTCTGCTTCTGCTTGCTCCCACTTTTGTGAAGGGGAATACATCTCGCCCTTCTCCAGTCCTCAGGTACCACCCCATCCTCCCATGATTTGTTAAAGAGGGTAGTCAGTGTTGTCACTAGTTCTACCTTAGTTCTTTTAGAATTCTGGGATGAATCCATCGGTCCCATTGCTTTGTCCACCTTCAGTTTTAAGAGTTCTTTCAGAACCCTTTCTTCTGTAAATGGGCTGGTATCAACTTCTGTATCCAGAGTGTTTCTACTGTTTGTTTTAGGTACCTCCCCCACTTCCTTTGTAAATACTGAGCAAAAATATCTGTTTAGTATCTCTGCCTTTTCACAGTCACCCTCTGCCCACCCTCCCTCCTCTTTATTAAGCCTCACTAGCCCTCCCTTGGTCTTCCTTCGCTCCCTGATGTACCTATAAAAGGTTTTATCCCCCTTCTTAACTGAGTTGGCTATCTTTTCTCGGTTTGGGCCTTTGCTGTTCTGACTGCCTTCCCAGCTTCCTTTTGCTTTAACTGATACAGTTCCCTGTCCTGCTCCTTCTGCAATTCCTTGTACTTCCTGAATGCTTTCTTTTCACTTGAACCTTCACTGCCACTTCCTTTAAGAACCATAGTGGTTTCTTACATCATTTCGCTTTGTTAATTTGCTTCACACAAAGGCTTGTTACCTCTGTGATGGCAGTTTTATTATTCCCCATTGTTCTTCCACCCTCCTTCCTGCCCATTTGCTAGTGCATTCCTTAGGCACTCACCTTATTTTGACAAAGTCAGCCCTCCTAAAGTCCAGTACTTTTGCCTTTGTTTGGCTTGACTCTATTGGTTGTGTTTATTAGAACCATACTGTTCGATGGTCGCTAGTTCCCAGATGGCTACCCACTTCTACATCTGTGATCGTCTCTTCATCTCCATTTGAGAGAACCAGGTCTAAGACTGCTCCCTCGAGTGGGCTCCAATACTAGTTGTCTACAGATGCCTTGTAGGCATTCAGAATAACCCCACTCTTGAAGTGGCTGCTGCAACTGCATTCCAGTTAACATCTGGCATATTCAGATCACCCATCAACAATATCTCCCTTTTTCTGCCATTCTAAGTATTCTTTCTATCATTTCCTTGTCCATTTCCTCCCCCTGAGAAGGGGGTCTGTATACAATCCATGTGCGGATTGTGGTGCCATTGCCGGTCTCCAAATTTATCCACAGTGCTTCTTCTCCTCCCTGTTTTCCGTTTTGTTCTGTTGCTTTGATTCCTTCCCTTATGTAAAGAGCTACTCCTCCTCATCTTTTACCCTCCCTGTCCCTCCTGTAGATAGTGTATCCTGGTATGTTTATGTCCCAGTCATGGTTTTGTGTGTACCATGTTTCTGTGACTGCCACGATATCCAGATGTTCCTCTTCCATCAAGGCCACTAATTCAGGAAGCTTGTTACTCAGACTACGGGCATTGGTACTCATTGCTCTCCATTTTTTGATGGCTTTACCTTCTTTTGCAGCATCGCCCACTGACCTGTCTACCTCAGTCTTTTTCTCATTTAGTACCCTGTTTTGTAGGGAGAGGCTGGGATTTTCCTGATGCTTATCAGTGCCTCCCCCCTTGACTAGTTTAAAAGCTTGCCAATGAAGCATTTAAACCGATTGCTCAAAAGACTTGTTCCTTTCCTGGACAGATGCAGACCATCCTGCCAGTATAGGCTGGTGTCCCTCCAAATGGAACTCCAGTCCCCAATGAAGCCAAACCCCTGTGCTCCACACAATTTTTTCAACCATTCATTAAACTGCATGGTGCAAAGTACCCTCGTCTCACTCATGCCATTGACAGGCAGCACCTCAGAGAAGGATATTGTGTGTGCTACTTGTCTTAGGCCCCTCCCCAAATCTACAAAGTCCTTCTGCACTGCTCTAATCTCGTGATTAGCCAAGTCATTTGTCCCTATGTGGACAATGACGTCCAGCTTACACTCCCATGCAGCTGTTCTCGTGATCCTGAGGATGAGCTTCCTGTCTCTCAAGCAGGCACCTTACTTCAGTTTTCCCTGCTCCCCCCAGTTCTATCCCCCTAATAATTACAACATGGCGGTCATGCAAGACTAGCCTTCACTTCGCTTTTACTGTTCTACTGTGTCTATTTTAACCTGTTTTATTTGTTTTAATTTGTTTCTTATGTTTTATTTTTTAGTTGCGAGTTCTTATTTGCCTTAGTTGTGCTGCCGTGTCTATTTGTGTTTCGTTTGTCTCCTGGTGTGGTCACAGTAGAAGGAAGTGTTGTGGGGGAATCGTTCCCCTATACGAGCTGACTGCCGTTCTGCCATTCTGCTTTTTGCAGCATCGCTATTAAATACTATACTTTTGCCCTGTTACGGAGTATCTGCAAGCAACTTCTATTTGGGATGTATTTTTATTTGTTATCCTAGTGTCTTTGCTGACTGCTATCGCGGTGCAACTGTGCGTGGGAGTTTGAGACATTAGCGAGTCAACTCCAGCCGGGATCTGGTTTCCGTAGGGTTTTTTTTCGGCTCCTGTCCCTGGGATTATTGGCTTTAGCTGATACAGGTCTTACATGTTGGATTTATTGGGAACATCTCTGCAGTATTCTATTTTGCAAAAGACTTGGTTTAGTTTGTTTTGACTGCCCTACATCTTTGGAAAATAACTTGCACATTCAGCTGTATCGTGAGTACTAGGACCTGACTTTCCACCGTTGTCTTTTGTTTATCTGGGACTTTAAATGTGACTTTAATGCTGTGTTAAAGGCTCTGGGGGTATATTGCCATGGTGTTGGTCTTGGTTTTGAAAGACTATCTCCCCCCTCCTTCTTTTTCATTCTTTGCCTGGGCATTTGGTGTTGTGCTGTCTGGGACCAAGCAGGAGCCTTTCCTGTTCCCTTCAAGGAGTTGGGAGTTACTGGGAGGGCTTCTAAGCTACTCTAGGGCTGGCCTTATTCGACTAGTCTAGGGGTATCTGAAGCTGTGGATCTCAGCGGCATAACTGGGCCTTATTAGGCAGTTTTGGGTGGGTGGGGGGGGAGTGAAGCCTCCGGATGCCTCACAGCTAAATTGATATCATCTTCAAAGAGCTACTCTCTCCTTCCATGCATAAGGTTGCACTGCACTTGCATTTTGTTATACTTTGGATTTGGTTTTTATCTATCATCGACTTTATTGGATGGACAGTGTGTGCAGTGAGAGGGCCTCATTGTCCTCATAAGTTTGGACTTCTTCAATATTATACTCATTTGCAGTGAGAGTGCTGAAAAACAACCGTAACTTTTCTTTTTTTGGACCCTACTTTATCATATAAGGGACAGTGGGTGCTGTGAGAGGGCCTCCCTGTCCTTTTATATTTTTTCTTGGATTTTCAATAATTTGTTTATTGTTTATTTGTGGTTGTGTAGTTAGTAGGTTGGTTCATGTTTTGGTGGGTTTTTTAGTATAAATGTAATTTGGGGGCATTTTATTTTTGAGATACTAGGACTTTATTTATTTGCTTGCAGTTAGTCTGCTTCCCGTTTTGTTATATGTTACTCTGCTAACCCGGTCGTGCATTATTCGTCCTCCGACCTCCACGCCCTCTGCCCTTTTTTCCCTCCCCCCCTTCCATTTACTACCTACCAGCTTTGTCGGGCACTTGGTATTGCCTGTGGGAGGGGGGTTGGGCGTGGCGGGGGTCATGGACGCGGTAGGGCGAATGAACGGACTCTTCGCATTGTGGTAGTTAAGCCCAGAAGACGCCCTGGGGTGAAATGGAGCCTGGAACGTGGTTTTCCATGCCAAGTCTCCATACCCAAGGCCTCCTCCTATTTGGATGGGCAAGTAGTCGGGATGGCTTCAGATCCCTGTCCAACTCAGGTGGTGTTGTGCAATGCCAGATCTGTTAAAAACAAATCAGCTATTATTTCTGATTTTGTTGAATCGGCAGATCTGGCCTGCATCACCGAGACCTGGCTGGATGGAAATGCCTGCCCTTTTTTAGAGGCGTCTGTTCCAGCTGGGTACTCGGTGATTCACCGCCCGAGATTGGATCACGGGGGGGGAGTAGCGGTCTCTTTTAAGATCAGCTTGGGGCTCATGGGTGTTCCAGTTGAGGAAGCTGACTCCTTTGAGTGTATCATTGTGGCTGGTGTGAGTTGCAGGATAGCCCTCATCTACCATCCACCAGGAGATGAGAGATGATTCCTGCAGGAAGTGGCAGACTTCATCGCCGATATGGTGTTGGAGTCGCCCAGACTGATGGTTCTGGGCGACTTCAATGCCTGGGTCGACGACAAACTTTCTGCCTTTGGTCAGCACTTCCTCCAGTTGATGTCATCACTGGGCCTCACACAGATTATTTCCTCAGCTACGCATAATCACGGTCACTCCTTGGATTTAGTTTTTCTCCTGGGGATTGAGGCCTCTGATTTGGTGTTGGAGCCTGTCAGTTGGTCCGATCATTACACCGTGAGCTTCAACGTTTTTGCTCCCCTTCGTAGGTCTGCCCCTGTGGAGATGGTTCGATACCGCCCATTACGGGATGTGTGCCCTGAAGACCTGATGGTGGTGTTGTCCCTCTCAGAGTTTCCAACTGCCAGCATGGGTCCAGAAGCTATGGTCTTGGCTTATAATAGGGCCATTTCCTTGGCCCTGGACGCAATTGCTCCTGTCCGTGTTCGTCCCCTCTCTCTTCGCCCTCGGGCCCCATGGTTTGATGGGTCCTTGAGGGAGTTGTGATGTGTGGGTCGACGGTTAGAGCGTCGTTGGAGGAAATCTGCTCTGGATGCCGACCGCCTTAGTTTGAAGGAGCATTATCAGCTCTACCAATCAGAGATCTCCCATAAGAAGGCAGAATTCCTGTCCAGGGAGATCTCTGTCACTCAGAATCGACCGGCTCAGCTCTTCAGAACTGTGGACAGGCTGTGCAACCCAGCCTGTCTCCAGCTCCGTCGAGCCTTTTCACAGAAGGAGTGTGATGAGATCGCTCAATTCTTTGCGAATAAGGTTGTCGACATCAGATCCGAGATCCATCCAACACACTCTAAGGGGGAAGCTTTTGGTCGGTGTTTGGTCACAAAACCCTCTGTCTCCTGGTGTTCCTTTGACCTGCTGACGTTCAGTGATATTATGCGGATCATCCAGGGGATGCGCCCTACGTGCTGTAGTTTAGATCCGCGCCCTACCTCTCTAATTTTGGGTTGTATTGAGATTGTTGGCCCATTTCTGGTTCAAATAATCTGGTGCTCCCTAGAATTGGGTGAGTTTTCTAGCTCCCTAAAGGAAGCTGTGGTGACTCCCCTTTTGAAGAAGGCTTCTTTGGACCCAGATGTTTTTTCCAACTACAGACCGATCTCAAACCTTCCCTTTATTGGGAAGGTTATTGAGAAAGTAGTGGCAAACCAGCTGGAGGACCATTTGACCATCCATAATATCTGTGAACCTCTCCAGTCTGGTTTTCGTAAGAGGCATAGTACCGAGACTGCTCTGGTTCGGGTGCTCAATGATCTCCTGATGGCGAGAGATCAGAGGAACCGTTCTATCTTGGTCCTCCTTGATCTCTCTTCAGCCTTTGACACTGTAGACCATGGGGTTTTGCTCAAACATCTGGAGTCCATCTGTGGCCTGTCTTGTACAGTGCTCAGATGGTTTTCATCTTTTCTATCTGGGAGAACGCAGAGAGTTGTGTCAGGAATTTTTTCTTCTGACCCTTTCCCTCTGCATTGTGGTGTCCCCCAGGGTTCGGTGCTCTCCCCCATGTTGTTTGCAGTGTATATGCTGCCCCTCGGAGACATTGTAAGAAGGTATGGGCTGAGGTTTCACTGTTATGCTGATGATGCCCAGCTCTACCTGTCTTTTTCCCCCGACCAGGTTAGTGCTCTCTCGGTATTTAATAGTTGCCTCGCTGAAATCCAGGACTGGATGAATAAGAGCTGGTTAAAGTTGAACGCCGGTAAGACTGAGGTTTTGGTCGTGGATCCGGGGCATGGGACAGGTGGGTTGGGGTCCGGTCAGCCCTCTGGCGTATTGCTGGGGGGGATCTGATCCTTTCCTCTGAACGGGTGCATAACCTGGGTGTGGTACTTGACGACGGGCTGACCCTTCGTCATCAGGTGTCAGTAGTCGTTAAGTCCACATTTTACCATCTTAGAAATATTGTCAGGGTGAAACACCTTGTTCTGTCCAGCGATTTACCCGTGTTGGTCCATGCCTTTGTGACATTTCACCTTGACTATTGCAACTCCCTTTACTTGGGGCTTCCTGGGGTTGATATCCGCTGCTTGCAGCTAGTGCAGAATGCTGCTGCAAGGTTAATGATGAGGGTGACTAGAAGGACACATATCACCACTGTGCTGCGCGATCTGCACTGGCTGCCTATACAGTGGCGGATCACCTTTAAAGTAGGTCTTTTGACCTTCAAAGCCCTGCACGGACTCGGCCCTGACTACTTGAAAGAGCTTCTGGTTCTTACGCTTTGTGACAGCTCCGCTCAGCTGATTTAGGGTTGCTAGAGGTTCTGAGGGTTATATTGAAGTCCTCTGGGGCTAGGGCCTTTGGTTTCATGGCCCCTACCCTCTAGAACTCTCTGCCTCACCGGCTTAGAGAATGCGCGACCGTGGAAGCCTTTAAGCGGGATTTTAAGACTTTTTTATGGAATAAGGCTTTTACTGATTGATGCTGTTTTGAATTGTCGATTTTATTTGTATACTTTGATTTTATTATCTATTTGTACAGCGCCTTGGTATCTGAAATGTGCTAAATAAATAAGGTTATTATTATTATTATTATTATTATTATAATTGAGTCCCCCACCAGGAGCTGCTTCCTTTCCTTGTGGTGTCCTCTGCCTCCTTCCTGTGGGCCTCCTTTGTGACAGTTGTCCTCAGCCTCCTTAGTGTCCTCTGCAGGTGCATCCATAGGGGAGCTATGCTCCCCCAGAATGGTGTATGGATTGTGGTGTGGAACAACTGACTGGGTTTGCCTCTGTTCCACCATCCTCACCCTCCCTGAGCCCACTGTGGTCCAACTGCTGTGCTTTCTTCGCAATGTCTGAGGTATTGGTGGTGGCTCTGGTGCTCCCTGGATGGGGGAGGTTCCCTTCCTACCATCCAGTGTGGCTTGGGGGAAGGTCCCCTTACTACTGTCCAGTGTGGCCTGAAGACGGGCAACTTTCTCCCTCAGGGCAGAGAGTTGTCTGCAAATAGGGCAGCATCTCATCCTCCAGAAAGACTCCCAGAAGACTGCTGCCCCACAACCATTACATTGCACTACTCCCCACATTTTTTTTTATGTGTGTGTGTGTGTGTGTGTGTGTGTGTGTGTGTGATTGGTTTGTAATATAGTTTTGCTTTAAAAGGCCTTACCTTTCTGAATATCTTACTAAAAAAGGCAAGCAGCTGTGCATTTTTGAGAAACTCACCATTAATGAGGTTTGTGAAGATCTCCGATAGACTACTTGAACCAGCACCACCACTCACAGAAACATCTACGCGGTCTGTAAAGCAAAACAAATGACAATACAGCAGTTAAATCATACAATAAATGTGATTTACAGTGTTTCAGTAGTAAGTCACACAAATGCATTTAGTATTGTGGCATCATAGCTGTCCAATTACCCATTATTCCCTAACAACTACTCAGTTGGCAATAATACATTTATATAAGACATAATACTCAATTCTCATACTACTGGGAGGCAGGCAGATAACCTACTTAGGAAAGCAGATCTGTAGAACTGCCCTGCCAAATTTGGCATTAGATCCAGTCTGCACATCCAAACTGTAGTGTTTCACAAAGGTGTGCACAGATTAGAAGGCCAGCAATGACAAACTGGGGGACTGGCATACATGTTGGAAAAAAAATAGTACTATGCCACTGCCCCTCAACCCCTCCCTCCTACCTCAACAGAGGCCAGAAACATTTTTTTCATCACATTAACCAGTCGGCCAAGCCACTTACTCTGGTCATTGCTGGTCGGCAACCACATCAGCATGGCACGGATTGGGAAGATTGGCATACATGTGTGGAAAAATGGTTATATGCCACTCTGCACATCCACCTACCATCCTGCCTCACCAGGAGCCAGAACCATTTTTTTTCAGTGCATGGTCCAGTCTACCAAGCTCGTCACTCTGCCGACCATGCAACGACCAACCACAGCAGCATGGCATGGAATCGGCAGACTAGCATACATATTAGAAAACATGGTTTGGTACCACTCTGCCCATCCACCTCTACCTCCACCATGGCCAGAAGATTTTTTTCCAGCATCTTTGTTATATTTCCAAACCATCATTCATTTTTATTTTTACATAAAGCATACCAGCTCATGCACCCGCCCACCCCATCCTCTGCACTTCATCTTCCCTCCATTGCTTTCCCATTCAAATAAAAGCAGCATGGCTGTCCATCAAAAAAGTTGTAAATTACCATACTATGGCATGCACATACTGTAGAAAGGTAGTAGTTCTATGGCAACAGATGGCAAGGCAGGTCAGGTGCAGCACAAGTTAACAGAAAGTGCATTAAGTGCAGGTAAGCAGCCCAAGTAAGCTAATGGAGCAGGTTAGCAGCACAAAACTGGCAGGTCAGTTCATCATGGCCACTCTCCCCACCCTGACGGACCTACATGGATGCTCCCCCCCATGGACTTGTAGTCCCACTATCCCCATTCTGGACATACACGGCCAAGTTCCCCACTGAGACTGACCAACAGGGACACTCTCGCCACTCAGACAGACCTGAGTGGCCACACTCCATCACCCTCATGGAGCAGGACAATCCCTTCCCCCAGATGATCCTGAATGCCCACTCTCCCCACCCAGATGAACTAACACAACCAATCTCCTCACCCAGATCGACTTGAACAGCCCCACTCCCCACCCAGATGGAGTGGCATGGAAACTCTCCCCAAAGTGGCAGATTTTGAACAGTTTATGTTTCAGTAGGTGCATCCCAAATAGACACAGCCACAAACCTCACTGCCAATGGCATGGACCCAGTGGGCTGGTATATATACTTAATAAATTTATTCTGATCCTCCCAACATCCCAACGGACAGGCCCCAGAGTCATCAGGAGAGAACTGGGGGAAGCAGCCGACACTAGGCATGTGACAAGGTCCACGGGTGGTAGCCATCACCTCACCAGGAAGTGGGGGGGTCTGCTTGTTCCTTGCCCCAAGACAGAGTGCAGCATGCAATGATTATCATGAATGGGTGCCCTGCTGGCATCTGCCATGCTCCAGTTCTGTTGTCTGGCATGGTGTTCCTGCATTACCCCCATCTCCACTGTGGGATGCCAGGACACTGAGCCGCCCTTGGATGCCATCCCAGGAGAGGTGAGCTGTCCTCCAGGTGCTCCATCCTCTACCTCACCACTGACTCCTAGCTCCCCGAGTTCCTCCCCAAACCTGGGTCACCGGTGTGGCACAAGGTGCGGCATCAAGCGCCTCAACTATCAGCAACACTGGGCTAGTAAATCTACATTCCTGTGAAGCTCTGTTATATGCCTGGGACAGACTACTTAGCCAGTCGTCCCACAGATTCAACCTCAATCCATGATTTCACATTTCACAGAACTGTAAAGTAGCCAACCCAGTGGCACAGAGGACTTAGGTTCCCTACCTCACACTTCGCCGGTGACCCGGGTTCAGAAACGACCTCGGATCATCTGGGTGCTGGCATGAGGGGAGGTGAAGCACTGTTGAGCATGCCAGTGGGCAGCTCTCCTCTCCCAATGGTGATGAGGGCTGGTTGGTACCCCTTTGTAGTTATGCTCCCACTGGGTGGAAGTCTGGTTGGTAGCATAGACAGAGAGTGGGCAGAAAGGTTATGGGAAATGGAAGAGGCTGAGATGGAGCCACATGGTGCGACAGGTACCTCCACACACTCATCCAGCCATGAGCCAGATCATCAGTGGGCTAGAGGAGAAATCCATTAAAAATCAATATGTGTCCCTATCACAAGTTGGAGGAAGGAGGTGACAGGGACCAAAAAACTTTAATACAACAACGAAAAACCCTGCAAAGTTTCCATTACAGCCCTTGCTCATTTTTGGGTTAAGGAATGGATTGGTTCACTTTCATGCCCACATACGTTACCTCACTCAATCAATCCAGCAATCAGCATTTTGCAGACCCTTTCAACAAATACATAAATTCCTTTTTTTTTTTAAATGGCACGTTGGTGATGAAGTTTGAGGTGCTTGATGACAAGCCTTATGGTAACCTGGGTTTGGGAACTAGCCTGGACTGTTGGGGGCCAGCAGGGGAGAGAGAGGATTGAGCATCAGAGGGACTGCTCTCCTCTCTCAGGGAGAGAGGGAATTGCCATCCCACTCGTTTATCTACTTCTGTTGGTGGTAAGAGGAAATGTGAGTCAGGAGGCATGTAGACAATGTCTGCCATCAGCAGGAAGGGGGAGTGCAGAAAAATTGCCTAAAATGGAGCTGGCAGGCTCCGTGATGGCTTTCCTGTGCCAGTCCAGACTTCCCAAAGCATATGAATTTCACTCCAGAAGTAGGGGAAAGCCGGTACCCCTTCCCCTCAGCCATGTCACAGAGGTAATCACAGGGGAAGTCGGACAGGGACTGGAGAGCCAGATGGAGGGACCAGAGCCGTCTGGGGCCAAAAACAAGTAAAACGAAAAGTTGCGCAGGTAGGATCAGCTTTTGTGTAGTTAAGGTGCAGGATAGCTTGGCTTGTCTGTCTGCCTCTCTTAATCAGCCCCCCATGCCATCAAAGTGAAACTTAACAGTTACTAACTGTGGCCTGTGCTGCTCCTGTGTCCCCTTCCCATCCCACACCACCACCAAGACCAGTGTCCCCACCAGAACATGGCCAGCATACTGCTCCATTACACCTCACCAACACAGCCAGTGTTCCTCCCCAAACCACACACCATCAGCACAGCTGGGGTCCCCACCCCACCCAACCAAACACAGACCCTTATCCAAGTCCAACCAAGCAAGTAACAGCACCCAAACCCTACCAGCATGGCCATTGTTTCCCCCCAACCCACCCCACCAACACAGTCATTGTGCCCACCACACCTCCACGGCCACTGTCCACAGACCACCACACCCCTCCAACATCCCCACTTCACCTCCACGGCCAGTGTACTCACACCACCAACATGGCCAGTGACCCAGTCCCACCACCCACTCCAGCATGGACAATACCCTCACACCACACCCAACCAGCATAACCAGTGCCCTCCTCCCCACACAGCCAGTATCCACACCGAAGCCATGTGTCTCACTGAGTCTGACACAAACACACACACACTCAGCCACATTAATTTCAACATTTTAAAGCTAATTTTATATTTACTTAATTCGGTTAAACGTTCAGTGGTAGGGCAGTTCAGCAGCTAATGTGGATGTTAAGAAAGCAGAAAAAGCAACTAAAAGGAACAACAACATTGCCTTGTTTTTTTACTTAAAACATTGCAGATCCAAGCAGCTGTGTGAACTAATGCAGTTTCCATTTTGGCATCGAAATTTCATGGAACATTAATGGATCGACATTCCCTTCCGTTTTGCAGTGTTTCTGTGAAAAGAGGAAACAAGTGTCCCAGATGATGCCTGTACAAAAATATTACAGAGGACATAGTACTGAGCCCCATGGTCAGAGAAGGCTGTAACCTTACCAACGTGGTATGGTAGTTCAATCAGTTGACGCACAGTGGTCTGACAGCTCGGACAATCGCGCTTTCATCTGGAGCTCATCCACTGTAGTACTAATTTTACAAGTCATCTACAGTCTTAATCCATATCATCACATCTGATCCCCCCCCACAACACTTGGATAATACTGTCATTAAATAAAATGCACAATACAACAGGAAAGCCAACAATGGGAATATTATAAGGTAGTCAGACCATCTTCCTACCTCTCCTCACTAGGGCAGCCCATTCCTTCTTCCTCCATTGCCCTCACATAGCATCAAGGGAATTCCCTTTCCATCTGCTGACGCTCCAGAACAATCTCTCTCCAAGCTGATGAAAAGTCACTTCACTCCCAATTCATGACTGTCTAAAGCCACTCCCACACCTCCTTGTTTTCCCACATGATCGCATCTTCAGCAGTCAAGCTTAGCAGGCCACAGCCTGTGCACCGTACAGGGTGGAAGTTCAAGCAATTGCCGCACATAGTACAGTAAGTGCAGTGGCAGGAACAACGTGCAGGTTTCACAGGATGACTTTTAAAGATATACAGTGTACCTAAACAAATAGTCTGTGGATTTTCAGTTAGGAGGCTATAAATTGGGCAACATTTACCTCAGGAATTATTACTAACCCCTGATTACACAGTAATCCTGCATCTTTGAAATTATGCCATTAATTCCATACATCAATGCCCCCCCACACACAAACACACAGTGTAATTATACTTTTTCTTTCTCTGAACACTGGTTTTCTTCACACTGACACTGTCATTTTCCACAGATGTAAGGCATGCAGCTTCAAGAGACATCACACATGACTATGTACCTCCCTCAATACCACTGAAAATTTGTGGACTGGCTTCCGTAGATGTCCATTACCAGTGTGGTATAATTAGACAAAGGCTCATGTGAACCACCTCCAGTCCTAGACTGTTTTGTGAGATCTCCTTTTGGCATCTGCCAACAAATTCTTCCATTTCTTTTTTACTTCATCCACAGTCTGTTCCACAGTGGGATTGATAGCATTTACTTTGCTAGTCACCTCTGCCCAGCATTTCATTTTGTCAGAATTCTTTAAATTTTGACTGAGTTTACCAGTGATAATCGATTTTCTGAGGTAAATCTCCTCAATGAGCCATAATTTCTCATCAGAAAAGGTGCACTTCTTTCTCTTGGCTGCCATCTTGCTTTTTCATGAGAGACAGCTAAGCCCACTTTGCTGGCTTATAAGTGTTGCTAAGCAACATAGGTCTTAGACCTGTCTTACTAAAGTCAAATTAGTTTTTGATTTCTGCAACTGTCCTAAACACAGGTCTTAGACAAGACCAATTTTAAGTCAAAATGCTTCAAATGTAGTCTTACAGAACATACAGTCTTTATGCAACCGGCTGCAGTGCCTTAAATCCTAGCTTTGTTCCCCAAAGCTCTGTCCCATCTCATTCAACGTCTTCTGTTCAGCATCTTCTGACTCCTTCTGGTGTGTCTGAGCATTGCTTTGCAGAGCAGCTGCCAGTTACTCTCTAGTCTCTCTTAGACCTGGTAACTTAGTAAGCCTGTATAAAACCAAAAATAAAACACATCTGGGACAAATATTCCAACTTAAAATCCACTAAAAACAAAATGGTTCACAAGCACTAAAATTAGGCAATGATAGAAACAGAGAAACATGGCAACATAGAAATTAAAGGCAGATGGAGACCAAAGATTTATCTAGTCTTTATAGAGCCCTACCCCCCCTTAGGATTTCTGTAAGACAGTCCCCTTGCATCTGTCCCAAGCTGTTTTGAATTCCCTTATTGTTTTGGAGTCAATGACTCCAGCCGGTAGACCATTCCATGAGCCAACCATCCTTGCTGTGAAGAAAAACCTTCACATGTTGCCCCTGAATCTTCCTCCTCTCAATTTCATCTCTTGCCATCTTGTCCTACTGGTGCTATTGACTGTAAAGAGTTCCTTGGTGGTGACTCTGTTTATATCCTTCAGAAACTTGAATGTCTCAATCATGTCCCCTCTATCCCTGCATTGTTCCAGGTAGTACATGTTGAGTTCCTGTAACCTGCTTTCGCATGGCAACTTATGAAGACTGTGTATCATTTTTGTTGCCCTCCTCTGTACTGTTTCCAATTTATCTATGTCCTTCCTGAGATAAGGTCTCCAGAACTGGCTGCAGTACTCAAGGTGGGATCTCACCAGGGAGCTGTGCAGTGGTAGGATCACCTCCTTTCTTCTACTTGTGATGCCCCTTCCTATGCATTCCAGCATTCTGCTGGGCTTCTTTGCTGCCTTTTCGCATTGTCCGCCTAATTTCAAATTGTCTAATATGATAGCCTCTAGATCCTTCTCCTGATGGGAATTTGTTAGTTTTTCCCTTCCCAGGTAGTAGTCTGTCTCTGGGTTGCTTCTACCCAGATGCATAACTTTGCACTTTTTCACATTGAATTTCAACTGCCACAAGTTGGACCAATGTTACAGCCTGGGTAGGTCACTTTTCATTTGCTCTACCCCCTGTGCAGTGTACAGAGCTTTGTGTCATCTGCAAACAGGCACACCTTCCCACTCAACTCCTCTGTGATATCTCTGATGAAGATATTAAAGAGTAAAAAAGTAAGCATATACACCTAAAGCTCTCAGTTATTCCACAGCATCAAGCTCATATGTCTGCCATCTCCAGATGCAGATTGGAGTCTAGGTGTCTCTCTGCAAAGCCCTGATTACACTGAATTTTGAACACAGCCTTTTTATGGCCCCACTTCATGTACCTGGTAGAAGACATTTTTCAAATTCTGCCCAAGAGGTGATTTCACAGAGCAATTGCAAAATCTCTTTTTGTTGTAGACTTCAAACATTTCAACTACCTTGTTCATGAGGTGGAGTTCCAAAAAGACAATGTTAATAATTTGGTGCACGAATATTTAAAATGACAAACTTATAAGAAGAAACTCAAAACACATTGAAGATACATCGATGGCACTTACCTTATTTCTTCAGTTCCTGGTCAGCATTGATAAAAAAGGACATCTTTCTTGCAGAGCTTGTGGTGGACCTAAGATAGGCGAGTGAGGGGTTTTGGGGGTGATATGGTGGGTGTAGAATGGAGGGTTAGGGTGGTATAGGTGGGGGGGTTGGGGTTCTGAGGCTAGACGAAAGACTGTTTTGTTCATTTCAGGACTTAAGAAAAAAATGAGATCTTTGGGGGCAGGTTTCTTTTTTTTTTCAGAGTGACTGACACTGGGTATTGGACACCCTTGTGTCAGTAGACTGCTAAGTGGCAGTGGGGATGGGTGTCCCAGTGTCACCAACTGTGGGGGAAGAAAGGGCTGAACTGGAGTGGAGCATGGTCATCACATTCAGTGGTACCAAGGGGTAGGCATCCCAATCTGCTTGTAATTCATAGAGAAGGGGGAGTGATCTTATTGGCACTGGAGGTGGCTTATTGCAAACCTTTAATCACTGGTCAGGTTGGCCACCCCCGGCCATTTCTACATAAAAAGTGGGTTGCAAGGGATGTGAATACCTGCAGCAGGACTGGGCTCCTGCCATCTGGTAAAATAATAGGAAATATGGGTCAGAAGGGACAATAACATCAGTGGGATTGGCACTATCCATCTTGTAAAATGAAATGAGGGCAGGAAGAGAGGGGTTACTAAGGTATGGAGATTGCAGAGATACAATGTGAGAAAATCACTTTCAATGAAATCACTTTAAATTTCCCTCAGAGTACTAACACAAAAATCTAGCTATCCTTGGAACATTCATTTTTTGAATTGAGAATATTCAGAAAACTGCACAGTGTTTTAATTGAAAGGCATTGCCTGCAGTTCAATAAGTTAAAGCAACCAGTCACGCCCCCTTCCTGAGCTACAGTATATAAGCAGTTCCTCTCAGCCTTCCTCTGAAGCAATTTTTCTTTGCCTCACCATCCTCCCCTCCTGCTCCAGAGCCACATCTCTCTCTTCAGGGGACTCCTTCCTATGTTACCTTAAGCCAAGGGAATCTTTCCCAAGGCTCCTCTGTGGGTGGAATCCTCTTCAGGGGTTCCTTGCCTTCGGTATCCTCACAAGGTGGTAATTTCTTGTGGAACAGAAAGCTTGAATAGCCAAACAGTTATCACAGTTGCACAAGCATAACATTACTCTGGTTGTGTAGGCTCATTGAACTTACTGTACATGTTAAGTTCAAAACTTCAAACTTGCGAAAGCACTCAGCTAGGACAAGAGCCTATCAAACCTGTTAATTTCATAAAAAACAAAGAAACAAAAAAGAGTTTTTTAGTTATACCTGTACAGTATGTGAGCAAACAAAAAAGTCTCTTAATTTTGGTGATTTTTTTGCATTTTTGGCCACTGTAACTTTGCTTTCCTCCACCCCATTGATACACAATTTTAAGAATCCAGAAATCATGTCCCATACTGCACACCTACCCAATTTTGGGCAAAGCAGTTGAATGGGGGTAGAGTTATTAAATTAGCAGTACAACAAAATCTATTTTGGTAAAAAGGGATCACACACATTATGTTAGAAAGGGTCCCTGCCCGTTTACTTAACATATGCCCTCCAAACCCTTTTTCTTTTTCCTTTTTTATCATCCTGTCACCTCCCAATCAGCACAAACCATCGCCAGGCTTGCCATATTTAATCATAGTGCATCATGGTCATTTTGTGATCAATTGGTATGACCCATGATGCATATATGCTTTACCATAATGCAAAGTTCTGCATTTATAATGCCATATGTGTTCATGATCACTGTCACTTCACTCAGTAACATAAAACAGAAAAAGGGCTTATCATCTTTCCATATCAAAATGCAGCATGTCAGATGGTGCAACTTATCACTACTTGAAATAAACTGCCAGCATACATTTTACGTTGTGTTGTAAGCTGACAAAATGTTCAAGAAGGGCTTCACCTCTAAAAATAATAGAAAATGCGCTCTAAACAAAATACATTCTGTGTGCAACATCATTTAATACTGCTGGTTGTCACAAAATAAAATAACGCCTGTCCATGCTCAATCCTCCATGTTCACAGTCCACAGATGTGCTGCTCATCCTATAATTGAACAGGGAAAAAAATGATGGGATCAACTGGATGAAATGGCAGAGTAGAGTGGGGTAGCGAGAGATGCACTGAGACTTGCAAAGATTTTTGCCTGCCAGATTCATTCATCTTGGGACAGTTGCATGGTCGTGCACATTAGCCTGTGATCATATGTGCTACGGTGCATTGCGGGAAATCTATGCCCAAAACCAAACATGGAGGGTGTTAGTTTCTTTGCCCTAATTAATAGGTTATTTTTAATAATAATAACATATAGATGTTGATTTCTACACATGTGCTTTGCTAATTTGCTAATTGAAAGTCACACTGACACATGTAGTCAGGTTACTGGGCAACTTTGTTTTTTTCCCAGCCTGTTCATCGCAAAGCTGCTTTAAGGTGCAGAAATTTGGAATTGATTGCTTACTCAATCCTGATATACAGATAGATAGATAGATAGATAGATAGATAGATAGATAGATAGATAGATAGATAGATAGATAGATAGATAGCTGTCAGCATTACCTCTCCCAACACCCCCATGCCTTGGTGAAGGGCAGATTACTCTGCTCCTGCTAAAATAATTCTGAGTTTTAAACCTATGTGTTACTTGTCTGTTCTACTCCTGAATTGTTTTTGCAGTCCATAACTGTATTGTGATTATTTTTCCTGTATTATGATTTACCTTTTTGTAACTGGACTTATATACTGTGAACCTTTCATTGTTTTGTATAACTGTTTTTTTCATATGTTACCCTTACCTCAGGTCACACCTGGAAATGAGCCTCGGCTCAGGGTGCTTTTCTCAGTTACCAAATTTTAAATAAGTAAGCAATAAGACACAATGGGGTGTGCATTAGACAGATCTAATGCATGGCTAGGGGGATGTAGTGAGGCACGAGACCACAGGCCGAGTGCAACGAAGTCCTCAGCATTAGAGCTGTCTAACGCACATCCCCGGAGTGGCTTATTGCACTTATAAATGGGCCGTGTATTCTAAAGGGGGTTTCGAGTTTTAGCTGTGCATTAGACACATCTAATGCACGGCTAACAACCAATCAGATTGCTTGAAATCCTTTGCCCATTTTATAAATTAAATTATTTTACAGTAACCTTTGCCTATCTGAAGCATTCATGCATTCGTATGAAAGGCATTAATGAAAGTAAATTTGCAGCCTACATTTTGCATTACATGTGCAGTAACCCTCTTGTTGCTGGTGCTCACTTTCCTGTTGATGCCTCCCTATAGGTATACTGTGATGATAACGATTATAAATGAGCAACTGTTAAAACAGAGACTCATTTATATCACTGTCACGATCAGCAACCCTGCAAGGGTAGCTATGGTGTAGTCAGAAAAGCAACCAGAAGGGCAGGGATAGGGAGGTGTAGAGGAGGGATAGGAGGGAGGGTTTATATGGGTAGAGGAACTTGTTACAACCAAGCCAGCCCTGTGGTGTGGTGGTGAGGGTGGCTGGCCATGGTGCAGCAGGCACTGGGTTCAGAACCTGCTGGGGGTGATTGTTTTGCTGCTGCTTGTGGCTCTCTGTTTATTTTTTTTCCTCCCGTGTCTTGCCCCCTCCTCAACATGCACCCCCCCCCGAGTCAACAATCCTAATTCAGGGAGAGTGCGGAGGCGATCTATAAAAACACTTTATAGGGCCAGAAGTCAGGTGGCTTGGGTTGCATTTCGCCAAAATGCTTTTCGGCAATATGCATTCACTATGATAGCGATTGCTGTATTGCAATCGCTATCATGACATGGAACCCTCATTATATAATTTCCATTTTCTGATTTTTCAGTCATTTTCTATAATGGTCTACTATCTAACTGATCTGCCTGAGCACCTTGCTGTCCTACTGTTTTTATGTTTGCTTACAGGCAAACACAAAGCAGACATATTGGTGCCACCAGCAATGTAGTGGCCATGGAGGTGTGCGTTCTTTCCAGCCAACAGAGGTTAGACTAAAGGAGGCCTGGTACTGAAACCCAAATGAAAAGAAGGCTGATGATGATGCTATTGAGCTTTGTAATTGGCTGAAACTTCTCACATATGAAACCAAGTAGTTACACCTATCAGAGTGGTTTTCCACCTGTTAGCATTCTATGGGAAGTGGTTTCAGCCTGCTACTCTGTGCATGTGGCTTCTTTCAGTTTACCTATGCCAATTCGACAACACTGTTGTCAAGGTTCAGCATAGTGAGATCCCCGATGTCGACAGGTGAAATTTCACCTGTCAGACATCAGTTTGTTTTATATTGGGGGGCTGCCCCCATGCCCCCCCTTCTTTAAGATTCTTAACTCGGAGTCAGAGTTAACTCGAAGGGAGGGATGAAAGTCAGCGAAAGGGCAAAATTTCACCTGTGGGTCCCCCACAGCAACAGTCTTGAAACCTGTCGAGAATGTTGCTGTGGGGGATTTTGCCATGTGGGTTTCACCATGCGGTCGGCATAACACTCCTTTCTATGCTACCACTCCCTCTGTCTGTGCTATACAACACATATTTGTCATAATTTGTGCATTCTTTTGTGTGTTTGTGCAAGGAAAGTCTTGTACTAGTAGCACATTTCAGAGGTGTGTCTGTGTTGAGAATGCAGGGCACGTTTTAGTAGATGCGTCTCTCATTCTCCAATAAGCCAGCATGCTAGCAGTGACACCAGCATTATGCAAAGTGGACACAACTTCTATGAAAAGTGTTGCTACAATCAGAGATAAGCTTGTCATGCAGCTGCACTGATGGCATGCCTCCCAACCAGCATTTCCAGGTGAAGCATTTAAAGGGACACTGTCTGACACTCATCAATAAAGAAATCATTCAATAGCCCCTTTTGAGTCTATTTTCAAGAATCACTGATGTGTTTTTTTTATGTCCACTTATGTTAATAGACTATTTACACAGTATCGGAGCTCTGTTTATGAGTGTCTGTGTTGTGTTTTTACAGCCACCATTACAAACTGTTGAAGTCGTGTCTATACTGTACAGGGAAGTGAACTAGCATGTTGTGACAAATGCTCATTCACTGTGTTTGCAAACATGAATGAGTTTGTCCAAATGCAAGACTGTGCCATGTCCTGGAAATTGACAGATGTGATTGAAAGCAGAGCATGGCAAAACCGAAACGCTGCAGGTTCCACGAGGTGAAAAAACAATACTTACCAAACTTGTGGACATGTTTGATTCTGAGGCAATTTTTTCGCAGTCTAAAAACTGAGTTCTCATTGATAAATTATTGCTCCCAAATGTAGCCAAACATTTTAGTTAAAACAAAGGTATTTACATGATTTTCACTCACTGCACTTTTCTTTTCTCCTCACACAAGCCTCTCTCGGCTTTTCAGTTTCTGGGCATTGCTCATCTTTACTCATGCAATGCAGTAGACCCCGGAGTCTCATTTAAAATCCATATTCAATGTATACATTTATATGAATGTTTTGTACCATATCTGTAGTAAAATATTTTATTGGAATTGTTTTCTCAGTGCAATTGTTTCTGGCTGCAGTGTGAGTTATGGTGTTCACTGAGCACCATGTTTCATACTTTGGGCCCCTTTCTGTAATTGGCAAAACACATTCTCTTCATACTATTAAGTTGCAATTTTACAGGTAATTGATTGCAGAAACTTTTTAGTAGTTGTAGTGAATAATTGATTATTTGTGCAGTACTCCCTGCATCCAAAATTGAACAGCCAAGAGAGATTCGCGTGAAGAGGATCAAAGTGAAGTAAGAATCCATAGTTTCACTGTGCTGTCTGCCTAGTAAAAGATGTTAGGATTGAATAAAAAAGCATGGCCTGGATATTCAGACTGTGCCTGGCAGTGGCGCATGCATGGGCGCAGTGCAACTGGGATGCGAAGGGGCCAGGACCAGGTGATATTTAACGGTGATGTGCCATGGTGCAGCACAGTTGAATGTGGCATGGACAGCACACAGTGCAGTGGCACTGTGCCAGTGCAAGCCACAGATATGGGGCACGGGGGTGCAACAGCGCAAATGCAGTTGCACTGTGTGCATCACCTGCGATATTCAGAAGAGGGCATGCAAATGAGGCCATAATATATGTAAGGCACAAATAGGGCCATTTGCATGTCATTATTGCCTCATTTGCATGCCTTGCACAGGGCAACCAGGCGAATTGTGCCTGGCACCCTGCACAGACTGAGGGTTGAAGATGGGGTCCCGGGGCATCCCCTGCCCCATAGCCGCGATCACCTTTGAATGCCATAAGAAATACCCTGGTGGTCTAGTGGTACCCCCTCACTCCCATTGCCATGATCATGGTAAATAGCCGTATGAAAATTCCCTGATGATCAAGTGGCACCCCCACCGATCCCACCCACACAGGACCCCTTGCCAACCCATCTCCCCCCCTCCATCATTGGCTGGCAGCTGCAACCCACCCACATACCACCCCGTCACCCGCTGAATGACAGGTACAGTATGGGCTTGCAGGGCATACTATACTAGACAGTCCCAAATATGTGAATTAACTCATTCACTGATTTGGGACTGTCTCCCATACAGTATGCCCTGCAAGCCCATACTGTACCTGTCGCCTCAGCTGGTGGCCAGGCGGTATGAGAGCAGGTTGCAACCACCCACTGATAATGGGGGTGGGGTGAAGCGAGTGATTCTGTGTGGGTGGGAGGGGTGGGTGCCACTGGATCACCGGGGAATCTTCATATGGTGATTTACTGAGATTGCGGCAACGGGTGGGGGGGGTACCACTAGACCACCAGGGGATTTTTAGGGCTATTAACACATTCTATCTGATGCCATCATTTTGGGTCAGGTTAATCAATGGATGGTTCTGATGCCGTATTATGCTAATGGGTACAATGAGTTAACCAGTGATCACGGCAACAGGAGGGAGGGGGTACAACTAGACTACCAGGGACTGGTATTGATCACTTTTACCAGCGACTGGGGACATGGGGAGGTACAACTAGACTACCAGGGAATAATATTGTGCAGTTACCGGTGATTAGGGAAACGGGAGGGAGGGGAGTGCCACTAGGCTACCAGGGAGCGATGGGTGCTTGTGGATGGTGTTCTGGGTGGGTGGGTGGCCACCCACAGCAGGCGGCTGCTGTGTTGTACCCTGCAATACAGCAGCCCACCTGTGGGTTGGCCAGGAGTTGTTCCCACTATTCATGGCTCATCTTTGAGCCCCCCTATGCAGTGCAAGGCAGGGTTTCACCAGCATATGTACCACACATCTCGGGCTAAATATCAGGATGTGCCGCATATGCACGGGCACACCCTCTGCATCTGCACCACATACATTAACATTGCGCCCTGGCACACAGGGATTTGTGATGCGTCAAGCAGCCTTTTCAGTATCCCACCAGGGCGCAATGTGGGGTTGTGCCGGAGAAACTCTGTTGCACCATTCACAACCCCTTTGAAAATCCGGGCCCATGGCTACAAAATGTGTGCACCTGTTGTCACTCTTGATCAGCATTGACATGTCATCTGAGTAAAAGTGCTTGCAAAAACCCAAGCATGCTTAATAATATTAGTTTGAAAATATATATTCTCAACAAACAAATGCCAGGAATTTCACCTCCATTGTGTGCCACACTGGGAGCCCACCCCAGTGTGGCCAACTTCACCCCTCCAAAGTCATGGGGCACAGTGGGAGCCCAGCCCAGTGTGCTCAATATTTTTCTTACACCTCTAAAACAACAAAACTGTTTGCAGTGTTTGTTTTTGCTTTTAATTACCTGAAAAAAAAGTCCTCGTGCCGAGTCTCCTCCCTAGTGCACACTCCACCCTCTCATGATCCTACCTCCTCACAGCCCCCTCACTCTATGCTTACTTCTGAAGGTTGGCTCTGTGATCTGTGGTGGAACGGGAACACATCTGTACTCTTCAAAGTCAACTACGAACTGAAGAAATGCAGGTAAGCTGTATAATGACATAAATGGGGGGATTTCAACTTAAGTGGATATCTCAGTCATTTTTTGAATTTTTCCTCCAAATTTTCAACATGGGGTGCTTGGGACCCCACCGGATTAACACATGTACTATCATCTCATTACTCCATCCTGAAAGGTCATTTCACAGTCACTGCACGGAATCACCTTTTGGGTCTGATTAATGAAACAACAGTGCAACTGCTCATGAGGTGGGGCCCCAAAAAGCCTATCTTGCAAATCTGGTGGAACATTTCCAAATAATAACTGTGTTATGAGCATCTGTTGCGCAGTTTCAATGCACGCTTATAACTTCGACAATTTTCAATATTTTCACTCCAGATTTTCAAAATTGCCATTTTTTACAACCTCCTTATGAACAGTACAGCTGTCATTTTTTTTACATCCTGCCCAAAATGTGTTCTCACACATGTGGCGCACAATAGTACGATCGCTCTGCAAAATCAATGTTCAGGACACATTAACAAAATCACAGTGACACTGTTCATCAGCAGAAGTCCCAAAATGCCTATGTTCAAAATTTGGCTAAAACAATTCCCAAAATAATTGCCTTACGGAAGTGTGATACGCTGTTTCTACACACGCTCCTGACTTCACCAATTTTCATATCTTCACTCCAGATTTTCAATATTGCCATTTTTGTACACCTCCTTTTGAACAGTACAGCTGTAATTTTTCACATCCTGCCTGAAATGTGTTTTTGCACAAGTGGTGCACAATGACATGGTCACTGTGGGAAATTCATGTTTGGGACAGATTAACAAAATCACAGTAACTCTGTTCATGACCGGAGTTCACAAAATGCCTATGTTAAAAACTGGGTTAAAAAAATCCTCAAAATAATTGCATTACGGGTGTACATTGTGCAGTTTCTACGCATGCTCATCACTTCAGTTTTTCATATTTTCACTCCAGATTTTCAACAGTACCATTTTCTTGCATCTCCTCATGAACAGTGCAGCTGCCCAAAATGTGTTTTCACACCTGTGGTGCCAAATGGCACAGTCACTGTGCAAAATCACTTTTTCGGCTAATGAATTCATAATGCCACTGTTCATGAGGTGGGTCACAAAAAGCCCATGTTGAAAATTTGTAGTGAAAATACTAACACACACCTCAGATGTTACAGTTTCCAACCATAACACCCCACCCTGTAGAGATTGACAGGTGTCAGGGGTGTGACTTGGCATTGTCGGCCGTAATGCTGCTGCCTTTCAACCCCCACCCCCCACCCACCAGCAACTGACAGGCATTGAGGTGTGTCTTGGACTCTTCGGCCCCGAAGTTCACCCCATTCTCCTAAACTGCACCAGTCTCAGTGTGTTTCCTTATGGAATGGGGTGAGCATAAGGCCCGAAGACACCAAGGCACACCCTAACACTTCTCAGTGTCTGTGGGGTTGGGCGAGGCGAAATGGCATGAGCATTATGTCCAATAACCCAAAGGCACACCCCAATGCTTGTCACTCTCTGCAGGGTGCTGCAGGGTGAGGCCGGGGTTGGCGTCAGTTCAGTACTTCATGGCCAATCCTATTATGCATCTCTCTCTAACTCCTGCACTATAAATGCCAATGCCAGGAAGACAACATTCAGCCTTGACAAATGCTTGTTTACTGAGAGAAACAGATGGGGAGAAGAGAGAGACAGAGGGGGTTAAAAGAGAGAGACAGAGGGGGAGAAAGAGAGAGGGAGAGGGAGAGAAAGAGGGAGAATAGGGACGGGAAGAGAGAGAGAGAGAGATGGAGAGAGAAAGAGAGAGAGACACACACACAGTGGGGGGAAGAGAGGGAGAGAGAGAGAGGGGTAAGAAGGACCATACCTCTCAGCTTTCCCTGATTTTCAGGGTTGTCCCTAATTTTGCCTCAAACTGTTCCTGTCCCTCCTAAAATTTGTATTTCTGTGACTGAACAGTGTGTATACTGTATGCTCTCAATATTGTCAAACAGAGTTACACACTTGCTCTTCGGCACACAAAGTATTTTGCACCAATACTCTTATGCTGCCTGCTTAGGGAGATAGAATCAATTGTTAAACTGTCTCCCTCATTTTACTTCTTTGTCACTGATTTTTTTAAGCCATGTCCAAGTGCCAGACACAACTGCAAATACCTGAAACAAGCGTTTGGCATTGACAAATGCTTGTTTTTTTTTGTAGTCATGAAAGAAATGCCAGTTCCTGGGAGATCACGTGATGCAGAGTGCTGAGTAGATGCTCCTCCGCTAAGCTCCTGCCTCCCGAATAAAAACTTGTCATTTATTATCGTTAAATTTTAACTTGTTCCTCTGCCTGCGAGTTTTTCTTGCCTTTAAACAACGTGTGCTCCTGTTTTGGGTTCATCTGTGGTAAATGGAGGCTTACATGAAGAAAGCCCCACAGAAACATACCCCCCCTGCAACTCCTGAGAAGGCCTCAAAAACATCCTGAGCCTCGAGTGGCCCTTCGTGTCAAGCTGGGGACCAGGAACCCCTAACACTTAACAGATCCTTAGAGGAATTTAAACCATTCTGGGAAGAGGTGAAAGATATGGCAATCGATTTGAAATCCCTCTCCAGAAAGTTAGAGGAAATCTCCACAACAGTATCGGACAATACTGCCAGAATAATTTTGGTTGAGAGAAAATTGGAAAGTCTGGATCCTGAGCTCCTACTAACGAGACAAAAGCTGTCTCGTCTTGAAACAAAGCTCGAAGACCTGGAAGGCTGTAGTCAGAGAAATAATGTGGTAATTCTTGGGCTCCCCGAAGGGGAAGAATGCCAGAATACCATAGTCTTCACCCAGAAACTGGTTGAAAGGATTGCCAGTCCCTCTCCCTTTGGCCCAATATATATAACAGAACAGGCCCACCGATCTCTGTGACCAAACCCCCCACCTGATGCACCACCTCATCTCATCATTTGCCACTTCCTAAACTACTTAGAAAGGCAGCATTGTCTTCAGAAAGTTAAGGCCCTGCAAGAAGTCAGATGGGAGAAGGTGAAGCTGAGAATTTCTCAAGATATCCCTGGTTTGGTCTTGCTGAAATGGAAAGCCTTCCACCCGATTGTATCCAAGATTATAGCGGCTGGCTTAAAGTTCAGGATGGGGTACCCAGCGAAGTTACAAGTCTCAGTAAATGGCTCATGGCTTAATTTCGAGGATCCTGAAGCTGCACTAACTGGCCTTAAGTCTGCATTCGCAGATTTGTTCCAGATGACCTGAGAGGACTTTCAGATCATCGGATTTGCCAGGAACTCCAGAATGAACTATTGTTTGGCTTTTTGTGTGGACACTGCTCTTTCTAAAGAAGGATTTTATTTGAGTGTATGCCCCCTAATAGAACTGGGCTACCAGTAGAGGCCTGACTTTACTTGTAACAGCCCCTGGCCTGTTGGTGGGAATAGTGCATTATGGAAAGTCCTGGGGGGGGTTCCCAGAGGCTTTGTTTTGGACTGCATCTGTGATAACTTTGCTCATTTGATTTCCTAGGGTTCACACAGGGCAAGGATTTGGGTTACGCCTTCTGTTGGGACTTTATGTGGTGTAGTTTTAGATTTTTGAGCAGTTCCGGGCTTCCGGGGCACCTCTGACTAGCAGGCTGGATCAGGTTATGACCACAAGAGGGTGCAGCTCACCCATTTAATGCAGGTCCGGTCATTTTCTCCAACAGGAACTGCTTTGCTTATTAAGTTGTTCTGGTTTTGCAGGGGGGCATCTCGGATTTAGGGGTCTGCATCCCCTGGATAGTTACTCCCATGGTTTTCCCATCTCTGGATCTCGTTTCATTTTCACCTGGTCTCGTTTTCTCAGGTACTCATCTCGAAGATGGGCTTACCCCTCCATGTTAATTTTTTCTCTGGCCCTGGTTCACGAGGTAGTCCCTCATGGGGAACAAACATTTTTCATTTCCCTCTCATGACTCTCATGATGATTTTTCTTATTCACATTTTGAACATCCAGTTCTATTTCCCTTTCTCGATTATTAGTGGATTCATTAACAGAGGCTTGCAGGCCCTGGAAGCTCAAGACCGCTCTTTAGATATTAAATCCTCATTAATGCAGTTTATTGATGGTTTTGTAGTACACAATACGAGGGAGATCATTAGCAGGGGATATGTTTGGTGGGTGGGAGGGGGAGGATAGGTCCAGTGCTGTGCTAAGCATTGCTTGTGACAGTGCGGAGGGTTGGGGAGGTTATGTATTCTTGTCGGGGTGGGGGTCTTATGGAGGGTTTAATGGTGGCTTTCATGGGGGGCTGGGGTGGTGGGAGGGCCTTACAGCAGCAGTGGGGGGGCAGATTTTTAGTGTTATACACCCAGAGTGCAGGGCCGAATACAGCATTCTTAGAAGTCATTGGGAGATGGCTAAGGAGGTGACTTTGCAACATGGAACGTCAAGGGATCAGGAAAAATCTAAACAATACCAGGTTTCTCAAACACCTAAGTCTTTTACGCACTCAGGTTACTTTTCTGCAGGAATCGCACCTATTAGAAACAGAAGCCTTACAAGTGAGGAGGCAAAAAGTGGGGATGGTCTATGAGGTGCAAGGATCCTTAAACAGCTGCGGGGTTATGATAATTATTAACAGGTGCATTCCCTTTGTCTCAACTCATACTATCAGGAATCCCAAGGGCAGGTTCGTTTTGGCTATAGGTACTCTCTGGTCAATACCTCTGCTATTAGGCAGTATATATGGTCCAAATGCTGATGACCCTGCCTATTTCATGAGACTCATAAACCTAATCCTGCCTTTTCTTCCCATAAGGATTATCCTGGGGTGTGACTTTAATCAAGTCATAGATTCTAACCTTGACAGGTCTGGTGGTGCATCGGGGGGGATCTCCTCAGGTCAGAGGGCTTTTAGAGAACTAATGGATCAATGCAGGCTCTGTGATGCCTGGCGTGTTCTAAACCCTGATTTCAAGGAGTTTACATTCAGGTCTTTGGTACACGGCTTTCAGTCCCGTATTGACTACATACTCATTTCTCAGACTCTCTTGCCCGGGGTTAGGTCCTCCTTGATACAGCCTGGCTCTATCTCTGACCACTCTTTGGTGCTGTGTGATTTGACAATTCAGGATGTGTCAAAGAGAGAAACAAGATGGAAGCTTAATAACCAATTGCTTAAGGATTCTAATTATTGCAATACTATAAGGGAGCATGTTGAGGACTTTTTTCAGTCTAACCCTTTAAACAGTGCAAAACCAGATATTGTATGGGGGACTTTCAAGGCTTACATGAGAGGCATCCTTACTAGCCTCTCGGTAGCCAGGAAAAGAGTTAAGGAGAGAGAATTACTGTCCTTGTTATCCCAATATCGGACCGTTGAATCTAATGTCTCGGTTAATTCTTCAGAGGAGGACAAGGTGAGGCTCCTAAGGTTGAGAGACAAATATTTGGAACTACTCTGGGAAAAGGCAGAGTTAGCTATCATACATACTAAAGCTAGTTATACTGACCAAGGCAAGAAGGCTGGGCACCTTTTGGCACTTTGTATTAAACAACAAGAGTCAGCGAGATTCATCCCCTCTATCAAGGCTTCTGTAGATGGATCTCTGAAAACATCTCCGTCTAAGATAGTTCAGGAGTTCGCAACATATTACAAATCACTTTATGGGGTTATGGAACATCCTCCCAGCCCAGTAGCGTGGAGAGTTACCTGAGAGATTCATAGCTACCCTCCCTCCCAGTACATTACATAGATTCTCTGGTCTCTCCTATAACTCTGGAGGAAATCACCGAGGTTATCAGAGGTTTACCCTTGGATTAATCTCCTGGGCCTGATGGATTTTCTTCCCTTTTTTATAAAACTTTTCGAGAACTTTTACTGCCAATACTTAATAGTTTATTTCAGCATATCCTATCCAGGACAGAGGTCGACAACCATCTATTTGAAGCCTTGATAGTGCTTCTTCACAAACCAGACAAGGACCCTGAGCTCGTTCAGAGCTATAGGCCTATATCCCTTCTAAATCAGGATATCAAGATTCTCTCAAAGATTTTAGCTAACAGGTTATCCGTGATGCTTCCCGAGTTAATAGGTATTAATCAGGAAGGTTTCATGAAGGGACGCTCTTCAGCAGATCATTTGCGTACGTTATCCCATGTCTCCTTGGCTTCCAGAGATGCTGACTTTCCTGCAGGTTTGGTCTTTTTGGATGCAGAGGAGGCATTTGACCAGGTGAATTGGAGTTTCCTCTTCAAGGTATTGAGTGCCTTTAAATTTCCTCCTGTATTCATTTCCTGGGTTGCCGCATTATATAAACCCCCCATGGCAAGAATTTCAGCTAATGGGGCCTTCTCAAACTATTTCTCACTTCGCTCAGGCACCAGGCAGGGTTGCTCCCTATCGCCTCTCTTGTTCAATTTATATCTGGAACCTCTCATCCAAAACATTCTCCAAAATACCTCTATACAAGGTATCAGAGTTGGGCGTCATGAGATTAAACTAACTGCATACACAGATGATCTGCTGATGCATCTCTCCCACCCAGCTTCTTCAATACCACCCTTACTGAACGAAATAGCCAAGTTCAGCAAGCTATTTAACTATAAGTTGAATGCTAGTAAATCCCTATTCTTCCCATTAAACCATAAAGTATATAAAGATGATATTTGCCCCCCTAGGTTTAGGTTGGTCTCCTAGAACAATTAAATATCTGGGCATAAAGCTATCCCTTAACCCCTTAGTGTGAGTCAAAGATAATCTGGACTCTCTTTCACAGGTTATTATTCATGATCTCAACAGATGGTCTAAGCTTCCAATATCATTATGGGGCAGGATAAATATTATTAAGATGAATGTATTTAATAGAATTTACTACCCTTTATCCTTCTCAATTCTTTTATTCCCATACGCTGGTTTAAGAAACTGCACAGTATATTTACCAAATTTATTTGGGCAAATAAGTATCCCCGGTTGGCCTACCATAAATTGGCTGCACCAAAACTTGAGGGGGGGGGGGCTGAGGGTTCCCCATATGGCATTATATTACTGGGCTAGTCATCTAGCAAAATGTCTGAGATGAATAGCCTCAGGCCCTGAAATGACACAACCAGTATGGCTTAAGATTGAATTAGATGTAATCAAAGCCAAACACCTGGATCCCTCAAATTTATTCTACCTCAAGTTATCCCAGGTTAAGATGCCTGATTGTACTACAATAAGCATCTCTTTAAGAGTTTATACACAATTATGTTTATTTCTTCATTATTTCCCTCAGTCTGATTTAGCTCAGTCTATTTGGAATTCCCCAACTTTTACATTTAATAGTAAGTGGATTCCCCACAACTGGCTGCCTCAATTAGGCGATGGAAAACTGCTTTCCTTGGTAGATGGGGAAGGGCTCTGGTTGTCCTCACTTGGTATTATGGATAAATTCCTCATCCCAGTCCCATCTCACTTTAAAGTCATGCAGTTAAGACACCTTCTCACTGTAGCTCTGGGGAATTCTCCCCCTTCTCAGACAGTATCAGCTCTGATTCCTGAAATATCTCATTTGTCTGGATCGCCAGGCACAGTTTCTAAGCTATACAGGGTGTTATACCAGACTCTGCTGTATCACTGCCCGGATTTGTCCTTTACCGTGCTGATAGACAGGGTAAGCATGGGGGTGGCTGTGCCCTCTACACCAAGGACACCTTACAAGGTCTCCTACTCCTCTCCCCCCAACTTGAGGCTGGTGCACAGGCCCTCACTGTCAAACTGGCCCTGGGAAGAGCACAAAACCCGTTATACATAACAACGGTATACATTCCCCCAAGGGACCAAAAATCAGCTTTCCAAGCATTGTTGTCTCAGCTGGATTCACTACCATCACAATCGGAGTTACTTGTACTTGGTGATTTTAATATCAACTGGCTAAGTAAGGATGCCACCCCACACATCGACCTAGCCTCAGCCCAAGACCTAACTCAATTGGTCGATCCCACACGCTTGGATCCACGTACTGTTCCTCCTCCCTATTAGACCTCATCTTCTCCAATCGCCTGGCAAGATCTCTAATATTTCCATCCTTCCTAACGCCCTCAGCACCACTCCCCAATTATCTGTTCCTGGTCCTGTAAATCCCTGATCCCCTCCCAAAATAATTATACACGTACTTGGTCCTGGTAAATTGGCACAGCTAAAAGCTCACCTCAGGGTCATGGATTGGTCCATCATTTGAACACTATTCACGCTGACAGTGCCTTGGATCTATTTACCCGGTCCTTCAATAATATATGTGACCTCTATGCCCGTTCACAAAAGAATGGTTAAAGGCAATCACGCTACCCTGGTTCACTGAAGCGGCTCAAGTCTTTAATGAGAACCAGAGATTCACTATGGCAGCTCTCCATTGGTCTGGCCTCCCCTTGACAGACAGAGTATAAAGTGGCCCCAAAACAAGTGCACTTGGGCCATTCGCAGGGCAAAAGCGGATTATTATAAATCCTCCTTAACCTCATCCTGGGGCTCCGGCAGCAAGTTTTGGAACAACATTAAGGAAATTTGTGGTAAGGTCCCCAACCTGGTCCCCTCACAAGTCATGTCAAACGGATCCTTGACCTCTGACCCTACTCACATTGCTGCAGTTTTCAGAGATGCCTTCTCCAATCTTAGCCATGTTCTACCCCCGAATTTCTATGACTCACCATCTCCTAGCACACCTGCACCGCTCCTCAGTGCCCCCCCTTTTACTTCCGCCGTATTTCTCCTAAGGCTGCAGAACCATACCTCACCGCTGCCCTTAGTCATCCCTCCTCCAATGCCGACCCTCTGGACCTCAGAATGCTTGGCTCTCCTAAGAAGTCCTTACCCCCTCACCCACATTCTAAATCTCTCCTCTCACTAAGTAAATTCCCTACCTCTTGAAATCTGCCTCTATCACGTCTATATTTAAAGGGTGATCCCTCCTCTGCTAATAATTATCGCCAATTCCATCCTCCCCCGTCCAAGGCATTGAGAGGATAGTTTGGATCAGCTCTAATCACCTCATTAAATATGACCTTCTCTGCAAACAACAACATGGTTTCTGCAAAGGGACCTTTACTACTACGGCCTTGCTCGAGCTAACATCACACATCCATTCTGCATTGGATAAAGGCTATATCACAGGTGCGGTCTTCATTGACCTCACTAAGGCCTTTGATATCATCCATCATTCACTACTCCAAACTGCCTTGATCAACCTGGGTCTCTCACAGGATGCTGTGGGTTGGTTTGCAGACTATCTTACCAACCGGACCCTTCAAGTTAAAATTGGCAATACACTATCCTCCAAATCGCCGGTCCTCTCTGGGGTCCCTCAAGGGTCCATTTTGGGTCCTCTCCTTTTCAGCCTCTTCCTTAACTCCCTCCCTGCATCCTGCACCTCCAACCTATTACTCTATGCAGATGATGCTGTCATCTTCTCCTCCAGCCCAGACCCCTCTCAACTCCACCACTCCCTCCAGTCCTCCTTCAACGCTGTTGAGAGCTGGTTCTCCTCATACAGCGCCTTATTAACTATAAAACCAAAGCCATGCTGTTTGTACACCCGCAGAATTCTAGGATAGGGCTTTTCCTCAATTGCTATCTCGGCCTTGACCCCTGGAATTTGTACTATACCTTTAAATACCTGGCTATCACTCGATACTGGCCTCACTATCATGACATATACATCAGTTGTCCAAGGCCCTAAATACTAGGCTTGGTCTCTTGCCTGTTATAAACACTGTCTTACCCCTGAGGCCCTCAAACTTGCTATTTCTCCTCGGTAATCTCCTACTTGACTATAGCCTTTTGACTTTTGGTGGGGCAAGCCCTCGGCCCAGATAGTCTCAGACTTGTGCTAAACAAGGCCTGTCGCCTCATTTTAAGGTGTGACAGACTCACCCATACCTGTGTGCTATATAAGGACATAAATTGAAACTTAACTTTGACAATCGAATAAAATTCCACACCTGTGTCTTAGCTAAAAGATCACCCTTTGGCCTCTCTGCTTCTCTCACCTCCTTAATCACCTTGGACTCTAAAGCTAAACACACCGTAGCTCAGATACCCATCGTTTCTCCATCCCTTCCTGTCCTTTAACTCAATTCCAAAGATTCTTTACGCTACAGGGCACCTTTGTGGATGAATAACCTACCCCCTCCTTAGCGTCTTGACCAAAGCATTGGTCATTTCAAAACGCTCCTTAGGACCCATCTTCTGTCCTCAAGTGACTGTGACTGTATGTAAATCGGTGCCCAGCCCTCTATTACTGACAATGGCCTCTGGCTTGCCTCTACACACTGCTCCTAGCCCACTAACTTAGGGATGTTACTCTCCCAGTCTATTTTTTTATCTGTCTCGAACTGAACTAGATCCTGATTGATTAACCTTGCATTCCTGTTGTACATATCTTTACTATGTTATAATCACTTTATTTGTTTCTATACCTCTGTCTGTACAAACTGTTGTTGTGTAATCTGATTTACTATATGTGACGTGGAACCTTTGTAAAGGAGTCTATGACTCAAAGGTATTTCTGATTCTTATGAAATAAATAAATAAAAAAATGGGGACATCTTTGGACCTACCAATCTCTGGAACTCACTCCTCCCTCAATACCATTTGGACTTGCAATCCCTATGGAGATCCTGTCATAAGTATGTTTCCCAAGATAGATTGCATCTCATGCAATATCATATTTTACACAACATGTATTGCATCCCCGTTAAATTAAAAAAAAATGGGGCTTCTCGAACTCTAGTATATGTACCAAGTGCTTGAAAGAAGAGGGTACCCTCCTGCATATGTTCTGGTCCTGTTCCAAAGTTTCTTCCTTATGGAATTTAATTAAGATGTCTCTTGATCCCCTACTGGGCCTACAGGAGTATTTTATTCCAGAGGTGTGCCTTCTAGGGGATATGTCCCTGGTCAATGTCAGAATTAGGAAATACCATATTTCTATGGTTGCGCAGTCAGTTAAGAAACTTATATTACATCATTGGAAGGAACAATCAGCTCCTTCCTTCCAGGAATGGTTACATGAAATCATTGCCAATCTTCGAACAGAGAAGGCAATTGCAAGTCTTCATAATAGACTAGCAGTATATAGTAACATATGGGATCCCCCTTCATTCCTTACTCTTGTTACCTCACTGAGGATATATTACACTCTGGTATTATCCATACGATTGTTATAACTGTGCACTGCACGTTAGGGCGATTATGTTTTGTTGCTGCTGTAAGGAGGGGTGGGATGAAAGGAGTGGGATGGGCAGTTTTCATTGTTCTAGTGCTACGGTACTTTCTGATTTGCTGTAACTGCCCATTATAATGGAAATGTATTAATAAAGTTTAAATTATAAAAAAAACTCTGCAACACCCTCCCTCTATTACCTGTGCTGGTTGTCTCCACCTTACCCTTCCTTCATTCCTTCTCATTCTTGTCTTTTTGTATTTTGTGCTTTTTGAGCTGCCAGAGACAGATATATATTTATTGCAGTATTGAAATTTAATACCAGCCTGCTGGCAGCTCTTTGTGATGACTGCTGCAGCACCCCCATCACATACAAGTGAGCCAGTTAGCAGGCAGTAAGACAATGCCCTCTTTCTTACCTGCTTGCTGCCACACCATTGTTTACTCCCGGAACTAATAAAAAATTCATGACCTGGACTCTCCCCACCATGTGTCAAACAAAAATAAATGGACTGACTGGTGGATATGCACAAGCCAATTCCCTCTTTGTTCCCACAGCCACCTACCCCCACACCTGTGTTCTCTCATGGAGCAAGTTCAATTATATGACCATAGCTGCACTCTCTCTTCCCACCTACCACATCAACCTGCCTTCTGATAGCCCTCTCTGTTGGCCACCATTGGGTTCCACCTCATGTTCCCACCCCCTATGGAGGGAAAAAAAGCTACCAGGTGGGACACCAGTGCCCTCCCCACCCACCTGCATACCATTCTGTAGTGTGGAGCAAGTGATGGCATTTAAAACCTGCCTCCTGCCTGTCCTCAGTGGTGATGAGTGCCCTCCACCATCACATTTAAAACAAAGACAGGGGTGGTCAGCAAGTTAATGTGATCTCTCTGGCCAGCCATGCCCATACCATTCTGTACACTTGGTATACACAAAATGAATAACCTGCCTCCTGGAAGCTGTGTTGCAGTCACCCATCTACTGCATCTCAAACAGGTTATCAGGCAGCAAGCTAATGCCATCTTTGCACCCTATTTGATGTATTGTTCTGTACTTGGAATCTGCATATAAAAGAAATGGGTTCAGTGGCAGAATGATTTTTTAATGCTATTTTAGGTGCCTAAAGACAAGTCACTGCTTCAGAGTCTTTCCACCCCCCTGTAAACACTCAGTGGTTTAATGTCCCTCGGCAGTGGCATTTTTTTTCTTGTCCCCCACCTCCGCAAACACAAGCACTCCTGTTGTATAAATGCCACTCAGTGTTTACACCTTTCTCTTGTCCCTCCATGCTTGCAAACTCTGGCACACTAACTGATTAATGTTACTTGGTGTTGGCAGATTTCTTGTGTATCCACCACTTCACCCAACCCCTGCAAACACCAGCACATCCAATGTCCAAATGCCACTTGACGGTGGCACATTTGTCTGCTCCCCATCCTTGCAAACAATGGCACACCAGCTGTGTTAGTGCTGCTCAGCTTTGGCACTTTTCTCTTGTCCCCCTTCCACCCCTGAAAAATCAGCACACAGAGTGGGTAAATGCTGCTCAGCAGTGGCACTTTTTTCTTGTCCCCCACCCCTAAAAACACTAACACACCCATTGAACACATGCTGCTTGGTGTATGACACTTTTTTGTTGTCCCCACCCTACAAATATGGCACACGTGTTGCATAAATGCTCTTGTTGATGGTACATAGAAACATAGAATCTGTCGGCAGATAAGAACCATACAGCCCACCTAGCCTGCCCATTTCCCTACTTGGTTTGGCAATCTTTACTCTTATCTGGACTGCTTTTCCCCCACTGCTGTACAGCAGGTGCCTTTATGCTTATCCAATGCACTTTTGAATCCCAGTACTGTTTTCACTTCCACCAACTCCGCTGGTAGGCTGTTCCATGGACCCACCACCTTTTCTGTGAAAAAATACTTCCTAGCAGTTCCCCTAAGCCTCCTTCCCTCCCTCCAACTTCATGTTATCTCCCCTTGTCCTTGTGCACTTTTAGCTCTGAAATATACTCCCCTCCTGTACTCTGTTTATTCCTCTAAGGTATTTGAAAGTCTCTATCATATCCCCTCCCTCCCTTTTCTCTTTCAGTGAATAGATGTTTAGTTCCTTGAGTCTCTCCTCATAAGGCTTGTGGTGTAGTCCATGTATCATTTTTGTTGTTCTTCTCTGGACTGCTTCCATTCTGTTCGCAAATGGTGTATGTCACAAGATATAGTTTGTATAACCCATTGGGAAAACTTTGTAGATAAATCGCCTCTGTATAGTTGAGATGGTCTACATCTTAGTCAACAGGGCAGTACCATATTGGGGAAATCTTTTCTGAAGATAACAATAAACTATTTTAAACTAAAGTCAGGAGAATTACTTCTATCTTAAAATCCCAGCAAGCCAGTCCCAACAAAGGATTTAAATTTAGGTCACTAAATGCTCGATCATTGAATATTACAAAACTGGCGAGCTAGAGGCAGAACAGTGACTACTAAATTTAGATATTATTGGGATAACAGAAACGTGGTGGGACACAAACTCTGTTTGAAACCAGCAAATCTCAGGTTACAAACTTTATCATAAAAACAGAATTAATAAAAAAGGTGGGGGGGGGGCTTTATGTTAGAGAGGACATTACATCCTACGAATTACAGTCAATATCAAATACAGAAAGTATATGAAAGTATATCCAGATTCAAGGTCACCCTCAAATTATAGTGGGGATTTGTTATAATCCTCCTTCATCCGATCTTATTTACAAAGAGGCAGTATTAAAGGATATTGAAACATTCTCAGACTATAAAGAGGTGATAATTATGGGAGACTTTAATATGCCCCATATTAATTGGGCCACAAATTCTAGTAAAGATAAGCAGGATGTTGAATTTTTTAAATATGCTAACTGAGAATGGACTATCCCAACTAGTTACTTCTCCCACTAGAGAAGGGAATATCCTTGATCTTCTCATCTCCAGCATAAGTCATAAACTCACCACGATAACAATATCAGACCCCTTAGAAAATAATGATATCCATTCCATTATGTTTGAATTAAAGGGCAAACATCATAGATTAATTTAAAAAAACTGTTTATAGGTATTATGACAGTGCCAACTTTGGAGCGATCATCGACAAACTAAATAATATTAAATGATCACATCTTTTCTCCGGTCTCTTGGTAGATGAGTCCGGATAAAACTAAAGAACACAATATTTGCACTAAAAAAGAGATATGTACCAGTGAAAAATAAATACAACAAAAAAGGCAGAATCCCAAATTGGTTAAACAAATCCATTATAACTCAGATCAAGAGAAAAAAAAAAACACTATTCAAAAAATTAAAATCTGGCAAAAGATTAGACAATACTTACTGTACAGTAAATATAAAAAGACCCTACAAAATTTAAAACATATGATCAAAAAGGCTAAAATGAAACCTGAATTCAAATTAGCCCATACCAAAGATCGCTATAGAGCATTATTCTCATACCTAAACAAAAAAAAGGGGAATTCAAGAAAGATAGGGCCTCTAACATTAAATAATAAAATAATTCACTGGATACTGAAATAGCAAATCATTTTATTTTTTTTTTGCATAATCTTTTTATTAGTTTATCTTTTCATGCTGCAGCAGAACAAAGGTATATATCTCCATCGACACTTACTAGTCTTGTACATATCTTACAGACCTCTCCCATTACATCCATCAAGTATCAGCAGTTGATTCAAGTACCATTCTTATAGATCTTATACATCCATCTCAAATTAAGTACATGTCCCTATGTTTTATTCTTAGGATGCATATCCTGATGGAGATATAATAAAAGAAGAAAAACAAAGCAGAGAGAGAGAAAAGAACAAAAGACAGAAATAGGAAAGAAACAGAAAAATCCCTTCCCCACACCTCCCTCCCGTCCCACCCTTCCCCACCCCAGCTAATAGAATTCACTTAAGTCTATATGGTCTCTTTTCAACTTTATCCATATCTTATTATCTCCTGCTCCAAGGGCTGCATAGAATGTAAGTAGAGTGCCCACATATTCACAAACTGATTTTCTCTCCCCCTAGCCTTATACGTCAAGCTTTCTAATTGCAGCGCATCCCATGAAAGATTTCTCCACTGCCTAATTGTAGGCTTATCTCCAGCAACCCATGTATTCAGAATACACTGCTTTGTCAATACCAGGAGCATTCTCACCCATCTCTCTAGCATCTCCCATTCCTCTTGGTGTGTGTCATCTATACCAAACAACATTATAAGCAGTTCTGCTCTAACCTGCTGCCCCTTCATGTTTGTCAACTCCTTTGCCACATCACCCCAGAAAGCTTGAAGTGTCAGGCACATCCAAAACGAGTGCAGATAGGTACCCAGGGCCAACCCACATCTCTGACAAATAGCCAAAATTGTTGGATTGTACCTGTTCACTGCAACAGGTGGAGTATACAGCCTGTGAACAAATTTATATACTACTTCCTTATACGTATTACAAAGTAATAGACCCTGATGCATCCCTTTCATTAAAGCCCACTACTCCTCCAAGACTATAACTCCCAGATCTCTTTCCTACAGGTGTTTAGTTTTACTTGTCATATCTGATCACTGGAGATGCAGGAAAGATATAGCCTTCCTGACAATACCTACAGGTTTCTGATTAACTTGCTGTAGCAGTTCTTCCACAATCTGTATTTGGGCACCAGGGGCTCTTTGCTTCTCAATACCCTGCACATATTTCCTCACCTGGAAATATCGAAATATATGATGTGCAGGCAGGCCCGGATCTTCCCTAAGCTCATTAAATGGGCTAGTCACTCCCTTTTTCCTTAAATCATTAAGACACATTACTCCCCTCTCTTCCCAACTCTGAAATATTGGGTATCCTACTCTGGGGATAAAAAATGGGTTCCCAGCCAGTGGCAAAATAAAAGATTCCCCCTTTTGATGCCCTACTACCTTCTTAATTTGGTCCCAGCTATCTATTACCTCCTTCACTAAAATACTCAAAACCCACTTATCCTGCAGCCCCCTTCTACTTGCTTCTACTAACAGAGACGATATTCGAACCCCCAATCCCTCCTCCTCCAAGTCCATCCAACTGGCCTCCTTTGGCCTATACACCCAGTCTTTAATAATCCTCAATTGTGCCACCCAAAAATATAACTTCATATCTGGGTAGTTCAACCCTCCTTTAGATTGGTCAGCTTTTAACTTATTTAAACTAGCCCTAGGTTTCTTCCCTTGCCATATAAATCTGGAACAGTCCTTTTCAAATGCATTTATATCTTTCCCTGTCAATCCTGTTGGTAACATCTGCAATGGATATAAAATTCTAGGAAGAATGTTCATCTTAAGTAGATTAATACATCCTATCCCTGATAAAGGCAGGTTTCTCCATCTGTCCATGTCCTCTCTTAACAATTTTAATAATGGGGTGTAGTTCAGCCTATAAAGTGATATCAAATCCCTACCTATCTTGATCCCTAAACATGTGAGGTGTGTACCTACCCTCTTCAGACCCATGTACCAACTCCCCCTCTCTTCTCCCAGAAGCATAATTTCAGACTTCCCCAGATTCAATTTATATCCTGAGAATGTGGCAAATTGATCTATGATTTCCAGCAAAGCAGGCATAGACTGAGCAAGGCTCCTCACATATAACATCATGTCATCAGCATACAGTGTAATTTTAGCCTGTCCTCCACCTTTCCCCTTTATCCCTTGTATTCTTGGGTCCTCTCTGATGGCTATAGCCAGCGGTTCTGCCACCATTGCAAATAGCAGAGGGGAGAGGGGGCATTCCTGCCTTGTCCCCCTGTGGAGCATAAATTGTTCCGTTATGTTCCCATTAACTAAAACTGCAGCTTTGGATGCCTGATACAATGCTCATATCATTTTAATGAAGCTTTCCCATAAACCAGATCATTCCAGGACTGTGAATAGATATGGCCACTCAATCCTGTTGAACGCTTTTTTGGCGTCCATTGACAATACAGCCGTCCGCCCTCCCGCTTTCTTGGCCTGTTCCAAAACATTAAGGACCACCCTAATATTATGATACGAGTGCCTACCTTTTATAAAACCCATTTGATCTGGATTGATCAACTCTGGAAGGACACCCTCCAGTCTACTAGCTAGAATTTTAGCAAACACCTTAGCATCACAATTTAACAGGGATATTGGTCTATATGATGAGCATTCCATTAGGTCCTTATTCAGTTTCAGAATCACACACACCAGGGTGCAACCATTTGTATCTGGCAGTTCCCCTTTCTCTCTTCCCTCCCTAAATACCTCCCACATTACCTCTTTTACCTCCTCCTTCAGCAGTTTATAATACTCTGCAGGCAGGCCATCTGGGCCACATGCCTTCCCGGTCTTCATCATATTGATGGCCCGAAGGATTTCCTCCCTTGTGATCTCCTTATCTACCAGCTCCTGTTGGTGCTTTGTTATTTGGGGCAGCTTATGCTAGCCAGGAAGTCAAGCATTTCTTTTCACTTCTCTCCACTTGCCCTGTATAAGTCCCCATAGTATTTCTTAAATGTATCCCTATCTCCACATACTTAGTGACCGTCTGCCCCTTTTTATTTTTGATCCCTAGGATATGCATCACATTTTTTCTACCCTTTACAAGTTTTACCAGCAAAGGCCCTGGCTTGTTCCCCCATTCATATACTCTGTGTTTGAGGTAGAACAGTTTTTTCCGAGCCTCATCCATCAATAAACTGTTAAGCGCCTGTCTGGTTGTTACCAGCTCTTGTCTCGCCTGTTCATCTCCTTCCCCCCTTTCTACCCTCCCCTCCAGTATTCTCAATTCCTGTTGAAGAGTTTTCTGTCTTTCCAATCTATTCTTTTTATATTTTGCCATATACCCTATGATTGCACCCCTCATGTATGCCTTGCCCGCGTCCCATAACATTTGTTTAGAAATGGCAGTCGGTGCATTTACATCCATATAGAATTTAAATTGCTCCTTCACATATTCCTGAAACTCCTGCAAGCCTAGCATATAAGTAGGGAATCTCCATGTCTGCATTTCCCCCCTCTCACTCAGAGAACAAAAGGACGCCACTACTCCTGTGTGGTCTGAAATATGTATAGGACCATGTGCCACCCTCCTAAGTTTCTCATACCAATCGAGTGTTACATAGACATGATCAATCCTCGACCACGTTTTGTGTGGGCTTGAGTAAAAAGTATATTCTCTATCTTGAGGATACGCTGTTCTCCAGGCATCCACTAGATTCAGTTCTGCCAACATTTCCCTCCATTTCCTAATACAAGGATCTCTATGACCCTTCCCCTCCGAGTGATCAAGGGCAGCATCAGGTGTGCAATTAAAGTCCCCTCCCATAACCAAGTTGTCAAACTGTTCCCTCATTAATATGGACAAAATGTTGTTGTAGAACCCCGGGTCCAAATTAGTTGGTGCATACACGCTCCCAAATGTGACTTTCAGGCCATGGAGAACCCCTGCTACAAACACATATCTACCTTCCTTTGGATCTGCAAGGACTTTCTCAATCTGAAATGGTAAATTTTTATGCACCAGAACCGCCACTCCTTGTTTACGTGGGCTAAAAGAGGTCACATAACACGCACCCACCCACCCCCTTTTAAGTTTTACATGCTCCCCTGATGTCAGGTGTGTTTCCTGCAGGACAGCTACCTGTACATGTGCTCTCTTTAACGCCGTTAACAGTACACTCTGCTTAATTGGAGAAGAGAGGCCATGAACATTCCAGAAATGTATTACCAGATCTCCTCCCACCATTGTCTCTTTCCATTATCCCTTTTCCTCTGTCCTTCCAAATACTTCTTGCCTCCAGCATTCCTCTTACTCTCCCTCCATCCCCTCCCTTATTTTGCCCAAGCCCATGCACCAACATCCCAGCAACCATATCCATAACCCCACTATCCATACATGCACTCTTATCCTTTTCCCCTGGATGTGAATCTCGATAGCTCTTAGATTTTCCCCTTAAGACTACTATAAATCCCCTTTTTACCCCCCTCTTCCCAATACTGCTTCCATTCCCAACCATCTCAAACTGTTTCTTTTCCTCCCAACACTCCTCTTTCCAGCATATTATCCATCGTTCCTCGTTGCTCATTCCTGCCATCGCAGCAGCACCTCCCAAAATCTGCTATTTGAGCAACTACCTCCCCTCACCCCCCCCAGAGACCTCTTCATCTGTGGCATGTGTTGGCCTATCTGATTCATAACATACCACCGTAACATACATACATTGTAGAGCTGGAACCATTTCGAGCTGATCCCCGTCAGTCCATACCGAGTCACAGTGATTTCTACCCTCCATCATAACCCTCCCTTCTCCCTTTCACAAACCAACCCCATAGCGCCAAGTTCAGTCTCTTTTCAATTATAAGGCTTCTTTTTCATTGGTTGACCCAGTCAGAGGCCAGTGGGGTAGGCCGCGTGATTTTAAACATCCTCACACGCTAGGCCCAGGCCACCAGTCACTCCTCCCAGCCTATCTTCTCCACGGATGATCCTCCAGCACTTTCTCCGGCATCTGCGAGTCTTCTCCTCCGCAATTTCGAAATCTCAGCATATGTTCCCCCAATAAACAGTCTCATTCAGCCCTCGCTATCCATCGATTTAACCATAGGCTTTCCGAGTTCCAAAATTTACAAGATTAAACATGAACAGGCAAACTTATAACTGGGGATTTACCCCCCTTCTAGAAACGATAGTTAGTGTCTCAAGCCCTTCTCATCATTTCACAACTCCCTTCAGCCCACTTTCTTCTTGAGTTCCTTTATAAAGGTGTTCGCCTTCTCCACCTCCCAGAATGAGTACACCACAACTTCATGCTTTATTTTAAGGATCGCAGGGTAGATCATATAATGCTCCACTTGCATCTCTCTTAACTGAGCCATTGCAGTAGCAAACACCCGCCTCTTCTTAAGTAATCCATTCCAGTAGTCCTGCGTAACATGAATTCTCACTCCATCTATTTCAACAGGTCGATTTACCTTAAAGGCTTTTATCACTGCCTCCCTATCCTGAAAGTTATGGTACCGGACAACAATACTTCTCGGGGTTGGCCGGGCCTGGCTTTGGGAGTACTGCTCTATGCACCCTTTCGTTGTGCTTCCCCTTTGGGTTGCAGTTTCAGGATTTTTGGCAATTTCTCAGCACAGAATTTCAATATGTCTGGGCCCTCCTTCCCTTCAGGGAGCCCTTGTAAGCGAAGATTGGTATGCCTAACATAGTTCTCCTGGTAGTCAAATGCTTCCCTCAGATCCTCCAGCTCCTTTTCTAAAGCCATTACTTTCTCCAGCAGAGGCTGTATTACATCTTCAACTCTAGCTGTACACTCCTCAACCTCCATTAATCTTTCACCATGCGCCACAGTTCTCTCCGCTATTTCCTGCAACTTTGCTTAAATTTGATTCTCCAGTTTTTCAAAGCGGGGATTCAGGGCAGCCAGCACTTGCGTTGTCACCTCTCACCCCAGTACAGCTAATTCTGCCACCAAGAAGGAAATTGGGCCTGCAGGCTCCACTATGGGCCCAGCCGGTTGTTTCTTTAGGTTTTTCCCAGCGTTTCTAGCGGACTTCCCTGTTGCATTTGCGAGGGATTCATCCATCATTTTACACCTCCAGACAATAATACAGTGGAATCCAAGTCTCTTTTTCTTAGTTTTGTGAAAAAATATTATATTTAGGTCTCTGGAGTGCGGAGCTCGAGGAGAATGCGTCTTACTTCTTAGCTGCTCATCAGCGCCCGCCTCAGCAAATCATTATAATTCTTATTTTTGCTCTATCTTTTCCAATAAAGATCATTACATACCTAGTAGAGATATGAATGAAGTCAAAACTCCATAAGTAACTATAACATTAACGTTTGGAGATATTCTCCCTCTTCTTAAATCCTTGAAGAAGGTTACCAGCCCGGGACCTGATCAAATCAGTTGTAGATTTCTTATAGCCACTGCAGAAACAATCTATATCCCTTTAACAATTCTATTTAATAAATCTTTACACTCAGCTGAAGTTCCAACAGATTGGCTATCAGCAACAGTGACCCCAATACATAAAAAGGGTAGTAGATCCTGTGTTCAAAATTACCGGCCCATTAGTCTTACTTCTATTATCTGTAAAACTATGGAGATAATAATAAAAACATACTTAGAGAAAAAAATGGAAGAATTGACATAGCAGACATCACTCAACATGGTTTTAAAGCTGGCCACTCCTGTACAACTAATTTGTTGTCTTTCTACAGCAACATTAGCATGGGTTTAGAAAATAAACAAAACATGGATGTCATACTACTGGATTTTAGCAAAGCATTTGACAAAGTCCCACGTGGTATTCTAATTAGAAAATTAGAATTATTGGGATTTTCTGAAAGGTTAGTACATTGGATATATGCATGGCTGACAAACAGAACTCAAAGGGTCTCTAAAAATGGCTGTGTTTCAAATTTGGCCATAGTTTCTAGTGAGGTACCACAGGGCTCAGTACTTGGCCCTATACTGTTCAATATTTACATCAGTGACGTGGGAATAAGTAACAAAAATTGGCTATGTAAATCTGCCGACAATTCCAAACTTGGGGGTGTGGTGGATAATGATTATGATTATAATTCACTTAAACAAGATTTATTAAAAATTGAGAATTGGACAATTAAAAATAAAATGGAATTTAATTTGGATAAATGTGTGGTTTTGCATTACAATATTCAAAATTCAAAACGCAGTTACTATATAAATAATACTTTGATTAACTCAACAAACAAACAAAGAGACCTAGGTATCTTGGTAAATTCTATACTAACTTTCTCAGATCATTGTTTAAAAATAGCCAACACCACAAACTGCCTACTTAGGCAAATTCAGCATTCCTTTGTTACTAAAAGTGAACAGTGCTTGATACCTTTCTATAGGGCATGTATCCGTCCCTTGATTAACTATGGGTCTCCTTTATGGAGCCCCCATCTGAAAGGTGACATAAAGCGGCTAGAGAAGATTCAGCAACAAGCTACAAGGATGGTTCCAATACTTTCGACAAGCTCTTATTTGGAAATATTAAAAATGACAGGATTGCATACTCTGCAAAATAGAAGAATAAGAGGAGATCAAGTATTAATTTATAAATTAATTCAAAACACTGAACTTATGAACAAGTGTGGCCTTCAGTTTACAAATCGACGTATTGTGCCAAGAAGCCATAATAAACAACTTTTTGTCCCATATGCACAAACTAATTTTAGAAATTACTTCTTCTCGGTTAGGGCACCTAGATTCTGGAATCAATTACCCCAATCAGTGATAGATTCAAATAGTGTTGATTGTTTTAAAATAGGACTTGATAACTGGTTAACCTGAATATCTTTGTCTTGAATGTGCCCACACAGTGTGGGGGAAAATCTAGATGGGCTCCAGCCTTCTTTTATCTATTATAAACCTAGTAAACCTAGTCTTTCCTGAGATGTGGTCTCCAGAATTGGACACAGTGGCCCAGATATTCAAACTGCACCATTTTGTGGTGCAAGCCCCTGTGCCACTCAAAATAGTTGTGCAGGGGTGTGGCCAGAGCGATATTCAATGGAGTTGCGCTATGGCACAACTTCTTTGAGTATCGCCCCTTGGTCACACCCACTGTGCATGGCTCAGTGGAACTGCACCAGTGCAAGTGGTCAGAATGGAGCATTGAGATGCGGTGGCACAAGTTCCATTGCGTCATGCACAGCATCTGCGATATTCAAAGGGTGACATGCAAATGGGGTCATAATTTATCCAAGGCGCACACGGGGCCATTTGCATCTGATTACAGCCCCATTCGCATGCCATTAGCATGCAGGTGCGATGATCCCCAATGACCTGCACCTGGCGCCTGCCAGGCAGCAGCCGTCAGAACCGACGCCCCCTGCAGCCCGATCGTATTAAAAAGCATGTTTCCAATCCCTGGTGGTCCAGTGGACCACAAGTAGCCCGATAGCAGGCATAACAGTAGTCCCCCCCTGAGTAGCCCAATCACGGGCATAACAGTAGTCCCCCCCAGTAGCCCGATTGTGGGCAGAAGTGTACCTCCCGAGTAGCCCGATCACAGGCAGAAGTGTACCCCCACCCTGAGTACCCTGATGGATCGTGGGCAGAAATGTACCCCCACCCTGAGTAGCCCGATCGCGGGCAGAAGCCTCCCCCAAAGTTCAATATCCCTGGTGGTCAGTGGACGCAAGTAGCCTAATCGAGGTGGCATTCCTCACCCCCACATCCAAATCCCTGGTGATCAGTAGCCCCATCCACCACCTCCATGAAGTTCCCACCACTCCACTCTCCGCCCATCAGCCGGCAGGTGGCAGCACTTACGCCTTCCAGCCGCCTGCTGACAGCCTGGAAGCCTGCTGCCCACAGCCCAGAGCATGAGCCACTGGTGTGATCCATACAGATTAATGTGTCCAGATATGTGAAATGAATTCATCATATATCTGACTGGATTAGCATAGTATAGGGTTGCACACCCATTGGCCTGCTGCTGAACCAATGGGTGCAGCCCCACCAAGCTGTCAGTCGGTAGGCGGTAGGCGGCAGGTGGTGGGGTGCTGCCACCTGCCAGCTGATGGGGGAGTGGGTGGTGGACTCCGTGGGCAGTTGGGGTGGGGGCCACTAGATCACCAGGGATTTCAGACGTGGGGAGAGGAATGCCACCCGTGATTGGGCTACTTTATGCCCACTGGACCACACAGGGATATTGGACTTTGGGGGAGGTCTTCTGCCCGCAATCTGGCTACTTGGGGTGGGGGGTACACTTCTGCCCATGATCAGGGCATGGGGGGGCACCACAAGGTGTGGCAGGAAGAAGTCGAGGGTCACCCAGAGGTGGCAGCTGCTGTGTTGCGCCCAGCAATGTGGCAGCTTATCTGTGGGTGGCCCTCGACTTGTTCCTTTTTTTTTCAGATCAGCTTTGTGCAGGCATGGGTAGGGGTTGCACCTGCATAACTCTGCATGGCCTGGGCTGAATATCGGGCTGTGCAGTTTATGCATGGGCACACCCCCCCCACCTGTGCCTGCATACATTACTGATGCGCCCCGGCATCAGGATTTGTACAGGCGCACTTCCCTTCCCTTTTAAATATCGCACCGAGGTGCATCAGTGGGTTGTGCATGGTGCAACACTGTTGCGCCACGTGCAACCTTTTTGAATATCTGAGCCAGTATTCTAAATGAAGCTTCACTAGTAAGCTATACAGTGGCATCACCACTTCACTCCTCCTACTGGTTATGCCCCTTCCTATGCACCCCAGCATTCTGTTTGCCTTCCCCACTGCTTTTTTGCATTGTTTGGCTGATTTCAGGTCATCAGATATGATAACTCCCAAGTCTCTCTCCTGACTTGTGTTGGCTAGAACCTGCCCCTCATCCTGTATTCCTGTCTTGGGTTACTGTGTCTTAGGTGCATTATCTTGCTCTTCTTAACATTGAAACTTAACTGCCAAACCCTTGACCATTCCTCAAGTAGTCTTAGGTTGTTTCTCATTTTAACTAGCCCCTCCTGCATGTTGACTCTGTTACAAATATTGGTGTCATCTGCAAACAGGCATACTTTCTCCTCAAGTCCTTCTGTAATGTCGCTTATGAAGACATTGAATAGAACTGGACCCAGCACCGATCCCTGTGGAACCCTGCTGGTTACCTCCCCCTCTTCTGATTTTATGCCATTTACTACCACCCTCTGGGTCCTGCCTATTAGCCAGTTTCAAACCCATTTTATCACTTTAGAGCCCACACCATATTCCCCAATTTGTTAGGCAACCTTCTATGAGGAATGGTGTCAAAGGCCTTACTGAAATCCTGGTAGGTCACATCCACCGCCCCTCCCTGATCCACCACTCTGGCCACTCAGTCAAAGAAATTGATAAGATTAGTCAGACAGGACCTGCCCTCAGTTATTCCATGCTGCCTTTGGGTCATTTGCATCACTTGACTCCAGAAAATTCACTACCCGCTCCTTAAGCAGGGACTCCATCAGCTTCCCCGCCACTAAGGTCAGGCTTACAATTTTGTAATTGCCTGCCTCCTCCCTACCTCCAGTCTTGTGCAGAGGGACCACCTCTGCCCTCCTCCAGGCCCCAGGTACCTCCCCCATCTATAGAGATTGGTTGAAGATGGTTGTCAGTAGATCTGCTAGGATGTACCTGAGTTCCTTCAACACTCTAAGGTGAATTCTGTCTGGCCCATTGCCTTGTCTGTCTTTATTTTTACAAGTTCCTCCAAGACTCTGTCCACCATAAATGGGCTGGTGTCCACTTATCCACCCTGTACATCTTTCTTCATGAGTCTTGGCCCCTCCCCTGCCTCTTCCATGGTAAATACTGATCAAAAATATTTGTTAAGTATCTCAGCTTTTTCAAGGTAGTCCTTCACCCACCCACACACCCACCTCTCCCTTCTTTAGCCTAATAATGCAATTTCTGGTCTTCTTCCTCTGGCTAATATAATGGAAGAAGGTCTTATCCCCCTTCTTAATACCCTGTGCTATTCCTTCCTCCATTCTTGCTTTAGCCCCTCTGACAGTTTTTACAGCTTCTCTCTGCTCCTCCAGATATTTCAGTCTGTCTTCTTCTTTCTGTGTCACTTTGTATTTCCTGAATACCTTACTTTTTTCTCTCACTTTCTCGGCTACTGACTTAGAGAACCACAGTGGCTGCTTCTTTCTTTTGCTTTTGCTAAGCAATCTGACACATTGACTTGTCACTCCTGCTATGGATGTCTTGACCTTAAACCACTGTTCTTCTACCCCTCCCCACATATCTTCTGCTACCAGGGCAATTTTGAGCTGTTCTCCCATCTCCATGAAGCTGGCCTTCCAGAAATCTAGGATCTTAATCTTTGAATGGCTTTCTTCTGCCAACATATTGACTAGAGATGTTGAAAACTTAAATTTTGCCAGTAAAATTGCCACAAAATCAGCAATTTCACTGCTCATAACATTTTGCGAAATTCCACCATTCAGCCAAATTTTTTGGCAGGTGCGAAATTGTGAAATTGTGCTGGCAAAACGTGAAATTTCACTGCGAAAGTTTGCCTGAGTTTTGCCAAATTTTGCCCAAATTTTGCATTTTGCACCCATGAAATATTTCACAAAGTGCACGAATTTCATGAAAAATTTCATGGAACTAAATTTTCTAATTTCGCACCTCTCTAGTGTTGACTCTAAACCACACAGTTCTGTGGTCACTGGTACAAAGGGGACTTCCCACCTCAACATCCATGATTCTGTTCCCATTTGTCAGTACTAAGTCCAGTACAGCCCCCTCCCTGGTGGGCTAAACCACCAGCTGCCTTAGGTTTGCTCCATACATGGCAGACATGAGGTCCCTGCTCCTTGATGTACTTGCATTCTGGGTATTCCAATCTGCATCCGGCATGTTGAAGTCACCTACTAGTACTACTTCCCCTTTGGCTGCCATATTGTGGATAGCTTCCACTAATACTAGATCTATGTCCTCCCCCTGCATGAGAGGCCTGTAAACTACAGCAGCATAGATGGTTGTTTTGTTCTCTGACTCCCGAGTGACCCACAATTCCTTTGCTTCTTCCCTGAGCCTCAGTAGCTTTAATCCCTTCCTTTACATACATAGCAACCCCTCCTCTACTGTTCCCCTCCCTATCCTTTCTAAAAAGTGTATACCCGTGGGGTGGTGGCTTGGCTATCAACTAAGATGGCCAAGTAAACGTGTAGCAGCGACAGACCGGAGATAAACATCCATTTTTCAATTTAATTATTTGAGGGCTAATTTTCATTTAAGGCTGTCTAAACATCTAATACTCACCCTCAGCAAGTTGTGAGACCTTTGCTCACATACTTCTTGCTGCAGCCACAAAACTCATTTGGCCGGATGAACCGCATGGCACACAGTAGCAAGAAAGGCCATCAACCTGCAATCCAGAAAATGTTTGCATCCATCCTCAGCAGGATAGACAAGCTTACAATCACCAGCAATAACACCACTGGTGCCTTGGTCAATCTGGATTCCCATATGGGGCTAGTGGAGCAGAAAGCTACCAGCCAGGATGTAGTTACTCAAGGGCACTGTGTGATGCTGAGAAATCAGGGGATGCAAATTTGAATCATGCAAGAGAAACTTGAGGATCTGGAGAACAGAAGTCACAGGAATAACCTGTGACTCCTTAGGTATCTGGAGGGGTGTGAAGAGGAAGGGACAACATAATTTCTACAAAGGGCACTGACAGAGATCCTTAAGCTACCACCAGGCACTAGGATAATGATAGAGCGGGCCCATCATGCATAGCAGGTGCGGCCTGCAGTTGGAGATTGATCGTGGCCTATCCTAGCATGACTGCTAAACTATGCAGAGAAGGAAGCCATCCAGGCCACAGAAAGGGAGCTGGGACCCCTGGACTGGCAGGGCCACTGAATCATGCTGTGCCAAGATTACTCAAAGAACTCAGCAGCTCGTAGAAAGGGATATACTGGGGTTAGGAACAGGCTGCATGACCTGAACATTCCTTTTGCACTTCGGTACCCCATGATGTTGAAGCTTACACACAATGGCTCATCCTTGCAGTTTTTGACCCCAGAGGCAGCAGCTGAGTTCCTAGACAAATCCTTCCCAGAACCATCCAACACTCAGCGGTGCAGCCCAGAGCCCAGAGCATCCCCAGCTTCAACCATGGACTATGAAGACAGATGCTCCCTGCTCATGGGCAACCAGCAGGCCCCTGAGTCTACATCCCAGTGTAAGTTATGGGAACCAACCTCCACATACCACAAAAACCATCTGCAGGAAGAGGCCCACACCAAAAGAATGCATCTACAGGACTGAGTGGGTGGGAGCCCATGACAGCCTTTAACAACTTGACTTATGAAACAGAAAGAATTCATGGTGAACAGCCCATACTTCTCAAAAAACAGATACTCCCCACTGTTGCTGGTCACCCCTCCTAATGAATCCACTGAGCTGCAGTAGGTGGATGCAGAAGCTGCAGAGGGGTCCCACAAGGAACAGGCTTATTATAACCGGGACTGGGCTGATGCAGCAGACCCTCCTGTAGTGACCCATCCTACTGAGACACTGACAAGGCCGACAGCTATGGAGCAATGACCGCATGGAAGGCCCAACAACCATCAGAAAGAGGAAGGCTGATTGTCCCCTGCAGATTAGTTCCTTGTTCCGGAGCTACAGATAAGTACAATTTTTTTGTGGGGCAGCACGCAGTGAAGTATAACAGGGGCATACGTACCGATAGAGGGGAGGATGCAGAGGGGAGATGAGCGCTAATCCCTTGCCAATTGTGCTTGATCTGTCTCCCTGTTCCATGTAACTAGTGGGTATTTGGATAGGGGCAGGATAATTTCTTCTTGCCTCCTTCTCTGTACTGACTGCCTGGCAGATCTCTTGTACAGCTTCCAATGAATGAGTGTATATATGTATTATGAGCATACCATTGGGTGGGGTGGGGAGAGAACATTGCCACACTCATTGGTGTTCTGTGTTGATTTTAAGTCTCCTTGTTTGGGTGGGAGAGAATAGAGGGATCCATAGTTTCACTGTTCTGCTACCCTACCCCCTCCAACCTCCATTCTACGAGGCAAGTCACTTTCTCAGCTCCAAAACGTGGTGGTTTCTCCTTCACAACCCTCTAGCAGGGGAGATGATATCTCAAGAATAAATGTGCCAAAGGCCCAACTAACACCCTGGTCTTATTCTCCTCGGAGACGCCCAAGTGAGACCTAGCCAAAGCAGAGGTGGGATACAGGTGGGGTTATCCTCTGGACACCCGTGTGGCCTCGCCATGCAGAAAGGAAGTAGGGGTGGCTAGGTTCAACACATGAACATGCTGCTCCCCTCCAGGCTACCCCTCAGACAAACTAATGTATACTCCAAACATGATGACAGGAGATGGTGCTGAGTGTCCTTGGTGCCCAATAAGTCATCTAGACTTGGGGAGTTGTTCTCCCCCCCACATACCAATGCCACCAACCCCTCTCTTGCACTTGTGAAAGGGCCACTAGTAGCATCACAAGCTGGCAGCCAACTTCCTCTCCACCACTCTAATACTTCCCCTTTATCAGTGCCTTATAGTATACACAGCACTGCCATTCTGGCTGGCCAACCCCCATTGGGCTGATAACAGAGAAAGAACTTTTCCAATCTGGCATAACTTATGTTGCCTGGAGTGGGCACGTGGTAACAAAAACTCAGATCAATGATATTTCACTGACGGACACTAATATGATAGCCCTCAGATATAGGACACACCTACAGCTCCGGGAGGCTGTCCTCTCTTTAGGTGTTAAGGAGCAGCTACAGTGTAGTGCTGTCTGGTTGCCTTATATTGGCTCAATGACCATGTTGGCCATTTGGCTACAATAAGCCACTCCTCAGGGTAGCACAGGCCAGCCACTGGTTGCTGTTACAGCCATCTCTAGTCTGTGCTGTGACCCATAGAGTATTTTAGATTGATTTTAGGTTGATTTCACATTATGGTCTTACTGTTTATTTGTTGAGAGTTGAAACACTAAATTCACTGTCTAAGGTACCCATACTGTGATAGACTAAGGTTCCCATCTGGTCTACCTGCTCAAGGGACTATGTATCAGTGTAGGGAAACTGTTGCATACCCCCCCAGGATTCCCTCCAGGGGAATCTTCCCTGGTTTGTCACGCATCCCTGTCCCCGTAGGTCAGGTTTGGTGATAGTCTTACTTTCTCTGACTCCCGGCACTGACCGGGGGGCATTAGTGGTGATCTGTTGGTGACCAGATACCCACTAGGAAGATGACTGAGATTGTGTTCCATACTTGGAATGTACGGGGTCTGAATTCCCCTGTCAAATGAAAAAGGGTCCTATCACACCTGAAATGGATGAAGTCCCAAGTGACCTTTCTCCAAGAAACAAAGCTCTCTGGGTCAGATCATAAATTACTGCAGAAAGACTGGTTGGGACAGCTGGTGCATGCAGAGGCCTCATCTCTGAAGAGACGGGTGACCATTCTGGTGCACAAATCTCTACCTTGGAAACTGAAGGACAGTTGGTCTGACAAGGAGGGACAATGGTTGGTAGGCCTATATGACACCCTGGCAGGTCCTATTTTGCTGGGTCATGTCTCTGCTCCCAATCAAGATGACCCCAGGTTTTTCACCTCAATAGCGGAAACATTAACCTCCTTTGCCCCATCCTGCAGTTCCTTGCTGCTAAGAGGAGATTTTAACCTGACCCTGGTACCACGTCTTGACAGGAATGACAATGGTACAGAGTCACATATACGGGGAGGGCGTGCTCTGGACATGATGATGGAGGACATGGGTCTTACCGATATCTGGCGCCTCTTCCATCCCATAGTTCGGGACTACACATTTCACTCAAAGGCACACAACTCTTATAGCAGGCTGGACTTCTGCTTCATGTCCCAGGCTCTGCTGTCACATGTAATGGACTCAGCTATACTCCCCAGGAATATCTCTGAACATGCCCAGATCCAACTCATTGTGGCATGGAGGTCCCTGACACCTCTTCCTGCTCCAGGATACTAGACCCACTTCTAATGCATGACCTAGACTTCATCCCCTGGGCCAGAACAGAGGCCTCACTTTTCCTTCAGTCCAACCCTATCTCTGATACCTCCCCTGGGAACACCTGGGAGGCCTTTTAAGCCACGATGCATGGTAGCATCATGGGTTATGCAGCAGCTAACAGAAGAGAAAGAGAGCAGAGGTTGGTGGATCTGGAGTCCCAACTTGTGTCAGCAGAGACTAAATACAAAGGTATGTCCACCCTTCCCCCTCCTCTTCCAGTGGCCGGGACATCCTTGGGCTTCGTTTAGAGATAAGCCAGCTCCTTAACAGGAAAGCTGAAGTTGCCATTCTCCAGCTTCAACACACATTTTGGGAGGGAGGAGACAAAGGGGGAAAGGTACTGGCATATCAGTTCAAGAAGCAGCAGGCTGCCAGTCATATCCCAGGACTGAGAGATGGTGGGGCGCTACTAGCCACCAGCTCAGCAGATATAAATATAGTCATCCTCCTTCTACTCCAGCCTCTATCAGATTACCCACCCCACCCCTCTGCAGGAGATACAGCCATTTCTCAATGAAACCCCCCTCCCTACCCTCTCCACCTCCCAGGCCAATGCACTGGATGCACTTATAACAGCAGCAGACAAAGAAATTGCCATAAAAGGCTTGAAAGGAGGAAAATCCCCTTTCAGGGATGGGTACACTGTGGACTTCTACTAAGCCCTATGCCAACTCCTGGTCCCCCTGCTGACCGAGGTCTTCAGAGAAGCTGAATCCACCAAAATTCTGCCCCTGACTCTGCATCAGAGCAATATTATTGTCCTCCCCAAGAAAGGTAAAGATCTGACTAACCCAGGAAACCGGGCAGCTACCTCCCAGTCTCCCTCATCAATATGGATAGCAAGGTTTTTGCGAAGGTGCTGGCCAACAGCCTGAGTCCCCTGCTACCTACCTTGGTCCATCCATCTCAGGTAGGATTTGTACCAGGTCATCACAGCTCAGACCACCAGAGAGCCTTGTTAAACCTGATGCACGTGGCATGGGGGTTGCAGCACCAGAGGTTGCCATCACTGTGGACTTCAAGAAGGCCTTTGACTCTTTGAAGTGGGATTACCTGGATGCCACTCTAATATGACTGGGTCTAGGTGATGGCTTCTGAAGTAAGGTATGGGCCATATACCATAAACCAATGGCCAGAGTCTCCACTAACCGAATCACCTCCCTTCCTTTCCCCTAGAGCAGGGGACAAGACAGGGATGCCCTCTGTCCCCACTCCTATTTGTGCTGGTGGTGGAACCCCTGGCCACCAGGGTTAGACACCACACTGACATTAAAGGTATACAGGTTGGTCAGAGCTCCTATCTGACCTTGATATATGCCAATGACCTGCTCCTTCCCCTTACAGATGCATCAGTAGCAGTACCCCCACTGCTGCATCTTCTGGAGTCATTTACCCTAATCTTGGGGTTTAAACCGAACCAAGCTAAAATCAAAATATTGCCACTAAATGGACACTGCACACAACAAATAGCAGCAGACACAGGCTTAAAGTGGGCCCCATCTGGGATTTCATATCTGGACATAATGGTGCCTCTGAAACCGGAGGATATCTGGGGAGCCAATATCCACCCATTACTGGTCAACACCAAACTGGAATTTGAGAGGTGGAAATGACTCCATCTTACCCTCGCTGGGAAGACTGAGGCCATCAAAATGGTGGCAGCCCCCAGATTCTTTTACCTCCTCTCCCACCTACCAATTTTACCACTAAAACATTGGGCTCAACCCATTGACAAATTGATTGGGGACCTCCTATGGGAGAGGGCCAAATCCAGATTCAGCCGGATTAAGCTTAGGGCACAGTGGTCCCTGGGGGGCTGGAACTTGCCATGGATGGAGGGATACAAATGGGTGTTTCAATTGGCACAAACTGTAAAGTGGTTTGGGACCCCTCGTGGAGAATGTGCTCAGTGGGTGGAAATGGAACAAGAACAAATGGGACTTCTGGATGCTGTCTCCCTCTCATTCTCCCAGAGGCACCTACCGTACTGAAGTAACCACCCCATCCCCTCACCCAGCATAGTAGTCTGTAGGAAAGTATGGCACCTTACTGTCAAAAATTTAGCAATGGACCCTTCCCCCTTCCCTCATGCCCCCCTGTGGCACAACCCCAGTATCACCATAGATAACAGAAGAGTGGCTTGGCCGCAATGAAGCAACAGAGGCATACTGAGGGTGGGCAACCTCCTGAACCTTCAAGACCTGAGGGCATCCCCCCTTTCATGTACTCAGTGAGAGATGGCAGCTATCTCAGTCGGACTTCTGGAGGTACCTACAGATGCAGGTGTCTCTTCATCCCTTGTTGGCCCAGCCCAGTCAAACCCCAACAGGTCGATACATCCAGTGCTGACTGAAATGTCCAAAAGGCTTGGCCAGCTGCATCTACAGGCTACTCAGAGACACCCTTCTGTCCCAATTGGGGAAGCAAAGGCTAGGTGGGAGAGGATGCTGCAATGCAAAATCCTAGATCCCAGGTGGGAACAGGCATGGCGAGATTTGCATAAATGGTTCAGAGATGTGTGTACCAGATTAATCCAGAATAAAGTCTCTCACTCCTGGTACAAAACTCCAGTTGTTCTCCACAAAGAAAAACGCTTGGCATCAGATGAATGTTGGCGCTGTCAGGGGCAGAGGGCAGACCTCTTCCATATTCTGTGGTCCTGCCCAAAGATTGAGTTCATGTGTCAACAGGTAAGCATGATGACCTCAGAGGTGTTGCAGAAACTGATCCTCTCAAAACCCGCTTGCCTCCTCCTAGGCATAAAGGAAGGCCTCCCACATCTTACCTCACAGGAACTCTGATGGCTTGCTCTCCTGGCTGTTCAGACAAAGAGGGCCTTGGTCTGCAAGTGGCGTTTCTGTTTCCCCCCATAAGTGGAGAGATTCTAGCCTCTATCTCAAACTTAATGTCCTTGGACAGAATCTCACACCTCAAGTCCTATCAATTGGACAGTTCCAGCAATGCAGGGGCCAGTACTTTCAGTACAACAACCCTCCAGAGAGGGTCGGCTGATGCCCTTTAGATTCCTGAAGGACATCTTACGTTCAGAACATCGCTCAAGATAATAGGAAGCTTGGGTTGGTGTGCACACCATGACACTGCGGGGGGAAAGGTAGGTTGATTGGTGGGCAGCACAAGATTAACAACAGGTGAGACATGGTCAGCTAACCCCACAAGGTTGTAAGAGGGCTTTGTTGTCTATATTATTGTCTGCAATAATGCTTAGTAGGGGCTATACTGGGGCCTCATTTGACAACTCTAGATTACACAAACTGCTCACTCTTATAAACCTTTTACTTTGTGGATCAATTCACTGTTTCAGGAGCAGGTGGCTGCCTAGACCATAGGAACTGAAGACACTTCTACATGGGTTCTGCCAGAATGCCCTCTGGGAGGTGCCAGAAACTCAGTCAAGAAGGGGACATCGCCCAGTTACAGACTTGGTCCACTCAGCTTGAAGCCATGAGTACCCTCTACCACTTTGTCTCTGATTGCAGACCTTCTGTGACCCCTCACAACAGCAATTTGTTGAGACTGCCCTGGGAGACAGATGACAATCCAGGGGACTAGACAAGGTAAAGCCTACCACTCAGAGATAGGTCATCTGTGACCCCTGCCGAGACAGGATCTTTTAAACTGCCACTTAGTTTTGATCTTGGTGCGCCTTGAACCCTGATAAGACACAGTTATTTACTAGTCGTTCTGCATTTTTCTGTTATGTTATTATTGGTTATCCTTCCCTTTCCCTTGCCTTTTCCCCTGTGATCTCCCCCAGTTTTTCAAATGGTACCTGTTTGTAGCATAATGAATGTACGTTGTTGTATTGTACATAAGTTGAAATTGAATAAAAAAATCATAACAAAAAGTCCATAAATCGGGTATCAAGGTCCATCAAGCACCATTAAGCATGTGATATGAAATGTTTTGTACAGTGCAGTCTGGAGTTATGATGGTGGATGTCTAACATTAGCTCTAGCCAGCAACAAGGCTGGAGGTCAGACATAAATATGCCCAAGAAAACAAGCTTGTCTTACTCTATGTCTCTATGTGAAAGCACAGAATTCCACCTAATTAAAAAGACTTATTCAGTAGTTTTTTGCTTACTAGTATGACTACATGCTTTTTGGTTCTGCAAAGAATATGCAATAAAGAAACATTCTGTCCCATGAAAATAAAAGTGCATACCCTGGTATGGCTGCATTCCAGTCATGGTTCCTTGCATACCATGTCTCTGTAATAGCCACAATGTCCAGGTTTGTGTCTGCCATCAGTGCTGTTAGGTCTGGGCTTTTGTTTCCCAGACTGTGGGGTTTTGTGCACATGACCTTCCACTCAGTGTACCCACTTAATGTTCCTTGTTTATTGGTCTTTGCCCTGTGCCACATTAGTGATGTACCTTCTGTTCTCACCCCATGGTAGTTTTACACTGTAACCATGGTTAGATATTATGCTAGTTATTAGGTCCTCACTGCTATCAGTTCTGTCCTGTGGGGGGGAATCCCCCCTTTGCAAGTTTAAATTATTACTAAGCATGCACTTAAACTTCTCAGAAAGGATACCTTTGCCTCCCGTGTATAGAAGACATTTCTCTTCTCCCCATCTACCACTACGACCGTTGCAAACACCACTATGAGTTGGAGGTAAATGCTGCTTGGCAATGGCACTTGTTTTCTTCCCCCCACCCCAACAAACACAGGGACACTCATTATGTGAATGCCACTGTGTTGGCACTTTTGGCTTGCCACAATCCTTGCATACAGCAGCAGCAAACCCATTGCATAAATGTCACATAGCAGTGACACTTTTTTCTTGTCCCACATCGCAGCAAATACTAGCATGCCCATGGTCTTGACACCAGTGCTGTTCACGTGTACATGCTGCCACTGGGTGAACTCATTAGGAAATACAACTTGAGTTTTCATTACTATGCGGATGATACCCAGTTGTATCTTTCCTTCACCTCTATAACACCCAGCACTGTGGACCTGCTGAATAACTGCTTCACCAAGATCAATGACTGAATGTCCTCCAGCTGGTTACTACCGAATCCCAATAAGATGGAGGAACTGGTAGTGGGAGACAAACTACAGACATGATAGGATTGCCTCTGGTACAGCAACAGGCTTATTCCTGGGGCCTACACCATTGATGGCTTCCTCTAGTGTGCATGATCCTTCCTAATGATGGATTGACATTTGAACCCCAGGTGTTGTCCGTCATCAAAACTAGTTTCTATCATCTAAGGAATATCGCTAGGATAAAACCCCTAGTTCCACCTGAGGAAATCCCTACCCTGGTACACGCCTTTGCGACAACCAGACTCGACTACTGTAATGCACTCTACTTCTGGGTCTCTGAAGGTATTCTCTGCCAGCTGCAGCTGGTTCAAATTGCTGCCGTCAGACTACTGACTGGACTTTCTAAGTTCAGTCAAGTCATCCCAGTGTTGCGCGAATTACACTTGCTGACGGTCAGGTGGAGGATCCTCTTTAAGGTGGGTTTGCTCACCTTTAAGGTCCTATGTGGACTAGGCCCCAGCTATCTGTTTGACCTCTTTACACCTGCCACTCCTGTCTGTTCCCTTTGTTTCTTCTCTAGGGGCCTCCTGTGTGTTCCCAGGACAAGGTTAACAACTGCTGGTGACAGTGCGTTCAGTGTTGCTGGCCCTGTCCTGTGGAACTCGTTACCTACAACTGTCAGGGAGGCCCCTTCATTCGAGGTTTTTAAGACCCATCTAAAGACCCACCTGTATGCTTTATCATTCCCAGATATTGACATTTAAATTGTACCATCAGCTGGCAATGCTCGCTTTTATCTGCAGCTGCTGTTCTATTTCTGCTATTTTAATTTTGGTTATAACAATGTACTGTATAGTTTATTGTTTTTCTATGTTCTTGTATTTTTAAATCTTTGTATTGCTTTATTTATTTACTTTATGCCTGTATCTGTACGGTGCCCAGAGCCTCCAGGATAGGGGCACCCAAGAAATAAAAGCTGCCCTGCCTTTGCCACAGCATGAATGCCACTTAGTTTTGGAACTTTTCTCTTGTCCTCTTGCAAACACTAGCACACTGACTGCATAAATGCCACTTGGCAGTGGCACTTTTCTCTGTCCCCAACCTCTGCAAACACCAGCACACTTGGTGAGTAAATGTGCTCAGTGTTGCCACTTTTCTCTTTTCCTCCCACCCTTGCAAACACCAGCACAGTGACTGCATAAATGACACTCAGCAGTGACACTTTTTCTTCCTTGCTCCACCTGCAAACATCACCACACCCCATGCATAAACACCACTCAACAGTGGCACTTTTCTCTTGCATCACCCACCCAGCTAAAAACCTGAGTACCTAGTGAATGAACTTGCAATTGGGTGGCACTTATTTTCTTTTTTTATTTCCTCAGTCATCATTTGAGAAACTTGCATACAGAGGCATCTGCATTGCATGCAGAGAGAAATGACTCAGAAAGTTTATCAAAGATTTCAGAAAACCCTTGAAACATCAATTTTGAAGTCACTGTGAGGGAAGTGGCCATGATGCAAGACAGTAAAACATTTTACTGATTATATAATTTGGTCTTTGAGGCTGCCTGTCAAGCTGACATGAATTGCTTTCCAGTAGAGAAAGTGGGAAGTTCCACCATCTGAGGGATTTCCCCATTTATTCAATACATTTAGATATTCATGTGTGAACATTTTGTGTGTTACATTAAATGGACTGTCACAGTGTTGTTTAATTCATTATTTAAAAAGGCTGGGTCTTCAGCTGGTTTAGGTTGCAGAAGAGTAAAATATCAGATATTGGAACTAGTAAAATGTTAAGGCTACTTCCTGCTATTTGAGAAAGTAAAACAAAAATAATCACCATAGTAATGTTCTTCCACAGGAATCCCTCACTAACTTTAATAAGTGCAGTCATTCTTCTGGAATGAGCAGCCCCAGAACTTTAAAACTTTATGTCAAATATAAAAGTTAGAATGAAACACAAACTTTGCTATGAGGTCACATTCATCCCTGCACTCTAGCATCACATTTATTTGTAAAGATACAGTGAGCTGTAACCACTACATCTATCTAAATGGCTACCAAAAGTTCTAATATTTGTTAAAACAAGGCAAATCAAATAAATCTGTAATGAAAAAAAATAAAGTCACTTTGACCACATAGCAGCAATTATAAAGAACCTGAAACAAGTAATGCTCAAGCAAGCAGAAAAGAAACCGATTCTCGTCTGAACCCTTTTCCAGGTTCTGTAAGGGAAGGCAGGGATTTGAACTATTAAATTTAGTGAGAAATCCCTTTGGAACAAACAGCAATAATACCATGAGTACAGTGAGTAATTTTATCTTCAAACTCCAAGAATCCCTCACTTAAGCTTAACTAGTGCAGACTCCATGGTAGTACCTTGGGAGGCTGAGTACAGAACCTATTTAAGGAAAAGGTTCTGCAAGACAGCAGTGCAAAACTAGCATCCCTTCTGGACAGTATTTCCAGACAGTAGTGCTTTGTGAAAGCATGCACTGTTTTCCAAGTAGCTGCTTTACAAATCTCTTGCAGAGGGATACCCCTTCATGTTGGTACAGAGGAAGAGGTACCTCTTGTAGAGTGTACCCTGAGCCGACTAGGGGGCAGTTTACTAACTTTGTCATAACAGAACTGTATGCAACAGACTATCCAGTGAGAAATATTTCTCTTGGATGCTGGGTTGCCTTTAGTTCCCCCACTTCACCATAGGTAAGAAACAGTGGGGTGCTGGTGGACCTCATGTTCTTTGTGTGGTCCAAGTAGTAACTCAGTTCACTTACAATAGGGCAAAATGAAAGGTACCATGGAAAAATGGAGAACAGACAAACGGTCGACAGCAACCTGAGCAACAGGCAATTGAGTCACATACCTCGCTGATTGCACACTGCATGTTGGCCCCATTGCAGAGAGGGGTTGGTGAAGCCCCCCACACAATCCTTCAAATAGATATAAACACTCCCACCTTGCACACATTGGTGGGGGACCACAGGGTTCCACAGTTACAATGCCCAGAATCGCTTGTTGCAGAAATCTCGACCGCCTGGAATACATTCGCCCTAATCACAACCTCCACATTCCTATGCTCTTTTTCCCATGCCCATTTGACAGTGTACCTAGTAAATCAGGACCCTTTTCACATCCAAACTGTGGAGCTTTTGCTCACCTGTGCTGGATTTTTCTATGAAGAAAACTGGAAGGGCAAGTGACTGATTCAGATGGAGTTCAGACACCAGTTTTGGAAGTAATTTCCTGTTTGTCTTTAAGGCTAACTTGTCCCTATGGAAAATTACTCAGTTGGGACCTGTGCAGAGGGCTTGTAGCTGACTCACCTTTCTGGCAGATGTCACTGCCACCAGGAAAACTATTTTTCTGGTGACATACTTCAGTGCGGCAGTGGCTATGAGCTCAGAATGGGCCTTCATTAGCTGGGCAATGCACACATTCAAGTCCCAGTGAGGAACAGGGTCTATCACTTCGAAGTTACAGGTGATTAAGATCCTTGAAAAACATTTTGAAAATGGGTTGTGAGGCCACTTACCTATCTTTGCCGACTGATGTGTAAGCTGATACTGCTGTCAAATGGACCTTCAGGGTAAAGGCCTTAGGCCCAAGGTTAGAAGGTGGACTAGGTAGTCAAGGATTTTAGATATGCCTGAATGGAGGAAATTGATCTGTCTAGGAGAACACCAGAAGGAGAATCATTTCCACTTTGAAGCATAAGTTCTCTTTATGTTTTATTATTTTATTATTGTTATTTTTTGCTGGTTTCCTAGAAACATTCAGCACTTCCATTACTTTTTCAGAAAGATTTAGCACAGAGAGCCCAAGTTCTTCAAGAACCATGCTCTGAGGCATAGAGTTCTTATATCTGGGAATGTTATCCTGCCCTGGAAAAGTGTCAACAAAATGTACCTCTGGGGAAGGCTGATTGGAGGTCTGCTGGAGAGGGACAGACACATCGAATATCAGGTCTGTCTGGACCAGTCTGAAGCTATGAGAACCACTGTTATAGACTCACTACTTGATCTTATCAGAACTCTCAGTAAAAGTGGCAATGGAGGGAAGGCATAGAGAAACATCCTTGACCAGCTGAGGACTAGAGCATCCTTTGAGACTGTACCTGCTGATGGGGATCTGCAACAAAACAGTAGGAGCTGGTTGTTCTCTCAGAAAGCAAAGAGGTGTAGTTCTGGTTTACCCCACCATTTGAACACTTATGTCAGCACCTGCTGGTTCAGGGTCCATTCATAATTGCCCTGGCTGATACTGTTCAAGGAGCCTTCCCTTTCAGGATATCTAGCTCCGCACCAGTAAAGTCCAGAACTTGAAATAGTTCTGTTTGTGAGTTTTGAAGGTTTATGAGGAAGCCTTTTTCTTCCTGTTGTTTTTTTTTAGATCAACCAGTTGTCCAGGTAGGGAAAAACCACCACCCCTTTTCTTCATAAATGTGCTGCCACCACACTTGGCCCTTTGTGAATACTCTTGGAGTTGAGGTGAAGTGGAAGAGAAAGGCTTGTAAACTGGTAATGGCAGCTCCCTCCAACCTGAACCTGAAGTATTTTCTATGACTTGGTCTGACTGATATGTAAAAGTAGACATCGTTCAGATACACTGATCAAAGCGAGTCTCCTATTTGCAGTGATGGAATCACTGATCTCAGTGTTACAATCTTGAACTTTTATTTCTTTATATGTTTGTTCGGATATCTCAGGTCTAAATGAGTCACTACTCCCCATTTTTCTTTTGTGTCAGAAAGTGTCAGGAACAAAGTCCCTTGCCCCACTGTGAGGAGGGCATTTTTTCTGCTGCGTTTGCTTACAACAATTTCTTCCCCTCAATCTCCAACATCATTTTTTCTCCTGAGGTGTGAGGATGATGAGGCTGAAAAACCTTTGGGTTCTGCAGTTTGGGGAATTTTCTGAACTGTAGGGACAGACCCTGACTTATTATTTCCAGGACCCACTTGCCTGTGGTGGTGACTTTTGTCCATTCCTGGAAGTAATATGCCAGTCCCCCCCCCCCACTGGCAATGGATGGATGACCTGGGCACACTTGTCAGGGGGGTTGCTTTGTCTGAGGTTTGGTGGCTACTGTTGCAGCTGAACACCTAGTGCCACTTCTACCCCTGCCCCTACAGTAACCCCTTTGTAGAGGGTACTCATAGGAAACATAAGCAAGAGGGCAGTATCTCCTGCCCCTACCTCCCCTTCAGTAAGGCCTGTGGGAAATGGAGGCCTTTCTGTCTCAGTATTGCTCTTGTAGGTGGTTTTGTACTCATCCACCTATTTCATGTAAGTCTCTGTCTTGTCACCAATTTCCCTCACAGGTTAAATCTTGGTGGCAGAGGCTGACCCGGACATAGTGTCAGTAACCAAAACATGGTACACCAAAAACCATGACTGAGAGGTAAATGTACCTGGTAGTGCACTGTTCAGGAGGGATAAGGAGAGTAAGAAAGGAGGGTGATGGCCTTGTATGTCAGGGAAAGTATTAAGGCAACTGCGGTGCAGGATAGGCAGGGTGAGGCTGAGGCAGTGCAGGTCACACTTGAATCAGGCAATTGCACAGTAATTTGAACAGAGGTGATCTACAGGCCTTCAGCGCAGGGGTAAGAGGTAGGCAGGGCACAAGTGGAAAAAATACATGAGATGGCAGCAAAAGAAGAGATACTGCTGCTGGGATATTTTAACTTGCCGGACTTGGAGTGGACTATCCTGGCTGCTTGCTTCAGCCAGGAGCCAAGACATCCTAGAATCCCTGTAGTGGGCAGGCCTCAGGCACCTAGTACTAGAGCCCACCAGGGAAAAGGTGATTCTGGACCTTGTACTGACCAGTAAAGACAGAATCACAGCAGTCATGGTGGAAGGTCACCTGGAGTCCAGTGACCACAGCATGGTGTGGTTTAATATGGATACAGGGACAAAGTTGAGTCACAGAAAGATGAGGGTCTTGGATTTTAGGAGAGTGGACTTTGCTAGGATGGGTATATGCATCAAAGAATGCAGTACCTCCCCTAGCTCATGCTCTAAAATTGCCCTATTGCCCAGCACTTCATAGGCTTCTATAACATCTCAATTACTGGCACTTCCTCTCCATACCCCTTTACTGCCCTATCTTCTTCCACCGCTCACCACCACATTGTCCAGTGTTGTACTATCCGCCGTCCTCCCTCCTCTGGTAACTTTGGGCTTAAATACCTTTACTTGAGCACAGTTATCTTAACCAGCTCATAGACCTTGGGAAATCTATATAATGTAAATATTGTGGCTAGACCTCCTGATTGCATCATTTAACCTAGTATTGAGCAAGGAAATGGCTATATATACTGCAAATACTATGTCTAGTCCTGATTGTACCATTTAATCTGCTGTTGACCAATGAAATGTGTATACACTGTAAACAACGTGTCTAGGCCTGCTGAGGGGATCATCTGGTCTCTGTAATTCTATGCTATTTTACCCCTTGACTTTTGTTCAATGTAAGTGTGACTATATGTTCTGTCCAGGTCCATCTTGAAAATGAGCGTTGCTCAATGATGTTCGCCTGATAAAATAAAGATTTGATTGATTGAGTGATTGATTGATTGAAATCTGACCTTAAGAGTGCATAGGTAAGTGTGACAGCAGAGTCTGAATTTCACTCTAAATTCTGTAATTTGCATAAAATTCTAAAAGCTCCAGGGCTGCTCTTTCCAAGGGAATGATTGCACTTGATAAACTTAAGTGAAGGATTCTTGGTGTTTGAAATTAAGTTTCATGTGCTTATAAAATAATGTTATTACTATCATATTTTGCACAGCAGCATTTTCAGTGCTTTTAAGCCTCTGCTTTTTTTGTGGAACCTGTTTTGAGACAATTTATTTTGTTAACTTTATCATGTTGTGAGTAGCAGAGTGGTCTAGTTTGCTTTCATTGATCTGCAACTGACAATCTTTTCACCACAGGAAAATAAAGGGTAATAAACTTGGCTGGTAAAGTTTCAGAATAGTTTGACAGCAATGCTATTTTTTGACTTTCTGGTGCTTTTTACTGTCAGCCTGCAACTGATAACCTGTAAACCGGAGCCTAAAATAAGGACATATTTCTATTTAATTTGCTTCAGTGAAGCTCAGAGAAATAGATCAGCAGTAATGCAAAACAACCATAATACAAACGTTCCTTATCCCTTTAGTGTGGAAGCATGGAAGATTGCACATACTTAACATCAAATGCACACAGCCCAGGCCAGATCAAGAAATACTGTCCCAAAGTACAGTTCTACACTAGTGTTAACCATGGCTATTGCTAAACCACATTGCTCCTGTCTACTGCACATTATTTCTCACTGAGGAAACTTATATTTTCTTTAGCATAAACAGGGAGATTGATAATAAACAGCTATTAAGGGGATACCACATCAAAAGAAAAATTGGAAGTGAACAATAAACATGCAACATAATATGTCTGGGGTCAGTTTTTTCTCTTGTAATAATCGGTTTAGGACAACTGTACTGTACTCTCTGTTCTTTTTTTTTTGTTTTTTTAACCAGGTATAGCACACTAAGCTGAAAGCTTTTTTACAGGAGTGACCTGGGAGCACAAGGAGGTTAAGTGGCTTGCTCACCGTCACACAGTATGCAAGTGGAAGCTGTGGGATTCAAACCCAGGTCTGGTCGGTTAGATGTCACCAGATTTGCAGCTCAAAGCCTTCGACCACTGCACTATACTGCCTCCTAGCTGACTGCCGATGGGGTAGGTGGGGTGGTGATCCTCTGATAATGCATGTTAGCTTCAATACATGGGGTGTCTTTGGCTATAGCATTTGCCTCACATTTTTATTAAGTTTGTAATCAGGTTGCATCAATAAATATGTTTAAAGTGGCAGCTCTTTTGTGCCTGACTCTTCTTGCTGTTTGTAGTTCATTTAATAAACCAGAGCACATGCAAGTTTAAGTACTTTAGGCTCTTGCTGTATTGTGTGTCTTACCTTCCTCTCTGAAAACTTGCATGCTAATACCTATGACTCTACCCCTCCCATACCTTCATATATCTATATTTTGGTGTCTTGTTACCTGCACCCCTGCAATTCAACCATCTCTCTGCACATCTGCATCCTATGTGTAGCCTTGTTCTTTACTTCAGAATGTGTGTGTCACCCTCCCCCAACACATCTGTATCTTATCTCCAATATCTGCACTTCTCAATGACTCTCCCGCTGTGCCCATTCCTACTCTGGATCATGGGACCTGCCTTTCTTACTTCAGGGGGCATGGACAAAGACAACTACTTCCAGGTATGGAGAGTACCCTACTTTTGGCACTGATTGCCAGTAATGTCTATATGCTGTAGCTGGTAACTGAGTCAGGATGGTGATCATCTTTATTCAGCTCCTTTGCCTGCTTACCCAGTGGTTTGGGGGGCAAGAGAGCTACAGTAAGAAACTAGAGCAACCTTGGGGCAGTCAGAACTGAGACTTACAGGGCAAGAAATTTCAATTCCAAGGCAACTGTTGAAAGTGCGAGATAACAGACTAAGGCAAATGGGGATACAAACCTGGGTACAGACAACTAGGCAATTGGACTGTAAGGCTATGAGCCTTCTGCCTGCAATCCTAGGCAGGCCACCAGAGCTGAGGCTACTGAGCATTTGAGGAAGTTCTGTCTCTACATAGCAATCAAAGTTACAACTACATCCATTAGTGAACCTAAACTGACCCACTTGGGAGTGATACAGGTGCTTGGTATTTGGGAAAACCACATTGCTCTTAATTTAATTGAAATTAAAACCTCTTGAGAGAAAGATGGCTAAAAATGTGACAGAGAGTTAAAATGTGAATCTCTCTCTCCTGAGAACTGTTGCTAGCTACCTGACTTTCTTCACACTTGTTAAATGTGCTCAGCAGGGCTTGCAGCCTTCATAGATTCCTTGCCCACTAAATTGCTACTGGGTCTAATAACATCTTGCAGTTACCATTCTATGTCCTGAGAATAGCAACTTGTAGAAGTTTTAGTCCAAGTACTGTAAATAGAAGCTTGCAGAGGTACCCATCTCATCTGGGTCCCAGCAGAGCTAGCAGCCTGCAAAGGTTCCGAGTCCAGTGGCTAGCAGCCTGCAGAAGTTCTTACTACAAACCCAGAGACTAGCAATACAGGTTCCCTATCATGGTCTCGGGGCTACCAGCCTGCAAAAAGGCTGCCTGCCATTTCTTATCCATGTCCCGAGGCTAGCAGCTGGCAGTGGTTCCCACTTTGAGTCCCAGGACTAGCAGTGGGTGTTTGTAATCTGGAACCCAGAACTAGCAGCCTGCCAAGAGGTTCATAGTCTGAGTCCTAGGACTACGAGCAGAAGTTTGCAGTCTGAGTCCCAGGGCTAGCATGCTCATCCTGTTCCTTGTCTACCTCTCCTCTACAGTGTTTCCACTCAGTACAATTTTTCCCATTCAAACCCACTTTTCCTTTTATTTATACAGGTCTGACAGGCTGCCAAAACTCTGCCTATCAGGTAAGTGTTGTCTTGTGTTTGACCTTCCCTATCTGATGAATTTTCTCCCTAAAGAACTACAAGTCCTTTGAACCTCTTTGCTATTCTTATTTTGCACTTACAACTAGACATCATCTGAGTCCATCCTTCCAGGCTCTTGAAAACCCAGGTAATAGATCCCCTACGTATTACCTGCATTATAGGAGGTGAGTGAGCTGTAATTGTACAGCTGTGTCAATGACAGTGCTGGCTTTCACTTTCTTTAAAAAAGCTCATCACTGGTACTCTCTTTCAATATTAGTTTAATGCAAACACTAGGAGCCTCTGTCTGTTGTCAGTTTTTTTAAATGGTCAACTAACCCAACTGGCAGCTCAACGAGGAGTCAGATGACTGGCGCAGGAGTATAGTGTTGCTACTGTCAAATTCATAAAGGGAGGTTTGGATTTTACAATAATTGGTTATAATACATTGTGTGGACTAGATGTGAAGTGGATTTAAACTTCACCAATGAAAGTTCTGGTGAAGTGGACTACTTCACATATCACAAAACTTCATGTTGTTTTCAAGCTGGGGGTCCACTTTGCAAAGTGCACTACAGTACTTTACTTGAAAAACTTTGTGAAGTGGCTTTGCTGAAGTTCATTCAAACTTAAGTGTCTGTCCAAGAGGAGACTGCCACTTGTGTGCTATTGTCAGAAGGATATAGAGTGCATACGGCGAGGGAAATAGATTCATGACGATGGAGGAAAGAAATGCGTACTGTTTGTGAATCACTCTACTGATAAAAATAAAAAACACAGCAATGCTGAAAATGCTGGCTATAAAATGGAAAGTAGGTTTGTCATATTATTCTCACCCAAATATCCAGACACAAGGTTAAAGTTTGGATTTGTGACTTTTAGTCAAGGTGAGGGTTGAGAAAACCAATCAGGTGGTATGTTCAGATGACCAATAAGGTGGCCATTAGAGCAGGCCAGTAGGATTTCAGGGGCAGCAGACTGATGGCTTAAGTCAATATAGGGTCAATAGGCAACATGCAGAGGAGGAGCTATGAATGCCGCCTTAGGGCCCACACTGCCTCCAGGGTACAACTGAGGGAAAAGAGCATCCTTCTGCATTTCCTTGTTATTATGGGAAATGGGATCACATCAGCAGTGAGGCCGCTGGGGACAGGAAGAGAGTGCATGCTCTGATCAGGCACTGATCCTACACTCTAATTGTCTGTCACTGGACATTTGTTCAATTGAACTCTTTTGAGCCCATTAATGAGGTTGCAGTTATACATGTCTGGCTTGGGCTGCTGCTGTGTGCATCTTAAGCCTGCTGGTGGGAGGTTTAAGTGCTGCCTACTCTAAGTGTAGAACATTCTGTCAGTGAATGCAGACCAGATATCAAATCCCAATGAATACAGAAGTACAGCAGCAGCAAATGGACTCCAGCGGAGCAGCAGGAGCATTGTCGGATTGGACTTGGAAGGCCTCAGACCAGATTCAAACTTTCCTGGCCACTCCTGCACTCTGGGCAATCTGGACATAGGAGGAGCGGCCTAAAATGGATTTAATCTCTTTTTTTTTTCTTGTTGTATCGTGCTTACTTCTTAAATTGGAATCAGTGAACAGAAACAACAAAGATTATCAGCCCTTTCAAAAGACCCATATAGTTTTGTAATGTAAAAGTTTATTCAGTGATGTGACTGAGACCCATATGTTTGCACCCCCTCCCAGCTTTTACAGGACACCTTGCTACATGCATCAAGTTGGTGCTTTCTGTGACAGTCTATGCAGGAGGAAAAAACACATACAGGCTGCTAGAAAGGGGTTAATTATCTGACTTTTCCCAATGTTCCTGTGGCAGCTGCTATGTAAACTGGGCATTGCCCTTCTCCTCACTCTCTAACTTGCTTCCCTCTCTATAGTAGGCTTCCCCATCCTATCTGCTTCTCCCTCCACAGCTGGCTTCCTCTGACCCTCTTGCTTGACCTCCACTGCAACTCAATTAATATACTGCCCACTGTAATTGTAACTGTAATTGTCTCCACCAATCCAGCAGGGTGTTGGCAAAAGTTTTGTTTTAATTTTTATTGTTACTAAATCCTATTTGTCCATGTGTGCTAATGTTATCGTATGTTTAATTTACTGTTTTCTCACCTAATTGTACCCCCTCCCCAGGTCGCACCAGGAGACAAGCAACTTGCTGCTCAGTGTTCCTTCCTGGTGAAACATTTCAATAAATAAATAAATAAAATAATTATCTTTGACCAGCACCTTGTATTTTTCCCTGAAATTAATCTGCAGAGAGACTGTGTGAGCTAACTTTTAAACCACCAATAACAATGAGGTTAACAGCTTGCAAGAAAACTTGTTCGGAATTGACCAGTACTTGTTTTAAATGTGATGTGTTCAACACCATATGTATCAACTTAGGAGAAGAATAATGCCATACAGTTAAATTATCTGATTAAATCAAAAACAAGAAATGTACAGAAGGTACTGGCCCAGGGGATTAGTGATAGCAAGTTATATAGTCATATGGAAGACCCTGGTTGGGAAGGACCTTGACTTTGATGCAGGAAAACCTTGCAGTTCATGGAAGTGTGGTTAAATTATTATGCTGCCAGGACTGAAGGATGCAGTATTACACTACCACTGCTTGCTTTGTGTATTGAATGATGCATGGTGAGAAATGGAAGCACCAGCACCATGCTATTCAGTGATTAATGCTGGTGCTATCCAAGTTTGTGGCTGTCATTGCGAGGGATCTATATCCAGAGGCCCCTGTACTATGCGCGAAACCCTTTAGCACTCAGATGCTAACCTAATGTTGCACCCAGGCAAATGAGGTGAGCCCCTCCTGCACACAAATGCAGCAGCATGTTCAAAGGCTTGTGACAGTGATACATGATTCCCAAAGTGACACTATTTATCACCACTAGAAACCTTGTCTTAACCAGGTGCTAAGCCCATGCCCATACCCCACTGATGTTGGAATAGTTGTACTGCAGTTTCCTGCCCCTGATCACCTGTCATGCCAGTAAGGATTTAGGCCCTGTTGTACAGTGGCACCCCCCACCCACCCAACTCACACATTCCATGCTTGTAGACACTCTCCCTGGTGTCCAGTGACAGCCCTCACCCCCAATCACCTGTCCCATGCTTACAAAATTACTTCTGGTGACAACCAGCAACCCTCCTCATGATCTCCTGTCCCATGCATGTAGACACTGTCCTGGGATAGAGAGGTCCCCACACCCCCAAATACATCTACCATTACAGTTCAGCATCTCCTTGGTGTGTAGTTGTGCTCCCCAACCCCCAAACAACCATCCCATTGTAGTTTAACAGCTCCCTGGTGTCCACTGCCACTATCCCCTGCTTGCCGTCGACAAATGGCCTAGCAAATATTGGTGGTCCAGCATTCGTCCCACCATGCCCACATCCAGAACACCACCCAGCCAACCTTCCACTTACCGATTTCTCTTGGGGCATGTCTGGAAGCCTGATATGGCAACCAGTACAGCCCTCCTCTCATCATCTCAGACGGTCTCCATATGACCAGACAATAAGCATGTATACAGTATACTGTACGTGTGCTAACTGTCTGTTCATATGGCAGCAAGTCAGCGTGGTGACAGAAGGGCTGTGCCAGTCACTGTATCAGTATTCCAGGCATATCCCAGGACACACCAGTAAGGGGGGGTTTGCTGGGTGGTGTTCTTGGAGCGGGGGGGTAAGGGGGTGCTGGATCGCCAATGCTTGCAGGACCATTTGTCAATGGGCATCCGGGAGATGGTGAACAGAAGTGCCACTGGACACCAGGGAGCTGTTCAATTACCATGGGGTGGGTGATCTGGGGGTGGAAAGGTGCCACCAGACACCGGGGAGCTGTTAAGCTACAATGAGATAGGTGATTGGGGGTGGGGAATACCACAAGTACAGGAGAAGTGATTGGGTTTGGCAGTGGACACCAAGCAGAGTTTCTACAAGCATGGGACAAGTGATCGGGGGTTGGGGTACACCTGACACCTGGAGATGTTGCACTACACTGGGATGGCTGATTGGGGGTTGGGGAGTAAAACTAGAAACCAGGGAGAGTTATTAGATTCATAGGATGGGTGATCTTGGGGTGGGGGTGCAACTAGACTCCTGTCAAGCTACCATAGGATGGATGCTAAAGAGCCACCACCCACCATGAAAATAAGCCCATAACTGGCATGGAAATGGCCCCTAAGTGCCTTGCATGCCTAATGGGCTAATTTGTATGGTGTGTCTGAATATAGCCAACATGGCTCCCAGCACCATCTGGTCCCAGGGAGCTATTACTTGTGGTCTGGATACAGCCCCAGGCCCATTTTGGGGCAGTGCAGTTTGACTTAATCCCCTACCGACATGTACCAATATTCAGTCAGATAGCATTGGCCCACTGACTGAATATAATAGCACTAGGTTCGGTGCAAGTGCAGCACAACCATTTGTGCTGCATTTGCACTTGTTTTTGAATATCTTGGCCCAGGTCATTTACATGTCTCTAGGCCCTTATTGGTGACATTAGCAGCAGTGACACCAATCCCAGCTGGGCAGTGGTGCATCCTGTTTAGGGCCTAAGAGGACATAAACATGAATGGTAGAGGAGAAAGCAGCAAAACTCTGCCATCAGGTGTTGTATGTTCCTCCTTCCCCATCCTCACATTGCCCAATGTCCCTAATAACAGTTTGTTGCCACGGGATGGGGAGGGAATGTTGATCAGCCACTACAGATATCTTAGAATGGTAGTAGTAGTAGCTGGTCTCACCACCCCATTCCTGGATACCACAATGAGGCTGAAAAAAAGGTCTACGTGGGACCCCAGGCTGTGTAAGCCAAGGGAGAAAGTATCTGTACCTTGGTGTCAGTACCTGACAGGTTAGCACTAGCAATGAACAGAAACCTGAAACAGGTGCAAAAGACTGCCACCAGTAACACCACAAATGTTACTACATTACTTCATGTGGTACAGTGGGTTTCATGTATCAAGACCTTTGAGTCAGTCTCATGCTTGGGAGGACAGCTGCCTCACACTCCAACACCCCTGTGCTTCAGTGATGAGTGAAACTTGGTATGCACTTGGAGGAGACTGCTATCCATGCCCATATGGTTGTGCTAAGTTGAGGTTTAGAGCCATGGCATAGCTAGAACCAACAAAGTTCAGCAATGGAGACTGACGGGGAAATGGAGAATTAAAAATAAAGAAACACAGCTAGTCAAGACTTTATACTGGGAAATGAACATGACACTCAATTTGTTCAACACCTTTTTAAAGACTTTCGTTAGTATGAGCAATATTTTCAACCTAAAAACTATCTTACCCTTTCTCTGTTAAAAGTCTTTATAATGTAGTATGAGGATTTCTTTAGCACAGGGTTCTTCATACTGTATTTCAAGTAGAGTACACTCATTTGTGCAAATTACTCTATATTTCTGTTAACTAACATCCTGAATGTATTCTTGGATGTCTACAACACAAATTTGTACTTGTCAATAAGAAATTATATGTCTTGTCTGCCCTTGACTTTTTCAGTGCATGTCCTTACCTAATAGTATGTTAGGGAAGTACTGTTAACAGTTAGAAAGAACAAATATCAACAAAGTAGCAATTTATATGTTAGTAAGAAAAATCAGTGAACTGGAACTGTTTATCGAACCATGTTACCAAGTTTACTACATTTATTATGGGTTATGTGACAATTGTTGTCAGCATGGATTTACTATAGTCCCCTGATAATATGAATTACATCAGATTGCTATAAATCCACAGTTTTAAGACCCAGGAATTTTACGTCTCACATTTTATATGACAGAACTCATAACAAAATTATAAAAATGTAGATGTATGTAGAATAATAGAAGGGAAGTGCAAAATTAAATCTTGTCTTTACTTTTTGAATGCTGTAAAGCGCTATTGAAAATCCTTAAATCTGTGCTGGAATATAACGCATCAGCGGCCTAGTGGTTAGAGCATGGAAATGTAGTCTAGAAATTTTGGACACTACCACTCAGACTCTCGACTTTCAATGTTATTTTTATATATAGGTGTGTTTGATGCCTTGTATATGGGGTTATGTACTCCCAAGGTCTATAAACATATATAGTACTCTTAGATTTCCGGTTATTGTTAATCATTTATGGGGGGCTTTGAAACCTGTATATTGTAACCAGATTAATGATTTGAAGGTATTTTTAAGAAGTCTGATGTCTGAACTAAAAATACATTGTGATTGTTATAGATGATTGTTTAGGTGTTTTTGTGTATTATATTGTGAATGACTGGTTTATGTATATTGTGAATGTATTGTTGTTTTAATTTATGAATCATGTACTTTACAGGACATCTTGAAAATAGGACTTTGTCCTAATGATGTGATTTTTTCCACCTGAATTCCTGTTCAAAAATAATTTAGAAATTCCACTACTTCTCAGTGCAGTTTAACCCCTGCAAGGTATATAGTTTTTTAAACCAAGGATGGAAATGAGAAAGGAAAATGTGGACGCACCGGGATTTGAACTCCGGACCTCTGGTATGCCGTTCCAGTGCTCTAACCATTAAACTACAGGCCCACTGGTTACAGCGTCCGAAGAACTTCCTATTTCACAGTCACATTCCTTTCTCTCTAGTGTTGCTTAATCTGCAACCAGAAACCAATTTAGAAATTCCACTACTTCTCAGTGCAGTTTAACCCCTGCAAGGTATAGAGTTTTTTAAAACCAAGGATGGAAATGAGAATGTGGGCGCACCGGGATTTGAACTCCGTACCTCTGGTATGCCGTTCCAGCACTCTAACCATTAAGCTACAGGCCCACTGGTTACAGCATCCGAAGAACTTCCTATTTCACAGTCACACATTCCTTTCACTCTAGTGTTGCTTAATTTGAAAAAAAAAATGTTTAAAAATAAAGGTTTTAACTAACTAACTAACTAACTTGTATATGAATCACAGAGCCATGCATAAAGCACACTATAGGACACATGCAATGTATGATGGATCTGGTATCAATCATTCAATCATTTTTATTTTATATGGTGCCTTCTCCCAGTGGCTCAAATCAGCATAAAATGCAGACAAGAATAACAAAACTGAGATTCAAATGAAAACATACAAATTGAATCAATTATTTATTTTTATTAATTGAAAAGTTTTATCAGGAAAGGCACACTGAGCAACAAGTTGCTTGTCTCCCAGTGCATTCTGGGAGGAGAGGGAAGGGCGTACAAAGAAACGGACATAGAATTTACAACAACAGAATACAGTGGGAATGTGTAGATACAAAAATAGATACAGTACATAACGGAAGAATAAACACTGTGCATTTGAACAAGTGCTTGTGGTTTAGAAGTGCAGTTAGTAGGTACAGCATTGATCTGATTGGTATGGATCGGAGAAATTGAAGACAGTTGCAGGAGATGAGTGGGGGACAAGTAAACCAAATATTGTGTAGACAGGTAAAACTTATGAGCAGGTGCAGGTAAGAGAGAAGTAATTATGCAGGGCTAGGGTAAGGGAGTGGGGGAAGAAGGAGTGTCTGATTTGCTGGGGTAGGGTGTTCCAAAGTTTGGGGAAATGGTGAGAGAAAGCAGACTGCCCGGCAGAGGTAGAATGATGAGGGATTACTAATTTATGGGAGTCATTAGATATTTGAGCATGGGATGGGGTAGGAGGGATTGTGAGGGAGGATGAGAGGTATGAAGGGAGAGAGCCAAGCCAATATTTGGAGATTAATTTTGCAATGTGAGAGTGATGACTGTCTACAAGTGAAGGGAAAGCAAGGGAGTGATACAGTTCACAGTAGTGCATGCAAGGGAGGGTGTCTATGGCAAAGTGGCAGAAGGAGTTGAAAAGGGTGTCCAATCTGGATTAGGAGGATGTTGGGGTGGCACTGTAGACTAAATTGCAGTAGTCAAAAATAGATAGAATCATCTTCTGGACAAGTTCGCCCCATGCAGGTAGAGGTATGCTTCCGTGGTTCCTGAATAGGGTGCCTAGTTTGTGTCATAATTTTTTCAGCATGGTGTCCACTTGACCAGAAAAGTTGAGGTGGCAGTTAAGCCAAACCTCAAGGTACCTGAAGGAGGATGTTTCCTCAAGAGTAGTCCCATTGAGGGTGTGGAAAGTGGGATGGGAGGGAAGCCTAGAGAGCCTATGCCTTGTGCCAAAGATCATGGAGACTGTCTTCTTGGCATTGAAGAAGAGTTGACGTGAGCTAAGCAAATTCTGAATTCTATCAAAGTCAGACTGGAGTCTGGTTGCTACATCAGAGGAAGACTGTCCAGAGGTGATCAGGATGATATCGTCTGTGTACATGTGGCTAGAAGGCAATGTGCAGACTGATGGGAGGACATTTAGAAAAATGGAAAATAGGAGGGGGCCAAGTATTGAACCCTGAGGTACTCCAATACTAATTGGGAGGAGGAGGGGATGCTGATTCAGCAATTTTAACTGATTGAGTCTGAACAATAAGGTAGACTTTGAACCTGTTAGTACCATCATTTCTACCATAAAAGAGTTTAGCCTGGGTCATATAAGCCAGAGTGAACACATTTGTCATCAGAGCCTTTGTAAAAGTCTTCATCAAGGAGATGCACTCCAAAAAGTGCAGGAGGGAGTTCCACAGCCAGGAAGCAGCTACAGTGAAAACTGCCCCCTAAAGACTTCAGGAAGTCCCATGAAACCTTTAAAAGACTTGCCCCACTGGAATGGAAAGAGCATTCAGGAGCATACAGGGACAGGGGGTCTTTAATGTAGCAATGATCCATACCATGCAGAACCTTGAATACCATCAAGCAAATCTTTAAGGTGGCATGCTACCTAACCAGTAGCTAGTGTGGTTTGTGCAGCAGATGCATGATATGGTTTAAAATGCTTGTATTTCATATCAGCCTGACCACAGCATTCTGCATCAACTGGAGACAGTACAACAGACCTCCTGACAGTCTTAAATAAAGAGCAATAAAGTAATCGAGATGGGAAGTTACAAATGTGTATGCTACACTCACTAGGTCCTCATACTAAAAATAGGGATTCAGCTGGGTGATACTTCTAAGAGAGAAAAAATGCAGTGCATGACTGCCACTACATGGAATTTCAGTGTCTGCCTGTCATCGTTTATGAGTCTGAATTTGTTGCCTATACACAGTTGGTACCACCTACAGTAAAGACGGAAGGGCAATCCCTTATCTCTTCAGTGCTACCTTCCAATATCCAGGTGCTGTAACTAAGAGCACCATTTTCTCTGAATTGAGGTTCAAACAGTTGTAAGCCATGCAGTCATTCAGGTCTGATAAGCATCAATGTATCACAGCTATGGAGTCACAACAACCAAGTACTGTGTCATCTGAATAGCTATGAAAGCCCAAACTGTACCCTCTCACAATCTCCACAAGAGGCTGCATGTATACCACAAACAACATCAGGGACAAAAATCTAACTGGTAGAATACCATAGGGTACAATTAATGGCTCTGAGGAAAGTTTCCTCATTGTCATCCACTGAACCCTACCAGCCAGAAAATACTCAGACCAATGATGCACTGTTCTGGTGAGTCTTCTGTACTTCCTCAGGAGAGCAGACAAAACCCGATGATATATATCACCAAATACTATGGAGAGATCAAGAAGAATTACCATAGTGTGTTCTTCTTGATTCCTCACCAGGAAAAGATCATTGGGCACCTTCAGAAGAGGTGGTTCTGTGCTGTGTAGAGATATAAAGCCAGATTGGAATGGCTCATATATATCATAAAGGAACAGGTGAACCTCTGCTTGTTATGCTACCACCTCCATGAGAATCTTCCTTATGAAAGGTAAGGTTTGACATGGGCATGTATTTGACCAAGACCTCACTACCAAAAGATAGTGTCTTGAGGAGAGGGACCACCACCACATTTTTCAATGTGGCAGGAAGATAACTTCCTCGGAGAGCCCTAGATAACCTCAACTACAACCGGAATGATGGTCTCCCACAATCCTTCAACAGCTGGGTGGGACCTAGGTCCAGAATACAGCAGGTAGGTCACAATATAGCCATCATCTTAGATAGCTTCTTTTCTAAAACTGGTCAAAATTCCATCTACAGAATCTGCAGAGCTTTGAACAACCCATCTTCCCTACTGTCAAGGCCCAGCTTCCCCTGAGAAATAGGCACTCTGATTGAGGATACTCTGTCAAGGAAAAAATCAATCAAAATCTTTATTTATCTGCTGTAACAGTTCTTCTGAACTGCAGACAGACTGAATATAATAGTCTGCCAAATTGCAAAAGAGCTTAGAGGGTCTATTCTATTTGAGCAGACTGGATGTGCTGCAAGGCCTTTACATGCTAACAATACTTATGTTTCCGTGTTTCTTCCTTGATGCAATCAACACTGACAGAAACTTTGTCATTCTGAGTGATTGCCTCAATATCTACAGTTCTATGTGTCTTTTCCACTGCAATAAACCCTAACAGGAACTCTGTCTTCTTCAGGGTGCTTGCACTCTGATAGATCCCATAACAGATCCTTAGAGCCAGTCTGTCCTCCATCATGTGTGATCTTAGCCAGGTACACTCCCAACTTCACCACAACATCTTCAACTACCTCAGCCTATCATAATACCATGACAAACTTTGGCAGAAGACCAATGGAAGGGCACAGAGTTGCTCTAGGGTATTGACTGCAGTCAAGGGTATTATTATAACTCTCCATGACTGTATCAACACCCTCAGCACAGGGTGCCATCATGCTTTAGATGTTCAGTACTTCCATGAACCTATCCAGTGCCAAGTTATATTTTGGGTGATACTGAACTATCTCCATAATATGGGAACAATGGGAGGACCTGAGCTAAAATTTCACATTAAAATGATCTGACCATGCTATCATGTCAACTTTGACATTCAAAATGCTGAGCACTAGTGCAAAGCAAGGTCTAGGGTGTGGGCATGTTTATGGGTAGCAGCATGTTTATGGGTAACAGGGAAATAACATGTACAAGGTCCAGTGCTGATATTCCTGGAGGAACTTACAGCAAACTGTAATACCCCAACATTGACCCAGGCATTGAAGTCCCCCAGAATCAAAAGACTGGTTGGACTCCAGTGCCATGCCACTGATGAAGTATCCACATTCCTGCAAAAAGTCACCTTCATCCCTTGGAGATCAATAGATAAAGTGAATTTTGTACCCTCTGCCAACCACACCCCAAAACACACATTCCAATGATTCAGCCTATACCATTGGGAATGCAGTGAACACCAGCTTGGATCTAAAACAGATGGCCAATCCACTCCAGCTGTGCTTCCACCTCAGGTAGTGCAACACAGAATACCTGTCCAGATTAGAATAGATGGCCCCAGAACAGGGCCAGAGTTATCCCTAAGTTAGGTCTCTTTGTGATGCACAGCAGATCAGCAAAAGAATAAGTAATGAAATCCTTCACCATCACTATTTTTCTTCTCAGAGACCTATCATTATATGGAATCACCCAAAGGGGTGAGGCCAGGCCACCTGGTCCTGTTGTTACAACCTACTTTTACAAGGAGGGCTTCCTGGAAAGAGTAACAATACATCTACATTGCCTGCCAGATGTTAAAGCTCTTCCAAGGCAACTCTGGCCTTACACTCTTCTGATCAACTCCCAGGACATTCATCTCTGATCCAAGCATTACAACCTTGCTCTGTCTCCTTATGATCCTTACCCAACTGCAGGATTTGAACAGAGAATTAGGTAAGATATTCTAGACTAGGAGCAACTGGTGGAGTTTGTCAGATGAAAAGCTGAGCATGCAAGCCTCATAAAAAATTCCCCATGCACACAAATTCAAGGCAGCTAAGCTGGATTCACCACAAAAATGGGCTTGCATGCTAAGACAGCACAAAACAGAACAAGTGTGCTCGGGAAAGTCAGTTGGTGCCCATATAATACCATTCTTCTTGCCACAATAAATATTTGCACCAGCAAGTATAAGTCTAGTAAAGTTCCATGAGTGCTGAGTTTTGTTTTTCCAATGCTAAGACAGCACTTGGCCAAATTTATCATCTCCCCCCCCAAAAAAAGTTAAACAATCCATTGGTGGTACATTACATATGGCCCACAGGGCACTTTGTGCATGACCCACAGGGCAATGCACAAAACAAGCTATAGCCTTGAAGCACTGTGCATGACTGATGTAGTGCTTTGTGTATGGCCTATAGCATGCTATCAGCCTCATGCAGTGTGCAGCAGGTCTGCCACTTTGGCCATGAACAATTCAGGCTATAGGTCCCATGGACAAAGTGAGCTATAAGCCTGAGCACTGTGTGTGACTGGTCTGCTACTTTGTGTATAGCATACAACCCACTATAGACCACATGCAGTGTGTGATGGGTTTGTTGCTTTGCATGCTCAAAGCCCACCATAAGTTCAAAGCAGAGTTAGCTTGCTATTAAAAGGCTGGCATTGTCAAGAGAAAGTACTCTGTATATGTTTTTGAACTACTGTTTAAAACAGAAAGGAAATTAATTATAAAAAAATGGTCTTGAAGCATTAGTTAGGGTTGATGCTTGAGGCTATAAAAATAAGGAAACAGTTTCCTGAGTCTAGCTGAATCAATGGTGAGGTATTCCTCAGTGTTTGAACAATTGAGCAATGCAGTGTTGGCATTGCCCCTATCTTCAGCACCGTTTCTCCAATCATTGGTCTGATTATTTTTTTGTTCCTGAAGAGGCAGTGTGGCAGTTAAGGTGACATGAACATTACAACTGCATGATCGTTCAAACCCTGAAGACCTCCATACCACAGGTTAACCAAGATTCAAGGAACTTTTCATTGTAGCATTGCATTTTCTTACTTTTGGGGAACTAAGCTTCAATCTTAATTGATGCTTTATGGTAATTGTTATGTTGTCTTGTGCCTACACAAGGAAACATGTTGCAGTAACTTCGGAATAGCGGGTTTTAGAGACACGATCTTGTTGTGGCCTGTGGTGGCTCTGCTTTTTGGGTCTGGGCTCTGTGGCACAAATTAGATTGCACGCTGTCTATGACAGCAGTGTAAAAGTGTGTCCACCACCTTGAAAGGTTTTAGCCACTGCAATGAGGGACCTCCACCTCATTGCAGGACGTGCCTTTCACAGTGTAAGTTTCAGTGTGACATGGCAGCAGTTGTGCCGTCAGACTCGCACAGTACCAGAAAAGTCAACTTGGGGGGTGCCCAATCCCCCTGTCAGCATTTTCATGCTCCCCCTCCCAAGTTCATCTGCCGACGGAGAGCACAATCCCCATAGGCATCATCCCCAACACTCTTTTTTTATTTCCGACTGGGTGCCCAATCACCATTGACTACAGCCCCCCCCCAAAAAAAACTCAGGTGACACCCCTTCTTACCAGTTCATTTGCCGACTGGGGAGCCCAATCCCTGTTGGGTGATTTTGCGGTCACTGTGCAGAATCACTCTTTGGGACTGATTAACTAAATGACAGTGCCACTGTTCATGAGGTGGCCTCTCAAAAAGCCTATGTTGCAAATCTGGTGAAAAAAATAAAAAAAATAATGACTGTTTCATGAGCATGCATTGCACAATTTCCATGCACGCTCATAACTTTGTGAATCTGTAATATTTTCAACATTGCAATTTTTCACACCTCCTTATGAACAGTACAGCTGTCATTTTTCACATCCTGGCCAAAAATGTGATTTCGCATTTCCAGCGCAGAATAGCGTGGTCACCGTGGGAATAAGAAAATCACAGTCATACTGTTCATGAGCAGAGGTCCTAAAATGATGTTGAAAATTTGGTGATGAAAGTCCATTAAATGACTGTGCTAACGTTGTGCAGTGTTCATGCACCCTCATCATTTTTCACATCCTGGCCGAAATGTGTTTTCACACTTCCAGGACAGAATAGCATGGTCGCTGTGGGAAATCAGTGTTTGGGACAGATTAGGAAAATCACAGTGACTCTGTTCATAAGTAGAGGTCTTAAAATGCCTATGCTGAAAATTAGGTGACAAACATCCATAAAATGACTGTTTTGCAAGCGTGTGTTGTGCAGTTTCCACACACACTCGTAACTTCAATCACTTTTAATATTTGTACTCCAGATTTTCACCATTGCCATTTTTTCACACCTCCTTATGAACAGTGCAGTTTTCATTGCCCACATCCTACCTGAACTGTTTTCACACATCTGGCATGCAGTGGCAAAGTCGCTGTAGAAAAACAATGTTCAGAACAGAGTAAGAAAATCACAGTAACACTGCTCATGAGCAGAGGTCCCAAAATGCCTATGTTGAAAATTTGGTGAAAGAACTCCATGAAATGACTATGTTACAAGTGTGCATTGTGCAGTGTCCATACACAGTCCTAAGTTAGAGAATTTGTAATATTTTCACTCCAGATTTTCAATATTGTCATTTTTGCACACCTTCTTATGAACAGTTCAGCTGTCATTTGTCACATCCTGCCCGAAATGTAGTTTCACATATCCAGCACACAATCACACGGTCACTGTGGGAAATCAACATTCAGGTAGATTAAGATAATCATAGTGCCACTGTTCATGAGCAGAGATCCCAAAATGGCTATGTTAAAAATCCGGTGAAATAATTCCACTAAATGAGTATGTTATGAGCGTGCCATGTACGGTTTTCACACACGCTCATAACTTCGAGCATGTTTAATATTTTCACTCCAGATTTCCCATCTCTTCACACCTCCTTATCAATGGTGCAGCTAACATTTTAATGTGGTGCAGAATGGTGCGCTCGCTGTGGGAAATCAACGTTCGAAACAGATTAACAAAATCACAGGGGCACTATTCATGAACAGAGGTCCCAAATGTTTCATGAGGTGGGGTCTCAAAAAGGCCATGTTTTAAAATTTGGAATGCAAATACCAACACACGCCCAGGGCATTAGTGTTTCTAACCATTACGTCTCACCCTGTACAGACTAACAGGCATCAGGGGTGTGTCTTTGGATAGTCTGCTGTATTGGTCATCCACCTCCACCCTGCAGCCACTGACAGGCATCAAGGTGTCCCTTGGACTCTTCATCCCCAAAGTTCAACCCATTCTCCTATGCTGCACCTATCTTAATGCACTTCCTTGTGAAATGGGTTGAACATAAGGCCAGATGACCCCAAGGCACAATGCAACACTTGTCAGACTCTGCAGGGTAGGGTGAGGTGAAATAGCATGAGCGTTATGGCCTGAGACCCAAACGCACACCCCAATGCCTGTCACTCTCTGCAGGATAGGGTGGGGTTGATATTGGTTCTGTACTTCACTACTACTCCTATTATGTGTCTCTCTAACTCCTGCACTACCAGTGCCAAAACCAGCAAGTCAACATTCGGCATTGACAAATGCTTGTTTTTTTTTTGCAGTGAATATGTGTACAAGGTACAGTTTGTAAGTACAGTGCAGAATAATTCAAAATAAAACACAAATCTGTATGATAGGTCAATCAAAGCATTAATGAGACATGCTAAAGTTCAAATGGCTAGAAGTAAACTACATAAGAACATAACAACAGGGGGAGTGGCTAGCGGTGGGACATGGCAGATGTGTACTAGCTAGCTCCTCGGGGCACCAAGGTTAAACGCATATTAAAGTTGCATTTTTGACTACAGTTGAACTTCAAAATGCTTGCCTATTTATGATAGCCTTATGGCACCTGGAAAACAAAAGAATTGCCAGGGGAAACTGTAATTTCACATGGCAACATCAACTCGGATGAGTAAGACCTCTGGAGCTGCTCCAACCTTGCAGGCCTCAAACTCTGATGCTGCTGGGGCAAGTGAGAGTGTGAAAATGGAGGCACTCTCAAAATCACTGGCGGGTATCCCTGCAACTCTGCTGCAAATGCAGCAGGAGAAGAAAGACGGTTTTATCAATATAACGGCGCAGCTTACCCATCTTCAGGGAGCTGTAACTGGACTAACTGAAATGACTGCAGAGCATACTACGCAGATCTCAGAGCTGGAGCAGCAAGTGAGCTCTTTGGTAGACACAGTAGTGGTGTTATCGGGAGAGAGGAACGGTCTCAGAACATCCTTGAAGGAACTGCTGGCTAAAATCGACGATCAAGAGAACATATTTGACAGTCTAACAGTCGAATTATTGGCCTGCCAGAAGGACAGAGATGTAGTGCAAGGCCTACAGAAATTGTTAGTACAACACCTTGATCTACCAGAGGAATATGACACATTTGAAATTGAACAAGCCCATCCTTTAGGCCCCCCGCCTTACCCAAGGGATAGGGCGTGACATTGCCTAATAAAGTACCTGCGTTACCAGGAAGAAGAAAAAATTCTTCAAAAGGCTAAGCAGGTTGGTCCTGTACCTTTCGGTAATGACAAAGTCCACATATACCAGGACTTCAGCAGAGCTCTACAAGTGAAGAGGCAGAAAGTCTCCCAAATTAAAAGCAAATTACATGCCATGGGATGGACCTTCACCTTTCGATACCCTGCATGACTGCAGATTGATTGACCAGGCCAAAAGCCATGGTTTTTCACCTATCCAAAAGCCGCAGACAAGTGGGTGTCTGAGGAGGAGGAGACCAGGAGAGATAGAGTACAAGTTGGAGGTACTTGAGCTAGCTAATCACTAATTTTACCTTACGCTGTTTCTCCTTCCTGGGAATCTTATGTCCTCAGCTCAAAACTGCTTGAAGAGGATGCTGTTTATTGGAATGCAGATGCTTCCAGAATGTTATTTGTGTTTTCTTTGTCACTTGGGAGCGGGCTTTGCGGTGGAGGCTCCGCGCTGTGCTTCTGCGCCTGGAGGGTATTGCTTGACCGTGTCTGGGGGCACGGGTATCGATGGGCTACTCTCAACCCTGAAGTGGATTTATGGGAGGTACATTTCCTTTGACAGTTGGATCCAACTGTATTTCTTTCTACCACCAGTTGTGGAACATTACAAGACAATCTAAATAGCTCCTGGCTCTATGTCATTGAAAAATTGTGAATTTAGCTTACTGTTGAAGAAGGCTTTTGGATTAGCATAGTGTTGGATGCTCTAATGCTTATAATAATAATGTTTTTGCAGGTTTTACAGGCAGTTATATCATTGTTAGCAACTTTATGCATGAGTGGTTTAAAGTTTAATGGTGCCCCCACGCTAAGGATGGCAACCATATTTTTCTGCCTACTGTTAGTATTGGGACCTTGAGTAGATTGTTTTCTGCTTCATGGTATCGGGGGGTGGGTAATGGAGAAACCCCTGATGGGTACCTCCGTGAAATTATGTTATGGGGGGATGGAGGAAGGTTGGTGGGGGGGAGATGATTACTGCCGAAGCATGTGGAAGCTTACTTAATGCGACACACATAACAAGGTAGTCTTGATGGCTGGAGTTGGAGGCCCACCTGGTGCCAATCCTGGGGAGTCATCTCTTTCTGTCCTGTACTGTCTCAGGGATTTGGCACTAGCACCCCCTAGACTGCCTTCGTATTTCTTTATTAAGCAGTTCCTTAGGGATTTGAAGGGGAGGGTGGTGGAGTACTGTTTGGGATTAAAATTATATTATAAGATAAAAGTTATGGTTCAAGGTTTGTACACTCTAGTCTTCTGCTGGGATTCGCAATGGTTGGGTAATTATTATGACACCTGATATTAGGATTGCTACATGGAACATAGATGGCTTAAAAACAATTTTAAAGTGCAAGAAAATTCTGGCTGAGGTGAGCAGGATAAAGGGACAAATAATGTTGCAGCAGGAAATGCACTTTTCAGGGCCTGAGGCAGGTAGGGCCGCTGCCTTTATGGGGGGGTACTTGGATATCCTCCTCATACTTGTCCAAAGCTAGGGGCTATCCAGCTGAGATAGTAGCTGAGGTAGCTGGTGGATACTGCAGGTAGATATGCTCTTGCAAAGGTACATATCCCTGGGGGGAAAATACTTTTACTGGGCTCAGTTTATGCTCCCAACATTGAAGTCCTGGTTTTTTTAAAAAAAACTGGCGTTGGATATGTCGCGATGGGAGGGGGCATGGAAACTGGGTGGGGATTATAACTATGTGGTAGATACTGTATTGGACCACTCCAAGGCCACTGTTGTCCTGATGACTAGGAATGCTATGGCACTGGAACAGGTACAAGGGGATTTCACTTTGCTAGATGCCTGGTGACATCTGCACCCCACGACCAGGGACTACAGTTTATTTTCCTATGCTCATCAGTTTTATGCTAGAATTGATAGGCTCTTGGTCTCCCAGTCATTGCTACTTGGGATTAAAGAGGCGGAATACCTTTCAATACTAATATCAGATCATGCTCCCCACTATTTATCTCTCGACCTCTGAGGTGCTTCTTCGGCCCCCCCATGGCTGGCGGTTGGATCCACTCTTTTTAAAGGAGCCAACTTATGTTGATTATATGCAAGGGTGCTTACAAGAATTTTTGGCTTTCAATGTCAGGTGGGACACATCGCATGGGATTAGATGGGAAGCCTTAAAGGCCTATGTGCAGGGGCTTTTCATTGCTTTTGCGGCCCGCTGAAAAAGAGGGGAAGAGAGGGAGCTGACTTCCTTGCGGACTAAAATTCTGGCTTGTGAGACAGCTTATAAAAATAGGTCCTCCAGGCAGATTTATAATCAATCAATCAATCAATATCTTTATTTATCCAGGTGGGCACCACTGAGCAAGCTCATTTACAAGGTGGACCTGCGGTCCTACAGTAATAATACAGAAAGACAAGTTACAATAGTACAAACAGTAAAAATAGCTGCTATTATAGTAAAAATGCACATTTACAGGTAATATACATTGAACATAGATCTACAAGGAGTCGTGAATAATGAATTTGTGCTGGTTCCAAGCCCAAAAACTGTGCATTTTGTAGTGGGAAATGTTAGGGAGAGGGTAGGCATACCAGATAGAAGATATCAAGCCCATAATGTAGGGAGAGGTGGGGAATAGGGGCGCGAGCGAAGAGGACCCAATTGTTAGAACAGAGTGAGGAATTGGGAAGGTGGAAGACTGTACGAAAGGCAACGAAGCAATTTTTGCCCCAAAATGCAGCGACGTATGGAGGAGAAAAGCTGCCGTTGTACTAAGTGCAAGAGGAGGAATATAGTAGCAGGGGCATAACTGGGAGGGTCCTGGAGGTTAGAGCAGAGGGAGGTGTTGGATGGATGAGGGACCGAATATTTTTTTAATATTATCCAGCGACTCAAGTACAAATTTAACGTTCTTAATAACACTAGTTTGGAGTGCTCGATCTTACTAGCTAATGCGGGTGCCTACTTTGATGAGGACAGAAGGGGCAAATTGCTCGCCTGGAAAATTAAACTTAGAGAGCCAGAGAGGAGAGTGTGAGGGATAACTGCCCCAAATGGGGAAATAATATATGATACAGAGGGTATTGGGCAAGCTTTCATTACTTTTTATAAAGAGTTATATACATCAGAATGTTGCCCTTCTAGAGAAGATTTTGATTAGTTTTTTCAGCGGGCTCCGCTAAAGAAATTGTCTGATGATAAGTCTGACATGCTGGATGCCCCCCTGTTCAAGCAGGAGGTTCAAAAGGCAATACGTACCTTGAAAGGAGGTAAAGCCCCCGGACCAGATGGTCTCCCTATAGATTTCTTCTAAACATTTAGCCCAGTATTGGTAGATCCCCTGTTTGATATGCTAGAAGAGGGTTTGTCAAGTGGAACTCTGGCCCCCTCCACATGGTCAGCAGTGATCACAATACTACCCAAATCCGGGAAAGATTTGACCAAATGTGCCTCATATAGGCCCGTATCCTTGTTAATAGCTGATTACAAAATATTAGCAAAAGTGATGGCTACCCAATTAGAACCGCTATTACCACAATTGATCCACTCGGATCAAACGGGTTTTGCTAAGGGTCACCAGGGTAAGCACAATATCAGAAGAACCCTCAGTATTATTTATAAATGGGGTCAAACAAGAAACAAGCACAGAGCAGCTGTTGTAGCACTGTATGCAGAAAAAGCCTTTGACCATGTGGAGTAGGGTTACCTTTTTGACACCTTGGGGAGGATGGGTCTGGACGAACTTTTGCCGCTGGGTGCATACATTATGTACCAGCCCATTAGCTCTGGTGGCAGTAAATGGTAGTCTTTCTGCCCCTTTTATTTTAGAATGCTGCACCCACCATGGATGCCTCTTATCCCCCCTACTATATGTCCTGTCTTTTTAGCTCTTGACTGCGGTGCTGAGGGGACATTCTGGTATTGCTGGATTTGTGGGGAGAGGCTCTGAACATAAGATTTCTATGTATGCAGATGATCAATTGTTATATTTACAAAACCCGGCACGTGATCTACCGGTAGTCCACCAGCTCATGAGAGAGTTTGGAAACCTATCTGGTCATAAGGTGAATTGGACAAAGAGTGAGCTGTTGCCCATTGGTACTTGGGACAGAATGCAGTTGATTTATAGGTTAGGGGGCTTACAATTTGTGGCACAGATAAAATATTTAGGTATTCAGATATTGGCTAGAGTGGACCATCTTTTCTCCCTTAATTACAAGCCTCTAACTGCGTGGATTTCTGAGGATTGTGCGCAGTGGTCTGTTCTCCCTTTGTCTCTGCTGGGTAAAGTTGGCATTATAAAAATGAATATTCCTCCACAATGCCTATATCTCTACCAATCTCTCCCAGTCAGAGTGCCACAGTGCCACTTTAGGAGACTGCAAGCGGTGTTGCATCATTTCCTCTGTGGGGGGCAGCGCGAGAATCTGAAAGACTACACTCATTCGCCCTGACAGGGAGGGTGGTTTAGGTCTGCCAGACTTTAAGGCCTATTATTGGGCAGCCCAGCTTGCATTCATCTCACAGGGTAAAGGGGGGAAGTCCCCATCTGGTTAAAGATTGAGGAGGAGATGCTGGAGGGCACTTTCAAAAATGATTTATTAAGCGCGAGCCTTGCATCATAAAACATACGCCCAGTGTCTAATCCCTTCTCTAACAACACATTAGAGATTTGGATGAGGATGCACTGTCACATCGGTTGGCAGGAAGGCTACTCGCAGCATATCAGTATAGTACAGGCAATTAGGAGGAGAGGCACATACTCTATGCAGTTTACACGGCGGCTATGGCATTGGAGGCTTCAGGGCCTTCTTAGTGTGACACAGTTGTATGAGGGAAATGTACTCTGTAGCTTCCTGACTCTGTGTGACAAGTGGAACTGCACCAAGGGGACTTCTTTGTGTACCTCTAAATTTGTCAACTGTTGGGGGCTTCCCTAGATAGTTCATGGGGGTGAGCGCAACCTTCACCATTTGAAGAAGAGTTGTATGATCCTCAGCCAGGGTGTAAGCCCCTCTATATTTATTACCATGTACTTGTGGGTGTTCGAAGTGACCTGTCTACAATAAGTAAGCAACGCTGGCCAGAAGACCTCTCTCTACCTATTGACTCACAAACTTGGAGATTGGCAAGCTCCAACTATGTACATTGTTCTGTGAGCAATAAGCTTAGGCAAATACAACTTTTTTTCCTATGCTGTGTATACATAATGCCGGTACGGCTCCATGCCATAGACAATACAAAAACTTAGTTGTGCCCCAAATGTAATGTGTGGATGGGTGACTTTTTATACTTAGCTCTGACTTGCCAGGGGTCGCCCCTTTCTGGCATGAGGTGCATAGAATTATGTCCCAAGTCTTGGGATACACTTCTTCAAAATCCCCTCTTGAACTCCTCCTTGGCGTGGACCCAAAGCATGTTAACAGAGCCATAAGCAATCCCTTATGGAATATAGCACTAATTAACACCAGGAGGACCATAGTCCAGCATTGGATGTCTTTGCCCCCCCCCAGTGAGCAAATGGTCTAAAAACTTGCTGTCATGTATGACTTGAAAAATCACAGATGAGCGTCCTGGGTGCTAGTCAAAAATGTTATCATATGTGGAACCCTCTTATAGCAGCGGTGAAGAAGGGATGGTTCTCTGTTTAGTGTGGTTAATGTACACAGTGTGTTTAATGTATACAGTGTAACATCTCACTAAACATTAAAAATCAATTGCTAGTATGAGCTGTTTCCAGTACAGGTTTAATGCACTTGAGTACATGGTGTATTAGTTTCTTTCTTTCTGGGACTATGCAGCATTTGTGTCTCCATGTGATATCTTAAAGCCATATGTTTAATTGTCTCATTATCTTACCAAGAGACTATATAATTGCCGTAGTTCCCTCTTACAATCCACAGAGGGGTATTGCACTTTGTCAATTCTATCTTTATTCAGTGCACAACTGTTTAATTATGTGTTGCATGGTGTTTAAGACTTGGGGTTATAACCTTTTCTTTTTTTAATCAATTGCCTTGTAAATCATTACTCAGATTTGTCACTGTGCTGCATTATGTATTTATACACCTTGAACCTTTTTAATAAAAATATTTTTTTTAAAAAAAAGAACATAACAACATAACAACATGTTGGCAGAAGAGGATCATATGATCCTTCTAGTCTGACCAGATTGCCTACCTCCCCATTCTGTTCTTCTTCTGAGATTACTGCAGTACTTGTCCCATGCTTGCTTAAAAGCAGTGACTGTTTTGACCTCCACAACCTCTGGTGGTAAGCTATTCCAAGGGTACACTCTGTGAAGTAGCACTTACAAATGTTTGTTTTAAACTCACCCTGTTAGTCCAAAACTGTGCTTCATCATTCGCATGGTTTCATTTTTGAGAAAGAGGTTTTCTGCTTGTACCTTATTTATGCCCTTTATGTATTTGAAGGTTTCTATCATATCCCCCATTTTTCCTTTGCTCGAGGGAGTACATTTGCAGTTGCTGTGGTCTAGATTCATATTGCTCCTGGTGCAGTTCCTGTACCATGTTAGTAGATCACCTCTGTACAGTTTCCAAGCAGTCTATGTCCTTTTTTAGGTGTGGCCTCCAGAACTGTATGTAGTATTCAAGATGAAGCCTCACCAAGGACCTGCACAGAGAGAGTATGACCTCTTGCTTTCTACTTGTAATGCCCCTGCTAATACATCCGAGGATGCTACTAGCTTTCTGTGCCACCTTTTCACATTGTCTACCCACCTTTAAATCATCAGAAATAAGCACTCCAAGGTCCCATTCGAGTTTTGTTTCTGTTAATTGTTCACCATCGAGTGTGTATGTTTGCCTTGGGTTTCCTTTATCTAGGTGCATGACCTTGCACATTTTGGCATTGAATTTCAACTGCCAGTCCCCAGACCATGCTTCTAGGCTCTTCAGATCCACTTCCTTGCTGCCGTTCCTTCAACTGTATCTACCCCATTGCAGAGCTTCGTATCATCTGTGAACAGGCATACCTAACCCTGCAGGCCATCAGCAATGTCACTGATGAATATATTGAAGAGGACTGGGCCAAAGACGGATCCTTGAGGCACACCACTGAGCACCCTTCACTCACTAGACAGTGTTCTATTGACTATGACCCTCTGCGTTCTATTGTGGAGCCAGTTTTGAACCCACTTGACTGTTTTGTGCCCTAACCCAGAGTGCTCTAGGTTATCGACCAATCTGCTATGGGGGACAGAGTCAAAAGCCTTGCTGAAATCTAGATAGACTATGTCTGCTGCCCCTTCCTGGTCCAGTATTTTGGAGACCCAGTCAAAGAATTCAATCATATTTGTTTGACATGACCGTCCTGCTGCAAATCCATGCTGTTTAGTATCTAGCTGCCATGTTTCTGTAAGGAACTTCATTATTCTTTCCTTAAGTAGGGACTCCATAAGCTTCCCCACTACTGAGGTCAAGCTCACTTGCGGGTAGTTTATGGCCTCCTCCATGCTTCCCCTTTTGTGCAAGGGTAACACTGTGGCCCTTCTCCAGTCCTGAGGTATTTCCCTGCTCTCTAGAGACTGTGTGAATAATTCTGCCAGTAGGACTGCAATTTCCTGTGCCAGCTCCATCAGAATTGTAGGGTGGATTTCATCTGGGATCATTGCTTTATTTGCTTTTAATCTGAGAAACTCATTTAGGACACAGTCTCTTGTAAATAGTCTAGCATCTGCTTCTATGGTGAGTCTGTGTGTGTTCTGCATTTTGGGTCTATTGCTGTCATCTTCTTTTGTGAAGACTGAGCACAAGAAACTTTAGAATCTCCACTTTTTTGTTATTTTCTGCTTATTTGCCATCCTTGGTTGCTATTCTTATCATGCCTCCTTTTGCTTTCCTTTGTTCTCCGATGTATGAAAGTTTTGTCACACTTCTTCACTCCTCATGTGATCCTCTCTTCTGTCTGGGCTTTGGCTGCCCTTACTGCCTTCCCTGCTTCTTTTAGCTTTGTTTTGTAGACTTCCATATTCGCCTCATTGTTAGTATCCTTGAATCCCTTGAACGCTTTCCTTTTATCCTTTATTTTTGTTTCTACATCCTTGGTATACCATAGTGGTCTCCTCCATTTTCTTGACTTAGAGATCTGCTTTGTGCATGGGGCAGTTACTGTGAGTAAGACTTCCATCTGGGCTTTCCACCTTTGTTCCACTGTGCCCCCTGTTTCCTTGCTAAGTATCTGTTATATGGAAGCCCTCATCTGAGTAAAGTCAGCCTTCTTGAAATCAAGGATCCTGAGTTTGCTGTGGCTGACTTCCTCTTTACTGGTGCTGGTGATCCAGATGGTCCTATAGTCACTGGTACCCAGATTGCTGCCCACCGTTGTGTCAGAGATCCTGTTGCTATTTGAGAGCACAAGGTCCAGGATGGCTTCCTTTCATGTTGGTGTGGTCACCAACTGTTCTAGTCCTGCTCCCTTTAGTGCCAGGAGGAATTCTCAGCTCCTTTCCGTAGAGGCCGAATGTGAGAGCCAATCCACATCCAGTAGATTGAAATCACCGACCAACAGCAGTTCTTCTTTGTATGCCATCTGTAGGATGGCCTCAAGGAGTTCACTGTCCAAGTCTTTATCCTGGGCTGAAGGTCTGTATATAACCCCAACTTGGATAGGGTACTTACTTCCTGCTCCGATGGTGACCCAGAGGACCTCTGCATTGCTGCTGTATCCTTGGGTTTCCATAGCACTGATATTGTTTTTTACATACATTGCTACCCCTCAACCTTTCTTACCTTTGCGGTCTCTTTGGAATACTTTGTATCCTGGGATAGCTACATACCAGGTGTGGTTCTCGTGAACCATGTCTCTGTGACCATGACCCAGTCCAGGTCTGCCTCACCATTATGGTGGTGAGATCCAGGATTTTGTTCACCAGGCTACAAGCATTGATGCACAATATTTGCCTTCCTTGGTTAGAATTGATAACTGTGGGGCTTCTCTTTTTCTGTATATTTGCAGACATTGTCTTTATACTAAGTAGCCTTGTAGAGTCCTTAAGTGTGCCGAAAAGGTGTGTGTTAGTGTTGTCTTGATCTGGTTGTGTGTTCATAGGAGATTGTCCTGGAGTGGCAACAGTTGTCCCCTGTGGTTCCTTGTGTGTGCTGCTGCCCACTCCCCATTAACTAGTTTAAATTAGAAATGAAAACATCAAATTTCTGGCCTAGCAACTGGGTTCCCTCCTTGGTGATGTACAGGCCATCATATTGAAAGAACTGTCTTTCCCAGAACATATACCAGTCCGTTATGCATCTGTAGCCCCTCTCTGCACACTGGTCTCTGAGCCAATTGTTGAGCTCAGAGATGTCTTTATCTCTGATCTTCTTCCTACTAGTTCCTTTTCCCATACCAGAAGAATCTCAGAGAATGAGACAGTGGACAAAATGTGAGAAAGTTTGTCAGTTAGAGAGAGATCAGATGCCTCTTGGTCTCCTCCACCGAATGACTGGCCAGGTCATTGGTGCCTAGGTGGACTAAGACATGTGATTTTATCCCTGTGTTCCATATGATTTTCTCATTGCAGTTAGTGTCACTGTGCACTGATGAATCTGGAAGGCACCTGACCACAACTTTTGTATTTTTACTGTGTTGTAGGTGAGACTCCATTCCTTGAATCATACAGTCCCCTATGACTAGTACATGATTTGCAGTTATGTTGTGTGTCTTCCTTTAGCTTGTTTTTTGCTCATATGAGCCCTGTGGTAGATCTGAGGTCCTTGTGACCTCTTCCTCAATGAATGGCATGGGTGACAGTGGCTCGAAGCTGTTTGACATTTTTATTGGATCATTTGTCTTATGGTACGATTGTGCAGCTCAGTGGTTTTTGACTGTCTGCAAACCCCCACGTTTAGTTGTCCTCAGTGGTAGAGGTATCCATGGCTGGGGTGTATGCTTAAGGGCTGGTGGAGTATAGTGCTGTGTGGTCTCCTGAATCTTTACTTTAAGAAAAGTCTTTTCAGCCTAAGTGGTGTGGAGCTGGTTTCTTAGATGTCTCAGAGCATAACATGTGGGGCAATGTTCTATATTATAGACAATTCTTTGGTTGAATAGAGTCCCACAGTACCTGCAGTGGACGTAGCCCATTATGGGTTTGTTGAGAAGTGGATGGAAGAAGAGATGATGGTCACTACTTGTAAGAGAGTAACAGATGAAAGAAGAGTTGCAGGTTTGTTATTTAGGAGGGAAGATGGATGGCAGTGGATGAAAGAACCTTTGTTTCTGCTACCTGTAAAAACAATCTGTGATGTTCTGGGTAAGTTTTCCAACAGCTCCATATGCTAAAAGAGCAGCCGCTGGCTGGGTCTAAGCAGGGTGATCAAGGACAGAAGCTGCTTCAGTGGAGAAATGAGCCTGGACTTTGCACTTCAAAGGGAATTCATGAAGAACCACTGTCAAGGAATCCCTGCTTCTGCATCTGTCAGAGTCTGCCTTCCCTCCATGACTGGTCTCTCTCTCAGTTGGTAAAGATCAGCGAAGCTCAGCAAACAGTAAGGCTAGGGGTTGGACCGCATTTGGCATATGCCTCCTAGGGTTTCCCTTTGTGTCTGAGCTGTTGCTTCTAGTTGTTTCTGGCTGAGAGGTTTCTATTAGCTGACCACTATTTCAGTTGTGGGTACTGCAATAAGTGGAGATCAATGAAGCTCAGTAGACAGTAAGGCTAGGGGCTTGACCACTCTTGGTGTATGCCTCTAAGGGGTGTCCTTTTTGTTGGAAAACAACAGCTGGCTACAGTCTACAAGCAATAACAGCTGATTCTGCATTCTTTTGTGAAATTTAGATTGTTGTTTTAAAAGTGGTAAGCAGCATGCTGTTTTATTTATTTTTTTTCTTATCTATTTGTTTTTGTTGATGCAGTCTATTAATTTAGTAAATAGAAAAAATATAATATTATGTAAGGATGTAGTTGCAATATTCATGAGAATTTATTTTTTTACTTTTTACTTATTTAGTTGTAGATGATATTATAGGATTAAACCATTAAAACATTTCATCATTAAAAGGGCTATGTTATATGAAAAATACATTTTGGCTATTTATTGCATACTAAAAGTAAAATTAATTGTAGTGCTCCTATGGAAATGCAGAGTCCCATAAATGGGAGATCCAGTCTTATATATTTCTCAGTGGACAACAATGATTCATTATTTAAAAAAATACATGTTAATGAAAAAAAATCAGTGAATTGCTTTGCATATTAGTATGTTTATTAAAAACAGTTTTAAAAAGGGATAGGCAGATGATTAATAACAAGAAATAATTTATCATAATGATTACAGCAGGAATTCTGAAATATTTAAATTTAGGGTTTGTCCCACACAACTGGTTAAGCCAACCTATTTGTCCCCCTACAAGATTTGGTTCTCCATTTAAGTGGTGCAGTTACCTTGGGCCTTATCAAACCCACCCTTGCATGGTGTAAAACTGCTTCAGCTGCGTATAAATATTAAAACTATTTTTTTTAAAGTTGGCCATGAAATAACATTTATTTCTCATTTTAATAAAATATTTTTACTTTTCCATTGTTCAGGTTCCACATTTTGCATAATAATCTTTAGCTGTGGCTTTCCATCTTTCTCACCTTGGCTACATATTTTTTTTTAATTTCCTCAGCCTATTCTTTCATTCTTTTCTTCCACTCCATTTCCTGGTTTGTAGGGTCAAAATGAGCCTTAGCCTGTTTGATCAGCAACAGCCCAACAGATGGCTGTTGGGAGCTTTGGCTCATTTGTTCACTGACAGCCCAGAAAGGTGCATAGTGAGCATCAGATTATTTGATCACTGAGAGCCCAACAGTGGGCAGTAGCCTCCGTAGTGAGTATTGACTTACTTGATCACTGACAGTCCAACAGATAGCTGTAGTGAGCCTTCATTTGTCTGATCACTGACATACCAATAGAAGGAATAGTCAGCACTGGCTTATTTAGCCACTGACAGACTAACAGTTTGTTGTTGTAAGCACCATCTTGTTTGATCACCAATAGCCCACCACATGGCCATAATAAACACCAGCTTGTTTGAGAACTGAGAATCCAACAGAGGAATATAGTGAGCACTGGCTTGCTAAAACTTTGACAGCCCAACAGTGGGCTGCAGTGAACACCAGCTTGTTTGATCACTAACTGCCAAACAGAAGGTCATGGTGAGCATTGATGTGTTTAACCACTGACATCCTAACAGAAGATTCTAGTCAGCACCAGCTTATTTGATCACTGACAGAACAACAGGGGGCCATAATGAGCATATGCTTGTTAAATCATAGCCCAACAGAAGGACATTGTGATCATTGACTAGTCTGAGCAGTGAAAACCCAACAGAGGGCTGGCAGTGATCATTCACTGGTTTGATCACTGACAGCCTATGAGGGGGCCATAGCAGGCATCAGCTTGTCTGATCATGTTAATCCTAACAGATGGCCGTTATGAGCTCTGGCTTGCTTGATCGGTGACAGTCCAGCAGTGGGCCAGTGTCTCACTGAACAACACAGAACACTAGGATGTATGGCACCCAAGAGGCACATTAAAGGGAGGCAATTTGTAAGAATAGCAGTGTGTAAGATGCATAAATATGACAAGAAAATAGTCTTACATACAATGGCAATTCAATGATGCAGAGTGCTGGAAATTACCACTATTTCCCTATGTTCTAATTTGCATCCCCTTTTTTTATCACTACATTATTTTTGCCACCACCTCCATGAACCTGGCAGAGGCTACGACCCCTCCCACAGAAGGATATGTTCCCTGGCCCATTGGGGCCACCATGGGTCCTGCCGGGTCCTGGTATTTTTCCTCCAGTTTTTCTCCAGCACCCACACCCATGCAATGGGCACAGCAGCTGTCTCCACATCCCCAGAGGCAACTAATCACCCTGGGCATGTGCTGACCCCTCTTGTTGTGCATGCAGCACAAACCCTTCTTCTCAAGGAAGGAGAGAAGTCCTCTGGATGCTCAATCCTTACCTCCACAGCTGACCCCCAAATGACCCGAGTCCACTCCTGAACCCTGGTCACTGGCATGGTGCGAGGTGTAGCATCCAGTGCCTCAACCCTCAATGCCACTGGGCTGGCTATAATTTGCAATCCTTAAAACTCTGTACAGATGAAGCATAAGAATTCTCCTGTGCTAGTGTAATGGCCCTTGGGCCAGTATAGGGAAAGGGCAAGTGCCTACATGCTAATGACATTCTGTGCTGCGCAAAGATGCTTCCCATCCCCTGATTAGTTACCTGAACACTGCAGTGCCTCCTACCCCTGAGGGACAATGTGAAGTAGTTCCACAGTGGTGGTACAGGTGTGTGGCAGCTAAAAGATGACTCATTGAGGAACAAATAGTATAAACTACACAGGTGTCTAGTCCAGTGGTGTTGAGGGCTGAAGTACTAGATGCCACACCTACCACCAAGTCAACCCAGATTTAGTAGTGTATCTGGGTGGCTGGGAATTGTCCAGGACAGGAGAGGATAGAATGTCAGGAGGACTGCTCTGTTCTCCTAGTGAGGGAGGGAGGGTTATAGTGCCCAGTGTTAGCCTGGACCCAAGGATTGCCAAGGAGCATGACAGCCAGAGACTGTCAAGATAATGAGGGGGAGGAGTTGTGGCTGCCAAAGTCCCATGGCAGCATCAGCATGATGATGTTTTCTTCATATATACCATTACTTCTTTGCAGTTTGGAGAAAAAGGAGTATATAATGTAAGATGCATAAACAATACAAGGAAACAGATAATTTCCAGTTTGTTTTACTGCAATAACTCTCTCCAAATTACACACATTAGATCAGGATTTTGATAGCCTTCCACTGTCCCTTGTGCTGACTTGCAACATAATTTTAGCAGAATTACAATACAGTGTAGACTGGGTCGCACCTGGAAATGAGCATCTGCTCAGGGTGCCTTTCCTGGTAACAAATTTTTAATAAAATAAATAAATAAATAAATAAATAAATAAATAAATAAATAAAAATCTAAAACGTGGTCTACTGTTGGTTTGCAAGTGCCACAAGTTTCATTTAAAAATGTACTATATGGTGTTATTTTTATTACTATGTGGAGATATTCATCCCAACACTGGGCCTGTACCATCCTCAAAGTAACTGCAGATGTCATATCTAATGGGAACTTCAACATTGTTTATTTTAATATTAGAAGCCTTGGAAATAAAATAGATCATGTCAGGGAGAGGATGTTTTCTCATAAACCTAACAAAGCTATTTTGACGTAGATCTGGCTATGTGGAAGGATTCCTTATGGTTTAATAGAAATAGTAATTATCAAATCTTGAGGAAAGATAGGAATAGAAAAGGAGAGGGGTCTCAATTTTTTGCCAAATCAGAATTAACTATTTGTGTGGTCAAGTCTCCAATTCACCTAGAAGGCACTGAGGTCCTAGCAGTAGAGGTGAAACTGCCCTATTAAAAGTCTCCCTTAGCTGTGGGAGTGAATCGTCCTCCTACATCTTAGCTTAATTGAGTTACAGGAGAGTTTACAACTAACTCAGCTAATCACAGAATCTACCAGCATTAATGTGAATGATCCTAAATATGTCAGCCTGATTGATCTCATCTTCACTAATTGTCCTCATTTGTGTGCCACCAGTGGGGTTCTCTCCAATTCTTTTTCAGATCACCAAGTTATATTTGCTGTACAAGACAACCCAACAAAAGTGGGTAAGGCTAAGTTCATTAGTTAGAGGAGCTACAAAAACTTTGATTATGTGGCTTTCATGATAGATCTAGAATATATTGCAAGGGACAGATTTGAATAACCCTATTGTTAGTGATGCTGGACCTTTGCCCATGAGTTTAAAGATACTGAGAAATTAAACTTCACCCACAAATTTTGCACTTTGCGGAATTCGCAGAGTTCTGGCTAGTCCCTCAAACTTTGTTTGCATGATTTCCATGAAATTGTCAATGAAATTTGCCATTTTGTACCATGAAGCATAAAATTTGTGGGCAAAGCATTAAATTCGCAGGTGAAATGTCATGTTTCACAACAGAATTCATACAATTTGTGGCAGCAAATTTCATGGAGCTGCTATATGAAATCCGTAAGTTAAATCACAGAGTGAATTTCACTGACTTTGCACATCTCTACATAAATTTATGCAGTTATGTCATAGACACCTGCCATTGAAACATAAGAGGATTCGGAATTCTATTTCTAAATGGTCTTATTCAGATTTAAATAAACTTAAAATAATTAGGGACAAATTGTGGTATGCAGCAAAAAAATAAATAAATAAATAAATAAAAAAATAAACACAATCTCAAACATGATTAGGACCGGTATAGACAGGTCCATACCAAATACACTAAAGTAGTAAAATCAGCTAAACAAAACTACTTTAAACAGAAATAGGATAGTAACTTCAAAGAAAACCTAAGTGAGTTTTTGGAAAATCATGTCAGGAGTACCTGGTGATAATAGTAACAATATATTAAAGAGCTACTGATACCACAAAGATATTTTGGAAAAATATAATTATTTGGCACAATTTTGCTTGTATTGCATGTATATTCTATATATTTCTCCTCCATTATTTATTACAGAGTAGGTTTGAATTAATATATGGTCTTTGAGCTGTAGAGTTCCCTTTGAGCTCATCTTCCTTTGTAGCTTACCCCCTACTTCAAGTAATCGAGATCGGTACATAGATATAGAGTTTATCCTACCAGAATTTATAATAAATATGGTAATGGTTCCATTTTATGTCAGGCAGCTAAAGTATGGAATATTCTAGCCCCTCCAATAAGATCTCTAGAAGATCATACGATTTTTAAAAATGAAATTCTAAAATTTTATAGAATAGAATGTTGTTGTACATGAGTATGTCTAGGATATATGTTTATGTTTTGTAATTTTCTTTAGTCGTATTTGTGTTTTAAGGCAATGTTGGATAATTGAAAAGTTGTGTATTATTTAAGTTTTGTTTTGTGAGTACTGTTATACGTTTTATGTTTAGTCGTAACTAAGTGAAATACAAACAGGACTATCTTGAGAACAGGATTGTATAATCCTAATGATTAGAATTTCCTGTATAAAAATAAAGTTTTATCATCATCATCATCAAGTAATAATCATCTGCTGTGACATCACAATCTGTTGCCATGGGAGTAACTGTGATGTCACAAGCAGTGCATTATGACCTTAGGTAAGGAATAATAAACAAGAGTGGATGAACTTTTCCTGAGTAAAGATTCTGTTTTCATGCAAATAACCTCAGTAATAAATAATCTGGAGATAAAAATACAGAACTAATGTTAAATACAAGTGGAACTGTATCAAAATCTTATGTTTTATTAAAGTTCTCCTGAAGGGTGTCAGCTGCTCTTTAAGTGTTTACATGCTTGATGATGAATTAACTACACAAAGTATTGATGAGGCAGAACAATATAACATTTATATTATAGTGAATGGTAGAACACTATTCTACATGGAAATCCATGCTTAGAACAGCATTGTTGTGCCACACTAATGATGTCACAATGTTGTTGCACTGCACGGAGTGCATCACAGTGCAGCACAACAACATCGAACATTGTCACGCATTCGCAATGAAGCAGCTGTGGTGGTTAGAGGTAGCTAAAGAAGAGACCAGTGCTGGAGAGAACCTCAACAGCCTATGGTAATTTAAGATGGGGGGATCTTTTTTTGGACTCTGACTGAGTGCCCATGCACTATAAAAGATTGTGTATGGGCAGTCATACACATACAATGCTATTTTTAACTCTTGATGTTTCCATAGTAATGAGACCTCTCAAGCTTCACTCTCAAGGTCTGTTGTTACCACGGAAACCTCTCAAGTGAAAAACAGCATTGCTTTGTATGATTGCTCATACACAATCCTCTATGTTACTTTGGGAACAGAAGCACTAAAGGAATTAGGCCATCAGATTTCTCCTATGACAAGTGGAGATTTACAGGAAATGCTGTCTAATAGACCAGTAGTTTCTATATCTCTACCATTATTTGAATGTAGGGAAGTCACAGAGCAGGAAGTTAGAAATTAATTTTTGAAAATGAAAACTTCCAAAGCAATTGGTTTAGACAATATTTCTGCCAAACTTTTACAATATGCAGCTCCCATTATGACTCATCCACTAATGCAAATATTTAATTTATCTCTTAATATGGGAGAATCCCCAAGAAGCTTGGAATTGTGCAAAAGTAATTCCTATATTCAAATTTGGTTCCAAACAGGAACTAGTTTACTATCATCAAATATTGCTCCTTCCTCAGATTTCCAAGATTTTTGAGAAACTTGTTTCAAATCAACTGAAGAAGTCTTCAAAGGGCATACAATATTAAATAGATACCTGTACCAATCAGGTTTTAGGACTGCTCATAGTACCACATCTGTACTGATCAAAGTAGTGAGCGACTTGCAATTTAGCCTGAGAAGAAGCCTATACAGTATGTGGGTGCCTTATTCATTGATTGATCTGAACTCTACTTAAAGCAGCAGTGCAAGGAAAATGTGCTAACATTTGACCCCACTTTTTTTTTCTTCCTAACCAATGCCAGATGTCTTCCAATTTATTTTGGTGTGCAACATTTTCAATTTCTGTTATCATTTAAGAATTTTATAAAAGTTTTAAAATAATTATTTCTCAAGAAAAAAAGATGCCCACCTCATGTTTGCATAGAAACAATACTGAGGACCCGAGAAGGGTAAGAATCCAGACAAAAATGTAAATGTACAGTACATAGTATAGGAAGCATTCAGAAAACCTAAATCAACAGTTCTGCCAATATTTTTCATAAACATAGCAGAAAATTAACTTTTTTGGAATAATGTTTTTCATTGCACTGCTGTTTTAAAGGGTCATAGCCAACTAGTTGCTGTAGGTGAATATGCTTCTAGTTCAACAATAATCAAGGCCACTGTTTTTCAGTTTTTACCAGAAAATCCGGTAAAATTCCGGAATTAGGGCTGTCTGAAGACCGGTAAAAACAAAGATTTCATGGAATCTGGCATTTTATATCAGATCAGTAAATCTACAAAACTTGTGTTTTTCTTTTAATTCCTTCCTGTACTATTTTCAGTTTGCTCTATTTAATGCTCTGTATATTAAGCCTTCTTTAATTCTGATTATTTATGAACATACTAAAAGAATGATAGCAGAATCCTGGTAAAATCTGGAAATTAGAGTAACAATCACTGGTGTAATTCCAGAATCTGAAGTCTTGAAAATGGAATTTCATTGTTTTAATCACCGTAAATCAGTGGCCTTGACAATAATTAAAACTGGAGTCCCACAAGGATCTATTTTAGAACCTTTATATTTAACATCTAAATGACTGATGTTTGCTTAACAGATCGTAATATTAAGTACCAATAATAAGCTGACAACACCATCATATATATCATCAAAGTACATTCAGATGAGCACATCCAGGAGAAATGACAATGTGCTTTTGCTTCACTGCAATTGTCTTTTAATTACCACAATTTAGTTCTTAGCACAAAGAAAGACCAATAAGTTCTTTCAGGTTGGAATAAAGTAGCTAATGTTGATTCTCCCATGGTGTTGTGGACTCTGGGTGATACAACTAGACAGCAAACTACTTCCTACAACTATCTTGGGATGTGGTTTGACCATAAATTAAAGTGGAACATCCATGAGGACACAATTGTGAGTAGTATTGGTAAGCGTCTTGGTATTCTGTACCACTCCAGGTCCTGCATGTCAGCTGAGACACATAGGCACATGATAAATACCATGCTGATACCTTTGATAGACTATTGTGATGTCTTCTACACTGAGGTGTTGTGGAGGGAGTTGGCAACACTGAATGTTGTTTATAATAGGTTGGCCTGCTTCATCCTTGACGCCCCCTGGAAGACACATCATTGTATTCACCACATTAAATTAGGGTGTTTGGGACTTAAAGGATATAGGAAATTATTTTTACACAGTTACCTGTCCTTCCATCTTCCTTTACATGCCAGTTATGTATTCAGATATGCTTTGATGATTTGTGACAAATAAATAACCTAGCTTTGTGGTGCCCTTAGATCCACATAGAGTTCCACTCTCTTCATCAGTTACTGCTCTTGATTTTCATATTTCTAAGACATTCTATGACATCAATAACTCCCATTCCATGCTATTCATCTGAATGGCCTAGAATGGTGTTAATGATGTCATATAATGTTCAGGCAATATGAAAAGAGAAAGCAGCAACTGTTGAGGAAAGAAGGATTTAAGGTAGTTACAAAGGCAACAAGATTAGATTATTAATTTAATAAAAACTGTCAAAAACATAACAGAATACAGGGTAGCCAATAAAAGAACAACTGGACGGCATCTAGAGGTGTAAAAATGGTTTTCTGTCACCTTTGAAGAGCGAAGAAATTTGCACGTACTTGCTTTTATATAGAATTGCTATAAGGGAAAATTTCCTACAGTGTGTTTTGGAGAAACTACAAAGGAGACCAGTTAAGAAGGGGTTAATATCAGCTGTAGGCCTTGAATATAAAGTCCCTTCTTGTGGCCTGGAAGTAGGAAGAACTTCCCTATATTAACTGGATACTATGTTATTAGAGATGCAGCGAATTTAAATTCTGCCGGCGAAGTGATCCCGAAGTGGGCACTTCGTGTTGTCACTCAGCTACGCAGAGTGGGCAGTGCAAAGTGCTCACTCCGCCTTGTCATTACCACTTTGCGTTAAGGTAGAATGGCAATGCGAAGTAAGGGCGAAGTCATTGTTTTTAATGGACTTCGTGTTCCTTATTATGATTCTAAGTAATCCACTTGGTGTTTCAGATTTGTCAGACCCCCACACATCACATGGCTTACAGTACTGTAAGTCACATGCTCTTTAGCTAGGCAGGAAGAAAGTGAATCATAAAAGCAGACACTTTTACTTTCTCCTGTGCAGATGGAGAGAGAGAGAGGAGTGTGTTTTGTGACTGCTGATACTTTGAGATCAGAACGAGGTGGAGATTTAAATTTTGATTTAGACCCAACAGCTTTTTTAAAAGCTAATTTTTTTTTGCCTTTTCTGTCTGTACTCTTTTTTTACTTAATTTGTTCTTTCTGTAAATTTTATTTTTCTTACATAGAGGGACATCAGTTGCAAATTATGTCCATGCTGAAACTGCTGCTGGATCACCATGGGATCCCACATTAGTTTTTTTTCCTCACACCATGTGCCCTCCTACACCTTCCTTGCTGTGTTAAAAAATCTATTCCTCCACCATCCCCTACCCTAGTATGTAATTATGCCCTTTTTTTGTTGTTTGCCATATGTATTCTGAGCAGTGGAAGTATACTGTGCTAAACTGCATGGGTGCAATTTTCTTTCCAGTCTGTGTATGCACTGCAGACACTGTTCAACTCCCTGACTTAAAAAACACTTATGAGTACAATGGTGGGGAAGTGAAGCCTGGAGAGATACTACAAAACAGGCTTACAATATACCCAAGTAACTAGTAAAAATATTCACGTTTCGTGACGTAATCGTAAATCATGATTTGTGACTGCATTTGTGACCATGATGATAAAGAAACGTAAATGCCTATGGCTGTACTTCCCTGGGCCCTGATGAGGTGTGGCACAAAACTCCCTGACTTAAAAACACTCATTAATGAGTACAGTGGTGGGGTGGTGAAGCATGGCTAGATACTACAAAACAGGCTTACAATACATCCAAGTAACCAATAAAAAAAATGAGTGTTGTGATTCGTGACATGATCGAAAATCATAATTTGTGACTGCATTTGTGACCATGATGATGAAGAACTTGATTTGTATCACGAGTGACTCCTGATGATGGTCCTGACTTAAAAATGTATATTAATGAGTACAGTGTTCATGCTGAATTGTGCACCACACCTGTCCAGTACTCTGAAGGGAAGCCAAAGAAACAACTGTGACTTAACTTAGAGATGGAGATTGGATCCTAAAGAGATGCAAATGTGCAGACAGATTAAGATTGCGTTGTGCACCAAAGAGATGCAGATGCAAAGGCACAACACCTAACCAGTACTCACCATCAGAAATTCAAATCTGGAAAATAATATCTTTGCCAGTTAGGGGTGGGCTGGGGGCAGTGTACTGCACTGCTGCAATAAGAATCACTAGTACGAGTACCAGTAAAGATACCACAAAGAAATACAAAAAATTACACAACTGCAGTGGATAGCAGGTTCACATTGCTGAAATTATGTGGCACTATAAAAGGTGTCTGATTTGATGACATGCATCACACACATACTCACACACACACTACGTAATGTGCAGCAAATTGAAAACTTCAGTAATATAACCACATATTTTAAACAAACTAAAATGATGCACTGCTACACCACAACAATCAGCAAAAATATGGCAAGAATTATTGAAAATATTACTGTGTACATTAACACAGTTATACAAGAAATATCACCAAAATAGAAAGCACTGACTTTTTCTCAAAGTTAATCTACCTACACCACAGATATGCCCCTCCCCCAAAGCACACTTCCACTGTCTCTCAGTACACAGACTAAATGTTGTACATTAACATTCAAAATACACACACAAACAATAAATGCTATGTGATATGAGCACAGGGGGGGGTTTCCTATAATCAATGAACTAAAGTTTCAGCAAAATAAATGACTCAAAAATGCTTTTTTAATAACTTTTAGAAGGTTTGAATCATAGAGAGCTCTCAGAGCTGATTGTCTCCTACAGCTTCCTACACACACTACCCCAAACTGAGGCTGTGCAGAACAATCTAGAGCCCACGTGACCTGAAATCCTATGAATCACTGCAAAATTTGCCTTTGTAGCTTAAAAACAAGGTGAAGTAAGGCGAAGTACATTGTTTTCAATGTACTTCACCTTAAGAAGTAGTGGAGTAGTGGTTTGGGAAGGCAGAGTAATGCAAAGTCATTGTTTTCAATGGACTTCATGTTACTCATTAATAATGCGACGTACTCCACTTCGCATTGTGGAGCACTCCGCAAATTCACTTTCACTCCGCGTTCCACTTCGCAGGTGAATTGGGGCCACTTCGCCCATCTCTATGTGTTATGCAACTCTAGTCCTCATACTCTGAGGCAGGTTGATGGAAGAATTAGCCTGACTTCCATCAACAATTGGTATGTAAATCAGGGTATGCTCTCACTATCCTGCTGCCAAAAATTGAGCATAGGCTCATTAGGAGTAAATGCAAGCTTACAAGGGTGAACCATGGTAATCTAGCCTCTGTGGGGCCCCTGGATTATATAGGCCTATATTTACTTATTTTTTATGCTTTTATGTCTTCTGAACCCTCCCAAACTGGCTTCCCCCTGGGTTTAATCCACAATAAAATTAATGAGTTAGTAACTGTTGCATGAATAATATTTTTATACCACATTATGTTTATTGTATTATTACCTACTAATTATTTAATTTATTATTTAATAATTGATATTATTATTACCTTTATATAATTATTATGTTTCGATGACCTGTATTATGTATATCTTTATGTTACCTGAAATGATGTGGGAACCTCACTGAAAATTAACTTTGGCTTTGAGCCTATCCCTATTCATATTATTGACAGGAATAAAAATGTTACTTACTTACTTATTTACATGCAACAAGTAAATGATGCATTATTATTTTTTTAGCATACAGTAGATAAACTGTTGCAATTGAATCAAAATGTTTGAAAATGGTAATTAAACATGTCACATTTCATTTCATGCAGGCATTGCCCTAATCAGTAATTGAGCCTGTTTCAAGGGTTTTGACATTTCTACCACTCCACTCTGCAGACTTAAACCCATCACAGAGCATCATGGGTATGCCCATTCTTATGTGTTGGGAAGGGGGGATGAAGGGTAGGCTGAATAGAAAATCTCCAAACTAGTACTAGTTTATGTTTGCTTGAAATGCCACTATGCAAAACACAACATAACTTGTTTATTCACACTATGGGTAACACTTATCTTGAAAATTTGCATGAAAGAGTATGCATAACCAACAATAGATTCCATACGCTATATGAGTTTGCACTAAACAGTATATACAAAGCACCAGCTCAAAATTAAACACAGGTATGTGCACAAGTCTTAAATAAAATAACAAGACAGGGGCACAAGCAAAAACATGAGATATTACCAGAAATTGACAAAAAGGCACAAGGGGTAGAGGAGGCTTAAAAGGTTCTCACTGTGGCAAAGTAAGAAAGCGGTAGGAACAGAGGGAAGTGGTTTGAGGGGAAGGGACTGAGAGGGTTAGCTGCAGAATCAGGTGTGTGATGGGAGATCATGGAGGATAGCATTGAAGGAAAGGAAAGAAGATGAGAAGTGGACAGGGGATGGTATTCCAAAGGGGGTGGGGACATGAGGAGAAGGCCACTTGCCCAGCAGAAGTTTAGAAATAAGGGATTTAGGAGGAACAGTGGTCAACAGAGGGTGCATGAGGAAGGAAGGGAGGGAAGGGGAGAGGATGGAGAAGAGGTAATGGGAAAGAGCTAGATTAAACTAGAATTAAGAAAGAAAGAAGGCACAGTTGCAGAGGCACCTGCATTCAAGACATAGCAGGGAGAGGCTGGAGTAGAGGGAATATTAATGCATGATGTATGGGGAGAGCTGTTTAGGATGAAACAGCAGAAAAATGAAAGAGGGATCTGGATAGTAATGTTTTGCAGCAACCTTACACTGCACTGGCAATGTGTAACACTGGAAGTATCATCTTTTTTTTTTAATTTAAAGTTGATTAAATTTCAAAGATACCATAACTGTAATACTATAGTGAAAAACAGCAGTAAATGTGAACAGGAACAATTAGCATACAATTAAGGTACCAGGGCTCCCCCCCCCCACTCTGCTGCTTTAAAAGCCTGCAATTCTTTCAAATAATGCCAATATTTGTACTTGTTTTAGATTGTTAGAGGGGTTCTTGGTCTCATCTTTCAACTGAATTATTGTAAGCCTGACCATTGCAAGAAAGTGACCTCCTCATCGGTCAATAAAAGGCATCACATTTTACCTTGCCATTCTGAGCTGTGGTTCTCCTGCTTTCTCTATATCTTATGGAGAATCCACTCTCTGGCTTCATTGCTTATATCATGTGCACTGGCCAATTAGAGGTTCACTGGAAAGCTCAGCAATTAGGAGAAAGTCACAGTTCTCCAGCATGCAGTTCAGTAAAAAGTGGTTTGGCAAACTCAACCCATTACATTTACAGTATATTTTTACAAGATTTAAAGGGGTACACCTGGTGTGTGACCAAACAAAACATACAATTAAATACAGGCCCCACACACACACTGCTGTTTTAAAAGCCAGTCACAGTGGTTGGGCTTATCATAATTCAGCTGAAAGATGAGACCAAGAACCCCACTAACAATCTAAAATAAGTAAAAATATTGGTGTTATTTGAAAAGATAGCAGGCTTTTAAAGCAGTACAGTGTGTGTGTGTGTGTGTGTGTGTGGGACGCTGGTACCTTAACTGTATGCTTTTGTTTGGTCACACACCAGATGCACCCCTTTAAATCTTGTAAAATATATTGTAAATGTAAATCCTTTTTACTGAACAGGAACAATTAGGTCACATCAATAAATAACAAAACACCCAACCACCCCCTCCCTCCTTTTTGTTTAAAGTTTATTAAATTTCAAACATATCACAACCATAATATGATAGTGAAAAACAGTAGTAAACATGAAAAGGAACAATGAAGCCACACTGGAAGGATCATCTTGAAAGTGATGCCATGGTGCACTAGGAGTGGGATGTGGGATAATTGCAGCAGAGGATGCAGAGGACCACCAGCAGTTTACTTGAATTGCTTGTGTTTTCATGGTTCCATTTGAGAAACTAAGAAAAATTGGGACCTCCCCTAAAAGTAAGGGTAAGAGAGGTGTGCTAGCAGTGAATTTGGTTTGGCTGTACTTTGAACCCCATGGATTTAGTTCAGCTTTGTGAATTAGGTCAAACCACTTCACTTACCAGTACAGTAATTGACAACAACTATTAATAAAGAGCTTCTATCTTTCAATAAAAGTATGGAAAATGAGGCTCTTATTGTCCTTATAGGTGATTTTAATTTGCCAGACATTGACAGAGAGGACAGAGAGGGGTAAAACCATGCTAGAACATGAATTTTTGGAAGCAATAGCATTGAACCTTGAGCAATATGTAGAGCAGCCTACAAGGAAACACACTTTGGACATGGTTATAAGTTATTTAGAAGGGCAAATTGAAGAGTATAGTGTAGCTGAACTGTTAAATGGAAGTGATCACAACATAGTCACTTTTATAATCACTCTGCAAATTCACCTTCACTCTGTGAATCACTCCGTGGAGCAAATTGGGGCCACTTCCCCCATCTCTAGTCAAGAGTATGGTAGCTTAGTTTTAATGCAAAGAAGTGCAATGTAATGCACCTGGGAAACAAACTCCCAAGGGGAGAGTACACAATGGGGGGGTGGGGCTACTAACGACAACAAAATGGAAAGGGACCTGGGGTATTCATATCAGATTACCTTAAGATAGGCAAGCAATGCTAGAGGGCAGTAAGGAGAGCTGGGAGGATTCTGGGATGCATAGGGAGAGGCATCACCCAGTGGAAAGCAGGAAGTTGTTATCTCTCTGTACAGACAGTAGGTGAGATCCCATCTGGAGTACTGTGTGCAGTTCTGGAGATCCCATCTCTGCATGGACATAGACAGGATAGAGGCAGTCCAGAAGAGGGCAACCAAAATGGTGCAGGGTCTGCACCAGAAGCCATACAAAGATAGACTAAAAGAGCTTAATATGTATACCCATTAGGAAAGGAGGGACAGGTGGAACATGATAGAAACCTTTAAATACCTCAAGGGAATCAACAAAGTCCAAGAGGGTAGCATATTTCAAAAAAAGAGATACACAAGAACAAGGGGACAAAATTTGAAGATTGAGGAGGGATGGCTCAGGGGCAACATGAGAAAGTATTTTTTTCATGGAGAGGGTGGTGTATATATGGAACAGCCTTCCTGAGGAGGTTGTGGAGTCAACAGCAGTGGTGGAATTCAAGAATGCATGGGACCGACATAAGGCAATTATGGGGGGGGGAGTAAGGAGGAAGTAGGCTGCTGGTTGACTAGGATCTGCTGCTTATCCAATAGGTAGGGAAATAGGCAGACTAGGTGGGCCAAGCAGTCCTTATCTGCCATCAAAGTTTATGTGTCTTTGTTCAGAGACTGGATCTTCACAGTGGGACCAGTTCAGGTAAGTGATGGTGTGGGAGGGAGTCTAGGGGGGTGCAGGGTGGTGGGTGCACAGTAGATGGTCAGGTGGTGGTATTGGTACAATCACTGGTGAACATTTATTTTTTCGCAGGTTAAAAAAATTCAAGACATCAAGGGATGTTTTCTTATTTGCAGGATACGAGGGACATGGGAGGGTGGGGGATGCCACTGGACACCAGTGAAAAAATAAAATAAACATATATATGGAAATCAGAGACTGGGAGTGCCACTAGACACCAGGACTATTAACTGTAAATGAATGGTGACTGGGTCACAATTGGAGGGTGGGGGTACCACTGAACACCAATGAAAATATAAAAAAAAGTGTATGGAAATCAGAGGGTGGGAGGCGCCACTAGACACCAGAGCTATTAACTACAACTTAATGTAGACCAGTGCATACCTGGATGGTGCGGGGTACCTCTAGATGCCAGGGAGAAACAAACAGGGTTGGGCATGGGAAGGTTGTGGATACTACTGGACCCCAGGGAAAATATATACTACTAAGTTTCAAATTACTAAGAGTGTTAGATGTACAGATGGCTTTTTTAAACCCATATAAGTACATCTCCAGTATCTGGATATCCTTATGCCTTACTTAATAAAAATTTGTCAAGATTTCTTTTAAAGGTTTCCACATTATCTGTTTCTAACAAGTGTCTTGGTAATTTGTTCCATGTTGATATAATTCTTTGTGTAAAAAAAGAACATCTGGTGTTTACTTTGGGATAAGTTAATGTTAATTGGAACTCATGACTCCTGAGATTATATTCTCTCATATTGAGGGACATTTCTAGTTGTATCATTAAATCATTGTCTCTAACTATGTTAAACATCAAAAGGAGATCACCCTTCCTTCTTCTCATCTCCAATGAATACAGATCCAATTCCTTCATTCTAGTTTGATAATCCTTATTTTGTAAGCCATCCACCATCTTGGTGACCCTTCGCTGAACCACCTCCAATACATTAATGTCATGCCTAAGATTTTGGCTCCATAGTGGTGAACAGTAGTCTAAATGTGGTCTCACATAGGCTCTATAAAGTGGGAGTATACATGCCCTGTTTCTAGTAACAAATGATCTTTTTATGCACCCTATTATTTTATTTACTTTTTTCTTTATATGATCGCAATGTGATGTAAATGTAAATTCTGCATTTATAATAACACCAGTATCTTTCTCCTCTTTTACTGATACCAGTGTAGAACCATTTAACTTAAACTGTACATTTGGATTATCATCTCCTAAATGCATAATGATGGTTTTATTAACGTTAAAATCCATATTATTTTGTTTGGCCCAAGTTTCTAAGAGTTGAAGGTCTTTGGCAGCATCTGTTATTTCGTCCAATGAACCCACTTTAAGTGCAATGTTTGTGTCATCCACAAATTTTATAGCCTTGTTTTTAAGATTTGCAGTCATATCTGACAAAAAATATTAAAGAGAATGTGTCCAAGAATGGATCCCTGTGGAACCCCACTAGTTACTGCACCTATGGATGAGGTATACCCTCTTATATGTACCACTTGTGTATGATTTGTTAGCCACTCACTTACCCAATTTATTAGAAGAGGGTGGATCCCACACAATTTCATTTTATTTATCAGTGTTAAGTGAGGGACTTTATCAAAGACCTTACATAGATCCAGATAAACTATATCCACAGGTAATTTATCATATAGAAGACTACTAATTTTTTCATAAAATACCAAATTACTAGTCAGACAAGATCTTTTTTTTGAAACCATGTTGGTTGAGATCAACAAGTTTTTTCCTTACTAGGTCCTCTTCCAATCTAGTTTTTAGAATGCTTTCAAATATTTTACCCAGTATGCTAGTCAGGCTAATTGGCCTGTAGTTTGATATTTTACTTTTGTCTCCCATTTTATGGATCGGTGTTACTAGTGTTGTCTTCCAATCACAAGGTACTAGTCCAGTTTTTAAGGACATATTAAAAAGCTTATATAATGGATCAATTAACCATAGTGCAATACCCTTAATCATTCATGGGTGGAGATTATCAGGACCAGTGGATTTATTTGTTTTAATTGTGTCCAATTTATTTTTTATTTCTTGTTTGGTTATTTCTGGTATGATATAATCAGGAGTGGATTTTGTAGTATCCACAATTGTTTTGGTTTTTTGAGAAGAATTGAATACTGAACAAAAGTATTTATTAAATTCCTGTGCCATTCCTAAGGGGGTCTGAATTGTATCATCTTTTATAAGTAATGGACCAATAATTATAGTAGATTTTTTTTATTATTTATATAGGAGTAGAAACCTTTTCCACCATCATTTAGGTGTGCTAACTTAAATTCCATTTTTTTTCTTTTCATTTTTAATTGCTAGTTTGCATTTCTTTAATATTGCCCTATTTTTTTTTTATTGTAGTCATTATTGCATCTCGATGCTGCTCTATAGGCTCTTCTTTTTTATTAGGTGTAGAATACTAGGGGTAACCCATAATGGTAATTTACCTCTATTATTATATCCAATTTTGTCTGGGACATATTTTTGTTCTAAGGTTAATATTTTTTTTTTACTAACGATTGCTAAAGTTCATCAGGTGATGTAGTATCTATGTCCCATTTCCATAATGTTAATTCTTTATTAATGAGACTAAAATTATCCTTACCGTAGTTTTTAAAAGTTGTTTTACCAGAGTTTCTATCCAAATTTATCTTTGTTTCAAAAGTTATTATACAATGATCACTATTTTGAAGTGGCTCACGAACTCCAATATTTTGAATTTGTTGAGGTATATCCGTTAATATCAAATCTAAGATATTATTTTTCCATGTTAAAGTATGAATAAGTTGGACTAAGTCGTATGATTCACAAAGATCCAGAAATTGTTTTTCCATTTCATTGTTTGTTGTATAATTTACCCAATCAATTCTTGGGTAATTGAAGTCACCCAATAAAATTATATCAGATCTGTTCATTCTTAATTTTAAATTATTTAAGCAATTATAATGTTCAGATAAGTCAATATTAGGTGGTCTATAACATAATCTCACAGTAAGTTTAACTTGGGTATCTCTTATTATTTCAATCCACAGTGTTTCACTGGTTAACTCACTTTCGTTGGTATTTATAGATCTATATTCTATATTGATTTTAACCAGGAAGGCTACTCCTCCACCTTTTTTTGATAATCTATTTTTATGTATTGTACTGTAACCGGATATATTTGAATTCCAACTAGTTTGATCTCCCCACCATGTTTCTGTAATAGCTGCTATATCTATGTTGTCTTTATGAAGTAATATCTCTAATTTGTCTAATTTAGTTGAATAAAGACTTCTTGCATTTGTGAATAGAAAAGTCAGCCCGTGTTTATTTTGTTTAAAATGTTTTATAGGTTTTCTAATCAGCTCCCTTTGCCTCCTAGTGTTTAGTTTTTTATTTGTGATGAGTTTTTATTTATTTTGTTGTACATAATGTACCCAGTACTCTAGTGCCTTTTTTACTTAGATGGAGACCATCATAACTGTATAAGTCATCTCTTCCCATAAATATCTCCCAACTATATCTACACGTGATATTATTTGTAAGACACCATTTACGTAGCCAGTTGTTATAAGCCTTTATTTGTTTTTTCCTAAAGTGGCTTGCTCTTGGAACTAGTAGGACTTCTGAGATAATTGGGGTCACATTTAATGATTTTAACATGTTTATTGCATCCTGCATGTCTTTAGTAATTTTTTCGATTTCCTGTTTTCCGAAATCGTTTGTTCCAACATGCAAAAGGGCACTTTTTTGGTTTTCTATATCTTGAAAAATGTCTGGGAGCATACCATGCACATCTTTTATTGTTGCACCACTATAGCTACAGCTTGCTACATTAGCTTTGTTTCTCCTAGTAGTATATCTGTTGGTATATCTAGTAATTGAGTCCCCCAATATATAAATTTGTCCAGACATTGTACTTGGATTTAAAACTTCATTTTCCATCACATTTGTTTTAGATTGTAAGGCCAAAAGGGTATTACCATCATGTTCTATGTTTACAAGAGGCTCCAATATATTTTCTATACTGATTTCTTCACTATGTAAAAGAGGGGACTGAACAATGGGAGACTGATTTAGTAGTGTAGTAGAAGGGACAGATAATGGATCTTTAATTCTTTCTTCAATAAGTTGTAACAAGGGATCAAAATTATTTGATAGGAGAAGCTTAAAACCCTCTGCTTTTCTTCCCCCTTTTTTTATTTGCTTTGTGCCTTGTATCATATACCAATTTTCATCACATGTATCATCAGGATCTTCTAGTCTATTATGCTTTCTGGTGGGGTTTATCTTTAGATCTACAGAATTCACTGTTTCTAAGTTTATTATATCATCATTGTTATTTATTTGGTATGGGGAGGAAGGGCTTACTTGTTCATTTTGTTCTTTGTTATTTGCATCTTCTTTTGATAGTGTATATATTTCAAAACACTCTCTTTCATGTATTCAAGACACCATAGAATTTTGACTATTTTCAAGTGCCTGTAGTCATGTACCAAACATTGTTATTTCCACTAACATGTCTGCATTTTGTTTACACTTTAGACACGTAAAGGGATTTTCAAGAATGGGTATATCAGAGAACAAATACATCTCACAAGTTGTACATTTGGACCCATTTTTCCCAAAAAATAGAGTGTTGAAATCCATTTTAAGTATACTTCCCTCTATTACCCCCTTTTTTTAATAACACCTGCGTTTTATTCCTACCTGGTTTTATTTACTTCTCACACTCCTCGCAACATGCGTAACATGCACCGATGCGCGTGTCTTTGTGTGTATCTCGGCGCATGCGAGCGTGCCCCCTGCTCACTGCAGGGCTTGTTTATGTAGACGGATATAACCTGGAAATGGCTCTGGTTCACCTAGTACCCTTGTAACACAAAACTGTCCAAAACATTAATAAAATTGTTTTTCTGTCCCTCAGTAGACACTCATGCATATCACAGTGGTTTTAGCTTAAAATAATTAGTGACCTCCCAAAATAGAAGGTGTTTTGTAGTGCTTTTTTCCCCTAGCAACAGTCACTAGGTATAGTGTCTCTCTTCCTGAGTGCCAGAAAATTATCATGTATGTATATATATATATATATATATATATATGGAAATGAGAGGTTGGGGGGTGCCACTAGACACCATAGATACATAAAAAACAATAACACATGAAAATAAAGATACAATTACGCTATCAGAAAAGTTATGGATTGATGGGAGTAAAATAAGAATTAGATTATAATACCTTAAAAAGAAAGGAAATAAATCAATCTACAGAACTAGACCACACATGCAAAATTTCAGGTAAATCAATCAAACGATTACAAAGTTATTAAAGTGCAACATTTTGGGTTTAACATAGACATGGTCATGCAACCCTTACTATACTGGCACTACCATGCCACTATTATATATATATATATATATATATATATATATATATATATATATAGATATAAATTGCAAAAAACTTCATTAATGCACTAATTAGGATCAAAGCAACAAAAGCTGGGAAATGTGGTGTTAGGGTTTTCAACTCCAACACCCTCCCTCCTCCAGGCAGCACAGCTGGTGTGGGGAGTGCCTCTTGGTTCTGAAGCCTAACACTCACTCAGTTCCATCTGTAAATAAGATTAGATGCATACACTGTATGAGAATGGGATGAGTGTTAGGCTAGAGAACCCCAATGCACACCCCACACTCGCTATGATGCCTTAAGAGGGAGGGTTAGAGTTAGAAACCCTAATGCCACATTTTCCAACTTTTGTCACTTTGACCCTAACTAGTACATTAACAAAGTTTTTTTGATATATATATAGTAAATAAATTATGGTAGCACGGTAGTGCTACCATAGTCAGGGTTGAGGAGCCCTTTTAAGGTTAAAGGGTCACACTTTGCACCTTTATAACTTTGCCATCATTCAACAGATTTGCCTGACATTTGGCAGGCATCATTGGGCATGAAAGATCTTGGGATCTGCCAAGTTTTGTACTGGTTGGATATACAGCTGCAGAGTTATCAAGCAACAACAAAAAGTATGTTTATGCTTTTTGGTGAATTCTTTGTTCATGCCTACAGGTCGCACGGTTTGTGTGACTGGTCCAAAAACTTCAGGGAATGTGCAGCTGTGGTTCCTGATGTGCCTTTCAAAGATTTTGTGAAAAAATATTAAACGGTTCAAAAGTTATTCAAAAAACAAGTTCCCATTATAAGTCAATGGGAAAAGTTAACAAAAAGTGCAACACTTTCCCAAATGCAGTTTTTAGTGTCCCAAATGACCCAAGTAGTGTCGTGAGTCAGCCATTTTTTTTTTCAGTTAATGATCATGGAAATACTTGGCATTGAAATTTGGGACCCTCTAGGGAACACAATTCTTTTTGTGTTCACCTAGTCAGACCCTGAGCATGCTAGCCATGTCTTTATTTTGGGGTTAAATACCCCAGAAATATGTTTTTCAAATTTCTGGAAAAAGTAGTGTCACAAAGGAGTGTTGCACTCATGACATTTTCACAAAATTTGCTAAAGGTGTAGCAAATTGCGACACTACTTTTCCAGACTATGGCCAAAATGACAAGAGTTATTTGTCACCCTGCTGCAAAAGAACAGTTTAGTCTTTTGAGCTGAAATTTGGAGGGAAGGCAGCCAACATCTCACAGATGTGCCTTTTGGTAGTTTGGTAAAAAAAATATTGCATGGCTGCCAAGTTATGGTACTCCAAATTTGGCATGTTTTCCCATAGACTAACATGGTGGCTTACGCTGCGCCTTTCGGGGCTCGTATCTCGCAAATAATGTGCGATACAGATGTTTTTGTTGTGAGTTGCATAGCCTAGGGGGCTATGTAATAGCAAAAACCTAGCCAGGAAAATCATGATTTTTGTGACATTTAAATTTTTTTTCTGCGTCGTGCGGTTGCTGAGATATTAGCAATTAAGTACTTCCAATGCGCGTTTTACGCTTCGATGCCCATTACAATGCATACATTCTTTGTACACACTGTGTTTCTCTATGCATCTGTTCAGCAAAAACAGGGTGTGCGCTTCCGTTACTGTTACAGTTACTGTTTCCACTTGCATTTATGTCCCCATTTGCGTTACCACTCCTGTGTACACCACTGTGTGTGTTACCCTTTGCATTCTCATTTGTGCTTGTGTTTGCGTTACTGTTACCATTTGTGTTTCCACTACTGTTATTGTTTGTGTTTTGGTTTGTGTCACCGTGCACATTGCCATTTGCTTTTCCAGCAGCCTTTTTGTTTGCATTTCTGTTTTTCTTTCATTTTGTCTCTTTCTTGCTGTTACTATTTGCATTTGCAACTGTGTTACTGTGCCCATGTGCATTACGGTTTGTGTTTCCTTATGCGCTTGCATTTCCTTTTGTGTTTCTGCTTCCTTTGCTGTTATTGTTGCTGTTACTGTTACCATTTATGTTTACAATTGCGGTACTGTGCCCGTGCATTTTATGATTTGCGTTTCCATTCGTGATTCTGTTCCCGTTTCTGTTTCTGTTTCCTTTGGCATTATTCTTCATGTTAACCGTACCATTTGCATTTACAATTGCGGTGCCATGCCCGTGCACGTTACGGTTTGCATTTATGTGTGCGTTTGCATTCGCGTTTCCGTTTCTGTTCCCTTTCATGTTCTTTTTGCTGTGACACTTAAAATTTGTATTTAAAATACTGCTACCATCACTGTGCGCATTACCTGTTGTGTTTTCATATGTGCTTGCATGTCCATTTGCATCACTGTTCACTTCAGAGTCACTTTGTGCTTGCGTTTCTATTAACGTTTGCTTTACCATTTACGTTTCTGTTACCATGTGCGTGACTGTTGGTGCTTGTGTTTACATTGGTGTTCCTGTTACTATGTGACAAGACCCATCCTCATTCTCAAAAAGAAGTGAAATTAGAGGCCCAAAACTCCATTTAATGCATCAGTTAGGGTTGTTACACAGCGCCAAAAGTGAGGAAATTCGGTGTTAGGGTTGAAAACCCTAACTCTGCATTCACCCCCCACTCCCCCAGCACCACACACACAGACACACACACACATGCATGCAAGTAGGGGAGAGGAGCAAGGCAACATGACCAATCACAGACAACCAGCAGCAGGTGACAGAAATAAAATACAACTGTCAAAATGTACTGCAAGACATCCCCACCACCTCAGACCAGGTACTGCATACTCAGTGTAGATCCACAACAAAACTGAGGCCATGTACACCAATGGTATGCATCCCTGATTACAGGTGCATACAAGTTACCACACCTAGGGGTTGCATGTGTTACCTACCAACCAGGTACTTCACCCTGAGTGGAGAGCCACGGCTACACTATGGCCATACACATCTATGGTATACCTCCCTGACTGCAGGTACACACAAGTTAACATGGTTATGAATTGGAGGACCTCCACCAGGCAGTGTGACCCCCCCATACTAAGTGGAGATGTACAGCAACAATAAGGCCATACACTTCAGCAGTGCATCTCCCTGGTTGCAGCTGCACAGAACTTACCACACTTAGGAGTTGCACAGTGTCAACCAGGCAATGCACCCCCAGACCACTTACTGCATCCTGACTGGAGAGCCACTGCAAAACTGTGGGTCTAGACATCAATGGTACTCCTCACTGATTGCAAGCATGGCCTCAGACAGGCAATGCCTCCCCATTACAAGGAACTGCATCCTGAGTGCTGATCCACAGCAAAACTGAGGCTATGGAAATCAATGCTACACCTCCCTAATTGCAGGTACACTCCACTTACCACAGTTAGGAGTAGCATGGCCTCAGTCAGGCAATGCCCCCCCTACACACACCAGGTACTGCATCCTGAGTGTAGAGCCACAGCAAAACTAACTCCATACACATCAATGGTACACCTCCATCACTGAAGGTGCACACAACTTTGTACCATTATCAGTTGCACACCCTTGACCAAGCAATAGCCCCCCACACCCCCACACCAGGTACTCCATCCTGACTGGAGAGCCACAGCAACACTACAGCAATAGACATCAACTGGTCAAATGCTACAGTTGTTGGCTCATCATCATGGATATGTCTTGTACTACATTTCACAGTTGTATTTTATTTCTGTCACCTGCTGCTGGTTTTCTGTGTTAGGCCATGTTGCCTTGGTCCTCCCCCCTACTTGCATGTGTGTGTGTGTGTGTGGTGCTGGGGGTTGGGGGGTGAATGTGGAGTTAGGGTTTTCAATCCTAACACCGAATTTCCTTACTTTTGTCACTGGGGAACAACTCTAACTGATGCATTAATTGGATTTTTTTGCCTCTAATATATGTGTGTGTGTGTGCATGTGTGTATGTATGTATGTATATATATATATATATATATATATATATATATATATATACACACACACACACAATAGGGCTGAGTGGCAAATGAGTGAGATAAAACAGTGTATCATCCACTGCAGTGTGATTATTTTTACCCTCTGCTCTACTGTGATGATATGAGACATTTACACACACAGGTCACAAAAGGTCACTGATATCATCACCCTAGGCAGCTTTCCCCTCAGCATGAATGAAACACCTGTGCTGTTACCATAGACACAAATGCAGAACTACCTGAGAGGTCTCACTGCTGCCTACAGCCAACTCAGTGAGCATTGCAAAACACACCTATCCCCCCCCCAAACTTCCAGCTCATTACTGTGATGCTCTCAACTTGATGCAGCCAAAATTCCAAACAGCACAGCTTCACAGAACAGTCTAAACTACTGCCTGCAGCTAACTCGACTACCACTGGAACACACTCTCACTTGTTCCTCAAACTCTGATTCTCACCCATTACAATTACTGTGACAATTTCAACTTCACTGCAGCCAGAATCCTAAAGAGCACAATTTCACAGAACACTCTGCACTCTGCCTGCAGCTAAGTTAATTACCACTGAAAACAGTATCAGCTGTTCTGACACTCTGCCTCTCAGTTCCTTACAATTACTGTGATGCTTTTAACTTCACTGCAGCCAGACTGCTAAACAATAGCTTCCCAAAAGTATGCTTCTCATTCCTATCTAAAACTAACTCATTTAGCATTGCAAAACACACTCAAGTGTCTCTCAGAGTTTATAACACTGCCAGCCCATTCAGAAAAGCTCACACACAGAATGAGCAAACACATTAACAGGAACAGGACACAAGACAGCATAACAAAACTTCTGAAACTATTGGGCCTATTGTATATATCAAATACATGATGGGCATATCGTGTGCTATGACAAATATTGTCACTCCTGCATTGTGAGCTTGGATATCTCACTCATACCTTCGGCACTCATGAGATATCCAGAGCTCACTCTGCAGGAGTGACAATATTTGCCATATCACACTCATGCCCATCATGTATCCCCTATATATATATATTATAGTGGTGCAGTCGCACCACTACAGTTAGTATTCAGCGGTCACTTACATACTAAAATCAAAAGTTGTGGTCGTTAATAACTTTGGATCTGTTCAATGGATTTGCCTGCAATTTGGTATGCTCATTGGGGCATGGTAGATCTCTTGACTTGCCAAATTGCATTTTGGTCGGAGTGTCAGTCTTTGTGTACAAAAGAGCTGAAAAATGGAAAATTATCCATTTTTGGAGGCACCTTTTGGCATTCTTAATGTGGTCCTGCATGGCCATTGGGTGGTGTGCCACTATGCAAGATGGCTCATTTGAAAGAGCTTTGGTGACCAAACATGCCACTTTTTGTTTGGTGAAAAAATATTAAGGCATTCAAAAGTTATGGCAGTTTTAAGTTCCCATTATATGTCAAAGGGAAAATTTATATGAATATTTTGCGATCAATGAATGGGGTTCTGGCCATCTATTCCCACCTGGCGGTCAAAGAATTTGCAGCCTTGCGGTTCAAGAATCTTTGGCCCCGAGGATTTTTCAAATTCTTTGACCTCGAGGTCCGCCATCTTGTTTTGAGTTTTCAGATCGCAAAAACACAAATATCTCGGCTCAGGGGTCACTTCTGAAGTAAAATTTCGATGGATTTTACTCAGGGGACCCCAATCTATTGAGCCATGGCTTTGGTTCCATCCAAATCCATCCAAAAATAGAGTTATTAGCTTTTAAATTCTTTGTTTGTGGCTCGCTAATGATCTTTGATCGCGAGCCAACCAATTCTATGATCACGAGAATCTTTGATCGTGATCGTGCATCGTGAGCGAGGGACGAGATGGCAAGATTTCTAAATCAAGTTCTGTTGCCCAGTGGTGCTCTAGAGTATTGAATTAGGGTGGGCTTTGCTCAGGGGGCTTCATGGTGCCCCATCTGCATAGCAAAAATAATGTACTACCTATTCTTGGTAGTCTAGTGGCCCCCCATCACAATAAAATATATAATGCTATCTACTGCCCTGGTGGTCTAGTGCCCCCCACCCCCTGTATTTTTTAACATCCCTGGTAGTCTAGTTGCTCCCCAATAAAATATAGAGTCCGATCTACTGCCCTGGTAGTCTAGTGCCCCATCCCTGTATTTTTAACACCCCTGGTAGTCTAGTGACCCCCTTGAGCTGTATAACATTATTATTGTTTATATCCCTGGTAGTCTAGCAGTCCCCCCAGCATAATGAAATAAATAATTATTTCCATTACCTGGTAGTCTAGTGGCCCCCACCATCCACGCTCTCACCAAGCAGCCCCCACCCTTCACCAGCTGGTGACTGGCACAGCCACCTCTTCTCCATGGCCAGCCGCCGACTGTCTGCATTACAGTGACAATGCAAAGAAGTGCTCAGAAATATTTCAGGCACCTCTTGGGACCACCACTGTAATGCAAACAGTCAGCGGCTGGTCATGGAGGTGAGAGGTGGGCTGTGCCAGTTGCCGGTTGGCATAGGATGGGGGTGCTGGGTGGGCTAGCATGGATGGGTGGAGGTAGGGGCCACTGGACTACCAGGTAATGGAAATAATTATTTATTCCATTATGCTGGGGGGGGGCTAGACTACCAGGGATATAAACATAGAAACATAACATAGAAACATAGAATTTGATGGCAGATAAGGACTGCTTGGCCCACCCAGTCTGCCCATTTCCCTACCTAATGGATAAGCTGCAGATCCTAGTTAACCAGCAGCCCACTTCTTCCTACCCCCACCCCCTAGAATTGCCTTATGACTGTCCCATGCATGCTTGAATTCCACCACTGTTTTTGACTCCACAAACTCCTCCGAAAGGCTGTTCCATGCATCCACAACCCTCTTTGTGAAAAAATACTTCCTTAAATTACCTCTGAACCACCCCCATCTTCCAATTGTGCCCCCTTGTTCTTGCACACCTCTTTTTTTGAAAGATGCTACCCTCTTGGACTTTGTTGATTCCCTTGAGGTACTTGAAAGTTTCTATCATGTCCCCCCTCTCCCTTCTTTCCTCGAGGCTATACATATTAAGCTCCTTAAGTCTCTCTTCATATGTCTTCCAGTGCAGACCCTGCGCCATTTTAGTTGACCTCCTCTGGACAGCTTCCATCCTGTCTATGTCTTTGCAGAGATTGGGTCTCCAGAACTGCATGCAGTACTCCAGATGTGGTCTCACCAGCTGTCTGTACAGAGGGATAATAACTTCCTGTTTTCTACTTGTGATACCTCTCCCTATGCATCCCAGTATCCCTCCAGCCCTCCTTGCTGCCCTCTCACATTGCTTGTCCACCTTTAGGTCATCTGATAATGTTATACAGCTCAGGGGGGCCACTACACTACCAGGAATGCTAAAAAATACAGGAGGTGGGGGGCACTAGACTACCAGGGCAGTAGATCAGACTCTATATTTTATTGGAGAGCCACTAGACTACCAGGGATGTTAAAAAATACAGGGGTTGGGGGGCACTAGACTACCAGGGATAGGTAGTACATTATTTTTGCTATGCAGATGGGGCACAATGAAGCCCCCTGAGCAAAACCCAACCTAATTTAAGAGTCTAGGGCACCCTGGGCTACAGAAATTGATTTAGAAATCTGGACATCTCATCCCTCACTCTTTATTCACGAGCGAGCAATTTCTTTGATCGTGAGCATGCAAATACTTTGACTGCAAGATTCTTTGATCACGATCATGCATCGCGAGTGAGGAATGAGATGGCCAGATGAAAAAATCAATTTACTCAGTCTAGTGGTGTATGCTGTGAAGAGAAATGAGGGTGTGTTTTACTCAGGGGGCTTCGTTCTGTTGAACCATGGTGGTGATTTGCCATGATTCTGTTTATTTTTTGAATTTGAACAGGTTAAATTCTTTGATTGTGACCCTGCAAATTCTTTGATCCCGAGCCTGCAAATTCTTTGATCGCAAGATTCTTTTATCCTGATCATGCATTGTGAGCAAGGGAAGAGATGGTCCAATTAAGAAATCAATTTTCTCAGTCCAGGGGTGTAGTAGGAAGTCAAATGAGGGTGGGTTTTACTCAGGGGGCTTCATTCTGTCGAGCCATGGTGGTGGTTTACTGCAATTTCTTCAATTGTTTGATGTAGTAGGTATTAAAATTTTTGTTCATGAGCCTGCAAATTCTTTGATCGCCATCTTTGATCATGAGGGAGGGTCAAGATGGTCAGATTTTTTATAATGGAATAGATAGGGACATTTTAGTAATCTTTCATATTGAATATCTTGGGAATGGTTTGGTCTTTTGACTTGAAATTTGGAGGGAAGAAAGGCAATATCCCACAGATGTGGATTCAAGAAATAGTATAGGGTGGCAAAGTTATGCCACTATGAAGTTGATGTTTTTCCCATAGGATAACATTACGGTGTTTGCCACATTACAGGAATTCTTTGCTGCAAAATAACGGTTAGGTCATTTGGGCTGAAATTTGGAGGGAAAAAAGCCAACATCCCACAAATGTGTCTTTTGGTGGTTTGGTGATATAATATTACAGGGCTGCAAAGTGACGGCACTCCGAAGTTTAGATTTTTTGCCATAGGATAACATTATGGTGTCCATTGCGTCTTTCAGGGCCCGTATCTCGGAAACTGTGCGAGATATGGACCTTTTGTCAAAAAAGTGCTTAGCCCCTCAAAACTAGCCAGGAAAGTCATAATTCATACAAAATAAAAAAAATTTTTCGATGTCGCATGGTTCCTGAGATATAAGCAATTTAATATTCCAAGTCGTTATTTGCTGCTTCGAAGTCAATTATAATGCATACATTCTTTGTTTTCAATGTGCTTTTTCAATGCAGTTTTTGGGGGAAAAGAAGGGTATACCCTTTCGTTACTGTGTCAGTTAGAGTTTCCAGTTGTGTTTCTCTTACCATTGGAATCACCATTTCCATCTACGCCACCACATGCGTTACAGTTTGCATTTTCATTTGCATTTGCTTTTCCATTTTGTTTCGTGTTATTGTTGCTGTTACCGTTACCATTTACATTTGCAATTGCAGTACCGTGCCCATACACATTTCAGTTTACATTTTCGTACTTGCTTGCATTTCTGTTTCTGTTGGCTTTATTGTTGCTGTTACTGTTGCCATTTACGTTTACAATTGCAGTACCATGACCTTGCGTGTTACGGTTTGCATTTCCATATGTGCTTACATTTCTGTTTCATTTGGCTTTATTGTTGCAGTTACCATAAACATTTGCATTTACAATTGTGGTTATGTGAGTGTGTGTGTTACGGTTTGAGTTTTCATATGTGCTTGAGTTTCTGTTTACTTTGCCATTTTTGTTGCTGTTACTGTTACCATTTACATTGACAATTGCAGTACCATGAATGTGTGTGTTACCAGTTGCGTTTTGTATGCACTTCTGTTTGATGTCTCTCATTGCGTAACTGTTCGATTTTGTGTCACTTTGTGGTTGCATTTCTATTACTCTTTGTGTTACTATTTATGTCACCATGTGTGTAAGTCTTTGTGCTTGCATTTCCGTTGCACTTACTGTTACTATAGTCACCCAAAATCACATGGTCAGGCTCCGCACTGCCACCAACTTGTGCAACTTTCTACTTTTCTGTTATTTCTTAAAAAGTATGGAAATTCTATGAAAAAACTTAGTTACTGCATCAGTTAGGGTTCTTCTATAGTGACAAAAGTGAAGAAATTTGACATTAGGGTTCCCACCCTTTGCACCCCACCCCAACCCTGCCCCCACCAACAGGCATTGGGGTGTGCGTTGGGGTCGTCAGTCCTAACTCTCACCCCATTTTCCTACACTGCACCACCTCAGCTCATTTACACATGGGATGAGGTGAGAGTTAGGACCAATGACCCCAATGCACACCCTGATGCCTGTTGCTGGGGACAGGGGCATGGGGTGCAAGGGGTGGCAACCCTAACACCAAATTTCCTCACTTTTGTCACTGTGGAACAACTCTAACTGATGCATTAAATGGATTTTTTGTCATGAATTTCACTTCTTTTTGAAAATGTGCACTATAAATAGTGAATGGAATGTGATGGTGGGAGCTAACGCAAAAATACAAACGGTAATGTTAATGCAAACAGTGATAGAAATAGTGAGGTAAAATAAAATAGTATTGCTAATGGTAACACAAATGCAAGCGCAAAAGGTAACACACATGGTGACACAAACGTAAACCATAACGCAAATGGTAAGAGAAATGCAAGCGGAAACATAAATGAAAACAGAAATGGTAACACAAACAGTAAAGCAAATGCTAATGACAACAGAAATGCAAACAGTAATGAAAATGCAAACGGTAACACAAACACAAACAGAAATGCAAAAGGTAATGGCAACGGTGATGCAGAAGGAAACAGTAATGCAATGGAGAATGGAAATGCTACCAAAAATGCAAACGCTAAGGCCAACAGAAATGCAAATGGTGATGAACATGCAAACAGTAACGGTAATGCAATTGTAAATGCAAACAGTTACGGTAACACAATGACACCAAAGGGAACAGTAACACAAATGGAAATGCAAACGCAAGTGAATACACACACACAAATGGTAACATGACAGTTATGGTAACGCAATTGGAAACTCAAACACTTACAGTAACACCAATGATGACGCCAAAGGAAACACAAACAGAAATGCAAATGTAAGGGCCTACGCAAATGCAAATGGTAATGCACATGGTGACGCCAAAGGAAATGCAGACAAAAACAGTAATGGAAACACAGATGGTAACAGTAATGCAAATGCAAAGGGTAACGCACATGATTACGTAAAAGGAAAAGCTAATGCAAATGGTTACGGAAATGCTAACTGTAACAATAATGCAAACACACCCACTTTTTTCCCCAAAAGGTGCATTCAGAAGCACAGTGAATACAAAGAATGTATGCATAATAATGATCCTTGGAGCAGAAAATGAACACTTGGCATACTAAATTGCTCATATCTCAGGAACCATACGATGTAGAAAAACAATTAAAATCTCATATTATTTATGACTTTCCTGGCTAGTTTTCCACTTAGTCCCCTACTTGGGGGCTAAGCAGTTTTCCAACTAAAAGTCCGTATCTCAAAGTGTTTTCGAGATACGGGCCCTGAAAGGTGCGACGGATGCCGTAATGTTATCCTATAGGAAAAATCATCAACTTCAGAGTGCTGTAACTTTGCAGCCCTCTAATATTTTGTCACCAAACTACCAAAAGGCACATCTGTAGGATCTTGGCTTTCTTGCCTCTAAATTTCAGTCCAAAAGACCAAACCGTTCTTTTGCAGAAGTGTGGCAAAGATTTCCTATTGTTTTGGGCATAATGTCGCAAAGTAGTGTCGTGATTTGCGACACTTTCGCAAAAAAAATCAAATGTGCAACATTACTTTGTGACACTACTGTTCACAAAAATTTTAAAAACATATTTCTGGGGTGTTTAATCTCCCCAGAAAAGACATGGCTAGCATCCTCAGGACTCAACTAGGTGAATACAGCAAGAATTGTGTCCCAAGAGGTTCCCAAATTTAAATGCCAAGCATTTTTGTGACCACCAACTGAAAACAAGATGGCAGATTTGTGACACTACAGGGGTCATTTGTGACACTTTAGAACTTTTTGTTAACTTTTTCCATTGACTATAGTGGGAAAATTGTTTATTTAATAACTTTTAAACCGTTTAATGTTTTTTCACAAAATCTTCGAAAGGCACATAGACCCTAGCTGAATGTTCTCTGAAGATATTGGACCAGTCACACAGACTGTGTGGCCTGTAGGTGCGAGCAAAGAATGCATAAAAATGAGTAATTTGTGCATTTTTGGGTGCTCTGTAGCTCCACAACTGTATAATCGACAGTTACAAAACTTGGCATATCCAGAGATCTATTGTACCAGACTATGCATTCCAAATTTCAGGCAAATCTGTCATACAGTGGCAAAGTTATTAAGCTTCCAAATTTCAGATTTAACCTTAAATGGGGTACTCAGCCCTAACTGGTAGTGCCACTATAGTTCGGGTTGCACCGTCACTTTTCTGTTAAACCCAAAATGTTGCACTTTAATAACTTTGTAAGCATTTGACTGATTTGTCTGAAATTTTGCATGTACAGTCTGGTACCATAGATCTCTGGATCTGGCAAGTTGTGTTCTGGTCAGATATGTGGTTGTGGAGCTGCAGAGTACCACAAACTGAAAAATCCTCATTTTTTCATAAATTCTTTGCTCATCTCTACAGCCCAAACAGTTTGTGGTACTGGTCTGAAATTCACAGTGTATATGGGGGCTGGGTCACTGATGTGCCTTTTGAAGGTTTGGTGAAAAAATATTAATCCGTTCAAAAGTTATTAAACTTTAAACCATTATAGCCTAAGGGAAAAATCAATGTGCAGCATGAAAACTTTATGAAAGTCCCTTTTACTGCCCCAAATGGGATTTTTACTTTCGTGCTGTAACCATCTTGTTTTCAGTTAGCAACATGGAAAAAATGACGTAGCTAAAAAATTACTGCCCCTTGGTATACACCAGCAGTTGGGTTTACCTAATCAGGGCCCTGGGAACATGATCCTGGCATTGGTTTTTCAAGAGGATGCCAAGAAATATGATTTTTAAACTTTTCCACCATTTTAGCCATGGGTCTTTTGGGAAAGTTTAGTGAAAGTTCAGCGGTACTTTCACGAAAGTCTGCGATGCTGTCACGCAAGTATCTCAGTTAAATCAAGGGGACTTTCATGAAAATCTGCTGTACATTCATGAATGTACCATGGGTAAACAGCCCCCAAATAAACAGCTTCTTTGCCACTTCCTACCAAAGAAACAGTTTGAACATTAGGGCTGAAATTTGCAGGGTATCAAGCACTTGCACCACAGATGTGCCTTTTGTTGGTTTGGTTGCAACATCAAAAGTGGGGAAATTTGACCTTAAGGTTCCCAAGTCTAAGACTGCACACCCACTGTGCATGCAGGGACAGGCATGATGGATATGTTTTGGCATTTTTAACCCTAATGCTCACCCCCTTCCATGAGTAAGGTAAGACAGGCATAGTATATGACAATGGTGTGAGCAGTGGGGTTCAAAATGCCAAAACACATCTGTCATGCCTGTCCCTGCATACACAGTGGGGGTGGGGTCTTATGCTTGAGAACCCTAGGGTTGAATTTCCCTACTTTTGATGTTGCAGCCCTAATGATGCATTAATGCAGTTTTTTGCAATGAATATCTATCTATCTATCTATCTATCTATCTATTCTTTTCAAAAAACTTCATTAATGCATCAGTTAGGGTTGTTTCCACACCAAAAAAGTGTGGAAATTCCACGTTAGTGTTACCACCCCACCACCACCACCCCTCTGTCCAAACACCACAAGGCATCAGGATGTGCATTGGGGTCATCGGCCTAACTCTCACCCCATTCCATGTGTAAAGAATCTGTGGTGGTGCAGTACAAGAAAATGGTATGAGAGTTAGGCACAACCACCCCAATGCACACCCCAATGCCTGGTGATGTGTGGAGGGTGTGGAGGTGGTGGTGGGGTGGTGGGGTGGAAACCCTAACATGAAATTTCCACACTTTTGTATGTGTGGGAACAACCCTAACTGATGCATTAATGAAGATTTTGCAAAGAAGTTCCTTTCCTTTTTTAAAAGTGTAATGTAAGTAGTAAATAGAATGTGTTGGTGGGAACACGGGGCCTGAAGGGCCACATGCTTCCACCAAGCTGAACAGTTGTGAATGATTTGTATTTGTGGGAAGGGGCCCTCCGGGCCCTGTGCTCCCAATTACACATAAGTATGGAGCCACATAGCAGCCCTATAAGGCAAGGAACCCTTGTAACAGTTATGTGCCCCTGTCTCGGGAACCATAGCAGCTAGAAAAAAGTTAAAGTGTGGTTGTAATCATGAGACTGAGTAGTTTTTGCAAATTAAAGAGCAACCAAATTTGTATCTCTCATCCTTTCCTAGCTACAGGTACCAAAAAGAACTGTGACTGCTACCACTGAGGGCATCATAGTGGCTTACGCACATGAAAATGAGCAGTTAGAACACTAATTCACAAATATCTCAGGAACTGCACAAGCTAGAAAAAAATTCAAATTTCATGGGTTTCATGGCTTTCCAACCTAGTTCTGTACTTTGTCCCCCTTTGTTTAGGGGGGCTAAGAATTTTTGCAATGAAAAGTCCATATTTTGAACTGTTTTAGAGACACAGGCCCTGAAAGGTGTGACAGGCAACCCAATGTTATCCTATGGGAAAATGGCTGTACTTTGGAATGCTGTAACTATGCGCCTGTTCAATGTTTCCATAAGAAACCATCGAAAGGCACACCTGTTACACTAGGGCTTTCCACCCTGAAAGGTTCAGGTGAATAGCACGATCCACATTGCCACACTGATGTGACAAAGAAAAGAACCAGCCACAATGTTATACTAGGGGGAAACTGGTGAAATTTGGAATGGTGTAACTATGGCTTTGGGAAATCTTTTCATACCAAACCACCAAAAGGCACATACAGTATGTGACACTAGGGCTTGCTGCCATGACAATTTAAGGCCAATAGCACATTGTATGTTGCCACAATGAAGTGACAAAGAAAACAAGTATTGCAATGTTATCCTATGGGAAAAAATTGTAACTTCAGAATGCTGTAACTATGGGCCGGGTCAACATTTTCAAACCAAACCACTGAAAAGCACATTTGTGGCACCAGGGCTTGCCACTCTGAACATTTCAGGCCAATATCACAATCCAGCTTGCCACAATCAAGTGACAAAGAAAACAGCATTTAGCAAAATTTGATCATGCAGTATTAGCGTGATCAAATTCATGTTTGTGTGATTATCCTATCTCTATAATGGGGATAGTATCGTGGTTAAAAAATATGTTACTGCAGTTAGTTTTTGGAGTGAGCACAAATGTTTGCACTGCCAAAAAAATGTTGTCACGGTGGGTCACATGATGGCAGCCTGAGCTGAAGCAGCTTGTCCCCGTAGCTCCATCTTCCACCTATTATTTTCTCATAAATAACATTGTTTTTGAGTCAAACCTGTTTTTGTTTAAAGCTGGCTGGTGTGACAACTCGCTCAAGAATTTGAAGGCAGAGTGTAGTATGGAGGTTTACATGAAAAAAGCGCCTCCAAGGCATTCACCGCCCCTCACTCCGGAGAAGGATAAGACCACTAAATGGCCCAAGCAGTAGGCCCCTAGCCTACTGAAAATGTCCGTGGCAGCAGCAGCTGTCTCGGAGGAGAGGTTCTTGGAAATCATGCAACCGCTGCAAGCGGCTGTCGCTGCAATCTCAGAAGATCTCCAAACAATTAAGAATTCGGTGGCAACTTTATCAACGAGAGTTGGGGACTCTGAAGCAAGGATCGTCTCTCTTGAGAAGAAACAAGAGAAAGCCGGGAAGGAAAGTGTGAGTTTTGTACAGAGACTTAAGAAGTTAGAAGATAGGTTAGAAGACCTGGAGGGGCGCAGTAGGTGCAATAATTTGTTGATTATTGGAATACTGGAGAGGGAGGAAGGCAATGCTCCAATTCCATTTCTGCAAAGGTTATGTGCTAAAATAGCTGGCCCATCCTGTAATGGGGGGCAGTATGTCATCGAAAGGGCTCACCGCGCGCTACTTCCCATGCCAACATCAGGTCAGCCTCCCAGACCGATTATTTTTAAATGACTAAATTTTTTGGATAAACAGCATATTCTTGTGAAGGTTAGGGAGATCCGAGAGGTGACCTGGGAGGGTCGGAAGATCCGTATTGTGCAAGATCTCCCATACTCAGTTCAGCTGAGGCGACAGGAGTTACACCCATTAGTTTCTAAACTGGTGGCAGCTGGCAAACCATTCTGAGTCAAGTATCCGGCAATTCTCCTGGTTAAACATGATGATAAGTGGCTTTCCTTCAATTCCCCTGCACAGGCATTGCAAGATTTGAAAGAGCTTTTCCCTGACCTGTACAAGTGAACAGAGGGGCAGAGTGACGAGGTTGCAAAGTTTAACCGAGAGATGTGGCTGTATTCAGTTTGGACTGCTCTGCTCATCTTTAACAACTTTAGATAGTGATGAGTGAGCAGGCAGAACTCAATCCCTCTTCCTGCAGTTATGGTTCTTATACAGAAGAGTGATGCAATTAAGGATGTCTTTACTCATTTTTTAGGACCTTCACAGCTTATGAAAGTGGAGTCCTGAATATTCGTCTCAAAGCTTAGGAAGTGTTATTTTACTGGCGGGTAATGCGGCTGATTTGGTGACTTTACGATAAGGCAACATTGTACGAAGTGGAGTTATGCATTGATGGAATGGGTATTGAATGCTTTGATCTCCCTCAACGCCGAAAGGAGTTGCTTTAGAAACAGAGCGTCTTAATGCATCAGGAGTATTGGGGATTTACTCCTTTGTTTCCCTTTCTTGCATGCTGGAACATGATTTAGCTGGAATTGGAGATGGTCCATTAATCCTTACCGTGTGGGACCAGTAACTGTCTATTTTGGTTTAAGGAACTGCAAACCCTTAACGGGGCTTAAATATTTTGTTTTGTCGAAGGGACACATGCCTTAGTTGGCAACTGACTGTAGGGGGGGTTCTTTTTTGTTCTGTCCATTTAAGATTAAGTTTGGTATACTGGTAAGCTGGGCTTCTCTGTTGAAGTTTGAGAGTTGCCTAATGAGCGATAAGGGGACTGCTATTATTTGTTACCACAGAAAGCAAATAGAATTGTCCAGAATAATTTAACACTGGATCTAATTCAGGTGTCAATGTAATAGGAAATTACTGAATGTTCCCTTAGACATCAACTTTGCTTATATTTAGAGTTATTGTGTTATAGGTTTGATAGGGAGATATCATGCTATAGGGTACATAGATGAATACAGGGCAGGGATTACATTAAGGTGCTACTTCTTTTTATTTTTTTGGTCTCATATAGATGACTACAGGGAGGGTGGGGGCAAATGGGGGTGAGAATGTTATGTTTGGGTTTGCGCTTCAACATCATGTGGCAGTTAAATAGTGGGAGTGCAGTTAACTTGGACTGGGGGTGGTTTTTAATGTTGGGGTTTGTGAGTTTTAAGAGTGTTAGTTTTTGGGGGGTGGTGGGGCTGTTTTCAGGGGAGGTGGTATTGGCAAAGGGGGGAGTACCAGACACTGCCAGACTTTATGGTTTAGGAGCATTTTAATGACCATCAATGCCTTTTTATTGGGACTGTGGTCTATCTCCAAAATAACAGTATGTGCTGAACATGGACAGCCTTCCTACTGGGACTGATGTCTTTCTTCAGAATAACATTTTGTTTTGAATAGGAACAGTCAATATTGTTTTGTAAGTTGGAATATTAAAGGGACCAAAGATAGGGTTAAAAGGCAAATGATATTGAAGCACCTACTGCATCTTCAAGCAGGAGTTGCTTTTCTTCAAGAAACTCGTCTGAGGAGGGAGGATAACTCCCTTTTTCAAAGGCAGTGGGTGGGGCAAGTTTTTGGATCAGGGAAATCAACAAATAAAGGTGGGGTAATGATTTCAATAGCAAAAAATGTCCCTTTTAGATCAACCCAAGAAATCTGGGATCCAGAGGGCTGTTACATTTTGGTACATGGTATGCTAGAATCTCACTCAGTATTGCTTGGATCAATCTATCATCCAAATACTGACTCCCCTTCATTTTTTGTACAACTATTAAACCTAGTGGTGACCAATCCATCAAAGCTTACAATACTGGGAATTGAAATCTTGTGCCCCAAACAGAGCTGGACAGGTCTAACTGTGAGAAACGTGGTTTATCTCCAGCTCAACGGGCTCTGAAAGATGTGATCAGAGGTGCTTCTCTGATTGATGTGTGGAGGGTTCTAAATCCTACAGAGAGGCTATATACTTTTTTTTCCTCTTCACATAGAACCTACTCCAGAAGTGATTATTTTCTTATAAGCTCCTTTGCTTTGCCCGGGGTACTACATGTGGAGATTTTTGCTAGAGTTCTGTCAGACCATGCACCCGTTAGTATAAATTATTGGTTAGGGGCAGGATGTAAACGATCCCCCCAGTGGCAGCTGAATACTCAGCTGTTACATAATAAAGCCTTTCTGATGCATATTATGGAGGTTATTACATCATTTCTCAGTTGTAATCAGGGATCAGTTGGTAAATATGATTTGGTCTGGGTGGCCTTAAAATGCTTCCTGCTGGGAGAATTTATTAGAATGGCAACAAAAAGGGCCCATCAACAGAGGGCTCAGATGGATGCTCTCCTTGTATCAATCAAAAGTCTGGAGCACAATCTCTCTCGGCATTCCTCGGCAGATGTTTGGGCTAGGTTGTATCAGTTGCAGGCTCAGTATGCAGGTTTGATTTCTCAAAAGGTGGAGTTAGCTCTCCGGAGAACTAAATTAAAATATCTAGAGATGGAAGAGAGAGAGAGAGCAGGGAAACTACATGCCTTGCGTATTTGGCAGTTGGAGGCTTCACAATTCATTGCTGGAATTAGTTTTGCACAAGATGGGCAAGTATGTACTGATCCTCAAGAAATAGCGGAGGGGTTTGGTAGGTACTTTCAAGAACTTTATGCGGTTGATCCATCTTCATGTTCCTCCAAAGCTGGTATAAATCATTATCTTAACTCAGTGAGCTTGCCTAAAATTACTACTGCGGAGGCTGCTTCCCTGAGCACTCGTATATCCATCGCAGAGATTCAGCAGACTATAGAACAATTGCCTGTTGATAAATCTCTTGGGCCTGATGGGTTACCAGACAATTTATATAAGGCTTGTCAATCCATTCTAAGCCCAGTACTGAGTGAGGTATTTAGTTATTGGTATGATAATGGTATATCGGACCCCAGTTTCCAGGAGGATTTAATAACTTTAATTTTAAAAACCTGGGAAAGACCCATTAAGCCTTGGAAGTTACCATCCTATCTCCCTGCTGAATTCCGATATTAAAATATTAGCTAAAATTTTGGCTAATAGACTTTCAAAGGTAATAGGTAACCTCATAGGCTATGAGCAGGTTGGGTTTATGGCAGGAAGGTCATCCAGGAATCACATGCGAAAACCTTTACACCTTATTTCTGCTGCCAGGGACTCCAGCATACCAATGGTGCTGGTGTCCCTGGATGCAGAAAAATCATTTGACAGGGTCTCCTGGGACTTTCTTTTTGCCACCCTGACCTGCTTTGGTTTACCCGATGCTTTTCTGAAGTGGATACAGCTTTTGTATTCCTCCCCATTGGCTAGAATTAGATGCAATGGTGTACTCTCTCCCCCTTTCAGCTTTCTCGGGGTGCAAGGCAGGGGTGTCCCTTGTCCCCCTTACTTTTCAATCTTTATTTAGAGCCCCTGCTTCGTAGGTTGTTAGGCAATCCAAGTATTATAGGTATTCAGGTGTGTACAGTGAGATATGCTTTCTTGGCATATGCAGATGATATTCTGCTCCATGTTGAGAAGCCATGTCTAACCATCCAGGCTTTACTTTCTGAAATTGAGGATTTCTCTAAGGTATCTTTTTACAAACTGAATCAGTCTAAAACCAAAGTCTTACCTTTAAATGGTAGAGTGACGAAGGCTGAATTGTCACCTTATGGCCTTTCATGGGAAGCAAAGTCCCTAGTACATCTGGGTATTAGAGTTTCCAGGGATATAGGATCCATGATTAAAGATAACCTTAGGAATCTGTCTAAAATGGTAGCTGGGGATATGGAGAGGTGGGGACTGCTTCCTTTTTCATGGGAGACTAAGTATTATTAAAATGAACGTGTTGCTGAGGATGTTGTATCCAATGGGGATGTTGGGAGGTTTTTTACCTAAAGCATGGTTTACCAGGTTTCAAAGATTGGTTAAAGGTTTTCTGTGGAAAGGGAAAGGTATCCGCAGAGCCTACTTTAAGATGATCGCTCCGAACTATAGGGGAGGCCTTGTGGCCCCTCTTCCTTTTTATATTATGTTGCACACCATCTTAGTAAACTGGCTGTTTGGAACAAAAATTATGGGTCATTGGAATACTACCCTTTGTGGTTGAGTATAGAGAAACATTTGGTGGCCACAGCCCACTGTATGTTATTTGCTCCTCTGTATGCCTCTCCATCTTATATTCCTAGGTCTCTTAGGAATAGCCCTATGGGTTGGTCACTCAAGTCTTCTCATCAACTCCAGAAGTATCTTGGAGTGAGGTGGTGTCAGTCATTGGAGCAGCCTATGATAGGTAATCCGTATTTCAAGATTGGATGTGACCCAATATCCTCCACCTTTTGGCCTCAGCTGAATAGTTATAGGGCCTCTGACATTTTATTGAATGGGAGACCACTTCCTTTTGATCATTTTCAGAGATCCACTAGGGTGTCATATACATTTGCTTTTAAGTATGCTCAGGTTAGTAAGGCCCTTACCTCCTTCTTTTCCAGTGTCCCTGTGAAGGATTCAGCAGCTATGGATGTGTCCACAATCCTCCAGGTGGCTTCCCAACCCCATCCAGTCTCTAACATTTACAAGAGTCTCCAAGTACTGGACTCTAAATTACCAACTGGGATTTGTTATTATTGGACAAAGGAGTTGGGAACTCCTGAGGATTTTGATTTATGGGGGAAACTTTGGCAGACATCGTATGAATATATGAAACAAGATAGGCTCCGGTTAGTCCATTTCAATATTATGCATAACATTTATCTCACACCAGTGAAACTTTTTAGAATGGGTAAATTGACTACACCGGTGTGTGGTAAATGTAAGAGTGACATTGGTTCACTTTATCATATGCTTTGGACTTGTTCCAAAGTGCAGAGTTTTTGATACATAGATACATAGACAGTGTCGGCAGATAAGGGCCTATGGCCCACTCAGTCTGCCCATTTGAGCTTGTAAGTTCAGTTTATGTTTTCCTAGAAGTCTGTTGCCCCTTACCTCTGACCTCCAGAATTCCTTTATGTCTATCCCATGCATTCTTAAATCCCGTGATTGTTTCAGCCCCCACCACTCCTCTGGCAGGGTGTTCCACTTGTCCACCACCCATTCTGTGAAGAAATTCTTCCTCACTTTTCCTCTGAATCGTCCTCCTCCAACTTCATCCCATGCCTCTAGTTCTGGAACATCTTTTCACTTAAAAATAGTGTATTCCTGCACCCTGTTCCACCCTGTAAGATACTTGCATGTCTCTATCATATCCCCTCTCTCCCTCCTCTCCTCCAGGGAGTACATGTTCAGTTCCTTCAACCTGTCTTCATAGGACTTGTGATGCAATCCATGCACCATCTTTGTTGCCCTCCTCTGAACCTTCTCTACCCTGTCTATGTCCTTACATAGGTATGGTCTCCAGAACTGTACACTGTACTCCAGGTGGGGCCTCACTAGTGTCTTGTATAGTGGAATTATGACCTCCCTTTTCCTGCTGGTGATGCCCCTGCCTATACATCCCAGCATCCTATTTGCTTTACCTGCTGCCTTGTCACACTGTTTCCCTACCTTGAGGTCATCAGAGATGATAACCCCAAGATCCCTTTCCTGCTTGGTGCATGCTATGCATTTTTGGCAATCTATTTGCAAATCCTTGGATCTCTTCCTGGGTTTGGAGACCTTGTTCACCCTCGAAGTCTGTCTGCTAAGTTACTTTCCCCTTGGTACCCTAAGGATCAAAAGAGCGCATATGGCACTTGTTGCTGCAGTGGCTAAATTGACTATTATAAGGCACTGGGCAGAAGATAAACTACCTTCTATAGTGGAATGGTATAGGGAGGTCATATTAGCATTACAGTTGGAAAGGCATATTGCCTCCATGCAAGATAGGCTAAAGGCTTCCTATCAATTTGGGGTACTTTGCAGACTCTTTTTGCTTTATGGAAGCCTTGATGGTCTTGCTTATATCTTGATGCTATGGTTTAAATGTACTTGGCAGTGTTTGGTGTGGAAGGGGGGGTGGATATTTTGGTATTTTATGGGGGGTTTGGGTGTTATTTGTATGGGCTTAATTTATTTATGGATTGACTTGATTTGATTGGTTTGATATGTGGTATTGTTTTGTTAATGTTTTGTTATTGTTTTGTTGCTGGACTGTTGAAATTTAATAAAGCATACTTAATTTAAAAAACAAATTGTTGTCATGATCAAAAAAACATTTTTTTTAAATGTATTTAGAGACCATTGGTGAAAAATGAATGCCAGGGGCATGTGTATTGGGGCCTGATTAGGTAAATCCAATAGTTGGCGTGTTGAAAAGTGTAGTAGTTTTTGAGATATACCTTTTTTTCTCTCTCTCTAAGTAGAAACCAGATGACAGCAGCACAACAACATTTTTGGCCAAGCTCAATCAAAAAATGTGATTGCGAATGATTTTTCACAGTGCACGTATGAATTTTCCCATAGGCTATAATGGAACAGAAAAAATGCAATAACTTTTGAACAGAGCAATATTTTTCCACCAAATCTTCAAAAAGCACCACTGCAACACAGGACAGATGCAGACAATCCAATCTGAATCCACTCAAATGCATTCTTCAGTGTATTATGGGTGGAGAAAGAAATCGCAACTTTGTGGATTTTTCACTTTTTGTGCATGCTACGATTCCACAACCGTACATCCGACCAACACAGAAACTTCCAGATCATTAGATCTATGGCAGATTGTTCTACCATCCAAATGTCAGGCAAATTGAATGAATGGTTCAAAAGCTATTAAAGTGCAGAATGTGAGGTTCCATATAGAAATGGCTACTAACCTAACTTATATTGGCACTTCCGTGCCACTATTATATATATATATATATATATATATATATATATATATATATATATATATATATATGGGATACATGATGGGCTGGAGTGGATATGGAAATATTCTCACTTCTGCAGAGTGAGGCATAGATATCTCAAGAGTGCCAAAGGCACAAGTGAGAAATCCATGCCTCATAATACAGGAGTGAGAATATTTGCTATATCCCATGATCTGCACATCATGTGTGCAATTTATACAATAGGTGTTGTAGCTTTCATTTGTGTTGTTTTTTCTTATGTTGTTCTGTTGTTGTGAGTTGCTGCTGTGAGTGAATGGGTATGAATGGGGTTTGTATACGTTGTGCGATTGGCCACTGTGTGTGTGAGTGAGTGGTAATAGGTTGATGAGTGTGTGAGTGTGATCCATGGTTGGATGATGTGTTTTGGTAGGCAGGACATGTCCGGGAGGTTTCCTGTAGATATTGTGTGTGAATTTCCTTTTTCCCTATATTTTATTATGTGTAGTGTTTAATTTTTGTTGTATGCTGCTGTGCGTAACTTTTTCATTTGTGGTTGGCTTATTTGTTATTTGTTTTGAAATGTCTGTGAGAAGCTCCATGGGAACTACAGGTAAGAGATCAGTTTCGATTGTGCAAGGTGCTTTAGTTGCCATTGAGTCGCTCAGCTTTGTTTTTTACTGAGACTGACAGCAAGAATTATACAGTTTCAGAGTATATATCATGTAAGTAATACCAGTTTAAAGAGGTCATGTTTAGGTTGCTGTAACATGTGAGGAAACAAAATTAAGAACTGAAGGCTTCAGTGTGGAAATATGTGTGCTGTGCAGTTCACTGGTTTGTTAGTCAGAGTCGGAGTCTGTAGACAGATTTTCTTTATGTTTGTTATCACAGAGATTATAAATGGGACTCGATAGGTTTACAGTTTGGATGCAGTGTGAGAGACTGCACAACCATTCAGCAGCTTGTAGTACGGAAATGAGCTGTTTTAGGCACGTGCCATTTGGTGCAGCGAGGACTGTACTGCTGCAGGCTTCTGGCATTTGTGAAACTGCATGCAAAGAATGAAGAATGCAGACTAGCTGCTTAATTAGGTACCTCAAAAATTTCTGTTTCACATTTAAAAGAAGTTCTAACTTACACTGGGGACATGATGCTGGAGTGAGAATATTGGGTGATGACATACAGTAGCTACAGTATGTGTAAATGTAAATATTTTCACTGTAGCTATGCCATCAACCATTTATCTCACTGGGGTGAAAATACATCATTTTATTGTCAAAGAATAGAACACACCCTATTGTATAAAAATAAATATATATATATATATATATATATACTGTATATATATATATATATATATATATACTGTATATATACATATACATATAGATAGATAACGTATAGACTTTATATAGATAGATAGATAATGTATAGATAATATATACTGTATACATATATATATATATATATATATAGAGAGAGAGAGAGAGAGAGAGAGAGAGAGAGAGAGTTTTGTATTTCTTTGAAACTTGGCTTCCCAGCCAAATGCCCTGTGAGGTAACCTTTACCTCAGTGCTTGCACACAGAGGTTCTTTTGTCTTTTAAACTGTTTTTTGTTTTAATTGGGTTCACCACAACATAACCCAGACAGACCGTCTTAGGGTAGCTGGTTCATTCCACTGAGGTGTCAAAGAGACGAGGCAAACTGATGAGTCCTGGTAGGATGAAACATGTGTCTATGTCTATGTCTTTGTCTATGTCTATGTCTTCTGTTGGCACCCTTTGCAAACTGCGTGAGAGGCCTTACGGCACCATGCATTTCTGCTTAAACTTGAACCAGCATAATATTCTGTGGTGATTCGCATATGCAGCCCATGAAGCTTTGCATCGTGGGGGCATGTGTGATTTTGTATATATGTATATATATATATATACTATAGTGGCATGGTAGTGCCACTATAGTTAGGGTTGCATAGCCATTTCTGTGTTAAACCACAACATTTGCACTTTAATAACTTTTCAACGATTTGTCCAACTGCATGAAATTTAGAAGGAAGAAAGATTTACAACAGATCTCTAGATCTGGAAATTTTCATGTCAGTTGGATGTACAGTTGCGGAACCATTGGGCACTCAAAAAGTGAAAATTCCCCAAAGTTCTGTTTTCTTTCTCCACCCATAATGCACTGATGAATGCATTTGAGTGGGTGCAAATTGGGTTGTCTGCATGTGTCCTGGGCTGCACTGGTGCCTTTTGAAGATCTGGTGAAAAAATACTGCTCTGTTCAAAAGTTATACCATTTTTTCATGTCCCATTATAGCCTAAGGGAAAATTTATATATGCAGTTCGAAAACAATTGCAATTACATTTTTGGATCAAGATTGCCCAAAAATGTTGGCGTGCTGCCGCTATCTTGTTTTCAGTTAGTGAGAGAGAAAAAAACACTGTAATTAAAAGAATACTGTATTTTAGAAGATACCAACTATTGGGTTTACCTAATCAGGCCCTGAGGAACATGCCCCTAGTATTAGTTTTCCAAGAGCTAGTCCTGAAATATTTTTTTAAAAAATGTTCCATTTTTGCACCGTGCTGACATTTTTTTTCTCAAAAACAATCACGCTAACTCCAAAAAGTAACTGCACTAACATTTATTTGCACATGCTAACATTCTTCTTTCAGAGATAGGAGAATCGTAGTAACACTGCATGATCAAATTTCGCTAAATGCTGTTTTCTTTGTCACTTGATTGTGGCTAGCTGGATTTTGATATTGGCCTGAAATTTTCAGGGTGGCAAGCCCTGGTGCCACAGATGTGCCTTTCAGTGGTTTGGTTCAAAAATGTTCAGCAGGCCCATCGTTACAGCATACTGAAGTACTGAATTTTTCCCATAGGATAACATTGTGGCAGTTGTTTCCTTTCTCACTTCATTGTGGCAATGTGGATTGTGCTATTGGCCTGAAATTTTCACAGTGGCAAGCCCTTCTGTCACAGATGTGCCTTTTGGTGGTTTAGTGCTAAAACATTAAACAGGGCCATAATTGTAACACCCCCTACCACTGTCACCCCCCCACCCTCCACACACCAGCAGGTATTGGACTTTGCGTTGGGGTGGTCGTGTCTATCTTTCACCCCATTCTCCTATACTGCACCACCAAAGCTTCTTTACACATGGAATGGGGTGAGAGTAGATCAACAACCCCAACACGTGCTCCGATGCCTTTTGGTGTGTGGAGGGTGGGGTGGTGGTGGTGGAGTGGTAGGGGTGTTAACCCTAACGTGGAATTTTTACACTTTTGTAGGTGTGGAAAGAACCCTAATTGATGCATTAACAACATTTTTTGCAATGACTATATATATATATATATATAGTCATTGCAAAAACTTTGTTAATGCATCAGTTAGGGCTGATAGTACACTGACAAAAGTTTGGAAATTCGGTGCTAGGGTTACCAACCTCTACCACCCCATTCCCACGCCCCCACCCTCCACACACCAATAGGTGTCGGGGTGTGCATTTTGGTCATCAGCGTTACTCTCACCCCATTACATGTCTAAACAAGCTGAGGTGATGCAACATAGAAGAATGGGTTGAGGGATATTTTCAATGACCCAAACACACACCCTGACACCTACTGGTGTGTGTGGAGGGTGGAAATGGGGTGGTAGTGATTGGTAACCCTAACACCAAATTTCCAGACTTTTGTAGGTATACTATCTACCCTAACTGATGCATTAACAAAGTTTTTTGAAATGAATTTCTCTTCTTCTTTTTGAGAAAGTGTAATGTAAGTGGTTAGTGGTATGTGTTTGTGGGAACACAGTCCCTCTGAGCCCTGCACTTCCTTCACATTGCCCATGTTTTGCATAATGGCATGCATATGTGGGAGCATGGGCCCTATTTTCATATATTATATTAATACCTCTAAAGCATTCCTATTTAACTATGCCTAAATAGAAGCTGTCAGTTGTGTTTTGTTTTCTTTTCTTTATATGGACAACATTCCATGTGGTTCCTTTCATGGAACCAAGAATCTTGGAGTTTTGACAATGTCACTTCATGGTTTCAGAACCTTGGGCACTGTATTGATAAGTTCATGCTCACATTTCTGAACCATAAAGTGACATAATCAAAACTCCAAATTCTTTAGTTCCATGAAAGGAACTACACAGAATGTTGTCCATACAAAGAAAACAATACAAAACACAACTGACAGCTTCACCTTTTATTTAGACACAGTAAATAGGGATCCTTTGGTGGTATTAATATGATTTATGAAAATAGAACATTTCAAACAGCTGCACATAAGTAATCAATTCCTGTCCCCTTTAAGCCTAACCCTCTACAGTTCCACAACTGCACATCCAACTGGAACAAAACTTTCCAGATCCAGGGATCTGTGGTTGGATACTACGCATGCAGAATTGCAGGCAACTCAGACAAATGGTTGTATATATATATATATATATATATATATATATATATATATATACATATACATATTCATTGCAAAAAAACTCCATTAATGCTTCAGTTAGGGTTCATAGCACAGTGACAAAAGTTTGGAAATGTGCTGTTAGGGTTCAATCCCCTAACTCTGCATCCCCCCCCCACACACACACATATGCAGGCAGGGGAAGGGCCAAGGCAACACAACCAACCAGAGACAACCAGCATCAGGTAAAACACACAGTATGTCATCCACAGGTAGTTTATTGGAAATGAGAGTTTGGATAAGCCTACCAACAGCCATTGGATGATTGCATTTTTTTCTGATAGAGTGAGTCAGTCCTAATAACAAATTATAGTAATAATAAAAAGTAATGTTTTGTAGTATAGTTTACAAGTAAGATGAAAAAGCAAGAGTTGTAACATCAAAAGCTAACCATTACATACTGCTAATGAGTATTTCCAGGTAACGCAGCAGTATAACAACAAGTGATGCTGCTAGTTTCATGCCTGAGCAGTACCTGAAAAGCACTATGCATGTGTCAGCTCTATCCTGCAGTGAGTCAACTGTTGAATTATGACACATAAAAATCAATATTTTGAAAATGTATACAAACTATATCTCATTGTATGAAGAAGATATGCCAGCAAGAATGTGTCATCATACTGTGCTGGCAGTACAGAGTCGACCATGAAGTATTTGATTTTTCATTACATAGTGCTATGTGAAATCAGTACAGTGTTGTGATTATTGTGCTTACAGATGCAATGTAGTGGTATAGTGTCTTACAATCTTGCATGTGTCTTGCATATGTGTGTGTGTGTGTGTGTGTATGGGAGTGGGGGGAATGCAGAGTTAGGGGATCGAACCCTAACAGCACATTTTCAAACTTTTGTCACTGTGCTATGAACCCTAACTGACACATTAATGGATTTTTTTTGCAATGAAGTTCCCTTCTTTTTGAGAAAGTGTAATGTACAGTAATTGGTAAATGGTATGTGTTAGAGGAAGAGTGGTCCCTGTGCTCCCTTCACATTGTACATTTTTTTCATAATGGTATGTGTATGTGGGAGGATGGACCCTCTGGGCCATGCGCTCCCACTCCCACATAAGTATGGAGCCATACAGCAGCCCTATAGGGCAAGGAACCCTTATGCCACTAATGTGCCAATATCTCAGCAACTGTAGCAGCTACAGAAAAAATCCAAGTGTCATTGTAATCACGGCAGTGAGTACTCCACACAACATTAATCAACCAAATATGTATCTTACATCATTTACGAGAGATAGGCACCGAAATGCACTGAAAATGCACCCTTGGAACATGTTTTTGCCAATATATCCATAACTGTAGCAAATTTAGCAAATTAGCACTTAGCAAATCTGTAATTCATCAGTATCTAACTGTTGTCCACTCGACTTATACTGTATCTTGTATGGCTCAAAACTTAATTTTGTTGTACACTTGCTGTATGTTACTGTGCTACCAACTGCCACACTCAATCCTGTATGTAGTGGTTTCTGAACCAAATGTTAGTGATCTTCCACAATGTATTCACTTGTCAATCCTGACTTCAAGTGTTTTCTCATGCAGTATGTATTGTGTTTACCTATTTGTCTCTCTCAAGTTACTACTGACATGTAAACAGATCCTAATGTTAATATTTCTCCCACTATGTATTTTCTTGTCTATACTGTATACACTGTTTTCCTGTGTTCTCCCCTCCCCAGGACACATCTGTAATCGAGCAGTACTCTGCTCAGTATGCCTTCCTGGTAAAATGCTTAAATAAATAAATAAGTAGGAAACAAATTCCACTACTGGTGTAATCAAAGGGTTCCAAAATTGTTTATGAAGGTTATTTCACCTAAAGGTGAACTAATGTGTAGGTAATGAAAAATCTGTATCTCGCTTTGTTTTCAAGATACGGACGCAGAAAGGCGTCTTGGATGCCGCAATGTTATCCTACAGGAAATTTCTCAAATTCAGAACACTGTAACTTTGGTTCTCTTAAATATGTTGGCACCAAACCACTAAAAGGCACATCTGTGGGACCAGGGCTTGCCACCCTGCAAATTTCAGTCCAAAAGACCCAAACGTTTTGTTGCAGGAGGATGGCAAAGATTTGCAGTTTTTTTGGCAGAGTTCTTTTGCAAATCACAAAAGTTTTCCAAAAAACAGCATGAAACTTTCACATTTGTGAAAGTTTCATGAACGTTTTTGCTGCGATTTGTGAAAGTACTTTGGGTCTGAGCTTTAAAACAGCATTTCTGGGGGGTTTTACCTACCAAAAAAGATAGGGCTGACATCCTCAGGACCCGACTAGGTAAATCCAACAGTCAGTGTTTACCTAGAGGGTCCCAAATTTAAATGCCAGGCATTTTTCTCTCTCACTAACTGAAAACAAGATGGTGGCAGCACAAAAGTAAAAAGGCCATTTGCAAAAGTAAAATTGCATTTGCGACACTTTCGTGAGACACATATATTTTTTCCCTTTGACTATAATGGGAAATTAGTTTTTTTGAATAACTTTAAAATGGTTAAATATTTGTACACCAAATCTTTGAAAAGCACATTGGTGACCCATACTGCATCTTCCCTGAAGATTTTGGACTGAACTGACAAATTGTGCAGGCAGTGGGTGTGAGCAAGGAAATGTGTAAAAAGTCAGCTTTTATTGCATTTTTTGGCATTCTGTAGCTCCACAACCGTACATCTGACCATAACGCAACGTGCCAGATCTAGAGATCTATGGTACCAGATCATGCATGCAAAATTTAAGGCAAAACCATCATACAGTGGAAAAGTTACTAAGATGCAAAATTTGAGGTTTAACATTAACTTGCTTACTCAACCCTATCTATAGTGCTACTACCGTGGCACTGTAATATATATAATATACATTTCTATGTTAAACCCAAACATTTGAACCTTAATAACTTTAGAACCATTCCATGAATTTGCATGACATTTGGCATGCATAATCTCTAGGAGTAGGTTTCCTGATGTGCAAAATGTTGTGTGAGTTGGTTTACTGGTTTTTGAGATGCAGAGCATCAAACAATCCTTAATTTGGCTGGCCCAGTAGCATGGAGAGCTGAGACATCATGCCTTATTTTCTGCTATGCCGGTGACCTGTGTTTGCAGTGTGAGTGAGTCACCGGGGTTCGGACATGGTGGGAGAGGATCAAGTGTCAGGAGGACAGCTTTCCTCTCCTAGGGAGAGAAGACATGGAGGTTGGTGCATCTCTGACACTGACCACTGGTTGGGTGCTAGGGCACCTGGGTCCCATATGTAGGCAATACGGGTGGAGCAGTAGGCTTGCATGCCATGTGGAGAAGCGTGCACAGCTCAGCCATTGCCAGCAACCACATTGCTCCACCTCCAGGAGGGGCAGGAGGGAGTACACCAAGGAGGAGAAAACATGTCCTGGGTGTGGCTGGATGATGCTAACCCCCACATGTGCAGCCCCCATGAATGGCAGGTATCTCCAGCACCAGATCTGTGTTCAGTGGGTTGAGGGATCCCCACCTCCCCACCACAGGGGGCAAGCCGTGGAGGAAGCAGGAGGTTCACTGTGAGTGGAGGACAGGGCTGGGGGTCAGTGAGATGGAGGGCAGCCCAGGACAGCAGCATAAAGAAAATATAAAAAATAATTCTAAATTTGCCAGTTTTTTGGTGTTTCTTTGTCCACCTGTATCTCAGAAATGGCTTTATGTTCTACCCTGAAAATTTCATGGCAGAAAGCCTTTGGGTCATAGATGTGCCTTTTGAAGGTTTGGTGAAAAATATGAATTCATTCAAAAGTTATTAAAACAAAATTTCCATCATTTTCTATTGGAGAAAGATGTTCAACACAACACTTTTTGTGCACTGCTATTTGTGGATATGTTTGAAAGAAACAGAGTGTTTTCTTTCACAGGCACGGAACCTTAATAACTTTGAAACTGTTCAACAGATTTGCATGAAATTTGGCATGCATAATCTGTATCATTAGTGACGTGCCAAATTTTGTGTGAATTCATTGTGTGGTTTCTGAGATACAAAGTGTTGAAAAAACAGAAAAATCAGTGTGTTTGCCATTTCTTTGGCCATCAGGATCTCAGAAACAGCTTTAGATTGTGATCTCAAATTTTCAAAGTTGGAAGCCTTTTCCTCACAGATGTGACTTTTGAAGGTTTGGTGAAAAATCACTAATCCATTTAAAAGTTATTAAACTCTAAAGTTTCTCATTATAGCATATGGGGAAAAAAATGTATGATCTGAAAGTGAAAGTAAGTAAACAGCCCCAAAAAACAGTTTCTTTGCCACTTCAAACCAAAAAAATGGTTAGGGCTTTTGTGCTGAAATTTGCAGGGTGGCAAACTGTTACCCCAGCTATGTGCCTTTTGCTGGTTTGGTGAACAGATTTACACAGGTTCCATAGTTACATCACTCTGAAGTTGCAGATTTTCTCATAGGATAACATTGTGCTAGTCTTTTGGTGGCGATACAGATTTTTTTGCTAAGCGATGCTTAGTACACCTTCAGGTGTACTAAGCATGCATGGAGGTGACCAGGTCATGAATACAGCTGCAAAGGATTTTTTTCCAAAGTTGCTATGGTTACTTAGATATTGCCACATTTGCAGTACAAGGGTCATTTGGAATGGCTCTAGGCCTGTACTATGGTTCTGTGCTGATGGGTAGGTGGGAGCGAAGGGCCTAGAGGGCCCATGCTCCCACCTATGCATACTATTTATGCTAAATTGGGAGCACTGGGCCCCTCCTACACTATGTCTCTACACTAATGGGTGTGTGGGAGCATGGGCCCAGAGGGTCCATGCTCCCACCTACCGATACCATTATGCAAAACTAAAAGCAAAGGGCCCTCCTGCACTATGTCTCTATACTTATAGGTAAGTGGGAGTGCAGGGCCCAGAGGGACCATGCTCCCACCCATGGAAACCATCCTACAATACTGGGAGCCCAGGGCCCTCCTGCACTATGTCTCTACACTTATGGGTGGGTGGAAGCACTGGGCCCAGAAGGCCTGAGCTCCCCCAATATGCATCCTATTATGCAAACCTGAGAGCATAGGGCTCTCCTGTGCTATGCCTCTACACTTACAGGTGGGTGAGAACGCAGGGCAGGAGGGCCTGCGTTCCCACATACGATACCATATGAGCAACATTTCACTTCCTCAAAAAGAAGGAAAATTCATTGCAAAAAACTCCATTAATGCATCAGTTAGGGTTGATTCCACACCAACAAATGTCTGGAAATTCAATGTTTGGGTTGCCAACTCTACCCCCCATATCTCCATCCCACCTTCTACAGACCAACAGGTGCCAGGGTGTGCCTTGGGGGTTGTTGGGCCTAACTCTCACCCTAGTCTCCTATTCTGTACCATTTCAGCTTGTTTACATGTAGAATGGAGTGAGAGTAAGGTCCAACAACCCCAAGGCACATCCCGGCACCTGTTGGTCCAGCCCTAACGCTCACCCCATTCTCCTATACCGTACACATCTCAGCTTATTTACTTATGGAATGGGGTGAGTGTTAGGGATAACAACCCCAAGGCAGACCCTCAATCTGCAATGCCTGTGAGTGTGTGCAGGGTGGGGGTGGGGCACTAGGGTTGGAAACCCTAATGGGAAATTGCCCGACTTTTGTCACTTTAGTAATCACCCTAAGTGCATTAATGAAGTTTTTTCAATGAATCTATCTATCTATCTATCTATCTATCTATCTATCTATCTATCTATCTATCTATCTATCTATCTATCTATTTAGTGGTGCAGTTCCACCAGTATAGCTAGGGTTGAGTAAACAGTTTAATGTTAAACCCCAAATTTTGCACCTTAATAACATTGCAATCGTTCAATGGATTTACACAAAATTTGACATACATAGTCTTGTATGGTAGATCTCTAAATCTGCCAAGTTGTGTTTCAGTCGGACTTGTAGTTTACATGCAGTGAAGCACAGAAAAACAAGTGTTTCCCCTTTTTTTGACACTTTTTTGCTGATTTTTGCCCATCGTGCTGTGGCCACACCATTTTGTATTTTGGTCTAAAATTTTCAGGGTAGAAAGAGTTTTGGTTAAAGAACAATCCAGTGTTGGTTTGGTGAACAAATACTAATCCTTTCCAAAATTATTTAATTTTTAATTTTTGGGTTCTGAGCATTCCAAGATTTATATGTATGTTTTGTGAAAGGGGATTGGGCTCACGGTCAAGGATTTTGTCACCTCACGAATGGGGATTTAAAAAATCCCCATTTGTGAGTAAAAATTCCTTTTTCTCAAGCTGCCATCTTGTTTTCATTTTTCCCCCCAGCTTCCTCCATGAGTGACTTTTTGTTGCAATAAGGCATGAGTTTTGTTCGGGGTGATATCCTCTACAAACCTGTACCTCTGGTTTGCTTCATTTTGGCCATAAAATGGACATTTTAAAATGTTTTAATTCTTCCTTCACAATTTGCTTCCAATCCTCATTACTGAGGTGACAAAATCCCCATTCGCGAGCCGATCCCCTTTCACGAGGTATCAAAATCTTTGATCGTGAATTAGGGACAAAATTGCCATTCTCACAAACAAGGATTGGCTCATGAATGGGGATTTTGTCAACTCACAAAAAGGGAATCAGCTCGCAAATGGGGATTTTGTCATCTTGTGAAAGGGGATTGGTTTTATGAATCCCCTTTTGTGAGCTGACACAATCCTTGGTCGTCATTTCCTGACCAGATGGCCCTTCTAGTGAACAAGGATTGGCTTTGAATGGGGATTTTGACAGCTTGCAAAAGGGGACTGGCTCACAAATGAGGATTTTGTCAGCTTGCAAAAGGGGATTTGTTTTTCAATTCCTCGTTCATGAACTGTCAAAATCCCCATTCATGAGCTGTCAAAATCCCTGTTCATGAGTCAATCCCCTTTCATGAGGTGACAAAATCCCTGTTCGTGGCTTAGAGACCAGATGGCCAAAATCTGATGCTCAAGGATTACTCATGAATGGGGATTTTGACAGCTCGCGAATAGGGATTGACCTCACTAATGGGGACTTTGACAGCTCATGAACTAGAATTTTAAAAGCATTGCCACTGCACTATAAATAAACGGTTTGGTCTTTTGACTTGAAATTTGCAGGGTATAAAGGGGATGCCCCAAAGATGTGAGTTGTGCTATGTAGGTGTTGAAAAGTTAATTGGTTCCATAGGTATGCCATCACAAAGTTGAGATTTTTTCCCATAGAATAACACTGTGGTGCCCATAGTGACTTTCGGCAACTGTATCTCAAAAATGAAGCAAGATACATATATTTCTCTACCCACAGCTTAAGCTTACAAGGAAGCTTAAAAGTCATAGATTACACCTGCAGTGGAATTTTTTTCATAGGTTGTACGGTTACTGAGATATTGGCAAATTTGTGTTACTAGGGTTCCCTTTCAGGCCTATAGGGCTATTGTATGGCTCTGTTGTTATGTGTAAGTGGGAGCGCAGGGCCTGGAGGTCTTGCGCTCCCACAGATGCACATCATTATGCACAAATGGGCAGTTTGGTGGGAGTGCATGGCCCAAAGGGCCCATGCTTCCACCAACACATACCAGTTATAAAATACATTACACTGTAAATAAACAGTTTGGTCTTTTGGCTTGAAATTTGCAGGGTATAATGGGGGTGTCCCAGAGAAGTGAATTATGCTGTTTAGTCATAAAAAAATGTAATCAGTTTATTAGATATGCCATATCCAAGTTGAGATTTTTCCCATAGGATAGCATTGCGGCACCCACAGCACTTTCCAGTGCCTGTATGTCAGAAACAATGTGAGATACAGATGCATATCATGTGGAGGTCTTGCTGTCAAGAAGAGAGACCTTGAGAAGCTTGAAAGATAGTAAGAGAGGTGGCAACTGAGGTTCAGTGCAAAGAAGTGCAAATTAATGCACCTGGGTAGAGAGAACCCTGGGGAGAGCTACAGGTTGGGGAGAGGAGCTGCCTGTCACCAAAGAGGAAAGGGAGCTGGCTGTTATCATCTCTTATGACCTTAAGGTATCAAAGCAGTGTACAGAGGTGGAAGGGAGGACCAGTGGCATTCTGGGGTGCATAGGCGGGGGTATCACTAGCAGGAGGCGGGAGGTGGAAATACCATTGTATAAAACATTGGTAAGGCTTCACCTGGAGTACTGCATGCAATTCTGTAGACCACACCTGTGCAAGGACATAGAAAAGATGGAGACTATCCAGAATAGGACAACAAAGATGGTACAGGGCTTACACTACAAAACATAAGAGGAGAGACTAAGAGACCTCACTGTGTACTCACTAGAGGAGAGGAGACAGTGGGGGGTCATGATTTAAACTTTCAAGTACCTCAAGGACATAAACAAGGTACAGGCAGGGGACCTTTTCCAGTGTAGAAAAAGTACTAGAACAAGGGGGCACAATATGAAATTGGAAGGTGGTAGATTAAGAGGTAATGTGAGGATGTTTTTCTACACAGAAAGGGTAGTTGGCACTTGGAATAGCCTGCCACATGAGGTAGTGGGGGCACGCATAGTGGATGGGGTTTAAGCATGCTTGGGACAAGCACAAGGGAAGCCTGAGAGAGGAGGGAGTGATGAAAAGCCATCGATCACATAGGGTCAGTGGCCACATACAATGAATAGGGCCAATGGGCAGACTGAATGGGTCTAGTGGTCCTTATCTGCTGACAGTTTCTATGTTTCTGTAATTACAATTTCAACTGGAATTTTTTTCATAGCTGCTACAGTTGCTGACATATTGGCAAATGAGTTTTACAAGTGTTCCTTGCCCTATAGGGCTGCTGTATGGCTCCTTAGTTATGTGTAAGTGGGAGTGCAGGGCCGGGAGGGTCCATGCTCCCACAGACACATATCATTATGCACAAATGGGCAGCTTGGTGGGAGCACGGGACCTGAAGGGCATTTACTAGTTATATTACACTTTTTCAAAAAGTGAAGAAATTCATTGCAAAAAACTTTGTTAATGTATCAGTTAGAGTTAAAGTTACAAAAGTGGGAAAATAAGATGTTAGGGTTGAGCCCCTAACCCCCCATCATCCCACCAACCTCATCCTCCACAGATCGTCGGATGCTGGGGTGTGCCATGGCTCATGAAGCCTAACTCTCACCCCATTCTCCTTTACATAGCATGTCAATCTGTTTACACATGGAATGGGGTGAGTGTTTAGCCTAAGGACCCCATGGCACACCCCAGTGTCTCTTGGTCTGTGGAGAAGGGGGTGGTGAGGTGGCGGAGAGGTTAGGGGCTCAACCCTAACATTTCATTTCCCCATTTTTGTTGCTTTAACCCTAACTGATGCATTAACAAAGTTTTTTTGCAATGAAAAAGTATATATATATATATATATATATATATATATATATATATATATATATATATATATACTGTATATTTATATATATATATATATACACACACACACATATATATATATTATACAGGCGCAGTAGCACCAGTATATTAGGGTTGAGTGCAAACTTCTATGTTAAACCCAAAACTTTAAACCTTAATATCTTTGGAACCTCTCAACAGATTTACACATATTTTGGCATACATAATCTCCAGGGGTAGGTCCTTTTTTTGGTTTGTGAGATGGATACTGTCATGAAATCCTAAATTTACCATTTTTGTCATGTTTCTTTGTCCACCTGTATCTCAGAAATGCCTTTATGCTGTAGTCTGAAATGTTCAGGGTAGAAATCCTTTGACTTGACAGATGTGCCTTTTGAAGGTTTGATGAAAAAATATTAATACGTTCTAAAGTTATTAATTTTTAATTTCCCATTATCTCCTATGGGATCATTTATATGTACAATGAAAGTGAAAGTACTTTTCCCATACTGTCGGCCAGTTATGCATACTTTGCATCTTAATAACTTTATTACCCTTCAATGGATTTGCATGACATTTGGCATTCATAATCTCTGGGGTAGGTCTCCTGATGTGCCAAATTTCATGTGAATCGGATTTGTATTTTTTGAGATATAGAGTGTCAAAACATCCTAAATTTACTAGTTTTAAAAAAATTCTTTGTCCACCAGTATCTCAGAAATGGTTTTAGGTAGTAATCTGAAATGTTCAGGATAGAAAGCCTTTGCCACACAGATGTGCCTTTTGAAGGTTTGCTGAAAAAATATTAATCCGTTGAAAAGTAATTTAACTTAATTTCTCATTATTTCCTATGGGAAAATTTATACATCAGGCAGGAAAGTTGTAATTTGCACAAATTACATAACTTGTGCAAGATACTGTTGTATTTTGTGCAAATTATGTAATTTGCACAAAATACAACCATATCTTGCTCTAGTTATGTAATTTGTGCAAAATACAACAGTATCCTGTGCAAGTTCTGTAATTTACACAAAATACATGTTAAACCCAAATTTTTGAACCTTAACAACTCTGGAACCGTTTTATGGATTTGTATGAAATTTGGCATGCATATTCTCTAGGGGATGGTCTCCTGATGTGCCAAATTGTGCAAGTTATGTAATTTGTGCAAATGGGAGTGCAGGGTCAGAAGGGCCCTGTGCTCCCACCGTAACATAAGGAATGCTGTTATACTGTCTCAATGGAGGGATGGAAGTGCAGGGTCCAAAAGACGTTGCGGTCCCACCATAATATAAGGATAATGTTATACTATCTCTGTGGAGAGATGGACCTAAAATCCAAAGGACTCTGTGCTCCCACTGTAAAATAAGGATACTGTTATAGTGCCTCAAAGATACTGATGTGCTATCTCCATGGAAGGATGGGCACACCATAAAATAAGGATACTATTATACTATTTGAAAAAGTGAAGGAATTCATTGCAAAAAAACTTTGTTAATGCACCATTAGGGTTGATGTATAAATGCATGCAGGAACAGGTGTGAGGGGTGTGCCTTGGGGTTGCAAACCCTAATACTCATTCCATTTCAAGAGTTAATAAACTGACATGGGTACAGAATAAAACAATGGAGTGAGCATTAGGGTTTTCAACTACAAGGCACATCCCTCACACCTGTTACTGCATGCAGGGTGGAGGTGGGCCTTAGGGTTGGAAGCCAAGGGTGAGGGTGGGGTGTTTGGGTTGGAAGCTGAGGGTGGGGGCAGGGACATGTGCTTGGGAACCCTAAGATTGCATTTCCCTACCTTTTATGCTTCAATCCTAATGGTGCATTAGCAAAGGTTTTTGATATATGTTATGGTAGCATGGTAATGCTACCATAGTTAGGGTTGAAGAGCCATTTACATGTTAAACCTAAACTTTTGCACCTTAATAACTTTGCAACCGTTCAACAGATTTGCCTGAAATTTGGAATACATGATCAAGAACCATACATCTTGGGATCTGCCAACGTTTGTACTGTTCAGATATACGGCTGCGGAGTTATTAAGCGTGATCTGCGTGCGTGTTTACGCTTTTTTGCAATTCTTTGGTCATCTCTACAGGTCGCACGGTTTGAGCGACCGGTCTGAAATCTTCAGGGAACATGCGGCCGAGGTCCCCAATGTGCCTTTTAAGGTTTCATGAAAAAATATTAAACGATTCAAAAGTTATTCAAAAACAGTTTCCCATTATAAGTCAATGGGAAAAGTTAACAAAAAGTTCAACACTTTGGCAAATGCAGTTTTTACTTTCGCAAATGGCCCTTTTACTTTCGCAAATCCACCATTTTGTTTTCAGTTGGTGATCAGAAAAATGCTTGGCATTTAAATTTGGGACCCTCTAGCAACACAATTCTTTTTGTATTTACCTAATTGGGCCCTGAGGATGCTAAGCATGTCTTTATTTTGAGGTTAAACACCCTAGAAATATGTTTTTTAAGTTTCTGGAAAAAGTACTTTCACAAAGTAGTGTTGCATTCGCGAAAGTGTCACATATTTTTGCGAAAGCTTTCGCAAATTGCGACACTATTTTTCCAGGCTATGGCAAAATGACAGCAATTCTTTGCCACCCTGCTGCAAAAGAACGGTTTGGCCTTTTGGGCTACAGTTTAGGGGGAATGCAGCCAACATCTCACAGATATGCCTTTCAGTGTTTCGGTGAGAAAATATTACAGGGTGGCAAAGTTACGGTACTCCAAAGTTGATGCTTTTTCCCATAGGATAACATTACTGTGTTCGCCACGTCTTTCAGGGCTCATCACATTACAGGAATCCTTTGCCGCCCTGCTGCAAAATAACGGTTTGGTCTTTCGGGCTGAAATTTGGAGGGAAGAAAGCCAACATCCCACAAATGTGCCTTTCAGTGGCTTGGTGAAAAAATATTACAGGGAGCCAAAGTTATCACACTCCAAACTTCTTTTCTTCCCCATAGGATAATATTATTATGTCATTGACCTTTCAGGGCCCGTATCTCAGAAATGGTGAGATACGGATTTGCCAGGAAAGTCATAAATTATATGACTTTTAAATTTTTTTCTACATCTTACGGTTCCTGAGATATAAGCAATTTAGTATTCCAACTCCTCATTTTCTGCTCCGAGACCCATTATTATGCATACATTCTTTGTACTCACTGTCTTTCTGTATGCAGCTTTTGGAAAAACCAGCCTGTGCACTTACATTACTGTTACCCTTATCGCTTCCGCTTGCAGTTCCGTACCTGTTTCACTTACCGTTCCCGTCTACAGCACCATGTGCGTTACCCTTTGCATTTTCATTTGCGCTTGCATTTGTGTTATTTTAACCATTTGTGTCTACATTACTGTTTATCTTTCTGTTTCACTTTGCGTCACCATGCACATTACCATTTGTGTTTGCGGGCACCATGTTACTATGTGACAAGACATCACATGGCGGGAGCGCAGGGCCCTCCCACCACCGCATTACATTCACTATTTCTCATTATCATTCTCAAAAAGAAGGGAAATTAGAGGCAAAAAACTCCATTTAATGCATTAGTTAGGGTTGTTCCACAGTGACAAAAATGAGGAAATTCAGCATTAGGTTTGAAAGCCCCCCTTTGACCCACCTGTCCACACCCCCAACCGGTATCAGGGTGTGCATTGGGGTTGTCGGTCCTAACACTCACCCCATTCTCCTATACCTCTGCTTCATCACACATCTGATGGGGTGACAGTTATATATACATACTGTAGTTAGGGTTGAGTAACCCATTTAAGGTTAAAGTGTGAAATTTTGCATCTTAATATCTTTGCTACTATGCAACAGATTTGCCTGAAATTTGGCAGGCACGGAGTGGTACCACATATCTCTGGATCTGCCAAGATTCATAACAGTCAGATATATGGTTGTGGAGTTATAAAGTGACATTCTGTAGCACATTTACACTTTTTTGCACATTCTTTGCTCGCGCCTACAGGTCACATGGTTTGCGTGACCGGTGTGAAAACTTCAGGAATCATGCAGCCAGGGTTCGCGATGTGCCTTTCACAGATTTTGTGAAAAAATATTAAAAGATTTAAAAGTTATTCAAAAAATAAGTTTCCCATTATAGTCACAGTGTTGCAAATGCAGTTTTTAGTGTCACAAATGACCCCTGTAGTGTCATGAGTCAGCCATTTTTTTCAGTTAGTGGTCACAGAAATGCTTGGCATTTAAATTTGGAACCCTCTAGGGACACAATTCTTTTTGTGTTCACCTAGTCGGACCTTGAGGATGCTAGCCATGTATTTTTTGGGGGGTTATACACACCAGAAATATGTTTTTTAATTTTTTGTAAAAAATAGTTTCGCTCTCACAACACTTTTGTGATTTCATTTGCGAAAGTGTTGTGATTTGTGACACTATTTTGCAACATTATGCCCAAAATGACAGGAATTCTTTGCCACCCTGCTGCAAAACAATGGTTTGGTCTTTTGGGCTGAAATCTGGAGAGAAGAAAGCCAACATCCCACAGATGTGCCTTTTGGTGGTTTGGTGACAAAATATTGCACAGATGAAAAGTTATGGTGCTCGGAATTTGACACTTTTTCCCATAGAAAACATTGCGGTGTCTGCCGTTCCTTTCAGGGCATGTATCTTGGAAACGCTTCAAGATACAGACTTTTCATTGGAAACATGCTTAGCCCCCCAACAGGAAGCTAAGTACAAAACTAGCCAAGAAAGTCATAATTTCTATGAAATTTAAATTTTTTCTCTACGTCTTACGGTTCCTGAGATATAAGCAATTTAGTATTCCAAGTGCTCCTTTTCTGCTCTGAGGACCATTATTATGCATACATTCTTTGTATTCATGTGTTTCTCTATGCAGCTGTTGGTGAAAAAGAGGGTGTGCACTTTCGTTACTGTCACAGTTAGCGTTCTCACTTGCGTTTCCATAACCATTTGCGTTAGCATTCCCGTCTATGCCACGGTGTGCGTTACCCTGTGCCTTTTTGTTTGCACTTGCCTTTACATTACTGTTATCATTTGCATTTCCATTATTGTTTCTGTTTGCATTTCATTTTGCATCACCATGTGCATTACCATTTGCGTTCGCACTTCCGTTTGCTTTTGCGTTTCCTTTGGCTTCATCTTTGCTGTTACCATTAGCATTTGTGTTTCCTATTGTGGAACCATGACCATGCGCATTACCATTTGTGTTTCTGTATGCGCTTGCATTTGCATTTCCATTTGCATTACTGTTCCCGTGTACGCCACCATGTACATTACCCTTTGCCTTTTCATTTGCCCTTGCGTTTGCCTTACTGTTAACATTTGCATTCCCATTTCTGTTTTTGTTTGCATTTTGTTTTGTGTCACCGTGGGCATTACCATTTGCATTTGCGTATGCGCTTCCATTTGTGTTTGCATTTCCTTTGGCCTCATCGTTGCTGTTACCATTAGTATTTGAATTTCCTATTGCAGTACCATGACTGTGCGCACTACCATTTGCATTTCTGTATGCACTTACATTTGCATTTCCATTTGCATTACCATTCCCATCTACGCCACCATGTGCATTACCCTTTGCATTTTCATTTGCACTTGTGTTTGCGTAACTGTTTACATTTGCATTTCCATTACTGTTTTTGTTTGCATTTCCTTTTGCATCACTGTGTGCATTTCCATTTGCATTTGCATACGTGCTTCCATTTGTGTTTACATTTCTGTTTGTGTTTTCTTTGGTGTAATCTTTGCTGTTACCGTACTCTCTACGCTTCCAATAACATTACCGTGCCCATGTGTGTTACGGTTTGCATTTCTGTACACACTTGCATTTCTGTTTTCATTAACATTTGCACTTGTGTTTGTATTACCATTTGCATTATCATTTAGGTTTGCGTCACCATGTGCATTAGCATTTGCGCTTTCATTTGCATTGCCATTACTTCACTATTTATAGTGCATATTCTCAAAAGGAAAGGAAATTCATGGCAATGCATCAGTTAGGGTTGTTCCACAGTGACAAAGGGAGAAAATTCAATATTAGGGTTCCTCTCCGGTTGCACTCCATCCACCCGTCCCCACCAACAGGCATCAGGGTGTGCATTGGGGTCATCAGTCCTAACTCTCACCCCATTCTCCTATACTGTGCCACCTCAGCTTGCTTGCACATGGGATGGGGTGAGAGTTAGGACTGATGAACCCAATGCACACTCCAATGCCTATTGGTGGGGATGGGGTACAAGGGGGTGGGAACCCTAACATCGAATTTCCTCCCTTTTGTCACAGTGGAACAACCCTAACTGATGCAGTAAATGGATTTTTTTTGCCAAGAATATATATATAGAACAATCCGGCGTTGGTTTGGTGAAAAATATTAATCCTTTCCAAAGTGATTTAATTTTGAAGTTTCGGGTTCTGAGTATGCTTAGTTCACTCCAAGATTTATATGTGTTTTTTGCGAAAGGGGATTGGGCTCATGATCAAGGAGTTTGTCAGCTCATGAATGGGGATTTATAAAATCCCTGTTCATGGGGGAAAAAATTCTTTGTTTGTGAGCTGCCATTTTGTTTCCAAACAAAATATCTTAGCTTGCTCAACGGGTGACTTGCTGGTAAAATAAGGCATGGGTTTTGCTCAGGGTTTCACCCTCTACAACCTATGCATTTGGTTTTCTTCATTTTGACCAAAGCAATGGCCGTTTTAAATTTTAAAATTCTTCGTTCATGACTTGCTTCCAATCCTCGTTCACAAGTTGTCAAAATCCCCTCTCGTGAGCCAGTCCCCTTTTGTGAGATAGCAAAATCTTTGATCATCATTTCTCGACCAGATAGCCAATCTCGTGAATGAGGATTGACTCACGATCAAGGATTTTGTCAGCTCACAAAAGGGGATTGGCTCGTGAACAGTGGTTTTGTCAGCTCGTGAAAGAGGATTGGGTTTTTGAATCTCCTTTCGTGAACTGGCAAAATCCCCATTTATGAGGTGTCAAATTCCCCACTTGTGAGCAATCCCCTTTCATGAGCTGACAAAATCCTTGATCATCAATTCACGACTAGAAGGCCATTCTCACGAACAAGGATTGGCTCGTGAGCAGAGATTTTGACACCTCGCGAAAGGGGATCGCTCATGAATGGGGATTATGTCAGCTTGCAAAAGGGGACTGTTTTTTCAATTTCTCATTTGTGAGCTTTGAAAATCCCAATTTGCGAGCTATCAAAATCCTCGTTCATGAGCCAATACCCTTTCGCAAGCTGACAAAATCCTGTTCGTGACTTAGGGACCAGATGACCAAAATATGATGATGAAGGATTACTCACAAATGAGGATTTTGACAGCTCGTGAACAGGGATTGATCTTGTGAATGGAGATTTTGACACCTCATGAACTAGTTTTTAAAAAACTTTGCCCCTGTACTGAAATTAATGGTTTGGTCTTTTAGCTTGAAATTTGCTATGTATAATGGGGATGTCCCAGAGATGAGAATTATGCTATTTAGGTGTTGAAAAGTTAATTGGTTTCAAAGATATGCCATCATGAAACTGAGATTGTTCCCATAGGATAATATTGCAGCACCCATGATGACTTTCAGTGCCCATATCTCAAAAATGATGCGAGATATGGATTTTTTGCCACCCACAGCTTCATCCACCTTTAGGTAGACTATGCACATGTGGAGGTATCAAAGTCATGATTACAACTGCAGTGGAATTTTTTTCATAGGTTGTATGGCTACTGAGATATTGACAAATTAGTGTTACAAGGGTTCCTTTTTGGGCCTACAGGGCTACTGTATGGCTCTGTTGTTATGTGTAAGTGGAAGTACAGGGCCCAGAGGGCTCACAGTCCCACAGATGCATATTATTATGCACAAATGGGCAGTCTGGTGGGAGCACAGAACCCAAAGTGCCCCAGGGCTCCCACCAATACATACTATTTACTAGTTACATTAACCCTTTTCAAAAAGTAAGGAAACTCATGGCAAAAAACTTTGTTAATGCATCAGTTAGGGTTAAAGTGACAAAAGTGGGGAAATGAGATGTTAGGGTTGAGCCTCTAACCTCTCCCCCCCACCATCCCAGCCCCCATCCTCCACATATCAACAGATGCCAGGGTGTGCCATGGGGTTGTGAGGCCTAACTCTCACCCCATTCTCCTTAACTGTAGCATGTCAACCTGTTTACACATGAAATGGGATGAAAGTTGGACCTGATGACCCCAGGGCACACCCCAGTGTCTGTCGGTGTGTGGAGGATGGGGGGTGGGATGGTGACAGTGAGGTTAGAGGCTCAACCCTAACATCTCATTTTCCTACTTTTGTCATGTTAACCATAACTGATGCATTAACAAAGTTTTTTGCCATCAATGTATATATATTTATAAAATGGGCACAAAATTTCACAAATGCTGATTGGCTGAAAGCCTTTTTCAGCCATGTCCTTGTAGAGACATAACTCTGAAACCGGCACTAATTCTGCCAGGCTAGCCCTCTAACAGCACCATATCAGTGTGTCATCTTGAACACAGTTTTGTGCCATCCTCCCCTAACCAGAATCCCGTGGTATAGCTGCAGTGAGAGAGAAATATCCAGCCGACTACGACCATATAACAAAGTCAAAAGTCACTCACTCTGCCCAACCAGGTGCCAATTTACCAGCAAAAGCACCCCAATGTCATGATGCAGAGTTTTAAAATGAAAATCTGACCTTTAGTTTCCTTGGCAACAGGTTGTTCTCTGGTGGTCATCCACGGCTTCCTGCTAATCCTGTTTCCTGCAGCTCCATAGCATGCCCAGTAGTGCTGCCTGTTGCATTCTTGAGTAGTTTCTGGTCCTAGCTCTCTTTCTCAGACCCCCACCACACTGTCCCATAGTGTAGACCCCCACCCTGTATAACCAGAAATGCTGTCCTCATCACCAGCATCCTCTTACATGCACTGGAGTTTCTGTTTTTAAAAACTTGATCATTGTGGCACACAACATAAAACAGAAAGCCACTCTTAGCTACGGCAGCATCAAAGGGACCTGCTCACAAAAAGCCTCGATCCCTCTAACAACATGACAACCACACGAAAAGGAAAAAAAAAAGAATAACATAAAAATTTAAATACTGTGTGCCTCTCTGAACGGAGCTAACCTGAGCACTATGTCTTTTGTGTGTGGGGGTGGTAGGAGCTCTACTTTGCAAAAGCCTCATCTCTGTAACAGCATGACAGTCATATGAAAAAAATGTAAATACTGTGAACATCTCTGGAAGGAGTTAACCTGACCATTATGTCTTTTTTTGGGGGGGGGCCTCTGCTGTCCAGCTGGCCAATGTGAAATAACAGGGCAGCATAGTAATAGGGGGCTATTTTCCTTTCACCATTACTAAAAGCTCTTTTTATGTTGGACATTCCTTTCGTTTTCTTTTCTTTTTATATTTACTGGGGGGGGCATTTTATAAACACAATAAGACACTCCAAGGTGTGGGTTATGGCCTGATAAGAGCACTTCCCAGGTGCTAAAGGCACTTGGCACAAGCACCTCATGTCTTATAACATACCTAGGGCATGCTCTTATCAGGCCATAACCCACACCTCATTGTGTCTTATTGCTGGTGTATATTAATGTTATACTGGCACAGTCATACCAGTATAGTTAGGGAGAAACTACACTTCTATGTTAAAGTCCAAACTCTGAGCCTAAATAACTTTGGAGTCATTCAATGGATTTGGCAATCATAAACTCTAGGGGTAGGTCTCTTGATTTGTCACATTTTGTGGGAAAGTGGTTTCTGAGATATAAAGTGTTGAAAAAAACAGAAACATCAAGACTTTGTTGACATTTCTTTCTACAGCTGTATCTCAAAAACAGCTTTATGTTGTGGGCAGAAATTTTCAGGGTAGAAAGCCTTTGGGTCACAGATGTGCCTTTTGAAGGTTTGGTGAAAAAATATTCACCTGTTAAAAAGTTATGACATTTAAAATGTTCCCAATTATTTCCTATGAGACAATTTATATGGCAGGCATGAAAAATACTGTTGTTCAAACAATACCGTATTGTGCGAACAATACTAATCGGTTGTGTAGACAATATAGTATTGTGCAAAGAATACCAGGTTCTTTTTGAAAAAAAGCTTGGTATTGTGTGCACGATAGGACTACTGTGTGAAAAATACCAGCTTTTTTTCACAAAGAATGCTAATTTTTTTTTGCACAGTTTCCTGTGTTTTGTCTGCCATCTTGTTTCCCCACTTAGAGAGAAACTTGAAGTCCTGAACCTTTTTAAGAAAACAAAAATCAGAAAACAGCTAAAGAGAACCTCTTTAGGTGTATTCCAATGTTTTTTTGTTTTTGAAACTGGACCCCAACAATTTTTTGGGGGGGTCAGCTTATACAGAGAACAGCTTGTAAGTTTTTCTCTGTATGAGAAGAGTGGTATTTTCTTGATTTTTGCAGCTGCAGCTGGAACTTATGCTGCCAGATGGAGAGTCAAAGAAGACCTGCTGACACGGGGTGCCCAATCCCCGTGTCAGGATGTATCCCCCAGGTGCGTGCATGCACACACACACACACACACATATTTGGCACACTGGGAGCCCACCCCAGTGTGCCTACATTATTTAAAATCCTGTGAAAAAAGAAAACTGACCCCTGATGTTTCTTCTTTGATGCAGAATCCTGCATTGAAATGTGCAATTGGGGGGGGGGACCTGGCATCTAAAATGGTGGCATGCTAAATCCAATATACCAGACCTAAACTAACCCCTTTTCAACCAGCCAACATCAAAGATATTGACAGGAAAGCACACATTGCAATATTCTGCAATTGGAAACACAGTCTGTTCCAAAGATACTTTCCACTAGAACATCAAGTGAGGAAGAGCTGAGATATTTCAACTACCAGCTTTTCAGCATGACTGTGTGGCATCTGACTGGAAGGCCAGTACAATAGCACTCCTCTGGCATAACGGGACCTGAAGAGGATCTGTCAAACCAGGCACCTGCAAAACTTCAAAAAAGGTGCAGTATGGCTGAGCACTGCTCCCCAACCCACATGGCACAGGACATAGCCAATATTATAGCCATGCTCAGCAAAGTTTTGCCCAACACAACAGAGCTTAAAAATGCTACATCTAACACTAATGATAAATTACAAGGTTTAGTGGCAAGAGTGGAGAGGACAGAAAACACAGCTAAACGACATACCACTCAACTTTTCCACCATGAGGGATGCCTCAGAGAGCACCAGAGTCAAATCCAGTACTTGCTAACAAAAGTCAATGATATGGGGAACAGAGCTCGGAGGAAGAATATAAGAATTATTGGTATCTCCAATGGTATGGAAGGAAGGGACATGATATTCTTTTTTGGAGAATGCTCTCCCTGGCATGCTGAGTCTGAACAATGACCTGCTGCCAGAACTGGAAAGGGCACACCGCACATTGGCACACAAACCTAAACCAGGGGATTGCCCTGGCCCCATTCTGTGTAAATTCCTAAGGTATCCAGTGAAAGAGAGACACTTGAGGGTGGCAAGGGACCTTAAAGCAGTCGAGTGGCAGGGCTGCCCAGTAAAGTTATTCCAGGATTATTCCCCTGAGCTAGCTTAGAAACATCGGGTTTATGCAGGAGTAAAGCAACAGCTATATAAATTGAACATTGCAGCATCCCTGAGATACCCCACAATGCTACGGGTTCACTACAAGGCGGGAATACATAATGTTTAATCAGCCAGATGAGGTGGAGAGATTTACTGAAGATGTCAGGAGGAAAGAACAAGTGTCATGGCAGCCCCACAATCGCCATGAGGCCCCGCATGGCAGGCAATGGAGACTGGCACAGAACCCACCATGGAGAATCCACAGGCCATTGTACCAGGGGAAGAACAAGAGGAGGAATTGTGCAAGATCCAGAGAGGGTGACAGAAGAAACCCAACAGGACTAACACAAGTAAGTAGCCAATGCCAAGAAGAAACAAATCAAGGAGCTGCCAGCGGCTCTAAAATCTTTCAGACACCCGAACTAACTCTCCTCTCCAGCTGACATGCCAGTGAAACTAACAAACCACTGTGAACCACTGAGGGAGCTTATGTCCCCTGTGATTGATCTGTCGCTCAGCTCAGTACAACCTACCAACCTGGTATTGCAGGAATCGGACCTTCTCATCAATTGGGCTCCATTGTGTCAGGCTTGGGCAGACAACATGGGGGAATCCAGGAAGACAATCCACAAACATCATGATCACAGATGCAAGAAGACGCTGCAACTATCTCCTAGATGGAATTTGATGGCTATTACTTGATTTTAAGGTGAGAACTACCTGAGACCATTTCCAAAAGGTAGTAAGGGGAGGACACACTCTGGGGATGGGGAGTAACCACTCATCCACACAACAGGATGCTGATACCTTGTGATTGCCTGGATTCCTAAAGGAACTGATTCTGTGGGCTTCCACAAAGGAGATGAGGGCTGAAAACTACAGGCCTCCTCCCCCCGGAACTATGATTGAGAAATGGCCCAAAGGGTATTTTAGTGCAGTTTGGGGTTGATCCCTGAACCAGATGCTACCTTGTACAAACATGCAGCTATGGCAGTCATGGACACTGCATGGTTTTTAGTGGTCACCCATAACTTGATTTTTCAGGTTGTCCAATTAAGGTTATAGCTTACCTCCAGCCCATTGCTGATGTAGGGGAGACGTGGGGGTTAAATAACCCAACTGAGCAGCAGCAACAATGAACATGCCTATGGCTACCAACTGGGAGGCAGGAGAGTGCAAGCACACACTCCATTAAATGGCATGGCCAGCTTGAATGAGGGGAGTGACCGCCATGGACCCCAGATCAGCCAAATGCCCTGCAAGCAATTTGACCTCATGGTGGCCAGGCTGATCATGGGGAGGCCTGTACAGGTGGTGTTTCTTGAGGTCTGCCAGTATTTGAATTTTCTTAAAGTTTTGATCTTTCCTTTTCCTTTCACTGGGAGTTGATCATCAACAATGGAGGGACTTCAGTCAACTGGATGGGTTCACAAGTATGCGAGCAGCACTCCCATCCAGATGAGAGCTGTCAGTACTACTCAGGAGAGGATAAGTACAGAAAACTGTGGGACAATGCATGATCTATAAGTCCTGGGATAAAAAGGAGGGGGGATATTTTTGCAGACTGGAACCAACAGCCGTGAACATGAAGCTTGCATCTCCTGCCCACCAACCCCGTTCCTTCATCTTACAAGTTGGACTGCTGCACACAAAAACAGAGGCCTTCATCAAGGGGAAAGGAAAAGTTTATATATATATATATATATATATATATATATATAAATGTTGTGATACAAATGTTGATTGCAAATGAAAGGGGAGCCAAGCTCTCCTATTCTTTTATGCTACATGAGTAATCTGCCAAGTAGGGCAAACAAACTACAGTTCAGGGACAACTGATGTATGGATCCGCACCCAAGAGGGGCATTCTGAACCATGGGCTGAGAGAGGTAGAGGCAGCCAGGTTGAGATGGGAGGATCCCTTAGGAAAAGGAAAGAGAAAGGGCAAACAGATAGACTTAAGAAAATCTTGGGACACTGCTGCAGTCTGTGAGGCAAACAGCTGAAATGAGAAGCAGAGGGTACCAAACACATACGTAGGCCAGGAATACTAATCCTTCATAGAAACATAGTATTTGAAAGCAGATAAGGACCGTGTGGCCCACCTAGTCTGCCCATTTCCCTACCTAATGGATTATCTGCAGATCCTAGTTAACCAACAGCTAACTTCCTCCTACTGCTCACTAGAATTGCCTTATGTCTGTCCCATGCATTCTTGAATTCCCCCACTGTTTTTGACTCCACTACCTCCTCAGGAAGGCTTTTCCATGTATCCATAACTATCTCCATGAAAAAATACTTCCTCACATTACCTCTGAGCCATTCCCCCTCTATCTTCAAATTATGCCCCCTTGTTCTTGTACATCTCCTTTCTGAAAGATGCTACCCTCTTGGACTTTGTTGATTCTCTTGAGGTACTTGAAAGTTTCTATCATGTCCCCCCTCTCTCTCCTTTCCTCTTGGGTATACATATTAAGCTCCTTTAATCTCTCTTTGTATGTCTTCTGGTGCAGACCCTGCACCCTTTTAGTTGCCCTCCTCTGGACAGCCTTCATTCTGTCTATGTCATTGTGAAGCAAACTATGATGATGACTGCCTGGCCCAAAAGTCAGAAAGAAGGAAAAGAGGGAAAAGGTGAAATTTGTAATACAGAGGCATATCCGATAGAGTATGGCAGAGATACAGTTTCTCAGATGTTGACAGACAGAAACAGGGCAGAGAGATGGTGCAGAGGGGAAGGGGGGAGATGGAGACAAGACAAGGGCTTTCCTGCACAAAGGCAGGACACGACAACAACTTAGCATCCATCACTAAAACAAGATCGTGGATGATACTGAAGCAATAACGGCCTCCTCCTGGAATGTGAGGAGCCTAAATTTTCCCATAAAGAGGAAAAAGATACTAGCCAGATGTAAGAATCTTAAAATGCAGATAGCTTTTCTGTAGGAAACAAAGCTAAACCATACTGAAGCAAAGAAACTGGTTAGGGAATGGGTAGGGTGGGAGGCCCACAAAGTAGCCTCCACATCCAAATGAGGGGTGTCCATCCTATGCTAGAAAAAAACTTAAATGGAAAATGCTAGGACACCAAGCAAACAAGGAGAGGAGATGGATTATGGTCAAAGTGGATACCTCAAAAGGGAAAATACTTTTGGCAAACATATATGCTCCAAACAAAGACATCCCAGAATTTTATCACAACATTTCTGACTATCCTAGAGATGACTGAAGGGGAAATGGACATAATAATGGGAGATGACTGGAATTTAACCCTGGAGTTCATGCTTGACAGGTCAAATAACAGGCTGGATCCCCATGTGCGCTCCATCAAGGCACTAAAGGAATTGCTCACACTGCATAAATTTCTGGACCGCTGGAGGCTAACACACTCAAATGAAAGGGACTATACATACTTTTCGGAAGCTAAACAGGTAGCCAGCAGGATTGACTACTGGTTTACCTCCCCCAACATCACCAACCAGATCCTAGATGTTCCCATAGCCCCACTATACATCTCGGACCATGCCCCAATGACTATGCCTCTAATAGTAAACACTCCTAGTGGAAAATCTGTATGGTGGAGACTGGACCCCCTGCTGTTGCAGGAGAAAGATTTTATGAAATGGTTAAAGTTAGAAACCAAGACCTACTTTTTGGATAACCCCCCCAGGAACTGCACCAGCAGCAGCAATATAGGAGGCCTTTAAGGCCACACTGTGAGGCAGGGTTATTAGCTATGCGATGCACAGCAGGAAACAAAGGGAAACACAGATGGCAGAATTAGAAAGACAACAGGACAATGCAGAAGGGAAATACAGGAAATACTAGAATAAGTTTAAAAACCACGATCTTATTTATAAACTAATGGATCTACATATTCAGTAGAATATGTTAGCCACAAAAAAAGTCAAACTCCAAATCCAAAGGCTTCATCACCAGTATTGGGCTGGAAGAGAAAAGGCAGGCAAGCTGCTGGCATACAGGTTAATAAAAACAGCTGGCCGAGAGACATATCACCCAGTTTAAAAACAAGAAAGGGGAGACACAACACAAACCCAACCTAATAAATAAGGCCATGCTTGAATTTTATGAAATTCTGTATAGCCCGCATGAGAATTGGGATGGTGAGAGGTTTAATACTTTTATGGCAGACCTTAAGCTCATCAAGGTCACACCAGAACAAACAAACTATGGCCAGAGCTGATAGGGCTGTGAAGTGCTACCAAGTGACAAAAGTTACACATGTCCGCAGAAATTATTCAATGCCCAGGTGTACCTTGGCCTTATGTTGGAGGTGTTGCAACAAATTTTCAACATGTCCTTCTTTGGTCCCCTCCTCATGAACAGTGCCAGTGTCATTTTGTTCAATTGTCCAGAAAGGTGATTGCACAGACCAAAAGTGATATTCTGTGCCACAGGTGCAAAAACACATTCGGGCAGGTTGTGGAAAATGACAGCTGTACTGTTGTGAAGGAGGTGTACAAAAATGGCAATGTTAAAAATGTGAAGTGAAAGTATTAAAATTAGCGACGTTAGGAACATGCGTAGAAAGTGTGCAACGTACGCTCATAATGCAGTCATTTTGGGGAATTTTTTCATCAGATTTTCTACATAGTCTTTTTTGGACCCTTCCTCATAAACAGTGCCAGTGCCATTTTATTCATTCATCCCAAAAGGTGATTGCACAGACCAAACATGCTATTCTGTGCCATGGTGCGAAAACACATTTTGGGTAGGTTGTGGAAAATGACAGCTGTACTGTTTTGAAGAAGGTGTGCAAAAATGGCAATGTTAAAAATGTGGAGTAAAAATATTAAAAATTGGCGATGTTAGGAGCATGCATAGAAACTGCACAATGCACACTCATAACGTAGTCATTTGTTGGAATGTTTTCAACTAATTTGCAAAATGGGTATTGTGGGACCCCACCTCATGAACAGGGACCCTGGTTTTCCATTTTTACTGGTAACACCGGTAAGAATCACAGAATTCTGCTTGGTTTGCGGATTTTGAATTCTTGTACCGGTGCCTCACAGAAATTGCATGTCACTGCACAGAATCTCTAAGATTTTAGCATTTTTTTTAATTTTTTTTTATTTTATCTTTCTATGTCCCCTTCTCACAGCATCAGTCTCCACTTTTCAGGCTGAGTATCCCTTAGCTTCACCCCCAGGTAATGCTCAGAAGCTCTTGTGGTCTTGCCCCTATCCTGCCTGGGTTGTACCCCCCACCAGGTGGAAAGGGAGGGGACCCCAGGACCCATCCACACTCCCTTGGTGTGTGTCGGGCAGCTCAGTGGGTCCCTCATGGAGTCTGGTTATGAAGTCTGGGGTACCTGGATCCCTTCTGCCTGTGGCCAATGCGCGATGATTGTTCCTGGTTTTCTGGTCTCTGTCCCTGAGGGCACTGGCACTAGAGGAGATCCAAGGAGGTAGGTCACATAGAGACATGTCACTGCTCCAGATCCTGGCTAGGGTCCTCCCCTCCTGATCACTCTGCAGCACCATTGCATCACCACCCGTGGTCACACAGGTGGTGGTAAAGCAGCAGGACCTGCAACCCACCCTCCCTGGAGGAGGAAAGCAGTCCCCCAGGTGCTCGATCCTACTCCCCTGGCCAGACCTCCAGCAACCTGAATTCGCTTCGGATTCTGGGTCACTGGCATTACAAGCAATAGTGCTACTGCAGCACCAGCAGGCTGATCCAGATTTCAGCATCTTAAAATGAATGCTGCTGTGCTTTGCATTCTTTCTGCTTTGCTGCATATAGAGCCAGTAAGGAAATCACCCACACTGCTTTGTTGTAATCAGCCATTCAGTTTAACCACCCATGCCTAGTGGTTAGAGTAACAAGCAGTCAATGAACTGGGTACATCCAGCAGACTTGGGTTTGATTCCCACAACCTCCACTTGCATACTGTGAGACTCCAAGCAAGTCACTTAACCTCCCCAGTTCTTCTAGGTCACTCCTGAAAACAGACAGTCCTGCCTAGTGGGCCTTACCTGCTTTACAAAGAATATAAAAAAAAAATCCAATATATGTTTACTACATCGTAGAATAGTAGTCAGGGTACCATGTAATTTACCTGAGTTTTACTTGGGCTGAAATTATTTTGTATAGGTAAAGAAAAATGTTCAGATACATTTTATGTGTTTTATAAGCTTGTTTTTAGATTTTAGTCAGGTGTTTATTGTATTCTTTGCATATAAGCATCTAAGTTGTAGATTGCTAAATGCGGGATCACTGTTACCAACCAGCTTATTCAAGTTTATAACCAGTAGGGCCATCCATAGTCCTCAGTTGTTTGAATGAAAACTAGTCTGAATGAAAGTATGTTCACAAAGAAGAAACTGCCTTACTACTTATGAAAATACTTCACAGGTAGCACCCCATTTAGGTGAATTGGATCATTTGCAGCTTTTCACCCACCTACTGCTTCAGTCTCTGTGACAACAAAAGGATTTCTGATAGACTGCTTCAACAAAAAGCAAATGTTAAGTATTTAAGTGTACTTATGTTTGGCCAGTGGATTTTGAAAGCACAGGCAATGATGTACAGAAGGTAAGACCCCAGGGGCTGTATGATGCTGGTGGGTAGAGTAGTGCTCAATTCACATCTGAACAAAGACATGAAAACTGGGAGACACCCTTTTCATGGACACCAAGGGGGAAAAAAAGCATCCACATGTCTGGTAGATGCATAAATCCATTTGAACATCCTGCACTAATCACTTGTGGAGTTTTTAGGTGAAGACACTTTTTTAAGAAGCAGTTTCAAGCAGTTTTTACCCTTGGCCATTCACTCCTTCAGGCCCGCCAAGGCCCCCTACCATCACTGCTGAGTGCCGACCACCATCCACTGCCCCTTACTGCTGTGCTACCAGGTAACCCAAAGTAACCCTTCATTGAGTGGGCCCCTACCCCCGTGGGAGGCTACATGGGGAGGAGAATTGCCCTAAAGAGCTTCCAGTGTATCTTGGACATGGCAGGGGTCAGAATGGACACGTCTGGGGATTCTGGCTTATGGATGGACCAACAGCTGTCCTTCGGTTGGGTCAGTGGGTGTTTTCCCATTTTCTTGGGAGTGTGACAGGCCACATGATGTCAAGGCACAAGCCGACGTCCGTCATGCTTCCTTCTGCAGTGAGGGCTGACATGTTGTCATGCCTCTGGCCTCCACCAAGTCCAGCAAATGCTAAGCCATGAAGCCACCCTTCCTCCCAGGAGAAGGTGAGTGGTCATTGGACACTCAAGCCTTTACCCTCCAGCTGGCCCTCCAACACCCACGTCTGTTCCCTAACCCTGGTCAGCAGTGTCACAGGCAGAAATCCAATTCAGGCAGTTAAATTATAGATAGGAAAAAACAAAGGTAGTCCACCTTAGCGGTGATGGTTCAGATTAATTCACATCTGAGTTCTAACAAGCAAAGAGACCAAGTCATTTGTAACTTGTGCATGTGGGGTATAGGTGCTGAAGAAAGGGGATCATAGTGCTGTCACTACTGCCATCACCCCAGAGGGATGTAGACTGCATTGTTGCTACTGCCATCACACCAAAGGGGTGGGGGCTGTTGTGCTTCTGCCATCAACACCTGAGGAATGGTGAATGTAGTACTCCTGTCATCACACCTAAGGGATGGGGGCCACAGTGCTGCTGCTTCTGTCACACCTGAGGGAGAGAGGGAGGTTGCAGTGCTTTTGCTGCTGCCATCACACCAGAGGGATGGGGGTTGTAGTGCTGTTGGTGCTGCCATCGTACCTGAGGGATGGGGCCGTAGTGCTGCTTCCATTATACATTAGGGATGGAGGCTGTAGTGTTGCTACTGCCATCACATCTTGTACCGAAAATAACTTTAAATTGGTACAAGCATGGAAGGATGTACAATAGTGGAAATCAAAATTGCTAAAATGCATGTTAGCAGAGTTAAAAATTGTTAAATAAAGTACACAAAACCAAACACCGGTAAAAGCATTTTTTTGGCTCAGCAGACACTGGTGACAATATCATTTTTTACAATATGCAAAATGGAATATGCCCTTTCTCAATCCCTGTAAACCAGTGTCCCTGCTCATGAACAGTGGCACTGTCATTTCATGAATTGGTCCCGAAGGGTGATTCCACGTAGTGACCGCAAAATCACCTTTTGGGACTGAGTAACAAAATGACAGTGACAGTTTTCACGAGGTGGGGTCCCAAGAACCCCATGTTGAAAATTTGACCCAAAAATTCCAAAAAATGGCTGAGATATCAGCATAAGTTGAAACCCCCATTAAATGGCTATATAACACGCTTACCTTTCATTCTTCAGTTCGTGGTTGGGCTTTGAAGAGTGTAGACGTGTCCCAGTTCAGAGAAGATGACAGTGCCGACTTCTGGAGGCAAGTATGGGGTAAGGGGGGTGTGGGGAGGTGGGTGCTCAGTGGGAGGGTTGGGAGGGGGACTGCAGTGATGACGAGGGACCATTTTCAGTTTTACAGGGGGAAAAAATTGCAACAAGGGACCATTTTCTAATTTACAGAAACAAAAAAACAACAACACATTTCAGCACACTGGGCTGGGTTCCCAGTGTGCCACATGAATGAGGAAGGGGGTTGCACAGGATGCCGACATGGGGATTGGGCACCTCAATGTTGGGAAAGACTTGGGGAAGGGTGCAGCAGGGAACATACAACAGGTCAACGAGGGACCATTTTCTACTTTTCAGACACATAAAAAAATAACATTTTTTCACACTGGAGTGGGCTTGTAGTGTGTGATATGAATTGGGGGGGGTTGTACTACAGCAAATAGCACTGTGCCATTAACAACATGGTGGAACCCACAGAACTGCACATGTGCACAAGTCATGCGCATTCATAATTCACACATCAGAATGCGGACATAACAGCCAAAATAGTGCTGCTGTTATTCCGTACGCCGATCGTGATGAAGGGGTTTAAGCTCCGCTGGGCTGTTGGAAGGATACTTCCAAATGTTCAATGGAAGCTGTTGTGAGATGGGCCATTTTCAGAGCTACAGAGCTCTGGCAAAATGACTGTGGGCTCTGCCCACAGCCCAAAAAAAAAGCTAGACTCACCAATTAAAGAATGGGAATTTAAGGCCGCCATAAATAGTATGGCCCCACACAAAGCACCAGGGGGCATGGCTATTCAGCAGACTTTTATAAAATAGCTTAAGGGGAAGTCACCCTACCAAATCAAGAAATGCTCAAGGAAGCATAAGAAAAACTTCCCAGTACCTTAAGGGAGGTCATCATAACAGTACTTCCCAAAGAAGGGAAGGATCCTTCACTTCCGGCAAGTTACAGACCCATTTCTTTAATAAATGCAGACACTAAGATCCTAGCAAAGGTACTGGCTACTCACCTGGAAAAGGTCCTTACCCTCTTGTTTCACCCCTCCAAGGTGGGATTCATTAAAGGGCGGGCCAGTGCAGACCACCTCAGAACCATTGTGTCTCTAATACAGAGAGCCGAATGCCTCTCAACAGCAGTTGCCATCTCAGTGGATTCTGAGAAGGCATTTGACTCTTTGGAGTTGGACTTCCTCCATGCAATTCTTAATTACTGTAATTTTGGGGTTATTTTAAGGGGATGGATTAAAACACTATATACAGTAAGAAACCCACTGCCAGAGTTTTAACAAATAATACCTTATCTGAGGTGTTTCATTTACACAGAGGTACCAGGCAAGGCTGCCCCTTGTCACTGATGCTATTTGTACTGGCAATAGAAGTTCTGGCAAGAGCCCTTAGGGAACATCCAAGGATAAAGGGCTTAATGTTAGGGGGGGGGATGAGTACCATGTGCTGCTCTATTAAGATGGCCGTCTTAGCCTAACAAGTGACTTCCAATCTAGCAACCCACACATTGTGAACCTACTGCAGTCCTTTGCAGAGGTTTTCTGACTCTGCATTAATAGAAGTCAGACAGAGGTTCTCTCCCTGACCATAAGGCTTTTTGGAACTCATAGCAAGTGCAGGGTTGGCACCTTTAACTCAAAATTGAGTTTCCCGATAGATAAAAATATAGCCCCACTAATTAGCATATTACAAGCTAAGACCCAACATTGAAGGCAACTGAACTTCTCCTTACCGGGGAAAATATCAGCAATTAAAATGATGATTGCCCCAGGATTTTTTATACCTTGTCCCACTTGCCGATAGAAATACCGAAAAAATGGTTTCAAAAGCTAGACACCCTGGTGAGGAGCTTCCTCTGGGGAAATGGTAACCCCTGATACAGTAAGGCCAAACTTAGAGACCCATAAGACAGAGGAGGATGGTACCACCCACATTTCCAACATTACTCTTATGCCTTCTCCGTGGCAAGGACCTATAAGGCATTTCTGGAAGAAAGCCAAAACCAGCCAGCATGGGTGGCCATTGAGAGATATGCACTGCAGGGCACGGATCTCATGAGATACCTAGGCCAGCCCCTCTGGACCCAGTTTAGACAATGGCTTACAGTAAAAGCTGCCCATATAGCATGGCAACAAATTGGTACACTTGCCAAAGTCTGCCTCTACCCGGGTAACTACCTCAGTTTCTGGGCAAACCCTGACTAGTGGATAGATGGAACAACATTTATGTGGGAGGAACTGAGAGAGAAGCACATCAATAGGTTAAAAGATATTATCTTGCCGATGGCCACACCATGCACAACTTTGCCTCCATACAAGAAAAAAATCAGGTGGGAAAGGGAGAGTTTTGGAAGTACCTACTGCTAAGGCATCTTTCTAATACTTGGGCTAAACAAAGATGTACTTACACAGGGTGTCAAACTGCAGTGAAAAACACAGAGAAAAAACTTCCCATAGACAAATGGCTCAGTATGCCAACAGGGTTGGCAGGGGCAATATATAGATTTGTGAGAGAGTAACAGCCCAACCTCTCTCAAACTGTAAGGGGAAAATGACAAATTTTACTAGGGCTCTCCATATCAGAAGACAAATGGAAAGAGGGCTAGACCATAGCCAAAAAGGCCTGTGAGGACCCCAGAAGCTATTTATTCCAAAATAAAATACTACACTTATGGTACTACATACCTGTATAACTAAAGAAATTGGCTTACTACAGGACAGTACATGCTGGAGGTGTGATGATGCAGGAGCAGAACTTTTACATATATTATGGCATTGTAGCCCCATCCATCCCTTCTGGAATAAAGTAATTTCTCAGTGCTCCGACATCCTTGGATACCAAATTCCTAACACCCCAGAGCTTTAGATCCTGGGTATCCCCCAGCCTCCTTCCATATTACTCACCAGCAGAAACTCTGGTTAGTACAAGCCTCAGTTGAGGCCAACAGGCTAATCTTACAAAGGTGAATAACCAGAGAGGTACCATCTCTTAAAGAGTGGCTCATAGCAATGGGGAAATTACCTACATACTGAAGCATACCTCTCAACTGTCCCTGATTTTCAGGGACGTCCCTGATTTTGCCTCAAAATTTTACTCTGTCCCTCCTAAAAATTGTATTTCCATGACCAAATAGCGGGGGGTTATAAGCACAAAATAATGTCAAACATTAAAGTTACAGGCTTGTTCTTCCTTTGAAAATGCATTTTATACTAAGCCCTTTATTCTACCAACTTCTTGAGTATATATCTCCAGTTTTGGAGAAGTGTCCCTGATTTTGGTCCTTTGTCCCTGATTTTTTTAAGCCTTGTCCCTGCTTTATGAGGCAGGAGGTTGAGAGGTATGTACTGAAGAACAACACACATTGCTACCCGCTCCCAACAGGTATTCACAAAGAGATGGTGCCCCTTTCTACAATATTTACAGAAGAATCCGGAGACACTAGGAGCACTGCAGAGAAAGGATTTGCTCAAGCCTTCCTCAAGGAGACTTAAATACTAGTTTAACCCTACTTTAAAAGCTCATCAGATTGAGGAGAAACAGCTCGCCTCCTACACATTTCCATACACAGAGATAGATGAGAGAGGGCTGTCCTCCACTCACTGCATACCCCCCAATGGTAATACAACCCCTTGGGGGCTGCACCCTCAGGGGAAACTGTTATTGATCACTCTGTCTGTGATACTTATCTGTACCTGGAAATTTACACCCAGACAATACTGCCATATGTACCATACCCTTATTCATCTGATCAAAATGTGTATAAAAGTAATAAAAGTCTGGATTGCTGTAACTGTACACTGTTGATAAGCCAACCTGTAACTGTTAATAATATATGTATGTTTCTGTATGTTTCTGTATTTCAATAAAAAATGTAACTGCAAAAAGAAATGTGCAATCAATGCAGGATCCTGCATCAAAGCTGTCTGCCCTTCACTGACATAGGGGTGCTCAATCCCCATGTCAGTGTGTACCCCCCACATTATGGCACACTGGGATCCCACCCCAGTGTTGGATGACCGCCCCCCCACCCACTCTTATTTCCAATGGGGGTGCCCAAGCCCCCTGTCAGTATGATGACCTGCTCAAACTTATGTGGCACACTGGGAGCCCAGTCCAGCTTTCCCAGTGCCCAAAAGAAAACCTGTAAAAAAAAGAAAACTGTCCTGATTATTTTTTTAATACCTGTAATAATAATAATAATAATAAATCTTTATGTATAATAAGTGCAATTCAACAAGTATCAAAGTGCTTTTACAAAGATTAAAAACAAATAAAATTCAGAAATAAAACTCCTCAATTTAAAAAAAAAGCAGTCAAATGTTAATCAACTAGGAAGGCCAGCAAAAATAAATATGTTTTTAGAGCTGCTTTATAGCTCTCCATAGTCAGGCACCCACTAACTCGATGAGGTAGAGAATTCCACAGGGTAGCGGATGCAAAAGCAAAGGTTCGAGCCCCAGAGGTCTTCAAATGAACCCTGGGAATCTCCAGCAATCCCTCATCGATGGAGTAGAGCAGCCGGAGGGGGCAGTAGGGACGAAGGAGATCTTGCAGCTAGCTCGGTCCCTGTCTGTGTAAGGCTTTATAGATCAGCAAGCTGACCTTGAAGGTGATTCATCACTGAACTGGCAGCCAGTGCAGTTCTTGCAACACGTGTGATATGGCTAGATCGAGACAGACCAATCGACAATCTGGCTGCAGCATTCTGCACCAGCTGCAAGCAGCAAATATCTACCCCCAATAGCCCTAGGTACAGGGCATTGCAGTAATCAAGGTGAGAGGTCATAAAGGTGTGAACCAAGATCAGAAGGTTGCCAGGCAGAACCAGATGCTTGATCTGGGTGATATTTCTCAGATGGTAAAATGAGGTCTTGAGGACGAAGGACACCTGAGACTTCAGAGTCAACCCCTCATCAAGAATAATGCCCAGACTAAAGGAAAACATCCTTCGTAGTCTCCCGAGTCCCCTCCCCATCCCCACCCTCCTCTGAGCACCCACCTCCCCACACCACCCCTCACCCATACTTGCCATCTGAAGGCCAGGATCGGTGATTTTCTGTGGACCGGGAACACATCTGCACTCTTCAAAGTCCAACCGCAAACTGAAGAAATCAAGGTAAGTCATATAATGGGAATCAATGGTGGAGGTTTCAACTCAGGTTGATATTGTGGCCAATTTTAGGAATTTTTGCCCCACATTTTAAACATAGGGTTCTTGGGACCCATCCTAATGAACATGTCATGAACATGTCACGTGAACATGTCACGTGAACTTGTCACGAGGCTGAAAGGGCTGGAACTGGGAATGGAATCAGTCTCATTTCAGGGAAGTGAATGTGGTTTTTGCTGATTTTATTGCTGTTGTAGTCATTTCTTTCCCAGCTTAGTATAGCTTTCAATTGGTACCAGGTTGCTTTTCTGGCTTCATTTGGAAAGGTACCTGTTTGGGGGAGTTGTGGTGCAGCTGAGTGTTTCTAGTGGGTTTTGCTGGTGTAGCTGATTGTCTCACTGGAGATCAGGAGGAAGAAATAAGATTCCTTTCAGTGCAGAACCTGCTCATCGCTTGTTTTAGCTATTTATACTGCTGATTTCGCTTGGACTATAGCTCTGCTTATCTTGAGGTTTTTTTTTTAAGCCACTAACATTAGAGGGTAGGAACTGTTTTTTTTTTGCCTAGCCCTGTAGCTTGGGGGAAGGCAGCTAATTGTTTGGGGCCTTGGCTGAGCGACTGCTAATCTGGAGGCTGGGCCAAGTCAAAGTGGTGCAGCTGGATACCTTTGGATTCTCAGAAAGGTCTGGAACTGGGAATGGAATCGTTCTCATTTCAGGGAAGTGAATGTGATTTTTGCTGATTTTGATACTGCTGTTGTTTCTTTTCCAGCTTAGTGCAGATTTCAGTTGGTACCAGGTTGCTTTTCTGGCTTCATTTGGAAAGGTACCTATTTGGGGGAGTTGTGGTGCAGCTGAATGTTTCTAGGGGGGGTTTGCTGGTATAGCTGATTGTCTCTCTGCAGGTCAGGAGGTGCTCAACTGCCCCACACAACACCCACCCCCCCAGCACATCACTTCCTTTATACCGTTAGCCTGTGACATATGGTACCAGCTGACTGCATATACACACAGTGTTAGCCATCTCATTGCAGTACACAACACAGCCACACACCACACCCTGACATAAATTGAGTAGAGACTTTATTGTGAGCTACTGAATAGGTGAGGTCATAAAGTAAATTACAGTACTGCTTGATAGCTAGGGGTGCAAAGAAGGTGTGCAGAAAAGAAGGAACCAATCTTAAAGGGTCTGTGATTACCAAATTTGTCTGGACTCCCTCTGGAATCAAGGTACTTTGTCTTTTGAACTGTGTAGGAAAATACTGGATCTTTTGGGTGAAATCAAGGTAATGTGTCTCTGCGATTTTGGGGTTGGTCAAATGAAATCATGGTAATGTGATTCTAGAACTGTTACTGGGGTATGATGTCTGTAACTCTGGGAATCTGAGGCAGATTACTGTGGGATCAAGGAACTATGACTCTGGGGACTTGAGGCTAAGTAAGTATAATCAAGATTCAGGGAATCTAGTACTGTGTGAAGGGAAATATGGAAATCTGAAGCTGATTGGGTAATAACTGTGACTCTTATACCACTGTAATAATAAAGATGGCTAGGGCAGCATCGCAGAAGAAAAATGGAGCAGGACAGGGAAGGACATACTAGAGGGGGGAATGGCAACTTATGGGGTGGTTGGGACAGCAGAAAGGTAGATGTGCTAAGGGGCAGCAGGGCACCAGGAGGGCCAGCATGAGTAGAATAGCTGTGAGCAGGGAATGGGAGGGGGCACAGAGGAGAGAGGAGAGAATGGATAGGGGAAAATGATTGCAGAAGTTGTGGAAAGAACAGGAAATGGTGATGCACCAGAGGGGGGCATAGCGGCTGCATAAAGGGAGGGGGGATTGGTGGCAGGGGAGAAGTAGTCAATACAGAAGAGGGAGGATCATGGGGTCTAATAACTGTGGAGCAGCCATAGTCATGGGCACCCTGTGGAGGCTGGGGGAGTGCCCAGTTTGTCAAAGGCTGGGGAGACTGGAGGATGAGATTTTAAAGTTAAAGAGGGAAATGTCTTGGACAGAAAGAGAAGAAGAAATGGGAAGCACAGATTGTAACCAGGTAAACAGAAGAAGGGACAGGGACAGGGACAGGGACTGGAGATGGAAAGAACAATCCAGACTGGGGACAAAGGGGGGCGATACAAGTACAGGAGATAGGGGGCCAAAAGAAGGGCCAGAGTTACTGCAGATAGGCATACAATAGGGTCAAACAGGTACTGGTCAGTGATGGGAATAACAGATGGGGGAGAAGGTGCTGTGGAAGAACAGTCCAGGGTAACAGAGAGAAGTGGGACGGGGGGCGTGAGAAGGGAAAAGAACCTAATGTGTGTAAAGATAGAATGAGCACAGGAGGGAGTACTGATGAGGGTAGTATAACGGGGCAAAGAGGGGGAACAGTGTGTGGGAGGAAGAAGGAGTTAGGCTAGGGAGGAGAAGGGAGGACAGGAGGAGTGACGGGGAAAGGGGTGGGATCTTGGTGTTAAGGGACTCAATACTGAGAGGTGTCAGGTGTGATAGCAAGGAAGAAAGGCATAGTCAAGTCTTGGTGGAAGCCATGTCAGGAATGAAGGTGGAAAGGGTGGGGCAATCAGTACTAAAATATGCCAGAAAGGGCAGGGAAAAAACACATCTAATTCTGCACCTGGGGATGAATGACCTGGCTGATGGGATGGTAGATGAGGTGAAGTGGAGGTTTGAGGATTTAGATCCAGTTTTGAGGGGGCAGAAAGATCAGTTACCTTCTTGGAGATACTTCCAGTTCCAAGGGCAAGTGTGGCAAGAAAATTGAGGATGCAGGAGTTTAATGAATGGCTGGTAACCTGGTGTCAGGAAAAAGGGTATGGGCTGGTAGGGAGGGTGGGGGTGACCTAGGGGACAGCAGTCTATACGCTAAAGATAGACTGCACTTAAATGAAGAGGGAAGAAAGTACTGAAGCAAAAGTTTGGGGAGTATATTGAGGAGAATTTAAACTAGGAAAGGGGGTGGCAGAAGGGACTGAGGTGATCAGAGGCCTCAAAATGAAAAACCATGTGGGCTTACCCCTCATAACAGTGAGATAAGGCAAGGAGCAAACAATTTAGGGAGGACCATAAAGGGAGTTGAGGGAGGAGGAGGGGAGAAAGAAAGGGGATAGAGGGAGGTATCTTTAAATGATAGAAGGCTGGGGAATAAAAATACAGAACTACAGGCTCTCATGGCTGAGGGAGGGGTGGACATGGCAGCCATTACCGAGACATGGGACACCCAAAACCATGACTGGAAACTGGCAGTTCCAGGTTACAGACTATTCTGCAAGGATAGAGTTTAGGGGAAAGGTGGGTAGCACTCTATGTGAGGGAGTGGCTAAAGTGTATTAGGAAAGAGGGAAAGAGGGAGATGCAAAGGCTCTATGGATGCAAATCCAAGATCCCAAAAATAGGACACTATGGTTGGGGGTGCTGTACAGGCCACACACCCAATCAGAAAAGACAGATAGGGTATTGGCAGAACAGATCCAGAGGAACTGAGAAGGGTGGGGTGGTGATAGTAGATGATTTCAACCTGCCGGGAGTGGAGTGGGGGACACCTGCCACCAAGTGTAGAAGGGAACAGATAATGCTAGATACCTTCCAGGATAATTTCCTGATGCATTTGGTCAGCAAACCAACTAGGGAAGGGAATACAATTGACCTTGTACTGTCTAACAGGGAGTAGGTGAGGGATCTGATGGTGGAGAAACCACTGGCAGGGAGTGACCACTGGACAGTATGGTTCCAGTTGCAGCTGGGCAGGGAGAGGGGGGGCAACAAGCACCAAGGTGTTAGACTTTAGAAAGACTGACTTCAAAAAGATGGGTGAAGTTGTGCGAGGGTTCCTGGACAGAATTCAGCCTAATATGGACATGAATCAGAGGTGGGAACTCATTAAGCTAGGAATAGTGGAGGCAACAAATTCCAACAGCAAGGCCCAAAGTAAAAAGACAAGGATGAAGAAACCTAGCTGGATGAGCAAGGGTGCCATAGACAGGGTGAGGAGGAAAAGAGTCACCTATAGGAGATACAGGAGAACAGGGAGGAGTACCTGAAGGAAGCAAAGGAGGTGACCAGGGAAGTAAGGGCTGAAAAGGCATCAAGGGAGCTCAGGCTGGTGAAGGGAATTAAAGAGGGGGAAAAAAACTGCTTCAGGTACATCAGAGAAAAAAGGGGTTGTAAGGACCAAATAGTAAAGATTATGAAGGAGGGGAATGGGTGGAAAAAGGGGACAAAAAGGCAGTAGCACTTAATGACTACTTCTGCTCAGTTTTTACATAAGAGAAAGGGGGGAAATACCTAAAGTTGGGGGGAGACTAGGATCAGAGGGAGAGGAGTGGCAGACAGGGAAATCACAGAAGGTAGAGTGCTAGACAGGTTAAGGGCACTGAGGGTGGACAAGGCACCGGGACTGGATGGCATACAACCCAGGATACTGAAGGAGTCAGCAGAGGTCCTGGCAGGCCCATTGGCAAACCTATTTAATGCCTCTCTAGACTCAGGGTGTGCACCTCAGGATTGGAGGTACAGGGCCGGGGCAAAATTGGTGGGTTGGGCGGAGAACTGGCTGCAGGGATGGCAGCAGAGGGTGGTGATGGGAGGGGAATTCTTATCCCCAAGGGCAGTGATGAGCGGGGTCCCACAGGGATCAGTGCTGGGGCCAGTGTTATTTGGGGTATGTATTGCAAACATCTCAGTAGGCATCAATAGCAAGATCAGTCTATTTGCAGATGACACCAAGATGAAAGCAGTGGTGGATGACCAAGGGGGTGGCAGGGATTGTAGGAAGATCTAACAAGGCTGGAGACATGGTCTAACACCTGGCAACTTGATTTCAACTCCAAAAAATGCAAGGTGCTGCATTTTGTGGCAAAGAATCCAAAGAAGAGCTACCATCTGGAGGAGGTAGCAGCTAACTGTGACTGAGGAGGAGAAAAATCTGGGGTTGCTCAATGTGGGAGCAATGAACAACTCAGCACAGTGTAGAAAAGCAGCAGTAGTGCCAACAATATGCTGGGTTTTATGTCAAGGGGTATAACCTCTAGGAGGAGGGAGGTGATCCTTCCTTTATACAGATCACTGGTCAGACCCCACCTGGAGTACTGTGTTCAGTTTTGGTGCCCTTACTTAAAGAGGGACATTAGATTGCTGGAAGGGGTGCAACACAGAGCAACAAAGATGATTATGGGTCTGGGGGAGTTACCAGATGAGGTTAGACTGAGGGAGCTGAACATGTACTCTCTGGAGGAGAGAAGGGACAGAAGGGATATGATTGAGACCTTTAAGTACATGAGAGGAATAAGCAGAACAGGCAAGGAGGGACTGTTCAATGGGAGGGTGGGGAGAGAAACTCAGGGTCATGACATGAGACTGGAGGGTGGAAGGTTTAGGAGGGAAATGATGAGGCATTTCTTTATGGAAAGGGTGGTAGCAGAGTGGAACGCACTACCAGCAGAGGTTGTGGCCTGTAAAACAGTGGGATGCTTCAAGAGGAGCTGGGATAGGGCAAAAGGAAGGGTCATAGGAGGAGGGAGTAGGGTGGCAGGGGAAACTGCAGAGTAGGGGTGCTAGCTAAAAAATTGAGCAGACTCGATAGACCAAATGGCTTTTTTCTGCTGGCAGTTTTGTATGTTTGTATGTTCGAATGTCACTGTCATTTCATTCCTTGGTCCCAAAAGGTGATTTCGCAGTTGCTGTACAAAATCACCTTTCGGGACTGAGTCACAAAATGACAGTGCCACTGTTTATGAGGTGGAGTCCCAAAAAGCCCATGTTGCAATTTTGCTGAAAAAATTCCCAAAAATGATTGCGTTATGGGCATGCGTTGTGCACTTTCTATGCACGCTCGTAACATCACCAATTTTTAATATTTTCACTCCAGATTTTCAACAGTGGCATTTTTTAACACCTCCTTGTGAACAGTATAGCTGTCATTTTTCACATACTGCTCAAAATGTGTTTTCGCACCTGTGGCGCAGAATGGCACGGTCGCTGCACAAACTCAACTTTTGGAGTGAATTAACAAAATGACAGTGTCACTGTTCATGAGGGGAGAACCCATAAAGCCCATGTTGAAAATTTGGTGAAAAAATTCCCAAAATGTCTGTGTTATGGGTGTGCGTTGCACACTTTCTACGCACGCTCGTAACTTTGTCAATTTTTCATATTTTCACTTCAGCTTTTCAGCATTATCATTTTTTCACACCACCTTATGATTAGAATAGCTGTCATTTTGCACATCCTGTCCAGAATGTGATTTTGCTCCTGTAGCACAGAATGGCATGGTCACTGTGCGAAATTAAATTTTGGGATGGATTAACAAAGTCGCAGTTGCACTGTTCATGAGGGGAGGTCCCATAATGCCGATGTTGAAAATCTGGTGAAAAATTCTAAACAATGAGTGCGTTACAAGTGTGCATTGTGCATTTTGTATGCATGCTCATAAGCTTGCCAGTGTTTCCCATTTTTTTACACTGTTGTACTATCTGGATGGAGGTATGGACCCTGCGTTCCCACCGTGACATATGTACAGTGTTGTACTATCTCAATGGAGGGATGGGAGCATTGGGTCCCAAGGACCCTGCACTCCCACCGTGACTTATGGACAGTGTTGTACTATCTCGGGGAAATGGGAGCAGAGGGTCCCAAGCACCCTGTGCTTCCACAGTAAAATGAGCATACAATTATACTATCTGAAAAAGAAGAGAAATTCTTTGCAAAAAACATCGTTAATGCATCAGTTAAGCTGGATACCACAGCAACAAAAGCAGGGAAATGAGGCGTTAGGGTTTACAACCCTAATGTCCCACACCCAGGATTCCCACCCCTACCTCTCCACCCCATCCCCCCACCCTTCACACACCAACAGGTGTCGGGGTATGCCATGGGGTCATAGGGCTTAACTCTCACCCCATTCCACATGTAAACATGCTTACATGCTACAGTATAGGACAACGCTACAGTATAGCCATTTTTGCTTTCACAAATTGTGGCAGTGTGTGCCACAATTTGCGAAAGTATTTTTGTGATACTACTGCAGATTGTGGCACTGTTTTGTGAAACACCTGTGGTTTTGATGTAAATTGCAGCACTGTTTCACGAAAAAATGGGGGTTGTACCACACTTTGTGACACTACTTTTTTTTAAATGCCTGTTTCTTTGTCACTTCATTGCAAACAAATGGTTTGCACTTATGGACTGTAATTTTCATGGTACAAAGGACTTGCCCAGCAGATGTGGCTTTTGCTGGTTTGGTGAGAAATTTTTCATGTGTTGTGTAGTTATAGCAATCTGAAGTTTTATAATTTTCCATAGGATAACATTGTAATTGTCAGGGTCCCTTTCAGCAGCTATATCTCAAAAACACTTCAAAATATGGACTCGCTTCGATTCAAGGCTTAGTACACCTTTAGGTGTACAAAGCTGTTTTGCATGTTTCCAGGCCTTGTTTATAATTGCAGGGGAAATTTTAATGAATGGGACTGAGGTGACTGTGACACTGTGCCATGCATTCACAACATGACATATGTGCTGCTTTGCCTACATGTAAATGAGGGACATTTACAATATGCATGCCCACATGGACATATGGATACAATTATGGACTGATGGAAGTGGGGGCCCTGTGCTCCCACATGGATATATGGATACTATTATGGAATGATGGGAGCACTGGGGCCAGATAACCCTGTGCTCCCACATGTAAATGAGGGACAATTACAATATGCATGCATGGGAACACAGGGCCCAGAGAGCCCAGTGCCTCCACATAGACATATGGTTACCATAATGGACAGATAGGAGTGGGAGCACAGGGCCACTAAATGAGAGCCAATTACAATCTCTCTCTACACTTATGGATACATGGGAGCACCACATAAACAGATAAGGCTATGATTATACTTTCTTAAAAAGTAAGGAAATTCTATGCAAAAAAACTTCATTAATGCACCATTAAGGTTCCAGCATCAGAAGTAGGGAAATGAGATTTTTATAGGGTTCCCAACCCTAACACTTCACCCCCACCCTCAGTTTCCAACCCTAACACCCTGCCCCTACCTGGCATGCAAGAACTGAAGTGAAGGATTACCCTTGCTGTGCCGCGGACTGATTTACCTGTCCAGAATTACTATACGTTCTAATTCTGTCAACAGTCTAAGGGTAATAAAATGCTTCTTATGAATTTTAAAACTTTTTCTGGTCTTCCTATTCTTCCTAACCTTTGCCTCTACTACAATTGGTATCAGAAAAAGTGGGATTTATGCCATGTATACACTATGCCAGGAGTTTTGTGCATGGGTACTAGACCTGGTACCAGGAAAGCATAGAATAAAGGCATGGATCCTGCAACAGCAAGCCCAGGAGTGTTTACCAGAAGGATGACAGCTAAACTAGAAGCAGAAACAAAAGTCCAGAGACTGAACAGCTGGCACCAATGATGAAAGAAGAGAACAAGCAGGGACAAAACCTGAAAACATGAATGGTGAGCTATAAAACAAAGAGAGACTGAGAAACAGAGAAGAGAAAAGATGCAGGGGCAGGAGAACTGATAGCAGAATGCCTTGCAAGCTGTCGAAGCTGGAGGATCTGGTATAGGCCCAGCAGATCAACAAAACACAAACAACTTAAAAGACATTAAACAGCTACATTTTTCTGCATTTTGCTGCTCAGTTAATAAAACTGTTATTGTTTTTTGCATATCTTGCCTTGGGCATCACTCTTTTTGAAAATCTGGGGGGAGTTCTGTGACTTTTGATGGTGCATTACTGTTGTTGTCACTGAGAACCTGATCCTCTGTTGGCAGCTCTTTTTCCAGAGACCCTGTAGCATGTTGCACTGCTGGGAAAACACTGTGCAAAAGGACCAGGCACTGGCATCATCTGCATCCACAGGGGCACTCAATACTATCCCACCACCCAAGTGATTCTGAATATAAATGGGGTGTCACACCAAATGAAAGTGGGTGTGGAACCAAAGTTACTTGTACCTGTCATTATTAGAAATGATTTTGCAGGATTTGCTAAGTTAATTACAGAGGGAATAAACCCTGTGGTGTCTGTAGCTGTGATAACAAGAGCACAGGCAAAGTAAATCTTAGATGCTGGGGACTCTTTTCTTTTTTGCGACTTTGATTTGGACTTGTTTGAGCCCAGCTCAAAGATCCAGAAGCCCAGGAAAGAAAGAAGACAGCTGAGAAAACAGTGCCAACTAAAGACTGATGAGCATAAGGAGTTGATATTTGAAAATGCTAAAACTAAACTGATAACTGATTGTGATTTTGTTTCTGAGCAAACTAATGATGCTTCTCTCCTGGGTTATTTCAAGCAGTTGGAGGTGAAACAAAAAGAGGGTGAACCAATGTTTAAAACATGTAATGGACTATTGTACAGATATGTAGGAACAGATTGACCAATTGGTCATACCAAAGAAGTACAGAACCAAGTTATAGATAGCACATGATAGTCCTATGGCTGGTCTCTAGGGAAGGGATCACACCCTTCCCAGATTGTTGTACAGATTTTATTGGCCTGGGATTCATAAGGGTTTGCTGCCTACTGCAGTACTTGTGCTGAATTCCAGAAAGTAGCCCTAGTGACAAAAAAGGCAAGGTGCCCCTGATGCCCCTACCCTTAATAGATGAGTCTTATGAAAGAATTTCAATGGATGTGGTTGGTCCCTTAGACAAAAGTAAAAAAACATAATTGATACATTTTGGTAGTATGTGACTATGATACTCGATACCCAGAGGCAATTCCAATGTGTACTGTCGCAGCCCAAAAAAGTGGCAGGAGAGCTTGCCAAAATTTTCAGCACAGTGGTCATACCTAAAGAGGTTAGTACTGATCAGGGTAGTGATTTTGGTGCTGCATTGCTGAAGGAGCTGTACCAGCTATTAGGTATCACTGCCATAAGAACCTCCCCTTACCACCTTCAGACAGATGGTCTTGATGAGTGTTCTAATGAAACCCTAAAACACATGTTAAAAAGGTTTGTGAATGGTTAAGGGAAAGACTGGGACCAGTGCTTACCTTATCTACTTTTTGCTTACAAAGAAGTGCCACAAATATCAAAAGGTTTTTTACTGTTTGAAATGTTGTATGATAGACAAGCTAGAGGGCCACTAGATTAATAAAAGAAACATGGGACGGTAACCCCATTTGGAAAAAAAAATCTATTACATCTTATATATGTGCACTGAGAAAGAAATTGGCAGAATATGTTGAAATTGCCCACAGTAATCAGGAGCAAGCCCCAAAACAGCAGGAGGTGTATTATGACCATGGGGCAAAAGAACATTTTTTTGAGCCAGGCGAATAGGTCTTGCTATTGTTACCCACTACAGGAGACAAATTGTTAATGAAGTGGCAAGGGCCTTATAAGGTGATTAGATGTACTGGTACAGCTAATTATGAGACTGAGACGCCTGATAAGAAAAATCCTTCCAAGATATACTATGCTAACCTCCTGGAGAAGCGGGTTGAAAAAAACCCTAAAGGTTGCTTTGTTACTGTTACCAGAAACTGTTAAAGAAGATATTAATATAGCTTGTGACAGACTGGAACAAACTGTAACTTTGGATGCCGTGAAGGTGAATATTTCCTTAAGCACAGAGGAAGCTGCTGAAATCTATAACTTGGTAATGACATTTCAAACTACTTTTACCACACTGCCAGGCTGAGCAAAAGGGGTTGATTACATAATAGTGACAAGGCATGCTAGCCCTATCAGACAAAAGACCGACAGACTACCCGAGTGGTTAAGAGCAGACGTGGTTAAAGGAAATACAAAAAATGAAACAGTTGGATATTAATGAAGAATTGAGAAGTGCTTTGCCATCACCAGTGGTGACTGTAAATAAGAAAAGAAGGGGATGTATGAATCTGCCTTGATTTTAGGGTCACACCGAGGGATGTGCGAAATTGGCAAATTTTGTTACATAAAATATTTCACGAAATTTGCCCATTTTGCTAAATTTTTAATGGAAGTGAAATTCTGAATTTTGCCTGGGGAAGGCGAAATTTCACATTTCGCAAGTGAAATTCCACATTTCACACCAGGTTGAATATTTCACATAATGGGCAAATTTAGCAAAATATTTCGCACTGTGAAATTGCCGATTTCATGGGAATTTCGCTGGCGAAATGTAATTTCACAACATCTCTAGTCGCACCTGGAAACAAGCCCCAGCTCAGTGTGTCTTTCCCAGTTACCAAATGTTTAAATAAAAAAAATCCACATTTGACAGCTATCCTATGCCCAGGATTGATTAATTGTTGGACAGATTGGGAAGTGCCATGAGCATTAGTGCCCTTGATCTAACCAAAGGTTACTGGCAAATTCCCCTAGCTAAAGAATCCAGAGAAAAAAAATACATTTGTCACTCCTGTTGGATTCTTTTTTTTTTTTTAGTTGTTTAACCAAGAGTAGCACACTAAGCTGAAAACTTTTTTACAGGAGTGACCTGGGAGCACAGGGAAGTTAAGTGACTTGCTGAGGGTCACACAGTATGCAAGTGGAAGCTGTGGGATTCAAACCCAGGTCTGGTCTGTTGGATGTCACCAGATTTGTAGCTGTCAGTTCACCACCATGCCATTTGGTTTACATGGCGAACTTGCTACATTCTAGCAGTACATGGATATAAATCTAGCCCCTTGCACTAATTATTGTGCTGCTTACCTGGATGATGTCGTAGTGTACAGTCCAGACCGGAAAAGCCACCTGGAACACTTTTTAGCAGGTATGCAATCTAGCAAAAATGTAGGGCTGATCATTAATCCTACAAAGTGTGCATTGGGCATGCAGAAATGTAGCTATCTGGGCCATATTTTGGGAAATGGAGATTTCCAGGACAGAAGCTGTAACTAACAGTCCTGTCCCTGAAACAAAGAAACAGCTCAATCATTTTTAGGTCTCGCTTGTTACTACCAGAGATTTGTTCCCAACTTCACCCAGTTAGCTACTCCCCTCACTGAACTGACAAAAAAATGGTACCTGAATAGTCTGAAATGATTACTAGAGTGTGATGAGTCTTTTTGGTCCATCAAGGCTGCGCTATGTTCAGCCCCTATTTTATGAAGTCCAGACTCTGAGAAACAATTTCTGTTACTGATAGATGCATCAGAGATAGGTCTAGGAGCAGTCATGAGTTAGAATATACTGTAGATGGGAAGGAACATCCCATTCCCATGGATCTCCATGGACATCATGGCCCTCCTCAAGGTCAGGGATCAGGCTTGGAGGGACTTCAAAGTATCCAGCTCATCCTGCACAAACAAAAGTATCAGGCCCTGCAAAATGCCTGCACAAGACAAATCCGTAGGGCAAAAGCTGACTTCTTTAGAGACACTTTCCACACCAACATAAGCCAGCCATCTAAATTTTGGAAGGTGGTTAAATCACTATTTTCCCCTCAATCACAGCCCCCCATTCCTGCTCTCAATGTAGGCAGCTCCACGATCACAGACCCTCTTAAATTGGCCTCTCAATTCAATTCCTTCTTCACAGAATGCACCTCATCCCTTTTGACCACTCTCACTCCCGACTTGCAAACCCCCTCTGCCCCTTCTACCCCAACCAAGCTCCTCCAGTTGGTCCCCCCTTCACCTTCCACCTGACTACTCTGGCCAAAGTTTACAAAGCCTTGATCACCCTCAATCCCTACAAGGGCAAATGCCACACCAGCCTGGACTCCAAATTGCTATATTTATTGGCTTCTGCCATTGCCGTCCCCCTGGCTTCACTCTATAACCTCTTGTTCTCTCTAGTGGCTATCCCAACTGAGTGGAAGCATGCCACAGTCATCCCCATTCCAAAAGTTGGTGACCTCTCTGCTCCTGGGAATTACTTCCCGATTTCCCTCCTACCTATCCTAGCCAAAATCCAGGAACACCTAATCCTCTCACAACTCTCCTCCTATCTTGATTCCTCTTCTTTTTTCACACCCTACCAGTCTGGTTTTAGGAAGACCCACTCCACCACCACCTCCCTCTTAAGGCCCACCAATTCCATACTTACTGGTATGGACAGAGGCCATATCATTTCAGCCATTTTTGTCGACCTGGCCAAAGCCTTCAACACTGTCTCCCACTCCCTTTTTTTATCCAAGCTCTCTCTTGCAGGGCTCTCAGGTGTGGCCAGCAACTGGTTTCACTCCTACCTGATAAGCAGATCCCAATCCATCAGAATTGGTAACACCATCTCTGCTGTCCTCCCTGTTACCTCTGGTGTACCCCAAGGCTCAGTCCTTGGCCTGCCTTTTTTCTCTATCTTCCTCAATCACCTGCCCTCTTCCTGCCCCCACACATCCATTCACATGTATGTGGCTGATACCGTACTGTACACATCCGGCCCCATGTCCTCTGATGAGGTGATCATGCTCCAGCAGGACTTCAATGAAGTTCAGCACTGGTTTCAATCAAATCAGCTCTTTCTCAATGCCAAGAAAACTGTCTGCTTGACTTTCAGCACTAGGCAGAGACTTTCAAAGCTCCCTGCTACCCCCTCCTTCCACACCCTGGATGGGACTTCTCTTGAATCTTGCACCTTTTGCAGTTATCTTGGTGTTTGGCTTGATTGGCACCTAGACCTCTTTGCACATATTGATGCCATCCACAAAAAGCTTCACCCCAAGTTGGGAACTTTATATTGCAACCGTGGTTGCATCCCATTGCCGGCTCACCATGCATTTGTGTAGAACATGATTCTCCCTATTTTTGACTACAGTGTTATAGCATGCAGTGACACCCCAAAGTCCACCTTAGCCAGACTGGACCCTCTCTTCCACTCCTTATGCCATTTTGCCCTTGACTGTCCTCCCACCACTCATCACTGTGACCTATGCCAGATCCTTGACCTCCTCTCACTACAGGACCGGAGCCACTCCTACTGTGCCAACATCACAGCCAAATACTGGGCATAGTCCCTTCTTCCATATCTTGCTTCTGTCCTCTCAGCCCCTACCTTCCTGGGCTATGCACTCAGGAATGGTGACTCATGTCTCCTGTCCATTCCAGTTAGGTCCACCTCTGCAGGCCAGTCAGTATTCACATACCACATGCCTAAACTATGGAACTCTCTCCCCCTAGCTGTTTGGCATGCCTCCCCAGCCAGCATCTCAATGCCCTTCTCAAAGCACATTTCTCCTCCATCTGCACATGCACCAAATGCTAGCTCCTGCCTCTGAAAGCAGTCAATCTATGAATAACGTTGTTCTGATATGATGTAAATGTTGCCATACTTCATTATCAAAAGCCTCAAACTGTTATTATATTTTAACTTGTCATGGCCTTGTACCACTGCCTGCTGTACTGCACATCTCCTTGTAAGATGTTATTGTAAAGTCTTCTGGTCACTATCTAATATGTATGCACTCCTTTCCCCCTTACCCCCAGGACGCATCTGGAATCGAGCAGTAGTCTGCTCAGCATGCTTTCCTGGTAAAACCTTTAACTAAATAAATAAATAAAATTCTGTATATCAGTAGGAAGTTGTATGACATGGAGACAAAGTGCACCACTATTGAAAAAGAATGCCTGGTTTGAAATGAGCAATGGAGTCCTTTAAGTTTTATTTGTTAGGAACTGACTTTGTATTTATAACAGACCACAATCGTCTTTGTTCGCTTAACCAAATGAAGGGTAAAAATCTCAGAATAACAAGGGGGTATCTGGCACTACAGCCATTTAAATTCAAAGTGCTTTTCAAATCCAAGAAAGAAAATGTCTATGCTGATTTTCTGTCATTGAGAATTCAGAAGGCTGAAAAATTGTTTATACTTACCTGAAATGTTTGCTGTAAATGATGGAATGGAAATGGGATGCTGCATATGCACAGAACTGTAAATGTTATGACATGATGTCAAAAGAGAACTAAAAGAAGGTTTTGGAAATCTGTTTATTAGAAAAAAAGGTTCCCCCCTAAACAAGGGAGTTATGTGACAGGGTTGAATAGACCGTGTCCCATTGGTTATGCGGGGAAAGTTAAAAGCAAGGATCTGTTCTGTCCTCTCCCTTTTTGTCACAGAAACAAAGAATCTGACAGCAGATAAAGATGGCCTACCCATCCAGGCTGCCCCTGTCTCTCTATCTACACTATTACATCAGACCGTACCTGATCTACAGCTCTTTCTCCCTCCCCTTCCTTTCCACTGTGATTCCTTTGTGCTTATCAAATGCATTCCTGAACCCCACCATTGTTTTTGTCCCCACCACCTCCACTGGAAGGCTGTTTCAGGAATCCACCACTTTCTGGGAAGAAGTACTTCCTCACAACTCTCCTGAATCTACCCCTTCCAGCTTCACAGGATGTCCCCTTGTTCTTAAACACCTTGAGCCGGATTTTCAGAAGGTGATGCAGGGCTTGCATCAAGGCCTATGCCATGGGTCTTATGTTTTGGTGATGTGTCAAACCCCCTTTTTGCCTCAGCTGTGCCCTATTTTCCAATCATGGGTGCAGTTGCAACAGTTTCCATGATTAATGATAGCTTGTACCAAATAACTGATGCAAGCTATGTACTAAAAGCCCCCAGGAGTGGCACATGATAGACCACAAAAATGTGGTCTAAGCTGTGGCAAGTGAAGCAAGGGATTGAAATTCCCAACTGCCGGCCAGAAACTGCCGCAAGCCTGTTGTGCCATATGTTCGGCACATCAGAGACTTGTGGCAGGTCTAGTGTTTTGAATATCCAGCCCTTTTGCTTCTGAAAAAATACTTCCCTCCTGTGCTTTATTTACCACTGTGAGGCATTAAAAGGTATTTAAAGGTCCGTATCATCTCTCTCCTCTCCCTGCTCTGTTCCAGGGGGTACATATTGAGGTCCTTTAATCTCTCTTCACAGGGCTTTTGATTCAGATCCTGCACCATTTTAGTTGCCCTCCTTTGGACTGCCTCCATTCTGTCAACGTCCTTCCAGGGATGTCGGACCAGATTTTCAAATTGTGGTTCAGGGCTTGCATCCTGCCCTACACCACCAAACTTAAGTTCTGGTGATGCACCAAACCTATTCACTGCAACTGTGCCCAATTTTGCAATTTCTGGCACAGTTGCAACAGTTTCCATCTTTTACAACAGCTTGCGCTAAGTATGCGGTGCAAGCTCTGTAAAACTGGCCCTCAGTGTTGTTGCAAGCTAGAGCACAAAAAGTTGGTCTAGCTTGCTGCAATCAGTGCACAGGATAGAAAATCCCGATGCCAGCCAGGAGAATGCTGCAAGCCCCATGGGTTGTATGTTCATCACACCTGAGTCTTGAGGCATTCTTAGCTTTTCAAACATACTGCCGGTGGTCTCCAGAACTTGACAATACTCTAGGTAGGGTCTTACCAGCAATCTATACAGAAGCAACACCACCTCCTTTTTTCTGCTAGTGATACCCCTCCCTATTCACCCCCAGCATCCTACTTGTCCTTCCCTACTGTCTTGTCACACTGCCTGGCCACCTTTAGGTCATCTGATATAATTACCCCCAAGGTCTTTTTCCTGCTTGGTGGTCATCAATACCACTCCATCCATGTTGTACTCCACCCCTGGGTCTCTGTGACCTAAGTGCATTATTTTGCACTTTTTCGCATTGAATCTCAGCTGCCATAGCTTTGACCACTATTCTAGTTTCTCTGCTCTCTGATTATCCTTTCCACACATACACACCCAGAGTGTCCACCCAATTGCAGAGTTTAGTGTCATCTGCAAGGAGGCAGACCTTCCCTTCCAGCTCCTCTGTAATGTCCCTTATAAAGACATTAAAGAGGTCTGGTCCCAATACTGATCCCTGAGGTACTCCACTGGTCACCCTCCATTCCATGGAGTGAACTCCACTTACCACCACCCTCTGCCACCTATCCCCTAACCAATTTCTTATCCAGTTTACCACCTTTGGACCCACTCCTAAGCTACCCAGCTTTCCTACTAGTCTCCTATGTGGAGCAGTGTTGAACACCTTAGTGAAATCTAAGTAGGCCACATCCAGCACTCAACTCTGATGTAGTTCCTTGGTCACCCAGTCAAAGAAAGAAATCTATCAGATTTGTTTGACGTGACCTCCCATTATAAAATCATGTTGCTTCATGTCTTGTAATCCACTGGATTCAAGATGCTGCACAATCTTTTCCTTCAGCAGTAATTTCATTAACTTTCCCAGTCTACCCTGGCTAGACTAGATCCACTCTTCCACTCCTTCTGTAGGTTTGCCCTGGATTGCCCCTCCCCAGACCCACCACTGCCACCTCTACACCTCTCTCTCCTCCCTTCCACTTGAAGCCAGATGGCTTATTCATTGCTCCTCCCTTACTGGTAAGTACTGACTGGGCTCCCTCCCACCCTACCTTAAGTCTCTTCTCTCCTCCCCTTCAAACCCCCTCCTACTCTCTCCATAGCTCTAACGTCCACTCTCTAATTCTCCCATCCAGGTGGACCTCAGCTGGGCAAGCTAGTTTCTCTTTCTGCCTTTCCAAACTCTGGAACTCCCTCCCAGACTCTATTCATTCTGCTACCTTCATTCACTCCTTCTCCAGTCTTATTCATGACTATTCTGCCCCCTCCTGTAATTGCCCCTGACTCCCACCCCATTATTGCCTCCATACCTTCCTCTTCCTGGCTCTCCAGCCCCCTTCTATTCCCACCTACTGTCTTTCATACTACATATCTCACCCTCACCATCCTCCCTCCCTCCCTCCCCCATTCCTCTTCCTCCTTTACCCACCCACCCTAATTCTGTGTCTCCCTTGACTCCTTCCTATGATCTACTTTCTCCTTTCTCCCCCTCTCTACTCTTTGTCCTTTGCTAGACTACCCTTAGCCACATACACTGACCTGGTTCCTCTCCTATTCCTGTAGGCAAATATTACTTACAGCTGTTGCTGCATTTTCTGTAAATAATCCCTACATATATGCTCTTGTACATTCAATATATATCACTCAATATTTAATGATATATTTTATGAAAGTGTGCCTTAATATGAGTGTACATTCTCTGTAAATATTTTATGCTGTATGTATATGTATTTCTCCCTCTACCCTCTCCCCCAGGATGCTTCTGGAAATGAGTTGCTTATGACTCAGTATGTCTCTCCAAGAGAAACTTTTGAAATAAACAAACACCACTGATGTCAGGCTGTCCAGCCTGTAATTGCCAGCCTCCTCCTTGCAATCAATTTTATGTAGTGGGACTACATTTACAGCTTCCTGACTGTGTACCTTCATATACTGTATATTTTGAGGTGAATTAGAAAAACACACCCTATCCATTTCAGTTCAGAAAAAAATCACACTCTTTTTATTGTACCTAGTCTTTTTATTTGAGAAATGCCTCCTAATTTAATGTATAGAGGATGAACTGGAATATGTTACTCATGGGCTTTGACTTGCCTTACTTCAAATTCATCAAAAATATAATTTATCCATCGGGTTTGACAGATCTCTGTGCAGACATATATTTGAGACCCAAATTCAAAATAGCCTCCATAACTAAATTGGTATATAGAGACAGTCCAAAGCAAAAAGGTAAGAGTAGCATAGAAACTTCCAAAGTACATCTGTGGTTCCATAGGATTAAGTCACAGTTTGAGAGAGTGCAGTATTTGGTGAGAATATTTAAAATCCAGTTGAAAGAAAATCTTAACAAGATTTAGACTAGAACTCTGTAAAAGCAATTCATTACTTTTCCAACAAAAAAAGGACATTTATTCCCCATATTGTACTTGCTTTCCTAAAGAGCCTGATGACTTAAAGCATGTTAATATTCAGATGTCCATTTTTCAGAAAAAGAGACAGAAAAAACTATTAGCGCATATATAAGCCTAGATCCTCTAAAGAAATTCCTATAGATCTGTTTAACCTGCAGTCTCCATTTTACTCTCATGTTTAACCAAATATCTACTGTCAATTAAGTTGTGGTACAGTGGATATGCTTCTTGGTTTCTATTTTATAGCATCATGAGATGTTTTCCTTTCTAATCAAGATTATCAGTTCAAGTACAGTGAAATGTAGGTAACCAGGTCCAAAACTCTGTACAACTGATTTCATGCTATGTATTCTTGTACAGCATTTTTTAATAGCTAGAAACATAGAAACATAGACTTTGCCAGCAGATAAGGACCACTTGGCCCATCTAGTCTGCTCATTTTCCCTACCTACAGGATAGGCCGCAGATCCTAGTTAACCAGCAGCCTATTTCTTCCTACCCCCCCAAAAAGAATTGCCTTATGTCTGTCCCATGTATTCTTGAATTCTCCCACAGTTTTAGACCCCACAACCTCCTCAGGAAGGCTGTTCCATGAATCCACTACCCTCTTTGTGAAATAATACTTCCTCACATTGCCCCTGAACCGCCCCCCTACTATCTTTAAATTGTGTCTCCTTGTTCTTGCACATCTCTTTTTCTGAAAGATGCTACCCTCTTGGACTTTGTTGATTCCACTGAGGTACTTAAAAGTTTCTATCATGTCCCCCTCAATCTTTCCTCAAGGGTATACATATTAGCTCCTTTAGTCTCTCCTCATACGCTTCTTTTGCAGACCCTGCACCATTTGGTGCCCTCCTCTGGTTTCTCTATCCTGTCTATGTCCTTGCGGAGATGGGGTCTTCAGAACTGGACGCAGTACTCAGATGGGGTCTCACCAACTGTCTGTACAGAGGGATAACAACCTCCTGTTTTCTGCTGCTGGTGCCTCTCCCTTTGCATCCCAGTATACCCTCATCCCTCCCTACTGCCTTCTCACATTGCTTGCTAACCTTAAGGTCATCTGATATGATTACCTCCAGGTCCCTTTCCTTTTTTGTTGTTGTTACTACCTCCCCCCAATTGTGTAGTCTTCCCCTGGGTTCTTTTTTCCCAGGTGCATTATTTTGCACTTCTTTGCATCGAGTCCTAGCTGCCATACTTCTGACCATTCCTCCAACCTTGCCAAGTCCCTTCTCATCCTTTCCACACCTCCTTGTGTATCAACACTGCTGCAGATATATGGGTCATCTGCAAGGAGGCATACTTTTCCTTCCAGTCCCTCTGCAATGTCACTTATGAAGACATTTAAAGGACTGGACCCAATACAAACCCTCTTGGTGCCCACTAGTAACCCCTCTTTCTTCAGAGTGGACTACATTTACAATTACCTTCTGTGTCCTGTTGTCCAGCCAATGTTTTACCAGGCTACCACCCTAGGACCCACTCCCAGGCTGGTTAATTTGACTATTAATCTTTTGTGTGGGACTGTGTCAAATGCCTTGCTAAAGTCTAGGTAGGCCATGTCCACAGCCCCTCCCTGGTCTACTACTTTGGTCACCCAGTCAAAGAAATCTATCAGATTAGTCTGACATGACCTTCACGCTGTGAATCCATGCTGCCTTGGGTTCTGTGCCCCACTGGCCTCTAGGTACTCAACTATTATTTCCTTCAGAAGTGATTCCATCACTTTCCCTACCACAGAGGTCAAACTGACAGGTCTGTAGTTTCCTGCCTCTGTCTTGGTCCCACTTTTGTGAAGGGGAATCACATCCACCTTCCTCCAGTCCTCGGGTACCACACCATCCTCCCATGATTTATTAAAATGAGTAGCCAGTGATTTCACTAGTTTCCCTTTTAATTCTTTTAGAATTCTGGGGTGAATTCCATCAGGCCCCATTGCTTTGTCCACCTTCAGTTTTGGGAGTTCTTGCAGAACCCTTTCTTCTGTGAAAGGACTGGGATACACCCCCTATCAAGAGTGCTTCTGTTAATTGGATTAGGCACTTCCACCTCCTCTTTTGTGAATACTGAGCAGAAATATTTGTTCAGTATCCTTGCTTTTTCACTGTCCCTCTCTGCCCACCCACTGTTCATTCTATTCAGCCTCACTAACCCTCCCTTTGTCTTTCTATGCTCGCTGATGTACTTATAAAAGGTTTTATCCCCCTTCTTAACTGAATTGGCTATCTTTTCCTCAGTTTGGGCCTTTGCTATTCTGACTTCCCTCCCTGCTTCCTTCTGCCTTAACTGGTACAGCTCTCTGTCCTGCTCCTTTTGTGTTTCCTTATACTTCCAGAATACTATCTTTTTCTTCCTGACTATCACAGCCACGTCTTTTGAGAACCATAGTGGCTTTTTCTTTCATTTTGATTTGTTTATTTGCTTCACACAAAGGCTTGTTGCCTCTGTGATGGCAGTTTCAATGATTTCCCATGGTTGCTCCACACCTCCTTCTAGCCTGTTTGCTAGTGCTTTTCTGAGGCACTCTCCCATCTTGCCAAAGTCAGCTCTCCTGAAGTCCAGTACCCTCGCTTTTATACGGCTTGACTCTGTAGCTGAGTTTAACATGAACCACACTGTTTGATGGTCACTTGTTCCCAGATGGCAACCCACTTCTAGATCTGAGATCCTTTCACTGCCCCCGTTTGAGAGTATGAGGTCTAAGATTGCTCCCTCATGAGTGGGTTCCAAAACTAGCCGTCTGAGGCCGGACACCTGTAGGACATTGAGAATGGCCCTGCTCTTGGATGTGGCTGCAGCAAATGTGCTCCAGTTAACATCTGGTATATTCAGGTCTCCCATCAACAGTATCTCCCCCCCTTTCTCTGCCATTCTAAGAATGCCTTCTATCATATCCTTGTCCAATCCTCCCCTGACATGGGGGTCTGTACACAACCCCTGTGTGGATTGTGGTGCCCTTTCCAGTCTCCAAGGTGACCCAAAGTGCCTCCTCTCCTCCCTGTTTACTCTTTTGTTCAGTTGCTTTTATCCCATCCTTTACATAGAGAGCTATTCCTCCCCCTCTTCTCCCCTGCCTGTCTCTCCTGTAGGTTATGTACCCTGGTATGTTAACATCCCAGTCATGGTTCCCTGTGTACCATGTTTCTGTGACTGCTAAGATATCCAGGCATCCCTCTTCCATCAAGGCCACCAGCTCATGGAGCTTGTTGCCTAGACTATGGGCATTGGTACTCATTACCCTCCATTTCCTGATGGCATTACTCCTTTTTGCCCCATCCCTGTCCTTGTTGCCTTTGTCACTTTCTACATTTACCCCTGCCCTTCTCCCTATCAACACCGCTATGTTGGTGTTTACCACACTTACCACCATGATTTTTTGGGGGGTGCTAGGATTTCCCTGCTCCTTTCCAGTGCCTCACCCCTTAGCTAGTTTAAATGCTTGCCAATGAAGCATTTAAACCTATCACCTAGGATCCTGGTTCCCCTCCTGGACAGATGCAGCCCATCATGTCAGTATAGGCTTGCATCACTCCAGGTGGACCCCCAGTCCCCAATGAAGCCAAATCCCAGAGCTCCATACCAGTTTTTCAACCACTGATTGAATCCCATGGTGTGGAACACCGTAGCCTCTACTACGCCATAGCTGGGCAGCACCTCCAAGAAGGTTACCATGCGTGCTACTTGTCTAAGGCCCCTCCCCAATTCCACAAACTCTTCCTGCACTTCTCTAATCCCTTTCTTAGCCAGGTCATTTGTCCCTAGGTGGACAATGACATCCAGCTCCCTCCCTTGTGCAGCTGCTCTTGCAATCCTGAGGTTTGCTCCCTGTCCCTCCAAGCCATGCTGCCAGGCAGGCACCTTACCTCCCTCTCCCCTTCCTCCCCCAGTTCTACCTTCCTAACAATGGAGTCCCCCACCAGGAGTTATTTCCTTCCTCTGTGGGGTCCCCTGCCACCCTCCTGTGGGTCCACTTTGTGGAGGTTCCCAGCATCCTCCTTGGTCTCCACTGCGGGTGCCTCCATAGAAGAACCATACTTTGCCAGAATGGCATAGCAATTGTGGAGAGGTACAACTGGAGGGATGCACCTCTGTTCCACCACCCTCACCCTCCCTGATCCCACTGTGGTCCAACTGCTCCTCTTTCTTGGCAACCTCTGTGGCAACAGCAGTGGTACTGGTGGTCCCTGGATGGAAGAGGAGGTCCCACAAATCCTAGCCAACTCAGCCTGGAGATGAGCAACCAAGACATATCCCTACCAGCACTTTCAGGAAGAAACAACACATCTGAATAGTAAATTGGCTCTCTGAGCATACTCAGAAGGTATGATTGAAGGGTTAGCCTCATCCCCTAGGTGGGTCACTAGTGGGGTTCCTCAGCGGTCAGTGCTGGGGCCACTCCTGTTCACTGCCTATATCTCAGACATCAGGAGTGAGATGAGTGTCTTTGCAGATGACTCAAAGCTAGGCACAGTGGTGGATGGGGAGGAGGGCAGGGTGGCCTTGCAGGAGGACCTGGAGGCTCTGGAAAGGTGGTCAGGAAAATGGAAACTAAAATTAAATGCGGGGAAGTGCCAGGTTCTGCACCTGGGAGTCAGAAATCCAGGCCTGGGGTATACCCTGGGAAGAGACATGATTCAAGTCACAGAGGGTGAGAAGGACCTGGGGTAGTGGTAGATGTCAAAATGAACAACTTAGAGACCTGTAGGAGGGTAGCAGCAAGGGCAAATAGGATGCTGGAATGCACCACCAGGGGATTACCTCCAGAAAGGTGGAAGTGAGCCTCCCACTGTACAACTGCTTGGTTGGGCCACACCTCTAGTACTGTGTACAGGTTTGGAGACCACATTTAAGAAGGGACATTACACTCCTAGAGAGGCTCCAAAGGAGGGCAACCAAAATGATCTGGGGCCTGAGGGAGAGGACCTATGAGGAGAGGCTCAAGGAACTCAACATGTACACCTTGGAAGAGAGGAGGGATGGGGGTACATGATAGAGGTCTTTAAGTACATGAAAGGGATCAATAAAGGAGGCCCAGTCAGGGTGCTCCAAAGGAAGGAGGGTGGGGCAACAAGAGGTCATGGGTGTAAGCTGGAAGGGGGCAGGCTCAGTGGAGAGAAGAGGAGATGCTATTTCACTGAAAGGGTGGTGGAGCCATGGAATGCACTTCCTAGGTAGCTGGTAGAGATGGAGACTGTGGATGGGTTTAAGAGGGAATGGGACAGGTACAGAGTGAGGGAAAACCTGACCAGGCCCAATACAGGTGGAACATCTGGGACTGGGGACAGTATAACCCAAGAGGGGGGGCACCAAAATCAGCCCTCAGTGCAGGTGCTGAAAATCAAGCAGACTCGAGAGACCATTAGGCCTATTCTGCTGGCATTTTAGTATGCTAGTATGTTAGTATATTAATATTGTGGATCAACTTTACAAGGTCATAGTTATATTATTGAACTGTACTATAGTGTATGGTGAGGGTTTGTTCTAACTCGATTTCCTTCTCTGCTGAAAGGGTGTTGCACCACAGTTCAAAACTCAGAAACACAGTTGTACCCATCTGTGGTACAACTGTTTTTCAGCTGATTTGGAAAGCATATAAGCCACACACTTGAAACCATCTGAGAAAACTGCTACACACACATCAGAGGCTAACGGTAAATCACTTCAGAGGTCCCATTGCAGTTTTCCCGAAGTTCATGATGAAATGGTATCTACATTACTTATGGGGGCACAATGCAGTATTAAAAATACAGGATGTGCAACTCTATGCACAACCAGTGTGTTCTACCACCTTGGGGTTCTTATTCCCATGGACCGCTAGAGTTCATTCTCGAGGTCAGAAAAAATCAAAACCCCTCTGTTGTTGAACACATTGGTTGCAGAGAGTTGCCCATCCAGTGTTCTTTATGTCAATGACTTTTACATAACTCTGCTAACTCCCCCAAAAAGGATATTCTTAAATGTCTATAAACTTTTGTTATTGAAATGAAGCAAGAGAGATGGATTGTATGATTGATCTTGTGTTTGTATATCATTTTTAATTTATTTCAGGCTGCAGTTTTTGTTTACTGTTTCAAATTTTGTTGAATTAAATGATGTTTTGTATTCTATGCAAATGTTTTTATCAAACAATCCTAGCAGCTCATTGATTAATAAAAACCTTGAACCTTAAGGTCACCAGTGAATATTAATTATTTCAAAAGAGAGCAGACAGGCTATATCCAGAGAGAGCAGTTCTATGCACTGAAACACCATGGCAATAGGAAATGAGAGCACTTTCACAATTGGGAGAGTCACTTTCAAAACAGATTCTTGGCACACTGGAAGCTATACAAAAATGTCCAAATCTTTATTACAAAGTGCAGTGTGCTTTAAATTGTTGGCAAGCAGGTCAGGTAATCGCACACAGTTAACTATTACTTCCTGGCACCTTTTGCATTTATAATGCTTTCACAAAGATCCAACCCCTTACACGTTATGTCCTTTCATACTCTTAATCTTAAAGAGATAATGTGCCATTTCAGGTCATGTGAGCATATTTTAAGGGACTACATCTCATCTATAAATACTGTGCCCAAAAAAGTACACAGTGATATTTAAAGCCTACATGTATACATATAACATATTACGTAAAACATTGTTAAAAAGGTTATTGAAGTTTATGTAATGAAACGCATGCTTCTCAGATATTTTCTAATATTTTCTAGTCAAAAGGCATTTCTGTTGGCAAAAACAAGCTCCTTTCAGCAGCCAGGTCCTTCCAATATGAGACAGAGTTGCAAATGGCACTGAGGTATGTACAGTGTATGGATATTTCGGTCTCCAGCATTACTGACTGGCTGCTGCAGATCATGTGATCTTCCAATAATTTGGATATGCTCAGTGAGTGCTCCCTATAAAAAATGCTGCATCTTTACATCCAAGTGCCAAAGTGGCAAAAGGAAAGCCAAGTTCCTTTAAACCAGTTCGCAGGTGTCTAGCCCATTAGATTTCAGCATGTTCCAGAATGCAAATTCAGGAATGGTTCATCCTTAACTGAAACTGACATGTTGAATCTCAGTTGATCAATCCTGTTCAAACAGAAGACAAATATTTTATTTATTTATTTATTTAGTTCATCGATCAGATTTACAACCTTTGAGTCACAGACTCATTTACAAAAGCACCTCGTCACAGGAAGGGGAGACAACAAGTAGTGCGGCGAGACAGGGTGGAACAATACAGGTGCGTACATACATTATAAAGAGCATGAGACATCTGTGTTTTACAGAGTAAATTATACATAGCATAAAGAATCGGAAGAATACCATCGTATCACAGAATGGAAAAAAAAAAAAAAAAATGGAGTGGGGCAGGCTGTCAAGGCTGGAGAGCAGTGGATGGCCTTACCGTGGCACAAACACTTCCGAGTGCCAAGTATGTGGTTGCACAGAGCAGTTTTGAACTGCCCAATTTTAGGGGTGTTTGAGATGTGATTGGGAAGGGAGTGTGTGTGTGTGTGTGTGTGTGTGTGTGTGTGTGTGTGCGTGTGTGTGTATTTGTGTGTGTGTCTATGTCCGTGAGTCTGTGTGCATGTGGGCACACACAAACATAAGTGTGGTGTAAGGGGTATATCTTTCAAAGATAATGTTTTCTTGTGCAGTAAATAAATGCAAAATATGCAGATCATTAAAAGGATTTCAGCACTAGCTACAGTATGTCACAGATATTTCTTATCAATGTTATGTGGCACTGGTTGCCCATGTATGCTGTTAATCTGACATTGTGGTTTTCTAGCAGAATTCCTCTAGGTAAAATGTGCTTTAAGACACCAAAGTTAAAATGATCATAAATGTTACTTCCATGCAGTTTCACAAGATTTGTACCTAAATACTGTGAAATTTCAATTAAGCTCTATTTTGCAATATATTAAAAGTGCACATTAGTGCATACTGCATCATTCTAAAAACTCATAATTTTATAAAAGGGGCACAGTTTGGCTAAGGCTTGCAATACCTGCACATTTATGTTTCGCAGATTTGAAAGTACACTCTTTACATTCAAGAATAGTTGAATTTTAGAAATGGAGTCTATCTTTTCAAAATACATTACATCTTCATGAAGTACACATAATTTCAGAACTATTCAGTGTGTTGTCATGAAAACTGCACGAAACAAAGTTTGCAAACTTCTCCCAGCTCTAACACCTAGTACTTTTATTACATACACGCATACACACGTACATACATGCACACACAAAAACCAATGTAGTGTATGATACAATTATGAATTACTACCTAGAAAATCATTTTAATTTTATGTAGATGATAAAATGATTATTAATATTTTCTACCAAAGGAATTTTTTTGTTATTTTAGTAGAAAAGCCTAAAGGCTATGCCATTTCCCCTTGTATAACCAATATGAAACCAAAACTATCCTTTCTCAGCAGAGTAGTGTATTCACTTCCTTTGCAAGAAAATAAAAAGACAATGCTGGACCATTAAAAATAAAACAATTAAATTGAAGAAACTTGCCATGTCCCTTTGCTTTAACAGTTTTGAATACAGGCCATTTTAATCTCAAGGCAGCTTGAGGCTGACCAGGGGACTGGACACAGCACCACATCAACAGACCTGCCTGACTTTGTTGTTTGTCTTGCAAAATTTCTGCTCAGAGTTTTTTATTTCTTTCTTCATCACAGAATCATAGAATCCCGTAGGCAGAAAAAGACCATTTGGCCAATCCAGTCTGCCCAAACGATATATTATTTATTTTGAAAATTTGTAACTGTGAGAGGCCTATTGAGTCAAGGCTAAGTTTCGGGTGTGACCTGGGAATGAGGGAACAGGAAATACAAGAAGCATACAAGGTATTATAATAGGTACAAAATGAAGTAAAAATGGAGTGCAGTTTAACAAAGTAAAACAAATAAGATCAGACAAAATTTTTTATAGTAAAATGGAAGGATCAGAAAGGGTATGATGAGCAGGAGCGAGTGGAAAGAGGTTTTAGCTGGTGCCTAAAGGAGAAAGGGTAAGGAAAGAGGTTGAGAGAGGATAAATAGAGGGAATACCTAATATTCTCAATATCTCCACTGAAAAGGTGCATCCTGTTATGAACTGTTACATACTGGGGCTGATTTTATTGATTGATCAGTTGATTGATTTGTTATTTACCAGGTAAGTTCTGTGGAAACAAATACTTTCTGCAGGAATAACCTGGGGATTTAAAACAGCAAAAAGACAATCAGACACAAAATATCTATTACAACAAAATAAAAGTGGTATGTGAAAGGATCATTTTAATTCTAACCTGCACACAGTGCACATGCAGTGTATGCAATAATTAGACATTACAAAATGAAAACTGTTCACTAATGTCATAAGTAGAGAGTTTGAAGTTCCAACATCAAAAGCCATCTTTTAATTTGTGTGTGCAGATACATTACACATTTTACAAAGCATATTTATTACATTTTTAAAAGAAAGTTTATAACAAGCTCAGGAGATTTGTATTACAGGACAATGTAGGCATTGGGATGTCTTCTGAAGTTCAACATTTATGCTGATAAATTGAAAACCATATCTACTGTATGATCAAAAATTTCACAAAAAGAACAATTAAGTTACTTTGATACTTCATTTGCCTTTAAATGGACACTGTCAACTCCTTTTACATCATATTATTTCTAGTTGAAAATCCACATTTTATGATTGCTTACCTTCTCTAAAATTCATTGATGTTGCTGGTTGTTTTGTCTGCTTCCTTTCTGAGTGGAACTAAAATGCATGCTAATGGTATACTGATACCCAACCTTGTTTTATTTCAAATCCTTAATCTACCCTTACTGCATGCTTCCTGAACATCAGGAATGCCCTAAAACCATTCAGCCCTTCATGAAGTAGTTGTTTCCTCTCCTTCTACTGCATGTTGAGTGGCTAGACTATGTTTGAGGTGTTCCCAAGTCCAGGAAAAGATGCAGTGGAATTGATCAAGGAATGTAAACAAACACATTTTTGTGTGGTAACACCAGAATGGTGGGCTGTTTGTTTTTCACTTTCAAAAAGATAAAGGGAAGCAGAATAAAGCTGCCAGCTTCATCAGCCATTTCTACAGATTGTGAGCAATCATAATTTGTGTTTTTTAAACTAAGGACAGTTTGAGCATAAAGGGATTGACCGTGTCCCTTTAAAACAAATTCTTGGAGACATTGGCCAGGATTTTATTTGGATGCAGAACTTGTTGCAGATGCACTGCCGCAGTTCTGTCCCTGTAAATGTACCAGAATGCTTGCAGATGATTTTCAAACATTCTGATGCATTTATGACTCTTTGCTCAGTTTACGGCCTGGCAATGACACATGCACCACTTATGTGATGTATGCTTCATGCTCGGTGTGCAAACCATGGAACTGTGACATCAAGTTAGACCATATTTTCTGTGGTCTAACATCCATATCTCAAGTAGCGCAGTTGTTTGAGAACTGTGACACAATTCTCCAAAAATCCAACCCCTTGTGTACAGAAGTAAATACAGAAGGACTGCAGGTCAAGTCATTTTAATGGCAAGTGGAGATGAAAAACCAACATTTAATTGAACACTATTGAAAACACATAGTATCTTTACATGTCTGCAGTTCCCCCCTCCCTCCCTGCTTTCACATCACATAGTCCAGACAATTCAACCCTCCATGTACTGTTTCAGTTAATATTTTGATGTGTTGCTGATTTCAATAACAAACTACTTTTCTGATGGTCTAGTAGGGGCACATGGGTGATAGTTCTTAAAATGACTATCATAGAGGTGTATAGTATTGTCTCATGACTGGTCCCAAAGGATTTTAAAAACACACTGGTGTACATGGGTTTAGCAACACCATGTCAGGCAGTTTTGTTTTGGTAAGAAAAAATAAATGAAGTTATAATATATTATGATATGTAATCTACATATGAACATACAAACATACAAAAAAGGCAGCAGAATAAGGCCATTAGGTCTATCTACTCTGCTCTTATTGCAGGATCCACAGCGTAAGCTACTGACCTTGACCCCTCCCCAATCCTTCCATACTTTTCCTCTGCTGCTCCCATGACCCTTACTTTCCTCTTATGTGTATTCCAGCCTCTTTGAAGCTGCCCACCATATTCAACAAGACCACTTCTTCCTGCAGTACATTCCAACTGGCCACCACCCTCTACATGAAGAAATGCTTCCTAGCCTTGCTCCTAAACCTCCCCCCTCCAGTGTAAGACTGTGTCCTCTCACATTTCAGTTGCCACTTAGCTTAAAGAGACCCTCCTACTCCACCAAATTTATCCCTTTCAGGTACTTGAAGGTCTCAATCATGTCTCCTCTCTCCCTCTTCTCCTCCAGGGAGTAAATATTCAGGGCACCCAACCTGTCTTCTTATGCTATACCCTGTTGACCCACGATCATCTTCATTGTCCTCCTTTGGACCCTCTCCAGCAGGTTAATGTCCTTTTTAAGATGCAGGCACCAGTACTGTACCCCATACTCCAGGTGCAGCCTCACCAAAAACTTGTGAAGGGCAGTATAAACTCCTCTTGCCTACTACTTACCCCTATCTAGATTAGCTGATCTGCTAATCTACTGCAATAAAATGTATTTTGTATTTGAAATGGATATAATGCTATTGCAAAACACTAAGAGCTGTTCTAATTTGTTTTTATATTACAGTGTAATGAGTAATATCAACTTCAATATTTAAATTGGGAAGTGGTTGAACAGGGTTATGTATACAACTGGAGAAGAAACAGACAAGGTTAGAGTGTGCATACATTTTTATGTTGGCTCATGCTTGCATGCCAGCCAACATCTTGTGGTAGTAGCAGATTTGGAGGTGCGGTCACTGTTGGGTGAATGCAGGGCACGCATCAGTAGGTGTATTCCTCATTCCCCAATAAGCCAGCAGCAGGTGCTGACATCATGCATCCCTAATGTGGCCACCAGATCTTAGAGAAGGTTCACTGCAATGAGAGCAAAGCTCTCATACAGCAGGACCACAATATGCCTCCTGACGTGCATGCAACATGACGGCTGTGACTGCCACCACCTCCTGTCACAATGCCAATGGGGGAACCCACTCACCATCAGTTTAATGACCCCCCTCCCATTTAAAATGTATGCTGAGGGGGTGCCCAATCCCCCTCAGCATCATGGGGCCCCCAGAACATTTTTTCTTTGCTGATGGGGGGCCCAATCTCCGTAGGCATTTATCCTCATCCCCATTTATTTTATGGATGGGGATCCCACTCCCCATTGGCATAATGTCTCCCAACCACTTCTGTTGTGTACCGAGGGGGGTGCCCAATCCCCCTCAACTCATGACCCCCTAGTATGTGCAAACAGGAGTGCCCAATCCCTTGTCGGCTACAGCATCCCCCCAAAAAACACTTTGGTGACAGGCTGGGAACACACCCTAGCATGCCAAATCCCCTGCAAAAGAAAAACTGTCCTGCGATGTTTTTTTTTTTAAACCTGTGAAAAAGAAAACTTCCTCCAACCTGTGCCCACCCTCTGTGCACCCAACCTCCCCACACACCCCTCATTCCATAGTTACCTCCGGAGTACAGCATGATGATCTTCTGTGGACCAGGAACATGTCTGCACTCTTCAAAGCCGGCTATGAACTGAGGAAATGCTGGTAAGCTGTATAATGGCATGAATAGGGTTTTTTCAACTTTGGTGCATATCTCAGCCATTTTGGGGAATTTTGGCATCAAATTTTCAACATGGGGTTATTGGGACCCCACCTCATAAATTCAGGCACTGTCATGCATTATTTGGTCCTGAAAGCTGATTTCATGGTCACTGTGCAGAATCACCTTTTGAGACTGATTAACCACTGTTCATGAGGGGTCTCTTAAAAAGCCTATGTAGCAAATTTGGTGGGAAAAATCCAAAAAATGGCTGTTTTACAAGCATGCATGGAATTTGTAATATTTTCACTCCAGATTTTCAAACTTGCCAATTTTTCCACACCTTCTTATGAACAGTACAGCTGTCATTTTACATATCCTGGCCGATATGAGTTTCCGGACGTCCAGTGCAGAATAGCACAGTCGCTGTGCAAAATCAGTTTTCAGGACAGTTTGAGGAAATGACAGTGACACTGTTCATGAGCAGAAGTCCTAAAATGCCTATGTTGAAAATTTGGTGATGAAATTCCATAAAATGATGGTGTTACAAGTGTTAAACATGTGGTTAAAAAAAAATCTAAAAAATAATTGGATTACAGATGTGTGTTGCACAGTTTCTAAGCATGCTCATAACTTCACCAATTTTTCATATTTTCACTTCTGATTTTCAACATTGCCATTTTTTTACATCTCCTCATGAACAATACAGTTGTCATTTTCGACATACTACCCAAAAGGTGTTTTTGTCCCTGTGTCACCAAATGGCATAGCCACTGTGCAAAACCACCTTTCAGCCAACAAACTGACAGTGCCACTTTTCATGAGGTGGGCTCACAAACTGCCTATGTTGAAAATTTGGAGTGAAAATACCAACACACACCTACATTGTTAGGGTTTCCAACTGTAGCACCCCACCCTGTAGAGACTGACAGGTGCCAGGGGTGTGACTTGAGATCATGCCATTCCACTCCACCCCAACCCTGTAGCCAGTGACAGGCATCGTGGTGTGTCTTGCACTGTTAGGCCACAAAGTTCACCCCATTCTCCTATACTGCACCCACCTCAGCATATTTCCTTATGGAATGGGGAAGTATAATGTCCAAAGACCCCAAAGCACACCATGACACTTGTCAGTGTCTACAGGGTAGAGTGAGGTACAATGGCATGAGCATTATAGCTGATGACCCAAAGGCACACCTCAATGCCTGTCAGTCTCTACAGGGTAGGGATGGGGTTGGCGTCACTTCAATACTTTACTGACATTCCTATTATGCATCTCTAACTCTGGCACTACCAATGCCAGCAAGATAACATTCAACTTTGACAAATGCTTGTTTCATATTGCTATGCATGTATTATAAAACAAGGTGTGTTTTTGGCCAATATGCCCTTTTCTGTTCCTTGAATTTTATATTCTAGAATATACATATTACGGATGGGTGGACTGGTCTGCTGAAAATGAGAGCACCCACAGATCTAATACAGTTCGATGAACCCAGGTAGATAAGGACTCTTCAGCTGGAATCCTGCACCCAGTCAGTTTCATTTTTTCAGCCACTTCAGTAGTGAAAAAGAATTCCCACTCCAATCCACCTAGTCATACCACTCAGATCTACAGAAAATGTCTCAGTAAAATGTTTTAACTTTTGTTTAGCCTAGCATGCTGCCATGATGCAGCAGCATTCCTTCTGCTCTCTCCCAGCTATGTGAGGAGTGGTCAGCAGAGCAAACAGGAAGTTGGAGACTGGTGGGAATGTATTTAGTGTGCTGGTGTGTTTATGCTGGCAGTCAAGCAGGAGGGGGGCAGATGGTCGAGAAAGAGTGTGGGTGGGTGATCAAGTAATGGTACCAGCACAGTGATTGAGCTTGAGTGCAGGCAAGTGGTTGAGTGGCCAGCTGCGTAGTATCAACCGAAATGGGTGTGCTGGCCTGCTGTATAGGTACAACAAAGAAAACTTAGCAAGCAAGCTGGCAGTTGGGCAGGTGGTTGAACGAGCAGGAAAGGACAGCGAGCAACAGGTGTGTGACTTGAGTTTTGTAATAAATAATGTGTGAGACAAATGTGGACTTCTGGAGAGAGACAGGGTGTCAGATATTGTTTCCCAGAACTGGTCAGCTGCATAAAAATTGCTACCAACAAATGGTAAAATACATACTGTCTCAGAATGTAATCTCAAACTTTAAAGCAGCAATTTTAAATATATGATGCTATCACGAGATTAAACCCTGTCCAGATCAAGGCACTGGTTTCCAGTGTTTATAACTGCAGGAACATATTTGATGATTGCCACACATTATGAGGGTGCTAATCTCTTGATTTAAGGAATGAAATTAAAAAAAAAAGTGAGACATGGCCTGGACCCATTGAATTGCCTTGCTAATCTTTTCATTTTATGAGTGAGACCTGGGTCAGATAAATGGAGATTTTATCACTGAGGGGACTGTTAGCAGAAATTGGCAGGGGAGACAGGGTTGTTTATACTGGGGCAGTGGAAATTCAGCAGATGAAGAAAGGGTAGGGAATCTGTATTCTGGGACAGTGTGAATGTTGGACGATGAGGATAGGGATGTTTATAATGGGCATAATGAGTGTGTTTGCATGAGCAAGCAGAGATGTGCATGTAGAGCATGGAGGGTATCAGTACATGGGGCAGAATGAAGCACAAGTTTAAGTTTATAGCTGTATAAAATAGGAGACAGACAGGAAGGCGGCACAGAATGGAGTCCAAAACACAGACCAATAGCCTCTGGTTAGAAATATACTTTAATTTTTGTTTTTTAGTACATTTAGTGATTGCTTTTAGTTATGAACTTTATTCTCTAAAGGTTCTGATTTGAATTGCAATCAATCAGAACTAATCAAGATTCTGACTTGGATCCTGGTCCTGATAATAAGGGTCAGTACCTTTTTGGGTCCACCCATCCCTAATGCATTTACTGCATTAGGAATGTGTTACAGTTATGTGAATGCAAGCAGGTATATGTAGGAGGTGTGGGTCTGTGCACACTAGGTCTTCCTTTAGCTGCAGCCAGGCCTTTAGTCAAAAAACAGAAGAAACAGCAAACTCCAAATCCAGTGACTGAATATTTAATTTAGTGGCATCTCTAGTTCCTTCAAAAACCCCAAAACTCAGTTACAGTAACTGTATTTATAAAGGATTTCCACCAGCATAGTGGGACTTTATCAACTAAGTTTTAAGACTGAACTATGCCATGTGGCACTGGCCACCATAGGCTGCTTGGATTGGGGCAGGGTGGGGGTGCCACTGGATTACAAGAACTGCTTGGCTTTCAATAGGGTGATGGAGGGGTTGTCACCAGATCCTACACTGCTTGGATTGCAGTAGGGTGAAAGAGAGATAGGTGCCAATGGACACTTTCAGGCACTGGGTAGGGTGATGTAAAGGGCAACTGGATACCACAAATTGTTTGTCATAGGGGCTAGGTGAAGTAGGGGGTTTCCCTGGACAGCAGGGACTGCTGAGCAAAGGATAGATTGTGCTGACATTGTCAACTACCAGGTACTGTGCTTTTGATATTAAATATCCTTTTCAAAAAGTATTAAAGTTAATTGAGAAAAAGTTACAGTTAAGAATCCGTTAGCTTTTAAGCAGATAGCCACAAAAGTATGGAAATGCAATATTAATGAAAAAGTATCCTGAAACTGTATGACCGTGTGGTGATTGGGGGTTTCTTTGGGTTTCCATGATTGCTCAAAGCAGCATCGGCATTACTCTAACTTTGACATCTTCTTTTCAAACCATTCATCTGTGAGTACATTTTTGATCCTTGAAAGACAGTACCACTCTTAGAGTAATACCATTGCTGCTTCAGTCATTCAAACCTGGAAGAATACCACATCACACAGTCATAAAGCTTAAGGGGACTTTTTACCCTGACATTGCATATCCATACTTTTGTGACTTTGTGCTTCAACCCTAATTGATGCCTAAACATTTTTTTTTATTTTGTTGTTTGTTTGTTTGTTTTGACACTTAATATTGATCTAGTATGTTTGGGGCTGGCAGTATAGCCTAGAGGTTAGAGTAACAAGCTGTGAATGAGCTTGGCACAGCCAGAAGGTGTGTGTTTTATTCCCACAACCTCTACTTGCATACTGTGTGACCTTGAGCAAGTCACTTAAACTTTCCAGTGCTCCTGGGTCAGCTCTGAAAACAAGCAGTATGCCTAGTGGGCCCTACCAAGTTACCAAATGATTTTTTTTAAGTAACAAAAAACATAATAAGGGAGACTCCAAAAGTGCCAAAGTGTACAAGAAAAATAACATTGCCTTAGCATATTTTAACAATGGAAGATCAATAATTTTCCTTTTCTTTTAATAAGGGGTCCCTCAGTCCCTCCTCCTCCCCTTTAATTTGATCCCTGAAATCTTGTATACAATAAGCTCAATACACCAGCTGGCCCAGTGGTGCTGAGGGTTGAGGCACTGGATGCCACACCTCATACCATACTGGCAACCTGAGTTCAGGAGTGAGCTCGGAATGCTGGAGGTTGGCCAGGGAGGAGAGGATGGTACATCTGTAGAACTGCTCTCCTCTCCTGGGAGGGAAGGGGGAACTGTCTCGTGCAGAAAGTGGCACCCGGTGGAGACCAGGTGCACTGCAGTTGCAGAGACCATGCTGGGAAGGGGAACCTTGGGTGGCCATCTTATAGATATGGCTGAGAGCACTCACATAGTGGGCTGGATGGCATTGCACATCCCACATTTGGGGGAGGGTACTAAAATGAAAAATCTCCTCCCTCTGGGCTAGGTGGAGGCACCTCAGTCCTGGGCCACACTCCCAATATCGGGTGTTCTCCTCTCTCCTGTCCCTCCCCACTTAGCCTGGCACTCTATACTGTAGATAGAGCACCCTGGGTGGAAAGGGCAGCCCCTCCCTGGGGGCTCAGATCTGGGGGATATGTCAGGTGAGGTGGAGGAGATCAGGAGAAGTCTCTCAGGTGGGAGGTAGAGACCGGTGGCAGAGGTTGCTAGAGAGAGTTCCCTGAGGTAAGGTGCAAGAAAAAGAATAAAAAAAAACAAATAAGCTCAATACACTACTGTGCACAGTATGTGCCAGAACAGACATGTACCAGGTCTTGCAACTATCCACCACATACCTAGCACAAGACTAATATATGGGGTGGAATTCACTACCCCCCCCAATACCCTATCCTGCTAAGCACATAGCAGCCCAAGAGGAAGGGAGTGACCTGGGGTTGAGTTGGCCTTCATACTGGACTTCTATTCAAAAGCACATATCAGCTCTGTAGTAGACTCCCTACTCCACAAGAGAAAATAGGATATGGCAGTCCACCTAAGACTGTCATACCCCTTTCAAAGATACAGTTTTTAAAATATAAAACATATACTTTAAATATGGGACCATTTGAACTCTGGCAATGAGGGGTTGTGATGGTAGTGGGGATGGTGGGCACACCTGGCTTTTGGAGCAGGTTGTCCCTTGGTACTAGCAGCAGAGTGCAGCGAAGGGTTACTGCAGCCTTTTGGTTGGGGTAATGGTCTAACCTGATATTCACTTGAAGCTTGTCATAACAGGTGTTATGCATGCATGTATTGCAGTGACTTGCAGGGCCATGCCTCTGTCCTTCCCCCACCTCTGAATGGTGGCACAACTGTATGTGATTGAGCCTGGTTAAGAAAGAACAAGCATGTGCAGCTGTGTGTCTGTGTTGCAACATCTGCGGGTGTCCAAAAGACAACTTGGATGCACATAACTGACACATAGGTGCAGCTTATTGTGAGGAATATGGCAGAAATATGCATACAGCCTATCTTTAGTCTTTTACATTGAACAATCTGATTTATCCAATGTATCTGATTTATCCAATGTATGACCACTAGACCATTATCTATGTATAGTACATATGACATTAGCTAAATTGACTGGGTGTCTCATACAGCCTGTCTGCCTTTGTATTATATAGTTGCCTCTTGAACAGTGAGAGATGTACTATCAGAGTATTACAGGCAGCAGCTGTCAACAGGCTGTTTCTCATAAAGGAATGTTGCAAGCCACAGTGAGCCATGTCATTCATGTGAAAATATCTCATTACATCAATTAATAAACCCACAGTAATGCAGATCAGATGACAATATGCGCATTAAATTGTATGTCTCCAACTTATTTATAGCAGGGAGTTGTGTAATCAAATGTTAATTCTGTGCTGCATGTTTATAGGATACAGCTGGAGAACTTCAAAGCCTACATCTATATACAGTTTTCTATTGCATACAAACCTGGAATTAAAATTTAAATGTCCCTATGTCCATTGTTCAAAGCTAAGACGTAGGCCCAATTTTCAAAACTGAACTAGCTATGTTCAGTTTGCAAAATTCAGATATAGTTGTGTCTGGACACCTTTGACAGACCAGTTGTAACCTGATCTGTCATTTATATCTATGTCTAGCCCTTTTTTAATCCAGATTTGTATGTGAAGTACCATAAAACAGCTTGAAATGCTATAGTCCTTTTTAGGACTTGAGAATCCTGCCCTCGGTCTATACTGTGAATCATAAAAAAGGAATGCATGTTTTGAGTAATGGTTGTCTGTATATACAGTAAAATAAAAAAATACAAATCAGGCTTCATAATTTGAAGGAACAGTTTAAACAGATATGCAAATATATATTTAACTGCCAATTTAAAAATGATGGAAGCAGAGCAATGAAATTCATACTGCTGAAATGGATAACACCATCCATTTTTGAGGTTTTGATTGTGACTGGGTGTTGCTTATGTGGGTGGACAAAGACACAAGATGCTGAAGTTCCATTACTCTTACTGTTCTCTTTCTAATAGCAGATAACTAATAAAAGGGGGAACAGAAAATGGTTGTTTGCTAGTGACAGCCTTTAAATCAATTTTTCATCAGTTTATACCGGGGGTCCATGAGGGACAGCTCCTATTATTCTACACGCTACCAGCTAGAGAGATTAGTGTGGTATAGTTCAACATTTAAACGTATTTGCATAGAATTGCATTAGTATAAAGGGCCTGTTAACAGAAAACTGAGCATGGAGCATGATGCTCAAGCTTAATGCAAGGGTGTACTGTTTTTGAACTGATGGTAATAGCACCACTTTACTGATTCTCAAAGAACAATTGAGCCTCTTGCTCTTTATCAGGCAAAACGTGGCTTTACTGCTTAATCTGACTCCTTTATTTCTACAAATAAGATTATTATTATTAATAATAATAACACTTTTTACATTTTTCTTTTGTTAAATGTGTATTTAGTAAAACGTTTTTCTTTAAATAGCGCCAGTATCCTACATGGTTGTTAATTTTAGTCCAGCCGAATTATATATATGCATAAATAACATATATAACTCATTATCCGATTACACCAATAAAGATGGGTCTTAGACGCTATAGACTCTTGAAAGAGTTGAGTTTAAACGTGGAAGCCCACATGCAAGCATGGTTAGTTTGAGATCTATAAAACTCTGTGGTTGCTGACTGCTGTGATGCTGTAGAAGTATAACATATTTTCTCCTTTGGCATTTCACGTTTGCAGATCTACAGGGATTCAGCATTGTATTTGAAAGTTATCTTCACATAAATGTTTAAGAAAACTGCTTCTGGTGATTAAAAAGCAATCCAATAACAACTGATTGGAACCCTGACATATTTTGAACTGCATATAGTAGTTACAAAGGAGCCCGCCTGGATGCAACTTAATTCTTCCGCGTCCTGCCGCATCCACAGCAGCTTTAGTGCGGACAAAATGCAATTTCAATGACAATTAATTCCTTTTGTCATGCAGGAATCATTGCCATTTGCTGCATTCCGGCAGAATCCACTGTACCTATGCTTTCTCAGAACTTCAGTTTAATACCTATCCTAAAAAGGCAAACTACTGCATCACAGTGGCATTAATTTATACTGGGAATAACTAAATGGCGTTTTCCCTGGCCCCTGTTTATTCCCATTGGCAATGGTAACGGTGTATGCTAATGCTTGAACAAAACAAACTGATTTAGTTAAGTTGAGATATCATTGGGATTTATTTTAACACCTAATGCAGTACCATTAAACGAAAAGCAGAGTAAAACAGGTATACCTTCTTTGTAAAGTGACTTAATTGGTAGGAGTCTGCTTCATAGATTTACAGTACTTCACAGATTATGTGCATAAGAAAAGTTACTCGGAAGTAAAACAGTGGGGACTATGGATTTCCATTATAAACCTATTTTCTATAGACTTTTATTTGTTTGAAAACATCACAAAGCACAAAATACACACGCCCTGAAACTTTCATGCTGATGTAAAATAACTTTCTGGAGTTGTTAAATACATGTAGGCAATTATAAACAGCATTTGGCTTTAACGGGTACTGAAAGCAAAATAAAATATGATCGAACCACATCTATGACTACAGAAATCAGTAGCAATATCTCCCAATTTCAAACATAATTTGTAAATGTTATAAAAAGGAAAAGCTGCACCTGAAATTCTTTTTTCCAAGTTATTGACCCGCTTTAAAGCTTTAAAAATCAAACTGCTGTACATTTCAACAAATTAGTTTCATTTTCAAAGCAGCAGTGTTTGTTTGTGTCCATATTTTTTCAGCAGCAATGTTGGGCTGTCAGAAATATTAAGATATCCATTTTTCTTTCCGTTTTCTTTCATTCCTAAACCAAGATATGATATGCTGAAGTTTTTAAAACGTCCCACTCCCCTGCCATGCCCCCCTGGAAAAGAAAATACATATATTGGCATAGTGATGTACTGTGCACCATCAGAAACATGGGATAACACCATCCTAATACATCCACATTTTGAATCTAGCAGGTACATTCAACAGGTATCCTCAACAGAAGAGATTTTTTAAAAATTGTGAGTGGCGCCATCTTTAATGACGTGAATAAGTAATTACAAAATTAGCTGTAAAAGCTGTTCTAGCAATATTTGAGAAAACTAAGAAAAACCGAGCATGAATCTAAGTATGCCAGAAATACATTGTTTGCCAAAAAAAACTATAGTCATGGGTGTCCCGCATACCACTGATAGGCTGCATTGACAGTGCCAGCTCTGAACTATCTAAAACGTTATTGGAAAAGAAAAAAGTGTAAATTGAAATAACATTACAGCATTTACTATAGTAATTTTAATCATCCCACATACAGACTTTTGCAATATACAGTATGCCATAGGTTACAAGCTGCAGTATCCACAGTTTCTTGTCAATCCCTTACAGGTACAGTAACTCAAACCCCCACCGACCTGCAAGGGAAGTGGATATGGTTATTTTGCTTTTACTGGACAAGACATCGGTTCATTTCCAAAGTAAGAAACCAACAATCAGGCCCGTCAGACTTTTTGACTGCCATATCGCACCGTCCGTCTTGGTCTGCTTCTATACTGTACCGGCAGTGACACAATACCGAGTTATTTACAACTTTGCAGTCTTGTTCTGTGGTGCTTCTCATTTGATAAAAGGGGAATAAAGGTGTCACTATGAGATAGTTTCAGGTTGTTACTCCATAGTCGTGCATCATCTCCTCCCTTACAATCTTGTGAGTGCCCTCCCGAGCCCCCATTGGTCTTACAGCCATTCGAGGCGAGTTCCATCAGCTCGAGTTCGTGTTTGGCAGCCGTTTCTAATACTCGCTGCTTGTTATAGTACTTGACAAAGTTATTGATAATTGGATGGATTGGTAAAGCAATAGCAATCACCCCACACAGAAAGCTGATAGCAGCATTCAGTTTGCCAAGAGTAGTCTTTGGGTAGATGTCCCCATACCCAACTGTGGTCATGGTGATGATAGCCCACCAAAAGGACTGTGGGATGCTCTTGAAGAGCGTCTCCGGGTGGCTCTGCTCCATGGTGTAACCAAGGGCCGAAAAGACAAAGATGCCCACAGCCAAATACATGAGCAAAAGTCCTAGCTCTTTAAAGCTTCTCTTAAGAGCATAAGTCAAAGTCTGAAGGCCGGAGGAGTGGCGGGCTAACTTGAATATCCTGGCGATCCTCATGATCCTTAATGCTTGGATCGCCTGCTGGACGTTAGTCAGCTCCATTAAGGTGGCACCCACATGGGTAAGGATAAGACTGACATAGAAGGGCAGCACTGCCAGGGCATCGATGATGTTCATGAACGACATGGCAAAGTGCAGCTTGTTGGGGGACGAAATTAGCCTTAGGACATATTCCAGGGTGAACCACCCGATGCAGGCAGTCTCGATGACGTCCAGTGTGGGGTGTTCAACGCGGTTCCCTTCTGTGTCCTCCACCTGCAGCTCGGGAATTGTCCCCATGCACATTACCACTGAAGAGATAAGAATGAAGAGAAAAGACAGGATCGCTATCACCCGACCTGGCAGAGACGACTCGGGTTTCTCCAACAGCTTCCATAGCCATTTCTGGCTTCTTTTCCAGCGATTTTCCGATGATGAATCGACGCCGAGGTCATCCAAGATCATCTGGACCCTCCTGGCTATCTCTTCCAACTCGTCCCTCTTCTCACTCAAGAGACACTTACAGCATTCGTCCAGGAATTCCGGGTCGACTTTCCAAAATTCCATTTCGTTCGTGAAGCAGATCGGACATATTCCCTTTTTCATGTGGACTTCCCCAAAGTAGTAAATGTCTATGATGCATTTAAAAGCATCGGGATCCCGGTCAAAGTAGAATTCCCCCTTCCCGGGGTCATAGTCATCGCAGAGCGAAAAAATGGCATCGTATCCCCCGGAGCAGCAGTTCGCCAGCTCGGCGAGTCGAGTGTCGGGGTATCGGTCCAAGATGTGTCTATACAGGACCTGTCTCACTCCACCGACATTCACCACGATCTCTACTTCGTCACTGCTCTCTGACCCACTACAGTCCGACTCTGCCATGCCTTCGGCACCCAGCATTGTTTAACAGGTTGCAGACAGCAAGTTAACTTCACGGATCTGAGACAATTTCCTTCCGCACCGCTGCCCTACAGGTTTCGTGCGAGCACCTCATTTACAGACTGTCCAATGGTTCATCTTCTGTAGATACTTTCTTCACTTAAAAACAAGCGGGAGTCCATTTATAATCTAAAGCAATATGGCACATAAAACAAAACAACAGAACAAAACTAACAAAAAAAACTATAGTTGTCACTATACATATCAAAGGAAGACTTCCGTTACACAGCAGATAAATAGCCGGAGTTCCACTTAGTCGAGTTGGTGTATTTTTACCTGCTTCGGCAAGGCTATTTGATGACACTGTTCGTGCTCTTTTCTGTCAGCTGACATCCTGCGCGTGTGCCCATCAGGTTTTTTGCTCTGGCGCCACTGTGGTATTTATTCCCGGGCGACGAGTCACGTCATTCTGATCGACCCCCCGGCACTAACGATGAATGTAAAGTGAAGTCACTGAGTGCTCTGGAACGAAGAAGGGACGATCCATGGGGTTGGGGGATCAGTCCACCGGCACACATAAATGATTTAATCCTGGGGTGATGGACTCACTGAGCCAATGCTGCTCCGTTCTCCGAAACCACAGAGGAAGAGCCACGTCCCATCAAATGTGAGGAGAGCAGGAGAGCGAGCGAGAGATCAGAACGTGTGTCCGGGTAGAACAGAGTCCAGACCTGTTGCTCTCTGCTCATTGCCGTTTGTTCTAAAATGAGACTTTCTCTTAAAGGTGTGTGTGTGTGTGTGTGTGTGTGTGTGTTGCGCGCCTGCTGAAGGGAGTGGGCTCGTGCTCTGAACACTAAACATCAGGTCTAAACAGTACAGACGGACACCAGACTTGGGCACTTCTTGTGCTCCTTTGTACCCTGCCACAAGGAAAGGGAATCCCCTTCTTACGACAGCAGCAGGGTGAACTGGGCGTCCTCCGCCGACGAGATACCGAATAGCCTAGGGATAGCATGGGAGAATCACTGCAGGCAGCCTGAGAAACAGGTGGGATGATGGTTACCGGATGATACCTAGTCCAGGAGGCTGGGGGTCTTGAAGCGGAATCCTGGACGTGGGTACAAGCCACGCAAGGTCAGTATATGTGTGTTGGGGGAAGGCTCTGAACCTTACCGGAGGCGCTCACTCAAGACAGAAATCACAGTAGTTTGGGGCACTAGCAAGCACATCATCTGTTGTTGCTATCAAGACATGTTTAGAATAATAATTACAAGTGGGCAAACCCACTGCTGTAATCACACCTGCAGTCATTCGACTAACAGGCGTCAACACTGGCAAAAGAAACAGAAATGTGGTGTCATAGGGTAGTGCTCCCGATCTTCAACAGAATTAAAGGAAAATAATTTCCTTTCCAACCGGAGTCTTCTATTTTGTTACCAATTACAGTACATGCTGGACCAAGACAGATCTTGCAATGATCTTTATTTTCCCCGGGATATTCGCTTCATGTAGTGTTCTCCTGCTTTTCACCAATCCAGGCAAAATTTGGGATTTCTCCGCCTTGCGGTTAGCAGCACCACTGTATACTCGTGTAATGTTAAACAGCTATACACAACCGGGAAGTTTTCTTCCGCATTACCAAAAAAAAAAACAATATATATATCAAGTAGCGTCTTCGCCATCATTTGGGCCACTTTGGTGTGGCAATTCCATCATGTAATAATAGTCTGCAAGCCTGTCCTTATTAGGTTGGGCATTAGCTTAATAAAAACTGTATAGTTAATTGTTTGCTAATCTTTCCATTTTACTATACACAAGGATTAGTAACCAGTGGGTGTTGTGCCAACTTCATCATACAATGGCAAGAAAGAATCTTGGACTGTGATTGGTCAGTTTGGGGCTGGACTCATGGCGTTATCCCAGCAGGACCCCAAGGGTCTAGTCTCAGCACTGTGAACCTATAGATGAGCATTTTATGGAGCTATTGATTGATTGTTTCATCTTCTCTTAAAAACGAAAAAATATTTTTCCACACAAAAACATCTTTAAAATAATTTTTTTATTCTGTACAAAGAGCCATTGTATAATAGGAATAATGCACTCGAGAGTGTGTGTCATTTGGGATAATGCCAGGTCTGGGGCATTGGATGCACTTGGACTGCGGCCTTCTGCCCAACCCCACCAGGCGTGGCGTTATCCCAGCATGACACACACACTGTGTGCATTATTCCTTTAATATCACACTGGCTTTTGGAATCTTTTACAAATTTAAACAAATGGTGGCTATATTATGGAAAAACATATTTATACATTTGCACTGTCCGACATTAACAGAGAAGTAGGGCACCTCATGCACCCCTCAGAACTACCAAAAAACTTCTGGTCCGAGCCCAAACTGCTGCTAATGCGCTACTTAAATATCAAACATACCAAGAAACCAGCAGAACAAGGCCATTTGGTTTATCTAGTGTGCTCATGTTACAGGGTCCACAGCTTAGGCTCCTGACTCTGCCTCCCCCCCATCCTTATCATCCACCCTTCCCATGACCTATTTTAAACACATAAGGAATACAGAAAATAATGACAATGCAACTGTGTGTTATGCATTTATTTACACACCTGAGGTGTGTGATGACCCATAAACTTCCAGAGCAAAGCTCAAGAGCTTTATAATGTCATCACACATGGAGGGTGTGTACAAAAATCCACAGCAACACAGCTGCGTAGCCTTTGTTTTCTAGTGTTACTGGTGCAGGAAGTTTTTTCCTTCAACACTTGAAATGACAGTCAGAGACACTTGTACAATTCAATGCTGGTGTAGGAATTCTGTTACACACACACACACACACACACACACACACACACACACACACACAGCCTGTCTCTTCCAAATGGCTTTTCAAAGTGTTTGACTTTACTGTAAAAAAAAACAAAAAACAAAAAAACAAGTGGCAAACTTTGAAAAGTTTTCCCTTCTTTAAAGTGCTGAACCATGCCTAAAGAACAACTTTCCATCTGGTTGCCCCAAGATGCACAAATAACCCTTACTTTCCTCCTAATTAAATTCTTGAAATACTTCCTTTAGAGAGTGCCCCCATTTTGGAAGGGAAGGGATCATATTTTTGCTATGTGGAGCCCCGCAGTGCTGATCCCTTTCACTTCCTGGTACCTCTGCCAAGTGTGATCTGCCGCTAATCTGCCCCTGCACTACTGTATTTTGTGACATCAGTGTATGAAGAGCACAGGGGCGAGCATCCATTGACATGAATGGGGCTGTTTTTAAAAGTTACATTTTAGTAGTTCAGATGGCCAGTTGGAATAAATCATGGCCACTGATTAACTAATAATGTCCTTGTTAATTAAATGGTGGCCATGATTTATTCCAAATTGCCATGTAAAGTACTGAAATTTAACTTTAAAAAACAGCCCCATTCATGTCTATAGGCACGATCCCCAAGCTCTTCATATACTGATGTCACAAACATAGTAGGGTGGGGTGGATCTGGGACAGAGTGCACTCGGCAGAGCTACAAGGAAGTGGAAGGGATCTGCACTGCGGGGCGCAAGGGAGCAAACATTAGATCCTTTCCCTTCCAAAAGGGGGACACTCTCTAAATGAAGTATTTCAATAATTTAAGTTGGGGGCAGGTATGGGTTATTTGTGCTTCTTGGGGGAAAATTTAAAAAAGAACACAATAGTTGCTTTTTAAGATGTGGTGTAAAATGTCAGGCATAGTTCTTCTGGTGATCGTGCTGGGTCGGACTTGTGGTTTACTGACCCCAACTCACAACAGAATCAATCAGAGACATTTCACTAATTTAAAAAGCAGGATCAACATGATAAATTCTAAAAACATAAATAATACTAAGTTGAAGAGACTTACAAGAAGGGAGTATATCTGTTGGTGTAGCAGTTTGTTGCTAAGCCACAAATGGAGCCATCATGTTTCACAGAATCACATAATGTGATGGCAGAAAAGGACCTCATTGTCCATCTAGTCTGCCCCTTACCCCCCAGTCCAACCTACTGTATTCTGTTTGAGGAACTGTTTAGTTTGTCTGCTCACAGAATAGGAGCCAATGAGGTAGTGCAATGATTTTGTCTGATGGGAGACTTAAAGCAAAATGCCATAATAACAGGTAACTCAATTATGGTTAGGGATGTAAGTTTGTCATGGCAGTCATACATGTCATTGATTGTATGACATTTGATCTTTATTCAGGACTTCCATGACTTTCCCATAGTGTCCTCAGAATGTAGCAATGATGACAGTGCCACAGCATTTACTACTGTGTACTAATGATTTCATGAACAAACAATGAGTCATTAAAACCTCATCCATGACAAATTTACATCCCTAATTACGGTGTTAGAAACCAGGCACAGGAGGAGCTGTAATCACCTGTCAGAGCAGGTGAAGAAAAATTGGAGCGGCGAGTGGTGTGGAAAAGGTGAATCAGGAGAAGCAGAGAAGCGGGCTTTCCCAATGGCTGCAGTCGACTGCAGGCCTGGGGTAGAAGGGGAGAATTGGACAGCCAATCAGGAGCAAGGGTGTGAATATTTGACTCGCAGTTGGGCAATAAAGGACAGGCCCAGCTGCATTCCTTTTCACCAGGCACAGAAGGAGCTGTAATTTCTTCCCACACCACCCACCCCGGCTCCGACCTCTATTAAATGGATGGTTGGGGTGGAGCCAAGGGGGAGGAGTGACCTGACTTAGAGGATTTTAAAGAATATTGATCTGATCAAGCAAGTGTACATGTTGCTAGAGCAGCTCTGACAGGGTGTGTGGCTGCTGTGGTACAAATCTTTGGTTTGGGCACTGTAACTAAGGGTACAGGCAAAACTAGGGTAATCCTGATCAGGGAGAGGGCACTGAAACATGGATCATTCGGGAACCTTGCTTGTGAAGTATGTATTGTATGTGTTGAATTGCTAGATAAGTGTTATTGAAAGAGAAGTGAGGGAGGGTGACCAAAGATGCATGATAGGAGGGGGGAAGGGACTTCAAGTCACTAGAGCTGGCATCTTTGGGAGGGTGGTTGGGTGTACAGGGTGTGGGGTGGCCATGGTTCTAGACTGGGCTTGGAAATTTGGAGGTTGCCCAGTGTTCCACCAGCTGGCAAAGCTCAGGGAGGAAGTGGAAGGAATTCAGAGATAGCTAGGGGAGTGGAAAAGGAGGGGGCACGGAGTTGCCTACAAAAATACACTGGGTGCAGAAACCTCAGGAGCAAGGAGAGGAAAGGGAAGTACTTTGGGGGAACAGGGACATCTAGGCAGGAGGAGTCCAGAATGTGGGAGTGTCCAGAAAACCAGGCAGGGGGAAGGGGTGTCAAGGGAGATCTGAGAGAGAGGGATAGTACTGGAAGGGGTTCAAGGGTAGCAGGGGGGAGTGTAGGCCACGGATCAGGATCCACAAGAAGGCACAGATTGGGGCTGCAAAAGTGGGACCTGGGACATCTGTGCAGGAACAGCAAAGATAGGGAGATGAGGAAACTGTCCGGGAACAAGCCAGGCAGGAAACAGGGACGCTGGGGATGGGGCCTTTGGCAGGAAAGGAAATGGATCAGGGCCCAGAATTGAGGCTTGGAGTACAAGGAACAGAAAGGAAAGCTTTTGGGGGGATGATCAAATGGAGCAAGGCTCAAGGGTGGGTAGCACCATAGAAGAGCCAGAAAACCAGGATTTGGGTCAGGGAGATGAGCAGGATGGGAAGAGGGAGTATCAAAAAGATTCAGAAGAGGAAAAGGGCAGCACAGAGGAACCAGAGATCCAGAAAGGGGCCCAGGGAATTGAGCAGGTGGAGGATGGGGAGGGGAGGAGAGCTCAGAAAGTTTCGGGGGGGGCGATAGCAAGGGAAAGGATAGGGACAAATTGGGAAAGAAGAGGAGAACAGCAGCAGTGAGGGGCACCCAAGAGGAAAAAGGTGATAGAGTCTTAATAGTGGAGGACTCTATTATAAAATGAGTTACATGGGGAGAAGGGAAGAAAGGGGAGAAAATTTGGGTGGAGTGCTTGCCAGGTATGATGGCAGCCAAAGTTATGCATTGGATCCCCTCGAGTGGGGGATAGATGAGAAAGCTCATTTGATCTTCCACCTAGGCACAAATGATCTTGCAAGGAACAGTGTGATGGAGGTGCAGGCAAGGTTTATGGCACTGGCTAGGTTCTGCAGCAGCTTGGACTTTAAATCCCTGTCCTTCTCTGAGGTGCTGCCAGTACCAAGAGCCAGCATGGAGGTGAGGCAAAGTATAGAGGAGTTCAATAGTTTGCTTGCAGGTTGGTGTACCCAGAAGGGGTATAGTGTGATAGGAGATTTGGGTTCAACATGGAGTGACAAGAGCCTCTATTCCCCAGATAGGCTGCACCTAAATGGGAAGGGGAAAGCAGTGCTCAAATGCAAACTGGATGATTATGTTGACAGATGCTGCTAATTAAACTGAACAAGGGGAGAAGGGCAGGGGGAAGCCTTGTTGATAAGGCAAGAGGCGGGAGGGGCAAAAAGACCTACCCACACAGCCAGAGGGTAAGGGGGCAAAATATATAGGACAGGAGGAAAGAGGGGGGTGGAGGGTCATGTGTGCAAATGCCAGATGTCTGGTTAGAAAGATCCCAGATCTAACAGCAAAAATGGTTGAGGAGGGCCTTGACATTGTGGGGGTAATGAAAACATGGTGCCACCAGGAACAGGGATGGGAAATGGAGATACCAGGTTACAAATTGTTCAGGAGGGACAGGGTGGAAAAGAGAGGGGGGTTGCACTCTATGTAAAGGAGAGTATCAAGGCATCAGAATTGTAGGGTAAGTGGGGAGAGGCTGAAGGACTCTGGGTCTCGTTGTCAGTGGGGAAGGGGGACACAGTGCATATGGGGGTGGTTTACAGGACCCTGGCACAGCAAGAATTGATGGATAGAAGCATGGCTGATGAGTTCATGAGAATGGCAGCAAGAGGGGGAGTGGTGCTGATGGGGGACCTGAACCTACTGGATGTAGACTGGAGCACCCTTTCGGCTGCTCCAACAAGCAGCAGGGAAATATTGGACTCCCTGCAATTGGCCCTCCTAAATCAACTGGTCAGGGAGCCAACCAGGGCAGGAGCTACTCTTGATCTAGTCCTGACAAATAGGGATAGGGTAGGATAGGTATTGGTGGGGGAACAACTTGGTACTAGTGACCACAACACTGTCAGGTTTAGAATAAGGAACACTGCAGAGGTTCAACAGTCTAGGTTGAGGGTGCTGGATTTCAACAGGGCAAACTTCGGGAAAATGGGGGAAATAGTGGAAATAGTAGAGAGGGCTTTGGAAGGTATGGAGGATTTGCAGAGGTGGAGGAAACGTGAGGGAGGATAAAAACAGCTATTGTAGAGGCCACTGACATCTGTGTTAAGAGAGCAAGTAAAAATAAGAGGAGAAAACCTCTGTGGTATACTAGAGAAGTAGCAAAAAAGGTAAAGACAAAAAGGAAAGCCTTCAGGAAGTTCAAGGAATCAAGTGGAAGTGGACTGGGGAAAATACCAGGTGAGCCAGAAATAAGTCGAGGTAGAGGTAAGGAGGGCAAAGGCACAGACAGAGAAGCAAGTAGCAAGAGGGGTCAAAAAGGGGGATAAGACTTTCTTTCAGTATGTAATTGAAAAGAGGAAGATTAGGCAGAGAATACTCTATTTAAAAACAAACGAGAGGGAAATGCTGCAAGGGGACAGAGAGAAAGCGGACCTGCTAAACAACTATTTTTGCTCAGTGTTCAGTAGGGAGGAAGAAGATGAAGGTAGCAGAGCAGGAAAAGAAATGGCAGGGAAGGGGGAAATGGAGATGAGGCCTTTTCTCATGGAAGAACTTTTGGGGGAACTAGGCTGCATGAAGGTGGACAAGGCAATGGGGCCGGATGGGGTGCACCCAAAGGTGTTAAGGGAACTAAAGGAGATATTGGCAGTACCATTGACTGCACTCTTCAATCAGTCCCTGGAGAGTGGGGTGGTGCTGGAAGACTGGAGGTGGGCAAATGTGGTCCCGCTGCATAAGGGGTGGAGGGAGGGAGGAAGGAAGTGGGAAATTACAGGCCCATGAGCTTGACATCGGTGGCAGGCAAGCTCATGGAGAAACTAATAAAAGGCAGGATCACCAACTACCTGGAGGAAAGTGGCCTGATGAATCCAAGGCAACATGGTTTTACTAGGGGAAGATCCTTTCAAACAAATTTGATAAGAGTTTTTTGATGGGATCACCAATGAACTGGATCAGGGAAGGGCAGTAGATATGGCTTATTTGGATTTCAGGAAGGCGTTTGACTCCCTGACCCATGGGAGACTACTGTGTAAATTCTCAGGCCTGGGGCTGGGGCAGAGAGTAGTTAGATGGGTGGGAAACTGGCTGGGGGACAGGAGGCAGAGGGTCATAATAGATGGGGTGGCATCCGGAGAGGGAAAGGTCACAAGCAGGGGCCCTCAGGGATCAGTGCTGGGGGCCCCTAGACATAGACTTTGATGTCAGATAAGGACCACTTGGCCCACCCAGTCTGCCCATTTGTCTACCTATTGCATAAGCTGCAGATTCTAGTTAACTCATTGTCTCCTAGCATACGCCTGTAGTCATCAGTAAAATTCACTGGTGTGTCCTGAGGACGTCTGCAGAAGTCGGCTACTGACTCCCAGTGTGCTCTTGGAACATCTGGAGAAGTCACTTATATATTTTAATATATATTGTAACAGAATATAATATATATTGGACTGCACAGCACCGTTGGAAAGGTAATTTTATGCTGAACAACTTTGCCGCTGATATTTTGTGTATATCATGTATACTTTAGGAGTTATTCGCATTTGTTTATGGTATGGTGTGTATGGCTTATGTTGCCTGTTTTAGTGAAAAAAAAATTTTTTTTTGCTGTTTCAACCAGCATAAAAAAAACTAAATTACTTATTATTATTTGCATACCACCATTGGAAAGGTAATTTTGTGCTGAACAACTTTGTCACTGATATTTTGTGTATATCATGTATACTTCAGGAGTTATTCACATTTGTTTGTGGTATGGTGTGTATGGCTTATGTTGCCTGTTTTAGTGAAAAAAAAATATATTTTTTTGCTGTTTCAACCAGCATAGAAAAAAAACAAAATTACACATTATTATTTGCATACCGCCATTGGAAAGGTAATTTTAAGCTGAATAACTTTGCCTCTCATACTTTATGTCTTGACTTACAGTTTTTGAGCTATTAGGATTTGTTTGTGGCATGCTGACTATAGCTTGATTTTGCTTAGAAAGGCCCAGGATTTACTGTTAACAGTATACAGAAGACAAGTGGTGCAACTTCAGAGGGCTTCTGTGGAGGCAATGGGTTAACCAACAGCCTACTTCCTGCAACCCCCCCACTATAATTGCCTTATGTCTGTCCCATGCATGTTTGAATTCCCCCACTGGTTTAGACCCCACAACCTCTCCAGTAAGGTGGTTCCATACGTCCACCACTCTCTCAGTGAAAAAGAATTTCCTCACATTACCCCTGAGCTGTCCCCCTCTAACTTTAAATTGTGCCCCCTTGTTCTTACACATCTCTTTTTCTGAAAGATGCTACCCTCCTGGACTTTGTTGATTCCCCTGAGGTACTTAAAAGTTTCTATCATGTCCCCCCTGTCCCTCCTTTCATCAAGGGTATACATATTAAGCTCTCTCAGTCTCTCTTCATATGGTTTCTGATGTAGACCCTGTACCATTTTAGTTGCCCTCCTCTGGACTGCTTCCATCCTGTCTATGTCCTTGCATAGATGAGGTCTCCAAAACTGCATGCAGTACTCCAGATGGGGTCTCACCAACTGTCTGTACAGAGGGATAACCACTTCCCTTTTTCTACTTGTGATGCCCTACTATTCTATATATTTGTAGGAGACATTGTGGAGGGTCTTGAGGGAGGTGTGAGTCTGTTTGAGGATGATATTAAAATCTACAATAGGGTGGACACGCAGGAAGGGTTAGAAAAAATGCAGAGAGATTTGGGGAGGCTTGAGGAGTGATCAAAGAGGTGGCAGCTTGCATTCAGTACAGAAAAGTGTAGAATCATGCATCTTGGCTACATGAATTGGAGGGCGGGGTACTGTATGGGGGGCAGAGATCTGGAGGTAATGGAACAAGAAAGGGAGCTAGGCATCACTATATCGGGGGACCTGAGGGTGAAAGGCAGTGTGGGAGGGCTGTGCCTAGGGGGAGTGGAATGCTGGGATGCATCAGAAGGGGGATCACCAGCAGAAATAGGGAGGTCATAGTACCCTTGTACATCCATCTGGTTAGACCACATTTGGATTATAGAGTCCAGTTCTGGAGGTCATACCTCAAAAAGGATGTGGTGAGGCTGGAGTGGGTTCACAGGACAGCGACAAAGAAAAGATGGGTTAAGCCACCTATCCTATTAAGAAAGGTTGAGAGATCTGAACATGTACTGCCTGGAACAGAGGAGGAAGAGGGGGGATGTGATTGAGACCTTCAAGTTACTTAATGGTATAAACAGAGTGCCAATGGAAAGCATCTTCCAGATGAAGGGCAGTCAGAGGATGAGGCGGCATGGCTTGCAGGTGGAGGGGGGCAGTTCAAGGGTAACATTAGGAAATACTATTTCACAGAGAGAGTGGTGGAAAAGTGGAACAGACTCCCACAGGTGGTCATCAGAAAAGAAACAGTTGAGGGACTCAAAGGGGCATGGGACAACCACAGTGGAGTGTTAAGGGTGGGGAGTGCAGATCCAAGCAGATAGCTGGACAAATGGGCAGACTCACTTCTGCCGTTACACTTCTATGAATCTATGCTTCTGGACCATACATTAAAAGTGGTCACCAGTACGTATGTAAGGAATAAGTCATGATAAGGTGTGGTTTATGGGCTGATAAGAGCACACCCCAGGAATGTAATGAGGCACAAGGCAATTGTGCCGAGTGCCTGTAGCTTCTGGGAAGTGCTCTTTTCAGCCTATAAACCACACCTTGAAGTGCTATATTCTGCTTATAAAATGGGTCTCTGAGTAATAAAAAAAAAAATACAACATTAAGTTATCCAGATAAAAAGCATTACAAAGTTGAAAATGTATGTTAACAGAAAAGTAGTCCTTGCCACTGGAGGGTGTTAATGTACATGTGTCCCTCCCCCTTCAACACACACAAAAAATCATTTATACTGCATATCTTTTATGCCCCCATGCCCACACAGGCACCTTCCAAAATGCATTTCATTTCAACAGTTTAGTTTTTTTCAATGTGAGCCAGTTTTGGTGGGAATGAGCATGTCCCTTACTGGCCACTGTAGTTACCGTTTTCTAGGATCACTTTCATTAGACCACAGTGATATCAGAAAGTTTGCAATGTCAGTGTAACATACAGTGAATGCTGTTATGTTACAGATGTCTTACAATTCAAGGACCACTTAACTGTTTCCATGCTGAGGGAGGAGTGGATTTTGGCTATGATTTCAAAGCCACTTCCTGGTGGCACACACTCATTGCTCACTGGATCAGGAGCAGCTTTGTGAACAGAAACAGAATATAGTAGGTGACACTTTTATATTTAATATGAGGGATGAGGCTTAAAAAACATTTCTGTGCCTGATCCCAATATTATGATGCTGTGGCAGTGTCTATAGAATAGACAGTTTGTTTGGGGGAAGGGAGCTCAAGGAATGGGTCTTGGCCATGATTTCAAAGCCGCATCTTGTAGCATATGCATTGCGCACTTCACTGTGGTTGGCTTCATTTATTGTAGTAGCACAGGTCATGGTTTCATTTGTAAATTTTTTAATGTATTCACCAAAACGTATGTGGATTGGATAGTGCTGTGCAGTTGATGGTGTGTGTGTGTGTGTGTGTGTGTGTGTGTGTGTGTGTGTGTGTGTGTGGGGGAAGTGTTTTCCAGCTCACCAGGCAGGTCTGCTTTCTTTTAAAATAAAGACATTAGCACACTGATTTTTGTTGTGAAATGTCCTGACTGGTTGAAGATGTACCAGTTGCCACAATATGTGCTGATAACGACATGAATACAGGTACCTCTCAGCCAATCAGGAAGCAGAAAACTCCCAACCTCACATTTACGTCTGAATAATAGAAGAACAACTTTAATATCAAGCTAATGCAGAAGAAGCTGTTGGTTTTGGACACACACACACACACACACCCTTGAAAATGCACACAGGAAACACAAAGCACCACATACACCAGTGGCACTTACAGCAGTTAACATGCAAATAGCATTAGTGGGACTAACAGACCAGCTGAGAAATAATACCTTGTTTACAGCTGGATCCTGCGTTTGGCCATCTTTACTATAGTATGCTTTCCTCCCAGACTAGAACAGCTAAGATGTAATAGAATGTTTTAGTGGCATCCTACTTTTACTAATATTTTAGAGTGTACAGTATTCACCCAGGATAGCCCAGAAATGCAGTGTTTCATTTTCGGTGATGGTCCAGTTTTTACACATTTTTACAATGTACTGTATAACAGGAAATATTCACTGCCTTTTTATTTTTGCAATTTTTGCTGGTTTCATATTAGTGTGAATTTAAAAAGATACTGAACATTAGGTGAATCACTATGCAATAGCAGCACTAGTGTTCTACCAGAGAAAATAATATGATGTGAATATGTCAGGTGTAACTGGAGTGCTAAATGTAGTGAGCATGAATTTAAACTACTATACAGTATTTTCCCCATGGTAAAGTAGCTAAGATGCAATACCTTGTTTTCAATAGGGTACCAATCCCTTCCTGGTTCAGATGAAGTCCAACTCCACCACCATACCACACACATGCTCTGACATTTTGTGGCATCAGAGTTTGTAAAGCACGGGGACATGCTCCATTGATAGCAATGAGAACATCTTTTGCAATATATTTTTTTATATTTTAGAGCATCACTGGGAGCATATCAGTACCACTGATCAACTAAGAAGAACCTTCTCAGTTGATCAATGGCACTTACAGTACATGCCCCCCCAGTGACCCACTAAAAATTAAAAAAAAAACAAATTGTAAAATACACTCTTATTGCTTTCAAAGGAGCATGCCCCTGTGCTCTACAAACTCCAATGTCACCAAATGTTAGAGCAAGGGGGCAACGTGGGATTGGAGTTGAAAGCATTGGGACCAGGAAGGGGAAGGGATCAGCTGAACAACTCTTATTTATAATCCCTTCCCCTACACAAAAATAAGAAATGGCACATTTTGAAATAGATGCAGCAGAACACTAGTGCAGGTAAGCTACCATTGGGGGGGCTTTGTGAAAGCACCAAAACTAGTGCTCTTTCAAGACTCAATGTATAGCAAACTGCAGAAACCTAATCTGCAGTATATGTAAACTGCAGAAACCTAATCTGTGGTGCATGTAAACTGCAGAACCTAATCTGTGGTATATGTAAACTGCAGAAGCCTAATCTGTGGTATATGTAAACTCCAGAAATCTAATCTGTGGTATATGTAAAGTACAGACAATGAATCTGTGATATATGTAAAGTGGATAAACCTAATCTATGGTATATGTAAACTGCAGAAACTTAATCTGTGGTATGTGTAAACTGCAGAAACCTAATCTGTGGTATATGTAAACTCCTGAAAACTAACCTGTGGTATATGTAAAGTGTAGAAAATGAATCTGTGATATATGTAAAGTGCAGAAAATGGATCTGTGATATATGTAATATGCAGAAACCTAATCTGTGGTATATGTAAACTGCAGAAACTTAATCTGTGGTATATGTAAACAGCAGAAACCTATTCTGTGATATATGTAAACTACAGAAACCTAATCTGTGGTATATGTAAACTGCAGAAACCTAAAATGCGGTATATGTAATCTCCAGAAACGTAATCTGTGGTATATGTGAACTGCAGAAAATAAACCTGTGATGTATGTAAAGTGCAGAAACCTAATTTGTGGTATATGTAAACTGCAGAAACCTAATCTGTGGTATATGTAAACTGCAGAAACTTAATGTGTGGTATGTATAAACTGCAGAAAATGAATCTGGGATATATGTAAAGTGCAGAAACCTAATCTGTGGTATATGTAAACTACAGAAATTTAATCTGTGGTATGTATAAACTGCAGAAATTTAATCTGTGGTATATGTAAACTGCAGTAAATGAATCTGCAGCATAACTCACCAGCTCCAATAGCACATTTCAAGGTCTGAAGATTCCATTGCTATACCTTGCTTTAAAATGGCTGCCTCAGACCTGATTAGTTACTGTAAATATGAAACTGCAAATGGTGTTGCAGTGTCAGAACTCTGCTTTACAATGGAATTCTATGGAGTTAGGCCACATTTCTGAAATTCCAACAGAGGTGGAATTAGAAAATTCCACACAGAACTAGAGCTGAGGGCAGCATCTGTATGAGAGGCTGACAAGATAAAGCACTAGTCAATGTTGAGCAAGTCAGCTAGTGGTACAGACAGGTCAACAGACTTAAAGGACGTGAGCTGAATAACTCTGAGTTGGATGTTAGAGTGATGGATTTTGCACAGACAGTAAACCACCATATGGTCATTGCTGGTTCACTTTACATTTCACCTCTGAACCTCTTGACATTAAAATGCATAGCACTGGCCTTCAAATTAAAAGCAAATGGCCTAAATGTGTAGCAATTTCTTATTTTAAAGACTAATATGTCTAAGAATAGTGTGCTCATATGTTTATTGTTAAGGAATGTTTCTATCAAGTTAGTTTGATGTTTGCATGTCCAGACATAGATCTAACATTATGAGGAAAACCAGTAAACCTTTTTCAAACAAGGGTAAGTTTTAGTGTAAAAATCATAACGCTATGCAAAATTCATAGCAGTTGAGTGATATGCTTTTTGTATTAAAAGCTTAGAACATAATTTCTCGTTATAGGGGTTGTGTATCAATGATGGCCCAGATATGTGCAACAGGCTTATACCTAGCCTGCATAGCTCCACACTCCTGGACAGGCCCAGGGTGGCTGGCATGCATGAATGCTGGCCATTGTAGAGCACCTATCCATGTCCCAACCCCCTGGCATGCAGTTGCATGGGGGAAGATTGGAAGACAGAGGCAGGCATCCAATCGGATGCCTGTCCTAGTCCCCTAGTAGATCCCCTACTCTGCACAGTGCAGGGGGTTGTGGGACAGCATGGGGCTGGTAAATGTAACTGAGATAGGTGACTTCCAAAATGGCTGCCCCCAGCTCTCCCTGTCTGCCCAGAAGGTTGTAGCAACATGGTAGGGGTCTGGTTTGGACCACCACAGCTGGTGGTTGAAATCTGGGGGCCACACAATGGATACAGCTGGATCCTTGCTGCCATATCCTGTGACCCTCTTACCCAGCACTATGTGCCTTCATGATCTGCCAAGGGATCCAGTGCAGAAGGGGCACAATTCCCTTCTGTGAATGCCACTGGGGCTCTGCTGGATCTCCAGTGTGCAGTATTCTAATTTAGTGTTGCCCACATGCTGCACATCCACACTATAATGCATAGACCCCAGAAGAAGAAACTTAATAGGTTGTCAGTAGAAGAGAAGGATATTTCAAGTACCAGTGTATTTGCACCCTGAGTTGCCTGTAACTGAGCTGGGGGCACTTATAATGGTATTGTTAGCATTAAACTGGCCAACTTAAACCTGAGCTCATGTGAAGTCAAACAAAACTTGAAATGAACTGCCTACATATGTAAGACATATTAAGGGAGCTGTATTGTTTAAAGGGGAACTGTTGGCAATAAACACCTTGCACCCAAGTATGAGGCTAATTCCTATTTGCACTTCGTGTAAAAAAACATTTTTTACTTGTTTACTGCAGTATAGTAGAATGTAATAGGCTAATTTTGCTGACTTCTAAGATTCCTTTTCCCATGAACAGAAATCCCAGAATCCCCTGTAACTGACATCAGAGGAGGACTGCAGAGCTGGCAGATTCAGTAGCCTGCAGTGTACATGTCAAAATATTTTGTAAGCTAAAATCAGATGTTTGCTGGTTCTGCTGTGCTCATGGGGCTTAGTACAGTCCTTTGACTATATCTAGCCCCAAAGAACAGCAGACCAGTAAACAGAAGATTACAGCTTATAAAAAAAACTCTGGCATTCTCTGTAGGCTGTTGAATTTCCCACTACTGCAGTCCTCCTCTGATGTCATTTGCAGGGGAGTCTGGCATTTTTAGTTACAGGAAATGTCGGCTTACAAGTCAATGAAATTAACCTGATATTATCTACTACACTGCAGTAATCATTAGGTAAAGCATGTTCTAGCCAGAGCTGATAGTGCTTCAGGTGAAGAATTTGGGGAAAAAATATTGAAATGTATCAAAGTTAGGAGCCTGCATTTGCAAAATGTAACATAAACTCATAAGTGTGTTATTTTGTAATATTTTTACGGCAACTTTTCAACATTGCCTTGTTATAAAAATATACAAAATAAGGTACAGGAGGGAAGTATTTTTGAGGAAAAAGGTACTCAGGAACAAGGGGACCTGATATGAAGCTGGATTAGGGTAAATTCAGGAGAGATGTGAGGAAGTACTTCTTCACAGAAAGAGTGGTGGATTCCTGGAACAACATTTCATTGGAAGTGGAAGGAGCAAAAACTATGGTTGGGTTCTAGAATGCATGGGATAGGCACAAGGGTATCTCAGTGGAAAGGGGAAGGGAGAACTGACTGGAGCTCATGTAGGATTTGCAGTGTTACTGTTGGCAGGTAAAAATGGGCAGACTGGGGGTACAAATGGTCCTTATCTGCAGGCAATCTCTATCTTTCTAGTTACAAAAGGGGGAACGCAACACAAGGTGCAGGGACAGTGCTCAGGGAAGTAGGATGGTCAGCTTTCAAATGCAGAAGCAAAGAATCCAAAAGTCCTGATAACTCACAAAGCAAACTGTCCAGAGGAGGGCAACTAAAATGGTGCAGGGTCTGCACCGGAAGGCATATGAAGAGAGACTAAAGGAGCTTAATATGTATAGCCTCGAGGAAAGGAGGGAGACGGGGGACATAATAGAAACTTTCAAGTACCTCAAGGGAATCCAAGGGAATCAGCAAAGTCCAAGAGGATAGCATCTTTCAAAAAAAGAGGTGTGCAAGAACAAGGGGGCACAATTTGAAGATAGAGGGGGTGGCTCAGAATTAATATAAGGGAGTATTTTTTCACAGAGAGGGTTGTGGATGCATGGAACAGCCTTCCAGAGGAAGTTGTGGAGTCAAAAACAGTGGTTGAATTCAAGCATGCGTGGGACAATCATAAGGCAATTCTACGGGTTGGGGGTAGAAAGAAGTAGGCTGCTGGTTAACTAGGATCTGCAGCTTATCCATTAGGTAGGGAAATGGGTAGACTGGGTGGGCCAAGCGGTCCTTATCTGCCATCAAATTCTATGTATAGTAGCCAGGCACAGCTTAATGCTGAAAATTGTTTAATGACAGCAAAATCATGAACCGCATTAAGTACAAATATAATCCAATACAAGCAAGAAAGCTAAAAAAATGCAATAAATGCTAGCTACAAAGGTATGGCTACAAGCAAAAAAGTCTCTATGGCTGTAGGAAGCCTGAACACTTTGACTCTCGATAAGTCTTCCTCAGGGGATGTGGCTAGTTAATCTTTTAACAAGATTTAAAATCCCATTGCTTGTTTAAACCAGCATATTAATGCTATGTAATTTATAAATCTTAATTGATTTTTTTTTTCTGCAGTAGTTTACTCACTTGGTTCCCCCCCTCTCTGCAAAGGACACACTCTCTCAATGCCTATGAACTTTAGTTCTGAAGGATTTGAATTATGGCAATCAAACAAATGACTACCATGTGGGCTGTCAAGTCTCCTATTAATAATACTGCTCAATGGTCTTGTGTGCTAGTTTTCAAGCTAAGCACTGTTCTTCGCACATATATCTTATTGCAGTTGTGCCATAGAATATATGTGACAAAGTCAGTACTGCAGTTATTAAATTCACATGTCTCCAACTCTAAATCTTCATGCAGGGGGTGTGCAAGCTCTTTACCAGGCTGTGCATACAGTATGTGCTTACATTGCAATTGTGGAATTTGAAGAAACCTTTTAGTTTTTATGGTAACCATTGATAATTAATGATAGCTGCCTGATTTGTGTCAAATCGGCTATGGACTAATTTGTCTCTCAGACTGTTTGCTCTACTGAAAGCAATGCATGGGGTATCACCCACTGCTAAAGTCACACCATTGTCACCAAGCAGGATAGGGCAGTTACAATAAATTACATTGTCAATTTTACCTGCCAAATGATTGAATTTACTGACAAAAGTAACAAAACCATGTTTATGAATTTTATTTTTCTTGTGGCTTTTCATTGTTCTTTTTTTCAGTAAATCGTCTCTATTCAGAACCTCAGCTTTATCTCTAGCCTTTCTCAGTAATGTTTTGTTATGACCCCTATTGAGAAATCTTATCTCCAGTTCATTAGCCCATCAGTCATATGGTTCAGATGGACTACAGTTTCTTTGTAATCTTAAAAATCAAGCTATAAGGGATATAATTTGTTTAAAAATATCGGATGCACACTTTCTACTCTCAGGACCGCATTTGTAGGGTGGGGGTAGGAAGAAGTAGGCTGCTAGTTAACTAGGATCTGCAGCTTATCCAGTAGGTAGGGAAATGAGCAGACTGGGTGGGCCAAGCGGTCCTTATCTGCCTTCAAATTCTATGTTTCTATGTTTCTATGTAGCAGTGTTTTTCTGAAGGACTAAGTTTCAAATATTTCATCTTTGCTATGTTTCTCTCACGTCTCCTCTCAGAAGAAATATAACTTCTGAAAATAGGAGTATTACAGGCAGCTGCCTTGGAAATGCTTGTCCCTTGAATTATGACACAAATCAGTGCTGCTGTGGTAGTCACTAAAATTCGTAATGATATTCAGAGTTATAGCAAGCCATGGCTAGTCATGGTCTGTTCAATATACTGGGTAAAGGCCACAACTGGATAGTGCTATGGACCCCACCCCATTTCCCCCTCCCCACTTCTGCACCTTTTAAAATACTCAGCTTATTAGTATCTTGTTTAGTTCTCAAGTTTGCCACTTTTTTTATTTCCATAATGATCAGCTTAATGGGCTAATAAGAACATTTATAAATACTGCAGTAGAAAGGGCTTTAATTGCCATTGAACTGCATTGTTCCCTACAGTGTACTGCAGCATTTTATGATATACCACAATGTTACTGTATTGTATCCTAGCTGGTGCTGCTATTCATTTTTTAGGTCCAAGATGATGACCTTAATCATGAAATCAGCTTCTCATCCTACCAGGCCCCCCATCCTGTTTTTTTTTTATGCTGGGCTGACTGTGTTGGCCTGGGAGGGGTTTTGCAGACTTTTGCAAGCAACTGGGTGGCCAGCTACATCATCAGTAGTGCCTGATGTCATCACATTCTGTGTAATGGCGTGGCACACCAAGTGATGCAGTGATGCCTGGTGCATCATTTGTTCACTTGGCATGGTAGGGGTTGGCACCTCCATTAAAAAGAAGGTTGTGATGATGGCCTAGAACACATGTAGTATCACCAGTGGCTGTTGGTGACCCTGTATAGCTGAATAGCCTTGCTACAGTATAAAGGTGTGTTTTTTTCAGAATCTTTAGTGCTTTGAGTGCAGCAGTCTTACAGATGTGTTGCTGATACAGGCTAATGAGGATATTTGATTCTTACTTTAGGGGATGTATACTAGCAACACTGAACCACCAATATTAAAGATGTCATACAATGATAAAATAATAATGGTGAGCTAGTTACCAACTGAATCATTTATATTATTATGAATAGTTATATTAGAGCATGATTAATTTGGGGGCCATTATTTTACTGTTTTAACAAACATAACAGGCACATCTTATGGAGTGAGAGGGAATAGAACCTCTACAGACATGTATTAAGAAGTGAAAGACTAGATGGACCATGGGGTCTTTTTCTGCCAACAATGTTTTATGTTTCAATGTTTCGATGAAAGGGAAGAAAACCTCTATTAAAGTAAACAAACATAAGGACATGAGAATGGAAGTGAGTTCTGAGAGTATATATTGTTTAAGAATAAAACTAGTTTGAAATGAATCAGAATGAATATGGCAATGCAATAAACAAAAGCATTTATTGTGCCTCTTGTAGGACCATACAGGATTGTGGTTTGTATTGATCAGCAACCAAGAAAATATATGAAACAGCAGCTATAGGGTATAATTTATTGTTTATTCATATTATATAGTTAAAAGAATAGATTATTTATCACACAGAATAGTAAGATGTTTTCAGAAAGAATTAACATTTTTATTTAAGGCTGCAACCTCATGCAAACATACAGTAAGAACATTCAGAGAAGCCATCAGAATTAGGCTTTTTGGTCTAGCTTGTCTGCTCATTGAGCAGGATTCTTAGCTCAGGTTGGTGTCCCTGCTCCCCCTCCCCAACCTTTCCACTACCTTCCTCCCCCCTTCCATTAACTTTATCTTCCCCTATATCTATCCCAGCTTCTCTTGAAGCTGCCTAGTGCCCTCAATGAGATCACCTTTTCTGGAAGCGAATTTCATTTGCTCACCACTCTTTCTGTGAAGAAGTTTCTTCAAACTTCCCTCTTAAACACCCCCAACTTTAGGCTGTGCCCCTTCAAGGTTGTGTTGCAGCTTAGCCTGAAGATACCCTCCATGTTCACCTTATTAATCCCTTTCAAGTACTTGAAGGTCTCAATCATGTCTCACCTCTCCCTTCTGTCCTCCAGGGAGTAGATATTTAAAGCCCTCAGTCTCTCCTCATATGATTTACCCTGCTGCCCTGCAATCATCTTCATAGCCCTGGTTAGATGCATCTTTTATCTGGAGGGGAAATTTTTAATTGTTATTCTTATCATAATGATGGGAACTGTTTTCATAGAAGAGGCGTTTGTGAAGAAACACTTCATTTTCCAGTTTAGATACTAAGGTGTTTTATCTTTAAAATTATTAGGAAATTAGTTTAAATATCTTAAGGCAGATAGTACAGGTATAGTGTTTCAAAACTGGTGGAGTTAGCATCAAAACTGGTGGAGTTAGCACCATAACTTTCCTTGCTTCCTTCCTTCCTTTCCTTCCCTTCTCTTTCTAAGGCAGCTGGTAAAGGTATAATTTTTATGAAAAGGCATGGTTAATAGCACACACATGTGTATATATAGAAAGCAGTCTGTGCTTTTTAGTTAATAATTGGAAATGGCTAGAAGCAGAGCATCTTCTGTGCTGTAATTCTCCTGATCTTGAACTTCAGGAGGAAAAAGAAGATGCTGCAAGACATGGGCCCACATCTTATTTTCCTCTATGTGTTGCAAGTCTGTATTGCAAGGCACATGCTTCATTCTGGACCCATTATCTGTAGTAGAGTGTTTGAAGTTTATGAGGGATTGGGGGGGTAAATATACAAGCCTGTATTTTCAAAGATTTGTTGTAGACAGAGCAGCACATTGCATCATTTTTGTATCACAGATCACAGCTGTGTCCACATCAAAAGGGTGCAATACCATCAGAAGATGGATGCACCACAATCTGCTACCCCTGCACTTTTATCTAGATTAGTGATGCAAAAAGTGACACAGAAGTGATGCAGTAGTGATGCATCCCACAAATATACTGCAGTTATGCTGCAGTTACGATGCATGTATAAGTGTTGTTTTGATGTAGCTATGAAAATATGGCACAATTATATGCTGCATCTGCATGTTGCAAATTTATGTGTCGTGACACAACTGTAGCATTATTTTAACTTTTGAAAATACCACCTACTGTGTTCTACAGTGTCTTTAAAGTTATCCCAAATGTAATTAATATTAAAATAATCCTTACTCCTACAGAATATAAGAAAATAAGTAACAACAATGGCAGTAAAACTTCAAAAATAAGAACTTGATTTTGCCAAACAGGTTTTAATTTTGTCTTTACAAATGATGCAGGAATTTTAAAATTATTCAGGTCCATGGGATTTGGTGTTGAATGTCTGCAAGCTAAAGCTAACCGGGACCATTCCCATCCTTCCAGATGTAGGTACTATTTTAAAAAAAACACGTTATGCCCCTGGATAAATTGGATATAGAAAATGCATACTTTTGCTTCTCTACAGTATGAAAGTTTTTAGCAGTGATAGTATCCAGCATCAAGTCAATGTTTGGAATAGCTCTCTTTTTTTAAAACATTTTGTTTGTAAGTTTCTACCTATATATAAATGCATAATATTGATACAGTACAACCATAGAGCATATTACAAGTACAAATGACAATAGCATTCTTAATTGACTCCCTTATGATAAATCCTCAGGGGTTACTAAGAACTCCAACTGAGTCATGCTTCAATAGCAGAGACGAATTGTATAGAACAATTGTTTATAGCCACTGCATTCAATAGGCCTGATTCTTAATGCATAAACTCTCAGGATATAATAAAGGATGATACAGTAACAAGGGCCATAAGAGACTAAAGCTAATACTTAGTCTCAAACCAGACAGTTAATAATGTAAGTACTAACAAAACAAACAAAGGAAAATGCATTGCCAAAATAAATAGTCTTTTATCAAATTATGCACAGTTGGCAAGTGCTGTTCCATGGATTCAAATGTAACATTCGTCGAGGTGCTGAAACCCTCTGAGATCCCCACACAGAGGTGCAAGGCTGAGGAGTAATTTTAGTGTAATAGTTGGGGACACAACTATAAGGATTTTATAATAGTTACTGACCAGAATTTTGCAGGTGCTTTATATTACAAAATAAAATTTCTCCTGAAATGAATTTGATTGTTATAGATATAACTATTTAATGGTTTACATATTCCTTTCTCAGGAAGGTTTACAATCCATTACCCAGTTCCTTACCCAGTTCACCACTTTGGATCCCCACCCTTGGGCTGCTCAGTTTCTTTAATGAGTCTCCTGTACAGCACAGTGTTGAAGGCCTTGCTGAAGTCCAGATAGGCCATATTCACTGCACTTCCCTGATCTGTTTCCCTGGTCACCCAGTTGAACAAATCAAATGTGTTTGGCATGACTCCACTCCCTACCATCAATACATGCTGCCTTTGGTCATGTAGCCCATTGGATTCAAGATACTCTGCCAAGTTTTCCTTTAACAGGGTTTCCATTATCCTTACAGGTATGGCATAAGTATATTTATGCCATACACACAACAGGTCTGGGTTAAAACTATTCAATATACCACTACTGTCTCACTGCCTATATTGAAGATTGTAGTGCTGTCTTGCATGTTAAAAGGCCACATTGAAACACTGGAATACAGATCCAATCAGAGATCAGCCTTGAAAATACTGATGTCACAATAGTAATGTGCAGCACTGAAGCCAGCAGATGTGAGATGCTTTGAGGGGTACAGTCTAAATGCTGCACTTTTTTCCTTTTGTATTGTTAATCATTTCTATCGCAAAACCACTTGCACACTTGTTGTACAAATCAGACTAGCACTGGTGAGAGTGAGATGTTTTGAATGGCATAGTTTACATTTTGTTCTTTGTTCCATTTGTAACTTTTTATCATTTCTATCACAAAACCACCTGAACATCAGCTGAACAAATCAAATATGACATGGGTAAGAGTGAGATAGCAGAAATACCTTCACTCACTGTACTTGATCTCTTCTGACCTTATTTGTGGCTTTGCCACTCTTGAGGTCAGGAAATAAGTATAGCTCATGAAGATATTTCTACTATCTCACTCTCACCAATGTTATATATTTATTTGCTGCAAGCTGTTTTATCAACTGAATTTAAGTCCGCATCCATAGTTTCACTTTCTTGTGACTTGGATGAGCTAGGCTAACATGCAATGGTTCCCTCTTCTTATGGGACTATGGTAGGAGAACAGGGCTAACCATGGCCAAAAAACACAAGCCAAATAAATAAAATGTGGTAGCAGCATGGCACCTTACAGTCTATAAAGCAGAAACACAACATGAGAATCAACTTAGAGGTTCAAGCAATTAAGTAATGAATCTTAACACATATTTTTAAAAAATAAACTGATGTTTTAAAGCAGCAGTGCATGTTTATGTATTTATTTATTGGATTTTGGTAACTGGGGAGGGTCACTGAGACAAGCTGTCCCTTTTTGAGGAGCAACCCAGAATTAGAGATGTTGTGAAGTTAAACTTTGCCCACCACTTCATGGAATTCATGGAGCTCTGGTCAGTCTGTCGAAATTCAATTTGACATTTTTTCAAAGTTTGCCATGAAATTCAACAAATTTAACCATGAAGCTTGAAATTCGCCGACAAAGCATGACATTCACGGGTGAAATTTTGCGCTTCACAGTGAAATTCACACAATTCGCAGCTGCAAAGTTCACAAAATCACTCCATGAATTTTATGACCTCTGTGAATTAAATTGTGGAGCAAATTTTTCAGACTTCACACATTTCTACCTGGAATTAATTACACTGAATAAATAGATAGTATACACACATATACTAATTACTTACGTGCATAAGTGTATGACAAAATACAGTGCATACAATGGATTTACATTCCAAAAAAGGGTGCTGGACACATGGAATGGCCTTCCTGAGGAGATTGTGGGGTCAAAAACAGTGAGGGAATTCAAGAATGCATGGGACAGACATAAGGCAATTCTGGTTGGGGGGTAGGAAGAAGTAGGCTGTTGGTTAACTAGGATGTGCAGCTTTTGCAATAGGTAAGGAAACTGACGGACTGGGTGGGTCAAGCAGTCCTTATCTGCCATCAAAGTCTATGTTTCTATGCTTCTAAAAAAAATATTTGAGCAACAGGTCTGGTTGTTAGATACATGATGTAGAAAAATACTCTGAGGAACTTAGTTCTATAAGAACATGGACATTTTTGAGGCAGTGGTCAAAAAGTTTGATCAATACTTTTTTATTCCATTTCAGATTCCCCTCTTCTCCTGGCTTGTACAATACCCATTCCACCATGTTGATTCTCATCACATATTTTATATTTGAAATAATAAAATTAGTACAGCTCTCCTTTTAATACAGTATGGCTCAGACAGTGTAAGCAGTCAAAGACTTTGGATCAGCATTACATAACTTTTCTTGTGACTAAAACATGAAGCAGCATGCAGTGGACAGTGCTCCCCAACTTTATGGAACAACAGGTATGCAGAAATAATGTGGACTAGTAACTAAAACCCTGGCCCAAGCCATATTAGTAGAGCAGTCCTATTATTGTTTCAAATGTAAAATGAAAGTGGTGAAGGTTAAAGCAGCCTTGGAATGGGAAAACAAGGACACTGTACACAACAGGAAGTAAAAGGATAATCTAATAAAATGTATAGGTTAAATTTTTACCATAATATTCCCTGCAGCTTTAATAGGGGTTTATTCCAAATAAAACAACAGTACAAACTGTTACTGAACATTAACAGAATGTTTTTCTTTTCTTTTCTTTAGCAATTTTATTAACAAAAAATATCACCTTTTACCAGGCTCACTCTCATTTTCTATAGTCAAAACCTACCCACCATGGTGCACTTATTAGATTTATAACATTTACTTGGTCATTTATTTTAGAATAAAGCAACACACATAGCACTAGTCTTGGTGACAGTGGAGGACCATGGAGCAGTGTAGCCAGTATGTTATGCTAGTTATGCTACTTGGGGATAGTTAGTATGATCATGTGGAGTTTATTTTAATCAGTTTATTTGAGCTGGGGTGCTTTGCCTCCACCAACACCTCCATGTTAAATAACAAAAAAACTCAGGGGTGTGGGGGACAGAGCACTCAGTTGAAACATATTGATTAAAAAGAATATTAAAACCATATCAAAGAACCCTATGTAGCGTCACTAGCATAGCACACCTCTATGCAAGGCTATGCTACTTTTACACTGTTATGTATTCCTCCACCAATGTCCTAGTCTCTCAAGCACCCCATGTTCTGTCATCTGCCTAGCCTAATCCTTAATACAATTAAACAAGATAACCCAAACTGTTTAGAGTATTTTCTTCCAGGAGTGTAGCCATAAATTTCCATTTTGTACACAGTAACCAACAGTTACACCCCCCCCATTAAAAATGTACACATCCTTTGCAAATGGCACCCCCTTCCAAACAAGTCAGATTGTTGTCAGATGATTCCTCTACTCTCTAAAGAGGTTATACATGTATTGGACACACCTCAGTGGCCTACACTAACCCAAATACTACAGATTAGAATGATAATATTAACAGAGTGGCTTATGGTTTGTGACAGGCACTCAACAAAACTGTACGCAAATGTGTACCGTGAGTATGCCTGTCTACACCCTTGCTTTCTTCTATCAAAAATGTAAATATTCTATCACTAAAGTTAGTAGTGTATAAGAGAATGAATTTGCGGCCCTTGGAATTCACACTGTCATCTGGTGAGACAGGTTTGTGGCAGTTTAAATTAGTGTATGTACATGACAGGCCAACTTTCAATTAGTGCTAACAGTGATCACTTGATGAAACTGGACACTCTACCTCTATTAATGTTCATGCCTTTCATGTGCATGTCCTGACCACTCTTTTGCTGTCCCACTGTTCCATGGGTCACAATGTCCTTGCTTGCCTGGCTAGAACCCAAACCTAGAGCCACAAACCATGAGTACCCTATTGATGTTATGGCAATGGATGTCGAGAAACTGTCTGTGGTTTCAGATGTTGATAAATAGGTTGCTAGCTCCATTTCAAAAGAGTAAGCTTGTACCCCACCTCCCACAAAAAGGAAAATAGGTAATAGTTATGCCCATTATAGTCCTCAGACAAGATTTGAGTTCAGTTGGTGTGCGACTGACCATGGAGTAACGTCAGTCGTCCCCTGCTTTAAATAAAAAAATAATAGTGAAATAAATGAAAGCACAGTGAGAAAATTTAAAAAAAGATTATTTACAGCAGCTGAAAGCTACACCTGACCCAACTAGTCTGGAAACATCACTGCCACATACACCTAGGGGACACCCTACATTGCTGATGTCCGATGTCATAGATCAGCTATGTAACATTGTTACTTCTCTAAGATGTGAGGGGGCAGTTGTAAATGCTAGGGTTGTCCTGGCAATTGCACAGGGCATTGTGAAATCCAATGCACCACATTTATTAAAGGAGAATGGTGGTACCATAGAACTGACAATGAAGTGGTTCTGGCAGTTCTTGAACAGCATGGGTTTCAGCCGACGCAAGGCTACAAAGACTGCCAGTCTGTTTATCCAACTCTGAAGGCAGCATTCCTGAGCAGAATAGCCAAATGTGTGGTGGAAGAATTAATCCCCCAAGAACTAGCGATAAACATTGATGAAACTTCATTGTGCCAGTTACACAGTGGACCATGGCTGCCACTGGCTCTAAACAAGTGCCAGTTTCTGGCTTAAGGGATAAGGCAGGTTTCAATGTTACTTGCCGGCACATTTTCAGGAGGATGTCTACCTCTACAAGTGATTTACAAGGGTAAATTAAGTGCATGGCATGCATCCCATAAGTTTCTGATTGGCTGCTCATTTACCCATTCTCCCAACCATTGGGCAAATAAGTTTACTACATTGGAGTATATTGAAAATGTTTTAGTTCCCCATTTTGAGGATATAAAACAAAAACTGTCACTACCATCAGAGGAAAAAGCACTTTTACTGTTAGACCTATTCAGGGCACACATCACAAGTTCCATTTTGAGTGCACTAGAAGATGCGAATATTGTGCAAATTTTCATACCAACATTGTGTACTAATCTTTTACAACCACTGGACATTACTATTAATAAACTCTTCAAAGACAGCCTGTGATAGTTCTTCACAAATTGGTACGCAGGTCTAATATCAGATAATGTCTCAAAGGGAAGTCAAGAATTCAAAATAGAGTTTAAGTTACACTACCTTAAGGAGAGACATGCCTCCTAGCTGGAAGCAAGCTTTAATGAACTACAGACATGAAGAGCTGATTGCATCAGAGGGTTTGCAGAGGCTGGAATCTTATCAGCGCATACCCAGTGCTTGAATTGGGCAAGTCATCACCCTCTGTTCTTAAACTTCTAACTGCAAAAATACAACATGTAAATGTCTTTGTTTAATTTGTAATGTCTATTGTATTTTCAGGAGGAAGGAAAAGGGACTGAACCAGTACCTGGCAAGGAAGATCCAGATCAAGAGCCAGAATCTGTGCAAACATCTCCCTCATCTGAACCATTGGCTATTAGCTAGGAAAATACAGTACCCCACCCCTTTTGACCCAATATCATTTCATAAAATTCATTGATTTTTTTTTTCTTTTTCAGGACCAGGATAATGAGCCTGAATATGTGCAATCATCTCCCTCAGCTGAACCAGAAGCTATTAGCAAGGCAAGCATGGTATCCCACCTCCTTTTGACCCAATATCCATGCTTAAAATTCACCAATGTTTTTTTTTTCTTTTTTAGGACACAGATCAAGAGCCCGAATTTGTGCAACCATCTCCCTTGGCTGAACCAGCAGCTATTAGCAAGGCAAGTATAGTACTCCACCCCTTTTGACCCAATATCCATTCATAAAATTCACTGATGTTTTTTCCTTTTTTAGGACCCAGATCAAGAACCCGAATATGTGCAACCATCTTCCTTGGCTGAACCAGCAGATATTAGCAAGGCAAGTATAGTACCCCACCCCTTTTGACCCAATATCCATTCATAAAATTCGCCAATTTTTTTTTTTTAGGATTCAGATTAAGAGCCCGATTCACCCAACATGAATTAAACTGTTGTTGCTCCATTCTTGGAAATGACAAGTCCCCCCACCCACTTTTGAAATGATTACCTTACAAATCTGATGAACCTGATAGTTATTTTTTTTTTTGCTTTTTTCAACAGAAAGCTCAACCCGCAGATGAAACACTGACTGATGCTGCATGGATGATGTCAACCAGTATCCATGGTGAAGCACACCTTGTGGCAGCACACCAAGAAATGCCAACTCATTGATCACTGAATACCATATGAAGAAACATCATTTGGCAGTCCAGAAGAACAAGAAGAACATTGTTCTAAAATCAAAAAACTGCATTCTGTTTTGTGACATCCTTTTTAAATAAGAAAGTTTTTTTTTGAGCATTACATTGGTGTGACTGGTATTACTGCTAACTGATGTGGTGCAGACAGACAAACGGCACTGCTCAAGCATATTACAGGTGCTGAAACTGATTGGTTTTACAGGATAACGAGTAACAAAAGAATAACAGAAAATACAATAACTGCTAATACAGTACTTTACTATACTAGCTGAGATCACTGTTTGGAGGCAAAAAAACATTGTACATTGAATCATTTAATTTTCACTGGTACAATAATTTCGCTTAAATATCAAAAATGCGAACATAATGAAATGATTCTGCCAGTGAAAATTATCTGTTATACAGTATATCCATTCCAGACCCACAGTAATTAACTTACCCTACAGTGTACATAGAATTTAGAAACAATTAGAGACCAAAATTGGGAGAATGAAAAGAAAACAAAACTACAGTAAATTATAACTTATCTGCTTAAAATGAAGAAACACCCAGAGTCACTACTCAACAGCAGACTGGACTCAATTGAGGGAGGGACCTCTACTTCTCTACTTATTTGTAGAGCTAAGCAAGCTGAAGCAGTAGGCAGGTAGCTGTTGATACTTCTCTACTTGGTCCATAAGGCAGCAGTTTGGTGGGTGATCTCCAGGAACTCTCTCTTAACAAAGTAGAAGGAAAAAACTAGGCACACATTGTAGGGCCTTTTATCCAAATCTGAGTGAGTTATGCTGGAGAGAGCGGTGTGTATGTCAAAAACAACCTAAGTCACTAATGGCCAGAAATAAGGAATTTCGATTGGCTAACCTCTGCACCCAAGACCAAACTGCTGCAAATGAGACCAAACTTCTCCACCCTTCCAAAATGAAATCAGATAGCTATTACTCCCCCCTCACATGCACACACACACACACACACACACACACACACACACATACACACACTTGACATCAAAGATGTTAGAAATCTGGGAATGTCAGACGGAGGAGTTAGACAGGGAACTAGTGGGACAGATCAGGAGGACCTGTGAGAAGGGTAGTGTGGTGATTGTGGCAGACTTCAACATGCCAGGAGTGGACTGGAGCACCCCAACAACCAGAAACAGAAGGGAGCAGGTACTGCTGGATGCCTTCCAGGACAGCTTCCTGCTGCAAAATGGTCAGTGAACCAACCAGGTTAGGGAATACCCTTGACCTTGTGCTGGCAAATGGGGACTTTGTGAGAGAACTTACAGTGGAGGAACCATTGTCAGGGAGTGACCCCCACTCACTATGGCTCACATTGTGGATATGGGCAAGGAAGGAGTGGAATCTGGCACAAGAGTGCTGGACTTCAGGAGGGCTGACTTTGGGAGGATGGGGGGAAGTGGTAAAAGGGTACCTGGCCTGAATTCAATCTAGTATGGACACTAACCAGAGGTGGGAGCTCATAAAGCTGGGGATAGTGGAGGCAACCAAAACCTGCTGCAAAGCCCAGAGCAAGAAGGCTAGGGCTAAGAAACTGAGCTGGTTGAGCAAGGAGGTCATGGAAAAGGTAAGGAGGAAAAGAGCTGCCTTTAGGAAGTATAAGAAAACAGGAAGGGGGGAGGACAGGGAGGAGTACTTGAGAGAATCAAAGGAGGTGACAAGGGCAGTAAGAGGAGCCAAAGCATCTATGGAACTCAGGCTGGCAAAAGGCATTAAGAAGGGGGAGAAGGACTTCTTTAAGTACATCAGGGAGAAATGGAGCTGTAAGGACCACATAGTAAGGATTAGGAAGGAGGGGGGTTGGGTGGAAGCAGGGTTATGAAGTTGGACTAAATGAGTACTCTGCTCAGTATTTACTAAAGAGAAGAGGGGTGACACCCAAGGTAGGAGAAATGGCAGAAGCAGGGGGGGAAGTGGTGACAAATGGGGAAATCATGGAGGGCAGAGTTCGAGAGGGTTTGAAGGCACTGAGGGTGGACAAGGCACCAAGCCCAGATGGCATCCACCCCAAGATACTGAAGGAGCTGGCAGAGGTCCTTGCAGGACCCTTGGCAGACCTATTTAATGCCTCACTACATTCAGAGTGTGTACCTCAGGACTGGAGGATGGCTCATGTGGTGCACCTCCACAAGAGTGGCCCCAAGGATGAACCGGGAAACTACAGACCAGTGAGCCTCACATCCATCGTGGGTAAGCTAATGGAGACTATCCTGAAGGAGAGGCTGGTGGCCCTCCTAGAGGCCAAAGGACTACAGGACAGCAGACAGCATGGCTTCATAAGTGGCAGATCCTGTCAAACCAACCTGGTCGAGTTCTATGACTGGGTAAATAGGCAACTGGATGGGGCCATGCAGTGGATGTCCTGCATCTGGACTTCAATAAGGCATTCGACTCGGTGCCACATGGAAGACTAGGAAGGAAGTTAATAGGCACAGGGGTGGGTGCAAAGCTGGTGAGATGGGTAGGAAACTGGCTGCAGGGAAGGCAACAGAGGGTGGTGGTGGGTGGGGAGCTCTCACACCCAAGGGCAGTGATGAGCGATGTTCCTCTGGGCTCAGTGTTGGGACCAGTGTTGTTTGGGATATTCATTGCAGACATATCATGGGACATCAAGAGCAAGATCAGTCTGTTTGCTGATGATACCAAGGTAGGCGCGGTGGTGGATGACCTGGGGGTGGCAGGGGTTGCAGGATGATCTGGCAAAGCTTGAAACCTGGTCAGATACCTGGCAACTGGGGTTTAATGCCAAAAAGTGCAAGGTGCTGCATTTGGGATGAAGAACCCAAGGAGGAGTTACCAGCTAGGGGAGTGCAACTAGCCCAGACAGAGGAGGAGAAGGATCTGGGCGTTGATCATTACAGGGTCAATGAACAACTCGGCACAATGTAGGAAGGCAGCTGCAAAGGCCAACAAAATGCTGGGTTGTATTGCAAGGGTTATATCCTCAAGGAGGGAGGAGGTGATTCTGCCACTGTATAGGTCATTAGTTAGACCACACCTGGAGTACTGCGTGCAGTACTGGCATCCGTATCTGAAGAGGGACATTAAGTTACTGGAAGGGGTGCAGCACAGGGAGACAAAGATGATCAATGGGCTGGGGGACTTATCATATGAGAGGAGGTTGAAGGAGTTGAACATGTACTCACTGGAGGAGAGGAGAGACAGCAGGGGTGACATGATTGAAACCTTTAAATACATGAAAGGAATAAACAAGACAGGTACAGAGGGGCTGTTCAAAGTAAGGGAGGGGAGGGCCACCAGGCGCCATGATATGAGACTGGAGTGAGGAAGGTTCAGGAGGGAGATGAGACACTTTTTTACAGAGAGGGTGGTGGCTGGGTGGAATGCGTTACCTATAGAAGTAGTATGCAGTAGAACAGTGGACTGCTTCAAACGAGGATGGGACTGGACAAGGGGGAGGGTTAATGAAGGGGAAGGGTGGAAGGGAGGGGGCAGCTACAGAATAAGGGGTGCTAGCTGCACATTTGAGAAGACTTGATAGACCTCTAGACCTTTATCTGCTGGCAAATTTCATATGTTCGTGAGTAACGTTACAGTAAAGCAGTCCAAGCCCCCACTGATGCAGACATCTAACATGAAAGAAAGCCAGGAATCTTAGTAATGTGAGTCAGTGTGATATCAAACTACACCCCCACATAAAAAATAGTGCCTATGAGAAGACTACATTGATACAGCAGAGGGTTTCACAGACTACATAGGGAACTGTGATGCAACTCTAAATTTTAATTGTCCTAAACTGTTGTTTGGTAGGAAAGAATGCAAAGAATGCAGAGTCCTTTTTCTAAAAGCAAAAGGACTTCAGGGCTCTGCCCACTGCTGCCCTAAAAAAGTGTTTTTGCACACAAAGGGCTAATTGGGAAACATGACTTAAACAGTATTACTTGTTGTAAATGTCTTACCTAGCTTATATTTGTGGGTTATTGATGCTTTATATATAACAAGTTGTGCCAAAGTCATATTTTATTATGCAATTCTTGTTGGTATAACAGTATCATTGTAGTTGGATATAAACTTTTTTTTGTCGTTATATTATTTTTAGTCTATAGTTTTTGAATAGAATTGTTATAAACTAATTGTGTCTGTTAAACTGTATGTATTGTATATAATCAAAAAATGTTTTCATCTTGTTTGGATCACACCTGCAAAAGGGACATAAGGCCTAGTGTACCTACCCAGTAACCAATTTTAAAATAAACAAGCATTTTTCAATGTCAAATGTTTGCTTGCATGTATTTGCTGTGTACAATGGCACCAGCCTGGGTGCAATGCAGTAATGCTGCAGTATATTGCATGGAACAGTGTAATTCAATGGCAATTAAGCCATTTTGTATTTTGAGACATGTCACTTACTGCAAGTTACCGCATTACATTGTTGCTTGCTTCTGTGTAGGTATTTGGCATTGATAGTGCAAATGTGATAATTAAATGATCACAAGTTATAATAGTGAAATTTGTCAAGATTGTGAAATGAAGATGTTTACACCTGATGTTGCTATTCTCAGGCACCTGTTTGTTGTAAATGGATGGGAGTGCATGGGCAGCTGTGCAGTCTGAAGGACGGGTGGCTGTGTGGGTGAGCAATACCATAATGATTATTATTAATGTTGCTCCTGGTTGTTTTCACTACTCTGTAATGCTGTTGGAATTATAAAGCAGCCTGCAGGATTGAGAGTAAGGAAGGTGATGCAAGATTTTCTCCCTCCTCTGTCGTCAGCCAATGGGCTTAGTTCCCAGGTTACTGGGATAATGTTCACTGCACTCATTCTAAATGACAAATCTTTGGCTGGCTTCTCATTCTTGACCTTGTGGTGATGTGGCAACACTCTGTATTTGGACTTGGGAGTTCATGGAAGTGAAGGCATGTCTGGATTATTCAGAATAAGTGCTGCTTAATTTATGTGCTTTCCCTTCCAGTCCCACAGATGTCTGTCAGGCTGCTAGTAGCAACATCTCAACCCATCAACCACTAACTTGCAATTGCCCCTGTCCCCCATGGCTTGCCATCTATGGCAGGGAGGCACAGTATGAGGACTGTCTTACCCCTGATCCAACAAGTTTCTTTCATCAGCCTGCCACCACCCCTCCCAAGCTGAGTCAAACAGCTGAGCAACTGTTGCCTTGGTTTGGCCTAATGCAGCATCTTAGGTTCACTTCTGAACCCAGATTGCTGTTGCGCTGCCACTTTGCTGGCGGGGCAGTCAATTTCACTGTCCTTTATATAATTACCATTTGTTAAACCACTTTTTTTACTCCTCTTCTTGCTTTGTTGAACTTGATACAGTTAAATCTGATCTTCAGACAGGCAGAACCATTCAGTTTTTAGTGAATGACCAAAGCAACTGTACCACCCAATGTCTTGTAAAAGTCACTTTACATGGTAGACAAAACGCATAGCTTAGTACAGTACTTGTTCAGGACAAGTGACTACAGTAAATCTGCATGTGAGGGGCGTGGCTTGGATGCTAACAAGATGGCTGCTTAATTGTACAACTCGTCCCACAAAGGGCACTACATCCTGAAACCTCAACAAGAAAAATAAATACTTAAACCAAAGGAGCTCACCAACATTCAATGGAAGGTGTACACAGCTGAAAAATCTACTTTTGGGACTAAACATATCTTGCTTGCACTGACAGTGAGCCTTAATCCAGAACCAAGGTTCCTACCGCTCAAGGTATTCAGCTCGGGAGCAATTACAACTATGGAGGCATCAGTAAATGAAATGTTCACCTCAATAATAAAGCAGAAGGTAGATATAATGTTAGCTTCAAATAATACAGTAGTAGCCCTGCACCAGCTAAACTCTAGAATCATTCAAAATGAGCAAAAGCCAGCCACTCATGATGCTGCATTCACGGAGCTCAATAACATCAAGGGGCAGGCTCTCCAGATTCGGGACCTCCAAGACAAAGCTGACAACCAGGAGAACAGGAGCCACTGTAACAACCTGCAGCTCCTGGGGTTTCCTGAGGGTGCCGAAAATGATAGAACCACTGATTTTCTACAGAAGAAATTTCCAAAAATTTTACGCCTACCGGAGGGGACCAGGCTCACCATTAAGAGGGTGCACTGCACCTTACAACTTCACTGGTGAGAGACCAAGGCCTATGATAGCGTGATTCCTGAACTTTGTGGAGAAAGAAGCAGTACAGGCCAGAGCAAGAGAATTAGGTACCTTGGACTGGAGACGACATAAAATCTTAATGTTTCAGGATTACTTCAGAGAACTGGCACAGCGGAGAAAGGGATATACCAAGGTGAGACATCTGCAACACTCACTGAATGTCCCATTCCCACTGTGCTATCCTGCAGCCATGAGAATAATCCACAGTGGGACCCCCTTAGTCTTTAGTGCTCCGGAGGTGCTGATAGACTATCTCCCAGACCTAGCCACACATCCAAATCCAGTCCCTCTCAGCCTGCATAGTACAACAACAGGCCCCAGCATGAAGACCCAAATGGAGCTACCAGTGAGGGAAAAGTCAACAAGCAATGGATCAGGGAATACACTTCATACATGGTGGGGCAGCCTTGGCAACGGTTGTTGCTGCCCCATCCCTGAAAAAGAGCCCCATAGGACAGTCACACCAAACAGGACCACCCAACAACTAAAGAGAGGCCTGAAAATGATGGTGAGGACCAGAACATCGCAGACACCACCAACCCAAGGTAAGAGCCAGAGACCATCAGCCTGTATTTCTGCAACAGCAGATTTCCACCATTGGCAACTCCAGTTCTAGAGACCACATCTGTGATAGAACCTGAACCAGGGACAATGATTCCAAAGCATACAAGCCCTTCATCCACAATGCTGCAGCAATCCAGGGCCTCGATAGTGGAGAATGGCCCCAGAATCCAGGCAGAGGAGGACATCATGCAAATGGGTTCTATAGAAGAGATAAGCAGCATGCAACTAGCAGACCTCCAGACCACTCATACTTGAAGCTCCAAACTCCATCTCCACCCACCACCCCAGACTGAACAGACCAAAAATCAGATAAGTGAAACATTGACTTTTATGTTGGGGTAAAAAAAATTAGGGGTACGCAGGAATGGGAGGTGGGGGGAAGGAGGGCCTTGATTGGTATAGTAACAGGACTCTGCAATGTGGCAGCTACCTTGTGACAGATCTGGAACAACTGGTCCTAGCCCACCAGCATACCGCAAGGGAGGGCAGTACAACGCCCATTCCCCCTCATCTGCTATCCTGACCTGACAGACATAGTTTCCTTACTGTGGGGTAGCTCAGGTGCTAAATCATAATGTCAGGGTGTTTTGTTTATGCAGATTCACAGTGCCTTCAGTATAAAAATGTTGTTTGCTTCCTCTGCAGCTCAGTTTTTCACCCAAGCGGTCCCCCAAATGTGTTAAGGTACAGATCCAGGGTGCTGAGCATAGTCAGGGCCCCACGAGGGGTGAGACCAGACAATTAATGCACATAAAGAGTGTTTCAGATCCTCTGAGCTCCCCTATTTGCAATCAGTACAGCCCTGGTAAAGTCCTGGCTGTGCTGAATCCTAGGGCTGGAAAGATCATGCTCCAGTGAGTAAACAGAGGGGCCTCCAGCCAGAACAATCATAGAAGAGTTAAAATGGCAGGCAGCCCATTGGCTTTCAGGCTCATAGACCACGTGAATCTTATGGGGTGGCCCCACCTGTGAGACCCTGCATCTGGCTACAAAAATTAAATCAAACTGTCAGTTCTTAGGGACTGAAAACTTGCAGGAGGGGGATGCCCCCCCAAAAAGAAACACCTGGTCAGGATTGCAGCTTTCCAGCTCTCTTCTAAGCAGTAGTGTAACAGGAAGGTGTTTAGTGCTGCACTTATATCATCCCCCACCCCTCAGGGATAGATGTGGAGGGTCTCCCAGGCAGATAGGTACCGGCTTGTAAAGATAGACCCTCATCCTTACATCTGAGAAGGGCAGCTTAAACAAAACTAGGGAGGGGGAAGACCACCAGTCCTGGACCCTGCACCAAGGTGAGCTCAGGAGACACACATGCACCTGAATGTCTCCATTTGCCCTATGTGGTGACCCTAGCAGCAGATGCTTCACCATAACCAGTAGCACCATAAAGGTCTTGATACACCATGGAGATCATATACTGTAGCTAGCAGCACATCTTCCCCACCAGAAACAGACAGCTCTAAAGGAGCTGCAAAGGACATTACCCACAACAAGGGTAGCCATATTGACCACCAGGTGGCGTAGGCTCCCGGCTGCAAATCTGTCATCCCAAACACGCGTTTGGTTAGATCACATGTAAATAGTTTATGGTTATACCGTATGATACTGTTTTGTTTTATGAATGTACTGGCTGGGCACATGTCATCACTAGAAAATGCAGAGAGAAAGAGCAGCTCTAATAGAATGGCTAATCAGATTGAAAAGTTTCTCAAGGCAGCAACCAACACACTTCGATCTGGACCCAGGCCCAACCTGACTTTTGGTCGGATGTTTGGACCTGATTGGATCTGTGGTGGCTGAGATTGTCTGGAGTTCCTTCAGGAGTGGGGTCTCTCCATTGGCCTTGAAAAAGGCCTTGGTCAGATCCTGTTGAAGAAACCCTCATTGGACCCAGAGAGTCTCATCAACTACAGACTGGTCTCTAACCTCCCATTCTTAGGGAAGGTTGTAGAAAACATGGTGGCCATCCAGCTTGAGACACGTCTTAACTCCTCTTCCACTTATGAGTCTTTCCAGTCTGGATTTTGAGCTGGGCATTATGACAAGGAGCTTCTGTCACTCCTGAGGACTGACCTTTTCTTAAATCTGTTGCAACAGTTATATTTCTTAGCTTAATATATCCTTTACTATTTCTAGTCCATAAGGTTGGCCACCTATGGGCATCCCCATCCCTTTCTTGACAATGCTATAGTGTCCTCTTTAATTTTACTTTTCCCTCTCAGGTCCTCGTACAGGGAGGTTATTGTTGACCACCACGCATGTGTACAACAGGTTGTGTTTATCATTGTTGGATTTAGTATGTAATAGCACTATGTCATAATATACCTTATGTTTATGAAATGTGTAAATGTTGAAAATACCATGGCACTAGATGTTTTTGATAATGGTAAAAAGTACTAGGTGACTATTATAGAAATTAAGTGAATTGTGCTATTTAAAATGCATGTAAATTGCTGTAAGTTGAACATGTCTGAAATGTCATGGTGATTTACATATATCCCATGATGCATTGCATTGGAAGTAAGCTTAATGCTGTATTGCTTTCAGACTTGATTTGTTGCCAGTGCCTTTGGGACAACCCTTTTTCCAGTGTTTCTGCAGTGAGGTTCTTTGTTTTTAGCTTATTTCATTTGTTTTTTCTCTTTTTGAGCCCCCACTACCCAAGCAAATGGGGCCGACATAGGGATAAAGGGTTTTCACGGAAAAGTGGTTAGATCGGAGATCAGTGTCAGTAGGTGCTGGCTAAGTGCAGAGAAAAGACATACCTAGTCTGTTGCTGAAAACTGATGTACTGAAGTAGGACTATGGCATTGCAGAGGTTTATTTCCTGTATTTTGAATAAACATCACACAGTAAATTGTGTGTTGAACCTGAAGTTCAATGGCTGGTCCATCTGTTATCCTGCAACCCCTCCATAGACATGGTGTCAGTAGTGGGATAATTGCTGGAAGCATGTGGACTGGCTGAAGAGGGATGTTTTCTGGTGGATTTTGCCCAGATATCCCAGGTAGACTGCTGCACCTGGAGTTGCCAGAGGAGAACCCGGAGAAGAATATTCGTGGAGTTCTGACCAGAACCATGGCTGATAGACGGAGAGAAGCTGCTGCCTGTACTGGACCAGGGAGTTCAGAGGAAGGACAAGCCTGAAGATGACAAGGAGATGCAGGACAAGACAGACTGGAAGTGCGAGAGACAACTCCCAGGAGGTGGAGACCCTGATGAGGATGATCCACTGGATGAGTGGGCAATGGCTGGAGGGAGACCGACTATGCAGAGTTGTAGAACACTGGTGCCAAGTGCTCGAGAGGTTCCTGCCAGAGAGTTTGGATAAAGAGTCAAAGGAGGATTTTTATGGGCTCAGTTTGAGGAGGACCCCCTGACTGAGCAGGATATTCCTTTGTTGCCTTTGATCCTAGGATGTTACCTGCTGGAGGTTGGAGATGCAAGTATGGAACTTGAATGTGAGACCCCAAGTCAGACTGTACTAAGTGATATTGTGCTGGGGTTGAAGACTCCAAGCAAGCAAAAAGAAGCCTATGAGGCTGATGGGACTTTTTCTTGTATTGATGCAGCTAAATCTATTAACAGTATTGACTGGGATATACTGCAGGCTAAAGATACTAATATTGCCAGAATGTTACAATATGTTAAGATCAAGGAGATAGTACATGTGTTTTATTTTTTTTTTTATGAAAACCTACAAAGGAGGAGGTGGGTGGAAAATGGATTGGAACCTGTGTTGGGGTAACACCAAATGAGTGTCTACCCTCAGGTGTCTGTATTTGTAGCAAGTGAAATGAATCAAGAGACATAGTGAGTTTATGTAGAGGGGTTGAACCTAGGACTGGGCCCTTGTTTAAAACTGACATGTCTGGTGGGGTTGGAGCAGGCAATTACTCACCCCAGAGAAAGTCTTTCCATGGTCCTGGATTTTTCAGTCATCCAGATTTTTGGTTAAGAAATATGACAGACTTTACCTAAAAGGAGATGAGAAGGTACCGTTAGTCTCTGTTGAGAAATGTGTTAATGCCTCCAGACAAAGAATGATGATATCCACTATGTTTATGATGGAATTTTATTGTTAATAAGGACCCTGAGATAGATCTTCTGAAGATGGATGGTGGAAGCTCCATCCCTTCCTACGACAGGAAGGTGGTAAGCAGTCTGCAATTATTGCTTCCTTCTCAAGGTGGAGGATATGTGACAGGGAGCTCCTGCCCCTCTTGAGGACTGACCTTTTCTTAAATCTGTTGCAACAGTTCTTCTATTTCTTAGCCTACTGTATCCTTTACAATTTCTAGTCCATAAGGTTGGCCACCTACGGGCATCCCCTTCCCTTTCTTGACTATGCTATTGTGTCCTCTTTAATTTTCCTTTTCCCTCTCAGGTCCTCGTACAGGGAGGTTATTGTTGTGACCACCAAGCATGTGTACAACAGGTTGTGTTTATCGTTGTTGGATTTAGTATGTAATAGCACTATGTCATAATATACCTTATGTTTATGAAATGTGTAAATGTTGAAAATACCATGGCACTAGGTGTTTTTGATAATGGTAAAAAGTACTAGGTGACTATTACAGAAATTAAGTTAATCGTACTATTTAAAATGCATGTACATTGTAAGTTGAACAAGTCTGAAATGTCATGGTGATTTACATATATCCCATCATGCTTTGCATTATGGAAGTATGCATGATGTATTTCTTTCAAACTTGATTTGTTGCCATGCCCTTTGGAGTAACCCCTTTTTCAGTGTTTCTGCACTGATGTTCTTTGTTTTTACCTTGTTTTGTTTTTTTCTTTTTGAGCCCCCACTGCCCAAGCAAACAGGGCCCACATAGGGACAAAGGTTTTTCTCTGAAAAGTGGTTAGATCAGAGATCAGTATCAGTAGGTGTTGGCTGAGTGTAGAGAAAGGGCATACATAGTCTGTTACTGCAAACTGATGTACTGAAGAAGGACTATGGCACTGCAGAAGTTTATTTCCTGTATTTTGAATAAACATCACACAGAGATTGTGTGTTGAACCTGAAGTTCAGTGTCTGGTCCATCTGTTATCCCACAACTCCTCCATAGACATGGTGTCAGTAGTGGGATAACTTGCTAGAAGCATCTGGACTGGCTGAAGAGGGATGTTTTCTGGTGGATATTGTCCAGATATCCCAGGTGGACTGCTGCACCTGGAGTTGCCAGAGGAGAACCCGGAGAAGAATATTCGTGAAGTTCTGACCAGAACCATGGCTGACAGACGGAGAGAAGCTGCTGCCTGTACTGGACCTGGGAGCTCAGAGGAAGGCCAAGCCTGAATATGACAAAGAGATGTAGGATGAGACAGACTGGAAGTGTGAGAGACAAGACCCAGGAGGTGGAGACCCTGATGAGGATGATCCACTGGATGAGTGGGCAATGGCTGGAGGCAGACTGACTATGCAGAGAGGTATAATACTGGTGCCAGGTGCTCAAGAGGTTCCTGCCAGAGAGTTTGGATAAAGAGTCAAAGGAGGATTTTTTGTGGGCTCAGTTTGAGGAGGACCCCCTGACTGAGCAGGATATTCCTTTGTTGCCTTTGATCCAAGGATGTTACCTGCTGGAGGTTGGAGATGCAAGTAGGGAACTTGAATGTGAGACCCCAAGTAAGACTGTGCTAAGTCATATTGTGCTGGGGTTGAAGACTCCAAGCAAGCAAGAAGAAGCCTATGAGGCTGAAGGGACTTTTTCTTGTATTGATGCAGCTAAATCTATTAACAGTATTGACTGGGGTATACTGCAGGCTAAAGATACTAATATTGCCAAAATGTTACAATATGTTAAGATCAAGGAGGTAGTACATGTGTTGTATTTTTTTTATGAAAAACCTACAAAGGAGGAGGTGGGTGGAAAATGGATTGGAACCTGTGTTGGGGTAACACCAAAAGAGTGTCTACCCTCAGGTGTCTGTATCTGTAGCAAGTGAAATGAATCAAGAGACATAGTGGGTTTATGTAGAGGGGTTGAACCTAGGACTGGGCCCTTGCTTAAAACTGACATGTCTAGTGGGGTTGGAGCAGGTAATTACTCACCCCAGAGAAAGTCTTTCCACGGTACTGGATTTTTCAGTCATCCAGACTTTTGGTTAAGAAATATGACAGACTTTCCCTAAAAAGAGATGAGAAGGTACTGTTAGTCTTTGTTGAGAAATGTGTTAATGCCTCCAGACAAAGAATGATGATATCCACTATGTTTATGATGGAATTTTTATTGGTAATAAGGACCCTGAGACAGACCTTCTGAAGATGGATGGCGTTAGCTCCATCCCATCCTGCAACAGGAAGGTGGTAAGCAGTCTGCAATTACTGCTTCCCTCTCAAGGTGGGGGATATGTGACAGGGAGCTCCTGCCACTCTTGAGGACTGACCTTTTCTTAAATCTGTTGCAACAGTTCTTCTATTTCTTAGCCTACTCTATCCTTTACAATTTCTAGTCCATAAGGTTGGCCACCTATGGGCATTCCCTTCCCTTTCTTGACTATGCTATAGTGTCCTCTTTAATTTTCCTTTTCCCTCTCAGGTTCTCATACAGGGAGGTTATTGTTGTGACCACCAAGCATGTGTAAAGCAGGTTGTGTTTATCGTTGTTGGATTTAGTATGTAATAGCACTATGTCATAATATACCTTATGTTTATGAAATGTGTAAATGTTGAAAATACCATGGCACTAGGTGTTTCTGATAATGGTAAAAAGTACTAGGTGACTATTATAGAAATTAAGTTAATTGTGCTATTTAAAATGCATGTAAATTGTAAGTTGAACAAGTCTGAAATGTCATGGTGATTTAAATATATCCCATCATGCTCTGCATTATGGAAGTATGCATGATGTCGTATTTCTTTCAAACTTGATTTTTTGCCATGCTCTTTGGGGTAACCCCTTTTTCAATGTTTCTGCACTGATGTTTTTTGTTTTTACCTTGTTTTGTTTTTTCCTTTTTGAGCCCCCACTGCCCAAGTAAACAGGGCCCACATAGGGACAAAGGGTTTTCTCTGAAAATTGGTTAGATCAGAGATCAGTATCAGTAGGTGCTGGCTTAGTGCAGAGAAAGAACATACATAGTCTGTTGCTGCAAACTGATGTACTGAAGAAGGAATATGGCATTGCAAAAGCTTATTTTCTGTATTTTGAATAAACATCACACAGAGATTGTGTGTCGAACCTGAAGTCCAGTGTCTGGTCCATCTGTTATCCCACAACCCATCCACAGGCATAGTATGGAGACTGCCCTAGTGAAGATGCTTAATGATCTCCTAATAGTGAGAGACAAGAGAGACCATACCATCCTGGTCCTCCTGGATCTCATGACAGCATTTAACACTGTGGACTATAAAGTGCTGCTTGACCGCCTGTGGTACTGATGTGGCCTTTCCAGTAATGTCATCAACTGGTTCAGGTCATACTTGACAGACAGAGTGCAGAGGGTGATGATGGGTTAGCCTCAACTAACCCAAAGCCTCTGCTCTGTGGAATTCTGCAGGGGTCAATCTTGTTGCCATTGTTCACTGTGTACATGCTACCATTGGGAGACATTATCAGACATTATGGTCTGGGTTTTCATTGCTATGCTGATGATGCCCAGCTATACCTGTCATGTGCACCTGATAACCAGATGGTGGCCTCCATGTTTACCAACTGCCTGGAGGCGATCCAGACTTGCACGACTCAAAATTGGATAAGACTTAACCCCAACAAGACTGAGGTGCTAGTGGTGGATCTGGGTCATCAATGTGGGAGGGAGGTCAGGAGATCACCTGGGTCTAGTACTGGTGGGGGTCCCACTGACCCCCTCCACAGGAGTTAAGGATCTTGGTGTGATCCTTGATGATGGCTTGACACTTGATGCTCAGGTGTCAGCCATCATCAAAATTGGATTTTACCATCTGAGGAATATCACCTGGATCTGGGCACTTATATCAAATGAGGACCTGAACACACTGGTGCATGCTTTCGTCATGTCCAGGTTGAACTACTGCAATGCCCTGTACCTAGGGCTATCCAGAGGCAATCTCCACCGGCTGCAGCTGGTGCAGAATGAGGTGGCAAGATTATTGATGGGTACACGGAGATTTGATCATATGCCTGTCCTTCGTGGACTGCACTGGTTGCCAGTTAGGTGGAGAATTGTCTTCAAGGTCAGGTCACTGACCTATAAGGTCTTACATGAAGGGGGACCAGTCTACCTGCAAGATCTCCTTGTGCTCCACTGTCCATCTCGGGCTCTCCATTTCTCTGCGGGCTGCCTCTTAGAGGTTCCCAGGGTTAGGTTGTGACATTCGGGCAATCGTGTATTTTCTGTTGCTGCACCTACCCTGTAGAACTCATTACCTAACCATCTTCGGGAGGCACCCTTGGTGGAAACCTTTAAAAAGGGTTTAAAGACATTTCTGTTTAACCAGGCTTTTAATTTATAGATATCAAATTTCTGAATTATTTATTATTTTATAACGACAAACAGATTTTAAACCTCTTACTGCCTGCTTCATCTGATTTTGATTATTAGATTGTGTGTGTTTTTATGTTGTTCTTAATTTGCTAATGTTAAGTGCTCCGAGTCTCCGTAAAGGGGAACTACATAAATAACGTTTCTATCCATTTATCTATCTAGAAGGAAGGGGGATGTACAACAAACAGCTGTATATGGTTACAGCATAAGATTTAGAGAACTGTATAGGATAACTCTAAAGAAAAGCCATGGCTTCACAAATGCCACACTTGTGATATTGCCAGAAATAATCATTCTAACCCGCCTGACAGACCATGGATGAAATAGTTTGCAATACAGAGAATGTCAGAGGGCTTAATACCCCCATTAAAAGGAAAAAAAGGTCATCTCACATTTAAAGCAGATGAAGTCAAAAGTGTCTTTTCTTCAGGAAACCAAATTGAGTCAAAAGGATTGCTTCTTTTTGGTTAAAGATTGGGTGGGGCAGGAAATCCATGTAAGTGCTCCTACAAGAAAATGGAGGTAGTCACACTCCTCCATAAATCTCTCAAATGGACTATTTCATCCTCCACAGCAGATCCCTCAGGGAGGTGGGTGATAGCGGGATTCACCACACCAACTGGTCCAATAGCACTATGCAACACATACACCCCTAATTAGGATGACCCCCAGTTCTTCCATGACCTGGCTAGTGCCTTTTTATCATTATTCGATTTGTGCTGCCCATTCCCAGTCTCAGGTAATATCGTTATTCTGCTAGTGGCTTCATCAATAAAATCATCTAGTTGACTAATCTGAGAATGCACATCTAGCCTCTTTGCAAGAGATTCTATCGCCCCATACAGAATAGTTATTAAACATTTTTCACATGTAAAATTAAGTAAGGCCTCATCCATCATAAACATCCTGTAAACCATACTTCACTTGAGTCGCTCATCTTCAACAATGTATTGGTCAGTACAGTGACTGTTTCTATCCCTTCCCTACATTATTTCAATGAGTACTTACCTGCACTTATGTTCCTGAGCTACCTAATATATAGTGAATGCCCTGGTCCCCTACCATCCACAGAGGACACAACAGACACACACAGAATGTGCATGTCTCTGCATGCATTTCTGCGCGCAGCCCACACATGTTCGCTCGAGCTCACCCCACTCGCTCTGTCCACCGGCTTTTACCAAGGAGAACCAGAAGTGTAGTTCAGTACTTCCAGTTCTTCATCACCCACGGCAACCATATCCAGATGGATTTAAAACAAAGATGTTCTCCACCTCATGCGGTGGTTGAAAAACAAATACAGTATAACCTAGTTTATCCGGACCTCGATTATCCAAATCTCTGGATTATCCGAACCGTTGCTGTGTCCCCCAGTTCTCCCTTAAAAAAATGCCTTTTTCAATTTGCATCTTTAATTTTTTTTTTTTACTGATTGTTGCTGATTTGCCCAGAAGCACTGCCTACCATAGCAATACGGTACATAAGTACAGTACTTAAGAAGCTGTTGTAACAGGCTGGATTTGGAAGAGGAGGAGGTAGACAATACTGTTTTACTGACCACCTCAGAAGCTGTGAATTCATTCAAGCATTGCATCATTTGGCTAGAAAGCCAGCCAGACTGTGACTACCTACACGCTCTACTACTTAGGCAGTTGAAACAAAAGTCTCTTAAGAAACTGAATGACAGCAAAAGCAGCATGCCATAACGTCTTATTTCAAGTAACTTGTTTGGCACCACTCTATTATTTTATTTATTTTACAAGCACTTAAAGCATAATAAAGTTTATTGATTTGCACAAAACAGTAATGTTTCAAGTGGTCTATTTTATACAAACAGTTCTGCTCGTTCTGCTCATTACGCATTAATTTAGACATGACATTCGTTTATTTGAACCTCTCGTTTATCCAAACAAAAGTTATGTCTCCCTTGAGATTCAGATAAACGAGGTTATACTGTACTAAAAAAGCCCCAAACAAAGGGCATACAGATTAAAATGGGATAGGGCCTGTACACCTAGCCCTGCAGCAGGAAGGAGCAAGAGTGCCTCCTTCAAGATCCCACAGTCCCACTGGAATGGGATGTTTATACCTTTACCTGGTTGCTGAGCAGCAACCACAACAACCCCTTCTCCCCAGAGGTACTGCTTACTCCAAGACACAAGCCTGTGGAATTTACCGACCAAGAGCATAATACCAGTGTTTCTATCAAGGGTTCCACACTGTGAACACCTCCCACAGCAAGCGTATATCTGCCCGCTGGCTCTATCCACTGGCTTTCACCACGGAGAACCGGAAGTGTAGTTCAGTACTTCCAGTTCCTCATCACCCATGGCAACCTTATCCAGCTGGATTTAAAACAAAGATGTTCTCCACCTCATGCAGTGGCTGAAAAACAAATATTAAAAAAGTCCATAACAAAGTGCATACAGATTAAAATGGGATAGGTCCCATACACCTAGCCCTGCAGCAGGAAGGAGCAAGAGTGCCTCCTCCAAGATCTCACAGTTCTTCATTGTCTACTCCCACCCCCTTGTAAACAAGTCCTTGCAAGTAATAACCCTGACACAGTCCACTGCCTACAATGCCCTGCTGGATATAAAGAGTCTGCTTTGAGGCCCTGGCTGAACTTCAGCAGAAGGGGCAAACTCCTTGGGCCAAGTCCTTAGCTCAGGGAGGACACTGTCTGTAGTTTGAAGAGAGGGGCTTCCTAGAATTAAGAAGGCAGCCCCAATTGAGGCAAAAGGCCACTCCAAAGATGTGGTTATTGAGAGATCATGATGGAGGATTTTTTGCAAATGTAAGCATGTTGAGGGGCTTGTTACTTCTCTAGTGCATGCCCAAGCTGGTGCACACAAGAAACAGAGATCACAAAGTAGGAGCAAGAGAAAGAAAAGTTTTCAAACCTTGTGGCACTCATGAATGGAGGCACACACTGTAAATAAACTGGTCAACTTTATTAAAAAATGGCTTACCTGCTGTACTCGGGTGCAAGCTTCAAATGTATTGTGCAAGTACTGTGAACAGAGGTTTACATCTGAGCATAGCAAAAGTACACAGTGCTTATTCAGTGGCAGAACTTCTGGCAAAAGAAAACACTCAGCAAATGAAATAACCTGCCGGCACCTCCATAGATATACCAATGCAGTAAAGAGCCAGGAGGATTTCTGCAAGATAAGGGGGCAGAATATGACCAAACTCCAGGTAATAGCCACCCCAAAACCTTGGCTGAACCAGGTAGAAACCTATACTTCTATGTATCTGTCATCCCAGACAAAAAAATACTCACAGTTCTGGTTGAGACAATCAATGTGTCACAACAGCAGTGTCAGAACTGAGTGGAATTTAATAAATCTTTTTATGTCAACAACCTAGGATTGTGTAGATATTGTTTGGTTTGGTGAGAGGGAAGGTGGTTGGAGGATACAGCAGGCGGTGGGAGAATGATCCTGGTTCCTGCATGCTTCTGGCTATGGAATACTTACTTATTCACTTACTTACTACTTGCCAGCAGAAACAGGCCACATGGTCTATCAAGACTGCTTGAGTGTGTAGCTAGCATCCCACTTTCTGCAGTTGTCCCTCCCCAATTACTCCCCACACAGATGAATGCTGACTGACCTTGAACCAGATTAATCTGTTGGTGATATTTGTAGTGAATGGGGTAAATTTGGCCAGGACACTGGGAAAATTCCCTTACTCATCTGTAGAGGAAACCCTTGTCTGCCATTCCAAAATGGCCAACAGACAAGAGGTTGGTGGAGGTGTTTTGGGGAAGACTGCTTCTGAACGCCCTGTCAGCATGGATATTGATGTTGATGTTGGAAAAAACTCTGTTCAGCATACTGAATCTACAAATGCTACAGCTTTGTTACCTGCTAAACATGACTCTAATTCTACAAAGGAATTATTGAATATTTTGGATCCTCTTGAAGGACAATGCTCTACAATACTCTACAAATTCTCCAGATCCCAGGTTATCATCTGCAGATATACCAAATGTACCCACTACTTTATCTCAGGAGGATATACAGTACTCTGAAATGTGGTAAAACAACATAAATCCTTGCTTTTACAACTGTTACAAGAGAACATTACAGCCTACACATCTACTGTTTTTTTTCAGTACCTGAAACCAGCGCTTCTGCCTTAGTATTCCCCTCACAGTTTACTACAGCTCCTATTTCCACCTCCTTGACAGCTGTAGCTCCTGTCAATTCAAACAGCTACATCATGTCATTTCTCCAGAAAGGGAGAGAGGCTTCTAGGGATTTTCAGGACCAGATCTGGATGCCAGAAGCTGCCTTGATAGTGATTGGCTAGCAAAAGGATTTACCTTCCAATTTCTGATCTTCATCATGCCCAGTACAAGCAGAAGACGTAATCCAGTCAGTGGAATGTTCAGATACATCTTTGGTACATAAACAGCTGCCTTTAGACAGTACACAGACATCGCAGTCTTCGATAATGCTGGCCAATGACACTCCTCCCATGGTACCACGCAAGTTGCAGGAACAACTCCCTATGTAAGAAACCTTCACTGAAAATCCTGTCCCAGGACAAGGAGATAACATTACACCACAGCAACTGGCTCTGGAGCAAGAAGAACTCAGGTGGGTCTATATGGCAGATCTCTTCAAAAAGACGGGAGAGCCTGCACAGCGCAAGAATGCGGTGAGACTTAAATTTACTGGGGACCCAGATGATGCCCCTGATTGAAAGACAGTACTGCATAAAATGTTGAGAGATGCTATGGGGATTTCTCCAGGAGAACTCTTTGCATGCATTCATGTTAAGGAGGTAATTATTTATGATATTCATTTCAAAAACTGTACCACATTAGAAAACTTTTGGTCTAAATATCCAGGTGTTCAGCATTCCTTTTTATGGAAACCATTATTTCCTATCCCTCTGACTAAACCTACAATAAAAATGGTCACCCTATTATTTAGAAACCAAGGGGTTAATATCTTGGATGTTCAATACTGGTTGAAACAAAGATGCACCATCCTAGAAAAACCCTCTCCTATACTGAATGAGGATTTGGTGTGGATAGGAAACTGGAGGGTCAAGGTGCAACTTAAGCAGAATGATTCAGGTATTTTACATCTACCAGGCAGTTTTCATATTGGCAGGGATCAAGAGCTATGCTTTTACACTGGCCATCCAAAAATGTGTCATAAGTGTGAAGCTAGGACACATTTAAGTTTGGTTTGTGATAAACCACATTGTAATTTTTGCCTGGAATATGGCCACGTCAGTCTGGGCTGCTCAAATCCACTTCACTGTAATCTGTACGACAAGGAAGGGCATTCCTATAAATCTTGCCCATGGTCGGCCCACAATAGATTAGATCATGCCCCTCAAGATCCAGTTAGCCTTATTGAAGCTTGTCAAGTTAAAGCACAGACCTTCCAATCCTCTCTCTTAGAGGACAATACACCTCTAACTGAAGTTTCCCATTCTTTCCCTCAGCAACCTTTACATGAAGAGCCTGCTGGACCTTCCCAATAAGCCCCATTCTCCCCCCAGAATACTTCTGACTTTGATGATATGCCTCCCCCCACCCCCAGATGACTCTATGCAAATCCCAGGTGCATCTTTCCAAGAGGTTAAAGGCAAAAAGAAGGCCAAAATTTCCCCTGCAACTACACATCATGTACAGTAGTTACCAGAAATAGATATCAGGCCTTGGCTAAAAGAAGGCAATGGTGTGATGATGAGGAGGATGGAGAGGAAACAGACTCTGCTTCAGTCTCCTCTGAAGCTGACCCCATACCTGATCCCCAGATGGACACCAGGAAAAAAAAAAGAAATATAGCAGACGTAGGAAAGTACCTGGATATTATGATCCTTTAAGCTATGGAGGGCTCCCAATGCATTAGTCCTTTGTCGTTAAACATCTGCAGTATAAAATCTTATAAAAAGTGGCTATCTACCCTCCAAATCTTGAAAGATTTACCAAATAATATTCTCTTCCTGCAGGATACTAGACTTAAAACTTTTCTTGAGGTTTTACAAGCAAAAATGTTATGGACCTCTGGCCCTTCTTACTGGTCACAAGGCCCTGACATGTGATGGGGTAGGGATCCTGTTCAAAGGTTTTCAGGTTTCTGTCCACAGGGTTGTAGATATCTGCCCAGGAAGAGCTTTGCTCCTAGATGTTCAGTTAAGCAACATTTTTATTAGATTTTTAAATGTTTATGCTCCTTAAACTATTGGCCTTCTTCATTTTATGGCAATCCCCCCTTCCCCATTTCCAAAAAATTTGAAATGACTACAACTCCCTTCTTATTTGTATCATGCTTGTCTAAAAATGAAGCAATGTCAGATTATTCCACAATCCTTTATTAATAATTCCAGGCAAAGTTTTTATCAAGAGGTTCTCAAATCAGTGTTCTATGAAATCCCTGTTAAACTCGCAAAATACTGTATGAGCCTCAGCTCTCCCTTATTTTTCTCAATTAACTGGTAAAAGGCTTCCCCTGAAGGTATGGGATGTCACATGGCTTTCTTGCCATGGCCAGTTAGGAGTTCAAAATACCCACAAGCATAAAATGATACAAGAAAGAATGTGTCCCCAGCTCTCTTGCCTTGATGGTTTGCAAACTATGGAGCATTTTTTCATAACATGACCATTCGTTAAGCATTTCTGGACAATATTCTCACAAGCTTGGGAAGACAAGCACAACATGTCCAGCTCACCTATGACACAGTGGTCCTTGGACTATGTCCACCTTCTTTTCAAAAATTCCATGCCAGTACACTACCTTTACATTTTTCTTCATGCAGATTTCATTTATGGCAAGCCAGGTGTGCCATTTTGTTGCAACAGAAAGAATATTCCATTAATCAAATACTTGTTCATGTGATAACACAGTTAAAAGTTAGAAGTGCAAGGTAATGCACCTGGGAAACAAAAACCCAGGGGAAGAGTACACAATGGGGGGTGAGATACTAACAACAACAAGAATGGAAAGGGACCTGGGGGTAGTCATATCAGATGACCTAAAGATGGGCAATCAATGTGAGAGGGCAACAAGGAGGGCTGGGGGGATACTGGGATGCATAGGGAGAGGCATCACCAGTAGAAAACAGGACGTTATTATCCCTCTGTACAGACAGCTGGTGAGACCCCATCTGGAGTACTATGTGCAGTTCTGGAGACCCAATCTCCACAAAGACATAGACAGGATGGAAGCTGTCCAGAGGAGGGCAACTAAAATGCTGCAGGGTCTGCACCGGAAGTCATATGAAGAGAGACTTAAGGAGCTTAATATGTATAGCCTCGAGGAAAGGAGGGAGAGGGGGGACATGATAGAAACTTTCAAGTACCTCAAGGGAATCAACAAAGTCCAAGAGGGTAGCATCTTTCAAAAAAAGAGGTGTGCAAGAACAAGAGGGCACAATTTGAAGATAGAGGGGGGGCGGCTCAGAGGTAATTTAAGGAAGTATTTTTCACAGAGAGGGTTGTGGATGCATGGAGCGGCCTTCGGAGGAGGTTGTGGAGTCAAAATCAGTGGGGGAATTCAAGCATGCATGGGATAGTCATAAGGCAATTCTGGGGGGTGGGCGTAGGAAGAAGTAGGCTGCTGGTTAACTAGGATCTGCAGCTTATCCAGTAGGTAGGGAAATGGGCAGACTGGGTGGGCCAAGCAGTCCTTATCTGCCGTCAAATTCTATGTTTCTATGTTTCTATAAAAAAATTATAGAAGAAAGAAAAAGATGCACTTTCCGTTTCCATATTTAAAAAACTTTGGAAAACTGCAAATTGGTTTTATAACTTATCTTTCATGTTAGGAATTTTGTTGACTTTGTAACTTTGTTTTTGTAAATATTTTCTTTCTTTCCATAAAAAAATTCCACTACTCTTTTAGACAGAGGCTGGCCAGCCATTAGAATATAGAACAGAAGCAAATACAGAAAATGAAATGACAAAATAACACTGATTATATGTATGATTTCTTTGTGGGCACTAGGGTGAGGAAGGGGGTTACTACAGTATCGGGGTACTGTGTTATTTTTGTACCTCACTTTATTTTCACTGTAACTGTTTATGTTGTTCTCTTTTTGTTGTGTTTATTTATAAATAAAAATTCTCCTACTTTTTTTGATAAGTGCCATGGGATCTTTAACATCCACCTGAACTACCACCAGAAAAGGCAGATGGGACCTTGGTTTAACATTTCATCTGAAAGATGGCACCTCAGATCTGCAGCCCCCCCCCCATGCTGCACTACAGTATCGGTACTGGGATATTAACCCAAGTGCCAGGTGTGGGAGTTGATTCCATGTCAACACATTGACAACGATGTTGTCGACATGCCCAATATCGACGGGAACAATGCCGAATGTTGGCATTGTTCCCATCAAGACAAAGTGTTTTTTCAGCAGGGACTATGCCCCCACACTCCCTATCTCTAAATAACCAACTCCAAGTCAGAGCTGATTCAGGGTGGGGGCAAAACACCGGGAGCCGGAGTGTTGGCGAACAGTGGACCATCACAGCGACTTGGTGAGATTTGTCGCTGTGATGGTCTTCACTGTTAAAATGATGTTGTGGTGGTGTGCTACCACGGGAATTGAGCCCACAGCCCTCTGACAATCCAAGTGTCAGGTGTGGGAATTGAACCCACAGCCCTCTGACAATCCTTTGATCTTCCGGTCTCAGAGGTGAGTGTGCTACCGGCTGAGCCACTGACACTGTCCAATAAGCACTCTCCTTACAATACTGGGCGTGCTTAGTTTAAAAATAAAACTTTTTGAGATGAAGAAATTATCCTGGTTCCAGCGTGTCTCCCAAATGGGAACAGTAAACTGAGACAGTCAGGAGGTGCAGTAGGGTGGGTGTGAAGGAGCAGTATTTGTATGGTAGGGCACTACATGACAAGGATTACATGATTGGGCTGAAAAATGAGCAGCAATCAAGGGTTTTGTAGGTGCTAACACTGGCTCTGTCTGTGACTCATATGGGCTGGGGAAGAGAGGGGACTGAACCAGTTACCAGACTTTTTTTTTAACATCAGCACAGCCAGCTTAGTGACGGAAATATTCTCTGCTTGCTGGGCTGTGATAGGACTGGCTTGCTCTTTTGAACTATAGTAGTAGCCACAGACATTGGCAGCTATTTCCAGATATTTCATGAAATTTCTGAAGAGTTTCTCTCTGCTGCCCCTACTGTGGAAATGCAGAAAGCAGGAAATTTATCTAGAAATATCACAGAAATTTCAGGAAACAGCTGTCAGTGTCTGTGGCTACTACTGTACGAGCAGTTTCCACCTAGCAAGCAGAGAACACTGTCATGATCAGCTTGACTGATCATTGTCCTGTCAATGCTGAGCCCACTATAACTTGAGTTGCACTGGACCCGGCAGTGACACACCTCTGAAATGGCCTTATTGTAACAAGATGTTTGCTTCATGCTGTATGCACAAGCAAACTTAAAAATTGAGTGTATCTGAAAGTGTGCCATCTTCTATTATGAAAAAGGTATGTAAAAAATTAAACCACTCCAGAAAGGAGTGGTCAGTTTTGTCAATGAAAACTGTAATCAGTGGTCTTCAGACAGAATACTTTAAACTAGTTTTCCAGAGGAAGACAAGGTCAAATTAAAGTCTCCCAACAAAAAGAGATAAGCAGGGATGGAAAGGGTGAAAATGAGGGGTGTTAGATTAAGACTAGCATAATTTTTATGTTGGCTCATGCATGCACAGCCAACATATTGCGGTAGTAGCAGATTTGGAGGTGCGGTCACTGTTGGGTGAATGCAGGGCACGCATCAGTAGGTGCGTCACTTATTCCCCAATCAGGCAGCATGCAGGCGCCACATCAGCAATTTGGAGTGTGGCCACCAGATCTAACAAAAGGTCAGCTGCAATGAGAGTGGAGCTCTCATGCAGTGTGACCACAGCACGCCTCCCAACATACATGCAACACTGCTCGCCGCCTCCTGTCAGAATGCCAATGGAGGAGTCCACTCCCCATTGGCATAATGACCCCACCTCCCATTTACAAAATATACCAAAGGGATGCCCAATCCCCCTCAATATCATGCACTCCAACAGTTTTTCTTTGCCAATGGGGGGCCCAATCCCTGTCAGCATAATGTCACCCCCCCTGCTTTTGTTGTGTGCAGAGGGGTGCCCAATCCCCCTTGGCTCGTGTTCCCCCCCCTTCAGAATGTGCCAATGGGAGTGCCCAATCCCCTGTCTGCTACAGTATCCCCCCAAAAAAAAACAGTTAGGAGGCATGCTGGAAGCCCACCTCAGCGTGCCAAATACCATGAAAAAAAAACCTGTCCCGTGATGTTTTTTTTTTAAACCTGTAACAAAGAAAACGGTCCCTCGTGGTCTCCCTTCCCACTCCCAAAACCAGCCCCCACCCTCTGCACACCCTGCCTCCCCACACCCCCCTCACCCTATACTTACCTCCGGAGTCTGGCGCGACAATCTTCAGTGGACCAGGAACACATCTGCACTCTTCAAAGCCGACTGTGAATTGAAGAAATGCCGATAAGCTGTATAATGGCATAAATAGGGTTTTTTTCAACTTTGGTGCATATCTCAGGCATTTTTGGGAATTTTGTCACCAAATTTTCATCATGGGGTTATTGGGACCCCTCATCATGAATTCTGTCACTGTCATGGCATTATTCAGTCCCGAAAGGTGATTCTGTGGTCATTGCACAGAATCACCTTTCAGGACTGAGTAATGAAACGACAGGGCCACTGTTCATGAGGGGGGCTCTCAAAAAGCCTATGTTTCAAATTTGGTGTAAAAAATCCCCAAAATGGCTGTTTTACAAGCGCGCATTGTGCAGTTTCCATTCACACTCGTAACTTTGTGAATTTGTAATACTTTCACTCTAGATTTTCAAAATTGGCATTTTACACACCTCGTTATGAACATTACAGCTGTCATTTTACATATCGTGGCCGAAATGTGTTTCCGTACGTCAGGCACAGAAAAGCACGGTTGCTGCATGAAATCAGTTTTCAGGACAGTTTCAGGAAATGACGGTGACACAGTTCATGAGCAGAAGTCCTAAAATGCCTATGTTGAAAATTTGGTGACAAAATTCCATAAAATGACTGTGTTACAAGCGTGTGTTGCTCCATGCACCCTTGTAACTTCTCAAATTTGCCAGATTTTCATGCCAGATTTTCAACGCTGGCATTTTTTTACACCTCCTTATGAACAGTACAGCTGTCATTTTTCACATCCTGCCCTAAATGTGTTTTCGCTTCTGTGGCGCACAATGGTGTGGTCACTGTGCAAAATCAATGTTTCGGACACATAAACAGAATCACACTGCCACTGTTCATGAGGGGAGGTCCCAAAACACCTATGTTAAAGATGTGGTTAAAAAAATCCCCAAAATAATTGGGTTACAGATGTGTGTTGCACAGCTTCTATGCATGCTCATAACTTCACCAACTTTTCATATTTTCATACAAGATTTTCAACGTTGCAATTTTTTTACATCTCCTCATGAACAATACAGTTGTCATTTTCCACATACTGCCCAACATGTGTTTTCATCCCTGTGTCACCAAATGGCATAGCTGCCGTGCAAAATCACCTTTCAGCTAACAAACTGATAGTGCCACTTTTCATGAGGTGGGCTCACAAAAAGCCCATGTTGAAAATTTGGAGTGAAAATATCAACACACGCTTATGGTGTTAGGGTTTCCAACTGTAGCACCCCACCCTGTAGAGACATACAGGCATCGGGGTGTGACTTGGGACCATCGGCTATAATGCTCACACCATTCCACCCCCACCCCCACCCTGCAGTCAGTGACAGGCATCGTGGTGTGCCTTGCACTGTTCAGCCACAAAGTTTACCCCATTCTCCTGTACTAGACCCACCTCATCCTATTTCCTTATGGAATGAGGTAAGTATAATGCCCAAAGACCCCAAAGCACACCACAGCACTTGTCAGTGTCTACAGGGTAGGGTGAGGAGAAATGGCATAAGAGTTATAGCTGATGACCCAAAGGCACAACCTAATGCCTGCCAATCTCCACAGGGTGAGGGTGGGGTTGGCATCATTTTAATACTTCACTGCCATTCCTATTATACGTCTCTAACTCCAACACTACCAATGCCAATGCCAGCAAGACAACATTCGGCATTGACAAATTCTTGTTATGGTTGGGACAGCAATAAGCACCCACAACATAGACGAGGAGAGAACAGAGGAAGGAGAGCGTGCCAGTCAGAATCTTATGGGAGGAGAGGATCATTAAGTCATGCATTACTGTAGCTTAAACCAGTGGTTTAGAGAAGTGTTCAGTGCTATCCACTAGGATCAAATGCTCTTATCACAGAATAGTATGTGATATTTTGCAGGAGACTACAGGAACACAATGTAATTGAAGAACAATTACTACAAATTTTTGCACATGAAAGTGTGACATCTTTATCACGACTTGCTCTGTCCTGGTGGGTGACACTGTACATGCCAACACCTCTCCCCTCATTTGTTGTAATTCTCTGTATGGACAGAGTAGAATCAGATAAGCAAAACCAAAAAAAACTGGCTATGTCTGATTCTGCTGCTAAACTGGGATTTGGATACCATGAACCTATCAGGATTGACTTGAAGAGCCTACAGCTTAAGATGGGTCAGTTTTGGTCTAAGATGCTGCAAGCATTTAGATAGAAAATCCTCAGACCCTTAGTGAGGGATGTGAATTTGAGTTGCATTGGACAGGGACACAGTTGAACTCAAAACCACATACTCTATGAGCAGAAACAGTAGGGTAGTGATGAACTTGAGGGATGTCTGTCTAGTGCACAAAGAGGGGGTTGCAGAAGTGGGAGAAAGGGAGCTGGAGGAAAGGTCCACTACAGAGCTTTAAAATTAAAGAAGGGACTATGCAGAAGATATTGGGAGACTAACTAAGGAGAGTAGATATGAATGGGATTGAAGGCAGAACAAAGTTAGGGGATGAGAGGAGACTAAGAAGAAGTAAAGAAGAGAGGTGGAGAGAGGGACAACAGTTTGATGTGAGGGAGTAGAGAAGAAGTAGAGGTTTCAGATCAGTCCATACAGTGTCTGTGGTAGTAGACCAGATTTCACTGCATCCAAAATGGAAAACCTTATGTCTTTATCATGTACGATTGCTGAGGAAATGAGTTTTTGGGATGATAAGGCCTCAATTGGGTGATTTTCTAGAATTGTATTGTGAGGTATAGACCAAGAAAAAAACACAACAGTGTGTCACAAATGATGTGATGCCAAACCAGATCATGCTTTTTCATGCAGTATGATGTTGGGGTGTTGTCACATGACATGCCTGAGGTACACAAACCTAAATGTTATATTTTTACAGGTCCACAGGCATGGCCGGACTTGATTTTTACAACATTTTTTTTATTATACTGGTGTTGTTTGTGTACTTATTGTGTAACTTTGAGGTTTCATTTCAGTCCATACAGTGTCTGTGGTAGTAGCCCAGATCACAATGCATCTAAAACAGAAAACCTCATGTCTTTATGTTGTACCATTACTGAGAAAATTGTTTTTTGGGATGGCAAGGCCTCAATTTGGTGCTTTTCCAGACTTGTATTGTGAGGTGTAGACCACCAAAAAACACAACAATGTGTCACAAACTATGCGATGCCAACCCAGATCATTTCCATGCAATATGATGTTGGGGTGTTGTCACATGACATGCCTGAGGTACACACCTTAATGCTGCATTTTTACAGGTCCACTGGGGTGGCCGGACTTGATTTTTACAGCATTTTGTTTATCACATTTGTGCTGTTTGTGTACTTATTGTGTGACTTTGAGGTTTAAGTTCAGTCCATGCAGTATCTGTGGCAGTAGCCCAGGACACACTACATTCAAAACAGAGACCCTTATGTCTCTATCTTGTACCATTGCTGAAAAAATGAGTTTTTGGGATGGCAAGGCCTCAATTTAGTGATTTTTCAGAATTGTATTTGAGGTATAGACCAACAAAAAACATGACAGTGTGTCACAAACTATGTGATGCCAACCCAATTCATGCTTTCCCATACAGTAAGATGTTGGGGCTGTTGTCACGTGACATATCTGAGGTACACAAACCTAAATGTTGTATTTTTACAGGTCCACAGAGGTGGCTGGTCTTGGTTTTTACAATATTTTTGGACCACAGTTATGTTGTTTGTGTACTTATTGTGTGACTTTGGGGTTTCAGATCAGTCTGTGCAGTGTCTGTGGTAGTAGCCCATGTCACACTGTATCCAAAACAGAAAACCTTATGTCTCTGTCTTGTACCATAGCTGAAAAAATAGTTTTTGGGTGGCAAGGCCTTAATTTAGTGATTTTCCAGAATTGTATGGTGAGGTATAGACCAAAAAAAAAACATGACAGTGTGTCACAAACTATGTGACGGCAACCCAGATCATGCTTTCCATGCAGTATGATGTTTGGGTGTTGTCACATGATATGCCTGAGGTACATAAACCTAAATGTTGTATTTTATTGGTCCACAGGTGGACGATTGGTATTTACAATATTTTTGGACCACAATTGCGCTGTTCGTACTTATTGTGTGACTTTGGGGTTTCAGATCAGTCTGTGCAGTGTCTGTGGTAGTAGCCCTGCTCACACTCCACCAAAACAGAAAATCTTATGTCTCTATCTTGTGCCATTGTTGTGAAAATTAGTTTTATATACTAAATACACAATAATATTCTCGATGAAAGAATTCAGGTGTGTGGGGTTAACAGTAAATAAAACACGTTTTTAGAGTCTATTTCTAACATTGAAGTGAAGATACACTAAAGAGGGTCCCAGTCAGCCAGCTAGGTGTGGTGGTTCTCTCCAGGATGTCTTTTGTTTTGCTTTTGAAAAAAGTTTGTTTTTAAAAAAAGAAAACAATATAGCAGCTAGTAAAAGGATTTTTCTCTCACAAAAAAGGATTTAGATTTCACAAAAAAGGAACAGATTTCATGAGAGAGAGAATCCTTTTTCAGAAGAACAAATCCTTTGTCTATTTTTCTCCCTCTATCCTGAAAAATGATCTTCCCATTGAAAACAATGGGAAAAGAAAAGCATCATAACTTATCAACTGATTAATATTTTTAAACAAAACTACACATACCTGTTCTGTTAGCCAAGCTGGTTCTACCATAAAAAAAATCACACAAAATTCCACATTGTCTGGACACAGGGCCATGAGGAAAAAAACTGCAAAAAGTGGCAATTTTATGACTTTTTGTACTGTCCAGATCTCATAATCTGCACATTCAACTGGAACAAATCTTACCACATCACGAGATCTACCCCACAGGACAGCACATACCAAATTTTTAGCAAATCCATTAATCGGCTGCAAACTTGTTAAAGTGCAAAATCTGAGGTTTAACATTAAACATGCTACTCAACCCTAACTATCACATATATATTTAGAGAGAGTATAGATGCACACACCAATGTTATACCTTCTGATGAATTCAAACAGGCATGAAATAGGCAGTATAGTCACCTTAGCAGACAAATTAATAGTGGGAGATAGAAACCCAGGCAAACTAGATGGATGACATGGTCTCCTTCTGCCAGCTAATTCTTATGTTCTATTTTTTAAGGATACGTTATTAAAATTTGATAAGCCCTTGGATTTATTTTAATGTAGGAAGAGCTTAAAGTAAAAAGCAACTGGTTTATATTTTGCCTGTCTTAATCAGTTTTTTCTTTCCATACGTAGAAACATAGAACATAGAAAACTGCCAGCAGATAAGGGCCATCAGGCCCATCTATTCTGCCCTTTCCCCTACCTGTATCTGTGGCTGGTGACCCTTGGTGGTTATCAGCTTAGCCTATCTTCCCACATATAGGGTGTCCTTATGCCTATCCCAGGCATGTTTGAATCCCCACTGTGCTAGCTCCCACCAGCTCCTGTAGCAGGCTATTCCATGCAACCACCACCTTTCAGTGAAGAACAATTTCCTCATGATCCCCCTTATTCTGCCCCCTCCAATCTTATATTATGTCCCCATTTTCTAGTAGCCCTCTTATACTGAAAGATGTCCCTGACCTGCATCTTATTTATGCCCTTAAGATACTTGAAGGTCTCTATCATATCCTCCCTTTCCCTCCTTTCTTCCAGCATGTACATATTGAGGTCCCTTAATCTCTCCTCATTTGTCTTCTGGTGCAAGCCCTGTACCATCCTAGTTGCTCTTTTCTGAACTGCTTCCACCCTGTCTATATCCTTATGAAGATGTGGCCTCCAGAACTGTACACAGTATTCCAGATGAGGCCTCACCAGCATCTTGTTCAGTGGCATTGCCACTTCCCTTCTCCTACTCGTGATACTGTAACTTAAATGTTTAGTTTTACTCTCTAAAGCAGCTCTCCACATGGCTTTAAGCATCCTTCCTACTCTAAAGTGAAAAACACTGTGTGTGCCTCAGTATATGTACTCTTGTGGCAGCTCATTCAAAATCAGGCTTGAATCAGTGCATTGGCATGAGTCTGATGTCATTAGTGACACTGGTGGTCAGTAAGAAGAGGTACATCTGCAGCCACTGAAGGGTGGGAAGTTCAGTCAAGAAGTGCATTGCCAGGCTGGAATGGCAGTTGGAAGCACCATGGGTGTAAGTGGAGTTAAACAAGCAGCTGAGAAAGGTGAGGAGAGCAGGCTGTGGATGCAGGATACTTCCTGAATAGGTACAGGAGCAGCAGTAGTTGCTATATGCTATTCTACCTTGGTCATTATTCAGTCATTATGTGGTCCTGACAGTGCTGTTTAAATGGCACTGTTCAGGATGTGCTATTCTAACCAGTTACCTGGATGCAGTATGGGCACAGACCTGTGAAGAATAGTTGACAGGGGTAGGTAGGGTAGATAGGGAGGCTAGCTGGAACTGTGATCTATGGTAGGACACCTGGAGGAATATGATACAACTCTGAAGTGATTTGAGTCTCTTCTGTCCAGCTAATTGCAACTGGTTAGAAACATAGAAACATAAAAGTTGTTGGCAGATGAGGACCATATGATCCATCTAGTCTTCCCTTGGTTTCCTACCCCATACTTAGCTGCCTGCTTGTGTTTCCCGCAGTGTCTGTCCCATGCCTGCTTGAATTCCCCCACTGTCTTGGCTCCCTCCACCCCCTCCGGCAGGGTATTCCATGGCTCCAGAATGCGTTCTGTGAAGAAGAATTTCCTCATATTGCTTCTGAACTTTCCTCCCTTAAGTCGAAGGTTGTGCCCACTAGTCCTGCTGTAGTCCTTTACCTGAAAGAGGTTCTGCACGTGCACCCTGTTGTTGCCTTTAAGGTATTCGAATGTTGCTGTCATGTCTCCACAATCCCTGCACTGTTCTAGGGAGTATAATTTAAGGTAATCCAGTCTTGCCTCGTAACTCAGCAGCTCTATTAATCATGGTATTTAGGAATTACTATTCAGGGCTTGTACACCTCTTGTTACCATGGAAGCCAGAAGGAGAAGGAAGGAAACATATTCAATTCAGTGCTTTAGAGTAACTGGTAATTGGTATTTTCTTTAAACTTAGATTGTAGGCTTGTAGTGACACTATACTTTCTTTCTTTGTTGCTTTTACTTATAATTGTTTTGGGCTGTTGAAAATTTAAAACATAGTGGTGGTGTAATTCTGTGCTGTCTTTAATTGCTGCAAATTTTATCTTGGCTTGTCTGACTGTCCTGTAGCTGGGTGAAGGGTGTTAATTGTCTGGCCTCTGACCTCAGCTACGTGATAACTGGAGGTGGGGCTTAGTCACAGTTAAAGTAGCAAACAGAGGTTTATTTTCTCAGAAGAAGCCAGAAGGAGAAGGAAGGAAACATTCAATTCAGTGCTTTAGAGTAACTGGTAATTGGTATTTTTCTTTTAAACTTAGATTGTAGGCTTGTAGTGACACTATACTTTCTTTCTTTGTTGTCTTTACTTATAATTGTTTTTGGGCTGTTGAAAATTTAAAACATAGTGGTGGTGTAATTCTGTGCTGTCTTTAATTGCTGCAAATTTTTGCCCCCCCTCCCCAACTCTTAATTATATGCCCTGATAAATCTGATTGACAGGAGCTAAACACAGGGTATAGTAAGAGGTGTGAAGTAGGAGGGGCATAAGGGGGAAGAAGACCACCCTCAGCACGACAAGTGTTTGACTCATTTATTTATTGGTTTTTCCTTAAAAAAATATATCTGAGGATCAGTTACAGGATTTTAGTACTGTAAATTAATAAAAAAGAGAACTAAGAGCTTCAGTAGCAGACAAGTAGTGGAATTGCAGTATAATGTGGGGAGTGGTGCAATGCAGTGGCTGTGGGGCAGCCATATTCAGGCAGACCTTCTGGACACTGAGGTGCTGCCCTATCTGCATGCATCTCTCTGACTGCGGGATGAGGTAGCCAGACTCAGAGCGGAAGTAAACTGGGTCAGGAGTACCATCACCCTATCCAGGGACCACCCAGTCCAATGCAGCTGCCTCAAGGATGCCAAGAACGAGGAGCACTTGGATGACAGTGGGCTCAGGGAGGGTTGGAGCAGTCAGGCAGAGGCACATCCCAGATCCTATTCCTCTCGAGAACTCATATGCCACACTGGCAAATGAGGACAACCAAATAGAGGTACCCAGAGAAGTGGAAGGAAAGGATGTGGAGGTTAGCCAAGGAGGTGACCTCAGTGGGGAAAGCAGTGGACCCCAGAGGAGGAGGAAGTGAATCCTGGTGGAGGACTCCATCGTAAGAGGGATCCAGCTAGGAACACAGGAGGGGGAGGACAGGGAGGTGAGGTGCCTACCAGGTGCCACGGCATGAAGGGATGGAAGGAAGATACTGGGGATCACTGGGAAGGCAAGACGGAGGGTGAGCTGGATGTCATTATCCACCTAGGTACTAATGACTTGGTAAATGGGGAGCCAAAGGAAGTTCAGGAAGAGTTTAGGAAACTGGGAGGGTCTCAACAAGTAGCTACTTCTGTCACCTTCTCAGAAGTACTACCTGTGAGAGGCAAGGGAGAGCATAGGAGTGCATGCACCAGGAACTTTAACTCATGGTTGAAGAACTGGTGCTGTGAGGAAGGGTTTGATTCATTGGTGACTGGGGATCCACCTGGAGGGATGGAGGTTTGTTCAAGCCTGACGGCCTGCATCCATCCTGGAGGGAATCAACACTCAGTGATAAGTTTAAATGCTACATTGACAAGCATTTAAACTAGCAAAGGGGTGGCAGCCAGCAAGGAGGGTACCTACTTGCTCACCCCGCAGCTACAGTGGAACCAGCTGAACCAGAGGAGGGCTATCTCTGCAAAGCAGTGTGCAAAAGATGGAGATTAGTGTCCAAAAGGTGGATAAGCAGAAAAGGGGCAAAATTCAGCAGAAGGGCAGACAGCAAGGAGAACCAGGGATAAATGACAACCAAGGAAGGGGCTGGAGAGAACAGTGAAGCAGTCTAGGAGGTCAAATCATGGAAAGCCATGTGTGCAAATGCCAGGAGCCTTAGCAACAAGATGGAAGATATGGAGGCTGTCATGGTACAGTCAGACCTGGACATTGTGGCCATCACTGAAACCTGGTGTAATGATAACCATGACTGGGAGATGGCCATACCTGGCTACAACATATTCAGAAGAGACAGAGCAGGCAGGAAGGGAGGAGGATGGCACTGTGTGAAAAATGACATAAGGGCCACACAGATCCAGGAGGAACAAATGGGGAGAGATACTGTGGGTTAAGCTGGAAAGGAAAATGGGGCCAGCCATCCGCACAGGTGTGGTCTATAGACCACCAGCCCAGGAGGAAGAAACAGATAGAGGAGCTGATGCTAGCCATTCAAAGGATGGCAGACAAGGGTGAGGTAGTACCGGTTGGAGACTTCAATATTCCAGGCGTGGACTGGAGCATCCCAGCAGCAGCATCAACTAGGAGCAGATTTATCCTGGACTCCTTCAGGGTGCCTTCCCAAGCAACTGGTCATGGAACCAACTCGGCAGAAGGCAATACTGGACCTTGTGCTCACAAACAGGGACAGTGTGATGGGGTAACAGTGGGGAGCACCTGGGTAACAGTGACCACCAGTCATTGTGGTTTGAAATCACAGAAAGAGCAGAACCAAACCACACAAAAACACGATCCTGGATTTTAGGGGGGGACTTTGAGAAAATGGGGAGATACTTGAAGAGGCATTAAGGGGAATGGGACAGGAATCAGGAGTTGAGGAACAGTGGGCAGTATTTAAAATGGGGATTATAAGAACAACATAATTATGCATTAAGCAGGTTAGCAGAGGAAAAGGAAGAGGAGACCATTATAGTTTTCCAAAGAGGTAGCAAAAGAAAGTGAAAGCCAAAAGATTGCATTCAGGCAATACAAAAGACACAGGCAGAAGGGGATAGGGAGAAGTACCAGGAGAAACAAAGGAGGCAGGGAAGTCAGTAAGGAAGCCAAAGCTCAGACAGAAGAACACATTGCAAAATCAGCAGGTAAAGGGGACAAACCTTTACAGGTACATAAGTGAAAAAAGAAAGACAAAGGGAGGGATAGTGAGACTGAAGGGGGAGGATGGGAGCCATGTGGAGGATGACAACAGTAAAGCTACATATTGAACAGGTATTTCTGCTCAGTCTTTACTAAGGAAGAGGGGGTAATGGGTCTGAAGGGGTACAAGGGGTGAGAATGGTGCAGAAATGGACACAAGTCCCTTTACACGAGAAAGGGTCCTGAAGGAACTGGAAGTAATAAGAGTTGATAAAGCAATGGGGCCAGATGGGTGCACCCAGGGTCCTGAAGAACTAAGAGAGGTGGTGGCTGAACCTCTGGCTATCCTGTTTAGCCAATCACTGGAAACAGGGGAGGTACCCAAAGACTGGAGGACAGCAGATGTAGTCCCCTTATACAAAAGTGGGAACAAAGAGGAAGCAGGGAACTACAGACCAGTCAGCCTCACCTAGGTAGTGGGAAAGATCATGGAAGCACTACTGAAGGAGAGATTGGTGGAACATCTGGTTGTCAATGGACTACAGGACCCAAGGCAGCATGGTTTCACCAGGGGAGGTCATGTCAGACCAACCTCATTGAATTTTTGACTGGGTGACTAGGAGGTGGATCGGGAGGGCAGTGGACATGGCCTATCTGGACTTCAGCAAGGCCTTTGACACTGTGCCACATAGAAGACTATTACACAAACTGGGGAATATGGGTGTGGGCAGGACAGTAGTGTGGTGGTAGGTAACTGGCTGGTGGCAGGACACAGAGGGTGGTGGTAAATGGCTGTCACTCCACAGAGGGAAGAGTGACCAGTGGGGTACCACAGGGATCAGTGCTGGGACCGGGTCCTATTCGACATCTTCATCAGTGACATTGCACAGGATCTAGAAGGCAGAATTTCTCTGTTCGCTAATGACACAAAGCTCTGTAACAGAGTAGACACACCAGAGGGTGTAGACAGAATGAGTAGAGACCTGCAGAAACTTGAAGAATGGTCAAGGGTTTGGCAGTTGAAATTCAATGCAAAGAAGTGCAAGATAATGCATATCGAGCACAAAACCCTGGCACAATATATCAGTTGGGGGTGAGGATATGGCATGCACCAAGCAGGAAAGGGATCTTGGGGTTGTCATCTCTGATGACCTCAAGGTAGGGAAACAGTGTGACAAGGCATCAGGTAAAGCAAATAGGATGCTGGGATGTATAGGCAGGGCATCATCAGCAGGAAAAGGAGGTCATAATTCTGCTATACAAGACACTAGTGAGGCCCCACCTGGAGTACAGTGTACAGTTCTGGAGACCATACCTACGTAAGGACATAGACAGGGTAGAGAAGGTTCAGAGGAGGGCAACAAAGATGGTGCATGGATTGCATCACAAGTCCTATGAAGACAGGTTGAAGGAACTGAACATGTACCCCTGGAGGAGAGGAGGGAGAGAGGGATATGATAGAGACATACAAGTATCTTACAGGGAGGAACAGGGTACAGGAAAACACTATTTTAAGCGAAAAAGATGTTTCAGGACTAGAGGGCATGGGATGAAGTTGGAGGGAGGACGATTCAGAGGAAACATGAGAAAGAATTTCTTCACAGACGGGTGGTGGACAAGTGGAACACCCTGCCAGAGGAAGTGGTGGGGCTGAAACAATCACGGGATTTAAGAATGCATGGGATAGACATAAAGGAATTCTAGCGGTCAGGGTAAGGGGAAATAGACTTCTAGGAAAACAAACTGAACTTACAAGCTCAAAGGGGCAGACTGGGTGGGCCATAGGCCCTTATCTGCCGACACAGTCTGCGTATCTATGTATCTATGTATCTATGTATCTATGTATCTATGTATCTATGTATCTATGTAACATGGAAGGCCACCCAGAAGGATACACAACAGTACTGCAGTATCAGGCAGGCACTTGTTTCTGCTCTTTGTTGTGTATCACTCTGTGTTATGGATTGGTGCATTTATTTGGTTATTTAGTTATTTTCATTTTAATTTTTAAGACTCGGAAGACATTATAATACACAGTAAGTAAAAATTCAGTAAAAGATTAATAGAAGACTGGATATTGATAAGTCTGGTCAGGTATGCCAAATAACTATGATTTTAAGAAGAGTCTGTCAAGGTAGACAATCAGTACCAAATCTTTATAAAACTCAACCTATCTTTAGGAAAAATTATTCTTTGAAAAACAGAAAATAAATGTGGCCTAGGCAAAATTACGGCATACTGACACATAGCACCTGTGACATTAACATGAGGGCGGATATTCAAAGGGTTTAGCCATGCTTAATAGGGTTGAGCCTGCGCAAAGTCGAACTTGCTCCATTCTGCGAATATCAGCAGGAGGCAGTTGCGCCACTGAAAACAGGCTGAGCAACAGCGCAATGCAAATGAATGCATGCTGAACTGGTGGGGGAGGTACCATGCATAAACTGCACAGCCTGATAATCAGCCGGGCTGTGCAGAGTTGTGCAGGCACAACCCCCAACCTGCACCTGCACAACTTTGAGCCAAAAAAAAAGGCTTAAGTTGAGGGTCACCCACAGGTGAGCTGCTGCATTGCAAGGTGCAACACAGCAGCTGCCACCTGTGGCTGGCCCCCAACCCACTCCCTGTGCCCCCCCACAGCCCAATCACAGGCAGCTGACTGTAAATCCCCACCACCACCCCCCACTGGCCCGATCGCGGGCATAGTGTACTCCCCCCCACCAGCCCGATCGCGGGCAGCAATGTGGCCACCCCGAATGTATCCCTGGTGGTCCAGTGGACTGAAATGCCCGATCGGCAGTGAGTTCAATAACCCCTCCTCCCGCAATCATTGGTGGTTCAGTGATCGAAGGCCCGATCGCTGGCAGTACGCGACTCCCCTGAATGGCTCGTGTGGTTATGCTTGTCTCTCCACCGATGAAGCCTTACTACTTGCTGCCGCCGCCGCGCGGTGCAGCATTCCCACCTGCCTGTTGCTCTGCCGCCCGCCGCACTGACTGCCCAGTAGGACTGCACGTCCATTGGTGCAGAGTAAGACATTGGTGTGTAGCCTATACCAGACAGGTAAGTTCAGATTTGTGAATGAATTCATCTACAAATCTGACTGTCATGGGACGGATAGCTGCACGCCCATTGGCTCTTGTTCTGCACCACGGGCGATAGCCCTCACCGGCAGTCAGTCGGGCGGCGCGGGGCGGCTGGCGGTGGATGCTGCCGCCCGCTGGCCGCCGGGGCGGGGCGGGCTTCGTGGGTGGGGGTGGGGGGGACGCCAGCCACCAGGGCTATGTCTCGGGGTCGATTTATATACCGCCCGCGATCGGGCATTTCGCGTCCACTGGACCACCAGGGACACGCTCGGGGCCCATTGCTGCCCACGATTGGGCTGGTGGGAGGGGAGTACACTATGCCCACGATTGGGCCAGTGAGGGGTGGTGGTGGGGATTTACAGTCGGCTGCCCACGATCGGGCTGCAGGGGGCGTCAGTCCCCGACGGCTGCTGCCTGGCAGGGCGCCAGGAGCAAGTCCTCGGGGATCGGTGCACCTACATGCTAATGGCAAGCAAATGGGGCCATAATCAGATGAAAATGGCCCCCCCCTGCACCTTGCATGAATTATAGTCCCATTTGCACATCACCTTTTGAATATCGGGATTTTGCGCATGGCGCAATGGTACTTGCGCCACCGCAAGTTGAATGCTCCACTCTGTCAACTTGCGGTGGCGCAAGTTCCACTGCGCCATGCACAGTGGCTGTGGCTGGGTAATATTCAAAGGAGTTGCTCAATAGTGCAACTCCTTTGAATATCGCCCGACACCCCTGCGCAACTATTTTGCGCGAGCACAAGGGCTTGAGCCTTTGAATGGCGAGTTTGAATATCCAGCCCAGAGGGTATATTCCAATGTATATACTGTCAGATCAGGATGCAAACATTTTAAAACACAGAAACAAACCAAAACCTGTGGGTCTGAAGCAGTCCAGTAGAGTCCAAGAGCAAACTGTCAACAACTAACAGTGGAATTTAAAGCAGAACGATGTGCGACAGAAAACTTACAGTGCATAACAAATGTGGATTTATTTAATGCCTAAATTCTGAGTTTTTTCACTGTATTAGGAATGTCTTTGAAGACTGATGCTATTTGGGACAGGTCATTAAAAGTTTTTGTCCGTAAGGCAATTTAGGACCAGCAATTATAATAGCAGCAGCCAATTTGCCAAGTCTCATGAAAAATATAAACTAACACAGGAGTCTGATGTAATACACATGCATTAGAGAGATTTCAAAGTACAAGAGTCAGTTTTTTTCATTTTCAGACCTCATTCACTGCTTTATACAAACTTGAATTATTGTTGATATGAATGTATACATATAACAATTGGATATTTGCTATTTAAAACATTAGCTCACTATACAAATTCTGGAGTGAGCAAGTAGAATGGAATCAGCAAACTAATTAAAGATCAATTGCAGTGTTTTTAAAGCACTTTTGATTTATTTTATTTGCTATCCATGAGAACAATCACCCCATATATATTGCAGGTAGCATGCAGGAATGATAATTTGTCATGTTCACATGCTATTCTACTGCCTATCGTTTTTGAAGGATTCACAGAAAATCTCTCAGACATTTTCAGACCAGGTGGCAGAATCTTGGGTGACTGTTGATTCCATTCAAGCAACAATAATATCACTTTCCTCAAGGTCCTGGCAGCTCAGTACATTGTATCATGACTTTCAAAAACCAGTCTTTTGGCCGGGATATTCAAAAGGTCAGGGATGCGCAGTGCATCTAGATGTGCCGCCCAAAGAAATAGGCCAGCGAAAACAAATATTATATTCAAACAAGATGCATGATCCCATTAGATCTCACATCCTGTTTGAATACAGCAACATGCATGGATGGCACAAAGGGGGGCATCTGACAATGCATTGGTGCATCCCAGTGGAGGGGCAAAAATACTACCAGTGGGAGATGTGCCAATGCATCCCAGATGCGCTGCACCCCGAATGGATATATATTAAGCTGGGATATGCAAATGGACCCATTTGGCATGCAAGACACAAATGGGCCATTTGCATGCTCATTATGGATCCATTTGTATGCCTGTACCCAGCAGGATGTGCCAGGTCATCCTGGCCCCCCCAGACCTCTGTCCCAAAGGCCACGTATTAGAGAAATACCCCTTTCTGCAGAGCAGTGGACCCTACCCATGCCCTGACTTCCAGTGGACATATGCATATGTGTGTGTGTGTGTGTATATATATATATATATAGCTATATAAATATATTATGGTAGCACGGTAGTGCTACCATAGTTAGGGTTGAGTAGCACTTTTAAGGTTAAAGGGTGAAATTTTGCACCTCAATAACTTTGCCACTGTTCAATGGATTAGCCTGAAATTTGGCATGCATGATTGGGCATGACAGATCTTGAGATCTGCCAACATTTGTACTGGTCAGATATACAGCTGTGGAGTTATTAAGTGACAACCAAAAGCGCAATTATGTTTTTTTGTGAATTCTTTGCTCTAGCCTACAGGTCGCACGGTTTGAACGACAGGTCCAAAAACTTCAGGGAACATACAGCTGGGGTCCCCGATGTGCCTTTTGAAGATTTTATGAAAAAATATTGAACTGTTTAAAAGTTATTCAAAAAACAAGTTCCCATTATAAGTCAATGGAAAAAGTTAACAAAAAGTTTGACAGTGTCGCAAATGCACTTTTTTGGGAGTCTCTAATTGTGTCTGCCCCAGCCTCGTCCTTACCTGCACATCAGTATTCCCTCCATGTAGCCTCGTATTGACACCCGGACGGGGACAGGGATGGGGTGCCTACACCCCCAAACTATATCTATTTCATGTGGGCACCAGACTGGGACAGGCAGGTGGGATACAGGGTATCGCGCTACAGTGCTCCATCTTCCAGGAGCTTAGGGTGATTTTTCTGAAGTTCCTGTGTTGGCATGCATCCCGACATCAAGGCCCTCCCTGCCGATGTCCGCTGTACACTTACCCCATGTTGAGACAGGGAACCTGCTGTGCCTCTGGCCTCTGCTAGAGGCAGTCATGCTCTGACCCTTAGGGTCCCTCCCTCTCAGGAGAGAGAGGCTGTCCTCTGGACACTCAATCCTCTCCTTCCCTGTGACCCCGACAGTCCAGGCTCATTCCTGAACCGGGTTGCCAGCATAGCGTGAGATGTGGTGTCCAGCACTTCACCCTCAGCACCACTGGGCTGGCTATTTTCTCAGCTTTTATCGCTGTGGAACAACCCTAACTGATGCATTAAACTGAGTTTTTGACTCTAATATATATAAATATATATTTATGGCAAAAACTTCATTAATACACCAGTTCGAGTTGTTCCCAATATTAAAAAATGAGAAATTAAATGTTAGGGGTTGAGCTTCATGTGCACTCCCAGCACCCTCAACTGGCATCAGGGTGTGCATTAGGGTCATCGGCCCTAACTCTCACCCCATCACTTGTGTAAACAAGCTGATGTATAGGAGAATGGGGGCGAGAGTTAGGACCGACTACTAGCACACCCCGATGCCGATTGAAAGGCGGGCTGGTGCAAGGGGCTCAACCCTAACACACCCTCACTTTCATTGCTGTGAACAACCTTAACTGATGCATTAAATGAGGTTTTGCCATGAAATTCTCTTCTTTTTGAGAATGAGGACTATAAACAGTGAATGGAAAGTGGTGGTGGGAGCACGGGCCCTTTGGGCCCTGCACTCCCACCACATGATTTTTTGTGACATAGTAATGGTAACTGCAATGGAAATGCAAGCGCTAATGGTTATGCACATGATGATGCAAATGTAAATGGTAAAGCTAATGTTAATAGAAATGCAAGCGCAAAATGACGCCAAAGCAAACATGTGATGCAAATGGAGATGCAAGCGGGTATGTAAATGCAACTGCTAATGTGCACATTCACGATACTGCTATTGTAAATGCAAATGGTAACTGTAACAGCAACATTAACACCAAAGGAAACAAATAAAGGAAAAGCAAACACAAGCGCATACAGAAATGCAAAAGTACTTGTACATAGTCATGGTACCACAATTGCAAACACAAATGGTAATGGTAATAGCAACAATAACACCAAAGGAAACAGAAACAAAAGCATAAATGCAAGTGCATCTGGAAACACAAACTGTAATGCATAGGACGCAATTGGAAAAGCAAATGGTAATGGTAACAACAACAACAATGCCAAAGAAACAGAAAGCATAAATACAAGCGTATGGAAACGCAAAACCAAAATGTGCACAGGCATGGGAAGGCAATTGGAAATGCAAATGGCAATGGTAACAACAATGAGGATGCAAAACGAAAGAAAAACACAAACACAAATGTAAACGGAAGCGTGGCTGCAAACAGAAATGGTAATGCGCACGGTGACGCAAAGTGAAACACAAACAGCAGTGGAGACACAAATAGTAACAGTAATGCAAATGGCAGCACAAACAGAAATGCAAAGAGTAACGCATACGGTGGTGTACATGTGAACACTAACGCAAACTGGTATGGAAACGCAAGTGGAAACGCTATGTGTGACAGTAACTGGAGCACACTCCCTGGTTTTCCCCAACAGCTGCATAGAAAAACACAGAGGCCCAGATATTCAAACTGCACCCAAAAAGTGCACAATAGCAGGAGCAAGTGCAAGTCCATTGTGTCAATGCACAAGAGGCGTGATATTCAAAAACTGAGCCAGCCAAGATGAGCCTACAGCCGACGACTGAATATCGTACCACCTGCGCCATAACACAACTAGGGAGGGAAGCTGAGCATATCTGATGCAACATAGCACAACAAGGGATGTTCAGCTGAGCAGTCCAGAGGTGCCATAGTGCAACCAGGGATGCCCCCCAGCAGCAGGGCAGCAATGCAACAGCACAACCAGGGATGCAGGGCCCACCACCCATGCCACAGATGGGCAGAGGAACACACAGCAAAACAGACATCGTCCTCCCACACCCCATGCACTGCACAACTGGGGAAGGGCTGGAATAACCACTGGCCCATGGAGACAAGCAACCAACCCACAGCTGGGCCATGGTGCCCCATCACACCCCTTGGCAAGCTGTGACTGGCACACAAGGAGGGCCGACCACCCCGTGCCACACCATCCCCCCAATGCAGAGCACACCCTGCACTGTGACCCCCAGACACCCTGCCCAGGAGCAACATCCACCACTGCAGGATACCCCATGCATGCCACCACCCCCACTGTGACAATGCAACCCTGTGCACCACAGAACCATGCAAGGCAGCCCTGCCATGAGCACCCATCAGTGGGTGGCAGCACACAGCGATGCAACGATGGCATACACAGTGCCACCACGCACAGCCCCCATGAGGTACAGCTGAGAGACTGACCATGCGTCGGCACATGAGGTACCCCACACATGACAGGGCATGCTCTGGACCCCACCACCAGTGGTACAGCATCTTGCACACCCTCCCAAGGACAAACCCCGACCCAGCACTGGCCACAGCAGCCAGCGAAGACACCCACAGTGGTGCATGGAAGCATGCACTACACCAGATGCAACACAGTGCATGGACAAACACCCACCCATACCCAAGGGCACAACAACACAGGGATGCAGTAGCAGGGCAACCAAGCCCCCAGCATGGGCCCATGGAAACCATGTACACACGGCCAGCAGTCCTCCATGGCACAGGAGCGCCAGCCACCCTGTGCAGGCACTGTGGACCTGTACGCCACCATCATTTGCTCCGAAGCACAAGTCACAGACAGTGGTGCACATTCCCTGCAACATACACAAGCCACAGCACGGAGGTGGGACAACAACTGCGGAGGCCACAGTGTCACCCGAGGCAGACATGCACCACACCAGTGACAGGAGGAAACCCAGCATTGTGACGGGTACAGTGGCTGCCCTGCATGGACAGCCACCACTGACATGCCAGCAGACCGTGCAGGTTACAGACATGCAAGGGTGTCAGCTGCACAGGCCATGGACAGGCTGACAGGTGCACCATGGAACAGAGCATGCACCATGGACCACTGCACACAGTCATCCAGTGCACAGGGAACAACACACACACCACAGACACTGACCGATAGCTACTCCCACACCATAGTCACTTCCCCACGGACACACACACACACACACACACATACCCATGACTGCACCACCCCTTACACCATGCACACCACTGCAGCTGAGCATCTATAGCCTGCTACAAATCAGAGACCACCACAGTATTCATATCAAAAGAATTGTAATCAAAAACATCAAACAAAACTATTTACAACTATGTACAAATGTGTGGAGGAGGGCCACAAACAAGGTGGGGGTGGGTAGGGGCGAAAGGTGAACAAGCGGGACAGGAAAGGAGGGTGTGAGGGTGGGTCCAGGGGTGGGTAAATCAGGGGCATATAGATGGTCAGAGGAGCCCACCCCTCTGGCTGCTCTGCCTTCCGTGTCTCCGCCCGGACACCCAGCCGCTCAAACCCCTGCAGGATGTCCAGTGATGCCCTCACCATGCTCAGTATTTCCTGCAGTGCCTCCTGGATTGCCTGCAGCTGGCAGACACCTAGGACAAGGGTGCACAGTCAATAGGTGTGAATGCACAGCCCCATACAGCCCACCCACTGTGCATGGCATACGACCGTGGGACATGCCTCTGTGATGGTGTGTGACCACCCACAGTGATCCTGCCCACAAGACCTGCCCACCCAAGTGCACACAGCCATGCCGACCGCTGCACACACCCACCAGTCAAGTCCCACACCAGCACCGCCATGGCTGTTTAGTGACATGGCTATGTGGTGCGAAGGTAGTGGCACAGCCATGTACCCAGTGCACGCATGGACCACCATTGACGCACTCCCAGACATGCAGTGCCACTGGACAGTGCTGACTGTAACAAGTTGCGTACATGGCAGTGGTGTCAATGGATGGTGACCATGCCCCGCTGCCCACCCTGTTACACAGCATGCAATCGTAATCATGGATGTAAGGCATTCATCATCATCCGGCTGGTCCCTCTGGTGTTGTGGACCTTGGCCCCTCCTATTGGCCCTGTCTTCCTGCTGGCCCCTCTGCTCCCTGGCCAGCCGTCTCTCTTCCAGCCCTAAGGTGCAAACATGGAGAGAGGAACATCAGTACAATCCTGTAGCAAAGTCCCTCTGCCCCATGTGTGTGCAATCCCACCCAGCCAGACCCACCCACCCACACCCTGATAACACCACCACAGTCAACACTGGATGGTCCCTCTCTCGTGTCCCAGACACATGCAACCGTGATACCCATATGGAAGATAAAAGTGTGTGGATGTTACACCTACCTGGCCGTGGCACCGTGCCCCTCCTGGCACGTGTCCGCAGGCGGGAAAGCAGGTCCAGTTCCCTCCGCATCAGGTCCCCATACCTGTGGCATCACAGTTCTACAGTATGCCCCTTTCCTGTGGCCTCCTCCAGGGCATCGGCCACCTCCTGCCACATGTGGCTCCTGGACCTGCCCAGGGGTGCCTCCCCAAACAGTGGGCCATAAAGTGGCTCAACAATGGCAACCAGGTTTGCCATTTCGATCTGGCTTCACTGGGCAGCTCTCCTCTGTGCCATCTCACTTGCTCAGTAGGTTCAAAATGGTGCTCTGCAGCGCGGTTCCACCACATGCAGATGCTGCTCAGTACAGCGCTGCCATTCCCTATTGTGCTGTCACTGAACAGCGCAATAGTGGTGCACCCATGCCTGATGCATGGCGCCTAGGGGGCAAAGTTCAGACACAGGGTCAAGGGTCTCTGGTGCACAGACAGGCACAGAGCCATTGGAACCCAATGCATGTAACATGACTGGGTGCCTGTGTACTACCTCCAGCAGCGCCTACCACGCTGTTGCCCCAGTCGCCTTATGATGCCCCAGTGCCACAGAGCCATATAGGTGAACATTGCTGTAGCGCCACTGGCACAATGGTGGCCATGCCCTGCATTGCCTGCCATGCACAGCACGTCAACAGCACAGCAGACGCCTGTGTCAGCAACCGGGCATGTGTAGTGAGCTGTGTACTGCGCATGTCACAGAACTGTGTCCTTGGCTCAGCACGTTCAACACAATTGCGCAAAGCGCAACAGAGCGATATTCAGCCGTCATATGCAAATCAGCTAATCAGCTATTCAATGGTGCAGCACTGCAATTTGCATCCACCTAAAGTTGTGCCTCACCTCATTTGCATGGATTGTGCTATAAAAGTGCGACATTGGGCTGCACTGGCCATAGTCAGTTACTGCAGTCAATTGGTGAGTTGCATGCTGTTTGGGAGTGTGGACTGTGGATTTTGGGACATGGATGGGACTGCACAGTCACAGGTAACAACTTTCATTCTCACAGGCTAAATCATGACCCGGCGAGTTGTGGGAGGAGGACACAGTGGTGGGAGGAGGAGGAGGAGGAGGCCTAATTTCACCAAGGCCGAAACGGATTCCCTGTTTGAGGCCTACCTGGATCAGGAGCCACTTCTCAGCAGATGGCAGAGAACACCACAGGCCCGTGCTGCTGCATGGGAGGATGTGGTGTGTGCAGTGAACCTGCATGGCAGCCACCAGCTCTCTGTGCAGGAGTACAAGAAGAAGATGGGCACAGACAGGAGGAGGATAAAGGAGAAGGTGGCTGCCATCAGGGCAGCATGAGCTGTGACAGGTGGGGGACAGCCGGAGGTGCTACACCTGACCCCAGAGGAGGAGAGGTTTGCTGGCAGCATGCAGCATTGTGCCATTAAGGGTATTCCAGCTGGTGGCTTTCAGATGGGTGGCAGCCCGTCACTGCATGGTAGGTCATGGTCTGTCTATTGGGGGGGCAGGGTAGGTCACTTGCAGTAACGCGACTTTGTTTTTCCTTACAGATCCTGAGCATCTGCATGAGTCAGCAGTGGTGGGCCTGTCCACTGAGGCCAGTCAGATGGAGATGGAGAAGGGCCCATCCAACTCCACAGGTATATGCACCTCAGTGTGACAGTGGGCCCACCTGGCTGTCCAGACTGATGTTGTTGGAACAGGTGCCGAAGTGGCCCTGCCCGTGTCCCAGCGTGCCAGCATCCACAGATGCCAGCATGCTGTGACTCAGGCTGGTGCTGGGTACTTCACTGATGATGATGTTGCTAATGCCATGGGCAGTGACACGTGTGTGCCATGGGATGGCCACACAGCAGGTAACATCGTGGCCATGGCTGTGGGTGGTGCTGCTGTGGAGGCCTGCATGTCATCACAGTCCCAGCCTGTGCCTGTCAGCACCAGTGGGGCAGCACTGGTGTGTGTACAGGACAGTGGGACTGTTGCGGCCACTGCGGTGGCACCAGTGAGCCCTGGGGAGCGGCAGCCGGAGGGGCTGCATCAGCAGTCGGCCAATGGCTTGGGGGTACAGTGTCAGGGGACAGCATCAGTGCACCACCTGTGGACATGCCCAGACCTGGTCCTGGTGTGCAGCACCCACCCTCAAGGGGTGCTGTGCATCAGGGCCATGCACACCCTGAGGGACAGGCTGCCGAGGAGGCAGATGACCTCTTGGATGAGCACACCCTCACACCGCAAGCATCAGTCAACCAGCAGATGCGGCTTGGAACGTCGGTGGATGCACTGCGTGCAGCTCTGGAGCAGGCAGAGGAGCATCGCAGCAGAGACACTGCTCTGATCCTGGCAAGGATGGACCGGTTGCGGGAGCATGTGACTGCTGTTATTGACAGGCAGACACAGGCATTCACTGCTGTCATGGCCACAATGGTCACACAGTTATTTGCCCATGCGTCGCAGACACCATTCAGTGCACTGTCCACACCCTGTTCCCGGCGTCATGCGACACCATCCTTGTCGACACCTGGTTCAGCTGTGGGCATCCTGAGCATGCCTGGAGTAGGCATGTTTGGTGTGCTGCAGACCCCTGCACCAGCACAGTCGCGTTCACACAGTGGAACCCCTGGTGGACCATCTGTGCCACCCCATGAGGCCAGTGGTCAGCCTGCCAGTGCTGGCAGATCTCGGCGGGGGCCAACCATGCATCTGTGGAGGCGGGCGCTGTGACGTGACTGACCTGTCTCCCAATGTGGCTACTCTCTGGTGCTGCTCTGTGCACATTGTGTCATTCAGCAGGCAATGCATGGGTGGGTACCCGGCCCTGCACATGGACACACAGTCCATCTGCACACTCTCCCAGCTGCTGTCCGCAGTTGCATGTGCATGATGATGCCTGCATTGCACTGTACACCAATGTGCAATGGTGCTTTGCATCTGACACACGCACAATGACAGGCAGTGGTTGTGGTGGTCTGTGGACATGTGTGTGGCTAGGGGTGGTGTTCTGGGTCAGTGTGCCTCCTATCCTTTGTGCATGTCTGGTGCGTTTTGTGTGTGTGTGTGTCCGCATGGCATGTTAGACCTCGCCCATCCCTGGTGGTGTATGTGGTTCCATGCCCGGCAACTTCCCTTGATGGCATGCACCCCTGGTGTGTGTCCATGCATGTTTGTGGGTTGTGCCTTAGCCACTGGTGGTTGCACATGGCCCCATGACTTACCTGGGTTGGCTGAAGTGCTCCTCCGTGATGCTGTCCCGGTGCAGCTGTGCCAGCCAGAGCAGTCGGGGGTCCCATCGCCAGGGGGGGCTGCCCATCACCATTGTCACTGGCATCCTCATCGTCCCCATCGCTGTCCCCCTCTTCGACCTGTATGGCTATCCCACATTCATTGGCTATGTTGTGCAGGATGCAACAGGCCAGGAATAGCCCACAGGCTTTTGAGGGGCTGTACTGTAGGGCACCGCCGGAGATGTACAGGCCATGGAAATGTGCCTTCAGCATCCCGAACACCCACTCGATGACGTTACGTGTGGTGGCATATGCCTCACTGTAGTGTTGCTGTGATGGGGTTGCTGGCTGCCGGTAGGGTGTGAGAGCCAGGACAGAGTGGGTATCCCTGTCACCTGTGTGTGAGGGTGGAGGTTAGTTTGGTGATCTGCATCGCCCTGCCCCGGGCCATGTAGGCCACTACCCATGTCACCTCTGGCCATGCCCCCCAGGCCCTATGATTGTCCGTGTGGTTTGCATACTCACCCACTAGGTGGCCAGTGGGGATATCCCTACTCTCGAATCTGTGGCACAGTGCTGACTGGTGCCAGATGAAGACATCATGTGCTCCCCCAGGGTGCATGGCACAGACATTGATTATGCACCCCCTGGCATCGCACACCACCTGGCAGTTGATGCTGGCATAGCCCTTGTGATTTATATATGCAGCCCCCTCGGGGCCAGGTGGTGTGCGGATGGCCACATGGGTGCAGTCTATTTTTCCTAGCACACCAGGCATATGTGCTACCCTGTGGAACTCCTGTATGTTTGCTGTTCACTCTGCCAGTGTGCTGTGGAAATGGATGTACTCCACAGCATGTGGCAGCAGTGTGCTGAGGAATTGGGTGAGGTGGCGTGATGTGGCTGACTGGGTTATGCCTGTAGTGTCCCCAGTTGGTCTCTGGAAGGTACCCGTGGTGAGCAAGCACATGCAAGCTGTCACTTTCATCTCCACTGACAGAGCATGTCTCCGTCTGTGGGTGCCTGCATCACATCACTGCACAGCTCACAGAGCCACCTCAGAATTGCCCGATTCAGGCGGTACCAGCCCACGATCTCCGTATCACTATACAGCTCGAAGCTGGTGCGGGCTCAGTACTGCCTGTTCAGGGCATACCACTGACAGGCCCTTCCACGGCCATGCCCCCCTGCTGCCCACCTTCTCACCCCCTCATTACTGCCTCCATATGGATGGTGGCACTGGCCATGTTCCTGGCTTGTGTTCACCCCCCCAGCAGCTGTTTCTGTATTCCCCCTGCTGTCCTGGCTGCTACTTCCCCTGCACCGGGAACACCTGACTGTGCTGGCCTCACTGCTCTGTGGCAGGTACTTCCCCCTTCTGCACTGTGGCTCCCCACACCTTCCCCTGAGCCTGTGGGTTCCAGGTGCCCTTTCTCTGGCCTTCCCTGTGTGTCTCTGCTGCCCAGTTTCTCTTGCTAGAGTTCAGCCTCATGTGCCTTCCCTGTAGCATTCTTGCACCTCTTCCTTGCTCCTTTTTATTTTGGCTCATTTCCACTATGGCACAACTTTTGCTTGCTCCCCTATTGTGCATGGCGCATGTTGTTGAATATCGCACTGTGCCATTTATGCAGGGTTCCTCCACCTTCAGTTGCGCATACATTCATTATCATTGCGCTGTTGCTCAGTGTGATTTGGGGTGCGCAACTGCCTCCTGCTGAATGTCGCAGAATGGCACATTTTTGGACTTGCACAGGCACAACCTTATTGCATTATGGCTCAACTCTTTTGAATATCTGTCCCAGTGACTACAAAGAATGTATGCATAATAATGGGCCTCAAAGCAGAAAAAGCAGGTATCGGAATAATAAATTGCTTATATCTCAGGAACCGTGTAGGCGAGAGAAAAATTTAAATTTCCTATGATTCATTACTTTCCTAGCTATGATTGCACTGAATGCTTAGTCCCCAAGGGGCTAACCATTTTTCTGACAAAAAGTCTGTATCTCACACCATTTCCGAGATACGGGCCCCAAAAGGCACGGAGGGTGCCGCAATGTTAGTCTATGGGGAAACATGTCAAATTCAGAGTACTGTAACTTTGCATCCCTGCAACATTTTGTCACCAAACCACCAAAAGGCACATCTGTGAGATGTTGGCTTTCTTCCTTCCAAATTTCAGCCCAAAAGACCAAACTGTTCTTTTGCAGCAGAGTGGCAAAATATTTTGGTCATTTTGGCCATAGTGTTGCAAAGTAGTGTGGTGATTTGCTACAGTTTCTCAAAAAAATCACTAAAGTGTCGTAGGTTTGATACTACTTTGCTACACTACTTTTCCCAAAAATTTCAAAAACATATTTCTGGGGTGTTTAACCCCCAAATAAAGACATGCTTAGCATCCTCAGGACTCGACTAGGTAAATACAAAAAGAATTGTGTCCCTAGATGGTCCAAATTTTAAATGCCAAGCATTTCTGTGATCAGTAACCGAAAACAAATGGCTGACTCACGACACTACTGGGGACATTTTTAACACTAAAAACTGCATTTGTGACACTGTCAAACTTTTTGTTAAATTTTCCCATTGACTATAAAGGGAAATTTGTTTTTAGAATAACTTTTGAACCGTTCAATATTTTTTCATGAAATCTTCAAAAGGCACATCAGGGACCCTGGCTGCACATTCCCTGAAGTTTTTGGACCAGTTGCTCAAACTGTGCAACCTGTAGGTGCGAGCAAAGAATGCAAAAAAAGAAATGCGTCGCCTCAGAATGTTGCTTAATAACCCGCAGCCGTATATCTCACCAGTACAAAAGTCATCAGGTCCCACAGTCTGTGGTACGCCCATGCCTGCCAAATTTCAGGCAACCATTAAATGGTGGCAAAGTTATTAAGGTGCAAAGTTTCACCATTTAACATTAAATGGTGTACTCAACTAACTATGGTAGCACTACCGTGCTACCATATATATATATATATATATATATATTCATGGCAAAAAACTCATTTAATGCATCAGTTAGGGTTGTTCCACAGTGACAAAAGTGAGGAAATTCACTGTTAGGGTTGAAACCCTAACTCGAATTCACCCACCAACACCACACACACAGACAGACACACACACATTCAAGTATGGGGAGGACCAAGTCAACACAACCAATGACAGACATCCAGCAGCAGGTGACAGAAATAACAAACAATTGTCTAAGTGTACTACGAGACATCCCCACCCACCTGGCCAGGTATTGCATGCTCAGTGGAGATCAACAGCAAAACTGAGGCCATGTACACCAAACGTACACATCCCTGATTGCAGCTGCACACAACGTACCACACTTAGTAGTTGCATGGCCTACCTACCAATGCCCCACACCACACCACAACTGGTACTGTGCCGTTATTCAATATAAATGCTGAAGGTGCATGATGACAGTTGTAGAAAGGTTTTAACACTACTGAGTATACATTAATTAAGAGAAGCACATAAATTAACTACAAGACACTAGCATGCTCAAGATAAAAGTAGTGATAGATTTAGTAGGTGATTTACATAGTAGTACATTTATTGCAATGGTTTACTCAACATAGAGAGGCTGATGTAAACATATGGAAAAGCATTGCCTGTTCAACGCTGTGAAATTGGTACTGCCAGTATCACATGCATTCTTACTGATGAAGGTGTACCGCTGATGTACACATAGACCTTCAGTGTGTTTCAATATTAAAGATGCAGTAAGTATTCTTTGTAAGAAAGATTGTAATTACATGGATCAAGAGCCAAGCAACTTCTAAATGTCATAGCACTACTGAGCCAACAATGACGTACCTGTATCGGAGATGTATATAGGATAGATTTTCCTGTAGGCACTTACTGAGTATGTTGTACCTGATAAAGACAATCTCATTGCATCTGTGATGACTAACTTATTCAAATAGTAATACATTTGCTATTGTTGCAATGAGTGATCAATGCCACTTATGGACACAGTGTGATTTTTTTAACAGTTGTTTCATACTCAGGCTGTATGCCTACTGTTTGGTTTGCCACACTTCTGTCACTGATGCTATCAAAATGATAACTATGTTAATTTGCTACAACAGGAATCAAGTAGGTATGGTGTAGATATAAACAGAATGTCTTTTAGTATTGATTTAACTCATAATGGGGTAAATGTACTAGGACAGCAGGGCTTATCCTCTATCACTGAGTCTGTCGAGTTATAATCACACTAGGGTTTGATGACTGTAATGATCAAGTTACACTGTTCATCTTCATGAGTTCATATTCACAGCCATTCTCCAGCAACTAGACAGTGTATGGTGTAACTGGGTGACACTGTGTTGCAAAGCTGCTGCAGTGCCTAGCAGAGGGAGAGTACCTACTCATAAAGACAATTAAGCAATAAGGCATGACCAACAGTTATGTTAAATGGTCTGTTAATCACCCTGTAGAGGTTTAATGTTGAATGAGGCATATCCGAGTGCCACATGTCACTAGACAGTGATAAACTGACCATTAAAATAATACCTGAGAGTGGCTTATTGCTATCATAATAAAACTGTTTTTAAACAACATTAAACCACGTTCATCATATGGTTAGGGCTCTACATGTATATTACTAAAAACTAAACATAAGGCTGTTACAATGTTTACAGTCAATTAAGAAAGCTGTTCTCAAACCCTTGTTATAATCAGAGATATTATACCTGTACAACTCCTTGGTTTTGCTTAACTCTGTTGCTCAGGTGGCCCACAAGCATGTGGTGTGGTGTGGGGCATCGGTAGGTAAGGCCATGCAACTACTAAGTGTGGTACGCTGTGTGCAGCTGCAATCAGGGATGTGTACGCTTGTGTACATGGCCTCAGTTTTGCTGTTGATCTCCACTGAGCATGCAGTACCTGGTCAGGTGGGTGGGGGATGTCTGCAGTACATTTAGACAATTGTTTGTTATTTCTGTCACCTGCTGCTGGATGTCTGTCATTGGTTGTGTTGACTTGGTCCTCCCCATACTTGAAATGTGTGTGTCTGTCTGTGTGTGTGTGGTGCTGGGGGGGTGAATTGGAGTTAGGTTTTCAACCCCTAACAGCGAATTTCCTCACTTTCTGTCGCTGTGGAACAACCCTAACTGATGCATTAAACGGAGTTTTTGCCATGAATATCCTGTCTTTTTCAGAACTATCACCAGCATACTACATGATTTATAGTTCTAAGAATAGTACACATATATAAAAAATGTTCCAATATCAGAAATATTTCAACTCTTGTGGTTGTATTTACTGTTATTAACAGTAACAGTAGTCAACTTAAATTAATCATATTGTCTTAATTACTTTATTAATTGTAATTTGTCATTCTCGCTCCATGTAGTAGTTTTTATGTTAAAGTGTCTTACCCATTTTGTTTGTGAGCACATATGTTAATAAAAAGATGTACATAATTCAAAAGACAATATGACATGACATGGGCACTATTAGTTCATCTACTGAACAAATGGATATGCTACTATAGTAACTTGAGATTTCATAGAGTGCTTCCACTACCAACTGAGGTGGTACTATCAATCATGTGAACAGCCGTGGAAGAGGTTTCCTCGTAATAGAATACATAAACTGGACCACCAGGGCTATTGTTCGGGGAGGGGTTTACTGCTTACATCCCAAGAACGGGAGTTTGAGTCCACTAGACCACCAGGGCTGCTAGTCGGGGGTGGCTTTACTGCTTACATCCTGTGAACAGGAGTTTTGGTGCACTGGACCACCAGGGCTTTGTTCCGGGGGTTACTGCTTACATCCTGTGAATGGGAGTTTCAGGTCCACTGGACCACCAGGGCTATGTCAGGGAGGGAGGGTTATATTTACACTGATACAGCCTGCAATCAGGCTTTTCAGTCCACTGGACCACCAGGGATGTATTCAAAGTTGTTTTTAAACCAAAGCAGCCTGTGATTGGGCTGGTGGGGGGAAACATTTCTGCTGCTGCCCGCAATGGGGCCAGTGGGGGGTGGTGGTGGGATTTTTCAGTCTTTTGCCCATGATCGGGCTGTGGGGGGGCACATGGAGTGGGTTAGGGCCAGCCACAGGTGTCAGCTGCTGTGTTGTGCCCTGTAATGCAGCAGCTCACCTGTAGGTGACCGCTGACTTGAGCATTTTTTTAGCTCAAAGTTGTGCAGGCGAGGTTGGGGTTGCCTTCACAACTCTGCACAGCCTGGCTGAATATCGGGCTGTGCAGTTTATGCATGGTTCCTCCCCCTGCAGTTCAGCATGCATTCATTTACATTGCACTGTTGCTCAGCATGTTTTCTGTGTGCGACTGTCTCCTGCTGAATATCGCAGAATGGAGCAAGTTTAGACTTGAGCAGGCACAACCCTATTACACATGGCGCAACCCTTTTGAATATCTGGCCCATAAAGTATAATACTAATAGAAGGAAGGCATTTTTTACACAGAGAGTGGTGACCCCTTGGAATGAGCTCCCCTTGTCACTTATTTGTCCTAAATCAAAGATGCTTTTTAAAACTCAGCTGGATAGAAATTTTTATGAAGGAAGCTAACATGACTACATAAGGGGATACTGGCTGGGAAACAGCTATGGCCTATTCTTTACTGTCTGGCCTCCTCACTCCCTTGAACATTTGTATGAACCTTTGTATGAACTATCTTTATATTAGGGATTACAATACTACCACATATACCCAATGTTAAGATGATAGTTCATGACAATTGCCCAAAAAAATGTTGGGGCTTGAATGTCACACTTTATCTCTTGAATAGCAATAACACACCAAACACAAGAGAGTATACTTTAACTTTTTTACTATAAAATATTTTCGATATAAAAATAACAAACAAAAATTTTTTTTATCAATACAAAAATATATTTTAAAATAATATATATACACCCAAAAAACGATAAAAGTGTATACAAGTCATACACAAAATAAATATTTAATAAAATATTTTTTTACATAAATAAAACATATTAAAAAATATTTTAGAATTTTCTTTTAGTTTTGTTGAACACTTACAGAGGTGTATGCAGTGCTTGAGGCAATCCAGGCTAGAAACTGGATCAGGCGTGGAGGCGAAAAAGAAGTGAAGCTGCATTTCCCAGGAGGAGATACCGACCGCTAGAAGGGTAGGCCACTTTCACCCAGGGAAGCTGCAGGAACAGATGGTAGCCATGGAGGTGAAGCACTGCTACTTGCCACAGTACTATCACCCACTGCTACCAGACCGGCTCTAACCACGAGGTTGACAGTCTGCTGCTGTGCATCCAAGAGACTGGATTTTGTCCAGCCTCTCAAGGATCACAGCATTTTCTTTCCACAGACTGACAACCTCGCTGCTGTGGAGCTGCCTGTAGGCAGCGGCAGTGGCCTGTGCACTTTCGCAGTCAGCCGCGCCCTACAAAGATTAAAAAAAGTTAAGATGAATATACAACAAAATTCAACAATTACAACTTTAATATTTCACTAAATATTTCATTATCTAATGCAATATCAGAAATGCATTCATTTAAAAGTAAATGATAGTTAGTTTTAAGCATGATGCTAAACTATTTAGTATCTTATTTCCTCTCATCTATCATGATGATCTATATTATCTAATAAGCTGACAACATAAAATGTATAGTTAGCTGTGGCTTAGAATGCTACTCTGAGTTTTCTTTCACTACTCATAAATATTCATAAATGCACATACTTTTGCATTATTGACACTATTATACCATAGAATTGAAATACATCCTCATCAAGGTAGAAAATTTTACTTCAAACATACTCTGCCCTATAATGTGTAGTCATGTATTCAGTGAAAAAAAAGTACCTTGACAGTAGCAGTATAATAAAATACTTTTCATGCGTCACACTATCATGATAAGTTTAATGATACAATGAAACCAAACAGCTTTTACCTATGTTTCACGCCCTCAACACACATCACTACTTTAAATAATTAAGTCACTAATATAAGATGTGATGCAAAACCATGTCAGATATCCAGCCGGGCTGTGCAGAGTTGTAGGGACGCAACCCCAAAGCTGCACCTGCACAACTTTGAGAAAAAGGATTTGTTGAGGCCCACAGTGAGCTGCTGTGGATTGCAGGATGCAACACAGCAGCTGCCACCTGTGGCTGGCCCTCAACACTTGTCTCATACGCCTCAAACCGCTTGTTCCCAAAATGTGTTACATTGCTTCTCAAATGTGGAAAGAATGGGCAAAACGTGGAACACTTATTCTAATTTTTAAATGAAGCCACAACACTGTTAAAATGTTTGCATTTAAGTTCATAAAGTCTGAAATTAATCAAATTGATATATTTAGCATCATTTACTATAGAGTTTTGATAAAATGTTAACACTGAATGTTAAAAGTCCAATATGAAAAGGAGCTTTAGTGACCAAAATGGTAACATTCCTCACAATGTGGTATGGTTAGATTCAAACAGAGACCCTTATGTCTCTATCTTGTACCATTGCTGAAAAAATGAGTTTTTGGGATGGCAAGGCCTCAATTTAGTGATTTTTCAGAATTGTATTTGAGGTATAGACCAACAAAAAACATGACAGTGTGTCACAAACTATGTGATGCCAACCCAATTCATGCTTTCCCATACAGTAAGATGTTGGGGCTGTTGTCACGTGACATATCTGAGGTACACAAACCTAAATGTTGTATTTTTACAGGTCCACAGAGGTGGCTGGTCTTGGTTTTTACAATATTTTTGGACCACAGTTATGTTGTTTGTGTACTTATTGTGTGACTTTGGGGTTTCAGATCAGTCTGTGCAGTGTCTGTGGTAGTAGCCCATGTCACACTGTATCCAAAACAGAAAACCTTATGTCTCTGTCTTGTACCATAGCTGAAAAAATAGTTTTTGGGTGGCAAGGCCTTAATTTAGTGATTTTCCAGAATTGTATGGTGAGGTATAGACCAAAAAAAAAACATGACAGTGTGTCACAAACTATGTGACGGCAACCCAGATCATGCTTTCCATGCAGTATGATGTTTGGGTGTTGTCACATGATATGCCTGAGGTACATAAACCTAAATGTTGTATTTTTATTGGTCCACAGGGGTGGACGTATTCGGGATTTACAATATTTTTGGACCACAATTGCGCTGTTCGTGTACTTATTGTGTGACTTTGGGGTTTCAGATCAGTCTGTGCAGTGTCTGTGGTAGTAGCCCTGCTCACACTCCACCAAAACAGAAAATCTTATGTCTCTATCTTGTGCCATTGTTGTGAAAATTAGTTTTATATACTAAATACACAATAATATTCTCGATGAAAGAATTCAGGTGTGTGGGGGTTAACAGTAAATAAAACACGTTTTTAGAGTCTATTTCTAACATTGAAGTGAAGATAACACTAAAGAGGGTCCCAGTCAGCCAGCTAGGTGTGGTGGTCTCTCTCCAGGATGTCTTTTGTTTTGCTTTTGAAAAAAGTTTGTTTTTAAAAAAAGAAAACAATATAGCAGCTAGTAAAAGGATTTTTCTCTCACAAAAAAGGATTTAGATTTCACAAAAAAGGAACAGATTTCATGAGAGAGAGAATCCTTTTTCAGAAGAACAAATCCTTTGTCTATTTTCTCCTCTATCCTGGAAAATGATCTTCCCATTGAAAACAATGGGAAAAGAAAAGCATCATAACTTATCAACTGATTAATATTTTTAAACAAAACATACATACCTGTTCTGTTAGCCAAGCTGGTTCTACCATAAAAAAATCACACAAAATTCCACATTGTCTGGACACAGGGCCATGAGGAAAAAAACTGCAAAAAGTGGCAATTTTATGACTTTTTGTACTGTCCAGATCTCATAATCTGCACATTCAACTGGAACAAATCTTACCACATCACGAGATCTACCCCACAGGACAGCACATACCAAATTTTTAGCAAATCCATTAATCGGCTGCAAACTTGTTAAAGTGCAAAATCTGAGGTTTAACATTAAACATGCTACTCAACCCTAACTATCACATATATATTTAGAGAGAGATATAGATGCATACACCAATGTTATACCTTCTGATGAATTCAAACAGGCATGAAATAGGCAGTATAGTCACCTTAGCAGACAAATTAATAGTGGGGAGGGGGATAGAAAACCCAGGCAAACTAGATGGATGACATGGTCTCCTTCTGCCAGCTAATTCTTATGTTCTATTTTTTTAAGGATACGTTATTAAAATTTGATAAGCCCTTGGATTTATTTTAATGTGGGAAGAGCTTAAAGTAAAAAGCAACTGGTTTATATTTTGCCTGTCTTAATCAGTTTTTTCTTTCCATACGTAGAAACATAGAACATAGAAAACTGCCAGCAGATAAGGGCCATCAGGCCCATCTATTCTGCCCTTTTCCCCCTACCTGTATCTGTGGCTGGTGACCCTTGGTGGTTATCAGCTTAGCCTATCTTACCCACATATAGGGTGTCCTTATGCCTATCCCAGGCATGTTTGAATCCCCCCCACTGTGCTAGCTCCCACCAGCTCCTGTAGCAGGCTATTCCATGCAACCACCACCCTTTCAGTGAAGAACAATTTCCTCATGATCCCCCTTATTCTGCCCCCTCCAATCTTATATTATGTCCCCATTTTCTAGTAGCCCTCTTATACTGAAAGATGTCCCTGACCTGCATCTTATTTATGCCCTTAAGATACTTGAAGGTCTCTATCATATCCTCCTTTCCTCCTTTCTTCCAGCATGTACATATTGAGGTCCCTTAATCTCTCCTCATTTGTCTTCTGGTGCAAGCCCTGTACCATCCTAGTTGCTCTTTTCTGAACTGCTTCCACCCTGTCTATATCCTTATGAAGATGTGGCCTCCAGAACTGTACACAGTATTCCAGATGAGGCCTCACCAGCATCTTGTTCAGTGGCATTGCCACTTCCCTTCTCCTACTCGTGATACTGTAACTTAAATGTTTAGTTTTACTCTCTTAAAAGCAGCTCTCCACATGGCTTTAAGCATCCTTCCTACTCTAAAGTGAAAAACACTGTGTGTGCCTCAGTATATGTACTCTTGTGGCAGCTCATTCAAAATCAGGCTTGAATCAGTGCATTGGCATGAGTCTGATGTCATTAGTGACACTGGTGGTCAGTAAGAAGAGGGTACATCTGCAGCCACTGAAGGGTGGGAAGTTCAGTCAAGAAGTGCATTGCCAGGCTGGAATGGCAGTTGGAAGCACCATGGGTGTAAGTGGAGTTAAACAAGCAGCTGAGAAAGGTGAGGGAGAGCAGGCTGTGGATGCAGGGATACTTCCTGAATAGGTACAGGAGCAGCAGTAGTTGCTATATGCTATTCTACCTTGGTCATTATTCAGTCATTATGTGGTCCTGACAGTGCTGTTTAAATGGCACTGTTCAGGATGTGCTATTCTAACCAGTTACCTGGATGCAGTATGGGCACAGACCTGTGAAGAATAGTTGACAGGGGTAGGTAGGGTAGATAGGGAGGCTAGCTGGAACTGTGATCTATGGTAGGACACCTGGAGGAATATGATACAACTCTGAAGTGATTTGAGTCTCTTCTGTCCAGCTAATTGCAACTGGTTAGAAACATAGAAACATAAAAGTTGTTGGCAGATGAGGACCATATGATCCATCTAGTCTTCCTTGGTTTCCTACCCCATACTTAGCTGCCTGCTTGTGTTTCCCGCAGTGTCTGTCCCATGCCTGCTTGAATTCCCCACTGTCTTGGCTCCTCCACCCCTCCGGCAGGGTATTCCATGGCTCCAGAATGCGTTCTGTGAAGAAGAATTTCCTCATATTGCTTCTGAACTTTCCTCCCTTAAGTCGAAGGTTGTGCCTAGTCCTGCTGTAGTCCTTTACCTGAAAGAGGTTCTGCGTGCACCCCTGTTGTTGCTTTAAGGTATTCGAATGTTGCTGTCATGTCTCCACAATCCCTGCACTGTTCTAGGGAGTATAATTTAAGGTAATCCAGTCTTGCCTCGTAACTCAGCAGCTCTATTAATCATGGTATTTAGGAATTACTATTCAGGGCTTGTACACCTCTTGTTACCATGGAAGCCAGAAGGAGAAGGAAGGAAACATATTCAATTCAGTGCTTTAGAGTAACTGGTAATTGGTATTTTTCTTTTAAACTTAGATTGTAGGCTTGTAGTGACACTATACTTTCTTTCTTTGTTGCTTTTACTTATAATTGTTTTTGGGCTGTTGAAAATTTAAAACATAGTGGTGGTGTAATTCTGTGCTGTCTTTAATTGCTGCAAATTTTATCTTGGCTTGTCTGACTGTCCTGTAGCTGGGTGAAGGGTGTTAATTGTCTGGCCTCTGACCTCAGCTACGTGATAACTGGAGGTGGGGCTTAGTCACAGTTAAAGTAGCAAACAGAGGTTTATTTTCTCAGAAGAAGCCAGAAGGAGAAGGAAGGAAACATTCAATTCAGTGCTTTAGAGTAACTGGTAATTGGTATTTTTCTTTTAAACTTAGATTGTAGGCTTGTAGTGACACTATACTTTCTTTCTTTGTTGTCTTTACTTATAATTGTTTTTGGGCTGTTGAAAATTTAAAACATAGTGGTGGTGTAATTCTGTGCTGTCTTTAATTGCTGCAATTTTGCCCCTCCCCAACTCTTAATTATATGCCCTGATAAATCTGATTGACAGGAGCTAAACACAGGGTATAGTAAGAGGTGTGAAGTAGGAGGGCATAAGGGGGAAGAAGACCACCCTCAGCACGACAAGTGTTTTGACTCATTTATTTATTGGTTTTTTTTTCCTTAAAAAAAAATATATCTGAGGATCAGTTACAGGATTTTTAGTACTGTAAATTAATAAAAAGAGAACTAAGAGCTTCAGTAGCAGACAAGTAGTGGAATTGCAGTATAATGTGGGGAGTGGTGCAATGCAGTGGCTGTGGGGCAGCCTTATTCAGGCAGACCTTCTGGACACTGAGGTGCTGCCCTATCTGCATGCATCTCTCTGGACTGCGGGATGAGGTAGCCAGACTCAGAGCGGAAGTAAACTGGGTCAGGAGTACCATCACCCCATCCAGGGACCACCCAGTCCAATGCAGCTGCCTCAAAGGATGCCGAGAACGAGGAGCACTTGGATGACAGTGGGCTCAGGGAGGGTTGGAGCAGTCAGGCAGAGGCACATCCCAGATCCTATTCCTTCGAGAACTCATATGCCACACTGGCAAATGAGGACAACCAAATAGAGGTACCCAGAGAAGTGGAAGGAAAGGATGTGGAGGTTAGCCAAGGAGGTGACCTCAGTGGGGAAAGCAGTGGACCCCAGAGGAGGAGGAAGTGAATCCTGGTGGAGGACTCCATCGTAAGAGGGATCCAGCTAGGAACACAGGAGGGGGAGGACAGGGAGGTGAGGTGCCTACCAGGTGCCACGGCATGAAGGGATGGAAGGAAGATACTGGGGATCACTGGGAAGGCAAGACGGGAGGGTGAGCTGGATGTCATTATCCACCTAGGTACTAATGACTTGGTAAATGGGGAGCAAAGGAAGTTCAGGAAGAGTTTAGGAAACTGGGAGGGTCTCAAGCAAGTAGCTACTTCTGTCACTTTCTCAGAAGTACTACCTGTGAGAGGCAAGGGAGAGCATAGGAGTGCATGCACCAGGAACTTTAACTCATGGTTGAAGAACTGGTGCTGTGAGGAAGGGTTTGATTCATTGGTGACTGGGGACCCACCTGGAGGGATGGAGGTTTGTTCAAGCCTGACGGCCTGCATCCATCCTGGAGGGAATCCAACACTCAGTGATAAGTTTAAATGCTACATTGACAAGCATTTAAACTAGCAAAGGGGTGTGAGGCCAGCAAGGAGGGTACCTACTTGCTCACCCCGCAGCTAACAGTGGAACCAGCGAACCAGAGGAGTGGCTATCTCTGCAAAGCAGTGTGCAAAAGATGGAGATTAGTGTCCAAAAGGTGGATAAGCAGAAAAGGGGCAAAATTCAGCAGAAGGGCAGACAGCAAGGAGAACCAGGGATAAATGACAACCAAGGAAGGGGCTGGAGTAGAACAGTGAAGCAGTCTAGGGAGGTCAAATCATGGAAAGCCATGTGTGCAAATGCCAGGAGCCTTAGCAACAAGATGGAAGATATGGAGGCTGTCATGGTACAGTCAGACCTGGACATTGTGGCCATCACTGAAACCTGGTGTAATGATAACCATGACTGGGAGATGGCCATACCTGGCTACAACATATTCAGAAGAGACAGAGCAGGCAGGAAGGGAGGAGGAGTGGCACTGTATGTGAAAAATGACATAAGGGCCACACAGATCCAGGAGGAACAAAATTGGGGAGAGATACTGTGGGTTAAGCTGGAAAGGAAAATGGGGCCAGCCATCCGCACAGGTGTGGTCTATAGACCACCAGCCCAGGAGGAAGAAACAGATAGGGAGCTGATGCTAGCCATTCAAAGGATGGCAGACAAGGGTGAGGTAGTACCGGTTGGAGACTTCAATATTCCAGGCGTGGACTGGAGCATCCCAGCAGCAGCATCAACTAGGAGCAGATTTATCCTGGACTCCCTTCAGGGTGCCTTCCCAAGCAACTGGTCATGGAACCAACTCGGCAGAAGGCAATACTGGACCTTGTGCTCACAAACAGGGACAGTGTGATGGGGTAACAGTGGGGAGCACCTGGGAACAGTGACCACCAGTCATTGTGGTTTGAAATCACAGAAAGAGCAGAACCAAACCACACAAAAACACGTATCCTGGATTTTAGGGGGGGCAGACTTTGAGAAAATGGGGAGATACTTGAAAGAGGCATTAAGGGGAATGGGACAGGAATCAGGAGTTGAGGAACAGTGGGCAGTATTTAAAATGGGGATTATAAGAACAACAGAATTATGCATTAAGCAGGTTAGCAAGAGGAAAAGGAAGAGGAGACCATTATAGTTTTCCAAAGAGGTAGCAAAGAAAGTGAAAGCCAAAAGATTGCATTAGGCAATACAAAAGACACAGGCAGAAGGGGATAGGGAGAAGTACCAGGAGAAACAAAGGAGGCAGGGAAGTCAGTAAGGAAGCCAAAGCTCAGACAGAAGAACACATTGCAAAATCAGCAGGTAAAGGGACAAAACCTTTACAGGTACATAAGTGAAAAAAGAAAAGACAAAGGGAGGGATAGTGAGACTGAAGGGAGGATGGGAGCCATGTGGAGGATGACAACAGTAAAGCTAGCATATTGAACAGGTATTTCTGCTCAGTCTTTACTAAGGAAGAGGGGGTAATGGGTCTGAAGGGGACAAGGGGTGAGAATGGTGCAGAAATGGACACAAGTCCCTTTACACGAGAAAGGGTCCTGAAGGAACTGGAAGTAATAAGAGTTGATAAAGCAATGGGGCCAGATGGGTGCACCCAGGTCCTGAAGAACTAAGAGAGGTGGTGGCTGAACTCTGGCTATCCTGTTTAGCCAATCACTGGAAACAGGGAGGTACCAAAAGACTGGAGGACAGCAGATGTAGTCCCCTTATACAAAAGTGGGAACAAAGAGGAAGCAGGGAACTACAGACCAGTCAGCCTCACCTAGGTAGTGGGAAAGATCATGGAAGCACTACTGAAGGAGAGATTGGTGGAACATCTGGTTGTCAATGGACTACAGGACCCAAGGCAGCATGGTTTCACCAGGGGGAGGTCATGTCAGACCAACCTCATTGAATTTTTTGACTGGGTGACTAGGGAGGTGGATCGGGGAGGGCAGTGGACATGGCCTATCTGGACTTCAGCAAGGCCTTTGACACTGTGCCACATAGAAGACTATTACACAAACTGGGGAATATGGGTGTGGGCAGGACAGTAGTGTGGTGGGTAGGTAACTGGCTGGGTGGCAGGACACAGAGGGTGGTGGTAAATGGCTGTCACTCCACAGAGGGAAGAGTGACCAGTGGGGTACCACAGGGATCAGTGCTGGGACCGGTCCTATTCGACATCTTCATCAGTGACATTGCACAGGATCTAGAAGGCAGAATTTCTCTGTTCGCTAATGACACAAAGCTCTGTAACAGAGTAGACACACCAGAGGGTGTAGACAGAATGAGTAGAGACCTGCAGAAACTTGAAGAATGGTCAAGGGTTTGGCAGTTGAAATTCAATGCAAAGAAGTGCAAGATAATGCATATCGAGACACAAAACCCTGGCACAATATATCAGTTGGGGGTGAGGATATGGCATGCACCAAGCAGGAAAGGGATCTTGGGTTGTCATCTCTGATGACCTCAAGGTAGGGAAACAGTGTGACAAGGCATCAGGTAAAGCAATAGGATGCTGGGATGTATAGGCAGGGCATCATCAGCAGGAAAAGGGAGGTCATAATTCTGCTATACAAGACACTAGTGAGGCCCCACCTGGAGTACAGTGTACAGTTCTGGAGACCATACCTCACGTAAGGACATAGACAGGGTAGAGAAGGTTCAGAGGAGGGCAACAAAGATGGTGCATGGATTGCATCACAAGTCCTATGAAGACAGGTTGAAGGAACTGAACATGTACTCCTGGAGGAGAGGAGGGAGAGAGGGATATGATAGAGACATACAAGTATCTTACAGGGAGGAACAGGGTACAGGAAAACACTATTTTAAGCGAAAAAGATGTTTCAGGACTAGAGGGCATGGGATGAAGTTGGAGGAGGACGATTCAGAGGAAACATGAGAAGAATTTCTTCACAGAGCGGGTGGCGGACAAGTGGAACACCCTGCCAGAGGAAGTGGTGGGGCTGAAACAATCACGGGATTTAAGAATGCATGGGATAGACATAAAGGAATTCTAGCGGTCAGGGGTAAGGGGAAATAGACTTCTAGGAAAACAAACTGAACTTACAAGCTCAAAGGGGCAGACTGGGTGGGCCATAGGCCCTTATCTGCCGACACTGTCTATGTATCTATGTATCTATGTATCTATGTATCTATGTATCTATGTAACATGGAAGGCCACCCAGAAGGATACACAACAGTACTGCAGTATCAGGCAGGCACTTGTTTCTGCTCTTTGTTGTGTATCACTCTGTGTTATGGATTGTGCATTTATTTGGTTATTTAGTTATTTTCATTTTATTTTAAGACTCGGAAGACATTATAATACACAGTAAGTAAAAATTCAGTAAAAGATTAATAGAAGACTGGATATTGATAAGTCTGGTCAGGTATGCCAAATAACTATGATTTTAAGAAGAGTCTGTCAAGGTAGACAATCAGTACCAAATCTTTATAAAACTCAACCTATCTTTAGGAAAAATTATTCTTTGAAAAACAGAAAATAAATGTGGCCTAGGCAAATTACATACTGACACATAGCACCTGTGACATTAACATAGAGGGCCGGATATTCAAAAGGGTTGCGCCATGCGCAATAGGGTTGAGCCTGCGCAAGTCCGAACTTGCTCCATTCTGCGATATTCAGCAGGAGGCAGTTGCGCCACTGAAAACAGGCTGAGCAACAGCGCAATGCAAATGAATGCATGCTGAACTGGTGGGGGAGGTACCATGCATAAACTGCACAGCCTGATAATCAGCCGGGCTGTGCAGAGTTGTGCAGGCACAACCCCCAACCTGCACCTGCACAACTTTGAGCCAAAAAAAAAGGCTTAAGTTGAGGGTCACCCACAGGTGAGCTGCTGCATTACAGGTGCAACACAGCAGCTGCCACCTGTGGCTGGCTAACCCACTCCCTGTGCCCCACAGCCCAATCACAGGCAGCTGACTGTAAATCCCCACCACCACCCCCACTGGCCCCGATCGCGGGCATAGTGTACTCCCCACCAGCCCGATCGCGGGCAGCAATGTAGCCACCCAATGTATCCCTGGTGGTCCAGTGGACTCGAAATGCCCGATCGGCAGTAGTTCAATAACCCCTCCTCCAGGAGTCATTTCCTGGTGGTTCAGTGCTGACCGCGGGCAGTACGCGACGGTTCTCAACAGCTCAGTTCGATGAACTTTCATCGTTTCCGCAGCCGGCGGTGGCAGCATCCCACCAGCCTGTTGCCTGCCGCCCGCCGACTGACCGCTCAGTAGGACTGCACGTCCATTGGTGCAGAGTAAGACGTTGGTGTGTAGCCTATACCTGATATGGTATAGTCAGATTTGTGAATGAATTCATCTACAAATCTGACTGTCAAGGGACGGAGAGCTGCACGCCCATTGGCTCTTGTTCTGCACCACGGGCGATAGGCCTCACCGGCAGTCAGTCGGGCGGCGTGGGGCGCTGGGGTGGATGCTGCCGCCCGCTGGCCGCCGGGGAGCGAGGGCGTCGTGGGTGGGTGGGTGGGACGCCAGCCACCAGGGCTGTGTCTGGGGCCGATGTAATATACCGCCCGCGATCGGGCATTTCGCGCCACTGGACCACCAGGGACACGCTCGGGGCCCATTGCCGCCCACGCATTGGCTGGTGGGAGGGGAGTACACTATGCCCACGCATTGGGCCAGTGAGGGGTGGTGGTGGGGATTTACAGTCGGCTGCCCACGATCGGCCGCTGAGGCGCAGTCCCGACGGCTGCTGCCTGGCAGGGCGCCAGGAGCAAGTCCTCGGGATCGGTGCACCTACATGCTAATGGCAAGCAAATGGGGCCATAATCAGATGAAAAATGGCCCCCTGCACCTTGCATGAATTATAGTCCCATTTGCACATCACCTTTTGATATGAGATTTTGCGTGTAGGCGCCCAATGGTACTCGCGCCACGCCAAGTTGAATGCTCCACTCTGTCAACTTGCGGTGGCGCAAGTTCCACTGCGCCATGCACAGTGGCTGTGGCTGGGGGGTAATATTCAAAGGAGTTGCTCAATAGTGCAACTCCTTTGAATATCGCCCCGGACACACCCCTGCGCAACTATTTTGCGCAGCACAAGGGCTTGAGCCTTTGAATGGCGCAGTTTGAATATCCAGCCCAGAGGGTATATTCCAATGTATATACTGTCAGATCAGGATGCAAACATTTTAAAACACAGAAACAAACCAAAACCTGTGGGTCTGAAGCAGTCCAGTAGGAGTCCAAGAGCAAACTGTCAACAACTAACAGTGGAATTTAAAGCAGAACGCATGTGCGTGACAGAAAAACTTACAGTGCATAACAAATGTGGATTTATTTAATGCCTAAATTCTGAGTTTTTTTCACTGTATTAGGAATGTCTTTGAAGACTGATGCTATTTGGGACAGGTCATTAAAAGTTTTTGTCCGTAAGGCAATTTAGGACCAGCAATTATAATAGCAGCAGCCAATTTGCCAAGTCTCATGAAAAATATAAACTAACACAGGAGTCTGATGTAATACACATGCATTAGAGAGATTTCAAAGTACAAGAGTCAGTTTTTTTCATTTTCAGACCTCATTCACTGCTTTATACAAACTTGAATTATTGTTGATATGAATGTATACATATAACAATTGGATATTTGCTATTTAAAACATTAGCTCACTATACAAATTCTGGAGTGAGCAAGTAGAATGGAATCAACAAACTAATTAAAGATCAATTGCAGTGTTTTAAAGCACTTTTTGATTTATTTTATTTGCTATCCATGAGAACAATCACCCATATATATTGCAGGTAGCATGCAGGAATGATAATTTGTCATGTTCACATGCTATTCTACTGCCTATCATTTTGAAGGATTCACAGAAAATCTCTCAGACATTTTCAGACCAGGTGGCAGAATCTTGGGTGACTGTTGATTCCATTCAAGCAACAATAATATCACTTTCCTCAAGGTCCTGGCAGCTCAGTACATTGTATCATGACTTTCAAAACCAGTCTTTTGGCGGGATATTCAAAGGTCAGGGATGCGCAGTGCATCTAGATGTGCCGCCCAAAGAAATAGGCCAGCGAAAACAAATATTATATTCAAACAAGATGCATGATCCCATTAGATCTCACATCCTGTTTGAATACAGCAACATGTGATGGCACAAGGGGGCATCTGACAATGCATTGGTGCATCCCAGTGGAGGGGCAAAAATACTACCAGTGGAGATGTGCCAATGCATCCCAGATGCGCTGCACCCGAATGGATATATATTGCTTGGACATGCAAATGGACCCATTTTATATGCAAGACACAAATGGGCCATTTGCATGCTCATTATGGATCCATTTGTATGCCTGTACCCAGCAGGATGTGCCAGGTCATCCTGGCCCCCAGACCTCTGTCCCAAAGGCCACGTATTAGAGAAATACCCCTTTCTGCAGAGCAGTGGACCTACCCATGCCCTGACTTCCAGTGGACATATGCATATGTGTGTGTGTGTGTGTATATATATATATATAGCTATATAAATATATTATGGTATGCGAGTAGTGCTACCATAGTTAGGGTTGAGTAGCACTTTTAAGTTTAAAGGGTGAAATTTTGCACCTCAATAACTTTGCCACTGTTCAATGGATTAGCCTGAAATTTGGCATGCATGATTGGGCATGACAGATCTTGAGATCTGCCAACATTTGTACTGGTCAGATATACAGCTGTGGAGTTATTAAGTGACAACCAAAAGCGCAATTATGTTTTTTTGTGAATTCTTTGCTCTAGCCTACAGGTCGCACGGTTTGAACGACAGGTCCAAAAACTTCAGGGAACATACAGCTGGGGTCCCCGATGTGCCTTTTGAAGATTTTATGAAAAAATATTGAACTGTTTAAAAGTTATTCAAAAAACAAGTTCCCATTATAAGTCAATGGAAAAAGTTAACAAAAAGTTTGACAGTGTCGCAAATGCACTTTTTTGGGAGTCTCTAATTGTGTCTGCCCCAGCCTCGTCCTTACCTGCACATCAGTATTCCCTCCATGTAGCCTCGTATTGACACCCGGACGGGGACAGGGATGGGGTGCCTACACCCCCAAACTATATCTATTTCATGTGGGCACCAGACTGGGACAGGCAGGTGGGATACAGGGTATGCGCTACAGTGCTCCATCTTCCAGGAGCTTAGAGGGTGATTTTTCTGAAGTTCCTGTGTTGGCATGCATCCCCGACATCAAGGCCCTCCCCTGCCGATGTCCGCTGTACACTTACCCCATGTTGAGACAGGGAACCTGCTGTGCCTCTGGCCTCTGCTAGAGGGCAGTCATGCTCTGACCCTTAGGGTCCACTCCCTCTCAGGAGAGGAGAGCTGTCCTCTGGACACTCAATCCTCTCCTTCCCCTGCTGACCCCCGACAGTCCAGGCTCATTCCTGAACCCGGGTTGCCAGCATAGCGTGAGATGTGGTGTCCAGCACTTCAACCCTCAGCACCACTGGGCTGGCTATTTTCTCGCTTTTATCGCTGTGGAACAACCCTAACTGATGCATTAAACTGAGTTTTTGACTCTAATATATATAAATATATATTTATGGCAAAAACTCATTAATACACCAGTTCAGTTGTTCCAATATTTAAAAAATGAGAAATTAAATGTTAGGGTTGAGCTTCAGCTGTGCACTCCCAGCACCCTCAACTGGCATCAGGGTGCATTGGGTCATCGGCCCCAACTCTCACCCCATCACTTGTGTAAACAAGCTGATGTATAGGAGAATGGGGCAGAGTTAGGACCGACTACCAACGACACCCCGATGCCGGTTAGGGGGCGGGCTGGTGCAAGGGCTTCAACCCTAACACCAAATTTCTCACTTCATTGCTGTGGAACAACCTAACTGATGCATTAAATGGAGTTTTTTGCCATGAAATTCTCTTCTTTTTGAGAATGAGGACTATAAACAGTGAATGGAAAGTGGTGGTGGGAGCACGGGCCCTTTGGGCCCTGCACTCCCACCACATGATTTTTTGTGACATAGTAATGGTAACTGCAATGGAAATGCAAGCGCTAATGGTTATGCACATGATGATGCAAATGTAAATGGTAAAGCTAATGTTAATAGAAATGCAAGCGCAAAATGACGCCAAAGCAAACAGTGATGCAAATGGAGATGCAAGCGGGTATGTAAATGCAACTGCTAATGTGCACATTCACGATACTGCTATTGTAAATGCAAATGGTAACTGTAACAGCAACATTAACACCAAAGGAAACAAATAAAGGAAAAGCAAACACAAGCGCATACAGAAATGCAAAGAGTAACGTGCACAGTCATGGTACCACAATTGCAAACACAAATGGTAATGGTAATAGCAACAATAACACCAAAGGAAACAGAAACAAAAACGCAAATGCAAGTGCATCTGGAAACACAAACTGTAATGTGCATAGGAACGCAATTGGAAAAGCAAATGGTAATGGTAACAGCAACAACAATGCCAAGGGAAACAGAAACGCAAATGCAAGCGCGTATGGAAACGCAAACCAAAATGTGCACAGGCATGGGAAGGCAATTGGAAATGCAAATGGCAATGGTAACAACAATGAGGATGCAAAACGAAAGAAAAACACAAACACAAATGTAAACGGAAGCGTGGCTGCAAACAGAAATGGTAATGCGTACGGTGACGCAAAGTGAAACACAAACAGCAGTGGAGACACAAATAGTAACAGTAATGCAAATGGCAGCACAAACAGAAATGCAAAGAGTAACGCATACGGTGGTGTACATGTGAACACTAACGCAAACTGGTATGGAAACGCAAGTGGAAACGCTATGTGTGACAGTAACTGGAGCATACTCCTGGTTTTCCCAACAGCTGCATAGAAAAACACAGAGGCCCAGATATTCAAACTGCACCCAAAAAGTGCACAATAGCAGGAGCAAGTGCAAGTCCATTGTGTCAATGCACAAGAGGCGTGATATTCAAAAACTGAGCCAGCCAAGATGAGCCTACAGCCGACGACTGAATATCGTACCACCTGCGCCATAACACAACTAGGGAGGGGAAGCTGAGCATATCTGATGCAACATAGCACAACAAGGGATGTTCAGCTGAGCAGTCCAGAGGTGCCATAGTGCAACCAGGGATGCCCCCCAGCAGCAGGGCAGCAATGCAACAGCACAACCAGGGATGCAGGGCCCACCACCCATGCCACAGATGGGCAGAGGAACACACAGCAGAACAGACATCGTCCTCCCACACCCCATGCACTGCACAACTGGGGAAGGGCTGGAATAACCACTGGCCCATGGAGACAAGCAACCAACCCACAGCTGGGCCATGGTGCCCCATCACACCCCTTGGCAAGCTGTGACTGGCACACAAGGAGGGCCGACCACCCCGTGCCACACCATCCCCCCAATGCAGAGCACACCCTGCACTGTGACCCCCAGACACCCTGCCCAGGAGCAACATCCACCACTGCAGGATACCCCATGCATGCCACCACCCCCACTGTGACAATGCAACCCTGTGCACCACAGAACCATGCAAGGCAGCCCTGCCATGAGCACCCATCAGTGGGTGGCAGCACACAGCGATGCAACGATGGCATACACAGTGCCACCACGCACAGCCCCCATGAAGGACAGCTGAGAGACTGGACCATACGTCGGCACATGAGGTACCCCACACATGACAGGGCATGCTCTGGACCCCACCACCAGTGGTACAGCATCTTGCACACCCTCCCAAGGACAAACCCCGACCCAGCACTGGCCACAGCAGCCAGCGAAGACACCCACAGTGGTGCATGGAAGCATGCACTACACCAGATGCAACACAGTGCATGGACAAACACCCACCCATACCCAAGGGCACAACAACACAGGGATGCAGTAGCAGGGCAACCAAGCCCCCAGCATGACCATGGAAACCATGTACAGCCCAGCAGTCCTCCACTGGCACAGGCGCCAGCCACCCTGTGCAGGCACTGTGGACCTTACGCCACCATCATTTGCTCTAAGCACAAGTCACAGACAGTGGTGCACATTCCCTGCAACATACACAAGCCACAGCACGGAGGTGGGACAACAACTGCGGAGGCCACAGTGTCACCCGAGGCAGACATGCACCACACCAGTGACAGGAGGAAACCCAGCATTGTGACGGGTACAGTGGCTGCCCTGCATGGACAGCCACCACTGACATGCCAGAAGACCGTGCAGGTTACAGACATGCAAGGGTGTCAGCTGCACAGGCCATGGACAGGCTGACAGGTGCACCATGGAACAGAGCATGCACCATGGACCACTGCACACAGTCATCCAGTGCACAGGGAACAACACACACACACAGACACTGACCGATAGCTACTCCCACACCATAGTCACTTCCCCACGGACACACACACACACACACACACATACCCATGACTGCACCACCCCACACCATGCACACCACTGCAGCTGAGCATCTATAGCCTGCTACAAATCAGAGACCACCACAGTATTCATATCAAAAGAATTGTAATCAAAACATCAAACAAAACTATTTACAACTATGTACAAATGTGTGGAGGAGGGCCACAAACAAGGTGGGGTGGGTAAGGGGCAGGGGTGAACAAACGGGACAGGAAAGGAGGGGTGTGAGGGTGGGTCCAGGGGGGTAGGGTAAATCAGGGGCATATAGATGGTCAGAGGGAGCCCCACTCCCCACTCTGGCTGCTCTGCCTTCCGTGTCTCCGCCGGACACCCAGCCGCTCAAACCCCTGCAGGATGTCCAGTGATGCCCTCACCATGCTCAGTATTTCCTGCAGTGCCTCCTGGATTGCCTGCAGCTGGCAGACACCTAGGACAAGGGTGCACAGTCAATAGGTGTGAATGCACAGCCCCATACAGCCCACCCACTGTGCATGGCATACGACCGTGGGACATGCCTCTGTGATGGTGTGTGACCACCCACAGTGATCCTGCCCACAAGACCTGCCCACCCAAGTGCACACAGCCATGCCGACCGCTGCACACACCCACCAGTCAAGTCCTGCACAGCACCGCCATGGCTGTTTAGTGACATGGCTATGTGGTGCGAAGGTAGTGGCACAGCCATGTACCCAGTGCACGCATGGACCACCATTGACGCACTCCCAGACATGCAGTGCCACTGGACAGTGCTGACTGTAACAAGTTGCGTACATGGCAGTGGTGTCAATGGATGGTGACCATGCCCCGCTGCCCACCCTGTTACACAGCATGCAATCGTAATCATGGATGTAAGGCATTCATCATCATCCGGCTGGTCCCTCTGGTGTTGTGGACCTTTGCCCCTCCTATTGGCCCTGTCTTCCTGCTGGCCCCTCTGCTCCCTGGCCAGCCGTCTCTCTTCCAGCCCTAAGGTGCAAACATGGAGAGAGGAACATCAGTACAATCCTGTAGCAAAGTCCCTCTGCCCCCATGTGTGTGCAATCCCACCCAGCCAGACCCACCCACCCCACACCCTGATAACACCACCACAGTCAACACTGGATGGTCCCTCTCTCGTGTCCCAGACACATGCAACCGTGATACCCATATGGAAGATAAAAGTGTGTGGATGTTACACCTACCTGGCCGTGGCACCGTGCCCCTCCTGGCACGTGTCCGCAGGCGGAAAGCAGGTCCAGTTCCCCTCCGCATCAGGTCCCCATACCTGTGGCATCACAGTTCTACAGTATGCCCCTTTCCTGTGGCCTCCTCCAGGGCATCGGCCACCTCCTGCCACATGTGGCTCCTGGACCTGCCAGGGGTGCCTCCCCAAACAGTGGGCCATAAAGTGGCTCAACAATGGCAACCAGGTTTGCCATTTCGATCTGGCTTCACTGGGCAGCTCTCCTCTGTGCCATCTCACTTGCTCAGTAGGTTCAAAATGGTGCTCTGCAGCGCGGTTCCACCACATGCAGATGCTGCTCAGTACAGCGCTGCCATTCCCTATTGTGCTGTCACTGAACAGCGCAATAGTGGTGCACCCATGCCTGATGCATGGCGCCTAGGGGGCAAAGTTCAGACACAGGGTCAAGGGTCTCTGGTGCACAGACAGGCACAGAGCCATTGGAACCCAATGCATGTAACATGACTGGGTGCCTGTGTACTACCTCCAGCAGCGGCCTACCACGCTGTTGCCCCAGTGCGCCTATGATGCCCCAGTGCCACAGAGCCATATAGGTGAACATTGCTGTAGCGCCACTGGCACAATGGTGGCCATGCCCTGCATTGCCTGCCATGCACAGCACGTCAACAGCACAGCAGACGCCTGTGTCAGCAACCCGGGCATGTGTAGTGAGCTGTGTACTGCGCATGTCACAGAACTGTGTCCTTGGCTCAGCACGTTCAACACAATTGCGCAAAGCGCAACAGAGCGATATTCAGCCGTCATATGCAAATCAGCTAATCAGCTATTCAATGGTGCAGCACTGCAATTTGCATCCACTTAAAGTTGTGCCTCACCTCATTTGCATGGATTGTGCTATAAAAGTGCGACATTGGGCTGCACTGGCCATAGTCAGTTACTGCAGTCAATTGGTGAGTTGCATGCTGTTTGGGAGTGTGGACTGTGGATTTTGGGACATGGATGGGACTGCACAGTCACAGGTAACAACTTTCATTCTCACAGGCTAAATCATGACCGAGCGAGTTGTGGGAGAGGAGGAACACAGTGGTGGGAGGAGGAGGAGGAGGAGGCCTAATTTCACCAAGGCCGAAACGGATTCCCTGTTTGAGGCCTACCTGGATCAGGAGCCACTTCTCAGCAGATGGCAGAGAACACCACAGGCCCGTGCTGCTGCATGGGAGGATGTGGTGTGTGCAGTGAACCTGCATGGCAGCCACCAGCTCTCTGTGCAGGAGTACAAGAAGAAGATGGGCACAGACAGGAGGAGGATAAAGGAGAAGGTGGCTGCCATCAGGGCAGCATGAGCTGTGACAGGTGGGGGACAGCCGGAGGTGCTACACCTGACCCCAGAGGAGGAGAGGTTTGCTGGCAGCATGCAGCATTGTGCCATTAAGGGTATTCCAGCTGGTGGCTTTCAGATGGGTGGCAGCCCGTCACTGCATGGTAGGTCATGGTCTGTCTATTGGGGGGGCAGGGTAGGTCACTTGCAGTAACGCGACTTTGTTTTTCCTTACAGATCCTGAGCATCTGCATGAGTCAGCAGTGGTGGGCCTGTCCACTGAGGCCAGTCAGATGGAGATGGAGAAGGGCCCATCCAACTCCACAGGTATATGCACCTCAGTGTGACAGTGGGCCCACCTGGCTGTCCAGACTGATGTTGTTGGAACAGGTGCTGGCGGGTTCGTTTGTCCCAGCGTGCCAGCATCCACAGATGCCAGCATGCTGTGACTCAGGCTGGTGCTGGGTACTTCACTGATGATGATGTTGCTAATGCCATGGGCAGTGACACGTGTGTGCCACGGGATGGCCACACAGCAGGTAACATCGTGGCCATGGCTGTGGGTGGTGCTGCTGTGGAGGCCTGCATGTCATCACAGTCCCAGCCTGTGCCTGTCAGCACCAGTGGGGCAGCACTGGTGTGTGTACAGGACAGTGGGACTGTTGCGGCCACTGCGGTGGCACCAGTGAGCCCTGGGGAGCGGCAGCCGGAGGGGCTGCATCAGCAGTCGGCCAATGGCTTGGGGGTACAGTGTCAGGGGGCAGCATCAGTGCACCACCTGTGGACATGCCCAGACCTGGTCCTGGTGTGCAGCACCCACCCTCAAGGGGTGCTGTGCATCAGGGCCATGCACACCCTGAGGGACAGGCTGCCGAGGAGGCAGATGACCTCTTGGATGAGCACACCCTCACACCGCAAGCATCAGTCAACCAGCAGATGCGGCTTGCAACGTCGGTGGATGCACTGCGTGCAGCTCTGGAGCAGGCAGAGGAGCATCGCAGCAGAGACACTGCTCTGATCCTGGCAAGGATGGACCGGTTGAGGGAGCATGTGACTGCTGTTATTGACAGGCAGACACAGGCATTCACTGCTGTCATGGCCACAATGGTCACACAGTTATTTGCCCATGCGTCGCAGACACCATTCAGTGCACTGTCCACACCCTGTTCCCGGTGTCATGCGACACCATCCTTGTCGACACCTGGTTCAGCTGTGGGCATCCTGAGCATGCCTGGAGTAGGCATGTTTGGTGTGCTGCAGACCCCTGCACCAGCACAGTCGCGTTCACACAGTGGAACCCCTGGTGGACCATCTGTGCCACCCCATGAGGCCAGTGGTCAGCCTGCCAGTGCTGGCAGATCTCGGCGGGGCCAACCATGCATCTGTGGAGGCCGGAGCGCTGTGGCACGTGACTGACCTGTCTCCCAATGTGGCTACTCTCTGGTGCTGCTCTGTGCACATTGTGTCATTCAGCAGGCAATGCATGGGTGGGTACCCGGCCCTGCACATGGACACACAGTCCATCTGCACACTCTCCCAGCTGCTGTCCGCAGTTGCATGTGCATGATGATGCCTGCATTGCACTGTACACCAATGTGCAATGGTGCTTTGCATCTGACACACGCACAATGACAGGCAGTGGTTGTGGTGGTCTGTGGACATGTGTGTGGCTAGGGGTGGTGTTCTGGGTCAGTGTGCTCCTATCCTTTGTGCATGTCTGGTCGCTTTGTGTGTGTGTGTGTCCGCATGGCATGTTAGACCTCGCCCATCCCTGGTGGTGTATGTGGTTCCATGCCCGGCAACTTCCCTTGATGGCATGCACCCCTGGTGTGTGTCCATGCATGTTTGTGGGTTGTGCCTTAGCCACTGGTGGTTGCACATGGCCCCATGACTTACCTGGGTTGGCTGAAGTGCTCCTCCGTGATGCTGTCCCAGTGCAGCTGTGCCAGCCAGAGCAGTCAGGGTTCCCATCGCCCAAGGAGAGGCTGCCCATCACCATTGTCACTGGCATCCTCATCGTCCCCATCGCTGTCCCCCTCTTCGACCTGTATGGCTATCCCACATTCATTGGCTATGTTGTGCAGGATGCAACAGGCCAGGAATAGCCCACAGGCTTTTGAGGGGCTGTACTGTAGGGCACCGCCGGAGATGTACAGGCCATGGAAATGTGCCTTCAGCATCCCGAACACCCACTCGATGACGTTACGTGTGGTGGCATATGCCTCACTGTAGTGTTGCTGTGATGGGGTTGCTGGCTGCCGGTAGGGTGTGAGTAGCCAGGGACAGAGTGGGTATCCCCTGTCACCTGTGTGTAGAGGGTGGAGGTTAGTTTGGTGATCTGCATCGCCCTGCCCCGGGCCATGTAGGCCACTACCCATGTCACCTCTGGCCATGCCCCCCAGGCCCTATGATTGTCCGTGTGGTTTGCATACTCACCCACTAGGTGGCCAGTGGGGATATCCCTACTTCGAATCTGTGGCACAGTGCTGACTGGTGCCAGATGAAGACATCATGTGCTCCCCAGGTGCATGGCACAGACATTGATTATGCACCCCTGGCATCGCACACCACCTGGCAGTTGATGCTGGCATAGCCCTTGTGATTTATATGTGCAGCCCCTGGGCCAGGTGGTGTGTCGGATGGCCACATGGGTGCAGTCTATTTTTCCTAGCACACCAGGCATATGTGCTACCCTGTGGAACTCCTGTATGTTTGCTGTTCACTCTGCCAGTGTGCTGTGGAAATGGATGTACTCCACAGCATGTGGCAGCAGTGTGCTGAGGAATTGGGTGAGGTGGCGTGATGTGGCTGACTGGGTTATGCCTGTAGTGTCCCCAGTTGGTCTCTGGAAGGTACCCGTGGTGAGCAAGCACATGCAAGCTGTCACTTTCATCTCCACTGACAGAGCATGTCTCCGTCGTGTGGGTGCCTGCATCACATCACTGCACAGCTCACAGAGCCACCTCAGAATTGCCCGATTCAGGCGGTACCAGCCCACGATCTCCGTATCACTATACAGCTCGAAGCTGGTGCGGGCTCAGTACTGCCTGTTCAGGGCATACCACTGACAGGCCCTTCCACGGCCATGCCCCCCTGCTGCCCACCTTCTCACCCCCTCATTACTGCCTCCATATGGATGGTGGCACTGGCCATGTTCCTGGCTTGTGTTCACCCCCCCAGCAGCTGTTTCTGTATTCCCCCTGCTGTCCTGGCTGCTACTTCCCCTGCACCGGGAACACCTGACTGTGCTTGCCTCACTGCTCTGTGGCAGGTACTTCCCCCTTCTGCACTGTGGCTCCCCACACCTTCCCCTGAGCCTGTGGGTTCCAGGTGCCCTTTCTCTGGCCTTCCCTGTGTGTCTCTGCTGCCCAGTTTCTCTTGCTAGAGTTCAGCCTCATGTGCCTTCCCTGTAGCATTCTTGCACCTCTTCCTTGCTCCTTTTTATTTTGGCTCATTTCCACTATGGCACAACTTTTGCTTGCTCCCCTATTGTGCATGGCGCATGTTGTTGAATATCGCACTGTGCCATTTATGCAGGGTTCCTCCACCTTCAGTTGCGCATACATTCATTATCATTGCGCTGTTGCTCAGTGTGATTTGGGGGGCTCAACTGCCTCCTGCTGAATGTCGCAGAATGGCACATTTTTGGACTTGCACAGGCACAACCCTATTGCGCATGGCTCAACTCTTTTGAATATCTGTCCCAGTGACTACAAAGAATGTATGCATAATAATGGGCCTCAAAGCAGAAAACGAGGTATCGGAATAATAAATTGCTTATATCTCAGGAACCGTATGACGTAGAGAAAAAATTTAAATTTCCTATGATTCATTACTTTCCTAGCTATGATTGCACTGAATGCTTAGTCCCCAAGGGGCTAACCATTTTTCTGACAAAAAGTCTGTATCTCACACCATTTCCTGAGATACGGGCCCAAAAGGCACGGAGGGTGCCGCAATGTTAGTCTATGGGGAAACATGTCAAATTCAGAGTACTGTAACTTTGCATCCCTGCAACATTTGTCACCAAACCACCAAAAAGGCACATCTGTGAGATGTTGGCTTTCTTCCTCCAATTTCAGCCCAAAAGACCAAACTGTTCTTTTGCAGCAGAGTGGCAAAATATTTTGGTCATTTTGGCCATAGTGTTGCAAAGTAGTGTGTGGTTTTGCTACAGTTTCTCAAAAAATCACTAAAGTGTCGAGGTTTGATACTACTTTGCTACACTACTTTTCCCAAAAATTTCAAAATCATATTTCTGGGGTGTTTAACCCCAAATAAAGACATGCTTAGCATCCTCAGGACTCGACTAGGTAAATACAAAAGAATTGTGTCCCTAGATGGTCCAAATTTTAAATGCCAAGCATTTCTGTGATCAGTAACCGAAAACAAATGGCTGACTCACGACACTACTAGGACATTTTAACACTAAAACTGCATTTGACACTGTCAAACCTTTTGTTAAATTTTCCCATTGACTATAAAGGGAAATTTGTTTTTAGAATAACTTTTGAACCGTTCAATATTTTTTCATGAAATCTTCAAAAGGCACATCAGGGACCCTGGCTGCACATTCCCTGAAGTTTTTGGACCAGTTGCCCAAACTGTGCAACCTGTAGGTGCGAGCAAAGAATGCACAAAAAAAGTAAATGCGCCCCAGAATGTTGCTTAATAACTCCGCAGCCGTATATCTCACCAGTACAAAAGTCATCAGGTCCCACAGTCTGTGGTTACGCCCCATGCCTGCCAAATTTCAGGCAAATCCATTAAATGGTGGCAAAGTTATTAAGGTGCAAAGTTTCACCATTTAACATTAAATGGTGTACTCAACCCTAACTATGGTAGCACTACCGTGCTACCATATATATATATATATATATATATATTCATGGCAAAAAACTCCATTTAATGCATCAGTTAGGGTTGTTCCACAGTGACAAAAGTGAGGAAATTCACTGTTAGGGTTGAAAACCCTAACTCCGAATTCACCCCACCCAGCACCACACATACACACAGACAGACACACACATTCAAGTATGGGGGAGGACCAAGTCAACACAACCAATGACAGACATCCAGCAGCAGGTGACAGAAATAACAAACAATTGTCTAAATGTACTACGAGACATCCCCACCCACCTGACCAGGTACTGCATGCTCAGTGGAGATCAACAGCAAAACTGAGGCCATGTACACCAAACGATACATCCCTGATTGCAGCTGCACACAACGTATCCACTTAGTAGTTGCATGGCCTACCTACCAATGCCCCACACCACACCACAACTGGTACTGTGCCGTTATTCAATATAAATGCTGAAGGTGCATGATGACAGTTGTAGAAAGGTTTTAACACTACTGAGTATACATTAATTAAGAGAAGCACATAAATTAACTACAAGACACCAGCATGCTCAAGATAAAAGTAGTGATAGATTTAGTAGGTGATTTATATAGTAGTACATTTATTGCAATGGTTTACCAACATAGAGAGGCTGATGTAAACATATGGAAAAGCATTGCCTGTTCAACGCTGTGAAATTGGTACTGCCAGTATCACATGCATTCTTACTGATGAAGGTGTACTGCTGATGTATACATAGACCTTCAGTGTGTTTCAATATTAAAGATGCAGTAAGTATTCTTTGTAAGAAAGATTGTAATTCATGGATCATGAGGCCAAGCAACTTCTAAATGTCATAGCACTATTGAGCCAACAATGACGTACCTGTATCGGAGATGTATATAGGATAGATTTTCCTGTAGGCACTTACTGAGTATGTTGTACCTGATAAAGACAATCTCATTGCATCTGTGATGACTAACTTATTCAAATAGTAATACATTTGCTATTGTTGCAATGAGTGATCAATGCCACTTATGGACACAGTGTGATTTTTTAACAGTTGTTTCATACTCAGGCTGTATGCCTACTGTTTGGGTTTGCCACACTTCTGTCACTGATGCTATCAAAATGATAACTATGTTAATTTGCTACAACAGGAATCAAGTAGGTATGGTGTAGATATAAACAGAATGTCTTTTAGTATTGATTTAACTCATAATGGGGTAAATGTACTAGGACAGCAGGGCTTATCCTCTATCACTGAGTCTGTCAGTTATAATCACACCTAGGGTTTGATGACTGTAATGATCAAGTTACACTGTTCATCTTCATGAGTTCATATTCACAGCCATTCTCCAGCAACTAGACAGTGTATGGTGTAACTGGGTGACACTGTGTTGCAAAGCTGCTGCAGTGCCTAGCAGAGGGAGAGTACCTACTCATAAAGACAATTAAGCAATAAGGCATGACCAACAGTTATGTTAAATGGTCTGTTAATCACCCTGTAGGGGTTTAATGTTGAATGAGGCATATCCGAGTGCCACATGTCACTAGACAGTGATAAACTGACCATTAAAATAATACCTGAGAGTGGCTTATTGCTATCATAATAAAACTGTTTTTTAAACAACATTAAACCACGTTCATCATATGGTTAGGCTCTACATGTATATTACTAAAAACTAAACATAAGGCTGTTACAATGTTTACAGTCAATTAGAAAGCTGCGTTTCTCAAACCCTTGTTATAATCAGAGATATTATACCTGTACAACTCCTTGTTTTGCTTAACTCTGTTGTCTCAGGTGGCCCACCACAAGTGGTGTGGTGTGGTGTGGGGCATCGGTAGGTAAGGCCATGCAACTACTAAGTGTGGTACGTTGTGTGCAGCTGCAATCAGGGATGTGTACGCTTGGTGTACATGGCCTCAGTTTTGCTGTTGATCTCCACTGAGCATGCAGTACCTGGTCAGGTGGGTGGGGATGTCTTGAGTACATTTAGACAATTGTTTGTTATTTCTGTCACCTGCTGCTGGATGTCTGTCATTGGTTGTGTTGACTTGGTCCTCCCCATACTTGAATGTGTGTGTCTGTCTGTGTGTGTGTGGTGCTGGGGGTGAATCTGAGTTAGGGTTTTCAACCCTAACAGCGAATTTCCTCACTTTTGTCGCTGTGGAACAACCCTAACTGATGCATTAAACGGAGTTTTTTGCCATGAATATCCTGTCTTTTTCAGAACTATCACTCAGCATACTACATGATTTATAGTTCTAAGAATAGTGCACATACATATAAAAAAAATGTTCCAATATCAGAAATATTTCAACTCTTGTGGTTGCATTTACTGTTATTAACAGTAACAGTAGTCAACTGTTAATCATATTGTCTTAATTACTTTATTAATTGTAATTTGTCATTCTCGTTCCATGTAGTAGTTTTTATGTTAAAGTGTCTTACTCATTTTGTTTGTGAGCACATATGTTAATAAAAAGATGTACATAACTAAAAGACAATATGACATGACATGGGCACTATTAGTTCATCTACTGAACAAATGGATATGCTACTATAGTAACTTGAGATTTCATAGAGTGCTTCCACTACCAACTGAGGTGGTACCATCAATCATGTGAACAGCCGTGGAAGAGGTTTCTCGTACTGAATACATAAACTGGACCACCAGGGCTATGTTCGGGGAGGGGTTTACTGCTTACATCCCAAGAACGGGAGTTTCGGTCCACTAGACCACCAGGGCTATGTTCGGGGGGTGGCTTTACTGCTTACATCCTGTGAACGGGAGTTTTTGGTGCACTGGACCACCAGGGCTTTGTTCTGGGGTTACTGCTTACATCCCGTGAATGGGAGTTTCAGTCCACTGGACCACCAGGGCTATGTTCGAGGAGGGGGTTGTATTTACACTGATACAGCCTGCAATCAGGCTTTTCAGTCCACTGGACCACCAGGGATGTATTCGGGGGTTGTTTTTAACTAAAGCAGCCCGTGATTGGGCTGGTGGGGAACATTGGTGGCATTTCGCTGTTCGCAATAGCCAGTGGGGGTGGTGGTGGGGATTTTTCAGTCTTGCCCATGATCGGGCTGTGGGGGGCAATGGAGTGGGTTGAGGCCACAGGTGTCAGCTGCTGTGTTGTGCCCTGCAATGCAGCAGCTCACCTGTGGGTGACCGTCGACTTGAGCATTTTTTTTTGGCTCAAAGTTGTGCAGGCGCAGGTTGGGGGTTGCCTTCACAACTCTGCACAGCCTGGCTGAATATCGGGCTGTGCAGTTTATGCATGGTTCCTCCCCCTGCAGTTCAGCATGCATTCATTTACATTGCACTGTTGCTCAGCATGTTTTCTGTGGCGCGACTGTCTCCTGCTGAATATCGCAGAATGGAGCAAGTTTAGACTTGAGCAGGCACAACCCTATTACACATGGCGCAACCCTTTTGAATATCTGGCCCATAAAGTATAATACTAATAAAGGAAGGCATTTTTACACAGAGTGGTGACCCCTTGAATGAGCTCCCTTGTCACTTATTTGTCCTAAATCAAAGATGCTTTTAAAACTCAGCTGGATAGAAATTTTTATGAAGGAAGCTAACATGACTACATAAGGGATACTGCTGGGAACAGCTATGGCCTATTCTTTACTGTCTGGCTCCACCCCCTTGAACATTTGTATGAACCTTTGTATGAACTATCTTTATATTAGGGATTACAATACTACCACATATACCCAATGTTAAGATGATATGGTTATGACAATTGGCCCAAAAAATATTGTGGCTTGAATGTCAACTTTATCTCTTGAATAGCAATAACACACCAAACACAAGAGAGTATACTTTAACTTTTTTACTATAAAATATTTTCGATATAAAAATAACAAACAAAAATTTTTTTTATCAATACAAAATATATTTTTACAAAATAATATATATACACCCAAAAAACGATAAAAGTGTGTATTAATATACACAAAATAAATATTTAATAAAATATTTTTTTTTTTATCAAATAAAAACATATTAAAAAATATTTTAGAATTTTCTTTTAGTTTTGTTGAACGCACTATGAGAGGTGTATGCAGTGTGAAGGCAATCCAGGCTAGAAACTGGATTCGATGTGGAGGCGCAAAAGAGTGCGAAGCTGTGCGCCCGCGGAGGAAGAAGATACCGGACACGCTATGAAGGGTGGCCACTTTCACAGGAAGCTGCAGGAACAGATATGGTAGCCATGGAGGTGAAGCACTGTTTCTGCTGTAACATCACCCACTGCTCCGATCAAGCTTAGCACGAGGTTGACAGTCTGCTGCTGTGCATCCAAGAGACTGGATTTTGTCCAGCCTCTCAAGGATCACAGCATTTTCTTTCCACAGACTGACAACCTCGGCAGTGAGCCGCCTAGCAGCGCAGTGGCCTGTGCACTTTCGCAGTGCCGCGCCTACAAAGATTAAAAAAATAATGATGAATATACAACAAAAATTCAATAATTACAACTTTAAAATATTTCACTTCAAATATTTCTTATCTAATGCAATATCAGAATGCATTCATTTAAAAGTCATGATAATAGTTTTAAGTATGATGCTAAACTATTTAGTATCTTATTTCTCTCTATCATACTTGACTATCTATATTATCTAATAAGTTGACAATATAAAAATGTATAGTTAGTGCTGTGCTTAGAATGCTACTCTTAGGTTTTCTTTCACTACTCATAAATATTCAGTATGTACATACTTTTGCATTATTGACACTATTATACCATAGAATTGAAATACATCCTCATCAAGTGTGAGAATTTTACTCACCATGTCTGCCTATAATGTAGTCATGTATTCAGTGAAAAAAGTACCTTGACAGTAGCAGTATAATAAAAATACTTTTCATGTGACACTATCATGATAAGTTTAATGATACTTTGAAACCAAACAGCTTTTTACCTATGTTTTCGCCTCAACACACATCACTACTTTAAATAATTAAGTCACTAATATAAGATGTGATGCAAAACCATGTCAGATATCCAGCCGGGCTGTGCAGAGTTGTGTAGGCGCAACCCCAAAGCTGCACCTGCACAACTTTGAGAAAAAGGAGTTGATGCCACCCAGTGAGCTGCTGCATTGCAGGATGCAACACAGCAGCTGCCACCTGTGGCTGGCCCTCAACACTCTGTCTCATACGTCTCAACCGTTTGTTCCCCAAATGTGTTACATTGCTTCTCAAAATGTGGAAAGAATGGGCAAAACGTGGAACACTTATTCTAATTTTTAAATTAGAAGCCCACAACACTGTTAAAATGTTTGCATTTAAGTTCATAAAGTCTGAAATTAATCAAATTGATATATTTAGCATCATTTACTATAGAGTTTTGATAAAAATGTTAACACTGAATGTGTTATAAGTCCTCACAATTGAAACAGGGAGCTTTAGTGAATTAAATGAGTAACATTCTTCACAATGTGGTATGGTTGAGAGATATGCAACTCTATGCCCCTCATCAAGCCAATCACGGGCAGTACGTGTGCCCCCCAACACTCATGTGTTTTGTTGGGGTTGCTAACCACGTCCCACAATTGGGATTTTCAGGATATGATCGGGAGGTGGGGGTGTCAATACTCCAGCCTGCAATTGGGCTTATCGTGTCCACTGGACCACCAGGGATATATTCAGGAGGTGGGGAGGTGTTTAATTACTTAACCTGATCGCATCTTATTGGTCCACTGACCTCCACATCTGTGTTGAAGGGGAGACACATTGCTGCCCCCAATTGGGCTAGTGAGGGGTATTAACAGTATGCCTGCAATCGGGCCAGTGGGGGGTTACGCTCTTTTGCCTGCGATTGGCCTGCATGGGGCGTCCTTCCCCAACGGCTGCTACCTGGTAAGGAGCCAAGCGCAAGTCCTCGGGGATCACCACACCTGCATGCTAATGGCATGCAAATGGGGCCATAATCAGATGTGAATGGCCCCCCCGCACCTTGCATGAATTATAGCCACATTTGCATATCACCTTTTGAATATCGATTTTGCACCACAGTTGAATGCTGCAGTTTCTCAACTGCGCTGCTGCAAGTTCCACTGTGTTATGCACAGTGGTTGGGGTAGGGATATTCAAAGCAGTTCCTCAATAGCACAACTCCTTTGAATATCACCCTGGACACACCCCTGCGCAAGTATTTTGCACACCAGAAGGGCTTGCGCCTATGATAGCATATAATGCTCATCTCAAAACAAATATTTTAAATAGACATATTACCACCTTTACTCACATACAGTCTCACAGTCATCTCCTTACACTGTCCCAAAAAGTAATTTCGCACAACAGCCACAGCATCATATAGTGACGTATAAAAAACACTGTTTTAAAGAATAGGTGCTCATTGAAAGTATGACACTGTGTGTCGCTAAGCCATGCATCATTGAATTATGTAGCAATGTGATCTATGTGGCCCAATATTTAGCACAGTTTCACTACTCAGCAACTTCTTTTCATAACACCCAACCCAGAAATACGCACCGTATGATGTAGTGGAATTTGCACTACTGCAACCTGTCATAGTACTGCATTTTAAGTGTGGTGAGACAACTTCCATAGTGCTATTTAGAAACATGCGATATTCATAGGGTGAACGCAAACAGTTCCATTATTACCTGCATTATTAGTTTTATCGACATTCCCTCAGTTCATGATCACCTTTAAAAAAATACACATATCTGACAGTGCACTGAACAGCATCGCACTGCATTGTAGAGGTAAGCATGAGGCTGGCAAGGCTGAAGACAGACACACTGCATAGCTATTCACTTTAACTGGGAAAAAGGGATCATGAACACTATAAGGCACACTTTTAAACTTGTAGATTGAGAAAAAAACTAAAAAATCATAATTGGACACTTTATGCATTGCACAGCATTTAGGTCACTACAATATCCTCCCACCATGTTTGTGTTTTTTGGGTGAGTTTCCTGATTGAAGCTATCACTGCAGAAGTACAGAGTGTGACAGGCTCTTCAATGTCTGTTGCTGTGACTGCTCCCACAGGACTAGCAGCATACAACATTGGTGGAGTAACATTACACCGTATCTTTATGTTGCCAGTCTAACATGGGAGAACTGGAGAGTATCGTAAACTGTCATTCAAGGTTGCATCTCAGCTCCGTTCCATGCTCACAAAGATGCAGTTACTCATTGTTGACGAAATCAGCATGGTCTCCAATGTCATGCTAGCCTGTATTCATCTACGTCTACAGCAGATCTTAGGTACTGAGGATGGAGTGCCATTTGGTGGCAAAAGTATACTTGTGTTGGGAGACCTTTTACAACTTGCACCAGTCAATGCAGAGCATGTATTCACAACTCTGACTGCCAAGCAAGCTAAGAACATCCTCGGTTGCATTGCAGGCTATAACATATGGTAATTATTTACCTATGTTGAGTTGTCTGAGAACATGCGCCAAAGTGGTGATCTAGCTTACAAATCACTTTTAGATGAAGCTCGCACAGGTTGTCTATCACCAGAACATGTTTGTATGTTAAATGATCGAAAAATCACAGTACATAGTACATGCATAGAAACAGCATGTAATGTCTTCAGCGATATATACTCTACTGCCAGACACATAGTGTGTCTTATGCCACGACTAAAGAAATGCACTGAATTCAACAATCTAATGCTACAAAGAGAGAACCAAGAGATTGTAACTCTGCATGCAATTGATACAGTTGATGGCGTTATTCTTAGTAAAGCTAGTAGCAAAGATGACTGAATGACTAAGTGAACTGAAGTCAGATGTTTCACGAACAGCTGGCCTAGAAGCTGTTCTCCACACTTTGTAAGAATGCACGTATCATGCTACGACATAATCTAGATGTAGAACAAGGCATGGTAAACGGTGCCATGGAAACATCACTGACTTTGTCTATAATGTCCAGAAGACATTTATTTAGACACTTGTAGTGCAGTTTGACAACATGCAACACTCTGTACACATAAGATCGAGCCTCATGAAAATTCCAGGTTTTAAGGATATCTACGTAAACAGGAAACAGTTCCCATTATGTGTTGCATATGCTGTCTCCATTCACAAATCTCAGGGATTGAGTTTGGATTCAGCAATGGTAGACATAGGTACAGACATTTTCAAGGATGGCATGAGCTACGTTGCACTTTCACGTGTACTGAAGCCTTTCTGGATTGCACATCATTAGTATAGCACCTCAGAAAATACACGCTGACAAGCGATGTATTCTTGAGTACAACAGGTTACGTTCTCTACATCAGCCACAAATGTCTTTAATACCACTGCCTACATATCTGTCTGTCTCACACAATTCAGTCACAGCTAGATGGAGCAACAAACAGCAGCAAGCTTCCCAAAGTGATTAAAAAAAAGAGTTCAGCAAAGGCCACAACTTCAAGTAAACATTCACAACCAGCAATTCATCAGAAATCAGTTGGTGTAGCTGCTGTACCACTGTTTGACAACAGCAGTAGAGTAAACTGCTATGCTAACTCAGCTATGCAAGTTTTTCTACACATGCCACAGTTTGTGCAGGCAATATCTGCTTCACAAGACAATCCCCTATCAAATGCTTTGAAGCAGATTATCAACATGACTTCTGACCACTCTAACAATTTACACTCACTAACACCACTATGACAGGTGTTATCTACATATGCTGGATGTAGTACATTTGCTGCAGACATACAGCAAGACAGTACTGAGTTTATGATGGCTGTCATAAACAACCTGGATGAAGACGGCACCCCAATGCGGCAGTACTTCACAGTAACATATGTTACAAAATATGTATGTGTTTCATGTGGCAATTCACAGCGTGAAACCACACAAGACATGCTGTGGATAACTCTCTTTGTTCCTGAAGCCAAAAGTGTCAAATTTCGCGCTGTTCACTAATGCTGAATGTAGTCATGCCTGTGGAAGGTGCGGAGGCAGATGCACTCAGTCCATACATCTAAGGAGTTTATCTCAATATCTGTTGCTTATGTTGTACTGGATTTGACCCCAACGGCCTCAGAGTTGATACTCCCGTCACAGATTACACAGCTAGTAGAATAGTCTTCAACCAATCACTGTTTGACACTCACAGTATAATCTATCACCATGGTCAATCCATGCATTCTGGGCATTACACCTCGTTACTAAGGTGCACAACTGGATGGTTAGAGGTGTGGCGACTCTACAACGACTTTTAAACAGAGACTGCCACGTCACTTGAAAAATGCATATCTTCTAATATTGAAGAATTATGACAACCTTCATATTTCAGAAGAATAGGACAAAACATGTAGCATTTTAAGATGACTACTTTGTCCAAAAAAATTCATAACTCGTTACAATGTTGTAAAATTTACAACTGTAAATGAACAATACAATTTCAACAAAATGGAATTCTAATACAGACATTACATACACTGTGACATGTTAGATCTTGTGTAGATCAGTGACAACATGAAAATTGTTGTAGTGGCTTCAATCGGCGCCAACAATATTCACAGTCACTAGAGAAACCATGATTACGTGTCTATAAAAGATTGTACATCTAAAAACTGAGGACTTACTACTCTCCTCCTCTGTACATCTCTTTAAAAATACATGTATCAACTCATATATAACAACAAATTGATATGACTTATAAGCTCTTACTCTTTGCAAACAAAGAGAACTTCTCAGTTATTATCATAGATTACTGAGCTACCCTTATAACATTCAACAAACATTCCACTCTGTCACAAGTAGTCTATTAACACTTCAATTTGTCTAGTGACTCTTCATATATAGAGAACATCATTCGATCACCATGCAACAGTGTAGAACTATCACTCTTTCATGTGTAGTACTAATACTGTACATATGTAAAAACAACTACCTTTATTGATAATGCAGGAAGCTGAGTTACACAACTGTTAATAATAACCAATTACTGAATCTAATTTAGTGACTCTTACAACTGTTTAAAATTACTTGTACATAATAGAAACATTTGTTCTCAAGTGTACATTGTTAATAACTAGTTTGATACTTGAACTAAAAATAGCAGTGTAGCACTACAGTACAAGTGAATGTTTTAGATATTATTCAGCAGTATAGTAACAACATTTAACTAACCATAAGTTTGTTAAAAAATGCATTCCATGACAGTTTTAGTATTTACAAGTTAAGAATTTACATAGAAGCCAATGTAGGAATTGATAACATGTCATTTGTTCATGTAAAAACATTTTATTTTTTTTACTTGTCACATAAGTAATTCTACCGTATGTAAAAAATATTGACAATTGTAAATCAGGCACTGTTGCTGATCACAACAAACTGCATACCTGTTCCTGACAATATTTATGATCACCTCAATTGAGGGGTCGGGTGGGAATTTTCCATTTGCACCTAGTCAGTGGCATATTATTTAATAATAACAATCAAATGTCAAAAAACTTACATTTGTGTAAATTTTACTACTTAGACAGTCAGCATATGGTTTTTCCCACCCCAGGAACATCCACATTAGCAGTCACACAATTACAACAAAACACTTGTCTATCATGTGTGTAATCACACTTCACAACCGACTGACATTCCCTTATTAACATAACACACAAGTAATGCACTACACATAATTACAACGTACATTTTTTAAAAGTAACATTTTTACAAACTCCATTCACATTCAATAGCAAAAATATAATGAAGCACCACAGCTTCAGCCTGACTATTAGAATTCCAGGTTGAATGCCAGAAACTACTTCCTCACATAAACAGACGTGAGTACTGAAACATAACTAAAAACACACAACACCTGATTAGTTTCATATAATATCACACACTTACTCCAATCCATATTATACAGTTATTATTATTCTTACACATTTACATATTTGACAAGCAATGATTGCACACATACAAAGAATGTATTGTGAGACTGCTTCTGTTAACGAAATTTAACTTTTGATTGGACCTTTTCTCCATTTGACAAATTGGCAATACATTTTTTAAAACCATAACCACCTGTGTCGACTCCTTACTTTAAATACCATTATGACATAAAAATATGTGTCTATGACTTAAGCATACAAATCAATGTTTACCAATACTGCTACAACTATACCTCCATCTATTTGTTTGGTACCTATGACATACAGTCAGTATCACAGCATATGCAATGATGTGAGACATTGCATGTCACATTTGACAGAATTCATAACAGTGTCAAAAACTCAGCAATGTACTTACTTTTCGTGTGCCTAAGCAGTCATTATTACTATACCACGGTGCCACACATCAGCACCCAACAGGTCACAACTGTGACTATACCTGTACCATTCAATCACTACTATGTGTACTTCAGAGTCTGACAAAATGACGTTTCTCATTGGCTGCAAACATCCTAACAACCTTATGTTAATCTTTTATCACCATACATGAAGAGGTTGACAATATACTGAACAAGGTTTACAACTGTTTAAAAACATGTTCCATTATTATAGCGATAAGTCATTCCCAAGAATTGTGTTAATGGTCAGTCAATCGCCCTATAGAGACATGTGCCAGACAGCCACACCTCATGCCACAACACACCCCTGTGTGTGTGTCCATGTGTGTGTGGTGCTGGGGGGGTGAACTCACAGTTACAGTTTTCAACCCTATCAGTGAATTTCCTCACTTTTGTCACTGTGGAACAACCCTAACAAATGCATTAAACAGAGTTTTTTGCCTCCAATGTTCATTCTTTTTGAGAATGATATTGAAAAATAGTTAATGTAACTCGCTCCCACCACATGATGTATTGTGGCATAGTAACAGGAGCAGCAACGCAAACAGAAATGATAACAGTGCACACATGGCAACACAACCATGAATGAGAACAGAAAGGGTAATGCACAGAGTGGCGTACACGGGAATGGTGTGCCATGTGATGTCTTGTCACATAGTAACGTGATGCCTGTAAATTGAAATGTCAATGGGCATGGTGACACAAAGTGAAACAGAAAGTGAAACAGTACAGTACACACAAATGGCTAAAAAGTAACAGAAATGCAAACAAAATGAAAACGCAAAGGATGATGCACGTGGTGGCATTGGGGTGTGCATTGGGATCATCAGCCCTAACTCTCACCCCATGACATGAGTAAAGCAGCAGAAGTACAATAGAATGGGGTGAGAATTAGGACCCATGATCCCAATCCACACCCCAATGCCAGTTGGGGGGGTGGGCACTGGGGTCTAAGGGGGGTTTTCAACCCTAACAGCGAATTTCCTCACTTTTGTCACTGTTGAACAACCCTAACTAATGCATTAAATGGAGTTTTTTGCCTCTAATTTCCCTTCTTTTTGAGAATGATAACGAGAAATAGTGAATGTAATGCAGCGGCAGAAGCGCGCTTCCGCCACATGATGTGTTGTGGCATACTAACAGGGACAGCAACGAAAACATAAATGGTAACAGTGGCGCACATTGTAACACAAGCATGAATGAGAACAGAAAGGGTAACACACATGGTGGCATAGACGGGAATGGTCTGCCACGTGATGTGTTGTCACATAGTAACATGGTGCCTGCAAACAGAAATGTCAATGGGCATGGTGATGTAAAGTGAAACAGTAAGATAAACAGCACCATAGACAGAAATGGCAAAAAATAACAGAAACGCAAGCGCAAATGAAAACGCAAAGGATAACGCACATGGTGGCGCAGACGTCAATGGTAAGTGAAATGGGTACGGATCCTCAAGCGGAAAAGGCAACAGTAACAGTAATGTAAGCACACAGGCTGGTTTTCCCCAAAACCTGCATTGAGAAAGACAGTGAGTACAAATAATGTATGCAAAATAATGAGTATCGGCGCAGAAAATGAGATCTTGGAATACTAAATACATTATATCTCAGGAACCGTATGACGTAGAAAAAAAATTTAAAAGTCATATTATTTACAACTGTCCTGGCTAATTTGATCCGATGAAAAGTCCGTATCTCGCACCGTTTCCGAGATACGGGCCCTGAAAGGCGCAGTGAACGCCGTAATGTTATCCTATGGGAAAAAAAGAAAAGTTCGGAGCACCATAACTTTGCCTCCCTGTAATGTTTTTTCACCAAACTACTGAAAGGCACATCTGTGGGCTGTTGGCTGTCTTCCCTCCAAATTTCAGGAAAAAAGACCAAACCGTTATTTTGCAGCAGGGCTCCAAATGATTTCTGTTAAGTGTCGGGCGCTGTAATGTTATCCTATTGGAAAAAACGTCAGTTTTGGAGTGCCATAACTTTGCCGCCATGTGATATTTTTTCACCAAACTACTGAAAGGCACATCTGTGTACTTTTGGCTGTCTTCCCTCCAAATTTCAGGAAAAAAGACCAAACCATTATTTTGCAGCAGGGTGCCAAAGGATTCCTGTAATGCTTCGGGCGCCGTAGTGTTATCCTATGGGAAAAACTGTCAACTTTGGAGTGCCATAACTTTGCCGCTGTGTAATATTTTTTCAATACAACACTGAAAGGCACATCTGTGAGATGTCAGCTGCGTTCCCTCCAAATTTCATTCCAAAACTCCCAACGGTTATTTTGCAATGCAGTGCCAATGAATTGCTGTCATTTTCCCACAGACTAGAAAATTACTGTCGCAATTTGCCAAAGCTTTCGCAAAAAAGTTCGACACTTTCGTGAGCTCGAAAATGATTTGCGAAAGTTCTTTTTCCAGAAATTTGAAAAACATATTTCTGGGGTGTTTTAACACAAAATAAAGACATGGCAAGCATCCTCAGGGCCCGACTAGCTGAATACAAAAAGAATTACGTTGCTAGAGGGTCTCAAATTTAAATGCCAACCATTTTTCTGATCACCAACTGAAAACAAAATGGCTGATTTGCGAAAGTAACAGGCCCATTTGTGAAAGTAAAAATGCATTTGCGACACTGTCGAACTTTTTGTTAACTTTTCCCATTGACTTATAATGGGAAACTGTTTTTTGAATAACTTTTGAACTGTTTAATATTTTTTCACTAAATCTTTGAAAGACACATCGGGGACTCTGGCTGCACATTCCCTGAAGATTTTGGGCCGGTCACACAAACCGTACGACCTGTACGCGCGACCATAGAATTCCAGAAAACCGTAAATGTGTGCACAGATCACGCTTAATAACTCCGTAGCTGTATATCCGACCAGTACAAAACTTGGCATTTCTGAAGGCCTATGGGTCTTGATCATGTATTCCGAATTTCAGGCAAATTCATCAAACAGTTGCAAAGTTATTAAGGTGCAAAGTTTTGGGGTTTAACATAGAAATGGCTCTCAATCTAATCTATGGTAGCACTACCGTGCTACCATAATATATATATATGTATATATATACTCCTCAACTTAATTATGGTAGCATCATCATAGTTCATATATATATATATATATATATATATATATATATATATATATATATATATATATATATAAAATATCCCCAGTCCCAGTATTGCAACTGCCCTCCATGCCCCAGTCTCCAATGGCCACATGCACAAAACATCCCTGGTCCCAGTATTGCAACCTCCCCCCCACAAAGGCCTAAGCCCTGATGGGCATAAATATACAAAATTCCCAGTCCCAGTGGTGCAACATCCCCCCAAGCCTCAATCCCCAATAGGCATATATGTAATACATGACCCAGTCCAAGTAGTGCATTGCCCAACCCTTCGTCCTTGCCCCATTCCTGTACAGGTGTATGCACATCTCTAAAACCCAATCATGGGGTTCATAGTAAAACATAAATCCCTCCAATTTGCCCTAGAAGTCACGTGGACCCCTCCTCCCTTTCACCAACCCTGATCGCGATACTTAAAATGACAAAAAAAGGACTACCAAAGTGCCCTGGAAGTCTACTGGAATCCTCCTCCCCTCCCGCAACCCCGATCATAATGTTCAAACTGAAAAACAGATCCATCAAAGTGCCCTGGTAGTGTAGTGGAACTCCCCATCACCAAGCCCCAATCATGGCAACACATCCCATGAACTCTTTCCATAGTGTAGTGGCCCCCTACCCCGCCACCCACTCAGGAACCCACATCCCACCCAGCTCCCCATCCCAGCATGGCCAGTCAGCCAGCGAGCAGCACAGCCCTCTACACACCACCACAGCTGCCCACCGGCTGAACTGTCATTGACAGCATATAGTATAGACTACACACCCATTGGTTCATTTTGAACATTGCATTCATGGTTGCTGGAGGGGTGGGGTGTTCCTATAAACTACCCGGGCACTTTGATGGGTCTTTTTACTCAGTTTGAAGATTGTGCTTGGGGATGCTGGAGGGGAGGGAATTCTGCTAGACTAACAGGGCAATTTGGAGTGTTTTCTTATTACTTATGAACACCACGATTGGGGTTCAGGGATGGGTGGAGGGGTACCACTGGACTACCAGGGCTGGTAGGCTGCTGTGCACCTGTGTGTTCTACTTCAGCCTGTCTGTGGGTGGCCAGAAGTTAGGCATGGTTTTTCCATGCCTAACTTTGTGCCACTCATCTCCTGCACTTGGGTGGCCCATTTCCTCTGAACATTCCAATTTGTGGGATATTCATGGGCACGTCCCCTCAACTTGGGCTGCATACATTAACTTTGGGCTGTGGCCCATTTCAATTTGGGCAGCCGATCTCCCTCCTTTGAATATGGGAGTTTGGAGCAACTTTGGAGATGAGCAGCTTATCTCTGTTTGTTTCAGAGATGCACCACCCATTTCTTTTGAAAATGTGGGCCTTTACTTCCATTTTTCTGGTGGTGGCATGCATTAATCAAAGTGTCCCAGTAAAATGCCATGTGTAGATATCTGTCAGTTTCCCTAAGCTGATCAACACGAGATGCTCAGAATCATCCCCCCCCAAAAAACAAACAACATGATAGGATCTTAACATGAACATTTTTGTTTCCCTTGTTCTGTTCCTGCCCTGAATGAAATCCAATAGCTTCCTCTTTCTTTTAAACTATTATCCTCTAAAAATTATCTTTACTGTTAGCCTAGTTTTTGAAAATTGTTTTCTGCTGCCTTGCAGGTTGTGTAAGGGTACTGATTTGCTCATATCTGCTTGTGGAGCATGTTCTTTCTCCTCTGTGAGTTTGCTGATGGAATAACATATTTGTCTGCTGAGTAAAACTTTTCCCACACTGTGAAAGTAACTAAATATTTATCTGCAATGCTGTATTGCTAAAATTCAATAGGCAAAGGTCTTCAGACAATTGAAAGTAAACATGAGTTGTTACCATTTTACAATCTGATGTACATTCATGTACTGTAGGTGTGTGTGTGTGTGTGTGTGTGTGGCAGTTTATGTGTGTATATGGCTGCCAGGACCTTGAGGAAAATGATGTCACTGTTGCTTGAATGGAATGAGCACTCACCCAAGATTCCGCCAACTGGTTTAAAAATGTCTGAGGGATTTTCTGTGAAACCATCAAATAGGAGAGCATTAAAATAGTATCTGTATATGACAAATGCCAATATTTTCATTTCATATGTAATAAACAAGGTCTGGTTGTCCTTACATTAAGGAAGAGGAGTAACATTTTTATTATGTTTTTAGTATATGTGCAGATGATCTTTAAGTTTTTTGATGATGTGTGCCCACATACTCTTACCCGACTCCCCTACCCTCTTTCTCCTCTCTCCACCTTCCCCCACCCTACCCTCTCTTCCTCTCTCCACCTTCTTGCCAGTTCCCCATCCCTATGTGGAGCTTTTAGCATCCTGAAGGGGAGCAGGTTTTTGGCTTCCTCCCTGCTCCTCCCTCTCCCTGTCTGTTCCCTGTCCCCATATTGGGCTCCCAGCTTCCTAAGGAGGAATAGGATTTTGGCTACATTTTCCCCCATCTCCCTTTCTTACCCTTTGCTTTCTCTACTTTTTCTCCCCACCCTCTCCCTTACCCTCCTCTCTCACTCCCTCTCCTTCCAGTTCACCATCCCCTAGCAGGGTTCTCACTATTCTGAAGGGGAATAGGGGTTAGGCTACCTCCCTTCTCCCTCTTACCCTCTGCCCTGCTGGTTAACTGTCACCATTTAAACTGAGCACTTAGCCTCCTTTTCTTATCCTGAACTCTAGGCAGTTGGTACCTGCATGTCAATCTTTTTCTCTGCTATTTGTTCTCTCTCTCTGCACTGAGCATTATATACTCCCCAAAGTTCCTCACCCGCACATGACTTTGCTTGTATTGCGGGTACTCTCAAAAGCATGTTTAATTCGTATGTGTTTGTGTTAACGCTCTTATGCTTATATTAGTTCACCCATTCACTGTTATGTGTCTATCACAAACTGTCTATGTGTCACTGACTTGACTTGTATGATTGTGACTGTTATTTACACTGTCATTTACTGTATGTTTTTGCTCTTCCATCTCATGTAACCCCCTCCCTCAGGATGCTTCTGGAAATTAGCTGTTCACAGCTCATGTTTTCTTTCCTGGAGAAACTTTTCTAAACAAATAAATAAAAAAGGAGACAGATTTCAGAATATTAGAAATACAGAGACAATATGTATAGTCAGATGCATTAGCTAGAACTATGAAGAATCATGAAGTATATAATGACTATGAATTAGGTGATTCAAAACTGAATATGTATGTGTTTCAAACATTCTGAATGTTGGTTGGAGAAGTATTCCTGTATCTAAAATTTTGTTTTCAGTCATCATGATCAACTTTATTATATATCATTTGGATATGGATTTGCATATAGAATTATTTATTCACTTATATTTTTTATTTCACACTTGCTGAAGTCACAGGTTGACTACAGGAGTTGCTATCACCATTAATAACATTATTAAAGCAGGCAGCTACCAACCACAATTTGCTCTGAGGAAGGCATCACTGATGCCGAAACATCAGGATGCATGTGACGCATGAATGCACACTGTCAAGTTAGCCCTCCTCATAGATGGCAGCTTGACTCCATAGCAACAGGGAAGCACTAAAATTAAATTAAGTATCAGTACCACATTTATTTAATACAAAGCTGTGTTTGCAGTTTCAGACTAAATACTGCATGTTGGGGGGAAGTTTTTGGCAACTGTGCAGGGAAGAAATATAATAAATTATCTTGCCAGTGGTTTGAGGCTTGGATCAGGGGCAAACAGTATGTCATTTTTCAGCACTGTACTATTTATTGGTGAATGAATTATGGAAGTAAACTACAGTCTGGTAAGAGTAAGATATCTGCCTCCTGACTGATTTGTTTTTTGAAGAGCTGCTATGCATTTAGTCCTTTTACTTTTTCATGAATTTACCCTGCCATGGTGCACCATTGATGCCACTCCTCAGGAATCTGATAGTTTTTGCATGAGCACAAATTCTTGCCATCATTATATAATATAACCACTCTGAAAAAGTATTTGGAAAAGGAGCAGACACCAAGGGGGCTAAGTGTAACGGTGGTACCCTCATGGACTTGAAAGTTTTAGATATAAAACTGAAAGAGAGGAAGCTACTGCAACCTATGCTAAGAGATTTATGAAGTTACTGATAAAATGTGATATAGATGAGCATCAAGAATAAGCTGAAAATATTAGAGGTAAAGATATTATTGTTGGAGAACAAAACCAACAAGGAGCTTAAAAGTTTTGAACTAACAGAGAAAGCTAGAAAAGAATAAAAAAAGAGTTAATCCAGCAAAGCAAATCAAATTAATCCGTGATAATACATGACCAAGAAGACCATGATAAGAACCAAGCATTCAACTGGGGCAACACGAGAACCCAGAGCAGAGGTTAATCCAAGCTGTGATTTCAAAATAAGTCTAAAAATACAGTAGGAATGAAAGCAGGCAAAGGAATAGTTCCTCAGACAGCAAGGAAGAAATAATTCACCTGGATAGTGATTTTGAAAAAAAGGATATTTTTATTTATTTTATTTTTATTTTATTAATGGTCTCGGATAATGACCTTTGAGCTAGAAGCTCTTTTACAAAGGTTCCACATCAAAGACAGAGCAACTTATAACACGGTATGAGAATAACAACAAATGGAAAATACAAAAAGTAAAACAATTGGATGGTAACTTATATACATTATTATAAATGGTACAAAGACTGGAGGCAAATACTAGTATAAAGAACAAGTACATGAGGCAAATATACCGACATAATAGCAAGGGAATGGAGGGTAGCAGGGAGGCAGTGAGTGGCTTTTTAGAAAAAAATAAAAAAACAACTAAAAAGCAAAAGCAACAAGAAAAAAAAAATTGGTGTGGGTGTGGGAGGAGGACAAGCAAACAAAAAAATCCAGAAAGTGTTGAGAGAAAAGAAGAATCAAAACTACAGCTATTAAATCTATCAAAGGAAACCCAAGAGAACAAGAATCAGTTCTACAAAGAGAACTAACATTTGTACCCATCACAAAACCCACCTCCTTTCAACTTCACATAGACTTATATATAAGTTCTTTAGAAAAACAAAGCTGAAATATCAGTTTTCATCCAAGATTAATAATCATCCTGCAAATATGGGATTTAACATATTAGTTCTGGAGCTGGGCAATGTACCTGAAGACCTGGACTTATTGCTAGCTGAAAACACAAATGCAAACACAACAGTGGGCCAACCAGTGACAGCACAAAGACAAGGGAGTTATGAAATGAATGAACATGACAAGGTGAACCTGCAGAATTTGGAAGCTTTGCTGGAAACAAATTATTTGGCCATTGGTGTTAATGAACTAAATGTGGACACTGATGATGCAGGTAATCATATTTTGCAAAGTGATACACAGGGCAACAAAATTAGGGATCAAAGAGAATTGTTGTTTAAAGAAAAAATTACCTTCTGACCTACTGTTTACAGTAATATGACTGACTGGTTTAAAAGGTGGTAACAAGTAGATGATCTTTTGAACAAAAATGACCCCTACCTCCAAATTTTACTGAGGGGAGAAAAGGGCCCTAAAACAGCTCACTGCAAATAAATAATTTAGTGGTTATTAAACCAGCAGACAAGGGGGCAACATAATAGTTGTAATGGATCTGGAACACTACAGAAAAATTGCTCTTAATTTACTAGAAAATTAAAACAACTATAGGGGTAGCAACTAAGCCACTGCCTTTGTTTAAGAAACAATTGCAGGTATTGCTGCAGCAGGCCTTAATAAATGGGAACATAACAGACAGTGAGTTCTAATATATATGGAATGAACACCCTGTGACAGCTACATTTCATATTCTCCCTAAAATGCATATGAATGTCCCAAATCCTCTTGGCCAACCAATAGTGTCAGGCATTGTCCCTGACAGAGAACATGGGCAGATTTGTGGAATTTTTTTCTGAAACAATGTGTTACTGACTTACTTTCCTATCCATGATGTTTTGAGGAAATTTAACAATTTGCAATGGAAAAACACATACCACTGGGTGCAGATTGATATAGAGGCATTGCACACCTCCATCAGACACCGCCAGAAGATAAGGGCATGTAAACGCTTCTTACAAAAACACCAGAGTAAGAAAGATATACCCACATTGTCATTAATGAAACCCAGAACTTTCTGGACATTACCTTATCCAGTAAGAACTTAAATGGAGGGGGCATATTAGAGACAAGATGTTTCAGGAAAATGATTGCTACACATTCTGTACTACTGGCACAAAGTGCACATCCTAAAGCATTAAAAGACTTAATACCTTACAGCCAGTTGTTTAGGTTGAAGAAAAATTGTAGCATTTTTGAGGCACATTCTGAACAAGCTGATGAGCTGGAAGATCATTTCATTCAGATGGGGTATAATATATTGTTATTACTACAGGCCACAGGCTACAACTAATGTTATGTCACTAAATGGGGAAGAGCTGTTTAACAGCAAAAACAAAAATAAACATGACAATGAATCAGTGACATTTGTAACATAATATTATAATAACTTAGCAGGGAAAATTGGAAATATTATTCATCAGAATTGGTCCATTCTGTTAGGGATACTGTCACTAAAGCTGTAGGGGAGACACCACACATTCCTTTAGTAGGACCACTAGCTTATCAGACTCCATATTCCACAGCCATTTTGTACCTGTCACCAATGAATTAAATCCCAGATACTAGCTTCCAAAGAAACCTAATGGATTCTTCAAATGTCATCATCGCAATGTGTGCAGTTATTCAGTGCCTGAGATAAGCTTGAACCCCCTCAAGGATCCAGCAGATAAGGTTCACATTGGAGAATTCATAATGTGTAACACATGTTTTGGAATTTATATACTGTGGTGCTCCTGCAATATAATCTGTGTGGGCAAGACCATTAGGAACTTAGAAGTTTGCATACAGAATCATATCTGCTCCATTTTGAATATGAAACTGAACACTCCAGTAGGGTATTATTTTGCTGATATATATATGGTTCATACCTGAGGGATCTTAAATTTATGAAGCTTGAGATGATGCCACAACATCACACGGGAGTGGGCGGAATAGGTTGAACCTCCTACTGAAGAAAGAAAGTACATGGATATACAAGTTGAAGAGTGGTAAACCAAATGGCCTGAATGACCAGTGGCTTTAAAATCATTTTTTATGAAATATTGTTTGCATAATTATATGTATCTTCGAGCCCAGAATGGATTTAGTTAGAATAATGATTTTTTTTTTTGGACTAGGTATGATTTTATCTTTCTTATCCTGGCTCAACTGTCCATACTGATCCATTTGAAGAAATCCAGATCTGGATGAAAGCACGTGCTATAGGGTGATCGTGTGGCTGAGACCTTGCAATTTCTCCCCAGTACTGGTCAGCAGATTTTAAACTCCTCAGTAAGACAGTTTACTATGTAACATAAACAAAAATGGTATTTTTACCATAACATAAGCAATGAGATCATATACACTTGTTTTCTATTTTTTATATAATAGGCGCATGATAATTATGTTAGATATTTATTATGTGAAGGGATTACATCATAGTTCCACTATGTCAATTGCACTGACATCACTATGTTGTGAGTATTTAATATAGTGATGCTCCTCCCTTAGGCCCCTGACAAAGACTCTAGCAAGAGTTAAAGTAAGCTGGGTCAAAATTAACCAAGAAGTAGGACATAGAGGGTGTTAAATGCAAAGACAGAGGGGTGACCAGAGGGGTTCCGTAGGGATCAGTACTTGGACCAGTCCTCTTTAATGTCTTCATAATCAACACTGCAGAGGGACTGGAAGGGAAGGTGTGTCTCTTTGCTGATGACACAAAGATCTGCAACAGAGTTGACACTCCAGGAGGGGGTAGAGAAAATGAGAAGGGACCTAGGCAAGTCTGAGGAGTGGTCAAAAGTGTGGCTGCTAATATTCAAAGCAAAGAAGTGCAAGATCATGCACTTGGGGTACAGAAATATGGGGAAGAAGTACATGATGGGGGCAGAGGTACTGATGGCCACCAAACAGGAAAGGGACTTGGAAGTAATCATATTTGATTATCTAAAAGTTACCAAACAATGTGAGAAGGCTGTGAGTAGAGTCATTGGAATGCTGGAGTGCATAGGGAGAGGTATCTCCAGCTGAAGGAAGGAAGGAAGTGGTGATGCCACTGTATAGAACATTGGTAAAACCTCATCCTGAGTACTGTGTCCAGTTACATAGGCCACATCTCTGAAAGGACATAGAGTAGAAGCAGTTCAGAGAAAGGTAACAGAAATGGTGCAGGGGCTGCCCCAAAAGTCATGCAAGGGGAGATTGGAGGATCTCAATATGTATTCCCTGGAGGAGAGCAGACAGAGAGAGAGAGAGAGAGAGAGGAGGGGTATGATAGAGCATTTCAAATACCTGAAGGATGTAAATAATGTACAACAGGGTAGCATATTTCAAATAAAAAGATGTTCAAGAACAAGGGGCCATGATATGAAAATAGAGGTGGATAGACTTAGGGGTAACGTGAGAAAGTATTTGTTTACGCAGAAAGGGTTGTGAATCCATGGAACAGCTTCCCAGCAGATGTTTTAAGGATAAAAAAAGTCTGTGGAATATAAAACTCATGAGATAGACATAAAGGAACTCTAGCAATAGGAAAGAGAGGGTAAGCCGCAGATCATTTAGGATCTGTGGTATATGAAACAGGTATGGAAAATGGTCAGACCAAGTTTGCCAAGTAGTCCTTATCTGCCATTAAATTCTATGCTTCTATGTTTTTTATGAAGTGGTGGAACTAGGGCTACTGTGCATGGGAGACCTTAACAGCAGAACACTTTTTGAATTCACTGAGTGAGCATGTGGGACTGGAATATAATTACAGTTTTGCTGATCTGAGATGTTAGCATCAGCACTGTGTGTGCTGAGATAAAACCTGAGCATCAGCAAAGCATTGTGTTCTGATTATCATTTGCCTGTAATTTGTCTTGTGAGTGCAAATGATTTTGGACTGTACACATATGGGCTATAGGCCTGAAAGGAACAGTTGGCAGGGACAGATAAGATAGGAAGGAGGATGGCAGAGACCTTGATCTCTACTGTAGGGATGAGGATGGAAAAGATTGGAGAAGAGAGCTAGCAGACATCATAATGACTGGGAACACCATTGCCAGTGGACATCATTAACAGGTATCAGCTTCTGGCTGTCCAGGTTGTGGGTGACCAACAGCATCACATAAACAAGCCAATTTAAATGGAAATGTCTGGTCTGGCAAAGCCTTTTCAGCCTGCCCTCGAAAAGGATTTTGGATAACCATGTTGCCTTGCTCTGCTGTGCCATGTTGGGAGCTGGCACTGTCTTCATATACACTCCTCTAACCTCCCCTATCCCCCAGATGCTTTTTTAATAGAGGGTGCCTGATCTATGATCTATGATTTCTAGGAGAGGGCAGATGGAAAAAATACCAGGTTAGCTTAGTCACCACCTCCTTAAACCATTGTGCATATACACACACACACACACACACACACACACACACACACACACACACACACACCATTGCAAGACTGAATCATACCAGTGGCTTTAAGTTTCAACCATTAGAACATGTACAAACATGGAAAAGTGGGAGGGGGGCAATGGTATATAAATGTTGGATAGGAAAGAACTGGCATGGATCTTCAAATTATCCACAATATCTTGCCATTGACTTGAGACCATATTTGTGAACAAAGTCACTTTTTCCTCTTTGGCCGGTGAATTTTTGTGCTAGAATTATCTGAGAAATGAAAAAGGATGTGGTCCTTCTTCTAAACAATTATTTATTCATTGTCCATTAGATAGAAAATTGCATTTTTTGTATTTTTTTAATATATTCTGGCCTTTATAGTCTTTGAACAACACATTTTATTATTAGGATTATGCATGAATTCCCTCCAGGGATTACTGGGAGAGTAGTTTTGAGTTTATTGACTGTAAAATTTTGAGTTATAACATTATGTGCTCTCTATATCTGCTGATTAACAGGAGACATGCATGAATTATTATCTTAGCAATATTTGCTGGTATCAATTTGCACTTCTCCTGAAACAACTCCCCTCCCTTTTTTATGGCTGCACCAAAGGCTGGGAGTTGGAGCTCTCTATTCTTGCTGAGGTGGTTTTCCTTTAGAACTCGGTCAAAATTTTTGGAAGACATAGTGGAGTTGCTGTGGTTTCAATCTGGAAGACTGAAGGTGTTTTCTTTACACCATATCCCACTTTCATTTTTTAAAACCATTTGTGGGTGCTGCCCCTTCCTTGATTTTCCTGTAAGGAATTTTTATTAATAATGGATATTGGAGTTTCGGAGCTTTACTTCTCTTTTTTTTTTGAATTACAAGTATTACAAACCATTTGTGAGTCCTTGGGGTGTTCCTTGGTTCCACCATATTGGTGTTTAAATCAGCACTTAATTATCCTATGTACAATATGTAAGCAATAAGCCACGACAGGGTGTGCGTTAGACAGTTTAACACACAGCTAGGAGGCATAGTGAGGCACAAGGCCAATGGCCAAGTGCATCCAGCCTCCTAGCCATGTGTTAAACTGTCTAACACACACCCTGGAGTAGTTTATTGCACTTATGAAATGGCCATCTTTCATTCAACTGCATTTGGTAGGTTAAATTTCCAATTTTAAGTAGGAAAAAACATGTATGTTTGTGTCACTTTTAATAAAATAGTTCCTCCGCCTAAGTGTGCTGTGTGTTTTTTTGTTTGCACTGAAGTAATTTTGTCCTACAAAGGGTTTTGTACTTTAGTAGGTCTGGGTGTCATAGCAGTAGCTCCCCCCTCCATGCTGCTGGAGAGAAATAAGATAGATTGCAGCTGTTTCTTTCTTTTTTTTTATTAAAAAACCAAAACTCTAGTGAGCAGGTGGGCTGATAGAGAGATAGAGCGAGTGGGTGGGCTGGTACAGAGATCGCGGAGGTCTGGTAATCATAGTAGTACACCTCCATGCTGCTTGTGGAGACAAATAAGAGAAATTGCATCTGTTTGTTTCTTTTTTTTAATTTAAAGACAAAGTGAGCGAGTGGGCTGATAGAGACAGTGACTGGGCTGGCTGGTACAGAGATCGCGGTTGTTCTGTTTTTTTTTTTAACAGTTGAAGGAGCGTCCGGGTTGGTAAAGACATCACAGTTGTTCATTTCTTTTTCTGTTAAAATTAAAAAAAATGAGTTTAAAGAGCGAGAGGTCAGGCTGGTGAAGAGATCGTGGCTGTTCTGTTTTTTTTTTTTTAAATACATGACCGAGCGGGTGGGCTGAGAGAGAGAATGGCTATTCGTTTCATGCTGCATCCATGAGGAAATGGGCAGATGGATTTAAAAAAATCTATTTACTGAAACACTGAGGCAAAGTGAAGAGGCATCAGAGGTATTTATTTTATTTTTAACACTTCAGCTGGCACCACTTCTGGCACAAACAAGATGGCTGCGTTTTGTTTTGCTAACATTCTGAAGTGGGCAGCATCACCTATATCAATGCCCACTGCCCAGTGTTGGTCCTTTTTCCTGTGCATCAGAATGAATATCACATCCCTAGCAGCCAATGAGAGCTCTTAATTTATGATGCCCATTTCATAAAGCTGCATTATTACAAAAGGGAATTTTAATAGGTTTTTAATTTTAGTAGGACACAGTTTGTGATTTTTGGATTGGACATTTTGTATGGAGTTTCTTTAAATCTCCACATGGCTACACAAGCAAGGTAATGAATATTAATAACTGCACTTTAAAAGGATATTGGTTTTGACTGTTCACCACCCCTGAAGAAGCCCTTTAGTGGGCGAATGCACATAGGATAGTTGATCCTTGGTGTGTGTGCTTTTGCTTTAATAAATTTTTGTCTCCAATGATGTGTGTGTGTGTGTGTCAGACTGCTTTACTTTTGACAGACTGAATAAGCATGTTCCTGGTATGCCAACTAAGCACTGGAAAGCTCCAACTGCAGCAAGTACTAGGAACCAGCTCCTGGTAGATGCATGCAAGGAGGCATTCTAAGTACAGTTGTTCTAGGACCTGACAAGGGAAGAGGCCCTTCTAGATCTGGTACGGTAGTCACCAACAGTGAAAATATCCAAAATGTGGCAGTGCAGGAACTACTAGGATCCAACGACCACAGGAAGTGGGGTTGGAGGTCCAAATGGGAACCACCAAAGGGAAAAATGCAATAAAATTATTAGGCTTCAAAAAGGCATATTTTGACAGGATATGGGGACTGTTGAAAGCAAACTCATAGAGAATAAGGCAGATAAAATTGGTGAGGAAAAATAGGAATCATTTAAAAAAAGAACCATGGAGCCAGCAAATGTTCCACTGAGAAGGTATCAAAGGGAAATGGTCAAGTGACCCAATGTGGTTCACAACAACAGTAATGAACATGGTATGAGCCAAGAGGAGGCCATTCATAAAATATAAGTGAAGCCAAAGGAGAGAGGATATAGAGGAGTACCAGAAAGCAGCAATGATAGCCACTTAAAATGTCAGGGAGGCCAAGGTGAAAACATAGCTCAGGCTAGCAAGACTTAATGAATCTAGTTGAAAAAATATTCTTCATATATATTCAAGGAGAAGTGAAAAGTCAAAAAAAGGCACAGTGAATCTTAAGAGGGAGGGTAGCTGGGATGAGCAGGACAAAGGTAAAGCAGATACATTGAACAACTACCTATTTTTAGTATTTACTAGTAAAAAGGAGGATCCACTGCAAGAAATGGGGTGAGGCAGGTATGACAGGAGGGCAGGTGCCCAAATAGCATGGGCAGTATAACAAAGGGAAAGGGTGATAGAAAAGTTAAAAGGGTTGACAGTAGATAAATCTATGACACCTGATGGATTGCTTACTAGGAAGCTCAAGGAGGCAGCAGAAGTAATAGCAGCTCCACTTGCAGACATTTTTAACTGCTCAGTTGCTACAGGGGTGGTCCCCTGAAGCTGGAAGACAGCAGGTGTGGTCGCTCTGTACAAAAATGGAAGGAAAAATGAGCCAGGATGCTACAGACCAATCAGCCTGATACTCTTACTGAGGAAGTCATTAAAGAGCCACCGACGCCTCAGGAAGAACTTTGGAAAACAGTATATTTGGACACAATGTAGCTTATATTTCTAATTAGCTCTGTATTGCCATTATTTTACTACTGAGGTCACATGCATGAAAACAGGGTAGTTTTTGGTTGAGAGTTCATCTGCTCCTATTGCTGCTTTCCAACCTGGTATCAGAATACTCTTCTTCTGACATCACAGTTATTTCCATGGCAACAGACTGTGATGTCACAACACAGCATTATGCTTTTAAGTAGGGAGTAAGTTATAGCGGCAGATGAACTTCAAGGTATAAAGATCTTGTTTTTGTGAGAATTTCTTGAGTAACATATAATACAGAGGAGAAATCTATAGAAAATATATGAAATAGAAGCTGTATTGTGTCCAGCTATTATGTTTTCCAAAGTTTTCCCCAAGGCGTCAGTGGCTCTTTAATGGACTTCCTATTTGGAGTGCCCAAGCCACTTCAAGTGCTAGGGAACAGGTTCTACTAGGGGTGTTCCAGAACAACTTCCTGGTGCAGATGGTAAGGGAGTCAACCAGGGAAGGTAACATTCTTAATCTGGTGCTGAGAAATGGGGAGCTTGTCAGGGATCTAGAGTGGAGGATCTACTGGCAGAGAGTGACCACCACATGGTGTGGTTCTTGCTCAGTATGAGTATGGAGGCTGCCAGTACCAGGACAAAACTGTTGGACTTCAGGTGGGCAGACTTTGGCAGGATAAGGGACATAGTGGTAGAACACCTAACCAGCATCAGCCCAGACATGGATGCTAACCAGAAATGGGAAATTATCAAGCTCAGTCTTGCAGAGGTCACTAGCTCATGTACAAAAATCCAAAGTAAAAAAGCCAGGTCCAGGAAACCGAGCTGGTTAAGTGGCGAAGTGTTAGAAAAGGTGAGGGATAAGAGAGCAGCCTTCAGATGATTTATGAGATCCAAATGGAGGAGGACAGTGAGGAGCACACAAAGAAATCAAAGGAAGTGAGCAGAGTGGTCAGGGCAGCTAAGGCATCAAAAGAGCTAAGTCTGGCACAAAGTATCAGAGAAGGAGAAAAGGATTTCTTCAAGTACTTTAGGGAGAGGAGGGGCTGCAAAGATCAAATTGTTAGAATTAGAAAAGATAACAGGTGGGTGGAAAAGGCAGCAGACCAGGCAGAAACACTAAATGACTACTTCTGTTCTGTGTTTACCAGAGTGAAGCTTGGTCCAGTGCCTCAGAGGATGAGGGGGTGGGCACGGGGGCTGGGTTAACAGATGGGGATATCCCAGCAAACAAGGTGATGGAAGGCAAAAAATCCCTGTGGGTAGATAAGGTGCCTGACCCAGATGGCATACACCCCAGGGCTCTGAAGGAGTTGGCAGAGTTTCTGGCAGAGCCACTAGCAAACTTATTCAATACCTCACTGGGAACTGTTTGTGTTCCACAGGACTGGATGATGGCGTACATGGTGCCCCTCCACAAGTGTGGTCCCAAGGATAAACCAGGCAACTATAGACCAGTCAGCCCTACATCAATTTTGGGGGCGCTAATGTAGACTTAAAAAAGGGCTAGTAACCTTTCTGGAGGTGAATGGTCTCCAGGACCACAGACAGCATGGGTTTGTCTCAGGAAGATCTTGTCAGATCAGCCTGGTCAACTTTTATGACTGGGTGACTAGTGTGCTTGACAGGGGCCAAGCAGTGGATGTCTTGTATCTAGACTTCAGCAAGGCCTTTGATTCAGTTCCACATGAGAGACTGATTAGCAAATTGAGAAACCAGGGAGCAGGGGGAAAATGGTGGAGTGGATCAGGAAATGACTGAATGACAGGAAGCAGAGTGTAGTCATAAGAGGGATCTCTCAACCCCAAGAGCCATAACCAGTGGGGTACCACAGATCTCGGTACTGGGTCCAGTGCTGTTTGGCATTTTCATTGCCGACATCTTGCATGGGATTAAGAATAAGAACAGCCATTTTGTGGACAACAACAAGATTGGTGCAGCATTGGACAACAGCAGGGGCTGTAGGATGCTCTGGCTAGAAATGAGAATTGATCAGAAACATGGCAGCTGGGGCTAAACACAAAGAAGTACAAAGTCATGCAGTTGGGAGCAAGAAACCCAAGGAATCATTACCAACTGGGGGAGGATATAGTTATACCCTTCAGTGGAGAAAAAAGATCTTGGGGTGATAACATGGCAAATGAACCATTCAGTGCAGTGCAGAAAAGCGGCAGCTAAGACTAATAAGATGCAGGGGTGTATTGCCAGAGGAATCACGTCCAGGACAGAGGAGGTCATTCTGCCACTTTACCAGTCATTGGTGAGCCAAATCTGGAGTACTGTGTGCATTTCCGGTGCCCCTACTTAAAGAAAGATGTTAAATTGCTGGATGGGGTCCAACACAGAGCAATCAGGATGATCCTCTGTATGGAGGACAAACCCTATGAGGAGAGACTCAGGCAGCTCAACATGTACTCCCTGGAGGAATGGAGGGATAGAGAGGACATGATAGAAACCTCCAAATAAATGAAAGGTAAAAATAAAGATGGTACAGAGGGAATTTAAAGATTAAGGAGAGGGAGGGTTACTAGGGGAAACAATCTAAAGTTGGAGTGTGGTGGATTCAGAAGGGAAAGAAGAAGTCACTATTTCTTTGAGAGAGTGGTGACAGGGTGGAACACACTGCCTGAAGAGGTGGGATCCTTGAAAACAGTGGGCAGTTTCAAGAGGGGATGGGACAATGTCAGGGGAAAGGTCACCAATGAGGCACTGGAGGAGGGGTAACAACTAGTATGAACATGAAACTAGATATGCAGGTGGGGGGTAGCTTCAGTGTAACAGACTGCTAGCTGCACACTCAAGCACACTGGATAGACCATTAGGCCTGAATCTGCTGGCATTGTTCGTATAAGGGAATGGGCTACAAGATCCCAGGAAGAATGGGTTCACAAAGGAAAGGGCTTGCCAGAAACTCTAATTGACTTATTTGACTGAGTGACCAGGGAAGCCGACAAAAGACACACAGTCAATATCATATATTATACTGGCATGACAGTGCCAGTATAGTCAAGGTTGTCCAGCCACTTCTATGTTAAACCCAAAATTTTGCGCTTTAATAACTTTGCAACTATACAAACGATGTGCCCAAACTTTTTCATGCACCTTCTGGTACCATAGACCTCTGGATCTGGCAAGGAAGGAAGAGGACATTTTTTTAACCACTAGAGGCACACTAAGTTGATGCTTGTTTCCAGGTATGACCTGGCAGCACAAGGAAGTTAAGTGACTTGCTCAGGATCACACAGTATGCAAGTGGGGCTGTAGGATTCAAACCCAGGTATCCAGGTTTGCAGCTCAGAGTCTTAAACCACTGTGCTGTACTGCCTGCCAAAGGCAAAGGCAAGTTTCATTCCAGTCAGATCTGCAGTTGCAAAGCTGCAGAGTGGCATTAAATGTGTATAAAATGGTACAAGATAGGTAACCCGTGGGGTCCCGCAGGGCTCGATGCTGGGGCCAGTGTTGTTCAATGTCTTCATCCATAACATTGGAGATGACATTAAGGGCAAAATGTGCCTCTTCATGGACAACATCAAGCTATATGGGAGAGTGGACACAGCTGAAGTGATACAGGACCTACAGAAAGATTTGGAAAAGCTAGGTAGGTGGTCCAGGATCTGGCAGCTTGGCGTCAATGTGAAGAAATGCAAAGTTATGCATATTGGAGCCAAGAATCATAGGACAGAGTACTACTTGGGTGGAGTCCAAGTATCTGCAACAGAGGAGGAGAAGGATCTGGGAGTCATGATATCCAGTGACCTGAAGCACTCCACACAGTGCAAGAAAGCAGCAGTAAAAGCAAACAAGATGCTGGGATGCATATCTAGGGGGATAAGTAGTAGGAGAGAGGAAGTTATACTGCCCTTGTGTAGGTCACTGGTAAGGCTGCATCTAGAGTATGGCATTCAGTACTGGTGCCCACACCTCAAAAAGGACATTAACCTTTTGGAGAAAGTCCAGAGGAGGGCTACAAAGATGATAGCTGGTCAGCAGGGTAAGGCATATGAGGAGAGGTTGAGGGCACTGATCATGTACTCCCTGGAAGACAGGAGAGAGAGGGGACATGATTGGGACCTTCAAGTACTTGAAAGGGATACATAAGGTTGATAAGGAGAGTTTATTTAAGCTGAGTGGCAACCATAACACGAGGGGGCACAGTCTTAAGCTGGAGGTAGGGAGGTTTAGGAGGGAGGTCAGGAAGCACTTCTTCACTGACAGGGTGGTGGATACTTGGAATGCACTGCCAGAAAAGATAATCTCATTGAAGACAGTGGGAAGCTTTAAGGGAGGCTGGGACAGGTATAGAGGAGGATAACTATCATGGGTAGGGTGGATGGGAGGAGTGGGGAGAGGAGGCACAGTAGCTCAAGCTGTGGACCCTGCAACACGAGCAGACTTGATAGACCAAATGGCCTTCTTCTGCTGGCTTCTTTGTATGTTTGTATGTTTAATTTATCATTTAGGTGCAAATTCTTTGCTCATTAGCATCTCTGAAAGGGCTTAGGGGTCTGGTCTGAAATTGTTTGGGTTTATGGAGTCTGGGCTCAGATGTACCTTTTGAAGGTTTGGTGAAAAAATATTAATCTGTTCAAAAGTTATAAAACTTTAACATTTTACAATTATAGCCTATGGGGAAAATATATGCATGCCAGAAAGCACTTTTTGCTTTTGTGAAAGCACTTTTTACTTCTGCAAATGATTTCAGTAGTGTCATACTGCCGCCATCTTGCTTTCAGTTAACGATGGGTAAAAAATGCTGTAATACAAAAATGACTTCCCCTTTCTAAACACCAACATTTGTGTTTACCTAATTGGGGCCCAAAGAACATGATTCTGGTGTTAGATTTTAAAAATAATGCTTGGAAATATGTTTTTTTTATTATTTAGCCATTGGAAGTATCGCAAATTTGTGAAACTACTTTTGCAAAAGTGCTGCAAATTGTAGTAGTTTTTGTGCAGCTAACAGCACTGTTGCATAAAAACTGCCACAAATTTGCAGCACTTTTCATGAAGAATGATGCAAATTTGTGGCACTACATTAATAAAAAAAATAAGCCCCCATAAATGGCAACATTTTTCCTTTCCATTTTTTGGCCAAAATAAGGCCAGAATTGTACTTCTCAGCTCCTGTTTAGGTAAACATCTGTTGGTGTTTACCTAATAAAAGGATCTATCGTCCTATTACTGTCTCTAAGGGGACCAAGTCATGTTTAAATAAAAAACAGTTTCTGATGACATCAGGGTGCCAAATCCATATGTCAGTGGTGGCAGAGTTCCCTCCCCCCCACTACTGTGAGCCACTGGGGAGCCCACTCCCAGTGTCACAGAATATTTTTTATTTTGTAAATGTCTCTGCTGATATCAGAGTGCCCAGTCCCCATGCTGGCACAAGACACCCCACCCCCACCAGTGTGGTATGCTGGGGAGCCCACTCCCAGTGTCCCCAAAAGAAGGAAACAGTCTCCCGACATTGCCAACAGTGGATTTCTCAATCCCTGTGTCGGCACCAGAACGCCCCTAAGGTGGGACACTGGGAAGCCCACTACCAGTATCCCAAGTTATGTCATACCTCCACCTCCACCAATACTGTGGGACACTAGGGGCCCTACAGTGTCCCAAAATATTATATACCTCAAAAAACACCCCAGCGTCTTTTTTTTAGAAAAAAAATACGGTCCTTGTCATCTCCCCATACCCCCCTCCCCATGCAGACCCTCACTGAGTGACCCACCACTCCACCCACCCCTTGCCCTATACTTCCCACTGTAGATCATCTTCTGTCATCTTCTTTTGACCAGGACATGTCTACACTCTTCTAAGCTGAGCCGCAAACTGAAAAATCAAGGTAAGTGCTGTATAATGGCTGTCAATGGCGTTTTGAACTTATGTTGATATTTCAGCTATTTTTTGGTATTTTTTTCACAAAATGTTCAGCATTGACTTTTTGGGACCCCACCTCATGAACACTATCACTGTTGTTTTGCTAACCAGACCCGAAAGTTGATTACACAGTCGCTATGTGAAATCACCTTTCGGGACTGAGTAATGAAATGACAGTGACAGTGTTTGAGGTATGGTCCCAAAAAGCTCTTGTTGAAAATTTAGTGCAAATATACCAAATAATGCCTGAGTTACGCAGTCATTGAAATTTTTCTATGCACGCTCAGAACTTCTGCAATTTCTAATATTTTAACTCCAAATGTTCAACATTGCCATTTGTTGACACCACCTCATGAACAGTATAGCTGTCATTTTTCACATCCTGCCCGAAACATGTTTTTGCATCTTTGGCATGGAATGGCACAGTCACTGTGCAAAATCACCTTTCAGGACCAAGTAATGAAATGACAGTGCAAGTGTTCATAAGGTGGGGTCCTGAAAAGCCCATATTGAAAATTTGCTGCAAAAATACAAAAAAAGCCCAAGTTACATACGGGCATTGAAATTTTTCTACACACATGTGCAACTTTGGCAATTCTTAGTATTTTCACTCCAAATTTCCAACATAACCATTTTTCTACACCACTTCATGCATAGTACAGCTGTCATTTTTCACGTCCTGCCTAAAACCTGTTTCTGCACTTGTAGCACACAATGGCATTTTGCCCCAGATTATGAAATTTTCACCTATGGGGTTTATGAGGTGGGATGATAAGAAGACTATGTTAAGCATTTGGGGTCAAAATATGGAAAAATGACAAAGTTATGATCATTCATTGTAGTTTCAGTACGGCCACTCGTAACTATGAAAATGTTCAATATTTTGACCCCAAATTTACAACATAGCCTTCTTATTACCCCACCTCATGTATGTCTTAGCTGTAATTTTGCTACTTCTGACCAAAATGTGTTTTCACACCTGTGGTGCAATATGTCATCACAGTTGCAAAGAATTATGTGTTGGCCGGGCTTTGAGCATTTTTTGTACTAGGTACCTGTTCTGGGGTAATCAGATGGCTATGGCAATTATTTGGTCATGCATCTACAGAGGGATGGGTGCGCAGGATCCAAAGGACCTTGTGCTTCCACAATAAAATAAGGAAAATTATGGAGCATGGGAGCACAGGGCCCAAAGGATGAAGGTTAATTACAATGTCTCTACACTGACGAATCGATGGGAGCACAACAACTACAGCTATGGTGATACTTTCATTAACAGTAAGGAAATCCATTGCAAAAAACTCCATTAATGCATCAGTTAGAGTTCCTTTTACAGCAACAAAAGTATGGAAATGTGGTAGTAGGGTTCCCAACCCTATCACCCCATCCCACCCTCCAACAAACTCTATCACCCCACTCCACCCTTTCACACACCAACAGGCATTGGAGTGTGTTTTGGGGTCATCGACACTAACGCTCACCCCATTCTCCTATACTGTACCATTTCAGCTTACTTACACATGGAATGTGCTGAGCCTTAGGGTGAACTACCCCAAGACACACCCCAATGACTGTTGGTGTGTGGAGGGTGAGGGTGGGGTGGTAGGGTTTGTCACAAAGTCACTCCTAGGAGTCAGGCCCACTAAGCTCACAGTGCCTACCCTTAAGTGCAGTCCATGATGGGGGAATAGGGATACCCTCCTCTTGCTTTTAGAATGCTCGCTAAGGTCAAGACTGTACCTCTGTCACAAAGACCCAGGGCATTCCTCTAACTCTGGATAAGGGCACAATATCAGTCTTGAGTCTTCTGGCCAAATATGAACCCTTCCATGGTTATTACACAGAGGAGGAAGACCCAGGCATCACACTCTCTTTGGGGTAGCAGTGTAAGCCTAATTTGGCCTTCTCCCTACAGAACATGCAATGGCCTGGTTCAACATCCCTGCAGACTCTGGTATGAGACTCTGGTATTCTTCCTATCCTTCCATATCCCTTACAGACCCTTCTGCTTGATTTGGTTGCTATGGTGAAATCCTAAACAATTCACAATTATCACAAATTATTAATACTGTTTCAAAATTCACACACAAATATATATAAATCTCATGCAAGCAGAATTTCTTTAGAAAAACAAAGGTTATTACTAAAATACTTAAATAAATACAGTTGCAACTAACAAGAGAATATACTAATGTGGGTTACAGTATACAGAAATAAAACAGAAAAATATATACATGTAAACACACTAAAACTGTCAGCTAAAAGTCTACCTTATATTTTGAAGTCCATAAAAAGTAGATGAAAGTTTTCAGTTTCTTTAGTCCTTGGCAGCCACACTTGATCTCAGCAGTTTTGTTCCTGGTGTGTCAGGCAGAGTGTCCAGATGAAAAGTGTGTCTAAATACCCTGCGCTGGGGCTTTATATACCTGTCTGTGGATAGAGGCTGGCCTTTCCATTTTAGGCCACCAGGTATCACTCTTGCTTTTCCCTAACACAATGTTCTGCCACCTGGTGATGTCACCCAGCCTACATTTATGAGACCTGACATTACAATCTCACACAGGACTGTTAGAAGGATATTTCCTGTTTCTTTTCCTTTCATTTCATCAAAGAAATACCTTGAAACATAGCATTCTTCTTTTTGAAGTTAAAAGGGCTATCTCTTGTACATTTTTTTCACCTCTAGTCTGTTTTCCTTGGTCAGTTCATGATTGCATATACCTCTTTGATCAGTTATCCCCAAAGCCTTTGGCAATAACATGTCAGGTTCCTGGCAAGCAAGTTGGCCTTTTAGGTCAAAGGAAGATCAAAACCTTTTTCAAAAGAGGAAGTCTTTTTTCTATGTCCCCTTGAATTATCACTGGCATTTTGTGGCACGTATATATACATAGAATTACATAAAAAAATATATACAACATAATTATATCTACAAATAAGGACAATCACCACACCCCTCCCTCCTAGACTGAATTTGTGGGAATCCATCCCTATGCATGTTATGATTTTCACAAATTCTGTTCACTGCTCTAACTACTAGATAGCTCATCTGCATTGGCATTGGCCAATTCAGCCCTGTAAGTAATGGTCATATCATAGCCCTGAAAGGCAATACTTCTCCTTAAGAGATGACCATTCATTTTTCCCATGTGAGTCAGCCACACCAGGGGGTTATGATTGGTCTGTACCTTAAAATGCCTCCTGTTGAGGTATGGTTCTAATTTCTTCAGGGTCCATACCAGCACAAGGCATTCCTTTTCAACTGTGAAATATGCCTGCTCCTGGGGAAATAACTTTTTGCTAAGGTACACTATTGGGTGATATTTTCCTTGATTAGAGATCTAGTTGAGGACTGCTCCAAACCCCACATGTGAGGCATCTGTCTGGACTACAAATGGCTTACTGTAATCTGGACTCGCAAACACAGAGGCACTGCACAGAGCCTCCTTTAGCTTTGCAAAGGCTTATTTACAGGCTGGCTCCTATTTTACCTTTTTTGGCATTCTTTTCTTTAGCAGTCCAGAGAGGGGATCTGCCAGGGTACTGTAATTTGGTACAAACTTTCAATAGTACCTGGTGGTCCCTGGGAAACTCTAAACCTGCTTCTGGGTTTCAGGCCTGGGCCATGCCTCTATTGCCTCAATCTTGGCTTGATTGGGATGGAGCTGCCCCTGCACTATTACATGTCCTCAGTATGCCACCTCCACCATGGCCACCTGTCACTTTTCAGCCTTGACAGTGAGTCTGGCCCTCTGTATCCTGCCCAGCACTTCCTTCAGGTGGGACAGGTATTCCTTTCAACTGGCACTGAAGATCGCATTATCATCCAGATATGCCACTGCGTGCTCTTCAGTACCACGCAACACCTGATTGACCAACCTTTGGAAGGTGGCAGGGGCAGTTTTCATTCCAAAAAGCATTATCTTGAACTCAAATAATCCTATTGGAGTGATGAAGGCCAATCTCTCCCAAGCTCTGGCAGTTAACTCCACCTGCCAATACCCTTTTGTCAAGTCAATGGTGGTAAGGTAGGTCACCCCTCCCAACTTGTCCAGTAGTTCATCTGTCCATGGCATTGGGTGGGCGTCTGACTTTGTGACTGTGTTAAGTCCATGATAGTCCACACAAAAGCAAGTAGAGCCATCTGGCTTGGGAACGAGGACTACAGGTGAGGCCTAGGGGTTATGGATTTCTGGCTTACCCCTAAATCCAGCATTTCCTCCACCTTCCTCCTAATGTCCTTTAGGATGACCTCAGACACCCGGTAGGCTGTCCGCCATATGGGTGCTTGAGTCTCTGTGTCTACATCATGTGTCGCTAAAGGGGTTAGTCCAGGCTTGGCCATAAACAAAGGGACACAGTCCACTAAAACTTCCCTCACTTCCTGGGACTGTTCTGGGGTCAACTGGGGTGACAGTTTGATTACCTCCATAGAGGACTTCTGCTTGCTTTCCTCCAGCAAGTCCAGTAGGGGTTCATCTTTGTCCATCCTGTCTGCTGGAATACACACTGCAAATACCATGTCAGTCCTATTTGGATAGCTCATTATGTTGACATGGTACATTCTATGGGTGTGCCTCCTGTCAGGCAGTTCTACAATATAGTTCGCATCATTTACCTGTCGGACTACTTTGTATGGTCCCCCCTACTCGGCCTACAACTTGTAATTCCAGACAGGGATTAGGATCATGACTTCTTGACCTACACTGTGTGAGTGAGCTCTGGCTCTGCAGTTGTACCAAAACTTTTGCTTCTGCTGGGTGGCTAACAGGCTACCCATGGCTGCTCCCAAAAGCTCCCTTCAGCTTTTCCCTAACTTTAGGACATACTCCACTATGGGAGTTCCCTGGGTGGCGTGCTTGCCTTCCCAGTCTTCCTGGATCAAGTCTAGTGGCACACGTACCCTATATTCATATAAGAGTTTGAATGGGGAAAACCATGTCAACTCTTGGGGTACCTCCCTATATGCGAACAACAGATGGGGAAGGTATTTCTCCCAGTCCCTCCTATGCTGTTCAGCAAATGCTTGGAGCATCAATTTTAAGATACAATTAAATCTTTCCACCAGCCCATTGGCTTGTGGGTGATAAAGGTGTCATGCATCTCTGCACCACCACACACTTCTCCCACAAAAACTTCATTAGGTCTGACATGAAGGTACCCCCTCAATCATGATAACCTCCTGTGGAAACCCAATAAGGGAGAAAATCTCTAGCAAGGCATCTGACATTTTGTCTGTCCTAAGTGAGCAGAAGGCAACTGCCTCTGGGTATTGGGTGGCATAATCTGCCACCATCAGGATAAACCTCTTCCCAGAGGAGCTTGGGGTACTCAAAGGTCCCTCAATATCCATTCCTACCCTCTGGAATGGCTCCTCCACAATAGGCAAGAGAATTAGGGTGGCTTTGGTTTTACTACCTGCCTTCCCTATTTGTTGGCACCAATGACAAGATCTGCAATATTCCTTCACCTGATGGGTGAAGTTGGGCCGATAGAAATTCTGAGCCAATTGCTGCATGGTGCGTGTGATTCTCAGATGTCCAGACATGGGGATATCATGAGCAATCTTGTGCAACCGATCATGGTACCACTGGGGAATGACAAGCTGCCTGCCCATCACCCCTCTCTCTGTCCTTATGTCCTGTGTATATGACAGTCCACTGTTCCAAAATACTCTGTGTCTCATGTCACCTCCTTGTGTCACGTCAGATTCTGCACAAGCCCTCAGCCTCTCCAAACAAGGATCAATCTTCTGAGCAGCTGCAAATAATTCACATTTTCCTAAGGCATGGGATATGTACCCTTCAGGTTCTAAACTGGGGTCCATAACTCTAGCGTCAGGGCATTCAGCCTCACTGCCATCCCTAACCTTCTGACCACTGGTTGCCCCTCCCTCCTCTGAGTAACCTTCTGTAGTTGTTTTGTGAACTGCTATGTGGGGAAGTCATACCTCCCTTTCACTGCTCTCCATTTTGGGAGATACAGGCTGGGGAACCAGCCTCCCATTGTTTTCTATAAGGGCTTCTATGGGGTTCAGGGAACCATACTTAGCCTTTGCCATCTGACTGAAGGTAACCACACACACCACCCCCTTCTGGAGATTGTTTCCTATAATCACATCCAGGGTGAGTTTGTCTGCCATAGCCACTTTTTGCACCCTCTCTCCTGTCTCGCCCCAGTTCAAAAGAACACTAGCTAGTGGCAGAGTTTTTTCCTCCCCAGTGAATCCCCTTACTGTTACAAACTGATTAAGTATAAGCTGTTCAGGCTCAACCAGATCCCCTTTTACTAAGGTAAGAGACACTTCTGTGTCCTTTAACCAATGGGTATGCACCCCATTTACAGGAACCGGGTGTATGTGCTCACTCATGTTCACAGGCATGTTTTCAGGGATACACAGTGCACCCAGCTCTTTTTGAGCACCACTTTGCCCACTCAGTGCCTTTTTAGGACACTGTCAAGCAAGACATCTTGGCTGTTTGTAAAATCAGCAATCATCATTTCTTTTATCAAAGAAATCCTTTCTTTGTAACCTGGGGCTTCCCCCTTTCTGTGGAGACAGTGAAGGTTTTAGCTGCTCTGAAGGCATGCTTTTCCTGTTGTGCGCTGTCTCCCCCACCCCACTCCCTTTCAAAGCAGTCCTGTTCCTGGCATAGTGGTCCGAGAGCTCAGCAGCCTGCTGCACTGTTTTGGGGTCTTGGTCCTATAGCCAGGGTTTTAGCTATGCTGGGAAAGCACAAAATAATTGCTCCAGAAGTACAACCTCAATTTTCTCTACAGAGTTCATTTCCATTCCCTCCCACCAACATTTCCGAACTTGATGTTGTTTTGTGGTGAGTTCCTCATAGCTCACGTCAGGTCTTCTCCGGAGCTTACGGAACTTAACCCTGTATTCTTCGGGATTTAATTCATACTTTTTAAGCAATGCAGCTTTAAGTTTCCCATAATTACTACTGTCCTGATTGTCCATTTGGTCTAGAGCTTCACATCCTTTTCCAGTAAGTAGCGGGGATAGCTGAAAGCTCCAGGACTCCCTGGGTATTTTAGCCTGGATACAGACCTTTTCAAACAAATTCAAAAATGCATCCATATCCTTCCCTTCTTTAAATTCAGCAATTAATTTGGAATTTAATTTATACCCCAGCTCTGGAGATTAAGGTTCACCCCTGCCACTTACCTCCTCTGGCACTGGTCTTTGGAGTTCTAGCTTCTCCAGTACAAACTCCCTCTGACTCTCTTCTTCTCTTTCCTTGGCCTCTCTCTAAGATGTCTTCCTCTTTTCTCAGCCTCTCACTGCTGCTGTTGCTTTTTCTGCAACTCTATCTCAAACTTCCTCTGCTCGAATGCCAGTTCCAGTTTCCTCAACTCCAGCTGCAGCCTGATCCCTTCTGGCTCCAGCCCTATGGTGACCTTCCCCTGCTGCTGTGGCTCTGGGTTACTTCTGGTCATGCTGTCTGCCTCCCTGGGACTAGACTCTAGTGATGGACCCTGGCACCTCCTTGCCCAGGCTCTGGTCCTTTTCAGTCACTGCCCATGACTCGAGGTTCTGGGCAGCCACTAGCTCATCGGCTGCTATGAGAGCCTCCACAAGGTGCTTTTTGGTTGTCCCCTTTTACTAGACCTCTCTTTCCTGACACAACTGCCTTATGTGGTCTGCAGTGGATTCATTATATTTGGAAACCATCTTCTTCCCTAACTATTACTACACTAGCTTACAACAACAAAAAGAAAACAGGTAGGGAACTTTATACTGTAACCCAATTATTTTTTTCCCAGTCTCTGCCTTGATTGTGTGTTGATCACTTTCAGTTTATCAATCTGATATCCTGTCCTTGGATCTAACTGTTATACCTGTGCCACCAATATCTCTCGAATCGCAACACTATGCAACCAAATCTCTTGGATCCCAATGCTGCTCACCAGATCTGTCATGAAGACACTAATAAGGATGACATTGCCCACTCTTAAGTGCAATCTGTGATGGGTGGAACAGGGATAACCTCCTCATGCTTTTAGAATGCTCGCCAAGGTTATGATTGCATCTCTGCCACGAGGACCCAGGGTGTCCCTCTAACTCTGGATAAGGGCACAATACCAGTCTTGAGTCTTGTGGCCAAATATGAACCCTTCTTGACTATTACACAGATGAGGAAGACCCAGGCATCACACTCTCTTTGGGGTAGCAGTGTAAGCCTGTTTTGGCCTTCTCCCTACAGAACATGCAACAACCTGGTTCAAAATCCTGGCAGAATCCAGTATGAGATTCTGGTATTCTCCCTGTCCTTGTAAATCCCTTAAAGACCCTTTTGCTCAATTTGGTTGCTATGGTGACACCCCTAAGCAATTAACAGTGGTCACAGATTATTAATACTGTTTCACAATTCACACACAAATATATATAAATCTCACACAGGCAGAATTTCTTTAGACAAACAAAAGTTTTTACTAAAAGAAAGTTGTTAAATACAGATATAACTAACAAAAGAATATTCTAATTCGAGTTACAGTATATGGAAATAAAATGGAAAAATATATACATTTAAACACACTAAAACTGCTAGCTAAAAGTCTACCTTATATTTTGAAGTCCATAAAAAGTAGATGAAAGTTCTCAGTTTCTTTTGTCCTTGGCAGCCACACTGGGTCTCAGCAGTTTTGTTCCTGGTGTGTCAGGCACAGTATCCAGATGAAAATTGTGTCCAAATGCCCTGAGCTGGGGCTTTATATACCTGTCTGTGGATAGAGGCTGGCCTTTCAATTTTAGGCCACTGGGTGTCACTCTTCTGCTACCCTAATACAATGTTATGCCACCTGGTGATGTCACCAAGCCTACATTTATGACACCTGAAATTGCAGTCTCACACAGGACTGTTAGAAGGCTGTATCCTTTTCCTTTCATCTCATCAAAGGCAATACCTTGGAATACAGCATTCTGCTTTTTGAAGTTAAAAGGGCTATCTCCTGAACATTTTATTCACCTCTGTTTCCCTTGGTCAGTTAACAATTGGAAATACCCCTTTCACCAGTTATCCCCAAAGCTTTTGACAATAACTAGCCAGATTCCTGGCAAGCAAGTTGACCTTCCAGGTCAAAGGTAGGTCAAAGCTTTTGTTTTAAAGATCCAAGCTTTTCTTTATATCCCCAGGAATTAACACTGGCATTTTTGGCATGTACATATATATATATAGAATTTCATAAAAAAAAATATGAGCAACAGAATTATATTTACAAATAAAGACCAGCAGTGGGGTAGCTCATCACAGGGTTGGTTGGGGGGTGGGATAGGGTGTTAGGGTTGGGAATCTTAACAACACATTTCCCTAGTTTTATCCCTGTAATAGGAACCCTAACTGATGCATTAATGGAGTTTTTTTGCAATGAATATATGTATATATATGTGTGTGTGTGTGTGTGTGTGTGGTCGTGCCCCTATTGTTAAGGTTGAATAGGCACTTCAATATTAAACTCAACATTTTGCACTTTAATAATTTTGCAACCATTCAATGGATTTGCACAACATTTGGTAAGCTCTGTCCTGTTGGGTACATCTCTTAATGTGGCAAGTTACGTTCTAGTTGTATGTGTGGTTTCCCAGTTACAGAGAGGTAAAAAAACATGTTTTTGCTCATTGACTTTGCTGGGATTTTTCTTTGAACTTGCCTGCAGCCCAGATGGTTTGGTTTTTGTGGCCTGAAATTTTCAGAGCAAAAAGAGGCTACCTCACAAATGTGCCTTTCGCTAGTCTGGTGAAAAAATAATAAGCCATTTTTAAGTTATTGCTATTTAAAAATTTGAAAACATTGTTTCTTTGCTCAGTAAGCACTAAAATATAACTGTATGAAACAAAAGAGGAATCCTGCTTTGTTTGAGAAAATTCCTCTTTTGTAAACTACATTTAATCTTGAGGGGCTCTGTGACCTTGGTTGAGTACTTCCAGGTCACAATACTTAATGTAAACATCCCGGTTCATTTGCTCTTTTCTGACCACGACTTTTAAATTTAAGCAGTGTGTGGATCTCTGTGCTGGCCTTCTACGTTAAAACCACATACTATTTTTTAACTAACTGAGCTTTTGTTCTGTGTTTGTAAGTGTGCTTACTACGTGTGTCTGATTGAGCTCTGCTGATGTTTTTCTCAGGAAGCAGGAAGAGGGAGTGTAGTTCTTTCACTTTAGACTTGAGAACTACACTTCACAAAGGGACGTTTACTTTTTATTTTGGGGACAAGAATACACTATTACTACTACACCAACTCCATGCATGAGTGGATTTCATGGAGTTTTATAAGGGCAGAAACTACATTTAATCTTGAGGGGCTCGATGAACTTGGTTGAGTACTTCCGGGTCACTCCCCACTCTTTATTGCACATCCTAAGTGAGCAGGGCAAGCTAGGAAACAGGGCGTGTGCGACTCCGTGCGTGAAAACATGCACTAAGACATGCACGTTTAGTGCGTGTTAAATGCATTAGGCAGTGTTAGGGGGAAGTTTTACATCTGTGTTGTCTTCAATATTAAAACTTGTGAGTACTCTTATATTACATGGTTTTGTTTTGTCACTTCCTACATAGAAACATAGAATTTGACGGCAGATAAGGACCGCTTGGCCCACCCAGTCTGCCCATTTCCCTACCTACTGGATAAGCTGCAGATCCTAGTTAACCAGCAGCCTACTTCTTCCTACCCACCCCCAGAACTGCCTTATGACTATCCATGCATGCTTGAATTCCACCACTGATTTTGACTCCGACCTCCTCCGGAAGGCTGTTCCATGCATCCACAACCCTCTCTGTGAAAAAATACTTCCTTAATTACCTCTGAGCCACCCCCTCTATCTTCAAATTGTGCCCTCTTGTTCTTGCACACCTCTTTTTGAAGATGCTTACCCTCTTGGACTTTGTTGATTCCTTGAGGTACTTGAAAGTTTCTATCATGTCCCCCCTCTCCCTCCTTTCCTCGAGGCTATACATATTAAGCTCCTTAAGTCTCTCTTCATATGTCTTCCGGTGCAGACCCTGCACCATTTTAGTTGCCCTCCTCTGGACAGCTTCCATCTTGTCTATGTCTTTGCGGAGACTGGGTCTCCAGAACTGCACACAGTACTCCAGATGGGGTCTCACCAGCTGTCTGTACAGAGGGATAATAACTTCCTGTTTTCTACTGGTGATGCCTCTCCCTATGCATCCCAGTATCCCCCAACCCTCCTTGCTGCCTCTCACATTGCTTGCCCGTCTTTAGGTCATCTGATATGACTACCCCCAGGTCCCTTTCCATTTTGTTGTTGTTAGTATCTCTCCCCATTGTGTACTCTTCCCTGGGTTTTGTTTCCCAGGTGCATTACTTGCACTTCTTAGCATTGAATCTAAGCTGCCATACATTTGACCATTCCTCTAACCTTGCCAAGTCCCTTCTCATCCTTTCCACCCCACCCTGTGCATCAACTCTGTTGCAGATCTTAGTGTCATCTGCAAAGAGACATGCTTTTCCTTCCAGTCCTTCTGCAATGTCACTTATAAAGACATTGAAGAGGACCGGTCCTAATACTGAACCCTGCGGTACCCCACTAGTAACCCTCCTTTCTTCTGAGTGGACTCCATTTACTATTACTCTCTGTGTCCTATTCTCCAGCCAATTCTTTACCCAGGCTGTCATCTTGGGACCCACTCCCAGGCTGGCTAACTTGTATATTAATCTTTTGTGTGGGACTGTGTCAAATGCCTTGCTAAAGTCTAGGTAGGCCATGTCCACAGCCCCTCCCTGATCTACTACTTTGGTCACCCAGTCAAAAAAATCTATCAGATTCATCTGGCATGACCTTCCTCCTGTGAATCCATGCTGCCTAGGGTCCTGTGCCCCTCTGGCCTCTAGATACTTGACAATTCTTTCCTTAGAAGTGATTCCATCATTTTCCCTATCACTGAGGTTAAACTAACAGGTCTATAGTTTCCTGCTTCTGCCTTGCTCCCACTTTTGTGAAGGGAATCACATCTGCCCTCCTCCAGTCCTCGGGTACCACCCCATCCTCCCATGATTTGTTAAAAGGGTAGTCAGTGGTGTCACTAGTTCTACCCTTAGTTCTTTAGAATTCTGGGATGAATCCCATCAGGCCCCATCGCTTTGTCCACCTTCAGTTTTAAGAGTTCTTTCAGAACCCTTTCTTCTGTAAATGGGCCAGTATCAACTTCTGTATCCAGAGTGTTACTACTGTTTGTTTATGTACCTCCCCTCTTCCTTTGTAAATACTGAGCAAAAATATTTGTTTAGTATCTCTGCCTTTTCACAGTCTCCCTCTGCCCGCCCTCCCTCCCTTTATTAAGCCTCACTATCCCTCCCTTGGTCTTCCTTCACTCCCTGATGTACCTATAAAAGGTTTTAGCCCCCTTCTTAACTGAGTTGGCTATCTTTTTCTCGGTTTGGGCCTTTGCCCTTCTGACTGCCTTCCCAGCTTTCTTTTGCTTTAACTGATACAGTTATCTGTCCTGCTCCTTCTGTGATTCCTTGTACTTCCTGAATGCTTTCTTTTTCTCTTGAACCTTCACTGCCACTTCCTTTGAGAGCCATAGTGGTTTCTTACATCGTCTTGTTTTGTTTATTTGCTTCACACAAAGGCTCGTTACCTCTGTGATGGCAATTTTTATTATTCCCCATTGTTCTTCCAGCCCTCCTTCCTGCCCATTTGCTAGTGCATTCCTTAGGCACTCACCCATTTTGGCAAAGTCAGCCCTCCTAAAGTCCAGTACTTTTGTCTTTGTATGGCTTGACTCTATTGCTGTGTTTATTGTGAACCATACTGTTCGATGGTCGCTAGTTCCCAGATGGCTACCCACTTCTACATCTGCAATCCTCTCACCATCTCCATTTGAGAGAATCAAGTCTAATATTGCTCCCTCTCGAGTGGGCTCCAGTACTAGTTGTCTAAGGCATGCCCCCTGTAGGGCATCTAGAATAACTGCACTCTTTGAAGTGGCAGCTGCAACTGCACTCCAGTTAACATCTGGCATATTCAGATCACCCATCAGCAATATCTCCTTTTCTGCCATTCTAAGTATACTTTCTATCATTTCCTGTCCATTTCCTCCCTGAGGAGAGGTCTGTACTCTAACCCTGTCGTGTTATGGTGCCATTGCCTGTCTCCAAATTTACCCACAGTGCTTCTTCTCCCTCCTGTGTCCTTTTTGTTCTGTTGCTTTTATTCCTTCCCTTATGTAAAGAACTACTCTTCCTCCTCTTTTACCCTCCCTGTCCCTCCTGTAGACAGTATATCCTGGTATGTTTATGTCCCAGTCATGGTTTTGTGTGTACCATGTTTCTGTGACTGCCATGATATCCAGATGTTCTTCCTCCATCAAGGCCACTAATTCAGGAAGCTTGTTACCCAGACTACGGGCATTAGTACTCATTGCTCTCCATTTTTTGATGGCTTTACCTTCCAGTGCAGCATCCCCCACTGACCATTCTACCTCTGTCTTTTTCTCATTTAGTACCCTGTTTTGTAGGGAGAGGCTGGGATTTTCCTGCTGCTTGTCAGTACCTCCCCCTTTGACTAGTTTAAAAGCTTGCCAATGAAGCATTTAAACCAATTGCTCAAAAGACTTGTTCCCTTCCTGGACAGATGCAGACCATCCTGCCAGTATAGGCTGGTGTCCCTCCAGGTGGAACCCCAGTCCCCAATGAAGCCAAATCCCTGTGCTCTGCACCATTTTTTCAACCATTCATTAAACTGCATGGTGCCAATTACCCCCGCCTCCCCCATGCTTTTGACAGGTAGCACCTCTGAGAAGGATACTGTGTGTGCTACTTGTCTTAGGTCCCTCCCCAACTCTGCAATGTCCTCCTGCACTGCTCTAATCTCATGATGAGCCAAGTCATTTGTCCCTAGGTGGAGAATTACGTCCAGCTCGGAATCCCTTGCAGCTGTTCTCGTGATCCTGAGGATGCGCTTCCTGTCCCTCCAAGCCATGGCACCAGGCAGGCACCTTACTTCAGTTTTCTCATCTCCCCCAGTTCTATACCCCTAATAATTGAGTCCCCCACCAGGAGCTGCTTCCTTTCCCTTTGGTGTCCTCTGTCTCCTTTCTGTGGGCCTCCCTTGTGAGTTATCTTCAGTCTTCTCTACGTATGGCAATGGCTTCCTCCTTAAATTTATCCAGCAATATTAATATGCTTGTTACCACTACAAAAAGGGAGACAGTTATACAATGCACATCTTGCTATATGTTTAGCTTATCAGCTATTATTGCTGTTAATCTCCCCTTTCAATGTGCAAAATGTACAGACAACATTGTATTACAATGTGAGAACAGCTTATACTATAAACGGATTTTGGTACTTGAATCAAGAAATTATTCTGAACATATAATTGTTCAAGATGCATCACATGCAACTAATATCCCTGTAAATGAGACTCCATCTACTTCTATTTATAGCACCGCGTCAGAGAAAATGATATCTAAGGAGAATAATCGTGCTACTTTGAGTAACTTAGTAATCTATCCATCTGATGTCTCAAAAAAAAGAGCTAGAGAAGATGAGCACAGTTCAGGTAATAACATAGAAGATACTACCTGGTATAATATACAAGGGTCAAAGGCTACTAAAAAAAGAAGGAGAAAGGCAGAGCATTTTAACATTCCATTACATAATAGCTTTGATCCCTTGTCCACTGCTCCTGTCGATTCTAATTGTATCCCTATTGAGCCTCCTAAGGAAGGATTAAATTCTAAAAACACGTCCCAAGTCATGGTTGATATGCCAACTTTTTCAACTCCACAACCCAATTCTACATCTGATTTCCCTTTGATAGATCTTGCTACTATTCAAATTGATGAAGAGGCTCCCTCTATGTGTGTTCCTAATTTTGATTTACACACCAGACAAATATTTGTTTTGGGAGACTCCTTAGTTAAACAACTGGATAGGGTTTTATGTGAGCCTGATAAACATAATATAACTTGTTCAAGTTTCAGTGGTGCTAAGATCTCAGATCTAACATGTATGGTTGATAATATTATTGGCTTTCAAGAAATAAATCCATTGTGTATTATCCATGTTGGAGCCAATACCATCTACAGGGATTCTGTTCAGAATATCAAACAATCCTATGTTTCTATGACTAATAAATTGATTGATCTTGGGTGTGATATTATTTTTTCTGAGATTCTACCTGTTTCTATAGTATTTCAGGTTTCTTAATCAAAAAATTAAAATGATTAACAACTGGCTTAGGCATTGGTGTTTACAACAAAATATTCAGTGCATGACCCATTGGGAAGAGTTCACTGAGAGACCAGAGCTTTACTGTCCTGACGTCTTGCATCTTAACAAATTAGGGAATGCTCCGCTGAGTCAACAATTTCTAGGTACAATTAACATAAATGTAAACTAAATAATTGGGGGAGGGTGAATGTAAATGTACACACCCCTTCGTCTCATTCTTATAAAGTCTTTAGCAAACAAATACAATTCCTTAGTTTTAATGCAAGAAGTTTGACATAGAAATTCGATGTGTTACTAACTGTTATTTTGAATACGGATTTAGATATTATTACAGTTTGTGAAACATGGTGTGATTATAACTCCCTTTGGATGAGAACAGCTAATATTTGGTGAGAATATTTTTTAAGGCAAGCTACCTCTTGCTGGGAGCTACAATAATGAACATAGGATTTGCAAGAAAGCGAGTTGTGCTCACAACAGAGGGAGGTGAACCTTACAATTGTCTTTGGTTTGTAGCAGATATCCTGCAGGTGGAGGCTACTTCTAACTGAAAGGTGAAATAGGGAACTTAAACAGGAAAAGACAGTCTTGTTACAATTCTTAAGATTTTCAGTGCAGGAAGAGTTTAAACCCTGGGCTAAACATTTGTCACAAATCTTCGAAAAAGTGCAGGTACAGGTTGTGTATTTGACCCAGACAGTAAACTGTGTTTTGGGTTTATCTTTTGTGTGCCTTAAAAGGAAATTCCAGACTTTCTCAGGAAGTGATTATACCATAGCTACTTAATCAGCCAATAGCTTTGGTAACAGACCTGAGAACAACAGTATTATAAGCAAGTGTTTTATAGCAAACTCATCAGAACAGCTAATATTTTTTAAGGCAAGCTACCTCTTGCTGGGAGCTACAATACTGAACATAGGATTTGCAAGAAAGTGAGTTGTGCTCACAACAGAGGGAGGTGAACCTTACAATTGTCTTTGGTTTGTAGCAGATATCCTGCAGGTGGAGGCTACTTCTAACTGAAAGGTGAAATAAGGAACTTAAACAGGAAAAGACAGTCTTGTTACAATTCTTAAGATTTTCAGTGCAGGAAGAGTTTAAACCCTGGGCTAAACATTTGTCACAAATCCTGAAAAAAAGTGCAGGTACAGGTTGTGTATTTGACCCAGACAGTAAACTGTTTTTAGGGTTTATCTTTTGTGTGCCTTAAAAGGAAATTCCAGACTTTCTCAGGAAGTGATTACACCATAGCTACTTAATCAGCCAATAGCTTTGGTAACAGACCTGAGAACAATGGTATTACAAGCAAGTGTTTTATAGCAAACTCATCAGAACAGCTAATATTTTTTAAGGCAAGCTACCTCTTGCTGGGAGCTACAATACTGAACATAGGATTTGCAAGAAAGTGAGTTGTGCTCACAACAGAGGGAGGTGAACCTTACAATTGTCTTTGATTTGTAGCAGATATCCTGCAGGTGGAGGCTACTTCTAACTGAAAGGTGAAATAAGGAACTTAAACAGGAAAAGACAGTCTTGTTACAATTCTTAAGATTTTCAGTGCAGGAAGAGTTTAAACCCTGGGCTAAACATTTGTCACAAATCCTGAAAAAGTGCAGGTACAGGTTGTGTATTTGACCCAGACAGTAAACTGTTTTTGGGTTTATCTTTTGTGTGCCTTAAAAGGAAATTCCAGACTTTCTCAGGAAGTGATTACACCATAGCTACTTAATCAGCCAATAGCTTTGGTAACAGACCTGAGAACAATAGTATTATAAGCAAGTGTTTTATAGCAAACTCATCAGAATAGCTATTTTTTTTTTAAGGCAAGCTACCTCTTGCTGGGAGCTACAATACTGAACATAGGATTTGCAAGAAAGCGAGTTGTGCTCACAACAGAGGGAGGTGAACCTTACAATTGTCTTTGGTTTGTAGCAGATATCTTGCAGGTGGAGGCTACTTCTAACTGAAAGGTGAAATAAGGAACTTAATCAGGAAAAGACAGTCTTGTTACAATTCTTAAGATTTTCAGTGCAGGAAGAGTTTAAAGCACAGCTGACTTATTTTGGGGCTGACTGCTTTCAGAAGCACAAACCACCAGGCTGTTTTAGGGCTGGGGAGGTTTACCTGTGTCTGACTTGGATGTCTGGATTTTTCTCTGTTTGATTAGCAGGGGATTTGCTCTGTCAAATTGTTGTGTATGGTATCTTGCTGACAGGAAGGCACTCATTGCAGCGGTGGGTCAGAGCTCTTAGCTGATTGTTTTGTGAGGACACAGTTTAGGCCCAACCCCTTCCCACCCCTCACCCCACCTACCCCTGGAAATAGTTCCTTTATACCTGGGGTTCTGACATCATTTCCTCAAGAGTGCAAGGTGCATATCAATGTCATATCCTCTCTAGCTCACAGCACTGAAAATATAAACATACACATTGTATAATATATATATTTCTATAACAAACCAATCACACACACACACACACACACACACACAAAAGTACATAATCATGTGGGGAAAGTGCAATGTAATGGCTGGGGCAGCAGTCTTCCGGGAGACTTTCTGGAGGCTGAGATGCTGCCTATTTGCAGACAACTCTCTGCCCTGAGGAGGAATTTGCCGTCTTCAGGCCACACTGGACAGCAGTATGGGAACCTTCCCCCAGGCCAGACTGGATGGTAAGAAGGGAACCTCCCCCATCCAGGGAGCACCAGAGCTACCACCACTGCCTCAGAGGTTGCAAAGAAAGCACAGCAGTTGGACCACAGTGGGCTCAGGGAGGGTGAGGATGGTGGAACAGAGGCACACCCAGTCAGTTGTTCCACTCCACAATCCATACACCATTCTGGGGGAGCACAGCTCCCCTATAGAGGCACCCACAGAGGAGATTAAGGAGGCTGAGGACACCTGTCACAAGGGAGGCCCACAGGAAGGAGGCAGAGGACACCACAAGGAAAGGAAGCAGCTCCTGGTGGGGGACTCAATTATTAGGGGGATAGAACTGGGGGGAGCAGGGAAAACTGAAGTAAGGTGCCTGCCTGGTGCCATGGCTTGGAGGGACAGGAAGCGCATCCTCAAGATCACGAGAACAGCTGCACGGGAGTCTGAGCTGGACATCATTGTCCACCTAGGGACAAATGACTTGGCTCAACATGAGATTAGAGCAGTGCAGAAGGACTTTGTAGAACTGGGGAGGGGCCTAAGACAAGTAGCACACACAGTATCCTTCTCAGAGGTGCTGCCTGTCAATGGCATGAGTGAGGCGAGGGTACCTTGCACCATGCAGTTTAATGAATGGTTGAAAAAATGGTGTGGAGCACAGGGGTTTGGCTTCATTGGTGACTGGGGTTCCACCTAGAGGGACACCAGCCTATACTGGCAGGATGGTCTGCATCTGTCCAGGAAGGGAACAAGTCTTTTGAGCAACTGGTTTAAATGCTTCATTGGCAAGCTTTTAAACTAGTCAAGGGGGGAAGCACTGATAAGCAGCAGAAAAATCCCAGCCTCTCCCTACAAAACAGGGTACTAAATGAGAAAAAGACCAAGGTAGAAAGGTCAGTGGGGGATGCTGCAACTGAAGGTAAAGCCATCAAAAAATGAAAAGCAATGAGTACCAATGCCTGTAGTCTGAGTAACAAGCTTCCTGAATTAGTGGCCTTGATGGAGGAGGAACATCTGGATATTGTGGCAGTCACAGAAACATGGTTCACACAAAACCATGACGGGGACGTAAACATACCAGGATACACTATCTACAGGAGGGACAGAGAGGGTAATAGAGGAGAAGGAGTAGCTCTTTACATAAGGGAAGGAATCAAAGCAGCAGAACAAAAGGGAAAACAGGGAGGAGGAGGAGAAGAAGCTCTGTGGGTAAATTTGGAGACCGGCAATGGCACCTATGACCCCCTTCTCAGGGGAGGAAATGGACAAGGAAATGATAGAAAGTATACTTAGTAAGGCAGAAAAAGGGGAGATATTGCTGATGGGTGATCTGAATATGCCAGATGTTAACTGGAGTGCAGTTGCAGCAGCCACTTCAAAGAGTGGGGTTATTCTAGATGCCCTACAGGGGGCATGCCTTAGACAACTAGTATTGGAGCCCACTTGAGAGGGAGCAATCTTAGACCTGGTTCTCTCAAATGGAGATGAAGAGAGGATCACAGATGTAGAAGTGGGTAGCCATCTGAGAACTAGTGACCATTGAACAGTATGGTTCACAATAAACACAGCAATAGAGTCAAGCCATACAAAGGCAAAGGTACTGGACTTTAGGGGGGCTGACTTTGCCAAAATGGGTAAGTTCCTAAGGAATGCATTAGCAAATGGGCAGGAAGGAGGGGTGGAAGAACAATGGGGAATAATAAAAACTGCCATCACAGAGGTAACAAGCCTTTGTGTGAAGCAAATAAACAAAACTAAATGATGTAAGAAACCACTATGGTTCTCAAAGGAAGCGGCATTGAAGGTTCAAGAGAAAAAGAATGCTTTCAGGAAGTACAAGGAATCACAGAAGGAGCAGGACAGAGAACTGTATCAGTTAAAGCAAAAGGAAGCTGGGAAGGCAGTCAGAACAGCAAAGGCCCAAACTGAGGAAAAGATAGCCAACTCAGTTAAGAAGGGGGATAAAACCTTTTATAGGTACATCAGGGAGTGAAGGAAGACCAAGGGAGGGATAGTGAGGCTTAATAAAGGAGGGGGAGAGGGGGCAGAGGGTGACTGTGAAAAGGCAGAGATACTAAACAAATATTTTTGCTCAGTATTTACAAAGGAAGAGGGGGAGGTACCTAAAACAAACAGTAGAAACACTCTGGATACAGAAGTTGATACCAGCCCATTTACAGAAGAAAGGGTTCTGAAAGAACTCTTAAAACTGAAGGTGGACAAAGCAATGGGGCCTGATGGGATTCATCTCAGAATTCTAAAAGAACTAAGGGTGGAATTAGTGACACCACTGACTACCCTGTTTAACAAATCATGGGATGATGGTGTGGTACCCGAGGACTGGAGGAGGGCAGATGTGATTCCCCTTCACAAAAGTGGGATCAAGGCAGAAGCAGGAAACTACAGACCTGTCAGTTTAACCTCAGTGGTAGGGAAAATGATGGAATCACTTCTGAAGAAAAGAATTGTTGAATATCTAGAGGCCAGAGGGGCACAGGACCCAAGGCAGCATGGATTCACAGACAAATCTGATAGATTGTTTTGACTGGGTGACCAAAGTAGTAGATCAGGGAAGGGCTGTGGACATGGCCTACCTAGATTTTAGCAAGGCATTTGACACAGTCCCACACAAAAGATTAATATACAAGTTAGCTAGCTTGGGAGTGGATCCCAAGATGACAGCCTGGGTAAAAAATTGGCTGGAGAATAGGACACAGAGAGTAATAGTAAATGGAGTCCACTTGAAGAAAGGGGGTTACTAGTGGGGTACCACAGGGTTCAGTATTAGGACCGGTCCTCTTCAATGTCTTTATAAGCAACATTGCAGAGGGACTGGAAGGAAAAGTATGTCTCTTTGCAGATGACACAAAGATCTGCAACAGAGTTGATGCACAAGGTGGGTGGAAAGGATGAAAAGGGACTTGACAAGGTTAGAGGAATGGTCAAATGTATGGCAGCTTAGATTCAATGCTAAGAAGTGCAAAGTAATGCACCTGGGAAACAAAACCCAGGGAAGCGTACACAATGGGGGGTGAGATACTAACAACAACAAAAATGAAAGGGACCTGGGGTCATCATATCAGATGACCTAAAGGTGGGCAAGCAATGTGAGAGGGCCGCAAGGAGGGCTGGGAGGATACTGGGATGCATAGGGAGAGGCATCACCAGTAGAAAACAGGAAGTTATTATCCCTCTGTACAGACAGCTGGTCAGACCCCATCTGGAGTACTGTGTGCAGTTCTGGAGACCCAGTCTTCACAATGACATAGACAGAATGGAAGCTGTCCATAGGAGGGCAACTAAAATGGTCCAGGGTCTGCACCGGAAGACATATGAAGAGAGACTTAAGGAGCTTAATATGTATAGCCTCGAGGAAAGGAGGGAGAGGGGGGACATGATAGAAACTTTCAATGATAGAAACTTTCAAGTACCTCAAGGGATTCAACAAAGTCCAAGAGGGTAGCATCTTTCAAAAAAAGAGGTGTGCAAGAACAAGAGGGCACAATTTGAAGATATGGGGGGGGCGGCTCAGAGGTAATTTAAGGAAGTATTTTTTCACAGAGAGGGTTGTGGATGCATGGAACGGCCTTCCGGAGGAGGTCGTGGAGTCAAAAACAGTGGTGGAATTCAAGCATGCATGGGACAGTCATAAGGCAATTCTAGGGGGTTGGGGTAGAAAGAAGTAGGCTGCTGGTTAACTAGGATCTGCAGCTTATCCAGTAGGCAGGGAAATGGGCAGACTGGGTGGGCCAAGCGGTCCTTATCTGCCATCAAATTCTATGTTTCTTTGTTTCTATGGATCAAGCAGCTCCCTGGATATAGTTCTTATTATTTGAATCAAAGTGAAAAAAAGGGTGGAGGTGTTGCCTCATTCATTATTAATAAAATCAACTCAGTCAATGTTTCTAGTCTTATAAAAACTCATAATCTCCCAACTGAGAGTCTTTGGCTTAACATTTTCCTATCCAAAGAGGACTTTATTATCCTTGGGACATGTTATATTCCCCTAAATTCATCTAGTTTAATTATGGATGCCATTCTTTCCGAATTTGAAATAGCTACTCAAATGGATTATGTTATTATTACAGGGGATTTCAATCTCACATATATAAATTGGCAGTTATTCACAACATCTAGTAGTATTAGTAATAAATTTATGTCCACCTGTTTGGAATTAAATTTACAACAATGAATAACTTCTGCAACCTGAGGTAATAATATATTAGATCTTGTTCTGAGTAGTACCACCTTAGACATTAGGGATGTGCATATTTCATCACCAATTGGCAGCAGTGATCATAATTATATTTTATCTAATTTGCAGAGACACATTGTCTTCAATACTAATTCTTCAATAATATACCTGTACGACAAAGCTGATCTTCATAGTATAAAACTCTACCTAAAAAATGTTAATTGGTTATCTTCGTTTGAGGACCAGTCCTTACATCAAAGTTGGGTAGTTTTCAAAACTCTTATTTTGACTCTACGGGATACTCATATTCCATCAAAAAATAAGAATTCTAATAGGAAACAGACTCCTAGATGGATGAATAAAAACATCAAATGTTTAATAAATATAAAAAATTAAAAACATTGTAATTACTTAATAAATAGGACTACTTTTAATTGGGAATCCTATTTGAAATCGAGTAGAAAATGTAAATTAGTCATCTGTAGGGCTAAATCTAAATGGGAAATGACTTTGGCAACTACAGCCAGCAAGTCTAATTCCAAACAATTTTACTCTTATATTAATTCCCTCAGGAAAAGTCCAAGTGTGGTGGGGCCTCTTACAACAGAAAATATAATTATTCATGAGCCAAAAGCCATGGCTGATGTATTCAATAATGAATTTTGTAAAGCTTTCTCTGCATCAGAAGTTCAATCACCTGAATTTATGATTTCACCTTCAGACCCTTTTATTACATTCTCAGTTTAGTCTATTCTCAAGAAACTACACTCGCTAAAAGGTAAATTTTGTCCTGGCCCAGACAATATAGCAGGTCATTTACTTTATCTATTATCTGAACATATTGCTTTCCCACTCAAAATCTTATTTGACCTTTTTTTACAACATAATTTTACCCCTTGTGAATGGAAAGAGACATTTGTGGTACCTATACATAAGAAGGGATCCAAACATCTATGAGAAAATTATCGGCCGATTAGTTTGACTTCATCCATATGTAAGGTCTTAGAAAGCCTACTAAAGGATATTGTTTCCCCAATTATTGATGGATCTGATCTGGAACAACATGGCTTTAAAAAGGGTAGAAACTGTCTGACTAACTTGCTCTGCTTTTATGAACATTTTAGTTCTTGTTTGGATAACAGGTTAGCCTGCGACATTGTCTTTATTGATTTCAGTAAAGCTTTTGATACCATGCCACTCTGGGCTGTTACTCAAAAACTCTCTAATGTCAGTATCAATAGTCATATAATTACATGGATTCATAATTGGCTTTCAAATAGAACTCAAAGAGTGATGATTAATGGGGCATTTTCTGACTCTGGCAGAGTGTTAAGCGGTGTTCCACAGGGCTCGGTTCTCGGCCCCTGTCTTTTTCAGGCTTTTATATCTGATTTAACCAATTCTTGCCTTTCCTATTCAATTAAATATGCAGATGATGTGAAGATCGGAGGACCATGTTCTAATTTAGACTAAATATCTTGTATTCAGCATGACCTTGATATCATCAGTACCTGGGTTAATAAATGGGGTATGAAGTTAAACTCCACAAAATGCAAAGTAATGCATTAGGGTTCTAATAATTTAAACTTCCAGTATATTCTGGATGAGTTACTATTGTGTGCCACTGTTGATGATAAGGATTTGAGCATAACTATTTCAGATAATTTAACTTATTCCAAGCATATGCATTCAGTTATTAATACATCCAATAAAATTGTGTGGTCTATTTTGTGCAATATTAGATCTCAAGATCAGGAGGCGTTGTTACCTCTATTCAGGTCCTATGTTTGCCCCCCTCTTGAATATGCTTCACAATTGTGGTGTCCTTTTAAAAAATCAGATAATTACTCTCTTGAAAGAGTACAGCAACAATATACAAAAAAATATCTGGACTTGAATCCTTATCTTATGAGTCTAGGTTGGACACATTGAAACTAATGCCTCTTACTATTAGACGCATTCGAGGTGACCTTCTCCTCCTATATGACATTATCCATGACCCATATATCATGTTTGAGTTAGATTTTTTTTTTAAACAATCAACGCATAACACTAGAGGTCATATCCTCCAGTTAACTGGTAAATCTTTTAAACATAACAATCGTAAGTATTTCTTGTCTGTAAGAATTATTGGGCCTTGGAATAGACTCCCATCTGATGTAGTAACAAGTAATACTAAAGAGATTTTTGAACATTGTCTCAACACTTTAATTATGTCCGGGTATGACTTAACATTCTACTCTATGGCATAGTATAGGTGGGCTTTGGCCTACTAGCTCCTTCTTCTAACCTTAGTAGGAACCTTAGTATGGCCACCATCTTGTTTTCAATTTGCCTGAAATATTCAGATTTGGCCCCCTCCCCCAAAATGATGACCTGGGGAGGAACCAACACATATAGCTTGCTTATTGGGACCCCATAGGTGTATTTTGAACTTCACTGCTCAAAAAATGCCCTTAAAGTTGGCTTTTATTTAATGGTGAAATTCTTATTTCATATCTTGTCATATGATCTAGCATCTTACTTTGTATGACAAGATACAAAGTAAGAGCCTACTTTGTGAGCCGAAAATAGAAATATTGCTGTAGAAATAAGTTTTACTGCTGAAATCGGGGTGCCCAATCCCTGTGTCAGCACTAGATGGCACTGTGGGACACTGGGGAGCCCACTCCCAGTGCCCCCAGCAAAAGAAAACTGTCTATTTCTGATAACAGGGTGCCCAATCCACAGGCCGGCAGTAGCCCCCCCCAAGGTGGGACACTGGGAAGCCCACTCCCAGTGTCCCCAGTTGTATCATATCCCTCCACCACCATCAATACTGTGGGACACTGGGGAACCCATCCCCAGTGCCCCAAAATGTTTATTTATTAAAATTATACCTTTTTATTTTTTTTAAATCCTGTAAAACAGAAGAGTCCCTTGTCATCTCCCATTCCCCCTCCCCATTCTGATCCTCCCACTGAGCAACCCACTACCCCACATCCCCCCCTTGCCAAATAATCACCATTAGAGGACAGCAGCTGTCATCTTCTGTGGACCGGGACATGTCTGCAATCTTCAAAGCCAAACTGTAAACTGAAGAATTAAGGTAGATGCCATATAATGGCTGTCAATGGTGTTTTGAACTTATATTAATATTGCAGTCATTTCTAGGTATATTTGCAGCACATTTTCAAAACAGACTTTTTGGGACCCCACCTCATGAATACTGGCACTGTTATTTTGTTACTCGGTCCTGAAAGGTGATTTTGTAATTACTGCATAGAACTACCTTTCAGGACTAATTAATGAAATGACAGTACCAGAGTTCAAGAGGTAGGGTCTCAAAAAGCTCATGTTGAAAATTTGGTGTAAAAATACCAAAAAATGCCTGAGTTATGCACAATCATTAAAATTCTTCTACGCATGTTAGTAACTTTGGCAATTTTTCATATTTTCACTACAAATTTTCAACATTGCCATTTTTCACACTACCTCATGAACAGTACAGCTGTCATTTTTCACATCCTGCCCAAAATATGTTTTCATTTCTGTGGCACAGAATTGGGCATACACTGTGTGAAATCACCTTTCAGGACTGATTAATGAAATGACAGTGCCTGTGTTCATGAGGTGGGGTCCCCAAAAAGACATGTTGAAAGTTTGGTGACAAAAGTCCTAAAAATGCCCAGGTTATGTGTGTCCATTTACTTTATTCTATGCGTGCACATAACATTGCTACTTTTCAATCTTTTGACCCCAAATTTTCAATATAGCCATTTTTTCACACCACCTCATGAACAGTACAGCTGTCATTTTTCACATCCTGCCTTAAATGTGTTTTTGCACTTGTGGCATAGAATGGCATTGCACTTGCACATGATTACATTTTGCCTTGCATTTCACAATTTCTCTGTACCAGGGTACCTGAAGTGGGGTAATAAGATAGCTACAGTATGCTGACAATTTGGTCACTGTTGTCCCACACCTACATACATATGCACATCTAAGGAGTGATAGGAGTGCAGGGTCCCCACATTAAAATAAGAATACTATTATACTATCTCAAAAAGAAGGGAAATTCATTGCAAAAAACTCTCTGTTAATGCATCAAGTTAGGGTTCCTATTGCAACAACAAAAGTATGAAAACTTGATGTTAGGGTTCCCAATCCCACCAACCCACTCCCATCCTCCACACATCAACAGGCATTGGGGTGTGCCTTGGGGTTGTTGGGCCTAACTCTCACCAATTCTCCTATACTGTGCCATCTCAGCTTCCTTACACATGGAATATATATATATATATATATATATATATATATTGCACTTTAATAACTTTGAAACCATTCAACTAATTTGCCTGAAATTTTGTACGTGTGGTCTGGTACCATAGATCTCTTGATATGGCAAGTTTTGTTCCAATCAGATGTGCAGTTGAAGAGCTGCAGATTGTCAAAAAGTGTGAAAAATCGTCACTTTTTTGCAAATTCTTTGCTCATCTCTACAGCCCGAACGATTTGTGGTTCTGGTCTGACGTTTTCAGGGTATGTTGGGACTGTGTCACTGATGATCTGGTGAAAAATATTACTTTGTTCAAAAGTTGTTAAACTTTTTATTTTCCCATTATAGCATTTGGGAAAAAATATGTGCAGCACAAAAACTTTCATGAAAGCCCCTTTTAGTGTTGTGCTTGGGTTTTTTACTTTCGTGCTGCCACTATCTTGTTTTCAGTTAGCGATGCAAAAAAAATGATGTAGCTTTAAAATACTGCCCCTTGGTAAACACCAGCATTTAGGTTTACCTAATTGGGGCCCTAGGAACATGATTCTGCCATTAGTTTTCCAATAGGAAGTCCAAAAATATGATTTCTAAAGTCTTCCTCCATTTTAGCCATGGAAAGTTCGTGAAAGTTCTGCAGACTTTTGCAGCAATTCCGTGGTACTTTCACAAAAGTCCACGCTACTTTCACAAATGTTCGGTGGGTAAACAGCCCCCATAAAACAGGTTTTTGCCAATTTACAGCAAAAAATGGTTAGGACTTTCTTGGGATGAAATTTTGTGGGTAAAGCAAGGCTTGCACCACAGATGTGCCATTTTATGATTTGATGAAAAAATGTACCGTGGTTCTATGCTTACAGCACTCCGAAGTTGCCAATTTTCCCATAGGATAACACTATGTCGAGTGCGGCACCTTTCAGTGCCTATATCTTGAAAATGGTTCAAGATATGTATTTTTTTGCTAAGCGCAGCTTAGTACACCTTTAAGTGTACTAAGCATGGGTGGAGGCGACCAGGTCATGAATACAATTGCTGCGTAATTTTTTCCAAACTTGATATGCTTGCTGAGATATTGCCACATCAGCAGTAGAAGAATTATTTGAAATGTCTCTAGGCCTGTGCTATGTGTCTGTACTTATGGGTAGGTGGGAGGGCCTGTGCTTCCACCTATGCATACCATTTATGTTAAACTGGAAGCACAGGGATCTCCTGTGCTATGCCTCTACATTTATGGGTGGGTGGGAGTGCAGGGCCCAGAGGGCCAACGCTCCCACATATGGATCCAATTTTGCAAAACTGGGAGCACAGGGTCCTCCTTCACTATGTTTCTATAGTTGTGGGTGGCAGTTCAGGGCCCTGAGGGCCTGTGATCCCACCTATGGATACCATTTTATAAAACTGGGAGCACAGAGTCCTCCTGTGCTATGTTTCTACACTTATGGGTGGGTGGGAACGCAGGGCTCAGAGGGTCTGCACTCCCACCTATGGATCTCATTATGCAAATCTGGGAGCAGAGGGCCCTGCTGCACTATTTTATTTAGTTTTTGTTGACTGGGTAAGTGCATTAGACAAAAGGCTATGCCTGTACACTTATGGCTGGGTGGGAGCACAGGGCCCAGAGGGCCCACGCTCCCACATATGGATACCATTATGCAAAACTGGGTGCACAGAGCCCTACTGCACTATGTCTCTAGGCTTATGGGTAGGTGGATGCTATTTTGAGAAACAGACAGCACAGGGCCTCCTGTGCCATGTCTCTATGCTTATGGGTACTTCGCTCCCACATATAGTATGGATATGAGTAACATTACACTTTCTCAAAAAAAGGGAAACTCATTTAAAAAACTCTGTTAATGCATCAGTATGCTTTGATTTCACACCGACAAAAGTCTGGAAATTCGATGTTAGGGTTTCCAACACTACCACCCCAACCCCAGCCTCCACACACTAACAGATGTCAGGGTGTGCCTTGGGGTCATTGTGCCTAACTCTCACCCCATTCTCCTACACGGTACCATCTCAGCTTGTTTACACATGAAATGGGGTGAATGTTATGCCGAGTACCCCAAGCCACACCCCAACACCTGTTGGTGTGGAGGGTGGGGGGTGGAGGTGGGGTGGTAGGGTTGTAAATCCTAACATCAAATTTCCACACTTTTGCTGGTGTGAATTCAACCCTAACTGATGCATTAATGGAGGTTCTTTGCAATGAACATATATCTATCTATATGTGTGTGTGTGTATATAAATATATATATATATATATATATATATATATATATATATATATATATATATATATATATATATATGTGTATGTATATATATATATATATATATATATATACAAGCATCATGGCTGCATATACAAATCACCACAGAATGTTATGCTGGTTCAACTTTAAGCAGAATTGCATGGTGCTGAAAAGCCTCTCACACAGTTTGCAAAGGGTGCTAACAGATGACATAGACATGCGTTTCATCCTATCAGGACTCATCAGTATGCCTCGTCTGTTTGACACCCTTTGCAAACTGTGTGAGAGACCTTTCAGCACCATGCAATTCTGCTTAAAGTTGAACCAGCATAACATTCTGTGGTGATTTGCATATGCAGCCCATGATGCTTTGCATTGTGTGGGCATGTGTGATGTTGTATTTTCTTGAAACTTGGCTTCCCAGCCAAATGCCCTTTGGGGTAACCCATGCCTCAGTGTTTGTGCACAGAGGTTCTTTGTCTTATATATATATATATATATATATATATATATATATCATGGCAAAAAATTCTGTTTAATGCATCAGTTAAGGTTGTTCCACAGTGACAAAAGCAAGGAAATTCAATGGTTAGGGTTACCACCCCTTGCAACCCACCCCCCACCAACAGGCATCAGGGTGTGGGTTGGGGTCATCAGTCTAACTATCACCCCATCCCATGTGTAAACAAGCTGAGGTGGTGCAGCATAGGAGAATGGGGTGACAGGACTAATGGTTCCAACACACACCCTGGATGCCTGTTGGTGGGGGTAGGGTAAGCATGGGGTTCAAGGGGTTGGAACCTTAACATCGAATTTCCTTGCTTTTTTCAATGTGGAGCAACCATAACTGATGCATTAAACTGAGTTTTTTGCCATGAATTCCTTTCTTTTCGAGAATGTGCAGTATAAATAGTGAATGGAATGTGGTGGTGTGAGCGCAGGGCCCTTTGGTAATGGTAACACAAGTGGAAACGCAAATGGTTACGTCAACAGCAAAGAGGATACAAAAGGGAACAGTAACAGAAATGGAAGTAGAAATGCAAGTGTGTAAGCAAATACAAATCGTTACACGCACAGTCATGATAATGCAACTGGAAATGCAAACGCTTATGGTAACAGCAACAGTGACATCAAAGGAAACAAAAATGCAAACGGAAGCATGTACGCAAATGCAAATGGCAGTGCACACGGTGACACAAAAGAAAATGCAAATTCAAACAAAACCAGTAATGGAAACACAAATAGTAACAGTAATGCAAATGCAAAGGGTAATGCACACAGCGACATAAACGGAAATGCTAACGCAAACGGTCACAGAAACGCAAGTGGAAACTCTAACTGTAACAGTAATGCAAACGCACCCACTTTTTTTCCCCAAACAGTACATTCAAAAGCACAGTGAATACAAAGAATGTATGCATAATAATGGCCCTCTGAGCAGAAAATGAACACTTGGAATAGTAAATTGCATATATCTCAGGAACCGTATGACATAGAAAAAAAAATAAAATTTCATATGATTTATGACTTTCCTGGCTAGTTTTGTACTTAGCTCCCTAGTGGCTGCCAAATTTCAGGCAAATCCGTCATACAGTGGTAAAGTTATTAGCCTGCAAAATTTCAGACTTTAACCTAAATGGGGTACTCAGCCATAACTATAGTGGCACTACCATGCCACTATAATATATATATATTCTTGGCAAAAAAAAAAACACTTTGTTTAATGCATCAGTTAGGGTTGTTCCACAGTGACAAAAGTAAGGAAATTCAATGTTAGGGTTGAAACCCCCCTTTGACCCCCTGCCCTGCCCCCCAGCCAACATTGGGGTGTGCGTTGGGCTCATCAGCCCTAACTCTCACCCCATCATATGTGTAAACAAGCTGAGGTGATGAACTATAGGAAAACGGGGTGAGAGTTAGGACCGATGACCCTAATGCACACCCCAATACTGGCTGTGGGGGCAGGTGGGTGGGGTCCAAGAGGGGATTCAACCCTAACATTGAATTTCCTCACTTTTGGCGCTGCGGAACAACCCTAACTGATGCATTAAATGAAGTTTTTTTGCCATGAATTTCCCTTCTTTTTGAGAATGAGGACTATAAATAGTGAATGAAACGTGATGGTGGAAGTGCAGGTCCTTGGGGCACCATGCTCCCACCATGTGATTTTTACTGCAATAGTAATGGTAACTGCAATGGAAACGCAAGTGGAAACGGTAACGTACATGGTGACAGAAACGTAAATGGTAACGCAAACGGTAACAGAAATGCAAGCGCAAAGTGACACCAAAGCAAACAGTAACGCAAATGGAGATGCAAATGCAATTGTGTACGGAAATGCAACTGGTAACGTGCACAGTCATGGTACCACAATTGGAAATGCAAATGGTAATGGTAACAGCAAGAATAATGCCAAAGAGAAAAGAAACAGAAACAGAAATGCAAGCGTGTACAGAAATGCAAACCATAACACACACGGCCATGGTACTGTAATCCAAAGCGCAAATGGTAACAGTAACAGCAACAATAATGCCAAAGGAAACAGAAATGCAAATGCAAGCATGTACAGAAACACAAACCATACCACACAAGGGCACGGTAACGCAATTGGAAATGCAAATGGTAATGGTAACAGCAACGATGATGCAAAATGAAAGAGAAACACAAACGCAAACGGAAGGGTGGCCGCAAATGCAAATGGTAATGCACATGGTGGTGCAAACCAAAACACAAACAGAAACAGTAGTGGAGATGCAAATGCTAACAGTGACGCAAATGCAAGCACAAATGAAAACGCAAAGGGTAACACACATGGTGGCGCACACAGGAACGCTAACGCAAATGGGCATGGACACGCAAGTGGAAATGCTAAGTGTAACAGTAACTGGAGCGCACACCCTGGTTTTCCCCAACAACTACATAGAGAAACACAGTGATCGCAAAGAATGTATACATAATAATGGCCCTCAGAGCAGAAAATGAGGTCTTGGAATACTAAATTGCTTATATCTCAGGAACCGTACAACGTAGGAAAAAAATGAAAATTTCATGTGATTCATGACTTTCCTGGCTAGGTTTGCACTTAATACTTAGACCCTTAAGAGGCTAAGCATTTTTCCAATGAAAAGTGCGTATCTTGCACCGGTTCTGAGATACAGGCCCCGAAAAAAGTGGCTGGCGCCTCAATGTTAGTCTATGGGAAAAAGCTTCAATTTTGGAGTACTGTAAGTTTGCATCCCTGCAATATTTTTTCACCAAATCACCAAAAGGCACATCTGTGGGATGTTGGCTTTCTTCCCCCAAATTTCATCCAAAAAGACCAAACAGTTGTTTTGCAGCAGGGTGGCAAATAATTTCTGTTATTTTGGCCATAGTGTTGAAAAGAAGTGTCGTGATTTGCGACACTTTCACAAAAAAAATCACGAAAGTGTGTGGCACTACTTTGCGACACTACTTTTCCCAAAAATTTCAAAAACATATTTCTGAGGTGTTTAACCCCAACATAAAGACACGCCTCGCATCCTCAGGGCTCGACTAGGTAAACACAAACAGAATTGTGTTCCTAGAGGGTCTCAATTTTAAATGCCAAGCATTTCTGTGATCAGTAACTGAAAAAATAAATGGCTGATTCATGACACTACTGGGGTTATTTGTGACACTAAAATCTGCATTTGTGACACTGTCAAACTTTTTGTTAACTTTTCCCATTGATTATAACAGGAAACTTGTTTTTTCAATTACTTTTGAACCGTTCAATATTTTTTTCATGAAATCTTCAAAAGGCACATTGGGGACCCCGGCTGCATGCTCTCTGAAGTTTTTGGACCGGTCGCGCAAACTGTGCAACCTGCAGGCATGAGCAAAGAATGCACAAAAAAGCATAAATGCGCTCCGAGATGTCACTTAATAACTCTGCAACTGTATATCCGACCGGTCTGACACTTGGCAGATCCTAAGATCTATGCTAGCACTACATGTCTACCATATGTCAGGCAAATGTGTTGTAAAGTGGAACATTATTAAGGTGCACAATTTCACCATTTAACCTTAAATGGGGTACTAAACCCTAACTATAGTGGCACTACCGTGCCATTATAACATATATATATATATATATATGTAGATGGATCTATGACCAGAGGTCAACAGTTTCGATGTCAACTACCGTTACAGCGACACTGTTATGTCAACCGCATTTGCAGTCAGCATAATGGTGGTCACTATTTGCCATGTGTTCTTTGGGAGGGGTTGCTCCCCACATCCCTTCAAATGAAAATAATCAACTCTGAGTTGGAGTTGATTTGGGTATGGGGGTGCAAGATCCACCAAAAGCAGTGTAAGGGTCCAGCACCCACAATAGGAGACAGGTCAAGAAGCTAAGGGACTTGTGGAGGAGGAAAAATTGGTGGCTCAGTAGAACACTGGTTGAGGGGTTGAGAAGAAGGATGCAAAAGGTTGTAATAAGAAGGGAGTTCTCAGATTTAAGGGAGATCATGAATGGAGTACTGCAGGGATCAGTACTGTGCCCTATCCATTTTAAAGTGCTCATTGGAGACATAGCGGCAGTCATAAAGGGCAAGATCTACTTCTTTGTGGGCAACATACAGATCTTCTCAAGGATCAACATAGAGGAAGTGATAAGGGAACTGAGGAGGATCTGGACAGGGTGAAGATCTGGCAGCTACTGTATGCTTTAATGCAAATATGTAAGTTGATGAACATTGGGGAAAAGAGACCCACGAGCACAGTATAAAAAGGGGAGGGGTGCTGGAAGCCCCATGGGGGCAAAGAACCTAGATGTAATGAAATGGAAGCCTAAAATCCACATCACAGTATAACAGAGATGAAGGAAATTTAAAAATGCATAATGTGCTTCACAGGGAAAAGGAATAAACACCAGAAGTCATGAGGTAATCCTACCACTGTAACAGTTACAGGTGAGACTACATCTGGAGTACTGCACAAGTACTGGAATCCACACCTGAGCAAAAACTGCAAGAAATTGGAAGCAGTAAAATTCAGTGCAACCAAGATGGTTCAGTGACTAGGGGAATGTACAAAGAGGCGAGGTTATTGGACTTGGACATGTACACCCTCAACAAGAGAAGGGAAAAGGGTTACATGTTGATAGCATACAGGTATCTGCATGGGATAAATAGGGTTGATGCCAATGAAGTTTCTTCCTTGAGCTTAAATATAGAGATGAAAGAAACTAGCAAAAACAAAAAAGTGGCTGCCCAATCTAACTGAAGTAAGATGCAAAACCTTGGAAAGGTAAAACTGCTTTATTAGCATATCATAAAAGCCTTGAGCAGCACCACCCTGTCAACATTTCACGTGGCACTGACACTTTTTCAAGACATCAGCACTTCACAAAGCCTTTCTGTTTATAGCATGTTATGGAACATGTGACAGCACTTTATTATATTAAACTGCTAGTGCCAACCAAAAATAATGACTATAAATAAATAGTGATTAAAGAGTAAAGGAATACATGGGGGGACCATAAAACAAACCAAGAAGGGGAAGGGAAAAGAACACGTTGGAGGTAAAACTACAACAACAGTCAAAAACATTAACAATGATGATTTAACTATTATGTTATATAAAGATACTGCAACCCATATGAATGCTCAGCAATGAATAAACAAATATAACAAATCATACTCCAACAGAATAATACTAGAGAACAGGGTTGCCAACTTTAGAAAAGGCAAACACCAGACCCTAAACCACACCCTAAACTCTGCCCCTAGCCCCACCCCTTTTCATGACTGATTGTGCATTGCTTTCCCTCAAAAGACATTTGTTAGATCAGTGAAGACTTTAGTGGAACACTAAAAAAACACTCAAAGCAGCAGTTCAACAAAAATGTTAATATGATGTACCTGTTAAATTTGCTTTTCTTGGTTCTTCCTAGTTATTTATTTATTTTTTTATTCACTGAAATTATTTTACCAGGTAAACATGCAAGATAAAGGAAATCTAATTTACAGATATAATTGGGAGGTGGGGCAGGGAAATACCGTAACTAATATACAATTATATATGATAAACAAATTGCTTGTTACCTGTAATGTGTAATTTATATTTTTCCTAGATCTACTGTAATTCCTTTTCATTTTCACAATACTGTTTTGAAGCCAAAAGAAGTGAACATACTTTTTACTGTAAGGAACAACTATTTTATAAAACATAATTTAAAACATTTCAAAATACTTGAATTCTTTTAGAGATGAAAAAGTTTACCAGCAAATAAAGTGGAAGATAACCAAATCTTTTACTGTTACAAAAAGTAGGGTCAGACTTTTTGCCCAGCTTTGCTTCCATTCTGCTTTTGAGATACAGAGTGGAAAAGATTTCATCAAGTATCTGTTAATAGTCTAAATGGCCATACTTTACAGCTCCCAGGTTGACTGCTTTTACAAACAAATGGCAATACTGACAAAAAAACATGTTTGTAACTTGGAAATGTAGCAGAAATAATGAATGGTATGATAAAATCTGTTTCTAAGGTATGTGAGCACTCAAATGGCTAAAAGAACTGACTATCACTGAGCTAAACTGGATTACCTGATTAAGGCCCTGAAAATCTGATCACCAGGAAAAAAACCTGACAGGTGGAAACTCTACTAGAGAATGGCATTTACAGTATTTATTTAGTTTTTGTTGACCGGAAAAGGAGTAGACAATTCAGTTTATTTTCAACCTTGTCCCAGAGGAGGGGGATACAGATGGATGCCAACTAACACTGAACTAGATTAAGCATATACTATATGAGATGATAGATACAAATGGATTCCAAAGATGACCACCAAGAGCTCTGTATAGAAAAAGTACATTATTATGAGTACATATAAATCCATATAAAAAAAAAACATGATGAACACAGTGTTTATGTCCTTCCACAGATGCGGCCTCCAGAACTGGATGCAGTACTCCAGATGAGGTCTCACCAGTGATCTGTACAGTGGTATAACCACCTCCCTTTTCTGCTGGTGATACCTCTCCCTATGCACCCTAGCATCCCACTGGCTGGGGGATACTGGGATGCATAGGGAGAGGCATCACCAGTAGAAAACAGGAAGTTGTTGGCCCTCTGTACAGACAGTTGGTAAGACCACATCTGGAGTACTGTGTACAGTTCTGGAGACCCCATCTCCGTAAAGACATAGACAGGGTGGAGGCTGTCCAGAGGAGGGCAACCAAAATGATGCAGGGTCTGCATCAGAAGACATATAAAGAAAGACTAAAGGAACTAAAGATGTATAGCCTCAAGGAAAGGAGGGAGAGGGGACACATGATAGAAACTTTCAAATACCTCAGGAGAATCAACAAAGTCCAAGAGGGTAGCATCTTTCAGAAAAAGAGATGTGCAAAAACAAGGGGGCACAATTTGAAGATAGAGGGGGGGACGGCTCAGAGGTAATGTGAAGAAGTATTTCTTCACAGAGAGGGTTGTGGATACATGGAACAGCCTTCCTGAGGAGGTCGTAGAGTCAAAAACAGTGGGGGAATTCAAGAATGCTTGGACAGACATAAGCCAATTCTAGTGGGGGGTAGGAGGAAGTAGGCTGTTGGTTAACTAGGATCTGCAGCTTATCTGTTAGGTAAGGAAATGGGCAGACTAGGTGGGCCAAGCTGTCCTTATCTGCTGTCAAATTCTATGTTTCTATGGCTCTCCCCATAGACTTATCACACTGCTTGGTTACCTTTAGGTCATCAGATGTGATTACACCCAGGTCCCTTTTTTAATTGGAGGCAGTCAATACCTCCCCCACCCATCTTGTACTCCTTAGTGTCATCTATAAAGAGGCACACCTTTCCTTCCAGCCCCTCTGCAATGTTGTTTATGAAAACATTAAAGAGGACTGGCCCCAGCACCAATCCTTGTGGTACCTCACTGGTCGCCCCTTTCTCCTCAGATTGAAGGCCATTTACCACCACCCTTAGTGTCCTGTCACTCAAACAGTTTCTGACCCAGTTTACCACATTGGGGCCCACTCCCAAGCTGCCCATGTTTTTAATCAACCTCCTTTATGGGACGGTGTCAATGGCCTTGCTGAAATCTTGGTAGGCCATATCCATCATCCCTTCCTGATCTACTTGCCTGGTGACCCAGTCAAAAAATCTATCCGATTTGTTTGACAAGACCTTCCTGCTGTGAATCCATGCTGCCTCAGATCCTGTGCTCTGCTGGATTCAAGAAATATCACAACCCTTTCCTTTAACAGTGACTCCATTACTTTCCCCACCACCAAGGTCAGGCTGACTGGCCTGCAAACAATATTTAATGAAGAATGGTGAACCACTGGAACAAGCTACTGGAAAAAAAGTGTTAATGGCCAAATTGGTAAGCTGTTTCAAGCAGGTATGGGTCATGTATATGGGTTTAGTCAGAAGGGGGACAGAAACTAAAGGGGTGGAATGACTGCTAGGGCTAGAGCAGAATAGTTACAGTAAGTATGGTTGGTAGACTGGATTAGCTAGTAGGCCTTTTTTAGTCAATAATTCTATGTATCTAGGCATTGTGGGTGTAAGGAAATAGGTAGAGCTTTTGGTATTACTGACAAAACCAGGAAGACTGATTATTAGTTTGCCTAGTGCAATCAGTAGTGCAGAAAGCTCCACCCTGTTCCTCCCTCCCAAGCTCAAGCTTTATCAGTCTATCAATGGAACTTGCTGGCATGCCACAGGTTAGGGAAGAGTGACTGAGCTCTTCTGGTGTTTTATTTACATTTCCACCACCCCAAAGGGTGGTTCATGGGTGTCGTGGAGGGCCTGTACTAAAACAATGTGTTTAGGTAGCAAGGGTGGTCAGGCTAGGGAAGGAACTCTATACAGTAATACTATAACCTAGATTCACCTAATGTATGTAGTTCATGTTGCATTTCAAACAACAAAGCTACTCTGACTATTTAACCCTAAGAAGAGTAGAGATAGACACAACCAAAATTAGAGGGTACCAATCCAGGATATCTTCATAAGGATACAATCCTAAGGTTTATGGAAGCAACAATCAATGAAAAAGTTACAAAGCAATTGACCACTGCCTTAAAAATGTAATGGGTGGTCACGAAGTTTGAGTCACATTTTGGTGGCTAGGAAAATCTAGTGGATAAATTAAACAATTATTTAAAATATGAAGGGTGAGTGTGCAGCTATTTTCCCCTTTTGAAGGGTTGGAACCTAAAATATTTATGCCCAAGGCCCCCATCCTCCTGACAATTGAGATGATGGCATCTCTGTCAGTCTCAAAAAAACTCAGTGAATAAAATGGTTTTAGGTTTGGCATCTCAGCCTGTTTTGGCCTCAGCTCTAGGCTCAGGGTTTACAGAACTCGTAACTGCAATATGTCTTCCCTAGTGACTATTTGAATTCCTCACAGGCCAATTTTTACATTTCCATGCAAAGTTCAACCATTTGGCAGAAAAAGAGCAAATACCATACACTCTGATACTGAAGGTTGGCTGTGTGTTGCCATAATGATATTCTTAACAAACTGGAAAGTTTTCAAAACATTCAGCTGCTGAACCCAGACAAAAACAATTAAATCTTCAGTAAAGAGCTAATTTAAAATGTGTACCTCTTAAATTGCCATTTTATAAATGGCAAACACTATGGCTAAGCTGTTATGGTAACATTTTCCCCCTTTAGGAAGAATCAAGGCCTTTATAGCACACAATGGCTTCCCCACTCAAGAAAATTAAGTCTTATCCTTACATTTGTAGATAGGGTAAATATGATTCCCACAGAGCAAATCCATGAGTAAATAATGCTGAAATATTAAACTAGGGTCATCATCATTGCTTCATCTGATGTAATCAGAGATTTATAGTTCCCTTTAAAATAACTATACAGTCTATGGTTTATTTATTATTTATTTATTTCTTGAATTTTGTTGACCAGGTAAGTCCACTGACACTGGAAGTCCCTTTTTCAGAGGCAACCCAGGGGTGGGGATACAGATGGTAACCAACTGAAACTGAACTAGATTAAGCTGTTGGTGATATTTCTAGTGAATGGAGGAAATTTGGCCAGAACACCAGGGAAATTCCCCTACTTGATGGTAGGGGAAGCTGCTGTCCTACGGAATGGACAGTAGTCTGGGTCTGGCTGTCAGATGAAGAGGTTGTTTCTTCAAGGCAGCTGGTGGTTTTGTCCCTGACTGTGGCTGTGGATTTCTGAGGGGATACCGAGAGGTCTGAAACTGTTTGTGATGCTGCTTTAGCAAGCCCACTTAATGTACCTCTTCCATTGGAGGTGGCAGAGACAGCAAATGAATTGACTCAACAACTGTAGACCCAGATTGTAATGGAGCACCTTCAGAAAGTGAGTTTGCCTGTACAGGTGGTTTCCTGCCATACTGGCAGTGCTGGAGTTTGTCAGTGAGCGTCTGACAGGAGTGAAGTTTTGATGTCAGTAGTGTCTGGCGCATTGGAGGAGAATGCCACAGGAATGCGTAAGCAAGCTACTGTTTTGGATCAAGACAATCCCTTGCCAGAAGCAGAGTGATCGAAGGAATCATCTCTCTCTCTCTCTCTCTCTCCTCTCTCTAGGGCAGGATGGGTGCAGCAGGCTGATGGTCACTGGATTCCTGATACAGAATTGATTACTTTTTTGGGCTCAATGGATGGTATTCCTTGGCCTTCTATGGCAGGTACTGTTACTATTTCTGATGACCCTATTGTTTTTGGACACTCTTCATGGGCCACAGGGATTTTAGGGGATGAGGGGTCTAATGTGGAGGCAGTGATGTTGGCTGTTGCACCTGGAACCTCTGATCATTGTTCCCTGACCAGATCTCCTAGGGTCTCCCACCTCCTTCTCCTAAAGATGGTAAATGTTCACAAGGCCCTTTTTTCTCTGATTTCTTTAAAGGTAACAAAGTGGAACAGGCTCCTCGGTGCAATTCAGTTAGATTGCGATATCGCTGTGGGCTTCAGGAGCACCCTGACAGGCTTTATGTGGCCTAGACATTATTGATTGTATCTATGAACTTTCAGGCTGGAGATAGTTTTACTCTTATTAATATCAAGGGCGAAGACAGCTTTGACATTTGCTTTAAAACCTTTAGAGGTTTGGACACCTTTTGGAAGAAATATGAGACTCTTAAATTAACTGCTTTATGGACACCCTTTTGGGTGATTCCCCTAACTAGACCCCTCTTTAAAACTGTTGTTATTATGTTTAAAAATGAGGGTGTTAATGTGGGAGATATTCTTTTTTGGTTGGGAAAAAAATGTGATGTTATTCCTAACAGTTTCTTTTTGGGGAAAGATAGAGGGGTATGTTTTACCCTGGACAACCGAAAGCTTGCTATAAGTGTGGCAGTGGTAGACACCTTAGTAATACCTGTGATAGGGTACATTGTGCTTTGTGTGGGGACTACAATCATGACAGTGCTGTATGTAGGAATACATTTAGTTGTAACCTATGTGAAGAGCAAGCCCATGCTTACCACCAGTGTCCCTGGGCAGGTCAAAATAGGCCTCGTGGCCCTGATAAAGACACCCTTATCAACCAGGCCCAGGATAGATGTAGGCCTCACAGGCCTCCATCTACGGCTGAGGAGGATCCCCCCCGCAGGCAGATGGTCTGACTGATATTGCTACTCCTCCTTCTGATCCTGGCAAACCTGACCAGGACCTTTCTGGGGGTACTATTGTTTTTAAGGCTCTTCCTCCTACAGAATCATCCTCCTCTACAATTTCTGAGGTAGTACCAGTACTTCAACACCCTATGCCCCCCCCAACCCGGAGCTGAGTTTCAACTCCCAAAAAGGCTGACCAGGTCTGGGAGTAAAATTAAGGCCCATTCTGTGCAAATTCCGCTACAGAACACTTTTCAGTTGTTCCAAGATGGAAATATTGGATATGAATCCAGTGTCTCTGCTAGATCAGAAGCAGTTTCTGAGATGGAGTGTAATGATGACAACACTATATCTGGGAGAGGGGTTAAAAAGAAAGTGAGTAGAAAGCGAAAAAAGGATAAGGAGTAAACTTTATTTCCCTATTGTATGGCTTCTTTACGGATAGCATCCCTCAACGTCTGTAGTATTCAGAACTTTAAAAAAAGGGCAGCAGTTTTATCTTTTTGTAAAGATGTTCCCGCTGATATTATATTTTTGCAGGAAATTAGGTTACATTCTTTACAGGATGTCCTTCATACCAAAATATTGTGGCCCTGGGAAATTTCTTACTGGACATTTGGAGAGGATGCTGCGGACGGGCTGGGGATATTATTCCATGATACCCATATTTCAGTAACAATGATTGTTGATATTTTTCACGGTCAAGCCTTTTTAGTGGATTGTTGTTGGCATGGCTTCTCTTTTCGTTTGATTAACACCTATGTCCCACAAAGTAAAGTGGCTAGGGTTGATTTGTTTGGTAATATTAAACCACTTCTTTTTACTGATAGACATGTGGTTTGGGGTGGGGATATGAATTGTGGTTTGGATCTAAAGTTTAAAGACACTTTGCAAAAGAAAATCTATTGTGATTCACATGCTCTTCAAGCCACTTTATTACTTGCAGGCCTTAAGGATGCATACAGAATTTTACACTGGGATAAAGGGGCAACATTTTTTAGGAGCTCCTTGTCTACCCGGATTGATTTTTTTTTTCATTTCCCAATTTTTGTACCCTCAGAAATTCAGACTTTCTTTTTCAGAATTTACTGACCATGTTTTATTATTTTGTGAGGTCTCCTTAAAAGATATCCCCTCCCCCCTAAATTTCCTTCAGTCACAAGGAGGTGGAAATTAAATGCCTCTTTGCTGCAACATTCTGTGATGAAACAGAAATTATCAGAATTATTTTTTTTATAGAAAATAGGTGGCTGAACTGTATGATGATTGGATACATTGGTGGATGGATACCAAAGCTGAATTTAGGAAATTTTTATAGACTGTAGTAAATTTAATGGGAATAAAGATTATTTGTATTATTTACAGTTACAGGATCAGTTCTATACCTTAATGTCTTTACCTAATGTTGCAGATAGTAGGATTCAATCCCAGCTGGCTGTGCTTAAATCAAATATCTTTTCTTACCATTCTGCTAGATCGTCTTTTTTAAAGCTGAATTTCGATATGGTACAACTAAACAGCCATATTCTGATCCTTATACAACCTGTAAGGATACAGTATCTTATAAGGTCATGACTGGTTTGTATGACAGTACTGGTAGTCTAAAAACTTCAGATGTAGAAATTTTAGATATTGTCCATTCTCACTTGTTTCATTTTTTAGGTTCTAAATCTGTTTTTTTGAAGGACTAGGGAACAGATATAACTTTTCTAATTCCTCAATTGGACCCTGCTTTATTAACTGAATTGGAAAGGCCTATCTCTGCTCTTGAAGTTAGGGAGGTTATTGCTAAACTGCAACCAGGGGTTTCTCCGGGTGTGGATGGCCTGACACATGATTTTTAAAAGCAAAATGTGGATGAATTAAGTATTATTCAATCTCATATGTTTAATGCTTTAGATAAGACAAAAGAGGTTTTTGTGCAGGATTTTGTTTCAGCATTAGTGGTTTTTATTTACAAATCGGGGATAGATGTGAACTACATAATTGGAGACCTGTAAACCTTCTTAACATGGATTACAAGATTTTTTCTTCTATTTTGTGTACTAGGCTACAAAGGGTAGCATCTATGTTAATCCATCCTACACAAACTTGCTCTGTTCCTGGTAGGAATATTAAGCAAAATCTATTATAGTTGAGAGCTCTCACTGAGTTTGGCAGACAAAATAAATTGTTGGGATTCCTATTAGCCTTGGATTAGTGAAAAGCTTTTGATACCTTTTCACATGGCTTTTTATTCACAGTTTTGAAACACTATGGGATACCTACTCAAGTTTTGACATGGATCATGTTGTTGTATGAAAGTGCTTCTTTCTCTCCAATGATTAATGGACTAATAGGCACCAGTATTGCTTTGAGAAGGGGAGTCTGACAGGGTTGCCCTTTAAGCCCTCTACTTTTTACTTTTGTTTTGGATCCTTTTATTAGATGGATTATTAAAGATGAATTAGTTCAGGGGATTTCTCCATCTTTAGACATTACTCCCCAAAAATTTCTGCCTATGCTGATGATATTTGCCTTATAGTAGAGGATTCAGTGTCAGATGTTAGAGTCGTAAACATTTTTAAAGATTTCTCAGGATTCTCGGGGGTGGGACTTAATTTTGATAAATGCATAGGCCTGCAATTAGGCTGGGGCACACCGGTTTCCAGGTTTGGACCTATAAATATAGTTTCTTCTCAGATTAAGATTTTAGGGGTGTAGTTTTGGAATTGTGATACTGCTTTTTTTCAATTGGAATGATAAACTAGTGATAGGAGAACAAAAGGTGCAGATTTTGAAATCTTGGACCCTTTCAAAAAAAAGAGGGTTTTAATCATAAAAAAATTCTTCTACCAATATTTTACTATACTAGTTATGTTTTTCCTATACCGGCACAACTTGAAACATGATTATTAAGTTGTTTTTTTCAAATGCTTTGGAGTAGAAGATTAAACCCCATTAAGAGGGATTTCACTGATTTGCGAGTTAAGGATGGGGGTTTGGATATGATAAATCTGGTCATTTTTTAATTTTCATTCTTTTTTAGTTCTATCTTACATGATGACCCAGGAGGTATGACGGACATGTGGGCTGATTGGACCGATGAGTTGTTTAATGCCTTTTTTCAGACTAGGGGGGATTCAGGGGTTAAAGGGGTTAAAGGTTTAGACAGTCTTGAGTTTGCAGTTCCTAATTTTAAGAAATTAAGATTATGGCGTTTGTCAAAAAATGAAGCCTTTTTAATGAATAGGAAGCAGATTTGTAGTCGGATTATGGAAATGAACTTCACAGTTCAGGTAGATTTTCTCAAGTATTGTCCATCTAACCTACAATTTCCTCTTAAACATTTGAGGGATCCTCGGGTTCCAGTCCATATGTGGGTTGTGACTTGGTTATGTTGTTTTGGTAGACTGGGGGTATGAGGGAATTGGAAATACAAGTTTGTGGAAGAGATGGATCATTTATGGCCAGGGTGTCAAGGTTTGTTAGACTCTTTAGATAATTTTCTTATCACTTGCTAGTATATTACCCTTTTTTGGTCAGCCCTAAAAAATAAGTGGAATTGGGGACCTATTACCTATGAATCCCTGATTTGGGGGGATTATTCAGGCTTCTTTCAGAGATACCATCCAAGTATATTTAATGTTATTTTTGCTAGCATAACATTTCATTTGTGGCAAGCCTGATATTTGTTTTATACTCAACATGTTGTACTGCCAAACTCTGTGATTATTTCACAAATTGAGACTGCAATATGAAAGATTAAATCTGTTGAATTTTTGCAATTGGTTAGGAGAAAATTTCCTATGTATTGGAAATGTATGGATCTTTTATTTTGAAACTTCATTATTTCTCTTTTTCTTTGTAATTTTTTGAGATGTATTGAGTTTTATTGTGATGTAATGTATCTGCAATAAATAATTCCCCTACTCTCAGGCAGGGGGAGACTGTCCTCTTGGCCTGCTGCCTAGATGGTCAACCAGGTGTGTGAAGAAGAAGAGGTGGAAAGTATGGAGCTAGGAGAAACTACAATTGCAAAAGACACTGTGACATCTGTGGATCTACAAAGTGAAGAAACAGCAACAGCTCTTTTGTGAAATGAACAAAATCTGCCTGGATTGCTGTCAGAAAGTGGTTCAGACTTCAATAATACAGAGGAGGTTCAAAAAGAAACAGAATCTCAAGAGGTATGTCCTGAGGTTATAGAAATTCAAACTCAGCTTGAAAAAGAGGAAAGACAATATCGTTTTAAGAAAATACAGCTGTAGAAACATCTCAGAGAATTGCAGAGTGACAGGCAAGTGGGGCCTGTCAAATCCTCACAGCTGGAGAGTGATGATACAGTACCAGAATAAACAGCACCTGATAGCTGGCGTTGGCAGTGGAATAAGCAGAAAGGGAGGATCTACAAAGAAAAATGCCAGAAATAGTGTCTGGAATGGCTCATATGGGAGAGATGAATCCTAGCCTAACACGTGCTGGAATGGAGGAAAAGGAGCAGCAGTACTGATCAGTAGATGCAGCTCTACAAGCTGCTGGATGGAAATGAGATAATGCTTCAGGTCAGTGGGTCTCAGGTGATACCCCGATACAAATACCTAAATGTGCACAAACCCTACTTCAAGTCAGAATACACTTAATATAGACATACCTCCGGAGTTCAACTTAACACAATACCCAAGATTGCAGCTGCTCGAGACTGAATCTCATTTAAAAGAAGTAACCCTGTCTCAACAGCCTGGGGGACACCCTGAAGCAAATGCAGGCACACAGCAAAGGCCCTTAATATTTGATCAATAAGGAGACTCCTAAAACTTATTCTTTTTTGTTTAAGACACTGATCTTTTCTGCTGAACGACACAATGCCATAAGACTGTTATATACTGGGGGGTTGTCAGAGCCCCCAGACAGACTATTTGTGGCAAGAACACTCCTGAAGAGGACAATTACATTTTTCTCTAATGAGAGATATGTGCTAATACATGTGGCAGGAGAAACTACATTTGATGCAAGTTTTAAAGTTGTGAGTGGATTAGAATGATTCTGGGTTAAGAACAATCATCTAATCAACTCAGCACCATGGTCATCCTTTGTAGCAACACCTCTCACCAGGCCTGCACAAAAAATTATTACAGTACTTTTTCAGAACAAGGGTGTGAATGTTTATGATCTTAAATATTTGCTGCAACAAAGGTGTACAGTGACTGAGGACCCAGAGGCTATCTTGAACTCAGAAAATTTCTGGACTGGGGGATGGAAAATAAAAGTAATGTTCAAAACAACAGATACAGGAATAACACATCTTCCCAATTCATTTTTTCTAGGCAGAGATAGTGGTATATTATTCTACCCTGACCAGTCTAAAATGTGTTATAAATGTGGTTCTGTTGCACACTTAAGCAGAGTATGTAACCAGCAAAAGTGTACAGTTTGTGGGTAAGTACACATGTGGGATCTCAATGCATAAATGAGTGTAAATGTAGCCATTGTGAGCAGCAGGGCCACGCCTTCCAAAACTGAAACTGGGCAGCGCATAATACCCAAGAACAGGCAGGTGGGGAAGAACAGAGACTACTAATAACTCTCATGCAGAAAAAAAGATGGGAAATCAGAAAACATCAGGACAAAGTTTACAGTCTACCTCAGTAGCCCCCTCCGACTCCCTGCCAGAGGAGACACCTGTGAGGGGACAAACTACTATACAAACTACAGAGGTACATGAAGTAATAAGACCTAAAAATTAAGTAGATAAACAGAGTTCGGTAGAAAAGGAGGGTGAAAGGGCTTCAATACAGGTATCAACAACCTCAGGAGGGAGGGATAGTAACATGGCTATTATGCCCCCCAGGCCTGTCATAGAAAAGATGAGGAGATCCACTAGACAGACTGCAAAAGTTATATTCCCCCAGAAACGAACTGAGGTAACAACCTCAAATAGATATGACATTTTACATTCTGAAATATCTGAGGGACAATCAGATGATACTTCTATAGCCTCTTCAGTCCCAGATGGGATGACTGACACTGAAAAGAAAGACAGGCCAAAAGGCCCACAAAAGAGGAAGGCCAAGACCAAAATGAAACACAATGAGTTAAGAAAAGGAAAGCATAAATGGGGGAAAAAAGTATTTTCCTCTGTTAAATGTCTGTATCTTTCTCTATTTACACCTCGAATGTAAATAGTATAAAAAGTCAAGGGAAAAGAAAGACTGTTCTTTCGATTCTCACATGCTTAAAATTTGGGGTTTTCTTTTTGCAGGATGTACATTTGCACTCCATGAAAGAAATACAGATGGCAACTAATGAAAGGCTCAATGGGCCCTCAGTCTGGTCGATGGGAAACAATTCCTTTTCTGGATTGGGAATAGTACAGTATTTAGATTACCAGAGTTACAAATCTTAAAAATATTTGATGTAATGCCAGGTCAAATTCTTATTTTGGATGTAGTTATACAAGGGATAACCTTTAGGTTAATTAATCATTATGCACCGCAAGCAAAACAGCTAGATGCAAACTATTAAATGTTATTCAACCGTACCTATACATAGCACAACATCTTATTTTAGAAGGAGACTTCAATTGTCCATTAAAGGCCAAAACGGCAAAACAGTATTGTGATTCAACTCTATTAGCACACATAATACAGAAAGTTCATCTGCGTGATTCATATTTTTATCATACAAAAAAAGATATTCCAACATTTCAAAAAAATCATTTAGTCTCCAGAATTGATTATATTTTTACCTCTGGAAGAATAAATATTATATCTGCGGAAATAATTCCGGCAGAATATTCAGACCATACCATAGTTTCTGTTAAAATTGGGACACCTAACTCTCTACAAAAGGGTCCAGGTTTCTGGAAATTTAATACATCACTTTTAGCAGATTCACGCTTTTCTAGTATAATACAACAATTTCTTTTAGCCAGAACATCTGTGTATATCTTGTTTAATAATCCAGTAGGATGGTGGGAAGATACAAGAAAAGATATGCTAAATCTATGTAAGTGACTCAGTAAATTCAAGAGCATAAAAATAAATATTTTCAGCACCTTCAAAATAGGAGGAAGCTGCAACATTTAATGGTTGTAGAGCATGAAACTGGACACAACCTCACAGACCAAATTAATGACACTAGGAACAAAATTATGGATTTCCATGGCTTTAAAACTAAAATGTTACATTATCAGCAGAAATGTGGAACTGAAGAAAAAACTGAAATAGCCTGTCCATTTGAATCCTACATGAAAACAGTACAAGCAAAGGCTATGACCTCATTAAAAGATGAGGAAGGAAATATTCTGACAAATAAAAAAGACATCTTGCACAGAGTCTCTGAATATACTGGTAATATGCATGCACCCTTAGAATGTGAGAATGATTGGTTCTCTGATTTTTTTAAGGATCTACAAATAGAGAAACCTGAGCAAATTATGCTAAATAACCTGATACGGCCAATACAGAAACAAGAGGTAAAAGAAGCATTATCCTGTCTATCTAATGAAAAAACACCCAGACCGGATGGGTTACGGAATGAAATATTTAAACAAATAGGGAACTCGTTATTATCAGAACTCTCAGAGGTATTCAACTATATGTTAAGTACAAAGCAAATACTGTTACTGTATATATAAATGTGGGTGTTCTAATGTACATTCATAAAAAAGGAGACAAAACTGATTTAAGAAATTGGAGACCAATAAGCTTATTAAATTCCCAATTTTAAGCTCCTTACAAAAAGTTTAGCAAAAAGATTACTGACTGTAGCTGATATCATCATATCCCCAGCTCAAACATATGCAATCCCAGGTAGCCAAATATACAGTCACATTTTGCTAATAAGAGAGCTTGTAGAATTGGGTAAAATGGGAGAGATCAATGGTTGCTTGATCTCGTTGGATCAAGAAAAAGCATTTGACAAGGTTTGTCATACTTTCCTATGGGACACACTAAAAAGATACCACATTCCTAGTGAGATGACTGATTGGCTAAAATGTATCTACCAGACTGCAACTGTAGTCCCGGTAGTGCATTGGTGGAAAGGCCCAATAATCAGACTACAGAGAGGGGTAAGGCAGGGCAGCCTCCTAAGCAAGATTCTGTATATATTTTTTTATTGATCTGCTTTTAAGGAAAATTAATGTTAGCAAGGAAATTGAATCAATTAGCATAAAAGAACAATCATGTTCTTCTAAAGCCATTTCATATGCAGATGGCATGACTATAATGGTAGGTTCCCCTACATTGATTTCAGAAGTGTTTAGACTTTGTTTTCAATATGGGAAACTGTCTGGAGCAACTCTTAATATACATAAATGTAAAGGACAAAGGTTAAATTATCTATTAAACTACAAGGATGTAATAGAAAACACCGTTATAAAGCCAGACCCTATTATTATTTTGGGTGTGGATTTTGGACCGGGAGCTAGATGTTATAAATTGGAGCAAAAAGTTAGAACTCAGTAAAGCAAAAACTGCTCAATGGAATAGATGGAAGTTTGAGGAAAAAAGCTGGTATAGCTTATAAAAACCTATCTTATTCTAATATTTTTATTAGTTATATGTATACCCCACCAAAAATGTTTGAAACAACGCTGTTATGCATCTTTTTTCAAGCATGTTGGGGCAGCCATTTAAAGCCTCTGAAGAGGAATATACTATACCTTCCCTGGGAACAAGGTGGTCTGAGTATGCCAAATCCAATCCTATTTTTCAATAGTTGTTTTCCTATTTTACAATATTAAACCATTACTTGCATACTTTATGCATTTCAAATAGACCCTTTGTTGCAGAAGATATTACAACACCCCAGAATTCCTCATATACTTTTATCTACAGGGGCATCACTTCCAGTTATTACAGCTTATGTAGATGATTTATGCATTTGTACTACCCCCTTTCTTAGAAACTCTGACCTGACAGCAATCATTACTAAATTTGAAGACTTGTCTGGGTCAAAACTAAACTATAATAAAAGCTCAGTCCTATATTTACCACCTGAAATGGCACCAGTACAATCTGCCCTGTTTGCTGCGATACCTGTGGTTACTGGACCTACTAAAATCTTAGGGCTATTTTTAGGCAGTAATGATGACGCCTCCTATAATTGGACGTTTGCTATTGAGAAAGCTAACAGAATAATACTTTCTTGGAAATGTTGATCCATCTCCAAAAGGAAAAGGGTATACCTAATAAAAATGCTCACCCTACCTCGATTTTTATATGTTGCATCTACCTACCCATTGTCTTTGTTACTAGAAGCCAAAGTTTATAATGTGTTTTTCCAAGGATTCTGGAGCAGCAGGTTAAATCCTGTCAAAAGGCAGTATACCTACCCAGATTATTGTTTTGGGGAAGTGTGGATGATAAATCCCATGTTTTTTTTCACATGCATATTGCATATTTTACATTCATCGCCATCATACTGGTGTTCTATAGCCAAATATTCAACCACTTCTTTGCTTTTGGTATGGAATCAAGCACCCTTTGAACTTCTCAGAAATTTTAGGAAATTTGTTCCCTTATCTTATTTGAAACCTGCATTTTTCAAAATATGGCAATGACATATTACTCCAAACAAACTATTTACATCAACTAGAAAGCAGATGTATCTTTATGTATTAGACAATAATTATTTTGAAAACCCCTTGATTCAGGATTTACAAGGAAATAGTTTAGATTCCAATATGTTTTTTCAGCAGCTTACTGACCATAGAATTCTCTTGAGGCTCTGGGATGTTACATGGTAACTGATGAACCTGACCAGCCAGACTGCCATTCATAGTCCAGGTCTGAAGCCACCAGACCCTCACAGAATCTCAGATAGTCTGAGAGCCACAGCCATGGTTCTTTGATGAACTCAACCTGGCAGACAATCCATCCACAGTCCAGGTCTGAAGCCACCAGCCCCTCATAGAAGCTCAGGTAGTCTGAGAGCCATATCCATGGTTCTCTGACAAACCCAACCTGCCAGACTGCCATCCACAGTCCAGGCCTGAAGCCACCAGCCCCTCACAGAAGCTCAGGTAGTCTGAGAACCACAGCCAAGTTTCTCTGATGAATCCAACCTGCTAGACTGCCATCCACAGTCTAGGCCTGAAGTCACCAGCCCCTCACAGAAGCTCAGGTAGTCTGAGAGCCACAGCTGTGGTTCTCTGACAAACCCAACCTGCCAGACTGCCATCCACAGTCCAGGTATGAAACCACCTGCCCCTCACAGAAGCTCAAGTAGTCTGAGAGCCACAGCCATGGTTCTCTGCTGAACCCAACCTACCAGACTGCCATCCGCAGTCCAGGTCTGAAGCCACCAGCCCCTCATAGAAGCTCAGGTAGTCTGAGAGCCACAGCCATGGTTCTCTGATGAACCTGACCTGCCAGACTGCCATCTGCATTCCAGGTCTGAAGCTACCAGCCCCTCACAGAAGCTCAGGTTGTCTTAGAGCCACAGCCATAGTTCTCTGATGAACCCAACCTGCCAGACTATCATCCGCAGTCCAGGTCTGAAGCCTCCAGCCCCTCACAGAAGCTCAGGTAGTCTGAGAGCCACAGCCATGGTTCTATGATGAACCCAGCCTGCCAGACTGCCATCTGCAGTTTAGGTCTGAAGCCACCAGCCCCTCACAGAAGCTCAGGTATTCTGCAAGCGACTGCCATGGTTCTCTATTGAACCTGACCTGCTAGACTGCCATCTGTAATCCAGGTCTGATGCTATCAGCCCCTCACAGAAGCTCAGGTAGTCTGAGAGCCACAGCCATGGTTCTATGATGAACCCAATCTGCCAGACTGCCATCTGCAGTCCAGGTCTGAAGCACCAGCCCCTCACAGAAGCTCAGGTATGGTCTCGCCCTTGGGGACTGATTACCTCCAGGAAGGGAGCCTTAGCTGCCTCATTTTCCTTTTTTACCTGAGGACAGCTGTTTTGGGGTTTAAATCCAGTGACTGTTACTGCTGTGACCATTTGGCTGCAGTTAGCCCCAGGACACTCCGATTGGCTCCATTTAACTCTGCACTGACAATGCTTGAATTATATTTTACTGGATTTTGATTTCTGTCAATATTGTCTTGCTAGCATTTTAGAGTTCAAGTTTGCTGATTTAATCTAAATGCCTGTAGTGTGTTCCCTCATAAGACCCACTAGCGATCTCAGCGCAGGTCTTGACCTTCCCCCCCTTCACCTTGTTACTCTGGTATTGTGTTTTAAATAGCCCAATCCTTGCTCTTTCAGACCTTCTGGCGCCTTGCCTAACATTTTGGGTCTGCAACACACCCCCCATTTAAGCCATTTTGCATTTCTTTTTAGCTCCACAAGCAGCCCCACCCCCTGCCTCTCTTATTTAATTTCACTCTGTCCTTCTCTTTTCAAGTAGTCTGAGAACCACAGCTGTGGTTCTCTGATGAACCCAACCTGCCAGACTGCCATCCGCAGTCCAGGTCTGAAGCCACCAGCCCCTCACAGAAGCTCAGGTACGGACTTGCCCTTGGGGGCTGAGTACCTCCAGGAAGGAAGCCCTAGCTGCCTGATTTATTGGTCTCCCCACCCACCCCCACTCCTGGTGCTGTTTAAATACACTTAAAACCCCTCCCTGGCTTACTAGCTCACTCCTACATGTTTCTGCCAGCCAGTTGCTCAAGCTTTGAGTGACGGCATCACTGTCTCTTATGAAGCACTTTCACTATCTAGTGTAAATCCTCTTTCTAGCTCTCTCTAAGAATGACCAGGTACAGTGGTTAACTGTACAGCCTCTCTTTGGCACCAATGTGTCAGGCTTGATGACTGAATCAAGCTGCCATGTCCTCTATCAAAGGGTGCTGTCTACTTCTGCTCCTTGCTACTTGGCTTGGTACAACTGACACTAGATGCCTAGCTGGGCAGCTGCTACCCCCCCTCTGAACCACTACTGGGTAGTGCATAGCTGTCAAATGCACCTTCAGAAATTGCCTCACTTGGCCATATGCCCTCTCCTCACATAGGAATAGTAATGGCTAGCTATACTCTAATAATTAAACCAGTGTCCAATCACCTTAATCATCTAAAGCCTCGGTAGTGAAAGGTACGAGCCAAATTTAGCATAAACCTTTCTTCCAGAAAGGTCATCTTTACACTCCTGCTCCTCTCTAGCAACATTCACTCAAACCCAGACCCACTCACTTCAACGGGCCCTGGTGTTCATAAGGTTAAAGGCCTAAAAATAGCCTCACTGAACATCTGCAGTTTAACCGCAAAATTTTACCAACTACAGGCATGGATGGCCCTCCATACCCCAGACATCCTATGCCTAACAGAGACCAGCTTGACCAGTAGGATTAAAGATAGCAAAGTTGCCCTCAAAGGCTTCCAAGCATACAGGATTGATAGAATAGGCAAGAGAGGTGGGGGATGCCTCATCTATGCCAGGGACTCTCTGCAATGCACCGTCCTCCCTGGAATCAGGGTGGCTGAGGACTATGAGATAATAGTGATAAAGGCACAGGTCAGTCAGAATGGCAAAATTCTCATCCTTGCCACAATCTACCTACACCCCAAGAAAGCTACAGTAGGCTTTCCCACAATTATGGACATTATCAGCACCGTTTAAAAGGGGTGGAGCTTGTCATTTCTGGACACATTAACATAAACTGGGATGGAAAGGAGGCTGCTCCTTTCAGGGATCTGATATCCACCTCCAGCCTGACACAACATGTCACCTGACCCACCAGGTAGAACTATAAGACAGGAAACAGTACCCTCCTTGACTTGGTCCTAGCAAACTCACCATCCTGGATCTCTGAGATCAAGATTCTCCCAGACACGCTAAGTGACCACTCCCCAGTCACCTTCCTGTGGTCTAATAAATTTAACAAAAGCTCACCCATCCTCATTGAAAGCAGAGTCTTGAAGAAGGGTAAACTTGGAGCCCTTAAATCAGCCCTTGCCCTACATGATTGGACTCCTATCAACCTGGCACCTACCCTTGATCAGGCCCTCAGTTACTTCATTAAGGGCTTCAGCTCCATCTGTGACATCTATGCCCCACCTCATGAGAAGAAAAATTCGGGGGCAGGAAAATGGCTGGATTGATGGGGAGCTCCTCTCCCACCTGAAGAAACGGACATACTCTGGGAGAAGGCCAGAAACACAGGTAGCAAGCATGACTACCAGTGCTATAGAACAGCCAGGAACTGCTGCACCAAGCAAATCTGGCTCTCCAAAGCCAACTATCATAAGGCTCAGCTTTGCAATTCTTGGGATGATGGGAAAAGATTCTGGGATAACATCAAAAGCATCCTTGGAAAGGAAGACAAGAAGCACCCTCAGCTGTTCAGTATCAGTAACACTGCCATTACAGACCCTTTAGCTATTGCAGAAGTCTTCAATAAGGCCTTCACCAATCTTATCCCAGTGCTACCACTTGTCTATTTTCAACCTGGTTTGAACCACTCCAACAACATATCTACTGAGTGTTTTCACCCGACCTTCTACTTTAAAAGGGTGACAGTGAAGAAGGCCCTTACTATGGTCAAGAAAATACTAGAGAAGACCAGATTGGGCAGTTATGGAATAGACATGAAAGTTCTATCCCTCACTCTGGACATTCTTATAGTGCCCATTACCACACTACAATAAGTCCCTGGCCCTGGCCCAATTCCCGGCAGTTTGGAAGCAGACCCTAGTCACACCAATGAATAAAGGAAGTGACAAGTCTCTGGTAGCCAACTACAGACCCATCTCAATCCTCTCCCCCCTGTCCAAGGCACTGGAAAAGATTGTGGCAGGTCAACTCATCGACTACCTCAATAAGTATAATCTACTATGCCTCAACCAGCATGGCTTCAGTCAAAATCACAGTACTACCACTGCCCAGCTGGACTACATGAATTATGCACATAAGGCCCTGGATGAAGGCAAACTGGTGGGGTATGTCTTTATTAACCTGGCCAAAGCCTTCAACACAGTCAACCATGCTCTGTTACTGACCCAACTGCAAAACATGAGTGTGGTGCCCAATGCCCTTTGCTGGTTCCAAGACTACCTGATACAGAGTAATCAATGTGTCAAAACTGAGCAAACAGTATCCAGCACAAGAGAGGTATCATTAGGGGTACTCCAGGGATCAATAATGGGGCCCCTACTCTTCAGCCTCTTCTTAAATGGCCTTCCCACAGCCTGTGACACCAAACTCATATTATATGCAGATGATGCTATGCTCCTGAGCAGCAGCACATCTCAGGCAGCCCTACAATCTGAGCTGCAGAACTCCTTCTCCAAACTCGAGGACTGGTTCTGTAGTCATAAGTTACTACTAAACTACAAGAAGGCCAAGGCCATGCTTATGTCCAACCCCCACATCAAAAATAAGCACCACCCCCCCATCATCTCCAACTCATGCAGTGAACCACTGGAACAAATTCATTTATTCAAGTATCTGGGGGTCATAATAGATGATACCCTCATGATTGCACACCATATTGACTCTCTGGTCAAGACAGTGTCAGGAGGTCTAAACCTCACTCTCAGGTTCATGGCAATATTGGGAATGCAAGGAATCACAAACACATTGCATTACAGTAATAAACTTGTTTATTACTACCGAAGGATAAATCACAGTTGCCCTAAGCAGTTCTTACCAATATGAACCGGGAGCCAATGCTAAGTGTTCCCTATACCTCAAGGTTTCTTTGTGTCTCTTGGGGTCTCTGAGGTATAAGACTCAATGTCTCACATTATATACCTGTGATAATTACTATGGTTACTGTAAGATACAAACATTTCTAGTTACAGAGATGAACTCTATTGGCTAAATTAGGGGTGGCTCCATGGTCCAAGATAACATTATGCAATTTTGTAGTAGTCATCAGTTTGTGAAACAAAAGAGTACATTATACAGAGTCTTACATAACTCAGTGTAGTAGTACAAATCACCAAAACATGGCAATGCCAACTTATATATTATAATCATTCCAAGGACACAGATGTCCCAACATCTTATAAGTAATAAATACACAGAAAATACATAGAAAATATATATATGTATTAGCAAGCAAAGTGTATAACAATAGTATTCGTACATATCCTGACATCTACTCTTATACGGTAGATGCCCTTAGCCCTATATGTTAGTATAACATGTCTCTAAGCACTAGCTGTCTACAGTGTACCTCTGGGGGTACCAATCAGGGTACAGAACCCCGTGTAACATTCTTCCCCTTGTTGCCTCCAAGGGCAACACAGGCCAATCTAGGGAAAGATCAGAGAGCAGGGTCCGTTTACAAACCTGACGCGTGAGCTTTGTAAAGGAACTCCAGCTGCTCACGGTGTTGGCGCAGTGTGCACCGTAGGCAGCATAGCATGATAATTAAGAAAAATATCAAAAATGCTTGAATAATAACAAAACCTTTAAAAGTAATTTCTATCCATGTGTTAGTTAGTGCATCATTCATATCACCATCATTAATCAATGAAAGTATAGCTTCATTGGCCTTAGTGATATTATTGCTGATGTGGATGAGGTGTGTGTCTTTTCTTTCAAAAAGCGATTTTAATATAAGTGATAATGGATCTATTTGTACATTAAAATATGGTAAATATTTGGAAAGTGTGAACAGATAATCAGGGTTACCATCAATGATGTCTGCATCCATAAGGGGAACGGGGTTATTAACGGTATGTCCAATGATAGACTTTTGATGGGGGACAAAAAAGAAATTAAAGAAATCTATAACACATGTTTCACTTCCATACATATAACTTTTAAAATTTGTTACTACACAATATTCCCCATCAGAGTTAGATTGCATCTTGACAGTGGGAAGGTGCCACTTTTGCAACTGTTCTGGACAGGTGTAGGTTGTCTTGGAAATCCATGTTGACAAGCGATGGACCTCATCTTGATAAGATTGGTAAAGTTTATTTGGAGCCAATGTTGAGTCCAAAGAGTCTGTGCCATTTGTACTGATGTCATCACCAATGGAAAAAGACCAGTCTGTGCTGTCTGGAGAATAATCACATACAGGTTTAATAACATCAAATACATCACATCGACACAAGTACTGTAAATATACTGTTTCTTTGCACAGCAGTCTGTGTGTGGCGCAACCCAGGCATCCAGGAAAGGATGGAAAACCAGAAGAGGAGGTAAGTCCAAACATTCTCTGTAGATGTCGTTGTCGAGGTGTCCAATAGAGTGTACAGCTGCAAGCTTGTCGAACAAAGCTGTAGTGGGATCAAAGCGTGGTAAAGAGACAGTAAAAGAAACAAACATTGTATCTCTGATAGAATATTTTTTTGAAGTAAAACAGGGACCAGTATTAGGGTGTCTTGTCACAAAACTCAAATTTCTTGCTGTAGAAAGAGGAATAGTTAGAGACTGTTGCATACACATAGCAATACAGCCAGGGGATTTACATTGCAGACAATACCATTTGGAAATACGTCTGTCATGTATTATGTCAGGGATTCTTCCAGATTCTAGATCATGGAAGAGATTGTTGATGGTAGTGATAATGTATGAGCCATAAGTGGAGCATAAGATTTCTCTAGCAATGTATTATTTATCTGCTTCTTTGTTATTTTGTGCAATAAGTGCATTAATCTTCTCTTTAGAATCAGTAAATGCCTAAGCAATGTCATGCATATTATATATCTAACCGGTGGGTTACCCCAGTGGTTGGGTTGGTGGTATATTTGTGTTATTAGCGCTGTGAGGTGCCTCCATATGTAACCCCCTACCTGGGACCTGGGCTTGGAGAGAAAACTGTTGCTTAGTATTTTGGCTAGGTTTGACTTCTAGTCAGGGGCACCCAAGTAACTCCAGACACAGGAAGCAATAACTGTAATTTCCAATACCAGAAGTTGGGATTCTAAAGTGTGGCTTTTATTCACATCCAAGAGAATAACAAAGCTTAGATAGACCCCCACGGGGCTACACTCCTGGTAATGCAGATTTATGGAGATCAAAACACATCCTCTTTTCAGTGAAACACTCAGGTCTCGAAATGCTCTGAGCACTCTGCCCTAACTCAATTCTTTTTTTGGTTTCCCTGGCACAGCTCCAATGCCAGCCCCTTGGACACTTTCCATATAGCATGGAATATTTAGTGGTGGCTCCCTAAACCACCTATGAGCACTTCTGGCTCCATCAGGGAATCTTTCTCATCAATCCCACGTCTGGGTACTTTTTTCAGGCACTGGCCAAGTACCTGGGAGAAAAGCAACAGGCGTCCCAAAGCAAACCCGTAGAGGTGAATTTGGTTACTACTGATGGGGGGCCTCCCACCTCTCACTCCCATAATTCATACCCGGCCATTTCTCTGGAACACCTCATCCTTAAAACAATTTGCTATGTAGATTCTCTTTAAATGTATTTTACATCCAATCTACTGTTTTTCCATCCCATTTGTGCTGAACTTGAACATACTTAAAAAGTGGCTGTGTTCATTACTCTAGACTCCCCACAGAGTTAAGCAGTCCAATCCCCACATCTTCCAAACTGTACTTGGCTGTCTTTTCCTGACCCCACAGTAACAGTCACTTTAGGTTCATCTTGTGTCAGATGAAAACACATTGGCTCTTTAGCAGAGTAAACTCACCCTTTGGTTGCAGGTGCCTCACAGGTATTTTCTCTTGCAAAGAAATCTCACCCAGAACGTCTGATGCCTCAGCACAAGCTTAAACTCAGGCAGCTTCTTGTTTCCTAGCCAGACCAGGGAGTTTGCCCTTGGAAGCAGGCTGATTCCTTCCCCCATCCCCACAGAGATGGGGCCCTGAACCACGGAAAGCGGTCTCCACCACTTCACTTGGCTCTTCTTGTGTTCCTCTCAAGCTGAGAACATACACCTCTACAAAAAATAGCTCTGTGACAGAGATTAGGACTCTGAGGGCCTGCTTACAGCAGAGCACCACCTTTCTCTACTACAGACTGCAACAGACTGACTTCAAATTCCCCAACGTTCTACTCTAACTTCCAACTGCAACATTCCAGTGTGGCTTATGCAGCTGCGACAGTTCTAAATGATGTCATAGCTCCAGTTCAACAGAGACTGAAAACAGAGCAAGACATAGTGAAATCCATTTAACTGGAGTTTCACCAGCTGCCTGTCCCTGCCTGCCACTAGGTCTTACTGGGACTCTAGTAACCCCAGGTAATAGGGGGTTACACTCACCCTGGGCCAGGAAAATGACTGTATGCAGTCATTAGTTACCCAGCCTAGGCCATCCTGCCCTATGTGCTACCTACAAGAGGGGTGATCAGGCCCCCTCCTACCATTTGCTAGGCACAGGCAGGCAACACTAAGGGCTCAGAGGCCATCGGCTGATGCATCAGCCTCTACTCTACCCACTGACTATGGGTACCCAGTGGCTCCGGAAGAACTGTCCAGAGCATAGCCCTAATAGATCAGTGCTGTGACCCATATGTCTGTTCAGAACCACAGCCTGTATATACACCCTAGCCCTACAGGGAAAACATGTCTGCCTCTAACTCAAAATTCCCAAAACAAAACAAACAGGAGACCTCCCCCCAGCCTTGGACACCATGCAACCATACACCAGGAGCTAATACCATACACTATGCATTACTCCCACACTTCCCCACAACCATACCTGTGGAAGGAAAAGTTACACACAGTAACAACAACAACAACAGTACTTTAACCACTACACTCTAAAGTACTACTGAGGAACTCTGATGAGTCCCTCCTCCTCTTCTTGTCTTCTCTTCTTATCTTCTTCGGGAACACTTGCAAGAAAAAGAAATACAACACACACTCCTAATCTGCATACACAGTCTATTTAAACCCCTACCATCAAAACACTGGAGAATCCCAAAACATATATTTTTTTAGAAAAGTAGAAAAGACAGTATAAATATTAGAAAACAGTAGAAAACAATGACATTTTTTACAATACACCATATTTGGGGGATGGAGTGCCCTAAAAGTCCCATCTAGTGACCACAGTGCCCAAAGGCAAGTCCATTAAAGAGTCTCTCCTGGGCCAGAGCCCGGTGAAGCACAGTTCTAGCAGGCCAAAGTCCAGAAGGGGAGAGTCTTCGAGGACAGTTCAAACATCTGGAGTTTGCTAGTGTAGGGTGTGTACTGCAATGTCATAAGAATAGAAAAGTCTGGACTTACCAGTCCCTTGTAGAACAACACAATACCACACCTGGCCCTCGGCTGAAGACTCTCCCTGGCAGCATTCTTCCAATACAGCTGGGCGGACATCTTCTGGGAAATGACAGGAGGGCACATCTGGAAACTGCTGAGCTAATGTCATCTCTGTAGATGGAACCTTGGAACAGGAACAAAAAGGAAAACAGCTGGTCTGAAGTCATCCGATACCCAGGAGATGAATCAAGATACAGCTGGGCTGGTGTCCTCTCTGGATCTGAAGTCATCTGGTGAGCCAATCAATGGATTCTGGAAATCCAGTACCCTGAAGAACTGATGAATGTGGGGCACCTGAGTCCTGGACGTCCAGACTGGTGGAACAACATAGGTACAGCAAATGCTGGAGTGGCAGCACTGGCTACCACTGCTCTGCTTTCCATTTGGTAGGCATGGGCACATTCACAGGAAGGTCTTTGCATTGTGGCCTATAGCACAACAGGTCAGGTGCTTGAATTATCTCCCCATCTGTTCACTCATAATTCACACTGTGAAAGGTTTCATGTCCCTCTCCATCCACAATTCGAACAGTGTCAATAAACAGTGTTCTGCCTCTTTTCCACTGGCTGTATTTTTCTTGAAACATTCTGTTCTTGACATGCTTGTTTGCACCAGGATGCACACATTTCATTGCTTCTTCCTAAAGCCAGGATTTCCTGCTTTTTTCAATCTCTTCCCAGACTCTCTCAGAAAAGGTATGAAAGGACATCCCATAGATTTCATTCACTTTCCTATGAACCAGTCTTTCCTCTTTACTAGCTTTGGTCAACTTGAGACCTCTGGCCTGGCTTGGGGTGGCCAGTTCTGGTTCTGCCAGCAACCATTCTTAATGACACAAAAAATGGATCCTTGGCTTTTTCTTGCACAGCCAGGGCAATGAAATCACCATTCTCTTCCATGCATTCCTCTGAGGCAAGAGCTTGAGGCTGTGTAGCAGTTCTTTTTTCACAATGCCACATAAGTTCCCCCTCTTCTTCTTCCTCACTTAGAATCTGTGCCCAGGAGTGAGCAGACATCCTCACTTCTGAGACTGTCCACTCTTTGCTGGGTGTGGAGGTCAAAATCTCCCATTCAAAGGCCTTCTTTGTCTCATCTTCACCCACAAGACTTGGGCTAGGCCTCTCTCTCCAAGGGTCTACTGATGCTCTTCCTGAAATGTCTCTCTCTGTGACTCAGATTCTGAAACATCAGCGCATTGTTCTGTCTGTAAATCTGCACCCTCTAGCTTCATGCTACATTCTGAGGGGCCTTCTCCAATAGGCTCCTCCTGGTGCTGTGTGCTGCCAACTGCAGATTCGTGAACTTTTGTCCATGTGGGAGCCAAACAAATCTTGGGCACTTTAAACAAACTATATTTCTCTAGGCACCCAGAACAGAGAGTTACCATGAAGATGCCCCTTCCAGCATTTAAGCACATCACACATACTTGCACTGGATATTCAGGAATTGCCACACAAGGAGGCAGTCATCCTCTGTAGTAACATCTCTCAATGTCCCTTAACTTGTTAACGTCTTCTACTATCACAGCCAGGGCATGATCTGAGTAATGGGCTGGTCCTGAAGCCATGACTGCAGATAAAAACAAACGCTCAATGTTATTTCAAGTCCCACATCATTAAAAACTTTTTTTGCTTTCAAAATGGCTCCTCTGCTGCTGTGTTTACATTACTACCCCACACTGTAATGGTGGCGGCAGCACTCCCACGCATCAACATTCTGTAAATGGGTCAAGCCACTGCGCATCTGATTTACACACTCTACTGATAATTTTGCTCAAACTGCACAAACTTGCACTGTTCTCTCTGCTAGCACATTTAAATGATTTACCACAGACTTTTCACTTGCTGAAGACATTGCTCTAGCTTACAGTCCCTTAAAGCCTCAGTATTTCAAAGCACGGGATTGCCTGTATTTCTTGCTGCATATCTCATACAACTCACAGTCTCTCATATGGCTTTGAAAATTAAATTGATGCTGAACCTATAATTATGCTCACAGTCTATTACTTAGAAGTCTTGCTTTTAGCTGGTTAAACTGGCACAGTCCTTCTTTGCAAAGTGACAACACTGCTAACACACAGATTCAGCTGGCTTTTGGCAAAATTACTTAGTTAGAGTTGTTTCATTTGGCTGGTACTCACTGTTACCAGTAGTTGTTTGCTGCAATGGAAAACGGCCTGCAGCCAGTCTTGGAGGCCTCTGGAAGGAAGTGGGTTGGCAGTCCTGCCGATCATCCCTCTGAACACCACACTCACAGTCCAGTCTATCGAGATGTGGGTTGAGCCTGAATTTAAACAGAAAAAGTCAGACTTTAACTTTTTACAGCACTTTCAATCACCACAACGCACCTCCTAACAAGCCAGTTTGCACACTCCACTCACTCTCCCTCTCGAAAGCTGTGCAGTCACTCTAGAGCTGGCTTGTAGCGGGACTGATTACAGTCTCACCAATCACCAATCACTCAACACCATGCAAATGAGCCACTTTCCTCACGAATGCTCTTCTCCTCATGACGATCATCAAGCAGGCAAAATTTAAACTGCTAACCACTTTTTTTTTCTTCAACGACTCCTCAGCGGGAGCCCATTTTAACCATTTATCATGGCCATTAAGCACAACAAGTCTATCAGTTCACACAGAAGGCATTTCCAACGTCTAGGGCACAATTTTCCTTTTGCTATCCACAGTTTTCCACACTTTTCTTTTGTCACAAACACTTTTAAAAGCTGGCAAACACTGCAATTTGATGCAGAACAAGGGCATACACACTCGGGCTTTACTGCTCCTTGGTAACAGTTGGCAATATCACAACAGCACGTAGATAGCAGCACACAGTGGCACATTTAGTTTACATTGCTTCAGCTTTTTGGGCCACCTACTGCCAGACAGCCAAAACACTAGCCACTATCTGAGCAACCTTTCTTGCATTTTCTCCCAAATTTCAACAGAATCCCAGCAGTTGCCTCCATTTTTGTAAACAGTGAGTTACCCCAGGGGTTAGGTTGGTGGTATTTTTGTGTTATTAGCACTGTGCGGTGCAGTGCAGTGGCTGTGGAGCAGCAGTCTTCCGGGAGATGTTCTGGAGGATGCAGTGTTGTCCCATCTGCAGACACCTCTCTGGGCTGAGGGAGGAGGTTGCTCATCTCCAGGCTGAGTAAGCCAGAATTCGTGGGGCCTCCTCTCCCACCCAGGGACCACTAGGGTCACTGTCATTGCCTCAGAGGTTGTCAAGAAAGAGGAGTGGTTGGACCACAGTGGGCTCAGGGAGAGTGAAGGTGGTGGAACAGAGGCGCACCCCTCCAGTTGTACCTCTCTACAATTTCTATGCCATTCTGGAAAAGTGTGGTTCCTCTATGGAGGCACACACAGTGGAGACCAAGGAGGATGCTGGGAACCTCCATAAAGGAGACCCACATTAGCGTGGCACGGGACCCCACAGGGGAAGGAAGGAAACAACTCCTGGTGGTGGACTCCATTGTTAGGAAGGTTAGAACTGGGGGAGGAAGGGGAGAGGGAGGTAAGGTGCCTGCCTGGCACCATGGCTTGGAGGGACAGGGAGTGAATCCTCAGGACTGCGGGAGCAGCTGCACAAGTGAGGGAACTGGATGTCATTGTCCACCTAGGGACAAATGACCTGGCTAAGAAAGGGATCAGAGCAGTGCAAGAAGTATTTGTGGAGATGGGGAAGGGCCTTAGACAAATAGCACACATGGTAACCTTCTCGGAGGTGCTACCTGTTTATGGCACGGGTGAGACTAGGGTGCTCCACACCATGGGATTCAATTAGTGGTTGAAAAACTGGTGCAGAGCTCAGGGATTTGGCTTCATTGGTGACTGGGGGTCCACCTGGAGGGATGCAGGCCTATACTGGCATGATGGTCTACATCTGTCCAGGAGGGGAACCAGGATCCTAGGTGATAGGTTTAAATATTTCATTGACAAGCATTTAAACAAGCCAAGGGGAAGGTACTGGAAAGGAGCAGGGAAATCCAGCCCCCCAAAATATCAGGGTACTAAGTGAGGTAGACACCAACATAGAGATGTCAATAGGGAGAAGCGCAGGGGTAAATGGAGAAAGTGACAAATGCAATAAGGACAGGGATGGGGCAAAAAGGGGTAAGGCCATCAAGAAATGGAGGGTAATAAGTACCAATGCCCATAGTCTGGGCAACAAGCTCCCTGAACTGGTGGCCTTGATGGAAAAGGGATGCCTAGATATTGTAGCAGTCACAGAAACACGGTACACAGAGAACCATGACTGGGATGTTAACATACCAGGGTACACAACCTACAGGATAGACAGGGAGGGCAGAAGAGGGGGGAGTAGCTCTCTATGTAAGGGAAGGGATAAAAGCAACTGAACAAAAGAGTAAACAGGAAGGAGAGGAGGCACTGTGGGTCACCTTAGAGGCTGGAAATGGCACCACAATCTACACAGGGGTTGTATATAGATCCCCATGTCAGGGGGGAGGGAATGGACAAGGATATGATAGAAGGCATACTTAGGATGGCAGAGAAAGGGAGATACTGTTGATGGGGGACCTTAACATGCCAGATGTTAACTGGAGCACCTTTGCGGCAGCCACATCCAAAAGCAGGGCCATTCTTGATGCCCTTCAGGTGGCATGTCTCAAACAGCTAGTTTTGGAACCTACTCATGAGGGAGCAATCTTAGACCTTGTACTCTCAAATAGGCCCCTTGGTAACAGTTGGCAATATCACCACAGCACATAGATAGCAGCACACAGTGGCACATTTAGTTTACATAGCTTCAGCTTTTTGTGGGCCACCTACTGCCAGACAGCCAAAATGCTAGCCACTATCTGAGCAACCTTTCTTGCATTTTCTCCCAAATTTCAACAGAATCCCAGCAGTTGCCTCCATTTTTGTAACCGGTGAGTTACCCCAGGGGTCGGGTTGATGGTATTTTTGTGTTATTAGCACTAAGCGGTGCAGTGGCTGTGGAGCAGGAGTCTTCCAGATCTAGAAGTGGGTAGCCATTTGGGAACAAGTGACCACCAAACAGTGTGGTTCATGATAAACTCAGCTACAAAGTCAAGCCATACAAAAATGAGGGTTCTGTACTTCAGGAGGACTGAATTTGGTAAGATGGGAGAGTGCCTTAGAAAAGCACTACAAACAGGCTAGAAGGAGGGGTGGAGCAACAATGGAGAAATATCAGAACTGCCATCACAGAGGCAACAAGCCTTTGTGTGAAGCAAATAAACAAATCAACATGAAAGAAAAAGTCACTATGGTTCTCAAAAGAGGTGGCAGCGAATGTTAGGGAGAAAAAGATAGCATTTAGGAAGTATAAGGAAACACAGAAGGAGCAGGACAGAGAACTTTACCAGTTAAGGCAGAAGGAAGCAGGGATGGTAGTCAGAATAGCAAAGGCACAAACTGAGTAAAAGATAGCTAACTCAGTTAAGAAGGGGGATAAAACCTTTACAGGTATATCAGGGAGCGTAGAAAGACAAAGGGAGGGATAGTGAGGCTGAATAGAATGGATGGTGGGTGGGCAGAGAGTGACAGTGAAAAAGCATGGATACTGAATGAATACTTCTGTTCAGTATTCACAAAAGCGGAAGTGGGGGGTGCCTAATCCAATTAACAGAAGCACTCTGGAGAGGGGGGGTCAGTCACAGTCCTTTCACAGAAGAAAGGGTTCTGAAAGAACTCCTAAAACTGAAGGTGGGCAAAGCAATGGGGCCTGATGGAATTCACCCCAGAATTCTAAAAGAATTAAGCAGAGAACTAGTGACACCACTGACTGCCCTTTTTAACAAATCATGGGAGGATGGTGTGATACCTGAGGACTGGGAGAAGGTGGATGTGATTCCCCTTCACAAAAGTGGGACCAAGACAGAGACAGGAAACTACAGACCTGTCAGTTTGACCTCTGTGGTAGGGAAAGTGATGGAATCACTTCTGAAGGAAAGAATTGTTGAGTACCTAGAGGGCAGTGGGGCACAGAACCCAAGGCAGCATGTGTTCACAACGGCAAGGTCATGTCAGATGAATTTAGTTGATTTCTTTGACTGGCTGACCAAAGTAGTAGACCAGGGAGGGGCTGTGGACATGGCCTACCTAGATTTTAGCAAGGCATTTGACACAGTCCCACACAAAAGATTAGTAGTAAAATTAACCAGCCTGGGAATGGGTCCCAGGGTGGTAGCCTGGATAAAACATTGGCTGAACAACAGGACACAGAAGGTAATTGTAAATGGAGTCCACTTTGAAGAAAGAGGGTTACCAGTGGGTACTACAGGATTCAGTACTGGGTCCAGTCCTTTTACATTTGCTTGCGCGCATGCGCAGGAATGTTTTGGGAGAGTAGCACACTTAGAGGTGTGCCTCTCCCACCAATGCACTGCTCCTTTGAGCAGGCGTGGCGGTCCTGTATCAATCGGTGCAGTAGTCAGGCGACAGCGTGTTCCTCTGCTTCAAAGAAAACACCGCTGCCATACTGAGCTGCCCCCTTGCATCACATGCTACCTCCCCGCCAAGCACGCCCATCTCGCCGCCCCAAAGCTTATGACACGCTGGGAGCTCCACCCCAGGGTTGCAAACATTGTTTGCCGATGGGGTGCCCAATCCCTGTCGGCTCCATGCCCCCAAAGCTATCCTGCTGCCATGCTGAGCCCACCCCAGCATGACAAACGCTTGCTTTATTTTGCCTCACGGGGTGCCCAATCCCCAATCGGCCTCGGGCCCCCCGCCATAGTTTGCCGATGGGGGCCCAACCCCTGTCAGCCCTCGGCCCCTGTTATCTTCTGCCACGCTGGAGCCCACCCCAGTGTGGCAAATGTCCCACGCCGCCTTTTTTTCAAACCTGTAAACACAAAAACTGTCCCACGCACGCCTTCCAACCCTCCCATGACCCGCACCCACCCACTGCGCGACTCCAGCCTCCCCACACGCCTCACCCCATACTTACCTCCAGACTCTGGCATGACGATCTTCGTGGACCGGGAACACGTCTGCACTCTTCAAAGGCGACCGCGAACTGAGGAAATGCCGGTAAGCTGTATAATGGGCTAGATGGGGGTTCAACTTTATTGCATATCTCAGTCATTTTTTGGAATTTTTGAACCAAATTTTCAACATGGGGTTTTTGGGACCCCTTCTCATGAATGATGTCACTGGCATGGTGTTATTCGGGCCCAAAGGGTGATTTCGGGCACTGCACAGTCACTGTGTGAAATCACCCTTTGGCCTCAAATAACACCATGACAGTGACATCATTCATGAAAAGGGGTCCCAAAAACCCCATGTTGAAAATTTGGTGCCAAAATTCCAAAAAATGACTGTTTTACGAGCGTGCATTGCGCAGTTCCTACACAGGCTCGTAAGTTCACGAATTTTCAATATTTTCACTCCAGATTTTCAACATTGCCATTTTATCACACCTTCTTATGAGTTGTACAGCTGTCATTTTTCACATCTCACCCAAAACGTGTTTCCGCCCATGTAGCGCACAATGGCGCAGTCGGTGTGCAAAATCAATGTATGGAACACATTAAGAAAATCACAGTGACACTGTTCATGAGCAGAGGTCTTAAAATGGCTATGTTGAAAATTTGGTGAAAAAATTCCTAAAAATGACTGTTTTATGAGCGTGCGTTGCGCAGTTCCTACGCACAATCGTATGTTTGCGAATTTTCAATATTTGCACTCCAGATTTTCAACATTGCCATTTTACCACACTCCTCATGAGCAGTACAGCTGTCATTTGTCACATCCTGCCCAAAATGTGTTTCTGCCCATGTAGCGCACAATGGCGCAGTCGGTGCTGAACTCAATGTATGGGACACATTAAGAAAATCACAATGACACTGATCATGAGCAGGGTCTTAAAATGGCTGTGTTGAAAATTTGGTGAAAAATTCCTAAATATGACTGTTTTATGAGTCATGCTATGCAATTCCTATGCACGTCGTAAGTTTGCGATTTTTAATATTTTCACTCCAGATTTTCAACATTGCCATTTACCACACCTCCTTAAGAGCACTGCAGCTGTCATTTTCACATCTTGCCCAAAACGTGTTTCCGCCTATGGAGCACAATGGCACAGTCGGTGTGCGAACTCAGTGTATGGGAACATTAAGAAAATCACAGTGTCACTGTTCATTAGCAGAGGTTTAAACTGCCAATGTTGACAATTTGTGAAAAATTCTAACAATCACTGTTTTACCAGTGTGCATTGCACAGTTCCACGCACACTCTAGGTTTGCGAATTTTCAATATTTCCACTCAGATTTTCAACATTGCCATTTTACACACTTCCTTATGAGCAGTACAGCTGTCATTTTTCACATCCTGCCCAAAATGTGTTTCTGCCTATGTGGCGCACAATGGGGGTAACAAAAAGGTCATGCTGACAATTTATTATGCAAATACCAGCAATCGCACAGGGCATTAGGGTAAAGCACCATACATGCCAAACACCACTGCAAGCACCTGCAAGCGAACATTCGGCATTGACAAATGCTTGTTAATGTCTTTAAAAGTGACATTGCAGAGGGACTGGAAGGAAAAGTATGCCTCTTTGCAGATGACACAAAGATCTGCAACAGAGGTGATACACAAGGAGGTGTGGAAAGGATGAGAAGGGACTTGGCAAGGTTGGAGGAATGGTCAGAAGTATGGCAGCTTGGATTCAATGCAAAGAAGTGCAAAGTAATGCACATGAGAAACAAAAACCCAGGGAAAGATTACACAATGGGGGGGAGGTAGTAACAACAACAAAATGGAAAGGGACCTGGGGGTAATCATATCAGGTGACCTTAAGGTTGGCAAGCAATGTGAGAAGGCAGTAGGAAGGGCTGGGGGGATTCTGTGATGTATAGGGAGAGGTATCACCAGCAGAAAACAGGAAGTTGTTATTCCCCTGTACAGACAGTTGGTGAGACCCCATCTGGAGTACTGCATCCACTTCTGGAGACCCCATCTCCTCTAGGACATAGACAGGATGGAGGCAGTTCAGAGGAGGGCAACTAAAATGGTACAGGGTCTGCAAGAGAAGCCATATGAGGAGAGACTAAAGGAGCTTAATGTGTATACCCTTGAGGAAAGGAGGGAGCGGGGACATGATAGAAATGTTTAAGTACCTCAGTGGAATCAACGAAGTCCAAGATGGCAGCATCTTTCACAAAACGAGATGTGCAAGAACAAGGGGACACACTGTGAAGATACAGGGGAGATGGCTGAGGGGCAATGTGAGTAAGTATTTTTTCACAGAGAGGGTGGTGGATGCATGGAACAGCCTTCTTGAGGAAGTTGTGGGGTCTAAAACTGTGGGAGAATTCAAGAATGCATGGAACAGACATAAGGCAATTTTTGTGGGGGGTAGGAAGAAATAGACTGTTGGTTAAACAGGATCTGCAGCTTATCTTCTAGGTAGGGAAATGGGCAGACTAGGTGGGCCAAGTGGTCCTTATCTGCCATCAAAGTCTATGTTTCTATGTTTCTATGCCTCCATATGCAACCCCCTACCTGGGACCTCGGCTCGGGGAGAAAACTGTTGCTCAGTATTTTGGCTAGGTTTGACTTCTAGTTAGGGGCACACAAGTAACTCCAGACACAGCAAGCAATAACTGTAATGTCCAATACCAGAAGTTGGGATTCTAAAGTGTGGCTTTTATTCACATCCAAGAGAAAAACTAAGCATAGATAGACCCCCATAGGGCTACACTCCTGCTAATGTAGATTTATGGAGATCAGAACACATCCTCTTTACAGTGAAACCCTCAGGTCTCGAAACACTCTGGGCACTCCACCCTAATTCAACTCTTTTTTCGGTTTCCCTGGCTCAGCTCCATTGCCAGCCCTTTGGACACTTTCCATATAGCATGGAACATTTACTGGTGGCTCCCTAAACCACCTATGAGCACTTCTGGCTCCATCAGGGAATCTTCCTCATCAATCCCATGACTGGGTTCTTTCCTCAGGCACTGGTCAAGTACCTGAGAGAAAGCAACATGTGTCCCAAAGCAAACACGTAGAGGTGAATTTAGTTATTACTGAAGGAGGACCTCCCACCTCTCACTCTCATAATTCATCCCCGTCCATTTCTCTGGACTGTAACACCTCATCCTTAAAATGCTTTGCTATGTAGATTCTCTTTAAATGTATTTCACATCCAATCTACTGTTTTTCCATCCCATTTGTGCTGAACTTGAACATACTTAAAAAGTGGCTGTGTCCATTACTCTAGACTCCCCACAGAGTTAAGCAGTCCACTCTCCACATCTTCAAAACTGTACTCGGCCGTCTTTTCCTGACCCCACAGTAACAGTCACTTTAGTTTCATCTTGTCTCAGGTGAAAACACATTGGTCCTTTAGCAGAGCGAACTCACCCCTTGGTTGCAAGTGCCCCACAGGCATTTTCTCTTGCAAATTAATCTTGTCCAGAACTTCTGGTGCCTCAGCATGAAGTTAAACTGAGGCAGCTTCTTGTTTCCTAGCTGGACCAGGGGGTTTGCCCCTGGAAGCAGGCTGATTCCTTCCCCCATCCCCATAGGGATAGGACTCTGAACCTCTGAAAGCAGTCACTACCACTTCACTTGGCTCTTCCTTTGTTCCTCTCAAGGTGAGAACACACACCTCTACAAAAAATAGCTCTGTGACAGAGCTTAAGACTCTGAGGGCCTGTTTACAGCAGAGCACCTCCTTCCTCTACTACAGACTGCAACAGACTGACTTCAAATTCCCCAATGTTCTACTCTAACCTCCAACTGCAACATTCCAGTGTGGCTAATGCAGCTGCAACAGTTCTAAATGATGTCATAGCTCCAGCTCAGTAAAGACTGAAAACAGAGCACGACATAGTGAAATCCATTTAGCTGGAGTTTCACTACCTGCCTGTCCCTGCCTGCCACTAGGTCTTACTGGTATTCTAGTAACCCCGGGTAACAGGGGGTTACATATACAGTGTATCTTTCTTCCTGGCTAAGGCCATCCACACCATGCAACAATGTGGGTAACATATTATTCACCAAACTGGTTTGAAATTTGGCTGAGTGAGATTCGATAGCAGCAATGTCTGCCTTATTCCAAATAGACATAGCTATACCAAAGAGTCCTGTGTCAGTGCCTGTTGCACCGGTGACATCAGAACTGTCAACTTCACCTATATTACGTTTATGATTTTAATCATCAGGATTGAGTTTTCTTCTGAAGTTGCCTCTATGCTCAGTAGTATGTATCCCGGCAATAGGGTCTTGAGTATGAATCTGAAATGCTCTAAGCTATCAAGCAATAATGTACTATAAAATGTTGAAGTGTTAGTTTTGTGACACATACCACATTCTTTTTTATTCCAGTAAATGAGATTAAACAAAACAGGTATATGCATGAATTGTAAATTGTTAATCAGTGAACCAGGTAAGTCAGTTGGCATTAGACCACTGCGGGGACCAGGGGTGTGCTTTGGGCATTCCAAAAGCTGTTTATCAGTGGGTGGTAGTACAGAGAGGTACATGGCAGCAGAAGCCATGTTATGTACAGCACAAAATTTTTGAGCAGAGTCCTTAGACAAAGAATTACAATATGAAGGATCAATTGTCAGTGTCAGTGGCTCAATAGGTGGCACACTCGCCTCTGAGGCCGGGCGATCAGAGGGCTGTGGGTTCAGTTCCCACATCTGGCACTTGGTTTACTATCCCAGTACTAACACTGTAGTGCAGCATGAGAGGGGTGCTGCACTTCTGAGGTGCCGTCTTTCAGATGAGACATTGAACTGAGGTCCCATCTGCCTGGATTGGTGGTGGTTCAGGTGGATGTTAAAGATCCCATGGCACTTATTGAAAAGAGTAGGGGAATTTCCCAGGTGTCCTGGCCAAATTTCCCTCATTCACTAAAAAAAATACCACCAACAGCTTAATCTGGTTCAAGATCAGTTGCCATTCATCTGTATCCCCCTTCCCCAGGTCATGCCTGAAAACAGGCAGGATTTGTCTAGTGCACTTACCCGGTCAACAAAAACTAAATAAATAAATAAATTAAAGCAGTAATATTGTATAGACCAGAATGTCTAACAGCAGTCTGCAGCAAGGATAGAGAACCATTTGGGGATAATTTAGCATTAGGCCAACCCTGGAATGTTTCTTTGGAGAGTTTGGCCACATGGAGAATTTGTCCTTGTAATGTAGTTTGCCACTCAATTTGTAGGGTAGATTTGCCAGGAGCAACAACCGAGGCAGTGACGTAAGCATCAGAACCTTCCTGGACAGTAATCAAACTACTGGGTATTTTGATGGATACTCCCCCTGGAGCAGATGCTGGATGATCAAGGTGTGGTAGGAGGGTCAGTACCGTGCCTTGGATGCAAGGGATAACTCCTGAGGTGAGGAGAAAATGGAATAAGATAGCCATCTTGTCAGCATATCTGAAAAGCAAAATCAAACATTGGTAGATTAGTATTATTCCACACAATGGAGTGAGGAAAAGTAGTTAAGCTCCTTTATACAGTTTCAGTTGGTTTGCATGTAACCATTTGTCAGTCAGTTTATTGTTTTGTAGGAGTCTAATTTGGTAGACTGCCGGACTGAGCTTGTTGACAATGGGGTAAGGGCCTTCCCACTTATTGGAGAAGGAGTGAGTGAGATGTGCAAATCGGAGGACCATTACCTGATCTCCAACCTGCAAATCCACTTCTTGTATGTTTTTGTCAAACTGTATTTTGGAATGTTGCTAGGCTTTGCCCATGCAGTTGGCAGCATACAAGTGTGTGTGTGTGAGGGCTTTGCTGAATTTTTTCTCATATTGGTCTACAGACACATGGTCTGCAGAGGGAGTGTGCAGGTCAAACAACAGGTGTTCAGGTAATCTCATCTGTCTTCCAGTCATCACCTTGAAAGGTGTCAACTGGGTAGTGGCTGAGGATGTGCCTCTAATTGCCATAAGAAGTAATGGCAGTAGGGAATCCCAGGTTTTGGGATTGTTGTAATTGAATTTGGAAAGCATTTGCTTAATCCATCTGTTGGCTTTTTCTACTTGACCTGAAGATTGGAGGTGGAAGGGTATGTGGAACTTTTGTTGAACTCCAAGGAACTTCCTGTTTAGGGGCAGGAAGTGAGTGATCACAGAACCACCAAGGACCCACCATCCTAGAAGGGCAAGAGTAGCTCTCCGGCCCCCTCTAGCTGCTGGAGGTCTGCTTCTGAACAAGTAAGTGGTCTACTGAGAAATATAGGATATTCTTGTCTCAGAACAGGACAATCCGGAGCTTAAAGGGCACACAGGCAGAAAGTAAGGAGAGAGAGAGAGAGAAAAAACAGACGAAAGAGTAAGGATTGCAAACAGTTAAGGGGTCAGAAATAAGACATGATTGGAGTGGTGCAGTGCAGTGGCTGTGGAGCAGCAGTCTTCCGGGAGATGTTCTGGAGGATGCGGTGTTGTCCCATCTGCAGGCACCTCTCTGGGCTGAGGGAGGAGGTTGCTCATCTCCAGGCTGAGTTGGCCAGGATTTGTGGGACCTCCTCTTCCATCCAGGGACCACCAGTGCCACTGCCGTTGCCTCAGAGGTTGCCAAGAAAGAGGAGCGGTTGGACCACAGTGGGCTCAGGGAGGGTGAGGGTGGTGGAACAGAGGCACATACCTCCAGTTGTACCTCTCCACAATTCCTATGCCATTCTGGCAAAGTGTGGTTCCTCTATGGAGGCACCTACAGTGGAGACCAAGGAGAATGCTGGGAACCTCCACAAAGGAGACCCACAGGAGGGTGGCAGGGGACCCTTCAGGGGAAGGAAACAACTCCTGGTGGGGGACTCCATTGTTGGGAAGGTAGAACTGGGCAAGGAAGGGGAGAGGAGATAAGGTGCCTGCCTGGCGCCATGGCTTGGAGGGACAGGGAGCGAATCCTCAGGATTGCCAGAGCAGCTGCACAGGGAGGGAGCTGGATGTCATTGTCCACCTAGGGACAAATGACCTGGCTAAGAAAGGGATTAGAGAAGTGCAGGAAGAGTTTGTGAATTGGGAGGGCCTTGGCTCAGTAGCACGCACGGTAACCTTCTCGGAGGTGCTACCCATCTATGGCATAGGAGAGGCTAGGATGTTCTGTACCATGGGATTCAATCAGTGGTTGAAAAACTGGTGTGGAGCTCAGGGATTTGGCTTCATTGGGGACTGGGGGTACACCTGGAGTGATGCAAGCCTATACTGTCATGATGGGCTGCATCTGTCCAGGAGGGTAACCAGGATCCTAGGTGATAGGTTTAAATGCTTCATTGGCAAGCTTTTAAACTAGCCAAGGGGGGAGGCACTGGAAAGGAGCAGGAAAATCCTAGCCCCCCCAAACAATCACGGTAGTAAGTGTGGCAAACACCAACATGGAGGTGTCGATAGGGAGAAGGGCAGGGGTAAATGGAGAAAGTGACAAAGGCAAGAAGGACAGGGATGGGGCAAAAGGGGGTAAGGCCATCAGGAAATGGAGGGTAATGAGTACCAATGCCCATAGTCTGGGCAACAAGCTCCCTGAGCTGGTGGCCTTAATGGAAGAGGGATGCCTGGATATCGTAGCAGTCACAGAAACATGGTACAGAGAACCATGACTGGGATGTTAACATACCAGGGTACATAACCTACAGGAGAGACAGGCAGGGGAGAAGAGGGGAGAGCTCTCTATGTAAAGGAAGGGATAAAAGCAACTGAACAAAAGAGTAAACAGGGGGAGAGGAGGCACTGTGGGGTCACCTTAGAGACTGGAAAGGGCACCACAATCCGCACAGGGTTGTGTACAGACCCCATGTCAGGGAGAAGGAATGGACAAGGATATGATGGAAGGCATTCTTAGAATGGCAGAGAAAGGGAGATACTGTTGATGGGAGACCTGAATATGCCAGATGTTAATTGAGCACATTTGCTGCAGCCACATCCAAGAGCAGGGCCATTCTTGATGCCCTACAGGTGGCAGGCATTAGACAGCTAGTTTCGAACCCACTGTGAGGGAGCAATCTTAGACCTCATACTCAAACGGGGCAGTGAGAGGATCTCAGATCTAGAAGTAGGTTGCCATCTGGGGACAAGTGACCATCAAACAGTGTGGTTCACGTTAACTCAGCTACAGAGTCAAGCCATACAAAAGTGAGGGTACTGGACTTTAGAGGGCTGACTTTGGCAAGATGGGAGAGTGCCTCAGAAAAGCACTAGCAAACAGGCTAGAAGGAGGTGTGGAGCAACAATGGGAATTATCAAACTGCCATCACAGGACGTAACAAGCCTTTGTGTGAAGCAAATAAACAAATCAAAATGAAAGAAAAGACACTATGGTTCTCAAGAGAGGTGGCTGTGAAAGTCAGGAAGAAAAGACAGCATTCCGGAAGTATAAGGAAACACAGAAGGAGCAGGACAGAGAGCTGTACCAGTTAAGGCAGAAAGAAGCAGGAGGGAAGTCAGAATAGCAAGGCCCAAACTGAGAAAAGATAGCCAACTCAGTTAAGAAGGGGTAAAACCTTTATAGGTACATCAGCGAGCGAGAAAGACAAAGGAGGGATAGTGAGGCTGAATAGAATGAATGGTGGGTGGGCAGAGGGGACAGTGAAAAGCAGGAATACTGACAAATATTTCTGCTCAGTATTCACAAAAGAGGAGGGAAGTGCCTAATCCAATTAACAGAAGCACTCTTGATAGGGGGGTCAATCCCAGTCCTTTCACAGAAGAAAGGGTACTGCAAGAACTCCTAAAACTGAAGGTGGACAAAGCAATGGGTCCTGATGGAATTCACCCCAGAATTCTAAAAGAATTAAGGAAGGAACTAGTGAAACCACTGGCTAATCTTTTTAATAAATCATGGGAGGATGGTGTGGTACCCAAGGACTGGAGGAAGGTGGATGTGATTCCCCTTCACAAAAGTGGGACCAAGACAGAGGCAGGAAACTACAGACCTGTCAGTCTGACCTCTGTGGTAGGGAAAGTGATGGAGTCACTTCTGAAGGAAAGAATAGTTGAGTACCTAGAGGTCAGTGGAGCACAGGATCCAAGGCAGCATGGGTTCACAGCGGGAAGGTCATGTCAGACGAATCTAATAGATTTCTTTGACTGGGTGACCAAAGTAGTAGATCAGGGAGGGGCTGTGGACATGGCCTACCTAGACTTTAGCAAGGCATTTGACACAGTCCCACACAAAAGATTGATAGTCAAATTAACCAGCCTGGGAGTGGGTCCCAGGGTGGTAGCCTGGGTAAAACATTGGCTGGACAACAGGACACAGAAGGTAATTGTAAATGGAGTCCACTCTGAAGAAAGGGCGGTTACTAGTGGGGTACCACAGGGTTCAGTATTGGGTCCAGTTCTTTTTAATGTCTTCATCAGTGACATTGCAGAGGGACTGGAAGGAAAAGTATGCCTTTTTGCAGATGACACAAAGATCTGCAACAGGGTTGATACACAAGGAGGCATGGAAAGGATGAAAAGGGACTTAGCAAGGTTGGAGGAATGGTCAGACGATGTCAGCTAGATTCAATGCAAAAAGTGCAAATAATGCACCTGGGAAACAAGAACCCAGGGAAGAATACACAATGGGTGGGGAGCTAGTAACAACAACAAAACAGGAAAGGGACCTGGGGGTAATCATATCAGATGACCTTAGGGTTAGCAAGCAATGTGAGAAGGCAGTAGGGAGGGCCGGGGGTATACGGGGATGTATAGGGAGAGGCATCAGCAGCAGAAAACAGGAAGTACAGACAGTTGGTGAGACCCCATCTGGAATACTGTGTCCAGTTCTGGAGACCCCATCTCCGCAAGGACATAGACAGGATAGAGGCAGTCCAGAGGAGGGCAACTAAAATGGTGCAGGGTCTGCAAGAGAAGCCGTATGAGGAGAGACTAAAGGAGCTTAATATGTATACCCTTGAGGAAAGAAGGGAGAGGGGGGACATGATAGAAACTTTCAAGTACCTCAAGGGAATCAACAAAGTCCAAGAGGTAGCATCTTTCAGAAAAAGAGACTTGCAAGAACAAGGGACACAATTTAAAGATAGAAGGAGGGCAGTTCAGGGCAATGTGAGGAAGAATTATTTCACAGAAAGGGTAGTGGATGCATGGAACAGCCTTCCTGAGGAAGTTGTGGGGTCTAAAACTGTGGGTGAATTCAAGAATGCATGGGACAGACATAAGGCAATTCTTGTGGGGGCAGGAAGATAAAGGCTGTTGGTTAACTAGGATCTGCGGCCTATCCTGTAGGTAGGGAAATGGGCAGACTAGATGGGCCTAGCCGTCCTTATCTGCCATCAAAGTCTATGTTTCTATGTTAAGGGATTCTTTCATCAACTCACCTGTAAAACTGGTTCCTTTGTCTGAGTCTACTTTAAGAGGTAGGCCCCACCTGGAAGAAATTTGCTCAACCAGGATTTTGGCAAAGGTTTTAGCAGTGCATGTCTTAGTGGGGAAAGCTTCAACCCACTTAGAGAAAAGGTCAATTACCACAAGAGCATACTTGTTGTTTCTGCTGATATTGGTCAAAGGACCAATGAAATCAATCTGTATAGCATGCCAAGGGCCAAAATATCTTTGTGGTAGGAGTTTGGCATTTCATTTGGTGGGGATGGGATTGTTTTGCACACAAACCAGGCAGTTATCTATGTACTGTTTGACATCTTTGATGACACCAGACAACCAGGCAGTGGTCTTAAGCTTTTGGAGGGTGTTTTCCACTCCTTGGTGTCCACCAGTGGGTGTATCATGCACTTGGTACAAGAATTTGGACCTAAGGTGTCTGGGCTCTACCCACAACTTGGTGGTGGAATCATCCGGTTGATACCAGATGAGCTTGTCATCTGGTGACAAGTGCAATTTACCTTCATGCCTTCGGTATGGGTTATGTGTGGGAAGTTTTTCTTCAGTACTCTTGTCAAGGAATCTGAACACTTCTTTGAGTTCAGTATCAACGTGTTGGGCTGCTGAGAGGTCCAAGGGGGAAAGGGTTCAGGTTTCTTCCTGATAGCTGCAATGTGTATGGCTGCATTGGCCTCTGGATGATCCATCATCCATGTGTACCCCCCTCAGGCTCCCTTCCTTGGCAACAGTGTCTGTTATATCACTGAAGGTATGGTAGGGGTCATTTAGGGAATGAGCCTTGACTTTGTGTACATTGAGTTTGTGTGCCAGTGAATGTATGTATATTAGCAGTTCTTTGTACTTCACAGGACTGCCATCAGAAGAGAGGAAGGAGTTCTTCTGCCAGAGAGGAAGGAATTCTGTAAGAGAACAACAGACCCAGTTAGAGTCCATAAAAATGATGATTTCCTCGGTCCCATGCTGGATGAACTCAAGGGCACAGGTCACCGCTGCCATTTCGGCTATTGTGAGGATGCTACACTGCAACGCTTAGAGATTTTAACAGTGCTACCATAAGGATAAATTATCAAAATTTCCATCCCTGCAATTTGTTTTTCCTGATAATAGGAAGCCGAACCATCAGTAAAAATACAACACAAAGAGGTGTTCTCGAGTATTTGTGGCATGGCAGGGAGGAAAGGACCTGGATCTGGAAGATCAGGTGGTTGCAGTGTGCAGTCATGGGATTCTCCTTGTAACAGGAGTCCATGTGCCAGCATTGATAGACTCTTAGTTGGGAGTACATGTATGTCTCTATCCTGGAGAAGAAGTCTCCAGTGTGTCAGTCTGGTGTTAGAGACTGAACCATCCTTCACTCTGTCTGATAGCAGAAAGGTAGTTGGGGTGTGGTTGGTAATAATAATCAGTGGAGAGTACCCAATGATATACAGAAAGTGCTTGATGGCCTAGTAGGTGGCCAGAAGGTTCCTTTCGCAAAGGCTGTACTTCTGTTCCACTGGGATCAAGAGCCGTGATGCATATGCAATGGGTCTCAGAGTACCATGAACCTTCTGGGCCAGCACTGCTGACATGGCAATGTCAGAGGTGGCACATTCCAGATGGAACGGAAGTGCTGGATTGGGGTTGACCACATCTGGGGCAGAGGCCAAGGCCTGCTTCAGTGGCATCAAAGCCTTGGTATGTATAGGACCCCAAATCCAAGGAATGTCCTTTTTTAGTAACTCATACAGAGGAGCAGCCTTCTGAGCAAAATCACAAATAAAATTTCTAGAATAGTTTACCATCCCTAGAAACCTTCTAAGAGTTACCACGCTGGTAGGCAATGGAAAGTCTTGCAATCCTTGTATTTTCTTCCAGGTAGGACTTCGGCCTTGATCAGTTATCTTTAGACCCAGAAAGAGTACCTCTTTCTGACATAGCTGTGCTTTTGCTGGGTTGCATTTGAGGCCCGCTCTGAATGATAGTCAATAGTTCATCCAAGAGATCCAGGTGTTTTTCCTGTGTGGCGGTTGCCAAGAACAGGTCATCCACACACTACAAGAGACACTGGGGAGTAGAGAAACCCTTAAGGGTGTCCATCATATGCAGATGGAACAGGGACGGGTTGTTATGGAATCCCTGTGGTAAGCAGGTCCATGTGTACTGTCTACCTTCAAAGGTGAAGGCAAACTTATATTGACTTTTGGGGCCAATGGCAATGACCAGAAACCATTGGAGATGTCCAGGACACTGAACTATTTTAGATCAGGGGTCAAAAGTCATAGCACATCAGGTGCAGATGCCACAGTTGGAGCACAACTGGGGGTGACCTGGTTCAGTTTCCTGTATTCAATATTAAGTTTCCAGGTGCCTGTAGGTTTCTTCACAGGCCACACCAGGGAGTTGGCAGTAGAAACACATGTTCTGATTACCCCTTGGTTGAGGAATGATTTTATTGTTTCTCTGAGAGAAGGCAAGGCCTCAGATGGAAAAAGATTTTGCCTTTGCCTCTCACGTGCTGGGCCTGGCACTTCGCTGATAGTGTGCATTCTGCTACAATCATGTTTGCTGGTTGCAAATTCTTCCAAATGCATTTGCAAAATGGGAAGGAGCTGTGGAAAAAGCTCATGGTTCTTGAACAAAGCTATGACATTATACTCTTTGTTGTTAGCAGATATTGTTGCCACAACGTGTGAATCAGAGATCAAGACAGTGTGACATTGGCCCTGAATCTGTATCAGTAGCATGTTTGCTAGATCCACCACACAGCCGAGTGGTGCAAGGAAGTCAATTCCAATATTAGGATGGTCATGCAATACCATCAATTGGAACGTGTGTGAAGCCTTTAAGTGGTCTAACTCTACCAGTAAGGGTAGAGAGCAGCACGCAGGTAACTTAGTACCATCCACACCTGACATGTTGGTCCTCCATCCAGTGGACCAAGAAGATGTCTCCGAGTGGTCATCAGCCTGTATCCAGTAACACTGTAAGTAAGCGGCCCGAGACCTCTGCTTCAGTGAAGGATCTTCCATTTGTATCCAAGACCAGCTTGTTTACAATCTGGACTGGGGCCTGTAATTGTCAATCCGTACTGGAGGAAGCATGGAGAGGTTGGGCATGGCTCCTTTGAACCACTTCACCATGCTGCACTGATGCTATATAGGGAGGTCTTCTGGGTTCAGGCCTGTATGGGCCTGAGGGCCTATACTTCCGGTATCACCATGGTCCAATGGGGTTTGGGTTCCCAGTTGTATGGCTGCAAGGGACTGAGCAGGAACAGCATCTGCTACAGAATGCACTTGCCCCAGAAGCTCTCTAAACTTCCGATTTTCTTCTGCTATCTCCCTATATGAAGGGCCTGTTATTTGCTGTTGTTGTTTGCCCTTGTTCTTGTGCTTCTTATTCCCACCCCATTGTTGCTGTTGCTGCTGTGGCTGTTGTTGTGCTTGTTGGGCATGTTGGTTGTCCGCAGGGAGGGGCTGTTTGTGTTGGGACTGCCCTTCCACCGTGTAGTGCGTCACTGCCTCTTGAGTAGGCTCCAGGTGGCTACTTTCTTGGAACCGGAGCCCAGATCATGGATATAAAGTTAGTAAACGCTCTCAGTTTTCCGAAGGTTATTGGCAAACCTGTTCATGTTGGGATAAGTGGTTGGCTCTACCTTTTCTCTTACTGTAGGAATCATGTTCCTAAGGAACAGAGTCTTGTACTCAATAAGGTCTACATCTGCAGCTTCTTGTGCAAGGTGCTTTCCTGCTTGGTAGACCATCCAGAGTCTCTGATGGTAAGTTGCTGGACTTTCCTTTGCATTCTGTTTTATAGGGTATGCAAGCATCACTCCTACTACACCTGGGCTGTGTGCAGAAATGAGTTCAGCTGCTACCTCATCAAAGTGGCATTACTGTCCTAGTGGATGGCATCAGGGAGTTTGGTCCACAAGCCAGGCTTGATAGTTTGGTGTAGTATTTAGACCTGATATTCTGTGGTGAGACTAAGCATCTTGCATTTGGCACGCACCTTTTCTAAGTGGCAGCTGAGGTTGTCAGACGGGCTCATCCAACCAATACTGTCTGCTATCTGCTGAACAGAGTAGGCCATTTGTAGGGGATTATTGGGCCAATCAGGTAGAGGTAGATTGTCTTGGGCACCATCCAGGGTGGCCCAGGCTGCAGCCTTGGCCGCAATATGAACAATGCCATCCTGAGTACCAGCCTCTTGTAGAAGCTGCCTAATTTGGGTTTTAATGGCCCATTTACTTCTCTCAGGAATAGGTACATTACCTATTGCATTCTCAATCATTTTTTTATCTCTTGCCCATCTTCCACATTAATAACGGCTATCGGTGGAACCTTCAGGACCAGGCTTGAGCCTGCTCTCCCCATCATGGGGGCCGCTGTGTTGGCATCTTCCACGATGGGCATCATGACATCGATGACGTATGACATGGTGTGGGCGGAGTGGGGACCCGCCATGTTGTGGATGGCTGGCTGGGATTTCTGGGCCATAGTAGCTGCATTACTGGGTGTTACATTATGAAATGTCATCATCTGAGACCTCCCCTTCAGATGACGTATGTAAGGTGGGGGCTATGCCTCCCATCACCTTAACATGTCCAGCCAGAACCTCCCGCTGATGGCACAGTTTCACCATCTTGGATTCACATTCAGCATGTCTCACATTTGCAACATCCATATAAACTTCATCTTGCATTTGTTTTTGCAACACTCTATATGAGGCGCTCAATTCATGATTGTCCCTAGTAGCCACTTCTAAGTCATTATGTACCTGGTTTATCTCATCCTGTAGCTCTCCCATGTCCTCACTCAACTGTTCTTTCACTCTACTCAACAAGTCCTTCATATTCAAAGCCTGTCCCTTATCCTGTCTCAAACTTTCACACTCCTGCTTCAACATACAAATCTCTTGCTCTCCAGCCTGTGCTGAATGATGCAAAAGTGAATCCTTTTCATTGCGCAAAGTTTGGAGTTCAGACTCCAGATTCTGCTGCAATCTAACACACTCTGTTTCCTGAAAACCCATCTCTTGCTTAAGAGACGAGATCTCCAGATCAAAGGTTCGAAACCTCACTTCAGAGGCTTCCAGAGCAGCGTAGAGAGTCGCGGCCAACAGCCCTTTGGCATGATGCTTATTGGCTGTTTGTCTCATCTCACAATTCTGGGTTGAAATCCCCAGTATAGGGTTTTCAGATTGAGTTGCGTCCAGCGCAAAGTCAGCCCATCCTCCATGGGAGGCAAGGAAGTTAGAGACATCGAGCCTCAGTTCTGCGCAGATATTTGATACGGTGGCCATTGTGTGGGAGGGAACAAAAACTCAAACTGTGAGAAAGGTGCCATGCTACGTATTGATCCACAGCAGGAGCACTTTACACACAGTCGGGTTACTGAAATGTTTACAAGCTTGCAATTCAAAGCTGCTGTGGAGCGGGACAAGTCGGCATCGACCACACCCAAGAAAAGCAACCAGACCTTGCAAGTGACTATAAAGCAGTCTGAAAATGGGAGATCTGTCGTGGGAATGCCCACCCACTGTCCCCGTTGGGAAGGGAAAAGTTTTAAACAACAAATGAAAGCTTACAAACACCAAATATTGCCTGCAAGCAGTCATCAATTGTCAGGAGGTCTAAATCTCACTCTCAGGTTCTTGGCAATATTGGGAATGCAAGGAATCACAAACACGTTGCATTAGAGTAATAAACTTGTTTATTACTACCGAAGGATAAATCACAGTTGCCCTAAGCAGTTCTTACCAATACGAACTGGGAGCCAATGCTAAGCGTTCCCTATACCTTGAGGTTTCTTTGTGTCTCTTGGGGTCTCTGAGGTATAAGACTCAGTGTCTCACATTATATACCTATGATAATTACTATGGTTACTGTAAGATAGAAACATTTCTAGTTACAGAGATGAGCCCTATTGGCTAAATTAGAGGTGGCTCCATGGTCCAAGGTAACATTATATAATTTTGTAGTAGTCATCAGTTTGTGAAACAAAAGAGTACATTATACAGAGTCTTACATAACTCAGTGTAGTAGTACAAATCACCAAAAGATGGCAATGTCGACTTACATATTATAATCATTCCAAGGACACAGATGTCCCAACATCTTATGAGTAAGAAATACACAGAAAATACATATAATATATATATATATTATAACAATAATATGCATACATATCCTGACATCTACTCTTATACAGTAGATGCCCTTAGCCCTATATGTTAGTATAACATGTCTCTAAGCACTAGCTGTCTATGGTGTACCTTTTGGAGGTACCAATCAGGGTGCAGGGACCTCGTGTAACAACAGTCAATACAAAGATTGGTGTCCTGTACAGGCACAGGCAATACTTCTCTCCAGGAGCTCTCCACCTCTCAGTCCACAGTTCAATTATATCTACTATTGATTATGGACTAGTGGTCTATGGGGAAGAAATGGACACAGGGCTCAAGAGACTGTGCTCAACCAAGCCTGCAGACTCACCTGGATGCTGAGCATGGCACTCACACCTGTACTCTGTATGAATGTGCAAACTGGCTGTCATTAAGAAACAGGGTCAAATTTCAGATTTGCACCCTAGGGAAGAAGGCTCTATTGGGTAAAACACCACCTTGTGTAGGCAATTTGCTCAATGCAGCCAACTTGTTACAGGTCACCAGAGGGTAGACTAGAGGTGCCTTGGCTATCCCCTCCCACTGCACCTCACTTGGGCAACATACATTTGACTACCAGGCCCCCCATGGATGAATGAACTCCCTGGGCACCTCTTGGCCACCAATTGTCTGGCACAATTCAAAACTGACCTCAAACAGCACCTAATAACACTCTCTAAGTGCACCTGCCCCTGATTCCAGCCACATCTGCTCTTTCTGCCCCCCAGCAAGCACTAGGCAGGCCTCAGGTACCCCCTCCTTCTGTCCCTTCTCATGACTTGCCCCAGTAATCAGTTTGCATCATGCTCCTTCAGCACCTGCCACCCCCTCCACCTCCCCAACTCACAGTCCTATGAGTTTCCCTAATAGTCACTACTAATGCAGACTGCCTGACCATGCCCCCTCACACCCCAACATTTTACTTTATCATGTCCTCTCTGCTCAGACTCCCCTCACTCCACCATTTCTCCCTATACCTTATTGCCCTTCTTCCCCCACCCTTCACCTCCACCGCAGTACATACCTCTCTCGTACCTCCTTTCTTCACCCCACTGCCAGCTATCCCTGTCCCTCTGAACTACTGACAAGGCGTTATTTTGCTGCTTATCCCCCCCCCACCGGCATAAAGTGTTTTTCTTGTTACTTAACTTGTACCTATGTTTTGAGTTATTCTGTAAGTTCTGAATCCAGGCTGTATTGTTCATTGTAATGTATCTTTGCTTTCTCCTATTGTACTTTGTTTTGCAATCTATGATGTGGAACCTTTGTAAAAGAGCTTGTGCTCAAAGATCTTTTCCAAATCACTAAATAAATAAATAAATAAATAAATAAAATGGTTATCTTGCCATGGGCACATTGGTGTCTGGGGTAACCACAAACATAAATCCATAGAGGAGAGAATGTGTCCCCAAATCACTTGCTCTGGGATTCTTGAGACAATGGAGTGTGCCCCTTAAGGGGTAGATCAAGTTGTCCATATGCTCCCCTCCCTCAAGGTGGCGATGGTTTGCTCAGAAGGGGAAGGGGAGGGGGAAGGGAAGGGGAAGGGCAGACAAACAGAACAATAGGCAAAAGGAAAGGAAGGGGAGGGGCTAAGGGAGGTAGATAAGGGACAGCACAGGAGTGGCTCAGCCACTTTTTACTGAAGTATTTGATCACAGAAACTACAGCACATCAGACTGGCTACATCATGGGGAAGGTTTTGAACTAAGCTTACAGCACGTAAGGAAACTAGCAGCTATGGTAGGCAGTTTTGCTCTATTTCAAAAAAAAATGTGTGTGTGGTTGCAGCGTTTAGCAAATTCAATTGGAGAAGGCTTGTTGGGAACAATGGGAAAAGAGCTTTTAGACAAGACCTAGAGGTTACTGGATTGAGACTTTTTCAACAAAAAAACAACACACCCTGAGATTAGTTGTCGCATGAAAGCAAATTGTCTGTATGGCTGTTACTATGGCTTGTTTGATCAAAGTGTTTTTTTTTAACTATAAAAATAATATACATAAATGGAGGCATTCCTGAGTTTGGTTAAGTGCTGGCTTTAAAGCACCATTCAGAGAGGTTGATGTGAGGCATTTGGGGCCAGAAAGGTGGTCACCAGGAGAAATCCATTAAAGAGTTTGGTTTTCTAACACAGATTGTCTAAGTGGTGTTGATGCAGCCTGCGTTGGTTAATGTTGTTTGTTGAGAGGTCATATGTGGGAGCGAATGGTAGTGCTCTACCGTGCCTTTGGTAGGCTGTGGCCTAAAGCGTGGGGACAGCTCAGCTGCGTACACTGCAGAGGTACTAAAAAAAGAGTCCCATTGGGGCTGTGGGTCCATCGGAGGAAGTTGGGCTCTCGTGCTCGGGGCAAACCTGAGGCAGGGGGAAAACATTCTCGTAATGTGTCCTGTGGTAATCAATCAATCAATCAAGTCTTTATTTAACCAGGCGTTCATCGTTGAGCAGAAGCTCATTTGCAAGATGGACCTGGGTGGAGCATGAACAATTGTATATACAGGTCAACACAGGTATTTACAAGGCAATACAGATAATACTCTTTACAGAGAAGAAGAAAAAGAAGTTCATATGTACATAGAATTATACAGATATTGTACAGATTACACGGTATTTACATACATAGAAGTGTCTATAGGAAGATAAAGCAGGTTATCTAAGGTTGCAGGAGGAAGTAACGGAAGAAAAAAAATTAAAATATACACCAGGTAAAGGTGAAGGTAGGAGGGAAGGGAGGGAGGTAGGGGGAGAAAGACTAGGAGGGCACGGTGCACAAAAAGGAGTTGGTAAAACAGGATGTAGAAAAGGTGGATGGAGAAAAGGAGTATGTGTGAGCCCCCAGGAGTGAATGCTATAAAGTATGGGGCATGGTAGGATGTCAAAACCCAGGCTAGTGAGCTCCTATCCGAGGTTGGGAAAGGAAGAATAAGGGGATGGACGGGCCTAGTGTTGATAAGACAGAGGAATAAGAGAGAGAGAGAGAGAGAGAGAACAATTAGGCTCGTGAGGAGCAAGCTGGGGGGGGGTCAGTACTAAAAATTGGGTCTAGGCGTGGCTATATACCAGTGCAACACCGGCTGCATTGGTCTGAGTAGGTGAAGCAGTTACAAACTTCTCTGATTGTCCGGAAATAAAGAGTCTTGAAGGCATTTATACCAATTAGAGTCCTTAATTTGAGGGTTTTTGTAGATCGTCCCATAAGGTAGGTAGCACAAAGCTTATGGCTGCCCTGCCGAAGCGGGATTTTGCTTTGGGTACTTTAAGTGTAATAGCTGAGTAACTTTTTTTTTTTTTTTTAACTTTCAGTCTTTATTTTTTATTGGTAAACAGGTACGTATACAACATCAAAAGACATAAGATAAAGATAACTTAAAAATAGACATAGACAATTAACATACAAGTGCACTGCCATTCTGTAGGTTATACTATTTCATTTGTTGCGATGGCCGGGAACATATAAATAAATAAAAATACAGTTGATTCTTTTTTTGTAATAAACAGATGCTTTGTGAGACAACTTGGGTCATGGTTGGAAGTCTGCCCTGAGAGGTGAGATATAAAGGACCCATCTTCTCCACATATTCTCAAATGTCTCATGAGACTTATTAATACTGGCAGTTAATCTCTCCATCTTATAGATATCTGTCATTATCTGATGCCAGGTATCTAGTGTAGGAGCCAAGGGGGAACCCCAACTTTTCTTGATAGCCTTTTTGGTGGCTAATAAGGCCAAATTGAGGAATTTTCTAGATGGACTGTCTAAAAATTCCTGTGAAGTATCCACAAATAGAAACAAATGAGGGCCCAGTGTTATATTAGAATACATCAATTGCTGGACGGCCTTGTGCAAGTGATCAAGGAATGAATGTAGTTCACTGCATGACCAAAAAATATGACCAAGGGAGGCCAGGGAGAATCCACATTGCCTCCAACACTCTGCTTTGTAGTTAACATTATATTTCATCACCACTATTGGGGCCCTGAAATATCTGATAAATAACTTCCAAGCAAATTCTTTCCAGAAACCTGAGTCTATGCCCCTATACATTGTCTTTATATGTGTCTCCCACTGAGAGGCAGTTATCTCCACTCCAAGATCTCTCTCCCATGCTTGCCTAATATTGTCTAAGGGTTTGCTGTATAAAGAGCATAAACCTTTATAGAGGGATGAAATTATATGAGGTGGGGTTGACCTACCATCTATGACTCCTAGAAAAATTAAGAGGAGTCCGGGGAGAGGAGAGTCTCTCCAGTTCACCTTACCCAAGGAGTAGAGATAGTTCCTTGTCTGGAAGTATCTAAATCTATCTGAATAAGGAATGTCATATTTTAGGACTAGTTCTGTTAGAGAAAGAACTGTTCCCTGAGGCATGAAGTGATAGACTAAATGTCGCCCCTTCCTTTGCCAAATAAGATATCCCTTGTCCAATTTAGCAGGGACAAAGGCATCCAGGAAAGGCAGGGAGAACACCGCTGATCTCCAGGGTGCAAATTCCCGGGATAACAGTAGTCTCTGCCAGCAGTGCAGGGTTGAATGAGTATAGGGACTGGCAATATTCTCTGCTCTCACTACCGGGGGGGTGGACAGTAAGATACGGTTCACATCTTCTAGGCCTTTTCCCTGTAATTCCACCCACTTCCATTTTGCCTTATAGGATCTGTCCAGCTAGAATATGGGTATTCTAATTTGAGAGGCAAGGTGATATAATCTAAAATTAGGTAGGGACATACCTCCTTTTTGTCTAGTTAGTTGTAATATTAAAAGATTAATCCTGGGTTTTTGATTGGCCCAGATGAATGATGAAATTTTTCTCTGTAGTGTTCTATAGAAAGTGTCAGGGATCTGAGTTGGAAGAGTCTGGGCCAGGTATATGAAGCGGAGGAGAACCACCATCCTGACAGATTCTATACATTGATACATGGACATGGGAAGGACTCTCCATCTATCTAGGTCTGCAGTCATTTTAGTCATGAAGGGGGTATAATTCAGAGGGAATAGGTCCTCATACGAAAGGCCAATCCACACACCAAGGTATTTAATGCTCTTCAGGTCCCAGTGGAAATTATAGGTTTTCCGCAGATCTATATTTGGGATGAAGTCCCAAGCCAGGACTTCAGTTTTAGTTTCATTAATTTTATAACCTGAAATCTCTCCAAACCTCTTTAATCTATCCCAAAGAGGGGGCAGGGAGGTCTTTGGGTCGGTGAGGTACACCAAAAGGTCGTCTGCATATAATGCTAATTTATGGTGTGTGGAGGTGACCTCAATTCCAGCAATTCCCACCTCTTGCCATAGGGCCTGGGCTAAAGGCTCTAGGTAAATTGCAAATAGCAGAGGTGAAAGGGGGCAACCCTGACTTGTTCCGCGAGATAGTGTAATGGGGTTAGAAAAGGAGCCATTTATCCGAATATATGCTTTGGGGTTCGTATACATTAATTTTATTAGCCCAATCACTGACTGTGGTATCCCTACTTTTCCTAACACCTCCCATAAAAAAGTCCATTCGACCCAGTGGAACGCTTTCTCTGCATCTAGTGATAAGAGAAGAAATGGAGACCCGGCCTCCCGTGCTCTCTGCAGGAGATGTAGCGTTCCTTTTATGTTGTCCTGTGCTTGATGACCAGGAATAAACCCCGTTTCATCCAGGTGAATTATTTCTGGGAGAAAGGACTCGAATCTTTTGGAAATTATAGATGCAAACATTTTATAATCTATATTAAGCACAGACATAGGTCTGTATGAGGAGCAGGACTTTTTCTGGTTTTAATATGCTGGTTATATAGGCATATCTCCAAGAGACAGGTGTTGATTGGTCCGTCTGTACTCCCCTACAGGCCTGCAGGAGGGTAGGGGACCACTCAACTCTGAACACCTTGTAGAAGTCCCCGGTGTACCAGTCCGGGCCTTGGCTCTTATGTGATTTAAGGGCCAGCATGGCCTTATCTAATTCTGATTGAGTGATTGTTTTCTCCAGTAATTGTTTCTGCTTGTCTGAGATCCTCTGAAGCCGTAGATGCTCTAAAAAGGTCTCTATTCCCCGAACGTCTCCACCTGATTCAGTGCTGTATAGGGTACTATAATATTTCTGAAAAGCGTGTTCAATTTCTTTAGGGAGATTAACCAATCTCTTGGTGTCTGGGTCTCTTATTTGCATAATGTTGGATCTAGTTTTGTGTTATCTGATTTTGTGGGCCAGCAGACGTGTAGCTCTGGGACCCCCTTTGTAATGCTTTTGCCTAATGCTCTGCAGAGCCTGCTCAGTGCGGATATCTAGAATGGACTGTATCTGTTCCTTAGTTGCTTGGAGAAGAGAAAAAACCCCCTCATCACCAGTGGCATGCAATGCCTGCAAGTCACAAGTTGCTGCTGTAATTTATCAAGATGTGCTTGTTGCTTCTTCTTATAATGTGTCGCATATTTAATTATTTCCCCCTAAGAACTACTTTAAGCGTATCCCAAAGAACACCTGCTTTAATGTCCTGTCCCTTGTCTTCAAGGATCTGTTTAATTTTTTGTTGCATTGTTTCCCTAAAGTCCTTAAGGTTCAATAAAAAATTATTAAATCTCCATAGGGTATTGATTTTTCCTTTCTCCCAAACCATGTCTAACGTAAGGATTGAATGATCCAATAGTACAGTCGGGGTCTGCGTACAACTTTGCATTTTATACAGGTGTTCTTTAGATACATGTAGGTAGTCTATACGACTGTATACTTTATGGGGGGCAGAGTAATGAGTGTACTCCTTCTTATTGGGATGGAGATTTCGCCATATATCAACCCATTGGGCTCCCTTTAAGTAGGCCTGTGTGACCCGATGTGCTGGGGTCTTTTTAGTGGGCCTCTTACTAGAGGTATCCAAGTGGGTCATGGCCAGGTTATGGTCTCTGCCCATCACCAAGACCCCTTGGCTCCATTCTATAACCCTTTGGAGTAGCAATTTCCTGATATCTGGTCCTTCCCCGGTGGGGGGATATATATATATAGAAACCAGGGTGACCTCCTGCCCCTCCAGCTGCCCCACTGCAATTGCAAGTCTTCCCTCTGAATCTGTGTAGGAATTCACCAAACAGAAAGAAACATTTTTAGGGATCATGACTACTGCTCCTCTTCTTTTCCCCTTACCATAGGTTGAGGCCACTATTGTAGAGAAACCAAATTTGGAGAGCTTTTTATGCTCCTGTTTGTTTAGGTGCATCTCCTGTAATAAGAGAACAGAGGGCCTTAGTTTTTTAAGGGAGGAGATCACCCTTTATCTCTTAATGGGGTTATTTATCCCATTCACGTTAAGGGAGCATACCCTGACTGTGTGGGCCTTATTCACTGAACTGTGAGTTATTATTACCTGGGAGTGGGTCTGTGCCGGCTACTGACCGAGACCAAAAATAGCCCCACTTTGTGGGCATCAAAGATCTGCATCTATTGAATACAACAACAATAAATTCCTGAAAGATAGTTCCCATGGAGCCTGATTCAGCAAGAGGTAAAAACCCCCGAAGGCAACTATATAGAAAATAACATACATTCATGTGCACTTTCAAAGAATAGACAGTATAAGTAACATTAACGTATTTGGACCTTAAGAACCTATTTACATTGGTACTTCCAATGCAGATGGGGGTAACCCCTACCCCTCTAGTCAGAAGGGGCCCAGACCTAAAATCGGACTGAGCCTCAGTGGGAGGAATTGTGACCTCCATCGGTCAGGCCTCCCAGACCCCTAAGAAAAGAAACTCAGGGTCAGGTAGTAGGGACGTCCACCACTAGGGGGAAGCGGGCCTGTGCAAAGTGTAAATGCCTCTTCTTCCAACAAGCCCTAATGGGTCATAGGAAGGGCAGCTGCATGAAGATTGGGGATTAATGCATCATTTCTCTACCGTCCACCTCTGTTTACTAGGCTGAACGCGTCTTTTAAGAAGATTATAGTCGTACATCAACTCTCTAATAAATCAAAACACTGTTATAAAGAGTTAGCCGTACTGACGTTTCTCTCTCTAGATCAGTTGGACACCTTAACCACCAGGCAGGGGAGTGAGGGAGAGAGGGAAGAGCGGAGCTTCAGCATTAATAGCAGAAAAAAAAAGTAGGTAGCTGTTTAATTTAAAGTCTCTCCTTGGCTTTGCCTTATCAGAGCTTCAGACAGTCTAAAAAAAAACACAGAGCCCTTGTAAGTTCTCATACCATATGCCATGTCTGATTTAGTTCAGGTATTGACATCCTGATTGTCAATCACTGTAGCTTTAGAGGAAGAGCGATTCTTTCCAATAAAGTCCTTCACCTCCTGAAGCGAACGAAAACCCCTCCGGTTGCCTGTTCCTGTATGAGAGTTCGAGATGCTTTGCCACTGCGAACGAGGGGGACACTTTTCCCGTGGGACCGGACCACCCGACTGGAAACTCCATCCTCTTTTTCCAGTTCCATGATGGCTTCCTCTGGGCTCGAGTATGTTTCATTTCCAGAATCCCAACAGATCCTCAGTTTCGCCGGGTAGGGGGTATGAAACCTTATGCCTTTCTCCTTTAGGAGTTTGAGAATTGGAGCATAGGCTACTCTTTTTTTCAGGATTTCAGCAGGGTAGTGATTATTGAAAACAGTCTGGTTGCATTGTATGTGATATTTCCTTTTGCCCACACTGTTTTTAGAATCGTTTCCTTATCTTTAAAGCTAGAAAGTTTAAGAACTACTGAGCGAGGCCTGGCAGCTTGGTCAGTGGGTTTTTTTGATAGGGCTCTATGAGCTCTTTCGATTTTGAACTGGAACATTGGGGGGAGATCAAGCACATTTCTGAGGAGATCCGTTAGAAAATCCTCCATCTTACCAGTCTCGGAGTCCTCCGACAAACCGTATATGTGAAGATTATCCCTCCAGGACCTCGCTTCCAGGTCTATGATTTTTTCCTGAAATTTGTCATGTTGATCAATCAGGAAGTCGACTGCCTGATGTAGACGCTGGGTCTCTTCGGCTACCTCCCCCGTGGCTTCCTCTGAGCGGTCGAGCCTTCCCTCTACTTTGGATAACCTGTTCTGAAGCGCTGTAAACTCCCTTTTATTTTCTGCCCGGAACGCTCTAATTTCTGTAAGAAGGGTCTCGTATCTGGACCGTGAGAGCCTTTCACTCTCTCTATCTGTGTCCGGATCGTGATCCTCGGCCATGCTGTCTGGGGGAGAGGTGATGCGACTATGAGAGGGCCTCTTGACAGATCCCTTTACTCCTGCCCTTTCTCGTAGTCTCTCCGAACGCGATTTCAGCTGGTTTTTACTCACCTTCATTCAAACTGTTGAAAATGCTAACTTTTAAGCTATATTTACTGAATTGGGGAGATATATCAGGTGGAGTGTGTGAGAGCTTCCCCTCTATGCAGCCATTCGAGTGGGTGACGTCACCGGAAGTCGCTGAGTAACTTCTTAACGCGTATTTCCCAATTATACTCAGGGGAAGACAGCAGGAGATATAGTAAGGCAGCTTATTAGAGATGGCTCTATAGGTCCAGAGATTGGTGTTTCTGTGGCGCCTGAACTTTAGTGATGTCCACCCCACTGCTGCATATAGGGTGCAGTGATGTGTGTCGAAGGGGAGTCTCGTTATAAACCTCAGTGCTCGATGGTAGAGTGTGTCCAGTTTAGCCATGTAAGAGTTGGGGCATTGGCTGTAGAGGAAGTCAGCGTAATCAACCAATGATAAGAAAATGGATTGGACCAGTTGTTTCTTGGCATCTCTGGTGAGAAATTGGTTGATTCTAAAAAACAATCCAAGCCTTTGCCGAAGTTGTTTTAGAAAGTCCTCGATATGTTCAATGAAGGAGAGTCTTTGGTCTATCAAACTCCCAGATACTTGAATTTTGTAACAAATTCTAGTTTTCACCTAGAACTGTGGTAATTTGGGAACTGTCCCACTGGACACAGGGTTAGCTACGGATAAAGGGAGAGGACCATCACTTTAGTTTTTTGCATTAAGGAGTAGCTTTTTTTGGAGGAGTTGGCTTTGCAAAAGGTTGAATTCTGACTGTAGGTCATTGCAGGCAGCTTCAGGTGTTGGGCGACTCATGTAGAGAACTGTATAATCTGCAAACAGATGGATGTTGGCTTCTTTTATACAGTAGTCGATGTTATTACTGTAGATTGCAAAAGTAAGGGCCTAACATAGAACCTTGAGGTACCCCTCTTTGCAGAGTTTTATGGAACAGGCTCCTTCGGCTTTAACTTGTTGAAGGCGCCTGTAAGATAGTCAATAAACCAACGAGAGGAGGGGTCCACACCTATGGTTTGAAGGGAGGAGGGAAGACTATGGTTGACGGTGTCAAAAGCCTTGCTTAGATCAAGGAAAACAGCACAAATAAAGTTTTTGCTCTCAAGATTACGCTGCCAGTTGTTAGTAACTTTCGAGGGCTGAGATAGTGCTATGTTTAGCTCTGAATCCGGACTGCATAGGATTTTGCAGTTCCCTAGACTCAAGGTGAGTCCTCAGCTGTGCATTTACAATTTTCTCTAGGAGCTTGGACAGGACTGGAAGGAGGGAAATTGGCATGTAGTTATTGAGATTGCCAGGGTCACCTGATTTGAACAGTGGTATGACATGTGCTGTCTTCCATATAGGTGGTAAGGTGCGCTGAGACAGGGATAAGTTAAAAAGGTGGGTGATGGGTATTGCTAGTACATGGTAGGCAATTTTTAGGAAGTAAGGGTCAAGGGTGTCGGCCCCAGCACTTTTTCTAGTATCCAACTGAAGCAAGAGGTCCTCTACCTCTTTCAGTGGAGCAGGTTGAAGTGAGAAAGGTGGCGAAACTATCAGAGTTTCAGGCAGTTGGCTTGCAGTCTGGGAGCGAAGTATGTTTGCAGGGGAGTTATCAAATGCCATGCCTGCAGTAGCAAAGTGATTATTGAATGCGTCAAGTAAATCCATCTTTTCGGTTATAGTTAAGTTGCCAGAGGTAATCTTGGTCGGGAGTGAATTTCCTGGGGAGTGGCCTAGCAGATCATTGATTGTGTTCCAGAGCTTGACTGGGCTCTTTGTGGCAGAGTCAAGTTCGGATTTGAAGAAGGTGGCCTTCGATTCTCTGATTGTTTTGGTACATAAATTTCATAGTCTCCTGAACTGGTTCCAATCCTCTGCAGTGTTCAGTCTGTGCACTTTTTTTCAGAGCTTATCTCTTTCTAGAAGCAAGGACTTGATCTGAGGGGTGAACCATTTACAGGTTTTGGTCCTAGTTCAAACTTTAATCAGGGGAGCATACTTATTAACGGCCCTTGATAGAATGTTGTGGAAGATATTGTAAGCTGACGTAATCATTTTGGCCAGGTAGAAATCTTGCCACTCAGGTTTGGCCAGGTAGAAATCTTGCCACTCAGGGGAGTACTTAAGCTCATTTAGGTAGGCATGTTCATTGAAGTTGCACCCGGATCTCTTCATAGAGAACTTGCTGATGGGTGCTGGGTTGTTGGTGGATCTTACTCCTGCAATAAAACAGTGGGCACTGGCAACTGAGAAGAAGACATCAGCATGGGAGAAGAGATGAGGTTTGCTCACCATTACCACATCCAAAAGTGTACTTTTACCGAGATTCTTCACGTTTGGGCATGTTGGTTCAGTAATAAGTTGTGTCAGACCATGTTCATCACAGAAGGATGCAAGGTGGGCAGCTGTGTTAGAGAGCCAGTCAAAGTTGAGGTCTCCTAAAATAATAGTTTCTGGCAGCCCCTGTCCCAACTTGTCACTTAGATATGACACAAGCTGTAGGCCAGCAGACGGTGGTCTGTAGCATCCTATTACGCAGAGTGCAGTAGTCTGTGTAATTTCCACTTTGAGAATTAGGCATTCAAATTCATTGGCGACAGATGCTGAGGATAAGCAGAAGGCAGAAAATTTGTCTTTAATGTAGATAGCTACCCCTCCTCCTCTGGCATGCCTATCAGCTCTGAACAAGGCATAGTTGGGTATGTTTACTTCTCTATCAGTGGTGCTGGGTCTAAGCCAAGTTTCGGAAATCATAAGTATGTCAGGAGAGGTATGATTTACCCAGGTTTGTATTAAGGTTATCTTTTTAAGGAGGCTACATATGTTAATATGCAAGAAGATTATTCCTTTTAAATTTGCTAGTTCTGCTGGCAAAGCAATAGCTTCTGGGGGAACAGGGTTGAGTTCTACATTGCCTGAACATAGCAGGAAGATAAGTAGGATTTTTCTAAGAGTGCTAATTATAAGCTTGTAATCTTGTAATTCCTGCCTTTTTTACCCGTCTAGTAGATCTGATGTTTTTAGGGACTGGAAAGTAGCCACCATAGAAGAGCTGATCTGTTGTAGCAAGAGCTAGTACCCCTACCACAATAGGCAGGGAGGAGATAGAAGTCTGTGTGGTGGGAGGTGGGCCTTGTGGTGGGGGAGTGTTATAAGTACTACTGGTATGTGTGGTCCAAGAGCAGGGTTTGAGGTATTGGTACTTGGAATCACGGAGGAAATTAAGGATAAGTTGCCATGTGGTATACAGACAAGGTGCGTTGTAGACCAAACATGATGGTAGTTCAGGTGTCCAATGCTGGGCAGCTGGTATCAGCAGAAGAAGGGCAGCATAAGGAGCCATATAGGGCCCGACATGATGGTACCTCAAAAAGAACCACTCAATTAGCCCAGGGGCCAGTGGGTTGCTGGATTAATGCAGCTTATCAGTAGCTCGATCCAGGTAGACCAAAATTTGATAGCATTAAAATATTTAGTGGTGAAGGCACAGCCAAGGAGAGCCTATGCATTTTAGTAAGGTGAGGCCCTGAGAGTTGGATCCAGTAGGCTGGACAGAGAAGAGGGGGATCATAAGCTAAGTCTCTAGTGGTGGGGCACTGCGCCAGGGGACGTGGACTAATATTTTGGCAGAAGGTACTGTATTTAATAATCAGCGGAGGTGGGGGGGCGGTCAAAAAAGTTGCGGCAGTTGCCGTACCTTGTAAGGCCTTGAGTCCGTGTCTAAGGTCTCGAGCGTCAGCTAGAGGGGTGCCGACTGCCCAGTAGCTGGGAATCCCGCAGCTTAGGAGCTGGGAGCCTGGGCGACAGTTCCTCGGCTGAAAGAGAGAGAGAGAGAGAGAGTGAGGGTTAATAAAGGGGATTCACATAAAGGGTTAGACAGAACAGCAGGGAGTCCAAAATTTGCAGAACAAAAGGACGTGTATTACTTTGGCACCCAAAAGTGTCTAGGGCCAGTGCATGTATGCAGGGAAAGGGCTGTAGACAATAGATTTCTTTCCCAAACCACAATTCAAGTCCTTTCAATTACAGACTGGGTTAACACTTCGGCTTTTTAACATTTGTCCCAACATAAACATTTTTAGGGTTTAAAATCAAAGAGCAGAAGCCAGCATCCACCAGGGACCAATCAGAGTGTGGTCTGAGGGGGCACTCTCAATCCAGTTGGTTGCAGCAGTTGCCATACCTTGTAGGACCTTGGGTCCATGCCTGCAGTCTCGAGCGTCGGCTAGAGGGTTGCCGACCACCCGGTAGCTGGGAATCCCATGGCTTAGGAGCTGGGAACCTGGGTGGCAGTTCCTTGGCTGAATCTGTCTGGGGGTCAGTCGGGTGGTCTGTTAGCTGTGGCCTGCTCAGAGAGAGCCAAGGCTGCAGGAGCAGCTTGGGAAGCCCACAGATGGGCTGTCTGAATCTGTCCTGGGGTCAGTCAGGTGGTCTGTTAGCTGTGGCCTGCTTGGAGAGAGCCAAGACCACAGGAGCAGCTTGGGAAGCCAACAGATGGGCTGTCTGAATCTGTCAGGGGTCAGTCGGGTGGTTTGTTAGCTGTGGCCTGCTCGGAGAGAGCCAAGGCCACAGGAGCAGCTTGGGAAGCCCACAGACGGGCTGTCTGAATCTGTCCAGGGGTCACTCGGGTGGTCTGTTAGCTGTGGCCTGCTCGGAGAGAGCCAAGGCCACAGGAGCAGCTTGGGAAGCCCACAGATGGGCTGTCTGAATCTGTCTGGGGTCAGTCGGGTGGTCTGTTAGCTGTGGCCTGCTTGGAGAGAGCCAAGGCCACAGGAACAGCTTGGGAAGCCCACAGATGGGCTGTTTGAATCTGTCCATGGGTCAGTCGGATGGTCTGTTAGCTGTGGTCTGCTTGGAGAGAGCCAAGGCCACAGGAGCAGCTTGGGAAACCCACAGATGGGCTGTCTGAGGTAAGGGGAGCAGCTTCCTACTGAGCATCCACATGCCATGGTTACCATGTGAAAAATGGAAAAACCCCTCTTCCCCCCCAGCTCAGCGGCATCCTTGTGTCTCCACGAGGGGAATTACATCTTCCTTTTTGGTTGGGGGGCCTTCTTAATCTGCCCCATCGAAGAGATGAGTGAGAGCCAACATCAGCTCGCCGCATACATGGCGACACGGTTTGGGCCCATGCAGTCATCAAGTGAATGATTGAAGGGGCCTAGCGCATCGGGGGAACGTGTCTGAATCCAGAATTGGGGGTTAACGAATTGCCTACTTGTGGTAGGGCCAAATGCTAGCAGGGCAAAGAGAGGCCCACGGGACAGGCCTGACAAAGGGGCCGACGAGGAGACACATGGTGTGACATCACACGCCAAGGGGGTCATGAAGAAAGTAGCAAGCAGCAAAAAAAAAAAGCTTGCTGAAGCAGGGGATGATGGCCTTGGGGATGGAAAAAGGGGTGTTGTGGAGGCAAGCAGGGCACATCTGTTATTGGGGGGAGTCCCTGATGGAAAATGGGCCATGCAACCCAGCTGGTTTAAAAATTCAAGCGGCTACCCTGCTGGGGTGGGACGAGAGAACAGGCGGGGCACCACAAGGCTAGAGAGGAGCAGGCTAGAGGCCTGGTAAGTGGGGATGGGCCACGAGGCATGATGTCACATGCCAGGAGCCTTGGTAATGGAAAGGGCTACAGAAAAAAGGAGTTTTTTTTTCAGGGAGCAAGGGGAGATATAAAAAATAAAAAAAAGGAAAGAAAGGAAACGGACGACCCAGATGAACCGGGCCAATGGATGGGAAGGGTCAACAGCAGAGGATGAACAGGGACTGGGGGGGCAGGGGGGCACATGTTGAAGCAACAGGCAGTTGGCCAAGAGAGTGGAGCATTAGCAATACAGGCATGAAGGGGCACAAGAAAATAAGCCAAAAAGGCAGTGAAGGAGAGGTGTGAGGCTCAAGAGTGGGAGCAGGAGGCCCATTGGGGCCACAATGGGAGGATATATATATATATATATATATATATATATATATATACAAAAGATAAAAATATAATATAAAATAATAGTAATAAAAAATATATATATATAACAATGATGGAAGGGGCCAGTTTTAGATTGGTGGGAGACAGGAGTGAAGGAAAGCAAGTTGGTTTAACCATAGGGAGAGGCGATTGAAAGATATTAATAGAAGAATATTCTCAGTTGTCATTACAGATATCCCAAAAAAAGAGGAGACATGGTGCCAAAGAAGTGCAGACCTTCGAAGGAGGATGTCTACAAAGAGATCATGGAGCTGGCTGAAAAAGCCAACAGAATGTGGCAGATGGTGGAAGGGGAGGAACCAGGGTGTGCTGGGGAGAAGTGAAAAGTGGGGAAGGAAAAAAGGGGCAGAGCAAAATGGCAGGCTGGGTGGTTACACAGCCCACCTAGGGTGCAGCCACCGATGGAGGCACCTCCCAGGGTGGCTAGTCCAGTACCGATGCACCCTGTTGAGCCAGTACCGTTAGTACCTCCCCTGGACCAGATAGTGGTCCCCCCACTGGAGCACAGGCTGGAGCCCCTGAGTGTGGTGGTTCCTCCTCAGCAGCCAGGTACACAGCCAGCTATTCAGCCACAAGGGGACAGCACAGGGCATCACAATGACAGCAGCCCACAGAGAACAGACAGGATCACAGGTAGTGTATCTGGGTCAGTGGGAGAAAGCATAAAGGATTATATAGGCCAGATTATTTCAGCACTCAGGACAGGGGGTTTGGGCCAAATGGAGGCAGCACTGGCAGAAATTAGATCAGACAAAGAGCTGCCAAAGGAAGGAGAGAAGAGTGTAGAGAACAAAGGAAAATGGACAAGGGAAATAGGAACCCCAGGAATGAGGGTAGGGGAGCACGTTCCACTGGCTATAAAAGAGAAAATATGGAAAGGGGAATATGTGGATATTTTTGCCCTAGTGTGCCGAGAGGCAGCAGAAAAGTATGACAAAACAGAGAACATAGGAAAGAGCGAGATGGCAGCAGCTGTGGTTTTGTTGGGGAAAAAAGAGGAGGATAAGTTTACAAAAGGGAAAACCTGGGATGGTTGGTTTGTAGGTTTTTCCACCTACTCTGCAATAGTGATGGAGAAGAAGTCAGAGATGGGCATCCCAGTCATCACGTGCTCCCTAATAATAAGATGGGTGAATGCCAAGGGAAGGGTGGGATGGATTTATTACGATGAATTCTTTCGGCAAAGAATGGCAATGTATGGGGATGTAAGGTGGGACACAAAACAGCTAGACATCTAGACGGATTATGTAACAGACCAGTCCATGCCAGAAGGAAAGACATTTAAGAAGGGGACAACCCCACAGAGTTGCTGTTGGGGTTATAATCGGGCTTTTTGTTCCTGTCCACAATGCCACTTTCATCATGCATGCTCGAAATGTGGGGGATCACACCCAGCGAGCAGATGCAGAATGACCTGGGGGCAAGGAGCCCAAGAGGCAGGGGCACATGGAACAGGCCAACAGTTTTTTCGAGAGGAGCAAGGGTTTAGGGAGCAGGCATGGAACAGAGGGGGGAGAGGCAGAGAGCATGCAGGAAGAAGGGGTCAGCCTTATTGAGTGGCAAGACCAGCGGGAGGATGGGGGGGCTGAAAAAATCATTAAAAAGGGGAAGGGATCTATTTAAAGAAGCAAGAACTCCCATTAGGATAGAGGAGTGGGAAGAGTGGTTGAGGAGTTACCCAAATAAAAAAGTGGCTGACACAATCAGAAGAAGCTTTTAGAAGGTTTTCCATTATAGTACGTGGAACTGAGACAGGAGAGTGAGGCGAACAACCTGGGCTCAGTAAAAGGGAAAGAAGATATTTTAAGGCAGAAAATAGATAGGGAGATAGCAGTGGGGAGGGTGGAAGGGACATTTGACACCCCCCCACTGCGGAATATGAGAGTTTCCCCATTGGGTTTGGTCCCCAAAAAACAGCAGGGAGAGTACAGGGTGATCCACCAACTGTCATTTCCTGAAGGGGATTCAGTGAATGATTTTATCAGTGAAGAGCACAGCAAAGTGACATATGCCATGTTGGAAGAGGTGGTACAAGCCATCAGAGCTACACCTGTTGCATGGATGGCAAAAACTGATATAGAATCTGCATTCAGATTGCTTCCAGTGAGGAGAGAGGACTGGGACCTGCTGAGTTTTAAAATAGGGGGACAATACTATTTTGACAAGGCAATGCCCATGGGATGTTCCACAGTATGTGCTACATTTGAAGCATTCAGCGCTTGTTTACAGTGGCTATTTCAGAAACAAATTGGTTACAGGATGGACATTCACTATTTAGATGATTTCCTTCTAATAAGCAGAGGAAAGGATGAGACAGACAAAATGTTGTCCAGTTTCAAGAAGCTATGCAGGAAATTAGGGGCTCCTCTGGCACAGGAGAAGATGGAAGGTCCCAGTAAGGTTTTAGAATTTCTGGGTATCGAAATAGATGCCTCAATGAAGGTCTTTAGGCTGCCAGACAAAAAAGTGTCCAGGTTGAAAGAGCTAATAAAAATACATACAAGTAGAAGGAGAATACAGCTAAAAAGGGTGCAACAAGTCTTGGGTCACCTGAACTTTGCATGCCAGGCCATAGGCCCAGGGAGGACCTTCACAAAGAGACTAGCTAGGGCCACAGTGGGGGTAACCAGGCCACACCATTGGGTAGACATGTCAAAAGGAGTTAAAGAAGATTTTAAAGGATTGGGAGGAGTTCCTGAGGAACTATAATGGGTGCTCCTTTTGGCAAGATGACTGGGTATATAACATGGACCTAGAACTGAATATAGATGCAGCGGGGGGCCTGGGCATGGGGGTGTGCTATTTTAAGAGCAGATGGTTTGCAGAACCATGGCCTATGGAATGGGTAAAGGAGCGAAAAGTAAAGGACATAACACTGTTGGAGATCATGCCTGTTTGGGCCTGCACCTTGCTGTGGGGCGAAGAGCTCCAGAACCAGAAGGTGACATTCTGGTGTGAAAACAAGGCACTAGTAGACATGTTAAACAACAGAGGAGCTAGGTCAGAAATGGTCATGCAGGTATTATGACAATTGGTGCTAAGGGCCTTAAAATTAAATATGTCATTCAGAGCCAAACACATAGAAGGGGCACACAATACTCTAGCTGACAGACTTTCCCATCTGCAGCTGGATCATTTCCGGAGGCTGGCACCGATGGCAGAAGAACAAAAAACACCCAATACCAACGAACATCTGGGACATTGGCAAGAGGGAGCAGAACTGTTTTTTCACAGCTCATGGTCGCCAAGGACTCTGAGGGCCTATGAGAGGGGCCTGGCGGGTATTGCAGACATTCAGGGTGACGTACCACATGGAGGTGAGTATGCCACTTACGGAGGGACAGCTAGGAAAATTAACAGTGGAACAATGGGAGAAGGGAACTGCCAATACAATTATGGGAGTCTATTTGTCAGGGATTAGCTTGGTCTGCAGCCTGAAAGAATGGAAGGCCCCAACGGAGTCAATGTTAATTAGAAGGATGATACAGGGATGGGGAAGATTAAAGAGCAGAACTGCAGATAACAGGTGGCCATTGAGTGAACAGTGGCTGGAGAGACTAAAAGGAGCATTACCAGCAATCTGAAGATCAAATGACGAAGCCCAGCTCTTCCATACAATATATTTGGTAATGTTTGAAGGGGCCATGAGAGTGAGTGAGGCAGTAGGACATGGTAGAGCGGACGAAGAAGGGGTGTTGGACTGGGGGGCATAACTTGGGGACAAATGAGATAAGAATCAGGATAAAGAAATCAAAGACAGATCAGGGAGGGCAAGGATGTACAGTAATCCTGAAAGCTCAGGAAAAAGGCACACTATCCCCAGTAAAAGCTTTGTGGGTTTACGCCGCAGAGCAAGGGTGTAGGACTGGGAGGTTATTTGTACACGGAGATGGGAAAAAGGTCACAAGTTACCAGGTCATGGCCATGCTTAAGAAGGGCATGCAATTTCTGGGGGAGGACCCTGGTAATTATTCATATCACTCTCTACGAATAGGGGATGCTTCTCAGTGGGCAGCAGCAGGGGAAATGGCAGCTAATATGCTGGATAAGAGATGGTGGCGGTCTGCCAGTTACAAGAGATACATTCAAGCAATAATGTGTGGAGACTAACATTTCATCTGTATTTTCTTTTACAGGCATGAACCATGGGGGGAAGGGGGAGGGCATATATATATAAAAAACAAATGGACAAGAACCAATGAGCAGGTATAAGATTTATCTTGTTTAAATCCTGTAGGAAGAGGGAGGATAGCGGAAGTGTACATTTGTGGCCATGCCTACATTTATTGGGTTGAAAAGAGAGCTGAAAAAAAGGCTGGAGGAAGACAGCTCTACCAGGACGTGAATGAATGTAGGTTGGTGTGGCATGGCATCAGAGGGATGAGATGGGGACAACTGCTTCCCACCCTGAAAGAAATGAAGGAGCAGTGACCAGTTCCAGACTTAATTATCATACATCTAGGGGGCAACGACATAGGAGGAAAACCATGTGTGGATACATACATGCAGATTAAGAAGGATTTGGAAGTAATACAACAGTGGTGCCCAAGGGTATGCCTAGTATGGTCAGATATGATACCAAGAAGGGTATGGAGGAATGAACACAGTCATAGAGCTGTGGACAGGGCCAGAAGGAAAATGAATAAAAGGGTAGGAACACTGATAAGAAAATTGTGGGGAAGGTAATACTGCTGGGGGTGGAAGAGTGGGTGGCAGATTTCTACAGGTCAAATGGAGTGCACCTGACAGATCTAGCCATCGATATGTTTAATACAGACACTATAGGTTTTATAGAAGCATGGAGGAGACATGCAGAAAAGGATATATAAAAAAAGAGGAAGCAAGAGAAAGGAGGAGGTCCCCTAAGTGGTGGGAGAACAACATGAGCCTAAATTGAGGGGAAAGCCAGTCATCCAACACAAGCTGGAGACTGGCTAATGGAAAAAAGGGGGTGAGGAGGGGAGGGGGGAAAGAAAAAAGAATAGGATGAAAAGAAGAAGGAGCTGAAGGAGAAAAAGCGGTCTCAGTTCTTACCATTACCTAACAGAAAAAGAGAAGAAGAAGGCACCCAGGTTTTCACCTGGAGAGGGAGAAGAAGAAGAAAGAGGGATAAGCAGAGATTGATATATGGATGCAATAAAGTACAACTGTAAAAGAACTATGATAAAAGATGATGAGATGGAAAATGGAATGATGATATACCTGTATAATAAATTAATTGAAAAGTCTGAGCACAACAACATACAATTGTCTCTGTCTGTTGTGAGGGAAAAGGGGGGAATCTAGGACAATGGAGTTTGCCCCTTAAGGGGTAGACCAAGTTGTCCAGGTGCACCCCTCCCTCAAGGTGGAGATGGTTTGCTCAGAAAGGGAGGGTGAAGGGAAGGGGAAGGGCAGACAAACAGAACAATAGGCAAAAAGAAAGAAAGGGGGGCTAAGGGAGGTAGATAAGGGACAGCACAGGTGTGGCTCAGCCACTTTTTGCTGAAGTTTTTGATCCCTTCCACCCAACTAAAATAAGCTACAAAGCATAAGGGGAAGACAGTCAGAAATGGAACTGTATACAGCCTGTCAAAGGTGGATGACAGAATAGAAACATAGAATTTTATGGCAGTTAAGGACTGCTTGGGCCACCCAGTCTGCACATTTCCCTACCTAATGGATAAGCTGCAGATCCTAGTAAACCAGCAGCCTACTTCTTTCTACCACCACCCCCTAGAATTGCCTTATGGCCGCCCCATGCATGCTTGAATTCAACCACTGTTTTTGACTCCACAACCTCCTCTGGAAGGCCATTCCATGCATCCACAACCTCTCTGTGAAAAAATACTTCCTTATATTACCTCTGAGCCACCCCCCCATCTTCAAATTGTGCCCCTTGTTCTTGCACACCTATTTTTTTGAAAGATGCTACCCTCTTGGACTTTGTTGATTCCCTTGAGGTACTTGAAAGTTTCTATCATGTCCCCCCCATGGAAAAAAGGGGATGAGGAGGGGGGGAAGAAAAAGGAATAGGATGAAAAGGAGAAGGAGAATAGTCCGGTTGGATGGCTATGGACTGCCAAAGGTGGATGGCAGAGATGAGGGAGGAAAAAAGGGGAGGAGAGGAGGGGAAGGGGAAAGAAAAAGGAATAGAATGAACAGAAGAAGGAGCTGAAGGAGAAACAGTGGTCTCGGTTCTCACCGTTACCTAACAGAAAAAGAGAAGAAGAAGGCACCCAGGTTTTCACCTGGGAGATGGAGAAGAAGAAGAAAGAGGGATGAGCAGAGACTGATATATGGATGCAATAAAGTATAGCTGCAAAAGAACTATGATAAAAGATGATGAGATGGAAATGGAATGATGATATATAATAAATTAATTGCCAATATAAGCACAACAACATACAATTGTCTCTGTCTTTTGTGAGGGAAAAGGGGGAATCCGGGACAATGCATCATTTTTAAATAGAATGTCCATACAGTGCATCCCTATGGATTTTACTGCTACATAAATGGAAGGAAAAATATCTTACTCCCCTATCTTAAGAAGTTTTAATTTATGGTGTTTTCAATCCTAATTTATCCTCATATCATCCTAGCACACTAAGACTTATATTTGCATTTTGTATGTTCTATTTATGGTAAGCATGCTGTGCATTCTTGTTACAACAAAAATTGTATTCTGCAGGACAAGTTTTGTCTCAAATTTAATCACAATTACAAGCTATTTATCACAGTGAAGAAACTAAAATTTCAACTATTGTTCATAAAAGGTATTGGAAGAATTGTGGGTGGATCCTCACTTGGTAATTTTTTAAGGGATTTTAGGATTAATGGGTTTTATTCTGTGCTGAGTGTATAGCCTTATATACACCATTTATGCTCCTTTTCAAATATTCTAGTATAATGCATTGTAAATATGATTATATGTGGGAAATCAGTTTTGTTATAACCCTGAATAGAAACATAGAAACATAGACTTTGACAGCAGATAAGGACCTCTTGGCCTACCTAGTCTGCCCATTTTCCTACCTACAGGATAAGCTGCAGCTCCTAGTTAACCAACATCCTATTTCTTCCTACACTCCCACAAGAATTGCCTTATGTCTGTCCCATGCATTCTTGAATTCTCCCACAGTTTTAGACCCCACAACCTCCTCAGGAAGGCTGTTCCATGTTTCCACCACCCTCTCTGTGAAGAAATACTTCCTCACATTGCCCCTGAGCTGCCCCCCATCTTCAAATTATGTCCCCTTGTTCTAGTACATCTCTTTTTCTGAAAGATGCTACCCTCTTGGACTTTGTTGGTTCCACTTAGGTACTTAAAGGTTTCTATCATGTCCCCCCTCTCTCCCACCTTTCCTCAATGGTATACATATTAAGCTCCTTTAGTCTCTCCTCGTATGGCTTCTCTTGAAGACCCTGCACCATTTTAGTTGCCCTCCTCTGGACTGCCTCCATCCTGTCTATGTCCTTACGGAGATGTGGTCTCCAGAACTGTATGCTGGAATACATTAATTTTCTTCATTTTATTTGTGTGATGAAACATTGTTTTGTTTGTACATTACTTTTATGTTTAATAAAAAATGACCTTACCCTTTTTGAGAAGTGCCATGGGATCTTTAATGTCCACCTGAACAACCACCAGAACAGGCAGACAGGACCTCAGTTTAACATCTCATCTGAAAGACAGCACCTCAGGAGTGCAGCACCCCTCCTCATGCTGCACTGCAGTGTCAGTATTGGGATATTAACCCAAGTGCCTGATGTGGGGATAGAACAAACAGCCTTCTGATCTCCTGGCCTCAGAGGCAAGTGTGCTACCTGCTGAGCCACTGACACTAGTTAGTATGGAATTTAATATAGGTGTAGTCCAAGTTATTTCAGGTGGAGAATTAAGCATACACAAGAATTATGACTAACGGTGCACACACAGCTGCAGCAAAAGACATGGTAAGATATTTTCTGAAGTTTCTGTTATAGTGCTAAAAACAATTCTGCACCTGCTTATAGTTCCACAACAGGGCTACCAGAGAGAACTTAGAAATATCATAAAATACCTCAAAATATCTGAGCATGATGTTTGCCGTATCTGTATGCTGTATATGTGCAGTAGGCCCAGTATAACTGAAAGTGATAATTATCCAAGATTTTAACAATGCCCTTTAATAAAATAATGTTATACACTGAGAACCTCCATCTAATTTCTGACTTTTCTTTTTCAAAAGAAGTTAACCAAAGGTGCTATTGAATAATTCATAGCAGCAGGGGGATGGATATAACTTAAACAATTCCCCAGGCCGATCAAGTTTAATTAAGGGTAAGCCCTAGCATCCACGCTGATTAAAATGAATGGTGGGTGAAAAGGAAATTTTAAATTACCTGCAAATTGAAAATAAGTCAAGGATTCTCTTTAGACGACCATTTTCATTAAGTGTAGATCTGTATTCCCTACTTCACTTTTCTCAGCTGTCATTCAAGTCAACTCAGTTTATCTGTTTCAAACTATTAACCATTCAGAAAGTATGTTTTGTCATTTTCCTCTTCTAACTTTACAGCAGTCCTGGAGTGACACTTATTTCAATGAACTGAACTGAAATAAAAGGTCAAAGTTGGTTGTACAAAAATTAGTTTTTCACTGCATGTAGGAACCATGAATGTGAAGGCTTAAAGATCAGTTTGTTATATATTTTTTTTTATTATTCAACCCCAGACATCCCAGCTGAGATATAGCATCTTATTTACACCAAGATCCTGCTTCTCTCCAGTTTTAAAGGTGGGAGGATTGAAGCAGAGGAGGTCCCGTGACTTGATTATTTTCTCATAGGGCAGAATATTTGAAGCATTTTCATAATGCAAACTATGAATACACAAAAATCCAGAACTCATTATCTGTTGTAAAGTGAGACTGCAGCTCTCAGGGTTCCAAAAAAGTGCCACATTTATTGCAGTGCCAGTAAAAGAAACATGTCTTGACATATTTCAGATGAATCCTTTTTCAAAAGGCATGTTCCCATTAAAACTCAATTGCATTTTATTCATGTCAAATGATGTCATACAATGACGTATCACAAAATGTAAAAATTCAGTCAAAATTTAAAAACAGTAATGTGACATTCAACCTATATTAACAATCATAGATCTCACGTTTAATATGAACAATCCCATGCTCTTTATATAGATACATAGGGCTAGATATTCAAAGGGGTTGTGCCTGACACAACTGTGATAAGCAAGTGCAACCCCAGAACTGTGTCCTGGGGCAATATTCAGAAAAAGGAAATTGTGCAGTGCAATTCTTAATGTGCCGGAGTGCAGAGATAATGTATGTGGCACATCTCTAGGGGGCATGCCCTTGCTTATGTGGCACATCCCGATATTCAACCTGGGATGTGCGGCGCATCTGCTGGCACAACCCAGAGATGTGCCGCATACCTGGGCTTACAGTTGAGCCTGTAAAGACAGACTCAAGTGTTGGCCACCCACAGGCAAGCAGCTGCAGTGCAGTGCACAACACAGCGGCCACCGGCCATGGGTGGCAATCCCCCAACACCGTGCCCAAGCACTCATGGCAGTCCCCACTAGCCCAATGGTACCCCCCCGTAGCACTGATCATCTCAATGAAACTGAAATAATCTCCCTGGTAGTCTAGTGCTACCCTCCTCTCCATCCCACCCTCCAATCACCATCAGAATCCATAATTAAAGACCCTCATAGTCTAGTGGTACCCCCTCCTCATCTGACCCTCTGATCACTGTTGAAATCCACATTTAAAAACCCTGGTAGTTCAGTGGTACCCGCCTCTTCATCCAACCCTCTGATTGCCATCAAAATCCAGAAATAATAACCCTGGTGGTCCAGTGGATCCCCCTAACCTGCCCATACCTCTGATCACCAGCAAATTGTTGAATTACATTTCCCTGGTGGTCCAGTGGTAACCCCCACTCCTGCACCCACACAGGACCCCCAGCCCACCCAGCTCTGCCCCTGGTCATTGGCAGGCAGCATACCCACCCACTTACCACCGCAGCTGCCCACCGAATGACAGCTTACTGTAGGAGTTGCAATTGCGTTAGTCCACACTGTGGACCAATGGGCTTGCAGTGCATACTGTAATACTTCATAGATAATTGAATTAAGTCATTCATTCACAAATTTGTGAAGTATTGGACTTGCTAGGAAGGTAAGCTATGCTTTCTACAGAAAGTTTCATTTTTTCTTATTGGCATTAAGAAGAGAATTACAGGATTCCATTAAAGTGTAGTAATTTTATAACCAGAGGGGGTGAAATACAACTGAAGTTGCTTGATTCCTGTGCTAGAGACCTAGGATTTGGAAGGATATTTGTGCAACATTTTAGAAGTGTCCTGCTGGCTGAGCAGTGAGTTTATCCCTGGTTTCAGATAAGGGCTTGTGTATTAGAAGCAGACATAGCAAAGTGTCTCCACTGAAAGGCCTGCTTACATCACAGGTGTCACTAGTCAATCAATTGATTCTGGGTGGGGCTTTTATCACTGAACTGTCTTAGGCAAACTACACAGTGAGAAGCCAGTCAGAAAAGACTTACCTGCTTCTGTTGGAAGCTGAGAAACTTGCTATACTGCAGTGAACAATAGTGTTGCCACCTGTCAGGTTTTTTACCTGGTGATCAGGTTTTTAGGGTCCCTATCAGGTAATCCAGTTTTGCTCTGTGCTGGTCAGGTTTTTGAGCCATTTTGAGTGGTCACATACTTTTGAAACAAATGTTGTTATATCATTCATTGTTTCAGCTACATGTCCAGGTTACAGACAACTTCTGTTGTCAGTATATCCCTTTGTTTGTGAAAGCAGTCAGCCTGGGAGGTATAAAGTATGGCCATTAACACCATTAGCACTTATTAAACCTAATCTTTTCCACTTCATCTTAAAGTAGCATCGCAGAAAAGCTACTCCCACCTTTCGAAACAGTAACAGAGCCAGTTGTCTTCTACTTTCATTTGCTGGTAAACATGTTCATCTCAAACAGAATTTAGGCAATTTTAAATGTTTTAAATGATTTTTTTCCCTCAAGAAAAAAAGTGTGATCACTGCTTTAGCTTTGAAATAGTACTGTGGACATGAACAGGAAATGGAGCCAGAAAAAGATATAAAGTACACATTACAGGAAACAATGTATTATGTATTATTATATACCATTCTATTTACAGTGTTTCCCTTGTCTCCCCCAGATCATATCTGTAAATGAGATTTCTTTTACCTCTGTATGTTTATCTGGTAAACCAATGTCAATAAATAAATACATACATAAGTAAATTAACTAAGAAGAATCTAGGAAAGTAATTTTAACAGGTACAGTACAATATCTTAACATTTTTGTTGAACTGCTCCTTTGAGCATTGTCTTTTATTGATATAACAAATGACTTTCTAGGAGGAGCAATGCATGCTGAGTCATGAAAAGGGGGTGGGGCTAGGGGTGGAGCTTAGGGTCTGGTTTTTGCCTCATCCAAAGGTGGCAACCCTAGTGAACAAACTTGAACACATTTGAAGAACTGGGAACCTGGTAAAACATAATATTGTTGGGGCCTTGTTAGGAAGGTAAGCTATGCTTTCTACAGAAAGTTTCATTTTTTCTTATTGGCATTAAGAAGAGAATTACAGGATTCCATTAAAGTGTAGTAATTTTATAACCAGAGGGGGTGAAATACAACTGAAGTTGCTTGATTCCTGTGCTAGAGACCTAGGATTTGGAAGGATATTTGTGCAACATTTCAGAAGTGTCCTGCTGGCTGAGCAGTGAGTTCTTTTTTATCCCTGGACTCAGTAGAGTGGTTTGTGTAGGAGCAGTGGTCTAGTAAATTGTGGTGTTGGTTGACTTACTGTAAAGGGCAGTACTCACCAGGGTGGTGGAGCAGTGGTGTATTTGATTGTTTCTAACAGTCACCAGTGGGAATGGCCTACCCACCCACCTTCCCCTCACCCGCCCACCCCAGGCATGGCATTTCCTTTATAGCCAAGGTTCTCATATAACTTTCTCAACAGGTCTTGGGGCAGAAGTGTCATATTCTTAATAACCCAGCACAGTGCATAAAGGGTAAGTACACACACAAAAAAAAAAACATTTTTTTTATATATTACTCATTGTATATTATAAGGAAGAGGGACATGTGGGGAATGGTGCAATGTACTGGCTGTGGGGCAGCAATTTTCTGGGAGACATTCTGGAACCTGCCCTATTTGCAGGCAACTGTCAGCTCTGAGGGAGGAGGTTGCCCACCTCCAGGCTGAACTGGCAAGGACTAAGGAAGCCTCCCCCACCCAAGAAGCACCAGTTCCACAACCACTGCCTCAGCGGTTGCCATGTGTGAAGAGCAGATGGACCACAGTAGGTTCTGGGAGGGTGAGGGTGGTGAAACAGAGGTGTAGCCCCAGAGTTGTACCTCTACACAAATCATATGTCAGTCTGGCAAATCAAGGTTCCTCTATGATGACACCCTCAGTGGACACCAAGAAGAATGCTGGAGACATCCACAAGGGAGACCCACAAAAGAGTGGCAAAAGACACCACAGGGGAAAGAAACAGCTTCTGATAGGGGACTCAGTTGTTAGGGGTGTAGACCTGGGGAAGGGAGAGGAGAGGGAAGTAAGGTGCCTGCCTGGTGCCATGGCTTGGAGGGACAGGAAGCAAATCCTCAGTATTGCAGAAGCAGCATCACAGGCAAGGGAACTAGATATCGTTGCCCACCTCAGGACAAATGACCTAGCTAGGCATGAGATCAGTGCAGTGCAGGATGAATTTGTGGAGTTGGGGAGGGGCCTCAGACAGGTAGCAAGCACGGTAACCCTCTCAGAGGTGCTGCCAGTTTATGGCAGGGGTGAAGCTAGGGTACTGCACACCATGCAGTTTAATGCATGGTTGCAAAACTGGTGCAGAGCACAGGGCTTTGGCTTCACTGGGGACTGGGAGTCCACCTGGGAGAGAAGAAGGTCTATACTGGCATGATGGTCTGCATCTGTCCATGAAGGGAAACAAGCTCATAGGTGACAGGTTTAAAGGCTTCCTTGGCAAGCTTTTAAAGTAGCCAAGTGGGGAGATGCTGATAAGAAACAGGAAAGTTCAAGCATCCCCCCACAAAACATGGCAGGTAGTAGGGTAAACACTGAGGTACAGAGCTTGGCAGAGGGCAGGACAGGGGCAAATGGAAAAATAGACAAGGGGCAATAAGAGCAGGGATGGGGTAAAACAGGATAAAGCCAACATTAAATGGAGGGCAATGAGTACCAATGCCCGTAGTCTGGGAAACAAGCTTCCAGAGCTAGTAGCCCTGATGGAAGAGGAACACTTGGATATTGTGGCAGTCACAGAAACATGGTACATGGAGAGCCATGACTGGGATGTCAACATACCAGGGTACACAATCTACAGAAGGGACAGGGAGGGTAAAAGAGGAGGTGGAGTAGCTCTCTACATAAGGGAAGGGATCAAAGCTACAGAACTAAAAAGTAAAGGGGGAGGACAAGAGGCACTCTGGGTCACCTTGGAGACAGGAATGGCATTACAATCTGCACAGGGGTTGTATACAGACCCCCATCTTAAGGGGAGAAAATGGACAAGAAAATGATAGAGGGAATTCTCAAAATGGTTGAAAAAGGGGAAACACTCTTGATGGGGGACCTGGATATGCCAGATGTTAACTGGATGAAATGGACTGTGGCCACATCCAAGAGCAGGGTCATTCTCGATGCCCTACAGGGGGCATGCCTTAGACAGCTAGTGGTGGAACCCACTCGGGATGGAGCAATATTAGACCTGGTACTCTCAAATGGAGAGAGGATCACAAATTTAGAAGTCGGTAGACATCTCGGAACAAGCAACCACTGCACAGAGTGCTTCACAATAAACACATCCATGGAAACAAGCCATACAAAGACAAGGATACTTGACTTTAAAAGGGCTGACTTTGGTATAATGGGTGAATACCTGAGGAATGCATTAGCAAATGGCCAGAAAGGAGGGGTGGAAGAACAATGGAGGAAAATCAAAACTGCCATCATGGAGGCAACAAGCCTTTGTGTGACACAAATCAAGAAAACAAAGAATAAAAAAACACTATGGTTCTCAAAGAAGGTGTCAGGGAAGGTTAAGGAGAAAAAGGCTGCATTCAAAAAGTATAAGGAATCACAGAAGGAGCGCAACAGGGAACTGTATCAATTAAAGCAGAAAGAAGTGGGGAAGGCAGTCAGAAAAGCAAAAGCCCAAACCAAGGAAAAAATAGCCAACTCAGTTAAGAAGGGGGATAAAACCTTTTATACATAGAAACATAGAAACATAGAATTTGATGGCAGATAAGGGCTGCTTGGCCCACCCAGTCTGCCCATTTCCCTACCTAATGGATAAGCTGCAGATCCTAGTTAACCAGCAGCCTACTTCTTTCTACCACCACCCCCTAGAATATGCCTTATAGGTACATTAGGGAGCATAGAAAGGTTAAAGGAGGGATAATGAATACTAATAAAGGAGAGGGGAGGTGGGCAGAGGGAGACAGTGAAAAGGCAGAGATAATGAATGAATACTTTTGCTCAGTATTCACAAAAGAAGGAAGAGGAGTTACTTAAACCAAACAATAGAAGCACTCTGAGTAGTGGGGTTGATGCCAGTCCATTTACAGAAGAAAGAGTCCTGAAAGAACTCCTAAAACTCAAGGTGGACAAAGCAATGGGACCTGATGGGATTCACCCTAGAATCCTAAAAGAGCTAAGGGAGGACCTAGTGACACCACTAACCATACTTTTTAACTAATCATGGGAAGATGGGGTGGTACCTGAGGACTGGAAGAGGGCAGATGTGATTCCCCTTCACAAAAGTGGGAGCAAGGCAGTAGCAAGAAACTACAGACCTGTTAGTTTGACCTCAGTGGTGGGGAAAATAATGAAATCACTTCTGAAAGAAAGAATTGTAGAGTACCTAGAGGCCAGCAGGGCACAGGACCCAAAGCAGCATGGATTCACAGCAGGAAGGTCATGTCAGATGAATCTAATCGATTTCTTTGACTGGGTGACCAAAGTAATAGACCAGGGAGGGGTTGTAGATATGGCCTACCTAGACTTTAGCAAGGCATTTGACACAGTCCCGCACAAAAGATTAATAATCAAGTTAGCCAGCCTGGGAGTGGGTCCCAGTGTGGTAGCCTGGGTAGCAAACTGGCTGCACAACAGGACACAGAAGGTAATAGTGAATGGAACACATTGTGAAGAAAGCAGGGTTGCTAGTGAAGAACCTCAGGGCTCAGTACTGGGTACAGTCCTCTTTAACTTCTTTATAGGTGACATTGCAGAGGGTCTGGAAGGAAAGGTATGCTTCTTTGCAGATGACACAAAGATCTGTAACAGAGTGGATACACAAAGGGGGTTAGAAAGAATGAGAAGGGACTTGGCAAGGTTGGAGGAATGGTCAAACATATGGCAACTTAGATTCAATGCAAAGAAGTGCAAAGTAATGCACCAGGGAAATAAAAATCCAGGAGAAGAGTACACAATGGCAGGAAAGGTACTAACAACAGCAGTAATGGAAAGGGATCTGGGTGTAGTCATATCAGATGACCTAAAGGTAGATAAGCAATGTGAGAAGTCAGTAAGGAGAGCCAGGGGAATACTGGGATGCATAGGGAGGGCCATCACAAGTAGAAAAAGGGAAGTGGTTATTCCTCTGTACAGACAGTTGGTGAGACCCCATCTGGAGTACTGCGTGCAGTTTTGGAGACCTCATCTTCGCAAGGACATAGCCAGGATGGAAGCAGTCCAGAGGAGGCAACTAAAATGGTGCAGGGTCTACATCAGAAACCATATGAAGAGAGACTGAGAGAGCTTAATATGTATACCATTGATGAAAGGAGGACGGGGGGACATGATAGAAACTTTTAAGTACCTCAAGGAGTCAACAAAGTCCAGGAGGGTAGCATCTTTCAGAAAAAGAGATGTGTAAGAACAAGGGGGCACAATTTAAAGTTAGAGGGGGCACGGCTCAGGGGTAATGTGAGGAAATTCTTTTTCATGGAGAGAGTGGTGGACACATGGAACCGCCTTCCTGGAGAGGTTGTGGGGTCTACAACAGTGGGGGAATTCAAACATGCATAGGACAGACATAAGGCAATTATAGTGGGGGATTGCAGGAAGTAGGCTGTTGGTTAACTAGAATCTGCAGCTTATCCAGTAGGTAGGGAAATGGGCAGACTGGGTGGGCCAAGTGGTCCTTATCTGCCATCAAAGTCTATGTTTCTATTACAGTATGCACTGCAAGCACATTGGTCCACAATGTGGACCAATGCAATTGCAGCTTCAACTATAAACTGTCATTTGGCGGGCAGCCACGGTGGTATGCAGGTGGGCATGCTGCCTGCTGATGACTGGGTGAAATGGGTGGGCTGGGGGTCCTGTGTGGGCATAGGGGTGGGGGTTACCACTGGACCACCAGGGAAATGTAATTTGACAATTTGCCAGTGATCAGAGTTACGGGCAGGGTAGGGGGATCCACTGGACCACCGGGGTTATTTTTTCTGGATTCTGATGGTGATCAGAGGGTTGGATGGGGAGGGGATACCACTGGACTACCAGGATGGTTATTTTAATTTCATTGTGTTCGGTGCTATGGGAGGGGAGAGGGGTACCACTGCCACAACAGGGAATTCACTGGCCCACCACTATGGGTGATGGGGGCTTCAGGATGGTGGGGTGGGGACCATCTGGACCTGCACTGCCAGCACTGCATGTTGGCAGGGCACTAGGCACATTTCACCAGCCAGCCCTGCACAACTCATGCAAATAGGGCCAAAATGACATGCAAATGGACTAATTTGTGCCTTGCATGCATTATGGCCCATTTGCATATTGGTGGTTGACTATCAGGAATGTGCACACAGCGTAGCTCCAATGCACTGGTTCATTTCCCATTCCTGGTATTCAGCCCTGTCTGGGGGTATGCGCCAGCACATTGTATTTGCACAGTGCACATTACTTGATATATTCAGAAGAGATGTACCATGGCACATCTCTTTTGAATATATCTCCTAGTTGCTCCAGCACATCTTAGTTGTGCTGCGCATCCACTTGCACCATTGTCAGGTGCACATTTGAATACTGGGCCCATAAAGTACAAAATGTGCTTAAAAAAGATTATTGATTTTATAGAAATACAATGATCCAATAATATGAACACACAAAATCAAAAAAAAGGCTTAAGACCTATAGATACTTTTAAAAATCATAAAACAATCTTATCAATTATAGACCTCTTGTATACAAAACATAGACAATACTAGATAGGCAACTATGCACAATCTATGAGCTGTGCCACTGAGTGGTTCTGATTCCTTGTGACCTTGAGAATGAAGCTCGAGAGGTCCTAGGGAACCAGAAATCCTTATCCAGTATTTTTTTATAGTGTATAGTCTCAAAGAAATGTAGTTTTTTGTTGTTGTTGTTTTGAGGAGAAAGAAGCATTTTGCTGCTGTTGAAAAGCATGGGTTGCCAGGGAACTTGTGTGGTTGCTAGGGACCAAATGTGCCTGCATCCAGTCTGCAGACTGCTATTGGTCAGCAGTCACATTTGGGAGGGACTTTTAAAAAAATAAACATGGTGGCTCTATGTCTCGTTAAGTGAGAGGACTGTGAACGGAGGAAATTTCAGGCATCAGTCTTACCTTGTAGTTATGTAGATATGAGGTACTGTAACTATTCACAGGTCATTTACCTTTTTTTACGCTATGCGCTTGTATGACTGCTCCTTGATGAACTTCTTGCACTCATTGGCCACCTCTGAAAAAGCCGCTGCTGTAGTGAAAATGGTGTTAACTGTTTGAATAGCGCAAGGTAGCAGCTGCAACCAAAGGCTGGTGGTTTGATTAAAATACAGTGTGTGGCCCTCTAGAGCTTTTCCAAATGTTGTTGTACTACACTGTGGTACAATCACGTTCCGTGACATTTTGAAGGGTCTATGTGATAACAGCGAATGCCTAAAGGAGATCTCCATTATCGCACAGTCAAAGTGCCGAAAAGCTTTTCGGCACTCTGACAACCCTGGCACACAAGACAATGGCACCAGAAGATATTTTAATGCTTTCTGTGGGACTGCATCCCCACACATCCCCATGGGGGCTTCACCCCGCACCCCTATAGGATTCTCAACTCCAGGAGGTGCATGTCAGGAGGGTGAAAGCATTAAAAAAATAAAGGTTCGGGCCGGGAGCAATAAAATTGCACCAGCTCCCAGACCCAAACCTAGTACCTCAGCCACCTCAGCCAGTAACTAACCCCCAATGACACAACACAGCTTGGTCATCCACCACAGCACCACCCTCTACAGCCTCTCCACCCCCTCCCAGCCCATGCTCGCCGTGCTCACTCCCATCCCCTTGTGTGCATACGCATAGTGACATCCTGTCACTCAGTTCACCCACCACCTCATCTGGTAGCCCTACCTTTCCATAATCGTGAGAAATTGCATTGGGAAGGTGTCGCCATTATGGACGGCATTCTTCCTCATGCACCCACCTCACAGGTTACCCCTTTTGAACTGTGGTACAACAACATTTTGTAAAGCTTTGATTGTTATGTGCAACAACACCTTATGATACACTATAAACAACTAAGTACATAAATTAAGTTTAAAAACTCTAATCCCAGTACCTGAGGTTCATTTTAAATGTTTCTATATTCAGACAATATGCTTGGAGTTTGAGTAAACATAGGGAGAATTGAAAACTGCAGTTCACATACAATGTAGTGAAATAGAGAATTATGAGTATTCCTGTAGAAAGATCAAAAGATAAACAAATAATTAGCACTTCTTTTTGCAAATGCTATAAACTGCACACATAAAAGCTGCAGAATAAAAAAACTGTCATGTAGCAGCATACTGATAACTATATACATTCATGAATTATATTTATATGCATAGAATCCATAGTGTTTACTATACCTGAAAACTGAATGGCATACCAGTAATACCCCACCCAACCCTTCATGAATAGAAATGTCATTCCTCACTTCAATAATGATATGTTTGTTCTTAATATTCATATATAAATTTGCATATACAAAAGGCAAAATATAACGAGAGACTATATGCCAGACCAGCCAGTTGTACTACAGCTCAGTTTCCTTCATATGCTGATGCTTCCATGCCTAAAAATAAAGCTTAAACATTCTGTGATCACTACTGCAGGGAAAAAAGTTTGGTATGTCAACCAATCTGGAAAGCAAAATATAAAAACATTAAGGTGTTTAAATGTCACAATAAAATAGTTATATCTCAGTTTATATAATCTGTTAATGCAGTTAGTGCCTTTACCATATATAAGGCATAATATCAAAACCACCATTTAATGTTGGGATTTGCAAGCTCCCAATGTGTAAATCAAAAATCCTTCTTGCTTTAGTAAGAGTTTATTAAAATCTATCGCTCCCTTCCCTCCCCTTCCCCTCCGCTCCCTGGATGTGTGCATACTTTATCTATAGCTCTAAAGCTAAAGTTATGATCCTGGGTATCACCAAAATGACCAATGTGCTGAGCAGATGCATATCTGAGATCTATATTTTGTATAGTTCTACAGTGTTTGCTGATTCTCATTTTTAACTTCTGTTTCGTCTTTCCCGCATAATATTCCCCGCATTTGCAGATATAGTAACTGCATAAATAGCCCCCATGTTCTCACAAGTCATATACTGTCTAATGATAAATTCTTTCCCATTGTGAGGGTTATATAAAGTCTTGCCCTCCAATGCTGTTTTACAGTACACACATTTCTTACAGCTATAACATCCCAACATTTGATTCTTCAGCTACGTAGTTTTAATAGGTTTCTCTTGTCTACCATGTACCAAAACATCCCTTTTAATACCAGCCCTTCTATAGCTATGTATGGCAGTTGCTTCAAGATATCATTTAGCCCAGGGTCCCCTATAAGAAAGTATCAGTTTTGTGTGACAGTGCCTTCTACCCTAACAGCATGAGCCAAATAAATCATACTAAAGTTGAATCTCTTGTCTACTGTTGTCTCTGTGTCCCTATTCCCCAACAGAAATTCAGATCTGTCTGCAGTGATTGCTGACTCATATGCCACATCTATATCATGCCTATTATAGCCCTACTCCATAAACTTTCCCTGTAAGGTCCTCTGCCATACATTCAGAACTAATACTGGTAGTGTAATTCCATTTCAATCTGAGGAATTGTCCTTCGGTATATTCCTCATCAAGTGTCTAGGGTTGTAACTGGATGCTAATAACAGGGAGTTTCTATCCCTTTCTTTTCAGAAGATATCAGTAGTAATATTGCCATCAATATCTTTATTGATTCAAAGATCCAAGAAGTGTACTTGTGTTTTACTGGCAGTCTAAGTGAAACTGAGGTTAGGGTCGGTATCATGTAAATATTCTATAAACTTATCCAATTCTTATAGACTGCCACTCGAAATTAACAGTATGTTTTCAATAAAATATCACCAAAGTTCCGATTTATTGATTAAAGTATTTTTTTCACTGCCCCTAATAATCTCTGATTCCCAATGGCCAACATACAGGTTTGTGACACTTGATGCAAATGTAGCACACATCGCCACCCCTTTTGTCTACAAGTAATATTTATCTAGGAAAGTAAATGTGTAAAATTTCATGACAAATTCAGAATGTTTGAGCAGCAGTTCTGTAGATGGCTTAGCATTTTCCTCTCTTTGGTTCAGAAAAAATGTCAATGAGTCACGTGCACCTTCTTCTGGGATATTGGTGTACAGGGACTCAATATCTAGGGTAATTAGATATGAGTCCCCTGCACATCTCAATATCCCCAAGGTTCTCAAAGTATCTGTAGTGTCTTGTATATAAGAGCTCAATTCTGTAACAAAAGGTCTTAGATAATAATGCACATATTGCAATAATATAATCAAGCCAAATAAGTCATGACAAAGTTGAATCTCTTGTTTACTGTCCTCTCTGTGTCCCTGTTCCCCAACATTAATTCAGATCTGTCTGCAGTGATTGCTGACTCATATGCCACATCTGTATCATGTCTATTATATCCCCACTCCATAAACCTCCCTGTAAGGTCCTCTGCCGCACATTCAAAACTAATATTGGTACTGTAATTCCATTTCAATCTGAGGAACTGTCCTTTGGTATATTCCTCATCAAATGTCTAGGGTGGTAGCTGGATGCTAACAACAGGGAGTTTCTGTCAGTTTCCTTTCTGAAGATATCTGTAGTAATATTGCCATCAGTGTCTTTATTGATTCAAAGATCCAAGAAGTGTACCTGTGTTTTACTGGCAGTCTAAGTGAATCTGAGGTTAGTGTCGGTATCATGTAAATATTCTATAAACATATCCAATTCTTATAGACTACCACTCAAAATTAACAGTATGTTATCAATAAAATGTTGCCAAAGCTCTGATTTATTGATTAAAGTATTTTTGTCACTGTCCCTAATAACCTCTGATTCCCAATGGCCAACATACAGGTTTGTAACACTTGGTACAAATGCAGCACCCATCGCCACTCCTTTTGTCTGCAGGTAATATTTATCAAAGTAAATGTGTTAAATTTCATGCTAAATTTAGAATATTTGAGCAGCAATTCTGTAGCTGGCTCAGCGTTCTCATCTCCTTGGTTCAGAAAAAATGCCAATGAGTCAGGTGCACCTTCTTGTGGGATATTGGTGTACAGGGACTCAATATCTAGGGAAATTAGATATGAGTCCCCTGCACATCTCAATATCTCCCAAGGTTCTCAAAATATATAATAATTATAATAATAATTTTATTTGTATAGCACCTTTCAAAATATCAAGGTGCTGAACAATTTTAAAAATGAGTTCAAAAACTCTAAATAAAAATCATAAAAACATCCATAAAAACAACATATCATCATAGCAGCAAATTTATAGTAAAATCCACACATAATCAAATAACTTAGTTATCTAAGAAGGCCATATTCCATAAATGTGTTTTTAAATCTCTCTTAAATGACTCCACGGAGGTGCACTGCCGTAACCGGCATGGTAGAGAGTTCCAAAGAGTGGGTGCAGCATACGAAAACGCTCTGCTACCAGAAGATTTTAGGCTTACTCTCGGAATCTCTAACAACCCCATGTCAGCCGAGCGGAGTGCTCGGTCGGGGCAGTAGGGAACCAGGAGGTCTTTCAGATAGGCTGGACCCTGATCGTGAAGGGCTTTGAAAGTCAATAAAATGACTTTAAAGGTGATCCGACACCATATAGGAAGCCAGTGCAGGTTCGCGCAGCATGGGAGTAATGTGACAGGACCTACTTGTCCCAGTCAACACCCGGGCTGCAGCGTTCTGCACCAGCTGTCGGTGACGGATTTCAACCCCAGAAAGCCCAAAGTAAAGGGCATTGCAGTAGTCCAAACGCGAAGATACAAAAGCGTGGACCAATGTTGGCAGGGAGTCAGATGGAACAAGGTGCCTAACCCTGACAATGTTCCTAAGGTGATAAAAGGAAGTCTTGACAGCAGCTGACACCTGAGATTTAAGGGTCATATGTATTGTATTGTATATAAGAGCTCAATCCTGTAACAAAAGGTCTTACATAATAATCTACATATTGAGATAATGGCTCAGTCAGAGATCCAGTCCCACTTATAGTGGGTCTCACTGGGTGAATGAGTAAGCAACTTATGCCCCTTGGGCAGAGTGTAAATTGTAACCCTAACAGGGTGCTCCACAGTTAACAACTCTTTAGTCTGTGCATCAATTAGTCCTCTAATACATGCATCATTCAAAAACTCATCCACACTCCATTTGAAATCCTCAGTGGGGTTCCTATGCAATTCAATATAAAATCTTCCATCTTTAAGTTGTCATTGTACCTCTTTGATTTAGTTTGCAGTGTTCTGAATCACAACACCACCACCCTTATTGGTCAGTATTATTACAATAGAGTCATATTTTTAAGATTTTCCAATCCTCACATTATTTTGTGTCAAGTTATTATAATTCAAAGGAGGTAAATTGTTGTATAACTGTTCCAGATACAGTTCACATAGATCTTAAAAAAATTAAAAAAGCTGCTGTGGGAGGTAGGTGGAAATCTGATATAATTACTGGTGAGCAGTTTTTTTAAATGGGCTCACTGAGTTGATATTTGCCGTAATAACCAGTTGGTTATTAGGGCATTCATGCACTCAATCTATCAAAAGGTAGCACTCCCTCATTGGCTCCCATTTTGTGAGTGGGCGGGCTAAACAGTTCTGAAAATATGATGGCTCCATATCTTGGCAAGGAGCCGACACAGGTAAATCCTCATCTTCCCTTTCATAATTCCTTTTTTTATCTGTTTTGTTGTCCCTACCTTAATTATCACCATTTTTTAAGTATCTGGTTGATCCTGCAGTTTGCTAGCTTTGGGCAACACACACCATTGGAGGGAATGAGTCTGTGTCTGACTGCCTGACACAGGTAAGCGCGATTGAAATCGCGATCATTATTTTAGTTGTATGTTTAAAAAAAATACATTTTTAAACTGGGAGCAGAGTGAGCAGGAGGGTGTTGTGGGATAAGAGACAGAGGGACTATGGAGTGCTGCTCAGCTCACATGGGGAATTTAGAGTGGGAGCTGGTGTTGGGGGGGGCAGGAAACTTCTGCTGCATTTGGTGCCCCAGAGAACTAGAGTAAAGGTGCTACTGGGATTTATTGAGAAGGATAGAGGGAGCGAGAGAGAGAGAGAGTGTGTGTGTGTGTGTGTGTGTGTGTGTGTGTGTGTGTGTGTGTTATATACTGTGTGTGTGTGTATGTGTATGTGTAGAGAGAGACAGAGAGAGAGACAGAGAGAGACTGTGTGTGTATGGGGGGATCACAGCACTTGGGTTGGAAAAAATTGCTCACCCGCAAATTATATAAAATAGAAGATGGGGAAGTGTGCACATGAGAATTTAATGCAAACCCTCAGTGTGGGATGCTTGGATAAACCCCTCGGGCTTCACCCTCTGGGTTTCAGTAGCATTGGGTGTGAATTAAATTCTCATATCACACACTTCCCCATCCATTATTCTCTATTTACCTTAAAATAGTTTATTTTGTAAATGTTGTGCCTCAGTCTGATACTAATTTAGACAAACTGCTTGTCACATTGGCCATGGTATTGTTCACAATTACATCTGTGTATGATTTATTTAATTATTTTCTATTAAAAAAGAACTTCAGACTTAAATTCTGGCAAGCAATCTGCAAGTATATATAAGTTTGAAATTTGTTCACTGATGTTGTAGTTGCAAATGAAAGTCCCTTACTCAGCAGATCAAATTTTTATGGTGAAAGTTCTCTATCAGATAAGTTGATCACTTTCTGTATGCATGTCTCCTGTGGTAACTGATGAGTTGCTATGCGTCTGTTGTTCTGGTGTACCTATGGTTCTTACTATGTCCCCTCTTGATGCATGTGTTGCATTAGTCTGTCTGGATACTCTTCCTGACCTCTGTGACCTCTCCCTCCTTTTACACTGCCTCGTCTTCCTCCTCTGTTTTTGCTTGAATTGTCCACACTGAAACCCTGATATCTGTTGTTCTGTGTACTTCTGCGTGGACCAAGGAGAGGCTCTGAGGGGATGTCTGGTCTTTCTCTAAAAAATATTTCTCAGAGTCACATATCTGCAGACCACTTCTATCTGTACTGATATTGAAGGAGAATCTTCTCTCACATCTCAAGATACTCCTAAGTTGATTTGATTTCTTCGAGCTATACACCTTGTAAAATTTGTAATCATCTCTATCCCAATTGAATTTTTTCTGTTTTGCCACTTTTAATTCACTGTCCAGCTTCTGTATAGTTTCTTTAAGTTTATTATTATAGTAATCAAATTCTGTATGGACAGGGAAAGTTAAGACTATTTGTTCTTGTTTTTTAATTTCTTCCAATAATTGTTCTGCAACTGCTTTGCCATAATCAATGATGAGTTACATTAATTTATTAGGCACCTCATTAAGAATATCTCATCACTTTGACATAAAAGATTCAACTTCCAGCCCAAATGATAGATTTTTCAAGAGCCTCAAACCTCTAGGTATATGTGATATTTTTAAGTATGCTTCTAAATTTGTTTGATTCTGATAAATTGTGTGAACTTTAAAAATCAACTTCTCCAGACTCTTACAGGTATCATAGAGTGAAGCAGCTACCCCATTATTGTATTGGCAACCCCTAGGGGCTGAATCATTAAGAAATGGGTTGGCTTGTCCTTCTGCAATCATAAATTCATTAACACACATCAAAGGGTCATTAGTTTCTTGTGTGATCTATGTGTTCTGTGCCAAATCTGGTGTTCTTTCCAAGGACATATTTAAAACCATGTATGTAAAAAAACTTGACTGGACACCTCAAATGGCTATAAGGCTGAGTATTTCTGGAGCCATAGGCATTTCTAAAAAGTAGGTTTCACATGGTCAACATATCTACTGTAACCCATGAATATTCCTTGAAAATTTAATCTTACACATAAAAAGTGGTGCACAAGGTTTAGGGTTCTCAGATACTTCCAAGAGACATGAATACACAAACATTCAGCACTCACCACCTGTAGTAAATTAAGACCTCAGCTCTCAGAGTTCAAAAAAAGTGCCAAATTTATTGAGGTACCGGTAAAAGAAACATGCCTTGATACATTTTGGATGAATCCTTTTTCCAAAGGCATGTTCCTATTACAACTCAGTAGCATTTTATTCAAGTCAAATCATGTCACACAATGACGTATCACAAAATGTGAACATCTACCATCAAAATTTAAAAACAGTGATGTGATATTCAACATATATTAACACTCATAAATCTCACATTTAATGTGAACTAACACATACTCTTTATATACTCAAACAGAGTACAACATGCACTTAAAGACAATCATTAATTTCATAGAAATACAATGATTGGCAGGCCCGCTGGCACAGCGGATGTGCTACTGCTCATGACGCCATTGACCCAGGTTAGGAAATGAGTCTGGGGAGATGGAGGGCTGGCTGGGGCGAGAAGGCTGAGCATCCACAGGATGGTGCACTTTTTAAGGGAGAGGGGGCTCCCGGCTTGCTACTTGACTGGCCTCTGGTGGAAGCCAGAGAAACAGCAAGCAGAAACATTGGAAAGGGGTTGAGCAGGGTGGACATCAGCGCATAGCTCTCTGACATCAGAGCACACACCTTGCACAGAGAATAGGGGAAAATCAGAGCCCGATCTCCAAGATGATGGAGCACCATGCAGAGACCCTGATGGCTCATGGCTGCCTGATATCCCAAGGGAGCCTGATGAAGCTTGAAGTATCTTGGGGTGTCTGTGCCCCACCCTGTACCTGCCTGGGGGGGTATAGCCAAGGTTCCATGGGGAGTTGACAGGGATCAGGTAGGCTGTGATGCGGGGATACTGCAGTGTGAGTCTCCTGAAGGAGTGGAGATCAGGTGCAGGGTAGGAGCATAAATAGATATTACAAAAAAAAATATATATATATAATGATCCAATAATATGAACAGACAAAATCAAAAAAAGACTTAGGACCTGTAAATTCTTTTCAAAAGTGTAAAGCAATCTTATCAATTATAGCCCTCTTGTATACAAAACAAACAACTAAGTGCATACATTAAGTTTAAAAACTCTAGTTCCAGTACCTGAAGTATATTTTAAATGTTTCTATATTCAAACAATATGCTTGGAGTTTGCTTAAAATTAGGGAGAATCGAAAACTGCAGTCCATATACAGTATAGTGAAATAGAGAGTCATGAGTGTTCCTGCAGAAAGATCAAAAGACATAGAGGATAATGGCTGGGGATCGGGTGATAACCACACTGTAATCACCTTGAGTGGTTGCTAGGGCAACATGGTAAACCTCAAGAGTGCAGCTTGAGAGGTTTACTGTAGCCCTAGCAACCACGAGAGGTTATTTCAGCGTGGTTGTCACCCAAACCCCAGCCATCATCTTTTATAGTGTATGGTCAAAAAAACACTGTTTGCATTCTATGTGTGAGAATTATGGAACTCTGGTGCATTCTTTTTTGTTATGCAATTGTTTGGAAGTTCCGAAGTGTGGTTAACAACTTTTAAAATTCTAAACAGTGCATAACAAAGCTGTGTGACTGCTGATTATGGTGTTTAATAGGCACTTACCATACATTATAAACGAATAATTAGCATGTCTTCTTTTTACAAATGCTATGAACTGCACACATAAAAGCTCAGAATAAAAAAACTATCACATGGTGGCCTACTGATAACTATGTATATTCATGAATTATATTTATATTTATAGAATCCACAGTGTTTACTATTCCTGAAAACTGAATGGCATACCGGTAATACCCCACCCAACCCTTCATGAATAGAAAAGTCATTCACCAGTTCAATAATGGTATGTTTGTTTTAAATGTACATATATAAATATTAAAAAATTGCATATCCAAAAGGCAAAATATAATAAGAGACTATATGCCAGACCAGTCAGTTGTACTAAAGATCTATCTCCTTCATTCTCCAATGCTTCCATGCCTAAAAATTAAACTTAAGCATTCTAGGATTACTATTGCAGGCATGAAATTTGGTATGTCAACCAACCTGGAAAGCAAAACAAAAACAAATTTGGTGTTTAAATTTATTTTTAGTTAGCTTTTGTTGATCAGGTTAGCACACTAGACAAAAAATGCCTATTTCGAGATACGACCCGGGAGATTACAAAGGAAAAATATTCAAAACAATATTACAAAGAAAGGCAGCAATTAGAAGGCATGAATACAATGTTGAGGATGTAGTATAGAAAGGAAGACTTATGACAATATGTGAACCATACATAGGCAAAAAAGCATTAGGACAAAAGAACAGGTGAAAAAAGAACTGCTGTCCCAGAACAGGAAGGGTGAGAGTTGTAAGGAGAGGAGAGAGTAAGCATACAGAGAAACAAGAGATGGGACACAAAATAAGACATGATAGGAGTGGTGCAGTGCAATGGCTGTGAGGCGGCAGTGTTCCGAGAGACATTCTGGAGGCTGTGATGTTGCCCTATTTGCAGGCACCTTTCTGGTCTGAGGGAGGAGGTTGCCCATCTCCAGGCTGACCTGACTAGGATTCGTGAAACCTCCTCCCTCAGTCAGGGACCACCAGGGCCAATGCTGCTACCTCAGAGGTTGCCAAGAAAGAGGAGAGGCTGGACCAGGGTGGGCTTAGTGAGGAAGAGGGTGGTGGAACAGAGTTGCATCCCTCCAGCTGTACCTCTCCACAATTCATACACTCTTCTGGTGGATAGTGGTTCCTCTATGGAGGCACCTGCAGTGGAAACCAAGGAGGATGCTGGTAACCTTCACAAAGGAGACCCACAGGAGGGTGGCATGGGACCCCACAGGGGATGGAAACAACTCCTGGTGGGGGACTCAATCATTAGGGGGTAAAAGTGGGGGAAGAAGGGGAGCGGGAGGTAAGGTGCCTGCCTGGCACCATGGCTTGGAGTGACAGGAAGTGAATCCTCAGGATCGTGGGATCAGCTGCACAAGGGAGGGAGCTGGATGTCATTGTCCACCTAGGGACAAATTACCTGGCTAGGAATGGAATCAAAGCAGTGCAAGAGGAGTTTGTAGAGTTGGGGAGGGGCCTTAGACAAGTAGCGCATACAGTAACCTTCTCAGAGGTGCCGCCTGTCTATGGCAAGGGGGTTGCTAGGGTACTCATCACCAGGGAATTTGATGAATGGTTAAAGAACTGGTGTGGAGCTCAGGGTTTTGGCTTCATTAGGGACTGGGGAGCCACCTGGAGGGATGTAGACCTATACTGGTGCCATGGTCTGCATCTGTCCAGGGGGGAGCCAGGATCCTAGGTGGGAGGTTTAAATGCTTCATTGGCAAGCATTTAAACTAGCCAAGGAGGGAGGCACTGAAAAGAAGCAGGGAAATCCCATCCTTCTCCCACAAAGCATGGTAAGTAGTGAGGTAAACACCAAGGTAGAGAAGTCATTAGAGAGCAGGACAGAGGTAAATGTAAAAAAAGGCAAAGGCTGTAAGGACAGGGATGGGGCTAAAAAGGGTAAGGACATCAAAAAGTGGAGGGTGATGAGTACCAATGCCCATAGTCTGTTTAACAAGCTCCCTGAACTAGTGGCCTTGATGGAAGAGGGTTGCCTGGATATTGTAGCAGTCACAGAAATATGGTACACAGAGAACCATGACTGGGATGTCAACATACCAGGATATACAATGTAGAGGAGGGTAAAAAGAGGAGGAGGACTAGATCTCTATCTATAGAAAGGAATCAAAGCAACAGAACTAAAGAATAAACAGGGAGCAGATGAGGCACTCTGGGTCACCCTGGAGACAGAAAATGGCACCACAAGTTGCATGGGGGTTGTATACAGACCCCCATCTCAGGGGGAGGGAATGGACAAGGAAATGATAGAAGGCATCCTTATAATGGCAGAAAAAAGGGAGATATTGTTGATGGGGGACCCGAATATGCCATATGTTAACTGGAGCACCTTTGCTGCAGGCACATCCAAGAGCAGGGGTCATTCTTGATGCCATACAAGGGGCATGTCTCAGACAGCTAGTATTGGAACCCACTTGGGTGGGAGCAATCTTAGACCTGGTACTCTCAAATGCGGATGGAGAAAGAATCTCAGATTTAGACGTTGGTAGCCACCTGGGAACAAGCAACCACCAAACAGTGTGGTTCATGATAAACACAGCCATACAATCAAGCCATACAAAAGCAAGAGTATTAGACTTTAGGAGGGCTGACTTGGGGAAAATGAGAGAGTGCCTCAGAAAGGCACTAGCAAACAGGCAAGGAGGGGGGGTGGAGGAACAATGGGTAGTAATCAAAACAGCCATCAAAGAGGCAACAAGCCTTTGTGTAAAGCAAATCAGTAAAACACAACGAAGGGAAAAAATGCTATGGTTCTCAAAAGAGGTGGCAGGGAAGGTTAAGGAGAAAAGAATAGCATTCAGGAAAAATGAGGAAACACAGAAGGAGCAAGATAGAGAACTTTATCAGTTAAAGCAGAAAGAGGCAGGGAAGGCAGTCAGACTAGCAAACGCCCAAACTGAGGAAAAGATAGCCAACTCTGTAAAGAAGGGGGATAAGACCTTTTATAGGTACATTAGGGAGCAAAGACAGATCAAAGGAGGGATACTGAGGCTTAATAAAGTGGATGGAATGTGGGCAGAGGGTGACAGTGAAAAAGCATGGATACTGAACAAATATTTATGCTCAGTATTCACAAAGAAAGAAGAGGGGGAGGTACCTAAACCAAACAAGAGAAACACTCAGAAGACAGGGGTCAATACCAGTCCATTTGCAGAAGAAAGGGTTCTGAAAGAACTAATAAAATTGAAGGTGGACAAAGCAATTGGGCCTGATGGGATTCACCCAAGAATTCTACAAGAACTAAGGGTAGAACTAGTGACACCGCTGACTATTCTCTTTAACAAATCATGAGAGGATGGGGTGGTACTTGAGGACTGGAGGAGGGCAGATGTGATTCCTCTTCACAAAAGTGGGAGCAGGACAGAGGCGGGAAACTACAGACCAGTTAGTTTGACCTCAGCGGTAGGGAAAATAATGGAATCACTTCTGAAGGAAAGAGTTGTTGGGTACCTAAAGGCCAGTGGGGCACAGGACCCAAGGCAGCATAGATTCATGATGGGAAGGTCATGTCAGATGACTCTGATACATTTCTTTGACTGGGTGACCAAAGTAGTGGACCAGGGAGGGGCTGTGGACATGGCCTACCTAGATTTTAGCAAGGCACTTGATACAGTCCCACACAAAAGATTAATACACAAGTTAGCCAGCCTCGGAGTGGGTCCCAAGGTGGTAGCCTGGATAAAAAATTGGCTTGACAATAGGACACAAAGGGTAGTAGTAAACGGAGTCCACAGTGAAGAAAGGAGGGTAACTAGTGGGGTACCGCAGGGTTCAGTACTGGGACCGGTCCTTTTTAATGTCTTTATAAGTGACATTGCAGAGTAACTGGAAGAAAAAGTATGTCTCTTTGCAGATGACACAAAGATCTGCTGCAGGGTTGATACACAGGATGGAGTGGAAAGGATGAGAAGGGACTTGCCAAGGTTGGAGGAATGGTCAAATGTATGGCAGCTCAGATTCAATGCAAAGAAGTGCAGGTAATGCACCTAGGAAATAAAAATGCAGGGAAAGAGTACACAATGGAGGGTGAGATATTGACAACAGTAAAAATGGAAAGGGACTTGGGGGTAGTTATATCAGATGACATAAAGGTGGGCAAGCAATGTGAGAAGGCAGTAAGGAAGGCTGGGGGGATACTGGGGTGCATAGGGAGAGGCATCAATAATAGAAAACAAGAAGTTGTTATCCCTCTGTACAGACAGTTGGTGAGACCCCATCTGGAGTACTGTGTGCAGTTCTCGAGACCCCATCTCCGCAAAGACATAGACAGAGTGGAGGCTGTCCAGAGGAGGGCAACCAAAATAGTGCAGGGTCTGCACCAGAAGACATACGAAGAAAGACTAAAGAAGCTTAATATGTATACCCTTGAGGAAAGAAGGGAGAGAGGGGACATGATAGAAACTTTGAAGTACCTCAAGGGAATCAACTAAGTCTAAGAGGGTAGCATCTTTCAGAAAAAGAGGTGTGCATGAATAAGGGGCTCTCTTTGAAGATAGAGGAGGGATTGCTCAGAGGTAATGTGAGGAAGTATTTTTCCATGGTGGTGGGTTGTGGATGCATGGAACAGCCTCCCTGAGGAGGTTGTGGAGTCAAGAACAGTGGGGGAATTCATGAATGCATGGGACAGACATAAGGCAGTCCTAGTGTGGGGTAAGAGGAAGTAAGCTGTTGATTAACTAGGATCTGCAGCTTATCTTTTAGGCAGGAAAATGGGCAGACTAGGTGGGCCAAGCGGTCCTTATCTGCCATGAAACTCTATGTTTCTATGTTGAAGAAACATGCATAGGTATTTGTGCAAAAACAGGGTACAATAAAATCGGTGGACAATAATTGCTTAAATATCAGAGTAATTGTCAGATCTTAGGGCAATACTATTAATTCTGGCCAGAGGCCAAGAATTAAGGCATGGGTATAGTACACCAAGCACTTATTTTATATTAGGAACAGTTGCAGGCTGAGGCAGTCATTAACAAATACTATAAGGAGAATAAATCAGAGCCTAATATAGATTCCCGAGGAACCCCAATGTTAACAGGGGTAGGTTCAGAGAAAGCTTTGTCACATTTAACAAGCTATTGCCTGCCAACAAGGTAGTTGGAGAACCATGCAAGGGCAGGATAGGACAGGCCAAGGGAGTGAATTTTAGTGCGTAGAAGGATATGGTCCACTAAACTGAAGGCCTTGGAGAGGTCAACGAAGATTGCTCCAGACAATTTGCCATGATCCATTGCTGTCCTGATTTCAGATGTAACCTTAGCAGGGGCTGTACCAGTACTGTGGCCCTTGTGAAAACAATGTTGCTCTGGGGACAGTAAATTATATTTTTGCAAGTACTTCGACAGCTGTACCTCTACTACCTTCTCCAGTAGTTTGCTGACAGCTGATAGGGTAGCTATGGGTCGATAGTTTTCAGTACATTTTCAATCCCCTTGCTTGAAAACAGGTACCACCCTAGCCACTTTCCATATGGGAAAACCACACCAGTGGTGAGGGGTAGGTTGAGAATATGGGAAATTAACAGGGCAAGTGAAGGGGCCCCAGTTTTAGGAGTTTAGGTTCCAAGTTATTGTGACCAGCGCTAGTGAAAGGAAAGGCCAGCCGGTAGCCTGAGGTCTCCCTCACTGAGACAGCTTTAAGGTAGAAGAGAGGATGGGACAGAGGCTTTGTCAAGGGAGGTATCAAAGGGGTGGGGGCTGGGTAATAGAGGAGGCAGACAGGAGATATAGGCCAATAGATCAGAAAACTGGGCATTAAAGGCATTAGCAATAGTTGCTGCATTATTGCAGTTTTTGCCATCAAGAATGTTGACTGCATCACACACACTGTAGCCACCAACTACATTTTTGATTGCATGCAAAAAATTACACATTGTCATAATAAAATAATTATATCTCTGTTTATACAACCTGTTAATGCAGGATTTGTCTGAAATGCATCAAGGTGTGTTTCTTTTACTGGCACCTCAATAAATTTGGCACTTTTTTGGAATTCTGAGAGCTACAGTCTTAGTTTACTACAGGTGGTAAGTGCTGTATTTTTGTGTATTTAAATCACTTGAAAGTATCTGAGCACCCCAAAACTTGTGCGCCTCCTTTATATGTATAAGATGATGCAAACTATGTTTATGCCACACAGCTGGGATGTTAGAATTGGGAAAGTACTGTAAATTGTGCACCTTTTCCTATATTGGCAGCTGCAGTTTGTGTGGCACAAAGGTATACTATCAAAAGGGTATGGAACATAATGTGACATGATGTAGGCATCATGATTAGTGCTTAACTAATAGCAGTGACTGTGATTTCAAGGCATTTTACACCATGAGTGTCTTCAGGTGTTTCTTTTCTCTGAAGTTGCATGCTGCTCCACAGGATGTGATGGGTGTAGGTGATTACATATATGTAATGGGTTGTGTGGGTAGTGAAGCCCTCCCAAATGGGGGTGTGGGGGGCATGGCCCAGACAGAAAATCAACAGGGACTGTTTGGGTGGGCTATGTTTCCCTACTGTATGTGGCAGTTTGGTGTCACTCTGGTTGCTTGCAACATTTTCCTTGTGCTCTAATTTCCCACACCCTGGGACATTTGCCCAATGGACATGCTGTACATGGCACAGTGGTATATTGGAAACCCTGTAGTCTAGCTAACTGGTTGTTTGTGAAGAGTTCAATTAAACACTCTGCAGTGGTGCTTGTCATGGTTTAATGCATGTCCAGGTGCATAGAGAGGCATGAGATGCATGCAATGAGTTCTTTCAGAACCTGGAAATGCTTTAATCCATGACAACCACCTTTCCAGAGTGTCTTATTGCACTTTTAAAATGGGCCCCTATGCAAAAATATTAAGAGCAAAAATAAAAAACCAAAAAGCAGAAACATGTATATCAATAATCATTATTGTGCAACACAAATAAAAATAGTCCCGATAGATTTATGCCATTATGTGACACTTCTGATTGTAAGCAACTGTGCAAAATGTGCAGTTATAAATTCCAGTTAGGCATCCACTATTAAAAATTATTTTTGTCCCCCCTCCATTTTTCTGATTAATTGTTTTTTCAGAACTGTTGTTGTTTATGAAACATGCCTTTTGCCATTACCTGGGTGAGCAATGTTGCATTTTGTGTGTTCGAGTCAAGAGGAGAGGGAGTAATGTTTCTGTCTCTCTTACTGACGGGGGTAGAGAAAGAATTAGGTGTGTACTTTTGTTCATTGTTACTGTTGTGTGGCAGTTGTTACAATAAGTGGCCAAATCTGCCCTTCAACAAAGTGAGAAAGAGAGCACTGTGCACTTGTGTTAGTAACCATTACCTGAAAGTACACCACTGTGTGTGCTGTCATGGTTACTGGCGTGATTCCAGTGGCAGTGAACTGCTAAAAAGAAAACATCAAAAACCTAGAAACTTTCTTCTAACCAACTAACCTAGCACTCTAGCAGGCAGGTCAGTGAGTGAATGTGAGAGAGGGCTGGAGGTGGTGCAGAGCAACCAGATGAGGGGTGGTGGTGGTGGGGTTAACGATCAGACACTGTGGTGGATGCTGTGGACTGTATGGCTGCAGAAAATGAAGAGGGGATTGGAGGCCTGCAAAACAAACATAACTGAATAGAAAAATAAATGTTAAATAAGATTTAAATGTGTTATTTTAAGGTAGTATGTGTGTGATATGTCATGTGTGGGGGTGGAAAGTTTTTGCAATGTTCTCAGGGTACTATTGTATGCTATGATGGAGACAGAGATAAAGTTTTGGACCTTACAAATGTGCCTGCCAGAAATATTTTTTCAAAAACATTTATTTTTTTATTTATTATACTTTATTAACATTACAGCCAACACAATAAAATATACAAAAAACAAGTATAGTTCAAAAGTCAAATAGCATACAACAAGTAACAATGACGTACTCCAAAATAACAATATCCTCCCCTGCCCCCTCCCGGAGCACCATACAGGCATACGCTCAAGACAGGGGGCCACACTAAAATAATCAGGAAAGAGAGGGAAAAACAAGGGGGGAAAGAGCTTCAGGATGTCATTGAAGAACAGACAAGAGGGTATGTAAGGGTTCCCAGCTAGTCTGGAATAAATTTGGTCTATCCTGGAGAGTGACAATCTGTTTTTATATGTTCAGCGCCTGTAGGGTTTCCTGGTGCCATTCTCTAAAGCAGGGTAAGCTATCATCAAGCCAGTGTCACAAAATAACCACTTTGTCAATAATGGCTATCAAAGCCATATACCTTTTCCTGGGGCTGATAACAGTGTCATGATAATGTCCAACTAATCAAATGTCTGGGGTAACTAGGTCATTGAGCCCTTCCAAGGGAGACAGTCATGCCTGAATGGAAGTCCAAAATGGCCGCACATGGTGCAATCCTATAGGAGGTGCTTGACGGTTCCCTCCTCTAGGCAACACCAAGTACAGGTGGAAGAGGGCAACCTGCCCATCCAGGCCAGGTGGAAGGGGGCGAAGTAGAGATTATGTAAAATTTAAAATTGAATAAAATTATATTGATCCTGTTTAATATACTTAAATAAGACCGTCCAAACAGATTGCCATTCTTTGACATTGCAACTTACACCAAGCAAAATTTGCCACTAATAGCAAATACCATGGGGTCCCATGGGATTGAGGGCCTGATACCTATGATATAAATTTGAGACTGAGTGGGGTCAGGCTGCCACAGTGGAAAGGGCATCTATAAACTCCCCTGCCCCTATAGGCCAGGGCCCAAGATCCAAATAGGCGGAGATGGCATGCTTGAGCTGAAAATACTTAAATATCAAGGACCTGGCACTGAGCCTGGAAGTCAGGAAAGGGGATAAATCTCCCATCCAAAATCAGGGACGCCACCAAGGGAGGAGTAACTTGTGGCCCAAAGGTAGAGGATATAGGACGTCTATTAATCTGAATGTTAGGATTACTGTATATTGGTTGTGATGTATCAAGTGGAACATTTAAATGAAAATAGGAAGCGAGTTGTGCTAAAGCTTTAAGTGACCACAAAATGTGAGTCCTCTTAAAACATGTAGGAAGCCTGGTGGGCTTAATATAGAGGAGACTCTGTATTTGAAAACCAGCTGCCCTGCAAAGGTCCCTCTCAATATGTAACCAAGAGGAAACAAACGAGGTGGTCGTATCCCTTGGCTCCGGTGGCACACAATGCAGGAACATACTGGCATGGAGAACACAAGAATAAAGAAAAATGTTGGGAATTTCAGCCCCCCAGACTTTACTGGAACTGTAAGTTTAAAATATGCCCTCCAAACTGCCTTTCCCTGCTAAACAAAAGCCTTCAGAAAAGATTGAAAATGAACGAACCATCCCTTAGGGAGAAAAATATTAAGCATGCCAAGGGGATATAATAATTGGGGAAGAATGTTCATTTTCAAAAACATTTCTGGTAGGCATGGATGTCTAGGTGCACTGTTTCCTGGTTGCCATAAGGGTTCTTGACCCAGTGGCTATCACCTGTAAGGCACTGGGTTCTGAACCCTCTTGGAAAAACAGGAAACAGCAAATCCCCTACCAGTTTTATAAGTGCATGTAAAAAGCATGGGCTTTCTCAAACATTGTACTACAGCCATGTAAAAGCGAGGTATGATACAGTGGTCAGTGTTGTTTAGTAACATGTTACAGTAATCTAATTAGTTTGCTCTGTAATGTGCAGTAGTAACTGGTTACTCATATGAAAACAGAATCTTGAAAAGTTGCTGGTTACATTTTCTTATAAATAACTCATATTACTGTAATGTGAGTCTCATATTGCTCTTAAATGTGGCCACCTGTGGTGGTGTATTTATTGCAGGGAACCATTAAATTTTGCTCGACTGACAGCATTTCCTTTGATGCTCTGCTGACTTACCATACGCAACTAAATGGTAAATGCTGCTGCTGTGTGCTTCCATTTATCTCCCAACCCCATTTTACTGCTGTGTCCCAATTGGTGACTGCTTTCTGGCTGTGCCTCTTCTCATGCACCCTCTTAGGTCAGGGATTGGCTGTCTGATTGAATCCCTGTCCCTAATTTGCTCAAATAGCTATCTCTCTGGCATTGCCTTTCCTTACTTACAGGATGAGGAGTCAAGTTACACAAGCCCCCAGCAGTCACCATTTTAGAGAAGCACAGACAGTAGGGAATATGGTCAGTCCCAGTGAGTCCATGCACAGCCAGCCAGCCATCCTGCACTGTCAGTCTCATGGTCAGGTTCAGGGTAGCAGCCCAGGTGACACATAAGTCTGTCAAATTGGAGCCAGCCTTGCCTGTGTCTGTGGGTGAAAAAAGGGTAGACAGTAGTCAAGTAGTCTGACTACTTTCACTGCAAGCATGGCCTATTTCTCGTGTTAGGGTGGGAATCGCTGAATAAGAGCCTGGACAACTTGACAACGATCATATGGAGTCCAGCACCATGCATCCAGGCTAAGATGGCAAAGGGTCAGGAGGCAATGGTGGCATACGTTAGGGTGTACCACACCATTCTATTGGCTGCTTGCTTGCAGTGCTTCTCTAGAGAGAATGGAGCTGAAGGTAAATGAGAAGTTAAGTGATTAAGGCAGGCCAGGATACAAAAGATCCCTCTCTCTTCTCAGTTTGGGGAATTTGATTTTGTTAGTAGCTTTCTCTTTGCCCTGTCCTTCTTTTTATTATTTACTGTGCCCAGCATGGCAGTCATTGGTCAGCCTTGGAACATGTTAGAACAGAGGCAGGTAAGCAGCCACCCTTGCAAGAAGCAGAGGCCTTTATCAGAGACAATGGCTCAGGCAGGACAGGTATGTGGACCAGCCCAGGGCTGGGATTAACAGAAAAAAATGTTTGGGCTGCTAGTGCCAGCAATTTAAAATGCCCGTTTAAGTTTAACCAACTGGCAAATAGAAGGAAGCTGAGGATGTCTGCTGATAACATGATATATGTTCCACAAAAAAAGGGCCATAAGGCAGGAACTGGAGAAAGTGGGGAATGGGGGGGCTGAGTTTAGGTCTGTATCCACATTGCTGTGTGTTGTTCTTGTATGGGGAGGGTAAAGACAGACTAAATTCAAACTGATCGATAATCGTTTAGTTTGATGCATGCACTACAGTGTGTGACGGGATGAATAAGGCCCTGTCCCATTTGTTATGTAGAAAGAATTTTAAACACAAGGGTCTGGTCTGTCCTCTCCTTCTCTGCCTCTTGTCTGTCTGGTTGCACAACCAAATTGTCTTGTGAGACAAAGGGACTGATCACTCCAATGGTCTGGCAATTCTCTGCCTCTCACTATCTCTCTGACTTCCTTTGCCATTTCTGTCTTTTCTCCCCCCCCCTGCATATCTACAGATAAAAAATATGTGTGAATCTCTGTGTAAAATTGTATGTCAAACTGGGATCCCTTTGTTTGAAACTGTATATAGTTTTACTGTTGAAATGATTGCAAAGCTATCTGGAACTCAAGGGATTAACCTGAGATCCAGTTTTTTAATCCTTTTGCAGAGCTGTAAAGAAGAGGTCAGTTCTGGGTCACTATGTACTGTTTTGCTGCACCTGCAAGGAACGAAACTTACAAGAACATTCTATTAACTTACAAGAACATTCTGTGAGAAGCAGGATCTCTTAACAAGTTCCCAGATTAAGACTTATAAAAAGAGCAGCAATGCTTTTGCTAGCAGGACAAGGAGAATGAGAAAATGAAACTTGTAATTAAGAGATAACCTCAGAAGAAGGTCTTAGTTTTCTTTGTTTGTACTACCTTTGAAATAGTTAAACTAAAGAATTTTTATTTTTTATTTTACTGTTTTTGAGAAAAATTAAACGTTATTAGCAAATTTTGAAACTGCTCCCATTTTCCTATGCTTCATGACCTGTACTTCGATGACAGATGGTATCAGCCTAAGTGGGATTTATGCCATGCATACTCTAAGCCAGGAGTTTTGTACATGGATACTAGACCTAGTACTATGGACACATAGAAGAAAGGTATGGATTCTGCAGCAGCATGTCCAGGAGTGATTACTGGTAGGATGGCAGCCAAACTAGAAGCAGAAACAAAAGCCAAACTAAAACTGTACAGCCAGCACCAGTCATGGAAAAAAAAGAGCAGGCAGTGACAGAACCTGAAAGCCTGACTGCCTTTTTCAAATGGTGGGCTATACAACAACAAGAAAAAGAGAAACAGAGAAAAGAAGAGATGTAGTGACAGGAGCAGCAGAGAAAAGAAGAGATGCAGTGACTGGAGCAGCGATGGCTGAATGCCTTGCAAGCTATTAAAGCTGGAGGATCTGGTACAGGTCCAGCAGAGCAACAAAACACTAACAACTTAAAAGACCTTAAACATACAAAGTTGTGTCCCTTGGATGATATTGAAATATATCTGATAACTTTTGAAAGAGTTGCCACAGCTTGCCAGTGGCCAAAGCAGCAATGGGCAGTCAGACTGGTACCTTACCTGACAAGGAAAGCCCAACTTGCCTACAGCAATATGGACACTGCACAGTCTAAAAACTATGATCTGGTGAAAAGAGAGGTCCTTAAAAGATATGACATCTCAGCAGAGACCTACAGGCAGGGATTTCAGTCTCTAAAGTACAACTCAGTCGACAATCCTTGAGAAGCCTTCACCCGACTCAGAGAACTCCTTATGAAATAGCTCCAACCAGAGGGCTAAACACTCCCACAGATCATTGAAACATTTATAATGGAGCAGTTCGTCAACATTCCACCCAAAGACGTACAGCTTTGGGTAAAAGAACACCAACCAGAAAGCAGGGAAAAGGCTGTTTCTTTGGCTGAAGACTACCAAATGGCCAAACAGATGCCACAGCAGCAAGGTAACAGCCAAGCACTGGTAAGACACTCTTTTTCCCATTTGAACTCCAAGTCTGATAAGAACTCTGGTGGGGGTAGCAAATCTGCACCCAAAGACTTTATTTGCTATAACTGTAATAAGCCAGGTCATATTGCAAGAAATTGCCATAGTAAGAAGAGTTACACTGGAGCAGATTTGTCCTTAGCAAATTGGGGCAAGTACTTAATAGATGTAAAAGTGGGAGATAAGACTGTGGAAGGACTTATAGATTCAGGAAGCAAACAGACCCTAGTACATACTGAAGTGCTGTGAAAACAATGTCCAAAAGGACCAGGTACTGGTGTCATCTGCATCCATGGGGACACTTGATACTATCCCACCAGCCAAGTGACTGTGACTTTTAATGGGGTGTCACTCCAAATGAAAGTGGGGGTAGTACCTAAGTTACCTGTACCTATGATTATTGGAAATGGTGTTCCAGGATTAACTGTGTTAATCAAAGAGGAAGTAAATCCTGATGTTTCAGCAGCTGTGGTGACAAGAGCTCAGGCAAAGAAAATCTCAGGTGATGGGGACTATTTTCCTTTCACTGATTTTGATTCAGATTTGTTTGAGCACAACTCCAAGATCTGGAAGTCCAGGAAAAAAAGTCAATGCCTGAAGAAACAGTGGCAACAAAAGACTAATGAACATAAGGGGTTAACATATGAAAATGTTGAAACTAAACTGATCACTGATTGTGATTTTCTTTCAGAAAAAGCTAATAATGTGTATATCCAGGGTGATTTAAAGCAGCTCGTGTTTAAACCAAAACTGGATAAACCTATATTTCAAAAATGTAATGGGCTACTGTACAGAGCTTTGGTTAAAACCTCAGACACAGGACCAGATAGAACAATTGGTTATGCCACAAAAGTATAGATCTGAATAGTTACAGACAGCACATAATAGTCCTATGGTTGGTCATGCAGGGAGAGATTGCACCCTTGCCAGATTGTTGTACAAATTTTACTGGCCTAGAATTCATGAGGATATTGCAGTTTTTGTGTTAAGTATCAGAAAGTAGCCCCAGTGACTGAAAAAGACAAGGTGCCCCTAATGCACCTATCCTTGATAGATGTGCATTTTGAGAGAATTGCAATGGAAGCGGTTGGCCCCTTAGACAAAAGTAAACAGGATAATCGATTCATTTTGGTAATATGTGACTATGCTACTCGATACCCAGAGGCAGTTCCAATGCATACTGTCACAGCCCCAAAATTGGCAGCAGAGCTTGCCAAAATTTTCAGGAGGGTAGGCATACCTAAAGAGATTATTACTGATCAGGGTATTAATTTTGGTGTTGCCTTACTGAATTTGCTGTACCAGCTACTAGATATCACTGCCATAAGAACATCCTCTTATCACCCTCAGACAGATGGTCTTGAGCATTTTATTCAAATCCTAAAAACTAAAAAGCATATTAAAAAGGTTTGTAAAAGGGGAAGGGAAAGACTATGACCAATACTTACCTTATCTACTTTTTGCTTACAGAGAAGTGCCGCAGACATCAACACTTTTTTTACCATTTGAAATGCTCTATGGTAGACAACCTAGAGGGCCACTAGATGTAATAAAAAAATTGGAAGATAACCCCCATCAGAAACAATCTATTACATCTTATATGTGTTCCCTGAGAAAGAAGCTGGCAAAATATGTTGAAATCACCCAAAGTAATTAGGAAAAGACTCAAAACCAGCAGAAGGTGTATTATGACCATAGGGAAAAAGGAAAAGTCTTTGAGCCAGGTGAAAATGTCTTATTCTGTTACCCACTACCGAAAATAAATGGTTAATGAAGTGGCAAGGGCCTTATAAAGTACTTAGACATACTGGCACAGTTAACTATGACACAGTCTAAAAGTATGTGATGCACAAGGAATACAGGACGCATTATTGCTTTTAAGCAAATATTTTACTGCAAATGTGATTTACAAATACTTATAAAAACGAGCAGAAATGTGACAAAAATCCATTCTATTGCAAAAAGAGAGTATGTAGATATTTAAATTGGATGCAGTGAAACCTAAAGGTCTAAATAATAACTGGGACATTAAGCCTTTTTTACACATAAGGAGATGCTAGTTTAATGTTTAAAAACATAGTTTTGAAACATGGTAAGGGAAAATTAGAATATGTTCCTTTGTTTAATCTGTACATATTTTGCATTTATGGAGATGTTTAACATGTTTTTGGTTTTTCTCTTTCTTTCAGGTGTCACTAATCCATCCTTTCTGGGCTCCTACCTACCTACCCAGTTGGCATTGGCCACTATGGAGTTTGGCATGTTAACTGCCCATTAGTCCTAGAACTTTGAACTTTTAAGGATGTGGTAGTGTGGCTTTTCTCTCTTTCTTTTGATGTTTTTTTTCTACCTGTATAAAAGTTATGTGGTAGTTGTGGATAACAAGAAATTATTGTCCAGACTCCAGAATGGATTTTTGTATTGTATTTGACATTACAAATAGAGGATTAATGAGTGCTAGATAAATTCTGAAATGGCTGATTTTTTTGTCATCAGTTAGTTTAATTAAATGGTTTAAAAGTGCTTTTCATTATTTAGATGTTTATAGAATAGATTTGTAGTAGTGCTATATGGTTATATTTTTGATGTTGTAGAGATTTTTATCCAAGTGTGTAATAATGATAATTTATATTCTAATAAGAAGTGATTGTACTATTTATATTCCCTTTTAAATTGAAAATAATTTCTGAGCTAGCCAGCATTGATACTGACATTATGACTTAAGCACTGATTGGTTTATTAGGTAGGGTTTCACCTGTGTGGCTTAACCCCCTTGAAGACTCATGTAGTTAAAGCACTAGGTGTAGCCACTCATCATGTTTCTGCTCGTTTTTGTAAGTATTTGTAAATAACATTTGCAGTAAAATATTTGCTTAGAAGCAATACTGTGTCCTGTATTCCTTGCGTACCGCATACTTTTGGACTGTGTCATTTTGTGGAAGTTAGCCGCCTCTTTTGTGGTGCCTGCAGACGACCGCTTTGTTTTAGTGCAGAGGAGTCCTGGTCATGTGCATAGTTAACTATGAGATTGAAACCCATGATAGGAAAAATCCTACTAAGATATACCATGCTAACCTTCTCAAGAAATGGGTTGGAAAAACACCTAAAGCTGTTCTGCTGGTTTTACCAGAAACTGATAAAGAGGATATTACTGTAGCTTATGATAGAACAAACTGTAACTGATGATGCTATTAAGGTGAAAGTTTCCTTAACCTCCAAACAAACCGAAGAAATTTGTAACTTGCTAAAGACATTTTAACAGTACTTTTACCACAGTGCCAGGCTGAGCTAAAGGGGTGGAGCACGTAATAGTGACATGGAATGCTTACCCTATTAGACTAGAGAAATACAGATTACCAGAGCGGTTAAGAGCTGACGTGGTTAAGGAAATACAAAAAATGAAAGAATTGGGTATCATAGAAGAGTAGAGAAGTGCTTGATCATCACCAATGGTGATTGTAAACAAAATAGAAGGGGGTGTAAGAATCTGCCTTGATTTTAGGAAACTCAAGTCAAGTGTCAGAATTTGACAGTTATCCTGTGCCCAAAATAGATGTTTTGGTGGACTGACTTGGGATTGCCATGTATATCAGTACCCTCAATCTCACCAAGGGTTACTAGCAAATCCCCCTAGATAAAGAATCCAGAGACAAAACTGTATTTGCTACTCATATAGGATTATATCAGTTCACCACCATGCCATTTGGTTTACATGGCACACCCACTACATTCCAGTGGAACATGGATGTAATTTTATCGCCTCACACTGGTTATTGTGGTGCATACCTAGATGATGTCGTGGTGTACAGTCCAGACTGGAAAAGCCACCTGGAATGCCTACAATCAGTTATCCAATCAATCAAAAAGGCAGGTCTGACAATTAATCCTACCAAATGTGCTTTGGGCATGCAGGAAACCAGATATTTGGGCTATATTTTGGGAAATGGAGAAGTCAATCCAGAGGTTTCCAAGATAGAAGCTGTAGCTAACAGCCCTGTCCTCAAAACCAACAAATATGTCAGGTCATTTTTAGGGCTGGCTGATTATTATCAGAGATTTGCTCCCAGCTTAGCCAAGTTAGCTACTCTCCGAACTGAACTCACAAAGAAATGGTTCCCAAATAATATGAAATGGACCCCAGAGTGTGACAAGGCTTTTTGGGCAATTAAGGCTGTGTTATGTTCAGTCCCTGTTTTAAGAAGTCCAGACTTTGAGAAACAATTTCTGTTACAGACTGATGCATCAGATGTAGGCCTAGGTGCAGTTTTGAGCCAGCATATAGATGGGAAAGAACATCCTGTTCTGTACATAAGTTGGAAATTGCACGATAGAGAGAAAGGGAACCATTGAAAAGGAATGCCTTCTGGCAAAGTGGGCCATGGAGTCCCTTAAGTTTTAGATACTAGGAGCTGACTTTGTACTTGTAACAGATCACAATCCTCTCTTTTGGTTTAACCAAATGAAGGATAAAAATTCTAGAATCACACAGTGGTACCTGGCACTACAGCTATTTAAATTTAGAGTTATGCACAAATCTGAGCAAGGGAATGTCAGTGCTGATTTTCTGTCAAGATATAGATCAGAAATTGAGAATTATGAAGGTTGAAAAAAATGTGAGTCGAAACTTCAATGTTTGCTATGCTGCATATGCACTGAATTGTAAAGGTTGTTAGCTAATGCTAGAAGATTATTAAAAGAAAGTTTTGGAAACCTGTTTTTGTAAAACAGATTCCCTCTTAAGAGGGGGTATGTGGCAGGGTTGAATAAGGCCCTGCCTTTTTTGTTATGTAGAAAGAGTTTTAAACGTAACCAGATTTTCTTATGAGACCTAGGAACTGATTACTCTGATGGTTTTGCAATTCTCCACCTCTTGCTGTCTCTCTGACTTCCCTTGCTATTTCTTTCTTTTCTTTCCCCTTGCATATTTACAGTTATAAAAAAAATATGTGAATCTTTGCGTAAAACTGTATGTGAAACAGGGATCCCCTTCTTTGAAACTATATATATGAACATACAAAATTTGCCAACAGATAAAGGCCTAGAGGTCTATCAAGTCTGCTCGAATGTGCAGCTAGCACCCCTTATTCTGCAGCTGCCCCTCCCTTCCACCCTTCCCCTTCATTAACCCTCCCCCTTGTCCTGTCCCATCCTCGCTTTGAAGCAGTCCACTGTTCTACTGCATACCACTTCAGCAGGTAATGAATTCCACCCAGCCACCACCCTCTGTAAAAAGTGTCTCCTCATCTCCCTCCTGAACCTTCCTCGCTCCAGTCTCATATCATGGCCCTGGTGGCCCTTCCCTCCCCTCCCTTACTTTGAACAGCCCTCTATACCCGTCTTGTTTATTCCTTTCATGTATTTAAAGGTTTCAGTCATGTCACCCACGCCTCCTCTTCTCTCTCTCCTCCAGTGAGTACATGTTCAACTCCTTCAACCTCCTCTCGTATGCTAAGTCCCCAGCCCCTTGATCATCTTTGTCACTCTCGCTGCACCCTCCAGTAACTTAATGTCCCTCTTCAGATTCGGACGCCAGTACTGCATGCAGTACTCAGGTGTGGTCTAACTAATGACCTATACAGTGGCAGAATCACCTCCTCCCTCCTCGAGGATACACCCCTTGCAATACAACCCAGCATTTTGTTGGCCTTTGCAGCTGCCTTCCTACATTGTTCCGAGTTGTTCATTGACCCTGTAATGAGCACACCCAGATCCTTCTCCTCCTCTGTCTGGGCTAGCTGCACTCCCCCTAGCTGGTAAATCCTCCTTGGGTTCTTCATCCCAAAATGCAGCACCTTGCACTTTTTGGCATTAAAGCCCAGTTGCCAGGTGTCTGACCAGGTTTCAAGCTTTGCCAGATCATCCTGCAACCCCTGCCATCCCCCTAGGTCATCCACCACCGCGCCTACCTTGGTATCATCAGCAAACAGACTGATCTTGCTCTTGATGTCCCATGATATGTCTGCAATGAATATTCCAAACAACACTGGTCCCAACACTGAGCCCTGTGGAACACCGCTCATCACTTCCCTTGGGCGTGAGAGCTCCCCCACCCACCACCACCCTCTGTTACCTTCCCTGCAGCCAGTTTACTACCCATATCACCAGCTTTGCACCCGCCCCTGTGCCTACTAACTTCCTTCCCAGTCTTCCATGTGGCACTGAGTCGAATGCCTTACTGAAGTCCAGATACAGGACATCCACTGCATGGCCCCTGTCCAGTTGCCTAGTTACCCAGTCATAGAACTCAACCAGGTTGGTTTGGCAGGATCTGCCACATATGAAGCCATGCTGTCTGCTGCCCTGTAGTCCTTTGGCCTCTAGGAGGGCCACCAGCCTCTCCTTCAGGATAGTCTCCATTAGCTTACCCACAATGGATGTGAGTCTCACTGGTCTGTAGTTTCCCGGTTCATCCTTGGGGCCACTCTTGTAGAGGGGCACCACATGAGCCATTCTCCAGTCCTTAGGTACACACCCCGAATGTAGTGAGGCATTAAATAGGTCTGCCAAAGGTCCTGCAAGGACCTCTGCCAGCTCCTTCAGTACCCTGGGGTAGATGCCATCTGGGCCTGGTGCCTTGTCCACCCTCAGTGCCTTCAAACCCTCTCGAACTCTGCTCTCCATGATTTCCCATCTGTCACCACTTCCCCCTGCTTCTGCCATTTCTCCCACCTTGGGTGTCACCCCCCCTCTTCTCTTTAGTAAATACTGAGCAGAAGTACTCATTTAGTGCTTCTGCCTTATCGCACCCTACTTCCACCCAACCCCCCTCCTTCCTAATCCTTACTATGTGGTCCTTACAGCTCCTTTTCTCCATGATATTCTTAAAGAAGTCCTTCTCCCCCTTCTTAATGCCTTGTGCCAGCCTGAGTTACGTAGATGCTTTGGCTCCATTTGCCAGCACAAGGTCAAGGGTGTTTCCTAACCTGGTTGGTTCACTGACCATTTGCAGCACGAAGCTGTCCTGGACTGCATCCAGCAGTACCTTCTCCCTTCTGTTCCTGGTTGTTGGGGTGCTCCAGTCCACTCCTGGCATGTTGAAGTCCCCCACAATCACCACACTACCCTTCTCGCAGGTCCTCCTGATCTGTCCAGCTAGTTCCCTGTCTAACTCCTCCATCTGAGATGGTGGCCTGTATACCACTCCCATTCTAAGAATCCTATTCTTGAAATCCTGGATTTGCATCCAAAGTGACTCCATTCTACCCTCCTCCCTTCCTCCCTTACACACTTCAGTCCTTCTTCACATATAGTGCCACCCCTCCTTTCCCAATCACTCTGTCCCTACGAAATAATCTGTACCCTGGTACAGACAGGTCCCAGTCATTGTATTGGGTGGCCCATGTTTCGTGATGACTGCAATGTCCACCTCTCCCTCTGCCATGAGAACCTGTAACTCTGCAGTTTTCCTCCCAAGGCTCCTAGCATTAAGGGTAACCACCTTCCACCCTTTCCCCCCTCATCCTGCCCTCCTTTCCTAGCATCACCAACAGTACTTGCCATTTGTCCTTTGTCACTGTTATGGGGGGTTAGCTCATATGGTTTCCCAACCTGTGGTATCTGCATATCTCTTCCCCAACTGCCACCCTCCACTCCTAGTTTAAATTCCCAACTTCCTCTATGTACACCTCCATCCTCTGTTTCAACACTTTCTTTCCCTCCTCACTCAAGTGTAGTCTGTCCTTGGCATAGAGACTACTGTCCTCCCAGATCCCTCCCCAACCCCCCAACTGCCCATACCCTTTAGCACAACACCAGGTTCTAGCCATCCATTAAATTCCTCTATTCTCAGCTTTCTTGTTGTGCTTGCCTTTGGCTAGGAAGTATCTCTGAAAAAGTTACTGATCTTCCTGCCCCTCACATAATTGTACTAGTTCCTCAAACCTCCTCTGGACTGTATCTACTGTCTTGTCAGCCAGGTCATTTGTCCCAAGATGTATAATTAATGAGGCTTGTCCCTACCCCTTCTAGCATATTTCAGAACAGACTGTCCCACCCTTTCCGCTGTCATTCCTGGCATGGCCTCCACCCAAATGCCACTATGCCTCTCCCTCTTGCTACCCCACCTAACTCCTCTTAGTATTGAGTCCCCCAGCACTAAGATTCCACCCCTCTTACTCCCTGTTTGCTTCCATTCATCTCCCTCTCTCATTTCCAGCTCCTCTTCTTCCTCCTGCACATTATTTCCTCCTTTTACCCCTGTTGCAATTCTCCCAGCAGAACTTCCCCCCGCTCCAGTTTGGTCCAGGCATTTATCAATTACTCCTCTAATTTCATCATTTCCCTCCTCCACCTTCTTCCTCTCTAGCAGTGCGCAACTATTTTCTGAAGGCCCTTCACAAATGCCCGCTTCCTCTCTCTTCATTGTAACCTGTTCTCTCCTTTCCACTCCATGACTTTTGCCACTTCTTCTCCTCCCTCACAAGTCCCTATCTCCTCCTTCCATTTGTCTTTTGTCTCCTGACCTGGTTTCCCCGGCAATTGTTCTTCCTGGCCTGGGCCCCTTTGTCTCTGCTTCACTTCTTCTGACCCTCTCCTCACCACTGTTGGCTTAAATCACCCTCCCTCATCTCCCCTTCTTCCTCCCTCCAGTATTGGGCTAAACCCACCCCCAATCTGCCTTGCCTGTCTTAATATAATATATATAATATATATAATTATAAAATATATAATAAATATAATATATAACTTAATATAGTTTTACTGTGATTGCAAAGCTATTTTTTATCTCAAGGGGTTAACCTGAGATCCATTTTTTAAAGCTCAAATGCACACATATTTCCTAAAAAGCTTGAATTCATGTCCCTGTGTCATGATTAGTGTTTCCTGAAAATATCATGCTGTTTGGTTTTGTGGTTTTCTTTAAATCAGCATCTTTTAATGTGCTATGCAGTAACTGAAAACAGTGAAGAAACAGTCAACATGTTTCTGTCCCTGTCAGTGAGCAATGACATCATACTTGTCCAGTCTGCTGCTTCAGCAATTAAATCCCTAATTGACTGAATATGCTGTTGCAGTTCCTAGTTAGAGCAGTCTGTAGAGCTAATTGTTTTTCACTCAGAGTTTGTTACTAACCCATCTGGCTTGTATATAGAGAGAAATGCTTAAATTCTATCTTTCTCTTCTTATAGAAAGTTGATCATTTGGGGTTCAGTGCTGAATTGAAGTGGAATGAATGAATATCTGTGAGAAATTACCTTGTCTGTATCACCGATGTTAGTAGTTCTCTGTTATCAAAACTCTAAATTCTATTCTGGCTATATAACACAAGGTTGTTTAATGGATATAAAATAAATCTGAATTCTGTTAATTCATAGAAGCAGTGTGTCTTTGGTGTAGCCTCAATAAATAGGTCCATGTGAGAACAATTTGTTTTTTATGTCAGATTGACAAACATGTGTCTGCCACACTCTGCTATTTCAGGAACATGTACTGTATGAACTCATAAAATTCAATTCTTTGTGGGGTTCTGTGTGAAAACACATCATGTATCTGTATAACTAGAAATACTATATGGCATCTTGATGCCCCTATCTCCTGCCTCTCAGTTGAAACTGATGCACCATGCTTCCCTCTGTCCCCCACTCCCATTGTCAGGGCCAATGTACACTGTTGCCCCCTTTTTCTGTCTCCACAGATGGGCTGCTGTGCTCTGTTAAGCCCTAGAGTCCCAGGGCCACTACCTTCACAGTTTGGGCTGCTGCACCATGCTGCCCCAGGCCACCAAAGGTGGGGCATTTGCTGCACCCTTCTACCCACTTCCATTGCCCCAAATGGTCAGGGCTGCTGCACCACATGCATCCCATCACACAGTTAGGGCTGCTGTACCCTGATTACCTACTGTGTCCTGCACCACATTCAAGGCTTCTACACCATACTGTTCTCTGTCCCCTGACACCACTGTGCCTTGTTGCACCACAAAGCCTCTTGCCCCCACAGTTAAAGTTGTTGCACCATGCTGCTCCCTGCCACTAGAGTCAGATCCTTTGGTACACTGCCCAAACCTACCCGATAGAAAATACAAAAAATACTTTCATCTTGTGTTATAGGGTGGGGGACAGAGGGTAGCAGGGTGCAGCAGCCTAAACTGTTTGTGCAGGAGGCAGCAGGGAGCAGCAGCCCTGACTATGTGGAGAAGACAGTAAGCAGCAGGTTGCAGCAGCCTCATATGAGGGCAGGAGACAGGAAACTTTTGGGACAGGGGAAAGGGGAAAGCAGAGAGCTGCTGCCTCAACTGTTGGACAGGAGACAGGGGCATCAGGGTGCCCTATAGTATGTATAATTATACACATACATTATGTATTTTCACAAAGAAACTCTCAAATAATGGAATTTTATGAGTTCATACAGTACACGTTCCTGAAATAACAGATTTTGGCAGATACAGCTTTGTCAATCTGACATGTAAACAACATATTTATCATGAACATGGTATTGAAACGATGCACATGCTACGGTGTCAGAACATAGTTATTTTATATCCATTAAACAACCCGATGTGACGAATAGCTAGACTGACATCTGTGATACAGACAAGGTAATTTATCAGAGACATTCATTCATACCACCTCAACTCAGCACTGAACCCTAAGTAATCAACTGTTTATGAGAACAGAAACATTTTAAGCTAATCTCTCTAAACACAACCCAGATGGGTTAGTAACAAACTTTGAGTGAAACCAATTAGTTCTACAGACTGCTCTAACTAAGAACTACAAACAGCCTATTTAGTCAATCAGAGGCTTAATTGCTGAAGCAGCAGGCTGGACAAGTAAGATGTCATTGCTCACTGACAGGGACAGAAACATCTTCACTGTTTCTTCACTGTTTTCAGTTACTGCAGAGCACATTAACAGATGCTGATTTAAAGAAAACCACAAAACCAAACAGCATGATGTTTTCAGAAAACACTAATCATGGCACAGGGATGTGAATTCAAGGGAATAAGCTTTTTGTGAAATATGTGTATTTGATCTTTAAGCCTTTTGCAGAGCTGTAAACAAGGAGTCAGTTCTGGGTCACTATGAACTGTTTTGCTGCACCTGCATGGAACAAAACTGACAGTAACATTCTGTAAACTTACAAGAACATTCTGTGAGAAGCAGACTCTCTTAACGAGTTCCCAAAGATTTATAATAAAAGCAGCAATGCTTTTGCTAGAGGGACAAGGAGAATGAGAGACTGAAACTTGTAATTTAGAGATAACCTCTGAAGACGGACTTAGTCTTCTCTGTTTGTACTGCCTTTATAAATAGTTATACTGAATAATTTTTGATTTTTATTTTGCTGTTTATGAGAAAAATAGAAATGCTATTTGCAAATTCTGAAACTTCTGCTGGTTTTCCTATGCTTCCTGACCTGTATCTCAATGACAGTGTGACCTTAGTAACAGGGTTGGGAGGGATAAGGCTGGAGATCAATTAGTGTCTATAGTAGCACAGTAGGTACAGACCTTAGGGCACATTAGGTGGATCAGAAAATCCTTTTCTGCCAGCAGCTTCTATGATTCTGTGTTTCTATATAACTAGTGTGAGGCTTTCAGTTTAATTCGACACATGAAATGTATATGTTTATCAGTAGGGGCGATGGATGCTTTCTGATTCAAAATATGTAGAAAAACATTCTGTGACATTGGGCCTCAAAAAACGAAACTGGTGTTGTAGACTAGGTGTAGATGTAGAGTGAGGTGTCACCTTAGAGACAAATAAATGCCGTTGGTTGTTTAATGTAGCAGATATACCCAAAATTAATATTCTGTCTGTTGATTGCTTGAACACTGGGGCACAATGGTACGTTGCATCAATTTTGTACTGACACCTTGACAAATTTTGCAATTTTCAGCTCCACATGCTTAAGGCAGATTCCTGGGCCATTACTTCAAGAGTAAGTGAAATATACATTCATGTGTGGTCTCAATGAATAGGCAGGATATAAAGCTTTAAAATGGATACCTATACGTTACCTCAAATAACTAATATTAAAAGTTACCTGGTTAGATACCAACCACCACCCTTTAAATTCTTGCGAAATTTCAAAATATTCTTCTCTTTAATCTTGTCAGACAAAATTTATTATGCTTTATAATATAATTTTATGTTGTCTAAAAGGGTAACAATTCTACTTTGAAAGGTATATGTGGTTGTGAAGTGTTAAGGTAATATAAGAGGATAAATTGATAAAGAGGAAGACACCATTAATAGACAAAATGTTAGCAATTTTATTCTTTTTGAGTTCCTCACGCCATATCTTCTGTGTTTATATATTTGTGGCATATGTATGCATGTACTGTATATGTGTGTGTATATATATATATATATATATATATATATATATATATATATATATATATATATATATATACACACACACACACACACATATATATGTGGAATACATAATGGATTGCAGTGGAATAACACTTATCTCCACTAGTGAGTGATAAGACCCAGAACTGATGAGTGGCCAAGCCACAAGTTAGTGTGAAGGTCTTAACACTCATATGTGAAGATAAATGTGTTATACTATTGCAGCCCACTATGTTTTTGATATATATTACACCATTTGTAATATTTTCCTGGTGTTTTACTTCATTTTAGCTGAAAACTGCCTTTCTTTCCATTGTAAGTTCTCTGTCTGGCCATTGTTCTCTGGGTTCTATTTTCACATTCTAAGTGGAAATAACATGTTATAAGTTAAATAAATTGTGTTCTAAGTGAAATAAATGGTGCTTTAAGTAAAAATAAATATTTATCCCAAAATAATATGATTTATTTATCCAATTTATTCACCACTGGAGTTGTATATATTATACTGGCGTGATAGTGCCAGTATAGTTAGGGTTAGTGTTGTTTAATGTTAAAGGTCAGTTTGTGCAGCTTAATAACTTTAGAATGGTACAACAGATTTCCATGAAATCAGGCATGCATCACTGCCATTGGTAGGTCTACTGATGTGGTAAATGTGGTTTGAATCCCTTGTGTGGTTTCTGAGATACAGAGTGTTGGAAAAAGAGAGATTTTTCAGTTTTTTTGCTGTTTTTTTTGTCTACCTGTAGAAGCATAGAAGTTGACAGCAGATAAGGACCACAAGGCCCATCTAGTCTTCCCATTTTTTCTAACTTATAAATGTGCTATAGGCCTTTACTCTGTCAATGGTCTATCTATTCATACTCATCTGTATTGATCCCTTATGCCTATCCCATGCCTGTTTGAAGCCCTGCACTGTATTCATATCCACCACTTCCTGAGGTAGGCTGTTCGATCCAACCACCACCCCTTCTGTGAAAAAGAACTTCCTCACATTACCCCTTTATCAGCCTCTCTCTAATCTCATGCTGTGTCCTCTTGTCCTGCTATTTTTCTTATATTGAAACATGTCAAACTCTTTCACCTTGTTAATGCCCTTAAAATGTTTGAATGTTTTGATCATATCATCTCTTTCCCGCCTTTGCTCTAGAGTATACATACTGAGCTCCATTACTCTGTCCTCATATGTTTTCTGATGCTGTCCCTGCACAATTGTGGTTGCCCTTCTCTGGACTGCCTCCATTTTGTTAATGCCCTTGTGCAGGTGTGGCCTCCAGTACTGGATGCAGTACTCCAAATGGAGCCTAACCAGTGTCTTGTAAAGAGGGATTATTACCTCCCTGTATCTCAGAATTGCCTTTTGAAGGTTTGGTGAAAAAATATTAATTTGTTACAAGGTTATTGAATGTTGAATTTCCCATAATTTCATATGGGAAAAAAATAGATGTTCAGCACAAAACAGGATTCTGTGTCACAGGAGCCCTATGGCAAGGGGTTCTGAACTGAACAAGGACTCTATGTGCAGTACAGAATCCCTTTTTGCAGTCAGCCATTTTGTTTTCCCACTTAGGCAGTCAAACAAAACACAAACAAAATAATTAATTTTAAAACAAAAACATGTGAACCTAGCTAAAGAGCACCAATTTAGCTATATTCTCATGTTTCTTTTTTAAAATGATTTATAGCAACAGCTTTTGTGGACCCGAAATCTTCGGTGACTACCTTAGCAGGAGGAGCACTTCCCCATGTACTCTGTAGGAGAACAGCAGAATTTTCTTGACTTTTGCAGCTGCAGCTGAACTCCTGCTGCTGGCTACACTTGAAGATGTGAGCCCCCTCTTTTCCTTCTGTCTAGTGGCACCCCCCACCCTCCGATCACCTTCCCCCTTCATATTTGTTTATAATAAAAATCCTATACTGGGAATGGAATGCCCAGTCCTGGTGTCAGACGCCCTCCCCTCCCCAACCCCACTCCAAGTGACCCAAATACTTACAATATTTTACATGTTACCTGAAAAAAAGAAAACAGTTCCACAATGTCTTTATTTTTTTTTACACCTGAAAGAAAGAAAACTAGCCCTCATCATCCCTGCTGACAGCCTCCCCATCCCAATCCTTCCACTGAGCATCCACCTCCCCACCCCCTGCACCCTACACTTACTTCTGGAGGTCATCTGCTCTCATCTTATGTGTACCAGGACACATCTGCACTCTTCATAGCCGAAACACAAACTGAGGAATCAAGGTAAGTGACGAATAATGTATTTCAATGGCATTTTGAACTTATGTTGATATCTTGGCCATTTTAATGTATTTTTGTACCAAAGTTCTAAGATGGACTTTTTGGAACCCCTCTCATGAACACTGTCACTGTCGTTTCATTAATTGGACCCGTAAGGTGATTTTGCAGATGCTCTGTGAAATTACCTTTCAGGACTAAGTAATGAAATGACAGTGCCAGTGTTCATGAACTGAGGTCCCAGAAAGCCCATGTTGAAAATTTGGAACAAAAATATCAAAAACACCCGAGTTACAGTACATGGGTTCATTGAAATTTTCCTATGTACGCTTGTAACTTTGCCAGTTTGTAATATTTTCACTCCAAATTTTCAGCATAGCCATATTTTTAGCCAGTCCAGTGGTGCTGAGGGTTGAGGTGCTGGACACCACACCTCATTCCTCGCCGGTGACCTGGGTTCAGGAATGGACTCGGGTCGCTGGGGGTTGCCTGGGTAGGGAGGAATAGAGCATCTGTAGGATGGCTCTCCCTCTCTGGGGAGGGGGGTCTCTAGGCACCAGCATTCTGGCGATCTCTAGCAGAGGCTGGGAGGATGGCGTATCAATGCCTTCCTAAGGGTTGGTGAGTTGAGGCTCTGCACTGGGAGGAAGTGCAAGCAGACATGTGTGTGCTCCCCCCCTTGGCATCATTGCACACCCCTAACAGGAAAAAAGCAGGAAATATGGTGCACGGTCGCAGCAGCTTGATGGCCGTCTCAAGGAATGCATGGCCTGGGGACTCTACCATGGCTACTAGATCCTGGTTCATTGGGGAGTATAGGGGGGCTCTCCACCGCCCCACCACAGGGGGCAAGCCGCAGGGGTAATTAGCAGTGGGAATCTCCGGAGCCATGACTGACCAGACGGTGGCTGGATGGGATGGATGCCAGAACATGAAAAGCAGACCAGTGCCAGGTAAAAAAGGACTAATAAAAAAAAATACACCACCTCATGAACACTACAGCTGTAATTTCTCACATCCTGCCCAAAATGTGTTTCTGCACCTGTGACATGGAATGGTGTGGTCACTGTGAGAAATCACCTTTTGGTACCAAGTAACAAAATGACAGTACCGGTGTTCATAAGGTGAATTCTCAAAAAGCCCAATTTGCAAATTTGGAGCAAAAATACCAGGAAACACCCAAGTTACGCATGTCATTGAAATGTTTGTATGCATGAGCATAACTTAATATTTTCACTCCAAATTTTCAGTATAGCCATTTTTTCACACCAGGTCCTGAACAATACAGCTGTCATTTCTCACATTCTGCCTGAAACATGTTTCTGCACCTGTGGCATGGAATGGTGTTTTGCCATGGATTAAGAAATTTGCACCTATGGAGTTTATGAAGTGGGGTGATAAGAAGATTATGTTGAAAATTTGGGGTCAAAATGTGAAAAAATTACACAATTATGTACTGTACATACTGTATGCACATCTATGGCGGGACTGCAGTGCAGGGTCCAAAGGATCCTGCACTCCCTCAATAACATGGGGATACTATTATACTATCTCAAAAAGTAAGGAAATTCATTGCAAAAACTTTGTTAATGCATCAGCTAGGGTTCTTACTAAAGTGACAAAGGCAAGAAAATCAGGTGTTAGGGTTTCCAACACTAACACCCCACCTCCCACCCAACCCTACCACCGCAACTGCACCCCTACCCTTCACACACCAGCAAGCATCAGGGTATGCATTAGGATCATCAGCCCTAATGCTCAATCCATTCTCCTATATTGTGCCATTTCAGCTTTCTTACAGATGCAATGGGGTGAGTGTTAGGGTCAGTGACCATAAGGAACAGCACAAAACTTGCTGGTGTGTGAATGGTGGGGTTGCGGTGAAGGGGTGGGTAGGATGTTAGTGTTGGAAACCCTAACACCTGATTTCCCTGCCTTTGTCACTTGTTTAGCAAGAACCCTAACTGATGCATTAATGACATTTTTTGCAATGTATAGATATATATATAGATATAGATTATAGATATATATATATCTATATATATATCTATATATATAGATATATATATAGATATATATAGATTATAGATATACCTTATATACATAGATAATAGATATAGATACAGATATATAGATAGATATATTGATATAGATATAGATATACTAACTCAACATTTCTTCTTATTTCAGATTCTTCGAGGATGTCTCTAAACTTTTTTGTCAAGCAGAAACATGGAGAGGAAAATCCTAGAACCCTGCAGTATGTAGTGCATTATCCTGCCCTGACAACATGAGACTATGAAGTAACTTCTCTGAGTGACAAACTTACTGCTCACTTATAAAGAGCAAAGATATTTAAACCCAGTTAGGTGGTGGAAATATCATGATAAGAGGTGTGCATCAATTCCAGTACCTAACTATGACCCTGCCAAGCATGGCTAATATAGACAATGCTATCAAAAGTTCACAAAGGCCAAGAGTATCAGAAAATCTGGAGAATAAGCAGATACTTGTGAACACAGCTCACATCATCATCTCAGGGGTAGTGCTTCTTGTGCCTCATCATCTAGAGTGTTATTTCCTGATACATGTGGAATCTGTAACAAAACTTTTATCAAAGTGAAGGGGAAGAAGGTGGAGCTTCTAACATGGTGGACACTTTTCTCTGAGCAGCAACTCAAGCTGAAAATCAACAGTGCCTATTATTGTTTTTCATGAAGTAAATTTGCTGAACTGAGTGGCAATTTATCACTTATTACCTGCAGACATTGAAAATTGGTCCCAAAAAAGAGAGGCATGCAGCGCGCAATATGGATGCCTACTTTCTTCAGTGTCAGGTTCAAGAGGTGCTGGAGGTGAACCAACTAATCCTTCTGACACGAGGCCCACAGAGACCCCAAATCTACAGATTATGGCTCTCCATGAAAGGATTCAAGCAAAAGGGGAGGGCACCAATCGATGGCTGGTGGCAGTGGAAGCTCGTTTCACCGAATTCGAAAATTACGGTAGTAGCCAAAGACATTGCCAGCTATTTCCCAAAATTTCTGTGATATTCCTAGAGAAATCTCCTGCTTTCTGCATTTCCATAGTAGGGGCAGCAGAGAAAAACTCTTTAGAAATTTCACAAAATTTCTGAAAATAGCTGGCAATGTCTGTAGCTACTACTGTAAGTGAAGGTGAACGTTATACTCATTTCTGAGATCCACTCTGAGTCACACCAACAGCAGAAGAAAAATGTGGCCTTTGTAAGGGACTTACGTTTCCTCTGCTTCAAAATAGAGACCCTGGAGAATGCCCAGAGGCATTCAAATATCTGTATTGTTGGATTTCTTCCCAGGCTGATGGGCAGAATGGAGCTATTGTTGGTGATACAGCACCTGATCTTTACAGGCTTGGTCTTATTACCTGAAGATTCTGCAGTATTCAGTAAGAAGGCCTTTGCAATACCAATTAGAGCCAGACCAAGGAGTTCCACGGGTGAGCATCCACTTACAGCCATTGTGATGCTCTCAAGGCCCATATCCCATTTGCTGCAAGCTGCTAGGCAGTGAGGAGATGTGGTCTGGGAGGGCAGTAAAACTGCTTTGTTTAGTGACGTCTCCTTCCAAACCCAAACCAGGAACAAATCACTACAACAAATGAAGAAACTTCTTGAAAATGGAATCTCCTCTCAACTTCAAATTTCCTGTCATTTACAAGTCCATCATGAGAATGAATCTCACATCCTTATGGACCCTGAAGCTGTGGCGGCCTTTACCTCAAAGCTCCTGGAAGTTCAGCATGCTTCTATGGAAAGAGTGAAGGAGGAGGACTCTGATTTAGATCCTAATGACTGATCATTAACTTACTGGGGTTTCTTTTCTCCATTTTCCAGGCTACCCTGCCTGTCCACAGTTAAACAAACCACTGTTTGTTTTGACTCCTTTCAACATCTAAATATTGATGTTGCATAGTAATACCTTATTAGTTATTTAGCCATGTATTTAAGCTCTAATGATTTCCTTAATGCTATTTATGTATGTTAACATTTTGCCATAATTGAGTCCAGTACAATGTTGGAGTGAAACAAGAGCCACTCAATTCGTGGACTGTTATAAAAGTTCCTGTAGCCAGCCTGTATCCCTGCCAGCCATCTGGCATGTGATTAAGGGTAGGGATGTGATTCAACATAATTGAGCCCAGAACCTATGTTTAGTTTCCTTGGGGTCTTCATTATGGGGGGGTTCAGTCTCCCACATTATACTTTCTATCCTATGAGGAGCAAGAAATCTTGGCTGATATCCTGCAAGGTATTGAAAAGGTGAGAGTGTACTTTTCTACATTATTATCTTGTTGAGTTTATACTCCTTGGAAGCACCCGGTAAATCAGATGTAATTAATGGACAGATATGTACTGTATGAAGTGCTGTACACGTATGATCCTGTACATTGTGTAACTGGCATATATGTTGCTTACCTACATTGGTATTCTGTGAATATAGTGTATGCTGTATTTTATAAAATACTATAAATAAAAAGTTTTTAAAAAAGTGAAGGGTAAGAAGCACTATTCAACTGTTATTGTTACAAAAACAGTTGAATCCACTATACAAAGGGTAGCAGAGCTACGTGATGACCAAGATATGCTCATAAAAATTAAGACAGAGGACCTCATTGCAACAAAGTTTTGTAAACATGACAAGTGCTACCTAACTTATACGGTAGTCACATGGGACAGGACCCCAGATAATCAGAATAGAAGTGATGATGAGGATCACAATGAGCCCTAAGATGGAACTTGGTTTGAGGCTGTTTGTCATATAATTGAAGACAATGTACTTTAAAGACACCTAGCTGATTCAATGAAGGCGCTGAATGAAATCTCATGTATCAGAGTAGGAGATCAACAATACAATTATAAACTTAAAACACAGCTGAAAAGGAAATATGGGGATACACTTTTATTTTTATCAGCTGATCCTCAAAAACCACTAGTTGTAATCAGTGCTGAAACATTAACCGGTGGTGCATCAAGTCAAAGAGCTTTAGAGAACAGATGACAATGAAGTCATCAAGCATCTTACTTCCTTGTTGTGCGAACATATCTTAAGATTTATAGAGACAGTGCCTTCACTACCATGGCCACCAACAGTGGATGCTCTCCTGAGTAAAGAACGACAGCCCCCAGAGTCAACTCGTAGACTTACATAAACTGCTTCAGGAAGATGAGATTGTCACTTTCCAGACTAAGTATGTGGCCTTCAGGCAGTGGATTCATCGTGGTAAGCTGGGGAAAACCCAACAGCTTTGGATGACATATCTGGATATAGTGGATCAGCAGCATTTGCTCCAGACAGCAATAAAAGAAAATAACTTGAATCTTATACTACTGTGTTGGAAATATTCGCTGCCCCTGTTCTTCAACTTCAACAAGGAAATTTTTGCTTGATATGGGGCTTACTACTGTATGTGCACACACTTGAAACTCTTGAAACTTCTCATCCAGGGTCCAGGACATTAATTGAAAGCAAAAGGGCTTTCAGTTCAAAGGAACCATCACAAAGCTTCTGTGGAATCGGTTGACCAAGCTGGTGAGCAGACATACAATTGAAGTGTCAAAATTCCAGGTGGAATCAAACATTTTGCCGCTAATCAAATAGCCTGTGATAAATGGGTTTTAATTGGCCACATATAGCAAAATTCAGAAAGGTAGTTTTGGAGATGAGTTGTCTTCACAGTTCAGCCAGAAATCCACAAAAAGCATGCAGGCCTTCTGAACTCAACAAGTCAGAGCAACACATCAAAGCCATATTGACTCTTCTCAAACAAGAGTTTATCAACTCATTCCGTGCTACTTTAGATGCTGAAAGATTGTGCAGCTTGTCCTTTGGATCACCTGTTGCACCTGATATTGAAGAGAACCTCACCAGTATAATTGAATGAGGAACAGAAATATAAGAGCAGTCTGTCAAAGAAAGACTGGAAAGTGGTAAAAAATATTTTGATCCAGTTTCAAAAGGCCCCGTGAAAACCTTCAGTGATGCAAACAAAAAAGCATAAGTAACTACCAAAGAAAAATTTACAGAACTTATATTTGGAAGAGATATATTGGGAAAACTTTTGGATATTTCAAACAAGCACAACTTCCTTGTAGATATAAACAAGTTATTAACATATTGCCTGGGCCCAGTCTTGCTGAGTCTAGCCAATGCAGATGAAACTAGATGGACAATACCAAAGAGCAAATTACTTGAGGTGCTAACAGAATGCTTTCCAGTGTTAGGCACTTTGGAGCTTCCCCCCAGGAAAAGGCTTTCTTTTGTTTTGTTTTTTTTCTATTCTTTTGTTAACCGGGTAAGGTCTACTAGGCATGACTGCCTGTTTTAGGGAGCTTTAGGCTGGTTAAGTGACTTGCTCAGAGTAACACAATGTACTAGTGGAGGTAGGGGGAATCAAATCCAGGTCTGCTGAACCAAGATCATTCATAGCTCGTTACTCTAACCTCTTGGCTATACCACCAGCCAAAGTGTCTCAGCATACATAGTTTATTTAATGGCAACAGTGCAAGTTATGACAGGAATCCCTGAAACCGTTGGTGATCTGACAATGACATTCTTGAATAGTCTTCCAAAGGGATTTGTTAGAGTGGATGTTGTTGTGGAAACATACAGAGAGTAGTCAATTAAAGTGGCTAAGATATTTCTATGAGGTTTTAGTTAGAAGCATATTATCAAAGGTCTCAACATCAAAGTGCCGAAGAATTTCAGTTACTTCCTTTCTAATGGATCTAACAAGAAGTACATGATTGATTAAAATCATGCAGGTCTGGGGAGAAAATTGCATGAGTTTGCCAGAGAGCCAAGTGATCTATTTTTTAAAGAGAGACAAATGTTACATGATCACCAAAGAAGGGACTGTAGTTGTGGATGATCTCTGTTCCAACCAGGAAGAAGCAGACACAAAAATTGCCCTCCATGTGCAACATATTATTACAATATGTCCAGGCCTTGTCATCATCCATTCACCTTCTGGGGATATTGATATACCAGTAATTTTACTGTCACTATTTTCAGAATGTGAGCAAAATACATACCTGGACAATAGCCATGATAAGAGTATAAATATCTTCAGCATTGGCATGGGTGAAATGACCACTGCAACAAAGAAAGCATTGGCTGGTTTCCACACGCATTCACAGGCAATCACTATGTTTCTGCAGTCTTCAAAAAGGGTAAGAAAATTTTCTAGAATGTTCCTCAGAAGTACTCCAAATTCCTGGATGTCTTTTACAAACTTGTGAGTGATTGGCAAAAAGTATTGTAGCTCTGTTGGAGGAGTATGTCTGTAAACTGTATGGAAGGAAGCAAGTTACTAGTGTAAATATAGCAAGACAGCAGATCTTCTGGGAGAAATATAACAAAAAGAAAAACAGAATAACTAATCTCTCTCCGCTACCACCCTATCAGAAAATCCTGAAGTTACATATTCTATGAGCCAACTATGTCTGCCGATTGTGGAGACTTTCTTCTGTTGCAGTTTTCTAAACCCCAAATGCAGCTTTGCATGGCTGGACTGATGATCTCAACATAAAGTGGACGGACATACCATTTCCAGATGATGTTATATCTCTGCTCTATAATGCAAATGATGAGGATTCAGATGAGGACCAAGATGTACAGTATGTGATAACCAGGATGACATTGGCATATCTGACAATGATGAAGATGTTTCATAGATGGACAAGACTAAGCTCCACTATTTTACCAAAAGTCATATTTTAAATTGAACATTTTTTTAAATAAAAATATTTTGTGTAAACAAAGGTGTTAATTTTTTTTTCTTTTAAATTTCCTTCTTTAAAAAAACTTTTAAAATGAACCTTTGAGGAAACTTACGGGTTTGCATTTTAAAAACTGTAATTCCCACCTATTCATTCAGATCACACTTGAATGCATATTTAAATTAGTCTCGAAGTAAGACCCAAGAATCTGCATTAAGTATGCATAGCTGAAAAGCGCAAAATTTGACAAGGTATAAACTTGCTAACATTTCATCTATTAATGGTGTCTTCACTTTATCAATTTATCCTCTTATATTACCTTAAGACTTCATAACAACTTATGCATGTCAAAGCAAAATCCTTACCCTTTTAAACAACATAAAAGTATATTATAAAGCTCAATAAATACTGCCTTACAAGATTAAATATAAGAGTAGTTTGAAATTTCATAAGAAATTAAGAGGTGGTGGTGGGTATTTAACCCTTTAACGTTTAACATTAATCTTTTGAGGTAACATGCGGGTATGCATTTTAAAGTTCTAATTCCTACTTGTTGATTGAGACCACACTTGAATGTATGTTTCACTTACTCTCAAAGTAATGGCCCAATAATCTGCATTAAGTATGTGGAGTTGAAAATCACAAAAATTGTCAAGGTGTTAGTACAAAATTTATGCAAACAACCATTTTGCCCCAGCGTTCATGCATTTTAAATGCAGGTTAAGGTCAAGGATGTGACAGCTGTAAACAACTTTTATTTCCTTCAGGTGAGATGGGGATGGCATAACCTGTGGGACTAAGCTGGCTGTGATTCATGAGGTCACCAGCATTTTTTTTATTCGATAGGAAACATTAACAGCATTTAAATGCATATGTTTACTGAATGTAAAAATCACCTGTAAAGAAGCTTTCAGCTTAATGTGCTACTCCTGGTTAAACAACTAAAAAAAAAAAGAATGTGATAACCAATTTATCAAAAGTAATATAAAGTGATAGAAAAAGTAATACATGTTACAGTCACAGCTACTAATTATTAGTAACTGTAACTAGTTACTTTTTAAAAGTAATATAGCTGATATTGGCAGTGGTAAACCAAGGGGATGGGCAAAGACTTGTAATGGTGCTATCAGCAGTATTGTAGGCATGTGATCACACCCATAGCTCAAAACTGCTATGAATTCTGCATAGCGCTGTGATTTTTATACTCAAATTTACCCTTGCTCTGCAAAAGTTTACAAATGTGCTTCATAATGCTAAAGCTATTTCTGGACACACAAGCTATTATAACATTGAACTAACTTGATAGAAGCATTCCTTACCACTGAACATATGGGACCCACTATTCTTAGAGATATTATTCTTTAAAATAAGAAATTGCTACGTTATGGCCTTTTGCTCTGAATTTTGAAGGCCAGTGTACTATGCATTTTAATGATGAGAGGTTGAGAGATATGGTCCTACCTGTGGTTTGTGTTTCCATAAAGGTTAATACTTTGTACTACTCTCACACAAGTATATTGAAACCCTATTAGCATGCCCCTTCCAATATTCCTGCTGTGTGCTGTGGTCATGTGTGCTAAAAGACCTTAATGCCTGAGTCTGCATGACTTTCAAACATGGGGCTCTCAAGTTTGTCACACACATTTCTGTCAGTCAATTACATTTTTATTTAATTTTTCATATTTTTACATACAGTACATACAATTTTAAGATTATTGGCCAAAATAAAATACTTTGTTCTACTGAAACATGTGAAATGACTGAATAATAAAATCCCAATGAATTCATAAAAACAACAAAGTAAACAAACTGAATCATCTGAGGAGCTGCACAAGACATCTGTTTCATTCATTTGCATATTTACTCATCTTTCAAAACTAGGACTCCATGTATTAGGTAATCTCAAGCCCTCCTACGCAGACTTATGTAGTGAAACAGCCTGATAGCCTAGAGGAGGAGAAATCTAGAGGGACAAGAGACACAAATAGTATTTCTAGTTCAGATGGCTTATAGTCAGGGATGGGGGTCCCAGAAGCCACTATCTCATTATTAATAAAAAAGACTCCATGTGTTTCACAGATTTAGGAAAAATCTGATGATTATTGTCGAATTATAGAATGTGATAACCTGTCATGAGGCATACAATTAAAGGTTTCAACTTTGACAGACATAAAAACATGAAATGTGTCAGTAGAGAAGGATCCCTTGGCTCACAAAGACTGCATAGATGTTTTCTGCCTAATCTGGCTTCACAGATTCTAACTGGTCTCCAGTAACTCTCTGTCCTCCCTACTTATATTCTAATATAGCCCTATGTCTATTACATGCATGATTGAAGTCCCCAGTGTGTTTGCCTCCACCAGTTCTGCTGGCAGTCTATTCCAAATGTCGGCCACCCTTTCAGTGAAAAATTATTTCCTCACATCTTTCCTAAACTCCCACCTCCAACTCCATCACATGCCCTATGGCCCTAATGCTTTTTCTCATTGGAAAAAGACTCCCCTCCTGCACCCTGTTCACCCCTGTGAGGTACTTGTAGGTCTCTGTCATGTCACCTCTTGCTTCTCTCTTCCAGGGTGCACATATTGAGATCCCTCAGTCTCTCCTCATAGGGCTTCTTGTGCAACCCCTTCATGATTTTGCACTTTTTGGCATTGAACCACAACTACCATGCCCCTGACCACTCCTAAAGTTTCTTAAGTTCCCTACACATTCTTTCCACCACTACTGAATGTCCACCCTTTCCAGCTTTTGAAATTGCCTGGAAAAAGGCATACCTTTCTTTCCATTTCATCTGCAATGTCACTTATGAAGACATTGAAGAAGACTGATACCAGTACTGAGCCCTGTGGCACTTGCTGGTCACTCTACCATCATTAGAGTGAGTATTATAAATCACCACCCTCTGTCTCCAATCCATTAACAAGTTTCTAACCCAGTTCATCACTTTGGACATGATCCCTGGATTGCTCAATGCCTTTATCAGCCTCCTGTGTGGTGCAGTGATAAAGTCCTTGCTAAAGTCCAGATAGGCTATGTCCACTGCCCTCCCCTGGTTTATTTTCCTGGTCACCCTGTTGATGAAATCTAACTGATTTATTTGACATGCCCACCCCCACCCCCATCATGAATCCATGCTGCATGTGATCTTGAAGAAAGTAGTGTCACATTGTGTTTTGAAGTATAAAACAAAAGCAGTGTAGAAACAATAGGAAGACCTTGGACATTTGCTTTCCTTGTTTTAAAATGTACTGTACAATGACTATTACTTGAGAATGAATGGCAGTGCTTTAAAATAGACCTAACATGATAAGCTATAATGATAAGCACAGGTTGCTCCCATTATAGCTACAATAGAACCGCATTACTTTAAAACGTGACTGTACTGGTTAGACCAAGGAAAGAACAGGATGTCTTCTGGGCAGGGGCGTGGACAGATCCTACAGGACTGGTAAAAAAAGGAAAAATCAGAGTTAAAAGTTAAAAAGGTGTAGGCAGAAAGGTATTATATGGGACAGAAAGTTAAAAAGAGTAGAAAAGTAGAGACAGACACAGCATATGTGTGAGGGAGAAGGCGAGGGGGGAGTGGGTCACTGAACCCTGTTTCAACCCTGAGAGTTTTAAATATAGATGGGATGCCAAGGGCATCTGATAAATATTTAAATAGTATAGCACCACCGTGCAAAGCTAATTTATGGTGGTATCCTACCTTGAATAAAGTTTCACACATAAATAAATACATTATAATTGAAAAGACATTTTCAATACATCAACAATACATTGCACAGATATCTATTTAGAACATTTAAATTCAGGTAACACTTTCTAGACCAGCACAATATGGCAGGAAAGATGAGTGAGACTCTGTGAACCAGGAAACTACTACAGTGCTTTTCTGGTGGGAGGTTTTGCATTAAGGGCCACAGTATGTGAGGCACACAATTCCAATAAACTTGTCAAATTAACTTAATAAAACATTACAAAAGGACTTTCTAAACCTTCTGTAGGAATGTTCAGTTCTAACAAATCAAATATTCTGAGGGATCATATTGCAATATGGTACTAAACCCTGGACACACTTTAGTGCTAAAAACATCTTGCACATGACTCTTTTATTAGTAAATGACAACCAATTAAGGTTTCTATATAAAACACAATGATTATTGTAAGAGAAATCTAAGATGACTCTTCCCCAGGCAATTATGCAGAATGTTTTGTCTTCAGAGCAGTATCTGAGATGCATTACTGTAAAACATATTCACATAATCCAGCAAGAGAAAGATTCGTGTCTGCACAATTTTAACTTGTATTTAAGGCACTAGGACCTTTTTATATTTAGATAGATATAGATAGATAGATAGATAGATATTTTATTTATTGAATGCCCAATTCCAGGGACTCTGGGTGCTGTACAGTACAATTCATAGAATAGAGTACACATAGCAGCAATTCAACATAGACATTAAAATTCTATTCATCTCATTCAAAACGTATTAATCATTAAAAGCCTGCTGGAACAGATATGTTTTTAATTGTCTCTTGAAGGCTTCCACCGAGGGGACCTCCCTAAGATATCCAGGAAGGGCAAGATTAATCTGGTCAGTGATTCAACAATATTTGCCCTGTTATATTGTTCTGCCTGCTTGGTGGGGGGGGATAGGATGGGGAGGAAGGGGGGAGCAAGAAACATTCGGACATTGTTTCGGGTCCTGCTCTCTATGATATCAGAATGTACTGTATGCTGGAGTGATGTATGTAACTGTTTCTTGCTCTGTAACAGGGAAAAGCTGAATAAACTTGAATTAAAAAAAAAAGATATCCAGGAAGGAGTTCCACAGAGTGGGAACTGCCACTGAAAATGCCCTATCTCAGAATATATTGGCCTCACTCTGGGAACTCCAAGGCCCCAGCAGAACAGGTGCGAGGGCAGACAACAGAGGGCAAGGAAATCCTGCAGATGGACAGGTCCACCTTCATGTAGGGTCTTGTACATTAGGAGTCCTACCTTGAAGACAGTCCTCTACCTGACTGGCAGCCGGTGCAGTCCACGTAGGACTGGGGTAGTATGATCACTGCGTCTTGCCCGAGTCAGTGATCTTGCCACCGCATTCTGCACCAGCTGCAGCCTATGGAGGTTGCCTCCTGATAGCCTTAGGTATAGGGCATTGCAATAGTCCAGCCTGGAAGTGATGAATGCATGTACCAGTGTGGTCAGATCCTCTGGCGGGATCAAGGCTCGGATTCAAGCAATGTTCTTAAGATGATAAAATCCACTCCTAATGATGGCCGACACCTGAGCATCAAGTGTCAAACCATTGTCTAGGACCATGCCCAAATCCTTCATCTGACTAGACAGAGTAAGGGGAACACCCCCCAACATAACGACAGGGGATAACCCCTCACAATGCCCTCCACCATGACAAACTAGGTCCACAGCAAGTACCTCTGTCTTGTCTGGGTTAAGTTAAGCAAGTTTTGAGTCATCCAAGCCTGGATCTCATCGAGGCAGCTGTCAAATACAGATGTTGACACCTGGGTATTGGGTGCACAGGACAGGTACAGCTTGTATCATCTGCATAGTGGTGAAAACCCAGCCCATACCACCTGATAATGACCCCTAGTGGCAGCATGTACACCATGAACAACAAGGGTGACAAGACCGAACTTTGAGGTACCCCACAGCACAGAGGCTTCAGATTAGATGAAGTTAACCCCATCGTCATCATCTGCATTCTGCCTGTTAGGTATGACCTGAACCAGTTGATGACATTACCAGACATGCCACACCAAAACTGCAGGCAATCAAGTAGCACCTCATGGTCCACGGTGTCAAACACTGCAGAGAGGTCCAGGAGGATCAAGATGGTCCTGTCTCTCCTGTCCCTCACCATCAGGAGGTCATTAAGCACCCTCACCAGGGTGGTCTCTGTACTATGCCCCACACTAAACCCCAACTGGAAAGGCTCATAGGTGGAAGAAGAAGCAAGATGTCTCTCAAGCTGTATGACCATCTCTTTTTCAATAATCTTCCTTAAAAATGGGAGGTTTGAAACCAGCCTGTAATTGTTGAGGCAGTCCGGGTCCAGGCAGGGTTTCTTCAAAAGGGGTCTAACCAAGGCCTATTTCAAGGTCATTGGGAAAACCTCACTCCTCAAGGAACTCCAGAAAACCCCAGCAATCACAGGCCCGATCAGGTCCAAACATCCAACCAAAAGTCATGTCGGACCTGGGTTTAGATCACACTGGGTTGGCCACAGCTTCAGGATTATCTTCGCCACCTCCTCCACCCCAACCAGCTCAAACTCATCCCAGGCAGGAGGAGTGTCTTGATACACCTCAGTCTGGATCATGCATCCCCTTCATGAGGTACTCAAGGAGTCCTCATCCCTGATAGAGGACACCTTGTCGGCAAAGAAAACAGACAGCTCCTTGCATCTTATGCTTGAACCTGCTCCCCCAACACGGAGACAGGCAAAATGTAATAGCCCATCCACTGTGTGGAAGAGCTAAGCTGGTCTGTTCCTTGCCACAGAAATCTCCCTAGACAGATAATCTGCTTTCTTACAGGAGATTGTCCCCTGATAGATGATATAATGTAACCCCAAGGCCAATCTGTCCTCCAACAGGCCAGATCTCCTCCAGCACCTCTCTAACCTCCATTCCTTAGTCTTTAATCTCTGGAGATCCTCATCAAACCAGGGAGGTCTCCGGCGAGTAGACAAGGGACAGACATAATTGGGTGCAATGGAATCGAAGGCCGCAGTGACCATTCCATTATAGGCCATCACTGCTTCCTCCACTCCAATCACACAAGCCGCCTCAACACTCGATAGGTCCAATGCCGCCAATAGTCCCATCGCAGTCACTCTTCTTAATGAGCGACATCATACCATCTCCACAGGGGCAGGACCATCTAGGGGGGTATCACCAAGCATGAACCTCACGGTGCTAGGATCCTACCAAACTACAGAATCAACACTGAGGTCAGTCACATCTAAACCTAGTGAAAAAAACAAATCCAGTGTGTGGCGACCCGAGTGCGTAGCTGTTGTTACATTCTGCGACAGGTCCAGGGTCCCCATGCTTCCTAAAAGATCGTTCCCTAAACCCAAGAGCCTGCAGTCAACCCAGGCATTGAATTCCCCCAGAATAAACCACCTGGAGGACTCCAGCACCAGGCCAGTGATGAGCTCCTTGACCTCAACAATAAAATCTCCATGTGGCCAAAGGAACGATAAATCACAAGAACCCTGAAACCTGCCACTACACCCCCTCAGGCGGCGACACATGCAAATAAATGTATATGACCTACAGGTAGCACTGTGAGGTTCAGGCTGGGTTTAAAATAAATAGCTACCCCCCACCCCTGTGATCCTCCCTTGAGTTGTGTATCACAGACTACCCAGCCGGAACTGCTGTCTCCAAAATGGGGGCGTCATTTTCATCCATCCAGGTCTCCATGATACAAGCCAGGTCAGCCGAGGATATCAAGTCCTCCATTGTGGCAGTCTTATTCCTCATTGACCTGGCATTGCACAACACAACCCAAGCAGGATAAGGTAAGGCAGCTGAACCCGCTAACTGCCCACAATCCCTCGTGGAACCCTTGGATAAAAAGTCAATTTTTGCTCCAGTTATTCTCAACAAATTCTCAACTTGAATATACAGTGGGGGTCCATCCACAAATCCAGATATTTACATGCAGCAACAGTTTCCAAGGAACTACCATCTGTTACAAGACCCAAATAACAATATTTTAGTCTTAGTAGAATTTAAGACCAATTTTAATTGAAGCAACAAGAATTGAATTGGCAGCCAATCCAGGTCACAGCCTGTGAACCAGGAAATGAGCAGGGGTTTCTTAAAGACAAGGCCATCAAGCCCCCCCCCCATGTGAAGGATCCACATGAAAAGGATGTCAGAGTCAGCCCACCAGAGTCATCCCAACAAGGTAGCTGGCAGCCAGTAGCCAGGGACTCTGCATTCCAGAAGAGATGCTGGGGAACAATAAGGGACTAAGGTAAGCAGAGGGTGGAAGTAAGGAACTAGGAAGTCATACCTAACAACTGAGGTAAGATTCCTGCTAATCTACTGTCATAGTTTACAAACTGCAAGGACAAAGCAGTGTAAAAGTTACTAATAAAGTTTGGGATAATGGCTTAAAGAGGGTTTAAAGGTAGAAAAAAATTTTTGGGTTAGGCCAAACACCCTATCTAGAGTAGGAGTAAAAAGGGATTTTAGAAGTAAGCAAAAGAGGAACTCTGCCAAGTGCCCTATCGGGGTAGGAGTAAAAAAGAGATTTAATAGTAGACAAAAAGTTGGGATTAGGCCAAGCACCCTATCTAGGGTAAGGGTACCAAAGGATTTAAAGTAAGCAGAGGTCTGGGAATAGGTGAAATACCCTTTCCAGGGCAGGGGTAAGAAAGGCTTTTTATAATAGGTAAACAAAAACAGGCAGGGTAGAAATTACATATGCTGGGAGTGGAGCAGTGCAGTGGCTATGAGGTGGCAGTTTTATGGGAGACTTTACAGAGACTGTGGTGCTGCCCCATCTGCATGCACCTCCCTGGGCTGAGGGTGGAGGTTGCTCAACTCCAGGCCGAGTTGACTAGGATTTGGGGGGTCTAATCCCCCCCCCCTAGAGACCACATAGTCTGCCACCTTTGCCTTACAGGCTGCCAAGGAGGATGGGTGGCTGTACCACAGTAGGCTTATGGAGAGTGACAGTGGTGGGTCACAAGAACATCCCTCAGGCTCGGGAGCTCTACCAGACTGGATTATTTCTTTTCTATGGCAGAACATCTTGGCGATGTTGTAAAAGTGGAATTCGGCCCCATTCACCTATCAGACCACTCTCTGATGCTTGTCACTCTTGGTTTGTGAACTAAGCCCTGCTGCTCCTTCTGGTGACAGTGGGCGCTATGCAAGATGTGGGCTGGGTTGCGCGGAAAAGTCTCATACCCCACCCACACAGCTGCGCACCTGCGAACAGGTGAACACAAGCTGGTATTCACAACTGGCACCCACTTGTCTATGGATCCTCCCCCCTGGCATGCAGAACTCTGCAGGGCAGCTGGGGTTGAGTTGAGGACCCATTGGGCATCCAATGGGATGACGGGCATGGGTCCCGGAATGGATCCCTTGCACCCGATGGTGCAGATACGGGTGCGTGAATAGCACATGAAGGCACGTGGACCTGCACAGCATGGCCCACTTGGCTGGAGGACCCAATGCCCAAACTCTTGTGACAATGTGGGACCCCACCACAAACCCACACCCCCACCAGCAGGACCCCACCTGGAGGCCTGAATACCAGACCCCTGACGCACATGTGCCCTGACACCATAGGGGCACTTCAGACCCCTGGTTAATGAGAGCCCATGCCACATACCAGCAATTGTTGACAGGAATGGGATGAGAGGGGGTGTCAGTGCTGCATGAGGGGGGCTGACGAACCATGCATACCGGGGATGGGGATCCACTGGGGAGGCACCATGATGCCATGTCCTGGGGGTGCCCATGTGTTGGGGTGGGCATTTGGCATGGATGAGGACTGGGGATGAGCACACCACCGAGGTGCGGGTCCACAATGGGGGTCCATATGGGCTGTGTTGTGCGGACACTCACCTAGTCAGCTGCCCCAGCCCTTCTCAGCTGCCTAGTGGGCTGCAGCAGCATGAAGGATTGCATCCTGGTCCTGTTGCATCAGGTGGATGGAATACATGCAGGCATGCAGTGGCTTACAGTAGGGTCTTGGCTGCTGCAACCTGTGCCCATCTGCACACCCATGCATCCAGCACTACACCATTTAGTGCATACTGCATGGTGCTGGCATACCCCTGGAATGCTCCCAGTGCAGTCTGTGGACATGGGGGATTGTGTACGTTGGGTCTGCGCACCCCCTGTTTTTGCAACCCGCACAGAGTTGTAATGAGTGCAGAGTGACTACATGCCCAAGATATACGGTGCATAGCCATTCCACCCTGTCATGCACAGGGCCCTTTATTTGACTCATTTAAGAGACCAATCCCTAGTTGCGGAATTGGTTGACGTTTTTAATAACTATCTGGCATCCAACGACATGGGCGAGGTAACAGCAAGTATACTCTGGGAAACTTTAAAAGTCATTATTAGGAGAAACCTGATCTCGTATGTGGCAGTAAAATGCAAGGACCGTGATACAATGATGAAAATTTTGTGTCCAGAAGTTCAGATTCTTCCGGCGGCATTAATGCAGGGTGATAAATTGGTTTGAACTAGATTATTGGTAGCAAAGACTGAATTGCAAAGACATTTAGATAAAAAAAAAGAATTTGCATTATACTATCTCTGACAGCGTTCTCACCTGGGAGGGTGGAGGCTAAGGGGCTAGATACCTAGCTTGTCATCTTTGCTCTTCCAAAGTGGCAATGACTGTGATTAAATTACATAATCCTAATATGGGCCAGTTTACGCATACTAGTGTGAAGATTCTGTACAGAGGAGATGGCCTGTATCAGTCCAGGAGGGGGACTAAGGTTCTCAGTGAATAATTTCAATGTTTCATCGGCAAGCATTTAAACTAGACAAGGGTGGTGGTGGAAGGAAGCAGGGCATATCAAACTGCTCCCCTCCCCAGGGGGAACTGATGAGTAGGCAGAACCCTAAGGGAGGGAAAACCCCAGAGGTACCAGAAAATGGGAAAAGCAGAATGGTAGAAAAAAAAAGTAATAGTAATGAAGACAGAGTGGGTAAGGAGAGTAGGCAGGAGGGAAAAAGGGGGGGCTGATAGGAGGGGTGGGAAAAAAAATCCCAGACCTAGTGGCCATAATGGCAGAGGCTGACCTGGACATTGTCATTATCACTGAATCATGGTGCAATGAGTACCCTGACTGGGATATAACCATACCAGGCTATGCTCTGTTTAGGAAAGACAGGGTGGATAAGAAAGGGAGGAAAAGTGGCTTTTTACGTGAGGGGTAGCATAAAAGCAACTGACATACATGGAATACAGGGAGAGGCAGAAGAACTATGGGTCACACTAGAACCAGGAAATGGAGCTGCTATTCACACTAGGGTGATCTACAGACCTCCAGCACAGAAGGAGGAAATGGACAGGGTTCTAGTGGAAGCTATTAATAAGATGGCAACTAAGGGAGAGATGCTGCTGGTGGGAGACTTCAACCTGCCGGATGTGGATTGGAGTGTCCTCGCTGCAGCTTCAGCTAGGAGCAGGGATATCCTGGAATCCCTGCAGGGGGCATTTCTCAGGCAATTAGTAAGACAGCCCACTCAAGAGGGAGCAATATTGGACCTAGTACACACCAACAGGGACAGTGTTACAGATGTCACAGTGGGTGACCACCTGAGGACTTGTGATCACTGAATGGTGTGGCTCAATATAAGAACAGTAGCTGAGCTGAACCACATGAAGGCAGGAGTCCTGGGCCTCAAGGATGCCCTGGCAGGGGGAAGGGACTTGGTTGTAGTAGAAGAACAGTGGGTGAATCTAAAAGATGCTATAGTAAAGGCAACAAACTTCTGCATTAGGCAAGTAAACAAAAGCAAGAGGAAAAAAAGACTGCTATTGTTCTCAAAGGAGGTGGTGGGGAAAGTAAGAGCATAAGTATAAGTGTGCCTTGAAGCAGAAGGACAGGGAGGCTTACACAGAGAAATCTCATGAGTCAGGGAGAGAGGTCCGGGCAACCAAGGTGGACAAAGAGCTAAGTGCAGGGGATTAAGGAATAGGTGAAGGATTTCTTCTGATACATTAGGAAGAAAAGAAGCAGATGGGATGGGATTGTAAGGATAAAGAGGGAAGGAGGATGGGCAGAAAAGGGAGAAGATCAATTGGAGGTTTTAAATGAATACTTTTGCTCTGTCTTCACTAAGGAAGCAGAAGGGCCTACACCACAGGGGAGGAATGGGTGGAGCCGGGGGTGGACTACGAAGGTAAACTGGGGTGGGTAGGGTCTTAAAGGGGCTAAGTGAACTGTGGGAGGACAAAGCACCAGGACCAGATGGTTTATACCCAAGGATCCTGAGGGAGTTGTCAGTGGGTACTAGCTGCCCGATTATGGACCTGTTTAACACCTTGCTGGAGGAGGGGTGTGTTCCGCAGGACTGGAGAACAGTTCACGTGGTTCCATTCCATAGGAGCCGTCCCAGGGAGGAGCCGGGTAACTACAGGCCAGTTAGCCTGACTTCCATATTCGGGAAGATAATGGAGACCATTCTAAAGAAAAGACTGGTGTCCTTCCTTAAGGAAAATGGTCTCCAGGATGACAGGCAGCATGGGTTTGTCAGGGGGAGATCCTGTCAAACCAATAAGCAAGCCGCAGAATTTGCGCAGAACTTGCAATCTACCGCAGAACTTCTGTGGTGCCACAGAATTCACTCTTCTTGTTAATTTTTTATTAATATTTCTGTTTTTCTATAGAATCTGGTTCCCTTCCCCTCTTTTTATATCCTAAACCCCCTATATGCTCAGAATGTGATGTTATCATTGCTATAACATCATACATTAGCTAATGAAATAGCTGCATTCTGCAACAGAAATGAACAGTCAGTTATCTACCACAGCTCCCACTGCCAGAGACGGTGGCACAGCACATCATGCATGGTGATATTTGCTCAACCTGCACTACAGCCTAATACAATTTTCAGTCTTATATTATTGCACTTTGGCCAACTTAAACAAAACCTTGTCAATAGCACAGAGCTGTTAAGTCCATACCTCTCTTTGTACAAACCTATTTGTGCCTTTAAGGTATAGAGATGCTATCTGAAATTAATAACTGGTAAAATGAATTTAACTGTCATTTTTAAGAAAAATAAAGTAATTATGCCCAGAAAAGTGGAATATAATAATGTGTAGACCTGTTGAAAGAATAGACCTGTTAAATAAATAATTGCACTGTACGCATTTTTGCCAGGGTTATTGATTACATATTGTTATTGGTTGATAGAATCGCCTAAAAGTTATGGAGAAATATTGTGTGCAGGGACAGCTGTTGGGCCAGAGGGTAGCATGCTGTGTTTCCGTGCTGGCAACTCAGGTTCAGAGATTAGCTCTGGGAGCTGGCTGGGCAGCACATGGATTGATGGAAAACATCATTGCTCAGAGCCTGTGAAGGTATGGTGCAGTGTTCTGTCACATGGTGGACACATTGTGCTGGTCTGGAGAGCTCTATCTCACAATCAGTTCACATACATGTCATGGCCTGAAGGTGTTATGCAGTGTGTCAGGGAAAGCAGGTTGACATCAAAAATGAGTTTTGCAATAACTCCTCTATTCCATTTGTAATGGGACCTGTATGAATGAGGATGCAAGTTCATGGAAATAAAAAAAATATACATATATATATACACACACACACACACACACACACACATATACAGTATCTCTGTCTCACCACACACACACACACACACATTTGTAAGTATGTTATAGATTGCATATAGATATATAAGTGATACACAGTGGGAACCTCATGAGTGGTGTAGAAAGCACATACAAATATATAAGTGATAGACAGTGGAAACCTCATTAGTGGGATAGATAGCATGCATATAGAAATACCTTATTTATCACATAAAAGCATCTCTGCATATGTCATTTATTTAACAGGTTAGGATCTTAAGGGAGAGACATTTTTTTTGCTTTTTTAGGCATAAAATTATTTTTATAATTCAGTTATTTTTTGAACTAGTGTTACTGTGCTTTCCACCATCCTGATTGCTATAATCATTGCCATGAAAGTGAAGTCAGGATGACAAGTTGTCACTGTGATGTGGTAGTTTGCTAGTGCCGCAGAACTTCCGAAGAAATTACAAACCACCACCGCAGAAGTTCTGCAGCAAATGGTAGTCTTGCTGCAGAACTTGGTCCCACTGTGCCGCAGAAAAGTAGGGGTCCTGCCAATAAGATTGACTTCTTCGACTAGATTACTAGGTCATTGGACAGGGGACAGGTGGTGGATGTCCTTTACCTAGACTTCAGCAAGGCATTTGATTCAGTGACACTTGGCAGGCTGATCAGCAAGCTGAGGGACCTGGGAATAGGGGACAAACTGCTGGGGTGGGTCAAGAATTGGCTGCAGGATAGAAATCAGAGAGTGGTGGTAGGGAGGTAACTATCCAAACCTTAGCCTATAACCAGCGGGGTCCCACGGGGCTCTGAACTTGGACCTGTGCTGTTTAATATATTTATTGGTGACATAGCAGAGGGGGTCAAAAGTAAGATCTGCTTCTTTATGGATGATACCAAGCTCTATGGGAGGGTGGACACAGTGGAGGGGAGACAGGAATTAAGGGAGGATCTGGCTAGGCTTGAGAATTGGTCGGGCATCTGGCAGTTGGGTTTCAGTGCCAAGAAATGCAAGGTTATGCATCTCAGTGCCAGAAATCCAGGGGCCAAATACTGGCTGTGAGTACAGGTGGCAGTCTCAGAGGAAGAAAAGGACCTTGGGACGATGGTCAGAGAAGACATGAAACACTCGGCACAGTGCCGCAAGGCAGCAGTCAAAGCACATAAAATGCTAGGCTGCATTACCAGGGAAATAACTTCTAGGAGACAGGAAGTTATCTTGCCACTGTACAGGTCACTGGTGAGGCCACATCTGGAATGCTGTGTGCAGTTTTGGTGCCCGTATCTGAAGAAGGATATCAAGCTACTGGAGGGGGTCCAAAGAAGGGCGAACAGGATAATCCAGGGTATGGGGGACAAAACATATGAAGAGAGGCTGAGTGAGCTAAACATGTACTTTCTTTGTTTGTAAAAGTTTATTCTTCAAATTTCCAAGAAATGGATAACCCAGTTGAGTGAACTCATTTACAATGGGGTCTAATATTCACTCAATTTCCATACATTATCACAATCAGCATGTGTTCACTGGAGGATGACATGATAGGGACCTTCAAGTACCTTAAGGGAATAAACAGAGAAAGATCGGAGGGCATCTTTAACTAAAGGAAGGAGAGTACAACAAGGCGGCACAGAATGGAGCTAGTGTGGGTAGATTTAAGAAGGAAATGAGGAGGCACTTTTTCACTGAAAGGGTGATGGGGTGGAACAAATTGCCAGAGGAAGTGGTTGCTGTAAATACAGTGGCTAGTTTCAAGGGGGTGGGATAGAGTGAAGAAGAAAATGAGGGTAGGTGCTCCTGGGGTGGGGAAGGGTACTAGGGGAGGGATAGTTGACTCCTGTGTGACTAGGGAAGGGGGGGGGCAGCTCCAGGGAACTAATTATGGTTGCACACTCAAGCAGACTTGATAGACTATTATGGCCTGTTTCTGCTGTCAGATTCATATGTTCATAAAAAAGTTAGCTTTCAGTAAGTATAAGGAGACACGGAGGGAAAAAAGACAAGTAAGTGTATCATGTGAAGCAGAGGGAGGCAGGGAAAGCAGTCAGGTGCACAAAGGCCCAAACAGAGGAGAAAATAGCCCCAGCATTAAAGAAAGGGGACAAGGCATTTTTTCGGTACATATGTGAAAGGAGAAAGACCAAGGGAGGGATTACAAGGCTAAGGAGGAAGGAGGGAAGTGTGTGGACAGAGAACGGGACAAAGCAGACATCCTAAATATTTTTGCTCAGTGTTCACAAAAGAAGGGGAAGGAGAGGGACCACAGATAGGCGACAGTAGCATCAATGGAAGGAAGGTGGACACCAGTCCATTTACAGAAGAGAGAGTCCTGAAGGAACTGTCAAACTGAAAGTGGACAAGGCAATGGGGCCAGATGGGATACATCAAAGGATACTACAGAAGCTTAGATAGGTGCTGGCAGCACCACTGACAGTCCTGTTTAACCACTCTACTGGAGATGGGAGTGGTTCCGGAGTACTGGAGGAGAGCAGATATAGTGCCACTTTACAAAAGTGGAAGCAATGAGGAGGCTGGCAACTACAGGCTAGTCAGTTGACTTTGGTGGTGGGGAAATGAATGGAATCACTGCTGAAGGAAAGGATTGTTGAATATCTTGAATCTGGTCACGTACAGAATCCAAGGCAGCATGGGTTCACTAGGGGGAGGTCATGTCAGACAAATCTGATAGACTTTTTTGACTGGGTGAACAGGGAATTAGATTAAGCTGGAGAGGTGGATGTGGCCTACCTAGATTTCACTAAGGCCTTTGACACCGTTCCTCATAGAAGACTCATGCACAAGCTTGGCAGGCTGGGATTGGGTCCTAAGGTGGTAAAATGGGTAAGAAATTAGTTGAGGGATAGGTGACAGAGAGTGGTGGTAAACGGAGTTCACTCTAAAGAGGGGAGTGTGACCAGTGGGGTGGCACAGAGATCAGTATTAGGGCCAGTCCTCTTTAATGTTTTTATTAACATCATTGCAGAAGGATCAGAAGGGAAGGCATGTCTTTTTGCAGATGACATGAAGATCTGCAACAGAGTTGATACTCCAGGTGGGGTGGAAAAAATGAAGAGGGATCTAAGTAAGCTTGAGGAGTGGTCAAGAGTGTGACAACAAAGATTCAATGTGAAGAAATGCAAACTCATGCAATTGGGGCACTGAAACCCAGAGGTGGAGTACATGGGGTGGACAAAATTCATCCTAGAGTACTGACAGAGTTGGCAGTAGTCCTGGTGTGGCCTTTGGTAGACCAGTTCAACACCTCTCTGGAAATGGGATGCATACCCAGGGATTGGAGGGTGGCACATGTGGTGTTTCTCCATAAGAGTGGGCCCAAGGATGAACCAGGGAACTATAGAACAGTCTGCCTAAACTCAGTTGTGGGAAAGGTAATGGAGACTATCTTCAAGGAAAGGCTGGCAAAAGTTCTGGAGGATAATGATCTTCAGGATGGCAGACAGCATGGGTTTGTCTCTGGCAGATCCTGCCAGACAAACCTGGTGAACTTTTTTAATTGAGTGATGTGGGTACTGGACAAGATTTATGTGGTGGATCATACCTGGACTTCAGGAAGGCCTTTGATTTGGTGCCATATGGTAGGCTGCCCAGCAATCTGAGCAACCTGGGAGCAGGGAATGAAACTGGTCAGATGGATCAGGAGCTGGTTACAGGATAGACAGCAGAAGATAGCAGTAGGGGGTGAGGTATCTGAGCCTATGGTGGTAACAAGTGGGGTCCCAAAGGGCTTGGTGCTGGGGCCAGTGCTGTTTAACATTTTCATTGCCGACATCGCAGAAGGGATAAAGAGTAAAACCAGTCTCTTCGCTGATGACACAGAGATCTGTGCGGAGGTTGATAGAGGGGAAGGCAGTACAGTACTCCAGGAAGATTTGGCAAAATTGGAAGAATGGTCTAACGCATGGCAACTTGGGTTCAATGCCAAAAAGTGCAAAGTCATGCACTTGGGAGACAGGAACCCCCCAAATAGTTACTGGTTCTGCGGAGTTCAGTTATCCAAGTCAAAGGAGGAGAGTGGTCAGGGTGTGCTGGTGACAGGGGAAATAAACCACTCAGCACAGTGCAGGAAGGCAGCGGCAAAGGCCATCAGAATGCTGGGGTGCATCACAAGGTGAATTACCTCTAGGAGAAGGGAAGTCATCCTGCCCCTGTACAGGTCACTGGTGAGGCTGAACTTGGAGTACTGCATGCAGTATTGCTAGCCCTACTTGAAAAAGGACATCAAAGTATTGGAGGGGGATACAGCACCAGGCAACAAAAATGATCATGGGTTTGGGAGATAAACCTTATGAGGAGAGACTGAGAGAGCTCAGTATGTATTCCCTGGAGGATAGGAGGTAAAGAGTGGATATGATTGAGACCTTCAAGTACTTGAAGGGCATGAACAGAGTAAGCACTGGAAGTAGTTTCAAATTAAAAGGTGAAAGGGAAACCAGGGGGCATAGCCTGAAGTTGGAAGGAGGCAGATTTAGGAGGGAAATGTGGAGGCACTATTTCACTGAAAGGGTGGTAGCAGGCTGGAAAAAGGGTGGTGGCAGGCTGGAACGTGCTGCTGGAGGAGGTGATATCACTGTGGATAGAGGGCAGCTTCGAAAGGTGGTGGGACAGGTTCAGAGGGAAGGTTCAAACCATGGGGGGCAGGGGTGGGAGTAAAGGATACACAGGCAAAATCAATGGGGGTAAGGGGGTAGCTGCAGTCTGAAAGACTGAAGTGTTGCACACTTGAGCAAACAAGACAGACCGGTAGGCCTGTAATCTGCTGACATTTTGGTATGTTCATATGGTTTTTATATGATGGGGGGCATGGTATTGACGGCCACAAAAGAGGAAAGGAACCTGGGAGTAATCATATCTAATAACTTAAAAGTGGCCAAGCAGTGTGACAAGGCAGTGGGGAGAGTCATTGAGATGTTGGGGTGCATTAGGAAGGGAATCACCAGCAGAAAAAGGAGGTGATGATACTGCTGTACAAATCACTGGCTAGACCTCTTCTAGAGTACTGTGTCCAGTTCTGGAGCTCACATCTCAAGAAGGACATAGACAGAGTAGAGGCGGTCCAGAGGAGGGCAATGAAAATGGTGCAGGGTCTGCACCACAAGCCTTATGAGGAGAAATTAAAGGATCTCAGTATGTACACCTTGAAGGAAAGGAGGGAGAGGGGGACATGATAGAGACTTTCAAATACCTCAAGAGTATAAATAAGGTACAGGAGGGAAGCATTTATCAGAGAAAAAAGATGTTCAAGTACAAAGGGTCATGCTTTGAAGCTGGGAGGGGGGCAGCTCCACCCTGTCAAGAAAGTACTTCTTCACTGAAAGAGTGGTGAATGCATGGAATAGCCTCCCAGTGGAGGTGGTTGAGCAAAAATAATAACAGAATTCAAGAATGCATGGGATAGACATAAGGGAACCTTATCGGTTAGGAAAGAGGGGATAAAGACGGAGATCAAGTAGGGTCTGCGCTATTACAGGAGGTAGGGGAAATGAGCAGACTAGGTGGGCCAAGCAGTCCTTATCTTCCATCAATTTCTGTTTCTATGAAGATTTTCATACCTTGACTGCAGGGTAAAGTATGCCACATTTTTTCCCTGCCAATTACTACACCATGGAGTGGACCCTATTTGGTCACAGGTGTTTCTCCTTCCTCTCTTACCTCAACTTATTATACCCATGTGCCTATCCCACATGTACTTGAAGTTCTCACTGTTTTTGTCCCCACCACCTCTCTCCTGGCTGGCTGTTCCAGGCATCCACCACCCTTTCTATTAAGAAATATTTCCTCACATCCCTCTAAACCTCCCCCTCAAGCTTCACTGCATGCCCCCAAGTTCTGCTGCTCCTCCTCTTGTCAAACAGACTCCTGCACTACACCTTGTTCATCCCCCGAGAGTTGCTACAGGTCTCAATCATATCCCCGCTTGCTCGCCTTTCCTCCAGGGAGTACATGTTCACCTACCATGGCCTCTCATCATATGGTTTCTTGTGCAACCCATTCACCATTTTTGTAACCATCCTCTGGACTGCTTCCACCCTGTCAATGTCCTTGTGGAGGTACAGCCCTCAGAACTGGACACAGTACTCCAGGTGGGGTCTCACTAGTAAGAGACACAGTGGCAACACCACCTCCCTTCTCCTGCTAGAAATCCCCCTCCCTATGACCCCATCATCCGTTTAGCCATTCCTACTGCTTTGTCACACTGCTCTGCCTGAACAACAATGGGAGATGCATTGGAGACATATAGTGCAGCATATCATCAGCATATACTGCTGTAGGCAATTCACTTCTGAGGCACATCCATCTCCATGTTGTTAAATTGCAAATAACAGAGTATCCAATACAGATCTTTGGAGTACTGTACTCCTCTGATTACATTAGCTAATTTTGATTGAACCCCATTAACAAATGTTTTATGAGACTGATTAGTTAAATAACTTGTGAACCAAGAGACAGCACTTGGTCTAAAAATAATAGAAGTAAGACTTTCCAGAACCAGCGCATAGTTGACTGTTTTGAAGGCCTTGGAGAGATCAATAAAAGTTATTTCATGGATCCTTTGAGCCTGGTAATAAAAATGTCCCAGGTGGTTGAGTGGAACCAGTATATAGATAAGGAGGACCAAAGAGAACCTTACATTTTACTACTATAGTTGAAAACATTGTGTCCACAAGTTTGCCTAACATGGAACTAAGAAAGAGTGAGAAAGAAAGGAATTGACAGATTGAGTGCTCAACCCAATTTGTCAGCAAAAGTGCTACCATGTTGGGTTCCCAATGTGACATGCTAAGGCTGCAGAATGGTGTTTCTACTGCTGGGCAGAATGCAGAGATCAGGCAGAGAAGAGAATGTAACCTACAGCAGGGAGTTGGGAGGGCAGGCATCACATGACCCCTACTCACACCATACACACAGGGGATCACATAACAGTTCAGATGACGGGGGGGAGACAAAAAAGGGGCTAGCACCTCCCACACTGTTAGGTTAGCAAAACAGAACATTATTTAGAGAAAGCTGCCTTAGAGAGGTAGGAAATTCGTGCAACAAAATGTCAATAACAATATTAGATTTACCTCAAGATTGGATGCTGACAATAACAGCTCCCAAGCACGGTGATAGATCCAAGGATATGGCAAAGGGGGACTTGAAGCTGAGTGTCTTTACTCTTTATAGAAGAACTTAGGGGTCAGATACTTTATAAATACAAAGCATCTGAAACTTGATTAAAAAAACAAGTACAAGGCACAAAATGTGCCAGTGTCCACTTGGTGAATTGATGTATGACAAAATGTCACTAGACTTCCAAAGACTAGAGAGCAAACAAAGGAAGATTCAAAGACAGGTGACAGATGTCAGAGAGACAGCCTTAGCCCAAACCACCAGGGAAGGTGTTTGATGGGGAGATAACCTTACCCGCATCCCCAATGGGAAGCAAGTTCCTTTTCCAAGCTCATGGGGGAATAAATAAAATAACACAAACATGATAAATCTCTAAAGGAGTAAACATAGAAATAAAGACAATGATGGCATAAAAAGATGAATGGTCTGTCCAGACTGCCCGTGTTTCCCTATATAACCCTGGGACCTAATTTTCTTCCAGGGTCCTTGCCCTCACATTCAGCCCCCAATTCCTCTCCCAGTTTATGCCACCCCTAGTAACCGCGATACCCTTCGCTCAGTCCCAGTCTTGCTTGAAGCCATTAACAATTTTTATGCCCACAACCTTGGCTGGTAGACTGTTTCATGGTTCCACCACCCTTTCTATAAAGAATACTTCTGCATGTCCCTTCTGAACCTGTCTCATGCTAGTTTCCACTCATGCCCTCATGACCCGCAAACTAGTATTCATGCTAAATAATTCCACACAGTTCACCTTGTTTATTCCTTTCAGGAACTTGAAGGTCTCTATCATATCTCCCATCTTCCTTCAGGTCTCCAGCAAGTACAAGTTCAGTGCCTTGATGCTCACCTCATAAGACATGCCCGCGGTTGACCCTGAATCATCACTGTCACCCTACACTGCACCATTTCCAGCCTATCCTTACCTTTCCTGAGGTAAAACTCCTGAACTGGGCACAGTACTCCAGGTGTGGCCTCATCAAATATCTACAAAGGAGTAGTATTACCTCTTTCCTTCTGGTGTCAATACCCCTCCCGATACACCTGAGCATCCTGATAGCCTTATTATATGCCTTGTTGCACTGGCTTGATTGTTTGAGGATGTCATAGAGGATAATTCCTAGCTCCTGTTGCTCAGCTGTACTGCTAAATTGTATCCCCCATCCAGTACTCTGTCCTGGGGTTCTTGTTCCCCAAGTATATCACCTTGCACTTTTTGGCATTGAATGTAAACTGCCAAACCTTAGACTACCTCCCTAGAATTTGCATGGCACACTGTATTTCCCTGAATCCCTTATCACAATGCACCCTCCTACAGAGCTTATTATCATCTGTGATGAGACATATCCTGCCCTGGATTCCTTCTCCAATGTGGCTGATGAACACATTGAAGAGGACCAGACCCAGGACAGATCCTTGTAATACCCTGCTCATGATCTCCCTCTCTTCTGATTTGACCCTAACAACAACCTTCTGCTGCCTTTCATTTAGCCAGTTACCTACCCATCTTAGTATGTCTCCAGTCACACCCAGCTCCTCTATCTTCTTCAGCAAGCATCTCAGAGTCACTGAGTAGAAAGTCTTGCTGAAGTCAAGGTAGAGTAAATCCACAGCATAGCCCATATCCAATTCCCTTATCACGCAGTCAAAGAAAACTATCAGGTTACAGCAGAAACACAGATGGAAGGAGCACAAATGCATTTCAAAAAATAAATCACGCCAGAATGCCAATATAAATTATTATCAAAGCATGGAGCCCGCGGCTACAAGTACCCCAGCGCTTTGGGTCTTCTCATGACCCTTTCTCAAGGGGAGTGGCCAATGCACTACACATGCTGCATTTTATTCGGATCTCTTAAAAAGTCAGAGCAATATTTCATCACCTTAATACATCAAAATGACCATCGTGGAAAAAATATAAATAAAAAACAGTAATCATGCACACATCAGTGCAGGTACAATTTCATAATAAGCTGACTTGGTAACAATCCAGAATAAGGGGGGGTGAGGGAATAGAATGAGATGGGAAAAGAAAAGAAAAAATGAAAAATAAAAAAGAGGGGGGACAAGACCTCCATGCCACAAGCTCATGCTGTTTACTATCCTGGAGACCATTACTCTCCAGTAGTCCATAAGGTCCTCTTTGACCAGAGATTCCATCAGCTTCCTTACAATAGAGGTAAGACTGACAAATCTGTTGTTCCCTGCTTATTCCTTGTCACCCCCCATGTAGCAGAACTATGTCCATCACTGTCCAATATTTTGAAACTAGCCCCATGACTGGGTGACCAAGGTAGTGGACCAGGGAGCAACAGTGTATGTGGCCTACCTGGATTTCAGCAAGGCCTTCGGCACAGTTCCACATGGAAGACTGAGCAGCAAATTGGGTAGACTAGGAGTAGGTCCTAAAATAGTAAAATGGGTAGAAAGCTGGTTGGGCAACAAGAGTCAGAGGGTGGTGGTACATGGGATCCACACCCTGGAGTGGGCAAAGTGACCAAAGGAGTACCACAGGGATCAGTAACATGGCCAGTCTTCTTCAATGTCTTTATTAGTGACAATGCAGAAGGACTGGAAGGGAAAGTATGCCTGTTCATGGATGACCCAAAACTCTGCAACAGAGTGGGCACACCGGGGGGTGTGGAAAGAGTGAGAGACGATCAAAAAAAACTGGAAGAATGATCACGGGTTTGGCAGCTCAATTTTAATGCAAAAAAGTGCAAAATCATGCACACTGGGCATAAAAACCTGGATGCCACATACCAAATGGGAGGAGAGGTACAAACATCCACAAAAGGGACCTGGGGTGATCATTTCTGATGACCTGAAGGTATCCAACAGTGTGACAAGGCAGTGGGGAAAGCCAGCAGGATGCATGAATGCATAGGCAGAGAAATCACCAGCAGAAAGAAGGAGGTAATAATTCCTCTGTACAGATCAGTGGTGAGATCACACCTCAAGTATTGTGTATGGTTCTGGAGGCCTCACCTCTGTAAGGACATAGATGGGGTAGAGGCGGTACAAGGGACAGCAACCAAAATGGTGTACGGCCTACATCAAAAGCCTTATGGAGAATGGTTTAAGAAATTAAATATGCACTCCTTGAAGGAAAAGAGGGAAAGGGGGATATGACTGAAAAATTCAAGTACCTCACTGGTAAAAACAATGCACAAGAAATAAGACTTTTCCACAAAAAAGATGCTCAAGGACAAGGAGGCACACTATGAAAATTGAAGTGGGGAGGATCAGATGAAATGGAGGGAGTACTTCTTCATGGAAAGGGTGGTTGATGCTTGAAACAGCCTCCTAGCAGCAGTTGTAAGGGCAGAAATTGTTACAGAATTCAAAAATGCATGGGATAGACACAGAGAGATCTTGCAGGTAATGGGGGAGGAGTCTGGGGACTGATTAGGGTCTGCAGTCACTGTAGGTAGGAAACACAGGGCAGACAAGGTGGGCCAGGAGGCGCTTATCTGCTGACAGTTTCCATGTTTCTATGTCCTTAGCTGTTGAATAGACCTACAACGGGTTCAGCTGTTGGGGTTTCAAGTCAAATATTACACTGGAACTAGAAATTGCGCACCACATAGTAAGGTTTATTGTACTAACATATGTACTGCATTAACACCGGTAGTACAGCTTTCAGAGTACAAGTAATGATCAGTTACCTTCCCTGGGAAAGTGAACCAGACAGGCTTGAAGGTTTTAGCACTTCATTTCAGGATTTGTTGTTACTCACTCTCAACCTCTCACAATCCATCTTATATGTACTCTTTAATAGCTGTTATCTTACAGAAACTCAGAATATCTCCATATAGGATAATTTTTCACTGAGTACATTACTGTACTGTATAGCCTTACACCATTATCTGATGTGAAACTGCACGTCTTACACATAAGCCTCGCTGTCTCTGATTTTGTGTATATTCAATAACCTTCCTCAAAGCAGTAGCAAATACCTTCCTTATCATAATAACAAGCTGTTTGCAGTGTACTAAACTAACATGTTTATCTCTACAAAAGGGGTGCAGCAGCATGGACGAGTAAGAAAATATTAATACAGAAAATATACTCATTAACCTTTTGCCATCTTCTGCCAGCACTTTGCAATAGTTTCAGTATATCAAAGGGTACTTGGTCAGATTAGCGCTACAGGAATAGTGCCAGGCAACAGAACGCTAGTTACTATGTGCTACCACAGACAGTGAGCAGGGATGTAGAGCATTGCAATATGTACTCCCCTGGCTGCTGTCTGTGGTGCTGCCACAGGAAAAGTGCAGCAAAATACCAGGGACTGGCCAAGCTGCTCCTGTGGCATGGAAGACTGGGGCATGGAGTAGCTCGGCTGGGAGGCAGTGGAAACCAGGGTTCTAATGCTGGTCTCCGAACATTTTGCCAGATTCAGGACTTTGAATTTTTACAAGGGGACATGGAAACAATATTCCACAGCCCCACAAATTTTAACTTTCCCCATGATCTGCTCTTCCCAGAGGGAGAATCTTTAAGAATGGGGGATGCATGGGGCAAAGCCCCCTACAAAAATAAATCTGACAGCATTTTTGCCGCACTGTCATTGCTAACGGAATTGAGGTTGGCTATGTTCTGACCCAGTGCCATATCAAAGTGTCATATTCCTACAGTTCCCACCTTTATGAATGTGCAAGCCCCTCCGTCCCCATCTGGGCTATCCAGATGGTAAAATAGTGTGAGGGGGCACTTCACAATATAAGAAATCACAGTTCATGGAATTAGAATAAAAAATAACATGTTACCTGGGTTTAGTGATGGTAGTGACTGGCAGTCACAGAGTCAGGGGAACAAAGTCACTGGCTAAGTATTCTGGAGGCTGCAGAGGGAATATAGGTTAGTAGGCAGACATGCACTGTCACATTGATTAAGTTCATTGTCCACTCCAGAATCAAAATGCAAGAATTATTCAATTAAAGTAAAACAGTGACAGCTACTCCATGGAGTGTGAGGTGTAAACATTCAGTGGGTTCTCTTCTCAGACATGGCTGGAACATCTACTGCAGCAGTCTCTTGAGCTAACAGACTATTTATTTCATGTAGATTTCCCTTAGGCCATGAAGACTAAACTCCTGCCAGCACATTGGGGCTGAAAAGGCCTCCACTTTAGGTAGCTTGGTACTAACACATTCCTCTGAATTATATCTCATTCCTTAACTTTCTTTTTTTAGCAAAGACCATCTTTTTCCATCAGGTTGTGGTCCAATAATTCCATTCCTATTCCTTTACTCTGGGTTTATGACAGCACAAGATGTTTCTACTGTCCCCAAACCCCTACACTCTCGAAATGTTGTTTCCATCTGCCTGATCTACACTTTCTCTGCCTAGGGGCTAATACTTATGGGGCCGGATATTCAGACTGCACCAGGCAGTGATGCAAGACTGGGCGCAGCCCAGCTGGACTGCGACGGGGCCAGGACCAAGTGATATTCAATGGTGATGCACCAGAGCATAGCACCATTGAATATGGCATGGTCAGTGCACAAACTGAGCATGGCGCAGTGGCACTGTGCCATCGCAAGCCACAGAAAGGGAGCATGGGGATGCGTGAGCACAAGTGCAGCTGCGCGAGGTGCATCACCTGCGATATTCAGCCAGGGGTATGCAAATGAGGCCATACTATATTCAAAGAACAAATAGGGCCATTTGCATGTCATTATGGCTCCATTTGCATGCATTGCACAGGGCGGCTCTGTGTAATGCGCCTGGTGCCCTATCCAGCTGCTGTCATTGGGAGTGGGTCCCTGGTGGGCGTTTGCAGCCCTCTCCCCCCGTACACCTGATCACAAGCATCTGTAATATTAATAAAAGAACCTGGTGGTCTAGTGGCCCCCTTCCCGTATGCCCGATCGCGGGCATCTGTAATAATATTTAACTAACCTGGTGGTCTAGCGGTCTCCCCCATATGTCCAATCATGGGCATCTGTAATAATATTTAACTAGCCTGGTGGTCTAGTGGTCTCCCCATTATGCCCAATTGTGGGCATCTGTAATAATATTTAAATAACCTGGTGGTCTATCGGTCCCCTCCGGATGCCCAATCGCAGGCTATAGTAATATGAACGAGTTACCTGGTGGTCTAGTGGTACCCCCCTTCCCACCTACCCACAGAGACCCCCCATCACTCCCAACACCCCCGTATTGGCAGGTGGCAGCACCCCAACCGCATACTGCCCGGCCACCGATTGATAGCGTACAGTATGATCTGAACACATATTGGTCCACAGTGTGGACCAATGGGCCTGCAGGCCATAATGTACTACACAGGGCCAGATATGTGAATGAACATCTTGTCCTGTGTAGTACAGTATGGTCTGCAAGCTCATTGGTCAACACTGTGGACCAATAGGTGTACAGATCATACTGTAAGCTGTCTTTCAGTGGGCAGCCAGGCGGTATGTAGGTGGGTGGCTGCCACCCGCCAATGATGGGAGGGTACTGGGAGGCCAGGGTCTTCTGTGGCTGGGTGGGGAGGGGGGTACCACTAGACCACCAGGTAATTCGTTCATATTACTATAGCCCATGATTGGGCATATGGTGGGGGGGACTGCTAGACCACCAGGTTATTTAAATATTATTACAGATGCCCATGATCGGGCATATGGGAGTGGAACGCTAGACCACCAGGTTACTTAAATATTAATACAGATGCCCACAATCAGGCATACGGGGGGAGGATCACTAAACCACAAGGTTATTTAAATATTATTACAGATGTCTGCGATTGTGCATATGGGGGAGGAGCCACTATACTACCAGTGAGGGTCAGGGTGCTTATGGATGGTGTTCCTGCTGGGTGGGTGGCAACCCATTGCTGGCGGCCATTGTGTTGTGCCTTGAAATACAGCTGCCCACCTGTGGGTGGGCAGCATTTGAGCCTGATTTCTTCTGCTCAGCTTTGAGCACCAGAGTGCGACACATGTATGGTTTGTGCCAGCAGACACGCCACACATCCTGGGCTGAATATCAGGATGTGTCGCATATGCATGGGCATGCCCTCTGAATCTGCGCTGCATACACTACCACTGCACCCGGTGCATTGGGGGTTGCGCCGCACAACCTGCCCCTTTGAATATCTTGCCAGTGCGCATTGAAGGGTTGCACATGATGCAATCCTGTTGCGCCAGGCACAACCCCTTTGAATATCCCTGCCATGGAGTATAAACTTATTTTCCTTCTAGGTCTTACTTCTATACATTTCATTCGATATTCATAGCAAGAATCAAACCACCAGAACCCTGTCAGACATCCAGTCGCTGATGCCTTGTGCCTAGAATGGTTTCCCCTACATTTATTAGAACACCAAAACCAACAGCACCTCCACTCATGCAGTGATTCCAACCTCTGAACTGACTCATCTGGGGGACCTCTGCCAGTGCCACACAGATCACCCAGTGGACTGTCACCCCACTGGGGTCCCAAGCATCATTCTCCCAAATGGACCCCCCCTCCACAAGTGGCTCACACTCTGGGACCCAACCCTGTGGTGGCCTTCAGCCTGGAGATTAGGGGTAGCTCTGCCACCATTACCCCCTCAACTGTGAGGTCTGACACTTCCGAGCTGTGCATCAGGGCCTACTGCCATAGCAGGCCCATGCACAGTAAACCATCTGACCCAACAGCTGAACTCACCCATGGGCAATCTTTCTTTTTTGGGCTTTAGGCCCTATCAGTGCTTACCCTACCAAGGTGCTGAAGTTCACTTGGCAGGCCTCCATTTTCATTTCTGCCACCTTGGGCTCCGGCTCCCAAATGCACCACCAGGCCTCTTTGCTTTGCTTCACTTCCTTCCTATATGTCACCTGAACCATCACTTCCACCTCATGGGTCTACAAGAGTGGAGGGCCAGAGTGGCAAGTGGACCACCCTAGCCCTGCCACAGCCCTCTGGCCAAACTTGCAGGGTCAAACCCCCCAGCTCTCCTCTAGTTTTTCCTACTGGACCCTTCCTTTGGCACCAAAACCATTCCATTTGTATCCTTTGGGGAGGGACCCCACCTACAGTCAGCAGGCAGCACCACATCCCAGACTCAAAGGCACCACTAGCTCCTTCTCTCTGCCTAAGTACCCCTAGCAACCTAAAATGAACTAGCAAGCTCCCAAAGGGTGCTTACACTTTTCTCACACAACACACTCACCTCCTGGTGAATGTCCAAACAGGCCGCACCACTAATCCAGTGGAGGAGAGATATGACCACTGTCCCTCCCTCCCCATGGGTCTGAGCACTATGCTGGCTGCACCACTGAAATGGTGGAACAGTGAAATTGTAAGCCCCAAATCTACTTTCATAACTCTTTTCTAAAATCTTCAAGGGCTAAATTTGTAAACCCACTGGGTCCCACGGTCACCTGCCAGGTACTGTAGCAACGATATGCCTTCTTCCCCCTCTTGTTACAATACACCTTTCTTTCTACTATGTTCTAGAATACTGCCTTTGAAGCTGCTGCCAGGAATGGGCACAAACTAGTTCAAAAGCTTTTATGTTCTTCCCCCATATAAACGTAGGTAACATTTATGAACACTCATCAACGTTACTAAACTTGTAAAACAGTGCTGTTTGAATTTTATTTCCTCTAAACATTAGCTATCAATGTCAGATACACTAAAGTTCTATTCTACTGACACACACAGACCATTCTATCTTAGTATAAGAATTGTATATCATTAAGCATGCAACTTTTTACTTACTCCACCTTCACACTACTACCTGTAACATAAAATTATTTTACTTTGGTCCATCTTCTCCCTCTTTCCCCATTTTATTAAATTTTTTTTTTTTCATTTTTCAGCAACGCTTCAAAACACATTTAAGGTCATGGCAATCAATTATTAGAGTCACCAAACATTTTAAACAGAGCCACCAAAGTAGAGAGTTTTCATTGGACAGTTATGATCGATGTAGAGGACACTAAAGCATTAGAGCAAACTGAAAGGTTTTTTGCTCGACTTACAATAAAGTTTAATTCTTAAGACACTGCAATTTGTGTTAAATATTAAGCAAAGTATAGCTCAGGGTCCAGCTTAGTATACTCACCCCCCTCGGGATGTTTGCAAATAATGTAATATTTGGTTCACTGTCCTTCCACATCCTGGATCATGGTAAAAGTCTTAAATAAGGTTATGCTAGTCCAAACAAGCAACAAAAACATTTGGCGAGCTTTCTTAATGGCTGCCTGCTCATGGCTTCCCAGCTCCATGGCGCTTCAACGGTTTTTGATCTTTACCTTGTCTAAAGCAGCCTGGAACACCCAATCCTTACTCTTTTCCTTGATGATATCCCAATGGTGCTCTGTTAAACAGCGATAGTTCTCTCCAGGCACTCCTTACAGATGCGGTGGCGGACCCAGCATTGGGTCTGCAACCAGTCAGGAATGCAGCAAACACTGGTTCTGGGTGCCGTGCCTTTCAACAACCAACTCCCAACTTGAAGTGCAGGTAGCAGGGGTCAGAGGGTTTCAAAGAGTCCATGTCCAATCTCTTTTTAAGACACATTTGACGCAGTCGGGGAATACTGTCAGGAAAATGCTGGCTGGGAAAGTGGTAAGGCTTGGGAATGTCTCTTTCCCACAGCTGGTTATCAAAGGTGTGAGATTTATATGGCATTCCTGGAGGAGGAGGCACAGGATATTCTTGCTCATCCACACTGGAGTCCCCTTCTGAAATAATTTCCTCCATGATTACATCGGGCTTTGGGGTGGGTAGAGCCTCCCAAGCTACAGAGGGTGGTCCTTGAAATTTCTTCATGGTACCCATCGGCATGGGGTGTGGGCCCAACGCAGGGGACACAGATAGCTTCAGTTCTACCTGCCACCCCATGGTCTTTCCCTCTGCCACAGGAATAATTGGGCACCGCTAGACAAGAAGGGCTGGGCAGACATCTATTGCCCCTCTCTCTACATTGAATTTCACTAGTTACCCCTCCAAATGCTCCCAATTTTCTAGGCTTGAAGATTCAACACAGGTCCAGTTGGGTGTGGTCACCATACTCCAGGCTGACTGAGAAGCAATGGCAGGCCTAAGTGGGATAACTGTGCCACTACCCGCATAGTCCAAACACACTCAAAGGACTCTCACCACTCCTCCAGTCTGATGGCAGATCATACATTTTTCTTGCAAGCCTCATTGCTGAGCTACCTCCCAAACCCAAGATAGCAAGGATGAAGGCACCAGAACCATTCTGTTTTCTTGAGTTTCCACCATTATAACTACTTGATGATCACTTCATCCAAAGCTGCAATAGGTTTTCATGCTCTATGATAGTTGTGGCACAGTTCGAAGAAATCAGACACAATGAAACAACTCCATCTGTGCAGTGTGACCCCACAGACCCAGCACCAGTGTCTTAGCCAATCTGATGAAACCTTCAAAATTGTGCACACATTATCAGCTTGCTACCAGTTCCTGTTACCAAATAACCCTGCTTTGAGGTGTGAAACAGCCTGAGTTCAAAATGGTGCCCACGAAAAGGAATTCCTCCCTGCAGCTCAATTCAAAAGCAAGTTAGCCATGGCACCAGTTTCTGAACAGTTCTTTGGTTTTCTTTTTTTTTTTTCAAATACCAGACAAACCCCTTCATTGCAAGCCCCCCTTCCCTCTAGGGGTATCCATATGGTAAAATGGAGGGAGAGGGGCACTTCACAACCTACGTAACCACAGTCCAAGGAATAAGAACAAACAATAACTCGTTAACTGGGTTCAGGAATGGTAGTGACTGGGAGTCACAGAGTCAGGGGAACAAAGTCGCTGGCTAGGTATTCCGGAGGCTGCAGGTGAAATGTAGTTCAGCAGGCAGGCATGCACAGTCACATTGATTAAGCTCATTGTCCACTCTAGAATCAAAATGCAAGAATGATTTAATTAATGTAAATCAGTGACAACTACTCCATAGAGCATGGGGTGTAAACATTCAGTGGGTTCCATTCTCAGACATAGCTGGAAAATCTACTGCAACAGTCTCTTGAGCTAACAGACTATTTATTTCATGCAGATCTCCCTTAAGCCATTAAGCCTGAACTCCTGGCAGCACACTGGGGCCGAAAAAGGCCTCCGCTTAAGGTAGCTTGGTACTAACACCAAGGGAGGCAGTATAGTGCAGTGGCTTAAGACTCTAAGCTGCAAATCTGGAGACCTGGGTTTGAATCCCATAGCCCCCACTTGCATGCTGTGTGACCCTGAGCAAGTCACTTAACTTCCCTGTGCTCCCAGGTTGCACCTCTAAACAAGCTTTCAGCTTAGTGTGTCTCACCTGGTTAAACAATTGGAAAAAAACTCAAAAAAAAAATAACACATTTCTATGAATTACAGTATATCTTATTCCTTAACTTTATTTCCACCTCCAATACCTTCCTTTTCCATCAGGTTCTGTTCCAGTAATTCCATTCCTATTTCTTTGCTCTGGGCTTACAACAGCATGAAATGTTTGTACTGTCCCCAAACCCTTACACTCTTGAAATGTTGTTTCCATCTGCCTGGTCTACACTTTCTACACCTTAGTGGGCTAACACTTATGGAGCATAAACTTCTTCTTCAAGGTCTCAATTCTATATGTTTCATTCGATGTTCATAGCAAGAATTGAACCACCAGAACCCTTTCAGACAACCAATCTCTGATGCCTTGTGCCTAGAATTGTTTTCCCCACATCTATTAGGGCCCCAAAGCCAACAGCACCTCTGCTCATGCAGTGATTCCAACCTCTGAACTGACTCATCAGGGGGACTTCTGCCAGTGCCACACAGATCACCCACTGGACTGCCACCCCGCTGGTGTCCCAAACATCATTCCCCCAAATGGACTTTCCCCACCTCCACCAGCGGCTCACACCCTGGGTCCCAATTTTACTATGGCCTTCAGCCTGGGAATTAGGGGGGTAACTCTGCCACTGTTACACCCTCAACTGCAAGGGCTGCCACTTCCAAGCCACTCCCCAGGCCCTACTGCCATAGCAGGCCTGCCCACAGTAAACCATCTGACCCAACAGCTGAACTCACCCATGGGCAGTCTTTCATTCTTTTTGGGACTTTAGGCCCTATTGGTGCTTACCCCTACAAGGTGCTGAAGTTCATTTATTGGGCCTACATTTTCATTTATTCCACCCTGGGCTCCAGCTCCCAAATGCACCAACAAGCCCCTTTGCTTTGCTCCATTTCCATTCTCTACACCAACTGAACCTCATTTTCCAGCTCATGGGTCTTCAAAGACAGAGGGCTGGGGTGGCAAGTGGACCACCTTGTCCCCACCATGGCCCTCCAGCCAAACTTGTGGGGCTGAACCCCCTGACTCTCCTCTCCTCTGGTCTTACCTCCCGGACCCCTCCTTTGGCACCAAAACCCTTTTATTTATATCCTTTGGGGAGGGGTCCCACCTACAGTCAGCAATCAGCCCACATCCCAGACTCAGCGGCACTACTCGCTCCCTCTTTCTGCCTAACTATACCAGCAACCTAAAATTAACTAGTAAACTCTCAAAGGGTTTTTACACATGCAAAGCTAATGCGTTACTATCCAAGTATGATCCAGTGGTCCAAGACAGTTCTGCCAATCAATCCATAAGCAGCACAGTAGTTATAAAGTCTGCATTTCAAACAGAACATGTATCTCTGCTGGTATAGCTGGCTTACAATGACAATGTGATCTGCTGCATAGTGTGTAAAAAATGTAACTGTTGGTGATATTGGGCTAAAACTTGTTGCAAGCAGAAAGAAATAATAATCTAAATAAAAATGAACACAGCTTGAAATATTACAAATTCCTTAAAAGTAGGTTCTAGCCACATGTTGGAGAGAACCAATTCCAAGTTGCCATCATCATTTAGTAACTCATCAAAAACTTGTCCTGCTTCATGCAAACTATTACTGATCATAATCATGTGATGGTCCTTGTGATCAAAAGGGGATTTTAAATTTAAAGACAGCTTAGTTATGAGGACCTCAAAGATGGGTACATAGTTTTCAAGATCTGTAAAAGCAGGGCACTGCAAAGAGTGATTTCTGTGTACAGGGGCACAGGAGTGATGACAGTGGTACCCATAATGCTTGGACAGCTGGTTCTGAACACTGTATAATTTTTTTGTAAAGTAAAAATGGGTTATAGACTGTCTGTCATGAGAGATGCTGAGAGATCTGGTGCTGTTGGAGTGACCGTGCCACCCCCAGGTTTCAGCTGAAAGATGAAAGCCATGAGAAAATGCTGAAACAGCGTGTGAGATCATACACACACAGGTTTTAGAGGCAAAATGTTACATGGCAGGCCAGAAGCTAAATACAGACTTTTCTAAGTTAATTATAGCTTTAGCTGCTAAAAGGGAAATCAGCATCCTTTTTATGACGTTTCAAAAGGAGGAAACCAGGTTTAGTAAACTGGTGCGAAATCATAAATGCTTTTAAGTCTGTGTGAGAAAAGGATGCAGCTAAAGATCAAAAAGAGTCATTTGCAGAACATGAGTTATGCTGAGGATTGCAGAATTTAATTCTTGAAAAAGACATCCTGTTTTTATATAGATATATTTTTTATATATTCTGACATGGAGGAGCTAGGTGACCTCATGCAAAATAGGTGGGGGGAAACCGGCTTTTAAACATTAATTCTGTTTTCCTTCAACACACTTCTATTTAGACTCTGACAAAGAAACATCTTCGGAGCACTTTAATCAGGTATTTAGAGAGACAAATCTAAGTATGGTAGTAAGAATTGCACTGTTTAAAACCTTGTTCTTTTAATAGATTTGTATGTCTAGTGATATAATAGTTCTGTATTTTGTGTTTTACATATTTTTATCTATTTTAGTAAAACTCTTTTTTTGAGCATACTTGGTCTGTCTTTGAATTTCTTTCATTTGCAAGAAAAGTATATATGTTATAGCTGACACTAGGCATAAGCTTGAATGCTGATACCAGACTGGAAAGAGAAGCATTTTAAATCTGAGGTCTTTATTAAAGTTTTTAAGGGTTCATTTCTGTACACCTGGTTAGGTGCCCATAGGCAAAGATATCTGCCCCCCCAAAGACAGAATTATCTGAGCCTGAACATTGGGTATGCTAGCAAGAGGTTCACAGTTTGAATCCCTCCAAGACTGGAGACTGAAAGTTGATACGAACTCACAAAACAGACGAGAGGGTTATCTTGTTCTGTTAAACTGTTCACAAGACTGCACTCGGAGGCTGGCACTTTGGGAGTAGAGGGCTGACCTGCTGAGTGGATTTGTGACAGATTGGTTGACAGCGGTGCAGATAATTTTGGTATTACAAGATTTTATTGTTCTGTATCAGCTTGAGACCATAAGCTCACTTGCAAAGAAAGAAAAATGCAGAGTTTTATTTTAAAAAGGAAACAGAACTATATCACAGTCCAGTTCCTACCCATTTTATTTTTTTTTCTAAAGTGCAAGCCAGAGTAGCAGTAGTCAGGGAAGGAGATGGCTTCTGACTACAGCAGGCACACTGTAGATTACTTAAAGCAGTTGTGCGGGGACAAAGGAGTCCTGTTAGAGGTGACAGCCAAAAAGCAGAACCTCATAGATGCCCTGATGGTAGCAGATACCCAGAGCAGCAAGTCATGGACCGTGACTGGAAAGGACCAAACCTTGAGTGTGGCAGTGCTAGCAGCCAGTGCAGTATCCAGGTTCGATGAGGAGGGCAACAGGCCCACTGTCAGTGAAGGGCCACAGCAGCAGGAGAAGGTCACCAGTATCCTGAATCCAGAGGTGCTCAGGCTGTAAATTGAGTTGCACAGGATGGAGCTGGATTTCCAGGAGAAGAGAGAATGAGAGAAATGAGAGGTGGACTGTGAGGCAGAGCGAGAACACCAAGAGGTGGACCATGAGGCATAGTGAGAACGCTGAGATGCAGACCGTGAGGAGCATGAGCACCAGTGAGTTGCAGAGGAGAAGAGAGAGGAGCACCAGAGGCAACACAAACTGGAGAAGCTACAACTCCAATCAGCGGCACCAGAGCAGGTAAGTGGCTTGGGTTTAACTGGGACTGCAGGACTGGGTTACAAATTGAACTCCAAATTAATAGCTGAATTTAAAGAGGGGGAGGATATGGATGCCTTTTGAAATTCTTTTGAAAAAGTTTATATTCAGGCTAACATTCTTAGAGAATCCTGGAGCTTCCAGCTATCCCCGCTACTTACAGGGAGAGCTTGGGATGCGTTGGGTCAAATGGACAATGAGGACAGTGATGATTACAGCAAACTAAAAGCTGCACTGTTAAAAAAGTTTGAATTAACTGCTGAATCATACAAAGCTAAATTCCGTAAGCTCAGGGGAAGCCCTGATATGAGCTACGAGGAGCTAGCCACAAAACAACTTCAGTTTTTAAAACATTGGTGGGAAGGAATTGAGGCAAACTCTGTTGATAAAATTGAAAATGTGATTTTATTGGAACAGTTTTATTGGGCATGCCCAGCTGAGCTAAAAATCTGGCTAGAGGACCGAGATCCCAAAACAGTCCAAGAGGCTGCTGAACTCTCGGACCACTATGCCAAGAGCAGACCTGCTGTGCGAGTGAATGGGGCAGGCATGGCAGTGCAGAAAGGGAAAAGCGCTTCTTCAGGGCAGCTAAAACCCTCACTGCCTCCACCAAAACCAGTTAGCTCCAGGTTTCAGAGAAAATATTTCTCTGAGAGAAGAAATGAATGTTGGTTGTGTAAAGAAACTTGGCATATTGCCAGACAGTGTCCCAAAAAGGTGAGCAATAATACACAACTGGGTGCTAGAAAAGAAGTGGGTTGTTTGTGTGTCCCTGGAAGCATGCCAGTGAACATAAGGGAACACATGTACCCAGTCATGGTGAATGGTGTACAGATGCAGGAGTTAAGGGACACAGGGGCATCCCTGACACTGGTAAAAGGGATCTGGTATAGTCTGGTCAGCTTATACCCAATAAATACGTCACTGTCCGAGGGTTCACTGGTGAAGAGAAAACATTGCCACTGGCCAGTGTTTTCCTGGACTGGGGTGAAACAGGGGGAACTGTGCAACAGGTGGCCGTAGCCAAAACCTTAGCAGTCGATGTGATCCTGGGCAACAATCTGAAATGAGATGGTATGAGCAGTTACCTGTAGCCAAGCAGCAAGGGAAAACTGTAGTTCCCTGAACCTCACAGAAGCCATTGTGGAAACCACTGAGAGGCTGGTTTCCCAGCTTCTGTGTCCTGATATGGAGATTAATGAAGGGGGTAGAAATTCCCCCAGTAGCAAGTAACCACACAACTACAGATGGTTACTCCAAAGAGGGAGGGGTGACCCATTGTCAGAGGGTTGGGACTGACAGTTATCCTGATTGCCCTGATGCTAGGGCTAGGGACCCTAGTTTAAAGAAGCTGAGGGCTTGGGCAGACTCAGATGGTGCACAGGGAGGTGACAGCAAACATAAGGTTTATTGGGAAAATGGACTTATGCATACTCAGGCAGTACAGACAGGGGGGGATGCTAGGCAGGTAGCTTGTCATTCCCTAGGGGTATCATAAGCAGTTGCTCAAGATTGCACATGATATTCCCTTGTCTGGTCATCTGGGAGTTGCGCGTACAACACAGCGGTTGGCCCAGAATTTCAACTGGCCTAACTTCACCCAGCAGGTGAAGGAGTATTGCAGGTCTTGTCACTGGTGCCAAGAAATAGGGAAGGCAGGTAAGAAGGCCCAAGCCATCCTGCTTCCATTGCCTATAGCAGAGGAGCCATTCAAGAGGGTGGGAATGAATATTGTGGGGCCATTAAATACCCCCAGCTCCTCGGGGAAGAGATTCATCCTGATTGTGGTGGATTATGCCGCCCGGTACCCAGAGGCAGTCGCCCTATCCTCACTAGGGACAGACAAAGTGGCAGATGCCTTACTTGGGATTTTCTCCCGTGTTGGGTTTCCGCAGGAGGTTATCACCAATTGAGGGGGTTCCTTCATGTTGGACCTGATGAAATGTTTATGGGAGAAGTGTGGGGTGGTGCAGAGATGCACGACACCATATCACCCACAAGCCAATGGGCTTGTGGAACGATTCAATGGTACCCTAAAGTCAATGCTTCAGGCATTTGCTTAACAGCATGGGAGGGACTGGGAGAAATACCTTCCCCACCTGTTGTTTGCATACAGGGAGGTGCCCCAAGAGTCGGCAGGATTTTCCCCCTTCAAACTGTTATATGGACACCGGTACATGGGCCCCTAGACTTGATCTGGGAATACTGGGAAGGCAAGAATGCTACCCAGGGAACTCCCATTGTGGCTTACATCCTTAGGTTTAGAGAAAGGCTGAAGGAGCTTATGAGGACAGCCCAGAGCAACCTAGCAGCTGCCCAACAGAAACAAAAAGTGTGGTACGTCCGAAAAGCCAGAGCTTGCTCGTGCATGGTAGGTCAGGAAGTCATGGTCCTTATTCCAATCTGGAAAGACAAGCTGCAGGCTGAGTGGGAAAAACCGTACAAAGTGGTTAGGAAGGTAAATGATGTGAACTACATTGTGGAGTTACCTGACAGAAGACAGACAGAAAGGATGTACCATGTCAACATGATGAAGCCTAATGCACATATGGCTGATACAGTGTTTGCAGTGTGTAGTCATGGGGAAGGGACAGACGAAGGAGACCCCTTCTGGATTTGCTGGAAGAAAGTAAGTAGGAGTCCTCTGTGGAGGCAGTAAAATTTTCTCCCCAGCTGGCCCCGGACCAGATCCAGAAAGTAAGGGAGGTTTTAGCAGACATTGCCCCCTTATTTAGTGCCAAGCCTGGACTAACCCCCTTAGCGACACACGATGTGGAGACAGAGACACAGATGCCCATATGGCGGACAGCATATCGGGTGTCAGAGGCTGTCCAAAAGGACATTAGGAGAGAAGTGGAGGAGATGCTGGATTTAGGGGTAATCCAGAGATCCCACAGTCCCTGGGCCTCAGCCATAGCCCTTGTGTCTAAGCCAGATGGCTCTACTCATTTCTGTGTGGACTATCATGGACCGAATGCAGTCATGAAGTCAGATGCCCACCCAATACCCCAGATGGACAAACTCCTGGACAAGTTGGGAGGGGTGACCTACCTTACAACCATTGACCTGACAAAGGGGTATTGGCAGGTAGAGTTGACAGACAGAGCTAGGGAGAGGTCGGCCTTCATCACTCTGATAGGCTTATTTGAGTTTAAAGTAATGCCTTTCAGAATGAAGAATGCCCCGTCCACTTTCCAATGGTTGGTGAACCAGGTGTTAAATGGTGCTGAGGAGTACACTGTGGTGTACCTGGATGACATTGCCATCTTTAGTATCAGCTGGGAGGAACACCTATCCCACCTTAGGGAAGTGCTGGGCAGGATACAGAGGGCCAGCCTCATAGTCAAAGCTGAGAAGTGTCAGGTGGCCATGGGAGAAGTGTCATACCTCAGGCATGAGATAGGCTGGGGACAACTCTGTCCTAACCAGATAAAGATAGAGGTGATCCAGGCATGGCCCAGACCAGAAACCCAGAAGCAGGTCAGGAGTTTTCTAGGGACAGCAGGGTACTATAGGAAATTTTTACCCAATTACAGTGCCCTGGCTGCTCCCCCATCTTACCTGACAAAGAAAAGGATGCCAAAGAAAATTACCTGGGCCCAGCCTGTGAGGAAGCCTTTACCAGATTAAAGAAGGCACCATGCAGTGCTCCTGTTTTGACAAGCCCTGACTATAGCAAAACCTTTATTGTTCAGACTGATGCTTCAGATGTGGGTATTGGGGCAGCACTGAGTCAGACATCCAGCCAAGTGACAGATCACCCAGTAGTGTACCTGAGTAGGAAGTTACTTCCCAGGGAGCAAGCATACTCCACAGTGGAAAAAGAACGTCTTGCCATAGTGTGGGCCCTAAAGAAGCTGGAGCCATATTTATATGTGCAGCATTTTGTGGTGCAGACTGACCACAACCCCCTGGTTTGGCTGACGCAGATGAGGAAATATAATGGTAGATTGCTAAGATGAAGTCTTGCTTTGCAGGAGTATGATCTGAAAATCATACATAGGGCTGGAAAACAAAACCAGAACTCAGATGGTCTGTCTAGGGTCTATGAGGAGTGAACTGGTTTGGGAAGCTCATCCCATGCAGGGGATAGAGCCCCCAAATTCAGTCTAGGTGGGGAGGAACGTGACACTTGGACAGCTGGTTCTGAGCAATGTATTATTTTTTTTTAAATAAAAATGGGTTATGGACTGTCTGTCATGAGAGATGCTGAGAAATCTGGTGCTCTTGGAGTGACCTGCCCCCCCCCAGGTTTCAGCTGAAAGATGAAAGCCATGAGAAAATACTGAAACAGCATGTGAGATCATACACACACAGGTTTTAGAGACAAGGTGTTACATGGCAGACCAGAAGCTAAATACAGACTTTTCTAAGTTAATTATAGCTTTAGCTGCTAAAAGGGAAATCAGCATCCCTTTTATGATGTTTCAAGAGGAGGAAACCAGGTTTAGCAAACTGGTGCGAAATCATAAATGTTTTTAAGTCTGTGTGAGAAAAGGATGAAGCTAAAGATCAAAGAGAGTCATTTGCAGAGCATGAGTTATGCTGAGGATTGCAGAATTTAATTCTTGAAAAAGACATCCTGTTTTTATATAGATATATTTTTTATATATTCTGACAGGGAGGAGCTAGGTGACCTCATGCAAAATAGGTGGGGAAAACCGGCTTTTAAACATTAATTCTGTTTTTCTTCAACACACTTCTATCTAGACTCTGACAAAGAAACATCTTTGGAGCACTTTAATCAGGTATTTAGAGAGACAAATCTAAGTATGGTAGTAAGAATTGCACTGTTTAAAACCTTGTTCTTTTAATAGATTTGTATGTCTTGTGATACAATAGTTCTGTATTTTGTGTTTTACATATTTTTATCTATTTTAGTAAAACTTTTTTGAGCATACTTGGTCTGTCTTTGAATTTCTTTCATTTGCAAGAAAAGTGTATATGGTTATAGCTGACACCAGACATACGCTTGAATGGTGATACCAGACTGGAAAGAGAAGCATTTTAAATCTGAGTTCTTTATTAAAGTTTTTAAGGGTTCATTTCTGTACACCTGGTTAGGTGCCCATAGGCAAAGATATCTGCCCCCCCCCAAAGACAGAATTATCTGAGCCTGTACATTGGGTACATTAGCAAGAGGTTCATAGTTTGAATCCCTCGAAGACTGGAGACCAAAAGTTGATCCAAACTCACAAAACAGACAAGAGGGTTACCTTGTTCTGTTAAACTGTTCACAAGACTGCGCTTGGAGGTTGGCACTTTGGGAGTAGAGGCTGACCTGCTGAGTGGATTTGTGACAGTACCTAAAAGGTTTTATAAGCAGGAGTAAAAGAGAAGTTAGGCATACAGACTGGGCAGTGCCAACAGCCATGTAGGAAAAAGTTGTGGTTAATAACCACACAGTACTGTCCTCCCATATTGTATGTGATCTTTGACTGTAGTGTCTTCCATTTGATTAGTTACACTGGGCAAGTGAAGCTGTTGGATGTCCTTGGACCCTCAGTTGGTATGGGCTAACCAGGAGTATTGCAAAATCCACATACAAATGAGATAATATCAAACACATCACAACGACAAAGGTATCGATAACCTCTGACATCACAACAGGTTATATGAGGGGCTACCCATTGGTCTAACTTTGGGTGGTACACCACTATGCTAGGAAGGTCAAACATTTCCTTATAAATGTCATCTTCCAAGTGACCAACCAAATGAATAGAGGTTAACCTGTCAAATATGGCTATATCCTTATCAGATATAGCTATGCAGCGAAGTTTAACTTTGCTAGCATAGTAGAGGCGAAGAGACCTACTCCACCTCAACATATAGCTATGCAAAGTGCCCATTGAAATGCAGTACTTCACCATTTCATGTCATAATGACTTCGCGTTATGATGACTCCGTGTTACTTTGTATTATTTTCTTTTAAAGGCGGAGTAAGTGAGCATTGTAACAGCCCACAGATCACAAGGCTCACAGTCTGCAGGTCACATGCTTCAGGCAGGAAGTTAATCATGCAAGAGAGTGAAAGACTTTCACTTTTGCCTTAACTAGTGTGGGAGAAAGAGCTGTGTTTGAGAGGAGACAGAGAGATAGCAAAAACATAAACCCTGCTTTGAGAGGAGACAGAGAGATAGTAAAAAAATATAAACCCCACATCTGAACTGGAGCACCTTTAGGGCTAGTGGTCCCCTTCCTGAAGCAGGAGGTAGTGGTACCATCGAAGCACCACCTCCAGTGGCACCTACCAGTGCCCCCTCACCAGTGCCACCACCTGCCATGGCCCCCTGTGCCAGTGGCTCAGCAGGAAGTGAGGGAGGGGCTGCAGCAGTCACAGCCATAGCAGCAGCAGCAGGTTTCCCTACCCCCACTCCCAACTGAGCACCAGCAGCAGATCTGGGCCCCCCTCTGCCTGTGTCTGGTCCTCCCTGCAGCTCATTAGTGTGGGAGTGCTTCACTACACTGCCTGCAGACACCAGTGTAGTGAAATGCAATCTTTGTGGTGAGGTGGTACGCTGTTGCCGCAAGGAAAGTCATCTGGGCACAGGTGGTCAGCACACCCACCTATACAACCACCACCTTGCAGATTGGCAGGCCAAGCATGCCTAATAGGGCAGGAATGTGCCTGCTGGCCCTGTTGGGCAACAGGTGGCAGCATGGCCTCCACCTGCACGTGGTGTCAAGTGTGGGGGCCATGGAGCAAGTGGCTGTTCCACAATCTGCAGGTGATGGTGGAAACCCTGCATGAATACCTGCCACACATGCTGATCTGGGCCTGATGTGGAGTGAGTTGGACCATGTGAACCACCAGATTGACAATGTGGAGCAGCAGCTGGAGCAGATGGAGGTGCACCAACTTCAAACAATGGGTATGCTTCAACTGCTGCTCTCAACCATAACACTGATCATTAATTTTTGTTTGTCCTTGCACCCACACCGTCTTCATGAAAAAAATAGTTCCTGATGTTGCCCCTGATCTGTCCCCCCTCTATCTTCAGAGTTTGCTCCCTTCTTCGTGCACATCTCTTTTTCTGGAATATGCTATCCTCTTGTATGTTGTTGATTCCTTTTTGGTACTTGCTAGTTTCTACTATGCCCCCAACCCTTCCTTGCTGTTATACAAATTAAGCTTTAGACTCCACAGCATTTGGGAAACCAGTTAACTTATTGTCATGGGTTAAAATTGGGGCAATACTCATACCATCAGCAACTTCACTACCACCAGCAGGGACAGCAGCATCTCCAACCATGACTGAAGCTACTGATTGCACTGTGAAAAACAGAGAAACCCCTTTACTGGTATCAACTGTGCACTTCTGCTGCATACTACCATGTACATGCCCACTCTTGTCACTGGCAGCAGTGCCATGGCCAGAAACATCTTTGCATGCATATCTCATTGTGGGCATTTTTTGGGACTACACAGAAAATTCACAACATACTGAGATTTCTGAAATTTGGGGTAGATGGGAAGCCAAAAAACAACAACTGTGGCTTACAGATGAAGATTGGGCACTAAACAAATGCAAACACACAGATGCAGATTGCACACTATAAAGAGATGCAGCCACACAGGCTCAAAAATATCTTAACCAATGGTCACACATATCAAAAACTGGAAAAATAAATTATACCTTTTGGGGGTTGGGGGAGGCTGCAGTAGCTGTCCACTAGCTAGATAGAAGGAAGCAATAAAAAATACCACAGATGGATAACCAAGTCAGATTGTGGCAAGTATTGTGTGGCACAAAAAAGTATGTCTGACTTGATGGCACACACACACACACACGCACTACAGGTAATACACAGAAAATTTAACAGTGCAGTACACTATATGAACAAATCTTTAAAAACAGAATGAAAATATGCACTGCACTACAACAAACAGAAAATAATTATCAAAATTACTTCAAGTATTACTGTGTGTACATAAACTCACAAATACTAACACATACTACTAGTACAAAACAGAAAGATTGCCTTTCTCAGGTGAATCTCATTCCACCACAGATACTCCCTTCCCTGAAGCACACTTCAATAGTGTATGTCAGTACACAGACTAAATATTCTAAATTAACATTCAAAATGCATAAGCATAGGAGCTGGGGGCGGTGAGAGGGATGGCAGCACCACCACTTTTTATTTTTGTATGGCAAAAACTAGTTTAGAAAAAGTGCCCTTTGTACCCCCATACAGTAAGTGCCCTTCCAATCCTCAGCCCCCACAGCTTTTACTGTGCTCCAGCATCCTTGTCAAAATGCACACAAAAGCAATCAACACTCAATGATCTAAGCACAAGATGTGCTAAATTTGGAACAAAATAATTGGATCAAAAGTGATTTTTTAAAGCTTTTTGATGGTGTGATTCTCAGATCTCTGACAGCAAACTGTCTTCAGCTTTCCACTACACATATTATGCTGAACTGAGGCTGTGCAAGATAATATAGAGCCCATGTGATCTTACATCCTATGAATCACTGCAAAATTCTCCTCAAATAAACAGGCGAAGCAAAGTGAAGTCCATTAAAATCAATGGCACTTCATATCAAAATTAAGGGGAAGGCTGTAATACAGGGTGAAACAACATGAAGTCCATTGGAAACAATGCACTCCGTGTTCAGGTTGATAGGTGGAGTAATTCACTTCGCATTGCAGAGCACTATGCGGATCTGGGGATAATATGCAAAGTTGTCTGCATAGCAAAGTGGGAGCACTTCACCCACCTCTAATCAGATACTGGGGGAGATAAGGTGAAGGTTACAAACATAGTCTCAGGCAGTGTACAACTTCCCACTTGTAAACATGTTCCATTAATTACTGCAGGATGGGGTGTTACCGATCCAAATTCCTAACAGTACTCAAAGGTGAACAAGCATAAGTTTCCAAGCACTCCTGGTTACCCTGACAATTTGGACAATACCACCATAGCAGGTGACTGTATTGTAAAATATCAGATTCTGTTTCTTTATCAATATCCCACAATGGCTTGGTAAGAGCATAGGCTCCACAAGCAGAACAAAGAATTTCATGGCCTGACTTTTTGGACTTGGCTTTCTTGCTATTGACTTCCACTAGTTCACTGATTTTAGTTTGAGTTTCTTGAAACGGTTTTGTGATATCATGCACAATAAAAGTAGTAAACCTTTATTCTTGTGCTAGGCCTTCGATCTCATGTATCATTAGGTTTAGTATCCTTATCTGCAGTTCAATACTTAAAATAATGCACAAGACTCTTTATGGTCTCCACGTCAGCCCTATTCCGTATGGAGATACCAGATGCAGATAGGCCTAAGATGGCACCAGTAAGTCATTCCAGGTCTTGAATCTGTCTGGTATGGAAGACTTCATGTCAGGATCTCCTTTCTTACGTAGCTGTGAGATCTTGGGCTTTAGCATGATATGAGTCAAACATATTCAAAGGCAAAGCATTGTGCAATAAAGAAACATTAGTAGAAGCATACGAATGACTGTGTTCAGACATGCCCCAAAAGGAAAATTCAAAATAACAGGAATATGCATACACTGTACATTATTAAATGAAGTCCCAGAGATAGAAGTAGCAATCAGTCTACTAGGTGCATCTGGCTCGACCGTAGGACAAAGTTCAGTTTTGTCAGACATTTGCAGTTCAAATGTTTGTATAGTACATTGAGAGTCTTTAATAGTCTTTTTAGGATCCTCAGAGCAATACTGCCCACCACTTCACTGGGGTGCTGAGGTTTTGAGGTGAATTCTTGAATTGTCAGTTTATAAATGCCTCAGTCTGAGAGTTGGGCTGAATTAGTGATCAAGGAGTCATTGTCTGGGTAAACATGTACACAGCCCTTATACTGGAGCATGGTCTGAGTAGGGTCAGTGCTATTGATTCCTTTTTTCTTGTCTGCTTAATGAGTGCATTCCTTTGAAGGAAATTTAATGTGGATGTTATCAAAGTCTGGAGCACATACTATGATCAGTATGATGACGTCAAGATTATTAGGCATTTTTGCTACCATATGTCATGTTTGGAGGGGGTGGAACTGTAAATGACAGGTAACATAACAGATTCCCTTTCACATGCTGACACCAGCCATGTACATATCATTATCTGAAGTTCTGTGACTCCCAGCCACACCATATGTAGAAGCATCATAACCACCAACAACATGGTTGTCAAATTCTGAAAGACAAGAAAACAAAAAGGAGGGCTTCAACACCCTATCTACATTAGTGAGCTATTGTTGACTTTTAAACAGCTTCAGGTGGTTTATATGAAACCACTTATCTTTGGGCTGCTTCCCTTTTGTAATTCGGACGTGATATACTGATGGACTGTCCTTATGCTGAAGGCGGTGTTCTGCATCACCATATGGTTGTATCACGACTTTCTGGCCCACTTGCCATTCTTCAGTTGATACACCCTTGTTAAAATGTTTTGCTGCCTAGGCACAATGCTTGCCCATATTCTAAACTGCAAGCAGGTGCATTTCTCTTAAATTTTCTTTTAGCAGTTTCAAATATTTGTCCATTTGTATTGTGTCAGTAAAGGTCTCCTTCCTAGTGGGTTCCTTAACTAGCTGTACCAGTAGACAGACCTGGAATATATCCAGCAAAGCTTGGCTTCCGATGCTCCTGGCCACTGGAATATCCCAATCAAGATACAAATATGTGAGTGGATATGGATATAGTGTTTTCATGAAACAAATAGGAAATTTTTTGTTATGTTTATTTAGAGAAGTCACTGACAAGAGTTCATTTACTAGAAGAAGTAAGTTTATTTGTTCGACCGACAGGTAATTACAAATTTAAAATAAGTACAAATAATTTAGACAAATACAAGAGTTGCAGAGTACATAAAATTCAGCAAAACACTATCACTGGACAGTAAGAAAATTCTGTTTGGTGATCCATTTAAGCCTAAACGCAATTTGGCACTCAATACATCCCTTTCCATACACCTGATTGGAATACTCCCCTTTAACTTGAAATAGACCTGAGGATCCTAATTATAGACCCATGTGCCACATTAGGCATCAATAGGAAAAAGCTTACACAAGGTACCCTCAATCAAACAGGAGGATACCCCGAAGGAAATACGGACTATAACAGAAGTGTCCAGTTTTCAATTGAGTAACAACCCCTCAAACTTCACCTATTTCTAAAAATCCAATTAACTTTTTGGGATCATGTTCAAAGTTACACTATGTCAAAGTGTCAATCAGCACATTACTGGGGATCCACAAGACATACAGTCCCAGAAATTGCTAGACAGCACTACATCTTAATGGCCCCTTAATTCTCTTTAGCAGTATGGTAGTAATGGAGGCCAGAGTACTGGTCTGCCAAGTCCTAAAAGTACCTAGGCAGACGTTCCAAATAGGCCAATTAGTGTACACATCTCCCGTGTCCCAGCACACACTTTATAACCTCTCAGACTCTGTGATTTACCTTCAAAATTTCCATACTAAGTACCTGGTTGAAACTTTGTAAACTATGCAAATTGTACCTCTATTTACTTCAGGATTTTCCAAACAGTAACTCCTAAAAAATACTACTTCTGTTAATGAGAGAATCAAAAAGCAGTATGCCCCCAGGGAAATAAGGAATATGACAGAAAGGTCCAGTTTTCAATTGAGGAACAACCCCGTTAAACATCCGCCTGTTTCTAAAATCCAATTAACTTTATGGGATCATTTTCAAAGTTACACTATGTCAGAGTGTCAATCAGCACATTACCACTACTCCGCTGGATACGCTGTCCCACAAATTGCTAGCCAGGGCTACATCTTGACAGCCCCTTAACTCCCTTTGATAATATGGTACTAATGGAGGCCAATGTACTAGTTAGTCAATTCCTGAAGGATCTAGACAGACATTCCAAATAAGCCAGTTAAAGTACTCATTTCCTATTTATAGAGATAGGGACCCAAACTAACCCATATGGTACCAGAGCAGAGGACAATTCCTGGTCCTGTCCCAACACACGCTTTATGACCTGTCGGACTCTGTGGTTTACCTTCAAAATTTACATACTAAGTACATTGTTGAAACTTTGCAATATTTGACAAAAGCTACCTCTGTTTACTTCAGGACCTTCCTGTTCCCAAACTCAAACCTCTGAAAACACTGCTCCTGTAAATGAAAAAATATCTGCCCCATCACTATCCATATTAGAGTGCTATAGGCATGATAGCGCAACAGCATTTCAAAATTTTTCATGAGAACCACCTATGATTCAAACATATAATAAAAACTGATTTATAGCCAGGAAATTAACATCATTAATAACAATATTGTACATAAACTTGTAAAAGAGAATTTCTTTCCAGCTTATAACATTTTGGTTTCTAGGCTCTTCCAGCCCTTTAAAAAACTAGTTCCATAAATATTCAGATTTGTGCAAGACATGAAATGAAGTCCATCCAAACATAAGTCATTAAAACACATTTATACAATGAGGTCCATATAGTTTTGCAGTGGTAATAAAATTCCAGGCTCAGAGATATTCCAGAACTTCTCCCTGGAGCTTTCTAACCACCGACCAGTATATGCCAATGTCAAACAACAATGCTACAGAACGAATATTCCCACATGATTACAATACTCTGCTTTATTATGGTTACAAGTAAATTGGGAGTACATAATGTTTGACTCACCGGCTGGGGCAGGACAGTTTGTTAAGAAACTCCAGGAGAAAAATGGATTCACAGAGAGAACACATGGCCCACCACAAGGTGCAGAAATAACAAGTATGGAGGTGGCTCATGGGATGGCGGCACAAGAGAATCACTACATCCCAAGGGAACCAGTCACATCACCCACATGGCAGCAAGTGTCGAGGGGCAAACCAAAGAAAAAATAAAGCTGGACCAAGTCGCTAAGCAGTCCACAAGAAGATAATGCTCAAGAAGCTGGCAAAGGAGACTGATAACATTAGATGCTAGCAGCTGCTCCCCAGTGGTTACATCAGTCAAGACTTCTAACAGATATGAGCCCTTCAGGAGTTGCTGCCTGCAGCCTTAGAGTTGTCTGCAAAAACAAAAGGGGAGTTTGCCATCCCTGAGGGATCTATCAAGGACACAGGCGAATGGTCACCGCTAGCTCAAGACTGGGTGGATTGCTTACCGGAGGAATGAGCAGAGGGTGAGGACACCCTGGAACACTTAGCTGAGCTGCTTGAAGCTTCAAACAGTAATGTACAAAATGGTTGATCTGATGCGTGATATCAGTGAGAGATAACTGGTCCTCACTGAGCGGTGGACTCTCCTGCATAAAACGATGCTGTAATAACTGGGTAAATTGTATTTGATTAGATATTTGCATGTAGCTAAATGAGGATGAGGGGGATTGAAGTGTCAGATAGGAGAGAAACTGTGGGGTAGAGGTTTGGGTACAGCAGCCTGATATGACTAGCACAAGCATACAGTGCTTATCCCCAGGGCCTTTTCCCCTTAGTTAAAACATGTTTATTGCAAACCACCCCACCCCCCTAGAAATACAGTATTTTGGAAGGGTGGACAAGGTACCCAGGTCCACAAAAATAGAAGTCAGCATTTGGCAGGCCTCCTGCGGTATCATGGCTGAAGCCTTATCTGCTCAGAGAGCAGGGATCAAGATGGATAGCTCCTACCAAAGACAGCGACCAGCTGAAAATTGATGAGATGATCACATGATTTTTGCTAATGTGGCTTCCCGTTAGTTGGAGTAACCACGAGGCTGAGTTCTTTTTTAGGGTCCCCTTGTTCTTGCGGGTTCAAGTTTGAGTTGACACTATATGGTTATTATTGCAGTTGGGGGACAGTTCCACATAAAAGTGCATAGTTGTAGTATGGATCGTAAAACGTTTGATCTGGATTTAGTGGTTTTGCCCAGAACTATACGTTAAATGGCTGAAGTTGAGTTTTTCACCCTCCAAGTGGGGATTCAGACTGTCCCCATTCGTTAGGTGGAGGAGGGACACCTAAGTCAAATGCCAAACAGCTTGTATTCCAGAGACCAGCTTGCACTTAGATGGACAAGATGCATGTTTTATGGGATTGCCCCAAGGGAAGTGCTGCAGGTGGCCCAGTCTACACCTAGACCACTCCACCCCTGGTCCTTAGACTACACTAGGGGGCCTCAACATGAGGCTCACATGGTAACTTGGTGCTACGTAGGGAGGCAAGAGTTTTCTTACTTCCCTCCCAGCATTACTCAGACTCCTGTGAGTAGTTGAGACTACTCCTAGGCCAGTTTTATTGGCCCCTGAAAGTCGAGTACTGCTACAGAAATAGTGACTTTATAGGCACAAGGCATCTCTAATGATGTATGCCCCCAAGAGGTACACCACAGCCACTGGTGGAGTAAAAGGCTGGCACCCCCTGGCAATAGTGGGGATCCAAGCTCTAAAAGTGAAAAGGTGTAAGGATGCCTTTATTTCTTTAACTGGGGGCTCACCCCTGCTTAGTAACTGTTTTTTTTCTGAAATTTGGTGTACAGCTGTAAAAATATTATATTTTCCATGGTGGTCTATGAGCACTTTGATATGTGATAGAAAAAATAGAAACTGATATGACTAGCCGAAGGGCAACCAGGCTAATACACAAGGGACACAAACCAGGCTGGGAAGAGCATATAAAAATGGGGTTTTCATGGGGGAAGGCAACAATTCCAGCTGGAAAATGTACAGCTTGAAAGGGAGGGCAGAAGGGTCTCCTTTTGGGATAAAAAAAAGGAAGTTATTTATACATCCTTAGTATTGATCCCATTACACCAATAACATTCACTTCATGGAATGTCAGGGGAATGAATGACCCAATCAAGAGAAAAAAGGTCATGTCCAGACTCAGGAAACTAAAAACTCAAGTTGCTTTCCTCCAAGAGACAAAGATCAAGCAGGGGGAGGCGCAGAAGCTAGCAAGAGAGTGGGTAGGGCGGGAAGTGCATAGCACATCTGGGAAAGTCAAAAGTGGGGTATCAAAACTATGCCATAAGCACCTAAAATGGCAACTCTTGGAGCAATGTGGGGATAAAGAGGGAAGGTGGATCCTAGCCAAGGTCATGACTAGCCGAGGACCCTTGATACTAGCAAATATTTATGCACCTAATGAGGCTAGGCCAGAGTTCTTCAATTTGGTCTCCCAGAAAATATTGAATATGGCTGCAGAAAATCCGAAAATCATACTTTGGGGGACTTTAACATGGCACTAGACCATTTGCTGGATAGATCAAATGCTAGGCCTGAACCACATACCAAAGCACTACGTACCTTAAATGACATGCTGGCCCTACACAAACTCACTGACACATGGTGGACATTTAATCCCTCCAAAAAAAACTTTATTTACTTCTCCAAACTGTGTGCAATGGCCACCAGACTTGACAATTGGCTCACGTCAACAAGGCCGAACATGATCATTGCTAATGTCTCCATAGCCCCCTTGTATATTTCCGACCATGCTCCGATGTAGTTACAAATGTATTTAAATCCAACTAAAGAGAGGTTGGTAATGTGGAGGCTGGACCCACTCCTAATAAATGACCATAGATTCCAGCAATGGCTAAAAATTGAGGTGGTTAACTATTTTCTGGACAATCCAGAAGACTGTGCCTCATCAAGTATGATCTGGGAAGCCTTTAACGTCACCGTACGAGGTTGTATTACAGGCTATACAGTGTATAGAAGAAAGCAAAGGGAGGCTGAGGCTCAAAAGTTAGAACTACAACTTAAACAGAAGGAAGTAATTTACAAAACAACCCCAACCAGATTAATAATCACGCCCTAAGAGATGCGCTAACTGCTCTTAGGATAGAGCTGAATACTCTGGCCACAAGACAAGCTGAACTACAAATCACGAGACTGAGGCAAAAGCATTGAAACCAGGGTGAAAAGGTGGGGAAGCTGCTCTCATGCAGGCTAAGAAAGCAACAGGCTGAAAGACATATCAAAAAGCTTAGGAATGCAGCAGGGTGTGTGGCAATTTTCTCTAAAGCAATAAATAGGACCAAAACTGACTTCTATGAAAATCTGTACAAAGTCCAAGCCTTCTTTAGCAGGCAGTACTTTATCAAATGCATTGCTCAGACAAAGCTACCGTCCCTCACTGATACTCAGAGGACTGCCTTGGATGCTCCCATTGAGGAGAAAGAATTGCTTAAAGTTATTAGTGGGATTGCCCTTCATAAGGCACCAGGATGTGACGGCTTCCCAACTGACTTTATCAGGTAACCAGTGAACTAGTGAGTAGACCAATGCTATTAATGTTGAGGGAGGCACATGGAAATAAGGCACTCCTAGGAACTCTAAAAGAAGCAGTCATAACAGTTCTGCCTAAGAAGAAAAAGACCGCCTAATGTCCGTGAGCTACAGGCTCATCTCCTTGATAAATGATGACGACAAGATACTGACCCCAGTGTTGGCTACCAGATTGGAGCTAGTCTTGCCCTCCTTAATTCACACATCACAAGTGGGCTTTATCAAGGAGAGATCCAGTGCAGACCACATAAGAGCATTAATCACCCTCCTTCAAAAGGCCTCAACATTACCATCACCAGTGGTGGCTATTGTCATAGATTTCAAAAAGGCCTTCGACTCTGTAGAGTGGGAATACTTGTTAGCAGTTTTAGGGCACTTTCACATGGGCCCAGAGTTTAGTGGCTGGGTTAGCACCATCTGTAAAAGCCCAAAAGCAAGAGTCCTTACCAGTGGTCTTCTCTTGGATCCATTCATTTTGCGTAGGGGAATGAGACAAGGCTGCCATCTCTCTCTCCCCTATTATTTGTCCTGGCCATTGAACCCGTGGCTGCTGGCATAAGATCCCACAGTCACAGGGTTAAAGGAAGGCCAGGAGGTATATAAAACCAAACTTTATGCAAATGACTGCTTGGTTTTAATTAGCAATATTCAAGAGAGCCTCAGCACTCTGTTGAATATTCTAACGCAATTTGAACAGCAGTCAGGGCTCAAGATTAATAGAAATGAGTCAGAAATCTTGCCATTAAATAGGAACAGCACTGTTCAGATGGGAAGGATGTCTGGCCTAGCCTGGGCTGAAATGGAAATCGAATATTTGGGGGTCCAGGTGTTGCCCTACATACACAAATTGGTCTCTATAAATGTGCACCTGTTGATAGCAAATTTCTAGTCCAAACTAAACAGACAGAAACATCCAAATTGATCTCTCCCAGGAAAAATAGATGCCGTTAAAATGATGCTTGCTCCAAGAGTTTACTACCTTTTGGCTCACCTACCCATCTTAATACCAGAAAATTCATTTCAGAGGCTGGACTCTTATAGGACAGTATTTGTGGGGATCATCTCCCCCCAGGTTTAGTAGAACAAAGCTGAGAGCCCACTGGAGACAGGGAGGGTGGAATCTCCCAAACTTTAGACACTATACATATGTCTTTATATCAGCCAGATCCTTACAGGCCTTTCAGACCCCAGAATCTAACCTGCCTGTCTGGATCCAGAGACAGGGGGGACTCATCCCTTCACCATCCTGGGTAACCCACTACTGGCTAAGGATTCCCACTGGGTCACTATCAAGATGACTCATGCAGTTTGGAAGATGATAGCCAAAATTATCAAAAGGTGCCACAGTTCAGGGAGGTTAACATACCTCTGGGCCAATCCAGTAATATGTATTAGGTGGAGGACCATCATTTGGAGTAGTTGGGTTCAGAAGTCAATATGGAGGATGATGGATCTACTAAACCCAAACTAAAGAGATTTTGAGTCCTTTCAGAACTTCCAAGAGAAAGTAGGGCTGCCTATAACAGATTTCTGGAGATATTTGCAAATTAGGTCTGTGTACAGTCAATGGCACAAAGCCAAATGTAGATGTGCCCCCTGTAGAGTTAGTAATAAGGGGAATGTTAGCACCCTACCTATTAATAGATATATCAAAAATAGCCAGGCCAGAGTAGGGAAAATATACCAGATGATGAGGGATGCTCTACCAGATCCAACCATGAGGGTTAGGGAAAAGAGGCAGAATTCTCTGCAGATGGTTGTAACAGATGAGGAATGTCAAAAGTGTTTTGCGATTAGTTCATTTATCATGTATTGAGCAGAGGAACTGCCTGATGCAAAATAAAATTCTGCATCAGTGGTATCACACACCTGTTCAACTCAAGGCACTGGGACTTATCCCCCAGGACCACTGCTGGAGATGTAATTGACTAGGAGATGACCTGTTGTACATACTGTGGGCATGCCCATTGATTCTTCCCTATTGGTCACAGGTCACCCAAATATGTTTGGCCATACTAGGAACTAAGGTTCAGATGGCACCCCAGACTCTTGATAGATTGCAAATACCCAGGATTAGATCTGAACCTGACAAAAATAAAATGGCTGATGGCTGCTTCAGTGGAGGCAAAAAGGCTAATCCTAACCAAATGGAGGTCCCCTGAAATCCCCATGGTCCAAGAATGGGGTAACTCACTACAAGTTCTAGCAATTAACTCCAGGCTAACTTTTAAAGCCCTTAAACAAGAAGAAAAATTCCTAGATTTACTGTATGGGCCCTCTGTATGGGCTATGTGGAGCAACAAGCGAATGCTAAACCTCCTTGAAACTTCAGATCTCTATGCAAGTCTCCGTAGACAAGGGTATCTCCCCAATCCTTATGCCCGGTGCCTGGTACACCTTTGTAAAGGAACCTTCCACCCCCGATGAGTCAATCCCTAGTCTGTGCTCAATCAAAGGTTGCAGCATGAAGTCGCTTATAGGAAAACTGAGGCCTAGTTGATCAACTAATACAACTTACAGTTGTTAGAAGTACTAGGAATTGTGTGCAACTGTAGAAGAATGTACATTATTGTCTGTTGTTCACAAATATTGTATGTAATGCAAACATTTCAATAAAAAGATTAACTGCAAGAAACAAATCCAGGCTAAGAGTTCTATTAATGTTTTGTGCCATACCTTAGTTCTGTGTTGAGCTTCAGGAATGCAGATGATCCAAATTCTTTTGGCATTTTAAACCATACTTGTTGTGTGTCTCCATGGTCAGATTTTGAAGAGCAAGCATCAGGTTCAAACATGTCCTACAGAAAAGTCTGTTTACTGAAGTTCCAAAATATTAGCAAAATTAACCCCAGGATCCAGCTGTTCTAAAATTCAGAACAATCTGAACCTCAGCAAAAGAAGGTTACCTTCTCTCTGTTCTGTTTTTCTAATTTCTTAAGTTTTGGTGGCTGGTCTTCTATACCTTTAATAGGAGAAAATAAATTGCTCAATCTGAGTGCAGTAAATCATATCTGACTAGAATGCAAACCCCAACATCCCTAGATAAGGCTAGCATACCTTTACAATTCTAAAAGCTTGCATAAGAGCACTTGTCAGTGCAACTCACTCCTACAGGTTCTCAGGGCTGTCTTCATCCACTAGACACCTCTCTAGTCAATCTCCATCTGTCCAAATCTCACCTCAGCACAGCCTGCTCAACCAAACTTTGCCAAAAGGTTGTTCTCCAAAGAGGATAGTGCTCATGGTTCAGGTGCCCTGAATTTACCTGAGTCCAAGAGGCTCCCAATAGTATGCGACAAAATATGTAACAAAGGCTGAAAGAGTAGAACAAAGCTCAACACCTCCTAGAATGTGCAATTCCATGACATGTAGAAGACAAATCAGCCATACGGTATGCCACAATTCACTTTTACCAAATGGCTATGCATGTACACAGTTCAAATTTTCATTTTAATAGTTATTTTAGCCCTGTATGTATCTAGTAGCCTTATCAACCGAACAGATTATCAAAAATATTGCTCCAAGACAGTTCACAAGCTGCACCACAGCTAAATGTGCAGTGCACAAAAGTTAACGCATGAGAGAACACCATCCTTTCAAACTCACAAATGCTCCAGTGGTCCAACTGCTCACTCAGTTCACTTGGCTCTCCAAACACTCTCAGTCTTCACCTATAAAGTTCACAAGTCATACATCCCAATAATTAGCTGCAGTAGGGAACACACTAGGGAGCCTGAGGAGCAAAAATAGTACCAAAGCAGAGCCAGTTCACAGAGCAGAATAGCAGCATGGTCATCTTGCTACTCTGCCCCAAAAACCGAAAACAGAAATGGCTACTGACAGTCATGGTAACCATAGCTTCAGATAACAGTTGTCCTTGCCAGAATCTTTAAGACTTCTGTTCAGTAAGTTTGAGTTTGAATGACACACACAACTGGCAGACCTTTCACTTCAAGAAATAGTGCAGAAAGCTGGCCTGATAAAAGATATCATATGGTGAAGACCTGGTCATGGAGCAATGCTATATTGGGAGGGCTTTAAGCCCAATGTTCAATGGGCTGAGCAACTATGTCACTCCCTCATCAGGCTTAAAAGGTCACTCATCCTGGGCCCCTCCAGAATTCATTTTTCATTGCAGCTGGAGTGTATGTCGGCTACCCCTTCTACTTTTTTCTCATTCCTGCTCTATTTTCTGCATAGCCTCCAGTTGCCCCCTGTCTTCTGTGTCTCTGTTCCTCCTTGCTCTGGAGGTTTTCTCATCCCCCCATTCTTTCTGTTCTGCTACCTCCCCGTTTGTTTTCTCCCTGCTTTTCCCCTTTGCCCTTCTCACCCCCATGCCTCATCTTTCTCGTCCTCAGTTCTAACATACTAACATATTAATTGCCAGCAGATTAGGTCTTATGGTCTCTCGAGTCTGCTCAAACCTCAGATCCCTTGTTGGGAAACAGGGCCCTCCCCCCTTGTGTTCTGATACATCTCCTTTCTGTATCTGTCCCACTCTCTCTTGAAGCCCTCCACCATGGAAATCTGGGCCAGCTCGCCAGGCAGCATGCTCCAAGGATCCACCACCCTCTCAGTGAAAAACCTCCTCTTTCCCCCCCTCATCCTTCCACCTTCCAACTTTAAACCATGCCCTCTGGTGATACCTCCCTCCTTTAGTCTAAAGATCCCCTCCGTGTTTCCCCTATTTATTCCCTTGAGGTACTTGAAGACCTCGATCATGTCCCCCCCGTCTCTCCTCCAATGAAAACAGGCAGAGCTCCTCAAGTCTGTCCTCATATGTCAACTCCCCCAGTCCTCAAATCATCCTGGTAGCCCTCCTCTGTACTCTCTCCAGGAGCTGTATGCCCCTCTTCAAGTGAAGTCTCCAGTACTGTACACAGTACTCAAGGTGTGGTCTATCCAGTCCATTCTACAGTGGCAGAATCACTTCCCTGCTCCTAGAGGTGATCCCCTTACAATGCATTCCAGCATCCTGTTTTCTTTGCTTTTGGGCTTCTCTTTCACTCCCCAGCCACCATACAGTTCTGTGCTGGTGCTCTGGTACATGACGTCACTTGTGCACCCAGCATTTCCCTCCACACTGTGCTTGGTGCTTCTGTTTTCTTTGTTTAGCTGCTCTTCATTATTCCCTGCTGCAAAGCTTGCCTTGCCATTCTTCTTCTACCTTCCCAGTGCCGGCAACCTTTTGGCATTTCTGCGGTTCCACTTCACTGTCAATCCCGCACCTCGCTGGCTGCCAGCTCATTCCATCGCTGGTCTTGCCTGGCATTCTGGACCACCACCGGCGCTGCAGGGTTCCTTATTCCAGCATCGCTTCTCTCCTATGCTTGACTTCTCCCACAGTAATGCAGCTGCTTTGGCTCTGGATATGTAGCCCTCCAACTATTTCTTTTTTGCCTTACCAACAGATTGTAAGGCAGACTTTCCATTAAATGTGCTGTATATGCACTGCTTGCATGTCAAATACTGCTGCCAGTTGTCCTCTTTCAGAAGCTGCCCTACTGTCAGCACTTGGGCAGCAGCACTGTAGCCTCTCTGGCACCTGTATGCAGGTTCTCTGGCACTTCAACATGCAGTCTGCCTGTCCATGGACATGGATAATCACTCATTTAAATAATTCCATAGATGTGTTGGTAGGTCACATGGATCTGGATCTCCTCCATGGGACTAATGCTCAAGTAAGTGCTGCAGTTTTATCCGTAGAATTCCTGATTAACTTATCTACTGTTCGCACAGTATACCTGGGGTCATGTGCTGCCCTGTCTCTGGCTGTCGTTTCTGTTGCATCTCTGGGTTTTCTGCTCCAACTGCAGTGCAAGGCTGGGATTTGCATATTTCCTGATTCCACTGTGCATGCCCTTCACCCCAGCCATATCTCTATTCCTCGTTCGTCTGCAGTGTTGGCTTCTTTTGTTTTTTCTCTCCATTCTGCTCCTTGCACATATATCCTGTGCTTTCTTTTGGGGTTTTATCCCTCTCTTGCTATCACCTTCCCTATTTATATCCTCCTCCTACACTAGTCCATCTGGCATCCTGGTGCCTACATCTGGTCTCACAGATACCAATACCAGGTAGCTTCCTTGTCATCCCTTGCTTTCACTGTGCCAGCCTCCTAGGCTTCAGTCCTTCATTGTACATAGCCCTCTCCGGTCAACAGTACCTCGCCTCAACCTGCTCATCTAATTCAATCACTCAATCTGTTTGCCTAGGCTGCCTCCATCTGGATTGCAATCGATATTTGTTTTGGGTATACCTATCACGAATTATATGCCACCTCATCGATCCACGGCCCTCCTGCCACATGTATCAGGTTCCTGACTCTGGTCCTCCTTAACCTCTTCTTATCTCATCGAACCTCCAATCATGGCTTCAATCCATCATCAGCCATAAAGGATTCAATCCAATCATGGCTTCACTCCTCGTCCATCATCCTATTTTGCTATGTTACCTCGTTGAACTGCTGCTCTCTTGCTCTTGGACTGCTGCACTCCTGCGGTGATCATCATCAGTCTTCATCCTCTCCGGTCTTCTCCTGAGTGCATTCCTTACCTCAAGGTTTATCTATTTACATTGAATCATATGCTACCTAACCAACTCTGACCTTAGGGTCTAATTGTTAACATCACATAATCAAGCATGCCTTATCGGCCTCTGTGTCTACTCACTCGTATTGCTCAATCAAGCCAGTCTGCATTATCCTCGGTCTCCTCATGACCACATCTGGATACCCCTTGCTCCTCTGACTTCTGTATGGATCTACTCCTTCCCATTGACTACTCGAACATACCCCTCCCGGGTCCCTGCCGCCTCATGTTCTTTCGATCTGTGCTTTCTTTTTCGGCTTTTTTCCTTATCCTGTCATCATCTTCCCTACTCATATGTCTCTCATTAATGAATCCTTCTCTTTAATGACATATGTCCTCAAATCAAACATCGTCAGCCTGGAGGAAAGGCAACCTAGGCCTTGGATCCCCAGAGGTTTCCTTCTCAAAGGGAGTTTTTCCTCTCCTCATGCCAATAGTCATAATATTAGTTAGAGTTAGTGTTTTCTTAGGTTAATTAGTTAGGTTCCGCTGTTGGATGGAGACCGTTATCATCTTCTCAAATTCATTCATTCATCATCCTTGCCTCATCATCCTTGCCTCTTCGATGCTGGACACCTTTAGGTATTCTTTTCGGCCTTGTTCCTAACCTACCTTTAGCCGCTACAATCATTCCCACAGAACCTGTAAGGGGGTAACCATCTTCTAGGGTTCCTTGCGTCATACTCCTACAGGGTGGTATATCCCATGGATAGACAGGCGTAAAGCCACTAAGTAAATCAAGTCACACAAGCATCATCTCATCTAGTTGCATAAGCACAATTGAATGGGAGGGCTTTAAGCCCGAGGTTCAATGGACAGTGCAACTATGTCACTCCCCCATCAGGCTTAAAAGGTCACTCATCCTGGGCCCCTCCATGATTCATTTTTTGTTGCCCACCATCCACCCCTCCTTCTCCAGTGGCTCATATCTCTCTCTTACCTGTGGGCTTCTTTCTAACCTACCTTTAGCCACCACAACCATTCCTGTGGCACCTGTGGGGGGGACCCTCCTCTAGGGTTCCTTGCATTGTACCCCTACAGGGTGGTATATCACATGGACAGAGAGGCAGAAAGCCACTAAGTAAATCAAGTCACACAAGCATCATCTCATCTAGTTGAGTAAGCACAACTGAATATTGTCCTCAGCTGTTTCCACCACCACCACTAGTCTGGATTCTGTTGGACCCATAAGAATTAGTGGTAGGAGGTGCTTGAGGCTGCATTACTCCTATGTAGGCCATGATCTTCCAGGAGGCAGGCACTGTGGGACAACAACAATGACTCCATTCAGGTAAAAAAAAAAAAAATACAGATCTGCTCAGGGCAGCATCCTTATTACTATAACACTGATTAGGGAAGTTAAAATGCTAATGGAAGTGCAGATCATGAGTGAGCTCTTGATTAGGGTTTTCCAGTCCCAAGTGCTGGTTCGAACTTAATGGAGTTGTGGTCACTTCCCTAGTGACTCCCCTACTCTCACAGCTCCCACAAACTCTAAGTTGGTGAGCACCACATTGAGAATGGCCTCCTGCCTGGTGGGTTCCTTAACTAGCTGTACCACTACACAGCCCTGGAATGTATCCAGCAAGGCCTGACTTCTGACGCTCCTGGCCTCTGGAACATCCCAGCTGAGGATATATGAGTGGATATGGATATAGTGTTTCTGTCTGTAAAACAAATAGGGCAATTTCTGTCACGTTTAATCAGGGAAGTCACTTGCATAAATTAATTTAGGATGGGTGTCAGTGTTTACATTCATAACTTGGGAGCACCTAGGGTCCTATTTTCTAGATGAAATTCAACAGCAAGCTAAGAGCTTGGGTGTTTTAGCCAGCAAACCTTATTCTGAAAGAAAATAAGTGTTTCAGTGGAATGAAGAAATGCATGTAATTAAAACCTGGCATTTCGAGATGGAACAAAAAAGTGATCAGAGTCTAAAAGATAAACATTTTAACCATTTTGTGGATCCAGTCAGAAGTGGATTATGCTACTGTGAGTAGTCATGCAGGTGACAGGTAGGTTATGAAGGATTAGGGACCAGAATAGCCAGATTGGCTGACCAGTCATGGACTATGGTATTGTGCCATTAAAGGAGTACATAGGGATGTGCATTTCCACAGCACAAAAAGCTTGAGGTGGGGAGCTGACCAGATCAGACAAAGATCAAAAGACTCTGTTTAATGACACTGGGGTAGCAGCCCTTGGCCAGTGAGCTAGGTGGCAGGGTGAATCACCTATATCCACAAGTAGAGGCAGTAGGGATAGTGTCGAGCACAACAAAAGCTGTGACTTATGCCTCTCTACACCTGCCAGTTTTTTTCGTAACCACACAGGGATCCAGTAAGATTCTGTAAGCAGGCCAGCACCTCTGGATAGTACCACCACTTCACTCCTCTGTTAGTCCAACTGAGTTCAATCCTCAGCTTTAATATTCATCATCATTTTTCATTAACAACAGTGATGTGGAGATGGTAACAAAGGGAAAGTGAATGGAGTGACAGAGGAACTTTGAAAGGGTGTTCACTTTAAAGCACTGTACAGAAGATCAAGACACAGTTAAAATTTTAAATGAGTACTTCTACTCGGTCTTCACAGTAGAGGAGGAGCTGGACCAACATGTATAAGCATGCACTAGGGATGGGAGGGTGGTCACTTTTTGAAGGAAAAAGGACGAAGGGAACTGGAAGCCCTAAAAGGAAACAATGTGGTGGGGCCAGATAGGATTCAATGATTCTAAAAGAACGGAGCATGACGCTAGCCATTCCTCTGGCAACACTATTCAGCACCTCATTGGTGACAGACGTGTTTCCAGAGGACTGAAGGAGGGCCTATGTGGTCCCTCTGCACAAGAGTGACAGCAAGGAGGAGGCTAGCAATTACAGGCCAGTCAGTTTCACAACAGTGGTGTGAAAATTAATTGAGACCCTACTGAGGGAGAGGCTGCTGGAGTACCTGGAGGCAAATGGGCTGGAGAACCATGGGCAGCATGGTTTCACAGAGGGGAAGTCATGTCAAACAAATCTCCTAGACTACTCTTTGACTTGGTGTCTATGGAGATGAATCAGGAGAAGGCAGTGGATGTGGCCTATCTAGATTTCAGTAAGGCCTTTGACACTGTGCTGCACAGGAGGCTAATAAAAAAAACTTTGTAACATGGGAGTAAACTGGGTACCAAACTGGTTGAAGGATAGGGGACAGAGGGTGGTCATAAATGGCAGTCACTCGTGGGATGGGAGAGTTACCAGTGGAGTGTCACATGGATCAGTACTGGATCCTGTTCTCTTCAATGTCTTCATAAGTGACATTTCTGAGGAACTGGAGAGGAAGGTGTGTCTCCTTGTTGATGACGCAAAAATCTATAACAGGGTGGTCTCCCAGGAAGGGGTGGAGAGAATGCAAAAGTATCTGGGGAAACAAGGGATATACTCTTGGGTGTGGCAGCTGGATTTCAATGCCAAGAAATGCAAAGTCATTCACCCGGGGCAGGGAAACCTGGAGGTTGTTTATAAGATGGGGAGGTATTTATTGTCACCAAGCAAGAGAGAGAGCTTGGGGTTTTCATATCTGATGATCTCAAGGTGGTAGGTCAATGCAGCAAGGAAGTAGGCAGGGCTAAAGGGATGCTGGGTGCATAGGGAGGGGGGTTTCCAGCAGAAGATGGGAGGTAGTGTTGCCACTATATTGCTCACTAGTGAGAACCCACCTAGAGTACTATGTCCAGTTCTAGGGGTTGCACCTCCACAGGGACATTAAAAGAGTGGAAGTGGTCCAGAGGAGGGCTACCAAAATGCTGCTGGGGTTGTATGAGAAAACATTTGAGGAGACACTGCAGGAGCTCAACATGTACTCCAAGGAGGATAGAAGTGCGAGATGAGACATGATTGAGACCTATAAGTACCTCACGGTGGTGAACAAGGTACTGAAAGGGAGTCTGTTTTAGAGGAGAAGGAGCACCAGTACATGGTGGCATACAACAAAGCTTGAGGTGAAGTTTAAGAGGGATGTGAGGGACTTCTGGTGAGGTTATGGACCTGTAAGGATCTCTCTCACAATATTCTGATAGAGATGTGACAGAAACATCCTAAAAACAATACAAAACCTTACAATATTTGTACAATAACTCACAGGGAGGTTTATCTTCAAGATGAGGCACTCCAGCACTCCAGCAGGGCTTCATCACCCTCTGAATCTCTGGATGGAGACAGATATAGCCTTGGAAGTTCTGATAGTGAGTGCTCCCGGCTGTCTCAGACCACCTGCCAAAACAAGCGGTATACAGCAACCTCAGGGAACTCGACTCTTCAAAGGCAAATGGATATTATGCTTGCTGAATTAAGAGTGTTCTGCTGAGAAATGAAGCTGACCACCACAGCACTCTGCAGATATTGGAAAAATTGAAAAAGGCTGGATGACCAAGTTGCTGAACAGGACAGGAATATTGCTGTGATGGAGCAAGTCAACCATTGTTCAGCTGCATGGCTCCATCCAGACTAGGGATGGGTGAATCAGCTCTGTTGCACATCCAGACCCTACAGGACCAGGACAACTTGACTCAACTCAACTCAAGTATACAGAGCCTTTCATGGCTCGACCAGAATTGTCGAGTCGGCCCAGTTCAGAACTGTTGGTCTGATTCAAAGCTGCAGCCACCAGTTGCATTGGCATGCTGTGAGCCATAATGCAGCTTCATATCCCTTGTTTACTTTGATTGCACAGCACAAGTGCCAAGCAGAGGGCTGAATGAATGGCAGTAATGACGTTGGGAAGAGATTTCAGGAAGGGGTGCCAGAGGATTCAGGACAGGAGGGGATTTCTTAAAAAAATGAATCTAGTAAAAGTAGAGAAATATCCCTAACACAATAAAAAGAGTAAATTAAAAAAATAAGTCAGTGCGTGTGTGTGTGTGTGTGTGTGTGTGTGCACTGTACTCTTGTGACCAACACTGAACAACTTTTGGTCACCAACTTGGGACATAGGGGAGCCAGTTAGTGGAAGGTACCCATACAGAAATATAGGTGTGCTGTGTACATGTAGAATGCATGCCACACGCTTAATTGTTCAATGTTCGCATACACAAAGTGATCCTAAGTGAACCAGGTCTAAAAAGCAAGTCAGGACCACATGCTGCAAGCTTGACATGTGCAAGCACGTAATCTGGTGTGAACATCTTCTAAAAATTATATTAAGTTCACGTGATGCACGCTTGACATGAGTGCAGCAGTTAAGCTGGTGTGAACATCATTTAAACATCACATCAGGTTCACATGCTGCATGCTTGCCATGTGTGTAGCAGCTAAACTGGTGCAAATCTCATCTAAAAAAATACATCAGTTTCTATTTTTTATACTACTGCTAGCAATTAGAGTCATTAAAATACATTTTTATTTGAATTCCCATAACAATTAGGTAAACTCATTAATTCTGATCCTTTTTCAAGTTGTTTACTAGCTTTTAATTTTTGCCATTAAAGGGTCATTAATTTGTAAAGTATTGTTTGCTTACTGCATTAAATGCCTAGGATATAGCCAGTCAACATCCCCCATTTCAGATGTACGAAGAGGGGCCTCTGTGTTTTGGACAATGCAAATCCCTTATGTATATTTAGTGCTACAAATGTGTTTCTCCATGACTGTTTCATCTCACTTATTTTCCCTTTGTCAATCTGTATTGAGCATATACACTATGGCCATGCTCAACACATCATGAAACATGGAGCTACAGTACCTCAAAACACAGTGGAAACCATTGCATTAACCTTGAGAATGAATTTCTACCATTAAGCAGGAGTGCCATTTAGGTAGGACAGGGAGGCAGTTGCCCCGTATTTGTGCCTTGTTTGTTTTTATGGTGTGGTAATAATGACATTAAATTTGGATTTAATCTTTGCACAATAAGTGCCCACCTGGCCTGTGTGTGCTCACGCTGCAGGTACTCTCCAGACTTGACTGTGTCTGTATTGTGTTGTCCACTCTCTCCACCTATTAGTAGTGGCACAATCACATGTGATGTTGATGAGCTATAGCCAAGAAAGAGCGCATAAGTTTTGCAAGCGCAACACTGTCTTTCCCGCCACAGAGTAGACAGACTGCACACTACAGCTTGGAGGAGTCGGTGAGCACTGAACTCTCAATAGCAGTGTTGTGGCAGCATATTTTTGTTGGTCTACTCTTAATGAGTCTCTGTCTCCCCTGGTGGCTAATGGGACAAAGAGTGAGCTAGAAGTTAACTCGAGACTAGGCTACCTACTTACTCTACTAGGCTCACCTTGCAAAACAAAAGCACAGACCCCCATGGCAGCAAGCAAGGCTTAGCCGCAATGGTGACAGTGGTGTGGGTGGCCTTCACAGGCCTTGATCAGTGCAGTGTGGCAACAGCCACAGCAGCAAACAAGCAAGAAGTGAGCAACCCAGGTTGGCTGGGTTCGGTTGGTGAGGTGATTTGGTTGCAGACCATGTTGGGGATCTGTGATGGTCAGTTCTAGCATCCAGCTTCTGGCAGAAGGAGAGAGGGAAGTAGACTGAAAACTGGGCTGGTGGCACTCTGTGCCAGGCTGCAGGTTCTGGCCATATGGCCAGGTAAGTAAAAGTAAATAATTTTTTTTATAGGGGGATTGGGGAAGGAGGAAGGATTGAAATATTGATGTGTTTTTCACGTTTCTTCACCTTTGGGTGGCTTCATGACCCATAGGAGATGGGTATTGAATGAAACAGAGTAGGGGATAAAAATTGGGATAAAGTTATTTTTTTTTTGGGGGGGGGCAGAACTTCAGCCAGGAAAAAAAATTGGTTAGTAACTGGGTGGGTTTAAGCCAAAATCTGATGCACTGCTCCGTGGTATATACAGATGAATATTATACATTTGAATTTTTCCTGATTTACTGATTTTTTTAGTCAAAACAAATCAATTGTACCTTTTAGAGATGTTACAGACATTCTAGAGTTGTCCCTTGCATTCAGGGACAGTTGAGCGGTATGGTATGCACAGACTGTTGGAGCCCCACTATAGTCAGGCTTATGCCCCCCCCCCACCCAGTGAAGCTAACCTCCACATCCCCATGCTCTGGCATGTTATGACAAAGGGCAAAGGAGACTGCAGGGGTGTGCACCATTGAAATGAATGGGAGTATTTTTTCTATTACTATTTTATACATTATTGTTGGAGAGTTGGAAATTAATGAAGGCCACCACTTGACTAACAAGGGCCATGTTAGTAGAACAGTGACCTTTATTATTCTTCAACTCACCATCATAACATATAAAATAGTAATAAAAAATGACTCCATTCATTTCAAGGGGGTACGCCCCAGCACTCTGACCCATGGACATCATCTCTTAAAGACTCCTGCCTCTGACTCCTTAGTACTCAAGTAAGAGACTTTTTACACACACACACATATATATATATATATATATATATATATATATATATATATATATAGATATAGATATAGATATATGGATACCTGGTGGGTTGTTTGTATCAGCATGGTTATACCTGCTACAGTGTGTGTGCATGGTGGTGGTGGTGGTGGGGGGGACTGGCCATGTGGGTGTGTGTTTGGTTATTGTTACTTTTGTGTTTGCACCGTAAAGTCTGCTTGTGTGGAAGCATTCAAAACTATTGAGAGAAAATAGTAGGAGTACAGGTCAGACAGAAGTAATTAAATGGTTTTGTGGGTAAGTTTGCATATTGGGGGTGGGAAAAACCACATGTGTTTCCATTGGTATGTGTACTACAGTTCAACTGTTAAACTGAGATGAGGGAAAGAAGAAAACAGAAAAGCATGACAGTGGCTACAAGCATGCTGCATGCATGCAGATGTATTCAGATACAGTATGTACTGAAGTACAAGCACGCTGTATGTGTGCAGACAGTATGGCTTAGTGGTTAAAGGCACTGAATTGCAAGCCAGGAGACTTGGAGGCATGAAGACCTGGGTTGGAATCTCATCAACCCCCAATTATGACTGGTGTGATTCTGAGCAAGTCACTTAACTTTTATATATGCAGTTATCAGTGACCACTTGCTTTTTGCATGCATGCCACAGGCATGCAGTCTTTCCCAATTTAACATAAAAATCATGGTTTCCACACTTGCTTGCTGCACGCATGACATATGCATACAATCAGTTCCAATTTAACATTTAAATCATACTTGGGTTGTTTTATGTGTGCAGCATGAAAACATTTCATATAATTATTTCTGTAAGGGTAAGCAGACTGGCAAATAAGCTTGCCAATACTGTCTCACCTTACCACGTGGTCACTCCTGTAATCCTGCAAGCAGCTCATTTAGGGGTTTATAGTTCCAGAAGTGAGACATGATTAGCCACCAGAAACATGCCTCTTGTATCAAACTTGACTAGCCACATAAAGAAAGTGCTTGTGTTTGAAAATAAAATAAGGACAGAGGGATTGGATTAAGAAAGGTGCACTTTGTTCTTTTTGTTTTAACATTTTTTTTAAAGAAAGAAGAGAGAAGCCTGGTCTGCTGGCAGCTCGTTTGGATTTTTAGGGCAGGATTCACAAACGAGATGCGCTGGGTGCAAATGAGATGCACCAGCGCAAATAGGATGTGCCGACCAGAAGCCAGGTGATCCACAAAGGCATGCACCACAGGAAGCACCATGTGCAACCCCACTGTGATTTGCACAGAAAGGGCAGGGAATATGTGGAGCTGCACCAGCGTAAGCAGAATGCACTAAGCCACCCAGGGGAGAAACATAGTGAATACGGAGCAGACCAGCAAGGCAGGAAGGAGCAACAGGGGAAAAAGCATTGGGACACAGGAGTGAGGAACACAGGTCCAATGGGACACACACACTCACACACACACCCACACACACCAGAGTGGTTATGAGCACAACAGTGGCCACAACAGGCAGAGAACCATGACAGGGACCCAAGAACAGCACACTGAGTCCAAGGCCATGACTCACAGAGGTCCAGGGCAGGCACGCAGAATGGGCACACTGCAGCGGACAGGGCTGCACACAACAGCGTGCAGGTGCAAACAGCAAGGTGGAGGGCATTGGACAGGATCAACCCCACAGGTGGCCATCACTATGCCAGTTGGGAGGGGACACACAGGGCAGTACCCTGCCGAATAGCAGCCAACACACTCTGCCACACAGTGCCACACAGCTAGGCCACAGCCATAAGCACAGGAACCCACACACAGGCACACAGCAAACATGCAGCAGTGCAATGTAAGCAGGCCACATGCAATGTGGACACAGAGATCAGGGGCAGGGACATAAGCAGTGGGACAGAGGGCCACGCACATGGCAAAGGCAATGGTAGTGCCGCATGGAGGGGGGGTCTAGTGGGGGGGAGGGAGACCATACAACACTGCAGGCACACACAGCCATGGCAGAAAGGGGACAGGGAACACTCCCCTGACAGTACACACACCCAGGAAGATGGAACAGTGAATGACCACAGACACCATTGCAGAGAGTAAAAATATTTATAATCGAAACAGAAACATAGCATATAACAAAAGCAGCATAACCAAACAGTGAAACTATGAAAAAAGGTCATACAAAACATGGATGCAGAAGCCAGGGAGTGTGCAGGAACAACAACAGAGGAATGGAGGGCTGGGTAACAATGGGCTATGTACATCAGGGACAGGCCTCAACATGGCTAGGGGATACTAGTGCGGCCACACAACTCTGAGCCCCAACCCCCTATGGCCGTGAGTAGGCAGGAGCTGTTGGAAGCCCCCAAAGGCCACACTGAGCCACCCTACAGTGCATTAAATGGGCCGTAGCGCAACATGGATGGCCCAGGCGATCCACTGGTCCAGGCCCCCCATATGGTCCATGGCTCCTCCACCGCTGGCTGCAGCGTGATGTTCCTGGGGACCTACAGCAACAACAAAGATAACACATACTAAGGACCATGGCAGACACACCACCCCCACCAAGCAGTAGCCCACCCCACCAGAGAGGCAAAGCCCACAGAAGGTGGCACCTACCTGCTCATGGACGGACACTGCAATAAGCCCCCGCCACACCCTGGCATTGCTCCTCAGCAGCCTCTGTGACCCACTGCCTGGCAGCCAGCCCTGCAAGACCCAACAGAGACCACCATGAGGAGACACAGCATTGCACAGACCACAGCCCAACACCAGTGTGCACATGCAGTGCAGGAGTACCCAATCGGTGCAACAGCAGTGGCCACCCATCCCGATCACACTGGTGCATGTCTGCTGTGCCTGAACCCCCAGTGTACCATCCCATGTGCATGCACCACACATGGTGGTACCTCCCCATATGCTACACAGTAAAATGGATCCACAATCAGCACTGCGTAGTGCCCGCCCCTTGCAGCATGCAGGACAGGGCACCACAAGGCGAGTGCAGCCACAGTCATGTGTGCATGGTGTGTTGGACCCATGTGAGTGTGGCCATGTGTTGTGGGCAAGACCCAACCCACATGCACCAGCGATGGCCACGAATGTGCAACACCTACCTAGCCATGGCAGTGTACCCCTGCATGCATGGCAACGCAGATGCAGAAGTTGGTCCCTGTCCCACCATTGGAGGTTGTTGTAGCAGTGTCTGCACTGTTCCCCAGTGTGGGGAACCCCCGTGTGCTTCACCAGTCTCCAGGCAATGGCGGCCCTCATATGTGACCTGGGCACCTGCAGGTCCTCATGTCCAAACAGCTGCCGCATCACAGACATCACCAGTGCCACCAGGTGAAGTAGGTCCAGCTGTGCCCAGTTCATGGCTCTAGACCCAATCCTCCCTGCCCTAGGCATCACAAAGCAAATCTGCCCAGTGGAGCAAGCACGGGATGCTCAGCATGGAACACAGATGTGCCACATGCACCAGCAGTCCACGTGCAGTGCACCATGCACAGCATTGTGGAGTGCAATTGGTCTGGCAGCACCCAGTGGCACATGCACAATGCGCACTGCCAAGGCATGGCAGGGGTCATGTCCAGGTTGCACATGTAAGATGTGCATGCGGCCACCATCTTACATGTGGCAAGCATGAACACACAGAGCATCCGTGATGCACATCAGCACACCATCACGCACATGTCCATAATGCGTGATCTGTTAACAACACTGACAACCAGCACATTGGGCATCATGCAGGTGGGCATGCAATGAGCAGACAGGCTATACCGCACAACAGGCACCAGCCGCGTGGCTGTGATGTGAATGACAGTACAGCTGCACACATGTGAGTATGTGCCATGGGTACAACGGGCAGCACATGCACAGCATGTGCTGAGACTGATGCGCTCGATTCAGGTACATGCACTGAACGCAATGCACATACGTGGGACATGCATCATGTATGGATGAGTCCAACTCAGCAGATGCGCTGTGCTGATTGAGATGAGCTGAGAGCAATTATGCAGTTCACAGGCAATGCTCCCCAATCAGCCTCATATCGCATGCAGTGGCATCTCAGCTGTTTAGCATCTCATTCAAGCCTAGAGACGTCTGTAGGCAGTGTCTGAAAGCATAGCCACTCAGGACAATAACGCCTGTAGACGTACTCAACTGACTTTCACTCAGGCCTAGAAACGTCTGAGGAAGTCAGCAGTTTTTACCTAACTATTAAACAAACCGAATTGCTTACAATTGAATGCATAGCACCATTAGAAAGGTAATTTTACTCTGAACAATTTTGCTGCAGATACTTTGTGTTTATCATGTATACTTTAGGAGTTATTCATATTTGTTTAAGGTATGGTGTGGATGACTAACATTTGTCTCTCGAGCCTCACCTAAGAACCTTGAATAAATCTGAAAAAAAAATCAGTTGCTTGGTATTTCAGCTAATATAAAATAAAAACTAAATTGATTACAACTGATTGCATAGCACCGTTCAAAAGGTAACGTGCTGAACAACTTTGCCGCTCATACTTTGTGTATAGCACTTACGGTTCAAGAGGTAGTCACATTTGTTTGTGGCATGCTGATTATGGCTTGATTTTGCTTAGGAAGGCCCAGGATGCAGTGCTAAGAGTATACAGGGCACAAGTGGCAGAAGTTTCAAAGAGCTCTTGTGGTGTGAATGAGTTAACACAGCCCCATACCTCATTTGCATGCCCTAAGCCATAAATGTCCCCAACTCAGCCGACATTGAGATTAGGTGACTGAGAGGAAACACAGTCTTGAGGGTGAGTACACAACTATTCCTACTTGTAAAACTGCAGGTACTATGGAGTGGCTCTGTAATGATGGGAACCTCTGCCTACACCATGGCACATCCCAGGGGTGGGGGCAACTGCGGAATGCTATAGGACTGTCTGATGCACACTGCCGTTTGTGTACAGGCACAGTTGCACTATTGCAATGCCACATGCTGTGGCCAGTTGAGCACTTCCCGATGCCAGCATGCCATGTGCAGGGACCCATGGAGGGCGACATGGTGTCCCATGCACTGCACCACAGGCAGCACCATTGAGGGGGATATTTGATGGCCAATGCACCCACAATGACAGCGTGGTGTGCATGTGCAGGGCTGACAGCTGTATGTGTCCATGGGCATGCGGCACTGGTGGTACAGCTGTGGCCCTGCAGTCATCTGTGGAGTGTGCATTGTACATGCTGGGCGCAGCCACAACCAGCACAGCTCACTGTGCATGACCATGCACATGCACAGCCTACTGGCCCTGGCTGACAGGCACTGGTGTGCCAGACCGCAACCACTGCCTGTCAGAATTGGCCACACGGGACCTGACCTGAGCATGGTTAATGTCTGTCTGTACTCTCCCACAGAAACCACGATGTCAGAAGGCAACAGTGCCACCAGCAGATGGTGGCTGAACTTCACTAAGGATGAGGAGCAGGCCCTCATCGAAGCATGCCATCTATGGCTGGATGTCCTAACCGGCAGGGGTGCCAGACATACAGCATGGGCAGAGGACTGGGAGGTGGTGGCCCACCATGTAAACACCATGGGGTCTTACAACCGCACCACCCAGGAGTGTGGGACATACTGGAATGATGGAAACCAGAGGGCAAAGGAGAAAGTGGCCCACATCGAGGCATCCCTCGGGCAGACAGGGGGTAGGCCACCCACAGACGTCCACCTGAGCCCCAGTGAGGAGCTACGTGTGGCAACCATCACCAGGGCTGCCATGCAGAGTGTCCCAGGTAGAGGGTTCCAGACTGGTGGAAGCCCATCTCAGCACTGTGAGTAGCCATGGATCCAGATCATGGCTGGCCCCGTGTGTGCCCTGGCTGTCATGCCTGTCCCAGTGTGCCAAGCAGTGCTACTGTGTACCCAGATGCTGAGCCATGTGTACTGGTTGTGCATGGCTGTCCCATGCTGTGCAACGTGGGGCCGCATCACCCATGTCTGTAGTGGTGCACGTGAGGTGCCGCCCCTGGCACACCACTGGGTGACACACACAGTTGGGTATGCCTGTGCTGCTAACACCACGCATAGTGCCATGTGGCCGTGGTCTGTCACCACACAATACCGGTCACAGCATGTGCATGGCTGGTGTGGCGTGGTGAACACAGCACAGTTGTACTGTGGACCAGCATGCGCACCCATGGCACTATACCCCACCACTCTGTACATGTCTGCATGACTGTCTACCATTGATTCTTCAAGTGCACTAACCATGTTCTCCCATCTTCTTTCCACAACTCCATCACACCTCATGGGTGGCCACAGCTGTACAGGACGCCCTAGCGGGCAATGATGCAGGCCCATCACACAGGATCAATGTCACCACAGTGGATGGTGCCATCCCTGGACTATCCATCGCAATGGACCCACCAAACACAGCCCCAGTGGTGGCGGGCCCATCAGACCCCTTGGCCATTGCTGGCATGGTGGCCTGGCCGGGTGGACAACACATTGCTGGGGTGTCTGATTGAGTTCTCTGATGGTGACCATGATTAAACAGTGGACATCACCGATGCCCACCTCATGCTTGCCACCGGCATGTAGAGGGGCACAATGATGTCACCGTGGATGATGACGCCACACAGACTGAGAGGACTTGGCCGACAGTGGGACGTGCAACACTCAGGTGCCTATGCGGGTGGCCCAGGATGCTAATGATGACCCCTCTGTATGTGGTGCAGCTGCAGTGGCTGCACAGCTGCCCATAGTGGTGGGTGCTGTGCACCCTGTGCCTGGACCAGGTGTGGTGGCCGGGCCATCAGGGGCATCTGGTCAGGATGCTGCAGGGCACACACATGCACAATTGAAGCATGATGACACCGTCCATGGATGTTAAGTGACTGAGCATGGGCAAGGCCCACCCATGCCGCAGTCTGCCATGGCACAACCACTGCCCATGGATGCCCCAGGTCAGGCTGTCTTACCCCCCGCTCATCAGTGATGCCACCGTGACCCCTCACCCACCAATGGCATGGAGGACTATGTCCGCCTCCTGCATGACACAGTGGAGGGCAGGCTGCCTTCTGTGCTGAATTCAGGAGTTACAGGACAGTGATGGTCCTGGAGAATGAGTCTGTGGCTGCATGATGTGCCCAGATGTTGACTGAGGCATGCATCTTGTGGGTGGGCATGACCACAGCTTTGGAGTGGATTGCAGCTGCTGTGGAGGTGGCGGCTGCAGCCATTGTGTGCCGTGGACATAAGGCATCCAGTTGGACACCCCGGAGCACCTACCGCACACCCTGGCAGCGGCATCAGGTGGACCCTTTGCTGCTGACACTGTCACCACACAGCACAATGCCCAGCACCCCCAGCCCAAATGTGGCCCATGGGGCTGCAACACCAATGAACATCTGGTCAAGGTCGCATTACAATACCCCTGCAGGGTTGATGGTTGCACCCCCTGTGGCTGGTGGTGCCGCTGCAGCATCCACCAGTCATGGCAGAGGCTGCCCACATGTCCGTGGTGGCTGGGATGCCACCCTGTAACGTTCTGGTCCCCTTTCCCTTGGCAGCGGCCCATCCCACCACTGTGTCCTGCATGCCTGGCTGACAGTGCCTGGTGCGGCGTGTGTGGTAGGCACCTGCCTCAGTGCACCACCACCACCACCAGTGCCACCTGTGTGTCTGTGTGTACCACTATTGTGCCAAGTGGCATGGGCATGATGAATTTGGCCAGTGTCTGCTGTGCCTGTGTGGCAGTTGCAGTGCACACTGACCCATGCCATCCCTGGCACAATCATGGTGGTACAAGTATGTTGCTGGCTGTGTGTGTGTGTGTGTGTGTGTGTGTGTGTGTGTGTGTGTGTGTGTGAAAGAGTGTGTGCACGCCACTGTGGGCTGTCAGTATACTGTCCTGTGGCCACCATGCACTGCATGGCTCTGTAACTACCTGTTCTCACAGTAGTGCACTTCCTAGATACATACCTCTCCTTCTCAGCTGCGGTTCCCAAGATTCTCTTCTACCAGCCTGCTGCAGTACTGCCTGGCCCATGCTACTAGCTGTGGCTTCTGTGCTGTGGTCCTGTGGTGGTGCTTCTTCACCCCCACCCACCTCCACCTCCCCGGAACTGTCACCCTCACTGGCCTCGACAGGTATTCCAAGGTAAATGGCAATGTTGTGTAGCATACAACTGGCCAGAAATATGCCACAGGCCTTCTCAGGGCTATACTGTAGGGCACCACCAGACCTACACAGACACCAGAAATGCATCTTCAACATGCTAAAGATGCACTCTATGATAGTGCGCATAGTTATGCGTGCCTCATTGTAATGCTCCTCCACATCTATTCCAGGTAATTGTATGGGCGTGAGGAGCCAGGGCCTCAGTGGGTATGCCACGTCACCTGTGGGGGAGATTGGGTGGCCCTTAGTACATTGGTCCCATGTGTGGCATGCCCCTTGTCCCCACCCCAGTCCACACTGGTGTGTGCACATGGCATCTACCACTGCCTGTGCCTCTCCCTTCCATGCATTCCTACCCCCTTACACTGGCAGCTGTTGTGGGCTGCTGTCTGCTTATGGTGTGCATGTCCATGCCACACATGCACCCCCATGGCACTGCCCCACACCTGACATGCATTGCTTGTGTGCTGCCCTGTGCCTGTAGGTGTCTTCCTGTGTCCCCTTGCACACCTCCACTGTCCCACGGCACCTGCGCCTACTGCGCATTGTGCATGTTGCTCTCTGTACCCCCCCATCCTGACAGTGGTGCCCTGTTGTGCAGCCTTTTCCATGTCCCACACACCTAATAGATGGCCACTTGATATGTCCCCTGCCTGGAACCTCTGGCAGAGGGCCGACTTCTGCCAGATGAAGGCATCGTGTGTGCTCCAAGGGTGTGTGGCGCAGACATTGCTGATGCACCCTGTGGCATTGCACACCACCTGGCAGTTCACTGAGTGGCAGCCCTTGCAATTGACATAGGTGATGGCCTCCTCACCAGGTGGTGCATGGATTGCCACATGGGTGCAGTATATGGCATCTGTGATGCCTGGCATGTGTGCCACCCTGTAGATCCACTGCATGGCTTCTGTCCGCTCTGCCTGTGTGCTGTGGAAATGGATGTATTCCAAAGCATGTGGAAGCAGTGCAGTGAGGAACTGTGTGAGGATACGGGAAGTGGAGGCCTGTGATATGCCAGTGGTGTCCCCAGTAGGCCTCTGGAAGTTTCCCGTAGCGAGCAGACACATTACTGTTGTCACCTTGGTCTCCACCGAGATGGCATGACCACGTGCAGTGGGTGCCTGCATTTCTTCATGGCACAGCTCACAGAGCTGTCTCAGAATGGCCCTGTTCAGGCGGTATTGGCCTACTGTCTCCACCTCCGTCAGCTGCTCAAATTACAGCCTGGCACAATACCATTGTGGGGCAGGCCGCCTACGGTGCCTTCCACCTCCCCATCTCCTCATCCTCATTAGTACACCAGCCATGGCAAATGGTGCTGCATCCATGATGCTGGTGGAGGTGTGCTGTCTGTCTCTCTGGCTCTCTCTCTGGTTCTCTCTCTCACACTTGCCCCCTTTCTCTGCCAGTGTGCAGGTGCTGCTTTTCAGCCGCTGACCTGCAGGTGGCTTGCACTTAAGTTTGCTTCTTTTATACTTATTTTTCATGGCGCATTTGGTATTTGCGCTGGGTTTGCTCTGTCGTTGTGCTGTTGTTTGGCACTGTGAATCACTTTGCACTGTGTATACATGTGTCCGTCCCCTGTTTTTGTGCCACATATCATTATGATGCACCTACAGCACATCCTGTTTGGTACGATGCATCTGAGTTGCACTGGCGTATCCGCCCTGTGTGTGAATCACTTCCTGGCACATTTTCTGTTTGTGCCGGCACATCTCAGTTGCGCCTAGTGCATCTCTTTTGTGAATCCTGCTCTTACACGTTAGTCAGTGCCATGAAGCTGACTTGATCAGCCAGCAAGTACTGAACAAAATAAAAGTAACTGTTGTTAGAGATCAATAAAAAAATTGCTTTGGAAAAATAATAATTTTTTTTGCTGACTGGAGAGAAGGGGAACAGGGAGACCACTTTGGGGGGGCATACTGCTGTACTGATTGAGAGTGGGATTTCACGTCTCACATTCTGTGTTTCCAGCTCTGCACCTGAACTATTAGGCCATAGTGCTTCACTAATTTTGGGGGGAAGATCATGTCTCAGACTCCTTGTTCTCCAGCTCAGAGCTTGAAGTACCAGGTCATAGTGCCTACTTTTTTGGAGGGGGGAGCGCAAGGATCATGTCTTCGACTCTGTGTTTTCCAGCTCTGTACCCGAAACATAGAAACTTAGAAATTGTCATCAGATAAGGACTGCTAGGCCCACCAAGTCTGCCCTTAAGCCCTGTGCTTGATTACAGCTTCTGACCCTCACTCCTTCTGCTTTACCTTTATGGTTCCCCTATGCCTGTCCCATGCTTGTTTAAATCCAACCACAGCGCTTGCTTCCACCACCTCCTGTGGCATACCATTCCATGCATCATCCAGCCTCTCTGTGCAGAATACATTCCTCACATTTCCTCTTAACCTGCCACATTACAATTTCATGTCATGCCCCCTCGTTCTTGTACTCCTCCTATATTGGAAGATGTCTCCCCCTGCACTTTGTTTGTGCCCTTGAAGTACTTGAATGTTTCTGTCATGTCCCCTCTCTCCCTCCTGTCCTCCAGCGAGTACATATTGAGGACCCTTAATCTCTCCTCATATGTTTTGTGGTGCAAACCCTGTACCATCTTAGTCGCCTTTCTCTGGACTGTCTCCAGCCTATTAATGTCCTTTCAAAGGTGCGGCCTCCAGAACTGCACACAGTACTCCATGTGAGGCCTGACCAGGGTTTTATATAACGGCATCACTACCTCCCATCTTCTGCTGGTGATACCCCTGCCTATTCACCCCAGCATGCCACTGGCCTTCCCTGTTGCCTTGTACTCTGCTTTGACATTTTCAGGTCATCTGAAATAATAACTACCAGTTCCCTTTCTTCCTTGGTGATTGTCAGCAACTCCCCCCCCCCACCCTGTAGCTCTCTCCAGAGTTTCTATGCTCCAGGTGCATAATTTGCACTTCTTTGAATTAAACGTCAATTGCCACTCTTCAGACCATTTCCCAAGTTTCCCCAGGTCCTTCCTTATTTTCTCCACCCCTTCTGGAGTTTCCACCCTGTTACAGAGCTTGGTGTCATTTGCAAACAGGCAGACACTTCCTTCCAGCCCAGCTGCAATGTCACTAATAAAGACCTTGAATAGGACTGGCCCAAGGACCAATCCTGAGGTACCCCACTGGTCAACCCCCTCTCCCCAGATTGTACCCCATTTACCACCACCCTCTGCCTCCTGTCCATTAGCCAGTTCCTAACCCAGTTTACCACCTTGTTTCCCATGCCCAGACTACCCATCTTGTTAACCAGCCTCTTATGTGGGATGGTGTCGAAGGCTTTGCTGAAACTGAGGTAGGCAATGTCCACTGTGCCCCCCCCCGATTTACTTCCTTCGTCACCCAATCAAAGAAATCTATCTGATTTGTCTGAGACAACCAACCCGCTGTGAACCCATGCTGCCTAGGGTCCTGGGCACCGACAGCTACCAGATGTCCCACTATCCTTTCTTTAAGCAGTGTCTCCATGATCTTCCCCACTACTGAGGTGAGGCCGACTGGCCTATAGTTTTCTGCCTCCTCCATACTGCCAGATCTGTGTAGAGGGACCACATGTGCCCTCCTCCAATCCTCTGGCACTACTCCAGTGTTGAGTGACTCAGTGAACAAGACTGCCAGAGGTTCTGCTAGCTCTCTTCACAGCTCCCTTAATATTCTTAAGTGTATGCCGTCTGGCCCCATCACTTTGTCTACCTTCAATTTTGTGAGCTTCACAAGACTTTCTCTCCTGTGAATGACTGCTGTCCACCTCTCCCCCCCACCTTGGCATATGTTGCTTGGCTGTGGTCCCTGTCCCTCCCCCTCTTCTGTGAATACTGAACAGAAGTATTTATTCAGTATTTCTTCCTTATCCATGTCTCCCTCCTTACACACCAGTTCCTCCCCTTTGAGCCTAATGATCCCATCCCACTGGTTTTCCTTCTTTTGCTGATGTACCTGTAGAATGTCTTGTCCCCTTTCTTTACTGTCTGTGCTAATTCCTCCTCAGTCCATGCCTTTGCTCTCCTTACCACCCTACCCGTTTCTCTTGGACACTTTAGGTACACCTCCCTGTCCTCTTCCCTTTGGGTCTCCTTACATTTTCTGAACCCTGCCCATTTAGTCTTTACTTTGTCTGCCACCTCTTTTGAGAACCACAGTGGCTTTCTCCTTCTTTTGCCTTTTGATACTAATCTGATGAATTGGTTTGTCACTTCAACTATTGCTCCTTTTAGGTGCTCCCATTCCTTTCACCCCCCATCCCCCTTTTCTCCAGGGCTATTTTGATACCCCTCACCATGCTGAACCATGCTATGTGGTGATTGCTGGATCCCAGCTGCCCTTCTACCCAGACATCTGTGATTCTATCCTTGTTGGCCATCACTAGATCCGGAATTACCCTGTCCCTGGTGGGATCAAACACAAGCTGTCTGAGTCCTGCCTCCTGTAGGGAATTTAGGATGCCTCTGCTTCTGGCTGAAGTAGCTACCTGGGTGGTCCAATCCACATCCAGCATATTGAAATCCCCCATCAGCAGAATTTCACCTTTCATTGCCATCTCATGTATTTCATTTACTAGCTTCCTGTCCACTTCCTCCTCCTGTTCTGGAGGCCTGTATATCACCCTATATGTACTGCTGTGCCATTTCCAGGTTCAGGGGTGACCCACAGTGCCTCGGCCTTCCCCTGCTTACTTTGTACCTGTGTCACCTTTATATAGTCCCTGACATACAGAGTGACTCCTCCCCCTTTTTTACCCACCTAATCCCTCCTGAACAGAGCATAACCCGGTACTTTGATTTCCCACCCATGATTTGCAGTGTATCAGGTTTCAGTTACTGCTACTACGTCCAGATCTGCTTCTACTATCAAGGCCTCCAGATATGGAAGTTTATTTCCTAGGCTGCAGGCAGTTAGGGTTACCACCTTTTAAGAAGCCTGAAGAGGGCCATTTCTTACTGAAACATGATTTTGCACCGGACAGTATGTAACTTCGACCAATGCAACAGACTTGTTTTCACTATATAATCAGAATTAAGGCTAAGTATTGTAGTTTCTTAGATGCTTCTATTGTTTCTTATCATTTTAATGTATTTTAGTTAAGGTATAATAGTTTTCTGCAACATTTAGTGGAAATTAGAAAATATTTTTACTACTATAAAGTCAGGACGTAGTATTTTTCATGTTTTTTTGCAGAACACAGCTGCCCAAATCAGGACTGTCCTGCGAAAATCAGGACAGATGGTAACCATATGGGCATTAGTTACCATGACTTTCCATGTTGTGCATTTTAGATTGCTCCCTCTGCCCTGATACTGCTCTCTTGCTTCCTTCCCTGACCCCAGTTACCTTTCTTGTGTGATACCTATTCCACCACTTTGGCCTCCCCTCTGACAACTTCAGTTGTACTCACCATCAAAGTATTTTTCTGCATGTGCCCTTGGGGGGGTTACTAAGCCTTCTGACCCTCCTGGCTCCACCCCCTTGACCAGTTTAAATGCTCGCTGCTGAAGCATTCAAACTTGTCATTCAGGATTGTGGTCCCTTTCCCAGATGGATGCAAGCATCATTCTTATACAGCCTCTCATCCATCCAGGTTGGGCCCCTAGTCCCCCTTGAAGCCAGATCCCTCCCTTCCACAAAATTACTTCAACCATTAGTTGAATTTCTGGGTGCAAAGTGTCCTAGCCTCCCCCTTGCCATGGATATGTAGAACCTCCAAAAAAGGGACAGAGTGTGCTACTGCTTCAGGCTCCCCCCAACTTCCTGTATTCTGACTAACTCCACCATGTCTCTCGCCAAATCCTTCATCCCCAGTTGGACCATGACATCCAGTTCCTCCCTCCTTGCTACTGCCCTTGCGATCCTATTGATCCACTTACCATCCCTCCATGCCATGCTCCCTGGGATGCACTTGACCTCCCTGTTCTCCAGCTAGGTTCCCCTAAAATAACTCCTCAGACAGTTGAGTCCCCCACCAGTAGAAGCTTCCTCCTCCTCCTCTGGGGTTCACTACCCCCCTTCCCTTGGGCTCCATCATGGAGGACATGCTCATCCTCCCTGGTTTCAGCTGTGGGTGCACCTTATCCCGCTCCTCCAAAACAGCACAGCAGTTAGTTACCTTGACCGGTTGGGGGATGTGCCTCAGACTCCTCTCTCACACCCTCCCTGAGCCTACCATGATCCAACCAGTCCTCCTCCTGGGCATTCTTTGAGGTTTTGGCTGTGGACTAGGTGGTCTCTGGGTGGGGATGAAAGTCCTCTGTAACCTGGCCAACTTGGCTCAGAGACAAGTGACTTCTTTCCTCAACCCAGTGAGGTACCTGCAAATAGGGCAGCATTGCAGCCTCCAAAACATCTCCCTGAAGACAGCCACTCCACAACCACTGCACTGCACCACTCCCATCAAGTCTGTTGTGGCAATCCCCTGCTTAGCCTGTAACTACTAGCTCTTCCCCTTCCTGAGTAGGTACATACTGATTGGCGTACTCTCCTATGGTACCATGCCCTATATAAGGAGTAAAAGCCTAGGGGTGGGCAGGTGGGATTACTCCTTGCAGCATCCAGAAACAATCCTCTCCCCTTCCTGCTGACTGTCAGTTAGGAAAACACATGGATTTCAAACCACAATAATCCCCTAAAATATAATGCCTGCACTTAAGGTACTGACTTAGCCAATTACAAACATTCACAAACTTACCATCAAACTGAATCCCCTAGTCCTACCCCAAAAAAATTGGGAAGCCCACTGAATGTCAGTCAGGAACACACTTGAATTTCAATCCTCACTAAGCCATAGTGTCTCACTATTTTTTTGGGGGTGGGGGGTTAAATCGCAGACTCTGTGTTTTCCAGCTTTGGACCTGAACTACTAGGCTTTAGTGTCTCACTGATTTTGTGAGGGGAAGGAGTTCACATCTCTCAGTCTGTGTTCCCTAATTCTATACCTGAAATACTAGGCCATAGTGCCTCACTGATTTTGGGTGGAGTTTGTGGTCCGATTCCAAAAGAGCCCTTAGATCATCGCAAGTTGCACGCATCTAGGGCTGCAGCACACTCTGGGTGCATCAGGGGCCCTGCACCTGATTCTGCAAAATTGGGGGTCCCTGCACCAAAAACCCAGGAGTTGCTGCACTCACAGGCTAGTGCCAGACAATAGGTGCACCTGCAGGACAAGCAGCAGAGATCTGGCTTCCTCTCCCCATCTAGTACAACACAAAATGGCATTGCAGGAGGGGTCAAGGGGCAGAAGGGGAATGGGAGATGCCATAGGGGTGTTGGTAAAAAAAGTGAGCATGCTGGGGGGTGATCGGGCTCCCAGTGGGGGTGCCATTCATATAACTATTATAGTGAATGCTAATGATTTGTCATCATAATAATGGCACCCCCGCCTGGTGCCCGATCACACCCCAGCATGCCCACTTGCTCCCCAACACCCAGCATTCCCTGTCCCTTCTGCCTCCGGACCCCATATACAGATCCCGACCAGCTCCCCACCTTGTGGAGCAGTGACACAAGAGGTGTAGACCACCTCCTAACTGGTCTAATCTGAGTCCCTTACTACAGCCATAGTGGGGCTTTCAGAATCCCAAAACAGTGGATGTTGCAGCCCTGCCATGGTACAAGCCACCTTGTGACCTGGTGTACCCTGCTGTAGGTCACAAGGGTGGTGCAGTGCCCATTTGCTGCAGTGGCTTCCTGTTCTGACGTAGACCATGTTTCAGAGTTGGGATTGCCGCAATTTATGATGCAAGGTGAAACTTGCATCACTGGCGTTGATGCAAGCACCTTGTGTCACTCTGGTGCTTTTTGGAATCGACCCCATGTCTCACATTCTGTGAATGTGAGACATGACCAGTCGCTAAATGTCCTAAAGATGCTTACATCCAATGACTCTGATTCTCCAGCTCTACACCTGAACTACTAGGCCATTGTTTCTTACTGATTTTGGTGGGGAGGGAGGGGTTTACATCTCACATTCTGTGTTCCCCACTAGTTCTGTGCCTGAACTGCTAGGCCACAGTGCCTCATTGATTTTGGAGGGTCACATTATGTCTCACATTCTGTGTTAAAATAAGAACAGAAAATAAGAGAAGATTGGGATATTTTTCACATATTTCTCTACAGCTTTCCCTGCTCTACTCCTCACTGACGAGGCCATACTGGCACGAAGTTAGAGAAATTCTGAGAGTACAGAAGACAGAAAATTTGCCCACTACCAGCAGTGCTGCTGAAGATAACATCTCAAAAAAGTGGGATGGATGGTCTTGGGCCCATCATATCTCCAGTTCATGCTGCCTCTCTTCCCCAAAAAAGCACGCCATACTCAGGGAAGGAAACGACACAAAAATATAGACACAAAGGGGTTTTTAAAAAAGTTTAATTTTATTATTTTGACAGAGGGCTCTAAAAAAATCACTCTGATGCATTTCTCAAATTCAAAGTGACTAAACACAGTTCTAAAATGAATCGGGGTAAATCAGAACCTTTTTAGAATAAATCAGAGTTAGAATCAGAACCAGGTCACAGTTAATCCTCCCATTCCTCATCCAGACCCTGATGGACTGAGCGGAGGACGTGGATTGTCAGATCAGAAGAAATAACATTTGGATCTACAACCTGCCAGAAAGGCTGGAGGGCTCTGATAGCATGGCCTTCCTGCCACATATGCTCCAGAGTATGCTGCCTGTCCCTGACGACCTGACCCTGGAGCTTGAGAGGGCACACTGTGCTTTAATCCTGAAACTGGCTGGCCTGAACTGCTGCTCCCATTCCATTGTACTTAAATTCCTCTACTACACAGAAAAAGAAAAAACACTACACTTGGCCTGGCAACAGAAAATTGTAAAATTCCAAGAAACAAGATTATTCTTTGACAACGACTATTCAACCAGGGTAATGACAAGATGGAGACAATATGCCCCACTGCTAAAGGCATTGAGGGAAAAGGACATTAAGTTCTGCACCCCATTCCCCACCAAACTTACAGTTTTTCTCCAGTACGGTACCAAAACCTGTGACAGCGCTGAAACAGCCAGCCGAGAAATCAGTAAATTAGCATCACAGTCCCTCAATTGCCACCTTCACAATCTCCATCACAGACCCAGTCTGCAAAAGTCACACAACAAGCCTGGCAAAAGTCAACTAAGCGTAACCAAATGTATGTGAGAAAGCAACAATCTGCCCAAACATTTCGAGACATAGATTCCTGAGAAGCCCTGCAAAGGACTGGAAGGCCCCAGCAAGCTCTGCTAGCGTTAAGAACTAAATGCCCTCTGAAAACTGGTAAGTCCTGGAGATCCATGGGTCTCCCTATTGTTTGTCTCCTATGTGCCTCACCCCTGTTGGTTGTGCCTCCCCATATGCCCTTCCGTCTCCTGCAGTCCCAACCTGACAGCCCATTTTAAAATGTCATAACAATTGCTCAAAATGGTACCAGCTTTGTTAAGGCCATATATCATCCTGGGAGTTTAGGCTCAGTCCCCCCAGGCAGAAACTGCCAGAAGCACTGCATCCACTTTCACCTGGATTCAGTGTCCATGTTAGTCCACAACTGCTCTCTGCTGTAAGCACTGCTAGCTGCTTCAGATATATGCTGTAGCCACCAGCATATTTAGACTCTAGACCAGCATGCGGGGCTGTCTTGCCACAGCTCCATGTGCTCCATGTGGAAGCCAGGACTTGGTCTGCTGGGAAGCGCACACAATGGAATTGGAGTGCCTGGCTGAGTTGCCATGGAGGGCGGTGACTGACTTTGGAGTTCAGGGCAAGTAAAGGTTTTCCTGATTTACCTCATTATCGCTGACCTGTTGGGCTGCTGGGTAGGGCTTGGGGCACTTATCGGGGGGGAGCGGATGGGGAGGGGAGATATACCTACAGTATGTCCTGGGATGATCAACATTGTCTGCCTAGCTATTGAAAACACACTACACTGGCCCTAGCTGCTCAGTTTTGATTCTGAGATCATCAGTACCAGTAGGAACTGAATGCAATCCCTGCTGTCTTTTGCAGTCATTTAACATTAAGAAGATGAGAGACTGGACTAGGGCCTGTTTCCCCACTGGGCACTGTGGACCTGAACTAGTGCTGCACTGATCAGTGGTTACCAGAGCAGTTCACAGCACTAGCTGCTTTCTGACATGGAGTCTGTTATATGTAGGTTTTCCAGGATTTGATTTTTATTTTTTTTACTTTTCAACCGAAAATATTGATGTTTATTTTTTAGCCTTTGTCCCGAATTCTATCGATATAGTATGTGACCTGTATGTGAAATTTTTACGTTTTAATAAAGTTTTTTGATTTTTACCGATGTCGGTTCACTAAAACCAAAAAAAATGGTAGCTTCGATATTTTCATTTGAAAACTAACAAAAATAAGGGAAAGGTGAAAGGGAACATTGTTTAACCAGGAGTAGCACACTAAGCTGAAGCTTGTTTCCAGATGTGAACTGGGACATGCGATAAAAATTGAATCCTGGCTTACCTCGGATGCACACCCGCTGCCTGATGAAAATAAATTAGCACTGATCATGCTGTTAAACAGAGGGCTTTAGTCTCCAAAAACAACCTTTCTGGCACCTTTCATTAAAATTGAACACAAAAATGGCTTACAATGCTCTTCCACAGTTCCTCCTGCCTTGTGGACTTACAGATGCTGCTTGCTATCCTACGCCACAGACTGAGCTCCCAATTGGAGCTGCAGAATCACAGCAGTTGTCCCATCATCACTGGTAGTTATTAGCTCACAACAAGAGGGACATTCCATACACAGATTGAGCTGCCAATTGCGCTGCTGACTGCTACCACCTAATGCCCATTGCGGGTATAGCTCATCCTTCACTCTATGCTGCATGAAACTGCCAATCATAACAGCAACACTACACTAAATCCCACAGCTCACACAGACCTGTTGGCACCTCTCCCATTCCATACTACAGTGAGGAGTCAACCAACGGACTACAGGACAGTGAGTTCAGTGCAGTTTTATTAATGCTTTTAATATGCCAGTTCTAGCACACACCAAATTCCATCACTAAGGGGACAACAAGTCAAGTAGCCACGCCCCCTGGGTCTGTGTGGTGGCTGCTTGTGTTTGTCTGTGTCTGTAGCTTAGTTTTTGTGGATTTACATGTTTTTCTGCTTGTGGTAACTATACCATTCTTGCTCACTACATCCGTGAAAGTCTCCTGGACTGGATTTCTGCAAAAAAATCATCATCAGGTATCTTTATTTTCATTTTAAAATCAACTTTTTGGAAGCTATCCCAAGCAAAACACAAGTAAAAGCAACTACATCTGACAACCTTGGTGACTCTGGGTCCTGCTGGAATCCACACTTTCGTCTGACCTGCTCCATGATCTGTATGTGGGCTTTTCAGCAACCTGTTTGAATGACAAAGAAGCATACAGACAAAGGGATTTCACATCCTGCATATGTGCAGGCAAAGTTAATCACCTTCAGGAATTTTAACATTTCAGTGACTCTGGACCTCAGCTGTTGATCATTCTTTTGGCTTTTGACTTAACCACCAGGTACCTATCTGCAAGCGACTGGATGCAACTGACAAGCTACAACAAGGATAAATGGGCATATCATCCTCTATTACTAACAATCTCCTTGCTCTGGGTCCCTAGACGCCCGCACTGGTCCAAGCCGCATAAGCCTCAGAAGTGTAATTCAATTGACTACAAAGTACAGCAACTGTCTCTTAAACTCCTCCTCCTCCTCTTGATATCAGGAAGTGTCCACTCAAATCCTGGCCCTGTCTCCTACAGTACAACAAAGCCTGCCAAAATGGAGGGGGGGCTCAAAATTGCTACCTTAAACATCTGCAGTCTCCTCCCAAAACTGGCCTCCCTTCAAATCTTTGTCAGCCAACACAACCCGGATATCCTTGCCATCATCGAAACTTGGCTGACACCTAATACTCCGGATCATGCCATCTCTATACAAGGCTACAAGATATTCAGGCTGGATAGGACCTCAAAAAGGGGTGGTGGATGTGCAATCTACATAAAGGACTACCTCACCTGTCTCCCTGGTTCTTATCCCACCACAGAAACCTCAGTGCAACTCCTCCCTATCAAGATACTACTTGGTACCCAAAACAAAGTCCTCATGATTGCTGCTGTCTATATCCCACCAAAAGATCCTGATTCTGGCCTACAGGCTGTCCTCGAGTTCGTAAGTACACAACCTTCTGACATCGAACTCCTTCTCCTTGGGGACTTTAATGTAAATTGGCTTGCTCCTGATGCAGGGTCAAACAAAGATGCCATCCTAGCAGCAAATTTAACACAAGTGGTAAACTCCCCTACCAGGAAAAACTACAAATCAGGGACCAGCACCCTCATTGACTGGATCCTTACCAGCCACCCTACCCGTATAACCAATGTAAGTGTTCTCCTGACTCAGCTCAGATCACTCTCCAATAATATGTACCTGGACAAATAAGTTTAAGAAGCCGCCTCCAAAAACCATCTATAGCAGAGTCCTACCTTATGGCAAACTTACTCATCTCAAGACCTGTCTTAGGCAGATAGACTGGTCCTTGATTTACAAAACTCAAGATGTTGACCTAGCCCTTGATTACTTTATTACTACTTTCAACACTGCCTGTGACACCTATGCACCAGTAAAAAAGCACAAAATCAAAGCACTCACAAATCCCTGGCTCACGGCAAAGCTATTGGCACAACTCAAAAGTAGGGATCACCTCTGGGCCACTGCAAGAGCTACTGGCACTCTGTCGGACATTCAAAAGTATAAACAGGCTCGCAACCACTGTACTAAACAGATCCGCTTGATGAAGAGCTCCTACTTCAAAAATGCCCTCCAACTCCTGGGACGAAGGAAATCCTTCTGGGACAACATAAAGAATATCATGGGTCAACAGTCCAAATCTCTCCTACAATAATGAATGTGGATGGAACCACTACATTAGACCCAGAGATCATTGCAAACACCTAAATGATATCTTCACGGACCTTAGTGGTGTCCTCTCATCTGATTTCTTTACTGATGCTGACCCTCCAATTTCTACTTCTACTACTGCCTCTCCAACCAAACCACCCTTCCATTTCAAACTAGTAAAGGCACATGAAGTCTATAAATTATGAAGAGGCCATTTCTAAGTCCTGAGCAAGCAGCGACACTATTGACCTTAAACTTCTGTCCCTCCACTCTGGAAGTACTGCTCCCCCTCACAAAAATTTTCAATCTCTCCCTCTACTACAGCCAATTCCCTAGGAAATGGAAGGCTGCAGTTGTCACTCCGGTGCACAAAAGTGGTGATAAGTCACTGCCTGGTAACTATCGCCCGATATCAATACTACCACCTCTCTCTAAGGCCCTTGAATGCTTGGTAGCGGACCAACTTTCAGACTACCTGAAAAAGCACAACATCCTATGCACTCAGCAGCATGGATTTAGGAAAGGGCACAGCACATCGACTGCCCTACTTGAATTCTCAGGAGCAATCCACAATGCCATGGACAAAGGAAACCTAAATGGAGCAGTCTACATTGAATTAACCAAGGCATTTGATACAGTTCACCATGGCCTACTTATCAAACAACTTCTATCCCTAGGGCTCTCGCAGGGTCCTGGTGACTGGGTAAAAAATTACCTTGCTCAGCGCTCTCAATCTGTAAAAGTAGCTGGAGTTCTCTCAGACTCAAAACCGGATCAATCAGGAGTTCCCCAGGGATCCATCCTGGGCCCCCTCCTTTTCAGCCTTTTCCTAAACTCCCTCCCCAAATCCTGTCCTGAACAATTAATCCTCTATGCCGATGATGCCGTGATTCTTGCCACTCATAAAGATCCGAACCTCTTATGCCTCAACCTTCAGCATGCTTTTTCCAAAGTTGAGATGTGGTTCCTTGAACATAAGCTGGTTCTAAACCACAAAAAAACGAAATCCATGCTCTTCTCTAACCCGCAAAACAAGAAACGGCAAGTCCCACTCACCATTAATACATACTGGAAATACCCTTGAACAAGTGCCAATTTTCAAATATCTTGGAATCAACTTTGATCAAGGCCTAACCTTTGCAACTCACATTGATAGTACAGCAAAAACTATTAATCAGCAAATTGGGATTCTGTATCGGAACCGACAGCTTCTTACCCATTCTGCACTAAGAATTGCCATCCAATCTTCTATCATCTCAGTCATTGACTATGGCTTAGTTATATACAGATCTGCCACTACTACAGCACTTAGTCGCATTACAACATCCCTAAATCAGGCCTGTCGGCTGCTCACTGGTGCACTCGGCGTACCCACACATGTGAACTCTATGCTGACTCAGGTTGGTTGCAACTCTCAAACCGGATAAAGTACTTACCTGCCTGATGGTGAAAAAAATCCCTCTGGGCCTCACTCCACCCTATATCCAAGACCTGTTATGCCCGAGTGCTAGCACCCATTTTACCAGAAGATCAGAACACCAGCCTCTCCAAGTCCCCGATGCGGACTTCTCAGGGACAAAGATCATTTGCCTATCGTGCCCCAGCTGGCTAAATGCCCTCAGCACTCATATTACTGCCTCCACCTCTCTAGGTATTTTCAAATCAAGGCTTTTCTCTCACCTTGCCACCTCCAGCTCCTGTGACTGCCCTGATTAAACCTCCTATTTTCTCACTACCCACCCTGTTCTGTTATTTGACAAAGACATGTTTGGGAAACCTTTTCTCCTGCTATTGTCTGCTCCCCACACCTTTCACTTAACCTCTCTGTTCTGGACTTTTTCCCTATTTGTTTCTCCTAATCTGGCATGACCTCTTTCTTGTAATAATAATGTGATTATTGATATCTCATGTCCTTTTGCACAAGTGATTTGATATGTATTTGTATATGTTTTCTTGCTCTTGACACAACACAAATTGTTGTGTTATCGATGTAACCTTTTGTACTGTACCTAATTGACGTGGAACCTTTGTAAAAGAGCCTCTGGCTCAAAGGTAGTAATTCCTAGAACAATAAACTAAATAAACTAAACAATTTTACAAAAACTAGAAAAAAGATTGGGTTGCTTGTGGCTATTTGGCTTTGTGAATTCAACTAAAATCCATGTTTATTTTTTTTCCATTGGTTCTCCCGCTTGCAACTCCAATGACGTTTATTGATATATGTCAATTTATATCGAATCCTGGCAAGCCTAGTTATATGCTTATAGGCAAAGAAGGAAATGAGAAGCACACCTCACTTCCAAAGGTGCAAACTGTGCAAACTATAAATTGAGAATACAAAAAAACAGTGCACACACCAACCACATAGTAGTAATCATTTCTTGGTTCTCTGAGAACTGCTGACCAGGTACTCCTACATATCAACATTGACAAGTCTTCCTTAGGGAGCAGTCCTTGGCCATGAGCATAGCATTTTTGTAATACAGTAAACTAACACATACGATCAGTGCTCATAGGAAAATGTGCAAGTGTATAAACATTTAAAAAAACAATTAAATATAAGGATGGAGGTGCCACTTCATATTAAATATATCTCAATATCTATGTAGTATTCAATACCCAATAAAGATGATTATAATAAATATTCATAAACAAATACGCAAATACGAAAAGCAGAGTGATCATTTAGCAAATGATTGGGCCAAGAAAAGAGCCAGTACATGGTGTTTTGAGTCCGATTAAATTCTATAGACAATATACTTTTTGACCAACAACCATGTAGTACTGAAACTATTTAAGAACCTCAAAACATTTATCACCACTGTTTCATGTATATGTTTTATAATTAATAAGGAATCAGCATGTTTAAAAAATAAGTATTTATACATAAATGCACAGATATAAAAACAGAACTCTCCTCCAACAAATAACGGGTCCAGAAAAGGAAGCTGGCGTGTGGTGCTATTAAGTCTAAATGAATTTCATAGATAATATACTTTTTCTTTTATGACCAGCAGCCAAGTAGCATCCTAGCTGTTTTGGGACCTCCTCACATTTATTAGCTTAATTCAATATGATGTAAATTCTTACCCTAAGAAAGAAGGGACCCTCTTGCCAAATAGCGCATATTATACTTTTCATTTGCTTTTATTGAAATTGGCAAGAGGGAGAAAAAAAAATGGTAAAAAGGGCAGCGAAGGTGATTGGCTATAATTGTAACCTAAAACTAATAAATATGGGGACATGACAATTGAGAAGGGGGAGTGGAGAGACTGAGGAAAATATGAAATGTAAATGTAATAATTGTAAAGAAAAAACATCCACAAAATATTTTATTTATCCTATAATACGTCCTCAAAATTCTGATCACAATATACTCAGTCGTTAAAGAAATGGTTTAATATCCAGTTGGTCCTTCAGACTGTTGGGGTCAGAGCATTAAATTTAGAGATCCATTTGGTTTTACATAGTAATAAGACACATATTTGATCTCCTTGCATTGGGGGATATCAAATTACAGAGCTTGAGATTTAAAATCTGTGGTATTCGAACCTTGTGCTTCCCCACAGTGCAGACCTGATGCATTGGTATAGCTTTTGTTAATAAAGACACATATGTGCTCTTGTATTCTGCACTTCACTGATTGCACAGTCCTACCTAAATAAATGCAATTACTTGTATACCAACAGGCCTAAATGCAAAACAAGGTCTGGCAGTTAACATAGATGTTTAGCTTATAGCTTACCCGTTATTTGATGCATGAAACATAATCCTGTGTCTGCAAATGTTGACATTACAACAGTGGCATTTGTTAAAACCCAGCCTGCTACTGATTTTTTTTTCTCTAAGTCAAAGTGACTGCTTGTTGCATGATCCCTATGCTTTTTCTTTCCTGAAGGCAATTCTGGGTTCTGATCCCACCAACACTTTCATGGATTCATCAGCTGTAAGAATATACCACCTGTTCTTAATAATTGCTCTCACTTCTGTTGCCCTCAAGTAAAAATTTGTCACAAAAGTGACTGGTTGTACAGAATTTTCTGTGTTTTTGTGTTTGCCTGGTACAGCCAACAAGTGTGGTCTCTGTTTTCCTGGCCCCTTTTTAAAGCCTTGTTTCAAGTTTCAAAACTGTATCCATTCTCTTTGAGATGCAAAATCATTTTTTTTGTTTTTTTTGTTCATATAACATGTCTGACATGCATCTGCATATAGTCCTAGTAATTCCTCATATGGTATGCTGGACACTTGGGGGTAAGGGTGCGAGCTATCAGCTTGTAATGCAGTATTTCCTGCGGAGGGTTTGCAACAAGTGGTGCTTTGAACTGATATATTCCCATCTGTATAAAGCATGTCCGAAACAAATCAGTCTTATCAGAATTTGCTCTGTAAGAGCATTTCAAGTTCCAATTGCTCTCATTAAGCCAGGAGATGAACTCCAGAACCAAATTCAACCCCCCACCCTAGATACATATGATATCATCAATATAAGATATCACTTGACACTGTGTCTGAGGTGGGGGTTTGAATCCGAGAAAACCACCTCCTGTTCCCAAAAGGACATAAACAAATTAGCAGAGGATGACACCAGGGCTGCCCCCATAGCTGTGCCCTGACACTGCAAGTAACACCTCCCCAAAATGTAAAGTAGTTGTATTTCAATACATATTCAAGTAAATCCAGTATGAAATCTCTGGGTACATAGGCAAAGTTTTGTTCCCTCTTTAAGTAATAACAAGTTGCTTGAATACCCATGGAATATTCTACTGATGTATATAAGGATGCTGTACTATTCATTTATTTACTTAAGAGTTTTACCAGGAAGGCATACTGAGCAGAGTACTGCTCAATTCCAGATGCGTCCTGGGGATGATACAACATAACAAAGTGAAGCATACAATATAACAAGGTGAGCTAAATAGGCATGGACAAGATAACAGCAAGGTTACAACCTAATACATACTGTAACACGATACAGAATAGAAATACATTTACAAGAGTTATGATAGCTGTAGTGCAGATACCGGTAAAATAATGATGCAGGGAGTGGTAGTGCAGACCAATGCAGCCATGACTGTGGTTCCAGACCAGGAAGGATAAAACTGACTAAAGGGAGGTTCAGAAGTTGTTCAGAGTGATCCAGAGGGGTAGTTAAAACTGAGTAAATGGAGGTCCGGATAATTGTTCAGAGTGATCCAACCTACTTGTCATAGTGCTGAGGTAAAATAATGATGCAGGGGCAGTAGTGTAGACCAATGCAGCCATGACTGTGGTTCTAAACTGGGAAGGAGGCATAGGGATCATACAACTGAGTAAGGGTGGTTCAGGAGTTGTTCATAGTGATCCAGGGGGTAGTTGTCACAGCCCTGAGACTGGATAAAATAATGATGCAGGGTGCAGCAGTGCAGACCAATGCAGCCCTAACTGTGGCTCCAGACAGGAAAGGAGGCATGGGGTCATGAATGAGTAAGGGTGATTCAGAGGTTGATAGCAATCCAGCAATATAGTGGTGACCATTCCATGCCCTCTAATTTCTGCAAAATGTCCATGCTATCTCTCAAATATAGAAACATAGACTTTGATGGCAGATAAGGACCATTTGGCCCAACTTATCTGTCCATTTCCCTACCTATTGGATAAGCTGCGGATCCTAGTCAACCAGCAGCCTCCTTGCTACTCACCCCCCTCCTACCCCTTCCTAGTCCCCACTATAATTGCCTTATGTCAACCCCATGCATTCTTGAATTTCCCCACTGTTTCTGATCCCATGACCTCCTCAGAAAGGCTGTTCCATGCATCCACCAGCCTCTCTGTGAAAAAATACTTTCTCACGTTGCCCCTGAGACGTCCCCCCTCTATCTTCAGATGGTGCCCCCTTGTTCTTGCGTATCTCTTTTTCTGAAATATGTTACCCTCTTGGACTTTCTTGATTCCTCTGAGGTGCTTTAAGGTTTCAATCATGTCCACCCCCCCATTCCTCAAGGGTATACTGTACATATTAAGCTCCTTTAGTGTCTCTTCATATCGCTTCTGGTGCAGACCCTGTACCATTTAATTTGCCCTCCTCTGGATAGCCTCCATCCTGTCTATGTCCTTGCAGAGATGAGGTATCCAGAACTGCACACAGTACTACAGATGGGGTCTCACCAACTGTCTGTACAGAAGGACAACAACTTTTTGTTTTCTACTGGTGATGCCTCTCCTTATGCATCCCAGAATCCCCCTAGCCCTTCTTACTGCCTTCTCACATTGCTTGCCAACCTTAAGGTCATCTGATATAAGTACCCCAGGTCCCTTTCCATTTTTGTTGTTGTTTCCCAGGTGCATTACTTTGCTCTTCTTACATTGAAACTAAGCTGCCATACACTTGACCATTGCTCCGACTTTGCCAAGTCACTTGGGGGTTTCAACCACCAATTGCTTCAGAAACGAATCTACAAAACTAGAGGGACCTTCACTGAGTGATCCTATATCCAACATAATTGGTTGCCCAGGAGGGTCCTCCACACAGTTGTGGATTTTATGAAGAACAAAAAACATTGAAAAAAATGGAAAATCTTGTTTCAAAAATGTAAACACTGTTTCAGTTATACAGTGGTTGTCCAGTGCATTATCTAATAGATCTCATGAAATGCTATAAAAATAAACTTGTTGGATCAAACATCAGTCTATTATAACAACATTCGTCCATTAACTGTCATTCCACTTCTTGTATGTATTTCAGGGTATCCATAACCACCACGGCACCACCCTTGCCCATTGATTTAATTATGATGTTTTTCATTTGTTTATTCTCTCTTAAAGCAGTCCAATATGCTGAATACATGTTCTGGGTGTTGTGGTAGTTCCCTGGATTCCACAAGTTCAATTTACTTGATTTTTTGTCAGCAAGACTGAAGACAGGCTAATCCCCTGTAACTCTATTGCTGGCTGTGAGTTGTTCTCTTTGGTATTGCATCTGCCCCACCATTTTCTTTTCCCCTCCTTATCCTCCTTTTTTGCTTTTTTGGATAATTTGGTGTGGTTGTTGGTATTGCTGTTGTTTGACCCTTCCTGTACTTGTGTGTAGTCTTGTCAAAAAAACACTTGTTTTTATTGTTTTTCAGTGGATTTGTTATGGGTGTTACTTCTCTTGTTAAAGTGAAGTGGATGACTTCTCGATCTGCCACAGCTGTGTGATCTTCCTCTCCACTCCCATCCACAAACCCCTCCCTCCTCATGATCATGCTAGTCTCTCTCAAACTTATTTTTCTTACATGCCTTCTTCAAATTTCAATTTGCAAACTTTGTCTTGGAGGATTTGATCAAAATTTTGGAATTCTGCTGTGTTCTTATATTGCAAAAGGTCAGTTTGTACTTGTTTTATTTCAGTAGTTACTCTTGAGTAGTTGTGAGTGTATTGCTCAGTTAGGATTTTCACCAAGTCATTAGAGCAGCATTCTAATGATGTTTCTCTCATCTCCTTTAAATCCTCATCTAACTGGCCTGATGATGGAGCTTTAAACACTCTAAGTCCTTTGGGGATACATTGTGTTTCAGAGTACTGTTCCAGAGTAATTCATCAAACCATATGATGACCTATTTTAAACTTAATTTTTAAAGTTGTAAAAATAGATCTTTTACCTCTGGATTTGGTACTGGAATGTTGCAGTGTAAGTTAAATAGCCGACCCTTGACACCTTGGCAACTTACACTTTTCTCTGCAGTTCTCAAGCAGAATGCACCTTCTTCTGGTTCATCTATTGTACTTATCTGAGTCTCATCTTCCAAATCTGATTGTTGAACTCTGTAAGTGGCCATTTACCCAAAAAATGAAAACCACCAAAATTGTTTAGCTTAGAACAGACTGGAACAGTACTCTAAAATACAATGTGTCCCCAGAGGCCTTAGAGTGTTTAAAGCTGCACCATCTGGCTAGTTACTGTAGATGCAGAAACCAGCATTGACTTCTTTTTTTGGACCCATTCTTCATTGGAGGATTGTTCTGTTTGTATATCTGTACATTTATTTATCAATACTTATTTTTTAAATATGCTGCTATTTTTTAATTATAAAACATACATGAAACAGCATTGATAAATGTATGGAGGTCCTTAAATAGTTTTGGTGCTAAACAGTTGCTGGTCAAAAAATATATTGTCTATAGAATTTAATCAGAGTTAAAAGCACCATGTACTGGCTCTTTTCTTGGACCAGTCATTTACTAAATGATTTTTCTGCTTTTTGTATCTGTATATTTATTTATGAATATTTATTATAATGGTCTTTATTGGGTATTGAATACTACATAGACACTGAGATATATTCAGTATGAAGTGGCATCTCCCTCCCTATGTTTATTTATTTATTTATTTATTGAATTTTGATGACCGGGTTGGCCCACTGGACCCACAAAGGTCCCTTTTTCAGGGGCGACCCAGGGAACAGAAGCAATACAATGCATACAATACATACAATCAGGTGATACAGGGTTACAAGAAGTAGACAAGATAATGAGGATAACAGTACAGGCAGTTATTCAATCGTAGACCATGAGTGCAACACTTGAAAGATTTAAGGATTTAAGGCATGATTTAATGTAGGTTAAGGTGAGAAGAGGGGGGATGGGTGTTGTGATTAGGATCGGGGGTGATTATCCTGTACCCTCACAGTGGCATGAGCTTGTCCCAAGTAAATGGGACTTAAGCCTAGTGCAAAAGATTGGTAGTGAGGGGGCTTCCTGTACTAGAAGTGGGAGAGTGTTCCACAGTTTAGGGGCTGTGAGAGTGAAGAAATTGCCTCCCTTATGAGTCTTAATTCTGGGGATTGCCAGTAGGGACCGACCCGAGGTCCTGAGCATTCGAGAGTTTGGCTTAGCCATGATTATTCCTGTTAGGCTTGGTGGGGCCGCCGGGCTCTGCAATTTGTATGCATGGCAGAGCAGGGGATACTGTAGATGATCCTCAAAAGAAGGCCATTGTAGCTGAGCTAGTGAGATGCAGGGGTGGCTTCTTGGTTGACACATTGTCACAAACCTCACAACCTTGTTGTACAGGACCTGAAGCCTGCTAACCTCGCTCTTTGCCATGCCCTAGATTACTGGGGCAGCATAGGTTAATGTGGGTAGGTGGACACTGGAGACAATTGCTCATCTAGCCTCTGGGATAAGTTGTTTTTTTAGCCTGTACATGGTGCCAAGTTTGATGTAGAGAGACCTTGTTACCTGGTCAACATGGGGCTTAAAGGTGAGACCCTGGTCAATAGTTAGCCGAAGGCATTTTATGTTGTCAACTACATCTATTCATTTATCCCCAAGGGTAGTAAGTTTTAGGGAATTGGTACGATCCTGGCCAAGGGATCTAGGACTAAACAGCATGGCTTTTGTTTTTGTAATTGTTTTTTAAATATTTATACACTTGCATGTTTTTCTTATGAGCACTGGTGATATGTGTCAATTAATTGTATTACAAAAATGCTATGCTCATGGCCAAGGACCACCCCCTGAGGAAGACTTATCAGAGTCGATACATAGAGGTACCTGGTGGGCAGATCTCGGAGCACCAATAAATGATTACTAGTATGTGCTTGGTGTTTGCACTATTTTGTTTTGTTTTTTCTCAAGTTATATACTTACGGTGTTTAGCTTCTCCTAGGCAACCTATTAATGACTAAGTACCGAGTTAATAAACATGCTTGGATAAAGTAGGGTGCATAATGTATATAGGTTGAAACTGTGTGATGAACAGCTGCTCCCCCCTGTGTTCTGGGGTTGGGCAGGGTGATCTGAACCTCTGCCTTATCCACTTCTCCTGAGCTGCACCAAATGTCTTGTAACACCCTCGCAGCATCCTATCGCAGGCCTCTTATGCCTCCACAAGACTACAAGAATTGTCTGAGCATATTTTAGACTCAGCCTGAATTTCTACATAAACTCAGTGGGTTCTGCTTCATCATTTGAATGTGTGGCAGTGCGTTGGGGTCCAGGTGTGGGTTGCAGAAATTCTCCTAGTTTACCGTACTCGGGGTCAAGAGGAGAATTTCTGCGGGAGGTCACAGACTTCATCGCTAACAGGGTATTGGAGTCACCCAGATGGCTGATTCTGGGAGACTTCAATGCCTGGGTTAATAATAAATCCTCGCAATTTGGATCTGACCTCCTCCAGCTGATGAAATTGCTGGGCCTTTCATAGGCAGTTGCCTCTATCATGGCCACACCTTGAACCTAGTATTCTCTCTAGTTCTTGAGGTCACTGACATCAGGATTGATCAGGTCACTTGGTCTGACCATTGTTCCATGTAATTCTCATTTGGGGCCCCCCCATGGTCCCTTCTTTGTTGAGATGATCAGCTATCACCCTTTGAGGGGATTGTCCCCAGAGGGACTGCTGGCAGTAGTTGATTTTTCTGGTGTTAGTGCTGTTTGTGGGACTGGATTGGGTGAAGCAGTGCCAGCCTATTATGGGGCTGTCTCTGAGGCACTCAATGCCATCACACAGGTCTGTGTATGACCCAGGTCCTCACGCCTGAGACCCTCATGGTGTGATGAGACTCTCAAGGCGATGAAGATGATGGGTCAGAGGTTGGAGCATTGCTGGTGTAGGATTTGAACAGTGGAGGATAGACTGGCTTTGAGGAATCACTGTGTTGATTATCAATGGGCAATCAACAGTATGAATGCAGAGTTCCTGTTCAAGGAGATTGCCGCAGGGAAGAACAGACCAGCTCAGCTCTTTCAGACTGTGGACAGGCTTCTTCATCCAGTCTGTCTACAGCTGAAAATAACTTTTTCAGTAGCACTTTTTGAAGAGTTTGCTCTGTTCTTCTCTGACAGGGTATCCTCTATTCAGGCCAGGATCTCACCAGTGGGTCTAGATCAGTCCCGTACAGTAGGATCTGATTGGTGCAGGAGCACTTCTATTTTCTGGGCAGAGTTTTGGCCAGTGGAAGTGGCCAAGGTCTCCGAGGTGGTATCAAAGCTGTGGCCCATTAGTTGTGAACTGGACCATGGCCCAACTCTTCTCCTAGTGGGATGCATCGAGGCTATTGGTCCAGTTTTCTTCACAATAGTCTGGTGTTTGCTCTCAGAGGGGTTCTGCCCCCAACACCTTGAAGGAGGCATTGGTGAATCCCCTTCTGAAGAAACCATCTCTTGACCTTAACAGCCTGGCTAATTATAGACCTATTTCCAACCTCCCATTTTTAGGGAAGGTTGTTGAGAAGATAGTGTCTCTGCAGCTCGAGACACATCTGGAATCCCTTGATATCTTTGAGCAATTCCAGTCCAGGTTCAGAGTGAGGCACAGCACAGAGATGGCACTAGTTCAGGTACATAATGACCTCCTCAGGGCAAGAGATCAAGGGGAGTGGTCAATTCTCATTCTCTTTGAGCTATCATAAGCATTTGGTACTGTGGATCACAACATGCTTTTGGATTGCCTTAGAGAGTATTGTGGACTCACCAGTACTGTCATCAACTGGTTTGAGTCCTTTTTCTCAGGCAGTAGACAGAGGGTAGTGATGGGGAATTTCTCCTCCTCTCTGATGCCCCTGACCTGTGGAGTTCCTCAAGGCTTTATCCTGTCACAGATGTTGTCATGATATATAGTACATGCTGCCCCTGGGGAGTCTCATCAGACAGTACAGTCTAGGTTTTCACTGCTATGCAGATGGTATGCAGCTTTACATATCTTTTGTGCCAGGAACAAATGGTGCCAATGAAGTGGTGAGTAAATTCATTGCCGAAATCCAGGACTGGATGAAGTCTAACTGGCTGAGACCTAACTTGGACAAGACAGAGGTACTAGTCATTGAGCTGGGGAGTGGGCGTGATGAGGGTGCCTCTGGCATGATGACAACAAGGCAGTCCTGATCTTGGGGTCGACTGCATTGACAATATTCACTAGGGTGAGAAATCTGGGTGTTGTCCTTGATGACAAGCTGACATTTGAATCTCAGGTATCGGCTGTCATCAAAAGTGGTTTCTATCATCTGAGGAACATCACCCAGATTAAACCCCAAATTCTGCCTGAAGACCTGCCATCACTAGTGTATGCCTTCATGACATCCACACTCAACTACTGTAATGCTCTGTACCTCAGGGCCAGTAGAGGGAACCTCTGCCAACTGCAACTAGTGCAGAATACAGCTGCCAGGCTACTGACAGGACTGTCAAGGTCCTGTCATGTGATCTCGGTCTAGTGGGTCTGGACTGGCTGCTGGTTAGGTGGAGGATTCTCTTCAAGGTGGGCTTGCTCACTTATAAGGCCCTATATGGATCAGGCCCTGGCTACCTGTCAGACCTCCTTACTCCTGCCATCCCAGCTCGCTTCCTCCATTCCTGCACCGATGGCCTCCTGATGGCTCCAAGGACCAGGCTGTAAACCTCGGGTGAGTGCTTATTCGGGGTGGTCAGCCTGGTCCTCTGGAACTTGCTGCCAAGATTTTTGGGGGAGGCCCCTACAGTGGAAGCTTTTAGGAGGGACCTGAAGACTCATCTTTTTAACATAGCCTTTCCTACTGAGATATTTTAATTTTACAAACTTTATTTTAATTTGCTTATTTATTTATTATTTACGTAATTTGAATGTTTGTATCACCCTGTTAAATTTTACTACAAGGTGCTCAGAGCCCCCGGGATTGGGCACCAAAGAAATTAAATTACATACTTACTTTACTTACTTACATATTATTATATATGTGACAGGGTTGAATAAGGCCCTGCCCCATTTGTTATGCAGAAAGAGTTTAAACACAAAGGTCTGTTCTATCCTCTCCTTTTCTGTCTCTCCTCTGTCTGGTTGTGCAACCAAATTTTCTTGTGACATCTAGGAATGGATCACTCTGACAGTTTTGCAATTCTTTGCCTCTTGCTATCTCTCTCTGCCTTCCCTTACTAATTCTGTATTTTCTTCCCACTTGCATATCTGCAATTACAGAAACTTACATGAGTCTTTGTGTGGAAATGTCATTGATACTGGGATCCTTTTGTTTAAAAATGTATATAGTTAGGTTGTACTGTTGAAATGATTGCAAAAAGCTATTTGGAACTCAAGGGGTTAACCTGAGATGCATTTTTTAAGCCTTTGCAGAGCTGTAAACAAGAGATCAGTTCAGGGTCACTATGTACTGTTTTGATGAACCTGCAAGGAACAAAACTGACAAGAACATTTTGTGAGAAGCAGGCTCTGTTAACAAGTTCCCAGACAAAGACTTAAAAAAAGAGCAGCAATGCTTTTGCTAGAGAGACAAGGAGAGTGTGAGACTGAGAAACTGAAACTTGGAATTGAGATACCCTCAGAAGAAGGCCTTCGTTTTTTCTGTTTGAACTGCCTTTGTAAAGAGTTATACTGAATAATGTTATTTTTCATTTTGCTGTTATTGAGAAAAATAAAACCCTATTTGCGAATTTTGAAACTGCTCCTGGTTTTCCTATGCTTTCTGACCTGAGCCTCAATGACAATATACAGCAGAAGATTGACAGGCCACTGCCAGGCTGGCACTTATGGTAAGGGGCCCTGACAGACTTAGAGGGGGGCTACAAGAATTATCTTATCACTGGTATGGAATCACGCCTCCTGCTGGAGGCCAGAGATTAGCAATAATTTCCTATCCACCCTGATTGTAGTGGTGGCATCATTCTCTACACCCCTCCTTCCTCCCCTGAGATCCACCCCTATTCAGGGGAGGCAGGTCTGGTGTGACCCAGAGTGCAGATTGATTCTTATACACAGTACAATATATGACCAAGAAGTAACACTGGCCAACATATGCAATACACCCACAGTTAGAAATCTTAACAAAATAGTTGCAAATACCACAAGGATTTCACTTGTAGCAAGGGACCTCAATATTACCCCGCAGCCTAGCTTGGATTCCTCCAGTCCTAAGATGTACAGATAGCTACCTGCACACAACTTCTTCTGTAAGTTTGTGCAAGAGATAGGATGGATGGCTGTCTGGAGGTCTTTCCACCCCAATGTCCACAAATTTTATTTCTTCCCCATCTCCCACATAGATCATCTTTGCTTGCTCACAGAATTCCTGTCTTAGGTCTTGGCGTGCAACAATTGTTGATATTTGCTTGTCTGACCATGCCCCCCCGTTGCTGTTTAGACTGGGGTATTGAATGGACAGACATCAAATGGCACCTCCTCAAAAGCCAGAATTCTGTAACTTTTTAAAGGAGAAAACAGAGGAATTCTTGCAGGACAACCCAGTTCATGACACTGCACCCATCATTAAGTGGGATGCACTTCAGGCAGTATTTAGAGGCCTGATTATCCAAGGAGGGAGTTTGCTACTCTGGTGACTTTTGAGCAATGATCATGGGTTGAAAATTTATTGTTAACAAGTATTCCCAAATCCCTTTCAGCGTTTTTGCCTTTAGTGGTATATTGTTTATTGTGTATATATTTTGGGGTTTTTTTTGTGCCGAAATATAGAACCATACACTTGTCGGTGTTGAATTCCATTCTGTTGGTCTGAGCCCATTGTTCCATGCTGTTTAGATCAGAAACTAGGCTTGATAACTTATCAGCTGTGTCTACATATCCTCTGAGTTTGGCCACGTTGGCAAACTTTGATAACCAGTTTTGTGATGTAATTTGCATATTGCTTATGTGTAAGTTGAACAATATAACCTCCAATACAGACCCCTGTGACACCCCTCTACTTACTGGACATTGATGTGATAGAGAGTTATTTATATTTACCCTTTGAGTTCTATTTGTAAGCCACTGTTTAACCCATTTAGCAAGGTTGTATGAAAACCCAAAATATTCTAGTTTTGATATCAATTTCCCATGCGGGACTTTGTCAAAAGCCTTGCTGAAGTCTAAATGTATGATGTCAGATGAGGTGTTTTTATCTAGGCCAGCACTTATGTTGTTGTAGAAAGTTACTAAACTAGATGTACATGAATGCCCTGTTTTAAACCTATGTTGTGAGTTGTCGACAAGGTTAAGCTTGCCGATTTCTTTTTCTATAAGTAGTTTTATGATTTTTTCCATAATTTTACAGACCACAGATGTAAGGCTTATTGGTCGATAATTCTGAACATTTGATTTACTGCCCTTTTTGAAGATAGGGGTTACCATAGCTGTTAACCAATCCAAAGGGATATGTCCGGTTTTGAGATTTATAAAAAATTATATTCAAGGGTGCTAATATTGCCTTTGCGGTTTCTATTAGAAATCTTGGTGTGATGTGGTCTGGTCTGGGACTGGATGATTTTTTTAAAGTACCCAGGACTGTAAGAATCATATTGTCCAAAATACAATAGTTAATAACATTATTGGACTGGTGGCGGGAGGATGGGGGAGGAATGTCCTTTGGGGAGAACACAGAGGCAAAATAGGTGTTAAAAATATTTGCAGTATCTGTGTCTGAATTAATAATTTTATTATCTTGGGATATAAGTCCAACCTTTCTAGTGTTCTCTTTTTTCCTGTTTAAGTATGAGTGTAAGGTTTTGTGGGAATCCTTAGTGTGGGCTATTCTAAATTCAAGTTTTACCTTAGCTTGTTTTATTGTGGATTTAAGGGAACATAGGGTAGTTTGATATTCTTGATAGGTGGCCTCATTGTTTCACGTATTCTTATTTTTTTCATTTTTTAAATAAGTTTTGTTTGTGCTTGATTAAGGTTTTGATTTTGTTATTGAACCATCTTGGGATTCTCCCTTTTGTATTATATTTCTTTTTCATAGAAACCCATAAAGATTCCAACTGATGAATTAATGTTTTAACAAAGTCCATGCATCATTGACATATAGGTGATGCATTAGGTTACCCCAGGATTTAGAAGAAAGTTCCTCATTAATTTTATTCAAGTTTGCTGTATCATAGTTTTTGAATGTAGTGTGTTTCAGTCAGCTTACATGCTCAGTTACAAGAAAAAATAAAATAGCAGAGTGATCACTGGTACCAAGTGGTGCCCTGATGTATATATCGGAGATAGTTTTTTTTTTGATATTAGAAATAACCAGGTCAAGGGCATTGGAGCCTCTGGTAGGGGTAGTAATGAACTGTGAAAGATCATTTTCTGAAAGGCATGAGAGGAACAATTTATCCTGGTTACTAGTACCCGGTAAAGATGTCCAGTCTATATCGGGGAGGTTAAAGTCACCTACTATGATAACATCCTCTTTGTCTGAAAAGTAGAAAAAGTCATCCAAAAGGTGTGAAAAATAGGAATGGTCTAAAGTAGGGGGACTGTAACAGTTTCCAATGATTATTTGTGGTTGACCCTTGAATTGGATGGATACCCAAATACTTTCTGTGGTGGTCTTCTACTGAATTTCATAGGAGTTGATGTCCCTTATGTAGAGACAGACACCCTGTCTGATTTGCCTATCTTTATGATAAAGTTTGTACCCCTTAATTTCCTTTAACAAGGTAGAAAAGGTATCCTACCATGTTTACGTTACTGCAACTATTCCTATGTTGTAGGTTTTTATTGTGGATTCTAATTTGGCCATTTTAGACTGATTTAGTGAACGGGCATTTATTGATAGAGTTTTGCATAGGGATAGATATTTGCTGGTTTTCAGAGACTTGGGAAATTTCCCATTCTCCCCCATTGTTTCTAGTTTAAAAGATTGTTGATTTTTGTTTGGAAGGATTTACCAAAAAGGGTGCTACCATGTCTACTGAGGTGCAATCTGTCCCAGTAGAAAAGGGATGGTCTGTCTATAAATCTTTCCCAATAAGTTATGCAGGGTATGTTTTATTTGAGGCACTGGTTGTGCAACCATTTGTTTATAATTTTAAATGTTATAGTGACAGATTCTGTAGCTCTTGGAACTGGCAGAATCTCAGACAAGCAAATAGTACAGCCCCTGTCAATAAGTAAATTGCTTAGTACCACAGTATCTTGTTTTATGTGATCTGGGCTGTCATGAAGAATGTTATTTGTGCCAGCATGAATAAGGACTAGGGGGTTGCTACCTGCCTTGTGAAATGTCAAGAATCATGGATGTAACAATGGTGATCTTTGCCCCTCTGAAACTGGAACACGTGCAATTTATTTTGTCTGGATTACATATGGTATGATCAATATGTTTAATTATGGAGTCACCAAGTACAACAATCTACCTAGGTTGTGTACTGGGGGGGATGGTGGAATGTCAGGGTAGGATGCTGGGATGGTGTTAAGGGCATAGGGGGTGAGGACTTGTGTGTTGATGGACAATTAGGGGCAGGTTTCCCTGGATTCCAAGATTTAGCAGGATTGTGGGTGACGGGTTCCCTAGTAGGAATATTGGAGATGATTGGTACATTGGGAAAGGACTGGTCATCATCCTCAGTTACCAGGGAGAGAAATTTATTCTGTAGTGGTAGTGGAGAGACATTAAATATCTGACCCTCTCTATACTTGGTTTTGTTTTTAGTAACAGTAGCCCAGTCATTGGGGTCAGAGTGTGTGGCATTAAAGTTCATGGCTGGGGCTAAAGCTTCGGTTTGTAGAACCATGGAGTCTATAAAGTTCTCCAGGGATTCAATCTCTTCGTCATGTGGCCCTTTGGAGAGGAGTCTGGAGATTTCCTCTTGTAGAGTGTCTAATAGAATGCTATAGCACACAACGTATCCCAGCATGTGTCTAGGGGGAGCACCTCTTGCTGAATGAGGGCCAAGGGACTGAAGGTCTTGTTTTATCTCAAGAGTAGTGTCTCAGTGATAATCTAGCAGTTTCAGCAGCATCATCTGTTAAAAAGGGATACACATCCCTGTTTTCAATGCCTTCAGTGAGCCCCACAACGTGAATATTATTGCTGCATCCCCTGTTCTCCAGATCTTCTAATTTGGCCCATAACTGATGCACTTGCTACTCCAAGTAAGTGGTCCTATCAGTCTGAATTGAGACCTGAGTGTCCATTTGGCTGTGGTTCAATTCATTATCCACCATTTGAAATTCCACAGCTTCTTCCCTCTGGCCAAGGTCCTGGACACTTGCTGTTATGTGGGTGATATCTGAAATGAGTGTTTGAAGTATGGCCTTTATGTGGGATAAATCCATCATGTTTACTGCAGCCACCAGCACTAACACCATTCCCATTCTTTAGTTGAGTCTGTGAGACAGACTGCTTTGTCGATGATTACTCCTGTTTACTATGGCAATTTAAAAAATGAAAACTTTGTTCAGCTCCGCTCTGATGCAACATGTAGATAAGGTAAGGTTTGGGCCATAGAATTCTCACTTTCACATTGGATTGTTATAGATTGCCTTTAAATGCCTCAGAGTTCTTTTGTTAAGTGTCCATTTTGTCCAGGGTCTCTCATGCGCCCACCGGCTAGTAAGTATTCCCATTTTTGCAAAGCCTGTATTTTTTTCACTTCACTGTTTAACATAACAATAGGATATACCAACATACAGAAAGAGCCAGAAGAAGACCACCCGGTCTATTGCATCTGCTCAGTAAGTGATGCAGGGTCTGGCCTTACAATTTATGCCAATGATACTGCCCCCCCAACTGTCCCTCCCTCTCCGCCCCTTCTCCTCTTCCTTATGTAGCAGTGCATAGCCTTTGAGTGTTGACACTCATTTTGTTTATTTGGAAAGTGCCCCAGAACAGCCCATAATTTTTACCCAGTCCTGGTGGAGTAAAAAGGGGGGTAAGGACAAAAAAGAAGGTACCTGTGTATTTTAGCACTAGGAATGGAACTCTGATTTATTGTAGCAGTTATGGCTGAACCAGGAGAAACTATCTATAGTGGGGTGCAGCATGAATGTAATCAAAATTGCCCATTGACCCAGTGCCTATATGTGGGGTCAAGTTTTGAAGAAAAAAGCCTGTGACCATGATGGGCTAACTGGAGAGGCAGCCAGCCCTCTGTAGCCACCCATAAGATCAATCAGCCAATGAGTGGCTGAGGGATAAAGAGGACTGTGTGGAAGCAGTGAGTAGAGATTTAGTGAGTTACCTGATGTGAGAGGAGCTCCATGTCAGGGCTCCTGGGCTAGATAGCCTGCAAGTGCTGCAAACACAGAAGGTCAAAGTGAGGGAGATTTATGCCTGGGCACAGGAGGGTAGCATACTCAGTGCAGAAAGAGAGAGGGAGAGACACTAAAGACAGCATTGCTGCAGGAATAAGAAAGTGAGAGAAAAGCTTCTGCAAGGAATGTGTGACCTGCATTTTCATGTCCCTGAGTTTGCCTGTTTGGTAAAGCTGGGTGAAGTCGACAAAATTCATTCCGCTAAAAAATGTTGTGAGTAGCGCTCAATTCGAAGAGCACAATTCGTAAAATTTGGTACTTTGTGGAGCGGGGGGAGGGAGTCATCCCTAAAGTGTGGAATTTCCACACAAAGCTACATAAATTTTCAATCCCTGGTGTCTAATGGTAGTGCCCCCTGCCACCTCCCTGGCACACTACCTTGGTGTCTATTGGTTCCCCCTGCCAGAGCAGATTGCTGTCCAGGACCACACCACATTATAAAAAAATACGTATATTTTTTTCAATAAATCCCTAATCTATCCCTTCCCTGGTGTCTAGTGCCCCCCAACACCACTGACTGCCAGCCACAAAATCCACCTGTTGTCCTGCTGTCTAGTGCCCCCGTGGTGCCGATTGCTGCCCACATCCACAACCACAATACTGTATTAAAAGAAAATGTGTCATTTAATCCCTGGTGTCATGTGGACCCCCCCAACCCTCTACCTGTCAAGAACTACTCCCACACCTCTTCCTCACTCCCCTGATGGCTGGCAGCCCAACTAAGCCCTGCTCAATGAATGAGAATGTGCTTGTACAAGCATGCTCTCATTCATTGACAGCTCACGGTCATTTTCATCACATTTCAGGGTTGTACAGAAGGGGATGGGGCTGCTTTGGTCACCAGCGGGGACAGCAGGATGGGGGAAATGGCATTATGGACCCCGTTCACCCATCCCGGCCCCTGCAGGTGACTGGACCAGCCCCCTCCCCTTCTCTACAACCCTGAAAATTGACAAAAATGACTGCAAACTGTCAATGAAGGAGCATGTGCTTGTACAAGCACACGCTCATTCATTGAGCTCAATCAAGCTGCTGGCCATGGAGGTGAGTGGAGGGCTGTGCCAGTGGCCCACTGGGGATCAGAGTGGGGGGGAAGCTGGATGGGAGCACTACCTGACATGGTGGGGGGTCCACTAGACACCAGGGATTAAATGAAATATTTTCTTTTTTATACAATATTGTGTCATTGGTGTGGGCGGCAGTCAGTGGGGACAAGGGGGTGGACCACTTGACAGACACCAGAGCAGTAGGGTGCCAGCCAGGGTGGATTTATTGTGGCCAGCAATCGGTGGTGGTGGGGGCACTAGACACCAAGGAAGGGACAGATTAGGGATTTCATGAAAAAAAATGTATATTCCTTTTTATTGTTTGTGTACAGCAATTGGCCTGGGGGGGCAGTAGGCACCAGGGAGGGAAGTTCAGCTACCGGCTGTGGGGGTGCGATTTCTCCTTGCTTTGGCTTTTTTTAAGTGCAATCTGCACTTAAAACCCCAAAAAGCAAGGCAAAGTCACAAATGGCGAATTCTGGGCTATTTTGAAAAATTACGCAAAGTGCTCCGCTGATGCAAATTTGGCGACTTCGTCACATATTCACCCTCAGAGAAAAACTTTGCTACATCTCTACTGTTTAAGCCTACAGTCAGGCTGTTTCACTAGTAATAGGGTGACAGTCACCAAGCAAAGGTAAAGAAGACCATTTATGACTGATGTAGCTGAAGATAACACTGAAAAGAATACAACCAGACCTGATAAGCTGCACCTTAGTTTCCATAGAAGAATTACTGCCAATTAGAGCGTCTCCTGGAGGGAAGAAGATGGAAACCATGAGTACTTAGCAGGGTAGTACCCTTGCAACTCTTATAGTGTAAATAGGTTAGTTAGTGATAGTTTTTTACATTCCTGGGAAGGACTCTTTAACAAGGTGTGGCACAGGTGAATACCTGTAGGTTTATTCATATTTGATGCATCACCTTTGAGACCTCTAGTTCAGGACATTGATTAATTTACTGTCCCACTGCATTACAAATAGCTAGCTTAAAACTGATACCACAGCATAGTACCTACACACATGAAGGACTTTGTTTCATCTGAAGTAGTGTGCAGCTAGAGGACTATTACGGAACTTGTAAACATTAGGAATTGGTCAATAGTGTATGGTGGAACACAGTTGTGTATAGAGCTGCTGTAGTAGCTACGTCACAATACAACTGCTCTCACCAGCACTGTTCATATGATAGGGTGTGGTTGGCGAGTCGGGTGAGCAAGCTGACCAGTGGGCTAGACAGACAAAGAGTGCGGTCTCCAGTGGCAGACACTCACCAGAAAACATAAGTAATCCTGTATTTTGGGCACCATACATTATAGTGAGCAGTGTATGGCATCCCAAACAACTTGGCAACTCTTCTCCCTCATGTGTTCTACTGGCGGACAAGGGACCTCTCGAAAGCCGCTTTTCTCAGGTCATCAGCCATCATAGAAAACATTGGGTGAAGAATTGCCTTGTTGTGTATGGGATGCCATACACTATCCTATATTTACTCTGGTGCAACAACAAGGTGGGACATTATGCTTGGTTGTTGTGATAGTGATCTGTTTATTTGCCTGTCTTTATTCTTTGTCATTAAATTCACATTTCTCTGCCCCTCCAATAAATCTGTTCCCTCTGGTTGTTTAACTGGTACTTTATTGCATTTTGAGTATTGCCTATGTTCTTACTCTACTGCATCTGTATTTATAAATTCTTGGTGAACATCACTCTTATACCTCTGTGTAAACAAAAATGTTGCCTCAGGTGGAGGTTCCATGCCAACTCTGAAAAACCCAAAGAATACCATTGAACCCAAAGCCTTTCATTCAAAGGTCAGAATCCTAAGCCACACACCATCTCATCTCCAGCATAGCTATTTCCTGAAGGTAGGGATACTACTCCTTGCACCTAAAATCCTAGCTCTTTAAAGCATAGTGTATGCTCAGTAGTTTAACTGTCCTGAACAAACTAAGGGTTCTGTGAGTGACCCTATTCATTTTATTTAAAATGTTAAAGCCTAAAATCATATTTCTTCTTGTCTTAGCCTTCTTAGTTTCAGAAGAAACATGTCTAGCCTGCCTAGACTCTCCCTATAGCTAAACCTGTCCAAATCATTGATCATTTTAGTTTCTCTCTGCTACACCTTCTCAATTGCTGCAATAGCCTTTTTGTATTGTGGAGACCAGATCTGCGCATAGTACTCCAAGTGTTGCCTTTCCACTGCCATATAACAGGGCAGAATTGCATCACTCTTCTGACATGCTATGCACATTTTAATGTAGCCCAGCATTTGAATGTCTTTACTTACTGCCACTGCACATTGCTGTGACATCTTCAGCTCCCCATCAGTGATGACTCCTAGGTCTGTTTCATGGTCTGTTGCTGCTAGCTGTTTTATTTATTTATTGGATTTTGGTACCTGGGCAGGCTCAGTGAGATAAAGAATCCCTTTCTGAGGAGTGATTGGGAATTAATTACCATACAGTAGGTCAAAAATGCCTGGATAAACAGTTGGTTCAAGAAACATAGAAACATAGACTTTGATTGCAGATAAGGACCACTTGGCCCACCCAGTCTGCCCTTCCCTACCTATTGGATAAGCTGCAGAACCTAGTTAACCAACAGCCTACTTCTTCCTAACCCCCACCAGAATTGCCTCATGTCTGTCCCACGCATTCTTGAATTACCCCACTGTTTTTGACCCCACAACCTCCTCAGGAAGTCCGCATCCACCACCCTCTCCTTGAAAAAATACTTCCTCACATGTCCCCTGAGCTGTTCCCCTCTCTATCTTGAAATTGTGCCCCCTTGTTCTTGCACATCTCTTTTTCTGAAAGATGCTGCCCTCTTTGACTTTGATTCCCTTAAGGTACTTGAAAGTTTCTATCATGCACCCCCCCCCTTTCCACAAGGGTTTACATATTAAATTCCTTTAGTCTCACTTCGTATGGCTTCTGGTGCAGACCCTGCACCATTTTAGTTGCTCTCCTCTGGACAGCCTCCATCCTGTCTATGTCCTTGCAGAGATGTGTCTGCAGAACTGCATGCGGTACTCCAGATGGGGTCTCACCAACTGTCTGTACAGAGGGATATCAACTTCTTGTTTTCTACTGGTGATGCCTCTCCCTATACATCCCAGCCTCCCCCAGCCTTTCTTACTGCCTTCTCACATTGTTTATTTACCTTTAGGTCATCTGATATGACTACCCCTAGATCTCTTTCCATTTTTCTTGTTGTTAGTACCCCACCCCCCCATTGTGTACTCTTCCCCTGGGTTTTTGTTTCCCAGATACATTACGTTGCACTTCTTTGCATTGAATCTAAGCTGCCATATTTTTGACCATTCCTCCAACCTTGTCAAGCCCCTTCTCATCCTTTCCACCCCCTTGTGTATCAATTAATAAATATAAGATATCTTACCCTGAACATTATATCACACAAATACTTTTTCCTAAAGTTAGTAAAGGTAGGCGTGAGTTTCTAAGATCTGTGCATAGACATAGAGTTTGTCCCATAAAAATTCATAATAAATATGGTAATGGTTCCATTTCATGTCAGGCAGCTAAAGTATGGAATATTCTACCCCCCCCAATAAGATCTCTAGAAGACCACACAATTTTTAAAAATCAAATTCTGAAACTTCATAAAATAGAATGTAGTTGTATATGATTATGTATGGGAAATCCTTATTGTGAAATTTTGTATTTTTTTTGTTTTGTATTTGTGTCTTAATGTATTGTTGGATATTGAAATGCTGTGTATTGTGTACATTGTGTATTTGTTTGATTAATGTTATATGTTTAGATGTAACTAAGTGAAATATAAACAGGACTATCTTGAGAACAGGATTGTATAATCCTAATGATTAGAATTTCCTGTATAAAAATAAAGTTTTCATCATCATCATCATCAATTAAATATGAAATGTGCAGATAAAGACACAAAAAAGTACAGTAATTGGCATTAGCTTCAAGTGTACATTCTATACAAATGTAATAAAGTGTGAGACAAGTCACGTACTGTATAAACAAAAGGATCCAGTTGTTTACTATTTAAATAGTACCCTTTACTGGAATTCATTTGGCTTGTAAAGGATCTTACACTTATCCCATTGAATTTCATTTGCCACTTGTTGGTCTACTTCTGCAGTATAACCACATTCCATTGAAGACTGTTTTCCTCTTCCCTGGAGTCTGCCATCAATAGAACCTTGGAGTCAGCTGAAAATGTTATTACCTTACCTGAGACTCCAAAGACCAGGTACTCAAAACAAATTGTGAATAGGAGGGGTCCCAACACAAGCATGTGGGGGACCCCACTGTTGACTGCTTTCCAGTCTGATGTTGTCCCATGCAATATCCACTGAGCCCTATTGCTTAATCAGCTCTCTATGGATTGTGTTATATTTTCTGAAATTACAAATTTCAACTTTAGAACTAACTTTGGATGAGCTCCTATGTCAGATGTTTCACTGATGTAGATTACAACATGTGCCTTTCCCTTTCTAGTTCTATTTGTTGTGTTCACTGTGCATGCAAGCAAACATGGTATGAGAGTGCCCTTTGAGGGGTGTGACAATGTCTGCCCAATGCAGAGCAGTGTTGCAGGGGTGTGACAGTGCCACACCAATCAGCACCCAGGATGACAATGATGGAGTTTCTGGCTTGCTGGGTGAGGAAGGCACCAACTTCAAAAGAAATTGCAATCCCTTTGATCAGCACTGTCCAGCAAGCCAGGCTGATCTGTCCTGGTCAACTTGGAATGTGCGTCTGCAACAAAGAAAACCATCCATCAATGTTGGTTGCTGACAGCGCTAATTGTCCCACAAGTTGACCCTCCCTGTCAACCCCCACCCCCCACACACACATTTGTGAGACTGGGGGTTCTCAATCCCCCAGTGTCTAAAACTGTCCCTCATCAGTTTTTTCCCCTGAAGAAAAGAAAACCATCCATTGTCATCTGTTGCACCCCCCAAACATATGCCAGTGATACTGGGGGTGCCCAATCCCCCAGTGTCCTGTCTCTGAAATAAAGAAAACTGTCCTTCATTGTTGTTTTTTTACCTGAAAAAAAAAAGAAAAACATCCATTGTTGTCTGCTGACCCTCCCACTCAGAACCCACCACCCCACCTTCCCACCCCATACTTATCCACCAGAGGCCCATCCCCATAATCTTCCTTGGATTGCAAACACATCTTCACTCTTTAAAGCCCAACAGCAAACTGAGGTAAGCTCTTCAATGTATTTCAATGGGGTTTTTAGCTTCAATGTATTTTAATGTGGTTTTCAACTTAGTGGCATAACTTGGGCATTTTTTAAATATTTTGACCCAAGTTTTCAACATACCATTTTTGGGACCCCACCTCATGAACAATTCAAGTGATGTTAGGTAAATCTGTTATGAAAGCTGATTTCATGGTCACTGCATGAAATCACTTTTTGGGCAGGAGTTGAACATTTTCTCCACCATTATTCATGGCATGGGGTCATAAGAAGGCTATGTTGAAATATGGGGTGGGATATTCAAAAGGGTTGCACAATGTGCAAAAGGGTTGTGCCTGTGCAAGTCCAAAAATGCACCATTCTGCGATATTCAGCAGGAGGCAGTTGCGCCACTGAAAACATGCTGAGCAACAGCGCAATGCTAATGAAGGCATGTGCAACTGAAGGGGGTGGAACCATGCATAAAGTGCACAGTGCAATATTCAAAGACTTGCACAATGCACAATAGTGGATCAGGCGGAAGTTGCGCCACAGAGGAAATGAGCCAAAATAAAAAGGATCAAGGAAGAGGCGCAAGAACGCTACAGAGACGCCACATGAGGCAGAGAGAGAGAGACAAGGCCAGAGGGAGAAAGAGGGCAGGCCAGGGAGAGCACAGGACAGAATAGGGGCAAGGGAAGGTGTTGGAGCCACAGAGTGCAGAGGCCAGTAGGTGTACTCGGTGCAGTGGAGGTAGCAGTCAGGACAGCGGGGAGAACAGAGCAACAACAGCTGGGGGAGGGAACACAAGCCAGGGACATGGACAGTGCCAGCTTCCACATGGAAGCCATAATGAGGGGGGTGAGAAGGCATGCTGCAGGTGGACGTGGCCGTGGAAGGGCCCGTCGGCGGTACGCCCCCAACAGGCAGTACCAAGCCTGCATCAGCTTTGAGCTCTACTCAGATGTCAAGATTGTGGGCAGGTACTGCCTGAACAGAGCAATACTGAGGCGGCTGTGTGAGCTGTGCAGTGATGTGATGCAGGAACCCTCACGACGGAGTCACGCTTCTGTCAGTGGAGACAAAGGTAACAGCCTGCATGTGCTTGCTCACCATGGGTACCTTCCAGAGACCAACAGGGGACACCACAGGCATAACACAGTCGGCCACATCACGCATCCTCACCCAATTCCTCAGCGCACTGCTGCCACATGCTGCGGAGTACATCCATTTCCCCAGCACCGTGGCGGAGCGCACAGCAAACATACAGGTGTTCCACAGGGTAGCACGTATGCCTGGCATGCTAGAGGTGATAGACTGCACCCATGTGGCCATTCACACACCACCTGGCCCTGATGGTGCCACCTATAGGAATTGGAAGGGTTATGCCAGTGTTAACTGCCAGGTGGTGTGTGATGCCAGTGGGCACATCATCAATGTCTGTGCCACGCACCCTGGTGGAGCACATGATTCATTCATATGGTACCAGTCAGCACTGTGCCATCAATTCAAGAGTGGGGACATCCCCACAGGACATCTAGTGGGTGAGTATGCATGTAGGACTGACAAATCAGGGGCAAGGGTGGGTAAGCCACAGGTGCCATGGGTGTGGCACACAGGGTTAGGGGCAATATGACCCTGAACAAGACACTAACCTCCACTATCTCCACACAGGTGACATTGGATACCCACTCTGTCCCTGGCTGCTCACACCCTACTGACGGACCATGACCCCATCGCAGCAACGCTTCAATGAGGCACATGCCACTACACGCAACATCATTGAGCGGGTATTTGGGATGCTGAAGGCACACTTCTGATGCCTAGACACCTCCAGTGGTGCCCTACAGTATAGCCCCTCAAAGGCCTGTGGGATATTCCTGGCCTGTTGTATCCTGCACAACATGGCCAAAGACTGTGGGATAGCTGTACAAGTTGAAGAGGGAGACAGCGATGGGGACGATGGTGACACCGGTGATGATGGGGATGAGCAGCCCCCCCTTGGATGACATGACCCCTGACTGATCTGGCTGGCCCAGCTGCATCGGGACACCATCACAGAGGAGCACTTCACCCAACACAGGTAAGTCATGGGGCCATGTGCAACCAACAATGGCTAGGGCACAACCCACATACACACAGGGAAACACACCAGGGGTGCATGATGGCAAGGGAAGTGGCAGGGCACAGAAGCACACACATACAACCAGGGAGAGGTGAACAGTAACACGCCACATGGACGGACACACACACACACACACACAATAGGCACAAAGTGCACAGGGGTCAGGTGCACAACAGAGCTGGAACACAGACATTAAAAACACACATGTCCACAGGCCACCACATCCACTGACTGTCCATGTACGTGTGTCAGATGCTGGGCACCTTCGCACTTTGGTGTACAGCGCAATGCAGGCATCATCATGCACACGCACCTGTGGACAGCAGTCGGGAGGGTGTACAGGTGGTCCATGTGTCTGTGTGTAGGGCTGGACACCCACCAGTGCACTGCCCACTGAAACACACATTGCACACAGGGCAGCACCAGACAGGGCCTGCACTGGGAGACAGCTCAGTCTTGTGGCACAGTGCCACGGCCACCTTGGATGCATGGGCGGCCCCGCTGAGACCCAGCAGCACTGGCAGGCTGAGCACAGGCCTCATGGGGTGGCACCAATGGACCACCAGGGGTTCCACTGCATGAACATGACCTTGCCCGCACAGGGTCTGCAGCACACCAAACATGCCTGTACCAGGGGTGCTCGGGATGCCCACAGCTGAACCCGGCATCGACAGGGTGGGTGTCGCATGACGCCAGGACTGGGGAGTGGATAGCATACTGTGCAGTGTGAGCGGCACAGGGGCACCTGACTGTGTGCCCAATGTGGCCATAACAGCGACCAATGCCTGTGTCTGCCTATCAATGGTGGCGGTCACATCCATCCACAAATGGTCAATCCATGACAGGATCCTCTCATTGTCCCTGCTGTGCTGCTCCAGAGCCACACACAGTGCCTCCACGGATGTTGCAACCCGCATCTGCTGCTGTACTGATGCCTGCAGCAGACGGGTGTGCTTGTCAAAGAGGTCGTCTGCCACATCGGCAACCTGTCCCTCAGGGTATGGAAGGGCCTGATGTACAGCACCCCTTGAGGGTGGGCACTGCTCACCAGGACCAGGTATGGGCAAGTCCACAGGTGGTGCACCTCCATCACAGCTGAACCCTGTACCCCCAGTCCCAGTGGGTGACTGCTGCTGCTGCCCCTCCACCTGTTGTGCCCAAGGGATCAGTTGTTCCACTGCTGTGGCTGCAACAGTGCCAGTGACCTGCACAGCCACCAGTTCTGCCCCACCGGTGCTGACAGGCACAGCCTGGGACTGTGCTGACGTGCTGGCACACACGTCGGAACCAGCTAGGTCCATGGGAGTGAGCTGTCCTGCCGTGTGTCCATTCTGTGACACACACATGTCAATGCTCATAGTGGTCATTGCATCATCAATGGTGCAGGTCTGTGCCACAGCCACAGCCACAGTGTGCTGGCATGCTTGCATGCCAGACCGCTGAGACACAGGAAGGGCACCCCCCCACACCTGTCTCAATGACATCAGTGACGGCAGCCATGCGTGCACACTGGTGCAATGCACGCCAGCTACCTGCGGAGGTGGATGGTCCCTCCAACTCCAGATGGCTGTCCGTAGTGGACAGGCCCTCCACCGCTGACCCCTGCAGATGCACAGGATCTGTAACAGAAGGGAAGGACACGTTAGTGCATGTGATCTACCTTCACCCTCGACCATGACATACCATGCAGTGATGGGCTACCACCTGTCTGGAAGCCACCTCCAGGAACGCCCTCAATGGCACTGTGCTGCATGCTTGCAGTGAGCCTGTCCTCTGACGGAGTCAGCTGCACCACCTCTGGCTGGCCCCCACCTGTTGCAGCACGTGCTGCCCTGATGGCTGCCACCTTCTCCTTCACCCTCCTCCTGTCAGTTCCCATCTTCTTTTTACACTCCTGCACAGAGCGCTGGTGGCTGCCGTGCAGGTTGATGGCATGTGCCACCCCCTCCCATGCAGCAGCACAGGACTGAGGGATGCCCCGCCGTCCACTGAGAAGTGACTCTTCATCCAGGTAGGCCTCGAACAGTGCCTCCATCTCAGCCTTCGTATAAAGTTAGGCCTCCTCTTCCGCCCACCATCATCCTCCTCACCCAGACCTTGCTCAGTCATTTCACAGCCTGTATGGGTGACAGTGGTCACCTGTGACTGTGCAGTACACAGCAATTCCCTGAGACCATAGTCCAGAACATCACACAGCATGCAACTCACCTATCAACTGCAGTAACCGAATATGGCCACTGCAGAACAGTGTCACATATTTATAGTGCAATCCATGCAAATTAGGTGCGGAGCAACTTTAATGACATGCAAATCACACTGCTGCACCATTGAATGGCTGATCGGATGATTTGCATATGACGGCTGAATATCACGCTTTTGCACTTTGCGCAATACGGTTGAACATGCTGAGCCAATGGCACAGTTCTGTGACTGCGTAGTACACCGCACTGCACATGCCCAGGTAGCTTACGCAGGTGTCTGCCGTGCTGATGATGTGCTGTGCATGGTAGGCAATTCAGGGCATGGCCACCATTGTGCCAGTGGTGCTACAGCGACGGTCATTACATGGCGCTGTGGCACAACTGCACAATAGTTCACTGTGACAATGGCACACAGGCAACCAATCACGCTGGATGCATAGACGTCCGATGGCACTGTGTGTGGCCATGCGCCAGAGACCCATGACCCTGTGCCCGACCTTTGCCCCCTTGGTGCTGTACGTATGGCATGTCTGCAGCTATATCGCGCTGTTCGGTGACAGCGTGATAGGGACTGGCGGCACTGTACCGACAGCGTGATAGGGAATAGCAGCGTTGTATTGCGCAGCAATTCCATGTGGGGTTGCCACGCTGCAGAGCGCCATATTGCCTACTATAGATCTAGAGATGGCACGCAGAAGAGCCCTCCCAGTGGAGTGCCCTTGAGCTGGCAAACCTGGTGGCCATTGTGGAGCATCACTATGGCCCACTATATGGGAGGGTTCCCTAGACAGGGCCAGGACCCAGGTGTGGCAACAGGTGGCCACTGAGCTGGAGGTGGCCACTGGCCGACGGAGGTCCTCGGAACAGTGCAGGCAACGCTATGGGGACCTGAGGAGGAGGGAGCCAGCGCTACTGGCACATCTGCAGTCGCATGCCAGGAGGGGCATGGTGCCGGGGAGGGTTGGTCTAGGGTTGGCTGTGGTGGTGTTAACAGGGTATGTGATGTATGGGTCTGGCTGGGTGGGTGGGCACACTCATTGAGGTAGGGGGAATATGCTTTGGGATTGCACTGATGTGTTTCTCACCTTTTGTTTCCCACAGGTGTGGCAGAGCAGAGGAGGGCCATGGCTGAACAGCAGAGGGTGATGCCAGCAGTGCCTGAGCATGGTGGTGGAGAATCGTGACACCAGCAGCAGCCTGATGAGGGTGAGTGCCATGGCAACATGATTGCTATTGCATGCTGTGTGACAGGGTGGGGGGCCGGGCATGGCCACCATCCATGGACACCACTGCCATGCATGCAACATGTGACAGTCAGCACTGTCCAGTGACACTGCATGTCTGGAAGTGCGTCAATGGTGGTCCATGCGTGCACTGGGCACATGGCTGTGGCACTGCCTGCCCACCGTGTAGCCACGTTACTGTATGGCCTTGGTTGTGCTGTGCTGGACATGGGCAGTGTGTGTGTGTGCCGTGGTACACATGGCCGTTGCTGCCTGGTTGGGCATGTCTTGTGCACACGGTCACTGTGGGTGGGTGCAGTCCATCACAGGAGCGGGGCACTTGGCAGTATGCCATGCACGATGGGTGGGCTTCAGGGATATGGACAGTCACACCCATTGACTCTGATCCCTTGTCCTAGGTGTCCGGATACTACTACGGAATGAGAGGTCCATGCAGCAGCTGTTGCAGGTAGCCATGGACTCCCTTGTGATACTGCAGGACCTACAGTGGCATGGGGTGCGGAGGAGAAGGAGGCCCCGGGACCAGCACCAGGCAGCAGGGGAGCAGGCTGGAGGACAGTAGCTGGCCATCACCTCCCCCCTTTAACTATCCCTCACACCCCGCCTTCCCTCTCCCAGTTGTTCATCCCTGCCCCTTACCCACCCCTACCTTGTACCCATACCCCCACCCCTGTTTTGTACATATGTATATAGTTCTTGATGTTGTTATTCTTATTGTTGTTCTTTTTCTAATACAGTTATTTTGATATGAATACTGTGGTGGTCTCTGATTTGCAGCTGGCTATAGGTGCTCAGTTGCAGTGGTGTGCATGGCATCTGGGGTGGTATAGTCATAGGTATATGTGTGTGTGTGTGTGTGTGTGCGTGGGGAGGTGTCTCTGGTGTGGGAGTGGCTTTCAGTCGGTATCTGTGGTGTGTGTTGTTCACTGTGCATTGCATTGCTGTGTGCAGTGTTCCATGGTGCCTGCTCTGTGTTCATTGTGCCCCTGTCAAGCTGTCCTTGACCTGTGCAGCTGACACCCTTGCATGTCTGTGGCCTGCCATGTCTGCTGCCTTGTCAGTGGGTGCTGTCCCTGCAGGTCATACACTGTGACCATCATGATGCTGGGTTGCCACCTGTCACTGATGGAGTGCATGTTTGCCTCGGTGACACTGTGGCCTCCACAGTTGCTGTCCCACCTCCATGCTGTGTCTTGTGTGTGTTGCAGGGGCAGTGCAGCACAGTCTGTGACTTGTGCTCCAGGTGTATGCTGGTGGCGTACAGGGCCACAGTACATACACAGGGTGGGTGTCACCTCTGTGCCATGGTGGACTGCAGGCTGTGTGTGCACAGTTTACATGTGCTCACACTGGGGGCTGGGTTGCCACACTACTGCATCCCTGTGTTGGTGTCCCCGAGGGTATGGGTGTGTGTTTGCCCCTGCACTGTGTTGCATCCGGTGTGCTGCATGCTTCCACGCACCACTGTGGGTGTCTGTGCTGGCTGCTGTGGCTCGTGGTGGGTCGCACTGTGACACCTGTCTACTGTGCAGGGTACTGTATCAATGGCAGTGGTGTCAGGGGCACGCCCTTTCCCATGTGGGGTACCACTTGTGGCGACACATGTTCGGTCTCTCAGCTGTGCCTCAGGGGGGTTGTGCATGTTGGCACTGTGTCGGCCATTGTTGCATTGCCGTGTGCTGCCACCCACTGCTGGGTGCTCATGGTGGGTCTAGCTTGTATGGTTCTGTGGTACATGAGGTTGCAGTGTGACGGGGGATGCATGGGGATTCCTGCAGTGATGGTCACTGCTCATGGGGGGTGTCTTAGGGTCACAGTGCAGGGTGTGCTGTGCACGGGGGGGCTGCTGTACACTGGGGTGGTCTGCCCCCCTTGTGTGGCAGTCTCAGCTTGCCAGTGGGTGTACTGGGGCAACATGGCCCGGCTGTGCTTTGTTTGCTTGTCTCCATGGGCTGGTGGATATTCCATCCCTCCTCCAGTTGTGCTGTGCTTGGGGTGTTGGGGTTCATTGTCACTTCTGCTGTGTGTTCCTGTGCCCATCTGTGGCATGGGTGGTGGGCCCCTGCCTACCTCCCTGGTTGTGCAGTTCCATTGCTCTGCTGCTGGGGGGCTCCCTGCTTGCGCTATGGCACCTCTGGACTGCTCAGCTGGGATGCCCTTGTTGAGCTATAGCGCATCGTATCGCTCAGTTTTCCCTTCCTGGTTGCGCTATGGTGCAGGTTGTGCGATATTCAGACATTGGCTGGTTGTGCAATTTGACTTGCTCCATGTTTTAATATTGCGTCTATTGCGTATGTGCGCAATGGACTTGTGCTTGCTCCTGCTATTGCGCACATTTTGGGCGAAGTTTGAATATCCAGCCTCATGGTGTAAAAATATTAAAAGACAATGAAGTTAAGAGCCTGTTTTCAAATTTGCGAATGCAGGCTCGTAACTTTGGCAATTTTCAATTTTTTGACCCCAAATTTCCAATATAGCCATTTCTTCACAGCACCTGGTATGTGTGACAGCTGTCATTTTTCACATCTTGGTCAAAATGTTTTTTTTTTGCATCCTGAAAATTTATTTTTCAGTCACTGCATAAAATCACCTTTTGGGCGGGACTTGACATTTTTCTCTGTCTTTGTTCATGAGGTAGGGACATAAAAAGACTATGTTGAAAATTTGGTGAAAACAATTAAAAAAACAACAAAGTTATGAGCCTGCATTGAAATTTGAGAACGTAGGCTTGTGACTTTGGCAATTTTCAATATTTTGATGCCAAATTTTCCATACAACTATTCCTTCACAGCACCTCATGTATGTGACAGCTCTCAATTTTCAGATCCTGGCCAAAATGTGTTTTTGCATCCTGAAAGGTGATTTTGCAATTGTTGCTGTGAAATCACCTTTCAAGCGGGAGTTTAAATTTTTCTCTGCCTTTGTTCATGAGGTGGGGTCATAAGAAGGTTATGTTGAAAATCTGGTGTAAAACTATTAAAAAACAACAAAGTTATGAGCCTGCATTGAAATTTGTGAACACAGGCTTGTAACTTTGGCAATTTTCAATATTTTGACTCCAAATTTTCAATATAGCCGTTTCTTCACAGCACCTCATGAATTTGACAGCTGTCATTTTTCAGGTCCTGGCCAACATGTTTTTCTACATCCCGAAAGGTGATTTTGCAGTCACTGCACAAAATCAACTTTCAGGCAGGAGTTGAACATTTTCTCTGTACTTGTTCATGAGGTGGGGTCATAAGAAGGGTATGTTGAAAATTTGGGGCATAGATATTAACAAACAAGTCAGTTACACTGCCCAGCATCATCATTCTACTTTGCATTCTTAACTGTTAATAAAATGATTCCGTCACTGAATCAATTTTTAATGTCACTTTCAGTTGTATCAGCACCACACACCACCTATGACACCAGTTGACGTGGCAAACACTCGGCATTAACAAATGCTTGTTACTTTCTCAGAAAAGACCAACAGGTTAGACTGACTTAGTGTCCATTTAGAAAATCCATGCTGAGTCTGCTTGAACAGCAGAGACCTGCCCAGATGCTCTGTAATCTGATCATGAATGATTATTTGCAGTATTTTTCCTACAATCAATGTAAAGCTAATCTAACCTGGCCTACAGTTATCTGAGTCACTTACAAGTGTTCACAGTGATTGTAATCTATTTAGCAACATGAACTGGAAAGTTTGGTTTTAAAATCATAGGGCCCTATTTATACTTGCTATGGTGGTGGGGCCAAAATCTGCAACAGAGCTGATGCACAAGGTGGGGTGGAAAGGATGAGAAGGGACTTCACAAGGTTAGAGGAATGGTCAAATGTATGGCAACTTAGATTTAATGCTAAGAAGTGCAAGGTAATGCACTTGGGAAACAAAAACCCAGGGGAAGAGTACACAATGGGGGGTGAGATACTAACAACAACAAAAATGGAAAGGGGGTAGTAACATCAGATGACTTAAAGGTGGGAAAGCAATGTGAGAGGGCAGTAAGGAGGGCTGGGGGGATACTGGGATGCATAGGGAGAGGCATCACCAGTAGAAAACAGGAAGTTGTTATCCCTCTGTACAGACAGTTGCTGAGACCCCATCTGGAGTACTGTGTGCAGTTCTGGAGACCCAGTCTCCACAAGAACATAGAGGAGTTGGAACCTGTCCAGAGAAGGGCAACTAAAATGGTGCAGGGTCTGCACTGGAAGACATATGAAGAGAGACTAAAGGAACTTGATATGTATAGCCTCGAGGAAAGGAGGGAGAGGGGGGACATGATAGAAACTTTCAAGTACCTCAAGGGAATCAACAAAGTCCAAGAGGGTAGCATCTTTCAAAAAAGAGGTGTGCAAGAACAAGGGGGCACAATTTGAAGATGGGGGGGGACAGCTCAGAGGTAATGTAAGGAAGTATTTTTTCACAGAGAGGGTTGTGAATGCATGGACCGGCTTTCGGAGGAGGTTGTGGAGTCAAAAACAATGGTTGAATTCAAGCATGCATGGGACAGCCATAAGGCAATTCAAGGGGGTGGGGTAGAAAGAAGTAGGCTGCTGATTAACTAGGATCTGCACTTATCCATTAGGTAGGGAAATGGGCAGACTGGGTGGGCCAAGCAGTCCTTATCTGCCATCAAATTCTATGTTTCTATGTCCCATTTCACTGCCTTCTGCAAAACCAAATTAGCATTCAGGGTCAAAAAACAGACATTGTCAAGCATTAGTTGCTACATAAAGCTTATACTTTTATTAAGAAAATTCACTCAGGGCTGGCGACATAACAGCACAAACTACCCCAACACTACTCCTCTGGACAAGGAGGCTTCATCAGGTGCCAGACGTGCTACTTTGGTTTTGCTGAATTCTTACTGGAAGTCAGGGAAACAGCCTTATTGTGAGCACTGATAGAGAGGTGAGTTGATAGAGAGGTGAGTATGTTTACTAGTGTTGCACATTGCAATGACACCTGCTACCACCACACACAAGATGGCCCCTGTCACGAGTGGAGGTGTATACTGACAGATGCCATGCAAATCATTGATTCAGATGATACAGCAGGCAAATGGTTAGTGACTGTGACTAGACTGCAGAATAACATTATGTTCTAGTCCTCCACCAGCCACTTGGGGTAATAAATATAATTGATGCTGTGGTGCATTATGAGGGGGTTACTGCACTGCTGAGGTGTCATTCTTCAGATAAGACATTAAACTGATGTCCTTTTTGCCCATTTCTGCTCACTGTGCAGGTGGAAGTGAATGATCCCATGACACTTATCGAACAAGAGTTTGGGAATTTCATTAAAATAATTTTCCGAAAACCAAAGAAATATTCCAAAACAAAATATTAAAAGAGAAAATCATGGCAGTATTAATAAAATATAATAAATCATGACATTAACTAAAAAAATCACATGTAGAAATGTGGAAAATTGAAAAGAAAGAACAAAAAACATTAATTATCAACAGCTCTCTCATTATCTATTATGGTGGTGTGGTAGCACCACTAGGTTTAGGGTTGAACTGGAGTTTGTATGTTAAACCCCAATATTTGCACTTTAATAACTTTGCAACTGTTCAACAGATTTGTGTCTGTATATCTATCTATCTATATATATATATATATATATATCTTATGCTGGAGCAGTAGCGACAGTATAGTTAGTGCTGATTGCACACGTCCATGTTAAAGCCAAATTTTGGAACCTTAATAACTGCAGCTGTTCCACAGATTTACAGGAAGTTTGGCATTTGTAATTTCTAGAGATAGATCTCTTGACTTGGCAAATTTTGTGTGAATCTGTTATGTGGTTTCTGAGCTACAGAGTGTCACAAATCCCTAAATTTATGTGTTTTTTGTGGTTTCTTTATCCACCTGTATCTCACAAACTGTTTGAGGTTGCAGTCTGAAATTTACAGAGTAAAATATCTGCCTCACAGATGTGCCTTTTGAAGTTTTTTGAAAAAATATTAATCTGTTCCAAAGTTATTACATTTTAAAGTGTCCCATCATTTCCTGTGAGAAAAGTTAGATGTTCCACACGAAAATATTTTTGTTTTCACAGGAGCTGTTGTATTTTTACAAACAGGGTCACATAGTTTTGTAAAGCTCTCCTGTGTCTGCCACCTCATTTTTCAGTTAGCGAGAGAGAAAGAATTAAAGAAAACACATAAAAATGAATGAATTTTAAAAAAAATCTAGCATCAGAACCTAGCTAAACAAGACCTGTTTGTTTTCATTTTGCCAAGAAACACCTTTTCTGGACACCTGAAATCCCGGGTGCCAAGCTTAGGGAGAGGACCACTGCTTCTGCATTCACTGTTTGAGAACAGTGGGATTTTCTTGAGTTCTGCAGCCTCAGCTAGAACTTGGGCTGCCAGCTATAGTTTCACATTGGAGCCGTCCTTTTCCCTGGTGTCTAGTGGTACCCCTTCACCCGCTGATCACAGTCCCTAGTGGCACCCCCTTTCTCATATCTTTCCCTGGTGTCTAGTGACACCCCCACACCCTCCAACTCCCATAGTTTGTTAATTTGTTTGTTTCTTCATATAATCTGACACCAGGATTCCCACCCCCAATGTCAGATGCCCCCCCCACAGCCCGTTCTGTTATTTGCTGACATCAGGGGACCCATTCCCCATGTCGGTGATACAACCCCTCCAGGCAGTGTGGGACACTGGGGAGCCCACTTCCAGTGTGCCCAAATATCAATTTATTTGTACCTGTAAAAAAGAAAACAGCCTCCTAATGTCTTTTTTTTTAACCTGAAAAAAAAAGAAAATGGTCCCTCATCATCCCTGCCATCCCAACCCCCATCCTGACCCTCCCACTGAGCACTCACCACCCCACACCCCCTTACTCTATACTTACCTATGCAGGCCATAGACTGTTATCTTCTGTGGAATGACACATGTCTGCACTCTTCAAAGCCAAACCATGTACTGAGGAATCAAGGTATGTGCTATATAATGTACTTCAATGGTGTTTTTAACTTTTGTTCATAACTTTGCTATTTTTAGGACTTCTTTCACCAAATTTTCAACACATCCTTTTTTGGACACTGCCTCATGAACACTGTGACTGTCATTTTGTTAATCAGGTCCGGAAGGTGTCTCCTTTTGGGACTGAATACTGAAATTTCACCACCAGTATTCATGAGGTGGGGTCCCAAAAAGGCCATGTTGAAAATTTGATGAAGAAATTCTAAAAATGGCCGAGTCATGAGTGTTCATTCAAATTTTTCTATGCACATGCATAAGTTTGGTAATCTTCAATATTTTGAGTGCAAATTTTGAACATAGCCGTTTTTCACATCACCTCATGAACAATGCAGCTGTTATTTTTCACATCCTGCCAGAAGTGTGTTTTTAGACCTGTGGTGTGGAATGGTGTTTTGGCATGGATTTGAAAATGTTCATCTATGGGGTTTATGAGGTGGGGTCATAAGAAGACTATGTTCAAAATGTGAAAATATTCCAAAGTTATGACCATTTGTTGCAATTACTGTACACTCGCTCATAACTTCAGAAATTTTAAATATTCTGACCCCAGATTTTCAGCATAGCCTTCTTATTATCCAGCCTCATATATGTCACAGCTGTCATTTTTCAAATCCCTGCCCAAAAGGTGTTTTCACACCTGTGGTGCAGAATGGTGTTGTAGTTGCATATAGTTATATTTTGGCATGGAGTTGACAATTTTCTGTACTGGAGTACATGAGGTGGGATAATAAGATGGCTATGCTGACAATTTGGTCACCGTTGTTGTGTAAATGGAAGCACAGGGCCCAGAGCATATGCACCTCTATGGAGGGACAAATAAGGATATGTTTATACTATCTGAAAAAATTAGGACTTTCATTGCAAAAACAACTTCATTACTAAAGCAACAAAAGTAGGGAAATGTTGTGTTAGGGTTGATGAACCCAAGACACCCCGCCCTGATACCTGTCAGGGTCTGCAGGGTGGGGTGGGGTGTTAGGGTTAGAAACCCTAACACCACATTTCCCTGCTTTTGTTGCTTTAGTAACAACTCTAACTGATGCATTAACAAAGTTTTACGTATATACATATATATATATATATATATATATATATATATATATATATCTATATATATCTAGATATATATATATATAGATATATATATATATATATATATAGCATGCCCTTATAGTTAAGGTTTGTAATGTATGCTTTTTTCCCATAGGATACTATGTGATTTTGTTGCCCTCTTCTACAGCACACACAGAATAAAGTTTTTCTCTGACATTTTCAGGGATGTTGGGGTTTGTGCCAACCGAGTGCCTGTAGATGGTTTGGTGAAAAAATATATTACCAGTTTTGAATTATAATGATTTTTGTGATAAATGCAGGACAGGCTGCTCAAACAGTAAATCACATTTACTGTTTAAACAGTAAAGTGTGAATGGTTAATGGCATTTACTGTACTGTTTGAATTTTAATGTTCAAATGGTAAATGTTCACTCTGTAAATACCATTTACTGTTCCAGCTTTACTGTTTGAACAGAAAATAGTCATTTACCATTTGCACTTTACTGTTTGCAGTTGAACTTTTCATTTCAGATTCTGCCATCTTGTTTTCAGTTAGCAAGTGTTATAAAGTTAAATTTTTAAAAACATACTGCCCCTAGGTAAACACTAACAGTTGTGTTTACTCAAGCGGGGCCCAAGGAATATGATTCTGGAATTAGTTTCCAAAAGTGCTTTTTTTTTCCAGTGGTAGTGCGGCATAATCCTGATGCAAATTTGCCAGTGACAGTACTGGGTGTGTGTGTGTGTGTGTGGGGGGGTAGATTTACCTAAATTGCCCCTGCTCATTTTTGGGGCAAAGAGACCCAAGAATCAGATTCCTCAGCCCCTGATTAGGTAAACACCAAGTGTTTACCTAATAAATTTTTGATTTTTCCCTTTTACTTCATCTAAGGGAAAGGTGGCCTAGGAATGTTAATATAAAATATTGAAATCTCTGCTGACATTGGGGTGCCTAATCCCCATGTTGGCAGCATAACACCACACTCTTCATCTGCCAGTGTGGAACACTGGGCAGCCCACTCCTAGTGTCCCCAGTATGTTCTCCCCCACCAATAGTGTGCCCTCTTCTCCCACAGCTGCTGACAGTGGGGTGCCCAATCCCCATGTAGGCAGTAGCCCCCCCTCCCCCTGCCAGTGTGGGATGCTGGGTAGCCCACTGCCAGTATCCCCGGTTATGTCATACCCCTCTCTTTACTGTGCGACACTTGGGGGCCCACCCCCAGTGTTCCGAAATATGATTTACTTATTGTTCTGTTAAAAAAGAAAAACAGACCCCCGACATCTTTTTTTGTTTTTTTCCTGTGAAAAAAAGACAGTCCCTCATTGTCTCCCCCTCCCCCATTCCAACCCTCCCTCTGTGCACCCACCTCTCCACACCCTCCTCCCTTACAACATACTTACCTCCGCAGGTCAGTGACTGTCATCTTCTTTAACCGGGACATGTCTGCACTCTTCAAAGCTGAACCGCGAACTGAGGAATCAAGGTAAGTGCAACATAATGGCAGTCAATGGCATTTCTGAACTTATGTTGATATCTTGCCCATTTTGTGGTATTTTCTTTACCAAATTTTCAATATGGGCTTTTTGAGACCCCATCTCATGAACACTGGCACTGTCATTTTGTTACACAGTCCCAAAAGGTGATTTTATAGTCACTGTGTGGAATCATCTTTCTGGACAGATTAACAAAATGACACTACCAGTGTTCAAGATGTGGAATCCCAAAAAGTCCATGTTCAAAATTTGGTGCAAAAACACCCCAAAATGCCTGGGTTGTGTGCATTCATTGAAATTTTGCTAGGCACGCATGTAACTGCAGCTATTTTTAATATTTTCACTCCAAATTTTCAACATTGCCATTTTTTCATACCATCATTGAATAGTACAGCTCTCATTTCAGATATCCTGACCAAAAACATGTTTTCACACATGTGGTGTGGAATGGTGTGGTTGCTGCACGAAATCACCTTTTGGGACCAAGTAATGAAATGACAGTACCAGTGTTCATGAGGTGGGATCCCAAAAAGGGCATGTTGAAAATTTGGGATCAAAATTTCCAAAAATGGTTGTGTTATGGGCGTTTGTATCAATCTCATGACACAAACTCATAATGTTGTATTTTCAATATAATCTCCTTAGTACCCCACGCCATGAATGCCACAATTGTCCTTTTTCAAATCCTAGCCAAACTGTGGTTTCACACCTTTGGCGTACAATGGTGTTGCGGTTGTGCAAAATTATGTTTTGGTGGGGACTTGAACATTTTCTGTACTGGGTACATGCAGTGAGGTAATACGATGGTTATGTTGAATATTTGGGGTGAAAATTATTTTAGATGGCACAGTTATGACTATTTCTTGCAATTTTGCTACGCCTGCTCGTAATGTTGGCATGGAAGTGCAGGGGCTGGGGGTCCCTGGGTTTCCACAACTTGATACATATGTATATTTGTGGAGGGATGGGAGCATAGGTTCAAGGTACCCTGTGCTTCCACCCCTAAAGATGCTTACACAGCTAGATACATATGCGCATCTGTGGAGGGATGGGCTCCCACTGTAAAATACAGATACTCTTATACCATCTCAAAAAGTAAGGAAATAAATTGCAAAAATACTATGTTAATGCATCAGTTAGGGTTTTTATTAAAATGTTAAAAGCTGGGAAATTCGATGTTAGGGTTTCCAACCCTAACACCCCACCCTGTACAGCTGAAGAAGGATCAGGGGTGGCATTGCGGTTGTCAGCCCTAATGCTCATCCCATTTTCCTATGCTGTGCACACCCAGCTTATTTTCTATTTGAATGGGGTGCATGTTAGGGCTGGCAACCGCAATGCCACACCCCTGATCCCTCTTCATCTATACAGGGGTGGGGTGGGGTGTTGGGGTTGGAAACCCTAACGTCAAATTTCCAACTTTTGATGCTTTAATAAAACCCCTAACTGATGCATTAAAGTAGTTTTGCAATATATATATATATATATATATATATATATATACAATATCCCAAATTCTAGCATTGTAAAGGGGCCATACTCCACAGAATCCCCTTTCACATAGACAAGGGGCCAGATTTTCAGCCATTGTGAGACTATGTCCCACTCAGCAGCTGCTGGTGCAGAAAGAAACCCCCTGCACTGGCACTGAGTCTAAATTGCCACGTAGGCATCAGGTGCAACTGTGGAGGCTGTTATGCCTGATAAAATGAGGTATAACATTTTGGAATAGCTGTGCCAAAAAATAGGCACAAGCTGCCATAAATTGTGGAGCCAGTCACAAATGGCTCCATGATTGAAAATGTGGTGCATGTGGAAAAGCCTTGTAGACCTACAAGGTTTTCTCACATTCATGCTAAAAATGGTCCGTTTTGAAAATCCACCTCAAGGTGTTTTACTCAGTGTGAACCCAGTTCTACAACTGTCAAAATTTTCCAGTACAGTAGACGCCGCTTAATGGGGATGGCTCCATGGCAAGATGTTCTACCACTTTAAGCAGGCGTCTCGATAAACAGGAGCAGACAAACTGAACACACACACATATGCACAAAACACACAGCACAGAGACAGAACAGCACTTGTAAATGATTTATAGCTCTCTTTTGAGTTAGTGCTGGGTGTCTCAGTGGGATGAACTTTATATTGTATTGTTTATTAGTGGTAAAAAAAGACTTTTCAAATTGGCACACCTATCTGTCTGAAGTCCAGTAAATGGTCTCCGTGCTCTGGTCTCCTGTTAGGTGCTGCCACAAGTTAATCCATTAAAAAGCCATTAAAAGAAGTGAGTGATTTTCTTCTACTTTGACTCAGCTGCCATTTACCATAGAATTTTCCTTTCTAGATCAAAAAGCTGCTCCCACTCATGGCTCCTTCCATTCTGCAGGCACCAGTATGGAGGGGCTGTAGGATAACAGATGGACCAGACACAGAACTTCAGGTTCAACACACAATCTCTGTGTGATGTCTATTTAAAACACAGGGGATAACCTTGAGCAATGGCATATCCCTTCTTCAATACATCAGTTTGCAGCAACAGAGAATGCATGTCCTTCTTCTGCACTTATTTAGCACCTGCTGACCCACTGATCTACTGTTCTATCTCTTTAGTGAAAAGTATTTCAATCCCAGTGTTGGTCTTGTTTGTTTGGGTGATGGGGAGCTCAAAAAGAAAAAACCCAAAACAAGCTAATGACAAAGAACCTCAGTGCAGAAGCACTGAATCAAGGGTTACCCCGAAAGGGCATTGGCAATAAAGCCAAGTTTCAAAGAAACACAGCACCACACATACCCCCATAATGCAAAGCATCATGAGATGTATATGCAAATCACCATGACATTTTAGGCTGGTTCAGCTAAATGCAGGAATGCATGGTGCCAAAGGGCCTCACAAACAATTTGTAATTTACATGCATTTAAATAACACAATTGGTTTGTTTCTGATATCTCTGCCCCTGTAACCTAATTCTATAATACAGTCACCTAGTAACTATTTACCTTTTATCAAAAATACCTAGTATCATGGTATTTACAACATTTACAGATTTCATACACATAAGGCATATACATCAAGGTATTTTATGACATAGAGCTATTGCATACTAAATCCAACAATGAGGAACACAGCCTGTCATTTTACATCAGCTCAGAGGTCACTACAATAACCTCCATGTATGAGGACCTGAGAGGAAAAAGGAAAATTAAAGAGGACACTATAGCATAGTCAAGAAAGGGCAGGTGGCACCCATAGGTTGCCAACCTTATGGACTAGAAACTGTAACAGTTAAATTAGGCTAAGAAACAGAAGAACTGTTGCAATGGATTTAAGAAAAGGTCAGTCCTCAAGAGTGGCAGGATCTCCCTTTCAAAACCAGTCATGCAGAGGTCCTATGTGTTCTTGTGCATCTCTGTTTGAGACTGGTACTGGTGCTGAGGTGTCAACATCAATGTCCTCTTCCTCATCTGCTTGTCTCTCTTGGCTGCTAACAAACTTGCAGATGGACTGCAGGGTGAGTTCACCTTCTGTTTCTTCAACTGTGTTGATGTCAACAAACCACAGGAACTCCTCTTCAGTAAAATTGGAGGGTCTTATTACATCCGCTAGGGAGTTGTCAGAGATCACGACTGCAGCTGCACCCTCGGCTTCTCCCTCAGTCGGATCACTGCCATCGAATTTAAAACCAGCCTCTCGGAAGCAGTTTGCTGTTGTAGTTTCTTTGCAGGTCCAGACTTTGTGGAGCATGAATATGGCAGCCAAAAGATTCACCCGCTGTGCTATCTTGCATGCCAAAGCCGTGGATCCACTGTCCAAGATGCCAATGATACACTCTGAGAACAGAGACCTGTAATGGCCCTTAAGATTGTTGATCATTTCCCTATCCAGAGGCTGGATAAGACTTGTGGTGTTGCATGGCAAAAAATAAATTTGTATGTTGATGAATTTACCAGCAAGGTTCGCTGGGTGTGCACTGCAGTTGTCAATGAAAAGCAGCACCTTGTGCCTACACCTCTTCAGCTGGCTGTTCCAGGTGTTCAGCCAGTCCATGAAGATAAAAGCTATCATCCACACATTAGCAGAGCTAACTTAGTTCATGGGCAGTGTGGTTAGATCCTTAGGTAGGCAGCGAGGGTTCTTGCTTTTGCCTAAGACAAATAGCGGTAGTTTTTCAGTGCCAAGAAGACTGCAACAACACAATAGGGGAAACTCTGTCTTTAGGTTTTTTGCCTTCAGCCAACTCCTTATCCTTCTGAATATACCCCCTGTCAGGATAGCCATGGTAAAAACCACCAGTCTCATCCGCATTGAATATGTTGACAGGGGCATATCCAGTTAACAATGTGGGAAGCACATTTGCAAACCAATCTGATGCTGACTGTTCATCAGTGTCCATGTGCTCCCCTGCTCCCACTTGCAGACTATGTTGTGTCGGCCCTTCCAATGAGATAGTCACCCATCGGTTGCTTCAAAGTCATCATGCTGGAGATGGGTGGCTGTCTTATTTGTTTTCCTTTTAAGCACAGGACCTGAGATTTGAGCAACTTTGCTCATGGCATTTGAAAACTAAAGGTGAAAGGCATCCTCAACCACAGTGTCTTTCCCCTCTCTTTTCCATTTTTGGGTTGGGTTGATGTTAGTTTGCCATTCAGTTTGATGATCATCGTTCATTTTCCTTATGCATTCCACCTGGCCTTTTGAAATGGCAAACTGCTTAGCAACCTTGGACATGGAGGCCCATGGCTGTTGCAGTGCATCCAGCAATTTTATTTTATCTGCCAGAGTCAGATTACTTTCTTACTTTCCATAAGAAACAGATAAGGCACACAAGGCAAAGAGAGACAAAGCTGACCAGACAGACAGCAGAATTTCCAGCAGATCATAAAGAAATTAGCACTAATGGCTGTTTTTTAAAGTGCAGTGCAGGCAGGCAATTAGCCGTTGATGAGCTGCTAACGAGGGAACAGTAGCTGCCAGCTGAGCATAATCGTCCTCTTAAAAGGAAGGTGCCATCTCCTTTTTAAGGAAGAATCAATGTTTGCTTTGAATAGCCACTTAACATGAGAGAATTAAAAAATCGGTGTTTATTGGTCCCCTTAGTGAAAAACTCCTATGGTAAAATGCAAAGACAATGTTATCTATTAAAAATATGGAATGAATTGGTACCAGAGGTTCAGAGTGCTAAGACTTTTGAGATTTCCAAGACCAGAATTGATACTGTATTGATGGACAATTGCACCTGTTTTGCATAGATGTGTTTGGACACTTCTTCTTGCTTTAATTACCTATAGTGGGTTAGTGTATTGGTTCCTTAGTAATATTGTGCTATTTTAAAAATGGTATAGTTATATATTTGTACTGTATGTATAATATTTGTGACATATTAGTATCTGTTGGTAACCTTTCAAATTTCAGGACAACTTTGTTAAACAGGGCCTACAGCGGTGAAGGGCTAGAGGCATTGTTCAAGCTCTCAGAAGATCCCATAACCATGGACCCACCCCCCTAAAAGAAAACAGGGGGATACTACGGTTGAAGATTCCTTGGGACTTATGTATATAAGGATTCATGGGTATAGTGGGGATGTAGTTTAAAGCGTTCACTGTTTACTATTTGCCCCTTGCTCATGATCCTGGGGTAGGCTCGTGCACTCCTTGCGTAAGTCGGTTATGATAATGGGTTGCCACCCTGGTTCATATAAGTTAATGTTTGGGTAGTATTTTCATAGCCTGTTTAGGTTTTTTAGGATAGCTATGAAGTTTAAAGCTCATAGAGGGATAAGATATAGCTTTCATGAATATTGTGAAATGTTATGTTTTTTTTTCTCCCCTTCTATCCCCATTCTCTGCTGGGGATCAGAGTCATTATTAGCTTTTAATTTAATGCAGGATGATGGCTCATGGTGTGCTCTGGCCGGAGTTCGCTAGTATTATTGAGCTCATTAAGGTAATAGGGTAGAGGTGGGGCAGACATTACACCAGTGTTTAATAATCCTTGCTCTCTTTCCCTTTCTCCCTTTTTTTTTGGAGGGATGGAAACTGGCCCAATGGAGTAGGAATGCAGGGTAGGACCCCCCCAAAGAACTCAGCATATGGAGGTTAATATCGTACCTCATGGTAAGGCTTCTCTAGATACCCTTGGAGGGTGGCTCTAGGAGCTTGGAAGACTTTGGTCATCCTATTCCAGTGGTAGAACTGTACCTCTATTGTTGATTTGAACAGGCATTGTGTGCTTGTAAAAGCATGCCAGAATCATTAGTAAATAGGTCAGGAGGGTTTTTGCAAACAAGGGAAGCAGTTGCAAGGGGGCACTGGGGCTAGACGTGCTTCCCTGGCAAGTAAAGAGGAATCAGAGGTGTATTCTAACAGACAGCAGTGGATAAGCAGATTTAAATATGAGAACAAAGTAAGACAGAATGCTTGGGGAATAGGGAAGGGGGTGTGCTCATTTGTAAAGGGGTGAGTATTTAGTTACCCAATGTCCATATTATCAAAAACAATCTTTAACCTCAGGAGGATGGATAATTTGTCCGAGGTAATTTTTACATCATGGAATGTGAGGGAACTAAATTCTCCAATTAAAAGGAGTAAGATCTTAATGAGGCTCTGTAAGCTTAAGAGCCATATTGTGTTCTCCAGGAAACTAAACTAACACATTCAGAATCAAAAAACTAGTTAGAGAGTGGGTGGGTAGGAATTCCACTGTTGTTCAGGAAGTCCAAGAGGGTCTCTATTGTACTGCACAAAAATTAAATTGGGTAGTGACACTTTAGAAATCAGACAAGGAAGGGCATTGGATCATAGATTAAGTTGGATACACCAATGGGCCCCTCCTGCTTGTCAACTTATATACCCAAACGAAGATACTCCGTCTTTTTTCAATGAGGTTTCACAGCAATTGCTAAATCTCTCGGATGATAAGCCGGTGATAATTATAGGGGGGACCTCAATTTAGCTGTATACTACCTCCTCGATCGTTCTAATGCCAGGCAGGAACCCCACACCAATTTGCTTAAAGCCCTTCAGGACTTGCTTTCTCTGCATTGCCTTGCTGATATCTGAAGATTGCAACATCCTGCGGATCGTGATTACACTTATTGCTCGGCAGCTAAAGCAATGGCAAGTAGATTGGACTATTGGTTAATTTCGGAGAATTTAGTTTCCAGCACCACAGATACACATATAGCTCCAATCTACCTATCTGATCATGCTCCATTGCTGCTAAATTTAATGGTGAGCCCAACTACTGAAGGGAAATCTAGTTCCTGGAGGTTGGACCCACTTCTGCTTAATGATAGGGAATTTCAATCCCTAGTTAAGGAGGAAACTAAATCCTTTTTCAGACTAAATCCACCTGGTTCCTCCTCAGCTGCAAATATATGGGAAGCATACAAGGCCACCCTAAGAGGCTGAATTATAAGTTTGCCTCATTTCGGAGAAAACAAAGGGAAGGGAGGTATTACAATTAGCGAAGGCTGCATCAGTTGGAGGTGGAGTAGGGGGAATTCAGGAAGGCTTAGAGTAACTGCCTTTGGGCAGAACTAACTCGGACAGAATACAGCTTAATTTACTGTTAACGAGAAGGGCAGAGCTGACTATTAGGCGCTCTCAACATCGGTACTGGGCAGAAGGGGGAGAAGGCAGGAAAACTCCTTGCTTATAGGCTAAAAAAATAGGCAAGCAGACCGCCACATAATAAGCCTTCAAGACCCCAGGGGAAATTTGGTCCATTCTCAAAAGGAAATTAATGACACTGTGACCAATTTTTATCAAAACCTATATACATCTCAGGTAAAATGGGACGAGGGAAAGTTCCATAGCTTTATGGAGCAAATATCTCTGCCGGCTTTGACCTTGGCTCAAAACCAAGCCTTAGATGCTTCACTTTCCAAGGACGAATTACTCGAGGCAATTCGTAGTATGGCCCCTCATAAGGCACCGGGGAGTGACGGGTTCACTGCTGATTTTTATAGGCTTGTACTCCCGGAAATAATTTCTCCTGTCTTAGAGATGTTTAAGGAAGCCTAGAGTAAGAGTGAACTTCCTCCTTCCCTAAGAGAGGTGGTGATTTACATACTACCAAAAGAGGGCAAGGACCAGTCATACCCTAGCAATTATCATCCAATTTCTCTGATTAATGCAGATGCCAAAATACTTGCGAAAGCATTGGTGACCAGACTAGAAAAGGTACTGCCTCTCATTATCCATCCTTCTCAGGTGGGCTTTATTAAAGGGAGACATAGCTCAGATCATGTGAGGGCCCTGGTCACTTTGATACAGGTGGCAGCGAAACTACCTACTCCTGCGGCCATTATCACGATAGATTTCGAAAAAGCTTTCGATTCAGTGGAATGGGAGTTTCTGCAGGCAGTCTTGAAGAGGTTTAACATAGGTCCATATTTTTCTTCGTGGATACGCACTTTGTATCAACACCCAGTGGGCAAGGTGCTCACTAACACCATGCTGTCCCCCCCTTTCAGCTTTATGGGGTACCAGACAGGGTTGTCCCTTGTCCCCCCTACTTTTCGTGTTAGCTTTGGAACCCTTGTCCATGGCTTTATGTGCTCATCTCAGTATCCAAGGGATTCAGGTGGGAAACCAGAGTTATTATTCTAAAGCATATGCAGATGATTGTTTGATTCTTACTAGTGACGTCCAAGATAGTCTCCATCCCCTTCTGCACACGCTCGCCACATTTGGGGACATATCCGGCCTTCGAATAAATAAAACCAAATCAGAGATTTTGCCACTTAACCCTCATACGTCTATTAACATGATTCGGTTCTCTGGTTTCAAGTGGGTTCATCCGGATATTCAATATTTAGGGATAAGGTTATCCACAGATTTAACCTCTATGGCGGATAAGAATTTTGGTCCAATATGGTCCCAGATGGCTAATAATGTGAAACGTTGGGAGCACTTACATCTATCCATGGCAGGGAAGATTGCTGCCTTGAAGTTGATGTTTGCCCCTAAAGTATATTACTTGGTCTCTCACCTCCCCCTTTTGATTTCTATGACATGGGCTCATAAGTTTCACACTTTAATGAGCAGGTTTTTATGGGGTCCCAACAAGCCTCGATATAGCAGGGCTAAATTAAGAGCCCCGTGGACTAGAGGGGGGTGGAATCTTCCAGATTTCAGAAGGTATTCTCAAGCACTTTTGATAGCCAAAACATGCAAAGGAATTGGAGGGTCATCTCACCCATCCCCTGGTGGGTTAAGTTAGAGAACACTGTGATGGGTAATATCTCTCCTCTTTGTTTTTTGGGGCACCCCCTTCCCAGATCTGCACAGGGTTGGTGGACTATAAGGGACAGTCACCTAGCATGGAAATCCCTGGGCAAAGGTAATCAAAGATGCTTGAGTTTGGGCCTACACACTCTGCTATGGAACAATCCATTTTTGACAATAGATCAGAAGCCATTTACTGGCGGTATGGACTGCTTCCAGATAAATACATTTCATGATTTAGTTCAGGAAGACAAAAAACCTTTGTTTCTTTTCAATATTTAAGAGATCAACATTCTTTGCCCAAAGAATGTTTCTGTGTCTTGCAGCCCAAGCTTATATGGTGTCTGGTCTAGAAATAACTGTAAGTGTATGAGTTGCAAGGTTCATCTAGCCCCTCTAAGGAAACACTCCCAATCTCCCGATGGTCTAAACAAAGCAAAGGGTTAGCAGGTATGATTCAAAAATGGGTTAGAGACTCTGATGCTGATCCATCTTTGCCAGCTAAAATCAGGTGGGAAAAAAATACTTGGCATTTCAATTACCCCTCAGGAATGGTCCAATTGTTGGCAGCTTGCACACAAGGCCTGTGTGGACCAGAGGAGCCTTCTTATTAAAAACAAAGTTCTACACCTATGGTATAGAACCCCCTTCCAGTTGCACAAGATAGGGTTATTACTCAGCAACCAGTGCTGGAGATGCCAGGCTCCAGGGGCTGATCTACTACACATACTGTGGAGCTGTGAACCACTGCAAGGATTGTGGAGGAAAGTGATTCACTTCTGCTCCCACACCTTGGTATGCACCTTGCCTCACTCCCCTTCTTTTTGGCTACTTGGGGTCATTTCAGACAGTTGGCCAATGACTAAGGAACAGTTGATATGGCTCATGCAGGCTTTGCTGGAATTTCTCTGACTTATTCTAATGAAATGGTGAACACCAAGCCTTCCAACTTTCCAAGCATGGTTAAAAGCAATGGAGACATTAGTCTCTAGTACCCGTCTTGTTTATTTTGCCATAAAGACAAGCACAGCCTTTGTTAAAATCTGGGCTCCATATATGGCTCGTATCACAAGTCCCACTCCCACCCCGGTGGTATCCAATAGGAAGGACTTATTGAAACCCCTTTGAACTGTCCTTGCAACTATCTTGATATTTTACACTGTTTGGACTAGTATGCCGGTCTCTATACTAAGATATGCAAGTACAAGTCAATGTTATGTTCCTAAGAGTTTAAATTCTGTCTGCCTAATCACAAGACATGTAAAATGTACTGATATGTAAACAATTCATGCATTGTGTCCTCTGCTGCTACCATTGTATTCACTCATCAATAAAGTGAAAAAGAATAACTGCAAAAAAGAAAACCCGGCCTACAGTCCTGAAAGTTTCATCCTGTTGAAAAATAAAGGCTTTTATCCATCTATCCATCTATCTTATTATTTTACACTATGTTCTCCACCCATATGAGGGCAACTGGGGGTACCTGTCTGGATGTGGAAGCTTCAGCATCCCTGACTGCCATATTTTAAAGAGGGACTCCCGCCAAAAGCGCCACATTGCAGAATTAGAATAAGCATACCCCAATAAATCTCATACCAAAATTAAGTTTCTATGTTACTTCTTTTTAAAGTTTTGAGCTATTTTGTAACCCTGATTTCACTACATATTCAAAAAGCCAGTTTCAGTGAAGAGCACTAATGATGTCATCCACTGACCTCACACTCTAGTCCTCCCTGACACCAACCTTAAAGGACCTGCTTCTCCAAAGTTTAAGAAACTGTAGCCATGGTAATACTTAAAAAAAAAGACATAGGGTTGGCTGCATATGCTTGCATTTCCAGAATGTTCAGATGCATGGCACTATACTTAAGAACATGTCAGAAGGTGGTTTTGGAATGCAGCACTGAAACAAAGCATATAATGTCAAGGTGGTGCACAATTTTAAAATTGGGGAGACACACAATCTCAAAATGTGACAGGGATGTGCCATCTCAAAATGTGGTGGGACAATCAGTCTCAGAATGTGACAGGTACACACATTGAGGAATTTGGTGGGGACTGACAATTTCAGAATATAGTAGTGATGCATGCTATTAGAATGTGACAGGACACACCATTTATTATGATATTGCTTGTCCCTGCCACATTCCAGAATTATACTCACCCACCATATTTCAGAATTGTGCATCACATCCTCACCACTTTCCAACATTATTTGTCCCAGCCACATTGTAAAATTTTACATCCCTGCTACATTCAGAAATTGCACATTCCTTCCTCATTCCCAAATTGTGCATCCCTGCCACATTCTGAAATGGTGAATCCCCACCAAATTCCATAACTGACATCCCTGCCAAGTTGTGTTTCAGTGCCACATTCCAAAATTGTCACTGCCACATTCCCAAATTGTGCATCATACCACATTCAGAAATAATGCGGCACCACCACATTCCAAATTTGAGCATCATGCCACATTCTGAAACTATGCGTCACCACCACGTTCCAAAATGATGTCATCACCATATTTCAAAATTGTATGTCAGCACCACATTCCAAAATTGTGTGTCACTGCTGCATTCTGAACCTGTGCATCACTGCCACATTCCAAAATTATGTATCATTGCCACATTCTGAAACTGTATGTAACTGCCACATTCTGAAACTGTGCATCACCGCCTCATTTCTAAATTGTACATCACTGCCACATTCTGAAATTGTGCATCACCACCACATTCCAAAATTTTGTGTCACTGCTGCAATTCTGAACCTGTGCATCACCACTGCATTCAGAAATGTTGTGTCTCCACCATGTTCCAAAATTAAGCATCACTGCCACATTCCAAAATTGTGCGTCACCACCAAATTCAAAAATTGTGCCTCACTGCTGCATTCTGAAACTTTGCATCACCACTGCATTCTGAAATTATGCATCACCACCACATTCCAAAACTGAGTGTTACTGTCACATTCTGAAAATATGCGTTACTCCCACATTCCAAAACTATGCGTCATTGCCACATTCCAAAACTGTGCGTTACTGTCAGATTCAGAAATTGTATGTCACCACCACATTCTGAAGTTGTACTTCACTGCCACACTCCAAAAATGTGTGTCACTGCCGCATTCCAGAATTGTGTCACCACCACATTCCGAAATTGTGTGTCACTGCAGCATTCCGAAATTATGCATCACCGCCACATTTAAAAACTGTGTGTCACCACTGCATTCCAAAATTGTACGTCACCACCACATTCCAAAATTGTGTGTCACTGCCACATACTTAAATTGTGTGTCACTGCCACATTCAAAAATTGTGCATCTCTGCTGCAATCTGAACCTGTGCATCACCACCATGTTCCAAAATTATGCATCACAGCCACATTCTGAAACTGTACATCACTGCCACATTCCTAAATTGTGTATCACTGCCACAATCCGAACTTGTATGTCAGCACCGCATTCAGAAATTGTGTGTTGCCACCACAGTCCAAAACTGTGTGTCACCACCACATTCCAAAATTATGCATCACTGTCACATTCCAAAACTGTGCATCACCGCCACATTTCAAACCTGTTTGTCATCACTGCATTCAGAAATTCTGCGTCACCGCTAGATTCAGAAATTGTGCATCACCACCACATTCTGAAATTGTGTATCACTGCCACATTCCAAAATTGTGCATCATTGCTGCATTCTAATTCTGTGCATCATCACCACATTCTGAAATTATATGTCACTGCCACATTCCGAAACTGTATGTCACTGCTGCATTCTGAAACTGTGCATCACCTCTGCATTCCAAAACTGTGCGTCGCTGCCACATTTCAAAATTGTACATCACCGCCACATTCTGAAATTGTGCATCACCACCACATTCCAAAACTGTGCATCACTGCCACAATCTGAACATTTGTGTTGCTGCTGCATTCTGAAATTATGCGTCACAGCCACATTCCGAAACTGTTAATCAATGCTGCATTCCTAAATTGTACATCACTGCCACATTCCGAACCTGTGTGTCACCACCACATTCAGAAATTGTGTGTCACCGCCACATTCTGAAATTGTGCATCACCACCACATTTCGAAATTGTGCATCACTGCCACATTCTGAAACTGTGTGTCACTGCTGCATTCCTAAATTGTGCATCACCACCACATTCTAAACTTGTGTGTCACCACTGCATTCCAAAATTGTACATCACTGCCACATTATGAAATTGTGCATCACTGCTGCAATCTGAACCTGTGAATCACCGCAATGTTTCAAAATTATGCATCACAGCGACATTCTGAAACTGTTCATCACTGTCACATTCCTAAATTGTGCATAACTGCCACATTCTGAACCTGTGTGTCAACACCGCATTCAGAAATTGTGTGTTACCACCACATTCCAAAACTGTGTGTCACCACCACATTCCAAAATTGTGCATCACTGCCACATTCTGATCCTGTGCATCACTGCCACATTCCAAAATTGTACGTCACCACCACATTCCAAAACTGTGTGTCACTGCCACATACTGAAATTGTGCGTCACTGCCACATTCAAAAAATGTGCATCACTGCTGCAATCTGAACCTGTGCATCACTGCCACATTCCAAAATTACGCATCACTGCCACATTCCGAAACTGCATCACCGCCACATTTCAACCTGTTTGTCACTACTGCATTTAGAAATTTTGCGTCACCGCCACATTCCGAAATTGTGTGTCACCACCACTTTCTGAAATTGTGCATCATTGCCACATTCCAAAATTGTGCATAATTGTCGCATTCTAATTCTGTGTGTCACCACCATTATCCAAAATTATACGTCACTGCCACATTCTGAAACTGTGTGTCACCACTGCATTCTGAAACTGTGTGTCACCTCTGCATTCAGAAACAGTGTGTCACTGCCACATTCCAAAATTGTAGATCACCGCCACATTCTGAAATTGTGTGCAACCACCACATTCCAAAACTGTGCATCACTGCCACAATCTGAACATTTGTGTCACTGCTGCATTCTGAAATTATGCGTCACAGCCACATTCTGAAACTGTTCATCAATGCCCCATTCCAAAACTGTGCATCAATGCTGCATTCCTAAATTGTACATCACTGCCACATTCCGTACCTATGTGTCACCACCACATTCAGAAATTATGCATCACCACCACATTCCGAAATTGTGCATCACCACCACATTTCAAAACTGTGCATCACTGCCACATTCTGAAACTGTGTGTCACTGCTGCATTCCTAAGTTGTGCATCACCACCACATTCTGAAATTGTGCGTTACCACCACATTCCTAAATTGTACATCACTGTCACATTCTGTACCTGCGTGTCACCACCACATTCAGAAATTATGCATCACCACCACATTCCGAAATTGTGCATCACCACCACATTTCAAAATTGTGCATCACTGCCACATTCTGAAATTGTGTGTCACTGCTGCATTCCTAAGTTGTGCATCACCACCACATTCTGAACATGTGTGTCACCACTGCATTCCAAAATTATGTGTTACTGCAGCATTCCAAAATTGTGCATCACTTCCTTATTCTGAACTTGTGCCTCACCCTCACATTCTGAAATTATGCGTCATCACCACATTCTGAAACTGTGTGTCAATGCCACATTCCAAAACTGTGCATCACTGCTGCAATCTGAAAGTCTGCATCAAAGCTGCATTCCAAAATTATGAATCACCGTTGCATTCCAAATCTGTTGGTCACTACCGCATTCTGAACCTGTACATCACCGCTACATTCTGAACCTGTGTATCACCATCACATTCCGCAACTGCTCATCACCATGGCATTCTGAAACTGTGCATCACTAACCCATTCTGAAACTGTGCTTCACTGCCACATTCTAAAATTATGTGTTCCAGCTACTTTCTGAGACTGTGTCATTGCTGCATTCAACAATTGCAACCTGGTGACATTTTGAAATCTCATACTGGCAGTATTTTAAAAATTGCACACAACTTTGGCATTGTAAAGCCATGTTTGCCACTGAATTCCATCCACTCCATCACATTTTGAAGTATTGTACCTCACATCTACATATTAAGGAAGTGTATATGCTGACTCTCCCAGTGTCAGTTTTCCTTTTTCAGATTTTTACTACACCTGCAGTTTTAAGTAGCGTAGGAGAAGTAAGTCATATAAAGTAACTTGCAGGAAGGACTAGGTTGTGAGTTCAGGAAGTGACATCATCAGCAGCTCTTCACTGAAACTGGCTTTTTGGAACAGGCAGTGAATTAAGGGTCACAAAGTGACTTGTAATTGTTAAACAAAATAACTTACAGATCTGATTTTTGGCATGAGGCTGACTGAGGATATACTAATCCAAATTCTAAATTTATTAATGCCAAAACATGTGGCCTCAGTCTCTCTTTAAGGAAAGGTTCTAACTAGATTCTAACTAAAGGGATCCACATTTTCCCACCTTGTGTCAGTGCTATGCCTAAATTACTGTAAAAAATATACACATAAAGAAAACCAGGGGCAGAAGGAGAAGAAGAAGAAAGTTTCTCTGTTGTCATAGCCAGCATTTTCCCATCAACAAAAAACAGGTCCATGTAATCCAGCCACCTTAGTGTGTCTTTCCTGGTCAAAAATTAAAAACAAACAAACAAACAAACAAATAAATGATATCAGATGCTTGGTCCAATGCTATGCTATATGCCAGTCACCCAGTCAGTGAATGTGGATTCTGCCTGGAAGTTCCCACTTCCCTCACCCATCATGTAACATTTTAGGCCCAGTGAGCCAGAAGTTACAATTCTCCATAGCCCAATAGATAACTCCCTGATAGTCCAGTAAACAATTCACCTACTCCTGCTCCTGGAAAGTCACTGATATTCAGTAGTACCCACCAGCCCACTGATCTTTCATAGAAACATAGAAGCATAGACTTTGATGGCAGATAAGGACCACTTGGCCCACCATATTCTGCCCATTTCCCTACCTATTGGATAAGCTGCAGATCCTAGTTAACCAACAGCCTACTTCTTCCTACCCCCATCAGAATTGTCTTATGGCTGTCCCATGCACTCTTGAATTCCCCCACTGTTGTTGACCCATGACCTCCTCAGGAAGGCCATTCCATGCATCCACCACCCTCTCTGTGAAAAAATACTTCCTCACACTACCCCTGAGCCATCACCTTCTATCTTCAAATTGTGTCCCCTTATTCTTGCACATCTCTTTTTTTGAAAGATGCTACCCTCTTGGACTTTGTTGATTTCCCTTAGGTACTTTAAAGTTTCTGTCATATACCCCCCTTTCCTTGAGGGTATACATATTAAGTTCCTTTAGTCTCTCTTTGTATGGCTTCTCTTGCAGACCCTGCACTGTTTAAGTTGCCCTCCTCTGGACTACCTCCATCCTGTCTATGTCCTTGTGGAGATGGAGTCTCCAGAACTGGATGCAGTACTCCAGATGGGATCTCGCCAACTGTCTATACAGAGGGATAACAACTTCCTGTTTTCTGCTGGTGATACCTCTCCCTATACATCCCAGTATCCACCCAGCTGTCCCTACTGCCTTCTCACATTGCTTGCCAACCTTAAGGTCATCTGATATGATTAACCCCAGGTCCCTTTCCATTTTTGTTGTTGTTACTACCCCTCCCATTGTGTACTCTTCCCTTGGGTTTTTGCTTCCCAGGTGCATTATTTTGCACTTCTTTCCACTGAATCCAAGCTGTCATACTTCTGACCATCCCTCCAACCTTGCCAAGTCCCTTCTCATCCTTTCCACCCCCTAGTGTATCAACCCTGTTGCAGATCTCTGTTTCATCTGCAAAGAGGCATAGTTTTCCTTCCAGTCCCTCTGCAATGTCACTTATAAAGATATTAAAAAGGACTGGACCCAGTACTGAACCCTGCGGTACCCTACTAGTAGCCCCCCTTTCTTCAGAGTGGACTCCGTTTACTATTACCTTCTGTGTCCTGTTGCCCAGCCAATGTTTTACCCAGACTACTACCCTGGGACCCTCCTAGGCTGGCTAATTTGTTTATTACTCTTTTGTGTGGGACTGTGCCAAATGCCTTGCTAAAGTCTAGGTAGGCCATGTCCATAGCCCCTCCCTGGTCTACTACTTTGGTCACAAAGTCAAAGAAATCAATTAGATTTATCTGACATGACCTTCCCACTGTGAATCCATGCTGTCTTGGGTCCTGTGCCCCACTGGCCTCTAGGTACTCAACAGTTCTTTCCTTTAGAAGTGATTACATCATTTTCCCTACCACAGAGGTCAAACTAACAGGTCTATAGTTTCCCGACTCTGTCTTGCTCCCACTTTTGTGAAAGGGAATCACATCTGCCCTCATCCAGTCCTCAGGTACTACACCATCCTCCCATAATTTGTTAAAAAGGGTAGTCAGTGGTGTCACTAGTTCTTCCCTTGATTATTTTAGAATTCTGGGGTGAATCCCATCAGGCCCCATTGCTTTGTTCACCTTCAGTTTTAAGAGTTCTTTCAGAACCCTTTCTTCTGTGAAAGGACTGGGATCAACCCCCCATCCAGAGTGCTTCTTTTAATTGGATTAGGTACCTCCCCCTCCTCCTCTTTTGTGAATACTGAGCAGAAGTATTCATTCAGTATCCCTGCTTTTTCACTGTCCCTCTCTGCCCACCAAACATCCATTCTATTCAGTCCCACTGTCCCTCTCTTTGTCTTTCTACACTCCCTAATGTACCTATAAAAGGTTTTATCCCCCTTGTTAACCGAGCTGGCTGTCTTTTCCTCAGTTTGGGCCTTTGCTATTCTGACTGTCTTCCCTGCTTCCTTCTGCCTTAACTGGTACAGTTCTCTGTCCTTATACTTCCTAAATTCTGTCTTTTTCTCCCTAACCTTCCCCACCACCTCTTTTGAGAACCATAGTGGCTTTTTCTTTCATTTTGATTTATTTATTTGCTTCACACAAAGGTTTGTTGCCTCTGAGATGGCAGTTTTGATGTTTCCCCATTGTTGCTCCACCCCTCCTTCTTTCCTGTTTGCTAGTGCTTTTCTAAGGCACTCTCCCATTTTGACAAAGTATGTCCTCCTGAAGTCCAGTACCCTCACTTTTGTATGGCTTGACTCTGCAGCTGAATTTATCGTGAACCACACTGTTTGATGGTCACTTGTTCCAAGATGGCTACCTACTTCTAGATCTAAGATCCTCTCACTGTTCCCATTTGAGAGCATGAGCTCCCTCCCGAGTGGCTTCCAACACTAGCTGTCTCAGGCATGCCCCCTGTAGGGCATTAAGAATGGCCCTGCTTTTGGATGTGGCTGCAGCAAAGGTACTCCAGTTGACATCTGGCATATTCAGGTCCCCCATCAACAATATCTCCCCTTTCTCTGCCATCCTAAGGATGACTTATATCATATCCATGTCCATTCCTTCCCCCTGAGATGGGGGTCTGTATACAATCCCTGTGCAGATTGTGATGCCATTTCCAGTCTCTATGGTGACCCGCAGTGCCTCCTGTCCTCCCTATTTACTCTTTTTTTCATTGCTTTTATCGCTTCCCTAACATAGAGAGCTACTCATCCCCCTCTTTGTCTCTCCTGTAAGATATGTAACCTGGTATGTTAATATCCCAGTCATGGTTCTCTGTGTACCATGTTTCTGTGACTGCCATGATATCCAGGCATCCCCCTTCCATCAAGGCCACCAGTTCAGGGAGCTTGTTGCCAAGACTATGGGCATTGGTACTCATTACCCTCCATTTCTTGATGGCCTTAACCCTTTTTGCACCATCCCTGTCTTTACTGCCCTTGTTATTTTTTCCATTTACCCCTACTCTTCTCCCTATCGATGTCTCTATCTTGGTGTTTACCTCACTAACTACGCTGATTTTTTTGGGTGGGCTAGTATTTCCCTGCTCCTTTCCAGTGCCCCCCTTGACTAGTTTAAATGCTTGCCAATGAAGCATTTAAACCTATCACCTAGGATCCTGGTTCTCCTCCTGGATAGATGCAGACCATCACGCCGGTATAGGCCTGCATCACTCCAGGTGGACCCCCAGTCCCCAATGAAGCCAAACTCTTGAACTCTGCACCAGTTTTTCAACCACTGATTGAACCCCATGGTGTGGAGCAGCCTAGACTCACCCATGCCATAGACAGGCAGCACCTCTGAGAAGGTTACTGTGCGTGCTAGTTGTCGAAGGTGCCTCCCCAACTCCACAAACTCCTCCTGCACTATTCTGATCCCTTTCTCAGCCAGGTCATTAGTCCCTAGGTGGACAATGACATCCAGCTCCCTCCCCCGTGCAGCTGCTCCCTCAATCCTGAGGATTCACTCTCTGTCCCTCCAAGCCACGACACCTGGCAGGCACCTTACCTCCCTCTCCCCTCAATCCCCCAGTTCTACCCTCCTAACAATGGAGTCCCCCACCAGGAGTTGTTTTCTTCCCCTGTGGGATCCCATGCTACCCTCATGTGGGTCTCCTTTGTGGAGGTTCCCAACATCCTCCTTGGTCTCCACTGTGGGTGTCTCTATAGAGGAACCACACTCTGCCAGAGTGGCATATGAATTGTGGAGAGATACAACTGGAGAGATGTGCCTCTGTTCCACCACTCTCATCCTCCCTGAGCCCACTGTGATCCAACCACTCCTCTTTCTTGGCAACCTCTGAGGCAGCGGCGGTAGCCCTGGTGGTCCCTGTGTGGGAGAGGAGGTCCCCCAAATCCTGGCCAATTCAGCCTGAAGGTGAGCAACCTCCTCCCTCAGCCCAGAGAGGTGCCTGCAGATGGGACAACACTGCATTCTCCAGAATGTCTCCTAGAAGACTGATGCTCCACAGCCACTGCACTGCACCACTCCCATCATGTCTTATTTCTGGCCCCTTAACTGCTGTTTTGAATACTTACTTTTTCCTCTCTTTATTTATTTATTTTATATATATATATATATATTTTTTTTTCTCCCTACTTACCTCCAGCCTCTGTGCCCTTAAAGCTCCTGATCTTCCTGTTCTGAGACAGGAAGTTCCTATGTATTTCTCAGTAGTTTCCTTACTTGCTCAGAGTCAGACCTCCAGCAACTAGGGGGGACAGTGAGCTACTCTTTTCCTTCTAGGATGGTGAGTCTTTTGTGGCTCTGTGATCACTCCCTTCCTGCTCCCAAACAGGAAGTTCCTGTTGTCAGTCAAATCCTGTGCCTATAAAAGTAGAACCGACTAAGTGTGGAGGGGGTGGAGGGGAGGTAATGAGGGCAATATAGTCCCAGTAGAGAAGTATAGTTCTAACAGCACCACCTTCCTCTTGCTATTCTCTGCCTGTTCTCTGCCAGAAGCAATCTAGGGTAGTTTTTAAATCCTAAACACCTGGCTTCCTTCTGGTTAAGCCACTCCCCCTAATTTACAGCTTCATCTACACCTAGATAACTGCACAGATAACAATTCACTTCAGCCAACTCAGACAAACACACTAACTCTTTTGTTTTGTTTGTTTGTTTGTTTTTACCCTAAATTGAAGGTCCCAGTTCCAGTTTTTTGGTCTCAGTAGAGAAGTATAGTTTTTTTTTTTTGGCAATTTAGTATACTTTATTAACAGTTTTAAAACAAACCATACATACAATACATCTCACAGTAGCTTTAAACATGTCAGACTGGCAGTTCTACTAAACCCTCCCCACCTTCTCCTCCCCTCCCATCTATCCTTCTCCATCCCCTTCCTAACCAACAGTCCATTACATTATTTAACTGTTGAAATCTCCCTTCCCCCTCTGATAATTCCCCCCTCCCCCTGGATCAGCTGGAATCAGATAAGACTATGTCTCCTGCTGCAGAACATAATGTACTAACTTGCTTTAACCTATTTAGTCACATAGTTTCTTCGTATATGGGAGTGGACTACTACTCTTCTAAAAATCCTTATACCTCTCAGCTAGAAAGAGTGAAAACTGCTCCCACCTACTGTTAAAGTTATTTATAGTATGGAATTGTAATGCTATTGACTTTTCTGCATTAAAATCTGTATGCAATTCCTGTATCCATTCTCTAAAGGGGGGTTAAGTATCCTTGATCCAATACCTCATAATTAGGAGCAGTGTCGCCGCAGAAGTAAGAGCCATGTAGTATTTGTGTGTCTGTGAAGATATGACTGAGAGGTTACCAAGTACACGTTTCAATATTGAAGTTGTCTCTCCCTTCAAACAAAGGGCTCAAGAATTTTTTGTTTGTTGCCAGACGTTTTGGGTTTTAGTGCAAGTCCATATCAAATGTATAAGAGAGCTGGGTTCTCGATGACATTTCTGGCACAATATACTTTGTTTCTTGTCCATAAAATGTAATTTAATTGGTGTGTAATACAAGTTGTGAAGCACATTAAATCTGATCAGATGCAAACAGTCTTGTTTTACTAATCTATAATTACTTCTCCAGATTGATTCCCAGGTAGAAGTGTCATAGGGGAGGTCTGTGGCCTTTTGCCAGTAATATGCTATCGGAGAGAGGTTATTCCCAGCTTTGTTGGACAACAGTTTGTAAAGCAGCGCTATGGGTTTTGGCTGAATGGCCAATTTACAAAGATCTTTAAAAAAAACTGAAGCCTGTACAGACCAAGGTGGATGTCCGAGAGTTGCATTGACGCATTGTTTTATCTGCAGATACTTGAAAAAAGGAATCTCCGTCAGGTGGAAAGCTTGTTGGAGGACCTTAGGGGGCACACTTTTGTGATCCTTAACCAAATCTGAGGCTCAGCTTCTTTTAAATTTTTCCAGTATGCTGGAATAATCATCCTGTTTCCTAGATGAATATTCAAATTATAAAACAGAGGCTGGCCTAAATCTTGCCTATTATCTAATTTGAAGTAAGTACACAGCTGCATATGAGCATCTATTGTCCATGCTAGCGAAGTATGCTTCCAGGACTGAGTTATCCTACTAGGTGGAGTATAGAGCAGTGAGTTTAAGGATATATTGTAAGAGAGGGAAATTTGTCTCTCCATCCTAAACCATGCAAAGCTAGGTGGCACACTCTCCCAAGGCATCAGCCATTGAATATATTTACAACTCTGAAAAGCCAAATAATATAGAAAGAGATGGGGGATGCCAAGCCCCCCCTTACCACCAACCAATTTATTTATAGCCCTTCTGGGTCTTTTTCTTTCCATAGGAAGGCAGACCAAATAGAATCTATCTTTTTAAACCACGATTTAGAGAGAGCTAAGTTCAACATAGAGAGGGGATACATTAGCTTAGGGAAAATGACCATCTTAATTATATTGACTCTTCCCCATAAGGATAAGGGCAAAGTGTGCCACCTCTTCAAATCTTGTTGCATCTGTGTTACTATGGGGTCTATGTTAAGAGATCTTAATTTGCTAGTGTCTTGTGTGAGTTCTATGCCTAGAAAGGTAAGCGAGCTAGAGGCCCATTTCAGACCCATCCCTTCCACCTCTGTCCTGGTGCATGAGGGTGTCAAAGATAATACAGTTGTTGTGTGGTGGTTGAGCTTGTAGCCAGACAGTAGGCTAAAATCATTTATTATTCTCAACACCACCTGTATGGAATCTTGCCAGGAGGAGAGGTGTAAGAGAATGTTGTCCGCAAACATTGAAATTTTATATATATCTGGGTCAATGCTTATTCCTCTAATGTCCCTGGTCATGTTAATTTTTATGGCCAAAGGCTCAATATATAAATTGAAGAACATAGGGGATAGGGAGCAACCCTGTCTGGTACCTCTTGTCAACCTAAAACTGTTAGAAATGGTCCCATTACATGTGATTCTTACAGAAGGAGTTGTGTATAACATTGTAATCCATTTAATATATTCTTGAAGTATTCTGTATCTAGGTAGGATGTCAAATAAGTACAACCAACTGACTCTATTGAATGCCTTTTCTGCTTCTAGAGATACCAACACTTTGTCTGTATTGGCATCCCCAGACGCAGAAAGCAGATGGCAGTTTTTCTGAAAATGATCACTAGAGTGTCTCCCTGAGACAAATCCTACTTGATCAAGCCCTATTAGATTACCCCATACTTTTTTAAGACAGAAAGCTAATATGCTGGCTAATAACTTGATCTCAGTGTTCAATAATGAAATCAGTCTGTATTTGTCTGGACTAGTTGGGTCTTTCCCTGGCTTGAGTAAGATTACAATCCTGGCTTCAAACAATGTCAGCTCTCTGACCAGAGCCGAATACATGTAATTAAATAATATCTTTAAATAAGGTGCCAGTTCCTCTTTCAAAGATTTATGAAAAGCTGGAGGACATCCATTGGGGCCTGGTGCCTTATCCACTGGCAACCTATCAATTGCCTCCCTAATCTCCTGAAGGGTGACTTCCCCTATTAATTCAGAGCTTTGAGCTACTGTGAGTCTTGGCAACTGGACATCACTTAAAAAAAACTTGAATTTGGTATCATAATCCGGATCTGCGTGGGGAGCCATGTATAAGTCCACATAATAGTTTCGAAAGATTGTAACAATTCCCTTTGGGTCTGAGATGAGCCTCCCTGTGTCTCTATCCTGCAGTGCAGTTATCCACCAAGCCTCAATTTTCTGTTTTATTTTGTTTGCCAGCAATTTACCTGATTTTTCACCTTGCCCAATATATGTCACCTTCCACTTCGCTGCGGCATTCAAAGTAATATTTAAATTGTGCGCAGCATACTTTGGCCTTAAGAAATCTAATTCCCCCCAACTTCTCTCATCAGATACTTGACTCAAGTGGGTCTCTAGGTACTGTATCTTATACGGGCCAACCATTCTTCCACCTCCTGTAACTTTTTCCATTTCCTATTGGTAGTAAGTCTGATGAGTTCTCCTCGGAGAAGTATAGTTCTCACAGCACCTCCTTCTTCTTGCTGTTCCCTGCCTGTTCTCTACCAGAAGCTATCTAGAGCAGTTTTTAAATCCTAAACACCTGGCTTCCCTCTGGTTAAGCCACTCCCCCCAATTTACAGCACCTTCTACACCTAGATAACTGTACAGATAACACATACAACAGCGATAGTTTTAAATTTTTTGCTGTCTGCATTTTGGAATCTGCACATCTGACAGGAACAGATATTAAAGTTCAATATGTGACCAACCTGGTCGAGTTCTATGACTGGGTAACTAGGCAACTGGACAGGGGCCATGCAGTGGATGTCCTGTATCTGGACTTCAGTAAGGCATTTGACTCAGTGCCACATGGAAGGCTGGGAAGGAAATTAGTAGGCACAGGGGCGGGTGCAAAGCTGGTGAGATGGGTAGAAAACTGGCTGCGGGGAAGGCAACAGAGGGTGGTGATGGGTGGGGAGCTCTCACACCCAGGGACAGTGACGAGCGGTGTTCCACAGGGCTCAGTGTTGGGACCAGTGTTGTTTGGGATATTCATTGCAGACATAACATGGGACATCAAGAGCAAGATCAGTCTGTTTGCTGATGATACCAAGGTAGGTGCAGTGGTGGATGACCTAGGGGGATGGCAGGGGTTGCAGGATGATCTGGCAAAGCTTGAAACCTGGTCAGACACCTGGCAACTGGGCTTTAATGCCAAAAACTGCAAGGTGCTGCATTTTGGGATGAAGAACCCAAGGAGGAGTTACCAGCTAGGGGAGTGCAGCTAGCCCAGACAGAGGAGGAGAAGGATCTGGGTGTGCTCATTACAGGGTCAATGAACAACTCGGCACAATGTAGGAAGGCAGCTGCAAAGGCCAACAAAATGCTGGGTTGTATTGCAAGGGGTATATCCTCGAGGAGGGAGGTGATTCTGCCACTTATAGGTCATTAGTTAGACCACACCTGGAGTACTGCGTGCAGTACTGGCGTCCATATCTGAAGAGGGACATTAAGTTACTGGAGGTGCAGCGCAGAGCGACAAAGATGATCAAGGGGCTGGGGGACTTATCATACTAGAGGAGGTTGAAGGAGTTGAACATGTACTCACTGGAGGAGAGAAGAGACAGGGGTGACATGATTGAAACCTTTAAATACATGAAAGGAATAAACAAGACGGGTACAGAGGGGCTGTTCAAAGTAAGGGAGGGGAGGGCTACCAGGGGCCATGATATGAGACTGGAGCGAGGAAGGTTCAGGAGGGAGATGAGGGGACACTTTTTTACAGACAGGGTGGTGGCTGGGTGGAATGCGTTACCTGCTGAAGTGGTATGCAGTAGAACAGTGGACTGCTTCAAATGAGGATGGGACAGGACAAGGGGGAAGGTTAATGAAGGGGAAGGGTGGAAGGGAGGGGCAGCTGCAGAATAAGGGGTGCTAGCTGCACATTCGAGCAGACCTTATAGACCTCTAGGCCTTTATCTGCTGGCAAATTTCGTATGTTCGTAGGTTTAACATTAAAGTGCCTGCTCAACCCTAAATATAGTGGCACTACTGCACCACTATAATATAGAGAATAATATATGGGGTGGTGTGTTTAACGAGATTTTACACACACCCAAGTTGTGGGATGCTATATAAACCGGGCTTATAAAAGCATCCCATTAACGAAGGGTGTGTGTAAATCGAGTTTTACACACCACCCCATATTTTATTTTTTATAATTGCAGGAGTGCGCTTTTTCGCCTCAGCAATTATAAAAAATTAAATTAGCTAATAGATTAGTGTTCAGGAAGCTGTGGACCAGTCTTGATTTTGCGTGGTCTGCAGTCTTCATAATTATATGGCTGCACTTGTTGGAGAAAAAAGGAGGAGGATATTTAATTTAAAAAAAAATGTGTAGACAGTTAGATTTTAGTTTTAATATAAACTTATCAGCCAGCCAAGCGCTGCAGCATCCTTCCGGGCTTCGAGAGGTAGGCAGCCTGATATGGACTCGGCTGTGGTGTCAGGCTGACGGAAAATGCTTATTTTGTTTTAAAATGGTTTACTGTGAAAATAGTTAATTTTTTTTATGAAAAGTTCGTTTCTCGAGGGACCAGGAAGTGTGCTGCGCTATTGGATTCGCCACGGAATGTGAACTCGGAGAACAGTGAATGTATATATATATATATAATATATATATATATATATATAGTTTTAAAAAATGTAACTCAGACATTAGGGTTGTAGAACATGGTTCCATGTGATAACAGCTACTGCAATGCAGTGCCAGCCATGACAGTGATGAAACAATGCTGAACAGCAATACAGCGAGCAGCACTATAGTGAGCTGCAAAGACAAATACTTACACAAGATATTTCATAAAAAAAAATTTAAGCCTTTTGTTTCTATGGGGGGGCTCCACCTTCTGCACCCCCTGTTGCAGGCGGCTTCAACCCCCCACATCCCCCCAAACTTTAAATAACAAACTCCAGGGTGAGATGGAACACTGGGATAGGGGAAAACTTGGGAGGGAGGGACAAATAGGGGAGAGGGAGAACATTGGAGGGGGCAGAAGCAAAGAGGGAAAAGTCAGGAGAGTGGGCAGAACAGCAGGAATGAAACATTCCCCACTTACAACACACAAAAATAAAACCTTCCCAGAATGAAACAAAAAAGAAAATAATAAACTCTACAGATCCAGTATTGAACCCGGACATGCCAGGCTCATAGGTGGTGACTCTTTCTTCAACACTAGGCAGCCAGCTCAAAAACAGCCTGTCACACAAATCCCTCCATCCTTTCCAAACCACAATCCTCACTACCAACTCGCTGATACTGACACTTGCTGTTTAATCACAGCAGCCATTTTCACAGTTGCTCTAAAATCACATTATCCCTTTTACCATTCACTCTTTTACCTTCACCCAAATTGACTCGCTCATATTGACTCGCTCAAATCATGGGATACCGTAGAACACAAAGTGCACAAAGAAATAAAATGAAAAATATTAGGGATTTGGGTCTCTGGTGAATCACTGATGGGGTTTTACTTGGGGTTGTCAACCTAATGCCCACCCCCTTTCCCAGCCTGTAGCCTCCTGTCCAAAGCACAAGATACAGCTCCAACCTAGTGCCTCATAGTGATACACTATGGCCAACATAATCTGTTGGAGATTTCTTCATGCAGGGCCCTATGGGCCCTGTATGAAGACATCACATTTTACCTCATCTGATCAGGGAAGGGGGTGGGCATTAGGGTTGACAACCCCAAGTAAGACCCCACCAGTGATTCACCAATACTCTGGAAACTCAAATACTTCATGTCTGTCATTTCCCTTCTTTGTGCGCTTTGTGTTCTACAACCCTAATGTCTGCATTAATGTAGTTTTTTGCAAAGAATTTCTCTTCTTTTTCTGATAGTGGAATTGTATTCTCATTCACACAGGTCCCAAATGAGATAAATACAATATTGAAGACAGTCTTGACCCAGTGCACGGGCCCAGCAGGCCCCGGCAAGTATGTCAATACCATGTGGGTGAGGTCCCCTGACCCACCACAGGGTGTGGCATCTGCGTCAAAACACTGCTCTGTCCCTACCCAGACTGAGGCTGGTGTTGCATGCTGCAGCACTTTCCCCATCAGCCTTGTCCAATTAAACTGGCTCACTGAGTTGACAACTGAACTAAGGTCACTGGTACGATAAGGCGGAGTGTTCCCAGTGGTGCAACAGACATCCCTGCAAACAAGTTTACTTAAAGATCAAATGCACATATTTAAGAAAAGATTGAATTCACTCAAATTCAAGTAACTTTATCATCAGTGTTTCCTGAAAATATCATGCTGTTTGGTTTTGTGGTTTTCTCTAAGTCAGCATCTGTTATCTGCAGTAACTGAAAATAGTGAAGATTTTTCTGTCCCTATCAGTGAGCAATGACATCATTCTTGTCTAGCCTGCTGCTTCAGCTATTAAGTCCCTGACTGACTGAAGAAGCTGTTGTAGTTCCTAGTCAAAGCAGTCTGTAGAGCTAATTGTTTTTACTCAGTTTGTTACTAACCCATCTGGTTTGTGTTTAAATAGATTAGCTTTAGCCAAGCGGCCATGGCACTGATCCCTGCCAGTGGCCGTGCCTCTGCATCCAGCCCACCCACCACCCGAACAAGGATGGCAGCCACAAGCCCAAATTGGGCGCTCTGCTTCAATCGAGTGGCCCCAGCACTGATCCTTGCTGGCGGCCACACCTCTGCATCCAGCCCGCCCCCTGACCAAGGAAAGCAACCGCAAGCCCAAATCAGGTTCTTCACTTCAGCCGAGTAGCCCCTTCGCTGATCCCTGCTAGCGGCCGCTCCTCTGTATCCAGTCTGCCCCCCTGACCAAGGAAAGCAGCCACAAGCCTGAATCAGGCTCTCCACATCTGCTGAGCAGCTTTGGCACTGATCCTAGCTGGCGGCCACACCTCTGCATCCAGCCCGCCCCCCTCGACCAAGGAAAGCAGGTACGATTGGTCAGCTCCTACCTGGAGCTACCAGGCTTCAATCCCCATAATTTGACTGGGTCCTGAGGACTGTGACCACTTCCCAATTGGACACTGCAGATCTCCATTGAGAAAGCAAGTGCTCAAGGTGCTTTTTTCAAATCACAGCTCGGCCACTACCTTGCTCTACTACTCTCCGGACAGGTTTTTGGTGAATTTGCTGCTACTGTGGAAATTATTTTTTTACTTCTTGGAAGTTTCTGCTGTTTAACCAGCAGCACTAGCTAGGCCTGACTTCTGTATAGCTTATGGCTTGTACTGCTGAATATTTTTTTTTTTTTACTGCTTAAACATTTTACCTTTAAGCTACTGTACTGTATATGTAGGATTTGCCTTTCAGAGTATAGCAGAGTTGTAGCTAACTTTAACTGGTTGCCTGACTTCTGTACTGCTAACTGTGTGTACTACTGAATTTTGTACTGCTGAACTAATTGCCCAATATAGTAGGATAGCTTGAACAACTGCCTACTGCCTGCTGTCTTTCTGCCTTTCTCTGTTCCCATTACAGCTGCCCTAATTTCTCCTCGGACTGCCTTTCTGTTCCATTTTCCACTTGGTCTTTTTCTTTTTGCATTTCTTTTTCTCTATTCCTTACACTGTTTCTCTGCCAGCTCTTGGACCTCTGATTCCCTCTCCTATGCCCCCACCCCGAACAGCATATTTCTAAAATATTGCCTGGCACCTCTGGCCATCTTCTCTACCCCTGCTCCTGGACCCCTGCCTCCTCCCCCATCAACCTCCTGAAACAGCCTTTTGTTTTGCTGAATTCCCACTTGGCACCTTTGACCAGACCTCTCTGAAGGAATCCTTTCTCTCCTTTCATGGCCACTATTTTCACCTACTTCTGTCCTGAGCACTAAATTGTCCAGGGTCCTCACATCAATTTACCTGAGCTTTGTCTTTGTTTTTTAACTAACGGCCTGTCTTTTTCAGCTCTTTTTTAGACACAATCCCAAATCAGGCTCTCCACTTCAGCCAAGCATCCCCATTGCTGATCCCTGCTGGTGGCCACACGTCTGCAACCAGCCTGCCCCCCTCGACCTGGAGCTGCCAAGCTTCAATCCCCATAATTTGACTGGCTCCTGGGGACTGTGGCCACTTCCCGATTGGATGCTGCAGATCCCCATTGAGAAAGCAAGTTTTCAAGGTGCCTTTTTCAAATCACAGCTCAGTCACTGCCTTTCTCTACTACTCTCTGAACAGGTTTTTTGGCCCGCCCCCCAACCCCTCCTCCCTGCTTTATTAAATACACTTCCACACTGATCCCCATCCCCTGAGGCCTCATACTAGTCAATTACAGAAACTTTCCAGAGGGGCTCTCCTCTCCTACAACTTGTTAAAGGGGCAGTCCTCTCTCATGCTTAGATTTGACAAATACTGCTAACTGCCCTATCTTAATCATATGCTCTTTCCAACAGCCTTCCACTACCAGTGCCTTACCAGTGCTCTACCCCTGGGCATAGTTTCTTCTACCACACTCAACTTTGTACCCTACTTCCCTATTCCCTCACTGATTACTGTCCTGTCACCTTCCCTCTTTCTTGCCACCAGCATGGACTGCTCTAAGTAGTTCCACCTCCCCTACTTGCTCTCACTCCTTGTTCTTCTTCTATGCCCCTCTCTAATCAACTCCTCCCACACTGCCCCTCCCTTCCCTCCCATCCCCTCTCCACCAGTTTTGCCCATATCCTTCTCACACTCCCTCATTTCTCTCTCTCCCTCGTCCCACACCTTCTTGTCCCCTCCCTCCCCACCCCCACTTGCATGTCCAAATCCATCTCTGCCCCTCCCACACGAACTCCTTCATCAGCCTTTGCCTGTTCCATGAGTTCTTTCCTTCCTACCTCAGCTATATCTTTTCACCCACCACTACACCAGGTTATACTCCACCAAGCTGTCTTCTTTTGCAAACCGTAGGCACTTAAGGCTCCTCCTACTACTACTCCTTATCTCAGGCTGCATTCACCCAGTCCTGGCCCCACACCCTCTACTGATTTCACCCCTCACTCCTCCCCCAAACCCACTAAACAGCTTGCTTTTGCTCACCTTAATGTTTAAAGTCTTTTGGCAAAAAAAAAAACCTTAATTGAGTCCTGGGTGACAGCTAACACATTTGATGTCATTGCCCTCACTGAAACCTGGCTAAAGGGGGACATCTTCCCCAAAGAAATCCTCATTGAAGGTTATTCAGTCTTTAGAAAAGACAGGGTGGGGAAGTGTGGGGGAGGCTACCTCATCTGGGTTGCCAATCACCTACTTGCCACCAAATTTGCCCCCCTTCCACTTCCCATCTCCTCCCTCAAGATCATCTCAATTAACCTCCTCCTTGGAGCGGATAAAATGGTCACACTTAGCATGGTGTACCTGGCACCCTCCTCCTCACCCAGTGATCTTGTCTTCTTCCTCGATATCAAGACCTCCCTCCCCCAAGGGAGAGATTGGATCATCCTAGGGGATTTCAACCTAAACTGGCTGTTCCCTCACTGTGACTCCACCAAGGAATCCATACTTGACCTTGGCCTATACCAGCTCATCACTGAACCTACCAGCACCAACTATAAAACTGGATCTCAGTCCCTCATTGGCTGGATCCTGGTCTCACACCCCTCCCATGTCACCACCTCTGGAGTTCTTCCCAACTCAGTCAGTGAACACTGTGCTGTTTTCTGCTGATGGTCCACAAAAACACCCCCTGCCCACACAAATTCATCCAAACCAGGCAATTGAAGAAGCTGGATGCCTCCAAGTTTTCCAATACCACCCTAGCCTAAGACTGGTCCTTCACTGAAACCATTTCTGACATCTGCAAAGTGCTTGAAGCCTTTAGCAATAAATGTCTAGCCCTCTGTGACCATTACATCCCACTTAACAAAATCTGGATTAAGGGTTCTAGCCAAGAATGGGTCACCTCTGAGCTTCACAAACTAATGAGGGATAGGGACTGAGTCTGGAAGTTGTACAGAAAATACAACCCCCCCAACTCCTCCAAGACATCAAGACCCTCAGGAATAGGGGCAAATCTTTCACAAGATCTGCTAAATCACCCTTCATTATGGAAAAAGAACGTGCTGTCCAGAGGAACCCTAGGAGGACCTGGAACAATCTTAACAACCAGCTAGTTGACCACATGGAAAAGTACCAGCTACAATGCCCAGAGCAGCACAGGTTTAGGCATGGGCACAGCACTACTACACCACTACTAGAATTCACAGGATACATTCACAAATCCCTGGATCAAGACCTCCTTGAAGGTTCAGCCTATATCGACTTGTCCAAAGTATTTGACATGGTCAACCATGCCCTACTGGCCAGTCAGCTTGCAGTGCTTGGTCTCTCTACAGACACAGTCACATGGTTCTCCAGCTACTTAAAGAACCAGTCTCAGCAAGTCAAGATTGGTAATTCCCTGTCGGATAGCCAACCTGTCCACTCTGGAGTCCCACAAGGCTCCATTTTGGGCCTGCTTCTTTTTAGCATTTTTCTAAATAAACTCTCACTCTCATGCCAATGTCATCATCTACTTTATGCTGATGATGCTGTCCTGTTTACTAATGATTCTGACCCTGCTGCCCTGCAAACCAAGCTGCAAGGCAATTTTACAGCTGTTGAAAGCTGGTTTAAAGAGCACAAGCTAGTGATGAACTATAAAAAAAACAAAAACAATGCTGTTCTCCACTACCTACAATCGGCACAAATCTCACCCTCTTCCAATCACCACTAAGGTGGGCACTCCACTTGAACTTGTGCCTTACTTTAAATACTTGGGGATTACGGTGGACAGCACCTTGTCATTTACCCAACACATTGACAATGTAGCCAAGGCAGTCAATATGTGCATTGAGCAGTTGCATAGACATAAGCATAGCTTGACCCCAGAGACTCTCAAACTAGCAATTTACAGTACAGTGGTATCCATCATTGACTATGGGCTAGTAATTTATGGTCAGCCTCAGACACCACCCATCAATGAATAAAAGTTGCCCTTAACAAAGCCTGCTGGCTAATTACTGGATCCCATAGGCTGACTCACACCTGCGACCTATATGCTGAGATCAACTGGCTACAGTTCTCTAACAGACCTAGGCACCAATCCTGTCTTTTCACCAAAAAAGTTAGCCTTGGCTTGATGACCACAGGTGTACAGAATCTCTTCTGCCCTTGCAACAACACATGTGCCACACACAGTTCAGGCAGCCAAATCTTCAAAATTCCATACTGAAGGACTTCCTTAGGTCAGAGATCCTTTGTGTACTGAGCCACACAATGGCTGAATGCACTCCCCACCAACATCACCCTGACTTCCTACTTATTTCCAATCAAAATAAAACTGAAACTTAAGCTTGTTGAAAGCTCCAGCTGCTTCCTATTATCCTAGCTCCTTGCCAACCTAACACCTATTCCCTTCTAATGCACTTACCCCTCCTAATGATGCCTGTCTACACACAACCTTTGCCTACCTCTACCCTTGCTCCACCCTTTCACTCTCCTATTCAAGGCCACCACCCCTGTCACCTATATCCTCCTGCCATGGTCCCCTTAAGCCCCACACTCACCAGACTCTCTCTCTCTCTCTCTCTCTCCCTACTTCTTACCTCTTTCTTCTCTCCCCTGATGATGCATCCTGGGCAGATGTTTCACCCCCTGTCCTGACTTTGGGCTCCAGCCTACACTCAATTTTTTCCTAAGCCCTGAAAATTTGTCTCCCCCTGCACTGCTTGTCTTACCCTCTGCCTACTTCATTCTGCCCTTGCTCCTACTTGTACCTTTGTCTTCCTCATTGTATCACTGATGTCTCCTTAGCTGCTCATTTGAACACTGTTATTTACTTTCACTTTGTATAGCCTCTGACGTGGAACCTATGAAATGAGCTTGTTCTCAAAGGTGTTAATCCAAGATCATAAATAAAATAAACAAGCATTTTTCAATGCCGAATGTTTGTTTGCTGGCATTGGCATTGGTAGTGTAGAAGTTACAAAGCTACATAATAGGAATGGCAGTGAAGTACTGAACTGAAGCCAACCCCTCCACCACCCTGCAGAGAGTGACAGGCATTGTGGTGTGCCTTTGGTTTGTCAGGCATAACGACCACGCCATTTCTCCGCACCCTACCCTGCAGACACTGACAAGTGTCACAGTGAGCCTTAGGGTCTTTGGCCCTTATGCACACCCCATTCCATCAGGAAATACGGTGAGACAGGTGCGGTATAGGAGAATGGGGTATCTTTTGGGCCCGAAGAGTCCGAGGCACACCTTGATGCCTCTCACTGGCTGCAGGGTGTGGGTGGGGGTGGAATGGTATGAGCATTACAGGCAAGAATCCCAAGTCACACCCCTGATGCCTGTCATACTCTACAGGGTGGGGTGTTATGGCCGGAAACCCTAACGCCTTAGGCATTCATTGGTATTTTCACTCCAAATTTTCAACATGTTTTTTTTGTCACCCCCACCTCATGAACAGTGGCAATATCAGTTTGTTAGCCAAAAACTGCTTTTGCACAGTGATTACGGCATTTGGCACCACAGGTGCAAAATCACATTCCAAAGAGGATGTGAAAAATGACAGCGGTACTGTTCATGGGGAGGTGTAAAAAATGGCAATGTTGAAAATCTGGTGTGAAAATCTTAAAAATACTGGTGAAGTCACAAGCGTGCATAGAAACTGTGCAACGCACACCCGTAATGTAACTAGTTTGGGGTTTTTTTTACAGCAGATTGGTAACACAGGCATTTTGGGACCTCTGATCATGAACAGTGTCAGTGTGATTTTCTTTATCTGTCCTGAACAATGATTTCCCACAGCGACCATGCATTTCTGCGCTGAAAGTGTGAAAACACATTTCGGCCATGTTGTGGAAAATGACAGCCATACTGTTCATAAGGAGGTGTGGAAAAATGCCACTGGTGAAAATCTGGACTGAAAATATTACAAATTCATGAACTTATGAGGGTGCATGGAAACTGTGTAATACTCACTTGTAACACAGTCATTTTATGGAGTTTTGACACCAAATTTTCAACATAGCCATTTTAAGATCTCTGCTCATGACCAGTGTCACTGTGATTTTCTTAATCTGTCCCAAACATTGTTTTCGCACACCGACTGTACCATTGTGCGCTACATGTGTGGAAACAAATTTTGGACGAGTTGTGAAAAATGACAGCTGTGCTACTCATAAGAAGGTGTGGTAAAATGGCAATGTTGAAAATCTCTAGTGAAAATGTTGAAAATCTGGAGTGAAAATATTGAAAATTTGCGAACTTATGAGTGTGTGTAGGAACTCTTAAACGCATGCTCGTAAAACAGTCATTTTTAGGAATTTTTTCACCAAATTTTCAACATAGCCATTTTAAGACCTCTGCTCATGAACAGTGTCACTGTGATTTTCTTAATTTGTCCCATACATTGATTTCACACACCGACTGTGCCATCATGCACTACATGGGTGGAAACACGTTTTGGGTGAGATGTGAAAAATGACAGCTGTGCTACTCATAAGAAGGTGTGGTAAAATGGCAATGTTGAAAATCTCTAGTGAAAATATTGAAAATTCATGAACTTACGAGCGTGCATAGGAACTGTGCAATGCACGCTCGTAAAACAGTCATTTTTTGGAATTTTTCCACCAAATTTTCAAAATAGGCTTCTTGAGAGCCCACCTTATGAAAACTGGCAGTGTCATTTTGTTAATTGGTCCCAAAAGGTGATTTAGCACAGTGACTGCGAAATCACCCTACGGGCCCGAATTACACCATGACAGTGACAGCATTCATGAGAAGGGGTCCAAAAAACCCCATGTTGAAAATTTGGTGCAGAAATTCCAAAAAATGCCCGAGATATGCAGCAAAGTTGAAAAAATCCTATTTATTACATTATACAGCTTACCGGCATTTCCTCAGTTCCCAGTCGGCTTTGAAGAGAGCAGACGTGTTCCGGTCCACGAAGATTGTCGCCAGACTCCGGAGGTAAGTATGGGGTGGGGGGGGGAAGCAGGGTGCACAGTGGGTGGGTGCGGGTGGGGGCAGGGGAGACTGCGAGGACCGTTTTTATTTACAATTTTTTAAATGATTAAGACGATGCGGGACATTTGCCATGCTGGGGTGGGCTCCCAGCGTGGCAGCTGGAAAGGATGTTTGGGGGCTGGAGCTGATGGGGATTGGGCACCCTGTTGGCCTATAGGGCTAGTGCCACACTGGGGTGGGCTCCCAGCATGGCAGCTGCAAGGTTGTTTCGGGGCTGGAGCCGACAGGGCATTGGGCACCCCGTCAGCTCTCACAATGTGTGCCACGCTGGGTGGGCCCCAGTGTGGCAGCTGTAACACTGTTTTTGGGGAGGCTGGAGCTGACAGGATTGGGCACCCCATTGGCTATACTGTATGTGCGTGGGGAGCGCACACTACTAATATGTGTTGAGGGGGAGCTCTGCTCACTGAAGTGGAGCTCTCCCTTTCAACTGTATGCCACTGCATTTTCAGCTGTCATAGACAGCTGGTGCAGTGATTGGCGAACTGCAACCGCACCTGCAAACACACTGACTGAACTGGAAGAGGCTGACACACCTCTGGAAAACTCAGATGATGGCACTATGTTTCTTGCACATGCGTGCAAGCAAACATAAAAGTAAAATAAAACCTTATTAGTAGGGGAATTTCTGAAGAACATATTTTTCTTACCTGCGACAGGACAACTGCCACCGAGCCAAGTGAAACAGTCTCCCTTTTCAATAAATACTTTTTTTTTTTACTTTAGTCTTCGGTAACTGGGTAAGGCCTGCTAAGCACAAGTGCCTGTTTTCAGGGGTGACCTGGGAGCACTGGGCAGTTAAGTGACTTGCTCAGAGTCACACAGTATGCAAGTGGAAGTTGTGAGAATCAAACTCAGGTCTGGTCTGCTGGATGTACCAAGCTTGTTCACACCGTGTTCCTCTAACCTCTAGTCTATACTGCCTGTACTATTCTGCCAGCCCAAACTTTGGTGACCTCGACCAGTACAAGCCCAGCTCCACTCCTACCCCATTTACCCCCACACCTCTCCCAGTCTCTCACCCTAAGTTCCATTTCAGGTACCTAACCCAATGGTGAAGTGGTGAAGTTAATCAGAACAAATGACCCAAGACCTTCCAAGAGTGCTGACAACATTGACTTCAGAGTACTACATCTTGTCTGTGTCTCCCTGGCTATCCCTCTTACTAACATCCTCAACCACTCCCTCTGCACGGGTCCTTCCCGAAAGCTTGGAAGTGCACCGTTATTAAACCTCTCCACAATTCTGTCTCCCCAAGGGAGATCTAGTATCAAACTACTGTCCCATCTCCCTCTGTGTCATCTCTCCAAAATTTAGAAAAAGTGGTCCACAGGCAAACCACAGAATTCCTCTTCAAGTACAACCTGCTCAAATAGGCCCAGCATGGGTTCTGTGCCAGACATAATATTGAAACTGTCCTCATCAAGTTCACCCACTCTATAGTCAAAGCTAACAATGAAGGCCTCTACACCAGTGCTGTGTTCATAGACCTCACCAAAGCCTTCAACCTCGTTGATCATGAAGTCCTCCTCCGTACCCTGGCTGGCCTCCATTTCTCACCTGAGGTCTGCCTCTGGTTCAAGGATTACCTAATTGGCAGATCCCATTGCACCATTATTGGTGGTGTTCTCTCTGAATTTTGCCCTATTAAATAAGACATCCCCCAAGGGTCAATCCTGGGCCCTCTTCTCTTCTCTCTGGTCGTTACCTCCCTGCCTGACATCTGCTCCACCTCCAAACTCATTCTCTATGCTGATGATGCAGTCCTTTTCTGTCAGAACAAAAACCTTAATGCTCTCATTAACAAATTCCAATTCAGTTTCAGCAGACTTCACACCTGATTCACATCCAAAGGTCTTGTACTCAACTCCAAAAAAAAGCAAAGTTCTTGGTTTTCTCCAGCCCCTGGAAACCCCTTGGCTTTGACCTCTACCTCTATGACAACCTTGATAACTCCATTGAAAGAGTCAGTGAATTCAAGTACCTTGGCTTACTCCTGGAAAGCCACCTCAATTTCAATGCTCACGCTAGCCTCACAATCAAAAAAGTCCACCAACACCTCAGTATCCACCACAGAACCGAGCATTACCTTAACAGGGAATCCAAATCCCCCCTTAGTCTCCAGCTTAGTCTCCAGCTTCCTCCTCCATGTAGGATGTGCTGCTTGTCTGCCTCCATGGTTGTGCACTACTCATCCTCTGCTCTTCATGCCCTCCATCCTTTCTTTTCTCCTCCTGTAGAATTTGGTGTTTACCAGCGCTGTAGAGTGCTTGGTATAGCATGGAGGAGGGGGAGAAGGATGGGGGTGGTAAGGCTGATGGAGGAGTGAGTCAACACATCATTTAATCAGGGTAGTGGGAGTCAAGAGATGCCCTGGGGCAAAATTGAAATCAAAACATGGTCTGCCATGTCTGGTTCCCATACCCAAGGGCACGACCGAATTGAGTTGGCAGGTGGTTCAGGAGGCACGAAGTGTTTGTCCAACTCGGACAGTGTTATGCAATGCCAGGTCAGTCAAAAACTAGACAGCAATTATTGCTGATCTTGTGGAAATGGTTGACCTGGCTTGCGTCTAGTTTCTAATGGATGAAATTCTGGCCTTCCCATTTGGAGGCTTTAGTTCCGGCGGGGTACTCGGTAATACACTGTCCGAGATTGGACCATGGGGGGGGGAGTGGTCAGTTTCAAGACCAAACTCATTCTCACTAGTGTATTGGTTGGGGAGACTGAGTCATTCAAGTGTGCCATTGTAGCGGGTGTAGGTTGTCGGATCATTCTCATCTATCGTCCACCCAGTGATGAGAAACGTTCCCTTCAGGAAGTGGCAGACTTCATCATGGACATGGCATTTGAGTCACCAAGACTGATGGTTCTGGCTGACTTCAATGCCTGGGTCGATGATGAACTCTCGCAATTTGGACAATACTTCCTCCAGCTGATGTCTTCTCTGGGCCTGACACAGGTGGTTACCTCTGCTACTCATAGACACGGCCACTCCCTTGACTTAGTCTTCCTCCTAGGGATCGAAGCTTCTGATTTGGAGGTGGATCCAGTCAGGAGGTCCGATCACTGCACTGTGGGGTTTAGTTTTTATACCCCCCCGTAGGCCTACCCCTACAGAGATGGTCAGGTACCACCCTTTATGAGATGTAAGTTCTCAGAGCCTAATGGCAGTTCTTGACCTATCATCCTCCTCATTTGCAAGCAGTGATCCTGAGACTCTTGTGATGGCCTATAACTTGGCCGTCTTGACAACTTTGGATTCCATTGCCCCAGTCCATGTTTGACCTTTCTCCTTTCACCCTCAATCTCCCTGGTTTGATGGGACTTTGAGGGAGCTGTGGAGACTAGGTTGAAGGTTGGAGGGTTGCTGGCAGAAGTCCACCCTTGATACCGACCGCCTTAGATTGTTGGATCATTATCAAGTCTACCAATCTGCAATCTCCCAGAAGAAGGCAGAATTACTGTCCAGGGATATTGCAGTTGCTCAGAATCGACCAGCTCAGCTTTTCCATACTGTGGACAGACTGTGCAACCCAGCCTGTCTTCAAGTTCAGAGAGCCTTTTCGCAATTAGAGTGTGATGAAATTGCTCGATTCTTTGCAAATGAGATGGCTGACATCAGGGCGGGACTCCGGCCGGCACACTCTATGGGCGTTGCTATTGATCGGTGTGAGGTTACTACACCTCGGTTGTCTTGGAGTACCTTTGGCCATCCAGAGTTCATGGATGTCATGTGGATCATCCACAGTGTGTGCCCCATGTGCTGTAGATTGGATCCTGGACCTACTTCCCTAATTTTGGGAGGTATTGAGGTCATCGGTCCGGTCCTGGCATGGATTGTGTGGTGCTCCTTGGAGTCTGGAGAGTTTCCTAGCTCTCTGAAAGAGGCGGTGGTGACATCTCTCTTGAAGAAAGCTTCCTTGGACCCAGACTGCCATGCTAACTACAGACCTGTCTCTAACCTTCCTTTTATAGGGAAGGTTATTGAGAAAGTTATGGCTGCACAACTGGAGGACCATTTGACCATCCATGACATCTATGAACCACTTCAGTCTGGTTTTCGCAAGAGTCATAGTACTGAAACAGCACTGGTTCGGGTGCTCAATGATCTCCTGATGCTAGAGATTGGAAGAACTGTTCCATCTTGGTCCTTCTAGATCTCTCTTCAGCTTTTGACACCATGGACCATGAGGTGCTGTTGGGTCATCTGAGGTTCATCTGTGAACTGTCGGGAACAGTCCTCAGGTGGTTTTCATCTTTCCTCATGGGTAGAACTCAGAAAGTGGTGTTGGGGGTCTATTCCTCGGACCCTACTTCTCTGTCATGTGGAGTCCCTCAGGGTTCGGTCCTCTCACCCATGTTGTTCACGGGGTATATGCTGCCCCTCGAAGACATTGTAAGAAGGTATGGGCTGATGTTTCACTGCTATGCTGATGATACCCAGCTCTACCTATCTTTTGCACCTGACCAGAATGGAGCTGTATCAGTCTTTAACAACTGTCTGAAAGAAATCCAAGACTGAATGGATTCCAGCTGGCTAAAGTTGAACCCAGACAAAACTGAGGTGTTGGTTGTTGATTCAGGTCATCAGATAGGGGGGTTGGGGGAAGGTGCGCCCTCGGGAATTTTTCTGGGTGATGCCTCACTCCCGACCTCTGAATGGGTGAGTAACCTGGGGATAATTTTTGACAAAGGGCTGACCTTGCATTCGCAGTTGTCAGCGGTCATCAAAACTTCCTTTTACCATCTTAGGAATATCGCCAGGATTAGGCACCTTGTTCTGCCCGATGACCTTCCGACATTGATCCCACCTTTGTTTCCTCTCACTTGGATTATTGCAACTCCCTTTACCTAGGGTTTCCTGGGATAGAAATCTGCTGTCTGCAGCTGGTGCAGAATGCAGTGGCCTGGCTTTTGACGGGGTCTTTTCGATCTTGTCATATTTTGCCGGTGCTACACGAGCTGCACTGGCTGACAGTTCAGTGGCAGATCACCTATAAAGTCGGCTTGCTGACTTTTAAAGCCCTACGTGGACTAGGCCTGGACTATCTGAAAGAGCTCCTGATTCCCTACCAGCCCGGTCGATCACTCCACTCATCCAGTGAGGGGTTGCTAGAGGTTCCAAGGGTATGTTTAAAATCTTCTGGAGCAAGAGCTTTTGAGTTTGCTGCACCTACCCTTTGGAGTTCTCTACCCCGTCGGATTTGGGAATGCGCAACTGTGGAGGCATTCAAGCAGGTCTTAAAGACTTATTTGTGGCTTCAGGTTTTTATCAATTAAGTTTGCTGTTTATATTATGATATGTGTATGATTTTATTGAATATGTTATGATTTTGTTATTATTGGTGTTTTTAAAATGTGAGGTGCCTTGGGTTTGGATAAGGCACCATATAAATAAATATTATTATTATATTATTATTCCTGTCTTCCTGTCTTCGACTATTGTTCACTTGTCTCCCTCCCCTGCATCTCCATCAAAGATTTCTCCAGACTTTGAAGCTCCTACCACAACACTATCTGCTTTACCTCTGGTCTCCCTAACCTCATACACCACTGTGACCTTTATAAGTTCACCAGTCAGCCCTGCCTAGAGGCCCATCTCAACTGCAAGATGGCCACCTTTCTTCTTCAAACTCTCCCGTGGACTGCTTCCTGATTGCCTCACCTCTCTCTTCCAGACAGTTGCCAGCACCAGGACCACTAGACTGTCCTCCACTCTCTCTTTCACTGTTCCTTTCTGCTGGACCACTCAAGGCCAGAAAACACTCTCTTTTAAGGGACCCAAGCTCTTCAACTCTCTCCCTCCAGAACTAAAACTCTGTCCTTCCACAAATGCCTTCAAACACAATATCAGCAGACATTTCTCTCCCACCTGCACCTGCTCACAGCCCTAATCTGGCTCCCCTTCTGCACTCTTTTCCCCTCACTGTCTGGTTATCAACCTACGGCACTTACCCTCTCTTTCTAGCACTTGTAGTATGGTTAATCCACCTAGGCTAGTTTTTAGATTGCTCTTAAATCTTTTGTTTCCCAGTGTTATGTTATATTATTGTTAAACCCTTACTGAATGCTTAATGTCACCTTGTATTTGTTAATTCACCAAGGCTAGTTCATAGTTTGCCCTTTAGTCTATATTATCATGATTTTATGTACCATTGTACTAACCCTCACTGTTAGTTAAATGTTTTAGCCTATGACAAATCTCAAGATTGTTGTATGTAACTGGATACTTGTGTAAACGGGCAGCAATGCTCACATGCCTTTCCAGTATAACCAATAAAAATGAAATGAAAATGAAGCTTAAAATCTATCATTCTTTCCCCATAAAAAAGTTGAGCATTTGAAGTGGTATGAATGAATGTCTGTGAGAAATTACCTTGTCTGTATCACAGCTGTGAGTTCTTTATCATCAAAACTCTGCATTGTTTTCTGACTATATAACACAGGGTTGTGTATTGGATATAAAATAAATCTACAGTTTGTTAATTCATAGAAGCAGTGTGTCTTTGATGTAGTCTCCAAAAATAGGTTAATTTGAGAACAATTGCGTTGTTATGTCGGACTGACAAACAGGTGTCTGCCACACTGAGCTATTTCAGGAACATATACTATATGAACTCACAAAATTCAGTTTTTTGAAGGTTCTGTGTGAAATTACATCATGTATGTGTATAACTAGACATACTATATGACATCCTGATGCCCCTTTCTCCTGCCCAATAGCTGGGGCAGCAGCACTCTACTGCCCCTTTCTACTACCCCACAAGCCCCCTGTCTCCTGCCCCCATTTGAGGATGCTACACCCTTCTGCCCACTGTCTTCTCCAAACAGTCAGGGCTGCTACACCTTGCTGCCCCTATACAAACAGTTGAGGCTGCTGCACCCTGCTTCCCTCTGTCCCCACCCCCACAGCCAAGGACAATGCACCCTGTTGCCCCCTGTTCCTCTCTCCACAGTAAGGGCTGCTGTCCTCTGCTAAGCCCTAGAGTCCCAGGTCCCCTGTTATCACAGTTGGGGCTGTTGCACAATACTTCCCAGGCCACCATAGGTGGGTTATTTGCTGCACCTGCTGCCCACTTTCATTGCCCCAATTGGGAAAGGCTGCTGTACCACAAGCACCCTATCCCACAGTTAGGGCTGCCATACCCTAATGCCACCTTGTGTCCTGCCACACAGTTGAGGCATCTTCACCATGCTGTCCTCTGTCTCTGCCACCATATCTAAGGCTACTGTACCCTGCACCTTTCTACATAGTCAAGGCTTCTGTGACCTGCTGTGCCATAGAGCCCCATGCCTCCACAGATATGGCTGCTACTCCATACTGCCACTTTCCATAAGACAAGGCAGGGCATGTGCTGCACCCTGTCTCCTGCCACCACAGTTGGGGCAGTTTCTCTCTGTTTTCCCCCTACTACCAGAGTCAGATCCTTTGCTACACCCTGATGCCCATGTCCTTTGTCCCAAACAGGTGTGTCTGAGGCACCCTGTCCCACAGTTTGAGTTGCTATACCCTGATGCCTCCCCTGTCTCCTGCCCAAACAGTCAGAGCTGGTGCACCCTGCTATCCTCTGTCCCCCACCCTATAATACAAGACTAAAGCATTTTTAGTTATTTTTCTTTCAAGCAGTTTAGGCAGTGTACCAAAGGATCTGACTCTGGTGGCAGGGAGCAGCATGGTGAAGCAACCTTACCTGTGGAGGCAAGAGGCTCTATGGTGCAGTGGGGCACAGTGGTGGCAAGACACAGTGGGGCATCAGGGTACAGCAGCCCTGACTGTGAGATAGGGTGCACATGGTGCAGCAGCCCTGCCCATTTGGGGTAATGAAAGTGGGTAACAGGGTGCAGCAAAAGCCACACCTTTGGTGGCCTGGGACTGCATGGTGCAGTAGCCCCAACTGTGAAGAGAGATGACCAGAGACTCTAGGGCTTAGCAGAGCACAGAAGCCATGTCTGTGGAGACAGGAACAGGGAACAGGGTGCATTGGCCCTGACTATGAGGATGGAGGATAGAGGGAAGCAGGGAGCAGCAGCCTCAGCTGAGGGGCAGGAGACGGGGCATCAGGATGCCATATAGTATTTTTAGTTATACACATACATGATGTATGTTCACACAGAAACCCTTAAAGAACTGAATTTTATGAGCTCATACAATTCTGCACATGTTCCTAAAATAGCAGAGTGTGGTAGACACCCCTTTGTCAGTCTGACATGAAAACAAAATTGTTCTCACATGAAACATAGAAACATAGAAACATAGAATTTGACAGCAGATAAGGACCGTTTGGCCCACCCAGTCTGCCCATTTCCCTACCTACTGGATAAGCTGCAGATCCTAGTTAACCAGCAGCCTACTTCTTCCTACCCCCAACCCCCAGAACTGCCTTATGACTATCCCATGCATGCTTGAATTCCACCACTGATTTTGACTTGAACCTATTTATGAAGGCTACATCAAAGACACACTGCTTCTATGAATTTACAAACTTTACTTTTATTTTATATCCATTAAACAACTCTGTGTTATATAGCCAGAAAACAATGCAGAGTTTTGATGAGAAAGAACTCACAACTGTGATACAGACACGGTAAGTTCTCGCAGACATTCATTCATACCACTTCAGTTCAGCACTGAAACTCAAATGATCAACTATTTATGAGAACAGAATTATTGATTTTAAGCTAATCTATTTAAACACACGCCAGATGGGTTAGTAACAAACTCAGTGAAAACAATTAGCGCTACAGACTGCACTGACTGGGAACAGCAACAGCTTCTTCAGTCAATCAGGGACTTAACTACTGAAGCAGCAGGCTAGACGAGAGTGATGTCATCGCTCACTGATAGGGACAGAAAAATCTTCACTCTTTTCAGTTACTGCAGAGCACATTAACAGATTTAACAAATGCTGATTTAAAGAAAAACACAAAATGAAACAATATGATATTTTCAGGAAACACTAATCATAACACAGGGACTTCAATTAAAGATTTTATTTAAAATATGCAAAAATGGTGCATTTGATCTTTAATACTGTAAATTCCTTTTTTTTTATATTTTGACCCCAAACTTTCAACATAGTCTTCTTATGACCACACCTCATAACCCCCATAGGTGAAAATATTCAAATCAGTACAGAAACACCATTTCACACCTCAGGTGCAAAAACATGTTTCAGACAGGATTTGAAAAATGACAACAGTGGTGTTCATGAGATGGTGCTAAAAATGGCTATGTTGAAAATTTGTAGTCAAAATTTTGAAAATTACCAAAGTTATGTGTGTACATAGAAACAATTCAGCAAACACTATATGTTGGTTTTTAGATGCCACCAAATTTCAACATGGACTTTTTGGGACCCACATCATGAACACTGGTGGTGACATTTTGTTATTCAATCCCAAAAGGTGATTTTTCACAGCAACTGTAAAATCACCTTCTAGGATCGATCAACAAAATGACACTGCCAGTGTTCATGAGTTGTGGTCCCAAAAAAGGTTATGCTAAAAATTTGGTAAAAAAAAATCCTAAAAATAGGACAGTTATTAACATATGTTTAAAACACCACTGAAATACAGTATAAGAAACTTACCTTTATTCCTCAGTTCATGGTTTGGCTTTGAAGAGTGAAGACATGTCTCAGTGCACAGAGGATGACATTGATAGACCGCCAGTGGTAAGAATAGGGTAAGGGGTAGTGGGTGCTTACTGGGAGGATTAAGATGGGGGTGGGGATGGCGGGGATGAAAAAAGGATGGTTTGCTTTTTTCAGGTTTAAAAAAAACAAAGACATTGTGGGACATATTTTTTTTACAGGAAAGGAGGAAATAAAACTATTTTGGGACACTGGGGGTAGGTTCCCCAGTGTTCCACACTGCTGGGGAGGGTAAATGCCAGCACAGGGACTGAGTCCCCCAATATCAGTACTATTAATAAAACAATGGGCTGGGAGACATCCAACATTGGGGTGGGCATCATGGTGTCACATGATAATACAAAAATAAATACACTACTACTGAGGATTGGGGACCCCAGTGTGCAGATAATTTTATCCAGGCACAGCATAATCAGGATTGTTATGCGAGGTCTCCACACTCTAATTGGATACCCTATTGTGCACCTTAGACAATATATATACATATATATATATATATATATATATATATATATATGTGATATGATACCTGATGCACTAATATATAGGGCATTGGCACTTACCGTATAAGAGTAGGTAGCCAGAAACATAATTGTAATCTATTTACTGCTTCTATTTATGCCATGTACAGTCACAGCCAAAGACATGGTCAGATATGTTTTGAGATTTTTGTGATATTTCTAGAGAAATCTCCTACTTTCTGCATTTCCACAGTAGGGACAACAGAGAGAAACTCTTTAGAAATGTTTCAAATTATCTGGCAATATATGACGATGTCTGTGGCTACTACTGTAATGTGCTGCAAGTAATGTGCCAAGACACTTTTGTCTTTGTGTATCTTCTGATGAGTTATTGTACAGCTTATACTGCCCCATGCACATTTCTGTAACACTGTCCTACATCCTGTATTTTGTATGCATCCTTTGTTCTATATTTTTAGCTGATTTTATGAATATTATATAATAATAGATAACACTGTGGAACCACTTAACATTTGGCCAGTAGGGCTTATTTTATTATCTAGTCTTCTGGTAACTAGGGAAAGTATCAGAACTATATAACCTATTGTCCTACGTGTTCCCGCTTGACACCATATTTACTCCTAAGGGTGTTTGGGAAACTTCAGCTCCCAGTGTCTAATTGTACGACAACTGTTTATGGCAACTGATTACCTTTTGTGTAATAATCAAGTTTATTACCCAATATGCCACTCGTCTGTGTCTCTTTTGCTAGTCTACCACCATCAAGAACCTGAACAGGGCTCATAGACCCTAACAGGATGGTGGGGCTATAATGACAGTAGCCCCATCCCTGTCATATGAGTCATGACAACAGCTGGTTGCATTATATGACACAGTTGTCATTTGTTAGTAAACAACAGCCGTTTCAAATAATGCAACTAGCTGTTGTCACAAAAATGCAGTTATCTGTAGAACGCTGAATTTTTGAACTGCACATGCTCAGAAACTGAACATTTTCCTTAAATAATTTGAAAACCACTTAACATTTGAACCTGTAAATCACAAAAGCTGACACCTTGGACCAACTGCTATAAAATCTGAGAGTGTCAGGTTTCAAAGCCTCATATTGTTTTAGTTATTGGGTGTAGAGATGCAGCAAATTTAAAATCTACTGGTGAAGTGAACACAAGGCGGCCACTTCGCGTTGGCACCTTGCTATGTGGAGTGCCCCATAGGAAAGGCTCACTTCACCTTATTATTATTGAGTGTTGTCATTCTGCCTTAAATACAAAGTAAGGAGGAGTGACAACAATATTGGCTACATCCCATGCACACAGTCACCAGAATGAACGTGCATCCCCAAAGTGCTACTGTCTTGTGTCCAGAAAACTCCCCAATACTGATGAAGTGAAATGAGAGTGTACCAAGAAGTGCAAAGTCTCCCAGAATTAATGATGCACTCAGTTATGTGCGCAGTCGTCAGGTCACACACAGAGTCATCAAAATTAAGGTGCATCCCCAAAATGCTACTGTCTTGTGTCCAGAAAATTCTCCTTTGCTGACGAAGTGAAATGAGAGTGTAACAAGAAATGCAGTCTCCCAGAATTAATGGTGCCATGCAAACACACAGACAGATTAAGACTGCACTGCATACTCAAGGAATGCATACGTAAGGCACAACAACACCTAACCAGTGCTCACAAGTCACAAATCCAAATCTGGAAAGGAATACATTTTGCCAGTTGTGGGATTAGTGCATTGCAGTAACAATCCACTACCAGTAAAGATACCACAAAGCATTATAAAAAAATTCATGCAGGTGCGGTGGATAGCAGGTTCACACTGCTGCAACTACTCTGTAACACTATAAAAGGTGTCTGATTCAATGGCACATATCGCACACACACACACTTACATGCACAGCCAAGTAATGCATAGCAAATTGAAAACCTTTAGTAATATAACCACATTTTTCAAACAAGCAAATTGTACACTGATGCACCACAATAATCAGCAAAAAAAATTTCAAGAATTACTGAACATATTACTGTGTGTACATTAACACAGTTATACAAGAAAAATATAACCCACACAGAAAGACTGCCTTTTTCTCCAAGTTAATCTACCTACACCACAAATATGACCTTTCCAAAGCACACTTCACAGTACACAGACTGACTGTTCTAAATTAACATTCAAAATCCACACACTACAATAAACACTCAATGATATGAACACAGAAGGGTTTCCTACAATTGATGTACTAAAGTTTGAGCAAAAAATATCACTCCAAAAGGCATTTTAAACAACTTTTAGAGGTTTTGAATCGCAGAGCTCTGAGAGCAAACTGTCTCCAGCTACCACTGCACACACATTACTCAGGCCAGAACTGAGGCTGTGCAGAACAATCTAGAGTCCATGTGACCTGCAATCCCATGAATAATTGCAGAATTTAATTTGGAGCTCAATTACAGTGCGAAGTGAGGTGAATTACATTGATTTCAATGTATTTTGCCTTAACCCTTGCAGAGCTGCAGATTGATATATCAGTCCTAAGTTCCTATACACTCTAATTCTGTCAGCAGCCTAAGTGTTAAACTTGTGGAGAAGTGGTTTGGAGAAGGTAGAATAATGCAAAGTCATTGGTTTCAATTGACTTTATGAAGCGAAGTTCTCCTCTTCGCATTGTGGAGTTCTCCACAGGATTCCACGTTACTCAATGAATCACTTCGTGGAGCAGATTGAAGCCACTTCACCCATCACTACTTACAGTACTGTAACTCACATGCTGTACTGGAAGAAATGCAAATGCCTATGGCTGTACTTCCCCAAAGAGCTGTAGCACAAAACTCCCCGACTTAAAAACACTCATTAATGAGTACAATGGCTGGGTGGTGAAGCCTGGAGAGATACTACAAAACATGCTTACAATACATCCAAGTAACTATTCAAAAAATTAGTGTTGTGACTCATGACATGATTGTGAATCGTAATTTGTGACTGCATTTGTGACCATGATGATGAAGAATATGATTTGGTGTTGACGGTGTGAGATAAACAATATGGAACTGTATTGGGAACACGAATGCCTATGGCTTTACTTCCCTGATGAGCTGTAGCACAAAACTCCCCGACTTAAAAACGCTCATTAATGAGTACAATGGTGGGGTAGAGAAGCCTGGAGCGATACTACAAAACAGGCTTACAATGCATCCAAGTAACTAGTAAAAAAATTAATGTTGTGATTTGTGACGTGATCGTGAATCATTATTTGTGACTGCATTTGTGACCGTGATGATGAAGAACATGATTTGTATCACGAGTGACTCATGATGATGGTCCTGACTTAAAAATGCTTATTAATGATACACTGTTCATGCAGAATTATGCACCACACCAGTCCAGTGCTCTGAATGCAAGCCAAAGAAACAACTGTGAATTAAGTTACAGATGGAGATTGAGCCCTAAAGAGATGCAAATGCTCAGACAGATTAAGATTACTCTGTGCACTGAAGAGATGCAGATGCAAAGGTACAACACCTAACCAGTGATTACCATCAGAAATTCAAATCTGGAAAAGAATACCTTCGCCAGTTGGCATGGGCCGGGGGGGCAGTGTACTACACTGCTGCAGTAACAGTCACTAGTACTAGTACAAGTAAAGATACCACAAAGAAGTACAAAAATCACACAGCTGCAGTGGATAGCAGGTTCACATTGCTGAAATTACTATGTGGCACAATAAAAGGTGTCTGATTTGATGACACATGTCACACACACACACACACACTAAGTAATGTGCAGCAAATTGAAAACTTCAGTAATATAACCATGTATTTTAAACAAACTAAAATTATACACTGCTGTACCACAACAATTAGCAAAAAAATGACAAGAATTATTGAAAATATTACTGTGTACATTAACACAGTTATACAAGAAAAATATCAACAAAACAGAAAGAACTGTCTTTTTCTCCAAATTAATCTACCTACACCACAGATACACCCCCCCAAAGCACACTTCCACTGTCTCTCAGTACACAGATGGAATGTCATACATTAACATTCAAAATCCATACACAAACAATAAACGGGCGATGATATGAGCACAGGAGGGTTTCCTACAATCGATGAACTAAAGTTTCATTAAAAAAAATTGCTCGAAAAGGCTTTTTAAATAGCTTTTAGAAGGATTGAATCACAGAGAGCTCTCAGAGCAGACTGCTACAGCTCCATACACACACTACCCAAACTGAGGCTGTGCAGAACAATCTAGAGCCCATGTGACCTGAAATCTCATTAATCACTGCAAAATTCGCATTTGGAGCTTAAAAACAAGGTGAAGTGAGGTGAAGTACATTGCATTCAATGTACTTGCCTTAAGAATTGGTGGAATAGTGGTTTGAAGGTGGAGTAACGAAAGTCATTGTTTTCAATTGACTTGATTACCCATTATAACGCTGGCACTGCCTGCAGATTATGGAGCACTCCACTTACCTTACTCCAATGCCCACTTCATGGAGTAAATTGGGGCCACTTCACCCATCTCTAATTGGGTGGCAGAAAAAGTCTTAAGATTTTCAAAAATGGAGACTTTTATGATTTTGTGCACCTCTGTAACCTTGCCCCCACTGAACCGATCTACGTGAAATTTTCAGGATTAAGAGATGCTGGTACAAAGGCTGCATTTTTCAAATTTCTTGTAAATCAGTTAAATGGGGGCAAAGTTATTAAGGTGCCAAAATGGGGTTTAACATGAAAGTGCTTACTCAACCTTTATATGCAGGTGTGACTGCGCCTTTATAATAATAGGGGTGAATTAGTGCTCCTGTAGTTAGGGTTGAGTAGGCTGTTTAATGTTAATACCCAGTTTTTGCATCTTAATAACTCTGGTCGCCTTTGATGAAAGTGCACAAAATTTAGTATGCATGGTTTGGCTTCCAAAGTTTCAAGACATGAAAAGTTTCATGATTGCACCTTGTTTAGTTTCCAAGATATGGAATATTCAAAAATGCAAGAAAAAATGCTTTGGGGTTTTTCTATACTTAACATTTTTTTTTTTTTGGTCTCATGCACAACTTAGATGGTGCAGAATTTGTTTTACAAAACTTTCAGGGTAGAAGCAGCCTGTACCAAGTAGTGACTTTTGAATGTTTAGTGAAAAATATTGTATGGTTCAAGACCTATAAAGATTTAATTTAATTTTAATTATTTGGATAACCCTCTCTCTCAACCAGTAAAAAAAGCACTCTTCATGTGAGTGATTATTTTCATGATTTAATTGTCAAGAGAAACTATTTACTTGTCATGAGGAAAAAAAACTATTATGGTGACTGCTATTGTGTGTTTTTTTTTTAAATAAAAAACTTTGAAAATACATAAAAATGATGTATTTTGAAAATGAAAACTGAATCTAGGTAAATGGGACCCATTTAGCTAGATTCTGGTATTTGTTTTTTAAACCTGCCCTGGAAATAATGTTTTTGGACACCCGAAAATCCTGGGTACCAAGCATAACAAGAGGGGACATTAATCTGCATTCTCAGTATGAGAACATTGAGACTTTCTTGAAATGTGAAGCCACTGCTGAAGTTGTGCTGCCAGCTTCAGTTGGAGCAGTAAGATGGCAATCCCCTGAGAAGTGGTCTCATTGAAAATGGTGGGCAGTTTCAAAAGGGGTGGGACAGGTTGAACAGGAGAGTCATAATAGGAGGAAGGATAGGCAGGGGGGGAAGAGGGTGGGGGAGGATAACTCCACAGAGAAAGGGAGGAGGGGAGCTCCAGTAAAATAGACTGAGCTACAAACTCAAGCAGACTTGATAGACCATTATGGCCTGTTTCTGATGGCATTTTCATTTGTTCGCATGTTCATATGTTGGTATTCTCTCTCTCTCTCACACTCTTTATATCTGTCTGCCCATCTAGCTAGATATTTATCTATGTTTCTGTCTAGCTACCATATCTACCTAGCCATTAAAAATTAGTAGTGGACCAGGGCACCCCCCCCAGTACTGCTTCCTTCTCCCCCTCCTTTCCAGCTTGCCCCCCCTTCCTGTGTTTCATTTTATGTGTAATAAGCAGACAGTGGTCCCATCCCCCACTACCACTTCTCCTAACTGTCTCACCTCCCAGTCATTCACCCCATTCCCACTATATATGTGGTGGCACCCGGATGCCCACACCCAGTGCTGCTGAACATTAGCCCCACACTGGGGTGCCCAATCCCCAGCATCAGAAAGTTTCTGAAACTATGAAAATAGTCCCTCATTGATTTTTTGTTTGTTTCAACCTGCAAAAAAGAAAATGAACCCTTGCCAATGTGACCCCCAACACCTCACCCAATCCCCCACCCCACCCAACCTCCCTCTCAGCACCCCACAGCACCTTGCTCACCTGACTTTGTCCCACAATGTAGATCTACTCTCCACAGCAAGACATGTCTTACTGGTGACTGATATGAGAAAATAAGGTAAGTCCTTTAATGTATTTCAATGGAATTTGAAATTCTACTCATAACTTTTTTATTTTTGAATATTTTTACACCAGATTTTCAACATGGACTTTTTGGAACCCTACTTCATGCACAAGAGTGGTGAAATGATTCAACTCCATCCTGAAGGGTAATTTTTGTGGTTGTTGCATAATCTCTTTTTGGCCAGGATTTGAAAAGTTTCACCACCCTTATTAATGATGTGGGGTCATAAGAAGGCTATGTTGAAAGTATGAGGTAAAATATATTTAAAAATGAAAAAGTTATGAGTGTACATTGAAATTTTTAATTCACATGCATGACTTTGGTAATTTACTATATTTTGACCTCAAATTGTCAATGCAGCCATTTTTTCACACAACCTCATGACATTAGTGACATTGCAGAAGGGCTGGAGGGAATGGTCTGCCCATTTGCAGATGACACCAAGATCTGCAACAGGGTGGATGCTCCAGACAGGGTGGAGAAAATGAGAAGGGACCTGAGGAAACTTGAAGAATGGTCTGATATCTGGCAACTGAGGTTCAATTCTAAAAAGTGCTAAATAATGCATCTGGGATGAGGGAACCCTGGGGAGAGCTACATGATGGGTGGGAGTTGCTGACCATCACCAAGGAAGAAAGGGACATAGGAATTATCATTTCATATGACCTAAGGGTGTCTAAGCAGATTACAAAGGCTGCAGGGAGGGCCTGTGGTATGTTGGGGTGCATAGGCAAAGGTATCACTAGCAGAAAGTGAGAGGTAGTGATACCATCATATAAAACACTAGTGAGGCTTCACCTAAAGTAGTGCATACAACTCTGGAGGCCGCACCTTTGTAAGGACATTGACAGGGTGGAGGTGGTCCAGAGAAGGGCAACACAGATGGTACAGGGCTTGCATAAGAAAACATATGAGGAGCGATTAAAGGACCTCAATATGTACTTGCTGGAGGAGAGGAGAGATTGAAATATTTAAGAACCTTAAGAGCATAAATAAGATGTGGGGGGAGACATCTTCCAATATAGGAGGAGTACCAGAACAAGGGGAATGATATGAAACCAGAAAGTGGCAGGTTAAGGGAAAATGTGAGGAAATTTTCATCTCAAAGAGGGTAGTGAACACATAGAATAGTCTGCCAAAGAAGGTGGGGATAGCGAGCACAGTAGAGGGATTTAAACATGCCTGGGACAGGCATAAGGGAACCTTAGAGGTGGGAAGGAGTAGTGACAAGCCATTGACCAGATAAGGTTAAAGGCTGCAATCAAGTGTAGTACTTATGGGAAGACTGGATGGGCCTAGTGGTCCTTCTCTGCTGACAATTTCTATGTTTCTATGTTTCACCCCATGACAAACACTGCACTCATATTCTGTGAGACACAAGACAGAAAAATAAGGGATGGGGGCAATATGTGTGTGTGTGTGTGTGTGTGTGTGTGTGTGTGTGCGCGCGCACGTGCGTGACTCCTAAAGTAGATGCATCATTGCGCGCATTACAGCAGCCCTGTAGAGGACTTTCAGAGAAGCTTGTGGTGTACTTATAAAGCATCAACATCACACACATTGATGTAGACCAGTACTGAAATTTGCAAGTGACCCACTTCAATAATATCTCAAACATTGCCCAGACCTTGAGCAGATTTTGCAAGTGGCCTGCATCAGCAACTTCACACGTTTTGAAAGGTATAGCCTTCTATCACGAAAGAAAACAAAAACTCAGTCTATAAAGAGCTTTTTTTTTTTTTGTTAAGTTAGTAGGTTGGAAGCCTGGAAAAAAAATTAAACTTAATTAGAGATTTTGTTAGAAGCTCAGCCACCATACCAACAAGCTAGGTCATAGAAATGCCTTTCTTACCTGCTAGACAGCTAGTTCTTGTACTGTACTATAAAAAGTACAAATCTGCCTAGAGTTTGTTTACCAAAAAGCTTTGTTGAGGAGTGGGTGGGGGGATGGGGGCCCTGTAGCAGATCAGGTATTTTTGTTAAGAAAACATTTTGAGTTAGACAACAGGAAGAGAGAGTGAGAGAAGGAGCTGGAAATTCAAACAGAGTCTGTGACTACTTTAACAATCTCTGGTCAGTGCCAATATGTCTGTGGAGAGCTTTTAGGAGTGGCAAGAGCAGTGAACAGAATACGCTGTGCTCTCATTGCACAGGAGTCAGCCGTCATACTGCAGCGATTACAGTACTACTCATGCGTGATACTCGCACATGTGCAGTTTCCCCAGAGTCAGCCTTGCGCAACATAGTGGTGCTGACATAACTACATGTAACATCCCAGTCCCGTCAGGTTACTTGAATCCCATTAGTACTAGTCTTAGACAGGTAGAAAAAGGCAGCTGGTTGGGAGGTCATTAGGGCTTTCTACATAATAACATCATTGTTTACTCAGCTAGCCTGAGAGAAGGATGATTATGTCATTTAGAACTCTCACAGCAGGATAACCATTTTAGAGTCAGCGGCTCTTGGGGAGTTTAGAATGCTCATGAGTAAGTTCAAGTGTGGCAGTTAGACAGGCAGAAGGTCTGCCATTGGGGCTCTGTCAAAGGAGGCCCTGGTATTTCTCACACTAGTTTGGTGAAATCTCAGTTTGCCTACAGATCTCTTTAGTTTCACTTCAGGGTGAGTGAGAGGGAATGCAGTTCTTGTGGATTCAAGGGGCAATCCCCTGAAGTTCACAGCTGCCTTAAGGAAGAACAATGAGTAGAATCTGGCAGCTACCAGAGAAAGAAAGGTGCCATTTATTCTTTCCATGACTGGGAGGAAGGAACAGCTAATCTGTGAGTACAGAACTGGAGACTGTTCTCTGAGAAAGTTGTCTGAGGTGTGTGTGTGCGATAGATAAGGTTAGATCACACTGGTCTGGACCCCTTTCAACACAACTGTACTGAATTTAAAGTTAAAGTTGGGAGCCTTTAGCAATTCATTGGGGATTAGAGACTCGTTCAGTGTAACCCTGAAGGAATGCTAGAGGTTGTTTGGGGCAAAGGGTGAGGAATGCCATCTGGAGTTTCAGGCAGGGCTAAGTGGTTTGTGGGTGGGCACCTGTGTTCCCTGGGTAATGACCATGTAGCAGGAGGATTTTAAAGTGTGTGGCACATTCCACAGATATACACTTTGGAAGAGAGATAGATATGTTTTGTGGAAAACAGTAATGCCTAACAAAATGTCCTGCAAAAGAGAATGTGCCTGTATGGCAGTGATAAACATTTGTGGGATCACCCTTGCTTTAAGTAATATCTGTAAATAAAACCAAACTGCAAAATCCCAGTTACTGCTTTGAACATTCCGCTTATTGCTTCTAGTGTGAATGTTATTGGGGTTCCTCAGCAGTTCGGTCTAGCTTATGCCTAGCATCCTCTCTCATGGAGCTGGCTGTAAATAAAAAGGTCCATTTTAGTAGGTATCACCACCACCCCATCCTCTAGAAAATGAGCCTGGTATACACTACAGTGCTAGGGGTGATACCATGAGTGTAGCTCTGCCAAAAGAAAATTGTATGCCATGTAATTGTCAGTAGTTCTTTTAAAGAGGGTGCCAGCTAGCCAATGGTGATGTAGGGGTTACATATATATGCATGATAGTCATGCATGCACAGTTTAAGTCTGCACCACTATGTTGCACACTGCGGCCATTACATCTGCACTTGCGGAAGGGAAAAATAGTGACAAAGGAAGTGGGTATGTTTATGCAGGCCGCAGAGGGGAAGGGCTGCATAAATAATATCACTGGAAACTATGCTGGAGCACTGGGGCAGAACATCAGATAATGCTCCGGTTACATGCTTCCACGGTGCTCTTTTACAAATCTGACGATGGCATAACATCTGTGGAGCTTGATCCACGCAACCGTTAAAATCAGGATCAGGGCGAGACTATTAACAAACTAGAGAGCTTTTCTCAGATTTGCTGATCATCACAGTCACTTTCTCATTCATTTCTAAACAATAATTTCTGGTAAATGTGCCTTAACCATATTGATCTCAGTGCTGGTAGACTACTTCTGGTTTTCCCCCAATTGTATTAGGAGAAGATAGTAGCAGTCTTGAAGTGATTGCTGCCAGTGGAGGCATGTTCTGATAAAAGTGATCCCTATGGTCATCTGCATATTTTAGAAATGACCACTTGAGTTAAATGGGACAGGAATTATTTGATTATGTGCAGCTGTTTGAAATGTCTCTATTTTTATAAATTATATTCATACCTCTAAAGGATCCCTATTTTAACTGTGCCTAAATAAAAGCTGAAGTTGTTAGTTGTGTTGTGTTTTTGTTTTAGATTTATAGAACTGTTATTTCATACAACAGCAGATTAGGTACATATGGACACATGTTGATACATGGACATATTCGGATAACAGTATCTCAGTTACAAGGGGGTCTGTGTTAGGTTTGGGTTTTGAAAGTAGACACACACTAGTCACTTGTTACAGAACTGCAGATATATCATGTTTAAGATAGTATGAGTTTAACTGTTCATGAGTAATATGGACTTATTGCACACAGTTTAAGAAACATTTATCTGAACAGTACACTGTGTAAAATCTGATTGACACCACTGTGTGAAACAGCTGGTGAATGCTTAATTTACAGTAGGGCAGGTTGTCATCTAACCTATTTTTTACTTAACACATATGCAATTTCCTATTTATAAGACTTTTAACATTATTTACTATGTATTGCTTAAACAGCTACTGACGCCTCAAAGAAAACTTTGTAAAACATAACAATTAGGTAAAATTATGCTTATATTCAATATATATTCTAGATTTTTCCCTCCCATTATTTATTACTGAGAAAATGTGCATGAATACATGATTTTTATCCCTTGCAGTTACTTTAAATTTAATCTGCCTCTATAGCTTACTCCCTACTTCAAGTCATAATTCTCTGTTGTGACATCACAATTTGTTGCCATGAGAGTAACTGTGATGTCACAAGCAGCGCATTATGTCCTAAGGTAGGGAGACAGCAACAATAATAGATGGAATCTTCAAGAGCAAAAATCATGTTTTTATGCGCATGACCTCAGCAATAAATAATGGGGAGGAGGAATAAAGAACTAATGAGTAAGGCAAACTGAACTTTACCTAAATATTATGTTTTGTTAAAGTTCTCTTGAAGGTGTCAGCTGCTCTTTAAGCCTATTTTCCTTGTGTTTTAAATCATTGTCATTTGCTAATGCTAGCACAGATACACACAAAGAGTTTTAAAATTAAATTTCATTTGGTTTATCACTTGTGTCAGGGAGTGAACTTTCAAGTCAGTGAAATTTGACCTTGGGATAGCTTTCTTTTGATGGAACTAATCCTGTCTTGGTGAAGTAATTTTCAAAGCTGAGGCTCTTTAGAAGTACAATAGGAGTTATGCTAAACAAATGTAAATATCTCTAGAAGCATACAACTTACAGGTAATAAACCTGTATGAAAGTTGTTCAGGATAACAAGCCTTTTAAATTAGCATATTCATTAAGCTACATTAATTATATTTTTTTAACTATGGCCATCTGAGTACTTGAATTTTCATTTTTCATCACAATTTTCACCTTTTGGAATGCTATATTTAAAAAAAAATCTAATGAATTCAGATTAGTGACTACCTCATCTGAAAATCATTTTGTCCTCAACAACTTTCATGTTGGTTATATATTGGTAACTTGTTTACTTTCTGAGATACAGCTGAACCTCGACTATCCAGACCTCGATTATCCAGATAACTCACTCGTATGGACTTGCATCTCAGTCCCAAGTAAATACTGAAGTTAAAAATGTTGTCGTTTTATTTTTCTGTTCGCGGTTTGTGGTATGCTGTTCTGTACTTATTGCCATCCCCACAACAACAACAAACTACAAAGTAGCACTCAATCTGGCAGTTTGACAGTCCGAGGTACCCTTATTAGGTGTGACATTAGGCGTTACATTCTACAGCTCACTGTTCAGTTCTCGGTGTTAATGGGTTGCAGTTAAGGCAATTACTGTAAGACCTGATGGCACTTGTAGACTGCTGATTGTCTGAAGCATTTAGTAATTGAGGGTCACTGAAACTGTCTGCTCAGTTCATTCACTAGGGCACTCATTTCATCAGAACACCCACTAAAATGGTTGAGCAAAGCAATGCTGTTAACATAGAAACATAGACTTTGATGGCAGATAAGGACCGCTTGGCCCACCTAGTCTGCCCATTTCCCTACCTACAGGATAAGCTGCAGATCCTAGTTAACCAACAGCCTATTTCTTCCTACCCCCCACAAGAATTGTCTAGTCTGTCCCATGCATTCTTGAATTCTCCCACAGTTTTAGATGCCACAAACTCCTCAGGAAGGCTGTTCCATGAGTCCACCACCCTCTCTGTGAAAAAATACTTCCTCACATTGCCCCTGAGTTGTCCCCCCATTAAATGCAAATGTACAATTCTCACCCTGAGCGAGAAACTTGAGATACTTCAGAGGCTTGATATGGGTGGCAAAGCTGTCAGCATTGCAGAGGCTTATGGAGTCAGTAAGCAGCAAGTTTCAGACATTAAGAAACAAAAAGACAAACTGAGTGCAGGAGGACCAGGACGATTCGTATCCAGAAGACCCAGAAGAATAGGGGAAAGAGGAGACTGTGACCAAATCAGTACAGTAGAGCATTTCAAAAGGTGCTTTTACCGGCTTGAATGACATGCAGATGCAGATCCAATGCACCTTATCACTCTGAACAGGCTGCTCGCACTTGCGTCTAAGAAGAAGTACAGCGATACAAAACAGATGACATTAACTGAGTTTTTTTAAATCAGAGGAAAATGTTTAGTTTACTTATTTTTGCTTACTTTCAATATGCTATTTAAGCTTTTTATGCTGCTTTTAAATGATTTTAACTGTGTTGCTCTGTGTGCTCTGTAATAAATTTTCTGACTGCATTACAGTATTCCGTATTCAATTGGCATCGGCTTGCTTTTTTGTTCTGTTTTTTCAATTAACCAGATGATCGATTATCCGGACAGATTTGCTGTCCCCATGAGGTCTGGATAATCGAGGTTCAACTGTATTCACATTTGTTTGGCATGACTCCTACTGTGTTCACTCAGAGAGAAAAACAATGAGGTAGTTTGAAAGACCATATTTTACAAAATATAAAGAATTCAAATTAGTGACTACCCTAATGAGAAAGGTCTCTGTGCCCTGAACAACTTTCATGCTGGTGTTTTTGTGCACCTTGAATAGTTTTTAAGATATTTAGATTTTTTTTGGAAGGTGTGCAGATTTGTTCTCAGAGAAAAGCAGCTTGGAGTTCTGTGTCCATCATTCTAATTAAACAGAAAAAGGAAGTATTTTTTTAACTGCCATGGAGATTTGCAAAATGTAAAGATACACTGAAAACTCCTAAAATATGTGTTCCATGGAAACACTTTCTTTCAAGGGAATGCAGGATGGCTGTAGGCTCCTTCCACAGCCATAAAAAGGAAAGGTTGGAAAAATGGATTGAAATAAACTGGCTAGTGTTGCTTCATTCAGAAAGGTGCAGTCTGAATATCTTGAAAGTATATAGTCAAGACAGAGAAGAAAATATTTAAGAGAATGACCACAAAGATGGTCAACGGAGCTAAAAGGAGAGGTTGTAAGCTATATCAGGAGTTTGTGTAGTTGCAGCACAGTGCATTCCAGAAAACATAAACAGTCCATCTATGAAGCCTGTTGTGGTACATTTTTGAAAACAGCCCCAGTTCAGTTCCACTAATATAGTCTGGCCACAGACTTACTAGCCAGTCCTACCATATGCATTTTATCAGTTAATCTAAACAAGTAAATATCTGGATATTTTCATGGTTTATAAAGGCAAAGGTGTAATAAAGATTCAGGAAAAGTCAGCCACACCTGATAGAAAGTTTGACAAACTGGAGCAGGAACTGGCTGTAGTGCAGTAGTAGCAGTAGTAGTAGTAAAAATCTTTATTTTTACACAGGAAGATAGAAAATGCAGTTTTAACCAACCGCAAGTGGTGAAAGAGTGGCCTATACAAGTGAGTGATGCTTCATGGAGTGAGCAGATTCTTCAGTGAACTTTGAGCACATTTTTTTCTTCCATCAGAAAACTACCTAATCATCATAACCAGAAGCACAAAGCCAGCTAAGTATTTTAGACTAACAATCCTAAGAGAGATAACCTCAATAATTCTTACCTGTTATAAACCAAACTCTCAACTCTAAAGGAATATGATGATCAAGTGGGGTGGAATGGAGGCAAAAAACTGTAAAGAAAGTGTTTAAACCATTGCTTATTTGGAAACACAGAAACATAGAAAGTGATAGCAAAGGGGGACCTCAATACCCATCTAATCTTCCCAAAAACCTGTAGTAGGATACTCTCGCCCCTTAGCTTTACTGTAAAATTATAAACTTGTGCCTATCCCATGTGTTTTTGAATTCTCTCACCATTTTGGCCCCCACTGCTTCCTGGAGTGGTCTATTCTATGGGTCACCACCCCTATGGTAAAGAAGTACTTTCTAGGATCGCTCCTGAACCTCCCACCCTTCAACCTCAGATTGTGCTCTCTACTTCTTCCACCTTCCTTCACCTGAAACAGCTCCTGAACCCCAGTCTTGTTTATACCCTTGAAATACTTAAATGTCTCAATCATGTCCCCTCTCTACCTCCTTTGCTCCAGGGTGTACATGTTGAGCTCCCAAAGCCTATCCTTACACGCCATCTGGTGCAGTCATCAAATCATTTTGATTGCTCTCCTTTGCACCATTTAAATTCTGTTGATGTCTCTTTTGAGGTGTGGCCTCCAGTACTGCACACAGTACTCCATCTGGGGGTGCACAAGTTCCCAGTGCAGTGACAGTACTACCTTTCTCCTGTGACTCATGATCCACCTCCCAATGCAACCCAGCACACCACTGGCCTTTAGAGCTGCCTTTTCATACTGCTTCCTCACCTTCAAGTCTTCTGATATTATGACCCAAGGTCTCTTTCCTGTATGGTGGAAGCTAGCTTACCCCCCCACCAGGTAGTAGTCCTCTCTGGTATTGAATCTGCCTATGTGGATGACTTTATACTTCATGGCATTAAATTTCAACTGTCAGGTCTCTGTCCACTCCTCCAGTTTCATTAGGTCAGATTTCATACTGTTTACTCCCTTAGGAGAGTCCACACTGTTGCATATCTTGTTGTCATCAGCAAATAGACACATTTTTCCCTCAATCCATTCATGATGTCAGCAATGAATACATTGAACAGTAGGGATCCCATCACCAACCCCTGTGGTACACTGCTAGTCACCTCTCTTTCAGCTGATCCTGTGCCATTTACCTGTACCCTTTGTGTTTTCCCTCTCAGCCAGCTTCTCACCCACCATACCACCTCCTTTCCCACCCCATCTGGTCCAATTTCTTTACCAGCCATCTGTGTGGAACAGAGTCGAAGGCCATACTAAAGTCCAGGTACACCACATCTACCGGCGCTCCTGATCTACTGCTGGTAGGGGATGTTTAACTGTTTTAACTTAATTATTTCATTTGTTTAAAACATTTATCATGGTAAAATTGAAAGTACAGGCACAAACAAGCAGAACATGCTGTAGCAAGTGTTACAGCCTGCACAGTGGAGAAGCAAGATACCAAACAAACACATAGGAGGCAGCACAAGATGGACTTCAACATGGATGCCTACAAAGAAAGATCTAGGGCTCAAAACTGCAAAATTAGTTGCATTTATTAATAACAAAGGTACTAAAAACAGCAAGTGATCTGACAGTCCAGATTTATATCTCACATTGAGGCTTCTTCAGATGGAGGAGTCAGGCATCACAGTGTTCCCTTTATAAAGCATAACACTGAAACTACTACTAAGTGTAAAACATGTGTGCATTCTAGCAAACACATTCAGTTTGTTATTTTCAACACTCACTTCATAACTGACTAAATTCTAAAGTTTGTCCTTGATTCCTTCATTAATTTTCTGATTGTAGCTCAACATTTGTCATAAATGTTATCAATTCTAAAACTTACATTAGCAACACTAAACATAAGTCATAGGTTGGGTGAGGGGTGCTGAAAAATAGAACAGCCAAGGCAAATGTTATACCCAACTGGGGTGGCATTTTATTTCTCAAGATTGCTAGAATATTAAAACTAGCCAGGGGGAGGCTGTAAAACCAATGGAGGCAAAAGCTATCCCCTATATGATGAAGCATCAGGGAGGTCCCAAGAGCAGTAAACTCCCCTAGGCAGGGGTTCAAGAAGACAGGGGCAGGGACAAAATAGATGAAAAGGGGGTTATAAATCAGGTAAGCAAGAGTAAAGGATTAAAGGAGATAGGGAATGGTGCAATTAAAAAGGCAACAGGTGGGTCCGAGAGAGCTTCAGGGAATAGCATAAGCATTAAGGGGGAAGCAGGAAAGCAGACATGGGGGGAATAAGGTATGGAGAACCATATGTGCCAATGTACTGTGTGGAGTCTGGGAAACATAATTCCAGACCTAGAAGTCATTATGGCAGAGGCTAGCCTAGATTCTGTGGCCATGATGGAGTCGCAGTACAACGAGCACCAAGACTGGGATATGACCATACATGGCTACTCGCTGTTCAGAAGACACAGGGCAGGGAAGAGGGCAGAAGGGATTGTACTACATGTGAATGAAGGAATTACTGCCATGCAGGTACATGAGGGAAGGAATCAAGGCCATGGATGTACATGGGCACCCATAGGAAAAGGAAGTGTTGGAGGTGCTGTGAATCATTCTGGAGATAGGCTGTCAGGCTCTTTTTCTATCAGGGTAGTGTACAGATCTTCTGCACAAGGAGAAGAGTTGGATAAAGTACTTAGGAAAACCATCATCAGAATGGCAAGTAAGGAGGAGGTACTGCTAGTTGAGGACTTCAATCAGCCTGATGTGGATTGGAGCCTCCCAACTGTGACTTCAGCAAGGAGCAGGGCTATCCTTGACTCCCTACAAGGGGCTTTTTTCAGTCAGCTAGTCAAAGAACACCCTAGAGATGGGACCGTGTTGGACCTGTTGCTTGAAAACAGGAACAGCATTGCAGACATCACAGTGGGCAGTCCCCTAGGTACCAGTGATCACATACAGGATGGGTTAACATAAAGACAGGAGCAGAGGCAAACCACAAGAGGATGAGGGTCCTGGACTTCAGTAACATGGATTTTAAAGAAATGGGAGACTGACTCAAAAACTACCTCATGAGGTGGATTGCCAGTGAAAGGTAGAGGTGCAGTGGGGAAAAATAAGGGAGGACATAATTAAGACAACCAGCCTATATATGAAGGAAGTGAGTAAAAGCAGAATGAAAAAGAGTCTTTTATGATTTTCTAGAGAAATGGCAATGGTGGTGATGGAAAAAAAGGATGTCAGTCAGGAGGTATAAGGAAACACAGAAGGAGGAGGACAAGGAGGCATACCACAGTAAACAGTGAGAAGCCAGGAAGGCAGTGAGGGGAGCAAAGTTGCAGACAGAGGAAAGGATAGCCAAAAGGGTAGCTAAATGGGATTAGACTTTCTTCAGATACATGAGTGTGAAGTGGAAAGCAAGAGGAGGGATAGCAAGGATTAGGAGAGCAGAGGGGCAGACTGCACAGAAGAGGACCAAGGAAAAGCTGCCATCCTGAACAGGTACTTCTCCTCAGTCTTCGCAGTGGAGGCAGGGGAGACGGACCACCAGGGAGAATTAGGAATGGGGGGGGATTGAAACAAGTCTATTTTTCAGAGGAAAGAGTCATGTAGAGACTTGCAGCCCTGAAGGTGGACAAAACTATGGGTCCAGATGGGGCACACCCAAGGCAATAAAGGAACTCAGGGAGGTAAAAGCTGCCCCACTGAAAGCATCATTCAACAGTTCATCAGAAACAGCTGAGATTCTAAAGGATTGGAAGAAGAGCTTATGTGGTCCTTCTACATAACAGCAGCAGCTGGAAGGAGGTTAGCAGCCACAGGCCAGTCAGTCTTACTTTAGTGGTGATGAAATTAATGAAAACCCTGCTAAAGGAAAGACTAGTAGAGTATCTTCAACCAATGGTGCTGCAAAACAACAGGCAGCATGAATTTCCTGGGGGGGGGAGTCATGCCAGATGACTCTGATTGATTTCTCTGACTAGGTGAGCAGAAAAATAGGTCAGGGGAGGCCATTTGTGGCCTATCTGGACTTTGACAACCCCTTCAATACTGTGCAGCACAGGAGACTGATTAAGAAATTGAGTAACTTGGGGATGGGATCCAAAGTGGTGAATTGGGCTGGAAACTGGAAACAGAGAAGTGACAGAGGGTAGTGGTTAATGGCAGACTCTAATGATGGGAAAGTGACCAGTGGGGTGCCACAGGGCTTAGTATTGGGACTGGTCCCCTTCAGTGTCTTCATAAGTCATATAGCAGAAAAACTGGAAGGAAAGGTATGTATTTTGTAATAGAGTGGACACTCAAGAGGGTGCGTAAAGAATGTGCAGGGATCTTGGAAAACTTGATGCGGGATCAAAAGCAAGGCAGTTGGGGTTCAATGCCAAAAAGTACACATTTATGAATCTAAGGCTTAGGAACCCAGAAGGTGAGTAAAGGATTTGGTGAGGTACTGACAGATGCTAAGAAGAAATGGGACCTGAGGGTTATCATAAATGATTACCTCAAAGTGGCAGAGCACTGTGACAAAGCAGTAGGTAGGGATAGTGGGATTATGGGATGCATAGGGAGGGGTATCTCCAAGAGTACATTTGCTCAGTCTTCACCAAGGAAGCTGAGCGGTCTATGCCCCGAGGAAAGACTGGGGGGGAACCTTTAGGGGGAAGGAGTATGAGGTGGGCTTGGGAAACTGAGGGTGGACAAGGCACCAGGTCTGGATGGGGTACACCTGGGGGGTCCTGAGAGAACTGGCAGGGGTATTAGCAGCACCACAGACTGATCTATTTAACACCTCACTGGAGAAGTGGTGTGCCACAGGACTGGAGGACATAGAAACATAGACATAGAAACATAGACTTTGACATCAGATAAGGACCGCTTGGCCCATCTAGTCTGCCCATTTCCCTACCTACAGGATAGGCCGCAGATCCTAAATAACCAACAGCCTATTTCTTCCTACCCCCCACAAGAATTGCCTTATGTCTGTCCAATGCATTCCTGAATTCTCCCACAGTTTTAGACCCACAACCTCCTCAGGAAGGCTGTTCCATGCATCCACTACCCTCTCTGTGAAATAATACTTCCTCACATTGCCTCTGAACTGCCCTCCTTCTATCTTTAAATTGTGTCCCCTTGGTCTTGCAAGTCTCTTTTTCAGAAAGATGCTACCCTCTTGGACTTTGTTGATTCCACTGAGGTACTTAAAAGTTTCTATCATGTCCCCCCTCTCCCTTCTTTCCTCAAGGGTATACATATTAAGCTCCTTTAGTCTCTCCTCATACAACTTCTCTTGCAGACTCTGCACCATTTTAGTTGCCCTCCTCTGGACTACCTCTATCCTGTCTATGTCCTTGTGGAGATGGGGTCTCCAGAACTGGACACAGTACTCCAGATGGTGTTCTCACCAACTGTCTGTACAGAGGATAACAACTTCCTGTTTTCTGCTGCTGATGCCTCTCCCTATACATCCCAGTATACCCCCAGCCCTCCCTACTGCCTTCTCACATTGCTTGCTAACCTTAAGGTCATCTGATATGATTACCCCCAGGTCCCTTTCCTTTTTTGTTGCTGTTACTACCTCCCCACCCATTGTGTATTCTTCCCCTGGGTTCTTGTTTCCCAGGTGCACTATTTTGCACTTCTTTGCATTGAATCCTAGCTGCCATACTTCTGACCATTTCTCCAACCTTGCCAAGTCCCTTTTCATCCTTTCCATGCCTCCTTGTGTATCAACCCTGTTGCAGATCTTTGTGTCATCTGCAAAAAGGCATACTTTTCCTTCCCAGTCCCTCTGTAATGTCACTGATGAAGACACTAAAAAGGACTGGACCCAATAGTGAACCCTGTGGTACCCCACTAGTAACCCCTCTTTCTTCAGAGTGGACTCCATTTACAATTACCTTCTGTGTCCTGTTGTGCAGCCAATGTTTTACCCAGGCTACCACCCCTGGGACCCACTCCCAGGCTGGTTAATCTGACTATTGATCTTTTGTGTGGGACTGTGTCAAATGCCTTGCTAAAGTCTAGGTAGGCCATGTCCACAGCCCCTCCCTGGTCTACTACTTTGGTCACCCAGTCAAACAAATCTATTAGATTCATCTGACATGACTTTCCCGCTGTGAACCCATGTTGCCTTGGGTCCTGTGCTTCACTGACCTCTAGGTACTCAACTATTCTTTCCTTCAGAAGTGACTCCATCACTTTCCCTACCACAGAGGTCAGCTTATGAGGCACCTCTCCACAAGACTGGACCCAGGGACAAGCCAGGAAATTACAGACCAGTTAGCCTAACCTCCATAGTGGATAAGCTGATGGAGGCCATTCTTATAGAAAGGCTGGTGACCTTCTTTGAAGAGAATTGTCTCCATGACATCAGACAGCATGGGTTTGTCAATGGGAGGTCTTGTCAAACCAACATGATAGACTTCTTCAATTGGGTTACAAGGTCTCTGGACATGGGGCATGTGGTGCACGTACTATACCTTGACATCAGCATGGTGTTCAACTCAGTATCACATTCTTAGGCTGATTAGAAAACTGAGGGAGCTGGGATTAAGGGACAGAATGCTGTTATGGATCAAGAGTTGGCTGGGGGACATGAACCAGAGAGTAGTGGTAAGAGGAGAACTGTTTAAACCTAGGCCTATGACCAGTGGGGTCCCACAGGACTCAGTACTCGGACCTGTGCTGTTCAATATATTGTATTTACTAGGGGCATTGCAGAGGTAGTCAGTAGTAAGATTTGCCTTTTTGCAGATGATACTAAGCTCTGTGGGATGATGGGCATGGAGGAGGGAGGCATAATTTAAGGCAGGACCTGACTATGCAGAATTGGTGAGGCATCTGCCAGTTGGGTTTTATTGCAAAGAAATATAACGTAATGCACATGGAAGCCAGAAATGCAAAGCTCAGACACTGGTTGGGGGAATACAGGTGACAATATCAGAGGATGAAAAAGACCTGGAGGTAATGATCAGGGGTGATATGAAACATGCAGCACAGTGCAGAAGGACAGCAGCCAAGACAAATAGAATGTTAGGCTGCATTGCAAGGGAAATCATCTCTAGGAAAGAGGAAGTTATACTGCCACTGTGCAGGTCATTGTTGAGACCACACTTGGAATACTGCTGCTGTAGCTGAGCAAGAGAGAGAGAGAGCAGCCACCAGCTTCCTTAAAGCAAGGAGGTGATTTAATAGAGTACACTGAATTGAGTTTTTAATTTTTGGGCCTGTGAAAGTAAGTAGAAGTCAGTGTTTTGGTTCTCTTTTTTGGGGGTTGACTTTTCTTAGTGTAATTTTTATTTGCCAGGGAGGAAATCTAGCTGGGAGAATATTTGCAGTCATTTGTGATTAGGCCTGTTACTTAAACTCTGAGAAATAGGTGTCTGAAAGGAAAGAAGGCACTCATTGGGGTGGTGGGACAGAGTTGTAGCTGACTGTTTCTGGAGGGAACAGACATAGTCCCACCCTGCCCCTCACCCCACCTGCCCCAAGTGCGTAATTTCCTTTATATCAGGGGTTCTGACATCACTTACCCAAATTTGCAAAGGACATACATCTGTTCAAATCCTTAAAGGCACAGCACACTGACTAGGGGGTAAAGACACTCACATGCTTGCACACACTGAAAAAAAACCAACATCTTAAACAGGAAGGGAGACAGACATGTGGGGAGTGGTGCAATGCACTGGCTGTGGAGCAGCATTCTTCCAGGAGACATTCTGGAGGCTGTGTTGCTGCCATTTTTGCAAGCACCTCTCTTGTCTGAGGGAGGGGATTGCCTGTCTCCATGCTGACCTGGTGAAGATTCAGAAATCCTCCTCCCCCACCCAGGGACCATCCTGGCCACCACCCCTGCCTCAAAGGTTGCCAAGAAAGAGGAGTGGTTGGACCACAGTTGGCTCAGGTCGGGTGAGAGTGGTGGAATAGAGGCACATCCCTCCAGTTGTGCCTCTCCACAATTCATTCACCATTCTGGCAGAGCGTGGTTATTCTATGGAGGCACCCACAGTGTAGACCAAGGAGGATGCTGGGAACCTCCACAAAGGAGACCCACAGGAGTGGCATGGGACCCCACAGGGGAAGGAAACAACTCCTGGTGAGGGACTCAGTCATTAGAGGAGTAGAACTGAGGGAGTGAGGGAGGGAGAGAGAGGTAAGGTGCCTGCCCAGCACCATATCTTATAGGGACAGGAAGTGAATCCTCAGGATCATGGGAGCAGCTGCATGGGGGAGGAAGCTGGATGTCATTGTCCACCTAGGGACAAATTATCTGGCTGGGAATGGGATCAGAGTAGTGCAGCAGGAGTTTGTGGAGTTGGGGAGGGGCCTCAGACAAGTAGCATGCATGGTAAGATTCTCAGAAGTGCTACCTGTCTATGGCACGGGTGAGGCTAGGGTACTCTGGACCATGGGATTCAATGACTGGTTGAAAAACTTGTGCAGCACTCAGAAATTTGGCTTCACTGGGGACTGGGGGTCCACCTGGAGGGATACAGGCCTATACTGGCATGATGATCTGCAACTGTCCGGGAAGAGAACCAGGATCCTAGGTGATAGGTTTAAATGCTTCATTGGCAAGCATTTAAACTAGCCAAGGGGGGAGGCACTGAAGGGAAGCAGGGAAATCCCAGCCCCCCAACAAAATAGGGTAGTTAGTGAAGTACACAGAAAGGTAGAGAAGTTGATAGAGAGCAGAGCAGGGGTAAATCCAGAAAAAGGCAAAGGCAGTAAGGATAGGGATGGGCCTAAAATGAATAAGGCTATCAAAAAATGGAGGGCAATGAGTACCAATGCCCATAGTCTAAGTAACAAGTTTCCTGAACTAGTGGTCTTGATGGAAGAGGGATGTCTGGATATGGTGGTGGTCACAGAAACATGGTACACAGAGAACCATGACTAGGATGTCAAAATACCAAGGTACACAATCTACAGGAGGGACAGGGAGGGTAAAAGAGGAGGAGGAGTAGCTGTCTACATAAGGGAAGGAATCAAAGCAACAGAACTAAAAGGTAAACAGGGAGTGGAGGTGGCACTGTGGGTCACCCTTGAGACAAGAAATGGCATGACTATCTGCACAGGGGTTGTTTACAGACCCCCATCTCAGGAGGAGGCAATGGACAAGGAAATGATAGAAGGAATCCTTAGAATGGCAGAAAAATGAGATATACTGTTGATGAGGGACCTGATTATACCATATGTTAACTGGAGCACCTTTACTGTAGCCACATCTAAGAGCAAGGGCATTCTCAATGCTCTACAGGAGGCATGCCTCAGAAAGCTAGTGTTAGAACCCACTCAGAAGGGCGCAGTCTTAGACCTGGTACTCTCAAATGAGGATGGAGAGAGGATCTTAGATTTAGAAGTGGGTAGCCATCTGGGAACAAGCAACAACTAAACATTGTGGTTCCCAATAAACACAGCTGTAAAGTCAAGCCATACAAAAGCAAGGTTGTTGGACCTTAGGAGGGCTGACTTTGGCAAAATAGGAGAGTGCCTCAGAAAAGCACTAGCAAACAGGCAGGAATGAGGTGTGGTGGAACATGAGGAAAAATCAAAACTGCCATCACAGAGGCAACAAGCCTTTGTGTTAAGCAAATCAGCAAAACAAAATGAAGGAAAAAGCCACTATGGTTCTCAAAAGAGGTGGCAGGGAGGATTAAGGAGAAAAAGATAGCATTCATTAAATATAAGGAAACTCAGAAGGAGCAGGACAGAGAACTATATCAGTTAAAGCAGAAAGAGGCAGGGAAGGCAGTCAGACTAGCAAAGGCCCAAAATGAGGAAAAGATAGCCAACTCTGTTAAGAAGGGGGATAAAACCTTTTATAGGTACATTAGGGGGTGAAGAAAAACTAAGGGAGGGATACTGAGGCTTAATAATGGGGAGGTAGTGTGGGCAGAGGGTGAGAGTGAAAAGGCAGGGATACTGAACATATACTTCTGTTCAGTATTCACAAAAGCAGGATTTATGTGATAATGGCAACAGCCTATAGGCGATCAGCATTATTGTGAAGCCAGAGTGCAGAAAATCAATTTCGGCAAAATGACTCCCCAGCACACAGCAAAACGGTGCCAGGGACTTGTATTTTAAACATTTTATATGGGAGGATGATTCTGCACCTCTACTTATGGATTCTCAAATCCAGGTGTATGCCAGGGGGTGCAAAACATTTTAAAAAAAATTGGGACAGGGCACAACAAAATGCACCAGTGACCAGATCCAAACCCTGCACCCGGCCCACCGAAGCTGCCAACCCACCCACCATGCTACGAGGCCAGCTCAGCAACCCACTGCAGCACCACCCCTCAAAATCTTTCTCGTCCCTCGCTGTGTATGCTCAACCCCCCCGTGCATGTACATATAGCAACATCCTGTCGCTATATTCACCAATCCCCTCCATCTGATCACCATACTTTGTCAGTTGCCCTGATGACATGCACCGGGATTGAGTCACTGTTATTGCAGGAACTCAATCACCGATGCCCTTGTCATAGGCTACCCAAAAGGACAGGAGAGGGAGGTACCTAAACCAAACAATAGAATCACTCTGGACAGGGGGGTTGAAACCAGTCCATTCACAGAAGAAAGGGTTCTGAAAGAACTCTTAAAACTGAAGGTGGACAAAGCAATGGGGCCTGACATGATTCACTCCAGAATTCTAAAAGAACTAAGGGAGTACTAGTGACACCACTGACTACATTCTTTAACAAATCATGGAAGGATGGGGTGGTACCTGAGGATTGGAGGAGGGTGGATGTGATTCCACTTCACAAAAGTGGGAGCAGGGCAGAGGCAGGAAACTACAGATATGTTAGTTTGACCTCAGTAGTAGGGAAAATGATGGAATTCTTCTGAAGGAAATAATTGTTGGGTGCCTAGAGGCCAGTGGAGCACATGACCCAAAGCAGAAAGGATTCACAGTGGGAAGTTCATGTCAGATGAATCTAATTGATTTCTTTGACTGGGTGACCAAAGTAGTAGACCAGGGAGGGACTGTGCACGTGGCCTACCTAGACTTTAGCAAGGCATTTGACACAGTCCCACACAAAAGATTAATATACAAGTTAGTCAGCCTTGGAGTGGGTTCCAAGGTGGTAGCCTGGGTAAAAAATTGGCTAGACAACAGAATGCAGAGGGTAATAGTAAACGGAGTCCACTCTGAAGAAAGGGGGGTTACTAGCAGAGTATCACAGGGTTCAGTACTGGGACCAGTCCTCTTTAATGTCTTCATAAGTGACATTGCAGAGGAACTGGAAGGGAAATAATGTTTCTTTGCAGATGACACAAAGATCTGCAACAGGGTTGATACACAAGGTGGGGTGGAAAGGATGAGAAGGGACTTGGCAAGGTTACAGGAATGGTCAAATGCATTTCAGCTTAGATTCAATGCAAAGAAGTGAAAAGTAATGCACCTGGGAAACAAAACCCAGAGGAAGTGGGGTTGCGGAGGCTCATGGTTAAGGTGTGAATCTCCACTGTATCCATTTCTGAGATAATAAGTGTTTGTACACCATGTAAATGTCTTATATTTGTTGTATGCCTCTGTATCTGGGTTGTATTAAACTCAATAAAAAGTGAATGGCAAAAAAAAAAAACCCAGAGTAAGAGTACACAGTGGGGGGGTGAGATATTAACAACAACAAAAATGGAAAGGGATCTGGGGGTATCAGATGACCTAAAGGTGGGCAAGCAATGTGAGAAGGCAGTAAGGAGGGCTGGGGGATGCTGGGCTGTATAGGGAGAGGCATCACCAGTAGAAAACAGGACATGGTTATCCCTCTGTACAGACAGTTGGTGAGACCCCATCTGGAGTACTGTGTGCAGTTCTGGAGCCCCCATTTCTGCAAGGACATAGACAGGATGGAGGTGGTACAGAAGGAGGGCAACTACATTGGTGCAGGGTCTGCACCAGAAGACATACAAAGAGAGACTAAAGGAGCTTAATATGTATACCTTTGAGGAAAGGAGGGAGAGGAGGGACATGATAGAAAGTGTCAAGTTCCTCAAGGGAATCAACAAAGTCCAAGAGGGTAGCATCTTTCAGAAAAAGAGATGTGCAAGAACAAGGGGGCACAATCTGAAGATAGAGGGGGATGGCTCAGAGTTAATGTGAGGAAGTATTTTTTCACAGAGAGGGTTGTAAATGTATGGAATGGCCTTTCTAAGGAGGCTGTGGAGTCAAAAACAGTGGGGGAATTCAAGAATGCATGGGACAGACATAAGGCAGTAATAGTGGGGGGTGTAGGAGGAAGTAGGCTGTTGGTTAACTGGGATCTGCAGCTTATCCATTAGGTAGGGAAATGGGTAGACTAGGTGGGCCAAGTGGTCCTTATCTGCCATCAAATTCTATGTTTCTATGTTTTTAATACTGTGTTCAGTTCTGGTGCCCTTACCTGAAGAAGGATATCAGACTACTGGAGGGAGTCCAGCAGAGGGCATCCAAAATGATCAAGGGCATGGGAGACAGATCATGTAAGGAGAGGCTGAGGAAGTTAAACATGTACTCCCTGGAGGACAGAAGGGAGAAGGGGGATATGACTGACATCTTCAAGTATCTTAGGAGCATAAATAGGGTTGGTACTGAGGGCATCTTTAACCTGAGGAAGGTTTTAATGGAATACTAAGCTCTGTGGGAGGGTCAAGCAGTAGCACTGTGCTGCATGTTTCATATCACCCCTGATCATTACCCCCAGGTCTTTTTCCACCTCTGATTATGTCACCTGTATTTCCCCAACTGGTATCTGTGCTTTGGGTTTCTGGCTTCCATATGTATCACCTTACACTACTTTGCATTAAAAGCTCAAGGGGGCACAGTCTGAAATTGGTGGTGGTACATTCAGGAAGAAAATGAGGAGACATGTTTTCACTGAAAGAGTGGTAAAAGGGTGGAATGACTTGCTGGAGCAGATGGTGGCAGCAAGGACAGCATCCAGTTTCAAGGAGGGGTGGGACAGGGTGAAGAAGAAGATTAAGACTGAAGGAGGCACTGTTGGGAAGAGTTTGGGGTGGGGAATGGGATGGTGGGGGATGACTCCAGGAAGAGTGGGGGGGCTTCAGGAAATTTACTGAGCTACATACACTCAAGCAGACTTGATAGACCATTATGGCCTGTTTCTGCTGGCAATCAGTATGTTTGTATGTATCTTCATAAGTAAGAGGAGAAACATGGTCTTGCCACTGTATTGCTCATTGGTGAGACCCCACCCAGAGTACTGTGTCCACTTTTGGAGACTGCGCCTCAGAAAGGACATAGGCAGGGTGGAGGGAGTACAGATGAGGGCAACTAAAATAAATGATTCAGGGGGCACGTGAGATGCCCTACAAGAAGAGACTGAAAGACCTCAACTTGTACACTCTGGAAAAGACAAGAGCAAACAAGGCAAACAGAAATCAGATGCTCCGAGTACAGCTGATCTACAGACCAAACCATCAAACTTCGAGTAACTAATTCTGAGCTCACCAAGCTATACCACACATACAGTGCGAATAAAGTGATTTTTTTGTCTGTAGCATATCAAGTATATTTAAACTTACAAGCAGTTACAATATCAAACAAACTCTGGTCAGAGCCAGTTCACAGCTGCCTTAAGGAAGAACAATGAGTAGAATCTGACAGCTACCCGAGAAAGAAAGATGCCTTTTGTTCTTTCCATGACTGGGAGGAAGGAACAACTAACCTGTGAGTACAGAATCTGAAACTGTTCTCTGAGGGAGTTGCCTGATGTGGGTGTGCCCTAGATAAGGCTAAATCACACTGGTCAGGATCCCTTTCACCACAACTGTGCTGAATTTAATGTTAAAGTTGGGAGTCTTTAGCAATTCATTGGGGATTGGAAACTGATTTGGTGTAACCCTAAAGGAATGGCAAAGGCTGTTTGGGGCAAATGGTTGGAGGAATGCCATCTGGAGTTTCAGGCAGGGCTAAGTGGTTCATGGATGGGCACCAGTGTTCCCTAGGCAAGCACCATGCACTAGGAGGATTTTAAAGAAATACACTTTGGAAATGAAAATGTGTGGAAAATGTTTAAAGTGTGTGGCACATCCCACAGATATACACTTTGGAAGAGAGACAGAGATGTTTTGTGGAAAACAATACTTATTCCCTACTTCAAGTCATAATGCTCTGTTGTGACATCACAGTCGGTTGCCATGAAAGTAACTATGATGTCACAAGCAATGAATTGTGACCTCAGGTAGGGAAACAGCAACAGACATAGATGAACTCTTCAGGACCATAAATCCTGTTTTCATGCAAATGACCTCAGTAATAAATAATGGGGAGAAGGAACACAAAACTAATGTGAAATACAAGCTGAACGTTATCTAAATGTTATGTTTTGTTAAAGTTCTCCTGAAGGTGTCAGCTGTTCTTTAAGCTTGTTTTTCCTTGTGCTTTTAATCGTCACTGTCTTGTCTAGAATTTCACTTAATTGGCGTAGTAATGTGCAAAGAGGAGGCATTTTAGAAGTACAATAAGAGTTATGCCAAACAAATGTAAATATCTCTAAAAGTATGCAACTTACAGATAATAAACCTATATGTATGTTATTACGGACAAAAAGACATTTCAAATGAGCCTATTCATTAAGCTGCACTAATTATATTTTTTTAAACTATGGCCATCTGATTATCTTAATTTTCATTTTTTCATAGGAGTTATGCCAAACAAATATAAATATATCTAAAAGTATATGCTTTACACATAAACCATCAGTATGAAGGTCTTTCAGGACAAAATTACCTTTCCAATGAGCCTATTCACAAATTTCATGTTGGGTGTATATTGGTAACTTCTATACTTTCTGAGATATTTACATTTGTTTGGCATAACTCCTACTGTTCTCACTCAGAGGAAAAGTTAGGTTGTTTGGAAGACCATATTTTACAAAATATAAAGAACTCAGATTAGTGACTACCCTCATGTGAAAGGTCTTTTTGTCCTGAACAACTTCCATATGGGTTGTTTGTACACCTTGAATAGTTTTAAAGATATTTAGATGTGTTAGGAAGGTGTGTACATTTGCTCTCAAAGAAAAGCAGCTAAGAAAGAATGGAGTATTTTTTAACTGTCATAGGGATTTGCAGTTATGGAAGAATACACTAAAAAGTACTAAAAAATGTGTTTCATGGAAAGCCTTTTTTTCAAGCTAAAGCAGTGTGGCTGTAGGCTCAGCTGACAGCTATAAAAATGTGCTAAAAGGTTTTTTGGTATTACTACTTCTTGTATTTATCAATGCACTTTATATGCAATATCCAAGAACAAATTCTGGTCAGAGCCAATATGGCTATGTAGAGCTTTTAGGAGTGGCAAACGCAATGAACAGAATATGCTGTGCTCTCACCGCACAGGAGTCAGCCGTAATGATCACTCCTTCTTGCCTAGCTACCATCTTGTATAGGCCTGCCTCTGGCAAGAAGGGGGTCTTCTCCTGATGATATGGACCTCTCCACCTGTATTCAATTTGTACAAACTGTAATTGTATATAGTATGCCATGCTACTGCACCTGCACTGTTGTCTGTATTGTCTGTTCCCCACTCACTGTATGTTTCCCCTACCCTGTCCTACTCTGTGTTATGATGATGAGCCTTTGGAAATGAGTCTTTTGACTCTAAAGGTTGTAATTCTGATACTGTAATAAATAAATAAAGTACTACTATAGTGATTACAGTACTGAGCATGCGTGATACTTGCATATGTTCACTTTCCCCAGAGTCAGCCTTGCTCAACATTGCGGTGCTGACATAACAACTTGTAAGAACCCAGTCCCCTCAGGTTACTAGAATCCCATTAGTACTAGTCTTTAGGCAGGTAAATAAAGGCAGCTGGTGGAGAGATCATTAGGAGCTTTCTACATCATTGTTTACTCAGCTAGCCTGAGAGAAAGATGATTATGTCATTTAGAATTCTCACACAGCAGCATAACCATTTTAGAGTCAGCTGCTCTTGGGCAACTTAGAATGTTCATCAGTAAGTTCAAGTGTGGCCTGCCATTGGGGCTCTGCCAAAGGGAGCCATGCTATTTCTCACCCTAGTGTGGTAAAATCTTCAGTTTGCATACAGGACTCTTTAGTTTTCTTCTGGGGGAGTGAGAGGGAATGCAGTTCTCTGAAAGAGTTGTCTGAGGTGTGTGTTCCCTAGATTAGGCTAGATCACACTGGCCAGGACCTCTTCCAACACAACTGTGCTGACTTTAAAGTTGAAGTTGGGAGTCTTTAGCAATTCATTGGAGATTGAAGACTCATTTGGTGTAACCCTAAAGGAATAGCAGAGGCTGTTTGGGGCAAAGGGTGAGGAACGCCATCTGGAGTTTTGGGCAGGACAAAGTGGTTTATGGATGGGCACCAGTGTTCCCTGTGCAATGACCATGCATCAGGAGAATTTTAAAGTGTGTGACACATCCCACAGATGCACACTTTGGAAATGGAAATGTGTGGAAAATGTTTAAAGCGATTGAGATTTTTTTTTTGTGGAAAACAGTATTGCCTAGCAAAGTGTCCTGCAAAAGAGAGTGTGCTTGTATTGCAAAGATAAACATTTGGGAGACCACCCTTGCTTTAAGTAACATCTGTAAATAAAGCCATACTGCAAAATACCAGTTACTGCTTTGGACATTCCGCTTATTGCTTCTAGTGTGAATGTTATTGGGGCTGTCAGCAGTAAGGTCTCACATATGCCTAGCATCCTCTCCCCAGACCTGGTTGTAAATAAAAAGGTCCATTTTAGTATGTACACCCACCCTCATACTCTAGATAATGAACCAGGCATATCCTCCAATGCTAGGGGTGGTACCATGAGTCAAACCCTGCCAAAAGAAAACTGTATGCCATGTAGTTGTCAGTAGATTTTTTAAGGTGGGTGCCAGCTAGCCAGCGAAGGTGGTGTGGGGGTTACATACAGATGCACAATACTCATGCATGCACAGTTTATTTATTTAGTTTTTGTTGACTGGGTAAGTGCACTAGACAAATCCTGCCTAATTTCAGGCACGACCCGAGGGAGGGAGATACAGATGAATGCCAACTGACTTTGAACCAGATTAAGCTGTTGGTGGTATTTTTAGTGAATGAGGGAAATTTGGCCAGGACACCAGGGCAGTTCCCCTTCTCTTTTCGATAAGTGCCATGGGATCTTTAACATCCACCTGAACTACCACTAATCCAGACAGATGGGACCTCGGTTTAACGTCTCATCTGAAAGATGGCATCTCAGAAGTGCAGCACCCCTCTCATGCTCCACTACAGTGTCAGTACTGGGATATTAACCCAAGTGCTAGATGTAGGAACTGAACCCACAGCCCTCTGATCTCCCCACCTCAGAGGCGAGTGTGCTACCTACTGAGCCACTGACACTGACATAGTTTGTACCACCATGTTGCACACAGCAGCCATCATGTCTGCACTTGCAGAAAGGAAAAGTAGTGCACCGGAAGTGGATATGTTTATGCGTGCCCCAGAGGGGAAGGGCTGCATAAACAGAATTACTGGAAACTAGGCTGGAGCACCGGGGCAGAACATCAGACAGTGCTCCAGTTACGTGTTTCTACAGTGCTCTTTTACAAATCTGATGATGGCATAACATCTGCGAAGCTTGGCCCACACATCCATAAAAATCAGATTCAGGAGGAGATTATTAACAAACTAGAGACCTGGTCTCAGATTTGCTCATCATCACAGACACTTTCTCATTCTTTTCTAAGCAGTAATTTCTGGTAAATATGCCTTACCCATATTGCTCTCAATGGTGGTAGACTACTTCTGGTTTTCCCCTGATAGTATTAGAAGAATGTAGTAGCAGTCTTGAAGTGTTTGCTGCCAGTGGTGGCATGCTCTGAATAAAGTGGTCCCCATGCTCATTGGCATGTTTTAGAAATGACCCCTTGAGTTAAAGGGGACAGGAATTGATGACTTCTGTGCAGCTGTTTGAAATGCCTATATTTTTATAAATTATATTCATACCACTAAAGGATCTCTATTTTAACTGTACCTAAATAAAAGCTGAATCTGTCAGTTGTGTTTTATTTTGGTTATAGATTTATAGAACTGCAATTCAATACAACAGCAGATTAGGTACATATGGACACATGTTGATACATGGACATATTAAGAAAACAGTATCTCAGTTACAAGGGGGTCTGTGTTAGGTTTGGGTTTTGAATGTGCACTTACAATAGTCACTTGTTAAAGAATTGCAGATATATCATGTCTAAGATAGTGTAGGTTTGACTGTTCATTAGTAATGTGGACTTACTGTACACAGTTTAATAAAAATGTAACTGAACAGTACACTGTAAAATCTGATTGACACCTCTGTGAAACAGCTGGTGAATGTTTAACTTACAGCAGGGCAGGCTGTCTTCTAACCTATTTTTCTTTTAACACATATATACAGTATATATATTTTCATATTTATAAGACTTTTAACATTATTTACCATGTATTGCTTAAACAGCTATTGACACCTCAAAGAAAACTTTGAAAAACATAATAATTAGGTAAAATTCTGCTTGTATTCCATATATATTCTATATTTCTCCTCCCCAGTATTTATTACTGAGCAAATGTTTATGAATTCATGATTTTTATCCCTTGCAATTACTTTAAAGTTAATCTGCCACTATAGCTGACTCCCTACTTCTAGTCATAATGCTCTGTTGTGATATCAAAATCTGTTGCCATGAGAGTAACTGTGATGTCACAAGCAGTGCATTATGACCTCAGGTAGGGAAACAGCAACGGAAATAGATGAACTCTTCATGAGCAAAAAGTCTGTTTTCATGCAAATTTCCTCAGCAATAAATAATGTGGAGGAGGAATAAAAAACAAATGTGAAATACAAGCTGAACTTTATCTAAATATTATGTTTTGTTAAAGTTCTCTTGAAGGTGTCATCTGCTCTTTAAGCTAATTTTTCCTTGTGTTTTCAATCATTGCCATTTACTAATGCTAGCACAGACACATATAGAGGGTTTTAAAATGCAACTTCAGTTGGTTGTTAGCTTGTTTCAGGGAGTGAACTTTCAAGTCAGTGAAATTTGACCTTGGGTTAGCTTTCTTTTGATGGAATTAATCATGCCTTGGCAAAGTAATTTGCAAAGCTGTGGCTGTTTAGAAGTACAATAGGAGTTATGCTAAACAAATGAAAATATCTCTAAAAGTATACAAGTTACAGATAATAAATCTAAATGAAAGTTGTTCAGGATATCAATACCGTTCAAATGAGCCTATTCATTAAACTACACTAATTATATTTTTTAAACTATGGCCATCTGATTACCTGAATTTTCATTTGTCATCACAATTTTCACCTTTCAGATGGTGATATTTAAAATCATCTAATGAATTCTGATTAGTGAATACCCTCATTTGAAAGGTCATTTTGTCCTGAACAATTTTCAGGTGGTTGTATATTGGTAACTTGTATACTTTCCAAGATATTTACACTTGTTTGGCATGACTCCTACTGTGTTCACTCAGAAAAAAATGAGATTGTTTGGAAGACCATATTTTACAAAATTTAAAAAATTCATATTAGTGACTACTCTAATGAGACGGGTCTTTTTGCCCTGAACAACTTTCACCCTGGTTGTTTTTATGCACCTTGAATAGTTTTAAAGATATTTAGATTTGTTTGGAAGGTGTGCAGATTTGCTCTCACTGAAAAGAAGCTTGGAGTTCTGTGTCCATCAATCTAAACAGAAAGAAGAGAGTATTTCTTTAACTGCCATGGAGATTTGCAGACTAGAAAGGATACACTGAAAACTCCTAAAGATGTAGTCCATGGAAACAACTTTTTTCAAAGGAAAGCAGAATGGATATGGGCTCCACCCACAGATGTAAAAAGCACTTCATTCACACTAAACAGTATGTGTGTGTAGTTTAATTTATAGTGAGTGGTGTGGCTTAGTAAGCAGAGACTTGGTTGCTGGCAATAAGTAATATACAGCATATTACAGTGGAGAGAAAAAACTATTAAAATGTTTAAAAAGATATGTATAAATCAATGGTATTTTATCCCCTTCTTAAATGCCTCAATTGAGGGGGAAACTCCTATGATGGAAATGTAGTGTGTTCCAGAGAACTGCCTTCACCATCAAGAATATAGTTATTTAGAGGAATAGCAAGAAAATGCTCTCCGTCCCCATAGAAACAGGGGTGGGATCTCACTTTCACACACTTTTACACAGGAAGGGTGAATACCATAGTCAGTCTCCACACTGAACCCTTGCAGGCTCAATGCATACAGTATAACAATCCACAAAGCTTCCTTTTGTAACAAAGATATCTGTCTGCTTCCTCATCTTTGGTTATTGTGACAGAATTCAAGTCCCATAAACATGATTCACAACCAGATTCAGTGCATGTGCACTACAGGGTACATGACAGAAATCCCCATCATTCATAGCTTTCAACATGTTACTCCCACTGTTCTTTGCAAATATTCTCAGGTTTGGATTTTGTGGCTATATACAGATGTCTAGCAGTGATTGGATGAGCCACAGATTGTATTTCCCACTGTGCTTCTCCTCTGTAACCAACACATTAAGGAATGCAGTTCCTCTACTGAAATGCTATTTGAGGCTGATTCAATATATCTCCTGCAGAGGTAAGTGATGGAGTGGGAATGGTAATGGTGCTACTTGATGTCAACACAACCGAGTGGGCAGTGCAGCACAGGAAGGTTTATTTTTAACTTCTGCTCTTTTGTCTACTGCTCCAGATATTACTACTGAAATGCACATAACCTCCTCGGTCTACTTCAGAATTGTCATTACCTACCATATGTGGGTACTGAGTTTTACATACTAGGGAGAACATGCCTAGAAAATGTGCATGATGTAATGTATTTAGGCTTCAATTCATGAAGCATTCCTCAAAAGGCTGCGTTCTAGACAATAGGTAATAGCCAAAGATCAAGGGCCAGAATCTCCCCAGTCAGTTGTATGATTCAGTCCAATCTTGGGTGAGTTGCTGGCAGGCATATAATGGCTTGGGAAGTGTACTTTGTTGTGTTGATACCAGTTCTGGAATAGTTCTGGTGGTGCACAGACTACTACTGGATCTGCCTGGTGGAGCTTGGCATGGTGTGTTTCAAGTAGTGTCTATCTACATCAGTTGTCTACTATGATTGCTGCTATTGTCATGGTGGTTGCATGAGTTGAACAAACCATCTTATCTCATGACCCTTGTCTGACTGTCCCTGCTGTTTTTTCTTGCCCATGTTACCTGTGTGGGGACTAGTAATTGATGTTACTGTTGGAAGGGTGTAATTCTCACACCTTAGATAATAAGCTTAACACTGGTTCCCAATGTCCAAGTAGACATACTGTGGCTGATCTTTCTGCCACACAGATTGCAACATGCTAGCAGCAGATTTCTGAGGTCATTCACTAAAGGCTCCACCACTGTAGAAGATCACTTTGTTTTCTTAGCTCAGTGCCTGGACTGCTGGGGCAGGATTTTCAAATATTGGTGTAAAGATTGTTGCTGCAGGGGCAGCTGTGGACTTTGTCACTGCTGGTGCACCTGGACCATTTGAGCCATTCACACTGCATTTTCAAATATTGACTAATTTGACAACACATGTTTGTTCATTATGACAGCTTGCAATGTACTGTAGTTGCAAGCAGCTTGAACAATGAATGCAAGAGGCCCAAACGTGGTGCACAGTAGACACAGAAGAAACATAGAAAGGTGATGGCAGAAGGAGACTAAAGGTCCATTAAGTCTGCCCTTGAGATTCCAAGATCCTAGGTGATCCTGAGTCCTGGCTGGTAGATTTTCTTGCAGATTGGACCACAAAAGTGTGGTTTAGCAGGGTGTCCCTATGCCACACTGTTGGAAAATCCCAGTTGCTTTGTGCAAGTCTCATGCATCCAAGCATAGAAGCATAGACATTACCAGCAAAAAAAGACTAATGGCCCTCCAGTCTGCCTGAGTAGTATCCCTTTCTCACTCCTAGACATGCTGTCCTGGTGGGGTATTCACTCCCTTCCTCTTTCCCGCACCTTCCACCTTACTATTTCCTCTCAGTTTAGCTATCAGACCCCTTGTTCTGTCCCAGCCATGCTTGAGTACACTAATAATCTTTGCCACCACCACCTTTGTGGATAGACTGTTCCATGGTTCAACCACCCCCATCTGTGAAGTAAAACTTCCTCACATTCCTTCTGAACCTTCCTTCTACTACCTTTCATCTACGCCCTCTTGTTACTGTCTCACTATTCCTATCAAACAGACCTTACAGTTCACCTTATTTATTCCTCTTAGGAACTTGTCAGTCGCAGTCATGTCACTCTAAGTCACCCCTTTCCTTGTTCAGGGCCCCCAGCCCTGTTGGCCCTGAATTATTTTGGTGGCCCTTCATTGCACTAATTCCAGTCTATCTCTATCTTTCTGCAGGTGCTGACTCCAGAACATGGCACAGTATTCCAAACAGGGTTTCACACATGACCTATACAGGGGCAATATCATCTCCTTTCTTCTATTAAAACTTAATTCAGTGCACCCAGACATTCTGGTTGCCTTACTGTAGATCATATCACACTGACTAGTTTGTTTGAGGGAATTATTTAGGATCACTCTCAGGTCCCTTTCTTTAGTAGTAGCTGCCAACCTAACCCCCCCGCCAAATCTGGTGCTCTATCCCAGGGTTCTTCTGCTCTATGTGCACTGACTTGCACATCTTAGAGTTGAGTTTCAAGTGTCATAGTTTAAACCACCTCTTCAATCTTTCCCGGTCCCTTTGCAACTCCCTCAACACTTCTTTGATGTCCACCCTGCCACAAAGTCGTGTGTTGTCTGCAAAGAGACACGTTTTGCCCCGTATACTTTCTCCTATGTTGATGATAAAAATATTAAAAAGGACAAGTCCGACGACCAACCCCAGCTGCACCCAATTCTTGACCTCTCTATCCCTTGATTTGATCCCTTTAACCATATTTTTTACTATCCTGGATCCCATTGTTTTCCAAATAGGTTACCAGATCTTCCCTGACTAATGTCTCCATCAGTTTATTTATGATGTAGGTAAGACTAACAAGTCTGTAATCACCTGGATGCCTCCTATCTTCTCTCATGAAGCAGGACCAGGTCGACTGTCCATTAATCCCTTGTAACAAAGCCTGTCTGTAGGAAGATATTGACTAGCCCTGCCAGGGCTCAGCTACTGCAGTTTCAACACTAGTTATGTGCAAGGTTGGAAAACTTTGCTTTGTGAATTAATTTGTGAATCCATCTCATTTTGTGAAGTTAATCTGCCTTGTAAAGTCCAAATTCATAGTAAACTGATAACTTTGTAAAATGCAAAGTTGGTAACTTTGCTGGTGAAATTTGGTACAGAGGCAAACTTTACAATGTACAATGGGATTGGAGGTCACATGTTGCTGTAACAAGCTGTATGCCATAAGGAGGCTGACTTCAGTGCAGTCTTCTGAAGGCAGAGTAGGAAAGAAGTCTGTGTGTGGTTGTCTGAGAAATACAAAATTTTAAAATACATCTCAAAATCAAGCCTTTTCAATCCCAATTGCTCACAAATTGTTCTAGAGGGCTTTGTGCTGCTAGATTTTTTTTTCACTGAGTATTTCCTTTAACATAGTGGTTTCTATTTTTGTCAGTTTGTGAAGCAGTGGTGTGGGAGAGGGTAGGTGCACTGTAAAGCAAGGCAGCAGATAAAGATCCAGTGCTTTTTTTGGCTAAGCAGGAGATATGCGTTACATGTTGGTTTTCTCTCTCTTTCTTGTTCATCATTTTTTGATCTGCAGTACTTTCTCATTTTTATTTCTGTGGTTTAGATTGGTGTGTTCAAGTAAAGTATTTTGTCAGTGTCTTTCTGTAGCAGTTTCAGTTATTTTTTAGCTATACATTTCTTAAAGTGATGGTGTACTGTCACTTTTTGTTATACTTAATATTAAATTACCCGTTACCTCTGTCAGTTTAATACCTGTTTTGATTTAAAAAAATAACTTTTTTTGTTATTTTTAGAAGCAGTTTTTCAGATCAAACTGCTGATCCCTGATTCCCTAGGGGGAGGTGTTGTCTGATCCTGGTACTTATTTGTACTGCAGGTTTTATTTACATTTTCTAAATTTTCATCCCAAATCAAGTTACAATTAACATGTAAGAATGAAGAAAAAGGAAGAGACACTCTCTACTAAAAAGACAGGTGCTGGGGAGGCAGCAAAGAAGTGTTCAAAATCTGTGGGGAAAAATTGTGCTGCAGTTAAAAAATCTATTTATGTGGCAGCATGTTCTATGGGCTCTGGGGCTGGTAGTAGCAAAGGAGTAGCTGGTGCCAGTGGCATTAGTGTAGCCAACTTTTTCTCTGCCACATCTGTGGCATCCATGCTGGTGGGGGATGTGGGAGGTGACAAGACAAGTAGTAGTAGACAACCCCGGAACATTTGTATTGTATAGGTTGCAAGTGGCCACACTAACCTTAACCCTAATGTCCCATAAGATAACACAGCAGCTTTAGCAAGCCATAACTCCACCAGGTGTTGGAGTTAAGGGACACTCTATACATCCAAACAAGGGTCTCAATGTGTACTACAATAGTAACACATAATACCTTTGGAAAAAGTCATGGGGTACGCTCAACACCCCCAAAGCACCTCCCAAATTGACCATGGTGACAATTCCACAATTTTAAGTCTGATCATCATCAAATATGCACCACATATTCTGTACACCTCCTTTTGGACTGTAACCATAACAAGTTTCAGACAAATTCATCAAACTTTTTCAAAGTTATGACTAAAACAAATTAAAAGGAGTACTATAGTTTATGGAAGTTATGTTGACCCAGTTTCACCTTTGTGTACCCCAAGGAGTAGTTACAGGTGAAGCTGCAAGGCAAAGTTACCCAAGACAAATTTCTTGTTATTTAGAAAAACTTTGTGAAATGATCCATGGAAGTGAATTTGGTGACTACACCTTAACTTCACCTGCAAATTTAAACGTTGCAACATCTCTATCCAATACCAATTCACTAAGAAGTCACAGATACATTACATCTGGTGCCAGTGAATTATCATGTTTCAGGGCTGCAAGCTATTTTCCAGCTCTTCTTACTTGAATCACTACCTGACACAAGTATGACACAATGAGGACTTGCATCAAATAAATGGCTCTGAAAATCCTGTCCCAGGTGTTCTTTGTGAGCAATCAGGCAGCGACTGGGAGAGGAATTGTGTAATCTGCTATGGTGGAATGATGTGGCTGGGCTGTGGTAGCATAAGCACTAGGGTTACAACAAGGCCGATCATCTGGAGGATTGGGGCAGTCCTGGTCTTTAGATATTCCTGCCTAATCAAATTGCTTTTCTTGTTTGCATAGATTTTTTTTTTTAATTTGGCCATATACTCCTTTGTAGAGATGCAGTGAAGTTTTACTACACAGGCAAAACTGCTACAAAGTTAGCAATTTCACCCTGCATAGCACTTTACATAATTTTTCCAAATAATCCATAATTCGCCATTTGTGACTTTGCCTCGCTTTGGGGGTTTTAAGTGCAAATAGCACTTAAAGCCCCCACAGCAAGTAGAGGTCATAAATGGGGAATCCCCCCCAACACCACCCCGATCTAGACCTGGTGCTTAGTGGCACACCACCCCCCATTCTGTCAGGTAGTACCCCCAACCCTGAGCTGGATCTAGTTAAAAATATATTCTTCCCCTGGTGTCTAGTGGACCCCCACCCTGTCAGGTAGTACCCCCTACCCTAATCCCCCAACCCTGAGTCAGAGGCAGTTAAAAATATATTCTTTTCCCCGGTGTCTGAGTGACCCTCCACCCCCTCACCCTGTCAGGTAGTACCTCCACCCCTCCCCCCAACCCCAAGTTGGATTCATTTAAAAAAATATAGTATTTTCCCTGGTGTCTAGTGGCCACTCACCCTGTAAGGTAGTATGGTAGTACCCCTACTCCACTCCTCCCAACCCCAAGTCAGAGCCATTTAAAAATATATATTCCTTTCCCTGGTGTCTAGTGGCACCTCAACCCCCTACTCTGTCATGTAATACCCCCACCACACTCCCCCACATCCCTGATCAGAGAGGGCCACTAGCACATTCCTCCACTCACCTCCATGGCCGGCAGCCTGCCCAACTCAGTTCAATGAATGAGTGCATGCTTGTACCAGCATGTGCTCATTCATTGACAAGTCACAGTCATTTACTCAGTCCTGCTGGGGTATACAGAAGGGGAAGGGGCTGCTCCAGTGTTTCACTGGGAAGTAGGATGGGGTAATGGCATTATATCCACAATGCCTTCCAACATCCCACTGCCCCTGCCAGTGACCAGAGAAGCCCACTACTCTTCTGTACAACCCTTCAGGACTAAGTCAATTACATGACTTGCCAATGAATGAGCATGTGCTTGTACAAGCACGCGCTCATTCATTGAGCTGAGTCAGGCAGGCTGCCAGCTGTGGAGATGAGGAGGTGGGATGTGCCAGCGGTGGTCCAGCTTGGGGTTGGGGAAGCTGGGTGGGGGTATTACATGACAGGGTGGGGGGCCACTAGATACCAGGAAAAATAATATATTTTTTTAAATGTATCCAACTCAGGGTTGGGGAGAACAGGGTAAGGATACTATTGTTCAACCTGACAGGTTGGGGGATGGGGGCCACTAAACACCAGGGAAAAGGATATATTTTTTAACTGGATCTGACTCAGGATTGGGGATGCTACCTGACAGGGTGGGGGGCCACTAGACACCAGAGAAACAAAATAGATGTTCTTTATGCATCCCAAAGTAACGCACAGTACCCACAAAAATGGGAACTTTGTGTTACTTCTGGATGCATAATTATTCAATTCACTACCTACAGTATGACCTGAAGTTTGGGTTATATGCAAAATACTATGGGTAGCGAATTTAATGCACTTCGCCCACCACTACTCCTATGATTCCCTCAACTCCCCTATATCAGAGTCATCATCAGAACTTGTTGGTGTAATTCACAGCACACATTCTACTTTCTCTGCTTCATCCTCTACTGCATATGCTTCCTCCTCTCCTGCTTTCTCCTCTCTTACTTCCTCATCTGCTTCTTCCTCCTACTACTCTTCCTTGACTTTATATTCCCTTCCTCATACCCCTCCATCTAGGTCTTACATGATTCTTCAACTTTCCCTTCCTTTTTGCCATGTCTTCTTCATGTGCTTCTGCTCCTCCCCTCCTCTACCACCTAACTCTCATGCTCTCCTACCCCGCTCACAGTGCCATCTCCATATCTTCCTCAAGGGCACTCTTCTCCTTTATAAGTTGTTTTGGTGGTGCTGCTCCTTGTCCTTTTAGGATTCTTTTAAGCAGAGGAGGAGTCTCAAGCTGATTAAAATTTCAGAACTTTTATTGCAGGCCACAACCTTTAAACAACTACTTCACAGCTTCACCTGTCAGGCATTACACAACTTTCCCTTCTTAAAGGGGAAGTCTCACATATGCAGTGCTGCATATTTGCTTATCTCACTCCACCCATGTCATATTCGTTCATTCTCTTGACATTTCCAGTCAGCAGTTGTGATTTAAGGAGCATTTGAAATGTAAAAAACATACTTTTTAGGGCTGTAGTGGGCATAGCCCTGCAGACCTTTTACAATGAGTTAAGAGACTCCACATTCCTTCCTAAAATTTTAAAAACCCAGATTGAGTAAACCCTCCCATAGTCACCAGTTTTGCGCTGAGCTGGCCCCAGCCTTCTGTTCCTAATTCATTTGTAACCCCCACAACTGCTCACCATGCACTGTACCACCCCCATCCCTCACTGCACTCAGACCAAGCTGGGCTTGGGTGATTAGGCCAATTAGTGAGTGACAGGCCTGCGTTATTTTGCAATAAAGTAAAGTGAATATAGTTGCATTCTTCAGGGTGTGAACATCTTTTCAGAAGAAGTGGTGCTTGTTCCTGATAAAATAGTTATAGAATAAGAATATTTAGTAGCAGCTATGAGTCTGTAAACTTACAAAAACTCAAAAAAAGTTATTTGCTGCATAGTGAAATTGGAAATCATCTGAATGTTGCAGACCTGCAAAATGGAAGGATTCACCCTGGTTACATCTGTGAGTAGGACATTTGTAAAATTAATTACAGTGTGCAAGTTAGGATATATCAAATATATTTGATGGTACATATTAATTGAAGCCTTAAATGTTTTGATGGTTAAAATCCATTGCTGCAACACTTTCATCACCATCTCAATCATTGAAAGATACTGGCCTAGAACACCCCAGAAAGGCTTTTATTTTTAATTTTAAACAAATGGATGCACTACAGCTCTTAATGCAGTTGAGCTGTTTGTAATAACAGAGGGAGGTGGTGAGCTCCAATGCAATACTTTAATTATCATGTACAGTACAGCTGGTACCAGTTCATTGAGCATCGGGTAGGGACAACGGGACCAATGGGACATCATTTTCATTTGTTTTGTTTTCAGCTTCACTTAGAATGAACTTTGTAGGATTAGAACATCAATTATTTATTTATTTGATTATTTATTGTAATATTACCAATGAATTTATAATGCAGCTGTTGCTTGTGGGGTTTGGGGTATTTGCAGGGATTTCTTTTCAGTTATTTATTTTTTTTATCTAAAACTAGAAAAAGAGGAGCAACAGAAAGTGAAATGTGTTAAAAGTAAAAACAAAGAGAGAAAACACCAACTAAAGTGGGGGTATCTGTGCTGTTGTTTATCCCTTGTCAACTGGACCAAAATCTTGATGCTAGTGGAGGCTTCACTGATTTATTGATGTCCATGTGGGTGACTGTTCTGTGTATTGTTTTCTATGTATTTACTGCTGTGTACTGTTGTCTACGCATTTACTGCTGTGTCTCTTGACTGGATTTATAAACTTGTGATATCTTTCTATGTCCAGTCTGTACATTCATTATTGGTGTATCACTTGGACAGATTTGAGTCGGACATTGCTGATATCTATAGTGAAGTGTTTCTTCAATATTATATTCGTTATATAAATGACTCATTGCTCTCATTTACCATATTTTAATGACCCCCATTACTTAATAGAACTGAATCCTCTGGTGTTTACAGGATTGCCTCTTCTCCTCTCAAGTGATACTCTATATCAAGAATTCCTCCCTCTATAGAAATTATCTCCCTCCTGCTCAATAATTAGTTCTTCACATCACCCCTTTATTATAGCTGATCTTTCTCTGATCTCTGACATGCCCTGCTTCCTACTATATGTCCCTTTCAGTCACACCTTATCCTTGTGTAGCCCCTTTGCCATTATTGCCTCTGAGTCTGGTTTGAAAATCCCCCCTTCCCACCTGCAGTAAAGACTCTTTCCTTTTTTTCTTAAACACACAAATCTGCACTATCATGTATGCATTTTCCTCTGGTGTAACACCCAGTTCCTCATCCCCTAATGACTCCCCTCACTCAGTTTCACCCTCCACTGCCTCTTGCCCTTTTTCCTTGTCACTGTTGCTTACTTACGTCTGCCACAAGAGATATTGCAGTTGAGCTCCACCAGGTTCTGGTTCAAAACAAACGTTTGCATAAATACTGATCTGTGTTTAAAATTTAGAAGTAAAAAATCTGGTTCTGTGTAGGACACTTTTCCAGTAGACACTATGTCCCCCTCCAGTAGCTTCCTCATACAGTTCAGCTATACCTACATCATTGAGAGCCAGAGGTGCTGGGATTCGTGGCTCTCTGTGCCTATCTCCCCTTTTTAACTCTAAATGTAAGGACTCCCTGTCTTTCCTTAACAATCTGGGCAGCAAAAACAAAGGCTGTGGAGTTATATAGTAATGGCTTTTTTTATCATTTATAGTGGGCTGTGTACTGAATGGTTTACAATTACTATCATCTATGTAGTCAACCATTCATGATTTTTATGGGCTGTACATTAGTGAATCACTTATTATTATTCTGGACTGCAAAATAAATTGTCTAATTACTAGTGGCTGTATACAAAACTGATTATTATTGGAGCTATATTAAATAATAACAATAATCATTTTATTTATCAAGTGCAATTCAAATATCAAAGCGCTGTACAGGTATACAATCTTACAACTTTAAAACACAAATTAAAATCCAAAATACTCAAACAAACAATTAATTCTCAGTAATTCACAAAAGCAAGATTAAATAGATGGGTCTTTAGTGTTATTTTGAAGCTCTCCATGGTCTGGCACTCTTGAACCAGACAAGATAGAGAGTTCCACAGGGTAGGCACTACAAAAGCAAATGAACGAGCACCACATGTTTTCGGCTGCACCCTGAAAACCTTTAGCAATCCCTCACTGGTGGAACAGGGTGGAGGGGGCAGGTGGGGCAAAAAAGCTCTTGCAGGTAACTCAGGCCATGTCTGTGTAGGGCTCTATAGAGCAGCAAGCCAACCTTAATGGTGATCTGCCATTGCACTGGCAGCCAGTGCAGCACTTGCAGCATAGGGGTAATATGGCTAGATCGAGACAGCCCAGTCAGTAGCCTGGCAGCCGCATTCTGTACTAGCTACAAGTGGTGGATATCAACCCCTAGTAGCCCTAGATAGAGGGCATTGCAGTAATCCAAGCAAGAGGTCACAAATGAATAGACCAAAGTTGGAAGGTCACCAGATGGAACCATGTACCTAATCTGAGTGATATTCCTCAGATGCTAAAATGAGGTCTTGACCACAAATGACACCTGAAACCTCAGGATCAATCACTCATCAGGGATAATGCCCAAACTACACACCCATGCAGAGATCTTCAGCTGACAGTCATCCAGTACCAGACCAGATGCTTGCCCTGCAAAATACCCCTCTACTCAGTGACCTGGGTCCACAACCAAAACCTTAGTCTTGTTGGAATTCAGCTTCAGCCAGTTGGCACTCATCCACTCTTGGATCTCGGACAGGTAGGTGTTAAATTTCGAGAGCACAATATCCTAGCCAGGTGCAAAGGACATGTACAGCTGAGTATCATCTGGATAGCAGTGAAAACTCAGTCCGTACCACCTTACAATGTCCCCCAGTGGCAACATGTATACCATGAACAACAAAGGGGAACGCATTAAACCCTGCAGGACCCCACATGGCAGGGAGAAAGTATCAGAGGAAAAGATCCCTGACACTGTTCTCTGAGACCTGCCAGTGATGAAAGAATGGGACCATCTGGGGACTGTACCAGACAGTCCACAGATCAGCCGCAGGTACTCCAGCAATACTCTGTTGCCCACAATGTTAAATGCCACCAAGAGATCAAGGAGGACCAGGATAGTACAGCTCCTCTGATCTCTTGCAACAAGGAGGTCATTGAGCACCTGAACAAGGGCAGTCTTGTACTGTGCCCTTTCCTAAATTCTGACTGGAAGGGAACATAGATGTCATGGGTGGCAAGATGATCCTCCAGCTGCAGCACAACCACCTTCTCAAATACCTTAATCATAAAAAGAAGGTTAGAGACAGGCCTGCAGTTGGCAAGACAGTCCCGGTCAAGAGAAGATTTCTTAAGAAGGGGAATCACCACTGCCTCTTTCAAAGAATCAAGGAATTCCCTAGTCTCTAATGAGCTCAGGACTATCTCCATCAGGACCAGGCTGATGACATCCATACACCCCATAAGGAGGCAGGTTGGGCCCAAATCCAAACTACAGAAGGTCAGCCACATACTTTGAATGATCATCATGACATCCAAGATCACCAACTGGACAAACGCCAACCAACTAGACTGAGGGTCTGTGACCTCCCACCAGACACTGCAACCCCTCTTAGTGTGTGTTGAACATATCTTAGGCCTGATGCCAGCAACCTTATCTGCAAAAAATTGAGCAAATGTGTCACATTTATCCTGTGACAACTCTCTTCGCAACTACAGACAGGCTGGATTGCACTGTCTGTCCACAGCGTGAAAGAGCTGAGCTGGTGAGTTATGTGCAGCAGTGATCTCCCAGGACAGGAATTCTGCCTTCTTATGGGAGACCTCTGATTGATAGTCCACATAATGTGCCATTAATCCAAGCTTAACGGCATCTAGGCCTGATTTCTGCCAGCATCAATCTAGCATTAGCCCCACTCAACTCATTTCCATCAAAGTCCCATCAAACCATGAGGATTGAGGATGAAGGGAGAGGGGGCAAACACGGACAGGAGCTATGGAATCCAGATCTTCCACCACAGCTTTATTATAGGTCTGTAGTAGAAGCTCTGAACCCATGCTTGCACTCGTACATCCTGATAGGTCCAGCACCTCCATCAGGTCATCTGGGATCATATCCCTCAATGTGCTGTACTGGACCATCTCCAAAGTGGCAGACCTATAGGGGGTGCCCGGAAACTGAACCTGATAGTGTGATGGTCAGACCACCCGACTGATTCCACCACGAAGTCAGCATTTTCCATACCCAGTAGGAAGATCAGGTCCAAAGAGTGACCTGAAGTATGGGTCACAGAGGAAACAACCTGTGTGAAGCCCAACACATACATAAGTTGCAGGAAGTACTGTCTAAAATGCGACAGTCATCATCGATCCAGGCATTGAAGTCACCCACCACCATCACTCTGGGTGACTCCAACACCATGTCGATGATAAAGTCTGCTACTTTCTGCAAAAATTGCTTCCCATCCCCAGGTGGATGGTAAATGAGAAAATTCTGCACCCCATGCCTGCGCCCAAGATACACTCCAAGGATCGGGTCTCACTCAGGAAAGGTGGGAAAGGGATTAGAGCAGTGCAGAAAGAGTTTGAGGATTTGGGGAAGGGCCTTAGACAAGTAGCAAGCACGGTAACCTTCTCGGAGGTGTTGCCTATCTATGGCATGGGTGAGGCTAGGGTGCACCGCAAAGGGGGATTCAATCAGTAGTTGAAAAACTGGTGCAGAGCTCAGGGGTTTGGCTTCACTGTGGACTGGGGGTCCACCTGGAGTGATGCAGGCCTATACTGGCATGATGGTCTGTATCTGTCCAGGAGGGGAACCAGGATCCTAGGTGATAGGTTTAAATGCTTCATTGGCAAGCATTTAAACTAGCCAATGGGGGAGGCACTGGAAAGGAGCAGGGAAATCCTAGCCCCCCAAAAAAATCAGGGTAGTTAGTGAGGTAAACACCAAGGCAGAGACGTTGATAGGGAGAAGGGCAGTGGTAAATGGAGAAAATGACAAAGGCAGTAAGGACAGGGATAGGGAAAAAAGAGAGAAGGCCATCAAGAAATGGAGGGTTATGAGTACCAATGCCCGTAGTCTGGGCAACAAGCTCTCTGAACTGGTGGCCTTGATGGAAAAGGGATGCCTAGATACTGTGGCAGTCACAGAAACGTGGTACACAGAGAACCATGACTAGGACATTAACATACCAGGGTACACAACTTACAGGAGAGACAGGGAGGGTAGAAGAGGGGGAGGATTAGCTCTTTATGTAAGGGAAGGGATAAAAGCAATGGAACAAAAGAGTAAACAGGGAGGAGAGGAGGCACTGTGGGTCACCTTAGAGACTGGAAATCACACCAAAATCTGCACAGGGGTTGTATACAGACCCCCAAGGATATGATAGAAGGCATCCTTAGGATGGCAGAGAAAGGGGAGCTACTGTTGATGGGGGACCTGAATATGCCAGGTGTTAACTGGAGCACCTTTGCTGCAGCTACATCCAAGAGCAAGGCCATTCTCGATGGCCTATGAGGGCATGCCTCTGACAGCAAGTGTTGGAACCCACTCAGAAGGGAGCAATCTTAGACCTCATACTCTCAAATGGGGACAGTGAGAGGAACACAGATCTAGAAGTAGTTAGCCATCTGGGAAGAAGTGACTACCAAACAGTGTGGTTCAAGATGAACTCAGCTGCAGAGTTAAGCCATACAAAAGTGAGGGTACTAGACTTCAGGAAGGCTGACTTTGTCAAAATGGGAGAGGGCCTTAGAAAAGCACTAGCAAACAGGTAAGAAGCCTTTGTGTGAAGTAAATAAACAAATCAAAATGAAAGAAGAAACCACTATTGTTCTCAAAAGAGTGGCGGGGAAGGTTCAGGAGAAAAAGATAGCATTTAGTAAGTATGAGGAAACATAGAAGGAGCAGGACAGAGAACTGTACCAATTAAGGCAGAAGGAAGCAGGAAGGCAGTCAGAATAGCAAAGGCCCAAACTGAGGAAAAGATAGTCAACTCAGTTAAGAAGGGGGATAAAACCTTTTATAGGTACATTAGGGAGCATAGAAAGACAAAGGGAAGGTTAGTGAGGCTGAATAGAATGGACGTTGGGTGAGCAGAGAGGGACAGTGAAAAAGCAGGGATACTGAACGAATACTTCTGCTCAGTATTCACAAAAGAGGAGAAGAGGGAGGTACCTAAACCAATTAACAGAAGCACTCTGGATATGGGGGTCAATCCCAGTCCTTTCACAGAAGAAAGGGTTCTGAAAGAACTCCTAAAACTGAAGGTAGACAAAGCAATGGGGCCTAATGGGATTCATCCAAGAATTTTAAAAGAATTCAGGGGAGAACTAATGACACCACTGACTACCCTTTTTAACAAATCATGGGAGGATGGTGTGGTATCTGAGGACTGGAGGAGGATGGATGTAAGTCCCTTTTACAAACGTGGGAGCAAGACAGGCAGGAAACTACAGATCTGTCAGTTTGACCTCTGTGGTAGGGAAAATGATGGAATATGCATGTATGACAAATGCAAGGTTTTTTTTATTATTATTAATTGTTGTCTGTTCTATGAAGAGAAACTTAAACTGTGCCCAGGAGCCCCAAATCGACTGCCCCCTGACTCACTGTCCCACCCCAAAACCACTGATTTGCTGATTGGCTGCTCTTCTCTTCTGCTCAGTCCCCCACCCCAAACATGGGCACTTCTTTTTTTCCTTTTGCCTCCTCTGCCTCCTCTGAAACACTGCTACTGCCAGCTTCTTAATTTTTTGCTCAGACTGATTTTCCTTCTGCTCCTATCATGAGGTGCGCTCTGAACTGTCACCACTCAACCTTCTGAAAAAGTCAAGTAAGGAATCCTCTGACTTTCTCATCCATCACCTGTCATTTAGCACAGAACCCATCCACCTCAGGACACTTCTTCTGTTGGGCAAATCAATGAACACCAACATATCACACATCCTCTAAAACCTTACTTTATACTCGACTTTCCTGTATCACAATGGCCTTTGCTTCATCACTAGCTCCTCCTTTCACACTCATCACTTCACTCTTTGCAACCTTGTGGGCCAGTCATACTAGCAAACAGAAAACTCCATCACGGGTTTATTTGTAACTACAGGGTTATTGTAGGCAAAGCTCCCTCCTTTTTAACTTGGTTCATTACATTTAAACCCTCTCAACAACGAATTTATTGTGCCAATTTGGTGTTGCTTAGTGAACCTAAATGCCTCTCTACAGCTGGTTGCTCCTCATTCAAGTTTTAAATAGCCAATTCATGGCCCTCACTATGACGATGTCTGATGCAGTGAATGTTGGGTAGTGTCCAAATTTGTCTTTGATTCACAATAACTTGTTTAATTTTTGAGTAGGTTTCAAATGACTACCTTGCCATGACAACACACCTTATTGTTACCCTTTTTATTCCACTACCTATTGTTGTGATTGCCTGCTGTAATTTTTCTCAGCTGTATCCCACACAGTTGTAAATGAGGCCTATGCTCACCTTGCTGTACAATAAATCAATTGAATTGAAGTCTGTTGTTCGTACTGACCACCAAGTGAGTTTGTGCAGAGGAGGCATGGTTTCAATAATATCAGATGGCTTTTGAATATTGTTGGAGGCAAAGTCTTTGCCCCGACCCCTCCTCAGACACTTTGCTCTCCCTGGATGTGGAAAAGGAATTTTACCTGGTGGGCTGAAATACCTCCTTTGGGTATTGAACCATCGGGGACTGGTCCCACTTTTGCAGCCTGGGTAAGAACTAGTGGTGGGCGAAGTGGCTGAAATTCGCTCTGAGGAGCGATTCATGGAGTAAAGTGGAATCTGCATAGCACTCCGCAACACGAGGCGGAGTACTTTATGTCATAATGGGGAATGCAAAGTCCATTGAAACCAATGACTTTACATTATTCCACCTTCCCCAGACCACTTCTCCACCAATTGTAAGGTGAAGTACATTGAAATCAATGTACTTCTCATCACTTTGCCTTTGGCCATCTTGCCATACACAAATTTAAAGCTACAGAACACCTTCTAGAGTGTGTTCCTGCCCCAGAGAACTACATCTCTATCTGCTCCTTGCCTCACCACTCCCTCCTCTCCCTCTTCATAAGGCAAACCAAGCTAATACCCTCCTACTACTTTCCATTGTCCCCAATCTCCCTCAGAAAGATGAAGCTGACACTACCTATATTATGTGCCATCTCCCTAACTACTGCGCTGGTATTGACTGACTTCTGTGTGACAGTGCTAGCCTGCGATCAACAGCTCCTCTCCTTCCTCTCATTCTCCCCCTATCCCCTGTCTCAACCCTCTTCACTCACCACTAGGGATAAGTCCACCCTCTGGTACATTTCTCTCATCCTACTCACTAAAGGAGAACGCCGCCTCCTTGGCCACTACCTGGTTAACCTCTCCTGGTCTCCTTCTATTCCCTCATGCCCATACATTCTCCTACTATGACTACTCTCCCTTGCTGAGGACACTGAATGCAACCCTGGCACAACAAACTCCCATATCACCCCACCTCCAGCATCTGGACAAATGCCCCTGGTCTTAAAATCACACATATCAATGTCTGCAGCCTTCCATCTAAATTCACTGACCTTAAGGCTTGGATTGAACTACACAAGCCCCATATTCTAGGACTCACTGAAACATGGCTAAAGCCACACCACACTGAAAACACCTTCAAAATTCCTGGCTACTCTTACCTATGCCTCAACAGGCCAGGCAGGAAAAAAGATGGCAGTGTGGCCCTGCTCCTAAGGGAACCCCTCTCAGCTAGCATTGTCCTACATGCTGACCCTTCTGCACCTAGTGAATGGCTACTCTCTGAATTGACCCTGGGATCCTGCAAGAAACTCTATATTGGCTGCTGCTAAAACACCCCCGCGATCGGAACCATTGGACTCACCAGCCTCCTCCAAGGCTTGAGCTCTCTAACTCCCCATAGGGAATCTATCCTTCTCTGTGATTTTATTCTAAACTGGCTGAGCTGCCACCAGCCTGACTATGTATCTCTGTTAAAGCAGCACAACCTGGTGCAGCTGATCACTTTTCCTACCAGACTTAATCCACACTCATCCACCCAGACTCTACTAGACTGGATCCTCATAAACAGGGAGGACCGAGCATTATATGCTGGCACCATGGCTGACTCTGTAAGTGATCATTCACCGACCTATCTCCTCTGGTCTTCCAAACTAAAGCGCCCCCACCCAAATACCTATCTCTAAGAAATTTCAGCTGCCCAGTCTCCACAAAATCTCCTCAAGGAGGCCCAGTTCTTGAACTGGTCCAAGCTTTTTTTCCTTTTCCAATGTAGCCATGGCAATTTCCACATTTACCCAGACTCTACTAACACTCCAGGAATGCTTTTTCCCTGTCACTACCAGACTGGTCAGAGGCAGGTGCTCGTGCTGGGTCTCTAAAGAGCTCCTAACCCTTATGAAGGCCAGAGACCATGCCTGGTCCATTTTCAAAGCAACCCCCTCTCCTGCTCTCTGGGATACTTACAGGCACATGAGGAACAAATGTAAACAACAGGCCAAAATTTTGAAACAGACCCACTTCTGCAATCTGCAAAAGGCTAACATTGGAGACCCTAGAAAATTCTGGGACTCAATCAGCTTCCCTCCTAAACCCCCATTCCAGCTATGCTGCACCACATCTCAACTCCCAGGATGGGCTGCTGACCAACCCTCATGATGTGGCCAGCGTCTTCAACTGTAAGTTCACCAACTTATCAATGTACCTAAATAAGCTGCCAAGTGCCCAACCTCAAAGCCCGGCCCTAATATCTGGCACACTGCCATCCTCCTCCAGCTCTGCCACTCACCTGCAAATACACCCATTCTATTTTAAAGCCCTCTCCATACATGATACAGTGAATTTACTCAAACATCTACCTAACCACAGCTCCTCCGGATCTGATGGCCTATCTCCAGTCTTTCTTAAGTTGATCTCTTCGGTGATTGCCAAGCCACTCACCTTCATCTTTAACCTTGTCCTTTCCACCTCCTCCATACCTGACCCATGGAAGACAGCTAAGGTTATCCCCATTCTTAAATCTGGTGACCCCAAATCCTCTGACAATTACTGTCCAATATCTATCCTTCCTTATCTCAGTAAACTACTCGAGAGAGCAGTCCACAATCAGCTCACTGAGTACATAAGCAAATACACCCTCATATGCAACCAACAGTATGGCTTTTGCAAGAATCCTTCCACCGCCACTGCCCTTACTCTACTGACCAACCACATCTTCTCTAACATGGATAATGGTAAAGCCACCAAGGCTGTCTTCTTTGACCTCTCAAAGGCTTTTGACACAGTTAACCATGCTCTCCTTACCTCCAAGCTTAGCCTCCTTGGTTGTTCTCAGAAAGTCACAAGCTGGTTCACTAGCTATCTTACTGATCGCTCACAATTCATGTGTATTGGTTAAGACTGCTCCCCCACCCTGCCTGTGGGGTCCCTCAAGGCTCAATCTTGGGTCCCTTTCTTTTCTCCTTATTCGTTAATGCACTTCCCTTTGACTGCCTCAACTGTAACTCTCTCCTGTATGCCAATGACCTTGTCCTCTTCCACAGTGACAAATCTACAACCGCAATTCCCTCGGTTCTCTCACACAACTATGCTGCAGCCCACAGCAGTTTCTCAAAAAGAACTCCTCTTAGTAAATGCCAAAAAAACTAAATCCAAGCAGTCCAGAGGAGGGCAACTAAAATGGTGCAGGGTCTACATCAGAAACCATATGAAGAGAGACTGAGAGAGCTTAATATTTATACCCTTGATGAAAGGAGGGATGGGGGACATGATAGAAACTTTTAAGTACCTCAAGGGAGTCAAAAAAGTCCAGGAGGTAGCATCTTTCAGATAAAGGATGTGTAAGAACAAGGGGCACAATTTAAAGTTAGAGAGGATGGCTCAGGAGTAATGTGAGGAAATGCTTTTCATGGAAAGTGGTGGGACGCATGGAACTGCCTTCCTGAGAGGCTGTGGGGTCTAAAACAGTGGGTGAATTCAAACATGCATGGGACAGACATAAGGCAATTATAGTGGGGGGTTGCAGGAAGTAGGCTGTTGGTTAACTAGAATCTGAAGCTTATCCAATAGGTAGGGAAATGGGCAGACTGGGTGGGCCCAGTGGTCCTTATCTGCCATCAAAGTCTATGACAGGTTGAAGGACTGAATATGTACTCCCTGGAGGAGAGGAGGGAGAGAGGGGATATGATAGAGACATACAAGTATCTTACAGGGAGGAACAGGGTGCAGGAATACACTATTTTTAAGCAAAAAATATGTTCCAGGACTAGAGGGCATGGGATGAAGTTGGAGGGAGGATGATACAGAGGAAACGTGAGGAAGAATTTCTTCACAGAATGGGTGGTGAACAAGTGAAACACCCTGCCAGAGGAAGTGGTGGGGGCTGAAGCAATCACAGGATTTAAGAATGCATGGGATAGACAAAAAGGAATTCTGGAGGTCGGGGTAAGGGGCAACAAACTTCTAGGAAAGCATAAACTGAACTTACACGCTCAAATGGGCAGACTGGGTGGGCCACAGGCCCTTATCTGCCGACACTGTCTATGTATCTATGTATCTATGTATTAGTCATGCATGCGTAATATAGTGCAGCGGCCATCTTGCACTCAACAGGGTGTGCCGAGTTCTGCTGTGACCGCCGTTTGTTTTTTTCTTTAAAATTAGAGTTATCCTCCCACCCAATCCTCCCTCTCAGCACTCACCACCCAATAACCCCTCCAACAAACATAAGAGTGACACTGGGGGTGTCCAGTCCACTAGTGTCCCAATGTGAAATCCTCGATTTTATTTTTGTTTAAAGTGACCCCCCACCCACTACCTCGCATGTGTGGTTATTTCTATATTTTTAAAAAATAAAATATATATTGATGTCCCCCTACTTGACCCTCACTCTCAGCACCCACCACCCTCCCCCACCCCAGAAACATAAGAGTGACACTGGGGGTACCCAGTCCCCTAGTGTCCCAATAAGGAATCTTCTGTGTGTATTTTTTTAAACCCTGCAAAAAGAAAACTGTCCATCAATGTCTTTTGCAGCCGTCACTGCCCTCTACCCGACCCTCCCACTCAGCACCCACCACCACCCTGCACCCCCCAAGCCTTGGGGACACAACACCATAACTCTCTCTGGATCACAGACATGTCTTCACTCTTCAAAGCCGGACCACAAACTGAAGAAACAGGTATGCACGTCAATGTATTTTAATGGGGTTTTGAACTTTATGGCTTACAGTAACTTGGGCATTCTTGCATATTTTTGACCCAAATTTTCAACATACCTTCTTTCTGACCCTACCTTCTGAACAATTGCACTGTCATTAGGAAGATCGATCCCAAAAGGTGATTTTGCAGTCCCGACACAAAATCATCTTTCAAGCAGGAGTTGAAAATGTTCTCTGCCCTTGTTCATGAGGTGGAGTCATAGAAAGGTGCACAGAAGGGGGAGTGGTTTAGATATATTTAACAAGTCATGGAGGAGGGTTGGGGGGAGGGTGAAAAAAATCAGCTTCCACTGGCACCAAAATCCAAAAGTCAGGGCTTGTACCTTGCAGTATAGAGGATTTCTGAAAAACTGTTCAGGTTCCAGAAATTGAGGGGTCCGTGGCCTGGTCAAGGCACACTGGATCCCTGACATAAAGAAGAAAAACAGGATATTTAAAGGCTGGAAGAGGAGGCTTTTTACATTATAATAGAGAGAATAATAGAAGTGGGCAGGGTCAGTGAGCACATCACACTGTTTGGGGGTTGGGGAGGAGACAGAGTGCAGGCTAGGCAGCAGAAGGATTTACACAGTAAAGGCTCACAATTCACTTCTAATATCAACTCAGAACTTAAAATGACTGTAGGATTAAACAAATTATTAAACCCTGGCACACAAATTCAACTAGAGAGACAGAGGGAGATACAGTAGTTAAAGATGTGTTCAGCAAAACTCAGCTTACACTGGTACCAAAATCAAAATGTCAAGGCCAGTACCTTGCAGTATAGAGGATTTCTGAAAAACTGTTTAGGTTCCAGAAATTGAGGGGTCCATGGCCTGGTCAAGGCATGCTGGATCCCTGAAATAAAGTAGAAAAACAGGATTTTTAAAGGCTGGAATGCGAGGCTTTTTACATCAGAACAAAGAGAATAATAGAAGTGGGCAGGGTCAGAGAGCACAGCACACTGTTTGGGGGTTGGGGAGGAGACAAAGTGCAGGCCAGACAGGAGAAGGATTTACACAGTCAAGGCTCACAATTCACTTCTAATATCAACTCAGAACTTACAATGACTGTAGGATTAAACAAATTATTAAACCCTGGCACACAAATTCAACTAGAGCGACAAAGGGAGATACAGTAGTTAGAGATGTGTTCAGCAAAAATCAGCTTCCACTGGTAACAAAATCCAAAAATCAGGGTTAGTATCTTGCAGTACAGAGGATTTCTGAAAAACTGTTTACCCTAACTATCTAAAACTGCCTACCTATAAAATGAAAAACAAAAAGAAGAAATAAAATAAAGCCAAACAAAGCAAAAAATGGTTTATGATGCCTGTGGTCTGGTTGGTTGTACCCAGTGAGTTATGTTATACATTGGCTGTATAATATTATATTTTGTAAATGTTGTACAGTACTAGATTATTATTATGGAATGTTAGTATATTAGTATTATGATCTGGTTGTATATAATGAAGTATTATCATTAAAGGCTACTGTATGTTGCATTATTTTCATGATATCATTGTATATACTCTAGATTAAATTGATATGGGTTGCTTGTGCTAATTATACAAATTTCTAGGTAATTATTAGATGGCTGTATGTACTAGATTGTTATAATTTTGGGAAGGTTAAATGAATTACTGTATTATTGTATTGTGATTGTGGTGTGATTGTATGTATGCTAAATTGTTATGGGTTGGTTGTACTGTTTATACAAACTACTATGTAATTATTGGATGGCTGTATGTACTAGACTACCATAATGTTGGAAAGGCTAAATAAAATGGAATTATTGTACTGTGATTATTCCTGATGGGTTATATAGTGGATAACATTACAAGTAAGTTGTATATAATGGGCTATTACTATTATTATTATTAGTAGTAGTAGTAGCATTTGAATGGGCTATTTTTAATATTATTAGTATTAATATTTGATAATTTTAGATTATAATATATGGTGAATGATTTCTTTAACTATAAACATCAGAACATTATTTTATTATTTACTGGTGGCATAAACACAGAATGATTATAAGAAATTAGGTCAGTACTGTATGTGGTGTGGTTGTACATTTTTAATTTATTTACTTTATTGTGATCAACATAGTGGCCACCCCCCTCCCATATGGCAACTTGTGGTGCTGCATTTAGCTGTCACCATGCCTGTCTATGTGCATGAACCTCACTGGTGCCTCTGTGTCTGTCGGTGTGTCCCACCAAGGCATATCACGCCCCATCCCAGTAGCTCTGTCATAAAAGCTATTGTATTTTAATAGCTCTCATTATGCTGCTCCTTATAACCTCTGCAATATTAATTCATAATCATAATGTACTTCATGCCCCATTACTTTCTCAGTTGCCCCTCATGATGTTTTTCTCTGTGCAAAACAGCAATTCAAAAAGCTGCAGTAATACATATTCACACAATACCTCTGAATGCCACTTTGGTAATCTGATCACCCTTTCCACGCAGATCAGTGACCATTTTCTGGTGAACTATTGAAGCCATCTTGAGTTAGTCCTTTTACTGCAGCAGCAGCAGGGCTGGGAAGAGATGGGAGACGACAACGACGAGGCAGATTACTGTGGTCCCGATGGAGGATGCTTGGTGAGTTCAGTGCTGTGGTGGTGCTGCTGCTGCTGCCTGTTTACTGCAAAGACTTTTCATTCTGAGCTGCTGTAGCGAAGTCAAGTGCTGCTGTGTGCTCTCTCATGCCCTTCATGCCTTGGGGCTTCACCCCAGACTGCTTGGGCAAGTATCCAAATAAAGGATGCACTAGTTCTAGAGGAAACCATCATGAGGGAGTGGGGAGGGGGTACAGGGGTTTCTAAACAGAAACAAATGAAAGCACTATTGCAGTTTTTTTCTTTCAACAAATAATATATCCCTGGTATTTATGTATATTCTCACTGACACACCATACACCTAAATGACACCCCTCCCCAGCTGTGAAATGATTTTTGATATACACATGACAAGTATTCTAAAACAAATTCCTTTTCTTTTGCAGACAAGGGGGCACATGGAAATCCTAGCGGGTCTGTTGCCTTAGAAAAAGAAAGCATTTGCACTGAATAGACAAGACTTTTCGGGATAATCACTTTAAAGAGTTAAACAATGATTATTATTATTATTTTGCTTCACAGGATCTAGTGTAAAGGCATGGCATTAAATGTTCCCACATGCAGTGCTGGCATCAGTACTGCTGCATCAGGTAGACTTGAGGTTAACTTTAAATGGGTTTATTTCTGTGAGCTAAGATAACTATTGGCAGCCAGAATTTCAGTGGCTGTTATTCCTATAGACCTTAGAAATATCAGCATGAGATTCTGTGTTTTGTAAGCTGCTTCCAAACCCAATAAGCCCCACTGAAACTGTACACATTGACCCTGCCATCTGAAAACTGACTAGGGGCTCATTGCATCCAGGATTTATACATTATTTACAGGCAGGCAGAGTCCATGTGGCTACATGTGTATTATTTTAGATGGGGAGTACATAGGCATCCAGCATGCAAGGCTGAGGCATGTTTTATTTTTTTTAATCTCCATTTTAGGAACACCAAACACATTTTTTCACACATACTGTACTACACACAACTGCTGAATATCATTTGGCCAGTAACCCAGAAATTAAGTCGATTTTCTGTTCACAGTTTGCATGGGTTTTTGCTGCTACCATACATTTGCTATGACTATGACCAACAGATTCTCCATCAAAAATAAATTAAATAGCCTTTGCACAAATTCAGTAGGATTAATCTGATTGTTCTATCTGTCATTGCTTCATTAGCTTGGCCAGAAGGATGAGATGTTGAGAGTAGATGTAACACTTTATTAAACAAAATCCCAACAGCCCAATACACATCCCTCCACACTGTTAGTGAAATTTTTTTGTTCATTTTTTTTTGTTTTTTTTTAGCTCTCTGTTCGAATTTCCATTGAAAATACTGCAATTTGCTAAGTCAGTTAGTGACATTTTTTCAACCTCTGTAGTCTGCCAGGAACTTTGTTTAGGCTACCTGACTATCAGGCAGAGACAGAGCCACCAGACCACTTCAACAACCTGAGCCCGGCGAGAAGCATGTCATAGTTCAGACAGAAGAAAACCAGACTTTTACATATGCACCTGGCTGTCAGATAAAGACAATGATGAGTCTGGTTTCTTATGTTCACTCATTAAAAAAAAATTATGATTTGCTGCTATTGCCCGACTCACTGTGAAACTGTGCACCCCTTCCCACTGAAAGACTGTTTGTCATGACATCGCTTTCTCCCAGCACATTCCTGGCTGCTAGATGCACACACTTAGTGGCGATGTCATCAGTTTGGTGAAAGATGGAAATGTATCTTGTGGCTGTCAGGAGTGCACTGGCAACAATAGCAGAAAGTAAATATAAAAAGGCTATGGCCACCTGCTCGATACACACAGTGAAGTACTATTAAGTCCATGCAGTACACGTAATTTGATTCAGTAAATCAAACGTTCATGGCTTTATTTCTGGTTTATGTGATACTAACTGAATTAGATTAGATGTTGTGAAATTGGATTTACCAATGCTTTATTGTCTATGCTGAGCACAGTTTTTTCATTACTTGATGTTCTGCAGCACCTGTGGGTTAGCACTCTACATTATTTGCCTGGTTATGTTTGACAGCACTGTGCACAAGCTTAAATAATTATGGGGGGATTTGCTTGCACAGAAACACATCCCAACATGATAGTCTATGAGACAATGGGTATTGGGTAGTAGGCAGAACAATCCTGAGTAAATATAATGCAAAGGCACTACAATACAGTAAAAATGAAATCCATACAGTAGGAGCTGAGAAGGCGGCTTCTGATTCTTTCTGCAGAAAGATTTGGAGAGCTTGGGTGTGAATTCTCAATGGATTTCGTGAGCCTTCTCCAACATCTCCTTGAAGGGATGACAGTATATTAGATACATGGAATTGGACACTAATATGTAAAAGGTACATAATAGCACTATCCAGCTCTTTAAAGGAGCATAACAGAGTCTGACTTATAGAGATTTATGGGCTGTTCTATTTTTCTTCAAGCCCTAGAGTTGGTGTCTCTGAATTTATATTTATTCCTGTAATCAATAGAAATATTTCTGTTAAAATCTGTTTCTTTATAAGGGCTTCAAGCAAAAATAGAACTGGTTTAATTACCCTCCTTTAAAGAGTTGAATAGAGCTGCTATCTAGCTTTTATATATTGGTGTATGATACTATGCAGCTAATACGATTCCTTCAAGGAGACTTTGGAGAAGGCTCATGAAATTAATTGAAAATTCTCAACTATTGACGACTGAAGAAATTTTCTTCTGTGCACTTGAATATAAACTTATCAAATGTTGTGAGAGATCGGCTATCGCTACTTGTAACTTCAAAGTGTGGAAAGAGGCACTGACAATGACAAAAAAACACAAACACAAGCATAGCATTAACTCATATCAGGGTACGAGTCAGATAGATAATACTGACTGACTTCTTACTGCCTGCAGGGCTCCCAATGTGCTCCTGCACTCATTCTCTTAAGGGCTTCACAGTTCTTCCTATGTATAGGACACTGCAGGTGCAGAGGAAGCAGTAAACCACACATGGGACAATACAGCTGACAAATTCTTTGATTTTGCAATGTATGTGACAGTGAGATCCTGCCACTCTTTTTTTTTTAATTCAAATTGTATTAGTTTTCCAGTACAAAGAGCGAATCATAACAATGGATGAAATGTCCATATACATCGGGTATAGAGTATGAAGTGATTCGCTCTCCCCCCCACCCTCCTATACACCATACCCCACTCCCACCCCGAACAACCCAGCGCCGTTTTACATCTCTAGCACTATACCTATGAATGTAACCTATTAGTGCTTAACCTTGAAGTGCATAGAGAGCTTGTAGTGGTCCCCAAATTTTATTGAACTTCTTAAGTTTGTTAAGTAAACTGGCGATAGTCCTTTCAGTTCTGAGATTTGCAAGTAACTCCTGAAGCCATTCAACATATGTTGGTACCTCCGTATCCTTCCAATGTCTTAAAACCACCTTTTTAACAGACATCAACATCAGGGCCATATAATACTTCCTGTTCACCACCGAAATGGAAGAGAAATCCCCAAGAAGGTAAATTTCGGGGGTGAAGAGGTCTGAGAGCCCCAACAGAGGGTCAACACTCTGTTTAATCACAGCCCCAGAGTGGAACAATTTTAGAACAGCTCCAGAAAATATGAAGAAGATCTCCTTCTTGAGTTTGACATTTTGTACAAAGCGGGGAGGACACAAGACCAAGCCTAGCAAGTTTCTGCGGCGAGTAGTAGATATTATGAAGAATCTTAAACTGCATTAGCCTAAGTCTGTCCTGCATAAGGAACTTATGGCAGCTCTGCCACAGGAGAGACCAATCCAGATCTTTACCCTGAAAGAGAGAGGCCCAAAAGGAGACGGGAGCATAATTATCAGGGTAGGCCCAGGTGAAGAGAACACTATATATTTTGGATATGGCATGAGGCAGACTTTAAGGTAATCTGAAAATTGAAATTAGGAGGTGGGGGTGGGTCGAGCCCATTACTTTAATCCAGAGGTGACGAAACTGGAAAATTTTGAAAATATTTGCATGAGGTATCGAGAACTTACACATAATATCAGCTGAAGAATACTGTTGACTATTAGGTGACACAAACTCCTCTAAACAGCAATTTCGTATCTGAGAAAACCATGTGGCTGGGAGAGGCTTACCCTCTAATAAGAAATTAGGACTGCCTATTACAGGTTGTGATAAATCCTTGAGATTCATATATCTTAGAAATGCACACAACTGAGTATGAACCCTGATAGAGACGGCTATAGGGGAACTACGTAGAGGTTTTGGTAGGGAACCAGTTTTGGTATATAACAAAGCAGCGGGGGAGAGACCATGTTTTTTAATGGAAGCAGATTCAACAGCTAATCAAGTCAGAATGTATGTAGCAACCGTGGAGAGCTGGTCCACAGTCAGCCATCTGAGATATTTATTGGCCTGGCTGGCCCAATAGTATAACTCAATATGGGGAAGTCTTAAACTTTCTTTGGCCTTAGGGGCCACTAACTTATGTAAAGGCCATTCTGGCCTTCTTATCCAGGCATATAAAAGCAGAAATCATACCATGTACTTTTTTGACCCAGGACAAGGGAAACCATATGTTCAACATGTTAAGGGGGTAAAACAGACGAGGGAAAGCATTCATTTTGATTAAATTTATTTTGCCCCATATAGAGAGGGGGAGTAGGGTCCACCTATGAAGGTCAAGATCTACTTTATGTACTAGTGTATCAATATTTAGCTGTCTGAGCTGCGTAGTGCTCCTTGTTAAAAGAAGCCCAAGGTATTTAATATAATCGGACTTCCAGGTGAGTCCAAACACAGTAATATCCTGTTTACAGACCCTATTATTAAGAGGAAAAACTACTGCCTTTCCTACATTTAGTTTATAATTTGAAACCTTACTGAAATCCTCTATGAGCTTTAGGATAGCAGGAATAGATGTGAGTGGATGCGATATCTGCAACAGGAGGTCATCTGCATAGGCCGCTACTTTAACCATCTGTTCCCGTGAGAGATACCCGATATACCATGGGCTCCTGATAACCTTCTGATAAGTGGCTCTAAATAAATGTTAAAGAGAAGAGGAGATAGGGGACACCTCTGTCTAGTCCCAACATATAGTTTAAAGGGGTTAGAAATAACCCTGTTACATGAAATTCTGGTAGAGGGGAACTTGTATAGAGAACTCACCCAATTCCGGAATTCCTTGGGAAAACTGAAGGCTTCCATTGTAACAAATAGGTACTCCCAGTGGACTCTTTCAAACGCCTTCTTGGCATCCAACGAGATCAGGACCATTGGATGAGAAGCATCCTTGGATGCCAAGAAGACATGGGACAGGGTCCTCAGATGGTCAACCGATGATCTCCCTTTCATAAAACCAACCTGGCCAGCCCCGATCAGAGAATGAAGTACTGCCACCACACGGTTGGCTAGTAATTTTGCCAGGATTTTAATATCTTGGTTAAGTAGGGAGAGCGGCCTATAGCTTGCCACCTGATCCAGTGGTCTGTCTGGCTTGGGCTACAGGACTATTAAGGCCTCAAAAAGAGAGAGATCAGACACTTTACCTGAGAGAATAGCCTGGTAAAGCAGCAGCAAGATGGGAATCAGCTGCTTTGAGAAAGCTTTATAGAAATTGGAAGTAAACCCGTCAGGGCCCGGAGACTTATCGGATGGGAGAGATTTAATTACTCTTTCAATTCTGCCCTCAGAGATGTGAGACTCCAGAATTATTTGCTGGGATTGTGTAAGGGTTGGCAACTGTAAATCACTCAGATATTCATAAAGTCTTTCCTTAGATGGGGAATTAACCATAGGTCCATATAAATCCTGGAAGTACTTTGTTAACTCCTCCGCTATCTCCGGGGGTGAGACCTTAAGAGAATTATCACTAAGAGACTGGATAGAAGGAATGAGTCTGGTGGATTCCTGTTGCTTAATACGTAATTTTAGCATTTTACCCGCCTTCTTGCCCTGATCGGTATATACCGCATTTGTTTTCAAAATTGCATATTCAGCTTGTTCCGTTAACAATGCTAGGTAGGCTTCTCTCAGATTCATTAAATCTTGTTTGAATGCCTCAGAGGAAGAAGGAGAAAGAACAGTCTCCATGCTCCTAATTTGGGAGAGAAGGTTAGAAATCCAAGATGCCCTCTCCCTCTTCCTTTTTGATGTTAAACCAATTATAATCCCCCTTAGATACGCCTTACATGCACCCCATATCATGTCCTGCTTCCCCATGGAGTTAGAATTAGAAGCAATAAACTGCTCTATTTGGGATGCTACGTATTGAACCATCTTTGGCTCCTTCAGAATTTGGTTGTTCAGCTTCCATCTGCCCCCTTTATTTGGCAACGACGCCAAGGTTATTAGGCAAGTGACCACAGAGTGATCCGAAGGGGGCCCTGAGATGATGCTAGAACATATAACCCCTGGTAACAGGGTTTGAGAAATGAGGATATAATCAATCCTAGAGGAGGTTGCGTGCACCAGAGAAACAAAAGTGTATTCCCTTACATTGGGATGCAATACGTGCCATATATCACAAAGACCAATGGAATCCATCAGGTCCCTAAAGGCTCTTTGTGCCGGAGAAAGACCTTGATGAGACTGACCCAACCTGTCAAGGGCCTGATCAAAAACCAGATTGAAATCACCCCCTATGACAATGGGAGTGTCCAAAAAGGGAGTTAGGACTTTAATTATCTGGGCAAAAAAGCTAGGGGAATCTACACTGGGGCCGTAGATAGCACCCAGGACAATGTCCAGGGTATACGATCTACCTTTTACAAAAAGGAACCTGCCTGAAGGGTCAGATATAACCTGAAGAGGTTTGAACGGAACTGACCTATGTAGGAGGATCATGACCCCTATACTCTGGGTCATTCCTTCCGCTGCAAACATCTGCCCAATTTGTTGCTGTCTCATCTTTTCAGCCTCCCCCATGAGCAAATGCATCTCTTGCAAAAACACAATTTCTGCCTTTAAATGGCTTATATACTTCAGTATTTTATATTGCTTGGTCTTGTGCCTCACCCCCTTAACATTCTAACTAATAAATTGAATGTTTCTAGCCATCACTCATGTTGCCAGCTCGGGATCCTCCAAAACACACATATATATGCATACTCCATCTACAGTGCTCCAAACATAGTATGTGCTGGGTTGTTCTACCCTTCCCCCAGTTCTGCCCCCATTAGATCCATTCCCCCAGCAGCTCCCCCACTATCCCCCACTCAAAACACCCCATGGACACCAACCCCTCCTCTCCCATATTTTATGTGGTACATGATGTTCAGCAAACTAAAAAGTTCCTCTCCCCCCAACCACCCCGCCCTCACAAAGCAGAAATCAGAAACAGAGTTGCCCCTCAATAATCAAAACATTCCAGTAGAATAGCTTATTCTCAGCATTAATAGCCTGACAATACCCCTAGATGATCCCGAGGGATTGGCTATACCAGCCCTTTAGAAAAAACAATCCTCCCTATAGTAATCCCATGAGCCATAGAATAACATGGCTCGAAGAGCATAAGGGCTAAAACACAAAGGTATTATATGTAAGGATTAATCTCAGATGCCCTCTTGTGGTGCAGCCTCACAATATCAGTGCTTAAAAACTGAGGGCAGGCAGTCCATGGCTACCCGCCGTGGAATAGGGGAGAACTGAAAGGCCCTGGGTCGCTGTCCAGAGCATATATTAAGTCAAAACCAGTGGCCATCACAATAAGAGAGGGAGTTTTTATTTGTTTTTTTTTTTAAAAAAAGGAGAAAAAAGGAAAAAATGGGAGTCCTCCAGAGACAATATTTAAACAGGGTTATAGAGAGGGAGCAAACCAGAGCCCAGTGTGAGCGAAGAAAACCCTGGCATTTTCATCTATCCTTAAATGCGGGATCTCCCTTAATATACGGATTACCCTTGTTCATTGCCCATTAATAGTAGGGACCGTGAGGAGGAGTGAAATCTGAGGACAAAAAAAAGAACAGGCCATGTTAACAAGGCCAGGGAGAGACCGCAAATGCCAGAGAGGTCTCATAATAAAATCTGAAAAAGGGAAGCATTGCCCCCTCCATTGCCATGAGATTGGGTCAACACTCCTGGGAAACAGAGATACCAGAACTAGCAAATTGGGATTTAGCATAAGAACCATGACCCCGTTCATATGCTCATTAAATGAAACCGAGAGAACACAAATGAGCCCACTAACACCTAGCTTGTGAATCACAATTGAGACAGAGATAAACCGGAGTAAGAAATAAGAGCTCACAACGTATCAAAAAGTCCTGAAGATGAAAACCAGATCGGGAATAGAATGTCCATGTTGTATCAGAAGGAGGACCCCACTCGAGAACTGTAATGGAGAGATAAGTAACCAGCTACACAGTATATCAGTGGCCTGGCCCCAAGAGTATTGCAGCCAGATATGATTTATTGCAGATAGGCAGCTCCACCAGTTGGAAATTCAGTGTATCTTTCTATGTCAGATCCGCTCTCATATAGGCTTGAATAGATCAGCTTTTTATCTTCCCATTGTAAATCTTGCACCTCCTTGACCTTGTATAGGAAGTGTTGTCACTCCTGAAAATTCAGAAAATGAAATATGAATGCCCTAGGAGGGGATCCGGCCGAGTTGGGGGGGAAGTGCCCGGTAAGCCCTTTCTATGAAGTAGCTAGCACCGAAAGGGGAAGGGCCTGCCACCTTTTCTATGAACTTTTTGGTAAACTTGAAGGGATCTGAGCCTTCTTCACCCTCTGGCAAGCCAATTATTACTGCATTGTTACAGCGACTGCGCCCCTCCAGGTCTTCCACCTTATTCTCCATTTTCACTAGCCTTTGCCTCAGGGCCACCAGCTCCAGATCAGCTTTGTCCTGCTTCTTTTCAACAGATCATATACATATTTCGTGTCAGCAGTTTTCTTAGAAAGCTTCTCCAGGGCATTAGAAATGCTTTTAATTTCCCCTGCCATATTCTGCATTTCGGCCTTAAAATGCTGAAACTCCTCTAGAAACCTCGAGAGGGTAAGAAGGTCACTATCAGGACACTCAGTGGTAACAGGCAGCGAGGGTTGAGAGGGGGAGGCCCTGGCTTTCTTAGAGGCCTTCTCGGGTATAGTAGGAGGTGTGTGCTTTGGAGCGATTTTCGGCATCTCCTCATCCATCGATGCCCCGCAGAGAAAACAGGAGTGCTCAGAAAGGCTGTAGGTAGATAGTCTTCTTATAAAAATTACTGAAGAACAGGATTTTGAAGGGCAAATAATGGGCGGTAGGTCAGAGCGGGTAGAGAGGCGTCTTACCCAGCGCACCGCATCACGTGACTCCCGAGATCCTGCCACTCTTGAGGACCAACCTTTTCTTAAATCTGTTGCAACAGTTTTTCTATTTCTTAGCCTAATCTATCCTTTACAATTTCTAGTCCATAAGGTTGACCACCTATGGGCACTCCCTCCACTTTCTAGACTATGCTGTAGTGTCCTCTTTAATTTTTTCTTTTCCCTCTCAGGTCCTCATACTGGTAGGTTATTGTTGTGACCTCCGAGCTAATGTAAAACAACAGGCTGTGTTCCTCATTGTTGGATTTAGTATGCAATGGCACTATGTCATAAAATGCCTTGATGTATATACCTTATGCGTATGAAACCTGTAAATGCTGAACATACCATGGCACTAGGTGCTTTTGATAAAGGCAAAAAAGTATTAGGTGACTGTATTATAGAAATTAAGTTACCAGGGTAGAGATATCCAAACAAAAACTGTTGTATTGTTAAATGCATGTAAATTGCTCCTATGTATTCCTGCTGTAAACTGAGCAAGTCTGAAATTTCATGGTGATTTGCATATACGTCCCATGATGCTTTGCATTTTGGGAGTAAGTGTGATTTTGTGTTTCTTTGAAAGCTGGCTTATTGCCAATGCCATTTGGGGTAACCCTTGCTTCAGTGTTTCTGCACTGAGGTTCTTTGTCTTTAGCTTGTTTTGTGTTTGTTTTTATTTGAGCCACCACCATCCAAGCAAACAAGACAAACACAGGGGAAGCTGAATCTCAACTGAAAAGTTAGATCAGTAGATCAGTGAGTCAGTAGGTGCTGATAAGTGCAGAGGAAGGACATACATAGTCTGTTGCTGCAAACTAATGTATTGAAGGCGGAATATACCATTGCTAAAGGCTATCCTCTGTATTTTGAATAATTATCACACAGAGATTGTGTGTTGAAACTGAAGTTTGGTGTCTGGTCCATCTGTTATCCCATAACCCCTTCATAGTGTGCATCAGAGAAACAGTATGTAAATACTTTACACAGAAAGGCATAATGGCAGATATTACAGTTGTCACAGATAAAAAAAAAACATGGTTTTACTGGCAACCAGGTACCAATCTTATTTTTTTTCTGTTTGAAAGCAATATGTTTTGTTTGCACAAGGAAAGCATTACAACATTACTAACTAATCCCAAACAGTGAACACTGAGATCATGATCTTCTCTGATGGACTTAGTACACCCACATTCCACACTTCTATTAAAGCTCTTGTACTGAAACTTCATGGTCTGATTCCATGGCTGGAACCATGAGACACTGAGCATTGGGTAGTGGGCAAAACATGCTGCATAAATATAATGCAAAGGCACAACAATATAGTAAAAATGAAATCCATATGGTAGGAGCTGAAAAGGGGGCTTCTGATTCTTTCTCAGAAAGATTTGGAGAGCTAGGGCCAGGTAGTGAGGAAATGTAACTGGTTAGTATGAGAAGTCAGCATAGATAGAATCTTTTCCAAGTTACTGAGCATGCTAATTTATTTTTATTTGATTTAAAGTTTGGTAACAGGGAAAGGCACACTAAGCCAAACCACATTTCCAGGTGCGACCTGGGGGAGGTGAGAGAGAAGATGAGAAGACAAGGTTAAAGAAAATAAAAATCAGGCTGGTTACAAAAGCCTGTGGTAAAGTATGGAATTAAACATGTTGTAAGGCTGAAATGTGATAACCTGAATCCAGCAGTCAGTAAACAGACAATACAGTACTTTATTTATTTATTTTATTTATTTAGTTTTTGTTGACCAGGTAAGTGCACTAGACAAATCCTGCCTATTTTCAGGCACGACCCGGGGGAGGGGGATACAGATGAATGCCAGCTGACCTTGAACCAGATTAAGCTGTTGGTGGTATTTTTTTGTCTGTTCTGTTGCTGCATCAGGACTTGCCTTTTGTTATTTTATTTTAATTTATTCTTTAGTAACCTGGTAAGGCCCACTAGGCACAGGTGCCTGTTTTCAGGGGTGACCTGGGAGCACTGGAGAGGTTAAGTGGCTTGCTTAGAGACACACAGTATGTAAGTGGAGGTTGTGGGAATCAAATCCAGGTCTGTCTACTGAATGTACCAAGCTCATTCACAGCTCATTACTCTAACCTCTAAGCTATACTGTTATAATGGAACAGTTTATTTCTCTTGAAGATAAGTCAGCCCTGAGACAGCATCTCATTTTCCACAAGATCCTGATTCTATAAAATTATTCCTGCAAGTGCACTGAAGCCCAGGGAGGCCAAGCAATGTGCTAACTAGACAGTGAGACTGTGGCTGTGCTCCAATATGAGCATTTGGTCTCCTGTTTATCAATTCAATGCCCTAGTGCTTCAGACTGATGGACTTTCTTTTTTTAAATTTATATTTCTGCTCCTGGCATCCAGTCAGCTCTTAGCTCACTCTCAAGCTTCGCCATGCTTCAGCCACAAACACACTTCATTTTTCAAGGTCTTACTATGCTCCTCACAGTTCAGCAGTGGCTTGCCATCCCCCAACAGTGGGCCTCTTGGGTTGTATTAGGACTCTATGGGAAATTCTATTTCTGCTGTTTGCATGTACTTGTGTCCCTCAAATAGCAACAACATTCTCTATTTTCCATCTTAATGGATTGTAAAACATCATAGTATCATAGTCAGTACAAAGCATCATCTGGACCTAAGCCCACTTTGTTTGCTGTATACCCTAATTTAATAGAATGTTTGTAATTTGGGGAGTCATGTGATGAGCTCGCTCGGGTAGGTTGTGTACCACGCTCCCCCGAGGCCCTTAGCATTAAAATATTCGGTTAAAATACCCCTCGCTGGTTGCTGCAGTTATTGAAGGGCTTCTAGGTGTGGTGGACATCGGTTTTCCTCCTCCTATCATGCCGTGTGATCTGCACGGTGGTTAACTCCGTGGTAAAGCGTGTGCTTAGAGGAGGTGTTCTGCATAGGCCTGGCTCGAGGTCAATTTAAGGATGGAGCCCGAGCAGGTGGAACTGCTGGCGGGGCGAGCCCCAGCAACAAAACGGCCCAAATCCCAGTCGCCTATTAATTTGGAACAGGGCGAGGATTTGTCTAAAGAGGGAAGTTCTAGTGTGCACCCAGACGGCATTAAGGAAATCAAGTTGCTTCTGCAGGGTCTGGTGGTTGATTTTGCGGAGGTAAAGCCAGCCCTGCATTCACTTGCTCAAAGAATGAGCGACGCGGAGGTTCGAATCTCCTCACAGGAGAGGAAAATTTCGACATTGGAGCAGGAGATGGGGACTATCAGGAAGAAAGTTAAGAAACTTGAGGAGAGACTGGAGGATCAGGAAGCTAGAAATCGAAGAAACAATCTTATTTTGGCAGGGCTACCTGAAAGAGCCGAAGGCCCAGACTGTGTCTCTTTTATTCAGGAGCTCTTGTTGAAAATGCTTGGCCCTTCGCCTTTTGGGGAAGGGTACAATCTGGAAAGGGCCCATCGAGGCCTTCGGAGATCCCACCACCCGGGCCAGGCCTCGAGTTACAATTATGAAATTTCTTAATTATAAGGAGAAAACTCATGTCCTCCTGGCAGCTTGGCAGAAAAAACCTCTGCAATGGAACGGGGTATCTTTGTGGTTCTTTCAAGACTTAACTCCGGGGGTTCGGGAAAAGCAAAAGGAGTACAATGACATCAAGAAAAAGCTTTATTTAGCAGGAATAAAGTTTCGGCTCCTACATCCTGCTACTCTTATGGTGCGACTGCAATCCGGAGAAAAGAAATACTTAACAGCCAGAGAGGAACTGGAGGGGCTGAAAGTGGACCTTCCGGAATTATTTAAATCTTCAACCTGAATGGATTCTTATTGGAGGATTAGCTTTCATTAAGGGGAATCTCGAGTATAACTTGGGGGCCCTTATTATTACTGAGACTGCTAATTTTGGCTCCGGCTGGATTTGAGACATTTATTATATGGACCTGGTATTAATTTAGAGTAAGGGAGCGGGAGACATTTTCAAAATGCTTGTTTTTTTCCTTCTTTTTTTTTCTATGGGCACCAGGTTTTTGGGTTTGTCCTTTGTACCACGGTCCTTTAATGTTGGGACTTTAATGTTGCTGGGGGGCTTATTACCCTTATGATATGATCTATAGGCTAATGGGCCATTTGGTTTCTGTTGGGGTGTAATTTTATTTTGGGGGATAACAAAATGGATCAGGGGTCTAAATGTAGTGACCACCATTAATGGGCAGTATATTAGAATGTTAGATTATTCGGACAAATGTATCATCAGCGGTCAGTTATGGTTGGTGTGGGGGGGGACGTAGTTTTGCCAATGACTTGCCAAGGTCCCCCCCTTTTCATGTATCTGGGGGATTTGAGTAACATTATTCCCATATGGGTTGGGATGGAGATGGCTGGTTTAAGGAGGGCTTAAGGGCCAGTTCTGGGGCAAAGTGGATTCGTCTGGGACTGAGGGGAGCAAGGAAATGAGTTTATCCATGACTCGAATGGAATTTGTGGAGCAGTCAAGGGACCGGGGTTAGAGGGGTGGGTGGGTTTGGGGAGGAAGAGAGTACACAGAGGAAATCTTGGAGAGCAGATCTCAGGTAGGTTTAGCACTAGGACCACGCTTATATTTTGGCTAGTTGGATGGAGCTTTATAAGATAATCTCCTGGAATGTTAAAGGTCTGAGGGGACGTCAAAAGATTAACTATCTTACAACATATTGAGCAGCGGAGGCTCACATTGTGGCACTCAAGAGGCATCTATTACCTGATGAGTTAGGCAGCCTTAGGATCGTTGGGTGGGTCAGGTTTTCGGAGGGGGTAAAGAGAGAGCTTCGGGGGGGTGGCGATTTTAATTAATAAATCTTGCCCTTTCGAGGTGTCCCACGTTTTGACAAGGCAGGATGGTAGGGGAGTTTATGTCATGGGCTCCCTCCATGGTAAGGTAGTAGCGGTTGCCTCCATCTATGGGCCAACACCTCCAGATCCCGATTTTTTTGCTTCACTTGAAGAGAATATTGCTACATTTCCCCCACTTTCACTTACAATGGCAGGGGACTGGAACTTATATCTGGACAATAGAGAGGATAGGATACCACGAATAAGGCCCGATGTCTAAGGCCCAACTTGCTCTAGCTAAGTTTCTAGATTCACATGTCTGTTGGACCCGTTTAGGCTTTTCCTAATAAGGGCCCTAAAACGACATTTTATTCAGCCGCTCACAAGAGCCACTCTAGGATAGATTTTTTCCTAATAAATAGAGAAGCCCTGGGGGAGACTAGAGCAGTTTCAACTGAGGGTAGAATTCTTTCAGATCATTCACTTATTCAATTGTGTTGGGAGCCCAAGCCCCTGCCACCTAGATCATATAGGTGGAGGCTTCATGATTGGTTATTCTCAGATAAGAAGAGAAAGGATGAGCTAGAAAGGGCCCTACAGGAAATTATCAGAGTACAACTTCCCTCTGAGTGACAAGAATTTAGCTTAGCCCACTTGTAAGTTCCTATACTCTACGGCTGCTAAAACTTTAGCCGCCAAGGAGAAGCTAGTTAGGAAGGCTAAAGAGGAGTTCCTGGAGGGGGCAATAATTTTCTTGTCGCAACAAGAGGGGTCTTCGGAAGAAGTGGATTTGGAACTCAAAAGTTTAAGGAGGGAACTCTCAGAGATCTGGTATGGGAAAACTGAATTTTGGTTAAATAAGATAAGGGCGAAATTTCTCCTACAGGGGATGTCCGGGCGCCTTTTGGCAGCTAGAATTAAAGAATGGGAGGCCAGTAGGACAGTTCCTCAATTCTTCATGAAGGAGGCTAGTGACAGATCTCAAGAGATGGCAGAAGCTTTGCTTCATTTTTTGAAGAAATTTACAATTGTGGTGATTGTGGGGGGGAGGAAGAGGTCAAGAATTATCTGGAGGGAGTCCAATTGCGTACACTAGACCCTATTTTAGCTAGTAGACTTGATGCCCCAATTAGCGCTTCAGAAATTATCGAGGTGGTGCGATCCTTGCCGCTAGGCAAATCACCAGGGCCCGATGGTCTTACAGCTAAGTTCTATCAAACCCACATTCAGACTATACTCCCTATACTTAAGGATTTTTTTCATACCATTATGAGGGATGGTATTCTTCATTCTCCCTTGTATCAAGCATATGTTACACTGGTACCCAAACCAGATAGGTCTAGGAATGAAATGGGAAATTACAGGCCGATAGCCTTAATTTACCAGGATATTAAGATTCTTACTAAGATATTGGAATAGAATTATGACCGTGGCCCGTAGCTTGATTAGCCAGGAGCAAGTAGGTTTCATGCCAGAGAGAGGAGCAAAAGATGCGGTCAGGAAAATACATCATATTCTTAATTATGCCACAGACTCTCGGTTTCCTCTAGCCTTGATCTCTATCGATGCTGAAAAAGCATTTGATAGATTCTCGCATCTCTTTCTTTTTGCTACAATGGAGAAAATGGGGTTCCCTGTGGGACTTATTAAAGGCATTAAGAATCTTTATGTGGCACCCACAGCTAGAATTTTATGTAATGGCTGTCTATCAAGGGAATTTCAACTTAAAAATGGAACTCGGCAAGGGTGCCCCCTTTCGCCGATCCTTTTTAGTATTTATCTAGAGCCTCTATTAAGATCTATTAACAGAGAGGGCAGGGTTCAAGGGACTGAGATTGGAGGACTGGATTTAAAATTCTCAGTTTTTGCGGACGATATATTGCTCCATTTAAGAGATCCAGCAAATAGTTTTGAGGCTGTTAGAGAACTAATAGAATGGTTTTCTAGGGTCTTAAATTATAAGATCAACCTTACTAAGACACAGATTCTTCCCCTGACCCCGCATGTCTTCAAAGCAGATTTCTCTCCCCTGGGGATACAATGGAATAAGGATAAGTTAAAGTACCTAGGAATTTGGATCACAGCGAATCAAGAATCTGGAGCTGAGGTTAATATGGGGGGAATTGTCTCAGAAATTTCAGGGGACATATTAAGATGGAATAAATTACCTCTGAATTTCATGGCACGATTAGGTATTATTAAAATGAACGTTCTTCCTAGACTATTATACCCGGTCTACTTAGCCTCTTATATTATCCCTATTAAGTGGTTCAAATCAATCAGGAAACTGATTTTGGACTTCCTGTGGAACAGAAAACCTACTAGGATTAAGAATGGGGTACTGGTTAAACCATATGAGAGGGGAGGAGTCAGGCTGCCTGACCTACAGGCCTATTATGTGGCGGGCCAGTTGGGCTTGGTGGCCCAATGGGCAACTGTATCAGATGAGGGTAGTTATGTACCCGCATGGCTACAAATTGAGAGGAGACTATTAAAGAATATGGGATATTCCCCTGAGTCGTTATTGTATGCTGGGTCCTCTAAAAAAAGATGGGGTAAATTGGGGTTGGGGAACCCAATCTGGAAATCTTTAGAGGCTTGGTGGTCTTTTCTCACTCCATCACAGAAAAGATGCCAATTGAAGGCTAAGGATCAACCTGTTTTAGGTAATCCTAATTTGCTTTTAGGGGGTAGGGTTCTAGGGCAGAGGTGGGCCGCATATTTAGAGGGTCTCCCCTGGGTGATATGCTACAAGGGGAAGATAGCTCTGCCGTTACAATGTGAGGAGTTGTCTTATTTCCAGAGGATACAGCTTATGCACTTGATTACAGGAGCCTGGGGATTGGGGGGGTTTTGTAGACAGTTTTCTCTCATGGGGAAAACTGAAGGAGGACTTTCATAGAACTAATCCACTCTCACGAATCTACAAGCTACTTTTAGACTCTGGATCTTTTAGAAATTATACCCCCATTCTTTACGGGGATAAGGTGTTGGCCTCCAATGTAAAATGGGATTATATATGGAAAGCCATCAGGTACAATGCGATTCCCAAGTATAGAAATTTGCATTTTTTCTTGGTCCAAAATATTTACTATACCCCTGCAAAACTATATTCTAGGGATCTGAGACAGACAGATCTATGTTTTTGGTGTGAGACAGAAGTAGGAGATTTGTTGCACATTATGTGGACCTGTTGCAAAATATCTTCCCTATGGAGTGAGATTAGACAAAATATGGACCCCTTGTTGGATTACTCAGGTTATATGACTCCAGAGGTTTGTGTATTAGGGGATTACTCGCAGATTAGCGGAATCACACCGAGATTCCATCTTTCCTTAATGGGATCAATAGTTAAGGCTTATATAGTCAAACACTGGAAAGATGATCGGATTTATCCTTATGATCAATGGGTGAAGGACCTGTTGGGGGTCTTGGTTAAGATTAGGAAATATTTGATCTCTGAGGGAAGACAAGAGATTTATGACAAAAGATGGGCAATCTTAGAGATAATATATTCTCAGCAAAACTCAGGCTCTAGCACGTGGATCTGTCTGTCAGATATGAGTTAGCAAAGGATTATTGTTCAGAACTATTGTAGTGTTTTGGGAGGAGATTAGCAGGGGACGAGAATTTTTCTTCTTTATTTTTGATGTTCCCCTTAAACAGTAGGCAACCTTAACATATAATTTTTTTAGGCTGGTAAGCTGGATAGGTCTAAGATTAACTTTAACTAGTGAAGGCTACCTGGATCGATGGGTTTCAAGCTAAGGGGTGTTCTCTCTCTTTCCCTAAGGGACATGCTGGAGGGTCACCAGGAAGAGACTGTGCTGCTTGGGATTTTTGGGAGTTGAAATGTTTTGCTGTATGTTAAGGGTCTAGAGGAGTTGTTTATAAGGGAGGTGTAAGTACTTTGGTGAAAGGTTAAATATCCTTGTAAAGATGTACTTTTAAAAGGGGGTGGCAGTCCAGCATGAATGTAAATAGGGGATGTACATAGTTTACACGACCAGTTTGGGGTTGTGTTCCCGGCTTGTCTGGGTTTGTTTACTGTCTGTATGTTTATTTTCTGTGTTAAAATCCAATAAAAGACTTTTCTGAGCAAAAAAAAAAAAGAATGTTTGTAATTTAAAACTCATAATTTTTATTTTGACTGTAGGTGTCCAATCTGTTTTTGAATGTTTCTAATGAAGGACTATCTACCACAACTTATGGAAGTGCATTCCACTGGGGAACTACCCTCTGACTAAACCAGTATTTACATTTTAGTAGTCTCCATCTTTGTTGCTCTATCTGTAAATTATGTGTTCTAGTGCTATATTTTTTTTGCTTAACAACCAGCCCCAGGACGTTTCTCAGCTTATGGTCCTGAACTGATTTATATACCAAGATCATATCACTTCTCCAACATCTATATATGGGTGAATAGAAATTTAGTTTCCTCATCCTCTCCTCATATGTCATCTGCTCAAAACCCTTCACTGCTCTAGTTTCTCTTCTCTGCACTCTCTCCACTCTCTCAATCCCCCCCCCACACAGTGCCCAAATTTGAGAACAATACTCAAGTTGAGTTCTCACCAATGACCCATAGAGTGGCATTAGGACCTCCCTGTCTCTACTCACAGTATGCCTTAAAATACAATTTAGTGTCATATGTGCTTTGTGTATCATCTGTTCGCAATGTGTACCAAAGGTAAGGTCATTTTTAATAATTACACCCAAATCTCTTTCTGTTACAGATGTTTTCAGTAGCTCCTTTTCAATGCTGTACCTAAACTCTGGATTCTTTTTGCCCATATAAAGCACTATACACTTCTCCCCATTCAATGTAAGCTTATACTTTTCTGTCCATTGCTTAATATAATCAAGGAAATTTTGCAGCTCGTTTTGATCTTGTATTGATTTTACAATGCTACCCACTCAACAGTCATCTGCAAATTTCATAACCCAAATTTCATAACCCAAATATTGTCTGTCTTACACTGTAAGGTGGATATATACAAATTAAACAGACAGGGTCCCAATACCGATCCCTGTGGCACTCCATTAGAGACCAATATCCAATCTGATAAAACACCATTTACCGTGACTCTCTGCCTTCTATTTTCCAAACATGATCTAATCCAGTTGATATTATTTTGGATATTATGTTCATAGAGTGACTCAATTAGCTTGGGATGTGGAAGCTTATCAATAGCTTTTGAAAAATTCAATTTTACCACATCTACAGCGTTCCCCTCATCCAGTGCCTTACTTGCTTTTTCATAAAATTGGAGAAAATTTGTTTGGCAAGATCTTGTCTTTGTAAAGCCATGTTGGTTAGGATTGAAATTTTGATTTTCAGATTGTTTTTGAAGAATATGTTCTTTGATTATTCCCTCTAGTATCTTTCCCAGAATGGATATCAGGCTTACTGGTCTATATTTTTCTCATGAATCCTTCTTACCTTTTTTATATATTGGTACGACATGGGCCTTCTTCCATTTAGAAACTACCTCCCCGCTATCCAAGGATTTCTGAAAAACATATGTCACAGATGGAGCTATAACTGATGCAATCTCAGAGATTACTCTTGGGTGGATGTCATCTGGTCCCGGGATTTATTTTTATTTATTTTCATCAATCTCAACATGGTGGCTACAGTTCTTATAAGACATGCTACAGTATATAAAATAAAATTTCTAGTATCATGATCACAACTGTATTTCAACATTTCGAGATCTGTCCCTAAATAAAAACTGCAGCTGTCAAGAAAAAAAAAAAGCCATTCAGATTTTATAGCTGTGGCTTCCAAAGGGTGAAAAACTTGCTTGTCATGTGTCTTAATGGGTATAAATAAATGCCAGTGGCCTGATGCCCACTGCAAATTCCTACTGGGTTATAATATCGTAGACTTAATAGCGTATGACATTATGTGCAAACCCTGGACCTGTGCGCTCTCCGTGTTGAACCCCCCTGGTGTTGGAATCCTAAGTGGGAAGGTACAGGGGTCACTGCCCCCCATAATGGGGGGGTGTGGTGGGTGGAGCCCCCCACAGATCAAATAAAATAAATAAATCATGCAACACGATTAAGTCGCACGGCATTCTGCCAAGTGACATTCTGACCCAGTACCCTGCAAATTCAGCTGAAGCAGTACTATTTGATTGGTGCTGGAAGTGACTCAGAGTTCAGCACTAAGCTGATCTGTAGTGGGCTGTGCATGTAGTGGAAAGGACAGAAAGACACAGAATGCTATTTCAAAATGTAAACTATAATGCTAGTACTGCAGTTATTCGTATGCAGTTACCCATGGACACAGTGGTGAGGCATATTGCTAAACTAACATAAGTATTGGCAGTGACCTTTACAGCACCAGTTACTGTGATCTAGTTGTTACCATAGAGCTTCCGTGCACAGCACGCTACTCCAGCTTCTCTCCCTCATTTGCAAGACAGGTAATACTCATACTTCTAGTGGCATCAGTATTACCAGTTACTGGTGGGTTAACAAACAGTAGAGGTCATTGCAGAGCAGTCTGCCAAAATGGGAAAAACTATCAGTCCTGACTTCCCGATGAGCAAATCAATTTACTCTGAACAAAAAGTAATACACTCCAATTGATGATTTCTTTTTAGGGTAACAGGATATGGCAACTTAGTAATCCAAGCTGCTACCATTTAAAAGCCGCTCGTTTAGAACCTGATGAAACAGTGCCCCTCTGTTTTTCTGCATTCTGATACTTAGCTAGATAAATATTCAAATTCTTTGTCATGGATAATGTCACCAGGTGAGCATCTTTGTAACTCTGAGTCAGCTTCTCCACAAAACATACACAGAGTCCAGGATATTGAAAGGGGTTTGCAAGCGCAAATAGGGTTAGTGCACTGCTAACGGTGTTCAGCACCCCTAAAGCAGAAGACTCACTAAAAGCACCAAACTGAAAGGCACAGTTAGTGAGGTGCTAACTCATTAGGGTGCCTAGGCAAATTGCTTAACTGTGCCTTGCATGCAGATGCTTCAGTAAGGTTGTTGGAGGTGTTAAACAGTTGTTAGTGCCAAACTATTTAATGCCTCCACACACCAAGTGCCATAGCAGTTTACCCCCCACACACACCTGGTCACTACTGTGATACTACTGGTAAACATTAGTTGTAGTCCAGTGCTCCTCCACCCCGATCACCTTTCTGAATGTGCTGCTCAAGTTGGTCGTAGTTCAGTGTACCCCTCCACCTCACACTGAACACTATTTTTAATCAAGTTGCAACATATCCCTGATAGTCTAGTGGAGTGCTACCCCTTGATAATCATGCCCTCATTCTCCCACCCCTATGTGGCACTGAGATAGTAGGTGGCACTCACCCAGCACTCACCACTGCTGCTAACCACTGTCTGCTGCAGACATGTAACTCCACCCGCAGTTCAAGAGCATATATTGTTTAGGGCTGCAGTGGGTATAGCTCTGCAGACCTTATACAATGAGTAAAGGGACTCCACATACCTTTCTAAAATTTCAAGAATCCCTGATTGAGTAAATCCTCCCACAACCGCCCAGAGTGCTGTACCACCCCCAGCCCTCCAGTCCCAATTAATGTCCCAGAAGCTGCCATTCTAGTATGCAGCACCTGCCACTCTCTGCTGCCTCTTCACTCTCTGAACCCTCCCACCCCAGGCTTTTACTATAGTCATGGTGTTCATAAAGGGGAGGTCTATTTTATTCCTCTATGAACTTTCTGGAGGGGCTTGCGACATAACTCCATTTTAACAAACATTTCCATATGGTGTCACTTTCAGGATCACTGATTGCACTGGGAGAAAGAGAATGAGAGAGAGACAGCACAACAGTGAGTGCATACAAATAATACTGTGTCCTATCTTTCTGTGCAAACAGTCCAGTGAAGTATTTGGCATCAGTACAGGCTCCATTTTTTACGTGGAGGGGTACAATGATATCTCACCTCTACCTCGTTCTCCAAACATTGTCCTGATGTGGAGATTAGCCCTGGTAGTCCAGTTTTTTTAAGCCTGTAAAAAAGAAAATGGTCCCTCGTCATCCCCTCCCATCCTGACCCTCCCTCTGAGCAACCCCCCTCCTTAACTCATACTAACCTCCAGAGGTCAGCAGCTGCAATCTTCTCTGAACTGGGACACGTCTGCACTCTTCAAAGCTGAACTGCAAACTGAAGAATCAAGATAAGAACTGTATAATGGCTGTCAGAGGGGTTTTCAAATTATGTTGCTATCTCAGCCATTTTTAGGAATTTTGATCCCAAATTTTCAATATGGGGTTCTTGGGACCCCACCTCATGAACACTGGCACTGTCATTTTGTTACTCAGTCCCAAAAGGTGATTTTGCAGTCCCTGCACAGAATCACCTTTTGGGACTGAGTAACAAAATGGCAGTGCCAGTGTTCCTAAGAAAAGGTCCCAAAAAGCCCATGTTGAAAATTTGGTGAAAAAAATTTCAAAAATAAGTGAGTTATGCATTTCTACGCATGCTCATAACTTCACCAATTTTTAACATTTTCACTCCAGATTTTCAACATTGTCATTTTTTTCACACCTCCTCATGAACAGTACAGCTGTCATTTTTCATATCCTACCCCAAACCTGTTTTGCACCTGTGGCACAGAATGGCACAGTCGCTGTGCAAAATTACCTGTTTGGACAAATGAATGAAATGACTGTGGCACTCTTCATGAGCTGGGGTCCAAAAAAGCCCATGTTGAAAATTTGGAGAAAAAAAAAATGAGTTACACGTGGTCATTCAAAATTTTCTATGCATGTGTGTAACTTTAGTCATTTTCAATATTTTCACTCCAAATTTTCAAATAGCCATTTTATCACACCACCTCATGAACAATACAGCTGTTATTATTCACAGCCTGCCCAAAACTTGTTTTTGCACCTGTGGCACGGAATGCTGTTTTCCCATGGATTTGCAAATTTTCAACTACGGGGTTCATGAGGTGGGGTGATAAGATGACTTTGTTCAACATTTGGGGTCAATATATGAAAAATATGCCAATGTTATGCCTATTCCTTGCAATTGATGGGGTTTATGCCTCGCCCTCCCCAAACCCAAGACACACACACACACACACACACACACACACACGTTAATGCATTAGCAGCCTTAGTGGCTCTGACAGAACTTGTTTAACTAAGTGATCTAGCTCTCCATTTTTCCAGCTGCTGAAAGGAGGATGTGTGTCATCTGGGCAAAGGAAGCATTCATGCTACTCCTCTCCCACAACATATTACAACTGTCTTACAGTGAGAGATGAGCAGCACAAAGAAATAGATTTTTTCTTATAAATGAATGAATAATTTTAGATGTTTTATTTGCTATGCAGAAATAAAGGCTATTAGTACTACACACTGTGTGAGTGGCATGACAATATTGTTTTAAGCCATAGCAAACTTAAAATAAAATATGAATAGGAAGCATTGAAAACCTTATGCTTTCTTTTCAGCTGCTGCTTCAGTGACACCAAGTAATGGAAGGGGTTGTATTGCAAGTGTCTCATTTGCATATAAATGGAGGATTGCTTGAAACTTTACAAATCTGTGTCAGAGCCTCAGAATCTAGATATGTTATAAAAGAACAAAATTACTTATCTATTATTGACGTACTTCCAGTAATTGATGTAACGTATGAAAAATATGTAAAAAATATCAAATTCATAAATAAACAGTAGTCTTCTTCTGTGACCTGGAAACCCTCCTGCAGCTGCCCTGCTGTCAATCACAGTACAGTAACAATACAGACTGATACCACATTATTGGCTTGTTTTGATAAAATTACAGGGTTGGTATGCATTGATGTGCCCCTAAGAATTTGAATTTGTCCTCTTTTTCCTTTTTCAGGCTATGGCTATCTGTTTATGTCAATGTTAAAAAGTAAAACACAAAGTTTTTTAAATAAACATTAACCTTTACTGAGCACAGACTTTCCAGATACATGAGCTAAGGTCAAAGAATGTAATTTCAACTCAATTCTTTGGTGTTATGGTTTTTCATTTACTCATAACAATTGCCAGGATAAAGGCCAAAGATAGTTTTTTTTCCCAGAGTGATCTGATGACATTTTGTTCAGATGGAATATGGTCAGGTGACTTCATGTGTATACACTCTTATCCTGGTTTCTGAGCACAGGTTGCCTTGGAATTTCAAAAACAAGCCTGTCTTGCATTCACAAACTTCTCCATACCGTACTGTAACAATATGACTGCAGTGCACACATATGTGAGCAAACTTTGACAGAGTCAAGTATCAGGGTTTTTGACAGTCTGTCATGAAACAAAATTCACACAAGGGAAATATTACAGCGTGAAACACTACAATAATGGCACAGGAAAAGGACAGATTGACATTTCATGATGTCAGTCATCTTAGTCATGGCCTCTGAGCCCCTGCATACAGGTAGCCTCTTGAAAAAGATCAGTCTTAAAGAGACAATGCAAGGAAGGGAAAGAATTGTATTTTTTTATATAGTACTTTCACACATACAAAGAAACATAGAATTTGATGGCAGATAAGGACTGCTTGGCCTGTCCATTCTGCCCATTTCTGCCTACCTACAATATTACTGTAGACAGTGCCCAATCTACAAACCTTTCTCCCTCCCCCTTCCTTTCAACCACAATTCTCTTGTGCTTACCCCATACATTCTTGACCCCCTCCAAATACTGTATTTATAAAGATCTTGAGAAACCAGATCACTGCACCATGCATCCATTAGACTGAAACGCTAAAAATACATGATTGCAGATTTCTGAATTGTAGTCCACAGTGAGATGCTAGACTAAATCTGATATCTGTATGCTGTAAATACCACCATAAAATAAATCCTATGTAGTTGTGCCCACTACTAGTGGGTAAGTTGATGTTTTCTAGGGGCCGGATTTTCAAAGCCCTGAGAAGGACACAAGGTGCATACATCAAAGATGTGTGTTGTAACTGGCACTTTGCATCAAAAGATGCAGCTGGGAGCTATTCAGTAAAGCAGCCTGCATCAAATGCAGGCTGCATACAGAAAAGTGGATTTGCACCAGCCTTGTGCCACAAAATGGACAGCAGCATGGTATTAGGGGGCTTGTGGCAGACATAGGCAGCCATATCCCCTAATCTGGCATTCAGAAAACCCTCTCAGAGGAAAAATGTCTAAGTACGGTTTGATCAGCCAAAAGCTGGTCTAACAGTACTTAGACATCCTCTGGGAGGGTTGTCAACTGAGCACCACTGTGTCACCCCTCAGCCCCGATCCACCCATAAGTGAAAATACAAAAATAAATAAAATCCCTGGTGATCTATTGGTCCCCCCTGCCCCCAACGTGCCTAAAATGTAAAGTATTGTACCAAAAATAAAGTAATTGAATAGTGTGCAAGGTTCCCCACCCCCAGCCTGATATGCCCAGATATGATAAGGTTGTCATGGTCTGTACCCAGTGGTCTAACGGAGTTTTTCAGATAATCTGTTGCAAAAACAAATAGCATTATGGGTGAGATTCAGGATATAAGCATTTTAGGATATTGGTCCTCAAAATTCGATATCCTCAAACCCCACCCAGATTTTAGGATATAGGATTATTCAACATACCAAATACAAAAATCCAAAATTATCTTCCTTATTTCTCATAGTAAACACCACCCCCCCAACACACACTAAATTCTCAGCCTCACCCACCCTGACACAACCCAGTCCCTTCTGACCCTGTTGTGAAAGAAATCACTCCCTACCCAACACACCCAATAGCTCCCACTTCTCTTCTCCCCCCCCCCGACACCCCAAAAAATAAATTCCCAAATCTGCAGTATAAAATGTGGCTTGAAGTACAGAGCGGTCATCCTACAATAAAAATCCCACCCCACCCATCCTAAAGAATGAGCCTTCCTCACCTAGCACAATCCAGTCTCTCCTGACCCTGTTGTGCTTAAATCACTCCCACCCAACACACTCACTAGCCCCCCACTTCCATCTTTCCCCACCATGGCACCCAAATAATAAATACCATAATTTGTACTTCTGCAGTATAAAATCAGTCTCTGAGTCTGGCGCATTGTCCTATAATAAAAAAATGTGGCCTCACCCCCATGCTAAGGGATGAGCCTCCTGCTACCCTGGCACAATCCAGTTCCTTCTGATCTTCCTGTGCAATAAATCACCCCCTCCCCACCAGTGAGAGTCAAAGAAGCAGGTACCAGTCAGGTGTTATGAATAAATTATAATGTCTCCCTAATAGTAACACCTGAGTGGACACTTGTGAGCCAGTCAGGTGTTACTATGTGGGAGATGACATCTTTCATTCATAAATCCTTACTCCTCTGACTCCTAGATCAAAGATAAACATGAGCTGCTCCACCAAGAGACCTGATTCAAATGGATATTGGTATGTGGGTTCCATGTGGGGCAGGAAAGTGGTGCCTAGTGGGTGTGCTAGGTGGGTGGGGGTGTTATGCATTGGGAGGTACTGGCTTGTGCTAGGTGGGGGGGTGCTCATTCTTTAGTGTGGTCAGGCATGGGATTTTATACATACTTTTTTATTTTAGGATGACCGCTCCAGACTCAGAGCCAGATTTTATCAGATTATGGTAGTTATTATATGGGTGCCAAGGAAGGGAGGAGGGAAGTGGGAGCTAGTAAATGTGTTGGGTAGGGGTGATTTATTGCCCAACATGGTCAGGAGATACAGGATTGTGCCTTGGTGGGGGAAGCTCATTCTTTAGCACTGTGGTGGGGGGATGAGATTTTTTTATTATAGGATGACTGGTCTTAACTTGGAGAAGCCTGATTTTACATTACAGAGGTATGTATGTGCCATGGAGGGAGGAAGGAGCTTGTGTGAGTCATTTCATGGTGGTTTGGGTGGGGCTAGGTAGATATGTTAATTGCAGGGAGCAGGGAATGGAATTTAGGAAAGTAGGATAGTTGGATGTTAGGCTACATGAATCCATCATCTGTTGTCATTCAAGTCTAAAATCAGATGTCAGATTCAGATACAGATTTTACTAACATCCTTCTGTCCTAACTTCTGTGAGATTTGAGGGTATCGAAGCAACCTTAAGTAGGCCATCACCTTTAAACTCATGTGTGCTTTAATTTAAATGTAGTTTATATTCAAAACATATGAATTTTTGGAAACTGGATTACCAAAATCACTTTGGTGTCAGAAAACTATAAAAAAATAGAACACAGAAATTTGTAGACAGAAAATAATTTGTATGAAGACTGCACTGTTCCACCTATACTCACTACTGCCTACCTCTGCATGCCTAGACTGAACCCTTTAACATGAGCTCTGTCTTCTGTGTATGGTTATCCCCATCATCAACCCCTAGATCCCACAGTCACCATGCTACTGTACATCTCCCATCCAGCTTTAAACTTTTGGACTGTCTTAGATTTTGCAAAAGTGCTCAGCAGTCTATTCCACCTGTTCACCATCCTTTCTGTGAAGTGGTAATTTCCTATGTTCCTCCTAAATTCATCTCCTACCAGTTTGTATTTGTTGCTAACAGTGTCTGACCCATAACTTTAACTGAACAGTGTTGCTCAGTCCCCTCTATTGACTCATTAGAGATATTTTTAGCTTTCAGTAGTTTCCCCCTCTCTTGTCTTGCCTCAGGCAAGAACATATTCAGGCTGCTCAGTATCTGCTGATACAACTTCCCATACATACCTGTTATCATTTTAGTGGAAATTCTCTGCACCATTTACAAGCAATGAGGGTCTATCCTCAGATGGGGGGGGCTCCAAATGTGTACAGTACTTTCGAGATGGCCTCACCTGGAACCCACGCAGAGTCAGGATTACCTCCTGCCTCCTTCTGGTGATGACCTTATCAATACAATGACAGCTATGAATGGCTGCTAATAAAATGTAAGCCATGATGACTGAAGATAACCACTTTACAAGATAATAATAATAATAATATTAATAATACTATTTTTGTATATAGTGCCATATCAATAAATATCAAAGCACTGTACACTTTTCTAAAAATACTACTCAAATTAATACAGCAGTTCAAAAACAATGCACAAATAAAAACAGAACAATTAAAAAACTAAATATGCAATTCAACATATTAAAACTCCAGGAATTCACATAAAAACAGGTGTGTTTTTAGAGCAATTTTAAAGCTCTCCACTGTCTGGCACTCTCATATCCAATGATGTAGAGAGTTCCACAGGAAGGGAGCAGCAAAGGCAAAAGCCTGCACTCCTGAGGTCTTCAGGTCACACCCTGGGAATCTCTAGCAATCCGTCGTTGGCTGAGCGGAGTGGTCTGAGGGGGCAGTAGGGACTCAGAAGCTCTTGTAGCTAACTGGGACCTGAACCGTGTAGGGCTCTAAAAGTCAGCAAGCCAACTTTAAAGGTGATCCGCCACTGAACAGGCATTCAGTGCAGAGCATGCAGCACAGGTGAAATATGACTGGATCACATTGACCCAGACAATAACCTGGCTGCAGCATTCTGTGCTAGCTGCAAGTGATGGATATCAACCCCCAGAAGCCCAAGGTATAGACAGTTACAGTAGTCAAGGCGCACAGTCACAAATGCATGGACCAAGGTTAAAAGGTCACTGGACAGAACAAGGTGCTTCCTCAGATGATAAAAAGAGTACTTGACCACAGCTGACACCTGTAAATGAAGTGTCCACCCATCATCAAATATCACCTCCAGATTCCGCACCCACTTAGAGGTCAGGAGCTGGGAACCCCCAAGCCTAAGCCCGGATGGCCGCCCTACCTCTGACTCCCCTATCCAGTGGCCTGGATCCACCACTAACACCTCCGTCTTGTCAGGGTTCAATCTCAACCAACTGGAATTCATCCAGTCTTGGATTTCATCAAGACAATTAGAAAAGACTGAGAATGCAGTATCCTGGTCGGGCACGAAAGACAGGTACAGCTGAGTATCATCTGCATAACAGTGAAAGCTCAGTCTGTACCATCTTACAATGTCTCTTAGTGGTAGCATATACATCGTGAACAACATGGGGGACAACACCAAACCCTACAGGACCCTGTTGTACACTCCTCCCCAGGGCCATCCCCCAATGTCCCAAACTCCCAAACCCAGGTTGACAATGTCATGAGTAGCATCCCAGCTACTGAGCTGATGGGCTGGCCTTGAGCTTCTCTTCTTTAAGTGGCAAAAAAATATGCGGGATATGTCCTTCGTGTACAGGCAGTACTATTTTGAAAGGCAATGACTAATGTGTATTTTATGCCCTATATTGTAAACAGACTACTTTAAATTCTAGTTTTATTGCATATTGCAGTATCATTTTACCATCTTTAGTAAGTTCTGGTTGAGTGTGCTAGACTGAGTATTTAGTTTTAGTTAAAGTCTTCAGCTGGACTGCAGCCCACTCCTGCCTGGAGTGGGGGGCCGGCAAGCAAAGCACCTTTACTTCCATTCTGCCATTCTGCCATATAGATATTTATGTAAAAAAAAAAGGTACTAATCACTATGCATATACTGAAAACAGAGGAGTTTTATGAACTGTGAATGCTACATTTGCCAAGTAGCTTGCTGTGCTTTAGTCTCAGTGTTTTGTGCCACCACTATTCCAGAATTTTAGACTGAGGGAGTGCTCCTTTCTTCTGCATGTGAGACAGTCAGTCTGTGAGGAATGTCTTATGTGCAGTTGCCCCAGAAACAGGCACGTTCTCATAAGGTTTTTAAAAATTAGTACATTAGTCATCAAGTTCAATCAAAAATATATTAATACTACCACTTTGGTTCATGGTTCTTATGCCCTAAGAATGCACATGAGACCACTTTTACAACCTTAGTAGTGGTCTCAGCAGTGGCATTAACATACACACAAATCATTTTCAAAAATTAAAGAAATATCAGAGAATTTCTGCATATTAACTTTTAAGCTTTTGAGATGGAAATCTGAATAGCAGTTGAGTTGTCTGAACTAGTTCAAAAAAGATTAGAACCCAGGGATTTTCTTTTTTGGAGGGGACTTTATTAAAAGAAATGGAATCTATGCTGTACATGCAGTACATCAGATGAAACCATGCAGTTATACAAACAAGGCAATTACTTAAAATTAGAGAGAGATACATATCTTTCAGGTTGACCTCAGCAGGGTCAGCGATGGGGGCAGGAGGGTATAGATTTGAGAGAAAGGCAGGAGGCAAACACCTACTACTGTTCAAAGGATAAGCCACACTCTAGGTAGTCCCATCACAAACTATTGTCATCTATGGCCCAAAAAAACTGTCAACTAATGTCCTATACAAAATCCACGTAGACCACCTTGATGTAAAGTTCTCCACCTGGTCATTTAAGGAATAAGAAGTTGTCTCATTTTTTACATAATTCTCACCATGGCTCTCTAGGCTAATATTCTTGATGTTTGTGGTGTTAACCACACTTTAGTAATATATTTTTGGCTGCTGCCACCAGTATCTGTAGGAGATACTTTATTCTTGATTATCTCTACAACCTTCAAGTACATTAACAGCAGAAAAAGGGATCTGGTCAGAACTTCTTTGGACATGATTTTGTCAAAAACCTTCCCCAGGTTGCTCTTAAATTGATCATGTTTTGGGCATTCCCATAAAGAGTGAACATATCCTGCTTTTTGCTTACCATATTCTCTTTAGTATGCAGCTGAGTTCCCAGGAAAGTAATGTGCTGTGCCTATTGAGGCTCAGAAGTATTGTACTCAATGGTTTCACATCTGTTTCTGCCACATACATGAGCTATTAACCCTATGTATTTCTGAGCGCACTGTCTCCCTTTCTATCTGTTCAACTGGTTGTACAAGTCCATCTGCCATTTAAACTTGATAGTATCAGCCTCCCCAGAGCTATGACGCTATAACACTTCATATAGATGGTACGCTAAGTGTTCTACACCTGTTTAACTATAATCAAGAAAGGTCCATACTAATGTCTCTTCTGCAGACGTCTGCAAAAATCCTCTTGGGACAACTAATATTTATCTTGGTGCTCTGTGAAGGTCATGACATGGTTCTCCCCCAAAAAACTGGAATATGTACTGCAGGGCTACCCTGCTTCAGTTATGGTACCCATTATGCTGCCTGGCTGGGAGAACAGAGTCAGAGATGAAGGATCAGTGGAGACATAAGTGCCCGAAAGGCAGTGAGATGCATTTTTTTTCTAATTAGGTTCCATGTCTGGATAGTAAGGTGTATCAGGGAGACTCCACAATATTAGCTGGTTTATCCCCTGGCAGATTGAATAATGGGGCTGCCATTGACAGGAAGGGCATCAGTTCCCTTTCTGTCTGTAGCCAAAGTGTTCTGGGGACAGTCATATGCCAGAGCCATAAAATTCACAGGTATAGTGCCCAATAAGTGCATTGAAAGTTGGGGAGCGCAAATCCCCTGGTCCTCTTGGATGCATCAAAAGGAGTATTTGATATGAGGGCTGTTGCCCATCCATATAAAACATAATTTGTTTATACTACTGCTGTCAGGCTTCAGAAGGAATGGTCAGTGGTAGATTTTGAAAAAGGAAAAGAAACCTTGGGAGGGTGACCATGCATATGGAGTCGACCCCTCTGGACAAAAAATAAGGAATTGTAGTCCATCCCTCTAGGTCTTGGGTCATTTGAATAATCAGAGGTGTATAACTGGCCTCATATAACTTATCCTGCTTAGTGGTGAGCCTGATGCCCAGATATTTTAGTGTTCTGAGACACCATTTTGGTGGGAATTTTCACTGTAATTCTGGGATGACATATAGTTAAAAGTGAGGACCTCTGTTTTCGCTGTTTAGTTTGCACCCCACCAATTCTGTGAAGTCTTGTATCAACTGAAATACAGCTGGTACCAATGTCTCTGGTTCCATTAGGTAAAAGAGCACATTATCTGTGTATGACACAAACTGATGTGCTGATCCTGCTAGCTCTGCCCCCCCAACCCACTGTGCTAATCTAATCACCTGTGCTAGAGGCTTGATATAAATTGTAAACAACAGCAGGGACAGAGGGCACCCTTGGTGAGTACCTCTATATAGTGTGAAGTGTAGGTAGTGATGGCCATTGACCTTCACCATGGCTTTAGTGGCTTTGTAAATAGTGCAAAGTAGGTTCTCAAAAGGGAGCAGGAATGCCAGCCCCCACAGTACTGTGTACAGGAAGGGCCAGGAAATCATGTCAAAAAATGATTCCATATCTAAGCTTAGGATAGCTGTCAGGGTTTCTGCAGCATGAAGATGGTATATCAAGTGAATTGTGTTGTTTGTAATATCTGTGGTCTGTCCAGCACAGAAAAATCCCATTTGGCCTAGTCCTATAAGAGTGAGTAGAATCTGGTCTAATTTTGCCACCATAATATTTATTATTTATATATTTATTGAAAGAGATTTACCAGGAAATACAAACAAAGCCATAAAGTTCATTTCCCAGATGTGTCCTGGGGGAATGGGGGTGAGAATAAATACATAATATAAGCAAAGCGCAGTAATCCAATGAGCAAAAGGCACAGCTATGTACAGTATATATAGTAAGATAAATGGCAAATTGCTAAACAAGAAAGATAGCTAGAAAAGGAGGAGGAGGAAAAAGAAGGGGTGGAGAGCAGGGAGGGGGTAGAGAATGAAAGAGAGTGTCAATAGATTGAAGGTAGTAGTGAAGGGGGTGAGAGGGAGGAAAAGGGTTGAAGGGAGGAAGGTAGTGGAAAGAGGGGAGGGAAAAGGAGGGGAAAAAAGGGAAGAGGAAGAGTGTGGATGTTGAAACATTTAGTAGTAGTATAGTAGCTTAGGGACTGGCAGTGGATGGGGAAAGAGAAAGGGAGGCTAGACATTAGACTAAGGGCAATTGCAGGTGGGAGATGTATGGGCTTGGAGTAACAATGAAAGAGGGCGTTTGGAGGAGGCAGAGTGAATTGTAAGAGGAAGAGAGTTCCAGATTTTAGGAAAGCAGTAAGAGAAGGCTTTCTGTCCCACAAAGGATTTACAAGAAGGGAGCATTAGGGAGTGACTGCTTGCGTTACAGAGAGAGTAAGAGGAAGGAGGCATAAGGGAGAGATGAGAACTGAGATAAGGGGGATGGAGGACAGACAGAATTTAGAGATGAAGGAGGCACAGTGAGTTAGGTGGCGATCTACCAAGGAGGGGAGGAAGAGATCAGAGTACAGAGAACAGTGATGAGTAGGGGAAGGACAGGACAAGGCAAACCAGCAGAAGGGGTGGAAGAGGGGATCCAGTCTGGCCAACGTGGACTTGGGTGCAGCACCATAAACTATGTCGCCATAATCAAAGCTGGGAAGTATCATCTTTGAAATAATTTCCCAGTGAGCAGGTAAAGGGATACCGCTTTTGTTCCTATAAAGGCCACCTAGCATGGGGTGGAGTTTTTTATGAATAGCGTCTATGTGCTGAGAGAAGCCAAGGTGCCTGTCAAGCCAGACGCCAAGGTATTTAAAGGAGGATACATCAGCAGTTGTACCCCCATCAATGGTGTGGAAGGCGGGGAGGAAGGATAGCCTAGAAAGCCTCTGCCTGGTGGCGAAGCACATGAAGACAGTTTTTTTTAGCATTTAGTGTTAATTGATTTGAGCGTAACCAGTTTTGGATAGCGTCAAAATCAAGTTGAAGCCTGGATGATAACTCCAAATAAGAAGACCCAGATGCAAACAGGACCATGTCATCTGCGTACATATGGATGATAGCAGAAGAACAGGCTGCCACAGACAGCTTATAGTCAGTGTTTAACACTGACATAGGGTGATAGGAGTTGCAAAATAAGCTTTTTTCCCACGTTTTAGAATGACTGATATTGTTGTGTAGTTTCACATGGGTGGTGCATTTCCCTACTGAAAGACCTGACTGAATATCTCAATGAGATGAGGTGTGTATTCCTCTCACAAGCACCGATAGAGTTCTGCAGTGTACCCATTGGAGCCTGGAGTCTTGTGTGTGTTTTACGTTTTGAAGGGCAGTGATCACCTCATCCTCTAGAATGGGACCAATCAGAGCCTCACTTCTGCCTGGATCCAGTTGCAGCAGCTGCAAGTTATGAAGAAAGTTTCCCACCCTTTCAGGACCAGGCGTTCCCTCAGATGTGTAAAGCTTTTGGCAGTATTCTTTAAAGGCTGCCGCAATGTGCCTTAATCTAACCATTCGCTGTTTGGAAATGGGTTGGAGGACCTCTGCTATTGTTGTGCATTGTCTCTGCTTCTTAAGGTGTGCACTAGTATCTGTGTTGTCCTAGGGCCCACCTCATAATATTGCTGCTTCAGACAGGTTAATGCTATTTCAGTCTTTCTTAGATACCGCTCATCTATTTGTTTTTGTACTCTTGTAGTTGCCCTAACACTGTGGTGTCTCTTCCTTTGTGTAGCACAAATAAAAACTGGAATGTGGCCTCCAGTTCTATTTATTTCTGCTCCTGCTTTTTCTTTTGTTTAGCAGTATATTGAATAAAGTGATTCCCCAGGACTGTCGTCCTACTATCCCATAGAAAGTGAAGTTCTATGTCTGGGGCTGTGTTATCTCACAGTTTCCTCTAATTTGTCTGCTATAAATTCCTTGCACTCCTGAGACTGTAAATCTGTCACATTAAGTTTTCACATCTGGTTGATTTTTTTCCTTTCCCAAATCTAGATGGGTAAGCACTGCTGAGTGGTCAGACAGGGGGGTATCTTTGATGCAACAATCCATCACTCTGTACATGACCTGCTCTATCTGCACAAACACCATATCAGTCCTTGTATGCCTCCTATGATCAGCCAAGAAATGATTGCATCCTCTTTCTCCTTTATGTAGAAGCCAACACATATGTGTGTAAACCCTAGTTCTGTGACATTGTGTTCCCAGTATTTATGTGCTGCTGTTCTATGGTGGGTGGGGGGCATTCATAGCATCCAATTTTTGTGATATAATTAAATTAAAATCCCCTGCTAGCAGTAGTATCCCTACTGCATTTTGCAGCAGCGATTGTATTCATATTTTTGAAGAAGGGGGTACCAGATCCAGGTGGCACATTGACATTCACTAGTGTAATTGCTACATCACTAAAGGTACCTTGTACTATTACCCAGTGCAGTCCTTATTGTCTGTTATTACTGTTGTTTCTGTAAAATGTGCATGGCTAGAGATCAGAATGCTAACCCCTCCTCTTTTCGCCAACCATTGAGGAGACAGAGATCAGTGAATAACCATATTTGCCAAACTTAGCATTCTCTGAGGCATCCAAATGAGTTTCTTGTAAATATAAAATGCCTGGTTTAGAACATCTCACACTGGCTAGTATCTTCAACCTCTTAATCAGATTTATTCAAGTTGTTTACATAACATGAACACAGCACTACATTTGAATTTCAGTGGTCTGCACAGCCAGTATGTTATGCTTGTGCAGCTGTGTTACTTAGTTTGGCTGTTTGCGCTCTCTATTCAAGAGGAATTACTACCCTGTAGAGGTACCAAGGCAAGGAACCCTCAAAGAGGGTTCCATCCCTAGAGGTGCCACGGGACGATTCCCTTAGCTAAAGCTACCTTAGGAAGCTTCCCAAGGAGATAGGCTATGCCTCTGGAGGAGGAGGGGTGGATGGTGGGGCAAAGAAAAAGTACTTGAAAGAGGCTCAGAGAAACTGCTTAAATAGCACAGGAAAGGGGAGTGGCTGGCTGCTTGTCCGTTGAACTACAGGCATAGCCTTCCAACTCAGTGGCTTACGCAGCCAGTATGATGTTATGCTTGTGCAATAGTGTTACTTGGTTTGGCCGTTCGTGCTCTCTATTCCAGAGGAATTACCACCCTGCAGGGGTACCAAGGCAAGGAACCCTCGAAGAGGGTTCCACCCCTAGAGGTGCTGTGGGATGATTCACTTGGCTAAAGGTACCTTAGGAATCATCCCCAAAAAGAAATGTAGAAGTACAAAAGCGCGTTAACAATCAGTAGCTGTGAGGCATAGTAGTAGATTAGGCATCAGGCAGCTTGATAATGTAATGAGATGTACAGGTTATCAATGACATGAGTATGATGGATTGTGCTGGAGATTGAAGGGGCCTCCAAAGGAGAGAGAGTATGGCCAGTAGGGACACCGTCCACCTCCATCCAACAGCAGAACCTACCTAAAGGAACTAAGGAACACTAACTACGACTAACTAACAGTTATGACCTGAGGCACGGAAGACAGAAAAAAAACCTTTGAGGAGGAAATCTCTGGGGATCCAAAGCCGAGGTCACCTTCCCTCCAGGCTTGGGTTGTTTGTTTAGTGACAGCTCTGCTGCTGCAATTTAGAACCCCAATTAAACAGGGGTGGAAAATATTCCAATTCGGACGAAAGCTCTCTCTCAGTCCCGTTAATGGGAATGCAGTGGAAGGTTGCAAGAGTGCTCTGCAACACTGGAGGCAACCAAGGTGAGAGGAGGAGAGCAACAACTGCTAAAGCACTCACCTGGCCTACCCTCCCTAAAAACAAACCAGGTGAACCAGAGGCAGTCATAGGGAGACTGCGGTGAAGGTGCCTTGCTAGTAGAATACTAGAGCCAAAGGAGATTGCTGTAACCACCCTTCATGGCTAGTCTTAAATTCTACACCAGGAGCTGCCATCGAGTCTCGAGCAGCTAAAGCCAGGCCCAGAGTGAGGACATTCCCAGCTATGGGCCAGGTGAGAAGGACCCCTCCCCCAAGTCAGGCATGCTCAAGATGCAGGCTTTATAGGTGTACAGCAAGACCATCAGTTGCAGGGAGGCCCTGCACCATTGAATGGTTATGGCTGACATGCCCCAGAAAACAACTGAGGAGGAGGAGCTGAATGAAGTTGAGTGCTGGGACCCTCACGTAGGTCAGACATGGTAGTAGCGAGTGTTGAGCAAATGAATTGCGCAAGCAATGAGTGGACCTGCACGTAGGTCAGTAAGCAGAGTAAGCAAATGGCCGGACCTGCATGAAGGTTGAAGGAGCAGCAAATATGAATAGTGGGGCAAGCCAGCCAGGCATTCAAGGAAGCCAATGAAAGGTGGCAAATACTCTGAGGATGTTGGTGGTGGAGGCAGGATTAGAACATAAGGCAGGTATGCCACACGGGGCCATGGCTCCCCAAACACCTCCAAGTCCCCACCGTAGGAAAAATAAGAAAGTATGGAAGGCACCGTGACCCACATGTAGATATTAAAGTTAGTTTACAGTATCAGCAGTAGCTTTGCTGACCTCCAGAGTATAATTGCAGTGTACAAACATAAAAGCAGCATCAGTATTGAGTAACTATGAGTTATAAGGGTAGCAATTTGAATGAGCAGAGACTGGAGTGAGGCAATGCTCAGAAAGCAGCAATTTGGCTAGGCAGTGCAGTGAAAACAGCAGCAATGAGGTATGTGGTATTAGTTCAGGAAGCAGGATTGAGGTGCATAGGCTAGGGCTCAGAGCGAGCCTGAAAAGGTGAAAACAATCAAGGTGCAAGAATGGCGAGCAGCAGCAAAGAAGCAGCTTGCACTGAAACACATAGATAAGGATTGTAGTTGCATTGTGAGTAAATAGGAACAAGTAGTGTAATCTTTGGATTATCAAAATACAAGGGCCAGGATATTCAAAGGGGTTGTGCCATGCGCAACCCCCCAATGCACCCTGGTGCGATATTCAAAGGGGCAGGCTGCGCAGTGCAACCCCAATGTGCTGGGGTGCATTGGTAATGTATGTGGCACAGATGCAGGGGAAGTGCCCATGCATATGCGGCACATCCCGATATTCAGCCTGGAATGTGTGGCGCATATGCTGGCACAACCACTACATGCGCTGTACACTGGTGCTCAAAGTTGAGCCGAAAAAAACAGACTCAAATGCTGCCCACCCACAAGCAGGTGGCTGTATTGCAAGGCACAACACATCAGCTGCCAGCCATGGGTGGCCACCCAGCCAGCAGGTACACCTTCCACAAGCACCCTGACCCCCTGGTAGACTAGTACCCCCCTTCCCCGCACACTAGATCGCGGGCATCCGTGTTCACAACACTACTTTCTGGTGGTCTAGTGGTCCCCGGTATGCCCGATCGCGGGCATCTGTGTTAATAACACTACTCCCTGGTGGCCTAGCGGTCCCCCAAATGCCTGATTGTGGGCTTCTGTGTTAATAACACTACTCCCTGGTGGTGTAGCGGTTCCCCGTTCATGGGCCGTAGTCAATGGCAATGGAAGCCCTGGTGGTCTAGCAGTAACCCCCCCCCATACGCCTGATCGTGGGCTGTCATAGAAAATCAGATATACCTGGTGGCCCAGTGGTACCCCTCTCCCCACTCACCCATAGAGGTCCACGGCCACTCAGCACCCCCACGACAGCCCACGATAGGACGTGCGGGGGGTGCTATTGATAGACCACCAAGGCTACCATTGTCATTGACTATGGCCCATGATTGGGCATACGGGGGACCACTAGACCACCAGAGAGTAGTGTTGTTAACACAGATGCCCGCGGTCGAGCGTATGAGTGAGTGGGACTGCAATAGCCCACCGGAGTGTTGTTCCCCAACCGCAGCAGCTTGGCTGGGCACCAGGCGCACTTCGCTGGGGATCAGCACATTGCATGCAAATGGGGACATAATGACAAAAAAATGGAAGTCCAGCAGAAACAAGCAGAGCCCAAAACACAGCAAGGAGGGGGGTCAGGCCTCAGCAGGCTGCAAAGAACAGATCGACAGAGCCTCCGGCTGCAAAGAAAAAGTGCTTGAGTGAGAGGCTCAGAGGAACTGCTTATATAGCACAGGAAGGGTGAGTGGCTGGCTGCTTGTCCATTGAACTACAGGCATAGCCTTCAATGTGTCATGATGCAGGCAACAGGCTAATTGCCTACTCTGTTCTGGCTCACAGTGGAACTCTCTTTGGCAGTGCTACATAACTCCTCCTCTCTTGTGGGATTTAAAAAAGGGTAGAAGATCATACTATTGGAACCACTGTACTTGTTACCACTGATCTGTGGCTGCGCTGTGTATACCTGCTATGCTTTGTCCTAAGAGAATTTGCCCTCATCTGTCATTGTAGCTCATACAAGTAGTCATAACTATGTCTTGGGGCAATTTTTCTGCATTGCGCTACGTATTGTATGTATTGTATTATTCCAATCCCTTGTAAATGACTGTCTACTTTGTACTTGAACTTGCCTATAATTAATCTCATGTCACCTCTGAAAAAGAGACCTCTGGTCTCAGTGGGCCCGCCCAGTTACCAACAGTTACCAAAATTCAATAATATAGATACATAGACAGTGTCGGCAGATAAGGGCCTATGGCCCACCCAGTCTGCCCATTTAAGTTTGTAAGTTCAGTTTATGTTTTCCAGGAAGTCTGTTGCCCCTTACCCCTGACCACCAGAATTCCTTTATGTCTATCCCATGCATTCTTAAATCCGTGATTGTTTCAGCCCCCACCACTTCCTCTGGCAGGGTGTTCCACTTGTCCACCACCCGTTCTGTGAAGAAATTCTTCCTCAGTTTCCTCTGAATCGTCCTCCTCCAACTTCATCCCATGCCCTCTAGTCCTGGAACACCTTTTCGCTTAAAATAGTGCATTCCTGCACCCTGTTGCTCCTATAAGATACTTGTATGTCTCTATCATATCCCTCTCTCCCTCCTCTCCTCCAGGAGTACATGTTCAGTGCCTTCAACCTGTCCTCATAGGACTTGTGATGCAATCCATGCACCATCTTTGTTGCCCTCCTCTGAACCTTCTCTACCCTGTCTATGTCCTTATGTAGGTAAGGTCTCCAGAACTGCACAGTGTACTCCAGGTGCGGCCTCACTAGTGTCTTGTATGTGGAATTATGACCTCCCTTTTCCTGCTGGTGATGCCCTGCCTATGCATCCCAGCATCCTATTTGCTTTACCTGCTGCCTTGTCACACTGTTCCCTGCCTTGAGGTCATCAGAGATGATAACTCCAAGATCCCTTTCCTGCTTGGTGCATGCTATATCCTCACCCCAAACTGATATATTGTGCCAGGGTTTTGTGCCCCATATGCATTATCTTGCACTTCCTTGCATTGAATTTCAACTGCCAAACCCTGACCATTCTTCAAGTTTCTGCAGGTCCCTTCTCATTCAGTCTACACCCTCTGGTGTGTCTACTCTGTTACAGAGTTTTGTGTCATCAGCGAACAGTGAAATTCTGCCTTCTAGGTCCTGTGCAATGTCACTGATGAAGATATTGAATAGTACCGGTCCCAGCACTGATCCTGTGGTACCCCACTGGTCACTGTTCCTCTGTGGAGTGACAGCCATTTACCACCACCCTCTGTGTCCTGCTGCCCAGCCAGTTACCTACCACCGCACTACTGTCCTGCCCAACCCATATTCCCGGTTTGTGCAATAGTCTTCTATGTGGCACAGTGTCAAAGGCCTTGCTGAAGTCCAGATAGGCCATGTCCACTGCCCTCCCCTGATCCACCTCCCTAGTCACCCAGTCAAAAAATTCAATATCCTAGAAAATGAGCTGTACTGGATGACAATCCCCCCCACACAGCCCTCCACCACCACCACTACTACCGCCTGTGTCACCCAAACTAACACCTTGTACAGACAGATAGTGATGCACTTCTTCAAAACTGTATAAACACAGAATGGGTAATTGAGTGCCAACCAGCTATCCTTTCAACTTGGGGAAAAAGTAAACTGCAGGAAGTCTACAACCAAGTCTCCTAACTCCTTAGTAGTTGCCTTCATCCTTACATTGCTATCATGGGGGTTAAGTGCATCTGGTTTCACAGAGGCCTAGTGATGTAAAACCAAATGTGCTTACCCCTCGTGATAGCAAGTTAAGGAGGAAGACAACTACTAAGGGAGTGGACATAAGGGGAAAGAGGTGGGGGGAGGGTAGAGACAAGGGTTGGAGGTTGATAACACTAAATGCTAGTAGTCTGGGGATGAAGACGGCAGAACTACAGGCTCTCCTGGAAGAGGGGGGAGTGGACTTGGTCGCTATAACCAAGACATGGGCCACCCAAATCCATGACTGGGACATGACAGTTCCAGGATACAGATTACACTAGAAGGATAGGGAAAAGGGGAAGGGGGAACAGGTAGCCCTGTACATAAAGGAGGGATTAAAATGTGTAAGGGAGGAGGGAAACAAGGGAGATGCATAAGCATAGTGGGTGTAACTACAGGATCCCAAAAACAGATCACCAAGACTGGGGGTGGTGTACAGGCTACCCTCTCAGTCTGAAGGGATGGACAGGGTACTGGCAGAACAGATCAGGAGGAACTGTGGGAAGGGGGGGGATGGTGATAGTAGGGGACTTCGACCTGCCAGGGGTGGAGTGAGACGCACCTACCACAAAGAACAGAATGGAGCAAATAATGCTGGATGCCTTCCAGGAAAGCTTTCTAGTACAGTTGCTGAAGGAACCATCTAGGGAAAGGAACACCCTTTACCTCGTACTTACAAACGGGAGTGGGTGAGGGATGTGAGGGTGGAGGAACCACTGGGGGGGAGTGACCACCAGACAGTATGGTTCCAGTTACAGATGGCTAAAGAGAGGGGGGCATCTGGCACAAGGGTGTTGGATTTCAGGAACGTCAACTTTAAGATGATGAGGGAAGTGGTACAGGGGTTCCCATGTAAAAATTCAACCTGGTATGGACACACAACAATGATGGGAACTGATAAGACAGGGGATGGTGGAGGCAACAGAAACAGAAGCAAAGGGGTGTTAGACAGGGTGAGGAGGAAAAGAGCAGCTTACAGGAAATATAGAAAATCGGGGAGGGAGGAGGATAGGGAGGAATATCTGCAAGAAGCAAAGGAAGTGACCAGCGGGGTTAGGGCAGCCAAAGCAGCAAGAGAACTCAGGCTGGTGGAGGGCATAAAAAAAGGGGAAAAGAAGCTAAAAGAACCAAATTGTAAGAATTAAGAAGGAGGGGGGATGGATGGAAGAGAGGGGTGAAAAGCTAGAAGTGCTCAACGACTACTTCTGTTCAGTCTTTACGAAAGAAAGGGAGGGGGAACTACCCATAGTAGGAGGGAGGTTGGAAACAGATGGGAGGGATGACAGATGGAAAAATCATACTGGGGAGGGTGCTGGAGGAATTAGGGGCATTTAGGATGGACAAGGCATCAGGATCGGATGGAGTACATCCAAGAGTGCTGAAGGAGCTGGCAGAGGTCCTGGCAGGACCCTTGGCAGAATTATTTAGTTCATCTCTAGACATAGGATGCATACCACATGACTGGAGATCGGCTCACGTGGTTCCCCTCCACAAGAGGGAACCCAGGGATGAACCAGAGAACTATAGGCCAGTAAGTCTAACATCCATAGTGGGGAAGCTAATGGAGACCATCCTAAAGGAGAGGCTAGTGGCACTACTGGAGGTGAACAGGGTGCAGGATGGGAGGCAGCATGGCTTCTTTAAGAGCAGGTCATGCCAGACCAATCTGGTGGAACACTATGACTGGGTGACTAGGCAAATTAACAGGGGCCATGCTGTGGATGTCCTGTACCTAGACTTCAGTACGGCCTTCTATTCAGTACCACAGGGGAGACTTGGAAGCAAGCTATGGGGCACAGGGGCAGGAGCAAAACTGGTGGTGTGGGTGGAGAACTGGCTAAAAGATAGGCAGCAGAGGGTGGTGGTAGGTGGGGAATACTCATCCCCTAAGCCTGTGACAAGTGGTGTTCCACAGGGGTCGGTGTTGGGCCCAGTACTGTTTGGCATATTTATTGCAGACATCTCGGAGGAAACCAGCAGCAAAATCAGCCTATTTGTGGATGACACCAAGATGGGAGTGGTAGTGGACGATCAGGTTGGGTGGTGGAGGCTACAGGAGGATCTGGCAAGGCTAGAGGCATGATCTGACAGGTGGCAGTTGGGGTTCAATGCAAAAAAATGCAAGGTACTGCACTTCAGAACAAAAAATCTGAGAAGAAGCTATCACCTGGGGGGGTGCGACTGGAGGTAACAGAAGAGGAGTAGGATCTGGGGTGCTCATCACAGGAGCAATGAGCAATTCCACGCAATGCCGAAAGGCAGCAGCAATGGCCAACAAAATGCTGGAGTGCATTGCAAGGGTATTACCTCGAGAAGAAGGGAGATTATTCTACCATTATACAGATCGTTGGTTAGACCCCACCTGGAATACTGTGTGCAGTACTGGGGCCCATACCTACAAAAGGACATTAGGCTGCTGGAAGGGGTGCAACTTAGGGTAATGAAGATGATTCAGGGCCTGGGGGAATTGCCATATGAGGTCAGACTAAGAGAGTTAAACATGTACACACTGGAGGAGAGGAGGGATGGGGGGATATAATTGAGACATTCAAATACATGAAAGGAATAATCAAAACAGATACAGAGGGTCTATTCAGGAGGAAGTCGGGGAGAGACACTAGGGGCCATGACATGAGATTGGAGGGGGGTAGATTCAGGCTTGAGGTGAGGAGGCATTTCTTTACAGAGAGGGTGGTGGCAAATGGCAAAGTGGAATGCACTACTGGCTGAGGTGGTGGCATGTAACACAGTGGAATGCTTCAAGAAGGGGTGGGACAGGGCAAAGGGGAGGGTAAAAGGAGGGAAGGGGGTGGTGCAACTGCTGAACAGGAAGCTAGCTGCAATCTTGAGCAGCCTAGATAGACTAGGAAGGCCTTTTTCTGCTGGCAACGTTTGTATGTTTGTATGTTCATATTCCCATAAACACAAACATCCTATGAACACGAAGAGCAAGAACAGAGCCCCTTTCATGGTTAAACTGGGTCTTCCAGGTTAGAAGCTTATACTAATAGGAGAAGTCAGCAGAAGAGAATTACTTTGGCAAGCAAAGGGCCAAAGTGGTGCACTCCACATTAAGGGCTGAATAGTAGGTTCTGCCCCTGCATTAGTTTGGAAGTATAATATTATTTAGATAGGGTATGCAGGATAAGCCAATTTGCTTTATCTGCTACTCTCTCAATGAACTGAGCAGTAGCCCATTATGCTGCATAGACACATTTGAGGTATACCTTATATCGCTTACTACTAAGTTTTGTTTTTCTAGTTGTATTCCCCCCAGCAACAGCCTATTAGAGAGTGATATTTATACTGGTATTAGAACAAAAGAAGGCCTTACAGCCTATGGATACCGTTCCCCACATCAGTGGGTCCATTTAGACTTGTTACCGGTCAACCACCTATCTATTCCCTTTTTGAATACAGATACTGAGGTACTGTCAACTACATCATTAGGCAGTTTATTCCATATTCTGCCTGCTCTATTTAAGAAAGAATAACGCCTACTGTTTTTCTTTGTTGTTTCAAGCTTTATTTGCTTTTTATGATATGAAAAATAAGTGAAAAAATCAGTCAGTCATGTGTCTGGTGAACCAGAAAGCTATTAAATAATCTTGTGTTCAGTGCGGTGAAAATTTTGCATTTGCCTGAGGACCCATGTCATTCAACCTTAATGCCCCAGTGAACAGCAAATGTTTGTAACTTGTCCCAAAGGCAGAGAGGGGTCTGTCCACTGTTAGGAGTCCCCTGTTACACCAGAGCGCATCTCTAGAGTAATATGTGGTAGGTCTGACGCTCCTAAGAGAGCTGCAAGACAATTTCTTTAAACATGTAGATGCTGCTTACTCCACCAGAGCTGTGCACATGATGGCACAATATATCCAGTGAGAGGCTTTTGGATTAGTGGAAATGAATAGATTGAGGGAGTTATGATACCAAGCAGTGGTATCTTTACCATGCTCCAAAAACCTGGGCCTTCCCCCTGCTCCTCTATCATCATTCAAACAATATCAGCTAAACCCTCCATATCTGCTGTGTGTGAGTCGGGTGGGAAATATGGCAGGAAACCCATGCTGCAGGGCTGATGCTGCACACCCAGTCCCAGCCTCTCCCCTGCAGTCATGTTTTGTGGCAACAAGGAGGCTGCTACAGACACATGTAGCTGCTACTCAGCCCCAAGGTCTGTACTCCAGGTCTTGTTTTATGCAGCATTTCACTCAAATCGCTCCAAGAGTAGGCCACTATCATAGGGGGAAAAGACATAATTAGGAGGCCTCCACCCCTGGAGCCCCCAGGCCCAGAATTATGCCAAAGCCTGAGCAGAGATGAACACCACTCCTGGCCCCAGGAAGACCTAGTCACTGCTCATCCATATCTGCAACCCTTGTTAACAAATCAACACACAAGTGTGGGGGGAAGGAAGAGGAGCAGGGGATACTGAAGGGAGAGACGGCATATACTGGAGGAGTATAACATAGTGGTTAAAAACACTGAGCCATAAACCTGGAGAACATTTGGATGCCAAAGCACCCACTTGTATATTGTGTAACCAGGAGGTTACTTGGCTTTCCTGTGCTCCCAGGTTGCACCTGGAAACAAACCCTGGCTTAATGTGTCTTGCCTGGTCACAAACTGTGAAATAAATAAATAATTAATTAAATACATAAACGAAAACACAGTCCACTCACTGAGATTGCTTACATCTGGCAGTGTTCATGATTCAAGTAGCAGTATGTGAAGGTGCCACACTCTGTTTCTGCAATTTCCAAAACTGATCCACAGTTTACCGTGTGGTGTCCCCAGCCTGTTGCTTGGGTTCTGAAATCATTTTGTGATACCAAGTCATCTTGGCTAGTTTTCCCACCGTTAACTGTGCCTGCCTCTGCGGTAAAGTCACCTCTATACTCCTCACTACCAAAACATATCTCGTCTGCTATGCCATTGAGTATGTTTTCTGGCCATCAGCAATGTCCACCACCATTTTAGCTGAGTAGGGTGTTCTGAATTTAATATTTTGCAGCCACAGAACCTTCATGATTGGAATGTATTCCCTCTGTTTATTCTGCAGAGTGAAGAGAAAATTGTCATAAATACCTTTTTCCCATTGCATTGAATGTCTTTTTTTAAACCAAGCAGCACTGAGAATAAACTCCTTATCTGGCCATATGACGAATTTTTCAGTTATGATCTCTGCTGTGCTACTGGGTTCATGGAGCACGTGCTGAGGACTACATGCATCCATTCTGTCTCAAAGGTTCTATCCCGTGTTAGATTAAGTCCATCATACAGGAAAGTCTGTCAAAACTCAGTGATGGAGTTACCTTTGGCGCCCTCACAAAGTCTGTATAGCCACAAGTTGTTGCATCTGTTGCAGCTCTCCACACATCTTCCATTTTTTTCTCTATCTGATGATATTTGGTATGAAACTGAAGGAATGCTGTCTCCAGGGTGTCTTGGTGGGTGTCGACCTGGGTAAGCAGATAGTCCTCTGCATTGCAGTGCTTTTCTTGTTTTCAATGTCTGTTTGTATAGCCATTGTGTTGGAGTGGACCTCTTTCCTAAAATCACATAATTCACTTATTAGTAGGTCCATCTTCCATCCCATGCCCTCCACTGACATCTAATGCTTGCTAAGGGCCAAGCTTCTCCAGCAAATGGTGGGTGAAGAGGCCCGGGACCGATCACTTTCATAGCCACCCTCTGCCAATTCCACCTCATCCTCCACTTCCAAGATATGTTTTTTGTTACCACTGCATCGCATCAACTTTAACAAACCTCCCTTTTTGATTCTGGTGAGTATTTGTTTGTGATTTGGTAGTTTGGGGGAGGTTTAGCAAATGCAGTTAGATGAAGCTATGGATCAGGATGCTATTCTGATCTCTGATGTCACCGTAAGTCCCAGGGATTGGATTTCTTATTTAAAACTAGAACACCCATAGGTTCTTTTAAGTAATATAGGTTCTAAATACTGAATACAATGTTGTTTTTATTCATTTAACAAAACTTGAGATGCCAGTGTGCAAAGCAAAGTAATTATTGAGAATTGCATGTTTTAGTGAGATACACATATGCAAATGTACTGCTCCTATACCAGTATATGTAGCTGTACCAAACTACAATGCATCAACTGTGACTCTTGGCGGCATTTGATTTTTAATTGGTGCACAATATTCATCTTTCTTTTCTGCAAGTGCATTGAAATTATGTTTTTTCTGTGCTGAGAGAGTATGTCTTTATTTTAGTTTTTTGTTTTCCTCAGTATCACTCTCTCTCTCTCTCTCTCTCTCTCTCTCTCTCTGTTCTTTCTCTGCAGTCCAATACACAGAAGAGTTTGAGTTCTAAAGGAAATCTGTATTTAGAAAAATGTATTTAGTTTTTGCTAACCAGGAAAGGAGGGCTAGACAAATCTGCCTAATTTCAGCCTTGTCCCTGGAGGGTAATGCAGATGCAAGCCAACAGAAATAAAAACCAGGCTAAATTGTTGGGGGTACTTTTAATAAATGGGTGGAATGTGCCCAGGACACTGGAGAAATTCCCTTACTGTTCCTGGAGAGGGTGCTGCTATACTTTTTCCATGGGAGATGAAGAATCCTGGAGAGGAAGAGGAGGATGATATGGCCACCTGGGTGGAGGAGTTTGCTTCCCTCATCATCTGGAGTACTGTAGAGGCACCGGAGATCTTTATGAAATAGATGGATACTGTTTCCACTGACATTTAGCAAACAAAGAAGGCCTCTGAGCCAACACCAATGAATTCAGAGACTGTATCTGAGATGGCTAAACAGTTGGCTGAGAGAAAGCCAGGGCCAGCTGGTCTAGAGGTGGCCATTGCTAATGTTCAGCAAATTGAAGAAGAGAGATTAGATGCAGAGTTGATTTCCAAGAAGCAAGTGCTGCTGAAGTTGATCAAGGATGAAGAACAGCAGGTAACAAGCATTTGTCAATGCCGAATGTTGCTTGCTTCTATGTGCTGTTTAGGTATTTGGAAGTCATTGGAGTGTAAATATTGAAAATTTGCGAACTTACGAGCGTGCGTAGGAACTGCGCAACGCACGCTCGTAAAACAGTCATTGTTAGGATTTTTTTCACCAAATTTTCAACATAGCCATTTTAAGACCTCTGGTCATGAACAGTGTCACTGTGATTTTGTTAATGTGTCCCATACATTGAGTTTGCACGACTTCTAAGCCATTATGCGCTACATGAGCCAGAAACACGTGTTGGGCAGGATGTGAAAATGACAGCTGTACTGCTCATAAGGAGGTGTGGTAAAATGGCGATGTTGAAAAATCTGGGTGGAAATATTGAAAATTCGCAAACCCTGATGCGTGGGAACTTTAGTAGCGCATACTTCGTAAAACAGTCATTTTTAGAATTCTTTCACCAAATATTCAACATTGCCATTTTAAGATCTCTGCTCATGAACAGTGACACTGTGATTTTCTTAATGTGTCCCATACACTGAGTTTGCTAGCGGACTGCGCCATTATGCGCTACATGGCGGAAACACGTTTTGGGTGAGATGTGAAAAATGACAGCTGTACTACTCCATAGAAGGTGTGGAAAAATGGCAATGTTGAAAATCTGGAGTGGAAATGATTGAAATTTGCAAACCCTCTGACGTGCTAGGAACTGCACAACACAAGCTTCAGTAAAACAGTCATTTTAGGAATTTTTTCACCAAATTTGCAACATAGCCATTTAAGACCTCTGCTCATGAACAGTGTCACTGTGATTTTCTTAATTGTCCCGTACATTGATTTACATGAACCGACTCGCCATTCTAAGCTACATGAGCCAGAAACACATTTTGGGTGAGATGTGAAAAATGACAGCTGTACTACTCATAAGAAGATGTGGTAAAATGGCAATGTTGAAAATCTGGAGTGAAAATATTGAAATTTCAGCGAACTTACGAGCCTGCATAGAACTCGCATAGCCTTGGCTAGTAAAACAGTCATTTTGGAATTTTAGGCACAATTTTCAACATGGGGTTTAGGGCCCCTTCTCATGAATGATGTCACTGTCATGGTGGTATTCAGGCCGAAGGGTGATTTCGCAGTCACTGTGCGAAATCACCCTTGACAATACTCCATGACAGTATATCATGAAAAAGATCCAAAAACCCATGTTAATAGTGTCAAAATCAAAAATAACTGAGATATCAATAAAGTTGAAACCCCTATCTAGTCCATTATACAGCTTACGGCATTTCCTCAGTTCGCGGTCGGCTTTGAAGAGTGCAGACGTGTTCCCGGTCCACGAAGATCGTCGCGCGGTCGGAGGGTAACTATGGGGTGAGGCGAGTGTGGGGAGGCTGGAGTGCGCCGTGGGTGGGTGCGGGTTGTGGGAGGGGTGGAGGCGCACCGCAGGGACCGTTTTGTCTTACAGGTAAAAAAAAAAAAAAATGTTGTGGGACCGTTGCCACGCTGGGTGGGCTCCCAGCGTGGTACAAGAGCGTTAGGGGGTTCAGCCGGCGGGGGATTGGGCACCCCGTCGGCAAAGGACTGATTGCCACACTGGGGTGGGCTCCCAGCGTGGCACCAACTACTGGGGGAGCGGCGCAGCAGCTTAGCCGCGTGAGGATTGGGCACCCGTCGGCTATACAATCGTGTCTTGAGGCCTTGCGCTGCGGGTGGGGGAGCTGCGCGTGAGCAGCTTCTTATCGCTGCTCACTCAAGCGTAGCTCCCCCTTTCAACTGTATGCCACTGCATTTTGGAGCATGTCATAGACAGCTCCAAAATGCATTGGCTTACAGGGGCCGCGCCTGCCAGCACACTGCCTGAATTGGAGGAGGAGGTGACACACCTCCGAAATCTCCGATGATGGCACTATGTTTCTTGCACATGCGTGCAAGCAACATAAAAATGGAAAAGCTGAACCTCTGTGTCACCCAGGAGAGTCATATTCCTGATGAGAGAAGGCCTGAGAAACAACCAGCTAAAGCTGTCAGCTCCTTTGTGACGACATCAGAAAAATCACTGGCTGGATCAAAGGCTGCTCCCACTGTCAGCTGTGAAGTGAGTGGCTGACTTTCAGAAAATGCAAACCGCACAGATGAGTGAGTTTTCAGCCTGAGGACCGTGCCCTCAGCCAACAGCATCCATGTTCACTTAGTTTCTGTCTTTGACTCCACATCCACACCTAAGGAGTTTGAAAGCCTCACTCTAAAAATCTCATTACCCCCTAATGAGACCATCTTAATCTCTGATTGTTACAGACACCCTTCAGGAGGTATTGGGATAATCTCTCACCTCTGCAGAATATTAGAAGCCACCAACTCCAAATGCTTATTCATGGGGGATTTTAACTTAGACTGGAACTCCCACTGTTCCAAGCCTTTAAAAACCTATACGATGGACATGGTCTTACTTACCTAATTGGTGATGTCACCCACCCCAACACCAAAAACCCAGATCACAGTACCCTCCTCGACCCGATCCTTGCTAATAAACCCCACAAAATAGCATGCACCGGGGTATTTCACAATGATATTAGTGACCATAGGGTCATTGCTTGTGTGAGGCTTCTACCCAAAACCACCTACTCACTGAGCTTCATACTTAAAAGTAGTTATCATAGCCAGCCCACTGGTGCAGGAGCAGAGTGCCGACCTGCAGCACCAATGTCCCGGGTTCGGGAACAGATCCAGGGACGTTGGAGGGACAGCCAGGGGAGAAGAATCGAGTGTCCCATGACTGCGCTCCTTCTCTAGTGGAGAGGATAGAGTGCCTGGTGTGCTACGGACACCCAGCAGTGGCTGGGTGTACTGCAAGTGCTGGCGCCCTGTACATTGGGGGGTGGAGAGGATGCTGGCCATCATTATACATCCCCGCCCCTGTATGGGGGGGGGGAACAGCTGCCTGCCACATCCGTGAAGCCAGCCCCTCTGCCTTAATTAGCCTCCAGGGCTGGATCCCCATCCTAATACACTGCTCACAGCACTTTGGGCCAGTGCTGTGGCCCCACCTTGGTGGGTAAGCCAGTAAGCTTCGGGGAAGTCACAGCCAAGTTGGAGGTGGAGGCAGTGGGGTCCGTGACCCGTCTGATGCAAGGCGGCAGGTAGGCTACAAAAAAAAAAAATGATTGTCGAAAATTCAACATCCCTGATTTTCTGGCTGATATAAGTATGATTAGATGGCAGGACTTCTACCTGGCCCCTGTAGTCTCTGAGGTCTGTACCCATTTCCAGAGCCTTGTCTTGCAAGTGATCAGTAGACATACCCTTACGGTAAAAGTTAGAGCACGCAAAAGAACTTGTCCTTGGTTCACCAACACATTGAAAACCTCTTTACATCATAGAGACAAGTTATGGAAGGAAGCCTGTAAGACTAAATCGGACTTCAACTGGGCTGCTTTTAAAGCCATAAGGAACCACTAGACTCATTTGGGCTGAAAAGGCCAAATATTTCCAGTCAGCACTGGATTCATCTAAAAACAATGCTGCTAAATTCTGGCAAGTCCAAAAGGAAGTCGAAGGACACAAGCCACCATCGTCCCTCCCAGCTAAAATAGTGTCTGAGGCCACTATCTTTACAAGAAACCATGATATATTAGAGCAACTAAATAATCATTTTGCCACCATTGGGCTAGCTTTCGACTCCTCTCCCGCTAGTAAGCTATTCCCTCAGCCCCCTGTTGGTGACCCACTGTGCTTACTTACTAAGGCCCACCATCCCCCCACTCAATTCAGCTTCAGGCCAGTTACCCTCAAACAGGTTGAGGACCTCCTAATTGCTCTGGATGTCAAAAGAAGGGTTGTAACTGATAAGCTTGAACCCTTTTTCTTAAAATTAGGCTATTATTTCCTTTCCCCACCCATCACTCACCTCTTCAACTTGTCCCTTGCTCAAGGTGCACTACCCTCTGACTGGAAAATAGCATGTTATTCCACTATTCAAATCTGGTGACCCTAGTGATCTTAACAACTACCAGCCAATCTCCGTGCTATCTATCTTATCCAAACTTCTCAAAAAACTAGTTAATACACAACTTAGAGAGCACCTGAAAACTGCAAACGTACTGACCCCCCTCCAGTCTGGGTTCAGGCCCAAACATAACACAGTATCTGCTCTGGCCAAACTCACTAATGACTGGCAAATTTCCCTTGATGCCAAAAATCATGTCTGTGCTCTTTTTTAGACTTGAGTTAGGCATTTGACACTGTGGACCATCAATTATTATTAACCGTGCTAAATAACCTTGGGTTAGATGACACTGCTATAAACTGGTTCTCCTGCTACCTCATGGGCAGACAGCAACAGGTAAAAGCTCATGACACCTTTTCTCCCCTTAAAATACTACAGAGAGGAGTCCCACGGGGTCCATCTTGGGACTATTGTTATTTGCTATATACTTCAATGACACTGATTTTAACATCAGCTCTGCAAGCGTCCACCTCTTTGTGGATGACACCATGCTCTATGTTGCTAGGCCCTCCCCATAACTTGCCTGCCTTGAACTACAGCACGAATTCAACCACCTGCAACAAAATCTGCTCCATTTGAAACTGCTATTTAATGTAAAAAAGAAAAAAAAAGTTAAGCTCATTTTCCCTCACTATAAAGAACCAACACCCAACCAATTGAATACCAATTACCAGATCAGGACCATCCTGAGAGAGCTTCTCGAACCAGCACAGAAATTTAAATATCTAAGCTTCTAGCTTGACTGTAAACTTTCATTTGTCACCCACATCAAGAAAGTGGCCAAAAGACTATGTCAATGACTCAGACTTTTTTATCGCGTTCAGCATCTGCTTACCTATGAAGCTAAATTAAGATTGGTCCAGATGACCTTCCTCCCCTTAATCAACTATGCAGACTTCCTTTACAGTCACTGTCCTACATCAGCCTTAAGTGCTCTGGACACACTTTACCACAGAGCATTATGATTTATCACAAATGTCCCATCTAAAACACACCATTGTTCTCTTTAATCATAAATTGGCTGGCCCTCCCTCAATACTAGGAGGTGGCATAATGCCTCCCTCTGGATGTACGGAGCCATTTCTAAGAAACTCCCTCCCTTTATCTGTAACTTATTCAAATGCACCCCCTGTGCATATTCTCGTAGAACATTCTCATATGTTACATTTGATATTCCTAGGATAAGAACCCACTATGGTTCCTCATCGATAAGCCATGCCTTACCCATCCTATGAAATACTATACAAAATACACTTAAGCTCACACATACTGTCGGGATATATATCTTTAAATCTCTGATTAGACTGTCTCTGAAGGATGAGTGCAATTGCTATTCATAACTTCACCTGCCTCAATAAGGATACCCTTCCCTTGGCCATTACCTTGCACTTACTTGCCACCTTGGCTTGCTGTTTTTGGTGTTCTGTTTGTATTTAGTCTCCCTATGAGGATCCCTCCAGATTCCCTTCTTGCTCTTTTACTACCACTACATACCTGACTCAATGCAACAACTTCCTAATATTCTGTACCCCTATCTCCCAGCCATGTTGCTCCCTCTACTGCCTCACCTCTTCCTTCTCTCTACTCCCTTCCACTAACCTTACCACATACCTTGTCTCATTTAACTCTCACCCCACATCTTCCATGGGTCCTATTGTATATATATTGTGTATATTATGTATATAGTGTGCTGCATTATTTGATGACTCCACATTGCTTTATTATTCTCTGCTATTTCATGTGTTGTATACTTTGCTCTATAATGTTTATTGACTCCAAAGTGTCTTTTCATTGCTGTCATATGTGTACCTTACCCCAGTCCACCTTGTAAATGAGTTCTTCTCAATGGTGTTTTGCCCGGTAAAATAAAGATTGATTGATTGATTGATTGATTGATGTCAGGATTCCAGACAAATGTAGATGAAAACAGCATGTGACTAAATCTGTTTGCTGTTCTCCCTTTCTAAAGGACTATGGAATCCCAATTGCCAGTGCAAGTTCTCATGGAAAAAGCCAGCCTAGAATAGAGAATGTGTGTTCATAATCTCAGAGCTTGTTTCAGAGTAGACACCGGTCCCATAGGGCTGAGTTGGACCCACCCTTGTCTACACTTTTCATGGAGGAGGCTTTGCTGTGAGCTGGATGGAAACACAGAGTGGAGGGATCCTGGGATCCAGAATATTCAGGGGATGAACTCCCTGCAGGTGAGTACTTTGACAGGACAGAATTAAATGGCAACGTGGTGGGAGCTCCTATCATTCATCCTGTACTGCAGCATCAGTTTGCTACTAAAATTTCCCTGCCTTTTTATTCGACCAAAATCTGGTCCTGAAGATAATAAAAAAACCAGGAACTGATGTTCCAGCTGATAGCATGGAATTCTCTAACACTGCAAGCAATATAAATGTGTCCCCAGAATTTAAGAGACCAGGATTGCCTGTAGAACAGAATAAAATAACTCAGGCTTCTCCCTTAGTTGATACTCCCCCCAAAGGACCTGAGCAAATGCTTCCTTCAGAAAGCAATCATACTGAAGAAGCTTTGAATAATACAGACATTCTAGCTCAGAAGCTACACACTACTGTACTTTTGTAGATCCCCATGACAAAGAATCTAGTCAAGCAGAAAAACCTCCAAAATGGGATGGGGGTCAAGCCTCTTCTCATGGGGACAATCTTGAAAAGAAAACTAATGATGACCATAGGGGCAGAGTAACACAGAACAAGGACCAAATACACACCATACTGATATGGGGACAGAGACCTGGGGCACAGCTTTTTTCAGATTTTTTCCAACAAACCTCAGAGCCAGCTAAAAGCTGGAATGCAGTCCACCACAAATACAGGTGGAGAGTGTCAGATCCTCTGGATAGGATTTTTGTTGCACAACACATATTGAAAGAAAGCATGCAATTTTATGCATATGAGATACTGTGCATGCTTTGAGCCATATGACTGGGGAAACCTTGTTTGATATTAGTTTTAAAACCTCTGTAGGACTGGAAAGGTCTTTGAAAAAAATATTATGATCTTTGGGTGCATCCTTTATGGGTGCCTTCCATTGTAATGCCACTTACAAAGCCAACCTTTAGGAAGATAACAGTGTTCTTTAAGAATGAGGGGGTAAATGTGGCTGACATTTTATACTGGCTGAGACAAAGATGTCAGTGATAAGACAACCTGAACCCATACTTGATTCTGAGCAGATATGGACAGGTGTCTGACATGTTAAAGTAACCTTACAACAGATGGACAGTGGATTGATACACCTACCTAATGTGCTGATTTTCTGGGTCTGAACAGAGGAGTTATTTCTAATGTTGGACAACCAAAAGCCTGTTATTGTTGTGGGACACTGACCCACCTTAGCAATTTATGTGACAAACGTAAATGCGGAATATGTCTGAAATTGGTCACTCAAGCATACAATTAATGTGTGCAATGAACTGCAATTTTGTGTAATAATACAGGGGACACTTACAAAACTGCCCTGGGCATCTCATAATAGCTTGGATCCAGCTGATCAGGCAGATTGTAAATATTACGTCACAATGGCCCAAAAAACAAAACAAAGGCATAAATTTAGAATTTAATCCACAACCTAGAGACCATCAGTCTGATCAGAAAGGTAAACCTCCCAGACCACTCAGTACAACTACTGAAACAACCTGTATAGAGGATGGTGCTAAATGTTTCTTTCCAACAGGTTGTTTAACAAATATTACCTGCCCCAGTTTCTGATAATAAAGACCAAAGCAAAATAACCGTGGAGTCCCCTGGAGAAACCAGCTCATCACAACAGGAAGTGGCAATGGAGGCCCAGACAATTACAGTACAAGGAGATATACAAGACTACTCCAGCTATAAAGGGTTCTATGCAATAATGGCAAAAGCCTAAAGGCAATCGCCGTTATCGCACAGTAAGAGTGCTGAAAACAATTTTGGTACTACTGACACCTCAGTGCACAGGACAACGGCGCCAGGGACATAACTTTCTATGCTACAACCCCCACACCCTTACAACTGGGGGGCTTTGCCCCCCACACCTTCTACTAAAGGATTCTCAATTTCAGGGGGGTGCATGTCAGGGGGGGTGAAAGCATGTAAAAATAAAGGGTCAGGCCTGGCGCAATAAAATCGCACCAGTGCCCGGACCTGAACCTGGTACTTCACCCACCCCAACCACAGGCCAACCCCTGATGCCACGATGCAGCACAGCAACCAAAGACAGCATCACCCCCTACAGCTCCTCTGCCCCCTCTAAGCCCACACTCGCCATGCTCGCTCCCCCCGCGCATGTACATATAGCAACATCCTGTCTCCCATTTTGCACATCCCTCCATCCAGTCATCCTACCCTCCCATCGCCTTGATGGATTTTGCAGAGAAAGGAGTCACCATTATGGATGGTGCCCTTCCCCATGCGCCCTTCTCACAGGCTACCTCATAAAGCCTTTGAACTAATGCCCTACACCCCTTCAACACCTACTGTATGACAGTGTCATTGAGCAACCTGTATAATATTCTCCAAGAAAACAGGGACTGGGCAGATATGGATGAAGATTCAGACATTTCCTCAGTTCCATCTTCCCAGCCAGACCCTTCATCAGAAACAGAAGGAGCATCAACTGATACACAGACTAAAAAAGAGGAAAAATAGATACAGGAGTGGTGGGGCTAGAAAGAAAAAAGGATGTATGTATGGTCTGTTTTCTTTTTTCATATTTGCTTTTAGTATGCTGGAATCCATCTCCTTACTGATGGCAAATGTGAATAGTAGTAAAAATGTAAAACAGAGCATGACCACATTTATGGATCTCCAGATGCCCCTGAGAGACACAACTTTTTTTTACAGGATACTGGGATCCACACTTTAAATGCACCATACATATTCCCATTTTATAAGCACATTAACACATGATGATGTGTGCATATCTCTCAGACTCTCAGCATTAAAATGCAAAGCACCAGCCTTCAAAATACAGAGTCAGTTGTTAGAATGTGTAGCACTTTCATATTTTAGAGAATAAGACATCAAGGAACAGTGAACCACATATGTTTAGTGTTAAGGAATGTTTTATCAAGTTAGTTCAATGTTTTAATAGTTTGTGCACCCAGAAATAGCTCTAACATTATGAGGAACACCTGTAAACCTTTCTGTACCTTTTTTTTTATTATTTATTTGCTCCTAGCCCAGGTGAGGATTGTTTTTTGAACTGACAGACAGAAAAAGGATATTGGAATGCTGAACAAAGAACCCACTTTGCTTTTGCAGGCAGGAGTGAGTGAGCTTGGGTGAGAAACTTGACTGAGTTGGCATTGTAAAGTTATGAGATTATAACTGCTTTCAACCTTTTAGCCTTTTTACGGTTGTGGGCAGAACCTACAGCCATCTTGCTGTAGCTAGAAAAATGGGATACTGAAGCACACAGTTTGGGAGTTTTTATTGTATCCTTCCACAACTGCAAATCATTATGCCAGTTAAGTGAAATACTCCCTTGCAGGGCTGCAGACTGAACATCTGTCCAGAGCTCAAGCAAATAGATTCATTCTAGTTCTTTTGGCAACTAAGTAAAAACCCTACAGCCTAAAGCAAATGGGATGTGAGATCTTCCAGAGTGCACCAGGCTGCACTGATCAGAGCTTCATAGCAATTTCAGTTTCTTATATTTTGGCAGGATGTCAGAAATACCTTTTTCTTTTTTTTCACTAAAAAAACTATATGATGATAACTGTTGCCAAATAAATGAGCTGCTTTAAACAAGGAGAAAAAAAGCATTTAAAACATGAGTGTGACAGATTAGCCATTAGTCATGAAATACAAACAGAGATTACCAAACATCCCTGCAACTAGTAAATCAAAGGTCACAGAATGGAATGCTATGAACTGACTCCTCAGATGTTCTAAATCTCACTGAAGCCAAACAAAATATGGGTGTGTGTGTGTGTGTGTGTGTGTGTGTGTGCGCTAAAGCATGTTGATTAGAAATATGTAAAACACATAACTCTGTGTGTTCATTTGTCAATATACAGTAATTTGTGAATTTTTTTTTTTTTACCAATTATTTTACCAGGTGAGATATTTAGACTCACACTGTATAAGGAGAAAAGATGGTACTTTGGTTACCTCAGTCCAATAACTTTTTAAGGTAATTACAGACACAGACAATGGGGGTGATACCCTTTTCCAAGATAAGTGATCCTACCTCTCTAACCTAGTACAACATCCACTCTTTTCACAGGAGTCTGACTCCCTTACATAAGACATCTCCCATCAGGAAATATTAGAGGTTATTCAAACCTGAAAACTAGGGGCAGCTCCAGGCCTAGATGGCTTACCTTTTGAATTTTATAAAACCTTTGTCCCTGAGCTAGCATGTGGTTTAGAACTAGTATTTAAATTTTTCTTTTCTCAGAACTAGGTTCCTGCACAGTTTTTAAAGAGCTTAACCACATTTTTATTCAAATCTGGCAATCAGTCTCTGCTCCAGAATTGGAGACCAGTTAGTTTGCTAAACAGTGATTTTAAAATACTCTCACAAATGTTACACCTTAGATTGAGGAAACTAGCAGAAAACGTAATACACCTCCTCCAATACTGTAGCTTACCCAAAAGATCTATCCATCAACCCCTGATAATATTGAAACAAATTTGGGAATATTGTCAAAAATGGCAATTTACTGGCTGGATTATTTCTGTTGACCAGAAGAAGGTGTTTGATAAAGTGGCTCATACGTTTCTTTTTAGCATACTAGAAGCCTATGGTATCCCCCTTTCATTGACAAAATGAGAACATTATATAACAACACAAGATGGAGTACATATATTAAAGGGATCATAGGCCCGGAAGGTATTTTATGGGAAGGAGTATGTCAAGGATGTCCCCTGAGCGCCTTGCTCTACATATTTTCTCTGAATCCGCGCATACAGAATATTATGAATAACCCTGCGGTACAACGTTTGAAAGGAAATACTTGAGGTGACGACGTCAAAATCTTGTCATATGCAGATGACACTTGTCTGCTACTTCAGGACACTGATAGTGTTTTGGAAGCCAGTAGAGAAATACAGTACTTTTCAGTAACATCAGGAACACAGTTGAACTTATCGAAATGTAAAGCTGTATTGGGGCTCAAAAGGTGACCTTCCTTCCATGGTAGGAAACTTCTCCGTTACAGCACAGCCAGTTAAAATCCTGGGGATCACCTTTGGATTCCAATATTTAGCTTGTATGAACTGGATAAAAGCCTTACAGGGTTGTGGGGTTAAGGTTAATACCTGGAAGGGATGGAAATTGCCCAAATTAAAAATAATTTCTATTATAAAGAAATTCCTAATTGCAAGTTTAACTTATATTGGAACAATCTTTCCATTACCATTATCTTTGGAAACATGACTCTACAGTATCTTCTTTAACATGCTATGGGCCAGTCATCTCAATCCTGTTAAACGATGATATACTTACCTACCATGGAGAAAAGGAAGACTGGCACTCACTGTTCTGGGTTTATTCCGTAAAACACCATGGACCATGACAAACACCTTAGTCAATAAATGGTTTCTGAATAATTGGAACAATTTTGTTTCTAAATGGGTGGATCAACCCCCAAAAAAATTCTCTGCACTATTGTTAATATCTGAGTCAATGAAATCTGTGGTTCAGAAACTGTGAAAATGGAATATTTCAAAAAGCATGCTTTTGGGGGCTTCTAGAATACAACTGTCTCAATACATTCTAGGTAAGACTGGACCATCTACTCTGGAATTTAAAAATTGGTGGCCGAAAAAATAAGATAAAATACTAAAACTATTAAATGAAAAACCTATTCCTGAACATATGTGGAAATTAATCTGGTTAAGTACCTATGGAAGACTTTATGTTAGAGGAATCAATAAACCCAAGCCAGTGGAACAGCGATCATGTTCATACACGGGGTGTGGAGCCCCAGAGGAATCGATGGAACATTTTGCACTGCAGTGTGTTTATTCTCATAACCTTTGGCTTTTTTTAGCCAAGGTGTGGAATTTACCATGGCTACAAAATCTCACGTATGAGGCATTTATTTGGTGGGATTATGGCAATAGATTATTAAAATATAATACTGGTACTTTAACTGTGCTCTTTGCAGTTCTGCAATACTATCTCTGAAATGCCCAAGTGCAATGAGTGCTTTGATAACAAATGCCCTTTATGATCTTTACAGTATTATGTGAAAATGCTTTACAGAATATTTGGGGTAAGGAAAAAAACAATATGGTTTACAAGAAACTAAATCACAGTGAAAAGGTCTTTCCTATTTTATAAAATTTAAATAAATTCCTTGACTTTGTAATTAAAAGACAGGAAATGACTGCCAAATGAAACTCTGTAGTTCTATAGATGTTAGTACTGACTGTATGGTCAAATGGTTATAGTATTGCTTTTCTTTGTTTCACTAGATTTGGAAATATTTCTTAATTTTCCTCTCTTGTATGTAAAAATTTATTTGAGAGTTTTCAATGTATCATTATTTGCTGTTCTGTATATGTTATTGTACCCTTTCATAAAAAACACCCCAACTCTTTTCGAGATGTGTCATGACGTTTTCGAGACATGCATCATTAACATCCACCTGAAATACCACCAGAACAGGCAGATGGGACCTCAATTTAATGTCTCATCCAAAAGAACACACTGCAGGAGTGCAGCACCCCCTCATGCTGTAGTACAGTGTCAGTATTGGGATTTAACCCAAGGGCCTAATGTGGAAATAGAACCTACAGCCTTCAGATCTCCCGGCTTCAGAGGCAAGTGTGCTACCTGCTGAGCCACTGACAATTATTACACTTATAGGTATAGCTTTGCACTGTCACTTTAAATTTTGCCCTTTTAACTGAGCACTGACATCATACTCACATATTTTGAGGAAGACTTCTGGTAAGAAGTTGAAATGTTAATGGCTGTGAGTGTGGCATTCAGCGTGGTTTGGCCTGTAGTCCATGGAATAAAATTTACTATTCTAGCATGACAGAACTGCTATGGACATTTTGGGTATCCAGCGAACATGGTGAGTGAGACTGAGAGACTGCAATAATGGTGATTCAATCTCAGTGCCTGTGTTTTGGGCTACTGGACAGGATAGTGAGGGGCTAGGAGAAAAGATGAGGGAGGGTAACAGGAACCACAATACACAAGGGATGGAAGGAGAGGGAAGGTATGTGGGAGGCAGTGTGGTGGTAGGCTGCCATGCTGGCTATGTGGCATATTTGTGAGGATGGCCAGCTGTGGTAGGAAGGGTGCAGGGTTCAGATCTGGGTGGCGTGGTAATTTTTCCAGTGCACAGCTTTTTTTATTTTTCTAAGGTTTACACCCTCCCAACATGCACCCTCCAGTAGTTAAGAATCTTTAGTTAGGGGGTGCGGGGGACACAGCCCCCCCCCATGCATTTGAAAGCCATTACCACTGTTGTTGTCACCACGAATGTACATCGCCAGTCTTTATTTTTGGTGTTGTACACTCACCCTAATGGTGAGACTTGCCATTCGACATACAGCCGACATTTTGCATGCTGCTTGGTCATTTGCATTATTGCTGAAATGCCGTTTTTACTGCTGCTGCTGTAAATTCCAAGTTGGATTAAAAGGTTCATCCTACTACAACTGTTTGGAGTGCTGACCTGTTTTCTGGTTTATACAGAGTGTGTTTACTTATGCTTGGATGTCCTGGTAAGATGCATCCTTTTGCCATACTGAACTTTTTGCAAACCTAATAAAACTGTTTTGGAGCCTGCCTGCCTTCTTCTTTTGTAGTTGTTTATATTGTAATATGATTGTGTTATACAGCGTATTATTGTGCTTACTGTAACATTACCTGCCAGTTGAGGAAAGCACTTTCCTTGGCTGATCAGTACTGGTACTGTAATTCTGATAATGTGTTACATAAGACAATAACATTTACAGTATGCCTAGTGGCATACTGATGTTCTCTGTGGCCTAGCCTGCTGGTTGTATCATCAGAGGCCTGGTCGCAGAGGAATCTGTGAAATAATGGCTGGTTGTGTGGTTGCAGGCTCAACCAGATACAGTAAAACTAAAAATTTTACGCAGGTGAGTGTAGATGAAGTTTTACTCTTATTACGATTTTGCTATTTGTGTCCCAATGCTATCCTTCTGAGGAGCTGAAAGTTCCCCTTTAAATACAGATTACATTTTCTGACCTTACTAAGGCTATAGCTACCAGAAGGCATCAATGGATCAAAGTCTTGAAGCAGCAGAGGTTTCATTACAAAAGGACGTGATGCAGCTATTTTCCAACTTTGACTTTAATCCTAAACATCACATTTACTCAGAAATGATGGACTACTCTTTTATGTCATGAATGGCTGTGTATAAATATGGATGGACCTGTTGTTTTTTTCAGCATGAAACATGAGCCGGATATTAATTAACGAAATGCCACCAATCTATTTGAGAGGATGGGGTGTGTGTGTGTGTGTGTGTGTGTGTGTGTGTGTGCATGCTACAAAATTCTACCAGAAGCCCACCTGAAAGATGGGAAGAGTTCCCATGGTGCAGCATTTAGTTACAGGGCTATTGGGCCTTTTTCTCCAACTGCTCCTTAGGTCTTTGTTCTTTTCTCCAGTAAGTTTTAGTTTCACTGACATAGCATATAAAATATGACTCTAACCATTATGTAAACTATGAGACACTGCTGGACATTGGTTGTCAGGGGTTATTTCATGTCTAGCTGTGTAGTACGGCATTAAGTACTTGGGTTAAAGCCTTTTAGCACCTGTAAGTGCATTAACCCCAGACAACCAATGACCAGGAGTGTCTAACTGCACCTAAACAGTAAAAAGGGTAGAAACTGAAAACATTCAACAAGCAAACAATGTGAAATTTTTTTATATGAAAAACAGGCATTTTATTTTGTTAATAGTAACTAGTAAAAAGTGGTTCCTCCCCACCCGCTGAGCATCTACCTTTCCGCACATTCAATAGATGGAGTGTTTATTCTATTATACAGACATTTGAATATTTGGAGAATTCATCTGGCAACATGTTCATGCCATCACTCAGAATGGAAGGCCTTATATGGAGCAAAGTTTCAGTTTTATATGTAGCAGAGTAGCAGCAGAGATTTTAATGGAAAACTGGTAGGGATAAGAGGATAATATTTCATGGTCACCATAGAAACACCAAAAATTAAAACTGCAACCAATTAGTAGTATTTCAATTTTTTGAGATGGTTTATTTGTGTAAGGACGTGATCATGAAATGAAATAATATTTTATAAGTAATTCATTTCATTTCTTTTATTTTGCATCACTTGGAAAAGCTCCATTGAGCAACGCTAATTTTCAAGGAGGTCCTGGTTAGGACAGTACAATAAAGAAAAAACATGGCAGTGATAAGTGTACAGATTGAGGAATAATATAAATTACAAAAGCATATGCTCTGCTAGGCCATAGGAAGAATTACAGGTACAGAAACAGATACAAAGACATATAATATTGGGTATAATAAAATAAAGCAGCACACAAGAAGCAGACTCAGTAGCAATAACAAAATACTAGGGGTAGGTGTAATTATTAGAGCAGTAGGGGCCAATCAGTGATTTAAAAGTACTTAAACTCACAAATGAATTCAGTTTGAAGTAGGCCTGAAGTTTATTCCAGTAGGTTGGGGCAAGTCACCTGAAGGCAATTTTCCCATATTTAGTAGCAATTCTTGATGTTTCTAGCAAAATATGATTGCATGCTTTCAGGTTGTAAATGCTAAACGATTGATGGACGTAGCAGGTTAAAATATGAAAATGCTGAAACTAAATTGATAACTGATAGTGATTTTGTGTCACAGCAGTCTAACAATGTTTCTCTCCAAAGTCATTTTAAGCAGTGGGGATGAAACAAAAACAGGGCGAATCAATGTTTAAAAAATTTAAAGGGTTACTGTAAAGAGTCTGGGCTAATCCTCAGATGCCGAAACAGATAGAACAATTGGTCATACCAAAGAAGTATAGAACTGAGTTGTTACAGATAGCACGTGATACTCGGGGAGGTATCACACCCTTGTCAGACTGTTGTACAGATTTCACTGACCTAGAATACATGCAGATGTTGCTACCTATTGCAGTTATTGTCCTGAATGTCAGAAAGTAGCCCCTGTGACTACAAAAGACAAGGTGCCCTTGGAACCCCTACCTTTGATACATGTGCCTTTCTAGAGAATTGCAATGGATGTGGTTGGCCCCTTAGATAAAAGTGAAAAGGTAGTCAATTAATTTTGGTGGTATATGACTATGCTGCTCAATACCCAGGGACAATTACAATGCCTACTATCACAGTCCAAAAACTGGTAACAGAGCTTTCCAAAGTTTTCAGCAGGGTGGGCAAACCTAAAAAGATTATTACTGATCGAGATAGTAATGTTGGTGCTGCATTACTGAAGGAACTGTACTGACTACTGGATATCACTGCCATAAGAACCTCCCCTTATAACCCACAGATAGACAGTCTTGTTGAGCATTTTAATCAAACCCTAAAACACATGTTAAAAGGTTTGTAAAAGGGGAAGGGAAAGATTGGAACCAATACTTATCTTACCTGCTTTTTGCTTACAGAAAATTGCCACAAGCATTAACAGGTTTTTCACCCTTTGAAATGTTGTACGGTAGACAACATAGAGGGCCACTAGATATAGTAAAAAGAAACATAGGAAGATAACCCCATTCTGAAATAATCTATTTATTACATCTTATATGTGTGCCCTGAGAAGGAAACTGGCAAAATATGTCAAAATTGCCAATAGTAATCAAGAAGAGGCCTAAAACCTGCAGAAGGAGTATTATGACCATGGGATAAAAGAAAAGGTTTTTGAGCAATGCAGGCTTTTTGTTTAAAAGGTACAATATTAGTTTAATGGGCTTGACTGTAAATACTCATGTAAAACAATCACATTGAGATCAGCCATTAAGATACTTCTTTAATGTAATTTTAAATAACTTATGAGATTCAAATTTACTATGATCAGGGGAAAATTATTCCAGATTTTTGTAGCTAGATAATTGGAAGATTGTTGTCCAGTTATGCCATTGGGAGGACTGGGAGTTTACATAAGCACAGTGACAGATTAAAAGGAGATTGCTGACTGGTTAAGCACAGTGGTATATCTCTGACATAGAAACATATAGAAACATAGAAACATAGATTTTGATGGCAGATAAGGACCGCTTGGCCCACCCAGTCTGCCCATTTCCCTACCTTATGGATAAGCTGCAGATCCTAGTTAACCAGCAGCCTACTTCTTCCTACCCCCACCCCCTAGAATTGCCTTATGACTGTCCCATGCATGCTTGAATTCCACCACTGATTTTGACTCCACAACCTCCTCCGGAAGGCTGTTCCATGCATCCACAACCCTCTCTTTGAGAAAATACTTCCTTAAATTACCTCTGAGCCGCCCTTCTTCTATCTTCAAATTGTGCCCCATTGTTCTTGCACACCTCTTTTTTTTGAAAGATGCTACCCTCTTGGACTTTGTTGATTTCCTTGAGGTACTTGAAAGTTTCTATCATGTCCCCCCTCTCCCTCCTTTCCTTGAGGCTATACATATTAAGCTCCTTAAGTCTCTCTTCATATGTCTTCCAGTGCAGACCCTGCACCATTTTAGTTGCCCTCCTCTGGACAGCCTCCATCCTGTCTATGTCTCTGCAGAGATTGGGTCTCCAGAACTGCACGCAGTACTCCAGATGGGGTCTCACCAACTGTCTGTACAGAGGGATAATAACTTCCTGTTTTCTACTGGTGATGCCTCTCCCTATGCATCCCAGTATCCCCCCCAGCCCTCCTTGCTGCCCTCTCACATTGCTTTCCCACCTTTAGGTCATCTGATATGACTACCCCGAGGTCCCTTTCCATTTTTGTTGTTGTTAGTATCTCACCCCGCATTGTGTACTCTTCCTCTGGGTTTTTGTTTCCCAGGTGCATTACTTTGCACTTCTTAGCATTGAATCTAAGCTGCCATACATTTGACCATTCCTCTAACCTTGCCAAGTCCCTTCTCATCCTTTCCACCCCCACCTTGTGCATCAACTCTGTTGCAGATCTTTGTGTGCAGGGTGTGTCCCCATGTCCTGTTGGAAGACACTAGATCAACCATCTCTGTCTGATCAATCTTATCAATACCCCTGAAAATGATAAAAACAGAAAACATATTCCCTCTCAGTCTCTTTTCTGCAACATTAAAATGTTAAGGCCACATCATTTCCTCATAGCATTTGTCTTCTATACCCCTGCCCAATTTGGTGGCCCTGTGTTGCACCCTCTTGGTTACATAAATGTCCATCTTGTATTGGGGAACCCAGAACTGCAAGGAAGTAAAACGGGGAGTCTGACCATGGCCTTGTAAAGAGGCAAGATCACTTTCCATGCCTTGATTCTCAACCTCCCCTTGATGCAACTAGCATTCAGACATTGCTTGCCATGCTTCAGACCCTTGTCAGTTATGATACCCAGGTCCTTTCCCCCTTCCATTGCAGTAAGAGGATCCCCTCTAAGCGTGTTATGTCCTACACACAAAAAATAGAGGGGTCAGCACAATTCAACCTTTTTAATATTAGCAGCAATGAAGTGAACATAGCAAAAAACACACAATGAAAGGCAATAATCTCCCCCAGAGTATAAGTGGAAATGCAGATATAGAAAAAAAATCTGTAGTGCCATGCAGCCAGACATTTTAAGGTCACTTAATAGGTGCAACTACATAGAGTCGGCGTTGGAGTGCAGTCAAAAACGGCATTGTGCTTGTAACCAAAAATCACACACCTACATAGAAATGGATTGCCCTCATGCATAAAAAACTATTCTAGGTGGATATTTAAACAAATCACATGCAGGAAAACCAAACGAAGGCATAAACGCCTATAACTTGTGTCGCAACAATGACCCACGGCATGCGCGCACTTCAGGGTATGCTTACATAGCGACTGTATGACGGTCTTCCTCAGAGCATTTTTATGTGTTATGTCCTACCTCTGTTTTTTCTTCAAGCTGTAGCACCTTGCATTTGATTACATTGAATCTGAGACTCCAGCATTCTGACCAGTCACCCAGCCTGTTCATGTCCCCATCTTCAGGGGGGTTCTCCACCCTGACCAGCCTAATGTCATCAGCAATCTTAAGCAGCCTGCTGGAGACCTCAGTTTCCAGATCATTGATACAAATGTTGAAGAGCAATGGTCCCAGCGCAAACCCCGTTGGAATGCATTGAGTACCTCTATCTACTTAGAGTAGTGCTTGCCTCCCTCAGCCCTCTGCTTCCTGCCCATAAGACAGAGGGAAGTCCATCTTGTAAATTCCTCATGTACATTATACCAAACCAGTGTATATTGCCCAGAAGCTTTTCATGTACTCATGTGCCACAGTTTGAAAGGCAGATATAGCTGCCTTTATATGACAAAATATGGATAACACATCTTATACAGTGTAATTGAAATGCAACAGATATCTTGCTTGAATATCTGGGAGCATTATTATATTTTCATATTATTAGAATGTAAGACATGCCTTAGAACTGTGCTTTTAATACAAAAATGACAAACTCAGCTTCAATAAGAAAATTTGTAAGATGGAATCTGACTAACTCTCCTTGAAGTAATCAAAGTCATCTTTGAAATGCAGTGTGCTTAATGACTGTAACCACCTCTGATGTTCATGTTCAACATAGCATGGCCTCTGGGTGCTTTGGATTTCCTGGGAGAGAGAGAGAGCTAAAAAGAGATTTTATAAACAATCTGGTAAAAAAACTTATGAAGCAGATCTCTGGTAATGATTCTCTGACAGCTGGCTCAAGCTAGGAGCTCACAGAAAATGCAGATGTTGCTATATATTTATCTTTCTATTTTTGCCATAGCATTTTTCATTTTGTTTGTCCCTAGTATAGCAAGCAAGCAAGCAAATCTTTATTTATGTAGCACCTTTCTAAAACCAAGGTGCTTTACAGGTAAAATACAATAAAACATAAATAGCAATAAATATACAAATGTATAAATTAATTAAAATCATCTGGGAAGGCCATATTAAATAAGTACATCTTAAAATCTGATTTACATCTCCCGACAGTCAGGCATTCTCTCAACCGATGAGGTAGAGAATTCCACAGGGTGGAGGCTGCAAAAGAAAAAGCATGGGTGCCAGATGTCTTTAAGTGTACCATGGGTATCTCTAGCAATCCCTTGTTGGCAGATCGGAGAAGGTGGAGGGGGCAGTAGGGAGTCAAGAGATCTTGCAGGTAGCTGGGTCTCTGTTTGTGTAGGGCTTTAAAGGTCAATAAACCAACCTTAAAGGCGATCTGCCACTGAACAGGCAAACAGTGCAGTCTGCGCAGCACAGGTGTAATATGACTGGTTCTAGATGTTCCCGTCAATAGCTGGGCCGCTATGTTCTGCACTAGCTGCAAGTGGCAAATATCAACTTCAGGAAGCCCTAGGTAGAGGGCATTGCAATAGTCAAGGCGAGTGGTGATGAAGGCATGGACCAGTGTTGGTAGGTCATCTGGAGGAATCAGGTGTTTCACCCGGGTGATATTCTTCAGATGGTAAAAAGAGGATTTGACAACTGCCAACACCTGAGATTTCAGGGTTAGGCCGTCATCAAAAATAACACCCAAGTTATGCACCTGGCCTGAGGTAGTGAGCTGGATGCCATCAAGCCATAAGCCCGACACCTGCCCAGCCCCCAGACCAGCCCCTGGACAACCCGGGTCCACAACCAACACTTCGGTCTTGTCCAGATTCAGTCTCAGCCGGCTGGTGCTCATCCAGTCCTTGATCTCAGCGAGACAGTTGTTGTTAAACACAGAGACTGCAACCCCCTGTCTGGGAAGAAAGAACAGATACAGTTGAGTATCATCTGCATAGCAGTAAAAACTCAAACTGTATCACCTAATGATATCTCCTAATGGCATCATATACACTGCAAACAACATGGGTGCTATAATGGAGTCCTGCAGCACCCCACAGGACAGGGGAAAGGCGTCAGAGGAATAAATTCTGGTGACCATCTTCTGAAACCTGCCCATGAGGAAAGATCAAAACCACTCAAGGACTGTTCCTGACAGTCCACAGAGAAGCCACAGGCACTCCAATAGCACACAATGGTCCACTGTGTCAAATGCTGCAGCAGATCTAGAAGGACCAAGATGGTACAAGCCTTTTGATCTCTTGCTATTAGGAGATCATTTAATACCTGCAGTCTCGGTGCTATGTCTCTTCCTAAATCCAGACTGGAGAGCATCATAGACATTGTGGGTCATAAGGTGATCATCCAATTGCAGAGCAACCACCTTCTCAATAACCTTTCCAACAAAAGAAAGGTTAGAGACAGGCCTTTAGTTAGCTAGGCAGTCTGGATCCAAGGAAGATTTTTTTAGGAGTGGTCGTACAACTGCCTCCTTAAGGGGATTGGGAAAGACACCCTTTCTGAGGAACTCCAGACAATTTTAGTTAGGATTGGGCAGATAGCATCTACACAACCCACTAATAGGAGTGTAGGGTCCGGATGCAAACTACAACTGGTTGGGTGCAATGTTTGGATGATCTTCACAATGTCCATGAATTCTAGCTGGCTAAAGTCGGTCCAAGCAAACTGTGTGTTCATCACCTCTCGCTGACCTTCGCAGACCCTGATAGGGAGAGCTGGACCAATGCCAGACTGAATTCTGGCAACCTTATCTGCAAAAAAATGAGCAAACTCCTCGCATTTGGCCTGAGAAAATGCTCTTTTGGATTGGAAACAGATTGGATTGCACAGTCTGTCTATAGTCCAGAAGAGCTGAGCTGGTCGATTCTGTTCAGCAGAAATCTCCCTGGACAGGAATTTTGCCTTCTTATAGGAGATTTCCTATTTATAGCCCTTATAATGTTCCATCAATCTAAGCCTGTCAACATCCTGATCTGACTTCCAGCAAGCTCTCTCCAGCCTTCAACCCACTCTCCTCAAGTCCCTCAAGGAACCATTGAACCAAGGGGTCTTTGGGAAAAGAGTGAGTGGTTGAATGCAAACAGGAGCAATTTTGTCCAGGGCATCTCCCACCACTCTGTTATAAGCCAGTGCAATATCCCCTGGACTCATGCATTCACCCAACAAACCCAATAGGTCCAGTACTGCCAATAGATCTTCTGGCGTAATGCCCCTTAAAGGGCAGTACTGGACAATCTCCATGGGGCAAGTCCATTTGGGCGGGGTCCTAAAACTGAACTCTATGGTGTGATGGTCAGACCAACTGATTGGTTCCAAACCCAGGTCCACTATCTCCATCCCCAGGAGGAACACCAGACCCAATGAGTGACACCCTATATGGGTCTAGAAGGTAACTACCTATGTAAGGCCCAGCATAGTCATTAGCTGGAGGAGATTCTGACTGAATTGCAAGAGTTCATTGTCAACCTAGACATTGAAGTCCCCCAGAACTAACCATCTGGGAGACTACAACGCCATGTTGATGATGAAATCCGCTATCTCCTTCAGGAATTCTCCACCATCACTGGGTGGACAGTAGATGAGGAGTATCCCGCACCCTACAATCTTACTCAGGATACACTTGAAGGACCTTGTGATCCCCACTGACACATCCACAAGGCCCAGTTCTGTCCTAAATATAATGGCAACACCCCCCCAATCCAAACTTGGGCGGTGTATCACCGAGCACCCGGCCTGAACAAGATCCTTGGGATTCATCAGTTGTGATATAGACAGTAAATAGAAACAAAGAAAGTTTAGAAACAGAAAAGTGACAGACAGAAAATGACCTGGATAGTCCATCTAGTCTGTCCCAAGATTCCTTCCTTGGAAATGCTCTAGTTTCCTTCCTCCCTTCCAGTTACCCCTCCCACTCTACAGTTCCTATTGGATACATCCTTAATAGTGTCCCACTATCTTTTGAATCCTGCTATTGTCTTTGGCTCCTCAACCTTGTCAGGATGTTTGTTCCACCCATTCACAATCTTTTCCATGACCTTCCTAATGTCCTTTTGGAATGCTTCAGCTTAAACACCTGCTTCTCTTGTGAGGCAATGTTTTTTTAGTTTCAACAGATTTTCTGTGTTTTCTCTGTTGAATCCTTTTGTGAACTTTCATGTCTCTGTCATGTTCCCCTGTCCTTTCTGTCCTCCAGAGAATACATTTAGAGACTTTTCAGTCTATCACCATATGCCTTGCCCTGCTGACCACGTCACTTTTGTATCCTTGTGTTGCGATGTCTGATATCTATCCTTGTTCTTCCTTAGGTGCAGGTTCCAGATTGGACATGGTATTCCAGATTCTGTCTCACCAGTGATCTATTCAGAGGCAATATCATCTCCCTTCTCCTGCTAATAACCCCTTGCCCTGTGCACCCCAGTATTTTGTTATCCCTCACATATACCCTGTTGCACCAAGCAGTCTGCTTCAAGATATTGTGGATCACCTCTCCCAGGTCCACTTTCTCCTTCTCCATGCTCCCTATGAGCACCCCATCAGTATAGCATAGTACACTTTTCCTGGGTCTTTCCCTCATATGTACATTACCTTGCACTTTTTGGCATTAAATTTTAACTGCAAAATACCAGATCATTTCTTCAGTCTCCTCCCAGCTTGTCTTAGAATGTTAATGCTTTCTTCACTGTTGGCCCTTCAGAAGATCTTTGCATCATCTGAAAACAGGGTCATCTTACCTTAGACAGCCTCCCTTATGTAGCAGATACACATATTAACTGAAAGTCACCTCAAGACCAACCCCTGGGGTACCCTACTGGGCACTGCCCTGTCCTTAGAATGTGTACTATATAGCAACAACCTCTGGGTTCTGTCTGTCAGTCGGTTTTTGACTCATCTACTTATTTGTTCCCCATTCACATATTTCTCACCTTCTTACAGTAATAGCCAGATAAAGAGGGTTTCATTGCAGCTTCACATACCTTGCACCAGTAACACCCCTGTTTTGCCATACCACTGTCTTCAGATGCTACCTTGCTAGTTAAAACTGATGGGGCAATACTCACTGCACTTTCATTTGCTATACTCTCCCCCTCCCCAGAGTACTAAATTTCAGGTGTTTATTGGGGTCACTACATGGCAAAAAAGACCTGACAACAGTGTTATATATATTTACCCCCATTCCCCAATTTGTAATATGCATCATTTTATCTCTACAAATTGTGAGCCAAATACATTTTCCATTGCAAAACTTAGTCTCAGAAAATAAGCTGGGTTTCTTCCTTTCACCTTTCAGTTTTGAAATAATACTTTTGACTTCATTAACTACTTTGTTCAGTAAAATATCAAAATTCAGCACTTGAGCCCTTGAGCTGTCTAAAACTGACATTGCGTTACTTTATTGTACCCAGGAGACACTGTTAGTCTGAAAATCTTTGACATTTTATTTTGACATCCAAGTGTAATGTCTTTCTTAAGTAGGATATACAATATTGCTTCCTGTATTTAGTGGAAAAACAGCACATTGCAGGGAGTCAGAAACATTAAAGTATTTACAGTACTTTTCCCATCCAATACATCAGTATCTGAATAAAAGTTTCATTTTTTCTTGACCTCATTTTCAACAAGCATTCTTTTTTATAATTATGTTAATTATGAAAGTTATATTATCATCACAAACCTTCAAGATGGTATGAGTAGCTACATATCTCAGTCTGTAGGTGATGGCAGTGTGGAAAGTATGGGTGATACCAAAGAGTATGGTAAGAAGCTATAGGAGGATGGACTAGATATAGACTGGAGAAATTGTCTCACAATTAGCCAGTGGAATTAAACATGGAAAAATGTGAAGTGATACATTTACTTACATGAACAAAGGGACGGATAACACATTGAATGAGCTAATATTGATCAAGGTGGAGCAGGATAGGGATATTGGGGTCAAAACAGAGAACTACCTTAACATTTGGAACCAAAATCTGGCACTTGTGAAAAAGAAAACAGGATGTTCTGATGGATAAACATAGGCTGGAAAATGGCACATTGAAAGGAATACCACGCACATCCTTGATTAGACCCAATCCCCACGCATAATATTGTGTGTACTTTTGGAACCCTTACTATAAAAATACATTGCGGAACTAGAAATGTTACATCATACAGCTACAAAAATAATCAGAGTTTAGGGAATACAGCATAGAAGGAAAGAGATGCGCAGCATTTGCAAACTTCACTTAGCTAATTATTTCATAAAGTTTCCAAACTTTGTAAAGTGCCAACTTTGCAAAGTTTTTTGACAAGTCAAGTGGTATTTTTTCCAACAAAGTCATGCAAATTCACCAACAAATTTGCCGCTCGATGATGACTTCTTCAGGAAAAGTGCCACTTCACCAGGAGAAGTATTGCAGTGTGGCGAAGTGAAATGTTGGTGCTGGAGATGGTAACTTCACAAAGCTTTGTGAAGGTAAAGTGTTCCCACTTACCACCTACTTTGCTGGTAAAGTTTTAACTTTACAAAGCTTCTATAGAAGAACAGAGTCAAGAATCTGAGACATAGAAACATAGAAACATAGACTTTGATGGCAGATAAGGACCGCTTGGCCCACCCAGTCTTCTCATTTCTCTACCTATTGGATAAGCTGCAGATTCTAGTTTACCAACTGCCTACTTCCTCCTACCCCCCCCCACTAAAATTGCCTTATGGCTGTCCCATGCATTCTTGAATTCCCCCACTGTTTTTGACCCCACAACCTCCTCAGGAAGGTGGTTCAATGTGTCCACCACTCTCTCCGTGAAAAAAAATATTTCTTCACGTTGCACCTGAACCGTCCCTCCCTCTATCTTTCAATTGTTCCCCCTTGTTCTTGTACATCTCTTTTTCTGAAAGATGCTACCTTCTTGGACTTTGTTGATTCCTTTGAGGTACTGGAAAGTTTCTATCATGTCCCCCTCTCCCTCCTTTCCTCAAGGGTATACATATTAAGCTCTCTTAGTCTCTCTTCATATGGCTTCTGTTGCAGACCCTGCACCATTTTAGTTGCCCTCCTCTGGATCACTCTATCCTGTCTATGTCCTTGCAGAGATGGAGTCTCCAAAACCACATGCAGTACTCCAGATGGGGTCTCACCAACTGTCTGTACAGATGAATAATAACTTCCTGTTTTCTACTGGTGATGCCTCTCCCTATGCATCCCAGTATTCCCCCAACTCTCCTTATTGCCTTCTCACATTGCCTGCCTACCTTAAGGCCATCTGATATAACTACCCCCAGGTCCCTTTCCATTTTTCTTCTTGTTAGTACCTCCCCCCCATTGTGTACTCTTCACATGGGTTTTTGTTTCCCAGGTGCATTACTTTGCACTTCTTTGCATTGAATCTAAGCTGCCATACTTTTGACCATTCTTCCAACCTTGCCAAGTCCCTTCTCATCCTTTCCACCCCCCCCCCGTGTATCAACTCTGTCGAAGATCTTTGTGTCATCTGCAAAGAGGCATACTTTTCCTTCCAGATCCTCTGCAATGTCTCCTATAAAGACATTAAAGAGGACTGGTCTCTGTACTGAACTCTGCAGTACCCTACTAGTAACCCCTCTTTCTTCAGAGTGAGTTCCATTTACTATTACCCTCTGTGTCCTGTAGTGCAGCCAGATTGTTACCCAGGCTGTCTAACTTGTTTATTAATCTTTTATGTGGGACTGTGTCAAATGCCTTGCTAAAGTCTAGGCAGACCATATCAATAGCCCCTCCCTGGTCACACTTATTTGTCAAGAGGGAACAAAGAAGGTTGAGGTTTTCAAAATAACAAGTCTCAGGCATAAACAAATGATCAGTCAGCACTAATGATATTGGCACAGGACAGCAGAACAACAACATCTGAGTCTAAGCTGAGAGGACAAAGAAGTAGATTAATCTTATTGAGGATGTTGTTAATTCTAGAAATGGTTTACTGTGGCAAACAACAGATTCATGTACCGTAGCTTAGATATCTTCCAGGTAAAACTAAATATCTGCTTTGAAGAAAAATATATTTCTGGGTACAATTGTTTGGCTAGCACATGGTAAACTATATTATTTCTTTTAGGAATGGGAAAAGCACAGAAAATTTGCTCTACAGAGTCTTCCTTTTGAAATTTCACACTTTGTAATGAAACATAGAAACATAGAAGTTGATGGCAGATAAGGATTGCAAGGCCCATCCAGTCTGCCCATTTCTTTTTCTGGAGAAAAGGCAAAGCTGAGATGAGCAGATTCTTGGAAAACATTGTGAAGCCTGTATGTGATATTTGCCAAGTGCCTAGTTCACAAAATCTCAGTGACCTGCCTGCATCATGGGTAAATCTTATATTCACAACACCACTAGTTCATGTATCTAGTTACATAATCTATGTCTGTCTGTCTGTCTTTTTCTTTCTTTCTTTCTTTCTTTCTTTCTTTCTTTATTTCTGCCGGTTTATAAATCTTTCTATCATCTTTTTAGGGGAATATTATAAAAACCATGATAGTGTCTCATTTTGAGGTCCATCTGCAGAAAGTTTCAATCTATGAGCATTTCCACTCTGCTTTCAGGAGGCATTACAGTATGGAGATACAATAATCAGGGTGCAAAATGACCTTCTCCTAGCCAAAGATAAAGGAAGGCATTCAGCTGGTTCTCATTGATCTCTCAACAGCATTTGGTACTATAAACCATTGATTTTTATCTGCTCATTTGAGGCACTAGGTGGAACCCATAGGCACTGTTTTGCAGTGGTATAGGTCCCTCCTTTCTGGTGGGGTGCAGCAGGTTGCACTCAGAAATGTTTCTTCATACCCTAATGCTCTTGACTGTGCAGCACCTCATGGTGTGATGTTGTCATTCATACTATTTGTTACATACAGTGCAAGCCATTTATAATGGACTACCCTGTGTATGGCAGTTTTGTCTGTTGTAAGCAGCTGCTTGCTGTAGAAAAATGTAGTTTTTTTCTATCATTACAGTTGGTCACACACTACTATGGTTTAATACTGTAGCTGGGATATACAATATGGGTAGCTGATAGCTGTTATCATAATTATATAGCATTTGATGCAGAAGGAGACTGAAGGTTCATTGAGTTTTCCCTTACTATCCTATCTAACCACACTGACCTACTTCCATGGTAGGATGTATCTGTCCTCTCACCTGAAAAAAGTCAGACAACCTTGTGAAGTACTAAAACTAAGTCTGGCATTCATAGTCATGCCTGCATTACAGTATCACTCTCTCCCTCCCTCCTGCATTCTGCTCCCTCTCCACTAGCCAATGTCAGTCTGCTAGTTTAAAACAAACTCTGGTCAGAGCTGATACAGCTGTGGAGAGCTCTGAGGAGTGGCAAAAGCATTGAAAAGAATATGTGGTGCTCTCGCCGCACCAGATTCAGCCATAACTAATACTGCAGTGATTACAGTACTACGCATGCATGATACTCACACATGCGCAGTTTGCCCTGAAGTCAACTGTGCGCAACATGGTGGTGGTGACATAACTACGTATGCACACTAATTGTGCAGTTTAAGTCAGCACTATCATATTGCACACAGTGGCCATCACTTCCGCAATTGTGGAAAGGAAAAGTAGTGCACTGGGAAGGGGGGGTGTTTATGCGGCCAGCAGAGGGGAAGGGCTGCATTATCAGAATCATTGGAAACTATGCTAGAGCATTGTGGCAGCACACCAGATATTGGATCGGTCATGTGCTTCCACAGTGCTCTTATACAAATCTGATGATGGCATAACATCTGCGGAGCTTGGCCCATGCAGCTGTAAAAATCAGACTTAGGAGGAGACTATTATCAAACTAGAGATCTGGTCTGGGACTTGCTCATCATCACAGTCACTTTCTCATTCTTTTTTAAGCAGTAATTTTTGGTAAATGTGCATCAACCATATTAATCTCAATGCTAGTAGACTACTTTGGATTTTCCCATGATTGAAGTAGGCGAGGGTAGTAGCAGGCTTGAAGTAGTAACTGGCTGACTGGCTCTCTCTGATTGGCTCTCTCTAACTGGCCACCCTATGCTCTGACCTGGTACTGTTTTTGTCATCCTGGCTTCTTCTTCATCACTTCATTACTTAAGAGACATTTACAGTGGTGCCTGTGCCTGCTAAGAAATAGAAATTACTACTCTTAATAACTTATACACAGTAGAAACACAGAAACATAGACTTTGACAGCAGCTAAGAATTGCTTGGCCCACCTAGTCTGCCCATTTCCCTACCTACTGGATAAGGTGCAGATCCTAGTTAACCAGCAGCCTACTTCCTCCTACCCCCCACTATAATTGCCCTATGTTGGTCCCATGCATTCTTGAATTCCCCCACTGTTTTTGACCAGCCCATGACCTCCTCAGGAAGGTTGCTCCATGCATTCACCACTCTTTCTCTGAAAAAATACTTCCTTACATTGACCCAGAGCTGTACCCACCCATCTTCATATTGTGCCTCCATGTTCTTGCACATCTCTTTTTCTAAAATATGCTGACCTCTTGGACTTTGTTAATTCCCTTGAGGTACTTGAAGGTTTCTATCATGTCGCCCCTCTCCCTCCTTTTCTCAAGGGTATACATATTGCACTATTTTAGACCCTGCAGCATTTTAGTTGACCTCCTCTGGACTGCCTCCATTCTGTCTCTGTCCTTGTGGAGAGGGGGTCTCCAGAAAAGCAAGCAGTACTCCATATGGGGTCTCACCAGCTCTCTGTACAGAGGGATAATAACTTCCTGCTTTCTACTGGTGATGCCTCTTCCTATGCATCCCAGAGTCCCCCCAGCCCTCCTTACTGCCTTCTCACATTGCTTGCCTACCTTAAGGTCATCTGATATGAGTCCCCCAGGTCCCTTTCCATTTTTGTTGTTGTTAGTACCTCCCCCCATTGTGTACTCTTCCCCTGGGTTTTTGTTTCCCAGGTGCATTACTTTGCACTTCTTTGCAGTGAAACTAAGCTGCCATACTCTTGACCATTGCCCCAGCCTTGCCAAGTCCCTTCCCATCCTTTTCACGCCTCCTTGTGTATCAACCCTGTTGCAGATCTTTGTGTCATCTGCAAAGAGGCATACTTTTCCTTCCAGCCACTCTACAATGTCACCTATAAAGAAATTAAAGAGTACAGATCCCAGTACTGAATCCGGTGGTATCCCACTAGTAACTCCCCTTTCTCCAGAGTTTGCTCTGTTTACTATTACCCTCTGTGTCCTGTTGTCCAGACAATTTGTTACCCAGGCTACCACCCTGGGACCCACTCCCAGGCTGGCTAACTTGTTTATTAGTCTTTTGTGTGGTACTGTGTCAAATGCCTTGCTAATGTCTAAGTAGGCCATATCCACAGCCCCTCGCTGATCTACTACTTTGGTCACCTAGTCAAATAAATCTATTAGATTCATCTGACATGACCATTCCAGTGTGAATCCATGCTGCCTTGGGTCCTGTGTTCTGCTGGCCTCTAAATACTCAACAATTCTTTCTTTCAGACTTGAGTCCATCATTTTCCCTACCACTGAGATCAAACTAACTGATCTGTAGTTTCCTGCTTTTGCCTTGCTCCCACTTTTGTGAAGGAGGATCACACCACCTTCTTCCAGTCCTCAGGTACCACATCATCCACCCATGATTTGTTAAAAAGGATAGTCAGCAGTGTCACTAGATCTCCCCTTTGTTTTTTTAAAATTCTGAGGTGAATCCCATCAGGTCCCATTGCTTTGCCCACCTTGAGTTTTAAGAGTTCTTTCAGGACCTTTTCTTCTGTGAATGGACTGGTATTGACCCCCTGCCCAGAATGCTTCTGTTGTTTGGTTTAGGTACCTCCCCCTCTTCTTCTTTTGTGAATACTTAGCAAAAGTATTCATTCAGTACCTCTTTCTTTTCACTGTTGCTCTCTGCCCACCTCCCCTCCACTTTATTAAGCCTCAATATTCCTTTCTTGGTCTTCCTTCACTCCCTAATGTATCTATAAAAGGTTTTATCCCCTTTCTTACCTTCTTAACTGAGCTGGCTTTCTCTTCCTTGGTTTGGGCCTTTGCTATCCTGACTGTCTTCCCCACTTCATTCTGCTTTAACTGATACAGTTCTCTGTCCTGCTGCTTCAGTGATTCCTTATACTTCCTGACTGCTATCTTCTTCTCCCTAACCTTCCTTGGCACCTCTTTTGAGAACCATAGTGTTTTTTTCTTCATTTTGTTTTCTTTATTTGCCTTACACAAAGGCTTGTTGCCTCTATGATGGCAGTTTTGATTTTTCCCATTGTTCTTCCACCCCTACTTCCTCCCCATTTGCTAGTGCATTCCTTAGGCATTCCCTCATTTTGCCAAAGTCAGCCCTTATAAAGTCCAGTGCCCTCACTTTTGTGTGGCTTGACTCCACAGTTGCTTATCATGAACCACACTGTGTGGTGGTCACTTGTTTCCTGATGGCTACCCACTTCTAAATATGTGGTCCTCTCCCCATTCCCATTTGAAAGTACCAGATCCAAGATTGCTCCCCCCGAGTGGGATCCAACACTAGCTGTCTGAGGCATGCCCCCGTAGGGCATCAAGAATGACCCTACTCTTAGATGTGTCTGCAGCAAATGTGCTCCAGTTAACATCTGGCATATTCAGGTCCCCCATCAACAATATCTCCCCTTTTTCTGCCATTCTGATGATGCCTTCTATCATTTAATTGTCCATTTCCTCCCCCTGAGATGGAGGTCTGTATACAACTCCTGTGTGGATTGTGGTGCCACTACCTGTCTCCAAGGTGACCCACAGTGCCTCCTCTCCACCCAGTTTACCCTTTAGTTCCATTACGTTAATCCCTTCCCTTATGTAGACAGCTACTCCTCCTCCTCTTTTTCCTTCCATGTCCCTCCTATAGATTGTGCACCCTGGTATGCTGGCATCTCAGTCATGGTTCTCCTTGTACCATGTTTCTGTGACTGTCACAATATCCAGGTGTCCCTCATCTATTAAGGCCACTAGCTCAGGAAGCTTATTATCCAGGCTATGGACATTGGTACTCATTATTAGTATTATTTTCTTAAATGTCAGAAACAGAAGAGTCATTAGAGAGCATTCTGGGGGTTATCTGCCTCTTGACAAAACAATCTCACAGACAGTATGTGATGAGAAGCTGTCAGAGTTTCATGGTTCACACTAGTGCTTTAACTATTAAGCTATAAGGCCTGGTCAGAGTTCTGTTACTTGCCTGTCTTTGGACTAATTCATCATCATCATCATCATCATCATCATCATCATCATCATCATCATCTTAGAGGTCAGTGGTAGTTGTACATATTACAGCACTGGCACTTCCAGTAAGCTCATCCACAGTCACATTGTTCACTCCTTCTCATCTCATTTCACTAATCATGCTGTTTTTTACTACTATACAGTGGTTTGTTTTTTATCTACAGATATGTCGATTAAAAGCAGTTTAAAATGATTTTTTAACAAGCAGTTATCATAGAACAATAAAGGGTATAAAAGATTTGGATAAGGTTTGGATAAGGATCCGAACCTTTGTTTGTTTATCAGTATCAAAACCTTTTAGAACCTCAGAACCTTTAGAGGTTCTCCCATCCCTGGTCCTTGATTACCTTGGAGAAATAGATGGCAATAATGAGTGCATGTCTTAAGACAAGGTAACAACTGGCTAACAATAGCAAGAGTACAAGTTGTGGCTACAATGCAAGTGCCAAAAGTGTGTCCCTAACATTCCCAAAAATGCTTCACCTGTGATGCAAGCCTTAGCCTGCTCTGCTTTCACAATTTATTTTTACACTGGACTACACAAAACAACAATGGCCTTGTATTTACATAGGAAAAGGTTGGTGACACTGTAGACAGGAGGCTACTATGCAACTGCCAAAGGGCTGCCCTGTCCCTCCAAAATAGGTTCACATGTGGCAGAAACCTTTACTGGCTCTGCTTTCACAGTTTTTTATGCTGATTGCACACAAGCTCAAGAAACATATTGTGGCAGCTTTTGCAAAAAGCAGGTTGTGGAAGCGTGGCACTGTTGTGGCCAGTGCCCCCACAGCCTTTGAAGACTTGGCCCACTATCCCCAATGGTGTGGCATGCTGCTGCTGACACTAGTTCATCCAGCATGCCATAACCATCTAAAGTTTTAGCCGCTGCAATCAGGGGCTGCCTCCTCATAGCAGTGTCATCCGCTGCAGTGAGGAAGCAACCCCTCATTGCAGGGTTGTCCTTGAATTCCCCATCCAGCTTTCCAATGGGGAGCCCAGTCCCCATTGGCATGTTCCTCCTCACTTCTTTCTGTGCTGAGGGGGGGTGCCCAGTCCCCCTCAGAATTATGTCCCCCCCCAAAAGCTTCATTTGCCGACGGGGGAGCCCATGCCCCATCAGCATTATGCCCCAGCCAAAGTATTTGCCGGCGGTGGAGCCCACTCTCTGCCTGCATAATTCCTCCCCAAAGGTTCATTTGCCAATGGGGGAGCCCACTCCCGGTCGGCAAACCCCCCCAAACACCCAGTAGACTTGTGTGGAGGGGTGCCCAATCCACCTCGGCTCTTGCACCCCACCCCCTTTTGTGCTGACAGGGTTCCCAAACCCCCATCGGCTACAGCTGCCCCCCAAAAAAATACTGTGTTGGCATGCTGGGAGCCCACCCCAGCAAGCAAAATGGTCCTGAAAGAAAAAAAAGTCCTGCGATGGTTTTTATTCTTGTACCCTGTAAAAAAAAAATGGTCCCTTGCTGTCTCTCTGCCCCACCTCCACAACCCGCACCCACCCACTGCACACCCTGCCTACCCATCCCTCTCACCCCATACTTACCTCTGGAGTCCGGCACTATGATCTTCAGTGAACCGGGAACACGTCTGCACTCTTCAAAGCCAACTGTGAACTGAGGAAATGCCGGTAAGCTGTATAATGGAATAAATAGTGTTTTTTCAACTTTGATGCATATCTCAGTCATTTTTGGGAAGTTTGGCACCAAATTTTTAACATGGGTTTTTGAGACCCCTCCTCATGAATTCTGCCACTGTCATGGCATTAATCAGCCTGAAAGGTGATTTCATGGTCACTGCGTGGAATCACCTTTCGGGACTGATTAACAAAATGACAGTGTCAGTATTCATGAGGTGGACTTTCAAAAAGCCTAGGATGCAAATTTGGAGGAAAACATCCAAAAAATTAATGTTTTACGAGAGTGTATTGCGCAGTTGCTATGCACACTCATAACTTCGCAAATTTGCAATATGCTCACACCAGATTTTCAGCATTGGCATTTTTCCACTCCTCCTTGTGAACAGTGCAGCTGTCGTTTTTTCACATCCTGATTGAAATGTGTTTTCGCACTTCCAGCGCAGAATAGCGCAGTCGATGTGGGAAATCAGTGTTCAGGACAGATTACAAAAATGACAGTGAAACTGTTCATGAACAGAGGTCCTAAATACCTATGTTGAAAATTTAGTACTGATACTCCATAAAATTATTGTGTTACGAACGTGCGTTGAGCAGTGTGCATGCAAGTTCGCAAATTTATAATATTTTCACTCCAGATTTTCAACATTGCCATTGTTCTGCACCTCCTTATAAACAGTACAGCTGTCATTTCTCAGATCCTGGCCAAAATGTGTTTTTGCACTTCCGGTGCAGTATAGCGCGGCTGCTGTGGGAAATCCGTGTTTGGGACAGATTATGAAAATGACAGTGACACTGTTCATTAGCAGAGGTCATAAAATGCCTATGTTGAAAATTTGGTGGTGAAAGTCCATAAAATGAGTGTGCCACGAGCGAGCATTGCGAAGTTTCCACGCACGCTCATACCTTCGCAACTTTGCAATATTTTCACTCCAGATTTTCAACATTGCCATTTTTCTACACCTCCTTATGAACAGTGCAGCTATCATTTTTCACATCCTGGCCAAAATGTGTTTTCACTTTTCCGATGCACAATACTGCGGTTGCTGTGGGAAATCAGTATTCGGGACACATTAAGAAAATCACACTGACACTGTTCATGAGCAGAGGTCCTAAAATGCCTATGTTGAAAATTTTGTGATGAAACTCCATAACATGACTGTGTTACGAGCGTGCATTGTGCACTTGCCATGCATCCTTGTAACTTTCCAAATTAGCAATATTTTCATGCCACATTTTCACAACACTGGCATTTTTTTCACACCTCCTTATGAACAGTACAGCTGTCATTTTTTACATCCTGGCTGAAATGTGTTTTCATGCTTCCAGCACAGAATACTGCAGTCACTGTTGGAAATCAGTGTTTGGAACAGATTAGGGAGAGTGACCGAGCTCAACTGAGTTCTGTCGGGACTGCTGCGGATTTCTTTGTGGGCAGGAAAAGGCGCCAATGCAGGCAGGAGCTCAGTACAAAAGGGCAGCCTGCAGCGGTAGAAGAAACAGAATGACTGACTGAGAGAAGGGGAGTGAGCGAGCTCAACGGAGCTCTATCGTGACTGCTGTGGTTTTCTTTGTGGGCAGAAATGGGTGGCAATGCATGCAGGAGACCCTTACAAAAGGGCACCCTGCAGTGCTGGCAGAAATGGAATGAGTGAGTGGCAGAGGGGGAGGGAGTGAGTGAGGTCAATGGAGCTCTGTCAGGACTGCTGCAGATTTCTTTGCGGGCAGAAAAAGGTGCCAACAGAGGCAGGAGCCTAGTACAAAAGGGCAGCCTGCAGTGCCAGGAGAAACAGAATGAATGTGTAAAACAAGGGACATGAGGGACCTCAACAGAGCTCTCTCAGGACAGTGGTAGATTTATTTTTGGGCAGAAATAGGTGCCAATGCAGACAGGAGCCCAGTACAAAAGGGCAGCCAACAGCACCGGGAAAAACACAATGAGTGAGTGAGAGGGGGGGAGTGAGCAAGCTCAACGGAGCTCTATCATGACTGCTGCAGATTTGTTTGTGGGCAGGAAGAGGTGGCAATGCATGCAGAGGCCCAGTAAAAAAGGGCAGCCTGCAGCACCTGGCAGACACAGAATGAGCAAGTGAGGGAGGGAGAGTGAGTGAGCTCAACGGAGCTCTGTTGTGACTGCTGCAGATTTCTTTGTGGGTAGAAAAAGGTAGCAATGCACACAGGAGCCCAATACAAAAGGGCAGCCTGCAGCAGTAGAAGAAACAGAATGAGTGACGGGGGGGAGTGAACTCAACGGAGCTCTATCATGACTGCTGAGGTTTTCTTTGTGGCCAGAAAAGGGCAACAATGCTTGCAGGAGCCCCATACAAAAGGGCACCCTGCAGCACCGGCAGAAACAGAATGAGTGAGTGGCAGAGGTCAAGTGAGTGAGGTCAACAGAGCTCTGTCGGGGCTGCAGCAGATTTCTTTGTGGGCAGAAAAAGATGCCAACAGAGGCAGGAGCCCAGTACAAACAGGCAGCCTGCAGTGCCAGGAGAAACAGAAAGAATGCGTAAGACAGAAGGAGTGAACGACCTCAATGGAGCTCTCTTGGGACAGCGGTGGATTTATTTGTGGGCAGAAAAAGGTGCCAATGCAGGCAGAACACAGTACAAAAGGGCAGCCTGCAGCGCCGGGAGAAACACAACAAGCAAGCGAGAGAGGGGAAGTGAGTGAGTTCAACGGAGCTCTATCATGAGTGCTGCAGATTTGTTTGTGTGCAGGAAAAGGTGGCAATGCAGGCAGGAGCCCCGTACAAAAGGCCAGCCTGCAGTGCTGGCAGAAATGGAATGAGTGAGTGAGAGAGGGAGGAGTGAGCGAGCTCAACAGAGCTGTATCAGGACTGCTGCAGATCTCTTTGTGGGCAGAAAAAGGCAGCAATGCATGCAGGGGCCCAGTACAAAAGGGCAGCTTGCAGCGCCGGGAGACACAGAATGAGCGAGTGAGGGAGGGGGAGTGAGTGAGCTCAACGGAGCTCTATTGGGACTGCTGCAGATTTCTTTGTGGGCCGAAAAAAGGCAGCAATGCACACTGGAGCCCAGTACAAAAGGGCAGCCTGCAGCGGCAGAAGAAACAGAATGAGTGATTGATAGAGGGGGAGTGAGTGAACTGAACAGAGCTCTGTTGGGACTTGCAGATTTCTTTGTGGGCAGAAAAAGGCAGCAATGCACACAGGGGCCCAATACAAAAGAGCAGCCTGTAGCGGCAGAAGAAACAGAATGGGTGATTGAGAGAGGGGGAGTGAGTGAGCTCAGCGGAGCTCTATCGTAACTGCTGCAGATTTGTTTGTGGGCAGGTAAAGGTGGCAATGCAGGCAGGAGCCCAGTACAAAAGGCCAGCCTGCAGTACCAGTAGAAACAGAATGAGCGAGTGGCAGAGGTCGAGTGAGTGAGGTCAACGGAGCTCTGTCAGGGCTGCTGCAGATTTTTTTGTGGGCAGAGAAAGGTGTCAACAGAGGCAGGAGCCCAGTACAAGAGGGCAGCCTGCAGTGCCAGGAGAAACAGAATGAATGCATAAGACAGAGGGAGTGAACGACCTCAACAGAGCTCTCTCGGGACAGCGGAGTTTTTTTTTGTGGGCAGAAAAAGGTGCCAATGCAGGCAGGACCCAGTACAAAAGGGCAGCCTGCAGCGCCAGGAGAAACACAACAAGCCAGTGAGAGAGGGGAAGTGAGTGAGCTCAATGGAGCTCTATCATGACTGCTGCAGATTTGTTTGTGGGCAGGAAAAGGTGGCAATGCAGGCAGGAGCCCTGTACAAAAGGCCAGCCTGCAGCACCAGCAGAAACGGAATGAGCAAGTGAGAGAGGGGGAGTGAGTGAGCTCAACAGAGCTGTATCAGGACTGCTGCAGATTTCTTTGTGGGCAGAAAAAGGCAGGAATGCATGCAAGGGCCAAGTACAAAAGAGCAGCCTGCAGCAGTGGAAGAAACAGAATGAGTGGGTGAGAGAGGCGGAGTGAGCGATCTCAACGGAGATCTGTCATGACTGCTGCAGATTTCTTTGTGGGCAGAAGAAGGTGGCAATGTAGGCAGGAGCCCAGTACAAAAGGGCAGCCTGGAGTGGTGGCAGAAACGGGACAGCGAGTGAGAGCAGGGAATGAACAAACTCAACGGAGCTCTGTCGGGACTGCTGCAGAATTGTTTGTGGACAGAAAAATGCACCAACAGGGGCAGGAACCCAGTACAAAAGGGCAGCCTGCAGCACCAGGAGAAGCAGAATGAGTGAGTGAGACGTGGAAGTGAGCGACCTCAACGGAGCTCTATCATAACTGCTGTGGATTTCTTTGTGAGCAGAAAAAAGCAGCAATGCAGGCAGGAGCCCAGTACAAAAGGCCAGCCTGCAGCACCAGCAGAAACAGAATGAGCGAGTGAGAGAGGGGGAGTGAGCAAACTCAACGGAGGTCTATCGTGACTGCTGCAGATTTCTTTGGGGGCAGGAAAAGGTGGCAACTCAGGCAGGAGCCCAGTACAAAAGGCCAGCCTGCAGTGCTGGCATAAACAGAATGAGCGAGTGACAGAGGAGGAGGAGTGAGTGACCTCAATGGAGCTGTGTCAGGACTGCTGCAGATCTCTTTGTGGGCAGGAAAAGCCACCAATGCAGGCAGGAACCCAGTACAAAAGGGAAGCCTGCAGCAGCGGGAAACACAGAATGAGCGAATGAGGGAGGGGGAGTGAGTGAGCTCACCAGAGCTCTGTTGGGACTGCTGCAGATTTCTTTGTGGGCAGAAAAAGGCAGCAATGCATGCAGGGGCCCAGTACAAATGGCAGCCTGCAGAGGCAGAAGAAACAGAATGAACGAATGAGAGAGGGGGAATGAGTGAGCAAACTCAATGGAGCTCTATCATGACTGCTGCAGAATTCTTTGTGGGCAGAAGAAAGCCGCAATGCACCCAGGAGCCCAGTACAAAAGGGCAGCATGCAGCGCTGGCAGAAACAGAACAAGCGAGTGAGAGAGGGGGAGTAAGCAAGCTCAATGGAGCTCTGTCGAGCCTGCTGCAGATTTCTTTGTGGGAAGAAAAAGGTGCCAACAGAGGCAGGAGTCAAGTACAAAATGGCAGCCTGCAGTGCCAGGAGAAACAGAATGAGTAAGTGAGACAGGCAGAGTGAGCGACCTCAACTGAGCTCTGTCAGAACAGCTGCGAATTTCTTTGTGGGGAAAAGAAGGTGCCAATGCAGGTAGAAGCCCAGTACAAAACGGCAGCCTGCAGCAGCAGGAGAAACAGAACAAATGAGTGAGAGACGGAGAGGGAGTGAGTGAGCTCAATGGAGCTCTATTGTGACTGCTGCAGATTTCTTTGTGGGCAGAAGAAGGTGGCAATGCAGGCAGGAGCTCAGTACAAAAGACCAGCCAGCAGCGTCGGCAGAAATGGAATGAGCGAGTGGGGGGATGAGAGAGCTCAACAGAGCTTTCTCGATACTGCTGCAGACTTCTTCATGGGCAGAAAAAGCCACCAACACAGGCAGGAGCCCAGTACAAAAGGGTAGCCTGCAGCAGCGGGAGACACAGAATGAGTGAGTCAGGGAGGGGGAGTGAGTGAGCTCAATGGAGCTCTGTTGGGACTGCTGCAGATTTCTTTGGGGGCAGAAAAATTCAGCAATTCACCCAATGGCCCAGTACAAATAGGCAGCCTGCAGCTGCAGGAAAACAGAATGAGCAAGTCAGAGAGGGCGAGTGAGTGAGCTCAACATAGCTCTATCATGACTGCTGTGGATTTCTTTGGGGGAGAAAAAGGCGGCAACAGAAGCAGGAGCCCAGTACAAAAGGTCATCCTGCAGGGCAAGGAGAAACAGAATGAGCGAGTCAGAGAGGGGCAGTGACCCACCTCAACGGAGCTCTGTTGGGACAGCTGCGGATTTCTTTATGGACAGAAAAGGATGCCAATGCAGGCAGGAGTCCAGTACAAAACAGCAGCCTGCAGCACTGGGAGAAAAACAATGAGCAACTGACAGAGGGCCAAAGCAATTGACATTCGGCATTGACAAATGCTTTTTTTTATTGGATTGCACAAAACGAAAATGGTCCTGTGCTTGTGTGGGACATGACTGATGATGCTGAAGACAGGGGCTGCTATGCAACTGCCAAAGAGCTGCCCCATCCCCAGAAAGATTTCACACTTAAAATAATCCTTTACTGGCTCTGCTTTCACAGTATTCTTTTTTTGTTTGTTTACCAGAGCACACAAAACAAAAATGGCCCTGTACTTCAGTGGGAAATGGCTGGTGATGCTAAAGATGGGGCTACTATGCAACTGGCTAAGGGATATCCCTTCCCCAAAAAAGGCTTCACATATGATGCAAGCCTTTACTGGCTCTGCTTTTGCAATTTATTTTTTATCGAACTACACAAAACAAAAATGACTACATATGTGGGAAATGGCTAGCGATGCTGCAAACGGGCTACAGTGCAACTACCAAAGAGCTGTCCCTCCTTCCAAATCCAGATTAAACCCCTGCACTCACACATGCATGCACACACTCATACACACACACACACACATGCACATACACAGTCTCTAAAATGTAAACTTTTTTCTTCTTTCCTAGGTCTTTTTTGTACAATGGTACAATCTATTTTCTTTTCTTATTTAAAGCCTTTTCTTACTTTCTGTAAACATTTTATGTTCTGCTGTTGTGCACTGTAAAGAAAAGATACTACTACTGTTTGTGCTATGCACTTGTGTGCACACTGACAATACAGCCTCTAGTCCGAGCAGTCATCCCCATCTCCCTCTTGTTTTTTCTGCACTTTTTTTTACTTTTAAATGTTCTTCTTCAAATTTTATTCTGTTCTGTGCTTTTCTGCATGCTAGAAAGTGAGTGTCCCCAGATACACAGTCTCTGTGACATAATCTCTTTTTTTGTTTTTTCTCTATTCTTCTTTATTGTTCTTAATTTGCTTTTATAATCATTATTTTTCTCAAACTCTTTAATTGTTTTCTGCAAATCTGCAGACTATAAGTGTTTTGGCCTCTGCCCCTCCCAACACACACCATCTCATCTCTAGTCAGTGTTTTATTATCTTTTCTTTGCTATTTTGCAAAGTTTAATTTTTTTTTCTTTTTAGTTAAAAAACAAAATGTTTTTCTCCTCCTGTCCTGTCTGTCCGAAGCTCCTCACTCCTTTCTTCTCCTTGCTTTGGCCTGCTGAGTGCCGCTACATGTGAATGGCAGCAACCAGAAATATCAGCTACTTCCCCACTGCTTATTGAGCTGAAATGGTGTGAAGGGGTGCTGCAGCTGCCCACTTTTGCCCATGAGCATTCAAATTGCCCTTTTGCTTGCAAACATTACATTTTTACCCTGTGCCCTTTTGAACTTCAACACCCCCACTTTTCCCCATGTTCTGGCACCCATGTATCAAGGTCATAGTTACATGGCTATATATACTCCCCCAATGCATCCTTTGACCTCTCCTCAGCCTCCTAAGCCTGTCACATGACAGGCATTCAAGCTGGAAGGTTGGGGAGCTATAAAAATAAATACACTGAGATTTGACTTGGCAAGATTCATTTCAGATCTCATGAAAACCAAGCAGCATACATTCAGGGTGGCTCAGTTTTCTTCAGAGAGGTTCTGCACATCATTAGTTATAACTACTGCTTTAATATTTAACATATGATTCATCATGTTTAATATTATGGAAAACAGTGCTGAACCTGGATTTGTTTACAGGTCTCAATCTGAGCATATGAATTTTGACTTAGGCAATGAAGAAATTCTGTGAATCAGCTCTTTTTCATCAGAAACTCAATCAGACTGCCTAGTAGTTTGGATTCCCAGTTTCATCTCAACAGCAGAGGTCTGACTCCTGTTATGGGAAAAATGCTTGGATGGTAGTGTTGTTTTGAGAGGGCACTGAAGAGTGAATGAGGAGATCCCAGGTTTAAATCCCATCACAGCCACTCACAACTTGTGTAGTCATGTGTGTGCCATGTGACTTCCCTGTGCATCATTCTACCCAGAGGTAAAATGGATTGACAGCAGGCCTCCACTATAAAAAGAAATGTTGCTGCAGTCTGTTGGCACAGTGGTAGCACTACTGCTTGCGATGCCGATGATCCAAGTTCAGAAATGAACTCTGGTCATCAGGGGCCGACTGAAAGAAGGAGGTTGGACCATCCAGTGATCTCGTGAACAAGGATTTAGTCTAATGAGAGTAATCCTGTTTCACGAGAACAAAAATCCTTGTTCATGAGAAAAAAATCCTTTTCGCGAGCCACCAGCTTGGTTTCCATTTTTTTTCTTTAAAACAAAAAAATTGGAAAACACACAAAAATGTAGTTAACAAGATACACCAACACATGTATTTTGTTCATCGGGACTCCCTCAGATGGATTATGAAGTCCTTTCATGCAATGCAACCTCTGAGGGTGTCCTGTTACCCAATTAGATTCCTTTTTTGCTACTCACTAACTTCCTTTTTTGTGAGTTCAAAGTTAGCAAGTGGTGAAAAAGGAATCCTTTTTGCCATCTTGGGTTACAATCCACACTTTTTTGAACAAAAATGTTGTCAACATCGAGGTGCCCATTCCCCAAGTCATTGGTTGAAGCCAAGCCATTATGAGACACTGGGGAGCCCACTCCCAGTGTCCCAGATAGAAGCCCCCTGCACATCCTGCCAGTGTAGGACACTAGGAAGCTCACTCCCAGAGTACCATGATGCCTCCCCCCCCAGCAAGTGTGGGACACTGGGTAGCCCACTCCCAGTGTCCCAAAATATTGATATGTGAATTGTTTTTTTTTTTTTTGCTGACATTGGAGTGCTCAGTTCCCATGTTGGCACTAGAACCAACCCCCCCACCAGTGTGTGACACTGAGTAGCCCACTCCCAGTATCTCCAGTTATGTCCAAACCCCCAGTACCAAGGAACACAGGGAAGCCCACCCCCAGTGTCCCAAAATATTATGTAATCTCCCTGTAAAAAAAGAAAACAGTCCTCTAACATCTTTTTTTTACACCTTATAAAAAAAACTGATCCCTCATTGTCTCCCCATCCCTCTACCCATCCTTCCACTGAGCAACCCACCACCCAACAGCCCCCTTGCCCTATACTTTATGTATTCTCCACCTGCCCGACTTCCTCAGTTCATCACGAAAGGAAAGCAGCCCTGGGGGTGCTCAATCCTTCCCCGCAGCCAGCCCTTCGGCTCCATGGGTCCGTTCCCGAACCTGTGTCGCCGGCATCGGAAGTGGAAATCCAACAGCTGTGCAGACAGGCCTACACATAGTACCATGTTTGATGGCAACAAATTCAATGTGGGAAGCACTTCACTAGCCCACTGTCAACACTGACAACCCACACTGTTACTGCTCCCTTGGCTCACCATAACACAGAGCACCTTATGTCAGTGTCACGCTAATGGAAAAAAGTTAAATCTTGTGAACTGGCTAATCAAGGAACATGCTAAAAGACTAATACTACTGTTGCTACTGATATCAGGAAACGTACACCCTTATCTAGGACCTCCAAAACACCCAACCCCCACCTTAAATCACACCCTGAAAAAAGCAGGTTGACTTACAATTGCGTCAATGAATACATGCAGCACAATGCCCAAACTCAACAATCTTCATGTATGGGTCAATCTGCATAATCCAGATGTCCTCTTGATAGTTGAAACTTGGTTATCTCTGCAAATTCTGGACACTGCTATCCTAGTGCCAGGCTACACCACATGCAGAAAAGACTGCCTGACCAAGCATGGTGGTAGATGCACAGTCTACATACAGGATTCTTTTCAGGGTCTAATCATGCCCATACCCAATATAGGTGACCATGTCCAGATGTTGGCAATAAAACTGCTCCTTGGAGCACACAATAAAGTACATACTGTGCTGTCAGTCTATATCCCACCCAAACATACCACAGCTGGTTTCAAAACACTAATGGATGGGATAAGCAGTCTGTCCCTGCAAACAGAAATAATACTGCTAGGTGATTTTAATATCAACTGGCTTGCCTCGGAAACTTCTGCCCTGAAGGGTGCTCTGTCATCCATCCACTTCTCACAGCTTGTTCAAGCTCCTACAAGACTGAACTACAAAGCTGGGTCTTGTACCTTACTTGACTGGGTGCTCTCTAATAGAGCAGAGTATATTACTCATACAGTACTTCTGTTCTACCGGACTGTATAAGTGATCATTCCCCAGTTATCTGTCAATGGGCCAACAACTACCACAAGCCCCCTGCTAGAACTATCTCCAACAGGGTTCTCATTCATGATCTCCTAGAGCTTCTAAAAAAGGACCTTAGGGACCAGGACTGGTCCACAATCTATAATTCTGACATGGTGGATGAGGCACTGATCCACTTTATTACTATTTCAATGCAATCTGTGATAAGCAAGCACCAGTCAAAACAAGAAAAGTAAAGCACCCCCTACAATCCGTGGATTATTCCTGAGCTTATTGAGCTCTTAAGAGCAAGGCACCACCTTTGGCTGAAGGCTAGGGTGTCGGGTACTCAGCCCAACATCCAAAGGTGCAAACAGGCTAGAAAGGAGTGCACTGCAGTGGTCCATTTGGCTAAAAGCCAATACTTTAAGAATGCACTCAATAACAGCTGGAATGACAGCAAGTCATTCTAGAAGAACATTCAGGATATCATGGGTAAGGACATAAAATCTACTCCAAAATTGCTAAATGTTGCTAGTACCCCTACCCTGGATCCAAAAGTCATCACCGACACCTTCAATAATACCTTCTCAGATCTGAGTAGTGTCCTCCCTTCTGATTTCTTCTTGCCATCTCTCACTCCTAGAGACCATAGGCTCACAGCCTCCTGCCCTGGCTATCCACTGTTCCATTTCAAGGGAATTTTGGAGTGCAAGTTAAGTTGCTAGCTCAAAAAAGTGCTCCAGAAATCAAGATATAGTGGGTACTCACTGGACCTCACATACATCAATCCTGTATTTGAGGAGATCCTCTCTCCACTTACATGCATCATCAAACTCTCTCTCTCTGCCACTCTCAATTCCTTCAGTGCTGGAAATCTGCACTGATAACTTCAATGCATAAGAGTGGTGATTAGTCTCAGTATGAGAACTACTACCCAATCTCCATCCTACCACCACTCTCAAAAGCCTAAGAGAGAATTGTGGCCACCCAGCTGGTAGACTACCTAGAAAAGTGCGAGTTACAAGGTCCCCAACAGCATGGTTTTAGGCAGGGGCACAGTACCACAACAGACTTACTCAAATTCTCCAGTTACATCCATAAATTCCTTGCTCCAAGGGGGTATTCTGACCTCACAGTGAAATCGCAAGAGCGAAGACCATCACAGTTACAGAATTCGAGCAACAACGTCAGGTCACTGTGATGGTCTCTGCTGGCACTGCATCATCCAATGTTTCACCCCCTCCCTGAGACAACTCTGACTCGAAGTTGTATATTTAGAAACTGGGGGTGCGTGGGAGTGGAGCCCCCCACATGAGGGGTTCAGGGGTGCAGCCCACCTACGGAAACACACACACACATCACCGACAGTACAATTCCAATACTCAGTATTGTGTCTGTCACTGTCAGGGATGTTGCTGTCAGGGATGTCATCTCACTATAGGTAAAATGATCAAGGACACTTGGTAGGAGTAACTTTTATCAATCTAACCAAGGCCTTTGACACCATTAACCATGCCCTCCTTATTGAACAACTTACTGACATTGAACTTGACACAGGCCCCACTAAATGGTTCTTAAGCTACTTAAATAACCAGTCTCAACAAGTGAAAATTGGGGGTAATCTCTCTGATACTAGACCAGTACGCTCAGATGTTCCGAAAGGCTCCCTTTTGGGGCTGCTCCTGTTCAGTATTTTTCTCAGTAAGCTTCCTGCCACTTGTCCCAGTAACATACTTCTCTATGTGGATGATGCTGTTATCTTCACCAGTAACCCCAACCTTAATCATCTACAGGAACACCTCAAGAATGGCTTCTCTGCTACTAAGAAATGGTTTTGAGAGCATAAGCTAATTCTGAACTACAAAAAGACAAAGTTCATGCTGTTCTCAAGCACTCAGAACAAACATAAGACCTTCCTCCTAACAATCAGTAATGATTCGGGTGCACCCCTGGAACTTGTGCAGCAGTTCAAGTGTCTAGAAATCCTCATGGATTCCACTTTATCCTACTCACAGCATATTGATGCTACCACTAAAGCAATAAACAAACATATCGGGATGCTGCATAGGCATAAGCATAACTTGACCAATGAGGCTCTAAGCCAGGCCATCTCACTTGCAGACTGTAACCTAGTCATCTAATGGTCTGCCACTGATCCGGTACTATGGCACATCAAAATGGCCTTGAACAAAGCCTGTCATCTTCCCACAGGTGCTAAGCACAGGACCCATACTTGCAAGCTTTATTTTTGGGCAAACTGACTGCCATTTGACAGCAGATGTAGATATCAAGCCTACCTTCTGGCCAAAAGGTTAGCCTGGGAATGATGCCACCTGGTGTTCAATCTCTTCTTAATCCAGCTAGAAACCCTTGTAATACTAGAAACTCTGTTTCACAAATGTTCAGAACCTCATGATGCCACACATTTCAAGGTCAACAAGCTTTCACATATAAGGCCCCTCTCTGGTTCAATGCACTGGAACCTGACAGCACTGGTGATGCAGCATTGGGCTTCTTAAAAAAAAAGCTACAGCAGTCCGTTATCACTGAGTCTTCATGTGACTGCTTCCACTAGGGCCGCACCTTAATGTCATATTGCACATTTCACCCCTAGACTTTACCCTGCACTTGTTCTAAGCCTCAATTCTTCCATTAGCATATCCTTCAAACCACCCCCTCCCCATCTCCCCTCCTCCCCATCCCATTGTTTGCCCCATCATCCACACCCATATACCTCCCTCTCTCTCCCTTCCCTTCTCCCTCTGCAATACTTCATTACTTTGTCCAACCCATTGCCTCTCCCCCAGCACTATGGCATGTTGCCTCCTTGTAACTCATCCTGACTCAGACACTGTAACTGCCCCCGCGAACTGAATGTCTTATTTCTTTTTTCCCCCTACTTTGTCTGATTGTGTAGCATCAACACCCCTCCACCTCTGTGTATCCCCCTTGTTCACCCAAGCCCTAAGTTGTGTCTCTGAATGTACCAAGTATCTGTACTAATTATGGGTACCATTTAGTTACAATGAATGTATTTAGGCCTGGAATTCCTTGCAATGTAACCTTACTTTGTATTTGCCTTTCTGACAGTAATCTTATGACGTGGAACCTATGTAAAGAGCTTTGCTCTAAGATATTAATTCCTAGATTTCAATAAATAAATGAAACTTACCACAAGAGACCATCGCCTGTCATCTTCTGTGGACCAGGACACGTCTGCACTCTTCAAAGCCAAACCGTGAACTGAAGAATCAAGGTACTGTAAGTGCCTTATAATGGCTGCCAGTGGCATTTTGAACTTATGCTGATATCCCGGCCATGTTTTGGTATATTTGAACCAAATTTTCAACATGAGCTTTTTGGGACCACACTTCATGAATACTAGCACTGTCATCTCATTGCTCAGTACAAAAAGATGATTTCACAGTCACTACGCGGAATCACCTTTCGCGAGCAATTAACGAAATGACAGTGCCAGTGTTCATGAGGTGGGGTCCTAAGTGCCGATGACTCCATGGCACACCCTGATGCATGTTGGTCTGTGGAGGGAGGAGGGAGGTGGTAGGGTTGGGTGGGGGCCTCAGGATCTCAACCCTAATGCCTCATTTCCCTACTTTTATTGCTTCAACCCTAACTGATGCATTAGCAAAGTTTTTTTTCAATGAATATATTTTGCCTAGATGGCCATTGCTTATATAAAGAAAATAGTGGGAGTCTTCTCATGTCTAGCATGCATGATTTACAGTATATTACTCAGTGAGACAAAAACATCCATTGGCAAATGAGCTACTTGTTAACATAACTCAAAAGATAACAAGGGACAGACTGACACTTGGCAAAGTTGTAATAACTCCTACTGACAGAATGCTGTCACTGTGCACACTGCTTAATGTCAGTCTGCATTGACAATGTTTCATTCATTATATGTACCAACACTATGTTAAGGAAAGAATTACAGTGCAAGATAGCAAGTTCCCAAACTTGATAGGAACAAGCCTAGCATATCATAACTGTTCCAGAGCAGATTGCATGGTAAGTGATCAATGGTCCCAAGGATATACATGCACACCATGCAATGTAGTATAACAGTCAAAAATGTACATGGATGTTTACTAATGACACATGTTGAAGTCCTAACTGATGTGTGAATTGCACCCCCCCCCCCCAGTGCATGTCTTTCAGTCAGGGAAAAAAAACACAGTATAAGATAGTATTGCTACTGTTGAATTACTAAGTAGGAAAAAAACAAGAACAGACACATCACAGTTTTAACATTTTTTTTTAAATAACCAGTAAAGGTTGTAAACACAATCCCAGTATAAAATACTTTGATATGAGCATATTAGCTTCCCTTGACCATTGTGACCTCTCATCTATATGGCTGGGAAATAAGCAGCTTCAAGTTAGATATAGAAATTGCTTAAAAATTTGACCAGCTACATGAGGAACTAAGTTCACTGACATAATTGTTCAATAAGGTATGTGTGAAAAGTACCCTTCTCTTATTTCATTATGCTATTTACACAGAGAAAAGCTGGAACACCATTTATAGTATAATGGAAGGAACATTCTACAAACTTTTGTGATGGCTTAACAGTAGCACATTACTTCACTGTGATTCCCATGACCTCCCATTAGGAGATGATTGCTAGGTTGGATATCAAGTAGCATTAATAAACCGCCTTTGTTAAGTCCAGTAGTATAATTTCTTGTAAGTTGCTGCAAAATGATAATTTAGAATGCACATTATGCACCAATGAGAATCAATTATATGTTTTGCAACCATGATTTGGATCACGCTGTAATGTAATAATAAGTTAGGAATTCACTATTTGTTCGTATTGATTGCAATTGTCCTTACAGCTGTGCGACTACAGGCAGTCACAATTTACAACTGTTACAAATATGTATCCACAGTTTGAGTTCCTGTTCATTTTCAAGTTCGGAACCTTATAAAATGTCACTTTCTTTAATGGCCTTTACCAATGATTGTACCACTTCCCTTCCGCTATCAATGGAGCCCATCTTTTACCCATGTAAATAGAGTAATGAAATAAGATAAGGGTACTTTTCTCACATACCGTAGTGAAAAACTATGCAATCAGACTTACTTCATCATTACATGGAGTTACATATTTCCTACGCATGCCACCTATTACAGATGGGAGGTCAGGGAGGCCAAGGCGAGTTAATATTCTTATAATTAATGGTCAGCAATGTTTTGTTAGGGCTGACTGAGTTATAATTTGCCATTATAACCCATGGGTTATAACAGCAAGCACACCAACTCACTCAAACACAGTCACTCCCTCATTGGCTGTTCACCTCCTCCTAGGTGGGCTAAACACTTTTGTAAACATGGCGGATCCTTGTAACACATAGTGAGGAGTCACCACACCGATGAACCATGTCGTTTTTTATTTTACAAACTAAGAGTTCCACCCAGTTCTCATCAGTTTCCACTGAAATACTTAAAAAATGTAAAAGAAAATCTGTCTGGTTGATCCTGCCATTCGGTGACTACACTGAAAAGAAAGTAGCAGGGCTCTGACCTGTTTAACTCTGGTAAGCAGTGATCACAATCTAAATTTACAAGTGTTCAAAGAGAAAGTTCAGCCTAAGAAAGAACAAAAAAAAACAGCTGTACAAAAAAAACCCTAAAACAAAAAAAACAAAAAAACTGCCAGAAAGTGTGTGAGTGTGTGTGTGTGTGTGTGTGTGTGTGTGTGTGTGTGTGTGTGTGTGTCTTTGCGTGAATGAGATATAGAGAAACTAAATTTTGGTTGTAAAAAATTGCTGACCAGCAATTATACAAAATAAAAGATAGAGAAGTCTTCTAAATTCAAGTGTAATGGTCACCCTTGGTGTGCAGGGTTTTATTTAACTCTAAAAATTGATTAGCGTTCTGCTCATAAAAGTTCTAAAATATTGTGAAAATGCATAGCACTTGCCTCACTGTGCTTAGCAAACATAACACTTCTAGAAAACCTATGTAAATGCTTTCTGTACAGTTAGTATTGTCCTAAGGAAAAAAGTGCTAATCAATTATTTAAAACCCTGGTGTGGGATGCTTTAATAAACCCCGAGGGCATATGTAGCATCCCACACCTCGGGCAACCAATAAATTCTCATTAAGCACACTTCCCCATTCATTATTCTATATGTATGAAATTATGCGATTCAATATCTCGATTTTACCACTGTATTGCCACTGTATAACTTGCCAGATTGTATTTTGAAGCTTTCAGTTACTTTTCAACACTGGTTGTTTGCTTATAAGCAATGCAATATCTCGATTTTACTGTGACAACTTACAAAACTGTGCACCCAAATCTTAAGGTCTGGCCCTACTGGGATTCAAGCCTGATGTCTCAGGTACTTTCAGTATTAAACATAAAACACATAAACGTAGATAAAACCTAATTAAGACCTTCTGAATACAATCTTGAAATGTATTACCTGGCGATATAGTACCGTAATATAACATAATTCAAAGCAGGATTATGTAGTGAATCAAATCATTACTGCTTCCGTCCAGTTTCTATTGTCTTGTTATGTTGCCACTGTATAACTTGCCAGATTGTATTTTGAAGCTTTCAGTTACTTTTCAACACTGGTTTTGTGCTTTATGGGTCATACAAACAGCACCTGAGATTTCAGGTTCCACTACCACCATGGCATACTGTGAGTGTGGTCTCCATTTTCTAGCTGTCAATGTTCCTTCTTTGCAATACAACTACTTGGCCCTGTCAACATTTCCAGCTTTTTTATCAAATATGTGGGTGAGACAGTACACCGTTCTGAGCAATCACAGTAGCCACACATCCACAGGTGCCACATGACTGTTGAAATTTTTTTTTTATCATGATCGATATTACAAGGGTAACAGGGGAAATTTGGAACTGTTACCTAATAGGGAAGGTATTAATTGCTCCGTAAAGGGTCTATTGTTTCACCCACACATCTACTAAAAGGCTAGAAAAGTAAATTGGATCAATCTGTTGGAGTACAAGGGAAGAACTCCTGATAAATTTCGAAATGTATTTGCTATCAATACAGTAATACAATATAATTCAAAGCAAGATTATGTAGTGAAACAAACCATCACTGCTTCTGTCCAGTCAGGAGATCTGCATCTTCCACTGTTGCACAATTCACAATACATTTTCAAACTGTATTTTTAACATGTCATTTGAAGGTCTTCTTTAGATTTCTGCACTGTTTTGCAGACTGCACATGTTTAAACTAGAGATTGTGGTTGCCAATCGTCATGTTTTACAGGCATCACAGGGATCCAGTATTGGGATTTCTGGGTCCCATAGGACAATTCCGCTCAGCTGGAACTAGCCCTATCATACTGTAATTCTTGCATTTTAATTTTTATTTTGTTAATCTGCAAAATAAGGTTGTTACCTACCGTGGGGGTTAAAGATAATAAGTGTTGAAATGTTTTGCGTAATGTTAGATATTTGAAATACTGGGCTCTAGTTTTATTTTTTCCATGTTGTTGTAGAAAAAGAGAAATGTCTTTTTTTGTCTGTAGCCACCATTCCCTAAAGTTCTCATATAAGTTAATTACAGAAGCTCGAATAGCCAGTAGTCTTTTAACAGTGAGTCATATGTTAGGATCTGTAAGAGTTTGAGTATTTAATTTCCACCGTGTTGTAGTGATGGAATTATTTGAGTATGAGCTCAAAGAAGTAATGATCATTTAGTGATCTGAAAACTCGATCAGGCATAGGTTAGTGAATTAACTACTAGATGTTTAGAAACAAAAAGGTAGTCTATAATTGTGGTATATTGTGCCCTTTTGTAAGTGAAGTATTTGGGAGCCAAAATGTGGTTGTTACAATTTAGAAGATCTGCCGAAGCAAAACATTTCTTAAAAGATAAGTAGTCACAATACACCTTAGTTGAGGGGTGAGATTCTTTAGGAACAGTCAAACTGCCATTAAAGTCTCCTCCAAAGATAACCATCTTTCTGTAGAAAGATAGGGCTGAATGTTGGAAAAAAAGATTTGTTCTATCTGCCTTTGAGGGGCATATACGTTAATCAGACTACAGGATTCTCAATCCCAGTAGGCGTCTAAGATGAGAACCTGCCCTGGGATAAGGTCTAATATCCGGAGTAAGAATAAACAACTCCCTGTGAACAGAAAATCCACTCCATCAGACCTATCCATCCCAAATGACCAAAAGAATGGACCCTATGGCCATTCAGACTTAAAGGTCTGGAGTTGAGACACAGATACCATCCAAGTTTCCTGAAGGAAAACAAAATCTAAATTTAAATCTGAAATCAGCTAAAATATGGCCTGTCATTTTTTTGTATTAATGAGACTGTAGCAATTAAGAGATGCCATTACAGTTTTACCAGTGTTTATCAGTAATATTTAAAGATTACCTTTGTTTTTTTTTTAATTTTTCCCCAGTGTACAGTTCCTCCGTGGGATGACTATGGGTATTACCCACTTCCATCTTCTCTTTTGGACCCTCTCCTGCTCAGAGTCTCCCCATTCAGAAGTTGCTAATACTTTGTAAGGGTTCCTGGATTCTACCAATGGAAGAGGGTCTTCCTTAGGCAATCTCCTAGAGGATTTCCTCTGTTATAGTGGAATGGGATCTGTTGAAGAGGGTAATATCTCTGTCTTGTCTGTTATGCATTTCTGTTCTAGGGAGTCAGTGTAGCAGACTGGTTGTAGTAAAGGTGCAGTCTCAGTTCCTTTCATTGGTTTAATCATTTTTATCTGACCATGAGGCTGTGTTTTAGCCTCCATGTTAACAGGTGCAGTCTATTTAGTAGACAAAAAGTCCTTGCTATGAGAAGAGGATTGGGGGGGGGGCAGGATCAGAATCAGTATCTGCTTGGGCTTTGTTAATCAAGTCTTCTGGATCAAGGATCTGAGATGTATTAGCTGCTGCCCATGGGCAGTCCTTATATAGATGGCCCTTCTCTTCACACAGGTTACAATGGGAATAATTCATGCAGTGGGAGTTGATGTGCCCTACCTCATTGCAAAGGTTACAACAAAGTTTGTCTCAGACATTAGATAAGTGAGTTCATGAGCCACAGCAGTAGCAGACCCTGGGATGGCCAGGGTAATAACAACCCCCCCTCCCCCCGATCATGACCGAGGAAAAAACAGTTGGGGATGTAAATAATACCTTTATCTGTTTGATGTAACTTTACTTGGAATTTACACTCCCCCCCCATCCAAAATTGTTCATCATCCAATATGACTTCTGGTGTGCTTAATACTTGACATTTTTGTTGAAGCCAGTGGTAAATATCTCCCACTGGAACATTTTCATTACGAAACATGATCATGAAGGATTTTGTCAATGGTTTCATCAATGGGATCACCATAAAGGGGATCCATAAGGGGGAAGTTTTTATCTGGTTGTACCATGTCCAAAAGGATTCCAAAAGAGTAGCTGAATGGAATCTAAAGTCAAATATGTCCTCCCCAGAAATGTGGTTAAAGGCAAAGACATCTGCAGGAAGAGGTACAGTTGTTTGTGAAGATGATGGCACAATCTCCCCCAGACTTATTGGTTTCTGTGGATCCTGTGAACACATACATGATGTCCCTGTACCAGGCTGTTCTGTTTCCATGGGTTGCTCTACAGAATGTATCAGTTCTCCAGGACACTGTATATGAGTCTGTGCAAGGATAATCTTGCTCTAGTTCTGAACCAGGTCAGATCCATTGTCTTCCAGTGGGGGCCACCATTCCAGTAATGTGGAGGATTGAAAGAAGGAGGCAGCATCCCAGTTTGGGCCAAGTACCCACTGACCCATATCATCTCATGTCCAACCAGCTCCATTAAGGGCAGAATCTGTCCAAGGTTTCTCCCCTCCAGAATTTAGATCTAGTCCAAAAGCCTATTTAATGGCTGTGACTGTAGACAGAGGAGAGAGAAGTCAAATGGGGTTTGTTCCTGTTGAGTGCACATAGATCCAGTTGCTGCAATATTACTGTGGTATAATACCACATTCTTCCATTTCTTTTTTGAGTCATCTGATTTCCATTTTTGCCCAGGATCTTCAGCCACAAAGTGTTTGTGAGTTTTTCGACCAGTTCAAGCACAAGGGCTATGGAATCATGATCTGCTTCTTGTGGGGAAGATTATACTTAATTTGCATTAGCAGCTGGCTTGGTGACATTGTGGGTAAGTCTTTGGCCAGGGGAAGAACTCCCTGTGTATGCCATTCTTGACTTTCTTCCCACTTGTTTATCATATGTCATATCCAGATCATGGGGTTGTGATATACTGACAAGCATGTTCAGGATACCATCATTGATTTGTTTACCGATGTGTTTTGTCATCCTGCAGAGACATTTTCTGATACCAACTGTTTCTGCTCATTATAACCCAATGAAGGGGAAGAAGAGCTAAATGCAAAGTGTAACTTTTCTGGCTGAAGTGTTGTGCATCTAGCAGCCCTGTTCACAGAGTCACTTAACAGGTTGCCCATCCGCTCCTGAATGGCCAACAGCTGATTGAAGAGGCTCCAAGCTGCATGAGCTTGGGATTGCAATGATACTTATGTTTCAGCTAAAGGATCCTCACTGATTGATCTGATCTTTTGGTCAGGGTCAATCAGTGTGTGGAAAAAATTTAAAAGTAATTGAAAGGTCAGAAAGTGACCATTTTCTGATTACTTTATGTGGGATTGGAAGTGTGCCAAGAAATTATCAGGAGACCAATGGGACTAGGAAATTATAGGTAAGAAAATACTTAAATGGAATGGGGAAATTGAATTAGATATTACAGAAATATTGGCTAACCCCATAGTAACAAGGTGTTACATACAACTTCAAGCATATTCACTTAACAATTTGAGTAGTAATATGACTCAACTGTTGAATGAAATTAAAGAAAAACTTGAGATTACTGGTAATCAGACCATAAAACACAAACATAGAGATACATGGTTTGATGGGGAATGTAGACTATTTAAAAAAGGAATTGGAAAACTATATTAATCCCATAAAGGGTTAGAGAAAGATAAAGGTGTACTAAGAGAAATAGGAGCTAAAATGAAAGCTTGTAAAGCACTAATCAAGGAAAAAAAGAGTATCTATTTAAAAAAAAATGAAAGCGAATGTTAAAAGCAGTTAAACAAAAAGACAATAGGGAATTCTGGCAGTTAGTTGCCAAAGGAACTTGTAATTATAGTGACTCAAAAGAAGTATTCCTTACTGAAGCAGCATGGGTAAATTATTATGAGAAAATGTTTTTTGATCAAGGACGATCCATAAATTCTAATTCTTGGGAACAAATAAGGGGTTCCGGAATAATTATTAACACAGAGGAAGTATATAGAGCTATAAATTCACTAAAGTCTCATAACACACCAGGCCCAGATGATGTGCCCGGATGAAGCCTATAAGAGTCATTCTAGACAGTGGTGCAAATTCTTAAGAATATTTTTCAATAAATGCATGGAAGAAAATAAATATCCAGATTCATGGAGTGGAGCTGTTATTATTCTGCTATACAAAAAGGCGATCATGCTAACTCAGCTATGTAAAGGCCAATAATCCTATTAGATACTAACTTAAAACTTTTTACAAAGATTCTGTTAAAAAAACTAGAACTCCAGATTAATCAAAATGGAGGCTTGGCTTCCTCACAGGCTGGGTTTACAGCAAAATTTCCAACTCTGGATAACGTGTTTGTTTTGCATCACTTAATTGAAAAGTATGTTAAAGTATGCAAACAAAAACTGCGCTTTTTGTAGATTATTCTACAACTTTTGATTCTATAAACCGGAATCAATTATGGCTAGAACTAGCAAAAAAAAGGAATTGATAGATCTTTAATTAATATAATTGCTTGCCTTTATTATAATAACTGGGCTAAAATCAGATTAGGTTTAACAGGTAAGCTTTCAAAGCCTATTCAGATAAACAAGGGAGTGAGAGAAGGGTGCATATTGGCACCTGTTCTGTTTGCCCTTTATATAGATAGGCTACTACAAGATATTAACTTAACTCATTGCCTCCACAGGAGCTCTCTGAGGTTGCAGCAATTGTCTTCTGTATACTGTTAACAGTGAATCCTGGGCCTTTCTAAGCAAAATCAAGCCATAATCAGCATGCCACAAACAAATGCTAATAGCACAAAATCTGTACACGCTAGACACAAAGTATGAGTGGCAGACTTGCTCAGCACAAAATTTCATTTCCAATGGTGGTATGCAAGTAACAATAGGTAATTTAGGGTTTTTTTTTCTATGCTGGTTGAAACAGCAAAAAAATATATATTGTTTCCACTAAAAAATGCACTATAAGCCTTTTTTTGTTGGGGAAAAATGTAACATATCAACACCAAATTAAGCATCCAGACATTAGATGTAATTTTAATAATTTGTTTGTAAAACAACAGCTATTTCTGCAGTATTAAACATAATTTTCCCCATTTTAGGCAAGATGCATTACTGAGATTTGAGGGACAAATTTGAACCATACACACCATGCCCTTAACAAATGCATAAAACTCCTACAGTATGCATGATACACACAATGTATCAGGAGCAAAGTTGTTCTGCACAAAATTGCCTTTCCAATGGTGCTATGCAATCAATTGTGCTCAATTCGGTTTTTGTTTTATACTGGCTGAGATACCCAGAATGTGTGTTTTCTTCAAAGTGCTTAGGTGGTTCTTGATGGACAAAATGTCTGCCACATACACCAAGTCATAAACAAATGTGAATAACTTCTAAAGTGAACATGATACACAGATACACACAAAGTGTTAGTGGCAAAGTTGTTCAACACAACATTACCTTTCTAATGGTGCTATGCAGTCAATTCTAATCAATTCTGGCTGGTAAGTAATTTTGAAACATTTGAATGATGTCTCCAGACATTACTAGACACACAGGAAGTCTGTAGGTGACTTCTGTAGTCACTCTGGGACACACTGCAGAACATTCGCTGCCACCTACAGATGTATTCTAGGAGGCAATGAATTAATAGAATCTGACCCACTGAATATAAAACAAAATAGATGTGCCATATTGGCTTATGCAGATGATTTGGTTTTACTGTCATTATCTCAAAGTGGATTACAAAAACAAATTGAATATTTATATGATAAGTCCCAAGCCATGAAACTGAAGATTAATTTGACAAAAACTAAAATAGTTATTTTTGGTCATTGTAACTTAAATAAACAAAAAAGGAGAGTTTGGACAATGGATAAAGAAAGAATAGAGGTAGTGAATTCATATACTTATTTGGGAATAGAAATAAGTGCTAATACTAAATGGAAAGATTATTACATAAAAATTATGACCACATTGAAGAAAACAGTAATAGGATTAAACAAGTTTAACTATAAGTATGGGGGTTTGAGTATAAGACCTTTGGTACAAGCAATCGATGCTAAATATGAAGCCCAGCATCCTCTATGGGGCAGATATCTGGGAAATTACTAACAGTGAACAACTAAGTACTCCACTGAATTAAGATGCTCAGAAACATCCTGGGTTTAGGCCCCAGATGTCCCACCTCCTATTTAAGAGCAGAATTAGGGTTAGTAGATGTGACTGCCAAAATGGAAACTATGAAAATATTATTTTGGTTGCGTGTTGTAAAATAAGAACTGAATAGATTGTCTTACATATGTTTAAAAGAAAAACACGAATGGCACTCTAGGGATATTGGGAGAGGCCTATAGTATAATAATATATTTTTGCTTATGGAAAAATACCAGTTAGGCATTTTAATTAAATATGTACAAAAAGGTATAATGATTAGCCATAAATATAATAAATATATCATGGAAAAGATAACTCCGTTTTGGATTCAAAAGGACTTTCAAAGCTTTGGTTGTCCAGCATACTCAAAGTGGTATGCAGTGAATAACACTTACTTTGGTTTTAAACCTCACTTAGATATCCTAATGGATCCTAAAGTGAGGAGAATGTTTAATATTTATAAATTTGAAAGATTCTCTAGTAATGTTTTAAAATGTAGACAAGATAAGACCTATAAAGGCTTAGAAAACTGCTCTTGTGCAGAGGGGGGCATAGAAAACTTGAACTACATTCTGTGGAAATGTACTTAGTATGATATGGAAAGGGCCCATTGGCTTAAACCCTTTCTTAATATACAGTTTAATATAAGTCCAGAATTACTGACTGCCATCTTCATGTATACTGCAGATACCCGGACTATTAAAAGAATGGCCAAATATTTCATGAGTGTGAATAAAAAGAAAATTAAAATTGAGAAGTGTGCAATAGAATGAAGTGTATTAAATGCTTAAGAGTGAAACACCCTATGAAATATAGTCTCACAGAAACAAATAGGAGAAATAAGGATATACTTAATTGTTATTATTTATTATATTCAACATATTTGAATTGTTTTAAAAGTGTAGTGTTTTGTGTAAAAGTGTTTTGTCTAATCTGTTATGTTGTGGTGTATTTATATGATGTATTGTATTGTTGAAGACTATAATAGTCAAACAATAAACTTTTGATTGATTGGTTGAACTGTTCCCACTGCCCATGGTTTATCCTCAAAGGACACCCCAGGTAAACTAATGAGTGAACACTCCTTGTCCGGGGCGGCCTTGGCACTTTACCATGCACTAGAAAACATAAATGCAGTAGCATTGTCTTTGATTTCCTGTTGCAGTTTGATAATTAACTAAAGAAGGGTTTACCTGTATTGGGTCAGTGGGAACTGGTATCATAGCAGCAGTGCTGTGTTTAGTAACCTCTGTCAAAAGGCCTGCAGATGAGCGCAGTAACATAGTGTCCTCCTTAGATTTTGCTAATGCTTGCTGTAACTTTAATTGTCTCTCCTGATATAAGTCCTCTTCGTGAATCAAACTTTGTATCTCCAAGACTGATTTCTCATTGAGAATGTTAGAAGACTGTTCAAACCGCTAGTCTTTTTCTGGTATCGTCTCACTTGGTGATTTCTCTGTAAGTGGAGCAGCAATATCCATTGGGTCTTTTGCATCAAAAAAGCTGGGATAGGGACTGCACCCCTAGCCTCCTCAGCATCCATCTACCTCGGCTCCTTGGCCAGACTGGCCATCATGCAGGCAAACAGCAGCTCCCCCTACAGATGAATAGGGGAAATTTTTATTGATGAACAGAAAAATAGGAAACAACCAAACAGTGTTACTTCATACAAAATCAAAAAGCAAAACAAGAAAGAAACATTGAAACCAGAAATAACATAAACAGCATGTCTCCACCTAAAACCATAGAAAAAAAAATAAACAGAAAGAGTATGTAACATCAGACTCCCAACAAGAGTAGTCAGTATATGTACTCCAAAATAAAAAAAATAAGAACCTCCCCCTCCCATCCCCATCATAAAAGGAGCAGGGGAATACGTATGAGAAAGAAAGAAAGAAGAAGCAGGATACAACCAACACAAAAAACAAAAAAAGGGAAGCAAAGCAGCACATAATCATACATAAATAAACAGTACAAGGAGAAGGAAAGCACAATACAAGTAAAAATGAAATGTCAAACCAATCCCTCCAAATGTAAAAATCATCAGTGTACATCAATGCCAGAGTTAGTAATCCACGGCAGGTGCTTCCACAGGTCATATAATAGGGCCTGAGGAACATTTTTTTTCTCGACATTATAAATAAACAGCATATCTTTCATAATCTTATGAGCAAGTTCAATATAAGTATGGTCTTTCTGCTGTATTTAATCACTGTAAACAAAAGACAGAGAGGGTTCTTATGCCATGTAGTCCAGAGTCCAGTAAAGTGACCATATATCAAATTCTGATCAGTAACAGACTTCAGATGCAGAACCCCCAAAAAACTGGATAAAAAAGCCCAAAAATGTTTTATAAAGGTACATTCAAAAAAAAGGTGTACCATGGTTTCTTCCATATTAATGCAATGGGGATGACTGCATATGCGTTCCTGTAAAGGTTTGTGTTTTTGATTTGCTTTAACATTGAGGCATTCATGGCATGATAGTCTATGAAGTAAACAGCTGAACATTTCTCAAAGGGGTTCTGTACAGTACAAAGATCATCTAAAAGTTTGTTGTACAAAGCTTTGTGGGTTAAGGAAAGAAGCATATGTGGCGTAACACACCACTGTTTCAAGCGAAAGAAAACATCTTTGATATACAGAGAAGTACCAGGGGTCTTTTTGATCTGGTATGGGAGCTGATGTTCCCAAGGATGGAATCAACGGCTACTCATTGAATGTAGCCAAGGTTCCCATCCTCTTTGCACATTCACCAACAAAGGCCTAATATCATCCATCAAAAAGATACAGCTAAAAAACAATAAGGGGTTAACCATGTGTAATCCGCCAGTTTGAATAGGCAGGTAAGTGATATTCCACTTCAGGGGTTTTAGACGACTCCCCCAGAAAGCCTGAAAGAACATGTTAAATAAGGAAGTGTCTAACTTTCTCGGAATGAGAAACACAGAACTAAGATGTAAAAAAACTGGAAGTAGAAAGGTTTTAATTTAAAAAAAAAACTATTTTCCCCCAAACTTCCAGTTATTCCAGAAAGCCACTTTGTGCTTCCCAATTACCAGTGTTTCCTCCCAGTTCAATACATCCATATCAGGAGAGCCATAAGTAATACCCAAAATTTTAAGAGGTAATTTAGAAATATTAATATGATGGATGTGTCCCAAAGCAGGTAAATCATTATGTAGAGAATAACCAGCACATTTAGCAAAATTTAACTTTGCCCCAGAGAGTTCCCCAAACCGGGAAACTAAGTGTAAAGTCTGTATAAGAGAGTCCTCATCTGCCTACAATAAAGTCATGTTATCTGCATATGCAATAGCAGAATACAGAACAGTCAAGGGTCCATCAGAAAGAGGATAAATATTACAGGAGGTATTTATCATGCGCAACAAAGGATCAATAAATAGGACATACAATAAAGGTCTGAGAGGGAAGCCCTGCCGTACTCCCCTGTGAAAGGAGATCATTGTTCCTATCCACCCATTAACAATCAGAATCACTGTTGCAGTCTTATAAAGGGACTGAATGCCAACTACAATAGTATCTGACACCCCACAGTGGCGTAAAACTGCCCATAAAAAATCATGGTTAATCAAGTCAAAAGCTTTATGCTGATCGAGGGACACAATGGTCCCTTGTAAGGGGTGATGGAGGTTGTGTTCCATAATTTCTCAAAGGAAAATCAAATGGTCCACAATCTTCCTATTTGGAACAGAGCAGAACTGCGCCCATGAGACAACAATTTCAGCTAAAGGCAGAAGCTGTTTAGTCAAAATTTTCGTATAGATTTTAAAGTCAGTATTCAGCATACATATCGGTCCCTAATTATGTACCTGGGTTTTATCCCTGCTTTTGTGGAGGTAAATCAAAATGCCCTTAGTAAATTCTAAAGGGACATCTCCCACAAGAAGAAAAGAAGTAAACAATTGAGCTAATTCACAAGAAAAATATTTCCCCATCAATTTATAAAGTTCACTGGAAAGGCCATCGGGGCCTGGTGAAGTATTAGTTTTGAAAGACTTGATGGCATTCAAGACTTCTTGTGCCGAAATACTGTGGCTCATATCCAATTTAATATGGTCAGGAACAATAGGGAGAGTGATGCCAGATAAATAAGATGTAAATTGTGAAGAATCAGTAGGAATTACAGAGAACAGTTGGGAATATCTACCAGCTTCATGCACTATATCCCTTTTCGTCATAAAAGTTTCACCAGCAGGTCCAGACAATTGAGTCATTTCCTTTTTACCTATTTTGCAATTATTGTGTTGAAAGGGGCAAACCGCATCTGCAGTCCCCTGAATCCCAAATTTATGCTGGTGATACACTTGTCTAGATTTCTGCTCATGAAACGTTTTCATACTGGATTGTATCTGCGAAATTTGAACACTGACATCTTGGGTGGTAGTATGAGCTAAGGTCACTAGACAGTGCGATTGTTTTCATTGCTGCAGGTAAACTAAATACTTCTGACAAGCACAGTGCCAGCTATACTGTTTAATAAAATGCCACAGATCCCATTTAGTATCATCCCACCAGTGTCTAATATGAGAATAACACAGCACTACAGACTTTCGCGCCAAAAAAAATTCCGTAATGAGTCAGTAAACTCTTCTTCAAATAACAGGGTAGTGTTAAATTTCCAGGACCCTAGTCCCCTGAAAAGTGCAGCAGGATGACCTATCCTTACTTCTACCATTTTGTGGTCAGAGAATTCCACTGGCCACACAGTAGCCCCTTGAATGGGTAAGACTTGTGAAAGAAAAACAAAATCAATTCTAGTTGCTAAGTGGCCTTTTTGAAAAGTAGGAGAATGAAGTTTAGTCATGGAATAATAACTGTCCTGCAGTCAGACAAGTTTGAGCATCTGGTTTAACAAGAGTGAGTCACAAAACAATTTTGTCATTTTACAACAACTACTCTTATCTTGCAGACTCAAACCACAGTTAAAGTCTCCTGCAAATGTCATAGATTTGGAAGTATGCAAGTACGGTTGGGGAGCATAGTGATTTATCAGTCTATAATGAAAGTGCTTAATAACAACATCAAGAATCAAAAGTCTGCCAGGAACTATGTCATACAATTTAACCACCTCAAAATCAGGTAAACAAACACGAATGCCCACCCCAAGACATGCCTCCTGACCAATAGACCAGAAGGAGGGCCCAAACAACCAGTCCCTTTGGGCCTACTGAATTTCATGGGCCATATGAAGGTGGACATCTTGAAGAAAAAATAGACTGTCCCCACAATCATGTAGAAGGGAAAAGACCATGTGTCGTGCTCCACTCTCTTTATACTATTGGTATTAAGAGTGTAACAATGTAAACATTCACCCATAAGTAAAGAGAAAAAGAAGACAAAAGTCAAGGCAATAACCAACCAATTCATGATTTCTTTTTGCCTGAGGAAGGTCTCCCTTTCATTTTTACTTTAGCCTTTCTCTTATGTTGCCTCATACCCCCCAGAGGTTTTTCAGAATCAGTTGCACCAGCCTTGCAGGAAGAGGCTACAGGAGAAGAATCAGTATCCCCTGCAGAATCCTCAAGATCTTCAGTAAGAACATCATACCTGTTTTGGGTGGGAAGGCTGTCAGTTCTAATCGACTTAGGGGGAGGGAGAGAAGATGTCTGTCGAGTACGAGCAGAATGTCTCAGGGATTCTCTAGGAGGCCGGACGGGGGAGCATTTCCAATGGTTGAGACACCTCAGGCACTATAGAGGCCAAGACAGGAGGCACATCAGATGCATCACCTAGCAGAACTGGAATCTCTGGGACAACAACAAGGGAAGGGGGGGGGCTAGCATCCAGGATGGAGGGGGTCAGGAGGGAGTTGATTTTTGATCTTCATCTTCTGTGCTAGAGTAATCAGTTTAAGCTGATCCTCACCTACATGTTCCAGCCTGTTATGCGCCGCCCAAGTATAATTTTGAAAAGTGTGGCCCAAGTCATCACACAAGTTACACTGTCTTTCATTAAGGCAAGAAGATCCCGCATGTCCCAGTTCCCCACAAACAGCACACTTCAATTTGTCACAGGCATTACTAATATGAGAGGTATCCCCACAATAATAACAGGCTTTAGGTTGTTTGAAATAAAACAAAACACTCAGATCTCTACCTAAAAAGAAAGAATTAGGGAGATGCAATGAACCAGTATCAGAGAAACATACCAAAACCTTCACCCTCCAACCCCCAGTCCAAATGTTCAAGGAATCTAAGATGGCATCAGGCCCCTCCAAGACAGTACAACGTTTCTTGAGCCAGTAGTCCACATTCGCTTTTTGCACCCCCTCATTTCGAAAGAGGATAGTAACCGATTTGTAAGCAGGTATGGTCAAAGGAATGGCCAAAAATGGCATCCAGAGGGCAGTTCGGTTCAAGGTATTATACTGAGTCCAAAAGCGATCCAGACTCTTACTAGTCTTAAAGCTGATTTCAAACACAGTCTCCCCGGACACATAGATAAGGGCATAAATCACATGGGAAAAAAATTTGAAGGAGTCCTTGAGTAACGTTCTGGCAACAAAAAATGATCTGGGGGATCAGTCAGTCCACCAATATAGGAAAGGCGCACAGCATTGTGGCATTTAGCAGGCAAGATAGGTTGCTTAAAAAAGGAGGCAAAAGGTTTCCAAGGGACAGTAGGCCTGGTATTCAGAGGCGCATCAGGAGGACCTGTAGCACCCTCATCAGGGGCAGCACAAGCTGGGAGACCTAACCTAGCATTTTGGGTCAGTTCCAATTCTTTAGGGAGGGCTAACGGATCCCATTTCCCAGCCTGTTTATCTAGGGGCTTCACATAAGGATGCTGTAAAGCAGGAAAATCAGGTGCTACTGGCATATGAATCGGGGAGGCTCCAGACATCCATTCTCCATTCACAGCATTTTGTTCCCACCCAGCCCCTTCCAGGGTTCGCTCCATAGACCAGTCAGATACAGCTTTTTCAGGGAGGTCAGTAGGCTCAGGAGGCAATACAGGGACAGGAGGTTCAGAAGGAAGAAGAGTACTCACAGGCACGTCAGGAATATGAATGTCCTTCTCCGACGAAATTGAACCATTCGTGTTCTAAAATTCAGAAGCCGTCACAGACAGCTGTGGATCTCTGACGTTGGCACCCAAGCCGGGAGGAGATGGAAACCCCAGCCGCACTGCCAGAGGCAAGCTGCCAAATCCTATGTTCCAACTTCATTTTGCAGACAAAAGAGATGTTCTTCCTTTTCAAGCAATTTACATAGCATCAGGGTTTCTCCAGTTGCAGAGCTAGAACCAGGCAGGACATCCTCCATATCAGAGCGTGAGGTAGAATCTTTATCAGAAGCATTCAAGTCCAAACCTCCGGGGAACATAGCTGAATATGTGTTAGAGAAAGCAGGATCAATAGTCTCAGCCATCAGTTGATCAGGAGCATTAACATCTATATCTTCAATGCCATCTATAGTAGCAGACCCAAGAGCAGCCTCTTGCAAGGGCAGACAGAGGTAGAGGCTAGGCCCTCCATCTCAGCAGCACCTTCAGCTTCTCCAGCTCTCACCGAAGTGGCCATTTTGGGAGACGGCCAGCAATTCCCCCAGTGGTAAGTAGAGGAATTTCCCCAGTGCCATGGCCAAAATTTCCCCTCATTCACTAAAAATACCACCAACCGCTTTATCTGGTTTCAAGGTCAGGTGGCATTCACCTGTAACTCTCTCCCCTGGGTCGTGCCTGAAAATAGGCAGAATTTGTCTAGTGCACTTACCCAGTCAACAAAAATGAAATAAATAAATAAATACCAGCTGTAATAAATAACTATTTGGGTATCAGGTAGCTAAATTTAACAGTGCATGCTAAGTACAAAAGAAGCCTATTTGTTTTATATATATGTGTATGCTAACAGTGCATTAAAGTGCTAAATTACAATACAATAGTAATATATATATATATATATATATATATATATTACAGTAACAAAAAATAAAAATATAGCAGCAGAGCAGAGTAGAATGCAGTAGGATCAAACAAAGGCATATTAATTATGAAACTGTCATAAGTACTTTTCATTTTAGATTATGTAGAAGGACAGCCACTATTGGAATTACACAGGGGCCTTCCAGGGTTCAGCCCTGGTAGCTCTTCAAGGAGCCCCAATAGCAATGAAAAATAAATCTCTTCAGTAGGGCCAGGGTCATAGCCCCAGCAGCTGTTCCTTCACTGGGAACTCACATGTTAACCCGTCACTCCTAAGAAAGAGACACTTTTGAGAAAGGGATCTATGCAAGGCTATCACTGCAGTGGGAAGCAAGACATTAATGGGTTAAGGCCTGTTCTCTAGCTGGCACCAAGTCCAGATATAAACCAGGCACTCACTCTTATCCTAGAACACACAGGAGAAGATTCATTATTTAGAAGGAGGAAGATGACAGGTGCTGTTAATTAAGGGGACATAGTTTCAGTACTATCTGACTGAAATATGATATTATGCTCCTTGGTGCTGCTTTGGGTCCTAGTTTCATTTCTCCCCCTAGGAATAAGGTTATTTGTTGGTGGCATTTTTCTAAGAGCAGGAAATAAACTTGAGTTCAGTAAGACGTGTGGTATTGAAAAAAAATGTTTGTTTACTCTTTAGTAACTTACTATATTTAGATTTTTACAATGTGGCAGTATAGCCTAGCCTAGAGGTTAGAGTAACAAGCTGCGAATGAGCTTGATAAATCCAGTTCAGCTGGGTTTGATTACCACAACCTCCACTTCCTTACTGCGTGACTGAGCAAGTCACTTAACCTCCCCAGTGCTCCGAGGTTGCCTCTGAAAATAGGCACTTATGTCTAGTGGACCTTACTCAGTTACCAAAAATAAATTGTACTGTCTTGCTAGTTGGCCCTTCCCCTTCATTGCATTGCTGCTTAAAAATCAGTTTAAAATGAGTTACAAAACTTAAATTGCAAAACATGTCAGTTTGGATACTGTAAATATTGAGGCCTCCATGGGGTGTCTCTTAAGGTAGAAGAGGCTCCGATCATGAGAGTTGGGTGAGAGGAGCATAAAGCAGAAGCACCACGAGGATCAACAGCAACAGCACTGACATCCCCCACAGCGACACTGCGGACCCAACGCAAAATACCTCGATGCACACCAGCCAGGCAGACAGATCCATGACCCTTAGCAACATGCATCTTTATAGACACCACCATAACCAGCCACAGAATGACACACCACACAACAATCACCACCAAAAGTGAGCCGCCAAGAGTGCAGCCCCCCCCCCGACAGTGCAGTGACACCGTTTGGATATGCCGACTTCAAACCATAGACAATGGTTCTGGCTGCTATGCAGGTATCAACTGGAACAGTGTCATGTTCTGCCCAATTAATGCAGTGCATATATCACTGTCTGCAGGCAGCATACATCCCTCCCTTACCCTACCCGTTTACAACCTCCCATGTCCACCCCTTTTCACCTACCCCTTCCCCAGTTCCACATTCCGTTATCATCCCCACTCCTTCTTCTTCCCTTTTCCATTGAGCACTCTGTCCTGTTCAATGCATCCTGCTGGTAGACGTCAAGTGTCAACGGCTGCACTTGTCCATGTATGGACATTGTGTTCACTGTGAGTGTGTGATGCTGTGGATTGCAGGGTGCTGTTGCTGCAGTCAGGTTGTGTGTGTTGCTGTGGTGGGGTCAGTGTGGGGGTGTCGTTCTTACTACGTGCTTCCGCGTAAAGCATAGAGCAGTTCTGGCTGCTGCCCAAACCTCAAGAGTCTGATTGTCTTGTACCACAAGAAACACCACAGGGGCTCTATTAACTCATTATAAACCATGCAAGCATACAATAAAGTATAGGAAGAGGTGCACCTGGCTGGATTTTTTTATCTTGTCTAAAACATGGGGTGATGGGAGAAAATTCAAAAGTTATGAAATAAGGGAGAAAGGTTTTGATGAGCTGGTGTGGAATGGGTCTATCATGATTCAGCATGAAATAATACATGACAGATTGGTGATGGGTCTTATACAGAGATAATTGGGCCAACTGGCTGCCTAGGGGAATTGTAAGACTCAGTGCTGAAGGCAGAAAGCCATACATCCCCTGTAAGGGTGGTTATCTCAGCACATGGGACACCCTGTCCTGTCTTGTTGCATTTATAAAATGGGTGAAAGACAGGTTCTTTAGAGCAGCATGGGGGTGCATTGGATCATGTTTTTTACTGCTACTGCATGGCACACACAGCAGAGACATCCCATAGAAAAGTCTGTAACATGGTAAGAAATTTGATTGAATCTTAGTGAACGAACAGCGATAGACAAGTTTTCTTCACCTTGGCTTGTTAACAGGTTTGGGGGAAGGGATGATATCTTTTTGAAAATGTGGATTTTATACTGGCACTGTGATATTTGAGGTGATGAGCCAAGGGCAGGCTGGCGCTGATACATTTTCCTCAGATGACTTTATGCTATGCAGATGCTGAAATAAATGACCTGGTGTCATCCTGTCTAAGGCATCAGTAGCTTGGATTTTCTCCACCCATTTTACAGGCCTTCTATAATTACGTCCAGCTCTGTTTTGCATTTTTGGGGGATTTACCAAGATTCATGGTTAGCTTTCTATTTTTGCACTAGTCAAGCTCAGAAAGTGGTACCCATTTTGCATTGGTTCCCCAAGATTATTAGTCAGACATTGGTTTGCACATAAATAACATGCCGAGTTCAAATATAGTTTTTAGAAAATGCATTAAAAGCCATGTAACACAAGGTTTTGCACTGTATGCTTATTTTTACTAAGAAAAATGGGCTACACAATAAGTACAGTTTAGAGCAGTGTGCCTTCCACCTGACCCATTGGCGATTGAAAACAGCCACAGATGGTCCAGGATACAAACTTTTTAGACCCCTGGTAGCTCTGGAAGCATAATTCCAACACCAGGGACAGCATCATTCAATCCCTTCAGTCTCACAGTATCCAGTGTCACAATCCAAAAGGCTTCCCTTTTTAAAAGTCTGTCTGTCAAATTACCCCTTCCCCCTGATCAAGGGGAAACTTTTCCACATCAAAGAACTGCAGCATAGAAGTGGGGGGGGGTGACGTGCTTCCTTAAAATGTCTGACAATTGCATATGTTTCAATATTGTTTCTTATTGCCGCCTTATGTTCAGCTATATGCAATTTCATGGCCCGAGTAGATTCTACATGGGCAGGTTAACCACCCCTTCAGTGCTGCAATTAATAAAGCTTTCAATATTAAATCTTTTTCCTGTCCTTGGGTGTGTGAAGAAATCTGTGTTTCGAGTATTGCCACAATGGACACAGCGGCCACATATAAAGTTTCCTGCATGGGGGTTTGGTGTCCAGTTTCGTTCATTTTCACATTGTGGGAGTAGAGTATGTACCAGTGTATCCCTTACATTGTGTCTTCTCCTGTATGTTATCTGTGGAGGTCTTGTACTTATTTCATCAAACCTCTGTTCTCCCTGTAATATACCCCAATGTTTTTCTACAATGTTAGATATTTGATTTGCCTTTGGAAAATAGTGTGTCACAAATGTCACTTCTGGGTTTGTTTCTTCCATTACATTGTTTTCTTTATTTATCAAAGCCATTTTATCAGTATTTTTCACAGTATTTTATGGCGTGTTGACACTAATGACTACAGTATACTGGCGATCATAAGATCTGTTCATCATATCCAAACTGCACTTTTCAAAATCACTATCCATATCATAGAACATGTTCACCTTGCATGCAGAAACTGTCCAGTTGGAATGTTATTTATAAATTTTTTAGTGTGACAGCTAGCCACTTGTAATATAGTATTTCATGATGCAGTAGGCTTCCTGTATGTTTTACATTTCAGTTTGTTATTATGTTTGAATCCTGTGAGATCAAGGACATTTATTTCGTGATTATTCCAGTCTAGAGTAAATTTCAAATGGTTGCTGTTAGAATTTATATAGTCCTAAGTAGTAGCAAGTCAGCTTCAGACCCCCTCCATAACATAAAGCAATCATCCAGGAATCCTTTCCAAACCACAATATTTTGTAATGTCACTGCAAGCACTTCAAGACCCCACTCATGGAGTATATTGGTATACGGATTTTCTACATCCATGCATACAAGTATATCAGTATCATGCACATAGATTTCTGAAATAATCTTGCACATATGATTTGTGTCAAAAACAGACCTTAAGATGTTACGCCCCCTACAGACTTTATCTTAAACTGTGCAAGAACTGTTCTGGAATCTAATGATTTTATTTTTAATAATAAGTACTATACGTAACATAAAGGTACAAGCATGGGAACAACCATCACTCCTAATTAAACTTTTCTATATGTGGGCCATTGGGAAAACTGTTTTATACAAGATATAACAAATCCGTTCTACAGAAATATTGTGGTTTGGAAAAGATACCTGGATGATTGTTTTATGTTATGGAGGGGGTCTAAAGCTGACTTGCTACTTTTTGGGGACTATATAAATTCTACCAGCAACCATTTGAAATTTATTCTAGATCCTATTGCATTCTGCTCTATGCTCTGCTGCTATATGTTTTATTTTTTGTTGCTGTATATATTCACTTTGTATTATACTTTAGCACTTTAATGCACTGTTTGCACACAAATATATATTTATTAAACAGTATTGAATTATAATCTTTATATATATATATATATATATATATATATAACAGATATGCTCCTTTGTACTTAGTATGCACTGTTAAATTTGGCTACATGATACCCAAATAGTTATTTATTACATCTGGTAGTTATTGCACTAATAGGTATAGCTTTGCACAGTCACTTTTTATGCACTTTTAACTGAGCACTGATATCATGGTCATATGTTCTGAGGAAGACTTTGGGTTAGAAGTTGAAATGTTAATGGCTGTGACTGTGACATTCAGCGTGACTCGCCTATAGTCCATGGAATAAAATTTGCTATTCTAACATGACGGAACCTCTATGGATTTTTTGCATGTTTCTTGACAGTTTGCATTATATCCGAAATGCTGTTTTTACTGCTGCTGCTTTAAATTCCAAGTTGGATTAAAAGGTTCATCCTACTACAACTGTTTGGAGTGCTGACCTCTTTTCTGGTTTGCCGGGAGTGTGTTTACATATTTACAATATGCCTACAGGCATACAGATGTCCCCATGACATAGCACATCAGTAACATCATCAGAGAGCTGACTGCAGGTGACTCTGGAAGAATAATGACCAGTGAAAGTTGAAGGATCAAACAAATAAAACTAAAGGTTTTAAATAAGTGAGTATAGATAACATTTTACAATGAGTTCCTTCTGCAGATCTGGGAGTTCCCCTTTAAGCTTCATTTACTCTGGCTGTTTTGTTGAAGTAGGTCTTTTAGGGTCTAGAACCACAGCCTTCAATGAAGATCTGCAAATTTCCAAGAGCAATTCAAATCACACAACATTCTGGTCTCTTGTCTGGTATGAACAGTTTTAATCAAAGTATTTATTTGATTCTTATAAGAGAGTGTGTGATCAGTACTGAGACTCAAGGCAGCAGTACTAGTTAACCAGGAAATGTTCATCACTTCCCAGATTTTTCCACTGATGGGTAGTTTAAAATTTCAGATTTAACTTTTACTGTTTACTACTGCTTTCTGATAATTGATTCCCTTGATTTTTAATATATTTATAATGTTGTATGGATCCACAGAAAATAAGGCAGCCCCCATACAATTTCTTGTTTTTCACTTTTTGTTTACATTGCTTGTCCTGTAAACACTCAGCAGGCAAAGGAAGGGGTGGTACATTCCAGTTACATTGGACAAAATAGCTTGTGAGAGAATGGCAGCACCCCATTTCTCTCTTAATCCAATATGGCACTTCTGGCAATGGTCTGTGCTAAAATGTCAGAAAAAGAAAAAATATAAAGAAAACAAAAAAAATTAAAAGCAACTGATTCAATTGTTGTCAGCTTTGAGACTTGTTTGACATACCTATTGTAAAAAGAACATTTTTATGTTGATTGCGCGCATGCGCAAGAAACATGTTGTGGCAGCTTTCTCCACAAGTAAGTTGTGGAGGCACGGCACTGTTGTGGCCAATGCCCCCACAGCCTGCAAAGGCTCATCCCGCTTCCCCCAATGCTGTGGCACACTGCTGCTGACACTAGTTCAGCCAGCATGCCACAACCTTCTAAAAAAGTAGCCGCTGCAATCAGGTCTGCACCGTCATTGCAGCATCAGCCATCCGCTGCAATGAGGGAGTAACCCGTCATTGCAGGGCGGGATGTAAAAACCCTGATATTGTCTGTGAACATGGCAGCAGCTTGCTGCCGTGTTCACAAACAATATGACCCCCCCTCCACCATGTTTAGTTGCCGATGGGGGCCCCAATCCCCATCGGCTTCACTGGCCCAATGTTGATTGTGCCTATGGGGGAGCCCACTCCCAGTCGGCATTATGTCAAACCCCACCCCATTGATATTGTGTGCCAACGGGGTGCCCAATACCCATCAGCATAATGTGAACCCCTCCTTTACTTGTGTGCCGATGGGGGTTCCCAATCCCCCATTGGCTACTGGCCCCCCCAAAAGAAACAGTTGGGTGGCAAGAACCCCCCCTTTACTTGTGTGCCGACAGGTGCCCTAATCCTATTGGCTACTGCCCCCAAAAAGCAGTCAGGTGGCATGCTGGGAGCCCACCCCAGTGTGCCTAATGCCCCTGTGAAGAAAAATCCTGTCCCACGATGTTTTTTTATTTTTAAACCTGTGAATAAGAAAACTGTTCCTCGCAGTCTCTCTGGCCCCCCTCCCACCACCCGCACCCACCCACTGCAGACCCTGCCTCCCCCATACCCCCCTCACCCCATACTTACCTCCAGAGTCCAGCACAATGATCTTCAGTGGACCGGGAACATGTCTGCACTCTTCGAAGCCAACTGCGAACTGAGGAAATGCCGGTAAGCTGCATAATGGTAGAAATAGTTTTTGTTTTTCAACTTTAATGCATATCTCAGTCATTTTTTGGAATTTTTGCACCAAATTTTCAACATAGGGTTTTTGGGGCCCCTCCTCATGAATTCTTAAACTGTCATGGCATTAAACGGCCCCAAAAGGTGATTTCTCAGTCACTGTGTGAAATCACCTTTCAGTGCCTAGTAACGAAATGACAGTGCCAATGTTCATGAGGTGGGCCCCCAAAAAGTCTATGTTGCAAATTTGGTGGCAAAAATCCAAAAAATGACTGTTTTACGAGTGTGCGTAGTGCAGTTGCTACACACGCTTGTAAATTCATGAATTTGCAATATTTTCATCACTGACATTTTTTCACACCTCCTTGTGAACAGTACAGCTGTCATTGTTCACATCCTGGAAGAAATGTGTTTTCGCACTTCCGGCGCAGAATAGCGCGGTCACTGTGGGAGATCAGTGTTCGGGACAGATTAAGAAAATGGCAGTGACACTGTTAATGAGTAGAGGTCCTAAAATGCCTATGTTGAAAACTTGGTAATGATACTCCATAAAATGACTGTGTTACGAGCATGCATTACACAGTTTGCAGGCACGCTCTTAAGTTCGCGAATTTATAATATTTACACTCCAGATTTTCAACATTACCATTTTCCCACACCTCCTTATGAACAGTATACAGTAGCTGTCATTTTTCCCATCCTGACCGAAATGTGTTTTCACATTATAGTATAATTAGGCATATCAGGCAAAAAATAAGGTAAATCATTTTGAAAAAAAAAATACTGAAGAGGACAGGGCCCCAAACTGAGACCTGTGGACCCCTGTGTCTATATTGAACATCAGGGAAAGGATACCATTAAGTGAGACCCACTGCGATTGATTAAAGTAATTTTTAAATGACTTTATGGAGCTACAAAAGAGACAAGTACTCCTGAGTTTTAAAAGCAGGAGACCATGGTGCACCAAATCAAAAGCCTTTGACAAATCTAGAAAAAGCACCCCAGCCATAACCTCACTGTTCAAGGTCCTATGCAAGAAATTGATAAATTCCACAGTTGCTAGCACTATGCTTTTGTCATAATCCATGCGGAAAAAACACCAACATTTTGTATTCATCAAAATTTTCTTTAAGTTGATCAAAACTATCATTCCAAATACCTTGGACAGTGGGGTCAATAATAAAATTGGAAGAGAGTGTTTGGCCAAGGTAAGATCTCCGTACTTAAAAACAAAGTCTAGCCAGAGCTTATACAGCTGCAAAATTAAATTATTGATAGAAGTGAAAAGGAAAGAAAACATCTAGCACAGATGAGAGACTGTGTGCCACAATTCCTGGCTGACACAACCATGCGCGTGTGTGTGTGTGTGTGTGTGTGTGTGTGTGTGTGTGTGTGTATAGATTGTATGATATCCAAATGTGCACAGACTTTCACACTAACAGAATGTATAAAAAAGTGTTAAAACAATACAGATCCAATAGCAGAAACACAGTTGTATGTGCTCTGAAATTCGTGTTTGCGTCCCACCACTGCCGCTAGTATAATTATTCATAACATACACACAAGTGCATACTCTATGTAAGTAACAATACCTAACAGGGTGGGCAGTATTGGGCAATCCCGGACTGCCCAGGGGTGTATTGAGGCCTGACACCACAGGCGGAGGGCCTTATAGCCCCTGGAAGGGCCGGTATTGCCCATACCGCCCACCCTGGAGGGTATTACTGCACTTAGAAAATAGGCAACTGTGTATGTTAAAAAAAAAACCACAATTGTTTAAATGCTAAAAGTCATTTATTTAGTTACAAAATAGTTCCTCCGCCAGTATTAGAATGCTATTTTTTTTTTTTTACTAGGGAGTTCTGAGGACTAGGGAGCTCATTGTCATGGTTACCCCCCCCCCCGCATATACAGAGATACACACACACACACTGTAGCTGGTTACAGTACCTGTATCAATGGTAATAAAATTCATGGGGAACTGCAGCCTCTCATGAAATTCAGGCTGTGTAGTTCTGAGCCTCTGTGCCCTTGTGTCTAAAAGAGAGACAGAGACATCCGGAGAGAAGAGGTGAGCGACTTTTGATGTTCTGCGAGGGAAGAACAGCGATGGAGAACCTTTACTCAGGCAAGCGTTTCCAGCCCCACATCAAAAAAAAAAAATTAAAGTGAGGGTAGCCATTTACGTGTGCACATCTCATCCCTGTCAGGCAGCAGCGTGATAGAAACTGGGAACCATCTCCAGTCTATTTCAGCCATTAAATTTGAAAGGCAGCAGTAGGCAGGACAAAAAAAACTGAGTTTCAAGTCTAGACTGATCGGATATGGCCATTTTTTGTAAGACAAGATAAGCATGCCAGTGATCAATGGGTGGAGCTGAAACAAGTATAATTATGCTGTTCTATATTTTGTCTTAAAAATACTGGTTGATTTATTTCTTGGGAAATGTTCCTACTGATAGAGTGAGTGGGGTGACTTGTGGTGCCGGTGAGTGTGTGACGTGCTGCCGCTTTTTAAATCATGGAAACAAAACAGCTGGACAGGTAACTAGAGCATAAAAAGGCTGTTTCATACATTTTTTTTCACTAGGCAACTGCAAGTACTTTCGTTGTATGTGGTGAGGGGAGTGGGTCTGCTCACTCGCTAACTGAGCTCAAAACAATGGTGGCAATTTGAAATTTACTGGGGGTGCTTTAAGCCAATGGGCAAGCAGTGTGGGCACAAGAATTCTTGCATTGGTAAAGGGGCAGTATATGGTGGCACTTCTAATTTCCTGGGCATCTATTGAAAGTTAATGTACCCCCTTGGCAAGGGTACTAGCCAATCAGATGCCAGGAAATAAAAAGTCCATTTTCTAACTCCTTATACTGCACCTGCTCCTGTGGATAAACAGAGGGCTTTTTTCTGCAAAGCTATAAGCCCCTTACCTTTCACCAGCAATAAATACATACTGAACCAGCCTGTGCCATGCCTGGCTCATTGGATAAATAGAAGGCTTAATTCCCTAGTGCCATCTGACCCTTACCTTTCACCAAAATTAAATGCATCACAGTATGGAGAACACCTACCTGTACCAGTCCCTGTGGATGAACAGGAGTCTGCAGTCTCCAGAGCTGTCAGTCCCTCAAATCTTACCATCACTAAAAAACACATCACAGTTAGAAAAAGCCTGCACTGTCTTTAACCACACTGTACATATCTCTGTGGATAAACTGAGGGTTTTAGCTTCCAGTGATGTCAGTCCCTCACCTTTCACCAACACTAAACCCATTATATTGTAGGGAAGCTTGCACTATATCTGCCCACTTTGTAGTCAGGCCGGTGGTGCTGAGGGACACCACACTTCATACCACGCCGGCAACCCAGGTTCAGGAATGAGCCCAGGCTGTCAGGGGTCAGCAGAGGGGGGGGAGAGAGAGGATCGCATGCCCAGAGGACTGCTCTCCTCTCTCAGGGTGGGATCCAGGGTAAGCCTATCATTGCAGCAGCCCCCAGTGGAGAGATGAGGTACTGCAATGCCTTGGGGCTGCATGCAGGGGAAGACGTCAGATGACTGCCTTCCGGACATGGGTGGGAGCATCCACACTGCGGGCATGGCAGTATTGCACATCCTGTGTCTAGGGACAAGCAGAGAAAAACCCTCCTCCCATTCATAGGTAAAGGCACCTCCCCGCCTCAGTCCACACTCCCAACATCAGGCTTGCCTCTCTGCTGACCCGCCCCCTGGCCTGGAGCTCAATACTGTAGAAAGAGTGCCCTGGGAGGATTTGGCAGCCCTTTACATAGATACATAGACAGTGTCGGCAGATAAGGGCCTATGGCCCACCTAGTCTGCCCATTTGAGCTTGTAAGTTCAGTTTGTTTTCCTAGAAATCTATTTCCCCTTACCCCTGACCTCTAGAATTCCTTTATGTCTATCCCATGCATTCTTAAATCCCATGATTGTTTCAGCTCCCACCACTTCCTCTGGCAGGGTGTTCCACTTGTCCACCACTCGTTCTGTGAAGAAATTCTTTCTCATGTTTCCTCTGAATCGTCCTCCTCCAACTTCATCCCATGCCCTCTAGTCCTGAAACATCTTTTTTCGCTTAAAAATAGTGTTTTCCTGCACCTGTTCCTCCCTGTAAGATACTTGTATGTCTCTATCATATCCTCTCTCCCTCCTCTCTTCCAGGAGTACATGTTCAGTTCCTTCAACCTGTCTTCATAGGACTTGTGATGCAACCCATGCACCATCTTTTGTTGCCCTCCTCTGAACCTTCTCTACCCTGTCTATGTCCTTACGTAGGTATGGTCTCCAGAACTGTACACTGTACTCCAGGTGGGGCCTCACTAGTGTCTTGTATAGCGGAATTATGACCTCCTTTTCCTGCTGGTGATGCCCCTGCCTATACATCCCAGCATCCTATTTGCTTTACCTGATGCCTTGTCCCACTGTTTCCTACCTTGAGGTCATCAGAGATGACAACCCCAAGATCCCTTTCCTGCTTGGTGCATGCTATATCCTCACCCCCAACTGATATATTGTGCCAGGGTTTTTGTGCCCCATATGCATTATCTTGCACTTCTTTGCATTGAATTTCAACTGCCAAACCCTTGACCATTCTTCAAGTTTCTGCAGGTCCCTTCTCATTCTGTCTACACCCTCTGGTGTGTCTACTCTGTTACAGAGTTTTGTGTCATCAGCAACAGTGAAATTCTGCCTTCTAGATCCTGTGCAATGTCACTGATGAAGATGTTGAATAGGACCGGTCCCAGCACTGATCCCTGTGATACCCACTGGTCACTCTTCCCTCTGTGGAGTGACAGCCATTTACCACCACCCTCTGTGTCCTGCCACCCAGCCAGTTACCTACCCACCACACTACTGTCCTGCCCACACCCATATTCCCCAGTTTGTGTAATAGTCTTCTATGTGGCACAGTGTCAAAGGCCTTGCTGAAGTCCAGATAGGCCATGTCCACTGCCCTCCCCTGATCCACCTCCCTAGTCACCCAGTCAAAAAATTCAATGAGGTTGGTCTGACATGACCTCCCCCGGTGAAACCATGCTGCCTTGGGTCCTGTAGTCCATTGACAACCAGATGTTCCACCAATCTCTCCTTCAGTAGTGCTTCCATGATCTTCCCCACTACCGAGGTGAGGCTGACTGGTCTGTAGTTCTCTGCTTCCTCTTTGTTCCCACTTTTGTATAAAGGGGACTACATCTGCTGTCCTCCAGTCTTTGGGTACCTCCCTGTTTCCAGTGATTGGCTGAACAGGATAGCCAGAGGTTCAGCCACCACCTCTCTAGTTCTTTAAGGACCCTGGGTGCACCCCATCTGGCCCCATTGCTTTATCAGCTCTTATTACTTCCAGTTCCTTCAGGACCCTTTCTGGTGTAAAGGGACTTGTGTCCATTTCTGCACCATTCTCACCCCTTGTACTCCTTCAGACCCATTACTCCCTCTTCCTTAGTAAAGACTGAGCAGAAATACCTGTTCAATATGTCAGCTTTACTGTTGTCATCCTCCACGCTGCTCCCATCCTCCCCCTTCAGTCTCACTATCCCTCCCTTTGTCCTTCTTTTTTCACTTATGTACCTGTAAAAGGTTTTGTCCCCTTTAACCACTGATTTTACAATGTGTTCTTCTGTCTGAGCTTTGGCTTCCCTTACTGACTTCCCTGCCTCCCTTTGTTTCTCCTGGTACTTCTCCCTATCCCCTTCTGCCTGTGTCTTTTTGTATTGCCTGAATGCAATCTTTTTTGGCTTTCACTTTCTTTGCTACCTCTTTGGAAAACCATAATGGTCTCCTCTTTCTTTTCCTCTTGCTAACCTGCTTAATGCATAATTCTGTTGTTCTTATAATCCCCATTTTAAATACTGCCCACTGTTCCTCAATCCCTGATTCCTGTCCCATTCTCCTTAATGCCTCTTTCAAGCATCTCCCCATTTTCCCAAAGTCTGCCCCCCCTAAAATCCAGGATACGTGTTTTTGTGTGGTTTGGTTCTGCTCTTTCTGTGATTTCAAACCACAATGACTGGTGGTCACTGTTACCCAGGTGCTCCCCACTGTTACCCCATCACACTGTCCCTGTTTGTGAGCACAAGGTCCAGTATTGCCTTCTGCCGAGTTGGTTCCATGACCAGTTGCTTGAGGAAGGCACCCTGAAGGAGTCCAGGATAAATCTGCTCCTAGTTGATGCTGCTGCTGGGATGCTCCAGTCCACGTCTGGTATATTGAAGTCTCAACCAGTACTACCTCACCCTTGTCTGTCATCCTTTGGATGGCTAGCATCAACTCCCTATCTGTTTCTTCCTCCTGGGCTGGTTGTCTATAGACCACACCGTGCGGATGGCTGGCCCCATTTTCCTTTCCAGCTTAACCCACAGTATCTCTCCCCCATTTTGTTCCTCCTGGATCTGTGTGGCCCTTATGTCATTTTTCACATACAGTGCCACTCCTCCTCCCTTCCTGCCTGCTCTGTCTCTACTGAATATGTTGTAGCCTGGTATGGCCATCTCCCAGTCATGGTTATCATTACACCAGGTTTCAGTGATGGCCACAATGTCCAGGTCTGACTGTACCATGACAGCCTCCAGATCTTCCATCTTGTTGCTAAGGCTCCTGGCATTTGCACACATGGCTTTCCATGATTTGACCTCCCTAGACTGCTTCACTGTTCTACTCAGCCCCTTCCTTGGTTGTCATTTATCTCTGGTTCTCCTTGCTGTCTGCCCTTCTGCTGAATTTTGCCCTTTTCTGCTTATCCACCTTTTGGACACTAATCTCCATCTTTTGCACACTGCTTTGCAGAGATAGCCCTCCTCTGGTTCACTGGTTCCATTACTAGCTGTGGGGGTGAGCAAGTAGGTACCATCCTTGCTGGCCTGCCACCTTTGCTAGTTTAAATGCTTGTCAATGTAGCATTTAAACTTATCATTGAGTGCTTGGATTCCCTCCAGGATGGATGCAGGCCGTCAGGCTTGAATAAACCTCCATCCCTCCAGATGGGTCCCCAGTCACCAATGAATCCAAACCCTTCCTCACAGCACCAGTTCTTCAACCATGAGTTAAAGTTCCTGGTGCATGCACTCCTATGCTCTCCCTTGCCTCTCACAGGTAGTACTTCTGAGAAAGTGACAGAAGTAGCTACTTGCTTGAGACCCCTTCCCAGTTTCCTAAACAGAGGAATAAGACCTGAGGGATGTGCCTGGCTAGGGGAGCAGAGTAGATACAGGTCACAATGGAAGTAGAGAAAGGGGAAGCAGGAGGACACCGGAGAGAGTTTGATGGGGGTAAGGAGGTGATAAAAATAGTTAAAAAAAATAATCTGCCCACTTTGTACCTGTTTGGATAATTACAGGGCTTTAAGCTCCAGAGTTGTCAGTCTCTCACCTTTTGCCAACACAAAATATGTCACAGTATGCAGAAATCTTGCACTCTACATGTATCAGTGGATAAACAGGGATATCCAGAGATGTCAGTCATTCACTTATCAACATTACCATTCTTGGTGCCTTACAGGTGGCATGCCTCAGACAGCTAGTTTTGGAACCCACTCATGAGGGAGCAATCTTAGACCTCATACTCTCAAATAGGGACAGTGAGAGGATCTCAGATCAAGAAGTGGGTAGCCATCTGGGAACAAGTGGCCACCAAACAGTGTGGTTCATGATAAACTCAGCTACAGAGTCAAGCCATACAAAAGTGAGGGTACTGGACTTCAAGAGGGCTGACTTTGGCAAGGTAGGAGAGTGCCTTAGAAAAGCACTAGCAAACAGGCTAGGAGGAGGGGTGGAGCAACAATGGGGAAACATCATAACTGCCATCACAGAGGCAACAAGCCTTTGTGTGAAGCAAATAAACAAATCAAACTGAGGAAAAGATAGCCAACTCAGTTAAGAAGGGGGATAAAACCTTTTATAGGTACATCAGGGAGCATAGAAAGACAAAGGGAGGGATAGTGAGGCTGAATAGAATGGACAGTGGGTGGGCAGAGAGAAACAGTGAAAAAGCAGGGATACTGAACAAATATTTCTGCTCAGTATTCACAAAAGAGGAGGAGGAGGAGGAAGTGCCAAATCCAATTAACAGAAGCACTCTGGATAGGAGGGTCAATCCCAGTCCTTTCACAGAAGAAAGGGTTCTAAGACTGAAGGTGGACAAAGCAATGGGGCCTGACAGAATTCATCCCAGAATTCAAAAAGAATTAAGGGGAGAACTAGTGAAACCACTGACTACCCGTTTTAACAAATCAGGGGAGGATGGTATGGTACCTGAGAACTGGAGGAAGGTGGATGTGATTCCCCTTCATGAAAGTGGGAAGACAGAGGCAGAAAACTACAGACCTGTCAGTTTGACCTCTGTGGTAGGGAAAGTGATGGAATCACTTCTGAAGGAAAGAATTGTTGAGTACCTAGAGGCCAGTGGGACACAGGACCCAAGGCAGCATGGGCTCACAGCAGGAAGGTCATGTCAGACAAATCTAATTGAGTTCTTTGACTGGGTGACCAAAGTAGTAGACCAGGGAGGGGCTGTGGACATGGCCTACCTAGACTTTAGCAAGGCATTTGGCACAATCCCACACAAAAGATTAATAGTCAAATTAACCAGCCTTGGAGTGGGTCCCAAGGTGGTAGCCTGAGTAAAACATTGGCTGGACAACAGGACACAGAAGGTAATAGTAAATGGAGTCCACTCTGAAGAAAGAGTGGTTACTAGTGGGGTACCACAGGGTTCTGTACTGGGTCCAGTCATTTTTAATGTCTTTATAAGTGACATTGCAGAGGGACTGGAAGGAAAAATATGCCTCTTTACAGATGACATGAAGATCTGCAACAGGTTTGATACACAAGGAGGTATGGAAAGGATGAAAAGGGACTTGGCAAGGTTGGAGGAATGGTCAGAAGTATGGCAGCTTGGATTCAATGGAAAAAAGTGCAAAATAATGCACATGGGAAACAAAAACCTGGGGGAAGATTACACAATGGGGGAGTAGTAACAACAACAAAAATGGAAAGGGACCTGGGGATAATAATATCAGATGACCTTAAGGTTAGCAAGTAATGTGAGAAGTCAGTAGGGAGGGCTGGGGGTACTGGGATGTATAGGGAGAGGCATCACCAGCAGAAAACAAGAAGTTGTTATCCCTCTGTACAGACAGTTGGTGAGACACCATCTGGAGTACTATGTCCAGTTCTGGAGACCCCATCTCTGCAAGGACATAGACAGGATAGAGGCAGTCCAGAGGAGGGCAAATAAAATGGTGCAGGGTCTGCAAAAGAAGCCATACAAGGAGAGACTAAAGGAGCTTAATATGTATACCCTTGAGGAAAGGAGGAAGGGGGGGACATGATAGAAACTTTTAAGTACCTCAGTAGAATCAACAAAGTCCAAGAGGGTAGCATCACTCAGAAAAAGAGATGTGCAAGAACAAGAGGACACAATTTGAAGATGGGGGAGGTTCAGGGGCAATGTGAGGATGTATTTTTTCACAAAGAGGTAGTGGACACATGGAACAGCCTTCCTGAGGAGGTTGCAGGGTCTAAAACTGTAGAATTCAAGAATGCATGGGACAGACAAGAGCCAATTTTGTGAGGGGTAGGAAGAAATAGGCTGTTGGTTAAATAGGATCTGCAGCTTATCCTGTAGGTAGGGAAATGGGCAGACTAGGTGGGCCAAGTGGTCCTTATCTGCTGTCAAAGTCTATGTTTTTATGTTTCTATACTATATTCATTACAAGGTAGAGAAAGCCTGTACTGTACCGGTATGAACTGGGGGCTCCAGAGCTGTCAGTTCCTCAACTGTCATCGCTGTTGCATTCATTACAGTATGGAGATCCTGTACTGTACCTGTCCCTGGGATAAACTGAGGGCTCTAGAGCTGTCAGACTCTCATGTTTCACCACTACTACATTCATCAGTGTGGAGAAAGCCTGTACTGTCCGTGTCTCTGTGGTTAAGCAGGGAATGCCAAAGCAGTCAGTCCCCCTCCTTTCACCACCACTACATTTCATCACAGTGTGGAGAAACTCTGTACTGTATCCACATCTGTGGATAAACCAAGGTCTCCAGAGCAGTCAGCGCCTCACCTTACACCACCACTATATTTCATCACAGTGTGGAGAAACTCTGCACTATACCTGCATCAGTGGATAAACAGGGCTCGAGAGCTGTCAGTCCCTCACCAATCAATATCACTACATTCAACGCATGGTGTCTCTACCCACACTGAACCTATTTCTATGGATAAACTGAGCATTTCAGTTTCCAGTAATGGCAGTTCCTCACCTTTCACCAACCCTAAATCCATTATATTGTAGGGAGGCTTACACTGTATTTGCCCATTTTGAACTATGCAGGAAAAAACTGGCAGGTAAAATAAAAGAATACCATTAAGTTACAAGAAGGCTAAAGGTAAACTATCAGGATAATCAAGGGTTAAAATGTAGTTATGTCTGTAAGGGGATGAGAGTGGGTGAGCCTTTGCAGCAGAAAGAGTTGTCAGGAGCTTCTGCCAGAGTTCTGCAAAGACACACATACACACACATACACACACACATATGCATACATACACACACACACACATATACATATACACACACACACACACACACACACACACACATCCTTCAGTGCCAATTTGTACACATTGTTTTAATACTGCAATGATTTTCTAGTTTGCAAATGCATTCTTTTTTTATTACAATATAAAACAATACACAGCATTCCTCCACAGTACCTGAGAGTCTTGGTTTTAAATTACAGGGACTGAGTTCTGAGTTAAAAACCTCTCTCAAAGAGCTATAATAGCAGGAGGGCATGCACAGCTGTAGTTGGACTGTTTGTAATGTGACACTGTAGTCTGCTGAATAAGACAATGAGAGCTTCAGATCTTCAATAAGGGAAACTCCAGTATACTTGTATGCTTCTTCTTTTCAGCCATAAAAAACAAGCTGAAACTAGTAACCATGTTATCACACAAGTCCTGTTATGCACAGATTAAGATTACATGTACTGTTAGTGTGAACCTCATTCCTCACTGGGAAACACTGACTAACAGAGAAAACATTGTGCGATAAACAGACTGCTGAGTGGAGGGATTGCTTTAAAAATCCAAATTAATGAAATCAGTTAGCAATCTGCTGAGGCCCATTTTTCTATGTGATAGTACAATATATGCAGAGCTCTACTCTGCAGCCGTAATGAGAACCATGGTCTCCCATTTCCACAACCCAAGAACTTCACCAGAGGCAAAAGAACAATTAAAGAAAATACTAAGTGGGTATGCCATTAAATCAAACACCATAGAAAGCATGTGCAAATCAAAATTATCTGGACAAATGTGGGTTTTACCTTTCAGTTTCAAAAGCTGTTCTAGGTTTCCACATCAGTTATTTCCCTATATTCAAACAAAGCCCAACTAAACCATTGTCTTCACCACAGAAGTCATTATCAGTATTAGAAACAGTGGGTGCAGGCTTAACAGCATCACAAAACTGTGACTGAGTTCTGTAGCAATTGCAAGTGAAGCTTTTAAATAATTTGTTTTCAGTAAAAGCATATGCCATAAAGATTTAGCTAGACACAGTTCATAGGCATGATATTAAAATATAATAGCTGGTGACCTCCTTTATCACACTAATCATCAGTGTGATAAAATCCACTAATAACCAGGTAAGATGTCATACAGTTATTACGACATTTGGAACACTCACACTTCATATTCCCATTCTACAGTTCAGCAACAGGAAACTTGGCTTTTATGGATCTTCCTGGTTGTTTTCTTTTTTTGTGCTTATGTCCCTGACAAGTTATTATAATTGTATTTATTTATTTATTTGAAAAGGTTTCAACAGGAAAGACAACATGAGCTATAAACAGCTCTTTTCCAGAAGTGTTCTGGGGGAAGGGGTAGCAAGATGGAGTAGAGAAGGATAACATACCTAAGATAATACATAGAATGTAGCAGATTCATTTCAAAAACAGTCCAAAGTAACAATAGGATTGAAGCAAATAGTAGCAGCATGGATAAAATATATGTAAATTACATAAGACTAGACACAGAGTATAATTATTCAATTTACAAGAACCACAAACAGAGTAGCAATGTCTGGGTCAAAATGAAGACAGTAGGTAACACAATAGACAATATATCAGACAGCTGGGAAAACACTGTGAAAAGTGCTAGGGAGTAAAAATGCAAGGTTGTCACTGGGACAGCTATGTGTTAAATGTATCATAGTAGGTCAGGTGATCCCGAAGGGAAGTAGATGGGAGATGGTTGAGGAGCTAGGGGGAGGATGGATGGAGAAGTGGAGACAGCCAGAGGCCTGCAGTCATAGGCCTATGCCTCTACAGGGAGTAAGGATGCTGGGAGGTAGAGGGGGAACAAAAGTGGAGGGATTAAGTGCAGTTGCAACTATGAGCTGTGTGTTTCTGGAGGAGGGATGATAGGGAGTGGTGGGATTGTGCAGAGCAAATTTCTAGTAGGATGGAGTTCCAGATACTAGGGAATTTATATGAGAAGGTGGCACAACCAGATGATGTGTGCTGTGAGGGGAGAGAGCAAGCATTCTATGGGAGGAGTTGCAGAGGGTGTAGCAGGAGGTAGGTGTGACCGCAAGAAGGGAGTACAGTAGGGTGACAGTGAACCAAGCCAATACTTCCCAGATAAATTAGTGCTATGTGCCAGGTGCCTGGCATTGAGGGAGGGGAAGGAGAACAAAGTATAAAGATCACAGTGGTGAGTGAAAGGAGGACAGCCAAGAACAAAATGGCAGAAGGAATTGAAGAGAGTGTCCAGTCTGGAAAGGATGGACTTGGGGCAGAGTTATAGACTGCATCACCGAAGTTGAAAATTGTGAGAATCATCTTTTGGACAATCTCTCTCTTGGCTTGCAGTGGCAGGCAGCTGCGGTGATGGTACAGAGCACCAAGTTTAGGGAGTAGTTTTTTTTGTGTGTTCCAAAGTCAAGATTCTTGTCAAGCCATAGCCTGAGGTATTTAAAAGTAGTGACACCCTCCAGAGTAGAGCCATCGACAGAAAGGAAAGTGGGAGCGTAGTCAAGCCTGGCAAGCGTTTGCTTAGTGCCGAAGGTCATGGAGACCATTTTTTTGACATTCAGAGATAGTTGGTTAGCGCTAAACCAGCGCTGGACGTTGTTGAAGTCCAGCTGAAGGCTGGCAGCCACCTTGGAGGGGGAACTACCAGGGTAGAATAACACAGTATCATCTGTGTATACACTACCGGTCAAAAGTTTTAGAACACCCCCATTTTTCCAGTTTTTATTTAAATTTATGCAGGTTAATGTCTCAATGTACTCTGAAATTAAAGCATAGAACAAATAAACAATTGGAGATAAAAAAGAAATCATAGAATCATTTTGTTTAACAAAATTTAATCTAAATTTTTGACTCATCAAAGTAGCCACCTTTTGCAGATATTCTGTAACTGCCGAACACACTCGTGGCATTCTTCCTACAATGGACATCAAATATTGTTCAGGAAGTTCTTCCCAACACTGTTGCAGAGTTCCCACAAATGTGTTGCACTTGTAGGTTGCTTTGCTTCACCCTTCTGTCCAGTTCATCCCAAACCAGCTCGATGGGGTTTAAGTCTGGAGACTGTGCTGGCCATTCCATGATTTGAAGCCTACCGTCTTGTTCTTTTCTTGAAGATAGTTCTGACATAGCCTGGAGGTATGTTTTGGGTCATTATCTTGCTGTAGGATGAACCCTGACCAACTAGGCATAGACCAGAGGGTATTGCATGGCGCTGCAAAATGCTGTGGTAGCCTTTTGGTTCAGGTGCCAGTCACTCTGTGCTGTTGTCCTGTGAGCGCCTATCACGCAAGCTGTTGACTCAGAAACTTGTCTTCTGATTCTGTTGTGGCTTTGGGTCTGCCAGACCTCTTCCTGTCAGAGTTCCTCCAGTTTCCAAGTGCCTTTTGATGGTGTAGGAAACTGTACTCACCCTGTCTGTAGCTTTCTTGCAATTTCTCTACAGCAGTTTTTGCTAACCTAAACCTTTTTTTAACCTCTAGCAGTTTACCGCTTACCTTTGTACCATTTCAGGTTATTCACTGGACTTGAATTGCTTAAATTTCAATAAAAACTGGAAAAATTGGGGTGTTCTAAAACTTTTGACCGGTAGTGTATGTGGACATTAGCAGCTGTGCAGGCATCTGGCAGGTCATTCAGGAAGATGGAAAATAGAATTGGCCCCAGTACCGATCCTTAAAAGAAACATAAGTGACTGTGTGCTTATGAAGATTTTTTACAAACCTTCAGTGTGTCATGTTCACATTAACTTCTCCCGCTTCACTCTCAAGGTTTATGGGACATCACATACCTCAGGTGTGTAAAAAATACATCATAACACACAGTCACCTATGCATTATTCTCTATGACTATACTAGCGATAGTGATTCGATCAACTTGCTACAATCAAATACCAAAAAAAAATCTGTTTCACTGAGTTTGTAAAGTTTGCATGAATGACTGATTAGAGATAGAGGAAGACATGGGACTCATCAAAATACAACCGCACTTCCCAGACTCACCATTCATATCTCACTAGTCCAGTATTCAATATCACAGATTTTTTCATTTTCATTTTTTATTTTTTACCCTTGTGAGCCTGATAAGCAATCTTCCCGTTTTCACAGGTGACAAGCAAATACAAAAAAAACAAGCATAATACTAAAAGACATAAAATGTTTTGCTCACCAAAGAGGATGCCACAGAGTGATTGCTTCAGCTGTGAGAAATCCAAGGTCATGATTACCCAATCAGAGCTTGACTCTGCAATTACATAAAAGTTAGAATAGGAATATATAGATAGGTAGTTATAGTATCTGGACTTTTCATCTCAAACTTATAATTTACACCCACCAGTCAGTCTCCATCAAAAAAGACCAGGAACAGCGACATTTTAGGTTTTAAAATGTACAGTATCTGGGATCCCCGGTATCCATGAGTACTGCACCATTTGAACACCAATTAGGACTGCAACATCGGCCACCTGGGTACATGCTTTAAAAGACTGTGGGAGCTACCAATAAGGACTGTGGGGCCACTGTACTGGTGCACCAGTAGGAATGGTTGCTGTTTTAAAGGCTGCCTGAGTGGATGGTGAAGGTGCACTGCCTGTCTTGGGAAAGTATCAGATTAATATTTATGAGTTTGAACATAACCTTATTCTCTTCAACTCCTGCTATGCCTCCCTCAAAAAGTCAGTTACCGTATATTGTTTTTGCCATTTTCACTACCTCTAGTGCTGTTATTGAGGTGCGTCATCTGTGCATTGTTATCTTATCTGCAAAGGGTGATAAGTGGTGGCTGTAAGCATATCATGCAGGGGAGAGGACTCACCGTGGGATCCAGGTCAGATTGGTTTGGCACAATTTGCCCCTCATAAAGCCATGCTGACAGAGAACATAAAAACTTGGCATCAACCAAATGCTCTGTTACTCTGTTCTTGATCTTGACTTCCAGGATCATGCTGAGGACTGACATCAAGCTGACCAGCCTGTAGTTGCTGGGCTACAACTCTACCCTATTTCTGATGTTGAAGAATGTATTACTGACTTAGTTACTAACCAGTTGTATAATGCAATAGATTAGGTATAGGTTGAAGGGTTCTGTGTGATAACAGTGATCGCAGAAAGGCGATTGCCATTAGGTGGTGTACATATTTCTGAAAAGCAGTTTTGATAAGTACACTCCTTTGTGCACAGCAAAGGGCACCGGAGACTTGTTTTTATATATACAGGGGCTGTGCCCTGCACCTTCTCTCCACAGGGGGCTTTGTCCACTGCAACCCTCTACTAAAGGATTCTCAACTCCAGGGGGGGTGCATGTCGGGGGGATGGAAAAGAAGAAAAAATAAAATTCCCAGACTGGCACAAAAAATGAACATGCGCTCAGAACCAAACCCGTCACCCTCCCAACCCTAACCTGTCACCAATCCACCATGCTACACTGCCACTGCCACACTACACCCCGTAAACCCTCCCTCCCCTTCTGCCCGTCACACAGCGTGGCCCCTCCATGTACTTGTACATATAGCGACATCCTGTCACTATATTCATGGACCCCCTCATCCAGTTACCTTCCCTGCCAGGTAGCCCTGTGCACAGGTGCCATGATTGAGTCACCATTTTTGAAAGCACTCAATCACGGTCACCATAATCACAGGCTACCGGCTGAAGGACACAAAATAAAGGGTTTCAGTAAATGGTAATCCAGCCACATGGAAACAATTTGTTTTGTATTTATTTAAAAATTGGTGACCTGGAAAGATGTACTGAGCTGAGGCTTATTTCTAGGTGTGAACCAGGGAAGGAATAAGGAACCGGTGGAGTCCTGCAAGGTTCTGTATTGGGGGAACATTCTTTAAAATTTTTATAAGTGATCTAGAGCGGGGTATCAGTAGCTGGGTTGCCAGGCTCACTGATTAAACCAAAATACAAAGGGTATAGTAGTTGCATCTCAACATAAGATTAATAGAATTCAAAAGGACTAAGACATGCTCTGGAAATGGGCTGAAAATGGTAAAAGAACTTCAGCACTTGCAAATGCAGAGTGATGCATCTACAGTAGGTAAGAAGAATATTATACCAAAGTACTGCATAAGGAACACAGATACTGCTGAAATTCAGCTGGGAAAGAACCTGGAGGTAATGATCAGCATTGGAGCTATGACAATTGGTCTACAATTGCGTTGTCGACCGTCGTTACAGTGACTCCTTTATGGCAAGGTTTGAGAAACTGGATAGCCCAACATCCCAGACTATCAGATTTTTAACTGGGACAAGCATTTTTTAAGTCCCAACTAGTCCGCAGACAAGTACTGCCACAGCTTTAAAAAATATATGGTGCAGTGGATGCTGATCTCTTATTTTGCCAGCAGGGTGCGCCGAGTCCAAGTCGCCAACAACAGTCTGTCATGTGACCTACTAGAGTGCTGGGCAGGTGATCAGCTGCATCGCCGATGTGTAGAGAGTGAGCTTAGTGGCAGAAGAGCTGCCAGAGAATCCACAGAGCTACAGGGAGGACCTGGAATAGCAGTGAGTAATTGGCAGGTCATACAACAAATGGTATGATCCTCCAATACAGAGGACCAGAACCTTATTGGCTGCAGCGGTGAAGCTGGGGGTTTGACAGATTGTTATCTGTCCTTGGTGCACTAACAACGGCACTTGTGGTCTGACTCAGAGAGAGAGAGAGACAGAGAGGATCACAGTCACTGTGTACAGAAGCAAATTGCCGAATTTAGCTGTAGACAGTCACAACTCTCTGATGCTGAGCACTGGAGCAGCATTTGATTTTCAGCACTTATTGGGGAGAAATAAATAATTATAAGGATAAAGGCAGTGAGAGAGAGGGAAGGTGTTGGTGATTGTGTGGTGGTGAGCAGCAGGCAGAGACGAGGGAAGGGCGGGAGGCAGTCAGGACTCAGGCGGCCCACAGCAGAGACTTGGTACAGTACAAGATGCCACAAGGAGTCTCAGAAGAGATACCTTACTGATCACTGGTGTAGTGGTGAGGTCTGCTGCATTGTGTGATCCTAAAAAAAATGATAAATAACTTAAAATTTAATAACAGCTTGTGTGGAGAGGTGCATTGTACCGCTTGGCTGGCTTGGCTAGTAGCTTACTGCCTGCCCTGAGGGAAAAAATAACTTTCAACTACCAGTATCAGCAGCAGCCAAGCCTGACCAGACAGACTAATCTCTGACCACCACCAGTACTGAGGAGGAAAGGAGGGAGAAAAATAAACAAAAACGGATAGTAAAGTAAACTGAATTGAGCAAAATAAAAAGGCAGAGAAAGTGTATGGTTTAGTACATTGAGCATTCATGCACTGTGCCTGAGACAAACAAAATAAGGAAAAGGACTAGTACCTACAAGACTAGACCACCAGTTTGTCTTAGACCAGTAGAGGACTACAGTAATGTAGGCTGTAGTGTAGCTAGTAAAAAATATTACATGCGGTCAGAGGAGCTGTGTGGTTCTACTGGGGTGAAAAGGGTTGATTAATTTGTTGTCTGCCCTATTTATCCACTGTCCAGACCAGTCCACCCCTACGGCAGACACAAAAACAAAAAAAGAAACAGAAGTGAAAAAAGATTGCAAAGAAAACAAAAGATGCCTAGCTGTCTTGAGTGTGGGGTGGGCTGCTGGGAGCAGTGGAGGAGGGAGCAGGAGGAGAAAGGAGTAAAGTTTCAAGCAGGGGTGTGGTTGTAGTGTCCTGTGGCCGGCTGGCTAAGTTTGCGACACATAAAAAATTAAGAAAGAAGCTTTTAAACAAAAAAAAGGATTTTACAGAATGTAACAGAAGCCTAACTAAACTATTTAACTACTGTGTGTACTGTAAAGGCAAAGTGTGAACTAAAAAACAGAACTTATCTGACCCTCTTAACAGTAAAGCAGTAAGAGGAGGAAATTAAAGTGTCTAGTCACACTTAGTCAAGTGTCTGTGAGTGGTGTGAGTATCGGGTGTGACAGGTGGTTAGCAGGGACAGTCACTCACTGTGTTGGGACACTGGGACACAGGGACAAGGAGGGCTGGGGAGTATGTGACTGACTGGCACTGGACAAAGTGCAGTCTCAGTGTGAAAAACGGTAACCAAAAGAAAAAAGTAAGCAGTGAAGTATAAGCACTAAGCATTAAAGCAACATTGTCCTGGTCCTTCCTAATACTTAGTGTAGCTGGCTGCTGTGCTGTTGCTATTCCCTACCATTGCATTCTTCCATGGCCTTCCTAACTGACTGAGACTTCCCTCCTAAGTTTACGCTGCTTAGTTACGCCACAGCCTGTAAACATAGAAACATAGAAACACAGACTTTGATGGCAGATAAGGACTGCTTGGCCCACCTAGTCTGCCCATTTCCCTACCTAGAGGATAAGCTGCAGATCCTATTTAACCAACAGCCTATTTCTTCCTACCCCCACAAAAATTGCCTTATGTCTGTCCCATGCATTCTTGAATTCTTCCACAGTTTTAGACCCCACAAACTCCTCAGGAAGGCTGTTCCATGCGTCCACCACCCTCTCTGTGAAAACATACTTCCTCACATTGCCCCTGAGCTGTCCTGCCTCTATCTTCAAATTGTGTTCCCTTGTTCTTGCACATCTCTTTTTCTGAAAGATGCTACTCTCTTGGACTTTGTTGATTCCACTGAGGTACTTAAACGTTTCTATCATGTCCCCCCTCTCCCTCCATTCCTCAAGGGTATACATATTAAGCTCCTTTAGTCTCTCCTCATATGGCTTCTCTTGCAGACTCTGCACCATTTTAGTTGCCCTCCTCTGAACTGCCTCCATCCTGTCTATGTCCTTGCAGAGATGGGGTCTCCAGAACTGGACATAGTACTCCAGATGGGGTCTCACCAACTGTCTGTACAGGTGGGTAACAACTTCTTGTTTTCTGCTGGTGATGCCTTTCCCTATACATCCCAGTATCCCCCCAGCCCTCCCTACTGCCTTCTCAGATTGCTTGCCAACCTTAAGGTCATCTGATATGATTAACCCCAGGCCCCTTTCCATTTTTGTTGTTGTTACAACCTCCCCCACCATTGTGTAATCTTCCGCTGGGTTTTTGTTTCCCAGGTGCATTATTTTGAACTTCTTTGCATTGAATCCAAGCTGCCATACTTCTGACCATTCCTCCAACCTTGCCAAGTCCCTTCTCATCCTTTCCACGCCTCCTTGTGTATCAACCCTGTTGCAGATCTTTGTGTCATCTGTAAAGAGGCATAATTTTCCTTCCAGTCCCTCTGCAATGTCACTTATAAAGACATTAAAAAGTACTGGACCCAGTACTGAACCCTGCGGTACCCCACTAGTAACCCTCTTTCTTCAGAGTGGACTCCATTTACAATTACCTTCTGTGTCCTGTTGTCCAGCCAATGTTTTACCCAGGCTACCACCCTGGGACCCACTCCCAGGCTGGTTAATTTGACTATTAATCTTTTGTGTGGGACTGTGTCAAATGCCTTGCTAAAGTCTAGGTAGGCCATGTCCACAGCCCCTCCCTGGTCTACTACTCTGGTCACCCAGTCAAAGAAATCAATTAGATTCATCTAACATGACCTTCCCACTGTGAACCCATGCTGCCTTGGGTTCTGTGCCCCACTGGCCTCTAGGTACTCAACAATTATTTTCTTCAGAAGTGATTCCATCACTTTCCCTACCACAGAGGTCAAACTGAGAGGTCTGTAGTTTCCTGCCTCTGTCTTGGTCCCACTTTTGTGAAGGAGAATCACATCTGCTTTCCTCCAGTCCTCAGGTACCACACCATCCTCCCATGATTTGTTAAAAAGGGTAGTCAGTGGTGTCACTAGTTCTCTGCTTAATTTTTTTAGAATTCTGGGGTGAATTCCATCTGGCCCCATTGCTTTGTCCACCTTCAATTTTAGGAGTTCTTTCAGAACCCTTTCTTCAGTGAAAGGACTGGGATCGACTCCACTATCCAGAGTGCTTCTGTTAATTGGATTGTAAGACTTTAGTGACTGATGTCTGTCTATCTCAATGCTCTCCCTGGCACCCATTGTCTGTCTATCACCAGTGGAAAAAAGACAGCACACAGTAACTTTAATAAAATAACATTTTATTATTATCATCATCACAAAAATAGTAAGCAAATCACTAGAGCAGACTAGCAGAGCGAGCAGGCATAAGACATTCAATTTACAGAACAGTAAGCAGCAAAAAACAATGTTATCCCTCTGGTCAGCAGCAGCTCCATCCTCAAGTTCTTCTAATACATAAACTACTTCTTCTGCAGAATCAGATAAATGTAATAAAAGAGTCTGCAGCAAGTGCATCTGCATCTGTGGTACTTGATATAACAGCTGATTTAAGCAGTGAGGTCTTAGCTGAGCCTTTAGCCCCTATATCACTGCCAAAGAAACGCAGTTTAGTGCCTGATGAGGTGGTGCATGAGAAAATAAGTAAAGACAAAAAATATGACCAAGAAAAGAGGGCCAGGCTGTTTCAGCCTCATTGTTTGACCACTTACAAATGCTTGAGATACAATGAAAAAAGAAGATTGATGTACTGTAGTGCGTGAAAAGCATCCCACTATTGCAACACCAGCCTTTTCAAAAAAAACAAATGTGTTTGTCACAGGCTCTATCAATTTTAGAATCGAGTCACTACGTGCACACAAAAAATCCAATCTTCATGTGCTATGCCAGAGCCAACATATTCTGGAAAGTGGTCAGCATGCTGTTCAGTGTGATATCAGTGAGTCACCACTTTATCAAGCCTTTGCACAGCTGGAAGAGGCCACAAAGGTGAAAATGAGATGCCTGTTTAACACAGCATACTCCACTGCAAAAAATCTGCACCCATTTTCTGACATTAGCCATGAGGTGTTGACGCAGTTTACACTTAGAAGCACCAATTGTGGCAATGTTGGAGATTTCTGTGGATAGCAAGTTGAACCAGGTGGAGGTTCCGATAAGGTAAGAATGCTGAGCTTGAGAGGTCCGACAGTGAGGTATTGTAAAGGTTAGACTGTCCGATCTTCTAGTTAGGCGGCGGACACGCTGCGGGGTCAATATTGATTGGACTCCAGGAGGCATAAGGCCCAGTGATGTCTTCTTAGCTAGGATGCAGGTCTGGTACTTTAGCCTGCCAGATAGCTGGAGCCAGTTAGCCTGCTCGTAAATGTCACACGTGTGAGAAAGGTGGGCAGCTGAAATAAGGAGTCTACATGCCTTATTAAGGGCTACAACTATGCGCCGGAGTGCAGTATCAGTAGCGGATCCATAGATAACAAGCCCATAGTCAATAGTTGAGATAACAGAGCTCTGGATAGCGAGGTTCAAGGCTTCAGCAGTTAGGCAATGTTTATGCTTGTATAGTAGCCCTATACGGGAGTTCACAGTTTTAGCGATATTGTCAATGTGCTTGGTATACAAAAGGGAGCAGTCAAGGGTCAGGCCCAGGTATTTAAACATATCAACCTGCTCAAGGGTGACACCTTCATGGTTGTTAATTATGAGCTCATGGTCCTTGTACTTGTTGTGGGTTCCATGGAACAACATTGTTTTAGTTTTTTTGTAGTTAAGGATGAGTTTATGTGAGCAAAACCAGTCTTCCACTTCTGTGAAACTTTTCTGTAGTTGAGACTGAAGGGAGGTGGTGTCAGTGTGGCAAGTGAAGATTACTGCATCATCTGCATACAGTAACATTCTGTCATGGCAGGGAGTTTGTTCAGGAATATGCTGAATAACATGGGACCCAGGATAGAACCTTGGGGTACTCCAGAGTGGATTGGTAGGGATGACGAGAGGAATTCATCAATCTTGACCTGTTGGGTCTGGTTACTGAGGTAGCTTTGAAACCAGATGGTAGTTTCACTTGAAAGACCAAGGAGGGATAATTGTTTGAGGAGAATGGAGTGATTGACAGTGTCAAATGCCTTAGTCAGGTCAATAAAAGAGGCACCGACCAACTGGCCCTGATCAAGTGCATGATGGATATGTGTGGTGAATTCGAGGAGTGCCGTGGTAGTGCTGTGCCCTTTGCAGAAGCCATGCAGCTGTGAACATTGCAGGCTGTATTTTACAAGGTACTCTGTGAGCTGATCCGCCACTATCCATTCCAAGGCTTTGGATGGAGGAGGGAGGATGGATATAGGCCTGTAGTTGTTCGTGAGAGTCTTGTCACCACTTTTATGGACTGGAGTCACCACTGCCAGTTTCCACTTTTGGGGGAACTGGGAAAGCATGAGGGAACAGTTGAGGATTTTGGTTAGTGGGAGCAGGACTTCGTCAATGGTGAGGGTGAGAAGTATCATATCCAGTGAATCGCCACTGACCCTAGACTTTCCAAGCACTTTAAGAATGTGATTTTAGCTAGGCTTTCTGAGATTGCTTTGAAATGGAAAGGAGGGTGCCCTGGTGGCAAACCTGAACTAACAGGAGCTGGGTTGACTGTGTTGGGATCAAAAAAGTTAGGGGATAGCACATGACTAAGGTCAGCAAAAGTGGTGTTAAATGCATTGGCAATGATTACATGGTCAAGAGTGATGGTACCATCTATGTTCAACATTGTGGGTGTTGTTTTGGGATCCTTTCCAGTCACTTCAGCAAGGTTATGCCAGAATTTACTCCGTCATTCCAGGTGCTGGCTAAGGCATTCCTGTAATAGCCTTCTCATGGTGGATTGCTCTGATACATGCATTCCTTGCTGTTTTGTAGGCCTGGATATCAGTCTGGGTGCCAGTAGTCTTAGCACGATACCAGAGCTGGTCTCGAGATTTAATTTGTGTAAGGAGGCCTAGTGTCATCCATGGGTTATTGACACCCTTGATCTTACGCTTTTTGAACGGAGCACGAACATCGCAGGCTGAGTTGAAACAGGTGATAAAGTATTCAAGTGCTGTATCTACATCGGGGGCTATATCAATTGGAGACCAGTCATGCTCACGAAAGAGTGTTTTAAGTGACTCAAGATGACCGGGGGTCAGCATTCTCCTGTTAATAGTTTTTGGGGGGGAGTTTGGTGTATTTGTTGGTCCAGATACACAAGATAGGGGAATGATCACTTAAGGAGTCTGGGAGGACTGTTGCTTCGGAGATGTGCTCTGGACGATTAGTTGGTACCCAGTCTAGAAGTGTACAGGTCCCTGTTCTGGAGTTTACTCTAGTAGGTGATTTGACCATTTGTGAGAAGTTCGCAGCAGCTAGAGCATCCTTATAACTATTCGAGCTGGAGGCCAGCCAGTTGAATTTGAAATCACCAAGTAGGAGAACTTCTGTATTCTGATCCACGGAGTTGATACAGTCAAGGAGGGAGTGAAAGCCCAGATTGCTCAACTTGGGTGGTATATAGACAGAGACAACATTCAGGATCTTGTTATGAGTTCCAAGAAGTACTTTGGCAGCAAGGATTTGGATGTCATTTCAGGGGATGGGCACGGGCATGACATGACTCATGAGGGACTCATTCCTGAAAGGGATGAACTCTGCCTGCGCATATGCAGGATGTGAAATCCTTTTGTTTGTATGCATCTTGCAATTTATAATTCTTGTCCCCATATCTGAGGAAAGATGTTGACAGGATTGAGAAAGTGCAGAGAAAAAATGGCTGTGGCTTTTTTTTACCTGAAAGTTAATTAAACTTTTTGCAATAAAACAATAACAATACAATGACATTATACAGAAACAATAAGGCAGCTATATTCAAGCAAACATTGAGTGGGGGGGCAGGGACTGGGAAAAGGATCCTCATGACACTGTTCAACTGTACTATGTAGTTCACCATTCCAGCTCCTAGGGAGTGGCATATGTTGGCATACATAAGCCCACCCCCAATGGAGAGTTATCACTTGCACCTTTAGGTCCTATGGAAGGAGGGAAATGGAAGGGGCAAGAAGAAAAAACTACAAAAAACAAATTCTAAACCATATTATACATTTGATAGCAAAAAAAAAAAAAGGAGAGACCAGCAGTCATGATACAGTACATAGTCAAAGATAAGAAATCAGAACCATGGGGTGCTAGGGAATTGTGAATAATCAACCTTCCAAGTATCAAAAACAGATGGTTATGGAAGATTTGCAATTTGGTCCGGTGTTGTGGTATGTTCTGCCATTTCTAAGTAGTTAAAAAAGGGTAACCAATGGGATCTGGCCTGTTCTACTTCAAGTTTGGCTGTAAGCCGTTCCATCCTAAGGATTTGTTTGCAATTATACAACTATCCTTCACAAACAGGGGAGCAGGTTGGGGCCATAGCAGTGTCACAGCTTCAGAGACAGCTGCTATAAGAATTTGGTATAGATGTCCCCTGGAGGAGGGATCCCCAAGACCTTCCCTACTGTATGTGCTATGTCATTCCAGTACCCCAACAAATTAGGACAACTCTACAGAATGTGCTCGTAGTGGCCTCTTGGAGAACTCTGTCTCTAACACCTGTACGAATTGCCTTGACCAAATTGGGTAGTAACTACCAGGGTCCTGAAAAAGCATGGTAGGATTTTCCACCTGTGCTTGTGCCAGTTGTTGTAGGCTGCTGTAATCCATGAATTTAGCCAACACCTGACCCATTCTACTTCGTAAAGGGAAATCCCTGCCTCAGTCACCCACTTGGCCTGACATGCTTCCAAGGCTGCATGACTAGGCCTGGAACATAAACCATAAAGTTTTGAAACTACGTGCTCCTCCTTTTGTACCTCCCAGAAACATTTCAGCCAGTTTCCACAGGGGGAATAGCATTTGCTGCAATTGTGTTTTTTATGGGCCCCTCAGTGATATAATTTCAAATCTGTAAATAGCAATAAAAGTCTCATTGTGGCAACTGGTATTCCTGTCCAAGTTGGTGGATAGATGTCATTTTACCTGTTGTTAACAGCTGACCTAATCTGCAGAGACTCTCTCTTTCCCATTTTGACAAGTTTGCACAATTCTACCTGGGAAAAACCTTTGATCAGACAAATAGAGGAAAGACTGGATACCCTCAGCTCATCTCTCCCTTCCCTCAGTGCTGTACAGTGGGATTTCAGAGCTGTCCTTGTGTTGGCATTGCCCACAGGAATCTATCCCCACTAAGGTCTTGCCACCCCCCCATTCACCTCCTCCATTCAGAGCAACCCAGTTTACTTGCTCCTCGGGGAGTAGGTGAGCCATCAGATGCTGTATCTGAGCTGCATGATAGTACCCTCATATATCCAGGACACCAAGCCCCCTTTCCCCTTTGGCAGCAGCAACAAAGTCTGCCAAGGTATCCTGGGCCTATGTCTACCCCAAATAAACCTACTTCATACTTTCTTTATTCTCGACCAAATAGACTTGGAGTGGAATATCAGAAGAGATGAGAAAAGAAACAGGAGCCTCAGGAGGACATTCATACAAATGGTCTCCACCTGATCAGCAGTACTCAAGGGCAACTCATCCCATATTTTGAGATCCTGCTTCAGAGCTTGTAGGAGAGGGTCATAATTGATCATTAATAACCTAGCCCTACCCTTAGTGACTCAAATCCTTAGGTAGCCAAAATGGGAAGTCACCCACTTATATGGACAGTGTCACTTCCAGTCTTCCAGTAGGTGACATCTAAGATGCAGCATCTCAGACTTCTCCATATTGATTTTGAATCTGGCTGCCACCCCATATTCCTCCAAATACTCATTGGGAGGTCAGAGTTTCTGCCAGATGTTGAATGAAAAGGAGAGTATCATCAGCATACAGATATCTGTGGAACCCCATAGCAGTAGAAGGGGTATGGAAGGTGGAGGTGGGGGGACAGAGCAGTTAGCAACGGGGAGTAGTAGGAGCATACAGAAAGGAGAAAGAAGGAAAAAAGGAAGAGAGGGAAGGGAAGCAGGCTCAGTTTCTAGGTGGAAGGTGGTGTCTCTGAAAGTGCAAAGTCTTGGAAACAAGATGGACAGCCTGCAGGTGCTGTTAGCAGATGGTAGGGTGGACATACAGTAGCAGCTGTAACCGAGACTTGGGTAACACCACACCATAAGTGGGACCTCTCAATCCCTGGATATAAATTATACAGGAGGGACAGGGTGATAGGGGAGGGAGGGTGGTTTATATCAGGGAAGGTATAACATGCACAAGGGAGGAGTCAGAGGAGGGGAGATGGATGCATTGTGGGTTCAGTTATGGTCCAACATAGGGAGAATGGTGAGGTTGAGGGTAGTTTACATACCACCAATCCGGAAAGGGAAAACTGACGGGGAACTGAACTCACAAATATTGAAAGCTGCAAGGAAAGGACAGGTGGTAATAGTGGGAGACTTCAACCTCCCCATGGTAGAAAGGAGCATACCGTCCACATCATGTGCCCATAGCCAGGTGATCCCAGAAGTGTTACAGAGTGGGTTCCTGTTTCAGGGCATCACAGGACTCACCAGAGATGGGGTAATCCTTGACGTACTGCTCATGAATGGGGAGTATATATAAGAAATAATGGTCAAGAAGCCTCTGGGTGGAAGTCACCATTGCACAGTGTGGTTCTGGTTGGAAACACTAAGACCAAAATCCTAGATTTTAGGAGGGCGGACTTCATGAAGATGGGAGAGGTGCTAAGGAGGCAACTGGCAGGCATCAAAGCAGATATGGGGGTGGACCAAAAGTGGTCCATTATTAAGGATGGAATAATGGTTGCCACAGAGGAGTGTGTAAGCCTCAAGGGCCACAGCACCCAGCTGATTAAGAACTGAGGTCACCAAAGCAGTAAGGGACAAGAGGTTAACTCTAGGAAATTCAGAAAGACCAAAAGAAAGGTGGATAGGAAGAATTATCTAAGTTGGCTAGTGTAGCAAGTAAGGTAGTCTGGCAGGCTAAGGCACAGAAGGAACTGCAGCTGGCTGAGGGAATTAAGAAAGGGGAGAAAGTCCTTCTTTGCTATATAAGCAAGAAAAGGGACAAGAAGAACAGGATTGTTAGGCTTTGGAAAGGGGACAAGTGGGTGGAGGAAACCGGGGAAAAGCAAAGCTACTGAATGATTACTGCTGATTTCACCAGGGAGAAAAGACAGACTGGTGCCTACAGTGGGGAAAATAGAAGCAGTGGGAGATGGGAGCAAGGATGTGGTGGTAGATGAGAACAGAGTGAGGGAAGGGCTGCTAGCACTGAAGGTGGACAAATCACCAGGCCTGGATGGCATACATCTGAGGGTGCTGAGGGAACTGGCAGAGGAAATTGCAAGGCCACTGTTGGTCTTGTTCAGTGGTTTGCTTTAGTAAGGCATAGTACTGCAAGGACTGGAGAATAGCACATGTGGTTCCTTTCCATAGAAGCAGTCCCAAGGGTGATCCTGAGAATGAAAGATCAGTCTGGCATCAATCATGAAACAAAATCCAAAGGTACGCTGTAAGCACAGGAATAAGGAGGGTGCAGGAAGAAGGGGCAGCGAGCCCAAACAACACACAGTTCCAAACTCTTTCACAGCACTTCCACAAGGACATCCAGGCTCACTGGCAACTTACTTGCTCCGACGCATTGGATTTAAACAACCCTTCGTCAGGGGGCATGGTCTGACATTTAAAGCTGAAGTGCCAGGGCAAGTAAGTGGCCAGTGAACACATTTGGTAATATGCCAATTTTGCTTTGACAATCTCTGTTTTCCTTGTGGGAGTGCTGTGATAGAGTTTGGAACTATGAGATTAATCATGTGCAGTCTCATGGAGACCATATTTAAGGAAAGGTTAGTAGAGCATCTAGAGGAGTATGACCTCCAGAATGTGAGGCAGCACAGGTTAATGGGAGGGAGACTGTGTCAAATGAATCTGATGACTTCTTTGACTGGGTTACCAAGGCAATAGACAGGGGCCAAGCGGTGAGCATCCTTTACCAGGACTTCAGCAAGGCCTTTGACTCTGTACCTCACAAAAGGTTGATCAGAAAATTGGCAGATCTCAGGGTTGAGGAGAAGATAACCTGATGAATAGAAAACTAGCTGAGGAACCGGACCAAGAAGGTGGTTGGAGCCAAGAATCCTAGGACAGAGTATAACCAGGGAGGGCTCTGGGTACTTGCACAAGAGGAGGAGAAGGCTCTGGGAGTGATGATCACTAGTGACCTGAAGCACTCCATTCAGTGCAGGAAAGCAGCAGTAACAACAAATAACATGTTTGGCTGCATAGCTGGGGGGGATCAGCAGTAGGCTAGAGGAGGTTATACTGCCCCTGTACAGGTCATCGGTGAGGCCACATCTGGAGTATGGAGTATGGAGTACAGTTCTGGTCCCTTACTGTAAAAAGGACATTAACTTGCTGTAGACTGTCCAGAGGAGGGCAACTAAGATGACGAAAGGGCAGCAGGGTAGAGCTTACAAGGAAAGTCTGGGGGCCCTGAATATGTGCTGCCTCAAGGAGAGGAGAGGAGAGAGGAGACATGATTGAAACCTTCAAGTACTTGAAGGGAATAAATAGAGTGGATAATGCAGATCTCTTTAAGCAAAGTGGCAACCAAAACACAAGGGAAGACAGACTAAAGATGGGGGAGAGATTTAGGAGGGAGGCTAGGAAGCATTTCATCACTGAGAGGGTGGTTGCCAGTTAGAATGCACTGATGGAAGAGGTGGTCTCAATGAAGATGGTGAGCAGCTTCATAATAGACTTAAGGGGAAAGTAAGGTTCAGAGGAGGTGCAGGTGGAAAGGATGGGAGGATTAGGGGGTAGGATCAGTAACTTAAGCTGTGGATTCTGCAATACGAGCAGACTAGATAAACCAAATGGCCTTGTTCTGCTGGCTTCTTCATATGTCCTCACCGGCCACTGTAATGCCATAGACCTCTGTGTAGGACTGAACAACTGCTGCCAGGGGTTCAATACTTAATGCAAAGAGGAGTGGAGATGGGGACAACTCTGCCTCATCCCCCTCTCAATGGCTGTTTTCTCAAAAAGAATCCCATTAACTCTTACCCTGACCACTAGTTTACCGTAGAGGGCCGGGAGCTGGATTATCAAACAAGCCCTTAGATTGATGCAAGCTGTGGCAAACAGCAGCTTGTACTGAATCCTGATGTGCCAGGGACCCTGCACACCATTCTTATACAGGAGCGATCTTGGCACTAAACTACCATAGTTTGCTGCAATTACTACCATGTGACAAACAGAAGGTGCACAAGAGGGGTTGGATGGAGGCTGCCTGTAGTCCCTGGCCATGGGACAGCTGACCCAGACAGTGCACTGTTGTGGGACCCAGGACAACAGACTGGTACCATGGTGACAGGTACACCAGCATTGGTCACTGGACACCTCACTGATTCTCAGTGGGAGTCAACCATCCACGGCCTTCTACAAATGAACCCCTGTGTACAGGTGCCAACATGGCACTGGATGGAATATGTCTCCGATGCTGGTACAGCGGGTAAATATGCAGCAGGGCAGCTGTAGTCTGCATGCCACTGATGTGGAAGGACTCCCAAAGTGTATCTGCCATGAGAGTATCTATGGGATGGTGCAAGAGCTATGGAGTGGTTAGATTTTTGTCCACTGACAGGTGTCAGGTTGCAGCCTTGTGAACCCTTGTTGCCACATGGTTGTAGTGCAGTCTTGCATCTCCTGAGGGGCATCACAGCATGCAACAACTATGTGGGGTAGGGCAATTCCCAGCCAGCCTCAAATCCTCCACTTCCATGGGCCATCCTCCCACCTCCCCACACATAGCAGTGATGGTGTGACATGTCGGCCATGGGAGATGTGTAGAGGTCTGCCAGTGGTGTGGCACCAGTACTAGCCATACTCCCATCGTCAGATGGTCAGAGGGGCTGGACAGTGCTGATGAACCCCTGACTGGTGACAGAAGATTCCAACTGCTTTCTCTAAGGCATGGGCATCAGTGTGCTGGCTTGCAGTGCCATGGCACAGTATGCCCAGAATGACCTTACAGATGGCATGCTGTGACACACAAAAATGCTGACAATGTGTGCCAGAAAATCGAGGCGATCATTCCAGGAATTATTTGAATGTGCAGGTGTCACACCAGATGACCTGTCATATACAACCATTTGCTGTTCACAGTTGTCATGCTTGGTGTGGGGAGTTACATGATTGAGACAGCACTGGCACAGAACACTGTTGCACCATCCAACTCCATGAGCTGACTGGTGGTGCACAGGGTATTAGACCAGCTCTGGCTGGTCTAACCACCAGTGGTACCCGCAGTCATAGTGGGCCTTACAGAATCCCAAAATAGGTGATACTACATTGCTTGTGTGGCACTAGCCCCCTCCCACCATGGTGCAGCCATTCAACTGCTGCAAGCATGGCACAAGCCTGGCTGATGCAGGCAGCCCCCTGTCATCTACAGGCACTGTTGTAAAATTGGGAATGATGCAAGGTGTGCTGCAGTGAGCCCCTTGCATCATGACCCTGACACAAACACCTTGCGGCATTCCCGACCCTTTGAAAATCAAGCATCTGAACTCTAGTAATAGAATCCCCCATACCAAATGCTGCCAACATGCTGCCCAGGAAGTCCCACTCAAGGTAATTAAATGCCTTTTTGGGCATGACCATGGCTTCTAAAGGCCTAGGAAACTTGAGCTTTGAGGACTGACTGGTAGGTTTGGGACTTTTCTCTGCACTAAATGTGTACATGCTGTTGTCAGCCCCAGCATAGGACAGAAGTGGTAACAGCACTTGCAAGGTCCTCAGCACTTGAACACTGTTGTGTAAAGTATTTAACTAATTTCCTGTTATAGCAGAGTTATACCTGCTCACAGATCCTTCTAATCGTGGGTCAGCTTTATTTGCATTAGCAACTGCAACACATGTTTAAAGTTCTACTACTGGTTTAGGGGTCATGTGATGGGCTGAGTCGAACAAGACGTCTTCTGTGCTGCTCCAAGGCCCGATCTACAAGTTTGGCGATAAAAAGCTCAGGGGGTCTGCCTGATTTGCTTGATAATATATTATTAAACCGAGTTAGTCTCAGTGGTCTCGAGTTTGGGCTGCAAGTTCGCCAAAAAGAGAGTTGGGAGTGGTAAAAGCGCTAGCCTGTGGCGTTGCAGTCGGAAGGAGCAGGCCGATACCGAAATGCAGGGTGGAGGTTGAAGCCATGGAGCCCCTTGCTGCGAGATCCCCCACGACTAAAAGGCCAAAGCCCCAATCCCCTACCCCTACAGAATCGGAGGAGGACCTAGGAAAAGAAGGGGGGAATGGGTCAATCTAACGAGGATATCCAGGAGATCAAAAAGTTGTTGCAAGGGTTGGTGGTGGACTTTGCAACTGTGAGACCGGCACTACAATCTCTAGCGCAGCGTATGGGGGACACAGAAGCCAGGATAGCCTCGCAGGAAAGAAAATCAACTACGCTGGAACAGGAGCTAATAACGGCCAGAAAGCAAATCAGGAAACTTGAAGAGAGAATGGATGATCAAGAGTCAAGAAGTCGGAGGAATAACCTGATACTGGCAGGGCTTCCGGAAAGGGCTGAAGGATCGTATTGTGTTACATTTATTCAGGACTTGCTTTTGAAATTGTTGGGCCAGACGCCATTTGGAGAAGCCTACAACCTTGAGAGGGCCCACAGAGCATTAAGGGAAACACCCCCACCGGGAGCAAGACCCAGGGTGATTATTATGAGATTTCTTAATTATAAAGAAAAGACACATGTGCTGCTGAAGGCTAGACAAAATAAATCACTTCAGTGGAATGGTGCGACGCTCTGGATGTTTCAGGATCAAACGCCAATGGTCAGGGAGAAACAGAGGAAATCGTGGAGATCAAGAAAAAGCTATATTTAGCTGGTATTAAATTTAGATCTGCAATACCCTGCAATGTTGATGGTGAGATTACAATTGGGAGAGAAGCTGATACCTAACTCGTAGGGATGCACCTAGAAGGCTTATGGTTGAACTTCCTGATTTATTTAAGTCGCCGACCTGAGTTGGACCATCTGGAAAGGGACGTAGCGAATGGACTTAAGTAATTATGGACAAGGGGAATACGGAGTTTTCCAGGATGCAAAGTTATGACTAATTAATCATAGTTATGGCTGTATGTTTATTCTTTCTTACATTGGATAGTATTTTTGGGGGTCATATTAAGCTTGTTTGGCTAGGGTGGGTCAAGCCTCGTGGCTTGAAATAGGGATTCAAGGGAGAGCCCCCTGGATTTAGTGGAAAGAACTTGGTGGGTCAGTGAAGATCTGGTTCCATTAGGGGGAGGGTGATTTTTCATGGAATTTACAAGGATGGCATTATTGCAAGCTTCCTAAACTAAGTGGGAACAGTTTAAAAGCATGACAAGTTGTTAGTGAGGACTGACCACCTCTGACCTGTAGTATGTTGGAGACTATCTGAATGATGGGGGGAGGTTGGGGGTTGTTTTTCTCTTGTCTGGAGTTCCAGAGGAAGGAGGGGAAGATTGAGGGGATGAGGGCAGAGTGGAGCAAGGGAGCAGAAAGGCAGAGAGAGATTAGATGATGGGCAGGCTCTTGTAGTGATAGGGTTATGGAAAGAGGGCAGGAGGAACACAGAGGGGTTCATCCATGACTCGATATATGTTAGGAGGACAATCGAAGGATTGGGGGTGGGGAAGGGAGGGAATGGGGGATATGGAAAGAGAGAGAGTCCAAAGAAAGGGTTGTAAGGGAAGGCAGAACAGAAAGGACATGGAGAAATGGATCACTTGTTACGAATTTTATGATGGATAATGACCTGTTTTAAAATAATTTCATGGAATGTCAAAGGTTTCAGGGGTAGACGTAAAAGAATGGTTATCTTGAGGCATATTAACCACTTGGGAGCTCACATAGCTGCTTTACAGGAGACCCACTTATTAACAGAGGAACTAAGCTGCCTTAAGAGGTTATGGGTGGGCCAGGTGTATGGGGAGGGTAAAGAAAAGGCATCGGGGGGTGTGGTGATCCTAATAAGAAGTAACTGTGCATTTAAGGTGGAGCAGGTGTTGGTAAGGGAAGATGGTAGGGGGTTATACCTCTCGGGGATTCTGTCTGGTAAGGCAATTTCAGTGGCCTCTGTTTATGGTCCCACTCCCTCTAATGTGGACTTTTTTGCTTCCATTGAAAGGGATATAGCAGCTATCCCTACAGACTCACTTATTTTGGCTGGGGACTGGAATGCTTGTGCTAACAATCTGGAGGATAGGATACCTCCATCTAGTAGTCCCTGAGCAGGGCACAGATTGCCTTGAATAGGATGCTGGAGGTGACACCTTTGGTGGACCGAGTAGGACCCATTCCAAGGAGGCAATATTATGACTTTTTATTCCACGGCCCACAAGACTCAATCGTGACGATTTTTGGTTAACAGTGAGGTACTTAGGGAAGTGAAGGATATGATGACAGGGCTAGAGTTCTTGGATCACTCCCTATTTCCTTGGTGTGGAAATAAGTCCTGTCCCCCAGACCAGTCCGGTGGAGACTGAATGATTTGTTGCTCGGAGACTGCAGTGCAGGAGAAACTAGAGGAAGCCCTACGAGGAGATTTGTACAGTATCAATTACCTCTCTACAAAACTAAAATTACGTGCATGACCTGTAAAGTGCTATATGTAGGGTAGTAAGGGTCTGGCAGCCCAGAGAAATAGGACTGAGGAAGGCAAGGAGGAATTTATTCTGGGTGCAATTGACTCATTATCTCCTATGGAGGGGTCCTCAGGGAAATCGACTTGGAACTTAAAACCTTAGAGGGAATGGAGGACATTATGTACAGTAAGGTGGAATATTGGCTGGATAGGATTCAGGCTAAATACTTATTGCAGAGGGATGTCCCAGTCGCTTGCTGGCAGCTAGGGTTAGGGAATGGGAAGCAAGCAGAACAATTACCTCTATTTGGCAAGGGGAAGTTGTTAACGGATTCTCAGAAAATGGCAGATGCATTTATGCTTTTATTTTAATGATCTATACGGGTGGGAAACCCAGTTGGAGAGGAGGAAATTAATGCCTTTCTTGAGGGAATACCTCTTCCGTGTTGGATGAAGTACAGGCTAGAGTTAGCGGCTCCTATAAGGGAATCGGAGATACTGGGGGTGGTGCAATCCTTACCGGCTGGTAGAACTCCGGGACCAGATGGTCTTACAGCTAAGTTTTATCAGGCACATATACAGACTATACTTCCAATTTTGCTAGATTTTTTTAATACTATCATGCAGGAGGGGATGTCCCATCCACCACTGTATCAGGCATATATATCACTGATCCCTAAACCAGACAAACCTAAGGATCGGGTGGATAGTTACAGGCCTATAGCTCTAATGAACCAGGATATTAAGATATTAATGAGAATATTAGCTAATAGAATATTGAGCATTGCTCCAAGTTTAATTAGCGAGGAGCAGGTGGGATTTATGCCAGGGAGGGGGGCACAAGATGCCCATAGGAAGCTACATCATATTCTTAGCTACGCACCGGATTCCCAGTTACCTTTAGCTTTAATATCATTAGACGCTGAAAAGACATTCGATAGGGTCTCCCATTTTTTTTTGTTTGCCACAATGAGGAAGATGGGCTTCCCGGAGGGCCTGCTTAGAGGTATTAAAAACCTGTATGCGGCTCCAACGGCTAGAGTACTGTGCAATGGCTATATCTCACAAGAAATACTGTTGCAAAATGGGACTAGACAGGGATGCCCTTTATCACCAATATTATTTAACATTTATTTGGAGCCTTTGCTGAGGGCCTTAAAGGAGGATAAACATATAAAAGGGGTAAGGTTGGGGGAGAGAGCTTAAATTTTCAGTTTTTGCTGATGACATTCTTTTGCATTTAGAGGACCCGGTTTCAAGTTTTGAGAGAGTAAGGGTTTTAATTGGGCGATACTCAGCTGTGTCAAATTATAAATTGAATTTGACCAAGACTCAGATTCTCCCTGACCCCCATGTATATAGAGCAGATTTCGCCCATTACGATTGCAGTGGAAGACAGATGGGATTAAATATTTGGGCATTTGGATCACAGCAAACAGAGAAAAGGGCTGAGGTGAATATGGAGGGGTTCTATCTGCAATAAGAGGGACATACTAAGATGGAATAATCTTCCTTTGAACTTTATGGCCAGGCTAGGCCTTATTAAGATGAATTTACTGCCTAGGTTAATATACCCATTGTACATTGCCCCTTATGATATTCATACAACATGGTTTAGAATTATTAGGAAGCTTCTTTCCGATTTTCTATGGAACACTAAACCACCCAGGAGAAAGTATGAAGTACTACGTTTAGCTCAGGCAAAGGGTGGGATCAAAATGCTGGATCTCCACGCATACTACGTGGTGGGACAACTGGGTCTTATGCTTCGTTGGGTTAGGAATATGGAAGGGGAAACGTATACCCCAATATGGCTACAAATGGAGAGGCAAATATTGAAAGAGCGGGATCTTTCGCCAGAAGCAATGTTGTATGCTAATTTGGAAAAAGAGTTTATTAAAGGGGGTGGGAATCCGATTGCGAAATCAGCAAGAGCTTGGTGGTCCTTCCTTACCTCTGCACAGAGAAAAGTGCAGATGAAAGCCTGGGACCAACCGCACTGGGTAACCCACTTTTGAAATTGGGGGCAGGTGCTAAATGCTCGTGGGCTAATCAGGTGAGGGGTCTAAAGGTAAGGGATCTTATCCAGGGTGAAAGGGTCAGTCTACCGCCTTCATTGGAAGGGCTGCCTTTCTTTCAAGACTGCAGTTAACCTCGACTGTTGGAGGGAGGATGAAAAGGAATGGAGGGTTTTAGATAGCTCCTTCACTTGGGATCATTTAAGGAGTGGATCCAAGTCAAGCGCTCTCTCCCAGGTTTATAGTGTGTTGGTGGAGTTTTTTAGTCCAGCCTCACCCATACAAGTGTCGTATTGGAATAAAGTAATGGCTCCTAGGAATCTCGCTTGGGACTCTATTTGGAAAAACTATAGGTATATAACTATACCTAAGTTCAGGAGTATGCAGTTTTTTATTGTTTCTAACTTATATTTTACCCCTGTAAAACTATATGACAGAAAGCTTAGACAGACGGACCGATGTTTCAGATGTGAGACGGGAATAGGAGACTTGCTGCATGTGCTATGGGAATGTTGTAAAATCTCGCCTCTGTGGGGTGAAATTAGGCAGCGCATGGACCCATTGTTGAACTATACAGAATATATAACCCCGGAGGTTTGTGTTCTGGGTGATTTTTCAACAGTATCCGGAGTCTTACCCAAATTCCATCTGTCTCTGATGACTGCATTAGTCAAATCCTTCTTGGTTCAACATTGGAGGATGATCAAGTTTATATAAGTATGAGCAGTGGGTGGGATTTGGTGGGGGGCTCTGGGTAGAATAAAGAGACAACTCTGTGGGAGGGGAAAAAGGGTTATATGCTAAGAGATGGTCAACTTTAGAAGCAATCTATGCGCTGCAGAGACCAGGTACCTAAATGCAGGTCCGTCTGTCATGCCGTGATTAGCGGAGCTTGGTATGTGGGAATGAGAATTGGTTAAAATGTACTTTGTTGACTCTATTGACTATTTTTGTTAGGGTATAGACAAAATGTGATTCAAGCAAGGGTCATAGGAGTTTAGGACTCCAGCCTTCCAGGCACCAGGTGGGGATGGGGACTCTCTCTCTTTCCAGGTGACACGGCAGGATTCCACCTCCGACTAAGATTAATAGAGATGATGAGGTTCATCGCAGGATAATAATTGTAAGATACCATACGTGCTGGCATTGTGGATCCTGTTCCTGTTTTTTTTTTTTTCCTAAGAGTGCTGCATAGCCTTTTTATTTATTTTTCCGGGTTATACTTATTTGTAGCACCTGACTAAGATGGGCTGCGGGCTATATTTTTACATATTAGGAATGCTAATTGAATTCCTGTACTGTTTGGAGATGGATTCCTGTTGTGCATGTAAATATGTGATTGTACATAGTTCATGCAGTCAGTTTTGGACTGTATACCCTGGCTTGTCCAGGTTTCTACTTATGGATTTGGTAGATTGCAAACTTAAAATGTTAATAAAGATTTGCTAAGCAAAAAAAAAAAGTTCTACTACTGGTTTAAATCAGATTTTGCTGCTAGCCTGATAACAAGGCTAAGTTCTAGTATACTGTCATAAATGCATTTAATAGTTGCTACCTGGGTAATGCTATGCCCTAAGAATATTCTTTTTTGTTTAATGTGTTGGAATGAATGGCTCTGTGAAAGTGTTACATTATTAACGGTCCACTTACCAATCTTGGACTCATGGCCTTCTGGATTGTTATTGCGATCCCTTTGACTGTTTCACTCTGGACTACCACCTTTTACATTTCATGATATGTTGCCATGGTCTTGCTGCGAAAGCTCTTGGATGACTTTTGTTTTGACAATACAGACATTAGCTGTGGACATTTGCAATTCCATCTTCATCTGGTAACACTGGAAATTGAGTGATGTATACTACTTATGAAATGTCTCTTCACTGTGTCTAATACTCTGAACCAAGGCAGTTTCATGTAATGTGTTTCATCTGTAATCTATAAATGAAACTTTTTTTTTTAAAGAGAAGACTCAGGGCTAAAATGATTGCATGGGACATTTGTAAAGATGCCCACTTTGTGATATTTTGCACAAATGTATATTTTTTGCAAATGGTTAAATATCAGGCAGCATAGCAGCAGCCCTTTTCAACAAATGTATTAATTGAGAAGTCATATACTACAGTAGGTGTCTGTCTCTTACAATGCTTCACTAAGTACAGGTCCATTTTATTTATTTATTTTTCCCCTTACTAAATTGTTGAATTTTTCCCATTGTCATGGTACAATCCAGCTGTGTGGAAAGAGGCCACAATATGCCCCATTCACAAATCAGGTCCTAAATTTATCATCTCAAATTACAAGCCAACTTCTTTGCAGGCCCTCATGTCAAAGTTGTGTGAGAATAATGTTATGGATCATACTGTTGATTTCTTATCAAAGTATTGTCTTTTGACTCACATTCAGCATGTTTTTTTGTTCATTACACAACATGAAGAATACCTTGGTGAGTTTTACAAGCTATATTCATCAGGCCACAGATTCTGGAAATCTAGTGGCCTCAGTGTTTGTAGACCTCACCAAGGCATTGAACTTAGTTGATCATGATTTGTTGTTATGGTTATTTTTCTGAGATGTTATTACTTGGTTTGAGGGTTTCCTTTGAGACGTGAACATAGAACTATTAATCAGAATTATTTTATCAGTTTTCTGAAAGTCAGTTGTGCTATCCTGCAGGACTCCGTTTTGGGATTCCTACTCTTCATTTTTCTCAAATGACACATCTTCTGCTGGCCCTTTTTCAGAAATGTTCCATCATACGGATGATGCAGTGATTTTCAAGAAGGGGAAAGAACTTAGAGGCCCTTAATATTAGAAACAATTTACTGACTTGCAAACGTGGTTCTGCACCTAAGGGATGGTCACCAATACTTCAATGTGCTTATGCAACTTTGTGTGGTGTTGTGCTTATGCAACTTGCTGAATAAACTTTGTTGTTGCTGCTCGCCTTTCTGTGCCTCAGGAATACGATCTTGTAGGGATGCCAAAGGCAAGGAACCCTGGAGGAGGGTTCCACACTTAGAGGTGCCATGGGAAGAACTCCCTTAGGCTAATGGTAGCTTAGGAAATTCCCCTGAGGAGTGAGGCTAGCCACTGGAGGAGGAGGAGGGGAGGAGGAGGATGGTGGAGCAAAGGAAAAATGCTTCTGAATAAAGCAAGAAGAAAGAGTTTAAATAGGTCAGGCAGGGGAGGCATAGCTGTTGCTTCAGCCATTGAACCACAGGCTTAAGCCTTTCAATTCTGTGTGCTTACAGAACTTGGTATGATGTTGTGCTTATGCATCTTGCTGAATAAACTTTGTTCTGGCTATTCGCCTCTCTGTGCCTCGGGAATACCAATCTGTAGGGATGCTGAAGGCAAGGAACCCTGGAGGAGGGCTCCACCCATAAAGGGACCATGGGAAGGATTCCTTTAGGCTAAAGGTAGCTTAGAAAAAGCCCAAAAAGAGAGTAGATCAGAAAGCATTGCAGAGATAATGAGTTGGTATCTAGCTTTGAACCTACCTATAGGTCAGAAGAGATAAGGGTAATGGTCAGAGATAACTGAAATGGGTAATGACTTTAATGTAGGTCAAATGAATTATAACAAGAGGGCATGACTTCTAAGGAGAGAGGGAATGTTAAAGGAAAGGGGAAAGGAAAAATTGTTTAACCAGGAGTAGCACACTAAGCCAAAGTTTGTTTCCAGATGCGACCTGGGAGCAAAAGAAAGTTAAGTGCCTTGCTCAGAATCACACAGTATGCAAATAGGCAGCTGTGGGATTCAAACCCAGGTCTCCAGATCTGCAGCTCAGAGCCTTAACCCACTGCACTATACTGCCTCCTTAAGGAGGGCCACTATTCATCTACATCCAAAAGCAGAAACCTACCTAAATAACTGCAGAAACCTACCTAAGAAACTTAGGAAATTAGAACTAAAGTAACTAGAGATTATGGGCTTGATTCTCAAATAGCCCTTAGACTGATGCAAGCTATGATAAATGGCAGCTTGCATCATAGCTTGATGTGCCAGGGACCCTGCGCCCAATACTCTAGCTGGCAGGGTCCTGTTGACAAAGTCCCATGGCTTGTAGCAACCCTGAGCATGCACTAAACAGGCTGTGCATTAAGAAGGTATGCCACAAGCTGTGGGGCAGCTGTGCACCACTCTAGCATGTCCCTGCTGGTGAGCACCCCCCAGCCCTGATCCCTTGTCAGTATGTGTAACACTTCCTCCCCAATCCCCGATGTCACCATAGATGTTAAATATTAATATATCCTGGTGGTCTAGTGGCCCTTCTTCCCTAATCCCCAATCTTTGTTGTAATAATAATTATATAGCCCCTTTTCCCTGATAATCCATTGGTTCCCCCTCCCCAATCTCTGATCTTTATTCTATTAATAAATATGTAGCCCCTTTTCCCTGGTAGTCCAATGATTTCCCCTCCCTGATCCCCAATCTTTATTCTATTAATAAATATATAGCCCCTTTTCCGTGGCAGCTCAGTGGTTCCCCCTCTTCCTGAGCCCCGAAGACCTCAACATTAATGTATGAAATAACACCTGGTGGTCTAGTGGAGCCTGCACCCCTCATCTGGTAGTGCCCTACTACCTCACTCCCTGCCCCCAGTCCAGTTACTGAGCCAGTAACTGGCACAGCCCACCACTCACCACCAGGACCAGCCACTGACTGAGCTCTGTATGAGTGCATACTGTATATAGTATGCACTCAGTGAGCTGTCAGTTAATGAGATTTAGCATAATTGAATAGATCAGGTTTAGCAGTGATTGCTATGGTTGCAGCATGAATGCAGAATTGATATGAGTAGCATGAATACCTTAAATGCCATTAAGGTGGAGTTAGGTTAATCCGATAAGGAGCATTTGCAACACAGTAATGGAATTCAATGAATACCTTGAAAGCCATTTAAGCTGTGAGGTTAATGTATTTATGCATGGATAACTGAAAAGCCATGTAGGCAAAAGAGCAGGGCAAAATCATATAGCTTACATAGAATCATGCTCCTGCTACTTGGAGCCACAATGCCCCGCTGTGGCATCACAGTTCCCCGCCATGGGAATAACAGGGAAGTCACAAGCTGAGCACCATGAGACCAAACAGCAACTGTAACATTGGTAGGGTAGACCCCCCCCCAAAAAAATAGAGCTAATTTAATGGCTGAAGTTTTAGTAAGGGTAGAAGTCAGAAATGGACTGCTGTGGTTTTGGTAAAAGTATGGTTCAGTAAAAGTATGAAATAGCAACAAATGAGCCTGAATGACACAAACGTGGGGATGAGGAGCAAAGTAGTAGGTCATGACACCGCTAGAGCAGCCAGGGTAATGACAGACAGAGTTATAGCTACTCGGGGGACCAGTACTGACTGAGGCAGATGTAAACAATTAAGGTGATGAACACAGGGACTGCTACAGCATGGAAACAACAATTGCAACTGAGAGCACATGGGTAACAAGTACCAATAAAAGAGATACTGCTGAAAGTATGATAAAATTAAATGAGAGCCCGATTAGCGATGCATCTGAATACAACAATCCACGTAGAGGGTTGTGGATGCATGGAACAGCCTCCCTGAGGAGGTCATGGAGTCAAGAACAGTGGGGGAATTCAAGAATGCATGGGACAGACATAAGGCAGTCCTAGTGGGGGGTAGGAGGAAGTAAGCTGTTGGTTAACTAGGATCTGCAGCTTATCTGTTAGGTAGGAAAATGGGTAGACTAGGTGGGCCAAGCGGTCCTTATCTGCCATCACATTTTATGTTTCTATGTTTCTAGCCAGCCTGAATATGACAGCTCCTTCCTGCACTAAGCATGCTTCCATTTTAGTTTGTGACATGCTTGCAATATAAAAATATTTGATAAGAGATAACATCATCAGACCAAACACATCACTTCCAGAAGTACAGGAATCGAGGAAAAGGCAGTATTCAATGTCTTTGAAAGGAGCAACATTTATGGGAAATATCAGGTAGAACTGCATCAATGAATGAGTAGTGGACACTTGGAAAAGAGCAAATGGTGTCAGTCGCTGCTGTTTCTTCTTTCAAGCTTACACTATGAAAAGGGATGACAGGGCATTCCCACTGAGCTGCCAGGGGGAAGAAATCGATGGACCACTATTTTTACTCTAAATTCCTGTGTTGATATCTTTACTGTATACCATAGCATCAAATTGTATTACTAAATAATGCAGTTTGGGGTTTATTTCCAGCTATATTATCGTGGCTTCATTATAATGGTGGATGGCTCACAGAACCAAAGCCTATACCAGCTTGTACCTCTAAATTCAAAGTACAATCTAAACTGGCTCAGCAGGATGTCAGGAAGATGTGACTTTGATAATTTAGTTTAGTAATTGCTTCATATACTACCATTGGGATTTTTTTTCTGCTTGTAATTTTCTCCTGGCACAAATAATCACATCCTAGCTGTTATATAAGATCATTAAACTTTGTTAGGGGTGGGACATAATCTTCAAGAAAATGTTTTTAAGAAGAAGACTGGATTCTCATGAGTCCAGTCTTTTTCACATGTTTTTTTTATTTCTTCGAATGGCAATTAGTTTCTGGATATGCCTTTCTGTAAGTTTTTTTTTTTAGACAACAGCCAGTGACTTAACACATTTAATGTGGATAGGGTACTATTTGCTACTGTACTTTAGAGGTGATTACAATTACCCTTTTCTTTCAGAAACGGTATCACTATCCCTAGTGTTTACATATTTAACTATAACTGAATAGCAGTACATGCCAAAATTATGTTTTTTTAATTGTTTTCTCTTTATGAGCATTATTCTTTACAGCATATATCTCAGTCTCCTTTCTTGCAAATCAGGGACAGTGCTGAAAATAATCAGGGACAATGGATTGAAATCAGGGACACGTTTTACAAAAAGGAAATAATTGCTCAAGAAGCCTGTTATATTGTAGGGCTTGGAGTGAAAACATTTTCTGAAAGACAACTGGACTGTAGCATTAATGTCTGTAATAATGTTAGCTTCAAAGCTCTACTTTTTAACATCAAAGATGACAAATTTAGGCGGGACGGGGGAAATTTTTGAGTCAAAATCAGGGATGTCCCTGAAAATCAGAGACTGTTGAGAGGTATGCTTTACAGTTCTCTTTAAGTTTGAAACATTGCTGAATTTGCATTGGGTGATACTGGTGGAGCAGGTTCAAAGGAACTTGGTTTCTTTTTGGTATTTTGTCTCTTTAGTGTCATGACATAGCACTTTTTTGCAAGGAACAAATACTGAGCATGCCAGAGTTGTTGGCAAGCTACTGTACATGACCTGTAACAGCCAACCAGTGACGCTGGTAATCACGATCTCCTCTTGCTGCACACATCTCTGTGCCATTTTCAGTCCTCTCTCTCTCTCTCTCTCTCTCTCTCTCTCACAGGAGAAAGATGTGGCTACTGACAGAGCTAGTTTTCTGTGAAAATGAGTGCCTTTTGCTCAGAACACTTTTCAGATCATCACAGATTCATGTACTATCATTACAGTTAGATAAGTTTCACTACATTTAAAGAGCAACTACATTATAATAAAAAGCTTAAAAACTCTAGAGTTACACCAGTTGTATTTTAAATGTATTGCTTTATAGTTATTTGCTATTTTTCTTACTTTCCCCTGCTGTTGGTCTACTAAATATTGTAAATAATGCAACATTGATTTCATTGAGTGTTTCAAACTTATCAGACTCTCCCCTGCTAACCACACAATTTCTGCTAGTGACATCACAGACTGTTGTCGTGGTGAGCACTAAGATGTCATAAACAAATGCATTGCGAGGTTAACAGGGTAGTGACAACTGTTTTTAAATGTGTTCTATGCAAGCAATAATACCTGACAGGGTAGGCGGTATTGGGCAATACCGGACCGCCCAGGGGTGTAATGAGGCCCGGCGCCGCAGGTGGAGGGCCTTATAGCCCCTAGAAGGTCCAGTATTGCCCATACCGCCCACCCTGGAGGGTATTATTGCACTTAGAAAATGGGCACTGTAAAAGAAATAAGTTTAATAAAATAATGTAAATTAAAAAAATTGTTTAAAATGCATTTTTTTAATGAAATAGTTCCTCCGCCTGCATAATAGTGGCTGCAGCATCACAACTGGAAAAGACTTCAGAGTAGGGACAATCAAAGCCATGGTGGTGATTTGTTTACATCAAGTAAAACTTGCTATGTGACAGCTCTGTAATGCTCTTTTTTTTTTTTTTAAACACTGCAGTTGAACCTTTTTTATACTGTTTCTGGTTGCTACGGAGCATGCATGAAAGTAGCTCGAGCTGGGAGGAAAAAGTGAAGGTGCTAAAAAAGAAGCTGGGTGTCACACACACACACACACACACACACACACACACACACTCTACTACTTACAAAGATTTGCAGGCTGTCAGGAACAGTAGGAAATAAGGTAGTGTGCCGTTTTATTTTCACATCAGTTTCTCTTCAGTGGTAGAAAGGGTGCTAACTTGTGAAGAAATAACTGCTGCACATCGGGTGAACGAGTTGTAAGAGAGAGCACTACAGGAGAGGCACCTACTTTCATACAGTTGTGGTACTAGAGCTAGCGCTCTCACTGTTGCTCTTCACAGTCTGCGGTTCTGCACTCAAGCTGCTTTCTCCCTGTTTTCTTTGTCTCTGTGGGGAATGAAAACCACAATGGCAAAAGGACGTTAACCCCCACTCTCGTTTGCCTGGCAATTGCCTGCCTGCCACTGGAGGTGATCTGTATGGCGGCTGAAGTTGAGAGGAAGAGGGACATCCCAAATGACACTGGGAGAAACGAGAGCATGTTTAAAAAACAAATCAGCAGCAGAACCAAGCGAGAGAGAGGAACTAATGCTGGTAATGCCGATGGTACTGGTGGTATTCCACTTTTATTTGTTTGACGTAGTGGTTGTCTGGTGGAAGTTGTAAATTATCAGGCACATAGGAGGAAGGCAGGGAGTGGAGTGGGAGAAAAACTAATGGAACAGGCGGCTTCTGACAGAACATAAAACAATGACTGTATCGACAGTCGTCTGTGCCTCTGTCTCTCTTTTCAAAATTTTTTTTTGGTGGATATTGTGAATGTTCTGTTCTTAAAATTTATGGGTGGTATCTGGTCACTCGCTCTCTCACTAAGTGATATACAACAATGGCGTCAGTTTGAAATTGAGTACCCAGTGCTGCAGCCAATGGCTGAGCAGTCTGGGCACAATGATACTTTGCTGGGCATGAGGCAGGTTTGGACTGGGACTTTTTATTTGGTGGGTATCTATTGAAAGTTAATGTACCCCTGTAGATTGGGTACCAGCCAATCAGATGCCTCCAAATAAAAAGCCCATTTTCTAAACAGACTTTTTAGATGAACTACCAAGGTATACTGTCAGTCTTTGGAAGGAACATTGAAAATGAAAAAATGTATTCCCTAGTATGTTGTAACAGCTGAAACATCTTATATATGACAGCACATGCTGAAATGCAAAGTGGCTCTTTAACTATATTTTCTGCCAGGCAGACTAGTGAAGACTTGCTGTGGACAAGAGAAGAGAGTGCATAGTATGAGACTGCACTGTCAGGTGTAGGACCTGCAGCAGAGGTAGGGCAGACTGAATTTAGTAGACTGCCAAGGAGAGATTTTTGAAACATTTTTCACATTTTGCAGTTGCACACTGGTGGTGTAAAGGGTGCAGAAATCCACATTTACAGTACTCATTTATTGTTTAATATTATTTGTTTTGTCTTCTGCAGTAGGAGCAGGCAGAGTAAATTTAGTAGAATGGGAGAAGTGCTGAGGGGAGTTTGAAGGAGTATTTTGACAAATCATTTCATTGGTTGTGGTGCAGGGCACAGAAATCCATTTATATGTTTCTATTTTATTTTGCCTATGAGTGAAAACTAAATGAAACAGGCTGCTGCAGTAACACAATAGACCAATTCCCGAAATAGCCCTTAGATCACCAGAAAGTTCCGGCAATCTAGGGCTGCGGCACAGTTCCAGTGCATCAGGGACTAGGTGCCCAATTCTGGAACAGCAGGGGTCCATGTGCCACAACAACCTGGAAATGCCACAAAGGCAGGCTAGCACCAAATGTGAGGTGCACCTCTGGGATCTGCCACACAGATCTGCCCCCCCAGGTACAAGCTGGAATTGTATGCCAGGAGGACTCCCGGGCTGTAGTGGCACAGAGTATGCCATGGGGTGTTAGGGAGTGGGAAGGCATGCCAGGGGGATGACTGGATACCCAGTGGGGGTGCACTTGGCAGCATCAGTCACCTACTGGTGTATGTTGTGCTGTCCATGAATGGTACCCATCCACAGGATGTCCAATCACCCCCTCTTTGACATACCCATATGCCCCCTTACACCTTCATGGGACCCCCTGCCAGCTCTCAAACTTGAAGGGCACTGCTACAAGGGGTTTAGACTGCCTTCTGGCTCATCTAACATGACCCCCTTCCTACAGCCTGGCTTTCAAAATCCCAAGTAAAGGGGATGTTGCAGCCTCACCATCGTGCAAGCCCCCTTGCAACCTGGTGTACCCTGGTTTTTGTCCCAAGGGTGATGCAGTGCCCCCTTTCCACAGCAGCATCCCAGTCCACCACAGTCCATGTACAGGAATAGGGATCATCATAACTTCTGGTGCAAGGTGTAGCTTGTGTCATTGTTGTCTGGTGCAAGAGCATTGCGCCAAACATGCCATTTCTGGAACTGGGCCCAGTGGTCTTACAATAAGGGTGAGGAGGTGTGTGTGTCATTGTGTGGGTGACATGATGTGTGTGTGTGAGGTGTGTCTGCCACCATGTTGTGTAGAAACTATGAGGAAAAGAACTGGAGCAGAAAGGTATTTCAGTTATGCTTATGCAACTGGATGAGATGTATGCTTGTGTGACTTCAATACATTGTGGCTGTTCACCTCTCTATCCATGGGATATACCACCCTATCGGGGTATGATGCAAGGAACCATACAAGGGGGCTCCCCCCCATAGGTGCCATGGGAATAATTCCCTTGGCTAATGATAGCTTAGGAAGAAGCACATGGGAAAGAGAGACAGGCTGCTGGAGGAGGAGGGGTGGATGGTGGGGCAACGAAGAAACGAATCTTGAAACAGTTCAGGAGGAGTGGCCTTTTAAGGCCTGATGGGGAGTGACGTTGTTGCTTTGCCCATTGAACCTCAGGCTTAAAGCCTTCCCATTCAGTTGTGCTTAAGCAACTAGATAAGATGTATGCTTGTGTGACTTCGATACATTGTGGCTGTTCACCTCTCTATCAATAGGATATACTACCCTGTAGGGATACAACACAAGGAAGCCTAGAGGAGGATCCCCCCCCCATAGGTGCAGTGGGAATAATTTCCTTGGCTAAAGGGAGCTTAAGAAGAAGCCAAAAAAGAATACCCAAAAGGGTGTTGAGCAGAATATATCGAGATCAAAAAGTAAGGAGAGAGATGTAGATGGGAAGGGCAGGAGAAGAACGAGATATGATGAGGATAATGAATGAAATGAAGGCTGACCAGATCCAGAAGGGCAGACTTCCTAAGGAGAGAGGGAACAGCCGGGGCCACCATCCGACTCCATCCAACAGCGGAACCTAACTACGGAACCAATGAAAGCCCTAACCCTGTATAATATTATGATCATCAGCAGGGAGGAGAGGGAAAACCCCTTTGAGGAGGAAATCTCTGGGGATCCATGGCCTAGATCACCTTCCCTCCAGGCTGAAGGACATTTTGATTAGTGATGGCTCAGCTACTGCAACTAAAGTTGATACTGGGGAAGAGGAAAAGATTCCAATTGAGATGAAGCTCTCACTTTGTCCTTATAACAGGAATGCAACTAGATGCTCAAAAGCAAGAGAGGGGAGAGAGATGACTGCTGAGGCACTCAGCTGGCCTATGCAAACCTATGAAACAGACCAGGGAAACCAGAGGCAGTCAGATAGAGAATGGTGTAGGGGGTGCCTCCGAACCCACTCGGGCAGTTAAAGGAGCCTGTTGGTGAGAGGCCAACGCAGCCAGCCCCGAGCCAAGGGGCAATGGACACAGAAGGCATGTCTTTGAGTGGAGAGCAGGTCAAGTTGAGGTAGCATGGACCCAAGAAGGTTATGCTTGAGCAGTTAGTGTGAAGGAATAGACCCACAGAGAGGTCAGATGGGCAAGGGAGACCCAGCTGTGGTCATGAGGAGACTGATGGTGATAATAACCATGGAAATGCAGCAGTTCGACAAGGTAGCATAGACCCATTGTGAGTTATGCTCGATTAATCAATATGAATGAGTAGACCCTGAGGTCAGACTGAGCAAAGGAGAACAAGACTCATGTCATGAGGACCCGTGATTGGTAACACGGGAGTACATGCCAACCGGGTCCATTGAGCCAAATTAGGAATGACAGAATTGCATGAAGGTAGGAACGAGAGTGGTTGGGTGAAGCCAGCAGCTGACAGTAAGGTAGGCTATACCAGGAGGACATTTGAATAGGTTAGACTAGAATGGGGGACTAGGGTCCGAGGAGGAGGAGGAGATGAGTAGGCAGGCCGATATGCAGGAGGGACATGTAGGCGATGAATGAGTAGGATATGGTGGTAGCAGGAGGGAATAGCTGGATGGCAGGATAGGGAAGCCCCCAAAAGAAAGCAGAGGTCAAAAAAGGAGAGGAAAGGAGGGCGGAAGGAACAGAAGGATGAGGGCAGTGCCCACCATGGGGTGGAATGATGGTGCGAAGGATAAAGAGCTGAAGACATAACTCAAGGAAATTAGAAATGAGGAATGAAATGAAGAAGGTTGTTGCACGATAGCCTCCACAACCCAAGTAGAATAGGGGCTACAAAACAACTGCAGGCAAAGCAGGATACAGGCAGGTCTACAGCAGCACCAGAAATGCCTAGCATCAAAGAAAGTGCAAGCAGCAGAAAATAAATGAATCAAAGCCAGCGGCAGCAGCTGGATGGGGCAGTCGAGCGAGGCAGGAGAACCAGACAGAAACCGAGGTGGAAAATCAGAATGGAAAGCCAAAATTAATGACGGGAACTAGGCAGGTGGAAGCAGGGTAGGAAAAATTCCCCAAGCAGGGCCAACAGAAACTGCACCTCGGGGAGAAACTAAGAAGTACTAGAGATGACAAACCTAGGCGAGACTGGGGGGGGGGGACCTGAGGTAAAGCACTAGGAAGAGGCATACTTCTCAACCGCTATGCATGCTGCAGAGCACTATGAGTGCATACACAAAGTACCATTGCTCTGCATAGGCATACCAACACTCCAACCAATGTGTTACAGTTAGTACGAGATACATAAACCAATGCATCAGGGAACCAAGAGGATAGAAACAGTCCTGAATACGAACAATATGGAGCACATCATTTGTACACAGAGCAGTGCAAAAACTAAGAAAGTGCTATACAGACAGTCCATGTACAATGAGATTTCAAGGCCAGTGCTACAATAGTCATCCCTGAGTGGGTGAGAGGTATGAGAAAAGGGGGAGAGCCCAGGATCGACCCTAGTGGCAGTCACACCTCTCAGCTGTAATGAATGTTGCAGAGCACCATGAATGACGCACTTAAATTTACCCTCACTCTGGATAGGGTTACTGATGTATCTCATAATGGGAGAGCTAGGGCTGGCCACAAAACTAGTAAATCAGAAAACAAAGATGATAGGAACACACTGCTTCATCACTCAATACGGGGGGGGCAGAATGGAAGGCAGTCACTGACTGCAAGGAAGGCCCCCAGCAAGCAAGAGCAAGTGAGGTCTGGGGCTAGCTTGGGAAGGAGCAAGGAGAACTGGCAGAGCAGAGTACCCCAGCATGAGGGGAGTGCTGCAGCCATGCCAGAGAAGGAGGGGCAGTGAGGAGGAAGCCAGGCAGGAGAATGAAGGCATGCCTAAAGCGTTGACGGGGTGACAGGGAGGAACAGCAAAGAGGTCACCCTAAAGTGAACAGAGCTGGAAAAGAAACAAACTGTAAGGCAGTGCAGTCCAGCATAAAGCCCCACTAATAACATCAGTCGAGCACTATGGAAGCAACGTACAGGCAGAGTCCAGGGAAGAACACCCCGCAAGCACCAGCAAAGGGAAGCCGAGTGTGGCAGATGAAGAAGCACCTGAACGTGGGTGCAGCAGAGGTAAGCTATCAGAGCGGGAGATAGTACACTGAGAACAGCAGCAGCATGGCAGCAGGAGAAAGGGATGCATAGCAGATGAGCTAGGTGATGTAGGCTGAGCCATGGAGGAGCAGTGGGGGCTGGGAAGGAGGGCCAGAAAAGCAGGCAAATGAGAGGAAGGAGCAAATGACAGAAGTGCCAAAATGAGTAACGAGGGAGGGGGGAAGACAACAAATGGGAAGAACAAGGATGGAGAGAGCAGGAGGGATGAGCAGAGGGAAGGAAAAATTAGAGGAGGGTTTCGAGGAAAATGAGACGGCAGTTGGAGACACCGATGAGAAATGGGCAAAGCCCAAATGAGGGGAAGGAAAGGAAGCAAGGAAGAGCGGTGCCTCCAGCCGCAATGAAGAAATGAATCCTGGAACAGTCCAGGAGGAGTGGCCTGATGGGGGAGTGACATTGTTGCTCCACCCATTGAACCTCAGGCTTAAAGCCTTCCCAGAAAGGGAGGAAAGGTGCAGGAAAAGATTCATGGACAGCTTTAGGGTTTGCTTGTGGGGAGTTCAGCTCACCTAAAAATTCTGACGTGTTGAAATTTGTTTTCCTGCCAGCCCCTGCTGCTTCTGACGACTGTCTGCCACGCACTTCCCTGTGGACTTTTCTGAAACTAACATCAGTGTGTGACTGTCCCAAGCCCCCCTAGAGTAATGTATCATGCTGACGGAAACCATCCCAGTTATCGCTGCTAAAGCTGTTGATACTTTCCGTAGCTTAAATTGATTAATATCTACTCGATTCTCAACTACCCATTTTTCCCAATTTGTGGTCATCTTCTGTGTCCACAGCACTGCTCTATGGACATGGGTTGTTCTGCCTACTCCCAAGTATTGTGGTACAGCCTACTCCCCAGTATTCTGGTACTACCAACTCGTATGTCTTAGAACACTGATGACCTATATATAATCTGCCACTTGAGCCTGCTAGTTCCCAGGTTTTGCCTACTACAAAATTTAAGTTATATGTTACTAATCTACACTGTGGATAATACTACACTCCTATATAGTTCCTCCTATTGTCAACTATGTATTTCTTCCCATACGTTGTACTATTGTTGATTCTGTATTTTCTTTTTCTCAGATGTTTTCTTATTTAATGTAATATGCTATCCATCCTTGTTGTACCTTATCTGTATTCCCCATGTTGTACTCTCCCGGGTCGTTCCTGAAAATAGGCATAACACTTGTCTAGTGTACTTACCCGGTAAACAAAAGCTAAATAAATAAAATTCTCTCTCTCTCTCTCTCTGTCTCTCTCTCTCACACACACTTGAGTGCCTGCTCACTGACTGTTCATGCCTGCTGAGTGCCAACTCAAGGAGTGACAGAACAGCACAGCAGAGCTCAGAAATTTAAAACTGTTTTGTCTTGTGGCATCTGACTTCACTGTTGCTCAGGGGAGCTAAAGTGCATCATTCACAGTCAGTCAGTCTGTGATGTCATTGTAGGTGGGCAGGCAGGCACAGGGGTCATCAGTAGTGGCAATAGCAGAGCTGGTCAGGTGGCTGTCAGGTACGATCTCTGGGCTGCCAGGCAGGTGATAGGCCTAAGTGCTGCCAACAATCACAATGCAGCACACAGCAGCAAGCAACTGAGTAAGAGGGGTAGATGGAGTGGTGAACTGCCATAATAGTCATGGAGCGAGAGAGGAAACAGAGAGGATTAGGCTAACTAAGCAATTCAAAAAAATATAGTCAGTCTGTGTCGCAGAGTTTACATCTCCAATCTCCTCTATCCCAACTGACTCCCAGCTGCTGTATTCATTGCTTTTAATCTTGCCCAGTCCAAGTAACCATGCCTGCTTGCACAGACCCCATCAATAACTAGTCTTGCTCCTCTCTCTCCTCATCTCAGTCAGTGCCCTTAGCAGTCTGTGTCTCCACTAGTTGTCAGGGCTAAGGAAGGCTTCATGTATGGTTGGGTGAAGGAGTAATGGTCATGGGCCTCCCATTTGGTGGAAAGGATCTGTATCTGTTGAATGGTATTGTCAGATGTAGGTGTACTCACTAGCTAGCTCCACCCAGCTCTCAGCTGCCCAGAGACTTTGGTACTGTGGAGAACAGGAGAGGACATTAAAATCATACAAAAAATGCAACACATCAAAAAAGAAAATGAGCAAAATTAAGACAAAAAAAAAACAGTCATACACAGCAATATAAATTAATTAATCATGGGACATGGGACTACATGATTAGTGGTGGCTACAGTGCTTCTGAATACTTTACTTCCTGGCTCACACAAAGAGCACCATGACAAATGCTTCTGGTAAGCACTCCCTGCATTTCTGAAACTTTAAGAAAGCTTCTTACATTTTCAAAAATGCAGGGGGTTTGCAAACTACACTGCAGGCATCACATAATGGGTTCCACTGCCTGGCTTTGTGGTACTTGCAGACAGTCCTCCAGGGACACCCCTCTCTCTCTCTCCTTATACTGCTTCTTTTTCTATATTAAAACCTATTTTTCCAAAGGAAACTAGCCCTTTAAAATGCCAGGTGTTGCATTTAAAGCACCAAAATCTCTACAGCTTATGGGGGCCTTGGTGGCCATCTTGTCCCCAGCCTCTGTGTTAAGTATTTAAGCCACCCCTACTTTGTAAGTCTTCAGCCACCTATGAAAAGATTCCACCAAGTACCAGTTCTATAAGCACAGGGTACAGAAGAAGTAGGACAGGGACTGGGAATTGTAGTAGTGGGGCAGGGGATACATCAGAGAGAAGGACTAGGGTGGGTGCATGATAGTATGGCCAAAGAAACCATGATTTTTTAGCCACCCAAAGTCCACTGCTTACACTTCCTCTGAAAGTTTTCCCATCCAGTCATCCAGTGAATCTGGTGATGAAACCACCATGATCAATCCAGAAGCACACCAATCTTACATTCTTCCTCCCTCAAGTGCTTCCAGTTTAAGAGACATCGCCAGTTCTTCTGTCCTCACTGCCCTTTACTTTCACTTCAGTCAAAATGAGGGGAGAAAGGCAAAGTCAAGACTAGAGATGCTGTAAAGTAAAATCCCGCCTGTGAAGTGGATGTGAAGTGACCACTTTGCCTTAATATTCTGCCCATTTTAAACCCTCATTTCTCCACTTCGTATTGTGCACTATGTCTTATTCCACTTTAAGGTGGAGTGAGAATTCACAGGCAACCCACACACATCACATGGCTGGCTTACACAGTGTAGGTCACATGCTTCAGGCAGGCAGGAGGTTATGGGCAAAAACACTCTCCAACGTGGGCTGACTTACAAGCTCTGCACAGGGTGTGACAAATGGCTCTTCGAATGGCCGAGGTGAGGTGTGGACTTGTGATGAAGAGGGGTGCACAGGTGACAAGTCCACAAATGAAGTTATTTTCCTCATTTTACATACAGAGGTTGATGTACCACTTGCACTAGACATACTGCATAGACCACCTCCACCACCACTGCTACTCTGACCACCACTTGACAAGATTTCTAAATCATAATCATCCCCCTCATCATGCCTGTAGTAATCCTCTGGTGTTATTTCATTGCTACTGCAGACATTCTTACTTGGTCTTACACTCATGGAAGGGGATAAAATGCTCAGTAAGGTTGATGACGAGGGAAAATGCCCCACTATGGCATTAGCTGCCATCTGGTGCTGCATCCACAGTGCTATGTGCCTGTTCTTAAGATGTGTACGTTGGCTCCTGTGCCCAGATGACTCCCCTTTTTACCTCGACTCACACACGCATTGCAAAGCTGGCAGATTGCAACTGACTCATCATTTGCATCTTGCACAAAAAAATCCCAAACAAAGGATTGTGATCCCCTACTTTTAACATGTTCCTGATGCTGCATATTGAACTCCGTCTTTTTAACCCCTGAAATGGGGTGTGTGCTACATGATTTTTCAGGCTGGACACACTTGGACTCCAACTGATCACCACAACTACCTATGATTATTACTGGGTCATCATCATCATTAACATCAACAGGAACCGCTAAATCACAACTTTTTTGAGAAGGGGGGATTTAACACCAACAGACCCAGACACAGCCACCTTGACTTTCTTTTTCTCCGGTTCCCAATAGGGGTCACTGACATCATTATCGTATTCATAAACATCATCCACATCCACATTTTCAGCTTGGATGCTGTCCTGCGGAGAACATGTTCCCACCACAGCATCATCACCATCATCATCACTCAATACTTTTGCACCACACTTTGAATCATTGGATGACAAAGGCATGACCTCAATGGCGCTGGAAGAAATGTGACATTGTGAGTTATTGTTGCCAGGATCAGAATCATGTTCAGCTACCATGTGATGTTAATGGGCAGTATGACATCATCTACACTGTCAGTCACAGCTTTAAACTCAACTATATTTTTTGAAATGGTTAACTGGTCAGTAGTGGAACTTGAGGCAACAATTCTCATACCAGCAGAAACTGCACTAACACCACCAGCTGGGACATCATCTCCTCCAACTATGACAGAAGCTACAGATTGCACTGTAAAAAACATTGATGGAGAAATCCCATCACCGACATCGGCTATTCACTTCTGTGTACTACCACGCCCATGGACAATCTTGCCACTGGCAGCAGTGCCATGGACAGAAACAGCTTTGCTTGCACGTCTCTTTGCAGGCATTTTGGGGGATCAACAAGAAAATTCTAAACAAATTTAGATTTCTGAACTTTCAGTCTGGGCCGGTGGAAGTGAAGCTAAAAAAAACAGCTGTGGCTTGCAGATGGAGATTGGGCACTAAACAGATGCAAAAGCACAAACAGATTAAGATTGCACTGCACAATCAAGAAGAGATGCAGATGCAAAGTCACAACAACACCTTAACCAGTGCTCACAAGTCACAATCCAAATTGGAAAAGATTACCCTTTGCCAGTTGGGGGGAGAGAGGGTGCAGTGCACTGTAGTAACAGTCCAAAACCAAGATACCACAAAGCAGTACAAAATCATGCAGGTGCAGTGGATAGCAGGTTCACACTGCTGCAATTACTGTGTTGCACAATAAAATGTGTCTGATTTGATGGCACACGTCGCATGCACACTCACACACAGACTACAAGTATTGCGTAACAAACTGAAAACTTCCGTAATATAAACAAATCTTTTAAACAAACTGAAATTATGCACTGCTGTACCACAACAATCAGCAAAACAAAATGTCAAGAATTGCTGAAAATATTACTGGGTGTACTGTACATTAACCCAGTTATACAAGAAAAATATAGCCAAAACAGAAAGACTGCTTTTTTCTCCCAGTTTTAACTACCTCCACCACAGAAACATCCCCCCCATGCACACTTCAAGTGTCTATCAGCACACAGACTGACTTTTCTAAATTAACATTCAAAATCCACATGCAAACAATAAACACTCAATATGAGCACAGAAGGGTTTCCTACAGTCGATGTACTAAATTTTGAGCAAAAAAAAATGGCTCAAAAAGGCTTTTTAACAGCTTTTAGAAGATTTGAATCGCAGAGCTCTGAGAGGAAACTATCTCCATCTACCACTACACACACACTACACAGAGCTGAGGCTGTGCAGAACAATCTAGAGCCCATGTGACCTGCAATCCCATGAATCACTGCAAAATTTGCCTTGGAACTCAATAACAATGTGAAAGGATGCTAAGTACATTGATTTCTATGTACTTTGCGTTACAATTGGTGCAGAAGTGGTTGTGGGAAGGCAGAGTAATGCACAGTCATTGTTATCAATGGACTTCACATTCCTCATTATAACGCGAAGTATTCCGCCTCGCATTGTGGATTACTTCGTGGATTCCATATTGCTCAGTGAATTGCTTCGAGGAGCAAATTTTGGCCACTTCACCCACCTTTAGTCAAGGCCAGTCATGTTCTCTCTAATCATAATTTCTCAAATCCGTGGCCGACCATGTTAGAGGGTGGATTGCACCTGTCACCTACAGTGACAAACGTTGGGGGCAGTGGGGAGGAGGGTGGAATCAGTGTACTGCTGAAGTGGGTGAACAGAGTGGACATCAGGCAGGTTATTTGCTTAGTGTAAACAAGCGCTGTTCATTAATGAAGATGGTGGAGGTCATGACGGCAGGCGGGTCATGCCTGTCTCTCACCATGGGATGATAATACAATAAATTGTGGTGTTGGGGGGGGTGGAGGAGAAGGGGATTGGGGTTCTGACAGAAAGTGGGAGAGTAGGGGAGAACACTGGAAAATAAGCAAGAGTGGGGAAGTTATTTTTTTTTTTAATTTAATATATTATTCTTCCTTTGATGTCCCAGGGATTGGGGGATGAGGATTAGGTGTTACGATTATAAAGGAATGGGAGATTCATGTGTACTTTTTTTTTGTGAGGGTGCTAAGGGTGGGGGAGGGTTCAATTCTATTTTTTTATTATTTTTTTCTTATTTGAGCTGTTTGCCAAATAGTTGTCACTGAATATAAATAGCCACCTATTCAGGAAGGGCTCCCAAATATTCAGCAGGCCTATTACTCATGGTACTGTATTCAGAAAATATTATTCAGCCATTGCACAGCTGTAAAAGAAAACTTCTGTGTTTGTGGCAAATTTGTTTACTAACTCCAACTAGTATACATGATTTTGGCATACAGTATTGCAAAGAGCTGATTAATGATAAGAAATCTACTGCAAAATAAAGGATGTTGTTCAACAAAATTGCAGGGCATCCATCAATGTTAGAGTACTGCATAGAACATAGCATAAGGTTTTAAAATCTCAGTACAATGGTGAGGTAATAGGAGAAGTTAGGAAGCTGAACTTTAACTTTGCTTTACCATAATTGCTTTTATATTAATGATTTTTTTTGTAATTGAGAGGATAAGATGGAAGTAAGCATCTCAAAGTTTGTTTTACTAAAGGCGCAGATACCAACATCCAGGTCACAAGTAATGACTGTAACATGAAGTTAGTCAATAAAGTATGTACCTTCAAGGGCAGTAGTGACTCTGAACTTTCGATACTTACACTTTCTTGATTTGTCATGCTTACTACAGCTACCTTAAAAAAGTAGCACTTCTTTGCCCATCAACCATTGATGAGAAGGTAGAAATATTATCTTATGCATTGTGTATTCTTGTTTGAACTAACATAATTCTATACTAGCTTGCCACTTCAAGGTCACTGCTGTCAAATTGTTTGGTTTTAAATTCTGCTGCATGTATTTTAACTCACAAAAAAGCCCTGTGTTTTACTTCAGTGTTAATTCAACCTCATTTTGCCAGTGTGTTGATAACAAAATCTTTATTATAATCTTCAAAGCCTTAAATTCTCTTTCCCCAAGGTTAATATGTGAGTAGATTTCAATGTGTTCTACATTTCTGATTTAGGAACATCAGATGCTGACTTTCTCTGTTCTAGCATCATGCTTCAGAACTGTGGAGACAAAGCTTTTTTTTTGCCCTTTATATTCCTTTAGACACTGAAACCAATTACCACATTAAATTACCTTCAACTGATTCTTTGCCTGGAATTAAGTCATTACTGAAAATCCATTTGCTTTCAAGTTTTTATACCTTCTAGTTGAATTATTTTAATTGGGCAGGATTCACAAAGCAAATGTGCTGAGAGCAAGTGAGATGCACCAGTGCAACAGGGAAATGTACCCTGGTGCCATTCACAGAGAGCACAGATGCCCTGGTGCAACCCAGATGCACTGCACCAAACATGACGCACTGGAGACCAAAATTAATTATATGCGGCGCATCTGGAGGGGGGATGCAACTACATATACAGTGCAGAGCCATTCACAGAGCAAATTGAATGTGCAAATACAGAGCACTCACAGCACAAGTACCAAATGTGCCATTTGGAGATAAGTAGGGTATAAAAGAAGTAGACTTAAGTGCAAGCCCCCAGTAGGCTGACCGCAGGATAGCAGCAGCAAGCAGTAGTACAGCAGCAGCTGAACAGGACTATGGATGGAGCACCTTTCCTGATGGTGGGAATGTTAATGAAGATGAGGAGACAGGCAAACCAGCAACATGGTGGTAGAAGGCACCATAGGCAGCCAGTCCCATGGTGATATCATGGTAGAGTAACGTTTGAACAGCTGACGGACACCGAAACAGTCAGCCAATACTGCCTGAACAGGGCTATTCTGAGGCAGCTCTGTGAGCTGTGCCATGACAAAATGCAGGAACCCACTGGAAGGGGTCATGCCATATCAGCAGAGACCAAGGTGACAACAGCAATGTGCCTGCTCACCACCTCAACCTTCCAGAGGCCAGCCGGAGACACCACTGGCATATCCCAGCAGTCCACATCCCGTCTTCTCACACAATTCCTCACTGCACTGCTCCCACATGCTTTGGAGTTAATCCACTTCCCAAGCACACAGGCAGAGCAGACAAATGCCATGCAGAAGTTCCACAGGGGGGCACACATGCCAGGTGTTATAGGGGCCACTGACTGCACCCCTGTGGTAATCCGTGCACCACCTGGCGAGGATGCCATGACACATGTCAACCACAAGGGCTACCACTCTGTCAACTGCCAGGTGGTGTGCAATGCCACTGGGTGCATCAGTAATGTCTGTGCCACACACCCTGGGAGTACACATGATGCTTTCATATGGCACCAGTCCACCCTGTGCCGCCTGTTTGAGACAGGGAACATACACAGCAGCCATCTAGTAGGTGGGTGGGACATGCAGAAATGACCATGAATGGGGCACCATGGCACAACAAATGATGGGAGAGGGAGTAGGTGTGTGAGGACCATGGCAGAGACTGCACAGGGGGAGTTGCACGGGTGGGACAATGGAGGTGGGCACACCGAGGAAACAGCACACACAACAAGAGGGACAGTGCAGCAGAACAGTGCAGCATGGGAGGTGGGTTGCAGCACAACAGCAGGCATGTGTGGCAGGGCAGAACACACTACATGCAATCATGCATGAGCAACTGCTGGGCATTGGTGCGCAGGCAATACCGAAGGGAATAGGTGCAGACAGCCATGGCTGCACCCACATGCAGGTACAGGCAGATGTGTGCAGCCAGAGCAGGTCATTGCAGGTGTGAGGGGGATGTAGAAGGCCCAGAAAGGTCACCATAGGGACGGGTGGACATTCGGCAGACACACCACTGCGCTATGGTGCATGGAGGGGCTGGAGGACACAATGAACAGGTATGAAGAGGTGTAACAGACTTCTCCTGCCCCCACAGCTGATGCAGCATACCCACTCTGACCCTGGCTACTCACACCCTTCCACCAACCTGGCACAGAGGCGGAAGAGCACTACGACGAGGCACACATTGCTACATGCACCATCATTGAACATGTCTTCGGCATGCTGAATATGTGCTTTAGGTGCCTGGATAGGTTGGGCAGTGCCCTACAAAATAGCCCAGAGAAGGCCTGTGGCATATTCCTGGCCTGTTGTAGGTCGCACAACATGGCCATTGACCATGGAATAGCTGTCCAGGCCAAGGAGGGCGACAGTTCTGGGGAGGAGGAGGAAGGGGACAAGGATGCAGCAGGTCACGGTCAGTGTGATGGACCATCACTGGCATGCAGAGACCCATGCCTGGTCACCAGGTCCCAGCAGCACAGGGACACCATCATTGAAGAGCACTTCGAGGTCTGCAAGTGAGTAACCGAGGTGGGTTATACATGGCAGTACCCCAACACACACACACACACACACACACACACACACACACACACAACTACACCACAGGGCAGTCGACTGCAACACAGCTGCTGTGTAGCGCAACCATGAGGGTCACCAATGCTGCACACACACACACACACACAAACAGCATGACTCACATGTCCAAGGGGCACAGTGTATGTGCCGGGGATGGCATGGATCAGTGTACTGCTGCTGGCACACATGCACAGCAGACACAGGACAGCACTCATCACACCCATGCCACACAGCACGACAATGGCACTCCCAGAACACACATGTAACAATGCACAGTTGGCCCACACAGGCAATGCACTGGGGAAAGCACATGCCACCCACACCACCCCTGGCACAGGTAGCCTGGTGTGTGGGCTGCAATGGATGCAGGTGACAGGGGCCTTGTGAGCTGTCACCCAGTCATCAGTGGGAGACACCATGGGCACCACAGACATGTGGGTGGCCATGCCCATGCCCGGTGGTCGCTGAGTCAGTGTCACTGGCTACAGAGGGGTAGCCAGCACCCCTGGAGGGGCACTGCAGCAAGATCATGACCAGGTAATCACTGGTGTGCCATCCACACAATCCATGTTGAATACCGGGTTGATGGGGATGGAGAGGTGTGGTGATGGCATCAGCAGCAATGGCTCCACCTGACACCTTGACCTGGGCATGCATGAGGCACTCCTGGGGGTTCACCTGCAGGCCAGGCAGCCACGTGGTGCACTGTTTACACATGCCACCTTGGCAGCATGCTCAATCCACTCCAGAGCTGCAGTCATGCCCACCCACAGTAGATGAGCCTCTGCCAACATCTGGGCATGCCACATGGCTGACGAATCATGTTCTATAGCCAACAGAATCCGAATGCCTCTGAGCTCCACCCATAGGGACTCCTGCCCCTCCACAATGGCCCACAGGAGGTGTGTGTAGCTCCCAACCTCGTTGGCAGGTGATGGCCCATGGGGACGGCGCCGACAGGCAGGTGGTGTGCTGGTCTGCTGCTGCGTAATCCACTGTAGGTTGACGCACCACATCAGGCCACTGAATGGGTGGGGACTTGGTTTGGGTAACCACTGCACTTCCAAGGACGGCTGCATCATGGGCCTCCACCACCTGAAGCAGCACCCTGCTGGCCCGTGTCAGTGGTCCCCAGCACCCGAGCAGCACAAAACACAGAGTCCACAGCAACCACCACTGTGGGCAGCTGTGCAGACCTTGTGGGTGTGCCAGGGTCTGCAGGACCGCCAATGCCTGATGGTGCCACCCATGCATGCACCTCTGTGTTGTTTGCTCCACTGTTGGCCATGTCCCCCAAAGTTGAGTGGTGTCTTTGATCATCATCAACATCACTGTATGCCCCCTGTGTACTGGATGCAAGCACCAGCAGGGCATCTGCAATGTCCATCATATCCCCTAGTTCATCATCAGCTAACCCCAGGAATCTGTCCAGCCATGTGCTGTCCCATTCACCAGCCATGGCACCAGTTGCCAAGGGGTTGGATGGCCCTGCTACCACTGGTGCTGTGTCCAGGGCTGCTGTGGCATTTGAAGGGCCCCTACACATCATCGTCCACAGCCCTAGCTGCAGTCCTGTGTGACAGCCCGGCAACATCCTCTACAATGCCATTCTGCGGTGCGTCAGCCATTGCAGCACCCTTGAGCTGTGATGGAACTGTAACAGAAAGAAGGGATACATGGTTACAGACATGTGTGGCAGTTGTGTTCAGACAGGCATGTACAGATGGTCATGCATGTGTGCCAGTGGTGCACCTGACATGCCATGTGGGTGACAGTCAACAACGGTTCCACTGATGCAACCAGGCACTGGCTACAGCAGGACTGCACCAGTGCCTGTACATGCCCCCTTGGACATGTGTGTGACCAGCACAACACCCTGGCCACCACCCACAGGGATGACATCAATGTTGTGCAGCAGACCCACACACCATGGGTGTCCCCCCCAGCACATAGCTGTCCTGTCATGTGAATGCGCAACACAGTACACAGATGGGGTGTACAGAACCACAGATGGGGTGTACAGAACCATGGTCGAAAAGTGACACACATTGGAGCTGTCAGGGCACTCATGGCACATACATGGACAGGCACATTTCCTGGGCATGTATACTCACAGTGCTGTGATGGACTGCTGCCCATCTGGAAGACCCCTCACAGAACACCCTGCACAGCCACCTGGCCCATACTGGCCACCAGCAGCTCCTCCATGAGTGTAAGGCACATTCCTGCCTACGGCCCACCCCCTGTCCCGCTCAGGGAGGCCTCAATGTGTGCCACCTTCTCTTTGGCTCACCTCTTTTCATCATTCAGTTGCTTTCTGCACTCCTGGGGTATCCTGTTGAACTTCCCAATGGCATTGACATGCATTGCCATAGTCTCCCAGCCCTCATCCCACAGTTGGTGGCTGCCACCCCTGCCAGCCAGGATGTCCTTGCAGATGAGGTAGGCCTTGATCAGTGCCCTGTCCTCATCAGCAGTGAAATTGGGACATCTGTGTCCTGCAGCTCTGTTCTTTCCAGACATAGTGATTTCTGAGGGTGAGAATACACAGGGCGCAGAAGCACACGGTGGGCAACTATGTATGTGTGCAGGCACAGTGTCTGGCTGCTGCTGGGTCATAACACCCTGTCTGCATACCTCTCACCCACCTGCTGTGCATATCTGGAACAGGACATGGAATGGTCAGGGACAGCTGGCCAATGTCAGAATCAGATATGTAGCATTGGTACACATAGCTAACATGAACTGCACACGTGTCTGGTGTTCTTTGCGATATACCACCTGATGGTGTTCCAGCTTGCAACACACATGTCTTCAGTATGTGGTACCAAGCTAACCGACACACCAGCAACAGCCCTCCCCCCCACGCCAAACCTAGTTGGAAAATTGGGACACTGTGAGGCACTCTCATGGATGTGCCTATTGATCAGAAACAGGTGAGGGTTATGGCTGTAAGCCGTAATCCTCACACTATCATTTTGTGCTGCCACACTGATTTTGGATGAATGTAAACAGACTTACCTTCAAGGATACAATGCCTGTCTGTCTTCTGAGCTCTGTGGAGGCACATTCAGGAGCATTTATGTCTCAGTGCATGCAAATGGGATTGGTAGCATCTGTAATGAGATGCTAAACAGGTGCAATACCCCTGAATCTGGCAATGAGCTAATTTGGGAGCAATGTCTGTGAATTACATAATTGCCCCCAGCTCATCCGAATCAGCAAAGCGCAACTGCTGCATTGAGCGCATCCCCCTTTGGTGCATTTCCCATGCATGAGCATAGAACATGGGGCATTTCCTGAATACAGCACAATTGTCACGGCGCAATTCCGTGCATGCGCGATGATGGGTTAGTGGCATGACAGGTGTAGCACAACAGGTCCAGTGTTGCTGACTGCATGATTGCCTGTGGGTGTGCTTCCATTTCCACTTGCAAGATAACCACGGTGCCACCTGTCTCATAGTGCACGTGTATTGTGTTGCGGAGTGACATTGCATCAATGCACAGCTGTAGCTCACAGCACAACACTGGCAGTGTGCGCGACAACACTGCACTTTGTGTGGCATTGGTTTTCACTCATAATATGGCAGATCCACAGGGAATGCACATGTGCGACCTGGTCATGACCCATAACCCTGTGTTCCCACCCATGTGTGGTGCTGTGTGCATGCATGGTAATGTGCTATTGTCAGCAATTGAGCATTGACATGCCACAGTACTGTGTTGCGCAGTGCAGTGCATGATGGCCAATCACGCACGTGGCTGCTGGTGTAGCACATTGCACACCAGCAGCCTGACCTGTGCACACCTGACCTTGGGACACTGAGAGGGAACATGCCATATGTGCAGAAAACAGGGCCAAGGGCAATGAACTGGGGGGAAGTTGAGCTCCTCAACCTTGTGGCATTGATGCTGCAGGTGGAGAGACAGCTGCTTGGAATAGAGGACCTCACTGAGCCCTGCTCTGTAGCGTGGGCCAGGATAGCTGAGCAGATGGTGCACAGGACAGGGGGTTTCCCACACTGGTGAGCAATGCAGGTGCCATTATTGTGATCTGCAGTGCAGGAACCCGGACAGGGTCAGGAGCTTCCAGGAACGTGCACGCAGGGGTGCAGTGCCGCGCCCAGGTAAGTAACAGTACACTGCAGATACACAGGCAGGCTGGGATATGTGTCCATAGAGGAGCTGACACACTGCACACCACCACATGCACACCTACACAAACACATACACGTGTGGACTGCGAGGCACACTCAGCGTGTGCTGTGCTGGCATGACCACCAGGAGTAGACATGTGCAGCATGGAGCATGAGTGGGGGGTGCATGGCCACTGTGGTGTGCGTGGTGTGGTACAGCCATTGGCATGGCATACATCCAGCTGCACACACACAAGGTGGTCATGGGCTGGGAAGCTGTGTGTTGCTGCATGCTGCCAGGGGCACCTTCACTGGGGCACTGTGGGAGTGTTACCATCACCGCATGCCAGCACTGGTGTTGCTGCTGGGGGCCGGGGGGGAATTGACACACCTCCAGTCTCCTCATGGTTCTCTCTACTTTTGTTCCTTTCACAGGGCTGGATGACAGGTGGAGGGCTGCAGATGCAGTGGAGGCCGGGCGCAATAGGGCCGGTGTTGGGGCCCATGGACAGGGACATGCTGGTGCAGGTGAGTGTCTGTCTTGTGCATCCTCTGTGTGTTCAGGGGGGACAGAGCCCTCTGCAGGCTGTTGCTGGTCCCTTGTGCATGTCCATGTGCTGCTGGATGCACGCACACTTGGTGTGTGGGCATGGTGGTGTGTACTTGGGCCACAGTGCACCTGGCCCCTGTGTGTCTGTCCACCTTGTGCGCATATCATGCAGACTGTGGGTACATTGTGGTGTTTCAGTGGTGCTCGAACAGGGCCTGTATGCCTCTGCAGCCTGCTGGCATCTGCACATACTGTGTGGGACATTGCTGCATGCCCCTTTGTGCCTACCTCTACATGCACATGTGGGTCATGTGCTGTCTGGGTACCATTGCACAGTCACAGTGTGGCACTGTGTGCCAGTCTGTTGTTGGTGTGCAGTGTGCCTGGTGGGCTGTCAGTGATTGCCATGGTGGATGCCTCCTGCACAGTTGCATGGTGGGCAGGGGGGATCCAGTTTGGAAAATGGCATTTACTACCTGTTGTCTGTGTCCCCCACTATAGGTCTATGGGTGATATGACCAGCTGAGCACAATCAACAGAGGCATCAGGGTGTTTTGCAGTTTGCTCGGATGCAGCTCCAAGGGGTGATGAGAAGGATGTTATGCCCACTCTAGAGGTGCCAGGGACAGTTCCTGCAGGCACTGACCATGCTGGTCTCAGTGCTGAGTGCCAGGGGTTGTATGGTTTGACCATCGTGCTGCCACCCATCCTGCACATTGAGGACATGGACATTTGTACATAGCCCCTAGTTGGTCTATAGTGCATTCCTAGCCCATCCACATTGTTTCTTGCTGTCCCCTATTCCCCCACATCCATACCAGCACCCTCCTGTTCACCTTTGTTGTTCATCCTGTTCAGCTCCCCAAACTTCACCTTCCCTGTTCCTACAGCCTGTTGTTCATGTGTATAGTTATTGTTGATGCACTGCTTTTTACTAAACCATTTTCTATTGCAACCAGTGTCTGTGGTCATTCAGTGTACCTTGTGCATGTGCTCTGTTTTGGTTGCTGCTGTCCGCTGTCCTATTGTTCCCATTCACACATGTGCACCTCTGGTATTGTGCACACACCCATCCTGTCCCCCTGTCATGGCGGCCTCACTGTTCACCCTCCTTGTTGCCTGTGGTATGTGGGTGGCCGTTGGGGCATGATGCCTTTCTAAATGCCCTTGTTCTGTGTGTGGTGCATGTGGGCTGCATCTGTTGCACTGGTGCCCTGTTGTTGTGCCACTCTACTTGCAATCCACATTGCGCACCCTCTGCCATGCTGAATGGTGCCCCTCTGCAGCTATGGCATACCTTACCAGGCACCCCTGGCCATGGCATCTGTGCCTTTTGGTCTCCTGTGTGGGGTGTGTCTGGTGTTTCCAGGTTTTTCCGACCATGTGTGCTCTGTCTGTGCACCTCTTTTGTTGTGGCCACTCTTGTTACCTTTGTCACTATGGTTAGTACTTGCCAGTGTGTTCTCCTGCATCCTTTGTGCCACTGTTGTTTCTCCCTGTTGGTTCTTTGTTCCTTGCTTATTTGCTCCATATTCACTATTGTGTTGCCCCAATTGCTTTTGTGCATCTCTGTTGTACTGGGGCCTCTCAGGTTGCACTGTGCCGCATCTGTGCAATTCACAGTGGGGATGCACTCAGTGCATCTTGCGGTGCATCCTTCTGTGAATCACATTGTCTGTGGACAGCGCATCTCATTTGTGCCCAGCGCATCTGCTTTTTGAATCCTGCCCAATGTGTTTTACAATGGCAAGAGTTTTCTTAACACTCCTATAAAGGTATACTAATTCTGTTGCCTTTGGAGTAAAGATCCAAGTTGACATACAGTAAAGGCTCAGAGGCAGTCTACACACGCAGTCAGTATTTTTGATGCTACTTTAAAGAACCCCTGACACCATTAGAAGAACTTAAAAAAATAAGTGAGATTAATTTATTTAGTAATTTATTTATTTCAAAAGTTTCACCAGGGCTGGGGGAGCTGCTGAGCAGCTGAGAGGAAGCAGCAAACTCCTGAAACTCCCAGAGAAGAATTTTAAAAAACTATTAAAACTCAAACTTATTCTTTTCTAAAATACCAGAAACTGCTCTAGAGTGCTTGGATTACCTGTAATTGACAAGATGGGCAAAACTAAAGGGGCTGGGGCTCCAGCTGGCAACTTTTTTGCTCCTAAAAAGCAGAACAAGGAGGAGAGGCCTGATCAGCGTGGAGAAGCAGGGGACTCGACTGATAAGATACCAGTGGAGGCCTCACTAGTTTCCATACTTTCCACAGTCCATCAGCTTGTGAAAACAGTGCAGGACTTAGATAAAAAGTTTGATACTCTCACTCCAAGAGTCTCTACTCTGGAAACCAAAATGGAGCAATGTGAAGCTATTGTTCAACGCTCTGAATCTTCCATCCTAAAATCAATAGATGCCACTATTAAATTTATAAAAGAAAACTCGTACCTTCGTCAAAGGCTGGAGACAGTAGAGAACCAGGCAAGAGAGTGCAATTTATGAATTATCGGACTGTCAGAGAATGCTGAAGGGGCGGACAGACTGATCTTTGCCAGAATGTTTTTGCCAGCCATACTGGGGCTTGACGAAGCTGAATCTACTCTATCCCTGGAAAAGGCTTATAGAATTACCCCTAGAAGAGCTGCAGCAGACTCATCGACTCCAAGAACCTTCCTAATACTGTGCACAGGAATTAGGGACAGAGATCGGGCTCTTGCAATTGCCCGGAGCTGTAGGGTCCTGAAATATGGTGAAGACGAAGTCATGCTATTTCCAGACCTCTCTTTCAGCACCCACCAACGTCAGAAGGCCTTCGATGGGCTGAGGAGCTGGCTGCATCAACTTAAAGTGCAGCACCAGCTACTTCTCCCAGCTAAACTCCAGTTAATGTGGAATGGGCAACAGTATTTATTCAATGAACCGTAGGACGCTGGCAAGATGGTCCGGAAAATTGAATTGGAGCTGGAGGGGGTAGAAGAAGAGGAAGGAACCTCGTCTGATGGAGACTGACCATCTAGGGTATCCAGATAAAGTAGTCTCATGCCGTAGGGACTGGGCCTGTGGTAGTTAATGGCCCGTCCCTGGAACTGAGAGCTTCGTCTATAGACTGTTTATTTTGGACTTTAATCCAGATCCCACTTTGTGATAAATGCAACTGTTAAGTTAATTTTGATTCATTTTACTACTTAACATGACACCACTGGTCTTCACTCCTCTGGGGAAAATATTTGTGGGGCCGTTATTACAGCGGGTTAAGTTCAGTTCCACTTGCATTTGGAATACATCATAAGAAAATGAGGGATTTGTTATATCCAGTTCTTCTATTGCTGTTCTTTTTATGTTGGGAGTAAAAGGGGACACTTGAGAGTTAAAATAAATATTCTACTTAACGCCTGTTCAGTGCTGCTGGTGCTTTATAATGGCTTGGGATATGTCTGGTAAAGGGGAAATGAATATTTAATTTCTCTGGGAGTTTTGGGTGTAAGATTGGAATATATATATATATATATATATATATATATATATATATATAAGCAGACTGAATTGGGGGATCAGTAAGACTTTATAGTCGCTTTGGTAATAGGGAAAACCTATTTGCTCAATCCGTTAAGATTCCCTGTTGGTCTTCCTAGCTGCATGTGTTGGGTGAAATTATTCAGTATATATTTTCATTTTGGAATTCCCCCCCATGTTGTATCACAAAGGGGGTGTCATACATAAGATCTTTATAAGAATATATTGTCTGTACTGTAAACTTTTATGCTATCCTCCTATGTACAATTTTGCTTTGTAAGTTTTACTTGCAAAATCAATAAATAAATAAATTCAAAAGTTTCACCAGGAAAGACATACTGCGCTAACAACAGCTTGTTTCCAGATGCATCCTGGGGGGAGGAGGTAAAGGAGGGCAATGAAAGCAGTCAGGGCAACAATTACATGTTAGAAACAAGTATCATATACAAGTATCTTATACAAAGGTAAAAGATACAAAGTTACAAACATAAGGCATCGAATGTAATTTATTGGATAACAAGGAACAATATTCAAGATACAAAGTGCAATTATGTGGGGGAAGGGCAGGGAAAGCTAATTCAGTGAGAGTCAAAGAAACATAAAATTGGAGTGCAGAGGTAAACAGGAGTTAACAGGATGAGTTAGGGTGGGGAGCATGGATTTCGAGGAGAGGGAAGCTAATTCAGACACAATTAAGACACAACTCAGTTTATGTTTCATATATTTTCTATTATTCTTTCCTTTGCTTTTTCTTAATTATTGAGGACAGTTCAATGAGAGAGAATTACTGTCCTTTAGACTTTATCTCCTCTTTCTGCTTGCTTACACCCGACATTGTAATTTCCTGTTCATAGCATCATAATTATCTCCACAGCAACAGACTGTGATGTCACAAACAGAACTGTGATGACAGGTGTAGGCAAGCAGCCAAAACAAATAGGACAGTGATCCTGTTTACATGTAAATGCCCTTAGTAATAAAGATGTCAGGGAGAGAATTACCGAACAAAAAATTAGGTATAAGCAGAAATGTGTCTAAATATTATAATTTTTCAACGTTGTCACAGCAGCATCAGGGGCTTTTTCATTAGCCACCAAAAGCTGCCATGGTAAAGATTTGAGTTACATGGCAGTTCTTGCTTTGCAGTGGGGAGTAACCACCATCCAAACAGTGCTTCATTCCGAGTGAAAGAAAAACCAAAACACAACAAATTTTAAACCAGAAATACTGAGTGGTCTTTGTCACTGTGGTAATACTATAGCTGCGTTAATGATAGCTGTTGAGAAAGTTTTACCTACAGCACTGCTACAGTGGCTGTCATACCGCAATACTAGACATGTGTGTGTGTGTGCCTCTGTATGTGTTCACACATACATTCATGTGTAGAGTATCTGGAAGAGAAATAGGGATACATGTGGAACAGTTAAAATAATTTTAAACCATTATTTTTTTTTTATTATTAGAAAAATATTTCTGCAACTTCCAGTGGTATTGTTGACTGGATGCCATCATGCTAGGCTTGAGCCGCTACTGTGGCAGAAAATACTCCCTTAATATCTGCCCTTTCAAACAAAATGTTCTTATCTGCTCCAAAAAAGGGATACAAAGGTCTGAGTGCAGCTTCAAGATTGAACAGAGGTTAAGTCTGGAGATGTGGATGGTAGCTGACTGCAGACTGTAGGGGTAGATAGTTCAAGTTCAAGTTCAAGTTTATTGCAGGAAAACTCCATTGAGCAAGCTCATTCACAAGGAGGTCCTGTGACATAAACACTTAAAGTACAAACACAGATAGGTAATAACAGTATATACATGAAATGTACGTTACATGATACAGGCTGGATATACATACAAGGGTACCACATAGGGTGACCGCAGGTGGTAAACATTGATATGAGACAGGGAAGTGACTTACAGGTTGCATACTGATAAATGAAACATGATGACTGGTGTGTGCAAACATATACAATATTTTGGCAGCTAGAATAAACAACAGTCTACAACTGATATGGGGGAGGAGGATTTGATAGATTAGCAGTGGAGTGTAAGCAAAGATAAAGCCAGGAGTAGAAGGGGAAGGGAAAGCAGTTAATATGACAAATCAATTATACCTTACCAGTGGATAAATATGGCACACATGGGGAAGGAAGAGACTTAATGACAGTTACAGGTGTCTTTTATTTTGGCTGAACTTAGCGATTTGTAAAAGTTTATTGAAACTGTGCTAGTTAGTTTCAGTACAGTTTGTCATTGGTTCCAAATGGAGGGAAGGGCATATGCAATAGCACGTTTACCAAAGGAAGTCCACGTCCTTGGTATGTCAAGCATAATAAAGTCAGATTTTTTTAACGAGTATGCACTATGTGAGATACTAATAAGGGACGAGAGATAGCTTGGCAATTTCTGCAGGAGCAGTTTAAGAGTCCATAGCCCAGCATGGAGCAGGTGTCTAGTAGTAAGGGATGTCCAACCAACAGCTGCATATAAGTCACAGTGGTGCTAACGGTAAGGGGAGTTGGTAATGAACCGTAATGCACGGTGATAAAGGATGTCCAGTTTACTTAGATTTGCAAGAGTGGTGGAGGAATAGATTACATCGCCATAGTCGAGTAGGGGGAGAAAAGTGGCCTGTACAAGCTTGTTTCGAGTTTCAAGGGGAAAAGGGCCTATTTCTGTAGAAGAAACTCAACCTTGCTTTTAACCTTCTAGAGACATCTTCGACATGGTCACTGAAAGATAATTTATTGTCGCCCAGATACCTAGATATTTAAATTTGGTTACAACTTCCAGAGGCTCGTTTAGCGTGGTGACAATGAAGTCTTGGGCAAGGGTATTGGGGGGGCCTGAGACAGCACTGTGGGAGAATATCATCGCTTTAGTCTTCTTAGCATTGAGCAGAAGCTTTGCCTTTATTAGATTATGCTCAAGTTGTGTGAAGTCCGCTTGAAGCACTCCCTTGACTTCAGATAACGATGAGCCAGAAGTATACAACACAGTATCATCTGCAAAAGTGCAGATTGGACGTAGATATGTTAGCATCTAAGTCATTAATGTACAGAGAAAACAAGATAGGGCCTAAGATGGATCCTTGGGGGACTCCTCTTGCAACTGGCAAGGCAGCAGAAAAAAAGCCTTCTGCCTTTACTTTTTGGAATCTTCCAGTTAGGTAGCTAGAGAACCACTGGGTGGTATGGTATGTGGCACCCAACTTTGCAAGGCAATTGACTAATAGTTTGCGATCAACAGTATCAAAAGCTTTGCTGAGGTCCAAAAAGACTGCACCAGTTACCTTCTTACCATCTATGGCAGAGATCCAATCAATGGTTACTTTTGCTAGTGCAGTGATTGTGCTATGATTAGCCCGGAAGCCAGATTGAGCTGGGTTAATGAGAGAGAAGGTTTCCAAGTGAGATTTTAACTGAATATGGATAAGTTTTTCGAGCACTTTAGAAAGGATAGGCAATATGGAGATAGGCCTATAGTTGTTTACATCACATGGGTCACCAGATTTAAATAGAGGGAGGATATGTGCTGATTTCCAGCAGGACGGCACAATAGCAGATGTAATGGAAAGATTGAAGATGTGGAGAATTGGGGCAGTGAGATGGGTGTAGCCTGACCTTAGGAAAAAGGGTTCCAAGCCATCGTCCCCTGTGCTTTTTTTGGTGTCTAAGTTAAGAAGAGAATCTTCTACTTCTTTATAAGTTATCTCGCGCAGTTGGAAGGGGCTGGGTGCAGGACTAGATGTATGGGAGGGTATGCTGGCTCACCGCAGCACCAGCATAAGGTGACGAGTCAAAAGCTAATCCAGCTGTGGCAAAGTGGGAGTGTTCCTCCAGGATTAGGGACTTGTTTTCCACAATCTTGCCACTTGCAACTATCTTTGTTGGGACAGAGGGGGCCATGGGCCATCCTTCTATAGCTTTGATAGTCTTCCATATTTTATGAGGGTTACCTTTAGCTTGTTCGAGAGTAGAAATATAATAGTTAGCTTTAGCAGAGTGAAGTTTTTTCACACAGTTATTCCTGGCTGTTCTAAAGGCCTGCCAATCTGAAGATTCTTTGGAATGTCTAGCTTTAGCTCAGAGCTTATCTCGAGCTATAAGGGCTGCCTTGAGATCCGAGGTGAACCAGGGGTTGGAATTGTTCGCACTTACTTTGCTGAAAGGGGCATGCTTATTTATTATTGTAGTGAGTTTGTCATTAAGGATGCAAGCTGCCTTGTTGACATCTTTGGCTAGGTAAAGATCTTGCCATCTGATCATACTCAGGTCAGATAGGAAGTTTACTGCACTGAATTTGCAAAAGGATCTTTTTGTTATCAAGATGGGTTGCGGACGGGCCTTAATTTGAGATCTTATGCGAGCAACAATTCCATGATCGCTCATGTCGTTTTGAAACACTGCCAAATGAGATATTTTATGTGGATGGGTGGTTAGTACCACATCTAGAATGGAACTGTTGGCAGTATTTAGAGTGTTGTTCCTAGTAGGTTCACTGACTAATTGCCCAAGACCTAGCTCGTCACAAAGGGATTTGAGGCCGTGTGATTTAGGTGACAGCCAGTCCATATTTAGATCTCCTAGAAATATTGTTTCAGTTTTTGCATCTACGAACATGGATTTCAAAAGATTCAGGACTTCATCACCACCAGACGGGGGTCTATACCCACCTAGGATAGTGATATATTCCGAGGAGGGGAGATGAAGGCTCAGCGAAACTAACTCAAATTCCTTGGCTAGAGATTTGCAACTAATATTGGTGACCAAGTACTTAGATTTGGCGTAGATAACCACACCCCCACCTCTAGACTCTCTATCTGCTCTAAATAAATTGTAGCCCTGCAGTGATATTTGTTGATCAGTGTTCGTCTTTTTTAACCACGACTCAGTAATTATGATAAGGTCTAGGTTAACGTGTGCAGCCCAGGCTTGTAGCTGTACAAGTTTTTTAGGCAGGCTTAAAATGTTGACCATCATCATTTTGAGACCTGTGGCCTCAGCAAAATCGATGGTCGAGGTAAGTTGTGTGGGGGGCCACGGTTGAGCTCCACATTTCCTGAGCAGAGAAGAAGCAGAAGTATAACTTTTTTAAGGAGCTTATAAGAATGGAGACTGCTTTTATTTCTTCGCGGCAACTCATATTGTGCTGCGCAGAGCGGCACCACTGTAATGACAGTTGATCGTGATCAATGTAAGTGCTTGGTGGACATAGGTGAGGACAGTAGAAGGGGTGTAGGCTAACCGGGGAATAGGCTAAAAGGGGAGAGGAGAATGACATAGTGTCTGCATGGTAAACTGTTATAACATTAGGTATTGATAAGGTACATTGGAGAACTGAATTGCATTGAGGTACTTCGAATTGCACTGTATTGCTGAAAACTCTGCACCTTAGGAGCAATAAAAACACAATAAGGAGAGCCATGGTCCCAGATTGTGTGGTCTCGTGGTTTGTATTAGTGCAATATTTTCTAGGCAAGAAATTTGCCCACCTAGGTACTCACTTAAAACCTAGACGAGAAAATACAGCAGAAAGGGGAACAAGGAGAGCAGGAGCAGCTTAGTGGCCATCCACCCTTCAGACTCAAGTCCCCTTGTAGCAGAACCGGTAAAGAAGTAGAATGATACTACAGCAAGGCACTATGCTCCAGTTAGATAATGACTGTGGTGTCTTAGGCCATGGTACCCTCACACTAGGACCCCAAGATGGAGTCCTTGCCTTAGGAAAGACATTTGTAGACTAGAGTCAGTACATTGAAGGGTCATCAGAATGACTGAAGGCTAGCAAGGCCGATCCTATGAGGATCAGCTAGAAATCATAAATATGTACTTGCTGTAGGCCAGGCAGGTGCAGGGGGCATGATTGAAGCATATATATTTCTCAGGGGTACAAATACGGTGAATAGCAATGATATATTTGTAAGAAATTGGGATGCAGTCACTAGGGGACATGACTGCAGTATGGTGGGAGGCAAGTTCAAAAGAAACATGAGGAAGTTCTAATTCACTGAGAGTGTGGTGGAACCATGGAACAGACTGCAGGTGGAAGAGGTGGGAGCAGCTACCCTTAATGGGTTTAAAACATGGTTTGGACAAGGCATGGAGACCTCATAGTGCCAAGGTGGGACAATACAGGTTTGATGGGTAAGTGGGGGAGATGAATAACTGTCCACCAGCACAGTACGTCAGTGTGGTGAGTCAATACAGTATGGGCAGATTCAATGGTCCTTCAGTCTCCTTCTGCCATCAAATTCTACATTTCTATGTTACTTTCCAACCTTCAGATGATTCAGCAGGAAATTCAATATGATATTAGGAAACCTTAACTCAGGGTTGAGGAGAATGAACATGAGGGGCTCCACACAGTACCAGACAGGGAGTAGCATTATTTGGGGGTATACAAGGGCTTCCCATGCTGCTTTCCCTGAAATCTGCTATACACAAAGCCCTTACTTCACTGAGGGGTTGAAGAGTATCCTAACACAAAGTTGCAAATGCAAATTAGGGCAACGAAATGGTTGTGGTCGCAAACAAGATTCTTGATTACAAACATATGAACTCCAGCAACCATAGCCATTTTAGCATGGCATTGCACCAGTTGAATTGTGTGATTTCATGCCCAGATTTCAGTGGGATAGGCACTATCTTTGTAATCTCCCCATCCCATTGCCCAGCTCTGGGCCTTGTTGTCTCCTGTGGTCATTGATGTTTCCATTTGTCATGTCCCACAATGTTCTTCTCTTGTAGTCCTGTGCCCCACCTACAACCAACGATGTTCTTCTCTTGTGGTACTGTGCCCCACCACCAATCAACAATGTTCTTCTCTTGTGGTCCTGTGCCCCACCACCAATCAATGATGTTCTTCTCTTTTGGTCCTGTCCCCCACCACCAGTCAACATAAATAATACCATCCCTGGTGTCCAGTGGCACCCCATCCTTAACCAGTACACACATGAGCCAGGCAACACACCTCACCAGAATCAAATGCCAGCTCTGGTTTCAGAATTACATTAAAGTTTTATTGCAAGCCGAGTTTAAAAACAGCAGCAGCATCACAGGCACCCAGCTGACATCCAACATTTCATGTAGAATCAGTCACTTTCCCAGGGATGTGTGCTGCCTGGCGGTATCAACTATAAATACCTGCTAATTAAAGTGAGTGCAACAATTCAAAAGGGTAGCATAACCACAGCAAGTACTAAATAAAGGTAACACAGCACAACAATAGCCTCATTAAATAGTTACTGATGTCACTATGTATCATTGCCTTGTAACAAATTCTGTTTATTTTTTTTCACCAGAATGGATGAATAGTCAAAAGGCAGTTGCTGATGCAACAGTACAGATAAATAGACCCTTCATCCAAAAATAGGAGGCAGATGTCACCAAAATAGCAACATTTATTCAAATCTCTTTTAAGGGGGAGAATGACATTATCCTACTTCCATGAGCTTGGGAGAGTACTTTGCTGAAATTTATTGTGAGAAGATCACAGGTAGGGGTACTGGATTCATGGCCGACCTCCCCACCACCACCACACCATCTCTTTCTGACCACACTTTTGCTCTCCCTGTAAAGCCCATCTCCACTGAGCAACCCTTATGTTGAAGATCAGTGGACATGAAGAACTAAAGATGACAGCTCCAAGTCAGGCAGGAGATTCTACCATTACTGCTCTATCCCCCACCCTCCCTGTCCGCTCTCAGATCACCTTTAACCATGCAGTCTGAATGTAGAAGATAACTTCTCACCCACTATATCACTCAGGTTATCAAAGGAAGATGAACAGCTCAGTTTATTTAAATTGTTCAAAGTTAGTTTAAGCAACTGTTTGTTCTAGACCTTTGTTAAATTGGTATATGTCAAATAGGTATTGCTTCAATGTTCTACATTGTCAAAGCATCTAAGGTGTTAGTACCCTGAATTAGAATTCTAGAGTTATTCTTATTATGAGTACATGATATCATGACATAGTGTCTGTATGATAACTCTTTTTTATGACCCAGACATTTTATTTTTTATTGATTTTTTTTCATATAGCTTTTCTCTGGCAGGCAACTAGCCAGCAGCTTCGACCCTCTGATTTGAGAGAGCTCGATTCAACCCCTTTACCACATGTCTCTTCCACCCTGGCTCCATCCTCAGGCAGGTCCCCCCCCCGATGGCAGGGACAGGGAGGGGAGGGCCATCCTCCCCCCACCCCATGAATAATCAAGATTTTTGCTTGAGGTGGAGCTGTAAGTTGAGAGCACAGCCAGACATCATGGAGTCTACCAGCACTCCCTCTTCTATCTTCTCTCTCTCTCTCTCCCTTTCCATTGCTGGGGCCTGCACATCAGCAGGCACAAGTGGAAGCAGAGTCCAGCAGCACCCTCCCATCCTTGTAGTCCCAGACCCCCACCACCACCAGGCCTCCACCTGGTGGTGGTCGTTTGGCAGGAATGCCAATGCACCCTCCCTGGGAGAGGAGAGGAGAGCAGTCCTACAGATACTCGATCCTCTCCCTTCCCAATCTACCCCCGATGACCCAATTTGCCACCGAACACAGGACACCAGCATGGCAGGAGGTGAGACACCTGCTGCCTCAGCCCTCCATGTCACTGGGGTGGCCCGACCCAGACTTTTTAATATCAATTTAGGGTGTGGAGGAGACATCCTCCTTTGAGTTTCATAAGTTTGTTTGATTGAGAAACCTAGTACTCAACTTTTGCATAGTCATATTTGTAGAGTGGCTCACTGTAGTGGCTGGAACATGTTTTCTTAGCATTTTACTAAGTGACTGATGTTAGCAGTGTTTCTTCTAGCAATTCTGGACAATGTTTCTTTCCAGTTTTACCAAAACTTGCCACTGAGAGTGGTGGAGGGATGAAAATAATTGGACTGAGACCGAGAGTTGTTTTAGTTTGTGTTCATAGTACAGAAGAGGACATGTCTGAATTGAAACTTAAGTTGACACTGCAAAAGATGAACAGCATGTAGTGTACGATCAATGGAAAAGCATTTTTCTGACATTACCTATTTCAGAGTACAGCAAATAGTCTGATTAAAATCACAAAAGTATAAAAATGCGTGTACTTTTTGACTGTATTCTCTTGGCTAATATATATTTATATCACTTTCTTATCTTCTGCTTTCCAGTGTCATCCGAGTGTATCTTCAGACGGAGCCATGATCAAGTAGAGCAGCCACATCTTAGGGGCTGGGACATATGGGCTGTGATGTAACTGGTGTTTGTGTTCTTCAGGCATGAACAGTTCTATCTTTCACCAAGCTATCAACCAGTCAGGATCAGTTGAGGGGCATGAATTGTTAAAGATTACAGATTACAGATTAAAGTCCTGCAAGTCTCTGAAACAGACAGCTATCATAAAGCTTTGTCACAGACACTGAACCTGCAAATTGTAACCTCTTTTAAAGAACAAGACCCAGAGTCAGTGAAACATTTGGTTTAGAACGTGTGAGGATATTAAACGTCCACTCCAAGGGGAGAGTTCATAAAATGGGGGCAGAAAGCAAATTATGGCGTTATAACCAGTAAAGTTGTGATAGATGGGGTTTAAATTGCAGAATCCTTTGCTTGAAGACGCCATTCAGCTTTGATGTAAAACAGTAGTGAACCTGAAGAGGGCCATATCTCAGAAAACTGACAATCCATTCTATATCTGTAACTAAAGCTGTTTAGCCTCTTGTATAAAAACAAGGTGACCTGTGACTATTTGGTGCCTAAATAATAGAGGTTATTTCTGAAAGAAAGATACTAGTACATCTTGTCTTCGTTATCTAGAAGAAAAGCTCCATTCCCCTTTAAAGAGGCACATATTGAAATATAGAAGTTACTGTCAAAAAAAGGCCACACTGCCCATCATTAGGGGAAGGCATAGAGAAGGCAACAAAGCTCTGCATGAATGAAGTGAGCAAAACAGGAGGAAAAAAGGCCTCTATGGTTCTCAAGGGAGGTGATGTGAAGGTAAAGGGTGGTATTCAGGAAATACAAAGAGACACAGAGAGAACAGGATAGGGAGGTGTACCAGATAAAGCAGGGTACACCATGGAAGGCAGTGAGAATGCAAAGGTGCAAACAGAGGAAGGGAGAGCAAAAGGGGTAGCTAGTGGGGACAAGACTTTCTTCAGATACATATGCAAAAAGAGGAAGACAAGGGGAGGGACTGTGAAGATAAGAAGGTCAGGGGGAGACTGCACAGTGGAGGATCAGGAAAAGGAAGATATCCTGAACAGGTACTTCTGCTCGGGTCTTCACAGCAGAAGAAGAGGGGGATGGACCACATAGAAGTTGAAGTATTACTTGGGGGAGGGAGGTGGACATGAGTCCATTCACATAGGAAAGAGTCCTGAAAGTACCTGCAAATCTGAAAGTAGACAAAGCTATGGGGCCAGATGAAATACATACAAGGGTGCTAAAGGAGGGACTAGCAGCACCTCTGATAGCCCTATTCAACAACTCACTGGAAAAGGGAGTGGCTCCAGAGGACTGGCAGAGGAAAAATGCAGTCCTGCTCCATAAGGGCAGAAGCAGGTAGGAGGCTAGCAATCACAGACTTGTCAGTCTAATGTCAGTGGTGGGGAAGTTAATGGGAACACTATTAAAAGAAAGGGTAGTAGAGTATCTTTTTCCTTTTCAACTTTGTTTCCCTCCAGTCACCAGCCCCACTGGGATCTCCCATGGATGTAGCCCTGGGTCATTGGTCTTTCTTCCACCCAGCCTGAGACCTTCTCTACTCAGGTGGCCCACCCTCTGAAGTCTCCTACTACCCACTCAGACTGCCAGCCCCCCAGCTTGCATACCCCCTGAGGCAGGGCCACTGCATCTACCTTGGTGCCCTTTTTCAGAATCTAGACAGCAGGCTTGAAGTGGGAGAGGAGTCAGAGACCCTGAGTGAGCAGAGTCCAGTGTTGGGCATGGGGCTGACTTGCAAGGCTCCCGGGGGCTGGGGTTTTCTCTTTGTTTGTGCTGGTCCCTTTTGAGGTGCAGGCGTGCAATTGTGCCCAGCATATGAGGGGTGCACTCCTGCACCCACCCGCAGGATGTCCTGCACACCTCCCCTATTCTATGTGCCTCCCCAGCTGCAGTGCTCCCAGTCTCCACTGGGAGCTGCTAGACCTGTGGAGTCCACAACCCACTCTCCCCAGGAGAGGAGAGCAGTCCTTCGGATGCTTGATCCTCTCCTTCCCCGACCAACCCCTGGTGCCCGTGTCTGCTCCAGAACAGGGGTCGCCGGCATGGCAGGAGGTAAGGTGGATGCTTCAGCCCTCAGTGCCACTGGGCTGGTCCTAGTGGAGTATCTTGAATCCAGCAGGTTATAAGACCCATGACAGCGTGGATTCAAAGGCGGAAATCATGTCAAATGAACCTGATTGATTTATTCGATGGGTGGCAAGGGAAATTGATCAGAGTGGGGGCAGTGGACATGGCCTAACTATCCTTCAGAAAGGCCTTCAGCACTATACCACATATGAAGCTTATAAGGAAAGTGGGCAGTTTAGAGGTGGGACTGAAGATGATAAACTGGTTAAGGAATTAGTTGATAGATAGGCAACAGAGGGGGTGGTGGTAAATGGCAGTCACTCTAATGAGGGGAAAGTGATCAGTGGGGTACCTCCAGACTCAGTACCAAGACCAGTCCTCTTCAGTGTATTCATACACGACATTGCAGAAGAGATGGATGGGAAGGTATACCTCTTTACAGATGACATCAAAATCTGCAGTAGGGTACACGCTTTGGAGGGGGTGAAGAAAGTGAGTACAGACCTGAGAAAACCTGAGGTGTGTTGAGGGTATGACATCTGAATTTCAAAGTGAAAAAATGCAAAATCATGCACATAGGTCACAGAAATCCATGAACAGTGTTTAAAATGGGGGAGGGAGGTACTGACAGTTGTAAAGCAGGAAAGAAACGTTAAGGTTATCATATCTGATAACCTCAAGGTGCCAGGGCAGTGTGACAAGGCAATAGGCAGGGCCAGTGGGATGTAACAGTGCATAGGGAGATGAATCACCAGCAGAAGGAGGGAGGTGGTGTTTCCACTGTATCGACTGCTGGTGAGATGCCCCCCCCTCCCCCGAGTACTATGTCCAGTTCTGGAGGCCACATCTCAGGAAGGACACAGAGAGGGTAGAAGCTGTCCAGATGAGAGCAACTAAAATGGTACAGGGGTTGCATTAAAAGCTCTATGAAGAGTGATTAGGATCTATATATATATATATATATATATATATATATATATATATATATACACACACCCTAGAAAAGAGGAGGGACATGATAGAGACCCATAAATATCTCATGAGGGTGAACAAGGTACAGGAGGGGAGTATTTTTCAGAGGAGAAGTTGCTCCAGGACAAGAGGGCATGCAATGAAGCTGGAAGGGAAGACATTTAGGAGGAATGTGAGGAAGCACTTCTGCACTGAAAGAGTGGCAGATGCCTGGAACAGTCTACCAGTGGCGGTGGTGGGAGTGAAAACAGTGGAGGGCTTCAAGCATGCATGGGATAGGCACAAAGGGATCTTAGTAGAAAAAAGGGAGAGAAGTAGCTGGAGGTTCATTAGGGTCTGTGGTGACAGTATAGATAGGAACAAACTGTGCAAACTAGGTGGGCCAAGCAGTACTTATCTGCCAACATATTCTACATTTCTATGTTCTGCGTAACTTATATGAATGTGAAACACCTGGAGGCTCTTCACTCATTCTCTCCCCCACTCCCTACCCATTTTGACACTGTCTTCACCAAAACCATGTATCTTTTCCACTGATGTGCGAGTCCCTTCACTGATTTAGCATATACCACCACTTTCAGTAGCTACTTCTAACCTTCAATAACCCTTTCTGTAAAACAATATTTCCTGAGCCAGCCTGCCAGCACAGCAGCAAGGTGTGTGCCTGCAGTGCCAGCATCCCGAGTTTGGGAATGGCCTCAGGAGTCAGAGGTCCAGCCGGTGGGAGAAGGATGGAGCATCCTTGGGATAGCTCTCCTTCTCTGGGGGAAGGGGGTTTGTGTGTCCGGCGCACTACAGATCCCTGATGGAGGCCAGGGGTTCAGTTGTGATTGGCGTCTACATTGGTGGGAGATGGGGCAGACATCGGGTTCGTGTTGCACACCCCACCTCCTGGGGGTCAAGATGCAAAATTACTCCCACCATGATGCCCATCTCCCTGTGGCATTGCACCCACTGCAACTCTGACCTCGTCAAATGATTGTGTTCCGTCACGGAGCTCACCCCTGCAACCCCACTGGGGGTGGCAAGCCTTGAGAGCCCTGCCAGCAGCGGTGATGCTGCCGGTAATCTGGATGCATTCTGTGGGGGGGGGGTCATCTCGGCTGCCTTGCCCTGAAGAAACAAGCCAGGGTGGTTTGGCAGTCATGTGGTTTGGTGGGTAGGCAGATCCGGGAAGGCTATGGGGGGAGTACCAAGGGACCGTTGGCCACCCCCCAAAAAAATACTTCCTGGAATCCCTGCTAAATTTGCCCCTTCCCCAGTTTAATGGAGTTATCCCTGGTCATGTGTTCCCATTCAGTCTGAACAATTCACTGTTATCCACCTTGTTCACCCTGCATAGGCATTTCTGTTTCAGTCATGTCCCCTCTCTCCCTTCTCTCCTCCATGTGCATGCTTAGGTCCTTGAACGTTTCTTTGAAATTCTTTTCCTGCTGATTCTGAATCACCTTGATTACCCAACTTTGTACCATCTCCATTTTGTCCCTGTCCTCCTTCACATGCGATCTCCAATACTGCACACAGTATTACAGGTCAGGACAAACCAATGGTGTATATAGTGGCAGAAGCATTTCTCCTTTTTGACTGCTCATTCCCTTCCCCAACATTGTATTTGCCTTTCAAACTTCCCTATTACATTGCACTGTTGTCTTCAGACTGTCAGAAATTACAGCACCCAAATATCTCCCTCTGTTGTGCTTTCCACTTCTACCTCACCCATTTTGGGCATGGGGTCATAACCACGTACACAAAAACAGTGCTGCAATGTACCACACTGTCAATACAGCAGGTACATTGCTAGCACTAAGCCATATCACCAAAACTAAATGTTGGCATAAAACAGTGGAAATTCTTTATTTTTTGTGGTGGACTCTGCCCCCGCACACCCCGTTATGGGGGGCTGCATCCCCTGACCCCCCTATTTAAATAATCAACTCTGTGGGGGGTTCAACACAGGGATGTGGAGAAACATGGGCAGGAGGGAAAAACCATATTGCACAAAGTGCAAAATGATAAAAAAAAAACTTAAAGCTCCATTTGTTTTGGACCAGGATTCGAGACCCAGTCCACAGACACAGTGCTTCCCTTGTTGCTTGGGGCTCATCCCACTGAGCCATGGCAGCTGTTCATCAGACCTTCCTCCCAGTAGAGGTCTTATTCTCTGCAAGACCAGCTACCCAGACAAGAGTGACAGGGTGCAAAACCACACTAACATCTTTTCATCCTTTCACAGTTTTGCACCCTGTCATTATATCCACACACAATGTCTGTGATGCATGGTTTTGACTACGCCATTTTGTGTATGGTGTATTGACCCAGTACCCCCATTTTGTATTCAGTTTTCAGATTTTTTACCTGAATGTGTATCGCCTTGCACTTTTTAGGCATTTCATTTTACCTGCCATGCTTTGAAAGCCCCTCTAATTTACCAAGGTCGTCTTTTATAATTCTAACCCCATCCTCACTACACACCTGGTTCAGATCAAAGTATCACCTGCAAATAGGCATATCTTGCCCTCAATCCCTACCACAGTGTTAAAGATGAAGATATGGTTCTCAACATCCTGAAGGGGGAAATCAGGAAATGGCTACCCCTTCTCCTCATATTCAGTTCTTGCCTCTCCCCCTCTCTTCTCCACCTGCCCTTCTGGGTCACCAGTGTGCACAACCTAACCCCATCCTTTTTACTCCAACAGCACTTGCTACTACCTTGAGCCTGCTCCTGGTACACTCATGCACTATAACTGGTTCTATCACATTATTACTGTTTTGTACGTTTATATGTTCTTTTGCATGATTTTGGACATGTATTGTAATTTACCCAATGTACTACTACTGTTTATTGTACAATACCTTGTGTTCCAACTGTTGCACAATCTTACAATGTTGTATTGTTTGTACTACCCACATATTATTGTAACTGATTATCCTTCACAACCCTATGTTACCCCTCCCCCCAGGTCACACCGTGAGATGAGCAACTTGTTTTTCAGTGTGCCCTCCTGGTGAAACATTTCAATAAATAAATAAATAAGGAAGAGGACCAGCCCTAGTACCAATCTTTATTGCACACCTCTAGTGATGCCCTGACCCCCAAGAATTCACCATTAATTACAACCTTCTGCGTTCTGTCATTCAGCCAATTTCTCACCCATCTTGCAGCTTTTTCTCCCCTCCCCAGATTGTGCATCTTATTTATTAATCTTCTGTGTGGGACGATGTTGAAGGCTTTATTGAAGTCAAGGCACAGTATGACACAGTGTACAGAAAATTTAAGCAAGCAACTTTCTCCTAGTCCTGTATTTCAGTTTCTGGAATCGGTGGTGCCCCTGTACATCCCCTGTAGGTAATCAATCGCTCAACAAAGGACAAATAATCACAGTGCAAAAAGTTCAATCAGATTTTCTAACATTAACAGATAACAAATGTCTTAATAATAAAACTAGAACAAATGATAAGTAAAATAGGAAATCAAGAAATAAAGACTTTAAATAAGAAAACAGTTTCACTCCCAGAATTTAACTTGTTTATTAAAATATACATATACAGTAATACTTTAACATACTATGCATAAACTACTACAATGAAAAGTACTGCATTACAATTTAAGGCTGGCACAGATAATTCACTAAGGAAAGGAAAGTATCTGCCTGAGCACAAGGTCTTCACAAGTAAACTCACCTTCCGCTAGAAGGATTTTCTTTTGAGTTGATATAAATAGCATTTTGGCATTTCCTTTACACTGTGATGACCATCATACCATTCAAGACTCAATAAGAAATATTATAGTGTCCACGAATTAGAAAATAATTGTGCAAGAGGTGTGGTCATATAAAGAGTATTATAAAATAGGATCTGGCTAACTCAGGCTCGTCATTGGTCACAACTCATCACATGGTACTAGATTAACATAGCACATACCCCTGCTAAGATGATATGATAGAGGTGTATTAATCAAGAGCACAACCTGTACAGGTCAAAAAGGGTCAGTATAGAGGACTGTATATGATCGCTCATACACAACAAGGGTAGTTTTTATTTGAGAGGTTTCCATGGTAACTGGAGACCTCGAGAGCGCTGCTCAAGAGGTCTCGTCCATGGAAACCTCATGAGGTAACGATCCCTCATTGGGAGAGTGGAGTGAGCAGAGGGGGAAGTAGGGCTGGACGAGGTCTTGCAAGTAACCCGGTCCCTGTCTACATAGGGTCTTATAGGTCAGCAACGCGACCTTGAAGGTGATCCTCCATCGCACTGGCAGCCAGTGCAGTTCACGCAGCAGAGGGGTGACATGGCTAGTTCTTGACAACCCTGTCAACAATCTGGCCGTAGTGTTCTGCACCAGCTGCAGGTGATGGAGATCCACCCCCAGTAACCCCAGGTATAGAGCATCGCAGTAGTCAAAAGTATTGGGCTGCATATAGTCTCACAGGAGATCATATAACTATCCTGCCAAACAAAATCTCACATACAAAAATGTGACCTCAAATCAATAGTGCCTTTTACACAATGATACTTATTCTGCCGTTCTGCTGTCAGTGCTGTTAGATGCTCCACTGCAATGAGATTGCTAGCATTTATGAAGTGCAGGCTGCCTACAGTTATACTTCGCACACTGCTAGAATTCAGTAAAAACCCATTATTGCAACTCCACTTTGATAATGGATTTCCTAGCAGTCTACAAAAAAAAAAAGCTAATGCAATTACTACTTTTAGGATCAATTGTGCTTAGCTGTGATTTCTAAGAAGCTGAAATACAGCAATAGTGCAATGATTTTTTAAAGCTAATTGCTAGATCAAATTAATACATGAATATTTGCATACTGATATATTTTTCTTTTCTAAATGATTCTGATCATATACACTATCTATTTTTCCTTTACTTTCTCAGTCCCTTGATATGCCAATCCTGATGCCTCCCAACCAGCTGTCATGGTGCTGTTTTTAAGCTGGTTTCTAATACCCCATTTTCTCTATCACTCTGCTCCTCCTTCTATTCATCCATTTCCCCAAGCTGCAAACAGCTGCTTGCAAAGAAGTCATCCTGTTGCCCCCTTAGCCCTGGTAAGCTCACCACCACCACCACCACCATGAGGCTTCTCCTTCATGGCCAACCCAGGAAACCAATATATAGAAACACAAATCGAATGGCAGAAACACACTGATGGCCCATCGAGTCTGCCCATAGTATTATTACCTCACCCCCTGACCTCATGTTCTGAAGGTTAGCCCCCTCCCCTACTGGCATCCCTCACTCTCTGCCTCCCCGTAGTGGGACTATGAGTCCCCTCATACCTCACATCCTTTTTTCACTGACATGAGGGATGTGGACTCTCAACATGAGGGACAATGAGGGACGCATCCTCAAACATGGAGATACAAGCTCAGAACACCGTGGGAACCATTGCCTTTACTTATGCAAAGTTTATATGTGATTTAGCATTGTAAAATGTATTAATTGTTGCTTTAAAATCTGAATGTACAGCACATTCTCTGTGTGTTCAGCACCTTTTCCATGAGGGACAGATGAGGGACAAGGCAATTTTGAGGGGTAAAATGAAGGATGTCCCTCAAAATGAGGGACCCTTGAGAGATATGAGTCCCTTTGCTCTGTCATGTGTTTTACTTGTCCCCACCACTTCTTGCTGGCAATCTGTTCCATGTGGGTGGTGTCTTTCTCCATTCTATTGTGGGCACAGTACTCCAAGTGATGCCTCAAAATAATCTATATGAAAGCAGTATCAGTTTCCTTTCAAACTCCTTGCTGATACACCCAAGCATCCTCAATGCCTTCCTATAGGCCTTATTGCACAAGCTGGTTTGCTTGAGGGAGTCAGTGATGATGACTACTAGATACCTCCCTCAGATGTATGGGGCACCACTTTTTATATGCCAGTGTGCCACTGCTGCATGGCTTACAAAATGAGAGTGAATCTCCGGAGAAGGGTACGAGTGACATCACACCACAACAAAACTCGACTGACAGACACTAACTCCACCTCACTGAGAGATCCACAAAGTGCATTACCTTTCCCTATGGCCTCTCGGCAGTGTCAGTTATAAAGATATCACAGAGGGATGGTCCACAGTGCAGAACCCTGAGGTACTCCATTTGTCACCCAACCCTGGAACCTCCCTCCATAAAAGCCATAGGTTTAACAGGACTATCAGAGGTGCAAATTCCATGGCATTACATCCATTACTGTGAAAGCAAAAATACAGTTTCACCACCAGAATGCACTGGCGATCCGGAGCCTGGCAATTAGGGCACCAATCGGCAATGTTGCTGATCATGTTCCCCCTACTTATAGATTTCAACTCTGATGGTGGGCAGATCTCGGGGGGGGGGGGTTGCATCCTGCATTTGGTGTCCTGATTGCCTGGCACCATAATGCTGGTGGTCTGAGCACCGGAAGGTCCAGAACTAGACACACAGTGGATTCCCTGCAAGGGGAGGGCCTCAAACAACTGGTACAACAACCCACAAGAGACAGGGCTATCCTAGATCTAGTACTGACTAACAGGGAAAGGATCACAGATCTCCAGGTAGAAGGTCACCTGGGGGCCAGTGACCATCACATGGTATACTAACATACTAAAATGCCAGCAGAATAGGCCTAACGGTCTTTCGTGTCTGCTCGTTTGGTCAGCCTCCACCCTGGGTGCTGACCTTGCTGCCCCCCTCGCCTCCTTTGGCTTCTCCCATCCCAGTTCTTGCTGCATTGGATTTTGCTTCCAGAACCCTTCCCCTGTACCTGTCCCACCCCCTCTTGAACCCTTCCACTGTCTCTGCCTCCACCAGCCCCCTAGGCAGCACATTCCATGGCTCCACCACCCTCTCAGTGAAGTAGCACCTCCTCCTTTCTCCCCTGAATTTTCCCCCCTCCAGCTTCCACCCATGCCCTCTAGTGGCCCCCTCCTCCTTTCTTCGAAGCACCCTGACTGTTCCTCCCTATTTACCCTCTTCATGTACCTGAAGACCTCTATCATGTCCCCCGTTCCTTCTCTCTTCTAATGTGTACATATTTAGCTCTTCGAGCCTCTCCTCATAGGTCCTGTCCCCAAGCCCCAAATCATTTTGTGCTCTCTCTGGACCCTCTCCAGGAGGGTAATGTCCCTCTTTAGTGTGGCCTCCAAAACTGCACGCAGTACTCAAGGTGCGGCCTCACCAAGCAGTTAAACAGAGGAGTATCACTTCCCTCCTTCTGGAGGTGATCCCCCTAGCGATGCATCCCAGCATCCTGTTGGCCTTGGCTGCTGCCCTCCTATAAGTCTCTGAGTTGTTTATCTTGACATCCACCACCACCCCCAGGTCCTTCTCAGCCATCGAGACTTGTAGCATTCCCCCCTCCCAGGGTGTACACTTGGCCTGGGTTTCGGGCCTCCAGGTGGAGTACCTTGCATTTCCCTGCATTGAACCTCAGCTTCCACTTTCTAGACCATCCTTCCAGAGCCTTCAGGTCCCTCTGTAGGGCCACCCTCCCCTCCTCCCCATCCACCACCGCCCCCAGTTTTGAGTCATCCGCAAACAGACTCATCTCACTCCTGATTCCTGTCCTTATGTCAGAGACATAGGCGTTGAAGAGGAGGGGCCCAAGGACTGATCCCTGTGGGACCCCACTAATGACCCTCCTTGAGGATGAGACTATCCCACCAACTATGACCCTCTGGGTCCGGTCCTGGAGCCAATTGCCTATCCTTCTGATTATCTGGTTCCCCACCCCCATTTCTCCCAGCTTATCCAACAGGCCCACGTGAGGAACAGAGTCAAATGTCTTGCTGAAGTCTAGAAAGAGGACGTCCACTGGTCTACCCAGGTCCAAGGCACTCGTCACCCAGTCATAGAACTCCACAAGGTTTGTCTGACACGATTTCCCCGGGATGAATCCATGCTGTCTATCGTCCAGGCACCCTGACTTTTCCAGGTCCCCCCCTAGCCTCTCCTTGACAATGACCTCCATCATCTTGCCCACCACTGATGTCAGGCTGACAGGCCTGTAGTTCCCTGCCACCTCCCATGGTATGGTTCAGTTTGGCCACTAGAACTAAATTATCCCATTCCAAGGCAAAAATATGGGACTTCAGAGGAGCTGACTTTGATAAGATTGCCAACAGAGTTGAGCTAGCCCTAGCAAAAAGAAATACAAGTGAGGGAGTACAGGCAAAGTGGAAGAATTAAGGATGCAATACTTGAAGCAACATCCCATTGTGTTAGAGAGAAAAGGAAGTGAAAATGAAGAAGGAAACCACTTTGTTTCTCAAAAACAGTAGTAGAAAAGTTCAGAGCCAAAAGGCTGGCCATCAGGAAATATAAGGGAATGTAGCAGGATGAAGATAGGGAAGCATACCAAACTTCCCTAAGGGAAGCAGGGAAGGCAGTAAGGCAGGCAAAGGCTCAAACAGAAGAAACAATAGCACAAACAGTAAAAGAAGGTGACAAGACTTTCTATAGATACATTTGTAAAAGGAGAAAGTCCAGAGTGGGTATTGCTAAGTTCAAAGGGGATAAGGGGGCGTCTGAGGAGGAGGACCATGTAAAAGCATCTGTCCTAAATAGATACTTCTGCTCAGTATTTACTGAAGAGAAGGTAGGGCAGGGCCCATAGCTCAGCACCATGGACACAGGGGAGAGGGAGGTGTGCACTAGTCCTTTCACAAAAGAAAGGGTCCTGCAAGAGCTCAATAAGCTCAGGGTGGACAAGGCAATGGGACTTGATGGCGTACATCCCAGGGTACTAAGAGAGCTAAGACTGGAACTGGCAGAGCCATTATCAGAACTTTTTAGTGAGTCTCTAAGCACAAGAGAGGTCCCAGAAGACTGGAGAAGAGTTCATGTGCTCCCGCTCCACAAGAGTGGTAGCAGGGAAGAGGCAGGGAACTACAGACCAGTCAGTCTTACCTCAGTAGTGGGCAAGATTATGGAGGCACTCCTTAAGGAAAGAATAGTGCAGCATCTGGAATCCATAGGAGCACAGAATCCAAGACAGCATGGGTTTACAACAGGAAGGACCTGTCAAACTAATCTCATAGATTTCTTTGACTGGGTAGCCAGAGTGGTGGACCAAGGGGGAGCAGTTGATGTCACCTACCTTGACTTCAGCAACGCTTTCGATACTGTTCCACACAGAAGATGGATTAATAAGCTGGGTAGGCTCAGGCTGAGTCAGAAGTGGTCAACTGGGTGGCAAACTGGTTGGCGGGCAGAAGAACAGAGAGTGGCGGTAAACGGTATAGAGTCAGAAGAGATGCAAGTCACAAGTGGTGTACCTCAGGGATCAGTCCTGGGGCCAGTCCTCTTCAATATCTTCATCAGTGACATTGCAGATGGACTGGAGGGTAAGGTTTGTCTGTTTGCAGATGACACCAAGATCTGCAACAGAGCAGATGATCCAGATGGTGTGGGCAAAATGAGAAGAGATCTGGATAAACTGCAAAATAGTCAGAAGAGTGGCAACTGGGGGTTTAACGCAAAGAAGTGCAATAGCATGCACATAGGGAACAGAAACCCTGAAGCCACCTATAGGCTGGGAGGGGAGTTGCTGGCAGTCACAAGGGAAGAAAGAGACTTGGGTATCATCATCACAGATGACCTGAAATCATCCAAGCAGACCACTAAAGCAGTAGGTTAGGCTAGGGGGGATGTTGGGGTGTATTAGTAGGGTTATCACAAGTCATAAGAGGGAGGTAACAATCCCTCTTTACAAGACACTGGTTAGGCCCCATCTGGAGTACTGTATGCAGTACTGGAGGCCACACCTCCACAAGGACATTAACCAAATTGTTGCTGTCCAGAGAAGGGCAACCAAAATGGTGCAGGGACTGCATCAGAAAACATATGCGGACAGATTAACAGAGCTCAATATGTATACCCTAGAGCAAAGGATGGAGAGAGGTGATATGATCGAAACATTTAATCACCTTATGGGCATTAACAAGGTGAAAGAGTCTAACATGTTTCAATATAAGAAGACTAGCAGGACAAGAGGACACAGCATGAGATTAGAGGGAGGCTGATTAAGGGGTAGTGTGAGGAAGTTCTTTTTCACAGAAAGGGTGGTGAATGCATGGAACCGCCTACCCCAGGAAGTGGTGAATATGAGTACAGTTCAGAGCTTCAGACAGGCATGGGATAGGCATAAGGGAGCAACACAGATGAGTATGAATAGATAGGTCATTGGCAGAGTAAAGGCCGATGGCACATTCATAAGGTAGAAAAAGAAATGGCAGACTGGATGGGCCTTGCTGTTCTTATCTGCTGTCACCTTCTATGTTTCTATATTTCTATGTTATGTTAAATATAGGTTATTTGGCCTCATCTGCCATGCCATCTCCTTAGACATCATAGCAGTTTCCTTTTTCCTCTTGGCTTACATTCCTAGCATGAAAGTGTTTTTTTTTTTGCCTTCTCTGTTACCTCATGTAATTGTTCCCATTGTTCCTCCACCAAACCATAGTCCAGGCCCCTTTCACACCCCCCCCCCATATAAATATGGAACATACTGTAGCAGCATAGAAATCTGTTGCCATAAAAGGGCACCAACCGGCCCATCCAGTCTGCCCCTATCCCATCCCCATATGTAGCCCAGGCTCTACCACTTTACACCACACCTGGGAGGTCCACCCATCACCCCATTTTAGATTCCAGTCTCTTCCCTCCTTTCAGGATTCTTTCCCTTATGTAGTTAGCCCATGCCCTCTTCAACTCCCTCACCGTGTGTGTCCCCACCGACAATTACGGTAGCCTGTTCCAGGACCCCACCTCTGCCTCAGTGAAGTAGTGCCCTCTCTTGTTACCTCTGAATTTTCCTCCATCCAGCTGTCAGCAATGCAGTCACTAGTGTTGTGATTTTCTGTCTTTCCTTCACCTTGTTTATTCACTTCAGATATTCAAAAGTTTCAATCATATCCCTCCTTTTCTCCTTATTTCCAAGGGATTACAGGTCAAACTTTTCCATCCTCTCCTCATAGATCCTCTGATGCATGGTCAGCAACATTTTGGTTTCCCTCCTCAGTTCTCCTCCCAACCCTATTTATATCCCTTTGTAGATGAGGTCTCCAAAATTGTACCCCTGCCCTGCTCCAGGTGTGGTCGATCAATGTACCTGTATATTGGTATTATCACCTCCCTCCTCATACTTATAATACCCCTCTATCCCTCCCTATGCAATTATTTTGTTACTTATTATGCTTTTTGCACTGGCAGCAACCCTTTTGGTTCCCCACCTCCATGCACAATGTGTCAAGTGGACCTTGCAGAGTTTCCATGCCTTGTGCCAGAGACTCCCACCAAGACCAGTGCTAACTGGTGCACCAGTATGAACATACCCTATGACCACCTTGGAGCACCGGGCCAGAGACACATGATGTCCCTCTGCTTGGAGGTGCCATAGGCACTCAGTCCCCCTTTGCCCGGCCAGCTGTACAGCATCTCATATCCTCTCCCAAATTCGGGTGCACCCGTGTCATAGCGGATAATATTTACGCTACACATGTTGGTCCAGCCACATTTCTCCCTATGCATGGTAGCAATCCTGTTGCCATTCAAACTGCTTTGTTGCAAGTTTTTTCTTCCTTGATGTTGTCCAAAGTGAGAATCCACTGATCACTCTCCAGCTCCATTATCAGAAAAGCCTCTCCCCCTAGTATGTATGTTGTCCTTTGGTGTTCTTTTACCCTAGGTGCACTGTTCTGCACTTCTTTGCAGTAAAAGCCAATTCTCTGACCACCCCTCCAGTTTGTTCATGTCCTCCTCACCCCCCCACCCTGGGTGGCCATCCTTGCCACCTCACAAGTGTGCTCCATAAGTGTGACCAAACAGTGGGTACCCCATTGTGTGGTACCACAAGTCCCGCAACACCAAATGGTCAGTCACACAGTCCTACCCCTGCCGTCACCACCGCCAATATTATGCATGCAATTTACAACCATCTCATCCCCAGCCACAGGGCAATTAACAGAGTCAAGATGAGAAATACATCATCATCTCCCAACTTTGATGAACTGCAGACCAGCAAGTTTGCACAAATTCATCTACTGGAAGGAGAGTTAGCAGTACGTTGTTGCATTCTCTATGAAGGGGCCTTCACAAGCCTCAATAGCTTTGGAAATAGAACACTTTGAGACACTTGGCAGAGTAAGAATGCTAGATGCTATAGACTCAAGCATTGATCACACACTGGACACTCACTAACCAACACCTCAGTTCAGTTATAGTAACTCACATTTTCTTTTGGGAGATATGCCTCAAGTACTGCCACATATTAGCCACTGGTAATGAGCTGTTAAGCACACCTTGCCATCTGTACAATTTAAACTGATTAGCAGAAAGAACAGAACCTGTTAAATTAAGGAAAACCTGCACTATGTGTGGTTGAAGATGTTAGCATAACTAAAGAGCCCTGATAGACCTTGCTAAAGCCATGAGAGACCATGCCAACAGCTCAGTAAGTGACACCCACCATTTGTTTTCTATGCAATTTATTCATGATATCAAAAATGTGACTACTGCCTATATGACAATACTCACAATACATTTATTCCATGAATTTCTGGTTCTGATATTTGTCAACTGAACAAATGCGCAATGACACGACCCATAACTCACATATGGTGTACTTTTTATTATGAAAGTATGAAAACTTACACATGTACAGTAATGCAGCAGCATTGCCATGGTTAGTAAACCATTTACTTTTAAGGTGAGATGTTAGCACTGCCAACAAAACATTTATTTTGGCAAAAATCTTGGATTCACATGAACATAAACACAGTTAGTCATGAAGTCTGATTGGCGTAGCTTAAATCTGGTATAGTCCTCTGAGGAAATGCTTGGCGGATGGAAGAAACACAAGCTGGAAGAACTTTGCGTTTCCATTTTCCAAGCTAGTGCCAGATCCAGATGATGAAGCATCTATATGCCACGTGCTAGTATGTCCTGAGGAAAGAAAAATGCATTGGCTACTATGAGTACATCACAGCAAATACATATTTACAATATCTTTATGAGAAAAACATGAGACATCATGCTGAGATAAGGGAAAATGCAATCTACTTGGATAGCTCACAATGCATGGTTTGGTGGTGCTGTGCTTTGTGCTATGCACCAGTGTTGGGGGCATGGGTGCAGGTACACACAGAGCCATATATTCACAGCTGGAAGGTCATGTGAGACAAATCAAATAGCTTTCTTAGACTGGGTGACCAGGGAAGTGCATCAGGGTGGAGTGGTTAATGGGCCGACCTGGATTTCAATAAGTCCTTCGATACCATAACGTACTGTATGGAAGACACGTGAACAAGCTGTGAGACCAGAGGTCTGTCACAGGGTGGTACACTGGATTTGGAACTGACAGAGTGATAGAAGACAGAGGGTGCTGTTAAATTGATCTCAGTCTCCTGTTTAATGTCGTCATGAGTCACATTGCAGAGGTTCCAGAAGTGAAGGTGTGCCTGTTTGCAGACTGCACTAAGATATGCAAATGGGTGGACAGTATGGCAGTAGTGGAAAACATCAGGAGGGAACAAGGTCAACTGTGGGAATGGTCCAGAGTGTGACAGGTCAGATTCAATGTAAAACAGTGCAATAAAATGAATAATGGGGTGCGAGAAACAATGGAAGGGCGACAATATGGGACGGGGATAGTGAGGGATGATGGAGTGCATAGGGAGAGGTGTCAACAGCAGCATTACAGCATTGGTGATGCTACAGTACAGATCATTGTTGTGGCACTGTTTGGCAGCATCTTTCAAAAAATGAGATGGTAATGAAGAGTGGGCATGACATGAGGTTGGAAGGGGATAGACAAAGAGGTAACATTTGGAGGTATTTTTCACACAAAGGGTGGTAAATGCATGGGATGGCCTCCCAGCTGTGTGAGCCTGGCAGTCCTTATGTGGCCTCTATTTCTATGCCTCAATGCATAATATCTTTACCCGAGCACGGGTGAGTGGATGGTGGCATGTCCCGTTGTGCACACAGGAAAGCAACAGCAATTCATCAGAGGACAATGTGAGTGTGGTGGGTTCCATGAGACCATATTTACGGCAGTATTCAACCTACTCATGCAATGGGGTGTCATCATCAAATGGTCCCTCTAATTCCAAGTACTCATAGAAGGAAACTTCCACAATGCGACGCTCCAGGCAGTTGAAACGGAACGTCTCATGCTCTGAGGCATTCCTTCGCTTTCCATGACATCGTTTATGATGTCAACTTCTGTGCAGCATACACATTCTAGGTCTGTGCTCTTGATTTGGAAGTTCCCACAGTGGCACCTATATGAATGAAATATAAAACATTGGTAAGCATTACTTGTTTGTCAAGATCATCAGTGATCTCACTGGTCTCTTACTCATTCAAAAAGCTCCACTATTATTGCACTAGCCTTTCCATTACAAGCATCTCAATTACCTTGCCCACCAGTGACAGACGGACTGACCAGACTGCAGTTTCCATTCACCTCCCTGCTTCCAACTGCTATGCAGCATGACCACACCTGCCCTTTTCTAGTCCTCAAGAAACACTCCAGTTTTTGCGTAGGTATCAGACTTTCAGCGAGTACCTCCAAGAGTGCCATTGGCACCCTTGTGTGCACCCTGTCCGGTTCCATAGCTTTATCCACTCTCTGGCTCTCACTTCCTTTCATGCCACTTTCCTCTGTGTATGGACTTGTGCCTGCCTCACTCCCCACTAAACAGAAGTATCTGTATTTGACATCTGCTCGTTCCAGATCCTCCTCTGCATAGGCTTCCCACGTGCTTTGTACCCACATAATCACTTCCCTTGTCTGCCTTTTTGCATTTATGCACCTAAAAAAGGTTTTGTCTCCAGTTGTGACTCCTTTGGCTTTCTTTGCTTCACTTTGCCCCTTTGTGCCTCTCAATGCCTTCCCTGCTTCTGGATTCTGCCCCTGCATCAGCTCATACCTATGGAATGCAGCCTTTATCGGTATTTAAAATAACTTCAGAACATTTAAAATCTCTTTGCTCACTGATCATTCTGTCCTCTAACAACTTCTCCCACTATTATCTCTTATTGTTTTCTTAGCAACGCAGTTCTCATTCTCCAAGCCTTCCTAATGTGGCTCATCCAGAGCACTGAGTGGCTCTTTATATTTCCGTCTGCCATGGTCTGTATTGTCCAGCCTGTCCATGAACAAAAAAGAAATATGAAAGGCATTCTGTGGACAAAATGCTTTTACTAAAAACATGACAACTGTTTTACAGATAGTCAAATTAATTTCATAAGCAGATGATGGCCTGACTGTCTCCCGAACGAGTATGATAATATGACAGCAATTAAGCTGCAAAGAATAATTATGTTTATTATTTGTGACTATTATGAGAGAAAGTTGTTTATGCCAGGGCTCTGAGGAACATTGGGTGCCATTTGTCATGAGGTATATGTTAACATATGAATTGCAAATAATTGAGTAACGCTGTACTACATGCATTTCAAAATTACAACGTGATCATTATGTGGGTAAGCATGAGGGGCATCCACCTGACAATTGTTATGGATCTGTGGGCGCAGTAGGCTTCGCAGTCCCTGAGCAACATCAATGTTTTTTTAACAGCAACAAATGTTTTTTGAATACAGGTTTTTTTTTTCCCCCATCAAAAACAGGACTACCAGGGTGCAGAGAAACAAGCCATGTCATGTGGCCTATGTAAGCACATGAATTTTAGAGAAATGGGGACCACTTTACAAGATGTATTCCCAAATTAAAAGGTGTTCTTTATGTGGCTAGACATGGTCAGCATACACCTGACAATTGTTATGGATCTGGGATGCAATAGGCGCCACAGTCTCTAAACAAGATCAATTTTATTTTGGACAGTAACAAACATTCTTTGAATACAGTGTAGTTCTTTTTTTTATTTTGTTTTTTTTGTCCACACAAACAAATGATTTCCAGGGTGCAAAGAAACATACCATGTCATGAGGCTTATATAAGCACATGAATTTCAAAGACAGTAGCAACCATTTACTAAACTGATTTTCAAAATAAACAGGGATCATGATGTGGCAAAGCATGAGCTGTATGCACCTGACAATTATTTGGGATCTGCAGATGCAATAGGCTTCACAGTACATTAACATGCTAATTTGGGGGGCAGAAAAAACTTTCTTTGCATGTTTTATATTGTTTTATTTTTTATTTTTTGTTTTGTTTTGTTTTCAAACAAAACATGATTTCCAGCTTACAGAGAAACACACCTCTGGATGGGGCCTATGTAAGCACATGAATTTCAGAGAACTGGGAACCACTTTACAAGATGTATTCCCAAATTAAAATGTGTTCTTTATGTAGCTAGGCATGGGCAGCATACACCTGCCAACTGTTATGGATCTGCATATGTTTCTTATTGCCAGGTGACCAGTCAGCAATTGTTTGTTTTCATCAGAGTAGCCACTACTGGGCGAAACAAGGATGCCTTTGTTTTCTATGGCATTGGGCTCATACATATAGGGACATATATCAAAATTAAATTCTTGCTGAAAGGGAGAATTTGACTCTGCCTCTGCCATCTTACTCAAAGCACTTTCAGATCTGTCCAGGTACAGGGATTGCTAAACTGGCATCAGCTGATCATGTGACTTGACCAGCTCATTAACAGTCAATGCTCATAAACGTGCTGCTGTGCCACCACTAACAAAGGATACATTTTACACAAATACATGTTTTACTCACTTTGTGACACTCCAGCAACCTGGCACACTTAGATATGAAGATAAATTAACATTCATCAACTTTGCAAAAACAAAACCAGTTTATGTTCCCTTTCTAAATGTTACTGTTTGACAAATTATTAAATTTATGTTTGGCTATAAAGTCTTTTTCTAAGGTATACTGTGCTGGCTCAATTTTCAAAGGTGGACAAAAGTCTTGTGTCAAGCCCTGTGTCAACTGTAAAGTTTGACGCAACAGTGTCAAAAAGTGTGCCACAACGTGTGCCTAATTTTATAATGTTTGGCTCAGCTGTGACTATTTCCACAATTTATGTCAGCTTGCACCAAAGCTTTGGTGCAAACTGTAAAAAGAGTCACTGAATAGTGCAAAGTTAGACCAGGGAAAACTGGTCTAACTTTGCTGCATCTGATGCAAGGGACGTGCGTCAGGAATTTGAAGCTGCCTGCCTTACACAATTGCAATTGCGCCAATATTTAATGCAGGTCAGCACTTGTGTCAGATTCCCTGATGCAAGTTCACTGCATCAATCTAACCCCCTTTAAAAATCAGGCCCATAGGTCCTTGTTTTATATGATACTCAAATGCTGAAAATGAGAATTATTTTCATATCTTAAAACATGTTATTAAACAATTATCTTGTTGCATCTGCAGATTATTTGGCTTCAAGATAAAATATATAATTTTGAATTTATTTTTTCTAATTTTAAGACTGTAATTTTTAGCAATGTATGAGATGTTGCAAACTTGTACAGTAGTTTCCTGATGTCTCCCACATTATAACCTGCACTGGAAATCAAAGGAGCTGGCTTACTTTTCTTCTTGCCTGATTCCTTCTCATATTTTTGCTTTATCTCCCTAGTCCTTTTACCTGAGCATAGACTGAGCCCACCTGATTATTTCTTTTACTATATGGATGTGAGATATAGCCAGAGATAGGGAAAGGGGAAATTGTTTAACTAGGAAAGGCACACTAAGCTGAAGCTTGTTTCCAGGTGTGACCTGGGAGCACAAGGAAGATTTAATGACTTGCTCAGGATCATACAGTATGCAAGTGCGGGCTGTGGTATTCAAACCCATGTCTCCAGGTTTGCAGCTCAGAGCCCTAAACCACAGCACTATATTGCCTCCTATGTGGCTTGCTGTGCATGAAAGCATGATTTTACTTGTTTCTCTCTTCCCCTCTAGCCCACTGCCTATGATCCTGCTTTGCCACCAGTGATTTAAGACACCTGCATTAACTGCTATGTACTGTAGGTTCGGGACTCAAAAACTACCGTCAAATAGTTGATGCTTGGGATGGTTTTATCTCTCCAGAAACTCTGGCAAACATGTTACTTACTGCACAGACGTTTTTCACATTTTGCATCTTCATTAATGGAGTGCAGAATTTTCAAATTCTGACAGAGTGGAATTTCATGGAATTTTTGAAATTTTGCTGAATTTTGTCAGAAGCTGAATGGTGAAATTCTGCTGTGCAATAATATAGAATGTGTTTTCCCCTACATTTCCACAGAATTAAATTCCACAGATCTCAATATTTCTTCACAGAAATGGTTGCCGAATGATTTTCCATAGAAAATGTTGTTCCGCAGGATATACTTCTGTGGTTCACAGCAGATGCACTAAAAGAGTTAAAGGTATTGATATCAACTGAGGTCAAACATTTGATAAAGGTGGCAACATAGCAGTCCTTAATAAATGTGACTATGAGCAGGAAGTGAAAAGATTGCTAAGTGGTGCTTTTAGTTATCAAATGTCACTAAAAGATCCACTGAATATTTTCAAAAAATATTCTTCATGTGGGTTATTCAGCCTCTGAGACAAGAAAGGATTTTGGACAACGAGGGACAATTTTGGAAGAAACAAATACCAACTGTCCGCACTTTTTGTTATTTATAAAAACTTCACAAGAGCCTGGTTAACCCACCAGATCAACCAATAGTGTCAATAGTGTATAAACCAAAGTGGGGTTCCTCACCAAGAACATATCAAAATATATAGATTTGTTGCTTCAGGACTTGGTGAGGCATTTCCCTTACATCATTATGCATGTAGAATGTAAATATTTTATTGCTAGCTAGACTGTAGTATGTATGTATTAGAAATTCATACACAGTGTTTTTGATATATATACTGTGTATGCCTCTGCTTCTGTACTATTTCAACATTTTTGTAAAGTACTTCAATTTGTCCTGTCAGATGAACTGAAACTGTATGTTAAATAAAATTCAAATCAGAAAACCTACTAGGAATACTATGCTTCTTGTGAATAAATTGAATAGCACGCAAGGGAGGGAATACTACATCTGGTTTATCATCAGTGTGGCCTCTCTTTGCTTTTCAATCCCATGTGAGAAGGGATTACAGGCTTTGAACCAGTGCCTGCAGGCAAGTCTTAGTGCCAGTGCACCACACAGATTTTTTTTCCTGGAAGTTGCGAATGTTATTTTGACAAAAAATTCTTTTTTTGTTAGATGGTGATTTTTTTTTCTGGCTTTCCGCATGCTGAAGCTGGTTCTGCATCCAAGCACAGGTACAACAGGGTACCAATAATATACTGGGATGCAATAATTGCTGGATAGGAGCAGGATCCAGTAATCTGAAAATAAGAAACAAACACACAACTGGTTCATTCACTGGAGTTTCAGATCCTTTGAGGAAGGAATACTTTTATTTGAAACATGTCAGGATGAGATGTTTACTGATAGCCTTGTTAAAGTGATGCTTAACATGAAATGTTGGGAGATTTAGCTACAATAGTGACAATACTATATTTATTAAATTTGACATTAAATAGGAGTTGAGCTCTATTCTTGCATACCTCTGCCCCCCCCCCCCCCATATGGCAGTATCTATTTGGGATGTTGGAAGGAGTAGGTCATGGCTGAATAATATGAGCTGAGCTTCCATAAGTAAAGGGTGCACTGCCACCATAGCAATGACATTATTTGGTCTGGCAAGGAACTGTCCAAGAAGCTGAAGTGTTTGTCAAAAGTTTAAATATCCATGGCACAGAATGGTCTAAGAAGCTGAAACATTTGTTGAAAGGTTAAATATCAATAATTATAACTTTTAACTTTTACAAGCAAAGTTGAACACAAGTCAATTGAATATTTGGATGTTTGGTTACAGACACAAATAATGTGGCCTTGATGAAAGAGGGATGCCTGGATATTGTAGTAGTCACAGAAACATGGTACACAGAGAACCATGACTGGGATGTCAACATATCAGGGTACACAATCTACAGGAGGGACAGGGAGGGAAGAAGAGGAGGAGGAGGAGGAGGAGTAGCTCTCTATGTAAGGAAGGGATCAAAGCAACAGAACTAAAGGGTAAACAGGGAGGAGAGGAGGCACTATGGGTCACCCTGGAGATGAGAAATGGCTCCACAATCCACACAGGGGTTATATACAGACCCTCATCTCAGGGGGAGGAAATGGACAAGGAAATGATAGAAGACATCCTTGGGATGGCAGGGAAAAGGGAGATATCGCTGATGGGGGACCTGAATATGCCAGATGTTGACTGGAGCACCTTTGCTGCAGCCACACCCAAGAGCAGGGCCATTCTCAGTGCCCTACAGGGGACATGCCTCATAGAGCTAGTTTTGGAACCCACTCGGGAGAGAGCAATCATAGACCTGGTACTCTCAAATGGAGATGAAGAGAAGATCTCTGATCTTGAAGTGGGTAGCCATCTGGGAACAAGCGACCACCAAACAGTGTGGTTCACAATAAACTTAGCTGTAGAGTCAAGCCACACAAATGTGAAGGTACTGGACTTCAGGAGGGCTGATTTTGTCAAAATGGGAGAGTGCCTCAGAAAAGCTCTAGCAAACAGGCAAGAAGGTGGGGTGGAGCAACAATGGGGAAACATCAAAACCGCCATCACAGAGGCAACAAGTCTTTGAGTGAAGCAAATAAATCAAAACAAAACAAAAACCACTATGGTTCTCAAAAGAAGTGGTGGGGAAGGTAAGGGAAAAAAAAATTCAGGAAGTATAAGGAAACACAGAAGGAGCAGGACAGAGAACTGTACAAGTTAAAGCAGAAGGAAATGGGTAAGGCAGTCAGATTAGCAAAGGCCCAAACTGAGGAAAAGATAGCCAACTTGGTTAAGAAGGTAGATAAAACCTTTTATTGGTATATTAGGGAGCAAAGAAAGACTAAAGCAGGGATACTGAGGCTGAACAAAGAGGAAGGTGGTTGGGCAGAAAGCAACAGTGAAAAAGCAGGGATACTGAACGAATACTTCTGCTCAGTATTCACAATGGAAAAGCAGGGGGAAATACCTAATACAGTCAATAGAAGCACTCTAGATAGGGGGGTTGATATTAGTCCTTTCACAGAAGAAAGGGTTCTGAAAGAACTCTTAAAACTGAAGGTGGATAAAGCAATGGGGCCTGATGTGATTCACCCTAGGATTTTAAAAGAACTAAGGGAAAAACTAGTAACACCAATGGCTACCCTTTTTAATAAATCATGGGAGGATGGTGTGGTACCTGAGGACTGGAAGAGGGCGGATGTGATTCCCCTTCACAAAAGTGGCAGCAAGACACAGGCAGGAAACTACAGACCTGTCAGTTTGACCTCAGTGGTAGGGGAAATAATGGAATCACTTCTGAAGGAAAGAATTGTTGAGTACCTAGAGGCCAGTGGGGCACAGAACCCAAGGCAGCATGGATTCACAGTGGGAAGGTCATGTCAGACAAATCTAATTGATTTCTTTGACTGGGTGACTAAAGCAGTAGAGCAGGGAAGGGCTGTGGACATGGCCTACCTAGATTTTAGCAAGGCATTTGACACAGTCCCACACAAAAGATTAATAAACAAATTAGCCAGCCTGGGAGTGGGTCCTAGGGTGGTAGCCTGGGTAAAACACTGGTTGGACAACAGGATACAGCGGGTAATGGTAAATGGAGTCCACAGTGAAGAAAGGAGGGTTACTAGTGGGGTACCGCAGGGTTCAGTACTGGGGACGGTCCTTTTTAATGTCTTTATAAGTGACATTGCAGAGGGACTGGAAGGGAAAGTATGTCTCTTTGCAGATGACACAAAGATCTGCAACAGGGTTGATACACAAGGTGGAGTGGAAAGGATGAAAAGGGACTTAGGAAGGTTGGAGGAATGGTCAAATGTATGGCAGCTTAAATTCAATGCAAAAAGTGCAAAGTAATGCACCTGGGAAACAAAAACCCAGAAGAAGAGTACACAATGGGAGGTGAGATACTGACAACAACAGAAATGGAAAGGGACCTGGGGGTAGTCATAACACATGACCTAAAGGTGGGCCAGCAATGTGAGAAGGCAGTAAGGAAGGCTCAGGGGATACTGGGATGCATAGGGAGGGGCATCACCAGTAGAAAACAGGAAGTTGTTGGTCCTCTGTACAGACAGTTGGTAAGACCACATCTGGAATACAGTGTACCAAAGACATAGACAGGGTGGAGGCTGTCCACAGGAGGGCAACCAAAATGAGGCATGGTCTGCATCAGAAGACACATGAAGAAAGACTAAAGGAACTAAAGATGTATAGCCTCCAGGAAAGGAGGGAGGGGGGGGACATGATACAAACTTTCAAATACCTCAAGGGAATCAACAAAGTCAAAGAGGGTAGCATCTTTCAGAAAAAGAGATGTGCAAAAACAAGGGGGGACAATTTGAAGATAGAAGGGGGATGGCTCAGAGGTAATGTGAGGAAGTATTTCTTCACAGAGAGGGTTGTGGATACATGGAACAGCCTTCCTGAGGAGGTTGTAGAGTCAAAAACAGTGGGGGAATTCAAGAATGCATGGGAAAGACATAAGGCAATTCTAGTGGGTGGAAAGAGGAAGTAGGCTGTTGGTTAACTAGGATCTGCTGCTTATCCGTTAGGTACGGAAATGGGCAGACTAGGTGGGCCAAGCGGTCCTTATCTGCTGTCAAATTCTATGTTTCTATGTTTCTAATGGGGGTATGAAACAAGTGATCAGATTATTTCTACTAATTTTATCAAAAAGACAGCTTCTAACAGCTATTTACCTGCTACAGTGCCCTGGTACAAAGTATTCCATATAGCCAGTTTTTTAAGATTAAAATGGATCTACTTTGATGAAAGAGATTTCAAAATGCAGTTTGAGGTATTGCGTGACGGGTTCTTTGAAGGGGTTACTCTTGAGAATACACACATAATGCATTTAAGAAAGCCTAGTCTGTGAATAGAAGCAATTTAATAGTTCCTTAAAAACATTTATCTTTTCTGACTCAACCAGCTACTTTTGTTATGAACTTCAACGCAATGAGTGCCAAAGTGGGATCAATCATTAAACACCACTGGGATGTTTTAAAAACAGACAGTGCCATTGATAATGTTGTTGTGAGCAACTACAGTATGTGTTTTATTTATTTAAGATTAGGATTTACACCTTTGAGCCAAGGAGCTCTTTTACAAAGATTTCAAGTCAGTTTAATGCAGGACAATACATAGGGTACAGACAAGTTCACAAAAAGTGCAATTGTCATACAGCAGCATGGCAATAGGTGAATTACAAAGCTTGTTTGGTGAAGTACATAGTTTAATTAGGAACACTTGGAATACATAAGTGCAAGACAGGTAACAGAAGCATGACATTGTGGTACAGTGTGTGGTATAATGCTTATTTAGGTATCCGTGTAGTACATTCCATTATTAGATAGGTTGACTTAGGAGTAGCAGAAGGAGAGATTTATTAAGGTTGCTGGTGGCTTACTCATCAGTGAGGTGGTGGCAGCTGGAGATGGCTTTGTCAGGTGTAAAGGGGCAGAAAGGAGGGGTAGCTGACAGGACACCTGCGTTAGGTTCATGAGCAGGGTGGTAATCAAGGGAGGTGGGGATCTAGGGGAGAGTTTGGAAGGGGGTCATCCATGTGGTTGAGCAGGAGCCAACCATGGCTAGGTGGGGCAATCACATTTATTTGCTTGGGATAGGAGAATTTGGAGCTCTCTTTTAAATGAGCCCAGCTTTCCAGTGTCGATGAGGGAGGCAGGGTTGTAATTCAGTCACTGTGGTCCTTGGTAGGATATGGATCTCTGGGCTAAAGTTGTGCTCTTTAATGCGACCTGGAGTGTACCCTTGGCTGCATGGTTTTTGAAGATCGGGTGCTTTTGAAGATGCTTGCCATGTATTCAAGGGGGGAGTCCTAGGAGGACCTTTTTACTTAGCAGGCAGGCCTGGTATCTAGCCGTAAGATGAAGTGAGAGCCACCCAGTATCAGTGTAGAGTTTGCATGTGTGTGTCAGGTAGTCTACCCCAAGGACCAGCCTGCAGGCTTTGTTTAAGAGCATTTTTATCCTCTTCAGGGCAGTGTCAGTGCCAGTGCTATAGATTACTAGCCTGTAATCAATAGTGGACAGTACTGAACTGCTAGTTACCAGTCATAGGGCCTCCAGGGGCATTGCATACCTGTGTCTGTAGAGAATTCCAAGCTTTACATTCGCAGTTTTGATGACATGGTCTATGTGTGAAGTGAAGGACAGGGTGTCATCCAGGTGTATTTCTAAGTATTTGAATGAGCTGAGTTGTTCCAGTATTTCCTCTTTTTGGCTGAGAATGATCAAGGGGCCATATTTTTCTTGGTCTGAGTCATTGTAAACAGCATATCTTTAGTCTTTTTGTAGTTAAGTAGAAGTCTGTTTTCTAGGACCCACTTTTCAAGTTTTTGAAAGCTGTCTGTAGAGCCATGTTTATTTGGGTCAATTGCTTGCCAGGAACAGAGATCATAGCATCATTGGCATATAGCAGCATGCTTGCTGGGTGGGTGGAGGGTAGGGAGTGTATGAACAAGCTAAAAAGCAGGGGGCCAAGTATGGATCCTTGGGGGACTCCAAGGGTCACCTCCCTTGGGTAGAGAGTGTTCTGTTTATTTTCACACTTTGTTCTGAGTGAAAGGTAGCTACCAAACCAAGATACAGTTTCAGGGGACAGGCCAAGGCTCAGCAGGTTAGCAAGGAGGAGTTGATGGTTCACTGTATCAAATGGTTTAGTGAGGTCTATGACTATGGACCCCACTGCCAAGCCATTGTCCAGTGCATTGTACAGGTGGTTATTGAAGTCTGTTAGCATAGTCATGGTGCTATGTTTTTTCCAAAACCCATGTTGTTGTGCACGCAGGAGGTTGCTACTTATTCAAGTAGTCAGTTAATTGGTCAGATACAATCTGCTTAAGGGCTTTTGATAGAAGGGAAAATATGGATTTGGGCCTGCAGTTTGCCAGGATGGTTCTGTCCCTGCTTTTGAATAAGGAGATGACAAGCACAGACTTCCACCCATCTGGGAATATTCCTGTTCTTCAGGATAAGTTGAAAATATTTGTAAGGAGTGAAGCAAGTTCACCAAATGTGAGTGCTACAAGCTTCATGTCAATCAGGTTGCCTTCAGTTCTGATTTTCCCTAGGACCTGCTTAATATATTTTATAGTATCAGCCCTAGAGATTTGCTTGAAATAAAATGGGGTATGTTAGAGTTTTGGGAGGGGAAGGAGTCCACATTGGTGAGCTTCACAAGAGGCTGAATGGATTGATAGTCAGGGGTAGTACAGTGCTTAAGTCAGTAAAGGCAACATTGAAGGCATCTGCTAGTTCTTTGGGTTCAGACACAGTAATGATCAGTTCTGGTGGTGCTCTGGGGTCTCTACTGGTAAGGGCTTTTAAGGAGTTCCAGAAATCTCTTCCAGTATCCCAGCTCCTGTCCATTAGTTCTTTATAGTATGTTGCTTTGACCTTCCTTATTATTTTGGAGCACCTATTTCTGACTGCCTTATATGCATTGTAGTCAGCTTGTTTACCAGTTGCCTTTGCTTGGTGCAATAGGTTCTGCCAGTAATTCATGAGCTCAGTGAGGGAGCCTGAGAGTCAATGGCTGGTATTCCCTTTAACTTTCTTGGATTTGATTAGGGCAAAGATGTTACAGGCATTGGTGAAAATTGTAGTGAAGTAGTCTAGGGTCAGATTTCCATCACTAGCACTGTCAAGAGGAGTCCAGTCACCCCTATTTAGATATTGTTTAAAAGGCTCAAGCTGTCCGTTCCTTATTACATTTTTTTTGTGATCGTAGGAGTGCACTTCATTGATTTATTTGTCCATGAGCATATCACGGGGGACTGGACACTGAGCGAGTCCAGTAGGACAGATACATCTGTGATGTGCTCAAGGCAATCAGAGAGTAGCCAAGGAACAAGGAACTTAAAGAACAATTAATTGCAATCTTAACAATGTAAATTCTGGATCTTTGACCTGGTTTCTGTTAATACTGTGTGGTTATTTTCATTGTGACACTGTCTAGCATGTGAATATACTTTATGTGGGAAAGATTTTCATCATCCAACAAAAGATTTATGGATTAAAATTCAAGAATGTATTACTTGTGTACCAAATTTTGTACTATACGTTCTCATGTAATCATGCCAAAAATGATATATTGCCTGCACAATAAGACCCCTGTAGATGCAAACCCGTGAGCATATCCAAGACATCAGAAATGTGAGGAGAAAGTCTTTTGTTGCTATACAAGGTGAAATGCATCACAGTACTGACCATAGAGATCTGAAGGTGTTGGATAGCAAAAACATTAACGTTTTAGCACAAGGAGTCGTTAGGGTGTGATCGCTTCTTCAGAGGGAAACTAGATGGATTTTTAATTCCCCTCATTGCTTAAATATGGAGATGGATTTGACTCTTTTTCTTGTGATTGTTTTTTGCCTGTTATTTACAAATTTGTTTTTCAATTTTTTAGAAGGCCTTCATATCTATTTGTGTATTACAGTGACATCCTACATCTTATTTGATCATCTCTGCTTCTGAAGTGCTCCTTAGGATTTTGCCACAGCGGGAACCTTGCACGAGTCAAGTCAAGTTGCCCTAGAGTTTTGTCTTCATTGGACACAAAGTCTTTGCTGCTCTGAAGTGAATACTTGCATTAATTTAATGAAAGCAACATTCTTTTGTATTCAATATGTGCCTTTCTTTGATAGTATTAATTTGATGCCCCTTTTAATCATGTAGTTATCGGTAGTGATACTTTGTGAGAATATTTTTCGATATGCATGTTGAAATGTTTTCTTTTTGTTCATTTCACTCTAACTTTTTTCACATACAAATATAATACAGTGTATGTCATGGGAATGTGTTTCTTGTTTCTTAGACAGAGGCAGTATTCTCAGTGGCACAATAGCCAGAATGAGAATGGACATGGTAACATAGTAGTTTATGGCAGATAAGGACCGTTAGGCCCACCTAGTCTGCCCTTATTCCCTGCCTGCATCAGCGGCCACTGACCCTACTTGGTCATTGGCTATCACCTCTCTTCATCCCATCTAGGGTTCCCTTATGTCTATCCCATGCATGTTTGAATATCCACACTGTGTTAGCATCCACCACTTCCTGGAGTAGGCTAGTCCAAGCATCCACAACCCTCTCTGTAAAGAAAAACATCCTCACATTTCCTCTTATCCTGCCCCCCACCAATTTCATATCATGTCCCCTCATCCATGCACATTACTTGTACTGAATGACGTTACCCACCTGCACTTTGTTCAAGCCTTTAAGATACTTGAAGGGATCTATTATATCCCCTCTGTTCCTTCCTCTCCTCAAGTGTATAAATATTGAGGTCTTTTAATCTGTCCTCATATGCTTTCTGATATAAGCCCTTCAACATATTGGTCCCCTTCTCTGGACTACCTCCACCCTGTCTATGACTTTGCAAAGATGTGGCCTCCAGAACTGAACACCATATTCCAGATGAGGCCTCACCAGCATTTGTACAATGGCATCTCCACCACCCTTCTTCTGCTAGTGATACCTCTTCCTATGCACCCCAACATCCCATTGGCCTTCCCCATAGCCTTGTTACACTATTTGGTCATCTTTAAGTCATCTGAGATGATCATTTCTAAACCCTTCTTTTCCCTGGCAACTGTCAGCCATCCCCCCTCATCCTGTAGCTCTCTGTAGGCTTTTTTCATACCAGGTGCATGATCCCACACTTCTTTGCATTAAACGTTAATTGCCACAACTCTGACCACGCTTCCAGCCTTCTCAGATTCCCTCCTCATTCTTGTGCCCCCTCTGGTGTGTCTACTCTGTTACAGATCTTGGTATCATCTGCAAATAGGCAAACCTTCCCCTACAGCCTTTCAGCAATGTCACTGATGAAGACATTAGAAAGGACTGGCCCCATTACTGATCCCTGAGGTACCCCACTGGTCACCTTCCTTTCCTCAGATTTGATCACATTTACTCTTACTGTCTGCTTTCTGTCCCTCAACCAGTTGCTAACCCAGATATCCACTTTGTGGCCCATCCCCAGGCTACCTAGCTTGTTCATCAGTCTTCTGTAGGGTACGGTGTCAAAGGCCTTGCTGAAAATGAGGTAGGCGACATCCACCGCTCCTCCCTGATCCACCTCCTTTGTCACCCAGTCAAAAAAGTCAATCAAATTTGTTTGACATGATCTTCCTGCTGTGAATTCATGCTGCCTTGAATCCTGTGCTTCCATGGTTTCCTAGTGTTCCACAATCTTCTCCTTAAGTAGTGCCTCCATGATCTTACCCACTACTGAGGTGAGGCTGACCAGCCTGTAGTTTCCTGCTTCCCCCCTGCTACCACTCTTGTGGAGAACGACTACATGTGCCTACTTCCAGTCCTCTGGAACCACCCCTGTACCAAGTGACTCACTAAACAGGGCCACCAGCAGTGCTGTTAGCACCACCCATACTTTCTTTAATATCCTGGGGTGTATATTATCTGGTCCCATCGCATTGTCCACCCTCAGTTTTGCAAGTTTCTCTCTCTCTTCTGTAAAGAGTCTGGTGTTTACCTCTCTCCCCTCGCCTCTTTGTTTTTGCTGCCACCTAGTTGTCATCCCTGTCCTTCCCACTCTATCATGAATACCAACCAGAAATATTCATTTAGTATCGATGCCTTTTCCAGGTCTCCCTCTACACATATTCCTTCCACCCCTTTGAGCCTTACAGTCCACCCCAGCATTCCTTCTATCACTAATGTATCTATAAAATGTCTTGTCTCCCCTTCTTATTCTCACCGTTCCATGTTTATTCTTATTTCTAATGTTGAAGTCATTATCTACTGCTGGTACTACACCTTCGGGTGCAGTGAAAGTGAAAGCCACGTGGTTGCTATCTTGTGCTTCGTGCATTAGAAACTGCCACTTAGCCAAGACAAACTGCATTTCCTTTATAAATGACAGAGAAATGCTGGATAAGAAAACATTTGGAGAGAAACATACTCCCATGACGTACACTGTACATGTCATGGATGCTGTGAGAATACAGCCATTATCTGGACACGTTGATTTCTGAAGCTAGTGATCACTACACTCATGGCTCCACTATGCTCTGCCACTCATGGGAGTCACTGAGTTCTGAAATCAACACATTCAGATTATCACTGTATTTTCACAGTGTTCATGCCATATCCCCATTATACAGTTATTATTTGGATTAGAAACTGCATACATAGCAGCCTGCCATTACTTTTGAGGGGATTTCTTGTAAAGGAGTATGATTTTTAAATGGGTATCTCTGTTAGCCCTATACTAAAATACAGGTTAATGGTGTATCACTAATTAATATTCCATTTGTGCATCAACCAGAAATTTGGGGTCAGATATTTAAAGGATTGCACATGCATGAAGTTTGCATTGCACCTCAGATTGCGCTTGAGCAAGGTCTCTAGCCTGCTATATTCAGCGGCATAGCATTGGTGCTAAGGCCTCTAAATATAGGGCACTGTTGTGGTGTGCCAGCCACAGGCTGGAGCACAGTGCAGCTTATTTGCACAGGACTGGGAATAGAACAGTCTGCGAAGTGCAGCGCAGTGGTGCAGCCAGGGAGCCAGGTAACTCCATACTTATTTATGTATTTGAATTATGGTGACCTTGTAGGCCTATTGAAACAAAAAAGTCCCTTTTTCAGGGGTGACTGAGGACTAATTACATGCAGCAGGAAAGTAAAGTATTCACTATTTACAGAATGCATATAAATAATATACATACAAGGTGCAATGTTATTACTTACATACATAAAGCATGTTAAGTTTCGCAATATTTACAGAGAAGAAAACAGATAAAGCAGCATGTGTAATACATATATTATACACCAGGACTGAGAGGTCATGGAGTGCAACTTGAATAAATAACACAATAATTACAAAGAAGCAGCCAATTAGAGTATCAAGTAATAGTTCATACAAGGTGCCCCAACTGAGCTATACATACGGTATGTCAATGACTGAAGTTGCAGGGCGCTAATACCCAGGAGAAGGCTTTGAGCCTCTATTTAAACAGTATCGGGTAGGGTAGGTTAGAATCTCTTGAGGAAGAGATTCCACAGGTGGAGCTATGAAGGAGAAGGATCTCCTTCCAACTACAAATTGAAACCTTGGAATATCCGGCAAAATGGTGACAGCAGATCTCAGGGGCCTTGCATGCTGTTTATGCCATATAATTTTAAAAAGACTGAGAGGGGCAATGGGTTTCAGAAGCTTAAAAGTTAAACAGTACAGGGGATAGGGCAGTCTAGCTTCAGAAAAGGGCCACCCCAGAGATGCTAGCACACCACTGTGGTGGTCCCTGGAGTGGGCATTAGCTGAAAAATGCCCAATTTTCATTATAGAAAATCTTTAGCCTGGGCAAAAATATTCTCAGGCAGACTGCAATACTGGCACACCATGGCAAAGGATAGGCATGAATGTGCTGCTAGCAATTGCTAGACAAGCAGCAGTAGACAGGCAAGAAGCAAGCCTGTAAAGGAGGCTGAACTTCTGGTGAAGGGTTTTGATCAAGGCATCGGCATGAGGTTCAATGGACATATTTTGGCCCAACACTATGCCTAAGTATTAAATGATTGCACTACTTCAAGACTGACACCATTTATGGTGGTTAGATTTAGAAGGTAGTGTCACTCTGGGCCAGGTTTCTTGTAACCAAATAGCATGGCTTTGTTTTTGTTTTGTTTTTCATTTAGTACATGTGTTATTTTGGAACCAATTTTCAAGAGATTGTTGATCTAAATGACAGAGAAACACTGGACAAGAAAATATTTGGAGATGGGATGATGTGGACTATTTGACATCCAAAAATAAGGCAGAAACCTCCAAAATAAAAGGAAAGGAAGTCAGGAATATCTATATGTGGGACCAAAATGTAGATGACATCCAAAACTGCAGTCATGGCAGTCAAGACATGATGGAGTTAACTGAAAAAAAAATGTGTATTCTACCACAGATATGTATAGTAACATCCAGTAAGTGGGCCATCTTATTCTGACTTATCCAATGTTTGGTCTGGGAAGTAATATGATATCCAAAAAAATGTGGATAACTGCCAGATGTTGACCCATAGAGGTTGTAGATATCCAATAAATATAAATGAACTGAACTGCTGGGTGAAGTCCTAGGCATGGCACTGGGAAGGAAGCATCCCAGTGAAGGGGAGGGGGGCTGTGAGGTGGAAGTATGAAAATGCCCAGCACACAGGTGGTGCAGTACAAGAACAGACACAGGACACAGGAAAAACAGTATAAAAATAATCTTTATTTAAACCAAAAGGCAATAGGCCTTGACAAATGAATGGGAAAGGGAAGGAAGGTATGGGGTTCAAGAACTGGGGACACGGGAAGGGCTATTGAAACCATCTGTATGCTGGCCTCTTCAATGGCCTCTGGGCATGCCAGCAAGATGCACTGCTGGTGTAACTGGGAGATGTGGGGACTGCAGTAGTGGGCCTCAACCCAACAGCCATGCAACAGCACCCAGGCATGGCAGATGTGGACCCGGTCCTTGCAGTGTGTGCATGGGGAGGTATGATGTGACCATCACCACATAACAATAGTGGCATGGCCCAAGGGTGCCATAGACCTTGGTAGCACATAACTGGTTGTGTGCTAGCATAGTCTGTTACAGTGGGTGGCCTGTGGGCACACAGGACACACCCCAGGCAACACACAGCATCTGAAAGATGCTGCTATATGGCAGTATGCAGACCCACATGCCATATAGTCTCAGACGGGACTTGGCCCCATAGTGTGTAGCCCCTAGGTTGGGCACCCTGTCCAAAATGGTGATGGCAATCCTGTCCCACTGTGAGGCAAAGCACTTCAATGTAGGGGGAAGCACTCCCGGCCAGCTCATGTGTGGCTTGTAAGGGGCACCTCTTGATTGAGCTGTAAGATCCATGCTACCACTGCAGGTGTGCATGGGTGTGCCCCACTGTGCATTTGGGCTGGTGGCACCCATGGTTAGTCTAGGTGGTCATGGCCATACATAGGACCAGGCTGGTCCCAGAGCCATGGGGTAACTGCACAGCCCTTGTGTCAAGCATTGGAGGGTGCTCATACCCCCACAGATGTTTAGGGGGCACCCCATGAAGGGCAACAGCATCAGTGGAGTGTCTGTCCTGTCAGACACATACCCATGTAACCACATGCCCTTTGCCCTTAACTGCACCAGCCATACACCACACTGTACTTACCTGATCTGGGGACTGCACCTGCAGCCACCATGCCCTGTAAATCTTGGAGGCAGTGCTGCTCCTGCACTGCAGATCATTAAATCTGTGATGGCATTGGTCCCCAGTTCGTTGCATCAGTCAACGCTCACAGCCCCAACTGTTTCCCCCAGGAGCTGGTCCTCCCTCTCAACCACAAGTCTGACCAGGTTGGCCAGCTCCACCTCTGTCTAGTATTGGTCATGCTGTAGAACTGGTGTCCTGTGCCTGCCAGCCATGCTCTGCTGCTGTGGTGTGCTCAGTAGCATCTAGGCATGCTGCTTCCTGATGTAGGCTTGTGTGATATCTGTGCTGCAGTATGCAATGTGTGTGCAGTGCAATGTCATGTTGCACAATGCACAACTTGGGGCACAGGTGTTACTTGTTAGGGTTGTGCATGCGCAACGTGCTCATGACCCATGCTCCATCATGCTACTGAACTGCTCTGCATGACTTGTGTGGTGTTGTGCAGCCTATTGGCATCACAGGTGGGTAACGTTATCATGCAGGTATGACACTAAAATACACATCTCCCAGCAACATGCGCAAGTGCTAACACATTAAGCGTGGTGCACAATTTTGCTATATTCAGCAAAAATATGCAAATCACCTCATCAGGCAATCTGTGGGCAAATGGGCCCACTTGGGTCTCATTACATGCAAGTCTACATACATTAGTATGCTTGATTGCGCCCAGCTATTTAAGGGGAGAAGTGCACCACCTACCCAGAAAAGTGGATCTTCAGGCCAACTAAGATAGCATGGAAGATCACCTCACCAGCATGGGTAGATGTACAGAGGCATGCATGGGATAGGGTGGTGTGTGAATTACTGTGTCGCTGCAATACCTACCATGTCCCCAAGCTGTATAGTCATGAGGTTGCCACCCGCAGAGCCCCAGTTACAGCAGAACATAGGGTTATGGGCCAGGTATCCTAGCCTCACATGCAGGGCCTTTGCAGCTGTCCTTCTACAGTCCAGAGATAAATCCCACCCCCACATGGGACCAGGCCCATGACAGGGCATACAGATACCTGGGACAGTGGCCCAAATTTAGGGCAGTTCCTCCAACAGTGACAGCGGATACACATGTCCATTGCCAGACAGTACAGAATGTTCCAGAGCCAATCCTGTGCCTTGCTGTAGGGTGATCCAGGAGCACAGATGGCACAACAGGAGGGACCACTATGGCCATGGCCCTATTACAGTCATACATGGCAGGGACTGGTCTTCTCTGGCCTTGCAATCATGTTCCTGTAGTACTAAGGAGGTTTGTACCTGTAACATGCATGATGTGCAGTACACAGTGTTACTTTCTACCCACTCCCATTGTGGCTTTCAGGGTATCAGCAGGATGTTGACCAATGACAGTCTGCATATTGCTGCTGGGGGTTGGCTGGGGTCATGTCTGCTTTTTATGGCTCAGGTGTCATACTGTATACAAGGAAAGGATGGACCAGATAGACTGGTGGGTAGTATGGAACTACACACTGAAAGCTGCTGTCAGTCAGTTAGTAAGGGCTGGGGGATTCATCCACAGATGACAACTTGGATGTGATGCAAGTATTGTGTGTGTGAACTAGAGGAGGGGGTTTACCCATTACAACCCTGCTCCTACCACTTGTCAGACTGGTCCACCAACATTGTCCAGTAAATGGACCAGGGGGAGCGACTGCCACACCCCTCTTGGGGACACATGTCATTGCTTGTCCCTGCAGGTACTCCACATGCAGGGTCATGCAACCAACCAGACCGCCTGGCTGCACCACATATGAATGGGTTGCTCTAGCCCGCAGCATGTGGCCTGCACTGGTCAAGCCCACAGACTGTGCACACAGGTCCCAATAGCCCTGCAGTGAAGGCTGGGGTAGGGTCTTGTGACCCCCTGCTGCAGTGGGACAGGTGGGTGGGGCTGTCTACATGATGTATGCCAGGTGGGGGGGGTCTGCGCATGCCAATCTGCATGGCACTGTCACAGCCACTACTCAACATGTTATACTACTTCCTCTGGAAGATACCACAGACGACAGTGACAGACAGCATGCTGCGTGCCCACCCCTTTTGTGAAGAGGAGCTCCATGCACTGGTACAGACCTACAAGGACAGGGAGGTGATACTGTCCCGCAGCAGAGCTATGCAGTGGAGGCTGTTGTCAGTCAGTTATGAGTGAGAGCCTACATGTATCTGGGGGGCCTGGGAGGAGATTTCAGATGAGAGCAATACCATTGGCGGTCAGGGTGGACTGTGGAGGCAGTGCTGAAGTGCTTCTGAGACCTGCAGCGATACACCAAAGATACCATGATGACCGTGCTCTGGGAGCTATATGCCAGAGGTAGAGGTCTATAGGCACCAGAGACTGCATGGTCCCTGGATCTGAAAAAGGAGGCCATAGTTTCAATGATACAGCCAGTGGAGGTAACAGGAGTGCCTGAGGTGGTTGTGAGATCCAGGTCTGATCCACTCAGCCATGTGAGCATCTGTATGTGACTCATGCCTGTAAGCATGGGTTAGTTGTGCAGTTCTCTGCCACTTTTGTGGAAAATTGCAGCCATGGCCATGGCCATGGCACATATGGTGTGTGGCCTCATCGTCCTGTCCCCACAGGCATGCAATGTCCCACTGAGGGCCTGCCAATGGCTGGCCACAACATCATGTTGCCTGAACACTCCTAGGGGTGGGGACTGTGCACCCAGGACCAGAGGAGTGTGCTCGTTCATTTAGGATGTGGATGCAGTGTTATAACATGTGTTGTCACAGGTGATGGGATGCAACAGCACGTATGCTGGGTTTGTGGCTTTCAGTGGTGGAGTGAGGTCAGCATATTGCATAGTGGTTTTCATGTGTGTGGTATGTGCACACACTGATGATGTAGCATTGTAATGGTAGCATTACCCTCACCTCCCTGCTGGTGGTGGTTCTCTGCCCTGTGTGGGTGTGTATTTTCTTCCATGCCACATTCAGCACCTGCCTGCAGACACAGTGTTGGTGCACGACACCATGCACTTTGGCATGCATGCCACAGCGTGCTGTATGGCATTCTGTGTATTGCATGCCACACTAATGCCCCTATCACATCCCTACAGCAAATTCAATGATGTCAGAATCAGATGATGATACCACTGACCCATCCTGGCATGTGGAGCACCTCCCATCAAGCTGGTCATACTACTGTGCAGACACTGCAGGGAGGCCCTGAAGGAAGAAGACAACAAGTCATATGTTGACAACCAGGAGCTGGCAGTTCTGGCCCACAATAGAACAGGTGATCCCCCACAGCCAGCCAACCTCCACCAGCATCTAGCCACATTCACCATGCAGCTCTCTGGACACACAAGTGCTGCCCAACCTGGGCCCTGGCACTGCCATGTCCAGGAAACACATGGGACCCATAGTCACCATGGCCACCACTATACCTGGCACCATTGATAATGCTACCCATGCCACTGGTGTGCCTCTCCTGGGATGGCTGGGTGAGATGTCTGCACCTCTTCACCCAGCATCCATCATACCAGGTCAGACATGTCCACTGTAACGTGATCACCTCCCCCCACCACCCTTGTTATGGTGCGACCTCAGGCAACACAATATACATGGGTGCAGCTGACCTGTCTCCTTGACAGTTCTTGACAGTAGTGGGATGCTTCAGAGGCCAGACAGCTGCTGTGAGCCACTGTGGAGTCACAGACCACAGTGCTGTGGAAACTGATACAACTCCGGCATGTCCTGCATGAAGACATGACTTACATCCTCTGCCTACTGCACAAGGACCTGCGACAGGCTGAGTAGCAGGCAGAGGCCTGTGATGCATGGTTCCTAGCTATCATAGAGAACCTGGTAGAGAATATGTGCAGAGTAGTACAGGAGGACACAACCACAGTGACAGAGACTGTGAGGAGTGGCCATAACCCTGGCCTCTCCAGTGTGCATAGCCCCAATGCCCAACAGGCACTATGGCATACACTGATGCCATAGCATGTTGGGGCACACATGGGCAGCATACCTGGGACCCCAACTTCCATGGTGGCACCATGCACACTGGACTGACAACTGATTCTCCCCTGTTGCCACACCTCTGGGGCTCCACCATGTCAGGTTGATACTGTTGCCATGGGCATCCCCCCTACTGTCATGGCAGGCCACCTCCACCCTAGACAGAGGGCTGCACTGGCATGTGGTCCACACCAGGGGAGGTGGATGCAGACATACATATGTGACACATCTACCTCCTAAACCCAGCTCTCCCACATACCTCTCAGATACCCCAGGGCTGCTATGGCTAGCATGTGTGATGCCCATGGCCCTGGCACCATGGCTTGCTTGGCATGGCATGCAGCCCCTACCCCACCTGGCTGGCAGATCTTCTTTTTACCCCCACAGATCCATCACCCATCACTGTCTCTGTCTGACCAACCCCGTGTGCCACACCCATGTCACTGGCCACTACCGACCATCACCCCCAGACCCCTCTACCTGCCTCACCATTTTCAGTGTTGGCAACCCGGACCACTGAACAGCATGGCCACCCCCATCTGTAAACTATATACATCCCCCCACTGCCCTGTGGCATTGACATATGTGTTGGGCACATTTGTTTCCACATCCTCATCTATCAAGCGTAGCTTGTATTGTTTCTGACTGTAATGCTTCCACTGTGGTTTTAGTTATTGTTAATGATACTGTTTTTGTTATTACCAGTGCTCTGTGTGTTCATAATACAGTAGTGAAGCATGCAACAGTATCCAGTGTGCTGTATTCTCACTTGCCAGATGTTTAGATGTCATGTATGATGCGGGCTCTGTAGTCCTGTGCCCTCTTCTCCATTCAGGGGTCTCACTTCTCAAGCTGCTCTGGTATCCCCTGCTCCTCTTGCTCCATATCAGATGCACTCTGTACCTGTTAGACTGGAAAACATATTTCACAGGAGAGTGCCACGTTGTGTAGTATACAACAAGCTAGGAGTATAGCACAGGCCTTGTGAGGAGTATATGGTAAGGCACCACTGGAATGATCCAGGCACCAATATTATCTACATATTTATCAATAAATAAATAAATATTTTATTAAAAACGTGACTAAACACAATAGTACATCAGGTGACTAAGATAATAATACAAATCTTGTCCAATGTAATGTTTTATAACTCAGGCTTCCTAAAATATTCCCCCAAACTTCTCTCTTAAAGCATTATATAATGGATGCAAAATTAATACATGTATATGTGAATTAAAATCTGAACCACATTTACATCTAAAATGAGTAACCGCACAATTTTGATAAATATCCTTTAACAAAGAGTTATTAAAATGCTCAAATCTAAAAAGTAAGAAAATTCTATCCTTGGGATTGTTAAAGAGCACCTGTTTATTTATTTAGCATGCCATTCATTCCTAATCCTTTATGTTTAAGTGCATGTACAGAAAATCAGTGTACAAAATTCTGCTGGCAATTTTGCACATTGTTTAAGGGTATGTAGATTAAACTTTTCGCTATTAATTTGACACGCAGCCTGCCAAACCAATTCAAATCTGCACTAGTCTATTTTCAGAAAATTAGAATGTTAACTATGTCAGTAGGGTCACCTTCACACTGCATTTGCTGTCAGGATCCGGTACTTTTGAACAGCATATTTGCTGTGGTGCTGACTGTGTGATCTGTGGCAGTATTCACTCGTATTTGGATTCTAAATAACTTTTTTTTTTTGGTACAAATGGGACACAGTGTTGTATAACTGTATTTTCATTTAGCTAAACATATTATTGAAACTTGGGTTTTGATTTTTTATTGGTGGAGTGTGTGTATTCCATTGTGCAGTCATTCGCTGCTATATTTCTATCTTTTATATTTCTTAAATGAATTTATTTAGCCTGCCCTTGCCCCTAATTGAATCGCATGTGCCCCGATCATATGGCTGAATGAATGATGACCACATGTTTTTTCACGGCTGATGGTGGTGGGGGGGGCAGCTAATGTCAGTGTCCATAATGCTAACTAATTAATTTCCCTTATTTTTCACATTGTATTATGGTCTAGCTTGGTATACTGTATGCCTATTTTGTTGTACATAGCTGGTGTATCGATCTTTATTAGCCCTGCAGTGTTAACTGCAGTTCCCTAAAATGAAATTAACATGTGTTGCAACTTTTTTTAATAATCCTAGCTTTTTTATTAAATCTAGTTTACATTACAGCCACTGTTTTGCCTGATCACTGAGATTGTTTAAGAGTCGCATGCTCAGAGAAAGTAGGGACAGTGTTTATGGGGAATGGAAATCATGGAGAGCCATGTGTGCAAATGCCAGAATCCTTAGCAACAAGATGGAAGATCTGGAGGCTGTCATCGTGCAGTCAGACCTGGACATTGTGGCCATCACTGAAACCTGGTGTAATGATAACCACGACTGGGAGATGGCCATACCTGGCTACAACATATTCAGAAGAGACAGAGCAGGTGGGAAGGGAGGAGGAGTGGCACTGTATGTGAAAAATGACATAAGGGCCACAGAGATCCAGGAGGAACAAAATGGGGGAGAGATACTGTGGGTTAAGCTGGGAATGAAAATGGGGACAGCCATCTGCACAGGTGTGGTCTATAGACCACCAGCCCAGGAGGAAGAAACAGATAGGGAGCTGATGCTAGCCATACAAAGGATGGCAGTCAAGGGTGAGGTAGTACTGGTTGGAGACTTCAATGTTCCAGATGTGGACTGGAGCATCCCAGCAGCAGCATCAACTAGGAGCAGATTTATCCTGGACTCCCTTCAGGGTGCCTTCCTCAAGCAACTGGTCATGGAACCAACCCGGCAAGAAGGCAATACTGGACCTTGTGCTCACAAACAGGGACAGTGTGATGGGGGTAACAGTGGGGGAGCACCTGGGGAACAGTGACCACCAGTCATTGTGGTTTGAAATCACAGAAAGAGCAGAACCAAACCACACAAAACACATATCCTGGATTTTAGGGGCAGACTTTGGGAAAACGGGGAGATACTTGAAAGAGGCATTAAGGGAATGGGACAGGAATCAGAGGGTTGAGGAACAGTGGGGGTATTTAAAATGGGGATTACAAGAACAACAGAATTATGCATTAAGCAGATTAGCAAAGGAAAAGGAAGAGGAGACCATTATGGTTTTCCAAAGAGGTAGCAAAGAAAGTGAAAGACAAAAGATTGCATTCAGGCAATACAAAAGACACAAGCAGAAGGGGATAGGAGAAGTACCAGGAGAAGCAAAGGAGGCAGGGAGGTCAGTAAGGGAAGCCAAAGCTCAGACAGAAGAACACATTGCAAAATCAGTGGGTAGAGGGGACAAAACCTTTTTACAGGTACATAAGTGAAAAAAGAAAGACAAAGGGAGGGATAGTGAGACTGAAGGGGGAGGATGGGGACTGCGTGGAGGATGACAACAGTAAAGCTGACATATTGAACAGGTATTTCTGCTCAGTCTTTACTGAGGAAGAGGAGGGTAATGGGTCTGAAGGGAGTACAAGGGGTGAGAACGGTGCAGAAATGGACACAAGTACCTTTACACGAGAAAGGGTTCTGAAGGAACTGGAAGTAATAAGAGTTGATATGGGGCCAGATGGGGTGCACCCCAGGGTCCTTAAAGAACTAAGAGAGGTTGTGGCTGAACCTCTGGCTATCCTGTTTAGCCAATCACTGGAAACAGGGGAGGTACCCAAAGACAGCAGATGTAGTCCCCTTATACAAAAAGCGGGAACAAAGAGGAAGCAGGGAACTACAGACCAGTCAGCCTCACCTCGGTAGTGGGGAAGATGATGGAAGCACTACTGAAGGAGAGATTGGTGGAACATCTGATTGTCAATGGACTACAGGACCCAAGGCAGCATGGTTTCACCAGGGGAGGTCATGTCAGACCAACCTCATTGAATTTTTTGACTGGGTGACTAGGAGGTGGATCAGGGAGGCAGTGGACATGGCCTATCTGGACTTCAGCAAGGTCTTTGACACTGTGCCATAGAAGACTACTACACAAACTGGGGAATATGGGTGTGGGCAGGACAGTAGTGTGGTGGGTAGGTAACTGGCTGGTGGCAGGACACAGAGGTGGTGGTAAATGGCTGTCACTCCACAGAGGGAATAGTGACCAGTGGGGTACCACAGGGATCAGTGCTGGGACCGGTCATATTCAACATCTTCATCAGTGACATTGTGCAGGACCTAGAAGGCAGAATTTCACTGTTCGCTGATGACACAAAGCTCTGTAACAGAGCAGACACACCAGAGGGTGTAGACAGAATGAGAAGGGACCTGTGGAAACTTGAAGAATGGTCAGGGGTTTGGCAGTTAAAATTCAATGCAAAGAAGTGCAAGATAATGCATATGGGACACAAAAACCCTGGCACAATATATCAGTTGGGGGGTGAGGATATCGCATGCACCAAACAGGAAAGGGATCTTGGGGTTATCATCTCTGATGACCTCAAGGTAGGGAAACAGTGTGACAAGGCAGCAGGTAAAGCAAATAGGATGCTGGGATGTATAGTCAGGGGCATCACCAGTAGGAAAAGGGAGGTCATAATTCCTCTATACAAGACACTAGTGAGACCCCACCTGGAGTACAGAGTACAGTGTACAGTTCTGGAGACCATACCTACGTAAGGACATAGACAGGGTAGAGAAGGTTCAGAGGAGGGCAACAAAGATGGTGCATGGATTGCATCGCAAGTCCTATGAAGACAGGTTGAAGGAACTGAACATGTACTCCTGGAGGAGGAGAGGAGAGAGGGATATGATAGAGACATACAAGTATCTCACAGGGAGGAACAGGGTGCAGGAATACACTATTTTAATGAAAAAGATGTACCAGGACTAGAGGGCATGGGATGAAGTTGGAGGAGGATGATTCAGAGGAAACATGAGGAAGAATTTCTTCACAAGACGGTGGTGGACAAGTGGAACACCTGCCAGAGGAAGTGGTGGGGGCTGAAACAATCACGGGATTTAAGAATGCATGGGAAAGACATAAAGGAATTCTGGAGGTCAGGGGTAAGGGGGCAATAGACTTCCAGGAAAACATAAACTGAACTTAACAAATGGGCAGATTGGGTGGGCCATAGGCCCTTATCTGCCAACACTGTCTATGTATCTATGTATCAGCTAAAGGGAAAACAAAATGCTTGCCATCTTGATTTGTCAAAGCACACATGTTCCGTCTGTTAAATAGCATTCCTTAACTTGATTCTAATCATGAACATTGTTTTTTCCATAATGGATGCTCACAGAATATGTATTTTCCCCGTGTGTATGATATTTTTTTTGTATATGTTTGTGTGTGTGTGTGCGTGTGTTGGAATATCTAGAGTGTAATGTTCTATCTCTCTCTGTGTGCTTCTTCTACCTATCCATCCCTGGCTGTGAAAATCAGTGCAAGTAGTTGGCTCCTCTCTGTCAACTATCTCCCTCCATATATCCCAGGCACACTGCCTTAGGGGTAGCTGGTCCAGTCCACTGGGGTGTTAAACAGACGAGGCATACTGATGAGTCCTGGTAGGATGAAACACGTGTCTATGTCTTCTGTTAGCACCCTTTGCAAACTGTGTGAGAGGCCTTTCGGCACCATGCAATTCTGCTTAAAGTTGGACCAGCATAACATTCTGTGGTGATTTGCATATGCAGCCCATGATGCTTTGCATGTGGGGGCATGTGTGACTTTGTATTTTCTTGAAACTTGGCTTCCCAGCCAAATGCCCTTTGGGGTAACCCTTGCCTCAGTGTTTACGCACAGAGGTTCTTTGTCTTTTAAATGGTGTTTTATTTAAATGGGTTCACCACAATATATCCCAGGCACACTGCCTTAGGGGTAGCTGGTCCAGTCCACTGGGGTGTTAAACAGACGAGGCATACTGATGAGTCCTGGTAGGACGAAACATGTGTCTATGTCTTCTGTTAGCACCCTTTGCAAACTGTGTGAGAGGCCTTCGCACCATGCAATTCTGCTTAAGTTGGACCAGCATAACATTCTGTGGTGATTTGCATATGCAGCCCATGATGCTTTGCATTGTGGGGGCATGTGTGACTTTGTATTTTCTTGAAACTTGGCTTCCCAGCCAAATGCCCTTGGGTAACCCTTGCCTCAGTGTTTACGCACAGAGGTTCTTTGTCTTTTAAATGTTTTTTATTTTAATGGGTTACAACAATATATCCCAGGCACACTGCCTTAGGGGTAGCTGGTCCAGTCCACTGGGGTGTTAAACAGACGAGGCATACTGAGTGAGTCCTGGTAGGACTAAACACGTGTCTCATGTCTTCTGTTAGCACCCTTTGCAAACTGTGTGAGAGGCCTTCGCACCATGCAATTCTGCTTAAAGTTGGACCAGCATAACATTCTGTAGTGATTTGCATATGCAGCCCATGATGCTTTGCATTGTGGGGCATATGTGACTTTGTATTTTCTTGAAACTTGGCTTCCCAGCCATATGCCCTTTGGTAACCCTTGCCTCAGTGTTTACGCACAGAGGTTCTTTGTCTTTAAATGGTTTTTATTTTAATGGGTTCACCACAATATATCCCAGGCACACTGCCTTAGGGGTAGCTGGTCCAGTCCACTGGGGTGTTAAACAGACGAGGCATACTGATGAGTCCTGGTAGGACGAAACATGTATCTATGTCTTCTGTTAGCACCTTTGCAACTGTGTGAGAGGCCTTTCGCACCATGCAATTCTGCTTAAAGTTGGACCACATATAACATTCTGTGGTGATTTGCATATGCAGCCCATGATGCTTTGCATTGTGGGGCATGTGTGACTTTGTATTTTCTTGAAACTTGGCTTCCCAGCCAAATGCCCTTTGGGGTAACCCTTGCCTCAGTGTTTACGCACAGAGGTTCTTTGTCTTTTAAATGGTGTTTTATTTAAATGGGTTCACCACATATATCCCAGGCACACTGCCTTAGGAGTAGCTGGTCCAGTCCACTGGGGTGTTAAACAGACGAGGCATACTGATGAGTCCTGGTAGGACTAAACACGGTTCATGTCTTCTGTTAGCACCCTTTGCAAACTGTGTGAGAGGCCTTTCGCACCATGCAATTCTGCTTAAAGTTGGACCAGCATAACATTCTGTGGTGATTTGCATATGCAGCCCATGATGCTTGCATTGTGGGGCATGTGTGACTTTGTATTTTCTTGAAACTTGGCTTCCCGGCCAAATGCCCTTTGGGTAACCTCGCCTCAGTGTTTACACAGAGGTTCTTTGTCTTTAAATGGTGTTTTATTTTAATGGGTTCACCACAATATATCCCAGGCACACTGCCTTAGGGGTAGCTGGTCCAGTCCACTGGGGTGTTAAACAGGACGAGGCATACTGATGAGTCCTGGTAGGACTAAACACGTGTCTATGTCTTCTGTTAGCACCCTTTGCAAACTGTGTGAGAGGCCTTTCGCACCATGCAATTCTGCTTAAAGTTGGACCAGCATAACATTCTGTGGTGATTTGCATATGCAGCCCATGATGCTTTGCATTGTGGGGGCATGTGTGACTTTGTATTTTCTTGAAACTTGGCTTCCCAGCCAAATGTCCTTTGGGTAACCCTTGCCTCAGTGTTTACGCATTAGAGGTTCTTTTTGTTTTAAATGGTTTTTATTTTAATGGGTTCACCACAATATATCCCAGGCACACTGCCTTAGGGGTAGCTGGTCCAGTCCACTGGGGTGTTAAACAGACGAGGCATACTGATGAGTCCTGGTAGGACGAAACACGTGTCTATGTCTTCTGTTAGCACCTTGCAAACTGTGTGAGAGGCCTTGGCACCATGCAATTCTGCTTAAAGTTGGACCAGCATAACATTCTGTGGTGATTTGCATATGCAGCCCATGATGCTTTGCATTGTGGGGGCATGTGTGACTTTGTATTTTCTTGAAACTTGGCTTCCCAGCCAAATGTCCTTTGGGGTAACCCTTGCCTCAGTGTTTACGCACAGAGGTTCTTTATCTTTTAAATGTTTTTTTATTTTAATGGGTTCACAACAATATATCCCAGGCACACTGCCTTAGGGGTAGCTGGTCCAGTCCACTGGGGTGTTAAACAGACGAGGCATACTGATGAGTCCTGGTAGGACGCAACACGTGTCTATGTCTTCTGTTAGCACCCTTTGCAAACTGTGTGAGAGGCCTTCGCACCATGCACCTCTGCTTAAAGTTGGACCAGCATAACATTCTATGGTGATTTGCATATGCAGCCCATGATGCTTTGCATTGTGGGGGCATGTGTGACTTTGTATTTTCTTGAAACTTGGCTTCCCAGCCAAATGCCCTTTGGGGTAACCCTTGCCTCAGTGTTTACGCACAGAGGTTCTTTGTCTTTTAAATGGTTTTTTATTTTAATGGGTTCACCACAATATATCCCAGGCACACTGCCTTAGGGGTAGCTGGTCCAGTCCACTGGGGTGTTAAACAGACGAGGCATACTGATGAGTCCTGGTAGGACGAAACACGTCTCTATGTCTTTTGTTAGCACCCTTTGCAAACTGTGTGAGAGGCCTTTCGGCACCATGCAATTCTGCTTAAATTTGGACCAGCATAACATTCTGTGGTGATTTGCATATGCAGCCCATGATGCTTTGCATTGTGGGGCATGTGTGACTTTGTATTTTCTTGAAACTTGGCTTCCCAGCCAAATGCCCTTTGGGGTAACCCTTGCCTCAGTGTTTACGCACAGAGGTTCTTTATCTCCCTCCATTTGCTATTTCCACCCACTTAACCTTCTTGTTCCTCTGACCCCTGTTTTAACTGGCAGCACTGCTGGCAGCTGCTCTTCACTCCTGTCACATCTGTGGTCTGATAAAACTCCACAGTATGAGCAACCTAGTTGCTGTGTGTTATTGGGGGCTGCAGCACTCACAACAGCTTTCAATAAAGTAATTGAAACATCAAAAGCAGTCAGTCAGATAAAGTTTGCAATTACTGACCTGGTTATGGGGAATAAGAACCTGGGAATGTGAAACTTTCTTAGCTGCTGTATTGTTGAAAATTGTGTATGGCATGTTTTTTTTTTTCTTTTTGGAAATTTCAAGATTAAAAAAAAAATAATAATTACACAGAATTGCACAGTACAAAACTATTGTACAGATCTGAGTACAAAGTCTATTACAAGTAATAATATGGCAAGCCGTTAGGGACATAATTCAGAATCTCTGGCTGTACAGTAAAACACACACTATATGGTGAAATACATGCATCATATAGTGAAATATATACATTATATAGTGAAATACATACACAATGTAGAGAACCTCATACAGTATGTACTGAAATATATACATCGTATAGTGAAATACATATACTGTATACTGAAATACATATATTATATAGTGAAACACATGCACTATATAGTGAAATGCTTACGTTGCATAGTGAAATAAATACACTATCTACTGAAATCTACATACTGAGTACTGAAAATCCACATACACTATATAGTGAAACAAATGTACTATGTACTGAAACATATACACTACCTATTGAGATACATGCACTACAAACTGAAACATCCACATAAACTATCTACTGAATAAATACTCTACAGATTGTAACACATACACTATATATTGAGAAAAAACTGCATACACTATATACTGAAACAAATACACTATATATTGAAATGCATACACTACACACTGAAAAAAGCATATACACTATATACTGAAACAGATACACTATATATTGAAACATCTACACTTTATGTTGAAATACATACACTATCTATTGAAATAAATACACTATGCACTGAAAAATCTGCATACACTATATATTGAAACAAATACACTGTATATTGAAATACATACACTATCTATTGAAATACATATACTACACACTGAAAAAAGCACATACGCTATATACTGAAACAAATACACTATATATTGAAACATCTTCACTTTATATTGAAATACATACACTATCTGTTGAAATAAATACACTATGCACTGAAAAATCTGCGTACACTATATACTGAAACAAATACACTACATGGTGAAACACATACACTATGTATTGAAACACATACACTGTAGACTGAAAAATTCGCATGCTCTATATACTGAAACAAATAAACTATATACTGAAATGGACTATATTTCTGAAACTACCCATCCCCCTGTCCCTCCCCCATGAATGTTGTAGAGCTGAACTCATTGCCTGTTGCATTCAGTTAGCTGCTAGCTTGATGAGAAGACGTCTAAAACTGCAGAGCTGAGGTAAACAAAACAGAGCTATCTCTTATTCTACTTCTTTATGGGGGTTTTCCTTTTGTTTTGCTTGCACACCTTTAGTCAAATTTCAGACCATTGTGATGTAACAAGAAACTTTTAAAACTAATTTAAATGCTGTTGTTTATTCTTTTAAACAAGTGCTGCCTTCATTTACTGTCAGACAACACATTTGTATAGGAAGCTAATACAGGATATTCCTAACGTACCTGTATACATAGGGAGCTGCATGCATTTTTCCAAGTTAAAGTGTTGATTTGTTTTATGTGTAATTAATTACTGTGTTAAGTCCAGCAACTTATCTGAGTTGAATGCTTGGGAAGCACTTCAGGAGCTGTGGAAGTGTAAGCCAAAATCATTCCTAGTTTGTACTCTATGGACTATGTTTTAAGTTTTTATTTTAAAATATATATTTTTGCTGCAATCCTTCAGTATTCAATTTTCATCAGGAGTTTAGCTGGCATATGCATATAATTTGCATTGTTTTACTAAATAACTTTACTGTGAATCCTCACTGGAGGCATGCACAGTCTGTTTTGGGGTTTGAGCTTCTCAAACTGTGTTTTATTTCTTTTATTTCCATAGAGATTTTTATCTCTTAGTCACCCTGCTACCCCTTTGCCCACTGACATCTCCAGCCCAATCACTTACCATCCACAGGACATATTTGCTCTGAGCCCCCCACTCACATCCCCCGTGTTGGGGCCAGGAGGGGGAGGGCCATTGACAAGGAGACACATATATGAGCAGAGCCTGGTTAGCAGTGCAAAATCTGCGGCAGGTTGTTGGATCATTTTGCCATTAGGGGGTTTCTACCTTTGGTTTCATCCCCTGGGCAGCCAAGCATGGAATGATGCAATTGCAAATAAAGACACATGCTTGTTTTGTGCTTGCCTGTGCCCCCCCCCTTATGCAACTCCTCTGCCCTGCCAGCTCTCCTCAGCTAGGTAGATGTTGAAAAGCGGGGTGGTCAGACTTCCCCTCACTGAGAGGAGAGCATTCCCCGAGATGCTCAATCATATCTCCCCCCCAGCTAACCCCTGTGCAACTCAGGTCCACCCCAAAACTGGGCCACTGGCATGGAAGGCAGTGCAATCACCACCTAGCTGCTAGGCCAGCCCACCAGACTGTGTTTTTATAAGTAAATAAAGACAGCATATAGGTAAAAGAAGAAAACAAACTGTATTTTAACTAGTCTGTTATAAACATTTTAAGTCACATCACAATGTTTTGAAATCGATAAAGGTTTTGCAAGCAAAATATGATAAACAATACATAAAGAGATAGATAAGATAAACCTTTATGTTTACCTTCTGCATCTTAGGAGGCATCGGCCAGGATTTTTAGTCAATTGGGGCCCCATTTTCAGAAGGTTAGCATGCAGAGCTAAACATTACACTGTGGGAACAGCATGGTTTGATCGGTGTCATATTCAGCATCACTTGATGCTACCCTGATCATGTGCATGTGCATATATACTACTACGGCCATGTAAATGAGTAATCCTCTCCTGCATACAGAGCACAGTGCTGTATAAAAGGTTTCCTTAGTGACCATAAGTACCTCCCTCTACATTTTATACTCAGCCTCTAGGCTTCTAGTACCTAGATGCTTGATTTTGCACTTTTTGGCTTTGAACCAGAACTGCCATGTCCCATAGTACTCTTTAAGTTTTCTAATGTCCCCACTCATTTTCTCCATCTGCACCTATCAACGCTATTACAGATTGTGGTGTCATCTACAAAAAGGCATATCTCCCCTTCCAGTTTTTCTGTTATGCCACTTATAAAGCACTGAAGAGGATGTGTCCCATTACTGAGCCCTCCGGCACCCTACTGGTCACTCTCTCTCTCACTGGAGGGAGTGCCATTTACCACCACCTTCTGTGGCTGTGCGCTATCTCAGATGCATCACTTAGGAGTGCACAACACTAATCTGAAAATGGGGGCCCACATACCACTGTAACAGAACTAGCACTGCATTGTGATAAGCATGGCTGATACTATTTTAAAAAGCATTCTTCTGTACAGTGCTAACCTGTTAATGTGGCACTATTTTTTTTTTTTGCACAGGATTACTAATTGCAACCAGGTGCTCATACAACTGGGGGTTACTCTAATGCATATAAGGTGTACAGGTATACTAAAGGCTTTCTTGAAGTGTTAACACACTGCATGGTTAGTGCTGGTTAATGATTCTGAGAATCGTATTTTAACAGCACACGCGCAGCCTGCCAGCAACCCCCAACACACATACACACACAGTCAGTTCTGGACACAATAAAAAAACAAGCATTTGTCAATGCTGAATGTTGATTGCGTTGGTCCATTGAGCTCACTCACTGGCCCTCTGTCACTTGCTCATTCTGTTTCTCCCAGTGCTGCAGGCTGCTGTTTTGCACTGAGCTCCTTCCTGCATTGGCACCCTTTTCTGTCCACAAAGAAATCCGCAGATGGCCTGACAGAGCTCTGTTGTGGTGGGTCACCCTCCTGACTCCCCTCATTCTGTTTCTCCTGCGCTGCAGGCTGGCCTTTTGTACTGGGCTCCTGCCTCTGTTGGTGGCTTTTTCACAACAAGAAATCTGCAGAAGTCCCAACACAGGCCCGCTGAGGTTGCCACTCCTGTCACTCACTTCTGTCTGCGGTTCACGGCTCTGCAGGCTGGGCTTGCTGTGGGTGGGGGCCCTGCCCGCGCTACCACCTTTTTTCTGCCCACAAAGGAACTAACCAATCACGATAGAGCCTGTTGAGCTCACTCACCCTCTCTCTCACTGACTTGTTCTGTTTCTGCCACCGCTGCAGGCTGTCCTTTTGAACTGGGCCCCTGGGTGCATTGCTGCCTTTTTCTACCCACAAAGAAATCCACAGCAGTCCCAACAGAGCTCTGTTGAGCTCACTCACTCACTCCACTTCCCTCACTCTCTCACTGGTTCTGTGTCTCCTGCAGGTGCAGACCGTCCTTTTGTACAGGGTTCCTGCCTGCATGGGTGGCTTATTCTGCCCACAAATAAATCTGCAGCAGTCCTGACGCAGGTCCGTTGAGCTTACTCACTCCCCCTCTCTCAGTTACCCATTCCATTTCTGCCTGCGCTGCAGGTTGGCCTTTTGTACTTGGCTCCTGCCTACATTGCTGCATTTTACTGCCCACAAAGAAATCCGTAGCTGTCCCGACAGAGCTCCATTGAGGTCACTCACTCCTTTTGTCTCACTCGCTCATTCTTTTTCTCCTGGTGCTGCAGGCTGCCCTTTTGTACTAGGCTCCTGCCTCTGTTGGCACCTTTTTCTGGTCGCAAAACAATCTGCAGCAGTCCCGAAAGAGCTCCGTTGAGCTAGCTCACTCTCCCTCTCTTGTTCTGTTTCTGCCAGCACTGCAGGCTGCCCTTTTGTACTGGGCTCCTGCCAGCATTGCCACCTTCTTCTGCCCACAAAGAAATCTGCAGCAGTTACGATAGAGCTCCGTTGAGCTCACTCAGTCCCCCCTCTCACTCACTCATCCTGTTTCTCACACTAATGCAGTCTGCCTTTTTGTAGTGGACCCCTGCACGCATTGCTGCCTTTTCCTGCCCACAAAGAAATCTGCAGCAGTCCCAACAGAGCTCCATTGAGCTCACTTACTCCCCATCCTTCCCTCGCTCATTCTGTGTCTCTCGCTGCTGCAGGCTGTCCTTTTGTACTGGGCATCTGCCTGTTTTGGCACCATTTTTTGCCCACAAAGAAATTTGCAGCAGTCCTGGCAGAGCTCCGTTGAGGTCGCTCACTCTGCCTGTCTCATTCGCTCATTCCGTTTCTCCTGGCATTGCAGGCTGCCATTTTGTAGTTGGCTTCTGCCTCTGCTGGTGCCCTTTTCTGCCCACAAAGAAATCTGCAGCAGTCCCAACAGAGCTCCGTTGAGCTCGCTCACTCCCCCTCTCTTACTTGATTATTCCGTTTCTGCTGGTGCTGCAGGTGGCCCTTTTGTACTGGGTTCCTGCCTGCGTTGCTGCCTTCTTCTGCCCACAAAGAAATCTGCAGCAGTCACAATACAGCTCCATTGAGCTGGCTCACTCACTCCCCCTTTCTCATTCATTCATTCTGTTTCTTCCACCGCTGAAGGCTGCCCTTTTGTACAGGGCCCCTGCATGCATTGCTGCCTTTATCTGCCCACAAAGAAATCCGCAGCAGTCCCAGCAAAGCTTCCGTGAGCTCACTCACTCCCCCTCTTTCACTTGCTCTTTCTGTGTCTCCCACTGCTGCAGGCTGCACTTTTGTACTGGGTTCCTGCCTGCATTCGCAGCTTTTTCTGCCCACAAAGAGATCTGCAGCAGTCCTGACACAGCTCGGTTGAGGTCGCTCACTCCCCCTCTGTCACTCGCTCGTTTCTTTTCTGCAGGTGCTGCAGACTGGCCTTTTGTACTGGGCTCCTGTGTGCATTGCTGCCTTTTTCTGCCCACAAAGAAATCTGCAGCAGTCCCGACACAGCTCCATTCAGCTTGCTCTCATTCCCCATCTCTCACTCGCGCATTCCATTTCTGCCAGCGCTGCAGGCTGCCCTTTTGTACTGGGCTCCTGCCTGTGTTGCCGGCTTTTCATGCCCACAAAGAAATGTGCAGCAGTCACGATAGAGCTCCATTGAGCTAGCTCACTCCCCCCTCACACTCGATCATTCTGGTTTTCCCACCACTGCAGGCTGCCCTTTTGTACTGGGCCCCAGCATGCACTGCTGTCTTTTTCTGTCCACAAACAAATCTGCAGCAGTCCCAAAGAGCTCTGTTGTGCTCACTCACTCCTCCTCCCTCACTCACTTGTTCTGTGTCTCCTGCCACTGCAGGCTGCCCTTTTGTACTCGGCTTCTGCCTGCATTGGCGGCTTGTTCTGGCCAGAAAGAAATCTGAAGCAGTCCTGACACAGCTCCATTGAGCTCGCTAGCTCCCTCCCCTCACTCACTCATTCCATTTCTCCCGGTGCTGCAGGCTGGCCTTTTGTACTGGGCTCCTGCCTCCGTTGCTGCATTTTCTGCCCACAAAGAAATCCGCAGCAGTTACAATACAGCTCTGTTGAGCTCGCTCACTACCGATCTGTCACTCACTCATTCTGTTTCTCTTGGTGCTGCAGGCTGCGCTTGTGTACTGGGCTTCTGGCTGCATTGGCACCTTTGTCTGTCCAAAAGGAAATCTGAAGCTGTCCAGACAGGGCTACGTTGAGGTCGCTCAGTCTCCCTCTGTCACTCGCTCATTCTGTTTGTCCTGGTGCTGCAAGCGGCCCTTTTGTACGGTGCTCCTGCCTGCATTGGTGCCTTTTTCTGCCCACAAAGAAATCCGCAGCAGTCCTGCTAGAGATCTGTTGAGTTCACGCAGTCCCCCATCTCACTCACTCACTCATACTGTTTCTCCCACCGCTGCAGGCTGGCCTTTTCTTCTGGGCCCCTACTTGCTTTGATGCCTTTTTCTGCCCACAAAGAAATCCGCAGCAGTCCTGACAACACTCTGGTGAGTTCACTCACTCACCCTCCCTCACTCGCTCTCTCGTTCTGTTTCTCCCAGTGCTGCTGGCTGCCCTTTTGTACTGGGCTCTTGCACTGGGGCCTTTTTCTGCCCACAAACAAATCCGCAGCAGTCCCGACAGAGCTCAGTTTAGCTCGGTCACTCCTCCCTCTCACTTGTTCAATCTTAATCTGTCCCAAACACTGATTTCCCACAGCGACCATGCTATTCTCCGGCAGGAGTGCAAAAACATATTTAGACTGGATGTGAAAAATGACAGCTGTACTGTTCATAAGGAGGTGTGAGAAAAGTGCCACTGTTGAAAATGTGGTGTGAAAATATTACAAATGTGCAAAGTTACAAGGGTGCATGAAACAGTTCAATGCACGCTTGTAACACAGTCATGTTATGGAGTTTCGTCACCAAATTTTCAACATAGGGCTTTAGGACCTCTGCTCATGAACAGTGCCACTGTCATTTTCTTAATCTGTCCCGAACACTGATTTACCACAGTGACCGCTTTATTGTGTGTGTCAACTGTGAAACCACATTTCAGTGAGGAAGTGAAAAATGACAGCTGTACTGCTCATAAGGAGGTGTGAAAAAATGCCACTGTTGAAAATCTGGCAGGACAATATTACAAATCTGCGAAGTTACAAGATTGTGTGGAAAGTGTGCAATGCACACTTGTAATACAGTCATTTGCTGGGCTATCATCACAAAATTTTCAACATAGGCATTTTAGGACCTCTGCTCAAGAACAGTATCACTGTCATTTTCTTAATCGGTCCCGGACAGTGATTTCCCACAGCAACTGCTCTATTCTGTACTGGAAGTGCAAAAACATATTTTGCCCAGGATGGGAAAATGACAGATGCACTGTTCATAAGTAGGGGAAATGGCAATGTTGAAAATCTGGAGTAATAATTACTTAGTTACGAGCGTGCATGCAAACTGCAACACACGCTTGTAACACAGTCATTTTATGGAATGTCATTAGCAGAATTTCAACACAGCCATTTCAGGACCTCTACTCATGAACAGAGTCACTGTCATTTTCTTAATCTGTCCCAAACACTGATTTCCCACAGCGACTGCGCTATTCTGCGCCAGAACTGCGAAAACACATTTTCACCAGGATGTGAACAATGACAGCTGTACTGTTCACAAGGAGGTGTGAAAAAATGCCAATGTTGAAAATCTGGCATGAAAATATTACAAATTCACAAAGTTATGGGCGTGGAAAGCAACTGCACAGTGCACATCAGAAAACAGTCATTTTTGATTTTTCCCACCAAATTTGCAACATAGAGTTTTGAGACCCACCTCATGAACACGGCACTGTCATTTCATTTATCAGTTCTCAAAGGTGATTCCAGCAGTGACCACTAAATCACCCACGGGCCGACATCGCAATGACAGTTCAAGAATTCATGAGGAGGGTCCCAAAAACCCTATGTTGAAAATTTGGTGAAAAAAGTCCCAAAAATGCCTGAGATATGTACTAAAGGTGAAAAAACACTTTGTTATGTTATACAGCTTACCGGCATTTCCTCAGTTCACGGTCGGCTTTGAAGAGAGCAGATGTGTTCCTGGTCCACCGTAGATCATTGCGCCAAGCTCCAGAGGTAAGTATGGGGTGATGGGGGGTGGGGAGGCAGGGTGCACAGTGGTTGGTGGGTTGAAAGGTGGGGAGCCAGGGACACTGACCGTTACCTTTTGCAGGTAAAAAACTTCACGGACCGTTTCCCTTTACAGGGGCATGTGGCATGCTGGGATGGGCGCAAGCGTGCAGTAACTTTCTTTTAGAGCAGCAGTAGCCCGGCGGGGTTGGGCACCCGTCGTAGGAATAAAGCAGAGTTGTTACAGAATGCCGACGGGGAGTGGGCTCCCCATCGGCATTAGAAACAATGGGGCACCGACACGTGATGGGGTTTGGGGACGCTGGCACCTCATAGGGGTGGGTATATTGTTTGGAACAGGCGCAACGCTCCTGTTCACAAACAATATCAGGGTTTTACATCCCACCTTGCGATGATGGGTCATTCCTCATTGCAGAGATGGCTGACACTGCAATGTCAGGCAGCCCCTGATTGCAGTGGCGAAATTGTCAGTAGTTGGTGCAAATATTCCAAACTACTGTCACCAGCAGCCTGCAATATGTTATTTGCACTGTGCGCAATCAACATAAAAATGGTACATCCTATCTGCCCCATTTCCCATATTAAACTCAGAACTCACTGTCCATGCAGGGTAATAGCTTCACTATCCACTCCTTGTTCCTCCCTATTATCAGCATGAGTAACCATTATACCTTTACTTTGTCAGGCTGGTGCTTGAAACCGATTTTATGGTTTTGGTGCCTGCCATCTCAGTTGGCAAACTATTCCACACTTCCACCACCATTTCTGGAAAATAAAACTCTCCAGTATCCCTCTTGAACCTCCCTCCCATCCATCAGTCTCTACTTGTGCCCCATAACCTTGCACTGTTACTCATGCTAAGTAGTTCTCCATTCACCTTGTTTATTCCTTACAGGAATTTGAAGGTCTCTATCATATCATTCCTGTCTTGTCTGGTCTCCAGTGAAGACATGTTCAGTGCCTTGAGCAGATCCTCATACAATCTATCCTGTCAGCTCTGAATCATCCTGATCACCCTTTGTCCTTATCTTTCCTGGAGGTAAGGTCTTCTGTAGTTCAGAACTCTGGAACAGTATACCCAGTGCAGCCTCACTAACGATCAATAAAGAGGCAGTAAACCTCTTTCTACTATCAGAACCCCTTCTGGCACATCCTAGTATCCTATTTGCCTTACTAGATGCCTCACTGTACTAGCTTGATTATTTAAGGGGTCATTATCAATGAATACTAGGCCTCTTTTCTCAGCTGGAGTGCTCAGCTCACCTTCTACCCAGTACTCTGTCCTGGGGGTTCTTGTCTCCTAAGTGAATCACCTTGCACTTTTTGGCATTGAATTTCAACTGCTAAACCTTAGGCCACCTCTCTAATCTTTACATGTCAGTCTGCAGTTTCCTACTTCCCCATCACTATCTACCCTCCCATGAGCTTGGTGTCATCTTCAAAGAGAGACAGCCCCAGATTCATTCTCAAATGTTATTAATGAGCATATTGAAGAGAACAAGAGTCAGGATGGATCCCTGTGGCATTCCACTCTTGACATCCCTCTTTTCTGATTTGACACCATAACCACAACCCTCTGATGCCTCCCATTCAACTAAAGCCCCCTCACCCCCACCAAAACACTACTTATATTTTCCTTCAAATCCCTGGATCTCACCCCCTTGCGCCGTGACCTAAGTCACTCTGATTGGTCTCCTATCTCATTGATCTGCTCCACTGATTCCATGCCAACATATTTCAAAACAAAATTACTCTAAATATATATATATTTTTTTAGTTGTTTAACCAGGAGTAGCACACTAAGCTGAAAGCTTTTTTACAGGAGCGACCTGGAAACACAGGGAAGTTAAGTGACTTGCTCAGAGTCACACAGTATGCAAGTGGAAGCTGTGGGATTCAAACCTAGGTCTGGTCTGCTGGATGTCACCAGATTTGCAGCCTGAGCCTTAAACCACTAGCGCTTATACTGCCTCCCCTTTATGGGACTGCCATGCCCCCAGAGCAGGGACATGAGAAAGGTACACAACCTCCCTAGATCATGGCTGACCTCATGGCTTACTTACCAAGTGCATGATTTGGCCTGGTCAAAAAATAAATGTAACCCATCCCCCATGGCTTCCAGAGGTATCATCATCTCTGCAGCACCTGTACCATGGCAATAAGCTTGCCAAAGGTGAGAATTTTACATCTAACTTCAGTACCAACATTGGTTACCTGTCTAAATTTTGAAAGGCTGCCACAATCTCTTCTCCCTCCCACTCCTTTGCCTGTCCTCAGAGTCAGTGACACCCCTGTCTCTAACCTCTCCTTCATCACCATAGAGATATAATTCCTTTTCATCACCTGTACCTCTCTCTCTCTCCCTCCTCCCTCTCACCCTTGCCAGCCTGAATGATTGTCATCTCCTTCATTCCCACTATTGTTTTTTTTCTCTCCAGTAACTCCACCCTTTATCCCCGACACACTTCCCACCCTTAATCCTTCCAAGGGTAGGAGCCCAGATGGCCGGGATAGCAAGCTCCTCCATTTGACTGCTTCTGCAATCTCCTCCCCATTGGATGACCTCTCTAACCTCTCTTTCTGGTTTTCCTCCATCCCTGCTGACTGGAAGGCTGCCACTGTTACTCCTCCTCCTCCAAAAGATGGTGACCCGTCAGGTACGAACAGCTACTGACTCATTTCTCTCCTCCCTCCAAACTACAGGAACAAATCATCTTCTCACAACTCTCTCCCTTTCTGGACTCCTCTTCCTTTTTCACCCAATACAAGTCTGACTTCCACAAAAATCACTCCACCACCTGCTCAGGCTCGCCAAATCCATCCATAATGGTATGGATCACAGCCTATTCACTTCTGCTATCTTCATCAATCTAGCCAAAGCATTCAACCCTGTCTACCACCCAATTATTAGCCAAACTCCAGGCTGCAGGCCTCTCTGACTTAGCCATCAGCTGTTCCACTCCTACCACAGGGGTAGGTCCCAAGCAGTGAAAAGTAGTGACCCCCTCTCTCCTCCCAGCCTGTATCCACTTTGGTCCCACAAGGATCTGTGTTAAGTCCACTATTTTTCTCCATTTTCCTTAATGATCTCTCCCTGCATATGCTTGTCTGCATCCATTCACAAGTACACGGATGACAAGGTCCTCTTCACAGCAGGTCCACAGACTCCAGCTGGACTTTGATCAAGTTCAGCCCTGACCACACACAAATCAGCTTTTCCTCAATGCCAAGAAGGCTGTCTCTATGTCCTTTGGCACAAGGCACCAGACTCTCTAGGCTCCCTCCCCTTCCTACTTTCCATACCCTGGATGACTCCCCTGTGGAGGATGTCACCACCTTTAGTTATCTTGGTATCTGGCTAGACCAGCACCTAAACGTTTCGGAACAAGTGGATGCTATAGTCAAAAAGCTGCACCACAATTCGGTGCACTTTACAGGAACTGTGACTGTATCCCACCTCCAGCATACCATGCTATTATCCAGAGAATGATCCTCCAAATCTCTGACTATGATGATGTGGTCTACAGCATAGCCCCCTTCACTACCCTTGCCAGACTGTACACACTCTTCAACTATTTCTGCCATTACACTCTCGACTATCCTTCTTTGACTCACCATCGTTCTATATATATAAATCTCTCTCCTTTTCTTTTCTTGTGGACAGACACCATGCCCACTGTGCCAGCTTTGTGGGCAAATCTGGTTTGTTTCCCTACCCTCCTATCTCTCCGATGGCCCTGTTATAGCCATACCATCAGAAGCTGAAATATTCAAACCCTAGCAGTCCCTTCAGTTTCCACAACCATCGGCAAAGTCACGTTCAGCCACTGCTGCCCTAAAATCTGGAACTCCCTCACCCCAGCCATTCACCAATCTACCTCCCATGGATTCTTTCAAACCACTTCAGTGGCCTCACCTCTCCCTCCTGCACCTGCTCTAGTTTTCCCTCTTGCTCTCCTATTACTTGTTTCCAGTTTAGGTACAGCTAAAATGTGGCACCTATGCTTCCACTCCAGACTTTATGCACAAATGTTTATAGCTAACATTGAAGTAAAAGCCTCTCCAGCCCCTTTGCATATCAGTTGTGCTGGTGGAGCTCCCCTCCTAACTGTGAACTCCATCAAATACCTTGGGGTGACACTTGACCCCCAGTTGGACCTAGGGAGTCATATCCTAAATGTCTGTGGAACTGTGAACTGTAAATTGGGTCTGGCCTATAGGGCCAAAAATAACCTGACACCTGCTGCTCATCTGGCACTTGCTAGAGGTGTACCTCCAATGCTCTTCTTACTCGGTGGCACACAATGTACAATAACATCTGTCACTTTGCACTGGCCGCCCCCCATCTCACACACCATTGTGAGCTTTATGATAAACTAGGTTTGCTTTCCCTGAACAATCACTTGAACTTTGGGCTGGGATGTCTCGTGGGCAAAGTGATCAGAACCGGCACCCGCCCTCAGGGCTGGCACAGCTTCTCTCACCTTCTGACCCCTCCTTTTACCCACTCAGGTCACAGGGTCCTGGGATGCTAAAAGTACCCCTCACCTGAACCCTTATGGGGGACAGGGACTTTGTTGCTTGTGCTCCTAGGCGCTAGAACTCCTTTCCTGACCATGTTCATTCTGCCTCCTCCCATCGGTGCTTCCGGAAGTCCCTGTGGGGGCATCTGAAGCTGGCCTCAGCGGACCAAATGTCCCACGCCTCCCTAGCCTAATTGTACTTGGAGCCCAACTGTTCTGAGAACCTGCCAATGATCTTTTGGTCATTTCTCATGATCCAATTGCTCTCCTAGGCATCTGACTGCACTATGTATGCTCTAGACTATATATTGTTGATTATATGTACTTTATCAATTTCTGTCATAGCAGTTCAGTCTATGCCATACCGTTTTGTGACTCAATGCATTTTGTTACTCTATGTACTTGCTTTACTTGCTGTTATGTTCTGATATATCTGTATTACCTATTGTACTCTCCTGGGAAGTTCCTGAAAATAGGCATATAACTTGTCTAGTGTTCTTACCCAGTTAACAAAAGCTAAATAAATAAATAAAACTGCTCTGTATTTGATCACCAGCATAGGTTTGTGGCTCCTGACTGTGCTGTATATGCATTGTCGAATGTTTGCTTGTCACTCAAGTTTTCACATCTTGCTTATATTTTCCCAATGTAATTTGTGGTTGTGTACCACTCTGCTCCATATATGTTATGTATTTTGAACTATTGTGCTACCTAAGACCCACTTGTACAAGTTCCCCTTCCCCAGGATGCATCTAGAAATAAGCTCCCAGCTTAGTATTCCTGGGTGGTGAGCACTAGACACCAAGGATCATTTTACTATAATAATTGGAGCCATTTAAACTGCGATCAGGGGTGTAGAACCTTTACATGCCAAGGATCATTTTGGTATACTACTTGGGAGCATCATAATGGTGACCACAGGTAGGGTCACAATATGCACCACTGTGCTCAAATTAATTTATTTATTGAAAAGTTTCACCAGGGAAGGTACACTGAACAACAAGTTGCTCATCTCCTGTATGACCTGGGGAGAGGGTGGTGGGAGTTACATAGTAGCAATGAGTACATCAAAATACACAATATCATACAGAAACATGATTACATAACTGAATTACACATTAGCATGAAAAGCAACAATTAGGCAAGGGTAGAGAAGAAACCATTTGCAGTGAGCTTTGGTGAGACAGAGAGAGGGCTGACGTAATAGGAAGTGTGAACCAATGGTTCTGCACTATGCAGACTAAGAATAGCACAGGGTGTCAAGTGAAGTGAGTCAGCAGGGCATCAAACAGGATGTTGGGACAAGAAAGGGGGGGTGAGCTTGCAGGTGCAATTCTACAGAGAGGAAATTATGAAGAGCTTTGATTTAATGAGCCAGGTGAGGAAGAGGATCGGATATGTGTAGGATGAGTATTCCACATTTTGTGAGGATAGGAGTGGGAGGCCTGTCCACTAGCAGTGGATCTCCAGGAACAGACAGGATTCTATGGTCATGGGCTCTTAAGTTGAGAGGGTGGATGGGGTGGAGATAGAAATTTAGGTAGGGATGGGTGTGCCAACCAGTGTAGAGATTTGTGCAATGATGCAGCTGTCTCATTTGTTGGGATGGGAAGCAAAGCTCAGTACAAGTGGCAGCGGTGGTGAGGTGCATCCAGAGCAAACCGACAGAATGAGTTGAAAAGTGTATCCAGGTTGGCTAAGGAGGTGGCAGGAGCAGTGTAATAAACAACATCGCAACAGTCGAAAACTGGGAGATCATTTTGGACTTTCGGCGTCTTGCCTGTAGCGGGAGAGCGAGCAGTTTCTATATAAAGGCGCCGAGTTTGGGATGAAACTTTTTTATCATGCATCATGGGCGAGAAAGTGAGATGTTTATCCAGCCAAATGCCCAGATACCTGAAAGACTCCTGTAGCAATTCCGTTGCCCGTTGAGGGTAGTGAAGGTAGGGCAGAAGGAGCTTTGACAGCTTCTGATGTGTCAAAGTCATGGACACAGTTTTCTTGGCATTTAGGAAGAGTTGGTGAGATTGAAACCAGTTCTAGGCATTATTGAAATCACGTTGGAGCCTGGAGGCGACGTGTCCAAGGGTGAGGGCCCAGAGGGAGAATAGAACCATATCATCAGCATACATATGTATAGAAGATGAGGTACAGATGGATGGAAGATCATCATGTATGATGGAGAGAGATAATAGGACCTAGTATGTGGACCATGGGGGACTCCAGTATGGGTGAGGGAGGGAGATGTAGTCGGATATTTTTTACAGCGAGCAGTCATATAGGTATGTGCTGAACCATTTAATGGCATGTTCAGACAGCCTAGTTGATGAGAGGAGTGGAGCAGGAGGGAGTAGGAAACCATGTCAAAAGCTTTAGCAAGATCAATAAAATGGCAGTAGTTATGTGACCACAATCCATGCCTGTCAGATCGCATCAGTGATTCAAAGCAGTGAGGTAGTAGAGTGATGTTTACGGAACCCAGATTGACATTGGGTGAAGAAATTTCTGTCTGAGAGGTACTTTATATAGTAGTCAAGGACTAGATGTTCTTGTAGTTTGGCTAACGTCAGAGGAGAGATATAGGGCGATAGTTCTCAGGGGAGGAGGAGTCACCACACTAATGGAGAAGGAGGACAATAGTATGTTTCCACTCATGGGGAATTTTGGCCAAGTGAAACGAGAGATTGAAAAGAGCAGTGAGTGGGGGAGCAATGGCAGAGGCAGACAAGTTTAGTAACTTTGGGTCCAGTCCATCAGAGGAGCTACCTTTTCTCGGATTTAGGGCTTCCAAGTCACCAGCATGTCAGTTCTCAGAATTTTAGAGAAGGAAAAGCTATTTGGTGGGGATGGAAGACTTCTAATGGGTGCGGAGAATAACTGGTTAATAGTTGGGAGGGAGCCTAGCAGAGTAGAAGCACATGAGGTGAAGTGCGAGTTGAAAGCAGCAATGTGTGCTAATTGGTAAGCAATGACAGAATTGATGTTTATTTGGAGGGGGAGGAAGGGGGAGCCTGTGGGAGAAAAGGAGTGGATTACTTTCCAGAATTTGGATGGGTTATTTTATTAGATTAGGGTAGAGCTGAAGTAATCAGCCTTGGCCAAATGAGTGGCTTTTTGTGCATTTGTTTCTTGAGGACCCGGTAGCGGTAGGCCTCATAGTCTTTAAGGAGCATTGTGCTTTTATGGAGCTTCCAGGCTGTATCACGTGCCCTTGACAAGCAATGAGTTCTGGGAGATCCAGGGGGGTGGTTTCCACTTAGATAGTCTTAGCGTGGTGGTCATGTTGATTCGAACTTCAAGGAATGCTTCTTGAGTAGTTAGTTTACATCTGGGTTATCAAGTGATATAGGTGCCCAATTAGTGTTGGTCAAATCATAAGAAGTGGGTCAATGTTCAGGGATTTGTATGATTGGTTTTGAGTTTTAGGACTTTGACTTTGTGAATTTGTGACCAGCAAAGTCATGCAATGGTCACTGACATCTGCTGTACTGGAATTAATGACCCATGGGTGTAGTAGTAAGGGCAGTTGATGAGAGAATGGTTTCCTGTCTTGTGATTTATCCTAGTCGTGTGGATAATTTGGGTGGGGGCGCATGTATAGCATTTAGCACTTTGCTGGTATGGTAGTCAATTTATGTTAACTTCCCATATTATACAAAGAACCTCTGTCGCAAACACTGAGGCAAGGTTACCTCAAAGGGCATGGCTGGGGCCGTTTCAAGAAATAAAATCACATGCCCCCACAATGTAAGCATCATGTTGCATGTGAATCACCACAGAATGTATGCTGGTCAACTTTAAGCAGATTCAGTGCCGAAGGCCTCACGCGGTTTGCAAAGGGTGCTAACAGAACATAATACGTGTTTCGTCCTACCAGGATTCATCAGCTGCCTCGTCTGTTTGACCCCAGTGGAATGACACCCTTAAGGCAGTGTGCCTTGATATATTGTGTGAACCCATAAATAAAAACTATTTAAAGACAAAGAACCTCTGGCGCAAACACTGATATTTATTAGCTTTTTTAAAATTTCAAGAAAAATACAAAATCACATGCCCCACAATGCAAACATCATGTGCTGCATATGCAAATCACCAGAATGTTATGTTGGTCCAACTTTAAGCAAATTGCATGGTGCGAAAGGCCTCTCACACAGTTTGCAAAGGTGCTAACAGAAGACATAGACACATGCATCCTACCAGACTCATCAGTATGCCGTCTGTTTGACACCCCATGAGATGGACTAGCTACCTTGGGCAGTGGCCTTGGATATATTGTGGTGAACCCATTAAAATAAAAAACTATTTAAAGACAAAGAACCCTCTAAAGCAAACACTGAGGCAGTGGGTTATCCTAGGGCGTTTTGGCAGCCAAGTTTCAAGAAAATAGTACCTCCCACAATGCTTTGGCTACTCTGTGGGCTGCATGAAAATCACCACAAGAGAATATTGTACTGGTTCTTTAAGCAAATTGTATGGTGCGAAGGGTTCTCACACAGTTTGCAAAGAATGCTAATGGAAGCATAACCGTGTTTCGTCTACCGGGACTCATCAGTATGCTCGTCTGTTTGACTTCCCAGTGGTATAGACTAGCTACCCTTAAGGCAGTGTGCCTGGATATATTGTGAATCCATTAAAATAAAACTATTTAAAGACAAAGAACCTCTGATTAAAACACTGAGCGAGGTTACCCCAAAGGGTATTTTGCTGGAGCCAGTTTCAGAAATGCAAAATCACATGCCCACAATGCAAAGCGCCATGGGCTGCATATGCAAATACCACAGAATGTTATGCTGGTCCAACTTTAAGCAGGTACAGCCAGGCCTCACAGTTTGCAAGGCTGCTAACAGACATACACACGTGTTCTCATTCCTACCAGACTCATCAGTATCCTCGTCGTTTTGACACCCCAGTGGAATGGACTAGCTACCCTTAGGCAGTGTGCCTTGGATATATTATGGTGAACCATTAAAAATAAAAAACTATTTAAAGACAAGAACCTCCTGTAAACCTGCGGCAAGGGTTACCCCAGGGCATTTGGCTGCAATAAGTTTCGAAAATTGCACCACACATGCCCCTGAATGCAAAGCATCATGTGCTGCATATGCAATCACACAGAATGTTATGCTAACTGCGATTATCCACACCCAGCATACCATGCTATATCGAAGATAATCCTCCAAATCTCTGACTATGATGATGTGGTCTAGCACCCCTTCACTACACTGCCAGACTATACACACTCTTCAACTATTTCTGCCATTACCTCTAAACTATCCTTCAAAGCTCCTGCCGTTCTATATATATAATCTCTCTCCTTTTCCACTACTGGACAGACACCATGCCCGCCTGTGCCTGCCGGCAGCGGAGCCGTCTGGATTTGTTCCCTACCCTCCCTATCTCTCCGATGGCCCTGACCCATAGCCATACCATCAAGCTGAAATATTCAAACCCTAACAGTCCTTCAGTTTCCACAACACCGGCAAGTCACAGCCACTGCGCCAAATCTGGAACTCCCTCACCCAGCCATTCACAATCTACCTCCATGGATTCTTTCAAACCACTTCAGTAGCCTCACCTCTCCCTCCTGCCTGCCTAGTTTTCCCTCTTGCCTCCTTCTTGTTTCCAGTTTAGGTACAATAAAATGTAACCTAATATTCCCTCCAGACTTTATGCACAAATGTTATAGCTAACATTGAAGTAAAGCCTCTCCAGCCCCTTTGCATATCAGTTGTGCGGGTGGAGCTCCCCTCTATGAACTCCATCAAATACCTTGGGATACGACACTTGACCCCAGTTGGACCAGAGAGTCTTACAAATGTCATGGAACTGTGAACTGTAAATTGGGTCACAGCTATAGAGACAAAAATAACTGACACCTGCTGCTCATCTGGCACTTGCTAGAGGGTATACCTCAAATACTCTTCTTACCGGTGGCACACAATGTCAATACATCTGTCCTTGCCAGCGCCCCATCTCACACACCATTGAGCTTTATGATAAACTAGGTTTGCTTTCTGACAATCACTTGAACTTTAGGCTGGGATGTCTCGGGAAAAGTGATCGGCACCCGCCCTCAGGGCAGACAGCTCTCTCCCTTCTGACCCCTCCTTTTACCCACTCAGGTCACAGGGTCCTGGGATGCTAAAGTACCCTCACCTGAACCATAGGGGGGACAGGGACTTTGTTACCAATGCTCTAAGCGCTGAATACTTTCCAACCATGGTCAACCTCCTCCCATCGGTGCTTCGGAGTCCCTGTGGGGGCATCTGAAACTGGCCTCAGCGGACCAAATGTCCCCGCCTCCCTAGCCCCTGGTGTACTTAGGTTAGCTGTTCTGAACCTGCCAATGATCTTTTGGTCATTTCTCATGATCAGGTACTCTCCTAGGCATCCCCACTGCATATATGCTCTAGACTATTGATTATATGTACTTTATAATTTCTGTCATAACAGTTCAGCTATACCATACCGTTTTGTGACTCAATGCATTTGTTACTCTATGTACTTGCTTTACTTTGTTATGTTCTGATATATCTGTATTACCTGTATACTCTCCTGGGTTCCTGAAAATAGGCATATAACTTGTCTAGTGTTCTTACCCAGTTAACAAAAGCTAAATAAATAAATAAAACTATATGTGATGCTAACATGGGTTTGGTGCTCCTACTGTACTGTATTAGTATCGAATGTTTGCTTGTCACTCAAGTTTTTATCTTCTTATATTTTCCCAATGTAATTTGGTGGTTACATCACTCCATATATATTTATGTTGCAACTATTGTGCTACCTAAGACCCACTTGTACAGTTCCCAGGATGCATCTAGAAACAAGCTCCAGCTTAGCATTCCTGAGTGGTGAGCACTAGACACCAGATCATTTACTATAATAATTAGACCATTTAAACTGCGATCAGAGACAGAACCTTTATACCAGGATCATTTTGGTATACTACTTGGAACATCTAATGGTGACCCAGGTAGGGTCACATATACTACATGTGATAAATTAATTGTTATTGAAAAGTTTCCGGAAGTACACTGAACAACAAAATTGCTCATCTCGGTATGACCTGGGGGAGAGGGTGGTGGGAGTTACATAGTAACAATGAGTACCATAAAATACACAATATCATACAGAAACACTCGTTAACTGAATTACACATTAGCAGAAAAGCAAATAATTACAAGGGTGAAAGTGACATTTGCAGTGAGCTTGGTGAGACAGAGAGAGGCGTATTAACAGGAGTAAGACAATACCTGCACTATGCAGACTAAGAATAACACAAGGTGTCAAGTGAAGTGAGTCAACAGGGCATCAACAGGATGTAGGACAAAGACTGGGGCAGATGCAATTTACAGAGGAAATTATGAAAACTTGATTTAATGACCCAGGTGAGAAGAGGATCGGATATATAGGATGAGCATTCCACATTTGGGGAGATATACAATGAGAAGGCCTGTCCACTACAGTGGATCTCAGGAACAGACCAAGTTCTGGTCTGGGCTCTTGGGGTGAGGGGTGGATGGGGTGGAATTAGGGAATTTAGGTAGGGATGGGTGGCCAAGCCAGTAGAGATGGTTGTGCAATGATGCAGTTGCCCTATTGGTCAGGGATGGGAGCTAAAGCTCAGTACAGTGACGATGATGGGTCATACAAGACAAACCGACAGAATGGTTGAAAAGTGTATCCAGGTTAGTAAAGGGTGGCAGGGCAGGCAAAAACAACATCGCAACGTGAAAACTGGGAGGATCATTTTTTGGATCCAGTTCGCGTCTTTGCCTGTGGCGGAGGCAGGAGCAGTTTCTATATAGGCGCGCCCGAGTTTGGGATGAACTTTTTATGGCATCTACATGGGCGAGAGGAATATTTATCCAAAAGCACAGAACCTGAAGACTCAGTAGCAAAGTGGCTCCCAAAGGGGAGTCATGAAGGCAGGCAGAAGAACTGACAGCTTCTGATGTGTCAAAGTCGTGGGTTTCTTGGCATTTAGGAAGAGTTGGATTGAAACCAGTTCTAGGCATTATTGAAATCACGTTGGAACTGGAGGCGACATCAGGTGAGACAGGAGAACAGAACATATCATCAGCATACATATGCTAGAAGATGAGGTACAGATGGATGGAAGATCATTCAGAAGGATGGAGAAGATAATGAGACTAGTATGGACCTTGGGGACTCAGAGTATATGGTAGGAGGAGATGTAGTCGGATATTTTACAGACTGTGAGCAGTCATATGGTATGTGAACCATTTAATGGCATGTTCAGACAGCCAGCTGATGAGAGGGAGTGGAGCAGGAGGGTAGGAAACCATGTCAAAGCTTTACAAGATCAATAAAATGGCAGTAGTTATCACGACCACAATCCATACCTGTCAGGATAATCATGATTCAAAGCAGTGAGGTAGTAGTAGAGTGATGTTTCACGGAACCCAGTTGACATTAGATGAAGAAATTCCTGTCTGAGAGATGCAGCATAGTTGTCAAGGACTAGATGTTCTTGTGGTTTGGCTAACGTCAGGGAGGAAGATATAGAAGATAGTTCTCAGGGAGGAAGTCACCACCTATGGGAGAAGGAGGACAATAGCATATTTCCACTCATGGGGAATTTTGGCCAAGTGAAACAGAGATTGAAAAAACAGTGAGTGAGAACATAGCAGAGCAGACAAGTTTATAACTGGGTCCAGTCCATCAGAAGACTACCTTTTCTGGATTTAGGGCTTCCAAGTCACCAGCATGTAAGTTCTCAAGATACAGAAGGAAAAGCTATTTGGTGGGGATGGAAGACTACAATGGAGTCTGGAAATAACCAGTTAATAGTTGGGAGGCCTAGCAGGTAGAAGCACATAAGTGAAGTCACGAGTTGACAACAATATTACTAAGGTGGTAGCAATGACAAATTGTTTATTTGGAGGAGGAAGGGAGCCTGTGGGGGAAAAGTGGTGGATTACTTTCCAGAATTTGGATGGGTTATTTTATTAGGTTAAGTAGAGCTGAAGTAATCAGCCTTGGCCAAATAGTGGCTTTGTTTCTGAGGACCCGGTAGGCCTCATAGTCTTTAAGACATTGTGCTTTTATGGAACTTCCAGGCTGTATCCGTGCTTAGACAAACAATGAGTTCTGAGGAGATCAGGGGGTGGTTTCCGGACATGCCCGCGTAGTGGTGCATGTTGATTCGAACTCGGATCATTCTCTGAAGTAGTTAGCTCGACATCTAGGTTACTGACAACAGATATAGGTGCCCAATTAGTGTTGGTCAAATCATAAAGTGGGTCAATGTTCAGGGTTGTATGATTGGATTTGTAGAGTTTTATAGGGACTTTGACTTTGTGAATTTCTTTCCAGCAAAGTCTACAATAATCACAAGGCATCTACAGTACTGATTAATGACCTATGGGTATGGTATAAGGGCCCAGTTGATGAAGAATGGTTTCCTGTCTTGTGATTTATCTAGTCGTATATTGGATAATTTAGGTTAGGTTACATGTAGCATTTAGCACTTTGCTGCGTATGGTAGTCAATTTATGTTGAACTCTCCACAATAGACAAGAACCTCTGTGCGCAAACACTGGGCAGAGGGTTACCTCAAAGGGCATTTGGCTGGGAAGCAAGTTTCAAGAAAATAAAATCACACGCCCACAATACAAAGCATCATGTGCTGCATACAAATCACCACAGAATGTTATGCTGGTCCAACTTTAAGCAGAATTGCATGGTGCCGACCTCTCCCACAGTTTGCAAAGGGTGTAACAGAAGACATAAACGTGTTTAGTCTACAGGATTCATCAATGCCTCGTCTATTTGACACCCCAGTGGAATGGACAACCTACTACCAGGCAGTGTGCCTTAGATATATTATGGTGAACCCATTAAAATAAAACTATTTAAAGACAAAAGAACCTCTGTAGCAAACACTGAGGCAAGGGTTACCCAAAGGGCATTTGGCTGGGAAGCCAAGTTTCGAAAATACAAAATACACATGCCCCACAGTACGAAGCATCATGTGCTGCATATGCAAATCACCACAGAATGTTATGCTGGTCAACTTTAAGCAGAATTGCATGGTGCCGAAAGGCCTCTCACACAGTTGCAAAGGTGCTAACAGAAGACATAGACACATGTTTCATCCTACCAGGACTCATCAGTATGCCTAGCAGTATTTGACACCCCAGTGGAATGGACCAGCTACCCTTGAGGCAGTGAGCCTTGGATATATTGTAGTGAACCCATTAAAATAAAAAACTATTTAAAAGACAAAGAACCTCTGTCCCCAAACACATGAGGCAAGGAGTTATCAAAAGGGCATTTGGCTGGGAAGCCAAGTTTCAAGAAAATACAAAAATCACACATGCCCCACAATGCAAAGCATCATGGGCTGCATATGAAAATCACCACAGATATGTTATGCTGGTCCAACTTTACAGCAAATTGCATGGTGCCGAAAGGCCTCTCACACAGTTGCAAAGAATGCTAACAAGAAGACATGAACAACGTGTTTCGATCCTACCAGGACTCATCAGTATGCCTTAGTCTGTTTGACACCCCAGTGGAATAGACCAGCTACCCTTAAGGCAGTGTGCCTTGGATATATTATGGTGAATCCATTAAAATAAAAAACTATTTAAAAGACAAAGAACCTCTATGCGAAACACTGAGGCAAGAGTTACCAAAGGGCATTTAGCTGGGAAGCCAAGTTTCAAGAAAATACAAAATCACATGCCCCCACAATGCAAAGCATCATGGGCTGCATATGCAAATCACCACAAGAATGTTATGCTGGTCCAACTTTAAGCAGAATGGCATGGTGCCCGAAGAGCCTCTCACACAGTTTGCAAGGCTGCTAACAGAGACATAGACCCGTGTTTCGATCACTGCAGGACTCATCAGTATGCCTCGTCTGTTTGACACCCCAGTGGAATGGACCAGCTACCCTTAAGGCAGTGTGCCTTGGATATATTGTGAGTGAACCCATTAAAATAAAAACTATTTAAAGACAAAAAAACACTCTGTGCGCAAACACTGAGACGAGGGTTACCCAAAGGGCATTTGGCTGGGAAGCCAAGTTTCAAGAAAATACAAAATCACATGCCCCACAATGCAAAGCATCATGTGCTGCATATGCAAATCACCACAGAATGTTATGCTGGTCCAACTTTAAGCAGAATTGCAGTGGTGCCGAAAGGCCTCTCACACAGTTTGCAAAGGGTGCTAACAGAAGACATAGACACGTGTTTCATCCTACCAGGACTCATCAGTATGCCTCGTCTGTTTGACACCCCTGTGGAATGGACCTGCTAGGGTGTCAAACAGACGAGGCATACTGATAAGTCCTGGTAGAGGCCCAAGCAACGATGTCTATGTCTTCTGTTAGCACCCTTGCAAACCAGATGTGAGGGCCTTTCGGCAACTATGCAATTCTGCATAAAGTTGGACCAACATAACATTCTGTAGTGATTTGCATATGAGCCATGATGCTTTGCATTGTGGGGGCATGTGTGATTTTGTATCTCCCATAATATATAATTCGCCAGTAGAAGAGTGGCTAACTAAGGTGGTTATGAGTTCAGTAGCAATATTGGGTTGTGAGCCAGGACAGCAGTAGACACCTGCTACAACAAAGATAGGTTTGGAGAAGGGGAGCAAGATTTGCAACAGCAGAGCCTTGTAAGCTTTTGATAGAGCTCTAGAAAAGAGCGGAAGTGAAAATGGATGAAGAGGAGACATAGATGGCTACCCTACCTCCTCTCCCAAAGTCGGTCCTGTCTCGATATTGTGAAGCCAGAGGTGAGGTAAGGATGAGTTGCTGATTTTTATTTAGCCAGAATTTAGGTATTATTATATCAGGATTGAGCGTAGCCGCTTGAAACTGCTTAACAAATCCACTTTAGGGAGGAGACCACGTATATTGACATGTAGTATTTTAAGGCCATTTGGAAGAGCTGAGAGACATAGCTCAGGTCTTTGGCTGCAGGAGGAGGTTAGCTGGGCCCAGGAGGTTGGCATGTGGTTTATGTCACCAGCTGATAAAAAATAAGGAGGGCAATAATAATATAATGCAACTGCGCTGTTGAACCAGGAGTAGTTGCATAGCAGTTGAGCTGAGGGCTTTGGGTATTAACAAAGAATTGTGGGAGCTAAGCAGCCATATAAAAGCCGTATACATAGGCAGCTGGATGAGAGATGCACAGGCGAGTGGGTGGAGTGAGACCAGGATATGGTAATGGGAGGGAGTTACCCTGATTGTAGATGAGGGAGGGATATCATCTAATTTCAGAGGAGGGATGTGGGATTAGGTGGCGAGGGGAGAATAGAGTGCTGTGAAGTGTAGGGCAGCATCTTGGTTAAACTGGGAGTATTGGTCACGGAGGACAAGGCTGAGTCAGAAGAAAAGCTGCTGGCTCAGTAGGTCAGTGGAGCAACAGGGTTCTGGGAGAGCCAATGAGAGCAGGGACAGTAGGAGGAAGAGAGAATATGTGTATTTAAAGGAGGCCTGGGGAGGGATGGGGGCCTGGGAGGGGGGTGGGGGAGGGAGAAAAGTCACAGCAGAAGAATATGAACAGGCTGAACTGGAAATCCAAATGCAAAAAGGCGCACCAATCGATGAGCCGTGCTAGCTGGCTGACCAATCAGATGCCCATAGCAAAAGAAGCTGCAGCCAATCGTAGCACAGCCAGTGCACGCTTGAAGCAGTGGTGAATACCTGGGGAGTTGATCCAGGGGCACATTCAGGAGGCGGCAGGAGCTGTGGGTCCCGTCAGCAGCAGTGGCCAGGAGGCACCGCCTTTGGATTAGGCTTCCACTGGGCACTCAGCAGATATGTGGAGTTGATCCAGGGTGAGTTCCAGGAAGGTAGCAGGAGGAGCTATGAGGTCCCATCAACAGGCGGCAAACAGGAGGCACCACCTTTCCAGTTTGGAAGTGCAGCTTGGGGCAAAGCACATCAAATGAGGCAGGATTTTTGGAAGCAGTAAACAGTATTTCAATTTCAATTAAGTACTTTCAAAACCTTTTATATAGCACTGTGCTCTGTATGCAGTAGGGGATCCCTCATTTGCAAGGTTTTAGTAGTACATATGCACATGCACATGATTAGTATCTGGGGCTGATAAATATATGGCACCTGTTCAACCATGCTGTTCTCCCACATAGCGCAGTGCTTAGATGTTTAGCATTCCACTAGCCTTTTGAAAACGGGGCCCTAATTGACTAAAATTCCCCTGCCGATGCCTCTTAAGACGCAGAAAGTAAACAAAAATGGACTATCTTATTCTACATCTTTATGTATTATTTTATGTTATTTTGTTTCTTTTTTCATCCGAGTGCTGTTTTTATTTACTTATAAAAATACAGTTCACAGCAATTATTCTCCCCCCAGCCACTTAATCCCACATCCCCTCCTCTGAAATTAGATGATATCCTTCCACCTGTGCCAGCCTCGGGGTGGGGGTGCCGGTTCTGATCACTTTGCCCACGAGGCATCCCAGCCCAAAGTTCAGGTGATTGGTCGGGGAAAGCCAACCTAGTTTATCATAAAGCTCACAATGGTGGGTGAGACGGGGGGCAGCCAACGCAAAGTGACAGATGTTATTCTACGTTGTGTGCCACCGAGTAAGAAGAGCTTTGGGGGCACAGGCAAATTGGTGGAGACCATAGCTAAGGGAGGAAGTAGTACACCTCTAGCTTAAGTGCCAGGCAGAGGCAGCAGGTGTCAGGTTATTTTTGGCCCTACAGGCCAGACCCAATTTACAGTTCACAGTTCTACAGATATTTAGGATATGACTCCCTAGGTCCCATTGGGGGTCAACTGTCACCACAAGGTATTTGATGGAGTTCACAGTTAAGAGGGGAGCTCCATCCACACAATTGATATGCAAAGGGGCTGAAGAGGCTTTTACTTTAACGTTAGCTATAAACATTTGTGCATAATGCCTAGAGTGGAAGCATAGGTGCCAAACTTCAGCTGTACCTAAACTAGAAACAAGTAATAGGAGAGCAAGAGGGAAAACTAGAGCAAGTGCAGGAGGGAGAGGTGAGACCACTGAAGTGGTTTGAAAGAATCCATGGGAGGTAGATTGGTGAATGGCTGGGGTGAGCGAGTTCCAGATTTTAGGGCAGCAGTGGCTGAACATGACTTTGCCGATGGTTGTGGAAACTGAAGGGACTGCTAGGGTTCGAATATTTCATCTTCTGATGGTATGGCTATAACGGGGCTGTCGGAGAGATAGGAGGGTAGGGAAGCAAACCAGATTTGCGCACAAAGCTGGCACAGTGGGCATTATGTCTGTCCACAAGAAAAGAAAAGGAGAGAGATTTATATATATAGAACAATGGTGAGTCCAAGAAGAATAGTTGAGTGTAATGGCAGAAATAGTTGAAAAGTGTGTCCAGTCTGGCAAGGGTAGTAAAGGGGGCTACGCTGTAGACCACATCACCATAGTCAGAAATTTAGAGAATCATTCTCTGGATAATAGCATGGTATGCTGGAGGTGGGATACAGTCACAGTTCCTGTAAAGTGCACCAAATTGTGGTGCAGCTTTTTGACTATAGCATCCACTTGTTCCGAAGCGTTTCAGTGCTGGTCTAGCCAGATACCAAAGATAACTAAGGTGGTGACATCCTCCACAGGGGAGCATCCAGGGTATGGAAAGTAGAAAGGGAGGAGCCTAGAGATTCTGGTGCCTTGTGCCAAAGGACATAGAGCAGCCTTCTTGGCATTGAGGAAAAACTGATTTGTGGTGTGGGCAGATGAACATGATCAAAGTCCAGCTGGAGTCCTGTGGGCCTGCTGTAGAGAAACTGTGTCATCCATGTACATGAATGGATGCAGACAAGCACATGGAGGGGAGATCATTAAGGAAATTGGAGAAAAGTAGTGGAGCTTACACAGATCCTTGTGGGACCCAAGTGGATACAGGCTGGGAGGAGAGAGAGGGTCACCACTTTTCATTGCTTGGGACCTACCCCTGTGGTAGGAGTGGAATAGCTGATGGCTAAGTCAGAAAGGCCTGCAGCCTGGAGTTTGGCTAATAATTGGGTGGTAGACAGGGTTGAATGCTTTGGCTAGATCGATGAAGATAGCAGAAGTGAATAGGCTGTGATCCATATACTTATGGATGGATTTGGCGAGCCTGAGCAGGTGGTGGAGTGATTTTTGTGGAAGTCAGACTTGTATTGGGTGAAAAAGAGGAGTCAGAAAGGTAGAGAGTTGTGAAAGATGATTTATTCACTGTATTTTGGAGGGAGGAGAAATGAGTGATAGCTGTTCATACTGACGGTCACCATCTTTGGAGAGAGGAGGTAACAGTGGCAGCCTTCCAGTGAGCAGGGATGGAGGAACACCAGAAAGAGAGGTTGAGGAGGTCATCCAATGGGGAGGAGATTGCAGAAGCAGTCAAATGGAGGAGCTTGCTATCCCGGCCATCTGGGCTCCTACCCTTGGAAGGATTAAGGGTGGGAAGTGTGTCGGGGATAAAGGGTGGGGTTACTGGAGAGAAAAAAAACAATAGTGGGAAGGAAGGAGATGACAATCATTCAGACTGGCAGGGATGAGAGGAAGGTGAGGAAGGGGAGAGGGAGGAGAGGAGAGAGGAGAGAGGAGGTACAGGTGATGAAAGGGAATTACATCTCTATGGTGATGAAGGAGAGGTTACAGACAGGGGTGTCACTGACTCTGAGATCAGGCAAAGGAGTGGGAGGGGAGAAGAGATTGTGGCAGCCTTTCAAAATTTAGACAGGTAACCAGTGTTGGTTCTGAAGTTAGATGTAAAATTCTCACACCAGGCAGCTTATTGCCATGGTACAGGTGCTGCTTGGAGATGATGATACCTCCACAAACCATGGGGGATGGGTTATGTTTATTTTTTGACAGGCAAATCATGCACTTGCAGAATAGCTTGAGGTCAGCCATGATCTAGGGGAGGTGGTGTACCCTTTCATGTCCTGCTCCTGGGGGGGCATGGCAGTCCCATAAAGGGGAAGCAATATAGCACAGTGGGTTGAGGCTCACAGGCTACCGTCAAGTGACATCCAGCAGACCAGACCTGGGTTTGAATCCCACAACTTCACTTGCATACTGTGTGACTCTGAGCAAGTCACTTAACTTCCCTGTGCTCCCAGGTTGCTCCTGCAAAAAGCTTTCAGTTGAGTGTACTACTCTGGTTAAACAACTAAAAAAAATATATATATTTAGAGTAATTTTGTTTTGAAATATGTTAGCATGGAATCAGTGGAACAGACCAATGAGATGGGGACTAATCAGGTGACTTAGGTCCGACGGTGCCAGGGAGTGAGGTCCAGGAGTTTGAAGGAAAATATAGGCAGTGTTTGGTGGGGTGAGGGAGCTGGTTGAATAAGAGCATCAAAGGGTTGTGATTATGGTGTCAAATCCAGAAAAGAGGAAGTCAAGAGCGGAATGCCACAGGGATCCACTGACTACATTGTTCTCTTCAATATGCTCATTAACAATGTTTGAGAATGAATCTGGGGCTGTGTCTCTTTGAAGATGACACCAAGCTATGAGGGTAGATAGTGATGGGGAAGTAGGAAACTGCAGACTGACATATAAAGATTAGAGAGGTGGCCTAAGGTTTGGCAGTTGAAATTCAATGCCAAAAAGTGCAAGGTGATTCACTTAGGAGACAAGAACCCCCAGACAGAGTACTGGATAGGAGGGGTAGAGCTGAGCACTACAGCTGAGAAAAGGGACCTAGTATTCATCATTGATGACTCCCTTAAACAATCAAGCTAGTACAGTGAGGCATCAAGTAAGGCAAACAGGATACTAGGATGTGCTAGAAGGAGTTCTGATAGTAGAAGAAAAGGGTTTGCCTCTTTTATTGATCATTGGTGAGGCTGCACTGGGTATACTGTTCAGGTTCTGAACTACAGAGACTTCACCTCAGGAAGATAAGGACAAAGGGTGATCAGGATGATTCCAGAGCTGACAGGACCAGATCATAGGGGATATGCTCAAGGCACTGAACATGTCTTCACTGGAGACCAGACAAGACAGGAATGATATGATAGAGACCTTCAGGTTCCTGTAAGGAATAAACAAGGTGCATGGAGAACTTATGCATGAGTAACAGTTCAAGGTTGTAGGGCACAAGTAGAGGCTGATGGGAGGGAGGTTCAAGAGGATATTGGAAGTTTATTTTCCAAAAATGGTGGTGGAAGTGTGGAATAGTTTGCCAACTGAGGATGGCGGGCACCAAACCATAAATGGTTTCAAGCATGGCTCTGACAAAGTGAAGGGTATAATGGTTACTCATGCTGATAGTAGTAGGGAGGAAACAAGGGGTGGATAGTAAAGGCTATTACCCTGCAGGGACAGTAGGTTCTGAGGTTTAATATGGGAAATGGGGCAGATAGGATGTACTTTTTTTATGTTGATTGCGCACAGTGCAAATAACATATTGCAGGCTGCTGGTGACAGTAATTTGGAATATTTGCACCAACTACTGACAATTTCGCCACTGCAATCAGGGGCTGCCTCGTCATTGCAGCATCAGCCATCTGCTGCAATGAGGCAGCGACCCATCATTGCAGGGTGGGATGTAAAAACCCTGATATTGTTTGTGAACAGGGCGGCAGGTTGACGCCGTGTTCACAAACAATCTCGCTCCATCGTGTTTATGTGCCAACATGGTCCCCAAACCCTATCGGCGTCGATTGCCACATTGTTTCTGGTGCCGACAGGGACCCTCCCGTCGGCATTCTGTAACAACCCTGTTTTTATTCCTGCCCGACGGGGTACCCAATCCCCAGCGGCTACTGCTATCCCCAAAAGAAAGCCATTGGTGGCGCTGGGTACCCATCCCAGCGTACCACATGCACCTCTGTAAAGGAAAACGGTCCGTAGGTATTTTATTTTTACCTGCAAAAAGGAAGCGATCTCGTAGTGTCTGGCCCCAACTTCAACCACAACAACCCACTGTACCCTGCCTCCCCACACCTCCCAGTCACCCCATACTTACCTCCGGAGCTTGTCGCGATGATCTTCGGTGGACCAGAAACACGTCTGCGCTCTTCAAAGCCGACCGTGAACTGAGGAAATGCCGGTGAGCTGTATAACATAATAAATAGTGTTTTTTCAATTTTAGTACATATCTCAGGCATTTTTGGGACTTTTTTCACCAAATTTTCGACATAGGGATTTTGGGACCCTCCTCATGAATTGTTGAAATGTCATTGCGTTAATCGGCCCGGAAAGGTGAATTCATGGTCACTGCATGGAATCACCTTTCGGGGCTGATTAACAAAATGACAGTGCCAGTGTTCATGAGGTGGGTCTCAAAAAGCCTAGGTTGCACATTGGTGGGAAAAATCAAAAATGACATTTTTATGAGTAATGCGCTGGCATGGTTGCTACTGCAGCTTGTTCATGAATTTGCAATATTTTCATGCCAGATTTTCAACATTGGCATTTTTTCACACCTCCTTGTGAACAGTACAGCTGTCATTGTTCACATCCTGGCGGAAATGTGTTTTTGCACTTCTGGCGCAGAACAGCGCAGTCGCTGTGGGAAATCAGTGTTTGGGACAGATTAAGAAATGACAGTGACACTGTTCATGAGTAGAGGTCGTGAAATGGCTGTGTTGAAAATCTGCTAACAATACTCCATAAAATGACGGCGTATTACGGCGTGTGTTGCGCGGTTGCCTTACCTGTCGTAACAATGAATTTGTATTTTTCACTCAGATTTCCAACATTGTCATTTTCCCACCTACTTATGAACAGTGCATCCGTCATTTTTCCCATTCTGGCGAATGTGTTTTCGCACTTCCGATTGCTGAGTAAAAGCAGTTGCTGTGGAAATCACTGTCCGAGACCTGATTAAGAAAATGACAGTGATAACTGTTCATGAGCAGAGGTCCTAAAATACCTTTGTTGAAAATTTGGTGATGATAGCCAACAAATGACTGTATTACAAGTGTGCACTGCACACTACCACCTGTAACTTTGAGATTTGTAATATTGTCCTGCCAGATTTTCAACAGTGGCATTTTCACACCTCCTTAAGGCAGTACAGCTGTCATTTTTCATCCTAACTGAAATGTGGTTTCACAGTAAGAGCACACAATAGCGGTCACTGTGGTAAATCAGTGTTAGGACAGATTAAGAAAATGACAGTGGCACTGTTCATGAGACAGATCTAAAAGCCCTATGTTGAAAATTTGGTGATGAACTCCATAACATGACTGTGTTACAAGCGTGCATTGAACTGTTTCATGCAACCTTGTAACTACGCACATTTGTAATATTTTCAAACCACATTTTCAACAGTGGCACTTTTTTCACTCCTCCTTATGAACAGTACAGCTGTCATTTTTCACATCCGGTCTAAATATGTTTTTGCACTCCTGCCGGAGAATAGCACAGTCGCTGTGGGAAATCAGTGTTTGGGACAGATTACGATCGAACAAGTGAGAAGGGGGCATGACCGAGTTAAACTGAGCTCTGTCAGGACTGCTGCGGATTTGTTTGTGGCAGAAAAAGGCCCCAGCGCAAGAGCTCAGTAGAAAAGGGCAGCCTGCAGCACTGGGAGAAACAGAACAAGAGAGCGAGTGAGGGAGGGTGAGTGAGTGAACTCACCGGAGTGCTGTCAGGACTGCTGTGGATTTCTTTGTGGGCAGAAAAAGGCGTCAAAGCTGGTAGGGGCCCAGTAGAAAAGGCCAGCCTGCAGCGGTGGGAGAAACAGTACGAGTGAGTGAGACGGGGGACTGAGTGAACTCAACAGATCTCTAGCGGGACTGCTGCGGTTTCTTTGTGGGCGAGAAAAGGCACCAATGCAGGCAGAGCACCATACAAAGGCTGCTTGCAGCATGGGACAAACAGAATGAGCGTGACAGAGGGAGACAGAGCAACCTCAACGTAGCTCTGTCGGGACAGCTGCAGATTTCTTTGAGGACAGACAAAGGTGCCAATGCAGCCAGGAGCTCCGTACACAAGTGCAGCCTGCAGCACCAAGAGAAACAGAATGAGTGAGTGACAGAGCGGTAGTGAGCGAGCTCAACAGAGCTGTATTGTGACTGCTGCGGATTTCTTTGTGGGCAGAAAATGCAGCAACGGAGGCAAGAGCCCAGTACAAAAGGCCAGTCTGCAGCACTGGGAGAATCGGAATGAGTGAGTGAGAGTGGGGAGTTAGCGAGCTCAATGGAGCTGTGTCGGGACTGCTTCAGATTTCTTTCAGGCCAGAACAAGCAGCCAATGCAGGCAGGAGCCGAGTACAAAAGGGCAGCCTGCAGTGGCAGGAGACACAGAATGAGAGAGTGAGGGAGGGGGAGGGAGTGAGCACAACGGAGCTCTTTTGGGACTGCTCCAGATTTGTTTGTGGGCAGAAAAAGACAGCAGTGCATGCTGGGGCCCAGTACAAAAGGGCAGCCTGCAGTGGCGGGAAAACCAGAATGAGCGAGTGAGAGGGGGGAGTGAGCGAGCTCAATGGAGCTCTATCATGACTGCTGCACATTTCTTTGTGGGCATGAAAGCTGGCAACACAGGCAGGAACCCAGTACAAAGGGGCAGCCTGCAGCATGGCAGAGAAGCGGAATCATGCGCGAGTGAGGAGGGCAAATGAGAGCAAGCTGAATGGAGCTGTGTCAGGACTGCTGCAGATTTCTTTGTGGCAGAAAAGGCGCCAACAGAGGCAGAAGCCAACAAAATGGCAGCCTAGCAGCAGGGAGAAACAGAATGAGTGAATGAGACAGGCAGGTGAGCGACCTCAACAGAGCTCTGTCAGGACAGCTGTGAAATTCTTTGTGGGCAAAAAAAGGTGCCAACACAGGCAGAAGCCCAGTACAAAAGGACAGCCTGCAGCAGCGAGAGACACAGAATGAGCAAGTGAAGGATGGGGAGTAAGCGAGCACAAAGGAGCTCTGTTGGGACTGCTGCGGATTTCTTTGTGGGCAGGAAAAGGCAGCAATGCAAGCAGGGGCCCACTACAAAAAGTTACTTTAATAAACTGTTCCCTGCCACAGCAGGACCACCAAAATGTGTGGGTGCCTAACAGTCCTTACACATGCCAGCTTTCCAAAGCACACCTTCATGGTCTCCATGGGTTCTAATCCTCCAGAAAAAAAATACCTCAGCATTTGATGTGAAAACTCAGACTTCGTTGTATGTGTAATTCCAAGCGTTTTCTCTTACTAGACTGTTAATGTGAACTCCCCGCTGCTAAAACCTATGCAAACGAACTTGAGCGTACTGTACTACCTGCAGCTGAAGCAAAGAACAGCCAGAATGTACAAAGGAGAACATATTGCTATGCATTTCAGCAGCAGCCAGTGGGGGAGGTTTTGATGACTGAAGCACTTTAATGCGCCTTTTAGTGCTGTCATATACACACCCCTGTGTGGTAATTCACTAAACTGCACACACAGTCTGGTAATGCAGCTTCAAAATATTTTTTTTTTCTCTGAATTGCCATGAGCTGGCATTTAGATAGAATCACACAGCTCTTTCTCAAATCAGATGCTCAATGAAGTCACATCACCTTGTGACCCTAAACATCTTAGGGTTGGACATGTGCCCTAACAAAATAGCGAAAACTAGGTATAGAAAAAGGAAACACAAATTCAACCGTAGCTCACAATTGAATCCACCCTTTCCTCTGGCGAATCTGAAGCTGCCTAACAGCCCACCCCTTGGTGCTCATGCACTCCCTCCACCCGCACAACATATGGCCGATGGGGGTGCTGTTGCATTTTATTTCATAATTTCCTGATCCCGTTGCTGCCACAATACTGATACAGTAATTCTTTTTATGGCTCGAAAACTGCTTGATATTAGCTGAATTATAAATGGCATCCCTGTTTGATGCTGTGGTGCAGAATATGGTGGTGCTCAAATTTTAAGCCAAGTATTACGTGCAGATATGTTGTTATTGGCTCATGTCACTTACCATTTTATACAGCTATTGATTTTTTCAATTCACTTTTGCTGACAAATGTTGATCATGAGGATTCTGGTGTCACAATTCAGTTCAGCGATGTGTAACATCTTAGTGCAGATGCTAAGTAACTGTTTTAAAATGCCGAAAAAGTTAACAGCCATGAAAATGCATGAATTTCTTTCTTCAGTGTCTGGAGCTGTAGTGGTGTTATTAGCAGAGTGCATGTCCCTTTGCTTAGATCTATCAGTGAGATGTCTATTCTGTGCAATGGACAGTGGCTGAATGTTATCAGCTGACAGTTTTCATTTCATTACCAACAGATAAATATTCAGGGCTTTGCAAATGCAACTTTGCTGGTAGCTACAGTTTCATGCCCCAAGTGTCTATCATCAGTTCGTGGTTATATCTTAACCGATGATCACAAAAGTATGAAAAGATTTGCTGCTGAGTAATATAAATGCCAATCCACCTAAGCACCTTTAGGCTGCAAACAGAATTTGAGCGTATGAGGATTCTGGACCAGTGTATCACTCCGTGGCTGCAGCACGTTAATAAGTTTAAGCACATTCTCAGGACATTGTTTCACTTGCCCCCTCTCCCCACTACGATCCTGGTCACCTGAAATAAACCTGACATTTTAGTATCTGTTTTACATCTTGGCTCAGTTAGGCAATCAATGCTGTAAGAACATAAACGGACATATAAACGGGGACTATAAGAACATGGTCACCTGAAATAAACCTGACATTTTAGTATCTGTTTTACATCTTGGCTCAGTTAGGCAATCAATGCTGTAAGAACATTAACGGACATATAAACGGGGACTATAAGAACATGCCGTGGGTGCTTGTGCCTTAGTCCAGCTGTGCAACATCAGCCTGAAGCTCAGGTAGGGCTTACTATCTACCACTTTGTTCACCCCCATGTACCTGTATCATTTCACATCCTCCCTTGACTTAGTGCAGCTGTGCTACATCAGCCTGAAGCTCTGGTAGGGCTTACTGTCTACCACTTTGTTCACCCCCCCATGTACCTGCACCATTTCACATCCTCCCTTGATCTACAGTGAGGATCCCTCATTCCTACGTCACACATGCAGCACAAAAAAAAACCGGTCTTCAAAATTAAGATACATTTATTATGTTTGTTATGTTTGCTTTGCGCATGTGCAAGAAACATAATGCCATCATCCGAGATTTTGGAGTGTGTAAGCCCCCTCTTCCAGTTCAGTCATTGTGTTTGGCAGGCGCGGCCTGTAAGCCAATGCATGCTGGAGCTGTCATGACAAGCTCCAAAATGCAGTGGCATACAGTTCAAAGGGAGCTATGCTTCAGTGAGCAGCGTATAAACGCTCATGCGCTTCCCCACACACCTGCACATGCAGGCATGCGCCCCATCGCGCACACACTGTATAGCGGCACGGGGTGCCCAATCCCCGTCGGCTGTATCAGCTCCCTCTGCCCTTCCAAAGCCTTCCAAATGCCATGCTGGGTACCCACCCCAGCATGGCAACTCATGATATAGCCGACAGGGGGTGCCCAATCCCCCGTCGGCTCCACTGTCCTCAACCCCCCCCGAGTACTGGGTGCCACGCTGGGAGCCCACCCCAGTGTGGGAATCGATGCTTTGGCTGACAGGGGTACCCAATCCCCCATCAGCTGAACGTCTCCCAACCATCCTTGTGCCACGCTGGCAGCCCACCCCAGCATGGCAAACGTCCCGCATCATCATTGGAACCAAAAAGAACACCTGTAGAGAATAAACAGTCCCATGTAGTCTCCCTGGCCCCCCTCCCACAACCCGCACCCACCCACTGCGCACCCTGCCTCCCCACACCCCCCTCACCCCATACTTACCTCAGGACCTCGGCGCAACGATCTTCGGTGGACCAGGAACACGTCTGCACTCTTCAAAGCCGACTGCAAACTGAGGAAATGCCGGTAAGCTGTATAATGGGCTAGATAGGGGGGGTTTCAACTTTGTTGCATTTCTCAGGCATTTTTTGGAATTTTTGCACCAAATTTTCAACATGGGTTTTTGGGACCCTGTCTCATGAATGATGTCACAGTTATGACGTTATTCGGGCCCAAAGGGTGATTTCACAGTCACTAAGTGAAATCACCTTTCGGGACCGATTAATGAAATGACACTGCTAGTGTTCATAAGGTGGGCTCTCAAGAAGCCTATTTTAATAATTTGGTGGAAAATGTCAAAAAACGACTGTTTTTCGAGCGTGCATTGCGTAGTTTCTACGCACGCTCGTAAGTTCGTGAATTTTTAATATTTTCACTCCAGATATTCAACATTGCCATTTTACCACACCTTCCTATGAGTAGTACAGCTGTCATTTTTCACATCTAACCCAAAACGTGTTTCCGCCCATGTAGCGCACAATGGCAGAGTCGGTGTGCAAAACCAATGTATGGGACAAATTAAGAAAATCACAGTGACACTGTTCATGAGCAGAGGTCTTAAAATGGCTATGTTGAAAATTTGGTGAAAAAATTCCTAAAAATGACTGTTTTACGAGCGTGCGTTGCGCAGTTCCTACGGACGCTCGTAAGTTCGCGAATTTTCAATATTTTCACTCCAGATTTTCAACATTGCCATTTTACCACACCTCCTTATGAGTAGTACAGCTGTCATTTTTCACATCTTGCCCAAAATGTGTTTCCGCCCATGTAGCACACAATGGCGCAGTTGATGTGCAAAATCAATGTATGGGACACATTAAGAAAATCACAGTGACACTGTTCATGAGCAGAGGTCTTAAAATGGCTATGTTGAAAATTTGGTGAAAACATTCCTAAAAATGACTGTTTTATGAGCGTGAGTTGCGCAGTTTCTATGCATGCTCATAAGTTTGCAAATTTAATATTTTCACTCCAGATTTTCAACATTGCCATTTTATTACACTTTCTTATGAACAGTACAGCTATTATTTTTCATATGTCACCCAAAATGTGTTTTCGCACATGTAGCGCACAATGGTGCTGTTGGTGTGCGACAGCAATGTTTGGGACAGATTAGGAAAATCACAGTTACACTGATCATGAGCAGAGGTCTTAAAATGGCTATGTTGAAAATTTGGTGACAAAAGTCCATAAAATGATTGTGTTACGAGTGAGCATTGCGCAGTTTCCACGCACTCTCGTAAGTTCATGACTTTGTAATATTTTAAGTCCAGATTTTCACCAGTGGCATTTTTCCACACTGCCTTATTTGCAGTACAGCTGTCATATTTCACAACATGGCTGAAGTGTGTTCTCACACTTTCAGAGCAGAGATGCGTGGTCGCTGTGGGAAATTATTGTTCGGGACAGATAAAGAAAATCACAGTGACACTGTTCATGATCGGAGGCACCAAAATGCCTGAGTTGACAATCTGCTGTAAAAAAATCTCCAACCTAATTATATTATGGGTGTGTGCGTTGCACAGTTTCTATGTACTCTCGTGACTTCACCATTTTTTTAAACATTTTTGCTGCAGATTTGCAACATTGCCATTTTTTACACCTTCCCATGAACAGTACAGCTGTCATTTTTTACATCCTGTTCGGAATGTTTTTGCACCTGTGGTGCTAAATGCCATAGTCGCTGTGCATAAGCAGCTTTTGGCTAAGAAACTGATATTCCCCCTGTTCATGAGGTGGGGTCACAAAAAAAACATGTTGGACATTTGGAGTGAAAATACCAATGAATGCCTGAGGTGTTAGGGTTTCCAGCCATAATGCCCAACACTGTAGAGAATGACAGGCATCAGGGGTGTGACTTGGGATTCTTGCCTGAAATGCTCATACCATTCCACACCCTGCAGCCAGTGAGAAGCATCGAGGTATGCCTTGGACTCTTCGGCCCCAAAGTTCGCCCCATTCTCCTATATCGCACCCATCTCACTGTATTTCCTAATGGAATGGAGCATAAGGACCAAAGACCCCAAGGAACACCGTGACACTTGCCAGTGTCTGCAGGGTGGGGTGTACTGAAATGGCACGGCCGTTATGCCTCACAACCCAAAGACACACCCCTATGCCTGTCACTCTCTGCAGGGTGGTGGTGGGGTTGGCTTCAGTTCAATACTTCACTGCCATTCCTATTACGCAGCTCTGTAACTTCTACACTACCACTGCCAATGCGAGCAAGCAAACATTCGGCATTGACAAATGCTTGTTAAAATAGTACCAGCCATGCTTATCACAATACAGTGCTAGTTCTGTTACAGTGGTATGTGGGCCCCCATTTTCAGATTAGTGTTGTGCACTCCTAAGTGCTACACCTGAGATACCGCACAGCCACAGAAGGTGGTGGTAAATGGCACTCATTCCAGTATGGAGAGAGTGACCAGTAGGGTGCCGGAGGGCTCAGTAATGGGACACATTCTCTTCAGTGTCTTTATAAGTGGCATAACAGAAAAACTGGAAGGGGAGATATGCCTTTTTGTAGATGGCACCACAGTCTGTAATAGCGTTGATAGGTGCAGATGGAGAGAATGAGTAGGGACATTAGAAAACTTAAAGAGTGCTATGGGACATGGCAGTTTGGGTTCAAAGCCAAAAAGTGCAAAATCAAGCATCTAGGTACTAGAAGCCTAGAGGCTGAGTATAAAATGTAGGGGGAGGTACTTAAGGTCACTAAGGAAACCTTTTATACAGCACTGTGCTCTGTATGCAGGAGAGGATTACTCATTTACATGGCCGTAGTAGTATATATGCACATGCACATGATCAGGGTAGCATCAAGTGATGCTGAATATGACACCGATCAAACCATGCTGTTCCCACAGTGTAATGTTTAGCTCTGCACGCTAACCTTTTGAAAATGGGGCCCTAACTGACTAAAAATCCTGGCCAATGCCTCTTAAGATGCAGAAGGTAAACATAAAAGGTTTATCTTATCTATCTCTTTATGCATTGTTTTATCATATTTTGCTTGAAAAACCTTTATCCAATTTCAAAACATTGTGATGTGACTTAAAATGTTTATAACAGACTAGTTAAAATACAGTTTGTTTTCTTCTTTTACCTATATGTTGTCTTTATTTACTTATAAAAACACAGTCTGGTGGGCTGGCCTAGCAGCTTGGTGGTGATTGCACTGCCTCCCGTGCCAGTGGCCCAGTTATGGGTGTGGACCTGAGTTAAACAGGGGTTAGTTGGGGGGGAGATATGATTAAGCATTTCAGGGAATGCTGTCCTCTCAGTGAGGGGAAGTCTGACCACCCACCCAACTCTTCAACATTCACCTAGCTGAGGAGGGCTGGCAGGGCAGTGGAGTTGCATAAGGGGGAGGGCTCAGGCAAGCACAAAGCAAGCATGTGTCTTTATATGCAATTGCATCATTCCACGCTTGGCTGTCCAGGGGATGAAACCAAAGGTAGAAACTCCCTAATGGCAAAATGATCCAACAACCTGCCGCAGATTTTGCACTGCTAACCAGGCTCCGCTCATATATGTGTCTCCTTGTCAATGGCCCTCCCCCTCCTGGCCCCAACATGGGGGATGTGAGTGGGGGGGGCCTCAGAGCAAATATGTCCTGTGGATGGTAAGTGATTGGGCTGGAGATGTCAGTGGGCAAAGGGGTAGCACGGTGACTAAGGAGATAAAAATCTCTATGGGAAAAAAAAAGGAAATAAAACACAGTTTGAGAAGCTCGAACCCCAAAAGAGACTATGCATGCCTCCAGTGAGGATTCACAATAAAGTTATTTAGTAAAACAATGCAAATTGTATGCATATGCCAGCTAAACTCCTGATGAAAACTGAATACTGAGGGACTGCAGCAAAAATACATATTTTAAAATAATAACTTAAAACATAGTCCATAGAGTACAAACTAGGAATGATTTTGGCTTACACTTCCACAGCTCCTGAAGTGCTTCCCAAGCATTCAACTCAGATAAGTTGCTGGACTTAACACAGTAATTAATTACACATAAAACAAATCAACACTTTAACTTGGAAAAATGCATGCAGCTCTCTATGTATACAGGTATGTTAGGAATATCCTGTATTAGCTTCCTATACAAATGTGTTGTCTGACAGTAAATGAAGGCAGCACTTGTTTAAAAGAATAAACAACAGCATTTAAATTAGTTTTAAAAGTTTCTTGTCACATCACAATGGTCTGAAATTTGACTAAAGGTGTGCAAGCAAAACAAAAGGAAAACCCCCATAAAGAAGTAGAATAAGAGATAGCTCTGTTTTGTTTACCTCAGCTCTGCAGTTTTAGACGTCTTCTCATCAAGCTAGCAGCTAACTGAATGCAACAGGCAATGAGTTCGGCTCTAGGGCATTCATGGGGAGGGGCAGGGGATGGGTAGTTTCAGAACATAGTCCATTTCAGTATATAGTTTATTTGTTTCAGTATATAGAGTGTAGTTATTCAGTCTACAGTGTATGTGTTTCAATACATAGTGTATGTGTTTCACCATGTAGTGTATTTGTTTCAGTATATAGTGTATGCAGATTTTTCAGTGCATAGTGTATTTATTTCAACAGATAGTGTATGTATTTCAATATAAAGTGAAGATGTTTCAATATATAGTGTATTTGTTTCAGTATATAGTGTATGTGCTTTTTTCAGTGTGTAGTATATGCATTTCAACAGATAGTGTATGTATATCAATATACAGTATATTTGTTTCAATATATAGTGTATGCAGATTTTTCAGTGCATATTGTATTTATTTCAATAGATAGTGTATGTATTGCAATATAAAGTGTAGATGTTTCAATATATAGTGTATTTGTTTCATTATATAGTGTATATGCTTTTTTCAGTGTGTAGTATATGCATTTCAATATACAGTGTATTTGTTTCAGTATATAGTGTATGCAGTTTTTTCTCAATATATAGTGTATGTGTTACAATCTATAGAGTATTTGTTTCAGTAGATAGTTTATGTGGATGTTTCAGTCTGTAGTGTATGTATCTCAATAGGTAGTGTATATGTTTCAGTACATAGTACATTTGTTTCAGTATATAGTGTATGTGGATTTTCAGTACTCAGTATGTGGATTTCAGTAGATGGTGTATGTATTTCACTATGCAATGAAAGCATGTCACTATATAGTGTATGTAGTTCACTATATAATATATGAATTTCAGTATACAGTATATGTATTTCACTATACGATGTACATATTTCAGTAGATACTGTATGTAGTTCACTACATTGTGTATGTATTTCACTATATAATGTATATATTTCACTATATGATGTATGTATTTCACCATATAGTGTGTGTTTTACTATACAGCCAGAGATTCTGAATTATGTCCCTAATGGCTTGCCATATAATTCCAAACTCCCATCTCATCCATTGGTTCATCAGTTCAGCTTCTAGATAGTCTTCACATTCCCTAGGTACCGATTCCCTTTACAAGCTAATGTTTAACACACTCACTGCTGCCTCAGAACTGCAAATGTTGGCTGCTGCCAACTTTCTGATACAGAGGTTGTGGCTTCTTTACACCCCCACTCCCCCTAACACTTCCATCATTGCACTTTTAGTCTTTAATACCAGGTTGTACACTCAAAAACTTGCAGCAGTGCAGCTGTCTACCGCTGATATTATAGTGTTGAGCCATGTATGTTTGTAACACAGTAAATAGCACAGACAGCTTTCCAGATAAAATGTAGATTGCGAAGTTCACACCGTTTTGTTTTATTTATTCCAGTTTCTCATCTGAAATCTGCAGTTTACCCCCCCCACCCCCACTGCGATGTTTCTTCAGATCCTTTTCAGAGAGGGGTTCCAGGCACTGCAACCTATTCATTGCAGAAATTGCAAAGCCGATAACTAGCCTGAATTGTTAATAAACACTCTTATTGATTCCATAGTAACAACCATTTAGAGGCTATTGACATCTTCACATCTGGATTATGCTAAATAATTATTTGTACACTACCTGTATAAATGACACCACCTTATGCATTAGCTGCAGCCACCAGCGTAAAACGCTATTGCATGTTTATCGTCACATGCTGAGTAATTGCTGGATAGTTTTTTTATTATCTTTGATATTTCAGATAGGAACACTGGATGTGATTGTATGTAGCAGCTGTTTTTTTTATGTGCTTAACTGTTCATCTTGACCCACTTTTTAAAATTTGTGAGCATGTTATGTTGTTAGTAAAAGATGATTTCACTGTGTTTACATGAACATTACATTGTTTCCCATAGAACCTGAATTGCTGATTGTCTGTATAACTAATGCAAATATATGGGTGGAATTTCCGTGTAGATTGCTCCAAAGCCCTGTTAAATACAGAACTCATTATAGATCAGGGATACCTGGAATGAACTCAATGCAAAGCACATAATTAGTTAATGACATTTTTGTACAATTATGTTTTTAGCAAACATTTTGTTAGCATGAAATTCTATGTAACTGAAATGTTTTATAACCTTTATTCAATGCAGAGAGAGAGAGAGAGAGACAGCTTAGACATTTTTTTTTTGCAGTTAATCTTTTTATTGTTTTTCCAAGTTTTCAAGTGTACAAGACAGGTTCTGACAGATACAACATATAGAGCTTTCCTCAAATGACAATTAATAAACAGGTCAAAAAGGATGTTGCATATTTTTTGTGTAATCATTGCATAACATTCACATAAGATACAATTTACTATAACAGCAGGTATGTACTACTGTTAAGTTTCTAAAAGATAGCAACAAGAAGGCAGTACAGGCATTATTGAACTAGAGCGGGTAGTTACATTTGAAGCTGGGTGTAAATTTGGGGATCCTAGGCTTGAGGGAAATAAGATCTCTGATATTTAGGTTTCAGGGGGGTCTTAAAAGATCTTTGTTCTGTGGTGGAGTGGAAGGGCATCCTTTTAAAGATATGTAGGAGCAAAAGGGGTCCCATCTCTCTAGAAACAAGGTAGTGGTACCTGCAGCAAAATGGGACATTTTAGTGAAATTGGCCAGTTTTTCCAAGGACATTAACCAGCCCTAAAAAGAGGGAATTATGGTAGACCACCAGTTTCTCAATAATGCTCTTTTAATCTCAACAGAGGCCTGTATCAACCACAATATGTATTGATATGGCAGCTTTAGGTTTTTAGAGAGGAGTCCCAGTATCCACAAGGAAGGTGACTGTGGCAGTGTGCTGTTTAAAATTCTGGAGCAACATGTTATGACCTTCCCCCAAATGGGGCGGATTGGGGTGCAGTGCCAAAGAATATGGAGAAGGTCTGCACCCTGCTCTCCGCATCTCCAGCAATTGTCCTCTGGGATTAGCGCCATTGTTTTTAATTGAGTTGGGGTGCGGTACCATAAGTGTTGCACTTTATTCTGTATCAGCAGACTACGTGGGTCAGAGCAGGCCTTTTTGGTAGAAGTCCAGCATGCAGTGCAGTCTTCATCTGATAAAGGAGGGTGGAGCATTTCTTGCCACTTACTCTGAGCTCTAGTGGTGGGGTCTGGAGCTGGATCCCTAAGTTTTTTGTATATTATACCAGCTAGGCCTTTTGACTTGTGTTGCCAGATACCCAGAGGGAGAGGAGAGAGTTGCTTTTTCTTCTGTCAACTGCATGTTTGGCATGAGCAGGCCTTATGTAACCAAGTAGTGTAAGCATGCCTCAGTTGAAGGTATTTCCAGAAATCACGCTGGGGTAGTAGATATCTGTCTTTTAAAGAAGAAAATGAGTCGAGAGTGACAATGACACAAGTAAGGATATCTTTTATCCTAATAATCTGATTGTCCTTCCAGTGAGGCCAATTTATTGGTTTCCCTTCAATTAGCCAGTTGGGATTATTCCAGAAGCATACTAATAATTCAGGGCTCATACATGATTTGATGATTTGACAGATTTTATGCCAGGCTCTATGTGCATTTTGAATAGCCCTCCACTTTCTCAGGAAACTGGGCAGTGGCCGTCCCAGATAGGCTGACAAATCAGTCTCTCCCAAAATCCTGTGTTCTAGGTCACACCATGCAGGTTTGTTTGGGCCCAGGTCTTGGAATATACGGTAAGTTCTAGTTACTGAAAAAGCATAGGCATAGAGATGGAAATTAGAGAGCCCCATCCCTCTTTGTTCCATGGAGCTCTTAATTTTGCCCCACTGTATCTTGGCTTAGACGTGTCCCACAAAAAGTTGCCTATTAGGGAATCTAGGTTTTGTAGCCATTTGCCAGGAAATTCTGGAGGCAGGTGGGACATGAGATAAAAGATTATTGGGGCAACTGTCATCTTTACTGCAGTTATTTTCCCTGGCATGGTTAGGTTAAGGTGTTTCCATCTTTGCACATCAGATTATAACAGTGCAAACAGAGGGGAGAGATTCTTGTCCATGAGGGTCTGTATATTTGAGGATATAATCACTCCCAAGTATTTTATGCCTTTTGTGGCCCATGCTAGGCCAGTGTTTGCTAGCTTATGTGGAGAAGTGACTGGGTTTAGTGGGAGTACCTCCATTTGGTTAGTGTTAATGTGAAGACCTGATATATTTGCAAAGGAGTCAAGTAAGGACAGTACTGGAGGTAAACTAGCCTACAAGTCTTTAATTAGAATGAGACAGGCATCCGCATAAAGCACAGTGTGAGATGTAGTCCTGCCTAGCTCCAGGCCTTGTATGTTTGGGTGCTCTCTGATAGCACTTGCTAGAATTTCAATCACCAAAACAAAAAGCATGGGAGACAAGGGGCATCCTTATCTAGTTCCTCTGTACAGGCAGAATGATTCAGAAATGTGACTGTTAGTGAGGACCCTTGCAGTGGAATTGCTGTATAGGGTTTTAACCCAGGTGCTAAAAATGGGGCCAAAGTTGAGGTGCTGCAGGGTAGCATGTAGAAATTCCCACTCCACTGAGTCAAAAGCTTTCTCAAAAGTGATTGTAATGGCTGCAGTTGGGGTGGGATTCACCAGTGCTCCCTGCAGTAATGTTACTAACGCTCGAAGATGGTCTGTGCTTACCTGGCCTTTAATGAACCCCACTTAGGAAGGATGAATTAAGTTGGGAAGCACTTTTTCTAATCGATCTGCTAATGCTTTAGCCAGAATTTTGTATCAGCATTTATGAGAGAGATGGGCCTGTAGTTAGAGGGGAGAGATGGTTCCTTCCCCTCTTTGGGAAGTATGGTTATAATAGCTTCTCTCAGAGTGTTAGGGAGTCCACCTTCATTCAAGGCCTCTTGCACCATGTTGAGCAGAGGAAGGGAGACAGTATCTTAAACCAGTTTATACATATCTATGGGGAAACCATCACTTCCTGAAGCTTTGTGTGAAGCCAGGTTTTTGATTGCATCTCTGATTTCAGGCTCTGTCAATGGAGAGTCCAGAAGTGTTCTTTGAGAATCAACAAGATGGGGCATATTTATTTATTGAATTTTGATGACCGGGTAGGCCCGCTGGGCCCCAAGAGGTCCCTATATTTAGGCTGGCAACAAAGGCTGCATATTTTTGTGCATCCCATTTAATGTGCGTGCTATACAGTGTCTTGTAGAACTCCAGCATAGCCTGATTTATCCCCATTTTTGGTGACCTGAGGCTGTCCTCTTTTGTTCTGTAACTGAGCTATGTGTCTTTCAGCCTGGCGTTTTTTTCAGCCTGAAGGCTAAGGGTTTTCCTGATTTTTCCCCTTGAGCCTAGTATTTGCATTGCATCCTTTGGATCTGTAATTCAGCTTTTCTAGTGGCCAGACTGTTTAATTGTAGCCTGAGTTTTACGATCTCATAGGTTAGAGAGTGGGACAAAAGCCTCCCTGGGTTTGTTTTGTATAAGAACTCTTTGGCTGCCAATAGCTGCTCTAAATTTGCTTCCCTCTCTCTTTTCTTTCTGCAGTATGAGGCATAGTTAATTATTTCCCCCCTTAGGGAAGCTTTAAAGACCTCCCTGATGGCTGCATAGGGTGCTGTCCCCGGAGGGTTATCTGCAAAGTCATTTTGAGTTTCTTTCGACACCCAGGTTTTGAAATCAGCATTCTGCAGCAATAGAGGGTCAAGGCACTATGTAAGGGATATTTTGGGGATAAGGCTGTCCATTAGGGCCATCGATAAGGGTGCATGATCAGAGAGGTATAAAGGGGCGATTTTCGTATCCACCACTTTTTGTGATATCTGGGGGGAGGTGATCCAGTAGTCCAGCCTACTAGCCATTTGTCTGGGAGCAGAAAAATAAGTGGAATCTCTGTCAGTTGGGTGGTGGAGCCTCCAGATATCCTGTAGGGAGTGTAAGCTGACTGACTCTTTGAGAACCAGAAGTGATTTGGTGTGTAGCTCTTGCTTTGAATTGTATCTGTCAACAAAATAGTTGACTGTGAGGTTCATATCACCCCCCCCCCACTATGATCTCTGTGTTACTGTCTGTAAAGTCTGACAGTGCTTGGGAGATCTCATGAAAAAAGTCAAGGAGGTAATTGTTTGGGGCATAAACATTTACAAGCATTAATTTACCTGTTGAAGTAGAGACTTTTGCCATCACCCAGCATCCATTCTTATCTTTTTTGTGGCCCAGTAATGACCAGTTTAATTTATTATGACATAGAATTGAAACCCCACATTTGGCAGACTGTGCAGAACTGTGTACTTACCAACCCGCCCATTCTTGTACAAGTTTGGTAGCTTTAAGATTCAATAGTTTGGTCTCCTGTATGAAGGCTATCTGTGAGTTAAGCTATTTCAGTCTGTTCAGAATGTTTTTCCTTTTAATAGGAGAGTTTAGGTCCCTTACATTCCAGGAGATGTCTGTGGTCACTCCATTGTTAGTCATTGGGAGATAGTATAATTACAAAAATGGACACTATACATGAGAAGCCAATCTGGTCACCTCCGGCTACTTTCAGGTCTTTCAAATTAGTACAAGTTTTGAACAAATGATCAACTGATCCCCACCCTTCCCTTGTCACCCAAGATCCCTAGTTCCTACACTAGTGCCTACTTGGGAAGGCAGTGCTATATTGATGTACATGTAAGAAACATTCCTTCTAGTCAACAACAGTATAAGCTGTACGTGCAACATCCTAACAGTAAATACAAAATGTAACTGTATTTGCAGCTTAAGTTCAGAAGGTGCTACCCATATCTGCCCGATGGGTCTTGTTAGACAGCACCAATGGCATGGGTAGTGTTCTGAGGCAGTACGAATAGTAAACAAATGAACCAACCATATGAACGATAACATTTGAACTTTATCTAAAACAGTTACCTGAAGTGATTTGGGGCCTGTGGCTTCTACATGGTATTGGAACCCTAGAAAAGGGGTGGGTGGTCCTCATCATCCCCTGCCTAGAGGTGGGGGTATGCTTCTTCCCCAGTCCTGTTAAGGGGGTTGGGGGAAGTGATTTGCATGAAGGTGATCACCACAAGATCCTGGGGGAGATGGGAGACATGAAGGTCATCTATTGGTTTTCCTTTGTGCTTATAGCTACAGGGTAATGAAACCAGGCTGTCCGATCAGCTGGGTGCTCCATGTTGAGTGAGCAAGAGGACAAGTATACCCTGGTGACCCATTTTTAGGGTCTCTTTCTACAGATCTTGCCACCATTGGAGCAAGGTGTGGGCATAGGGAACCTCAAGGGATTAAGCTGTGAGTCCTGCAGGGTGTCACAACAACACTCAGGGCCAGCTGCTGTAAAGTAGGTTAGTGTGGAGCACTGTTAGGAGTATTTGGGGTCAAAGAGTGATCAAAATGGCATTGCAACCTAAAATATGCCCTATTTCACACACCTGATGAAATGTCACATTATCAATGGCCTGTATTACCATTGCCCCAGTCCGCTGACAAATACATCAGCAGATGCAGCATATCCATCGTCAACAGTGTCTCATATATTGGCAAGGTAACAGCCTGTTCTGGTGTGGTACCAAAGAGGCAGGGGCTTTCCCACCGAAGCTTCGAGTAAGCAAATGGATATTGTTAGGAAATGAGGAGTAATGTTCTTACAAAGACAGTTAATCCCATTGCTTCAAAAGACAGTTTGTGTGATGCACCGTGCTGTGCATGCTTTACTAAGCAGCAGGGGCATATCAAGAACCCTGCATTATGTCTCAGCCTCTTGGCTTATAAACAGGAACTCTGAGGTGGTAGAGACAAGTACCAGTGCTTTTCTCCATAGGACAGTTACAGTTTTAAATCCCCAATGAGGTTAATTCTCTTAAAAGGCTCACTGTACCATAGATGCAGTGTACATTACCCTAGATTGGACAAGAATTCACCTCAGCACAAAGTCGGCTCCTCATCCACATTCCCTGGCTCACTAGGTTCTTGCTGATCCTCAGTGAAGTTCTCCCACTCGTGGCACCGTGGAGTCCAGTCAGGAGGAAGTTCTTCGGTGGCTGCAGGACAGAGCTGGATGCTCCATTTCTGTAGTGAGTTTTAAGGTCGAGGGAGGCAGATCTCACAGAGGAGAACAGTGGTTGCTTGTTTTGATGGAGGTGTCTCCAGGTGAGACACTACTAGCATCAGAGGGCAGTTGGAGCTGCTGCCAGCTTCTGGATCTGTACCTGCAGTGTGGAGGTTTCATACCTGAAGACTACTTTGTTTGTTTCATGGGTCTGCCACACTGCACTTTCTGCCATGGCTTCTCAGGACAGGTGCTATTCTGTACCGGTGGGCTGTGTAGGTCTGGTGTCTCAGATGTTACTTCCATGGGTTGCTTAGAGGAGCTCTGTGGTTCTTTACGCAGATGTCCCAAGGCCCTCACATTTCTTTGAATGTCTGTGAGGAACATGTCCACTTCACTAGGGGAGTTAAGGTGATATATTCCCCATTATACATCACACAAAGCATAGTAGGGTAGTAGAGGGCAGCCAGAATGTTAACTGATACAGTTGTTATTTTTTACAGTGGCATATGTCCTCCGCTTCTTAGAGAATTCATAGGAGAAGTCTTGGTAGATTTGAATACAGTGACCTCGCCATTCAACATTTTTTAAGCCCCCTGGTGATCCACAAGAACAGTTCTTTAACAGGATATCAATAGAACTTCACCAAAATGGGCCTTGGTCTGCCCCCAGGAGGGGGCCTGGGGGCTAAGCTCCTATGTGCCCACTCCAATTCTGGTGGGGCCATGTTGTTGAGATGCAGCATGTCTGGCAAAGCAGTGCGGTGAAATGCCGCCATGTCTTATCCTTCCATCCCTTCTGGAATGCCCACTACTGTAATGTTGCTTCTTCTGGAGCAATTCTCCATATCACCCATTTATTCAGGAGGTAATTTATTTGCTGTTGTTCTTGCCATATGGTTTGATGCTGGTGCAGTTGCTGACTTTGCTGTTGGAACTCTTCCTCCATTTTGGACACTCGCTGAGATACCAGCTGTAAGTCTGTATTAGTTTTATTGGTAGTCAATTTCAGCTCAGCAGTGTCTTGAAGAACTTTTGTTAGCATTTGTGTTAGATTTGCAAACTCAGAGGCAGAATCCAGCGAGAGTGCAGACCTTGCCATGCTGCATCGGGGATACCCCATCCAGGCGGGTGATGTGTGGAGCTTTTTTGTCGGATGATGAGTGGACTGAAGTGTCAACGCTATACCCGGCCTATGCATTGGCACCACGAGGAGTTCTGAGCCTTTTGCGAAGGAAAAGAAAAAAGTTTGTATTTACTTTTCTCAGGCAGTTGAGGTCTGATTTGCACAATGTCAGTAGCAAATTGTAGCCCAGCTCTTCCGGTGACCAGTTCGGCTTTTCAGGCTCCTTCCAGGGTCCGCAATTCTGTCAGATTTTTTAAATTAGCTGCTACGGATCCTCTCACTTAAATTTAATGTGTTTCCATAATGGATGCTAGGTTCCTCCCCCGACAGCTTAAACTTTGATTATTTTTTATTCCTTTTCAAGAAATCGGTTCAAATTATTTTTAGCTATTTATCATGTCCCATTACCTGACAGCAGGTTGTGTGAGGCAGAAATAAATAACTACTAGTCTGTTCTAAACTTCTACTCAATTTGTATTAAACTCCCTGTTCTTGGATTGGGTATGACTGACATCAATTAAATATGCTTTTCTTTCAGCTGCCTGCTACCATCAGGGCACCATCTTGTACACCATGGTATACAAATGATCACAAGCCCCCACACAACAGCAGTGCAAACACTTCACCCACAGGAAACTCTAGCAACTAGAAGAACAAATCAGGACATAGAACAGCAAGCAACATGTACAAGTGTTTAGATTGCCATCATTAGGACACCATATTAACTTACTGTCATAAACATAATTTAAAAAACTATGCCAAACGGGGAATAGTAAAAAGAAAGCATCAGTGTGCCCAATACATTTTGAAAGAAAAGTAACATACCAGTAATGGCAGCATATAATAACTAAAAAAAATCATAGAAATGCATTGCATGTGCAGTATTGTCAAAAACTGAAAAGAAGAAATGTGTTATCAGGCTAGACAGGTACTCTTTAAATGTAAACAAAGCTGCTTAGGTCATCACACAATCCACCGTGACTGACGTTACGAGTACTGATCAGTCGAGGGAGAGTAAATAGACTATAATGAAAATTCTGAGATTTGAAAAGCTCTGTTATGTCAGTCACTGGACTCCTAAGGCTACGTGTGAGTAAGTGATGAATTTGGTCTGTCACATTGAAAACAGCCCAACACAAGCAGAGTGCAGATTTTAATCTGCTCGGCAGGCTGCGAGTCAAATGGATATAGAAAAGCTTAATCTACATACCCTTAAACAAGGGGAAAAAGGACGGCAGAATTTTGTACACTGATTTTCTGTATGTGCACCTAAACATAAAGATTTAGGAGTGAACGGCACACCAACTAACTAAATAAATAAATTGGGGCTCTTTAACACTTGGGTATTACTTTATGTTTTTGCATCTGAGGAAGAACAAAATTGAGATCACAGACTCAAATCCATTTGTGCTTTCTAATAATAATACCATTGTGATTTCTCAGGTACCTTTTAGATTACTGTCAAAAGGACAAGCGGTGTCTCAGAGACAGGTACAGCCATTCAATGCTTTGCACAATACAATACTGCACATCACAGAGCCCTGGGACTGAACCCTTCATGCTATCAGCCAGAGCAGACTGTATAGTCCAGTCATTGAAGTCAGAGAAAGGAAATGTCATTTAAAAACAAAGGGAGAGATGAAAACTAAATGGGGGAATGTGTACATTATTTAAATGAGTTGTGCATTGGATAAAGTACTATTAGAAGTGAGTGGACACACATGACTTATAACAGCTGTTCCTCATAACTGCAGCCAGTTTTTTTTTTTAAATATGCATTGTATTTCGGCATTTTTGAATTGATATTCAGTGTCTACCTGGTAATATCAGCAAATAAAAAGACTGGCATTTGTAATTACAACACACTACTTCAAATTCAACGTGTGAAATCTTGTTTGTTTACCTCAGTTTATATTTCCCTCCACAGGTCTCGGTGAATGAAGACGGTTGTGTGATGCATAATTATTTTTTGCAGCTGTTACTTTCTGTTAAGCTGGCCGCCATCTGGAGGGAGCCCCCAGCCATGTTCCCCAGTGTCCACCATCCAGCGCTGACCCTACTCCCAGAGCTTGCCCCCCGGTGGGGCTAGTGGGGTTCCCTAACCCCCACTGGAGACTGGATTCAGTGGGCCAGTACTGTGGCTGGCTGGGAGCTGAGCCTGCAAGGTGCCCATCACCATTGTGCCATGGCTTCTTCTTTTTCTGGTTTTCTTCCCAGGAGTTGGGGCATGCAGTGAAGCCCACAGAGAGGAGTGTGCAGGCATCTGCATGTGCTCCCTCTAAGTGCCTACCCCAACTCTTCCTCCTTCTGCAGCAGGTGCCATGTCCCCCAGCCTCTGCTAGAGAGCAGGCAAGTGCCAACCACTGAAGATCCCCCTCCCTGGAGAAGGAGAGCAGTCCATCAAACACTCAATCCTTCTCCTCCCCTACTGACCCCTGGCGACCCATTATTGTTCCCAAACATGGGTCGCTGGCATAGCGTGAGGTAAGACATCCAGCGCCTCAGCCCTCAGCATCGGGCCAGCTGAGGCATAATATTTAAATTGTTACTATACATGTCACTGCTGTTTTTGAAGCTGAAACTGATTTTCCATGTAACAGCTTGGCAGATGTTGGAAAGACAAAATAAAAACAATCATTTGTCAATGCTGAATGTTGCTTGCTTGTATGTGCTGTTTAGGTATTTGGAAGTGATAGTTCCATGCTTTCCTCCCAAGACATGTACTGTGTCTTTCCATTCAGTATTCACAGAAGAGTGGGAGGGGCAAGGGCCACAGCAGTACAGCAGTTGCCAAGGGGGTAAAGAGGTGGACAATAGTCCATTCAAAGGCAAATGAGTCCTGCAAGAGCTCACTAAATTGAAGGCAGGCAAAGCGATGGAACCAGATGGCATACACCCAAGGATATTAAGAGAACTGCGAAGGGAGATAGCAGTATCTCTGGCAGCCATTTTCATTGAGTCATTCAACACAAGTGAATTGGAGGAGGGTACATGTGGTCCCTCTACACAAATCCGGCAGCAGGGAGGAGGCGGGGAACAATAGGCTGTTCAGCCTCATCTGAGTAGTGGGGAAGATCATGGAGACATTGCTTAAAGAAAGGCTAGTGGGGTATCTAGAAGCCATCGGAGACAAGGACCATAGATAACATGGATTCACAGTGGGGACATCATGTCAGACAAATCTGGTTGATTTCTTTGACTGGGTGACAAAGGAAGTGAATCATGGTGGGGCAGTGGACAATGTTTATCTTGATTTCAGCAAAACCTTTGACACCATCCCACATAGGAGGCTGATAAACTAGCTGGGTAGGCTGGGCATGGCAGAAAGGGTGGTAAACTGGGTTAGAAACTGGCTAACAGACAGGAGGCAGAGAGTGGTGGTAAATGTGGTGCAGTCTAGGGAGAGGGGGTGACCAGTGGGGTGCAGCAGGTATCAGTCCTGGGGCCAGTCCTGTTCAATGTCTTCATTGGTAAAATTGCAGAACAGCTGAAGGGAATTTTTTCACCAAATTTTCAACATAGACATTTTAAGACCTCTGCTCATGAACAGCATCACTGTGATTTTCTTAATCAGTCCCAAACATTGATTGCGCACACCGACTGCACCATTGTGCGCTACATGCATGGAAACACATTTTGGGTGACATGTGAAAAATGACAGCTGTACTGCTCATAAGGAGGTGTGGTAAAATGGTAATGTTGAAAATCTGGAGTGCAAATATAAAAAATTCATGAAATTATGAGCGTGTGTAGGAACTGCACGATGCACACTCGTAAAGCAGTCATTTTTAGGAATTTTTTCACTAAATTTTCAACATAGCCATTTCAAGACCTCTGCTCATAAACAGTGTCACTGAGATTTTCTTAATCTGTCCCAAACATTGATTTCGCACACCAACTATGTCATTATGCGCTATATGCACATAAACACATTTTGGGTGAGATGTGAGAAATGATAGCTGTACTGCTCATAAGGAGGTGTGGTAAAATGGCAATGTTGAAAATCTGGAGTGAAAATATTGAAAATTCATGAACTTATGAACGTGCATAGGAACAGTGAAATGCATGCTTGTAAAACAGTCATTTTGGGGAATTTTTTCACCAAAGTTTCATCAAATCAGAGTTTGTGTAGCTCTACCTTCCCAGAGATCTGGAAGGTGGGGAAGACAGTGCCTATATTTAAGGAAGGGGATACTACTTCACCTACAACTTATAGACCAGTTGCTTTTCTTTCAACCTTGTCTAAAGTCCTGGAAAGACAAGTGCACAAATAATTGTATCACTACTTAGAAAAGTATGGTTTGCTTTCTGACTGTCGATATGGTTTTCAGGCAGGGAGGTCCATGAACATTGCCTTAGTTGACTTTAATAATTTAGTAACAACATCACTAAGTATGGATAAAAGTACTGGGGCAGTGTTCGTGGACCTCAGTAAAGCTATTGATCTGGTTGATCACCGAACATTGTTAAAAAGACTGTATGGGATTGGGGTCCATGTAGAGCCATTACAATTGTTTAAACCTTACTTTTCAGACAGAAAACAATGTGTGATGTATGGATAATCTGTATCTAGTTTGAAAGAAGTAAAAAGAGGTGTCCCACAGGGCTTGATTTTGGGCCTGCTATTGTTCAATGTGTATTTTAATGATTTGGCTAAAATGTTATCCAAAATTGAGGTCCATTTACAGTATATGTGGATTAAATGGTCCTGGCTGTGTCTGCTGACAGCCTTGCCTCTTTAGAGCAGAAACTACAGGAAGACTTGATTTCAATGGCATCTTGGTTCAAGAACTCATGTCTTCTACTTAATGGACAGAAAACCCAATGTTTACTATTTTCAATTAGTTTTCAAGGAATTTAAAAAAGATAATATGACATTACATTTAGAAATGGTGCCAAGCTGACTAATGTTATATTATAAATACTTGGGTGTTCAAATTGACAATAGGTTAACATTTATGAAACATATTAATTTAACTGTCAAGAAACTAAATCAGACTAGGCACATTGAGAAGAGTCACAAGCTGTCTCACAAAAGATGCTACTGTGCAACTAAATTAGTCAGACAAATGTTAATTCCAGTTCTAGACTATGGTTCACATACCGTATATTCACTCACCGAAAACAGCTTTGGGTAAAATTGATCAGATGTATTATAAATGATCCAGATTTGCATCTAGAAGCAGATATGGGACACATCACTGCAAGGTTTATAAAATTCTGGATTGGTTGAAACCTGCTAAAAAAAGACAATACCATTGGTTGACCCAGTGTCATAAGCTAAGAAATACAAACATTTTCGCCCATTACATTATTTGGTTAAGTTGGAGTTCCCAAGAAATAAGAAGTACAGTTTAAGATATAACTGTCTAAATTTGCCCAAGAACAGGTCATTCAACAGATTGGTGATGCTCCCTTACTGATGAGCATGGCCAGGTTCTGAAATGCTTTGCCTAACGACCTAAGGTTATGAATTCACTCACCAAATTCAAATGGCACTTGAAGAAAATTCTCAAGTCCTATGTGTGAATGCTTTTCATAACCCATGAAGTCCTTGCATTATAACTGAATAATTTTGAGTAAGCAATGTATGTTATCATATTGTATGTTTTAATGTGTCTTTTATGTAACTGAAGATGATATTGTTGTAAATAGGGGTAACACCCTAACAAATTGTTTCTTGTATAAAAATAAAATTTTACCATCAATGTATTGAATGTGAAAAAAAGACAGATGACTGACAGGTGAAAAACATCTGTGCAGGGACTATTTTACATAACGTAGCAACATTTTATTATATTTTTTGTGTCTTTGAAAACTTTTAGAGTGTTCATTTTTTAAAAGTTGCCCATGGACCCATTTTATATAAGCAATAAGCCACCTAAGAGACATTGGTTGTACTAGGTTTACCCCACACTCAGGGGCTTAAGGCACTCAGCTTTGCCTCATGCTTTACAACACCCCTGACCATGGGGTAAACCTTGTACAACCAACATCCTGTTGTGCCTTATTGCTTAAATAAGATTGGATGCAAGGTCAAATGGAAAAATAATGTTGGTAATTTTGTTATTTGAGATTGGAGAAAAGCTTCTACCAATATATTGTGGTATTTTATTATATACAATTCTTAATAATTAATAAATTATTGTAATTCAGCATTACTTTAATCCAATAAATAACAACTCTATCCATGGAAATATATCTTACAGGAATCTGTCCAAGGTCAGCCCTAATAGCTGAAGAATTTACTTCCTGTGTCAAACCTAATATAGTTTTATAGAACTTATTGTATTAACCAGAGGTTCTAGGATATTACTGATCTTAATATCAGAGCCCCAAATTTCAGCACCATATGTAATTTGCAATGTAATTTTTCCATTAAAGGCAGTGCTAGATCTTGTTATTCAACTCCCACCATAACGCCTTGAAAAGGTGACTAGGCCAAGGAGGCTCTGATGTGCTTCAGCAACAGCATATTTTAAAGGCTAATGGGTAATCTGTTTAATCAGGAAAGGCACACTAAGCCAGAGCTTACATAGATACATAGATACATAGACAGTGACTGCAGATAAGGGCCTATGGCCCACCCAGTCTGCCCATTTCAGCTTGTAAGTTCAATTTATGTTTTCCTAGAAGTCTGTTGCCCCTTACCCCAACCTCCAGAATTCCTTTATGTCTATCCTATGCATTCTTAAATCATATGATTGTTTCAGCCCCCACCACTTCCTCTGGCAGGGTGTTCCACTTGTCCACCACCCATTCTGTGAAGAAATTCTTCCTCACGTTTCTTCTGAATCGTTCTCCTTCCAGCTTCATCCCATGCCTTCTAGTCCTGGAACATATTTTTCACTTAAAAATAGTGTATTCCTACACCCTGTTCCACCCTGTAAGATACTTGGATGTCTCTGTCATATCCCATGTCTCCCTCCTCTCCTCCAGGCAGTACATATTCAGTTCCTTTAACCTGTTCTCATAGGACTTGTGATGCAATCCATGTACCATCTTTGTTGCCCTCCTCTGAACCTTCTCTACCCTGTCTATGTCCTTGTGTAGGTAAGGCCTCCAGAACTGTACACTGTACTCCAGGTGGGGCCTCTCTAGTGTCTTGCATAGTGGAATTATGACCTCCCTTTTCCTGCTGGTGATGCCCCTGCCTATGCATCCCAGCATCCTATTTGCTTTACCTGCTGCCTTGTCATACTGTTTCCCTACCTTGAGGTCATCAGAGATGATAACCCCAAGATCCCCTTTCTGCTTGCTGCATGTGATATTCTCACCCCCCCAACTGATATGTTGTGCCAGGGTTTTTGTGCCCCATATGCATTATCTTGCACTTCTTTGCATTGAATTTCAACTGCCAAACCCCTGACCGTTCGTCAAGTTTCTTCAGGTCCCTTCTCATTCTGTCTACACCCTCTGGTGTATCTACTCTGTTACAGAGCTTTGTGTCATCAGTGAACAGTGAAATTCTGCCTTCTAGGTCCTGCACAATGTCACTGATGAAGATGTTGAATAGGACCGGTCTCAGCACTGATCCCTGTGGTACCTCACTGGTCACTCTTCCCTCTGTGTCCTGCTACCCAGCCAATAACCTACCCACCACACTACTGTCCTGCCCACACCCATATTCCCAAGTTTGTGTAATAGTCTTCTATGTGGCACAGTGTCAAAGGCCTTGCTGAAGTCCAGAGAGGCCATGTCCACTGCCCTCCCCTGATCCACCTCCCTAGTCACCCAGTCAAATAATTCAATGAGGCTGGTCTGACATGACCTCCCCCTGGTGAGACCATGCTGCCTTGGGTCCTGTAATCAACTGACAACCAGATGCTCCACCAATCTCTCCTTCAGTAGTGCTTCAATGATCTTCCCCACTACCGAGGTGAGGCTGACTGGTCTGTAGTTCCCCGCTTCCTCTTTGTTCCCACTTTTGTATAAGGGGACTATATCTGCTGTCCTCCAGTCTTTGGGTACCTCCCCTGTTTCCAGTGATCAGCTAAACAGGATAGCCAGAGGTTCAGCCACCACCTCTCTTAGTTCTTTAAGGACCCTGGGGTACACCCCATCTGGCCCCATTGCTTTATCAACTCTTATTACTTCCAGTTCCTTCAGGACCCTTTCTTGTTTCCAGGTATGACCTGAGAGCACAAGGAAGTTAAGTGACTTGCTCAGGGTCACACAGTATGCAAGTGGGGGCTGATGGGATTAAAACCAAGGTTTCCAGATGTGCAGCTCAGTGCCCTTAGTCACTACACTATAATGCCTCCTTAAATGCTCCATCCATCATAACTAATTACCAAATCCAAGAAGGTAAGCTTCTTAAATATTTCTATGTGTTCTTTATTCATAAGGAATCTATCATTCATACTATTAGCACCCTTTCCCTGAAATCATTACTTTTTGTTTACATTATTATTTATTTTAATTTTGGCAACCGAGTAAGCCCACTGAGCCAGAATGTCCCTTTGTCAGGGGTGACCTGGGGGAGGGTACAAGGAGAGGTACAGAGATACAATGAATAGCAGCAACAGATAAGTGCACAATGACACTTTTATAATAGCACATACTTAAGAAAATAGAATAGAGCAAGCAAATTAAGTTACATATCATAAAACAAATAGCAAAAAGTATCAGCCATGAACAGGGTATATTGTGGAGGGGTTGTGGGATAACAGATGGACCAGACACCGAACTTCAAGTTCAACACACAATCTCTGTGTGATGTTCATTCAAAATGCAGAGGATTACCTTCACCAATGGCATATCCCTTCTTTAATACATCAGTTTGTAGCAACAGACCATGCAAGTCTTTCCTCTACACTTAGCCAGAACCTACTGATTCACTGATCTCTGATCTAACTTATATGTTGGGATTTAGCTTCCCCTATGAGGGCCTTGTTTGCTTGGGTGGTGGGGGCTCAAATAAAAAAAAGAAGCTAAAGACAAAGAACCTCAGTGCAGAAGCACTGAAGCAAGGGTTACCCCAAAGGGCTTTGGCAATATAGCCAAGTTTCAAAGAAACACAGCATCACACATACTCCCAACATGCAAAGCATCATGGGATATATGCAAATCACCATGACATTTTAGACTGGCCCAGTTTACAGCAATTTACATGTATTTTAAATAGCACAACTAACATCATTTTTATAATGTAGTTCCCTAGTAACTTTTCACTTTTATCAAAAACACCTAGTGCCATGGTAGTTTCAACATTTACAGGTTTTGTACACATAAGGTATATACATTAAAGTATTTTATGACCTAGTGCCATTTCATACTAAATCCAGAAATGAGGAACACAGCCTGTTGTTTTATATCAGCTCAGAGGTCAGAGCAATAACCTCCCTGTATGAGAACTTGAAAGGGAAAATTAAAATTGAAGAGGACACTATAGCATAGTCAAGAAAAGAAAGGGGGTGCCCATAGGTGGCCAACCTTATGGACTAGAAATTGTAAAGAATAGATTAACCCAAGAAACAGAAGAACTGTTGCAACCAATTTAAGAAAAGGTCAGTCCTCAAGAGTGGCAGGAGCTCCCTGTCACATTTATACAAGGTACATTGATAACTAATTGATACTGTGATCACAGGGAGTTAAATGTAGATAATAAGGGGATACGTGATGGCAAGGGTTGTGATGCAAGAAATAACTTAATGAGTGGCAAGTGAGCTTGGGGGATATCATGAGTTGCTCTGCATAGCAGAGCCAAGAGTGATTAATCTCCGAGCTCACGTGCCACGAGTTAAAAGATATTTCTCATATCACATCCCTTGCCATTGCATATGCGTTTTATACAATAGGATGTTGCACGTCATTCAAGTTTTGGTGCTTTATTTTATGATTTATCTGTTAATTTTACCTGTAGTTTTCAGTGTTCCCTCTTGCTTCAGTTTTCTTTTGCAGTGCTGATATTTTTTTTAGTGGTTCTTTCTAGTATTGTTTGATTGGTTTGTTCACTGAATGAGGTTTTGTGGTGGCATTTGATTGGGTGACACCTGTTGTTTGAGGGTGTGATATTGTCTGTCATTGGGTACTCAGTGTGATATTGTGGTTGTCTGAATGGCTTGTGTTGCTTTTTGATTGGATGTCATGTGCTTTTTGATTGGATATCATGCGCTGTAGTGTTGTGTGATTGGTATTTGCCAGCGTGGAGTGTTGCCGGCATTTTCGATTCTTTTTATTTTTAATGTTATTTATTTTATGCCTGCTTTTCTTGGAGTTATATGCAGCTGTGTTTAGAACTGCTGTCTGTATATCTATGGGTGTCTACGCTTATCATGTTGAGGCTTTGGGAGTGGAAATGTGAGATACACTATATTTCCTTAAATGTTGAAGTATTTTTTCATTTGGTGGCATTATGCTTTGAGTTGTTGGGGATATAGTTTTTTCTGGTTTACATTAATTTCCATTTTATGGTGAGCAGAAGAAATGGATGTTATGAATTTTATTTAAATTGAGCTCACGTATTTTACTATATTTTCTTTATTTTTTAGGTGAAAAAATGTAGCTCAGCTCATCAGTGTTCTGATCTGTACACAGTACTGATATTTGTAAGTGGCATGTAGACCATATAGATAACCGTGGCTTAGTTTCTCTGTGTACACATCATGTTTCCAATATCAGTCTGGGGTTTTGTTAGTGAATTTTATTTGATGGCATATCAGTTCACCACTATTGTATAAAACTCTTTTCAGATCAAGATCACTGGTTGAAAAAAGAACAAAGTGAGCAGCGTATGCAAGATTTTTTGTTTCACTTGAGCCAGTTGATGGGCTATGAAAATCTGGATCATAAATATTTGATAAAAGAGCATCCATAAATACATTAAAAAGAGTTGGGGCCAGCAGACATCCTTGTTCAACTGCCAAATTATTTGGAAATTTGTTGGTAAGTGTACCACCACGAGTACCAAACCTCACATGAGACCGATTGCCCAAATGAAGATGTATAATACTTGTAAATGTTGTATATGGCTCCAAACCCAATTTTTTAAGGACTTTCCAAAATAATACTCTGTTAACACTATCAATGGCTGACTTTAGCTCACTGAGTTCCAGCAAAAGTTTTTTTTGATTTTTAGTATTTATACAGTTATCTAACATATAGGAAAGAGTGCACATTTTTTAAGAGTTGAATTATTATTTCTAATCCAGTCTGTTTATCTAATAGCTTGAGTTTACTAGTAATCCTAAACAGCAACATTTTACTAAAAACTTTTGAGGAAGTGTCTAAAAGACTAATAGGTCTACAGGCAGATGGATCACATTTATTGCCTTTTTTTAAAGAAATGGGGACAATAATATCACCCAACCAGGACTCTGGAATATTACCATTCTTAAGAATATAATTAAACAGGCAAGTAAGAGATTGTGGTCAATCATCCAATAGTACTTTGTAATGCTCAATAAATATTTGATCAGGGCCTTTTGGCTAAAGGACAGAATATTTTCCCTAATGTCAGATTTGTTAATCTTAAAAAGTATAAAGTCTGCTTCGTTATCCAAAATATAACTGCCAAAACCTGTTATCTTTGAAAACTACTCTCATAAAGTACAATAGATCCTGAAAGTATGTAACCCATGATTCAGACTTAATATAACATTTTAACTCACATACTGTAACTGAGCCCTTGGCTTCTAAGTTCAAGAACTGCTTAGTATTGCTGTTAGTTACTGAAGTTAACATTTGTGACCAGTAACATTTGATAAATTCATTTCTCCTTTTCACCACTAGTTTTTTTTATATTCTTTTCTTAATTTGTTTAACATTTTGTTTTCGTTATGGTTCTCCTGTAACCAATGTACTCTGATTATTTACCTTCCTTTGAAAGTCACTACATTGTTTAGTATACCAAGTATCCGTGTACTATTTTTTAATCTAATCTAGCCACCCTCATTAAAAAATCTTTCATAAAAACAATCATTGAGTAAAATATTCCAAGAATAGAATCATATGTAACATTGGTCATTTGCTTTAACAAATCAATTATTCCCAAATTACAAAAATCATTAATAAATTCCTCCTTATATAACTACTACTAGTTTACACATAGTTTTGTACAAGCTTCAATTGACTGACTTAGGGCAACAGACCTCATTAATATTTTGATTGATTATCAGCAGGATGGCAAGATGTGGGCTTTCAGGACAGATAATAACTTTGATGTCTTTTATTAACTGAATAGCAAGATCATTGGCCCAAATTAAATCAATTACTGAGCAAACTTTTCCCTCTACATATAGTAGGTAAAGTTACCTTCTCAATCTAACATAGACCTACCAATTATTGGAAAGAAGCCATGTATTTGTACAAGGTCAATTAACCTTAGCCCATTTCAATTGACTTTTATATCTTTAGAAGCTTGATAAGATTACATAGTTTCAGAATAGGCTTCAAATACACATTCCAGTAAAGAATCATTGATCAATTGATATAAGCCAATTAAAGCATTAAAATCTCTACTCATATTAATTGGAACTGAGGTCTCAGACTTCATAACTTTTTCATTATAAATATGAAATTGCTCCCAACACAGAATCATCATAATAAATAGACTAAGAGGGAGAAATATACACATTAGTTGAGTTCCATTTAGTATCTTGAACTGTGGCCTTTCATAATACTGTATTAAAAAAGCCATTTGGCCCTATATCTTCCTCAATTTTGTTTCATGAGTCTGTCTTTAGTAATGTCATTATACCACAAAAGGCACAGCTCAAATTCTTAACTTTCTTAGCTTTAATTCTACCAGCCTCATGACCATTCAAGTTAACATTTTTATTCATGCACCTAGGTTTCCTATAAGAAGATACAAGTAGACATTGATACAAATTCTAAAAAAGCCAGATCACCAAATTTATTATACAGCCCCAAAATATTCCATGTGGTTAGTTTAACCCAAAGGAGGACACATGATTGTTACTAGCCAATTCATTGTAAGGTAGTCAAGCAGGCTCCAAGTCTAAAGATGTAAATCAATTTATAATGGAAACATTAACCAGGCAGTTCTCAACAGCTTGAGACTGTGTAGTGATGGCCATGTTTAATTCACCAGGGTTTGATATTTCACTAATGCCAGTGTCTCTGGTTATTTTCCCAACTAATTCAGAAATACATTTACTTGTTTTATGTTGGGAGTAAAAGACCACCTCCACAAAATTGACATTATCATGCTAAATATTTTTGCTGGCAAATAAGATTTCAATGATTTTAATATCTGACCTGCCAAGCTCAAAATGATTATAGATTTTCAATTTAAAAGCCTCTTTAGATAATTCTTTAGGGAGACTCAAACCATAGATCTCAATTATTGATTCAGTAACTTAGGAACAACCCCAGGTGACTACGCATCAGAACATTTATTATTTTTATTCTCTTTTGTGCTCTTTATGGTGAATATCTTGAACATTGGAACAAGTGAAAAGGCCATCCACAGCAATTCAATTTCATCAGATATTTGCAGTTCTTTAAAACATAAGATGTAATGTGCATACTGTTTAATGCAAGTAACACTTGATTTTCCCCATCATTAACATCAACCCTCTAAGTATCAACCACATCATTAGATTCAGTTTTAACCCTTGCTGTGCCACAGACCGATATGTCAGTTCAAAATTTCTATACGTTCTAATTTTGTCAGCAGCTTAAGGGTTAAGCCTTAGTTCTCTTTTAAACAGGATTATTAATTCCCTCAGACTGGGATCAATCTCAAGGAGTTTCCTACACATTCTTAGCCTAAAAATAACACATTTAGTATAGTCAATAGAATTAGCTTGAATTCTAGTAGATCTGCCAAAGGTGCCTGAGCTGCTGTACGCATTGGGCAATCTTTATTATACAACTTATCACAGATCTCCCTCAAAGTGTTAACAATTCCTCCTAATTCAGGGAGTACTGGTTTTATTTTAGTATTATACATCTCCTTCTCAGAAAGATCTGGTTGCTTGGAGTGGGTAGATGCACAGTCCACAAAAGGACTATAATTTGTAAGGTCAATTAGTGGATCCTTCATGATGGAGTGTTTTCCTTTTTTCCCCTTTTCATTTTCTTACCAACCCCTTTTCACTTCTTAGGCATTATAGTATGGTGGATGAGCTGTGATGGTTTGCACCCCTTTTGTTGAGGGTGATGTCAGAAGAATCTGTAAGGAGAAGCAGGATGGGTACTCTAGAGCCAAGATGCAAGGTTTATTACAACTAATTTGGAGCACACAGCAAAATAACTTAGATTTCACTGCCACTATTACACAAGAGAAAGACAGAAACAAGATTAGTAAGACTACAAACTGGCCCCACTAATATCAGGCAGAAGTCTGGGCAATTGAAGTCCTGGAAGATTCTAGCTAAAGGACAAGTGAGGATGTAGCAATCTGACTTACCAAGCTTGGGATTTTTAGTATGTTGGTCAGTCAAACACTGGGAGTGAGCCCAAGAAAGCACTTCTTGTAAGCCAAAAATGAGGCATCCTCCAATAAAATGGAAACAGGGAACAGAGTTGTAGGCCTTCTGGCCCCAGGAAAAAGATGACTCCTGGTGTCATCGAGGTGGCATTGAAGGTGAAGTGCCTGCTCAAGGACTGTTATCAAAGCCTGGTCATGGATGAGGAGAATCCATAGGTGGAGTCATCAGCAGTGATGACCTTGGGCTGGAGAGCAGTTAAAGATCCAGCTGAGAAAAGGATGATGGGTGCAAAAATCTCCTGGGTGACCTCTGGGTAGGTCCATGGAACCCTTACCACCTCACTGCTATAGCTTCAGAACCTGGCAATTGGCTAGCCCAGTGGTGCTGAGGGTTGAGGCACTGGACACCACACCTCACACCTCACCAGTGACCTGGGTTCAGGAACAAGCCCAGGTTGCTGGGGGTCAGCAGGAGAGGGAGAGGACTGAGCATCCAGAGGACAGCTCTCCTCTTCTGGGAGGGACAGGAGTCCCTGTTCATTGCTCAGCTGGCCTCTGGTGGAAGCCAGAGATACAGCAAGCACTGACAATGTAGAGAAGTGGTGAGGAGTGGCAGACATTGGTACCATGCCTTGATGTCAGGGTGTAAGCCACTTTCCAAGAAAAATGGGAAATGCCCTTCAGCTCTGGCAAAGACGGAACACTGGTGCTTGCCCTTGATTTGCAACTGCCCTCCTGGCACCTGACTGACTGATGCTACAGACTGCTCAGGGAGTTGGGGCCCTCCTCATCCCTGGCTGGGGGGTTATCCGAAGCTACATGGTGACAAAGGACTGACCAGGAAGGGTGGATCCTTGGTGCTCCTGAGGAGACCAGAGCTGGGGGGGGAGAGGAGGAATAAATAAGAAAAGAAAAAAAAAGAACCTGACAATCTTTGGCATGACCTCTGGCTAGGCCACTGGAACACAAGCCATGTATGGATGGTACGATCATGACAGTGGTGATCCTCGGTGTGGCCTCTGGCATGGGTCACTGGTACTTATGAAGAAGTCCACCTGTGTCTCCCACAGTGCCCTTCACTTGTTTTTTGTAATCTTACTTGTTTTTCTGAGGAGTGTACCACACTGGAATCAAGTTACACAGTCAAAGAGTTTGTGGCACTCAACCTCGTGTCAGTGTGGCTCAGTTGGTAGCACATCCACTTCTGGACCAGAAGATTGTGGGTTCTCATCCCACACTGGGATGGACTTGCACCTAAAAATCGCTGGCATCTGAGTGCAGTATTGGGGGGTGCTGTACTGTTGGGGTGTGCCATCCTTCGGATGAGATGTTAAACTGAGGTCCCTTCTGCCCATCCTGGTGTTATAGAAACATAGAAGTTGACGGCAGATAAGGACCTCAAGGCCCATCCAGTCTGCCCATTTCTTTTTCTACCTTATAAATGTGCCATCGGCCTTTGCGATGTCAGTGACCTATCTATTCATAGTCATTTGTATTGCTCCCTTATGCCTATCCCATGCCTGTTTGAAGCCCTGCACTGTATTCATAGCCACTACTTCTTGTGGTAAGCCATTCCATGCATCTACCACCCTTTCTGTGAAAAGAATTTCCTCACATTCCCCTTAATCGGCCTCCTCTAATCTCATGCTGTGTCCTCTTGTCCTGCTATTTTTCTTATATTTAAACATGTTAGACTCTTTCACCTTGTTTATGCCCTTAAGGTGTTTAAATGTCTCGATCATATCACCTCTCTCCTCCTTTGCTCAAGGGTATACATATTGAGCTCCGTTAATCTGTCCTCATATGTCTTCTGATGCAGTCCCTGCACCATTTTGGTTGCCCTTCTCTGGACTGCCTCAATTTGGTTAATGGTTTGTCCTGGTGGGTGTCCAGGTGGAAGTAAAAGAACCCAGGGTACTCTTCGTAAAGAGCAGGGAACATTCCCGGTGTCCTGGCCAACATTCCTCTTCCCATAAACCGGTTCATGCAATCTTCCAGGCTGTGTGTGGGTGATGATGTGCGATATGGCCGCCACCACACATTCAGTCACTTCACTACCAGTCTAGCATTGCTTGTAAAGCACTTTGGGATACTGTGTATGACAATCTTTGGCATGACCTCTGGCTAGGCCACTGGAACACAAGCCATGTATGGATGGTACGATCATGACAGTGGTGATCCTTGGTGTGCGCTATATAAATGCTGATTCTTCTTCTTCTTCTTCTCATTAAAGACTCAGTCCTTCTTTTAAATCATCCAATTATTTTATTGTTATATCTTGCAGCAGTAGCTGATCTGGGGGGGGGGTTAAAGGGTGCAGGTGCAGCCCCTATTGTAACTTAATTGCTTGCTACTGCTACATTTAACTTTGCTGGAGAAGTCTAATATATTGATTGTAAGAAAATCTACATTCAAAACAAAAGATTTTATTATTTTTAGTCCAAAATTTAATGGAAAAGATAATATAAAGGAATAAAAAAAATGTCAAAATGTTGCATATCAAGTCCGCACACCACCACAGCATCCCCATTGTAAAATCTTTGATCTGCTACTGTCTTGCAGTGCTGTCATTTGAAATTAAAAGATCGTAATGTTTCAGGACTGATGTGTTCCTTCCTCAAACTTTTAAAAGAGCTGATTTTCCTTTTCTAATCATCTATATGTAAATGACAAAATCAGTATGGCTTAACTTTCACTTATTGTGTAAGCTCAAAGGTATAAAACAAAATAACAATATAATCTATCCTTTCCTGTCTCTTTAATATTTTAATAATGTAGGTATTATGAAAAACAAATAGATTCTAACTTACAGTATATTGGTAGGGGGAACACACCTGCTATCTCACAGAAACGTAATTTTCCTGGAGCATCTTTTCTTTAGTTCTTTCTTTTATGTCTTTCCCAATACTTCCCCTCTTAGTAAAATGTGTCCTGCAAAAAAAATAGAAACATAGAATTTGATGGCAGATAAGGACTGCTAGGCCCACCTAGTCTGCCCATTCCCCCTACTTAATGGATAAGCTGCAGATCCTAATTAACCAACAGCCTACTTCCTCCTACCCCCACAGAATTGCCTTATATCTGTCCCATGCATTCTTGAATTCCCCCACTGTTTTTGACTCCACGACCTCCTCAAGAAGGCTGTTCCATGCACCCACAACCCTGTCCATGAAAAAATACTTCCTCACATTACCTCTGAGCCATCCCCCTCTATCTTCAAATTGTGCCCCCTTGTTCTTGTAGGTCTCTTTTTCTGAAAGATGCTACCCTCTTGGACTTTGTTGATTCCTTTGAGGAACTTGAAAGTTTCTATGATGTCCCCCTCCTCCCTCCTTTCCTGAAGGGTATACATATTAAGCTCCTTAAGTCTCTCTTCGTATGTTTTCTGATGCAGAGCCTGCACCATTTCGATTGCCCTCCTCTGGACAGCCTCCACCCTGTCTATGTCTTTGTGGAGATGAGGTCTCCAGAACTGCACACAGACATTCATTTTTTATTTCTAAAATATACTTCTACTATTTATTCATTCATAAGATCTCTTTTTATATAAACTTTGAAAAGGTACCCATCTTTTCTGCAATAAAGTTTCTAACTTATTCTGTTTACTTGTGCAGTGCTGCAGCAATCCCATCAGCTGTGGAAACAACAATATCAGCTTTACTCCACTATATTTTTGAGGCTGATCCCTTTTTGACTTATTGAATAATGGTAAAGTTTTATTATGAAAGGGTGTCTTACTTTAGGGCCTCGTTTCTCCTTTTAATCCATCCTAATATATTTCTTATTTACTTGCTACAATGATATTTTCCTTAGTTTCTAATAAAAATAACTAAGTAACTGGATTATTTGTTTTGAAAAATGATCCACACTACTAGTTTCATTTTAGAAATATATTAGGATGCTTTACAAGTAATATAAAGATAAACACAATCACCAACACTGATTGCAAATGCAGCACAGAGGTCTTTCCCCCTCCCCCTCTCCTAGTCTCTCTCATTGACTTTCCAAAGAAGAACTAAAAATTCTGAAGTGTTATAATTCATAATTCACCTTGTAGATGAAGTGATCCATGTTCACACAGCCTTACTGGACCCCTTTTTTTTAAATAATCTAGTAACATTTTATGGAAGGGGGACCACCTTTGAAAACAGCTTGCATATGGTTTATAAGTGGTTTCCATAGTGACCAGGCCACCCAGAGTGACTTCAATCTGTGATGAAATCACACTCATTTCATGCAAGTGTGTTCATCCTTGGCCCAGCCTCTTCTGAATCCTTTTGAAAGAAGGATACAGTGTACACACATACTCCATGCCCTGGGGCAATGGAAGCAAGAGTGAAATATGATATGTAGAAAAGAGACTGCCCTTGAGTTTTGCAAAACCCTCAGGATTAAAAGGAGCAACAAGGACCTAAAGTAAGACACCCTTTCATAATAAAACTTTACCCTTATCAATAAGTCAGAAAGAGATCAGTCTCAAAAAAATTGTGGCATGAAATTGATATTGTTGTTTCCATGGCTGATGGGATTGCTGAAGCACAGCACAAGTAAACAAAATAACTTATAAAGATTATTGCAGAAGCGACAGGTACCTTTATGAAATTTATATAAAAAGAGACCATACGAATAAATAGCAGAAGTATATTTTAGAAATAAAATGAATGTCTATCTTTTTGCAGGACACATTTTTCTAAGAGGGGAAGTATTGGGAAAGACATATAAGAATAAACTAAAGAAAAGATGCTCCAGGAAAATTACTTTTCTGTGAGATAGCAATGAGTGTTTAATTCTCTGTGTGTCTTTCTTTATTTTGGTACACTCTTGATGTAAAATTTTAATTATGATTGTGAATCATATAATTCTCTGCACTATAGAAGGGCTCAGTCACTACCTGTGATTAGGAATCAGTCAGTGACGTTCATCATATTGAACCACAACACAGCAGACCTCACAACTGTACAGTTATACAGACTGTAACAATACAGTCTCTACAACTGTACAGTTCTGAGGTCTACTTTGTTATGGTTCAGTGTGTTATGGCTCAATATGAGGCTGTGTTATGCAGATTTATCACTTTTCCCTCCTTTGTTGTGTTTGGTTAGGGCTGTTTCTGTTATGTACAGTATGGATAATAGGTACTCTACAGAGTAGTACACTATGATTAGTTGTTGCACATTTACAATATTAATGCAGAAGTAAACACACCCCACTGGATGCCACATCATTAACTTTCAGACTCAGCTGTCCCCCACAACCTCCCCCATGCCACCTCCCAAGTCCCCCTTATGCCCCCAGCAGCCTACTATCCAAACCCATCCAACTGGCACAAGCCACTTAGATCACCTCCTTGCTGCTTATATTGTTGGGCTTGCAAAATCCAAAAAAGGAGATGTTGCAGCCCCGGCATGGTGGAAGCTCTCTTGCAACTGGGTGCAGTAGGTTGTTTGATGCAACCCTGATGCAAGGGGGCTTTGGCACAACTGCTTCTGGAAGATCACGTTTGATGCTAGTCACCGCTTTCCTCAAACTCTTTTGACACAAGTCCCTTGCATCATTCCAAGCCCTTTGAAAATCAGGCCCTAGAAGTTTGTACAAAATGTGGGTTTTTCCTCATGATGGAAAAATAATGGAGAATCTGCTTCTCTGCTGTTGACGTCACTCTGGTGGTGTTGGCGGCTCTTGCTAGAAGTACAGCATCTCTTCTCACACTGACACAGAAAACCTCTGGTAGACACTCAGGGACAGGCTTGAGCTCTTGTTGGAAGGGCTTTTTAGCTTGAAGACTGCAACTTTAGCAGAAGAGGACCTTGATAGCAGCTGGTTTGAAGGGATTCTAACAACATTTCTGATTGTCTGGTATTTATAAGCTAATCACATTTCCATAATTGTGACATCACATATTCTGGTTTACCAACTTTGGACCTTACAAGTGAGGAGGGAGTGGTAAATTCTGATCCCTGGCACCACCCCTCTCTAATATAGTGCCCATTTGAAAAAAAAATTAAGATCAAAGTCATTTCTCACTCTCATATCTAGAGGCTACCAGATATATGTGTTAATATTTCGGTCTTTGGATTCAACATGTCATTTTTTACACTCTGATATAAGTTCCATGTCTCTAAAGTGCACACTTTACAACATAGGCCATCATTTTTGTTCCCAAACAAATATCAAATATACAGGTCTTTGGATTCAGCACATCATTTTGTACACTTTGATGTACTGTAGTGTAAGTTCCATGTCTCTAAAGTACACAAATCACAAGATAGGCCATTATCATTGTTCCCCAGCAAATATATTTATAAAAATTATGCCCGCTTAATCCTCTCTTCTTGTACTTTAAAATTATATATTTTTTACTTCAAATAAACCTTTAGAAAATAGGTGAGAAGATGCAGAATATCTTCTGAGTAAAACTCTCTTTGTCTGAAACTCTTGAAGCATGGGAGGTCATAAATCCCAGAGCTGTCGAATAACTTTTACATAGAAACATACATATAATTTGGCGGCAGATAAGGACCTCTTGGCCCACCCAGTCTGCCCATTTCCCTACCTAATGGATAAGCTGCAGATCCTAGTTAACCAGCAGCCTACTTCTTCCTTCTCCCACCCCCTAGAATTGCCTTATGACTGTCCCATGCATGCTTGAATTCCACCACTGTTTTTGACTCCACAACCTCCTCTGGAAGGCCATTCCATGCATCCACAACCCTCTCTGTGAAAAAATACTTCCTTAAATTACCTCTGAGCCACCCCCTCTATCTTCAAATTGTGCCCCCTTGTTCTTGCACACCTCATTTTTTGAAAGATGCTGCCCTCTTGGACTTTGTTGATTCCCTTGAGGTACTTGAAAGTTTCTATCATGTCCCCCCTCCCTCCTTTCTTCGAGGCTATACATATTAAGCTCCTTAAGTCTCTCTTCATATGTCTTCCAGTGCAGACCCTGCACCATTTTAGTTGCCCTCCTCTGGACAGCTTCCATTCTGTCTACGTCTTTGCGGAGATTGGGTCTCCAGAACTGCATGCAGTACTCCAGATGGGGTCTCACCAGCTGTCTGTACAGAGGGATAATAACTTCCTGTTTTCTACTGGTGATGCCTCTCCCTATGCATCACAGTATTCCCCCAGCCCTTCTTGCTGCCCTCTCACATTGCTTGCCCATCTTTAGGTCATCTGATATGACTACCTCCAGGTCCCTTTCTATTTTTGTCGTTGTTAGTATCCCACCCCCCATTATGTACTCTTTCCCCTGGGCTTTTGTTTCCCAGGTGCATTACCTTGCACTTCTTAGCATTGAATCTAAGCTGCCATACATTTGACCATTCCTCTAACCTTGCCAAGTCCCTTCTCATCCTTTCCACCCCACCTTGTGCATCAACTGTGTTGCAGATCTTTGTGTCATCTGCAAAGAGACATACTTTTCTTTCCAGTCCCTCTGCAATGTCGCTTATAAAGACATTGAAGAGGATCGGTCCCTAATATTGAACCCTGTGGTACCCCACTGGTAACCCCTCTTTCTTCAGAGTGGACTCCATTTACTATTTCTCTCTGTGTCCTATTCTCCAGCCAATTCTCTATCCAGGCTGTCATCTTGGGACCCACTCCCATGCTGGCTAACTTGTATATTAATCTTTTGTGTTGGACTGTGTCAAATGCCTTGCTAAAGTCTAGGTAGGCCATATCCACAGCCCCTCCCTGATCTACTACTTTGGTCACCCAGTCAAAGAAATCTATCAGATTCATTTGGCATGACCTTCCCACTGTGAATCCATGCTGCCTTGGGTCCTGTGCACTCTGGCCTCTAGATACTCGACAATTCTTTCCTTCAGAAGTGATTCCATCATTTTCCCTATCACTGAGGTTAAACTAACAGGTCTGTAGTTTCCTGCTTCTGCCTTGCTCCCACTTTTGTGAAGGGGAATCACATCTGCTCTCTCCAGTCCTCGGGTACCACCCCATCCTCCCATGATTTGTTAAAGAGGGTAGTCAGTGGTGTCACTAGTTCTACCCTTAGTTCTTTTAGAAATTCTGGATGAATCCATCAGGTCCCATTGCTTTGTCCACCTTCAGTTTTGAGAGTTCTTTCAGAACCCTTTCTTCTGTAAATGGGCTGGTATCAACTTCTGTATCCAGAGTGTTTCTGTTTGTTTTAGGTACCTCCCTCTTCATTTGTAAATGCTGAGCAAAAATATTTGTTTAGTATCTCTGCCTTTTCACATTCACCCTCTGCCCACCCTCCTCCCTTTTAAGCAGCTATAGCAGAATTTTAAACAAGATAACTTATTTCTGCAACACACAGACACATAAGGGGAAGGGGGTGTGTTTAACCAGAAAAGGCACACTAAGCCAAAGCTTGTTTCCAGGTGTGACCTGGGAACACAAGGAAGTTAAGTGACTTGCTCAGGGTCACACAGTATGCAAGTGAGGACTGTGAGATTCATAAAAGACATACATTTGAATGTTTCATGATGTAAGCATTAAAAAAAAACATGAGTATTTAAACTTTCAAACTGTTAGCACAGGACATATCTGTGAATAACTTCTTTTGTATGAAAAGATTTCTTATAAACATTGGGTTTTCATCAGATGGAAACATAGGCCCAGATATTCAAAAGGGTTGCGCATGGCGCAACAGAGTTGCACCATGCACAACCCACTGATGTGCCACGGTGCAATATTTAAAAGGGTAAAGTGCACTTGCACAAATGCGCTGGGGTGCATCAGTAATGTATGCAGGCACAGGTGGGGCGGCGTGCCCATGCATAAACTGCACAGCCCACTATTCAGCCCAGTCCATGCAGAGTTATGCAGGTGCAACCCATACCTGCGCCTGCACAAAGTTACGCTGCAAAAAAAAGGAACAAGTCGAGGGCCACCCACAGCTGAGCTGCCGCATTTCAGGGTACAAAACAGCAGCTGCCACCTATGGGTGGCCCTGGACTTGTTTCTGCTGCACCTGGCGGTGCCCCCCACACCCCGATTGTGGGCTGAAGTGTCACCCCCCCATTAACTCGATCGTGGGCATAACTGAAAAGTCTCCCCCCCATTAGCCCAATCGTGAGCATAACTGAAAAGTATCCCCCCATTAGCCCGATTGTGGGCATAACTGAAAAGTCTCCCCCGTTAGCCCGATCGCGGGCATAACTAAAAGTCCCCCACTCCCGAGTAGCCCGATCACGGGCATCAGACCTCCCGCAAAGTCCAATATCCTGGTGGTCAGTGGACTGCAAGTAGCCTCTATCGCGGTGGCATCCTTACCCCTCATCCGACATCCCTGGTGATCTGGTGGCCCCTCACCCCACCGCCCGCGGGCTCCACCACCCTCTCCCTCGTCAGCCAGTGGGTGGCAGAGCCCCCCTCCTGCCACCCTCTGACTGACAACTTAATAAGGCTGCACGCCCGTTGGTTTCAAACATGAGCCAATGATTGTGCAGCCCTTCTCTAAGTCCAGTCAGATATTTCAATGAATTCATTCATTCACATATCTAGACTGACTTGCACAGTATGGGCTGCATGGCCATTGGCTAATGCTCTGAACCAATGGGCGTGCAGCCCTACTGAGCTGTCAGTTGGCTGGCAGTGGGGCAGCAGGTGGGTGGGGTGCTGCCACCCACCAGCTGATGGGGGAGTGGGGTGGTGGAGCTCCATGGGCAGGTGGGGTGGGGGACCACTAGATCACCAGGGATGTTGGATGTGGGGGTGAGGATGCCGCCCATGATAGGGCTACTGCGGTCAACTGGGCTACCAGGGATATTGGACTTTGGGGAGGTCTGATGCCCGTGATTGGACTGCTTGGGGGTGGGGACTTTCGGTTATGCCCATGATCGGGCTAATGGAGAAACACTACTGTTCTGCCCACCACATCAGCAGGTTACAGGGACATCGGTCCCGATGGCTGCTGCCTGGCAGGGTGCCAGGCGCGAGTCATCAGGGATCAGTGCACCTGCATGCTAATGGCATGCAAATAGTGCCAGAATCAGATGCAAATGGACCCCCATGCACCTTGCATAAATTATGGCCCCATTTGCATTTCACCCTTTGACTATCACAGGTGCTGTGCATGGCGCAATGGAACTTGTGCCACCGCATCTCAATGCTCCACTCTGAGCACTTGCGCTGGTGCAGTTCCACTGTGCCATGCACTTTGGGTGTGGCCAGGGGGCGATATTCAAAGAAGTTGCACCATTGCACAACTCCATTGAATATCACCCTGGCCACACCCCAGTGCAACTATTTTGAGTGGCGCAGGGCTTGTGCCACAATATGATGCAGTTTGAATATCTGGGCCATATGCTGTAGGACTGTGTTATTTTTAGTTAAAAAAATCAAAAATACATGTTCAGCATTAATGAACACTGAGTCCTTTTTTTCAAGCATTAGGTCCTCAGCTTTAGCGAGTTATCTGTTTATCAGTTATCTAGCAGTTTAAAATGTATGTCACTATGGAAACAGTTTCATCAACCCGGCTAAGGTTGGACCCTTGACCTCTATACCAGTCTGTACTTAGTCCAGGAGGTTCCCTTCTGCTGGAGGAAGAGCAACATAATAAAAAAACTTAACTTATTTTTTATTGGTTGACTTTGTGAGTCCATTCAGGTAAATAAAAATATTTGAAATTTTAAACAAGTCCACCAATGTCTCAGTATCACATGACACCCAAATAACCATCCTCTATAACCAAATATTACAAAAAATATTTTTATAACTAAAAATTTGCTATGACAATACATAGCTGTCTCCTAAACCCCCCTCCCCACACCCAATAAACCATACTAGGTAGGAACATAAGCTACCATAACCCCTCCTAAGTCTAAATAATATAAACTATACCTTTCTTCCCCCTGCACTATCTGGTTAAGACATGTGATACTGTACTATAATAATTCTTACAGGAACAAACATCTATGGGGCTAACATATCTAGAGATATTGCAAGGTTTATCTTCACTGGCAAAGTTGTATAATTTGCCTTCATGAATAACTACACAAATTGATCACTTTACCACTTCGCATTAATTTTCCTGGGAAATAGCACTTTTCAGGCAAAATTAAAGGTGAGATTAAAGCAACCTACAATTTGCCAATTAATTGCTAACATTTCCTGAAAAAATGTTACCTACACTGCCAAAAACATTGTGAAATAGGCATTTTGCACTTCACAAATTTGGCAAACATAGCAAATTATTGTGTGCTATGAAGTTGCCAACTTTGCACATCTCTAACTATATTCCCTAATGGTATGGGATGGCTATCCCTCTATGCTAAATGTCACCAATTCTACTGAAAGTAAAAATGTAAGACGCAATTGTCAGCTTTTATGTATGATGTACAGATACGGAGAGAAATCAATCTCTTCTTTCATACACTGTGGAGTCATAGCTTGCAGCTCAAAAATACATTTTGTTTTCTTTTGTAGGAGGGTCTTAATTCTGTCCCCACTATCTTTCTTGGTGTCACCATATCTATGTCTTAAAGTGAAAACTTTCTGGATCGCTGTTATGGTATTTCTTAAAATGTGTTGTAACTGAAGAATCTTCTTTTCTATTGATTATTCCCCTAAGGTGCTCTTGAATTCTTACTTTAAGAGCCCTAATTGTACATCCCACATAGAGGATGTATCCTCCTCCCATGAGTTTCTGCAAACTAAACTCTCCTTTCCCTCCTCACTACTCATTTTAATGGGTGTTTTCTATGCCTCATCGAGACTTCCCCTTTCATCTCTGATGGACTCACTCTCCACTCTCTCCTCACACTCCTCTGCTAGTGAACCCATCCTCCTGAGTGACTGCAACATTAATTGGCTTTCCCCAACATACAGGCTAACCACCCTCAGGACTGAGTCTCTTAACCTTTCACAGCTCATGAAACAGCAAACATGACTCAATCCCTAATCATCAAACTAAACCCTCCTCGACTGGGTTCTCACCTCACACTCCCACTGTATTGTTGCAGCGGATATATTGTTGGACACTTTCAGCAACCACTGCATGACATTATGTCAGGAAAGTCCAGCTCCTCCTTCCTTCCCAAAGTACATCTGGTCCAGGTCCCTTTGGTCACTGAACAAAGAAACTCTACTAAGTGATCTGGCTGCAACTGGCTGGTCCCCCATTCTCACTGCTCCAAACATTGATATGGCCCTCTCCCTCATCCAATCAATATTTACTTCTTTCTGGGACAAGCATGCCCCCATCTGGAAATGTAGGATTAAATCCTCTCTCCACCCCTCGATCACATTCAATGTCATTGGCTTGTGCAAGACCAGTGACCAAGTCAGTGCCAGGTATAAATTATCCTGCTCCCCATTGGACCTCCTCTCCTTGAGTGTACTTAGGAACTGTTGCACTAATACTGATCCTACTGACAAGTCCCTTTACTTCAAGGCCAAGCTCTAGAAAAATTTGAATTCCCCAGCCAAGTTCTGGAAGTTGATTTGCTCATTTTTTGACCCCCTGACCCAGTCCTCTCCCCTATCCTCATGTTAATGACCACCAGTGTCTGACCCTCCCTCTGTTGTTGCTCACTTCTGTGAGTTTTATTACCATTTGCGCTCTCCCCTCCCTCCCACCTCATAGCTCCACTCCTCTCCCCTCTTCTCCTCCCTCATGCTTACTTCACCCCTCTCTGGGGGTTTGATTCCCCCCATCATGCCACACAAGACCCTGCTCATCCTTTTCTCATGCAACCCTTCCAAATCTGGAACCCAAAACTTCTCTATCTGTCAGCTTCTGCCATTGCCTCCCCCCTTATTCATTTTCTAAATCTCTCCTTCACCCTTTGCACTGTTCCTCAGTCTTGGAAGATTACCAAGGTTCTCCCCCTTCACATAGGGGTGATCCACCCACTCCTGGCAACTTAAGCCCTATCTCCCTCCCCTCTTGTCTTGTGAAGCTGCAGGAGAAACTAGTCTACTCACAGCTTGCAGACTTCTGCCACTCCTCCAACTGTCCCCCCCCTTCCAGTCCAGGTTTAGGAAGAATCATTCTACCATCTCCTCCCTACTTAGTGTCACTGACTTCATCCTCTCAGCAGACATCTCAGCTGCCATTTTCATCAATCTGACCAAAGCCTTTAAGCTGGTGTCCCACTCACTCCTCCTGGATATGCTGAGCTCTGTCACCCTCTCAGCCCCTACTGTTGACTGGTTTCTTTTCATTCCTACCTCTTAGACCATCAGCAGAAAAGTACAAGGAGGAGGTGCCATCTCCCTTCCCCTTCCTATCCAGGCTGGGATACCACAGGGCTACATTCTAGGACCAATCCTCTTCTCCACCTTCCTAAGTGACCTGCCCTCCACAGGTGCCAATTCACATATTCACATGTGTGTAGAAGACACAGTTCTCCACACCTCGGGTTATTTGACTGCATCTCTGGATGTCTCACTTCTGCAAGACTTTCACAATGTTTTGTGCTGGTTACAGTCCAACCAACTTTGTGTCAACACACAAAAAAAAAACAGTGCCTATGACCTTTGCTGCCAGTCAGAAGCTGGCCCAGCTCACCCTCTCCCAATTTCTTCCACACTGGATAGCACATCACTTGAAGTAGTCCCAACATTAAGTACCTCAATATGTGGATAGATAGTAGGCTTGACTTGTCTGCCCACATTGATGCCATCCATGCCAAACTCCTCCCCAAATTCAGTCATGTACCACAAGAAGGAATGCCTTTCTCCCAGGTTCACTGGGAGCTGATCACCAGAATGGTTCTCCCAATTTTCAACTATGCAGATGTGGTTTAAGGCATCACCCTATCCACCTCCCTTGCCAGACTGGACACTCTCTGCAATGCCCTCTGCTGCTTTGCTACCAACTCATGTATATAGATGACCTGAGCACTCCTGGCTACAAAGAATAATGCAAATATAACCTTCAGTCTGTGCAAGCAATAAATCCTTTATGGTTAGATGATGAATACAGACACCAAGCTTAGAGGTCCTTGCCCCTAGCTCTTCAGCCCCTCAAGGGGAACAGACCCCAGAGCTTGGTTTCTGTATTAATCACCTAACAATAAAGGATGTATAGCTTTGCATGGAGAGATGGTAATACAGTCAATTCTGCTTGTATGCCTATGGCTGGGACCTTCCTATTTTGGGCATACAAGCAGAATGGCATACAAGCAGTAGCTGCGTCCCCTGGCTGAAAAAATTCCCGCATTAACTCAGTAACGGTATAGGAACTACTATTCCTAGCACAGAAAGTGCAAGTGCAGCTCAGTATGCAAGTTCAAGCATTTTAATGAAAAAGAAGCAGGTTTAAAATGTTTAAAAATACAGTAATTAGTAAAAAATGCAGTAATTTAAACACTTGTACAGCACAAAGTTTAAAAGCACTAAGCACTTAAAAGCACTAAATCAAGTTTAAAGCAACATGCAAAGCATATAAGGCATTGAAAGAACTGTAAAATAATTAATCAATTTAAAGCAATAAAAAATTTAAATCAATGTGCAAAGCATAAATCTTAAAAAATCTTAAAAACTTCAGACGTGTACTGCATTAAGACCTCACTGTTCACAGTTCAAAGAGTTCATCCTCGGGTAGTTTAGACTCTGTACATGGACCTGTAGCAGTGACCTGAATGAGCCATGCATCAATGGACAGCTGCTTTGTACCCCTACTTGTCAGAGTGTCTATACACTTCTCAAATGTGTAAAACCTCGTAATTAAGGGATTAGCATAGACCCTGAGGTGCTAAAGCCAGCACAGGCAGAGAACAATGGCTATGTTAGCAGCAGTTTAACACCAAAAACAGGCATACAACTGAAAACAGAGAGGCATACAAGTGGATAGTTTAACATTGTGACTATGCAGAAAAAATCGGGATCAAGTGAAAAATGGCACACAAACAGAAAAGGCATACAGCTGAATGGCATACAAGTGGAATTGACTGTACGTGCATTATTCTTTGGTAGCCAGGAGTGCTCAGGTCATCTGTATACATGTTATACATGGGCTAACAAGCCCTCTGTGAACACCTGGATATACTTGTGTTGCACCTGCAATTTGTTTCTGAACTGAACTTTGCTACCAACTTATCCTCTCCTTATTTATTTATTTATGTTTTTGGTAATCAGGTAAGTGCACTGATCCAGTGGACCATTTTCAGTCACAACCTGGGCCACAAGGTGGCAGTACAGGGAAAAATGATTACAGGAATAGATACAAATTCACATTGTAGTGTACGGTGGTTACAACAACATTAGGACATTAAGAACAGTCATCATTTACATAATGTTTACAGGCATAGAGATAACATAACATTTGACAAGGAATACAGGCTGAGATACAGGGAAGAAATTGTTAAGTATATGCACAGAGTAGCTAAATAGTTTCACAAGCTAGGCAAAAGGAGCAGTTAGAGCCCGTCAGACTACTATTAATCTGAACTAGGTGGAGACACCTGTCCTGGCAGGTTGCCGGGGCCAGCTGGGTAGCAGTAGCATGCAAGGTAGGCAGTGTGAATCATTGAGCAAGTCATGTTTGTTTGTAGAGCTCTGGATAGTAGGGGCAGTGGCCAGCAGTAATGGTAGTTTAGGTTGGCTTATGGGTTTCCGCTCTGCCCAGCAAGCATTTGCAGGTGAACTCCTTCAGAAGCCAGACATTAAGGTTGAATTTGAAAGATGCATGGGATGGGGATGTGCGAATGGAAGTGGGAAGACTATTTCAGAGGAAGGGGGCCGTTACAGAGAAAGCCTTGCTGCCCATCATCGTAGAGACTCGAGGAACTTCGAGGTTTGGAAAAGAAGAGGTCCTAAGGGGTCTAGTGGCTGCTCTAGGTATGAGTAGGGGAGCATAAGGGGATAGTTGGTTATTTCTGAGAGTGTTATCTACCAGGCAGCCTGCAGCATAGTTCAGGTGTGTCTGGGGGGAGAGCTAACCTAGGGACTGATAGAGGTTGCAGTGGTGGGTTAATGAGGGGGTTCTGAGGACAAAGCGACAGATAGCATTATATGCTGTGTATAGGCGGGAGTGTTGCTTTATGGGTGTTGAGGACTAGATGTGGGAGCAGTAGTTCAAGAGAGAGAGAAGGTTTCCTTGTGCAATAGTGAGCTGAGCTTCAGGGGAAAGCAGGTGGATTGTGCGATATGCCACACCTAGTTTCTGATTAATCTTTTTTACGGTCAGGGTTATATGATCATTAAACATGAGGGAGGAGTTGAGGGTAACACCGAGGTAGGTGAAAGAGGTGACTTGCTCGAGTGGGGGACCAGCGTGAGCACATGCGGTGAAGGCAGCATTGGATTTGGCAGTCTTGTTTAAGTAGGGCTTGGATCTGAAGAGCATGGCCTTCATTTTTTTTCATTTACTAGAAGTTTTCTGGATGTGAACCAGCTTTCAGCCACCCCATAGTTGCCTGTGAGAGTAGAGGAGATGGATTCCAAGGACTTGTCACTGTGGTACAAGACTAGGTCATTTGCATAGAGAATTGCATTACAGTTTAGACTCTCAGCAGGTAGTGCATTGCTAAACATGGTGAAGAGAGGGGGGCCAAGAATTGATCCCAGTGCTTGCGGGAAGTGGGACTGAGACAGCTTTGCCTATGTGCTCAGATTGGGACCTGTTTGTAAGGTAGCTGTGGAACCAGTCTGTGGGTCCAGGAGCACAGCCAAATTGTTGAAGGGTGGAGAGAAGGAGATCGTGGTCCACTAAGTCAAACGCCTTTGACAAGTCGACAAAGACTGCACCCGTAGCCTTACCCATGTCCATGTTTTTGAGGATGTGGTTTGAGAAAACTGCCAGTGCAGAGGAGGTGCTGTGATGCTTATGAAAGCCATGCTGAAGGGGACATAGGAGGTTGTACTACCACTCCTCCTTTTATTCCTGTTTATTCACCCTCCTTCTCCCTCCTCATTGCCATTTCCACTGTACTTCCCTCATCCCAAAATGCATTTGTACTACCGAATGTCGAACCCCAGTGTCGACACCCAGGAACCCGACACCAACATCTCGATGCTTGGAATCCTGACTGTCGAGAATTGCCTGTGGCAGAGGTGTTTACCATGTTTTGGGGGCTTCACCCCTGCACCCCCCCTTATTATTGATCCTTAACTCCGCTGCGGGCAATTCTCAACAGACGGGAGTAATTCCTGACAGTCGGGATTCCAAGTGTCAAGATGTTGGTGTCAGTCTCACAGAAACATAGACTTTGATGGCAGATAAGGACCGCTTGTCCCACCCAGTCTGCCCATTTCTCTACCTACTGGATAAGCTGCAGATTCTAGTAAACCGACAGCCTACTTCCTCCTACCCCCCCTCCCCCACTATAATTGCCTTATGGCTGTCTCATGCATTCTTGAATTCCCCCATTGTTTTTGACCCCACAACCTCCTCAGGAAGGCAGTGCCATGTATCATCACTCTCTCCTTGAAAAAAATATTTCCTGACATTGCCCCTGAGCCATCCCCCCCATCTTCAAATTGTGTCTCCTTGTTCTTGCAAATCTCTTTTTCTGAAATATGCTCTCCTCTTGGACTTTGTTGATTCCCTTGAGGTACTTGAAAATTTCTATCATGCCCCTCGCCTTCCTTTCCTCAAGGGTATACATATTAAGCTCTAGTAGTCTCTCTTCACATGGCTTCTGTTGCAGACCCTGCACCATTTTAGTTGCCCTCCTCTGGACTGCCTCCCTTCTATGTCCTTGCAAAGATGGGGTCTCTAGAACTACATGCAGTTCTCCAGATGGGGTCTCACCAACTCTCTGTACAGAGGGATAACAACTTCTAGTTTTCTACTGGCGATGCCTCTCCCTATGCATCCCAGTATCCTCCAAGCTCTCCTTACAGCCTTTTCACATTGCTTGCTTACCTTAAGGTCATCTGATATGACTACCCCCAGGTCACTTTCCATTTTTTTTATTGTTAGCACCCCCCATTGTGTACTCTTCACTAGGATTTTTGTTTCCCAGGTGCATTACCTTGCATTTCTTTGCATTAAATCTAAGCTGCCATGCTTTTGACCGTTCCTCCTACCTTGCCAAGTCCCTTCTCATCCTTTCCACCACACTTTGTGTATCAACCCTATTGCAGATCTTTGTGTCATCTATAAAGAGGCATACTTTTCCTTCCAGCCCCTCTGCAGTGTCTCCTATAAAGACATTAAAGAGGACCGGTCCCAGTACTGAACCCTATGGTACCCCACTAGTAACTACCCTTTCTTCAGAGTGTACTCTATTTATTATTACACTCTGTGTCCTGTTGTGTAGCCACTTTGTTACCCAGGCTACCAACCTAGGGCACACTCCCAGGCTGGTTAACTTGTTTATTAATCTTTTGTGCAAGATTGTGTCAAATGCCATGCTAAAGTCTAGGTAGGCCATATCCACAGCCCCTCCCTGGTCTACTTCTTTGGTCACCCTGTCAAAGAAATTGATTAGATTCATCTGACATGACTTTCCTGCTGTGAATCCATGCTGCCTTGAGTCCTATGCCCTGCTGGCCTCTAGGTACACAACAGTTCTTTCTTTCAGAAGTTATTCCATCATTTTCCCTACCACTGAGGTCAAACTGACAGGTCTGTAGTTTCCTGCCTTTGCCTTGCTCCCAGTTTTGTGAAGGGGAATCACATCCACTCTCCTCCAGTCCTTGGATTCCTCCCCATCCTCCCATGATGTGTTAAAAAGGGTAGACAGTGGTGTCACTAGGTCTCTCCTTAGTTCTTTTAGAATTCTGGGGTGAATGCCATCAGGCCCCATTGCTTTGTCCACCCTGAGTTTTAGGAGTTCTTTTAGGACCCTTTCTTCTTTGAATGGACTGATGTAGACTCCCCACCCAGAATGTTTCTATTGTTTGGCTTAGGCACCTCTCCCTCTTCTTCTATTGTGAATACTGAGCAAAAATATTCATTCAGTATCTCTGCCTTTTCACTTTCACCCTCTGCCCACCTACACTCCCCTTTTTTAAGCCTCAGTATTCCTCCCTTGGTCTTCCTTCTCTCTCTGATGTACCTATAAAAGGTTTTATCCCCCTTCTTAACTGAGTTGGCGATCTTTTCTTCAGTTTGTGCCTTTCGCTATTCTGAGTCTGACTGTCTTCACCACTTCCTTCTGCTTTAACTGATACAGTTGACTATCCTCCTCATTCTGTGATTCCTTATACTTCCTGAATGCTATCTTTTTCTCCCTATCCTTCTCCGCCACCTCTTTTGAGAACCATAGTGGTTTTTACTTTGTTTTGTTTTCTTTATTTGCTTCACACAAAGGATTGTTGCCTCAATAATGGCAGATTTGATTTTTCCTCATTGTTCTTCCACTCCTCCTTCCTGCCCATTTGCTAGTACATTCCTTAAGTACTCACCCATTTTGCCAAAGTCAGCTCTTCTAAAGTAAAGTACCCTTATTTTTGTATGGCTTGACTCCATGTTTGTGTTTATTGTGAACCACACTGTTCGGTGGTCACGTGTTCCAGATGGCTGCCCACTTCTAAATCTGTGATCCTCTTTCCATTTCAGAGTACCAGGTCCAAGATTGCTCCCTCCTGAGTGGGTACCAACACTAATTGTCAGAGGCATGCCATCTATAGGGCATCAAGAATGACCCTGCTCTTGGATGTGGCTGCAGTAAATGTGTTCCAGTTAACATCTGCCATATTCAGGCCCCCCATCATCAATATCTCCCCTTTTTCTGCCATTCTGAGGGTGCCTTCTATCATTTCCTTGTCCATTTCCTCCACCTGAGATGGGGGTCTGTATATAACCCCTGTGCAGATTGTGGTGCCACTCCCTGTCTCCAAGGTGACCCACAGTGCCTTCTCTCCTCCCAGTTTATCTTCAGTTCTGTTGCTTTGATTCCTTCCCTTATGTAGAGGGCTACTCCTCCTCGTATTTTACCCTCCCTGCCCCTCATGTAGATTGTGTACCCTAGTATGTTGACACATCAGTCATGGTTCTCTGTATACCATCATTTTTGTGACTGCCACAATATCCAGGAGTCCCTTTTCCATCACGGCCACTAGCTCAGGAGGCTTGTTACCCAGACTATGGGTATTGGTACTCACTGCCTTCCATTTTATGATGGCTTTGCCCTTTTTTGGCCCCATCCCTGCCCTTACTGCCTTTGTCTTTTTTCCCATTTACCCTTGTCCTTCCCCCTGTCAACCTCTGTACCTTGGTGTTTACCTAGCTAACTATCTTGTTTTGTGGGGGGAGGTTTGGAATTTCCTGTTTCCTATCAGTGCCTCCCCCCATGGCTAGTTTAAAAGCTTGCCAATGAAGCATTTAAACCTATCATCAGACCTCACCCAACAACTAATACACTGAAATCTGACCAGTGGAAAAACATGTACACAAATGCTCACGTCTGGGAAACAAGATCTTAGACCTGCAGGTAATAATGACAGCAGCTAAGCTGGACATAGCAGCCTTTAGCAAGACATGATTTACCAGTAACCACACTTAGGAGACTTCAGTGCCTGGCAATGTACTGTTCAGGAGAGACCGAGGTGCAAAAAGGGGGGGGTGGAGTGGTCCTTTATGTCAATGAAAAATTCAAAGCTACAGAAATTCAGAACAGACATAAGGAGCCAGAAGAACTGTGAGTCACCCTGGAAACAGGAAATGGGACAGCCATATGAACTGGGGTTGTGTACAGGCCTCCAGACCAGGGAGAGGACATAGACATGTTACTGTTAGAGGATATACAAAACATGACAGCTAAAGGGGAGGTTCTCATAATGAGAGACTTCTATGTGCCAGATGCAGATTGGTCAATAACAACAGGGACATCTGCCAGAACTAGACAAATGGTGGATTCCCTGCAGGGGTAGGGCCTCAAACAACTGGTACAACAACCCAAAAGAGACAAGGCTATCCTAGATCAAGTACTGACTAGCAGGGAAAGGATCACAGATCTCCAGGTAGAAGGTCACCTGGGGGCCATTGACCATCACATGGTATGGTTCAATTTGGCCACTAGAACAAAATCATCCCATTCCAAGGCAAAAATATGGGACTTCAGAGGAGCTGACTTTGATGAGATGGCCAACAGAGTTAAGCTAGTCCTGGCAAAAAGAAATACAGGTGAGGGGGTACAGGCAAAGTGGGCAAGCATTAAAGATGCAATACTTGAAGCATCATCCCATTGTGTTACTGAGAAAAGAAAGTGCAAAAGAAGAAGGAAATCACTTTGGTTCTCAAACACAGTAGCAGAAAAGGCCAGAGCCAAAAGGCTGGCCTTAAGGAAATATAAGAGAACACAGCAGAATGAAGATAGGGAGGCATACCAAACTTCCCTAAGGGAAGCAGGGAAGGCAGTAAGGCAGGCAAAGTTCCAAACTGAGGAAACACTAGCATGAACAGTAAAAGAAGGTGACAAGACTTTCTATAGATACGTTAGTGAAAGGAGAAAGTCCAGAGGGGGTATTGCTAAGATCAAAAGTGATAAGGAGGTGAGTGAGGAGGAGGAACATGTAAAAGCATCTATCCTAAATAGATATTTCTGCTCAGTATTTACTGAAGAGAAGGTAAGGCAGGGCCCACAACTCTGCATTATGGACACAGGGGGGAGGGAGGTGTGCAGTAGTCCCGTCACAAAAGAAAGGGTCCTACAAGAGCTCAATAAGCTCAGGGTGGACAAGGCAATGGGACCCAATGGCATACATTCCAGGGTACTAAAGGAGCTAAGGGTGGAACTAGCAGAGCCATTATCAGAACTGTTTAGTGAGTCTCTGAGCACAGGAGAGGTCCCAGAAGAATGGAGAAGGGCTCATGTGATCCCGCTCCACAAGAGTGGTAGCAGGGAGGAGGCAGGAAACTACAGACCAGTCAGTCTTACCTCAGTAGTGAGCAAGATTATGGAGACAATCTTTAAGGGAAGGATCGTGCAACACCTGGAATCCATAGGAGCACAGGATCCAAGACAGCATGGGTTTACAAAAGGAAGGTCCTGTCAAACTAATCTCATAGATTTCTTTGACTGGGTAACCAGAGTGGTGGACCAAGGGGAGCAGTTGATGTTGCCTACCTTGACTTCAGCAAAGCTTTCGACACAGTTCCACACAGAAGATTGATTAATAAGCTGGGTAGGTTCGGGGTGGGTCAGACATTGTTCAACTGGGTGGCAAACTGGTGGACGGGCAGAAAACAAAGAACGGTGATAAACAGTATACAGTCAGAAGAGATGCAAGTCACAAGTGAGGTACTGCAGGGATCAGTCCTGGGGCCAGTTCTCTTCAATATCTTCATCAGTGACATTGCAGATGGACTGGAGGGTAAGGTTTGTCTGTTTGCAGATGACACCAAGATCTGCAACAGAGTGGATGATCCAGATGGGGTGGGCAGAATGAGAAAAAATCTGGATAAATGAGCAAAATGGTTGGAAGAGTGGCAACCTGGGTTTAACGTAAAGAAGTGCAAGATCATGCACATAGGGAAGATAAACCCTGAAGCCACCTATAGGCTGGGAGGAGAGTCACTGGCAGTCACAAGGGAAGAAAGAGACTTGGGCATCATCATCACCGATGACCTGAAATCATCCAAGCAGACATCTAAAGCAGTAGGTAAGGCTTCAGGGATGTTGGGGTGTATTAGTAGGGGTATCACAATTTGAAAGAGGGAGGTAATAATCCCTCTTTACAAGACACTGGTTAGGCCCCATCTGGAGTACTGCATGCAGTACTGGAGGCCACACCTCCACAAGGACATTGACCAAATTGAGGCAGTCCAGAGAAGGGCAACCAAATCATGCAGGAACTGCATCAGAAAACATATGAGGACAGAGTAACTGAACTCAGTAAGTATACCCTAGAGCAAAGGAGGGAGAGAGGTGATATGATTGAAACATTCAAACACCTTAAGGGCATTAACAAGGTGAAAGAGTCTAACACATTTCAGTATAAGAAAAATAGCTGGACAAGAGGACACAGCATGAGATTAGAGGGAGGCCGAGTAAGGGGTAATGTGAGGAAGTTCTTTTTCACAGAAAGTGTGGTAGATGCATAGAACTGCCTACCTCAGGAAGTGGTAGATATGGATACAGTGCAGGGCTTCAAACAGGCGTGGGATAGGCAGAAGGGAGTACTACAGATGAGTATGAATAGATAGACAATTGACAGAGCAAAGGCCTATGGCACATTCATAAGGTAGAAAAAGAAATGGGCAGACTGGATGGGCCTTGCGGTCATTTTCTGCCATCAGCTTCTGTGTTTCTATCACCTAGGAGCTTGGTTCCCTTCCTGGACAGATATAGACCATCACACCATTATAGATCTGCATCCCTCCAGGTGGACCCCCAGTCCCCAGTGAAGCCAACACCCTGTGCTCTGCACCAGTCTTTAAACCATTCATTGAACTGCATGGTGTGGAGTACCATAGCCTCACCCATGCCATAGACAAGCAGTGCCTCTGAAAAGGTTACCATGAGTGCTATGTGTCTAAAGCTCCTCCCCAACTTCACAAACTCCTCCTGCTCTGCACTGATCCCATGCCCAGCTACTGAAGGTCATTTGTCCCAAGGTGAAATGATGTCTAGCTCCCTCTCCCATGCCACTGCTCCTGAAATCCTGAAGATTATCTTCCTGTCCCTCCAAGCCATGGCACCAGGCAGGCACCTTACTGCTCTCTTCCCTCCCATCCCCTGTTTTGCCCCCCCTAACAATTGAGTCCCCCACCAGGAGCTGTTTCCTTCCCCCATGGTGTCCCTTGCCACCCTCCTGTGGGTCTCCCTTGTGGAGGTTCCCAGCATCCTCCTTAGTCTCCATAAAGGAACCATGCTCCACCAGAATAGCATATGAGTTGTGGAGAGGTACAACTGGAGTGATGTACCTCTGTTCCTCCACCCTCACCTTCCCTGAGCCACTGTGGTCTGACTGCTCCTCATTCCTGGCAACCTCTGAGGCAGTGGTGTTGGCACTGGTATTCCTTGGGTGGGGGAGTCTTCCCTACTCCTTTCCATTTCAGCCTGGAGATGGACAACCTCCTCCCTGAGAGCTGACAGTTGCCTTTAAATGAGGCAGCAATCAATGCAGCCTCCAGAATGTTTCATAGAAAACTGCCACCCCACAGCCAGTGCATTGTACCCCTCCCCTCATATCCCTCTCCCTTCCTACTTAATTTATATACACATTTTTTTTTGATAGTGTGTGTGTGTGCTTTCCCTCTATGCACTATGTTGGGTTGTTAAGGATATGAGAGATGTATGTCCCTTGCCCTCCTGAGGAAGTGATGTCAGAACCTCAGGTATAAAGGAACTTACACACCTGAGGTGGGTGGGGTGAGGGGAAGGGGGTGGCTCCCAGCCAGTAATCTTCATAAAAGAATCAACTACACCACCACCTGGTGAGTGCTGCCCTTCCTTTCAGTAATACAACTAGCACAACAATTTAACAGACCAATCCACTTACACAAACCAATCCACTGAACCCAGGAGTTAAAATTAAATTGATCCTCAGCCAGCAGTGCAATCCTAAATGCTGCAAAAATATCCTTAAAAATATTAGGTCACTACACCCACTAGCAGTTCAGTATCCTGTTGTGATACCCAAAAGACTAGTTTGGGTTCTTCCCCTCATATCTAGTCTATCTCCTCTCCCCAACCCCCTTCCTTCTACTCCCTGTACTCAAGAGACCCATCACATTCTCTTTCTTCCCTGCCCATACTCCTAAGCTGGGAAATCTGCTTTCTCATACTGCCTCCCCTCCATCTACAACCAGATATCCCACTCCATCCATCTTTCCCCTTCTCTTCCATCCATTAGATGCCAGCTAAAACTCCTTCTCCACCCCCTGCTCCTGTCAACGCTCTTCCTGAACCCTTCCTTACCTTTGCCTGGTTTTTGATCACCTCTTACCTCCTCCTCCCCTTAACTTCATAGTTCCTCCAACCTCACTGAAGTTTATCAACCTGTTTTGACTCCTACATTCAGCACCTGCTCAGCCTCCCTTCACTCTGGCACTATGCACTTTAAGTTTGCCCAATTTGGTTGGATGATTTGTATACTAATTCATTATGCAATGTTTTGCCATTTTGTATGTACTGTGCTTAGCTTATGCTCTTTGTGTCATCCTCATTGTAACCATATCACCTGACTGGCTGTATTTTGTTTGTGATTGTTCTTCTCCCCTTCCCCCAAGTCACACCTGGAAATGAGCCATGGTTTAGCATGCCTCCACCAGTTACCAATTTTAAATAAATAAAATAAATAATATTATTGGGCAAGTGCGCCTTATCACATACATAACAATATCAAAATGTGTTGTGAATGTGATAAATCTCCCCCCAGTCTGATTGGTATGCCTAATTCTTTGAACTGTTCTGAATACTTGCATGTTGTACATCTTAGACATTTATGGACTCCCCAGGGTCTGATTCTGAACCACATCTGCTTGTTACTCTTCTCATCTTCATCTATCAGATTCCTCTCCCTCCTAAAAGTCACGCTTGGAGTACTCTTCACACTTCCTTTAATGATCTGTCATTCTTTAGAAATATCCAATGTTTATGATATTGCCTTTTATATCCTGCTATAAAATTATTCTGAGGTGAAAATGTTATTGATCCAAAGTTTTCTTCATTTTTTTTGCATTTAAGCCTCAATAAACTATTTCTCTCAATTTTCTACACTCTTTCTTTTTGCTTCTGTGGGGACTCTGTCTGTGTAGCCCCTTTCCTTGAATCTCTATTTTAGTTTCTTTAATTGTATCTCATAGTCCCTCTCTTGGCTACAGTTTATCTTTACTCTCAGCATCTGCTCATTGTGAATTGACTCTGTTAGTATTTTTAAGGTGGGCACTGGTAGCTGCTGGTAATGACTTTGTTGCCATAGGCTTTCTGAAACCTGTGGTTATCACATTTTCCCTTTCATCGAACTGCAGCATTTCATCCAGAAAGTTAACACTTTTGACATCAAGCTGGAATGTGAGTTTTAAATTCATGTAATTTTCTTAAAATGCTTCTCAAAGGCACTTGCTTCTTGTTCGTCACCTTTCAAAATCACTACTAATTCAAAAATAAAGCAAACCCAAATATGGATATTTTGCACAAATGAATTATGCTTCCGGACATATTGCTCTTCCCACATTCCATAAACAGATTTGCATAGGTGGTGCCACACATAGCCATTTTACAAATCTATAAGTAGTGGTCTGCATTCAAACACAAAATAATTATGTGTTAGCAGATATTCCAAACCTCCTAGAATAAACGTGAGATGTGGATTGTTAGTGACTGTTGAAGATTCTAAATAATATCACACTGCTTCCAGTCCCTGGCAATATTGGATTGAGATGTATAATGCACTGACATCTATACAGATCCACAAGTAACTAGGATCTCAGGTAATCTCTACTAGTTTTTCCAAAAGATGTTGTGTGTCTCTTAGATATGAGGGCAAAGTGGCTATATAATCTCACAAGCAAAAATCCAGAAACCTGGATGAATTTGCAAAAAAGTAATCTATTGCCGGAGACTGCTGGTCTACCTGGGGGTGGGTTATTGTTTCTTGTGGATTTTGGAAACCACATAAAATGTTGGTGTGATAGGGAACTCAGTGCTGAAAAAGTTTTGTTCTTGTTCACTTATCCATCCATTCTCAGCTGATTTATTTATCCAATTATCCAATCCTTTTTTAATTTGTTTGTCAGATTGCCGGCTAATTTTATATAAACCGAGGTATCATTAAGTTGCCTTATCTTTCAGCACTATAGTCCATTTTGTCTATTAAGATGAGGTTTCCATCTTTGCCTGAAGGTTTTATCTACAGTAATAGTGTGAAGTGATCTCAGTTGTTGAAAAGCTTCATGTTCATTTTTATTCAAAGTGTTTGTAACCATTTGTTACTTTGTTTTTTGTAACAACATATCTATCTCATGTAATATCACCTAGCGATACATCTTTATGTACTGGTTTCCCCCTTAAAATGGTTCCCATGTTTTTACTCTGTCTGCAAATTATTCACATGTATTCTGCTGCATCAAGTGATTATCTTGCATGTTTTGATATTTTAGTACCAAGTTCTCATCAAAAGAAAATGTCCAGAAGTGGTTCTCTTTTTATTTCAAAATCCTGATCCAGCTCCTGCTGTGCCATGTCTTCTGTGTTCTCTTCAATATATTTTATTAGACTCAATAATAATTCCACGTTGCCTTCCTGTGATGGTATTATTTGTAGTCATTCTTGTTTTGTCTCCTGGTATCCCTTGTTTGCTGCTGTTGATGTCTTTCTTTATTTGCAAAATACCACCTTAAATAGATTTTTCTAATGAATTTGAAAATGTCTATTTGTAATTGTAGTGCATTTGGTAAAGGAGTGGGGATGAAATTTAATCTTTTTTCTAGAACTGTTTTATACACTTCAGGCAAGGGTACTGATGATAAATTGATTATTTCTGTGTTTTCTGTCTCATGGACTTCCACGACTCTCTTTGATCTCTGTCTCTTCTATCCACCCATGGCACTCCTTGTTTTTTTTTGCTTTGAAGTGATTTTCTTGTGTTCTGTTTTTGGTTTCATTGTTTGGTGGTGGAATAATCTACCTTTTCTCATTTGTAACATCTTAGGCATTTCAATATCAGTATTATAAACCAGACAGGCAGGAGCAAATCTAGTAATGTAAATACTTTTGGATTTATCCAATTCAGATGAAAATGTGGATGTACATGCCTTAAGAAGTTCTTCACACAGTTCAACGTAGGAAGGACATGACTAAATGATGTGATATATCTTGAAGGGTGCTAAACAAAATGCAGAGCATAGTGTTTGGACTCCACCCTTGAAAAATGACCTGTGTGTTCTGAACCAGTGTGGAGTTCTGTTTGTCTCCTCTAGAATCATTGTTTCCTGTATGCTAATAAAATAACCACTCAGCACAAAGCACAGCTCAGCTCATTCACTTCTTTCCCAGCCCACTGAACATTTTCATGTGTAAGCGCTTTGTCAAAGCCTTGACAAAGCACTTATGCATGAAAACGTCCAGCGGGCAAGGAGTTGGGTGAGTACTGTTTTTACTAGCTGCATAATAAATCCTTCTATATTTATCCTGCAACCTAGTGTGGTCTTTTGTATGGTACTGGTGTCTGCTGATCCGAGCTGTGCTATGTGCTGTGTTGACTTGATTCCAGCTCCAGACATGAATCCATTGTAGCCACTTGTTTTTTGCTTTATGTTCTGCTAATAAAATAACAAAAGAAACTTTACTATCCTCATCTGTCTGGTTATTTGGAATGCTGGCACTGTGACATTTTGCTTGGGTACTCCCTGTAAAGCCTCCAAAAGTTCCAAATGTACAGTATACTAATGCCAACTAATAGAAGGTTACTTTTAAAAATAAATTATGTTGCCAGGAGGTATACTACAGTAACTAATATTTTGGTCCTTCTACACGTTACTGTTGCAAACTTGACTCTTTTGTAAAGACCTGTTGTATTAGAATCAGCTATACTAGTTGTACTATTGCAGAATAATTAAGAGCTACCTTTGCTTACATAGAAACATAGAATTTGACGGCAGATAAGGACCACTTGGCCCACCCAGTCTGCCCATTTCCCTACCTGATGGATAAGTTGCAGATCCTAGTTAACCAGCAGCCTACTTCTTCCTACCCCCACCCCCTAGAATTATCTTATGACTGTCCCATGCATGCTTGAATTCCACCACTGTTTTTGACTCCACAACCTCCTCTGGAAGGCCGTTCCATACATCCACAACCCTCTCTGTGAAAAAATACTTCCTTAAATTACCTCTGAGCCACCCCTTCTATCTTCAAATTGTGCCCCTTGTTCTTGCACACCTCTTTTTTTGAAAGATGCTACCCTCTTGGACTTTGTTGATTCCCTTGAGGTACTTGAAAGTTTCTATCATGTCCCTCCTCTCCTCCTTTCCTCAGGCTATACATATTAAGCTCCTTAAGTCTCTCTTCATATGTCTTCCAGTGCAGACCCTGCACCATTTTAGTTGCCCTCCTCTGGACAGCTTCCATCCTGTCTATGTCTTTGCAGAGATTGGGTCTCCAGAACTGCACTCAGTACTCCAGATGTGGTCTCACCAGCTGTCTGTACAGAGGAATAATAACTTCTTGTTTTCTACTGGTGATGCCTCTCCCTATGCATCCCAGTATTCCCTAGCATTTTTGTGCTATTGCTTAGCATAGAACATCCCGGCTACAGTTCAAGGAGCTTCAGTTGTCAATTAAATGGAGAAGTGTTCCAATACTGCAGTAGTATGATTATTATTTCAAAACCTGATTCTATAATTTCATGAAGCTTCATTTACAATGTAGAAAAACTACAGGATGTTCCTTATCAAACTTAACTTTGAACAACCCACACAAGCAGTTTAATATGTTTCACAGCTTGAAGACAAGTAGCTTCCAAAGGAAGAGTCAACATTACTATAATGGCAAAGGACGCCCTCTCAAATCTATATTCATTTTAATCACCTGATTTAAAAAAAAAGCTGCATTCTTTCCTGGATCCATTTTTGAAACCCACCTAGTGAAACACAAGAAGAAAATTATTTTCAACAAAGTTGTGAAGTAATCAGAAGTAGAACAGAGTTTGTGGTGCTGTGTATATAATATTTATTCCAGTGCAATGTAATGTGAATGACTTTTGGAGAAAGAAAACAAGTATAAGCTCTGTCTTGTAGGCCTTCATCAAGACATATTTGTGGAAACTACAGGACAGATTAATGGTATTGTTTTTGTGTGTTACATTTAATCATCTAACTCCATTTGTATGTAAACTATTAAACAAGGTGGGTTTCATTAATTCTTATGAATCAGATAATTTTAATGATTTATAACTCATTTAAAAAATTAAGAAGGAATATGAAATGTACACTCTACAGCTGTTAGGTTTTCTTTAAAAACCTATTGGTTTGCCTTAATAAAATCAAAATTCATTTATTTCACATGTGAATGGTGATGACCACTACCCCCTCCATACCCTACACAAAAATGTTAGCTAGCGCAGCACAAATTGCAGCCATGCTTGTGCTCTGTCTCACAGTCCTAATATGAAGGTCTCCTCTTTCCCTCACTGTACCACATATATGTATGTTTTCATACTTAACCTCCCTACAGTATCACAAAATCCCAGCCACTGCCTTTAAGTCTCCAGTAGTGATTTCATTAAGAGGAATGCCCTTCTGGTCATGGCTATGATTTACCACCTGCTGAACTATTGAACACTTGACAGCCTACCTTTGCTTGCCTTTCACCTTGCTGTGCCACTTGCTCCTTCTGTCCCTGAACACGATGGCTAACGTGTATGTGCATCATTGCAGGACTGGGCATTATGATGAAATAACAAGGCTAAGCAAGGCTGCAGGCACCACAGAAAGAACACTCTTTTCCTCAGTATGGTTGAGAGGAATGAGGCAGTGCCATAGAAATTAACTGAACAGAAGAAATGTAAGAAAAAGTAAGTGGCAAGTCAGACTTTCCTATCAAAACATTCCTTGTTGAGCGAATTCTTTTTAGTGGAAGTAGTCGAGGTCAAAATATACTGTAGGTAGCAGTCAGTCCTTTAATCTTTGTACGTACTGCATGTAAGCTTCTGGCCATACTCAGTCTATAGAAACTCTGAAGCAAAGGTGAACCAAAAATCTGACTACTTGTACAAATATTAGGTGATAGGTAAAGAATCCCACAGCATAGTTTTTGGCACAATTTATTTATTTATTCAAGTGTTCTGCAGGATGGTATGCTGAGCAGTAATAGCTCATTTACAGAAATGTCCTGGGGTAAGGGGAATTGGAGATACAAGTACAGCAGTGTAAAATAAACAATTGATTTATTTTTGGCAATTTAGTATACATAGAACAACAATTCAAGATACAATATGAGTGCATTAAGTGCGGTATGAACAGTAAAGTGCAATAACGTACAAATTAGGACAAAATACATGTGAGCAGTCAAAACATGAGCAGTTACAGTCAAAGCAGAGATTAATGGTTACAATATCAGGGCACAAAGGAAAATATGTTACAATACCAGGGTACAGCCTGGATACTGTAGATAACAGTGTATACAGGAGAGTGAAAGGAAGTAGTCATAGTGAGCATGTAGGAGATAATCTCAAGTGCTATGTTAGGCATAGCTGCGACTGGGTATGGGGGAATTAGAGGAGGACCAAAGACATTAAGTGGCATAGAACTGAGGAAAGGGTCAGAAGATTTGACATGAGCAGGGGTGGAATGTGGACATACGCAGGAGGGAGGAGAGAGCTTTGGGAGAAGGTGCATTGTGGATTGCAGCACTGGGGGTGCTGGTGGATGCCAAAATGAATAACTCTGAACATTGTAGGAGGGCCACAGCCAAGGCAAATGGAATGCTTGGCTGTATCACCAGGGGGATCACATCGAGAAGTAGGGAGGTGATTCTGCCACTGTACAATTCCCTTGTCAGACCGCATCTTGAGTACTGCACACAGTTTTGGTGCCTGCACCTCAAGAAGGGTATTCTACTCTTAGAGAGGGTTCAGAGGAGGGTAACCAGGATGATCCAGGGCCTGGAGGACAGGACCTATGAAGTGAGACTTGAGGAGCTCGACCAGTTCTCACTGGAGGAGAGATGGGGGGATATGATCGAGGTCTCCAAGTATCTGAAAGGGGTAAATAAGGTGTGACTTCATGGGATCTTTCAGAGGAAGGTGGGAGGGGCCATGAGGGGGCATGGTTGGAGGCTGGAGGGAGGGAGACTTGGGGGAAAGGTGGAAGAGATAATTCACCGAGAGGGTGGTAGATCCATGGAATACAGTGTCTGAGGAATTGGTGGAAATGTCCATGTTGGAAGGGTTCAAGAGAGGCTGGGACAGGTACAGGAGAGGGGTGAAGAAGAGGAACTCTGGTCTGGGCAAGGGGAATCCTGGCCAGGGGAAGGGGAATAGGAAGAGTAACCAAGAGGATGGTTGCGGGGCCCACTCAGGGTACTGACTCTCAAGCAGACTTGATAGATCATTGAGCCTCTTCTGCTGGCATTCTTAGTATGTTAGTATGATATTAGAGAGGAAGGCATTCCATAGTTTAGCACAGCAGCAGGAAAATTCAGATTGTCCAACAGTAGTGGAGCTGTGGGAGATGGCAAACAAACAAACAAGAGTCAGTGTGCCGAAGGGAATAGGAGCTCAGTGATGAGGCAGAGATGACAGAGGAAAGATAGGAGGGGAGATTCCCAGACCAAAATTTAGCCATGAAAGTAGCAGAGTGTGCCAGATGCCTGGACTCCAGTGAAGGGAGGGCAGTGGCTATATAAAGATCGCAGTGGTGAGTGCAAGGGATTGAGGATAATATGAAGCAGCAGAAGGAACTGAAATGAGTGTCCAGTCTGGCCAGAGTAATTTTGGGGATAGAACTGTAGACTATGTCTGCATAGTCAAAGAAAGGAAGGGTCATTTTTTGCACAACAGTGTATCGGACTGATGAAGGAATGCAGTCCTTATTTCTATATAAGGCACCAAGCTTGGGGTAAAGGTTCTTATGGATAGCATCCACGTGTGCTGAAACGTTCAAATGATGGTCCAGCCAGATCCCAAGGTATCTGAAGGAAGTAATATTCTCTATCAAAGTACCATCCAGTGTGTAGAAAGCTGGGGGGCTTTAAGGGTAGATAGCCTCTGTCTTGTGCTGAAGGGCATGGAGACTGTCTTTTTAGCATACAGAAACAATTGATTCGACTGGAACCATTTCTGAACCTAACTGAAATCCTGTTGCAGTCTAGTCTGGGCATCACTGTGAGATTTGCTAGACATGTAGAGGACTGTATCATCCACATGTATATGGATTTGGGAAGTGGAACAGGCAGAAGGGAGGTTGTTAAGGAAAATGGAAAATAATATAGGGCCAAGTACAGAGTCCTGTAGGACACCAGTGGTAAAAGAGAGTGGTTAAGAAAGGGAGGAGGCAATCTTGACAGACTGGGTTCTGCCTGTCAGGTAGGAACTAAACCAAGCTATGGCAGCAGGCTGTAAACCAGTCCCATCAAGGGTTTGGAGAAGAGATTGGGATACTGTGTCAAAGGCTTTTGCCAGATCGACAAATATGGCCAAGACTACATGACCCAGATCCATCTTGGAGAGTATGGAGTCTGTGAGGTGTAATAGGGAGGTGGTGGTGGAGTGGTACTTGTGGAAGTCAGATTGGAAAGGAGTAAAAATGAGGTGGAGTCAAGGTAGGAGGTGAGGTACGTTGTAGGAATGCAGCTGAATAGTCACTTGCTCAATCCACCAGCCCCTCTGATTAGGGTCCAGGGTACCCAGCATGTTTAACAGAGTACAATTAACCATTCAGGTTGAGGATTATTAGTCCCACGATAGGCAGGGAACTCTTGGGCAAACTGGGTGGGCTTAGTGATCCTTTTCTACCAACAATTTTCTTATGTTTCGATGTTTTCTATGATTACCTTGAGGGTAGTAGGGTGGGGCTCTAGACATTTGTAAGCCCCACAATCTACAGTTCCTTTGTAAGTTAACTCTCGAAATCATGACCCTGGCCCAACGAAATTCACTGTGGAGCTCCATAATGCATGAAGAACTTCTCGATCAAGACTTTAGCAATGGTGGTCACCTTTTCATCCGTTCATGGAAAATTTTGAGTGTACTATATAAAATGATTAGTTGCCAGTAATGCATACACTACAACCTAAGTTTTACATTTCCATATTATATGAAACTCTGATTATTTTAATGCATACAGTGTCCCTTCAATTAACATACATTAGTATATTATGTTTTAATGGGACCCCATTTTTATGAACTACTGATTATCTGAATGATTTAATGTCCCACAGCATATTCATAAAATTGAGGTTGTACTGTAATTGATGTTACTATTACGTCTGTCCAGTTCAGGGCTAAGGAAATCAATGCACATACTATCCATTGTCACACTGGTTGCAGTGCTGGTTGGAGGGGCTGCAAAGCCTGCAATCTTTAATAGTTTTTTCTGAACACATCAACTGCATTGCTTGCTGTAACTCTCAATCTCGGTTCCCATCCCAGGCCAGTAGAATCAGGTGCAGGCCAAATCTAAGGTTTGTTTGCAACCAAAATGTCCAACCGCATCATGTAGGACAAGCTTCACAGCCTTTTTGAATATAGCCAGCAGCAGCAACTGTTGTTGAATTAATCCATCTGATCCCTGAACCATTCGGTAGAGAAGCTTTCCTTTCAGTTAGAGTTTGTTCCACTCCGCAATAGCAACTGGGTTTCTGGGTGATTTGACAATACCTTGCTGGTATCCAGTCCCTTCTTCAGAAAAGTAGTAATGTTTTTAAGGTGGTGCTCATTCCTCTGCTCCCTTTGCAAGTCTGCTTGAATCAGTCTTGGTAGAGAGATCATGCTGAGGGTGGGGAGGCAATCAGCAGAGGCTCCCAAAGTGGCCACCAAATGATTGGGATTTCTCACAGGGGGTCTCTCATCTATATCATAGTGTTTGCAGCATAAGTTTCACTGCAGTCTCTGGAATGTAAGTTCTATTATTAATAATATCACTGGAGTCTCCAGTTGATTGGTGAAGCAAGGTGTCGACATTCATATGATTCTGTCCCAGTCTGTATTCCACAGAGCAGTCATAAATGGACAGAGCCAACAACCAAAGATACTCAGCTACATCCATCTTAGCTGTGATTTTCATGTTGGTCATCAGGTTATTGTCTGGTTTGATGGCTGTCCAGGTGCCATATTAGTCATGAATTTGTCAATGATGGCCCACCTTAATGCTAAAAACTCAAGTTTATGGACAGAATAACTCTTTTCAGAAGACATGAAGCTTCTGCTGGTAAAAGCCTTGGACTGCATACCTTCAGGGTATTGTTGGTGGAGGATAGCTCCAAGCCCACTTGGACTGGCATCAGTATGTAGGGTATAGGCTTTCACTAGAGCAGCAAACACTATGTCAGCAGTGGAGTGTGGAATGGTTAGCATCTGATTTCACTGAAAGCTATCTCATGAGAGCTGTCCCACTGGGGTCCAAATACTGTAGGTCATGAACCTTGTAATAACTCTTGGAAACACGACCCTTGAATGGTGGTGACTGTCCTGGCTTATTAGTTGGAGGGTAGATTTGTGTGAAATTCAGCAAAGGGCACATCACTCAGGTGTGGTCATATGAAATTACAAGTTAGAAAGAAAAAGGCCTTACAGTATATCATCTCTGCCCAATGTGGAGCCATTTTTTTTTTTTGCTGGTCACTCCACCCCGCCAGGCACTCTTACACTCCCCTTAACTTTATTCCACCCCAGCTTGAGGCCATCAACATTTTTCTTGTTCACTACCTCTTTTGGAAACTTGTCCCACCCTATCACTAAACTTCTTGTGAAGAAGTGCCTCCTGACCTCCTTTAAGAACCTAACTCCAGCCAGTTTGTAACTGTGCTCCCTCGTGTTCTTATTATTGCTGGTCTTAAAATGGTCACTGGGTCAACCATGTTAATGCCTGTGAGGTACTTAAAGGTCTCTGTTATGTCCTCACGTTCTCTTCTGACCTCCAGTGAGTACATATTCAGGTTCTTCAGCCACTGCTGTCCCTGAATCATCTTTGTGGCCCTCCTCTGTGCTGCCTCCAGATGGTTACGATCCTTTTGGTGATAGTGCTTCCAGCACTGTGTGCATTACTCCAGGTGCAGTCACACCATGGACCTGTACAAAGGCTTATGACCTCTTTATTCTGCTGGTGAACCCCCTCTTATGCAACCCCAGTATCCTATTAGCCCTTACTGCTGCCTTGCTGCATTGTGAGGTGGGTATCTGGTTGTTTATAATTTCACTCCTCAGGTCTTTTTGCTCCTTAGACACCATACTGGTCACTCCGCCTAGTCTGTACTCCACCCTTGGGTTCTTCTCTGTACATACAAAGTATGACTTCTTTGTTTCTGTTGATGAACTCCTGTTTATGCAATTCAACATTCTATTAGCCCTCACCATTGTCTTGCTGCATTGCATAGCAGGTTTCAGGTTGCTTGTGAATGCAATCTCCAGTCTTTCTCCTTCTTGGACACTGTGATGGTCACTCCCCCAGTCTGTAATTGATTCTAGAGTTCTTATTCCTTACATACTGTACATGACCTTGCACTTCTTTGTGTTGATCCCTAGTTGATAGATTATGGGCCATCTTTCCAGCCTTTCAAGGCCCTCTTCAACTTCCTGACCCCCTCTTCTGTGTCCATGCTCCCACAAAGCTTGGTGTTATCCATGAAGAGACAACTTTTGCCCTTAATATTGTCCCCAATGTCATTTATGATCATGTTGAACAGCACCAGTGTCAGCACCAACCCATGTGGTGCCCTGCTGGTAAACTCCTTCATCCATGAGTATTCACCTCTCCCGACCACTGCCTCTGGATTTTTCTCACTAACCAGTTTGGCAACCACCTAGCCATTTAACCTCCCACCCCCAGGACATCCAACTTCTTGATCAGTCTCTTATAGGGGACTGGGTCAAAGGCCTTGCTGAAATCCAGGTACAGTATGCCCACTTCCTGGTCTCTATTCACTACTTATCTTACCCAGTCAAAGAAATGTATCAAGTTTGTTTGGCATGACTTCCTTGCCATAAATCCACACTGTCTGTCATCATGGAGCACATTGGCCTCAAGGAACTCGAACAACGTTTCCATCAGCTTGCCAACTATTGAAGTTAAGCCAACTGGTCTATTGTTCCCAGCTCATCCCTTGCTCTGCTCTTATGCAAGGGCACCACATCTACAGTTCTCCACTCCTGTGGCACCATGCCTGTGTCTTGGGAGCTATTGAACAGGTCAGCCAGAGGGGATGCCAGAACTGCTGCCAGCTCTTTCAGTACCCTTGATATTCTTCTGGTTGTAAAATGCCACTACCCAGCAATGGATGTATTTATAGCAGTCAGCTCTTTCCCTTCCCCATCACAACCATGGTTATTGAACCATCAACCCTGAGTTCACACCCCCTATACATTAATACAGTACTTCACACTTGAAAGCAGGTGGTTCTTAAGCACCACCTCAAGAAGCAAATGCTCTGGTTACTCCCCCTACGTTTGTATACTGACTTTGCTCCAGCCTGCTTTGACATGAGATACAGGACATGGTATCGCAAGTGACGTCTATTTCCACTTCAGCTTTTGAAGGGTACTATGGTCATGCCATGCCAGTCAATTCAAAGGACTTTTGCCCTTCTCCATATGGATCTTTTCTGCTAGTTCCAGGCTTGTGCTTATCTAACTAGACTTCTTCGACGAGCCCTACCGCTCTACATAAGCCAACCCCTATGCAAATTATTACTTAATGCCTTAAAAAGAACTGTTTTTTTTTTACAATATCTTAAGGGCCTTTGAATTATGGAACCAGGAAGTGGGGCACCTTGTTCCCTTTCAAATATTGGAATATAATCTGTTCCAATACCGCCAGAGTATCTTCCTTCATGTTATGGTGTGAATGTAACTGGAAGTTACAGTAGTAACTGGAAGAAGTAGTGGTAGTGTTTATTTATCCAGCACTCATTCCCTGAGTCTCAGAGCACTTTACAGAATTATAAATAAATCAAAGAAAATAATGAAACATAACTTAAAACAATGCATATAACTTAGTGCATATAGCATGTATCTCCTGTAAGGAGCTTAGCCAATAAGGAGCTTGGCTCCTTATGTAGGTCTTCATGACTGTCTAAAACCTTACAGTTTCCTGGACCTAGTTAAATCCCCTAATGGGTTAATTCCTTGGTATCTAGGGGCTGGGCCTGCTGGACTGACACAGTTCCCTTAGGAGAGGAGTCTGCTGCCTGTAGCTGGAGAACTGCAAGAAGTCAGCTTAAGTTCAAGGGACGGTATGTCAGGCATGCAGTGCCTGCTCCTGAGACCTGAACCTCTGTTCCTATGTGGAAGGGCCACGACAATCTGCTGATGGGGTGGAGCCCCTCTCCTTTTCTGCACCTGTGGCTGACAGAAGTTGGAAGAGAGATAAAAAAGAAGAGCTGGTGGACAGATCCTAACTGCAACAAAGAAATGGAGGTGGACTAATTCCATGTTATCTTAGGACTGCACAGGGCACCCAGTGGTGCCCTCCATCTTTGTTCTAGGCAGGAGGGTTGGAGAGTATACCCTTATAGAAAGAATTTGGTCTGGGACTCTTTTCCCTTGGGAGTCAGTAAGAGGGAAAGACTGGGAGGTAACACCCAATGCAGCCTGAGATCCCCAGGGGGTGGCAAGCCTCTCCCTGTCACTGTAAACTGCTAGGGAAGCAAGGCCCACTGCAAGAGTGATTAGCCTGCTCTGACAGGTTGTGTTGAGAATGTACGTCTAAGGACTGGGACCACTACCTAAGTGCCTTCTGCTTTGGGCTGATAGTGGGTGCCTGATATCTTGACTTAGGGGAGATTTTCAGTCTTCTTCTCCCTGGGTAGCTCCATAGAGCCCCATACCTAATTTCTGCATGGAACTGACGATGCAGGGCTATGCCTGATGGTTTATGTAAAGTGAAGAAGTAAAGAGGTTCTTTGCTTGAGTTAAAATACGTACCATCTTCTGGATCCCTTTTTGTGTCCAGGCTACAGGGGCCAAAGGTAGTATGCAGTTCTGGGTTAGTGATCTAAGCAGATGAAAAGCCAGTATGTGTTCAGCTGCTGGAGATATTAAGTCAGAGACTGAACTGTGCAGTCATTGGGTTTTTGGTACAATCCCTGTGTTTCTCATGAGAAAAGAATGTACCTCTAAAAATATGCCTCAAACATTACCCCACAGTGAAATGGGAATGCAGACAATTATGGGACACCGAAACTACAACCTTCCATTGTGTTAATCATGTGCCCATGAGCATATCATGCATTAAACAAAACTGATCCTGTTTGCTGCTTACTACCTGTTCAAGAATTGCAGCTCCTTTGTTGGAGTTTATTCTGCATTTTTTGTTCTGCATTTTAATCCCCTTATGCTGCAGCCTTGAAGCCCCATGTCCATGCTGCCAGGAGGTCACCAAGGCTCGGATGTCAAGTAAGTGACTTATTGTGTGAGCCCTCTCCTCAAACACAAACTTGCCAGCTTAAACCCCTAGACAGTGGAGGAGGGTTTACATGCATCATAATTAAAAATATAAAACAATAAAAAAACAGTACAAATTTGTGACAGCTTGGAGAAACAAGAGGCTACTAATGATGGCAAAGGCATCTTGATGCAGGAAAGTTTTCAGGCCCCTTTTAAGCCGAGAGAGAAGCCAGATGTGTTTGGTCTCCATACCCAGGGTTCCCACCGGACTGAGTGGACAGGCAGTTAGATGGTTGGCCGTGTCTTCTAATCCTCTTCAGGCGGTGCTCTGCAATGCCAGGTTGATGAGGAACAAGACCACCATTTTTATGGACTTGACTTCCTCCATCGATCTGGCTTGCATAATGAAGACCTGGCTTGTCGACAATGCCGGCCCAGTTCTTGAGTCCGCCATCCCTTCCGGGTACTCTGTGGTGCATTGCCTGAGGAAGGATCACAGGGGAGGATGTGTGGCCATTGTTACTCAAGCCAGCCTGGGCTTCACGGTGCACCTGGTTGAGTGCATTTCCATGCAGGAGGTCGCAGGTGCATTTTGCAGGATTCTCCTCATTTACTGCTTTCCTGGGGCATAGGGAGATTTTCAGCAGGAGGTGGCAGACTTCGCTGTTGACCAGGTGTTGGAATTCCCCAGGTGTTTAATCTTGGGGGACTTCAATGCCTGGATTGATGATGAATCCTCACATTTTGGTTACAACCTCCTCCAGTTGATGCATTCACTGGGCCTATCACAAGCTGTTGCTTCTGTAACCCACCAGCATGGCCACATACTCGATCTGGTGTTCCATCTGGGTCTTGAGGTTGATAACCTCAGTATTGATTAGGTCACCTGGTCTGATCACTGTACCATGGAGTTCACATTTGTAGGGCCCCCTAGTAATCCCCCCTGTAGAGATGGTCAGCTACCGCCCTTTAAGGGGCGTGTGCCCTGAGGGACTGTTGGTGCTAGCTGACCTAACTCGAGTTGACGCGACATGTGCGATTGGATCCAGAGAGGCAGTGACTACTTATAACAGGGTGATCTCTGAAACTCTGGATGCTCTCATACCAGTTCGCATATGATCCAGATCTTCTCACTTGCGGTCCCCCTGGTTTGATGGGGATCTCAAGGTGATGAAGATCAGGGGTCAGAGGTTGGAGCGTTGCTGGTGGAGGACCCAGTTGGAGGCTGATAGGCTGGCTCTTCATGCTTACTATGTTGAGTACCAGGGGGGTAATTTCCCATAAGAAGGTAGAATTCCTGTCCAGAGAAATTGCTGCGGGTAAAAACAGACCATCTTAGCTACTTCAGACTGTAGACAGGCTTCTTCATCCTGCTGCCTACAGCTGAAAAAAGTGTTGTCATCCACTTTGTGTGAGGAGTTTGCTTTGTTTTTCTCCAACAGAGTGTCAGTCATCCAGTCAGGGATCCTGCCAGGGATTCAGCTGCCTCGCAGTGGTTGGGCTGGGGGGCTCAAAGGCACTCTGCCTGTCTGGGTGGAATTTAGGCCAGTGGAGGTATCTGAAGTGACTTGGGTGATCTTACAGCTGAAGTATTCCTTTTTTGAACTGGACCTGGCCCCGACACGTTTCTTAATAAGATGCGTCAAGGCTGTTGGCTCAATGTTTGCCAGGACTGTTGGGTGCTCAGTGGTGGAGGGGGTATTCACAGTGGCTTTGAAGGAGATGCTGGTGAGGCCTCTCCTTAAGAAACCTTCCCTCGACCCTGATGTCCTGGTGAATTACCATCCTATCTCCAACCTGCCCTTTTTGGGCAAGGTTGTCCAGAAACTAGTGGCACAACAGCTAAAGGGATCACTTGGTGTCCTCGGACATCTTTGAGCCAGTTCAGTTAGGTTTTTGGGTTAGACATAGCACAGAAACAGCTCTAGTGAGGGTGCATAATGATCCGCTAAGGGCTAGAGATAGAGGAGACAAGTCAGTTCTTGTTCTCTTCAATCACTCTTCAGCTTTTGAAACTGTGGACCACACTATGCTTCTGGATCAATTCTGTGAGTTTTGTGGACTTACTGGTACTGTCATCAGATGGTTTGAGTCTAATCTCTCAAACAGGGTGCAGCGGGTGGTGATGGGGAATTTCTCTTCCTCCTCCTCCTTCCCAATGCCCCTGTCTTGTGGCGTGCCACAGGGTTCGATCTTGTCACCGATGCTGTTTGCAGTGTACATGCTGCCCCTGGGTGAGCTCATTCGACACTACAACATGGAGTTTCACTGTTATGCAGATGATACCCAGATGTACTTGTCTTTTGCCCCCAGAACATCTGGAGCTGTCAACGTGCTCACCAACTGTCTGGCTAAAATCAATAACTGGATGGCTTCCAGCTGGCTGAGACTAAACCGGGCAAGATGGAGGAACTAGTAATCGAGCCTGGTCAAGGTTGTGATGGGTTACCACCTGGGGCTGATACAGGGCTCTTCCTAGGGTCTGCTCTGTTGGTGGCTTCCCAAGAGTGCAAAGTCTGGGCATGATCCTTGTTAACAGATTGACTTTGAAGATCGGGTGTCATCTGTGGTCAGCAGTGTTTTTTACCATCTGCAGAACATTGCCTGGATTAAGCCATGTGTTCCACCCAAGGACCTGCCAATGCTGGTGCAGCCTTTGTGACCTCCAGGTTTGACTACTGTAACTTTCTGTACTTTGAGGTCACAAGAGGGACCCTTTGCTGACTGAACCTGGTGCAGAATGCAGTGGCCCGGTTACTGACGGGCCTTTCGAGGTCCAGTCATGAGACGCCAGTCCTGTGGGTGCTGCACTGGCTGCTGATCAGGTGGAGGGTCCTTTTCAAGGTGGGGCTTCTCACCTTTAAGGCCCTATATGGACTGGATCCTGGTTACCTGACAGAGCTCTTGACACTTGTGACCTCTGCTCGCTCCCTCCGTTCCTCTTCAAGGGGTCTCCTAGACATAACCAGGGTCCAGTTCTCAACTTCTGGAGATCGTAACTCTGGAACTCCCTTCCACCTTCAGTCCAGGAGGCTCCCTCGATCGAGGTGTTCAAGTGGAGGCTGAAGGCCCACCTCTTTGTCCTGGCCTTTTCAGATTTTTGATTCCATCCTGATCTAGTCCCTTTCACATGACAGTCTACTGCTTTTTACCTGTGAACTGCTTTATTTAGAATTTTATGTTTGTTTTCTATGCTCTTTATAATCTTTGATAGGTGCCCAGAGCCTCCGGGATTGGGTGCCTTATAAATAAAATTGCCTGCCTTGCTTTGCCTTAAAGGCCTCCACCAAGGGGGTCTCCCTTATCGATCTAGGTAATCTGTTCCACTGGGCCAGGCCAGATGACTCAGAAGCCCAGTCACCTGAGAACTTCATTCTAGTTCTGGGAAAAGCAAGGAGGCCCACTTCAGAGGAGGGAAGGGGATGGGAGGTCTGGTAGAGAGTCAAGAGGTCTCTCCAGTAACCAGAACCCAGTCTGTATAGGGCCTTGTAGGTCAGTAAACTGACCTTGAAGGTGCTATGCTGCTTCACCGGCAGCCAGTATGGTTCACGCAAGGAGGGGAGTTCATATGACAGGATCTAGGAAGGCCCGTCAATATCTGGGCTGCTGTGCTGTGCACCAGCTGCAGGCATTGTAGGACACCTCCACTGAACCCAAGGTACAGAGTGTTGCAGTTATCCATTCTGGAAGTGACAAATGCATGCACCAATGATGGAAGGTTTTCTGGATTGGATTAAGGCTTTAATCCAGGTGATGTTTCAGAGGTGGTAAAAGCCACTCCAGACTATAGCTGACACCTGAGCCTCAAGTGTTAGCCCGTCGTCCAGAATGACTCCCAGATTCTTCATCTTGGCAGAGGTCACCAGTTTAAAGGCACCAAAAACAAGGCTAGTCATCTCCTCAGTGGCCTCTGCTCCCCTAGTTCAACCAAGCTCAATCACCAGTACATCTGTTTTATCTGCATTGAGTCTTAACCAGCTCAAAGACATCCTGTCCTGGACCTAGGCCAAGCACTCATTTACTATGTTGACTGTATCAGGCGTTCTGGGTGCAAATGACATGTACAGCAGTGAAAACCCAAACTGTATTGTCTAATGATCCTTTCCGGGGTATCACGTACACTGCAAAAAACATAGGCGAGAGAATTGACCCCTGAGGTACACCACAGAGCAGGAGCTTTGGGAGTGAGGAGAAATTCTCCAGCACCACTCTCTGTGTCCTATTTGTGAGGAAGGACTCAAACTCAAGTCCACAATACTCCCCCCAGATGATCCCAACAACAGCCCATGGTCCACAGTGTTGAAAGCTGATGAAAGATCAAAGAGAATGAGAACTGATCATCCTCTCTCTCACCCCCTGAGAAGGTCATTGTGCACCCTGACCAATATGGTCTCTGTACTGTGCTTGGATCTAAATCTAGAATGGAAAGACTCATAGATGTTGAAGGCCTTTAGGTGTGCCTCAAGCCACAACACCACCATCTTCTCAGTAATGTTCCCCAAGAATGGGAGGTTAGAGACTGATCTGTAATTCACCAAGCAATCTGGGTACAAAGATGGTTTCTTCAGAATCTTCAGAAGAGGCCTCACCAGTGCATCTTTCAACATGCATGGAAAGGACTCCTCCAAGAGGGAGCACCAGACTATCTTGGTGAACACTGCCCCAGAAATCCAACACAACTCACTAAGAGGCATGTAGGGCCTGGTTCCAGATCGCAAAAGGTGGGCTGCAACTCCAAGATCACATTACAGACCTCTGCCACTGAAATTAACCCGAACTCACCCTAGACCTGAGCAGTAGACCTGTTCACAATCAGCCTAATCCTGCTGGGTCATGACAACCCAGTTTGGGAAATCTCAGACCAAACTGAGAACACCCTCTCACAGGAAAACTGAGCAAACTCACCAGTTGTAGGCAGTCAAGATGAAGTAATCTGTCTACTATCTGGAGAGTTTAGCTGATTGATTTCTCCTTGCACAGTTTCCCTGGACAGAAATATTGTCTTCTTATGTGAAGTTGCTCTCTGGTACTTACCATAATGAGTCCCCAAGGGCAGCTGGTCCTCATTAAAGCCAGATCTCCTCCAACCTTCAATACCTAGACTTTATCTCCCTAAGCACCCTGTCAAATCATGAGTCTCTCTAGCGCGACACCTGGCACTGTATAAAGAGTGGTGTGATCACATTAAAGGTTGAGGTAATGGCCCTATTATAGGTAATCACTGCCTCAATAATCCAGTCCCAGAAGCAGCCATCACACTGGAGAGATCTAGTACTGCATGGAGTCCTTCTGGGGACAGACCCTTTAAGGGTTGGAAATGAACCATCTCCACAGGGGGTGGACTATGCAGGGGGGTCCCCGAATGAGAACTTTACTATGCATTGAGCTGACCGGCTGATTGGATCAATCTCAAGGTTGTTAATCTTAAGCCCCAGGGAGAAGACTAAGTCCAAGGTATGTCTGTGTTGGTGGGTCTCAGAAGTAACTACTTGTGTTAGACCCAGTGAGTCCATCAACTTTAGGAAATCCTGCTCACACTGTGAGAGTTCATTGTTGATCCAGACATGGAAATCACCCAGAATCAGTCATCTGGGTGATTCCAATACCCTCCTGGTGATGAAGTCCATGATTTCCTGCAGGAACACCTTCTTGTGCCCTGGATACTGGTACACAAGAAGGATCCTGCAACCTGCACCTGGACTCCCATGCACATCCACACATTCAAATGACAGTCTCCCCTACTGGGTGCATAGTAAAGTTCAACTATGATTGAAAACAAATGGCAAATGCCCCCCAGCAATCCCTTCATGAACAGTGAACCATGAAGAATCCATCTTGGAATGCCGCTTCCAAACCTGGGCCAGCATTGTCACTCAGCCAGGTCTCCATGATGCAAACCTAATCAAGTTGGGAGGGAGTATAGCGCAGTGGTTTAAGGCTCTGAGCTGCAAATCTGGAGACCTGGGTTTGAATCCCACAACCCCCACTTGCATACTATGTGACCCTGAGCAAGTCATTTAACTTCCTAGTGCTTACAGGTTGCACCTGTAAACAAGCTTTCAGCTTAGTGTGCCACTCCTGGAAAAAAAAAGTGAAGAACAGGACATTAAATCTGCCATAATGGCAGTCTTGTTCCTCATTAATATAGCACTGCAAAGCACTGCCCACAGGGGATGAATGGAGGCTACTGGCCTACTGGCTGCCTGCCCACTCAGTCTGGATGGGAGCCCTGAGTATGGGCACCAACCACGTCTGCCCACTCTGTAAGTTCCATTTCACCCGTGGGCATTTCTTGGTCCACACCAGCCCAATAGTGCCCCCCTGTTAGTACTTCCTGCTCCCCACCACCTACCATCCTGCCTCCTTATTATATCCACCTCCCTTCAGCACTCATATGCCACCACTGGCAGGGGTATGTTGAAGAGGCAGGGAGTTACTTAGTCTAGGGGCCCAAGCACCCTACACACATAATGCCACCAACTAAAAACCCACCCACCCCATAAAACAAAAAATTCCACACCTTCCATTATTAGCCCACAGACACACCTCTAACCAACCCAGTCCCTCAAACCTGTCGCACCTTATATACAAACAAACGTACTACACTAAGTTTCCTATCTATACACTTGCCATTCAACACTACTCTAAACAACCCCACAAGACTCACTCACCCTTTATAATAGAATTAAATTAAAATTTTAATTAAATTTAGCAAGGAAATCCAATGCAAAATGTGCAGCTTGGGTTGTAGGCAATTTTTATGCAGATGATTTAACACACAAAGTCCAAAATGCTATTTTAGTATACGATGTCCCAACCTTTACTCTAACCAGAGAGTACCCATTCGTAAAACATACTTTGTAGAATGTTCTAGGCAGCACTCTCAGTATTACCTAGAAAAAGACACAGTGCAGCAGAAAGTAAGAAAAACTGAACCCAAGGGTTCTCTCACCACTCAGAGGCCAGTCATGGCAGCATGGAATCCTTGGTTTTACCAGTTATTTCTGTAGAGTTCCTGATGGGGGGAGAGGGAAAGAAAACCCCATTACAAGATCGAATGAATGGTGACTATGATAGTTCACAGTAAACTGCTGACTACTAACAAGCAAACAGCATCCAGTCACAAACAGGCTGCAGGGCACCAGACATGCCTCTTATAATGCTGACATGGAATCCTTCCTCGTGGGGCAGGTCAGTCTGAGTGGTCACTCCTCTCTCCCGTGTAGATCTGAACTGCTTCTTGGCTCTCTCTCTCTCTCTCACCACAGAGTTGGTAGGTCCAGGAAGTCACTCCACTTTGCGCAGAACCAGCCCCACTGATTCCAGTACAGCATACCAGTTCTTCCAGGTAGAGCACCCAGCTCCAACTGACAGGATCACCATGTCCTGAGCCAGTAGATCCGTGGCTCCATGACTCTGTGACTCCTTTCAAATCCTCGGCTACAACAGTGAGTACCAAAGCACCAGGATAACAGTGCTATTTGCAACAGATATAAAAGTATGACAGGACAGCAACTGCGAATTGCACAAGGAGAGAATTTTCTCTAACACTAAAAATAAAAAGCTATTGTACTGTACCGCATTCTAATTCACTCAGGACCCTTACCATAGCTTGACCCTCACTATAACAACTAAAAACAAACAAAAAAAATTGCTAAAAATGAATGCACAATGCAGTCTATCTGCAAATTACTACATAAAAATTATTCTCATGACAGGATTTCCTAAAAAACATTTTCAAACAAATTATTTAAATAAGTTTAGAGCTGTGCATGGAGCTCTAAACAGACAGCACACCCAGCCTGGTGGTCATAATTTCCCTTGATAAGACAGTGAAGTGCTCGATAAGATATTTTCTTATCCCTATACAGCATGTCTATAGCAGTAAGGCACCTAATACTTCATTCTGGAGACAGTGCAGAGAGGGAAGGGCCAGACTTCTTCATTTCTTCTGAAGCCTGGAGGAGCACCTAAGAGACATACTCAGCCCTGCTCTAACATTAGATGACTGCTTGTTTTTGTCACCTTTTTCCATCAGGGTGGAAAGAGCTGGTCAAGAAATATCTATTGGGCATACTTCTGGTAACAGGAAAAAATGTGCTTCGAAATGCTGGTCAGTGCCTAAGATACCCATCATAGAGGAGTGGATAGCTGCAGTAGATGGAATTTATAGGATGGATGCCCCATTTACTCACTCTGACAGCAGTCAGAGAAGCACAGTAAGAGATGGCAAAAGTGGGTTATTTATGTAATGAATCAAGATCTGCTTTCTGTACTATAGTCCCATGCCCAAGCACTACAGAGCAAAAAGACTGTATCACTACTGCACAGTAGGTTATCTCACTGGATTTAGTATGCTATATGACTGTACTGTTATAAATCCTCAGCTTGTGCATGATTATTTCTGTTGTTAGCTGAAAGTGTTAGGCAGTAATTGTTTATACTTGTTGTTTTTTTGTTGAAAGATAATAAAATGTTAAATAAATAAAGAAGCTATCTTTAAGTCTTTAATGAAATGTTATTCATTCTTGCAGAACCCAAGGAAATACCACAGTTCTTTCAGATTTTTAGACCTAAGTTAAGGGGTCAGGGCCTCTATCTTTCTGGAAGCAGTGCTGATTTAATCTTTTGAAAAAATGTACCCCACCTTATTTATTTCGGTTTTTGGTAATCAGGTGGGGTGCACTAGGCAGACACTGCCTATTTTCAGGCACAACCCAGGAAGTTAAAACAGTAATGATGATGACTGACAAAGAATACAAGGCTGTTTTCACATACAGTCATACAGAGTAGAGGTAATCACTAAGCTGTGTGGAAGGGCACAATATTACATACAAGTGGCAATGCATAATGAAGGTACAATTTGTTCTTACAGTGTGGAAGGGCACAATGTTACATACAAGTGACAATGCATAATAAAGGTACAGTTTGTTCTTACAGTATGGAAGGCACAATGTTACATACAAGTGACAATGCATAATAAAGGTACAATTTTTTTCTTACAGTGTGGAAGGGCACAAAGTTACATACAAGTGACAATGCATAATAAAGGTACAGTTTGTTCTTACAGTGTGGAAGTGCACAATGTTACATACAAGTGACAATGCATAATAAAGGTACAGTTTGTTCTTACAGTGTGGAAGGGCACAATGTTACAGTACATACAAGTGACAATGCATAATAAAGGTACAGTTTGTTCTTACAGTGTGGAAGGGCACAATGTTACAGTACATACAAGTGACAATGCATAATAAAGGTACAGTTTGTTCTTACAGTGTGGAAGGGCACAAAGTTACATACAAGTGGCAATGCATAATAAAGGTACCATTTGTTCTTAAAGTGTGGAAGGGCACAAAGTTACATACAAGTGGCAATGCATAATAAAGGTACAGTTTGTTCTTACAGTGTGGAAGGGCACAATGTTACATACAAGTGACAATGCATAATAAAGGTACATTTTTTTTCTTACAGTGTGGAAGGGCACAATGTTACATACAAGTGACAATGCGTAATAAAGGTATAGTTTGTTCTTACAGTGTGGAAGGGCACAAAGTTACATACAAGTGACAATGCATAATAAAAGTGCCATTTATTTTTATAAATGTATTGCTGAGGAGCAAGCAAAGTAGTCATTTCAGTCTTAGTTGGTAGCACAATGTTAAGTGTTATGACAGGTACATTGGGAGCTTTGCAGTAATGGTGCTTATCTATGAAGAGTTTATCTCCTAACTCCTCCAGTTATCTCAGAACTTTCAGTAATCATACCTTGTACTCGTAAATCATCTTCCCAAAGATGATCACATCACTGAAATACACTAGGCTTTCCAAAAGATTCATTTTATCAATAGCTCATTCCGTAAGATGCTGGAAGTATTGGGCAACCCAAAATACCTTGGGGCATTAGCTGAAATTCATAGAAGCCAAGGGGGTCATTGAAGACTGTTTTCTACTTATGCTCCCAGGCCATTGAGATTTGATAATACCCACTACAAAGGTCAAGCATGAAGAACTACAGTACTTGCTCCCATTCAGGCAATCCAAGGCATCCTGTACTCTGGGGAAACAACACAAATAGGACAGTCCACAGAGAAAAACTTAAAAAGTGGTCAAACTCAAAACTTGCAAAAAAAAATTGTCATTAGCAAGTTACCTAACACACCAGCACTTTGCCTCTCACTAAGGCTTATCATGGGCAAGCCATTGGGCTGGCTGCAATAGCTGTTCTCTGGAGTACATTGGGATTTTTGGGTTGCTTTCATCCTGTCCTCTGGACATGGTGTATTTAATTCAATTTTAAGCTTTATTGTTTGGCACGGCACCATTACGGCTTACAGGATAGTAAAAAAAGACATAAAAACACAATACAAAAATGTATACAGTTAAAAAGGCAATGGCTTGCTCTAATTTTTCTCACAGCACAGAAAAAATAGCTAAATTGTTAATGATGACAGGATCTTCCACTGTGAAGAGGCAGTTTAGTGGTTTCTCCGGAACCACAGTTACGATTGAAAATATGCTGCCATTCCAGATTTTGCGACCATTGCAATACCAAGAACATTTGAGAACAACATGTTCCAGGTTTTCAGGACTGCCCACTTAGCAAGTACAGACAGATTCTACAGTCTTTGGGATTTTAGTGAACCTTGCATAGAGGATGTTGCTAGGAAATGTTTCAGATTTGTAGGACAGTTACGCATTTCTTTTTTTTTTCTCCAAGATAATGTCTAAATAAAATCTATAACCAAATTTGGCTTCATTGTTCACATACCAAGGAGAAAATTTAGATTTTGAAAGAGCCTCGGGATCCAAGAACTGAATTGGCATAGTGTATTGATCACGTATTGCCCCCTTGGTAGTCCATATATCCTCACAAAGACTTTCTTCTCTCTAACCACCACCACTATGGGTGAGACAAAGTGGTTCCTTGACTCCTTTATGATCCCTCAAGTCAACGATTCCTGAAGTTGATGTCTCACATTATCAATATCCGCAGGTGCTGGGGATCTCTGTCAGAAGAGTCTATCACTGTTCAGCCTGATATGATTTTATTTCCCTAGGACACATCCAACACCCTTATCACTTAAGGAGAAGACTTTGTTCTGTTTGGCCAACTTCTTGCTAATGCAGGTCTTCCACCCCTGAAGAGTGGATGACTCTATAAACTCAAAAGCTCTTGGATTGAGACATGTCTTGTTGCTCTCCATGGTTGGTTCCTGGCATACCATCATAACTGGGCTGTGCACATAAACCAGATTACATCCTTTCCTGATAGTACAGTAGCAAGTCGGTCAAAGGCACTCTTCAGTTGAACATTGAGCCTCCTCATATATGTATCAGCAGCACACTACGTTTTGCAAGAAATCCATCGAGCAGACAACACTCTCCTGGAACATCAATCATCAGTATCTATTTTTTACAGCTTTTTAAAATCTCACAACTCCACTGATAGCACATTCTGAATAAAGTGGCACCACCAGTTCTTTCTTTCACCACCAAACTGCTTCAACAGGTTTATCTGTTGTATTGATGCATGACTAAGTACTCCTTCTCCCAGTGTCTTTATTCATTTGGGTATGGACAGGTAGTGATTGTACTTGCTGTTGATCCTCTCATTCCAGACACAGTAGTACCAGTCTACTGACCATGTGGGTACTGGTTCTGACAAGAGACATCCAGAAAGAGAGCACAGGAAGGGCTTGTGCTCACAGTGCGGGAGTGCCACTGCAGTGCAGGAGGGCTCACTCCTGAAATTATGACTAACACAGAGCTACTTGGCACCAATGGTGAGGTAATAAGGGTCTAGGTAAGTCTGTTATGGTAACAAATAATCCTCTTACTAAGGAATAAATTCCAACATCCAGTACATAAAGGAACAACCATATGAATAGTGTAATAGTGCAAATACTTGGAGAGTCTACCTGGATGATACGGAAACCCAAAGTACACAGGCAAATTGCCATTAAAAGCTATCACCTGCAAGCTACCTTTTAGCTTGTGCATGGGCACTTGGACTAAGAGTCTTCATCAGGACTGGGCTCACAGAGAACCAGGTAGCCTTAAGTAGTTAAGACACTGGGCTAGATTCAGAGACAAGCCAGACTGGTGCAAGTCCCGGGTGCACCGTCAGATCCCATGCACCATTTGCCATGAAGTCTAACTTTGTGATAGATGGGGGACCTTTCTAGAGGGTTTGCACCAGATAGTTGGCGCAAGTTACCATTAACTAGGGAAACTAATATAAATGCACGCAACCTTTCTGAATTGGGCACAAGCTGCATCAATGTGTTTTACGCAGCTGCAGATTTGATGCAGGGCTTGATGCAAGCCCTGTGTCAACCCTTCTGATTCAAGCCCACTGTTTTTCAAAGCAAATGCTGTATTAAGGTAAAGGCCGACGGAACATGGTAACCTATAATGTAGATAAAGTGGCAAAATAGTGCAGTGGTGTACATACATAAAGAGAAACAAGTATTTCTGTGTAAAAAATCATCAGTATCTCAATTCTTACAATCAAGTACAGTCGGGTCAAAACTAGTTAATAGTGACAATAGTATATAAATGGTTTTAAACAAGAAATCATATATAGAATTTTAGAAAAAGAAAGTTGCCTCTACAGGGCATGACCTATGATCACCCAGTTCTGTGGATTCATTTTCCGTCTACACAGGGGATCGGCAATTGGCATACCATATTGTTCCTTCGGTTATTTAGGAGGTAGAGCTTACAGAGAAATTGCCAGGGGCGTGATATTAAAATTTTGCATGGTGTGAGTTGTTGCGCAGACAAAGAGGGTTAGTGCCCATGCAAAATATTATGTGTGGGGCAAAGATAGGGGCGTGGCCATGACTAGCCACACTACCCCATATTCAATGCCCTTATGCTGTGCAAAATGGTTTAGCACTATCCTTTTGTGCAGCGTAAATACCACCAAACAAAATCCCAACTTACTCCAAGAAACCAGATTGGCTACCAGAGGTAATGTAGCCACCTAGCTGGTTGGCCACTGGGAGAGCACAATCACCCCCTGTGGTCCCTGGCACCCCCCCCCCCACCAATTGCCAGAGCCTAATGTTCAGTTAAAACTTCCTGGTGATAGTGCCTCTCCTCAATCAATCACCAGCTCATACCTCTCCTTCTCCAACTAACACTTAGGAGTTATGTGCAACAGTTTGTCCCCACAGTCTACCCCTCTTAGACACTTTCCATTCTAGCCCTTGACAGCTCCATCCCCACCACACACAAAAAACATCCCTGTCCCTCAGCACAATTTGAAAGCAGCAGTCTTTAAGTACCTTCCTTTTAACAGCTTTCTTCTGCTTTGTCTCTGTACCTTGCTGTACCTCTGTGTCTCCCATCAACCATTTATTGCTCTAAGTAAGGTCACCCAATGCACTACATGCTCTGTCAAATAAAAAACTGAAGCACATTCAATTTACTACATTTCAAAAAAATGGCAACTCTCCAATGCCAGTACCTAAAAGGACAACCTGATGTTGGAACTCCCATACTACAGAAAAGCTGTCTCTAACAGCATTCACCATCTTGCCCTAATATTTTTTGAATTCAGCTGACTGCAGCCAATAGGAATATATGCTGGATGCCATGACATCACAGCATCCTTAGATACACCTACAACTGAAACACTACGGACAACAATACAAAGCATGTCACAAAAAAGTCTTGTACTTCTATTTTTCAAAACTAATAAAACAGTAACAATCTAAAGTTTTCAACTAAATAAATCCTGCCTATTGCATAAATGTGTAACCACCCAGTCCCCTGGAATTACTAGAACCCCATCAGTGTCTGTGCTAGGTAGGGAAGGCAGCTGGTGAATAACTGGTTAAATGGGTTTTTCACCTACTCACTCTCTGTTTACTTAGTCTCAGCTGAGATGAGAGAGTGATGTCATTTAGAACTCTTGCAGCAGCATAAGCCATGGCAGCTGGTTTGAGTGGGGAGTTTTAGAATCTTGAGTTGGTGTATGTTAGAGAGTCTGTCAGCAGTAGTGAGAGGAATGAATGCTGCAGTGTGGGCTCTGTGAGAAGAGTCTATTTTCTCACCCTACTCCTGAAAGACATCTGCCTACCAAGAAAAGTGGTTGGAAACCATTGTCTACAGCAGGAGCTCCTGCTTTTTCATCTCCAGAGAGATGGAAAGGACTGCCAAAGTGGATCTGAGGGGCAATCCCCTATTTGATCTGAGACCATTTGAGGCAGCCTGTTTGTTTTCCAACTGTGCATAATCTGACTTTGTGCTTCCTTGGGGAAAGTAGCTGTCTTGGGTGTTTTCTCTGACAAAGGGGAATATACACCAGTTCTGTTCTAAGTTCAGGCTATTCTTTAGTTTAAAGTTGGCTGACAATTGTGGGGTCCAGAGCAAGACTAATGCACATTGCTCAGGACTTTAGTTTCTACATTCGTCATTCTAAGATGCATATTCTTAATTGTTTTACCAGAAGTTTTGAGGTGTAACTGAAAGAATGGTTGGGTGTGGATGTGGAAGCAAAAGGTGGGCAGCCCCACCTGGAGTGACCAGTTCAGCACTACAGGTTCCGTAAGGGCACCTGGATATTCAGGACATGGTGGTAAATGCCTGAAGAGAAAGGTTACCCCCAAGGTGTGGGTTGTGCTAATTATGAGCATCAGTGTGCTCCATTGTGGCCAGTTGCCACTTCCCGAAATGCTAAAATCCTATGCCATATGGAAAATGTGTGCTCAGTTGTGGCCAGTGCTACTAGAATAAATCTGTGTTCAGCTGAGGCTTTGCCACTGAAGAGAATTCAAGGTCATGTGACATATGGGATACGTAGAGTTTCTGTCTGATACAATTTTCTGTTGTTCTCCCATTGCCTTGTGCACAATGTGTAAACCTTGGGGGTCCACCCTTGCTTTAGAGTACTATCTTTGGAATAAAGTCACAATCTAGAACCCCAGCCTGGTTTGGACATTCATGTTACTGCTTCCTGTGTGGAATTACTTGGTACCCCACCAGAAGTATAGATCTAGCATAGCCCTAGCAAAAAAGTTCTCTCCTCAGGACCTGGGTTCATTTGGTAGTTTGTATTTGCTTTTGTACACCCCACCCCTTTCTGACCTCTAGAAGTAATGAGCCTGGTATACATTCCCAAAGCTAGGGTTGGTACCAAAATGTCTGAAGTAGTTTGGGTGCCCAGTCAAGGGTCTCAAGGGGTAGTTTACTATGGAAAGTAGCGGGGGTGGTGGTTACAAATGGAACATACAATGGGTACCACAGTATGATAAGCTAGTTATCTGTACTTGAGCACTTTGACCTTGGGCACATCACTCGTGGTTTACACCACTTGTGAAGTTACCAGAGATCTAACTGCTTACATGCAGATAATATAGAATAAAGCATATGTAGGGGGTTGATATGCAGTTTTTTTACACACCCAAGGTGTGTGATATTACAGAAACCTCGAGAGTGAAGCTCAAGAGGTTTCACTAGTATCACACACCAAGGGTGTGTATAAAAAACTGCATATCAATCCCCCAAAAATGTTTTATTTTTTATAATAACTGGTGCATGGACTTTTGGTGTAGAAATATTTGGGCGAGAGAGAAAGCATGGCTGAGCAGTGTTTGATTTGATAAATTACATGCCTCAAAATCCACAAAAACAGAAGTGGCTTGTATGAAAAAAAAGTCTAACCTCTGGGAGATGAGCTCATTTGTTTTCAGTTTTCATAAGCCACCGAGTGTAGATTGACGAGTGCCAGTTACTCGCGGCTTCAGAAGGTGAGAGTCAAGCGTGAACAAGTGTTGCTATAGCAACACTCACTCATGCGTGAATCTAGCCTACTGAAGCCACAGAATAACTCGCTCATTGGTCTATACTCAACGGCTTTTGTATCTTAAAACTGAAAACAAATGAGATCAGCACCCACAGGTTATAATTTTTTTCATACAAGCCACTTCTCTTTTTTTGAATTTACTGAACACTGCTCATTTGAAGGTGAAGGTTAAGCTGAAATCAGGCTTCTTAGCACGAGACTGTAAAAGTCATATCAACCCACGGGTTAATATGAGTTTTTTCGTATCAATCTGCGGGTTGATACAACTTTAAACAGCACTCGAAAACAGGTTGATAAATGGGGTCACCGGTTATTATAATAGCTTATCACACTGGTCCTCATTGCATATCCCTTATATATATGGCATATGCCATGGGAAGGCTAAAAATAAAATATCAAATGTATTTTAATTTACAGGTTTTGACCTCTATGACCTCATGAGTGAGACGAACCATGAGTGAGGTCTATAGAGGTCGAATGCTACAGATAAAAAACAAATGTGATATTTTCAACCAGCCCATAGTGTATGTAATTTATACAATGACATTGCCTATCTGGCAAGATCAATTATTTTAATATAGATCAAACTGTTTCTGTTTGATTGCACTGCTGTTTTAAGTTGCAGCACAGGCCCCTGTGATGTCATTAGGCATTATTCAAGCTGTTCTACCATTGGTTAGGAACTCCACCACTTATGAGGTCAATACAGGTCAAAACCTGAGACAAAAAAATTAATTATTTCTGGGCAGTTCATGGCATATGCCATTTATGCCATGGAGCCAAGGACTAATAATCATTTAGTGTTTTAGGCATTACCTGCAATACTATGTTTTTTTTAACAAGGAGCATGGTGTACCTATATATTTGAAGCACAATTTTAGAAGTGAAAAAGAAATAAGTGCCTCAGTACATAGTGCCAGTTTTCACTGCTTTGTGGTGTGGGTCAAACTTTTCCCTGTTAGCCGCTTGCCTAACAGTTGACAATAAGGAACTGAATGTTGTAAAAACATGCCAAAGCCTCTGACAGCACTCACATCCATAGCTCCAGGCATTGGTGGTTGAGAAATTGACTAACACTCCCCACCGCTCTCCTGCATGACTGTGATAATTCCCTCTTTCACAGCAGTGCAAATGGTGATCGCTCACGCTGACCACAAGTCACATACCCCAATCAAATACCTCCTGCTGCTACCATGAGTCTCATACTATGCTGCTTCAGATCTCCTATTTAAACCTTTCTATCACCCAAGCTTTGATTAATCAATCAATCAATCAATCAAAACTTTCTTTAACCAGGCAGAGTCATCTTTGAGCCAGTTCATTTTCATGATGGTCATGGGCAGAAGAGAACAGAACAGAGGATAATACAATTGGACACTTAGTGCAGGCTGATACATACAGTGAAAATTAGCAACAACAACTTCAGATAATACAGAGTGTGCAGATTGTTAACAAATTAAAGTAAGGGTAACACCAATGTCTGAGGGGGGATACTAAACAAGGTAATAGAAGTAACAGGGTGTGGTAAGAGGATTATACAAACAATAGAACAAGAAGGCACAAACAGACAGACCAGGAAGGTTGACCCTTAGTGGAGAAGGACGGGGGGAGGGGGAAATCAGGAGGGGGATGTCAATACTATAGGGAGAGATGACACGAACATAGTAAGACCAGGGGTAAGAAGAATATACAGAGGGAGATGTGCAGAGAAGTGCTGGAGTTGTAGGTATAAGTGCTAAGTAAATGGGGTACCCTCTCTGTAACTTTCAGGCATGAAGCTCACCATGGCCACTGACATTATTCACTTCAGGCTGCATCTAGTCCAGTACACTCTCATAGTGATAGGTCTTTTGGTAATATTCATAACCTGGAGTTGCTGAGCAGAGCTACTTGATATAATTGTAATGGCACTAGTGGTTAAATATCTGCTACAGCCTCCCAACATTATGTGCAACTGCCTGAGCCCAGGACTTCGGTAAATGGCAGAATGGCCACTGCCATTTAACTTGCCTCACTCCTGGCCTGAAACCCCTCCATGAACATACAGACCCCTCCTCATCCAAGTGATACTCTATGCACCACAAACTGCACTGCAAGGCCAGAGCACTTAATCTATGGAGAACTGATAGAGGTTGCCTGTTACAGGGCTTGCTGAAAATTCACTGACTTGCCATTTTCCTGAGCAGTGGCAAAGGTAGAACATTGGGTGAGTGGGTCAGACTGTGAGACATGGCAAGGTACTTCCAAATCTTATTGGCAGCTCTGGTAGTGGTCTTAGTGGCTCCATTCACTTTGTTCTGGGTGCAGGGCAGGGCAGAGTCATGAGGTTCAAAGGATCCTGATATACAGGTAGCAGCAACATACAGTGGTGCACAGCAGTGTGGTCCAATTTGTATGTCCTATAGATCCACCTAGAGCAATTGCAGTGTTCCACCCCAGCATTAGGATCTCTGTACAGAGAAGATGATGCTGATACCCCCCCCCCCAACCAGGACTGCGGTAGGGCATAACTGTCTGTCTTAGGAAATTTTTAGATCCATCACTGCATTACCTGATAGTTATGGAAAATTCTTGGGTCCTCAACTGTGTCCTGACAGTAGGGAGAATAGTCAGTGCCTGACCAAGACCTGGATGCAGTGGGGCTTAACATACTGCAAGGACCCCTGCTTGCCATATGTCTTCCCCAGGTAGTGAACCCAGGTAACGATCTATCGGAAGCCACCCGACTCTAGCAGAAAGACATGTCTCCACCATCTCTTATATAATGCTATCCAGCCATGCTTGGGGACAGTAGGTCAAGTAATGGCCACTTGCTACCCCCTCCTTCTTTTCCCAACACATTCCAGGTTCATCTCTAGCAAAAATGACTAACAGTGCCCAGACAACTGCTTCCCATCTCCTCTGCATTCTCCCCCATTCTCACTGCCACCCAACCTAACTGAGTATTATTAACCCTCTAGCATCCTTCCCCCCTGTCAGCTACAGCACACCATGTTCCCATATCAGCGGCCAGTTAAATCACCCACCATAACAGGAATGGCGAGTGACACTCGCAGTTTGGTGGTACACAGTGCAGTTTTTTTTCATAAAGCTTTTTCCCCCATGGTCAGATAAGTGGGCTTCTCAGCCCTATGCCCACCTCCCCACCCGGCACCCCCTCCTTCAGACTCATCTTGTCCCGAAGTCCACCACAGATTGCTCCCCACCATGGTAGGGCCAGGAGGGGAGGGCCATCCTCCCCCCCCCGCCCAGTGACTGTCTGCAGAAGTGGGCTTGGTGATCCAGGATGGGAATAGGTAGGCAGGGCTTCATGAAACCTGCATCAACCACTGCGCCAACCATTTTCTGTTTTCTCCCCTTGATCCCCAGCCACGGTGGCACATAAGTGTGTGTGCATGGAGGCTCACATGTGCTATGGAAACGTGGCCCCTCCCTTCTATGCTGCTTGAGCACTGGTGCTACCACCCAACCTCCACCATGTGGCAGCCAAGGGCCAAGATGGCATGACTCCACACCCCAGAAAAGGAGACCTGTATGGTGCATGTGCGATCCTCTCCCCCCGGTCAAGTCCCTGGCAACCTAAGATCATTCCCGAACTCAGGTTGTCTGTGTGGCAGGAGGTAAGGCACACAGCACCTCAAACCTCTACACCACTGTACAGTTTAATAGCTCCTCCCTTCTGGCCTAAGAAGGAGTATGGACGTTTTCATCATTGCAACTTCTGGCCAACGACTTCAGTGGCTAGTGTAGTCTACTAGGTGTGGGAGTAAAGTCACTCTCCTCCCCATCAGAATTAGTGCTATTTGGTAGCCTATCCTGTATTGATATTGTACATTTGTCCTTAGTTACTTATTGCAGGTTGATGTTCACTGTTAATGTAAATATTTTCAAAATGTTTTCTTTATCATTTTGATATGCTGTTATCATCTCCAGTTATCATTGATGTTAAAGGTGAGATTGTCTCATTTACAATAACACTTACTTTTGTGGTACAGAGACACCTTGTCTCTGTCCGTCCCCATGGTGGACCTTGAATGGCTCCTCTGGGGATGGATCAAGGGAAGGGTTCTTTGTCAGTGCAACTGTACTAGGTTTACAATATGCCTGAAGAACTGAATATGTTCCCAGAGTGGTCCCCAGGGTTCACTTCTATGACAACTTAACATAAGTGTCCCTAATGTACCACTACCAGCTCTTTCTATTACAATGGATTCTGACTTCAAATTTTTTTCAGCTAATTTCCTTGAAAGTCCAGGGCCCCAATTCACCAATCAAAAGAAAATAAGTACTTGCCCATCTGCATAAGAACTAGTGTGACATAGCCACGCTCCAAAAGACTCATCTGCTCCATGTAGAAAGTCAGAAGTTACAATGGGAAAAGGAAGGGTCAGGCAGTGGGAAGCTCTTACTCCACAAAAGCCAGGGGAGTAGCCATACTACTCCACAAAAGACTCCAGGCCCATATACTCTCCACAGCTTGCTACAAGGATGGCAGATTGGTTTTGGTCTGCATCCTGCTCAACTCATGGCCTGTCCTTTTGGGCAAGGTGTACAGCCCTATTTCAGACACAGATAGCTTCTTTCCAGAACTTGCCCAATAAATATCTACCCTCTTGCAACAGGGAAACAGATTAGTACTTGGTAAAGACTTCAGTGAAGTATGGGACCCAGTACTGGATAAGCTACTCTGTAATAATATTCTCCCTACTAGAGCCAAGAGAATCCTTCAGGCGCTGGCAGAGGAGGTCGATTTGGTAGATCCTTGGAGGAACCTGAACTCCAAAGGACATGATTTCACTTTTCACTCCAATCCACACCAAAACTGTCAGCAGAATCAAACTCTTTCTGGTACCAATAATGCAAATGTAGGAAGTCCAGCAGGTGTCCATAGGACCCATTATCATACTGAATCACTCCTGCATTATCATGATGCTTGGAGTTGTCCCTCCCTCCCACCCAGGGCCCCCAAATGGTGTATACCAACCTGCTGTCTAGTGATTTCCCAGCTCAAAATCCTCGCAGACACAGATGACCTGCTGGTGGCAGTAACCAATTCAAGTACCTCAGTGTCTGTGCTTCTCTCCTGACTGACAGAGTTTAGTCAGATGTCAGCCCTTCTCATAAATTGGAACAAAGCAGAATTGCTTCCCCTAAATAAATCCATAACCAACATCCAATTAAGCACCTGGGACTTTGCTGGATGCCTGCCTCTATATCATAGCTATAAAATTACCAGCAGACCTTAGGTGACTAATGGATCTTAATTTAACCTCAAGCCACTTCTTCCAGTCTTGAAGACAGACGTTTTCAGATGGAAAGTGCTTAAACACTAAGGGGTCATTTGCATGACCATTATGGGCTCATTTGCATGGGTAGCAAGGCAGGTTAGTGCAGCACCCACCCCATTTGCCCGGTCCCAGATGTGTAGATATCCCTGGTGGTAGTGGTTCCCCTCTATGATCGTCAGCCCATTCTGTACAAAAAATATTCCTGGTGGTAGTGATCCCCCCTCCAGTCACTGGTCTGTAATGTAATGTACTGACATCCCTGTGGTGGTGGTCCTCCCTCCATCTCTGGCCCGTACTATAAAAATATACAGTATATCCCTGGTGGTTGTGGTCCCCCATCCCTCTGATCACCATCCCATACTGTAATACACTGACATCCCTGGTGGCAGTGGTCCCCCCTTCAATCGCTGGCCCATAACAGAGGGAGGGGGGACTACTACCACCAGGGATGTCAGTGTATTACGGTACAGGCTGGTGATTAGAGGGAGATGGAGACCACTACAACCAGGGATGTCAGTGTATTACAGTAGCTGAGTGTTTTGTACAAAACAGGCCAATGATTGGAGGGAGGGGGTTCCCCCTACCACCAGGGATATATATTTTTACAGTACTGGCCAGCGATCAGCGAGGAGGGGGATCACTAACACTAGGGATAAATATTTTTACAGAATGGGACAGCGATCGGAGGAAGGGGGACAAATACTACCAGGGATATATATTTTTACAGAATGGGACAGGGATTGGAAGGGGGGGCACTACTACCAGGGATATATATTTTTTGCAGAACAAGCTGGCGATAGGAAGGGGGGGCCACTACCACCAGGGATCTTGACTGACATTTTTAGGGAAAATTGTGGCACATAAAATGATGCTTTCACTAAAATCTTTTTTTTTCTAAACAGCCTGCCAGCCCCAAAAAGACAAGACAAGCTGCAGAAGTTAGAAAGGCTATTTCTCTTATTCTCATGGGAAGGCACAAAACTAAAGTTTAGTCTACAAAAGTTAAGAGCCCTAGGAAGCAAGGGAGGTTGGGCTTTGCCCTGGCTATGGGCATACCATCAGGCTGTGGGGATACAACATAAGCTACACTGGTTAGCCCCACCCTCAGTAGTCTCCCCAATGTGACTTCCTCTAGTGCAGGGCCAAATACCATGACCCCCATGGGAACTTGGTAATAGGAGGCCACAACAAAGTTACACAGGTGCACAGATGTTGTCAGCAGATAAGGGCCTTTGGCCCACCTAGTCTGCCCATTACTACATTTACTGTGCTTGTCCAAGCTTCCCTGGAACTAGGTTATCCCTTCCCCCCAACTACCAGGATCCCCTGATGCCTATCCCATGCATTCTTAAATCTTGTAATTGTTTCTGCCCCCACCACCTCTTCTGGCAGGCTGTTCCATTTGTTCTCAAGGTTCCCAAGTTCTCAGGGTGAGCTCTCACTGGTCACAGTGTTTGCAAAACAGGCCATTGCTTAAGCACTACAAATGGGACAACTATTACCTGGGTAAATGGGAACTGCTATGGTGCAACCCTCATATTTCCATAGAGGGCTAACCCATCTGGTGGAGCTCCTGGGCATCCAAAGGAATCTCAAGAAAAGGGGATCCTTGTAAGCCCACTTCTGAAACTTTGGATTCCTTCCAGAATTTGATACTGCACTACGACCTACCCTGCACAGGCTTCTGGAGATACCTCTAGTTATGATTTGCCATTGGGAGGTGCTCTGCACCACTGGCAGCCTCAGATTCGGATAACCTAGTACACCAAATAAGCAGCTGGCTGAAAGATCCCATTAGAATGTGAAGCAGAGTTGGGTGCTGTGGAGCACACTCGCTGAACAGGCGCACTTTGTTTCAGCTCTACAACCCTGTGGCTTCTATATATTAAAATACTTATTTTTTTAGCACAAAACTTGAATGTTCACTACAGATTTTGCTAGCTCATTTGGAGAGGAACAGATTGATACTACTCCTCACTGTGGGTCGTTCACAGAAAGGTGGAGGAGAGAGCTCCAACAATCAACCACCTGTGGAGCAGCAGGCCCCATTACAACATGAGGGAACATCAGAGACAGTTGAGCCATCATGGCAGTTCCTTACGATGTCTATGCGGGTCATGGTGGGAAAGTAGAGGAGATATCTAAACACATGGGCGAAAAGGACATTCAAATTGCCTCTGCCACCAAGGCTGCCTCCTCTGCAGAAGCTCAGGCAATTAAAGCTCTTTCCACTACCAGTAAGCTAATACAAGAAAATGCCCAGCCAAGTTATCGCTTAGGGTCCATTGAAAATGCGCAATGAGCTGTTAACCTCATGCTGGTAGGACTCCAGGAGGGCAGCGAGGGGTCTGACTTAATGCCCTTTTTGCATGGCTGGTTGCCGGGTGCCTTACAGCTCTTTGATGGTGTAGGTAATCCTTCCCAGATTCTCAAAGCCTACAGAATCTCCCCCAGGGCTGCTACATCCCAGTCTGACCTGCCTAGAACAGTATTACTGGTCACTATGGAATGACAGTTCAGGATCTTTACCTGCAAGGTGCCAGCAATTCCCAGAACTTTTACACATAATGGAATGACCCTTCATCTATTTCTGGATCTGTCATTTGCGACTAGATCCTGATACAAAAAGTTTGATGGAGTCTGAGCCCATTTTCAAAGCCTGGGTGTCGTTCATGCGTTCACTTTTGATGCCTTCTCATCTTCATATTCATTATGGGTGTCATTCCTTCCAACACACAGATTCCCAAGAAGCTGGCAAAAAGATGGAAGTGATAGAGAGGGAGTTTACTGGTGCCCCACCACCCAGAGAAGATGTTTCAGAGGACGATGCCACTTGAGGGCCGTAACTGTTTATGCTTTCACTTCGCCATACCTATACATTCATTGAAAGGCGTCAGAGACATACAATGGACTGGAGTTTGAGTTTTTGCTTCTTTCTGCAGTACTATCAGTTATATTATTTTAGGTTATGCTGGGGTACTAAATATTAATCTGTGTACTTAAAATGGTGCCTGCCACATGATGGGGGTTTTGTCTTTTTGCTGTATGGGTAGGTTTTAGCACCAAATATTTGAATTCGAGTCTGAGGTATACAATTTTCTTCTGTTTTCCAGCCAGTTTGGATGGTGTTGGCTTTATTATTTCATCTACCCAGTGTATGTTTGTTTAAATGTGTCTCTCTCTCCCCCAGCCATGCCTTGCTCTGATGGTCTGTTTTTAATTTGTTCTTCTACTCATTAAGTGCTTGTTATCTGAAAGTTTAATGCCACTGTTTGTTATGCCATTCTTGAATGGAGGTCTGTGGGTCATGTGAGGAGGGGACAGAGTGCTACCAATGCTGTGTTTTTCATGTCTGGGATAGGATCATATCAATCTTAGTGTTCAGTCTAACCTTTTTGGGGGTACCTTTTTAATTGGCTGATCACCTCGTTCTTGTGAGGTGCAGCTATCTTGGATTCAGATGCTGGATATTATGGTACTACCCCCACCTTCGTCCACCAGTCTGCCTAGGTTAAACTGCTTAACTGTTTTCCATTAGATGGCTCCTTGCATTTAGTCTTGTATGCCTGGTAGGCAGTATGAACTGTATGCTGTTGTTTTATTGTTTTAAAACAATAAAAAACAAGTTTAGACTGTGATGCAGAATTTACTCCTCTCATTGCCCATCCCTCAGAAAGCAGCAAACTACTTGGGAAACTAAACCCTAGGTGCCCACAGTGGATGAGATATGGACAGCTATGCTCAGAGAAGCCTACTCTAATTTCAGGGACATACTGTACCAACTCATTCAGAAAAAATTCTTCATAAGTAGTACCACACTTGGCATTCCTTCAGAAGATGAGGCTGATTTTGAATGATAGGTGCTTCAGATGTCACCAACATGTTGGTACGCTCACCCACATTTTATGGACCTCCCCAGCATCCACAGTTAATGCTCTCAAGTGCTTGACTTCTGCAAGGCAGTCACAGGACAGGTGCTCCCACAAGACTGTATTTTTTGGCTGCTGCATGTGCCCCTTGTGACTGATACAGTCCCTTGCCATGCACATCTCTGGCTCCTCCTGGCAGACAACTTTTTCTTAAATCGAGTATCTGACACTCCACCAACCAGGATGGAACGGTTAACAGCCTTAGTAAAAGTGGTGCAGTACGAGCATCTGACACAATTGGCCCACCAAAATCTGACTATATATCATAACATTTGGGACTCCTTTCTCCAGATGAGACAGGTACAACCCCCCCCCCCACACACACACACACATAGTTAATGTGATCAGTATTTAATCTGGAAAGCTAGCCATTGTTGCATTGCTGCATGTATTTGACTTACTATCACTTCACTTGTCCTTGGATAGGTAAATTGTTTGTTGTTAGTAGAGAGCCTTGGTAGTAGTTTACATTGTCCCCTATGTTGAATGTTATTAATCAAAAAATCAAAGAAAGGAAAGATGTAGAATTTTATCCTATATAACACTGTTCAACTTTTATATGTTAGCAGTTTGGTTCATCTGTATTTTGACTATTCTTCAATAAAATATTCAAAAATATATATATTTTAAATGCCCTTGTCAGGCATATGCATTATGTTTTCCAAACATTCTAGTCATAAGGCTTTTTTATGATAACATTGGATTTAAGAGTCACAACAACATTTTATTTTAAGCTTTTGTCCATAGGTTGGCCCTTGGGGGCTTGACTGAACTGGCAAACACCTAAAACACATATTGAATGCAATAACAAAATGACATTCACATGTCCATGAAGTGGGATGCCGATATACACACGCTGTAAATTTGGGATCAGTTGGACCTCAAATGGCTAAGCTATGGCCAAAAGTTTTAAAAAAATAGAACAATTGTTTCTGTTCCATGTAACATAAAAAAAATTCCCCCTGAGCTATTGTGTCTCCCCTTCTTTATTTGGCCACCAGTGTGCCCAATCCTAGTGCTGGTTGAAATTTCTAGTACTTTTGAAATTGTAAGAAATCACCAATTCTGCATTCGTACAATTTTTGAGAAGTTGCATCAAAATCCAACATAATTTTGCTTCCATTTACTTTTCTGAAATAGCAAATTTTTCCCAAAATGGCACATTTTTTAAAATGTGAGTTCTTAAAAATGTACAATTTCAGCAAATAATCCCACAGGCTATACATAAACATTTGACAGTGCACATTTTCATAAACCTTAATCTGCAAAATTGTGAAATTTAATTTATTTTTCACAGAAAGCTACACACAGAGCCGGCCCAGTGGCACAGAGGGTTGAGGCACCAGACACCTTACCTCACGCTACGCCGGTGACCCGGTTTGGGAATGACCTCAGGTCATCGGGGTGGTGGCGTAGGGAGGGGTGGAGCAGGATTGAGCTTGCCGATGTGCAGCGCTCCTCTTCTAAGGGTGGTGAGGGTGGGTTAGCACCCCCCCGACAGTTCTGCTCCCACAGGGTGTAGGTCATGTGTGTACCATAGGTGGAGGAGGGCAGAAATGTATTGGGAGGTGGAAGTTGTTGAGCTGGTGCCAAGGGGTGCAAAGCATGCCTCCACATGCTCGCATGGCCGTGTGCCGGGGGCCTTGGGGGGGTCAAGGGAGAAAATAAAAAAAAAATACATATGTGCCCCTGTCACCAGTTGGCGGGAGGAGGCAACAGGGACCAAAAAGCTAAAATGAAAAAAAAGAAAAAAGAAAGCTACATACAGTAGTACAGCATACTGTGCGCAGTTAGCGGAATTGTGTAAAATTATGTGATAATGGCACAATTTCACAGAACATAGAAACACAGAAGCTGATGGCAGATAAGGGCCGCATGGCCCATCCAGTCTGCCTTTTTTTGTTGCATTGTTTGCACTGTAGTCCCTTCTAGGTCTACGGCACTTTCATGGCCATCCCATTACCTATCCCTTATGATTCTCTTGTGCATATCCCAGGTTTCTTTGAATCCAGACATGGTTTTTGCCCCCACTACCTCCACTGGAAGACTGTTCAGGCATCCACCACACTTTCTATGAAGAAGTATTTCCTCACATCTCTCCTAAGCCTACCACCTCCAGCTTCAAATCAGGGCCCCTTGCTATGGAGCACCCTTTCCTCTGAAAAATACCTCCCACTTGTATCTTATTCACCCCTGTGAGGTATTTAAAGGTCTCTATCATACCTTCCCCCTCCTTCAGGGTGTAAATGTTTAGTTCCTTTAACCTCTTCTCATAGTACATCTGATGTAGACTCTATACCATCTTGGTAGCCCTTCTTTGGATGGCCTCTATCCTGTCTGTGTCCTTCCTGATAGGTCGCCTCCAAAACTGGACATAGTACTCCTGGTAGATCTTACTAAAGACCTACATTGTGGCAATACCACTTCCCCCTTCCAACTGGTAATACCCCTGCCTATATGTCCCAGCATCCCACTGGCTTTCCCAATTGAATTGTTGCATTGTCTGGCCACATTCGGGTCATACAATATGATTACCCCCAGGTATCTTTCCTGCTTGGTCACTGCTAGTATCTCTCCCCCCATTTTGTATTGCCCCCTGGGTTTCTGTGACCCGCGTGCATTGTTTTGCACTTTTTTTGCATTACACCTTAGCTGCATAACTTTTGACTACTCCTCCAGTCATTTCAAGTCTCTTCCCATCCTTTACACCCTCTTGGGAGTGTCCACACTGTTGCAGATGGTGTCATCCACAATGAGGTGGACCTTCCCTTGCACTTCCTCTGCTATGTCACTAATGAAGACATTAAAGAGGATTACACACATTACTGACCACTGTGGTGCCCCACTGGTCACTCTCTCCACCTCCGAGCAAACACTATTTTTCACCATCCTCTGACTCATCTCAGCTAGCCAGTTTCTTACGCAGGTTACCACCTTAATGCCCACCCCCATGCTACCCAACTTGTTTACCAGCTTCCTATGTGGAATGGTGTCAAAAGGCCTTGCTGAAGTCCAAGTAGGCCACATCCACATCCACTGCCCCCACCCCCCATCCCCAATCCAACACCCTGGTTACCCGGTCAAAAAATGTATCAGATTTGTTTGGCATGATCACTCCCCTATGTAAAACCATGCTGCCTTGGGTCCTGCAGTCCATTGGATTCCAGGTGTTCCACAGTTCTTTTCTTTAATAGTGTTTCCATCAGTTTCCCTACTATAAATTTCAGGCTGACATGCCTGTAATTTCCCACCACCTCCTTGCTTCTACTTTTGTGAAGTGGTACTAGTCCCACCCTTCTCCAGTCCTCCGGGACCATGCTGGTCTCCAGTGAACTGTTAAATAAGTCAGTCAGGTGTGCAACTAGCACCTCCCTGAGATCCTTTAATACTCCTGGATGTGCCCCATTTGGCCCCATGGCTTTGACCACCCTCAGATTAGCGAATGCTATCCTGACCCTCTTCTCAGAAAAAGGACTGATTTCTACTTCTCTTCCCCACAATCTCTTGGTGCTTATTTGTGGTCCATCCCCTTTCCCCTCAACTGTGAACACTGAGCAGAAATATATGTGTAAGATGTTTGCCTTTCCTTGGTCCTCCTTAGTATAGCCCCCTGACTCCTTTATTAACCATGCAGTCCCTCCCTTGGTCTTCCTTTTCTTGAAGATATACCTGAAAAATGTCTTGCAGCCCCTTCAATACTGTCTGGCCTATTCCTTGTTCAACTTGCGCTTTTGCACTCCTTACTGCCTTGCCTGCCTCCATCTATTTCTCCAGATACACTATTTCATGCAGATGAAGTGGACCTTCCTACAGACTCTGTAACAAACTCTGTAACTCACCTAACTGGAGGACTGTAAAGAGGAAAAGAATACTCACTCAGGTACTGGGTATCTGGACAAAGTTAAGCTGTATGCGGACCCCAGGAGCTACCTGTGGCTTGGCAATGGTAACAGACCTGTTAGTTTGACCTCAGTGGTAGGGAAAATTATGGAGTCACTTCTGAAAGAAAGAATTGTTGAGGACCTAGAGGTCAGCGGGGCACAAGACCCAAGGCAGCACGGATGCACAGCGGGAAGGTCATATCAGACAAACCTAATAGATTTCTTTGACTGGGTGACCAGGGTAGTAGACCAGGCCTACCTAGACTCTAGCAAGGCATTTGACACAGTCCCACACAAAAGATTAATAACAAAGTTAGCCAGCCTGGGAGTGGGTCCCAGGGTGGTAGCCTGGGTAAAAAATTGGCTGGGCAATAGGACACAGAAGGTAATAGTAAATGGAGTCCACTCCATAGAAAGGGGAGTTACTAGTGGGGTACCACAGGGTTCGATACTGGGACCGATCCTTTTTAATGCCATTATAAGTGATGTTGCAGAGGGACTGGAAGGAAAAGTATGCCTCTTTGCAGATGACACAAAGATCTGCGACAGGGTTGATACACAAGGAAGGGTGGAGAAGAGGAGAAGGGACTTGGCAAGGTTGAAGGAATGGTCAGAAGAATAGTAGCTTAAATTCAATGCAAAGAAGTTCAAAGTAATGCACTTGGGAAACAAAAGCTCAGGGGAAGAGTACACAATTGGGGGGGAGTGCTAATAACAATAAAAATGGAAAGGGACCTGGGGGTAGCCATATCAGATGACCTAAGGTAAGCAAACAATGTGAGAAGGCAGTAAGGAGGGCTGGGGGATATTGGGATGTATAGGGAGTGGCATCACCAGTAGAAAACAGGAAGTTGTTATCCCTCTGCACAGACAGTTGGTGAGACCCCATCTGGAGTACTGCTTGCAGTTCCGGAGACCCCATCTCTACAAGGACATAGACAGGATGGAGGCAGTCCAGAGAAGGGCAACTAAAATAGTGCAGGGTCTGAAAAGAAGCCATGTGAAAAGAGACTGAAGGAGCTTAATATGTATACCCTCGAGGAAAGGAGTGAGAGGGGATACATGATAGGAACTTTCAAGTATCCCAAGGGAATCAACAATGTCCAAGAGGGTAGCATCTTTCAGAAAAAGAGATGTGCTAGAACAATAATAAAATAATAATAATACTTTTATTTGTAATGCACCTTTCTACAACCAAGGCACCTAACAATGGTTTAAAGCAACACATAAAACAATAAATACAGATACACATAAATGCTTATAAAATTCAATAAAAAAACAGAATCATTCAGGATAGGCTTGGCTCCATAAATGTGTTTTAAGAGCCTGTTTAAATCCTTCCACGGTCGAGCCCTCCCTTAACAAGGGGGCAAAATTTGAAGATAGAGGTGGGACTGCTCAGGGGCAACGTGAGGAAGTATTTTTTCATGGAGAGGATGGTGGATACATGGAATGGCCTTCTTGAGGAGGTCATGGGATCAGAAACAGTGGAGGAATTCAAGAATGCATGGGACAGACATAAGGCTATTCTGGTGGGGGTTAGGAAGAAGTAGGCTGCTGGTTAACCAGGATCTGCAGCTTATCCAATAGGTAGGGAAATGGGCAGACTGGGTGGGCCAAGCGGTCCTTATCTGCCATCAAAGTCTATGATTCTATATGCCCAGATGACAGAAATTGTAGAGGTAGGGCTGAGATGGCCACCTGTGTGAGAGTTCAGGATGTGGTGCTGCACTTTGAATCATCGGGGGGAGATGCAGTTTGAGTGGTTCTGTGGCTGTCTCGCCTGGCTGGACTCCACAGTGAACAGCTTGCATGAATAACAGAGGATCTGCTGTGCTACTCATAGAAATCTCCCTAGGGCTAAGATGATTACTGCCTCACCCACATATCTGGTACCAAGCCTGGATGGGGTGGGGGAGCCATCAGCCAATAGCAGCTGGGGTGCAGCAGTCCCAAGGCTGTGGGTGTACCATAAAGGGTTTTTGCCATCTGCAGCACCTGTCCCCAAGCCTGGGCTGAGAGGATGACCAGGTTGTACACCACTGTGTTTTAAAAGCAGTTGTAACAGGAAATTCAGGAGAAGGAGAGAACAGTTTCAAACATTAACTGTGAACCAGGGTGCAAGCACAACAAGAAGTTATAGTTCTGCATTCGTTGGAAGAGAGCTACCTATTTTGACTGTCTGATGTCCTTCAGTTTGTTTCAACATGTGGCAATCAGGCACTTTCAGTGGGATGTTATTTCATGTCTGCTTCATTAGTAGCGGGGTCATAACCCCTCAAAAAAAAACTGCAGCAGTAAACGCCACAAGCAAAATGACAAAAGGCAAAACAAAGTAGGGCGATATGCTGACCGGAGGAAATGTCACCCACACAAAACAAAAGTATAGGGCGGTGCAGGAGATTCTTTGTTTTGCAGGGGGCTCTACCCCATGCACCCATCGATGTGGGGGGCTTCACCCCCCACACACCCACAGACTAAATATAATCAACTCCAAAGTGGTGTGGACTTTGGGGATGTGGAGAAACTTGGGAAGGGGGAAAAGCTGTTTATTGCCAAAGAAAAAAATTCTCAAGACCAGGAGATGGGGAACCAAACCATGATCCCCAGGTCTTCCACGTTGCTGTGTGCTGTTGCCTTAGCCACTACACCACGGGAGTGGCTTGACTACCACACTAATGGCAACTTGATCCCTTCCTCCTTCGAGCAGGCACGGTAACAGGGTAGCGGCAATTCCCTAACGCTATTCTTAACCAAGTTGCTGTCAATGTTTATGGCATTCTCACAGCCTGGTTAATAGCACGCCGTTCTTGTAGTGGCATATTGACCTGGAACCATGATCGTGGAGTGTCTGGAAGTCAGAATGTGGGGCACAGTAAGCCATAAAGATCACTTGAGGCAGGAATCAGTGGAGAAGGTCACCTGCATCAGTACATAGGGCAGACCTTGTGTCTTTTGTGATGGATCCTTTGCCCCTTATGTTCATATGTCATAACTCACTGCTGATGTGAGATGTCAGGTTTGTCGTCCACCTTGAGGAGGTCTATTTCGGAGGGATGGATTGAGCATTCAGGGAGTGCAGTACACATTCAGCTCAACAAAGCAGATTCAGGGGTAAGATGTGAGGGTGTCTCCATTGCAACAGTTGTACAATGGTGTAGCGTCATCCGAGTTACACAATTGCCAGTTCATGTCCTGTCACTCTGAAAAAAACTGCCACAAACATACCGGTAAAATCTTTGCAGCCACAGTCTGAGGAGTCTAGCAGGGTTACAGAGGGATCAAGTCACTCAAGAGAGCTGGAGGGGTTGTGAGGGATGGGGGCCATGAATTTTGGTATAGGTCTGACCTGGAGGCTCATACAATGAACCTTGGGCCCCACCTGACCAAAATCTTATGGTTCCCAAGACCCACCCCCTCATCTCTCTCAATACAGGAACAAAGTTAAAGGGTTATTTGGTACTCAGGAATCATTCAGAGGCTTACGAAAGGGCCTTGGCACTTCGTAGGGCTTGTGTTTCAGTAGCTGGGATGGTGGGGGGAGACCCCTTTGTGTGGTGTGGGTGGTAGGGAAACCACCTCAGCAGTGATTGCAACCCAGGATTTCTCTGGAGATTAAACCAGGCTTGGCCAGTCTTGTTCAGCAGTACCTTGAAGCCTGGGTGGATCAGTGGTTTCACCTGCAGCTTGGAGAAGAAGCAGGGGTGGTGAAGCTGGGTGCAGTGGGGTGAACTTGTTTTTAGCCAGGCTAGTACCCAGTCCATCTGAAGAGCCTTCTGATTCTTCTTTCTGACTGTCACTCTGGGAGTAGAGTTGCTGTTATGGTGAGTCTTTACTGAGGTGCTGGGGAGTCAGTTGGCATTTGTGGCTCCATGATGGCAGTGACCAGGCCTCTGAGTATCCCTGTTTTTCCTGCTGTTCTGTCACAGAGAGAAGAGATACACTGGTGTCCATACCTTCCACATACTGCCTAGATTTTCCTGGAAGTCCAGGGGTGGCAGATTCTTCAGTCTGTCATCTCCTTCTGTCGATATTTATGTAAAAAATCCATCAGAGCTTCATGGGTAGTGAGGAAGAGTGGGAATTTATTATGTTGTGCCCTCATGGCGGCGGGATATCGGAGGGAGAACTGCAGCCCAATTCTATGCATTATCTGCCATGCCTCCAGGCACCCTGATTGGCATGAGGACAGTTCTTTCGAAAAGTCCTGATATATGTGCACCTCATGGTCCTGCTAATATAATTCCCTAGTTCTCTGGAGTGACAGAGTATAGCATCTTTCATTGTGTAGTTTACAAGCTGTGCCAAGACTGGTCTTGGTTGCTCTCCCCTCTTAGGAGGGGTGCCAGGGAATGGTGAGCAAGTTGTTAAAAAGGTGGTTCCCTTTTAACTAAAGCATCATGGAGAGGACATATTGCAAGAATGGTGCAGCATCTTTTAGTTCTACTCCCTCAGAAAAACCAACAAACCACAGACTGTTCCTATGGCTGCAGTTTTCCAGGTCATAAACTTCATCCTGAAGGTGGTGAATAATGTAGCTTTGCTCCCAGACTGTTGCCTGAAGTTTCAGGATTGACACCTCATGGGAGTGTACTACAGTGTCATTTTTCTGTACCTGTACATCCAAACTGGCAACTGTTTTAGTGTTTTGTAAGGAGGCTGTCTTGACTTCCCCTAAGTCCTGAAGAATGCAAGCAAACAGTGCCTCAATGGTTCCCACATACATAGTGCTTTTCCCACTCATTGCCATTTTGAGGCGCTTGCTATTGTTCTGGGGAGAGAAACCTTTGGGCAAGAGCTCCATCAATGCAGCTCCAATTTTGAAAATTAAGCATCAGGTGACAGCTGTCATGTCGGAATGCACAGTGGGTATCATTTGGAGTTAAAGTGCAGACTTTGAAGGGTGGATTGCTGCAGATTGAGAAGAGAGGAGAACAGAGCTCTTAGATTACGTGGCCATCTTGGGTTGGGTCAAGACCCCATAGAGACAGTTTAGATATATAAACTTACTGTGGAACTCATAGCTCCACAATGAGTTTACATATCTGAATGATAACATTCGCCACGGTGCTCCCTGTCCATAACCAAGCAGAGAATAGATTACTCTGCATCACAGGCTTCAACAGTTGGTTAAATGAATGGTGCAGGGAGTGGAGGTTTGCCTTCATTGGTGACTGGGGCCAGCCTGGAAGAATGTGTGTCTAAAAATAGGTGATGGTCTGCATCCTTTTGGAAAGGGGATCGAAGGCCTCAGTGGAAGGTCTAAATGCTACTTTGATGAACATTTAAATTAGCCAAGGGAGGGGGCATATTACAAAGGCATGCATAAGCTACCCATGCCCCAGATTGAAACAACAGGAAGTGAGGGCTTGAGGGGAGGAACCTTCCCCAGAGCACAAGTTGACAGAGGCATAGGAATAGCAAGGGACAAGGGGGACAAGGATAGAAGATGTGGAAAGCACAGTTTTGAAGTGTCAAGGCACAGAAAGGGTAGCAAGGGGGGGTGTGAGGGACATTTCAAGTGGCAGCAAAGGCAGGAAGGTGGGAAGGGGTGTTGCAGACAGGGTGGCAGCAAGGTGTGGTGAGCCATGTGTGCCAACACAAGGGTCCTGAAAATAAAATTTAGACCAGGAGGCCATCGTGGCTGAAACAGACCTGGATCTTTTGACCATAACTGAGTCATGGCAGCACACAGAGCAAAGACTGGAACATGGCCACACACACTCAAGTTCAGAAGGGATAAGGAGGGAAGGAAGGGTGGAAGGGTTGTGCTGTATGTGAGGGAGGGTATCAGAGCAGCAGAAATGCAAGGCAATCTAGGGGTAAATTATGGGTTGGAGGTGTTTCTGGGTAGGGATGGGCAAAATTGGCATATTTCACCCAGTGAAAAAGTTAGTGAAATTCACACATTTCGCAGAATTTTTCACAGGGGCGAAATGAGAAAATTCCACCTGAAAATGGCAGAATTTCACCCATGAAATGCAGAAATTCGCATGAAAACAGTGGAGTTTCATCCTGTAATGGTAGAATTTCACCCCTGGCAGGCGAAATTCTGCCATTTTGGGTGAAATACCACATTCCTGGTGGTCTAGCAGACCCCCTCACATTCCCTGTACCCATGCCGTTCATTCTACTAGGCTGTCCGTGACAGCTATGCACCTGTAATGGGAATCATATGGCTTTCCATGGCCCAATATGACAAGTTTCAATCCATAATGAGCTTTGTCTCACCATTTAGTTTGTCAGCAGCCAAGGAACCCAACAAGCATGTAGGAAAGTTCCTTCCCAATAATAAATCTGGAAAAGTCCCGCAGGACTATCGGACCCTACCAAGCTTCGCTCCCCAATAATAAATCTGGAAACATCCAGCAAGGCTATTGGACCCCCAAGCTCTAATCCCAAAAAATAAATCTGGAACAGGCCCTCAGCGCTATTGGACCCCCCTTCCAAGCCCCGTTCCCCAAATTTGTTTGATTACATATATTTAAAAAAATACTTTGATTTTTATCTGTGTTAATTTCTGTACTCCTGGTGGTCTAGTGGCCCCCCACCCAGCAGTACTAGACCACCCCACACCCCCCACCACCCATACGCGGTGGCTGGCATAGCCCACCTCTCACCACCATGGCCAGCCGCCAACTGAGCTCTGTATGTGTGCATACTGTAAATAGTACATGCTTAATAAATGACAGCTGCTGTCATCACTGAGCACATACTATTTACTATGCGCATACCGAAACTCGAGTCGGTGGCTGGCCATGGTGAGATGAGATTGTGTGCCAGTAGCCAGCCAGGTATGGGTAGGGGGGAGTGGTGTTCTGGCACTGCTGGGTGGGGGTTGAGCCACTAGACCAGCAGCAGTACAGAAATTAACACAGATAAATATAAAAGTGTTTTTTTTATGTAATCAAAAAGATTTGGAAAATTGGGTATCAGGGTTTGGGGGGTGATAGTCCTGCAGGGTTGTTCCAGATTTATTATAGAGGATCAGGACTTGGGCAGGGGTCCGATAGCCCTGCGGGACTTTTCCAAATAAATCATTGAGGATCAGGGCTTGGGGGTAGTCTGATAGCCCTGCGAGGCTTTTCTAGATTTATTATTGGGGATCGGGACTGGGGGAGGGGGTCCACTAGCCCACAAGGGCTTCTTTATTGATAATATTGGGGTGTTTATTCTTGTTAAATGTACAGTTTCTTGTTATCAGTTTTGATGTTTTGTGCCAGGTGTTAAACCTAATGATAAATTGCACCCCATATACTACAGCTATCGAATTTCCCATCTACCACCATATCAAATACTGACTAGAGATGAACCAAAAAAATATCATCAATTTCTCCTCGCAAAATGTTTAGCAGAATGTTCAAATTTCACAAAATTTTTATCACAGTGAAATTGCCAATTTCAGGGGAATTTTGCCCACAATATTTTTTTCGTCCCATCTCTATTTCTGGGTAACCCTGGAAACAGGACCCTGCACCACTATTCCCACTTACGTGATATACAGGCTTCCAACACAGCGGGAAGAATTGGATCAGTCACTAGGGGAAGCCATTATCATGATGGCAAAAAAAGGGAGAGATGCTGCTGGTTGGGGACTTCAATCTGCCGGATATAGATTGGAGCCTCCTAGGCTTAGCCACAGTTAGAAGCAGGGCCATCCTAGTCTCCCTGCAATGAGTGTTTCTCAGACAACTAATCAAAAGGCCCACTCAAGACAAAGCAATACTGGACTTGGTGTTCACAAACAGGGACAGTCCTACAGACATCAGGGTGGGATGTCACCTGGAGACCAGTGAGCACCGTACAGTATGGTTTAAAATAAAGATGGCAGTAGAGATACACTACACAAAGACAAGGGTACTGGACTTCAGGAGGGCAGATTTAAAAAAATGAGTGAATGCTTCAGAGATTACCTAATGAGGGGGGATTGCCAGGGTGGGCTGGAGGAATAATTGGGCAAATTAAGGGATGGCATAGTGAAGGAAACAAACCTCTGTGTGTAGGAAGTGAGCAAAAACAGGAGGAAAAAGAGACCACTATGGTTCTCGAGGGTAGTGGCTGTGAAGGTAAAGGCTAAAGGGGTGCCATTTATCAACTAGGAGCAGATTTATCCTGGACTCCCTTCAGGGTGCCTTCCTCAAGCAACTGGTCATGGAACCAACACGGCAGAAGGCAATACTGGACCTTGTGCTCACAAACAGGGACAGTATGATGGGGGTAACAGTGGGGGAGCACCTGGGAAACAGTGACCACCAGTCATTGTGGTTCGAAATCACAGAAAGAGCAGAACCAAACCACACAAAAACATGTATCCTGGATTTTAGGGGGCAGACTTTGGGAAAATGGGGAGATACTTGAAAGAGACATTAAGGGACTGGGACAGGAATCAGGGGTTGAGGAACAGTGGGCAGTATTTAAAATGGGGATTACAAGAACAACAGAATTATGCATTAAGCAGGTTAGCAAGAGGAAAGGAAGAGGAGACCATTATGGTTTTCAAAGAGGTAGCAAAAAGTGAAAGCCAAAAAGATTGCATTCAGGCAATACAAAAGACACAGGCAGAAGGGGATAGGGAGAAGTACCAGGAGAAGCAAAGGAGGCAGGGAGGTCAGTAAGGAAGCCAAAGCTCAGACAGAAGAACACATTGCAAAATCAGTGGGTAGAGGGGACAAAACCTTTTACAGGTACATAAGTGAAAAAAGAAAGACAAAGGGAGGGATAGTGAGACTGAAGGGGGAGGATGGGAGCCGCGTGGTGGATGACAGTAAAGCTGACATATTGAACAGGTATTTCTGCTCAGTCTTTACTGAGGAAGAGGAGGGTAATGGGTCTGAAGGGAGTACAAGGGGTGAGAATGGTGCAGAAATGGACACAAGTCCCTTTACACGAGAAAAGGTCCTGAAGGAACTGGAAGTAATAAGAGTTGATAAAGCAATGGGGCCAGATGGGGTGCACCCCAGGGTCCTTAAAGAACTAAGAGAGGTGGTGGCTGAACCTCTGGCTATCCTGTTTAGCTGATCACTGGAAACAGGGGAGGTACCCAAAGACTGGAGGACAGCAGATGTAGTCCCCTTATACAAAAGTGGGAACAAAGAGGAAGCAGGGAACTACAGACCAGTCAGCCTCACCTCAGTAGTGGGGAAGATCATGGAAGCATTACTGAAGGAGAGATTGGTGGAACATCTGGTTATCAATGGACTACAGGACCCAAGGCAGCATGGTTTCACCAGGGGGAGGTCATGTCAGACCAACCTCATTGAATTTTTTGACTGGGTGACTAGGGAGGTGGATCAGGGGAGGGCAGTGGACATGGCCTATCTGGACTTCAGCAAGGCCTTTGACACTGTGCCACATAGAAGACTATTACACAAATTGGGGAATATGGGTGTGGGCAGGACAGTAGTGTGGTGGGTAGGTAACTGACTGGGTGGCAGGAACAGGGGTGGTGGTAAATGGCTGTCACTCCACAGAGGGAACAGTGACCAGTGGGGTACCACAGGGATCAGTGCTGGGACCGGTCCTATTCAACATCTTCATCAGTGACATTGCGCAGGATCTAGAAGGCAGAATTTCACTGTTAGCTGATGACACAAAGCTCTGTAACAGAGTAGACACACTAGAGGTGTAGACAGAATGAAAGCGACCTGCAGAAACTTGAAGAATGGTCAGGGTTTGGCAGTTGAAATTCAATGCAAAGAAGTGCAAGATAATGCATATGGGGCACAAAAACCCTGGCACAATATATCAGTTGGGGAGTGAGGATATAGCATGCACCAAGCAGGAAAGGGATCTTGAGTTGTCATCTCTGATGACCCCAAGGTAGGGGAAACAGTGTGACAAGGCAGTAGGTAAAGCAAATAGGATGCTGGGATGTATAGGCAGGGGCATCACCAGCAGGAAAAGGGAGGTCATAATTCCACTATACAAGACACTAGTGAGGCCCCACCTGGAGTACAGTGTACAGTTCTGGAGACCATACCTACATAGGGACATAGACAGGGTAGAGAAGGTTCAGAGGAAGGCAACAAAGATGGTGCATGGATTGCATCACAAGTCCTATGAAGACAGGTTGAAGGAACTGAACATGTACTCCCTGGAGGAGAGGAGGGAGAGAGGGGGATATGATTGAGACATACAAGTATCTTACAGGGAGGAACAGGGTGCAGGAAAACACTATTTTTAAGTGAAAAAGATGTTCCAGAACTAGAGGGCATGGGATGAAGTTGGAGGGAGGACGATTCAGAGGAAACATGAGAAAGAATTTCTTCACAGAACGGGTGGTGGACAAGTGGAATACTCTGCCAAAGGAAGTGGTGGGGGCTGAAACAATCACGGGATTTAAGAACGCATGGGATAGACATAAAGGAATTCTAGAGGTCAGGGGTGAGGGGCAACAGACTTCTAGGAAAACAAACTGAACTTACAAGCTCAAATGGGCAGACTGGGTGGGCCATAGGCCCTTATCTGCCGACACTGTCTATGTATCTATGTATCTATGTATCTATGTATCATTCAGGAGGTACAAAGAGATGCAGAGGGAAGAGGATAGGGTGGGGTACAAAGTAAAGCAGAGGGGAAATAGAGATGGCGGTGACAGGCAAACAGGCACAATCGTCTAGGTAGGGAAATGGGCAGACTAGGTGGGCCAAGCGGTCCTTATCTGCCGTCAAAGTCTATGTTTCTATGTAACAGAGGAAAGGATAGTCAAAGGGCCGTCAAACAGGGATGAGACCTACTTCAGATACGTAAGCAAAAAGAGGAAGACAAAGGGAGAGATTGTGAGGATAAGAAGGGCCAGGGGAAAAAGGAGGAAGGACATCATGGAGTGCTGATGAGTATGCACAAGGGTCCCTGCCAGATGGTATTCCTTCTCCTTGTGCTTTAGGAACATAGCTGAAAATATATGGAATAAGCCCCAAAAATACTAAAATGTTTTGTAAAGCACTTATTTATCTGCACCTAGACAATGGAATGCCTCAATAGTACTTTTCTGTGTTTTTTCTTGCAGTTTTTGAGAAAAGGCCAGTGTAGGAGCAAGAGACCTGCCTGGGGGAGCAGTTCAAAATATAAATCATGGCATAACAAAGGTAAACATTGGGCAGCTAACAATTTGTGTGCTGCAACAGTTTTTCTTCTTTTTGTTTCATGCTGGTATTCCAGCCCCCCTCCCCCATGCCAATAAAGGCTGCTGGCCCATCTGGGTTTTTTAACAAGGGCTGCCTCATTATAACACCATTTATAGCATTTTGAACAATTTAAAGAGAAAGCCAGTGTATGTGTGAAGGACTTTTTTGAGAACTGGATAAACAGTAACGTTTGTTTGACCCAGGAGCTGAGCGTGGGGAACTGAGGATGGGGAGGAGTCGCCGAGCTCCAGCCATAGCAATGGCTTTTGGACTACATAGAAACATAGAATTTGACAGCAGATAAGGACCGCTTGGCCCACCTAGTCTGCCCATTTCCCTACCTGATGGATAAGCTGCAGATTCTAGTTAATCAACAGCTTACTTCCTCCTATCCCCTACTAGAATTGCCTTATGCCTGTCCCATGCATTCTTGAATTCTCCCACTGTTCCTGACTCCACAACCTCCTCAGGAAGGCTGTTCCATGCATCCACAACCCTCTTTGTGAAAAAATACTTTCTAACATTACCTCTGGGTCGTGCCCCCTCTATCTTCAAATTGTGCCCCCTTGTTCTTGCACATCTCTTCTTCGGAAAGATACTACCGTTTTGCACTTTGTTAATTCCCTTGAGATACTTGAAAGTTTCTATCAAGTCCCCCCTCTCCCTCCTTTCCTCAAGGCTATACATATTAAGCTGCTTTAGTCTCTCCTCATATGTCTTCTGGTGCAGACCCTGCACCATTTTGGTTGCCCTCCTCTGAACAGCCTCCACTCTTTCTATGTCTTTGCGGAGATGGGGTCTCCAGAATTGCATGCAGTACTCCAGATGGGGTCTCACCAACTGTCTGTATGGAGGGATAACAACTTCCTGTTTTCTACTGTTGATGCCTCTCCCTATGCATCCCAGTATCCCCCCAGCCCTCCTTACTGCCTTCTCACATTGCTTGCCCACCTTTAGATCATCTGATATAATTACTCCTAGGTCTCTTTTGATTTTTGTTGTTGGCTGCATTGGCGGTGAAGATCAAGGGGGGCAGCCACATCAGTGGCCCATAGAGGGACTGTTGGGCTGCATCGGCTGCAAAGAAGAAAGGAGGCAGCCGCATTGGCAGTGTCACCAGGGCCTTGCCCAATCAGGTCCCAGTGCGGGCCTTCTGAACTGGTAGCTGGGCCATATATTGCCAAACCCGGCCACAATCCAACAGACCTGGGAGCTGAGCATGGGGAGCTGAGGACGGGGGAGGAGTCACTGCACTCACGCCATATCGATGGCTTTTGGACTGTTGGCTGCATTGGCGGTGAAGATTGAGGGGGGGGCGACAGCATCGGTGGCCCATGGAGTGACTGTTGGGCCACATCGGCAGCAAAGAAAAAGGAGGCGGCTGCATCAGCAGCATCACGTGAGTCTTGCCCAATCTGGCCCCAGCACAGGCCTTTCAAACTGGTGGCTGGACCATAAAATGCCAAGCCCGGCCGCAATCCAACAGACCCAGGAGCTGAGCATGGGAAGCTGAGGAGGGGGAAGGAGTCACCAAGCTCCAGCCACATCCACAACTTTTGGACTGTTGGCCACATCGGTGGCTAAGATTGAGGGGGACGGCCACATCAGTGGTCCATGGGAGGGAATGTTGGGCCACATCAGCAGTGAAGAAGAAAGGGGCAGCCACATCGTTGGCATCATCAGGGCCTTGCCCAATCAGGCCCCAGCACAGACCTTTCAAACTGGCAGCCAGGCAATAAATTGCCAAGCCAGGCAGCAATACAACAGACCCAGGAGCTGAGCTTGAGGAGCTGAGGACGGCGAAGGAGTCGCAGCACTCCAACTGTATAGATGGCTATTGGACTGTTGGCTGCATTGGCGGAGAAGATCGAGGGGGGCAGCCACATCGATGACCCATGGAAGGACTGTTGGGCCTCATAGGCGGTGAAGAAGAAAGGAGGCAGCCACATCGATGGCATCACCAGGACCTTATCCAATCAGGTCCCAGCGCAGGCCTTTTGAACTGGTGGCATGGCCATAAATTGCCAAGCCCGGCCACAAGCAGTAAGAAGACTCAGCAAAGGCTGTAGTGACTCATCACTGTTTCTGTAGGATTTACTCTACCGTATTTGGACTTACTGAAGGGCTATAGTGACTCATCACTGCTGCTGTAGGATTTACTGTACTGTATTTGGATTTACTGAACAGCTGTAGTGACTTATCACTGTTTCTGTATGATTTACTGTACTGTTTTTGGATTTACTGTACTGTATTTTATTCCCACCCACCCTTCCTGGACCTGACCTCTATTAAATGGTCATGGAGAGTTGAGCAAGCTAAAGGGGTGATGGCCAGGGGCTGGGCCTCGGTGGAGGGTGTGCCCTGAGGTGGGGTGGGGTGGGGTGCAGGATGAGGGACAGGCTGGAAATTGTGTTCTGGATTTTGTCTTGCTATTCTGAGGTTGTCTGTCAGCACACTTCCTTCCACTGTAGGGGTCCTTTTTAAGGGCACAGGGGAGCTCCAAAATAGGCGATGACATGGCTAGGGCACCCGGGATGGGGCAGCCAATTTGGGGGGAAAGCATGAGGAAGCAGGGCTGGTTTGGGACAAGGCCCCAGATCACTGAGGGCAGGCATCTTTGGAAGAGTGGTAGGGCATGTGGGGTGTGGGTCAGCCATGGTGCTAGCTCTGGCTTGGAGGATAGGAGGGTGCATGGTGTGCTGACAGTTGGCATGCCTTCAGGAGGAGGTCCAGTGGCTAAGATGGCCCATGAGTAAGGTGGGGGTGTGGGGTAACAGAGTACAAGGAGGCACTGCTGAGGATGGAAGAAGGGGAGAGGGTAGAGGGGGGTATCAGGGTAAAATCATAGTGTATCCAGGTGTGGCACCCCGTATGGACAGGAACTGCTAGGAGAGGGATAGTAGAGGTGCAAATGTCCACATAGGTTGGGAGGAGGGTGCTGAGGGGGGACCTGTGGGCAAGGGAGGACCTCAGATAGGCATGGGGAAGGGTGGACCAGTGAGTAAGGGGGAAACTCCGGTAGACTGGGGTAGAGCTGGTCTTGAGCAAGATAAGGGCTGGGGAACCTGGCAGGTAGTTGAGGGAAAAGAGCAGAGGCACTCGCATAGAGACATTGATGGAGGAAGAGAGTCAGTGGGGCAGTCAAGACGGCAGGTTGGCAGCATGGAAACAGATTTGCACCACTAGCACAGCTGAATGTGGGGGGGGTGAGCCAGGAACAAAAGAGGCACCATGAGGAGTAGGGGGATTGGGCATGGCAGAAGCTCTGAAGACAGAAACAGAGGGTTATTCCCATGCACAGGGACTCGGAGGGGTGGGTGGGGCAGGCGGAAGAAGCAACGGGGGAGTTAGGAGCTGGGGAATAGGAGATAAGGGAGGCGGGTCTGCATGGGGATTAAGAAACCCCAGGAAGAGTAGAGGAGGAAAAATGGGGAGGTGGGTGTGGTACAGGGGAGGACAAGAGGGACAGCAGCAGAGGGAGAGTGGTAGGAGGTGGGAGATGAGGGTGACAATACAAGTATTGTCACCCTCATCTCACACCCCTTGGGTGTGGAGGTGTCATTACCCCGGGGGGGTAGAAATTGATCAGGCAGGTGTAGCAGGAAGGGAGGAGGCGGGAGAGGACAGGTCCATGAGTAGTAAGAGTTGGAACAGGAAGGAAGAGAAAGCAGCTGGTACCCAGACTGGGGAGGACAGGCCGTGAGGAGTAAGAGCTGGAACAGAAAGAAGGGACAGCAGCTGGTACCCAGATTGGGGGGGTGACAGGGACAACTGACAAGAAGGGGCATGGGAAGGGGAAGAACTCGGGAAGGGGGCAGAAGGGAAACGAGGCAGTAAGAGTGCTGCTGCTAGGGGACTCCATGACGAGGGGTATTAGGTGGGACGGTCTGGGGGAGAGGGCAACCTGCGGAGTCAGGGTCAAGAGTATATTGGGCCTTACTGTGCATGAGGCCAAGCACTTGGTCTATGCCCTGGTGAAAGATTGTGAGGGTACCTCTGACCTATTTGTGCCCCTGGACACCAGTGATACAGAGAGAAACAGTGGACTGGAAATTCAGGCTAGATTCTAGGAACTAGCCAGGGTCTGTCATGCCACTGGATGCTCACTCTCCTTCTCAGAGATCCTGCCGGTGCCTAGAGCCAGTGTGGCAAATAAGCAAAAATTAGAGGAAGTTAATGAATGGCTTTGAGATTGGTGTGGGGCTAGGTGGTACAGGTTGGTGGGAGACTGGGGGGTGACTTGGGAGGACATCGAGCTGTATGAAAGGGACAGGCTTCACCTCAGCCGGGGAGGAGGGGATGGAGGTTTTGAAGCAAGATTTGGCCCGCTTCATCCAGGCTAGGTGAGGTTTAAACTTGTGAGGGGTGAGGGCAGAGGCCAGGGGCACTGGATTGTTCACAGGGGGCCCAGGTAGACAGCAACCTGGGAGCTCTGCAGGTGGGAGAAGGGGGGAGGGTACAGTGACACATTGGAAGGTGGTCCTGATCAATGCCACGGGCATGGGAAACAAGATGCCCGAGCTTCAGGCACTGCTATTGGGAGGGGAAGTAGATGTGGTGGCTGTCACTGAGACTTGGGCCACTTCTTCGCACAATTGTGACCTAAACCTAATAGGCTACACCACGTTCAGGAAGGACAGGACTGTGGGCAGGGGAGGAAGATTGGCCTTTATTGTTAAGGAGGGCATAAGGATATGCAAAGTGGAGGAAGTGAAGGGGCATGCAGAGGTGTTATGGGTCACGTTGCAGGCTCCTGGAGGCAAGAGGGTAAAGTTGGGGGTGGTATATAGGCCACCCATGCAGGGGAAGGACCTGGAGGAAGGTCTAGTGGCAAATCTTAAGGGCCATTGTGGGAGGGGGATAGGCAAGATGGTGGTGCTGGGTGACCTAAACATGCCAGGGACTGGCTGGGGAACCATGGTGTCCTCATCAGCCAGGGAGCAGCATCTGCTGGACACTATTCAGGATGCATTCCTTACCCAGCTGGTGATTGACCCAACAAGGGAGGGTTGCATCCTGGATGTAGTCCTGTCCAACTGCGATCTCATCAGGGACCTTGTGGTTGGGGCCCCACTGGCGGGTAGCAGTCACGCCACAGTCTGGTTTTCCCCGGACCTAGGGGGAGAGGATCGCATGAAAATTATGGTAGTAGACTTTAGGGGTGCAGACTTCAAGGGTATGGAGAGGATCCTAAGGGGTTACTTAGATAGGATCAGACCAGGCATGGACACTGAGAGTCAGTGGGAAGTCATTAAAAATGGACTCCTGGAAGCTACAAAGGCATGCCCAAAGGAGAGATGCAAGTTTAGTAGTCAGGAATCCAAGCTGGTGGACTAGGGAGGTCCAGGAGGCAGTAAGGGAAAAGAAGGCTGCCTACAGCAGATATAGGCATTCACATCGAGTTATAGACAAGGGGGAGTATGATGAATTCGCCAGAAAGGTTACCAGGGTGGTGAGGCTGACCAAAGCAAGGATGGAGTGGAGATTGGCTCAGGGAATTAGCAGAGGTGAAAAAGGGTTCTTCAGGTATATTGTGGAAAGAAGAAAAGGGATGGGGCAGATAGTAGACTGAGGTTGGGGAGCAGGTGGGTGGAGGAGGCAGGGGGAACAGGCAGAGGTACTAAATGACTACTTTGCCTCTGTCTTTACTAGGGAGGATGGTGGGGCAGCACCACATGAGGTGGGGTGTTGTGGTCCTGCTGATGTGGGGGATGCCAAGGATGATGAAATCCCCATAGGTAGAGTGTGGGAAGCCATCAAGGCCCTAAGAGTGGAGAAGGCACCAGGTCATGGTGGCCTTCATTCCAGGGTGCTGAGGAAGCTGGTGGACGTCCTGGCCGCATCCCTGGCAAACCTCTTTAACTCCTCCATACAGATGGGATGGGTGCCCCAGGATTGGAGGACAGCCCGTATCATGCCTATCCATAAAGGCGGCTCACGAGAGGAGCTGGGAAACTGCAAGCTGGTAAGCCTGACATCGGTGGTAGGCAAAGTAATGGAGATCATCTTAAAGGAGAGGCTAGCAGGGGTCCTGGAAGCAAGGGGCTATCTGGATGATTGCCAGCATGGTTTTGTCCAGGGCAGATCATGTCAGACCAACCTTGTGGAGTTCTATGACTGGGTGATGAAAGCAGTGGACCACAGCAAGCCAGTGGATGTCCTCATTCTAGACTTCAGCAAGGTGTTTGACACAGTGCCACATCCTGGGCTGCTGGAGAAGCTGAGGGGCATGGGGGTGGGGGAGCGGATGGTCAGGTGGATCAGGAACTAGCTGGGGGGCATTCTCAGTGTAGTTGGGGAGGAGGTTTCATCTTCCAGGGGGCTCATTACTGGGGTCCCACAGGGATTTGTGTGGGGGCCTCTCCTGTTTAACGCTTGTATCTCAGATATCAGAGACTGTATCAAGAAAGAGATGAGCCTCTTTGCCGATGATTCCAAGCTGGGGGCGGTGGTAGATGGGGGAGGAGGGTAGATTAGCCCTACAGGGGGACCTGGAGGCCCTAGAGGGGTGGTCATGTATATGGAAGCTGAGGTTTGATGTAGAAAAGTGCAGAGTCCTCCACCTGGGGGCCAGGAACCCAACTCGTGTGTACATCTTGGGAGGAGTGGCACTGCAGGCCTTGAGTGGGGAAAGGGAGCTTGGGGTGGTAGTGGATGCCAAAATGAACAACTCAGAGCAGTGTAGAAGAGCTGTTGCAAGAGCAAACAAAATGCTGAGGTGCATAGCCAGGGGATAACCACAAGAATCCGGGAAGTGCTTCTGCCACTATACAATTGCCTGGTTAGATCGCACCTGGAATACTGTGTGCAGTTTTGGCATCTGTACTTAAAAAGAGATATTGTATTCCTGGAGAGGGTCCAGCGGAGGGCAACCAGGATGATGTGGGGACTGGGGGAGAAGTCCTGTGGGGAGAGACAGGGGGAGCTCAACCTGTACTCCCTAGAGGAGAGGAGAGGAGGGATGGCGGACATGATTGAGGTCTTCACGTATCTTAAGAGGATCTATAAAGTAAGCCAGCAGAGTGTGTTTCAGCTGAAGGAGGAGGGGGCAACCAGGGGACACCAAATGAGGCTGGTGAGTGGAAGACTCAAGGGGGAGATGAGGAGATACTACTTCACTGAGAGGGTGGTGGAACCCTGGAACACCCTGCTGGCGGAGTTGGTGGTAATGGACACTGTGGAGGGGTTTAAGAGGGGCTGGGATAGATATAAGGGGAGGGTATATCGCATCAGGGTTGGCACAGGGGGCCCAATCAGGGGAATGGGGAGGGGGATGAGGACCTCGGGAAGGCGGGATGGAGGCAGCTGATGGTGCCCTGAATGGGCACTGACCCTCGAGCAGACTTGATAGACCATAGGGTCTACCCTGCTGGCTTCTTAGTATGTTAGTATGTTACTACGTAAAGGATGGATTGCTAACAATAAAACTATAGCTACAATAGCTCTTTTTCCATAATCTAGATCCCCTCTTCCCCCTCAGTCAGCACACTCCATTAATCTGCTGGTGCTTTTTTACTGTTTTATAATTGAAGATCCTGCCAAGACTTCAACACACACAGGAATGACCTGCATTTTCTGCAGAGGAATTGAATTGACTGTGTGAAGCACAACACCCACCGCTAACAGACGCTAAAACCACAAAGCTGAGCAGCATGCCTCAGTTTCAACTGAAATCACAGCTAAATCCTGGTGGAAAAGTCATTCAGTGAGTAAATAAAGCCATGTGGCTATGTTTTTTTCTATTAAAATCATTGGGAAAATATTTTCATAACATTTTTTGTGACTGCAAAAAATTCATTACATGGTCAAAACAATGGCTCTGCTTAAAGTCGGTAATATAAAAGAACCACAGAAAAGCAATTAACAATTTGCACGGAATAGCATTATGCAAACAGTTAATAAGAGTATGGGGGTTAACCATTAATGAATGTTGTACTGGAAACAAGTAATATCCAATACAGGACCTCATGCAGGAAGAAGGTGAGGGTCTGCCACCTCCGAGAAAGAAAAAAATCTCCCACTTTTAAAACTATAGTTAAAGGTACATATAAAAAAAACCTAACAAAGACGGAAAGGAGGCTATAACAAAAGGGATATTCAGACTGCACCAGGCTGTGGTGCAAGCCTGTGCGCAGTGCAACTGGGATGTGCCAGGGTGCTGACAGGGTGATATTCAACGGTGCTGTGCCATGGCTCAGCACCACTGAATATTGCACCATGGCCACCCGCATAGCGCATGGCGCAGTGGCACTGCACCAGCACAAGTGGCCAGAGAGGAGCAGGAGGATGTGCTAGCGCAAGTGCCATTTCACTAGGTGCAACAACTGTGATATTCAGTGGTGGACATGCAAATGGGGCCATAATGCATGCAAGGAGCAAATGGGACTATTTGCATGTCATTATGGCTCATTTGCACGCAGGTGCACCGACCCCTGGTGACCTGCGCCTGGCTCCCTGCAAGACAGCAGCTGTTGGGGACCGATGCCCCCTGCCCCCACTGGCAACATGCTCCAACGCCCAATTGTGGGCCGTAAATAGTTAATAACTCCCTGGTGGTCCAGTGGACCTATCCCATTTGCCCGATCGCAGACTGTAACAATATCTAACCTCCCTGGTGGTCCAGTGGACCTCTCTCCATGCCTGATTGCAGGCTATAATAAGAATTAACCTCCCTGGTGGTCCAGTGGACCTCTCTCCATGCCCGATCGCAGGCTGTAACAATAAGTAACCTCCCTGCTGGTCCAGTGAACCTCTTTCCATGCCTGATCGCAGGCTGTAATAAGAATTAACCTCTCTGGTGGTCCAATGGACCGATCTCCATGCCCGATCATGGGCAGTACTATTATAATCACTCCCTGGTGGTCTAGTGGTACCATTACCTCCCAACCCACCCACTCATTCCTGCCACCCTGCTCACCCCCCAGTCAGCGGCGGGTGGCAGTACCCCACCCACAAGCCACCTGGCCACCTGCCGACTGGTATACTGATGAGTCCTGGTAGGATGAAACATGTGTCTATGTCTTCCGTTGGCACCCTATGCAAACTGTGTGAGATGCCTTTCATCCAGTGGCATAGCGCCCCCCCATGCCAGATCGTGGGCTGTATAAATGAAGAACCACCCTGGCCTCCTGAACTGTGCTATAAGCATAGCCTCTTTCTATAAATCTATCACACAGGTCTGACCCCTGAGTAATAAAATCTACATCTTTACTGCAATTGCGTCTCACCCTCAACATCTGGGCCTTCGGTATACTGGACACTAAATGGCATGGATGGCAACTAGATGCATGTAACAGAGAATTCCTATTAGTTTCTTTACGAAACAATGTGGTACTGAGACTACCATCACCTTCCTTAGTTATACTAACATCTAGAAAGGATACATATGTAAGATCCTGTTGTATAGTAAATCTCAAATTCTCATTACTTTTTTCTAGATAATTCACAAACAAAAAATGTTCTTCCAAAGTGCCACGCCACACCAAAAAGATGTCATCAATATATCGATGCCAGATGTCACTGTTATCATAAAATAGATTGATGTCCCTATCATAGATGAAATTCTTTTCCCATAGGCCCAGATATAAATTAGCATAATTGGGTGCAAAAGTAGCACCCATTGCTGTACCTTTAATTTGAAGAAAGAACTGGTCCTGGAATAGAAAGACATTTTTAGTCAATACATGCTCTGCACATTCCAGTAGGAACATCATCTTACCATGGGAGACTTGTACGTCCTGTAACAAAAAATGTTCTAATGCATTAAGACCCCCCTCATGTGGTATATTGGTATACAGGGATGTAATATCCATGGACACCAAAAACCACCCAGATTCTATCTGCATGTCATTCAAAAACTCCAAAAAATGTCCTGTATCCCTAATAAAAGATGATAATGCACTGACATGTTTCATGATGTATGAGTCCACATATTGAGATAGTGGTTCTAAAAGAGACCCTATCCCTGCCACTATAGGGCGCCCTGGTGGATCCCACAAATCCTTATGAACTTTAGGTAACATGTAAAAACATGCCAATACTGGATTTTTAACCTCTAGAAATAACAGTTCACTATGTATAATTAACCCTTCACATTCAGCTGAGTGAAACTATCAATTTGTGCCTTGCAGACCTTTGTAGGATCAGTACTTAACCGCGGATAAAAAGTCACATCTTCCAATTGTCTTCAAGCTTCTCGTATATAATTGGAAGTATCCAGGACTACCACCGACCCACCCTTATCCGCAGGCTTGATAGTCAGATCACTATTTCTCTCCAAACTCTTAAGTGCTTCAGTTTCTACTTTAGAGATGTTAATATGGGGGGAGGGAGAGGAAGAGTCTTGATCAAGTAAAGTTCTAAATTGTCTTTCACAAATCCTTTCAAATACCAGGACTGCATCACTGTTTGGAGGCATAAAGGTAGATTTGGGTTTAAACTAGCTTACCTCCACTATGGTCGATGATGTATCTTGGAATCATCCACTTCATTATTCCATACAGGACCCACTATACTATTATTAAAATGTGCTCTCAAATTCAAATTTCTAGTGAATCGATGTAAATCCAAATACAATTGAAATGGTTTAGAGTCCTGTGTAGGCACAAATGAAAGTCCTTTCTGTAAAACTGAAGTCTGATCCTTATCCAAAGTCACACTGGAAATATTAATGATGATGTTTTGATAAGCCATTTGCCCCTTCTGCCTCTCGTGATGGTTCTTGTGTTTCCTCCCTCCTCTTCTGATAGGTTTCCTGTGTCCAAATGATTCTCTGATACCACTTTCCTCACCTTCATATTCCTCGAATTCCTTGGTTCCAGAACAGGTTCTCGAAATTGGACCGATTGTCGTTTGTGCAGAGGGGCCAAGTCCTCTTCGAAAAAATCCTCCTGTTCTGATTCACTCGCTGATGTATAGTACGGTGAATTACCTCTATTACATAAGATAGATTTGGGCTGATTCGGAGGAACACCTTTGCCCCTTCTACGAGCAGCAGGGGCCTGTTTTACAGTGTAATGTGAAGATTTATGTTGATTCCAATCCCAAACTCGATTGTACTGATAGTCAAGTCTATCCCTCTCGAACTTGTGTAGTTTAGAACATTTAATTTTATTTTCCTCTTTCTGAATATTTTCTTTAAATTTTTTATCAAGTACTTTATAATCAGGATGGTCCTTGAAGCCAGCAACAATATCTTCTTTATGCTTAATAACAGCTGATATTAAGAATACATGTTTTTACATGTTATCTAAAGTTCATAAAGATTTGTGGGATCCACTGGGGCACCCTATAGTGGCAGGGATAGGGTCTCTTTTAGAACCAATATCTCAATATGTGGACTCATACAACAAGAAACATGTCAGTGCATTACCATCTTTTATTAGGGATACAGGACATTTTTTGGTGATTTTAAATGACATGCAGATAGAACCTGGGTGGTTTTTGGTGTCCATGGATATTACATCCCTGTATACCAATATACCACATGAGGGGGGTCTTAATGCATTAGAACATTTTTTGTTACAGGACATACAAGTCTCCCATGGTAAGATGATGTTCCTACTGGAATGTGCAGAGCATGTATTGACTAAAAATGTCTTTCTATTCCAGGACCAGTTCTTTCTTCAAATTAAAGGTACAGCAATGGGTGCTACTTTTGCACCCAATTATGCTAATTTATATCTGGGCCTATGGGAAAAGAATTTCATCTATGCTAGGGACATCAATCTATTTTATGATAACATTGACATCTGGCATCAATATATTGATGACATCTTTTTGGTGTAGCGTGGCACTTTGGAAGAACTTTTTTTGTTTGTGAATTATCTAGAAAAAAGTAATGAGAATTTGAGATTTACTATACAACAGGATCTTACATGTGTATCCTTTCTAGATGTTAGTATAACTAAGGAAGGTGATGGTAGTCTCAGTACCACATTGTTTTGTAAAGAAACTGATAGGAATTCTCTGTTACATGCATCTAGTTGCCATCCACGCCATTTAGTGTCCAGTATACCGAAGGCCCAGATGTTGAGGGTGAGACGCAATTGCAGTAAAGATGTAGATTTTATTACTCAGGGGTCAGACCTGTGTGATAGATTTACAGAAAGAGGCTATGCTTATAGCACAGTTCAGGAGGCCTTTCAAACTGCTGTATGTTATGAGCGGATTGATCTTGTTAAACAAAAAACACAGATGCCTAGGGAGCAGAGGGAGAACTTTGTCACCACCTACACCAGACATTCCAAAGCTATTGAGCAGATCATCCATAACAACTGGAATGTCTTGTTGGGTGATACACGGTTGTTGGAAGTCACCCGACATAGTCCTAGGATGGTCTATAGAAGGGGTCAGAATCTGCGAGATAGGTTGGTGCATAGTTACACTACACCTTTAAATAAAGGTGGTGACAAGATTGTTTCCCATGCCCCATGTGGCATGTTCAATTGTGGTAATTGCAAATTTTGTAGGTCTGTACTAAAATGTAAAACCTTTACCAGCTGCAATTGTGCTAAAATGTATGAAATCAGAGATTTCATTACATGTAGTACTATGAATGTAGTCTATTTAGCCACTTGTGAATGTGGAGCATTTTATGTGGGCAAAACCATACGCCCATTAAAGGTAATGGATGGTGAACATCTTAGATCTATCTCAAACAAAGATACAGAAGTGCACTTATGACATTTGTGACCAAAATACTAATACAGATTTGACACATGTATTTTGATTTTGTGGAATCAAGTAGTAGTTAGGACCTCGGGAGGGATTTGCTAAGTTGAAATATAGAGAGTCCTTTTGGATCTATCGCTAGGGCTGGTTGGTCCCAGGATTAAACGATAAGATGGAATTGATGAGTTGTTTACTGCTGAAATAGAATAACACTAACAGATATTTTGATTTCTTTTACAGATAAATGTTGCTGTTTACAAAATACCTGGACATGGAATATTCGGTGTGTCCCGATGGCTGGGAGATGATTTCCTGTCTAGTACTGTATAATATATTTATTTTTGCATATCTGTTATTCTTTATTTTTTATTTTTTGATATTAAAAGAATGTAGAGACTGATTGATGAGATCTATACTGAATTGCTTTTTCACCTTATTTCTTTAGTTTTGCTGCATATTTTGTTCTAATTTTTCTTCTTTTTTTTAAACTACAAAATATTTTTCTAAAATAACAAATAACTTTCTAAATTCAATACAGATATTTCAGATATAGGGAATTCATAATATGATACACAGGTATGGATATAGTAGTGCTGCCTACATCACAGTGTATCATATATTGTATTATTTCATTTTTTATGCACTTATATGTATGTATAGTGTGTGGATTGATGTGAATAGCCTTTGCTAGGTACTGTTCTTTTAAATGTTACCCTATAAAACTGTGTTTGATATCACCAGTGACCACCCCCTGATGATGTGCTGCGCACAAAACCAGTTGGGAACTTCCTAATTGTATGACCTGTGTTACCTGTTACCTGTCGAATGTGAGGCTTGGCGTTTACTTTATATATTAAACTTATGCTTACATTCACGCCAATTTCAGAGTGCCGAGTTTTGCCTTTGCCGTGGTTGAACTTTAAGCAGAAATGCATGGTGCCGAAAGGCCTCTCACACAGTTTGCAAAGGGTGCCAACAGAAGATAATCTAAATTTGCCTAGCAGTCACCTCTTTAAATTGCACTGAGAAGGAGCTGATTAGAGTTGGAACTTAGACATTCTAATACAAAGGGTGCCAACAGAAGATAATCTAAATTTGCCTAGCAGTCACCTCTTTAAATTGCACTGAGAAGGAGCTGATTAGAGTTGGAACTTAGACATTCTAATATGGAAGACAGAGTGATACCACTAGAAAAAGATCTGATGGAAACACAGATTGAGTATGCACAATTAAAACAGAAGCAAGATGAATTTGAAAATTGATTGAGAAGGAAAAATCTTAAAGTACATGGAATTCCTGAAAGCTGGGCGGAGCTACCATCTTTAAAAGCCATTATGCACCAAATTCTAACTGAGCTTCTGGGGAAAGATTCAAGCAATCTGGACTTTGACTGGCCTCATTGTATCAGACCAAGGAGACAGGAAGGAGAAAGGAAGAACCATCCTGTCATGTTAAAGTTTTTGAGAAGTGAGGACAAAGATGGTACTTTTAAGACAAGCAATAGAAAAAAAGTTGTTACATTCAATGATCAACAAATACATTTCAAACAAGATTTCTCTTTTGAACTTTGGCAACAATGAAAAAAATTCAACAAAATACGACACATTTTGTGGACAGTAAAAGTGAAATCTGTGATCATGTCCCTGCTAGACATAAAGTAAACTTAAACAATCAGATACTATACTACAACATGGTAGCCAAAGCAAACGTGGACCTAAGGAGAAGACTTCAAATGTTGTTCATGGGAATACCACTTTAAACTTTTCTTTGGATATTGGGACACTATGATTAAACTAACCCTTTTCTTTTTCTTTCCACGGGAGTATAGCATACTAATGTTTCTTTTTCCTTTTTGATAGAGGGCAATAAATGAACTTCTGTTCTGTTTTCTGATAGGGACCACACTGGTAATAGTTATTAACATGAAATAAATAAAATAAAATGAGTTCATGAGGGAGAGGAGCCAACCCCAGTCAGTTTCAGTGGTTCAATAGTTAGCATGTTTGCCTCTGGGGCCGCAAGATTGGAAAGTCATGGGTTCTAGCCCCACACCAGGCACTTAGGGTAAAACCTATAACTGATATTGTAGTGCATTATGAGAAAGATGCTGCACTCTTAGGGTGACATCTTTCAGATGAAATGTTGTACTGAGCTCCCTTCTACCCATCTCTGCTCACTGTCCAGGTGGAAGTAAACATGACACTAAACGATGAAGAGTAGGGGAGTTTTACCAGTATCATGGCCAACATTCCCTCATAAATAAAACAGGTCAATGCAACCTAACCCTTAGGACACCCAAGGAAACAAGCTGTCACAGCTTAGTTTATCTTTCCTGGTCAAATATTACAAATAAATATATAAAATACCTAAGTGTGTAGGGATGGGGGGTTGAGGGCACTTCAAAAATGAGTGTGGTTACAGTAATACAAGCAATTAGAGATTCCAATGCACCAAAAACATTTAGAGAACCTGTGATCTGTGATTTCATAACAAACATGTTATTACAATGTCATATTGCAGTGTAATTACAAATAAATATCCATAACAGATTATATCATGAGTAAACCATTACACATAATCTCCTGGAATATTAAAGGAGTTATTTCCCCAGTAAAATGATACAGAATTTTAGACTACTTAAAGAAAAAAAGAGGCTCACCTGGCCTTACTTCAGGAGACCTTCTTAGAAGAAAATAAGGAAAAGAAAATTAAAAGAGGCTAGGTGGGAAAGATTATTACAACTCCAGGTACAGGTAAAAGTAAAGGGGTAATAATCTTATTGCATTAAAATTTCCAAGGAAACATTTTAGATATTGTAAAAGGTAAACAAGGTAGAAATATTTTACTTAAACTGGAAAGATTAATTATATTACTAAGTAATACATATATCCCACTTAAGGTTTTTTATTTCCAATTTCGGTGTATGTAAATAAATTATTAGTGGAATGGGAAACTGATTTTTATTTTACAGGCAGGATATATGAATAGTCTTCAAAATCCCCTTGTAGATAAAACAGATAACATAACATCCTGGGATAAATATAGGGCATAAATGCTAAACAATTTTATTACGGTTAACAATCTAATTGATGTATGGTGAAAGTTACACCCCAATAAATAGAGAATAATGGATAAGCAACTGTGTATTATGGATTTTTTTACACATCTGAGGTGTGTGATGACCCATAAACCTCGAGAGTGAAGCTCAAGAGATTTATGAAGTCATCACACACCGAAGGTGTGCAAAAAAAATATCCATAAAAACACATGTGCATATCTTTATTTTTTTATAATTACTGGTGCAGGGACTGCAACTTCTGCAATCCCTGTTGCCTCTTACAGAGTCCCTCTATCACACACACACACACACACACACACACTCACACTCACACACACTCTAACTCTGAACATTTTTTTTTTTTTTTTTTTTTTTTACACTTACAGTGTGATCCTGGGAGAATAAAGAATAAATATGGGGATAGAACTATGCATTCTCAGGCAGCACTCCCATGGACTATTGTGTCAGCCTCACTCTAAATGGACATGGGGCTTTTATCTCAGCAGTGAAATAAGTGTTTCCATTTACCTGTCAATGTACATAGCAAACTTTTCTTGCTTATCATTCTGTACTCTTCAAACCTGCTCATCCTCTTTGTGTTTGGGTTTGCCCATGTCCTCTAAGTTTTATGTCCTTATTGTAGCCTACAGATAATTTGAACACAGGACTGTCTTGTGAACAGAATTGTAAAAAAATCCTAACATGTATTCCTGAATAAAAATAGAAGTTGTATCTATCTATCTATCTATCTATCTATCTATCTATCTATCTATCTATCTATCTGTATCGGGATCACACTAAGCTGGCACTACAGACAGAGCCACAGCATTTTTTTTTTTTTTTTGCTGTCCTGACGTTGACGAACTTGAGGACCAACCAGATAAAAGTTTTACACTTTTAATAGTAGGATTCACTGGGTTAATATAAAAAAAAAAACGAGAGACTTGAGAGTCTCATACTGGTGGCTCTTCGCTAAGCTACCATATTTATGATTCCGAAACTCTTTCAGGTGCTGAGACAAAGAAGGAGAACCAATGAGGTAGCGCGAGGCATTCGGCTGAGAGCACTGTTAAAGAAAATGCCATAATAACCAGTTTTCAGGTTATTGTGGCATTTTACAGATGCAGTAAACTGTGCGATAAAAGGGGTCCCCAGTAATTATTAAAGAATATATCCACTGTTCGGAAAGATATAAATGTTCATCCCATTTCAATTATTTGTTAATGTCTAAAGATTTGGCAATTCAGACATACCTTACAAAGGTACAAATACTTCCTCTATATTTATCTGACCATAACCTGATTTCACTAGCTTTTGTGCTAGAAGGTAGAAAAAGATATAGCGAATACTGGATGGGCAGCTATGCACAACCAGTATATTCTGCCACAGAGGAGTTATGGTTCCCTCTTACCTCAAGAGCAAAGCTCGGGAGGTCCATGGGAATCCAAACACTGAGGTAGCAGAACACCCAGGCTGTGCATAAAGTTTCTCATCCTGTATTTTTTATAGTGTAGTATTATGTGAAATGTTCACACAGCAGTGCTTTGGCTTTTAGAATGAAACTGACTTGTGCAGTCTCTAGAGGTTCCAGAATGCTGTTGTACCACAGAAGGGTACAATCACATTCCATGACCTATGAACTGTGGTACAACAGCATTTTGAAAGGGATGGAATTCTATACAGAACAATGCTCTACTACACACTATATAGAGGATAATGTATGGTCCTCTATCATTAACCAGTCAGTTAACAGTCGAGAGGTTGCCAGGGCGACCATGGCAACCTCGAGACAGTTAAAATTGACCGATTGACCGGTTGCCGATAGAGGACCATACATTATTTTTATAGTGTTGGTCTCACTATCAAAAATTAAGCGGCTTCACGTTTAAAAAGTCCACGCGGCCCTTCAGTCCTTCCCGTCGGTATCCCTTCAGTTGGTTCCCCGCTGAAAAAAAAGCACGCACATGTGCAGAACACTGGCTGTTGTTAACCTATCGATGTGACGTAGGATCGATAGGTTAACAACATATCTACATCACATCAATAGGTTAACAACCTTAGGAAATGATAATTTCCTAAGGTTAACAGCGTTCTAACATACATTATAATAAAAATATTTGGAGAAGGAACAACACTTTACTGATAAATGTAGATTTTTGTGGCAAGACTGGGGTAGCAATATAATAATTCTGGGGTCAGAATTCTAGCTAATTCTATGGTGTTACTATTTTACAAGCATGGGATGCATTCAAGGCTACCCTGAGAGGGATGATCATATCAGAAGCTTCATAGAATAGGAAACAAAACAATTTAAACAAAAGTATAATTGAAAGGTGCATGCCTGTAGTTGTATGGGGAAGAGCTCTTCTCCCATACCCTACTTAAATGATTAGATAACCACAGCTCTGCTTAGAGTGAGTCACACTCGCTACGTGCCGTTGCTGGTCCGTGACTGCTCTCTTCTGGTGCCCACTCCCGTCCTGTCTGCCTGCCTCCCTTCGTTCATTTTCTGTTGTGGGTTTTTCTGGCTCCCTTCCCTCTGTTTACATGTTTCCTTCATCCATGTCTCTATTTCTTTTGGGGGGGGGGGTTGTTGCTCTTTCTGACCGTTGCCTCCCTCCTACATGGTCATTGTTTCTGCCTACACTCACTATTGCCTGTGCTTTTGCTTTCTGTCTCCTTCCTTCCCCTAATTGCAGCCCGTCGCCATGCCCAGTCCTTCGCCACTCTGTTCTCCTTCTCCTTACCTCCCACTGCTGCCTTGACTACTGTAATTGCCTCTCGGTGCCATCATACCTGTGTAAACTGCCTGCTTGTTTCACTTACAGATTCATCTGGCAGTTTGGACTACACTCTACTGAAAGCACCGCAACGTATCCTTCTTCTTTGTTCAACCATGACACTGTGCAACTGCCTGTCGTTTTCACTTACTGCTCCACCCGACGTTGCTCGTCCTCGCACTTTACTCAGCAAGAAGACGTGCCATTCATTGCAGTACACTTCTCTATGCGTGCATCCATTTTACTGCTGTTACCATGCACCACTCTGTTGGAGCTTACCTTTACTCCTTGGGGCACGCTCGTCGTGGGGGGCTGGATGTATCTATATACGGCAATTCACTGGGCTATCTGTGATACAAAGGACTACTGTGACATTGTGAGTTAGGCATCTAAAATCCAGAAATTCTTCAGCCAGAAGAAGGAGAGTTGGGAAAATTAAACATGGACTGTTGCCTGTCAGAAGCTAAAATGAGGAATTGTTTCCTGGGGAGATATGTATAACATACTCCAGTGGTCTAGCTGGCCAAGCCTTCTTACACAACCACTTCTAACCAAGTTGCCTTTACTGTTTAGTTGGTCTTCAGTCATTATTGATCAGGGGGAGCCTGGCCATTGTAGCTTCCACGCACTGCTAAACAGCTACATTTCCCATATCCTTTATAGCCATTCTAGCTGTTTTCAACCACCATGTTAGCCCTTTAGGAAATGCTACTCTGGCGCATTATTCATTTCTGATGAGCATCATTTGCAAGGTATTCAGGCCACTAAGCAGTCATTTACTATCAGATTTACAGCACAGGATGGCCAATTGTTTGGAACTCTGTTTCATGTATGTATACAGGATGCTTATTACTTAACAACAGTTGCATCCCTCAGTGACAGGCTTCAAGATATTTTATCTATTGTGGGCATTTCTTACGCAAGCTTGCTTGGACTGCCAATCCTAAAACTATTGCTTACGGTGCTTCTGCTGTGTGAACCACTATGCAGTACTGCAGCTGGTCTCTATCTCATCTACCTATAATCAGCCGCACCTTGCCTTCCAGCATTCAACTAACTGTTCAGTAGGCAATCAGGACTCTCTGGAATAATATACCAATGCACTCAACTTTCATCTTATATCCCCCTTTAGGGTCCTATGGAAACATCATACATGCCATGCCTCCCTCCTTATAAGTTAGTTCATGACTGCATATTGAACCTAAATTTGCTAACACTCTTACTACTTCTATGGGTCATACTATCTCTTAACATGTTGTTGCAGGGCTTGTTGCTCATGCCACAGGAAGCTTTCTTACTTGCTCCTTATTCTACACTTTACTTACTACCATCTGACCTATATGGGGTTCAGCTGCACACGTTAGCTTACGTGGGGCTAGCTGGCATTCTTTACTTGCCTTGCCAACTGACCTTGCATGGTCCAGCTGTATGCTAGCCTTCTTGGTTTAGCTACTACTTATATTTACTCACCAGCTGACCTACGCAGTCTACAGTACCTCCTACTGTCCAGTGGCTGGCTAGCACGAGCTCTGCCTGCACTTCCTTATCTCAGTGGGCCTAGCTTCCTTTCATTCCCATGGCTGCTTTCTACAGAGCTGCTTCATTCATTCGGTTCTACCGCTGAGTCATGGTTCCTAAAGTTTGCTTTTCACTGATCGTTTGGAATACATCATGATATTCACCTCAGTTTTCTTGGATGCTTCTCCCCATGCTACATCAACTCCTTCGAATTGCTACTACCATCTCCGCAATACCTTCCCCCTGAGCTTATTCCACACTGCCTTCCTTATTTTAACTGATGCCTAAAACATTGATCTACTATCTTTTCCGGATACTTATTACCTCTGATCAAGGCACCAAATCATCTTCCCAGGTCTCTTCCCTGCAATCTTTGCCATCCTCAATCTCCAGGATACGACAGTCTTCAGCACCTTTCATTGCTATCATAAGTCCGCCTTCAACTACATTAGTACACCGCACCAATCTGCCTCAGGATATGCTGGCATTTCAATACCATTTACAATCTAGTCCTACTAATTTGTCGCTAGTTTCTGCATTGCATGCAGTTCGACATTGCTCTTACTTTATCTACTACTGCTCTACAACCTGCCTCGCCCCGTGGGCTGAAGGTTCCTTACTCCGTTGCTACTACTTCTGCATTGTATGCAGTGAGACATTACTATTACTCTATCTACTACTGCTCTACAACCTGCCTCACCCTACAGGGCGAGAGTTTCACCACATCGCACTTTGAAGACCTACACCCCTACGGGCCTGGAGGTCCCATTGAATTCATATTATTGCACCATATTCATCTGCTTCTATGGCCTGCCTCGCCCATCGGGCCTGGGGGTCTACTTACTTCTACTCTACACTTGCCTCACCCAGCTCAGGGTCTGGAGGTTCACATTCTACTATACATGTACCTGCAGCCGTGTGTACCAACCATAGGAGCTCCTTTTATGGATTCGCATCTGGACTTTGTTTAGACATTCGTCTTCTATTCTTTGGATGCTTCTGCCTTGCCACTTCAGTCATATGAATTACTACTACTACTCCTACCAGAACTCAGTTGAGATTATCCAAAAGACTTTAAATCTCATGATTTGTACCCTACAGCTTTGGACCTTGTGACAATGCTACTTCATTCAACTCAGCCTCTTTAATAGCCATCATTCATGACTCATAGGCTCAACTATTCAGGACTTATTTGAATATTCTTACCAAGTCTATTCTAGTTACAGTACCAGTCTGGCTTTGGACCGTGGTTATCTTCATCAGTAAGCAACTATCTGGATCACCAGACAAGATCTTCGATTCCTGTGCTATTGCCATTTTTTCATGCTCCTTGCTGTATACAGTACATAACCTATACAATACTACTCTTCAACTTCTACGTCTGCATCATGCAGCCTTACTTCCTACTACAACTGACCTATGTACAGGTCCACTTATATGCACTATTTACTCATATTACCTGCTTCACCTTTACAAGGCCTGCAGGCTCATCAAGACCGATTCCCTTACTCTACAACCTACTTCGTCCATCAGGATCTGGATGTACATTTAACTTATGTCTACCTATTCCCACTAAGATCTATACCTAATTTACTTACCTGCTTCCCACTCCAGAACAGAGATTCCTACAGGCTCCGCCCTCTTCAGATCACGCAGCATGTGCCCAGTTCGTCGTGCTTCTTCACCAAAGCCTTCATTTGCAAGCCTGCTAAGCGGAACACAAACCACCTGTCCTCCTACTCTAGACATGGACACTTAGCCTTTGGTTATAGGTTATCATTGCAGAAGCCATCCTCACCTGCCGGAACATTTCTCCAATGAAACTTCAAGGCTGTGAATTATTATCAACCATGGATTCCAATCTTCTACCATTCTGCTCCGGACATGGATTCTCAGATTATGAGTTGCTAGAAGGATGCTGCTATGCTCACCAACTGGAATACTCAGTACTTATTCAGTTTTTGCTTCACTGGATTAGGATCTCTAATTTGGGTATTCGAATTAGCTTAATATTGTTACTTAGGATTATTCTCCCTTAGTATGCCCAGAAGGACGGGCAGGTCAGTAGCCGTGGGTCCTCAGAGGTTCCTCCAAGGGGGGGGGTTCCTCTCCTGCGTGCTACTGGTCATACTTTCTGGAGTTGGAGGAGATAATCATTTGATATTATTATTCTTTTGGGGGATCTCATACTACTGGACTAAGCATCCTCTTTTACAGTGGGATACAGAGTAAGGCTACACCAATATCATGTCATAACACATTACTCATCAGTTCAAGCATCTAAGCACCTTGCATAGACTATCCAGCTCACTTGTACCACAATCACTGACTGCATAACTAGGCTCAAAGTACCTAAGCACTGATCACTTCAAACTGCAACTACCCGACGAACATTGTCCTACTTACTGACCTGGCCTCTGTATCCAAGCACAACCTATTAATCAGCTATAGTATGTAACATAAGTACTGAGCTCTGAACCACATACAATTGAAAGACGCATGCCTGTAGTTGTATGGGGGAAGACCTCCTCCCCCATACCCTACTCAAAGAATTAGCTAACCACAACTCTGCTTAGAGTGAGTCGCACTCACCCTCCATCCTCCCCTGACTCCTCCTCCTTCTCCGGTGCTCTTATCCCACCAGGGGGGTCTCATACTACCGGACTAAGCATCCTCTTTTACGGTGGGATACAGAGTAAGGCCAAACCAATATCAAGTCATAACACGTTACTCATCAATTCAAGCATCTAAATACCTTGCATAGACTATCCAGCTCACTTGTACCACAATCACTGACTGCATGACTATGCTCAAAGTACCTAAGCACTGATCACTTCAAACTGCAAATACCCAATGAGCATTGTTCTATTTACTGACCTGGCCTCTGTATCCAAGCACAACCCATTATTCAGCTACAGTATGTAACATAAGTACTGAGCTGAACCACATACAGCAAATTAGAAGAGGACTTCAAAAGATCAGATACTAGCCAATGAAATGGTAATAATGAGCTTCTTCAAGAGTATAATATGTTAAAACCAACACTTGTCAACATTGGCCCAGATATTCAGACAGCTCCAGGCAGTGGCGCAAGAGGGGGCGCAGCGCAACTGAGATGTGCCGGGGCCAGGACAGGGCAATAGTCAAAGGAGATGTGCCAAGGTGCATCTCTGTTGAATACGGCACAGAATGCACCTGGTGCATGTACAATACGCCGGCGCATTCCTCAGACAGGGAGGACTGGGAATGCTCCAGAGCAAATGTAGTTGCACCGTGCACATCACCCACGATATTCAGAAGTGGACATGCAGATGGGGCCATAATGTATGCATGATGCAAATGGGTCCATCTGCATGTCATTATGGCCCCATTTGCCCGATCGCAGGCATTGGTCATGAAAACCAATACCTGGTGGTCCAGTGGTTCCCCCTGCAAGCCTGATTGGGGGTATCTGTGTCAAACACATACACCTGGTGATCCAGTGGTACCTTCCTCTCCTCCCACCCACAGGGGACCCTGGCCACCCAGCCCCCCCATCATCAGCAGGCGGCTGCACCCCTCCCGCATACCACCCACCAGCCCACTGAATGAAAGCTTACAGTATGATCTGTAAGCCTATTGGTGTACAGTGTGGACCAATGGGCTAGCAGACCATACTGTACTGCACAGGCACAATTATGTGACTTCATTCACATATTTGTGCTCTGTGTAGTACAGTATGGTCATACTGTAAGCTGTCATTTGGCAGATGGCTGTGGTGGTGGTGGCAGGGGTGCAGCCAGCCCGTCATGATGGGGAGGAGCTGGGCAGCCAGTGTCCTCTGTGGGTGGGAGGAGGGGTACTACTATATCACCAGGTATATGTGTTTGACACAGATACCTGCAATCAGGCTTATGAGTAAAATACTGGACCACTGAGGCACACACGGCTACATGGAACATCATAGAGCATGTGTTTGGCATGCTGAAGATGCACTTCAAATGCCTGGACAGGTCCGGTGGTGCCCTACATTATAGCCTGGACAAGGCCTGTGACATATTCCTGGCCCGTTGTATGCTATGTAACATGGCCATAGACCATGGAATACTTATTGAGGTCCCAGAGGGTGACAGTGTGGAGGATGTATAGCCACCAGATGAGGGTGCATCTATGGCATGATGGGAGGGACCCAAGACTGGCCCTGAGGGGATGGTGGGACAGGGACACCATTGTGCAAGAACATTTTAGACCCCGAAGGTGAGTAATGCTTGCAGGTGTCACATTGCTGTCAAACACACAGGCACTGTTTATGTGGGTGCATGGTGTGCCCCATGGTGATTTTGAGTATGAACCATTCACCCTATAGTGATGCACAGACAGGTGAGCGGCAGTTGCATGCACACTTGCCCAGAGGTGGGACAACATTGTCAAGAATGCATGGAGGTACCGGTAGGAGTTTGGCATGGGTCAGGGATATTCCATTGGCACATACCCGCAGCACAGTGGTAAGCCACAGGTGCATTCATCATGCCCATGCTTGTCCCATGACACCATGGCCAACATCCATGTCCTGGATGCCATCCATACAGTGTGAGAATTTCAAAAGGGTTGGGAGGTGGGGCAGTATGGTTCACAGGGTGTGGACATCGCACATCTGTTGTCACTACAGGGCAGAAGTAGCCCCACCCATAGCCTGGAGGCATCACAGGCAGTCTGTAAGGGCCCCAGGCACCTCAGGGTGTGCACGTGCGGCCACAATGGATACATATATGACCTTGCCCCACAGTCACAGGCAACACCAGTGGGGACCCCTGGGCCACATGGGGTGAGGCCACAGTCTCTGAGGGGGTAGAAGTATGTGACTGTAAATGCCTAATGTCAGGGTGGGTGTGGAGAACTGAACACCATAGCTAGGGGTAGGTGGGGGTATGATGGCAGGGGACAGGGTGTTAGGGGAAATGCAGATGCTGCATGGTGTTTGGGGGGTGCTGTGGTTGCTTCAAGTTGTTCAGCATGTGGTATGGCCTCCACGGGCAGTAAATGCTGCAGTGCCTTCCCATATAGCTGCCACTACATTGGAGAGGCCTGCAGTGATGTCTGCGTATAACAGGTGACTAGCCACCATGAGCTCTGCATGGTGGACAGAAGCCTAACCTCATGTTGGTGAATCTGTGAGCACAACCCCTGCAGAGTATCATGGAGTGCCTCCTGGCTCTCCATGGAAGCCCTCAATATCTTTGTGTGTTCTGTCAGCTCATTGTCCAGTGTGATGTGTCATGGTGTGCGTGGAGCCTGCTGATCAGGGGGAGGAGAATGGCCTGATCTGTGACCACCACTGTGTGCTGCAGCCCCATGTGTGGCCGCTGGGGTTGTGGGGATAGGGCACATGCATCTACTATGCGTGGGACTGCCTGAACATGCAGTTGGTCAGGCTGTAGCTGATCAACAGTTCCCCATTGCTGGGTAACAGTGCCCATCCACTGCACCTCTGCAGGCCACAACACATTGCCCACTACCTGTGCTGTGGCTGACTGTAAGTGGTGGCCTACCTGCTACACAGGAGCCGGCACTGGATGGTTGCTCGTGGTATGTGCAGCATGTGGGGAATCAGTCCAGGTTACATGGGGATGGTGTCAAGGATGACACTGCCACTATACATGGTGTCATCATTGTCAGTGTTTGTGGCAAACACATCCACAGCATTGAGGAGTACCTCGGCTGACAGGGAGATGGTCTCATCATCATCACTGTCCAACCCTCCTGTGTGTGTGAGTCCACAGCAGTGAGCCCCACACTTGCTGTAGCTGTGGCAAAAGGTACGGGGCCATGCTGAGTGGGCAGCTGTACTCATGGACCACCACCTGTCGCAAGACGTGATGGTGCTGTGGAAACAAGAGGAGAGCATGGTTAGGGATGCATGTCCATGTCAACAGTACAGTAACACAAGTAGGTGCTCATGTATGTACCAGGATAGCCGGTAAAACAACACACAGGCATGACATTGTGAGCAGGGCATATGCTAGACATGCTAGTATGCACGCAGCTGCTGTGATATGCACACCCAAACAGTGGCTGCTGTTGAGTGGCCACACAGTGCTACACATAATGGATAACATGATACACACAGACATAGGAAGCCACATGCAGGACCAGTCATGAATTGCAACATGTATACTCACAGAGCTGAAAGGGGTGACCATCAGTTTCAAAGCCCTCACAGGGAACACCATCCACAGCCACCTGTCTGAAGGTTGTGGCCATGAGTGCCTCCTGCGGTGTCATCACAGGAGCCCTGGGAGGTCTGCCACCAGTTGCCTGAAGGAAAGCATGGGCCTTGGCCAGTAGGCCCTTAAAGCACACCTGGAGGCCATGGACCCCCTTCATGCACTCCTGGGGAGAGCGGCTGTAGTTCCTTCAGGCATTCACGACCTCCGTCACCTCCCACCAGGCCTGTTCCTGCTCCCGTGATGTCCCACTCTTCTGAGAGAGGAGTTCCTCCCTAAACACATAGGCCTCAGTAAGGGTCTTCAGCTCAAGGTTTGTAAAGTTTGGAAATCTTCATCTGTGTGATGCCATACTGACCTGTAACAAACAGATAGAGACAGGCTCAGTTATAACAACATGGTAATGTAAGAACAGCACCTTGCACAGAACAAGTAGAGCTGCACAGATCCATAACACAAAATCTACTTTCAAGGCTGCAGTACCTCTCAGTCACCTGTGTACAGTGGTGATGTAGGCCTGCTTATATGGTAATGTGCATGCAAATGAGCTGAGTACATTCCTGTAATGAGATGCAAATGTGCAGATTAGGTGCAGACTGTTCAATGAAACTATTTACATATCCTGGCTGAATATTGCAAAGATGCAAATCACGCAATTGGTTTGTTATCACGCATTTCCATTTCTTCCGCTGAACACCTTGGTACACTTACACAGGCATCTGCATGATAGATACCAAATGTCACTGCACCACACAGGACATGCACTGTGCCATTCAGCATACCTCTCAACTGTCCCTGATTTTCAGGGATGTCCCTGATTTTGCCTCAGATTTTTCCTCTGTCCCTCCTAAAATTTGTGTTCATGTGACAGAAAAGTGGGGATTAAAAGCACAAAATAATGCCAAACATTAAAGTAACAGACTTGTTATTCTTCAGAAAATGCATCTTAACACAAATCCCTTTATTCATTCAGCTTTCTGAGTGAATAGTACCAGATTTTAAGGTATGTCCCTGATGGTCTTTGTCCCTGATTTTTTTAAGCCTTGTCCCTGATTCATGAGGCAAGAGGTTGAGAGGTATGCCATTCAGTGATGATAGCAGTGTTGTATCGTGCAGATGCAAAGGTGGGTCAGTCATGCATGACAGTCATTTGCAATGCACGGGCCTTGCACTGCATGGCATGGATAGCTGGAGTCATGACAGCAAGCACCCTTCACAAGATGGCAGCATGTGGCAGCTACGCATGTAGGGTAGCATAGGACGTGATCTTATTTTTCTGCATGGCACAACATTACTGAGCATACTTAGTATCAGGGCAGTGATACCCTATCATGCAAAATCGTGGCGCTAATATCTGCAGCACAAACCAAGTATGCCCTATCACACTACGTACATGGGAGTGAGGCCTGCCAGAATGTGACCAGAGTTGTATCCCAGCAGCAGCAGCAACACAATGGCATGCGCTACATGTCAGGTGGCACCCTGCCAGCATGCCCAGAGGTGGGGGGATGTTGAGCTGGCCAACCTGGAGAACTTGGTGGTCCCCAGGAATGGCCAGCTGTTTGGGCAGGAGGAACAAGACAGGACCAGGTCAGTTGTATGGGACAAGATAGCCGGTCGCCTCAGCAGGCGTACTGGCATCGTACACATAGGCGAGCAGTGTCGCCACCGGTTCGGGGACCTCAGCAGAAAGGACAGGGCATGCCTCAACTGCTACCATGCTACACTGGAGGAGGATACAGTGCCACACCCAGGTATGTAAACCATGTGAATGCGTGACATGATGGTTGCCATTATATTTCAGGGGTGTGTCTGTGCCCAACATCGACCATTGTGGACAGCAGCATGCCATCTGTATCGGACTACAAATGCAGAGCACTATGCCATAGAATGGTCCATTGTGGATGGCACATACATGCCCCACTCACTATATAGTGCATGGGTACAGTGGCACATGTCCGTGTCTGTTATACTCAGGGCATCACCTGCTGACACAGGCTGACCGGATGCCGAACAGTACCATTACACAGTCAGCTGGGCAGGGAATGGTGCCTTCAGAATCTGGGAACACAATGGGTGATAGTGTACGGGCCGCAGGACCTGTGCATTGCACCGGTATCACCCATGAACATGGCACAATGTGTGGTCATGGCAATGTACGACACGACTGATGGGCATTATGACGTCACATACCATTTCCATGCCACTGATGTTCATATGTGTTCATGCATGCATCTGCCCATATGCCACATGCCACACAACAGGACCTGTTACATGGACATGGTGCGTCACGGCATGCCCGTGAACAAGAGTCCCCCTACTTAACCCCACATGTCCCAGTGTAGCACAGTCCTCCTTGTGGCAGGAGATTGTAGAGTCCATTGCTGACCAACTATTTGAATTGCTGATGCTGATCACATTTTTGGCAGGAGTTCCTCCAGAGCATGTTAGCTCTGGGCATAGCACTAGCAGTGGCTGCTGGGGCCAACCAACACAGACATGCATTGGACTTGGTGTTCTACACAGGGCTTGAGGTTGAGAACCTCAGAATTGACCCAATCAGTTGTCAGATCATTGAACCATCAGCATCATGTTCAGGTCACCCCTCTCTAGCCCTCCCCCTGTGGAGGTAGTCAGATGCCACCCTTTAAGATGGTTGAACTCTCAGGGTTTTTTGGCAGTACTTGACACCTCGGGTATATGGACTGCTTGTACTGTGGGTACGGAGGAAGCATGGCAGCCTATAATGGGACTGTCACTGCAGCCTTTGCCCTGTTAGCTCTAGTCCATGTCATAGAAACATAGACTTTGACAGCAGATAAGGACCACTTGGCCCACCCAGTCTGCCCATTTCCCTACCTCTTCGATAAGCTGCAGCTCCTATTTAATCAACAGCCTACTTCTTCCTACCCCCCACCAGAATTGCCTTATGTCTGTCCCAAGCATTTTTGAATTCCCCCACTGTTTTTGACACCACAACCTCCTCAGGAAGGCCATTCCATGCATCCACCACCCTCTCTGTGAAAAAATACTTCTTCACTTTGCCCTAGCATACCCCCATCTTCAAATTGTTCTTGCATGTCTCCTTTTTGAAAGATGCTACTCTCTTGGACTTTGTTGATTCTCTTTAGGTACATGAAAGTTTCTATCATGTCCACCCTCTCCCTCCTTTCCTCAAGGGTATACATATTAAGCACTTTTAGTCTCTCTCTGTATGGCTTCTGTTGCAGACCCTGCACCATTTTAGTTGCCCTCCTCTGGACTGCCTCCATCCTGTCTATGTCCTTACAGAGATGGGGTCTCCAGAGCTGCACGCAGTACTCCAGATTGGGTCTCACCATCTTTCTGTATAGAGGGATTACAACTTCCTGTTTTCAACAGGTGATGCCTCTCCCTATGCATCTCAGTATCCTCCCAGCCATCCTTACTGCCTTCTCACATTGCTTGCTTACCTTTAGGTCATCTGATATGACTACCACAGGTCCCTTTCCATTTCTGTTGTTGTTAATACCTCCCCACCCAATTGTGTACTCATCCCCCTGGGTTTTTGTTTCCCAGGTGCATTAGTTTGCACTTCTTTGCATTGACTCTAAGCTGCCTTACTTTTCATCATTCCTCCATCCTTGCCAAGTCCCTTCTCATCCTTCCCCCCCATGTATAAACCCTGCTGCAGATCTTTGTGTTGTCTGCAAAGAGACATACTTTTCCTTCTAGTCCCTCTGCAATGTCACTTGTAAAGACATTAAAAAGGACTGAACCCCATTCTGAACCTTGCAGTACCTCGCTAGTAACCCCGCTTTCTTTGGAGTGGACTCCATTTACTAATACTCTCTGTGTCCTGTTGTCCAGCCAATTTTTTTACCCAGGCTACCACCCAGGCTGGCTAATTTGTTTGTTAATCTTTTGTGTGGGACTGTGCCGAATGCCTTGCTAAAGTCTAGGTAGACCATGTCCACAGTCACTCCCTGGTCTACTACTTTGTTTACCCAGTCAAAGAAATCTACTAGATGCATCTGACATGACCTTCCTGCTGTAAATCCATGCTGCCTTGGGTCCTGTGCCCTGCTGGTCTCTGGGTACTCAACAATTCATCCTTTGTGTTCACCTCTTAACTTGATGGTGTGCTAAGGTCAATGAATGCTATGGGATGGAGGTTAGAAAGGCATTGGAGGAGTCCCAGGGCCCAGGAGGACAAACTGGCTTTGATTGCTCATTATGGTGAGTATCAAAGGGCAGTCTCTTGTAAGAAGGCAGAATTCTTGTCCAGATAGATTGTGGCCAGGAAAAATCAACCAGCTCATCTTTTTCAGGCTGTAGACAAGCTTTTACACCTGGCCTGTCTGGTGCCCATGAAAAATACATCATTTGCAAAATGTGAAGAGTTTGCTCATTTTTTTTCTCACACAGAGTGTCCTCCATTAAGGCTAGAATCTCCCCTTCTGGACAGAAATTTTCCAGCAGTGGGGGATGGGATGTCATGGTGGCTGTCAGTTGTTGTGGTGTGAGTTTAGGCCAAGGACGATGGAGGAGGTCATTAGGGTGATCTTGAAACTGTGACCTACCTACTGTGAACTGGACACAGGCCCAACATGGCTCCTAGTGGGCTGTGCAGAGCAGCTGTCTCTTGTATTCACAGAGATTGTCGGGTGTTCCTTGTCAGAGGGGGGTCTTTCCAGCCTAATTTAAAAGTGTGCTGGTGAGACCCCTTTTGAAAAAAACAACAACTTTGGACCCAGATGCCCTAGTGAATTACAGACCTGTCTCTAACCTGCCAGTTCTAGTTAAGGTTATTGAGAAGGTGGCTGCATTGCAGCTTGAGGTTCACCTTGAGACCTTCAATATTTATGAGCTTCTCCTGTTGGGGTTTTGATTGAGATTGAGCTCTGAGACTGCTTTGGTCAGTGGTACACATTGATCTGTTTATTGCTAGGGATAGAGGAAAGAGATCAATTCTTGTGCTCCTATATCTCTCCTCCAGGTTTGATACCATAGACAATGGGCTACTTCTGGACTACCCCAGGGAATACATGGGGCTCACTGGCACAGTTTTAAGCTGGTTCAAGTCCTTCCTTCAGGGTGGGTCTCAAAGTGTGGTAATGGGTACTTGTCTCATAATATCCAAGAGACTTGCACTGTGGGGTACCCCAGGGATCAGTCCTTTCACTCATGTTGTTTTTGGTATACATGCTACTCCTGGGCAAGATCATTAGGTGGCATGAAACTGGATTTCACTGCTATGCAGATGATACTCAGCTCTATCTGTCTTTTGCACCCCAGAACTGGGGGCTGGTGGATGTGCTGAACAAATGTTTGGCCAAGATCCAAGACTGGATGTTCTTGAGCTGGTTGAGACTTAGTCCCGGTAAGACTGAAGTACTGGTGCTTGAGCCAGGTAGAAAAGGTGGACAGATAGTGTCTGAGGGGCTATCGAACCTCTGTCTTGATACCTCTTGTCTTGACACTGTCCAACAAGTGAAGAATCTAGAATTCATTCTGGATGAAGGGCTCATTTTCGAGGCTCAGGTGTTATCTGTCATCTGGAAAGGTTTCTACCACATTAGAAATATTAGCCAGAATTGTTCCCTTGTCCCCCTGAGGACCTGCCTAGTGCACGCTTTCATGATGTGTCATCTTGACTACTGCAATGCTCTCTACCTTTAGGTCAGTGGAGGTGCATTGCGATGCCTGCAGTTGGTGCAGAATGCAGCTGTGACATTGTTGACAGGCATCTCCAGATCAAGCCACATCACTCCTGTGCTGTGGGCTCTGCACTGGATGCTGATCAAGTGGTGCATCTCCTATATGATCAGGTTGTTAACCTTTAAGGCCCTGCACTGTCTGGGTCCTAGTTACCAGTGTAATCTCTTGCATCTGTACTGTCCCACTCGCTCCCTCCATCCTTCTGATGAAGGCTTCTGGTGGTTCCCAAAACTTGATTAAAAACATACAGTGACAGAACTTACGAGGTGGCTGGACTGATAATGTTCCCTGCTGAAGGCTCTGAGAGGGGCCTCCTCAGTTGAAATATTTTAACAAGATCTTAAAACTTACCTCCTTACCCAGGCATTTGGCTGTAAATGTGAACTTTAACTTTAGCTGATTAATTTATTACTGTTCTGAATGTGCTTGCCATGTTTTGGTGGGTTATGTAGTATGTCATTGTTGATGCTATTACTCTGTAATGGCACCTGAGGAAGGGTATCAGAAATAAATTAAACTACTACTACTTCAGAATATAGATAAAAATTCTGCCAAGAAATATTGGTTACATATAAAAAAAAACCTGGCATTTGCACAGCAAAATAGAAAGTGAATATTTAGCCAAAAGAACAAAACAGCAAACAGAATGCACTGAGGTTGGAAATCATTAGCCCCAAATCTTGGACTGCTTCCTTGACTACAACAGATATTTATATCAATCTTAAATAAAAGTGGAGACAGAAGGTATACTGGGTTACTGTAATCAGAATACACTAACAAAAATCACATCTGAAGATTGTGATGTAATGATGAGAGATAAAGTATATCGGAGACTAAAATCAAGATTACAATGGTCTCCATGCAAAAGTAAAATCACCTGGAACTGATGGCTTCATGATAGAATTTTTCTTGAAATTTTATAAAATTCTGATGCTTTGTTTCAACAAATTAAGATATCTAAATCATTACCAGAATCTTTCAAAATCACAATACTATCTTTCATTCCAAAACCCAACAAAGATACCAAAAGGTAAAAAATTATTGACCAATACCAGTATTAAACTGCAATTACTAAATCTATACAAAAATATTGGTAACACTTTGTGTCCTTAACTACACTGAAACTACTGTATAACAACAATGTACCTGCTATTTAACTTCTGTGTAGTTACATGTAACTACAATGTACTAGTTAACTAGTTTCACATTTGCGGTTTGATATACTTACACAATTGGCATGAACCGGTAATTAGTGCAATTACTGTTGCCTCCCCTTCTTCCTTAAATCAATTCTTTCTGGCAAATGTAACTATGTATGTTGCACTTTGCAACAGCTGTTACATGTGTAGTTGCACTTCCAGCATAAATCAATTTTTCTGTTGCACTTATTAACAGCTGTTACATGTAGTTACACTTCCAGCATAAATCAATTTGTACCAAAAGAGAAACTGTTGTGGTTGCATGTGTAACTACCACGTCATGCAAGTTGCATAACTACACACCAGTCAAATGTGAAAGTAATTAACAACTACATAGTATTAACAGTGTAGTAACTTCATAGAAATGTGTGTCTAACTACCTAATATGCAAATGTGAAACTAACTACCAACTACATTGTAGTTACATTCAATTATACAATACAGTACTTACATACAGTAGCAGTTACATTGTAGTTATACAGTAATTACAATGTACTTAAGGACACTTAAAATAAAGTGTTACCAAAATATTAAACAACAGAATACTTCAAATGATACTGTAATTAATACACTCTGATCAGTGTGGCTTCGCACCTGGGAAAGACATATTTACAGGTACACATAAAATTCAGACTGTTCTACAGTATGCTAAAAGACAATATGGAGGCAATTCTCATCTCAAGAGACACCCCTAAAGCTTTTGACATGACTGAGTGAGATTTCTTATTTGAAGCAATCAAAATAAGGGGGTTTCAGGCTGGCACAATGGTGCAGAGGATTGAGGCTCTGGACATACAAACATACGACGAAGCCAGAAGAAGAAGCTCATTTGGTCTATTTAGTCTGCTTGTATTGCAGGGTTCACAGCTTGAGTTACTGTCCCTGCCTACCTCCCCACACTTCCCATCCTCCCTATCCATGATCCTTACCTTCCCCCATACCCTATCCCAGCCTCTCTTAAAGATGACCACTGTCTTCAATGAGATCATCTCTTCTGGCAGCGCATTCCAATTATCCACCACCCTGTCTGTGAAGAAGTGCTCCCTGACCGCCTTCCTAAACCTCCCACCCTCCAGCTTAAGACTGTGCCCCCTCATGTTATGGTTGCCACTCAGCTTAAAGAGACTCTCCTTATCCACCTAATTTAACCCTTTCAAGTACTTGAAGGTCCCAATCATGTCCTATGTCTCTCTCTCTCTCCTATCCTCCAGGGAGTACATGTTCAGCACCCTCAACCTCTCCTCATATGCCTTACCCTGCTGACCCATTATCATCTTTGCAGCCCTCCTCTGTGCCTTTTCCAGCAGGTTAATGTCCTTTTGAGGTGTGGGCACCAGTACTGAACTCCACACTCTAGATGTGGCCTTACCAGTGATTGTACAAGGTCAGTGTAACCTCTTCTCTCCAACTACTGATCCCTCTAGCCATGCATCCCAGCATCTTGTTTGCCCTTGCTGCTGCTTTCTTGCACTGCATGGACACCACACCTTGAACCACACCAACAACCTGGGTTAAAAAATGAGCATGGATCACCTGTGGTCAGCTGGGAAGGGAGAGGATTGAGGATCCAGAGGATTGCGTTCCCCTCCTGGGGTGGATGGGTTGTTGCTCTCAAACAACTCCCATCAGGTGGAGGCATGGAGGATAGTCCAGGACTGGGGGGCAAAAGAATGGAAGGATGTTGCAGGACTGCAGCATGCACAAGCCTCCATGCATGTACGTGCGTCCACAACTGGGATGGGCAAAAATGTAAAATGGGGCTGATGGGCTCCATGACAGCCCCTGCTGTGACCCCTGGGCTTTTGGACTGTGCCCTGGGGAGGAAGCTTGCCCTCCTACCTCTAGCCTTGCCATGGGAGGGAATCAATAGGTGACTCACCCAGGAGAAAGTGGATTGAGTCACAGGATACTGGAGTGATATAGCCTGCCTGCCAGCCCCGCATGGAGTGGAGCGAAAAAAGCAATATAAAAAAATAAGGGGTTTTCCTAATGACTTTAATGAACTTATTCAAACAGTATATAGTATACCTAAATCTAATATTAGGATCAGTAATTTGCTCTCACAAGAATTCCAGCTATGTGGGGGGTAGACAAAGGTGCCCTCTCTTACCATCATTATTTCTTTTGGGGATAGAATTATTTATCAACAAAATAAGAATAAATCATCCTATAAGTAGTATTCAAATAGATAAAATGGTCAAATGAAATGCATATGCAGATGATTTCATACTTACATGAACAAATATTGAACTAAATTTACAACATTTATAGAATGAAATCAGTTCTTTTTCATATGTTTCTGGATATAAAGTAAATGAAACAAAATCAGAGATTGTATTAATTAACATTATGTACAGTTCACAAATTGAAAAATTATTTAAAGGGAAAGCTAAAAAGGAAACTATGGACTATTTTGGGGTAAAACTAGCTTTAACCCCCCAAATCTATTTTTTCCTCAAAATTACATACCTATATTAAACAAAATAAAAGATAAAAAACAAGGGTGGAATAAAATTCTGTTATCTTTGTGGGGAAAAAATACAACTACTTAAGATGGTCTCTATACCTCAACTAACATGCATTATACAGGCTTTAATTACAGAAGTACCTGAAACATGGTTCCAAACAATCACATGCATATTCTGAAACAATCTCATGCATATTCTGAAACAATCACATGCATATTCTGAAACAATCTCATGCATATTCTGAAACAATCACATGCATATTCTGAAATTTTATTTAGAAGAGCAAAAAATTCTGGGTGTCATGGAACAAACTATGCTTACCAAAAAAAGGTGGTTTAGCATGTCCTGATATAAAAGCTTATTATAAATTCTATAGAATAAAAATAGTTTTAAACTGGGCATACAAATCTGGTCCATCAGATTTAGAAGAGGAGTTTAACAGAATGTAATAAATGGATCTTTCAAATAATAGTACTGAAAATGGTGCAAAAAAAATGTTGTAATAGATAGCCAGCTTCCCAATAATATTACACTTCACTCCCAATAATACCATCATTTGAGTGCTGTAATATTATCATTCCAACCTCGTAATTCTATTGTTCAGAGGTCAGAACAACAGTACTGTCACTCCAAAGTGAATGCATATCCTGACAGCTCACGTTGACCATGAGCCAGCTTTTTCAGCTGCCAGTACAAAGTATTTCAAAGTTGGCTGCATGGTTTCAAACGCTACCTTACTTTTCAGCGGCATATTCTGGGGAAAAAACAGCAATGGCTCTCTCAAAGCTACAAACCATGATGGAAGACAGGCTCCAGTTCATTTTAAAGCAACAGAACCAAAATACCATGAAAAAAATGGCCTTCAACTTAAAGCTCCTTAACAACACCTCACCAAAATAGATGAGTCATGGGCCATAGAAACAACTGAAACTGAAGAGCTTGACAACATTCTAGCAGATTTCATATTTCAGTTGAAAAAGCAGGATGGCACAGAGTATGAGCCAAGCACTGTTAGAGGTGTTCTAGGCAGCATAGACAGCCACCTAATAAAACATAACTATTCAGACTCAATTTTCCAAACTGCCACAATTACTTTTAAGCAAACTCACAGTAGACTTGTAGCCAAACAGAAGTATTTGAAGAAGCTAGGTATGGGGAATCAGCCATGGCAAGTGCAGCCACTCACAGAAGCAGAAATAAACCAGCTGTATACCAGTGGAACCCACGGTCTCCACACACCAACAGTTCTTCATTATTTGGTGTTTTCAGCTTAGGACTACATTTTGCACTCCGTAAGAGTGAACAATAGCAACTGCGCTGGGGTGACATTGTTCCAGGTAGAGACACAGAAGGCGAAGAATACCTAGAATACCATGAAAGAACTACAAAAAACAGAATGGGGCAAATATTAGAGATGTCAGACCAGTGGCACCAAGGCTCTATCAAAACACACAGTGCCCAGAAAAAGATGCAGTGGCTGCATATAATAAATATGCTAGCAAGAGACCCCCTGCTGTAAACAAACCAGACACCCCATTTTACCTAGCACCAAATCTAAAGCTGAAACCCACAAGCCATTGGTACAGGGGCATGATCATAGGAGAAAATAAAATCTGAGGTATAATGAAGCTTCTTAACAGACAGCAGGCCTTCCTCCAGAAAAGAGGATAACAAATCATACAACAAGGATTACGGCCATACAGATGCTTATTGACTCTAATATAGCACCAACTGATGTCATCCAACTGTCTGGGCATAAGAATATTCAAAGCATAAATAACTACTCTATATTGTCTGGGAGCAAACAAAAAAACATTTGTTCAATCCTTTCATTTGAGCAACCTTCCACCTTCCAAGACCAGTCTGAATCTGCATGGCAACAATCCACCTTGGAGCCAACTATTGCAGCACAAAGTGTCTCACAGGCAATGACAGCAGCTCACAGCCTAACCAATAAAAGTGCTCAATTTTCTGGAATGTCTGGCAACATATTCGGCTCGCACTGCAACTTTTTCAGCAACATCGCTATGAATATCCAAAAGTCTCCTCAGCCCCAAAAAAGAAGATACATCATCTACTCAGACTTGGAGTCTGAGTAGAAAATGCAACCAATCCATACCATCACGAAGTTCTCTTTGTTATGTTACTCATGTCTTAGCCACAATCATTGACTCTTTTTTGAAAATAAAAAACAAATCACAGTTATACATTCAGCTGAACTTTTGCTGAATTTTGCCTGTTACTGTTAAAACAAACTGTTTCCAGCACTTTTCAGAAAACACTTACTACTTCCTGATTCAGCCTGCACAACACTTCAACAGGTAAGACCTTGCCAGCTTCTCTCATCCTTATATTACAAAAAATAACAAATAGGTTACAGTGAATTACTCAACTGAAATTCCATCTCAAGGTTCTGGGGACATAGAAACCTCTCAAGCTTCACTCACAAGGTTATCTATGTCCCCAGAACCTCGTAATGGAATTACAGTCTTGTAATTCACTGCAGCATATCTATTATTCTATTTATAATAAATGGGTTCCCCTTCTTCCCATCAGGAAACCATGGCATAATTTGTCGTTATAAAGGAGTTTTTATAATGGCAAACATGCACATGGTTTCCCTCACTCTGTGCATGTGCCTGCTTCAGTTTGCCACTTCCCGACCACGCCACTTGCCTTCTCACCAAAAAGTTAACTGCCATCCGCCACAGTAACTCAGAGGTAAGCTATATATTTTTTTAAAGAATCCTGGTCACATTCCCATTTATCAGAACAAATATGCATTTTTAAAAATGTAAAACCACCGACAACTTTTTAATTCTGGGCACTGTCACCAAATGAAAATGAAACATGCCACCTCCCTAACCAGAACCTCTGCTATTTTATATAATTACTGTGGCAAAAAAAAGGGAAGCCCAGCGATTATATAAAATAAAATATGGGGTGGTGTGTAAACTCAAAGTTTTTACACACCCTTGGGGTTAGATGGTAGCAAAAACCCCTTGATCTTCGCTCTCAGGGTTTATGTAACATCTATCTTCTTGGGTGTGTGTAAATTTCTTGTTACACACACCACCCCATACTTTATTCTATACCGAATCAAAAGATGGATACCTCATATGGAATTTATGGTTTTCCCCATTATCATGTACAAAATGTAACAACAGTATTATTAAACAATTAAGTAAGCTTGATAGAGAATTTTAAAGTCAAAATTATTATAAACCAAATATATAGAGAGATTTTTTTGGGGGGAGGGGAATATCCTAAACACAAAATTGGACATATATACATATGGGCTCAATTTTCAAAGTGTGACACATGACTTGTGTAAAGCCCTGCATCACACCTGTATTTTGCTGCTGCTGCTGTACCAAACCCATTTGATGCAACTGCACACGATTTTTGTATATCAAGCACAGGTGTGACAGTTTCCTCTACTTTCATCAGCTTGTGCCAAAGATTTGGCGCAAGCCCTATAAAACAGATCCCTCAAATAATACAAGTTAGAACATGGAAACGTTGGCCTAACTTGTGGCATTTGTCACTCAGAACTGAATATCCTGATCACCAGCTGGGAGAATGACACAAGCCCTGTGCACCAAATGAGCAGCACACCAGTTGTTTCGGCATTCTCAGGACCCTGAAAATCAAGCCTGTATGTTTCCAACTAGGAAAAAAAAAGGGATAAATAAAGGTCAGATCTGGGAGTTTCTTATCATGGGCAAAATGCAAAGAAGAATATAATCTTGATAGCACTGAATTATGTCGATACACACACCTTAAAGATTTATACTGTACTTAAAAAACTGTGATCGATGGGAGAGGGTACCAGAAAAAGAAGAAGTAAAAGTGAATGTTGACTGGCAGAAGGGCTGTTTTGCTTGGATACTACAGAAAACAGCAACTCCACAAAAATACATTTTTGAGAAATTAAAGCAAAAATTGGAAAAAGAAATTGGATGCAACCTTTTAATGACACAATGGGCAGGAATACTTGCATCTGACCAATGCCATAACTCTACAAGGAATAAAACTATTCAACAAAAGTTGGTTAATAAGACATACTGTATTACACACCAACTAAGTTATATAAAATGAAAGTAACTAAAAATTTGCCATGTTGGCATTGTGAAAGTCCTGATGTGGATATGGAACATATTGTACAAGAGATTGAATTTGCAGTCGCTAATAGGGATATGTGAAAAAAAATTTCCACTGGCGGAATTTCAGTGAAAGTGCGAATTTCACTTCCACAAAAGTTCAGAAATCATTTTCGGAACTTTGGCAGAAATTCTGCCTTAAAACTGCAGAAAAAATATAAAAAAACTATGGGTTAATTTATTAAACTGCAGAAAAAAATCTGCAGAAAGGATTACTGCCAGTGGTCATTTCTGAGGCTTTTTTTTAACTGCAGTTTAATTCATTAATCCACCCCCACTGATCAGGGGTCCCAGTAAATGCCTCTAATCCCTTCCTTGGACCCCATGGTTTCTAGTGGCCCCCACCAACCAATCATGGCCCCCAAAACATTTTATTTCCTTGATGTCTAGCGGACCCCCTCCTTATCCTGGATTCCTTAATCCACAACCTTCAGGTGGAATCTACCTCTGGCTGAAAGCTGAAATACTGAACTTAGAATCTGCAAGAAAAACAGTCTTGCTCACAGTAGAGGGAGGTGTACCTTACTTTACATTTTACAATTGTTATTGTACTTTGGTTTGTAGCAGATTCATCAGAAAAGCTAATATTCTTCAGGTGAAAGCTACTTCTAACTGAAAGGTAAAATACTGGACTTAGAATTATCAGGAAAGACAGTTTTGCTCACTGCAGAGGGAGGTGTACCTTACATTACATATTACAATTGTTATCATTCTTTTCAGTGAAGGGGCTTGCAATACTGCTTTGGAGTTTGGGGGTTTAAACCCAGTGAGATTGAAATAATGTTTACTGTGTCAGTCCTTGTGCACAGCTGACTTGTTTTGGGGCTGATTGCTTTCAGAGCACAAATCACCAGGCTGTATTGGGGCTGGAAAAGTTTACCTGTGTCTGACTCAGCTGTTTGTTTTTTTTCTCTGTTTGATTAGCAGGGTATTTTCTCTGTTAAATTGTTGTGTAGGTCATCTTGCTGACAGGAAGGTCAACACTCATCATTGTGGTGGGTCACATCTTTTAGCTGATTGTTTTGTGAGGGCACAGTTTGGGCCCAACCCCCCTCCCCTCACCCCACCCACCTCTGATACCATTTCCTTTATACCAGGGGTTCTGACATTATTTCCTCAAGAGAACAAGGTGTATACCACTGCCATATCCTTTTTAGCACACTGCACTGACAATATAAGCATACACATTATATATATATGTGTATATATATATATATATATATATTTATGTATAACAAAACAATCAGTGAAAAAAACATACAGGATAAACAGGAAGGTAGACAGGCATGTGGGAAGTAGTGCAATGTACTGACTGTGGGGCAGCAGTCTTCTGGTAGTCTTTCTCAAGGCTGAGATGCTGCCCTATTTGCAGGAAACTCTCCGCCCTGAGGGAGGAGGCTGACTGTCTTCGGACCACACTGGACAGTAGTAAGGAAACCTCCCTCACCCAAGAAGCACCAGAGCCACCACCACTACCTCAGAGATTGTGAATAAAGTGCAGCAGTTGGACCACTGTGGGCTCCAGCAGGGTGAGGGTGGTGGAACAGAGGCACACCCAGTCAGTTGTACACTCCACAATTCATACACCATTCTGATTGAGCATAGTTATCCTATGGATGCAATCACAGAGGAGACTAAGGAGGTTGTGGACAACTGTCACAAGGGAGCACCACAGGAAGTAGGCAGAGGACACCACAGTGAAAGGAAGAAGCTCCTGGTGGGGGGCTCAATATTAGGGAGATAGAACTGGAGGGGAGCAGGGAAAACTGAAGTAAGGTGCCTGACTGGCACCATGGCTTAGCGGGACAGGAAGCGCATCCTCAGGATCACAAGAACAGCTGCAAGGGAGGCTGAGATGGACATCATTGTCCACCTGGGGAAGAATGACTTGGTTCAACATGAGATTAGAGCAGTGCAGATTGAGTTTGTGGAGTTGGGAAGGGGCCTAAGGCAAGTAGCACACACAGTATCCTTCTTAGAGGTGCTGCCTGTCTATGGCAAGGGTGAGGCGAGGGTACTTCACACCATGCGATTCAATGGATGGTTGAAAAAATGGTGCAGAGCACAGGGGTTTGGCTTCATAGGAACCTGGGTTTCACCTGGAGGGATACCAGCCTATACTGGCAGGATGGTCTGCTTTCTAGGAAGGGAACAAGTCTTCTGGGCTGTTGGTTTAAATACTTCATTGGCAAGCTTTTGAACTGGTCAATGGGGAGGTGCTGATAAGCTGCAGGGAATTCCCAGCCTCCCCCTACAAAACAGAGTACTGAATGGTCAGTAGGGAGCAGGACAGGGATGAATGGAGAAAGCAAAGTCAATGAGGACATTGATGGTGCTGTAAAGCCATTAAAAAGTGGAGAGCAATGAGTACTAATGACCATAGTCTGGGTAACAAACTTCCTGAATTAGTGGCTTTGATGGAGGAGGAACATCTGGATACCGTGGCAGTCACAGAAACATGGTACACACAGAACCATGACTGGGACATAAACATACCAGGATACACTATCTACAGGAGGGATAGGGAGGGTAAAAGAGGAGGAGGAGTAGCTCTTTACCTAAGGGAAGAAATCAAAGCAACAGAACAAAAGGGTAAACAGGGAGGAGAGGAAGCACTGTGGGTCAATTTGGAGACAGGCAATGGCACCACAATCCACACAAGGATCGTATAAAGACCCCCATCACAAGGGGAGGACATGGACAAGGAAATGATAGAATGTATCCTTAGAATGGCAGAAAAGGGGGAGATATTGCAGATGGGGGATCTGAATATGTCAGATGTTAACTGGAGTGCATTTGCAGCAGCCACTTCTAAGAGTGGGATCATTCTAGATGCCCTACAGGTAGCACGACTTAGACAATTAGTATTGGAACCCACTCGAGAGGGAGCAATCTTAGACCTGGTACTCTCAAATGGAGATGTCGAGAAGATCACAGATTTAGAAGTGGGTAGCCATCTGGGAACTAGTGACCATCGAACAGTATGGTTCATGATAAACACAGCAGTAGAGTCAAGCCATACAAAGGCAAAGGTACTGGACTTCAGGAGGGCTGACTTAGCCAGAATGGGTGAGTGCCTAAGGAGTGCACTAGCAAGTGGGCAGGAAGGAGGGGTGAAAGAACAATGGGTAATAATCAAAACCACAGTCACAGAGGCAATGAGTCTTTGTGTGAAGCAAATAAACAAAACAAAAAGATATAAGAAACCACTATGGTTCTCAAAGGAGGTGGCAGGGAAGGTTAGGGAGAAAAAGAAAGCATTCAGGAAGTATAAAGAATCACAGAAGGAGCAGAACAAAAAATTGTATCAATTAAAGCACAAGGAAGCAGGGAAGGCAGCCAGAACAGCAACGGCCCAAACTGAGGAAAAGATAGCCAACTCAGTTAAGCAGGGGGATAAAACCTTTTATAGGTACATCAGGGAGTGAAGGAAGACCAAGGTAGGGATAGTGAGGCTTAATAACGGGAAGGGGGTGGAAAGAGAGTGTACGGTGAAAAGGCAGAGATACTAAACAAATATTTTTGCTCAGTATTCACAAAAGAAGAGGAGACGTACCGAAACCAAACAATAGAAACACTCTAGATATGGAGGTTGATGCCAGCCCAATCACAGAAGAAAGGGTTTTGGATGAACTCTTAAAACTGAAGGTGGACAAAGCAATGGGGCCTGAGGGGATTCATCCCAGAATTCTAAAAGAACTAAGGATAGAACTAGTGACACCACTGACTACCCTCTTTAACAAATCATGGGAGGATGGGGTGATACCTGAGGACTGGAGGAGGGCAGATGTTATTCCACTTCACAAAAGAGGGAGCAGGGCAGAAGCAGGAAACTACAGAATTGTTAGTATAACCTCAGTGATTGGGAACATGATGGAATCATTTCTGAAGGAAAGAACTGTTGAGTACCTAGAGGCCAGAGGGGCACAGGACCCAAGGCAGTATGGATTCACAGTGGGAAGGTCATGTCAGACAAATCTAATAGATTTCTTTGACTGGGTGACCAAAGTAACAGATCAAGGAGGGGCTGTGGACATGGCCTACCTAGACTTTAGCAAGGCATTTGACACAGTCCCACACAAAAGATTAATATACAAGCTGGCCAGCCTGGGAGTGGGTCCCAAGATGGTAGCCTGGGTAAAGAATTGGCTGGAGAATAGGACACAGAGGGTAGTAGTAAATAGAGTCCCTCTGAAGAAAGGGGGGTTACTAGTGGGGTACCGCAGGATTCAGTACTAGGACCAGTCCTCTTTAATGTCTTTATAAGTGACATTGCAGAGGGACTGGAAGGAAATGTTTGTCTCTTTGCAGAAGACACAAAGATCGCAACAGAGTTAATACACAAGGTGGGGTGGAAATGATGAGAAGGGATGTGGCAAGGCTAGAGGAATAGTCAAATGTATGGCAGCTTAGATTCAATGCTAAGAAGTGCAAAGTAATGAACCTGGGAAACAAAAACCCAGGGCAAGAGTACACAATGGAGGGTGAGATACTAACAATAACAAAAATGGAAAGGGACCTGGGGGTAGTCATGTTAGATGACCTAAAAGTGGGCAAGCAATGTGAGAGGGCAATAAGGAGGGTTGGGGGGATACTGGGATGCATAGGGAGAGGCATCACCAGTAGAAAACAGGAAGTTGTTATCCCTCTGTACAGGCAGCTGGTGAGACCCCATCTGGAGTACTGTGTGCAGTTCTGGAGACCCAATCTCCACAAAGACATAGACAGGATGGAGGCAGTCCAGAGAAGGGTAACTAAAATGGTGCAGGGTCTGCACCAGAAGACATGTGAAGAGAGACTTAAGGAGCTTAATATGTATAGCCTCGAGGAAAGGAGGGAGAGGATAGACATGATAGAAACTTTCAAATACCTCAAGGGAATCAACAAAGTCCAAGAGGGTAGCATCTTTCAGAAAAAGAGGTGTGCAAGAACAAGGGGGCACAATTTGAAGATTGAGGGGGAATGGCTCAGAGGTAATGTGAGGAAGTATTTTTTTCATGGAGAGGGTTGTGGATGCACGGAACAGCCTTTCTGAGGAGGTTGCGGAGTCAAAAACAGTGGTAGATTTCTAGAATGCATGGGACAGTCATGGGCAATTCTAGGGGTTGGGGGTAGGAAAAGTAGGCTGCTGGTTAACTAGGCTCTGCAGCTTATCCATTAGGTAAGGAAATAGGCAGAGAGGGTTGGCCAAGCAGTCCTTATCTGCCATCAAATTCTATGTTTCTATGTTTCTAAACAGCCGGCAGTCCAAAAACTCATCCCCCTCTATTCCTAGTATTCTCTAGTGTCTAGTGGACCTCCCCATCCCAGATCCCTTATAAAAAAAATAATCCCAATTCCCTGGTGTCTATTGGACCCCCCAACCACCACCCTGACAGTTCATCTGCCACTACCCCACTCCCCTCCCAACCCTACCCCTGAGCGGGCCACCAGTGCAGCACTCCTCTATCCTCCACTACCAATGGCCCACTGAATTGTCAGTTATTGACCGCATGGTTATACAAGCAGGCGCTCATTCACTGACAGTTCGTTAAACTGTGGATAGAATAAATTCCACAGTTTATATGTATTTTTCTGCAGTTTGCAAAAAAAGTCTGCAGAACTCAGCGAAAATCCACAGAAAATCCCAGTTTTGCCAATGGCGAAAGTTCCACAATTTCAGCGAAATGTTTGGAAATTTTGCTGAAGTTCCGCAAAAATAGAATTTGCAACCTTTGCCCACCCCTAGCTGCTAAATGTCACTGTTTCATCCACTCTGACATATCTGCAGCAGTTTGAATTAGCACATGCACAGTTGCATAACCATTGCCGGGGGGGGGGGTTCATCTGGTTCGAAAGTACCCCCTTCTGAATCATCTCCTTTTTTCCATCATTTGTAACATTTTTTCATCATTTCTGTTTATTTTGTGACTGTCACAGTTTGCTTATGCACACATGATGAACCCCAGCACTTTCTCTCTGCATGCACCCCCCCCCCATCTGCTATCAATCAGTTCCCTCAGTTCCAGTAACATGACTGGAGCTGCTTTGTGAGTCTTTCTCCGTACTCTCCCCCCCTATGACTGGCTGACCAATTGGAACTCACATCAGCACCATGAATGTGACCTGAATACAGCACAGCCGCTGCTCACAATTCACACTCTCAGCTAGCACTCGAGGGAGATGGAGCATGGTGACAGGCTCAGATATGACATCTCCAGGACAGCAAAACAGAAGGAGAGGACCTCGACTTATTATATTATTAGTCCCCGGCAGGTGAATTTTGTTAGCCACTATTGCCAAAGATATGTCCCTTAATAACTGCATATGAAGGGATAGGTTGTGCAGTTGGGCAAGGGAGCCGTTCAGGAGGGCAGGCTGAAGATTTAGAAATAAATTACTTAAATCCTCATTTATACAAAATGCAAAGATGTCATGTTTCATGTGCCTGTTTTAACTTTTCATAAGTTAAGCAAAAGAGGTACCACAGTGGAAAGGCAATGCAAGTGCTTGGAAGGGTCTGGCTGGGATCTACACTGCCACCTCACTAACTCTGCTGTTCAGAGAGCTCTTCACTGTGGTCCCATTTTCACTGACATTCAGTTCCACTTTTGTTTGTGTCATCTGTACCAGACGCTGTTAAAACAAATAAGTTGTGATAAGCCTTTTCACCAGATGGTCACATATGTCAGTATAATGACATTTGTTTCTATAGTTCAGTGTTATGAATATACCCACTATGTTTCTGGAAGCATAGTGGAGGTGGAGAGTGGGGGGTAGGAATTCTGGAGATGGTAACTCTGCACTGGGAATCCCCACCACGGTCAAATTACCTTTCCCCTCACTCCCTTTGTCATGCCTACCACACTGGAGAATGGATTGGGGGCAAGAAGTGTAGTACCCAATATTGAACTAAGAATTATGTTACAGAGTTTTTTCAAAGCTGGGTGCCTGGTATAGAAACATAGAAACATAGATAATGACAGCAGAAAAAGAGAGAGGTCCATCCAGTCTGCCCAAGTTCACTAAAATTCCTGAAGCCTACCATTTCTCCAGGTACTAACCCTGCCCATCCCCTCTCTATTCTCCTCCTTGGTCCTGTCACCCCAAGTAACCACTATCTTTTCATTATGTCCCAGCTCTGCTTGAATCCTCTGCCTGTTTTTGCACCCACCAATTCAGCTGACAGACTGTTGCAAAGTTCCACCACCCTTTCCATGAAGTAGCACCTACTCACATATCTCCTGAATCTACCTCCTGTTAATTTCCGTCTGAGTCCATGTGACCGTGAATTGGTACTCAGGCTAAATAGTACCCCGCAGTTCACTTTGTTAATTCCTTTAAGGAACTTGAAGGTCTCTATCATATCTCTCCTCTCCCTTCTGGTCACCAGTGAATACATATTTAGAGACTTGAGGCACTCCTCATAGGATATGCCCTGCTGTCCCTGAATCATTTTAGTTACTCTGCACTGCACTGTCTCCAAACTATCCTTATCTTTTCTGAGGTGAGGACTCCAGAACTGGGTGCAGTACTCTAAGTGAGGCCTCACCAGGGATCTGTAGAGGGGAAGTATTACCTCCTTTCTTCTGCTATCAATACCTTACTGATACATCCCAGCATCCTGCTAGCCTTGCTATAGACCGTGTTGCACTGACTTGATTGCTTAAATGGTATATTGAGTTGGGGAGGGTGGAGGTTACAGCAAGGAGTAGAGGGAGCTCAGATATGAGTTATTTAGACTTAAAATAAGCCACCAAAGTGCACCATAGATCATATTGTAGCCAAAGGTTTCTGGGGACCTATCAGCCCCAGACCCCTGCCCTAGAAGCAAGTCCCGGGTCACACCTGAAAATAGGCACATGGTTGTCTAGTGTGCTTACCTGGTTAACAAAAGCAAATAAATAAATAAATAAGTCAGCACTGTAGTAAGTTAGTAGTGTACAATACCCAGCCAAAACCAGCTGTAGACTCTGCATTGAAGTTCAGTGTATATATATATTTAAGAATGCATGGGATAGACATAAAGGAATTCTGGAGGTCAGGGGTAAGGGGCAACAGACTTCTAGGAAAACAAACTGAACTTACAAGCTCAAATGGGCAGACTGGGTGGGCCATAGGCCCTTATCTGCCGACACTGTCTATGTATCTATGTATATATATATATATATATATATATATATATATATATATATATATATATATATATATATATATATACACATATACACACACACACAATCTGTGCCACCCAGATAGTAATAATTGTCCTTAGAGCAGAAGTTGGAGGGGACTTCACAGATGAGTTATTTTGCCTTAGAATAAGTCACAAAAGTGCACCACAGAGCATACCGTAGCCCATGATTTCTGGGGACCTATCCACCCCAGACCCCTGCCCTGGAAGCAAGCCAGCACTGTAGTAAGTTAGTAGTGTACAATACCCAGCCAAACTAAGCTAAACCAGCTGAAGACTCTGCATTGAGGTTCAGTGTATATATATATATATATATATATATATATATATATATATGTATGTGTGTGTATGTACACACACACACACACACACACACACACACAGGCAAAATCTGAGCCACCCAGATAGTAATAATTGTCCTTGAAGCAAGAGGTGGAGGGAGCTCACAGATGAGTTATTTTGGTTTAAAATAAGCCACAAAATGAGCCACAGAGCATCTATTACCCCAGAGCTTCTAGGTGCCTGGCAGCCCCCAAACCCCTTACCTACACACCAGTAGATACAGCTGTAGATATTAAAGTTCTTAACATAATATACCTGAGACGCCTTAGAAATATTACATTAGCAGCATCTTGCTGCCCTCCGGCACTGAATACACATGTGCATTCACCCTGCAGGTAGCCAGATAATTTTGCTTAGAGCAAGGGGTGTAGGAAATCTCACATATGACTTCTTTAGCTTCAAAATAAGCCACAAAATAAACCAGAGAGCATCTAGGACCCCACGGCTTCTGGGGTCCTGGCTGCCCTAAGACCCACAGCATTTTTAAAAGGTTGCAGACTGCAAAAAAAAGAACCATCCTTGTGAAAATCCTGGCAACAGCCCTGAGTTGTTGGTTACAGTGATCAACTGTAGAGAAAGTGAGAAGTTGAGAGAAAAAGGGAGAGGGAGAGAAGTTAAAAGTCAAGTCCAGAAGTCCACTCCCTTTCTGTAAGCCAGTCATCGCTAAGTGATCAGAGGGGAGTGGAAACTTGCGAGACAGCGAGAGAAAGCTAAGTTTAGAATCTTTTGTTGGGGTCTGAAAACAGCATTACTTGTTTGTGAAATGGTGAAATGGTGCTTTATCTTGTATACTGTGCTGTGAGCTGGGGCTTTGGGAGGTCAGCTGCTGAGGAAGGGCTGTGAGGGAGGAAGTGCTTGGGCCATTGTCAGCGTGGCTCAGTTGGTAGCACATCTGCCTCTGGACCAGAAGGTCGTGGGTTCTCGTACCACACCACGATTGGACTTGCACCTAAAAATCGCTGGCATCTGAGTGCAGTGTTGGGGGGTGCTGTACTGCTGGGGTGTACCATCCTTCAGATGAGATGTTAAACCGAGGTCCCTTCTGCCCATCCTGGTGTTGTCCTGATGGGTGTCCAGGTGGAAGTAAAAGAACCCAGGACACTCTTCGCAAAGAGCAGGGAACATTCCTGGTGTCCTGGCCAACATTCCCCTTCCCATAAAAAAATGGTTCATGCAATTATCCAGGCTGTGTGTGGGTGATGATGGGTGATATGGCCGCCACCACACATTCTGTCTCTTCACTACCAGTCTAGCATTGCTTGTAAAGTGCTTTGGGATACTGTGTATGAAAAGCGCTATATAAATGCTGATTCTTCTTCTTCTTGTCAACAGTAGTCTTTCAGTCCCAAAGTATTAGAAGACATTCACTGCAGTCATATCATTCACTTTACTATTGCCTCAGCTTACAGTGGTAGCACCATAATTACTGACATTATCTTCACTGGCATATAATTTTCACTGGATTTTCAAAACTATGAACATAACAAAAATTTTAAGCCAGCAAATTGAATGTATTATGCAGTATGTTCTAGTCCTGTAAAGTAGCAAATAATTGGTGGGAAGCAACCACTAAGATAATTTCTAAAATAATACCAAATTACTAATTCCTTACCAGTAGAGCCCCTCTGTTTCTGCAGTATGATCAGTCAATTTTCCAAGGCTGAATATGCTCTGTTAAATATTGCCTCTATGACAACTTAAAGATTATTGTTAAATCACTGGAAATTTCCATCTCTCACCAGTTTTCTTTTAAAATCTGGAAATATTATTTTTAAACACATTATTCTATGAAAACTTTTTTACAGAAAAGCAATTGTACTATTAATTACTAGAACAAGATATAAATTCATGGAAGAGGCCTTTATTTTTCCCAGATGAAATCAAATAAACATGTTATGCACTGTTTGTTTGTTTTTTTGTTTGTTTGTTTTTTAACATTGTACCATAAATGGTGCCTTTTCAGGAATTCAAGAATATTCTATATATTATGTTTTTATAGGTGTATAGTGGATGATCTAGGCTGTCTAAACTTTTTTGCTGGTTTGCAGAATATATTGTATGCATCTCAAAAATGAAAGAATATTTGTATAATACACTCGTGTTTTTAACCAATAGAATTTTGATTAAAAAAACAGAAGGACAGGGGGAGACTGTGCACAGGAGGATCAGGAAAAAGAAGATATCCTGAGCAGATGCTTCTGCTCTGTCTTCACAGCGGATAGCAATGGTGACAAGACCACACAGAAGTAGCAAAGATACTGGGGTTAGGGAGGTAGACACAAGTTCATTCACACAGGAAAAAGTGCTGAGGGGACTTGCAAATCTGAAAGTGGGTAAGGTTATGGGGCCGGATGTGATACATCCAAGGGTGCCACAGGAGCTCAGGGAGGTACTGACTGCACCTGCGATATCCCCATTCAATAACTCACTGGAAACAGGAGTGGTTCCAGAGGACTGGAGGAAGGCATATGTAGTCCTGCTCCATAAGAGCAGCAGCAGCAGGGAGGGTGTGGCTTGGCAGCCTGGCCTGATAGACAGGTGCTAGATCGACTCCATAAGGCACTGATGAATTTTGCAGAATTAATAACATCTAAAGTAAGAATCTTGAGTATAAATCAGGCTCGCAAAAAATACCGCAAGATGCGGGAGTGGTAGTGCTTCCATCCATGATCATTAATTTGCAGAATGAAATAAAGGCTGGATTTATAAATGTTACTACCCAAATCACTCACTTACAAAATGTTGTTAATGGACTGACTGAGACTGTGGCTGGGCACGGAGTGTGTCTCGATGAACAGGAGGAATGGGGTTAGTGAACTAGTGGATTGAGTTGAAGATTTAACTAGAGAAGATAAAATATTAAAAGACAATATTGCTCAGCTGCTGGCCCGATCTGATGATCAAGGAAACTGGGCTTGCAGGTCAAACTTATGGATTATTGAGCTACTGGAGGGGCTTGAAGGGCAAGCCAGAGGTCAGGCAGTGCAGAAATGGCTCATGCAGCAGCTTGGCCTCCCGCAGTTGGTGTTTATCTTTGAAATCCAATGAGCCCACCAGACAGGTCCATTTCCAAAGCTGGGAGATAGACCATGGCATTATTTGATCAAGTACCTGAAATATCCGGAGAAGGAGACAATGTTAAAGTCAACCCGGGTACATGCCCCCATCAGGGTCAATGGAGGATGGGTGTCCATATACCTGGACTAACTGAGGGAGCTACATGTCCAGAGGCAGAAGTTTGTAGGTACTAAAACAACTCCACATCAGCTGGAGTGGAATTTTGCTTTATTATATCCTGCAAAGCTGAGAATCACTAAGCCAGGTGGGGTGCCAAAATATTTCTCTAAGCCCCAAGATGCAGAACATTATGTGAACTGTGAAATGACTGCTGGCAAGGGAAGGTCACAAAACAGGGCAACTGCTCCAGACAAGTAATGATTTATTAAAATGTCATGAAGTTAAAACTGGTGAAGTTACTTGATTTCATCGTACGGGCAAGAGGCATTATTTATAGACTGACTGGTGAGCTTTGGAGGTGCTTTTGGCTTTGCCCATTAGTCTAAAGATGTTTTGGCACTGATAATCTCATTATCTATTTTGCTGGATGTTCTTGTAATTCATCCATTAATGGAGAGCTGCAGAGACTCAAAGAAATGTCTGGTGTCTGCGATATGGTGTGAGTTCTTGTTTTTTATGCATGGGCCCAGTGATTAAGTGCAGGGATTTACAGCAGCTATGTGGATTGCTAAAATGACAACTAATGCTGTTTTCTTTATCTGGCCTAGCCGCAATGCTGCAGTGGGGCTGCTTTGTGGGCGTGTTCTGCAATGACATTTTTGCAGCTTTCTGACAGCTACCAGCCAGTGAAATCAACTAAGGAATGTGGCACAAATCGGCTGGCAATGTTGGTGGAATCTTTAAAAACACGCCCATTCTGTACAAAGGTTTGGTAGCCACCTAGGACCCTGACACAGACATTTGTCTGCAATTTCAGATATATTCCTACTGTTTTCAGCAAAAATCTTTGGTTTCCCCTATTTCACGTTACCTCTTGATACACTGTCTTTTATGATACCCATGCAGGACTATTGCAAGTTGCCAGCTCCCTGTTAAATGGGTCCCCTACATTCAAAATGTGCTGTATGGGAGACTCCCTGGGAACAGTGACCCTTTACCTTATTACTGAATCTCTGGGCATGATTCAGGGGGCAAAGTTTAGGATGGTGCAGATGATCTGAGCAGCTCATGCGGGAAATGTACTTAAAGATCTTGAGGGATGGAAATAAATGTGGAGAAACATCTCCAAAAGCACTAATGCCAATTTATACCTACAGCTGTAAAGCTCCTTTTCAGGTGCGGGCGAATCCTGCTGCATCTATTGGTGCTTATTCTGGCTTCTTGAGTGGGTGAACATCTTGCAACTGACAATATGTACTTATTCGAGGTGCTGAGAGATACATGGGTGTTTTGTAGAGACTGGATTTGATCTACAAGACACCCCACTGTGACTGCTTAGGTCTGGCCCCATCCAGGGTCACTGGCAGCAATGAATTCTGGCATGTCTGAATGCTCAACCTCTCAACCACGGCTGGAGCCATGAATAACAGCGAGTTGTGCAGCCCATGGATTTGATTGAATAGAATGGGGGCTTATCCACGTGTAGTATGTGAGCCTCATATTAATGTGGGCACTAATACAACGGCACATCCTAAGATATTAGACTTGAACTAACTGGGGAAATGTTATATTCAACGGCACTACAGATTTTATGTAATGCCAGCAACTGACTCGATGTTTAAATGATAATGCATCATAAGAATAAGTAGTAGTATTTTGAAAAAATGTGTATTTTACTATGTTCATTTACAGATGTGGGTACAGTAAATACTCAGCTACACAAGTGATGACAAGGATTGGGGGACGCTGTGGTCATGCTACTGCCTTTTCCAGAAGTACAGTGCCCCCCCCCCCCTTGGTGGGGTTGGGGTTGCTGGCTTATAGCTAAAATAAATTTACAAGTTGAGTTATGATATAAAATCCATGATGAGATATCTTTACAGTATTCACTGTTCTGCTGTTTAGTTGATCTCTTAAAGATAAATGTATTCTGTTTTAGGTGTCTTTGTAGGTTAAGAGATCCATCTAACACGGGAGAGAATGCTGCTCACTAGCTGTGCTAAAGTTTGAGGGTGAGACAGAGTGGCCTGAGTTATGTTGGGGTAAATGGTTACACTTTGGGGAAGGGGGGTGAAGTGAAGTTATAAAAAGTGAATGTTCTATGGCCGGGCATGTTTGTCCCTTCACACTGGTTGGGGGGGCTTGTAGCCTCACATGTTGCACAGGCAAAGGTTACAGTTAATTGTTTTTATACAAATAATTAGGTATCAAACTTTAAAGAGACATGTTGTGAGGCAAGGCACTGGGGGACTAAGACACTTGAAATTACATGCAGACTGGTATAATGGATAACATGTTAAAATTAAGCTCATAGAATATCAATGGACTCAAGTAACAGACTAAAAGAAAAAAAGTTTTGGGTAGGCTTAAATCTATGAAGTTGGACATCACCTGTCTGTAGGAGATGCATATGACAACCAAAGAAGGAGAGCACATGGCCAAGAACTAGGGAGGGGATTGGGTGGGCTCCTTTTTTAATTCCAAGGCCAGAAGAATAGCAATATGGCTGCGGCCCAGGTTCCCAGAGGTGATCTTGCTGGTTGAGGCTGACAAAGGGGAAAGACTTGTGTTGCTGCAAATACAATTGAATACTGGGCAGTCCATTGCGGTGGGCTCAGTGTATGCCCCTAATGTGGATAACATGGAATTCTTCATGTACCTGTCCTTAGAAATGATCAAGTTCCAGGGGCCTTGACTATTAAATGGGAATTTTAATTGTGTAAAGGTTAGTAACCTTGATCAGTCAAATAGGGTGGGGTGGGGGGTATGGAGACCAGAAGAACTAAAGCTCTCAAAGAACTAATGAGGGACCACAGACTGATACTCTTAGAGGCACCTCAATCCCATAGGTGGGGATTACTCCCATTATTCGCACTCTGCCGAAGTATATTCCTGGACTGATATGGCCCTTATCTCTCAAGACATAATATTGAATTTAAATTCTTTGGTATATGATTCAGTCATGATCATAAATCACTCCCTTCTACAGATAGTACTAGCAGGGGTAGGTTCACTTCGACTAACCGGGTGTGGAAACTCAATCTGGCACTGCTGAAAAAAAAAGGATTTTCAACAGCACATTAGGCTTTAGATTAGAGACTTCCTAAGAAATAATCCACCTGGAGCTACATCAGTGTCAACAAGGTGGAAAGCATTAAAAGCCGTCTTGAGAGGTGCAATTATGTCATACGCCTCTTACCAAAAAAAAAGTAGATACCCAGCACTTAACACAGCTACAGGCCAGTATCTTAATGATCAAGAAGAGACACAAGGAGTACCCCTCTACAGTGGGATATAATAAGTTGCAAAAGCTCAAGTGGGAGTCTAATACAGTGCACACTATAAAAATAGAAAGGGATCTGTTGCTCACCCATTCAGGCAACTATTTTGAAGGTGCTGCAGGTGGCAGGTGACTGGCGTGGCAATTAAGATACAGGCAAGGAGCTAGGAATGTAATGCAGCTGTAAAGCACTGAAGGTGAGATATGCCGTGTGGATAGGGAAATAGGGGATCACTTTTGCGCTTACTATGAAAAATTGTATACATCTGAAGTGGTGCCAAAGCAGCTCCTGTACGATACCTTCTTTGCTAAAGTCAGATCCAGATTACTAGTAAACAGGACAGGAAGATAATGGAGATGCCCTTAACCTGGGAAGATATTTCTAAAGCAATTAAACACTTGAAGGGAGGGAAGGCCCCTGGCCCCGATGCATACCCCGTGGACTTTTACAAAGTCTTCTGTTAGGAACTCTAGGCCCCGATTCAAGACATAATCACTGAATCCTTATCAGAGGGTACTCTGCCCCCATCCATCAGCATAGGCCTGATTACCATCCTCCTTAAGCAGGGCAAGGATCCTAAATGTTGTGCTTCCTATAGACCCATATCACTTCCAACTGTGGACTATAAGATCCTGGCCCGTATCCTAATGGATAGCTTGGGGGCGGGGCTCCCATCCTTAATATGTGAAGATCAAACTGGGTTAATACAGGGCAGATGGGGAAACTCAATATTTGGAGCACAGTAAATGTGGTATGAAGGTGGACAAGGAAAAACACACAGGGAAGCCCAGGAATTTTAGCCTTAGATGCCGAAAAGGCATTTGATTGGGTTGAGTGGGGATTACTCTTTGAAACCCTGCACAGATTTGGTTTTGGGGAAAATATGCTAAGGTGGATTGGAGCACTATGTAGGAAACCCTCTGCCCAAATTCTTGTAAACAGATTGCTCACTTCCCCGCTTCTGCTGACCTGGAGGATGAAGCAGGGTTGCCGCTCCCCCCCCCCATATGTGCTTTCACTGGAGCCACTAGCAGCTGTGCTTAGGGGTGACGGCAACATTCAGGGAATAATGTTGGTGGGAAACAACACAAGGTAACGCTGTTTGCTGATGACTTGCTGCTTTATTTGCAAGATCCTAATTCCAGCATATCTATACTGCAATAAATATTGGAGGATATGGAGAGTTGGCAAGGCACAAAATAAATTGGTCAAAAAGTGAGATGATGGTGCTGGGTCGCGGAGATGAAAGTTACATTTGATCCTCAGCTTTAAAACTGAAAGTGGCAGGAGTGCTGAAATATTTGGTGGTACAGATTCAAAAAAAAACATGGTACATCTGTACAAAGAAAACTTTAACCAACTGTTGAATGCAATGAAAATAGACTATGAGAGGTGGGAGAGTCTACCACTAAGTTTGATAGGTAGCATTCATACCATAAAAATTAACCTCCTTCCAAGGTGCTTTTATTTATTTCAAAACATCCTAACCAGAGTTCCTGAGAGTTTCTTTAAGAAATTAAATGGCCTATTGCACGTTTCTATGGCTGGGTAAGGCAGCTTGAATTAAAAGAACCATTTTACAATTGCCTATTGGGAGTGGTGGTCTGGCTTTGCCTAGCTTTAAGGAAAAATGTAAGAAGCTGATTGGCTGCTGACCCACTGAGACAGTGATGTTATTACACAATAAAATCACTGTAACATTGGATTTGTTGGATTAGCATCTTCTCTTAAGAAACAAAAATATTTTCCCACACTAACAAAAACATTCTTTAAAATTATTTTTTTATTCTGTATATAACAAGGCATTGTATAATTGCAATAAGGTACTCCAGGGTGTGTGTTATTGTGTAATAACGTCACTCCTGGGATGGTGGAAGCACTCAGCTTTGTCTTGTGCTTCAACCCACACCAGGAGTGACATTGTTACACGATAACACACACCCTGTTGTGCCTTATTGCTTAATTATTGGGCAGCACAACTGGCATATTTGGATATCCACAGTTCTGCTCAGGACCTGGCTTGGCTGAAGATGGAGGAGGAGAAAAGCCTTGGTGGTCTGGTGCAGGTAATTTTGTCCCCTATTTTGGTGGGACCATGCTCTACAAACATCAAGAACCCAATAACCAGATCCCTCACTAGACAGTGGCTACAGATACATAAACATATTAACCACTCCTGTGGGTGATCAGCCAATACTGCTCTGCATGTGGGTTTCCGAGAACCAAAGAGGTACAGTGTATTTCTCCACCAGGCATGTTACGGTGTAGGCATAAAACAGACGCGTTAGGCAGAAGGTATAGTGCATTAAAAAAAATGCACAGATGTGTTTTTGATTTTTATTCAAAAAAGTCAAATAAATCAATATATACAGAAATCAAAAGAAAACAGGATGTTAAACAGCCCACCAAAATAAAACTCAGAAGATGACTCTTCCAGTACTTCATTTTAAATTCAAATGCTGGTGTGAGTACTGGATCACCTTCCTCCTCAAAGACCAGCATCTCACTGGCCTCCCTATCTAAAAATCACTCCTAGTGGTGATACTTTATACTCTCTTGGGTGATGACATCATTGTCATGTGACCAGTTGCTAGGGATAAATTAGGGTTTTATTCTTTTATTCTGTAGAATAAAAATGTCCCATATCCCTAACTCTCAAGACACTGTAACTCTCTACGCTCTTATCAGGGGTCAACCTTAATCTTTTTTTATACTAGCCAGCAGGGTAAGTTAATTCAAAATTGCACTAGCCCACAGATGGTTGCACTAGCCCTCAATTATAATGGTACATTTTGATCACGTATACAGGAAACAATGCAAGCCAAGAAATACTCTGATTATTGCACATTTATCCTGGTCCCACATTACTTCCAGCTCCCCAGCAGAAAAAAAGACTGCAATGCTATCACACACAGTGAGACCCCCAGCCCTCTGATCTCCCGGCCTCAGAGGCGAGTGTGCTACCTACTGAGCCACTGACACTACCACCACCTGCAGGGCTGAGCCTGCATAGCTCCTTGCATTTTGTCACTGAAATGTTGGATACAGACACTCAAAATATAGGGAAATGATGGGCACTGGTCTTAATAATATGGGACAAATTGTTAGACAAAGACATATTCAGAAAACTGGAAGCTAGTGACTTAACAGCACTCAACCCTTGATCACACCCTGGACATTAGCTGAAAGTCCTAACAATGTAGTGATAATGACTCACATTAAGACTTTTGTGGGATCCTCCTATTGAACTGACAGATAATTCTAGCTCTTAAAAAGCTGTTAATCATACCAGGACATCTGCAACATTGAGAGAGATTAGCATGAGGACTAGAGCCTGCTAAAGTAGAGACTTTTTTGACTTCATTAACAGCCATGAAAACCTGCACAAGTCAAGACAGACAAGTAGAGAGTTAGTTGCACTATCCCTGGCAAATTTGCACTAGTGTGTGGGCTAGTAAAACAATGTTAAAGTTGACCCCTGCTTATTATATACTTTATTTAACAACACATATGGGTAGGGATCATACATCAGCTCTTTTAGCTTAATAGGGTTCATTATGAAATTAAGCTCCTCCTTTGCAATGATGTCACTAGTACCGGTGCCTATAAAAACAGTCATTCTGTGGGAAGCCAGCCCTATACAGTTACTACATGCAACCCAATGGGTAATTACACCTTTATTACTTGTTTATTCTCTCAGATATCTCTGGACCAGCTAGGGGAAGGGCAGAGTGAAGGCGTGCTCCTCTTCTCTCTTCTCCTGCCAGCTCAGGAGATCTGAACAAACTGCTGTACATTTTAACAGTTTTTGCATTGTTATTAATATTTACTGTTCCACAGTGCTTCCTCATAATTCATGTATCCAGTCTCTATATAAATGTCATTAAGTAGAGCTTTCTTTCCCTTGGTTTATGTGCCCCATTTTTAAATCACATGCTAAAATCCTTTTAACACAGCCGATGGCTGAAATTGCAGCTGACAGCTCAGCTTTTCATTTGGGTCTGTTTAGAAGCATAGAAACATAGAAGTTGATGGCAGATAAGGACCGCATGGCCCATCCAGTCTGCCCATTTCTTTTTCTACCTTATAAATGTGCTATCGGCCTTTGCTCTGTCGGTGGCCTATCTATTCATACTCATTTGTATTGCTCCCTTATGCCTATCCCATGCCTGTTTGAAGCCCTGCACTGTATTCATAGCCACCACTTCTTGAGGTAGACCATTCCATGCATCCACCACCCTTTCTGTGAAAAAGAATTTCTTCACATTTCCCCTTAATTGGCCCCCCCTCTAATCTCATGCTGTGTCCTCTTGTCCTGCTATTTTTCTTATATTTAAACATGTTAGACTCTTTCACCTTGTTAATGCCCTAAAGGTGTTTGAATGCCTCGATCATATCACCTCTCTCCCTCCTTTGCTCAAGGGTGTACATATTGAGATCTGTTAATCTGTCCTCATATGTCTTCTGATGCAGTCCCTGCACCATTTTGGTTGCCCTTCCCTGGACTGCGTCAATTTGGTTAACGTCCTTGTGAAGGTATGGCTTCCAATACTGCATGCAGTACTCCAGATGGGGCCTAACCAGTGTCTTGTAAAGAGGGAATATTACCTCTTATGACTTATGATACCCCTACTAATGCACTAACACCCCCTAGCCGCACCTACTGCTTTAGAGGTCTGCTTGATGATTTCAGGTCATCAGTGATGATGATGCCCAAGTCTCTTTCTTCCTTTGTGACTGCTAGCAACTCCTCCCAGCCTATAGGTGGCTTCAGGTTTCTCTTCCCTATGTCATGATCTTGCACTTCTTTGCATTAAATCCCAGTTGCCACTCTTCTGACCATTTTGCTAGTTTATCCAGATCTCTTCTCATTCTGCCCACCCTATCTGGATCATCTACTCTGTTGCAGATCTTGGTGTTATCTGCAACAGACAAGCCTACCCTCTAGTCCATCTGCAAGGTCACTAATGAAGATGTTGAAGAGGACTGGCCCCAGGACTGATCCCTGAGGTACCCCACTTGTGACTTGCATCTCTTCTGACTGTATACCATTTACCACCACTCTCTGTTTTCTGCCTGTCAACCAGTTTGCCACCCAGTTGACCAAATCTCTGACCTCACCTGAGCCTACCCAGCTTATTTATCAATCTTCTATGTGGAACAGTGTCAAAAGCTTTGCTGAAGTCAAGGTAGGCGACATCAACTGCTCCCCCTTGGTCCAACACTCTGGTTACCCAGTCAAAGAAATCTATGAGATTAGTTTGACAGGACCTTCCCTTTGTAAACCCATGCTGTCTTGGATCCTGTGCCCTTATGGATTCCAGGTGTTGCACTATCCTTTCGTTAAGGAGTGCCTCCATAATCTTGCCCACTACTGAGGTAAGACTGACTGGTCTGTAGTTCCCTGCCTCCTCCCTGCTACCACTCTTGTGGAGCAGGGTCACAGGAGCCCTTCTCCAGTCTTCTGGGACCTCTCCTGTGCTCAGAGACTCACTAAACAGTTCTGCTAATGGCTCTGCTAGTTCCACCTTTAGCTCCTTAAGTACCCTGGGATGTATGCCATCAGGTCCCATTGCCTTATCCACCCTGAGCTTAGCAAGCTCTTGTAGGACACTTTCTTTTGTGAAGGGAGTAGTGCTTACCTCCTTCCCCCTGTTTGTCTGACTGTAAACATTTCCAACATTGTAGACCCAGTTACAACATTCTGGGCTACATACAGACTGAGGCACCTTCACATCCTTTGCAGTGCCTATTGCATCCATGCTCTTTTTTAAGTGCCCCAAGCCACATCTACTAAGCGTTTTCCTGAGCACACCATGAGATGTCACCAGTGAAACAGAGCAAGGCTGCTCCTAAGCCATAACAGCATGGCTCCTTGGTGATTCCTGCAGCTGCTTCAAGCAGCGGGTCACCAGCATATTAGTGACTTTCTCCTTCTATGGGGTAACAGTGACTCTGGGGCCCTTTTTACACATTAGGGCACATTTTAAACTTATTTATAGCACCACTGGTGCTATAAGACAACTCCTGGTTGGGAGTTTTCAGCAAAGCGCTATCCAGCACATTCTGTGCACAGCACTGGGGTTCAGAGAAAAATGGGACAGCAAAGGAAGAAGTTTGTTTGTCAGGCTGGCTACCCTGACAAGAAAAGAGTAAGGACAGCATAGAATAAGAACCAGAGGACAGAACAGGGTGAAAGGGAAATGGGGGGTGCACATTGTCAATACCAAGGGCAGGATATGGGTATCTCAGGAACGGGGCACCCTATTCCATTCTCCTCTCCACTCAAGAAGGCAACATATGTTGACTGAAAACCTTTGACCCTTGAAGGGTTGGAACTTCCGCCCACCCTCCACAGAAGTTCCCTTTAGGGACCCTAATAAACAAAACAGTAATGGTATATCAATATCCAGATACATATAATATCTATAATACCATTCTATTCCTTGAGGTTTTAGTTTCTATCACACAACATAACAAAACTATCATCACATTTTCTTAACAATTCAGTTTGTTTTCTTTTGAAGTCTTGCTATCTGCTCCAAATCTGGACAGAAAATCATCCCTTTTATGCTGGGCTCCTGCTCTATGCTTGACAGAAAATTTATATGGCTGTAATGCCAGGTAAAAGCACATAATCCATGTGTTCTTCTCTTTTATCTGGTTCAACCAGCACAACAGAATATGGTCAGTAAGAATGGTAGACTCTATGCCCCACAGGTAATATCACAAAGATTCAATGGCCTACTTCATGGTGAGGCACTCTTTTTCTATGGTTGAGTATTTCCTCTCCCTCTCATGGAGTTTCCTGCTAATATATATAGCAGGATGTTCTCCCTTCTTGTCAGTCTGGGATTACACAGTCCCTATACCTGTATCCGATGCATCTGTATGCACCTCAAAGGGCACCTGGAAATTTGGACTCATGAGGACTGGGGCAGAACACAAGATGACTTTTATGTTCTGAAAGGCTTCCTCACACTTGGGAGTCCATTTCATCTTGTTAGGATGTTTATTTTTTGTAAGTTCTGTCAAGGGGGTTGCTATGGTTGAAAAGTCCGGAATGAATCTCCTGTAATAACAGGCTAAGCCTAGGAAGGAACGCCCATGTTTTTTGTAGCAAGGATGGGGCAATTAGCAACAGCCTCTACCTTGCTTTTCTCTGACTTCACTGAACTGTGTCCTATCACAGACCCCAAATATCTGGTCTCAGTGTCTGCTAGGGCACATTTAGCTGGGTTAATCCTCAGTCCTGTATCTTTAATGGCCTGTATAACTGCACTTAGGTGTGTCAGATATACTTGCCAATCTGCACTAAAGATGATGACATCGTAAAAGTATGCAGCACTGTAAGATGTGTGGGGTCTAAGGACGTGATCCATGTACCTTTGAAATGTAGCAGGGGCACTACGAAGTCCAAAGGTCAAAGTTTAAAATTGGTAAAGACCAACAGGGGTACAAAAAGCAGTCCATTTTTGAGCCTAGGGTGCCAAAGGGATCTGCCGATACCCCTTCATTAAGTCCAAGGTAATGATATATTTGGCAGTCCCTATGTTATCTAACAAATTAACAAATTGGGGCATGGGATACCCATCAAAGGAAGGGACATCATTTACTTTGCAGAAATCCAAACATAACCGCAGACCACCTTTCTTCTTAGCGACTACTACCACTGGGGATGACCAAGCACTCCTAGTGGGCACAATAACTCCTAAATGCTCCATTTTAAGTACCTCCTGTATTACTTCTTCCTGAAGCCATTCGGGTAGTCTATAAGTCTTCTGGTAAATGGGGGTAGGCTGAGTGACCCTTATATCATGTATGACATCTTTTGCCTTTCCTGGTGTATTTGTAAAAGTCTTCTGGTTCTGATGTAACAATTGTACTATTTCTGCACATTGTGTGGGGTTCAACACTGGAGTGATCTATACCTCCTTTGTCTCTTGAGTATGTTCTAACCTCTCGTAGGTTATGTCCAACTCAATCATACCCTGTTCAGGATGTATGAACAGAGAGGGTAGTGGGGCTGGTTTCTCTACCCATTTTCACAGCAGGTTTGCTTGGTAGATTCCTTTCATGGCTGCCGCCCTGGCATTTCAATTTCAAATCTAACCACCCTTGTTTGTCATGTTACCCTGTATGGCCATTGCCTTTTCATTAGCAGCTTATTTTCTGTAGATGGTAATAGTAAAAACACCTGATCTCCCGGTGAAAACCATTTCTCCTTTAAATGCATGTCATACCTCTCTTTCTGATCTTTTTGGCTGTAAGACACATGCTGATGGGCCATGGTTACAAATTTTATTAACCTTTTCCTTAGGGTAGTCATATAGTCCAGGATGTTAATAAGGCCTACATTCTAACCCTCTTCCCAATGCTATTTCATCACATCCAATGGACCTTGGGGGCTTCTACCAAATAACAAGGCAAATGGTGAAAATCCTGCTGTACCTGGGGTACCCCTCTGTAAGCAAATAGGTGGTAAGGGAGAAACTTATCTCAATCTCGTCCTTTCTCCTGCACATACTTCTTTAACATGTTCTTCAATGTTTTATTAAAATGTTCCACAAGACCATCAGTTTGTGGATGATAAGGGGAGGTCCATACCGCAGATACACCCATGAGTTTACACAATTCTTTCAACATTTGGGAAGTAAAATTACTTCCCCTGTCCGTAAGAATTTCCTGTGGTGTACCCATGCAACTAAAAATTTTTGCTAACTCCTTGGCGATCCGAGGGTCCTTGGCAGTCCATATGGGCATTGCCTCAGGATATCTGCTGGTATAATCACACACTACCAGGATAAACCTATTTCCCTTTGAACTGTTAGTTAGGGGCCCAACTATGTCCATGGCAACATGCTGAAATGGCGTAGTGTCATAACGGATGGGTTGAAGGGGCATCTTATCTGCTTTGCCACAGGGGGACACCAATTGACAATCTTTACATACTTTATAATAGGCTGCTACAGCCTCATGAATTCCTGACCAAGCAAATCTATGAGTTATTCACCCTAGTGTTCTATCGCTCCCCTCGTAACCTGCCATAGTGGACTCATGCACTAACTGAATTAGCTTCTCCCTATAAATGGTGGGAACCATCAATTGTTCTATACACACCTGGGTCACAGGGTTAATACATTTATGGTATGACAAGTCATTTTTCATTACAAAGTGTGGTAGGCCTTCTTCCACTTTTTGTTGCACCTGTGAAAAAAATGGTAATATAGAGGATAATGTTTGATGTACAGGTAACCATGGTGTAATCACCTTGAGTGGTTGCTAGGGCATCAGTAAACCTCGAGAGCATAGCTCGAGAGGTTTACCATTTGCCCTAGCAACCACGACAGGTAATTACACCATGGTTATCAACTGTACATCAGGCATTGTCATTTATAGTGTATGGGACTTGACATGATAAGTTACACCCCCTCCCCCCAGAACACAAATAATTTAGCTTTATTAATGAATCTGCACTATTGCCATATGATTGTATAGGAAAACAGATTATTAGGGTACAGGGACTGAACGACAGAGGGCCAAAATAGCACCAGAGTTAAAATCTCTATCAGACATAGCGATTACTAGACTCAGTAACAGTAAACTGAGACAATTGGAATGTTATTTGAATACTGTACAGAGACTAACAATTGCATTCTGGGTGTGTAGAATACTAAACAACACTGGCATTCTGCTTTGTAAACCAACTGCTATGACATAGATGAGAGAGGTTTATAAGGTTCTGACATCACAGCAGTGGAATTACAAGGTTGTAAACAGTTTACTTTCAGTGGGTAATAAGGGCTACCCATACGTTATGAGATTTTGTTTGCCAACTGTTCTTTTCTGAAATCACAGCTGGATAACCCAGGTGCTACCTGACCATCACCAGATTTATGGGTCTCCAGCTACTGTTTCTTTTCCATTCTTTTTTGTTTCCTCATCTTCAGGATTTTCCCTTGGCTGCCAAATCAGTCCTCTTCATAAAGAAAGACCATGGGCAAGTTGGTCTGTTTGGCCTGGGATCTGATAATAACATTAATAAGTTCCTGACCAGGCTGTTGAGAGTTCATCGTCATATGAAAACAGGGAAAATCCTGTCCTGTGATCACATGTACCAGTAAACTAGGAACTAGTCCCACAGTTGCACAATGTTGCCGGTCATTAATGGTCAATTCTACCCTGGCAGTATGGTATTTGTGGACATCCTCATGGGCACAAATCACTTAGGTATCAGCCTGGGTGATTTCTGGGTTAGGTAGCAGGTCAGCTTGCATTAATGTCTGTCTACTGCCAGAGTCTAAGAGGTCCAGAGTCTAATGTTGACCAATCCCCACAGTTGTAACATATCTTATGTTTGCAAAGGATAAATGGGCAGTCTCTGTTCATTTACTGGGGCAGTTTTGTACTATATGTCCTTTTCCCACGCATTCATGACATATGATTTCAGAATAGTGCACCCTTCCCCCTCTGTCTTTCTCCCATATTTGGCCTGTCTCTGGGGAGTAAAATTAAAAGGTCTTACCATGTCCACTGGCTGAGGTGCCACATTCTGTCCTCCAGGTCTGGAGGATCTTGCCGTCAGGTAATTCTTGGCAAGCTGGATGGTTTGTGCTGCAGTCTCTGGCTTGTGCTACCTCACCCACACATGTACATCCTGTGGTAGGTTTTGGATAAACTGCTCAATCACAATAGCCTCCAGTATTTGTTCCACAGTTTTTGTAGCTGGTTGCAACCACTTGTTGCAATAGTCCTTTTATTTAGCAAATGTCTTTCTCGGAACATCGGTTTATAACATTTTCTGGGACCGAAAGCACTGCCAGAACATGTCAGTGTTAATATTGTACCGGCGCAATATTTCCTCCTTCACCCAGTCATAATTTACAGCATTTGAGCCACTTAACTGACTATCAAACAGCTGGGCACTCCTGGAAAGGTATGGCACCAGTGTTGTTACCCACTGGTCCTGCAGTCATATAAATGCTTGAACGATATGTTAGAACATTATCAAATATGCTTCTATAGCATCATAGTCAGAAAATGTTGTTAATTTAATGTATTTTTGTACTGTACAATCTGGTTGCCCCAGAATTAGGGCCTGGATGGCCCTAATAGTGTCCATCCACTTTGCCTTCTGTCACTGTTAATCCTCCTGTTGTTGCCGCCAATCCTCATCCCATTGCCTTCTGTCTTTCTGTTGTTGTCGGTCCATCTCAAGTTGTCTGAGGCAAAGCCATTTCATTAGTTCGCTAGGTTCCTCAGCTGCTTTCTCCATCTTGGGGTCCCGTTCTTCCTCCTTTTCCAATCCTTCTTCTTTCTTCTTCATGGTCTTCAGCCTGGTTCCAATATCCAAACCAGGTCCAGGCTGTACTCCTGTTTTCTCTGCTATTGCTCGCGTCAGTTGTATGACCTTCTCCTGCCCCTCTTGCATCTGTCTGGGTACTATTTGCAGTAGCCACTGGTAGCACCTCCCAAGCAGTGTCGACACTATAAAAAATCCCACTTCTGAAAACCAGTGTTATGGTGTGTGCATAAAACAGACACGTTAGGCAGGAGGTATAGTGCATAAAAGAAATACACAAATGTGTTTTTGATTTTTATTCAGAAAAATCAAATAAATCAACATATACAGAAATCAAAAGAAAACACGGTGTTAAACAGCACACCAAAAGAAAACTCAGAAGATGACCCTTCCCTAGTCTCTTATCCAATACTTCACTTTACATTCAAGTGCTGGTGTGAATACTAGCACACCTTCCTCCTCAAAGACCAGCAGCTCACTGGCCTCCCTATCTAAAAATCACTCCTAGTGGTGAAACTTATACTCTCTTGGGTGATAACACCATGGTCATGTGACCAGTTGCAAGGGACACATTAGGGTTGCATTCTTTTATTCTGTGGAATAAAAATGTCCCATATCCCTAACTCTCAAGACACTGTTATTCTCTACCCTATTATATACTTTATTTAACAACACATATAGGCAAGGCAAATTTTATTTTTCCAGGTGCCCAATCCTGGAGGCTCTGGGTGCTGTACCTTAAAATACACTATCCACATGATAAATAAATATAACAAATAAATATAAAAATAATATCAGCATAAAATAAATGTGTCCTGTGGCAACACAAGACACTGCTAAAATCAGACATGGGGGGGTCCTAAAATATTAATGGAGTAAGTCTGGGAAGGCCTGACTAAATAGGAAGGCCTTGAGGTGGACCTTGAAAACCTCAACTGAAGAGGCCTCCCATATAGCTGGTGGAAGTGAATTCCACAGAACGGGGGTAGGGATCATACATCAGCTCTTTTAGCTTAATAGGGCTCATTAGGGCAGACGTGGACTGGAGCATCCCAGCAGCAGCATCAACTAGGAGCAGATTTATCCTGGACTCCCTTCAGGGTGCCTTCCTCAAGCAACTGGTCATGAAACCAACTCGGCAGAAGGCAATACTGGACCTTGTGCTCACAAACAGGGACAGTGTGATGGGGGTAACAGTGGGGGAGCACCTGGGAAACAGTGACCACCAGTCATTGTGGTTTGAAATCACAGAAAGAGCAGAACCAAACCACACAAAACACGTATCCTGGATTTTAGGGGGGCAGACTTTGGGAAAATGGGGAGATACTTGAAAGAGGCATTAAGGGGAATGGGAGACAGGAATCAGGGGTTGGGGAACAGTGGGCAGTATTTAAAATGGGGATTACAAGAACAACAGAATTATGCATTAAGCAGGTTAGCAAGAGGAAAAGGAAGAGGAGACCATTATGGTTTTCCAAAGAGGTAGCAAAGAAAGTGAAAGCCAAAAAGATTGCATTCAGGCAATACAAAAAGACACAGGCAGAATGGGATAGGGAGAAGTACCAGGAGAAGCAAAGGGAGGCAGGGAGGTCAGTAAGGGAAGCCAAAGCTCAGACAGAAGAACACATTGCAAAATCAGTGGGTAGAGGGGACAAAACCTTTTACAGGTACATAAGTGAAAAAAGAAAGACAAAGGGAGGGATAGTGAGACTGAAGGGAGGATGGGGCCGGCGTGGAGGATGACAACAGTAAAGCTGACATATTGAACAGGTATTTCTGCTCAGTCTTTACTGAAGAAGAGGAGGGTAATGGGTCTGAAGGGAGTACAAGGGTGAGAATGGTGCAGAATGGACACAAGTCCCTTTACACAGAAAAGGTCCTGAAGGAACTGGAAGTAATAAGAGTTGAAAGCAATGGGGCCAGATGGGGTGCACCCAGGGTCCTTAAAGAACTAAGAGAGGTGGTGGCTGAACCTCTGGCTATCCTGTTTAGCTGATCACTGGAAACAGGGGAGGTACCCAAAGACTGGAGGACAGCAGATGTAGTCCCCTTATACACAAGTGGGAACAAAGAGGAAGCAGAGAACTACAGACCAGTCAGCCTCACCTCGGTAGTGGGGAAGATTATGGAAGCACTACTGAAGGAGAGATTGGTGGAACATCTGGTTGTCAATGGACTACAGGACCCAAGGCAGCATGGTTTCACCAGGGGGAGGTCATGTCAGACCAACCTCACTGAATTTTTTGACTGGGTGACTAGGGAGGTGGATCAGAGGAGGGCAGTGGACATGGCCTATCTGGACTTCAGCAAGGCCTTTGACACTGTGCCACATAGAAGACTATTACACAAACTGGGGAATATGGATGTGGGCAGGACAGTAGTGTGGTGGGTAGGTAACTGGCTGGGTGGCAGAACACAGAGGGTGGTGGTAAATGGCTGTCACTCCACAGAGGGAAGAGTGACCAGTGGGATACCACAGGGATCAGTGCTGGGACTGGTCCTATTCAACATCTTCATCAGTGACATTGCGCTGGACCTAGAAGGCAGAATTTCACTGTTCGCTGATGACACAAAGCTCTGTAACAGATTAGACACACCAGAGGGTGTAGACAGAATGAGAAGTGACCTGCAGAAACTTGAAGAATGGTCAGGGGTTTGGCAGTTGAAATTCAATGCAAAGAATGCAGATAATGCATATGGGGCACAAAACCCTGGCACAATATATCTGGGGGTGAGGATATAGCATGCACCAAGCAGGAAAGGGATCTTGGGGTTGTCATCTCTGATGACCTCAAGGTAGGGAAACAGTGTGACAAGGCAGCAGGTAAAGCAAATAGGATGCTGGGATGTATAGGCAGGGCATCACCAGCAGGAAAAGGGAGGTCATAATTCCGCTATACAAGACACTAGTGAGGCCCCACCTGGAGAACAGTGTGAGTTCTGGAGACCATACCCATGTAAGGACAGACAGGGTAGAGAAGGTTCAGAGGAGGGCAACAAAGATGGTGCATGGATTGCACCACAAGTCCTATGAAGACAGGTTGAAGGAACTGAACATGTACTCCCTGGAGGAGAGGAGGGAAAGAGGGATATGATAGAGACATACAAGTATCTTACAGGGAGGAACAGGGTGCAGGAAAACACTATTTCTAAGCGAAAAGATGTTCCAGGACAAGAGGGCATGGGATGAAGTTGGAGGGAGGACGATTCAGAGGAAACATGAGAAAGAATTTCTTCACAGAACGGTGGTGGACAAGTGGAACACCCTGCCAGAGGAAGTGGTGGGGGCTGAAACAATCACGGGATTTAAGAATGCATGGGATAGACATAAAGGAATTCTGGAGGTCAGGGGTAAGGGGCAACAGACTTCTAGGAAAACAAACTGAACTTACAAGCTCAAATGGGCAGACTGGGTGGGCCATAGGCCCTTATCTGCTGACACTGTCTATGTATCTATGTATTATGGAATTAAGTTCCTTCCTTGCAATAATGCCACTAGTACCTGCTCCTATAAAAACAGTCATTCTGTGGGCAGCCAGCTTTCTACAGGTACTACATACAACCCAAAATGTAATTACACCTTTATTACTTGTTTATTCTCTCAGACATCTTTGGGTTGGCTAGGGGAAGGGGAGATTGAGGGCACACTCCTCATCTCCCTTCTCCTGGCAACTCAGGAGATTTGAACACATTTTTGGACATTTTAACAGTTTTTGCATTTTTACTAATATTTATTGTTCCAATGGTCTTCCACATGATTCATGTATCCATTATCTACATAATTGTCAATAAGCAGGGCTTTCTTTCTGTATCAGTTAAAGCAAAATGAGGCTGGGAAGGCAGTCAGAACAGCAAAGGCCCAAACCGAGGAAAAGATAGCCAACTCAGTTAAGAAGGGGGATAAAACCTTTTATAGGTACATCAGGGAGCAAAGGAAGACCAAAGGAGGTATAGTGAGGCTTAATAAAGGGGAGGGAGGGTGGGCAGAGGGAGACTGTGAAAAGGCAGAGATACTAAACAAATATTTTTGCTCAGTATTTACAAATGAAGAGGGGGAGGTACCTAAAACAAACAGTAGTAACACTCTGGATGCGGAAGTTGATACCAGCCCATTTACAGAAGAAAGGGTTCTGAAAGAACTCTTAAAACTGAAGGTGGACAAAGCAATGGGGCCTGATGGGATTCATCCCAGAATTCTTAAAGAACTAAGGGTAGAACTAGTGACACCACTGACTACCCTTTTTAACAAATCATGGGAGGAAGGGGTGGTACCCGAGGATTGGAGGAGGGCAGATGTGATTCCCCTTCACAAAAGTGGGAGCAAGGCAGAAGCAGGAAACTACAGACCTGTTAGTTTAACCTCAGTGATAGGGAAAATGATGGAATCACTTTGAAGGAAAAAATTGTCGAGTATCTAGATGCCAGAGGGGACAGGACCCTAGGCAGCATGGATTCATGGGAAGGTCATGCCAGACGAATCTGATAGATTTCTTTGACTGGGTGACCAAAGTAGTAGATCAGGAGGGGCTGTGGACATGGCCTACCTAGACTTTAGCAAGGCATTTGACACAGTCCCACACAAAAGATTAATATACAAGTTAGCCAGCCTGGGAGGGTCCCAAGATGACAGCCTGGGTAAAAGAATTGGCTGGAGAATAGGACACAGAGAGTAATAGTAAATGGAGTCCACTCAGAAGAAAGGAGGGTTACTGGTAGGTACATGAGGGTTCAGTATTAGGACTGGTCCTCTTCAATGTCTTTATGTTTACATTGCAGAAGGACTGGAAGGAAAAGTATGTCTCTTTGCAGATGACACTAAGATCTGCAGCAGAGTTGATGCACAGGGTGGGTGGAAAGGATGAGAAGGGACTTGGCAAGGTTAGAGGAATGGTCAAATGTATGGCAGCTTAGATTCAATGCTAAGAAGTGCAAGGTAATGCACCTGGAAACAAAACCCAGGGAAGAGTACACAATGGGGTGAGATACTAACAACGACAAAATGGAGAGGGACCTGGGGGAGTCATGATCAGATGACCTAAAGATGGGCAAGCAATGGAGGAGGCAAGGAGGGTTGGGGATACTGGGATGCATAGGGAGGCATCACCAGTAGAAAACAGGAAGTTATTATCCTTCTATACAGACAGCTGGTGAGACCCCATCTGGAGTACTGTGTGCAGTTCTGGAGACCCAATCTCCGCAAAGACATAGACAGGATGGAAGCTGTCCAGAGGAGGGCAACTAAAATGGTGCAGGGTCTGCACCGGAAGACATATGAAGAGAGACTTAAGGAGCTTAATATGTATAGCCTCGAGGAAAGGAGGGAGAGGGGAGACATGATAGAAACTTTCAAGTACCTCAAGGGAATCAACAAAGTCCAAGAGGGTAGCATCTTTCAAAAAAAGAGGAGTGTAAGAACAAGAGGGCACAATTTGAAGATGGGGGGTGGCTCAGAGGTAATTTAAGGAAGTATTTTTTCACAGACAGGGTTGTGGATGCATGGAACGGCCTTCCGGAGGAGGTTGTGGAGACAAAATCAGTGGCGGAATTCAAGCATGCATGGGATAGTCATAAGGCAATTCTGGGGGGTGGGGGTAGGAAGAAGTAGGCTGCTGGTTAACTAGGATCTGCAGCTTATCCAGTAGGTAGGGAAATGGGCAGACTGGGTGGGCCAAGCGGTCCTTATCTGCCGTCAAATTCTATGTTTCTATGCTTCTATGTTTCTTTCCCTCGGTTTATGTGCCCTGTTTTTAAATCACATGCTTCAAACCTTATAACACAGCCAATGGCTGAAACTGCAGCAGATGGCTCAACTTTCACTTGGGCCTGGTTGCCCGACTGTAAACATTTCCTACATCGTAGACCCAGTTACAACATTCTGGGCTACTTATAGCTTGAAAGACAAAGAACCTCTGTGCGCAAACACTGAGGCAAGGGTTACCCCAAAGGGCATTTGGCTGGGAAGCCAAGTTTCAAGAAAATACAAAATCACACATGCCCCCACGATGAAAAGCATCATGGGCTGCATATGCAAATCACCACAGAATGTTATGCTGGTCCAACTTTAAGCAGAATTGCATGGTGCCGAAAGGCCTCTCACACAGTTTCCAAAGGGTGCTAACAGAAGACATAGACACGTGTTTCGTCCTACCAGGACTCATCAGTATGCCTTGTCTGTTTGACACCCCAGTGGAATGGATCAGCTACCCTTAAGGCAGTGTGCCTTGGATATATTGTGGTGAAGAGGCAATTTGTAACTCTCAGCCCAACACCAGGCTTTTATCTGTTCTGCATAAGCTCTTTCTGAATGCCCTTCCCCCGCCCCTTAATAGCAGCCTGGCATGCATCGGAGGAGGACTTGAATATAGTGCTGGATGATAATACATGGAAAGAAGCAATTAAACATGTGCATGGTGTTCAGTCTCCAGTAGACTGTGTATGGTTCAGCTTAACTATCTATATAGGACATATCCCATGCCAAGTAGGATGCACACATTTACCCCATCCAGACAAAATATATGCCTGAAATGTCAAATTGCAAAGGGAAATTTTATACACATGGCACTCACATGTGGCCAGGTGGCTCCTTTTTGGTTAGAAGTCCATAATATTATGCAACAGATACTGGGGATGGACCTCCCAGACATCCCACTTGAATTCATGTTGGGAGCAGAACAATCTCCTAGCATGAGGCATAAACACAGGATCTGGGAAATGGCATAAATCACAGACAGGAAAACTGTTGCCCAGCACTGGATCAGCAGCACCCCTCCAAGCATTGCTCACTGGCTTAATAACCTGGAGCAGTGTACGTCTAAAGAGAACATCCATTTGCAATCCAATGGCCAGGAATCAACCTTCCATAGCACTTGGCAACCTCTAATAGAAGCTATTGAAGCAGGGAAAGTATCTCTCTGAGGATCCCTTAGATCCCTTGTTTACGATTCCCGTTTACTGTAGAATTCATTATTTTAGCTGTCATTTTATTATTGCTATGTTCACAGGTGTCAGTCCCACACTAAATTAAAGTGACAGTATACTTCAGTCGGCATAAATTTTTGTTGAATAGCAGATAAAAGTAATAGCCTTAAAACCATCCATTGTTGAGTGCCACACAGTTACACTACAGTAGCAGGCACTTGTTCTTCTTCGGCTCCTTTAATCTGCTCCAAATTCTGATCCATTTGGATTTGGATCCTGTATAATGTGTGCACTGAGTCCATCTCCATTTTTTGGGGGAACGCTCTGTGCAGCTCCTGCAGTACTGAGTTCATGGTTTTCATAGACACTCCCATGATGTCACTAAATGCAGTAAAATTAATTTCTTCCAATACAGAGAGGTCTCTTTTAACACCTTTGCCTCTCTGCAGCCATTGTAAAAGTGACATTATTTTTTTCAACCAAACAGAAAGGAAGCAGAAAATGTCTGAGGTGAGCCTTGGTCAGTCATTTACTGCTTGATTTCAAATGTTTGTTAATCACATGCTAAATAGCGTTCTGTACTGTCATTAGCACATGATGACAGTTGATTACTGTCTGCCTGTCATGGTGAACTGGGAGTGCAGCACCAGCTGATTGTTTATTGTTTAATGATAAGAATCTGAATTACAACCCTTTGAGTCATAGATTCCTTTACAAAGGCTCTATGTCAGGACATTATGACATTGCACAAGGAAAACATATCGAGGTATGACAGAAAACAAATACATAGCGTAGGGTGGAAACCCTGGATCACAGATGATCGAGGGGTGTAGACCCTGTGTCAGTGGATTAAATATAGATGACCAAAGGAGTAATAAGAAGCTATACAAAAATGTACATAATCATAAGTAAAGTGAAGCAGTAATATACAAGGGACACAACACGGACACATGAGAAGACATAATCTGGCAGCCCTGGGTGGGTAGGTGATAGGGGTTAAAGACAGTCGCAGAGGCTAGAGATGATGATGATGGCCTCCCTTAACGTGACTTTGAAAGGGCCTAACTTGTCAATAGTGGAAATTTCATCCCAGAGGGCATTTAGCCAGAGGGGGGTTCTGTAGCAAAAGGACCATTGCCCCAGGGAGGTCCGACAGTGAGGGACATTGAATAAGGTTTTTAAAGAGCTACAGATGCCCTGAGCAGGGAAAGCAGGTTATAGCAGGTTGTGAATGCCCAGGGGGGCATTACCCAATGTGGTCTTTTTGGCGAATAGGCAGGTGTTGTGTTTTAGCCTACCCTGAAGGTTGAGCCAAGAGATGCATTGATAAAGGTCACAAGTGTGGGTCATCCAGTCACACCCAGTGACCAAGAGGCAGCCTTGTTTAGGGAAACCAAGATCCTGCAGAGGACAGTAGAGTTGGCAGCACCATATATAACAAGCCAGTAGTCTATCAGCAAGAGGACAGAGGAGTTTACAGTTAGGCAAAGAGCCTCTGGAGGTAAGCACCTTTTATGCCTGTGTAGGAGGCCCAGCCTTAATAACGGAGGAGACGTTATGGATGTGCTTGGAGTAGGTGAGGGATGAGTCCAGTGTAATGCCTAGGTATTTAAAGGAAGAAACTTAATCCAGTGGAGCATTGTAAGCATTGAGGATACTAAGTGTGGCACTGGCATGACTATTTTGCCAATGGGTGAACAACATTACCTTAGTTTTTTTTATAATTTAGCACCAGTTTATGTGCAGCAAACCAGTTTTTGGCCTCATTGAAGGAGTTCTGGAGTGTGAGTTGGAGGGAGATAGGGTCATGATGGCTATTAAAGACCACAGCATCATCTGCATAGAGTAGTATTTGTCCAGGGCAGAATGAAGGGAGAAAGTGTAAGATTGCAGAGCCTGCCATATACCTGTATTAGCAGGAGTTAGGGTGCAAACAAAAAAATAACACCACAAGTCATCAGAGCTGCTTCAGTGAAATTGAGCTTTCGCGTTACTTAACAATTTTACAGTATTAGTGCAATGAAGCTATTTTGAAGAATATGAGTATGCCAAAAGCTGTTTATGATCTCCTGTAAATTGTTATTTGGCTAAGTAGCAGGGGTATTAAATATCTGATAGGTAAAACTAACGGTAAAACATATATGCCAAATAGAAACGGAATGCCTGAAAATAAGCATAGTGAGTAAACAGTTACCAGATTATGCGAACACTAAGAAAATGTTGTATGATAGTGTTTTTTGAACCCTATCAGAGTGCATGCTTTACTGTTGTACATGAAAGTACAAGAAATGTCGCAATGGATTGTGTGTATGTATTTGTGATACCTTTTCAAGAAAATATGTTTTTAGAAAAAGGGCAGCAGCAGGGAAGAAGCTGGCAACTTTCAGTCTGATGTTTTATGATGAGGAAGTTAATGGAAGCACAATTAAAAGAAAGGCTAGTTGAGTATCTTGACTCCAGCAGGTTACAAGACCCGAGGCAGCATGGGTTAATTGGGTGGAGGTTCATGTCAGATGAATCTGATTGATTTCTTTGATAGGTGACCACAAAAATAGATCAGGAAGGGGTGGTGGATGCAGCTTCTTAGACTTCAGTAAGGCCTTTGACACTGGGTATCCCATCAAGACAGCAGGTTTTTAACCGAGCTGGGAAAAATGGCACAAGAAAACTGCAAATGTCATGTCGGCAACCGGGGGTTCCCCCCTCTCTGAGTCGTGCCTTCCCCAGAGTTAGTATATTTAGTAACGGGGGTATAGGGGTTGAAGTTCCCCCACAAAAAGACAGGTCGCTGAATGTGGTGGTACTGTAATGTGTGTACCATTTTTAGTCATAGCCATTGAAAACACACTATCTTAATGTGGAGCCTTGATACTGTATCAAATACAGTAGGAGGCTTATAAGGAAACTGGGCAGTTAAGGAATAGGAACCAAGATGGTAAACTGGGTAAGGAATTGATTGATAGATAGGGGTTAGAGGGTGGTGGTAAACACCACTCACTGTAATGAGGGGAGAGTGACCAGCAGTGTACCTTTGGGCTCAGTGTTGAGACCAGTCATCTTCAATGTCTTCATAAGTGATATTGCAGAAGAGCTGGAAGGAAACGTGTGCTATTTGTGCATGATGCAAAAATCTGCAATAGGGTAGATACTTTGGAGGGCGTGAAGAGAATGAGTAGAGACCTGAGAAAATCTGAGGAGTGGTTGAGGGTATGCAACTGGGTTTCAATGCAAAAAGTGCAGCTAGTCACAGAAACCCAGGGTAGTGGGCAGGGTACTACAGACCAGTCAGCCTCACCTCGATAGTGGGGAAGATTATGGAAGCACTACTGAAGGAGAGATTGGTGGAACATCTGGTTGTCAATGGACTACAGGACCCAAGGCAGCATGGTTTCACCAGGGGGAGGTCTTGTCAGACCAACCTCGTTGAATTTTCTGACTGGGTGACTAGGGAGGTGGATCAGAGGAGGGCAGTGGACATGGCCTATCTGGACTTCAGCAAGGCCTTTGACACTGTGCCACATAGAAGACTATTACACAAACTGGGGAATATGGGTGTGGGCAGGACAGTAGTGTGGTGGGTAGGTAACTGGCTGGGTGGCAGGACACAGAGGGTGGTGGTAAATGGCTGTCACTCCACAGAGGGAACAGTGACCAGTGGGTACCACAGGGATCAGTGCTGGGACTGGTCCTATTCAACATCTTCATCAGTGACATTGCAGAGGACCCAGAAGGCAGAATTTCACTGTTCGCTGATGACACAAAGCTCTGTAACAGAGTAGACACACCAGAGGGTGTAGACAGAATGAGAAGCGACCTGCAGAAACTTGAAGAATGGTCAGGGTTTGGCAATTGAAATTCAATGCAAAGAAGTGCAAGATAATGCATATGGGGCACAAAACCCTGGCACAATATATCAGTTGGGGGTGAGGATATAGCATGCACCAAGCAGGAAAGGGATCTTGGGGTTGTCATCTCTGATGACCCAAGGTAGGGAAACAGTGTGACAAGGCAGCAGGTAAAGCAAATATGATGCTGGGATGTATAGGCAGGGCATCACCAGCAGGAAAAGGGAGGTCATAATTCCGCTATACAAGACACTAGTGAGGCCCCACCTGGAGAACAGTGTACAGTTCTGGAGACCATACCTATGTAAGGACATAGACAGGATAGAGAAGGTTCAGAGGAGGGCAACAAAGATGGTGCATGGATTGCACCACAAGTCCTATGAAGACTGGTTGAAGGAACTGAACATGTACTCCCTGGAGGAGAGGAGGAAAAGAGGGGATATGACAGAGACATACAAGTATCTTACAGGGAGGAACAAGGTGCTGGAAAACACTATTTTAAGTGAAAAGATGTTCCAGGACAAGAGGGCATGGGATGAAGTTGGAGGAGGATGATCTAGAGGAAACATGAGAAAGAATTTCTTCACAGAACGGGTGGTGGACAAGTGGAACACCCTGCCAGAGGAAGTGGTGGGGGCTGAAACAATCATGGGATTTAAGAATGCATGGGATAGACATAAAGGAATTCTGGAGGTCAGGGGTAAGGGACAACAGACTTCTAGGAAAACAAACTGAACTTACAAGCTCAAATGGGCAGGCTGGGTGGGCCATAGGCCCTTATCTGCCGACACTGTCTATGTATCTATGTATCTAGTGTATAAAATGAAGCAGGGTATTGGCAGTCACAAAGCAGGAAAGAGACCCTGGGGTTATCATATCTGATGACCTCAAGGTGGCGGGGCAGTGCAACAAGGCAATAGGCAGAGCCAGTAGGATGCGGGGGTGCATAGGGAGGGAGATCATCAGCAGAAAGAGAGAGGAGCTGTTGCCACTGTATCGATCATTGGTGAGACCGCATATGGAGTAGTGTACCTAGTTCTGGAAACCACATCTCAAGAAGGGCATAGACAGGGTAGACGTTGTCCAGAGGAGGGCAACTAAAATGGTGCATGGGTTACAGAAAAAGCCATATGAGGAGAGACTGAGGCCTCTCAATATATATTCCCTGAAAGAGAAGAGAGAGAAGGGGACATGATAGAGACCTATAAGTACCTCAAGGGGTGAAAAAGGTGAGTATTTCTCAGAAGAAAAGATGCACCAGGACAAGAGGGCACGCTATAAAGCTGGAAGAGGGGAAGTTTAGGAGGGATGTAATGAAGTACGTCTTCACTGAAAGAGATGTGGACAGCTGGGACAGTCTATAAGCAGAGGTGGTGGGAGTAAAAACAGTGGTGGGCTTCAAGCATGCATGGGACAGGCACAAAACTGTCTTAGTAGGAATGTAAGGGAGGAAGCAGCCGGAGATCAGGTAGGGTCGGCGATGACAGCATAGGAAGGGACAAATTGGTCAGGCTTGGTGGACCAAGTGGTCCTTATTTGCCAACAAATTGTGTTTTTTGTCTTTCTATGTATAGTTCTGTTATGTAAAATGTAATTTATTTTTGTTTTAAACTGTAAAAATTTAGCTACTTTTCTGTGAGGGACACTTAACTGTTTAAAACAGGAGGCAGTTGTGCTACTGGTGTTAGCAGCTTCAGCAGTTCAAGCTTGATTGACAGCTCACAGCTGTCCATGACTATTTGTAAATAAAAATTACAAACTGTTTATTTAGCTATTAAAATGTTGTTCAGTAATTATATTTCTGTTGACACCAGACCATTTCTTAATGATTGTAAGAGTGCCACCTTTTGTATATTTAGGGTACCAGAACCACTTATTTCAGGTTTTCTACTCTCTAACCCAAAGAACATACCCAGAAATATTGTAATATCCATGAGCGATACAGTGTCCATATCAATATATACTTAAAGTCCCAGATTTATTCCATAGCATCATTAATTCTTGCTATGTCAAAGCCTGAGAAATAAAAGTAAATATTTTGAGACAGTAAGAAATGCTAATGTGGTACTGAGTATGAGGGACAGGGTGTGAATTTGCAAGCAGGTATTAAATGATGATTCATTTAAATTCATACCACCATTAAACACATTCACAAATAGTCTTCTGCATTACTGCAATCATTAATAGCCTCTAAACAGCAGATAAAAGTTCATTATGTATTCACTTACTTTGTACATCAAGCTGAGACGACAAGCTACATAGGCAATCACATTAAAAATGAAGGTGAAATAACAGCTACAGAAGATACTGTATGAAGGACATTTGAATTTAGAATACCAACAGTGTGTTACTCTTCATAACCATAAAACCAATTATACAGGAAATGTTCAGGAAACTGTTCAGATGAATGGGCACATGCAGATAAAAGCAAGTCTGACGTCTCGAATAGAAGCCATTTGAACAGCAGTGTCATTGTGCCAACAAAAAATTTAAGCATTAAGGTATGACGGAGGGGTCTGAGTTAATATATGTTAATCTAACCCCAGGGGAGCTGGAGGCAGGAGGCACAGGCAAGTGCTTATGCCCCTAGGGTTAGATTAGCAAAGGTAATCCCACCCCTTAAGGGCCTTAATGCTATTATTAAACAAAACGTATTTCTTATTTTTGAAAAATTAAATGTTCTTCTAGTTTCAGTTATAATTGTTCTATCATAGAAGAGGGTTTCCTGCAGTTAAGGCAGCAGTATTTGAGAGTCACCATGTTGTTTCTTCTGCAATAATGTTTTTTTTCTGTCAGAAATGTAAGTATATTCATTTTTCTTTTCATTTTCTTTCATTCCTGCACTAAGATATGAGAATTTGAAGTTTTTAAAAAAGTTGGTACATATTTAATTTATAAAATTGGATTTCTCTTTTCAGTCTATTTTCCCAGCTGGGAGCTTACTTTCAGCACTTCTCTGCTGTGCTTACTTAAAAAAAATAAGATAAAAACCTGTAACATCTCATTACAGAGTGTGTCATTCTGGTGGGTGGCACTGTAGTTCAAATAATTCAATATTTACATAGAAACATAGAGGATGACGGTAGGCTGGTCCATCCAGTCAGTCCATAACTCCATAACTGACATCAGAATCTTCTGTCCATACAGGTGAAGCCCACACAATCCACCCCCTTACTCTCTGTTACACGGCTACCTTCCAGAGTAACTATTGGACCCTTCAGTCTGTCGCAGCAACATTTGAAATCGCCAGTGGTTTTGGTGTCCAGCTCCTCAGCGGGCATACTGTTCCACAGAACAACCACTCTCTCTCTCTCTCTCTCTCTCTCTGTAAAATAAAACTTTCCCATGTCCTTCCTGAACCCCTCTACCCCATCCACACCACCACCACCACCACCACCACCACCAGTTTCCTCTGGTGTTCTTGTGTTTCTGATGTGTTATTCCTGATGAATAACTCCTATCATATCTCCACTCTGTCCTCCAGCCTCCAGGGAGTACATGTTTAGTGCCCTAAGACAATTCTCATATGAACTGCCCAGGTGGCCCTGAATCATTTTGGTTACCCTATACTGTTCATCTCCAGCCTGTCCATATCTTTTCTCAGGTGAGGACTCCAGAACTGGGCACCATACTCCAGGTGGGGCCTCACCAGTGATCGATAGAAACATAGTGATACCACCTTTCTTCTGCTGTCAAAACACCTCCCGATACTCCCCAGCATCCTGTTTGCCTTAATGTTGGTCTTGCTACATTGGTTATTAGATTTTTTCAGGAAATCATTTTCCTCAGAAACAGTGCTCAGTTTAACCTCTTCCTTCCAGTACTCTAGGATTCTTCTTCCCTATGTGCATCAGCTTGCTCTCTTTGGCATTGAATTTCAACAGATAAAGCTCTGGCCACCTTTCTAGGCTCCGCTGACATTCTGTAATCCCCTTCTCACTGTATACCCTACCACTGAGCTTATCATTAGTTGATGCTGTCATGTGCTGAACCCAGAGCAATTCAGTGTTCTCATGTTCTCCCCTGATGGATCCATCCTCCACTGCTTCAGTGCCATCCCTGACATAGAAGGCTACCCATCCCCCTATATCTTTCCGTCTATATCACCCATACATGGTATAGCCTGGGACTATCAGGTCCCAGTCAGTATTCTCTGTGGCCCATGATTCCATATTGGCTGCAAGGTTCAACTCTGTATCCATCACCATTGCCTGGAGCTCACTGATGTTGTTTCCCATGATACTGGCATTAGGGTATACCACCTTCCATCTTGTGCACAAGCCCCTTTCATTTCTTACCAGTTCTTCCCCCTCATTGTTCCCTAACCTCCCTAGTGTCTTGCTTTTCCTGTTTTTCACAGACTTTCTGAGCCCTCCCACCAGCTTCTTCCCCTAATCTTTTCTGACCTCCTGTCCTGTTGTTTCCCTCCCCCCTTCTCTCTAACTTCCTGTCCTGCTGTTTATTTGATGCAACATCATAACTCATGTTGGGCAGTTCAGTGAACAGAGGCATTTATAATGCATTTTGATTTGAGTCAATGTGGAGTAAGGTGATACTCCCAATTCACTTTCTCTATTCATGGAAGCATGCTGCTGTTTTGTTCTGATCAAGTCCAGCTTGGCAAGGCCCTTTCATTCATAATCCCCTCCTACAGAGAGTACAAATAGGATAAACTTCCTACCATTTGAACACAACATAAGCAGCAATGGTTCCACCTGCCATTGGACTCAGACACATACAGTAATTCTAGTCTGTGTCTCACTCCTGGGAGATCTTGGTCTGAATGCACTTTTACTGATGATGAATACTTAGAAACTTAGAAGTTGACAGGATATAAGGACTGTGTGGTCCACCTAGTCTGCCCATTTTGCCTACCAATTTTGAACCACATATCCTAGTTGATCTGCCGCTCACCATTATTTTCTGTCTCTAGGGTACCCTTATGTCTATCCCATGAATTCTTAAATTCACTAACTTTTTTTGCCCCCACCACCTCCTTTGGAAGGCCTTTCCAAGCATCCACCACTCTTTCAGTGAAAAAGTACTTTCTTATGTTGCCTCTGAACTCCCCCTTCCAACTTCATTTTGTGACCCCTAGTTCTTACACATCTTTTTTGAAACATGCTGCCCTCTTGTACCTTGTTTATACCCTTGAGGTATTTGAATGTTTCTATCATGTATACCCTCTCTGTCCTTTCTTCCAGGGAATAATATTGAGTTCCCCCAGCCTTTCTTCATAAGGTTTTTTTATGCATGCCCTGTGCCATCTTTGTAGCCATCCTTTGGACTGCCTCCAGTCTGACTGTGTCCTTCCAGAGATGTGATCTCCAGAATTGGAGTCAGTACTCTAGCTGAGGTCTTACCAATAATCTGTACAGTGACACAACCACTGCTTTCTTTCTGCAGGTGATTCCCTTCCCAATGCACCCCAGCATCCTACTGGCTTTCCCCACAGCCTTCTTGCACTGTTTGGTTGCCTTTAGGTTATTCGATATGAGTGTCCCCAGGTCCCGTTCCTACTTGGTGGCCACCAGTACTTCCCTCCCCCCAATTTGTATACCTTGCCAGAATTTCTGCTGTCTAAGTGCATGAATTTGCACTTTTTGGCATTGAATCGAAGCTGCCACACTTCTGACCACTCCTCCAACCTGCCCATGTCCTTCCTCATTTTTTCTATCCCCTCTGGCATGTCGACCCTGTTGAAGATCTTGGTGTTGTCTGCAAAAAGACATACTTTCCCCTTCCACCCCTCTGCAATGTCATTTATAAAGACATTGAAGAGGACCAGTCCCAGGACAGATCGATGTGGTACCCCGCTGGTCATCTCCCTCTCCTCAGAATGAACACCATTTACCAGCACCTTCTGTGTCCTGTCCTTTAACCCATTTCTGACCTAGTTTACCACCTTGAGGCCTACCCCCATGCTTCCTAACTTGTTTGCCAACCTTCTATGTGGGACGGTATAAAAGGCCTTGCTTAAGTCTAAGTAGGCCACATCCACTGCCCTTCCCTGATCTACCCCACTGATCACCCAGTTAAAGAAATTTATTAGATTTGTTTGGCATGACCTTGCCACTGTGAATCCATGCTGCCTTGGATCCTGTACTCCACTAGCTTCAAGGAATGACACAGTCCTCTCCTTTAGCAGAGTCTCCATTAGATTCTCCACTACCGAGGTTAGTCTAACTGGCCTGTGGTTGCCAGCCTCTTCTTGACTCCCACATTTGTGGACAGAGACCACATTTGCCCTCCTCCAGTCTTATGGGACCTCCCCTGTCTCCAGTGAATTGTTGAATAGGGTGGTCAGTGGGACTGCCAGCTCCCCTCTGAGGGCTTTTAATATTCTGGGTGAATCCCACCTGGCCCCATTGCCTTATCTGTTTGCAGGTTCCAAAGTTCCTCCAGGACTCTTTCCATTGTGAGTGGAGTGGTATCAACCTCCCCTCCCTGTCTGCCTTTTTAGGCTGAGTTTTGGGCCTTGGCAATCCCCTTCCTTTGTCAAAACTGAACAAAAGTACTTGTTGAGTGTTGTTGCCTTCTCTATGTCCTCCGCTGTACACCCTCCTCCTTTATCCTGACAATCTCACCCTTTGCCTTCTTTTTCTCAATGATATATCTGAAGATCTTTTCCCCTTTCTTTAAAGCCTGTGCTATATTTTCTTCTGTCTGTGTCTTTGCACTTCTGACCACCTTTCCTGCCTCCCTCTGTTTCCTTAGGTACCACTCCCTGTCCTCTTCTCTCTGTGTTTCTTTGTATCTCCTAAATGCTCTTCTTTTATCCCTCACTTTGATGTCCACTTCCCTTGAGAACCAAAGCAGTTGTTTCTTTCGCCTACTCTTGGTTTGTTGTTTCACACAGAGGTCAGTTGCTTCTGTTATGGCCCACTTAAGAGCTGACCACTGCTTTTCCACATCCTCCCCCAATCCTTCCTTGCCAGGGGTCTCATGAAACATTCAGCCATTTAGTCAAAATTGGCCCTTTTGAAATCCAGGAACTTGACTTTAGTGTGGTTAGTCTACTCTAAATCACACTGTCCTGTGGTCACTGTTTCCAATATGGCTGCCCACCTTAACCTCCTTAACCCTGTCCCCATTAATGAGCACCAGGTCTAGTATAGCCCCTTTGTGGGTGGGTTCAGCCACAAGTGGTCTTAGCCTGTCCCCCTGCAGTGCAGTCAGTATGTTCCTGCTTTTGACTGCACTCGCTGTCTGGGGGCTCCTATCTACATCTAGTTTGAAGTCCCCCAGTAGTAGTATTTCACCTTTGGTTGCCATTTTGTGGATGACTTCCACTAGTGTTTTGTTTGACTCTTCCCCCTACATTGAAGGTCTGTACATCACCCCTCTTGTAATGCCGGTCCCCTTTCCTGTCTGTAGTGTGATCCACAGTCCCTCCTGCAGCCCTCATACCTTAGTTGCTTTGATTCCCTCGCTCACGTACATGGCCACCCCTCTTCCCTTTTTTCTCTCCCTGTCCTTTCTGAAAGGTGCATATCGTGGTGGCTACATCCCATTCATGGTTTTATGTATCATGTTTCTGTAATGACCACTATGGCCAGGTCCACTTCTCCCATTAATGCCTCCAGGTCTGGGATTTTGTTTCCCAGGTTGTGGGCATTTGTACATAATTCTTTGGATTTAGGCTGCAGGCAATCTCCTGGGCATTCCTATCATACTGGTCAACATTCTGTAGCAGGATTCAAACCCACAATTACATTTGGTGCTGTATAAATTGAGTCCTTGTTGCAAGTGGAGGGCTGTCTTGCATACTGCTGAAAGAACTGTAGAGTAATACTCAGGAAAATGACAAACCAGCCTGCCTTGACACTTGTACATCTTTATTGAAAGTGCAAAGTGATCCTTCCATATCAGTCATGTAAAGAGTGCAAAGTGGCAGCCAAACTGGGATGAGTCAAAGTAAACTGAGGGCACCCTTTAGGGGCATCTCAAATGGCAAAATGACTGGTAGGCAGCAGACAGTGTGTGCAGAATGAAAGCACATACAGTGTTGCTGACATTTCGGCTAATGCCTTCCTCAGAGCTAATTTGCCTACCTGCCACGACCACATAAACATGAGTCTCCATGCATATTCATGCTGGGAGTGTGGTAAAAGCTGAAAATCACAGCACACAACTCAATACTTGAAATAAAATGACAAGTGCAATGTGCAACAGTGTTACAAATATTAAACACTCAAGCATAAAGAGATAAAACAAACATGGAAAATACACAAACAAAAAATTGTGGAAGGACAGGACAAAAAGAATTAAAAGGATAGCAAGAGGGAGGGGGGGCGACAGACAAACATGGGGAAAAGAACAAAGGGTCAATACAAACAATAGGAATAGTAGGGATAAGAACTAAATCCAGAATTACTACAACAATAGAGTCTTCAAGGTAACGCTGCAGCTGCACTTCCTCATTCAGTCTCTTGGGGCTCATTGCATCCACTGCAGTAATATCCATGACTCACCCTCATTTAAACATCCAAGGTCAGGCAAGGATTTCAAACTAACCTCCTTCATTCGTTGTTTCAATAGAGTGGTGGTTTATTTGCTGACATACCCATGTGGCCAAGGCTATGTGGTACAAACAAAGTGGTAGTTGTAAGATAGAAATGGCAAACACAGGTTAGCAATTAGAAATAAGGTGATAACAAATGCAATGGCAGTCTGTGCTTTACAGGTATTAAGAATGTGACTGAGGGATCTCGTGGTGGCAATCTACTTAAGAAGTGGAGTGTTACTGGATCCATACACTGGAAACACTGAGCCTTTTGGTAGCACATTATAATAGTGAATCAAACTGAGTGACTCAAAAATGAGCAACTCAGACTGGACGTCCCATAATGTTAGCGACAGTGAAAGGGTAGCAAAGGGGTTGAACAGTGATGGATGAGGTACAGAACAGCGACAGCAAATCATGGGCTTTGTGTGGGTGTGTGGTTTAAATAGAAGAGTGAAGCCTGGTGCTGATGAGCTGGTCACCTGTCGTGGTGACTACAGACACCACCTGCAGTGCTGATGGTCCTGAGTTCAGGACTACCTGTGGGAAGCATTTTAAGATTGTGTGGGTCTTTGTTTTTTTTTTTCATGGTCTGTTGCCCAAGCCGCAGTTTCCCCAATGTTTAGTGTTCACCCCCGGAGCTGGTTATATTTAGATGGGGGTGCTGGAGGATTTTCCCCCACAGAGGGAGTGCACGGGGCAAAACCAACCAAATTAAACATTTATTTATTTGTTGGTGCCGTTCTGGTAGGTGCTGAGCTGGATATGTTGCTGAGTGTGGATTTGGCGATATGTACTCCCTGTTGTGCGAGTCGCCAAAGTATTTTCACTGTTATGACATGGAATCAAGCCTTTTCTTCTTTCTTTTTCCAAATTACCTCCCAGCCGGTTCTCACCATTACCAGCAGAGAAGACAGCACAATGGAGGCACTATGTCAGCATAGTGCCATCCAATCAGGGAGCTGCTTTGATCTATGGGAAAATGTAAACAGCTCAGGAAATGTTTAAATTCCGGCACATACAGTACTAAACTCAGAAGAGCTAGCATTCCAGTGACAAATTTGGAACTGTGGATCCTGGTGTCATAGTTTGAAGGGGCATGCTTTCCAGCAGCTTTTGTCTGTTCTGATCGAGAGAAGCTTTACAGTCTGGTGGCTCCGGTTTGTGGCTCACAATCAACTGATCACCTTGTGTGTTGAAGGACACAGTTTATTGTCTGGAGTGAAAGGAGGGTTGCTGAATAAAGCAGTTTTGCAAATAAACTATTGATCGGCAAAAGGAGGGTCTAAGAGCTGACTTAGGAGGGTGCACAGTGAATGGCAGCAGCAGTCAGTGAGCTTTGGACACTGATACTTCCGACCCACTCTCCCAAAGGTAGTCCTACTTATATAGGCACATAGAACTTGACTGACAAACTGACAGCAGGTACGTCCTTGGTAGGGACAGGAAGTGAAGAAAATATAGTCCTAACAGGACCCTCATCACACACACACAAAAATGGTTTTCAGGATGGAGGTGGTTAGTTTTCAGGACTGTGGGGCACTCATCTTCCAGGGACTGCTTGGGAGGATGGGTCAATGTCCTACATGTAGAAAACTGGATGACCTGAGATGTAAGCTGAATGTGGTTTGGAGAGAGATAGCCTGACCATGTCATCAGCTATACTGGAATACAAGTCCCCCACATCTTCTCCCCCAGAGACCCACTGGCCCAGGGGGGTGGAAGGTGTTCAGTTGAAATGAGTGGAAAGTGATGAGGAAGGGCAATGCAAATGCAACTTGGACAAATATCATTCTGACAGCAAACCCTTTTATACCCCTGGAGAAAATGCAGGATCCTAGCACATCAAGAGGTGACCCTGAACTGGTCAAGGGGACTAGACAGAAAGAAAAACTGCATCTGTAAACAGCAAGGATAAACATGGTGGTCAGAACAGGGAAACAGCATCCAAAGGCAACAAGGAAAATCAGGGAGGATTCAGGAGTAGTCAAGTACTTGTTATGGGGGACTCAACGATTAGATGATGTGAGTCCCACCTAAGGAAAGGTATGCAACCTAAAGTAACAGTTAAATGTCTCTCAGGAGCATCAGCACAGCATGACGCTGAATGCATCAGTGAGCTAGTGGACAAGGTGACGAAAGGACTCAATGTACTGGTTCACCTTGGAACTAACAACCTATCAGCACAGACAGTGGAAGAAACTAAGAAAAATGTAATTAAGCTGGGGATATGCTGGAGGCTCAAACAGCGTCCCTCATTCTTGGAGATCCGTCCAGTCTGGGGCAAAGGGGATTGCAAGGCCAAGATCAGGAAAAGAAAATCGAGGAATTCAGTGCCTGGTTAAAAGAAAGGTGTTGGAAGAAAGGATCTCAAGTCATAAGTAAGTAAAACTTTATTTGTATTAGGCACCCTTCCAGAGCTCAGGGCACCTTAACAATAATCATTAAAACAAGTAATCTTCATTATACATTAAAACCATAAATATTACTACAATATTACAACACTGACTAACTAAGTCCCTTCAAATGCCTGATTAAACAGGTATGTTTTGAAGGATTTTTTAAATCCTTTCATGGTCAGGCTATCTCATATCCGGTGCGATAGAGAATTCCACAAGGTAGGCACCATAAAGGCAAATGATCTTCCTCCTTATGTTTTTGGGGTTCCCTGGGAATCTCTAGCAAGCCCTCACCAGAGGACTGGAATGAGCAGGTGGGGCAGTAAGGAGACAGGAGCTTTTTCAGGTAGAGGGATCCCTGCTCATGTAAGGCCTTATAGGTCAGCAATGCAAACTTAAAGGTGGTCTGCCACTGTATCGGCAGCCAGTACAGTTCACGCAGCACAGGCGTTATATGACTTGATCTAGGGGTTCCAGTCAACAACCTGGCCATTGTGTTCTGCACTAGCCACAAATGGATATCCACCCTCAGTAGCACTAGGTAGAGGGCATTGCAGTAATCAAAACAACTGGTGACAAAGGTGTGGACCAAGGTAGGAAGATCTTCAGGCGGGACCAGGTGCTTCACCCTGGCTATGTTCCTCGGATGATAAAAGGAAGATTTGACCATGTCCGAATCCTGTGCCCTCAGGGTCAGGCCTTCATCAAATGCCAAACCTAGGTTACGCACCTGGCCTGAGGCAATCAGTGGGACCCCCCCCGCGAGATATAAACCTGAGGGTTTTCCCACCCATGCCCCTGTCATCCTACAATCAGGGTCCTTCATCAATACCTTCATTTTACCTGAGTTCAGCCTCAGCCATCTAGCACTCATCCAGTTCTGTATCTCCAACAGGCAGTTGTTAAACACCAAGATGGAGTCTAACTCCTGTTTGGGCACAAAAGACGTGTACAGTTGAGAATCATCTGCACAGCAGTGAAAACTCAACCCATACCATTTTATAATGTCCCCTAATGGCAGCCTGTACACTGCAAACAACATGGGAAATCCCACAGGGCAGCCAGTGAGGGGCAGAGGAATGAATGCCTGACAAAACTCTCTGGGACCTGCTCTCGAGGAAAGATCGAAATCAACTGAGGACCGCCCCCCTCAGTCCACAGAAAAACCACAGCCGCTCGAGCAGCACACCATGACCCATAGACTCATGGGGGAACTTTTGGGAGAGAAAGCTTTTCAAATTTGATAGACTTCACCTCACCAAGGAAGGAGTGAGAGCACTTTGGGAGAAATTGGATGTTCATCTTGACCATATAAATTGGATGGGGGGAGTCTAACACTAGGGAACCTATCAGAGTCTGCACTGTTGATAGGAACTTAATTGTCACTTCCCCACAAGCAGAAATCTCTCCCCCACAACTGAGGGGTTCATGTAGTCAACAGGAGAAGAATTCAAGCGATCAAACAAGAAGCCACGCAGCCACAGCCCAGAAGGTGGAAACAAAAGTAGTGAGAAAAAGCAGGGGAACTGGACTATGGAAAGGGGTATGCATCAACACCAGAAGCCTGGGTAACAAGTCAAGTGACCTATAGGCATTGATGGCAGAGTCCCAAGTAGGTCTTGTGGCCATTCTGGAGACTTGGGCCTTGGAAAAAAATGACTGGGACCTCTCAGTCCCAGGCTTCACCCTATTTAGGCAGGATAGAAGGGAGGGCAGGGGGGTTGCACTATTCATGAGAGATGGGATACCATCTCAGTTGATTTCAACAAAAAGGAGAGCGTGGAATCCCTGTGGGTGCAACTTAGCTCAGAAACGGGGAAAATGATCTACATAAGGGTAGTATATTGACCTCCAGGACAGGCCAAGACCAGGGTTGATGAGCTTCTATGGAAGAAACAGTGGTGGTAGGAGATCTAAGCATGCCAGATGTTGAGTGGGACATCCCAGTGGCTGGTTATTCTAGAAGTCAAAAGGTGGTTGATGCCCTACAAGACCGCCTACTTACACAACTAGTTAATATTCTGACTAGAATGGACACCATCCTGAATGTGGTCCTCACAAACTTGGAGGTAGTGTCACCAGGGTTAGGGAGCCGCTGGCCAAAAGTGACCATAACACTGTGGTTCAAGCTGGCCTTAGTGGCAGTAAAATCTCAGCCCAGGGCAGAAGTGTTAAACTTTAAAGGGGCTAACTTTGGCAAAATGAGGGAATTGATTAGGAGCAAACTGGCAAAAATACAAGAGCACATAGAGGTAGAAGACATTGGGGGGGTGTAAAACAGGCCATATTTAAGGCTACCAAGGTGTGCGTGAGGACGGTGACAAAAAAGAACAAACATAAAAACCCCATGTGGTTTATTAACTAAGTCAGGACTGCAATTAGGACCAAAAGGGAGGCATTCAGAAGATATAAAAGAACCATGGGGGACAGTGAATAGGAAGTTTACAATCGAAAGAATAAGGAGGCAAAAAGCATAGTTAAATCTGCCAGTGCCACAACAGAGCTTTGGCTGGCAGAGGGACTTAAGGCAGGGAATAAACACTTTTTTATGATATGTACAAGAAAAAAGAAAGAAGAGGAGTGGAATAGTCAGATTTTAAGGATGGAGACAGAATCATAGAGGGGGACAAGCAGAAGGTCACTGTTCTGAATAACTTTTTTTGCTCTGTGTTCACCAAGGAACACAAAGACCCATTACCAGACAGTGATATCAAGGCTGCGGCAAAAGGGGTCCCTCAAATGGACACACCATCAGTCACTACTAGCAGGGTTAAGGAAGCCCTGGATAAAATCAGGGAAGACAAATCACCAGGGCCAGATGGAATTCACCTGGGAGTGCTAAAGGAACTGGCTGGGGAATTGACAGGTCCGTAGGCACATTTGTTCAACAGTTCACTTCAGTCAGGAGTACTGCCAAGGGGCTAGAGAACAGCAGATGTAATTCCTTTCCACAAGGGAGGGAGCTGTGAGGAAGCTGGCAACTACTGACCAGTCAGCCTCACTTCAGCGATGGGGAAGCTAATAAAACAGGACTTCGTGGAGTACCTAGAAAAGAACAGCCTTCAGGATGATAGGCAACATGGGTTCATAGCGAGTAGGTCATGCTAGACAAATCTAATCACATTTTTTGAATGGATGACTTGGGAATTAAACAGACGTCACCCAGTAGACCTTGTCTACTTTGGCTTCAGTAAGGCCTTTGACTGTGCTACACAACCACCTGCTAACAAAGTTGGAGGACCTGGGAGCAACCAAGAGCATAGTCAGATGGATATGTAACTGGCTAAAAGACAAAAAGCAGACAGTGGTAGTCAATAGGGAGAGGTCGGAGGAAGGAGAAGTTACTAGTGAGATGCCACAGGGCTCAGTGTTAGAGTCAGTCCTGTTTAATGCATTCATCAGTGACATCAGCATAGGTATAAAGAGTAAACTTGCCCTATTCATGGACGATACCAAACTAGGAGGAAGGGTGCACTGAGAGGAGGCAATTAGGGACATGCAAAGAGACCTTCAGAGGCTGGAAAGATGGTCTAATGTCTGGCAGCTGAGGTTCAATGCAAAAAGTACAAAGTGATGCATCTGGGTGAGGGGAATCCGAAGACAGTTTACAGGCTTAATGGGGTCCAGCTATATGACTCTTAGGAGGAAGGAGACCTAGCAGTCATCATTTGAAGCACCCTCAAGCAGATCAGCCAATGCAACACAGTTTACAGCAAGGTCAGCAGAATGCTTGATGCATAGGGAGGGGATTTGGCAGCAGAAGCAGGGAGGTAATACTCCCTCTCTACAGGTCCCTGGTAAGGCTCCATCTGGAGTACTATGTCCAGTTTTGGAGTCCACACCTAAAGAAGGATAAGAACAGGCTGGAGACCATGCAGAGAGGGGTGTCCAAAATGATTCAGGGCCTCCAAGGGCTGTCATATGAGGGGCTTTTAGAAGCATTGAATATGTTGTTGCTGGAGGCTAGGAGGGAGAGAGGTGACATGATTGAGACATACAAGTTCCTAGAAGGAATAAACAAAGTGTCCTCCTTTAACCTCTTCATTAGAGTTACTGACTCCAGCTCTAGAGGTCATGAGTGGAAATTGTTGGGGGGGGCCTTCAAGAGGGAACTTAGGAAACATTACTTTACAGAAAGGGTGGTAGAACCATGGAATAGGCTGCTCATTGAAGTGGTGGAAGATAAGACCATGACATCATTCAAACTGGGATGGGACAGAGCTAATGCATGAACAAAATTCGGGTGAGCAGCTGAGAGTATAAACAGTAAGGGGGTTAGGTCCTGAGACCACAGTACTTCTCAGGAACACTTGGGCAGACTAGATGGACCCTTGGTCGCCTAATGCTGCCATTTTTCTATGTTTCTGTAAGGGACTGAATGATGAACTGCTGTTGTAGTGTTACCTTTGAGACTATTGTTGAAGCAGTTCTGGATTTGGTTATTTTCTCTTCTGTTCCTATTGTTTGGATTGACCCTTTGTTTTTTTCCCCGGCTCATTGTCTGTCTCCCCCACCACCACCACCATCTTTCCATCCTCTTAAATTCTTTTGTCCTGTCTGCCCCTGATTTTTTGTGTTTTCCACGTTTGTCTATTTTTGGTCAAGTTTTTAATATTTGTTAACGTTTTTTACACATTGCACTTGTCACTTTATTTCAGGTATTGAACTGTGAGCAGTTTCTAGCCTTTGCCACACCCAAGCATAAATATGCATGGGAATACCTATTTATGTGGTCATGACGGGTAGAAAAATTAGTTCTGAGAAAGATGTTAGCTGAAATATCAGCTACATTGTTCATGCTTAAGCACTACATGCACACTGTCTGCTTGCTTTGAGTTGTTTTGCTTTTGGAGATGATCATGCACCTACAGTAATGGATGCTGGTGTTTTACTTTGAATCATTCCAGTTCTGCCACAACTTTGCACTATGCACAAGTCTGATATGGCTGGAGCTGTTTTTACATCTTTCTGAGTATTGTTCTTTAGTCAGAGCCACAGGGTTTGTGAATCTCTGGCTTCTAAACCTAAATTCACTGTTGGTCCCTGTTTCTTGTTAGCCCCAGGACAGCATCACTAGTGAAGTATGAGCCTTTTTGTATAGTCATACACTACTAAAAGGAGTTATGCTCTCTGGGTACCTGAAATTAGGAAAACAAACAAAAATGCACAGCCTAATTTTTATCTGCTAGTTTTGAGTTTCAACAGGCAGGAGGAAATCCCAGTGTACTGAAGACAAGAGGGCATACACGGTACTTGGGATACAGGTGTCTAAACAGCTCGGTTTAAAATGGCAACTTTGTTTGATTGTCAGCCCCTTTGAAAGAATTTTAAAAACAGGTTGTCTCGGGTACAACAATGTTTTGGGGGAATTTTGGTATATTTAACAGTTTTACAGGACATTCCAAAACTAGTGAAATCAGCTGTTACATGTTCAGTTTTAGGACCTTTCCAGATAAATTAAGTCCTTGTGTAAGTGGAGGGAGTACCAGGGTGGAGGAGACACCAGGCAGAGGCAGTGTCTGCCAGGTATATGCATATATGAACATACAAAAAAGCCAGCAGAATAAGGTCATTTGGTCCATCTTATCTGCTCATATTGCAGGACCCATAGCCTGAGCAATGGACCCTGCCCCCTCATCCTCCCATCCTTTCCATCTACCCCTCCCATGACCTTCACTTTCCCCTTGTGTCTATCCCAGCCTTTCTTGAAGCTGCCCACCATCTTCAATGAGACCGTCTCTTCTGGCAGCAAATTTCAACTAGCCACCATCACCCTCTCTTTGAAGAAGTGCTTCCTAACCTCCTTCCTAACCCCCCCCCAACAGTGCCCCTTGTGGTTTGGCTGCTACTTAGCTTAAAGAGACCTTCTTCTTCTTTCACCATGTTTATCCCTTTTAGGTGCTTAAAGTTCTTAGTCATATCCCCTCTCCCTCATCTCCTCCAGGAAGTACATGTTCAGGATCCCCATCTTCTTCTTGTATGATGTACCCTGCTAACCCATGATCATTTTCATTAACCTCCCCTAGACTGTCTCCAGCAAGTTAACCCTTACAAGGCCATGGACTGATATATTCATCCCGAACTCCAGTACATTCTAATTCTGTCAGCAGTGTAAGGGTTAGTGTCCTCTTTAAGGTGTGGGAACCAGTACTGTACTCCATACTCTATATGTGGCCTCACCAGTGACCTGTACATGGGCATTATAACCTCTTTCAACCTACTGCTGATCCCCTTGGTTGTGCATCCCAACATCTTATTTATCCTTGCTGCTGCTTTCTTGTACTGCATGGAGTGCTTCAGGTCACTAGTGATCATCACTACCACAGCCTTATCCTCCTCTGTTGCAGATACCTGGACCCCTCCCAGGTAGTATGTTGTTCTGGGATTCTTAGTTCCAACTTCCACTGTACATAACTTTGCATTTCTTGGCAATAAAGTAAGATGCCAAATCCCAGACCACCTCTCAAGTTTCTCCAGATCCTCCTCTAGGTCTTGTATCCCTTTAGCTATGTCCAACCACCCACAGAGCTTGGTGCCATCTGTAGTAATGAACATTTTGCCTTTAATGCCACCCCCAATGTCATTAATGAAGACATTGAACAACACTGGCCCTAGCACTGAGCCTTGCAGGACCCCACTGGTGACTTCACAACTTTGCCTAACTTTGCCTATAAAGGCGGGGAAGTTAGGTGAAGTTAGGAGAAGTTGGATGAATTTAAGTCAATTTGACTAGAAAAAGGGCAACTTCATCTTGCAAAATCTTGAAGTCAGCACTTTGCAGTTTGTGAATTTCTTCAACATCGCAAATGACTGTAATTCGCGGAGCAAATTATATCCACTTCACCCATCTCTACCTATGACCAGCAGAAGAAGACAAAACAAGATAAAAAAAAAGAATAACTGAATTAGAATATGGGAAAGAGATAAAGGATATGTTTTCCTGCAGAACTGGGATGCATTTATTAACTGAACCAACATCTACAGTAGGGATGGGTTATACTTAAACAACAAGCACCAGTGCCTTAACATTTCCTTATAGATTTTATCAGAGAAATTGTTATGCTTATTTAGTGATGGAAGGTAACTTAATCTAAATAAGGACTTACCTGATGGGCAAACATGTGCTAGGTTAGTTGGTGACCATGCATGATCTATTGGGTATGAAGTGTCAGTGGCTCAGTAGGTAGCACACTCGCCTCTGAGGCCGAGAGATCAGAGGGCTGTGGGTTCAGTTCCCACATCTGGCACTTGGGTTAATATCCCTGTACTGACACTGCAGTGCAGCATGAGAGGGGTGCTGCACTTCTGAGGTGCCGTCTTTTGGATGAGACATTAAACCAAGGTCCCACCTGCCTGGATTGGTGGTAGTTCAGGTGGATGTTAAAAATACCATGGCACTTATTGAAAAGAGTAGGGGAAGTTTATTGAACAAGAAAAACAAAACATCACAAATGACAAATCAGAAAAGCTCAAAAAAAAATCAGCGAACATGAAAAATAAATACAGAACTATCACAGAAAACTCAAATACATATTGAAATTCTTTAACATCAAAAAACAGGAAAACATTTCCATAAATCAATAACTTTATCTCTAGAATATTTCTTAATATCCAGTGTTCGAAGTGCAGACAAGTCAGTCTCAACATGTGTGATGATAACAGAATGTAACACCTGCTGTTGTTGTAATACAAACTGACATCAGGCCTGCCAGAGAAAATATTGTAATAATGCAAAAAAAAACATTCAAGGCACTTCTATTATATTTACCACAGATTCCTGTAAAATCACCCAAAACTAAAGTACCATATGATAGTGAAGCTAAGTGTGACATATGCCAATGTAAGGCAGCTGCATCCCAGAATGCCTTACTCTCCATACATTCTAAGAAAAAATGGGATTGACTTTCTTCTATGTTAACACACATAGGCCTCAAACAGTATCTATCACTCTGAGGCTTATATTTCAGATTAACCCTAACACCCAACCTCCCATGTGCCGAAACCCAAACTATATCCCATGTTTTCACAGGAATTCTAAAATCAGTTAGTTTATACAAAGCAAAAGTCATTTTCATCAGGGTACAAGTAGGGAAGAGAAGAGTCACCTTCTGAACTTCATATACAACATATGCATAGAATGATTTTCTAGTCAGGGAACGTAATTTCTGTATGGGTACCTTCCACTGATATAGTTTTTTTAAGCATGAAATTCCATATCCCAGTAGCCCATCAGAGACTAATATTTTAGGAGGAAACATGGACCATTTAAAAAAATACTAGTGCCAGATAGATTGTACTCAGTACTGCCATGGTAAACAAGTTTCATGCCATATAAAATGAAAGGAAGAAAATAAAAATACAGAGTGGAAGAAAATAACAGGATTCACCATCTGTAAACCTCCTTTTTTGAGCGGAAGATAAGTAAAATCTCTTTTAACCAGGTTAAGCCTGTTACCCCAAAGCATTTGAAAGAAAATACTATACAACCTGGTTTTCACAGAAAATGGTAGTGGAAAAAGATGGCTCAAATATACAAATACTGGAAATAAGAATTTTTAAATAATCAAAATGTTCTTCTTTTTACCAAATTTCCAATTCTTCCATTGATTAACCTTAAATTCCCCAACTAGTAATTGTTTTTCCCAATTATAGACTGCCATATCATCAGTCCCAAACCAGATCCCTAAAATCTTTTGTGGTAATACTGCAAAGGATATACCTAAACAATCAGTTAAATCGGGGGACACAGTATCTAATGACAAAACAAAACTTTTCTCCATATTAAGCATAGCCCCTGAAAAGTGTCCAAAAGAGATAAAAACATTCAATGCTTTCCTTAAGGATGAAGTGTCTGCAACTAAAAGAGTTACATCATCTGCATAAGCAGTGATTTTGACTGTGTCTAAATGCGATGATGGCAAAATACCTATGATTTAATGGTCCCAAATAATTCTCCTAATAACAGGATCCAATACAAAGGTATATAAAAGGGGGCACAGGGGACATCCTTGCCAAACACCCCTGCCTATACCAATTTCTGTACCAATAATCCCATTAACTATCAGAATAGTAACTGCCTGACTATAGCGCATAACTACCCACTGAACAAATTGTTTTGGAATACCATATTGTAATAAAATATGATAAAGAAAGGAATGACAAACAGCGTTGAAAGCTTTAGCTTGATCCAAAGCCGCAACCAATCCTGTTTAAGTAGCAAATTTACTACTTGCAAAAAGGTCCCTCACTAAAAAAAGATTATGCTGAATCTTCCTATTAGGGATAGCACATGTCTTGGCAGGATGTATAAGGGAGTCCGCTACCTTCATCAATCGTTTATTCAAAATTTTGGTCAAAATCTTATAATCACTATTTAAAAGACTCAGTTGGTCAAAAGGTTTTTGTCACCCTTTTTATAAATAAAGGACATAAGGGAAATGGTAAAGTTCTTACAAGACACATTTGAGGACAACATGTAATTAAATAGCAAAGGCAAGAAATACCCCATATACTAAAGACTTGGTCCTGTCATACTGAAATGACTTCATCTGTTTTTTAATTTCAAGGATTTGAGAAGTATAAAGAGCATGATCTTTAGGAGGAAAAGACATCAATTTATACAATTAGTTTCTATGTATTAAATATTGCATATAATCTGAGTTGGCTTTAAATTCGCCCCAACTAAGAAATACATTTTTAATTTCCTGTTTCGTATGCAACCACCAATCATAGATTGAATCAAACAAATCCATGGCGGAAAATTTAGCTGCAAAAAAATATTCCAATTTAAGAAAAAAACTGGACTCTCTAGAAAGAAGGTATTCAATCTCCAACGTTGAACAGTGGATAACAATTTAGGTGGCATATTAGTCAAATTAAGGTCACAAACCAAAATATGGTGATCTGAAAATTCAGTGGGTGTGACAGTACAAAACGTAGGTGTAATATAGCGAGAAATAAAAAACATGTCAATTCGTGTGGCAAAGGTGTATCTATAATAAGTTGCTCCAGCCTGCAAATGAATGCTTCTATACATATCCTGAAGTCCAGCATCTTTAACAATGCTTTTGAGAGCATTTGTATCACAATATATATTTTTTTCTGGAACCCCACAAACTTTTGCATCTAGTGAGCAATTAAAATCACCTCCCCACACAACATGTCTTTTGGTGAAGAGAAAAGGTTTAATCTCCTCAAACAATTCAATACGGCCCAATTTTGTTTGGGGAGCATACAAAGTAATAAAATGAAAATAATAATCCCCTAAAAAGCAATCCAAAATCAAGGCTCATCCTGGCCTAACATCTATCAATTTAGAAATTTTAAAGTTAGAATTTTTAAATAATATTCCAATTCCATCTGCAGCGTCTGGCCCAAAAGTCCAAAAAGATGGCCCCCAGATCCAACGTCTTTTAAGTTGTTCAACTTCAAAGAGAGCGGAAACCCTGGTTTCTTGTAGGAATATTATGTCTAATTTCAAAGAATCTAGGTATGTCAGTATGGAAATCTGTTTTTGAAATGCTTTCAAACTGCAAACATTATAAGAAGCCAGTTGTAGTGAAGCCATACAAAAAAACAATTAAATCAAGGACCATGCTTCTGGCCAACCTTCCTTTTCTTTCCTTTCTTTCCTTTCTTTTCCTTTGCTAACTCCGTAGCCTTACTATCCTCATCTTCGATAATTAATTCAGACCTATGAGTTGTGTCAGATTCTCAGTCAGAATCCCCTAGTTCATCTTGTAAAGGTAAAAAAAAATGATCAGTGGGAAGCGGACTTACAACAGGCTGTTTGAGTGAGGCCCTAGTGAATCGTCTACTCTTAACAGTCTCAAAAGGGGAGGCATGGATGTTGCAGAACTCTGCCTCCCAGACACTAAAGCCCTAGGGACAGGTGTTTCAACTGAAACCTGAGACTCAGTAAATCCGACAGTCACGGTCTCCAGCTTCCGAGAATCAGCCAGTCCACTGGGTACTTGCTGAACAGGAACAATGGGCGTACTGAGGGGAATAGTCCCCATAGAATCCCTTCTTTTAGTCTGAGCTTTATGCAACAAATCATCTTGATCCCATCCTTCGGTGCAATTTTGTCTAGCCCAGGGACACTGATGAAAGGCATGACCTTTTTCGTCACATAAATTACATTGAAATATGTTATCACACATATCTATCGAGTGTCCAAACCCCACACATAAGGGGCATTTCATCATATCACATACACTACTAATGTGAGTACGAGCTCCACATTTATAGCAGGCTCTAGGCTGACCACCATAAAAACAAACTCCCCTATCCTTCCCTAAGAAGAAGCTATTAGGAAGGTGAACAATGTCAGCGTTAACCTGGAAAAGTTTCACCTTAAATTTCCAGCCACCCGTCCAAATACCCTCAGTATCAAGTAATGCCTCAGGGGATCCTAAGATATCACACTTAGATTGAAGCCAGTGATAAATATCACTCACATTCACACCTTCATTACGAAACATGATGGTGACAAAATGAATCTGAGGCCTAGTAAGAGGAATGGCAAAAAAGGGAGACCATAAGGGGGTCTTTTTTAAGTAGAGCATATTTTTCCCAAAACTTCTCTAAATGCAAATTAGCTTGAAAACTAACATCAAATAAGTCTTCCCCTGAGATATGTATTAAGGCATACACATCGGTGGAGAGAAAACCCATAGAGTTTTTCAAGAGTTGTTTAAAAACATAATATCTATCAGGATGCTCTGAGCGACCTCCCTTGTAATGAAGCCACACTGCATTGCGACGTGGTGCTTGTTCCAATTTGTTCTTAAACAAGTCCGACATGGGCAACTTTCTAGCTTGTTGATGTGAAACAGACTCTGTTTTATTTTGAAATAAAGCACCTTTCTGTCCCTGTTCAATGCTCAAAACCCCAGCCTTGGAGGTGCTTGGCTTAGAAAAAGCCAAATCACTCTCCCCTCCCATAACAACCTGTTTACAAGAGACATTAGGATCTGTATGCACAAAGTCTGTACCTGAGCTCAGGACTATATTCTCGGTGGCATGCATTGTCGATGATGAAATAGCAGGAGACAAAGAAGTCCACAAAAAATCCGGGATCCATTTACCCGAGACAGTCTTTTTCCACCCAGAGTCAGTTAAGGCTTTAGACTCTGACCAGTCCATCAGGAAACCCTCCTTAGTTTCAGTTCAAACACCAAACTGCTGTTGCACAGACTGTGACATCGTAGGTGCACCTGCAACAGTCTTCCCAGCAGAAACATGCCCTAGTTCAGGCAGATCCGAATGAACCTCGGGTGCAACCTTTGCAAGAGACATGACGCAATCAGAAGTAGATGAGGTAGTAGACAAAACAGAATTGCCAGGAACATTCTCAGTAAAAATATCCACCGAATGCGCTCTCTCCAATGCTGGAATATCACCAGCCAACTCCGGTAAGTCTATACTGGTTTCCGGTGCTGTTTCCAGCATTACAATGCTTTCCTGTATCACAAAAACATTCTCCATGCAAGAAATGTTCAGCTCCTCAGATACCGCACTCTCTCCGACTTCCATGCCATGGCAGCGCTCCACCTTGTCTGTTATAACGCTGACTGATCGCCAGCAAGCCCCCTACCGGCCACGAAGCAGCCACTGAGTAGGGGAATTTCCCCGGTGTCCTGGCCAAATTTTCCTCATTTACTAAAAAAATACCACCAACAGCTTAATCTGGTTCAAGGTCAGTTGTCATTCATCTGTATCCCCCTCCCCTGGGTCGTGCCTGAAAATAGGCAGGATTTGTCTAATGCACTTACCCGGTCAACAAAAACTAAATAAAATAAATAAAAATAAATAAATAAAGTTAGAGGGGGTTGGGCTGAGAGTGATGAAAGCAAAACAGAATAAAGATGTGCAAATTATATTTAAGTGCTAAGGTACTGTATGTGTTTAGGAGAACAGTATGGGTGGAAAAAATACAGTAGCCTATGAGAACTATCTTATGAGTTTAATGGACAGAGGAGGTACAGTCCAGGGTTTGAAGTCATATGGATGAGATGAAAGTGTCAATTTTTTTTATGTGGCATGATTTTTGGATTTTGCTTATAGGCAAAATAGAAACACCTGTGACCCTATAAAAGTGATGTGATTTTACCTTTGTATGCAAACTGTTTTATTTGGAAGAGATGTAACCTATTTACAGCCAAAAATATTTGCATATAGAAAATGTTTTCTTATGTGTAAATGTGATTTATAACAACAAGATGGGTGAATTCAGAGAATTTATGGAACAAATTGAGTCAAATAATTCAAAGCTCTGGTTTGGTTGACCCAGTCAGAAAACAAAAACAAACTGAATGTTTTTATTTTCTTGTGGAAGGGGATTCAGAGCAGTACCCAATAATGAAGGGTTACTGAGGTTGCTTCAGGTTGTGGCTCCAAGGGTTCTTTAAAATATTTTCTCTTGTGGATAAACTGAACAAGAATACCGTGGAAGTGGTTACTACTGGGATTATTTAATTTTGATTTCTGAGTTACCAATATTCTGGTTCCTGTGTGACAGCCCTTTTGATTTGATGGGCTATCAGCAGAACCTGATCTACTGAGGAGTCAGAACTGCAGTAGTGAGGAAACATTCCCTGCCTATAACAAATGGATATACGATAATTACTAGCAGTTGACATTGAGGGACTCAATTATTCAGAGACCCTGTTTAGGGTGATGGTCACTCTATGCCAGACAAGCATTTAGTACTGTATGTCACTGCTGACTGCAGTAGGCTATGCAAAAGTGCAGCAGTTTGCAGAATTGCATCTGAATAATTGAACCAATGATTTTAATATTTGGTACTCGTCATTAAAATACATTTTTATTTTAATGTGTGTATTAGCATTTTAATTGATGAGGGATACACCACTATAAAATTGTTGTGTGGGTGTCAGGTTAGAAATGTAACACTAATGCAGGCAAAAGTTCCTTTAACTTCCTTCTAGCTATTCTAGTCAAAAGATACATAAGTAAACTCTGTGGAGAGCTTCTGTTTAATTTATTGCCACAACAGGCCACTCCCCCATCACCATAGAGAGTCTGAAGACTGACAGCAGTAGCAGTGAGATGATAATGACTAACACTGATCTTTTAACAAATCATGGGAGGATGGTGTGGTACATGAAGACTGGAGGAGGGCAGATGTGATTCTCCTTCACAAAAGTGGGCGCAAGACAGAGGCAGGAAACTACAGACCTGTCAGTTTGACCTCAGTGTTAGGGAAATTTATGGAATCACTTCAGAAGGAAAGAATTGTTGAGTATCTAGAGATGAGTGGGGCACAGGATCCAAGGCAGCATGGATTCACAGCAGGAAGGTCTTGTCAGATGAATCAAATCAATTTATTTGACTGGGTGACCAAAGTAGTAGACCAGGGAGGGGCTGTGGACATGTCCTACTTAAACTTTAGCAAGGCATTTGACACAGTCCTACACAAAAGATTAATAAACAAATCAGCTAGCCTGGGAGTGGGTCTCAGGGTTGTAGCCTGTGTAAAACACTGACTAGACAACAGGATGCAGAAGGTAATAGTAAATGGAGTCCACTCTGAAGAAAGAGGGGTTACTAGTGGGCTACCGTAGGGTTCAGTACTGGGTCTGATCCTTTTTAATGTCTTTTCAAGTGATATTGCAGGGGGACTAGAAGGAAAAGTATATCTCTTTGCAGATGACACAAAGATCTGCAACAGGGTTGATACACAAGGTGGGGTGGAAAGGATGAAAAGGGACTTGGCAAGATTGGAGAAATTGTCAAATATATGGCAGCTTAGATTAAATGCAAAGGAGTGCAAACTAATGCACTTGGGAAACAAAAACCCAGGGGAAGAGTACACAATGGGGGGGGGGATACTGACAACAACAAAAATGGAAAGTGATCTGGGGGTAGTTTTATCAGATGACCTAAAGGTGGGCAAGCAATGTGAGAAGGCAGTAAGGAGGGCTGGGGGATGCTGGAATACACAGGGACTCTGCACAGTTGGTGAGACCCCATCTGCAGTACTGCATGCAGTTCTGGAGACCCCATCTCTGCAAATACATAGACAGGGTGGAGGATGTCCAGAGGAGGCAAACCAAAATGGTACAGGGTCTGCACCAGAAGACATACGAAGAGAGACTAAAAGAGCTTAATATGTATACCTTCGAGGAAAGGAGGGAGAGGGGCGACATGATAAAAATGTTCAAATACCTCAAGGAAATCAACAAAGTCCAGGAGGGTAGCATCTTTCAGAAAAAGAGATGTGCAAGAACAAGGGGACACAGTTTGAAGGTAAAGGGGGGACAGGTCAGAAGTAGCGTGAGGAAGTATTTTTTCATGGAGATGGTTGTGGATGCATGGAACTTCCTTCCTGAGGAGGTCATGGAGTCAAAAACACTGGGGGAATTCAAGAATTCATGGAACAGACATAAGGCAATTCTAGTGGGGAGTAGGAGGAAGTAGGCTGTTGGTTAACTGGGATCTGCAACTTATCCATTAGGTAGAGAAATGGGCAGACTAGGTGGACCAAGCGATCATTATCTGCCATCAGATTCTATGTTTCTATGTTTTTAGGGATCTCTGTTCTGTGCTGCCACCTAACTGCAGCTGTTGAAGAGCTGTTAATCGCACCAGAACATCTGTAACATAAAGGGAGCTTATAATATGTGGACTGCTCTGGAACCTTCAAAAAGCAGGGCATTTTTTTCTACAACTTTGTTTACTGTATTGTGGCCACTACTGATTTTTCAGTACTCATACTGGCAGGGGGGTCAGGACCCCTGTAAGCCCCCTAAATCTACCTATGCAAATGAACTGAATAGCTCACAGGATAATTAGTTGATTCATCACACCTCAGTATCACTGTCTGGCAGACAAAGGTAGTGCTTTGTGCATGTGCTGATCAGGAATGCTGGATAGCTGAAATGCTCACATAGCAACATTTACTGTTTCTATAGCATGAACCTGATGATTGACATCGCCATCTACCAATCAACGTGAAAAAGGTAGAGGCTGGTGGATGGGGAAAAGGATTATTTTACAATGCAATAGGCTACGGCTGTCCTAAACAAATAACATTAATTAATTCAAATGAATCTACATGCCCACAACATTATTTGCTGGGAAGTGAGAAAGAATCATTTCTACATCCCTCACTTGCCACCGCCATAACACACCTACAGAGCTCTACTACCACCCCAACATGTTTTCAAATGAAACTAAAAACAGGGTCTTATATTTGGTCAGCCAGCACAGTGGCAAGGCATCTGATTGCAATGCAGATGCTTCAGGTTCTGGAACAGACCTGCGGGTCAGAGGGCCAGCAGAGATGGGGAGGAAGGAGCATCCAAGGGACTGTTCTCCTCCTCTGAGGGGAGGGTTGGGAGAGTTAGTTTGGTACACATTCATGGCCAGGGGAGTGAATGACTGCTAATGTCATTGAGTTGGGGGGTTGGGGGGACATTGTGCTATGGCACCTAGGTGCTTGTATGTCATGACCCCCCCCCCAGGACAAAGCAGCAAAACCATTGTCGTTGCCCCTCCATGATTCCCTGACTTGCTGGCTCCATGCCACCTGCTGTGATTCCCAACTGGTGATGTAGCCACTGCAGTCTGTTGGTTCAGCCAGCTCCATGGCCCTGCCTCGGGGGGATAAGCCAAGGGGCTCTCCTGGTGGTTTGCTGCCACCTGGATCCAGAAAGTGTTCCATGGCCCTGCCTTGGGGGAGTAAGCCAAGGGGCTCTCCTGGTGGTTTGCTGCCACCTGGAACCAGTAAGTGTTCCATGGAGCTGCCTGACTGATGGCCTCATTTGGAGGAGGCTAGCCTGGATTGATTACTGCTTCTGGAAATCTTTGGGGGTGGGCGGTAGTTCTGGCGGGTCAGGTGCAGAGCCTCAGGGTACAGCAACCCCCCCAAAAAAACAGATTCTCAAATGCTGGAGTCTAGGTTAACAAACACTGCAGAAAGACTTTCAGACTTGTAAATCTGGGGTTTGGGGTCAAGGGACATAGGCACCAGAATCATGAACTGACCAACCAACAAAGTAATACTGACAGTAGAGATTTCTAAGGAACACATACTATGATCAAAAAGAGATTAACAACAAAACAAAAACTCTATCCATTATTTTAGCAAATGCAAGAAACCTCAATAATAAAAAAAATGTTGGAATATCAGACAGCAAACAAAAATATTGATACTGACATTCATAGTGCAGGTATGAATAAGACATAGTGGTCAGAAAGAGATGACTGGTGTAACAGTGTTTCTGGCTGTACCTTATTCCAGTGCGACAGAGTGTCCAGTCGAGAATGTATGGATCCAGTTAACAAATATCCCAGGAAAGCAGGTTACTCTGGATTTACAGTTGCAGCAAAGACATGGTCGGATATTTCCCGAGATTTCTTATCTCTAGAGAAATAACCTGTCTGAAAGCAGTAGCACTGTATGACCACCATGTCATTAAATATCTGGAACTATCTGACCATGTCAATTGCTGCAATTGTATGTTATAGACTCCAGACTGTAATGATGGTGTCAATAATGAACTGTGAAAATATTTCTATAGCAGCCAAACAAGGTTACTATATAATTAAGGGGGATTTTAATTATTCTAACATTGACTGCAAAACACTAGAATCAGCCTCCAATGCTGACAGATGTTGTTTGAATAGTTTTAGATTGCAACTTAGTCCCTCTTCCTTTGCCACTAGAAGTCAGAGCAACTCCACTCCCTGTCCTCCTGAGATAGATTTGTCCTTTGAGATCCTTATGGGCTCCCTAAGACTCACTGCCATTCATCTTCATTTGGTGTTTCCCTGTCCATTCAAACTAGAGCATATCCCAGGAGTACCACACCCCGCTAAGGGTTTGCAGCTGGCATGGCTCCTAGGCAGGGTGCTCATCATGAACATTTGTATTTAACCATGTCCAAGGTGCACACCAGCATACAGGGTACACACACAACACACACACACACACTCACACACACACACTCACACTCACACACACACACACACACACACACACACACACACACACACACACACACACACACACACACACTCACACACACACTCACACACTCACTAGCAGACACAGCACTTACTAAATAGTCTGAAGGCAAAAATAGTGCAATGAATACTTTACCAATCTTCATTGTCAGGACATGTTTCTTTCCCATGGGTACTTTTCACTTAATCCATTTGGATCTTGAAGGGTATTAGTCATCACACTTGGTACTATGTTACTGTTTGGCTAACCTGTAGGCAGAGTAACTGCAGTATTTACATATAATCCCAATCCTAAAACTTCCTACTATTTTAACAACTTGTGGCAAGCTCACTCACTTGTGCTTAACAATTTCCAAAAAGGTTTTGGATCCAAAGATTTTACTCAGATTTGGTGCAGTTCACCCTCTTGTTGAGCAACATCTCTGATTAACATTAGTTACCCATTGCTGACATCATACAATACAGTACATAGTTGCTATCTCTTCAGTCCTTACTGATGGTACATGTGTCACTTGCTACTGATGCTCCTTGGTCCACTTTGGATCATACCCTCAAGAGACCCATGCCACTCCCAGCCTCAAGGACCATTGCCACCTCATAAATCTGGCAAGCTCCTGAAGATTGGTCCTAGCTGCACCAGGAACTGGAAGTTATATATATATATATATATATATATATATATATATACTATATATAACTATATATATATATATATATATATATATATATATATAGTATATATATATAGATATATATACTATATATATATAAAATGAGATCCCAGCACATAACACTACTTCTCCCAACCTTCCTGCCTTTAAGTTAACTTTGATGCAGTATCTCACTGCTGCTAGTACCTGTGTCTGCAGGTAATTCATACAGTCCACTGTGACAAGTACTTGGACGGGGGCACTCTCATTTCATTGATCTAACACTAGCTTCCTGTCCTATGCACTTATCTTTTCTCTTATACCTCCTGGGCCCTCTGCATTATCTGCTTCTGCTCTCATCACCAATTGCCCCCCCCTTCCCCTGCACTAACCCTACCTTGTTTCTTCCTCCTAATACTAGACACTGTCTGTATTCAGGTGACTCTGCCCTGCACTAACCTAACCCTGCTTTGTTTCTTCTCCTAATTCTAACGATGCCTGTACTCAGGTGGCTCTACCTGTTGAACTGTAAGATTTTTTTTTACTTACCCTTTTGTGCCCTAAATTAGACCGCAGCCCTTCTTTGATTCAACAGTAAAAGAATCTCCTCCTGCACTTGAATTGTGTAGCATAACTGTAGTAGCTCCATAAACAGTCACTTACAACCAAAGGATTTCAACATGACATGGATCTTTTAGTTAAGGGCTTGATCACAGCATAGTGCCCACAAAAATGTGACAAAATTTCTCTCCAACTTAACATCCAAACCATAAATAATTAACTAAATTACTTTGCAGAAACAATGGCAGGAGAGGAAAAAAAGAATATTTTTGCTGGCTAAGGATAATATCTTTGTTAGGCTAAGAAAACAAGCATTTGTCAATGCCGAATGTTTGCTTGCTGGCATTGGCATTGGTGGGGTGTGCCTTTGGGTCGTCAGGCATAATGGCCATGCCATTTCACCATACCCTACCCTGCAGACACCGGCAAGTGTCATGGTGTGCCTTGGGACCTTTGGCCCTTATGCTCACCCCATTCCATCAGGAAATACGGTGAGTTGGGTGCAGTATAGGAGAATGGGGTGAACTTTGGGGCTGAAGAGTCTAAGGCACACCTCGATGCCTCTCAGTGGCTGCAGGGTGTGGGTGGGGGTGGAATGGTATGAGCATTACAGGTGACAATCCCAAATCACACCCCTGATGCCTGTCAGTCTCTACAGGGTGGGGCGTTATGGTCGGAAACCCTAATGCCTCAGGCGTTCATTGATATTTTCACTCCAGATTTTCAACATTTTTTTTTGTGACCCCTACCTTATGAACAGTGGCAATATCAGTTCATTAGCCGAAAGCTGATTTTGCACAGCGACTATGGCATTTGGCACCACAGGTGTGAAAACACATTTTGAACAGGATGTGAGAAATGACAGCTATACTGTTCATGGGGAGGTGTAAAAAATGACAATGTTGTAAACCTGCAGTGAAAATAATAAAAAAAAAACTGACAATGTCACAAGTGTGCATAGAAACTGCACAATGCACACCCTTAATTTAATTAGTTTGGGGATTTTTTACAGCAGATTGTCAACACAGGCATTTTGGGACCTCTGCTCATGAACAGTGTCACTGTCATTTTCTTAATCTGTTCCAAACAGTGATTTCCCACAGCGACCATGCACTTCTGTGCAGAAAGTGTGAAAACACGTTTTGAACATGTTGTGAAAAATTACAGCTGTACTGTTCATAAGGAGGTGTGGTAAAATGGCAATGTTGAAAATCTGGAGTGCAAATATTAAAAATTCATGAACTTACAAGTGTATGTAGGAACTGTGCAGTGCACACTTATAAAACAGTCATTTTTGGGAATGTTTCTCCCAAATTTTCAACATAGGGTTTTTGGGAACCTACCTCATGAACTGTGACACTGCCATTTCATACATTGGTCCCAAAAGGTGGTTTCATGCAGTGACCACAAAATCACCTTTCAGGACCGAATAACAAACTGACAGTGCAAGAATTCATGAGGTGAGTTCCCAAATACCCCATGTTGAAAATTTGGTGAAAAAATTCCCCAAAATGCCTGAGATATGCATCAAAGTTGAAAAAATTCTATTTATTCCATTATACAACTTACCGGCATTTCTTCAGCTCACGGTTGGCTTTGAAGAGTGCAGATGTGTTCCCGGTCCACCGAAGATCGTCGCGCCGGACTACGGAGGTAAGTATTGGGTGTGGGGGTGTGGGGAGGAAGGGTACGCAGAGGGTGGGCACGGGGGACAAGACAGCGTGGGACAGTTTTTTCTTTGTAGTTTTTTTTCTCCTTTAGGAAGAAGATGCAGGACATTTGCCATGCTTGGCTGGGCTCCCAGCATGGCAGCTGGAAGATTTTTTGGGGGGCCAGCAGAGCCAACAGGGGATTGGGAATCCCTATTGGCCACAGAGAGGTTTGCTACGCTGGGGTGGGCTCCCAGCATGGCACCTGGTAGTGTGTTGGGGCAGCAGATGGACGTTTGCCATGCTGTGGTGGGCTCCAGCATGGCACCTGGAAGGCTGTTTGGGGGAGCAGTGGAGCCGATGGGGGAATGGGCACCCCCATCGGTCTTACAGATTGTTGCCATGCTGGGGTGGGCTCCCAGCATGGCGCAGCACAGCTGATGGGGGATTAGGCACCCCCGCCGGCCATACTGTATGTGTGTGTGTGTGGGGGTCACATGAGCACACTGGGGTGAGCTCCCAGCATGCTACCTGTTGGGGGGGCTGTCTATGACAGCTTCACTGCAGAGCCAATGTGCAGGCACTTTGCATACTGCCGACGTAGGTATGCAAATTGCCTACACGCTGCAGTGCTTCTCTTTCTACTGTACGCCACTGCATCTGCAAAAGCTGTCATAGACAGCTCTTACATTCATTGGTGTGGGGTACTGCCTGCAAAAGGCAGCAGGGCATTGGAAGTAGGGAGGCACACCTATGAATTCTCGTATGGTGACACTATGTTTCTTGCACATGTGTGCAGGCAAACATAAAAATGATACAAGCTTTTAATGCCTGAACTCCTCTTCCTCAGGAATATATCTGAAGAAGAGGCATTCAGGCCTCGAAAGCTTGTACAGTACATTATCTTTAACTTTTCATTAGCCTAATAAAGCTATTATCTTTGCCCAGCAACAGGATTCTCTTTTCCTATCTTGCTTTTGTGTGGGCTAACATGGCACAGCCCTATCTTGATCAGAAACAAAGATAATTTCAATAAGGAAAATTGATCTGAGTTGAGAAAAACTGTAGCAAAAGAAACCTACAGGTTACAAAATAAACAGCTTGTTTGTAAATTTTCAAAATGCTTTGTGTTTTTTACTGTTTTATGTTGTGACAACAGATCTGAACTTACAGAGAATCTACGTTTTGACAAATTACACAGTGCATGAGTATTATTTGAGAATGCAGTTTGTTTACTGTACTTTTCCTGACTGTGAATAATGTTTGATGAAAATTTAAGGCCACTCTGAGTAGTTTGAGGCTTCATGTTGTTATCCATGGTCCAGCACCCCTGATTGTGACTCCCACCTCACGGACAGCAATACATATGTAGATATATGTACTAACCTTAGGGCAGAGGCACTTATCATATAAGCATAAGTGTCAGGATCTGAGTTCTACATTACTTTTCTAATGCATATTATGCTTCACTATATTTTTACAGTGTATTCTGCCACTGGAAGATGTTATCCATTATATTTTATTGTATACTGTAATTATAAGTTAGGCAATAGTGCCATCTTTCGTGCTTGTGCATCACTGTAATCGCAAGTGACTTTGGAAGCTCATACAGACCTTATTGTTCAGTTATAGTCTGCAAGCTAAGCAACTTCTTATGTCAGTTAGGATAGGTACTCACACCACCTGTTACTGACCAATTATATATTTTATATGTATCTTTCTTTTTTTTTTCAACTCTTTTTCCCTTTGGTCGTGGTCCTGAGACCCTCTCTCAGGCATCCAACCTGTTCCCGCCCTGCCTGAAGTCCCCCCATCCGAGCCCTCTTCTCCCCCACCCCGCCTTGCAACTGGCACCCCCAGCTTAACCCCTCTGGGGTGGGGTTGCCCCTCCTACCTTGTGTGCTCTCAAAGTTTAGACTCCAGCTGCAGACATGGGCCCTGGGTGGAAGTTTCGTGAAGGGCGGCAGAGTCGGACCCGGCTATGGGCATCGGGACTGGTACCGTCGCCTACCACCAGGACCGGGTTTTTCCATTTTTCTGTGCCTCCCTCCCTATGCATGGCATGCCCCAACACTACTGGCACACGGCAATCCTGCCTGCATCGGCCATGCTACTACATGCCAGCCCAGCTTGCTGCAGTACCCCTAGGTCTCCACCAGAAGTCACTGGTTTGCCGGGTCATCCCATGCCCTTGGTCCAGGGAGAAGAGCACCAAATGGGCGCTCAGTCCTCAACCCTTCCCCTGCCAACCCCTGGTGCCTGAGTCTGTTCCTGAACACGGGTCACTGGTGTGATGCAAGGTGTGGTATCCAGCGCCTCAACCCTCAGCGCCACTGGGCCGGGCCATATGTATCTTTCTTAGCAGTTACCATGACAATTATCAGGGTACAAGACCCCTTGCAGCACATAGCTTTGTAGAGACTAGAGACTGCACCTATGTAGGTAAGGAAGCTGGGTACTCTCCCAGTTATTACACTGTTGGTTGTAAGCCTGCATTTTTATTATTATTATTATTTGCCAGTAATAAATTACACTTACAGTGGCGTGAAAAAGTATTTGCCCCCTTCCTGATTTTCTCTATTATTGCATATTTGTCACACTGGATGTTTTCAGGTCTTTAGACAAAATATAATATTAGATAAAGGGAACCTGAGTGAACAAATAACACTTTTTTTTTTTACTTATTTCATTTATTTAATGAAAAAGTTAACCAACACCAACTGGCACTGTGTGAAAAAGTAATTGCCCCTAGTTAAATCAACCCAATTAAAGGGATAATTAGAGTCAGCTGATTGAACACAGCCAGGCTTGATTACAGCCAGCCCTGCTCAATATAAACCTCACTTATTTTGGCCCTTACCATCAGAGTCACGTTGCCAGCACAAAGATTCAACAAGCACATTATGCCATGATCAAAGGAAGTTCCTGAAAAGATCAGAAAAAAATTTGTTGCCCTCTGTCAGTCTGGAAAGGGTTACAAAGCTATTTCTAAGGCTCTGGGACTCCATCGAACCACAGTGAGAGCCATAATCTCCAAATGGAGAACACTTGGAACAGTAGTGAACCTTCCCAGGTGTGGGCGGCCTGCCAAAATTATTCCAAGGGCACAGTGTAAAATCATCCAAGAAGTCTCAAAGGATCCTAAAACAACATCCAAAGAACTGCAGGCTACTCTTGCCTCAGCTAAGGTCAGTGTTCATGACTCCACAATCAGAAAGAGACTGGGCAAAATGGGCTTCATGTGAGAGTAGCAAGGCGAAACCACTGCTAACCAAGAAGAACATAAATGCTCGTCTCTCATTTGCCAAGAAGCACCTGGATGATCCACAAGCCTTTTGGGAAAATGTTCTATGGACAGATGAGTCCAAAGTGGAACTTTTGGACAACATGGATCCCTATAATGTCTCGGTAAAGCAAACACAGCATTCCACAGTAAGAACACCATACCAACAGTCAAACATGGTGGTGGTAGTGTGATGGTGTGGGATGCTTTGCTGCCTAAGGACCTGGATGACTTGCCATAATTAAAGGAACCATGAATTCTGCTCTGTACCAGAAAATTCTTAGGAGAATGTCCAGTCATCCTTCCGTCAGCTGAAGCTGAACGTAGTTGGGTCATGCAGCAAGACAATGATCCAAAACACAAAAGCAAGTCCACATCAGAATGGCTAAAAAGAAGTAAAATTAAAGTTTTGGAGTGGCCTAGTCAAAGTCCAGACTGAAACCTAATAGAGATGCTGTGGCAGGACCTGAAACGAGCAGTTCATGCTCGAAAACCTACCAAATGTTACTGAATTAAAGCAGTTCTATGAGGAAGAGTGGTTAAAATTCTCCACAGCGATGTGAAAGACTGATATTGAATTATAGGAAGTGTTTGTTGCAGTCATTGCAGCTAAATGTGGCATAACCAGTTATTAAGTGTAAGGGGCAATTACTTTTCACACAGTGCCAGTTGGTGTTGGTTAACTTTTTTTCATTAAATAAGTGAAATAAAAAAAAAAAACAAGTGTTATTTGTTCACTCAGGTTCCCTTTATCTAATATTACATTTTCTCTAAAGACCTGAAAACATCCAGTGTGACAAATATGCAATAATAGAGAAAATCAGGAAGGGGGCAAATACTTTTTCACGCCACTGTATTATCTGGACACCACTTATCTGTTGTCTCTTCCTTTTGTGCAGTTCCACCAAGAACCTGAGAAAGGCAATTTTATTACCAAGTTACAATGTAGACTCACTTGAAGCCATCACTTGAAGGGGTGGACTTAGAGATGGGCACTGGAGGATTGAATACCCCCAGTTTTTATGCCTATGGCAATTAAGTTGTTTGTGGGGAACTGCAGAAAGAACAGAATGTTCAAACATGATTGACAGCAGCACATTTTCTGAGTGTGCCCCTTATATAGTTTTTTATTTCCTACTCTCAACAGTCAGGATGTTCTGAAATTAACAGAAGCTTCCTCGGCTGGCCCCTCATTGGTCTTGCAACTGCCCCCAGCCCTGTAACCTATCATCTCTGGGGCTTACAGCCATGCTGCCTTTCAGTGCTCCATGGATTTCCCCCTGTGGTGGCACCTTCTGGGCTCCCCAAGCCAGGGAGGAGGCTATTTTATGGGATGTGGCAGCAGGCAGCCCATCAGAGGGTGCAGTGCCTGCAGGAGAGTGCAGCATTATTCTACACAGTGTTGGCTTTTTCTGCCATTTCTTCTCTTCTCTTGGGTGCCCCATGGGTGTAGATTGAGCGGACACATGCAGTGCATGCCTCCCAGTCAGATGGCATCCTGCTTCCTTGTGGCTCTGCTTACACTGCCACCTGTGCTCACCCAGGTGTCAGTGCTATGGTGAAGACCATTGTTCTCCCTCCTTGGGGGAGGAGAATGTCCATTGGGATGCTCAGTCCTCCTCCCCATGGTCGATCCAAGTGGTCTTGGTCTGTTCCTGAGCCATGTCACTGGCATGGAGGTAGGTGAGGCATCAGCACCTCAGCCGTCCATGCCACTGGACTGGCGTTGTACAGGATGTTCTACAATTAACTTATTCTTCAGAAGAAAACACCTTTCTAAACATTTTTAACCTTTGATATCAAGAGAGCAATATGCACTGTTACCATGATCCCTCCCTTAGCTAAGGGGAGCGGGTGTTACACACTTCCCAACCAAAAGGATTTCTGCCCCTAGAAGTCAAGTGAGTGCAAAGCCTTGCATCACTCCAAATGCCTGCACAGGGTGCTGTTTGACTTTTTGACCTAATATGGCCAAAAGGCTGACAGGACCGAGAACTTTACTTGCTCTTATCCAGTCTCTGGAGAGACTTTAGTTACACTTTGCATCACACTGAAGCTATCACACACCACCCAAGATAGCTGTTGCCCTAGGTGATGGCGGTGGACTAGCTTGCTTACTTTATCATGCTGCCACCAACCTGGTAACTGGTAACTCAGTGCTGTTCCTTTCTCTTGCTACTATATTATCCCACTCACAGCCTGCACCATCTTTGGATGTTGAAGACTCCATATTCACTCCAGGTACAGCTTACCTTCCTCTCTATCAGACTTAGGTTTACTTTTGAAGTTGGTAGTGCTCTCCCAGAGGCTGACCAATAGAAACATAGAAACATAGAATTTGACAGCAGATAAGGACTGCTTGGCCCATCCAATCTGTCCATTTCTCCATATCTACACTATTACATCAGACCGTGCCTGATCTATAGCTCTTTCTCCTTCCCCTTTCCTTTCCATTATGATTCATTTGTGCTTATCCCATGCATTCTTGAACCCCACCACTGGTTCTGCCCCCATCACCTCCACTGGAAGGCTGTTTCAGGAATCAACCACTCTTCCTTTGAAAAAGTACTTCCTCACATCTCTCCTGAATCACCCTTCTAGCTTCATAGCATGTTTCCTGCTTTTTGAGCACATTTTCTTCTGAAAAATACTCCCCTCCTGTACCTTATTTATCCCTTTGAGGTATTAAAAGGTATCTATCACATTTTACCCTTCCCTCCTCTGTTCCAGGGTGTGCATATTAAGGTCCTTTAGTGCCTCCTTATAGGGCTTTTGATGCAGACCCTGCACCATTTTAGTTGCCCTCCTCTGGACCACCTTCACTCTATGTCCTTCCAGAGATGTGGTCTCCATAACAGTATACAATACTCTAGATGGGGTCTTACAGAGGCAACATAACCTGCCTCTTTCTGGAGACTTTCAGCAGATTCTGACTAAGAACTGGCATATATATTTTACAAACAGGGGATACATGAAACAGGAGGTTTAGAGAGTGGCTTCTTGTTACATCCAAAAACAGCTCCACACTGAGAGACAAATTGGTACACACTGCTCACTTTATCCCAAAACCAAAACTCAGACAGCTCCTTCTTGGACCACTGAAAGATGGAAGTTTTCCATGTGGACATTATTTTCAGCGTAGAAACAAAAACTGGATCAAACAGCACATTACCTGCAAATCAGATCATGTCATATACATTTTACAGTGCCCTGGTAAAATATTATTTGTGGGCAAAATGAAAAGAGAAAAACTGCAGAAGTAAGCATAAAAGTGATATCAGGACAGAGGACCCTAACTCATCACTGGCTCAACATTTCAATGCAGTGGGACATTCTGTGACCTCAATGAGATTCTGGGGAACTGAAAGAGTGGAGGAACCACAGGGTGGCAGTACAAGCTGGGATAATCTACTTAAAAGAGAAGTTTTCTGGATCCATACCATGGACTGTTTAAACCTAAACATTGGACTTCATGAAACTTGTGACTGGAACATGTACTGGTAAAAATGAGCCCATGGGAATTTTGAAAACACTGTTCACTGATTGGGAGACTAGCAGTAAAATATTATAATGAGCTGGAGATTTGATGATATGGATGAAGGATGTTTCAGTTTATATTGCGTACACACCATATTGCCACATGGGGACCTCTGGATAGACTTCTGTCTGCCTAATCACCACAACAACATGTGTGTGTAAAGGCATGATGTGTCAGTTTAAATGGTTTAAAACATGCAAAAGAAGGATAACTTTATTGTTTAAAAATGTACAACAAAAATAAATAAATAAATAAAATTCATCACTTATAGCCGAGGGTGGGGGGAGGACCACCTTCCAGACATAGCATGTGTGCTGAGTGGTCCTGCCCAATTTCATTACCCACTGAGCCACTGTTACTGTCTGACAGCTGCCTTTTGCAGCTCATGAAGGTGCGCCTCCCATGAGCGGGTGGGTGGTGATGTCACAAATTACATCACTGTTGACATCGGTTCCCCCTACAAATCAGTGGTATTTAAACCTCTCATGTCATAGTAGCAGCCTCTCCTAGCACCATGGAGACAGCTGCATACTGACAAAACAACAGCTCTCTGAGTGAGTACTAACATTTAAACTTGTAAAGGAAATATAATTAGAGCATTGCAATGCAGTATTTTGACATAGAAAGAGGGATTTAAGGGGCACTGTGATTCCTTTTCATTGTAGGCTTAACAAGAATATAAAAAATAGAAGACTGAAACCAAGGTGAGGTGAAAAATGAAGTACATCCACTATTTTGAAATAGTAAAAATGTCAGATGTTTTAAAACATTTTCATTTTCATTTCAAAGCAGGCAAATATAGTGCAGTGGTTTAAAGCTCTGAGCTGCAAATCTGGAGACCTGGATTTGAATCTCACAGCCCCCTACTTACATACTGTGTGACCCTGAACGAGTTATTTAACTTCCTTGTGCTCCCAGTTCACACCTGAAAACAAGCAGTGGCTTAGTGTGCCTCTCCGGGTTAAACAATTTCCCCTTCCTAATAATGAAAACAAATTGAACTGTTTGAGTGCTAAGGGAGGAATTGTCCTAAAACTCTATGTAATGACTCTGTCTTAAAATATGTAATATGTTTTAAATACAGTGCATAAATTAGCAAGAGTTTGAAAAGTTTTTATCGTTTCGATTTACAGGCAGCCTTGCTAGGGTTTAACAAACAGCATGAACTGAGATTAGTGAGAAACATCTAGCTCCAGAGGTATGATAAAATGAAGAATACACACATAAGGATTTAAGGATTGAGCTCACTTCGGCTGTTGTCTCAGTTTTAAAAGCACTATAAAATGTTAGATTGTACATATGCATTCATTGAGTTAATTATGAAAATAATTATAGAGAGTTAAACAACAAGATTTGGAGTGATGAGATACCTGTTGTTAGCACTGTGGTGAAGGGGAAAGGTCATGGTTTTGACTAAAGAGTGAAGAATGTTTAACATGAAAAGGAAAATGATTTGTGATATTTTCAGTTTATTTAGAACCAACACTGTTTGGGCTTCATATAGTGGCGTCAGCTACAAAACAGTCACCCTGATGACCAAGTGTGGATTTGAAGACAAAAAAAAAAAAGTAATTTTGCTTGAAAGAGGCTTAGTTAAAGAGTCTTGTTTTTTTTTTTTACTTTCTGTTTTTTACCCCACCCTAGCCCAGCACTGTCACCCGACTGCCTTACTTTCAGCTGCCACTTCCCGTCCTGGAGTCCCCCACAGAGCATCTGGTTTACCCCCCAGGTGGGGACACAGTGGAGTGGGGGGTTCCCTCAGACCCCCTCCTCCAGAGGCAATCAAGTCATCTTTGGAATCTAGCCTGTACTCCAGCTGAAGGCAGGTGGGGACGCATTTCTGGGCCCTGCATTGGTGTCACACCAGGAGAGGCATTTTTCTTGTAGTACGCCCTCTCAGAGCATGACATGCCATGGTGCCATGGCTTTATGCTGGCACCCATCATGCTCTCCCCTCATGGTGTGGGCATCGGGTCTGTGGCACCTCTGGCTGTTGCCAGAGGTCAGGCCACCCCCGAGCCAATGTACCCTCCACCTCCCAGAGGGGCTGAGCAGTCCATCAGATGCTCAGGCATCCTCCCACCAGCCATCCCTCTGGCTTCTGGATTCACTTCCGAACCTGGGTTATCAGCATTGTGAGCGGAAATCCAACCACTGTGCTGACGGGCTGGCTCCAAGAGACTTGGTTTTGAGTGGAGCTCATTCTCACATATTTCTTGCTTCATGGACTGCATCTTTAGAGAATGACCCACGCTTTCATATTTGTAGATTACTGGACAACCTGAACCACCTATTGGCGGAATCATTATCACTGCACCCATTTTGTAGTCTGCCGCTGGGTTTTTGTGCCCTTAGTGCACTATTTTGCACTTTTTCGCATTGAAACCCAGTCACCATACCCTTGAATACTTCTCTAGTTTTCTCAGGTCTCTGCTTATCCTTTCCCACCACCTGCCCCCCAAGAATGTCCATCCTATTGCAGATTTTGGTGTCATCTGCAAAGAGGCAGACTTTGGGTCTATGTGATAACGGCAAACGCCTAAAGGTGATCACCGTTATCGCTCAGTCAGAGTGCCAAACACGTTTTCAGCACTCTGACAACCCTGGCACACCAGCACAATGGTGCCAGGACATATTTTTACTACTTTCTGTACAGTACACCAGTCACAGGGGGATCAGGATAGGTGTTGGGGACCCTTAGTGGCACGACAGTGGGTAGGGGGCCTCTAGCCCTAAGGGGCTCCACCGGGGATCCGGCATGGAGCGGGGCACTTGCGCCTTGTGGGATAGTGGTTGCGGCTTGCAACATCCTCTCTAGGTACGCCCCCTGTTCGGCGTACCTGGCTGAAGGTCGCAAGTTACAGGACTTAGACACGGAGACCTTGCCCCTTCTAGAATAGGGTGCAGGGTCCATGTTGCAGCTGTGTTTGGTGCACATCCCACCCAATGTGCATAAGAAAAGTAAGTTACCGTAGTAATTCTCTCCACTATAAGAACTGTCGCCACACATTTTCTCCCCTAGTCCATCTTCATATCCCACGGTATATGGGAAAGTCTGGCTCCCAGTGTCTACCTAGGTATGATTCTGTGTAGAGCATTAGTCTGGTTTTGTGTAATAAACTTGTTTATTACTCACTGGTGCCATTTGTCTGTGTGTTTTCGGTTAGCCTGTAACCACCAAGAACCTGAGAGATTATCGTCCTCCACATTTTGGAGATTGTACGCAGGTGGTCAGCAGAGTTAACAGAGATTCCATATTCACTGGCATCCAGACAGGTGATAAGTAGGTTCACTTTTGCCTGTCCCTAACTCTGTAGCACCCTGCAAAGTCTGGCTGCATACCAAGAAAATATGGTTGTTGTCTGCCTCACCCCACAGCAGTTTTGAGTTGTAGGACTGCGTGAATTCAGACGCCCAGCCATCTTTTGGATTAACTGATGAGGACTGATACACAACCAGGGCACCAATGATGGGTTAATTTGAGTTTTCTTACCATGTCCGTGTCACAGTGGGCTGTTTCTACCTTGAGCTGACTCCTTCAATTTTTTTGTGCAACAGCACCTCTGGTTTTTTTTTGTCTTTTACTAAATCTGTCCCTAGTTATTCTGCAGGTTGGCCATCTGCAGACATATCTTCAAACACTTCTATCTTCTTTCTTTATTTCTTGGCTAGCTCAGAGTATGGGAAATAAGGAACTGCCTCCATGTATGTTTTCATTCGACTCATTCATGTATTTATTCCTTATATAGTGGGCAGCTTGGTGTAAATACATGTGAGTATAAGAGGGAATAAGGAGGTAGCTAGAAAAACACATGTCTGGGAAGTTAGTAGGCTTGATTCCTGGAATGAATAAAAGCAAGTCCTGGTTACTGATAGAGAGTATACCAACACAAGGAATTGCCATGTGGTGTCAGTCTGGATATTAACTGAACTGTAAAATAAAATGTATATACCATAAGGTTATGTTTGTTCCTGTAAAGAATATTTTGTTCAGGTGGTGTCCGGGATAATTGTTTGTGCCTGGTTTGATTTCCCCAAAGTGTTTAGCCCATCATGTACTGTATTTGCTACTGTGGGAATTTGCTGAACTATGCCAGCAAATACAGCATCTGAAAAAGGAGCCCTTTTTGGTCCAGAGAGTGTGCATCAAAACATTATACAAGGCAAGTATACACTTCACCTATCTGGTCGGTTTGGGACATGCGGAGATAAGTGGTTAGCTATCCGCTTGTGTGTGCTAGGGTACGGAGTCGGCTCCTAGAAATGTGCCAAAAGGGCAGCCAGCTGCCTGCACCTCACTCTCCTTGCCCTGTACCTGTGTCCTGTGGGATGGTTCATAGTGGTGACGAAAGACAGGTACCATTATGGGATAAACCAGTGCAAATAAAAACCGGTAATGTGTCTTGGTGCTTTGGCACTCCTACTTCCAAAGAGCCATGACCAAAGTAAATTTCCAAAATCTATGAGCTAGGGAGAAGGTTCTGTTTTTACAGTGTTTTAGCAGTTTCCCTTTCTTTTGCGTACCTAAAGCCCCTTGCCAATAATAGATGCTGTTAAGTTGTTTCTCAATAGTAGATCCGGTGCAGATGTCCTCCAGGTTATTCTTAGAGCCGGACGCCCTGTCATCCCTCTTTTTATACATTGCATGACTCTATGGGAGGAGTCTAAACTGAGAATAGGTTTCATTTTCTTCAAAAAAGGATTGTTTAATGCAACTCCAAGCTCAGAAAAATCTTTTTGGAAGAAATAGAATACCAATTGTGAATATTAAAAAAAGAAGTATTATTTAGAGAATACTCTGTTTTTGGGATAAGTATGAGGAACCTGGCCTGGTCACCTGTTTGTTGACAGGTACATAAGGAGTGCAACCTGAAAGGGAATCAGTGCATTGTGTGGTCAGTGCTGAGTACTGTACTGACTGAGATTTGCCTTCTTCAAACCTTCATGGTTCAGGTGGGTTATAGTCCCAACCTGTGTGACTCTAGCAGTTATTCTAGAGTACTATTTTCCAATTGCTAATAGCAAAACAGTGACTGTAACTGTTAATTTTGCTTTTATTACCTTTGGTTTTATTTTGTTATATTCAGTTTGTGTTCTTCGCTTTATTTATGTTAATAAAACCACACCTGGCATTGAGAATATTTTTGCATCCAGACAATCATGTGTGTGTCCTTCTTACCCACCACCTCACACATGGTGTTAGCAGTGGGATCGTTGGAGTACTCATGAAAGGTGAAAAGACTCCAACAAGGATATCAACTGATAGCTGATGGGACACTACATGCAATCAGTGCAGACAGCGGACCCAGCGACAAGACCCACATGTGTCCTAACCAGTACCATGGTGGAGAGGCTAGGAGACCGCTACTTCCAGGCCTTGAGGACAAAAGGAAGTCCAAACCCAAAGAAGAACTGGAGGAGGAAGAGGAGATTGAAGACCCTTCTGAGAGAGACCCTCCTGAGGACTTGCAGGAACTCTTACGGTGGTTATGTGTTAAGCAGTTGGCCATGGACAAAGAGAGAGAGAAAGAGATTGAGAAAGAAGTGAGCAGAGGTGGCCTGATATGCTATGAGCTATCCAGGTTGTTATGGGATCCCCTCATAATCCTCAAACCTCAGACAGCCCTAAGAATATAAAAATTACTGAGCTAAGTGAATCGGACAACATAGAGGCATATTTAACAACCTTCAAAAGAGAGGCAGGAGCATGCAGATGGCCAAGGGAGCAATGGGTAATCTGTCTACTGCCCTACTTGACAGGGAAAGCCCAGCTCACCTATAGTAACATGAGCAGCCAGTAGGCTGAAAATTATGACTCAGTGCATCAAGAAATACTGCGAAGATATGATCTCAGCATAGAGACATACTGCCAGTGGATTCAGACATTCCAGTTTACTAGGTTTACTAGGTTTAATGGAAAAAAGAAGGCCGTAGCCCATCAAGATTTTCCCCATACAGTGTGGGCTCATTAAGATGGAGGTAACCCTGCAAGCCAACTGTCAAGACCACTTTTAAAAATATTGACACTATCCGAGTCTACCAAGGCCTGTGGTGACTGGTTCCAAAGTCTAGGTGCCCTGACCAAAAAAAAGTGTTTCCTAAGATTGATACTAGCAAATGGAACAAATAGTTGTTTATTATGGCTTCTAGGCACTATGTAGCAATTTGTAAAGTGAGGGCCACACTTATTCATGAGTTCAGTATTTTGCATAAGTTTATGGACTAATATTAAATCACCCCTAATTCTTCTGTTATGCAAAGTGTGCAAACCTGTCAGTTTTAACCTATCTGGGTAGGAGTGCTTGGCCAATCTTGGAACCATTTTTATGGCTCGTTGCTGAATCTTCTCTAACAGTTTAATATCACTCTTCGGGGGGGGGGCTCCAAAAAGGAGAACCATAATCAATTATAGGGTGAATACAAGCCCTATAAAGAGGAATTAAACACTGTTCATTTCTAGTGACAAAAGAATGCTGAATTTGTCTAAGTATGCCGTTTGTGGTATTAGCTATTTTTAAACAATGGCCAGAAAAGGTTAATGAAGAATTCACCAAAATGCCTAGATCTCTTTCTGTGTTGATTGATTTAATCAAATTATTGTTTATATAATAACGATAATTTGAATTTTGGGCACCGTAATGTAAGACCTTGCATTTGTCTACATTAAAGTCCATTTTATTAATAATTGTCCAGTTTTCAATTTTTAATAAGTCAGCTTTGAGTACATTATAATCATGATCATTATTTAACAGGCCCCAAAGTTTAGAATCATCAACAAACTTACATAACCATGTTTTATTACTTATTTTCATGTCACTGATATATAAATTGAACAGTATAGGGCTAAGCACCAAGCCCTGTGGTACCCCGCTGGAAACTGCGGCTGAGTTTGAGACACAATCATTTATAGAGACCCTTTGTGTTCTGTTCGATAACCAATCATTGATCCAGTTTACTAACCCCATAGAGAAGCCCAATGATTTTAGTTTTCTAATTAAGTTACCATGGGGCAATTTGTCAAATGCCTTGCTGAAGTCCAACAGTATGACATCCATACTTTGTTTATTGTCTAGGCCCATGCTGATGTTGTTATAAAAAGACAACAGGTTAGTGGTATAGGAGTGACCGGCTTTAAAGCCATGCTGGGTGGAGTCTACTATGTTCGGTTCCTCCATTTCCTTCTCTGAATAGGTTTTTATTATTTTTCCATGGTTTTACAAATAATTGAGGTAAGGTCAATGGGCCAAAAATTTTGGACAGAAGCTCTATTTCCATTCTTATGAACAGGGGTTATGATGGCTGATAACCAATCTACTGGGATTTCAGCTGATTGTAAAGATTTGTTAAATAAAATACATAGGGGAATTGAAATTGCCTCAGCTGTATGTATAAGGAACCTAGAACTAACTTGGTCAGGTCCTAGGCTAGTAGATTTTTTTAAGGCTTTGAGGAAAGGGAAAATATCAGCAGCCGTAATGTTATAATTTTTTGTGAGATTTTGACCCACTTTTTTGTTATTACTGGGAATGTAATAGTCCTTAATAGAATAAACAGAGCAGAAGTAGGACTTAAAGTGATTTGCTATTTCAATATCTGAGTGAATTACTTTATTATCTAGTGTTAAAGGCCCTGTTTTTCTCGAGTTACCCTTTTTATTGTTTAGGTATGAAAATAATGCTCTATTATCATCTTTGGTATGGGCTAGTTTAAATTCTATTTTCATTTTTGCCTTTTTAATCATATGTTTTAAAACTTGAGTTGCCTTTTTATATTTACTGTAGGTATAATTGAGTCTTATACCTGATTTTAGTTTTATGAATAACTTTTTTTTTCCTTTTGATCTGAGTCATAATAGATTTATTTAGCCAAATTGGAATTCTGCCTTTTTTGTTATATTTGTTTTTTATTGGCACATGTTTCCTTTCTAGTGCAAAAATCACATCCTTCAGTTTTAACCAGGCCTCATTTACCATGAGGCCAGAAAAGAGTTGTGACCATTTAACACTATTTAATTCATCTGCAATCACTTCAAAATTAGCACTATCATAATTCTTGAAGACTTTATTTTGTTCAGTCTGTAGTGTATGCCTGTTAATTCAAACATAATAGAGTAATGGTCACTATTACCTAAGGGGTCGTAAACTAAAATATTTGTGAGTTTGTGACTTATGTTAGAGATGAGCACATCAAGAGTGTTCCCTCCTCTAGTGGGAAAATTTACTAATTGTGTTAGACCATTCTCAGTTAACATGTTCAAGAAATCAACATCTTGTTTGTTATTACTAAAATGAGTGGACCAATTGATATGGGGCATATTAAAATCTCCCATAATTACCACATCCTTATAGTCAGAGAATGTATCAATATCCATAAGTAATGCTTCCCTGTAACTGTGATCAGAGGAAGGAGGGTTATAACAATTTCCCACAACAATTAAAGGGTGCCCGTGGATCTGTATAGACACCCATATAGATTCTACATTAGCTGATGACTGTAATTCATAGGATGTGATGTCTTCTCTAACATAAAGTCCCACTCCCCCACCTTTTATATTATTTCTATTTTTATAATAAAATTTGTAACCTGGAATTTGCTGATTCCAAACAGAATTTGAGTCCCAGCAGGTTTCAGTTATCCCTATTATATCTAAATGTAGTAAATTACTTTTAGCCTCTAATTCAGCTAGTTTAGTGATGTTCTATGATATAGCATTTAGAGATATGAATTTGCAACCCCTATGGGACTGGTTGACCTGACAATTAAGAGGTGGGGGGACTACCCCATTCTCCCCCTTCTGTATTAGTTTAAATGGTTTGTAATTATCCTCAGAAAGGATTTACCCAACATGGTACTACCCTGTCTGCTGAGGTGTAGACCATCCCAGCTATACAAAGGGGATTTATCCATGAAGTTCTCCCAGTGGGATACACATTCTGTGTTCTGAAATATACACCATTTGCGAAGCCATTCATTTGTTTGTTTAATCCTAGTAGTGACAAAATCTGTTGCCCTAGGGATGGGTAAAATTTCAGAAAAACACACTGTGCAATTCCTTTCTACCAGTATGTTGTTTAAAGCAATTATGTCCCATTGTAAGGATCTATGATTAGAACTTAAAATATAATTAATTCCTGCATGGATGATGACTAAGGGATTACGACTGGAATCTTTTAAAATGTCAGGTATTGTGTTAGTAATATTGGATACTTTAGCCCCCCTAAAACTGGAATAGGTGCGGTTTTCCTTGTCCTCACCACACACAATCCTGTCTATATGTTTGATTAGAGAATCCCCCAATACAAAGATCTGTTTCAAATTCTCAGTAAGATGTTGTGGTGTAATATCTGAGTTATTATGCTGCTGAGTGGATGGGGAATCAACACCGAAGGGGGCATTGCAATTTGGTGGAGAGAAAAGGCCATTATTTTGAGTAGTGTCTTTTACTTTTTTCACTCTAGGTTTAATAGTGCTAACTAAATTTGGCTTTGCACAAATAGTGGAAATATAGGATTCATCCACAAGGTCATTTTCCTCATAGTCTATTAGGGTTTGATACCTATTGTGTAGAGGAACCTGGTCAGCAAAATAAGTTTGACCACCTCTGCGTTTGGTTTTAACTTTCTGTACCACAGCCCAATCCTCAATAGAGGGAAATAATGGGTCCACAGTGTCAGTTGAAGGGAAACAGGGGGATTCATCATGTAAAGATGGTGACTGGGGGCTAGTTAAAGTATACTGTGAGACTGCCTCATCTATGAAGTTTTCCAATTGTACAATCTCTGTATTTATGGACTGTCTATGTAATAGACAAGCTATTTCTTTTTGTAAATCAATAATCAGCAAACAGTTATCACACATGAAGATGTTATCAGATTCTCCATAGCAAAACATAGAGCAGTTTACACACTGCTTAAAAGGGCCCTCCATTTTAGTGAGAACACCTAAAACTAAAGATAGCTTCATATACTCATGACAGAGTCTAAAGTCTCAGGTCCCCAGGGTCCACAGTGGATACAGTAGACACACGCAGATGGCCCCAGGGAAGCATTTGTAAGACTGAAATAGCTATGTTATAAGTGGCTACAACTTGGCCTGAAGACCTTGGATCAAATGTTGGAGACTATTTTACTGGAATAATTCATCAGAGTGCTCCCTCAGGATGTACAGGTGAAGGAACACCACCCTGAAATGGCAGAGAAGGCCATTACGCTAGCCATAGACTACCTAATGACATACCCAAATAGACAAAAGGGACATCAGGGGCCAGGTGCAACCTCACCCATGGTAAGACATTATTCTACTAATTCTAATACTGCTGGGTTAATAAGAACAAGTCAGGAAGACCTTATAACCCAGACATCATCTGTTGGGAATGTCGGGGGAAGGGGCACATTGCTAGGTTTTGCCCAAAGAAAAAAGCAAAATCTACACATCTATCCCTGGCTAATAGGGGACAATATCTGATACCTGTGAAAGTTGGGGACCAAGAGGTAACTGGGCTCATAGACTCAGGTAGCAGGTAGACTCTGTTAAAGGCTGACCTAGTGAAGCATGATGTGCCAAAAAATTATAAGACAGGTGTTGTATGCATACATGGAGACACACATTAATTATCCTGTCACTACAGTGGAATGCCAGGCCCAAGATTTTGTCCACCAGCTTGAAGTTGGTCTTGTTCCCCATCTCCCTGTCCCAGTTATACTGGGGCATAATCACCCTGAGTTTGAGACTTTGTTAGCTGACATTACAACACTGAGTCCTGTTACAACCAGGGCACAAGCAAACAGAGAGGGACAATTGTCATCTCTTTTCCCTTTTGATGAAGGGGTGTTTGAAGCTCCAGGAAAAACCTGGAAATCTAAAAGATCAAAAAGGGTGGAAAAGCTCCAATGGACACAACAGTGTATTGACTCTGATTCTGAATTACTACATGTTGTTAAACCCTGTGATTTTGGTAATGAACAAAAGGGTGCTCTAACCATGAAATCATTTTTTTTTACAGATGGGGAATCATGGGGGTGATCAGAAGGGACCAAGGTGTATAATAAAGGGAAATGTATTGTATAGGGAATGCATGAATTCCATAACTGGGGAGGTGGCAGAACAACTGCTGGTGCCAGAAAAATACAGAACTCAGTTACTGCACTTAGTGCATGACATCCCCCTTGCTAGTTACTTGGGTAGGGTCCATACTCTGAGCAGGCTCTTCAACCATTTTTACTGGACAGGTATTCACAAGCAGGTGGAGGAATACTGTTGCAGCTGCGAGGAATGCCAGAGGGTAGCTACCATAGGTAGAAAAGAAAAGGTACCCTTACAACACCCTTCACCTGATCGTGATGCCATTTGACCAAATAGCTATGGATATTGTGGGACCTCTACAAAAAGTTCCAAGGGAAATAGATTTGTACTAGTTATTTGCAATTATAGTACAAAATACTCTGAAGCTATACCCTTGAGGACCATCACCGCTAAGAAAATAGCGAATAAATTAGTGAAAATGTTTAGTAGGGTAGGAATTTCTGGGGGAGATCTTGACTGACAGAGGCAGTAATCTCTGTCAAAACTGCTGAAGGAATTGTATCAAGCCTTTGGAATCAGTGCTATCCACACCTCCCCATACCACCCACAAACAGATGGTCTGGTTGAGCAGTTCAACCAGACCATGAAAAAAATGCTTTGCAAATTTGTTCAGGATGAGGGTAGCAGTTGGGGTATGTATCTGCCCTTCCTAATGTTTGAATACTGGGAAGTGCCACAGGCCTCTACAGGATTTTCACCTTTTGAACTGTTATATGGAAGGAATCTACGAGACTCCCTTGATGTCATTAAGGAACAGTGGTAGGAAGGTCAGGAGACAGGCCCTACCAATACCTTAGAGTTCCTTACACAACTGAGGCAGAGGTTAGCAAAGTACATCATGACAGCTCATCAACATAACACCGAGAGGCAAGTGTCCCAGAAAGTGCAGTATGACCAGGGGGTGGAAAACAAGGAGTTTAAGCTTGGAGATAAAGTGCTCCTGCTGTTGCCCTCTTCTGATAACAAGCTTATGATGAAAATGGCAGGGTCCTTACAACATCAATAGGCAGACACGGCCTGTAAATTATGAGGTTTAATTACATGACAAGAGACATAAAAGAAAAATATATCATGCCAACCTCTTGAAAAGGTGGTTTGACAGACCTGCCCCTGTCCTATTTATTCACCCTGACCAACCAGACAATGAATTGGAAACCACTTATCAGAGATTAGAAAAACAGGGGGAGTTGAAGGATTTAGCTATCAACTCCAATTTGGATTCCCAGCAGCAAAATTACTTGACTCGGGTGCTACAACCATTCCATTGCACATTTACCAGTGTTCCTGGCAGGGCTTCTGGAACTGAACACCATATTGAAGTCATCCAGACTAACCCCATAAGACAGGAACCATACTGGTTGGCTGAAAGGTAAGGGGGAAGGTGGTTAAAGAAGTTCAGAAAATGCAACAACTGGGAGTAACTGAACCTTCGAATAGTGAGTGGGCATTTCCCATAGTGGTGGTAGTGGAAAAGGAAGGAGGCATAAGACTCTGCCTCGATTTCAGATGACCAAACGCCATTTCCAATTTTGACAGCTACACTATGCCTTGCACAGATGATATTGTGGACAGACTTGGAAATACGCGATCTATCACCACTTTGGATCTCACGAAGAGGTACTGGCAGATCCCTTTAGATAGCTCATCTAAAGACAAGACAGCCTTTAGTACCCCAGTAGGACTCTTTTACTTTGTAACAATGCCGTTTGAGTTACATGGGGCTTCTGCTACTTTTCAGCACTTTATGGATAGTACATTAAAACACCACTTGGCCTATAGCACCGCTTATTTGGATGATGTGGTGATCTTTAGCCTCAGTTGGACAAAACACATAGCACATCAGACTGCAGTACTACAGGCCATTACACAAGCAGGCCTGACCATCAACCCAGCCAAATGTGTGGTAGCAATGCAGGAAACCAAATATCTATGTTTTTTAATAGGAAATGGCCAAATAAAATCAGAGGTGATTGATGCGGTGGCAAATATCCCCAGGCCCACAATGAAAACATATGTATGATTTTTCCTGGGCTTGGCGGGGTATTATGGGAGATTTGTGCCTGAGTTTGCCACACTGGACAGTCCCCTAACTGACCTAAGAAAATAAACCCAACTAATGTTAAATGGACCCCAATATGTGAAGAGGCATTCTGTGCCATAAAAGTCAAGTTGTGATCCTCACCCGTTTTTAAAGAGCCCTGAGTTTTCCTTGCCCTTTGTGGTACAGACAGATGCCTCTGACACTGGTATAGGAGCAGTGTTGTCCCAAACATTCGAAGGAGAGGAACACCTTATCATCTTCATTAGCCAGAAGATGCATGAGAGAGAAACTAGGTATTCCACAATTGAGAAGGAGTACCTGGCAGTACAGTGGGCAATAGAAGCTCTAAATTTTTATCTCTGGGGTTCTGAATTTAAACTGATTACCGATCACAATCCTCTGTGTTGATTACAAGTCATGAAGGATAAAAATGCTCAGATAATGAGGTGGTATCTGACACTCCAGCCTTATTGCTTCACCATTAAACACAAACCAGGTACTGCCCACAGGAATGCAAACTTTATGTCCCAGTTTGGGGCAGACCCAAATGTTTAAAAGGCACAATCAGACCTCAAGGTAAAGAAAAATAGTGTTGGTTAAGAGGCAAGCCTCTTAACCTGATATTTATTTGTGTATAGCTTGGCAGAAGACACCAGAAGAAAGGACTGCTGTGTGACTGAACTTCTCTGCTGGGACTAAAGTAGAAGAACTTTTGTATTTGACCTTTAATTTAGGGTAAAAAAACTAACATACAAAAAAAAAGTGTGTGTTTGGGTTAACTGAACTGAATGGGTATCTGAAGAGTTATCTAGGTGTAAATCTCAGGTGACTGAAAGGACTTAACTGCTGTGAGGTTTAAATTACTTGTAGAAAGATCTGGTAAGTGGGGAGTGGCTTAGCTAGAAGGAAGCTACATTTAAAGACTGCCTTAGAAAGTTTCTGCTAATAGCTTGACAGAAGACACCAGGAGAAAGGACTGCTGTCTGACTGAACTTCTCTGCTGGGACTATATTGCCTCCTTCCCTCCCCTCCACCCACCACGCAAAGCTAGTTCTATTTTTATAGGCACAGAATTTGACTAACAACAGGAACTTCCTGTTTAGGGGCAGGAAGTGAGTGATCACAGAACCACCAAGGACCCACCATCCTAGAAGGTCAAGAGTAGCTCTCTGGCCCCCTCTAGCTGCTGGAGGTCTGCCTCTGAGCAAGTAAGTGGTCTACTGCGAAATATAGGATATTCTTGTCTCAGAACAGGACAATCAGGAGCTTAAAGGGCACACAGGCAGAAAGTAAGGAGAGAGAAAAACAGGAGGAAGAGTAAGGATTGCAAACAGTTAAGGGGCCAGAAATAAGACATGATTGGGTGGTGCAGTGCAGTGGCTGTGGAGCAGCAGTCTTCCAGGAGATGTTCTGGAGGATGCAGTGTTGTACCATCTACAGGCACCTCTCTGGGATGAGGGAGGAGGTTGCTCATCTCCAGGCTGAGTTGGCCAGGATGTGTGGGACCTCCTCTTCCATCCAGGGACCACCAGTGCCACTGCCGTTGCCTCAGAGGTTGCCAAGAAAAAGGAGCGGTTGGACCACAGTGGGCTCAGGGAGGGTGAGGGTGGTGGAACAGAGGTGCATCCCTCCATTGTACCTCTCCACAATTCCTATGCCATTCTGGCAAAGTGTGGTTCCTCTATGGAGGCACCCACAGTGGAGACCAAGGAGGATGCTGGGAACCTCCACAAAGGAGACCCACAGGAGGGTGGCAGGGGACCCTGCTGGGGAAGGAAACAACTCCTGGTGGGGGACTCCATTGTTAGGAAGGTAGAACTGGGGGAGGAAGGGGAGAGGGAGGTAAGATGCCTGCCTGGCGCCATGGCTTACAGGGACAGGAAGCGAATCCTTAGGATTGCCGGAGCAGCTGCACAGGAGAGGGAGCTGGATGTCATTGTCCACCTAGGGACAAATGACCTGGCTAAGAAAGGGATTAGAGATGTACAGGAAGAGTTTGTGGAATTGGGGAGGGGACTAGTCAAGTAGCACACACGGTAACCTTCTCGGAGGTGCTACCTATCTATGGCATAGAGAGGCTAGGGTGTTCCGCACCATGGGATTCAATCAGTGGTTGAAAAACTGGTGTGGAGCTCAGGATTTGGCTTCATTGGGGACTGGGGTCCACCTGGAGTGATGCAAGCCTATACTGGCATGATGGGCTGCATCTGTCCGGGAGGGAACCAGGATCCTAGGCGATAGGTTTAAATGCTTCATTGGCAACCTTTAAACTAGCCAAGGGGAGGCACTGGAAAGGAGCAGGAAAATCCTAGCCCCCAAATAATCACGGTAGTAAGTGCGGCAAACACCAACATAGAGGTGTTGATAGGGAGAAGGGCAGGGGTAAATGGAGAAAGTGAAAAAGGCAAGAAGGACAGGGATGGGGCAAAAGGGAGTAAGGCCATCAGGAAATGGAGGTTAATGAGTACCAATGCCCGTAGTCTGGGCAACAAGCTCCCTGAGCTGATGGCCTTAATGGAAGAGGGATGCCTGGATATCATAGCAGTCACAGAAACACGGTACACAGAGAACCATGACTGGGAGTTTAACATACCAGAGTACATAACCTACAGGAGAGACAGGCAGGGGAGAAGAGGGGGAGGAGTAGCTCTCTATGTAAAGGAAGGGATAAAAGCAACTGAACAAAAGAGTAAACAGGGAGGAGAGGAGGCACTGTGGTCACCTGAGACTGGAAAGGGCACCACAATCCGCACAGGGGTTGTGTACAGACCCCCATGTCAGGGGGAAGAAATGGACAAGGATATGATAGAAGGCATTCTTATAATGGCAGAGAAAGGGGAGATACTGTTGATGGGAGACCTGAATATGCCAGATGTTAACTGGAGCACATTTTCTTCAGCCACATCCAAGAGCAGGGCCATTCTTGATGCCCTACAGGTGGCAGGCATTAGACAGCTAGTTTCAGAACCCACTAGTGAGGGAGCAATCTTAGACCTCATACTCTCAAACGGGGGCAGTGAGAGGATCTCAGATCTAGAAGTGGGTTGCCATCTGGGGACAAGTGACCATCAAACAGTGTGGTTCACGTTAAACTCAGCTACAGAGTCAAGCCATACAAAAGTGAGGGTACTGGACTTTAGGAGGCTGACTTTGGCAAGAGGAGAGGCCTCAGAAAAGCACTAGCAAACAGGCTAGAATGAGTGTGGAGCAACAATGGGGAATTATCAAACTGCCATCACAGAGGCAACAAGCCTTGTGTGAAGCAAATGAACAAATCAAATGAAGGAAAAGCCACTATGGTTCTCAAAAGAGGTGGCTGGAAAGTCAGGAAGAAAAAGATAGCATTCCGAAGTATAAGGAAACACAGAAGGAGCATGACAGAGAGCTGTACCAGTTAAGGCAGAAGGAAGCAGGGAGGGAAGTCAGAATGCAAAAAGGCCCAAACTGAGGAAAAGATAGCCAAGTCAGTTAAGAAGGGGATAAAACCTTTATAGGTACATCAGCGAGCGAGAAAGACAAAGGAGGGATAGTGAGGCTGAATAGAATGAACAGTGGGTGGGCAGAGGAGGACAGTGAAAAAGCAGGAATACTGAATGAATATTTCTGCTCAGTATTCAGAAAAGAGGAGGGGGAAGTGCCTAATCCAATTAACAGAAGCACTCTTGATAGGGGGGTCGATCCCAGTCCTTTCACAGAAGAAAGGGTTCTGCAAGAACTCCTAAAACTGAAAGTGGACAAAGCAATGGGTCCTGATGGAATTCACCCCAGAATTCTAAAAGAATTAAGGGAGGAACTAGTGAAACCACTGGCTACTCTTTTAATAAATCATGGGAGGATGGTGTGGTACCCGAGGACTGGAGGAAGGCGGATGTGATTCCCTTCACAAAGTGGGTCCAAGACAGAGGCAGGAAACTACAGACCTGTTAGTCTGACCTCTGTGGTAGGGAAAGTGATGGAGTCACCTCTGAAGGAAAGAATAGTCAAGTACCTAGAGGCCAGTGGAGCACAGGACCCAAGGCAGCATGGGTTCACAGCAGGAAGGTCATGTCAGACGAATCTAATAGATTTCTTTGACTGGGTGACCAAAGTAGTAGACCAGGGAGGGCTGTGGACATGGCCTACCTAGACTTTAGCAAGGCATTTGACACAGTCCCACACAAAAGATTAATAGTCAAATCAACCAGCCTCGGGAGTGGGACCCAGGGTGGTAGCCTGGGTAAAACATTGGCTGGACAACAGGACATAGAAGGTAATTGTAAATGGAGTCCATTCTGAAGAAAGGGGTTACTAGTTGGGTACTGCAGGGTTCAGTATTGGGTCCAGTCCCTTTAATGTCTTCATCAGTGACATTGCAGAGGGACTAGAAGGAAAAGTATGCCTTTTGCAGATGACACAAAATCTGCAACAGGGTTGATACACAAGGAGGTGGAAAGGATGAAAAGGACTTGGCAAGGTTGGAGGAATGGTCAGAAAGGGCAGCTGGATTCAACGCAAAGAAGTGCAAAATAATGCACCTGGGAAACAAGAACCCAGGGGAAGAATACACAATGGGTGGGGAGGTAGTAACAACAACAAAAAAGGAAAGGGACCTGGGGGTAATCATATCAGATGACCTTAAGGTTAGCAAGCAATGTGAGAAGGCAGTAGGGAGGGCTGGGAGTATACTGGGATGTATAGGGAGAGGCATCAGCAGCAGAAAATGGGAAGTTGTTATCCCTCTGTACAGACAGTTGGTGAGACCCCATCTGGAGTACTGTGTCCAGTTCTGGAGACCCCATCTCCACAAGGACATAGACAGAATAGAGGCAGTCCAGAGGAGGGCAACTAAAATGGTGCAGGGTCTGCAAGAGAAGCCATATGAGGAGAGACTAAAGGAGCTTAATATGTATACCCTTGAGGAAAAGAAGGCAGAGGGGGGACATGATAGAAACTTTTAAGTAGCTCAGTGGAATCAACAAAGTCCAAGAGGGTAGCAATTTTCAGAAAAAGAGACTTGCAAGAACAAGGGGACACAATTTAAAGATAGAAGGAGGGTGGTTCAGGGGCAATGTGAGGAAGTATTATTTCACAGAGAGGGTAGTGGATGCATGGAACAGCCTTTCTGAGGAGGTTGTGGGGTCTAAAACTGTGGGAAAATTCAAGAATGCATGGGACAGACATAAGGCAATTCTTGTGGGGGGTAGGAAGAAATAGGCTGTTGGTTAACTAGGATCTGTGGCCTATCCTGTAGGAAGGGAAATGGGCAGACTACATGGACCTAGCGGTCCTTATCTGCCATCAAAGTCTATGTTTCTATGTCTGAGTATGCTTTAGGGACCCCAAGGTGGAGTTTTGGGAATGGGAGGGCTTAAGCTTCATCTCTCCTCAAAGAGATCTGACTACACTGTGTCTTGTTGTGGTATTTCTGTGATGTTATGATAGGATACCTGTGCTCTAATTTGAAGGGATTAAACCCCTGATTTCCTCTTAGGCGGGGAGGAATATGTCACAGTGGGCTGTTTCTACCTTGAGAAGCCAACTCTTTCTAAGTCTGTTGCGCAACAGCACCTCTGTTTTTTTCTGTCCTTTACTAAGTCTGTCCTTTGTTGTTCTGCAGGTTGGCCACCTGCAGACATATCTTCAAACACTTCTGTCTTCTTTCTTTATTTCTTGGCTAGCTCAGATATTAACATGCTCCAATGGACCTCCCCCCTTTGTTGTTCAATATGAAGTATGGAAGTAAGGAACTGCTTCCATGTATGTTTTTATTCAACTCATTCATGTATTTATTCCTTAAATATTGGGATGCTTGGTATAAATACATGAGAGTGTAAGACGGAATAAGGAGGGAGCAAGAAAAATGCATGTCTGGGAAGTTAGTAGCCTTGATTCCTGGAATGAATAAAAACAAGTCCCGGTTATTGATAGAGAGTATACCAACACAAGAAATTGCCGTGTGGTGTCAATCTGGTCAATAACTGAACTGTGAAATAAAATTTATGTACCATAACGTTATGTTTGTTCCTGTAAAGAATATTTCATTCAGGTGGTTTCTGGGATAATTGTTTGTGCCCAGTTTGATTTCACCAAAATGTTTTAGCCCGTCATGTACTGTACTTGCTACTGTGGGAATTTTACGAATTATGCCAGCAAATATATCGTCAGAAAAAAGGAGACCTTTTCGGTCCAGAGAGTGCACATCAATACACTATACAAGGCAAGTGTGCACTGCACCTCTCTGGTCAGTTTCGGGACACACGGAGATAAGCGGTTAGCTGACCGCTTGTGTGTGCTAGGCTACGGAGTCGGCTCCTGGAAGTGTGCCAAAAGGGCAGCCAGCCATCCATACCTCGCTCTCCTTGCCCCATACCTGTGTCCCATTGAATGTTTCAAAGTGGGGATGAAAGACAGATACCATTATGGGATAAGCCGGTGCAAGCAAAAACCGGTAATGTGTCTTGGTGCTTTTGTACTCTTACTTCCGAAGCACCACAACTAAAGTAAATTCCCGAAATCTATGAGCTAGGCAAAAGGTTCTGTTTTTACAATGTTTTAGCAGTTTCCCTTTCTTTTGCTTACCTAAAGCCCCTTGCCAATAATAGAGGCTGTTAAGTTGTTTCTCGATAGTAGGTCTGGTGCAGATGTCCTCCAGTGTTATTCTAAGAGCCAGCCGGCCCTGTCATCACTCTTTTTATATACTGCATGACTCTGTGGGAGGAGCCTAAACTGGGAATATGTTTTATTTTCTTCAAAAGAGAATTGTTTAATGCAACTTCAAGCTCAGAAAAGTCTTTTTGTTAGAAGAAATAGAATATCAATTTTCAATATTAAAAAGGAAGTATTTATGGGTCACGTGATGCGCTGGGAAGTGTAGCGGACGTTCTCGGGGCTTGCTCTCACCTAAATACCGTAATTTTGTAATTTTTATACCTCTCTGCAACCTCCAACTCGCATCAACAGCCTTAGGAGAGACAGGAGAATCTAATAGAAGAGGAATTTTCGACTTTGGCGAGAATGGACGAAACGGAAGCGAAACAGGAGCTCGAGGCAAAACGGCCCCGACGTAGCTCTTCCCCGGCAGCTCCCGCAGATGATTTAACGCCAGCCCATATCTATGAGGATTTAACCACAATTAAAGACGCCCTCTTCAAACTAATTGAAGATGTTGCAGACTTCAAGCCTGCTTTAACTCAACTAGCTCGACGAGTTACTGATGTAGAAGCTCGGGTATCTTCACTGGAGTGCAATGTTGACAAGCAGGGCCCTGCTGTGATTGAACTGAGGAGGTCTGTGGCAAAACTAGAGGATCGCCTTGAAGACCTCGAAGGCAGGAATCGCAGAAACAATCTGGTTTTACTTGGACTGCCAGAAGGGGAGGAAGGTCCAAACATGATTGTTTTTTTACAGAAAATGCTGAAAAAAACAGTAGGTCCTTCAGCTAATGGGCCAGAATACATAATTGAAAGGGGGCACAGGGCCTTGAGAGCAAAAACTCCTCCAGAAGACCGTCTGAGGCCTATAATTTTTAAACTCCTGAATTACCTCGATCGAGAGCAGATATTGAGGGAAGCAAGGAAGCTCTCGGCAATCCTCTGGGAGGGCAAGAGATTTCGTCTAGTTCCGGATCTTACTGTTAAAAGCAGGATGGCGAGGGCCAGTTTTCGGCCTATTACGTCCAAGCTTTGGGCTGCCGGAATTAAGCACCGCATGTTATACCCTGCTAAACTGGAAGTTACTCATAAGGAAGGGAAGAAGCTGTTTGAGACACCAGAAGAAGCCCTGAAGGTGTTAAAGGACTTATTTCCGGACCTTTTCCATAAAACCTGAAAGCGCGGCTGCTGGATTAGCTTCCAGAATATTTTGAATGTTGGACTGATTATATTATGGTTTAACTTGGACATTTTTTTTTGTCGAGCATTTTAATGCCGGATTTTTAAGGACACCAAGTTGACGTTCTCATTCTTCCTACTGTTCCCTGTGTTCCTCCTCCCTTTTATCCTCCCCCCCTCCCCTTCCCTAATTCTTCTACATTTTCGGATTCTTGTACCCTTATATATTTGCTAGGTTGTCATCCTGTTGGGCAACAGTAATGGGTCTAATATGTCTAATGAATACCTTTTAAGACATTATTCACCAGGCCCAGAGGAAGGCGTAAATGGTGTTCCTTATTAATGGATACTACGGGGGATGTGCCCAAAGCAGTGCTTTTGGTAGACGGTGGTTGAGCCGTGGTGGACAATGGGCACCTCCATGTGTATTGGCCTCCTCAGTTAATACGTGGTGATTTAAGGCACTGCAGTTAAGACTAATTGGGCTTGCTCCCCTAGTTAGGCCTACTTGTTCCTCCCCACCTTTTCTTTTGGGGTGCTGAATGAGTACTTTACTCACCCATTAATTGTTTGAATTGTTAAAAATTAATAGATAATAGGCTAGGCTTTTTATTGGAGTTCCAAAATAATTTGTTAAAGGCCTGTATAAAAGAGCTTGATGGCAGAGCTCAACCTAGCTGCAATTTTTCAGTATTTTAGGGCTATCACTCTCAATAGTTACCTACTCAACTAATAGAGAGCTATGGAGATAGTCCTGTATCTAGGTTTGGTTGTTTATTCTTTTGTAGCTAGTTAGGGGATTGATGCGAATATAGTTCATCGGAGTAGAATACTAAAATGTTATTCAAGACTGTTATTTTATTTCTAGATTTTGTGGAGAGAGGTTAAATAACCAATTTTCTTAAGGTAGTGAGAGGCCCCACCTTCAGAGCGTGCCATGGTCCAGCAGATTGGAGGCGGCTTAGGCCCGGGGTTAAGTTTCGTTTTAACGTTTGGGGGAAATGGGTGGGTTTGGACAGTGGGAAAGTTTTTTCCTTTTTACTTCTCGGATGAGTTGGGGTTATTGGGGTGGGGTCTGGCAGCCCAACAGTTGAAGTGTTATCTTCCATTATCCGTTATATGGTTTCAGAGCTGAATATAATTTCCTGAAACATAAAAGGGGGAAGGGATAACAAAAAGAGGCACATTGTCCTTAACCATCTGGCGCGTTTTAATCCTTCAATTGTTTTCTTGCAGGAAACACACATGATACCTGAACAATTTTCCCTTTTTAAAAAGAGATGGGTGGACCAAGTCTTTGGGGTGGGGTTTTCCATATGTAAAAGGGGGTGGTTGTTCTAGTGGCCAAAAGCGTTCCCTTTCTGTCAACAGAGGTGATCTCGGACCCAGAGGGGAGGTATACCCTTGTCGTGGGTAAACTAGCGGGTGCAAATGTAGTGTTAGGCTCCATTTACGGGCCCAATCAGGAATCTCCCTCCTTTTTTACACAGTTGGCAGTTCTCCTTGTGCCTCTAGCTGATAAACCATTAATTTTAGGTGGGGAATGGAATTTGGTCCAATCAAATTGCCTGGACCATTCATGGTCTAAAAGCGTTCGCCCGTCCCCCGCACAGACAGCAATGTCTGAGTTTATGACCTCGCTAGGTTTGTCTGACCCGTGGCGTTTAAATAACTCTAAGGCTAGGGAATATACCTTTTTCTCTTCAGTCCATAAAAGCTATTCTCGAATAGACTATTTTTTAGTAAGCCATCAGCTACTCCCTCTGGTTCACGAGGTCACTATCTTTGGTCGGGTAATTTCTGATCATTCTCCTGTTGGCCTCCGGTGCTGTCCACTTTCCCTGCCACCTAGATCATACTCGTGGTCCCTGAACAATCATTTGCTAAAGATTGTTCCCCATATGAGAAATTCAGAATTTTTATGCTTCAAACTATTGAAGTGAACTGGGGATCTCTTCAGGCAGTTGACCGAGTGTGGGCGGCGCTGAAGGCCACATGGAGAGGTGAATTCATCAGATTGGCGACAATCCGCAAAAAGAAAATTACACGTACAGTAGTGGACTGTCTGAATAGAATTAGGACTTTAGATGCCATAGATGGAGATCTAAGATCTCCCTCCCAGGAGCAAGAACTTGCTTCGCTAAGAGTTTGGTATGAGACAACCATGAAAGAGAAGGTAGAAAGATCTGCTTCTAATTTGAGGGCTTCTTACATAGGACAAGGTAGTAAAGCTGGGAAGATGCTGGCCTGGCAGTTGAAAAGAAAGGCAGCGGAAAGGTGGGTTGCTTTCTTAAAACATCCCCAGACAGGCGATACAATCTCGGGCCCCGAGGATATTTTGAAAGCTTTTGCTGGCTTCTATAAGAATTTATATACGGGTGAGCCATTATCCTCAGAGGCGCTTTTTAGAATGAGAGAGTTCCTTACAGATATCCCCTTTCCTCAACTCCCCCCGGACCTCAGTTGTGAGTTAGAGGCCCCCCTTAAGACTGAAGAAATCTCACAAGCTATTGATGCTTTGAAACTTGACAAAGCACCGGGCCCGGATGGATTTACGGCTTTGTTCTATAAGACCTTTAAAGAGATCCTTGTCCTGTTATTACGGCAATTGTTTACTTTTTGGTGCGAGGAAGGGATCAAGGATCAGTCTCTTTTTGAGGCAAGGATTATTCTTTTGCCAAAACCAGATAAATCCCCGGACCTTGTGGCGAACTATAGGCCAATATCTTTATTAAATGTTGATGTAAAAATGTTTGCTAAGATTTTAGCTAATAGGTTAAAATCAGTATGGATAGGGCTATTAAGCCCCGAGCAAGTTGGGTTTGTGGCCGGCCGCTCCTCGACAGACCACTTTAGAAAGTTGTTTTATTTAATACATGAATCCATGAGCCCAGATAAAGAAGCCTCTCTAGTCGCTTTAGACGCGGAGAATTAATTCGATAGGGTGGAGTGGGAGTTTATGTTCGAGGTGCTCTCTAAATTTGTCATCCCAGACAATTTTTTGGGCTATATTAAGGTTTTGTATACATGTCCCTCAGCAAGGATTTCCTGTGACAACCTGATATCATCTCCCTTTAGATTAATGCGAGGAACCCGACAAGGGTGCCCCCTTTCACTATATTTTTTTAATTTATATTTGGAGCCCCTAATCAGAGCAATTAAGATGGATACTGGTATCCAGGGGGTATGTATCCAAAATGATGAGTTTAAGGTGTCAGCTTTTGCAGACGACCTACTAATCCATATATGGCATAGCCAGATCTCTCTCCCACAGTTGTTTTCCACTATCTCGTGATTTTCAGAGTTTTCTGGCTATAAGCTTAATAAGAGTAAAACATTAGTTTACCCATTATCCCCTCACCTACAACGAACTTGGTGTTCCTCTCTGGGCCTGTCCTGGCAGACTAGCTTTCTTCCATACTTAGGTATTAAAGTCTCGAAAGACCTAACACAATTATATGAGTTAAATCTCAAACCCCTCCTCAAATTGATTAGAGACGATCTCAGCAGGTGGACCCAACTCCCACTTTCCTTTTGGGGGAGAGTTAACACAATTAAAATGATGATCTTGCCGAAAGTCTCTTATTATCTTTTTAATCTTAACATATATCTGCCAAAGTCCTTTTTTAACCTTTGTCATAAATATTGCACTGACTTTATTTGGAATGGTAAACCCCCTCGCCGGGCCTACGGAAAGCTTACCCGACGTAGGGAAGAAGGAGGCCTGCAGGTGCCCAATTTTTATATTTATTATTTAGCAAGCCATATGGCAAGGTCGGCCCAATGGGCGTCTGACACTCTGGCATCTTCAGCAAGCGGTGCCTTAGATGAGTTGATGGCTCAAACTGTTAAGTTGGATCTAGAGGCCCTCCTCTTCTCTCCCTGGCGCAGAATCCCATCTAAACTTAAAGATACCCCACTTGGCTGGGATATTAAAGCCCTTCTTCAACTTTACTCATTGCTAAATATCCCTTTTAAAAAGGATTTGTCGCAACCCCTTCTTAATAACCCGAACTTACTATTTGGCAATCGGCCAATAAAAAGGAGAGTAGGTAATTCCTCTAATAAACTAAGAATTGCTGATTTTGTGTCGGACGGATACCCGGTTTCTCTTCCAGAATTGATGGAGAAGTTTACAGTAAATCCCAAGGATGGATTTCGGTTATACCAAATTCGAAACTGTGTTCACTCATTTCTGAAAGGTGGTCAAGGGCAGGAGCAGGCGGGGAGCTTGATAGCGAAGATAAAAGTCCTCGCTTCGTCCAACAAAGCGATTTCTAAAATTTACAAACTTATTCTCGCCTTAAGAGAGTCCAAGGCCTCTCCGGCCCCACATTACTGGAAAGTGAACTTGTTTCCAAATTGGCCAGATGAGACCTGGATAAGAGTTTGGCAGGATTTATACAATTGTATTAAGCAAGACAGATTAAGAGGCCTACAATTTAACATTTTGCATAACTTGTACCTTTCTCCGGCTAAGCTTTCACGCATATACAAAAACAGATCTCCTAAATGCCAGGATTGTGGCAATCCCTGGGCTACCACTTTACACAAACTTTGGGAGTGCCCCAAAGTAACTAAGTTCTGGGATTCTATCCGTATATGGATGGCCCCTCTCTGTGATGTAGTGGTATATTTCAATCTCAAGACCTGCGTTCTGGGCAATTTGACCAACATTTCATCTATAGCCCACAAACGCCAGTTAGCATTAATATCCTTAGTGGCTAAATTGTTACTTTTTCGCTACTGGTGTAGAGAGGGTACACCCTCATGCAAGGAATGGTGGGATGCTTTTCTGGAGGCCTTAAATGCAGAAAGAATGGTGGCCTCTATTTTTAACTCAGGAGAAAAATTTGACAAATGTTGGGGCAACATATTTCGATTATTAAAGGCCAATAGGGTTAGTAGCACAATTGCCACATAGCTCTGCACTGATAACTTAAAAGGGAAAGGGTGACTTAAGCCTTTGCCTTACATTATTGGACGTTATGGAATGAAGTGGCCTAGGGAACTATTATTCCCTTCTCCTATGCAGTTTAGTCCATTTTTTCTCCCTTTTTGTCTGTTCTACTTTTTCCCTACTACCATATATTTCCAATCCGCCCTACTAATTTTTATTTAAATTCTTATTTCGTTTCCGTTTTTACTTAGGGCGGTTCTAAAGGGATCACCACTTTGGACCATATTTCCTTCCCTTTTTTATTTCATAGTGATCCCTGTGGAATCATGATTAAATCTTAACATCCTCCATTTGTTGGGCTGCCAGACCTAGAGGTGGGGGTTCGGTTGGTAGGGTTTTTATTTTTCTTTTTTTTATTTTATCGTATTGTATCCCACCTTATTTACCAATGTAAGAGATGTAGTGTGTCCGATGATGATGTATAAAGTCTGTTATTAGTGAAATAAAGTACAGTTATTTGCAAAAAAAAAAAAAAAAAAGGAAGTATTTATTTAGAGAATACTCTGTTTTTGGGATAAGTGGGAGGAACCTAGCCTGGTCACCTGTTTGTTAATAGGTATATAAGGAGTGCAACCTGAAAGGGAATCAGTGCGTTGTGTGGTCAGTGCTGAATACTGTACTGACCGAGGTTTGACTTCTTCCAAACCTTAATGGTTCAGGTGGGTTATATTCCCAACCTATGTGACTCTAGCAGTTACTCTAGAGTACTATTCACCATTTAATAATAGTGAAACAGTGACTGTAACTGTTAATTTTGCTTTTGTTACCTTTGGTTTTATTTTGTCATATTCAGTTTGCTTTCTTTACTTTATTTTTGTTAATAATACCACACCTGGCATTGAGAATATTTTTGCATCCTGACAATTGCGTGTGTGTCCTTCTTACCCACCACCTCACAGTCCAGTATCTGTGCAGATTTGAGGCTTGATGTCTCAGGTTTTCTCACCTCCCATGGAGATAGAAGTGATTTTGCACAGATGCAAAATGTTTAGACAACCCAGTACTAGGGGTCTCTGCACAGTACTCAGAGATGTGCCTAAGAGCTAAGAAATATGCCCAGAAGAGACCGTTAGTCGCATCCCTTTTTGCTGCTTTAGAAGCATCCAAAATGAGGTTTCACTCCCCTGAACTGCAAAACGCAGCTCTAAGAAAGAGTTGGGCTTGCAGGCTACTGAAATTATTAGGAAACAGCAGAAAATAGATGAAGAACTCCAAACGCTGCGCTGTAAGAATGAGACATTTTTGGATTGTGCTGTACAGAATAATGAACGCAAGTTATGCATGTTGAGGGAGGACTGTGATAGGTTGAAGCAGGGTAAGAGGCAGATATTACAAATGACTGATTTGTTGAGTGAAACAAATGAGACGTTGCGAGATTAGAATGAAGAGTTGTGAGAGGATCTGAAAAGGGTAAGTGGTGAATTGGACTGGGAGTTTAGGGACAATTGCTAACTCAGCACCGCGTATAGCATTACAGAAAGAGATTACTAGAGGTATCAGACAGAGCAATGCTAAAGTTAGTCATATGCATTGTAGAGCCAAGATGGCGAAGTTGCACCATCAAAGAGAGGTGCTGGCTGGTTATGTCAAAACAATGGGTGAAGCCTATTACACGCCCACTGAAATTGTGTCATCGGGTGATGACAATATGGATGACAACAGCATACAAGATTGCGGCACCCAGTGCCACCCTCAAGATGATAACCACCATACCTGCCATTCACAAGATGGCAGTCCCCCAAGTCATTCCCAATATGGCGACTCCCATGTGCAACACCAAAAATGGTGACCCCCATGACAGTGAAGGGGGATGTAGATTCATCCTCCACTCATTGCCGTCCTGAAAAAGAAAGACAAAATGAAGATCGATCTTATGATCAAGATGGCCATCTCAGAGTCCCGAATGACAGAGAAACAGCAAAACCTATTTTGGGAACACATGCTAATTATGATGACAGAAGCTGCTACCTGTGAGCCATTGCTCCATACTGTGGCCGACGCCACAGCGGTGGCCGCCCTTCATGGCGCACATGGATTTCCAACCCTTCCTCACCCACAACAAGTGGTTGTGAACCCTCTTCAGGGTTCCCACTGTGTTTAGCAAATCGCTGACAGCATAAGCAGAATGGGCCCAAATGACAATCTTAGCTGCCATTTAGAAAAGGTCCATTCTAAGTGTGACATGCTTAGTCTCCCCGCAGACTACCAAATGCAGATTCTCCAATAAACTGTCGACCCAGGCCTCTGGGGAAAACTCATAGAGGAAGTCTGATGACCCACAAATGCATCTTTTGATGAGGTCACCATGGCCCTCATTTCTGCTCACTCCCTGGGCATGGTCAGCATCATGCTGGCCTACCCTGTAAAACAATATGCCAAGGAAAGCCTGGGATCATACCATCAGTGGTTATGGTTGGCCTACCGTACCGGCAAAGGCCTCACACAAGAGGGAGTTGATGAGAACCAGATCGAGTACAAATCCTTGTTTATCCAGAACATGCTTCCTGTAATCCACGACAAGGTTGAACCTGCAGTATTTCCCAGAATTGACAAGTTCAGGGACATCCCAGCAAGAACAGAATGAGTTTTCCAACTCCACCTGCAGGACCTCATTTCCGGCTCGAAACCCGAGATGGCCATGGTACAACATACCAGCAAGCCCACAACCCACTATACTGTGGAAGTCAGGGCCCAGGAAGGCAAGATCACTGCCTCCAACAACAAACAACCCCATTGGGGGGGACAACAAAGTAGATACAAGAATAAACAAAAGAATTGGAACAACTCTAACCAAAACAATAATCAGGGCAATCGGAACTACCGTACAGGCCCTTCCTACTCACAGGTAGAGAAAGAAAATAAAAGACTCTGGAAGCTTTTTGGACAAGTCCAGTCCATGGCCGAGTCTATTCCAAAGCAGGCCATATAAGTACTCGCTCCTGTGGCCCTGCCTCCACTAGGCCAAGGAGACACCAGAACCTCCTCTGGCCAGGCCACATCAGGCCTAAATTCTAATACACTGTCAGCTGCAGCCACTACCACGCAGGAACACCTGCACCCCATCCAGGACCTGGAACAGCTCCAGTGGGACAACGTAGGCCTATGATTCCAGCAACCACCAGAGGATGCAATTGACAATGATAGTTCAGATTGACTACTACAGGCCCCAGTCCACACTGTCAGTCAGATCACCACTGATACCAATGGATGGCCTTGCACAGAGGCCATGGTTGGGGGCCGCCAATTCATTGTACTTTTGGATACAGGCGCAGCCATGTCTGTATTACATGATGAGGACCCTTCCTCTTCCTCTTCATCTTAATCCACCAAATGGAGGATCAACACACAAGTTGTGGATGGCACTACACTAACTACCTACCATTCCATTGTGCTTCTCGTGGTACTGGGGACCCTTACCATGGATTTTATTTTTGACCTCATGGTATTACGTCATGATCCCAGCATTCTAGGAATTGACTTCCTAGCACTACATGGATATGTGATTGACCTAGCCAATAGGCTTTGGATACAGATCAAGGGACAATACCATGCTGTCATGATTCCTGACTCCCATGTTGTTACTGCAGTTTCAGCCAACAGCAAGGAGTATGACGTCATCACCCTACTCCAAATCCATGAGTTCTTCAAGGAGCTTTTGCCCATCTTGCAGAAACATCTTGATGTTTTTGCCAAACACAAACATGACTTTGGAAGAATGCAAATCAGCATTGAAGTCCCAGGCCCTAAGCCAATCAGACAAAGACAGTATCCTTTCCCTGCAGAAGTCTTACCATCACTCAGAGAAATCATTAAGTCACTCCTTCAACAAGGTGTTATTAGACCTTGGGTCTCAACCCTTGTCTCACCAATATGGCACGTTCAGAAACCAAACAACTCTTGGAGACTCACTATTGATTACAGGAGACTTAACCAAGTCACCCCTAGCTGCTCACCTACAGTAGCCTTAGCACCTAAAGTGCTAAAACTGCTCACACTAGATCACACTTGGTTTAGTGCCCTTGACATTGCCAATGGTTTTTGGTCACTTCCTTCAGAACATGATAGCCAATACAAGTTTGTCTTCACCTTTGAGGGGCAGCAATACACCTGGATATATCTCCTTCACTGTTTCCACAACAGTCCATTACTTTTCCATCGCCATATGAAGGATGCCTTACAGGATTTCTCTATCCCACGGTGCCTTCTGCAATATCTGGATGACTTACTCCTAGCCACCACCACTAAGGAGGAGCATTTTGCTCTCCTTGAACTACTGACCCTTTTGCAGAGGGCAGGCCTCAAGTGCAATCCTGCTAATGCACAACTTTGCAAAAAGGATGTCATCTTCCTTGGCCTGTGCATCACTGAGGCAGGCCAAAGTCCAGCTTGGAACAAAATCCAAGTCCTATAAGAGCTACCACTGTCAATAAGCATGGCTACAGTCAGATGTTTCCTGGGAATGGTTAACTATTCCAGGGATTTTATCTGTGACTTTGTGCAAAAGGCTGTCCCGCTGTATGAACTACTTAAGAAAGATGTCCCACGGACATGGAGTCCTGTTCATACCAATGCAGTGACCCTACTGAAATTATCTTTGGCCTCTGCCCCAGCTCTGGTCAATCCAAATCCTGCACTACCTTTCCATTTGGAAACTGTTACTTCTGACATTGTCATGTCAGCAGTGCTGGCTCAAAAGGTTAATGGGATTTTCAGGCCCATTGCCTATACTTCCCAAATGTTCTCACCAGTTGAACTGAAGTCCAACCTTTGTGAAAGAGGCCTTTTGGCTACCTTCTGGGCTGCGAAACATTTTTTGTACATCATAGGTTAGTCATCCATCGTGCTACACATTAATCACACCCCAACTAACTTCTTGCTATCAGACAGAGTGAAGGGAGGTTCAGTTCCAACACCAGACTAACTTATTGGTCTCTTCTGTTGCAGGATCAAGATATTCAGATCCACACCACCAAGATGCCTTTGATTCTGGCTCATGGTCACCTGTACACTGGAGAACCACATGATTACAGACTCCAGCCTCCTGACTTGCCTGATCCAGGCCCCTTTCTTCCAGCCACACAGCAACACTTAGCTGACACTTCCCTGTGTCACATTTGTACTGATGGTTCCACCTCACACATTGAGGGCGTGCAAGTGGCCAGATTAGGAGTACTGATTCAATATCCCAGTGGTAACACTGTGCAGGCCTCCAAGTGCTGCAGTGCTACATCTTCCCAGTATGCAGAATTGGCAGCTGTGGCCTGTGCTCTCGAGCATGTACTCAAACTGGGTCTGTTGCTCTTTGACAGAATTTTTACCTTTCTGGCAAAGAAATTACTTCACCTCTTCTGATGACACTCCTGTCAAGTACAGAGATCTTTTTATATACATTGACACTCTGGTTCAACAATTCAAGCACAACCTGTGCATTCACAAAATTAAAGCCCACTCCAAGTCAGAACCCTATCATGAATTCAATGAATGAGCAGACACCCTTGCCGAGGATGGTGCTGGGGGGGCATTTGGAAGATGTCTCATTCCATCGCTAGGGTAGCAATACACATTGCAGCCACCAAAAAGAACAAAAATAAATTTTGCCCCATTGGATCTATCAATTGCACAAAAATATGATCCACAGATAAAAGAGGTGTTCAGGTTCCTAGACAAAGGAACTGAGCAAAAGTTACTGAGTAACAACTCCTACAAGAAATATGCTGCAAAACTACATCTGTCACAAGACAACAAACTGGCGTGATACCAGTCTGAGAGGCTAAACTGCAGATTGTGGGTGGTTCTGACATCACTGCAATCTGAGTTTATCCATCAAGTACACGACATCCCAACTGGAGGACACCAGGGGATGGAAAACAGTCAAAAGACTGAAAACTGTGTGTTGGTGGCATGGTATGGCCACAGATGTCCAACATTACATTGATAATTGTCTGATCTGTGCACAAAGCAATTCAATTCCAACCAAAAGGAATGCTGAATTACTCCCCCAGGGACAATCTGACCTTTGGCATGCAACTGACGAATACAAGCAGAAAGAACAAGTATGCTCTTGTACTTACTGATTTGTTTTCAAAATGGGTTGAGGTCTTTCCCACCTGTGCTTGCACAACAAAAGTAACCATAAAAATCCTGGTAAAACAATTGTTCTCCAGGCGGGGCCTACCTTTCAGGGCAGACTCTGATCAAGGAACCAGCTTTACAGGTGAGTTCATGCAAGAAACACTCAAACTTCTCAGTGTCCACCAGATGTTTCACAGCCCTTACCACCCTCAATCTTCAGGCCGGGTAGAAAGAGCCAAAAGATGGATAAAAACCATGTTATCCAAATTTACAGAGGACAATCCCAAGGATTGGGATTCCCTATTGTCTTTCTCCTTATGGCAATTAGGGGTACTCCTGCAGCCACTGCCCAGTGTACCCCTTTTGAGGTTATAACTGGTAGAACCATGAGACTACCAGAACACCTTCTGACTGACTTATACACACCCACTGCAGACAGAGTATCTGTAGACACCTATGCTGCAAAACTTAGGAAGGATATAATTCAGACCCATCTATACTCAGCTCTTCACATACTGTAGGTAAAGCCCAACAATGCTCTAAAGTTCATTTCAATAAACAGACAAAAGAAGTGGACTGGCAGGTTGGAGACCAGGTAATGGTACTCAAATTATCACATCCTACACACTCCTTAACCAACAAACGGGAAGGACCCTAGCTCATTATCAAAAAACTGAGCCCAGCAGTCTATCAAGTTAGAATCACTCACTTGAAGAAGACCACTGATAAGTGGCTACACACCAACCAAATGAAACTGTATAAAGGAGCATAATTACTTTTCCTAACCCTATTGGGTGGAATAGAACCTACTGACCATTTTCTTTCTTCCTTACAGGTATACCCACAAGACGGCTATCTTGCTGCTGTTCCTCATTACCGGAATACTTCCCATTATCCATTCAAAGAATATGACCCACATTTCCAGTACCAACACATGTCTAAGGTGGCTCCTTCCACTTCTCCAACCAGCAGAAGACTGCTACCTACTTCCAGGTAATGTACCCACCACCATCCCTGAAGGGGAAAGCATAGACATACCCAGCAAATTAATTACTGTTTGGGAGGGCTCAGACACCTACCTGAATGCCATGGCTGTGGCACCCGATAAATCATCACTCCAAATTGAATGGCAAACTGATAGCAATAGACAACAAATCCCAGTTGCCCAACTTTCCAAAGGCACTTTCCAAGTTTGGCCCAACACCAAAATTGCACCTAATGATACCCTGTCTATTTGTCAGGCTAACTATAGACACACAGGATTATGCAACCTCACTGCTTTGATTAATCCAACTGTTTGTGATAAACTTCCAGAAGACTCTGCCAGAGACTTTTGCACATGACATTACATTGCTACAGCTGCTATGTTTTTATCAGTAGTTCTCCCTATTGAAGTGGAACTCACCGAGTGCTCTGTCCAGAAGCCAGGACCAGCTAGTGGCCTGGCTGCCACATCACTCACAGGTACACCTATAAACAATGCATGTCCCAGTGATTTTTAACCTTTCACATTGGAACATGGCCTAATTTGGCATGTGCTCTAGAATCAATACATCTAAGTTTCATAGTACTATGTTACTAGACATTCTTGCAGCATACCAGACACATACGCAAGACCCAGTAGTAGGGTCACATACCACTGAACATCTAGGTGTGTTTCATAAAAGATAAAACCCCAACACCAAGAAGCGCATCAGACATGCTACTGCAGATATCATTGCTGCCATTGGCACTAGCACTGTTTCTGGACTCTTCGGATCTGGCATGTTCATTTGGAACTGGGCAGACATAGCTGCCATAAAAAGCCAAACTGTAAAATTCCAGACTGTCATGAAGAATTATGTTTTACCCCTGTTATTGCATGGTCTAGATGGTCTTAGTCAGGAAGCGAGATATACCATGTATAACATGCATGATATAGCCAAATGTTTTAATGACACTAGAAACAAAATCAATGAACTTGTGTTCCAGAATAACAAGGAAGCAGACAAGCAATATATTGCCAGGGAACTTTTATGTTCTGCCTGTGGCTCTTATGTAATTACTACCATGAATAATCTCTTCCAGGATTTGGAATCAGGCCGCATTCCAGACATCATCCATGACAGGCGACTAGCCAAATGGTATTGTCCTCACTGTAGATCTGTTTCAGGTATCACATTATGCATGTCTAGGTCTGTTTCTATACCTTTGTCAACTGCTAGAAATCTAGGCTATGTAACATGCCACCCCAATCAGGGCCACTGTTATACAACTAAACAATGCAGCATTCATGACATTATGTTCGTTACTTTCACTGTTTCAGTTCCACATTTTGATCTGCAAACTGCCATCTTCGATGAGCTGGCTACCATCCATTCTGTAGGAGACCTCAACAATGACATCTTCAGGGAGAGAATCGACCTCCCACCTCTACTGGTTTTCCACACTACCCTGGATACTTGGGTTGCTCCTCACATGGACTGTTGCATCAAAAAGGGTTGGCTGAATTGATTTGGCAAGAAAGGGCTGTAGTGACTTTGTGAGACTGTGACTGCCTGTGACAGTGAAAAAAGCAGGGATACTGAACAAATACTTCTGCTCAGTGTTCACAATGGAAAAGCAGGGGGAAATACCTAATCTGGTCAATAGAAGCACTCTGGATAGGGGGGTTGATATTAGTCCTTTCACAGAAGAAAGGTTTCTGAAAGAACTCTTAAAACTGAAGGTGGATAAAGCAATGGGGCCTGATGGGATTCACCCCAGAATTTTAAAAGAACTAAGGGAAGAACTAGTAACACCACTGACTACCCATTTTAATAAATCATGGGAGGATGAGGTGGTACCTGAGGACTGGAGGAGGACGGATGTGATTCCCCTTCACAAAAGTGGGAGCAAGATAGAGGCAGGAAACTACAGACCTGTCAGTTTGACCTCAGTGGTAGGGAAAATGATGGAATCACTTCTGAAGGAAAGAACTGTTGAGTACCTAGAGGCCAGTGGGGCACAGGACCCAAGGCAGCATGGATTCACAGCGGAAAGGTCGTGTCAGACAAATCTAATTAATTTCTTTGACTGGGTGACCAAAGCTGTAGACCAGGGAGGGGCTGTGGACATGGTCTACCTAGACTTTAGCAAGGCATTTGACACAGTCCCGCACAAAAGATTAATAAACAAATTAGCCAGCCTAGGAGTGGGTCCTAGGGTGTCAGCCTGGGTAAAACACTGGTTAGGCAACAGGACACAGCGGGTAATAGTAAATGGAGTCCACAGTGAAGAAAGGAGGGTTACTAGTGGTGTACTGCAGGGTTCAGTACTGGGGTCAGTCCTTTTTAATGTCTTTATAAGTGACATTGCAGAGGGACTGGAAGGGAAATAATGTCTCTTTGCAGATGACACAAAGATCTGCAACAGGGTTGATATGCAAAGTGGGGTGGAAAGGATGAAAAGTGACTTGGTGAGGTTGGAGGAATGGTCAAATGTATGGCAGCTTAGATTCAGTGCAAAATAGTGCAAAGTAATGTACCTGAGAAACAAAAACCAAGGGGAAGAGTACACAATGGGGGGTGAGATACGGACAACAACAAAAATGGAAAGTGACTGGGGGTAGTCATATCAGATGACCTAAAGGTGGGCCAGCAATGTGAGAAGCCAGTAAGGAGGGCTGGGGGGATACTGGGATGCATACGGAGAGGCATCACCAGTAGAAAACAGGAAGTTTGTTGGCCCTCTGTACAGACAGTTGGTAAAACCATATCTGGAGTACTGTGTAAAGTTCTGGAGACCCCATCTCCACAAAGACATAGACAGGGTGGAGGCTGTCCAGAGGTGGGCAACCAAAATGATGCAGGGTCTGCATCAGAAGACATATGAAGAAAGACTAAGGGAACTAAAGATGTATAGCCTTGAGGAAAGGAGGGAGAGGGGGGGACATGATAGAAACTTTCAAATACCTCAAGGGAATCAACAAAGTCCAAGAGGGTAGCATCTTTCAGAAAAAGAGATGTGCAAAAACAAGGGGGCACAATTTGAAGATAGAGGGGGGATGGCTCAGAGGTAATGTGAGGAAGTATTTCTTCACAGAGAGGGTTGTGGATACATGGAACAGCCTTCCTGAGGAGGTTGTAGAGTCAAACACAGTGGGGGAATTCAAGATTGCATGGGACAGACACAAGGCAATTCTAGTGGGGGGTAGGAGGAAGTAGGCTGTTGGTTAACTAGGACGTGCAGCTTATCCATTAGGCAAAGAAATGGGCAGACTAGGTGGGCCAAGCGGTCCTTATCTGCCATCAAATTCTACGTTTCTATGTTTAATTTTAAATGCTGCAAAAGGGCTCTAATCACCTGCTGCTGCTTCACTCTGGGGGGTGGGCGATCCAACAGATAAAAGAAAGCACCGCCAGTAAAGTTTAAACCAGCTCCCCCCCATCATTCTGGACTGCAGGTGAGAGCTGCTTTACATTGTGCAGGGAGAGCATCTTCAATCAAGCTGTGTGTGCTGGCTGAATTGATTTGTACAAGAAAGAGCTGTAGTGACTTTGTGAGACTGTGACTGCCTGTTTCATTTTAAACGCCGCAAAAGGGCTTTAATTACCTGCTGCTGCTTCACTCTGGGGGTGTGGGATTCAACAGATAAAAGAAAGTGCCACTCGGTGGAAGAAAGTGTGATACGTACTTAATGTACTTTAGAGTTTTAAGGTAAGGGTTTCCTATGGGGTCTTTAATGTATTTGATTTTGGGAGTTGTCTTGGTTGGGATGTTGCAATGGGAGGTGGTTGTCAGGCACCCTGATTGGGATTTGCATGTCAATGGTCGAGTGGTACTGAATCGAGGAGGAACTTGTTTGTATACTGACTCACTTGACATGGAAGGCCCCAATCCTGGGAAGGCATGTTTAACACATAATTCCAAACTTGATATTCGTAAAGCTGAGACATTATTGTAACAGGGTTGGAATGGGAGTGAAAATGGGACATGAAATCAAGAATGTCTGGACTCCTTTGATAATTAAGATGTTAAAGAAGTCAATACTACCAAAGCTATGTATTCTTTTGTTCTTGATGCAAAGTGGGGATGTTGCTTTAAATCCTGGTCCCTTAATTGACAATTTAAAGATTCATTATGGTCAGCTAATTGTGCACTCAAATGTAAGAAGTACTATTCCAAAGTTAGATTTGATTAAGGATTTCTTAACAGAACATAGACCTGAGATTATGATTTTTACAGAAACCTGGCTGGGTAAATCCCATGATGACTTAGATCTAAAATTACAGGGTTATGACTTTAAAAGGGTTGATAGGAATTGGGATTATAGCTTATTATTTGGAAAAATTGTCCCCATTCAGATTTTTTTTAATTTGGATAGTGTAAACCTTGAATATCTGGCACTGGAGTTTAATATTGGGTCAGGGAAACCTTTATTAGTAGTTGGGGGGTATCGCCCCCTAACACAACAGTACAAGTGTTTGACTTACTGCAGGATACACTAGCCCCATTTGTTTTCTCCCAGGAGTTGTTAGTTCTGGGGGACTTAAATGCTGATTGGTTGCACCCTGTAAAATCCCAAAGAATCAGGAAAATGGCTTTGGAGCTTGGGTTGTACCAATTAATCTCAGAACCCACCAGGATTAATATTCATAATCCTAGCGATTCTTCTTTGATTAATGTGATTCTTACAAACTGTCCCAAGAACTATGTTTCTTCTGGGGTAGATGCAGACTTGTTTAGTGATCATAATAGTGTTTACTGTATCAAAGGGAAAATTAAAGTGAAAGGACCCTCTAGGATCTTGAAGTTAAGATCTTATAAAATGTTTAATTATTTTTCCTTTTTAGCAGACCTAGGGAATATTAAGTGGGATTGTCTAGAACTAATACCCGATATAAACCTGACTTGGGATTATTTTGTGTCAGAATCTTACATACATGTATTTACAGGAAGCCAACAGACAGACAGAGATACTTACCCAAGAACAGTAATCACCCGAGCCACACTAAGAAATCTGTCGTGTACAGTCTAGCACTTCGGTATCAGTGTATCTGTTCAAATGAGGAAGACAGAGATACACATTTGGCTATGCTGAAAAACACCTTTATTGAGCATGGACAATCTTCCAGAGACATTGACAAGACAATAGAACGTGCAACATAAGTACCAAGGAAACAACTACTTCAGGATAAGGAAATGACAGCTACCAACAGAATACCTTTAGTACTCACATATCATCCTGACCTTGAACTTCTGCATAAGATTATTAAGGACCTCCGCCCAATATTTAGTGAGGATGAGACCCTTAATTGTATTTTTAAGGAACTACCGCTCCTATCTTTTAAACAACCAGAAAACTTAGCCAAACTAATTATAAGGAGTAAACTTTCACCAGAACAGAATGCCATGACACTGAATGGTACATGACCCTGTAGTCAACTCAGATGTAAGACTTGTGAGCTCATTTCCACTTCAGACTGTGTGGTTACATCACAAAACAGACAATTCAGGATACAAGGGAATTATACATGTGCATCACGGCATGTTGTTTATTTCTTTCAATTCAAGAGACGTCCACAAACAGGTTATGTTGGAGAGACAAGTCAGCTGCTCCGCACTAGAATGAACTTGCGCAGAAATAATATTAATCTCAAAATAACTGAAAAACTAGTGGGGCAACACTTTTCTCGGCCAGACCACTCAGTCTCAGACATGTCAGTAATGGTCTTAAGAGGAAATTTCAGAAATGCACACAGACGGGCTTTTGAGATCGAACTTGTATTACTTCTCAATATGGTAAATGATGGCATGAACACAGATTTGGGATTTATGGCACATTATAGGACTTAAACATACACAGACTTTTTTTTTAAAGGATAGACATATTATAGGACTTCAGCATCTCCTTGAGTATGTGTGTATGTTGGAGGGGGGTTGTGAGTGTGGTGGGTGTGGGAGTTGCTGTTACATTGAGGTGGTCTTATATTCAGGTACATGACATAATGGTGTTACAGTGTGTGATGACTCTTAGTTTATACCCATAATGAATATCATTTCCTTTAAAAGCTATCTTCCCCGGGGCCGGGAGTAGGGTTAATGCCATTGGGTCTTATTCAGATTCCTTGCCTGTTACTCTTCATACAGTAATTTTATTGTATACTGTCACATTTTTGTACTCTGAGCATATTATAGTGCAGGATCTCATTTGCATGGGGGTCCTGGGCAGATTAAATTACATTGAAACATAGAAACATAGACTTTGACCGCAGATAAGGACCGCTTGGCTCATCTAGTCTGCCCATTTCCCTACCTACAGGATAGGCTGCAGAGCCTAGTTAACCAACAACCTATTTCTTCCTACCCCCCCAACAAGAATTGCCTTATGTCTGTCCTATGCATTCTTGAATTCTCCCACAGTTTTAGACCCTACAACCTCCTCAGGAAGGCTGTTCCATGCATCCACTACTCTCTCTGTGAAATAATACTTCCTCACATTGCCCCTGAACCACCTTCCTTCTATCTTTAAATTGTGTCACTTGTTCTTGCACTTCTCTTTTTCTGAAAGATGCTACCCACTTTTACTTTGTTGATTCCACTGAGGTACTTAAAAGTTTCTATCATGCCCCCCTCTTTCCACAAGGGTATACATATTAAGCTCCTTTAGTCTCTCCTCACATGGCTTCTCTTGCAGACCCTGCACCATTTTAGTTGCCCTCCTCTGGACTGCCGCTATCCTGTCTATGTCCTTGCGGAGATGGGGTCTCCAGAACTGGACACAGTACTCCAGATGGGGTCTCACCAACTGTCTGTACAGAGGGATAACAACTTCCTGTTTCTGCTGCTGATGCCTGTCCCTATGCATCCCAGTATACCCCAGCACTCCCTACTGCCTTCTCACATTGCTTGCTAACCTTAAGGTCATCTGATATGATTACCCCCAGGTACCTTTCCTTTTTTGTTGTTGTTACTACCCCCCCATTGTGTATTCTTCCCCTGGGTTCTTGTTTCCCAGGTGCATTATTTTGCACTTCTTTGCATTGAATCCTAGCTGCCATACTTCTGACCATTCCTCCAACCTTGCCAAGTCCCTTCTCATCCTTTCCACGCCTCCTTGTGTATCAACCCCATTGCAGATCTTTGTGTCATCCACAAAGAGGCATACCTTTCCTTCCAATCCCTCTGCAAATGTCACTTATAAAGACATTAAAAAGGACTGGACCCAGTACTGAACCCTGCGGTACCCCCACTAGTAACCCCTCTTTCTTCAGAGTGGACTCCATTTACAATTGCCTTCTGTGTCCTGTTGTCCAGCCAACGTTTTACCCAGGCTACCATTCTGGGACCTATTCCCAGGCTGGTTAATGTGATTATTAATCTTTTGTGTGGGACTGCATCAAAAGCCTTGCTAAAGTCTAGGTAGACCATGTCCACAGCCCCTCCCCGGTCTACTACTTTTGTCAATCAGTCAAAGAAATCAATTAGATTCGTCTGACATGACATTCCCACTGTGAACCCATGCTGCCTAGGGTCCTGTGCCCCCACTGGCCTCTAGGTGCTCAACAAGTCTTTCCTTCAGAAGTGATTCCATCACTTTCCCTACATCATCCTCCCATGATTTATTAAAAAGAGTAGCCAGTGGTTTCACTAGTTCCTCCCTTAATTCTTTTAGAATTCTGGGGTGAATATTGTAGTGATCTGTGGAAAGGAAGGTATGTTAGGTCTTGTGTCTCACATACATATAATGTACATTTACTTCTAACTAGTTATCTACCCTAGGGAGAGTGGAGGTTTTTTTTTGCATTTTTAAACCGTGTACATATCTCTTCTACTTGGAGAATCAGGACAAGTTTAATTCCTTTGGACAACATTTGAATTGATTGATGTGAATGATGGAGCATTAGGACGTGTGTGTGTGTGTCCTCACAACTAGTTATCTTCCGTCCCTCCCGGGGGGGGGAATTTAATTCCTATGATTTCTTATTCAGATTCCTTAGACATTTTTAGTACATCAAGTTGAAATCTGTACACAACAGATTACCTGGGCTTAGTTTCTTGGTGGTCTTTGACAAGTAGCTTTTTGCTTGACTCTTATACTGCTAATTTATATTATCATGTATAAACTCCTGTTACAACACTAGAGGACTTAGGTTTATGGAGCATAATATCCAGTTTGAGAATATAGTTGGGTATTGTTTCCAGCTATTGCTTACATTAGGTAAACTTTACTTTAAAACCTTTGTATGTCATATATATTTATTTTTTTGTAGTTCTAATTTCTGTGGCTTATTTTTAACTTACAGTTATGACAATCCAAGTGGGGTTTGTTTTTCATGAACTGCACTCATAATTGAGCTATACATATCTATGCTCCAGATGTCCTTAACTTACTCTGAAGGTATTGCTAAGTCACTTTAATTTATGTGCAGCACTCCTTGCATGATGCTAGGCTCTAAACACATCTGCACTTTAACCTTTTTCAGCTGAAGCTGAACTGATATTCTCAGCTTCTGTGTTGAGTCTTGTGTTGTTTTATAAATGAGCATTTTAAACCAATGGGAATTTTTTCTGTTTTTTTCTGCATGATCTGGGTGTTAAACATACGAGATTTTCTAAATAACTGTCATTACACTTCCGAGGAAGGACTGGGTTGGTCTGAAAGCTAAAGCACTTTGTTCTTTTTGTTACATCTATGTTGGTCCAATAAAAGGTATCAAATCATTTGCTTCTGGATCTGTTCTTACAAGGACCAATATGGCAAAGACTAAATCTGTATGTCAAAAAAGTAAAGAAACTAATAAATCGGAGAAAAAAGCTACAAAAGAGCACAAGCAAGCAATGAACATGAGGGATGGATACAGTACAGGAAGATACTGAAGGAAACCAAGCAGGCAGTGAACATGAGGGATGGATACAGTATGGAAAGATACTGACGGAAACCAAACAGGTGAATAAGAAAGCAAAAAAAGACTTTGAATACGGTTTGGCAGTAAGAACCAAGAATAACTATATATCCTTCTTTAATTATGTAAGTAATAAAAGGGGAGGAAAGATAAATGTGGGGCCTTTCATAAACTCACAAGGTGAACAAGTTATTGAGGCAGCCCAGATAGCAGAGATGCAGAACAGCTATTTCTCTTCAGTTTTTAACAAGGCCAATATAGACAAGGACAGGCTAAACGGAGTAGCTGGTAGACCATTTACCTTGAACGTGGAGAATGTTAGGGAGAGACTACTTAAGCTGGACCTTGGAAAAGCACCAGGGCCTGATGGCATCCATCCTAGGGTTGGGTTAAAGAGCTGGCCAATGAACTAGCAGGTCCACTAACCAGAATATTCCAAACATCACTTGATGAGAGGGATGTGGTAGATTCTTGGAAAACATTTACAGTAATCCCAATTTACAAAAAGGGCATCAACAGTGACCCCAAAAACTATAGGTGGTTAGCCTAACATCCATCTTGGATAAAGTCATGGAAGGAATAATGAGGGGCTATATATTTAAGCATAGACAGGAAACTGGTAGGATCTACAAAGTGGCATTCATGTGAAACAAACCTGCTAGAGTTTCATGGATGGGTCAGCCAGGCCCTGGATAAGGGGAAGCCATTTGATGCGATATTCCTGGACAAAGCCAAGGCCTTCGACAAGGTCCCCCAAAGGAGGCTAAGAGATGCATTGATTGGTACAGGGATTCATGGAAGAGTTACAAATTGGATGATATCATGGTTGACTGGCAGAGAGCAGAGAGTGAGCATACACAGAGTCCATTCATGATGAGCAGATGTAAGTAGTGGAGTCCTGCAGGGATCTGTTCTGGGATCACATCTATTTAATGTGTATATTTATTTATTTATTTGAACCTAGGATTACAAATACCTTTGAGCCAAGGGTCTTTTACAAAGGTTCCACGTACCATGTTACAGTAGACAACATAAATTGCAATAGGAAAAATAACATTGGGATTGATTTAGAGACAGGACAAAAACACATACTGTGCAGGGAAGGGGACAAGGGAATGGAAGAGAGAGAGGAAGGGAGGGAAAAGGAAATTGGGGTAGAAGGAGTTAATAGAAAGAAACAAGGGGTGGGATGGGGACGAACAGGGGGGATAGTGAGGTAGAGGTCGGGGACGGTGGGGTCAAGCGGCCATGGTGGTGTTGTCTGGTGGATAAGAGTATGAGAAGGGGGCCCATGGAGGGCAAGTGCAGAGGGGGCCAAAACCCCTCATAACAGGTAACAGGAGGAGTGCTGATTTGTTAGCCAGGGCAGTTACAAGTGCTGGAGGCAATAAGGGTGTTTTGGAGCCTGGATTTGAAAGCACCGAGCAGTGTGGTAGAGGCAGTGACACTAAGAAAGACCATTTAGCCAGGTGGGGGCCCTATAGGCAAAATATCTTTGACCTTGTGTTGTGCGGCAGTGAGGAACTTGAAACAGCAGTGGCTTTGATCCCCTGGTGGTTCGACTGTTGGTTTTCGGTTGAAGGAGGGTACAGACTCCTGGAGGGGCAAGGCCCATTTGGATTTTCCTAGCAACCACACAGGTTTGGTATTTTATTCTGTTTTCCATTTGCAGCCAATTTGTTTGAGTGTAGAGGTCACATGTGTGTGTGGAAGTTTGGCATCAGTGATGAGTCGACAGGCCTTGTTTAGGGTGGTAGTCACCCATCTAAGTGCAGTGGCAGTGGCGGAGCTGTAGATGACAAGGCCATAGTCAATCGAGGAGATGAAGGTTCTCTGGACAGCAGTTGCAAGGGCCTCTTGTATTAGGTTTTGCCAGAGTTGGTAGAGCAAGCCCAGTCTGGAGTTTGCAACTTTGGCAACATTATTTATGTGGGCAGTGTAGGATAGGTGGGAGTCTTAGGGTGATCCTGAGATATTTGAAGGATTGGACCTGATCCAGACGGCCTCCTAGGCTGGTGTTTATGGAGAGATGGAGATGCTTATGTTTGTTATGGGAGCTGCTGAAAACCATGGTCTTGGTTTTTTTCTGGTTAAGGATCAACTTATGTTTTATTAACCAGTTTTCAACCAAGGTGAAACCATGCTGAAGGTTCAGTTGTAGGTGGTTTGGGTCCTGATAAGAGGCAAGAATGACTGCGTCATCATTGTACAGTATGATTTGTTGGGCACCGGAGTCCGGGAGTGTGCTGAGGAACAAGCTGAAGAGTAATGGACCCAGGATGGAGCCCTGGGGAATACCAGAGTGGACCTCTTTGGTATCAGAGAGCACATCCACAATTTTCACACATTGGGACTGGTTTTCTGGGTAATTTTTGAACCAGGCAACAGATTCAGTGGACAGCCCAGTGTTCTGTAGTTAACCCAGCAGGAATCGATGGTGAATGGTATCAAAGGCCTTGGTCAGGTCTATAAATATTGCTCTGGTTAGAAGGCCATTTTCCAGAGAGTTGTGGATGGCACCCGTGAACTCAAGTAGGGCAGTGGCAGTACTGTGACCTTTTCTGAAGCCATGTTACTGCCAGCAGAGAATGTTATATTTGCCCAGATAGTAGGTGAGCTGGTCAGCTACTAAGCATTCCAGAGCCTTTGAGAGAGGTGGAAGGAGAGAGAATGATCGGAAATTTCTGTGTGCAGTCCTATCAGTACTTTTATGGATAGGAGTGACTGTAGCAGACTTCCATTTGTCAGGGAACTGGCTGAGTGAGAGGGAGAGATTAAAAATCCTGGTGAGAGGTCCCAGGACTTCCTCTAGTGTGATAGACAGAAGCTTGAGGTCAAGTGTATCAGAGCTTGTTCTGGTGTTGCAGATGGCTTTGGAGATGTACTTGTGGACTTCATTTCTACTTACCACTTTGAAGTAGAAAGTGGGGGTTGTTGGTTTGGTTGGGATGGGCGGATAGAGGAGTGTCACCATCGTTGAAAAAATCTGGGGGGAGAACACTACTAAGGTCAGTGAAAGCATTGTTGAATGTGTCAGCAATGATTTTATGGTCCAGAGTAGTGCTCCCATTGACCTGGAACATGGTCAGTGGTGATTTGGATTGCTTCCCAGTGATGTCTTTTATGTTATCCCAGAAAGCTCACCCATTTCCCCATGAGTCAGTTAGGGTTTTCTTACAGTACTCCAATTTCTGTTGGTGAATGGATTTGGTGCAGTCATTCCGTGTGCTTTTATATTTTTGGATATCAGCTTGCTATCATCCATGGGTAGTGAGGAAGGAGTGTGGGTAACCAAGTTTACTGATGACTCCAGGATGGAAACAATAGTGGAAACTATGGGTGACACTTTTAAATTAGAAAGAGCCTTAAAAGACTTAGAAAACTGGTCAACAAAACACAAGTTACAGTTTAATATGGACAAGTGTTCTGTTATGTATTTGGGAAATAAAAACACAAAGGCAAAATACAAACTATGTAACCACATACTTAGGGAAGTAACTGAGGAAAGGGTCCTCGGTGTCATACTATCAAATGATTTGCAGCTGCAATTAATCCCTCCACGTGGTGATGTGGGAAGAAGGAGGGGCACCATAGTTTAAAAGGAAGCTGCAGTCTATCATCCCTCTGTGCAGCTGCAATTGATCATTCCTGGACTGTCTACCTCATATTACTTGGCTCTGGCATTTTCCCCAGCTCCAGCAATGAAGCCACATAACTTTGCTCCCGGTCCAACTTGGTGGCAGTGGTCAGTACCGGTAACGGAGACTCCAGGTGGTCACATGGAAAGGAGGAGGGGCACTACAGTTTAAAATGAAGCCTCTTTGTCCTGGCCTTTGCAGATTCCTGATTCTATCTTGATCTAGTCTCCTTATGTGATAGCCTGAAACCCCTTTTATCATTTTAAATGCTGTATTTAGTATTCTATGAACTGCCATTGTTATATTTATTCATGTCTGTTTTATTCATGTGCTCTTGTTATAATCTCTGTTAGGTGCCCAGAGTCTCTGGGATTGGACGCCCTACGAATAAAATTGCCTTGCCTTTCTGTGTGGCTGCAATTAATCATTCCTACACTGCCTGCCTTATATTACCTGGTTCCAGCATTTTCCCCAGCTCCAGCAATGAAGTCACAGAACTTTGCTCCCGGTCTGACCTGGAGGTAGCAGTTGGTATGGGTGACGGAGACTCCAGGTGGTGATGTGGGAAGGAGAAGGGGCACTACAGTTTAAAAGGGAGCCGTGGTCTGTCATCTTTCTGTGCGGCTACAATTAATCACTCCCAGACTGTCTGCCTTATACAACCTGGCTCCAGCATTTTCCCGAGCTTCAGCAACGAAGCCACAGAATTTTGCTCCCAGTTCGATCTGGTGGCAGTGGTTGGTATTGGTAATGGAGATTCCAGGTGGTGACATGAGAAGGAGGAAGGGCACTACAGTTTAAAAGTACTCCCTCTCTAGAGGCTCTCCACAGAGCAACTCTTCACGTGAGTGACTCTCGCAGGAATAGCGAGAATCTACCATGGAGGCTGCTTTAAATTGTATTTTATTTTTAAATTGTTTTAGTTATTTATGAATTAGAAATGTTTTCCCATAGCATTGTCACATTGATATTCTGTGTCCTTTTTTGGGGGGGACTGAATACTGTTATGGTTCAGTATTATCACACTGTTAGTCTGCAAATGTTTGAGAGTTTTCCAAATTTGCAAAATGGCCCCTGGTTAATCGAGCTGCCATGTAAGGAATTTCCTCCCCCACTAGAGTTTCCAAAGGGATTTATGAAAGGAGCTGGAATGATCTGTTGGCTTGTCCATTTGCAATGTTGTTTAGGGATAGCATAGTCTCTAATTTCTCCTCTAGCAGATTAACTGTTAAAAATTATGTTTATGGACACAGACACAAACAAATTATATTATTATTACTGTTGTTTTCTGGTTCTGTGCACCCTAATCCAGGACCATTAGGCAACCAATCTTTAACTAATTCAGTTCAAATCCTAACTCCTCTTTCCTTCATGTAGCTCACTTAAATTATCACAATTTGGTGGCTAAGAAATCATTGATTGAATGTTGGATTATTGAACATAAAATTAATATTCTAGCCCTAACAGAAACATGGCTTTCTGATAGAATTTCCAACCATCAAATTAAATACAGGGATATACTACATTTAGAAAGGATAAAACTGATAAGAGGGTGGGGGTTGTTCTTTCTGTTTCAGATCATCACCTAAATCAGTGGTACTCAGTCATGTCTGGCTTGGGAGCCACACAAGTTTGAAGCCTTTGCCAAGGAGCCACAACAGTCATACAGGTAATTCGAAATATGACACCGCGCTTCAAAAGTATTAACACACAGTTTATTTAATTGTAATAATTGCATTTATTTAAATAAACTTATAATAACACCTATTTAAAAAAACTGTTTTAATACAATCCCAGTCAGATATATGGCATTCTTTTGTGAGCTGAATCCATTTCTCTTGATGCAGAGATTTCTACCACCATCACTCTCCACAAAAAAAAAAATAGTTTCCATTCCTGCCTGAGGCATCTGTATCATACTTTCTTGTTTTACTGGTCTCTATTGTATTTAATTTTAATTCACAACGCAGCCCAAATGCAGTTTCAACATTATCAGTGCTCAGCTGCCTGCAACACATAAAATAAATCATGTGTAGTAACGTGTGGAACTCATAACATAAATATGTTGTAGTTCATAACATCATTGCATTTAAGAGAGTCCCACACACATACTAACAGCACTTTAAACACTCACGCAAAGCACTGACAAGCCATATAAACTATAATTGGTTGCTGGTTTATATTTATGAATGAATAATCATGAGAACAGCCCTTTCACACACAGACACAGCACAGCCGAGCCATATCAGTTATCACTGCACAGCACGATAACCTGACAGCATTGTCTATTAATCAAACCAAAGTGAAAACATGCAGATAATAAAAAAAAATCAGAGAAGTTGCCCATTCATGCCTGAAGCATTCTCCATTCTATTTAATTCCATTTCACAGCACAGCCTAAATGCAGTTTCAGCATTATCAGTGCTCAGTTGCCAAGCCAGATCAACTATCACTGCACAGCATGATAAACTGACAGCATGATCTATGAATCAAACCAAAGTGAGAGTGCTCAGGAAAAAAAAACATCAGATACATATATCTGCTTGAAGTTATGCTCGTTTCTCTGCATGACCAAATGGAGAGCTGATAGCAGTCAGTATTGCAAAAGCGTGATCACGAGTAACTGTGAGTTCACCTTATAATAACTGGCAGCAAACTATTCAGACCAAAACCACTGGCAAATAACAAGGAAGTTAATCAGCAATTACCTAGCCATCTGTGGTAAATAAGCTTACCAACTAGTTGTAATTTAGCCCCATCAGTGTGTGTGTGTGTGTGTTAGGTGGTGGAGTGGGGGGGGTGATGTGCTCGTTCATCAATGACATAGGAAATTAATTGATTAGTAAGACTGTTTACCAAAAATTCAAGGCTTTCAAAAAAGGACAATCACTGTTTGGCTCAGAGCGATAAGCGGGTGACTTTTCCAGCGGCATGTAAAGAGCCGCAAATACATTATTTGTAATAGGCAGTGCCAATGAGCCACAACCAAAAGTGTAAAGAGCCACTTGCGTCTCGCGAGCCATGGAGTGAATACCACTGACCTAAATGTTACCGAGTTATCATTAATTTCAGATGACCCTCATTATGAATCACTAACCATCCTTGTTAAACATACCTCTCAAACTTTTGTCCCCAAAATGTGGAACATTGCCTGTCTAAATGTGGAACAAATGGGCAAAATGTGGAACATTTAATCAAATCTTAATCTAAGAAACTCAAAACATTGTTAAAATGTTGCATTTGTGTTCAGAAAGTCTGTTATTTATTGAATACTTTATTTTTTCCATAATTTACTATGGATTATTGCTTTAAAATGTTGACTTTGAATGTGGAACAAGTCCTCACAGTGTGGAACAGGCCGCTTTTTTGAAGTAAAATGAGGAACATTCCTCATAATGTGGTACAGTTGAGAGGTATGTTGTTAAATTTGGACACTGTAAAAAATTTAATGATTTGTACAGCTTATGTTCCACCAGATAAGTCTAACTTTGGCACACCTTTGTTTTTAATAGGTTCTTAGGCACATAGATTAAAAGGGAGGTTATTATTCTGGGTGATTTTTATCTGAATTGGATGTCAAATAAAGCCCTGGACGTTAAGAACATTGTTTTGGACTTAGGATGGCAGCAGTTCATCTCTGATTCCACCTGAATTAACTATAAAACAGGATATGAGTCCTTAATACTGGTAGATTAGCTAATTACCAACAATCCCCAGCATATTGTTAATTCTGGTGTTCTTCCGGATGGAATTAGCAGTCATTGTGCTGTATACTGTGACTGGTCAGCGAAATACCCCAAAGTAGTCCATAGAACTGTTACAATCTGACAACTAAAAGCTCTATATGAGAAAAAATTCTTTGTTGAAATATCACTTACTGATTGATCATTTCTAGAGAATATCAAGGGTATAGATATGGCATATGACCTTTTTTGTAACATATTTCTCTCAATTTGTGACAAGTTACTCCCTCTGAAAACTGCTAGAAGTAGGAGTAATAACAAGGTCTGTATAACTTCCAAGCTATGCTCATTGATAAGATCCTGTAGCAAAGCTTGTAAGTTGTTCAGAAGGACTAAACAACTACAGCACCAATTAAAATATAAAGAGCTACAAAACAAGTGTCAGTCCGCAATACCTGCTGGTAAGACTGAGTTTTTTAGAAAGAAACTGACTGAAGTTAAGGGTAATTCAAAAGCTACTTGGAATACTCTTAATACAATTCTGGGTAAGTCAAAGGGTACTGACAGTTATTCCATTGAAGCTGATGGTTCAGTAATTTCAGATATCATAGAGACAGCTGAAATATTTAACTCCCATTTTTTATGGCTGTGGGCAGAGCCTACAGCCATGTTGCTGTAGCTTGAAAAGGGGTTTCCGTGGAACACATTATTCAGTAGTTTCAGTGTATCTTTCCATAACACTGCAAATCCCTATGGCGGTTAAAAAATACTCTCTTCTTTCTGTTTAGAATGATGAACACAGAACTCAAAGCTGCTTTTCTCTGAGAATAAATGTGCATACCTTCCAAACAAATCTAGATATCTTTAAAACTATTTAAGTTGCACAAAAACAATCAGTGTGAAAGTTGTTCAGGGCAAAAAGATCTTTCACATGAGGGTAGTCACTAATCTGAATTCTTTATATTTTGTAAAATATGGTCTTCCAAACAATCTCTTTTTTTTAAATTAGTATGCTTTTATCTGCTGTTGGCTGCCCAGTTCCTCAGCCCAGTCACAGACCCCACTTCTGCTCCCAAAATGGTCCTGCCTTGTCAATACCCCCTGGCTTACCCCCCCAGGGCAGGGTCATGGCACCGGCCTGTAGAGTGCCACAGCATCAGGATAGGTTGATGGGCCAACCTGGGAGCTATGGAAACCAAGAGCAGACTTAATTTGGGTGACCAGTGGCATTTTTCCCCATTGTGTGGGGGCAGGGATGAGCAATGATGACCAGTGTCTGCCCCGCCCCCTGAACAATTGGCATTGGCATGCTCAGTACACCCAGTTGCTAGGTGTCTGTGTTGCACAGAACACACTGCTCCCCCCAGAGAAGGACAGCAGTCCTCAGATGCTCAATCCTTCTTCCCTGGCTGGCCCTCCAATGTCCGGGTTCGTTTCTGAATCTGGGTCACCATCATCACAGGTAGGCAACCTGCCCTGCACCAGCAGACCAGAAACAACCTCATTTTTTTCCCTCTGAGTGAACACAGTAGGAGTCATGCCAAATAAATGTAAATATCTCAGAAAGTATACAAGTTACCAATATACAACCAACATGAAAGTTGTTCAGGACAAAATTACCTTTCGAATGAGGGTAGTCACTAATCTGAATTCATTAGATGTTTTTAAATATAGCCATTCAAAAGTTGAAAACTGTGAAGAAAAATGAAAATTCAGGTAATCAGATGGCCATAGTTTAAAAAATATAATTAGTGCAGCTTCAAGTTTTCAAGTTTATTAGTACAAAACATGCATATAAAAAGCTTTTTGTTACATGTAGAAAAGGGAGACATACATATTGAACATAGCATATAAAACCTTCAAACATCCTTCATTTAAAAACAGATAATATATATATATATATATATATATATATATATATATATATATATTTTATAATTATTGCACACAATTTATTACATGTATAACCCAAGGTCAGCCTTAAATATTACTCCATCACCTCCAATTGTTCTATATGTTAATTTTGCCCCTCCATAATCATTACCTCTTAATTAGGTTTTTATTAGCAACATACTATGAAACCTGTTGTGCAAATTTTGCTAATGCAAACATCAGTGGTTCATGTGTTGATTTGAATAGACTAAAGGTCCTAGACCATAGGTCTGGCTCCTCTAAATATTCTAGGTGTGACAAAATAATAATAATTAGTGCAACTTAATGAATAGGTTTATTTGAAAGGTTTTTTTGTCCTGAACAACTTTCATACTGATGGGTTATGAGTGACTTCTATACTTTTAGAGACATTTACATTTGTTTGGAATAACTCTTATTGTATTTCTGACAGCCTGATTTCTGAAACCACTACGTTAAGACCAGAACATATGGGCCAAGATATTCAAACTGCACCAGGCTGTGGCGCAAGCTTGGGCGCAGCTCAGCTTGGCTGCACAGGGGTGTGGACTGTGCGATATTCAACAGAGTTGTGCCATGGCTCAGCAGCTTTGAATATCACACCCTGGCCACTCCCAGTGTGCATGGTGCAGTGGCACTGCACCAGCGCAATTGGCCAGAGTGGATCATGGAGATACGCTAGCGCAAGTTCCATTGCGCCATGCACAGCAACCCTGATATTCAAAAGCTGACATGCAAATGGGGCTGTAATGTATGCAAGGCACACATGGGGCATTTGCATGCCATAATATTGTTGCATGCAGGCGTGCGATCCCTGATGACTTGCGCCTGGCACCCTGCCAGGCAGCAGCTTTCGGGGACCGACGCCCCCTACAGCCCGATTGTGGGCATTTGTTTAAAAATAAATCCTCTTCCAATATCCCTGGTGGTCCAGTGGACCTCTATCAGCCTGATCATGGGCATTTGTATAAAATAGAATAATTCGTCCAATATCCCTGGTGGTCCAGTGGACCGTTCTCTGCCCGATCGCAGGCATTTGTATAAAATACAATAATTTGTCCAATATACCCAGGTCCATCTTGAAAATGAGCTTCTGCTCAACGATGAATACCTGGTTAAATAAAGACTTGATTGATTGATTGAATATCCCTGGTGGTCCAGTGGACCACTCTCTGCCCGATCGCAGGCATCTGTAACAAAAAAAAGTCCTATATCCCTGGTGGTCTAGGGCATCCCTCCCCACCCACCCACTGGGCTCCACACCCCGCTCCCCAGTCCAGCGGCGGTGGCAGCACCCCACCATCTGCCACCCGCCGCCTGGTGACTGACACCTCGGTCAGGGCTGCGCCCATTGGTTCCAGCATGAGCCAATGGGCATGCAGTTCTAATATCTCATACATTCCGATATGTGAATGATCTATTAACATATCTAGAATGTGTAGGAGAGGCCACACCCATTGGCTTGTGCTGAACCAATGGGCATGCAGCCCTGCTAAGGTGTCAGTCGGGCGGTGGCAGGGCAGGTGGGTGCTGCCACCGCCAGCTGACCAGGGGAGTGGGGTGGTGGAGCTCGAGAGGGTGGGTGGGGAGGGGAACCCTAGACCACCAGGGATATAGGACTTTTTTACAGATGCCCGTGATCAGGCACAGATCAGTCCACTGGACCACCAGGGATATTGGAAGTCTGCTTTTTACAAATGCCCGCAATCGGGCAGAAAGCGGTCCATTGGACCACCAGGGATAAAGGACTTTTTTTTACAGATGCCCGAGATCGGGCAGAAAGTGGTCCACTGGACCACCAGGGATATTTGAAGTCTTTCATTTTTACAAATGCCCGTGATCGGGCAGATAGCGGTCCACTGGACCACCAGGGATATCGGACATTAATCTTTTTTGTTTATACAAATGCCCACGATTGGGCATGGGGGGCGCCACTAGGTGCAGCCAGAACTCAGGTGGCCACCCACAGCTGGCAGCTGCCATGTTGTGCCCTGTAATGTGGCAGCTCACCTGTGGGTCACCATCAGTTGTTCCTTTTTTTTGGACTTAACTTTGAGCTGGCACAGGTAGGGGTTGCGCATGCATGGCTCTGCATATCCCGGGCTGAATATTGAGCTGTGCAGGTTATGCATGGCCACGCCCCCACCTGTGCCTGCATACATTACTGATGTGCTCCGGTGCATCGGGATTTGTGCCGCACACTTTTCCCTTTTGAACATTGCACTGGGGCGCATCAGTGGGTTGTGCATGGCGAACACTGTTGCGCCATGTGCAACCCTTTTGAATATCTGGGCCCTGGTTTATATCTTGTTATGCCTAATTTAACAGCAGATCCTGAAGTTATTCTAGCAATGTAGAGCACTTTAATGGAATTCTTTAGTTCTTAATATGAAGAAAAAAAACAGCTTGAAACTAAATTATCTGCTTATTGAGGGCACATTAACTCTTTTCAGGATGGGATCACGTTAAATCTTTTCAGGAAAAAAGCAGCAGATTAATTTTAGTAATTATTAGCCAGCAATATCTATATGTGAAGCAGACACTGTCCAGATAAGGGGAAGAAGGAAGACACAGAAGAAAACAATGCTCACACACATAAAGAAGACTTGACTGTCTGTGAAACTTTTAGAAGCAAATGGTTTGATACTTTTAGGCATCTATGCAGCACCACTGATATTTTTTCCTTTATTATGTCCTCTTTGTAACTTCTACTATTAAAACACATGAAATGTATAGTTTACTAAATCTTGACTTTGGGATAACTCTTGAATGACTCCTAAACAAGTTTTAAGTTATCCCCTTTATTGGGGGGGAGGGATCAAGACCTATGCACAAGGTCAAGTGTTATTTTTTCATATTTTTTTTTACAAATTTCCAAAGTAAAAGTTTGGACAAACAGAAAAGTATGTACAACTAATCTCCTATGCATTTTCAACTCAGAGAAAAGTTAATATTTGCACAAAATCCAACCCAAAGTGTATACAGTGTTGTTCTTAAGTTAATTTATTCTAAATCTTATTGGACTGTTGAGTGTTATTTTTTCATATTTTTTTTACAAATTTCCAAAGTAAAAGTGTGGAGAAATACAAAAGTATGTACAACTAATCTCCTATGCATTTTTAGCTCTGAGAGAAGTTAATATTTGCACAAATTCAAACCCAAAGTTTATACAGTTTTTGTTCTAAAGTAATCTATTCTAAATCTTATTGGACTATTCACGAACTGAGCAAAGAAATGTTTAGATAAAACAAATTGATGACTCCAGGATTGGGAGGACATTGAAATTGAAAAAGGTCAAATTATGAAATCTTAAATGCACTCATTAGGACCACTCTTCTTAGTGTATAATTATAATGAATTAAAGACATTTGAATGTAGACCAACAATTATACAACCATTGTGATACATATTTTTAGGATCAGAGGAATGGTGCAAAGCTACTAAAATTGTGGTGGTCTCACTGCTTCAATGCTTCATTGTGCATGGATCAAACCAAAAAGAGCCAGAATAAAAGCTTCTATCTTCTCAAAAAAACAATTACATTTTATTATATTTGATTTAACCTGAAAATACAAAATAGCAATGAGAAAGTAAAACAATCAAGATGAGATTCCAGCATTCTCCAACCATACCTAGAAGCAGAGCCATAATAAAGGCTTCTATCTTCTTCAAAGCAGTTATATTTTATTTTGATATATTTGATATGGTGTATCTATGTAGACACAAGAAAAAGTTTATTGGGTGTTTGGAAACAGGCAAATGCAACCAGACATGGAAGGAAGTCAAAAGAGAGTATCGGTTGTGAGGGCCAGTAACAAGTTAAGGAGCTTTATTGACCACTCCAACGGGGGCCACCCACCAACTCTACTGACCGCTGATGGGCACTGGTAGCAGAGGAAGAGCTGGGCAAGTGCTGCAAGCAGTCTATGTAGGAGGAGGAGGAGGAGGCAGATGGCAGGCTGCCTGCCATAGTCCAGCTCTTGTTTTAAATCCCTGGTGGTGCCTGAGTGGCTGTAGCAACCAGTTGTGCAGCAGCCCTCCATCTGTAGGGGTTAAGGAGACTCAGTTTAGCTGTCCTGTTGTATACAGGTAGGCTCAAGCTCCATTACAGCAACAGTTCTGACTGTAGCCCTGGACCCCCAGCTCTGCTACTTGTACAGGACTGACCACTTGAGAGCGAGGGATCCTCGCTGCTAGTGAAGGAAGTGGGAGGGGTAGCAGCTGGTGTTCATGTGTTTGTCAGGGCAGGTGGGGGGGCTGAATGGGCTGGGAGGAGTGCCTTTAGGTGTAAGGATTGCATGTGTCTGAACTGTTGTGGATTGCATGGGCGTAGGCAGGAATGTGCTCAGGGTTTTCAACCCCCCCCCAAAAAAAATTACCTAAATTCCTCAGACATTTTCAAATTCCTGTATTTAATTTTTGGGTTGCCTCAGGCTTAGCTGTTAAAACACTTAGTGTCTCAGTAATCTCCACAGCGGCTGGAGTTAGCTGCAACACAATGTGCATGCATGGGACCGTTGATGGCTAGGGGAGATAGCGACATCATCCACAGAGAGAGAGTGCAAGAAGCCTGGTGAGACAGACTACTGAGCATACTGCTGTGCTGCGTCATCTGTACAGTGCTGAACAAGTTGTGGTGTCCCGTTGACTGTCATGGGGTTAGAGTAGGACTGTGTGCTGCTCTTCTCTAGCCTCAGTTGACCTGTGGGAGAACTTGAAGTATGAGCTACCACAGAAAGAACAGACCCATACGGGGACAAGTGGTGCGTCTTCTTGATTGTGCTGGAAACTGGCTGGGCTGGTGGTGTGGTCCGGAGGGAAGACAGGGGAGATCAAAGAAAAATCTGCCCTGGCCTAGTGGCCTATAGTCCTGTCTTGGGAGGAGAGCAACTGGTAAGGCAAGCCAACAGGAGGATAATCAGCAGGAAAGTGTTGAGTGGAGAAGAGAATAAAGATTGATTCGGGGAAGGGGACTTCTCTCATTCAGAGAGGTGGTGAGGGGTATTAGCACCATCCCCTAGGGTAACCCACTCATTACATCTCAACCCCACTGATGTTCTGCCCAACTTGGAGCTTATCATGTGGAGTGGGAATAGGTATGAAAAGGCAGATGCCTGACTGACATCTTTGTCTCTTGCTGTTGCAGATTGCTCCCATGTGCAAAGGTGGAATGGGGTCAGAAGTACTCTCTATATGCAGATGTGGTATGGTAGTAGAGAAGGAGTGATGCAAATGTGTGGCGGTGTCCCCATGTGTAGGTGTAGGATGGATGGAAAGCAATGCTTCCCATGTAGGGGCAGTGGGATGAAAGGGTGGAGTGCTCCCCATGTACAGAGCTGGTATGAAGTGGGAGGAAAGCACCCCATGTGTGGAGGTTGAATGGAGGGGGAGGAGTGCTCCCTATGTGCAGGAGATCAGATGCAGTGAGAGAAGTGTTTTCCATGTGGGGGAGGCGAAATGTAGTGGGAAAAGCATGGGGGGGATCACGGGATCAGTGCTCACAATGAAGGTGGGATGGAGGTGGAGCAATGATACCTATGTGGGGAGATGGAATGGAGGGAAGAGTATGCTCCATGTTCAAGTTTATTGTGAAGGGATAACATCCATTGAGCAAGCTCATTTGCAAGGAGGTTCCTTGTACCAGCAATGATAAAGACAATACATGGTGTGAGATACTAAAAGTAAAGACACGTACTGTAATATAAATTAAAAAAAGCGATTTTCTTTACATTAGTATATACAATAGAAAGATAGATAGATATATACATATTGTATTTATAGAAGTGCCCATTTCCTGGAACTATGGGTGCTGTACAATACAAACAGCAAATAACAATATAAAATAACACACCAAAAATGTAAGTAAAATTCAACAAGGAGCAGATTTAAAATGCACCTATCTTTGCCGCTGACATCAAACAATTATTCAATAAAAGCTTGCTGGAACAGGTAAGTTTTTAGGGCCTTCTTACAGGCTTCTACTGAGGGAGCCTCCTTTAAATAGACAGGAAAGGAGTTCCACGGGGTAGGAGCGGCCACCGAGAATGTCCTGTCCCTGGAATGCCACAACCTAACCCTGGGAACTCCAAGGAGGCCTCCCCCAGCAGAATATATACAATGCTGAATTCAACAAGGACTGAGACTAAATATAATTACATAAGACTCTATGTCCAGCTTGTGGAAGAGGGCTGTCGAAGGAGAATTGCCCCCCATATGCAAATAAGGCATGGAGGGGGAGGAGTGCTCTCTATGTGCAAATGTGTAATGGAGGGGAAGGACTGCTCCCCATGTGTGAATCATAGAAACATAGAATTTGATGGCAGGTAAGGACCGCTTGGCCCACCCAGTCTGCCATTTCCCTACCTAATGGATAAGCTACAGATCATAGTTAACCAGCAGCCTGCTTCTTCCTACCCCCACCCCCTAGAATTGTCTTATGACTGTCCCATGCATGCTTGAATTCCACCACTGTTTTTGACTCCACAACCTCCTCTGGAAGGCCGTTCCATGCATCCACAACCCTCTCTGTGAAAAATACTTCCTTAAATTACCTCTGAGCCACCTCCTCTATCTTCAAATTGTACCCCTTATTCTTGCACACCTCTTTTTGAAAGATGCTACCTCTTGGACTTTGTTGATTCCTTGAGGTACTTGAAAGTTTCTATCATATCCCTCCTCTCTCTCCTTTCCTCGAGGCTACACATATTAAGCTCCTTAAGTCTCTCTTCATATGTCTTCCGGTGCAGACCCTGCACCATTTTAGTTGCCCTCCTCTGGACAGCTTCCATCCTGTCTATGTCTTTGCGGAGATCGGGTCTCCAGAACTGCATGCAGTACTCCAGATGGAGTCTCACCAGCTGTCTGTACAGAGGGATAATAACTTCCTGTTTTCTAAAGGTGATGCCTCTCCCTATGCATCCCAGTATCCCCCAGCCCTCCTTGCTGCCCTCTCACATTGCTTGCCCACCTTTAGGTCATCTGATATGACCATCCCCAGGTCCCTTTTCATCTTTGTTGTTGTTAATATCTCAACCTCTATTGTGTACTCTCCCCCTGGGTTTTTGTTTCCCAGGTGCATTACCTTGCACTTCTTAGCATTGAATCTAAGCTGCCATACATTTGACCATTCCTCTAACCTTGCCAAGTCCCTTCTCATCCTTTCCACCCCACCTTGTGCATCAACTCAGTTGTGGAAGTGGAATGGAGGGTGGGAACAGTCACTTAGGGGCCACTATCCTAGACCCCACTCCAGCCTGTGTGTGAAACTGTTTGAAATGGGGAGTTTATGATGGTGCAGATGTGCAACCCACATCTCTTCTCTGGCTGCTGTAAAGTATTGGGTTGATAGATGGGGGTGCAAGAGGGGGAACCCATTGTATCCTGCCCCCCCATCCACCTAGCAGAGTGGGAACAGTTGTAGAAGGATAGATACTAGATCCACATTGTTATATCTCAGTACCTGAGAATGCTCTCCATGGGCAGAGCACATTAGGTGGGAGAGCCTCTGGGTGAAGCAGAGTGTTCTGCAAGTGCTGAGGTGTGGCATAGGGTGAGAAAGTGCCAGTCACCCAAAGCCCACTTCAACCTTCTTGCTAGCCCTGGTGGAGCAGGGACAGATATGAAGGGGCAGATGTGTAACTTGTATCTCTATCCATGGCTGCTGCAGGGTGCTACCCTTGTGTGGAGGTGGGATGGGGGCACGGGCCATCATTCTCCCAGAGCCACCTGCCTGCTGCAGTGTTGGGAAGATTGGGGGGCACCAATCATCAACTTCTGCCAGGCCACAGTCCACTATTTGCCTTGGGCCACCCACCTGGAGGTCACCTTGTCACTGTGCCAACCTGTGTGGAGTGGGATGGGCGTGGAGGGGAAGACGAGTAACCTACATCAGTCTCTGGCTACTGCAGTTTGTTCCATATGTGCTGATGTGAACTGGACTTGTAGGGGGCAGCAACTGCCCAGGAGTGTCCATCCAGTGCCCACCCTACACTGTGCTAGTCAATGTGAAGGGGCAGATATGTGACCCAAATATATGTCTCTGTTTGGGTGCTCCTGTTGTGTAGTGGTGGAATAGATGCAAGAAGTTTGTTTTACACTGTGTATGTGCGTGTGTGTGTGTGTGTGTGTGTGTCTCTCTCACTCTCCTCGCTCTCTCTCTCACTCTCTCTCACCTCCACTCCCCCATGGTGAAAGGAAAACTCTGCAGCACTGCTCTCTGTCCTGATCATGGCACTCTCACTGCCACTTTCTCTGCCTCTTTGTATGTGCTGTTTGCTTCCACTGGGATTCAGAAAGACAAACAGAGAGTCAGACTGACAGCAAGTGCTGGAAGAGTGAGCGGCAATAAAATGGATGGCAACTGAGCTTGGGCGCACACTGTACTCCACTTCTCTGTTTTAAGGGGGGCTAACACCATCTCTGACTGGAACGGATTGGACCTGCATATATATACCGCACTGGAACGGGTCTTGCTGTTGCTGTGTCTGTCTCGGGGGGAGAGTGGGGGAGGGAGTAGACACTGCTAGGGGAAGGGCCATCCATTGAAATTAACGTTTTGTTCAGCTGCAGGGCTGGGAGCCACCGGTCATCATGGTTATGATCACTAAATTGCACTGCCCCCAATTTCACACTGCCAAGGTGGTACTGCAATAGTGACAGCCTTTCACCTAGTGATCACTTTCATGCTGCTTACTCGCCAAATCTCAGCATCTTGCTGTAACTGTTTGGGGTCTCTCTCTCCACTCTGTCCCTGACATTGGTGCCACTCATCCCCTCTTTCAATCACGTGCTTTCTTTCGGGGGGGGGGCACTGCTGCTTCTCCTGCTCATTTTATTTCCCTGCAGCCCGTGTCCCTTGCTCCCCACAGTCCAGGGTTAAGTTACAGCTCTGCAGGAAATGCTGCCTCACTTCTCAGCACTCTCCCTCTGCTCTGTGGGGAGGGTCAGTGGGTACCATCACAGAGAGCAATGCTCAGATTGAACATTGTGGCACAGATGAAGCAACAGAGAGAGAGAGGTGCTCAGGGACAAGAACATGCACTCTTGTTCACACAGAGACACAAACATGTTCAACACGGACATCTGTTGGGGGAAGGAGAAATCATATTTGTTCTTTACTGCTAGGACTGTTTACAGCTTATGGCACAAAGACTGGGGGATGCAGTGCATGGCTAGGTACCCGGACATCTGCAGGGTGGGGAGACAAATGATAATATCAGTAAGGACATGAATGAAAGGAATGAAGCACTCTCATTGGAGCATTTCATTTCTTTCAACTAGAGAACAACTTTCAGCTGTGAAACTGTGACTAGTGTCACAGTCTGGTTGCCTGCTCATTGGTCTGTCAGGGACAAGCCTGCTGTAGGTTGTTGTGTATTGGACTTGTCATTGACACATCTCTGAAATGTTATTCTACCAGAAGATATTTCTTGTGCATTCACAAGAAAACAAAAAACTATAAAGAATTTAGATTAGTGACTACCCTCATTTGAAAGACTTTTTTGTCCTAAACACAAAAATGTAAAATAATGCACTTGGAGCGCAGAAATCCAGGGGAAGAGTACAAATGGGTTGAGTGGTATTGAAAACATTAAGAAAGCACACATAAAAAAAGAGCTTTTACATATAGTTGATTACTTTTTAACAATATTATGCCTCTATGGCTGCCACTGTACATCTGATGCAAACCCATAATAATGTTCTTCACTTGAAGCAAAGGGGGGGGAGGGGGTAGAGGCCATAACTGACTCCTTGAGGTTGTGTTAAAGGGGTCAGTTTCTTTACAGCAAAAACAAGGAAAGGCATCATTTCTAGAATGTGCAGACGAGCGTGCGAACCACTTTTTTTTTCCAAAATATGCCACCTCCGGCAGCTACCACTTCAAGACTGCTACTACCCCAACCTAATACAATTGGGAAAACCAGAACTAGCCTGCCAGCACTGAGATCAATATGGTTAAGGCACATTTGCCAGAAAGTACTGCTTAGAAAAGAATGAGAAAGTGACTGTGATGACAAGCAAGTCCCAGACCAGAGCTCTAGTTTAACAGATTCCTCCTGAGTCTGACTTGTACGGCTGCATGGGCCAAGCTCCACAGATGTTATGCCATCATCAGATTTGTATAAGAGCACTGTGGAAGCACATAACCAGACTGTTGTCTGATGTTCTGCCACAATGCTCTGACAAAATTTCCAGTGATTCTGTTTATGCAGCCCTTCCCCTCCAAGGGCTGTATAAACATACTCACTTCTCGGCGCACTACGTGTCCGTTCCACAACTGCAGCAGTGACGGCCGCTGTGTGCAACATGGTGATATTGACTTAATCTGTGCATGCATGACTATCATGCATACATAGTTATGTCAGCACCACCATGTTGCGTAGGGCTGACTACAGGACAAACTGCATATGTGCGAGTATCACGCATGCACAGTACTATAATCACTGCATTATTACTTACGGCTGCAAAAAACGCACCACATACTCTTTTCCATGCTCTTGCCACTCCTAAATGCTCTCCACAGCCATATTGGCTGTGACCAGATTTTGTTTAATCTGAAGAGGCTGAGATCAGATATTACAAATTTAAATGGTGCCTCCTCTGCCTTTGACAGTGATCCAGGAGTTAGGTCTGAAAATATTGTTCCTAGTTTCTACTTTCGTTATCTTTCACCTGCTGATGTTTATAAATATATGCTTAAAATGAATCCTAAGCCTAGTCTTGGTTTTGATAGTTTAGACTACAGGATCTTAAAGAGAGTTGGTTATCAAACTGCCCCATTACTCACTAAACTTTTCAATTTCTCATTGTGTCATGATGTATTTCCCAATATGTAGAAGAGTGCGCTGGTGAAGCCTATATTAAATTTGGAAGTAAAACTAATTTGAATAATTATTGCCGTATCTCATTACTGGCTCCACTGCCAAAGGTATTGGAGTGGGTGGTTTCCAACCAGGTGACCGAGCATCTTGAGCAATAAGGACTATAGTCAGAGTCACAGCATGGTTTCAGCCCTAAGCACAGCACTGAGACTGCCTTGGTGAGGTTCACTGGCCGGGACAGCAGGGAAATAGATGAAGGTAAGCTTGTTGCCTCAGCCTTTGTTGACCTCACAAAGGCATTTGATTTGGTGGACCATGCTAAGTTATTGAAATTGTTACACAGTGTCCATTTCTCGGATGGTGTGGTTGCCTGGTTTAGAAACTATGTTTCTGGTAGGAATCAAAGAACCTCAATTAATGGGGTTATTTCTAATAAAGTTACCCTAAGTTGTGGAATCCCACAAGGCTCGATACTGAGACCGCTGCTTTTTTCTCTTTTTGTTAACTCACTTTCTGATTTATTTAAACATATAGAATTAATTTTATATGCAGATGATGAGGTTCTTTATGGTTCTGGTTATAACTTATCTTCACTACAAACAATATTGCAATCTGAATTTAGCCTTCTTCATTCATGGCTTGAATAACATAAATTAGCATTAAACTCAGTTAAGACTAAATCAATGGTTTTCTCAAGTATTAAGAAATATCCAGTTTCTGAGTTACTTTTATCTGATAATTTTGGCAATCTAATTGAGCAAGGGATGGTCTTTAAGTATCTGGGCCTGTTATTGGACTCACATTTTTCATATGAGCATCACATTATTGAGTTAATCATTAAGTTGCATAAGAGATTGGGTTATCTTTTTAGAATATGAAAAAATCTTACAGTAGAAGTCAGACACATGTTAACCCATAGCTTACTATTATCAGTGCTATATTACAGCTCAGTTATATATTCTTACACTTCTGAAGGAACGCTAGCTAGATCAAGGTTAACTTATCACAGTATTATCCGGCTTGCCACAGGTTACCCTAAGTCCACACGTCACTGTTTATTATACAATTTATTTAACTACTTATCTTTGATCAACCATTTTAATTTACGTTCTTTATTGTTTCTGCATAAAATTAATCTGGGTTTGTTTCCAAACAGTATTACTTAATTTTTTCCTAGAAATTATGACTCAGTACAATGTAATACAAGAATGCAAAGCAGACCTTTGTTCATGGTTCCTTTATATCACATTAAGTTTGCCGAATTCTTTAACATTCTCTCCAGTACTGTTGTTTGGCTGTCCTAAAATGTCCCGCTTTAAGATAACTCTAAGGAGTTATATGTCTACAAATTCTGTGTGTAAATGTTATGATAAACTTTTTAGATGATTGTATTTATTTGTCTTTTGTATTTCAATTGTATTTGTATTTGTCTATTTGTACTTTTGTGTTTCAACAGCAAAGAAGTTCAGACTCCAAGGCACCAGAGGAGACAGTATCACTACAGGATAGCAAAACACACAATCTTGACACCCACCAGCCCAAGACCAACATCCCAACTCTGCACTAACCCGATGGTATGACATCCCAACGATGGTAAGTCCAACAGTGGAGATTTCCAGGACTCGGAGTCGTAATCATTATTTCCCTTATGCAAGGGTCAAAGCCCTCCATGACTGGGGGTTGGGGAGGTGTAGCCCACCAATAGAGATGAAATCCAGCAGTAGTTCACTATGGAGTTTACCATCGTGGAGATGGTACACTGTTGGGTTACTGCAGCATCGGGACGTTGGTCTCAAGCTGGTGGGTGTCAAGATTGTATATTTCGACATTCAGTAGTAAAAATGAGGAGACTGAGTACTCCACTGAACAAGAAATAATGACTGCCACAGGTTATTTTGCTTAATGATCCAAGTTCACAGAACAAGATAACTACTAATTCTCAACTTCCAAGTCTGAAGCTGAAGACCTCAAGTGGGAGAGTAATCAGGAAACCTGTGCGCTACAGAGATTGGGCCCTATGCACTAAGTTGTGGAGTGAGTATGCACTGCATATCTGTGGCATGTAGCCACTCTGCACCCATTGTGCCCCCATGTGGGATGCACCAAATGGGGTGCTCAGCCCCTATGTATCTGACCCCCCAGCCGTGTGGACAGCAACGTGCCAAGGACAGGCGGGGAGCATGCCTGCACTACACGCCAGTCACAAAAGGGCACAGGGTGAGATACAGGGGGTGTAGAGGTAGGTAGGATACATGAAGGTGGATCCTGCTGTAACAGTTATATGTGGCCATGCCCACACACCTACACGGTCCACCCCAGCACATCCAGTCCTGAACACCCTCCCTCCAATACTTGAAGCACCCCCAGTCCCTGCAGCTTGGAACCCCCCACACACATATATGCCCCATCCCCGGTGCAGGCAGTGGAGGAGGTGTGTGGCAAGCTTTGCCGCTGGCTGCCTATGGCCATGGCTCCTCCTGCCAGGTCCATGGTTTGGAGGTGGTGTGTTCGGTGTAGTGGGGAGGATGAGTCTTGTCTGTGTGCAGGTGGAGGTACCACAGTCCTGGGGCAGGTGCTCCACTTTGTGTTGGGGGGCTCTGCCGCCAATGGCGGCCACCCACGCAATCCATGGGTCCCAATGCACCATCCTGAGCCCGCACTGTCATGTGCAGGGGATCAACTCTGGGTCCCAGGCAGGGCATTTCATTTGCTGCCTGCCTGGGACCGCAACTCCACCCCATGTGAACCGGCGTGCTGGGGGACAGGGCCATGGACAGGTGGCCAGCGGTCGTGAATGGTGCTGGTGCACATCTGTCCACAGGTGCGGCACTCCATGGGTGGGATATGTGCCTGTGGTGCGTACCTTTTGCCCCATTGTGCATAGGAGCCATTGCTTGTTGTAGCTAGACAGACACAACAAGCACTAATGGGACAGAATAACCCTCAGTTTGCTATGGAGGTACTTGATAGTCTACTCAGTACCTCAGGTCAGACAGTTATTACAGTTTACTATTCTAGTTTGAAATTTTGAAAAACATCTGCAGTATGATGCAAAATACTATCTAATGTTTTATACCTAAACAATAAGACACAAATGAGCATTGATTGTACTGGTTTTACAACAAACCAAGAGGCATAGTAAGGCACAAGGATGCAGGCCAAGTGTCTTCAGCTCATAGAAGTCTGGTAAAACCAGCTGAACCAATGCACTGAAGTGTATTAGTGTGCTTATAAAATGAGTCCATGGGCAACTTTTAAAAAATGAACACTCTAAAAGTTTTAACACACAAAAAATAATAATAAAATATTGCTAAATAATGTAAAATAGTCCCTCCACAGATGGTTTTCACCAGTCCATTATCTGTCTTTCTACATATTCAGTATGTGGTGTCTTTGTTTATCATGGAATGCAAGAATTCAAAACTCTGCAGTATTCCACTACTAGAATGCTCCCTTCCTACACACACTCACACACATATGGAATGGTAACATAGAATACATCAATTCAAAATTCTGTAGAATTCCATTGCCATGGGAGTCACATGATGGCAGCTTGAGGGAAGACATGCCTGCTCTCTGCTCTCGCCCTCTCCAGCTACTTTTGCTCTTTGTATTCTCCTTACTGATTAGAAAATGTCATAGGAAAATAAATGAATCCCATTGGTTAAACTGTCAAATGAGAGATTCATTTATTTTCTGATAGAGCCCGCAGAAAAACAAGTACGAACGTGGAGTGCCCCATAACTCATCTAATCAGTGGGCACACCAAATGTTCACTAAATCGATCCACCATCTTGCAGCAGTCGCAAAGTCATCGGCCCAAAAGTCACAGTTAGGCCGTAATCACCCCCCGACCTAAATCATAATACAACAGTCATGTCCTGGCTTGATGAGGCAGTATAACAGTATTTAGAGCTTTCCGATCCAAAACTCGCAAAGCAATGTTAACACTGGGAGAAAGCAATGTGGTCCATCACGACCAAAGCTGAGAGCGGCGGTATTTCCTTAGAATTTCATACTGCAGATGGACGTCCATCTATAGCATGGAACCAGAAGAAAATACCGGCGCTCTCTTATGGGCTTCTACCCAGCAATATTCTGGTCACCTCCAGTACTCCCCACAAACATAGCATATAAAACAACACCCACCACAGTGGAACAAGTAATACCTCGGAAATTGTTGATAACAAGTGCTCAGATACAGGACAGCATTCAGGCAGCTGAATGGTGATGAACTTACAAGAAGCGTAAATTTCAAACTTTTGCAGCTACCACACGTAACCCATGACATCACATGCCATTACCTTTCAGTTGTTCACCAGCCCGATCTTAGTTAGCTGCATTGAAACTCATTCCTGTACCCTTCCATGTAAGAATAAAACATTGGCAATGAAGTGTGTTGTTTAGAGGGAGACAAGAGGAAAGCGGGGGGCTCAGTGACTTCAATTACACTCCTAGAGGAACAGAACTGGGGAAACTAAAGCTCCTAAGCTGCCTACAGAAACAATTTTTCTGCTACTGTGTGTTTGGGGGAGGGGGTTTAGCTATGACAAGTACCTCCAAGGCACAACTACAGGTGCTCATCTGGAACAGCTCAGCACCCAGGCCGTCATCTCCCAAGTTCAAAAAAACAAGTGCAGAGATAAAATCAATAGCTAGCACACACATATAAACTGAAAAATGCCTTCCGACGTACAAAGCAGCCGTTGTTACAACCCACCCCTGTAATTACCCTGGCAGCATAAATCCGAGCATGAGAGCATCGGTATTTCTGTACATCTCCCTACCGCAGTTGGAAGTGCACATGCGGCATGGTAGAAGTAGGAAATACCGGCACTCTCGAAAACAACGCACAATCCTCCTGTGAAATGGCAAAAAGGCAAGAAACAACACAAGCAAGCATTCTCTCTCCAGCAATTATAAAAATTACTGCTTGTAGCTGTAGTAAGAGTCCAAAGAGAATTAAAACAAATGATAAGTAAAAATTTACTTCATTTCTCACCTCCACAGGCGAAAATAAGACCTGAAGCAGCACAAGCAGGCATGTCACACACACGCTCACATTAATCCATATTTTCAAAAGTAATGAAAACCGCCACAGCAAAGCAAAAAGTAACAGAAACCACACAAAAGGAAAAAAAAATGTCAGATCTCCTGAGAAGCACATTCCACATGCCTCCTGAAGAGATAGTAAATTGCTTGTTCCCAGATGTTGACAACAAAGTTGAGCAGACACTAGAAACCCACCAGCAAGAAATTTAAAGGAGCCTCTCGTTTTATTAGTGTAGAAGGTCACCTGGGGGCCAGTGACCATCACATGGTATGGTTCAATTTGGCTACTACATCTAAATCATCCCATTCCAAGGCAAAAATATGGGACTTCAGAGGAGCTGACTTTGATAAGATGGCCAACAAAGTTAAGCTAGCCCTGGCAAAAAGAAACACAGGTGAGGAGGTACAGGCAAAGTGGGCAAGCATTAAGGATACAATACTTGAAGCAACATCCCATTGTGTTAGACAGAAAAGGAAGTGCAAAAGAAGAAGGAAACCACTTTGGTTCTCAAATACAGTAGCAGAAAAGGTCAGAGCCAAAAGGCTGGCCTTCAGAAAATATAAGGGAACACAGCGATGAAGATAGGAGGCATACCAAACTGCCCTAAGGGAAGCAGGTAAGGCAGTAAGGCAGGCAAAGTCCCAAACTGAGGAAACACTAGCACGAACAGTAAAAAGGTGACAAGACTTTCTGTAGATACATTAGTGAAAGGAGAAAGTCCAGAGGGGTATTGCTAGCTTAATGGAGAAAAGGGAGCATGGAGGAGGAGGACCCTGTAAAGGCATCTATCCTAAATAGATACTTTTGCTCAGTATTTACTGAAGAGAAGGTAGGGCAGGGCCCACAGCTCAGCATCATGGACACAGGGGAGGGAGGTGAACACTACTCCTTCACAAAAGAAAGGGTCCTACAAGAGCTTGCTAAGCTCAGGGTGGATAAGGCAATGGGACCTGATGGCATACATCCCAGGGTACTTAAGGAGCTAAAGGAGGAACTAGCAGAGCCATTAGCAGAATTGTTTAGTGAGTCTCTGAGCACAGGAGAGGTCCCAGAAGACTGGAGAAGGGCTCATGTGATCCCACCCACAAGAGTGGTAGCAGGGAGGAGGCGGGGAACTACAGACCGGTCAGTCTTACCTCAGTAGTGGGCAAGATTATGGAAGCACTCCTTAAGGAAAGGATAGTGCAACACCTGGGATCCATAGGGCACAGGATCCAAGACAGCATGGGTTTACAAAGGAAGGTCCTGTCAAACTAATCTCATAGATTTCTTTGACTGGGTAACCAGAGTGGTGGACCAAGGGGAGCAGTTGATGTTGCCTACCTTGACTTCAGCAAAGCTTTTGACACTGTTCCACATAGAAGATTGATAAATAGCTAGGTAGGCTCGGGATGGGTCAGAAGTTGGTCAACTGGGTGGCAAACTGGTTGACTGGCAGAAAACAGAGAGTGGTGGTAAATGGTATACAGTCAGAAGAGATGCAAGTCACAAGTGGGTACCTCAGGGATCAGTCCTGGGGCCAGTCCTATTCAACATCTTCATTAGTGACCTCGCAGATGGACTAGAGGGTAAGCTTGTCTGTTTGCAGATGACACCAAGATCTGCAACAGAGTAGATGATCCAGATGGGGTGGGCAGAATGAGAAGAGATCTGGATAAACTAGCAGAATGGTCAGAAGAGTGGCAACTGGGATTTAATGCAAAGAAGTGCAAAATCATGCACATAGGGAAGAGAAACCCTGAAGCCACTTATAGGCTGGGAGGAGTTGCTAGCAGTCACAAAGGAAGAAAGAGACTTGGGCATCATCATCACTGATGACCTGAAATCATCCAAGCAGATCTCTAAAGCAGTAGGTAAGGCTAGGGGTGTTAGGGTGTATTAGTAGGGTATCACAAGTCGTAAGAGGGAGGTAATAATCCTCTGTACAAGACATTGGTTAGGCCCCATCTGGAGTACTCTGCAGTATTGAGGCCACACCTTCACAAGGACATTAACTCAAATTGAGGCAGTCCAGAGAAGGGCAACCAAAATGGTGCAGGGACTGCATCAGAAGACATATGAGGACAGATTAACGGAGCTCAATATGTATACCCTTGAGCAAAGGAGGGAGAGAGGTGATGATCGAGACATTTAAACACCTTAAGGGCATAAACAAGGTGAAAGAGTCTAACATGTTTAAATATAAGAAAATAGCAGGACAAGAGGACACAGCATGAGATTAGAGGGGGCCGATTAAGGGGAATGTGAGAAATTCTTTTCACAGAAAGGGTGGTAGATGCATGGAATGGCTTACCACAAGAAGTGGTGGCTATGAATACAGTGCAGGGCTTCAAACAGGCATGGGATAGGCATAAGGGAGCAATACAAATGACTATGAATAGATAGGTCACTGACAGAGCAAAGGCCGATGGCACATTTATAAGGTAGAAAAAGAAATGGGCAGACTGGATGGGCCTTGCGGTCCTTATCTGCCATCAACTTCTATGTTTCTATGTTTCTATGTAGTGTGAGTCCATCAGACTTCAATAGCATTGAGAGTCAGAGAGAAGAAATAAACACAAAGAAAAATACACAGTGGGCACTGGCAGTATTTGCAGAGTGGGCTAGAAAAGAAAGAATAGAAATAGACTGGTTAAATTACAGTTTTGACATTTTAAATAGCCATCTGCGTAAATTCTATGCAGAAGCCCGAACTGCAACAGGTGAGCAGTACTCAGTGTTTGGGTACTGCGCTCTTCGTGCAGCCATCAACCGCCACCTGAATTCCACGGAAGTAGGTCATCACACCAGTATAATCCCAGAACCAGGATTTAGTTCCAGCAACAATATAATGACGTCCATACTAAAGAAACTTTGTAAGGAACAGAAGGATGTTGCTGCCCACCACCCGTCAATTACTGAAACAGACATTGACAAGCTAAGACGATCATCAGCCATGTCTCCAGATACAGCCCAGAGATTGGTTCGCAAAGTATGGTTTGACCTCCAGCTCCACATGGCTTGGAAGAGAAGGATTGCGAGAACTGCGTCCAGATTCATTCACAGTCAAGAGGGATGAACATGGTCAAAAGTATGTGACACTTTCCCATAATCCTGCCTCAAAAAATCATAAGAATCCACTAGAGATCAACAAAGAAAACTCACATGGTTTTATGTTTGAGGATTGTGGCAACCCTCTCTGCCCTGTCCTATCCTTCTGCAAGTATCTCTCAAAATTGCCAGAGGATGCCCCTGCATTCTTCCTTCATCCCAGGAAGCTACCTCAGACTCACCTTGACACCCAGGACTGCTGGTACACGAAGAAGCCAATGGGCAAGAATTTCCTCGGAAATGTGATGTCAAGATTTAGCAAAGAAGCACAGTTATCCACAAGATACACCAATCACAGCATACGTTCAACAGCTCGTGAAATCACCAGCGTGACTGGTCACAGATGTGAAGCCAGTCTGCAGCACTACTGGTCAGCATCCGTAGACAACAGGCAAAATTGGAGTACAATCCCAGGAGGATCCAACCAGCAGGCGCAGCAGCAGCAAGCGGCAAGTATGCCACCTGTAGGAACCAGCAATCAACTCCAGTTACATGAACCAACAACATCCAGCACCACAACCATTAACTTCAACCCAGTGAATTGCACCTTCAATGCCCCAATTAACTTTATCTCCACAAACAAGTAGTGGTTACTGTTATTTGTTGTTTTTTTCAGCAGTAATTTAGTACAGTGCTCAATTCAGTGTTTTTTCAGTTTAACCCATCCACTTTAAAAAAGGGACTACTTTATCTCAAAGCTCACAAGAAATGTAATAAAAAGTTAGATAAATAACTTAAATGTTTAAAACTTAAAAAAAAATGTCTGAGTTTTTGTTCCCATTTTCTAAGTGCAATACTACCCTCCAGGGTGGGCGGTATTGGGCTATACCGGACCTTCCAGGGGCTATAAAGCCCTCCACCTGCTGCGTTGGGCCTCATTACACCCCTGGGTGGTCTGGTATAGCCCAATACTGCCACCCTGTCAGGTATTATTGCTTACGCAACTTTCTTCTATAAGCTGGTTGATAACATACTTGACTGTTGGGGGTCATTTATTGGAGAGCTCTGCTTCAAGTTTTGTGGAATGGATTCAGAAATGAAGGCTCCGTTACCATGCCATACCCCCCCCCCACACTGACTCCCGAGCAGGAGAAGAATGCTAAAAGATCTAAACAGCAGGCTGCGGGGGCTTCATGCTCCTGCAATACTTCCACAGCTCTTACCAAAGAGAAATTTATACAGGAAATTACTCTGTTACAGAATTCACTGCATATACTTATGGAGGAGTTGTAGAAGCTCTGTACTTCTATGGAGGTTGTCATACACTGGGTCAGGAAAGCTGGGGCCCTTATCTCGTCTCTCGAGGACTGGAGACACCTATGACACTGCCTGGCTCTCCTCTACGCCCCATAATTTGCCTTCTGCTTAACTTCTTGTACAGGCAACACATCTTAACTAAAATCTGTGATCTCAAGGAGGTGCTTTGGGAGGGGAAGAAGATTAGGATAGCCCAGGACCTCCCGTACTCGGTGAAGCAAAGGAGAGCTGCCCTACACCCTATTGTGTCCAAACTGATTGCTGCCAATATTAGATTCAGGGATTGGTATCCCTCTACCCTATAAGTGCTGCACAATGGGAGTTGGCTTAGTTTTGATACTCCTGACACTGCTGCAGCTGATTTAACTAAAAAGTTCATTGACTTATTTAAATGAGTTATCTGTCATTATCGGGCTCTCAATAGTTTCGATTGGGAATGTTGTTTGGTGATGGTTTCTTCAGTTGTGGCTTAATTTCTTGCTCCTGGTCTGTCAGCTTCAGCTCCCAGTTTGCTCTGGATATGGTGACTTTATGATATTTTGAACAGAGGGGTACAGAGAACTTTGTGATCTGCTTCAGGGTGTGAAAGGCACATGTTGTGAGAGGGGATCACTTCATTGACTTTGTCTTGGGCTAATTGATCCCTGGTCTCCCACGGAATGCCCGGACTTCACCTGTCCTTCAGACTGTTTGTTCAGCCTGGCCCTCTATCTCCAGGCAGCTCTGCTTCAGAACTTTCTAGATGTCTCGTACTGATGGCAGACTGGAACAGCAATGCTTCCTAATACAGACTTTCTCCTGCCTTGGTTTAGCTGGAATACCTTTTTGTTCAAGGTTTTGCTGGTCAAAAAATTTTGACTTTGGGGCAGTTCTGGACTTTTACAACCTGGGTTGAGTGGGACCTCCTAGCCAAGGTGCAGTGCTGCATTTGGGGTCCCAGAGGGGTGTTTCCTTGGTTTGCTTAGCTGTTGAACTGTTTGTTGGCAATGATGGCTTTTATTCTCTCAATGTTTACAAGTTCTATAAGGTTTTATAGTAATTTAGCCTTTTCTTGTTCTCTGTATGATGTTTCTTACAAGTCAGTATATACTTTAGAAATGGTCCTTATTAGCCGGCCACGTGGCGCTGAGGGTTGAGGCACTGGATGCCACATGTTGTGCCACACCAGTGACCTGGGTTCGGTAATTGACTCAGACCATCAGGGGTTGGCAGGGGAGAGGAAGGATTGAGCGTCCCATGACTGCTCTCCTTCCTCTGGGGTGGGTGGACCATTAGCATCGCACTGCATTGGCACCTAGTGAAGGTCAGGTATACTACAGTTGCATGCTCAGCAAGGGGGAGGAGCATGGCAGGCATCCACACAGCTGTGCATTGAAGCCATTGCACATCCAGCCCTTTTGGGAGAAAAGCTGGCAGAAAATGATGGGGTGATCGCAGCGGCTGATGGCTGTGCCCTACGCCCTGGACACAAGAGGCACAGCCTCCGGGTGTCTGCGCTACAGGTCCCTGTAGTAGGGATCCTGCTTACTGGCAGGCCTGTGGGGTTGGGCACGATTCACGCACCAGACCTGGTCCGGGAGTATGGGTCTTGGCAGCTGGGCAATCGCTGGGACTGCTCCACAAGTGTGTGGAGGAAAAAGAAAGTTGCGATAAAAAAGAGAAATGGTCCTTTTTTTATGACCTAGTTTTTTTGATGCTTAGATCCAAGGGTTGGCCAGGGGTTGGGCAGTGGGGAGCAGGTTCTCACTCATCATGGGTGAGTGAACCTTTGAAGGTTGGTTGGTTGGACCGGGGGTGAGGGGGAGTATGTTGTTTTGGTTTCTCATGGGTTTGTGGGTGCTGGTTATATGGATGGCAGCTTTTGACTATACTTCTTTTTTACACTTTAGCTTACTTGGGGTACTTCAATGTATAACTACTATGAGACTGGAGTCCTGTGATGGCATGCATACCTGTGCTTCCACTTTGCTGACTCTTATTTCCCCTAACAATGTTTCTTGGGAGGGGGCAGTGTTGGGTTCATCTTTCTGTTTGGGTTTCTGTTGGGTTTAGTTGTGGGAGGGAGGTTGGATGGCTGGGGCATGGGACAGCTGAGGTGTGGGGGTTCTCCCAGACCACCTTCTGTTTAGTTTTTGGGTTCCTAACTTCCTTTTTGATTAGTTCTCTAATGTTTACACATTATAAGAATCCATGTTAAATTTATTTCATGGAACATTAAAGGGGATAGGTGTAAATGTAAAAGGTATATGCTACTCGGTCATCTTAATAAGCTCCTTCCTAATGTGGTTATGCTGCAAGAAACTCATCTTAGGAGGGATGAGGTTACTTCACTTAGATGGTGTTGGGTGGCCCAGGCTTTTGGCGCAGGCGTCCACACTTCAAAGGGAGGAGTTGCCATCCTGGTGGCGAGGGGCATGGCATTTTGGTTGTCCCGTGAATACTGGGACCTGGAAGGTCATTTTATTTTGCTGCAGGGTTGCTTGGGTATCACTGAGGTCATTTTAGGCTCTATTTATGGCCCCAATTCCAACTTCCCTCAGTTTTTCACTGACCTAGCATTCCACTTATCATCTTTCCTGTGCCTGACAATAATTCTGGGGAAGGGGGAGGAATTGGAATTTGGTTACTGACAACAACCTGGACAGATTGGGTGCCATCAGGCAGGGTCTATCTCTGGGTCAGAGGAGTTTCTGGGATTTGGTTGACCACTTAGGTCTGAGAGATCCATGAATGCTTTCACACCCCTTGGATAGGGAGTACACATCCCTTTCATCCTCACACGGTATCTCCTCTAGAATACATTTTTTTTCTATTGAGCAGTAGCTCACTTAGTGGTGTTATTTCTTTAGAGATATTACCCATAGTCCTATCTGACCATGCCCTATTGAGCTTTCCCTGGTTCTGGGTGAGGGGAAGGAGAAGGATAGTATTTGGCAACTTAATTCGCAAGTCCTGAAAGACCCTAGCTTAGTTAATCACCTGAGGGACTTTATTCACGATTTTATGGTGGCCAATGCAGGATCTGTATCGAGGCTGGATTGGTTGGGGGGGGCCTTTAAATGTGCAATTAGGGGAAAATGTTTTAAGCTGGCTGCTGCCCGTAAGAAAGCTCACTCATTGGAGGAGGATAGGCTGTTGGTGGAAACTAGACACCTTAAGAAGAACCTTTCTTCTATCTCTTCTCCAGAAATTTGGCAAAGTTTGGAAGTCTTGTGATCCAAATATGCTGAGATATTAGTGGAGAAGGTTGAACTGGCCCTCCTGTGAACAAATTCTACCCTTTTTAATAAATCATGGGAGGATGGTATGGTACCCGAGGACTGGAGGAGGGCAGATGTGATTTCCCTTCACAAAAGTGGGAGCAAGATAGAGGCAGGAAACTACAGACCTGTCAGTTTGACCTCAGTGGTAGGGGAAAATTATGGAATCACTTCTGAAGGAAAGAACCGTTGAGTATCTAGAGGCCAGTGGGGCACAGGACCCAAGGCAGCATGGATTCACACGCAGGATGGTCATGTCAGATGAATCTAATAGATTTCTTTGACTGGATGACCAAAGTAGTAGACCAGGGAGGGTCTGTGGACATGGCCTACCTATACTTTAGCAAGGCATTTGACACAGTCCTGCACAAAAGATTAATAAACAAATTAGCCAGCCTGGGAGTGGGTCCCAGGGTGGTAGCTTTGGGTAAAACATTGACTGGACAACAGGACACAGAGGGTAATAGAAGCGGAGTCCACAGTGAAGAAAGGGGTTACTAGTGGGTACCGCAGGGTTCAGTATTGGGGCCGGTCCTTCTTAATGTCTTTATAAGTGACATTGCAGAGGGACTGAAAGGAAAAGTATGTCTCTTTGCAGATAATACAAAGATCTGCAACAGGGTTGATACACAAGGTGGGGTGGAAAGGATGAGAAGGGACTTGGCAAGGTTGGAGGAATGGTCAAATGTAAGGCAGCTTAGATTCAATGCAAAGAAGTGCAAAGTAATGCACCTGGGAAACAAAAACCCAGGGGAAGAGCACACAATGGGGTGGTGAGATACTGACAACAACAAAAATGGAAAGGGACATGGGGGTAGTTATATCAGATGACCTAAAGGTGGGCAAGCAATGTGAGAAGGCAGTAAGGAGGGCTGGGGAAACTGGGATGCATAGATAGAGGCATCACCAGTAGAAAACAGGAAGTTGTTGTCCCTCTGTACAGACAGTTGGTAAGATCACATCTGGAGTACTGCGTGCAGTTCTGGAGACCCCATCTCTGCAAAGACATAGACAGGGTGGAGGCTGTCCAGAGGAGGGCAACCAAAATGGTGCAGGGTCTGCACCACTAAACATATGAAGAAAGACTAAAGGAGCTTAATATGTATAGCCTCGAGGAAAGGAGGGAGAGGGGAGTCATGATAGAAACTTTCAAGTACCTCAAGGGAATCCACAAAGTCCGAGAGGGTAGCATCTTTCAGAAAAAGACATGTGCAAGAACAAGGGGGCACAATTTGAAGATAGAGGGGGGATGGCTCAGAGGTAATGTGAGGAAGTATTTCTTCATGGAGAAGATTGTAGATGCATGGAACAGCCTTCCTGTGGAGGCTGTGAAGTCAAAAACAGTGAGGAAATTTAAGAATGCATGGGACAGACAAAAGGCAATTCTAGTGGGGGCTAAAAGGAAGTAGGCTGTTGGTTAGTTGGGTTCAGCAGCTTATCTGTTAGTTAGAGAAATGGGCAGACTAGGTGGGCCAAGCAGTCCTTATCTGCCATCGAATTCTATGTTTCTATGTTTTTATGTTTCAATACCTCGAATCAGGGGAGCGAGCTGGCCGACTTCTGGCATGGCGGCTGAGATAACTGGAGGAGGTGAGGGTGGTTTCCTGTCTTCAGCCTTCCCCTGGGCAGGGTATCCTAACCTGGCCATGGGATATTGTGGAGGCCTTTAAGGACTTCTACCTCAGTCTTTATAAAGTGGATCCCTCTTCCCCAGAGGATTCGTCTCAGACTCAGGCTTACTTGGATAAGCTCTGTCTTCCAAGTCCCCCCCTAGCAGGATTACTTGTCAGAGCCTATTAGAGTCTCCAAGGTCAGAGAAGTGATTCACCACCTCCCCCAGGATAAGGTGCCTGGCCCAGATGTCTTTTGTAATAACTTTTATTTCATCTTCATTGAGGATCTAGCACCTTTCCTCACCCAGTTGTCCAATTCCTTCTTAACAGACGGGTTGGAGGACTTCTCCTCCAAGCGTGGATTATGCTCATTCAGAAACCGGGCAAGGATGAGCTAACCCCAGTGAGTTACCATCCTGTATCTTTGCTTAACTCAGACCTTAAGATCCTGGCAAAAGTTCTGGCTAACAGATTTCTGGCCATCTGGGATGGGTTAATCTCACCTGTCCAGGTGGGATTCATGGCCGGTCACCTTTCTATGTAGCACTTCAGGAAACTCCTGTACCTGATGTCTGCGTCTTGGGAGAGCAGGGCCTCTGCAGCTCTGGTCTTCCTAGACACAGAAAAGGCTTTTGACCATGTCTCTTTGCCCTTCCTGTTCCAGGTCCAGCAAAAATTTTGTATCCCCATGGCTTTTTGCAAGTGGATCCAAATTATGCATAGTAGCCACTCAGCAAAAATCCACTGCAGTGGTCTCTCCTCCTTTTCCTTCCTTTTGGAAAAGGGCACGAGACAGGATTGTCCCCTCTCCCCCCTTCATTGCAACTTGTACATAGAACTCCTTTTACTCTGTCTACAACTTTCACCAAATGTCAAAGGGATACAGGTTGTGGGGAAGAAGTTTAAATTGTCGGCTTACGCTGATGATTTACTCCTTCACCTCGGTGACCCTGTCTCTTCTATTCTAGCAGCCTTGGCTGAGATCATGACTTTTTCAAGCCTCACAGGCTACAAGCTAAACCTTGATAAGACTCAAGTCATGCCGATGAACGTTTATGTTGCCAAGCAGGATATTGCAAAGCTGGGTCTTTCTTGGGAGCCCAACGCCTTTACCTATTTGGGGATCTGATTGCCCCACCATCTTTGATTTAGTTTCCCTTAACCTCTCCCCTCTTCTGCAAAGCATAAAGCTAAACCTCACCAAATGGACTGTGCTGCCCTTAATTTTTTAGGGTCATTTCCACACTTTTAAGGTGAACATCCTACCGTGGCTTCTCTATCCCTTGGGAATGTTGAGGGTCTTTTTACCAAAGGCTTAGTTGTCTTCTTTGCAATGGCTCATGAATCACTTCCTCTGGAGGGTCCAATGAGCTTACACCAAACTTACCCTCCTGAGAGATAGAGGAGGCCTGCAGTTTCCCCATTTTTACCTTTATTACTCAGCTCTGCATGGGGCCACGTTCCCACAGTAGAGTGCTGCTCCAGACAGATTGGGGGGGATACACATCCTTTTGGTTGCAAATTGAGGCCTCCCTTTCTAGGAAGGCTGGTGTTCAACTCCCCAGCCTTTTGTATGCCAAGATATCTAGTCTCCCTTTGGCCTTATGAAAGCCTCCTCTAGTGTGGTCACTCAAGACCAGAGGGCAACTGGAGTATTTTCTCTGGCAGACGTGGTATAAGTCCCTGGCTCTACTGGTTTTGGCAAATCCGAATATCTGTACTGGTGGCTGACCAATCCCATTCACATTTTGTCCCTCTCTGAAAACAGTCTCCATGTCCTCACATGGGCAATTGCAGGAGAACTTTTCAATCCCCTTCCACTATCCCTTCAAACAGCTATAGCTGTCCAAGGCCCTAACATCCCACTTTGGTGGTGGCCCATGGGAAAGGGATGGAAATTACACACTACCCCAGCTTATTGCTTTGGCAGCCAAACCTCACCCAGTGTCCCAGTTCTATGCCTTTTTTATAAACGTCTGAACTTACCCCTTTCTCGGGTGTTTGTTACTACTGGCAGCAGGTGTTAGGTGGTAGTCAGGACCCAAAGTGATGGCATTCCATCCAGGTAAACTTATATAAATATATTAAATGAGACCGGTATAGATAAAGCCAATTTCAGATTCTCCAGGATATGTACTATACCCCTCTCAAGTTATTCAGTATGGGGAGGTTGAACACTTCGGTTTCTTCCTGTTCTGGACTGGATACTGGGAACTTGTTACTTATGTTGTAGGAATGCCCTCCAATTGTCCCCTTCTGGCAGAAAATGCAGGACTCTCTGGACCCTTTGCTGGGCCTGGAGGATGCCTTTACACCAGAAATTTGTTTTCTAGAGGATTATCCCCATTCCTTTCTTGGTCATCACAAGCCTCATATCGCTCTAATTTCGATGGTGGCCAAAGTCATTACTATGCAACACTGGTGGGAAGATACAACACCACCCTATTGGGAATGATGTAATGAATTACTGCAGGCTCTTATAGTCAAGAAACAAACTGCCAGGCTGCATCAGAAGGACGACCTCTTCCGGCAACGATGGAAACTTTTGTACACCCTCCTTTCTGTACAGCAGGTTTCCGAGTGGCATGCCCCCCTAAAGGACTCTTTTATTTTTCTCATTTCTTTTTCTTCTTTCCTTTTGGTTATGTACTGTTCTCTGGCCCTTTCTTATTCCTGGTTGGTGCTCTGGGAAGGGGCGGGTTCGTGGGTTGGGGAGTGGTGGAGTTGGAAAGGATTTAATTGTATTTAATACTTAAACTCTCTTTTCTTAGCATATTGTTTGGAGTGGGATGTGTTTTTTTTATTTATTTATTTCAGTTTTGGATTTACACCTTTGAGTCAGGGACTCTTTTACAAAGGTTTCAAGTCAGTCAAAAAACAATAAGGTCAAATACAGTAGAGGGCAACACAGTAAGATATACTCACATAGTTAACACAGATGAAAAAAGTGAATGTTTCAACACAGAACATATAATTCAAAGATATAGATTAGAGGAGAAAGTCCAGCAGCAGGCAATTGGGTGTCTGGGAACATAGGAATAGGCACACTGCTTGTTCAGAATACATGTTGCAAGTGTGCAGGGAGATCAATAGGCAGGATGGAGACCCTGAGTTAGGAGGTGTGGTATTTCATCCGGTGACTATGACCGGGGTGAGAAACACTAAGGTAGTGTAGCCAGAATAGGCATTGTCAAAGAGAACACGTGGAACCATGGTTAAGTGCATAGGGGGTAGGGGAAGGGGAATTTGGATAGGAGTGAAGAGAGAGAGTGTGTATGGGGAGGACGTTGAGTGCAGCATGGAGAATTAAAGTTTTTTTTGTTTAGTGTAAGTGCTAGAGGTGGTCAAGGTATCGAAAGGTAGGGGGGATTATTGTTTTGGGCATCGACAGACCTTTTCACGTTCTAAGAGAGACTTAAGGAGCTTAATATGTATAGCCTCGAGGAAAGGAGGGAGAGGGGACATGATAGAAACTTCAAGTACCTCAAAGGAATCAACAAAGTCCAAGAGGGTAGCATCTTTCAAAAAAGAGGTGTGCAAGAACAAGAGGGCACAATTTGAAGATAGAGGGGGCGCTCAGAGGTCATTTAAGGAAGTATTTTTCACAGACAGGGGTTGTGGATGCATGGAACAGCCTTCAGAGGAGGTTGTGGAGTCAAAAACAGTGGTGGAATTCAAGCATGCATGGGACAGTCATAAGGCAATTCTAGGAGGTGGGGGTAGGAAGAAGTAGGCTGCTGGTTAACTAGGATCTGCAGCTTATCCATTAGGTAGGGAAATGAGCAGACTGGGTGGGCCAAGTGGTCCTTATCTGCCGTCAAATTCTATGTTTCTATGTAAATGAACCTTTAGCCCAGTTTTAAATAGACTGATCTTTGTGTACTCAGCGAGGGTATGAGGTAGCTCATTGAACAGTCTGGGTCCCTGGTAGGAGAAGGATTTCTGGGCAAACTTTGTGTGCATGAAAGGCACTAGGAGTCCACCTCTGTTCACTCTCCTGGTTTGCTGAATTGGTTGTGCAGCTTTAAGAAGCCTGCAGATCATGCCAGGCATAAGTCCCAGTGCTGCTTTTTTTATTAGTATGCAGGTTTGGTATTGCACCCTGAAGTGAAGTGGTAGTCATCCTGTGTCACTGTAAAGGGTACAGGTATGAGTCAGGTGATCAGCCCCAGAGCAGTCGGCATGCCTTATATAGGAGAGTTCTTATCCTTTTTAGGGTGGTTTCAGAGCAAGCCCCATAGATGGGCAGGCCATAGTCTATTGTGGATAAGACTGAGCTGCTTGTAGCTACTTTCAGGGCTGCCACGGTCATTGAATTTTTGTAGCAGTCGAGAACATCAGGGTTTATATTTGCGGTTTTGACCACATGGTCAATATGGGTTGTGAAACTGAGTGTGCTGTCAAGATGTACCCCGAGATATTTGAACGTGCATACCTGTTCCAAAAGGTTTCCCTAACTGCTCTGGGCCATGATGGGGCTGTATTTGTTCTTTTTCTGCGGCACAGAGAAGAGCATGCTTTTTTTCTTTTTTTTTTTTTATGGTTGAGCATCAGTTTGTTCTGAGTCAACCAGGTTTCAAGCATATGGAAGCTATCTTGTAGCTCAGTGGTGACTGAGGATTTATCACTGCCAGCTATCAAAATGATGGCATCATCAGCATAAAGCACCATATGTGCAGGGCAAGCTGAGAGGAGGGAATTTATGAAGAGGCTGAATAGGAGTGGGCCTAGGATGGACCCTTGTGGGGCTCCTAGACTCACCTCCTTGGGTTCAGATAGTATGCCATTAATCCTGATACATTGTGTCCTATGCAAGAGGTAACTTTTGAACCTGGTAACGGTATCACCAAAGGCCAGCAGGCAGTTTAGGAGAAGCGGATGGTTAACGGCATCGAAGGCTTTACAGCCATCCCTTTATCCAATGCATCATAGAGTTTTGAGGTGTAATCGACCAGCACAGTGAGGGTACAGTACTTCTTTCAGAAGCCATGCTGTTGTTTACAGAGTAGGCTGTACTTTTCTAAGTGCCGGGTGAGTTGGTCCGAGACAGCCCTTTCAAGGGCTTTGGATGGGGAAGGGCAGAATAGAGTTGGGCCTGTAGTTGGCTGTGTTCATTCTATCCCCTGCTTTATGGACTGGTGTGATCTGCACTGCCTTCCATCTGTTAGGGAAAATACCTGATCTTAAAGAGGTGTTGTACACTATTGTGAGTGGGTCTGCTAATATGTCAAGTGTGAGGGCGACCAACTTCTTGTCGACTTGGTCGTTCCCCATTCTGGTCTTCCCAAGGACCCACTTGACATATTTAATCATCTCAGGTTTAGTTAGGGGTTTGAAATAGAAAGGTGGTACATTGTTGTCAGTAGACGGGGGGGGTATGGTGGTAGGTGGGCTGCCCCACTGGGGGTGGTGTGAGATACTCACTTGGCAGTACAGCGGATAGGTCTATGAAAGCTGTGTTGAGAGCATTAGCAATATCACTAGGTTCCTGGAGTGGCTTGGAATCTGTTATTATCAGATCAGGTGGGACTCTTGAGGCCTTCCCTGTGAAGGATTTAATTGAGTTCCAGAACTCCCTGCCATCTCCCAAGCTTTTGTTTAGGAGGTCCTTGCAGTATGAGGCTTTGGCTAAGTGAATTAGTTTAGTACAATTGTTTCTGGCTGCTTTGAAGGCAGATATGTTAGCCTGCATCCCAGACTGCTTGGCCTTGTGCCACAGGTTGTCCCTGTGTCGCATGAGTCCAATGAGGGATCCAGAGAGCCAGGGGTTAAAGGACCCCTTTTACCATTTTGGACTTGAAGGGGGAAAAGATGTTGCAGACCCTTGTAAAGGTCTTAAGGAAGTAATCTAGGGCCTGGTTTCCATCCTTGGCTTTATCAACTGGGGTCCAGTCAGTCTGATTTAGGTAGTGCTTAAAAGCATGCAGGAGCCCCAGTCTCAGGGATCTGTTTCTCAAGGCCTTGGGGGAGCACCTAGTGAAGTTGTTCGATCAGGTACAGAGCACTGGGGAATTATCGCTGAGGGAGTCCGGGAGGACTCATACCTTGGAGATGTGTTCCGGGCGGGAGGAGAGGATCCAGACTAAGAGTGTACTGGAACCAGTTTTATAATTTTGTCTTGTGGCTAGTGTCACCAGTTGGGTGAGGTAAAGGCCAGTAACATGATCTCTGACTGCAGTAGCATTCTGGGAATGCCAGTTGGTGTTGAAATCACCATTAATAATCCTTTCCCACTGTTTTCCGAGTTGCTGTTGATTACCGATGAATTGCAGGAAGCCAGTTCTTCGAGAGCCAGGGGGTATGTATACTGTGGATAGCAGTAAGGTTTTGTTCTTTTGGCCTATGGTTAGCTTTATGTTCAAAAATTGTGCCTGCTTGGTATGTTGGCCAGAAGGCAGGGTCTGTCCTTTAATATCACTACGGAGGTAAACCATACAGCCACCGCCGCACTTTGACAATCTGTCCAGGCAGAAGGAGTTGTAGCCATTCAGGGAGATGGCTTCATCTGTAATTTTATGGGACAGCCAGGTCTCCATGAGAGCAATAATATTGTATTCGATCATCTGCACCCAGTCCTGGAATTGTGAAAGCTTAGGTAGGAGGCTCCCTATGTTAAGGGAGACACTCTTCAGTTGTCCTGCTTTTGGTGTGGGTCCTGCATGGGGTGGCTCTGGATTTGGGTATACATTCCCAGATAGGAGTAGTAGCAGGATCAGCTTTCTGAGACAGTGTGCCCAGAGTCCCCATGATGAGTGGGCATGCTTTCTCCTGGGGAGCTTAGGTTCATTAAGGTTAGTTATACAAGGGTCACAGTGGAGTAATGCAGCTATAGAGATACTGATGGGAGATGAGTATTTTAGATTTTGAGGGGTAGCATTGTGAGCTTGGTGCAGGAGGGGATCTGCATTTGTTCCACCTTTGGTGAGCGTCTCAGATAAAGGTATTACATAGTGTATGTGGGTGTCCTAGAGGTGTGCAGCCTCCCAATTTACTACTGCCATGAAGCAGAGTATAAGTATTGAAAAGAGCAACATCTTGTGCTGCATCTATGCAGATTTGTATTATTTTTATTATTAATTTTTAGAATAGGGATAATTAGGGTTTATAGCTGAAGAAAGGTAATGGCAGTCAGCAGCCCATGGGAGGGTTGGGTAAGAGAGAGGAGCTTGAGTGTATTCGATGCTGGCAAGGGTGGGAGGTGGTTGGGCTGGAGGAGATTTACCTATTGTTGGGGTCGATTACTTCTCTTGTATGTTATGCTGGTTCTCATTGCTTGTTTAGCTCTTTGCTTCAAAACTTAATAAACTTTAAATTGAAAGAAAAAAAGAATTCCACTGCCATATACACACACAGACACATGCAGATCACAAGTGGAGACAGAACCTCAAGTTGATTTGTTTCAGGGTAAGGAGGATGGACTTGTCAGGAAACTGGTAAGGGCGGGGGAGGGCAGGGAATCATGGTAATCAAAGAAATACCAAAAATGGAAACTCTGATTAGTACTTAATTTTTATGTTGTCTTGCACACGTAGCACAGACAACATATTGTAGTTGCTTCAGTGGAGAAGCAGGTTCCAGAGGTGCGGTCCTGCTGCAGCCAATGGCGTCACTGCTTTATGTGGCCAGGCTCTGCGGCACCAATGGCATAGCATGCTGCCTATGATAGCAGTTGAGAAACATGCCACCACCTTAAGAGAAATTAGCCGCTGCAGTCAGGGAGTGCCATGGGCAGTCCCTGATTGCAACAGCCAATTACTGCTTGCCTCATCTGGTGTCCCCATCAAGCAACATGGTGGCAGCTTCCCCGTCAGCTTCTCATAGTCACCACAGAAGCCGAGCTGTTACCTTTCACAGTCCACCTGAAAGCAGACAGGGGTGCCCAATCCTCCTGTTGGCATGCACCCTCCTAAGTTAATTTGCCAATGGAGGTGCCCAATCCCAATCAGCATAATGTACCCCCCACCATTTCTTGTGTGCCGAGGGCGTGCCCAATCCCCCTTGGCTCATGCGACCCCCCTCCAACTCTGTATGTGATAATTGGGATGCTCAGTCCCCATTGGCTACAGACCTGCTTCCCATCAAACACCCAGGTGGCACACTGGGAGCCCACCCCAGCGTGCAAAAGTACCTGTGAAAATAGAAAACCTTCCGGTGTTGTTCTTTTTTCCCTATATTCTGTTTTACCCTGTAAAATTCAAAAATGGTCCCTCGTTGAGGTCGGTGCCCCCTCCCCCAACCCATTGCCACCCTCTACACACCCACCTCCCCACATACACCCCCCCCACCCCATACTTACCTCCGGAGCCAGCGCAAGGATCTTCGGTGGACCGGGAACATGTCTGCACTCTTCAAAGCCGACCATGAACTAAAGAAATGCCGGTAAGCAGTATAATGGCATAAATGTTTTTTTTTTTTCCAACTTATGTGGATATCTCAGTCATTTTTTTTCACTTTTGCCACCAAATTTTCAACATGGGTTTTTTGGGAGCCCTCCTCATGAATTCAGTCACTGTCATGGTGTTATTCGGTCCCAAAATGTGATTTTGTGGTCATTGTGTGGAATCACCTTTCAGGACTGAGTAATGAAATGACAGTTTCGCTGTTCATAAGGTGGCCTCCCAAAAAGCCTATGGTGCTAATTTGTTGAAAAAATTCCAGAAAATCACTGTGTTACTAGCATGCGTTGTGCAGTTTTTACGCACACTTGTAACTTCGCCAATTTATAATATTTTCACTGCAGATTTTCAACACTGGCATTTTTTTACACCTCCTTATGAACAGTGCAGCTGTCATTTTTCACAGCCTGGCTGAAATGTGTTTTTGCACTACTGGCGCAAAATAGCGTGGTTGCTGTGGGAAATCAGTGTTTGGGACAGATTACGAAAATCACAGTGACACTGTTCATGAGCAGAGGTCCTAAAATGCCTATGTTGAATATTTGGTGACAAAAATCCACAAAATGTCTATGTTACAAGCGTGTGTTGCGCAGTTTCCACACACACTAGTAACTTCGACAATTTGTAATATTTTCACTCAACATTTTCAACCTTGTCAATTTTGCACGTCCTTATGAACAGTAGAGCTGTCATTTTTCAGATCCTTACCAAAATGTGTTTTTGCACAACTGGCTCACTATGGTGCGATCACTGTAGGAAATCAACGTTCAGGACAGATGAAGAAAATCATAGTGACAGTGTTTCATGAGCAGAGGTCCCAAAATTCCTATGTTGAAAATGTGGTGAAATAATTACACTAAATGACTGTGTTATGACCATGCATTGCACAGTTTCCACGTACGCTCATAAATTCGAGCATATTTAATATTTTCACTCAAGATTTTCAGCACTGACATCTCTTCACATCTACCTATGAATGGTACAGCTGTCATTTTTCACATTCTGCCAGAAGTGTGTTTCCCCACATCTGGTACAGAATGGTGTGGTCACTGTGAAAAATCAATGTTTGGGACAGATTAACAAAATCACAGTGCCACTGTTCATGAGCAGAGGTCCCAAACACTTCATGAATTGGGGTCACAAAAAGGCCATGTTGCAAATCTGTACTGCAAATATCAACAAACACCCTGGGCATTATTGTTTCTAACCATAACGTGCCACCCAGTACAGACTGACAGGTGTTAGGGGTGTGCCTTTGGATTGTCAGCTGTAATGCTCATGCCATACCACCCCCAACCCTCAAGCCACTGACAGGCATCGACATGTGCCTTGGACTCTTCGGTCCCAGAGTTCACCCCATTTTCCTGTGCTGCACCCATTTCAGCATATGTGCTTATGAAATGGGGTGAATGTAAAGCTGAATACCCCAAGGCACACTTCAGCCCTTGTTCAGTGTCTGCAGGACAGGATGAGATGAAATGCCATGAGCATTATGGGCTAATAAGATAAGCATAAGGCCCGAGAACCCCAAGGCACAACACAATACTTGTCGTAGTCTACAGGGTAGAGTGAGCTGAAATGGCATGAACGTTATGACCGACGCCCAAAGGCACACCTCCATGCCTATCAGTCTCTGTAGGGTGGTGTGGGGTTGACATCACTTCCATACTTCACTGCCATTCCTATTATGCATCTCTGGAACTCCTGCACTACCAATGCCAGTGTCAGCAACACAACATTCGGCATTGAAAAATGCTTGTTATATGTAGGGATCAGATAAAAGGAAAGGAGGAGCAATCCATAGGTGAACAGGGAGGTGTGGAAATGCTGTGGATATACATTTCGTTGGTTGAAGGGGGAAAACATTACCCAGACAGTTGTTTACAGGCCCTCAAACCAGTCAGAAGCAGGAGACCGGTTTCCTGGAAAAAGATGAGGAGAGTTGCTGGGATAGGGAAAGTGATCCTGACGGGTGACCTAAATATACCTGGTATGGACTGGGCCATGGTAGTGACAAAGAACACATATTTGGGCATTGGTAGACACATTCCAGGATTGCTTGTTAACATAACATATCAGGGATCACAGCAGACAGGGCGTTATCTTGGAATTAATGTTCATTACTCTAGATAATGATGTGAGCGTCAGGGGCCCTTTAGTTGCCAGTGATCATAACATGGCGTGGTTCTCCATAAATCTTCTGTCAAGACACAGTAAAATCCAAAATCATATATTGGACATTCATAAAGTAAACTTTGGAAAAATTACTGAGCTACTGCCAATTCCAAGGGAGTATGACAAGTGGATAGGGAGAAAGGAAAGTGGGAGGCCATAAAAGGAGCAGTCCTGGAGGTCGCCAAGAGCTGCATGAGAATGATAGGTAAAGCAAGGAAGTACAAGAGGCCTTTCTGGTTCAGAGAGAGGTTGATGAAGTTATAGTTAAATGGAGGAAAGCCTTCAGGGTACATAAGAAGGAACAGACAGAGGCAAGCAGGTCAGTCTACAAGGGCAGCCTGAGGGAAGCAGAAATAGCCTTGGGAGACCTAAAGCTGAGGCGGAGCTCCAAATCGACAGGGAGTCAAAGAGAAAGATAACACCTTCTTCAGGTACATCAGGGGGAGAAGGAAAACTAAGTAAGGCATTGAGGGACTGAAGATGGCCAGGCAAGGGTGCAATGATACAAGTGAGGTGGATATCCTTAGTGAATTCTTCACCGTTGTATTCATGGTGGAAAATGGGGGGCCTCTCCCCAGGTGATCAGTCAGACCAGCAGGAGGGACAGAGGAAAGGGGACAGGTGCTGGTCATAAACTCAGTTACTGAAAAATGGAAGTTCAGCAGGCTTCTGGGATGGAAAACAAATGTGGCACCATGCTCTGATAGACTCCACCCTATGTACTCAAGGAGGCAGTGGTGGCACTGGCAGGTCTTCTAGCAGATCTGTTAATTGCTCCTTGGCAGCAGGAGTAGTTCTGAAAGACTGAAGGGAGACATATTTCATCCCACTACACATGGGAGGGGATAACTGGGACCCAGGTAAATACCAGTTGGACAGTCTGACCTCTATAGCAGGGAAACTGCTAAAGACAACCATCAAAGAGTGGATGGTGAAATTCCTTGCGAGGAAGAACCTGTCCTGCTGTCCTCTGATCATTTTAGTCACCCTCCTCTGCACCCCCTCTAGCAATTTAATGTCTTGTTTTAGGTATGGGTGGCAGTACCTCACTCCATATTCTAAATGAGAACTTGCCAGTGATCTACATAATAGCAGAATAACCTCGCTGTGCCTGCTACTGAAACCCCTTGCAATGCAACCCGGCATCCTGTTGGCCTTCACCACCACCTTTTTGCATTGCACGGACTGCTTCAGATCATTAGTAATTGCTGCCTCCAGGTCTTTTTCTTCCTACGACTTGGCTACTTATACTTTTCCTATGTAGTACTCTGCTTTAGGGTTTTTTTCCCCATGTCCATCACCTTGCACTTTTTGGCATTAAATCCCAACTTCCAAATCCCTGACCATTTATTCAGTTTGGCTAGGTCCTCCCTTAGCTCTTCTATCCCCTCCTGAGTGTCCACCCTCCCACAGAGCTTGGTGTCATCTGCTAATAGGCACATTTTGCCTTGAATGCCCTCCCAAATGCTGCTTATAAATATATTAAATAATACCAGGCCCAAAACTGACCCCCGTGGAACCCCACTGGTGACCTCTTTTGTACTGGAGGTTATGCCCACTACCACCACCCTCTGTGTCCTACCCCCTCAACCAGTTTTCAACCCATCTTACTATTTTCTCCCCCATCCCTAGCCACCTCAGTTTTGTTATCAGTCTTTTCTGTGGCACTGAATCGAAGGCTTTACTGAAGTCTAGATAATTGACATATACTGCCTGACCCTTGTCCACTGCCTTCATGACACAGTCAAAGAACTCTCTAAATTCATTTGACATGATCTGCCCAACACAAACCCATGTTGCTTACTATCTTGCAGGCCATTTCCTCCATGTACCACCTTTAGTATGGTCTCTATAAGTTTACATACTATTGAGGTCAGGCTGACCGTCCTGTATTTACCCAGATCCTACTTGGAACCACTTTTTTGGAGTGACACAACATATGCTGTTCTCCAATCCTCTGGCACTGCTCCTGAATTCGGGGAACTGGTAAATAGAATTGTCATTGTGCCTGCCAGTTCTTTGGCCAATTCCCTGAGTACCCTGGACTCATCCAGCCCTGGGGTTTAAAAACTTTCAGAGCCCTCAGTACCTCCTTCACTCTTTCTATCCAAATGACCCCTATTGGATCTGCCCCTGTTCTCTCTTTTTTTATAGCTGTCTGTGGCATTGGTCCACCCCTCTCTTTCGTAAACACAGAGCAGAAGTATTCATTTAATACTTCTGCTTTGTCCTGTCCTCCACCACCATTCACCCCCTTTTTTAAGTCTTACAGTGCCATCCTTCTTGTCCCTTTTTTCTTTGATGTTGTCGAAGAAGACCTTTTCTCCTCCTTTTATCCCCTTCCACTGTCTGGAGCTCTTCCTGACCCTTGGCTTTCTGTACCTCATTTTTTGCTATTTTGGCAAGCCTTTGGTATTCCTCATCCTTCTATATCCTAACAGTTCTTCTGCTTTTCCTCTAGGCTGTCCTCTTTTCCCTTATCACCCTATCGGCCTCCCCACTGAACTAGCTAGGCCATCTTGTCACCTTCCTTTTCCCTCTTATTTTTATGCAACTGTCCATGATGCATTGAATGTCTCCCCTGATGGTTTTCCAGAGTGTTTCCACTTTCATTCCCTCATCTATGTTCCCTAGTTGCTCCCTAATCAGTTCCCTCATTTTGTTAAATTTTACTGTCCTGAAGTCCAATGCCCTAGTCCATGTTGGGATATCTTCTTTTCCCATGTAAGTCTTGAACCACACTAAGCTGTGGTCACTTCCACCCAGGGGTTCTCTGATGTCAATCTTCTGAAAGTGCTCCCCATTAGTATGCACCAAGTCCAGAATTGCTTCCCCCTGGTTGGACGCATAACCAATTGTGTCATGAAGCCCTCCTGAACTGCGTCAAGGATCACCTGACTTCTGGCACTAGATGTGGTGGGAGTGTCCCACTCTATCCTGAGCAGGTTAAAGTCCCCAGTTACTACTACTCCCCCCGCCATGTCATTCAATTGCACACTCAGCACCCTGCCCATCTCTTCACCCTGGTTAGGCAGTCTATATACCATCCCTACCCTAATTTTCTTACCCCTATTGCTCTGCAGCTGCAGCTACAATGTTTTACCATTCTCCTTTTCCATTTCCTCTTCCCTTGTGCACACTATCCCTTCCCTGATGTATGCTGCAAACCTGCCCCTCTTTCCTACCTCTTTGTCCCCTCTGTAGAGCTTGTACCCTGGGATCAAGAGGTCCCAGTCATGATGGGCTGTGGCCCAGGTTTCTGTAATGGCTGCTATATCCATTTTACCTTCACTGAAGAGGGCATGTAAGTGCACTATCTTGTTCCCTATGCTATGTGCATTTAGTGATACCACTGCCCACCTTCTCTCTTATGTACCATCTTTTATTTGCTTCTCTTGGTTGTCCCTGTCTATCCCCCCTCCCCTCTACCCCCACTATTATATTTCTCACGCATTCCCCTACCCCTCCTGCCTTTATGGGGGGGGACTTTTTGGCCCCCCTTTCTGTCCCTCCCATAGCAGTTTAAACCCAGTTCTTCTGCCGTGTATTAACCTAGCTTATCCTTTAGTGCTCTTTTCCTTCCCAGTTAAGGTGTAACCTGTTCTGGCTGTATAGTCCATTATTTGACCATGCTTCTTCCCCTTTTCCTATAAAGCTGTACCCCCCCTCACTGCACCAAGAGTAACAAAATCACAGTGACCCTGTTTCTGAGGAGAGGTCCCAAATGCTTTCATGAGGTGGGGTCATAAAAAGGCCATGCTGAAAATTTGGAGTGCAAATACCAACAAACACCCAGGGCATTAGGGTGTCTAACCATAACGCCCCACCCTGTACAGACTAACAGGCATCAGGGATGTGCCTTTGTATTGTCTGCTGTAGTGCTCACACCATTGTACCCCAACCCCCACCCTGCAGCCACTGACAGGCATCAAGGTGTGCCTTGAACTCTTCGGCCCCCAAAGTTCAACCTATTCTCCTGTGTTGCACCCATCTGAATGTACTCCCTTATGAAATAGGGTGAGCATAAGGCACGATGACCCCAAGACACAATGCGGCACATGTCACACTCTGCAGGGTAGGCTGAGGTGAAATGGCATGAGCGTTATGGCCTGCCACCCAGGGGCACACTCCAATGCCTGTCACTGTCTGCAGGGTGGGGTGGGGTTGACGTTGGTTCTATACTTCACTGCCATTCCTATTATGCGTCTCTCTAACTCCTGCACTACCAATGCCAACACCAGCAAGACAACATTTGGCATTGACAAATGCTTGTTTTCATTTGTTTATGTGTGTAAGGAGGGGTTCATGAGTGGAAAGAACATTCAATTGTTTGGGTGCAGCCTCAGGCAGGAACATATGCTTGGGGGTGATCTACAGGCCTCCAGAGCAAGGGGAGGAAAGGGACAGAGAACTTAGAGAGGAAATTGAAAGAGGGGTGGCAAAGGGAGATGTAGTAATGGTAGGAGACCTGAACCCACCAGACATCAAATGGGATGACCTGGTGGACAAGAATGTCAGGAGCCAGGCATTGCTGGATGACTTCCAAGACTGTCTACTGGTGCAGCTAGTTAAGGAACCCACCAGACAGATCACAATCTTTGATGTGGTGCTCACCAATTCATCGATGGTGGGTATTGTGGGAGTAGGGGAACCTCTGGGGAACAGGGACCCTAACTCTGATTTGAATTGGCCCTCAGGCCTGGCAATTGAAAACCGAAGTCCTTGACTTTAGAAGGATAGGTTGAGGAAACTGATCAGGGGTACGCTAATAGGGGTGGAGGATATAGGTGGGGTGAAGGTGAGATGGGGGCAATTAAGATAGCCATTCTCGAGGCATTCAAGGCATGCATAAGAACAGTAACAAAGAAAAACAAGTTTAAGAGACCACTATGGTTCTCAGCAAGGGTCAGAGAAGCATTAAGGGCCAAACAGAAGGCCTTCTATAACTACAAGGAAAAGCAGGGGAACATAGAATGGGAGGATCTGCAGAAAAATAAGGAGGCAAAGAGGGCTGTTAGGGAGGCAACAGCAGACACAGAGCTGCATATCGTGGAGGGGGTCAAGAACAGAGAAAAACAGTTTTTTCAAATATATTAGCAAAAAAAAGAGGGGAATTGTATGGCTAGTTGAAGGGGCTAGGGTGATAGAAGAGAATGGGCAAAAGGCCACCATCCTGAATGACTACTTTTGCTCAGTTTTCACTAAGGAGGACAGAGGGTCCGTGCCAGTGAGTGACATCAAAGTGGCCACTAAGGAATTCCTGGAAATGAGACAGTCATTGCTTACTAGAGAAAGGGTCCTCAAAAGGCTGGCAGCTCTTAAGATAGATAAGGCCCTGGGACCAGATGGATTGCATCCAAGGATACTTAAGGAATTAGCAGCGGAGCTGGCTGAACCACAGACTGGTCTGTTCAACAGTTTGCTTTGGTCTGGGGAAGTTCCAAGAGATTTGAAGGTGGCAGCTGTTGAACCACTTCATGGGGGGGGGGATAAGGAGAAAACATGTAACTACAGATCTGTCAGTCTAACCTCTATCATGGGAGAGCTGATGGAATCACTGATCAAAGAGGACTGCATAGACTACCTGGAGAGCAACAGGCTCCAGGATAGTGAACAGCACGGTTTCACGGCAGGAAGGTCTTGTCAGACTAACGTAATAGATTTATTTGACTGGGTGACAAATAAATTAGACAAGGGCCACTCTGTGGATCTGCTGTACTTTGACTTCAGCAAGGCTTTTGATTTGGTACCGTACAAAAGATTGCTCAAGAAGATGGAAGACCTAGGTGTGCCACCAGTGAACTGTGTGGGTAATTGGCTAGAAGGGTGGCAGCAAAGGATAATGGACAAAGGGGTTAAATCAGAAGAGAGGCAGGTTTTGAGTGGGGTTCCACAGGGATCTGTCCTAGATCAGGTCCTCTTCAACATATTCGTTAGTGACACTGGAGAAGGAATCCTGGGCAGGTTATGTCTCTTCACCGATGACAGAATACTTTGTGGGAGGGTGAATTGTGAAGAGGGAATAAAGGAAATGCTGACAGACATACATAAGCTAGAGGAATGGTCAGTGGTCTGGCAGTTAAAATTCAATGCCAAAAAGTGCAAGGTAATGAACCTGGGGAAAAAGAACCCCAAGACAGAGTACTGGATGGGTGAGGAAAGACTTAGCACTACAGCTGAGGAACAGGATCTGGGCTCATCATCAGTAACTCACTTAAGCAAATGAGTCAGTACAACAAGGCCTACAGCAAGGCTAACAGGATGCTGGGATGTATTGGGAAGGGTATTGATTGCAGGAGAAAAAAAGGTAATACTTCCTCTCCACAGATCCCTGATGAAGCCTCACCTGGAGTACTGCGCCCAGTTCTGGAGTCCTCACCTCAGAAAGGACAAGGATAAGTTGGAGACAGTGCAGCGTAGAGTATCAAAAATGATTTAGGGTCAGCAGGGCAGATATTATGAGGAGCACGTCAGGGCACTAAATACAGTATATACTCACTGGAAACTAGGAGGGAGAGAGGAGATATGATACAGACCTGCAAGTTCCTTAAAGGAATTAAAGTGAACTGAGAGGAATTATTTAGCCTGAATACCAACTCATGACCATGTGGCCATGAGTGGAAATTAACAGGAGGGAGGTTCAGGAGGGATGTAAGGAAGTACTTCTTTACAGAAAGGGTGGTGGCACCTTGGAACAGTCTGTCGGCCAAGGTGGTGGGTGCAAAAATAGACGGGATTTAAGCAAGACTGGGATAGAATGAAAGGATTAGTGGTTGCCCAGGGTGACAGAACCTGGGAGGAGAATGGAGAGAGGACAGAGAAGGGATTAGTATGCTGGAGGAAAAATAGGTTCCAAGGAAGATTCCATGGGTCATAGACAGGGAAATTTGGCAGACTGGATGGACTTCTGGTCTTCTTCTGCTGTCATTGCCTATGTTTCTATATTTGAAAGGAGTCTAATTTTTAGGGCCTAGTTGAATTTTTTTATATATGAGTAAAGATGGCAGCCATGTGTGTGATGGTGATCAGAAATGAATGAATGAAGTGGCTATTGAATGCTGTACAGTATGCGAGTTGCCTGAATTCCGAATCCCACTGCCTGAGCTTGTTCAAACCTGTGACACTGTAAAGAATTATGATATGGGTCTCAAACATTGTTTAACCTATCAGGAAGCAGAGAATTTCCAACTCATTTTATAAAATAACAAGAGATTGTCAATGCCAAGAGTTCACTGTTGGTATTGCTGTTGTACATGCCTCCCATATTTTTCTGTGTATATTCCTTTGCCTTGCATTTTAAGAGTGGGCTTTACAGTTGAAAACACTAACTCCCTAGGCATTTTGGGGTATTTTTGCTCCAAATTTTTGACATGGGCTTTTTGGTACCCCACCTCATCAACAGTGGCAGTATCATTTTGTTACTCAATCCCAAAAGGTGATTTCACACAGTAAGAGTGCCATTCGGCGCTACAGGTGTGAAAACGCATTTTGGGCAGGATGTGAAAAAATGACAGCTGTACTGTTCATGAGGAGGTGTGAAGAAATGGCAATGCTGAAAATCTAGAGTGAAAATATGAAAAAGTGGCAAAGTTACGAGTGTGCGTAGAAACTGTGCAATGCACGCTCGTAACGCAGTCATTTTTTGGAATGTCTTCACCAAATTTTCAACATGGCCTTTTTGGGACCTCCTCTCATGAACGGTGGCACTGGAATTTGATTAATCTGTGCTGAAAGTTGATTTCGCACAGCGACCGCGCCATTTTGCACCACAGGTGCAAAAACACATTTTGGGAAGGATACAAAAAAGTACAGCTGTACTGTACATAAGGGGGTGTGAAAAAATGGCAATGTTGGAAATTTGGAGTGAAAATCTTAAAAACTGATGACATTATGCGCATGTGTAGAAACTGCACAACAGACAATCATAATGTAAATTTTTGGAGTTTTTTCACTACCTTCAACATGGCTTTTTGGGACCCTACCTCATGAACAGTGACACTGTTGTTTTGTTAATTGATCCCAAAAGGTGATTCCACACAGCTACCGCAAAATCACCTTTCAGGATTGAGAAACAAAATGACAGTGACTGTGTTCATGAGGTGGGGTCCCAAGAACCCCATGTTGAAAATCTGGGACCAAAACTCCCAACAATGGCAGAGATAGCAAACTAAATGACCCCCCCCATTCAGTGCCATTATAGGACCTACCATAATTTCTTTAGTTTGAGGTCGACTTTTGAAGAGTGCAGACATGTTCCCTGTCCACTGAAGATCACTTCTCCCAACCTCTGGAGGTAGGTATGGGTGGAGGGTGCGGGAGGTAGGGCGAGAGGAAGGGTGAGGGTTAAATGAGGGAACTACAAGGGACAGTTGTCTTTGTTTTCAGGTTTAAAAAAAAGACATTGTGGGTCTGTTTTCTTTTCTACAAGGAAACTATGGATTTCAGCACACTGGGGTGGGCTCCCAGTGTGCCAGAGAACTGGGGGGCAAAGGGGGATCAATGCCAACCTAAGGATTGGGCACCCTGAGGTCAGAGGACATGTGGGGGGACACACCTGACACTGGGAATGGGCATCCCAGTGTCGGAAACACCACAGAAGGTTTTGGCACACTGGGGTGGGCTCCCAGTGTGCCACATTAATGGATATGGGGAGGATACAGACTGACATGGGGATTAGGTACCCCAATATTGGCAGGCAGGGGAAGGGGGTCCACCAGTGCGATCAATCGCACTTAGAGTAAAAGTGCCTTTGGGCACTGAATACTCCCAGCCCATACTGAGCTTAGGCTGTGGCCTGCTCCACACAGGTAGGAAAAACTTTCGAGCCAGCGGAGACGGCGGGATGTGGAGGAGGCAGGCAAGCAAAGGTGCCTCCTCCCAGCCAGATCAATCGATCGTGCTTACAGTAAAAGTTCCTTCAGGCAGTGCATACTCCCAGCCCATATGGAGCATAGGCTGTGGCCTGCTCAGCATGGGTGGGAAAAACTTTAGAGCTGGCAGAGACAGTGGGACGTGGAGGAGGCAGGTGAGGAAAGCACCTTCTCCCACCTTTCAGACAGGGACCAGTGGAGTGGTGAAGCGGAGACGTTGGGACGCAAATAGTTGTTTGCTCTGCAGTGACCTGCAGGTGAAAGAAAAAAGTTGCCTCCTGATTGTTGCGGTATTTTCTTTTCAAGTGAAGACCACTGCAGGCAAAACAGCATCTGGACCAGCTTGGCTGAGGATTGGTGTGACAGTGTCACACCCCTTGCAGAGCACTCTGCATTGCACAGACAGTGTCACACCCCTCAAAGCCTACTATCCCAAGGAGTTCGCTGCACATGTGTGAACTCAAAAAGTTAGGAACATTACATGGTAAGTTAGTAACTCAAAGAAGGGAAATGTAATGATAAATAACAGATTGTTCAATGGCCTCTGCAGCCAGTATAGTGCTATGCTTGTGCAACTGTGTTAGTTTGGTTTTGGCATTCGCACTCTCTATTCCAGAGGAATTACCACCCTGTAGGGGTACCAAAGGCAAGGAACCCTCAATGAGGGTTTCACCCCTAGAGGTGCCACGGGATGATTCCCATGGCTGAAGGTACCTTAGGAAGGATCCCCAAAAAGAATGAAGTAGTATGAAGCATATAAGCAAGCAGTAGCTGTGATGTAGTAATAGGTAAAGCATCAGGCAGCTTGAGAACGTAATGAGATGCTCAGGATGATAATGTAATGAGATGCTCAGATTTGTGTGGCATGATTTTGATGGTCTGCATTGAGAATGAGGGGATCCTCTAAAGACAGAGGGAATGGCAATGATATCATCCACCTCCACCCAACAGTGGAACCTACCTAAGAAACTAGGGAACACTACTATGCTAACTAACAGTTATGACCCAGGGCACAGAGGAGAGGAGAGGAAAACAAACCTTTGAGGAGGACATTTCTGGGGATCCAAGGCCTAGGTCGCCTTCCCTCCAGGCTTGGGATGTTTTATTTAGTGACAGTTCTGCTGTTGCAATTTGGAAACCCAATTAAAGGGAGGTGGAAATATTCCAATTTGGTGGAAAGCTCTCACTCAATCCCTGTAGTGGGAATGCTGTGGAAGGTTGCAAGAGTGCTCTACAACATCGGGGGTAACCAAGGCAGGAGGAGAAGAGCAATGACAGCTGAGGCATTCACCCTGCCTACTCATCCTAAACACAAACCAGGTGAACCAGAGCCAGTCATAAGGAGTATGCAGTGAAGGTGCCATGCTAGGGAAACCACTAAAGCCAGTGGATAACCACTGTAGTGAAATCACTACAGCCAAAGGAGCCTGGAGTAACCACCCTTCATAGCTAGTCTAAATTCTACACTCGGAGCTGCTGTCACATCAGTGAACAGCTAAAGCCAAGACTGGAGCGAGGACATTCCCAGCTATAGACCAGGTGAGAAGGACCCCACCCCAAATTGGGCACACTCAAGATGTAGACTTAAAATGCAGAGTGAGACCATTGGCTACAGGGAACCCTGCACCAGAATGGTATGTCTGGCATGCCCCAGAACTGATAAGGCGCTGAATGAGCATTAAGTGCTGAGACCTTGCAAAGGTTGGATACAGTAGAGAGCACAGCAGACATCCCAAAGGCTAAAGCCAAGGGAATGGTGGTAGGCATGAAGCAAAGATTGCATAAGCAAGAGTGGACCTGTATGTAGGTCAGTAAACAGTGTAGCAATAGCTGGACTTGTGCGTAGGTCTGCAAAATGTAGAAGCAATGTAGCAGCACTGTGAATAGTGGTGCAAGCTAGCCAGGCATTTCAAAAAGCCAATGAAGGTGTCAAATACTCTGAGGATTTTCGACGGCAGAGGCAGGATTTAGAACTTAAGTAAGTAGCCACATGGAGCCACGACTCCCCAAACACTTACAAGTCCCAGTCATAGGAAAAACAAGAAAGTGATGGAAGGAGCCGAGACCCACATGCAGTTATTGAAACTAGTTTACAGCAATCAGCAATAGCATAGCTGACCTCAGAGTATAACAGAGTGTACAAGCAGAGAGCAGCATCTGTATTACTGGGTTGTAAACTTCAATAAACATAGAAAGAAAGGAGACACCATGCTCTGAAAGCAGCTATCCCCTGGCAGTGCAATGAAACTGCAGCAAAGAGGTAAGTAGAATGAGTTGAGAGAGCAGGATTGAGCTGCATAGCTATGGTTCAGTGTGAGCCTGAATCAGGTGAAAACAATTACATGCAGCATGAAGAGCAGCTATGGTTGAGCTGAAACACACTGATAATTGTTGCAGTTGCATTACAAGTAATTTGAGAGGTGTGAGTAACTGTGAGCAAGTAATATGAGCTCAGGAGTAACTGAGCAAGTAGTATGAGCTTTGGAGTAGCAATATGCTAGGAGCAGACATCTCAGAGGATGAAGCCGAGGGGATGGCAGTAGGCACGCTGAGAAACAAACCCCCCCAAAACAAAAACAAAACCAAAGACACACAAAACACAGAGAAGAGCCCCAAAGGACATAACCAAAATACACAAACACGGAAAACAGGGAACAAAAGCCCAAAATAAAAATAAAAACACAGAAATGCAGAAAACAAAGAGTAATGAGAGAAAGAAGCACACAGCCAGAGGCAAAATACAAACCAGAAGAATGAAGACAAACACAGAAGATCAGCAGAGACAAATAGAAGCAGCATGGTGGAGGGGGAGGCCCAAGCCAACCCAGCAGGCCCCAGCCAGCAGCAGAGGACAGACGGACAAAAAGTGCTTCAGAAGGAGACTGAGAGGAACTACTTATATAGCTCAGGAAGTGGGAGTAGCTGGCTGCTTGTCCATTGAACTACAGGCCAAGCCTTCCAATTCTAATGTAACATGGAACAGTGGAACAAAAGTACTGATGAGTGTAGTAGTGGGTACCAGATTGGGAGATGCACACTAGAACACACAGATGTGCAACCCTCCTTCAGGTATTGCGCACACCATACTGCATTATTCTGCAGGAATGGGGTTGGACATGGCTGAGGGAAATTCCTGTGTCTAGGAGTATCTGTTGCTAGCAGGGAGATCTTCACTAAAGCTGGTTGTTTTCACAGATTCCTGGGTGGTAAGGATTTCTAGGACATACTTAACTCTGCCTGGTGTTATATTATGGTGGCTCAAAAAGGTCAAGAATTTGACTGTTTACTGAGACCCTTGGCAGTTCATGCTGTACAATCCTTTACTGGATTCTGATACAGCTTCACAACGTGCACTCCGCTGGGTACAGAGTAGTCTCTTGACCCAGCTACCAGGTAGTCATGGTCAGAACTACACCCTCCAGCACCTTTGCTGAGATGAATGTGAACCTTGTCTCATCTCCCAGTTGCTTGATACTCTGTTCTTTCCTTTCATGGGAAGCCCGTGACCTGTGTGACTGCAATTGAGCAAACCACAAAACATCGACTCAATTGCGAAGCATGTCATGGGGGCCACTTATGAGGTAGGGCAACTGGATGGAATGGGTTCATGCACATAGCGACAAGATGTCGCTACATGTATGTGTGCCCGGGGGGGTGGGAGAGCATGCTCAGCGAGGAGTGGGAGGGGTTTTTAGGGGTGGTGCAGCAATGGGCTGCTGAGCTGGCCCTGTGTTGTGGTGAGTGGGTTTGCAGCTTGGATGGACATGTGCTGGGTTCGAGTCCAAGCACAGGTACGGTTTTTTTGCGCCCAGGCCAATTTTTTTTTTTTTTTTAAGTTTTGAACACCCTCCCCCCCACCAACATGCACCGTCTGGAGCTGAGAATCCTTAAGTAGGGAGGTGCAGGGAGGATGCGGGGGGAACAGCCCCTCACAAAAAACTTAAAAAAATGTAAATCCCCGGTGCCGTTTTGCTGTGCACTGAGGAGTCACAGCACCAAAATTTATTTTCGGCACTGTGACTTTGCTGAATAGCAATTGTCTTTCGGTGATCGCCATTATGACATAGAACCCTTTCATGCACTTTGTGCTTCACAGTTGGTCACTGTATAACTGACAGAGCATGACCCTGCAAGGGGATTCTCTGTTTACCCTCCTGTCTGTCCTTTCCTTTACTGACTTGCATTTACACTTCTGAAGCAGAGGCTCTACTTTGTAGAACGATACTGTAGTATGCTGTTGCATGCTAATTGGGCATCTGTTCACTATGCCTAAGCTTCTTAACCAGAGGATACCATCAGGGGTAGGCACATTCCCGTGCTAGTCACCCTCTGATCTTCCTGCAGTCTGATCCCAGTGCAGACTCACTGTATCACATCCTGAATACAGCCATGTGTGCTACCTGGCGAACCCTCTGATCTCCTGCTGAGATCCCATTCCAGAGTGGTCAGACCACGAGCAGCGCTACCCTCGAGATTCCTTTTACTTTTTGCCTGATGATGGCAAAACTCTTCTTGATGTCAACAAATCACGCTGACTGTCAGAATTTCAAGAACTTGACTCTTTACTGAGAAACTTCTGACAAAGTTCATTTGTATATTTGCTTATGAATCCAGGAGGTCTAATTCATGCTCAGCAGTTCATTCTGTACAATCCTTCATTGCATTCTGATACAATCTTACAAAATTCAATCCATGGTTAATTGGTAGCCTCCTGATCCCATTCCCAGGCTGTCATGGTCAGAACTGCTCTCTCACAGCCCCTTCACTGGGATGAATGTTAACCTTGTCCCATCTCCAGTAGCAGCCAGTTTACGGTTGTCACCATGTATCCTTTTCTGTCATGTATTTTGTGCTTCACGGTTTGCCTCTCCATGACTGTCAAAGCATGACTCTTCCAGAGGGTTCCTTGTTCCTTCTCTTGTCCTGTCTTCATTGCCCTGTAATTATACTTCTGAAGCAGGGTCTCTGGCTCATGGTACTATACTTGAATATGGTGGTGAACGCCAAGATGGCATCTGTTCATTAAGAGTTGTTTTCTTAACCAGAAGGTACTATCAGTGTTTGGTATATTCCCTTGCCAACCACCCTCTGACCCTCCAAAAGCCTAATCCCAGCACAGGACACCAGATCACATTCTGCACTCTGCCATGTGTGCTACCTGGCAAAACCTCCAATCCACCTGCTTAGGTCTCATCCCCTGGTGGGTCAGACTGTGGGCAGTGCTACCAAAGGGATTCCTTTTCCCTTTTTTCTGCAGACAACTCTCCTACCTGTTTTACTTTCAGTAAAAACGACTGATCTGTTGTCTTCAGGTATGATGACTCTGTATGGGCCAGCCTCCTGGATCATTCCCCCACCAGCAGCTCCCTCTATGTCTTCAGGATAACCTGCCACAGGCACAAAAGCCATCAGATGACCTCTCTTAAGGAGGTGCCTCCCTGGGGACCCTTCATCCTCCTGTGGATTCCACTCTAACTTCCTGGTATGGGCAACACCCCACAGCATGACCCACAGATCCCAGAAGCTCCACTCATTGCAGCAGCTTCTTTCTGGTGTCGCCCATACTCTATGGCCAATGGATGTTGGTCAGTTGCTGCCACAATCTGGGAAAACAAGTTTCCCTCCTGTTGTGAGGTAAGCAAGAAGGAGGGTAAAACACCTGCTGTGACTGGGTCCTGGGCAATTCATTGGTACACCAGGAAACTGAGGCGCAGGTGCCCAGGCCACTGGTGGCTGACCATTGCTTCCATGTGGCTGAAGCTTACTTCCTGCCAGCACCTATGCTGCCCTTGTAGCTCCTGGGTTCTGTGGCACATCATTCTGCTCTGAATGTCAAACTTCCTTTGCAGTTCCCAACCAAATTTACTTCGACATTTCAAACTAACTGGCACCACAAGAGCTTCCTGCTTTCATCTGTGCTATTGCTCCTTCCCCCTTCTCTAACCATGGGAAATGATGTCAGACCTTTAATCCCATTTGTGTCATTGCTGTTGACAACCATGTCCCCTTACTGTAAGATTGGAGATGCTACACATGACTTGGGAGTGGGCAAGAAAATGTCCTTGCTGTTAAACCTATTGGTGAGTTGTTAATAAATCAGTTACTTGGTCTCTTCATCATAATATAACACTCTGAAAATATTATTCCAACTGCAAGAGCAGCCAGTAGCCGTGTGATTACCACCATGCAGGAATTTACACTCCTAACTTAGAAACATAGACTTTGATGGCCGATAAGGATCACTTGGCCCACCTAGTCTGCAATTGTGCATAAATTGCACTCTGATTGCAATAAATAGCTCCACCAATCATAAAATGCATCAAAAATAATGACAAACTTATGAAATTCATATAAGTGAACACTATCTCCTTTGCAGTCTTTGCTGAGTTCACAGAGTACAAAAACAAGCATTTGTCAATGCCGAATGTTGTCTCACTGGCATTGGTAGTGCTGGAGTTAGAGATGAATAATGGGAATGGCGGTGAAGTATTGAACTGACAGCAACCCAACCCCCACCCTGCAGAGACTGACAGGTGTTAGGGTGTGCCTTTGGGTCATCAGCTATAATGCTCATGCCATTTTACCTCACCCTGACCTGTAGACACTGACAAGTGTCATGGTGTGCTTTGGGGAGTTTGGGCCTTATACTTAGCCCATTCCATAAGGAAATACACTGAGATGGGTGCAGTACAGGAGAACGGGGTGAACATTAGGGCTGAACATTGCAAGGCACACCTCAACGCCTGTCAGTGGCTGCAAGGTGGGGGAGTGGGGGTGGAATGGCATGAGCATTACAGCCAATGATTCCAAGTCACACCCCTGATGCCTGTCAGTCTCTACAGGGTGGGATGTTACAGTTGGAAACCTTAACGCCATAGGTGTTTGTTGGTATGGTCACTCCAAATTTTCAACATGGGCTTTTTGTGACCCCACCTCATGAAGAGTAGCTCTGTCAGTTTATTAGTCGAAAGGTGGTTTTGCACAGTGACTATGACATTTGGTGACACAGGCATGAAAACACATTTTGGGCAGGGTGTGAAAAATGACAACTGTATTGTTCATGAGGAGGTGTAAAAAAACGTCAATGCTAAAAATCTGGAGTGAAAATATGAAAAATTGATAAAGTTATGAGCAGGAATAGAAACTGCACAACACGTCCATAACCCAATTATTTTGTGAAATTTTTTAACCACATTTTCAACATAGACATTTTGGGACCTCCCCTCATGAACAATGGCACTATGATTTTGTTAATCTGTCCCAAAAGTTGATTTCCCACAGCAACCACGCCATTGTGCGCCAGAGGTGTGAAAACACATTTTGGGCAGGATGTGGAAAATGACAGCTGTACTGTTCATAAGGAGATGTGAAAAAAGGCCAGTGTTGAGAATCTGGCATGAAAATATTGCAAATTTGTGAAGTTACAAGGGTGTGTAGAAACTGCTCAATGCACCCTTGTAGCACAGTCATTTTATGGAGTTTCATCACCAGATTTTCAACATAGGCATTTTAGGACCTCTGCTCATGAACAGTGTCACTGTCATTTTCTCAAACTATCCTGAAAATTAATTTTGCACAGTGACCGCGCTATTCTGTGCCGGATATACGAAAATATATTTCAGCCAGGATATGTAAAATGACAGCTATAATATTCATGAGGAGGTATGGAAAAATGTCAATTTTGAAAATCTGGAGTGAAAATATTATGAATTCACTAAGTTACTAGCGTTCATGGAAACTGCGCAATGCATGCTCGTAAAACGGCCATTATTTGAATTTTTTTCACCAAATTTGAAACATAAGCTTTTTTGAGAGCCCCCTTCATGAACTGCCACTGTCATTTCATTAATCAGTCCTGAAAGGTGATTCTGTGCAGTGACTGCAAAATCACCTTTCGGGACTGAATAACTCCATGATAGCGACTGAATTCATGAGGAGGGGTCCCAATAACCCCATGTTAAAAATTTGGTGTCAAAATTTCAAAAAATGCCTGAGATATGCACCAAAGTTGAAAAAAACCTATTTATGCCATTATACAGCATACCAACATTTCTTCAGTTTGTGGTCGACTTTGAAGAGTGCAGACGTGTTCCCGGTCCACCAAAGATCATTGCACCTTGCTCCAGAGGTAAGTATGGGGTGATGGGGGGGGTGTGGGGAGGCAGGGTGTGCAGAAGGTGGGCATGGGTTGGGGAGGGCCACTGGAGTCAACGAGGGACCATTTTCTGCTTTTCAGGTGTAAGAAAAAAAAATAAAACATTACGGACAGTTTTTCTTTTATAGGAGAATTTGGCATGCTGGGAGTGGGCTCCCAGTGTGCCACCTGAGTGTTTTTTTGTTGAGGGGGTTCTGTAGCTGATGGGGGATTGGGCACCCCCATTCTCACACAACAAATGGGGGGACATTATGCCAACAGGGAATGTGCTCCCCCATCGGTAAATTAAACTGGTAAGGGGAAATGATGCCAAAGGGGATTGGCACCCCATCGGCACACACTTATTTCAAATGGGGGTTGCGTTATGCTGACTGGATTGGGCTCTTGTCGGCAAATTAAGTGGGTCGGGGCACTCTGCAGCAGCATGCCGCCGTGTTTTCTTTTTTGCAAACTGGTTCACTAGGAAAGGCATGCTGCGTGAGAAACTTAGCTCTCATTGCAGTGGACCTTTTCTATGATCTGGTGGCCAGTTTACGTGTTGCTGGTGTCAGTGCCTGCAGCTGCTGTATTGGGGAATGGGGGATGCACCTACTGATGTGTGCCCTGCATTCGCCCACATTGACAGCTCCTCCAAATCTGCTACTAATGCAATATGTTGGCTGGTGCGCAAGCGTGAGCCAACATAAAAAATAATAGTGGAACCTCATGAGAAGTGCAAATTGTTTCAGCAAACTTCAGGTAGTAGTGAATGCAAAGTGTGGGAATCGCTCACAGCAGTCATTGCTACATATAATTTGAGGTTATAAGCTTGATTGCATAGTAGATGACCTATTATTTCAGGGGCACTGGGCTAGACTTCCGCATCTCAGTTCCTTATGATTTTATTTTGAGAAAAGCAAAACCAGTGTATATGCAAGGCAGACACTTCAAGTCATATTTACACAAGCACAGTAATTTGTTGTCTGTTATATGTTAAACCTTGCAGCCAAGTAGCAAAAATGTTGCCTGTGAAGTGATAAAATCATTTTCATACAGCACTGTGCCTGGTGAGCATATAAATACATTATTGTTTACCACAGAAGGAAGCAAATGATAAGGTATGCACTGATGCATTCTACTTTAAGCAACATACACATTAACATTTCCACTGAAGACAACTGCTTTGTCCTGATTAGTTCCTCTGGGGGAAAAGTACTATTTCTGTGAGACTACACTGGCTTCAATCTCTTTCAATGGGCACAATGAGATGATGGCACTGAGTGAAAAACATATAAATACCATTGTACTTCTTGTGCTGGCATTAAAAATATATTTTTCCTCACTTTTTCTTCCTTGAAAATTGGTTCTCTAGATTCCTTTTATGTTGTAGGATGTGAACGCTAGTTAGTTTCACAAATATAATCTGTTTGGATGGCAGTTTTGCTGTACTGCTTTATGCAGTTTGATCAACTACTTAATCTTAATTTCAACACTGCTATCCAAGTTAACCCTAGGGAACCACAGAATTTTCCTCTTCATTAGTTTAATTTTTATTCATAATATGGCTTCTTTTGTGGGTGGTGGAAATACTAATTTAGTGTTTGCAATTCTGACACAGTCATGTAAGAGACTGTGTCTAATTAATCTGTTCAGGCTTCAGGGGCAAGAATCTCAGCCACAGACGGGGTGGCATACAGTGGGTGTAATGCACCCATTGCATAAAGTGCCATCAACAGAGCTGTGTAGAATGCAGAATTTTGCAGGAGGAAGTCTGAATGCCTGGCAGATTGTCACAGTGAATTCTGCAGATTTCTGCCAAAAGAATTACATTTTTTTATTGTAAATCTTGGGGTTTTAATATGAACTGCATTATTCTTGGCTAAATCTTGGAAACATTCTGCAGAAAACTATGGAAGCTGCGGAATTTTGTTCTTTTTTGTGGGATTTTCCATCAGTTGCTGAAATTCAGCTTTTTTGTGATTTTTCTCTGAGGAAAAGCCTATTCCACCTCAGGCATAATTCCTGACAATTCAGACATTTTTTGGCATTTCAGTGGAAGCAGAAATGGGAATTTCAGTGCAATACTATTCATGACACAAAACTGCAATACACAGTGTTATGCTGGATGTTGGGGGGAGAGAGTCCCTTCTGTCACTGTGGTGTAGTGCACATCACCAGACCTTGTGGAAGGCCCCACTTTGTATGCCTGTCTCCATTGTACAGCATGACACTACAACATGTGCCTAGTACATGTTGCCATACACAAAGCTGCAACTCAGTGGTGGCATTGAGCATACCAGTATCCTGAAAGGTCATCAAACTTCTAGTTTACTTCTGAGGTATGAGACAGCCATGGTCATTGTGGAGGGGTAGTAGGATAACAGATGGACAAGACACTGAACTTCAGTTTCAACACACTATCTCTGTGTGATGTTTATTCAGAACACAGAGATAACCTTCAGCAATGGCATATTCCTTCTTCAATACATCAATTTGCAGCAACAAACTATGTACGTCCTTCCTCTACACTTGTCAACACTTATTGGCTCGCTGATCTACTGATCTAAACTTTTCAGTGAAAACCCTTCATCCCTATGGTTGCCTTGTTTGCTTGGGTGGCAGGGGCTCAAAATGAAAAAACAAAACAAGCTACAGACAAAGAACTTCAGTGCAGAAGCACTGAAACAAAGGTTACCCCAAAGGGCATTGACAATAAGCCAAGTTTCAAAGAAACACAACATCACACATACTTCCATAATGCAAAGCATCTGGGATATATGCAAATCACCATGAAATTTCAGATTGGCTCAATTTACAGCAGGAATGCATGGTACTAATTTACATGCATTTAACAACACAACCAACTTAATTTCTATAATACAGTCACCTAGTACTTTTTATCTTTATCAAAACCACCTAGTGCCACAGTATTTTCAACATTTACAGGTTTCATAAACACAATGTATATAAATCAAGGTATTTTATGACATAGTGTTATTGCATACTAAATCCAACAATGATGAACACAGCCTGTTGTTTCACATAAGCTTGGAGGCCACCACAATAACCTCCCTGTACAAGGACCTGAGAGTGAAAAGGAAAATTAAAGAGGACACTATAGCATAGTCAAGAAAGGGAAGGGGGTGCCCATTGGTGGCCAACCTTACGGACTATAAATTGTAAAGGATAGATTAGGTGAAGAAATAGAAGAACTGTTGCAACAGATTTAAAAAAGGGTCAGTCCTCAAGAGTGGCAGGAGCTCCCTGTCACATATCCCCCACCTTAAGAGGGAATCAGTTATTGCAGACTGCTTACCACTTTCCTGTCCCAGGAAGGGATGGAGCTTCCAACCAGCCATCTTCAGAAGGCTCTGTCTCAAGGTTCCTATTAATGATAAACATTCCATCATAAATGTAGAGGATATCATCATTCTTTACCCTGAGGTATTAACACATTTCACAACAGAGACTAACTGTACCTTCCCATCTCCTTTTAGGGAAAGTCCATTGTATTTCTTAACCAAAAATCTGGACAGCTGTAAAGCCCAGTGCCATAGAAAGACTTTCTCTGGGGTTAGTAATTAACTGCTGCAACTCCACCAGACATGTCTTTTTTAAGCAGGGGCCCAGTCCTAGGCTCAACCCCTTTACATAAACCCACTATGTCTCTTGATTCATTCATTTCACTTGCTACTGATACAGACACCTGAGGGCAGACACTCTAGGTGTTACCCCAACACAGGTTTCAATTCTTTTTGAGTATTTGTGCTTATTTCAGCTGTTATCATCTGGTACTTTGTGACCTGTGTGGAAGTTTTCCCATTTTCCAAGGATGCAATTTTTTTCTTTAATGACCTCTACCCTTTGGGACACTCTTTCCACAGCCCGGGTACTAGTTCCTCTGCTGTCCTCAGCAGCTACTTCTATTTGGTTGTACACTGGACAGGTGCTAATATAGGTCACCACCTATGTGTACATACCAGGCCAGTAATAAGAAGGAGTTAGCTGAGCCAAGACACCACTATGGTTCAGATGCCCACAGGGACTGGAGTGAGCAGCCTCCATCACCTGTTGTCTGTAGGCCTCAGGCACCACTACCTGGACATCCACATTTTTTGTACAGGGGTTGGGCCTAATGTGGTACACAACACCCTTCTTCAGTTCGTACCACCAACATTGTTTTGCCCCCACACCACCATTAATATGCATACTCTCCTTGATCTTAACATACTGTAACAGTTTGGCAACATTAGCATCTTTAGCCTACAGTATACCCCAGTCAATACTGTTAATAGATTTAGCTGTACCAATACAAGAAAAAGTCCCTTCAGCCTCATAGGCTTCTTGCTTGCTTGGAGTCTTCAACCCCAGCACAATATCATAGATACATAGATACATAGACAGTGTCGGCAGATAAGGGCCTATGGCCCACCTAGTCTGCCCATTTGAGCTTGTAAGTTCAGTTTGTTTTCCTAGAAGTCTATTTCCCCTTACCCCTAGAATTCCTTTATGTCTATCCCATGCATTCTTAAATCCCGTGATTGTTTCAGCCCCCACCACTTCCTCTGGCAGGGTGTTCCACTTGTCCACCACCTGTTCTGTGAAGAAATTCTTTCTCATGTTTCTCTGAAATGTCCTCCTCCAACTTCATCCCATGCCTCTAGTCCTGAAACATCTTTTTCGCTTAAAATAGTGTTTTCCTGCACCCTGTTCCTCCCTGTAAGATACTTGTATGTCTCTATCATATCCTCTCCTCCTCTCCTCCAGGGAGTACATGTTCAGTTCCTTCAACCTGTCTTCATAGGACTTGTGATGCAACCCATGCACCATCTTTGTTGCCCTCCTCTGAACCTTCTCTACCCTGTCTATGTCCTTACGTAGGTATGGTCTCCAGAACTGTACACTGTACTCCAGGTGGGGCCTCACTAGTGTCTTGTATAGTGGAATTATGACCTCCCTTTTCCTGCTGGTGATGCCCTGCCTATACAACCCAGCATCCTATTTGCTTTACCTGATGCCTTGTCACACTGTTTCCTACCTTGAGGTCATCAGAGATGACAACCCCAAGATCTCTTCCTGCTTGGGCATGCTATATCCTCACCCCCAACTGATATATTGTGTCAGGGTTTTGTGCCCCATATGCATTATCTTGCACTTCTTTGCATTGAATTTCAACTGCCAAACCCTTGACCATTCTTCAAGTTTCTGCAGGTCCCTTCTCATTCTGTCTACACCCTCTGGTGTGTCTACTCTGTTACAGAGCTTTGTGTCATCAGCGAACAGTGAAATTCTGCCTTCCAGATCCTGTGCAATGTCACTGATGAAGATGTTGAATAGGGCCGGCCCCAGCACTGATCCCTGTGGTACCCCACTGGTCACTCTTCCCTCTGTGGAGTGACAGCCATTTACCACCACCCTCTGTGTCCTGCCACCCAGCCAGTTACCTACCCACCACACTACTGTCCTGCCCACACCCATATTCCCCAGTTTGTGTAATAGTCTTCTATGTGGCACAGTGTCAAAGGCCTTGCTGAAGTCCAGATAGGCCATGTACACTGCCTCCCCTGATCCACCTCCTTAGTCACCCAGTCAAAAATTCAATGAGGTTGGTCTGACATGACCTCCCTGGTGAAACCATACTGCCTTGGGTCCTGTAGTCCATTGACAACCAGATGTTCCACCAATCTCTCCTTCAGTAGTGCTTCCATGATCTTTCCCACTACCGAGGTGAGGCTGACTGGTCTGTAGTTCTCTGCTTCCTCTTGTTCCCACTTTTGTATAAAGGGACTACATCTGCTGTCCTCCAGTCTTTGGGTACTCCCTGTTTCCAGTGATTGGCTGAACAGGATAGCCAGAGGTTCAGCCACCACCTCTCTTAGTTCTTAAGGACCCTGGGTGCACCCCATCTGGCCCCATTGCTTTATCAGCTCTTATTACTTCCAGTTCCTTCAGGACCCTTTCGTGTAAAGGACTTGTGTCCATTTCTGCACCATTCTCACCCCTTGTACTCCCTTCAGACCCATTACCCCCCTCTTCCTTAGTAAAGACTGAGTAGAAATACCTGTTCAATATGTCAGCTTTACTGTTGTCATCCTCCACGTGGCTTCCATCCTCCTCCTTCAGTCTCACTATCCCTCCCTTTGTCTTTCTTTTTTCACTTATGTACCTGTAAAAGGTTTTGTCCCCTTTACCCACTGATTTTGCAATGTGTTCTTCTGTCTGAGCTTTGGCTTCCCTTACTGAGTTCCCTGCCTCCCTTTGTTTCTCCTGGTACTTCTCCCTATCCCCTTCTGCCTGTGTCTGTATCATTAGGTACAGTCTTACCTAGGGTCTCACATCCAAGTTCCATACTTGCATCTCTGACCACCAACAAGTAGCATCCTGGAAACACAGGAAACAAAGGAATATTCTGCTCAGTTAGGGGTCCTTCTCCAGCTGAGCCCTCAAAAAATCCTCCTCCGATTCTTTATCCAAACTCTGACAGGGACTTCTCGAGCACCTGGCACCAGTGTTCCACCTCTCTGCATAGTCTGCCTCCAGCCATTGCCCACTCATCCAGTGGATCATCCTCATCAGGATCTCCACCTCCTGGGTGTTGTCTTTGTACCTCCGGTCTGCCTCGACCCCATGGTAGTTCTTCATCCCTTTGCATCTCTTCATCATCTTCAGGCTTGGCCTTCCTCCCAGTTCCCAGGTCCAGTCCAGGAAGAAGCTTCTCTCCTTCTGTCAGCCATGGTTCTGGTCAGAACTCCATGGACTTTCTTCTCTGAATTCTCCTCTGGCAACTCCTGATGCATTGGTCCTCCTGGGATATCTGGGCAATATCCACTGGAAAATGTCCATCTTCTACCAGTCCAGACACTTCCAGCAAGTTATCCTACTTTTGACACCAAGTCTGTGGAGGGGTAGTGGGATAACAGAAGGACAGACACTGAACTTTTGTTTCAACACACAATTTCTGTGAGATGATTATTCAGAACACAGAGGACAACCTTCAGCAATGGCATATTCCTTCTTCAATATATAACTTTGCATCAACAAACTATGTACTTCCTTCCTCTGCACTTGTCAGCACCTACTAACTCACTGATCTACTGATCTAAACTTTTCAGTGAAAACCCTTCATCCCTATGGTTGCCTTGTTTGCTTCAGTGGTGGGGGCTCAAAAGGAAAAAAACACAAAACAAGCTACAGACAAAGAACCTCAGTGCAGCGGCACCAAAACAAGGGTTACTCCAAAAGGCATTGGTAATAAGCCAAGTTTCAAAGAAACACACCATCACACATGCAAAGCATCTGGGACATATGCAAATCAACATGAAATTTCAGATTGGTTCAAATTACAGCAGGAATGCATGGTACCAATTTACTTACTTGGTTTACTTGGTTTATGGGACAAAAGAAGGCATTTGCCTATAAATATTGTCCTCCACATAAGTGGCTCATTGTAGGTGACCCTGTCCAGTCAACCATTTGTCCAGTTTAGATTTAAAAATCGAAAATGAGGGAGAGACTACAATGTCCTGGGGAAGAGTATTCCATAGTCTTGGAGTTCTTATTGAAAAAAAAAATTGTCTGTTATTAGTTTTACATTTAGCAATATTAAGCAGTCTATTATTTAGTCAGGGACCAGTTTTCTTATTTGCAAAGGAAATACCACCTTGTTTCATTAAAATAGGATTTTGGATAATCTTGAAAAGTTGAAGTAGGTCACCCCACGTTCTTCTTAATTTAAGCAAATGCAGACCTGTTTTATGTAGTCTGGTATCATAATCTTCATGAGCTAAGTGTGAAATGGATTTTGTAACTTTTCTTTGAATCTTCTCCAGCCTATCCACATCTCCACGAAGATATGGACTCCAGAATGGAGAACCATAATCCATATAGGGTCTAATGTGTGATCTATAAAGTGGGATAATACATTGCTCAGTTCTAGAAATGAAAATATTTTAATTCTATGAAAAAGTGAATTTGCTTGATTTGGCAATTTTGTTACAGTGAGAAACTTGAGTCAACTTGTTATTTACTAAAATCCCCAAATCTTTTTCAAAACAAGAGGTTTTGATAATAGAATTATTCAATGAATATTCTTGTTGGGGGTTGTTTTTACCAAAGTGCAAAACAGCACATTTGGATGTGTTAAACTCCATTTTGTTTGTGAGCGCCCACTGCTCAATTATTGAAAGGTCATTGAGTAAGGTTTGTCTGTTTTTAACATTATTAACTGCTCCACCAAGTTTGGTGTCATCAGCAAATTTCATGAGAAGATTAGAAGACTGGATTTCCATATCGCTGATAAAAACATTAAACAAAGTCGGACCTAGGACCGAGCTCCCCTGCGGCACCTCGCCGCCACATAGCCATGGTCAGACAGAGAGCCATTAACCCGCACCTCTGGGATCTGCTTATCAGCCAGTTTTTATCCATAACACAATATTTGTCAAAACCTAATTTAAAGAGTTTAGAAATTAGTATATTATGAGACACTTTATCAAAAGCCTTGCTGAAGTCTAACAGAATAACATCAGAAGGGATATTTAAATCAAGGTTGAGACTAATAAAATTGTAGAATGCTAATAAATTAGTAGTGCATGAAAAACCTGTTCTAAATCCGTGTTGTGTAACATCTGTAAGATTAAGGGATATTATTTTTCCAATAATGATTTGATTACTCTTTCAAGCAATTTACAGGGAATGGAGGTTAAACTTATGGGACGATAATTGTTAACTAGGAATAGGAACCTTGTTTGTGAATAGGAGTCACTATAGCCTTTCGCCAGTCAGCAGGAACTTCAGATACACATAGAGATTTATTGAAAATGATTGATAAGGGAGAGTAATTATATCTTTAGTACCTAACAGGAATTTTGATGAATACCATCCGTCCCGGACTAGTAGTTTTCTTAAGAGTTAATAATAGATTATAGATGTCCTTTGTTGGACAAATTTCTCATTACCAAATGTGGGTGAAATGATTGTTGTGGATTTTAAGGGATCTTGGGTAAATACTGAGATGAAATAGTTGTTTAATGTAGAGGCTATAACAGAATCAGAATTTATTATTTTATTTTCGAACATAAGGGGGCCAATTTTTTTATGGTTTCCTTTTTTACTATTTAAGTAGGCATATAAAGATTTGTGCGTGTCTTTTGTATGTGCTATACAAAATTCTAAATTTCTTTTTGCTGCTACTATTGATTTTTTGATTAATCTTACTGATTCTCTATATTGTAGAAGTAACTCATTATTATTACTCGAGAGTAAGTTACTATTTTTCAGACGTGCAAACAGTGTATGCTTACGTCGTATTTGTTTTTCAATAGAGGAATTAAACCATAGAGGTATTTTTCCTTTGTAGTTGTAAGTACATTTATTAGGGACATATTTCTGCTCAACTGTGAGTATCTGTGATTTTAAAGTCCCACTCAAAGGTATTGAGGGTGCTAAGACGTTTTCCCAGTCAATATTATCTAAGTAATTATTTATTTTATCAAAATCGGCCCTATCATAATGTTTGATTGTTTTTTGATTGGTGGCGTACGACAAGAAACAGATATGGAAAGGAATATTGATTTATGATCACTATTACCCAAGGGATCAGATAAATATAAATTAGTAACCGGAATATCCTGACTGGTTAAGACTAGGTCTAAAATGTTGTTGCCCCTCGTGGGTTCTTTGACTAGTTGAAACAAACCCAAATCGATTATAGTAGTAAGGAAATTGTTTTCATTGTAATTGGAGCCCATTAGTGTGTCCCAATTAATATTTGGAAAATTGAAGTCTCCTAAAAGGAGAACTGACCCCTTACTAGTGAACTGAGTTATGTCTTCTAGTAATTTTGTATTCTGTAAACTATCAAGTGAGGGGGCGCGATAACAAGTACCCACCAAAATTTGGGGATACCAATGGCTGGATGTATACCCAAACACTCTCAGTGTTATGTTCAATAGAGATTGAATGATGGAATATTGTCCTGACATAGATACTGACTCCACCTCCTGACTTGGTGTCTGGCCTATTTTTAAAATAATGTTTGAACCTCAAATCTCAGCAGACCAATTTTTGTAGGAATTACCCCAGGTTTCAGTAACTGCAATTATTGACAGGTCCAAGAGATGTGCTTTGAGTTCCAGTTCAGCTTTTTGATCATGCTCAAAGATTGTGCATTATGGGATAAGATGTTTAAGTGAGGTTTTAGTGGTTTAGACCCCTGTCAAGAGTTTGAGACAATTTTCCAAACTCCCCCTTGCCTAACAGTTTAAATGAGAGTTTATGTATGAGACAATTTTTTCCCAAGTATGATACTACCTCTTCTACTGAGGTGAAGACCATCCCAGCAAAAGAGGGAAGGGTTATGATGGTAATCCTCCCAATGGGTTAGACACGAAATACCTTGTCTTAGGCACCACTTCCTCAGCCATTCATTTATGGCTTTGATTTTAGAGTTAACAAATTCACTAGCTCTTGGGATAGGTAATATTTCTGAAAGACAAATGTCGCAACCCCTATCTACCAATAGGTTGCAGAGGGGAAACAAAGTCCTGTTTTATATCTTGCAAAGATTTCTTGGTGATGTCATTTGTTCCCACATGGACTACAACCAAAGGGTTTTCTCCTGCAGATTTTAGAATAGGTTTAAGCATTGAGGTAATATCGGAGATTCTTGCTCCCCGGTAACTTAGACTTGTACGATGTTCCTTGTCAGGATTACAAACAGTCCGGTCTATGTACTTAGTAATACAGTCTCCAAGTATGTAAATTTCCTTCTGTTTTTTTAATGTGCCTAAAGGGGGAGAAGAATGATGAGGGGAGTGTAGTGCGAAAAAGCGTCCAGTGGAGTGATGGAAGATTTAAGACCTATTAAACTATTCTCAGTGGTTCTACTAAGTTTCGGGCTAATTTCTATGGAGTCTTCAGTAAGATTGGACAGTAGCTCAAAAGAGTTATGTGTAGGAATGTCAAATAAAACCGGGGGGGTTAAGATATTTGTTGCTACATTAAGTTTAGCTCTGGGTTTTTTAGACCGAAGATTGATCTTACTAGTTGCAGACTGTTGGTCAGACAAAATCATAGGAGTTGAAGTGGAGGAGGGTTGTCCTCGTATTGATTCATAAGTAGCATTAAATTTAGGCTTCAGATCTACAACCTCACCTAATGTTGCAGTAGGTTCAAGAACAGCTTCTACCATATTTACTGCAAGCTAAGTATTGGCTTCAACTAATATTGACATTTGGTCAATATAGTCTTCCAGGGCTTTAATCTCAGGTTTAGCACACAATTTAGGTTGGAGTCTCTCAATTTCGTTTTTTAACTCATTTACTAGAATGCACTTGTCACATTTAAAATCAGCTATGTGTTTACCCAAAGCATACATCTTGCAAGTAATGCAATATTTATTAGCCTTTTTCATAGTTGCACTATATACTCAATGTAATCCGCACAGAACTTTTTAAAAGTTGCATGTGTTACCTTAATGTCCCCTTGTCCACGATGGACACGATAGACATAAGTGCAAGACGCCAAGGTTCTCTGCGCATCTCTGCAAGGCCTCAAGACGACGCCTGGCCGCTAGAGCGGTTGTTTAGGAGGGTCCGAAACTGAAGTGCTATCGCGCCCTCCTTCCGGTTTCACTAGAGCCCCAGCAGTGTTTAAAACAGAGAATAAAGCCTTAAAAAAGGCTATCCAGGGTTTATTTGTAAAGTGCTTGAGTGTGTGAGCAGCCCAAATGAAAGAAACACACTCATTTTTTAAATGTACTGGGGGGGTCAGAAAGTGTACAAGACAGTCCTCCAGCACCCCACAATCCCCAGCAAGCAGTCACTGACACACTGCTGCAAGAGAAGGTACCCTGTAGCTCAGTTGGTAAACACAACAAAAACACAGCAATAAATTCAATAATTTCACAGTTCAGGTATATAGGTGCATAAGAATGAGCTTAAAACCTCTCTCCAGAGGTGAGCAAGTATTCCAACAGCTATCTGGGTGCCCTTCCTTCAGGCAGCTCATTTATAAGGTCCGAAACCGGAAGTGCTATCGCGCCCTGCTTCCGGTTTCACTAGAGCCTCAGCAGTGTTTAAAACAGAGAATAAAGCCTTAAAAAAGGCTATCCAGGGTTTATTTGTAAAGTGCTTGAGTGTGTGAGTAGCCCAAATGAAAGAAACACACTCATTTTTTAAATGTACTGGGGGGGGTCAGAAGGTGTACAAGACAGTCCTCCAGCACCCCACAATCCCCAGCAAGCAGTCACTGACACACTGCTGCAAGAGAAGGTACCCCTGTAGCTCAGTTGGTAAACACAACAAAAACACAGCAATAAATTCAATAATTTCACAGTTCAGGTATATAGGTGCATAAGAATGAGCTTAAAACCTCTCTCCAGAGGTAGGCAAGTATTCCAACAGCTATCTGGGTGCCCCGCTCGCTAGAGCGGCTGTTTATGAGGTCCGAAACTGGAAGTGCTATCGCGCCCTGCTTCCGGTTTCACTAGAGCCCCAGCAGTGTTTAAAACAGAGAATAAAGCCTTAAAAAAGGCTATCCAGGGTTTATTTGTAAAGTGCTTGAGCGTGTGAGTAGCCCAAATGAAAGAAACACACTTGTTTTTTAAATGTACTGGGGGGGGTCAGAAGGTGTACAATACAGTCCTCCAGCACCCCACAATCCCCTGCAAGCAGTCACTGACACACTGCTGCAAGAGAAGGTACCCCTGTAGCTCAGTTGGTAAACACAACAAAAACACAGCAATAAATTCAATAATTTCACAGTTCAGGTATATAGGTGCATAAGAATGAGCTTAAAACCTCTCTCCAGAGGTAGGCAAGTATTCCAACAACTATCTGATTTACATGCATTTAATAACACAACCAACTTAATTTCTATAAAACAATCACCTAGTACTTTTTACCTTTATCAAAAACACCTAGTGCTGTGGTATTTTCAACATTTACAGGTTTCATAAACATAAGGTATATACATCAAGGTATTTTATGACATAGCGCTATTACATACTAAATCCAACAATGATAAACACAGCCTGCTATTTCACATAAGATCGGAGGCCACCACAATAGCCTTCCTGTAAGATGTCCTGAGAGTGAAAAGGAAAATTAAATAGGACATTATAGCATAGTTGAGAAAGGGGAGGGGTGCCCATAGATGGCCAACCTTATGAACTAGAAATTATAAAGAATACATAGATACATAGATACATAGACAGCATCAGCAGATAAGGGCCTATGGCCCACCCAGTCTGCCCATTTGAGCTTGTAAGTTCAGTTTATGTTTTCCTAGGAGTCTGTTGCCCCTTACCCCGATCTCCAGAATTCCTTTATGTCTATCCCATGCATTCTTAAATCCTGTGATTGTTTCAGCCCTCACCACTTCCTCTGGCAGGGTGTTCCACTTGTCCACCACCCGTTCTGTGAAGAAATTCTTCCTCACGTTTCCTCTGAATCGTCCTCCCTCCAACTTCATCCCAAGCCCTCTAGTTCTGGAACATCCTTTTCGCTTAAAAATAGTGTATTCCTGCACCCTGTTCCTCCCTGTAAGATACTTGAATGTCTCTATCATATCCCCCCTCTCTCCCTCCTCTCCTCCAGGGATTACATATTCAGTTCCTTCAACCTGTCCTCATAGGACCTGTGATGCAATCCATGCACCATCTTTGTTGCTCTCCTCTGAACCTTCTCTACCCTGTCTATGTCCTTACGTAGGTAAGGTCTCCAGAACTGTACACTGTACTCCAGGTGGGGCCTCACTAGTGTCTTGTATAGTGGAATTATGACTTCCCCTTTCCTGCTGGTGATGCCCCTGCCTATGCATCCCAGCATCCTATTTGCTTTACCGGATGCCTTGTCACACTGTTTCCCTACCTTGAGGTCATCAGAGATGATAACCCCTAGATCCCTTTCATGCTTAGTGCATGCTATATCCTCAGCCCCCAACTGATATTTTGTGCCAGGGTTTTTGTGCCCCATATGCATTATTTTGCACTTCTTTGCATTGAATTTCAACTGCCAAACCCCTGACCATTCTTTAAGTTTCTGCAGGTTCCTTCTCATTCTGTCTACACCCTCTGGTGTGTCTACTCTGTAACAGAGCTTTGTGTCATCAGCAAACAGTGAAATTCTGCCTTCTAGGTCCTGCGCAAGGTCACTGATGAAGATACAAAATCACACATGCCCCCACAATGCAAAGCATCAAGGGCTGCATATGCAAATCACCACAGAATGTTATGCTGGTCCAACTTTAAGCAGAATGAAGATGAAGATGTTGAACAGGACCGGTCCTAGCACTGATCCCTGTGGTACCCCACTGGTCACTCTTCCATCTGTGGAGTGACAGCCATTTACCACCACCCTCTGTGTCCTGCCGCCCAGCCAGTTACCTACCCACCACACTACTGTTCTGCCCACACCCATATTCCCCAGGTTGTGCAATAGTCTTCTATGTGGCACAGTTTCAAAGGCCTTGCTGAAGTCCAGACAGGCCATGTCCACTGCCCTCCCCTGATCCACCTCCCTAGTCACCCAGTCAAAAAATTCAATGAGGCTGGTCTGACATGACCTCCCCCTGGTGAAACCATGCTGTCTCGGGTCCTGTAGTCCATTGACAACCAGATGTTCCACCAATCTCTCCTTCAGTAGTGCTTCCATGATCTTCCCCACTACTGAGGTGAGGCTGATGGTTCTGTAGTTCCCTGCTTCCTCTTGTTCCCACTTTTGTATAAGGGGACTACATCTGTTGTCCTCCAATCTATGGGTACCTCCCCTGTTTCCAGTGATCGGCTAAACAGGATAGCCAGAGGTTCAGCCACCACCTCTCTTGGTTCTCTAAGGACCCTGGGTTGCACCCTATCTGGCCCCATTGCCTTATCAACTCTTATTACTTCCAGTTCCTTCAGGACCCTTTCTCATATAAAGGGACTTATGTCCATTTCTGCACCATTCTCTCCCCTTGTACTCCCTTCAGACCCATTACCCTCCTCTTCCTCAGTAAAGACTGAGCAGAAATACCTGTTCAGTATGTCTGCTTTACTGTTGTCATCCTCCACGCGTCCCCCATCCTCCACCTTCAGTCTCACTATCCGTCCCTTTGCCTTTCTTTTCTCACTTATGTACCTGTAAAAGGTTTTGTCCCCTCTACCCACTGATTTTGCAATGTGTTCTTCTGTCTGAGCTTTGGCTTCCCTTACTGACCTCCCTGCCTCCCTTTGCTTCTCCTTCTACTTCTCTCTATCCCCTTCTGCCTGTATCTTTTTGCATTGCCTGAATGCAATCTTTTTGACTTTCACTTTCTTTGCTACCTCTTTGGAAAACCATAATGGTCTCCTCTTCCTTTTCCTCTTACTAACCTGCTTAATGCATAACTCTGTTGCTCTTGTAATCACCATTTTAAATACTGCCCACTGTTCCTCAACCCCTGATTCCTGCTCCATTCCCCTTAATGCCTATTTCAAGTATCTCCCCATTTTCCCAAAGTCTGCCCCCCTAAAATCCAGGATATGTGTTTTAGTGTGGTTTGGTTCTGCTCTTTCTGTGATTTCAAACCACAATGACTGGTGGTCACAGTTCCCCAGGTGCTCCCCCACTGTTACCCCCATCACACTGACCCTGTTTGTGAGCACAAGGCCAGTATCGCCTTCTGCCGAGTTGGTTCCATGACCAGTTGCTTGAGGAAGGCACCCTGAAGGGAGTCCAGGATAAATCTGCTCCTAGTTGATGCTGCTACTGGGATGCTCCAGTCCACATCTGGAATATTGAAGTCTCCAACCAGTATTACCTCACCCTTGTCTGCCATCCTTTGGATGGCTAGCATCAGCTCCCTATCTGTTTCTTCCTCCTGGGCTGGTGGTCTATAGACCACACCCTGTCTGGATAGCCAGCCCCATTTTCCTTTCCAGCTTAACCCACAGTATCTCTCCCCCATTTTGTTCCTCCTGGATCTCTGTGGCCCTTATGTCATTTTTTCACATACAGTGCCACTCCTCCTCCCTTCCTACCTGCCCTGTCTCTTCTGAATATGTTGTAGCCAGGTATGGCCATTTCCCAGTCATGGTTATCATTACACCAGGTTTCAGTGATGGCCACAATGTCCAGGTCTGACTGCACCATGACAGCCTCCAGATCTTCCATCTTGTTGCTAAGGCTCCTGGCATTGGCACACATGGCTTTCCATGATTTGATCTCAGTAGACTGTTTCGTTGTTCTACTCCATCCCCTTCCTTGGTTGTTCTTTATCCCTGGTTCTCCTTGCTGTCTGCCCTTCTGCTGAATTTTGCCCCTTTTCTGCCTATCCACCTCTTGGGCACTAATCTCCATCTTTTGCACACTGCTTTGTAGAGATAGCCACTCCTCTGGTTCACTGGTTCCACTGCTAGCTGTGGGGGGGTGAGCAAGTAGGTACCCTCCTTGCTGGCCTGCCACTCCCCTTTGCTAGTTTAAATGTTTTTCAATGTAGCATTTAAACTTATCATTGAATAGCTTGAACAGATTAAGCTAAGAAATAGAAGAACTGTTGCAACAGATTTAAGAAAGGGTTAATCCTCAAAAGTGGCAGGAGCTCCCTATCACAGTCATGCACTTAAAGCAAAAATGAATGATGTGTGCTGTATACTCATGTAACCCTCTCATGGGGTGTGGCTTACCTGTTGAGCTGGGGAGCTGCCAGTTCCTCCTGCTGCCTCCTGCTGCCAGTCTTGGTTCCTGCATTCTCTCATGGTCTCTTCCCAGCCCACCTGTGTTTATATAGTCCTTTGGGCTGGAAGGGTTTAAAGTCATGGGACCGCCACTGTGCTTGCACTTTAAAAGTGCCAGCGGGATCCATACAGTAGTGTGAAGTGAACTTCAGACTGCTGTAGCGGTTGCCCAAATGCCTCATCAGTGGTCACAACCCCCCCAAAATAAGTTAATTGGGGGTCGGACACACGGAGGTGGCAGCTAAGAAGTAGCAACAATGTTATGTTTAAAAGCACCTAGAAGCGTTTAGAATGAGGGTGCATATCTGCATATTAACAAACAAGACATTTATATTAATATGCTGCCTGGCTGCCTGGGGGGACTGTACATAATGAAGCCAGTGTTATTTATTTATTTAGTTTTTGTTGACCAGGTAAGTGCACTAGACACATCCTTCCTATTTTCTGGCATGACCTGGGTGAGGGGGATACAGATGAATGCCAACTGACCTTGAACCAGATAAGCTGTTGGTGGTATTTTTAGTGAATGGGGGAGATTTGGCCAGGGCACCAGGGAAAGTCCCCTACTCTTGCAGTAGGGGGAACCCTTGTCCATTTTTTGATGGACAAGATGGCTGGCCAAAAGATGGGAGAATAAGAGCTGGAGAAGAAGCTAAGAATTTTGATTTGCAGCACCAAGAAAAAGAAGCTGGAATTAATATGCCTAAAAGGTCTGTGCACTTAGAAAATGTAGATGCATCAGAAAAGCTGGATTTTTCACTGCCAGACAATGTTAAACAAGATAATGGATAAACACACCCAGAAATTATGGCTTTTCAAATACAGACTGCTGAAGCTTTAAAACAAACTTCTTCTATGGCAGAAACACTAAGGGCTACAAATAGGAGGCAAGAACTGGTACCAGAGCACCAAATTTTGTCAATTAAACAGTGCAGAGAAAAACTACTAAACTTACTACATAAAGAAGATGAAGCTCTACTACATCTAGAGAACATGACGAGACATTTTCTGATGGATTTAAAAAAAGCCCACACCAATAGCAACAGCACATTTTTATCTTCTACAGGTGCACAGGGATTGCAACAAGATTGGACCCTGGATCGTGCCCTACACTTGGCCGGCTGGAAGCAAACAGTCAATGGCTTAGCGTGGGTTTCAAATTCAGTTCCAACTGCAGCAAAGATTCAAAGATTGACACATGAGTCAGCATCTGTCAGACTCTCAGTGGCTCTACAGCAGCCAGTGTGTTACGAGGACCAGAATGACCATATTGCGGCAGATACCTATAGCAGCAAACAGCCTGAGACCATGCTCAGTGCCTCGACAGAAGAGGGGAACTGAGACAAACTCGGGGAGTGACAAATGTCCCACAGCAGATTCTTCAGTTCCACAAGTAAATGCTTTTCAGTCTAACCAGAATGACACTCCTTCTAAAGATAACATTATAAATGAGCCCCCCTCTACCTTATGGGCTGACATAATGGAGAACAACTCTCCCGCAGACCATACTGATATTAATCAGCTTTCTACTCCCCCACAATTGAGAAATGCTGGAAGCCATGATAACCAGCAAGAACCTCAGATCCAAGCCAGACCTTTCAAACTTTCTGATTTATTTGCTAATCTTGAAGAACCTGCCAAATGTAAAAATGCAGTGCATTTAAAATATGCAGGAAGCCTTGAGATACCACCAGATAGGACTTATACAGCCAGAACTCTACTTAAAGAAACAATGCATTTTACAGCAACAGAGATTCTGGCATTCATTCATACATCTGGAGATACCCAGTTTGATGTAAGTTTTCATTCCCCTGTCTTGCTTGATAAATTCTGGCTGAAGCATAACTCCATCAAACACAAACACCAGTGTGGACTCCTTTTATAGTTATCCCTTTGACGAAACCTGTATGGAAAACAGTTAACATTCTGTTTAAAAATGAAGGTGTGGAAATCTTTAATATTTTACGCTGGATAAAACAATGTGTGGAAGCCATTGACAGGCTCTACCCAGTTTTAGACTCTGAAACCATATGGACGGTGGAATGGCGGCTTAAGGTCAAACTTAGGACTACAGAATCAGGCATTCAACACTTACCCAGTAGTTTTTTCATTGGCAGGGATGGAGGGATTTGTTTTATCTGGGGCAACCTAAAACCTGCCATAGATGTGGCTCTTTAAATCATTTAAGCAGTGCTTGTGAGCTGCGATTATGTGACTTATGTCTGGAAACTGGTCATTCAAACCACTTTTGTCCAATCCTAATACGCTATAACCTATGTGATGAAAAAGGACATTCTATAAAAAGTACCCTTGGGCTGCTCATAATAAAGGCTCTTTTTATGACCAAGAGGAGATGGTCCTAGAAGCACAGGGAAAAAAACAACTAAAGACTCAATCGTTGATTTCTCTTCCAGTCCAGAAGAATACCCTGAATAAGCCAGAGAAGGTTATTTCAGAACAAACTGATTCTTCTATAACAAATGTGGCTGTAAACACAAAAGAGTTACAGATATAGGGGGACTGCATTTCATCTATGGATATCACTCTCATGCCCCCCCCCCCCGACAATTCCGGCTGATGACTTTGTGGTGGTAGGAGGAAAAAGGAAGCAGGACAAACAGCAACCACAACCTAAAATATCCAGAAGGGACTCTATTAGAACCAAAAACAAGGATGCAGCCTTACAAAACTACACGGATGAGGAGAGTGAAGAATTTGATTTGTCTTCAGTAGCCTCTTCTCACAAAGAGGCATTGGAAGGAGAAGAGGAACAAAAAAAAGGGAAATCCTATAAAAGAACGAGGAAGAAAAATGGTTAAAACAATTTTTTGACTCTGACTGTTACTGACTTACATTTGTTGTCTTTAAATGTTAACAGTATACGGAATGTCAAACAACGGCACACTTTATTTTCTTCCTTACAGTTAACATAGGCAAATGCATTTCTTTTACAGGACACCAGGCTAAGAACAACTCATGACATTAATAATGTCCAAAAATCCTGACCTTGGGTGCCTGCTTTTTGGTCCTTAGGAACTGTCTTGTTCTGGTGTTGGAATACTCTTCAAATTCTGGGATTTAAAAATTATTAAATATTGGATATGGAACCAGTAAGATTATTACTACCTGATATTTTTTTAGATAATGTATATATTAGGACTGGGACTATTTATGCCCCACAAACTAAAAGTCAGAGAATCTCACTTTTTAAGGTAATGAGACCCTATTTACATTCTGCAAAACTGGCTATACTTGGGGGAGACTTTAATTGCCCCTTAGATTTACAAGACAAAACCAGCATAACTTCAAAAATTTTTTGTGACACGCATACTTTAAAATCTATTATGCAGACTGCTGGAATGATTGACTCTTATAGGCACATTCATCCAAAAGGGGGACATACTTACCATAGAAACTCAATCTCTACTAGGATTGATTTTATATTTGTCTCAGGGCAAAGTCAAATTCAAAATGCATGGACTGCAGCTAATGCTACTTCTGACCATATGGAGTTACATGTTTTAGTTAACCTAGATAATACCAGACAAATGGGTAGAGGTTTATGGAAATGTAATACTTCTTTATTGACTAGAGAAAATATCTGTATAGAGTGTATAGAACTGTTTAAGGTATGCCTTTCAGTCCTTGTTTTCTATGATTCATTATTGGATTGGTGGATACAAACAAAACAAGATCTCAAACATTTCTTTTATTCAAAATGTAAAAAATGCAGTGAGGCTGCTTACTTATTTTTCCTGCAGTTATGAATGCAGCTTTTTAAACTCATTTCCTTACCATCCACTACTAAACATTGTTATACCTCTCAAATAGACCAAATAAGGTCAGAAATGACAAGATACCTTTATGATAAGGCTAGATCTCTAGGAACTGAACAGCATTTTGGAACAAGACTTCAAAAAGGATCTTAGATATTTTCAAATATAATCAAGAAAAGAATAATACAAAAGTAATCCAAGGAATACAAAATAACCAAGGGGTTGTATTGCAGATGAGTGAAGAGATCTTAAAATATACTGAATCTACCTATGACACCTTTTTTTCCCAAACTGAATCTATAAAATTGGAGGAGGATTGCTTGTCTAATTTAGAAGCAAAAACCTTAACAGAAATGTAGACCACATTTTTGGTTAAATCCATAACATGTCTGGAAGTTGAAGAGACCATAAAAGCACTTCCCTTATATAAAGTTCCAGGCCCTGATGGCCTTACATCTGAATTTGATAAGAAATTCCAACATATCCTGGCACCTATAATAACAGACCTTTATAATGAAATCATCAATAAAGGATATGCTACCTGTGATTGGCTACAGACCTGTTATGGTTTTAATTTTCAAAAAAGGTGACTGTGCGGATTTAAAAAAATTGAAAACCAGTATCTTTGTTAAATACAGATCAGAAAATACTAACAAAGATTTTGACCAAACGACTAAACAAAGTCACACCAAGAGTTATTTCTAAATTTCAAAACTGTTCAATTCCAACTAAGAACAAAACGGATAATCTCATACAAATTAGAGACATTAAACAATATGGTACAGACAATAAACTATCTGGCTTTTTAATTTCAATTGGCCAAGAGAAGGCTTTTGATCGGATCGACCAACAATATCTTTATCAGGCCCTTCGATACCATGGTATACCTGAAAAGTTTATATCTTGGATACAGATGATATATCAAAATGGCACCTTTAGAATGTTAATTAATGGATTAAAATTATGGTAAAATTATTAAGCAATCAAAAGGGGTATGACAAGGGTGCCCGTTAAGCCCTATTCTATACATCTTAGGGCGTGACATACTCTTACAAAAGATAAATATATCTTCAAACATAATTACAATTAGTGCACCTACCCTATTATCTGTACCAAAAACCTTGGCCTATGCAGATAATATATGTATCTTCTTAGCAAATAAACAATTTGGGGATGCTTTACTTAGTATTTTTCAGGATTATTCGGTCATTTCCAATGTTAAAATAAATATTCAAAAAAGTAAGGCATTGCAGCTAGGGAATGATTTGCAAAAACAAAATGAAATAGCAAGTATTCCCATAATAGAAGGAAGTTTGAAAATCTTAGGTATTTTCTTGGGCCAATCAGATGCTGGTAAGATAAACTAGAACTTAAAAATGAATGAGGGTTTTGCACTTATGACTAAATGGGAAAGCTTGCAGATTTCAAAAAAAAAAAAGTGGGTAATTTTAATCAAAACTCTATTGCTACCTTTATTTTGGTATCTTAGTGCAGTTTTCCCAATACCACAGGACCTGGAGACTCGGTTATATAACCTTTTTTTTCCAAGCTTTATGGGGCTCTAAGATTAACCCCATAAAACTGAATTTTACATACCTCCCAGTGGTCAATGGTGGATTAGCCATGGTAAACTCGGTAGCTTTCTATTTTACAGATGTTACTTTTCATAATGTTAAACCTATTCTTGATATCAAGTGGAGGTGAGAGCCCATGAGAGAAACTGAACGGGTTTTACCATTTTTTCGAACTGGTTTCAATTCGTGAGAGGGGTGAGTTACTCTTTGGTTGACCCTGTGCTTTGATTAACCTGTGATTCTGGGATTTTGTAACTCCTAAGCCCTTGCTGAAAACAGTCTGAGTACCTTTCTCTTTTCATCATGAGACTTTGGGCTCATTTATCTGAACTTGGATTTGGACTATTTGCCAGTTAACTTTAGCTGACGTAGTTTCCTTTCTGGAAAGAGTATTTTTTTTTCAGCATATTTGCACTGCATTGAGATTTTTCCTTTGTTATTATTAGGGGAGGGTTAATAGTGCTTAGGCATTTTAAAATATAGTATTTGGGTGGGTTAGCTTGGGAAAGGGGTAGTTTGGATTTTAAGTTATTAGTGTATATGTGGGTGTATGGGAGGAGTGTGTGGAGTGTGTGGTGCAGATTGTGTTTTCGGGTTGTGTTTTGGGCAAGGGTTTACGTAATTAGCAGGCATGTGTCTGGGAAGGTATGAGGGCCAGGGGCGGGCTAGGTTAGTGGATGGGGCACCCCAGCTGCATGATCTATGGCCTTTTGTCAGCCTCCCAGTGTCTGTTAGCACAGCGAGGTGCTGTAAGGAGGTTGGAATAGGGAGAAACCATGTGACTCACCTTTGTTGGGGTGCTCCATGCACTACGGTTGGTGGTAGGATTGAGGCAGTGGGGTGTAGAAGGTGCCCTGGGATTAGACATGTCCTGAAGAGAGGTCAGATGTACTTAATTCCCATCACTAGGGTTCCCACCAGACTGAGTGGGCAGGTAGCCAAAGGGGTTGCACTGTCCACCAGTCCTCTGAGTGTGATGCTTTGCAATGCCAGATAGGTCAGAAACAAGACTGCAATTATAGCGAACTTAGTTTCTTCAGCCGATCTGGCTTGCATTACGGAGACCTGGATTGGTGACGATACTGGCCCAGTCTTAGAGGCTGCCATCCCATCCGGATATACCGTGGTGCACTGCCCCAGAGTGGAATGCAGGGTTGGGATGGTAGCTATCTGTTTTAGATCCAAACTAAGCTTCACCCTGCACCCAGTAAGAGCACCACATTCATTTGAATGTGTGACCATCCATGGGGGTTCGGGTGCAGGTTGCTTGATTCTTTTGATTTATCACCCATCTGGGGCAGTGGGAGACTTTCTGCAGGAGTAGCCGATTTTGTGGTCAGGGAGATGTTGGAGGCCCCCAGATGTTTAGTGCTGGGGGACTTCAACGTCTGGGCCTACGATGAATATTCTCAGCTTGGTTCCAACTTCCTCCAGACGATGTCTTCCTTGGGCTTTACACAGGATGTTTCCTCCATAACTCATCTGAGTGGCCACATGTTGGTTCTGATATTCTCACTGACGCTTGAGATTAATAGTCTCAGGACTGATTGGGTCATCTGGTCCAATCATTACACAGTGAAGTTCTCATTCAGGGCCCCCCCCGGTAGCCCTCCCCCTGCAGAGATGGTCAGCTATCTCCCTTTGAGGGGGTTGACCCCTGAAGGTTTTCTGGTGGTGGCTGACCTATCTAGTGTGGATAGTGCATGCATTGGGGGGGGTGCGCAGCAGTGGATGCCTATAATAAGGCGCTTGCTGGGGCGCTCAACTCCCTCACACCAGTCCATGTACAACCCATGTCTTCTCACTTGAGGTCCCCTTGGTATGATGGTGAGCTCAAGGGGATGAAGACCTTGGGTCAGAGATTAGAGCACTGCTGGTGGAAGTCTGGCCTGGAGGTGGACAAACTGGCCCTGCATGTGCACTACAGTGCATACGAGGGAGCAATCAACCGTAAGAAGACAGAATTCCTGTCTAGGGAGATTTCTGCCAGGAGGAACTGACCAACTATGCTCTTTCAGACTGTGGACAGGCTTCTTCATCCTTCCTGTCTTCAACCGAAGGTAGTCTTTTCCAATGCATTGTGCAAAGAGTTTGCTCAGTTCTTCTCGGACAGGGTGTCTGCCATCAGGCAGGGGGTTCCACCAGTGGGTCAGAGTTTGGCCAGCAGTAGTTGCTATGAGCGACTGGAGAGCTTTGGCCTGGTTGGGGCTAGTTTAGACCGGTGGAGGTGGCTGAGGTCATTGAGAATGCTTCCAAGCCTCAGCACACCTTTTGCAAATTGAACCTGGTGCCAACTCGTTTATTAATGAGATGTGTTGACTCCGTTGGCCCGGTGTTTGCCTTGATCATCCGGTGTTCTTTGTCAGAGGGAGTCTTTCCCCTATGTCTTGAAGGAGGCATTGGTGAGACACCTTCTGAAAAAAACATCGTTGGACCCTGAGATCAAGGCAAATTATCGTCCTATCTCCAATCTTCAATTTTTGGGAAAGATTGTGGAGAAAGTGGTGGCGCTTCAGCTTGAGGAGCATCTCGTGGCCCATGACCTATATGAGCCACTCCAGTCTGGGTTTCATGCAAGGCATAACACAGAAACTGCAGTGGTTCAGGTGCATAATGACCTCCTTCGGGCTAGAGATCAAGGGGAAGGGACAATTTTTTTGTCCTCGATCTCTCTTCAGCATTTGACACGGTGGACCATTGAGTGTTACTTGACTAATTAAGGAAATTCTGCTGACTTGCTGGCATTGTCATCTGCTGGTTTGAGTCTTTTCCATCTAACAGGAGGCAGAGGGTAGTGATGGGGAATTTCTCCTCCTCCCCTGGCCACATGTCATGTGGGGTTCGTTAGGGGTCGGTCTTGTCGCCAGTGTTGTTTGCCATGTATATGCTGCCTCTAGGAGAACTCATTAGGAAGTACAGTCTGGATTTTCATTGTTATGCCAATGATACCCAGCTGTATGTTTCCTTTGCCCCTGGAACATCTTGTGCAGTGGAAGTGCTTAATAGCTGCCTCACTGAAATCAATGACTGGATAGCCTCCAGCTGGTTGTGACTGAACCCCGATAAGCTGGAGGTACTCATGGTGAAGTCGAACAGAGGGCATGATAGGTTGGCCTCTGGTGCACAGACAGGGCTTTTTTGTGCTCTGTACCATTGAAGGCCTCCTATAAGGTGCGGGATCTGGTCATTATTCTGTACAGTGGATTGACACTTGAGTTTCAGGTGTCTTCCACTGCCCATACTAGTTTTTATGATCTGAATAATATTGCCAGGATAAAGCCCCATATTCCATTGCAGGACCGCCCCTCCTTGGTACATGCCTTTGTGATGCCTAGTTTGAACTACTGTAATGCACTCTATCTTGGGGTCTCTGGAGGTACCCTGCACCAACTGCAGCTGGTGCAGAACACTGTTGACAGGACAGTCTAAGTACTGTCATATCACTCCGGTGCTGTGTCAACTGCACTGTCTACCAGTTAGGTGGAGGGTCCTCTTTAAGGTGGGTTTACTCACCTTTAAGGCCCTACACGGCCTGGGCCCTGGTTACCCAAAGGACGTTCTCATTCCTGCTGTCTCGGCCCACTCCCTCCGCTCCTCCTCTAGGGGCCTTCTTGTGATTCCCAGGATGAGGTCAAAAACAGCAGGTGACAGAGCATTTAGTGTCACCACTCCTGTCCTGTGGAATTTGCTTACTCCATCTGTTAGGTAGGCCCCTTCTGTGGAAGTATTTAAAGCCTGCCTCAAGGCCTTCTTATATAATCAGGCCTTCCCAAATTGTGCTTTATAGTCCTTGCTTTTTTAGAACCTATGTCTAGGTTAGCCATGGCTCTTTAGCTATTTGCTGTTACTGATTAAGCTAATGTTTATATAAATTTAGTTTTTTGTTGATGTTGTGTGTTGTGTCTGAGAGATTGTTATATATTTTGTTTTATAATGTAAAGTATTTATCTTTTAAATGTTCGGTGCCCAGAGCCTCAGGGATGGGTGTCTGTTAAATAAAATTTGCCTTGCCTTCTCTTGCTTTGCTCATTAAAACAAAAGATTGGCAATTCTGGATGTATAATGACTTACAGCGCTTAATTAGTCTATGGGAAAATGGAAATTGGAATTTTCATACAATCTGGCAGAAGGAATACATTTCCGGCCATATGGTGATGGTTTTCAAAAAAATTAAACAATGGCATGTTACTAGAGAAACAGTTACACTATTTTCAAAAAAAGTTTTATAACCACATTATTGAGAGTAAGTTTTGGGAACCTCTAATTTTCCCCACAGGTGCCTACAGGTAAATCAGAATCCACCCTCAAATTATTAACTGAACCCAGATTACCAGAATATCTGTGGAAAACAACATGGTTATCATGTTATGGTAGACTGAATGTGAGAAATTCACATAAACATAAGCAAATCTCTGAAAGATTCTGTCCTAGGGATACTTGTAATGGTCTCCTTGAAACACAGCAACATTTATTTTTAGAATGTCCCTATGTTATGATGTTTTGGAGCACAATAAGCAACACTCTTACGTAGTCCAGAATTTGGGAACATAGACTATAGTACATTGGTTTTAGGTGATTCTAAAAATGTCTGGGTGAAATATCATCCTAGTACACAGAGTAATTACGAGCATTCTAAAATATTACCTTTGGTTAGCAAGGTGTACTTGGATTTTCCAGCAAACTTGGTGGACTCAGCTAGAAACAATTCATGCCATTAAAAATCAAGTGAAGTTATTGTACCTGAAAGAGTTAGAAATCCTTTCCAAACAAGAATTGTTACATATCTGGAGAAACTGTAAAAACTGGTGTTATGATCCACCTTAGGTTCTTGCAAATTAATTGTGGTTCGAATGTTATGCACTTTCCTTATTTTTTATCTAGTTTTTTCTTTTTGTGTATTATGCCTCTGATATTTTTTAAGTTATATATATACCTGTATATGTATTTGTATCTTTCTGTATCAGTTTACTTTGTCTTTAATAAAAACACCCCTACTCTTTTTGAGAAGTGCCATGGGATTTTTAATATCCACTTGAACTACCACCGGAACAGGCAGATGGGACCTCGGTTTAATGTCTGGCCCAAAAGAGGCACCTCAGGAGTGCAGCCTCCCCATGCTGCACTACAATGTCAGTATTGGGATTTAACCCAAGTGTCTGGTGTGATGAACTGAACTGTTTGAGAATGTAATTTAGCAGCTGCTTGAGAGTGGACAAAGGCTGCTACAGGACAATAGGGTAGCTGTGCTTAAAAACTATATTTTGTCTGCAGGCACACTTTATAGAAAGGACTAAAGTTAAAACTGGGTGGAAATGTTGTGTTAGCAGCCGTCTTTGATCGTTTGACCCCCAGTGCCAACTCATTAATAGCTTAGGCACCCAAAGACTTTTGAAATGCCTTTTGGGAGAGGTGTGAACTTTATTCTAGGCGCCAAGGACTAATCACCAATTAGTAATCAAACTAGGTTAATGTTTATTAATATTTGTGAAGGACAACATGATTAACCAGTTGGAAGCTGGGATTTGTTGTGTGAAACCCCAGGAACTTTTGCAGTTTGGGACAGTCCGGCTTGGGTTGTCATTGAGTCAAGAGGGCTTATTCTGTGCTGGAAAAGGGTTTTGGAAAGTGGTCTAAGGTTGTGCTGTGAATGCCTGAGAAATTCAAAAAAGGGTTTCTTCTGTGTTGGAAAAGCCATGGTTGCAGTGATCCTGCATCAGTGCAAGGAACTCTGAACTTTGGAAACAGGGTTTTGGAACTGTGTTTGCCAGGTTCTGAAGTTGGAAACTTGGTCTGAAGCTGAAGGAAAATGTGGAAAATGTCTGCAGGTATCCAATGCTCAGGAATCTGCCTGTATTGCTGAAATCCTGCTGTGGAAAGGTGGAGTGCCACTCCAGAGACTGTATGCTGCTAGCCAGTAGCCACTGGCAAGGTAGAAGTCAGAGGACCCATTGCTGCACACTGGAGCTGATAATTCCTGATCAGGCAAAAGACAGAAACTGCAATCTGCACAGCTACAACTTGAATCCAGGTAAGGGAACTGCTAACCCTTATCGAGTGGGGTGGACTAGGCTGCAGGGAGCCACGGGCACATGCCTGAGTGCTAGGGCACTCTGGACCCATTTAAAGGAGCCAGACCATGGGGTCACTCCTGAGTCTGGGTTCACTTGTGGCCTAAGAAGCCTTGCATCTGTGTTCCTATTATCCAGCCTGCCTGTCAGGCCGAAGGTGACAAGCGACCAGACTGTGCAAGCAAGTCAGAAGGTGACAAGCTGCTAGATTCTGCAAGCAAGATACATGGTGCAATGCTGTCAGATCCCTCTACTTTAAACAGCTTTTCCTGTCATCCATTTGCTCTGCTGCCCCACAGCACCATTGATCTTCTCCCTCAAGCCCACTGAGAAGAACCTCCTGTGTCCACCTAACCGTGAGTAACCCAGGGCTTGCCCTGACCAGAGGTACTAGAATAAAGGTGCTCATGAGTACAAAGTTTGAAGTCTACCATCTTAAAGTGTTCTGCAAGGGTCCCAATGCCAGCAAACCCATGGCACCATACAGATCTGCACCTTTTCAGGGTACCCAGATAGACTGTAGAGGGCACAGGTACCAGTGGTGGAGGGAATTAATGTGCTACTGGGGGTGGGCACTGTTGTTTAAAACGTTTTTCATCTGCCAGCTACTACAAATTTTCTGAATCCCATTGCCATTCCCCTTCCCCTAAATAAAAGCTTTAAGGTTGTTACTGTTAAAGGTGGTCATGAGCATATTATTAGTTACAGCCTTTAATTATATGTGTTGTACATTATTGCAAAACGAAGAGGTTCTCTGTGTGGGGTGACTGGATGGGGAGGTGGGGAGGTACAGCATCCCATGGGGTTATACTACTCAAACACCTGGCCCACTATTATTTTACTCTGGGTGGAGGCACAGTGCTGTTTTATTTCTATCTTGGGAAAGAACCCCCAACTGCCATTGAAACAGAACCCAGGCCCCTTAACCTGTATAGCAATCAGCAGGCAGGGGTAGTAGCCCACTGGCACATGGCACCTGGGCTACACACATCTGCTGCTGTATACCCTAAGGTGTTCTTTTAACTTTCTTTCCCTCTGGTCACCGTCTGCTGCAGCCCCATCAGTCGACCCCCTAACCTGTTCCTTCCCTGCCTGAGACCCTCTCTGCCTGTGATTCCAGTCCTTCAATCCACCCACAAGTCACCTGCAGGCAACCCCTCTGGTTATCGCCCCCCCACCCCTGGAGAAGGGCCACCTTCTGCTCCTCGGTGCTCCTGTACCATTTATCCAATTTGCCCACAGGCAGAGGTAAAGGTTGTAGGATGTCAGGACCCAGGAGGATAGGATCCGGCAGGGGGCATGGGAGCTGGGGAGCGGCATCTTTCTTCCAGCAGACAGGGTGCTTCCATTTTCTTGCATTGTCCTCCGGAGGCAGGGACATGCTAGTGCATGTTGGGGTCACTCCCACACCCGACTCACAGATGTCAGCCAGTTTCCTCTTCCTCACTGTAATGTGGCCCTGGCTATTGCACAACCAGCTTCTGCTGGGTGTCACTGATAGCTGTGGAAACCAAAACCCACCTTCCCTGGAGGAGGAGAGCTGTCTGTCAGACACTCATCCAACCTCCCCCCCGGCAGACCTGCTGTTGTTCCATGCTCTCTGATGAACACAGATCATCAGCTCCACAAGTCACCACTGTACCAGCAGGCCAGCCTACCCTGAGGGGTTTAAAGACCAAAACACAAAACATGTAGCACTTCTTGTGCAGTGCAGGAAAAAATCACCTACACCTCCTCCTAACCTTAGTACATAGTAACCTTGGTGTGTGCCTCATGCCACCACTGACACTTAGTTTCTTTGCTTTTCTCCATCTCCTCCCTAGCACCCTTGGTGTGTGCCTCTATTTATCACCACCAGCATCTAACTTCCCTGCTTCCTCCCTATTCATCTCCACCTAGGCATTGTTGCTTGTTGAACTGTTTATCCTATTAGGTTACTGTGGTGCAGTCTGTTAACCCTGTTTCAAATTAGTATTACAGCTTGTAACTGATTTTTTTCTACTACCCTGTGTCAATCTATTGTTGTACAGTTATCTACTTTCATTGGGCTTGCAACTGTACATTGTTCAGTTACTTCTCTGTACCATTGCTCACTATGCTATGTATGTTTCTGTTGGGACTGGTGTCTGTACCGCTTGTAATCTGCTACTCTTATTGGATTGTAAATTATTTTAACTGATTCTGTGCCATTGTTTGTGGCCTGGGTTGTGCCTGAAAATGGTCCTTGGATCAGCGCACTTACCCGGAAAACAAAGACTTAAATAAAAAAATAAAAATCCATTCCAAAAATTAGAAGTAAATAAAGCATTCTATGGGAGGTTGAAACACCCTCTGTAAAACAATTAAATTTCCCCTGCCCTACACGGATACATTTTTGTAATACATGCCTTTTTCACTGCGCAGAGCCCAGTGTCATGCCTTTACCCTTTTTTTGTATCAAAAAGGGTTTTTATTGGCATTTCATATCTCGTATCATATTTATGTACATCGATTTAAAAGTAATTTACATTTTTTGCATTCCCAGTTGAGAAGAAAAAATGTCAACCTCATCCCATTCATTAGGCCTTAAAGCAGCACTACTTATTAGTGAACAAAATGTAACTGTATATAGAAACAGAATTGTAACCCCCCCTACAAATAAGGGTTCCTATAATGTCTTCCTGGGCTGCCTAGTGCCCACTGTCAGGATGGTGTCCTGTGTCTAGTAGTTCTAATTGTCTGCATGAGAGTGCTCTAGTAAGCCTCCGTGCCTGTCTCTTTAAGAGAGCAGCTGTGCTGTGTTAAAAAATTAGCCTGGGCTGGGTCCGAGTGATTTAAGGCTCACGACCAGCCAGACAGTCCGTATTTCTGCTCCATTCTGCAGTCGCTGTTTGTGCAGAGGGAGTTCTGTTAGGAACTGTGTTTATTTACTGTTTATCTTCTATAATAATAATAATAATAATAATAATATAGGTTATTGTCTAACCTGCTTTCCATTGCAGTTTGAACTTTTGCATAAGAGCCACCATTTTGGTTCTGGACAGCCAGTGTTGGACCAGTCAAACCTCAGGGGACCTAAAATGGAGACTGACCCCCGAGGTCTTGTGGGATTAAATTCTGTAGGAATTGTAGTTTTAAAGGTTTGGCGCCTAAATTGACCTGGAAGGGGAGCCCTTTCTGTGATAGACAGTTTCCTCAGCCAACCGAAACTTTTGGATTACTGGGAAGGCCCAGAACTGCCTGCAGCAGTGTGTCAGTCATGAGTTGGAGTTTGGAAAGTAAACAGCTCAAGCCCTCAAGTAGCTGCTCCTGCTAGAAGCAAGAATCTGCGGGAAGGCCCTGATGGCTGCCTGTTATATCTTCTAGTGTGAAGTATTGCCTTGAGAGTGGAAGTCAGATTTATCCAATTAGTGGATCGAGACCTGAATCAGAAGAGAAAAAGTGTGTTATTGCTGACTGCAAGTGGACCGAAGACTTGCTCTAGAAGTGATTGGCCCGCCTGCTGTCAAAGTGAGCCTCAGATCAAAAGGTTTGTGCAGAGAACCTGTGATTTGCAAAAAGACTTTATCCGAACTGTGGCAAAATATTTTAAGTGCTTATAGGTGTGCTGAATGTGTGTCGTGGGCAGCAATTTGGTTCCCCACAGCGAGTTCTGTTACGCCAGCTGGAGGCTGTTCCAGCACTTCATCACAGACTTCATCTGAACTACCTGTTCTGCCTGGGCCCTGCCATCTCGGCCTAGGCTGCTGCCCGCAATTCAGAGACATTCTCAGTGAAAGATCCACTCGGGGATTCAGCCCCCTGCTCAACACCACCAAACAGGTAGCAACCTCTAGGAAGTGAGTTGTGTAAGCCCTGCTTCCCCTGACAGTCCAGAACAACATCCAGAGGTCTTCATTTTGTCTGTCCTGCATCTCGGTCTGGGTAGCGTGAGTACAAATGGAGTAGCTCCCTGCAACATAAGCTACAATCATTGTGTGTCATCTGATTTTGCTCATTTGGGTTTATTGCAGTGGACTGACTCATCCAGCTCCGGATTACAAATATTTGTGTTGAGTGCATGTTAATTGTTTTCCTTCCTAAGGGCCCCAACAACAGCTGCAATGCCGGCCTACCCTGGGCAATTCTTCAGGCTAGCCTGTTTTCCATACTGGGTACCCAGGGTTGTGAGGACTGTGTTAAAGGGACTCACTGTTTATGCTTAGTCTGCCTGAATTTAATCAGATCTTCCAGTCACCTGCTAGATTCATGCCCCACCCTTGTTCACATCTCCCTGAATAAATCAGATTGTGGTTTTTCACATTTAACCTGGCTAGTGTTTACCTTATTGGCTGGATTGCTGCTGCATTACTGTATTGCTGCCTTGCTGGGTTTATTTTCCAGGGGGGTCTCCAGGGAAATTGCAGAAGATCCAGCCCTGGTGGTAAGTGCAAGGAGTGTGAGCATATCATTACTGTCATATGGTAAATGTGAATGTCCGGTTGTTGGATTGTTTAGGCCACTAGAAGGGTTGGTGGGGGTTATAGCATCCCAGAGGGCTATACCAACAGCAGCTACACCACCCCAAATCCATTCCTCTGGTGGAGGCACACAATTCACCCAGCTCAGGCCCCTTATCCTGTGCTTAGTCACACAGGCAGGGGTAGTAGCCCATAGGATAGCACCACCTAGGGGTTATAGAAGCAAAGAATTAATCCGTAGAAAAAGGCCAGCTGGTCCACCATGGCTGCCCATTCTTCACTTCCCCCTTCCCCTCCTTTTCTGGTATGGTCTTTACCAAGCCCTTGTGCCTGTCCCATACTTGTTTAAATCCCTCACTGATTTCCTATGGACCACATCCTCCAGCTACTTAATCCACCTCTCTAGCCAGCCAGTTGGCACAGCAGTTGGATTTCTGTCTGCGACACCGGCGACCCAGGTTGGGGAATGGACCTGGGTTACTGGAGGGCCGGCTGAGGGGAGAAGGATGGAGAACCCAGGGAACAGCTCGCTTTCTCTGGTGGAGGTTGGGGATGTGGCCAAGTGTCTGCTGTCCCCTGGCAGAGGCCGGGAGTACAGCAGGATGTCAGGCCCCAGAAGACTTAGGGGAGTGGTGGATGTCGGCATTTGCCTTGATGTCTGTGGCACACCACTCTCCCCAAGGAGAAAGCAGGAAAAATGGTGCCCTGCTGGTAGGGTGACGGCCTCCCCAGACCATCAGTGTGGAGCTCCTAGACCCCTATCTGCCACCTCAGCAGCACCCAGGATTGTTGGAATAGCCATCAAGGCTCATCCCCTATGAAGGTAAGGGACCCTCCTGATGCAAGAATACATTGGGGTTGCCTGGGTCGGCTGCGATATGAGGCGACGGGGTTGAGGGTTGCCGAGTGAGAGGTTCCATGTGAGGCCTGAAGGAGATACCAACCAGGGTGAGGGGTGGGAGTATAAAGAAACAGCACAAAAAAATAAATCCACCCCCCTACCACCCTCTCTGTGAAAAAGTGCTTCCTGGTAGCACTCCTAACTTCCCCCACCAGTTGTATGGGTTGCCCCTAATATTTGTGTTCCCACTCAGACTAAACAATGCTCTGCTATACACTTTATGTATATATATATATATATATATATATATATATATATATATTTATTATTGATATATTTCTGACAAACATCTGTATACCCATTTTCTTTTCATTTAATGTTATTCATAATCTGAATTGTGTTGTTTGATGTTTTTAAACTTTCTAACTCTGTTGCCACACCCTCCAAGAAAAAATAAACATATTTCCTTTTTATTGTATTCGGAAAACCTTTGGACTAAAATAACCTTTTTTTCAAAAGTGTCCAAGTCAGACAAACATATTATGAACAATGACACAATACACAAAACATGAAACTAAGTAAAATAACACTAGATAAACAATTGCTGGCTTCCAGTGACTGATCATATGTTCAAATAACCTTATCCTGGTAATATGATATAACATAGATACATAGGCAGTGTCGGCAGATAAGGGCCTATGGCCCACCCAGTCTGCCCATTTGAGCTTGTAAGTTCAGTTTGTTTTCCTAGAAGTCTGTTGCCCCTTACCCCTGACCTCCAGAATTCCTTTATGTCTATCCCATGCATTCTTAAATCCCGTGATTGTTTCAGCCCCCACCACTTCCTCTGGCAGGGTGTTCCACTTGTCCACCACCCGTTCTGTGAAGAAATTCTTTCTCATGTTTCCTCTGAATCGTCCTCCCTCCAACTTCATCCCATGCCCTCTAGTCCTGGAACATCTTTTTCATTTAAAAATAGTGTTTTCCTGCACCCTGTTCCTCCCTGTAAGATACTTGTATGTCTCTATCATATCCCCTCTCTCCCTCCTCTCCTCCAGGGAGTACATGTTCAGTTCCTTCAACCTGTCTTCATAGGACTTGTGATGCAATCCATGCACCATCTTTGTTGCCCTCCTCTGAACCTTCTCTACCCTGTCTATGTCCCTACGTAGGTATGGTCTCCAGAACTGTACACTGTACTCCAGGTGGGGCCTCACTAGTGTCTTGAATAGCAAAATTATGACCTCCCTTTTCCTGCTGGTGATGCCCCTGCCTATACATCCCAGCATCCTATTTGCTTTACCTGCTGCCTTGTCACACTGTTTCCTACCTTGAGGTCATCAGAGATGACAACCCCAAGATCCCTTCCTGCTTGGTGCATGCTATATCCTCACCCCCAACTGATATATTGTGCCAGGGTTTTGTGCCCCATATGCATTATCTTGCACTTCTTTGCATTGAATTTCAACTGCCAAACCCTGACCATTCTTCAAGTTTCTGCAGGTCGCTTCTCATTCTGTCTACACCATCTGGGGGTGTCTACTCTGTTGCAGAGCTTTGTGTCATCAGCTAACAGTGAAATTCTGCCTCTAGGTCCCAAGTAATGTCACTGATGAAGATGTTGAATAGGACCGGTCCCAGCACTGATCCCTGTGGTACCCCACTGGTCACTCTTCCCTCTGTGGAGTGACAGCCATTTACCACCATCCTCTGTGTCCTGCCACCCAGTCAGTTACCTACCCACCACACTACTGTTCTGCCCACACCCATATTCCCCAGTTTGTGTAATAGTCTTCTATGTGGCACAGTGTCAAAGGCCTTGCTGAAGTCCAGATAGGCCATGTCCACTGCCCTCCCCTGATCCACCTCCCTAGTCACCCAGTCAAAAAATTCAACGAGGTTGGTCTGACGTGACCTCGCCCTGGTGAAACCATGCTGCCTTGGGTCCTGTAGTCCATTGACAACCAGATGTTCCACCAATCTCTCCTTCAGTAGTGCTTCCATGATCTTCCCCACTACCGAGGTGAGGCTGACTGGTCTGTAGTTCCCTGCTTCCTCTTTGTTCCCACTTTTGTATAAGGGGACTACATCTGCTGTCCTCCAGTCTTTGGGTACCTCCCCTGTTTCCAGTGATCGGCTAAACAGGATAGCCAGAGGTTCAGCCACCACCTCTCTTAGTTCTTTAAGGACCCTGGGGTGCACCCCATCTGGCCCCATTGCTTTATCATGATTTTTAAACAGCTCAGGCTGCCAATGTTGCATAAATCAATTGGTACAGAATTCCAAATCTTAATAGCTTTGCTAATGAATGATTGTTGGCCAGTGGCAAATTTTCTAAGGGGTGTTAGGAGTTTGTTATCAATCATATTTCTAGTTACGCATTTATTAACAACAGATTTGAAACATTCAATAACCACAGAGGGCACAAGGCCGAAATGTGCTTTTTCACAATAGTGTGCCAAATATGCAGACACTCTGAAATGAAACAGTAACCACCCAGATGCAGAAAATAGTTCCCATCAGTGAGTATCATACTTTGCATTCAAAGCAAATCTACATGCTTAGTTGAATAACCCCCCCCACCGGGACAAGATCGCTAGATTAGTGTACTGGGCTTCCACTGAGTATAGTTTAGGGCTCCGTGACTGTACCCTTTAAAGAGTTAATCTTTTTGCCTCTGGGGGAATGCCCGCAATTGGTGGGGAGTACTTTGGAGAGAATGTTTTATTCCTGGGCTACGCAGAAGCGTGCTGATGGGAAAAGGGTAGAGAGTTTCTTGGAGTTGGGGGAGGAGAAGCAGGGTTGATTGCCCGCTTCTGGTCTGTCTTAATCTTTCTGGGGAGAGAGATAAGGCCAAAAATCAGCCTGCAAGACGTGGTGGTGGCTGTTGGGGGGGTGGGGGAGTTGAGATGCCATGTGGGAGAGAAGGCTGAAACGAAGTGCCGTTCGAAGAGTGTGGGATTCGAACCTGTCCAGAGGGAGAATGATGCAGGAAGCAGAAATATCTGGGGCATTAACATGCACAGAGGGAATCTCCCTGCATATCATGAGTCCCTGAATCAAAACCATGGTGTATGAAGGGAGTGGCAGCAGCAAGTCTGAGGCTTAGTAGCTCCTGAACCCAAAGGGAATATGTAAGGCCCATGGGGATAGTTTGGCCATTTGCTGGAAGCTAAGAGGGAGAAATAAGTTAAGTTGCCCTTTTTTGGGATGTGCCACCCAAAGTTCAGGGGAGGCAGTCACCCAGGGGAATTCAGAAAAAGTTATGAGTCAAGAATTGGATTTACTGGCCCTGCCTAAGTTCAGTAATGTTGGGATGTCTAAGATTCAAGGAAAAGGTCCTGCCAACTGAGGAAGAGATGACAGAACAGTTAGCTGGGAGCTGGGTTTAAAGCTGCCAGGGGAAATGACAATTGACTGTTGAATTAAATTGTATGAGAAGTAAATAGCATGCTGCTTAGAAAGAGGGGTTGTCAGAATCCTGCCCCTCCACGTGTGGACACTGTGAATAAAGACTCTTGGAAACTTTTTGGACATTGACTTAAAAGATCTCTGGACCCTAGTGTTGTTGCTTCCATTATGGGATGAACATTAATCCCTGTTCGCTGTTCCATGTAGTATCAAGTTTTATTAAAGGATCCCTTTTGAAAGTGTTACACCTTGGTTGGCGTTCCTGTGTTATGAATTTATATTGCCACTAACCAAGCTTGCTCCCCAGCTAACTTTCCATAGAGAAGCCTGCACACTAGCCTGAGGAAGAAAACATAAGTCATCTTTGACGGTTTCTGTTGTGGTCCCCCTTCCCCATGGACTTTCCCATCAGCATTCCCATAGACATCGTGGAAGGGTGGGCTACATTTGGGGGCTCGTCTGGAATTTGGAGTGTCTTTCCTAAAATAAACTGGCCCTGCAGTGGTCACTGAGTGAAGCTATGAACTATTATGGGACTGTTGTTAATGGCACAGACTGGACAATATGGCGCTGGGGAAGGTGAGGAATTTCACACCATTCCATGAAAGTCCACAGCAAGGATAGTTGGCAGAAAGGAACTGATGGCTGCTGCATGAGAGGATTATGCTAATGGGTAGAATCACACTGCTAATTGTGTGGTGATTGGACTGTTGTGTCAGTTGGGGTGTGGCTGATGACTGCATGGTGCCCTGAGATAGAGGTTTCGTGCGGAGGAACTTCAAGGTCTTGTGGATAGCATCTGTTTTTTTTTTGGTTTTTTTTTGTTGATCTTTTCTCCCCTCACTCCAGCAGCCCACATTCTGGAGGGTGCCCCAGTCCTGTCCCGCTGACATCCACCAGGTTCAGCAACCATCTCTTCCCAGGGCTTGCCCCCACCCGGCGGGGTCGCAGAGGGTCCCCAGGCCCCCACCAAAGACCAGATCCAGTTCTGGTCAGTGCCCAGCTGGTAAGGGAGCGGGACCTGTGAGACCCTCCTTCATCCAGCCGCTGGAGCCTTTTCTAACTTTTCTTCCCCTTTGAGGAAGGGCATTCAATTACACCAATGGTGATGTCATGCACACTTCCGTGCACAGCATGCCGGCATCTGCCCCACCTCTGCCCACCATGTGCAGTGTCGGTGTGCCACCCCCCAGCCTCCGTTAGGGGCCAGGCAAGCATGGATTGCTGATTCCCCACCTCCCTGGAGGAGGTGAGTTGTCTTTGGGATGCTCAGTCCTCCTCCTCCTCCCTGGCTGACCCCCAATGAGCCACTCACATGGCGACATGGATTGTCAGCATAGCAGGAGGTAAGGCATGATATCTCAGTCCTCCAAACCAATGGGATGACTCTGTGGACAGCGTCTGTATTCAGCTTCACTTTTGTTATTTTCTTAAGAAAAAAAAAGCTTGTATCCCCCCCACCCCGAGATTCTCTGTGCTCATTTGGACTGAACTGTGTTTGTGCACCATAATCTTCATTGAACTGCACCACAGGGTGAAGGACTGGAACAGCATTCAAAATGGCACAGATTCCCTTATCTTCAGACATTCCAGTGCCTACACAGTTGCTCAGATGGCTGTGGAAGAGGGTAGAAAAATTATCTACCCCCAGGAGTGTGCCCTTTGCACATACAAGGACCCAGAGGTAGAGCCCGTTCCCATGTGCACCTTATGTCATGAGTAGAGGCAGAGAGTATGTGGATTTTCTTCACTCCTCCACCTGCACAAATGGCAGAGTCAATCTGCTACTTCCTTGGATTCAGAAGAGGTCATTTCAGAGGGATGGGTGAAGCTTTTCGGGGCCCTGGCTCCCAAAGAAGAGGCAGAAGCCACAGCTGTTGTGGTAAAGTTGGAGCCCACCCCCCAAGCTAGTGCATTATTGTCAGACAGTATGATGCAGGAAAGGAGACCCAGTATAAGTCATGACTGCAGCTCTCTGGTCCTGAAAGTGGTGCCATTGCCCACATTAATGACCCTCGAGGATTTCCGTGTCCCTCCAATGACAAGCAACTTGAAACTGGCAGTGCAGCCCAGAATCAGCAATGCTCAGCAGCCTGCTTCCCCTGCTACCTCATCAAAGACACAGGCCACCAATAAACCACCAAGCCCCCCATCTCAGAAGCAAGAGCCTGACCCACCAAGTGAACAGGGTGCAGTGGGTTAGGAGGTTAGCCAGAGGTGGAGTTGGAGGTGGAAGACAGTTGGGAGGAGGAATCGGATAAGGATCTCCAAGAAGATTACTATTCAGAGGTTCTATCAATCCATGGGTGGTCCCTGGCCACTGGGATATCTAAAAGTATCCCAAGGGAAATATCCAGGCAAGGAAGAACAGATCCAGAAGCAAATGGTTTGATACCTTTTATTGGAGCAACATAGATGTTAGAAGAAAAAAAAAAGAATGTCTAAATTTTCAGACCAAACAAGTCCTTCCTCGGAGACTTATAACAGTTGTTCAGAGAGTAACATTCTATTAACACCCAGATCATAAAAAAAAAAACACAGAAAAAAATCTCATTATTTTAAAATATCTATTTAAAAAAATCACAAATTTAAATAGAATGAATAGCACCCCATTAGCTTGCTACTACTGAGAATCTTTTCAAGGTCAAATGATATCCAAATTAGATAAGTTGAACACTCAGGCAAGCAAGAGAGAGAGTGCTATGAGTGACAGTATAGAGAAAGCATGTGACTTCCCCAAGGACAGACCCCTGGATGACCATAAGGAGTTTGCAAGAATGGTCACAGGTTAAAATAATCATTTGGAGACAAATCAGGCTATACCTGCAGTATGAGTACCCTTACTTGCCCAAGAAGCTTTAGGATATTATGAAATCCAAGCAGAAAGAGTGGATCTACAAGGATATTCTGCAGAATATTTAAAGGAAACATGGCTTGAGCATACATAGCCCTAGTATATTGCTGCAAGAGGCCAACTGAGCAGCTTAGGGGATTTGTGTGCATCATGTCTATGAAGGACTCATTTTGAAAAAAAAATAATTATGCTGTGCTGCAGGACCTGGACAGAGGACAAGTAAGACATTGCATGGAAGACAAGGACTCATATGGTTGTCCCAGCACGAAGTCAGATCTCCACTATTATGTCACCAGCCAGTAAGAAGCTGGTGCCAAAAAGGACTGCAATATGACTTTGTGACATCCACAACAGAGCAGCAGATGAGTGAGACTAAACATTTCCTTTCTGTTATTCTAGATGCAGTGCTACGAAAGGCTATTTGCTGGGACTTGTTTTAGACTGAGAACTTTTATGATGGTGGGATAATTGTTTCAGGGGGGGTTTAAGTAGAAAGCTTGTAGCAATTATTCTTTATTACTGCATGCTAATTGAAAAACAAAAGTTTTGAAAAAAGAACAACTCTGTTACTACCTCGTCCGTAGTTAGGTTGGGGGGAGGACAATATTAAAGTGAGAAAAGCTTTCAAAGTGCCATGCTTGAAACAAGTTTATGAGTGTAAGCCCCATTGGGCCTCTGCTTTTGTTTCAAAAGCATCAAATGTTCTGTTTTATCAAATTTGCTCTTGGAGGAAGTGTATGGCAGAAGGGCAGTCTTGGGCAGTGTCCAAATAGATTAGCTAGACAGCTAGTGTTGCAGGACCTTATAGTTCTGGATGAGCAGTTGTTAGGCCTGGGACACCACTGCCTGAGGACTTAGGCAAACTGCCCTGAGGAGGGTGGGTGGCCAGGCTGAGGTTGAGCATGTTTGGAGAGTCAAACTCTAGGGCCCCTTTTCTGGTTAGTTAATGTTATTCCACCTTCATGGTGAGGCAGTCTAAGCCTTCCTTGGGTCTGGCAGGGCTGGGGGAGGTGCACATATTTTTCTTGTTTGGACCTGGGGGGGTGGTTGGTGGTGCTCTGGGAGATCACCAAAAGCATCGAGCTTCAGAAGGGGGGTGAGATGTAACCCCTCTTTGGGGCTACAGCACTAGATTAGTGTATTGGGCTTACACTGAGTATAATTTATGGCTCCGTGCCTGTGCCATTTCAAGGGCTAATCTTTTTGCCTTTGGGGGGACAGCCCATGATTTGTGGGGAGTACTTTGGAGGGCATGCTTTACTTGGTCTAGGCAAGATTGTGCTGGCAGAAAAAGGAGAGAGAGTTTTTTGGAGTCAAAGGAGATGGGGTGGAGCCAACTGCCCCCTTCTGGGTTGTCTTGATCTTTCTGGTGGGAGAGAGAGAAGGCCAAAAATCAGCCTGCAGGATGTGGCAGCAGCTGTGAAATAGAGACCCCCGATTGGGGGGGTTGAGATGCCATGCAGGTAAGAAGGCTGAAATGTAGTGCCATTCTGAGAGTTTGGGATTTGAACCTGGTCCAGAGGGAACAAGACACAGGATGCAGAAATATTTTGGGACTTAATGTTCATGGAGGGAATCTCCCTGTATATTATGAGACCCACAATAGAAAATCATGGTGAATGAAGGGGGCGGCAGCAGCAAGTCTGAGGTTTTATAGCACCTGGGCCTGAAGGGAATATGTAAGGCCCATGGGAATAGTTTGGCCATCTGCTGGAAGCTAAGAGGGAAAAATAAGTTAAGTAGCCCTCCTGGGAGGTGCCGCCTGTAATTCAGGGGAGGCAGTCACCCAGAGAGAGTTTTGAAAAAAGTTATGAGTCAAGAATGGGATTCACTGCCCTGCATAAGGTCAGTAAAATTGGGATGTCTGAGAATTGAGGAAAAGGTCCTGCCAACTGAGGAAGAGTTGACAGTTAGCTGGGAGCTGGGTTTGGATCTGCCAGGGGAAATGATTATTGCCTGCTGTTCCTAAGTAAATTATATGAGAACTAAATAGTCAGCTGGTTAGAATCAGGGGCTATCAGAATCACACCCCTCTGAGTGTGGACACTGAAAAAGAACTCCTGGACACTTTTTGGACATTGACTTGACGGACCTCTCATCCCTAGTTCTGTTGCTTCCTTTATGAGGTGAATGTTAATCCCTGTTCACTGCTCCATGGAATATCAAGTTTTATTAAAGGATCCCTTTTGAATGTGTTACACCCTGGTTGGCTTTCCTGTGTTGTGAATTTATATTGCCACTAACCAAGCTTGCCCCCCAGCTAACTTTCCAAAGAGAAGCCTGCACACCAGCCTGAGGAAGAAAACATAAGTCATCTTTGACGGTTTCTGTTGTGGTCCCCCTTCCTCATGGACTTTCCCATCAGCATTCCCGTAGACATCGTGGAGGGGTGGGCTACATTTGGGGGCTCATCTGGAATTTGGAGTGTCTTTCCTAAAATAAATTGGCCCTGCGGTGGTCACTGGGTGAAGCGATGAACTATTATGGGACTGTTGTTAATGGCATGGACTGGACAATATGGCACTGGGGAAGGTGAGGAATTTCACACCATTCCAAGAAGGTCCACAGCAAGGATAGTTGGCAGAAAGGAACTCGTGGCTGCTGCATGTGAGGATTACGGTAATGGATAGAATCCCACTGCTAACTGTGTGGTGACTGGACTGTTGTATCAGTTGGGGGTGTAGCTGATGACTACTTGGTGCCCTGAGAGAGAGGTATTGTGTGGAGGACCATCAAGGTCTTTGTGGATAGCATCTGTTTTTGTTTTTTTTTTTGATCTTTCCTCCTCTCACTCTAGCAGCCCACATTCTGGAGGGTGCCCCAGTCCTGTCCCCCTGACATCCACCAGGTTCAGTGACCATCTCTTCCCAGGGCTTGCCCCCACTGGTGGGGCCACAGGGGTTCCCCAGGCCCCACTGAAGACCAGATCCAGTTCTGGTCAGTGCCCAGCTGGTAAGGGAGCGGGACCTACGAGACCCTCCTTCATCCAGCCGCTGGAGCCTTTTCTCACTTTTCTTCCCCTCTGAGGAAGGTCATGCAATGACACCAATGGTGATGTCATGTACACTTCCGTGCACATCATGCTGGCATCTGCCCCACCTCTGCCCACCATGTGCAGTGTCGGTGTGCCACCCCCCAGCCTCCATTAGGGGCCAGGCAAGCATGGATTGCTGATTCCCCCCCTCCCTGGAGGAGGAGAGTTGTCTTTGGGATGCTCAGTCCTCCTCCTCCCTGGCTGACCCCCAATGAGCCACTCACATGGTGAACATGAATTGTCAGCATAGCAGGAGGTAAGGCATGATATCTCAGCCCTCCACACCAATGGGATGACTCTGTGGACAGCGTCTGTATTCAACTTCACTTTTGTTATTTTCTTAAGAAAAAAAAAGCTTGTATCCCCCCCCCCCCCCAAGATTCTCTGTGCTCATTTGGACTGAACTGTGTTTGAGCACCATAATCTTCAATGAACTGCACCACAGGGTGAAGGACTGAAACAGCATTCAAAATGGCACAGATTCCCTTATCTTCAGACATTCCAGTGCCTGCACAGCTGCTCAGATGGCTGTGAAAGAGGGTAGAAAAATTAGCTACCCCCAGGACTGTGCCCTTTGCACATACAAGGGCCCAGAGGTAGAGCCGTTCCCATGTGCACCTTATGTCATGAGTGGAGGCAGAGAGCATGTGGATTTTCTTCACTCTTCCACCTGCACAGATGGCAGAGTCAATCTGCTACTTCCTTGGATCCAGAAGAGATAATGTCAGAGGGATGGGTGAAGCTTTTCAGGGCCCTGGCTCCCCAAAAGAGGCAGAAGCTATAGCTGTTGTGGTAAAGTTGGAGCCCACCCCCCAAGCTAGTGCATTATTGTCAGACAGTATGATGCAGGAAAGGAGACCCAGTATAAGTCATGACTGCAGCTCTCTGGTCCTGAAAGTGGTGCCATTGCCCACATTAATGACCCCCGAGGATTTCCGTATCCCTCCAATGACAAGCAACTTGAAACTGGCAGTGCAGCCCAGAATCAGCAATGCTCAGCAGCCTGCTTCCCCTGCTACCTCATCAAAGACACAGGCCGCCAATAAACCATCAAGCCCCCCATCTCAGAAGCAAGAGCCTGACCCACCAAGTGAACAGGGTGCAGTGGGTCAGGAGGTTAGCCAGAGGTGGAGGTGGAAGACAGTTGGGAGGAGGAATCGGATAAGGATCTCCAAGAAGATTACTATTCAGAGGTTCTATCAATCCATGGGTGGTCCCTGGCCACTGGGATATCTAAAACTATCCCCAGGGAAATATCCAGGCAAGCAAGAACAGATCCAGAAGCAAATGGTTTGATACCTTTTATTGGACCAACACAGATGTTACAAAAAAAAAAAAAAAGAATGTTTAAACTTTCAGACCAACCAAGTCCTTCCTCGAAGACTTATAACAGTTGTTCAGAGAGTCACATTCTATCAGCACCCAATCATAAAAAAAAATACAGAAAAAAATCTCATTATTTTAAAATATCTATTTCACAAAATCACACATGTAAATGGAATGAATAGCATCCCATTAGCTTGCTACTACTGAGAATCTTTTCAAGGTCAAATGATATCCAAATTAGATAAGCTGAACACTCAGGCAAGCAAGAGAGAGTGTGCTATGAGCGACAGTATAGAGAAAGAATGTGACTTCCCCAAGGACAGACCCCCTGGATGACCATAAGGAGTTTGCAAGAGTGGTCACAGGCTAAAAGAATCATTTGGAGACAAATCAGGCTATACCTGCAGTATGAGTACCCTTACTTGCCCAAGAAGCTTTAGGATATCATGAAATCCAAGCAGAGAGAGTGGATCTACAAGGATATTCTGCAGACGATTTAAAGGAAACATGGCTTGAGCATACATTGCCCTAGTATATTGCTGCAAGAGGCAAATCGAGCAGCTTAGGGGATTTATGTGCATCATGTCTATGAAGGACTCATTTTGTAAAAGAATTATGCTGTGCTGCAGGACCTGGACAGAGGACAAGTAAGACATTGCACGGAAGACAAAGACTCATATGGTTGTCCCAGCATGAAGCCAGATCTCTGCTATTATGTCACCAGCCAGTAAGAAGCTGGTACCAAGAAGGACTACAATATGACTGTGTGACACCCACAACAGAGCAGCAGATGAGTGAGACTAAACTTTTCCTTTCTGTTATTCTAGATGCAGTGCTACGAAAGGCTATTTGCTGGGACATGTTTTAGACTGAGAACTTTTATGATGGTGGGATAATTGTTTCAGGGGGGTTAAAGTAGAAAGCTTGAAGCAATTATTATTTATTACCGCATGCTAACTGAAAAACAGAAGTTTTGAAAAAAGAACAACTCTATTACTACCTCGTCCGTAGTTAGGTTTGGGGGGAGGACAACATTAAAGTGAGAAAAGCTTTCAAAGTGCCATGCTTGAAATAAATTTATGAGTGTAAGCCCCGTTGGGCCTCTGCTTTTGTTTCAAAAACATCAAATGTTCTGTTTTATCAAATTTACTCTTGGGGGAAGTGTACGGCAGAAGGGCAGTCTTGGGCAGTGTCCAAATAGATTAGCTAGACAGCTAGTGTTGCAGGACCTTATAGTTTTGGATGAGCAGTTGTTAGGCCTGGGACACCACTCCCTGGAGACTTAGGCAAACCGCCCTGAGGAGGGTGGGGGGCCAGGCTGAGGTTGAGCGTGTTTGGAGAGTCAAAGTCTGGGGCCCCTTTCCTGGTTAGTTAATGTTATTCCACCTTTGTGGTGAGGCAGTCTAAGCCTTCCTTGGGTCTGACGGGGGGGGGGGAGTGCACATACTTTTCCTGTTGGGACCTGGGGGGTGGTTGGTGGTGCTCTGGGAGCTCACCAAGAGCACCGAACTTCAGAAGGGGGTGAGATGTAACTCCCCTTTGGGGCTACAGCACTAGATTAGTGTATTGGGCTTACACTGAGTATAATTTACAGCTCCGTGCCTCTGCCATTTCAAGGGTTAATCTTTTTGCTTTTGGGGGGGCAGCCCATGATTTGTCGGGAGTACTTTGGAGGGCATGCTTTACTTGGGCTAGGCAGGACTGTGCTGGCAGAAAAAGGGGAGAGAGTTTTTTTGAGTCAAGGGAGGAGGGGCGGAGCCAACTGTCCCCTTCTGGGCTATCTTGATCTTCCTGGGGAGAGAGAGAGAAGGCCAAAAATCAGTCTGCAGGACGTGGCAGCAGCTGCGAAATAGAGACCCCCGGTTGGGGGGGGTTGAGATGCCATGCAGGAGAGAAGGCTGAAATGTAGTGCCATTCTGAGAGTTTGGGATTTGAACCTGGTCCAGAGGGAACAAGACACAGGATGCAGAAATATTTTGGGACTTAATGTTCATGGAGGGAATATCCCTGTACATTATGAGACCCGCAATGGAAAATCATGGTGAATGAAGGGGGCGGCAGCAGCAAGTCTGAGGTTTTATAGCACCTGGGCCTGAAGGGAATATGCAAGGCCCATGGGGATAGTTTGGCCATCTGCTGAAAGCTAAGAGGGAAAAATAAGTTAAGTTGCCCCTCTGGGAGGTGCCGCCCATAATTCAGGGGAGGCAGTCACCCAGAGAGAGTTTTGAAAAAAGTTATGAGTCAAGAACGGGATTCACTGCCCTGCATAAGGTCAGTAAAATTGGGATGTCTGAGAATTGAGGAAAAGGTCCTGCCAACTGAGGGAGAAATGACAGTTAGCTGGGAGCTGGGTTTGGATCTGCCAGGGGAAATGATTATTGCCTGCTGTTCCTAAGTAAATTATGTGAGAACTAAATAGTCAGCTGCTTAGAATCGGGGGCCGTCAGAATCACACCCCTCTGAGTGTGGACACTGAAAAAGAACTCCTGAACACTTTTTGGACATTGACTTGATGGACCTCTCATCCCTAGTTCTGTGGCTTCCTTTATAAGGTGAATGTTACTCCCTGTTCACTGCTCCATGGAATATCAAGTTTTATTAAATGATCCTTTTTGAATGTTTTACACCCTGTTTAGCTTTACTTTGTTATGAATTTGTATTACTATTAACCATGCTTGCTCCCCAGGCAGCTTTCCATAGAGAAGCCTGCATCCCAGCCCGAGGAAGAAAATGTAAGTCATCTTTGGCAGTTTCTGTTGTGGACCCCCTCCCCACGGACTTTACCATCAGCACACCTCTAGACACCTGGGAGAGGGTGGGCTACCTGAAGATTATACAAATTTTCTCTAGGATAGAACACTTGGCAACAGAGTAAGTATACGACAGAACCATAAACAAAGTATCAAACTTGCAACTATATATTTCTTCACCACACCAGTAAAATTATGCTTATTTCTACACAATACACCAAGAATTTGGTTTACGTACTTAACCACAGAATCAACATGTGGTGAGTATGACAAGGCAGGATCAAGAATCAGACCTAGGTATTTAAATTCCTGAACCTGGTCAATCCAAATCCCACAGATGTGGTGATGTACAACTCTGGGTCCTCCTTCAATGTGTGCTTGCTCCCAAACAACTTTGCTTTAGTCTTTTACTATCAAACAGGATTTTAGCTAAGAACCAACTACAGACCATGGCAAAGTCAGACTGAAGATTTTCCTCTAAAGTTGACAAGTTGACAAGTCCAGATATTTAGTAAACATCATGGTATCATCAGCATACAAAACTGCATACTAATTATAGTGCATGTAAGAACGTCATTCTAACCAGAAATCAGTTTGAACCAAAATGTGGTTCTGCTGCAGTAGTGACATCCGTAGTGCAGCAGAACGACATTTAGTTCTGCTTCAGTACGGATGGCATAGGTGTTGTCCATGAGCGCTACAGTATCATATTATCCAGACCTGAGTTTCGGCAGATGCGGGATCAAGCAGATTTGAATAAAACAGATACAAACCACAGATTCTCACTTCCAAAATTAAATACAATGCAGGAATAGCCAGATAAAAAAACTACTCACTAGTTAAAATCATCACTCTCCTATACGGACTCTCGCTTAGTGAGAGACATGACCGCCATGTTTTTTTTTTCTTTAAGCCCACCCTAATCAAACTATCAACCAATAGAATATCATGCCACAGACATACAGACATCTGCTCCCTAGCAACCATGCTAGCAACCAGCCTTTCACTCGGATGAAAACAGAGCAGCCAAGCAGCTTTTATCTGTTAAAAAAAGAGTTTTAAAATCTTTTTAAGGGCTAACATACAGTATAAAAAATAGCAGATGGGCAACCATATGCACAAGCAGCCTATTGTGCCAGTTAGAGGTTTTGATTACCCAAGACCTCTTGAGCTTCTCTCTCTCGAGGTCTGAGGTAATCAGAACCCCTCTGTGGCACAACAGGTTTGTTGTGCATGGTTGCCCATCCACTATTCTTTATGCTGTCATGAAGAAACATATGCTAGCAGTTCACCTTCCCAATATATTCACTTGTTGCCCCCTGCTAGGTTGGGGCTCAGAGTGGGAATCAGGAAGCGGGCAGAGAGCTGAAACTGGAGTTCAGATCAATCAGCACCAGCCAGGAGTGACTTTTAAACACTCCCTCCTAACATGTCCTAGCATGTTCATATCATGAGTGTGTGGAACAGTGAAGGAATGAAACAGCTGTAAGTTTGGCATTTTAGGCATCGGCCAGCATTTGCAAGAGAAAGTAGGGAAGCAGGAGGCTCTGCTGATTGACTACAATAAGACACTGTTCACTACTGATGATGCATTCACTGTCAGGACTGGTGGAGGATAAAGGATAGGCCAAACGAGGGACTAGGAGCAACACCCTGTCTAGGATAGGTGCACGCATAACAAAAAGGTAAAAACTAGACACATTCTATCTGGGGTAGGGATACATAAGGGATGGGGAAAAGTAGAGGGTAGACCAATACTGGGAACAGGAGAAGCCACTTATATAGGGTAGGTGTACAAAGAGGCATAACAAACAACAAAAGGGGACAAGCTAGGAACATCATATCATGGGCAAGAGTACATATGTATTTCCAAGTAACACAGGGAGAGCAGAAATTGGGAATTCTAAGAGTGGTGCAGTGCAGTGGCTGAAGGGAGGCAGTTTTCAGAGATACCCCCTGGATACTGCAGTGCTGCCCCATCTGCACACACCTGTTTGGGTTGAGGTAGGAGGTCACTAGACTCCAGGCCAAGTTGGCTAGGATTCGAGGGACCTCCTCCCTCACCCAGGGGCAACCAAGTCTGACACCGTTACCTCAGAGGATGCCAGGGGAGAGGAATGACTGTACTATGATGGGCTCTGGAAGGGTGAGGGTGATGGGACAGAGACACACTCCTAAACCACTACCACTACAAAATTACTACATTGCTCTGGTGGGTCAGGACTGCCGGGAGGAGGCACCCATGGCAGTGACCAAGGAGGATGTGAGGTTCCTCCATAGTGGAGACCCCAAGAAGGGTGATAGAGGCCCCCAGAGAAGGAGGACGCAACTTCTGGTGAGAGATTCAATTGTTAGGGTGATAGATTTGGGAACTAGAATTTAGGGAAGGGATGTCAGGTGCCAATGTGGTGCTAGAGCCCAGAGGAATAGGAAGCAGATCCTGGGGTCACAAAAGCAGTAGGAGAGAAGGGAGAGCAGGATGACATTGTTCACCTAGGGGCCAATGACCTGTCTATGGATGGGGCAGAGATAGTGCAGGGAGGGTTTAGGGAGCTGGGAAGGGGTCTTAGGTAGCGCAATCAGTGGATTTTGCTGATGTGCTGCCTGTCTATGACAGGAAGAAGAGAGGGATCTCTGCATCATGGTTGAAGAAATGGTACAGAGAGTAGGGGTTCAGCTACGCTGGGGACTGGGGATCCACCTGGAGGGATAAGGGCCTATACATGGGTGATAGCCTACATCCATTCAGGAGGGGAACTGCAGTCTTCAGTGGATGGTTTAAATGTTGCTTAGATGAACATTTAAACTAGCCAAGGGTGGTGGTGGTGGAAGGAACTGGGGAAGCAGAACCTGCCCCCCCATAGACTGAGTTAGGCGAGGAGAGAGGACCCCCCCCGGTGCAAATTAATAAAGGAAGCAGGGTGATCGAAATGAAAAGGGATAGGACTAGGAGCATTAAAAAGAGAGAGAGGAAAGAGGGAGAACAAAAAGGAACAAGGAAGGTAACAAGCAGAGTGCTAACCAAATCTGAAAGGTCATGTGTGCTAATGCCAGAAGTCTAGGAAATAAGATTCCAGGCCATCATGGCAGAGGCCAACCTGGGTATTGCGGCCATCATCAAGTCATGGTGCACTGAAAACCATGACTTGGATATAATCATATAATGGCTATACTCTGTTCAGGAAGGATGGGGGAAGGAAAGAAGGGTGTGTTGTGGTTTATATGAAGGAAAGCATAAAAGCAACAGAGATACAGGAAACACAAGGGGGCCAGAGGTACTGTGGGTCACCCAGGAGATGGGGAACAGAGCCACTATTCACACTGGCATGATCTACATACCTCCAGCAGAGGGGGAGAAGTTAGATAGGGCATTAGTGGAAGACACTGGTAAGATGGCAGAAAAGGATGAGATGCTGCCGGTGGGGGACTTTAATTTGCTAGATGTAGATTGGGACCTCCCAGCTGTGGCTTTAGCTAGAGGCAGGGACATCCTGGACTCCATGCAGGGGGTTATTTCAGGCAACTAGTCATTGAACCCACTCATTATGAGGCAATACTTGACCTGGTACTCACTAACAGGGACAGTGTTACAGATGTCAAGGTGGAAGGTCACCTGGAAACCAGTGGTCACCCTACAGTGTGGTTCAATATAAGGACAGCTGTGGAATCGAATCACACAAAGGAGAGGGTCCTGGACTCCAGAAGGGCAGATTTTACAAAGATGGGCGATTGCCTCAGGAATGACCTGATTGGGGGGGGGATGACCTGGGTGGGATGGAGGAATAGTGGGTAAAGCTAAAATGGGGCACAGTGAAATTGATAAAACTGTGTCAAGCAAGTGAGCAAATGCAAGAGGAAAAGGAAACCACTATGGATCTTGAAAGAGGTAGTGGTAAAAATAAAGATTAAAAGGGCAGCATTCAGAAGGCATACGGAGATGCAGAGGGTGGAGATTAGGGAGGTGTGTCAGCAGAAATCCAAGTGCAAGGTGATGCACTTTGGAAATGACAATATGGGGGCTGGTTATACTACAAATAATGCAATAATTCAAACAATCATGGAGGAAAGAGATCTAGGTGTAACCATTACCAATGATCTAAAATTTGACATACTTGCAAAACAAAATTTCAAGAAATGCTATTCCTTATTGGGATGCATACACAGACACATTAACAGTAAGAAGGCCGAGGTCCTGATGCCTCTGTATACAAGTCTCATCAGGCCTCACTTGGAGTACTGTGCTCCCTTTTGTGCACCAACTACTGCAGAAGGTATGAGCATGGTGGAGAAGGTTCAGAGAAGGGCTACCAGGAGAGTAAAACATCTGTCAAATCTACCATATGAGGACAGACCTAAGTCACTAAATCTGTACTCACATGAGTACAGACTATTAAGAGAAGATTTATATATATATATATATATGGCAAAAAAATCCATGTAATGCATCAGTTAGGGTTGTTCCACAGGTACAAAAGCAAGGAAATTCAGTGTTAGGGTTTCCACCCTTTGCACCCCACACCCACCCTGCCCCCAGTAACAGGCATCAGGATGTGCTTTGGGGGTCATTGGACTTAACTCTCACCCTATTCCATGTGTAAACAAGCTGAGGTGGTGCAGTATAGGAGAATGGGGTTAGAGTTAGCACCAATAACCCCAACGCACATCCTGATGCCTGTTGGTGGGGGCAGGGTGGGCATGAGGTGCAAGGGTTGGAAACCCTAACACCAAATTTCTTTGCTTTTGTCACTGTGGAACAACCCTAACTGATACATTAAAATGATTTTTTTGCCATGAATTTCCCTTCTTTTTGAGAATGTGCACTATAAATAGTGAATGGAATGTGTGTTCAGAATCGTGTGTACATCCATTTAACGGTCGCACAGTGCCATGAGCAAACAATGTAACATGCACAATTCAGCTACTGTAAGTACCAGCGACCTAAAAATTTTCACAGTCAAAGATGTATTATTAATCTTTGCACATTTCAAATGCCAGGCAAATTGGACAAATGGTTCAGAAGGTATAGAAGCATAATGAACCACATTTGCATTCGTTGGAGTTGCATAATTGCACACCTGTTAGTGTTTTACACACCAAACCAATGCAAGGCACCTCCATACCATTAGGGCTATGTACACTATAAATTTCAAGCCAGTAGCACCATGCAGAACGCTATGCGCAAAATGTTAACTGCATCACACAGTATCTCCACAGCTAATTATTTTCAAACATGTAAACATCATAAGTCACATCTCCAGGACATCCACTCAACACCATCCAAATTCCTTGTGAAAAGAACCAACCGTTCCAGAGATAATCAATTTTTACATTTCTGCACCTTTAAGAAGACTTCCACCACAAAATGGCAGAAAATGCAGCCGAAAATATGCTCAAATGGTGGACCTGGTGGCTGAAAAAAATCAGTAACTGCAAAGTGGGCCAACTTCAAATGACAATAACACTGGAATGGAACAACGTTTTTTTCACCAAACAAAAACTGGCATGTTCCTTGAACAAAAGTCTTTTTATGTGCCAAGGTTCAGACCAATGAACCGCACACTGGCTGCGCTATGCGTCGTGGAAGACACTGCAGAAAAACAGCAAAAACATAATGTTTTGTACTGCACTATGCAAACACAAAAACACAAATGGTAACGTTAACTCAAGCAGTGATGGAAACAGTGAGGCAAAAGAAAATAGTAACGCTAATGGTAACGCAAACGCAGGCGCAAATGGTAACACACATGGTGACAAACATAAATGATAACGCAAATGGTAAGAGAAATGCAAGCGCAAACGTAAATGAAAACAGAAATGGTAACACAAATGGTAACGCAAACGCTAACGGCAACAGAAACACAAACAGTAATGAAAGCGATAACACAAATGCTTACAGCCACAGAAACACAAATGGTAATGAAAACGGTAATGAAAATGCAAACAGTAACACAAACACAAACAGAAATGCAAACAGTAATGGCAACGGTGATGCAGAAGGAAACAGTAACGCACTCGACAATGGAAACGCCACCGAAAATGCAAACGCTAAGGCCAACGGAAATGCAAATGCAAATGGTAATGAACACACAAACGGTAAAGGTAATGCAATTAGAAATGCAAATTGTTATGGTAACACCAACAACGATGCCAAAGGAAACACAAACGCAAGTGCGTACACAGACGCAAATGGTAACGCACACGGTGAAGCAAAAGTAAACACAAACAAGAATAGTAACAGAAATGCAAATAGTAACAGTAACGCAAATGCAAGTGCAAACACAAACACAAAGGGTAACACACACAGTGACATAAATGGAAATGCTAATGCAAACAGTTATGGAAATGCAAATGGCAATAGTAACACAAACGCAAAGGGTAACGTACACAATGACACAAAAGTAAATGCAAACAAAAATGGTAACAGTAATACAAATGCAAGTGCAAACACAGACGCAAAGGGTAACGCACACGGTGACGTAAATGGAAACGCTAACGCAAACGGTAACGGAAACACAAGTGGAAATGCTAATGGTAACACTAAAGCAAACGCACACCCTTTTTTCCCAAAAGGGTGCATTCAAAAGCACAGTGAATACAAAGAATGTATGCATAATAATTGCCTTCGGAGCAGAAAATCAGCACTTGGGATACTAAATTCCTTGTATCTCAGGAACCGTAAGACATAGAAAAATATTTAAAATCTCATATTATTTATGACTTTCCAGGCTAGTTTTGTACTTGGCCCCCTAGTGGGAGACTAAGCATTCTTCTAATGAAAAGTCTGTATCTCAAACCGTTTTCGAGATACAGGCCCCTGAAAGGTGCAGCGGATGCCGTTATGTTAGCCTATGGGAAAAATCATCAACTTCAGAGTGCTCTAACTTTGCAGCCCTCTAATATTGTGTCACCAAACCACCAAAAGGCACATCTGTGAGATCTTGGATTTATTTCCTCCAAATTTCAGCCCAAAAGACCAAACTGTTCTTTTGCAGCACAGTGGCAAAGATTCAATATTGTTTTGGCCATAGTGTCGCAAAGCACTTTTACAAATCACAAGACTTTCACAAATAAAATCATGAAAGTGTCGCATATGCGACACTACTTTGTGACACTACTTTTTACAAAAATTTAAAAAACACATTTCTGGGGTGTTTTACCCCAAACAAAATGACATGGCTTGCATCCTCATGGCTCAACTAGGTGAACACAACAAGAATTGTGTCCCTAGAGGGTCCCAAATTTAAATGCCAAGCATTTCTTTGACAACCAACTGAAAATAAGATGGCTGATTTGCGACACTACAAGGGTCATTTGTTAAAGTAAAAAGTGCATTTGCAACACTTTTGTATAGTTTGTTAACTTTTCCCATTGACTATGATGTAAAACTTGTTTTTTGAATAACTTTTGAACCGTTTAATATTTATTTAGGAAATCTTCGAAAGGCACATTGGAGACCCTGGTAGCATGTTCCCTGAAGGTTTCGTACTGGTCGCATAAGCTGTGCAACCTGTAGGCGCAAGCAAAAAATGTGCAAAAATCTGTAATTTTGTATGTTTTTCGGTGCTCTGTAGCTCCGCAACTGTACATCCGACCATAACAAAACTTGGCAGGTCCAGAGATCTATCATACCAGACTGTGCATGCCACATTTCAGGCAAATCAATCATATGGTGGCAAAGTTAGTAAGCTGTCAAATTTCAGATTTAACCTTAAATGGGGTACTCAATCCTAACTATAGTGGCACTACCATGCCACTATAATATATTATATATATATAGATATATAGATATATATACACACATAAAATCACTCTACATAAAGGAGAAACATTAGATGTTATATGTCTTGAGAAGCAGGTTGGAGTGAGTTACACTAGATCACATAAGGATAAAATTAAATGCCCCATTAATAAAACCCAAAGAAGACTGAGGTTCTTCACATAGAGGGCACCACTGTTATGGAACACATTACCTGAATATATTGTTGCCAGTGACACTGTGGAATCCTTTAAAACATGACTGGATGACTATATGGAACAAATGAAATAAAAATACCACCATTGACCACATGGTGGCAAGTTCATTATGGGCCTTGGCCTAACAAACTTTTATTTCTACTATGAAACTATGAAACAGAGGGAAGCAGGGAAAGCAGTAAGGAGCATGACAGCACAAATTGAAGAGAGAATAGCACAGGTGGTAACAAAAGAGGACTTTTTTTAGGTATGTAAGCAAAAAGAGGAAGACCAGGTGTGGGATTATAAGGTTAACAAGCTCTGGCAGAGCCACTATGACTGTGAACGCATTAACTAGATAAGGGTGTTTCATGGGCTTAAACATAAACATTTATTTATTTATTTAAAAAATATCAGATTTACAAACCTTTGAGTCAGAGACTCATTTACAAAGACACCACGTTGAAACAAAGACAACACAGTTAACAAGTCACAAAACAATGACTCAGAGAGCAGCCAGTTATAACAATCATTCACTGGAGATACATGGGTAGCAGTATACAAATAGATTACATAGTTTAGGCACACAGGCACCACATCAAGAAGACCAAAGCAGTTCAAACAATATACAATAGCTAAAGCAAATAGACATCAGGAGTCAAAGAGAAGCCCAGAGTGTTCACATGAAGGCTGTTGCATATACACTAACTTAATCAAAGTACAATACATCGAGAAAGGGCATATTTAAACAATAAGGCACGACTGGGTGTGTGTTATCATGTAATAATGTCACTCCTGGGGTGGGTTGAAGCATGAGGTGAAGTTGAGTACTTCTACCACCCCAGGAGTGACATTATTACAAGATAACACACACCCTGGAGTGCCTTATTGCAATTATACAATGGCTTGTTGTTATATACAGAATAAAAAATACATTTTAAAGGATGTTTTTGTTAGTGTGGAAAAATATTTCTTAAGAGAAAATGCAAGGAATGATCCAAATCCAGAGCTACGGTGATGTTATTGTGTAATAACATCACTACTTCAATGGGTCAGCAGCCAATCAGCTTCTTACATTTTTCCTTGCCATTGTATAATTAAAAATAATGTCACCTTCTGTATTACAGTTACCTATATGTTTTACATTGTATTCTATGCACTGTTATAGCAATCAAATCAACAGACCCAGGCCATCATATACATGAAGGTACTGTAACCTAACTGAAAACACTACTGAGACAGCTGTATGTTGTGAAAAGGAGGAAGATAAACACAATGTTGAGACAGGTTTTTGAAGACATTTGATGTGTTTAATTGTTGTTTTTTTTTAGAGACTGATATACAACAGTTCACACACAAAATTCATATAATATAAAAGTGCATATGCCCAAATGCCAATGTAAATTCAACACATTTCATTACAAGCTGTTCTTCGGAAGGAATATATTACTATATAAGGCCTAAAAATGGGCATCAGATAAATGTAAACTAGGGTAGGTGTGTTATTGAGAGTATTGCATAGTTTATCTTTTATTGCTGCTCCACCGGATCAGCAATATTTGTACAAGTTGTCCCAGTCCAGATTTTATAGCTCTGGCCTGGGTCTGGTGATGTGGGTTTTACCCATACCCCACTGCAGGTGTCTTAGTGATATACTGTACAGATGGCTACAAAGTCTAACCCATTGAAGGCTGAAGTTTCAGAAAACCATTATGCTAAAAATATCAAGACTCACTCCCTCCCTCCGTCACCCTCCAGTCACAATTAATCCTCTACCAAAGTCATGCTTAAATACTGGTGCCTCTACATCCATGCCACTATGCTTTTAATGCCACCATCAGGGTTTTATTTAACTCAAAAAATTGATTAGTGTTTTGCTCATAAAAGTGCTAAAACGTTGTGAATATTAATAGCTCTTGCCTCACTGTGTTTAACAAACACAGCACTTCTAGAAAATCTAGATAAATACTTTCTGTACAGGTAGTATCGTCCCAAGAAAAAACTGCTAATCAATTATTTAAAACCCTGCAACATGCTTCTTTTTTCTGCTGCTGTGAGTTCCCTCATCTGTGAAGTCCCATTCTGCTTGTGGCACCCCCTCTAGCCAGATAATTTATTTAAAAACATTTTGTTAAGAAATTTTTGTTTCAGTATATCCATGGTCAGGAAAAATTTGTAAAAGAAACCAAAATCCCCTTTTATCAGTTCATTGAATCACAATGCAGCATGTTATGAATTTTTCAGATTCTATGTGTAACCTACAGTAAGTCAAACATAAATTAGACACACAAATGCCTGGCTATTTGCAAGAGAAGAAAATATGGTTATTATCATTCAGTTATAAACACCTATAGTCACAAACTGCAAGTTAAGAAAATTCAGCAGAATATTAACACTAGCCCAGAACTGCCTGCCTGAGAATGAAGTTGGTATATTATTTGGAAAAAGGCAAAGAAATTGGGTCTCTTGCTACAATATGCAATGTCCTGCAAAGATGGTGGTGTCACATGGCTTAATGAGGTGCTGTGAGGTGCCTAAGGGAACTTGTTATGCAGAAAGTTCCAGGACCACAGTCATAAAAACTGGAATTACAGGTTCCAAGGAGTAATTAACTCAAAAAGAATGTTAGAAAAAACTACCCCATTCATTCAGAGGTGTCAATGAATGTATTTGTTAACCATGCAGGTTTATCTTCTTGCTTCCCTCATGGTAAAAATTTGAAACTACATTTATGTTATTTTAAATGAAAAATGAGTGATAAATAGCTTGTCCAGCTGGATGGCAGCTCTGCTAGTTGATCCAGTCTTTTCACTGATATAAACTGAGCCAGGAAAACAAGTAAATAGGAAAAAAAACAGCATTTTGTTTCTACAACTAGTTGCTAATTGCAGCAGGTATTTTTAAGATGTGCAAGTCAACTCCACTTCTCAAACTTAAAAAGAAAATACACTTCATCACAGACTGTGTTTGCCAAGTACTGTGCCCATTTTAGTATTTAGATGTTTAAGAAATACCTGAAAGTTGTCTATTTTACTTGAAGTTGAATCCTTAAGCTGTAGTTTCAGACATTTCTTAGTGCTTCCTTTTGAGACACCAGGTGACTCTGATAATCATTTGTTCCAAGGGTTTCCTTGAAGTTTAATCCTTAAGCTGTAGTTTCAGACATTTCTTAGTGTTTCCTTTTGAAACACCAGGTGACTCTGATAATCATTTGTTCCAAGGGTTTTTAAGTCAGTTTGAAGGCAATTTAAGTATCTTCTGTTCTCTTAGTCCTTAACAAAATGCAGGGTCTCCACAGATATGTTGTTCCTTGGTCCACACCCCAAACTCTAGTGAGTCTTCTTTCAGTGTGATAGAGCCACCTCATGCCCCTCCCACATGAATAAAAAAAAGGTGGGATGGACCTTTTGAAGTTTCTTGGGTGGAGGTGGGGTGGACCTTACTTCCTCAAAAAAAAAACAATGCTGCCTCCCACTACTCAGGTTCCTGTTCTTGTACCACCCATTTAAGAAAGAAAATAGTACCCTGCAACCATTGACTAACATGAAAGCATATTTATTTGAGGGCAGAAATCATTTCTTGGGGGAGGGTAAGGCGGAGGAGACTATTTGCACCTTCAGTCAGTTCCATGGGCAGAAAACATGACATCACTCCTTTCGTACATGCAACACTTCTGTAGGTTCTGCCCACAGTCGTAAAAAGGGAATGGGGGGAAATGTGATGAAGGGGACCTGGTAAAGACAGATATTATGAACAAATACTTTTTTCAGTGTTCACAGTGGAAGGAAAAGGATAATGGGAACATAAAGTATCAAGAGCTCTGGAGGGGGGCAGGTGGTCACCAGTCCATTTTCAGAGGAGAGTCCTGAAGAAACTCACTAATCTGAACATGGGCAAAGCAATAAGACTAGACAGGGTGCATTCAAGGGTATTGAAGGAGCTTAGAGAGGTACTGGCTGCAATTCTGGCAGTCCGATTTAAGTGATCACTGGAACCAGGAGTGGTTCAGGAGGACTGTAGGAGGGCAGCTTTAGTCACACTACACAAAAGTGGTAGCAGGAAGTAGGCTGGCAATTACAGGCCCACCAGTCTGACATCAGTGCTGGGAAAGTTAAAGAAGAGCAGTCACTACATTGAGCCCCCACACTCAAGTATTGGGCTGGTCCCAGTGTGCACTTTGTGGGCAAAAACATTTTGGTTTACTTACTGTTTGCTACAGTATAGTAGATTGTTTCAGACTCATTTTATTTATTTGTAAGCCAACATCTTCTGTTACTACAAATCCCAGAATCCCCTGCAGCTGACAGAGTAGTAGGCAGCAGTGGGAGATTCAGTATAGCGCAGTGGTTTACGGCTCTGAGCTGCAAACCTGGAGATGTGGGTTTGAATCCCACATCCTCCACTTGCACACTTTGTGACCCTGAGCAAGTCACTTAACTTCTTTGTGATCCCAAGTCACACCTGTAAACAAGCTTTCACCTTAGTGTGCCTCTCCTGGTTAAAAATAAATCTATAGCCTGCCGTGTGTGTTAGAGCTTTTATAATCTCCAATCAGGGGCAAGATTCACAAAAGTCACAAAGCACAGTGCAAAGGTCTGGGTGTGCTTTATGACTGCCCAGGATATCAGGTGAGGGATTGCTATTCTCAATCGGATAATGCACCTGCACTATCCAACTGTGAACAGAGCCAGGACAATTCGGCACTAACCCATTACTACTACCACTAACCTCACTAGCGCCACCTCGACATGCAGCCAAGAGTATGGCTCCACAATGAATAGTGCAGGTGCATTATTTTGAATTCACAAAAGCAGCCATGCAAATGAGCTTGGGTATGTAAGGCACTTGGCCGCTCCACCCAGCCCCTGCCCCATAGGCAGCCCTGTGTCCCTGGTGCTAGTGTTCCCTCTCTCCGATCACTGACCTGATTAAAAAAAATAAGTTTCCCTGGTGCCAGTGTCCCCCCTCCCCCATTGCAATAGCCAGCCAGAGTACAAAACAATATGTTTCCCTGATGCCAATGTTCCTCCCACCGCAATTTCCGATCACTGGACTGAGTACAAACAAATATGCTTCCCTGGTGCCAGTGATCTCCCCTTCCCCCCACTGATTGCCAGCCCCCAAGTAAAGACACAAGTTTTCCTGGTGCTAGTGGCCCCCGCCCAACAATCGTCAGACCAATGCTAACTCATATCTGTCCCTGGTGTCCACTGGTCCCTCCCCCTACCTGATCCCTTGCCCAATTTTATTAAACATTTTTCCCTGCTTTCTAGTGGTCCTTCTGGTTCCATTTGATAACAGTGATCATGGATGAGCACTAGCCATTAGGGCAAGTGTACATCACTGAAAATCAATTTCGTCGATGTACACTCCCACAGCACAGCAAAAGGGAACTGGGGACTCTTTTTGATGTGTAGTGGACCCCACCCACTCTGGCAGGTAGTGCCCCACCACCCTGCTCCCCCATCCCAACCAAGAGCCAGCGACCGGCATAACCATCTGCTCTCCACCATGGCCGGCCAGTGACTGAGCCACCAATGAGCACATACTGGCTAGGCATGCCATGACAGCCAGTGGGTCGGTGGCCCAGTGTGGAGATCGAGGGCTATGATGGTCATTGGCTCGGGTTGATGGAAGAGAATGGAGTGGTGGGCACTGCAAGATGGGGGGTGAGAGGTCGGCTACACACCAGAGAATGGATGTTCTTTCTTTTACAAGGGATTGGGGATATGGAGAGGGGTCCGCTAGGCATGGGGTCAATACCGCACACGGCAGAATGTCATGTGAAATAATCTTGCTGTGCAATTTAATGAAATATTTTTTATGGTGGTGGGCTCTGTCCCCCACACCCTTGTTACAGGGGGCTGTGTCCCCCGGACCACCCCCACTAAGGATTCTAACTCCTGGGAGGTCCAACACAGAGAGCGCTCAGGTCCGGGATTCACGCATAATGCCGTACGCTATTAAGTGTATGACATTATGACCCAGTATGGGTTCGCTAGACACCAGGGCATGGTGTCCCATTCTGACACAGGAGATCAGGGATGGGGGAGGAAGTGGAAACCTGGGAATGGTGTCATTTTCGCATACCGAGGATCAGGTGTGGGAGGGACCACTGAACACCAGAGAAAATGTTTAATGATATCGGGCATGGGATCGGGTGTGGGGAGCAACCACTGGACACTGAGGAAAATGTTTAACAATATCGGGTGAGGGATTGGTTGAAGGAAGGGACCACTGGACACCGGGGAATATGTTTCATGATATCGGGTGAGGGATCAGGTCGGGGAGGGTCCTCTGTACACCAGGGACAGATGTGTGTTTTATTTATTTCATTTTATTAGAGTTTCTACGAAATACCTTTGAGTCAATGACTCATTTACAAAGGTTCCACGTCACATAGATTATATACAAACAAAACATTACAAGGAAATGTACTTAGGGCATAACGATTCAGACATTTACAGAGAACAGCCAAGCTAACATTAGGATACTAGGGTTAGTTAGCATAGTTAATTATATAGTACATAACAAGTGCAGATATGTTACAACATTTGGACATGTTTAGGAGATGAGGCAGGCCAGCAGCCATTGTCAGAGAAAGGAGGAAGAAGAGACCAGAGTTCAGTTGCCGTCACAGTGGCTTGAAGACAGGAGGTGGACCCTAAGAAGGGTTTTAAATTGACCAAGGCTTTGTACATTTACTGGGGAGGTGGGAAGGCTGTTCATCCACATGGGGGCCCTGTAGCTAAAAGACCTTTGGAATTGAGAAGTGCGGCTGGGGGGAATCGAGAAAAGAAGGTGGTTAGAGCTATGAGTATACTTAATCTTATTGTATGGGTGGATTAAAGGGGTAAGTCCAGTAGGGGAGAGGCCTAGGGTAATTTTTTTAGCTAGAAGGCAGGTGTGTAACCTAATTCTGTTTTTGAGATTAAGCCAGTTGGTATCACTGTAAAGTGTTCAGGTGTGTGTGAGGCAGTCACAGCCTAATACAAGCCGGCAAGCTCTATTTAGGAGAGACGGAGACCAACTAGAAATGAGATGATTGCCGCCACATATATCAATATACCATAGTCTAGCAGAGAGAGGGCCAATGAGGAGACAGCTAGCCTGATGGCATTAGGGGTAAGGCAATGCTAACATTGGTCTGGCAATCGGCGGGAGCCAGTGATCGTGGGGGGAGGGCCACTAGCACCAGGTAAACGTCATTTTTCACTCTCAGGTCTGCGATAGTGGGGGAGAGGATTCACTAGCACCAGGAAAACATATTTCTGTATTCTCGGGCCGGCGATCGGGGGGGGGTGTGCTCTGCAGTACCTCTGCCAACCACTAAGGCTGAGGGTGGATTATGGGAAGGTCTCGGTCGGTGGTATTTGCTCTGCACAACAGGACCACACAAGAGGCCCTTGTGCAGAGCAAATGATCTGTGAATTGAACAGTGCCGATGTTCAGGTTCCCTCCCCCTCATTTGCATTGCATCCTCCACCAAACTTTGCCTGAGCGCAAACCCAGTTTGAACATGCAAAAAAGGCTTCTGTGAATGGGCACTCGGCATAAACCTGGACTTGCGCCTGGGCAAAGTTTTGTGAATCCTGGCCCAGATGTCTTCTTGTTCTACTTTTCTTCAGGGACTATGTACTGTTCTCCATGACCTTACTTAGCCCAAACAGACAACAGGACTGGCAAACAAAAGATCAGGGCTTATATAAACTCTAACATGCCCTTCAGGCTATAGAATCTTTCACTGCTGCCTAGGAACATAGAATGTCTGCTCTAATGTCAGCTGCAGGGGATTCTGGGATTTGTAGTAACGGAAAATGTCAGCCTAGAAGTAAACAAAACTAGTCTAATACAACCTACTATACTACAGTAAACAGTAAGTACACCAACATGTGCACTTTTGGACCAGCTCCAAAGTAGAATTTGCCATGACTGTTCCCCATTTATTGAATCACTGCTGAAGGAATGTATTCTGGAATGTCTTCAATCCAGTGAGCTACAAGACTCAAAGCAGCATGGATTCATGGAGGAGAGGTCATGTCAAATGAATCTGGCAGATTATTTTGAATTGGTGACCAAGTAATTAGATCAGGGTGGAACGGTGGACACGGCCTACCTAGATTTCAGTAAGGCATTCAATATCATTTCACACAGGAGTCTAGTAAGCAAGATGGGTAGTTTAGGAGTGGGTTCAAAGTAGAGATGGGTGAACTGGTTCATCAAAAATATGAACTGACCAGAACATGCCGAAGTGTTCATAAACAAATGGCTTCCTAACACTTTCAGCTATTTGAATTGATTCAGGCAGCTGCTGTATTGAGGGAATATGGTGCAAGAAGCGCCAGAGCAGGAGGAAACCACAGGAGGGATCAGAGACAAGACTCTGGTTCCTCACTGAATGGCTGAGCTGTCCACCTTCCTATGGTGGCACCTGACTGGGTTTGCTCTAGCAACCAACATGGTCCACCTTAGGAGCTACGTAGAGGAATTCAGGATGGAGACGGAGCAGCAGCTTCTACAGGCTGCTCCGTTCTTCTGTGTTTGTGCTGCTTGTGTTTTCCCATTGGGCAAGAAAGAAGTCAACTTGCGGACTCAAAAAAAATGAAATAATTAAATTTTTTGGTATATATTTTATATTATTTAAAAAAAGAGCTAAAAGAAAACTTGGGGTGTGGAGTCGGGGAATCAGGATTGGGAGGGGATTAGAGCTGAGGACTGGGTCGGGTGTGGATGTGGGAGTTGGGAGAGAAAACTCAGGGAGGGGAGTAGGAACTTGGAGACTGGGGGCAAGTGAGTGAGTCAAGAAAGACAAGAAGAGAAAAGACTGAAGTGCCAGAGCCAGACTGCCAGTTTTTTTTTTTTTGAACAGCAGAGGGGGTGAACTGTGCCACTCATACCACACCACTCCCAGTTAACTTTCTTGCTGCTTGCTCAATTGCCCCCCAACAACAAGTCAGCTCTTAAGTCTCCTGCCTGTGCTTACTGCTCAGTCACTTCAGTGGGGATTTATTATTATTTTATTTTTTATTATACAATATTTGGCTCAGTGGGCATTCTATCACATCATGTGGAATAAATAAAAAATAAAAATCCTTGAAGGGAAAGTACTCTCTGAGAGACGATTAAGCCAGGCGGGGGTCCATGAATTTCTGTGGGTAGCAGCAGCACCTGCAGCATCATCCATTAGCCTAGGTGGTGGGGTGTGTGTGTGTATGTATGAAATAAAATCTGCCAGCCAGTTGTCACCAGTGCCACTTCTTACATGCTGTCTGTGTGATCCCCCAACCCCCGAGAAGTCAGTCATATGTCATCTCCCTGTGCTCAGTGGGGTATATAAGCTTTGGCTCAGTGGGCAGGGCATTCTGTCACATCATGGGTAATAAACAAAAATTAAAAAAAATCCTTGAAAGGAAAGTACTGTGTCAGAGAGGGTTAGGCCAGGCAAGGTCTCTGAATCTCTGTGGATAGCAGCAGTGCCTGCAGCATCAGCCCTTAGTCTAGGTGGTGTGTGAAATGAATTCTGTGTGTGTGTGTGTGTGTGTGAAATAAAATCTGCCAGCCAATCAACAGTGCCACTTCTTGCATACTGTCTATGTGACCCCCTCCCCCCCAAGAAGTCAGTCATCTGTCATCTTCCTCCCTCTGCTCGCTCAGAGTGGTATAAGCTTTTGCACAGTGGGCAGGGCATTCCATCACATCACATGGAGTAAATAAAAAAAATAACCATTTATTTGACCCTGTACAAGTGACAGACTGTCATTATGAGTACTCCAGAAAACAATAAAGCAAAAGTCAGGGGCAAAGGAAGTAAATGTAAAAAAAGTTTATTCAAGAGCCCAGAAAGAAGTGGCCCAAAAGTAAAGTGCAACAACAAGCACCAAAGTCTGCTGAAGGGGCTGAACTAAATGCTACTACTATTCATAACTCTCAAAATACTGAAGGCCCAGCAAGGGTATGTGGACTGTCTATGTCAGGGCTCAGTAGTACAGCCAACAAAGTGTCCAGAGATAGTGACAGTAGCAAGTCGTCTCAGAAAAAAAGTGCAAAAAACAAAGAGTATTCCAATTGTACATGAAGTTAAAGCACTTACAGGTACAAGTCACAGTGGAGTTGCTCGATTTGCGACACATGCATATCAAATAACTCAGTCTGTGACTGCAAATGTTAGCTGTACTGAATCGGATGATGATGATGATGGTGATGACCATAGTCATGGTGAGACTGATGATGATGAGCTTGTGACTTTACCTTTAGCGATGTCTTATTCTCATTCTGATAGTGACAACGTGGATAAAGATTATGACAGTGGTAGAGTGTCAAAACGGAAAAGGAAGAAGTCAAAGGCACAAGCCACACAAAGTGAAACAAAATCCGACAGTAGTGATGATGATGATGGTGGCAGTGGTACTGCAGAGGATTCTATGAGTGTCTCACATGATGAACCTGAATCCTCCACTGATATGCCTTCCCCACATAAACCCAGCCACTTGACTCCTAGTCCTACTGAGATCATTACTAGACATAGACAGTCCACCTCTACTGATTGGAATCATTTTTATGTAAACCCCAAGGATGCTTGCTAAGCTACATGTTTGCATTGCAACATGTGTTAGTGTGAGAAAAAATAAAGGGCATCTTGGAACCATATGTTGCAACATCTTTCGTAAATTCACCCTATTATTGTATATGGCTCAAAAAAACAGTCTAACATTGGTTGATGGAAATCTAGCAGGGCTCTCGGTGAACAGGGACATTCCGCTGAAATAGTGGGAGACAAGCACCTGGCAAGATCCAAAAGTCCACTTTCACCTCACTTTCACGATAATTCTGTGAGGTCCTCTGTTTTACCAGGTATGGCAAGTCATCGTACAACACCCCCAGCAAAATGTAACATTAACCCCCGTTAAGAGGCAATAGAAGTTAATAGATGCTTTTGAAAGAAAGTTGAAATATTCATGAAACCATCCCATAGCACTGGCAATAAATCGTAAAATAGCAGAAATGATTGTACTTGATTTTCAGCCATACTCTATTGTGGAAGATGTGGGTTTACTTGGTTACTTGGTTTTTAGGACAAACAAAGGCTGATAGCCCATCGGGATTGTACTCCATATTGATGGATCATTTGCCCATGTCCCATTCATTCATCCATTTATCTAGTTTATTCTTGAATATTGTAATATTTGTTGAGTCGACAATATCCTGGGGTAATTTATTCCATACTCTGGGTGCTGTAATGGAAAAGAAATTTAGTCTCTTATTATTATTTACTTTTTTCACTTCCAATTGTCTATTGTGTAGTCTTGGCACAATTTTCCTTACTGAATAAACAACACCACATCGTTCCATTTGATCGGGTGATTAAAGTATTTTAAACAGTTGCAGAAGATCACCTCTAGTTCACCTGCACTCAAGAGAATGTAATCTATTTTTTTTAATCTGGTATCATATTCCAATTGAGTAAAATGCGGTACTAACTTGGTAACTCTATGTTGAACTTGTTCAATTTTATTAATATCTGTCTTTAAGTAAGGGCTCTAAAATGGAGATCCATAATCAAGATAGGGCCTTATGTGTGACCTATACAAAGTTAAGAGACATTCTTCTGATTTAGAAATAAATGTTTTATTTGTTCTACGTAGCAATGTATTAGTTTGATTTGCAATTTTTGAACAATGTGAAGAGGATGGTAGTTTGTCATTAACCATAATACCCAGATCCTTTTCTATATAAGATGTCCTAATAATGCTGTTATTCAGGTAATATTTTTGTTTAGGGTTATCTTTTCCAAAATGGAGTACCGCACATTTAGCTATATTAAAGTGCATTTTATTAATACTAGCCCATTGTTCAATTAGTGCAAGATCCAATGCTAAGTTATGACAGTTTAGAGAGGTGTTAACCTTTCCTCCAAGTTTGGTATCATCTGCGAATTTAACCATTATGTTATTTGGTGAAATATACATGTCACTGATAAACAGATTAAACAGCACTGGGCCCAGGACTGTTCCCTGTGGCATGCCACTAGCCACCACACCCACCTCTGATAGTACACCATTTACTGTAACTCTCTGTGTTCTGCCACTCAGCCAGTTATTTATCTAGGATATCATAGGTGCTGAAGGCTTATGGAATAATTAGAGTCATGATATTTAATGCAAAGTAGAAAATAATTCTCAGTAACTGCTGTGCCCAGAATGGGAATCCTGTGTATAAGGTGACTGTGATTGAGCACTTTCAAAAAGGGCGACTCAGTGGTGGCTGCTGAGCTGGCAGTGTGATGTGGTAGGTTGGTGGCAGGCTGGAGCTGGGAGGGTGCTGAGTTTGGTTGTGTGCACACTTGTTTTTGCACTGGGTCTTTTTTTTTTTTTTCCTTTTTTTTTAACTTTTGCACCCCCACATGCACCCCTGGAGTTGAGAATCGTTTAGTGGGAGTGCAGGGGCACAGCCCTCTGCATAAAACACAAAAACCTACATCTCAGGCACCGTCTTGCTGTTTGCCATGAGTCTACATCACCGAATTTCATTTTTGGCGATGTAGGCTCGCCCAAACAGTGATTGCTATTACGTGGTCATCATTATCACATGCAACCCCCAGAATGAATGACAGCTTAGTAGTTCAGGTAAGGCATGCTCTCCGAGAGACTGAGGACAAGGTAGTTCACTTCACTACTGATATGTGGACCACCAGCCAAACCATTGTATATCTTTCTCTTACTGTACACTGGGTCAGTTTGTGGGCAACTCATCATCATCCTCATGTACCAGTCTGTCTGCTAACACTTCAACCAGTACAACTACTACCACTACTATCTCTTAGAGCTCAAAAATGCCCATCAGGTTTCAGAAAATGGCAGTTCTCCATATATGTCACTTTCAAGACATACACACACAGCACAGCACATTCAGTAAGAACTGGAAAGACGACTTACTGCTTGCGTCACTTCACAGGGTTTGAAAGTTGTTTTTTTTTTGTTGCTGACAATGGTTCAAATATTAAAAAAGCACTTCATGATTGCAACTATGTACATATACACTGTTTTGCCCATTGTCTTAACCTAACTATTCGAAGCTTCCTGGGTAATGACTGGCAAGTATCAACCACTGTGAGTACAGTGCGCAAAGTGTGTGGCCATGTCAACCATTCAGTAAAAGCCTGTGACATCCTTGTTGATATCCAGAAGGGCAAAGGTCTTCCTCAACTCCAGCTTATTCAGGATGTAGCAGTAAGGCAGAATTCAAATTACTTTGGAATGCACCTTTGAACAAACGATAGCTATCACTGAGTAAATTATAGAAAATGATATTGCTGAGGGCATTGTACTCCGTTCTACTCAATGGTCTCTCCTGGAACAGTTTTGTCACTTTCTGAAAACATTCATGAGCACTACAAAAGAGGTCAGTGCAAAAAAGGCATCCCTTAGCCAAGTTGTTCCACTCATTGCATTTCTCAAAAAAAGGTTGGAGAAAATGAGGAGCAACTTAAAGATGAACAACTCTCTAGTCAGTAACATGCTTAGCAGACTTAACAATGATAAAAAATTATCAGCCATGACAAAGAGCAAGGAATATCTCTTAGCAACATTTCTAGATCCACATTTCTGGAAAAGACACCTTCCTGATGTGGTTTCTGATGATATGGAGGAGTGGAACTACAGGCAACTTTTGATGGATGCAGTAGATGAGGTTTCATTAGGACAACTGGCAAGCAGTCCTACAATGACACCACCTCAAATTCAAAAGACTGCTCCAAAAACCAGTACAGAAGCAGACACTGAGGAGAATGACATTTGGGGCCAGCTGCAGGACATTGAAATTCCACAAGGAGAAAATGCATGCTCACTAGTAAGCATGGTAGATGCATATCTGTCTGAGCCCAACATTAGTATTAAGGATGGCCCTTTAGCTTACTGGCAAGAGAAAAAAAATCATGCTGGCCAAAGCAGGCAACCTTGTAAGCATATTGGGTGTCCACCCTCCAGTGTCTGTTCCGAGCATTCATTTAGCTCTGCTGGGGATGTCGTGACTAATAAACAAACAAGATTTACACCAGACAATATGGAGAAACTAATGTTCTTGAAGGTTAACTTGCCTAACGTTGGCTACATATGTGATGCTGATCTTGAAGAAGACACTGACAGCAGTACCTGTGCTGCAGCTGTGGAGTGATACATCAGCTTTCAATTTTGAGACTCACTGGACTGCTTAAAAATAAAGATCTGGGATTTGCCTGCCTTTTGAATGCATCATCGTCATGCTGGTGGTGGGTGGGAGGTGCAACCAGTACATCACATTCACGTCATCATGTACTGGTAGCAAATGTGGCAGGCAAGTCCCTGATCTCACACAGAGTCCCTTCCTCATTCTGACGAGATCATTTATTTTATTACTTAATGCACCTAAGAATAATTATTTTTTATATAATCATAGCTCTGTTTTTTCCCCCCGATAGTAGTGGTAGTAGTAGCAGTGGTGAAGTGGTCACTTTTGACTGCCCTGTGCTCTTGTTCTCTCACATTCCTCTGTGTTGCATTCCAAACTGAGACCTGTTGCTATGCTAAAATAATTGGTGATATACAAAAAACACACTGACCCCTTCTACAAAAAGTCAGACTCAGGAAACTAGTTTTAAAAAAAATAGAGATCTGGGAATTGCCTGCCTTTCGACCGCATCATTGTCATCCTGGGGGTGGGTGGGACGTGCAGCCAGTACATCATGTTCACGTCATCACGTACTGGTAGCAACTGTGGCAGACAAGTCCCTGATCTCACATACAGTTGCTTCTCATTCTGCTGAGGTCATTTATTTTATTATCTAATGCACCTAAGAGTAATATTTTCTCATATAACCATAGCTCTGTTTTTTTCCCCTTATAGTAGTGGTTGTAGTTGCAGTGAAGTGGTCACTTGGACTGCCTGGTGCTTTTGTTCTTTCACATTGCTTCGCGCTGTGTTCCATACTGAGGCCCATTGCTATGCTAAATAATTGGCAACATACAAAAAACACACTGACCCGTTTTACAAAAGTCATACTCAGGAGACTAGTTTAAAAAAAATAGAGATCTGGGACTTGCCTGCCTTTCGACCGCATCATCATCATCCTAGGGGTGGGAGGTACAACCAGTAAATTACATTCACATCATCACATACTGGTAGAAACTGTGACAGACAAGTCCCTGTTCTCCCACACAGTCCTTTGTCATTCTAAGGAGATAATTTACCTTAATGTGCACAATTAAATAACCACATTTATAAATGCTGCTAGCTCTGTTTGTTTTTCCCTGATAGTAGTGGTAGTACTATTACAAAGTACAATTATTTAAACACACTATTATCCCCTTCTAAAAAAATCAGACTCAGGAGGATACCATTTATTTACAAACTAGAGATCTGGTTTGGGACTTTTTTGTTATCACAGTCCCTTTCTCATTCTTTTCTAAACAGTCATTTTTATGTTTGCTTGCGTGCATGCACCAGAAACATTATGCGGCAGCTTAGGAGAGAAGCAGGTTGTGGAGGCGCGGCACTGTAACAGTCAATGGAGGCATTGCATTTGGGGGCTTGGCACTGGTGGTACTGATGACACTGTCTTCCAAAAGTGCCACCAACTTGTAACGTTTTCGCCTCAGCAATCGGGTGCTGCCTCGTCATTGCAGCGTCAGCCATTCCGCTGCAATGAGGGAGTGACCCATCACTACAGGGTTGAACATTACTTAATGTAATATTGTTTGTGAACGTGGTAGCAAGCTACCGCCATGTTCACAAACAATATTATACAGCCCCCCACTGCCGAGGGGGTGCCCAATCCCCCTCGGCAGCATGTGCCCCCAAAAAAACAGTCTTTGTTTGCTGACAGGGGCCCCAATCCCCATCGGCTTCAGTCCTCATCCCAGTTTAATTTGCCAATGGAGGAGCCCACTCCCCGTCAGCATAATGTCCCCATCCCTGTTTAATTTTCTGAAGGGGGAGCCCACTCCCCGTTGGCATAATGCCCCCCCAAAAAAGTTGGTTTGTGCCGAGGGGGTGCCCAGTCCCCCTAGGCTGTTGTGCCCCCCCATGTGCAGATGGGGTGCCCAATCCCCATCAGCTACAGCTGCCCCCCCAAAAAAACACTTGGTTGGCATGCTGGGAGCCCACCCCAACATGCCAAATGTCCCTGTTTAAAAAAAAAAATGTCCTACGATGTTGTTTTTTTTTTACATGTTAATCAGAAAATGGTCCCTCTTTGAGTCTGGTGGCCCCGCCCCCCAACCCGCACCCACCCTCTGTGCACCTTGCCTCCCCACTCACCCCCTCACCCCATACTTACCTCTGGAGCCCAATGCAATGATCTTCGGTGGACCTGGAACATGTCTGCACTCTTCAAAGCCACCTGCAAACTGAAGAAATGCCGGTAAGCTGTATAATGGCATAAATAGGGTTTTTTCAACTTCGGTGCATATCTCAGGCATTTTTGGGAATTTTGGCACCACATTTTCAACTTGGGGTTATTGGGACCCCTCCTCATGAATTCAGCCACTGTCATGGTATTACTCTGTCCTGAAAGGTGATTTTGCGGTCACTGAGCAGAATCACATTTTGGGACCGATTAACGAAACGACAGTGCCAGTGTTCATGAGGTGGCCTCTCAAATAGTCTATGTTCTTGGCCCACTTGGGCGGGACTGAGGGTTGAGGCACTGGACACCACACCTCACGCTATGCCGGCAACCCAAGTTCGGGATCTAGCCCGGGCTGCTGGGGATCGGCAGGGGAAGACTGGGATTGAGCATCCGTAGACTGCTCTCCTGGTGCTGGGGTGGGCTGGGGAACTTCACCGCGCTGTTGTGGACCCTGGAGATGCCTGGGGGTACTACCAGCATTGGTGACAATGGAGGGGGAAGCGTGACGGACGTCAGCACATTGTGCCTGGGCATCATTGCACGTCCACGCTCTAGGGGCAGAAAAAGGAAAAACAGCTGAGCGCGACTGTGCAGCTTGATGGCTGTGCTATGAGTCGCCAGTAGGACTTTGGCGGAGTCCTGTCGGGGAGCGTCTGGGGTTGTCCTGGCTGGTAGAGGCAGAGCGGAGCCTTCCAGCAGGATGGCATGATGGCCGTCCAGGATCCTCCTGGGTATAGTTTGAGCTACCCAGCTCTTCAGGTGGGCGGAGCTGGCGGCTGGATGCTCCAAGCCAGAATATGTCGCAGCAAGGAGATAAATAGAATATAAAAAAACCTCTATTTTGCAAATTTGGTGGAAAAAATCCAATAAATTACTGTTTTACTAATGTGCATTGCGCAGTTGCTGTGCACGCTTGCAACTTTGTGAATTTGTAACATTTTCACTCCAGATTTTCAATATGGCCGTTTTTCTGCACCTCCTTATGAATGGCATAGCTGTCATTTTTCACATCCTGGCCAACATTTGTTTTTGCACTTCCGGGGCAAAATAGAGTGGTCGCTGTGGGAAATCAGTGTTCGGGACACATTAAGAAAATCACAGTGACACTGTTCATGAGCAGAGGTCCTAAAATGCCTATGTTGAAAATTTGGTAATGAAAGTCCATAAAATGACTGTGTTACGTGCATGCGTTGCGCAGTTTCCATGTATGCTCAAAAGTGTGAACATTTTTAATATTTCCACTACAGATTTTCAACATTGCCATCTCTTCATACCTCCCTGTGGATGGTACAGCTGTCATTCCTCACATCCTGCCTGATCTGTGTTTTCGTACATGTGGCACAGAATGACACGGTTGCTGTTGGAACTCAAAGTTCGGGACACATTGACAAAATCACATTGCCACTCTTCATGAGAAGAGGTCCCAAATGCTTTCATGAGGTGGAGTCACAAAAAGGCCATGTTGAAAATTTGTAGTGCAAATGCCAACAAACGCCCTTGGCATTAGGGTTTCTAACCATAACGTCCCACCCTGTACAGACTGACAGGCATTGGGGTGTGCCTTTGGATTACCGACTGTACTGCTCATGCCATCCCATCCCCACCCCCCCAGCCACTGACAGGCATCGAGGTGTACCTTGGACTCTTCAGCCCCGGACTTCACCCCATTCTCCTATGCGGCACCCATTTCAGCATATGTCCTTATGGAATGGAATGTGTGTAAAGCCAAACACCCCAAGGCACACCTCAACACGTGTCAGTGTCTGTAGAATAGGGTGAGGTGACACGGCATGACTGTCATGGACGACTACCCAAACACTTACCCCAATGCCAGTCTGTCTCTACAGGATGGAGGTGGGGTTGGCATGAAGTTCAATACTTCACTGACATTCCTATTCTACATCTGTCTAACTCCTGCATTTCCAATGCTAATACCAGCAAGCAAACATTCGGCATTGACAAATGCTTATTTGTAACTGTGCCTTAACCATATTGATTTCAGTGCTGGTAGGCTACTTCTGGTTTTCCCCCGATTGTAGTAGGTGGGGTAGTAGCAGACTGCAGTCTTGAAGTGGCAGATGTCTGACTGGCTCTCTCTGGTTGCCCTCTGCTTTGGCCTGGTGTTGTTTTTGTGACCCTGGCTTCTTCTTCTTCTTCATCACTTAACGGTCTAAAACACATCTGGTGCTTGCCAGTACCTGTTGAGAAATAGAAATCCCTATCGTTAATAATATAACTTATACACAGTATTAGTATTTCTTTCTTAAATGTCAGAAACAAAAGAGTAATTAAAGAGCATTCTATACTACTAAACAGTAGTTTGTTTCTTTCTACAGATACGTTGATTGCAAGCAGTTTAAAATGATTTTTTAACATACGGTTACCATAAAACAATAAGAAAACATTACTCACCATATTAATCTTGTTTCTTCCAAGGGAATCTTACTGTATTCTGACAAATGCAGTATGGTCTCACCATAGGACTGCCCCAGAGCCGAAATGGTTAATAGAACCTATGCTAATAGTAGAATGTTAGGAAATAGGCTCTACAGGACTGCTGTGCCAAACCTGGCATCACTCCTAATCTGGGTATCCAGGCAATAATGTTTGCTAAATGTGTGGACCATTTTCCAGGTAGCTGCTTTGCAGATTTCAAGCAAAGGGATATATCTGGAAGCTGCTATTGATGCAGCTGTTCCTCTGGTGGAGTGGGCCCTGAGCCCCTGTGGGGCCTGCTTGCCCACTTTGGCATAACAGAATAGGATACATGTCACGATCCACCTTGCTATAGACCTTTTCATGGCTACTTTACCTTTTCCTACTTCCCCATAAGTCAAGAAGAGTTGGGTCCTGTCCCCTCTGTGGCCTTTAGTATGCTCCAAATAGTAAGTGATAGCTCTTTTTACATCCAGGCTGTGCAGTCCACGTTTCCCTGAAGAAGAATGGTCAACGAAAAAGACTGGTAGTGTAATGGACTGACTGACATGGAAGTCTGACACTACATTAGAGAGAAACTTATTATTGGTCCTGAGGACCACCATGTCCCTGTGGAATGTGATATAGTAAGTCTCCATGGACAAAGCCTGGAGCTCACTAATCCTCCTGGCTGAAGTAATTGCAACTAGAAACACAGTTTTCCAAGTTACATACTTGAGATCTGCTGATGACATAGGCTCAAAAGGTGGCTGCATGAGCTGAGCAATACATATGTTTAGGTCCCACACTGGAGTGGGAGTCCTATGTGGAGGGTGCATGTGTAGCAACCCCTTAAAGAATTCCTTAACACTGGATTTCGATGCCAGAGATCATGTCTTGCCTGCTGACAGGTAAGCTGAGACAGCTGCTAAATGCACTTTCAGGGTGGATGGTCTCAGACCAAGGGAATGAAGGTGAGTTAATTAATCCAGGGCAACTGACAGACCTGCCTGAGTGTGGTCCAGATTCCTGTTCTGGTACTAGATAGAGAATCTTTTCCACTTGGTCGTGTAGGTCTTCCTAGTGGAGGGCTTTCTAGAAACCCTGAGGACCTCCATGACCCCTTCCAAGAGATGCAGGTTGGCATACTCCAGGTCCACAAAAGCCAGGCCCTAAGCATGAAACCAAAGGTTGGGTATAGGATCCTGCTCTGGAAAGAAGTCAGCTAGTTGTGCTTCCTGGGAAGGCTGACTGGTTTGGCAACTGATAGTGCCAGAACCAGGGGGTGACATGGCTGTTAGGCCCAATCTGGAGCAATGAAGAACATTGCAGCCAGCTGGGATCTGAGCTTGTTCAGGACCCTTGGCAACAACGGGAATGGAGGGAAGGCATACAGAAACTTCCCTGTCCAATTCAAGATCAGTGCATCCAGTGGGACTGAGCCCTCACTGAAGGCCTGTAGCAAAATTGAGGAAGCTGGTAGTTGTCTGGGGCTGTGAAGAGGTCTATCTCTGAAGTGCCCCACCTTTTGAACACAATCTGTAACACCTGCCTGTTCAGGGACCACTCATGCTGGTTCTGATTGATCTAGCTCAGAGCATCTGCCAGTACATTGTCCTTCCCCAGCAGGTGGATTGCTGACAAGGCGATTCCCAGACAGTATACCAGACTCCAGATTTTCATGGCTTCAGTACACAGGAGAACTGACCTGGTGCCTCCCTGTTTATTGATGAAGTACATTGTGATTATGTTGTTTGTCTTGACCTGCACCACCTTTCCCTGCAGCAAGCTGGTGAATGGCTAAAGTGCCAGGAAGACTGCTCTGAGCTCCAGCAGGTTGATGTGAAGCAATGACTCTTGTTTGAGCAATATGCCACGAGCAGTGTGCTCCTCCAGGTGTGCCCCCCCACCCCAGTAGGGAAGTATCTTTGGTTAGCACCAAGGAAGGGTTTTCCTGTAGGAAAGGCACCCCTTGTCCGAGGATGTCCATATCCAGCCACCACTGAAGTGCTTGTAGGAGTGTTTGAGTGACTGGCACCAGCTTTGATAGTGAATCTCTTTTCTGATGCCAGTGTAGTTTGAGATGATACTGGATATCTCTCATTTGGAACCTTGCCCCTGACACTGTTGCTGTTGAGGTTGCCATATGACCCAACAGCTGTAGTAAGTGCCTTGCTGGCCTTAGGTTTCGAAGCTTGAAGGTACTTGCCAGCTGTACCAGACTGTCTGCCCTTATCTGGGGCAGAAAAGCCTTTCCTCTCACTGAATCCAGCTCAGCTCCTATGAATTCCAGGAGCTGTACTGGTTGTAGCACAGACTTTTTCAGGTTTACTAGGAGCCCCAGTGACTGTAGTAGTTCCTGTGAAATTGCCAGACTCCCTTACCTGTTAAGGGGATTGCCCACAACTAGCCAGTCATCCAGGTAAGGGAAGACCACCACTCCTTGTCTCCCAAGGTATGCCACAAACACAGCCAAGCATTTTGTGAACACCCCAAGAACAGAACTAAGTCCAAAAGGCAATGCCTTGAACTGATAATGGCCTGATGGCAGTCTGAATCTGAGGAATTTTCTGCGGGACTGCCTTATGAGGATGTGGAAATATGCATGCTTTAAGTCTAGAGATGCCAACCAGTCCCCTTGTTTTAAGGACGGAAGGATTGTTGTCATGGTCACCATCTTGAACTTTGGCTTTACTAGATGCCGGTTCAGGTGCCTGAGATCCAGTATGGGTCCCCACTCCCCTATTTTCTTTATTGTGAGGAAGTACCTTGGATAGAGTCCTTTCCCTCTCTGTGCCAGAGGAACTGGTTCTATTGCTCCTATGGATGGGAGATATAATACTTCCCCTTCCAGTAACACTGTTTCTGATGGAGAGGAAGGTCTGAAGACCCTTGCTCTCAGTTTTGGCCTGAGTTTGAAGCAGAGAGCCAGACTCTGGCCCACTACCTCCAGGACCCACCTGTCTGTAGTGATGGTTTGCCATTCCTGGAGGTAGTGGGCCAGCCTGTTCCCTACCGGGTTTGGGGAGGTGACCTGAGCAGTCATTTCAGGGAGTCTGCTTAGGCTGGGATGCTGTCTGAGTGCTGGGGCTAGTTCGGTTGCCACCTCTTCTGTCCCTGCCGCTGAAGTAACCTCTCTGCTGTTAATATTGGGGATAAGCTTGAGGCTGAAAAAACAGCCTATAGTGTCCCCTGCCTCTATCTCCTCTGGCTTGTTGCTTTTAGGGGGTAGAACTTTTTTTTTTTAGCAGCAGCACTCTTATATGCTGTCTTGTATTCATCCATTTTCCTCATGTAAGCCTCTGTCTGTACCCCAAACAGAGAGGTAGGCTCACATGGGGAGTCCAAGGCCTTGGACTGAGTGTCCTGGGACAGATTAGAAGTCCTGAGCCAAGCAAACCTCCTGAGTGACACAGAAGAAACCATCTGTCTGACTGCAGTGTCATTGTTGTCCACAGCCATCCTAAACTGGGCTTTTGAAGCCTCTATTCCCCTTTTTGTAGCCTCCTCCATATCAGCTGCCATGGGGGCTGGGACAGACTTTGTGATTTTCATCACAGTATTCCACAGTGTCCTCTGATATCTGGCAGCACAGACCATGTATGAAGCCTGCCTGCTGATCAGAGAAGATCCCAAGTAAACCTTTTTTGCAATGGAATCCGTTCTCCTGGAATTCTTGTCTGTGGGGGTGAGATGCCAAAGGAATGCTTGCTTTATCACAGGCTGCAGCCTGCACCACTCCTTCATGTCTTGGGTGTCCAGTCAGGAACTGTGCACCACCCCTAACCACCCAGTACTTCTTATCCACCTTTCTATCAACCGGTGGCATAGACATGGGGGTCTACAGGACCTTGTTAACCTGCTTTTCAGGGATTTATGGATGGGTAGTAGCAGTCTTTTAGAGACTGGTACAGACATCATTTCCATGTAATCTTGTTCCTCTTCCTCCTCCTCGTCAGTTGACTCTTGGGTAGGAAGGTCCAGGGGTTGAGCTACTTGCTTAATGAAAGCAAAATGGGAGGTATAATCCTCATTTCCCTTGTCAGGGGAGTCAGGATGATGAGGATCCAGAGAAATATCAGGTTCAATCAGTCCCCCGTAATCCACATCCTCATCAGCATCCTCATCCTCATCCTCAGCAAAAGGCTCCTATTCATGTTCCAAGGAACCGGGAACTAAAGTAGTGCCAGAGTCGGGTAAACATGGCCGCTTCTCAGCTGGAACCAGGGTACTCAGTTGGAGCACCTGAATAATTCTGATAGCATTTGCTATCTCTTCAATGGTCGGAACCAATGCTTTCTTCAGTTGCAGTTTGACTGCTGTATGCTTTTCCTTCTTTTTTCTCTTTCCTGCAATTGCCAGGTTAGCAGTAGTATCGGCAGGATGTTTTTTAGAAGAGGAACCGTTGCCCTTGTCAGAGGGCTGTTCCTCTGGTTCTTTTTGGCTGGTAGCCATTTTCTCTATAGCTGGGTCAGCAGCCTTCTCAGACATCTTTCCCTACAGTCGTTTAAGTCACCTTCCAAGCGTCAACTGAGGGAAGTTCTTAAAAATCTCACAGTCTTCCTTGAGTTGGTCAACCCCAAACAAAAAACACAAATTAAATGAGGATCTGCTTTATTGAACAGTTCCCCACACTCTGTGCAATGCTGGAAACCTGTGAGGCCCATTCATTTCTTAGTTTGTGACATTCATTGGTCGGTTAAAACCAATGGATCAAGAATTAACCCAGTAGAATTCTTAAAAATGTAGTAAATAAGTATATACCGCCTTACCAAACAGCAGAAAAGAACCGAGTTAAGTCTCAGAAACTTATAATAAAGTAAATAGTATTGGTTCCTTCATGGTTAAAAGAACCAATAAGGAACCAAGAAAACTCACCAAAATTCACTGTAATCTAGACTGCCTACCTGTGAACCAAGGACAGTGCTTCAAAAATTAAAATACTAAACGGCCTTCAAAATAACCAAGATAAAATAAAATTCTTCAAGAAAGTGAAGGGGAGCTCTCCAGAGACATCTTACTGAGGCAAGCAGAGTAAAGAATCTGATAGCTGCAGGAAGTGCAACCAGGGACAGTGGTTTGAAAACCGATCTCGAGCCTAACATTCCACTACTAGCATAGGTTCTATTAACCATTTTGGCTCTGGGGCAGTCCTATGGTGAGACCATATTGCATTTGTCAGAATACAGTAAGATTTTCTGGGGTTTGAAAGGTCATAAAGGTTCAAATAAGGTTCGGATAAGGATCCAAACCTTTTTTTGCTTATCGGAACCTTTTAGAGCCTCAGAACCTTTTGAGGTTCTCCCATCCCTAGTCTAAAGGTGGCAAACTCAGTAAAAAATTGGTTAGGGGATAGACAACAGATATGTACACCCTGGAAGAGAGGAGGGGGAGGGGGGATATGATAGAGACCTTTAAACACCTCACTGTGGCAAAAGGTACAGGAGTTAAGTCTTTTTTAGAAAAAAATGGAGTTCAAGAACAAGGGGACATTGTTGTGAAGCTGGAGGTGGGTAGATTCAGGAGAGATGTGTGGAAGTACTTCTTCCCAAAAAGGGCGGTGAATTCCTAGAGCAACTTTTCAGCAGAGGTGGAGGGGTTCATGAATGAATGGGATAGGGCATGTGGTTAAGCCACCGAGGAAGATGGCTGCTTAATCTCACCACTCCGTCCACCCAGGGCCAATATGCAGCTGATTCTAACGTGTCCAGACCCGCAATTACAGCCATCCTGTGTGGGGGGGAAGATGAGAGCACCCTGAAAGACTAAAAACCCCATTTTGAAGCTGGTTGTGGACAGTTTACCTGACCGCCAAGGATGAGGGAGCATTCTACCAAATTTGGGGCTGACCACGAGGTTCAGCGCTGGCAAGCCCTGTACTGTCATACTTCACAACCTGCCTGTAGAGGGAGAATCGCTGCCACAGCCTGAAACCCAGAGGGATTTAAAATAAATCACAGCATAAATCCATACATGCAACAGCTCTGGGGACTTCTCTACCACCCTGTAGGTCAACCTGTGAAAGAGGATAAACATATTAAATTGGTCTAAGTACCCTTTCAACACACTTTGCTCCTCCAGCAGCTTGTTGCATTTCACTGTGGGCACTTCAACATGGACCTGACTATGACTGTTGCTATGGGGGTCCCCATTACAGACGCTCTAAACTATATCACCCAGATGCTGGAAGCCCTACTGTCCAGGGTGGATGGAATTAGTGTGGCCTTGACAGGGAATGTGGAGGATGTTAGGAAGCTGGAGGACCACACGAATGTCTCCGAGCACCGCTCAGATGAACTTGAGAGACAGCAACATAAGATCCTCCAAAAGCTGGAGGAACATGACCGCAAGTGGCAGCACATATGGGAGCGGGCCGAGAAGCAAGAAAATCGGGGACGCCACAACAATATTCACCTCCTGGATAGCCCTGAGGGTCTGGAAGGTGCTAATGTGGAAGGCTTCCTCAATGACTTTATCCCCAGGCAACTAGGGGACAGATGGAGGGGGGTCTGTTGGTGTGGAGATGGCCCACAGAACCAAAGGCCGAGCGCCCCCCCCAGATCCCTTCCCCTGCCAATTATTGCTTATATAGTTAAGTATTCAGTCAAGGAGCAACCTTTAAAGTGCTGCCAGGGACATAGGTGATATGCACTGGAGGGTCGCACATATCTCCATTTATAGAGACTTTTTCCATGAGGTGGCTTCAAAGAGAAAAGTGTTTGCTCCCATCAAAATAAAACTTAGGGAGCTGGGATTCAAATTCCACTTTAAAGGGCTGGTGAATCTCTGGATCACTAAGGATGGCACAGAGGTGGTGGCCGCTACCCCTCAGGACATTGTTATGTGGGTTAAAAAACACTGGCCCAGACTGAATGTGCAGACTACACTACCCAGAAGTCTCTGGATGCAAGGGAAGACCCTCACAGAGCAGGTGGAATGAGAATCAAAGCACTCAGCATCCAAGGGAAGATAAACATGGTAGCACTGGTCCCTCCTGAATGTCTGCCCACCTTGGCATGGCAGGTCCCCTAGCCTCAGAAAATTGCTCCATGACATGAACCAATGGCCCGCAAATTAGATGCAGATGGGAGGGTGGAGCGTCGAAGCAGCTCCAGGGGCCAAAGTTCGTGGCATTGTTCCAGAAGTTGCACTGGAAGAAACCGCAAGGTCCAGCTCTTCCCAATCTCTCCTCCCATGAAATTGCCAAGGGACGACTCTTCTAGTGTGGAAGAAAAAAGAAGCTCCTTTTACTGAAGGCAAGGATGTCCCACAAAAAGTGCTCTCACTGATCAGTTGGGCAGGTAGCCTGTGATGATGGTAGCCACAATTGAGCACTTTCAAAAAGGGTGATGCAGTGAAGGCACCTGTGCACAGGGCTACTGGGTAGGGAGAGCAACTGGATGGGGGGTCGTGAATATGGCGACAAGATGTCTCTATATATATATATACACCTGCGCTGGGGGAACCATGCCATGTGACGGGCAGAAGGGAAGGGAGGGTTTGTGGGGTGTAGTGCAGCAGTGGACTGCCGAGCTGGCTGTGAGGCATAGTGGGTTGGTGGTAGGTTAGGGTTGGGAGGGTGCCAGGTTTGGTTCTGGGCATGCAATCATTTTTGCCGCCAGTCTGGGAAATTTGTTTTTTTTTTTGTTTTTGCACCCTGCCCATTGTACCCCCCTGGAATTGAGAATCCTTTGGTAGGGGGGTGCAGCCCCCCATGAGGGGTTGGGGGCATTGCCTCCCACATAAAAATCAGCAAGTCTCCAGCACCCTTTGTTGTAAGCCAGAGTGTACATCGCTGAAACTGATTTTTGGTGATGTACACTGCCTCTAACGGCAATCGACTTTCCACGATCGCCATTATCACATGAAACCATTGGGCAGGAGCCTCAGAGGACCTATTTTTTTTTTTTATTTTATTTTGCAATCAGTTTACAACCTTTGAGCCAGAGGCTCATTTCCAAAGGTACCTCATCAAGTGTGGTAGAAAGAGAACATAATACATAAAGATGCAGGCATTGCATGGATTGCAGGCATTACATGGACCTAGCGGATGATATGGAGGCAATAGACAGCTCGGAGGCTCATACTGGTCCTATACACCCTGGCCTGCATTCGTTTGCTTAGGTGGTCTCTGCTACAAATAAGGACCATGCCACTTTCAAGTAGACATCTTTTCCAGGACATGCAGAAAGATGAGCAGGACCTATAAGTATTCCAGGACTGTTCTTCCTCTGCTATTTGCTAAGGATTTGTATAATAATAATAATAATAATAATAATAATACTATTCTTTATTTATAATGCGCCTTTCAAATTTCAAGGTGCAGTACAAGTTAAAACAGTTTAAAACAGTAGTACACCATAATAATAAATGTAGAATATCATATACTTAAAAACTATTTGCCACATCACCGTATGCCTTGCTCCATAAAAACATCTTAAACGCCTGTTTAAATCCCCCCATGGACATGCACTCCCTTATCCAATGAGGCAGAGAATTCCAGAGGGTTGGGGCCACAAACATAAATGCCCGGGCCCCAGAAGATTTTAAAGAAACCCTCGTAATTTCCAGCAACCCCTCCTCAGCCGAGCAAAGCGAATGTACAGGGTGATAAGGAACCAAAAGCTCTTTCAGGTAGTCAGGACCCAGTCCATGTGGGGCTTTGTACATCAGCAAACAGACTTTAAAGGTGCTCCACCACTGAACAGGCAGCCAGTGCAGTTCCCGCAGCACCAGTGTGATATGAGAGGACCGAGGAGTTCCCATCAACAACTGAGCTGCGGAATTCTGTACCAGCTGCAGTCGGCAGATATCAACCCCCAGCAGCCCAAAGTAAAGGGAGTTGCAATAATCCAGATGCGATGTCACAAAGGCGTGGATCTCTCTATGATTTCTCTAAAGTGTTTTTCTCTTTTTCCTAAGGTTTATAGCAGCCTGCAGAGTTAACAGGTTGATCCCTAGCCCCCCCCCCCACATCCTCACCTGCTTGTCCCCACCATCTTTGAGGTGTGAATGCTGCGCTCTGCCCCTCTTTGCTGATTTGCACACCCCATCCTCTATGGAGGGGTTGGACCAATCATAGCTTAATGGCAGGTCCCTTATATATGCAGGGGGCCACGTATATTACTGGTAGCCAGAACAGAGGCAGTAATGGAACTTGCACCATGGAGGGGCCTTGGGGACTGTGGCTAACTATGGAATTGTTCACTCCTCCTAGGATTTAGGTATCAAAGCAGGCTGGTGGGCACAAGGCACCCTCACTTCACCATACTTTCTCTACCGCTATGTAACATGTGCTCCATGAGGGGATATTAATGTATCCTGGAGCAATCAGGGGACATCTAGTGGTGGAGGTTGGAACTGTGCACCCAGCTCCCCCAGTTCCCAGAGATGCAGTTATCAGAGACTAGAAGCACAGGAGTCTGGCATAGTGCTATCCTCCCCCCAATCAACTTCCTTTGCCCTTTGCAGGTAAACTGTGCTCGTAAGGTACTTGCCTCACCCTCTGGCTGGCCCCTTTCTCCCTTCTGACCTCCTTTATACTCTCCCGACACCACTCTCATGGCCTCCTTCCCCCCACGTGATGGGGGAGGGATAGGATTAGGGCTCTGACCATGTCAGGCCATGGTGGGCGTCTTCCATACCCTGCACAGGTACTGTATGATCCACATCCACTTCTAGTAAGTAGCATTAGGGAGCAGACCTGTTCTCATCCCCCCCACCTATCTTATATATGACACATCAGACCTTTAAGACAAGGTCTGGGGTAGGACAGGTATTGCTTTAATAAGGTACTTTATCTCCCCACCAGGTGCTAAGGTATCACAGCTAAAACACATAGGTTACTCACCTCAGTTTCTCTCGGCACATTACCCTTAGCTTCCTTTATGATTTCATGGCTGTCCAGTGCCGTATCACACAGCATCAGCATCTGAGCAGTCTGGGAGGCGGTACCCCCTGCAATCACTTGGGGGTTGCCTACCAACCCAGAACTATTTCTAATTGTTTAAATTTGTTGCTTTGTTGACTTGTAGTTGCATAGTAGAAGCTTTTTGAATGAAACATTTGTTTTCATTATTGTTATCTGTAGTTAGCTAGCCTAGTACGCAGGTTCCAATTAGGCACTTTACCCCCAAGGTTCATACAGTGTAAACGGGGGTTAACAGTACTTTCTTTTCCGATCAGCATTTCTCCCTCTCTGTTGTAGTTTGGCACCTTGAAGGCACTAACAAAACCCTGGGGCTGACCCCAGTAATTTGGACACAGATTTCACCCTGATCCCCTATTGGTGGAACCCTGCTTCTCGTCCAGCTGTAGAAGCTAGACCTGCAGTTGGAGTCTCTGAGAGGTAAGTGGACCTGTGTGTTAATCATTGGATAACATGGCCAACAACATGCAACAGGGTTGGAGATGTGCCTCCTAGAACGTTAACGGACTCAACCACCCGGTTACCAGAATCTGCTACAACACCTGAAGTCTCTCCATGCAGATGTGACACTACTCCAGGAGACACACCTCAATGCCAGGATGGTTTTGTGGCTTAAAAACATTGGGTGGGTCAGATCATAAAATAGCTCTGCCCCATTCAAGGTGAGGGGCGTAGCTATCTTGATACACAGATCATGTCCCTGGGTAGAAAAGAGTATAAAAACTGATAAGCAGGGGCACTGGGTTGTGGCCCACTTCTCCTTCCCTGGGGGTAAGGTGGTGGTAGGGAATATATATGGCCCCAACCAGGACTCCCAAGACTTTATCGCCCAAGTAATCCAGGATTTTGCGGACGTCAAAGTAGGGGAGGAAGACATACCTATGCTTGTAAGGTGTGATTTTAACATAGTGATGGATATCTTTCTAGAAAAGTCGTGCCCCAACCCTGACAATACCCCAAGATGAATATGGCACTGATAGACGTTTTATTTATTTATTTATTTATTTATTGAGATATTCAGAAATACCTTTGAGTCCAGGACTCATTTACAAAGGTTCTACATCATACATAGAAGATACAGAGACAACATTTGTTACAGAGTACAGTGCATTTCATTTCATAACAGGCAGTGGTTTGCATTATTGTTCTGTAAGTGGCTTTTAGTCAAGGATGACAGTAGCTTCAAATATTTTTGCACAGCCATAAAATTGCAGAGAGGTTCTGTAGAGAGGCTGATTGTCATATAGTGACATACACATTTTTTCGGTATGGAGACCCGAGAGTAGTTAGTCAACAGAGATCTCAGGCCATCAAGGGGCGGGAGGAAGGGATCAGGGGCAGTCACAGTCACATAGGGTAGCAGCCTGGAGGTATTCCCTTAGCCTGGTTTTAAAAGGGCCAAGCCTTATTTCATTGACTATTTGGATTGGTAATGAGTTCGTCCAGTAAGGGGCTTTGTAACTGAAAGATCTTTGGAATTGGGAGGTCCGGCAGTGGGGTATCCAAAGCAAAGGTTTGTCCGAGTTGCAGGTGGCTCTAACTGGAGATGTTGGGTGGATAATTGTGTCAAGGGCAGGGGGGGTGAGGCCTAGAACTATCTTTTTGGCCATTAAGCAGGTGTGATACCCGATTCTATTGTTAAGTTGAGCCAGTTAGTGGTTCTGTAGAGGGTGCAGGTGTGAGTGAGATGATCACATCCAAGGATAAGACGGCAGGCTTTGTTTAGCATGCATCTGTTTAGTGTGGTGGTGGGCGCAGCATTATAGATGAGGATACTGTAGTCCAGTATGGAAAGGACAGAGGAATTTAGGATAAGACAGAGTCTCGGGGGTGAGGCAATGTTTGTATCAATAAAGTACGCCTAATCTCAAGTTAAGGGCAGTGGATAGTTGTAGTATATGTTCTGTAAAGTTGAGGGCTGGGTCTAATGTGATCCCTAGGTATTTAAAGTAGTTCACTTGTTCGAGGGGGGTAAGGTTGACAGTGAGAAACTGGGGGCAGAGGCTATTGAGGGGGTTCTGTGGATGGGAGAAGATCATGACTTTTGTCTTGTTGTAGTTGATAATTAAATGCTGGGTGGTGAGCCAGTGTTCAACTGCTCAGAAAGAGTGTTGGAGTGTTTTGTGGAGTTTTAGGTGATCAGGAGCAGAGGTGAACAGGACAGTGTCATCTGTGTATAGGAGCAGGTTGCCAGGGCATGCCGACTGGAGGGAGTTTAAGAATAGACTGAAAAGTAGTAGGCCAAGAATGGAGCCTTGTGGGACCCCGGAGCAGTTTGGGAGGCTTGGGGACAGGGCTTTGCCTACCTTGACCTGCTGGGTTCTATCCAACAGGTAGCTGGTGAACCAGCTTAAGGCGTCATCAGAAAAGCCACTATTGGTGAGACTGTTCAGCTGGAGGTCATGGTTAACGGTATCAAACACCTTAGAGAGGTCCATGAAGATGGCACCAGTGATGCAGCCCTGATCCATGGTGGAGTGGACATGTGAGGTGAAATCAAGGAGGGCGGTGGTGGTGGTGGTGCTGCTATGTCCCTTATGGAAGCCATGTTGCTGGTTGCATAGAAGGTTATATTTAGTAAGGTGGTCAGTGAGTTGATCAGCAATAATACGTTTTAGTGCTTTAGATGGGGGGGAAGAATTGAGATAGGACAGTAATTGTTGGTGGAGGTGCGGTTCCCACTCTTAAGATGGGAGTGATGGAAGCTGATTTCCAGTGGGAGGGGAATTTCCCATGACAGAGGGAGTGGTTGAGAATGTGGGTGAGCGGAGTTAGGACTTCTAGGAGGGTGAGGTGGAGAAGTTGCATGTCAAGGGAGTCGCTACTATTGTGGGAGTGGCTCAGGGCTTTGGCTAGGTAGGATTTGGCTGCCTCCTGGAAGAGGATGCGTAGATAGAAGGGAAGACCATGAGGAAGGGGGGTGGGTCCATGCAGGCAGGGGGTGAAAGAAATTGCGGGGAGGACATGGTTGAGGTCAGTGAAGACAGAGTTGAGGGCAGAGGCTATGCTGAGGGGGTCTGAGGAGAGGTTACCGTCTATCTCCATTTGTTCTGGGGGGAGATTAGGGACTTTGTCACAGAGCTCCTTTATATTTTTCCAAAATTTCCACCCTATGCCCCAGGTGGAATTTAAGGAAGCTTTGTAATAATCTGCGTATGGCCTGTGTGCACTGGTTATGGGCCTCCCTATACCTTTGCCTGTCTGTAGGCCGTTGGGTCTCATTTGCAAGATGCCTTAGGGCTTCACGGTGTCGCAGTATGCCCAGGAGGTGGTCAGAGAACCAGGGGACATTGTTGCCTTTGGTCATTTTCTTGGTGGGGGGGTGAACTTATCACAGGCAGCATTAAAGGTGGTGATAAATAGATCAAGTGTACAATCCGGGTCATGGGTGTTGGTGAGGGGCATCCAGTCCCAATACCTGAGGTGGATCTTGAGCTGAGTGAGTTTTCCAGGCCCAAGTTTGCGTGTGTGGTAATTTGGGGGGTTGGGGACATTGCAGGACCAGGTGAAGAGGACAGGAGAATGGTCACTGAGTGCATCAGGGAGTACCATGGTGTTGGTGATTCTGTGGGGATGGTTGGTGAAGACTAGGTCTAGGAGGGAGTATGTTCCTGTGTGGGTGTTTGCCCAAATGGGGGTAGTGACTACCTGCATGAGGTCTAGCGCTGCAGTATCATCATGGTACGGGGCAGCTGTCTTGGCAAGTCAATTTATGTTGTTGTCCCCATAACTGTTTTTTCATGCTGAGGGGGTAGAGTAGAAAGGTAGGTCAGGATGGTTTGGAAGGGTTGCTTCTGGTCCCTGGGAGGTATGTAGACAGTAGTGAGAAGGAGAGGGGAAGTTGACTTGCCTAGAGTTATTTTTAGAGTGAAAGCCTGAGCTTTTGATGCTAGTTTAGGTGGGGGGAGTAACATGCCTGAAAGCAAGTCAATGAGGTAGACAGCACACCATCCCCCTTGCTTACCCACCCTATCAGAATGAAAGAGGAGATATCCAGGGAGGTTAACTGCCAAGTCTGGTACAGTGGGGGAAAGCCAGGTTTCGCACAAGGTTATGACATCTGGATGGTGTTGGAGTACCCACCCCTGAAAAGAGTCCCATTTTTTTGTATAGGCTGCAGATGTTGATAGAGGCAATGCACAGCCCACTGGCTGATGAAAAGTGGGATGGGGGTATTTTGGGGGCCGGGGTTGCGGTGGATATTGCCCATCATGAGAAGAAGAAGAATGAGGGATCTGACTTGATTTTTACTGGTTAGAATATTTACTCGATAGCATTTTCATTGCGGGGGTCCCATGGTGGGAACCGGGAGCCTCAGGGTATGGGGGCTGACAGCAGGAGAGAGTAGGGAAGGGGAAAGGATGTACTGGAGGGGATTCAGTGGGAGGTTGGCAGGGGAAGGAGGGGCAACAGAAAGTCATATGTCTGAGGGGATGACAACTGTCAGAGAGGGTGAGGATGAGGACATGTGCTTTTAATCTTTCTGCACTGTGGGTGGGAGGCGTATGCAAGGGGGAGCAAACCTGCCCATGTGTAAGCTCGTTGTTCAGGTGCAGCCTGTGGAGGGGGGAGTAAGGTGGAGAGTGCCAGTCTGCCTGAGGATAGAGTGTGGTAGGCATGACCCACTTTCCATTGATGGGGAGGGAGGGTGGGACGTTAGGGAGAGAGAAGGTGGGTGTACAAGAGCATGGTGGGATGTGGAGATTACTGTTGCTATAGCAGAGGTTTCTTATAGCTTTAGCACTTGAGGATATGTGCATAGAATGGCAAGAGACCTCTAGTGGTGTGCAAGTATAATCTTCAGGTGAGAAAAATGCCTGACAGGCTAAAAACGCTAAAGGAGCGTGTCCTGGACACTATATATGTTCGAGTCCACCAAGGTTGGTAGTGGGGGTGGTGGGGAGCCAACGCTATAGGCCGACAGGAAACAACAGAGATCTTTCCTCGGGAGCTGCTATGCATTGCTTCTAATCTGGAATTTGTTTCTGAATCAGGAGGGTGGGGGAGGGCTATTCCTGTAGTCCCTCACAACCTTCGGCACCCTCCGACTGCAAGAGCAGGCTGTGGAGAGAAATGACAGGGAGTAGGTGAGTTACTTGTATTGCTGAGGCACATTCACCTTATAGGGAGGAGGGACTGGGGCCCATAAGGAGCAAAAATTAAATCAAGCCCAAACTGGATGGAAGTTACTACTGTTTTGCATATAATTAATCTAAAGTTAAGAGGCAAACTTGCACTGTAAGTAGCAGGGGACACAATTTTAGGCAATTATGCATACATAAATACAGCAGTAACGGAGAGAAGCTTTAAGAAATGGAGAGAAAAATCCGAGCATAATAAACTATCTCCACATGTGTGGGGACTGAAAGGCACAAGGAGTACTAAACATTTTCAAACTAGAAAAAGGCACCAAACAGAGATCCTCCTTGTGGGAGCCATTGCCAGTGTTGCTTCTAACCTGGACATGCAGGAGGAATGGGTACTGATTGACTCCTGGTGCAAGGATAATCCCTCAGGGAGGAACTACGCGTTCTTTTCATCTGCCCATGGCACACACAGCCGTATTGACTTTTGGTTAGCGGACTGGTTAGCAGCAGAGGGTATTCATTGTCCCTTCACTGAGAATATAATTATATCGGACCATGCTCCTACCACTCTGTATTACCTCCCACCAGACAGTCGACACTCTTCGCCTAGGTGGAGATGCAACCCACTTTTCTTAAAGACAGGGAATTATGCACCTGAATAAGGACAGAAGCCAAGGCATTCTTTCAGGACAACTGCACAGGGGAAGTGGGGGCAGGCCCAGTCTGGGAGGCATTCAAGGCATATCTGCGAGGATGCATTATATACTACACCACCTTTCAGAACAAAAACAACGAGAGGAGCTGGGTAAGCTGCAACAGGACTTATTCAGGATGGGAGAACAGTTTAAAAGAAGCACCAGCCCCTTCACCACACTAATCTCCTCAATCACAGGGCTGAAGTATCAAATCAACACCCTACTGCAGTGCAAAGCTGAATGGCAGCTCCTTAGGGCTAAGCATAAATTCTGGGACGTAGGCAACAAGGAAGGCAGACTCCTCACTTACCATCTGAGGAAGCAAAAAACCACCTCACAGATTCATACCCTGAGAAACAAGGCTGGGGCAATGGTCTGTGACCCACGGCTCATCAGTGAAACAATGATGCAGTTCTACCAAGTGCTATACAGTTCCAGGACTCCTATAGGAGATCCAAAGATAGATGCCACAGTGAAGGACTTCCTGGGCTCTACCCCCCCCCCCTTCCGCACTTGGCACCAGAGGACATTCAGGCTCTGGAAGCTCCTATTACACTCCCGGAGCTCAAAACTGCTCTCACCCAGTTAACGAAAGGGAAGCCCCAGGAGCAGATGGTATGATGGTGGAAATATACTAACTTCTTCTGGATAAGATCCCCCCACCCCCTATCTGCCCTGCAGGAAGCACACCAAAAAGGGAAGCTCCCTCTGACTCTGAATGAAACAATTATTACTCTTATCCCTAAAAAGTCCTCAGGCCCACTGGACTGTGCTAATTTTTGTCCCATCTCCCTGATCTTGGTGGACAATAAGATAATGTCCAAAATGCTGGCCAACAGGCTTGAAAAGGATTTACCTTCACTGATACACCCATCTCAAGCTGGGTTCAGTAAAGGTAAGAGCAGGGCGGATAACCTCTGTACAGTGCTAAACCTGAAGTAGCACACCTTGTACTCCCCCACCCCGATGGCTGCACTCGCAGTTGATTTTTCCAAAGCCTTTGAATCGGAGGAAAGGAGGTACCTGCATTACACACTTGAAACATATGGCTTTGGGACTTCTTTTTGGACCTGGATTGCCACACTCTGTAATGCTCCTATGGCTAACATTTTGACTAACAGAGACCTTTCCTCCCCCTTTACACTGCAGAGAGGCACCCACCAGGGTTGCCCTTCTCACATCTGCTTGTTCTGATAGTGTTAGACCCTCTGGTGAGGAAACTCATATCATCCCCACCAATACAGGGCACAGAAGTGCAAGATAAGCAATACCAGGTTAATGGATATGCTGCCGATTTGTTTCTGACCCTTGCCAATCCCGTACAGTGTCTCTCCTCAGTACTGACAGCCCTCCAGGAATATGAATCATTCTCAGGGCTAAGTCAATCAAAAGTAAACCATACTTTCCCTCCCTGAATATTTCATGCACAAAGGCCTGCTTGCAGGGCATCACAGTAGAATGGGCACCACAGAGATTTTCCTATCTGGGGATAACCATAACAATCTTATGGAAAGACCTGGTGGACACAGACTACACCCATCTACTGGCCACAATAACTGCCAAAATGCAAAAATGTCTCAAGCTAAAACTATTTTTGAAAGATAAAGTAAAAGCAGTAAGGATAGTCACTCTTTCCAAGATCTCGTACCTGCTCCACAACCTCTCAGTGTGGATCCCTCCCAAAATATTTAAAAGCCTGGCTAAGTTAACATCCAGTCTTCCTTGGGAAGGCAAAGACCCCCACTTCAATAGAACCAGGCTTAGGGCACATTGGTCCAGAAGTGGCCTGGGCCTCCCCTGGTTCTACAGCTGCTATCTAGCCTACAGGATAGCCCAAGCCACTAAGTGGTTCCTCTCTGAGAATACCAGCACCCCGATCTGGGTGACTCTGGAGCCTGACTTATCAGGAGGCAATTGACTTGGCTCCCTCTTACAAACAGGAAAACCCTCAGCTGCAACAGGCACTCATCCTTCAGGAAACATGGAGCGTCTGGCGTTCCTGCATGTCTTTAACATATACCCCCAAGACTGCATGGGTACTTCCACACAAGCTCACCCATATTTGGGGGAACTCCCAAATTCAGATAGGTGGGAAACCTTTACACTGGCCTCCCAGGCAAAGCAAAGGCATACCCCTATAAGGGACCTGCTCTTACCTGCCATGGGAGTACTGATGTCCTTCTTGCAATTGCAGGAGAAATATCTACTCCCAAAAAAGGAATTTTGGAGATATATCCAAATCTGTGAGGCTATTCATGCTCTCAAAGCACCCCTGCAGGGGGAGCAGACATGAGAGTGGCTAGGTATCTTGTACCAGCCAGGGAAACTAAGAGGGGTCCCAGGCAGTATTTACCACATGTTGAGGGACATGCAACCAGACAGCATGGAAAACTGCAGAACTAAATGGGAGCAAGACTTACAGGCTCCCAAATCCTCTGAAAACTGGATCCGGTGTCTAAAGAATGCATGCCTAGGGTACAGGGACTCAAGCAATCAGCTTCTACAGCTAAAAATCCTCCTGTGCTGGTACCATACACTGGAAAGGTTATGTACCATGGGCCTTCTTCAGCATGCTAAGTATTGGTGATGCCAATACAGCCGAGCTAACCTAATCTATGTACTATGGCAATGTCCGGCAATCTCCCACTTTTGGTTGACTGTACTTGAAGACTATTTCAAGGTAGTAGGTCAAAGAATTTAATCCGTGTCTCCCTTTCTGCTACTTGGGGACACATCTCCACTCAACCAGCTCTCTGCTCCACTACGGACCTGGGTGATCACAGCCCTGATGGAAGCTAAAAGAGCAATCCTCATGAACTGGAGGCAACCACACCCTCCTTCAGTACTGACCCGGCGTGCAGCAGTGGCTAGGCTGGCTATTTCAAGCATCTCTGCTAGTCCAACCTTAACCCGATGTCCAGATAGGGAAAGAAATGGGATGCTTACTTACACTCTCATCTTTGCTCTGTTCCTCTCACTCTGCCTGGCAACCCCCCTACTTGACTGTTTTAACACCTGCCCTGATCCATTGATTCCTAAGCCTTCTCCTAGGGAAGATTTTGCTACCCTTTGCCTCAGACTCCAAAATAATCACAGGAGAGGTGAATTTATGAGACAAGCTCCCTCTTTTGCTAGGTATAGTGTCTGTAGTGTTAGATTGTTGTATGTTTTTAGAAGAAGCAACGTATAGTCACTGCACTTGGAAGATAAACAGGACTATGCAGCAGAACTTCTATAAGTTTCATTCACACTGTGTTAATTTGCTTTTATTGGTGTTCACATTAATGTTCCACATCTTGTGGGTATGACTTTTTCTAGTTTGTTACTGGAAAATTGAAAACCAATAAAACTTTTCATGATAAAAAAAAAGAATGAATGGGACAGGCATAAGGGGATCTTACTGGTAAAGAAGGGGAAAGGAGAAAGAGCCAGAGATCAAGTAGCGTCAGCGGCAATACCATAAGTAGGGGGAAATGGGCGGACTGGGTGGGCCAAGTAGTCCTTATCTGTCATCAAATTTTATGTTTCTTTGTTGCTAGAGCTTTGCAGTTGAAAAAGCATAGAGACATGCCCCAACCGCTCAAATCCCATGCCACAGCAAAAGGTTTCCAGTGCAAAACCCAAAGCCAGACAGAGGAAAAGACCACACACACTAACAAGTTGTATGAGAAAAAAATGTTTATTATGAGATGCAGCATAGACCCAATGCCTAGGGTCACCAAAATTTCACACTGAACATTCAGAGCTTTGTCAAGGTGCAGCACACCATCCAGAGGTCAACATTTAAATTGCAGCATTTAATTGAAATAATTAATATCCTCCATAGGTATTTAAAGTGCCAGTGGTGTTCTGGTTTACAACATTTCCAAATACATACTAGCTTTAAGCAATGCCTTCCCTCTATTTCCCACCCATTTGGTGTGCCACAACCAGACCACATTCATATACAACACAGAAACCCAGTACACACAAGTACTTTGCACTTGGCATTGCTCCAGGGAAGAATGCTCACCACAAACATTTCTATTTACTTCTGGCGTGGGTTGGCACATTAACTTACCAAACACACACACACACACACACACACAACACACACACTACTTCATTATTGTTTTTTTGGTGACAACAAGAGGACTATAGTTTCGAATGAACTATATTACTATGCAGTAAAAAGTTTAGCAGTGGACATATAGTCAATACTAACAAGCACAGCACTGAATAAATAGCTCACAGTTAGAAGACAGTGCACTGAGTACTTTACTGGTCTTCAACTGAGGACACCTTCCATTCACAGGGGTACTTTTCACTTCCTCCAGTTAGACTGCAAAGGGCATTACAGTCAATATACTTGATAATAGGGATGGGCTACACGTCAGGTAGCTGGATCGGGTAGGTTGGGTATTGACGATTTTTTTCTGGGTAGGATAGTTCAGGTAATTTACAACCCTACCCAACATTACAGTGTACTTCGTGGATCAGTTACTTTTGACACGGGTAACAGGTCGGCTAATGGGTAATTTTTAAAAAATAAGCATTACAGGCAGCCTGTGGGGTCCTGGGACTCTTCCAATGTAAACAGGCATGAAAGGGCGGCCTGTGGGCTTCTCACAGCAGAAAGGAACACATGTCACTGGGCTGACAATCTGACTGGTTAGTGCTGGTGCCTCTGCTTTGTGTCTGCTGTGAGCGCGCAGATAGCAGTGGAGTGTGGAAGGAGAGGGAGGAATCAGCACTCGCTCTGCATTCATGGTGAAAGAAATGAAAAATACTTAATATACTGTATAAAAAACCCACAAATTTAGTCCACAAAGGAGTAAGTGGTTGGGGACTAATGCAGTAATTGGAGGATCATCCAGTGCTGTGCTCAGAAGAGAAGGAGAAAGGGAGGGGGAAAGGCACTCATCGCTGGCAATAGTTGCTTTCACATAGGAAAAGCCATTTATTTATTTATTGAGAACTAGGATTACAATACCTTTGAACCAGGGGTTCTTTTACAAAGGTTCCGCATTAAACAAGGGGTGATACATCAAGTAAGGGTACAAGCTTGGAGGTTCAGTTACAAAATCATAAAGTAACAAAAGGCTAGTTATGATTCACAAATTACTACAAGTGAGGGCATAAGCAAAGTGGTTCAGATACAGAATCAAAAGTTACAAGACAAGGGAAAAAGTTCACAGACATAAATTAGTCAGAGGAAGACCTTGTCAGATGATAAATGCAAGGGGGTGGGATGTAAGTGCAGAGATAAGGGTGGAAAAGAAGGAAGGAGGGGAGAGGGGAGGGTGGCAAAGAAATAGAGGGATTCGAGGAGAGGAACATGTAGGGAGGAGACTGTACAGTGAGGGGAAGGGGTGGGGGAGTTAAGGAGGCAGGAGAAAGCAGAGGGAGGGAGGGAGGAGAGGGAGATAACTGGGTTGAAAGGGTGACTGGCAAGAGGCAGTTTACGTAAAGCAGTCAGCAGCTTTGAGCAATTAGGTGTTGATGAAGCTTAAGTTTGAAGGTGCTCAGTTTTGGTTCAGCATTAACATCTAGAGGTAGACCATTAAAAAGGGTGGGTGCTCTGTAGGTAAAAGGATGCTGGGCATGGGAGGTCCTGGCTAAAGGGATGAGGTAGGAGAGCTTGGAGGAACGCCATGTACATTTTGTTTTAGGCACCAACATGATTAATATCTTAGTGAAAGGGGGAATAAGGACTAGACTGATCTTCTTAGTGAATAGGCACATGTGATAGATTATTCATTCCTTTAGAGGAAGCTAGCAGGTTTTCTCATAGAGTTCACAGGTGTGGGTCTGCTTGTCTGAACCAGAAACCAGTCTACAGGACTTGTTCAGCACAAGTGAGATACACTTTAGGGAGGTGTCGGTGGCAGCACCATAGTCAATCAGCAAAAGGACTGAGCTAGTAACCGTGGTTCTGAGAGCCTCAGGGGTCATAAAATGTCAATGTTGATATAGGATCCTGATCCTGGAGTTAATGACTTTGGCAATAAGGTTAACATGGAGATTATATGAGAGAGCAGTGTCCAGCGTAAGACCAAGGTATTTAAATGTTTGAACTTGCTCCAAAGGTTGATTTTGGTTGTTACAGATGATGATGCTGGCTGCTTTGTGTGAGTAGTGGGGATTAACAAGGAGCATGCCCTTGGTCTTTTTATAATTCATGAGTAGTTTGTGTTGCTCAAACCAGGTCTCCACCATTTTAAAGTTAGATTGAAGGTCAGCAGTGATTGAGCATGGGTCAGGGCTACGTGAGAAGAGGACTGCATCATCAGCATAGAGGACCGTGTTGATATTACAGGCAGAGAGGAGAGATGGTTGATGACCCAACTAAAGAGAAGTGGACCTAGGATGTAGTCCTGAGGAACTCCTGAGTGGAAGGGAAGACTGTTAGACAGTGTGTTGCAGATCTTGACTAGCTGGGTGAGTCCAGCCAGGTTGCTACTGAATCAGCAAGTAACCTCAGAAGACAATCCTAGTGAGGGGAGGGAGTGGAGCAGGAGGGAATGATTCGCTGTATCAAATGCTTTAGTTAGATCAATGTAGAATGATCCAACTAAGTGGCCATCGTCCAAGGCCTTATGGATGTAATTGGTGTAGGCAAACAGGGAAGTGGTGGTACTGTGTGACTTTCTAAAGCCATGCTGCTGTGGACATTGCAGGTTATATTTGGTCAGGTACTCCATAAGCTGGTCGGCAATAATGTGTTCAAGTGCTTTGGAGAGGGGAGGAAGGATGGATATTGTACGGTAATTGTTACTTGATGTCTTATCCCCACTTTTGTGGACCAGCATCATTATGATGACTTTTCAAAGGCTAGGAAATTGTTTGAGGGAGAGAGAGAGATAAGTTAATGATCCTGGTGAGGGGGCAATGACCACATCAAGGGAGAGGTGGAGAAGTTTGAGGTCCAACATGTCTGCACTGAACCTGGACTTACTAATGACCCTTTGTCTATATTGTTTGGCCTCAGACTGTGTTATACATCTGAAGTAGAAGGGTGGGGTATTTGGCCTGTGGGTAGAAGAGGCAGACACATGGGTCGAGCTAGGAGAGTCATAGAAATCAGGTGGGAATATGCCACTTAGGTCAGTAAATGCACTATTAATTTTGCTATTAGTTTGTGGTCATGTATGTTTACTCCATTTACAAGGAGCACGGGGGGACATTACTGGGCTTGCTCATGAGGTCTTTAAGTGTTTCCCAGATATTGCGGCTTTTGCCCCATGTGCTAGTAAGCTCACATTGTAAATATTATTTTTTTGCCTCACGAGATTTCTCTGTTGCAATGGTTTCTAGCAGCCCTTTAAAGCTGCAAGTCACTTGGTTTCCCGGTGGCCTTAGCCCGATGCCACAGATTATCTTTTTGTTTCATAAGGTTAATCAGGAAGGTGTTGATCCAGGGGTTGGTAGGACCCTTAGCCTTGGTTTTGTGGTATGGGCCAAAGAGATCACAGGCTTCATTGAATTCTGAGATAAAGAAGGAGACAGCAGTGTCCACATTATCGACAGTACTGGGAGGGAACCAATTGCATTGAGCTAGATAGGTTTTGAAGTTGGCGAGACACCCTTTTTTGAGGGTCCTACGATAAATGAATTGTGTGTGTGGCTTATTGGCCTTGTTTGACCAAGAACAAAGGAATGGTCACTCATGGAGTTTGGAAGGACCAGAGTACCTGTGATCCTATCCAGGTGGGTGGTGAGGATTAGGTCCAGGAGAGAGCTGGTGCCGGACCTGCTATTGAATCTTGTGGTGGCAGTCACCATCTGGGTGAGGCCAATAGCTGCAAAGGCATTTTTGAATGGTGTAGCTTCTGGTGCAAGCCAATTTATGTTTAGATTACCCAGAATCACTGTCTCAGAGTGGTGAGTGAGGGTTTCAAGGAAGTCTGTCACCATTTTGAGACCAGGAGACTGTTCCCGAGGGGGAATAGAGACCGAGAGTACAGTAAGGGATTTCCGGTGTTACCCCACAAAGATTATGACTGCGAGTATCTGGGAGTTATTGCACTGTGCAATAGGAGGGAGGACGAGACATTCCAGGTGTTCTTTAATGTACAGTATATAGCACAGCCACCACCATGTTTACCTGTCCTGTTCTGACTATATAGGTTATAACCAGGAAAGGAGACTGCAGTATCAGGGATCCTGGGGGAGAGCCATGTCTCACTGATGGAGAGAAGATCAGGAGAATGTTGTGTTATCCAGACTTGAAGATCGGGTAGTTTGGTTAGTAGACTCTGGATGTTGACAGAAGCAAGTGTTAAGGGTTGGTTCTATTGGAGGTGGTGTGTTGGGTTATGTAGAGGGCCATGGTTGGGGTGGATGTTGCCCAATAGGAAGAGAAGAAGTAATAAAATCCTGGCTAGATATTGCCTGAGAAGTTTGTATGAGAGGGTACGCTTACACCTGGGAGGGTGGGCAAGTTTGCAATGTTGGTCAGTGACCACCAGCAGGTGAAGCAAAGGGTACAAAGAGGGAAGGGGGTACTGAGATGCCGGGATGGTGTGTAGGTGTGATTTACCTGGGATGGGGTGGGTGGTTAAGCAGTAGTTCGTGCCACGTAGTGCATGAGGCCCGATGATGGGGAGGCAGAAATGAGGAATTTGGAGGAACGTAGCATATAGGAAGGAGTAAGAGAATGGAGAGAGTTAACTGCATCATTAGGAGGGGCAGAGTGGAGAGTGAGGGCAGAAAACAGACAGGTTACAGAGGTTGAGGGGAGTGGATAGGAGGGTGAGGGTGAGGGTGAGAGCATGGAAAAGGGATCAGGAAGAGATAGTGAGGGTTGCCTGCAAGGGTGCGAGGAGCAGAGGAGCTGAAAGGGTATTAGGCAAATCAAGAGTGACTGGGCAAAGGCGTTGAAGGGATAACTGTTAGAGTTATACACTACTAAAGTAGCAGAAATGTGTCCAGCAGGTAAACTCAGCAGTAGGGAAACCAAAATGATTGATAGAGAGTAGGGGCCTTTAGGAGGGCTGTGAGGAGGGTGCAATACTCATTGGAGGAGCACTTTAGGAGGTGGGGCTTTCAGGACAAGAAAGACCATTTAATGAGTGATGAGGCAGTGGAGGGCAGGTAAGAGAAAATTCAAGTTAGAGTAAGGTTAGGAAGGGAGCTAGAGGAGCCTTGGGTAGTAGCCATGCCGCAGCCACTGGAGCAGCAGGTGGTGCCTTCAGAGGGCCAAAGAAGTCTATAGGGAAAGAAAAAGGAGCAGTTACATTTTTATAGTGGTTGGCCAAGGATCATCCTAGGACTTAATAGTTGGGATAGTCTGGGAGGGTCTCGAGAACAAAAGGCAGGCAGAGGGGATGGGGTGGAGGCAGAGTAAACGCAGCTGGGAGGGCACTTGGGCTAGGGGTAGGGAGAAGAGAAATTAGGAGCGAAGCAGGCAGGAAAGAAAGAATGAGTTTAGCTGAGGAGAAGAAACAGAGATGAGCAGCAGAGCAGACTGGCCAGTTAGCCAAAGTCGGGGAGCAGAGCAGAGTAAACTGGCAGGTCATATAAAATTGGATCTCCTGTGCTAATTTCTAGGTTCAAATTCAAGTCCCTGGGTCTACAGTAACAGTTTAAAAACAGTGCAATTAAATTACAAATTCAAGTTAGAGTAAGGTTAGGGAGGGAGACAGAGGAGCATAGCAGAAAGCCACAGAGAAGTTTACAGAAAGTGGCCGCTGGCCAATTGTGAGTGGAGTCAGGAAGGATTCAGCCAATCAGAGGCTCCAGCCAGGCAATGTAGCCCAATCCAATTTGTGGCTTTGAATGCCTCAGGAGGAGTGAAGTCTGTACCTTAGGAGAGGATTCCGGGCAGCGGTCAGGAGATCTTGGCCAGCGCTGTGTAGTAGCCATGCCACAGCTGCTGGAACAGCAGGTAGTGCCCTTAAAGGGCCAAAAAAGTCTAGAAGGAAAGAAAGAGGAGGCAGTTACATTTTTATAGGGGTTGACTGAGGATCAGCCGAGGACTTAATCGGTGGGAGGGTCTGGAGAACAAAAGGCTGGCAGAGGGGGTGGGGTGGTGGCAAACTAAATGCAGCCTGGGTGAGGGGGGCACTTGGACTAGGGATAGGAAGAAGAGAAATTAGGAGCAAAGCAGGTAGGAAAGAAATAATGAGTTTAGCTGAGGGGGAGAAACAGAGATGAGCAGCAAAGCAGTGCAGCCTGGCCAGTTAGCCAAAGTCAGGGAGGGAGCAGAGCAGAGTAAACTGGCAGGTCAAATAAAATCGGATCTCCTGCACTAACGTTTAGGTTTAAATTCAAGTCCCTGGGACTACACTAACAGTTCAAAAACAGTGCAATTAAATTACAAATTCAAGTTAGAGTACGGTTAGGGAGGGAGATAGAGGAGCATAGCAGAAAGCTATAAAGAAGTTTACAGAAAGTGGCAGCTGGTCACTGGTGAGGGGAGTCAGGAAGGATTCAGCCAATCAGAGGCTCCAGCCAAGTGATGTATCCCAATCTGATTTGCAGCTTTGAATGCCTCAGAGGAGCAAAGTTCATACCTTAGGAGAGGATTTCAGGTGGTGGTCAGGAAAGCACGGCTGGTGCTGGGGAGTAGCTGTGCTGCAGCAGCTGGAGCAGCAGGTGGTACCCTTAGAGGGCCGAAGAAGTCTTAGGAGAGGATTCTGGGCGGCAGTCAAAAGAGCATGGCCAGTGCTGGGTAGTAGCCATGCCACAGCCACTGGAGCAGCAGGCAGTGCCCTTAGAGGGCCGAAGAAGTCTTAGAAGAGGATTCTGGGAAGTGGTCAGGAGAGCACAGCCGGTGCTGGGTAGTAGCCATGCTGCAGCCCCTGGAGCAGCTGGTGGTGCCCTTAGAGGGCTGATGAAGTCTACTCATCCTCTACCTGCACCCATAATACAGTACATGATTAATTAAAGATAGACCAGTTTGCGTCTATATTCATCTCTTTGAGGGGATCCAAAGTATTTAGCTTATGTATTCAGAAAAGCTCCCATTTCAAGAGCGCATGAAACCAGTTTTCACCTCTTAACTGGTAAGTTTACAGTACTGCTTCTATCCCCCAGAACTTAACAGATGCTGAACATGTCTCACATCATTGAAATGTAGAGCAACAGAAGAACTGGGGTCCCTGCACTGGATTGAGGACTTGTACTCAGTTGTTCTTTGCTTCAACCATCCTGTCATTTTGCCCACATACTGTACATAGGTTGTTCAAGAACATGAGGATGTACACCCTGTGGGTACTCTGACAATTTATGTGCTGGTTGATTGTTTACCTCTGGTGGTCAAAGCTGTTAAATGTTTTTTTCTTACTTGCGTTGTTACACTATGCGCATCTCCCACAGGAGTAGTTGCCCTGCCTGAGAGGTCACAGTAGTAACAGTGTGTCTGGTGATGGCCCTAGGTACCGTGGAGCAGTATGAACCAGTTTGTCCCATAAGGTACTGTAGGTGCCATTTTATTGGCTACTAGGGGTTTACAGAAAAAATAATTTATGTGTATAGTTTCTGTTTGCAAAAGGTGCCAGTGTTTATTCAAAATCTGTTTTATGCATTCAAAGTGTGGTAAATATTGGGTAAAAAATACAGTCTGGCCTGTTACAGTCATAGTTCTGTTATGTGATCTGTAGAGTAGTTCCTCCCTTGGGATCTGTGTCGCTCTTAATTGCTGCAGCAGTGTGCTCTCTGGGTAACTTCTACCTTTGAATTTATTTTGTCATTTTCTTCAGTTCTGTTTGGTACAGATGCTCTTTGCTACAGTTTCTCTCAGGTCTCAAAAATTGTGAATATGGAATACCATCCATGAGTTTCTTAAATGACAGCTGAAGGAATGCAGGATAATATTGTGCTCTGTTGGTTTTGTGTATAATGTTCTCTGGAAAGTGTTGTCCTGCTTAAATATTGTAAAGTTAAGATAAAGAATGCTTCCGAAACTTGATGAGTGTGTGATTTAGATGTGTATACTGAGGTTGTCAAGGAATATCTGCAATGTGAGGTCATCCCCAGTCCATATATAGTATATAACATTGATGTATTGACTCCAGAAATGTATTTGTTCAGTGTATTGAGTTGTGGTGCTCCCAACAGCGCATGAAAATATCAGTATGGGAAGGGGGGTGTCGTGGTACTACCCATGGCTGTACCTCTTACTTGCTGTTAAAAAACTCTCCTCAAAGGAGAAGTACTTCCTTTGTAGCACCCATTACGTCTGATCTTTGAAGACATGAGATGGAGTGTGTGTCTGTCCTCTACTGGATTAGGCTCTGCTGAAGAGTTGCCAGACAATCCTCAAGAAACATCAAGGTGTAAAGATCCCTGATATCTACCGTGATCACTGTGGTCTATGTCTGCATCTGAGGCGTTTACTTCCAGGATGACCTGCAGCATGTAGGTTGTGTCCCTGATGATAGTTGGTAATAGGGGGTATTACCACTTGCAAAAGCTGCTGACGTAACAGGACAGTGATTCTAAAATGGAATCAATCCCTGATCAATTGGTCTTTCTTTAGGATTAGCCATGTCCTTTAAAATCATATATAAGACCAGTTTTTTGGCTTTAATCTTGATCAAGATGTTAGATTCCTACTCTAATACTCATCCCATATTGGCAGCCAGTGACAGGAGGTTTAAGATTTTCTTCTTATTTCTTCTATTTGGTTTATAGTTAGCAAGGTGTAATTCGGAATATTAGTAGTCTGCCTTGTGCATTTAGCACAATATTTTTCAGAATCCAGCATGATGAATACTCCCTCCCTGCTCCCTGGTTTGATTATAATGGAAGGATCTTGCTCCAATTGTTTCAAAGCCTCCCTCTCTGTGTCTTTGTCTTTCAATTGGCTTTGTTCTTTAGTTGGTTGGTGAATTGCTTGATCTTCTGATTAACAGAGAGAATTGATGTTTCCACTTGATGGCACAGCCCTGATGGAGAGTTGTAAGTGGATTGAATATGGAGAGCCTTCTTTATCTTGTCTTTCCCAGTGTCTTGTACATGCTGGGTGCTGGGGTCTGAGAACTGGTATCTCAGATATAGTTTCCTGTAGAATTTTTTCAGGTCAGTCACAAGTTTACAATCATACACTGGTGTCATCGGCAAGTATGACAATCCTCAGCTGAGTATCAACATTTTTATAGGAGTTAGTAGCCCTTTACTGAGACTGAAGACTGTTATCTCAGTCTGCCTTTGTAACACCCTGTTATCTCCATATTCTCTTCTGCCAGACCCTTCATATCCTCCTCTGGTATCCCTATCCCTGTCTTGATGGCTAGATGTGTGTCCTGAAAAAATACCTGCTGCCTTCTGATAGGGTGATGTGGTTCATCCTTGGTATTCTGGAGTATTGATGTCTATCTCAGACCATATGCTTCCACACTGAAGCCCATACAAAATCTTTTGGTTTTCTGGTGGGTCTTCTGTTGGGTTTAGAGGTAAAAATTGTCTTTGCTATCACTATGCTGTACATACAGATCATTACATCTTGTGTTGTGTTGGTTCCACATGTAAACCCAGTTTTCCTTGGAGTCTATGATGTCCCCATTGAATTTTCTCTGTTTATAAGATGTACTCTTCATATTCTTGAAGATCCTTTTTAATTCCTTCTAGTGCATATGTGGATTATATTTCCCTGGACTGCATTTTGAATTGGTCTTGCTTGATGGTGAGATCTTTAGAAATGTGTTTCCTTAACTCAGCTATGCCTTCAGTGAGTCGTAGCATGAGATCCATGCTACTGTATATTTGTTCTTGATGGCATTCCATCTTATTGTAATTATCTCGCTGAGGAAGCCAAAATTAGGGTCTGTCTTCACTCTTGGGCCTCTTGACATTTTTCTTATCTTCACCTGTTCTCTCATAATTATGGCATGCAACTCAAGTTTCAGATCTTTTTGGAACAATTGTTCTATCTGCTGGAGGTTGTTGCCATAGTTTGCGGTGTCTGCCAGTCTGGTTTTATGGTTCCTAAGAGGCCCAGTACCTTTTTCTGCTTTGTCTATGAATATACATATGATTTGTGTGTTTGTAGTGATAGTTCACTAGCTGAAGGGCATGCAAACATTATGTGGGTCTCTCTTCTTGGCCCTCCTTGCCTCTGCCAGGTAACTTTAAACTTTATATACACATTCTCATCTGACACAGCGCTACCGAATGCTCCTTTAAGAATATGCTGATAGTCTGTAGAAATGGCATAGGGAGAGTTTTCAGGGGCACCAAATGATGGCTAAGACAGGCACATAGCTTCCACTAAGCATTTCCCCTGCTCAGCCTCTGAAAATAGCCATTCCAGAAATATGAACACTACTGATCGATCTGTGTCTTAAGCTTTCCCCACTAGGGTTAGGCTTTGTTCCAGAAAACATGCACAAACATTGGTAAGCATCTTTTTATGCATCTGGGTGCAATAAGAAATACAGTTTCAGGTTACAACCCAGCTTTCATGTTCAGTGGGGTTTTCTCTTTCCCATCCTAAAGAACATGTAGCATAACAGCAAAATATGAAGGTCCTGCTGCTCTTGTCCCTGAAGTGTTGATCGCAGCATATGTTACAAGCATTCAGGAAGAATTATTCCCTTCAGAAGTTACCTGTGCTGGTACCTTCAAAGTGTCCACACTGCTTGTCATGTAATGAGCAACAACAGGGTGCACAGTTTAACCTTGAATAACAATAGTCCACAAATGTTTGTTGCTCCCCACTCCAGTCTGCCCTTCCTCAGCCATATCCTCACTCCTAGCCCCACCCCACCCCCTTCTCTCAGACTTATCTCTGCCTCCTTGTTTTTCACTGGCTTGCCCTCCAGGGCAGCTTCAACATGATGGGCCTTGTCTCCATCAAGGGTCAGTGCTCAGTCTGTAGGTGGATGCCAAGGTCAATGGTAGAGGGCCTGTGGAGCAGAAGTGGCATCATTCTGCAATGACTCTGATTTTTTCCATTTTCTCTAATCTCTGCTTCTAAGATGATAATCTGCCAAGAACTGAGTCATGCACACACCAGAAGTACACCATGAGTCTAGCTCTGTCAGCATCTCCCCTTCTTGATACTGAGCCCTGCATGCACCACCAAGTGTGGTCACCCAGTTGGGGATCATGAAGTGACATCGGCAACTTTACCTTCCCAGGGGAGGAGAGCATCCTCTGGAATGCTCATGCCTCCTCCACAGATCCTGGCCCTGATGACTCCAGGTCATTCCTGAACTCTGGTTACTGGTAATGTGAGTGGTAGTGCTATATCTGTGCCACCAGGCTGACTCACTAGTCAACAAATGTTTAAAGAGCTAGTAGCAGCAAAGAATAGCAGGCAGAACATTTCAGTAATTTTTAAGGGTAGTCCTTGATCCCTTCTGGCCTCTGTGCACCTCTTGGAAATGCACCCGTCAGGGCATCACAAGGGGAAATTCACCATCCCTTGCCTGAGGTCCACCCCACAGGAGTTAGAATAATTAGAAAGGGGTTGGGGGCGCAGCCCCCCACATGGGCAGTGAGGGGGGGAATAGCCCCCCCCACAAAAAGACAGGACAATGAAATTGGGACTTGGCACCCTGATGACCGGGCATGTCTCAATGGGTGCGTTCTGGTGGTGAGGCGTTGATGCCCAGGTTTTTCAGCTGGTGGTGGTATCTGAACTTTAACTATTAGGACACTGTTGCTTATTTGGTTTGATAAGCTCCCTGCAATATATTTTAAATGTAACTGATTAAAGCTATGGTTCTCAGCATTACATCTGGGCTTACTGCTTTGTGGGGACACTCATCCCAACCTTTGCCTGACCTCTTTTTCTTCTATGTGCCAGACAAACACTGCAGAGAAGTTATGAAAACAAAAATAGCACGCAGAACATTTCAGTAATTTTTAAAGGTAGTCCTTGATCCCTTCTGGCCTCTGTGCACCTCTCGGAAACGCACCCATCAGGGCATCACAAGGGGAAATTCGCCATCCTTGCCTAAGGTCCACCCCACAGGAGTTAGAATAATTAGAAAGGGGGGTGGGGGAACAGCCCTCTGTACACCTCTTTGCTGATGACACTGTTCTGTATGTCAGCAACCCTTCGCCTGCAGCTGTTCGTGAAATCCTACAAACAGAATTCTCCTTGCTACAATATCAGCTGCTCGAAAAAAAGCTTTTGTTAAATGCAAAGAAAACTAAAACAATGATGTTCACAGATCAAAGCTCCACCAGCACATCCTCTTCAATCATTCTCCTCCAGCTATGCACTATACTTGGAGAAAATCTGGAGTATGTAGAAAACTTCAAATACCTAGGTGTGTGGATTGACAACAGACTTGACTTCACTCATCATTTAGAAGAACTGTTAAAAGCTTTGCCAAAGGCTTGGCCTTCTCTATAGAGTAAAACCCTTCTAAACAGAGACTCAAAGATGAGGTTAGTCCAGGCCATTTTTCTATCAGTTGTTGACTATGCAGACTTCCTTTATAGTCATTGCCCCATCTCCCACCTTCACAAGCTGGATACCTTATATCATAGAGCAATAAGGTTCATTACAGATCTGCCATCTAATACCCATCATTGCTCTCTTTATGCTGCAGTTGGGTGGGTTTCTCTTCACCTCAGAAGGAACAGAAATGCAGCACTATGGATTTACAGAGCGTTGTCAAAAAAAACTTCCAAACTATATCCTGGACTGCTTCACCCAGACCTCTCCTAGCTCCTATGCCCTAAGAAGCAACAACATCATCCTGCTCAAATTGCCCAAATTCAACACCAGGCTAGGGAGGGCAGCAATCAGCTATTCTCTAGCTATAACATGGAACACCCTACAAAAATCCTAAACTGTCCAATATCATTCCATTTGCATCCTTTAAACAGCATTGTACAGTCTTCTTCAAAGAGAAATGCAGTTGCTACCGCTAGAGCTAGCATTGTCATCTCACAAATCTCCTTCCAAACCATATATGGCATATTCCTTCCAGACAGACACCCCATCTTATGGCACCCAGTAATACCTTCACTATCCTAGTATTACATTATATTGAGTGTCTGCCATGGCTCCCCACTGGATATGTATACTGTACATACTGTAAATATTAGCTTAACTTTCCTGTAACCGATTTTTATCATTTGAATTTACTGTACATCACTGCGTTTATAAATGTTATTTTCCCCTGTATGTATAACTGTCTTATATAAGTGTATGATGTATCTGTTGTGTATCAACTATTGAACCTTGACCTTATCAGGTCCATCTTGTAAATGAGCCTTGCTCAATGATGTTTGCCTGAATAAATAAAGATTTGATGATGATGATGATGAAAAAGCATTTCATATGTGAATTCTAATAATAAATATATAGTATTACAATCTTATTGCTTATCTCGTTGCACTCTTTAAATGGTTTGTTGGAAGCCCTTTTCAAAAGTTTATAATATTTTAATGGACACAGCTTGGACATGGACTTTTTACATTGTAATTTGCTTTTCCTTACATATTACAAGTGGTATTTGCTCTTAAAAATGAAAATGGCACTAACTGAAAATGTTCTGTTTTCTAAGTTCACTTCATTCACTAAAAAATACCACCAACAGCTTAATCTGGTTCAAGGTCAGTTGGCATTCATCTGTATCCCCCTCTCCCGGGTCGTGCCTGAAAGTAGGCAGGATTTGTCTAGTGCACTTACCCGGTCAACAAAAGCTAAATAGAAAATAAAAATAAAAAAATAAAAATAAGTACATTTATGGCATTAGAGTCTGAAGGCTCCATGTGTATTTTACTTTTGTGTTACCTTTTATGTTGAGACAGACCGATATCTATTGGGACTCCTACTTTGTCACAGAATGTACTGGCCTTCATATTCACAAGAAACTTCAAACCTATGCTTTGTGATATTTTGCCATATATGATGCTGTGAATCTCCCTTTATCTTGTACTTCTGATATATTCTGCATAACTGTGTTAGTAATGAAGTTAAAAACAAATCAAGCGTGCCTCAGAGCCCCTCTTGCTCTCATTCATACCCTCACATGTCAGCACGTTGTGCTGTCTGCATTTTCACCTTGGCCAAAAGAGCCCCCTCCCCTCCATTTTCTGACCAGCGTAAGGGCCTGCAGGAAGCAGTGGAGCAGCGAAGCTGGTGACCCTCCCTCCCCAGAGGAGGAAAGCATCTTCTGAGATGCTTGATCCTTCTCCCCCTGGCCAGCCCACGATGCCCCCCATTAATCCTGAGCATTAGTTGCCAGCATCGTGAGCGGTAACACCACCACTGTGCTGGTAGGCTGGCTTATAAGCCCCCACTTTTAAGAAGGGTGTTACAAAAACATAATGGCTCCAATAAACAGTCAGAATTTAGTGGTATGAAGTGGTTACAACGTCTACTTTTTTGCCTCTGTCCCAATTTGTTTCTATACAAAAAGGAGTCCAACTCTTTTCTTGTACTGGTGCACATTGACCATACAGTGGTACACAGTGTCAGGGTCCTTCTTGTCTAGTCACATTAAATAAAAACCTTTGGATGCAAATTAGCAAGAAAGGACAGAACCCTCATCAATAATTGCTTAATTGCTGTAAGTTTCCAGTCATTATGTCTAGTCATCACTCAGGACATCATCACTATAGTGTCACAACATGACTAGACAAGAAGGAACCTGACACTGAGCACCAAGTGCTGTAATATGCATAGATGCTTCCTGGCCCCCCGCACAGTTACCCACATGCCACACCACTGACCTCTGTGGAACTGTGATAAGCAGTTTCACAGGAGTGGCACAGGTATGCAGTGACATGAGAGGACTCAAGTGAGAGACTGAGGTTGGCAACTGACCAATAAAAAGCCACACACTGGGGAAAGGGGCTACAGTGGAGGGTTCATTGGACACCAGGGATATATTTGTTTATAATGAGTGGCCAGGTGGCCACTGAACCACCAGGGATGGCTGCCAAGGAATGATAATTTCACAAAAAGATACTCCCAACAAGTGGGTCGTAAAGTATGGGTTTGAAGGGGGGGGAGCAGTTTTTATGTTTAGGATCCACAAATATCTGGCTGTCCTATTTCCTGTTTCCAGGGTGACCCACAGTTCTTCTGGCTTCTTATGTATATTCTGAATTTCTATAGCTTCGATATTTTCACTGACATACAGGGCCACTCCACCCCCCCCCCCTTCTGCAACCAAGTCTCTTCTGAACAGTACATAGCCAGGTACTGAAGTCTCCCAAGTGTGGTTACTGGAGGGGGTTACTGGGGAATCACTAGTCTCCCTTAGGAAGACAGAGCAAAAGTAGTCATTTAGAACTGTAGCCATTTGCTTGTCGGCCTCTTTTATATGGCCCCCATCCCTCAGTCTAACACCTCTCCCACCCCTCCTTGTTTTTTGACTTATATAATAGCACAAAAAATGCTTTTCTCCAGGCTTGACCCCCTCGGGTAGTCACAGCTCTGTGTCTGCTTTTGCCTTCCTTATCACCTTGTTTGCCTTCCTCATCTTTCGGAGGTAGTCTTTCCTTCCTTTCTGGATTAGTCTGCCTTTTTTTGTATTTGTAGAAGGCCATACTTTTGGCCCTTACTACTTCCCTGACCCTCGTTATGACTATAGTGTGCCCCAGGTGACATATATCCAAAGACAGAACACTGGTATCTAAAATCCAGTACAACAGAGGCAGCAAAAATGCTCCAATGACTGAACAAAATACCAGGAGCAGGGGTCTGTAAATAATGTGGTCACCAAACTGAGCATGTCTAAACATACTGTGTGTTCAAAGGTTCTAACATTTGAGGTTGTTTTAGATAAGATATGTTAACACACTGCAGGCTGCAGCACGACAGACATTTCTTTTCCACCAAATCATATCAGTGCCGAGCTGCAAATATATTGTCCAAGTATCTGAGAGTGCTTGTGACATTGGAATACAAATGGCTATCACTAATTGGTTTATGCAGTATATCTATATCAACAGGTAAATCAATAAGATAGATTAAAAGGACCTTGACTTCTGTCCCCTTTTTTTACTGTAACATATTTCTTGTTTCCCTTTATTGCAGAACTCCAACTGCCTACATATGATACTTGGTATAGCATTAAGTCCTGTGCTTTAATATTTTCATATTTTATTAATCCATGCAGTAAACCTAATGCCTAAAGCACAAACACACTTTCTTTGAATCAAGTAAAAAAAAAAATTGAATTTTTTTTTTTATTGGCATGCTTCAATTTATATCCCAATTTACTTCTTATCTGTCCAGAGCATACAGCACCAAGAATGCCAGATTTTATGTTTTACTGCAATTGGAGTTAATTAGATATTTCTTGGTACCTTTCTGTGTCAGTCAATAAGGCTTGCAGCACTACTGTTGAATATATTTGACTTCAAACCCAAGTGTTCATGTTATCTGGTAAAAAAGTTAGTAAAACAATCTGAAAACTAAATCAGCTCCAAAATGAATTAGCAGTGATTATGCTGTCCTAGAGCATTCTGTGAATACAAACACATGAGAGTGAATGTCTTAATAAAGCCAATATAATATTCTACTGAAGCAAGCTGAACATTTGCCTTGAAATAAATTGAAATAGATTCATAGCCTAGAGAAAGTCATTAATAACAGGTACCTAGTTTTACAAATAAGTACAAGATACTGTAGTATTGAGATGTAAAGATTAGTCAGTACAAACTACTTAAGGGGGAATAAACAGGAGATATGGAAAAATAATCCAGAGATATTTATGTGAACACATTTTGATACTTTCTGGTCTTATGATTTACCCTTCCCCCATTCCCACTCACCCATGTGGATTTCCTGAGCTGTATTCCATCCTTTGTGCAGAGTAAATTCCTGTTTTCTAAAATAATTGCCTAGCAGCCAGAGGAGAGGATTCTTTATAGATACAGTAGGTAATCCACCAGATGAAGTGCTGACCCACACAACCATACTGCATATGCATGTTTTAACAATAAGCTTTGCACATATATAAGCTGTGTTTGTACCTACCGGGTCAATGTGTCGTATGCTTAATAGTGTATGACAAAACTGAAAGAGAAACACCTCAGTATAGGACAGCAAGAGGGTGCAATACCACGAATGGGTCTGTGCATGGTACTGCACCTTCTCGCTGTCCCAGGCAGAGGATAAGACCTCTGCTGGGACAGGACTCTACTGAGCAGCTGCCATGGCTCAATGGGATGAGCCACTTGTAGCAAACAAAGCAAGCAGTAAGTTTGGGACCGGGTTTGATTCCTGGTCCCAGATGTATGGAATTTTTCATTTTTACACACTTTGTGATATATTTATTTTTAACCCCCCCCCCGAGTTAGTTATTGTAGTTGGGGGGGTTTGAGGGGGCTGTGGGGGCAGAGCCCACCTCAAAAACAAGAATATATTGTACTGTATTTGCAGCGCGGTATCTTGCTGCGGCATAATGTTTTGCAACATTATGACCCTGTGCCCTGTGTGTACACACAAGTCCCATCTTTAGAATGGAATGAATAATCCAGTATATATATTTATTTTTTCCTGTGGCCCAATGTCCTAGTAAACTAATGATCTGTCTTGTAATTAGTAATAAAAAATGACAGAAGCATAATCAGTTTTCACTGGGTGCCTTAAACAAGAAAGGACAAAAATATATTAATCACATTCCAGAGCTCACTCACAACATGAAAAGCCTCTCCCTTTTCAAGTCTGAACTCAAGCACTACCTCACCTTCTGCAACACGTGTGCCTGTTCCCTGAACACCTAGCACAACCTCCCCACCCCCCCCCCGGGAACCTGTAGCATGGCACAGCGTGATCCTCACTCCAAAATAGCATAGGATCCCTCCTCAGGTCTAACTCCCTCTCTACTCACAGTCTAGCCCCTCTCAGCACCTTGCCCCCTCCTTGCCACCCCACCAGCCCCCTCCTCCTCTCCCCTCTCCTATGGCCTTTCTGTTTTCCTCTCCTCCTTCCCCCAGCCCCCGTACTACTCAACAAAGCCTGTTTTAAGGCTGCACTCCACTTTCTCATCTGCCCCAACCCCCCCTCATCCTCATCCTGGGATATTTCCCACTACTTAGCTCTGCTGTGGATCGAGGTATCACTATGGATTGTGTGTCTCCCTTCTCTGCACAGCCCTCTGCACCTCACTTTTGTCATTGCCACCTACTTCTTTCTGCTCCATCAATCACTGGGTCATTGTCAAATGTTGGGTCTACTGTTTATTATAATGATCTAGCATTGTGCACTATTTATAGATGCATACTCCTTTTGACCAATATTGTTTTATCTGTATATGTCACTGTTTATAAGACGTGGAACCTTTGCAAAAGAGCCTTGGCTCAAAGGTCTTTACAAATAACAAATAAAATAAATAAAGGCAAGCCATATATTAGGAAGCTGGCATCCCCCCTCTCCCACATTATCAGGCTCTTTGCCCCTCAGTGTTAGCATGGGGATTGATTTAAAGGAGACAGGAAATTATTTTTACATACTTAACTGCCCTTCCATCTTCCTTTCCATGCCAGTTCTGTATTCTGATATGCTCTGACCAATTTTTGATAAATAAATAATCTAGCTTTGAGCTGCCCAAGATCATACACAGAGTTCCACTCTCTCCACCAGCTGCTGTGCTTTCCTTTCATATTACTAAAACACTCTATGACATCAATGACACCAATTCATGCTATTCATCTGAATGGCCTGGAATGATGTTACTGATGTCATAGAATGTTCAGGCAGTATGAAAAGAGAGAGCAGCAGCTGCTGAGAGGGATTCAGGATAGTTACAAAGGCAACAAAATTAGATTATTAATTTAATATAAAATGTCAAAAACATATCAGAATATTGAATAGACACTAAAGGGACAACTGGGGGCCTCTAGAGGTGCAAAAATTGTTTCCTATCACATTTAATTTTTCTAACCAGTCTAGTAGTGTCTGATGTCCACAGCTGTCCTTCTGTTGGTGCCCAGCTCTCCAAGACCTCCTTCAGATGCATGCCACAGACTGTATCCTATGAGCTTGGATACCCCTCTTACCTACAGTGTGGTATGCTGCCACCAGCCAGGTTTGGAATCTCCCAGACATCCTTGCATGCCATCTTTTTAAGCTCATCTGTATGGTTTAGTGTCTTGCCTAATAAACACGCACAGACACATGAAATATATTGAAATAGAAATACTGTAGATTTATTAGTGCCATAGCTACAAACCAATGTTCAGCTTCTCATACTATACTTCTTCAAATAGAGCATGATCATGTCAGCAATGTTCATATTTTCATATCAACATATGCATAATGTTGGCAGTGCTCTCTTATTATTCCTTCAGAGTGCCATCTCTCCCCACACACCACAGCTCTGTGGCCTGGCTTGTAGCATTCTGAACCTGCTTACCTCGCTCGCACTTTTTCCAGCTAATAAATCTAACGGTGCTGGACTGGCAGACCTTGGGGTTCTTCACTCTGAGAGGTGGATATAACTGTCTTGCTATCAGCAGCACCAGCAGCACCCTCAGCAGCTGGGATGGTGAGGGGCTGCTGCAGGTTCGAATGGGGTTGGGTGAATGGAATCACCTGACAAGGAGAGGCAGGAGTCATACACAGAAGTCGGATGAAGCAAAGATGTTTATTTGGCAGGAGGGGAAGAAGAACATGGTCATACAGGAAAATAACAACAGAAATGACGGGGAGTATATACAGCATTATGATTCTCTAAGCAACAATCACATGTAACTATAACAAACTCTGAATGTACTGTAAGCACTGAATATTCTACAAATAGCTCTAGAAGTTATATAACCACTATACAGGCTGTAATAGCACTCTATCCGAACCCTGAGGTGCGCCTTGGCCTAGTGCTTACATTCCTATACATGCAAAGACACCACAGAGTCCAATTGTAGTAGAAGTCTTCATGCACACCATCGAGTAGAGTTGGTAGTTACAGAAACTGAGGATAAAAGAGTTTCCTATGACACTTGGAACATGATCCCAGCATAGACCTAGTTAAGGCCACTGGGGTGGTGAGAGGTTTTGTTAAGACAGGCCATATGTTTCTCAGCATAAAACCCACTCTCTCTCCAAGGCTGCCAGCATAAAGGAACAAGAGGAACAGGTTCCTGGAATGATCCCACTGGAGGGCTATCAGAATCAAACTAGATGAACAAGGCTTCCCTGCCAAAACCCACTCTGGGGCCACTAAGGATGGAAGAGAACAAGGAAGATACTTGGTGATGAACCCATTGGAGGATTACCAAGGAATGGACGATACTGTGGAAGTTCTGATGCAACCAGGAACCAGAAGAATCTGAGGTGAAGATGGATGATTCTGAAGTGTCCATACAGGAGACTGGAATAAAACAGTAAAATGGCAGACACGTCCCACACTGGGCTTCGACGGACTCGACTTGCAGTTAACAACCAACAGACGCAGACAAGGTTCTTCTAGGACAAGCACACTCTTCGGAGGGCAACCAACTTTGGGACATCTGGATCAGGAACCAAGAAACTATATTGAAACGGTGGAAGCGATGCATTAGGACTTCGACGTACTCAACTTCAAACTGAAGAAAACAAGAAACGGCGGGTGCGATTTGCATGGGCTTTGACATACTTGACTTTGGTGAACTCAACTTCTGTGGACGACAGGAACGTGGCTGAGGATCTTCTGGGTGGACACCTTCTGGAGAAGATAGATGTTGAAGGACATCTTCCTCCGGGTTGTGACTGATTCCATAGGGGTAGAATGGCAAAAAACACCATTAAGCAGTATCGTAGCAGAAGATTGAGTCTACGCACATACATTGGCAACACTAAAGCTGGCAGATACTCTTTCACACTGCACCAAGAGAACTGTTTGTTGCAGGGGCAATTTGTCATGAACAGGGGCAAATTACTAGAATCCGGGGCAATTGTTTGTTGCAGAGTAAAATAACCAAAGTTCCAGGGCAATTGTTCATTGCAGGGGCAAATAACCAAAGATCTAGGGCAATTGTTCATTGCAAGGGCAAATAACCAAAGTTCCAGGGCAATTGTTTGTTGCTGGGGCAACTAACCACAATCTCAGTAACAACACAGTCTTGGTACTTTGCAATCAACACAACAGTTCAAATGCTAGTACATACACATTTTCATCAGATGGCAGTCACTAGATGGCAGTTGCATGCTAAATACCCTTATTTCACTGACCCTTCACAAAAGCACTACACTTGTGGGTTCCTTCTGGTGCTAGAACCTGGCTGCCCTCAGCAAACCTCAGGATAAATGCCCTTCTGTGACGTCCCCTGAGCCTTCTTTCCCCTGGGCCTTCCTTGCCCTCTTTACCACTGGGCCCCTCTATCTACTATGGGCCTTTCTGCTTTGGGACCCTTTTAGCTGTGGGCCTCTCTGCTGGGTCCCTTTAATTCTAGGGCCTTTGCTGCCCCTTTGAACTCTAGGGCCTGTGCTGCCCCTTTGAATACTGTGAGCCTACTTTTTGGCTGGCACCCCCTTTAACTGCTGTGGTGGGCCTACTTGCTGGGCCCTTTTAAATAACTTGGGCCTAACGTTATCCCTTTAATTCTTTAGGCCTGTTCAAGGCCCAGCTGCCAGTCACCCAAGCCTTGCCTTGCCTTCAACCTGCCCCCATCCTTGAATATTTATTAATTTTCCCACTGGGCCTATAGGCAGGCCCCTCCCTGTGGGCGTCGCTGGCCCGATTAATATTTATTTATTTAAATTTCAGCCCTTTGGCCAGCTCCCCTCTCAGCCGATCTCTCCTTGTGACCTTATGACGCTTTTAATAAAGTAAAGAAAACACTTTTCACTTCATTTCAGGAAGACGGCACTCTTCTTGTGCTGCCGCCAACTCACCACCCCAGCCTGGGGAGAAGGGACCTGCGGAGGGAGGCAGGAGGTGCTTGCTGGCAGAAGAAGGGCTACAGGCAGGCAGGGAGGTGGATGACTGAGGACCTAGTGGGTCTTAAGGACGCCTGGCGACTTCTCTCTCTCTCTCTCTGGATGTGGACGATGCAGCTCTTCCTTTGCCACTGCCAATGAGGGACCAGATGCTTTACTTTCATTTTTAAAATAAAAATTGGGGTAGAACTGAGCCCACACCATGCAACAGGAATGGACTGAAATGGACTTAAGGCAGCAGTGTGACTGCCTCACACTCACGGACCCAATGCCTGCATCGAGGGAGGAGAGGCAGACCACAGGTAAGCCCTTGAATTACACTTCTTTACCTGTGTCCCCTCTCTTCCTCTCTCCATGAACAGATGCCTAGATTTCTTCAGAGTGTCTGAGAGCACTCCCTTTTTGGCTCTTCTTTGCTCACAGGACGGCAGCGGCAGACCATCTGTTTCACTGGCCACAGATCAACTGTTTCAACCAACCAGCATTTGGGACATGTGTCCCTTGCAACGCTGGCTGGTACCCAACAGCCCAGCATGAGCTGGACTCAAACAATGCTCCCCTGGCTCTCGCTGCTCCCGGGAAGGGGGGCCAGAATGGAGCAGGCAGCCAGGGGAGAGCAAAACAAAACTTTTTTTCTGCAGCAGCTGCTTTGATGGGGAGGGTAAACATAGACTTTATAGACTTTGATGGCAGATAAGGACCACTTGGCCCACCTAGTCTGCCCATTTCCCTACCTATTGGATAAGCTGCAGATCCTAGTTAACCAACAGCCTACTTCTTCCTACCCCCCACCAGAATTGCATTATGTCTGTCCCATGCACTCTTGAATTCTCCCACAGTTTTAGACCCCACAACCTCCTCGGGAAGGTGGCTCCATGCGTCCACCGCCCTCTCTGTGAAAAAATACTTCCTCACATTGCCCCTGAGACGTCCCCCTCTGTCTTCAAATTGTGTCCTCTTGTTCCTGCACGTTTCTTTTTCTGAAAGATGCTACCCTCTGGGACTTTGTTGATTCCACTGAGGTACTTAAATAAATACACTGGCAGGGGCCCCTACACTGCCCTGGGGCACCTTTTCTTTTTCTGTTGTGCCCCCAACTTTGGTCAGTACTAGATCTAGTATATTTCCCAACCTAGTCGGCTCAGTTACCATCTGTGCCAGGAAGCAGTCCTGGAAAGCATACAGGAGAATCTGCTCTCTAGCACTCGATGTGGCTGGGGTACCCCAATCCATTCCCGGTAGACTGAAGTCCCCCACAGTCACAGAGTTTTCTTTCCTGCACACCTTCCTGATTTGCCCTGCCAGGTCCTTGTCCAGGTCCTCCCCTTGAGCTGGTGGCCTGCATACCACCCTCACCCTGAGAATCCTATTCTTCGTGTCTGGGAACTGCATCAACAAGGCCTCCGTTCTCCCCTCCTCCCCCTCTTCCCTCACACACTTTATCCCTTCCTTCATGTACAATGCCACCCCTCCCCTTTTCCCCTTGTCCCTATCCCTCCTGTAGATCCTGTATCCAGAGATCACCAGGTCCCAGTCCTGGTATTTGTTGGCCCATGTTTCTGTGATGGCCGCTATGTCCACCATCCCCACCTCTAAAAGAACCTGTAGTTCAGAGATTTTGTTCCCCAGGCTTCTTGCATTCAAGGAGATGACCCTCCATGATATACCCTTCCTATCCACACCCCATTTCCCATCCTTCTTAACCTCACCCCTTGACCCCTCACTGAATCCAACCTTGTTCATACAGGGGTTAACCTCATATGTCTCCCCTCTCTGAAGACTTCTCATTCCATGTCCCCACTCACCACCCCCCTGCCTAGTTTAAAATTTACCTTGTTGCTATGTACTCCTTTATTCTGTGCTTTAACACCTCCTGCCCACCCCTGCTCAAATGTAATCTGTCCCTGGCATACAGATCTCTATTGTCCCAGACCCTGCCCCAGCCACCCACTAACCTGTACCGCTTTGGATTGACTCCATTCCCCCAGCCATTTGTTAAACTCCTCTATACTTCCCTTCTTCCCCATGCTAGCCCTAGGCACTGGGAGAACCTCAGAGAAAGCCACAGATCCCCTACCTCCTCACACACTTTTCCCAGTTCTTTGAATCTCACCCTTACCACCTGTGCCGTTTTACCCGCCAAGTTGTTTGTACCTGCGTGCACCCCCATTTAGTTTGTGCCTTCCCCTCTTTGCACACTTAAAAATAGCCCATTCTGCCTTATGCGCTGTCAACCCAGGTACTGACTCTACCCATATGCGACTATGTCTTTCCCCTTTACTCCCCCATCTGATCCCTTTTAGTATAGAATCTCTCAGTACTAGAACGCTCCCCTCACCATTCCCCTTTTCTCCTCCTGTCCCTCCTTCCCAGTTCTCGCCCTGACCGTGTATCCTACCCTGCACTTTTGCATCACTAACTATACCCTCTACATCACCCCAAGCCTCCCCCCATCTTTCCCCCTCCCTTTGTGCTCCCTGTGCCTGACCTGTCCCCTCCACCCAGAGCTCTCCCATCATCAATATCATCCCTTCCCTGCTCACTAGGCCCCTCCACCCATCCCCTCCTCTGCTGTACTTCCCGTGCCTACCCCTTTAGCCAGACCCCTTCCCTTAATCTTGCCCCTTCCTCCATCCGAGAACAGTCCCCTGAACATTCTCGACCCCTTCCTCCTTCAGCCCCCCAAATATCCCCCCACCTCACCTACCATTTCAGCCAGCACCTCAAACCTGTTTATTGTCACCACTGTACCTCTGTACCATGGTTCTATCCTGCTGTTCAAAGATATCCCCTTGCTACAGGCCTCCCTGTTATCCTTGGCACCGTACTCCAACCTCCTCCCCGCCCATTGTTCAGAGCGTATACTACCCCATGATCCAGCATCACTGCTGCTCCTTGGAGTTGGCAGTCCTGTTCCTGTTCTCTCCTTCGATCCCCCCCCCGCCTCCACCTCCCTAGCAATCCTCTGCACTTCTGCCTCCAGGCATCTTAGCCTGTGACAAAATGAACAACTCCCCCAGCCTCCATAATATGTCCATCCAAACCGCCGCCTCACATCCATTACACCCCACTAATCTTCCCAGCCTTGTCCCCTGACATCCTACTGTCCACTGTACCAACCTCCCCATCCCCTGCCATCACTCTCCTCTATGTTGGTCAATCCCCACCATGTGTAACCTTCACCAGCATGCCCCCTTCTCATTCTACCATTCATCCCCCTACTATTCCCAAACCTCCACACTGGTGAAAATCATGATTGGGTTCCCTTATGATTCTACCAAGGCTCCTTACTCTCCTTAGACACTCTCTAACTCTTAGGAGACAGTGTAGCACAGTGGGTTAAGGCTCTGAGCTGCAGATCTGGAGACCTGGGTTTGTATCCCTCAGCCACCTAGGTGCATGCTGTGTGATCCTGAGCAAGTCACTTAACTTCCTTGTGCTCCCAGGTCACATCTGGAAACAAGCTTCAGCTCAGTGTGCTACTGCTGGTTAAACAATGTTCCCTTTCCCCCTAACAAGTGATTGGATTCCTTCCAGATTTACTTTAAGGTTCCTTAGTGTTCCCTATCCCTCCTAAAGCCCTCTCCAACAGTAAAATAACAGGCCCCACCATTAGACCCTGCAAGATTCATACGATAGAACTCGCCTCAATATATAGGTACACTAGCAAAACATTCTTTTGTCCTAGAGCTAACCAACCCTCTTCAACACTAAAAAATTACAATCCCCACCATTAGACTCCATCAAGAAATATGAGGAACATCCAATATCAGAGCAAAGATAAAAGTACTAACGCCCCATTAGGCACTGTAAGAAACATGTGGAAAACCCAAAATAGCGATCCCCACCATAACATACTCTATGTAACTTTCCCAGCTTACAGTCCCATTAGCATAGTAAACACAGTACCTTGTTATTTCGCCTTTTCAGTCACACCTTTGCCACTCCCCTTAGTTATCTCTCCTCCCAGTAGCAAAGAATCACAGTATCTTGTTATTTCCCCCTTTGAGTCACAAGTCGCCACTCCCCTTATTCCTCTCCTGATTCTGTCTCCTCCTGAAAGGTGCGGTTTCTATTTGGGAGGGGCCATGTGGGACCATTTATAACTGGAGGGGGTGTGGGTTGGGTGGATGGGAGAAAACCTGTGTATTCCTTCTTCAGCCGATTGTGGCCTGAACAGCTGGTCTGGGGTGCAGGAAAAGAGGGGGTCCCAGTAGGGATGCAGATGAGCTCCTTCCCCCATATCTCCATCAAGTCCAATGCGCGAGCCGGCAGGTGCTTTTTATAGCCGAGTTGTGGCTGAAATTCAAAAATCCATGCCTTCCTGGACTCAGGCTGTGTTTGGCCACCACGCCTCTGCCAAACACACTAGCCTCGCCTTCCTCTTCTTCGGCCAATTGCAGCCTGAACAGCAGGTCTGGGGTGTAGGGAAGAGGGGGTACCAGCAGGGACGCAGATGAGCTCCTTCCCCCGTATCTCCGTCAAGTCCAAAGCGAGCACTGGTGGGTGCTTTTTATAGCTGAGTTGCAGCTGAAATTCAAACATTCGTGCCTCCCTGGACTCAGGCCATGATTGCCGCTCCTCTGCTGAACACTGCAGCCTCTCCTCCTTCTTGTTCAGACGATTGTGGCCTGAACAGCTGGTCTGGAGTGCAGCAGAAGAGGTGGTCCCAGCAGGGATGCATTCATGCTCCTTCCCCAGTATCTCTGTCAAGTCCAATGCAAGCACTGGAGGGTGCTTTTTATAGCCGAGTTGCGGCTGAAATTGGAAAATGTGTGCCTCCCTGGACTTAGGCCATGATTGGCCGCCGCTCCTCTGCCGAACACTGCAGCATCTCCGCCTCCTCCTTCTTCTTCTGCCGAATGCGGCTTGAACAGCTGGTCTGGGGTGCAGGAGAAGAGGGGGTCCCAGCAGTGACTCAGACAAGCTCTTTCCCCCATATCTCCATCAAGTCCAGTGTGAGCACTAGTGGGTGCTTTTTATAGCAGAGTTGTGGCTGAAATTGGAAAATTTGCTCCTCCCTGGACTCAGGCCGTGATTGGCTGCCACTCCTCTGCCAAACACTGCAGCATCTCCTCCACCTTCTTCAGCTGATTGCTGCCTGAACAGCTGGTCTGGGGTGCGGGTGAAGAGGGGGTCCCAGAAGGGACACAGATGAGCTCCTTCCGCCATATCTCCATCAAGTCCAATGCGAGTGCCGGTGGGCACATTTTATAGCCGAGTTGCGACTGAAATTTGAAAATGTACCCCTTCCTGGACTCAGGCTGTGATTGGCTGCCACTTCTCTGCTGAACACTGTAGCCTCTCCTCCTCCTTGGCTGATTTCTTCCTGAACAGCTGGTCTTAGGTGCAGGGGAAGAGGGGGTCCCAGCAGGAATGCAGATGAGCTCCTTCCCCCGTATCTCTGTCAAGCATTCTTGTTCAGTGAACAAGACATCACAGAGCAAGAAGCACTCACAGATCTTCGATGTACTGATTTGTTTTTCATTCAGCCCTTACTCTTGTGAAACCAGGTATCATTACAGCATCTGAAGACCAGAAGCAGGAAACTCAGCACACTGAGGCTAGATACAGCCCCTTTATCAGGGGAGGCTGGATCGAACCACTCTCAGTCCATGTGGCCTTCTTTATAACCAGCCCCGCAAAGCAATGAATATTTGATGGTCCTCCTGTACTGGAGGCTGCTACCCTCTTTCCAGCTGGTACCAGGATATTCTGAGTATGCTTAATGGGAGAGCCCTCACACACTGTCCCTTGGTACCTGAGGTGTTGAACCAATGCAGTAGCACACAAAGAAAATAAAGCCCTACAGACAGGAATCAATTTATGGTTTTTACTGCTCTAAAACTAAAATGTGCATAAATGATTATCCAAAAATTCATGCTGGTGTGAGTTTAAAGGCCCCGGACAAAAAGACAAGCTCCCCTACGTGTTGGCATCTGGATATACCTTCTTCAGGCCCAGTGAAGTTGCTATAGGTTGGTTGGCATAGGTGCACTTTAACTGAGAAACAACAGATTGCAGTTATTTCCCCCAAAACTCAAAGGTCATACAGTTAGTTAAAATGACTAAGGACTACCCTACAAACTGGAGTACTGGTAATCCGGCCGATGGCCAACTTGCAAACAAATCTTGAGCAACAGCATTTTCCAGAGGCAGGGTCAGACCTGATTCCACTCATGGTTCCCCAACTGGATGGCATTTTCTGGCACTGCTGGCATCTGGCACTTCTAACTCTCATGTTACCGCTGGATGAGTCTGGCTGTCTCTTCAGGCTTGCATCATTTCTCTCAGGTGCTGACATCTCAAGTTCTTTTGAGATACATTTCCATCCTCTCCTTCTTCAACTTCTGAAGCTCTGGGCTGACCACAATTCCTGGCTTCAGAGCCCTCAAGGTGGCAGCAGCCTGGAACCTAACAGTAAGTGTAGTACCTACTATGGGATCTAAATCAACAGTCCTGCCTTTCAGTTGCATTTGCTTCATACAGTCTCTTCAGCATCGTCACTCATGCTGGCTGGCACACAGTTGCTTCTCTTTTCCTCTCAGGAACTGCAGCAACTGTCTTCACTGTTTGTTTTCCAGGCATAGGGCCAAAACTGACAGAGCTCAACCTCCAGACAGAAAGTGGGTCCTGTCCCACTGAGACCTCTCTCAGATCTGCCAGCCTCAAGCACAGTCTCCTTCTTATAGACACACTTTAAAACCAGCTCCCATTGTTTCACATAAATGTCACTCAAAATCCACAGTGCCCTATTGGTCCAGAAAAGGGTGCTAGAACTTCAGTCCTTTCCTCTCCCAGGAAACACCAAGAGCCTGCTGAGAGCCCTCGGTCCCTTGGCTGGTTGCTCCAATATCAGGGATCACCACAATGCAACGGTCATGCTCTCCAAGGGGCACTGGCACCAGAGTTGCAGTTCAGAGTGCTCCTGCCTTTGTTCTGATTGCCCACACCCCTGGATCAGGTGACAGGTGCAGCTAGAGTTTTCCATTGGTGGTGGGACTGCAATAAATAGTTTGTTCCAGTGACAGAAACTGCTCATCTTTGATTGGCAACATGAGGTCGCTCCCTCATAAAACTGCACAGGACAGAAGGTGCCAGTGAACTGTGGAACTTGATGATATATGCCACCTCAGCCAAGTCCCCTGTCTGCCACAACCAGTTCCTGGGACTGAGAGGTTGAGTCAAGGCAGCATTGATAGGGAGCAGTTACCAGAGGCACCCAGGTAAGCCCTGATTTAAATATAAGTTACATAACTTTTTGAGACTGTAATTAAGAGCAGTACATTATCTGCCAGCTCAGTTCAAATAGGGGCAGTATTCATCCACATAAATAAGACTTTCATCTTTTTTGGATCCACTTCATGGCTATTCTTTTGGGGTAGATAAGTTGGACAACATGGATCTGATCCAATAAGTGACACTATTACTGTAAATTAAATACACTAGATAGAAATCACTTCTCTTAACCTCTCTAACAAATCCCCCCCTCAGCCAACTAGGAGTGACTTTCTAATATGTAAGGGCCCATCAGTGGGCAACCAGGAGTTAGTCCTAGTCCCCATGATTAGTAAAATCTCCACCCTTCATGCTCTACTGTGCAATAATAGCTTTCAATGATACCCTCCCATCCCCCTCCCAACTGCAATTTTTAATATTCTCAATCCCCCCATTCCTTTTTTTGGTTCTCCCAATCCATTTCCATCTCACTTCTGGATACACTGTGGGTGAAGCCCATTCCCAGTCCTGGTGATTGTAATGCACTGTGGAACTGAATACTCCTTTATCCTGACTGCTCAGCTTCTTAATGTCTCTGTAGTTCAGGGCTGCACTGAAATACAGAGGCATTGAAAGGTCCAGCAGGAAGCACATGAGAGGGTTCTGCTGTGTAGCATATTATAACTGAACTCTGAAATCACAACTGATCTAGGAAAGAGAGAGAAAGGGGAAGCAGTGCTCCAAAAGAAATTCAAAAAGGAGCTTGAGTGAATCAGGGAATATTGGGAACGGCAAATGTAAGGCAACAGGGAACAGTGCGACTGAAAAGGTATCAGTGCCTGCTTGGGCATATGTGGAGGACTTTAGACACAGGGATTAACCCTCATGGTGGATAAACCATTGAGCCACAATGAATCTCTCATGAACTTGGGGCCCCGAATCCTTCATGTGCCAGCAGGATGCATCAAAGAGACTCCAAAGGAATACTGCTGGAAGTCTAGAATTTGGTCCCAGACACCATTTTTTTTATTTTGGGAGTCTTGGACAGCCAAGATACACAAGCTACTGACAGCCTTGCCTCAGGTGTTTCCTTGACCTCTTTAGTTAGGCCAGGAAGGAAAACACAGTATGTTAGGGAATTTGTTTTGAAAGGGAGGAAGGGGTAACTGAGTGATAATCCCTTTACTGCTATATATGCATGGTGCAAACAGTAAAATTATAATTCACAGTTTTTTCGGGGTTGGAATTAGTTAATCCATTGGAATGCATTATGGACTGCTTGGCCAAGCCTAGTTTATGGCACAATAATTTAGAAACTAAAGTACTATCATACAGCTCAGTGAGTCTTCAAAACTTTGCAACTGTGAACACTTAGGGTCAAACCAGGAAAAGCCTAAATTACCTTTCACAAAGAGTAGGCTACTAACAATTTAAAATATTATGGATGCTGGAGTCAGCCAGGCTACAACACACTCATGATGATTTTTCCACTTTTTAGGTCTCTGGTGAGGCCTCACCTTGAGTATTATATTCCATTCTGTGGTTCATACCTGAAAAAGGGCAGGGATGGACTGGAGGAAACCCAGCAGAGAGCCACTAAAATAATTCAGGGACACAAGTGGAAATCATATGAGGAAAGGTTGGAGAGCCTTAATTTGTACTCTGCAGAGGCAAGAAGGTAAAGACTGGGGCAATATGATAGAGACTTTTGTGTTTTGACAAGGAGAATAGGGTTTACAACTCTGAACTTTTCCAAGTGCATACAAACTAGACCCCAAGAGACCATACCCTTAAACTGGTGGGGGTCATATTCAAAAAGGATATGATGAAGTTCTTTATGATGCATGGTAGAACGTTGTTATTACCATAAATCCAATGTCTTACAGTATTGTTGTACCATCGATGTGATGTCACGATGTTGTTAATCCTTCGATAGTATATCACATCGATGGTATAACAACAGTGTTCACTCTGTGCATGCACATTACCGGAACCGCTGGGCTTCCTGAAGCAGCTGTGGTGTGAGAGCTGGACCCGGAATAGAGCGTCTGTGACTGAAAAAAAATTAGGGATCCAGCTTTGATTTTTTTTTTTCTTTATGTGGGGACCATACACTATGAAATATAATGTATGGTCCTTCATCAGCAGCAAAACATGTGTTGCCATCTCGAGGTTACAATGACGACCAAAACTTCTTAAGGTTTAAATGATCATCATGGTAACTTCTCGATAGTTACCAATGATGGCCCATACGTTATCCTCTAAACAGTTTGGAGAAAGTGGCGGATAAGTGGAATAGCTAGTCTAGCATGGTAGTCAATGTTGGCACCACTGCCAGGTTCAAAGTAGCCTATGATGGTTTCAGTGAGCTTATTAAAGGGAAAGAATGGGGGGGAGGAGAATAAGGGCAATAGTTTCAAGGTGTGCTTTTAGAGGAAACTGGATGAACTCTTGTTTCTTTATCTACACATACTGTACCTTTCTATGTTACCCTGTTTCTAGTAGCCAAGCAGAAATATAACCTATTACTCATCAATCAGGAGTCTTGGCTTTGGAATACAAGCAGTGATAAATACAAAAAGATAATGAGAGTTCTCCAGATGGCATGAAAGTGGAGGGCTAAGAACCTTTGTCTTGCCTGTGTCCTGAATTGGGCAAACCTGATTCAGAAGTTAACTTTGGAAGCTGTACACTCTCTTTTGACTGAATTTCAAGGTGAGAGTGTCAGGTTTCAAGGAGAAACCAGGGTGGTAATTTGCGTTGTTTAGATTACTTTGGGAGACATCTACAGTGTCTTTCTGAGAATGGAACAGAAGCTTAATACTAGTGATGAAAAAGTGGCAGATATTTAAACTATTATGGGAGAGGGTGTGAGTTTTAACCATTGAAGTAACAGTTAATGTGACTTTACATGTTGTGCATGTGAGCAGTTCAGGAAACTGGTGAGCCTCAGGAATGCTGAACTGTAACAAAATCTGAGACTGGTTGCTGGAATGATCTCTCAGCAGAAAAAGCTGCAGTTGAAAATGCTTTCATTAGACCGGCCCGGTGACGTGGAGGGCTAAAGCACTATGTCTCACCTGCTGCCGCACCAGCCACCTGCTGTTCGACAGACTGCTCTCCTCCTCTGGGGAGGGAGGTATGTGGATCTGGGCACATGTCTGGCCTCTAGCAGAGGTTAGAGGGCAGGCACCCAGGGACTGCAACTTGGGGAATGGAGGAACGTCAGCCAGTGATGTCTCACACATGGGAGCATGTGTAGGTACATCTGGACAGCATTGCAGGTCCATTCCTCTATGGAAAAAGTGGAGCAAACTGGCTGGGTGCAGCGCAGGATCACACTGACCCCTCACAGGCTCTGCACCAGGCTACAGGGCCCTCTTCTGGAACTGGATCCATTCTGTGGGAGGTATGCAGTTGACCCCTGCCATGGGGGGGGGTAAGCCATGGGGAAGCACTGGAATTGAGGTAAGTCCCTGAGATGCAGCGGGGTTGGAAGGGTCAGTGAGAAGATAGTCTGCACTAACCATGGAGGAGGAGTAAAATAGATTAAAATGCTTTCATTAAAGCTTACAGTTTTGATCCAAACTTTGCTTTGGGTATGTTTTTTACATCTAGGTCAACCCCAGATTCAGTCTTAAAATCAAGAGATCATATAATCTTATAATCTACAAGTCAGCTGTTATAATAACTTTCAAGCTTCTTTCAGAGAGAAATCATGTTTTACAACTTGTGTGCCAGAAGAAGAAGAAGATTTATTTTGAAAAATCTTTCATACAGTTGTTTCCCAAGATGTGCTTGATCATTTCAAGGAGAAAGAGCTTTATCTAATTAACAATGTTTTTTTTTTTTTTCTTGAAGCTGTAGGGCACGTAATGCTCATTTTTATGTTTGATGTGCCTGCACACCAAACATTTTGGGACAAGTGAAACAGATGTTGGGGGTGTGTTATCACCGCGCCCATTGTAGTTCAGAATAGAAGGGGCTCGGCAGTCTACATCAATGACCACACACTGTGGTCGGGACACACCTCTGTGCTTGGTGTGCTGAAATGTCACATACTTCAAAGGACCATGCCACTCCAATCGGAGAGGGCTTCAGTCCTTTGACTTTCTTGAAGCCGATCAGGTCAGCAAGCAGCTGATCAGCTGTGATAAAGAGGATCTCTCTCCTCTCTCCTCTCTCTCTCTCTCTCTCTCTCCTCCAGGTCTCTCAATCCCCTGACAAATAACAAATTAATTGACATTAAAAAATAAGCAAACTAAGTCAAGAGAAGTTAACACCTTCTAGTTCATAAAAATAACATCAGCTGCAGAGTTCCAGTGACATTAAACAGCATGTATAAAGTTCAGCAGAAGATTCCAAATCCAGGTTGAACCGCACGATGAACACTAGCAGATTGACATTACAACTAGCAGGCTTTCATTTATCCCCCATGCCAGCTGCTACCTCCCCACCCTGCCCCTTTTAGTTATGCAGCATCAGGCAGCCCACACCCAATGCTGCCAAATATAACAGTAACACTGGGGGTGCCCAATCCTCCAGTATCACTTCCTGTAACAGAGACACTGTTCCTCATCATTTTTTTTTTAGTTTCTTAAACCTGTATTATAATGGCATGAGGGTGCCCAATCCCCTGCCAGCTGCTACCCCCACTGCCTGTTTCAGTTACGCAGCACCATAGAGCCCACCTCTGGTGCTGCCAACTATAACACTGACACTGGGGGTGCCCAATATTGTCGCCACCTGTAAAAGAGAAAACCATCCCGCATCATTTATTTATTTTTAAACCTGAAAAAGAAAACGGTCCATAGATGTCTGTTGCAGCTCCTGCTGTAACCCCACCCAAGCCCAACCCATGTTATTATTATTGTACAGGGTACCTAATCCCATGCCAGCTGCCACCCCCAGCCTGCCCCTTTAGTAATGCAGCACCAGGGAACCCTCCCCCAGTGCTACCAAATATAACAATGACACTGGGAGTGCCCAATCCCCCAATATCACTATCTGTGACAGAGAAAAACACCCCTCATCATTTTTTTTTGTTAATTCTTAAACCTGTAAAAAGGAAAAATGTCCATTGATGTCTTCTGTGCCGTTATTCCCCCAAACTAACCCTCCTACTTGGCATCTACCACCCCCCCCCAAGCCCTTACTTATCCACCAGGGGTCCAACACTGTAATCCTCTCTGGGTTTTAGTGGGGGCTAGGAGGAAGTAGGCTGTTGGTTAACTAGGATCTGAAGCTTATCCAATAGGTATGGAAATGGGTAGAGCTGGGTGGGCCAAGTGGTCTTTATCTGCCATCAAAGTCTATGTTTCCAAGATTCTATGACTGCAAACACGTCTTCATTCTTCAATGCCAGACTGTGAACTGAGGAAATCAGGTATGCAGTTCAATGTATTTCAATAGGGTTTTGAACTTAGTGGCAGAACTTGGTCATTTCTGAATATTTTTGCCCCAAATTTTCAGCATGCCTTTTTTGGGACCCCTCTTCTTCATGAACAATGCAAGTGACATTAGGCAAATCTGTTCTGAAAGGTGATTTCACAGTCGCTACATGAAATCACCTTTAGGCAGGAGTTGAAAAGTTTCTCCACGATTGTTCATGAGGTGGGGTCATAAGAAGGCTATGCTAAAAATTTATTGAAAAAATATTAAAAAACAACAAAGTTATGAGCCTACATTGAAATTTGCAAAAAGCAGGCTTATAACTTTGGTAATATTCAATATTTTGACCCCAAATTTTCAACATAGCCATTTCTTCACAGCACCTTATGAATGTGACAGTTGTCATTTTTCAGATCCTGGCCAAAATGTGTTTTCGCATCCCAAAAGGTGATTTCTCAGTTGCTGCATGAAATCACCTTACAGGCAGGAGCTGAAATTAAAATTTTCACTGCAATTGTTCATAAGGTGGGGTGATAAGAAGATAGTCTTGAAAAATTGGGGCAAAATAATTACAAAACAACAAAGTTATAAGCCTATATTGAAATTTATAAATGCAGGTAATTTTCAATATTTTGACCCCAACCTTTCAACATAACCATTTCTTCATAGCACCTCATGAATGTGGTAACTGTCACTTTTCAAATCCTGGCCAAAATATGTTTTCATACCTGTGGTGCAGAATGACGTTTCAGTGGCGTGGAATGATGTTTTGTTGGGGATTTGAAAATCTTCACCTACAAGGTTCATTAGGTGGGGTAATAAGAAGGCTATGCTGAACATTTGATGCACAAGTGTGGTAAAATGCCTAGGTTATGAGTGAATGTTACACTGTTTTAGTGTTCAGTTATAACTTCACTATTTTTCAATATTTTGATTCCAAATTTTCAAAATAGCCATTTTGCCACAGCATCTCACAAACGTGACATGTCATTTTTAAGATCCTTGATGAGATTAGAGATGGGCGAAGTGGCTCCAATTCGCTCCGTGAAATGACTCACGGGTAGTGGTCGCGATGTGCTCATAACCACAGTAGATACTTTGTGTTATAATGAGTAACATGAAGGCCATTGAAAGCAATGACTTTGCTTTACTCTGCCTTCCCAAACCACTACTCCATCAATTCTTAAGGCGAAGCACATCACTTCGCCTTGTTTTTAAGCTCCAAAGGCGAATTGTGCAGTGATTCATGGGATTTCAGGTCACATGGGCTGTAGATTGTTCTGCACAGCCTCAGTTTGGGGTAGTGTGTGTAGGAAGCTGTAGGAGACAATCTGCTCTGAGAGCTCTCTGCAATTCAGACCTTCTAAAAGCTGTTAAAAAAGCCTTTTTGAGTCATTTTTTCTGAAACTTTAGTTCATCGATTATAGGAAACCCTCCTGTGCTCATATCATCGAGCGTTTACTGTTTGTGTGTGGATTTTGAATGTTAATCTACAACATTCAGTCTGTGTACTGAGAGACAGTGGAAGTATGCTTTGGGGGAGGAACGTATCTGTGGTGTAGGTAGATTAATTTGGAGAAAAAGACAGTGCTTTCAGTTTTGGTGACATTTTTCTTGTATAACTGTATTAATGTACACACAGTAATAATTCCAATAATTCTTGCCATTTTTTTGCCGATTGTTGTGGTGCAGCAGTGCATAATTTTAGTTTGTTTAAAATATGTGGTTATATTACTGAAGTTTTCAATTTGTTACGCATTACTTAGTGTGTGTATGTGTGTGTGTGGGGGTATGTGTGTGATGCGTGTCATCAAATCAGACACCTTTTATTGTGCCACATAATAATTTCAGCAATGTGAACCTGTTATCTACTGCAGCTGTGTGATTTTTGTATTTCTTTGCAGCATCTTTACTAGTACTAGTGACGGTTACTGCAGCAGTGCAGTACACTGCCCCCGTGGCCCACCCCAACCAGCAAAGGTATTCTTTTCTAGATTTGAATTTCTGATGGTGAGCACTGGTTAGGTGTTGTGCCTTTGCATCTGCATCTCTTCAGTGCACAGCGCAATCTTAATCTGTCTGTGCATTTGCATCTCTTTAGGGCCCAATCTCCATCTGTAACTTAAGCCACAGTCATTTCTTTGGCTTCCCTTCAGAGTACTGGACAGGTGTGGTGCATAATTCTGCATGAACACTGTACTCATTAATATGCGTTTTTAAGTCAGGACCATCATCACAAGTAACTCATGATACAAATCATGTTCTCTATCATCACGGTCGCCAATGCAGTCACAAATCACTAATCATGATCACGTCACAAATCACAACATTAATTTTTTTATTAGTTACTTAGATGTATCGAAAGCCTGTTTTGTAGTATCTCTTCAGGCTTCACCACCCCACCATTGCACTCATTAATGAGCGTTTTTAAGTCAGGCAGTTTGTGCTACAGCTCATCCGAGAAGTACAGCCGTAGGCATTTGCGTTCCCAATACAGTTCCACTTCCATATTGTTTATCTCACACCGTCAACACCGAATCACGTTCTTCATCATCACGGTCACAAATGCAGTCACAAATCATGATTCACGATCACAACACTCATTTTTGACTAGTTACTTGGATATATTGTAAGCATATTTTGTAGTATCTCTCCAGGCTTCACCATACCATCATTGTACTCATTAATGAGCATTTCTAAGTCGGGGACTTTGTGCTACAGCTCATCGAGGAAGTACAGCCATAGGCATTCGCGTTCCCAATACAGTTTCATATTGGTTATCTCACACCATCGACACCAAATCACGATTCACGATCACGATCACGTCACGAATCACAACATTCATTTTTTTACTGGTTACTTGGATGTATTGTAAGCATGTTTTGTAGCATCTCTCCAGGCTTCATCACTCCACCATTGTACTCATTAATAAGTGTTTTTAAGTCTGGGAGTTTTGTGCTACAGCAAATCGGGGAAGTACAGCCATAGGCATTCATGTTCCTTCCCGTACAGCATGTGAGATACAGTACTGTAAGTAGTGGTAGGCGAAATGGCCCCAATTTGCTCTATGAAGTGATTCACTAAGTAAAGTGGAATCCACGGAGAACTCCACAATGTGAAGCAGAGTACTTCGCTTCATAATGAGGAACGTGAAGTCCATTGAAACCAATGACTCTGCATTATTCTGCCTTCCCCAAACCACTTCTCCACCAATTTTAAGGTGAAGTAGATTGAAATCAATGTAATTCGCCTCACTTCACCCTGTAATTGAGTTCCAAATGAAATTATGCAATTATTCATGGGATTGCAGGTCACATGGGCTCTAGATTATTCAGCACAGCCTCAGTTCTGGCCTGGGTAGTATGTGTGCCGTGGTAGCTGGAGACAGTTTGCTCTCAGTGCTCTGTGATTCAAAACCTTAAAATCTGTTTAAATGCCTTTTTGAATAATATTTTTTGCTCAAAATTTAGTACATCGATTGTTGGAAACCCTTCTGTGCTCATATCATCGAGTGTTTATTGCTGTGTGTGGATTTTGAATGTTAATTTAGAACAGTCCATCTGTGTACTGTGAAGTGTGCTTTGGGGGAGGGGCGTATTTGTGGTGTAGGTAGATTAACTGGGAGAAAAAGACAGTCTTTCTGTTTTGTTTACATTTTTCTTGTATAACTGTGTTAATGTACACACAGTAATATTTTCAGTAATTCTTGACTTTTTTTGCTGATTGTTGTGGTGCAGCAGTGTACTATTTGTCTGTTTAAAACATTTGGTTATATCACTGAAGGTTTTCAATTTGCTACGCATTACTTCAATGTGTGTGTATGCGATGTGTGCCATTAAATCAGACACCTTTTATTGTGTTATAGAGTAATTGCAGCGGTGTGAACCTGCTATCCACCACACCTGCATGATTTTTTTATGCTGCTTTGTGGTATCTTTACTGGTAGTGGATTGTTACTGCCATGCACTAATCCCCCAACTGGCAAAATGTATTCCTTTCCAGGTTTGGATTTGTGACTTGTGAGCACTGGTTAGGTGGTGTTGTGCCTTTTCATATGCATCCCTTGAGTGTGCAACGCAATCTTAATCAGTCTGTGCGTTTGCATGGCACCATTAATTCTGGGAGACTGTATTTCTTGTTACGCTGTCATTTCATATTTTCAGCACTGGGGAATTTTCTGGACACAAGACAGTAGCATTTTGGGGATGCACATGAATTCTGGTGACTCTATTTGTGACCTGACCACTGCACGCACGATTGAGTGTGCCATTAATTCTGGGATACTTTGGATTTCTTGTTACGCTCTCATTTCACTTCATCAGCACTGGGGAGTTTTCTGAACACAAGAAAGTAGCACTTTGGGGATGCACATTCATTCTGGTGACTGTGTGGGTGGGATGCTGCCAGTATTGTTGTCACTTTGCTTTACTTTGCATTTAAGATGGAATGACAACGTGAAGTAATAATAACAAGGCGAAGTGAGCCTTTCCTATGGGGCAGTCCGCGTAGCAAAGTGCCCACTTCGTGTTCACTTAGCCAGTGGATTTTAAATTTGCTGCATCTCTAGACGAGATGCGTTTTCGCACCTCTGGTGAGAAATGACATCTTGGCCAATATACTATAAATGGTACATGTCATGTCTGTAAGGTGAATCCTAACACAAGTATCTTCAAAAGCTGGGGTAAAAAAAATTAAAACCAAAAAAATTGTTTAACAAGCATCAAATGTTCAGCATTGACAAATGATTGTCAATCTTGTAGTTACTTCTCAAAGGTGGCAGTACACATTTGATGATCTCCCCATGCAGAAAGTGGGATGGTATTGTAAGATGCATGTTGTATTGGAGCCATAAGCAAAGTTAACCTAAGTTTCATTTTAAAACTCTAAAGTGTACTGTTCCAGCTGTTTAAATACAGTGACAAACTACTATTTTATAGAAACATACAGTAGAAACTGACTGCATAACAAGGCTCATGGGCACATCTGTTCTGCTTCACCCAATCTAAGTGTGATACAAATGCCATAGTTGTTACTCACTCCCCCATCCCCATGTCTTCACCCCGGCTATCCTCACCAGCTCCAGATGTCTGTCTCATTCTTGTTTGAATCCCTCCACTGAACTGGCACAAACCAGCTTCCCTGGCAGCCAATTCCACTTATCCACCACCTTATCTGTAAAGAAATACTTTCTGACGTTCTTCTGAATCTCCATCCCATCAGCTTCTTTGAGTTACCATTTGTGCTTGTGTTTCTGCTCATTATGAACAGCTCCCTTGTGTTTACCATGTTTATCCTGTGAAAAACATTAAAGTTTCAGTCACATCCTCCTCTCCCTCCTGGTTCTAGTGCACTGTGTACATGTCGAGGTCCTCAAGTCTGTCCATGTAGGGCTTCTCCTGGATCATTTTTGTTGCCCTCCTCTGCACCGCCTCAGCCCTTTCACTGTCCATTTTTGAATGTGGACTCCAGAAATTCACATAGCACTCTGAATTTGGCCACACCAGGAATCTACTGAATTTGGCCGCACCAGGAATCTGTAAAGGGGTAGAATCCCTTCCTCCTCTTGTTTCTGATCCCCCTGCCTATGCAGCTCAGAATCCTATTTGCCTCCCCTACTGCTCTTTTGCACTCTGCTGACTGCTTTAATTTGTCTACCATTAAGACCCTGAGATCCCTTTCCTCTGTTGTTTTTTTTTTTTCTTTTGAACACTACGTGTCTCATTCTGTATTCTGTTTTGGGGTTCCTGACCCTATATGTATCATTGCAAGTCCCTCAACCATTTCTGCAGTCTCTTAAGATGTTCCTTCAATGGCCAGACCCTTCATCATTATTCAGTCTACTGAAGATTTTTTTGTCATCTGCAAATAGTCACATCTTCCCTTGGATCCCTTCCCCAATATCACAGATAAGAATGTTGAAAAGTATTGAGTCTAAGACTGATCCTTTGTGCACCCCACTAGTGAGTTCCCATACCTCCAGAAATTTCCAGTTTAAGACTACTGTTTGTGTTTTCCCACATAACCAGTTCCTAACCCATCCTGTAATTTTGTCCCCCACCCTAGATCCTCCAGTTTTTTAACCACTCTCCAATGCAAGACAGAGTTGAAGACTTTGCTAAAGTCCAGATACAGAATGTCCACCGCCTGTCCTTTGCTGCCTTTGTGACCCAAAGAAGTCAGTCGGATCTGTCTGACACAACCTCCGCATGATAAATACATATTTGTTTGGTTGTCTGTTGCCCTGGAAGCCACTTGCATACAAAAAATCCACCATCCTCACCTTAATAATCTGACAGTATAGCCTAGAGATTGGAGCAGCAAGCAATGAACAAGCTTAATACAACCGGCAGACTAAGGTTTGATTCCCACACCCTCCACTCATACTGTGTGACCCTGAGTAAATCACTTAATCTCCTTGTGCTCTCAGGGTGCACCTGGAAATGGGCTTCTACACAATCCAGTGTTGGAAATGGAAAGAATTTACTGGGAGATGCCACCACCTTTGATGTAGGATTGACCCTACCTAACCAGGGCATGGGAACACGTTTCATGATTATATGTTGCATGTTTTACATTTTATTTAGTCAGTTTTATGCCTTTGAGGGATAGGTTTTACAAAGGAGTAGTCCTTCCTAATTTTACTCCTGCAAGTGAGTCAGATTTTTAATTTCACTCCTGGAACAGAGTTCACCCTGGTCCCTCCACCCATTTCCATCATGGAATTTCCAGGCAATAATTATACATATAAAAAAAGACCTAAAGTAAATTACTCACTGTAGACAGTAGATTGGTTGGTCAGTATGTGACAACCCCCCTCACCTCCGCCATTGCTCTAATGAAGGGAGGGTGGGCAATTACCCACAAGTGACTCCTGTGTCTAGGGGTATTCAGATGGTAAAATGTTGCTGGGATCCACCACTTGTCTGGACTTCCAGTTCTGGCTGCTTCTATAAAGAGAATAACAGATAAGGGACTGTCTATCACTCAGCTATAATACTATCTCAAGGTTCTGGAGACATGCTGGAACCTCTCGAGCTTCACTCTTGAGGTTTCCATGTCCTTAGAACCTCTCAATGGCATTATAGCCTCATAATACATAATCTTGTATCTACTATTGTTTTTTCTTATAACTCTTTACCTTCCACTGCCAGTGTCAAGCCTTTTCTGTACTTTGGTCTGGCTTTACTTTATGTTGTTAATTTCCATTGTTAAACATTTTGTAATTATTGCATGTCCATAATTTGAGTATTTTGTTTTCCACTACACCTAAATACTCTTGCCCTGTATTATTTCTTTGAATACCATGCTTTGCATATTTTGCACTAATTTTAAAGAATTTTTATTTATTTATTAGAAGTATTGGATTACAGTGACCTTTGAGCTAAAAGCTCATTTACAAATGTTCCTCGTCAGTACAGAAAAGGACATGGTAACAGAGATAAATAATACAACAGAATGGTTATTATATACAAGTAGACAAAAAAAAAACCCACTATGCTCCCCAACCCGTTCCACCTCCCCCAGAGCACACCTGAAAGTGAGTGTCATCTCAGTGAGCCTGCTCTGGTAACCACATCTTCAATAAATAAATACAGCAATAAATACAGCAAATAAATAATGTTATGCCAGTCCAATAGCATGGAGGGCTGAGGCGTTAGGCACATTACCTCCTCCCAGACTGGCAACTTGAGTTCGGGAACGAGCCCGATTCACTGGTAGTTGGCTGGGGAGGAAGGGTGAGGAGTTGGATTGAGCTGCCACTAGGCAGCTTTCTTCTCCCAGGGAGGGACGTGGGCTTGTCTGGGTCTTGGCTGCCACCTGGTGGAGGCTAGGTGGCAGTACCAAGCCAATCAGAGAAAACCAGGCATTAGGCCGGGTGTGAGGAAGGGGCTGTCACCAGAGTCGCACCTGAAAATAGGCACATGGATGTCTAGTGTGACTTACCCGGTAAACAAAAGCAAATAAATGGAGTGCATGCTTGCCTCCACGTGCATGCATGACTGTGTTCTGGGGTCCTGGGATAACAGGGGGAGAAACTGGAAAATGGAACACTGAGGCAGGCTTAATGAAGACCAGTGAGCAGGGCAGATTGAGATCCTCTGCAGGAAGACTGCAGCGTGCCTTTCCCTCAGAACCCCAATGGTAAAAACCTACATAGATAGAAAAGGTAAACAAACAATGATGCCTTCTTAATAGCCACGGCCATATAGAAAGATAAAAAAAAATCAGAATTAAAATTACACCAAACTGATACTAAATAAGTGAGGCTGAGCCAATCGTGTTACATTTTAAATTGTTTTAAATGGTTCATGCTAGCACAAGGGCCCAAAAACGTTGCCTCTGGCCTTTGCAAAGCACACCTGATTATAGGATGGATTATCTGTGGCATATTGGAAATGTATGAGCAGCGCTCTTGCTTGCATAAGGAGCACTCAATGGAAAATGGTCTCATTGCCCTTTCAAACTGTATAAAACACTCATGTTTAGATATGAATTGTTAAGGTTCTTTACTGTTGCTGCTGTAACTGTCCCCCAGGTCCCACTTGAAAACAAGGTACCTGCTTAAGCATGCAGTAATACCTGAGAGGGTGGGCAGTATTGGGCTGTACCCACCTGCCCCAGGGTGTAATGAGGCCCAGCGCCATAGCCGGAGGGCCTAATAGCCCCAGAAAGGGTGATTATAGCCCATACCGCCCACCATCGAGGGTATTAATGCACTTAGAAAGTAGTGCGCATGTGTATTTTTTATAGGATTAAAAAGAAGTAAAATTATTGTGTAAAAAATGAGCATGTTTGACTTTTTTATCTTAGTTTATTAAAGTAGTCCCCCTGGTGTTGGCATTGGTAGTGGGTGCAGTTTGTATACATATCAGTAGAAGGCGCTTAGGATTTCAGTTATTGTTTATGTGTAGGCTTGTGTACCTGCATTGTACTTTTGTTTTTTGCTGCTGTTCAGAGGGACTGCATTGGGGTTTAAGAGTTGTGAAAGTATGAGAGTGGTGGCATGGTAGGAAGACTCACGTTGCTGAATGAAACCGTTTTGGTGTTGCTGTATCGATTGGTAAAGATGCAGGCGGTCATGATGCTGCGTTGCGGTAAGGCAGCTATTGAGGAGAGCTGCCTACAGTGAGGAAGAAGCATTTAGTGGCACCAGGAATCATTGTTAGTGGTGACAGTGGTGCGAAAATTGTTTTTTAAATGCTTGCTTATAAATGACGGGAGGGAGGGAGCGGGTGAGGTGTGGAGCTGAGCGGGAGTAGTGGGGTTCAAAACTGTAAGCGAGGTATGGTTTGAAAGACAATTAGCACTGGAAGAAGTAGTGTTTTGGGAACAGTGTGTTTTCAATGGAAATGGCTACATTTTTTACACTTGAATATACAGTGGTTGTGCTCATGTCAGTCAGTCTGTTTGTCGCCCACTAAGCGACAGAAACAAATGTCGGACATTTGAAATGGAAGTGAGGGGTTTTAGCCAGCTGAAGAGCAGGCTGGGTACCAAGGTCCTGGTGATGGGTCAGGCTAGACTGGCACTTTTAATAGGTAGGCATTTGTTGTCTGATAGATGCCCACCTAGAGAAGTGTCTCAGCCAATCAGAAGGATCAAATAGCCTTCCCTATTTTCTAAATGTTGATATCCTGGAGTGCAAAAATTCTAAAAAAATGACAAATAATATTGCATACCTCACAGTTCTAAGTATCTGCTAACTGTGCTGCAATTTGGAAATGTACTGTTTTATATTCTCAAGTCCCTGTACTTGTTCTAATAATGTTTGCATAATATATGTAAAACACTTTGAAAATGATTAAATTACTGATATAATTCTCAACAACATTATCTTCACTGCCCCAGGAACCCTTTGAAAATGAGATGTTACAACTCACTGGGGTTGTGCTAGAGAGAAAATTGGTATTTACTCACCTGGTAAAGGTGATTATACCTGCAACCTTTATGGTGCTCAGAATTCTTCACAAATGGGTACTCCTCCATCCATCCTATTGGTTGATGCAAGATCACAAATTTTGGACTGCCAGAGGCCAAGCCCCCAGCCATGATAGCATTGTCCAGTTAGAAACTTCCCTAGCAGAGAAAATGATAAAAAAAACACAGAAACAAGGGCAACAACCGGAAAACAAACACATGACTGGCAAGCATCAGTATCATTGCAAAATGAATGTACTGGAAGATGGCAGAGAAAACCCTGCAGAACAGTAGGCCTAAGCCATGACAAATTCAAGCTCGAATTCACGTATTGGAAGGCAGCCGAGAGTGCATTCTCATTTACAACTGTGCCCAATGCCTAACAACCATGACATATAGTATAATATGCAGACAAATAAATGCATGTTACAACAACAGCCAAACATACAATTTCGAAGTTCTGCCCTCAAGCAAAAGCAAAGGCAACCGATGATATGGATAACCCATATTCCAGAGTGTGCTTGATATGTAACAAAATACAATTTCACATAGAAGAAAACACCTAAACCTTCTGGGGAAGAACATTCTCCCCCTTTGGGTCCGGCTGCCCTGGTTTTCTGCAATATAACAGGACCAGCATGAATATAATACCAATGACATAAAAACCCCAAACCCTCCATAGTATAAGATGTAGATAACTGTGGTCAAACCATGGAGAGAGAAAACACAGTGCTCCCTGATTGACTTTCCATTTTGCCCCGTAACTCCGGGGCAAGTTTCCTGAGCTTTCCAAAAGAATACACTATGGTCTATAGGAGCCTCTCTGCTCCATTGTCCTATATAACCCATGTAAGCACATGGAAAGAAAATCCCAGTAGCTGCTTCAAACCCCTGCTAAAAACATACAGGAATCACTGTAGACCTGAGGGTCCTGAAAGAAAAACATACTGGAAAGGCAGGCAATGACAGCACTCACACAAGAGCCCCAGGCAGGATACCGGGCAAAAGGTTGCACGACCTGCTCAGTAACATCCAGTGTACATGGAGAAATAATGGAATTCAGCTCCGGGACTGCTGTGCACCAGGTGCAGATGCACATACTGTAGCTTGGTGCACCCTTCCAGTCCTAGCCTAGATCTACAAATGTTTCCTGCCATTCAGGTTCCCAGTTTGTCCATAAACGGGTGGGGCTCTGAGCACCAAAAAGGTTGCTGGTATAATCACCTTTACCAGGTGAGTAAATACCATTATCCCCTGTAACTTTCTAGTGCTCAGAATTCTTCACAAATGAGACTTTGTAGCAGTATTAAACAAGCATTTGTCAATGCCAAATGTTGACTGCTTTGGTCCGTTGAGGTTGCTCACTGGCCCTCTGTCACTTGCTCGTTTTGTTTCTTCCGGTGCTGCAGGCTGCTCTTTTGTACTGGGCTCCTGCCTGCATTGCAACTTTTTGTGCACACAAAGAAATCCGCAGCTGTCCTGACAGAGCTCTGTTGAGGTGGCTCACTCCCCCCTCCCCACTTGCTCATTCTGTTTCTCCTGGTGCTGCAGGCTGCCCTTTTGTACTGGGCTCCTGCCTCTGTTGGTGCTTTTTTCTGCCCACAAAGAAATCTGCAGCAGTCCCAATGCAGCCACGTTGAGCTCGCTCAGTCCTCCTCCTCTGTCACTCGCTCGTTCCATTTCTGACGGCGCTGCAGGCTGCCCTTTTGTACTGGGTTCCTGCCTGTGTTGCCGCCTTTTTCTGCCCAGAAAGAAATCTGCAGCAGTCACGATAGAGCTCCATTGAAGTCACTCACTTCCCCTCCCTTACCCGCTCGTTCTGTTTCTCCCTCCACTGCAGGCTGCCCTATTGTACTGGGCCCCTGCATGCATTGGTGCCTTTTTTTGCCCACAAAGAACTCTGCAGCAGTCTCAAAAGAGCTCCATTGAGCTCACTCAATCCCCCTCCCTCACTCACTTATTCTGTGTCTCCTGGTGCTGCAGGCTGTCCTTTTGTACTGGGCTCTTGCCTGCATTGCCACCTTTTTCTGCCCACAAAGAAACCTGCAGCAGTCATTATAGAGCTCCGTTGAGCTCGCTCACTCCCCCTCTTCCACTCACTCATTTGGTTTCTCCTGGTGCTGCAGGCTGTCCTTTTGTACTGGGCTCCTGCCTGCATTGGCACTTTTTTCTGCCCTCAAAGAAATCTGCAGCTGTCCTGACAGAGCTCCAGTGAGGTCATTCACTCCCCCTGTTTCACTTGCTCATTCTGTTTCTCCTGGTGCTGCAGGCTGCCCTGTTGTACTGGGCTCCTATCTCTGTTATCACCTTTTTCTGCCCACAAAGAAATCTGCTGCAGTCCCGACACAGCTCAGTTGAGCTTGCTTACTGCCCCCTCACACTCACTTGTTCCATTTCTGGCCACGCTGCAGGCTGGCCTTTTGTATTGGGCTCCTGCCTGCGTTGCCACCTTTTTCTGCCAAAAAAGAAATCCACAGCAGTCATGATAGAGCTCCATTGAGCTCACTCACTCCCCCATCTCATTCGCTGGTTCTTTTTCTCCCACTGCTGCAGGCTGCCCTTTTGTACTGGGACCCTGCATGCATTGCTGCCTTTTTCTGCCCACAAAGAAATCTGCAGCAGTCCCAACAGAGCTCCACTGAGCTCACTCACTCCCCCTCCCTCACTCGCTCATTCTGTGTCTCCTGGCACTGCAGGATGCCATTTTGTACTGGGCTCCTGCCTTCGTTGGCGCCTTTTCCTGCCCACAAAGAAATCTGTAGCAGTTTCGACAGAGCTCAGTTGAGCTCGGTCACTCCCCCTCTCTCACTCGCTCGATCCTAATCTGTCCCAAACCCTGATTTCCAACAGTGACTACGGTATTCTGCACCAGAAGCATGAAAACACATTTCAGCCAGGATGTGAAAAATGACAGCTGCATTGTTCATAAGGAGGTGTGAAAAAATGCCACTGTTGAAAATGTGGTGTGAAAATATTACTAATTTGGGAAGTTACTAGGGTGCATGGAAACTGCTCACACACACTCGTAACATAGTCATTTTAAGGAGTTCCATCACAAAATTTTCAACATAGGCAGTATAAGACCTCTGCTCATGAACAGTGTCACTGTGATTTTCTTAATGTGCCCCGAACAGTAATTTCCCATGGCGACAGTGGTATTCTGCGCCGGAAGCGTGAAAACACATTTTGGCCAGGATGTGAAAAATGACAGCTCTACTGTTCATAAGGAGGTGTGTAAAAATGGCGATGTTGAAAATCTGGAGTAAAAATATTGCAAATTGGTGAAGTTATGAGTGTGCATAGCAACTGCACAATGCACACTCATAAAACAGTCATTTTTTAAATTTTTTCCACTAAGTTTGCAACATGCACTTTTTGATACCCCACCTCATGAACAGTGGCACTGTCATTTCATTAATCGGTCCTAAAAGGTGATTCCATGCAGTGACCACAAAATCACCTTTTGGGACAGAATAATGCCATGACAGTGCCTGAATTCATGAGGATGGGTCACAAAAACCCCATGTAAAAAATGTGGTGCCAAAATTCCAAAAAATGCCCAAGATATGCATCAAAGTTGGAAAAACCCTATTTATACCATTATGCAGTTCACCGGCATTTCCTCCATTCGTGGTTGGCTTTGAAGAGTGCAGATGTGTTGCCACTCCACGGAAGATCATCACGCCGGACTCCAAAGGTAAGTATGGGTTGAGGGGTGTGGGGTGGCAAGGTGTGCAGTGGGTGGGTGCGGGTTGTGGAGGGGCAAGGAGACCTGTAGGGACCATTTTCTTTTCACAGGTTACAAAAAAAAAAAAATCACGGACGCTTTTTTTTTTTTTTACAGGGGCATGACACACTGGGGTGGGCCTCAGCATGCCATCAGAGTGTTTTGACGGGGAGCTGTAGCCGACGGGAGATTGGGAACTTCCTTCGCACAAAAGGGGAGGTAAGAGCCAAGGGGGATTGGGCACCCCCTTGGTACAAATCTACTGGGTTTTTATGGAGGAGGCATTATGCTGACAGGGACTGGGCTCCCTCGATGGCAACTTTTACTAGGAGGGGGACTTAAGCCGATGGGGATTGGGGCCCCCATCAGCAAAAACACTGTTGTGGGGGGCACATGCTGCTGAGGGGGATTGGGAAACCCCTCAGCACTGGGGGCTCACGAATATTGTTTGTGAACATGGTGGAAAGCCGCCACCATGTTCACAAATGATATTAAAGTACCAACGTTCCGCCCTGCAATGATGGGTTGCTCCCTCATTGCAGCGAATGGCTGATGCTGCAATGACGAGGCAGCCTCTGAATGCAGCAGCTGAAACATTTCAAGGTGGTGGCACACTGGCTGAACTAGTGTCAGCAGCAGCATGCCACCCCATTGGGGAAAGTGGGCCAAGCCTTTAAGGGATGTGGGGGCATTGGCCACAACAGTGTCACGCCTCCACAACCTGCTTCTGGCAAGCTGCCGCAATATGTTTCTTGAGTATGTGCGCAATCAACATTAAAAGAAAATCTCGGGTGGGAATACAAACTTATGTTACACGGAACATGAAGTAGCCTGAAACATATCTTTCCCCTGAATGTTAATCTGACTGCTGATGCTACAAACAGTCCATAAGGGCAGACGAAGTATGTACAGGGCACCAGACAGCAGCTGCACCCCCCCACCACCACCTGTATGGAGTTAGCCTGCCTACTGCCTAGGGGTCGAGAATGCCCTGGCAGAAATGGGTCTTTACCCTGAAGATGGCCCACAGCTTCCTTGGTAGATTGCAGCCAATGTCACCATGCTTCACCATTTAGGGAAGAAATGCTCCATTAATGAAAAATCTAGTATTTTGGGAAAAGCCACCACTGAATAAGACAGGCCTTTCGCTGAACACCTTACAGCCATACTTTAAATAGCTGTATGAAAAAGCATACTAGATCACCAGGGTCAGTCCAGCTCTCTGAGGACATTCCTTGCTCAACAGAGGTTGTAATGCCACCTCCCCACAGACCGGGTGAGAACTTAGGGAACTTGGCAAAGTGATGAGCATAATTATTTTAAAGACCATCTTAACCTGCTAAGTGAAATGGAAACCACTGGTGGAGATGGCTATAACAGCTGGAGCCAAGGCAGTAAAACTTGCTGAATTTCTCCAGGGTTTAGAGGGTCCGAGAAGCATGGCCGACACCAGCAGGCATCGAGCAACCTTGCCCGAGCATAGCGTACCAAGAGCTCCAGATCCTAACAGTATACAAAAGTGGAACTATAACCTACTTGGCCTTGATTTTAACAGTTGATTTCTCCACCATACGATGAGTGAAAAAGGCTAAGCTGACCAGGAAAAAAAAAACAGCATTGGCCATGTGTTAATTTCTTTGGCCTAATTTTGGTGGAATGAGAGCAGCCATTGGATAACCGAGTATTGCGGCTAGGAGCCTGCAGTCCCCATGAAAAATAAGGGTGGATACGCTCACCCCTGAAGTGACATTCTGCCCATTGAGATATCATAACCCCCTCCTTTGCCTCGGTGGCCTGCGTCTGCCCAAAGCCCTAGGGCAGGCCCGAGCAAGAAGGCAAAGTCAGTCCCAGTGTACCAGGCAGTGAAGGGGATCCAGATCCCACTGCAATCCAGTTCTACTGCCTCTTAAATTGTATGGTGGTTGTACCACCACTGACATTGCTGTTCCCCAGATACCCCAGGAGGGTTCCACTGCCTGAAATAACAGCCCTGTCATGTCGTAACCTATTTGTGGGAGAGCCTTGTCACAAAAAACATCCCAAGTCACCACTGTGATAGATTGCCCTGGGCGTCTGCCCCATGACGGAGGCTAGAGTAGGTTCCTGGGTTTGACTTCTGTCCAGCTCCAACCCCTGGTGCTGTGGCTATGATCTATGCCACGAGCCCCTGATGGTGCACATATACCACCATGGGTGTGCTGGATGTGCATCCATGTCAGATCAATGAACTTGGCCAATTTGCAGACGCATGCCGCTATTGTCCAATTGGTGCCAAAGCATCATTAGGTCCATGGGATTCAATTACTGGATGCCAGTCATATAGTCACTAGCTGCTACCCTGTATCTCATTCTCAGATAGGGTAGGCAGTGAGGGACCGCATCCCTGTCCTTCCATGCCTGTGTGGGTGGCCAGACCTGTATGGATCAACTGCAGAGTGTTGTGGCAGAGGCAGCCTTTCACAAGGATCATAAGGGAGCTGCAAAGCTTGCCCTCATGCAGAGTCTTAATTAAGTATACCTTGGGGAAGCCTCATCTTTTAGAGCTGCCCAGGAGTTGCAGGGTATAGCCTGGGGGTTGGAAGATGACCTTAGGATTCTCGGTGCGACCTCGATTATTCCCAAATGACACTTCCTGCCCTACCGGAGTTAATTGTAATATCCTTGGGTCAGAAGTGTACACTGACATGTAGCCTGTGGAATCGTCCCATGGAATTGATGAAGACAATGAATCATGCCCCTAGAAGCCATGTCCTGGATAGGGCACTGGGGGCCCCATCCGAGTGGGGGGAGGTCTGCCCCAAGTCCTATTGAGTACACTGCCATGTGCCACTCGTGGTGCCATACTAACAGATGACCTGGCTCTGGGGATATTTGACCCAGGCTCGCTGCTGTCTGGATCATAGTATGGTACATCTCCGAGGCTACAAGTTCAGAGACCCAGCTGCCCTTTGCATTTTTTTCCCTCTAAATGGTTTATGAGCATAGAAAACATAGAGCCTCTAGGCCTGCCCCAGACTGGGACGAGCTGGCTGGTTAGGGATGAGAAGGAATGCTTGTTCACTAACTAAGTGACTCCTGGAACAGCCATCCAAGGGTGGAGATTAGGTCGGGAACTGTATTTCTTCTCAAGCTGTGAGGCTACAATATAGGGAGGCCTGTGATAAGAACTGAGAGACAAGCCCCTGTGGGTCAAGTTGACCACTGGGCCGCTACTTCCAACCATTCCATAAAGTTTTAGTTGTAGCCATCATGAGGAGCACGAGGGTCAGCAGTACCCTCCGGTAGCAGATTTAGATTCCCTTCATGAGCTTACTGTATGGTTGGCAGAAGCAGTTAAGAGCATTGGTGGATGTAGGGGACCACAAACATTAAGTTTTTCCCTATGTGTGGTAGGGTTGGGAGCGATTGGTCTGGGCATCCTGTGGATGTGGTCCCGTGTTTATGGACATTATCGGGGAACTACCCCAAAGTGTGAGAAGGTGCCATCCTGAACTGTACTGGACGAATAGGCAAGCATTCAGTGGTTTGCCAAAATCAGGGATGCAGTACTCTACCATACCGTGCGAGTTACCGTGCCACCCCATCCACCCCAGTCATAGTACTTATATTGATTACAGGTTCTCCTGAGGCAGGGATGCCCCATTAGTGACTCCTGTGTGTATAAATAGGAAAAGGGAAAATTGCATTTTAACCCTGAAAGGCACACTAGTCAAAGCTTGTTTTCAGGTGTAGCCTGAGAGCACCAGGAAGTTATGATTGCATGCTCAGGACCCACAGTATGCAAGAGGGGGTGGTGGGATTCAAACTCCAGGTCTCAGGGCTTGCAACGCAGTGCTCTTAACTGGTATGCCATGCTCTTAACTAGTATGCCAGACTGCCTTTGCTGGTCACGACCTGCTGATCAAGTCCTGAGGACCTCGCTGGCCGCTTGTTTTCCTCAGCCAGATACTGTGGGACTCCCAGCTGTTGCTAGCATAGTTGGGGCAGAATGACCCACATAAGATGGCTGCCACATGATGCTCTCTTAAGACGGCTGCTGTTCCCATGCTATCCTGGGAACAGCGTGGGGTGACAACAGTGGCTTGTTGGGGTCGACATCCCATGAAGCTACACCCACTGCCGAAGCCCGGGCCCCCTAAAGCACTTGCCCTGGCCTACGAGTGGGGTGTTATTTGATTCCATGACCCCGGCAGGGTTGTGTGGCCCATGACTCCTCTCCTGCCTCCTGCACTGTACCATTAGTTCCCGGGAAGGACCGAGGCAAATCTAATGAAAGCCGCCATGTGTAACATGGCACCTGCGAGATTTGCATCCCTGCTAATGGCGCAGTGCTCCATAGTCTGGGAGGGGGGGTTATAGGGTGCCGGGAGAAGACATCTCCAGTGTGGTGCAGGCACGCTTACAGCATGGGAAAAAAACAAACAATGGCACTCCGCACCCAACCCACACCCAGCCGATACCCGGGAACGTCTCCTCAGTGTAGAAAAAAAATGCACCTCTTAGGTGCCGGTGACTGAAAATAATGATTTTTTTTCTGGTTTACTCAGCTTAATGAAGTATGATATGCAAGCAGGGGGCTTGGAATCAGGCTCCCATTTGCTGAATGTAGCAAAAACCTTTTCCGTTCAGCTGTAGCCTGGGTCCTACCACAGACTAGCTGTGCAACAGAGTGCCTGAGTCACACTGACATCCTACCTTTCCCTTCCAACTACACAAATTGGGGACCAGACTTAAATTAACTTTTGCTCATGGGGCTGTTAGAGCAAGGCTCCAAGAAAGAGGGTGGTTGCCTGACTTCAGCTGTGGCAATAGCAGCAGCAATGCCACGGCGGGTTCCCCTGACTGTGTACATACTGATATACAGAAACTCCATCACGGAGCATTTGTTCTAGCATTTGATAATGAAAGCAGCCTGTTTATCCAGTATGCTGCTTAGAATCCCTGTACCTGGGACAAGTGAACCTTATTTCAGGCAAAATCCAGACTGTCTCTGAAAGCAGGGAAAGTGGAGAGGCATGATTCAGAGTGCTGCCTGATGTACAGTCCAAATGTCAGTGGTTCAGCAGGTTGCACACTCACCTGTGAGGCCGAAAGATCAGAAGGCTATGGGTTCTATCCCCACTCCAGGCAATTGGGTTAAATCCCAATACTGACACTGTAGTGCAGCAAGAGGGGAGTGCTGCACTCCTGAGGTGCCATCTTTTGGATGAGATGTTAAACTGAGGTCCCATTTGCCTGTTCTGATGGTAGTTCAGGTGGATGTTAAAGATCCCATGGCACTTCTCGAAAAAGAGTAGGGGCATTTTTATTCAAATATAAAACAAAATCATTACAAGAAATGAAACCATACAACCTACTCAGAAGGGAAGAACAAATGTAAAAGATCATACAATAACTCTAACATAATCTTCAATAAAAATACAACTTGGTTCAACCATATTAACTTCATACGGCAAGAATAAAGAAAGGCTGCTAACAAAACACCCAAATATTACAGAAAATAATCCCATATATATATATATATATATATATATATATATATATATATATAAAAAATCCCAACATAAGCTAAAAAGGAGAGAAGCTCCCCAAGAAAACAGGAAGAGAAACATACAAGACAGAGACCCACCACCCTACCTAGTCAATACCCTCCCATAAATATTGACACTTCTCCTCACCCAGTGTCTCTTTTCCTTTTATGTAAACATTGCAGCTCTGCCTGCAATTTAAACTGCACATCATTCACTGTAAGTTCCTCACTTTTAAAAACTTTTGGCAGCGGGTGTGCCAAATCACCCATTTAATACATGCAAGTAACACAGATATCGTACTTTTCTGCCAAATGAGCCAGCAACCAGACAGCTGACCATACACTGCGCCTGGGAGTGATGGTATCCCAAATGATTTTTACAGGATCTTTATCCTGCAAAACAGTTGGTGCTACAAAAAGCATCCAATGCATTCCAAACAGACTGTATAAAGTGACATTCAAAAAACAAATGCTGCATAGTCTCAATATCTTCATGACATTGTGGCTCCAAACAATATCGGTCCACCATAGACTTATGTTTATGATTCCCTCGAACGTACGGTTTGTCTTATCCACATAGTATCTTTCTTCTTAGGGGGTATCCTGGCCTCCAACATACACTCCAGCAGGAAAGAAACATTAATAGAAGTGTTACTCTGAAAAACATAGAAACATAGAATTTGTCGGCAGATAAGGACCGCTTGGCCCACCCAGTCTGCCCATTTCCCTACCTGATGGATAAGTTGCAGATCCTAGTTAACCAGCAGCCTACTTCTTCCTACCCCCACCCCCTAGAATTGCTTTATGACTGTCCCATGCATGCTTGAATTCCACCACTGTTTTTGACTCCACAACCTCCTCTGGAAGGCCGTTCCATACATCCACAACCCTCTCTGTGAAAAAATACTTCCTTAAATTACCTCTGAGCCACCCCTTCTATCTTCAAATTGTGCCCCCTTGTTCTTGCACACACCTCTTTTTTTGAAAGATGCTACCCTCTTGGACTTTGTTGATTCCCTTGAGGTACTTGAAAGTTTCTATCATGTCCCCTCTCTCCCTCCTTTCCTCGAGGCTATACATATTAAGCTCCTAGTTTCTCTTCATATGTCTTCCGGTGCAGACCCCACCATTTAGAAGGCCTCCTCTGGACAGCTTTCATCCTGTCTATGTCTTTATGAGATTGGTCTCCAGAACTGCACGCAGTACTCCAGATGTGGTCTCACCAGCTGTCTGTACAGAGGGATAATAACTCTTGTTTCTACTGGTGATGCCTCTCCCTATGCATCCCAGTATTCCCCCAGCCCTCCTTGCTGCCCTCTCACATTGTTTGCCCACCTTTAGGTCGTCTGATATGACAACCCTCAGGTCCCTTTCCATTTTTGTTGTTGTTAGTATCTCACCCCCATTGTGTACTCTTCCCCTGGGTTTTTGTTTCCCAGGTGCATTACCTTGCACTTCTTAGCATTGAATCTAAGCTGCCATACATTTGACCATTCCTCTAACCTTGCCAAGTCCCTTCTCATCCTTTCCACCCCACCTTGTGCATCAACTCTGTTGCAGATCTTTGTGTCGTCTGCAAAGAGACATACTTTTCCTTCCAGTCCCTCTGCATTGTCGCTTATAAAGACATTGAAGAGAACCGGTCCTAATACTGGTCCTCAAAATCCTCAAAATATTATTTACTTAAAGCAGTATTATAAAACAGTTTCCTATTAACCCCAATAAACCAAAGAAGCTCGATCTTCCATGTTCTAATGTATTGAAGACACGTCTGAATATATGGAGGGAGTAATTTATCCCAGAGAGACCACTTTCCTTTCCCCCAAGCAGTAAAAAAGTCATCCTCCCATATCTGCATAATCCTCACACTCACCCCCCACCCCCAGAAAGTAAAGGTTTAATATTAGTATAAAAAAATTACCAAAAAGGAAAATCGAAGGATGAACCATATTTAATCCTCCCTCCTTAACATGCCTATAGGTATGACACCTCTTAACTAGGTTTAAATGGCTGCCCAATAGCAGCTGAAAGAACAAACCCAGGAGTTTAGTCTGCATGTTAAAAGGTACCGGAAAAACATGAGAAATATACAAAAAAGGGGTAGTATGAAAGACCTTAACAAAAAGACCTGTTTTGTCCTGGTCATTTTCCATGACTTCCACTGTTGCATTTTGACGTTTGCCTTCTCAAAAGAGGTATCCCATTTCAACTGTACTGAATTCAGTGTCCCAAAGTAAACCCCTAACATCTTAACATCTTGTTTCACAATAGGAATAGGGAAATCAGGAACTACTGGTGCCTCCCCCCAATGTCAAAACAGTGCTTTTCCCCAAATTTATCTTAATCCCTGTAGTAGTTTGCAGGTCCTAAAAAACCTTTAGGGCATGTAGCCCAGAATCCAGATCTGCAACAACCACCACACAATCATCCGCATAAACAGTAATTTGATTACACAACCTCCCATCTGCATGTTGTATTGGAGTAATTTGATTATCAGTTTCTAGGTTCCTTAATAAGGGATCAAGACCTAACACATATAGCAAGCAAGGAGCTCAAAGGACACCCTTGCCGCACACCATTATAGATGTATATAGGTACCCCCAAATGGCCATTCACCATAGATGTGAGTTGGGTTTCTTTATATAAAACCTGAAGTAGCTGAATGAAAGCATCTGGAATCCCATGACATTTCAGTACCCCACAGAGATACTCGTGCTTTATAGCATCAAAAGTCATTTCCTGGTCACTAAGAACAAATAACCATCTAGGTTCATTTCCAGCCCCTGTTCCACTACTTCCATGATAAAAATCAAATTTTATATGATCATTCTTTCAAGGACAGCACAAGTCTGTGCATCAAGAGCAAGTGACTTTGCCACCCTTGCCAAACGTCCAGTCACTACTTTAGCTAAGATTTTATCATCTGAGGTTAAGAGGCTAAGAGGCTTTCAGTTTTTGATTTCAGTTTTCCCCCCAGATTTGTACATAAAAATCATAATCCCTACCTTCGTACTTATACTTAAGCTCCCCACTTATGGAATAGCCAAAAGAACTTCAGTAAGAACTGATGCCATCTACTCAATAAAGATCCTGTAAAAATCATTTGGGATACCATCACTCTCAGGCGCAGTCTTGGTTGTCAATTTCATTACAGCACATTTAACTTCATCTATCGTAACAGGTGCTTACAGACTGTCTTTCTCTAAATCGGATAGTTGGGATAATGCCATACCCTTCAAAAAAAATGTTTGGTCTTCCTCTCTCCCTACCTGGAATTTATCCTTCACATAAGTTTGAACTATGTGCTGCAAAGAAAAACTGTCCGTCACAAGGGCACCAGTAGAATCCTTCAGGGAGGACATCACTCTTTGTCCCACTTTATCTACTGGAGTAGCATTTGGGTTCATTTGTTCCTTTGTCCCATGAGTGTTGAATTTCTGGTTAACAGTCAAAGTATGTTCAGCGGCATATTGGTTAGCAAACATTTTTTCCTTAATGGCAGCCAACTCAGCCATCATTTCCAAGCCTGCATCCCTAATACTAGATAAAAGTTTTAAATATTTGGCCCAAAAACTGAAATATTTGATATAAGCATGCCACACGTCCATGCTAAAGAGGTGCTGTAGTAATAACTTCAGATCTAGTTTGGTATCCTCCCACCATTCTACCGGATTTTCATACAAAAACCTAACCTCATGTCTTGCCACCAAGAGAGTCAGTACCTCCTGTTTTATATGATCTTCCTCCAACAAGGATGTACTCATCTTCCATATCCTGTGACCCATGCAACTATGCCGTCCTTCCCCTATCAAAATCTTTACTGCCAGGTGATCTGAGGTTTCAAGGGGCACAACAGAGAAACTCATAACAGTTGTCCTGTCAGATAGAAACCAAAAATCTATCCAGGAGGACAGGTTACCCTTATGAAATGTATGTGTGGGCATGACATCAAGGATATCATACACATCCTGAAGCCCTGTTCTAATCAGTATATTTTGTAACAAATTAGTGTCACAGTAAATCTTCTCCATCTTCCTGCCCCAATCCTGTTTAGCCAAGTCTCAATTAAAATCACCCCCACACAATAACATTTTTGAGGTATACAGAAAGGGTTCTATTTTCCGTAATAAATGAGTCCTATATGTTTTAGATTGTGGAGCATAATTATTAATCGAAAAACCATACCCATCATTACCATATCAATAATTAAAACCCTCTCTGGCCAGACATCAATAACTTTCAAAACATAAGCACCATACCCAGAAAACATGATACCCACTCCAGAGCATACATTCTCCCGTATGTACCATATAGATGGGCCCCACATCCAATCTTTTTGAGCCTGTTTTATAACAGCGACAGTACTTAAGCGTGTATCTCGTACAAAGTAAATCTGCCCCAGTTCCTTATGCAAACTAGCAAAAGTAACCATTCTCTTTTTCTGAGACTTTATGCTATTCACATTAGCTGTTAAAACAGAAAAAGCAGACATCATGAAAGAAAAAATAAATGATAGAAACAGTTGCATAAGTCCTCACAGTCATTTCCTCTTTTTCATCTTCTTAGGTTTAGGTTTGCCTCCAGGTGGTAGGTCTCCTACCACCTCCATCCATGATGATGCAATGGAAGAGACATCCAATTCTCCTCCTAACTCAGCCTCAGCCATGTCCTGGAAGACTTCATAAGAATTCTGTGTGGAGACTAAAGCCGGCACCACTGTAGGTAACAATACTACAGGGCCTTTCAAGGAAGCTTTTAATATAAACACCCATTGACGAGGGTGCTCAACAGCAGGCTCAGGGTGTGGCATTTCCAAACCTGGATCAGGTAGATCAAGCACTGTAGTGGGAGGGGCAGGGTGAACAGCAGGGGGAGGGTTAGGGAGAGGAGGAACCGCAACCATGTCCTCATGCTCCATTTGTATTATCTGTGAAGTCTCAGAGTCTGGTTTGCCTGAAGGATGCCCAGGAGCATCCTATTGCACTGTGACAGTGGGGCCAGAACTCATCAAATACCCATGAGGCACTGCTACTACTGGAGATGTAGTCTCCACCTGAGGATGCCTTGCTGCCTGAGTAGGTAAATGGCTGGAGTCAGTTAGCGCAGCCAGTTCTTCAAAGTTTAAGCGTTCCTTCTGTACCAGAGTGACATAGACATCCTGCTCCACATGGACAACCTGATCCAGGCTATTGTTTGAGGCCCATGAACAAGTACAAAAGATGTGACCCTGTTCCTCACATAAGTTGCAATGCATAGGTTGAGAACATTGAGCACTGGTATGCCCCACCATACCACATAGACCACACTTCAACTTATCACAGGCATTGCTCAGATGGCCCATATCCCCACAGTAGTAATAAGCATGGGGTTGGCATGGATAGAAGATAACACCCCTGTCCTGCCCCCCAAAAAAGCAATTCAGGAGGTGTTGCACCACCCCATTTTCTTGTTTCAAAGTGACCTTATATTTCCAGCTACCAGTCCATAAATGTTCATCATCCAGTATGGGTTCGGGGTAACCATTAACCGAACAATGTTGCTGTAACCAGTAGGTAATGTCAGCCACATTGACTCCCTCATTTCTAAACAAAACAGTTATTCTCTTAAAGGAAGGTCTAGTGAGCAGAATGGCTTCAAATGGTTTCCATAGCAGAGTGTTTTTCAGAAGCTGACATTGCTTCCAAGAGCGTTCTAAACCAGCTGGGTATTTAAAGCTCACATCAAAGAGCGTGTCTCCAGGCATATGAATCAAAGCATATATTTCATATGCATAGAATTTCATGCTGGTCTTCAACACGGCTCTTCCTACATAAAGTCTGTCAGGTATATCACTAGGATCCCCCCAATATTTTAACCACACAGCATTTCGCCTGGCAGCTGGTTCAGAAGAGAGTCGCACAGCTTCAGGAAAAAGGCATTTCCTGACATTTCTGTACCATACATTGGTGCCGCATGTTTCTACAGCTGCACCCTTAGTAGGGTGTCAAGTATTAGTGGAACTGTCAACATGAGATGTCCCTGCCCCAGAAACCTCCTCCGGTGAAGCGGCCTGTATATTGGGTTGGTCAGGATCAATGACTTGAGTTACAGAAACCACACCTTTGTCTCCCTCGATCTCTGACGTCAGCCATCATGTTTGAATTATCCTGAGAAGCATTCACACCATCATCCTCCACACAAGGAGCAGGTTGCTGTCCTGGAGGAATTTGTGAGGGAGAAATATCACTCATGGTAGCAGCCATCTCTTGTACAATCAAGGCACCTAGTGGTTTAGCAGCATCCCCAGCCAAAGGTATAAGGCAAGTTTGCATCCCACCCTGCTCCATCCAAAGTTTTAACCCTGTCTGCTTTTTCTAAAGCAGTAGTCACCCATCCTGGTGTATCCACTGAGATGCCAGATTTAGGGTTTGAAACAGCATTCTGCAAAAGGGGTGTTACTTCAGGCAAAATCCCTTTAGGCAGCAGTCTTTTTTTTCCTTCCTTTCAGAGCTGCCAATTTAAGGGAAGTCATCCTGTCCGGGCTCCATGAAGTCATACCAATGTTAAAAGTAACCTTGGGCATGCTTAAACCACTGGTTGAAGGCAGAGACGCCACAACAGAGGTACCTGCCACTACACCCTGTTCACTCCGGTCATTTCTAAAAGGCAGTTCCCCATCATCAAAATCACCTGTGTTCCCAAATTATTTTCCCCCATCACCTAAATTCATCTGCACTGTACCTTCTATTATGGGCAGTGCAGATAGCTCCTCTGGAGCTCCATTCTCACCTGTAAATTCCACATCACAGGGTAAATCCATACTGCTTTCTCCCCCCCCCCCCACCGACGCCACCGGGCCAGGCAATCCCAAATCACGTTGCACCTCATCTGTCTCCAAAAGACATCCTCTCTGGAACAATTCCATTGAAGATTTTCCTTACTTTGCTCAAACCTCCATTCTTCCTCCCATAGCAAACGCTGACGTTCCGACATCATAAGGGCACTAGCTGCCCCATCTTCTAATTTATCCATCCGTTCCTGAGTCAAGGTAGGAGCCACATCTGAAAATTCCTTCCATTAACCTGGTGCCACAAAAGTATGCTCTTCCATGGGCTCCTCAATAGTGGTCTCTTGCAAATTTGAGACCAGGGAGGAGACCCGCTCTCCAACCTCACCCACAGCCTTGCAGGTTGCCGTTCGGTCCAGACTGGCCATAGCAGCACCAGTCTCAGCACCCCCTACCAACGAGTAGGGGAATTTTCCCAGTATCCTGGCCAAATTCCCCTCATTCACTAAAAATACCACTAACAGCTTAAAAATCTGGTTAAGTTTCAGCTGGCATTCATTTGTATCCCCCCCCCCCCAAGACGAGGCTGAAAATAGGCAAAAATTGTATAGTTCTCCTTCCCAGTCAGCAAAAACTAAATAAATAAATAAGTGAATGCTACTGGAGGGTCCAGTTCATCAGCCGAGAGTCTGGGGCTCATTGAGAGTGCTGCCTGAGAATGAAGTGGATGCTACAGGAGGATCCACTTCTTCAGGTAGCTAGCCAGTAGGGACGCTACTTGAGGGTCCCAACCTGACCAGAGGAGTCTAAGTAGAATGTTAGTGGAGGGTCCTGCTTGACTGCTGCCCCTGGGTTATGCCCTGGAGAAGTGTTTTTTTTTTTTGTTTGTTAAACATGCAGAGAGATGTTAAAAGGTCCTAATGTTAGCACACACTTTTTGACTCGACATGTGCTGTTATAGATAAGAAAAAGTGAAACTAGAGTAACATTTTGTTGTTAAAGTTTCCTGAGATTTTAGGGAGTGAGCAGTGATCGTGACTGACCTCTAGCGATGCACAAAGAAAACTGGACAATGCTATCATGGCTGGGGGCTTGGCCTCTGGCAGTCCAATATTTATGATTATGCATCGACCAATAGGATGATGGAGGAGTACCCTTTTGTGAAGAATTCTGAGCACCAGAAAGGTTGCAGGGGATAACTTGAAGATTTTATAAATTATAAGCATTGCTGTCAAAGGGTCAGATAGGTAAAGCAATGGAGATTACGGTGTGTACATCTGAGGTCCCAGAAGGCAAAATTCAGAAACAATGAGGGAAAGCAGTATGCCAAAAAGAACAAGCAGGAGACAAATATTATGAAGATGGTAGGAAAATTAAAAGAGTCAACAGCAAATTAAATAAGAAGCATATTAAAATTATGACAAGCACAACTTACATCAAAAGCAGAAAAAGCAATAGGTGACACTTGGAATTACTGCAACAAATAGGAAAGATGAGCGAAAGAAAATTAAGATGAGTGCCTCTGTCTAATGAAAAACCAAGGAAGTCCAGAGACATTATGGAAAGTTGCTTAGACTGAAACTTGAACTAAACATTTCTTTATACAAAGCTGAGATAACTATTGTTGCTCAGTGTGCCTTCCTGGTGAAACATTTCAATAAATAAACAAACAATTGTGATGCCCCATGCAAGCACTATTACACTGTGGGAGTTCCATAAGACTAAGATCACAGAAAAAAATGATTTAACATATCTAGAAATAAAAGTGAACAAGAAATAAAATAGCAACTCGAAAAATAGTCATCAGGAACTTCTCATAACAAAAACTGTTTAGATTTCCAGTAATGTCCTGTTGATAATGCATGCGTCTGATCCTTCCAACAATACAGTTTGGAATTCTTTTATTTGGATAGAACCATCTATCAGCAGGAAGATACTGTACAGCTCTCCCCAACCATAACAATGTTTTAAGTATGAAACATTGAAAAATTTAACTACTGAGGATTTCTCGAAGTATTTTTATAAGTAATGCATTTAGGCAGCAGCCAAGCTAGAGGTATGTTTAATGAGCTTTGATGACCAATGAGAAAAAAAAAGGAGTAGATTTTTAATGGGGGTTCGACTACTAGTATGCAGAAAAGAGCAACATCCAATCAGAAATAAGAAAGTCACAGAGTTGTTTTTCTGTCTATGCAGCATACTTAATCATCAGAGTGTGGGTGGATTTGAAGGAAGCAGGCTACTTTGCCCTGAACGGGTGCCCGCCTCCATCTTCTTCCCATGGGAGCCGCGCTTTCTCCAAAGGCTCTTTCACAGTGAACTGTCAGACTGCCAGACTGCCCAGAGACCTACAGGCTACTTTTCTCTGAACTGGCACCCGCCTTCATCTTCTCCTCATGGGAGCCATGCCTTCTCTCGTGGCTGTTCCACGGCAATCCACCTGACTGCTAGACAGTCCAGAGACCCACAGGTTACTTTTCCCTGAACAGGAGCCCACCTCCATCTTCTTCCCTTGGGAGCCATGCCTTCTCCAGCAGCTCTTCCACAGTGACCTGCCTGACTGCCAGACAGCCCAGAGACCTGCAGGCTACTTTGCCCTGAATGGGTGCCCACCTCCATCTTTTCCCTGTGGGAGCTGTGCCTTCTCTGGCAACTCTTCCATGGTGACCCACCTGACTACCAGACAGTCCAGAGACCCACAGGCTACTTTTTCCCTGAACGGACACCCGCCTCCATCGTCTTCCTGTGGGAGTTGCACCTTCTCCGGTGGCTCTTCCACAGTGAACTGCCTGACTGCTAGACAGCCCAGAGACCCACAGGCTACTTTGTCCTGAATGGATGCCCAGCTCCATCTTCTCCCCATTGGAGCTGTGCCTTCTCCAGTGGCTCTTGCATGGTGACCCACCCGACTGCCAGACAGCCCAGAGACCTGCAGGCTACTTTGCCCTGAATGGGCACCCGTCTCAATCTTTTCCCCATGGGAGCCATGCCTTCTCCAGTGGCTCTTCCATGGCAACCTGCTTGACTGCACGACAGCCCAGAGACCCGCAGGCTATGTTTCCTTTTTTTTTTTTTAAATTCAAGTTTATTGCATATTTTGGCACAACTTTACATTAAACAAATCTCTTGTCCAACTTTTCCTTTTTTTTTTTTTTTAAAAAAAAAAAAAAATAAATAAATAAATAATTCCATCTAATTCAGTACATCTTGATAAACAATATTCCTTATTCAATATTTCTTTACATCACCTCATGCATTTAACATATCTTAACCTTTTTCCTTTTAATTTTAACTTCTTTTCTCTCTTTTATTTTTACTTTTATGAGGAGCACCCCCGAGGCAGCACCACCTTATCATTCAAATCAACAGCCCCTTTTCAGTGTATTCTGTCCTCCCCTTCATTCCAGTTCCTATGGTCTCAGGCCATCACCCATGGGGTCCACCGCCTTACAAAGACATGTGTCCTCAAGTTTATTTTATAAGTAATTTCCTCCATATCTTTAATTTCATTGATAGTTAATGCCCAATCTTGAGGCGTCGAGAATTCACTGAGCCCCACCTCTTAGTTATGGCCTTATGCGGCCGTGTGAAAATATTCCACAGATAAATTTTATCTGACCCCTTAATCTCGCTTGGCCTAATCCCCAAAATTAAATTCCTAGGGCCTAGTGTAGCTTCAATAGACCAGATCAATCTCATCTCTGCTCCACTTCTGACCAATAACTGCAAGTTTGGACATGACCAAAACACATGTAAATAATCTGCCTTTTCCGTTCCACATCCCCCAGCATTCTCGAACACTTTTGTCCCATTTAGACTGTAAACTTGGTGCAGTGAAAATCTTAACCTGACCTTCCAGCTAAACTCCCTCCACCTCGGGGACGCTGTGGTCCTAGAGGCCAGTTCCAGGGCAGAGGTCCACTCCCTGTCATCCACCATCTCCCCCATCTCCTGTTCCCATCTGTTTTTAGCCTGGAGAGTCTGATTTCCTCTACCATCTCTCAGGGCTGCATATAATTTTGAAATCAGGCCTTTGGGCCTTTGTGAGTTCAGAATTTCCCCTATAACATTTATGAGTCCTGACTTGCACCTTTGTTGCTTGTATTGGTGCTGTAATTTATAGATATAATTTCTTATTGTAAATATCTAAAGCGGTCTATCTGTCTCACCTGGTAGACTCCCTTTATTTGTTCAAATTCCATAACCATATTTCCTTCCAGAAATTGACTGAGCGAGGTCAGACCTAATCTCCCCCATCTTCTAAAGGTGAGGTCCTGTTTATTTGGAGAGAACCCTGGATCCCAGGCAAACCATCTCAATGGCCATAGCTCTGCCTCTAGGTTATGTTTGGACCATAATCTTTTCAAGGCCCCCAGGGTGTTTCCCACTGACATAAGGAATATGCTTTCCCTTTTAGGTTGGAGTTCCGGCATCCATACCCTTGCCCCGAGCGGAATCCCGTCCGTCAGGGTTTCCTCTATTAATTTCCAACGAGCTGAATAATGTTTAGTCAACCAGGCCAGGGCCCATCTAAGCTGAGTGACGAAGTAATAGTCCTCTAGATTAGGGACATTTGACCCTATATTTTTATTTGTTTGGAGGATCGCTCTTGATCCTCGGCCTTCTATTGTTCCAAATATATTTTGACAAGGTTCTCTGCCAAATCTGAAATTGTTTTTTATGTATTTTTATCGGGAGACACTGAAAAAGGTATAGGTACTTAGGGAGTACGCTCATTGCTACTGATTGCAGTCTCAAGTATAGGGGTAATTGCAAACTCTCCCACCTTATAATATCCTGCCTAATTTGGGTTGCCACTGGGTCGAAGTTAACCGAATATGACATATTTAAATTTTTGGGGATTTGAATACCCAGATATTTCATTTTCCCTCTATTCCAATTAATATCTACAGTTTGTCTTATCTGTGGGGGAGGGTTGTAATGAAATTTCAGAACCTCTGTCTTATTTTTATTTAAGGTGTATCCCGAATATTGGCTAAACTTATCTATTATCGACCACAATTTAGGTAGGGATTTATCTGGATTAGTGATGTATAGGAGGATATCATCCGCATATAGTGAGATTTTATGTTCTTCTCTATTAATCTCCACCCCCTCCACCTCGCTCGCCTCTCTTATGGCCTGAGCCAGAGGTTCTATATATAAGTCAAAAAGGAGGGGTGAGAGAGGACACCCTTGTCTGATGCCCGTCCCAAATCAAACCGCTGTGAGGCGCCCATTCACCAGTACATAAGCTCTAGGAGAGGCATATATGGCCTTAATGGCCCTAGAAAATGAGAGGGAAAACCCAATTTATCCAGAATCAAAAAGAGGAAGCCCCAATTAACTTTATCAGACGCCTTTTCAGCGTCCATACTCATAAGGCAGGTAGGGATACGCTTTTTGTTAATAAAATCAATTATATTTATCGTCCTTCTCACCCCCTCTGGTGCCTGTCTACCTTCTATGAATCCTGTCTGATCTGGGTGTACCAGATCCCCCAGAAATGACTGTAGTCTTTTGGCTATTATAGCCGTGAAGATTTTATAATCTACATTAAGGAGGGAAATTGGTCTATATGAGCCACATTCCACCGGGTCCTTTCCTTCTTTTGGAATCACTGTTATAGTTGTATAATTCCATGAGGGAGGAATCACTTCCCCCTCCAGCCATATTTGATTATAGACCGCCGCAAGCATCGGCGTTAATTCTGTTTTAAAAGTTTTATAAAATTCCCCCCCAAACCTGGTCCGGCCCGGGACATTTACCTATCTTAAGCTCATTCACCGTGTCTAGGATCTCCTGCAACGTGATTTGACGTTCTAGAACCTGCCTCTGGGTCACTGTGAGCTTAGCCAACTTTAATGAATTTAAGAATTCTGAAGCCTCCTCCATGGGTGTCTCTAACTGTGGCTGGTATAAATCTTTATAAAAAGTGACCAAAGCTTCTGCAATCTGTTCCCATTTATACGAGGTCTGACCAGTTTTGGGATTCCTGAGTCTTAAGACATTGGCCCTAGCTGCCTGCTGTTTTAGTCTATATGCCAGGAGACGTGTGGCCCTCGGTCCCCCCTCATAGTAGGCCTGTTTCGTAAATAAAAGAGCTTTCTCAATTAGGCTACATTTCCTTGATCAGGTGCCCACCTCTGTCTTCTCCATGTGGGAGCCACGTCATCTCCCTAAGCTGCTTTCCTTCTACTAACTCTTTATATTATTGGTCTGAGTTTGCTTCTCTGTATACTGTATTGATTTCAGCATTTTAACAGTTTTTTATCAATGGTAAGAGTCTACATTGCTGTGATTTAAATTGCCAAATACTGTTAGAATTTTAGACTGTATGTTCCTCTCTGCCCTATAACTTTGCCTGAGCCAACAGAGTAGTGCCAAGCATGCCACAGTACCCCATCTCTTTCTATAAATTATTTTCTTTCTGAATTAAGCTTCCTATAATTTCACTTACTCCCTATTCTGTCCTTGTGCTTTTTCTCTTCTCTCTCTCCCACTCCATCCCATAGCCCAAGGCGTTACAGCTCTTTTAGTTAATTTTAGTTTTCCTTTTGTGCAGAGCCTTTTATTATGCAATCTGCCTTCCAGCCAGCCTGGTGCCAAGGGGATTAGCTGCCTCTGCCTTTGCTACTTTAAATTCACTGTCCCTTCTCCCCTCCACAGTTTACTTTGTCCTGAATGGGTACCCGCCTCCATCTTCTCCCCGTGTAAGCCATGCTTAATACAGCGGCTCTTCCACGGTGACCCACCCGACTGTGAGACAGCCCAGAGACCCACAGGTATGGACACAGAGATGCAGCCCAGCCCTTGGAGCTGCTGCCCATCTTGAATGTTGGGGCTTTCTGTCTCCACTGGCTGATTGGTGCTGTATCTCAGTTCCTCAGCCCTAGTTGGACACTTCACCTTCTCCTGCCTTCCTATTGGCAACTGCTTTCTTCTCCCTAAGTGGCTTTCCTTGCACTAACTTTTTATATTATTGATCTGAGTTTGCTGCTCTGTATACTGTATTGATTTCAGCATTTTAACTGTTTTTTATCAATGGTTAGAGTCTACATTGCTGTGATTTAAATTGCCAGATAATGTTAGAAGTTTAGATCGTATGTTTCTCTCCGCTCTGTAACCCTGCCTGAGCTGACCGAGTAGCGCCAAGAGCTCCACGGTACCCCGTAACTTTCTATAAATTCTCTTCTTTCTGAATTAAGCCTCCTATAATTTCACATTGCCACCTATCTCTGTCCTTTACCCTGATTTTTTCTCTTTTCTCCCTGTGCCCTTCCTTGTGCTTTGCTGGTTGTCTCTCCCTTCCCCCCTCCCCCATAGCCAAGTGTTACAGTTCTTTTTTGTTAATTTTAGTGTTCCTTTTGTGCAGAGCCTTTTGTTATGCAATCTGCCTTCCAGCCAGCCTGGAGCCAAGGGGATTAGCTGCCACTGCTTTTGCTGCTTTAAACTGACTGTCCCTTCTCCCCTCGGTAGGCTACTTACCCCTGAATGGGTGCCCACCTCCATCTTCTCCCCGTGGGAGCCATGCCTTCTCCAGCAGCTCTTCCATGGCAATCTGCACAACTGCCAGACAGCCCAGAGACCTGCAGGTACGGACACAGAGATGCAATCCAGCCCTTGGAGCCACTGCCCAGCTTGAATGTTGGGGCTTTCTGTCTACACTGGCTGACTGGTGCTGTATCTCAGTTCCTCATCCCTAATTGGACACGTTATCTTTTTCTGCCTTTCTATTGGCAACAGCTTTCATCTCCCTAAGCTGCCTTCCTTGCATTAACTTTTTATATTATTGGTCTGAGTTTGCTGCTCTGTATACTGTATTAATTTCACATTTTAACTGTTTTTATCAATGCTTAGTGTCTACATTGCTGTGATTTAAATTACCACTTACTGTTAGAATTTTAAACTGTATGCTCCTCTCTGCTCTGTAACTCTGCTTGAGATGATGGAGTAGTTCCAAGCGCTCCAGGTACCCCTTATCTTTCTATAAATTCTCTTCTTTCTGAATTAAGCCTCCTGTAATTTCACACTGCCACCTAACTCTGTCCTTTGCTCTGATTTTTATGTTGCTTGCACACATGTGCAAGAAACATAGTGCCATCATCCGAGTTTTTGGAGGTGTGGCACCCTGTCTTCCAATTCAGTCAGTGAGTTTGCAGGCGCGGTCGCAGTTCTCCAATGACTGCTGCAGCTGTCTCTGACAGCATCGAAAATGCAGTGGCATACAGTTGAAGGGAGGCTCCGCTTCAGTGAGCAAGCTCTCCCCACACACACACACACATAAGCACCATATTCGTGCTGATCGCTCCCTCCCCCACCCACACACTGTATGGCCAGAGGTGCCCAATCCCCATCGGCTCCACGCCCCCAAAGCTGTCCAGGTGCCACGCTGGGAGCCCACCCCAGCATGGCAAAAGTTTATTGCCAACGGGGTGCCCACCCCCACTGGCTCCACGGCTGTACGCCCCACCCCAAAACTCTTCCAGGTGCCACGCTGGGAGCCCACCCAGCGTGGCAAATCTTGTTATAGCCGACGGGGGTGCCCAATCCCCCATCAGCTCCAGCCCCCCCAAAAAGCCTTTCCAGCTGCCACACTGGGAGCCCACCCCAGCATGGCAAATGTCCCGCATCATCTTAATTACAAAAAAAACCCAAAAACCCTGTAAATAAAAAAATGGTCCCATGCAGTCTCACTGTCCCCACCCGTACCCACCCACTGCGCACCCTGCCTCCCCACCCCCCTCACCCCATACATACCTCCAGAGCTCAGCGCGACGATCATCGGTGGACCAGGAACACGTCTGCAATCTTCAAAACCGACCTCGAACTGAGGAAATGCCGGTAAGCTGTATAATGGAATAAATAGGGTTTTTTTCAACTTTGTTGCATATCTCAGGCATTTTTGGGAATTTTGGTCCCAAATTTTCAACATGGGATTTTTGGGACACCTCCTCATGAATTCTTGCACTGTCATGGCGTTAATCGGGCCTGAAGGGTGATTTTGCCATCACTGTGCAAAATCACCTTTCGGGGTCGATTAACATAACGACACTGCCAGTGTTCATAAGGTGGGCTCTCAAAAAGCCTATTGTGAAAATTTGGTGAAAAAATTCCTAAAATGATGTTTTATCTAGCGCTACAAGCAGTTCCTACGCACGCCGAAGTTCGCTAATTTTCAATATTTTCATTCCAGATTTTCAACATTGCTATTTTACCACACTTCCTTATGAGCAGTATAGCTGCCATTTTTCACATCTTCCCAAAACGTGTTTCTGCCCATATAGTGCACAATGGCATAGTTGGTGTGCGAAATCAATGTATGGGACACATTAAGAAAATCACAGCGACACTGTTCATGAGCAGAGGTCTTAAAATGGCTATGTTGAAAATTTGGTGAAAAAATTCCTAAAAATGACTGTTTTACTAGCGTGCGTTGCACAGTTCCTACGCACGCTAGTAAGTTCGCGAATTTTCAGTATTTGCACTCCAATGACTTCAAAATACCTAAACAGCACATACAAGCAAGCAACATTCAGCATTGACAAATGCTTGTTTTCTCTTTCTCCTGTGCCTTTCTTGTGCTTTGCTGGTCATCTCCCTCCCTCCCCGGTAGCCCAAGGTGCTACAGCTCTTTTTGTTAATTTTAGTGTTCCTTTAGTGCAAAGCCTTTTGTTATGCAATCTGCCTTCCAGCCAGCCTGGTGCCAAGGGGTTTATCTGCCACTACCTTTGCTGCTTTAAATTGATTGTCCCTTCTCCCCTCTGCAGGCTACTTACCCCTGGGAGCCACGCCTTCTCTGGCGGCTCTTCCATGGTGACCTGCCTGACTGCTAGACAGCCCAGAGACCTGCAGGTACAGACAGACACACAGCCTGGCGCCTGGAGCAGCTGCCTGGCTTGAAAGTTGGGGCTTTCTTTCTCCACTGGCTGATTGGTGCTGTATCTCAGTTCCTCAGCCCTAACTGGACATTTCGCCTTCTCCTGCCTTCCTACTGGCAACTGCTTTCATCTCCCTAAGCTGCTTTCCTTGCACTAACTGCCCACAGAAATGACTGCCCATGGGAGTAGAAGCAGCTCCCCTCCTCATTGGGGCACAGTTCTTCATTGGCTGCCATCCCTCGCCTGCTGTTTGGCCATAGGACCCAGGTAATTGCCACTCTCCGCCCTAGCTGACCCGGCCTGAACCCCAGAGTGTGGCTCTCGCCTTGATTGGTCAAGCTTTAGGGAACTCTGCTGCATTATTGGTGGGCAGAGGAAACAAGCCCATCACCATTGGCTGATGCCAGGAACTGCTGTTTAATCCATGTTCGGTCCCTAGCAAGCCTTAGCCAAGACTGTTCCACTTTGGCAACTTCTCAGCTGCCTCTCTGGACTGCTGGACAAGTTCTGGTTTGAAATTTCCTTCTGCCCTCACACCCCTGCCCCAGCCTCTATTAAATTTGCAAAACCCCACCCACCCTCCTCACTGTCTTTACTATTGGTCTGATTGCTCTCTAGTGGAAGCGTCCTTCCCGATCCAAGCTATCTTTTGTCACTCCTAACCTCTTCCTTTTCTCTGGCCCTGTGGCTGTACTCTCTCTGCCCTGGTAAATCAGTTCCCATCTTTCAAGGTACCTTTGTTCTAACCCCAAGTAGAACATTCTACCGTACCTTAGGTACATCAAGATTCTGCCCCCACCCACACCCTCACAATGTACCTGGTAGCTATATTTGGATTACCAACATTATGCCAGGTCCTGGCACTCTCAGAAGCTGTGCCACTAGCCCCTTCCCTGAAGGGATTACTCACAATACACTTTATAAATTCCCCCCCACCATATTGGCTTCAAATCAACCACCTCTGCAGCACCAGTTGTCTCCTGCAGTACTCCTCTACACCTCAGTGTAAGAAAATTGGAGTGTCCCTGCATGTACCCCCTCCCACCCCCAGTCATCAGCCTAGTCATAACCAGTTCCCTGGCTAAGCACTATAAATCAAAAAATATAACAGATCACTGGTATTAGCATACCTAACAAGGCAGGCAATTTGTGTGGCCTGCTTACTTTTGCTTCTCTCAGGGAATTTACACCCCAACCCTGGCCTCACTGCTAGTAACACTGCCCGACCTAGAGTGCACTGTAGCCTAACCCTTGCCTCCATCAATATTTGTAGTCTGCTGGCAAAATTCAACTCTCTACAAGTCTGGGTTGAACAGCATCAGTCGGATATCCTGTCAGTGGTAGAAACATGGCTTAAACCAAGGATCTACAATGTGGCCATTCAAATCCCTGGTTACACTCTGTTTAGACTTGATAGGGCAGGCAAGCGCTGAGGTGGCTGTGTGCTCTACATAAAGGATCACATACAGGCTCAACTCCTATCCCCCAGCATCACCTGTGGCAGCACCCAACTCCTAGCAAGAAAAGTACTGCTCAGATAAAATGACAAAACAATTGCTGTGGCATCGGTGTACATTCCCCACAAGGACCAATCAAGTGAATTTAAAGTGATCCTCAACTACCTGTCTGACCACTGCCAAGTAAGGAACTAATTATGATGGGGGACTTTAACTTCAACTTGGAATCCCCCAACGCAGCCCTCTATAAAGACACTCTATCTGCCCTCAACATGTTTCAGTCAGTGAACTCTAGACCCGGGTAAATTACTGCACTGGTACATGCTTGCTTATTGACTGCATTATTACCAACTGGCCTGAGAGAATAAGTAGCCTAAAAGTGCTCCCTGACTCTCTCAGTGACCACTCCTCAGTCCTCTTCAACTGGTTGAATAAGTCACCCAAAGCTACAAAAAGGACAGTCAATAATAAATTGCTAAAAAAGGGAAGCTGGCCTCACTAAAAGCTCACCAAGCCCTCCAAGACTGGAGCTTCCTTGACAACGCAACTGACATTGACACTGCGCTGGAAGGGTTCATCCACAAATTCAACGAATTCTGCGACATCATTGCCGCTCACACTAAAAGGAAGATACGGGACTCAAACAATTCCTGGGTCTCAGCCAAACTCTTAGCAATGATGAAACCCTGAGATGACCTTTGGGCTAAAGCAAGAGACACAGGCACCCCAGTAGATTTTCAGGCCTATAAAGCAGCCCGAAACAGCTGCACCTGGGCAATCCAGCAAGCTAAAAGCCAACATTTTATAACCAAACTGACAAACTCATGGGATGACAGCCACAGATTCTGGGAAAACATAAAAACTCTCACAGGTAAACCTAATAAGACCCCACCCATCATTTTATACGTGGAAGGTACTCACACTCAGGACCCTAGCATCCTAGCTAACACTTTTAACAAAGCATTCACAGAGCTTACTGGTGTACTGCCACCCAAGTTCTTTAAACCCTAGATGGGCGAAAATAGTGGGCAAGATGGCAAGCCACCCCCTAACTCCCCACCTCCCTTCTACCTAAAATCGTTACCCCAGCAAAGGCCATGAAATACCTTACTTAAGCGCTCAGTAAATCCAGAGCCAGCAATGACACACTCGATCTTAAACTTATAAAGCTCACGCTTGACACCGTCCTCATTCCCTTCACCAAAATCCTGAACCTATCCCTTACTTCTGGTAAATTCCCTCATCTATGGAAAGCTGCAGTGGTCACACCCATCCACAAATCTGGTGACTGAACTATTCATTCAAATTACAGACCAATTTCAATACTCCCCCCCACAAAAGTGCTTGAATGCATAGTTTCTGATCAATTGACAGAATACCTGGAAAAATACCAGCTGCAGTGCTGGCAGCAACACAGCTTTAGGACGTTACATAGTACCTCCACTGCTCTAGTAGAATTTACTGGGTCAATCCAAAATGCAGTAAATCGAGGACTCTTGGTGGGGACTACATACTGTATATAGACCTCACCAAGGCCTTCGATATCGTAAACCACGTACAGCTCCTAAATCAGCTATCCCATACATGCGTTATCTGTAGACACTCTAGCATGGTTCAAGAGTTACCTCTCTGACAGAGTGCACAAAATGAAAATCCAAGAAGTTCTCTCAGACACTGGAGTGCCACAGGGATCAATTCTTGGTCCACTACTCTTCAGTTAATTCCTTAACCACTTCCCCCTAGCTGTCACAGACAATGTCTTGCTTTACGAAGACAATGCTGTGCTTTTCTCTAGCCATCACAACCCCACTGCACTAGAAATTCAAATGCAGTCCAGCTTGTCAGCAGCAGAAAAATTGTTCCACAACTCCAATTTTTTTTTTTTTTGTAGTTTAACAATAAAACAATGATTTTTGTCTCCTCCCATAATAAAAACAGGACATACCAACTATGAATCCATAGCATGTTTAATTCGCCTCTTGAAATGGTACAAAATTTTAAATATCTAGGGATTACACTGGAAGGCACCCTATAATTCACAATGCACATTGATAAAGTAGCCAAGGCAGCCAACTGCAAATTAGGTCTACTTTTCCAAAACAAACAATGCTTGACCAATGAAGTCCTAAAAGCTGCCATGACAAGCTCAGTGCTGTCAATCATGGATTATGGCCTTGTAATGTATGGGGCTGCCACCCACTCTGCACTAAATCAGGTCAAGATTGTCTTAAACAAGGCCTGTCGACTTGTACTAGGTGCAGACCGGTTAACACATACCTGTGCCCTTTATGCACGATCTGGATGGCTCAGCCTCAGCAATTGGTTGCAATACCAGATCTTCCTCCTAGCTTAAGAAGGCCACCTTAGGACTTACCCCCTCTGGCGTGAAATCCCTCCTCACTATTAATAACTCTGTAAGAAATACCAGGGACGGCAACAACAAGCCGCTGAAAATCCCCTTCTGCTGCACCATGCAAGGTCAATGGTCTTTTGAATTCCATGCTCCACTCTGGTTAAACTCTCTCCATGAAGACCTACTGAAGGGAACCAAGCTTGGACCATTTAAAGCAAAACTCCAAGCTCATCTAGCCCTGGCCACTAGTTGTGACTGTGAATTAGATTCCCGTGTGCCCTACTTTTTTAGCCTATTGCTCTACATCCTGTCTCTAACACCACCCTTTACATCCCCCCTCAGCACTTCCTTTCTCCATTTGCACCCCTTCCCTTCCCTGATTCCCCCCTTCTCTCTACCCCTCTAAATCACCCCCTGCCCCTAATCTCTGGACCATGCCCTCTCCCTACACAACCTCCTCCATCGCATACTCCATCCTTCTACCTCCCCTCTACTTACCCCCCATCCTACTACCTCCTTTTACCTACCCTCCTTCCTAGTACCACCCCCATTCCTTCTATTATCCTCACCCACTCCACCCACTAATCCCTACTAAATGGCTCCCTTTCCTTACCCTCTGCACCTCTTGTTTGCACTTTTCCCTAGTCTTGGCATGTCTGCCAAGCTACCCCAATGAAGCACTTAGACAAAAGAACTGCTTTAATAACATGTCTTGCTATGTTGTTTTACTCTCCAATGTTCTTGCATTTTTATAACCTCATGTTTGTACCTGGCTTTTCACACACAATGTAATGTCCAAGTGCCATCAACCTGTTGTAACTGTTTGTACACAATGTTTACTCTTTTTTCTGATGTGGAACCTCTGGAAATGAATCTCTGGCTCAAAGGTATTTTCCGAAACTTAATAAATAAATAAATAAAGGACGCAGAGAGAGAGCAAAAGATAGGAGGGATTGGTGAAAAAATTAAAAATTAAATTTCAACAATTTGGGCAAGGTCAGGGAGAAACATCAGAATTTATAAAAGGAAGTATGCTGTGCAACCCATTGTAATCATCCGCTACTACATAGTAGTTTATTGCAAAGGAATGGGTACCAGCAGCGGGACAACCCCCCAAGTCTTCCACCTCCTGAATCTTGACTGGAAATTTTTAGGATGGGAGTCCATGTGGAGGGAACATTTACCTGCAGAAGAGCTGCCATACAGCTTTGGTATTGTAGAGGATGCAAAGGACCTACCAATGCAGCTGTGGAACCTACAGGGGATGGAGCCTGTACAACCTGCTGGACTGCTAAGGGCCCACAGTCATCCCCCAAACTGCATGGGTGAGCCTGCTGAGATGACAGCAGTGTAGCACATCCACAGTCATGCCCACCACCAGTTATGCTGGCCTGAATCCTTCATGGAAGCGTCTGAGAAAGCTGGACTGGAGGTTTGGGAATTGAGCAAAAACAGTGCATGTTGCTCCTATGGGACAATTTAAGAAGACGGATGCTACTGTTGGCAATTATGGCACCACCAGAACCAATCAGGGCATGCTGACAATGAGGAGAATAAAGATAATATGGCACTGGCCCACAATCTAGACTGCCACCACTGACACTAGTGATAATGCTTGTGCTGCTGACAATATGCCTTACCCCCTAATCCACAAAAGTAAGAGGGCAAAGACATGTCCCATCGCTGCAACAGGGCTTGCTACTGAGGAAAATCAGGATAATACAGCACTGGCTCACAGTCTGGCTGCCACCACTAACTCTAATGATAATTCTTCTGCTGCTAGCAGTATGCCTTCCCACCTAGTCAACCACAGTCTTGGGAGCAAACACAAATTCCATGACTACAACAGGGCTTGCTACTGGGAACCAAAACAACATGGTAAAGCTTCAGTCTAGAGTCACAAAAAACACTACCACTTCCTCAGAAACTGGGGCTGTTAGGACAGCAGAATGCACCAAGGGGAAAAATTAGGAAAGGGGTCAAGGGATCCAAAATGAAAGACTCACTGGGCTTTAGCAAAAGGTGATATAGTCAAAGTAACTCAACCTGCCCCAGTACACCCACTTTCATGATGCAAAAAAAGAGATTCTAGAGAGATTCTAGGCAGAATCAGAAGAAACACATACTGTGACTAGCTAAAGCTTAGTCAATATTAAAAAAATCAAATTTTTTGATACCTGTTGCCTTTTATTCAAGCAATGAACTATTGTACTTCACTTCAGTGATTCTTTTCTGAATTTCTGTGCACATTTAAAAAAAAAAACAGACAAAAACAAAAAAAACACAAAATGCTTAAAGGACAACAAATTTGAAATACAGTACTTAAATAAATTACAAAAGTAAAAATAAAAGACATAGTAAAAAAATTGCTTTTAAATATATTATAAACCAAGTCCATAGATTCTGCCTTTGAAAAGCCCTGAATATTTGTAAGAAGGTGTCATGTTATGAATGTACAAATTGTTGTGGGTCATTAAAGCTCCTGTGTGGTGAAAAAAATGCAGCCTGTTGCTGCCTCTGTGTGTTTCAAAATAAGTTTGTAGGAATATGCTGTTTAAACTTTGTTTGCTACTGTATTTCTCTGTAGAGCATACACGAGTTAGTCTTACATAGCTGAGCTGTGTAAGCTGATTTGAGATTCATTTAATATCCCTTTGATTTCTACAGAAGGTTTATTGAATAATCTAGCATTTCTTCCGATTTGTTTCTGGGTATGACATTGACATTGAGAATATGGACCAACCATTACCACAGTGCTGCTTATTCCCTGTCCAAGTAAAAACTTGTGGTTATAGTCCATCTGGGTTTAACTCATGGCAGGAAGTCTTCACCATCTGTAAGAAGAAAGATGAAAGGCCAACTTCAATCACTGCTTTGGCATAAAGGATCAGTGAATGTTAGCCACCCTGGGCTCCCTAGCATCAGTAAAAGGCACCATAACAACACTGACTGCAAATTTTGACCTGGGTCACAATGCCTTGTTAGAGCATTTTTATTTTTAACAATAGGTCCAACTGGAGAAGCACCAGCACCAGTGCACGACTGCAATAAGAGAACTGCCATCTACTTGTACATTCAGTTCCCTTCCGGATATCATGGTAATTGATCAACAATGCAAAAAAAGGACTTATGCTTGATTATGAGAGCTCCTATAGATGGAATCAGACACCATAGAAACATAGAAAATGATGGCAGAAGGGGACCTGTGGTCCATCGAGTCTGCTCAAACATGGTATACTGGGACATAATGGACAACGGTGTCCTGTGCCCCGAGATGCACAGACTAGCATTTGCCAGTGTCATGTGATTGCGCCCAAGTCTTGTCCCATATGTGCTTAAAACTCGATACTGACTTAACAGCCACCATCTCAGGTGGCAGTCTATTCCAAAGTTCCACCACCCTCTCAGAAAAGATGTACATTCTGATGTCCCTCCTGAACATTCTGTATTTCAATTTCCACTCATGCCCCCTTGTTGTAGAACTGGCATTTATAGTAAAAAGCAGAGTGCAGTACTTTGTTAATGCCTCTAAGGAACTTGAAAGTCTTGATCATATCCCCTCTTTCCTTCCTAGTCTCCAGTGAGCACATGTTCAAAGCCTTAAGCCTCTCTTCATAGATTATTCCCTGAAGACCATGTACCATCTTTGTTGCCCTTCTCTGGACCACTTCCAATCTATCAATTTCCTTTCTAAGGTAAGGTCTCAAGAATTGGACACAGTATCCCAGGTGTGGCCACACCAATGCAGTACAGTGGCATTACCGTCTCCCTGTCACTGTTATCTATCCCCTACCAATACATCCCAGTACCCTGCTAGCCCTGCTGTAAGCTTTGTTGCACTGACTTTGCTGCTTGAGGTCGTCTCTAATGATGATCCCCAGAATCTGTTCCTCAGTAGAGGAGCTAAGTTTGACCCCATTTAGGAAGTATTCTGCCTTAGGGTTGGCCCTACCCAGGTGCATCACCTTGCACTTCTTAGTATTGAATTTCAGCTGCCATATGTGTCCATCTTTCCGACTTCTTAAGATCCTCCTGTAGCTCTCTGACTCCCTCCATGTTGTCTACTCTTCTGCTGAGTGTCATGTCACTGGCAAACAGGACGTTGTTGCCACTTATACTCTCGCTGATTTCACCAATGAATATGTTGAAAACAACTGGCCCCAGTATCGACCCCTGAGGCACCCCGCTAGTGACATGCCTTTCAATAGCTCTTACTCCATTTTCAGCTACCCTTTGTTTCCTGTCCTTCAGCTAACTTTGCACCCACCTGTTTACTCTGCCACCCAAGGTCCTCCAGCTTTTTTCAGAGGCGCCTGTGCAGGACTGTGTCAAATACCATACTGAAGTCAAAGTAAAGCAGGGCCACCACAATGCCCTTGTCCAAATTCCTGGTAACCTCATCGAAGAAAGTAATAAGGTTTGTTCAACATTCCCTGTTCCCTTTACATTGCCTGAACAATTTATATGCATTCTGTTTGGCCCTGATTGTCTCCCTTACTGGAGGGAAGAACCACATGGATCTTTTAAACCATTTTTCTTTGTTAAAGTCCTGATGCAGAGCCTGGTTGCATCTAGAACTGCTTCCCTAATACTTTCCCATATGTCCTCCACCTCTGACTGGTCACTGATGTTTGTTAATCTATCTTTCACTATCTGCCTTAATCTACCAAAATCTGCACTTTTAAAGCATAGTACCTCTGTTTTTTTTGCCATAAAAGTTTTTATTGAATTTTCAAGAATAACACTTGAGTGAAATACCAAACATGAAGTACAGAAATAACATTTCCAAGAAAATTTGAAAAGTCCAATAAGTAAAGCCTCATGAACAATTGGTAATCAGGTAAACTGTGCCCATAACAAAAACACACAAAATATAAGCAAATTCATAATAAAATAGTCAGACAGTACAGCAGGTGGGTGCATAATGTTATGCTAAAAGCAAACTAAACCAAAGAATGACCTTATATAATATACAGGTATTACCATAAAAAGGGGGTCGAGAACAATCTATAAAAGCATGTTCAGATACAGGTGAGGAGAAAGGAGCTTAAGGTTTCTGAACAAGTTTGAACACAAACATTCGAGAGGGGAGGCTAGGTAGGTACCACCAACTTCAGACCTAATGGAAGGAGGGTTAAGTTGACCCAATTAGTACCTCTGTCTTTGAGGAGGTTTTTGTATCACCCATGGATATTTTAAACCAGACCAAACTGTAGTCATTGTTTGGTTCGTCTACCCATGGATCTAATCTCTTCTGAATTTGTGAGGATCAGATCCAGGATGGCGTCCCCCCCCCGTTGGATCCTTCACTAGTTGAGATAGCAAGCAGTCCTGGAATGCACCTAGTAAAGCCTGACTTCTGGATCTCTTGGCTACTGGAATCCTCCAGTCCACATCCATCAGGTTAAGGTCCCTGACAACCACTATATATCACCTTTACCTGCTATCCTTTGTAGTTCCTCATCTCACCTTACATCAGAGCATGTGTTCCAAATAACTAGCAGACAGAAGCAGCAAAGGCTCAGGCCCAGAAATTTTCAGGGATTGCAATACCAACACAGACAATACACAATGCCTTGCAATACCCTATCCAATTTATTGTGAAGAAGCTGCCACCAGCCAGAGAAATCCTTCTGCAACAGACAGAGATGACAGCAGCCAGCCAGCAGTCAAGTGCAAACTGTGACAAACACAGCACAGGTGCAGCCGCCTGCTGATTTGGTGATAGGGAGACATGCAGCTTGCCTTGTTCACCCAAACACAGTGCCCTGTTGACAGAAAGAACAACTAAGAGGTCACAGAATTACTTAATACCCAGTCCATTCAGTCCATTGTAGACTAAATTTAAGTGCTTTGAATTAATCAACTACTTAACAGCTAGCCAGTGCAGCATGCGCAGCACTGGATCAATATGATCCAGACTCTGGGGAGAGATCAAAATTAAGAGGTAATGTCATCTAGTAGTACGAGCATTGACTTGGAAACTAGGAGGTCACAGATTCAAACCCCACCAGCTCCGAATACACACTTTGTGACCTTGAGTAAGTCACTTATCCTCTCAGTGCTCAGTCCACCCAGCAGCAGAAATGAAGAAATGCAAGACAATGGAAACTAGATGTTACAACTCAGATGGGCTTTCCTGAGTAAATACAGTGGAGCCTGCCAAAACACAACACGGTGTCACAGATTCCTGTATTACAAAACAGATTAATTGCCATTGAAATTGCCTTGTTTCCTGCAGTAACTCTGCTGCAGAATTGAATTACATGCTGGTGGGCACCACTGTAAGTTGTAAACTAGATTATGAATCATTGGAGGAACAGAGGTCAGAGACTCTGTATGACAGTGGTAACTAAATGTTTATACTAACACTAAGCTAGTAACACTAAGCTAGTTAGATAAATTCTACAAGGTTGCCCTTTCCAGTGTCTCCTTTATAAAGCATCTGAACTACAGGTCCCAGCAAGTTACTTGGGGGTGGGTTTAAAATGTTACATGGCATATTCTATTTATCTTTCTGCTAAACTTTATCTAAAATATCAGTCACTATAATGGAGAAAGAATATACCGGGTGTGTAACATGTAAAATGTTTGAAAATGGGAACAGGGGTGCAGACTACACTTGTGTTAAATGTATCCAGAATATTAAACTATTAGAGGAACTGAATGAACTGAGACAACAGAGGTACATTCAGCAAGAATTGCGTAGACTAAAAAACTTCATAGACGCTACATGGAAGTCAATACAAGTAGTAAAGGGGCCAATTAGAAACTAAGAGCATCGAGACAAATGAGTGAATAAATCAGGAACCACAACAGGGGTATTGCAAGACAGAGAGATGGACATGGAAAGGGTACTGGACATACAGCAGGGAAGCATGGGAACTGAGGAAGACACTCAAAATGAGCTACCCATTGATTACACAGTGGATGATTCTGACGGGAATAGTGTGGAGGGTCAGTTATTAGAGGACTGCTGTCTTGTTCAGCAATCAGGAAAGCGAAAAAGACATTTTGCTATTCCAACTATATATGGAAGAGATAAAGAATAACATGAAAAGAACATAGAAAGAAACATAAATCATAGTTCAATGGCTTACGCCGTCAGTATAGTGTTATGCTTGCGAAACTGTGTTACTTTGGTTTTGGCTGTTCGCACTCTTTATTCCAAAGGAATTACTACACTGTAGGGGTACCAAATACAAGGAACCCTCAAAGAGAGTTCCACCCCTAGAGGTGCTGTGGGATGACTCCCTTGGCTAAAGGTACCTTAGGAAGGATCCCAAGGAGAGAGGCACTGCCGCTGGGGGAGGACAGTGGGGCAAAGAAAAAGTGCTTCAGAAAGAGGCTGAGAGGAACTGATCATATAGCTCAGGAAGTGGGAGTGGCTGGCTGCTTGTCCATTGAACTACAGGCCCAGCCTTCCAGTTCAATGGCCTATGCAGCCAGTATAGTGTTATGCTTGTGCAACTGTGTTACTTTGGTTTTGGCCATTCGCACTCTCTATTCTGAAGGAATTACCATCCTGTAGGGGTACCAAAGGCAAGGAACCCTTGAAGAGGGTTCCACCCCTAGAGCTTCCACGGGGCGATTCCCTGGTTAAAGGTACCTTAGGGAGGATCCCCAAAAAGAAATGTAGTAATACGAAGCATATAACCAAACAGTAGCTGAGAGACGTAGTAGTAAATAAAGCATCAGGCAGCTTAATAATGCAATGAGATGCTCAGGTTAGCATGGCATGATTTCGATGGGTTGCTTTAGAAAATGAGGGGACCTCCTAAGGAGAGAAGGAACAGCAGGGACACCATCCACCTCCATCCAACAGTAGAAGCTACCTAAAGAAACTAGGGAACACTACTATGCTAACTAACTGTTATGACCTGAGGCACGGAGGAGAGACTAAACCCCTATGAGGAGGAAATCTCTGGGGATACAAGGCCTAGGTCGCTTTCTCTCCTGGCTTGGGATATTTTATTTAGTAACGGCTCTGCTGCTGCAATTTGGAAACCCAGTTAAAGGGAGGTGGAAAATATTCAAATTTGGAGGAATGCTCTCACTCAATCCCTCTAACAGGAATGCCGTGGAAGGTTGCGAGCATGCTCTGCAACACCGAGGACAACCAAGGTGGGAGGAGGAGAGCAATGACTGCTGAGGCACTCACCTGGCCTACTCACCCTAAAAACAAACCAGGTGAACCAGAGGCAATCGTAGGGAGAATGCGGTGAAGGTGCCTTGCTAGGGAACCACTAAAGCCAATGGATAACCATTGTAGTGGAAACCACTAGAGCCAAAGGAGATCGGAGTAACCACCCTTCACAGCTAGTCTTAAATTCTACACTAGGAGCTGCTGTCGCATCAGCGAACAGCTAAAGCCAAGCCCAGAGCAAGGACATTTCCAGATATGGGCCAGGTGAGAAGGACCCCACCCCAAGTTGGGCACACTCAAGATGCATACTTAGAAATGCAGAGCGAGACTATCAGCTAAAGGGGAGCCCCGCACCAGAATGGTATGACTGGCATGCCCCAGAAACTGATGAGGAGCTGAATGAGCGTTGAGTGCTAAGACGTTGCAGAGGTCAGATGGCAGTGAGTGAGCAATAAGCAATGATTGTGTAAGCAAGAGTGGACTTGCACATAGGTAAGTAAGCAGTGTAGCAGTAGTCACACCTGCACATAGGTCAGTAAGCAGTGGCAATAGTTGGACCTGCACGTAGGTCAGCAAAACATAGTAGCAGTCTGCAATGTAGTAGCAATGGTGGGACCTGAACGTAGGTTGGAGGAGCAGCACTATAAATAGTGGGGCAAGCCAGCCAGGCATTTCAAAAAGCCAATGAAGGTGACAAATACTCTGAGGATTTTCAGCTGCGGAGGCAGGATTTAGCATATAAGTGCAGTAATTAGCCATATGGGGCCATGAATCCCCAAACACTTCCAAGTCCCCACTGTAGGAAAAACAAGAAAGTGATATAAAGGGACAAGACCCACATGCAGTTATTGAAACTAATTAACAACATCAGCAGTAGCTTAGCTGACCTCAGAGTATCACAGAGTGTACAAACATAGAGAGCAGCATCTGTGCTGAGTAAATTGTGAGTTGTAAAATTCAATAAACATAGAATAAAAGGAGGCAAAATACTCTGAAAGCAGCTATCATCAGGCGGTGCAATGAAACTTCAGCAATGAGGTAGGTAGAATGAGTTGAGAGAGCATGATGGAGCTGCATCACTAGGTTCTGAATGAGCTTGAATCAGGTGAAAATTGAATGTGCAGCTTACAGAGCAGCTATTGTTTGAGTTGAAACAAACAAATAATGATTGCAGTTGCATTGCAAGTTATTGAGAGTTGTGAGTAACTGAGAGCAAGCAGTATGAGCACTGGATTAACAATATGCTAGGAGCTTAGAAACAAAGCCCCCAAAAGACAAAACCAAAGACATGCAGACACAGAAAATAGGGAACAAGGACAGAAAGAAGCACATAGCTGGAGGCAGAATACAAACAGACAGAAGCAGGAAAACAAACACAGAAGTCCAGAAAAGACAAGCAGAAGCAGCAGGCGGGGAGTGGGGGTGTAGGCCCCAGCCAGCTGCAGAGGACAGACTGATAGAGCCAGCAAAGAAAAAGTGCTTCAGAAGGAGGCTGAGAGAAACTGCTTGTATAGCTCAGGAAGTGGGAGTAGCTGGCTGGTTGTCCATTGAACCACATGCCCAGCCTTCCAATTAACAGGAGGATGCTATAGATGCAGAATACAATGTTGTTCTGGAGCAGGATGGTAGTCACATTACAAGTATTAATGTTAAAAAAAGAAGGAAAGATAGGAGTGCTCCATTATACTTAAGTAATTCCTTCCATCAGCTCCCATCATTTAGGAATTAGGAGCAGGACCAGGTGGATGAAACTCATGGAAGCAGTATGGAACAGAGGATCCCTAGAATGTGAAGCAGGATCAGGGAGATGAAACTCGTGGAAATGAAACAGTACATAAAATCACTAGAAGTGAAGGGGAAATAAATACTAGGGACTCACGCAATAGGCAAAATGTGGAAACTATGATCCCACACAGTGAATCCACATTCAATATAAATACAGACAGGGCAGTCATGATCCACCTCAGAGCAAGGCAGGCAGTCCAGATCATTATATAGTAGTGGTGGGGGACTCAACAATCAAATATGCTGATAAGTACTATAAATTTGTAAAACCAAAAAAGGAGGCTGGCCTGGTGGTGCTGAGGGTTGAGGCGCTGGACAACACACCTCGTGTCACACTGGTGACCCGGGTTCAGAGGGCTGCTCTCCTCTCCTCTCCTCTCCTGGGGTGGGAAGCTGGGGATTTCTTACTTTGCAGAGGCTCTCAGTGGGGACCGGGAGTAATGCATTAACAGGGGATGCGAAAAGGGACAAGGTGATGGTGGACATCTGCTGGAGGGGGCGGGAGCATGCCCTTCATGCACTGACATCATTGCATATCCACACCTTGGGGAACATAAAAAGGAAAAACTCCTTGGAGCATGCAGAGTGATGCTCGACCAACCCACAATCCCTGGACCAAACAAAGCCCAGTGGTGGGTGGGGGTTCAAGGGTGATGTGGTCTCTCCTTCCCCGTCCCGTCATCAAGGCGGAGGGTGGGCCAGGGAAGCTTGAGGGGTCAGCGAGAAGGCTGGAGGGGGTTAAGAGTTCCCCCAGAGCTACAGAGGAGCAAAAAGAAAGTTAACTAAAAAACCCAGAAAGGAAACAACAAATATGAGCAGCCTTTCCGGTGCTAGAATCCGAGATGTATGGAGGGGTCTGGAAGGTTCCATCCATGGAACCAATGAGCCAATTTTTGTATTGCACATGGGAACAAATGTTACGGGAAGGACTAAACTATTAGACATTCAAAGGGAATTTGAACAACTAGGAAAAGAATTAAAGGACAGAAAATGTGAAGTCATATTGTCTGGCTTATTACCAGTACCCCGGGTGGGGAAGGCAACATCTATTGATATTATTAGACTAAATGGTTGACTTAAGCAGTGGTGCCTGAGTGAAAATTTTCATTTCCAGGACAACTGGGGAGCTTTTGAAAACAGGTCCAATCTATCCGCTGCAGATAGATTCCATTTAAATAGGGTGGGTACAAGAGTGTTGGCCCAGAGCATCAACAAAGCAATACAATACCATTTAAATGAAGTCGGGGGGGGGGGGGGACTGGGGATGGAGATAAACTCAATAAACCCAGTACATCCAATGATACAAAAGAGGAGCTTTGGAGGGCCTTGTTAATAAATGCAAGAAGCCTAAGAAACAAGTTTGAGGAACTGGCCTATATCCTTCATTCTGAGAACATTACCCTATGTGCGATTATTGAAACATGGTGTGATGAGGATCATTTGGGTCTAACCCCTCAAGGGTATCAAATCTTCCAAAAATCAAGGCATAGTAGAAGAGGTGGAGGGGTAGCAATTCTCATAAAGGAGGACATCGAAGCTAGCTTAATCAATAATGAGGATGGCAAGAATGACAAAAAGTTATGGCGAAGCGAATGCCTGAATCAAATATTACAATTATTTTTGGGTTGTGTTATAGATCCCTATCCCAGCACGTAGATGAAGCCTGTCTTTTCTTAAACCCCATTAAAAATCAGGATGAAGGGAAACACATGATCCTGGTGGACAATTTTAACTTCCTGGGAATAGACTGGGGGACCAAAACTGGAAAACCGTTAGCAGAGGAAGAGTTTCTGGACATTCTGGATAATTTGCATCTAAAGAATTATGTGCAGAATAACATTAGAAGTGAAAATATGCTCAACCTTTTGTTAAGCAACATGGAGGATGACATTTTTGACTGTATGGTTAGGGAGCCTCTTTCCGGGAGTGACCTCTGCATGCTCCATGTTTTCTATAAGAGTGAACGGATCTATTTAGGGGGTATTACCATGGCTAGATGTTACAACAGGGCAGACTATGAAGCTATCTGTCGAGCTCTAGGAAAATGGGATTGGAGAGGGGAGTTTTCAGGTTAGACCTTAGATAGGAGATGGGACTCATTTAAAAATAAACTGAAGGCATGTGAGGAGAGATACATCCCTCTCAAAAGGAAATGTAATAACAGGGGCAAAACACCAGTATGGTGCACTAAGAGCATTAAAAAGGCAATAAAGCATAAAAAAGGCATATAACTTTACTAAAATAAGGGGGACCCAGGAGTTGTAGCTAAAGTATAAAGCATGATTAAAGGAATGTAAAACACTTATTAAAAGGACTAAGAGTGAATTTGAAAAGAATCTAGCATTAAACACCACAAACAACAAGAAACATTTCTAACTATGTAAATAGTTCCAAGAAAACAAAAGTACAGGCGGGCCCATTACAGGAAAATAGCAGGTATGTAACTGACTGTGGAAAACTGGCTGAGTCATTTAACAATTTTTTTGTTAGTATACACCATAAGAAGAATAGCCTGTTAGAAAGGTATGAGGGTCTAATAGATAACAAGCATTTGTCAATGCCGAATGTTGTCATGCTGGCATTTGCATTGGTAGTGCAGGAGTTAGAGATGCATAATAGGGAAGTATTGAAGTGACGTCAACCCCATCTCCACCCTGCAGAGAGTGCTAGCATGGGTCATTGGCTATAACGCTCATGCCATTGTGCCTCACCCTACCCTGTAGACACTGACAAGTGTTGTTGTGTGCTTTGGGGTTTTTGGGTGTTATGCTTACCTCATTCCATAAGGAAATACACTGAGGTGGGTGCAGTATAGGAGAATGGGGTGAACTTTGTGGGCAAACACTGCAAGGCACACCACGATGCCTGTCACTGGCTGCAGGGTGGGGGTGGGGGTGGAATTGCGTGAGCATTACAGCTGATGATCCCAAGTCACAACCCTGACACCTGTCAGTCTGTACAGGGTGGGGTGCTGTAGTTGGGAACCCTAACACCGTAGGCGTGTGTTGGTATTTTCACTCCAAATTTTCAACATGAGCTTTTTTGTGAGCCCAACTCATGAAGAGCGGCACTATGAGTGTGGTAGCTGAAAGGTGGTTTTGCACAGCAGCTATGCCATTTGATGACACAGGGAGGAAAACACATTTTCAGCAGGATGTGGAAAATTACAACTGTACTGTTCATGAGGATATGTACAAAAATGTCAACATTGAAAATCTGGAGTGCAAATATGAAAAATTGGTGAAGTCATGAGCATGCATAGAAACTGCACAACACACATCCGTAAACCAATTATTTTTGGGAGTTTGTTAGCCACATTTTCAACATAGGCATTTTGGAACCTCCCCTCATGAACAGTGGTGCTGTGATTTTGTTAATCTGTCCCAAAAGTTGATTCCCCACAGCGACCACCACATTGTGCGTCACAGGTGCGGAAACACATTTTGGGCAGGCTGTGAAAAATGGCAGCTGTACTATTGATAAGGAGGTATGGAAAAATGCCAATTTTGAAAATCTGGAGTGAAAATATTACAAATTCACGAAGTTATAAGCATGCGAGGAAACTACGTAACACTGCAGCTCAGTAAAACAACCATTTTGGGATTTTTCCACCAAATTTGCAACATAGGCTTTTTGAGAGCCCCCCTCATTAACAGTTGCACTGTTGTTTTGTTACTCGGACCCAAAAAGTGTTCCGTGCAGTGACCGTGAAATCACCTTTTGGGACCGAATAATGCCATGACAGTGACAGAATTCATGAAGAGGGGTCCCAATAACCCCATGTTGAACATTTGGTGCAAAAAGTCAAAAAATTCCCCGAGATATTCAACAAAGTTGAAAGTACCCAATTTATACCATTATACAGCTTACCGGCATTTCCTCAGTTCGCGGTTGGCTTTGAAGAGTGCAGACGTGTTCTCGGTCCACCGAAGAGTGTCGCGCCAGCTCCAGAGGCAAGAATGGGCTGGGGGTGTGTGTGGGGAGGCAGGGTCGTGGGACGGTTTTAATTTTTCAGGGTGATTTGGCATGCTGGGTGGGCTCCCAACATGCCACCTAAATGTTTTGGGGTGGGGTGATGTTGTAGCCGATGGGGGATTAGGCACCCCCATCAGCAAACAACAAAAGTGGGGGGGCACAAGAGCTGAGGGGGATTGGGCACCCCCTCAGCATATAACAAATGGGGGTGTGCATGATGCCAATGGGGAGTGGGCTCCCCTGTCGGCACATACATTGTAACAGGGCATGCCAACAGGGGGATTGGGCACCCCAAAGTCGGCATTATGACAGGCAGTATGCTGCCATGTTTATTATTTTTTTTCACACCAGGGCAACCATGTAGGGAGGTCTGCTGCATATGATGAGCTTTGCTCGCATTGCAGCAGACCTTTCCTTTGATGTGATCGCCACATTAGTATGCATGGTGTGGTGCCGGCATGCAGGCTGATTGGGGAATGAGGGATGCACCTACTGATGCATGCCCTGCATGCACCCAACAGTAACTGCACCTCCAAATCTGCTACTAGTGCAAGATGTTGGCTGCGCAAGCATGCCAACGTAAAAATGACATTATCACAGACAGCATAGACATATAAAGGAGGTTATGAAATCTAAATCCCAATAAGTCACTTAGTTTGGATGACTTGAACCTGAGGATCTTGAGAGAAACTGCTGGGCAAATCGTGAAACCATTGGTGGCGATATTTCAGCAATCCCTTGAGGAGGGTAGGGTCATAAATGATTGGAAATCAGTGCATATCACTCCACTATACAAAACAGGGGATAGATCCAAGCTTGGAAACTACAGGCCAATTAGTTTGACCTCAGTCATGGGGAAAGTCTTAGAAGGCATTGTCAAGGATTACCTGGAGCAATTTGTCAGGGATGCAGGTCAAGTAGATCCAACACAGCATGGGTTTAGAAAGGCAGGTCTTGTTTGACCAACCTAACACATGTTTTTGAGCAGGTGAGCTCAGCTTTGGATTTAAATGTCCCAGTGGATACAGTGTATTTAAATTTTGCAAAAGCATTTGATTCTGTCTCACATCCTGAGCTTCTGGTGTCCCTTTCCAAACTGGGCATAGGTGGCTCATTGCTAAACTGGATAAGCTCCTGGCTGGACCACTGACAACAGAGCGTTATCTTAAGCGGACATCCCTCAGACTGGGCAGAGATTACCAGTGGAGTCCTTCAGGGATTGGTACTGGGGCTGTTATTATTTAGCATGTTTTTGTCATCCATGAAGGGTTCGAACAATGTTTGGTTGTGTAAATTCACAGATGATCTTAAAATCGGAGTCATTATTAGCAACAACAGGGAAGCACACCTTTTACAGAAAGAACTAAATAAGATACCTGCTTGGTGGTGAATGAAAAATGAAAGTTTAATATAGACAAATGCAGAGTGATGCATTTTGATACCAGGAATCTCAGGGCCAAGTACTATCTTGAAGGTTCTGAGTTACAGCATACAATATTGGAGAGAGAGATATTGGAGTCCTGGTCAGTGACAACTGGAAGTTTCATGACCACTGCAGTGAATTTGCAAGTAAGGCTGATAGGATCCTTGGTTGTATATCTAGGAACATCAGGAATAGGAATAGGGAGGTGTTGATGCTTCTCTATTGTAGTCTGGTGAGACTGCACATGGAGTACTGTGCACAGTTCTGGGCACCCTGTGGAAAGGGCAAATTAATAGACTGGAGAGGGTGCAGAGGAGAGCAGTAAAGATAGTAGCCAATGTTAGATCTCTGCGCTATAAGAGGCAGAGGGATTTGGGTATCTTCTCCCCCCTAGAAGAATGAGAGGAGACGTGTGCCTTGTTTTTAGGGCACATGAAAGCAGTGGCTTGTGGGAATGTTTGGGGCTTAAGGCTAGGAAATGTGAAAGAGACAATAGAGGACATGACAGGCAGCTAAAAGGGAAACATTTTAAAAAAGAAGCAAAGGGGGCATTGGTTCATCCAAAGGGTTGTTTCTGAATGGAATAGTTTGCCAACGATGGTGGTGCATAGTGACAGCATGACAGACTTTAAAACAACATTAGCTCAAGACATGAAGGAAAAGGGGAGGGTAGGATATGCCTAAGGTAGTGGGCTGTTTCTCCAATGATGCCTTGTATGTATACTGTATGTTTGTGCCTCCCGGGTCGTTCCTGAAAATAGGCATACTACTTGTCTAGTGTACTTACCAGGTAAACAAAAGCTAAATAAATAAATAAACATGGCATATGCTACTTGACTTGTAACATCCTATAAATCCTATGGGATGTGATGTAGCAATGTTTTTTAAAGAGCTACTGATGCTTCGGGAAATCTTTGAAAAATATATTTACTTTAGGTACAGTTCTACCTGCATTTGATATATCTTCAACTGATTTCTACCCCCATTATTAGAAATGTGCATGAATACATGACCTGTATTCCTTGGCATTCATCTGTCTGTAATACATGGTTACTGTTGTTTTCTATGCAAATGCAGCAGTGACTGAGAGTCATAATAGCATTCTGATCTCAGGAATCCATAGTACTATCAATCTAACATCAACATGATAGTATTACAAAAGGGAACTCCTCACCCACTTGTGATCAAATGTTCCCATCATTTCAGCTCACACTCCTGTCATGGCTTGAACACAACAGTTGGAAAGTGGTAGGAGTCATATTGACAGCTGAAATGGCAGGAGTACTGTCTAAAACCACAAGCGAGGCTAGACTACAGTTCGTGGATGATCAAGAGGATAAAAAAACAGTCCTGGAAAGAGATTTCTGTTACTCGGAGTGGCAGAACAATAATGCTCAACTTTATTTTCTTAATTGTTTTATCAGGCTGTGAGTTTGGAACTGTTCTGGTAAAGTGGTATGGTAAAAAAGGGCAACTTTACGTTACAAAAAATAAAAGATGGACATCAGTCTGTTACGGTTGTGCTAAATGCATCTCAAGATTCAAGTGACATCATAAACCTCTCGAGCTGTGCTCTGAAGGTTTATGAAGTCACAGAAATCCCTTGATGGACTAACAGCACCATAACAGATGGATATTTATCTGTTATTCTATTTATAATAACTGGTCAGCAATTTTTTCTTTGTGCTGAACCAGTTGATATTAGCTGTAATAACCTGCAGGTTATTACAGTGCGCATGCACACTGTCACTCAAAGGCAGGTGCTCTGTTATTGGCTCTCCCAGTTCTTGTGGGTGGGGGAAGCAGTTCTGCAAACATGGTGGCTCTGCATCCCAGTAGCAAGGGTCTGAGGAGCTGCCAGTGCAGGAGTCCTCTCATCAGCTTCATTTTTTTTTTTTTTAATTAAATATCTCCTTTAGTACCGACTCCATGGTGCTGGATGATAGGAGTTGGCCTGGCATGCTGGTGACCCGGGTTCGCACCCGAGCCTGAGACATCAGGAGTAGAGTCTAGTAGGGAGGATTTCAGAGCATTCTCTGGATGCTTTCCTTCCAGAGGGAGGGTGTGGAAGCACCACCCTTTAATGGCTCCTTGCAACCAGACATGGCATTGTGCTTTGTGACATTGGCGACCACATATCACATGCATGAGCAGCAAGGATGCCAAGGCATGGTTCCTAGTGGGTGGGGGGAAGAAACATAAGAAAAATGGCCACCCATGCCAGTCAGATGATGGCAGCCTGCCTCCCCTCACTGCAAAGCCTGGAAGCCACTGTACCTTGCCGATTGATGCAGAAGCAAAGCAGTACCTATGTGGCACTTTGCTCTCCCCTGCCTCATGCCCACACAGGTAGGACCCCCCTCCCAGTGAAGGGATATACAAGGTCAGTCAGGACGGCATGAAAAGAGTGTGACAGATGGCAGAGCAGGACAGCAGATGAAGGAATAGGCTTGGTTGCCTGTAGGAGTGGGTAGGAGGGTAGCAGGGCATAAAAAGATAATCCAAAATAAAATATCTACTTCCACCTAGTGAGCGATGTACAAAAAAACTATCTGGTTGATCCTGTTTATCGCCAGACTCAATGATATGGAGCAGCGGCTCGCTGCCCACAGATGAAGGCGAGTGCTATCACATGTCACATCGGGGGAAAATAAACTGTAAAAGAAAAATAAATAAATAACTACATAAAATCCTGACAGCAAAAAAACAGAGCCACAGAGCCACACAGCAGGCAGAGGTACACATCCACCAAGCAGGCAGAGGCAGTGTGTGTGTGTGTGTGTGTGTGTGTGTGTCACAGACAGGAGTCAGGCTGGAAAAAACTTGCTGTCCAGATATTATGTAAAATAAAAGATCGGGAATTGTGTGAAAAACTAAAATGTAATGCATGCCCTTGGTGTGGGATGCTTTAATATATCCCTTGGGCTTCCCACTCTGGGTTTATGTAGCATTCCACACCTCGGGTGTGCATTAAATTCTCATATCACACACCTCCCCATCCTTTATTCCATATATAGCTTACTACCTATTTCATGTCATAATCCTCTGTTGTGACATCACAGTCTGTTGTTATGTGATTAAATGTAATGTCACAAGCAGTGCATTATGACATCCAGAAGGCAATGAGTAATAGGAATACAAGATTCATTCAGGAGCAAAGATCCTGTTCTCATGCAAATGGCTTTAGCAATAAATAATGGAGAGAAGAAATATAGAACTAATGTGAAATATAACCTGAGTTGTGTCCAGATATTGTGCTTTGCTAAAGTTATACTGAAAGAATTGGCTGCTCTTTAAAAGAAAAAGCTCTTCCAGGCAACAGCTGACACCTGGACCTCCATGATCAGATCGCTATCCGGAATAGCTCCCAGAGTACAAATAGACTTGATGGCTGGTAGCATAAGTCTATCATTCACCAATGAAATAAAAAGAGCATGTCCACCATCCTCTGTGAAAAAAGAACTTCCTCGCATTCATCTTGAATCCACCCGTCAACTTCCACGTGTGCCCTGTAGTCATGGTGATTGTCCAGCTAAACAGTTCACTGCAGTCCACTGTGTTGATTCTCTGCAGAAACTTGTAAGTCTATCTCATGTTCCCCTTCTCCCTCCTGATGAGTACATGTTAAGGCAGACCAGCATCTCCTCAAACAGTTATCCCTTTTGCCCTTGAATCATTTTTATGGCCCTTTGGATGGACTCCAAGTGGTGCACATTTTAGATGTGGGCTCCAGTATTGCCCACAGTACTCCAGATATGGCCTAACTGAGGATCAAGTTCAGGAGCAATGTCAGTTCTTTCCTTCTGCTAGAAACCCTCCTTCCTATGCACTATTATCCCTTTTATGAAGTTTAATATGTGTAATACCTGTAGTAATATTCCTATGACCGATTCCTGTGGTACCCCATTCATTACCTTCTTAAGCCCTGAATATTCGCTATTAATAACCAATGTCTGGATCCTTCCCGTAAGCCAGTTTAGGATTCACAAGGGTCAATTTATCCTCACCTCAAGGTCTCTGAGCTTCTTTATGAGCATTCTGTGAAGAACAAAATTGAAGGCTTTGCTTACATCTGTAACACATCGATTGCATGGTCCTTGTCCACCACCGACGTAACCCAATCAAAAAGTTAATCAAGTTGATTCGACAAGATCTGAGCACCACAAACCTGTGTTACCTAATGGGATCCAGTGACTTGCCCACCTGCAGGATCCTGAGTCCATTGAGTAAAATCTATATTGTGACCAATCCCATCTCCAGTACTTGAATGCTCTACCCTTTGTACTGTACATCTCTTTCTGGGGAGGTCCAACCCCTCTACAGTGAAGGCTGAAGAAAAGTACTAATTTTGAATATTTGCCTTTTTAAATCCTCCTCCTTTATCATTCTAATTGTTCTCTCCTTCATCTTTCTGTTTTACCTTAGAGTGGTAGCCAGTGACATTTGTAGCAATCACCAGTCATATCCAGCCGTGGACTTGACTCTCTGCATATAAACACTAAGACTGCAATAAAAAGGGCTACTCAACCACCAGTCACAATAACTGAACCATAGCTGGGTTCACAGTTCTGAAAGATTTATTTCTACACTATGCCATCACCAATGTTTTACACAATCCATATCTTGAGAAAGTGCATGGGTTGAATGAAACATTGGTGGTGTCATACCAGTGAGGGCGAGTTGTGTGTACGTATTGTTTTAACATTATGCTTGAATTAAATCTTTTTTAACTGTAACTCTAGCTATGGTTCAGTTATTGTGACCAATGGTTGAGTAGCTCCATTTTTTACTGTCTTAGTAGTTACACTGTTTATGTGGGCACCGCATGTCAGTCCCTTAGCCATTAGCTGGTGTGGATCTCTGCAAATAAACCGAATAATTCATGCCTAGCCAAGGTCAGTCACAACTAAGGATATCATTACTGATGCCAATGGCTATCACTGTACAGTAAGTAATGGAAGAAGGCCTCCCCCCCGACATCCACTGCAATTCTTAGTTCTATCTTTGTCTTAGCTTTCCTCACACTCTGTTGGTATCTTTCAACTTCTATAGATAGAGTTTCCTGTTGCTCTTGCGATCTTCCCCATTGTACTTTTTAAACAGTGTCCTTTTGGCACTTATTGCCTCCCTCACCTCTCTGGAGAACCAGCTCATCATTTTTGTTTCTTGCTTTTCACCACCTGCCTCATGCAGGTATTGATTACCTCTGTTATCCCCTTGTATATAATGTCCCATTTGGCATAAACTACTTCTGCCTCACTAACCCCCTCTAGCATTTTCCTAAGCATTTCCCCCGTCTTCCCTAAATCCACCCTTCTGAAATCACAGACCATTATCTTGAGTTAGAATGGTGGACTTAAAAGCGCTGTACTAAACCACACTGAGTAGTGGTTGCTAGTATCTAGGGGTTTCTCCCACCCTGCAATCCCTAATGATTTCCCCTTGGAGACTGCCAAGTCAAGAATAAACCCCTCTCTTTTAGGTTCCATAACCCACTGTACTGAGAAATATACCTGCATCATGTCCACCAGTTCCTGACTCCTAGCACTTTCTTTTTTCTTTTTATTTATTTATCAAGTCTAGGATTACAAATACCTTTGAGCCATGGATCTTTTACAAAGGTTCCATGTCAGAGAAATACAAATTATGGGGAACATCAAGACAGACATTACAACAATGTGGACATTGCAAACAGAGTACAGATTAATACAGTTCAAGGGTAGCATTGTAACAAGGCAGCCAGCGGCATTTGTCAGAGAAAATAGACAACAGATAAGAAGTGCCAGAGTCATAGGGAGAGGGAAGAGGGAAGGGGACTGTAAGCACTGTAATTTCCCAATCCGCATCGGACTTGTTGAGGTCCCCCCATTAATACCACCAAACTCTAAGCAGTTGCCTTTCTAATTGTTTCCTCTAGTGGCCTGTCCCTGTCATCCTTCTAATTTGGTAGTCTATACACCACACCCTCCGTGATGTTCCTAACCCCTGCTATTGCTAGCTACACCTAGACTAATTGCATGTCACTCTCTTTCCACGTAGACTTATCCACAGTGCATTCTATGCTGTCTTTTACACACAGGGCCACCCCAGTCCTCTGCCTTTTGGCCTGTCCTTCCTGTAAAGAATCTAGCAGGGGATAGCAAGAACCCAGTCATAGTTTTGTGCCTCCACTGTTTCATTATGACCAATAAGTCCCCCTGGGCCTCTGCCACCACTGTCTGGAGTTCACACATTTTATTACTTAGACTCCTGGCATTGATACAGGGTGCATTCAATGACCCTTTGTATGTTTGATGCATGCGTGTACACCACATGTTTTGCAGCAGTGAAAGGGGGTTTCAGGGTGTGTCACTGCTGAACCCACTGCAGTTGAAAAAAGCAGGGGCTCGGCAAACTAGATCAATGATCATGCACTGTAGATTGACATCACTCAGTGCTTGCTGCACCAAAACCTTGTGTATTTCAAAGGAACCAGGGTCACTCCAATCAGAGAGGGCTTTGGTCCATTGATATGCATGAAGCTGGGTCAGCAAACAGCTGACCAGTTTTCAGTACCTACCCGTCACCTGAGTGCTTAGTTTGTTTTTGAAACAACTGGCTCAGCTGCTGTGTGGTCCTCGTAGCTGTGCTCCCTGCTTCATTCTGCCTTTCTTCCTCCACTCCTCCTGCCTGCATTTGTGTTCTCCCCATTCCTCCTTGTTCTGTTCCCCCTTTCTTTGTTTTTTGCCTCCCACCATGTAACTGCCTGTGCCACCCCCCATTCTATCTCACCACTTGGGACGTTTCTGTCCCCCTTTCACCTCTCTGTTTGTTTGCTTCCCTGGTATTTTTCTTCCCCCTTATTTTGTTTTTCTTTGTTGCTACGCAGCCCTGTGGCTCCGTGGCTGTCTGCATTTTCTTCATGCTGTCTCTGTGCTTGTTCCATTCTCTCATACCACATTTTCTGTTTTCTTTCTCTTTCCTTTGAGGTTTTCCTTCTGTATTCTGCTGTACCCTCTCTTTCCTATCACAGCCGGTCTCCTTCATCCTTCTGGGTAAGTGCTGAGTGAAGTCACCACCCAGCATAAAGCTATCCCCTCTGCTCCAATGCTTATTTGTTCCACTAGATGTAATTCTTTCTTTCAGCTTCTTTACTGGATGATGGATGATGGATGATAAAGAGATTAGAAACAGTAGGTCTTCAAAGCATCAGCGCAATGAACACATCTCGAAAACACGGCATACTGTTTTAAGAGCAGTCTGTAGTCATTAAGACTTCTGGTTTCTGTACATGTTTGCTTTTTTGCAGTACAAAAAAAAGTATTACAGAGATATTTATAGAAGCAGCATATTAAAACTAGCCCACATACATGACTGTAGTCCACACTTACTTCTACAATGCTACTCAGAGCGCATGGTGTTTTTTGTGCATGCTCATCCCCATGCTGTCAGCAGGAAAAACAAAAAGAGGTATTCACAGAAAGGCTGAAGTCTGTGTGTATTACTTACACATATTTACTATTCTATCACAAGAAAATTTTGCTTCTTTTTTTTTTTTTTGATTAAAGTATTTTTCCGATGTCCTGTGGTAGCAATTAGAGGTGGGTGAAGTGCCTAAAATTCACTACACATAGTATTTCATATACCCGAGTTCTGCAAAGTGAAGTGAATAACTTTTCATCGTGAAGTAACATGTAGTTCCCATTGTTCTCTATTGACTTCGCGTTACTTCGCCTTTTTTTTTTTTTTTGCTCTTTAAGGTGAATAGTGCAGTGATTTATGGGATGTAAGATCACATGGGCTCTATATTATCTTGCACGGCCTCAGTTCAGCATAGTGTATGTAGTGGAAAGCTGGAGACAGGTTGCTCTGAGAATCACAGCATTGAAAAACCTTTAAAAACACATTGTTTCCACAAAATTTTGTGTCAAAAGTTAGTACATCGATAGTAGTAAACCTTTGCATGTTTATATCATTGAGCATTTATGGATTTTCTGTGAATATTGAATGTTAATTTAGTACATTCAGTCTCTCTACTGAGACACTATAGAAGTGTGCTTCAGGGAGGGGTGGATCAATGGTGTAGATTGTAGAAGAAGATTCACAGTGAGAAAGGCAATTTTTCAAACTGTTGCTGGCTAGTGTTTTAGCATTTTTGTGTTCAGGTTCACGCAGTAATACTTCTGGTAAGTTTTTATCAGTTTTAGCTGTTTGCTGTGCTGCTGTGCATTTTTTCAGTCTGTTTAAAAGACTGTTGTAGTTTACTGAACTGTTAAAGTTCCTGTGCATTACCTTTAGTCTGTGTGCATGCCATCAAGTCAGACACATTTTATGGTGCCACCATGATAGCAGTACTCTTAATTTCTTAGCCTGAGTGCTGTATTTTTTCCTGCTTCTATCTAGCTACTGATGTAAACGCCCCCACCCCAAAAAAAAATAATGTATTGTTGTTCCACTGTAGGGGTTCTGAAGACTGGTTAAGCTCATGTTGTGCCTGTGTGGCTACATCTATTTAGTGCTCAGTTTCCATCTGGAAGTCACTGTTGTTGTTTTTTGGCTTCCCAGCCACCAAAAACTGAATAAATATAACATTGCTGTTAAATTGTCAGGGTGGGATATTCAGACTGCGCCAGGCAGGAGTGCAAACCTGGGCACAGCACAACTGGGCTGCACCAGGGCATGGACCATGCGCTATTCAACGGTGATGCGCCATGGCTCAGCACCATTGAATATGGCACTGAGGGCACATGCACTGTGCACAGCGCAGTGGCACTGAGCCAGCGCAAGTGGCAGGAGGGGGGGTCGGAGGATGCGCCAGTGCAAGTGTGGTTGTGCTAGGTGCATCAACTGCGATATTCAGCATTGGGCATGCAAATGAGAGCCATTATACATACAAGGCACATATATATGGCATGTGAATGCGACCATGGCCAACACATCAGTGAAAAGAAAATGTTCAATATGTATGATGACGATTCCCTGCAAAGAACAAAGAACAAGATTCAATACTGATTAAATGGCAGTGTTTCTTTAAAAACATGACAGTGACATGTACACTAACTTACCATTGCTAGTATGAATACACACACATAGGACAGCATGTTTCAGTCAGTGCAGCAGAAGAATTTTCCCGAACATCAAAATATAGTTCAACCCATGGTCATCTGTGGCTATCATCATTTAGCAACACACTGTACATCAGCAGCAGCAGAAAACAGCAGGACAACAGCAGCAGCAGGTACCAGCAAGTCATTTTCTCACTTGGGACAGTTATGCAAAGTTCTGGCTGTAGGTGCATGCTTTTAGCAGTGTGTCAAGAAATACTTGTGACTTTTCTTAACAGTTTCTCATGTGACTTTTCTTCATTGGAACACTAATACTGCATGTTGAATGATGTAGCAAGACAGCAGCATAAGCATGCTGCATTCACATAAGAGGAATTTTTTTGGGGGGTTGTAATTGTATGTGATGTTAGGGTATTTTTATTGTAGTTGTGGGTGTGCTAAGAAAACTTAACACAGTCAACTGTAACAAAAAAAGTAATATAGCATGATAACAAGTACAGCAGCAGTGCAATAATCAGGTGACACTTTTTACCTATTGTTTGGCATTCTGTTTTCAATTGGTACTTATCTACTGCCTTGTCTATATGAAACCCTTCTTTCCACAATTTACGGCTGTTGTTCTCCTTCTTTTCTCATCTGAAATAATAAACAGAGCACGCCTTTTAATCTGGCTTGCAGCCAGTTTTCATCAGTATTCCCACCTGTTTTTGTACATCTACTATTTAAAATAATTTCTGTAGTGACTAAAATGAACTGGCATGCAATCCAGCAGGCAGTGGTCCACCACCGTGACCTCGTGGAGCAGTAGGTGTTCGAAAACAGCTGGGTATACTGATGAAAACCAGCTCTGAACAATATTAAAAAGAGCGCTGCTTTTATTATTTCATATCTAAAAATAGGGAGTAAGAATGCTATAATCTATGACAGACCATTGGTGTATTGGAGCATTAATGCACGCCCTGGGTGCATTATGACTGAGGCAGGAGGGCTTGCCCAAGTGACTTCAGCCAGCCGGAAAGTGCATTAATGCCCTGATAACCCACTTTAGAACATGTGTGTATCACACTTATAAAATGGGCTAGCTAACTGTGAAAAGCAAAAAACAAAAGTTTTTATAACCAGCATGCTAACTGTTGGTCTACCGGGGCATTAATGAATGGTCCGGGGGCACTTTCTGCACAATGGCAAGCCATCATTTGACCTTTCATTAATGCTCATTTTATAATGCAAAAATCAAATGAATTGTGGAAGGAAGGGTATCATACAAGTCAATAGATAAGGGACAATTGAAAATGGAATATAACAGTATTGGTCAAAATTGCTACCATATTATTGCACTGCTGCTTTAACACAATACAACATGAAGAAAACATTAATGCAAAAAAAATGAATACTTTTTCTGTGAGTAAAAAGATTATTAAGTAGGTTAAGAAGGAAAGTGTTGGACAGAATTATTTTGTTGTTTTTTCCTTTTATAATTTTTTTGAGTGTGTTTTTAATATTTTTTGGGGGGCAGAAAGTGAGGAAAAATGAAGACAGAACACACAATACATGTTAAGAAAGAAAACAAAAGGACTACTGGGTCTGGTTCTGAGTCTGACCAATTAGAATTTGGAGTATAACAATGATTTGCCATTGCTGACCCTCCATTTGGTCCAACTGCTGGCGCATTAGGTCTACAATGTTACCTAGGTGGTCAATCTCACTCCAGTGAATGACAAGATCACCCTGTGTGGCTGGAATTTCAGAAGGGGTCACACTTGCATGCAGCTGCATGAGACGCCGCTTGTTCAACACTCTCCCTTCTGCTGTGCTTTGGACGCTGTGCAAGCTGATGCTGTGCTGCCACCTTTTGCACTGCACCCTCCACTGCAGGAGTGGTTGCTGCTAGTTCAGCCACCTTGGCCTCCCCACTGTGCATGGTGGTGCACAGTCAGGTGTGTTCTCTGGCCACCTGTTCCCAAGTGGGTACCCGTGCAACCATGACACACACCATCATGCCACAGATCTTGCACCTCACCACAGTTGGGTGACCTGGCAGTGTGGTGAAAAAATGCCACACTGCCGAGCTATATGGAGGGCCAGGCACAGGCAGTGGAGGGGCCCGAGATGTACTAGGCTGCTCACAGGTGGGGCAGGGGGAAGAAGCTGCTGCTGCTGCTGTTGCTGCTGCTGCTGTTATTGTTGTTCCTGCTGCTGCTGTGGTGGGTCAGCACTAGCCACCAGTGCTGTTTGGCTGGCACCACTAACATCCAAAGCAGCAATTACTGCAGATGATGCTTCTGGAACATCACTTCCACTGTCAGTGGAAACAACATTTTCTTGAAGGGAGCACTGGATGTTAACAAGTTCCCATGGTTGAGGCGAATACTTTGCCTCACACCACCAAGCATCCTTGGGCCATGACTCCTGGCAGGAACCCCACCTCTCTCCATTTGGAAACAAAAATTAATAGAAGTATTAAGAAGTAAACAAAAAAGAAAAAGAGTAACAGAATCAGATACAAAAATCAAAAAGGGCACTAGGATGAAGGAGGTTTAAAATAAAGTCAGGATGATGACAAAAAAGGATCAAAAGCATTAACTTCTCCCAAAACTACTACTCCTCTACACACACAGACACACTAGACAGTCAGCTCCACACAGCTTCTCATTTAGCAAAGAGAAGGTCAAAGTTCAGCCTGATTCACTTCCTTCCTGCATTATCTGACCTGCAGACAGTCAGACATGCGATCTGTGGGCTTTCTCACAAACTTTGCCTTCTCAAAATGTAACTGGAAGTTAACGCAATGTTCATAACGCAAAGTCCATCACAGGTGAATTTCAGTCATTTATTGGAAACGTGTAATTATATGTGAATTGGAAGTTATGCATGTTGCATTAATTTCATAAGCATAGTAAAACTTCGCTGCATCTCTAGTAGCAATAATGATTAAAATTCCATGTTAATAAAAAATGTACTACTGTAAATTATGGTAAATACTTGACCTGAACTAATAAACAGTCCTAGTGGACTAACATGTTGTAACCAAATGGAGCTGGATATAACCAAGTTACATTATATCTAAGCAAAAGCATCATATGAAACATCAATAAACTAGGTTTGAAACTGAATTGAGTATTTGGTGGTAAAAGAATGAGTATTCATACTTGCAGTCACACATCTTTTCATAATAACTAATTTCATTCATTTTTCCACCCTAATTGTCCAGAATAAATATTTAAAATACTATCTTTCATTCAACCCTATCCACCCACTACAATCTATATCTCTCTGACATCCCCATCCCCAGTCAGAATCATTAATAAACACCCTTCCTCATACTCAGTTGTTAATATATAGGCAACTGGCACACACCCTCTTCTTACCTCCATGGCCGGCTGCCGAATGACAGTTTACGACCATGCATACTGTATCATATTTTTATATATACAGAAGATATTAGACTGTCAGCTGTTGTGTGGAGAGGAAGGTAAGTGGTAGTCATTTAAAGTAAAGGGGGCTGCTGATCTTCATTGTGAGCATATTGTTTGATGCTGGGAGTGAGAGATGAGATTCAAACCAGTGGTCGGTGTAAATTTGACGCTGAGATTGTCTGGCTTCAAACATATGCACGATGGTGTTGATTGTTTGGGGTGATTGGCTACTTTAAAACATGTTATGTAATTTTTAAATCCTTTTTGTTTTTAAATTACTAGAGTTTTAAGTGGACAGTGTAGTAGGGTTATGCTTTGCTGTCATGATCAATGTGTCTTATAGACAGACTGTTATAAGACGGGTACTCTTTCATAATACTGTATTATTTATTTTCAAGCTGTTTTCCACATTTCCTCCATTCACTCATTCTACTCCTCTGATCATGGGAGTGTGGGAGTTGAAACAGGCTGTAATATGATGTGATGCTGAGAGTGATGGGAGTCGAGTCTGTGTATGATGGCATAGTTGAGGGGAGGTAGGCAACTTTGCCACAGATTTTTATTTGAAATCTTTTTTTAGATGACCTGAGTTCTAAGTGGATGGTGATGTAGAGTTACACTCTGATATCCATTAATATGCATTCTAAATAGATTGTTACAGTGTTGGTGATCATTTATTATCTTATTTATTTACATACTGTTTTGCCCATTTCATATGTTCATTTGTCCTACTCCCACTCTCTGTTATGCCTGGGTTATATACCACCAAGTGGTACACACAGATAAAGAAATGGTATATTCTTCTTATTGGACCTCGACCTGCACCTCCAAGTGCGTGGCCGACACCATCACTTGTCTATGTCATACCATGCCATAACTAAAGGCATTGCTACTAACCATACCATTTTCCTTTTAATAACAACTATATGTGTGTTTTCAAACTATGTTTTTAACAAAGTTTTACAAGTTTTAGGTTTCTACAGAGAGGTACTGGTAAAATCTTCAAGCAACACATTTCGTCATGGCTGGTTTTCCATATTTGGCTGGCACCTCATATGAACTGTGCTCTTGTTGCTCATTCATGCATTATGTTCTTTATGAACTGTCAATATTTATGCAAATTGTACTCTTTTTACAAAAAGATATGCCTGTGTTGATATGGCTATTCCATTGAAACATTCAATGGACATTCTCATGTGACCCTTGCCAAGGCCTTTGCCAGTCCAGCCAACCAGCAGCCAACTACATGAATATTACCTTTCTTACCGTGCAGGTACACGTCTGCACAACCCCATGTGCCATGAAAATACAAAATCACACATGCCCCCACAATGCAAAGCATCATGGGCTGCATATGCAAATCACCACAGAATGTTATGCTGGTCCAACTTTAAGCAGAATTGCATGGTGCCGAAAGGCTTCTCACACAGTTTGCCCCATGGGTTACGAACTTTCAAGGAATGACATTTTCAGTATAACTACACTGCTTTGTGGTTATGAACTTGAACCTTATGGACTGGTTTCTCTTTAAGGACATTGTTATTAGATTCTTCAATCAATAATGTATGCCACTGTCCCATACCCTGCCGTTATCTGCCTTTTTGACACTCTCATTATGGCCTGTTCTTTATTAATGGATGATGACTTTAACACTGTTTTTTCGAATGATGTTCTGTGATAATACACATCAACAATTTTTCTTATACACATATCCACTGTAGTGTTGACATACCTAGTTTCTGTTTTGTATTTTATGATCGGACCATCTGTGATTACCCCTGTGTTGCCTCCTGAATAGGTCTACTTTCACAGTTGCATTATCTGTGTGCTATAGAATTGTGATTCATTTACATTACAAGTTTTATGTGCTTTGAAAAGCAGATGTTCGAATCAAAGTTTTAAAGCTCAATAGTAATTTATATCTTGTTTTAATTCATCCACTAGTACACCTTTGCTGTCTGAGGCATACTTTTATCCAGCATCTTGCATGGCTGCAGTTCTTTTACAGGACTCATGCCTCAGACTTATGGACACATTCAGATATACCATTACTACACCTAACCTTCTTCTTTTTGTTGTGTTGCCCTGTGAGCAAGGCAACAAGGAGGGGACTATTATGCCTGGGTTATATACCATCAAGTGGCCCACATGTAACCGTAATCTTATACACAGTTTTATAATGTTTATCTTGTTTTATTGCTTACGTTAGTGTTCTTTATTTATGTTTGCTATGCTTATATCTGTCTGAAATGCATTTACCTATATGCTATGTTTCTGTTATATATTCTGGTAAACTCATAATCACTCATTCTGTAGTTTTCCACTATTGTGACATGTTGTATGCTTTTCTGATGACACTGCATGTGTTCTTAGATTCACTGTCTCTAGAGAGACTAACAGATTGCAGACTACGTATTTCCATTGTTTAGAGATTCATTCTTCCTTACTTTGCAACATCACTGTGGATTTTAGGCAGACTGTTATACTGCTTTTGTTCATTTACGATTCACTTTATATACATGCTGCTTTCTCCATTTACTCTCTTCAGTAGTTATGATTTCATGGGTGTGTCACTGCCTAGCCCACTGCAGTTGAAAATGACAGGGGGTCCACCTTGATGTTCATTGTACTTAGTTGTTATAATGGTTGGACTGTTCCTTTTTGGTTGTTGTAAATGTTACAAAATTTTAATAAAGCAAATTTAATCACTAAAGAAAATATCTGAGGGTCATCAGTCTAGACCAATGATCTTGCACAGTGGACTGACATCACTCGCTGCTTGCTGCACCCAAACTTCATGTTTTTTAAAGGACCTGAAGCTGCTCCAATCAGAGAGGGCTTCAGTTATTTGATTTGTATGAAGCCGGATCAGCAAACAGCTGATTGGCTTTCAGTGCCTACCCATCAGCTGAGTGCTTAGTGCATTTTTGAAACAACTGACTGAGCTACTGCATGGTCTCCGTGGCTGTGCTCCCTGCTTTGTTCTGCTTCTCTCTCTCTCTCTCTCTCTCTCTGCTCCTCCTGTCTGCATTTGTGTTCTCCCTCATTTCTCCTCATTCTGTTTCCCCTTTGTTTGTTTTCCTCCTCCCTCCTCCCGTAACCCCCCACAGGGCTCCCACCTCATTGTACCTCAAAACTTGTGGCCCTTTCTGACCCCCTTTTTACCTTCTGTGTTTGTCTGCTGCTGCAACTACTATGGTGTTGTTTTTCTTCTCCCTTGTTGTGTTTTCCTTCTCTGCTCCACAGTCCTGTGTCTGTCTGCATTTTCTTCCTGCTATCCCCACACTTGTTCCTTCTGCCCCCCGTCTGTCTGTTCCCTCATACCATGTCTCTTGTTTTCTCACTATTTTGGGTTTTTCCTCTCATATTCTGCTGTACTCTCCCTTTTCTACCACAGTTGGTCTCCTTCATCCTTCCGGGTAAGTGCTGAGTGAAGTCACCACCTGGCATAGAGCTATCCCCTCTGCTCTGATGCTCATTTGTTCTGCTAGCTGCAATTCTTTCCTTCAGCTTCTTTACTGGATGATGGATGATAAAGAGATTAGAAACAGTAGGTCTTCAAAGCATCAGCACAATGAACCCATCTTAAAATTACAGCATACTGTTTTTAAGAGCAGTCTGCAGTCATTAAGACTTCCTGTTTCTTTTTCTGTTTACTTTTTTGCAGAACAAAAGAGAGCATTACAGAGATAATAATTACTGGTGACCCTAATTATCAACTGGATTATCAGCACTGTTAATTGCTGTAATAACCGGATTTTGAGTTATTATGGCTCAGACACCATAATAACCCGAAATCCGGTTATTACAGAGTTCTCTAAGCTTTCTTTCACTAACAGCATCCTCATGCTCTTCTGTCTTATGCCCTGAACAAGCAGAGGAAATTTACCTGCTTTGCGAGGACTCAGAGCTGCTAGTGTTCACATCCATTTTCATTTTATTCACCTTTTTTTACCTATATCTGGTTGATCCTGCCTTTACAATCTGGTTCATGCTTGTGTGTACCCGGTTGGGCAGACTGTCAGTGCAATCCAGGATGGGGTCTTAACTGACAACCCACAGTGCTAGCTGTCCCAGTACTTCAACAGGAAGTAAAAAAAAATGTTCTTCATCAATGAGACAGAGTGTGTGTGTGTGTGTGTGTGTGTGTGTGTGTGTGTGTGTGTGTGTGTGTGTGTGTGTGGTGTGTGTGTGTGTGTGTGTGTGTGTGTGTGTGCGTGTGCACGTGCATGTGTCTGGGAGAGACAGTGTGTCTGTGTGTGGAAGAGAGACCCTACCACAGGGCAGCAAGGGTTCAAAAACCACAGGAAAATATTACATGATTCACCCTCTATCTCCAGAAACCAACTCCTTGCACCAGTAATTATAACAAATGAAACACAGGTGACTGTGTGCCTATGAGGTTTTTTTTTTTCCCCACACACCCTTGGTGTGTGATGACCTAATAAAACTCTCGAGCTTCGCTCTCGAGGTTTATGGGTCATCACCTACCTTGGGTGTGTAAAAAACTTCATAACACACAGTTGTCTATTCAGTATTCTCTATTTTATATTAATTGCAAAAAACTGTGTTAAAGCATCAGTTAGGGTTCTTACTAAAGTGATAAAGGTAGGAACTGGGTGTAGGGGTTTCAACCCTGACACTCTACCACCCTCCCACCCAACCCTACAATTACAACACCACCCTCACCCTGCACACACCAACATGCGTCGGGGTGTGTCTTAGGGTCATGGGCCCCACCCCACCTCCCACTGAACCCTATCATCACAACAACACCCCCACCCTCCACACACCAACAAGCATTGGGGTGCACCTTAGGGTTGTGGGCCCTAACATTCACCCCATTCTCCTATTGTGTACCATGTCAAATTTCTTACAGATGGAATGGGGTGAGCATTCCAGTCTAGAATCCTATGCCGCCAGGGACATCTATTGTTTTTCTATAGGAAATAATGGGGAAAAACAACATGTAATAACTTTGGAACAAATTAATATTTTTTTGCCAAACTTTCAAAAGGTACATCTGTGAGGCCAACATTTTCTACCGTGAAAATGTCAGCCCTGTCACTACAGCCGTTTCTGAGATACAGGTGGAAATAAAAACAGCAAAAAATCATAAACAACTCATTTTTCAACACTCTGCATCTCAGAAACTACACAAATTTAGTGTGTCAATAGACCTGTCCCTTCCAAAGATGCATGCAAAATTTCAAGCAGATCTGTTGAACTTACCCAAAGTTATTACCCTGTAAGAATTGGCCTTAACATTAAATGCTTGCATGATCCCTAACTATAATGGTGCTACCATGCCAGTATAATACACAGAAGATCTTAGACTGTCAGCTGTTGTGTAGAGAGGAAGGTAAGTGGCAGTCATTTGAAGGAAAGGGGGCTGCTGATCTTCATTGTGAACATATTGTTTGATGCTGGGAGTGAGAGATGAGATTCAAACCAGTGGTCGGTGTAAATTTGATGCCGAGATTTGCTGGCTTCAAACATGTGCACGATAGTGTTGATTGTTTGGGGGTGATTAGCTAGTTTAAAACATGTTACATATTTTTTAAATACTTTCTTGTTTTTAAATTACTAGAGTTTTAAGTGGACAGAGTAGAAGGGTTATACTTTGTTATCAATCAATGTGTCTTACAGACAGAGTTTTTCGAAGGGTACTTTTTCATGATATTATTTATTTTCAAACTGTTTTCCAGATTTCCTCCATTCACTCATTCTACTCCTCTGAACATGGGAGTGTGGGAGCTGAAACAGGCTATAATATTATGTGATGCTGAGAGTGGTGGGATTCAAACCTGTGTATGGTGGCATGGTTGGGGGGGGAGGTAGCAACTTTGCTGCACATTTTTATTTAAAACCTTCTTTTTAGAAGACCTGAGTTCTAAGAGATGGTGATGTAGGGTTACACTCTGATGTCCATTAATATGTATTCTAAACAGATTGTTACAGTGTTGGTGATCATTTATTATCTTATTTATTTACATACTGTTTTGTCCATTTAATTAATTAATTTATTTATTTATTTGCATTTTGATGACCGGGTAGGTCAACTGAGACAAAGTCCCTTTTTCAGTGACGACCCAAGGAATAAAGCATTCCGAGAACGGAACATAATACAATAATACACATAGAATAGTACAGTGAGTCACAATATACAGTTAAGCAATGGGTAAATAACAACCGCACCCTAGTAGGCAATAATCAAAGGACAGGATTACAGGCAGTTTGCAGGTAGCCAGGGGAGGCAGGAGGCAGATTAACATTGTATACCATGTACAGGGACATTTATGCCAGTCACATACCAGATGTCAGCAATTTAAACAGCAAGATAACTAAGAATAGCCAGATTCAACTGCACTTGGTTAGAGACATGGGGTTCAGGTTACAGTTAGATGCTATTCTAGGTAGAGAAGGAGTGAGAAGTGGGGAGAACAGCTTGTTTTTGAGATAGGAGAGAAGGGAGGCTGTTCGTGACCATTGAGATTGAGAGATACGCATAACATTAGTCACATGTAGCCTTACTTGTTAATAACAGTTACCTCTGCATTGGGGGGGTTGAAGAATTCATCCTTAGAGTTTTTTGAATTGGTTAATGGTTTTGCAGAAAAGTAAAGGGTGGGGCAAATTGTTCCAAATTCTGAGGGCAATGATGGCGTAGGATCTTTGGCCTATCTTTAGCCTGGCCTTTGGGAGCTCCCATAATGGTAGGCTAGAAGGTCTTAGTACATGAGGGGTAGGTTTTAGGGATAGCAGGCCCATCAGACTGGATTGGGGGCTGATGAATCAACTTAAAGGTGGTACAGTGCATGGGGAAATCAAATTTGTTGTCAAAGGTTGGCCAACTTATTTTTTTTTTTCAATTTAAAGTTTATTGAAGTGATTTTTAATTATAAATGACAGATATACTTGTACAAAGTTCCTCGTACATTAGCAATATACATCAGCCTGAATCTGTCCACCCCCTCCCTCTCCTCCCACATCTAAATACCCACCCCTCTAATACATCATCATTCTAAACCCATTCCCTATATCCATACAGCACAGACAACTCGATGAGGGTAAAATATGATGGGTGCAATGACCACCGCAGCAAGAACCTTTATATAGAGTATAAAGTATACAAGGGGTCCCATATCTTCTTAAAGGTTGGCCAACTTAGTTTGTTGAGTACAAGGCAGTGGTGAGTACAGGTGGGGGCCAAGGTGACAAAGTGAGCTATCTTATGGTATGTCCTTTTTAGTTTGTTCAGTAACGGAGCCTTAACCGAGTGGATGACAGGTGCTGCATAGAATAGACCAGGGAGTAGGATGGCAGAGGCAGTGGTCACTCTGGCATGCTTTGAGAGGTAGGGTGCTGAGTGGTAGAGCAGCCCAGGTTTTTGATTTGTGGTTTAGATGGTGTTGTTTATGTGTGCTTTGAGCAGTAGGTTCTCATCAAGCGTGAGTCCCGGTATTTGAATGATGAGACATTTTCCAGTGGAGTACATGAGCAGGTTTTTAAAAGGAAGGGTGTGTCATATGGGGTTTTGAAGGAGGTATGGCAATAGAGCATAGTTTTGGTTTTTTTCTCATTGAGAACTAGTTGGTTAATTAAGAACCAATATTCTAGGGAATTCAATGAATGGTTGAAAAACTGGTGTGGAGCTCAGGGTTTTGGCTTCATTGGAGACTGGGGAGCCACCTGGAGGGATGCAGACCTATACTGGTGCTATGGTCTGCATCTGTCTGGGGGGGGAACCAGGATCCTAGGTGAGAGGTTTAAATGCTTCATTGACAAGCATTTAAACTAGCCAATGGAGGAGGCAGTGAAATGGAGCAGGGAAATCCCAGCCTCCACCCACAAAACATGGTAATTAGTGAGGTAAACACCAAGGTAGAGAAGTCATTAGGGAGCAGGACAGAGGTAAATGTAAAAAAAGGCAAAGGCAGTACGGACAGGAATGGGGCTAAAAGGGGTAGTGCCATCAAAAAGTGGAGGGTGATGAGTACCAATGACCATAGTCTGTGTAACAAGCTCCCTGAACTAGTGGCCTTGATGGAAGAGGGTTGCCTGGATATCGTGGCAGTCACAGAAACATGGTACACAGAGAACCATGACTGGGATGTCAACATACCAGGATACACAATCTACAGGAGGGACAGGGAGGGTAAAAGAGGAGGAGGAGTAGCTCTTTATGTAAAGGAAGGGATCAAAGCAATAGAACTAAAGAGTAAACAGGGAGCAGATGAGACACTCTGGGTCACCCTGGAGACAGGAAATGGCACCACAATCTGCATGGGGGTTGTATACAGACCCCCATCTCAGGGGGAGGGAATGGACAAGGAAATGATAGAAGGCTTCCTTAGAATGGCAGAAAAAGGGGAGATATTGTTGATGGGGTCCTGAATATGCCAGATGTTAACTGGAGCACCTTTGCTGCAGACACATCCAAGAGCAGGGTCATTCTTGATGCCCTACTGGGGGCATGCCTCAGACAGCTAGTATTGGAACCCACTCAGGAGGGAGCAATCTTAGACCTGGTACTCTCAAATGGGGATGGAGAAAGAATCTTAGATTTAGAAGTGGGTAGCCATCTGGGAACAAGCGACCACCAAACAGTGTGGTTCACGATAAACACAGCCATACAATCAAGCCATACAAAATCAAGAGTATTGGACTTTAGGAGGACTGACTTTGAAAAAATGAGAGAGTGCCTCAGAAAAGCACTAGCAAACAGGCAAGAAGGAGGGGTGGAGGAACAATCGGGAGCAATCAAAACAGCCATCACAGAGGCAACAAGCGTTTGTGTAAAGCAAATCAACAAAACACAACGAAGGAAAAAAACGCTATGGTTCTCAAAAGAGGTGGCAGCAAAGGTTAAGAAGTAAAGGATAGCATTCAGGAAATATAAGGAAACACAGAAGGAGCAGGACAGAGTACTTTATCAGTTAAAGCAGAAAGAGGCTGGGAAGGCAGTCAGAATAGCAAAGGCCTAAACCGAGGAAAGGATAGCCAACTCAGTTAAGAAGGGGGATAAGACCTTTTATAGGTACATTAGGGAGTGAAGAAAGATGAAAGTAGGGATACTGAGGCTTAATAAAGGGGAGGGATTGTGGGTAGAGGATGATGGTGAAAAAGAAGGAATCCTGAAGGAATATTTCTGCTCAGTATTCACAAAGGAAGAGGAGGGGGAGGTACCTAAACCAAACAAGAAAAACACTCTGAAGATGGGGGTCGATACCAGTCCATTTACAGAAGAAAGGGTTCTGAAAGAACTAATAAAATTGAAGGTGGACAAAGCAATGGGGCCTGATGGGATTCACCCAAGAATTCTAAAGAACTAAGGGTAGAACTAGTGACACGGCTGACTACTCTCTTTAACAAATCATGGGAGGATGGGGTGGTACCTGAGGACTGAAGGAGGGTGGATGTGATTCCTCTTCACAAAAGTGGGAGCAGGACAGAGGCAGGAAACTACAGACCAGTTAGTTTGACCTCAGTGGTAGGGAAAATTATGGAATCACTTCTGAAGGAAAGAACTGTTGAGTACCTAGAGGCCAGTGGGGCACAGGACCCAAGGCAGCATGGATTCACGATGGGAAGGTCATGTCAGACGAATCTAATAGATTTCTTTGACTGGGTGACCAAAGTAGACGACCAGGGAGGGGCTGTGGACATGGCTTACTTAGATTTTAGCAAGGCATTTGATACAGTCCCACACAAAGGATTAATACACAAGTTAGCCAGCCTTGGAGTGGGTCCCAAGGTGGTAGCCTGGATAAAAAATTGGCTAGACAACAGGATGCAAAGGGTAGTAGTAAATGGAGTCCACAGTGAAGAAAGGAGGTTTACTAGCGGGGTACCACAGGGTTCAGTACTTGGACCGGTCCTTTTTAATATCTTTATAAGTGACATTGCAGAGGAACTGGAAGGAAAAGTATGTATCTTTGTAGACGACACAAAGATCTTTCTACAGGGTTGATACACCAGATGGAGTGGAAAGGATGTGAAGGGACTTGGCAAGGTTGGAGGAATGGTCAAATGTATGGCAGCTCAGATTCAATGCAAAGAAGTGCAAGGTAATGCACCTGGGAAACAAAAATCCAGGGGAAGAGTACACAATGGGGGGTGAGATACTGACAACAGTAAAAATGGAAAGGGACCTAGGGGTAATTATATCAGATGACCTAAAGGTGGGCAAGCAATGTGAGAAGGCAGTAAGGAAGGCTGGGGGATACTGGGAGCATAGGGAGAGGCATCAATAGTAGAAAACAGGAAGTTGTTATCCCTCTTTACAGACAGTTGGTGAGACCCCATCTGGAGTACTGTGTGCAGTTCTGGAGACCCTATCTCCATGAAGACATAGACAACATGGAGGCTGTCAGAGGAGGCAACCAAAATGGTGCAGGGTCTGCACCAGAAGACTTATCTGAAAAGGCTAAAGGAGCTTAATATGTATACCCTTGAGGAAAGGAGGCGAGAGGGACATGATAGAAACTTTCAAGTACCTCAGGGAATCAACAAAGTCCAAGAGGTGGCATCTTTCAGAAAAAGATGTGCAAGAACAAGGGGGCACGATTTGAAGATAGAGGGGGGATGGCTCAGAGGTAATGTGAGGAAGTATTTTTTCACAGAGAGGGTTATAGATACATGGAACAGCCTCCCTGAGGAGGTCGTGGAGTCAAGAACAGTGGAGGAATTCAAGAATGCATGGGACAGACATAAGGCAGTCCTAGTGGGGGTAGGAGGGAAGTAAGCTGTTGGTTAACTAGGATCTGCAGCTTGTCTGTTAGGTAGGAAAATGGGCAGACTAGGTGAGCCAAGTGGTCCTTATCTGCTGTCAAATTTCTATGTTTCTATGTTTCTAGGGCATGGAAGTCTAGCGCAAGATTTGCGGTCAGGGTGCAGATATCCTTGGAAGATCTGAAGAGTATTGCATCTTCTGCGTAGAGTTGTACTGATGCACCACCACAGTTAAGAGGCAGGTCATTGATGAATATGGAAAATAGTAGGGAACCAAGTATGGACCCTTGCGGTACCCTGTCAGTGATTGGTACTAGAGAGGATAGAGTGTTTGCCCATTTGACACACTGAGAACGATTTGCTAGGTCATTTAAAAACCACACGAGGGAGTTATTATCCAGTCCGATGTGGTGAAGGTTAGCTGTGAGCAAAGGGTGATCAATAAGGTCAAAGGCCTTAGTTAGGACTACAAAGACTGCACCAGATGCTTGGCCCAAATCCATGTTATTGAACAGGTCAGAGGTGACGTGAAGGAGGGCAGAGTCGGTTCCATGGTGTCTACAGAAACCATGCTGAAAGTCTGTGAAGATGTCTGTTTGTTTAAGGAATGAGTACAACTGGTCATAAAGGATTCGTTCTTGAATTTTTGCAATAGGGTAGAGGATAGAAATTGGTCTGTAGTTTTGGGCTGCATCAACCGGACCGAATTTGTGGACAGGTACCACTACTGCCGTTTTCCATTTGTCAGGGATGAGTGGGTGATGAAAGATCGATTGATTAGCATCGAGATGGGCAGGGCAAGAGCTGATGCCCCAATGTGGAGGATTAGGGGGCATGGTGTCAAAGCCTGGAGAGCTATCACATTTGAGTCTCTGGAGCAACTTTAGGACCTCGAAATTCGTGGTAGTTTTTATATGAAAGGAGGGATGGCTGGTCTCATGTTGATGTTGATTGGGATTGTAGTACGAGCAAGAGGGGGGAAGACCGTGTTTGTAGGGAGTAAGGTCTGTAAAGAAGTTGTTTTTTCCAGTGACAATGTCCAGAGGTATTGTGAGAGTGTCTCCATGAGCAGTCATTGTTCGGGGAACAATACATTCTGTACCTTTTAGTTGGGTATTCATCTGGCACCAGAAGCTTTAGGGGTGGTAAGGGTTGCTTCTTGTAAAGATATAAGATAGTCTCTTTTGGACACCTATTTTTTTTATTTTTTCATAAATTGCGGAGCCGACAATAAATAATCCAATTAGTATGTACCCAAAATCTGGATGGGCCTGGCGGTCCTTATCTGCTGTCAAAGTCTATGTTTCTATGTTTCTATGTTTCTTAAAGGTCTTCCAGACTTTATCATGTGTGTGCATGAGACCCCTCAGGTCATTAGTTAGCCAAGGGTCCAGAAAGCCTTTTGATCTGCTGGTTTTATATGGGGCAAGAGAGCCAAGGGCAGCTGTGAACATTGAGATAAGATAGTCAAGGGCCTGATTTTTATCATGGAGGGTGTTAATTGGTGACCGGTCAATGGAGGCTAGGCAGCTGTTGAATTCTTCCTCGTTGAACTTGGTCAAATATGTTCATATTCATATATTCATTTGTTCTACTCCCACCATCCCTTTGCCCATAGTGCCTGTGTATTATAGCACACATGCAACTCTGTACAACCATATCTGTATTATTTTTATTACCAATCCCAAACCTAATTCATCAGATAACTCACCCATCAATCCACTATGATTCACATCTCGCTGACTAGCACATACTGTACCCTCCTCTCACCTCCATGGCCAGTCACCAAATGACAGGTTATGATCAAGCATTCTGCATCATAGTGGTTATAAATAAAGGAGATCATAAAATATCTTTCATCAGATGGCTGTGAACTGGGGAGGATGGTATGTGTCACTCACTAAATAGAAGTTGAGGTTGAGTTAGTTGGCATCATGTGGCACAATCATGGGAGTGTGGGATTCAAACCAGGGTACACTATAATGTGATGAAGAGAGTGGTAGGATTCAAAACTGGGTATGGTGGCATGGTGGGGAGATTGGCTACTTTACCGCATATTTCTTTCTAATCATTTTTTTTTTTTTAATCGAGTTCTCAGTGGAAGGTGATGCTGTTTTCTCCATTTACGGTACTCTCTTCAGTTGTTCATATTTCATGGGTTTGTCACTGCCGAGCCCATTGCAGTTGAAAATAACAAGAGGTCAACAGTCTAGGTCAATGATCATGCACTGTGGAGTGACATCACTAACTGCTTGCGGCACCAAAACTTCATGTATTTCAAAGGACCCAAAGCTGCTCCAATCAGAGGGCTTCCGTCCTTTGATTTGCATTAAGCTGGGTCAGCAAACAGCTGATTGGCTTTCAGTGCCAACCCATCAGCTGAGTGCTTAGTGCATTTTTGAAACAACCGGCTGAGTCACTGCATGGTTTCCATGACTGTGCTCCCTTCCTCATTCTGCCTCTCTCTTTCTCTCCACTCCTTCTGCCTGTATTTGTGTACTCCCCCATCTCTCCTCATTCTGTTCCCCCTTTCTTTGTTTTTTTCTCCCTCCCTGTAGCCACCCGCAATGCCCCCCCCTTCCTTCTGTCTCACCACTTGTGCCTCTTTCTGTCCCCCTTTTTACTTTCTCTGTTTGTTTGCTGCCACAGCTGCTGTGGTGTTTCCTTCCCCCTTGTTTTGTTTTCCTTCACTGCTCCTCAGCTCCCTGACTCCATGGCAGTCAACATCTTCTGCCCGCTGTCCCGGTGCTTGTTCTCCCCACCCCCAGTCTGTTCCCTCATACCTCATTTCTTGTTTTCTCTCTCTGTCTCTCTCTCTCTCTCTCTCCTTTTTGGAGTTTTCCACCCATACTCTACTGTACTCTCCCTTTCCTGCCACAGCCGGTCTCCTTTATCCTTCTGGGTTCGTACCGAGTGATGTCACCACCTGGCTTAAAGATATCCCCTCTGCTCTGATGCCTATTTTTCCCACTAGCTGCGATTCTTTCTTTCAGCTTCTTTACTGCCATGGTACTCCTTGCCAGCCGCAACTCAGTCCTCTCCTAGTTAACAACTGTTAACACTAGCAGTAAAAAACTGACATTGACAAGTGCATGCTGTAACCTTTCTACCACCATCACCCCACCCCTATCTCCTGTACTTGTTTCCACTCTACTACTGCTTTTGTTCCCTGCCCTTTCTTTCCAAGCCTGTCTTCTTATCCTTGCCCCCGTAACTGCCCTTTAGTACACCTTGAAGACTCTCGGTCTCTCTACTTAGTTAGGGGAGTGCCAGTTAGACCTCCCTTTCTTGATTTAGTGCACCTGTCTGTGCACTAGCTTTTTCCCATACTAGTTAAATGCACTGTGATTAAGACAGCAATTCTCCGCCCTTAGTACAGCCTTCTTCAATCCTGCTGGTAGGGGCCCCTCCTGTAATGAAGAATAATGACAGTGACTAAAATCAGTATCAGTGCCTTAACTTAAGGAGCTACAAAGGCACTGAATCCAGTTCACAGATGGTTGGCTCTGCTCCAATAGCCCCTAGAGAACATCCACGCAATTAACTGTCTGGAGCTTCAAGTGGATTTGCAGAGAATCTGCCAGTACTGATGCATGACTATTGTGCTCTAAACATAGGTCAGTGGAGGAGACTGTGGTCCTTCTGCTGACAACCTTTTCCTCTAAGAAATGACTGAAGTCGATTCACCTCTCAATTAAGATCCTATGCTTTATGCTATGACAGTCCAGGCAAAGGAAAAACCTCTATGACTGGGAATCAGATATGGTCAACATCATCATTCAGGCATGATTATATAGAAACATAGACTTTAATGGCAGATAAGGACCACTTGGCCCACCTAGTCTGCCCATTTCCCTACCTACAGGATAAGCTGCAGATCATAGTTAACCAACAGCCTATTTCTTCTTACCCCCCACAAGTATTGCCTTATGTCTGTCCCATGTATTCTTTAATTCTCCCACAGTTCTAGACCCCACAACCTCCTCAGGAAGGCTGTTCCATGCATCCACCACCCTCTCAGTGAAAAAATACTTCCTCACATTGCCCCTGAACCGGCCCCCTCTATCTTTAAATTGTGTCCCCTTGTTCTTGCTCATCTTTTTTTCTGAAAGATGCTACCTTCTTGGACTTTGTTGATTCCACTGAGGTACTTAAAAGTTTCTATCATGTCCTCCCTCTCCCTCCTTTCCTCAAGGGTATACATATTAAGCTCCTTTAGTCTCTCTTCATGTGGCTTCTCTTGTAGACCCTGCACCATTTTAGTTGCCCTCCTCTGGACTGCCTCTATCCTGTCTATGTCCTTGTGGAGATGGGGTCTCCAGAACTGGATGCAGTACTCCAGATGGGGTCTCCCCAACTGTCTGTACAGAGGGATAACAACTTCCTGTTTTCTGCTGGTGATACCTCTCCTATACATCCCAGTATAACCCCAGCCCTCCCTACTGCCTTTTCACATTGCTTGCTAACCTTAAGGTCATCTGATATGATTACCCCCAGGGCCCTTTCCATTTCTGTTGTTTACTACCTCCACCCCCCACCCCCATTGTGTAATCTTCCCTGATTTTTGTTTCCCAGGTTCATTATTTTGCACTGAATCCAAGCTGCTATACATCTGACCATTCCTCCAACCTTGCCAAGTCCCTTCTCATCCATTCCATGCCTCCCTGTGTATCAACCCTGTTGCAGAACTTTGTGTCATCTGCAAAAAGGCATACTTTTCCTTCCAGTGCCTCTGCAATGTCACTTATAAAGACATTAAAAAGGACTGGACCCTGTACTGAACCCTGCGGTACCCCACTAGTAACCCTTCTTTCTTCATAGTGGACTCCATTCACAATTACCTTCTGTGTCTTGTTGTCCAGCCAATGTTTCACCCAAGCTACCACCCTGGGACCCACTCCCAGGCTGGTTATTTTGACTATTAATCTTTTGTGTGGGACTGTGTCACATGCCTTGCTAAAGTCTAGGTAGGCCATGTCCACAGCTCCTCCCTGGTCTACTACTTTGGTCACCCAGTCAAAGAAATCAATTAGATTCATCTGACATGACCTTCCCACTGTGAACCCATGCTGCCTTGGGTCCTGTGCTCCACTGGCCTCTAGGTACTCAACAATTCTTTCCTTCAGAAGTGATTCCATCACTTTCCCTACCACAGAGGTCAAACTGACAGGTCTGTAGTTTCCTGCCTCTGTCTTGGTCCCACTTTTATGAAGGGGAATCACATCCACCTTCCTCCAGTCCTCAGGTACCACACCATCCTCCAATGATTTGTTAAAAAGGGTAGTCAGTGGTTTCACTAGTTCTTCCCTTAATTCTTTTAGAATTCTGGGGTGAATTCCATCAGGCCCCATTGCTTTGTCCACCTTCAGTTTTAGGAGTTCTTCCAGAACCCTTTCTTCTGTGAAAGGACTGGGATCGACTCCCCTATCAAGAGTGCTTCTATTAATTGGATTAGGCACCTCCCCCTCCTCCCTTGTGAATAATGAGCAGAAATATTGATTCAGTATCCCTGCTTTATCACTGTCCCTCTCTGCCCACCTACCGTCCATTCTATTCAGCCTCACTGTCCCTCCCTTTGTCTTTCTACGCTCCCTGATGTACCTATAAAAGGTTTTATCCCCCTTCTTAACCAAGTTGGCTATCTTTTCCTCAGTTTGGGCCTTTGCTATTCTGACTTCCTTCCCTGCTTTCTTCTGCCTTAACTGGTAGAGATGTCTGTCCTGCTCCTTCTGTGTTTCCTTATACTTCCTGAATGCCATATTTTTCTCCCTGACTTTCCTCGCCACCTCTTTTGAGAACCATAGTGGCTTTTTCTTTCATTTTGATTTGTTTATTTGCTTGACACAAAGGCTTGTTGCCTCTGTAATGGCAGTTTTGATGTTTCCCCATTGTTGCTCCACCCTTCCTTCTAGCCTGTTTTCTAGTACTTTTCTAAGGCACTCTCCCATCTTGCCAAAATCAGCCATCCAGAAGTCCATTACCCTCACTTTTGTATGGCTTGACTCTGTAGCTGAGTTTATCATGAACCACACTGGTGGTCACTTGTTCCCAAATGGCTACCCACTCGTAGATCTGAGATCTTCTCACTGTCCCCTTTTGAGAGTATGAGGTCTAAGATTGCTCATTCATGAGTGGGTGCCAACACTAGCTGTCTGAAGCATGCCACCTGTAGGGCATCGAGAATGGCCCTGCTCTTGGATGTGGCTTCAGCAAATGTGCTGCAGTTAACATCTGGCATATTCAGGTCTCCCATCAACAGTATCTCCCCTTTCTCTGCCATCCTAAGAATGCCTTCTATCATATCCTTGTCCATTCCCTCCCCCTGACATGGGGGTCTGTATACAGCCCCTGTGCAAATTGTGGTGCCATTTCCAGTCTCTAAGGTGACCCACAGTGCCCCCTCTCCTCCCCGTTTACTCTTTTGTTCAGTTGCTTTTATCCCTTCCTTTACATAGAGAGCTACTCCTCACCCCTCTTCTCCCTTTCCCGTCTCTCCTGTAGGTTATGTACCCAGGTATGTTAACATCCCAGTCATGGTTCTCTGTGTACCATGTTTCTGTGACTGCTACAATGTCCAGGCATCCCTCTTTCATCAAGGCCACCAGTTCAGGGAGCTTGTTGCCCAGGCTACAGGCATTGGTACTCATTAACCTCCATTTCCTGATGGCCTTACTCCTTTTTGCCACATCCCTGTCCTTATTGCCTTTGTCACTTTCTCCATTTACCCCACCCTTCTCCTTATCGACATCTCTATCTTGGTGTTTACCTCACTTACTACCCTGACCTTTTTTTGGGGGCTAGGATTTCCCTGCTCCTTTCCAGTGCTTCCCCCCCCCCTTGGCTAGTTTAAATGCTTGCCAATGAAGCATTTAAACCTATCACCTAGGATCCTGGTTCCCCTCCTGGACAGATGCAGACCATCATGCCAGAATAGGCCTGCATCACTGCAGGTGGACCCCTAGTCCCCAATGAAGCCAAATCCCTGAGTTCTGCACCAGTTTTTCAACCACTGATTGAATCTCATGGTGTGGAGCACCCTAGTCTCACCAACGCCATAGACAGGCAGCACCTCTGAGAAGATTACCATGTGTGCTACTTGTCTAAGGCCCCTCCCCAACTCTACAAAATCTTCCTGCACTACTCTGATCCCTTTCTTAGTTAGGTCATTTGTCCCTAGGTGGGCAACGACATCCAACTGCCTCTCCTGTGCAGCTGCTCTGGTGATCCTGAGGATTCACTCCCTGTCCCTCCAAGCATGGCGCCAGACAGGCACCTTACCTCCCTCTCCCCTTCCTCCCCCAGTTCTACATTTCTAACAATGAAGTCCCCCACCAGAAGTTGTTTCCTTCCCCTGTGGGGTCCCATGCCACCCTCCTGTGGGTCTCCTTTGTGGAGGTTCCCAGCATCCTCCTTGGTCTCCACTGCGGGTGCTTCCATAGAGGAACCACACTTTGCCAGAACGGCATAGAAATTGTGGAGATGTGCAACTGGAGGGATGTGCCTTTGTTCCACCGCCCTCACCCTCCCTGAGCCCACTGTGGTCCAACTGCTCCTCTTTCTTGGCAATGTCTGAGGCAATGACAGTGGCCCTGGTGGTTCCTGGATGGAAGAAGAGGTCCCACAAATCCTGGCCAACTCAGCCTGGAGATGAGCAACCTCCTCCCTCAGCCCAGAGAGGTGCCTGCAGATAGGACAACACCGCATCCTCCAGAACGTCTTCTGGAAGACTGCTGCTCCACAGCCACTGCACTGCACCACTCCCATCATGTCTTATTTCTGGCCCCTTCACTGCTGTTTGGAATACTTACTCTTTTCTCTGTTTTTTTTTCTTCTTTCCTCCTTACTTACTGCCTCTGTGCCCTTTAAGCTCCTGATCATACTTTTCTGAGACAAGAAGATCCTATATTTTTCAGTAGACCCCTTACTTGCTCAGAGGCAGACCTCCAGCAGCTAGAGGGGGCTGGAGAGATACTCTTGCCCTTCTAGGATGGTGAGTCTTTGGTGACTCTGTGATCACTCACTTCCTGCTCCCAAACAGAAAGTTCATGTTGTCAGTCAATTCCTGTGCCTATAAAAGTAGAACTAGCTTTGGGTGGAGGGGAGGTAAGGAGGGCAATACAGTCCCAGTAGAGACATCCAGTCACACAGCACTCCTTCCTCCTGGTGTTCTCTGCCAAGCCTCTGGCAGAATATTATCTAGGGCAGTGTTTAAATCTAGCTTCCTTCTAGTTAAGTCACTCCCCCTACTTACTAGACCTTTCTACATGTAATTAAATTGCTCAGATAACAATCCCCTTCAGCCACCTGAGATTTACACCTAGATATCTGCTCAGATAACCATTCACTTCAGCTAAGTCAGACAAATACACTAACTTTTTTTGTTTGTGTTTTTTTTTTTACTCTAAATTGAAGGTCCCAGTAGAAGAGTTCTACTTCTTTAGTCCCAGTAGAGACGTCCAGTCTCACAGCACTCCTTTCTCCTCATTGACAGCTTAGTTAATGTATTTGTTTCACATGGCATAAATATTTCTTCCAGATAAGGTCTGTGTATACGAACATACAAAAAATGCCAGCAGATACAAGCCCTAAGGTCTATTGAGTCTGCTCGAGTGTGCAGCTATCCAATTTTGCTCAGTAGCTGCCCCCCCTTTCCAGTAGTAACCCTCCCCTTGATCCTGTCCCACCCCCTCTTAAAACTGCCCACTGTCTTTAGAGATACCACTTCTTCTGAAAGTGCATTCCACCCTGTTACTACCCTCTCTGTGAAGTAATGTCATCTCATCTCTCTCTTGAACCTACCGCCCTCCAGTTTCAAACTATGCCCCCTAGTGTCCCTCCCACCTTTTAATCTGAAAATCCCCTCAACGCTGACCCTGTTTATGCCCTTCATGTATTTGAAGGTTTCATTCATATCCCCTGTATCCCTCCTTTCCTCCAGGGAGTACATGTTCAGCTCCCTTAGTCTTTCCTTGTAGGGGTTTTTTTCTTCCATGTCTGTGATCATCCTGGTTGCTCTACATTGAACTCCCTCCAACAGCTTGACATCTTTCTTTAAGTAGGGCCACCAGAACTGCACACAGTACTCCAGGTTTGGTCTGACCAGTGACCTGTACAGTGGTAAGATAACCTCCCTCCTCCCTGAGGGGATACTCCTGGCAATACTCCCTGGCATCTTGTTAGCCTTAGCTGCTGCCTTCCTCATCTTCCTTTTTCTTTCTTCTTTTTGCTTCTTCTAAGAGGAACTCATAAAACATACTAGAAGTTCATTAAGGAAAACAGGTTTGAACCGCTAGTATATTTTATGAGTTCCTCTTAGAAGGTAATTCTCTGTTCTGTGACATTTGACCTTGGAATGCTTCTCTCCGATAGTCAGCGTGTGTTCTTTATATGGTCTTAAGTTGACTTTTTAATGTAATTTTTAGGCCAGTGGGATCCTTTACAACCTTTTTGTCTGTTTTTTTTTTTTTTTTTGATATATGATCTGGTCTTACATAGGAAGTATTCTTCCAAGACAACTGTAATTAGTCAGTCACCCAGCCCACCAGATTTAACCACTTTAGTGGCACCAGCACCCTCCTAGACATCGTCATGTCTAACTGCCCCCACAAAATCCAGGATGTCACTGTCATCCCTTAGATCACTCCCCAGTCCTCTGTCTCTGGTCATCCTCCACTCTGAAACTAGTGCCCCAAGCCACCCTGCACCAACGCTTATGCCCCAGCGGCCTCAGAAAATTAGAGCAACACCTAGCCCAGCTATACTGGTCCCCCATCTGGCAAACTCCTGATATTGACTCAGCTCTTGACCACTTCAAAAGTGCCTTCTGTAATGCTTGTGACCTTTTTGCCCTCCTTACCAGGATCCACTCCAAAAAATGGAATGCCCCCTGGATCACCCCATCCCTTATCCAGAGGCCTAAGAATAGAGACAACCTCTGGCATATTGCTGTAGAATCTGGAAAGGCATCTGATAGACAAGCCTACAACACAGAATGTAATAAGTGCACCTGGGCCATTAGGTGGGCCAAGGCAGAGCACTACCAGACCACTCTCGCTTCCACTTGGGGTTCAGCCCGGACCTTCTGGGATAGCATGAAACAGCTAAATGGGAAATCCCGCTCCCCCCCTCCATCCCTTCTCTCCATCAATGGCACCTCCACCACAGATCTGCTCCTCATAACTAATCACCTCAACGCCACCTTCTCTGACCTAAGCTCTGTCCTCCCCAGCAGCTTCTTTGACCCAATCCCTGCTTTCCACCCCCAGTCCTGCATAGTCCACCATTCTACCTGTGCACTCTATCCCCTCACGAAGCCAGGCCACACCTGCTAAAAGCCCTTAGCAGCAATAACCCCATTAGTGAGCCCCTCGACTCCAGGATCCTCCGCATGGTCCTGGACAAAGTCCTAGTCCCTCTGACTGACCTTCTAAACTAGTCTCTATGCCTGGGTCAGTTCCCAAGTGCTTGGAAAACTGCCAAAATCACACCCCTACATGACAGTGGGGATCAGTCCAACCCCAACAATTACCGGCTGATCTCCATCCTTCCCCCACTCTCAAAAGCCCTTGAAAAAGTGGTGTCTATCCAACTCTCTGAATACCTAGCCAACTACAACATTATGTGCCCAGAGCAGCATGGTTTCCGCCAAGGACACAGTTCAACCACTGCTCTCCTGGAATTCTCCCAATTCCTACACACTGCCCTTGACTCTGGCAGCCTTGCAGAAGCAGTGTTCATTGACCTCTCTAAGGCCTTTGATACTGTCTGCCACCCCCTCCTGCTTGACTCTCTCCACTAACTCGGCTTCTCTGATGGTCCCATTACCTGGTTCTCTAGCTACCTCTCTGCCAGATACCAGTGAGTTAAGATCAATGGCTCCCTCTCCAGTATGCTTTCTGTTTGATCTGGGATCCCTCAGGGCTCAATCCTGGGTCCAGTACTTTTTAGTCTATACCTCACCACCCTCCCCAGCTCCTGTACTGGTAAAATGCTCCTCTATGCAGACGATGCGGTCCTCTTTGCCTCACATCCCGATCCCATCTCTCTCCCATTATCCCTCCAGCAAGCTTACAGCCAAGCTGAAAGGTGGTCCATTGACTGCCGACAGGTCATTAACCTAAAACTGACCAAGTCAATGCTTTTTTCCCCACTACCAAAACAAAACTAAAAATACCCCCTCTTGATTATTCCCAGCACTCTGCACCCTCTTGAGCAAGTGGCCACTTACAAATACCTAGGCATCACTTTCGATACTGCCCTATCCTTCCACACCCACATTAATGCCCTGCTGCTGCCATTAACTCTCGGATTGGCCTGCTATACCAGCACAGGGATTGCCTGCCCCAGGATACCCTCAGACTGGCCATCACCTCCTCCGTCTTGTCCCTCATGGACTATGGCCTGCCCATTTATGCTGCAGCAGACCACACTGCCCTCTGCAAAATCCAACTCTCCATCAGTAAGGCCTGTAGGCTTCTGACCAGTGCCCCCAGCTACACTCACACCTGCCTGCTCTACTCTACCACCAACCTGCTCAAATTTAAGGAGCGACTGCACTATCAGACCTGCCTACTCACCAAGAAATCCCTGCTCGGGCTGTCCTCCCTGGGGGTCTCTGCCTCTCTACAGCGGTCGCCACCATCTGTCACCACCCGCAACTCTAGTAAGGCCACCTTCCAGGTACCCAGAACCAAGACCTCTCTTTCCCAGAGATCTTTCTTCTACTGAGCCCCCACCTAGTTCAACTCCCTCCCTCGCTGTATCTCCAACTTGCCCAAAACTGGCTCCTTCAAAACTGCCCTTCAGAACCATCTCTTTAACACCTACTGTTGTAGGTGCAATTAACCCCTGGCACCCCCTCGTTGTATCCTGCAGGACCTGCCCACCTTGCCTCCCCTGTTTTGACAACGTCCTCTGGACAGCCATTTCCCACCCCATGACCCACCCTCCTACCCCTATTAGGTCTTATAGGGATATAACCTGCTGTCCTGTCAGTGGACCTACTATATCTATGTTTTTAACATACAATTTGCAACATTATGTAACCTTAATGTATCTATGTTAAATGCTTCTTCTTTACTGCACTGTAATGTTGTCCATTGTTATAACTTGCACTGTGTTTTATTGTTTGCTCTCCCTGCGACGAGGTGCCTTTGTAAATGAGTCTCTGACTCAAAGGTTGTAAACCCGACTTGTAATGGATAAATAAATAAAATTAGCTTCTGATGAAGGATTACGTGTAATCTGAAAGTTTAAGCACTTGTTTTTTTTTTGTAACATCTATGTTGGTTCAATAAAAGGTATCACATCATCTTTTTTCTTGTTGTTTTGTTACAAGGTCCAATAAGGCAACAAAAATATATTTTTGAGTGGAAAGTGAAATATTTGTTTTAAAATTAAAGGTATAAAAGGAAGTTATATATGATTAAAAACTACATAGACTTTTATTAAATACTATACACTGAAGTGGAAGAAACGCAACTTCAGAAAGAAATGTAAAATTATTTCCTAAAAACAATGTTTAAGTATGTCAATATTTAAAAGAGTTTGGGCAAAGACACACTGTATTGATTGCAAAAATGTATTTTGGCATACATGTGATAGTGCATGTTTGGTACATATGAATAAAAAGAAATGTAAAGTACATCAATATTACTGTACTTCAGACTTTCTAAAATGAATTGTCGATATTATGTAAGATTATTTATATATTAGATGCTGTTATTGGAGCATGCTACGGTACATGCTGCTGCATGAAGGAATAAACACATTCCTTGCCAGGTATAATAATTGATCATTTTTACATAGGATGCTACTGCTGAAGTTAGCACAATAGTTGTATCAAATTCAAAGGTGCTGAAAACAACAATTACTGCACACTTCATGTGTTTTTGATTTCTGCTTTTTAAGTAACAGCAGTGCTAGCAACCAGCATTAGCTGTCCACCTGCTGGCTAACAGCGCCTGCTGCAAAGTGACAGGTGTCCCAGCACTGGTTATCCTCTGGTCCTCTTGGCTGGTACTTACAGTGATTTCATTTCATTTGTATTTAAACTAGCAAGCAAATTAGCAAAAATGAAATTTTTCACAGCGACCAGTACATAAAATACATAAAACACATCAGACACTATTGAAAACAAGTATAACTGGAATGCAACATCAACAAATTATATAAACCAGATTTGAATGAAGACAAAAATACATAATTCATAACAGATGTAGGTAAATTATTGTAAAAAGTAATCGTTTTATATTTTGGTGATCTCTGACCAAATGTTGAGTTGAAATGGGGGATGAAAAATACATATTTGTTTTGTGATCTAGTGGAAAAGGTGTTGACACATTGAGGAAATTTCTCACTAATAATATTAGGCATGAGATCAAGAATAATTGTATGCATAAAAATCAAAACCTTAAATTCGATCCATTCCTTAAATGGAAGAAATCCCATAGTATCCTAAAGTATACAATGATGAGCTGTAGCCCTTAAACCAGCGGAAAACCTACAAATAGAACTGTGAACCATATTTAGCCCTGTTGGAGGAGGTTTTCAGTCAAATGTAAATAGAAAATGCTTACATAATCAAGTTTTGACAAAATCAGGCTATTGGCCAATAACCTTTGTGACTCAGGAACCAAATACTGGTTCATTCTATAGAGCATACCCAATCTGTTATGTATTACCTTAATGAGCTCAGTAACATGAAGGTCGAAAGATATGGAACTATCCCAAATAATACCCAAATAACAGAAATTATCCACACAAACAATAGGGAGCCTATTTAAATCAGACATATGAATACCATGTGGTGGTGATATACCAGGATGTGCAAAAAACATAGATTTGGGTTTTTTTTAGAATTAAGAAGTAGCTTATGGGACAGGAACCACTTATGAATATTATGGAAATCACATTGGCGGGTCTTTTGCAAACAGGAAAAATCCTTAACTGAACTAAACAAAACAGCATTATCTGCATAAAGGATTAATTTAGTGGAAGGACAAACCAAAGCAAAGAATTCAGAAAAATGTAAAATAATGAAGGGCCTGAAAGAGAGCCCTGGGAAACACCACAGCATATTTCCCCGAAATCAGACTGAGTTTGTTCAAGTACAGTACAATGGGACATCCCCATCCCCCATAAATAACTACTAAACCAAAGAACTGAGTCAGATGAAAAGCCCTGATTAAGCATAGTACACAACAAAAGCTTGTGATCAACTAAACGGAAGGCCTTGGTGAGGTCCACAAAGACTGAAGCCACATGGAGACCCTTATTCAGGGCCCCATAGACAGTCTGTAAACCCCTCCAAGACCGTCTCAGTATTATATCCCATTCTAAAGTCATGCTGGGTTTCAGACTGGAGATCATACTTAGCAAGATGATCATTTACCTGATCGAAAACAATTTTCTCAAGAAGTTTAGATAAAGGTGAAAATAACGAAATAGGATGATATTTAGACACAATGTACCTGGGTCCAGATTTAGAAACTGGTTTTATAAAAGCTTTTTTCCAACATTTAGGAAATATTCCTTGACACAAAGAGTGGTTTAATAAGTACATAATAAATTGTGGGTGAAGTCATTTTAATTAATCAAACATCAATTTGGTTCAATCCCAATGATACATACGAACATACAAAATGCCAGCAGAAACAAGCCTCATGGTCTGTCGAGTCTGCTTGATTTTGTAGCTAGCCCCTCAACTTGCAGCTGCCCCATGTTCCCTTCCCCTCCACATAACCACCCCCCTTCACTCTGTCCCACCCTCTCTTAAATCCCCCCACCATTCTACATGATACCACCTCCTCAGGCAGAGTGATCCACTTATCTACCACCCTTTCCATGAAAAAGTGTCTTCTGATTTGCCTCCTGAATCTCTCCCCAATCTCAGCCAATGCCCTCTTGTGTCCTTCCCCCTTCTGATCTGAAGAATACCTTCAGTATTAATCCTGTAAATACCCTTTAGGTGCTTAAAAAGTTTTGATCATATCCCCCATCCCTCCTCTCTTCCATGGATTACATTTGCAGCTTTCCCAGCCTCTCCTTGTAGCAGTTTCCCTCAAGTCCCTGTATCATCTTTGCTGCCCTATGCTGCATTCCCTCCAGCAATCTGATGTCCCTCTTCAGGAATGGCCACCAGTACTGCACGCAGTATTCTAGGTGCAGCCTGACCAGTGACCTGTACAGGGGTAGGATCACTTCTCTGTGCCTGGAGGAGATTCCTTTCACTATGCACCCCAGCATCTTGTTTGCCTTTGCAGCCACCTTCCTGCACTAAGCTGAGTGGTTCATACGCCTCGTTATTCGTACCCCTAGATTCTTTCTCTCCACTGTGCTTTTTAGCTGTACCCCTCCCAACTGATATTTCCTCCCTGGTTCCTTGCTCCGAAGTACAATATCTTGCACTTCTTGACACTGAACCCCAACTGCAATGTCTCTGACCATTCCTGTAGTTTGGTTAGGTCTTCCTGCCACCCCTCCACCCCTCTATGTCATCTACCACTGCACCAATCTTAGTATCATCTGCAAACAGACTGATTTGACTCCTGATCCTGTTTGAGAAATTGGCTATGAATATCCTGAACAGCACCAGTCCCAGTACTGAACCCTGTGGCACCCCGCTCGTAACATCCCTTGGTAATGAGAGTTCCCCCCCAACCACCCTTTGCTGCCTACTCCTTAATCAGTTGGTGATTCAGTTGACCATTTTTGTCCCCACCCCAATGTATTCCAGTTTTCCCCCCAGGCTCCTATGTGGCACCGAGTCAAAGACCTTGCTGAAGTCCAACTATAGAATGTCCATTGCATGGCCCCTGTCCAGTTCCCTGGTAACCCAATCGTAGTACTCAACTAGATTTGTCAGGCAGGATCTGCCCAATACAAAACTGTGCTGATGGCCATCTTGAAGCCCATTGTCTTCCAGAAAGGTCACTAGCCTCTATTTTAGGATTGACTCCATGAGTTTCCCCATGATTGAAGTGAGACTCACTGGTCTGTAGTTGCCTGGATGATGGTTTAGGGTTGCTTTTTTGAATATAATCCATAACCACAGAAGGTGTAAGAAATGTAAAACAGAAAGAAGGAACATTACAGTTAACAGAAGATTGAGAGAATACAGGCTCTTGAGTAGAAACATTTTTTGTATAATCCTCCAAGTTACCGAAAAGTCATTAAACAACCCAGCAACCTCAATGAGAGAATCTATCAATGTGTTATTCAATTCAACCTGACCCCTTAACCCTAGAACAACACCTGCAGGCTAACTTCAACAATGTTGAATATTGATTCATAAATTCAAAGTTACTGCTAAACTACAAACAAAAAAATAATATTACATTAGCGCACAGTAAACACAAATTATCCACTCTCACAATAAGAAACAAGCAAAATGAGCCCCTGGAGATGGTCCAGCCATTTAAATATCTTCGTGTCACCCTGGCTAGTTCCTTCACATACTCACAGCAAGTTGACCAGGTTGCCAAGGCTGCTAACAGACACCTAGGCCAGATCTACAGACAGAGTCACTGTCTTGATGAAACTACACTCAAGTTAGCCATAACTAGCTCAGTCGTTTCCGTCATAGACTACAGTCTTGTCATTTACACTGCAACCTCAGACACCATGCTCAATAGCATTGCCATCACAATGAACAAAGCCTGTAGGTTACTCCTTAGCATCCACCCCTAACTCACACCTGCAACCTCTACATGCATTCAGGCTGGCTTGACCTTAAAAACGGGATTTACTACCAGACATGTCTCATTCCAAAAGGCCACCCTTGGTCTGATACCCAACGGTGTTCAGGCAGTGATCTGCCCAGCAGCTACAGTTAGACTAACCAGGGCAACCAATTTCAATTGATATAAGGTACCATACTGCCGTACCTCACAAGGCCAGAGATCATTTGCTTACTGGGCCCCTCTCTAGCTAAACTCTCTACCTGCTGACCAAATTGCCAAACTCAAAATTGGTCCTTTTAAAACAAAATGGGTTGGCAGTATAGCCTAGAGATTAGAGGAATGAGATGTGAACAAGCTTGACACATTCAGCAGACCAGACCTGAGTTTGATTCTCACAACCTCCACTTGCATACTGTGAGACTCTGAACACGTCACTTAACAGCCCAGTGCTTCCAGGTTGCCCCTGAAAACAGGCACTTGTGCCCAGTTGGCCTTACCCGGTTACAAAAGACTAAAATAAAAAAATAAATAAATAAAACTCCGTACTCATCTCTCAGCCTGTATGGAGTGCACGTTTCCCCTGAACAGATCCTGCATCTTGATCAAACCTACTGTACAGTCATAGCACTTTGACACCCCAGAATAACTACTTACCCATCTTTTCCCTAACCCCATTCCACTTTTTGTATTATTCCCATCCCATTCTCCACTCACGCTACCTCCCCCACTACTCTATACTTTCCTACTAACTACTGTACATCCTTCTCCTTTCACCCACTCCCCTTGACAAAGTAAATTGTCTGGCCTAGCTATTTTCCTGCACTGAATATCCTAATCCCTCCTTTCTCTAAGTTTAGTCAATCCACTAGATAGCTATTGCTTTTACTATACGTATTTGTACAGTCATTTATGTGTTACTATCTGTACCAAACTTCTATGCTATATTTACAATAATATTATTGCCTGGGGACATCCCATGATCTCTGTATGTTATCACCTGTTTTTGTTTTTCAATTATTCTGTTAATGATGTGGAACCTCTGTAAATAAGCTTTTAGCTCAAAGGTTGTAATCCAAGAATTTAATAAATAAATAAATATCTAAACAATTGTAAAATGAGAATTTATTTTATTTCTACCCAACATTTGATTTAAGGTTTGCTAAACCTTCTTTGAGTCACTCAAGTTACTCCATTGTTTTATCTTGAAAAAAAATGTTGCATTCCTGCAGGCTGTTCCACACTTTTTCCTAAATTGCTTATATTGTATTAACAGGTTAGATTCCCTATTCTTCCTACAGTCTTTGCAACACTTGTTACATCCGTGGAACATCTCAATCAGTTCCCCAATTACCTACTAATTTTTCCTTCCCTTTACCTTTAGCTTTTTACTGGAAAAACAGAATTACAAAAGCTAATAAAAGTTGAACATAATTTAGAGTATGCCAAATAAACATCAGTTATATTATTTAAGAAAGACCAATCAATGTGGGAATTTTTTTGATAAAGACACTGGTCAAATCACAATTTATTTTACAGAATTCTATAAAGGTGAGAGCAACTCTAGCCCTATATAAATCCAGGGTACAATAAACTGGTGAATGATCACTCAGATCATCCAGAAGTATACCTCAGTTAAGGATCTTATTAGGATGAGTGACACAGATTAAGTCTATAATAGTCTTAGAACCTGTCCTATAATTAATTCTAGTAGGATCAGTAATAATTTGTTAAAAAAAATCCAAGTTCAATTAGACATTCCCTGAAAAAGGTATTATTTTCATCCACCCAATTACAGCTAAAGTCCACTAAAACAATTCACTCCATAGCAGAAGGAACAGTTTTCTTGAATTCATGTAAAAGATACAGCTGACTAGAATGGTTTGTAAATCCATTGTGCTCCAGTTCAATCATTAAACACTCACAGGCAGAACCAGGTAAGTCAAAATTTACTTATTTTGTCAATACAGATTTTTCTACTATACATAAACTAGGCACCCCCCCCGCCCTTTACCTAATCTGTCCTTCGTAAACAATGCTTAAAGGGCAACTCAATAAAAGAATTATCAGTCTCGGGACTAAGCCAAGTTTCTGAGTGTAATTATATCAAACTTGCCTTCATGAACATAGGCTTCAAACTCAGATTTTTTTGACAGGAGACTCTGTAAATTAAGATGAACAATATTCAGGTTTTTTTCATGTGTACATTCCATATGTTCTCTTTCAACCACAGGGCCAGGATGAAGATGAACAAAACCGGATAAAATAAGTAAAAAGAAAAGTGAACATCTTTGCCTAATAGATTTATAAGTTTTGTAGGAAATAGTAGCTGTTTTCAAACCACCGATTTTATGGCTTCAGGAAAAGGAAGGCCATGAATTGGATTACAGATAAATAAGATCCTGACTAAATCTTAAAACTACATGAGGATCTATTAAAAGGTAGCTAGGGGCAGAGGAAACAATAGTTTTAAATTTTAAAGGAAAGGGAAAATCAGTGCTGGTGCCAGACTCTTCACAATTCTGTACCCTACAGATTCTAGTCCATCAATTATCCCCAATGGGAACACCAACTGTAGAAGTTAGAACTGATAACAAAACTAGTGTCAAAGCTAATAAATAATAAGCCATTATTAACTCAAAATGGGTATCAAAATAACTCCCCCTTTCTATAAAACCACCTGACAGTTTCTCAGTTCACTCGCATCACCACTACAGCTGCCCAGTAGCTGCCACATCACCAGGCAAACTCATAGAATTGTGTGTGCCAGTAGTGGGAAAACCATCATTAAACCAGAACAATAAAAATAACTCTGTGGAGTCACATAAAAGTGCCTCCTCACCCAAACAACATTACTTCAGTACACCAGAAGGTTACCACCACTTCTGGTGTTATGGCAGAGTGTTAACCAATTAGTGGGGGAAAAGCACACACTACACCAATCACAGAGAAATTATAAGGCAAACCTGCTGGATCCCAAACCAGCCAACTTCAGCTGAAGTCCCTCCTGGTGGCTGCCACCACACCAGGAATAGCAGACTGGGAACTGTTGGCTGGGGGAAGCAGCACAGAAACCCTATATACAATGACGCCTGCCAGAATGAAGCACAGTGTCACAGGTTTACTGCATGACAAAAGGGATTAACTCCCATTGAAATTACATTGTTTGCTGCAGTAGCTCTACTGCAGAATTCTGCAGTGCTGCACTTCATCCTGGTGGGCTTCACTGTACTAGTATTACTGTACACATAAAAAACATTACTAAAATCAACAAAGTACAAAGTAAAAAATAAAGTTGAAAACAAAAACTCAAAAGCAATCCAGCCACTCACAATTCCACTAACATTGCATGCAAACCCCATCGGGGGGTGATCCTATCCCTGTTGGTAGCTTAACCTTCCTGCCCAGATTCTGGGTCCAGAATTATGGTGTAACTGAAAACTACCAATGCCTGATTAACTGGCTGACTGTCTGACTCTTCCTTTTTTTTTTCTCTCACTTGGTTCACAAATGTGGGTGAATTATTCTTTACAATGTGAGTGTCTGACTCAGCTCACCTCAGTACAAAACAAAGAAAAATGCAATAAGAGAGGAGCCCAGTCCAATCAACCTGAAAAAGTACCCAGCAGAGACTGGACTACAAAGCTCACTCACCCAAAATATAATTATAATATTTTATTTTCCTACATATTCCAACCAGGAACAATTCAAATGCTAACATTTTGGGAAAGCTCCTTCATCAGGGAATTCTGGCAATAATCTATAAAGTAAACTTTTTTTTTTTCCACGAAAAATGCATTCTAGATATAAATGTGACTGTCTATGCAGAAATAATAATAAAAAAGATATGATTCTGTATAGACAGTCACCATTATATCTAGAATGCATGTTTAGTGAAAAAATATTTTAATTTATAGATTATAGCTAGAATTCCCTGATGAAGGGGTTTTCCCAAAACATCGGAATTTGAGTTCTATCTGGTTGGAATATGTATAAAAACAAAATATTGTAATTATCTTTTTGGTGAGTGAGATTTGTGGTCCAGTCTCTGTTGGGTGAATTAGTCTTTACCAAATTTCCATTTACACCACTTTCATCAAGACCGAGCTGTCCATCCTTCCTAGTTCAATCAATAAATCAAAATTTTATTTATAAAGCACCCCTTCCCGGGGGCTTGGAGTGCTGTACAATATTCATACAATTCACATATAAAATACTGAACACATAAATAAATTATTCATAGAACATATTTCAGAGCATAAAAATAATCAGCTAAAAATGAATAGTTCTAACATCAGCAGCAGCCATAAACCTTAAGATATAAAATTACATTAAGCTAAATACTTGTTCAAACAGGAGTGTCTTAAGCCCCCTCTTAAACATTTCCACCAAGGGGGCCTCTCTAAGATGAACTGGAAGTAAATTCCACAGGAGAGGTGCAGCTACAGAAAAAGCCCAGTCACGTGACAGCCGTACCCTCCTCATGGGAACCATCAGGAGGTCACCCTCAGAGGAATGAAGGGTGCGAGCCGGACAGTGAGGAACCAGGAGGTCTTGAAGGTAGTCTGATCCCTGACCATATAGGGATTTATAGGTCAACAACTCGGCCTTGAAGGCAATCCTTCACCTTTTCAACAGCCATTGCAGACCAGTGTTGCCTGTCCTTGCCTGCCGTTGCCTGTCTCTGGCTTTCTTATCTCAATTATGTCTTTATTATATATTTTACTTAAGAATGTCTTTCAGATTTTTTTTCAGATTTATTTCCATTACCCTCCACTTCATAATATACCTTCTCTACCTTGCTTAAGTACACCATACTGTCCAATCATTCTATATATGTTGGTTGTTGTGATTCTTTCCATTTTTGTAATATAAGTCTCTTTGCCATCAATATTGACAAATTTATTAATACTATTTCCTCTACTTCTTTGATCTTTGCTTCAAACGCAACATAAAGAGCTATAATCCCAGGTCAAATGGAAAGTTCAGTCCTTCTATTTTTGAGACTGTGAATCAAATGTTCTCACCAACATACTTGAACTTAAAACAAGTCACCAACATATGAGCCAGGGATCCCTTCTCATTCTTACAACATTGGCAGATCACATATGTTCTAGAAACACATTTGGCTATTTTTGTTCAGGTTCGATACATCCTGTGTACTGAATTTATCTGAATTTGCATTAATCTACTACTTTTTGCAGATATTTTGTCAACGTTTAAGTGATAGCCCCAGTTTGTATCCAATATTTTGAATTTCAAATAATTTTCTCAGGACTCCTTTAGTTCCTTATTGGAGATGTTTTTG